>OX031314.1:56799285-61799285 GCA_943737955.2 Myopa tessellatipennis | reverse complement strand
TTTTTTCGTCTTGGCGGCCATCGGCCTCCTGTCGAGGAATTGCGTCGAACCAATAGCACAACAAAACCAAAAATTAACTAAACAAAACATTTGCAACTTTTCCCCTTTTTGAACGCATTCCTCACGAGTTTCCCAACATTTGGGTGCTCTGTCGGTTTGTTGGTTTGTTTGTTTAATTGTATGTACGATTGTTTGTTTCTGTATGAAAACCATGGAAAACATTAACGTTATGGTCGGTTTTCATTTTACGAGCGCGTCGACTGGCGTCGGTGGCGGCGGCAAGCAGACAGGCAGCCCCAGATTGGCGCATTCGAGCGGCATCTTGCGCGCTTTTTTCTGATTCTGTTTTTGTTTTTCTCCAAATACGAGTGCGTTAAGAAAGGCGCCAACGACGTAACAAGTGGCGGGCTCGTATTGAGCGTATCGAGAGCAGGTTGTTGCGGATTGCGATTTGCGACCAGCCACAGCTCCAGGATGTTTAGTTGGTGGTAAAGTTTGGTTGAGAACAAGGGCGGTGAAGTTGGGGGGGGGGGTGGCGGTTGTTTGACTGAGTTTGTTTGTTTCGATGATTCCTTGCAGTCGCGGTGGAGCGTCTGTCGTGCCAGTGTCAGCACAGGCGACAGCGTACGTCGCGACTGTTGGTGGTTGGGGGCAGAGTGTACCGCATACAGCAGGATTTTGGCACGACTCAAGCGTGGAGTGGTAAATCTTAGTATTGTTTGTTTACTGCTTTTATAGTTGTTATTTTTGTTGTTAAACGGTTGTGATGATGAGTCGTTTAGTCGCCATGCGGCCGCAACAACACTGCCGACGAACATTGGACGCCGTTATTGTCGCCATTGTAGTCGCGACACAACGAGTCGCAATTAGACGATGATAAAACGGTAGTTTTTGACGATGGCCCCGCCAGGACGCCCATCGTCCTGGGCGCGATATCCTGCATGGTATTTTTGCAACTGGCTAGAAACTAGTACACGGAGAGAGAGAACCTCATCGAATGACAAAAGGAGCAGCAGTTCTTATTTGTCTTAGAATATGTGGCTTTGGTTACTTAACTTAAGTTACAGACTTACCTAAATTTAAATAGAGCTGTTTTGGAGTAGACGGCAATATTTTGCATCCTCCTCGTCTTTCTCGTACAACTGTGTTACTGTGTTCCTCTTTAAGGAATGACCACAATAAAATGTGAGCTCTTCTATCGTGGCCGTTTTGCTCCAGGATATTCGACCAAGTGAATCCCGATGAGACTTGAGTACTTTAAACTGATGCTTAGATCAGTCTTCGTACAAAATTTGCACTACACATTTTTCACTACACTACAGATTTTAATACGTACACACGGACTATTAAAAACCTTGAGGCAGTAATAATTATCAGAAGCAATAAGGAAGGAACATTTTCGGTGGAATTTTTACCAGTGTCAACGTATTGGATTCCACATTCCTGGGCCACGCTTTTTCGATTCTCTGAAGACTTCCACTCGTTTTGCTCGCGCTGTTCTATTCAATATCGTTTTTAAATTGGGCGAAAATGAAGGCATCATAACGTGATTATTTTGCTGTTTGTTGCTGTTGTTGTTCTCCTTGTTGGTGATGTCGATGATGATGTTTAGTTGGTTTCGCTGCTTGGCTGTTGATGAAGGCTGGCGGCGTTCGTGGACGCTGACTGAGGTTTGTTGGCCGCTGCTTTGGGTTGTTTTGATGTTCTCAATCGGAGCGAGAACCGTTAGAGGAGAGACAACCAGGCAGTCAACGGCGAAACTGCGCCACAGATTCGCCGCCACTCATTCGATTCATTTCGACACCAGGACTAGACAGCAAATGTCGCCGCAGTCGCAGCGGCAGCAGTCGCAGGAATTTTTCGGTGCGGTGGCATTAAAGAAATCAGTTGCCATAATTATTTTCACATACCATAGAGTGGAGTAGTAATTCCTCGGATTGTTGCTGCAATAATATGATGACTATTGTTGCTTTTGTACTGCGAATCCTTTGTGGCAGAGCCAAGTGGCGACTAGCTTTGTTTCGTGCCGTTCCAGTGTTTAAAAAATGTGTATAGTTGTTGTTGTGCGAGTTGGAGTTGCCAGTTGTCGGTGGGTGTGGGTGATGCGTTGGGTTTGGTTACCTTACGAGCACAACATCTTCCGCTGAGTGGGATTGCTTCTGAGGAGGTGGCAGGACATAACGTCCACATCAATTGACAATACTTGATTCTTGCATATATTAGTGGTTGTTGGCTCCGAACCGGTTACTGCCGGTTTCGATGCCTTTGGAGGAGTAACGAAAACCAAGTACCAGCTTCACGGATCAGAAAAGACCTTTGATTAAGATCAAGATTCAAAGATTTCAAAGACCAGAGAGTGAAGCTTTGAGTGTATAAACTAAGCTTCAAATTAATAAACTAACCGTCTGGAAAAGTTAAGTCTTCTGCGTAACAAAAAACACTTTAATTCTAGGAATAAACTCAAGCTTTTGATAAATAATAAACACAGCTTCAATAAATACACCTAAAAAATGATAAAAGTGAACTTAAACTATATAATATTTATTTATATGAACGTGTGGCATTCTGTCTACTTTATTAAGATACTCATTTTGCAGCATTCGTCGATTACTCTGCAAGGAGCGCTCCACATCACTATAATCAGAACATATCGTGGGGCGATAAACAGCGTCAATAGCGCGCCAAAGACAGTCGCCGGCCAGAATCTGGCTGGCTGACTGGCTGGCGCTGGGCAGAAGCAAGACAGTCTGGGAGCATTAAGACTCAAACTTGGAGGCAGGAAGGATGGCGACCGGCGTGCAGTGAATGCGGCGACTGAAAGGACTCTCTACAGTGTGCGCCGAGCAAGGTGTTTCCAAAATATCCTGTGCGAAAATGTTGTGCCACAGCGAGTTTTTCGCGCACTACCGACATCGAGTCGTGCGTCTGCGTTTTCGTATATAAACCGGTCGACCCGCAAGCTTCTGTTTTAGTTCGTTAACAGTCATCGTACGGATGAGTTCAGATCCTTGCAAGGATTACTCAACATGCTCGAGCGCGAGATTATAAACTTGTTATTGCAAGCTTTATCGTGAAACCAGCATAGCAAAAATTATCAACTGTTAATAAAAACTACTCGTGCTTCATCAGCAGATTACACTAAAATAATACTTCAAGTGCTCTTAAAATATAGCTTATATGTAGTGGTTCGTCTGCAGTTTATGCATTGATTAATGTACATGTTTAAACACGATTTCCATGCTAATTAAATGCTTCAGTTCGTTTTGACCTTAGAGACAGTAAAAACACAAGAATTAAGTAAACAATTATAACGGAAACAAAGTAAGCAACCATTTAATAAACATAAAAACCGCAGAATCTGGTAACTGAGTAAGTTTCATAGTTTTAATTATTCACTTTTTCTGTTTTTACTAATAGTTTATTTGATTTTATTTTGCGATTTTTATCTCCTTGTTGTTTCTATTGTTTTCCTCTAGTTATTTAAGTGACAACTTGATTATCGAATTACATTCGATACTGCTTTACAATTAGCAAATTGAAAGCCCTTTTATTATGCTCTTAAATATTACATTGTTACTTTATTTTATGCTCCTACTTTTCTTTGCTATGCGATTTTAATTATTATTCAGTGTTCTTCTACTTCATTATATTAAATTGTAAATGCGTATTTTTAAAACAAAATAGAAACCGTCGAGACTGAGACGATAAGAAACCTTGATGATCTAGAGCAGTAGTGCTTTCGAAATCGTTTCCTTTAACATCACACTACTATTCCATGTCCACTACTTTCCAACGATCCTTTGAATTCGTTTCATTCAAAATACGAGGACCTTACGTGGTCCATCTCGCTATCCCAGTCATCTCGAATGCAGGCTTTTGTTTCGGTTGTTCATCTGTTGGCCATCTTGTAAGTCAGCTTATTAGTGCAAACAACGAGCGCGCATTATTCAGGACAGCGCTGCGTTGCTCTCCTGAGTACCCCTGCGCTTCTGCTTAAATGATTTGTGCAGTACTCTGCAGGTCAAGTGGTTTAAGCGGAGCCTACACCTCTGGGGGCTTTTGGCGCCGCCAGTTGCCGCAACCAACGATTTTGTACACTTTTGCTATGTGTGCAATCATTGTTTCTGCCTGTATTTTTGTGCTTTTCGTTGTACGTTCCTTATGTTTCATGCTTCATCTTTAATAAACTTGTTCCGCTTTCAAGTTCTTGGAAATTATCTGCAAAACAAACAAGAAATTTCTTAATAGGTTTGATACTCGAGATTCCAGAGCGCACTCAAATCACATGCCTGGCGATCAAGAAGGAACGCTTTCGCGAAGGTATAACAACTCAACCAGGAGCGCTTCAACGTCTCCGGCACTTTCTGATGGCGCATCCATTCTTTGCTAATCGAGAGATTTTCAATGTGTTTGTTCGGCAAATCTTCGTAAAACAAATTGAAAAAAAGCGAAACCTTCAAAGAACAAAATACAGTGCTTTCTTCAGAACAACAAGACATTTGAAGTCTCAGTTCCGATGATATTAAAGCTTCTTTCGACGTGAGTGCGATTGGTCAGAGTAGTGAAGCGCTTTCAGTTAGCAGTTAGTCAGTAATAAGTGCATGGCTTTGGACCTGCTATATTCCTGGGTCTTCGATGGTTTCTCGCTGGGGTAGCACTCCATTGTTGGCATCTGCCGGCCTGTTATTAACTTAATGGCAGCTTATTTACTCTTCACCAGCCGAGACAAGCATCGTTGGTAGTTGCCCGAGCTTGTTCCTTTAAATTGAATCCAAGCAGAACCAGAGAAGGCAAGTAGTCATCATTATCATCTTCTTCAACATCATCATCCCCATTCACTAGTTGTGTTGTGCGTTATTTGCTCATTCCACATTGTTTCTGGGTGAAGAAGGGTGACGAGAAAAGGGCTTTGACACAATTTGACATGATCTGCTAACTGCTGAAAATGGTAAGAAGTAAACGAGGCTGCGATGATGTACTTCGCTGCAACTACTTTGAGCGTTGCCATCGCATTTTTACTTTCATTATTTATTTTGGCATTTTGACTAAACATGTTACTATGTATTGCAGCAAACAATTTGTGGGTGCTTGAGTCAGAAGCAAGAAGATCCAAGAATTCTCGTAATACAATTTGATCTAAAAATTAGTGGCCAACTCCAACGGGCAACTCGGTGGTCTGCTCTTCAAACAAACAAACAAGCCGACAAATGAAAGCATTCGGTAAACTGGTTTAAGCGGCAGATGAGCTCCCAAGATGTATTAGTATGGCGCTCTAAGTTCGTCCGTCCGCCCTTCCGATTTGTTTATTTTTGCTGCACATGTTGCTCGCGCATTACAGTTGCTGGTGCTTCGTTTGTGTTGCTGGCGCTTGTGATATGTTTCAGCAATAATGCGTGCATGTGTTGGAGCAAAGTCGCCGGAGCGGAGTGATTGTTTGTATGTGTGTGAGCTCGTCGTGCAAGGAAAAGACGCGCCGCAGCTCTTGTGGGCAGCCCACAGTGGGCTGGATCGTGTAACGTGTAACACGTCGTCACCTTCACTAGAAAGTATGCTGCGATTACGTGCGATGTTTGTGATAATTAACTATACAAATGAGAAAAAACACTTTTTCATTTGAACTGATACAATTTCCTATTTTGCGTTAGAAATTTAATAAAATAACTTAATTATTCTCTCTTATTATTCGTCCTCTACGGTTGATGGTTGCTCATCATATGGTTACTCAACTAATTCTCCAATATCACTCACTCGGGAGAGCGCAGAAGCGGTTGATTTCTTGCTCTCCGTTCAGGGCTGCCAAGTAGATTTTAGAGACTATTCGACTTTCAATTCCCCAACCCAACGCACAGGTTTTGCATTTTTTTTTCAACTTATTCAGTCATTATAGTAAAAAATTAAAAATTTTCTAAATTTCAAGTAGCGCAACGTAACGAGCTTAGCACGAAGTACATCGAGTACTCTCTTTTACTCTCTCGGAAAATTGCCGAACGTACTTCGGTCCAAGCTGCGGCTCAAATGAACGCAACAGCTCATGAGCTGAGAGAGTGAAAAAAGTGGCCAAACCAGGCGAAGACCGAATAATTTCACTGGCCGGCCAGTAAAATTGCTATTGAAATCGTATGGTGAGCCTTAAAAGTGACTTGCAACCAGCAACTGGCAGTGAAACAACAACGAAAAAATATCTACACATTCGACGGATTCAGTTGGTGTTCAGCGCTGGTTCAGGTAGGACGTTATTCGTGTTGTGCGTGCGTTCAGAAGTGCAGCAGAAACAGTAAATAATTGAAGAACAAGAAACGCAAAGAACAAAGAAAAGCAGCGGCGAAAACAGTACAGATAATTTTACAATTTTTGTGGTAATCGAAGAATTCCTACTTTCAATATTGGAATTAATTACTAGTTGCTGCTAAACGAACGCTTGTCGTTGGCATTCTTATCGCGCCGTGCGCGCTCCTTCGTTTCGTTTGGTGCGATCGCCGAGAAACGCGGTCGAACGATTTTATTGCTTTCCGACTTCTTATTGTTGACAACAGAAAAAACAAATACACACGCGAACGGCGAATTATTGCATCGATTGAGTGCATATAAATTAATTATTATTAGGAACAACAAACGGAAAATATTTGCGCATAATCGATGACTTTATGTTCAAGTTATGTACACAGCTACATTATTTAATTATGACGAAATATTTAATTCAGTTCATACATATCTACGAAGTACATAGAAAATATAAAGTGAAAATGTATACATATATGTGCGTTTGAATGCTGTACTTAGGTAAATGCATGCAGTTGAAATGACAAACACATCACCCGACCAAAACAACCGCGGGCGTCATCACTGAAGTGACTTCATGATAAAATCACATTCGGCACTTGGTGGCAATTCGCCTCGCTACCAATTCTGCTGCTAGCAAATATTACAAGTGACAATAACAGCGAACAAAATCCCCATAATTGACATTTGGTTCGATGGTGTCCAACTTATCAAACTACAAGTGGCTCGAACGCGCACCGCACAATCATAATATAATCATAATCTCAGAACGCGAAACAACCGCACCGTAGAGAAGGCGCCGACCAGCAAAGCAGTCGCTTCTACATCCAGCAACAACACACTATTGTCGCCACATCAAGGACTGCAACTGAGAAAGGAACCTCTTGCAGATGCTCGCTTGAATGAAAACACAGGAGACTCGGAATAGACTCCCACTGTTCTCGGCTCGCGCGTAATTCTAAGTTCGCGTATTTTCGCCCGTTTTTAATGAAATTAAATCGAATGTAAGCCTAGCAAATCAATAACCTCAACAACGAAACATATCAACATAACATAATCAGCAATTTCAAGCAGTTGTCGTAGTTACCGTGAAACCGTAAGTGAAAAGACATCCTTCCTTCCTCATAATTTACGGAGAAGTTTTTCGATTTCACGTAATCAAGGCTTGAGCTAGGATTGGGATGTACCTCATCCTTTATTTTTATGTGATTTTATTGATTATGCCCAAGTTTGAGTTGGATATCTAACTCAGTTCCAATCAATAATTTATAAAGGCTGCCCTACCGAACAATCCGAACATTTGGTTTAGCATTTGCGCACTCTCCAACCCATAAACTCTCAGAAAGTCTAAGAAATACACTACCTATATGCCTATAGAACTATATTTCAAATGCTGGTCGTTCCAAAATCAATTCTTATTCTCAATTCAATTTCTTAGTATCTCTTCCAACTCAACTTGAACAGCTTGACTCCTTGTCCGCATCCTTTTTACTCCTTCACTTCCCATTTCTTCTAAACATCTTCCTACTCACATTAAAGACTTGACTTCTTTGCATCGATTTGGATTGTACTCGTGTGTATTCAATGATACTTTTGTGTACAATATTGATTGCGTGTTTGGCTCTGGAATTCAGTCAGCAATTACGCCCAACTAAAGCCCCTCCTAACTCTTGTAGAACCAATAACGCTAAAGTCAAGAAACGGCCAAGTAACCACCGTCCGGCTGTGGTTCCAGAGCTGTCCATTCGCACACAGCACACATCCACACATGCTCTCCAGTGGCGCATGCAGCTTTTGTCGGTCATCGTTGTCACAAGTATCAACTCTTCAAATGCCACTGCTGCGGACGAAAGATCTAGGCAAGTCTGAGTCCGCGGATCCCTTCTTGTATACGCCCCTGAGCCGACACGGATAGGAATTGACTCGAAAGCATAAAGCGCCCGTAAGATTTATAAATAAATATTGTTCACATTTAAGCACTAGCGCCAGTGATGACGTCAACGAGGGCGACAGCGAACCGTGTCGATGACAGTTGGTGCAAAATATGACAGACTGGCAACGAGCACTTCTAGATCCTCGTAATTAGAAATATGCGACTTATATAAGATATTATATAATAGAAGGAAATGAATGAATACAAACCTCTCGCTATTCCTGGATGGCGTGAAATGTCCCAGTTAGTAATTGATTCCAGATCCACTGGTGCAGTTACCATGAACTCTCCGAACATATCCAGATCTGAGAACCTTAATCTACCCGAGTTAGGTGCGAACTTCTACCCAACCTAACGCAAGAGGTGTGAGTTTTAGCAGAATCAATTTGGTTGTGGGTAAATATTTAGGCAGACGTCGGCATTCACGATGCTCTAGTTAAGCGTACGCTTGGCGTCTTTGGATTGCAGTGGTATAGCGGCGTAGCGATGAGGGTGATTCTTTGTTGTTGTCCAACCGGAACTTGTTGCAGAGATTTGGAACCGCAAAGGTGCGAAAGATAAATACAGGAGTGTGAATCACACCAGCGACTCGTTGGTGCAACCATAGAGAAAGAATAACGAAAGAAATAATAAGAATAGAGTTATTCTTTCTCTATGGTGCAACCCATGCTGATGTCCTCTATTCAAACGCACGCATGCACGATGTGCATAGCACGATGCATGAACGCGTGAAGCACTTTCCATTCATGCCAAAGCCATGTACGTGTACGTGTAATTTATGCCCTGGGTAAGCACAACAACAATCATGGCAACAACATCAACTCAGAAGTATGAATGCAGTAATTGTAAACGTTGAATAAAGTGTGAGGCCATAAAAAATTAAAGCGTATAAGGAAGGGTGCTCGGCGAGCCTTAGAAGAAGCAGCGGAAGCAGATGTGAGTGCTTAGCAAGTGCCAAAAAACAACCAAGGAACAAAAGGAAATACAGTCGGCCATGAAACGCTCTATGTACTTAGGAGACACTGGCTAAGAAAGATAGTAGCTCAACGATTAGAAGAAGCTGCATTACTTGGTAGACAAAAACTTTGTGAGAGAAAGAGAGGCATAGAGAGAGAGGGAGATACGGGTAGATAGTATAGAGAGAAATGTCTGGTAGAAGACAAGAGCAAACCAGATATGTTCATTTACATATGTAAGTAGATATGTAATCTTATTAAACGAAAGCCGCTCGCGAATAAAGCATCTAGTTTAGCCAGTATGCACACATGCAATGCATATACTGGAAACTATACCATCAGAATCCCAACGACACATGTTCCACTGCAAGTGCAGATTGCTAGGGGAAGAATATCTGTTCCAGAGAGTTTAATAAAGGCAAAAAACTGGGAAAGGAACGAGGGGCAGCTGTTGGAGAACCAGAGCACGAGAGAATGCGGAATAATTGAGCACTCTCGAAACGCACATTCGCCTGCATGGCTCGGATCGACAGAGATACTCGTATTGTTGTATAGTTGCGAGTATCCGTGAGAATTCGAATGTGCCTGTGGCTGTGTCTGTGTCTGGGCAACTGTGTGTGCGTTCGTCGTTGGTGTCTGGCTGTATACTCGCATGTCGAGGGTCTGTTTTTCTTGCTTTCGTGCGGGCTGGCTGACTGTGAATTGTGTGTCTGAATTGGTGGCGCCATCGTGCCGACGACGCGTCGTCGACGTCGTTACTATTATTTCTTTTATTACGTCAGTGGCGCCCACTGGCGCCGGATGGTTAGCTGCCTGCGCCTCTTCTGCTGCTCGCTTGACTGAGCGGCTAACTGAATGCTTGGCTGACTAACTGACTGGCGAATCGGCCGGACTGACTGGCTGATTGGCGAATCGCACGTAAAGCCAACTGTTCATTCCGACGTTGTGAGCGACTGAGACTGTGTATGTGTGCGTGTGGTTGTTTGTATGGGTGTGTGTCTTTCGCTGTATGCGATAAGAAGCGCGAGAACGCGTCTGCAATGCTTGAGCGAGTAGGAAAAAATACAAAAATACGACCAACCACGAAATATAGTATTAAGTGGAATATAAAAATTAGTAAAAATACAAAGCAGCAACAAACAAGCATTGAAAACTAAAAACTGCTTTGACTTCTGGCTGGCGACGCGACGTCGGCTGCTCTTGATGAACACGACTTGAATGTAGTTAGTTGCTGCCGCTGCCGTTATCGACGTTGTTGTTGTGGCTGGCTTAATGGCCAAGTGGCGAGCGCCACAAAATGAATATCTGCGGGTCTGCTGCACGAGTATTTGAAAGGCGATGTCATTATTTTATTGAGTTTCTCATCTGAACTCACCTGCGCCTGCATTCGTGCACTTGCTCGCCGCCGTCTGTGCAGCCGTCGTGTCTTCGTGGGCTGTACTTCTAATCCCAGCCCAGATCTGCCACGTTCCATTTACACGTTTCGCTACAGTGGAATTTTTAATGTTGTAATTTGAGGATACTTCTTTAGCTTTGTTAAGAGATCAAATGGAAGCAGCAGCCTGTGTCCCTTACAGAAAGGCGTCGCTTGGATGGTCGAACATCCACAATTGAGTTCATTTACTCCTAGACACATGCGACTCTGACTACTTTTATGCAAATCGTGTCGATTATGTACGAACTTTCTTACAGACTTTCTTACAGAAGATAAGTCGCTAGTCCTGTCGAAACAAGTGTGTTCTTTCCGTTTTCGATCCGGAGAGAAACCTTGACCGCACTTAGATCCTGTGTTCCCCGAAATCGGACATCGAGGCACCATTCAAATCTCTTACGTATCGATGACCCTCGAATGAGTACAATATTAAGTACGCTTTTAGTTCAATAGTATTTGGATTCGCTAAAGCATCTGCAAACTGTCTTCATGATCTCGTTGTTAATATATTTTCTCTTTTCCATTGCAGGCGACACGTGCAAATATTAAATAAATGAATCAACATATCAGAAGGCGTTTATATTCGTAATATATTTATTTACACCCAATAGAGCTTCACTTAATGCTACCTGCCTGTGTTTGCAAGTGCTAATAAATCCGAACCAAATAGATTATTAATCGAGTGTGTTACGAGCAAACGAAAATACGAAAAGTTGCCTTAAGACGCTTGCGTTTGCAGTAAGTTTTAGTGATAATTAAGTGTCTCTGGCTTCCGGTGAAGCAGTGATTGAATTTGAAATTCTTGTGTTAAAGAAGGACGACTGAATTGAAAGAGAAGAAGGAAGTGCGTAGAGGGACAGAGGGAGAGAGAGAGTGAGGGGCGCCGGTCTTGCTGTGTCTGAACGAAACCGATTCCTGCCTTCCGTGTAATCGATAGTCGCCCACTACCGAGTAATTGCCACCTAATCAGTTGTAACGAATAATGCAAATACGATAGGATCGATGTTACCTATGCATTTAATGACTCTCCATGATATTTCAACGCGAGAAGAAACAACTATGGCGTTATGCGTCCAGCAACAGTGCGCCGACCTGCGGTGCCGCGATCAGTCAACCTCAACACCGCCTTCAGATGGGCCACCACCACCAGCTGCTTGGCGCCCATCGGCCGCATCTGCATCCGATGACCTCATACGCAGACTGCTGTGTGAGCAACTCGATGTCGCCGACGATGAACCGGGGTCGGCAATTAAGTACTCCGCCGCCGCCGTACTCTTCAATTCCCTGTGGCATGGAGGACTCCGGCGACAGTCAAACTCAGGGTCGCGACGACGAGCCACACGGGCAGTCGACCTGCGCACACCGGCAGCAACGGTGGCCGACGGAAATGTCGGACGATTACAGCAAAAGTGGCTGCTGCTACGAAAGGCATGGCGGCAGTATGGCCGCCGACGAGTGCGACCAATCGAACGGCAGCAGCAGCACCACCACCACCACCAGCAGTGTCAGCACAGCGAAGGCACTGAAGCAGCTGCGCTCGGCTATGGATGTCCCATGCAGCCCTGTGACACCAGCCCCAGCAGCTGCGGTAACCATAATGACGCCGCAAATGAGTTCATTTGCTTCGACAGCAGCGAGTGTATTCCGGAACTGCTGTGGCGCTGGTTGCTTGTCCAGCGAACCTCGCTCGGGACCCACTTCTGCCTCCCTCAACCTCAGCTTCACCCACGCCACTACGAACAACAATTGCTATGGTCAGGGCCCAACCCATCAGCAACACCTCCACCAGCAACACGCGCCGCTGACCCAGCAAATATCAGATGTCGATCCTCACAACACCAGCTACCAGCAGCAGCAGTTCTCCTCTCTGATGAAAAAACTGAAGAGTCGTCAACTCACATACCTACTGCAAGCAGTCAAGAGCTTTCGCGATCCCGTAGCGCCGTCAGCGACACGCTCAGCCGACGGTGCTGGCGTTCAGCACTTGAACTGCATCCTGCTAAAACGTGGTCTCAGCCTGGGGGAGGACGCGTACGTGATCGTCTGCCGGCTGTTCCTGTGGGCAGATTTGCGGACCGCCGACGAGTTGAAACGCTTGCCCGTTTGTACAAACGCTCGCGACCCCGTCTACAGCTGCTGCAATCCATTGCACTGGTGTCGCATTCTGGTACCAGGTAAGTGTTATAAAGGAAAATCAACACGTTCTCCATTTCAAGCCCTGCCTGTCAAGCTTACAGATTGACAAATCATTCCGAATTTTCATTTTACTGTTCTACCTCCAACCCGTAGAACCTATATTTCAGCGTGTATTTTCTACGCAGCTAAAATGTTGTATGTAAAACGCTCAGCAATATTTACTGGTCGAGCACAAGCAAGATTTCACTACACACCATCGGAGTGTGTAATTCTCAAGAAATATGTCTCAAAAATAAAAATTTAGTTTATATAGACCTAGATCAAGCGATCTGGCGTAGAGCAGCAAAACTTACAAAGAATCCGACTTAAAAATAGAATCATATTCTCCGAAATGTGGTTGTACGATTCCATTTTGCTTAACACGTTGGCGTTACGTTGGCTTGCGTTCCACTGCAAGTTGCAGCTCGTGGCGTTGAGAATAAGTTCTCAGATAATATGGCAAATACTTATTCTTTGAAAACTAAAAAAACATGAATGAAACTTCATAAAGTTCGGTTGTGCATTTACACGCTTGATTTATTGATGAATGAAATTGGAATTATATTGCATTAATAAAATACTTTCCACCTATTGAAATCAAACTGCGATCTTCTTAAAAACATAACTTATTGGTTTAGTCGCTTTTATTCTGAAACGAACCTCAACAGTAGACTTTCTATTCTGAAACTCAAACTCTTTAAAGCACGTTCCATAACCATTGAAAAAAAGCTTGACGTTTGGAGACTTATTAAAACAATACCCAAATAAGGTGCAAGAGGTTTCGATGGGCAATAATATGAGAAACTGGCGGTATTTTTCTCGAATTAGAAACTGCAAACCGCGCTCTAATCTACAGGCATTGACACACTTCCAATAACGTGTATATTTGGCCGATGTGTCTCCCACCTCATGAACTTTTATCTTTTCTGTATCGTCTACAAAACGTTGATAACAGATATTTGTAACTTTCTGTGAATGAAGACGGGCGTCGCAAGAGACACATATTCACACCATAGTTGACCACGAAAATGCATGAAAATCTTGTTTCAATGCTGTACGATGAAAAGTCGGCCACGAAATTTTGTCACACTTGTAAGTCAACTGCATGTGGCGCCAAGATAAGAAGCGCCGGCCGCGTTCTTTGCCGCGGTCGCCGCAGTCTGGCTATATTAAGTTGTATTGTATCTAGATTGTTTTTATAGCGCTTGGCGAAATTTATTCCTAAACACCCAGACGTCGAGCCTCAAACCAACCAAATCCTGTTTATTTTACTAATCCACTGTTACCATGAATCTAATATTTCCAAGTTGAAAATCATGAATCAGGCACAAACAGAACATTCTGATATGTTGGTAAAGCTTGACGCCTGAGTTTGAAGGGAGAATAATGAGGAGTGCGCTTAATAGGTCAACATCAGGCACATGCACCATAAATTCACGTAAGCAAGGCTTCCGCATAGTTTGAGTGAACACACAAATACACACTTCATGAAAGACATGGTGCATATCCGCCAAAAGGTTACACCTTTACGGTGCCTATACTATACATATAACATATCTACAATACATAAATGCATCGCTTGTGAATTGCTTTTTATTTATTTATTTATTTGATTCGAATTTTTAGTTCTTGTCCGATAGTCGACGCGGCGACGTGCTCCGATGGCAATGGCGGCGAAATACTTTTGAAATCATTTGCGTAAATTCAGTCGCTGGCGCCAGGAAATAATCTACACGTCGTCGATGTTGGTAGTTGCGATTTAAACGCAAATAAAGCGAAATCTAGTACGCATGCATTTGTGTGTTTTTTACAGTTACAATCGGTACTTTCGTTCTACGATAAATTCCAATTCTGTATTTTTTGATTAGATTATGGGTTTGATTTTGAGTTTTCATGCTCCTGCGTTTTTTAATTTTTTTTTATCACACAACTTAATTCTGTTCCCCACCAAAACTGGGAGTGATCCACCCACAGTTATATCATCTGTCCAATTCAGAATTTTGAGTGAAACAATTGTCCTTCGGTGTGGACTAAAATTAAAATGTACAACATACATACTTCTGGTCGCCCCCCTTTTCTACCCCCAAATGCTACAAAAATTTACAAAATTGAAAATGTTTACATTTAATATTATTCACCCTGCAAAGAGTAGGCGGGTGTCAATTGTTCCACTTTATACTCTATTAGAAATGATCATTGTATAAAATTGCTATGATATTGTATTGTATTCTTTGAGAGCATTCTATTGCTATATACTCGTTCATTGACACATAAGTGTCTTTTACCTCTTTTTCAACAACTTCAAAATGAAAGAGTTTTTATAGTAGCGCTGATGTCTGTTGGGAATGCATAAAAATCCATTAGAGATGCTTCGATCTCAAGCTTTGTGTGGTCAGAGCAACCAAGGCACTCGGGGAACATCTAGCTAGTGGATCTATTGATGAGCAGTGAATATATTGAAAACAATTTATGGATGAAATACGTATTATGTTATAATGTCCTATTATAATGTCACAGTAACCAACTGATGCGCACAATCCAAGTTTAAATTCTCGTTTACTAATTCAGCAAAGGCTGAAATCAATTTGGTTGGTCTTTCACCGCGCTACATGCCCCCTCCTTCGTGGAGGATTCGTTGAGTTTGAGCTGGACTCGTGCGCAGACAAGCTGCATCGCTAGATGTCTCGTCGGCCTGATGTGCTCTGTCCGCTGCGGGAAAACACTGCGTTGCCTGCAATCAGCATGCTTTATCGGATCCAATAACATACACATCCATACACATCCACTCAGTTGCGCCGACGGTGAAGTCAGCGTTTCAACAATCACGAGCTGCAAACAACCATCATTAAGAAGCAAACATAACTATGCTAAATTATTTGCTGTGGCTTTGTTGTTGTGGTCTCGCCGAAAGAGTATGGTTGCGGCGTACAATTCTTTGCTGCTTCATGTAGACTCATCCTCTGCCTCCCTGCGGACTTAGACACTTAGCGACTTCACGTGGTTGTGGCATCGAACTGCTTTGTTGTTGTCGCCGTAGGTTGGTTATTATTAGCAATGCACTGCTGATCTTGTGGGCAGTTGGTGCTGTTTTGTAGGGTTGTTGGTGGCGTTTTTACGCGCCGCGTGATGTTGTTCCTTCTGAGCTTTCGGTACGGAATGAGTCCATTCAACAAGCAGTGGAATGCGCTGCTAGCAGAATATTTTAAACCGCACCGCACCGCATCGACTTACCATGTTCCTGCACGGAACCCATTCGCATGAGAGTATGCACGAAGATAAGACAACCTGGTTGGCAAATCTTTCGTTCAGATCTACAGCAAAATCTATTAGCAAAATTTCTTAATTCCGACTAAACTACTTCAGAGTTAAAAGAACAAATATTTGTACTTTCCAGTACATAGCGTTGCAAAATGTATAGACTTTGTAGTCAAGCATCGCAAACCAGAAGCACTCCAAAATAGTTTGTTCTGGAGCACAATAGTACTATTTTCCGTTGTTGCATATATTGTACATACTTTCATTAAAATGTTGATTAATGGCTCAACTTTTCGGTTTTAACTTGAACCTAATTAGTTATCTGGAAAGACAGTCAGAGTTATTACTGTTAGCATCTTAAAGCATCATGATTTCATGTATAATCATTTCTTATTCGGAAGCATACGTACTACCTATATGTATATCAGTCTATAAGTTTCAGAACAAAAATTTACTCTACAATGTTCAAATCCGGAGCTCTTTTGTAGAAATGAAACTTCGAAAATTGACCCTAACTATTGTCAACGGAAGGAACATGGTCTTGTCTTTTATCGTGTGGAGCTCGCAAACCCAACAGTGTCCTGCGATGAGTGTCTGATTTAGCAGAACTCTACGAAGGGGATTTCTCTCGAAGGAGTGACTCATGGCCACGACTGTTTAAAAGAATCGACAACACAGATCTTAGTTACAGTACGAGATATCTGGATGTGATCGGGACTGGTTTATGTCTCTTCTGATGTCGGCGCAAAGATAAAGCAGCTAATTAAGGCAATTTATAAGAAAAGTGAAGTGATATCGAAACCCCAAAACATATTATACAAGAAATTTCAACATATTTCCAGAAACTATCACTAAACAAAGCCATCAAACAAACAAACAACGTCCGCTATTCGCCGGACCGCTGAGTCCGTGAAATGGTGGACCACGAAGCATGCAGAATATTGACGGAGCTCGTAATTTAAGAACCTTGTGACCGCGACCGAACGATGGACCGACGACAAAAAGCAGTCAATAGCGCCAAGAGAAGACTCAAACAACAATAAATAGCCAGCCACCAACTAACTGCTCGCAGACAATTTGTCCGCAGAAAAGAGGTGGTGCATCAGAGCATGTGCAGGAAGCACGCATCTAAAGAGTAGGTAGCATGACGCCACAACACGACAGTCTGCAGACTCTCCTTGTATAGTAATCTGCAGCTAAACCAACCCAGTTGGCCGTAACATTGCTCAAAAGGGCAATTGATACAGGCCTAGTTGCCATTCCCCTTGAGCCGCAGAATGTGTCTTAATACTTTCTGCCTTTAACATTGTGCTTTAACAATAATGAAAACGAATACCATGCGAACAATAATGATCGAAACGCATGTTGTGAGGACGCCGCATGAAGACCGCACAACAACAGTTGCAAGACAGCAACCGAACTAATAAAAGGATTGCCTGGCGCTGAAATTCTTGCGAAAAGGCAAACAAGAAACAGGGCCAGAAGTCGGTCTCGTCATCAGCATCGATTCTGGCCTGAGGCATTTAAAAAAGAATAAATAACAAGCACACTCAGCGTGCTCTACCACTGGACATGTTCCCGCGCTCCGAAATGCAAGCCCCTCGGTGCTACTTTACCTCGCGCAGCTCAACATTTAGCGAACATGAACAAAAATCATGAAAATAATCACGTTGAGTGCTGGTTGGCTTTGTTGGAAAAGCTACACCAAGCACGGCGCGGACTCCTCTTTTGCAGTAAAGCAGTTAAAAATAATGGCCTAATGAATGTCTAAATATGTACTACATTTCAGTGTTCAGAAAGTATTGTAAATGTATGTTGGGTCCATCCTTTTGATTCCTTCAGGATGCGAAACTATTTTGGGCGATCGAGGAAAACTAAATCTAGAACTAAGAATTTGGAATAGATAGCCCAAAGCATGTGAATTGAATAATTGCATTTATGTTCCAAACTAAGATAGCCAGAACAGTCTTGCACAAAAGTTTCGGTGATTGATTGTTGAAATGTTTAGTTGATATGGTGTGACTCACCATGAAATCTATAATGTTTAGTCCTTGTACATTGTCGTTGACACTCTTCTGTGGATTCTTCCCAAAAAATCAATACCTCTAATATTTGCTCTAAAACATGCAATCATATTTGAGGTACCACTCCAGTCCAGTCCATGCTTGGTTTGGTTTTTTGTTCCTATGCCTATTTCGTAGAATTCATCTCGAATACATTCCAAACTGTGTGTAAAAGCGATGCTCAACTGCGTTGTTAAAGCCGATAACGTTCGGCATGTTCTGAACAAAGGCGCACAAACTCGATATCAGGCCCATCAGCCAACGACGGTCCTGGCTTCTTGTCGGTCTGACTTTATTGAAAGTCGACTTGTTGCTGTTGCTGGTTTTCACATGCGGTTGTGTGGTGTTTATCATTCTGCACTTTATTGTTTCGTCTCTTCTCCCAGGCTGTAGTTTAATAATTCCAGGAACTGTACAGCATGTGGTTGGAGCCAGTATTATCGCTGGCTAAATGGGTTCGGCGCCACAAAAATCAAATAAAGAAAAAACTACATTGTCTGCATTGTTGCTGGGGCCTTTCTGAACTTGTTGTTTGTGCTGTTTCCTCTTCATTGGTTGCAAGTCAATCAATTCTCCGCAATGGGTATTTAAAGAATGGGTCCGCAGACACAAAGGGAAGGGGAAAAAATAGCATGATTATAATATAATTAAGCCACATCGACTTGCTGTAGGTAGATTTCTTCGCGAAAAACAAATAACACAATGACTGTTATGCTCAAATGCTTTGTTCTCGTTTTTTGGTTAAGCGGTTTGTGTTCTGACTCAGCTTTTACCTTGTGAGTGAATGAGTTGATATCTGTTCCATCCATTTTAGATAGGATGTGTTTTGGTGCCTGCAAAATAAGTAAAAAGCTCCATCAACTACATATATCCATGCTGATTAAATATGCCATCTATTCTTCCAATAACCTCCTTCCAACGAGCCACACAAGACGCAAGTCCATAAAGCAATTGCAACGCTTCGCCGCAGCTCTGGCAAACACCTCAATACATACTTACTTAAACCATTTTCTGTCCTTCGGCATTTGTGTCGAAAGGTTCAGCATCATTGTTGTCATTGTTGTTGTTGCTGCTGATGCTGAAGTACATTCCATGTTCGTCGCCAGTATTTCAGAGCGCCGTGCTCGTATGGTAACTCATCCGACATCGCAGGACGTGATCACTTTCATGCCAGCCAACAAGCGACAAGAGCATGCAATGACTGAATACATTGCTTGGTAAACACAAGCAAACAAAAGCTACTGCTGTCTTGCGTGGTGTTCGTTGATTTTATTCTTTATAATGTTGATCGCTGGACATGATCGCTTCCAGTACATCACTCTTGAATTTGCCCTGAACTGCCTTTAATCCGCTAGTGTCCAACGTACTCGTATTCTCAAGAAACAGACGCGAGCAACACAGTGTAGTTATCGCTATGTTCAAGGAACAGCCAGTACCTCAGTGATGCTGTTTGATTTCATTAATTAATTATTCCGGGCAATGTTTGTAAGCGCAAAGAATGGAAATCACGGCGTCACCCAAGCCAAGCGTATTGACAACGTACTGACAAACGTGACGGTGACGAATTTTCGCGTTTTCAATTGGGATATTTTTGCTGTTGATAGCGCTAGAAACATAAACCAGTTGGTATTACATATTTGTTATCTTGATCGCTGATTGACAAAACACTATATTAACGAGAGATTCGAATCAAGTTTTACCCGTTCTCCGCGTTTTCAACCAAGCGGACACATTCAATAAATCTAAGTTAGCTTACAGTTCGACCTGTTCCAGTTTGTATGGACGTACATAGATACGTGTGTACATACATCTATACAGAGATTTTGTGGGTTCGTAGGTTTCCATGTTTATTCATAAATACCTCATAAAGTATTTATTTATTTAAACCGATTTCGTTGGTTTGTTGTTGCTCCGAGTTGAAATTAGCTTCGATGAGATCATCACTATCACTGGCGGATCGGTACTTCGCTCAAATCGATACGAAAGACGTATCAATACGTATGCAGGAAAACTGCTTATTACGAATTTAACTCTAATTACCATAAATGAACTAAATACATAGTTAATACAACAGTTTAACAGATAATTACGAGACGACTCAATGCTTGATCGTCCCAAAGCCGAAACTATGTGCTGATTTATTCCCTAGTTGAGCTATTATCGGGTCAACCTTTTACATTTTTCTATTTCTGACTTGAATTTTGCGCCTGAGTTAACATTTTATGAGAATACTAATAGCTAATTTAGTTAATAACTTAGCAGGTGGCCAAATATGTATAATACTTGGCACTACTACTATACTACGATACTATACTATACACTACTACTATAACTATATTGGCGGAACAAAGTTTTCAAGAACTACTCGGAAATTCATTCGCGATTGGATGTCGTAAACCCGTAAGCCAGTGTTTTTCACTACACTCCATTTTTTGTTCGTAATCATATTTAAGCCGATTGTTAAGATATGGCAAACATGTATGCTGATATACCCGGTCAGCTCGGATTCATAAAACAAAATATAACTTCAACAGTTATCCAGCCCGTGAGCTCATTTTCTTTTTTTTAAACTTACTCTTTAAATAAAGTCTAAACTATTCAAGACACTCCGACCATCTTAACGGCGACTTATGTATTTGGATTACAATAATTCTGTTCAAAACAACGGCGGATACCCACCACGCTTGTGTCAAGTTTCTGTACACAGCTTGACAAACACTTGGCCGAAATGCTGAACGATTGTCAGTCACCTCATTTGCCGGCCGGTGCAAGATCGTTTTCATTATTTTTACAGGCGTTGTATCCGCTACACGTTTCTCATGAAGTCTGTGGAATTGTTGTCTGTAGTGTCAGGTGAGCGGAAGCACGCGTAGTTTTCACGAACAAACATAACACCGTCGATGTCGCTGACATTCGTTAGTTATGAATGAACCATGCTATTGAATGAAATCTTAACCTCAAAAGTGGCACACATTCGGCTGCCTGGAAAGGCAATCATGCGACACACACACACACATATATACTATACATACATATACGATATGTGTGTGTGTGTGTCGTTTGTGGGATACCGTTTTCAATTGATTACCGCCTTTACATATGCCCATTTTACTAAAAGAAAATGGACTAAGTTAAAACAAGTACATACTAATATTTTGAGCCGCCTTATGTGATAGATGCTCGAACTGGGAGCCCCTGAAGGAATAAATTTAAAATGCCGAACTGAGTTCCTTAGACTAAACGTTGTTAGATAATCCTTCGGTGGTTAGATTCTGCTGATATTAAATAATTATTGTAATATAAGTTGCGAGTATATTTTGGGTTCCATTACATATAAAAAACATTAAATTTGCAAACACTTTTTCAATTCATACATTTTGTAAATTCAATTTCGGAACGAATACAAATATCGAAAAAGATATCACGGAGATAATTTTATTTGACACTTGCACGAGCCTTTTAGCCTCGCTCAGGTTTCTTCTTGTCTCACTACCACAACTATTTGTAAATATTGCATTAAAATACCCTTAAGGATATTAGAAACTTAATTTTATTGTTACCTTCCTCTTTCAGAAACTGCGCCGCCCCCCTACCAGCCTTTGAGCATGGACCGACTGAGAAACGAAGGTGAGTACTTTATATAACACTTTTCTATACGCTTTTGCATCACCTCGCATGTGACCATTGCAGGTCTGTTCTCAGTTCATGGTGGCTGCAGCCTTCATAACGTACCTTTTGGCTTAGAGCTTAGAACAAAGGAAAAATGTTATGCAGCTGAATGTTTCGGATTGCATTTCGCTCCCTCCTCAGTTTCGCTCGCAGTTTTTTTTAACTACATTTAATTATTTAACTTATGAGAAGTTTAATATCAATATTAGTTCTAATCTCGTCAGAAATTCGGTGTGTAAAGTCTCATCTTATAAGGTCTGAACAAGCAGATAAACAATACTATTATCTATGTTTATATTATAAATTAAATTAAGTTAAATTGCATTCTCTGTCTTTTTTGTCAATAAAACATTTATAAAACGGCTTGGGAAAAAAACGCAAACAAAACAAACGAGCGCCGACGAACAGCAAGCACATTATATTAAACAAATAAACAAACAAACCATCTAACTAACTGAGATCCATTTATTTAATACGCCAAGAATGCTGGCGCCGACATTTAAGCAAATAAACAGCTGCTGCCGCCGCCGCCTAACGCCACCGCAGCCGCCCCAACGCGACACGCTGTTCATTTTTATTGATTTTTTTGTTGTTCTGGTGTTGTTGCAGCCAGAAGTGAGAATATTTTTGCAGTCGCGCGTCCTTCTCGCTGATTTATTTTATTAACGAGCGCGTGAGGAGAGTGAGCGGAAGTGGAGCAACTACATGGAGCACGAGGCGCCACTCAAGGGAGCGACGAACGCTATGAAAGACTGAGTGCGGGTAGGACAGACAGATAGACGGACAGGCAGCTAAGCAACAGCAGTACATTTACCGCAACTGAGACTCTGATGTGTTAATTCGCTTTTCTTTACGTTTCAACTCTTTATTTTGCACATTATTTTTGTTTCGTTTTTCATTATAATACTTATTATTTGGTGTGATATGTTAGTATTTTATTTGATCTGAGTGACGACAATTGCTTCGTAATTTTGGGCCACAAGTTATAAATACGAAGTCCTTACTTCTGAGCCGGTTGAACTTTTTCAATTACAACAACATAACCACTTAATTACGGAGGAAAGATATCTAAGCTGAGGGTTATCTGTTTTACCAAAATCTATTTCCAGACACCGAGTTCTGAGTACATACTGAGTAATTTTGACGTAACATTGCATAATTTTTAAATATGCGTTCATTTTTCATATGTAGTATGTATGCGTTTTTAAAAATTGTAGATCCAAATTTATGTGAAATCTTTAAACACACTTTAATTAATTTTCTTGGATTGCAGGCGCTGCTACAGGCGAAAGTTCACAAAACGAAGGAAACTCTGTCACCGCAAGTGTTCGCGGCAACAATTCCAGCAGCATCGACATAAAAACGGGTCATTGTGTTCAAATTCCGGAATCGTTTACAACTGACGGCCATGGTAAGTGTAATTAGTGGAAGTCGCTAATCCACTCGCCGATGCGAACATAGAATAGGTTAAAGTTGGGTCACGTGTAGCGGGAAATTATTTCTTGCACGAAGTGGTCTAAAAATAGTGCGAGATAAATTGACATTACTAAATATATCACTCACCCGGCAGGGACACTCTTAGGGACTTAGGCCGGCTCCATGCACAACATTCGAGTGACCACGTACTTTGATTTCGCTGCTGCTGCGACCGCCGGTGTTGAGGCTTCCGGCTGTCTGCCTGCAATTCTGTCGTGTCGCTGAATTGGTTCGCCGTTAAATTATTACAGCTATTGCGTTTATTGTTGTTATTGCGATTTATTAAGTCTAGTCTACTCGTCGTCTGTCGATTACTTTGCATGCAAGCTTCGCCCATTCTTCTGCTTCCACAACAATAACAATATAAGCAATGGAACCCATCGCAATCTATAAACGATTTCTCGTTGTCAAAATAGACCTTATTGGCTCGTACCTTATGCAACGAGTATATTAGCAACCCCGTATTAACTCGGGTTAGGTTTCAATAAAACGGGGAGGATTTTATTATTAAAACCATTCGAATAAATAAGTGAATACATGTAGAAGTAAATGTATTTCGTCCAATGTAGTGGACACCATCAATAGGACCGTAAATATGTACGAGCTTGTATGTGTATAGGAATTCGCACTTGGATGTAGATACACACACAAATTTAATTTTTCATTTGTTTATTTAAACCATTTCGTGGTGCAAATCAAACGTGCTCACTTAAAACAAACTGAGCCGCCGCCGCCTCCAGTCGTTCAAGCAAAAGCTATAAACTTCAACCTCGTTTTATTCCCCTTTTAATACGGCACTTTTGTCGCTGCTTTGATTGCGTGCAGCTTGACAAACAGCGGCGGCGACGGCGCCTCTAACGCTTACGTTGTTTGGTCGTTACGTTGATTACGTCTGGATCGACATACAGGATTAGCAAGCGAGCATAAGTTCTCTCATCAGCTGAAGCTGGAAGACCTGCGCTACTGTTCGTTAACGCAATGCAAATGAGCTCAAGCGTTTGGACTGAAGTACATACTTAATAATGAAAAGTAGCGAACATTTAAACAGACAATAAATGAAATGGGTGTAAATGCGCTGCTAAGCAGTGCGCTCTACAAATGCAACAGTGGTAAATGAAACAGTTAAGTTAATATCTCGCCTACTCCAGTAGTCAGTGTTCTATGCACTTGTTTAAAGTATGTAGTTTCTTGTTGTTGTTAAGCTGTAGTGCTCTTATTTTTTATCTGCAACGTTTTTATTGATTCCACTTTAGATGTGTGCGCTCCGGGTTCAACGCTCTGCATCTGTCGCTCTCGCACCAGGCCCCAATGTAACATGACTTCTAGAGGCGAACTCGATTAGATGCCTGAAATATGCTTTTAATGTGAACTAAGGGAAGGCAGGCACGAGTTTGTGTTTTTATGTATTAATTGCAAAAATGTTTTCAACACCAACACAAATGGATTCCATATTCGTTTCAATTAATTTTTTATTTCACAACTATTCCAACTCCTCTTCAATTCTCTTTATTTTTAAAATTTTATG
Organism: Myopa tessellatipennis; assembly: GCA_943737955.2. Taxonomy (NCBI): domain Eukaryota; kingdom Metazoa; phylum Arthropoda; class Insecta; order Diptera; family Conopidae; genus Myopa; species Myopa tessellatipennis. The sequence continues at coordinate 61,774,522 of OX031314.1, read as the reverse complement.
GCGCTGTCAGCGCCATCGTGATCGCTGCCGCCACATTTGATAGCTACGGCTAAGCTTGGAACAGCTTTACACTGTGAAAAAAGTACGACTTTTTTGAATATTTTCATTAAATTGACTCAGCTCAGTCTTTGGCTTATACAATTCTTATTGCTTTTATAATAACACTAGTCAATGGCCTAAGAACTTTCCTTTTCTTACCATATTGTGCTATTGTATACATATAGTATGTACCTCTAAGTAAATGCAACTTATCGACTTTTATTCGATCAGTTCTTCCAAGCTCTCTCAATATCTATGTATGTTGGTATATTAGTTGCATGAAATTTGATAAACTCTGAAGATTTCCTGTAGATTCTTCCTATTCAGCGAATAACAAAATATTCAATCAATAATGTTTCCATTTTGTTCCATTCCGTTGGAAAGTCGTCCCGTTTTGTTCTCGGTGTCGCATTGCGCCGCTCCGCCAGTAAGCTAAAAATAGCAAATGCTGTAATCGGTATAGTAACGACGTGCTGCTTCGTGGATGTATTTTGCGTGTATATTATGGAAGTGATTTGCTCACGAACGAACGATGTAGCAAGAAGCACAACTTTCGAGTAAAATTTCATTCGGCAGCACAACGAAACAGTAGAAAACATAGAATAAAAAGGCGTGAAAACCTTTCTTGATACCCTACATTAGTCAGGGTATTCGCATAGGTTTTCTTGAGCAGTCTCCAGCAATTAGTAAAGAGACTAGAGCTCTCGCGAGACTTTGGGAAAACACTCCTCGGGACGTAGAATTGCTGTATATAGGGTGCGTGGTCTGGACGAGTGGTTCCAGAATCGTCCAGGCCCCTCACTACACTCTGACTTGTGGCGACTTCATTCTCTACATTTTCTGTATTGTTTCTCTCTTTTCGTTGCTGTTTTGCTCCTCTTGATTAACTAATACAAATGTGATTTGACAAAAACGAACACACAAGAACAAAAGTAGTGAAATTCTTTCGAAGAAGACTCACCAACAGCACGCGCGTTTTTAAGGTGTTGCGGCGGGAGACGCCTTCGTGGCGCTCGATAGCAACGCGGCGTATTTTATGTTTAGATTAATGATTTTGCTTATATGGACAATTTTTCACCCTACAGGCCGAATGCTAATATTTAGGCTAAAGGCTAACCCAGAGAATTTAATAGAGAGAACTTCTAGTGTATTATTATTTCTTATTCGATATTTGAAACGGTAGGCGCGACCCATTGGGTGGAAATGGAAGGCAAACACATGGATATTGTAAAATATGTGACGTCACCACATTTTAATTACTCCTATAGCCCCTTTCTACCTTGATCATCGGCTACAATAATAATACGCGTCATAATATAATACAAATTCCAATGCATTCGGCACTTGATGGACGCTGCACCCAGTTAATTGAATGCGCCGCGACCTCTGCGTCTTCTGCATCGCGTCTTGCCGCCATGGAAGCGCACGTCAACTTCAGAACCACTTCTTGTGGCCCATTCGATATCTGAATTCATACACAAACAAATATGCTCTGAGCTGAGTTACACACCTCTCTGCATATGTACATATGTGCATGTAACATCGTTGATACGATCGTGTTTATTTCTGCTATACGTTTTTTAGCGTTTCATTCTTACATCGCTTGGCGGTATTTTGATCAATTCTGCTTGCACAGAAGAATTAGCACAACAAAAGTTATTAAAATGAACAGCTTGATTTTTATTATTATGCGCTGTCTGCCTACGAGTGCGAACGTGATTATCAGCACGAATTACTGAACTAGACTGCACGGTCTCCTTCACTCAGCGAGTCTGACCTTTAAACACCCTTTTTCCACTCGCAGGTATCATCGAAACTATGCTGACAAAAGAGACTGGGTTAGTTCATTTAACTTAACATACATATGACACATCCCTGGTCCGACCCAAGCAAGATCAGTCCTGTGTTAACGCTCTGTACTGTACTCTGAGTGTGTGTAGCCTCATTAAATGTTAATGCGAGTGTTTGGATCTGTATAACTTTGATACAGGTAGTGCATACATACAATCTAACAATTTATTTGTTTACCTTTAGTTGAAGACAACTTTTCGTTGCTTTCATAATAGACAACGAACGCGTTGAAAATTAGAACCCATTTTTGTACGCAACTCGTAGTTTTGGATGCGCGAATGTATTCTCTACATGTTTCCACGGTTTGGCAATGAACTGGGTTGGAGCCGTCGCCATCTGGCGCCAGTTTGCGACGCCTCGCGAAACTTTGCCGAGGCTGGCAGCTGGTATTCCGGGCGGTCAGTCACTTTGGCGACTCTAGGCTGTTGATCAACGACCATCAGCGACCAGTAGACGCCACATAACAACAACCATGACGGAATCACCTTCGCGCCAGTGCAAATTAAAGCAAAATAATGCCGAGATTTTCCTTTTTTCGCATTTAATTATTATAGCCGAATCGTGCCGGGCGGGTGGCGCCTAAAGTTATTATTATAGCCCAATTTAGGACGTGTAAACATTCGAATACTGTATGCATGCAAACACATAAGACACACATGCATTTACATATTGATGAACACATCTGTTAGCTTCGTCAAGAGACTAAAACGAAAAACTATAGACAAATTTATAGTGACAAGTTTAAATGCTCACAGAATGGCTGTTTATTTAGATTCTTCGCACACTTGTGCCCCTTACGTTGGCAAGTATTTGGAAAATGTCTACAAATGCCTGAATAATCGGGCTTAACATCATCTTCAGATATTGATTCTTTTTGGCAGGGCATAGCTGGCGCTAGCTCTAACATCGCCCTAACAATTTTATTCATGTCCATGTGCCCAAGTCCATGCTTGAGCAGCTCTTGTTAATCTTTTCCTGCTTCCATCATTCTTTATCGTATTTCTATACTTCGCTATTTTGCAATAAATTGTTGTATTTTTACGATGTGCTTTACTTTTTATCTATGTTGAACTGGAAATCAAATGCTGAACTACGTTGAAATACAGCATTAATTGTTCTTGGTTGTGCCACTAGGAGAAACCCAAAGAAAGCCCAAAAATTCAACTTGAATCGCAATACTAATTATTAAGACGCACCATTATCCAGTTCCGTGGTCATATTTATGGTGAGTTACTTTGCAATGAGTGCAGAGCTCGTGACTAGTTTTGGATTTTCGACACAAGCAGTGGACAGAGTTGATCTTGGTGTTCATATAGATAATAGGAATGAGAATAATATCCATTTAAACGCACTTTAAGCTAATAAAAAGCTGATATAAATGTACAAATTGAGACTTTGCACTGTTTACGGAACTCAATGGCGCCAAAATTATCACTTTTATTTGTTTGTTACACGCAAATTACCTGTTTATGTGTTTGAATATGGTAGAGTTTTATATATGTTTGTCGCACTCTAAATGAACGTTTGTTATTGGAAAAGCTAACATACTAATTCGATAATCTGGCAGAGGCGAGCATTTCACATCACCGCCGCTAGCAGGCGGCCCTTCTTCAAAGGCTATGAATCAGTGACTAAGTGCTTGAATGCCTGAATGTAGGGATTGGCAACAGCAACATTCTGAACTCCACCCGCAGTTGACCGAGTTCACTTCGGCAAGTAGGCCAAAAGGACGTTCGCATTTAAGGATCCCTTTGAGTGAGGCGTTTTGGGGTGAGGCTTTATAAGCAGTACTTGTATTGAATACACTATTTAAACTGTTAGCTTTCCGTGGGTTTTGGAATCGTGTTAGTGTATTACATCACCTTCTCAAACTGGTTAGTGTGTCAGAAACTATCAGTTGCCTACAGAGGTACTAAAAGTACTATATATCTATCGTACTTATAATGCTACACATATTTTTATGTAAGGATATATTATAGGTATGATATTCTACAATCTCCAATTTTTCTTCATCGTCTCATTACAGATCGCAGGTTATCCGCGTCATCGGTTTGGTGTGAGGTGGCCTACTGGGAACTAGCGCAGCGCGTTGGTGAACGTTATTTGGCTGAAAAACCTGTAGTTAACATATTTTCCGAAGGTCCTCGCCTCAGTGGAACTAGTATCGGAATGTGTCTCAAAGATCTGAGCGACAGGAAAAGCACTCCATCGCCAGAGTCTGTACAGAAGACAAGAAAAAAAATCGGTTTGGGTGAGTTGTTTCCGTGTATGACGTAAAATTACTTTTAACTGACATTCTCTTGAAATTGGGTTGTGAAGGCGTCACTTTAAGTCAAGAATTCGATGGTGTTTGGTTGTACAATCGCTCCACAGTGCCTATTTTCTTGCACTCGCCCACACTGAACGACTGCTGGTTCCAAGTCTGCAAAGTGATGCCCGGATACTGTGTGAGAGCCTTCGACAATCATAGGTAAGGTCATCGTAGTAAAGTCAATCTTTTATGACTTTTTTTTACCAAAAAAACAAAATTCGAAACTATTCATAGCTGCTCCTCAAATAAACTGATTCATTTCTTTGCAGGGCTCATGAACAGTTCCCAGTGTGTCCACCGCAGGTTGCGGGAGCTCGAACGGGTCCCGTCGATCGATTCAGTATGCGTATAAGCTTTGCCAAGGGCTGGGGTTCTAAGTACTGCCGCCAGGATATAACCGCTTGTCCCTGCTGGCTCGAAGTACTCTTCACTCGGCGGTGACGAATTCTCAAAGCCAGGAATTGGTCGCACAACTCTAAATGCGAACTGATGAAATCGGCAAGCAATTTAACTGTGATCAGCAGCGGAGACGCTAGCAACGTCAGTCGCCGCCCAAACAACAGCCGAATTAAGAGCAGTTGAAAGAGCGACTACATGCAGTACACTTGTGTCAGTTGATCTTGTTATAAAACCATCCCGTTGTTGCTACAATGCAGCTGTTGGTCATCTGGCAATAGCTCCAAATCCAAGGAACAAACAACGGCTGCCCCAACAATATTTCAACCATCAACAGCAACTATTTGGCAAGCCAGGATTGTTCCAGGCAGAGGTCCAACGATAGCACTCCGCATGCCGCCAACATATGTATGTGTCTCCACGACGGAGCGCATTGAAGAACACACCCTGCTACTGGGGAAGCTGCACTCGACTTTCGCTCGCCTCGTCAAATTTTGTTCATCAAACACTCAAGGGTCGGAGTTGAAGCATATGAACACTGAGCTGCTTGTCCTCGAATCCAGTAGACGAAGAAGTATCCAGAACTGATGATCCTATCTGTGATCGCCGAATATTAGGAGAAAGTTCACTATATCGCGATACTCTGAGGCAACCGCCCCATGCATGAGTTGTCGTGGAGTTAGATGTGGTGGAACAGGAGACTATTCGATTTTAAACAGGCTGAACTGCATGCACTTTGGTGTGTGCTTGTCTGTTCCTGTGATACTCTTACGTGTTAGGGCTAGATTTTATGAAAATGGAAACAAAAATGTAATCGGGGCGCAATGTGCAATTGGCATTGGATGGTACGTTCTTTAGTAGCTGCGACATACCGTATTCCGCTTTTCGTAAATTCGTTCAACCAAAGAACATACAATATTGTACAACACAATATTGTATGTTCTTCGGTTCAACGCATTTGATTCCTGGCTCGCATTATTATCAATAATACTAAAATATTCTAGTCATTAACCCTTGATGCTCGCCGCGGTGTGGTTAAACTCTTAAACTCTTTAATTTTCTGGACTTGGATGCTCGCTGGCATTTCTGTGATATTGAAACGCCAGAATGAGGCCCATTGTTTTGTGTGTAGGAATCGATGTTTCAAAAGTAGAAGCAGAACACAATGCGAATCCGTACTATTATTCAGATCTGCATTGCAAAGCATCTTTATATAACGTAAGCCGGTATTCTCACTGATTTAATATAGAAATTCGATTCGTTAAGAACGTACGGAAAAATTCGGTGTAGATGTTCACACAACTCAACCACGAAGCGCTGCTCAAGACCACATCTTAACAGCTTCAATAAATCCACCAGCCACGCCACGACTTCTGCACCGACCGTGTAAATAGCAAAAAATATGTGTAAATACTGCAAACTCGCCTCTTTAAACACACGCATTAGATACCATTACCTATCGTTATTTATTTAAATGTTTATCACTAAACAACTCCAAACCGTACGAGGCGAACAATATTAAATTCCAAAATTTTTAAATAGTGTTTTTAGTTCACGTAGTTTAAATCACTTAACTAAAAGTATGTAAAACTATAATAATTTTATCGTTAAATGTAAGAATTTTTATACATGCATAAATAAACTTCTGATGTCGCAAAAATGTAATACAGCAAACTGAACTTCGTTCTATTATTCTTCCAAATTTCTGTTAAAGGTGTCGCCCAATAACAGTAAACCGAACCTGAAGTTCACTACTGTATGCACTTTCAGGCTTTCCATCTGCCCAGTCCAGCAGACAGCCTTTGGCAGCAATGAGCCAAACTAATGGCCCAATTTGCTACTTGGTCAAATTGTAAGATTTAAGTCAACCCAAGGAACCGTATATAAGGAACAAAGTACATACAAAGCTTCAGATTTAAATGCCTGACATTATTTAAACTTTTGAAATATTCAAATTGTTAATATTGTGAAGGAATTAACTTGTAAAATAATAACAGATGACTATGAAATAATAGTGCCAACTGAAAATCGGAGGAGAAATTGATACACGAGGAACCTTTTGCTCACATATAATCCTCTTATTCCTTGTTACCAAGTCCCATTTTTCAGCCCACCAAAAAGTCTACTGCCCAATAGTTGAATAAGCATGTATTCGGTCATATAACAATAAAATATAATTCAAGTAAAAATGCAAAATATCAGTTTACAGAATACTCTTCGAAGAAATCCTGAAAATTCAGTATGGTGATAATTTTAATGGGCTGGTTGCAACATAGACAATTTGCTTTGATATCATGCCAGCACTCATTACAGTACACAGAACCACACCCTGAATTACCGCAAATCACAAAAAGATCGTCTGCAAATACAAAAATATGTCATGAGTATATGCATGTGTACGCTCGAACTAACGGCCTAACTTAGTAAGGTCTACTCAGCTAATATTGACTGCTCACGTCTGAATGAACGGGTGGGATCGTCTTTTGAAATTTTCTAAAGACGATATCGTCTATTATTTCACCTTGCGTTATTTTTCCGGAACGTTTTACGTGCAAAAGTTAATTTAGACGTAGACGTAAATAATCTGCATTAGTTACTTATAGGGACGAATTTATATATATGTTTAAAAGCAAGTCGTAGAGCGACTTCTATGTGTTTACAGCAATATGTAAAAGAATTACAAAATAATTGGCGTTCAATAATTCGCTTAACAGTTATTAAAACATAATTTGGTACAATTTAAGTGTTGACCGCTATAAAGTGTTCACTACTTAATTTTGGTGCTTAATATAAGATTTATTTTAAATTCTTGTTTCTTAATAGCAGGTTAACATCGCCGGATTACCGCGAATTAATGCCATTTCGAGATTATCGGCCTTAATCGGTTCGAACACGCATACAAAAATTCTCCACTTTTCTGCTTAGATTATCAATCTTGTTCAAAATCATTCCAAATGTCGTGTGCAACACTGGGAGGTTTATGTATTTGATTAATTTATTAACCACGGCCTAATGGAATGAAATGAGAAAAATACAAAAATACACTAGCATAAAAATTAAAAAAAGTCGGGATCAAACTGACAGGGTGTAAATCCCAGATCAATCGGCTGGCTGGTTCCCGACTTTTAGTTCTTAGTAACGAGTTATATTAATTTAATAGCAGGTAGTCCACTAACTATCTCTAAAGACGACTGAGTTAGGAAATTTAAATTTCACGACATATTGTGACTTAAGACGTACCATTCGTCCATACAAAATTAGGCAGTCAATTCTTTTCAAGCTCGGGCTATAATCAGTATAGAGACAACACTATTAAATTGATTATACTTTCTGATACTAGCGCACATAACAAATTTGTGGAAGACTAGTTCCCAGATGCATTGGTGCACAAATGGGTGTGTGCTCTTGTAGCTCAACATGTAATTTAAAATACCTGTACTCAGTTACCTTCATATTCTTCACAAACCAAGCACTTGTGACGCGCCACTTTAAAAAATTTAAGCCAATCGAAACATTTGGGATATCTGAGCCGAAGAATCTATAAAAAAGAAAACACAGGTTGTAATACTATATTATATAATATAAATAATAGTTTCTTACTCCAAAAAATTCCTGTAAAACTCGTTATATTTATTATACATAAAATAAAAACCCTGGCATGTTTACAGAATATTCAATTTACATCTTAAATGTTAAATAATGTTTAAAATAAATCAATTAATTTCGACACAACTCGAAATACTTCAAAGGTGCATTAAAAAATTAAGATAAAAAACTAAAACATTTTTCAATTGACTATTTCTCTCATTTATAAAGTGAATTGAAGAAGAAAGTATTTTCGTTCCAACAAAAAGTAAAAAATTTAAGGTCTTTTAACACTTCAATCTGCATCTTTGTAAATTGGGAAGATGAAAAAATATGATTTTCAAACTAACTTTAACATTTTTATTATTTCAACATTATTAGACACATTTAACTTATTACTTACCAACAAGAAGTTGATTTTCCGACGTATTCCTTGCTCAGTTATACTTGACTTCACGTTCTCATACATCCTTTCGAATAAGGTACGTCTTGCTCTGCGTATCCTGTTGTAGAGATACAATATGCGCTGCTTCTCGTGCTTCCGATAGAAATAGGCGCACACCAATCGACGCAAGCGTAGAAATAGCGTACTTTTGTAGATAAGGACAATTATGAAAATATATAGGATTCCAAGTTTTATGTAGAAGCTGACATTAGAAATAAATCGATTTTTTTAAAATTTGTCACTAAAATATGCTCAATGATTCAATGGCACCTCATGGGCAAAAGACGAGGATTAGGTAGGCAGGCTGCATTGGAGAGGCTGGTGTTAACCTTCTCGTGCATGTTGAAATTCTTCAAAGTGGAGCGAATCAACTTCGCCATTAAACCGGTACCTTTGATCTGAAGAACACTCATTCGTACATTTAAAATAACTCCATGTTTCTATGTATGTAGCTCATACTTACATGAAAACGAATTTTATGTTCACCATTTTGAACGTAGCGTACTTTGGAATGCGCTCGAATGGTCAGCAACAAAGTCACAATTATATAGTCCAACAGCAAGAAAAAGGCAGCCGCGATGATCTCTATTGAGAACTGAAAGAAGTGGAAGAGCATCTCTTTGTATTCATTATTTGAGTGCGAGCACAGTTGGTCCAGATCGACTAGATCTTTTCTTTCAAACTAAATGATCTTCAGATTATTATGAATGTTATAGATAAGGGTAAAAATAATGCCTTTTTCAGCGGCATTAAGGTGCGTTTACCAATCTGCTTCCTGCGCCAATCCACGTGCTTGAAATATTTAGTTATGTAAATATTATCATGTTGTATACGACCACAATAGTTTTTCTGGTACAAAATTGAAGCTGAGAACACATTTACACACTTAAAAGATGTAGGTACCAAGATGTACTACCCTATTTTAGAATCCGCCACACCAAAAAGATTAGTCGGCAAAGACTACATGGAGGATGGTAATATTTATGTATGTAAATATAATCGAATAGGGATAATAAATACTAAATATCGTTACGTATAAAGTAATTTTTTAAAATATCTCTCAGTAACAGATATCCACGAACTTGTTTACGGTGACAATATTGTGACAATGTTCTACTACTTATATTCATGCAACTACGGATTCCAAAATAGGGTCTTAAATGCCATAATTTTTGTAATGTATTTTACTCGCATGGAACACATATGTACTTATGATGACGCGAATGAAGAGGAAAGATAAACAGCGCTGCATTATATTCATAACATAATCCAAAGAATCTTTCTTTTTCTCTATATCCCGCATTACCGTTTTAGCCACATCATCAGCTTTCCTGAATTGTGTGTTGCCAATACATTTAAGTTTAATAAGAAACCATAAAGACTGCAATTTTTAATCTACATCGAAGAGCTGTGATACCCTACACCCTTATGTCATATGGTGAAAGAACCTTTTCGACTTGAAAGAACCGATGATGCTGATCAAGAATATACTATTATATACTTCTCTATACGCGCGTACTTATCTATTTCGATTCGATTCGATTGTTACTTACAAATGGAAGGATGAACTTAATATACATCGCCTTCGCCTTCGGGTGCAGGGTACCATTACCGTAATTATAATACAAGAGAAATTCACCTACATTAAACCGGCTGGTACTTTAATGTTCCGCACTGTATAATTTACCACAAGATTGCTCTCATCCGAAATTATCTTTGATTTGGTCATGTCCAGAGCAACATATGCCTCGCCAAATTCGGTAGGTAGAGCATCGCTAGGGTCGCATATCTTATCAGGATCCCCCAGGATTTTAAGGGTACAAACAAAATCCACTCGAAAAGGCCAACAGAGCAGGTTATTGATAATGTGTGGAAACTTCTTCATACAATTTCCTCTTGCATTAAAGAAAGCCAGCTTGCAACGATCCTCTCCTCTTTTCAGTTGCTCCTTGCAGCGCTGCTCCATTTTCTTGCTGTACCTCCGTTGAACTTGCATGGCCCTATCTTGTGGTTGTCGAAATTGCCGGCTCTTGTAATCACCTTCACTATATGTATCACTTGTTAAGTCATCGTTCTCAATTTCGTTGCGCAACGGATTCGTTACATTTTCGATTAACGAAAAACCTTGCTTAACGTCCTTAAAATCATCCTTCATTGTAGCAAGCGTCCTTTGAAATGGTTTCGTCATCAGATCAAAACGTGTCTTGGTCAAATTGTACTGCAATGCAACGGTACACGAAAAGACTCGTGCAACTTCTTGACCGTTGGTAGCCAGATTAGCAATGGGTCCTAAAAGGTAGCGTGAATTAAGAAAACTGGTTTGCAAAGGAGGACATTTGTTTTTATACCAGAAATTATAAAGGCAAAACTGATCGCTCTTAAATAGCTACGTCCCGCTTTTCCGGTCATGCCAACAATAATTAGTAGCGCTAAACATTGTGTAAACTTCGAGAATATGAAGCCAACTCCTAAAAATCAATAATCCATTAAAACCATTAACTTCATCCACAAAAATATAGTCACCAATGGTTGCAATTAATATTATTAAAAGCCATATGTGCCACATTAGTGAAAATGAAGAATTCGACAAAATCAACACCCACAGAAGGCAAGCAAAAACTGCACCACAAAAAAACCGCAAAGCGTAACGCGCTACTTTGAAATCATCCCGCGCTCGCCCGAAAATAATGCAATAAAGTGTACGGCATGGCTTAGCCAAAAACAATTTTAAAATCTTTAATAATATAAAATAACACATTTTCTAAAAATATAATGTTCTTGCTTAACGTTTTTCTGCTAGCTTACTGAGAATAGAAGTGAATGAAAATCTATGAAATGACTATTCCTAAAATCTAGGAACTAAAAAAAGTAGATTCACTCAATAACGTAATCCCTGTCGAAATCGTATTTGTCATCGGTCTTAGTGTCCATACTGAACCCATCAAGTACATCCGCAATTTTGGCGATTTTTTTTTCATTGCGCACTTCTTGTTTTTTCTTCTTCTTCAGCTGTTCCCTGCGGTTTTTGTTTAGCATCTGATTGCCTAATTTTATATAAAGAGTTCAGATTTCATTCAGCATTTAGAGTAAAATTTCACCTACCTTCCAGCAGCATTGTGGGATCAACTTTGGGCGTGCGGTCATTCGTATCTAGTTTGCGTTTCCTACTCTTTTCTGAGAGATGGCTTTCATCAATGGTGGTACTTTTTTCCACATTAGCTTCATCTTCATTCGGTATTTTGAATTCAACTGGCCCAGATGTAGCTATTTTCATTACTTCTTCAGCGTCAACGTTGAATTTGTCCAGAATCTCCATTTCCATTTTCTCAAAATTGTCGACGTCAAACTCTCTCACTTCCTCGTGTACAATGGCAGCACTCACATGAACAGTGGTTTCTCGTACTTCAGGTGGCTGTGTGCAATATTTTATCTTTCCGGTATTCCAATCGTTTAACACACTACGCGCTGCGGCCACCACGTCTGGCACGCCTTTTTTCAAGAACTTACCTATAAAGCAATTGAAGATATTAAACATTGACAAGAACTACTTAAATATGCAAAAAAGAAAGGAAGCAGCTATCACATATTGTATATTCAAAACATTCTGCACATTACCCATGCGCGCCGCCTTCTTCGCAAAGAACTCTTCAAAAGTCTCGTAGTCAGTGAGATCGTACAATTTACAGAAGTATTCCTTACTAGCGCGTTTTAGTACGCTTTCTGCAATTGTAAAAGGATCCTTTACGTCGCCAACACGTTGAGCATTCTTCAAAACCGGTGGCAAAACGTCCCCTCCTTTGCCCGCATTGGTAAACACAATTCCTGGACAATCAATCAGTTTAATCTTCGAGTCTAGTTCAACTTCTTGCATCGCTCTATGCAGGAACGATATTAGTATCACTTACATTATTAAAAAATATAATTGGTACTTACTTGGTAACACCCGGCGTGCAGCCTACGGAGCAACTTTTGCCACGTGTTAACGAGTTAATAATGGAACTTTTTCCAACATTTGGGATGCCAACAACTCCCACGCGTATTGACGTCTTAATTCCCTTATTGCGACAATAATTACCTAGCATAGACATTAAAAGTTCTGCACCGACGCAAACGGATCCTTGCATAGCTTTTTCCGAACTCATCTGGTGAAATTTTCGACGGCCGAATCTGGCGGCCTGTTCCTGAGTTGATGCTTTGAATACAGTGACTGGGCCCTTTCGCCGGAAATATTTAACCCAGTTGTTAAGATTCTCCCTTGGTACCAAATCTGCCTTATTCAAAATTAGCACCAAACGTTTATTCCCGGGAGCAGAACGAACAGCACGTTCAACCTCAGCACAGCGTGTTCCAAGTGGATCGCGAGCATCGACGACTTCTAAGACAACATCGGCGTTTTCTAGCACCTTTTTAAACTCTTTAAAGTACTGTTTAAGTGATTGTTCCTTTGTCGCTGCGTTTTTGTATTGTTTCTATGAATTCAGAAATCATTAAAGTTAAAACATAACAACACAACAATTAATGCCTACCCCATCTTCGGCGGCTGCGTCACTCTCATGTAAAATAGTGTGCACAGTGCCCCGCATATCCGCATCGTCAACTAATGACTCCAAAGTTTTAAATTTGTTTTGATCACGTTCAATTTTGTAAGCCTCCCGACGCTGCAGACGTTCCTCTTCCTGACGTTTTTTAGCTTCCTCTACATCTTTCAGAATTTCTTCCTTGAATGGACAAATGTTTGGAATTTGTATAAGCTTCTGTTTTTTTCCTCCCTTCTTGGCATTCTTCTTCGACTCTTTCCTAACTTTACGATTGTGCTCCCGAACTTTTTTCTCGATCTTGTATTTCTGTTTACCAGTCATTCGTTTAGATTTTTTAGCTGTTTATTAAAATAAATATAGTACTTTATTATAATCTGTTGAAACACTTACTTTTTAAACGTTTTAAAGCCATTTTTATCGGAAATATTCCAAAAATAATACACAGCGACAAAGCGAACACGTGAAACTGACAGTTATCAACTGAAACTGACAACGGTGAATGTAGCAAGAGAAAAGGGGTTTACATAAAAAATAAAGGAATACATATACAGTAGAACCTCGGTAGGTCGACCACTGTCTTATCCTGTACCCCTTGTAATCCGAAATTCCAAATACATATGTACCTATTACGGTAAAACTTCTCTAATGTGTGGTTAAACAAGCTGCTACGTGATCACGGCAGCGTGACGTGTTGCTAGAGGCGTATCGTCGAGTTTGATTTTGATTGTTTTACATATTACTTTGAAATCGTATGTATTTGATTAACAATAATATGTGTGATTACGTGTGTTATTGACGTTTTATAATAAACCTTTTCTAATATGTATTGGAATTAATACAAATCTATTATGTGGTTAAACTCACGAGGTTCCATTTCGTATGGTATCGATTTTATCTCACCATTTTTATAATTTGCCGGATTACAAGGCACTTCTCTTCAAAAGGTCTACAAGGGGTTGGTGGCAGCACTTTATAGCACGACAAATTGTATAATCCGACAACGATTTACAAAACAATTCTAGCATTACCGAGATTCTACTGTATAAATATCTGGCTGAATATGATATACTCAACACATGATATTGATTCGTTTTGTTTTGACCGCGTGTAAAATCGGGTGTCTCCTCATATTTTAGAAAAATGGAAAAACAGCAATATCGTTCGGTGATTCGATTCTTGTCTTCGAAGGAGAAGAGTCACTGTACACAGCATCCAAGCGCTCTTTGATACAGGCCATAATTTTTCCATTAATAGTTCATAAAGGCTTATATTTTTGGCATTATGGCTTAATTTCAATAATCTTTATCTTATATTTACATCAATTCTGTGGGCTCAATTTTGTTGCTGTTGTACTTTTTGGCGCTGATCCCAATAACAATTGGTCCGCAACTCAATTGTGGCCGGAGTTATAGCCCTTTGAAGTTTTAAATTTAAAATAGGTTAGTATAATGGAGAGTAGTAAAATTAAAATAAATGCGATTGTGAGCTTTACAACATGGTTTTCCATAAAATATTATTTTACATAAATTAAATCGAATTTGAATACTTTTCGAAAGATATAAATATCCTGGAAATATCTCACAAGTTAAGGAGATACGGAAACGAAATTTTCATATTTCAAGGGACTTTAACTCTGAAAAAAAGAGAGCTGTAAGAAATGTTGTTGTTGTTGTAATTACCGTATAAAACAGCAAAACCAACAACAAAATTGGGAATCTTGTACGGATGTAAATCTGTACCCAGTGTGATATACCAACGGTAAATGTAAGCCACGTTAAATTCTTTTCAATGGTTTAAACTACTCCTACCGCAGTTAAGTTTGATATTCGAGTTGGCGACCCAATGCTTTTCGTTCCGATAGGCCGTGGTTATGCTAGTAGGACTTTTTTGTTGTTTTGTGTGTAAACAATTCTCTCTTTTACACACAAAACAACATAAAAAAATCCTACTTGCCAAGCAAACTCGATAGCATAACCACGGCCATACTGATATCATTAATATGTCAAACGATTTGTAAAACATAATCTTGAAATCTAGTAACCTTGCTACCCCACATGGTTTTTATATGTCAAAACCAGCTGATTTTGGAATAATGAAGCACTTAGTAAGTTTTAATACCGATGCAGGATGTTTCGTACGGCTTTTGCAACGGTACTAATTAAATTCAGAAGTTCTACTTTTGCTGTTGCTCAGACGTTTTGCAAAGTGCATACCAATGCTATACTTTGGAAAGCAGAGGATCGAAAACAAATGCTGGCGTCTCTGCCCGCAAAAGATGAAGGCAACGCGGGGGAAAGATCTGTGGATATTGACACAATGATGAGCAAGTAAATAATTTAAAAGTATTAGTACTCTGAATGTTCATAAAATGACCTTTTTACAGTAAAGCTCATTTTTTTCCGAACGCTAACACGGCACAGCAGCTATTTAATGGAATACCATTCAATGAGTTGCCAATCTGTAACATACGCGTTTCACCAAACAACACAATAATATCAGTGACCGACTATAAAGGTTCCTCAATAATAGCTTATCCCAATGTCCACATTATTTTATTGTTATGTTCATAAGGTGTTCCACGTCTTATACGTTCTTGCGGAATCGAGGGATTTAAGAACACTAGAAAAGGTACAAACATCGCAGCCCAAGCAACTGCCATAAATATAAGTACGGTATGATATGAAAACGTATTGGTGTTTACATCACAATAATTTATTTCAATTTAAAAGCGTGCAATGGAATTGGGTTGGAAAACAATTCGTGTGAAAGTGCGTGGATTGGGACCAGGCAGAATGGTAAGGAATACATTTAAACTATTTTATTTAATTTATTATAGTTAATACACATATGCATTTATTAACGTATTAGCATATGATATTAGTCAATGGTTAGTTTTTGGAAATTAATCTAAAGACTATATTTTATTAGTCATATTTAATATCGTACTATTATTTATATTTATTCATTTATATACTTGTTTATATTATGTAGTTAAATTGTTTATAATTTATAAAGTTATAGGATAGGAAAAATATAAACAGAGAGAATTCATATTTAACCTTTTCGCTGCGCAATTCGTTTTGAGATTTTGTGCCTGCTGTGCGCATTTATTTTAGTAGTTTCATCTTTATTCGTGTTGAGCAGTTTGACCATTTAAACGCTGCGAATTAATTCGTGTTGAGCTGTTTAAAGAAATTAAGTATTGCAGCGTACGTAGATAAAATTAGAGCGAGAATATCCGTGTAGAGCAGTTAACGCAGTAACATTGGTAGCCTTAAATACGTATTAAACAGCAAAAATAATCGTATAGAGCAGAAAACATGAATAATACATAGTAAAAATAGTCGTATTGAGCAGCTAACTAATTTAAAACTAAGCGCGAAAATATTCGTCGGGAGCGTATGATACACAAGTTTTTTTTGCGAATATATACGTGTGGAGCAGCGAAAGGGTTAATATATGACAATTAAATTAGTTTACATACTTTTATAGAATTTTGGGTGTACTTTTATTCTAAGTACGTTAAAGTTGTGAAGTTGTCTGGTTTTACTTTAATTCTCTATTGAAATTCAAACTCTTTAATATATGATGATATTACCAAAATTTCTTCCAATTTCTAGTCGGCTATAAAAGGTTTGCAAATGGGTGGACTCAACATCGTCTCAATAACAGATAATACACCAGTATCGTGGAATCCCCCACGGGCTCGCAAGCAAAGGAGTTTGTAAGAACACAAGTAGTACATTTATTACAATATTTAGTAAATTTGATAAAATAAAAGGTTTAATATATTCACACCTTACAAAATATTTTATTTAAAAATTTGTATGAAAATGACTAATGTTGAAATAAAACAACGAATATAATAAAATCCTAATTAACTTTACGAGCACTTAAAATTACTACTAAATAAAATAAAACATATTCTTCTAAAAATAAGTCCTAATTAATAATGAAATACTATTTCAGAATTTCAAACGGAATGGTTACAAGTAATGCTTTATGGTAATAATAAGGCTTGAAACCGGTTCTTATTCAAGCAGTTCTTACTTTAAGCTGTAAAACTAACTTTAATATTTTTAAAAATGGTTTGCTAGAAATCTATTTTGTACTAATACATTATAGAATATATTTAACTATAGATTCCTGCAAGTGAAGAATCAAACCTTTTAACGATCAAGGATATCATTTATGAGTTAATACATACGAAAGTTTAAGCGCTGCATGCACTTTTACCTTGACATCTAATGGTAAATTGAATCATCTAGGTCTAAATAAAGATGACTGATATGTGTCATTCGTTGAAATTGCGCTCAGGTTTCTATACGCAGTGTAGTTGACTGCACGCAACTGCAACGAAACATTAATCTTTGAGTCGTCCACGATTTTTCCGTTTGTCGCTTCAGGAAGCTGACATTTTTCGTCCTGAAATCTTTTAGACGTAGCTAATGGCACAGGTGGCTTAGTTTTGTAGTGTTTTATTTCTGTTTCTGGGTTATATTTCGCACTACATGTAACTGGGATTAACTCGTTCTCACAGTTGTGACAACTACTGCTGTTGAAGGAACTGTGAAATTGCATATATGAACTCGTGCCAGATGATCCGTCGGCCTTTGTATTGCCGGGTCCAAAGGTGCTGTTTTCTCGACTATTGTCATTTCCGCCTCCTTGCTTCGAATGTTCACTCTCAATGCAATCCATAAAGTTTGTTGCACAGGATGGCTGATAAATAACTGCAGACGCATGCCCCGAACGTCCAGAGTTAAGTGCAGTACCCTCCTCCCATTGATTTGTTACTGGATCGTACACTTCAACTATGGAAAGAAAATTGGTGCCATCAAACCCACCGATAGCATAGAGTTTGCAATCCAAGGATGTTAGTGATAAAGCGCTACGCGCAATCTTCACAGGAGCTACCTGATCCCAGACTCGGTTTTCAGTATCATAACGTTCAACTGAGGATAGTTGCCGGGTGCCATCAAACCCACCAACCACATAAATATACTGATTAATCGCAGAAACGCCTTAGGTAGAAAGCCAAATAACTTCAATACAATTTAGGCAAATGCGCTCATACCTGCACCACTGCGTCCACAATTCATAGGTGGCACGAAATTCCACTCATTATTTTCGGGATGATAACACTCGACAGTTGCTAGACGATCAGTACCATCGAAGCCGCCAACTGCGTAGAGCAGACGATTTACTACAGCAACACCTACACCTAGACGCCTGGCATGCATAGGTTGCACCAAAGTCCATCGGTCTTGCTCAGGATCGAAGCTATTTGACGAACGAAAGTTGAAATGTACAAATGAAAAATATCAATCTATTGGCTTACTATTCTACCGTGTTGTGATATTCGGAACCAGCCGAGCCACCTACTGCATACATTAGTTCATCCATCACCGCCACACCAACACGGTGCCGTGGCACAGACATCGGTGCACACGGACGCCATTGCTCTGTCACCGCATTATAACGATCTACCCAATCGGAGTCATACGAAGAGCCAATAGAATTATTTCGACCACCGACAGCGTAAAAAGTACCCTTTAAGAAAGCAGCTCCAAGACCAGAACGTGGTACTCTTAGATTAGGCAATGTTGTCCAGGTTTTGTCATCCACATTATAAGCTTCAAGAATATCTAATGATTGACGAAAAAAGCCACCTGCAACAAAGATCATGCGTGTAGTATTTGGAGTTCGCTCCTTAACTACTGGGAGTTTATGCAAAGTCAGGTCTTTGAATATCTTAGCCAAATACTCGCGACAAGCTGGCACTTTTCGTAACACATCACAGTTCTTCATTTGTTCTTTTAAAAAGTTTGGTGTCAGAAATTGACAGCGTACAGCGCACAAAATGTGCTCCATCTTCGGGTAGCGATTCTCCTCGTCGTATTTGACCCATTTTAAAACGGCGTTGTAGACTTCACGCTCTTCCTGAACGTTTAATTCGTCGCGGCGTATCAATGCGATTAATTGGTAGGCGGACAACTGCAGGAACTCCTCTTCTTGACACACCTGCTCAATAATTGTATTAGAAAATTATTGGAAGTATCCAAAAACTCTGTTAGGGTTTGAATTTCTTTCTACCTGTGTAAAGTGACGCTCAATAAAATAGTTTGCTTTTTTCTGCAGCTCCACACAGCCATGTTGCTCGGCAAAATTAGCAATACCTATCGCATTAGTTGGATCCAGCTGACGCTCCAAAAAGGCACAACAAGCGTGAATTACATTGGGAACTTGAAACATTGTGGCCGCCGGAAGAAGTTGACAAACCGTGACCTCGGTTACTCTTATATGTCCCGTGTACATAAAGTAAATAATTCTTCCCATCGCGGTTGGGCACACCTGCAAAGAAAGAAAATTGTATATTTATTACTGCGTTTAATTCCCTGTCCCGTCATACCCCTTGCAACTGAACATGTGACATTTCCGATTCTTTTAGACCACCAGTAAACATAGCTTTGAAGTACGGACTTGCAGCGGATAGCACCACTTTGTGTGCGGGGAAAAGCTCCTGTTTAACCTCAAGCACTACATCTGTCAACATGTTATGGGAGCGCATCATGAACATCATCTTAAGCGCTTCTTTGGCATAGTTCGACATGCAAAAAGTCATATCATCATCTTTGGCATTCAAATCATTGTGTTCATCCAAGGGCACAAAAGAAGAGGCATAAGAACAAGCGTCACCGTATTCGCCGTAGTTCGTGCTGTGGCAATCTACCGAAGAACTAAACTTGGATGATATATCCATTTCTAGAAGAATGAAAAATTTGATTTCACATTAAAACGTATATAAACAGATTAAATGAATGACTTGCAAATTTCAGTTGAATACAATTACAGAACCTGAGTTCTTGTGCTTGAGCGAAGTTTATAAAATAAGTCGTAATCTTGTTTTGTGCACGCTTGGTTTGTATCAGCAATATACTTGACAAAAGTAGAATACATGAGCTGCCATTAAATTAAACAGCCAAATAAAGTCAGTCACAATCAATATTCGCGGCTCTTGCAATATCTCAACAAATTTAGCTGTGCAATCATGATACTGCAATTCGTTTAGCTAAATAAACATTTAATACACTTTGTCTCTCTCATCACAGGTTAGCTCTTTTCGTTATTAAAAAAATAGATACATATACATATGTATACATTCTCTACAAGTTAGCAATATAAAACTGGTGTTTGCTTATTAAAGCAGTTAATAAAATACGGGAAGACAAACCTCTAATCCTTATTTATTTTCTATTGTTAAACATAAAAATTGTGATATGTATTTTATACGAAATATGAAAACATGACGAATTACATTATTTATATGTTTCGGGATAATTTTTATATTAGATTTTAGACACATATAAATTGCTCCCAATCAGTAATAGGCATTCGAGCAGTTCATAATGAGTCAACAAAACTGATAAATGTTGCAATGAGCTATAAGAAAAACATCAATACATCGAAGTTTCTTAAAGAATGTTAGAATGCTAAAACTGGTCTTGCGGAGGTGAGTATTGTATAACTACTTGTTCAGTCCATGAGCGCAATCTGTCGAAAAACTGCAGAATCACGTGAAAACTTAAGACAGGGAGTCATCAACCCGATTGAGGATGTCAAGTTAAGCTAAACACGTTTAGTTCTCGGAAAGGGAGAGTGCTGCAGCAAACACACCTTGGCAATTATGCTGCTCCATTGACACTGCACCAAGATGTATATGTTCTTGTGGAATATAGGCTGCATGCTGCTGATACATCTGGCCAGGTAATGAATAATGCGCAAAAAAGGTTCCTGATTACGTGGAGGAATCACTATTTTAATTAATTTTATTTATTCCAACATTATGAAAGTTTACAAAAATGCTTTTCATTTTTAGTACACCGAATGCTTAATACGAGTATTTAAATTCAGTCATTTTATTTTCTCTTTATAAAATTAAATCATATACTACATATCTACATACATATGTATGTATGTATGTGAAACTGAAAAAATGTAAAAGCAAAAAATGGTTAAAATGATTTATTCTGTTGTGATTAAGATTATTTATACTATCGAAATAATAATCGATTTAATTTTTATTTTTTTTCTTGAAATTCGTCTTCGCACCGATTCAACCGAAACCGTTACCACTGTTCAACTTCTACGTGTTTCACCCGACCAAGAGTATTTTTCAATAAATTGAACGCATCAAGTACAAGAACTGGTAGGTACATATGCATATTCATAAGTGCCGATTCATGCTCAGCGCCGGTGAAAAAATCAAAAAGATAATGAACAACTACAAATACAGATTTTAGTCAGATATACAGATAGTTAGTCTGATCTGATAGAGGCTGTTCATACATTACGTAATGTTATTTATAACAGCCCTTTTCATTCTCATTAATAACTTTGGAATAATTTTCTTTACGATTTTATGATCATAAAATTATGTCCATGAATTTCAATGTTATAGTTTTTCATTAAGTACCTTTTATTAAAAATTGTTTCAGCTCGAGTTACCGTTATACTATAATTAAATCTTACAGATACAACACCAGCGAAAATGCCATCTTCGGCCTGGACAAAACTTAAAAGCCCTACACCCTCATAGTCGGTAAAGAATATGGAAAAGTGGGCGAACCTCATCCTACTCATATTCAAATGAGTGCTGATACTATATAATACATATGTAAACGAAAATCTTTTTTTGGGCAAATAATGCAAAATATGTTCCTCCAGCTTAAACTCTTAACAGATAATGTAGAAATGGGCGGATTATTTCAATTTTCTAAACATTCTGTTTTTAATCTTGATACAGGATGCATGGTAACTAAATTTTATTGTGGATAAATCACGTTTCTTCATATTTGACTTCATATCACACTGTTTCTTCAGTGTTTACATAGAAGGCAGCAGTTTGTTTTGACCGATATCCAAATCAAATCAAGTCCGTCACGCTTTGACTTCAACTTTTATGGTGATGGATGCGTTGCTTATGGGCCTAGGCTCGTAAGAAAAAATAAATATAACTCGTTTTGACAGTTCAGAATATTCAAGTCGATGTCTGATAAACTCTATAGGTTGGACTCTATGCACAAAACAAACAAAGTTCAAATAGCTCTATTAATTTTTGTTCAATAACAATGGCTTAGTTGGCCGTAATGAATTACCCACAATATTTTTAATTTCTACTAGGCTTGTAAAATGTTATGTTGCTTTGTGATGCAGAGTATATATTACCAGATATTACCTAGACAAGAAATAATATCAGAGACTAGAAGAGTTCCAAACTAGATCAAATAGTGTAACGCTTACGTATTTTAGTACTTACATTCGATGTTGACTTAGCAGACCAATATACCCCCGATTTGAATTTCATTCAACTTAAAATTCGGGGATAAACGTAAATAAAAACTTTAGCGAACCTAAGTTGTCATTCCATTTAAAACTACAACTCAGGTGCACTTTTAACAAGAATGATAGAATATAAGATTGCGCAAGTAAAGAAACTAAAGTTGTTAAGATCTGCGCATGTACGTAATAGTCTTTTTAAAAGCACTAGAATCACAACACAACACAGTTGGAACAAATTAAATTTTACCCGAACACTCGGATTTTCTCTTGTTTACTATCAATACCCGTGTTTTTTTAAAAATCTATACAGGTCTTCGCCATACAACTGACCCAGGTTTTATATAGATTTTTGTACAGGTGTAGAGAAATTTGCAAAATTCCCACTTTTTTTCAATGTAGCCAACTCCACGCATTCCGAAAAACGTAAATTGAAAGACAACTTTGTATGGAGACCTGTATAGTTCATTAAAAAAATGTGATTAATATTACTCTATTTATTACAGAATGATATTCAGTTCATTACAAAAACGCAGCTATTAATTGCGCAGCTCCAAGAACTATGCATACATACAAAATTGTCTTTCAATTTTACTTTTTGACGTTTTTCGGAATGCGTGAGTTGGCTTCATTCAAAAAAGAGGGAAATCTTAAAATTTCCCTATATCCGAGGTAGAGACCTAGGTCAAACTTGGGTAAGTGTCAGTTGTATGGTGAAGATCTATAGAGTTCATTAAAAAAGCGATTCTTAGCCTCAATGTAGAAGACGTTGCCCATAACCATAACTCTCGGGTTACCGTTAGTGCATGAGATGGCGTCACATGGTGACAGAGTCATACACTTTAAAACATGGCTTGCACGGTGGAGTTTTTTGCCTGCAGTTGGCCGCCATGTGTTTGAATCTGTAGCAGTTAAAACCCTGATCAAAAAGGAATGAAGAGTTTGTCCTTCACTTTCGTGTAGCCATAGAAGATAACGTATTTTGGTATGTCTAGGCCTTTGAAAGTAACTCTGATTGTACTGGTGAGGATGAATCCTTAAGAATCTTTATTTTTAATTTGTACTCATTCAAGGTAGAAGATTGGAATAGCTGAGGCAATGTTTTTTTTGTAATTCGTTAAGTCAGATTTCTTCCGGTATGTCGAATATTGAGCCTACTTGAGAAACAAAGTGTGGGAAAAATTTGGGTATGTAACCAATCACTCACTACTACCGATTTACTTAGAAAGAACTGATTTGCCCTTACTGCGTCCTTGAACAGTAATTTGCATACATTATATCCAATTTTGGCTATTTCACTGGTGCCTTCAACTTTCAGCTCTCTGGTCAGAATTGGTTTTCGAACTTCTTTAGGCAATATATATACATAAATGATCTGGGGACCTTTGTGTGCATCATCATAAACCATCACGTTTTCAGGCAGGTGTTGCTGCACTTGTATCGAGTTCTGAGGCACATCTAAGGGACGGGATCTCGCTCGGAGTGCACCATTCTTATTCTTTTGGTATGCACTATAACGGAGCACAGTTGATTTGTGCAAAATTATAAAATTTCAAAGATTATTGGTTAAAATCACTTATCAAGTTTGAAGCGATTAGTAAAACAAAGATGGTGGATAATTAAAGAAAGCTGAAATACAGAAAATTAAGTTTTTTAAAAAAATATAATATTAAAAATATAATAAAATATCAAATTTATGAACAAATCTAATGATATGACATTACAGTCGACCGTATTGCAGTTTTATTAATACTATGAATTATTTATACACAATTTGCATGCGTTTATTGTTCATACCGTAACACCCATTTTTATAATACCAGAATACTTTTAAAAGTATTTAGCCGCTAGTTGAACATCTCTGAGTATTCAACAAAACAGCTGTTTATATTTATCAGAGATTGTCTCTGATATTAATTTGATTTCATTTCGGTTGGATTAAAAGCAGTTGGAGGGCAGTTTTAGGCTTAAATATCGGTCGGTCATATGGTCGGGAGAAGTGTCAGAGAATGAGACTTATTGTAAAGAATATGAACCCAACGGGCAGGACTCATACCGCTTCTGTCATATTCTTCCATGGATCAGGTACGACTCGTTAACCTTAGCCGTTTGAATTATCTAACAACAACTTCTTAGGCGACACTGGTTCTAATTTGATGGAATGGGTGCGTTTTTTATTGGGTCGCGACATGGAATTTTCACACATTAAACTGATTTATCCCACGGCACCCCTGCAGCCTTATACACCAATAGGAGGTCAGCTCTCTAATGTGTGGTTCGATCGTCGTTCCATTACAATTGATGCACAGGAGTGTCGTAAGAGTATGGCCAACATTTATGAAACGGTACACGAGTTGATTAATGCAGAGGTAGACCAAGGCATACCAGTTAGTCGCATTATTGTCGGTGGCTTTTCAATGGGTGGTACCTTAGCTATGCATGTCGGCTATCATTTAAACACGGACTTAGCTGGTGTTTTTGTCTGTTCATCCTTTCTTAATCGAAATTCTATCGTTTATGAATCTTTAAAACATAGAATAAAGCCCGACAGTACCCCGCCAGAGTTGAAAATGTTTCATGGAGAAATGGATTCCTTAGTTCCGTTGGAGTGGGGCTCTGAAAGTTTCAATAAACTTAAAGCTCTAGGTGTAAGAGGAGATTTTACTTCGCTCATCAATACTTTTCATGAACTGAAGAAACAAGAGATGCTCAATATACAGGAGTGGATTAAAATAAAACTACCACCGACTGATGACATACCAAACAAACTCTAACTCAAACTAATATAAAAAGATTTAAGATATTTTTATATTTTAACCCGGATAATAGATTTTTATTTTAATGTTGACGGATGCAAAGATTTAAATAAAATTAGTATCAGCATAATTTAATAGGGTGTTTATAAATATGTAGTGATTAAATGGCATTTTAGGTTGCCTAATTATAAATATATCTAATATATGTAAAATATAATGTATATACTTTTCACTAGAATTATATACTTGCATAATTCGTGTATATAATAATTTGTATAATTTAGTATTATAAGGTTAGTTTTTTATACAATAATAAAACTATTTATAAATAATATCTATTTCTGTCAATAACGTCACCATCGATGGAAGTTATACTTTTATAGAAGTTATCCACTCCAAAATGGTTCAGACAACCGCAACAAAACTTAGAATTCAACATTAGGTAAAAAGTTTCTACATTTGCTGGAGTTGCATAAACAATACACCGCAGAAAGTTGGGAAGAACATTCTTTGAATGTTTCGGAATAATTCACACCATCGGCGTAATTAAAGCAAAGTTCTTCTCCAGCAAGAATTCGTTGCTTTGCGAAAATTCCTGTAACTAATACCTTTAATATTTTTATTCACACACGTAAGTCGATCCTACCTATCTTTGGAATTTGGCAGTCCACCCGCACGCTGTAAATATGACAGTTTGGCTCGCAACTATGATTCAAATAACGTCCAATGTTACCACGATGACTGGGGTCAACGATAGTAGAGTACTTCAGCTGCTCTCCATCTTTATGCTGAGCAATTTCATTCAAGCAGAGTACGTAATTCATTTTTGAATATCGTGCATTATCTAAAACACGTCGCCTAGCCTCATGTTTTGTTAACAATTCCCCTGCATACTCACAAATAAAGCCACCGGATGGAATGTCTGTTGTGGTTGCAAGTCCTTTGGACTTGTATGTTGGAGAGTCTATTATTATCAAGTTTTTACGTGGACCTTTTTGCACCAGCCTATTCATACATGTATCCTGATTACAACTACAAGCAGAAGAACACTCATAGATTATATCACTACGTTGATTTGCACTCAAGACTAATTCATATCCATCGTCTGCTTCAATATATCTACCGCCGTGGAAACACTTTGAATCACATGTAGTTCGACCGGAGCATTTACACCGGTTGATAAGCACCGTATTATAATTATATTGCAGAGTTTTGTATTCTTCGCTATTAGTTTCATTTTCTTGTAACACATTTTCCAATACGTACTCCAACGTAGCGTCTATGTGTTCATAATCGTCTGTAATATCCACTACAACCTGTTGAATTCTCTCTTCCTCATAAAGGTAACCAGGAGTTTCCATCCCTTCAGTGAAGGTAAATATGAATGACACGATTTTTTGTAACAAATACTACCATACCACAAATACTACAATACCACTTACTGACGCAGCTCCGATTTCGTCTTAAATAAGGATCCGCCCGCAAACTTCAATCGTGTTTTTTGTTGATGTTGCCTTTCTTGCTTGTGATCCATACCCCAACAACAACAAAATCATCTCCCTACTCTGGTTACTGAATTATAGCCTTCAAAATTTTAAAATTATTTGCTCTATACCTCCTTAAACATAGAAGATATCCAATTGGCATACCGCAAGAAATCTTGCCGTAGAGTACATATACCGTTAGAAAGGTCAATCCTGCACCGATTATGATAAAAAAAGTACGTATGGAAAGCTAATAACCTCTAGTTTCTTAATTTTGTGGGTTAATTACACATTCTACTTATAAAAAAATTAATTAATGGAAAAAAGTAGTCAAAATAATAGGATCAGTTTTTCTCCAAAAATATGCGATTTTCGAAAAAATGTTGCTTTACAAAAGGATATTTAATTTACCTTTCCAACGGAATATACAGGGTGTTTCGCATAATAGGGGACAGAAGATCAGGGCGTGTAGGTTGGGTCAAAACAAGAAAAAAATCGTATGGGGTCAATTTCAACCTGTTTACACAGGAGGTGCCATTTTATAAAAATCCGACATAACATCGGAAAAAAAATATTAAAAAACAATGGTTAGATCCAGATAACTTTTGCTTGCTGATTTTCAAAGCCAAATATCCGCTTCTTAATATCCTTTTTAAATTAGGCTCCTATGTCAAACAGTTTTTTTGAAAATTAATGTCAAAGTTAAAATTTGGAAAAAAAATTCCGAAAAAAAATTTTCGGTCGCAATTTTTTTTTAAGTTACGGTATTAAATATAGTTCTTTTTCCGACCTTAAAATTCTCTCATCAATTCTGGAGAGAATGCTTCAAACCGGAAGGATCTATGTTTTGTAGTTTTCGAGAAAAGTGAAAGCATTATAAGCACCAACAACAACACAATTGGAGTTTTCGGGAGAATCACTCTGTTCTACGATTTTTGTTGCTGATTTTATTGTTGTTGTCTATTGTGGGTACTCCAGCAACAACATCAGTTGCCATCGCTCTCTTTGGTTTTTGAGTTATGGCCCTTTGCAGTTAGAAAATTTCAGGCATATATCTCCTAAACTATGCAAAATAACATAGTAACATTTTTTTTATTCTTTAAGTTTTTCCTAAGTAAAATGTGAAATTGATCTACATATGTATTTATCCCAATACTAGGAAGGTCTCTAGATTCCTACCTTTCTACGGATATATCTACTATACACTAGGTTCGATTGTGGTCAAAATGTCGACCAACAACAATTTCCATTTTGAATTAATTTTTTTTATTATAAAATTTCTTAATATAAAATAAAATTAAATTCAAATTGACTACTCGTCTGTGAATAGCAACAACATCATCTTCACCATATCAACAACATCTTACCAAAAAACATACAATATATATTATATTATTACATATTCTTTGATGGAACCATTATCGTGTGGCCTATTTATATATAAATATTGTCGGAATCGATGCACGAGTTTAGGAGCAAAAACATTTTAAAATTCACAATCACGTAAGTACAACAGAGAGTATTAATAACCTTAACGTTAACTTGAACGATCTTTTGAAGATACAGAGTTTAAGAGAATCGGTAACTCAAGTTTTAAATATTTTCTTCAGCTTTTCAATTTCTATCCATGCCACACTTGCTAGAACTTATATTAATATAATATATTATATTGTTTTTCTCCTCTTAATACGAGAAAAATGTAAAGGGTACTAAATGTTAGGATATTCTATATTCGCCCTCACCCACCAATGCTCTTCGAGCTTATGCAGGTCGCCTAAAGAAATCCAGCCAATGTTATCATAAGAGCGCACGCATTCCCGGTAGAATGAAACCTGTTAAAGGTTTAGTTCCTAAGGATGTTTGCTAAAGTCCACAAGATCTGGTGTCGGAGGTGATGAGATAGATGCCTGGATATCTCCTAAGGGATTAGTCGAGTCTAGAGGAAAATTGGACAATAATGTAACTGATGCGGCATTTCACCCATCTCGCGGAAGGATTGCGGATCTAGCTTTAGGGGTCCACTTTAAGAAACCACTTGACAATCATCAAGACTTCACTCTTAGATACTTTAGACTTCTTAGAAGGTAAAGGGGACTTAGGGTTCTTTGGTAAAGCATACCTAAACTGTGGACTCATGGTTCTTAGACAAGGGCTTCTAAGCCCTTGTCTTTCGCAGGTGTCTTTCGAGAAGCTTAGCTTTCACGACTTCACGGTTTGAAGGACGAAGAAAGGGTGATTATGGTTTAGTGCCCGATGGAAGAGGCCATTAAGATCTCGGGGAAAACTCAACTATGTTCTTGATCAAGCCCCGATCTAGCAAATTCCAGAGGTATCCAACCCAAAGACGGTAGTGAATCCTCGGAGACAGTTATTCATTACTCCGCGATGTAACGGTGTGGTGGGCCCACGCAGTTAAACACTAGGTTTATGTCAGCTATGATGCTGTGGTACTATATGGAAAATGAGCTAAACATACCCTTAGTGAAAGAACCCTGGATACTACGTGATACTATGGATAGTCTGTCCTGCAAAGGACAGGATACATACCTGCATACTGGTGAGACATTGCGTCCAAGCGATACTTATATTTGGCCTAAATTTACAGCTGTGCAAAATTCGTAATTTTGTTGTTGTTGTTGTGTACAATATGTAATCACAATAACAAGAAAACTTCTTGCAGCACGCTTTTAGTTTCCGAGTTATACCCCTCAAAATATAAAAATTTCCCATCTATATCTCTTTAACTATATGAGATGTTTCCATGTTAGAAATAGCTTTATGGAGAAATTGAGAAACGTCAAAATAATATCTGAGAAATACATTTTACTAGCATTTTTATACTGAATGCTTACTATTCGAACTCATGAAGGCTTCCGTTACTAGAGTAGTCGATCTCTTCCTTAGTAACTTGACGAAAAAAAAACAATGAAGAAACAATATCATGTATGTATATATAGGCCGTTCTTGCGGCATACGTTTGTTTCGTTCATATTGGATCAGTTACGTATACTCATCTTGGACAGTCTTACCAATATATTCATACTCATTCGTTACGGTTGCCCTGGTCTACTTTTTACGCTTACGTCAAATGCTGTCGAATTAGTAAATATTTATGAAAAGAAACTTGGCAGCACCGTCACCAGCTGTGCTTTTGAAGTTTATCAATATATAGAACATATATTTTAACATCTGGAATTCTCAGCTAGTTTCCATTGCTAGTCATTTCTGATTCGAATTTGATTAAGCTAATTGGATGTTTGTTGTGACAAAAACTTCATTTCAAATGCGAAATAACTTGGGAGAGGATTATAAATGTACAAGCCATTTATACTAAATGAATAAGATGAAATAAGACGTGAATAAAAAGGTTTACGAAGTAGATTAATAATTGTAGAATCAATTATTATATTAATTGAATACTATCAGTATGTTTTTCACACTTATTATTCCAACTCATTGACAGCCTACTGAAATGGTATAGAGTGACAAAAAACAGAAGTTTCTGGCAAAGACTACTTTGATTTCTGGTCACAATGTCGCCTACTAAAAGCTGCATGGTGTGCGGTGATAAGGCTCTCGGTTATAATTTCAACGCGGTAACTTGCGAGAGTTGTAAGGCTTTCTTCCGTCGCAACGCTCTGGCAAAAAAGCAGTTTACCTGCCCTTTTAACCAGAACTGCGAAATTACTGTAGTTACTCGCCGGTTCTGTCAAAAATGTCGACTCAAGAAGTGCATAGGCATTGGTATGAAAAGTGAAAACATAATGTCTGAGGAGGATAAGCTTATAAAGCGACGTAAAATAGAGAACAATCGCGCCAAGCGTAAAGAACATATTGGCGATAACGTTAGCCTAATAAAAGCGGAAGCGAAGCTAGCTGCAGATAGTAGTGGTATTCTAGCAAGTGATACGTATGATTCACAAAGTTGCAGCTCGTTTGATAGTGCGAGGGACGTGAATAGTAGCAACAAAGATTGCGGCATTACTTCTGTCGCATCAGTAGATAATTTAGCGTCCACAGTAGAAGTTTCGGCCGTTTCAATGACGGGCGCGGAAATTGTGGAGTTTATTGTATGTGATCCGGACAGAGCAACAGAAGCCATTAACAAACTTATGAGAAATCCCAGAGAGGCGCTGTTTACGATTGAAAAAGTTATAAACTCGCCCTCAGATGCTCTACGTCTCATCTCCCATTTAATATCTTATCCAGGTGGGATATATCTGGAATTTCTTTAATGTGTTTCTAAACATCGTTCGTACTTCTTTCAGGCAATGCTTTAAAAATAATTAGTAAAATCATGAATTCGCCTTTCGACGCTCTCACAGTATTTACCAAATTCATGAGTTCGCCCACAGATGCCATAGAAATTATTTCTAAAATTGTTAGTTCACCGAAAGATGTCCTAACATTTGTAAAACAGCTCATGGACTCGCCTGAGGACGCGCTGAATATAATGAACAAATTTATGGATACTCCAGCGGAAGCCTTGAAAATTATTAACAAAATGGTAAATGGATCCAATTCGTCACAACCAGTGGCATTGGAAGATTCCACATTTCCAGTTTCCTACATAGATGTGCGAACGTCACCGCCTGTTTTCGACGGCGGTAATGCCCTTATTCACTCCATGCTTATTAGAAGCCCCATATCTGCGGAAAACGAATTGTTGTCAGTTCCAGCATCAACACATGATGTGCACGTACCAGCTGTTTTCCCTTCAAGTCTTCATTTCCATTCTCCACCCAAACCCCGCAATGTATTGTCAGGTACTTCTGGCGAGCTCGTAGTCGATAATGACTTGTCAACGGAGAATATAACAAAATTCATACAAAACTCATCGCCAGACAATGCTGACAGCATTAATTCATTAGACTCGGTGCTAACAAAAGTAATATGCATCGAATATCAGTCATTTAATGCATTGTCGCAGGAGACATGCTTAAAACAGGAACACGGTCAAATGAAACAACATTTTTTACCGACGCCACAGCAACCAGTGTGCGCCCCTTCGAGTATCACCATGGGACACGATTTAAATGAAGCGGAATTGTTAAAGCTGCGAGAATTGAAAATTGCAAGTGAAGCGCTTTACTACCCAGTTGATGAGGATCTGAATGAGTTAGTTACGGATGATGTAGGAATAAAGGTAGCAGAGAAATTGTACTTTTTAATGTACTCTTTAATCGAAAGATATTTTCGAGTTGTGTATAATTTTCTGATAATTTTGTAATCGTGTTTAGGCGTCACTAATCTAAATAATCGCAATATTTTCGAACCAGAGTGTTTATTTCACACGTCTAACTGACGTGGCATTCACTATTGGTTTAAAATTGTTACATTGGACTCACGTTACATTTAAATATTAATAATTTAAAAATAATCGGTTACGTTTGATTGAAAGTGACGCCTTTTCGTGTGGCGTATTTATTTATAGACATTATAATTTTGAAACGGAATCAAACTCGAAGTTATTTCGCAATTTCACTAGCGCTCGGCCACAACCGGAACAGTTTAGATTTAGATAGACACAAACGCATATATTTGCATCGTATTATTTCCCCGATATGCAATTAAATTTCTTTAAATATTTTCCAATCGTCGAACCCATTTTATTAAACGCTCAAACTGCAGTACTTTATTTACATAAGTTATTTTACATAAACCATATACTGCTAATATTTCGGAAAACTTTTGATGTTTTTAAGCACTTTATAAAACCCAAAGATCAAAATATTTATTCATTTATTCATATTCGTGTGATTCATGTAATAATAAGTGTAAAAGTATTACAATTTAAGACTTTTAAAATTTGTAAACATTTTAATTTATAATTATTTGTTATAATTTATTTAAGCCATTATTATCTTCTAATTGAAATAGTATTACATACTAAATATTTAATTTGTTTAGTCCGAGGACACACATCAGGATCCCAAGCTTTTGCAGGTCATAAATCTCACAGCGGTAGCAATAAAGCGGCTCATTAAAATGGCAAAGAAAATCACCGCGTTCAGAGACTTGTGTCAGGAGGACCAAGTGGCTGTGCTGAAAGGTGGCTGCATTGAGATGATGATAATGCGTTCAGTGATGACATACGACGATAATCGAAATGCGTGGAAAGTAATTTTAGCAAAATTCTTAAATTTCCGACCTTTTTAAAATTTCATCGTTTTTCTTTCGAATAGATTCCACACACAAAGGAAGGTATGTCTAACATACGGGCTGATGTCCTGAAATTGGCCAAAGGCAATGTATACGAGGAACATTTGCGATTTATACGCACTTTTGATGAAAAATGGCGAATGGACGAAAATATAATTTTGATTATGTGTGCAATTATTTTATTAACTCCAAGTCGACCGCGTGTTATTCATTCTGATGTGATAAGATTGGAACAAGTAATATGTTTGCAAAAATTAAATATTTTCTTAAATTTTCACTTTGCCTTTTAGAATTCATACTACTATCTTCTGCGAAGGTATTTGGAGAGTATTTATCCCGGTTGTGAGGCCAAATCTGCGTTAATAAAATTAATACAGAAAATTTCGGATGTTGAGCATCTGAACCAATTTATGATTGGTGTCTATTTAAATGTTAATCCATCACTAGTTGAGCCTTTATTAAGAGAAATATTTGATATGAAAAATCATTGATTAAAACCGAGTTATTTGTATTTGTTATTTATCAATTTATGCCATTTTGTGTATTGTATGAATTATATTATTTTAATGGCTGCTTTTATTTAAGAAAACTTTTTTTATTTTGTGCACTTTCACGTGTATTTATGAATGGTTAATTTTGTAAATAATTACAAATAGATAAATAGAGCAAAAAGTGCAGTTTACTTTACGTTTTAAATATAATATCAAAGATTCAAATAAAAATAATTTTATTGTATTTATATATAAGCTGCTGGTTTTCATATCCAACTCCTTCCCACGCTGCCCGAACGCCGTTTATTTGATTTGTCAGGTATCACTCCTTCTTTGCGTCCCTCTGGACTGTGTCCGGAGCCAATGTTGCGAATTAGTAGCTTTAAACCACGAGCTTGCGCATCACTTGTCTGAGCCACTGCATTTGTTTCCGTAGCAATAATGTAAAAATCATCCACTATGTGCCCCGGAGGACTTATATCAAACGAGGCAATGTCACTCAGGCTCTGCTGAGCTCTGTAAACCGATCGACGCTTGGGGTTCGTATCACCTACGACCGCGTGAAGATTCTGCGTGCTACTAGATGCTGCTAACTCCTGTTGCTGTAATATTAGTAGACGAGATTTCAAATTGACGTTTTCCTCTTGTAAGCGACGAATCAATGCAACTTCTTGCTCTGCGCGCACAAACGTAGGCTGTGGAATGCATTGGTAAACAGTAGTCAGAAAATTTCGAAGCGAAATTTGAAGTGTGTCCTGCCATTGCTTAGAGAAGTAATGTGAAAAAAACGGCGAATCTTCAGCATTCTTGCAGAAAGGGAAATCTGTAACATTAAATTAAAATCGATTAAATGATTTTGGTTACAGTTAATATGACTCTAATTTACAAAACCAATCTTTCCAATCGTTGTGTTGATGCAATTCGGTCGCCAACTTAACGAAAAAGTCTGAGACTTTGTCCATTCTGTTGTTGTTGTAGGCAGTGACCAAATAAAATTTTAACAAACTGCTTTCTAGTTTCTTCACGGCTACAAATAAAATTTTGAAGATTAAACATTAGTGCAATCCAACAATTGGAGTTGAAAAATTTTACTTTGTAAATATTTTGCTCGATTTTGAATTGTACATATAAAAGTACAAAGCACCACTCACCTATTGCATATGAATGTTCTAATTTGCTGAATAAGTTTACATCCATATGTGTCCATAGGCCTTTAAGAGATTGCAGATCGTGATTATTGATCGATTGGTTTAATTGCTCCAGTATTTTCTCGGCGCGGAAACTCTGATCCCTTTCATTTCTTTGCTCACTATCCAGCGTTTTCAAAGTGTTTGATAAACCACGAAATATGAGATATTCCTTTAATAAATTATCTAAATAAGCTACTTGAGCCATTATTCTGATTTCTATAAAAAGTATTTCTTTTTCTTTAGAGAATTTAGCCACTTGTTAAACTATATGTGCATCAATAATTCCGAATAGTGCTCAGAATACAAAAACAATACATATAAATTGTTACAGCAAAAATAATAGGATACCGTCTATTAGTAGTAGTCTATCATTTTTGTTGTTATAGGACAAAAATTACACAGTGCAAAATGACAGCAGGTTTATTCACTAAACACAATCACATGGCTGGCGAAAAGTTTCACTACCAAGATTTCAAAATTACACAAGTTCTTATGGGAAACGAGAAATAATTCGTACATTTTCCCTACATCGAGAGCAAACTCTTCGCAAGCGCATTTTGTATACAAATTTTGCATTTTTAGAAAAATTTTAGTTTTTACTTATATTAGATCATTGCGATTTTTAAAATCAGATTTCTACTAAAATTTTGCACCGATCTTAATAAAATAAATTTCTAAAAAATGTTAAGGATACCTAATTTATGTATGAATTGTAATTATAATTATGTAATTATTTGTATTAATCATTATTATGTATTAAGTACTTAATGTTTTACTATAAATAATTATTTATTTTTAAAAAATTAATGAATTCAAGATAAGTAATGAATATTTTAATTTTCGCTTTTCTGAAAAACTTTAAGGTTTTCCATAAAATATTATATAACGTAATTGACAGCAAATTGAAGCTAAACCACATATACCGGTTTAGGAAATATAGCTCTGAACTTTTCAAAGCGTTATAACTCTGGATCAAGAATGTACAGTTACTGGCGTCTCCGTACAAAACAAAATAACAACAAGAGAAACAATTGGCCTTTCTGACCTAACCTAGAGTCTATCCGAAAAATGATTTCTCTTAATACCTTACGAACGGTATTAATATTATTGCGACTGTTTGTATAATTTAGAAGATAGAAGCGGTGAAATTTAAAATGTCGAATCAGCTATAACTCTAGAGTCTAGACCCAAAAGAGAGCAAGAAAATCTGTTTTGTTGCTGCGGTTAGCGATAAAATCTTCACCAGCAGCAAAAACAACAAAAAGATTTGAGGGCTTCATTTATTTAAATATATCTACTTTATATATGGCGTTTTCTTTTCTCGCCAGAGAATTCTACACTCATCATACACTGCCCGAATTTTTTAATTTTTATTATTATTTTTTATTTTAAATTTTTTTATTACTATACGTATCCACGGTGAAGAAATTGTGCACTTTTTGTGTTTTTCCGAAAAAGTGAAAAACTAGATCACAATTTTCTTGAGAATAAAAAGCACTACTAATTGGAAGTATTTTATATTTAATATTGTAAACAATGGGGTAGCATTGTCGATATTAATAGACGCTTATAAACGCCATGTTATTTGACAACTCATCGTTTTGACACTTTATTGAAATTTCTGCGTGGTGCTGCTGGTAATTTCGTCAAAAAGTGGCAATTTTGCATAAAATATAACAAATAAAGAACAAAAACACAGATAAATGCAGTTGCTTGTGATTTTCATAAAATATGAATCGAAAATTAACAGAAGATCAAAAAAATGATATTTCGATAATAATCGGGAATTTGCCAAAACGATTGCAAAAAAAAATCGCTGATGAGACTGGGGCTAGTTGCTTCGCAGAAGAGCTGAAGGCCTACAATGCGGAGCTTCACGATAGTGCAAGACTAGCACAAGGAAATCTCTGCGCACAAAATTATGTACGGGACATGCCGACTGATAATCTTATGCTAGCGCCTGAAAGCCTGGCAACAGCAAATAACTTAGTTCTTAAAAGGCAGAAAAAACAGGTTGACGGGGTTGTAATTCCTGGCATTCTTCGTCTAAAGACTGTGCAGAACTCTGCGTCAAATCTAGACAGCAGAGGTGTGAGAAAACAGAATAATGAGCACATCGAAAAACAAAGCCCCATTCGATGTGTAGCTCCGCTCCTTATGCCTGGGCAACGGCGGCCAAAACGTGCACATCCGTCATGGTTCAAACAACTTTTTGAGAAGGATTCTCTTTACATAGAATTGCCTGAATTGTATGACCAACTACTTGATACCATGCGCCGAAAGTCTGTTTTGGAGGTGATTTGTAAAACGCAGTTTTTGTGGCAGTTTTGTAATTTTGGTATTTCATTTCAGAGTTGGTCTAATTTTTGTGAGTATCATTTGAAGCTACAAAACGTTTTTGCACAATTACTGGTGAATCAACTGAAGTTTTGTTGCGAACAAAAAGTGGATACCTTTTTTTGGAAACTGCTATTCTACAATGTTATTGAGCACCTGAAGGAAGAAAATGCAACAACTCATGCAATTAACGTAATCAATAATGGTCTCGAATTCTACTCCGATTTGTTTATTAAACTAAACGAAAAGTATGGTACACACAACGAGGAAGGCCGTTCGCAACACAAGTTTGAGTTCATTATTAAAGTTTTAGCACAAAAACTACTTATTTGTTTGGGTGATTTGAGTCGGTACAAGTCGAAACTGTTGCTTTTAAGCGACTTTTCAGCTTCTTACAACTTCTACCAACGAGCACAAAAACTTATACCAACTAATGGTATACCCTACAACCAGCTGGCAGTTTTAGCAATATACAATGTTAGTATAAAATAATAGTTAGTATAAAACGGAATAGCCGTTTTTGTAGATTTAGTAATGTTCAGCGAACTATTATTTCGATATAAAGCTCTCATAAATTCGTAATTCGAAGTGTAGTGATGAATGAATCCATAATCCATCCAATTCCATAATACTAAAGTAATCTGTAAATAAGTGTTTCCAAAATAGAAATTAAGTTGTAATTATTTATCTGAAAGTAAACTGAATTCGAATAATTTAGTACAAGCATTAAATAATAAATTTATTTACATATACATTTTGCATTTATTTTAGCGCAAAAAATTTGATGCTGTATATTTTCACATGCGTAGCTTGATGTCTTCCAACGCTATTTACTCCGCCAAAGAAAGCTTACATGTTCTCTTCGACGAGATTCGCAAGAAGGTATGAAATACCGAATTTGAAGTTATACAGAAATAATTTAACACATCTTACAAATATGTATATTAATAATATATTAATATATATTGTTTAATTGTTTTGAAACAATTAAAGTTTGAAGACCAAAATTTAAGATGATATTTTTTAGTACGAGGAAACCGAATTGCAAATTTCACCAACACACAACGACAAAACCAAAACCTTGGACAGGAAATCGAAATCATTACGGAAGGAAGTTTGGATACACCCAGATGGTGTACGACGCCTTCAGCGTGCTGGTTTAAACGTCGATAAGTCTGCGGTCACGGAAGAAAGTCGTTTAAATGAATTAACAACAGACGAAGTAAATTACTAATAAACGCATTTTTATTAGCCCCAAAAATAATTGGACAATTTTCAGATCTTGCGTCGTTTTACAACATTGTATCTTTATGTTTTAGGAAAACTTTTTACAGGCATAGGGTAAATTTTACAGTTGTTACCGTCAATTTGTTACCTATTTATAGTATAAACTTGTATCTTATACTCAGAATGGAGACGATACAAGAGCACCAGAGGAAACTTCTTTTTCAACTGCGATTCATTTTAAAATGCAGTCCTTTGCTCATTTCGACACACCGGCTTTTGAAAATCGCTGCACTGAACATTTTTGTAATAGAACACAATAAGGAAAAAGGTTTGTGATTCAGTATCTTACCTCGGTTACCTCCTCATTGAGATCTTTGAAAATTAACTATTTAATTCAATTTTAGAACCAAAAATTTATGTAAAATAATCAAAATAATTTTTTCAGATACTCGCCGTGAGATTCGCTACCGTGCCTTTATTTTTTGTAACGATATTTTTGGTTTCTTGCTGCGAAAATGCAACGAATTATTCACCGCACATCTGGCAAAGTCATCCATGTTCCCCTCTGTTGATGATAACAGGTAAGAAAAACACTTTGTTGTCTTTGAACTCGGTGTATGAAATTAGTCTCTAGTTTTCAAGATTTAAATACTGTGCTAAAATATGCAAAAATATGGTGCGGCTGGTTGGAAAACAATTTGGATATTTTGGAGCCAGTCAGATTTGAACAGTATGTGTTTCTCATGTCTTTTCTTTTCAAGCATTTCAATGAACTCTTTCACATATTTTAAGGCAATCTTTGCTGGATCCCTGGTCAGAATTGGTACTGCTCGTTGATAATGTTCAGAACGTTTTAGTAGCAAAAGGCATCAATTGTAATGATTATGCCGACACTATCTTAGAAGAAGACGTTTATCTGGCAGGATTTACGCCGATTTTTAAAACATGCTCAACACGCACGTACGACATGAAAAATAACAACAAAGAATCGCAATTTTACGCACGCTTGTCTAAAATAGCTAAATTTAAAACGTCTTACATACAGCATGCCGATCGTCTTGAATATAACTATAATTTTTGTTTTGAAAAGTTGAAAAACGTTATAGCAACAGTTAAACGCGAAGACTATGAAGACGATAATAATAGTGAAAATATTGACGATAATGGTTACCAGAAAGTAAGTGAAGCTGTAAAGGGGACTGGTATCGTATTTAATGCACAGAATACGCAAGTTTCACAATTATCCAAGTTGAAGAAAGAATTGGAAGCAAAATCAAATGTTAAGAAAATGTATTCGGAGAAACTAGAGGTGAATTGTTAGTTTCGCAATTTTTCGTAAAATGTCAACTTTCTTTCTTATTTTTACTATATATAAGGAAATTTTAAAATTTGTCGATACAAAGCTGTATATTGAAGTGCGTCCTAAGTATTTATTGCCGGACACAAACTGTTTTATAGATTGCTTAGAAGATTTCGAGAAATTGGTACACGAACATAAAAGCTACATCCTTATAATACCATTAACAGGTAAATGTGTTGAATTTTAAGATTTCGAGTGAAAGCCCTTTAGCAATTGTTCGAATGAAAGAAATCTATTATCTACATTTTTTGTTGTGACTGTTATTCTTGTAGTGGTCAAAGAATTGGATGGTTTGTCTAAAGGAGTTAAAATTGAATCCTACAAAAGATCTTTGCAAAACAATCGCATACATCATTTTGATGATGTGTCATCGCGTGCCAAGAAATCGTTGGATTTCATAAAAACTACTAACAATAATGTCAAGTATGCTGTGTAAAGTATCCTTTGAAGATTATTTATAAATTAGAATATTTTTTTTTTAATTTCAGGTGCTCAACCACCAAAGGCTCCATTATAAATGCATCCCTTTTTGCTTTGGTTGAAGAAGAACATGTCTCTAATGATGATAAAATCCTAGCCACGGCTTTGGCACTATCCAAAACAATGAGCATTGAAACCAATGAAGGTGCGTTCTAACGGAAATACAACTCAAATGCGTAACTACCGTTTTTTTCGCGATTTTTTTAATAGGTGGCCGGTGTTTTATACAAACCGAACTGGTGCTAATCACCACGGATCGCAACTTGCGTGTCAAGGCACTCTCACGTAATTTGGCTGTAAGCGACTTTAGCGATTTTCAGCAGTGGGCCAGTGATTGTCGACAATAAAGAGAGATAAAGAAAGAGAGAGCAAAAAATTTGTCCGTCTTTCTTGTAAAATCTCTTATTGTAGTACTATTATTTTATAAAAACATTTTGACTTTATTAATGTACTTAATTCACTTTTATTAGGAACATCCTTGGCATAAAGTTTTTCTTTTATTATTGGTTTTATTGCTTATTTGGAATAAATTTTGAGTAGTGGTGATGCCGCTGTTTTTTATTAAAAATCTCTAAAAATGATACACAGTTATTGGTAATTCTTTTTGTTTTAATTGAAATCTGTCTGTGATAGTATTTAAAATCTTAAAACTTTTATAATTCGAATAAAAACTCTGAGCACATATGTATCTAACCTTACTGTTTGTTTATTTTGCTTAACATAAATAAATTAGAATAAAATAAAGTAAAGATTAGTAGAATAAAGTAAGGATAAATAAAACAAAGTCTTGTATTAAAAGAGGATGCGATTGAGGGATAGTAATGGAATAAATAATAGCTTTAAAATCGCGTACAATACGTGTTTTACAAGGATAACTTTACAAAGCTTATGAAAGTAGAAAGTGATAAGATTTAAAAAGAAGAAAAACTTGCATTATGAAATAAAATAAAATGCACATTTTTCTGTATACAATCGTTGTAAACTAAGCCACTAAAATGCAAAACCGTCTATGATTTGTATATTGATAAATTGGAATTCCTTTGTATATTAATAAATTGGAATTCCTTTGTATATTAATAAATTGTAATTCGTTTGTATATTGTTAAATTGGGATTCAGGAAAATGCATATAAATTTAGTTTTTGAGCGCGTTCCGTTTTCGATTGCTTAATATTATTTCGATAATTATATCTGTAAATTGGCATTCTCAGGAGAACAAACCAAATGAATTGTTTCAATAAGCGCTTCAAAGCGCGGTTTCCAAAGCGGAAGTTGTACGTCCGCCTACTTCGTTCGCGTCAATCGCTGTAGTAGCCTTGCTATAATTTGTAGTACCCACCAAAGAGGGTTGTCTGACGATGCGGTTTAAACCAGGAACTGAAACATATTGATTGCTACCTCCGCCAACCTGTGGTAACGGCATCGCTTTGGCGAACGGCTTCCTCAATTCGCCTCGCATGAAATTATTCTCTTCTGTCTGCAGAAAAAAGTTGTGTTTCAAACTGAATTTGTCCGCAGCTGTTGTTTGCAGCCGATCCTTTATGTCCCCAAACTCGTAGGCGGAGCAGGACCTTGAACTATTTAAATTCGCACTGGACTGATCCTCCTCACTATTGACCTCCGGTATGGTCGTGGACATTATGTCTGTGCGCTGCACAACGTTGTGACCCCGCCAACCACACGGCGATGATCGTGGCTTTGGCCCAAAAGATTTCGATGGTGAACCGAATTGGCCATGACGTAACATTCGTCTATTGGCGAAAGTCTTGGGAGAACCACTAAGATCTAACACCTTCATGCTAGAATTAAGTGTGGCACTGCTTGGCAAAGCTGGCGTTAAGCTATCTTCCGAAGAAGTGTTGCCAATCGTTTTGGTTGGAGTTGCTCCAGCGTTCGGTTTCTTCAGCAGCTCCACGGCGGAGAACTTCTTCTGCACCGGACTGCTCTTTACCGATTTAGCCAACAGTAGCTTCTTAAAGTCCATGAGCGATGTCTTGCTTTGGCCAATGCGGTCAGCGCATGTTTCCAATCGCTCTGGGGAGTCATTGGTCCAGTTAGAGTAACGTGTTGCACGTTGCCTTGGAATAGTATCCGCTGAATGCTGCCAGTCGACTTTCGTTGGAGTGGATGTCAGGAAGCCAACGGAGCTACTGCGGTTACGCGGTACAATCGGAGAGATGTTTGCCGCAATGTTGGCAGAAGCTGCCAAGGCGGCCGCTTTTGCGGTACGCTCCGAACGACGAATGGGTGTGGCATACAGATCATCGCGACATGTAACACTTGTAGCCGAGCCTCTGGGTTGCTTGCGATGCTGCAGAGTCCAATAGACAGACGAGTTGCGTTGGAAAGTCGTGGCACTAGACGTTGGCTGCTGATCGCTTGCTTTATAAAAACGTTGATAAACTACCAAGAGATAAAAAGAGTTGCAGAAAGTTGTAAATAAATAGTACAGTAATTCTAAAAAATGTATTTCAACAAAAAATAGTTAGTTTGCGCCAAAGTAAAATCAATGCAGTTACTATTTGTACAACGATGAACTGTTCTTTATGGTAAATACTAAAAATTTGACTGAAAAACAAGACTTTACTTACCCCTTGCCATAGATGATAATCACCCACTTGAGTCCTTTGACATCTGAATTAGGTTTGTTATGGTCAAATAATGCAAAAAGTTACTTTAGCTATGTACAGTGAAGTGTGCAGGAGGTGTGGTTATCTTACAGGCGTTATTCGACAGTGCTGACAGTGCTACATGCATACATATACGAGTATAGAGGACTAGACCATTCCTTGGATTTTCATGCGGCCGCGATTTAAACACGAAGTAATGAAGCGATTTTACATGAATAAATGCTGAATGCTCTTAAAAAGCTTGTGTACTCAAAAGCTTGAATGAAGATTGTATTTCATTGACGAACAAATTTTGGATATTTTTGATAAATCCGGTCTCTTACATACTTTTGTAGAAATGTCCAGAAATTTAAATTATCAAGAATAGAATTTTATATAATAATTTTATCGATTGGAATTATCGAATACGTTGAACCAGGTTGGTTGCAAAACTTCTTGATTTAAGTACAAACGAGAGAAAAGCACTTCAGGCTTCAGCTTATATTATTTAATATTGTGAAATTGGAAATTTGTTCAAAAATAGGTCGTGAATTGTGCATAAAATACTGATGTATGAATAATTCAGTGTAAAAGCCCCGATTTCTCAATTATGT
The DNA here is from genome assembly GCA_943737955.2 of Myopa tessellatipennis. NCBI lineage: Eukaryota > Metazoa > Arthropoda > Insecta > Diptera > Conopidae > Myopa > Myopa tessellatipennis. The sequence continues at coordinate 61,731,309 of OX031314.1, read as the reverse complement.
AAATGAAAAATGCCTTCATCTCCATTTTTTTCAGTCCACAACCCAAATATATACAAACATATAGTAAATGAGAACCATAAATGCAATCGATACATTGAGAATGCCCCTTTAAATACCTTTTAAATGATGAGCTGTGCATTTTTTACACTTGCATATCAATAATGAAGTTCTTTATTTTGTCTAGTAGATTTATACACAAATTAGTGGTACGTATACAAGATAGATTAATACCATACATACTTGTTATTGTTGGCTTGGAATGTGACATTTTGCGCTTATTTTAAAACTTAAACACTAATTAAAAAATAAACGAATTATAGATCATAAGTTACTAATACGGATAAAAGAAATACAAAACAAAAAACGAGCCGGATTGAGTTCTTCAAACTACAAACAACAAGGATACATTAATGTGTTTTTACAAATAAGACTAAACGTGGTGCGGGTAAACTATACAAATATTAAGAACAAGCGAATGAAGGAGCACAAAGTAGATAGAAGCCAGAAGATGCTGTATGACAAGGTAAGCAAATAAGTAGTCAGTTAGAATGCTGCAGGGATTATTTCTAGTGTTTGCATTCGCTTTTTGCTCGTCCTTGTTAAGGAATCCGATTAACACAAAAACAAAATCAACTTCTATCGCCAAAATTATAAAGCTAGTAATATGTAGAAGTTTCCTGCACATTTTTCTGTATTAAAGATTGAAAACTTCACGCATTTAAATAAACGTAATTTAATTATTCTATTTTAGAGTCCTTTTAATTCAAAAGATACCGCGTTCGTTTTTTGTTCAATTCGTATAAAATCAGTTATAGTACAAATACAATTAAGCAACTAATTTCATTAATATTTTTTGTTCAAATATTTGCTTGAAAATGTTTACATATTCTTTTATATGTCTTTAATATGACTGCAATTTCTATGGTTAATACTGAAATAAATACACATTAAAACACCTCATGAGTACATTTTGTGGAACGGAATGTTTTTTGTAGTATTTGGATAAAATGGTGCAAAAAACTTTACAAGCTTGTGTTATTGAAATTCCATAAAATTTAACTAAAAAATCAAAAAATTTCATTGAAATTTAAGATTAAGAATTAAGTTAATAACTAATATTAAGTAAGTAGTTGTTAACACTCTGTGTTAATATGTTTGCAACATTTAGTCAAACCAGAAAATATGATTAGTTACGAACATAAAAACAAATAATAATAAAGATTAAGTCTAGAATTAAAACCAAGATTAAACAGAAACAATGTTTTGAAAGATTTTTCTGTTCCTAGACACAAAATGTAACGAAATACTATTTAATACATACAAACTTTTTATATACAAGTATTCTTCACACACAAATTCATGCAGACAGCATTTGCTTCACGCCCTGTTTAGTAGAACAAAACATTTACCAGCACACAACATATTGAGTTCCTATAAACGTGCCGGAGTTCCGGAGGTCGAAGTGCCTTTATTATTATAGTTCTGACTCGGCAATTCAGCTTTACCCAGGAAATCACTGGAGCACTCAGTGAAGGTTCCACTTACATTTTCCATTTCTTTTCAAACTGAAATGGTTTCAAGGATGAGGATATTTCGCACCCGAACACCAACTGCCAAGGTGGCAGACAAGTATATATAGTATATACCATAATGAGTCAAACATTTCTTTGCAATGAACAACGTTTTTTAATTGCAGAATAAACCAGAATTAAGGGACATCAATGTCCCCTGTCAAAGATTGATTTGAAGAGCAAAGGGTATTCTCATTTGGAGGATATGAAATATATTTAACTGCCTACGAGATGTATATTCTTTATAAGAAATTAAAAAGTTCTCTTGCTCGATTTAACGTGCTACTAAAAAGTGCTACAAATGTAGTTAATCACGTTTCATTCTTGAGCGATATGAGAACCGCTGCGAAGCTTAGCTGTACAACATAAGGGGAATCAGAAGAGACTTGACACTTTGTGTACATGAAGAATAAAAAAGAATTTCACTGCAGCGTCTTAATAAAAAGCAAGGTTCTACAAAAAGTGGCAGAAAGGTCAAGTTTTGCAGTGAGACTGACATTTTTAACAGGAAACTCGTAATCAGGACTCAATGCCGTCCCTAAACGAGGTTGGTTATTTTACAGTTACTTTTTCGGTGCTTCATAAAGACTACTGTTTAAGTTTAACACTTGTTAGTTGCAAAGTTAATTAACATTCTGAAACTCCGTCAAATCTTATTTATAGTATGTACTCGTAGGACGGATTGATGACGTTCTACCGTGCTCACACCGAAACGGTCCAGCTTTAGGAACTCACGCTTTGCTTATGCGGCTACCATATTTCGGTGTCGTCTAATTTTTGCAAAATACGCTGTCTTCGGGAGCCAGTTTCGTCGGCGGGTAGTATAATTTTAAAAGGTTTCAACAGAACACTATCGACAAAGGATTTTTGAAACTTGCTACAGCTGGATGGAGGAGCTGAATCTAGCTCTAGATCAGAGTCGGAGTTTGCATCGCCTTCGACAGCGTTATTGTCATCGGCAACACTGCTATCCGAAGCAATGTTGACACTTGGTACAGTGGATGTGTCATCGAAGTTTTCCAAAGACTTGTTACGTAAGTAAGACGAATCCATCGATGTCGTGTTGCTGATGGACAGCGAAAACTGGTCGACCAGGCGTTCGAAAGATTTGGCAATCATACGTTGATTAGTAGTCTTCGGAGTGACAGAAGTGGGAGCGGTGCTGGTGGTAGGGTGGCTGCCACATGTGGCACCACTAAAATCACGCTTGCTTTTAAGCAGCGCTGAATGCGGATGCGGTAAGGTGTGCGATGCATTTATATTGGGTTTGTTTGAACACATGGACTTTTCAGTGAGGACCAGTGAGTCAAAATTCTCAGTTACGACACCCACTTCGCCCATTGCAAGCAGGCGATTACTCTGCACGATGCGGTTTTCTTTGTTCATCTCTGATTTCAGTGTGTCATTAGCAAGCTTGTAGCTGTTATTACGTTTGAGTGGGTGTTTGGGTGTTGAGAGTGCAGTCCCCAGGACGGAGAGGGTTGCATTCTCATTTGCAATACTCACATAATTTGAAATGGAAAACGAAGCTGCGTTATTTGGGTCACCCGCTCTAGCAATCGATATTTCACAGCTACAGCTGCTACACGACGACGCTGGTATGGAAGGGGATGGTGGGTGGTTGGTTGGACACATAATGCTTGGAAATACATTCCCAGAAACGGCTGATCCGTCATTCTTTGGCGCACCCCTCGGGGGTAGCGGCGGGGGTTCTGTATTTGGCGGCTCAGCATGGGGCTGCGGCTGCTGTTCATCGAGTGCTTCGAACGTCATGGGATGATGATGAAAAGCTTTTGTTTTAGGCATTTCAATATGTGCAACGCTGGTTAAAATGTTATTGTTTTCTGTTAAAATTAGAGTCTTGTTGTTAATAGTTGCAGTGGCCGTTTTCGTGAGGGTGGTGTGGTTGGTGATGTCTGGTTTGTTTCTGTTGTTGTTTGTTGGGTTATTCACATTAGTCGTACACAACTTATAATTATTCGAATTAGAATTAGTGGCAGCTGGCTTACCTTCATCCTTTGTGGACGCTATCGACGAAGATGAAGTTGAGACCTGAGTGTTCGTTGAGTTGGTCGATGAAATAGTAGATGAACTGGTTGACGAAGTTGATTTCGTGGAAGGCGAGGGCAACATGGTTGATTCACCGGCTTGCAATAACGGAATGGTATGATTGTCCGGCTGACTCCCGATGTCTGCGTAGCTGCTGTGGATAACCGGTTGAGGATGAGAAGAAGGGGAAGTGATGTTGTTCGCGACGTTTCTACGCGTGTTTACTCCGCCTTGCTTGAGTAGGAGCAATTTGGTTGCTTCGGAGTTGTATCCACTTTCACTGTTTGCTGCATTAAATTCGGCACTGACAGTGTTTTTGGCCAGAGCACTTTCGGTTTCCTTCACATATGGCCCGGGTGCAAATGTTGTATGCGCGCCTTTGCGTCGCTTCAGACTGTCGGAATCGTAGATGATTCTACCCTGTGCATTCAATTTGATGCGCGCACCCTTATTTTTCGTAAGGGGTGAGATGAGCGGACGCTCGCCTTGCTCCGTTATTTCCGCATACATAGGAACACTTTGGCCGGAATCGGATTCTGCGCACTCGCGGATGCCGCTCGGAAGCCGGTTCGCGGAGACGACAGTAGAGTTTTTACACGCTTCCTTGTGGTCTGTGCCACCGCTAGTTGCAATTCTACGCAGATGATACGGCAACTCATCAAGCGAAATGTACTCTGTGGTCTCGCGCCTGGTCTCGCTCTTCGGTTCGTTAGCCTTCGTTGCTGAGTCATCAGCAATTTCAGGCGGCGAGCGGCGAACTATGTCATTGGAATAGTAAATGCCGAGACCAATTGCAGCTTTTGGCTGCTGCAGCCGGTTGTTGTTGCTGATATCGGCAATGGTAACGTATTCGCCGGCCGTGTCGTACAACTCGTCATCGTCCACAACCGCGGATAGCTGAGAAGGGCCTTTGCTGGGAGAGCGCTTGATGTTGGGCAGCACTACTTTGAGCTTCTCCAACATGTGGTTGAATCCATAGTGCGAGCTGCGTTTAATAAGTACATTAAGATTGTGGTCTCTCTGCTGATCGGGAGCAAGCGTAGTGGGCTGCTCTGTTGGGAGTGGTGAAGAGAGCGTAGAGTGTTGCACACTTTTTGTGGGTGAAGGGGGCGCTTCTGTGATACCATTATCCGGACTCATGTTGATTGTGCAATAGCCAGTTAACTCATTTATTTTGAATTGTAACGATGTTTCAGGTTTTAAAACAGCTTTTGAGTACAGTGAGTTTTCATTACTCTGCGTTGCTTCAGGTTTTGCTGCTTTCGAAAACACTGAGTTTCCGGTATTCAGCAGTGCTCTACATGGGTCGTATACTTTAGCATCTTTTGCGTGGTTCTCATCATCGCTGGTGCTGGGCGTGATGATGCACATGGACGGTATACGTCTGGCGTTGATAGCGGTCTTTAGTTTGATGCGCTCAATGCGTTCTACACCCTCCAGATCAGAACTCTCCGAGTACTCCAACTCCGCAACCACTGAGCTCGTTGGCGGCAATGGCTGCACTTTGCGTTTGCGCACGCGATGTTCGAAATCGAATTCTTCCTCTGGCGAGTCTGGCGTCTCGTTAACCGTCGTCGATCGCTGGTGGGAATCATCAACTTCTTCTACTCCCAACTTCAGGCCAGCGTTAATGTTGCGCTTAATGGTGCCGGTCCGTTCCAGCGTGCTGCCAATAGTGCTGCTTGAATAGCTGCGCTCCAAAGTGCTCGTGCTGTTACTGTGATTGCTGCGATTCAGTTTATCACTGCCGCCATTTGCTAAGGAACTGCTACGCTCGGGTACATCGGGGCCTAACATGGCTGTCAGGTTATTGTGCTCATTCACCATCAGCGTGGTGCACACGGTACCCGCAGAGCTGGTTGTTGTGGACGTGGAGCCACGCCCATACAACTCGTACTCGTTCTCTGCGCTTAGTACCGTTTGATTGGATTGGCTTCCAAAGGAATAACTGCTCGCCTGGCCCTGCTGAATCGGCGTCATTGGCGGTTCCTCTTCTTTAAGCGTACGTAGGCCGCTGTCCATGTGAAATGACGTGTAGTAACCCTCGGTATCGCACGAATAAGCGGAGCTGGTCTCATCGTCCAAAGGGTTATTGTATGAGTCGCACGTCGGCACCTGCAGATCTGGCGTAGTGGTGCCTTCGCTGGTTACGCTGCTTGACGCGGAGGTATTAAGGAATCGACGTCGGCTCAGCATTGATGAAGGTGGCCCACTGCCCGGATGAAAGCTGGACACGTTGAGTGAAGTGTTCGAAGCACTGGACTTGGGTTGTATAGTTATTTCGCTTCCTATAGACGCGCGTCCAGACTCGGAGCTGGCACTCCAATTGCCACTGGACGAATGCGGTTGCTCTTCCTTGCCAGCCAAATCATTTATTGTGATACCATTGCGACGTTGACGATTCAACGATGAGGTATCCCGCAGCTTCACGTTGCCCCCACAGGTAGCCAAATGTAATTTCCCCTTTAAGTGGCCACAGCTGGTGACGCTCACGCTTTTCTCCGAGGAGGAATATGAAGGTTTTCGTTCGTGCGAAAACCGACCTTCGCTCTTCTGCCCAATGCGATGGTCCACAACGTACTCGTCATCAATGTCGCCACGAGCGCTAGTAAACTTGGTTGGTTTGTCTCCAGCAGATGTAGAAACAACTGCTTCCAACTTGTTCTGCGTGTTTTGGGAGCTATTGCTTGCGTCCAGACCGCTGCCGTTCTGGGACACCGCAGAGTCGGTGCGTTGCATGAATCTGAAGCGGTTTCGGCCCCATTGTTTTAAGGAGTTCAGGCGTGTCAAGGTGCCCTTGCCCTTGTCATAAGGCAAGGCAACAGCTTCTTTTTTTAATATGTCGCTCGATTTGCTGCGTCCAAATTTCTTTGACTTCTCGACACTGCGCCTGCTCAGGTCTCCACCTTCCTCCGCATCGGCATCGGCATAAGCTGGAGCTTGTGAGTTCTTAATCTCGCTGCTGGTTGCAGTAGAATCGCTATATTGGAATCGAACGTTATTTCATGATAGGAGAGCGAGATAGAAAGTGGAAAAGAAATAATAGATATGTGTGTGATTTTTGTTAGCGTTTCGGAGAAACGTTTGTGGATGTGGGAATTTCAGTACTACATTTATTTCTATTTCATCATATTATCAAAGTATTGTCTGGAAAGCTTCGGTAAGATGAAGGCCAAATGAGGGAATTATTGTGATTTCAGCGTATTTGAGAGCTCGTGTTAACAGTAACACAGACACAATTTCCAAATTTCTTAGGCAGGATTCTTATCTCGAGAATCCTCGAAAGAATTCTTGGCAAATATTTCTTAATTAATTGGGAGATTTCTATTTGGGGATAAAAGCAGTTTTAATACAATAGCTCGAGGGCAATCGTAAAAATGCGAGTGCATACATTCTCTTTATTAGGAGCTAATAACAAATCTTTCAGCAATGGAGCAATGGTGGGTAATTTTTGAGTAATGAAGATGAAGTATATCCCCAACTTATTGTGTGGACGCTTGTTATATTGGATCTGTTGTTATATTCGTTTACAATTATTAGTGGGAGTTATTTTAGGAACAAACGTACGTAAAGGATGCGTTTGGTACAGCGATTGTTTCTCGTTTAGAATTGCAAACAGAAGTCAGTATTTGTCTTTTCTGTTTCTAAGAGTTTCCCAAAAGATGGCAGTTCACACAAAGAAGTCCTGTTGTTTTCCTTAACACTTGTTTAACACTGAATTCGAATCTTACTTTTTTTATTTTACATTTGGGATACATCATGGGATCCCGCTATCTATACATCCCAACAACCATAGAAATACCTATGGCCATTTGTAGAGCTAAAGTAAATTATATTTACTTCAAATGGAAACCTTATAGTGTTAAGCGTTGCGTCACAATTTAATACTCGTGCATCAGAACATTCGTATAAATCATAATACTGAAATCTGTGAATGGTTTGTGAACGTAATTTTGATAATGTTTTGTATTAATGATTGAATGATTGTGATGAGAAAGTGTCAATGAGTTGTTGATATGTGATAAAAGTTTATGAGTATATGGTATAGTCTTCAGTGTCGGCGTTTGCAATTTTAGTCCATATTTACACTTTTATTCGTTAAGCTGTTATTTATAAAAATCGAATAGAACTCGATATGCTTGGCTTGGAAAGCAGTAAAGTTTAGTTGCAAAAGACTGCTATTAATTTTGGTTAATAATCAACAAAAGGAAAAAGAAACTAATCGGTAATTACAATTTTGAATAAATTAAAGAGCAACGTATTTCCAACGTAACAAAAACAATACTTTCTAACATGCTCCGCTAAGCGATTATTTAAAACAGTTTAAGACAGCATATATTGAATTTAAAATACAACATTCAGATTGGGAAATCTGTACGTTAAAGTATCGCAAATAAAGTATAAACAGCATAACAAACCTTTAAAATCACAATAATTCGTAATAAGTACAAGCACACTAGTTAGGTAACATATATACATATATGATTGAATGTGTATACGTATTATATACACACTATACAAAAGTTAGTGTACACTCCGCTATTATCTAAATCGTAAATAAACATTACGATTTCTCGTTGTCTAGGAACGTAAGAACGTCAAAGTAAAAGTAAATAAAAATAAATGCAACTGATTGGTAAGTGGATTAATTGTATTGCTGGTTATGCGTGTGTGAACATACCCATTGGCCGCATCGCGGATTTCCTTTTCATCAATACCCGCGATCGTGTTGCGTCGCTTACCGCGCACCTTGCGTGAGCGGGAGCGCCGGCTCACCGTCTGAACCTCTTCACTCAGGTTGTTCGAGTCGGCGATGTTCATAACACAACCGGTTGTCGACTTCCTAGCCAGGCACATGCGTTCAAAACGTTTGCCAGACGTATCCACGGAAATTAGTTCGGCAGGATATCTGTGGAGAAGTGTTGTTGCAACTTTAGCGCTATTAAGACTAATGTTATTAAAGATATTCTAATTGCTACAAGACCACTGTAAGACTTAATAAGAATGTAATTTATACAGTTTTCTAAAGCCGTTTTATGTTATGTCGTGCCGTAAAATATATAAGTGGTTACGTTTTATTATTTGAACCAAAAACACTTTGTCCTTATATATTTTGAACACCAATGTCCTTGAAAATATCAATTTCCTACTCATAAAGCTTTGATAATATAGGACTAGGATCTAAGGACTCATTTAAAAACCCAAATTATGAACGTTTAGTATGTTTTCATCCAAGAATTGCGCAATTTAAATTTAATTTTGAGGCCTCTACTCACCTTAAAGCTATAATTTTACATTGTTCTTCCGGTGAAGGCAGTCGATGATTCAAAGGCACGTCTTTGTTTATATCATTAAGGATCTGGGTGTTATCTTGGACGTTACTAACATTTACTGAATACAAGGCATCAACAGCATCGGCTGAAAGTACGGACGGAGACAGCGCCGGCGTAAGGATGCCATTATCACCAATCACCAAAGAGGTGTTAATGGATGTATCCACGTGGTGCATGCAATCGGGTGTAACAGTGACATCACCCAATGCCTCGCTGGAGGTCCACTTACGTAGCTCTTCAATAGCGGCGGGCTAAGAATAAGGATTTTTTAATTATTAAAATATTAAAAGTTATAAATACATAGAAATTAGTTTTAGTTAAATTATTCGGATAATGAAAAGTATATAGAAAGGCAATAATAACCTAAGAACTCTTATGAAAGATGCTCGAACTGCAAACGCTGTAACGGAAGGTTCTACAGATTTATAAACTTTATGTTGATTATGAGAATATTTCGGGCATATTTGACATTTAAAATTCAATTTTTGCTTAAACCAATTATCATTTTACCCATGACAATATACATATCTACTGTTTAAAAAGCTGGCTGGCCATCCAACTGTTGGTGTATGGTATAAAATTTCCTCCTGCATAATATTTGCCACAATTATATAGTAGCCTCGTCCACTCATTCGGTCAAAGTCATTAAAATGTGGATGGAAATGTGAATGATGTGGAAATGGATTGAGAGCATATATAGTACTAGAAACCGTATTCTGTTAATCATGAGTACGAAAAGTAACGCATCGTCTTTCGAAAACGTGCTCCCGTATTCAGTCCCTGTAAGAATTGTGACCAACAATGGAGCCTCAAACAAGTTTAGGAACAAGTTATGGCCAAGTGGCAACCGTTTAATTGGAACTACTCTATTACCAAATCCGGCCAGGGTGGCACTTCGGAGTTTGTGACAAGTTAGAAAGAAGAGAATTCACTCTATCCTTCAATTAATTTTAATTAGATCATATTTAGCAGGCGATTTCTAAAACAATCTCGTTGAGACTGTGAAATATTAGTATATTCTTTGTGCAACTGTCTAATCTTTTGCAACTAACACTTGTATATCTATCAATTCGTTTTAAGATAATAAAGTATTTGAGTTCTTATTAATAAATAGGAGGCAAGACTGTTAAGCTTTCGCCTTTTGGTCGACTTTGACCAGCCGGTTTCGCGCGACGTTTCTACCTAAAGCAGAACTTTCACAGTGCACATTCTGTCTATGGCTCACATTCGAGTAATATTCCAGTTTTTTGCTTGGATATTATAAGCGATTGTGCGAGTATGTGGTGTAACCCATATATTAGAGCCACTTAAGTTATATTATTATATATTCATAACATGATGCGCACTAAAAATTGCACAAGAGCTATCAATAAGGGTTTTCTTGTAAAATGGGAAACATCATATTTTCGAAATTATGAGTTGCATAGCTTATTAAATAAAAGTGTTAATTAAAAAATAGAATAGTAAAATAAGAACAAAGGCGAAATGGTCGAAGATGATGACCGAAGAACTGATGATGATGAGAGAAAAACGGTCATTAATTTTCTGTTTGAAATTGTAAAATGGTAAATAGTAGCATAAATTAGTTGAATCAATCCAAATGTGGGTATCCTCTGTCAGATGTCAAAACGTCGTCAATATAAAATGTCGTACTGTCGTTAATGTTTTGATATTAAGCGTGAATAGCGTACGTTGCTCAGTATGTGCGGATGCCTAAAATTAGTAGTAGTAAGCATTTAGGTTTGCTTCAGCAGTTAGAGCTCCTAATCTAATAGCCACTTCAACATGTTTCTGGCATATGTACGTACATACGTGGCAACCACCCCATTGTACTGTTAACTTATGTGCTATTCGTATACTTATGTGCACATCAGAGCTCCAAACTAAGACTCACCAATCTTATTTCAATTTCAGCATCAATTCGAGTCCTCATCTTGCGACTGGATTTTCCAAATATGGGAGTATAAACCAGCTCATCGCTGCCTGCAGCCTGTGAAGCACCTGTACCTGTATAGTCCGCGATACGGTCGTGATTGTTAGACGCAAATGAGGTTGGTGGTGGCGGGTATGCTTTGCCCGCATCTTCATAGAGCACACTGACGCTGCGTGGTCGTGTCTCGGCGGTGAAGAGCTCCTTGCGGACTGTCTTGTCGCTTTCGTAATGAGTCTTACGTTGTGCGAATGTTAAAAGGTCGCTTTCAGCTGCAAGTAGAGGAAATAAGGAAGGTAAGTATCATATATAATAGACACGCTATTTTTTAAGTCCATTTGTTGACTTTAACCATTTCAATAGTTTTTAGGTCAGTTTTGTTTCAGTTTCCAAAAGAACATTCACGACCAAAATTCACTTTTATCAATTTATTGCTAAATTGCTTTAACTTTTAATGGAATCAAATCAGACTGAGAGATTGAGAGTTCAATTAAATTTCTAATTTGTGGGAAGAAAAACCAAATTCAAGATATACAAATTGTATACATTAGCTTGCTAGTTTTCTTTGCGTACAACTTTTTACTGAATTTCTTTAATTAAATTAAGATTCATATTTATCGTTTCAAAGGCTAAAGTGTCTTAGTTTTCATTTATTACTGTTTGTTTTGTCCGCTTTCTGAAGTCACCATGCCATACAGAAGCCCCAATGACTGCATTATTACGACGATACTCGCACTACAGGATATCCCTTTATGAGTGCTGCAAAATGAGCACCAACGCTGCCATCCAAACAAGAAGTAGATCAGCGCGTATTTTCTTTCAATTATATCACAATTAAGAGAAGCTAAATTTTAATTATTTTGTGACTTGAGCCACAGAGCTGATCAGCATCCCGCACGGTCAGCATCCGCAGATAGTCATCAACTTACTCAGAAGAAAACTTTTAATTTGAAAACCGCCCTCTTAATTTCGAACTGACTTCCTTTCCTTAGTGTCTATGGAACTTTCCGTTATCAATCCATCAGCTACAGGAGTATATTCTGGACAGCCATAGTTTTAAGACGTTGACTAGAGGGATACTGAGGTAAGGTTATACGGCCCACGGCCCATATTTCGTACTATTTCATCCTGCTGTTATCATCTCAGCAGCAAAATTAAAATTATCATCATTATTAACATCGCAACGAGACATAAAGTTGACTTACCTACATGTAGTGTAAAGTACTCGTACATGTATATAAATAACACTACATATGTACTATGTATGTAGTAAATAATATCCCCAATATGTCGTCAAACGTCGTTGTTATTGTATTTGTTGCAATGTTGCACACGACATTCGATGGCACAGTTGAATGCATCTAATGCCAACTTAGAAAACATGTTGAAGCAACTTGCTAATAAAGTAGTGCATGGTAAAGAAAACCAGTTGATCGCTGTAATAGCCATGGTGTGTATGTGTATTCACGCATTCTCGCATGTGAGTACTGTCTACATTGAGGTATGAGTACGTATCTTAAACTTTAGCCATGTCCCAATACGCTGTTTTAGGTACCGAGGTTTTCACAATCATTGCAGGAGTGTGACTTGCTACATGTGAACTAGTGATTCAGCCAACATACATATGTACATATTCACCCATGCATTGTCCCATTAATCATATTGTAAACTGCAGATTAGTTTTACCAACGAAGGATTGCCACCGCGAAGTATTAACTTCAGAGTTGATTCTGATCTAGGGAATCCACAAAGCTGCTAATATAAAGCTAGCACCCCGCATTTGATTTGAGAAATACACCGTGTAAACTTTGGTTGGACATCATGCATTGCATTACGTGAGGGTGGCACGTCAGGACAGTCTAATTTCAAAATAAACAAACTCTGGTCCAAATATTTATTCCGTACAAAACTGTTATGGTTTAAAGAGCTGAAGAGCCAACCAAACCAATTTTTATAAAATTGAAAATACTCGATGTTTGGATTTTTGTCCAGCTTCGACGCACTGTGCGCCCACCTTAACATCCGCCCCCTATTCCTGAGGAAAGCAATAGACAAAATAGACGAAATTCGAATGGGGGTTATTAGGAGCAGCCACAATTGATAGCATTAGAATACGCAGGGATTTTATAGCAAACCCATTACCGAAGCACCAACACAGAGCAGTACAGCGCCAAAAAACACTAAACACAATATAAAAGAATATAAATTTCAAGTTCCCATTTTATAGATCGGCACAAGGTGCTGAGAGACGGACAAAAATTCAAATGAATGGGCGCATGAAGAAGAAATGGCAGACATGCATGGCTAAGTTTCGGTTTTAATTTTGACCAGAGTATGCAAGCATGGAGTAGACGAGTGATACGAGTAGATGTCGTGTGCAGTGAATCCACTTCATGACGGCGTCGCTCTCTACAAAATTTGATGAGTTTCTGTCTGTGAGTTTAAATTTTATTTTTGTGTTTTTGCTGTAGCATGCAAAATTTTCATTTTAAAGTTCAAGGAACAGCAACACTATGACGCATAAATGTGGACGTTTGCACAATTTATGGCGACGTTTAGTTTATGATTGCGGCTTGTTTTTGGAGATCCGCGTGTTCGTAGATACATCAGGGCGAACTCGGTGTGAGTTCAAGGAGCGCTTTTTATAGAAAGCGACTAATGATCTATATTTAAATGCAATCAAAGAAATTTCTGTGGAGAGCGAATGCGTTCGAAAGCTTAATAATGTTGCAACTAACATCACAACGAATAAGCTGTGGTAAATATGAATGACAAAACTATGAATGAATTAAACAGACACCATTTCTTCAAAAGAAATCTACGGAACATTCTATAAATTTCTTCCGCGGACATTATAGAGTCCGTTCTTTTAGATAAGAGATATTAAAACACGTTATCCTTTCAGAACTCATCATATTTAATGCATATACACAGTCTGCAGACGTCTAAAGGACAGAATTAAAACATACTTCAAGTGCTTCTTGTCACGCGTCACTTGCCACGTCTAAAAAGTCAAACGGATCTCGATATTCTTCATCGGATCTGCGTACATTGAAATTTCAATCAACAGTAAAAATTTTAAGTCCGCTGCAGTAATCGATTGTCGCCTTTGCATCAATTTATTAAATGCTTAAATGAATTTATACACTGCGCATGCACACGCATGACTCAGTTACTACTACTCTCGATAATAACATTCTCCAATGCTTTTTCCGTGCACAAAAATTGCTAGTTGTTTTTTCTTTAAAAATTAGTAAAACATATTCCTTGTTTTTTATAAGTTGCCATTGCATGTATCTTAAAACTGAAACGTGCCTTCCTGGGTGTATTTTTGCATGGTCGGGTAATTTTTTTGGTCTGGTCCGTTTCGTTTGAAGTCTAACAATAATAAGAAATAAACTGGTCGTTAAAAAATTGTTTGCTTTCGTTTTTTCTCTGAAATAGCATTTCTAATTCATGCAAAAAAAGCATTTTTTAGATGTATTTAAATAAAAATATGTAGAAATTTTAATATTTAGAAACCATATTTAAATACGCACAGATTATTAAGCTTATTTCAGTCAAATAATGTATATTGCATCACAATATAATACAATGAATATTATATAAATAATGTATATTTTCGAATCTAAGTTTTTGAACGAAGATTTGACTTGTGTATAATAATTTAAACGTGTAAACATTTGAAAATATTTATGAGAGTTGAAATGTTGGCATGTGTAAAAATTTTGTGTCTGCAGACCGGAGAAAAACGTTTCAACGAGATGAAGATTCTAAACAGCATGCGGAAGACCGTATTGCTGCCAAAAAATCCACTAAGAATGAGGGACTGAACACGGTCACCGAACGGGAAAGGCCAAGGCGCGTGTACAATGCGGCAAAAATAGAATCTTATAGCAATGATGCAACATTAGAATAAAATTTAAAAATACTAAATGCCTAGCCGAAGTTATGAGTCCCAAAAATTACACGCATTCACACACATGCACGCACACTTTATCGGTCCTCGTCATACGAGTAACTAAAAATAGTGAGGTCTCCTTCAATTCGCTAAAATAAGAAGAGAACATCCAAATCTATATACAAACCACGCCAAAACGCACTCTTTTAAAATTAGGGTGCAGTAAGCAGCAGCATCCACCACACGACAACATCAACATCAACTAAAATTGTTTGACAATGCCTCCGACTTCTGTTGCGGTTGTTGATTTCGTGTCCGTCCGATTTTTGCAATCGGTGGCCGTGCAGCGCGGCGCCGTCTGGTGCGTGCGGCGTGAATGAACCGCAGCACATTGGCATGCGTTTTTGGCTACCGGATGGGATGTCGGTCGGTTATGGTGTTCCTTGACTTTAATTGTGTTCCCTGGCGTTAGCGTTTCTTGAACTGAGCTCAGGTTCCACAGATAGTATTCTGTCTTCATTGTTATTGTGTCTTTTGTCAACTTACGATAGATTCACATCAATTTAATAGAGTACCAAGTACATATTGAGTAGATATGTACAAGACATATCACGTTCTAAGTAGAAAAGTATATACTTATATAAGAAGAACTACATATGTAACTGTTCACCAGTCGATTATATCTGATTTATGTCTAAAGTCGTAATATCTTCCTCGTTAGCCACGTTTCAAATCTTCCTGTGAAATGCGCACACATTCGACAAAAACAATATCGATCGTACTTTTGCCTTTAAAAGTCAGATCGTTATTATTATGGATTTATGTTGTACTGTGGGAATGAATTTTTAATCAATAATTTGCAAGAACTTCCACGCCCGAGACGTGAGAGGCTGCTGTTACTTGGCTGCCACTGACTGAGTACGCAGCGTATTTAAATTAATTAACCCTTGATTTGTGTGACCGTACAATTAACAAGAAAAAGACTAGGCTACTTTTAATTAAACATCCGCCACATATGAAGTCGTGTTTTGGGGATGAGAGAAATCTTCTTGTAGGAAGTGAGAACTAGCCGACAGTTTAAGTATTTAATTGTTCATTTTATAGTATAGAGCAGCTCTAAATTATCAGTATAAGTCAGGCCTACTTTACACCGTCGTCGTCTGTATAAAGATCTAGGTTTTGTAATTGAACTGAACTAACATTCTGTTTCGATCCATACAGTACTCATATAATAAATTTACACCGATCGTTGTCCTTACTTAGTCATTAAAATGTATCTCATAACTCGTATGAATTCTATATGGTTTGATGAATTGGTTTACGAGAAAAGTGGTTCTCTTCTCTCCGTACGATTTGGCCTATTTTGTACCAAAGACCATATGGACCATATGGAAAGTATCAAAAGTGTGTTAGTTTTCATAAAATAGTGATGTTTAATTCAAAACGAATGGACAGTAATAAATCGACACAGAAATTCTGTGTAAAAACCGAAACTGAGAAATTAAAGCAATAATCAAATTAAACCTATAATATTATATATGTATATATTATCTCTTACCTGATTATAAGGTGATTTATTATTTACTGTTGAGTAACAAAGAATATTACCATATTAATAAATAATTGCTCCTATTAATGATGCTTTGTAGAGAGCCACGAAAATGTTTAAAAGTTAAAAAGTTTTGTTTTCTGTTTAAATTACTAGAATCAAACGAGACCAAGGCAAAAGCATATTAACTGTATTGTAGCATATTGTAGTATTGTAGGACATTGTAATATTGTAGCATATTGCAGTATTGTAGCATATTGTAGTATTGTAGCACAAAGTACAATGAAAGAGACGCATACACGAGGTCAATCGCCCAAGACTCAGAAAGAAACCGAAGGCAACCACCTTCAGGCAACGTCTTCAAATCGAGCTGACATTCAAAACCTATTCAAAAGATGGACCCGAAAGGTTTAGTTAGTAATTTTAGGTTAAAGAAGCTAACTGAGTAGGAAGGTCGCTAAGCTTCCGAAAGCTGCTAATGAAGTCAAGATGTCTTTAAAAAATAAGATGCAGAGATTTCGTTTTTGAATATATTACTCCAACAACAAAACTTTTCCCGTGTGCTTTACATATTTGAATATTAACATGCACACTTTCGTATAATATGCTATATACGCATGTCTACATACACACATTCTGTTAGGTAACGAAATGCCTTACCTAAATCTTTAATATTATGGATAATTTATGTGTGCAAGAACGGGAACACATTTGTTGATGTAGCGATTAAATCTAGTGTAGTTAGAGAGTTGTAGATATTTTGTAAATATATTCAATAAAATAAAATCCCGTTATCTAGGTACTCTATTTAAAAATATTTTAATTTATTTAATAGTAGTGACAGTAAAGTATTTTTAAATATACTCGTACGCACATATATATATGTGTGGATAAACATATGTACATTAATGTGAAAGATTCCTATCTTTAATAAACTTTCTTTTTCCGTAATTAATTTCCCTGTTTTTTTTTTTGTTCACAAACGAACAAACCTACAAAGAAATAATTTTCTAAGTGTACACAGAAGTGCATCACGATACATCAATAACCAAGCAATATTAAATGAATGCCGAATAAACAATCTACGCCCAAAAATACGATACTTTTCATGGAATTTCGAGTTCTCTTCCTTGTACAAACACCTCACATGTTCGGGCATTTGAAATCATAATATATATTTAATTATTTACAAGTTGATTTACGCGTTCCATCCACCCACTTCGCCACGTACCACGCTACAACAGCTGAACGCGTGCCACTGAGGCTAAATATTTATGTCTGATCAGTCATTGACTTTTACGCACTCACACGAGTATATGTTTGTACCACATCTACAAGCAAACATCTGCACCAGCAGGCACTCGCATTTATAGCCCGATGTGTGTAATAGCGAGCCTCAATGCCACTGAGTTGCTCTGCAGACTGTCAGTGGACATTTCCAACTAATTAAAATCGGAAAAGGCATATAAACCCATTAAACGAAATGCGCAGTTTATTTTCGCTCGGGGAAACAACAATCAGGCAAAGCATTCTTTAATTCACTAGGTGCAGCCGTTCGATAGACAAAATAATGCTGATGCTTCTCCAGCAGATCGATCGCAGCCATAGTCGAGTCAATCGAAGCAGTCATGTTAACATATCTCATCATTTTCAGCACGAAATCAAAGAATCAAATCAATTTCAGTGACACGATTTTTCACTTAGAACGAAAAATAGCAGATCGTCAGTATGAAGTACTGAGGCTTTGGGTACAGCCCATAATATTTGTACATCATAACTAAGACGCTTTTCCAGTGACATACTATGCCGAAAAAGAACCTCGACATAAAATAGAAGCAAAGAAACGAAAAGAACCGCCAAAGAACCATCTTTCGGGAAAAAATTAAATTGTATAAAATTCATCGTCATATCTGCGACTGAAATTAATATTTATGGTTGACTTGATATATACACACACATGTTTAGGGGAAACGTGCAACAAAACTTACGCACTTTAGCTCTCGCAGCGACCCAAAATATCAGAACACAAGCGAAACAGGAATGCGGTAATTTTTAAAATTAAAATTTTAGTTTCCCAGCATAAGAAGCCGTGTATGTATACGAGTTGAACCATATATATATGTGGATCTTTTTAGGGCTGTCAGTAGAATCAATTTCCCAGGCATCCGTCGCGCTTTCCCCAAATTTAGTGTTGATGTCATAAAATAGATTCCATGCTTTGAGCGGAGGATGGCCGCCTCTTATGCGAGGTTACATCTTTGGCAGTAAGTTTGTAAACACAATAGTTTTTTCTAGTTTTTCCTCTGAGTGTTACTTCCTTGATGCTCTGATGCTCATCAATTTAATCTGTCAAGAATTTGGAATAGATTGGTCTTACATTCTGACTTTCGTAGTTTCCGCCCCTGCTCCATATTTTTCAGCCTCTAAAAGGGTGATTATCGTGTGCCTTGACATCCTTTTACACATATTAGTCAATCGACTGCAGCTTGTATGTATGTTCTTAGTGGACAATTTTTATCTTCATTATAAATTAATTTTAATGGAGATGTCTTAATGTGTTTACGTTTTGGTGAGAACATATCAGGTTGTAGCTTTAAAGCTTTCAAATTCTAAGTCTCCAAGTTTTCTTTTCCTTGAAAAGTTACAAATAAACAACATCGTCATGCAAGCTAAATGCATTCCTTCAAAACTAATGAGGTATAAACTTATTTTGTTGTTTTTGCCAAGACTTTCTCATGTAATGTTTCTTTCGTTTTATTAATTCAGGCATTCTTTTGTATGTCTTCGAAGACGATCTTGAGGTAATTCAATCGCTGAGAAGCATTGTGTGCCTTAAAAAAATGTATAGCCGGAGCAATGAAATCCTTGGAGTGACAAGGACTCATGCGACTTAGCGTAGGGCTTCCCATACGACATCGCCTGTATCGGTACAATGTGCAGATGTGTGCGGCGCAAGGACCTGCGACAGGAAACCATACAAATCGGCGCTCCGCTAAATTAGAATTTCTTGGATTTCATTCAGGGAATTCCGAAGACTAACACTTGGCCAGCAAAGTGTGGATGGCTGGATGAAAAATGCGCAGAGGGGAGCTGCGTGTAGCCTTGCAGTCGCAGGATAACACATACAATTGAGTTTCCCTGTGGGACTCGTTTCCTTCCTCTCTCGTGTACCTGTTTGTGCGTGTGTAGTTGTGTATGTGAATGTGTTGTACCTGCTGCTGCTGGAGGGAGGTTTGCTGCGTTTGTCGGCACACAGAAGATGTTTTGTAGGTGGTTTCTTTTAAAAATTGTGCCGAGGTTATAGCTGTCGGGCTCATTGGACGCACAGCCGGCAAGGCAGAAGGAAGAAAACAACAAAGTGCACAGCGAATGTACATGTTGGTGTGTGGATGAGTGTGTGTGATAGCAAGGATATTTCCAATGTTTGCCATTCATGGTTAATCTTGCTTTTAATGTGCCATTCGTTTTGTTGTTTTTGCTTTTGTATGGACAACCTTGTGCCAGAAATACTATCGGTGTTCGCAGACATTACTTCTGCTTCCTCTTCTCCAGAGTAATGTGCTTCCACAAACCAAAGATTTTGAACAAATAAGAAACAAAAGGAATCAACGTTTGCTAAGATTTTCCCCTCTGTCCTTCACTACTCGTAGCCGGCTCGTTCTCACAACAGTTGCAGTGCGGTGCTGATGTTAATTCAATTTCCTAAAAGTTCTTGGGAAAAAGACTCAAATTGGAAAACTGAGTACCTGAGAAATGCATTTTTGGCTTTGGAATTACACAGAAGACACTGAAACGGAGAGCCTGGGTAAAAATAAAAATTTAATTACTGCTAGAATTCAGCTGCATGAGCATGGGCAACACCAGCAGGAGCCTCAAACGATAGTCATTCATTTATGCTACTATATTCAATGAATAAGTTATTACATATGTATTTAGGTAGTATATATTTACTTTGAGACGGTTCTGGATTTGCACAGATCGAAAAGCGGAAGGAGTTGTTATGGTTAATTATTGGAAAAGAGTGAAAGATTAGAAAACTACTGTCGATGAACATGTCCACATATATTTAGGTGCTTTTGTTATAATAACTGACTCAATCTGTGAGACAAGTCATTACTGGAAAGAAGAAATTTTAAAATTAGACACCCTTTCTTAAGTTTGACTTAATTTCAGTCAATATTAAAACCTGTATGCTTTCATTGAAATTCGAATAGACTTCTTGTATAGTAAATAGAAAAGGTTTACTGGGGAAAAGCTCGATTAACACAAACAGCGGTTTATAGCCATTTTGTGGTAAGTTTTGATATTGAAATTTCACACCTAAAGTTGCAGAAGAAGAAAGATTGTAAGCTTTTGTTTATCGCATTGCTTTGGTTTTCCTTGTGTTTCCTCTGGCTGGTCAGAGTGAAAAGTAGGTTTTCGTTTCTACTCTTCGAAGAAAGCGTTCAAGTTACTAAACCACGAGGCAGGCTGCCTGAAGAAGCAGCTGCTGCCCGCACTAATAAACCATTCCTTATGTTAATTATAGCAGTGTAAGACTTGAAACTTAACGCTTAAGTTATTGTTTACTGCAACACCGAACATGTTGTGGTAGCTGCCTGAATGATTAAAACATTAGTTTTTCAGTGGCAACCACGAGCGAATGAGTGAATGAGGGGCGAGAAAGTCAGAAATCGAAGAGCATGCATGAGGTTACAAAAGTAATTTTAAATTAATTAGAGCCTGCATTAGCTAACGTCAAATGAAACAAACAAATACAAATAAATAGTATACAAATCTTAGTTACGCATTTTAAACAATTGAAATAAGCTGAATTCTATAGTAACAACAACACCAACCACGTTCTTGGATTATCTAGCATTTGCCGCACAACAAAGCTTTTCATTGCAATGATTTATACTTCCATGGCCAGTAGCAGTCCAGTAGCTGGCCAAAAAGAATAAAAAGTAGAAAAGTTACAACAACAACCACAGCTAGTAGCTACTTAACAACGTTCCGCAGAGTGGTTCTTCATAAACTTTGATTGATATGCTGCGCGCATTGAGCTGCATGCAGCACCTGCAGGAAAGCACTTCCGCATTCTCACAACCAGCAGTAACACGCGAGCAGCTCTGTAAACAGTTGCTGTTGTGATCCATCGTGCTGCAACTGGATGGATGGACTGGTCGTGGCGCTATGTTCCCTCTACGGCATTTCGAGCAGCTACACATGCCCATTGATGTTGCTACTGGTCAGTTTCCTAGAACGCTTCTGGGAAGTCGCTTCATATATGGTGCTGCAGTAGCTAGGTAAGTTATTATTGGACCTCAGTCGAAGTTGTCGCGATTAAAGTAAACTACAATTTGCATCACATGCAACTCAGAGACGGCAGAGACAATGTAAGATTTTAAGCTAGTGTTACTCTAACGACTGCAGCATTTGTAGTTAATTAATTGTAAGTAATTCTTTATCGAGCAAACAAATTTTAATCCAATCCAATCCCAAAAAAGTATAAAGTAGAGCTGAGAAAACACCCCACAATTTATGTTGTAACTCGTGGTTTTATTATGTAATGATCAAAGGAGTCGCAGCAGAAGGCCTCAAATTCACTCCCAGAATCAGTGCGTCTCTGCTCAATTTAGGAGATGTTTCTCATGGTTACCTGGGGTTAATTGTGGTTGCTAGTTAAAACTTATAGGTCTAAACAAAAGTATGTACTTCCTAAATTTACAAAACCGTTTTTAATGAGTTCTGCCTCAAAAGTCCGTTCCATACACTTTTAAAGAACGAAGCGCTTCTTTCTTTCTAGTTTTTCGCTCATTAGCTGCATTCAGTTGATCATTGTTTAAACATTCGAAATGTGTTAATGTAACAAACAAGTTTGAAGAACTAACAACATGGAGTAAACACGATCAAGTTGTAGTTGTAGTTGTTGCGGGCACATCTGGCACTGCAGTTCTGGGCAGAGTCCCTATTTCAATATAATGTTAAAATTTGACACTACGTACATATGTACGAGTATATCTATCTGTCAACATTGGTACAGGCCAGAGTCGGCTCTTTGGTGTTGTCCGTGCTGGTGTCACAAATAAGAGATAGTGACTGGTTGTTGATAAACATGCACCGCTTCGATGCAATGTTTACATCCTGGACAGTATAATGACAACCGTGCCCGTAATTATGTCAACGCAATGTCAATAACAGGAAGACACAATAACAATCGCCTCAAACAGTTCAATGAGTGGGTTCAAATACGCTGGCGGTTTCCTGCAAGTCGCGAGTATGAGTTTACGAAGGATTATTGAATTATTTTTAATCGTGAGAATTGTTTCGTACCCTGTGCCCGAAAGTGAAACGGCATGTTAAGTTGTCCTCCCTTACTTAAGTTTATATCGCACAGAAAAAGACGCGCCAGACTCTCCGTCAGTCTGACCGTTTGCGAAAATCACGTTTGAATGAAACTCAGCACGCATTTTGTCTGTTGTGGACCAATAGACACGCCCCTTTTTTGTAGACGACCTCTTTTTAAAATCATGTAAGACGACATTGAAGTAAGGTATGACCTCGGAATGCAATTCCCAATCATTTAGTTCCTCCACAAAAATAGGCGTGATGGGTGAGTAAAACTATAATAGATAAAATTATCAGAATTAACTGAATTTATTTGGAGGGAGAGATACTAATAAATACGTCTGTTATGTCAACCGTATTGTCAGCAATCGCTACAACATAAATAATAAAGTTCGCTCTTTTTCGGGCGATAGCAGGCAGTATTACTTATCACCAGCACATTGTTCAGTTATCTTATCATATTAACATTGTTTATTATGAAATGCCGCAGTGCTGCAGAAAAGCACTAGCAATAGAGTGATGAACTGTTGCTCCGCCTGCTCGTGGAAATTGACTTTGAATTCGTCAATTAATTAAATACTCTTACAGACTGCAGCATCAGATCCAAAAAGGGAAGCCCTCTAACCTCATATTTTGATCACTCGAAAGTCGAATTCATTCGCTTGTTATTATTTAATTCTTGCTATTCGAACAAACATACACCAAGACCTGGGACCAGATTGAAATTTATTAGGCCCAGCAAGAAACTACAATTACAAACCAGCCGGGAATACGAGGTTTTCCTCCGATGTTTCCAACCTCCTCTGGTAGTCATCAATAAACTGGTTTGAAACGGCTAAAGCCCTGGAAAACTCCAACAGATACTAAGATTAAATTTAATTACTTGGCAGACATGTGAAAGAATTCAATCAAGTTTAATGTTTTGGTTCCCTTCGTGAAAAGTTAGAAGCAGCAGGAAATAATCGCTGTGAAGCTATATTGTTCATTACTGTTAATTAAAATGGAGGTTTCGGTGTGGGATTGTAAAACTGCTGGTCAATAAATCTAAAGGTTGTACTTGTATGAGGACTTAAAGCCCTAGAACTCGCCTAAGAAATAACAACAAAGTTACAGATGAGTGTGTCTATGTATGTACGAATGTATTTTGTAATCAAGTTGAGACCGAGGAAATGAAAGTGTACTCAGAAAGCAATCATCGATATATAGGAAAATCTGGCATTACAATATATTTATTTTAATTTTAATGTTTATTCAAAGGTTGCTTTGTTTGACGTGTTATAATTTAGAAAGAATGCGTTAACGCTGTCTTCAGTTCACACTATTTTCACATCGTAACCACGACGTTAACTCATATAGTAGTCGTAAAAGCGGTTTTCAGGTCTTCTTAGCCAGTAATTATTGTGTTTTCATTAGAAGCTGAACTTTTTACACAGCTGTTTTATTTCGATTGTACGCAATGAATTTTGATTTGCTATCCAAACAGAAGCGTGGAACTGGCAACTATGAGAACCATCTGAATCACTTCCTGGGGGCGATGAAGGAGGTACTCATAATCTTGATGTGTTCTTATTATTGTTATAATGGCTTTGTTAAAACATTAAAATTATAATGAATACGTTAAATTAGGCACAATGAATACTAATTTCTGTTTCGAACTGAAGCTTATGTTCGCATTCAGAAATATTTATTATTTTTGCGCTAATATTCTAGTTTCCATTAAGTTTTTCCTATAATTTAATAATTTTTTTAATTCATATGAGAGTGATTGTTAAATAATCTGTTCACACGAAGACTGACCGACCCTAGCTTTACTATGCAGTCACTTACGTAATTATTTCTAAACTTATGTGGCTGTAGCACTTATAAAGTCAGCGCACTCGAAAGTGTGTCACTCATTCAATAAATATTCAAACATTTTTCAACAATACTGAAAATTTAACCTGTTGAACTTCTGCTACGTTCTGCTACGACAATTTAGCACATCAGCAACTCTTTAAACGAAACAACAAAGACGACATCGTAGAATACATTCGTATGGATGGCTGTCTGTTCGGCTTCAGTTGCTTCAGCCGACTTTCAAAAGAGGCTTTCGTATTCACAGCAGGTTTTGTCTGTGAGATCGTGACGAAACTCTCATGTTTGTACAAGCGAAGCTTTCTATGTATATGTCGAACCTAATTATCTTCAAAAAAATAGCTGGTCAGACAACTTTGGAAAATTATAAAAAATTTAGATGTAATTATTTCCACACGAATTATCTCACAGTTCGTGTGAAGTGTTTTTATGGATAAAAAACGTGCCTTCGCTTAAATTAGAGAGACATGAAAAGAGAGACAATATAGTGTAGATCAATCGTTATGTCGATTAAACAATCGATTTAACAACCAATTCGAAGATGTGTAAAATATGTAAAAGATCTAAGAAACGTAGCTTTTCATATAATAGTATTGTTACGATTCTGTAGAAAATCTAAACTAAATCTATGTGAGTTGAAAAATTCTTTAAAGGCGGAAGTCGCTGAACATCGACATCGACATAACGACCAAAATAACACAGAGCAATAATTGTCTGTGGCCGTGTTGAACCTCATGATTCGTTATTATGTACAGATTAATTCTGAAATCCTTATTTCCAAATGTGTTTGTCATTTACTCAAAACTATTACACAGTTATAAGAACAGCTGTCACAAATCTGACGAATCCCCTCAGTTTTGGTTGCATGAAATTCGGTCGGTTGGAATCTTACTGCAATTGTAGAGCAGAGAACAGAGACAACAATGCATCTGTGGTGTATGTAAGAAGAGCTGCGATCGAGTTCGGCACAAAACAATGATTACCATAACAATTGCTACAAACCCTAGAAGCATGTTGCAGTATTTGAATTCAATTAAGCCGAGCCGCAGACAACGAAGACGTACCTACGAAGCCGAAACTGCACATTCCCCAATTACTGTGCTATTGTTCGATGCTACTGGAACTGTCAGCCGTTCGCTGATGCCACTTGAATTCAGTGAGCCACAAACCGGAACCACATAACGAATACACAAAAAAACACGGGCAACAGAGGAACCGGACGGATGGATGAATGAATCAAAGGGTGGCTGGCCGAACGGTTGTACGCCACATTGTTACACATTACAATGCACACAGCGTGATGTGTGCAGCCGCCTCACCGCCCTGCCCAACACACCAGAGTTCAGAAAGCTTTTCCCTTTAGAGAGATGAACGCAATCGCATTGCAATGTGATTAGAGGGCTCTCGGGAGAGAGCAGTTCGTTGTTGATTTTGGAGAGATGCTCTTACATTTATTATATTCAGACGAGTACATAAGTACATAATTGCAATGGGAGCAGCTGAAATACAGCAGATTTCATTTCCTCAGAGGACGTGCGAATGCGTTTAGGCGTCCGTTATTTTTGAGGCACTAAAGATTGCTCGCTAAATGTTTGAGTATTGAAAGGTGTGTTTGTGGCACAATTTCGGGTGTTAGCAGCTCATGCGTAAAATAAATGCGGTTGCACGGCTCATTAACATGCAGTAAAAATTCACCCACATGCGCCGGCAGAACACACGCATACACAAACGTTTACTGGCAGTTGCAGCACACTCACTCACCCACACATTTGACCTAATAATAAATCCTCTGCGCCCTCGATAAAGTCGGGGATTAGAGAAAACATGTCCATGATCTGTAATAATCGCTCGCATTCAGCTCGAGAAATACAGAGTGTAGTACATATTTTTGAAACTCCAAACGGCGAGGGTAGGAATTCCGATGCATGAGCGAGCATTCGTCACGAAAGTACGTCGCTGTCTTTTGCTTTGTCGTCCAACAACAACAACAACAGCAACAGCCGTGCAGTAGAAAAGTCATCTGCAACCACTTTTGCCATTGTTGTATCTGTGTCTCATGTGAGACATCTAAATCTGGCCGTCTTCTGGTACCTCGTATCAACGCCGTTCGCTACTCTGTAGTGGATTCTTCTATTCCTTCACTGTCTCCTGCCCTAAGAGCTATACTCGTAAATTGCTGTCGATTTTTAGTTCCTCTTGTCTGTATGTGATGTCCCATGCGATGCTGCACGAATATGTTTCTGTATCCGAACTCACTGCAGTGCGGATCATCAGACACTCTAGCATATATCATCTTTCAACTGAAACGTTTCCTATTGGAAGCTTAACAAATTAAAAAAATCTCAACGAAATCCCACCCAAAAAGTTTTTAATGTCAGCGGATAATTGCACTTCTCGCTGATCTCGTGCAAGCTGAAACTGAACCACACACCGTGCCGATCGTAGATTAGAGTGGAAGCGACCGGCGCAGTCTCGGCATATCTGCCAAGCGGCATCTTGGATACAATTAACGACGAACAGTTTTGCGCCATCGGAATTAAATACCGGTTCCGGCGAATACAAATCGTTCCTTTGCCACTGATGGAGACTTACTTGCAGTTGTGGTTATTTATTTAATATCAATGTTGGGAGTGTCTTCATGGAATGGAATGGGAATAAATAACGAGCGATCAGCTCTCTCCAAAATCTAGGATTACAATTTCGTTATTCGGCACATTATTGCTATTGTCATTGTTATTAAGGGGGAATTTGCTACGATCGATTTAATGATTGCAATCGGCTTAAAGGATTCCCGATTTTAAATCCAATGCACTTCAATGCCAGACGATCTTTTTTCTCAGTGTAGATATAGAGAGATTCTTATTATGCCAGATTCTTATATACATACAAATGTAGGGGACTTGTATTCATGCATCACCGACATATAATGAGTACAATGATTTGTACTGATGCCGAACATATTGTGAATATTATATTTACTCAAACACACACACACACACCGAGTGTCGGTTTTGGGCAATAGTTATGATTTTTCAACAGTTTCGACATGCCCACCGGCCATTCGACTTATGTATGAATCGAGCCCTCTTTCGACTTCGCAGGGTTTTCAATTGTTTTTCGCTCATAAAAAGCACAACAAGAAGCCATCGTATATCAGTTTGTAGTTAGAGTTAAGAGTTTGTACAAAGAAAAACAAAACGCGGCGTGGTGAATAAAATAACCCGTGGTCCAGAGTGTTGTTTTTCTTAGACTGTATTCCTCCATTCTCAATGTACTCATAAGTGGTTTGGAACCGGATTTTGGGCCCAAGAGCACCGTGCGGCAGGGTTGTAGTGAGGCGTCCGATAAGATACCAGCTACAACATTCATTACACGCTGCCATATACGAGAGCCCACTCAAAGAAACGAGCAAGAATGTAAGGAATATCTACTAAACAGAATGAGTAAAAAAGAACGACTTACTGCTCAGAATGAAGTGGGCCACTAAGTAGACGAAAGGTTAGCAAGTGGACTTGAAATACGTAACGTAAGAGTGTGTGTGGAAAACCAGTATTATTCATTGCTGTAGGCAACGGTGAGGAAATTCCAAGAAAACCGGTACTCTCCTGGACAGGGAGGCTTGCGGCCGTCTGCCTGGCCGACGGAATTTGGAAATTGTTCGTTCTCCTTCGTTTATTCCCAGACGTCTTCCTCGCCATGTCGTTCTCGAGCTGGATTGATTTTATTTTATCCCAGTCCAGGCTTCCGCACCGTTGTGTGTACCTGATGTGCGACTGAGATACAATATAAGCACGGCAAGATGCTTTTTGAGCCGACGATTCTGCCTGCTGTTAGGCTCTCAGCCAGAGGGCAGCTATTTCAGTGCCATTCTTGTTTTTCCCAAGAGTTTCCAACTCGTTTGCACCATGGTGCGTTTTTGCCTCTTCTCCTTTCTTTTTACCTGTCATTTATCCACTTCACATACTCTTTCGCACTCCGCTAGTGTTGCCCCAAACTCTCTTGCTATAGTTCTCGTTTTAGCTACGTTTTCTTTACTGCTTCGTTGGACGGTGAGCAGATATGACATCTCGCCACATCGCCGATACCCTGTGAAGATGGAACAGACTCACATCGCCACATTAGAAATGGTTTTTATGCGAGCGTTCTTATTTAAACTGCTCGCCAGATCGAAACCGCTTCTCTGCTGTAACTCAAGGAATTCGTCCGTTGAACGACCCGCGTTATTTAATTTAAATTCTGATACGAGTTTGTGGAGTAAGCATTGAACGATATAATCCAATGCGAGTCTGGAATTGCGACAAAAATTTATAAGCTCTTGTTTACTGTTTCTAGGTACGAATTACCGACAACCTCGTCATATTTCGTTAGTAGACAAAACCGATTCTAAAAACGAGTTGCTATCTTAATTCTTAAGACCTTTGAGGTTCAAATAATTGTAGTTTAATAAGAAAAGCTGTAAGGTAAAATTTAGAAAATAATGATCAATATGGAATGTAATCCCAAAACGAAATCCTGATGCTTATCGTTCTCCGCGATGCATCAAAACTTTTAAGCCGAACAAAGACAAAGCACTCTGTGAGTTCAGATAAAAGTGAAATTTTACCCGGCATGATAAACCTTTGGTTCGACTAGCTTTCTGCTAAATTCATGTTTCTCAAATGATGCTAAAAGTAATGTTGAATGCGTGCCGAAAATACGAATAGGTATGGATTTCAACATGAACGAACAGCACAGCAGTTTGGCTCAACTTCTAGGGTCATATAAAAAACAATGGCTTACGGTTAATGGCATAGTTGGAGCTGGAGCGGACTCATTGAGAGGCAAGGTTAATGTCGGCCTTTAATTTTGTTGCTACGACATGCAATCTCCTCTGCTGGCTACTCTTCGTGGTCTACAAAAGGTCTATCTCGCCACGCTTTCACTTTATTTATACGAAAACTACTGTTGACTGTGGACGGAAGAAATACGAACAACTTTTATGGTTACTTTGAAGCATTGTGAAGTGCGGCATTCAAATCTTCCCAAACACACGACAGTTTTCTGGTCCTGAAGTGGGAATATTGTACCATCTAACGGAAAGTCGTGCTTCTCAAAGTGAAGCAAAAGATCTCAGACACTGTGCGTGAGTCAGTGTTCGTGAGGTTGAGCTGAGCTGACGGGGCAACCGCTCCAGACCATAAATGCGTGGGCCCAACTGGTTCCCTGGGTTCAGTTACCGAGTAATGAAGCGTTTGGTTGCCGAAGCAAAGATGAACACTAACCATGTACGTATCTATGAGTGCAAAAACTGTTTGTATCTGTTGATTCAGATTACTGAAGTACCGAATTATTTGCATTCATACAAATATTTCATAACTAGATAAAAATTTCAGATTATGAGTCGAAAGATTTTCCGGGAATACTTAATGGAAGCATTTTAAATAGGCTTAGCTTGGATAAGCCATCGTTGCTTCAGATGGTTTGGCTTTTTTGGAAGCACCTAAGTACATACAGTGTTTTCAGTTTTGCCACCCAGGAAGACGAGTTCCAAGAGAGGAAAAACGTGCAGCCAGTTATCGTGGTACTATTAAACTACGCACGCACGCTACAGAACCAGCTCATGTTTGAGGCTGCCAATTTGCCAGATGGTCAAGTATAAAAATAAACAGGAAAACAGAAAAGACGCTTACAAATAACTGCACTACGCGGCAATTCGTCGATATTGAGCATTTCTGTAGCAAATACTCTCAATTTGCCCAGTGCGGCACTTGAATCGGCCGCTCGGTCCGTGCGCACACGCCTTGATTAAAAGCAGACAACCAGCTGCCCCGGCTACTATAGCAGTTGGGTTCCGTGAGCAACTTAATTAAGGGATGATGTACACAGACGAAACACTTTCGACGTTTGTGTGAGGAGGCATTCGTGGTACTCGTAGACGTGGTTGCAACACATGTTGATTTTTGCAATTGGAACTGCGCTAAATGCTGGATAACGGATCATGGGTTTCTTCAGCCACTTTGGGTACCCTTAAAGCTTTTTGATAAATTACAATTGTGTTACAAACAGCTTTGAATATTGGCTAACATAAAGTCTCAGACTTCTTAAGACAACTTCAACGCAATTCTAGCAGCTTCTTGTGATGCCATCGACGCAAATGATTCGTAAGAAATAGTTTCTGGGTGTGCGAGTTGTTCCAAAGGCCAACAAACCTATTAGGCATGAGTACCACTACAATAACAAAGCCAACCATAAATAAAAGTCACAAAGAAGTGCATATATAAATATACACACTCTGTACTAAGGTACGCGTCAAGATTCTTCTATACAAATTTTAATGTGTCGAAAACAACGAGACGAACGCATTCGCTCCAAGTGACGATGGGAATTTGATTATGTTTCCTCTCCACTTGAGTTGTTTATTTTCTTAGCGTTTTTCTCACTTCGTATCCGAAACGCAAAACACATCCGACTACAAAGTTTGTAGTACAAACAGCGACTGAACTTGATGCCAGAATCGTTTTCTGCACAGAAACTTGCCTGGGCGACTTTAACACTGCAGGCTGTCCGTTTTGTATCCAGAAGAAGGAGAGGATGCATCCACGTAAGATGCATTTGAAACAAATTGCTAACGAAGTGAAATAAGCGCAACTACAAATGTTAGCTTTGATGATAACGAGAAGGAAATAAACAAGTGCGTCTGCAGCCAGCTGTAGAATTATGCGTGGCGGCAGTTTCAAGTTAGTACAATATAAAGGATGTACATACATATGTACCTGCAATACAATCCCATGCATATAATATATAAAAAGCTTTATGTGTTGCACTTAAGAGATCTGTGGCAATGCACATGTTTTTGTTAATTTCAATGTTTACTTCTGGAGCGAATCAAGGAAAACCTTGCGCTCCATCGTTATCGGAGAAGATCTTCGCAAACACTGTTCACTCAAATCTCCCCCACTGACTGTATGGAGGAGTCTTCTGAGTCGACTGAATTGTAAAACTTTTATAACCGAATTATCATTAAGATTTAAAGACTTAAGATTTCTTTTCTCTTTTAAGAATTCAAATGAGGTGTGTGTGAGATGTGGCTTGACTTTTAGTACGACTGAACTCCATTTTATAGCAATATGCAGTATAACCGAATTCTGTTGATAAATTCGAATAACTTCTTATCTTTTCTTCAACTTTTTCTTTTTCTTAATTGCCCTACTTATTTTTACCTACGAATTATGTATGTAAACGAGTACATATCTACAAATTCTAAGTTTTATTGCCCAAAGAAGTTTAGTTTCTTACAAACCCGAATCTTATTTATGATCTTATTTGTTCGAATGCTAGATCATGCATTTAACCATATAAAAAACTTAACCTTAAGAACGTAAATTCCAGGATTCACCCAGTCTCATGTGACTCGTATAACTTTGGTACCCAAAATATAGTCGTATAATTTTGAATTTACTAAATTTCTGTCAACGAAAAGTGTGAAAACCGTCCAGTCAACCATCTCATGAGCGTCCTTTACCATCCAGTGTCTCCAATTATTGTTAAAATAAGAAGTTCAAGTTAATCAACTCGTTATCGTCATCAAGACTTCTCATATCCTAGCTTGGCTTTCGTCTTGAAGGGACCTTACTTTACTTTGTGATCTTAGTTTAGATGCTTTTAGTTGTTATTGTTGTGTTTACTTGTTTCTCATTGATGATGTAGTTCTTCTAGCTGGTAGTAAACAGCACACTCGCGTCAAACGCATCGACGATTGATCTGATCTTCTGATCTTCTGAGTGTGCATCGAGTTACCAGTGAATCTCAGTGAAGATTTTAGATTGCTGCTTACATTGTTTGCATGGTCCTGGCATATTGATGAAATGTTCTTGATTTTCTCGGTAGTATGGTTGGATGGATGTCTGCACGTTTTGTATGTTGCGCAAAACTATGTTTGTATGGAAAGATATACGATAAATAGTAAGAGAACAAGGTGTGCATTTGTCGACCCTATATAACGCACAGAACCAAGGCCAGAAGGACCGTCGACCCGGCACCTACTTGACTTTGTTCAGATGCTTGATGCTTGTTGAATTACTTTCATTAATACTCGTAGCATAAGAATACGGTGATTGGGAACTGATTTGGAAACATCTGCCAGACAAAATTAAATTGTAGATTCGCATGTTTTTCATATGCACGCAGCATTTCGAACATTATTGCACCCCGCTGCCGAAACTTGTTTCGAATTCTTTACTGCAACAGAACGATAGCAACACTGAGAAGTTTCTGTATTCCTCTTTCCCAGACTCAGGATCCGAATCCTAGCACATACGCCAGCCCTGTAAAGGGTTGTTGCTTTCACCGCCTGTTCTCTGCTGCCTTATCTTCAGCTGGCTTCCTTTTTCCTTCGAACACCTTTACTAGGTTTGTGCTTATGTTTCGTCATCATTTGCGTCTGTGTGAGTGTGTCTGCGGAACATTTTTACTGCGAATTACTCTGCAGTCGTTTGTAGCAACCACGTCGTCGGATGACATGTCGACGTGATTCGTTCCCTTTCAGTGCGTTGCTATCGCACCGACGATTTTCGCTTTCGCATGCCGACAACTTAACGTATTTTCACTGTGCATATATTTTAACGTAATATAATATGCATTCTTTGAGAAGGCAGCAATTGCATTATCAAAACCTGTTGTTGGAATTACTTTCTTGTTAGTTCGTTTGCTCATTACAGCAAGAACTTTAAAAACAATAAACTTTCAAGGACGCAAAAAGCGTCTAGCTGTAGATCTCTAGTAAAGGCAAATACATGTGTCTTATCTTTCAGTCGAATACCAAAACTCGGCATTTCAGTTATTTTAAATATTCTACTTTAGATTGCTATGAAATCGCTTGATATCCAGTTCAGAAACATTTAACAACAGCAGCAACAGCAATAGTTAAACATTCGTTTTATTAATGAAACATGTACATATGTAACATTTACATATAGTATTGTATGTAAATACATACTTTGTAGGGCGTTCATTAAACAAAGTGTAGAAATAGCTTCAAGCTCTTTCCATTTAAACGGTCACGGGCAAAACAAGTTGTCGATTTTTCTGTGTGGTGGGTATAAAAATTCTGCAGGTTATCGTTACACGCGGTTGCACATTCTACGCCACAGATTGTGCAGACGGTACGTATGTAAAGTAATGAAACAACAAAAATGGCATATGGTGTGTTCCCCTTGACTGACCGACAGGCAAACTGTAGGCCAACTAAACTGTAGTCTCGCATACTTCGGCAGTAGCTACGTAACTGTATACTATGTATAATATTTGTTTAATGACATATTCCAACTGTTTGTTTCGTATTATTACATTAGTTGTTCCCTTAGAAATCGCTTTTTTATTTTTCTCCGTTTGGTTGATCCTTCATATGCATGAACACAGGTGGTTGTAAATATAATCTGTGGTGTGGACAACTTGTGGAAGCTGCACATTGGGACAAAATTAACGCAAACATCCTAGTGAATAGGACTTAATAAGTCAGCAGAAAAGCACCTAATGTTCCAAGCAAAGTATGTAGCTTCGCCCCTAAACAATTAAGTTGTGTTATAATTACACTGCAAGCTTTTCTCTATTTACTCGTAATCACGGCCACGTCAATGACGGTACCTATATATAGAAGCAGAGTGAACACGTTTCTCAAGTTAAAAAGTCGGGGAATGAAGATTAGATTGTAGTCTACAATAATTTCAGTCCAGCACAAACCTATTTGTACATTTAACTTCGACAGTTGTGATAATTACTTCGCATCCTTGTGCTTAAAAACGCGTCGGATCTTACTGAAATATCCGAGGAGGAAGGAAGCAAAGAAAGAACTACACGTTTTCTCAACTGGTACTCTAGGATTTTCAATTTGCATTTGCATGAATTAAAGCTGCAACAATAGCAGCTGCAGAATGTTGTTAATTTATAATGTAGTTAATAAGGTTACGTGCAGAGACATACTCTGGGACTTTGTGGAAATCGTTTCGCACAAAAAAGCAAAGAAGTACCAAGAAATGATCGTGCGTTGTGCCAGCGGCGAAACAGTGAATGGTTTGGTTGGTGGGTATACCGAGCTGAGGCATCTCGAAATCCGTTGTGGAAGTGATGTACGCTGTATGGCGATTAGCTAACAATGGCAGCAATAAAGAAAGGTGGGACACATAATATAATGTCATAGCATGTGCAGTATTTTTATTACTTCATGTCTTGAATATCGTGTAAATTTCCTTGTTGAATTTTGTTCAACATCTACAAACATCAACAAATTAAAGTAGTGCTTTAGTAAGAACGATCTAAATAAATACATAAAGCCAATTTCAATATAAGCATGGCACCAATCTATCTAGCCAATTGTTCTAGCAATAATGTGATCTCAATAGTTGAGATAGATAATAAAACTCCGTTTGTTAATGTCATTTTGTATTGAAAACTGTGTGGAATTAATAAAATTACTTGAGCTACGTGGGGTACTTACGAACTGTGACCATCTTTGGATCGAAGGCACAAACTTTTTTCTCCACCGCGGCTATTTTCCGCTGTATCGCACGCGAACGATCGCCAACACTTTGCAGCCCCAGTTGCAGCTCCTCAAAGATGTCACTGGCGAGCAAGACGAGAGAAGCCAGCTGGCGCAAAGCGTTGCTGAGTGTTATGTTGCTGATGGAATCGAATTCGTAACCGGGAACAATTTTTGCAGCTGCAGACCTCAACTGTTGCTGCCGACGCTGAAGAAGGCGGTCCGTTTGCGCAGGATCAGCAGCGCCTGCATTATAACCGGATCGGGCTGAAGACGATGTTGGAGAGGTCGTTGAGAGGAACTCAACATGTTGCTTGAGTTTCTTCATTGGCAACAACGAGCTGGTATTGGCGCCCACGTACTCACCGGGGATGGGAGGCTGCTCCTCATTATCTGTGGCATAGCTGAAACTGGCGGCAAAGCCATTTGTGTGGTTGAGATTGAGAGGAGCAACGCAAAAGTCGGGCTCGTCCTGGGTGCCTGTGGCGCTGTCTGCGATCGTGGCCTGGTGCACAAGCGCGGTTGTTTTCGTTGTTTGCCGTTGATGATGGTTGTGGATGTTGATATCGATGTTGGCGCTCGTGTTCGCTGTCGTCCTTGCAACGCCATTGAACTCTCCTTTCTCTTTAGTCTCTCTTTCGTGTGCTGAAGTTTCTTGCTGCTGATTAATGCAATTGTTGTTGCTGCATTTGCTGGACGGAATACAGGTCCGCTTCGCGGCAACGGAAACGGATGTGGCATCAGATATTTGCGCTGCCCGCGGGCGGGCTAAGAATGTGGGCTGCACAACGCGTTGTACGAAGGGCATAATGAGGGGCCGATGGGGTAAGTAGTGGCAAATTGGAGCATGAGTTACGGGTCTACAAAGACTTTAGTATTTTGACAGTAGTTTGGGAAGGAAGCGCAGTTGGCATCTTCATTAATTACTTTATTTTTAGGCACAGAAATTCTTCATCACTAGCATTTGTTTAACTTAGTCACTACATCAATACTAATAAATTTTTTTATAAACAAATAATAAAAATATTGGTTACTATTTCTTAAAATTTGTAATTTTTCCACTTCGACGTAATCACTTTTTATTGGCGAAAAAACTGGAAAAACCACTTTATGATGGGAACCTTCTTGTTGTTTTATCCACCACTCCATCGATTCGTCTCCTCTAGAACAACATTCCACTTGGTTTTGGTCTCTGTAGCTTCCTATGCTGAGTATGAGCCGGCTCTTGGTTCCTGCTCCATGCTGTTTATTCAACTGAAGTGCCAAGTATCTTTTGTTTTTCTCAATAGTCGCTCATTCCTTTTCTATGCGATTCGTTCGTTTCCACACCTTTGTGCTTTCAAACTTGCTGAATGCGGCAAGGGTTTGCGAAACAGAGACGTTACTATTTAAAAATTTGTTGTCGACCACAGCGGGTAACGTTTTTCACCCTACACCCGAAGGGATAAGGCTATATTAATTTTTGTTTTTTCTAAAACTCATATTAATTATTAAATAAAAATTATTGAAACTATATAGACAACATAATCATATTTAAATAAATCGGCCGATTTAAACATTATTTAGCACTGTGTTTATTTGCACTGCACTGCGGTTGGCATATCTTTACTTTCAGTCCTTGTTTTAATTTGAATTCCATCACTTGTTTTAGTACTCTTAATCCGGAAAATAAGAGCCTCTCTTATCCAAACAGCGCATACAACAATCACGCACTCCGGCCACAATCGACTGAAGCGCTCAAATTTTGTTGTACTTGTTAAAACTCCCTTTAGACTAATTGGCAGTGTTGCCGGTAACCTAAAAATAAATGTGTCCTCCGCTTCATAAAAATGTGCCGATTGAGAAATAGATTGCATAGATAGAAATATATTTAGAAATAAATGTTCTTCATAAGAGAGATTATTTTTACGTTTATTTGTAAATATGGAACAAGTTTATAATTCATTGCATATGTAAAATAATGTAAATATAAAAACTTGAATAATACAAAATGGCTTTAACTCGCACTTCTTTCTCTTTAAAAACTAATTTGAAAGCATTGTATATAGGCTGAACTACTTCAACTGAAATCAAATTGCTTTTTTGTCTTAATTAATTGATGGTCAGATCATTTTCTTTCTGCTTCTGCGGAGCTTTGTGAAAATGTCACATTGTAAAGAGTCTTGATTTATTTTTAAACATATACTCATCGAAACAAAGCTTTATTTTGTAGATTTCAGACCAGCATGAACATTGCATTTGCCTTATCTAAGTACTCCAGGCATGAAGATGAAAAATGCAAACCTTTCATTCCGATATAATGTACTCTAAACTCTTACGCATTTATAAAGTCAATTGAATATAATATTCTCTTAATCCTTTTTAAATCCTCTCAACCTATGTTCTCATTTTCAGGGCTTATCTAAATATTTTCTAATCATTAATGAGAAATTGTCTATATTCAAAATAAATTACTTGCTGCTCAATAGCAGATGTGTCCTCTTCTAGAAAAATGTGCCCATGTGCCACATTATCCAAGTACTTATTTTGTACAGCGGCAACACTGATTACTAACCAGCCAAACACGATACGTTCATAACTTAACGCAGCATGACTTCAGATACAAAATTTCTCTGAAATTACAATTTAATAACAGTCTATAATATGCATGCATTATATGCATAATCCAGGAGAATGTGCAAAAATATGCATGGTCGTCAAATTTTAATTTTTTTATGCATAGAAGGTCAAAGAAAAGTATGCAGATGAAAATATGTAACTGCAGTATTTACTGCAGATATGCATGAATATTGAATATGCATGTGTTTTGCCCTTTACTCTGTATTAGTAGTCTTATTATTTCTTTTCTGCTTCATCGCTGTTATTATTTCTCATTCTATTGCATAGTGAGATAAATTACCTACTTTCTGAATTCATACACGCATTTCAAAAACTTTAAAATAAGCCAGAAAGAGTGTTAACTTCGGCCTGGCCGAAGTTCATATACCCTACACACGTTTACTTAAAAATTAGGCGTGGCATTGGTTTAATTTGTTTCCTTTTCAATCTCAAATAGCCTGTGACGACAGAGAACATTCGTGCCAAATTTGATAAAAATATCTCTATTCGTTTTCCTATAATCGAGTTTTATTTAATTAGTGGGCGGACCTCGCCCATTTTTGGTGGTCTGTTTTGGTCAGAGACAGTGGACTTCTGGACAAAATTTCAACCGCACATTCGTTGTACAAGCTGAAAAATTGAGCTATAAGCATGGATTAATTTATATTCACTATAAAAAGTAGGCATGTTAATGGTCCGATTTTGCCCATTTTCAATACGAATGAGTTTCTGATAATAGACATCAATACCGATGAGTTTCTAATTATAGACAACATTCGTGCCAAATTTGATAAAAAGATCTCTATTCGTTGTCTTGTAATCGTGCTTTCCACAAACAGACAGACAGACAGACATGGCTAAATCGACTCAGGAGGTCACGCTGATCAAGAATATATATACTTTTCTATACCTGTCACGCCTCCTTTAATGCGTTACAAACGGAAGCAGTAAGTGAATATACCCTATTCACTTCGTGTGTAGGGTATAAAAAGTTTTAGTCTAATAATAGTACATTAATGCACAACTATTAGTATATTCCGGAATTACTTTGAATTACTCTGTTTACTTAAAACGTTATACTATTTGTCATGGTTCGTACTATTTTTAGTCGGTCGATGTATAATTTCTAAGTATGGCTCTGGAAACGCCATTCGAATTTGAAGTCGTCTGTAAAACCATATACGTTTTTTTTTTTGTTTATTTTGTACATATTTATTTGTACATATTATATTTTGTACATGTTTATTTTAAGAACAAATAACAGTTCCGTGAAATGTGAAATTATACTATAGTATTCTCTGTAAAGCTGTGTTATACTCGGAGCAAATATGAACACGTTATTTGAAAAATAACTATTACCAGTTTTCCGAACACATCCATGCCAACAATTAAGCAGTGCGTAGCTTAAACATAGCTACCAAAAGTTTAGTTGTCGAAAATTTTTTTGTGGATAATTGTATTAACAGTGGATATCTTTGACGATTTGTGAGTTCAAACAATTTTGTTAAAATATTGAAATAATGCCGAAATATTATTGTGACTACTGCGACACCTATCTAACACACGACTCACCTTCCGTGCGAAAAACACACTGCACCGGACGCAAGCATCGGGATAACGTAAAGTTCTACTATCAGAAATGGATGGAGGAGCAAGCGCAACATTTAATTGATGCAACTACGGCAGCATTTAAAGCAGGAAAGATTACTCAGAATCCTTTCGCCGGCGGCCCACCGAAACCCGGTGTTTCGATTCCGCCACCTTCAGCTATGGGGGGTCCTCCGCCAAGGGCTGGAATGATGCCACCAGGTATGCCGCCAGGTGGCCCAGGTATGCCGCCGATTATGATGGGACATCATGGCGCCATTCCACCACCAATGATGGGTATGCGTCCCCCGCCTATGATGGGTGCTATGGGAATGATGGGGCCGCCACCGCCGATGGGATCAATGGGCGGCATTCGGCCTCCTATGATGAATGGTCCCTCCGAAATGAAGCCAACCACCTATACAAGCGTAATTTAAATGATGTTCTTTGTAAAATAAACTTAATTCTTAAATTCTTTTTTAAAGTTGGGCAATAAAAAAAGAGAAAATAATCCTGGTTAGTTCTCATTGTTTACAACTTTGTTTAGAACTGTAAATTTTGCTTATGCTACATGGATCTCCTTATGTCAAGCAGAGAATTATTAGTCGTAATCGTTAATCATTTATTTCCGAATATTTTCCAAGTAGAAGACCGAAGAAATCTAATCAAGTAAACACCAAACTTGGAAATAGAATGAATGAACTTCGTACTCGGCTTCGAAAAGTAAAATATTTATTTTTATTTTTTATATTTTGGTGTATTAAAACTTGTCGGTTTTTGATAAACAAAACAAAATACATTTAAAAAATATGAATTTAACTACATAAAATACATTACACTACAAAAGTTAACACCTTTTTAAGATAACTTTAAAATTAATTATTTAGATGTAATTACAAACTGTTAATAAAATATATGTTAAGTGATCTCTCATTAAAATCTAGTAAATGTGATGCGAAAATTACGATTTAATAAAATCATTTTCACATATATTGAACATTTTTTAACTAGAATATCCAGACATTTTGCTAGGTGAAACAAGCACCGCCTGCGGTTGTTGCTGTAAACTTGCATTGATAATACTATATTCGGAACGTTCATATTCGGAACCAATGTGTTCCAAATCTAGATTAGCGTCGAGCACCAAAACCTGCAATTGAATTTGTAAATAGTTATACTCTATACTTCATATACGGAAGTATTACTTGTGTATTGTTGCCAGTCCGGTTGTGTATAAGCCAGTTCTCGTGCAACTCATGTAGGTCTTGCAAATATTTCAAAGGTATGCAGCTTTCTTCGGAGCGTGCACGGGTTTTCATCCTTTCATATACTACGTCAGGTGATGTTCTGAGATAAACTAAAAAGCGAACAAGATGCAAAACAGCAAAACGTATACAATTGTATAAGTTTCTTACCAATTAAATCCGCACGTATCTCCATCGTTTTGTCAATGAATTCATACCATTCCTGTAGAATATGGTACATGCCTTCTTCCATTATATTAGTTTTACACATATGTTCAACGAAACAATTTCTTTGGGAAAAATACAACATTTAAAATTTTATAAGTTGCATTTGCAAATAACCACTTAATGGAAATTAGTCATGTAAATCTTCTAGATAAACTGCATTATGATAAGAATGCGTGGAAACGAAGTCCAGCGTGTTATTCATGCCTTTGTAGCTAGTTTCAGTATGTACTCATTTAGCATTCCTCCACAAATATCGATTATCTTCTAAATATTTCATAATTCTACAATCTTTTGAAACTAACCTTGCACTATATAGTGATCGCTCCATAAGTTTAACACGTTTGTCTGTCTGTTGAATATGGTTTTGGAGAATGGTCAGTGTAACGTACGATTGGAATGGCATAATCCAACGAGCAGGATTGTTATACATAAGCTCCTAAAGCGAAACAAATCCACGTTCATCAAGTTTTTCAAATACTCATATACTCGTTCCGGTTCTCTTACCAGTAGATTCACATTTTTTAGATTACGCCACTTTTCTACAGGTTCTGCTAACACACAGATGTCTTCAAATTTGTGGAAATGATTCAGGAACGTGGTCTTTCCACTGCCGATGTTGCCCTCAATTAAAACTGTAAACGGCTGGCTACCTGCAGCATATTTTGGCAGAACAAAGCTCGACATCGTACCAAAGCGTCGTCCTAAGGTGAAAAGCATTCTTGTTTATTATATTAATTTTAAATATTGTATCACTTACAATTAATATTTGGCTAGATATATATTTGTGTTTCTTAAAATCTTTACAATATAATACAATAAAAGGTACAAATAATTTCGACTAGATTATCCAAGAAGATATTATTGTAGGCAATGAAATTCGCCTTCAACAATTCTTCAATCTGAAATAAAATAGGCGGGAAAAACATTCACAGTTTGTCAACCGAAAACAAAAAGGCGCCTAAATTTTACTCAAAACAATGTTTCGTAAACCAGCATTCACATCAGCATTCTTGCAACCTATCATTGAAATGTAATTTCCACTTATTCTTGAATATTCGTATAGTGAATGATTTATATAATTTTTATAATTATTAAAACTGGTGCTTAGATAGGGATCCGCCCGGTAAATTATTGTTCTTGTTGCTTGTAATGCAGACTCCAAAAACGACGAAAAAAAAAATCAGTCCTCCGTCTCCTGGTTTCTAGTTATAACCCTTTACAATTTTTTACCCTTAACCCACCTTAACTGTAGAAGATATTTTGGTATATATACCGTTAGAAAGGTAAGTTAAGTACCTTTCATTTATGTTAGGTAAGATTTTCTCGAAAAACGCATATTTTTGGACATAAAGTGATTTTAAAATTTTAATACTTTTTTCCCCTTTAATTAATTTTTTTTAAAGTAAAATTTTTACTTCACCCTCATAATTTTGTGGAATATAAGAAACTAAGAAATTAATAAATTGGAGAAAAAGTATTAAAATCGTAAAAAATTTTGTTCTCTAAAAGTAATGGTTTTTCGAAAAATTTTATTCCACATGTTGTAAAAATGTTATTTAAAATTCCTTTATAGTGGTAAAGGAAGCCATTTTTTCAGATATCTTTAAGAGTTTATGAGATATAGAGGTAAAACATTCAATTTCCGACGGGCTATAGCTCGATAACTATACGAAAGCCAAAGTTGTTGCAATCAGTATCAAAAACAACAACAGCCAAATTGATTTGTTAAAGCCTTTAAGATCATGTGTTTTATAAATTGGTCTCGAACGATTAAATTGCCAGAATTTATGATGACCACTGGATCTCTTATTTATAATTAACGTGTCTGCTTCAACTCTGATAATATTGTACTTTTCAATTTTTTCATATTCTTATAAAATAAGTCAACAGTCATTGTCATAAAAACGCGTTTGTAAATAATGGACTGATTTTGCATAGAAAAGTAGAAATGATTCCAACTTTTATCCGTTTTCGTACGTAAAGTTGTTTTAGCAATCGGCTAGATTAAGTTAATATGTACTAACTTAATCTACGAA
The DNA here is from genome assembly GCA_943737955.2 of Myopa tessellatipennis. Lineage (NCBI taxonomy): Eukaryota > Metazoa > Arthropoda > Insecta > Diptera > Conopidae > Myopa > Myopa tessellatipennis. Next base: position 61,688,586 of record OX031314.1, on the reverse strand, counting down.
TCTAACTAATCTACGAATTTTAGGATCAAGTCGGGCAAGTGGCATACCTCCAATTTTTCAAGCACCCGAGGCTCGTTTTCAGCCGCAGATTAATTACGGTACACTGTGGCCCAGCCCCGCCGTCGCCGAAGAAATTGACTCCACGTATGTCTCTGCCGCTCATCGCCTGAACGTAGCTATTGACATCCCCGTTAACAAAAGTTTTAAGTTCTTTTATTTTGACTACATCCAAAAAATAATTGATTGATATAAGGCAAACACAAGCGACCAATGCTTCGTCTTTCACCACAACCATTTTTCACAGTGCTGTGTGAAAATGCCGCCCCACAATCAAAATGTGCTTTTGACATCAGTGATCTAAAGTATGGATTTTTTCACATTCGTAGGTAATATATGTATGTATGTGAACTTGTTCAAAGTAAATCACTTAACGAGGCTCACTTAATGACTTACGCAAAATGTTAGCTAGCATTTCAGTGAATCTGGTCAATAAAATTCCAATTAAATAAATGTAACGTTTCTGTAATCTGCAATAAGTTACAAACTCGCAAATCACAACACGGCTTAAATTATAACAAAATATAGGGATCAGCTGATCACCTCTGTGCCTTGTGCTAATTTCATCCTTCTCCGTTATTCGACTCAACTAACTACCAGCGATGCCAACTAGTAAAATATGTATCGAAATTGGTAAATTTTCAAGTGGATACATGTAAACATTAGGTGCGTTTTGATAATGAAATGGGAGAATATCTAGTTTAGTTCCGGAAAGCCAGTATTGTTATTATTGCTCTTGTTGTTTTGTACAAAAACTCCAACAACATTTGCTTTTCCCGCTCTCGGCTGGTTTCGGAGCTATAGCGCTTCGAAATTTGAAAAGTTTATAGGTATATCTTCTAAACTATAGTACATACACAGTTGATGTAAGCATTGCTAGACAGATATTTAAAATATCCTTAATTTATGTAATATGGCATTTGATATGTCATATAACTAGAGTTACGATATGGCATGGCTATACGTGGTATCTTTGAAATGGTTTCACTCAGTTTATGTTGAGAAAGGTGAGGAAAACAGTTAAAAGTCTACACTCTGGTATGAAGTGTATAGAATTTGTGAAACAAAAATCGACCTGTTTCCCAGTTTCTTTTCACGCACACAACTAAGCATTTATCAAACGAAAGAAGAGCAACGTAGTTTGCCGAACTCGAGTTTATATTTTCCCTCACTCTGGCTAAAATTTGAATATTCAGTTTTGTTGTTCTTATAGTTTTATAATTTAACTCTAACGAAAATAAGAATTCTTGTCGGTCTTCTATGGTATGTTATAGTTATAGTACGCTTCCGATATCCATTAAATGAAGTATTTCAATACGTCCTTTTCAGGGCAACCAAAGATATAAACAAAGAGATAAAGGAACAACTTAAGCCTTGTTGAACCCATACAATTTGGTTGTTGTTGTTTTAGTTATTAAACAACAACAATAGGATTGGTACCAAACCTCTCCGGATATTTTTAATAGTTTAGGAGATATAGTGATAAGAATTACAAGTTTCAACTCTATAATCAGCATAAACACCTAAGACAACAACAGAATTGGAAAGGATCCACAATGGTATAGTTGTTTCTTTTCTTGTTGCAATCGCGTGATTTTTTATAAACATTTTTATTTAGAGTTTGGGATTTTTTATAGACATTTGGGTTTTTAGGTTTAATAAGGATTTTCTTCTAAAATCGTGATCGTGATGATAATTAAATGTTTGGATAGGTAAGAGCCTCTACTATTGCCTCTAATATTGAGTTAAGTATATTGGTTAATTATACATTTTACTTCGTAAAAAATAATAAATGAAACAAATTATAAAATATAAAAAATCTTAAATTTATTTTTTCTTAAAAAGTATAACTTTTTCGATAAAAAAATCTTTCACATGAATGAAAGATCATATGAATACCTTTCCAAGGACTCCATAAGATGATATGTCGGTACCTCTTATACTTTCGGAGATATAGGTCCGAAATTTTCGGATCGCTGTAAAACTTCAGTGCGCTGTAACTCGGAAATCAGACGAGAGCAAGTAAAAAGTATGTTCTTGTTGGAGTCTCCGGAAAACAAGTGAACAATAGAACCGACAACAAAATCGGAGCTCAACCTGCGTTTTTTATTTGGTTGACAATATTTTTTCTATTGGTTGTTTTTCCCCATTGTATGAGCGAAATATATACAACTAAAGATTTCCCTTTTGGGTAATTTTAGTCGGTCTTTGATGTTAATCTTTCTCCCTTTCGTCTTTTAGCAATTTCAACCCGTGTAATGGAAAGAATGCCAGAGATAATAAGCAAAACAAAATTCAGCCGCAAAAATCCTTGAGTATTGATTGTTTTTTGCAATCTTCGTTTTCAAGCAGGGTGTGTAGTGAAAAGCGAAAAAAGAACACGGAGGAAATATAATCAGTTTGGTGTCCGTTTACGGTCACAAGTTCTACATTTTTCTGCATGAAAATTAGTTTAAAGCTAGTTTCCTTCATTTATTAAAGTTAATTTATCAAAAAAGTGAGCAGCAAAGATTAGAAGTGCATCAAATTAATTGAAATATATTTAAAGGTAATTGTGCTGTAGGCACAGAGAAGAGTCCTTGCGTCGTCCTCTTTACTCCATCCTCTTGTTATACACAGAAAGTGCTGAAAATTTTCCTGATTCCCTGACAATTGATTGATTCGTTTAAATTTTGTATATTCTGCAGTCGATAATTCTAAATCAGATTTATTTATCTACGTTTACAATGACCAATTTGGAGGAACAGCACGAAGTAGTAAAGCGTAGCCTGGTGCAATTCGTGAGCGCTCATATTCCCGGCGCAGACTTCAGTGTTGTTGACGACATTGTGCTCTCTTACATTATTTCAATTTTAGAGGAAGCTTCACAAGATCCCTGCTTTGATGTCGAAGGCTTTGTTGAGATGATGAGTGCATATTTTTCAGAATTCTCTTCCATCGATCAGGGTGTTATTTGCAGCTGGATTTTTAAGCTGGAGAATGAGTTGTCTGAAATGGGCAAAAGTCAGGACCAAACTTCGGGCAACTTGTCTTTGAAGTCAGTTTTCTTAAATTTGCTTATGCTGGTTGAAATACTCACACTTCATGTTACAGCACATTGAGTTTATCGGATATCATTCCGGAGTCAAAGTTGCGCGCGCGTCCGTCGTCTATTTCTGAGAAGGATGAGCTTACAATGCTTTCAAATGGAACAGGAAGCGGTTCTCATGGCAGTCAAAAGCGCTCCCAACATCTTTCCGAGAACAGTGATTGCGGCTCCACGGATAGTTCAAGCTGCGATTATTTTTTGGACGAACTGGAGGTGTTGCAGGAAATGTTCCCGGACACTGCTTACGTAGAGGTAAAGTGTAAATTCTAAAAAAATATTTAGAAAATTTCATCTATCTATCATTTTCAGTTATTTATTAATTTTATTCGATACAAAAAACTATGTATATGTAGATATTCGTAGCAATTTACTGTAATTATATCATCAAATGATATTTGAAGGAAAAAGCAAATAAAGTCAAAATACATTAAGACTTGGGTTAATGGACTCCGGTTAATAAAAAATTGATAAAATTGAACACTGAACAATAGGAAACGTAGAAAACAACAAGTAGAAAAATTATGAATTTGTTTAAGAAATTATTTAAAATATGTCTCCTGTATCTGATTATAATTAAATAATAATGATATTTATAATAAAACAAGTGTAATAAAACACACAAATAAAATAATAAAACAATTAGAGTGAATGGCCATTTCGACCAAAGCAGTTAGTTCGGCATTTTTTAAATTGTCCATCGTTTCAGGTAAAGCATTGCATTGCCATCGCCAAGGGTGACATAGACAGTGCAACCCAGATTCTTTTGCATCGCCAGGAGACGGGACAGAGCCTCACTGATAAAAGTAATTGTCTGGGAAATCGCAAGAACATTGTGGTAGATGATGCTGAGCTGAAAAATCGTATTATTGCAAGGTACTAATTCACGTGTTTTGCCTTACTTAAGTCTGTAACTTCCTTAATTCGTTTAGATACTCCTATGTGGATAAGAATGCTACTCAACGTGAGTATAAGCCGGTTGTACCGAAAGTGGAGCCTAAGAAACTTGTACGCTATCGCGACAATAAAATCGTCTCGCTCAAAGGAGAACGTTACACCGAAGTTAGACGCGACGAAGATGCTGAGTTGAAAAAACCCAAAAAGCAGATTCAACCGTAACTAAAGATGATGAAAATCTACTACAAATATTTCATAAAAAAGTTGCGACTATTCAATTCAACATTTCGGGATGTTGAGAGCAACAACAAGAGCAAAAGCAAAATATTTACTAAACATTTACTGCTCGTAAAACATAAGTACATTTTTAATATTAATGTATTTCAATTAGATTTCTACTCACACATTCACGTTAACACATTTACTCGCACCCCCGTCCTACTTACACATACTCCTACAATTATCACAGATAATAAAAGCCCTCCCAATGTCTTAATGGTTTGCAAAAACTCGACGCATTATCTGCGACACCAACATTCAATAGCATCCGCTGTTACTTTCAATACAATGACTGCATTCATACTTGCACACGCTTTCGTCAGCGCCTTGTACGGTGCTACCCCACGCAATTTAGTGTCATCGTCAGAATTGAGCCAAAGGATTGTGGTGAACCGTGCAATTGCTAGGATAATTGAGTGTTTTTTATTTAAAATTATTTTATTGATTTTGTTGGCGATAAACAGTAATTTAAAGACGTTAGCTCATAGAATTTCTAATTTTAGTCTCTTATTGTGGAGTTAAGCTAGTATTTAACTCTTTATGAGTTCAATTTAATGTAAATATTATTTGATTTTACATCTATACTTAATATTTTTGAAGACATTTATGACGTATATTTTTCAAGAGCTGCGTGTTCGAATTTTGTTAGTTTGTGTCACTCGAAACAAAAAACCAACATGCATGTGGAACACAAAGCTGTGCTTTCCAGTTCCAAATAGCGTCGAATTCTCATTTCGCTGTACGGCTCATTTCATTATTTCGTTGTTTATAAAGAAAAATAGGCAGATGTAATTGAGTGTAATTTTTGTATCCTACACGAATTACACTCTGTTATTTACATTATATGTCATAACTTAATGCAGTGCGATGAATTCTTTATTTTTTGCGAATTTAGAAAACATGTCTTTTTAAACAAATTCATTTGCTTTAGTTGTAAAGTGGAAGTGGCATTTAATTTTGAGTACATTTTAGTACATTTAGTACATGGAATGTTTTTACAACTTAAAAGCTTGAGTATTTTTAAAAAATCTGCTCAATTTTAAGAAAAGTATAATTAGAAAAATATTAACATTTTTACAAAGATCTCAGAAAGTTAATAAAACGATGGAAAGTTAGAGTTCCTGGGTTTTCGGTATTTGAATTAGCAAAGCAAAATCAATAATAATAAATCCTTTGATACAAATTCGTAGATATAAAACCTTTAGATAGAGCGAACTGGCCTGACTTGGGCTTTTAATGAAAATGTGTAATGCAATTTCCAAAAAGGCTTTTAAAACTATCGCCATCGCTAGGTTGGTTCATTTAACTTTTCGGTTGGATATATTTCTAGAATATGTACGTGCCACATATAATTTCCGATTTTAAAACCTGGTGCAGAATCTTTAAAATTGTTTCAAAATTGTATCATTGCAAAGTTTGTCTGAGAACCTAACCATAAATTAACCGGCTTCGTTTTTCTTTTCTAATCTTTGTAGCTGCTTGATTAAAACTTAAATTCGAACAGAAAAGCTCTTAGGGAAGGATTAATATTTATTTTCCTTTCCTAATATTTCTTAACTTAAAGTAAATAATCTTGCAACGAATTAAATTTTTCAATTGCGAAACAGCCGAAAAGGTACTGTAGCATTAATCAGGAATAAACAGACAACAAACAAACGAACCTGAATAAACATTTTACCAAAAACTCAATTATCAAAGCCAAATTGTGTAGTCGCGCTCAAGATTGATGATGATTCTGATAGATGAATACATGAACCCAAATGTGCAAACAATAACAAAGACACATACTTATATACATAGTTGTTGTAACTTGGTGTGCTTGCTTCGTCCGAACCCACGAACAAGCAAAGGTATCTATACTCACTGCAACACAATTTAAGACAAAAAGCTTTTAAGTTATAAGATTTCATATTATATATAGATTAATAAACTATATTTTAATAGCTTGCTTGCTTCCTTGCACTTGCTTTCTATAAATTTCTAATTCATATATGTTTTAGGTTATCTTAATTTATAGATTTAATTCGAATTGTATAAATTTATTGAATTTCACGGAAGGCATTCAAAGCATTCGCAACTACGATGACATAGAGCCATTTGTATTTCTAAGTCTAAACTTATGACTCTGAAATTGAATACAAGAAAATCAAATTTTGCAAAATATGTATTTATGAAATTGTAAAATGTTAAAATAGCGATCAAAAGCTTCTTGCTGCATTTCCCACATTTTATGTTTCAACATTTTTCAGTTGGTATTTTTTTTATAATTTCGATTAAAATACAAATGCAGTATTTAAATTCAAAGAAAACGATGAGGTGTAGCTCGAAATTTAGAGAAATAACTAGAAACGCAAGTTCGGGCCAAACTTCGGCTTCGACTTCAGTTTGAAGTACATGCATATTTATAAATAGCATCGTGAGGAGAATGTAAAACTTATGCATGCCTTGATCATGAGATGATCATAGAAGACTGTTTTCTTGTCCGATTTCCCCAATAACACGCACCAAGCATCACACTTTGAACAGAATTCAGGTTCCGCAACGAAATGTTTTCTGATGATTTTTAAATGACTACAAATTCTTATGACATCCTGAGCAAATCCTGTATTTCGAATTACATTAATGATATTAGTTTTTGCTGATATGAGTTAAATATTTTTTAGTTTAATATTTGTTTGTGATACTAGAATAAATTATCTCGAATTAAATTTTAATAAAGTACTTTATAAATGGTAAATATTACTAGAGAAAAATCAGTTGTTTTAATCTCTGGTACAAATGCAAATACATAACATGAATGGAAGGAACTTAACGTCTCGTTCTGAACCGGAGAGCGAAATTCTGCACTTTGCACACAATTGACCATTTCCATGAAGAGATTAAATGTGCAACTTAAAAGCAATTCAGCTGCCTTTGAATATGTTTCTATGAAAACCTTACTTAATTCCTTACTTACTAATTCCATGTGTGTATATCTCATTCTATAATGTGTATGTTTATTCCGATTCTGGGTAATTTCGAAATTTTAACCATTCAAATACGGTAACATATGGGTTGCCACTGGATTTAGATATGTACTAGATTTTTTACAGCGGGCACAGAGTATCTTATGCTCTGTTCTAAATACCCAGGAGGAAATGAGAATTACTCGGGTAGATTAACAACATCGAATATAATACGAATATATACGATTTTAGTTTAAAAGATTAGGTTGGCCACATTTCAGCTAACGTACTAATTATATAGTAACTTACTAATGATTTAGTAACTTACTAATGAGTTAGTAACTTACTGTATATTAGGTAATATGTTCATCGCATCCTAGTGGGTCATGAGCGCCGATAAGAAAAACAAACAACTGAGCGAGTGTGAAATCAAAACACACCGACACACTGAACGTCTCAGCAACGTCCAGACCACACTGAGCAACACCATTGGCAAACGTCTTCTTTCTTTCGACGAGACAAGTTCTAAAAATTATTAACGTCGGACTTTGGAGTTTTCTTGTTTAGTGTGAATGGTAAGAATTTTTTTATCTACCTGTTTAACCGAGTAAATAAAAATATACAGTGGAAAAATAATGGTGCTTAGAAAGAAATTCTGCTACATTGTGGGGGAAAACGTTGAAATGATGGAACTTATGTAAATCCTTGACAGTACTTAAAACCACTACCATGAAACGAGTTACTGAAACTAGTCAAACCAGCTCTTAGCATAAGGTATACTCTTTAAGGCTATTATAAGGCAATTATTGGAATTTTTCACTGTTAGCTGCGAAAATGAGTTATTTTGTGAAAAACAGCACGTGATCCCATGTCCCATCGTCATTTAAGATATCTCTCTGTATGTGATAACAAAGCCTTAACGCAAACTAAGGCAACTACATAAATATTTCGCGTGTGTGATTAGATCACCCACACATACACGCACATACGGCTCACATCGCAGACTGAAATCGGTGACTTGCTAACATGTGATCATGGCGAAAATCATATGACTTGAACGGACGACTTTTCTATTTAAAAGTAAAACCGTTTAGGGGCCAATTTAAAATGTTGACCCTGGCTAAAATAATTGACCAGTAAATATGTTTCTTCATTTCCTATGAAATCAGTACCGCACAAAACCGCGATCAAATTGTGTTACTTAGTATTGTAACTTGAAACTAATAGAAACAAATAAATACTGCAATACATAAAATACTTTTGTTTATTTTCATTGAGTTACAATAACAAGAAAGCCATCTCTTGAAATGATTTTTATTGACTCAGGCTATTGAATAATTTTCTACAGCGTTGTTGTTGCAGTGAGCAGGAACGAGTGCAGAAAAAACCAAATATTTTTTGTTCAGCTGACTAATTAAAGATAAAATATCTGTGGCTACACACCAAAACCGCCTAACTCGTGTTAGCACGAAAAGCAATTATTGCCACTACTAAATTGAGCCACTATCTCGAGCACAAGTTATATTTACATCATTACATTAAATATATTTACAGAACAATCACGTTACAAGTCAATAAAATGAAATGTAGAATGTGGAATTATATAAATGAATTTAAACTTTAATTGATTCCCCTGAAAAGTAAAAAAAATTGAGTTAAGCTGTTACGGCATGTGACCAAACATCATACATACATATACAATATGATCCAATAAATAATCTTGTCGAAAGTGCTTCAATACGAGAAGAGGGTGCGTTTTTTGTGCGTGTGAAAATAAATAAAAAAAACAAAAACAAGTTTAAAATTCATATTGTGTAGTATATTCGTCCATAAATTTGTTGGGAGTACAAATACAAACCTAAATGATATCGTACACTACTCTATTTAAAGCTTCAGTGTTGCTTGCTTTATTGAATGCTTAGCTTCGATATCATTTTACTAAAACAACTGTCAATTATTTTTTACGGCTAAAAGTGCTGTGTAAAGGTATTAGATAAGGAAGGACAAACGCCCTAAGGCAAGAAAATCGTACTGAATGTGAAAACCTTTGAAAAGAACCATAGCTTTTGATTCAAATGTCATTCATTCGAAAATAAAATGCATCGACTTTGTGTATCACATGATTAAGCAATGACATCAGCTAATTTCGACGTATGTATGTACTCATGCTTCTAACCCGATCATTACACGATCACTTTTTAATTAGCTGTGTTATGTGAATATCGGACTGGAGAAAATGAGAATGGGCTACGTACCCATGCATTTAAGTTTATTCAATGTGAATGTGTTATCGTTAGGGCTGTGGCTTTACTACATAAAGGCAAATTCTTTCTTAATAATTGTTTATTGTTCTGGTTTCTCTGTACACTATAAATTTCTATCTTTATAAATTTTTAAGGGAATATATAAATAATAATAGCAGTATATGTATGTGGCAATATAATAGGATTTGTATAGCTAAAAGCGCTCCTTGTATAATGGTGAGTTGACAAGAGCCGGAATAAATAATACCATAATTCGAGCAAATATCGATATCGGTGAATAGTATCGACAATATGCCATTAAGAATTGCCAATGAGTTGCCATACGCGTACCTTTTTCTGGGAAATTTAGACCAATATGTATGAACTACTTATTACTGTAATACTCCAATATTGTTATATTTGTAATATACTAATATAAAAATACAAAGTATCACCTTTTACATGTATCGTGTCTATGATATTTGGCAATGCAATTGTGTTTCCTTTTTGATTTATTCGCAACATGATTTAGCGTACTTTATACAGACATTAAGACTGGACAGAATTCGGCCGAGATATTTGTATGTATTTATATCCGTCTAGCAGATTCGTCTACCTGGCTGCCAGCCATACCAGAGCGATCGTCTGGCTCTTGGTGTTTCTAAATTTAATGTCAACTTAACACAAAATAGACTGAATAGTGTACAAAAACAAGTCGAAATGTATACAAATGTATAAAGAATGTTTGATGTTTTGTTGCAAATGAACTTTGATCACCGATTTTTTAATTTTAGGGATATTGAAAAGCCTTCATCATGGGGGACATGTTTCGCAGTGAAGAAATGGCTCTATGCCAGATGTTTATACAGCCCGAGGCAGCCTACACATCAGTCTCGGAATTGGGTGAAAACGGATGTGTGCAGTTCCGCGATGTAAGTAAAAGGAGTGTATTGAATGCGTGTCTAAAGACCTGTTCAAATCAATATTTGTTATATATTATTTTGTTATATATATTTGCGTTATATAAATATTTACATGTTTATTCCATTCTTAGTTAAACAGCAACGTTAACAGCTTCCAGCGAAAATTCGTCAATGAGGTGCGGCGCTGCGATGAGCTCGAGCGCAAGATTCGCTACATTGAGACCGAGATCAACAAGGACGGCATCAAATTGGTCGACATCATTGACGACATTCCGCGCGCTCCCAATCCCAGAGAGATCGTTGATTTGGAGGCTCACCTTGAAAAGACCGAAAACGAAATACTTGAACTGTCCCAGAACGAAGTCAATCTCAAGTCGAACTACTTGGAGTTGACCGAATTGCGCAAAGTGCTAGAGAACACGCAAGGGTTTTTCTCTGATCAGGAGGTTTTAAATTTGGACTCAAACAATCGCAAGCCTGACGATATCCACGCCCAGAGTCGCGGTCGTTTGGGCTTCGTAGCTGGTGTGATCAATCGCGAACGGGTTTTTGCGTTCGAACGCATGCTGTGGCGCATCTCCCGCGGCAATGTCTTCCTAAAGCGATCAGATCTTGACGACGCGTTGAATGATCCAGCTACCGGCCACCCCATCTACAAGACCGTCTTCGTGGCTTTCTTCCAGGGCGAGCAGTTGAAGAACCGTATAAAAAAGGTTTGCACCGGCTTTCACGCTTCCATGTATCCGTGCCCTAGCTCGCACTCTGAGCGCGATGATATGGTGAAGGGTGTGCGTACTCGTCTAGAGGATCTGAAACTGGTGCTGAGCCAAACCGAGGACCATCGCAGTCGTGTCCTAGCCACCGTTTCGAAGAACTTACCTTCCTGGTCCATAATGGTAAGGAAAATGAAGGCCATCTACCACACTCTGAACTTATTCAACATGGACGTCACGAAGAAGTGCTTAATCGGTGAGTGCTGGGTGCCCACCAAAGACTTGCCAGTCGTGCAGAAGGCTCTTTCGGATGGTTCTGCTGCCGTAGGTAGCACCATTCCGTCCTTCTTAAATGTCATCGATACGAACGAGTCACCACCCACATTCAATCGTACCAACAAGTTTACACGCGGTTTCCAGAACCTTATCGATGCTTACGGCATAGCCTCATATCGCGAATGCAACCCGGCACTGTACACCTGCATCACTTTTCCCTTCCTGTTCGCTGTCATGTTCGGCGACTTGGGCCACGGCTTCATCTTGCTATTACTAGGCGCCTGGATGTGCATCTGCGAAAAGAGTTTGTGTCGTAAGAAGGGCGGCGAGATCTGGAACATTTTCTTTGGCGGTCGTTACATAATAATGTTAATGGGTTTTTTCTCCTGCTATACGGGTTTTATTTATAACGACGTCTTTTCCAAGTCGATTAATGTTTTCGGATCGACCTGGCGTATACGCTACAATACGTCCACTGTTTTGGAGAATCCGTCATTAACTCTGAATCCACAATTTGCTGTGAGTGGCGTCTACCCCATGGGCATGGATCCCATTTGGCAGATGGCCGACAATAAGATAATCTTCTTAAACACCTACAAGATGAAGTTGTCCATCATCACTGGAGTGTTGCATATGATTTTCGGTGTCTGCATGTCTGTGGTGAACTTCGTGCACTTCAAGCGCAAGATCAGCATTGTGTTGGAGTTTTTGCCGCAGATTCTCTTTCTGGTGCTACTCTTCGGTTACATGGTTTTCATGATGTTTTTCAAGTGGGTTAAATACTACCCGACCTCCATCTATCAGCCGGACACACCTGGTTGTGCGCCATCTGTCCTGATCATGTTCATCAATATGATGCTGTTTAAGAGCACACCGCCACTACCTGGTTGTGACCAGTATATGTTTGAAGATCAGCCAAAGTTGGAGATGGCGTTCGTGCTGTTCGCTCTGCTTTGCATTCCATGGATGTTGCTGGGAAAACCTTTGTACATCAAGTTCACACGCAGCAAGCAGGCACATGTGAGTATTGGGTCGGCAACACTAATTGAAAGGACGAGTTCATGAATACGCTCCTTCTTTCTTTGTCCCAGGCGAAGCAGAATGGCGAGCTAACTGGCGCCATGGAGGTGGGCGACGGAGACACCCAATTGCCAGCAACTTCCGAGGGTCACGAAGGTGGACACGATGAGGAACCCATGAGTGAAATTTACATTCATCAGGCCATTCACACCATTGAGTACGTGCTCAGTACCATCTCACATACGGCTTCGTATCTGCGTCTCTGGGCCCTGTCTTTGGCCCATGCACGTAAGTTTGTGAGAGAAATAAAATGATACCAAGCAATTTAATTTCGATATATTCGACACAACATGTAATATTATTTAGTGACATTTTATTTATTTACCTTACCTTTGGAGTTTTAATATCCAACTACATATATCGAATTTGCTTTCTTTACAGAATTATCTGAAGTACTGTGGAACATGGTGCTGTCGATGGGACTTCAGATTCCTGGTTACATTGGCGCTATTGTCCTGTTCTTTATTTTTGGCGCTTGGACCTTTTTCACTATCGCGATTCTGGTCATGATGGAGGGACTTTCAGCTTTTCTGCATACTTTGCGTTTGCATTGGTGAGTTAGTCCTTCATATTCTTCTAAAGTACATACATATATATATGTGGCATAAGACTATTAAAAATTATTTTTTAGGGTGGAGTTTATGAGCAAGTTTTATGAAGGTGCTGGTTATGCTTTTCAACCATTCAGCTTTAAGCTTATACTCGAGGCCGAAGACGATGAATAAAATACAGAATTCGATGGCAATAAAAGTATTCCTCGAATTCAAATAATGCAACAGTATTGTGGTCCTCTTCCCACATGGTATTTTGAAATATTTGTAATAATTTCAATGTAAAAAAAAGTATTTCCATATTATTTTCTAAAGCAGTGATTGACTTTGGCAAATGCTCAAGTATCTCTAATATCCTACAAAATTAATCCGTATGTTATTTTAAGACAAATTATAAAAGTTAATGTTAAATAAAGAATTCCGAAGATTACAGCAAGCAACACTCGACAAACTACTTGGAATGGGAGTTCAGTTTGGCTAGATGCTGCAAATAAGTTGAGCAGCAATCAATAAGCCAAACTAACTGCTTTAAGTATTGCAACAAATAAGCTTTGCGATTCGAAACAACTAGACCACGTTCAGTCAAATCTCTCTTAATACTGGGAAACCACAATCGGAGAACGAAAACCATACACTCGAGTATTTTGTTACCTAGAGCAATACTAAAAGACCTTGAGTTGCTTGCAAATCTATGTAGCAAGGTCGATGGGCTGGCAAAAATGCAGCAACGCGGAATATTTATGTAGATCAGCACTATTTTTTGCAAACAAGCGAAACTGTTAACTGTCAAGAACATATCTGTAATGCGACTAAATAACTGAAGTTGTGCTTCACGTTTACACTCTGCAGATTATTTAGAAGCTGCATTGCAGCTGTTTAGAAACAGTTGTCGGTTTTTACTTGGAGAGTTAAGATTTGGGTTCAAGAAGTAGTGAAGTGTGTTAAATTGTGTGAAAGGAAGAATGTTTCTTTCCACACCTCTACTTGTCTTAGGAAGCGTATTGCTTTGGCTGTGTTTGGTTCACACTAGCGATGTCACTGTTCAAGTGCACACAAATCGTCCTTTTAACGACGTTAGTGAAAAATTTGTCAGTTTTGCCATTAGACCGGAAGATCTGTTCACAGCTCTTGATGGAACAGACAGGTGAATATCTTGACATAATAAACATGCTCTACATGCAAGAAAGCGTTGTTATTTTCGATTTAAATTCAATTCGACAGAAAATCCGTAACACGTATGGCTGGATTGATTGGAGATTCCTACATTAAGTTTGTGGGCGACTTTTATTTCGCCTCTGGCGCAGAGCCCATTTTACAGAATCCCTCGCAAATCCTTTGGAAGGGGTTTAATAGCTGGACGCGGTGAGTTTTACTACAGTATTGCAGCCGAGAAGAGGCACGCGAAATGCCCTATGCCTCAATAAATTTCGTTGTTTGATATATGGCTACAACCTTTATATCAAACCACGTAATAAGTAAAAGTCCACTGAATCTGTATTTCCAGAGCTGTTAACTGGACCATGATTATCCCAGTCCCTTATTCACCCAACTCCTGGAATCCCAGGCAAGCGCTGCGAATTTTAAACACCTCCTACAACATTGGGATCACGGACTGCATATGGCAACTAGGCACAGGTTGATGTGTAAAATCCTTGCGATTGAAATAGCGTCTTCTCACGATTTACTCATATATAGATTTCAGTTCGTCCCGCGCTCAGGATTATGTGAATGAACTGCGCACTTTCGGCTTAATGGTGGACTCCTTCAGACCCTTTGTGGAGAACTGGAAAGTAATGGGTGCCGATGTTTCAGCTGGCAGCAGTGTGGAGGAGACAAGACGCTACCTCGGAATGTCCCAGGACTTGAATGCCGCCTTTGGCTGGACGCAGTAAGCATCAGTCATCCATAACTTTTAGTTTTAATACGTTTGTGTTATCCGTAGACCATCCGTCCTTACGCCATCGAATCGTATGAGCACCTACATCCACGACAGTGACCCTGCACTAAAAGTATTACTGAGCAAGAAGGCGCCTGTGTGGCTCAGCCTACCACCGACGGACACGAAGTCCAACTTTCAGCATAACAGCAACGAGTATATGAGCGATGAGGCCAACCACGCATTTCGTTGGGCGGTGACACTGGGCGAAGCCGCTAGCTTAGGTTTCGATGCCGTCTTTAAGCGTATCAGTGCCTCTGAGTTGGAACGACCCAGCTTCAGTTTCTATGTTACAGCTTTATTTAAGAAGGTGATGGGCTCACGCGTTTTTCCCTCACGACCCTTGCATGTTTTTGCGAAGACCAGCAAATTGTACACGCATTGCGCCAAAGACGTTTCAGGTGGCATCGCCTTCATGGTGGTTAATAGCGACGAGCGTGCAGTGCAGATATCTGTGCGTTCAGTGAGCAAGTTCATGGGCACCGAGCTCTGGCTATATTCGCTGCAGCAGGAGGAGGGTGTAATGTTACTCAACAATGAGCACCTTCTATTGAACTCTAGTTTGACGCATCGGACCAGGGTCCAGCGTGCTGATGAACCCGTAGAGTTAACCGCAGCTGGAATGTCGGTAAGCTTCTGGGTCTTCCCAAACGCTGACTTAGAACACTGCCAGTTTACCGCGATCGACGATGAAGAACTGAGCGTGGATTCGGCTGAAAAAGTTGTGGAAAAGCGTTACTCTTCGTCGGATAGTCTTTTGAAGCAGTTGATACAGGAGGCTTCGTCGACAAACGGCGACCTTCCTGGGACCACTAATAATAAGCGCCGCCCTTTTCTCAAACGCGCACCACGTTTAAAGTTGGAGAGTCCGGATATAGTGGCAACGAAGTTCTTTGGACAGGGTTTGAAGAACATATTCCGAATTCCTGTTTCAGAGAAAAGGGAAAGATTGCGGAAGCGAGCTAACGAAAGAAGCAAAACTCTGCGCGAAGCGACTTTAAATTGGCTGCGAAAATTTATACCCAACTCTTCTAATCTGCCTCTATTGAAGCGTGATGCTCGCAAAGCAGAACATAGCAACTTTGAAAACTTCTTTGCCTCCAAGGGGGACAAGAGGAATGTAATAACCCGAAAAATAACGGAAATTAAGAAGCTCGGGAAGAAAACTAAGCCTATTTTCAATGCCGACGAATTCGACGAAGAGGAATACTTTAAGAAGTTAGGTGCTCAACAAGAGCCGGAATACAGTCGCTTTCCGGAGGGCGATGTGCATTTGAAACACATCACAAAAGTCGAGGGAGACGATATTGAGGACATACAAACAGAGAAAGTAAAAGAAGGTGAACTGAACCCGGGGATGTCGTTTCACCCGGCTAGAGACTCCTCAAGTGACAGTAAACGGCTACTGCCAACAGAATTCTACGAAGTTTTGCCTTTAAATGACTTCGAAGCACAGACCGAATCAGAGCTGGGAGTGGATTTAGGTAGCACACTTAAATCAGTGCAGCTGCCCACACAAGTACACAAAAAATCACGCTATGTAAATCAACAAGTGGAGGAACAACCACATGCAGAACAACTTCACGAAGGCTCCCAGCAGCCAGAGGATTTTTTCAAGGTCCAGCGCGAGCTGGGCCACTCTTTTTTGAGTGATGTCTATTCCGTCAAGCCGCCAGAAGAGCAACAATCTATGCAGGAAGAAGTACATTCGAAGAATGGCAACTTTTCTGAGTTACTCAAAAACAAATACATTAATTTCTATACAGACAAGTTTGATAACTATTTCGATGGGGTAAAAGTTGTACATGAACACGCTGAAAACAAGCCGTCGCAGGTGCAGACATTCAACAGAGAATACGCAGATCCTCGGTGGGATCTGAGCGAGCTCCCCAAGAAACGTTCAATTCGTGCCTTAAACTTCCCCCAGCTGCCCGAAGCGGATTGGCGTACAAATGTAATAACGAAGGACGTTAAGTTGAATGCCCTCGGCAACACGAATGGTTTAGATGAAAGGTTTTACAAATACAGAGAGAAGAGTACCACAGAGAAAACTATAGACACAGGAACGTCGAACTCGGCCAATGCACTGATAAATGTGAAAGAGAAGCTGTCCAAGTTTTTGGGCATTGTGAGGCGACATCTTAGCCAGTGGTACAAAACCTTCACAGAATACGTGCAAGTCTCGACAAATTCGCCGGATGCAGTGCTAAAGAGAACGAACATAACTGAATAATAGAAAACATGCAGCAGTTTTGAGCTACAATACCGAAAAAATATAAATTGGCTTTTAAGAGATTAATTCACTCAGACAGTATTTTATTAGAAAAATATTGTGCATGTGACTGGAAGCGGGGGATATTTATTGTATTTACATAATTTATTTTTAATAAATAAAGCACATAAAATGGTACTTAAAAAATGTTTGTAGAATGTTTACCATATTAAAAGAGCAAGACGGTAGAATAAAGGGTAGAATTTATTCAACAGCTACACTAGGATACACTTCTTCAGGTGGAACGGAAAATTGAATTGTTGAATACGTAGATAAGTAAGATAGGTAAGACGGCAGTGTCAAACTTTTAAAACTGCAGAGCAGTTCAACTGTCACACACTCTGTTAACACTAGATTTAGGAAACGAACTTGATTCGATGCTGCTGCTGCTGCTGCTGCCGGATAGCAATGAAAACATTTATAATTTTAATTAACAATAACAATAAGCAAGTCAGAGCTCCCAATAACGGCAGTGGCATCCTGCTCAATATAGTTAAACTACTCATAGACTACAGTTGGTCAACACTGAGTACATTATCATCGATCTCGGTAAAAACAACGACGACGGTAAAAATAACAATAACGCTATCAGTAGCAGCAGCAACCTGTTGCGCACGATTTTCGTCGCTTCTATTCAACGCTTTCTGCTTCAAACCAGTCTTAGTCGAAGCGTTCAAGGCGAAGGTTCAAACTGTGCGAGAAAGGCCGAAAGTGCCGACCTAGAAAGTTAAATTCTTTCTTCCAATACAGACTAAAGCAACTTTTCGCAAGTACAGTAGAAGGTGAGTTCAAAATGCAGTCTAATAAAATGCTGACTCGAAATATTTTTCATGTGTGAAAATCATGTTCGCTGTTCAAAGAATAGAAATGGCCGCAATTCGTATTTAAGGTTTAAGCACGAAAGTGTAAAAGAAGGAAAGTGAAAAGCAGAAACAAAAAAAATTGATAGAACCTCTTCATAATTTCTGTGACGTGGATTATTATTGGAGGTGAAGATATAAAATTGAACTTTATACCAAAAATTCACTTGAAATAAGAGAAAGTAGGAGTTTTTACCATAAGTTCATGTTACATTAATGTTGATGTTGATGCACTCGATAGATAAATATGTATACTCCCGTGAAAGATGCAATAAAATGTTTAGTTTCACTTTAGATATAGTAACTTAGAGTCATAAAGGTTAACGTGTTTCATCACAGTTACTTGTGTACCTAGATTAATGCAAATTAAGAACTACGTCGTCAGCAATACGTGATGATGTATTAAAACTCCAGACTCCAATATAACTTGTTGTTAGTTGCATTATAAACAATATTATTGTATTCCTACAATGTGTTATCTACATAGGTGCATAACATTTCATTGTGGCGAAAAGTTCATTGGGTTATTTTCTCTGCGAATTTATGTCTAATATTGATAAGAGTATAATGGAAATCTTTACTTATAGATGGGCTTCTTGGGTTTCTTGCCAAGTGAGCAGTACGTACGAGATCTGTTTCTGGTGGCATTTCTTTCGGCCGTTGTAGCCACTTTGCTGAGCGTGCGTTTTTATTTACGCATCACAGCGGGCCGATGTTTTACTGAGGTAACAACACCCTTCACACCCTATCGCACTTCACCGCCCACTAAATCTCGTCCGTTGTTTGATGCTATCTATTTTGTTCCCAACTACCTACATACATCTATATAATTTGATATAGTTTCATTAAAATCCTGGTTGGCTCATCTCAACCGACCATTATTCTTCAGTTTCCATTCCATTGTAGTTCAGTGGACAGAAACCTAGTTGCCAAGATGTGGTGTCCTTTATTTAAGATCTTCTTTTTCCTAAGAAAGCAGTAACCAATTTTTGCTTCATATTTCTTGTTTAGGACAATATGGAGGGCAAAACAGTCCTTATTACCGGCGCGAACAGCGGAATTGGCAAAGAAACGGCCAGGGATCTGGCCAAGAGGGGTGCACGCATTATTATGGCATGCAGAAATCAGGACACAGCGAATGCAGTCAGAGGTTTTATCTGCGTGTTACCACAGAATAAATAGTATACAATTTGCTTTGTATGAGATGCAACTTCTGTATACTATTTATTCTGTGGTGTTACTTATTCAATTGTTTTTCCTAATTACTGCCGATTTCCTTCACAGATGATATTGTCAAGGAGTCAGGTAATAACAATGTCGTCGTTAAGAAACTCGATTTGGGCTCACAGAAATCGGTGCGAGAGTTCGCTGCAGATGTTGTCCAGAACGAGCCCAGGATCGACGTACTCATCCACAACGCTGGCATGGCACTGGCGTTCCGCGGCCAGACTAGCGAAGATGGCATTGAGCTGACCATGGCAACCAATCATTTCGGACCATTTCTGCTGACGCATCTGCTCATCGATGTGCTGAGGAAGAGCTCGCCGGCACGCATCGTTATCGTCGCTTCGGAACTGTATCGTCTGGCTTCGGTAAATGTTGACAAATTGAATCCGATTGGCACCTTCCCGGCCGCCTACCTGTACTACGTGTCCAAGTACGCGAACATCTACTTTGCGCGCGAATTGGCTAGGCGTCTCCAGGGCAGCGGCATAACTGTCAACTTCTTGCATCCGGGCATGATCGACTCAGGCATTTGGAGGAATATTCCCTTCCCCTTAAACTTGCCCATGATGGCCATCACCAAGGGTTTCTTCAAGACGACCAAAGCCGGTGCGCAGACCAGCATCTACTTGGCCACTTCGCAGGAAGTTAACAACGTCTCCGGCAAATACTTTATGGACTGCAAGGAAGCCACGTTAACTGCAGCCGCCATGGATGAGGAGAAGGGTAGAAAGGTATGGGAGGAATCCCTGAAGATGGCCAACATAACGGAACAGGATCCGAAAATATAACTTCAGCATGACTGATGGTTGAAAATTAATTCTCCGGTTTTCCGCTTGGAAGGCGTTAGTTTATAAATACATAGAATATTGGTATAAAGGTTTAATACAATATCGATGAAATAGATTTCTCTATTTTATTACATTTCTGACTTCATTTCTTACTCGCTGTTCATATTAATTTGTTTCGATATTTTTAATATACGTGCATTTTGAAGGTGATATAGATTGCAATACAAGCGATGCATCATGTGAAATAACAGAGAAGAAGAAGAACACGTTGGAAGGTTTTGTTGCAAGTGAAAAACTTAATTTTAATCTAATAACACTCATTAATACTATATATCTCTCTAAATACATACATATATATGACACATTAGAAAACGAATCGGAATCGTTTCTGTAACATAGCATTATAATATACATACGTTAAGTATGTTATGTATTACGTACGTATGTTAACGTATTTGGATAATATCTAACTATCTTGTTTTGTTTGTAATATTTTCAGTATTCTATTTAATTTAAGTAACAAAATAGGTCTGCTTTTGCGGTTGTGGAAAGTGCTCCAAATCGGAGATTTTGGTCACTCCTGCATGACGCATGCTGATTACTTGCACCGGAAAGTGTACATGCTGAGTACTATAATTGATATTGTTAAAAGCTCAGACAAGCGTTGATGTGATTCTTTAGAAACATATTGAATTACAATTAGATTCGTTTAAATAATATTAGCCATAGAGGAGATTGTGGACACTAATAACTGCAATCATTGAGCAAACAGTACCACGCTCTCAGCTCATAACCACGCTGAGATCAAGTCACGTGTCATTGTCAGTGGTTGTGTGGCTAACATTATCAGTACCTTGTCATCGCTGGCAAAGTCCTTTGTCGCTGCTTACACGGCAGCCGCAACGCTAATAAGTGAGTGTCGAAAAGGGGAGTTTCTGCACGCGGAGATGATTTCACATGATTACGTCCGCCTCGCACACGGACAGATCCTTTGGGACTCTACGGAGGTTTGTGTGTGCAACAGGTGAAAGTTGTAGTGTGGGAACTTTGAGGATTATGTATCGGGCTTGATTTGTTGTCATTGTCGGTACCTCTTTAGGCTGTTCGCCGCCGACGGAACTGCTGAGTATCGTCTTTCGTGCTCCTCCGTGATTCCCAGCTAGTCGCTGAACTTCAAAATGTTGCATGCATTGCGTTTGCTTTGAATAATTTCACTCCTCTCTTTGGACAGGATTGAATTTCCACCATGAGACATTATATGAGATATTATATACAGATTGGTTGATCTTCCAGCGTAGCCGTTTATAACTAACTAAAGTGGGTGCAATATATAACTGTGATAAGTGGGCGATGAAGCACATGGCCGAACTAATCAGTTTGGTTGATTAGATGGTTGTATTACTAATATACAGACCATAAATTGGTTCAGTGTATGTAAAGAAGTATTGCAGTGTATTAAAGAAAAGCAAATTTAAAAAGAAACCAGCTACTGGCCCACCCATTATATTCGATGATTCAGCAGGAAAGATTTGCTTTTAATATCAGAATTACCCAAAACAGGACTGATGCAGTCTGTTACAAAACGGTTTGTAATACAAAAATAATTTGTGCAGAGTGAGATGAAGTCCAATCAAGTGTACATACATGAATAAATTGGACTATAAATGTAATGAATAATTCAAAACATATGTACATATATCTAGTATGTAGCACAAAATTTGTGTTTATATATAATATTTATTAACACCAGGTTTCTTAACATAGCCCCTAACCCCTTTCTGCGACTACCCTTAAATTATTTTTTGACTCAGTCTCTGTGAAGGTATCGCATTTCAATTAATTTAGCGCGCTTCATTCAAGTGTACTTAAAACGCCAGCAAAACAAGTAAAAAATAACAGTATCGACATATTGTTGAAGTCTAAATGTAACTCAAGAAGTATCACTCCACTTCTTCCAGTAACATCATGTGCTGGCCAGTCACTGACATTGACTGTCAATGTGTCAGCTGAGGCAGGAACTCAGCATTTGGAACTGAAAAGTAGAAGACACAATTTTAAGTTTTCTTAGGAATGGATTAAAAATATCTGTCCCTTCTCAGCACGCCGCGCTGTCTCAAACTATTCCTTGCTGAATTCGTGGGGAGGGCAGCAGGACCAGGGCACAGCTGTCACCAGATTGGGCCTTTGGATATCGATATGAGGGCGAGTTCTCGGTTATTGCACAGAGTAGGCCAACGTTTTAATTAGTTGGAACTCATTATTTTCAAGTATGCTAACAACACTGCTACGAAGAAGGACAGAGGCGCAAATTAATTCTTTCTTTCTCTTGTTATGATGAAAATGAACCTAGACTTTTGTGTGTGTTGCAGAAGTGTCGCTTAGAATCTAACGGGAATAGAAGAAGCCACACTAGTGATGCCAGAAAACACTTTATTGATTTGTGAAGCCTCTAGAATTCCTATGGAAATGTTATGAGCGCAAGAACATCAGAAACGTTAAAGCTTTCTTTGAACGTGAATTACTTTACGTTTACATAAAAAACAATTTTACATGCGGTTTTATTACTAGTTTGGATACTTTGAATGCTTCTTTCTAAATAATTTAAAAATAGTTTAGATATTTCGAATATACTTATTTATTTAGTTTTTTAATGACGCACCACACCCTAAGTCCGCTGCCTGTGAATGTACCATACCTTAATGTATACAGGCTTATCCACGGTCCTTGACCATCAGGGACGGAAACCCAAGTTTCAACCGAATTGATGATCAATTAAAATAACCAAACCTGAACTGATTCCGCTTTTCCTTTCCTTTTTTACTGAAACTTTAATTTATGACCACAAAACGAGACCACAAAATTATAAATGGTATAAGGAGCGTATTCCGGATTGAAAACCCGACTTGAATCTCAATCCCTTGCACTTTACCCCACTGCTTGTTGCCGGCGCTGCTTCAGTGTTCACCCTTGAGTGCAGCGATAAGCCTTGAAGAGAATAATTCGCCGAACTAACTGTAATCACCCACTCGAACACTAAGTCAACAAAAACGCGTGTTTTCCATTTCAATTACAAAGGCGCGAACAGGTATCGTAGTCATTAATCAAAAGACGACCTACCAGAGGCGGGTTGCCACGGATTAAATAAACTACATCAAGATGTAGCAACTGTGTTGAACGAACTGCGATTTATCTGTCCAATGTTTGCACAACTTATCAAACAGCAACGTAACAATTTATTACGATTTCTCTGCACTCTTCCCAAGGGATGTTCTAATGTTGGAAATGATTTTCTTCCTTTTGGAGAGCAACATAAGTTGAATTAAAAAATATATTTGAACCTTTGCCCAGGTGTGTTTAAACACCTGTGAAGATGTGTCGTATTACTATAGTGAACTAATAGCTTAGTTGATGTAGCACTAAGTCTCCACCGCGCCAATCAGTTGCATTTGGGCTGCGGATCGTGTGGGTGGACGATAGGATTTCACCACATAAAGCAATAGTTTTCGTTGATCGTTCCACACCATCACTGGGTCATTATCAACCATTAACATCAGATTGCGTTTTAATGAAGCCATGTTTGTAATCTGATGCTGATGAATATGATGCAGCCACTTAGAGTTGAATGGACACGTAATTCATTTCGCTCAGTAACTTCTTTAGAGAACAGAAGCCTAAACTACTTCGAGTAGCATTCAGGATCCTTTAAATTCCATCAAGCAATGCACTTGAGATTGTTAGACCTTTCCACGCTCCTGGTAATTATCCTTTATGATTGTTTGAGTCGTTAAATGCCTGCACCTAAATTGTTATTCCAGGATTTTGAAGTTATGAAATTTCTGGTTGGTACGAAAAGTATGCGTACTCAGTGGAAATCTCTTCCTCCTCCTTAATCATTAAATTTTATGCTTATTTCGTCTTCTGCTGCACCCACTCCAATATTCAAATTGTTTTTTTAAACTTAATTTAAGATTGAACTTTTTAAAAGAAAGGAAATTAATCAAAAACCAGCCGATGGCCCACCCTTTACAAAGTACCACACAGCGTCAATTTTCCGATTCATTCAACTAATTTGAACTGACAACCAGGAGCAAACACCAGAGCTTAACAAGTTGTAGCCATGCAATGTCTGTGTATCAAAAGGTTACTCAGTGTAGAAAGCAAGGAGGTAAAAACTGTGATTTTGTTACTACGACCATTCAATGAATACAGGTTGATAATGTTGCTTCATTAATGAAGGAATTTATTCCCACCGTGAAATCCGATAGCAGACACGATCATCGAATAGCTTTACACTCAACTGATTTTCTCAAAAAGTCCCAACAGCTTTACAGGTGAGAACCATGTGAGAACACATGAAAATATGAGAAGTTTGAAAAAATTTCGTATTTTACCAATCGAGAGCCGGGTACGGAGCAAGTAAATCGATGAATGTTATAACTGCACAACTTCTTGATTGATTTATCCCAATTTTATTTTTAGCAAAATATTTCACCGACGTGAGTTTGTTGGTGAATAAATCATCGTAACACTAAACAGTAGTTTAATTCTATTCTAATAAAATTCCATTCTAATATAATTACAAGATGTGAAAATTGTGCACGCTTATTATATTAACTTAAATAGCAAAATAGTTTAACTATAAAACTTTATTTAGAATCATATAAAATTAAAAGTATTATACTGGACTATTTATATTAAAAGGTATGAATGTTTATTTATGTACGATTCGGGTACTTCTCTCAACAGACGAAAGAAGGTTGTTCTGTATTAGGAGAGTATTATGTCTATTAGCAAGTACTTTTACATAAGTATGTATGTATACACAAATACATATTATAAGTATATAAGTTTAAATATAGTATATAAATATATAAACACAAAACCAGAACAATATCAAATAACGAGCAGATTTCATAAAATACATTAATTGTTATTGATTGTTTTCATCCCAACGATCGATACAGTTCAGTGTTAAAGCCAGTCATTCATTGGTTGAGACAGCGAACAGATTGGAAGATGGGAAAGTATCCGGAAACTTGGAATGACAACCAACCGATGTGGATCTCGGTTTGTGCCAGCGACAGCAGTGGAAAATCGGTAGGAATACAACAGCAGTTCAATTCAGTTCAACTGCATTCATGGTGGGAATGATATGTAAGTGTTTGTGTATGGGTGAGTGTGTCGGGGGTTGTTTGCCAAGTCGCACAAGCGAACACACCCATCGAAACCAGTGTACCAGCCGAATGGAAAAGTCCAACCAGTGGTCTGCGGAAGGAAGGACGGGCGGACAGTCGTGTTTAACCACTAAATTCAATGAGAAAGCGAAACAAGCAAATTTAGAACAACCAGAAGAACACAGCAAGAAGAGGAATATGAAGAAGCGCAGCAGACGCAGAGACACAAGCGATCGGAGACTAATTTGCTCATCCAGCCGAAGTATCTGGTGTCTCTTGTGTAGAGCGTTGATATTGGGTGACAAGACATCCACTGCTGGAACGGCTGAAGGACGGGGGAGGCAGGGCGGGAGTAGTCCAAGTGCTGCGACTGGCAGTGGTGGCGGATCGGCAATGACGTAAAGATGGTGAAGAGGGCTCAACGCAAGGGACAAGCGTCTTTCTGTTTGTTTTTATTTTGTGGTTGGGCTGCCGGTTCCCATGTTAGACTATGTTTTGTTCCAACTTGCGTTGAAATTAGTTGCCGTCATCAGCTCGTCGCTACAAGTCGCCGCTCTAGGGATTTCTTTTGTGCTTGCATGGTGCCGGTTCGGTTCGCTTTAGTCTGAATAAGAGTCATATCGGACGGTGTTTAAAATGTGCTTTTTGAAAATGAAAAAAAAATAATAAATCCATTGAAAATTCGAGCTACACTTTAGATAGTATTTATAGCTTCAAACAAAATAAATTTGAAAGCGTTCTACTGTTAAACTACTTCGAATAAAGAGTCAGTCGAATTTCCAGAACGATTTCCCACATTGGATTAATAATTGGATACCTTAGTGATTCGTCCAGGACTACGATGCAAGCCGCGAATATACTTAGAACGAGGTATGCCTCAAACAGAATGCAAATTGAATTGATGCAGAATTCCGATAGGACAAATTCGCCGTAAAAGTTTTGGAATATCAAATAAGATGGAAATGCTTTTCTACTGGGTCTTATTTAAAATGGAATATCGAGGAATACCTCTACTGCCATGTCTTTTGGGCTAACGACGGCCGTTAAAAATGTTTATAAAGACGTTATTATATATACAAAATAATCGCCAACTCAGATCAAAGAAAAAATAAATAAATATAGTACGGAAGGATTCCTTGATCAATGAAGCATCCTTAAAATCACAGTCCTTAGAGGATCCTGATTTGTGACCTATTGTTCATGAGAGTTGTATTTGTATATCCCATGATATTGGAAGCGTTCAGTTATAGTTAAAGTCTTAAATTATATGCATATACTTCTTATTTTTCTCAGAAAATTGGTTAGACGTTTTACGGCCATATAAAATAACAGATAGGAATTATGGTCAATACATTGGTACATGGTATATTCACTCAGTTGCCATTTGTGCTGTACAGACAATACAGTCCTTGTTAATTTATGCAATTTCGGTATCTGTCTGCATTAATTGCTATACTGAAGGAGTCTGGTGATTTTTAGAGTAGCGGACATTTCCCGTTTAGTTAAATTTTTGTTTCTGTGACTAGATTTTAACTTTTATCAAATTATCAAAGAACTTAATAATTATGATGATACTCGTACTCAATCCACAAAAGGGACACAAGTAAAAATTTGTACCAACAACGAGAAGCTAAATTTCTTTTCTTGTTCTTGTTCTATGCAGATATGTACACTAGGCTGCAATCACAAAATGGCTTTTTCTGCAGAATAAGAAATTTTGAGTCGTGCCACTTTTTGAGTGCGATATATTTTTTATACCCTACACCTTTTGAGTCAATGTAGCCATGTCCGTCACACACAAAAAAGGGCACGAAATTCCCTAATCCTTAAAATAAAAAAGGTATCCTCTTCCGAATACTATATTTTAAGTTTTTTTGAAGTGGTTCGTTAAATTTACTTGAAATCTAACGAAATCTGTGGAGCAGTTAGATTATTCTTTAAAGGAAATTGCATATATTGCAGTTCTAAACAATGTCGGGCTAAACTAAGCAAACAGTACGAAATGAAATGAATGATTGGGATTTTGAAGCAGAATTGAATGTTTAACTCCATTTTTCAATTTTAGTCCGATAAGAATTATCGCCACATTGTTATTTCCAGCAATGAACCCCGTCATACTTTGGCGAATGAGTTAATCAAATGCTAAGGAAGTATTTTTATTATTAATTTGTTTCCGCGAATTAAACTCTTTGCAGGTGCAACACATACCCACAAAATGAAGCGTAGAAAAGTCGGCAAAACCAAACTTAAAGAATCGGGACTTGGACCGGGAGTCATGTCATGGGATTTCTATATAAAAATTCCGAACTCTTGAAAACAATTCTGGGTGAGTCGAAACAAATCTTGTGTTATTAAACGATGCCGGCCATCACAGACGCCATTGCATCCGAACAAAAGCACACTGTGTGTTTTTTACCTATGTGTATGGTTGTGTGTGTGAGTTTGCATTAATGCGCTGCGCACTTTATATACACCAACAGATACAGGAGTGTCTTAGCTAAAACAACTAAGCGACAACAACAACAAATAGCCAGCCACCGTAGTGGAAGCGAAGGGTGTGGTTAATGGGTGGAGTTTCGACGCTACAGTGATTGAAATTGTATAAATTTTAGTTAAAAATTACTTGTTGAGATTGCTTTTTCCGAGAATTCGGGTACACGTCTTCTGAGCTCTACTACGAATATTCCAAATGAACACTTAAACATTTATGCCCATAATTCGAGAGGGTTATCGATTAGAAATACTTCGAAATACCCACAATTTGATTGCTTATATTAATAATTTAGATTTATAGACGAGGTTTTTCTGTCTAGAGTCTAGACATACATACGTTTCTCCCAAACTGTACATGCGCCAACAATATATGTAAATTGCTTTATTACTTTTTAGTATGTACATATGGTATTATATACGTGCATATTCGTCTATGTGTACATATTTAAAGGTTTTAAATATTTCATATATTTCAGATATAAATATTTCAAATAAATTCAGAGAGATTAAAGACGTTCATCATCATCTCATCATAATATTTTATCATGTAATAGCTGAATAACTCAATAGCTAGTTATGCTGTCTAATGTTACGATAGCCCTCTATGTTTGCACCCTTCTTATAACCCTCCTTCCTGTATTTGTAATTTCTGTATGCATCTGCACAGGTGGATGATTTCCCTGCTGTACACGAATTCCTAAGGATGCTGTCTATTTACTCAGTCTGATTATTGTATATTTTGTGCACAGATTCACTGGAAGATCAAGAGGGTGGAGCTATGTACATATCGTGCGATGTCTCAAATGGAGGTCCTGTGGAACAAGAAACGGGATACGTTCCCAACAATCCATTATTCGGTCTGGCGTTGGATAGTCCGCAGGTATTTTTAAATTTCACACGGAATAAACGAAATTTTAGGAAAATCAAATCATCGATTTGCAGTGCAACCTTTAGTGCTTGGTTGATGTGACAAAGCTTATCATACGAGTATTAAGTAAAAGTTAACACTCAAAAGTTACTTATAACGAAGCACCGTAATATAGAAGAAATAGAATAGAATAGAAAGAAGCTTCGCTTTCATTACTAAAAAAGTTCTTTTATAAAATGCATTAACGCGATTTCATGGTTCAATCAAGAAGTAAATTCGTTCCAATCAAAAGCAAATTCCACAATTGCAAAAATGTTCAAGCCAAAAAAATAAATTCCGGTCCACTATAATTAAATGTCTGATTCTCAATGTACAATAGTAAATGATTACTTTCTTATGTCCACAATAGCAAGAGTGTGCAGCGTCTTGCATCGGCTGCTTATCTTGCCAGGGCAACACCTCCCTACCAATACCCTCACTAGCTTCCAACGACTTCGACTGTGGTTCTTGCTTCGACGCTACTGGCGGGGTGCTCGGATCCGCACAAAGTAACTCTCAAGGTACCCTCATCAATAACAGCAACAGCAGCTACTGGAGCTCAGATGAAATGGCTTCCACCTTCCCGGGACTACCGCCACTAGACATCGACCCACTCCCCAGCTTGTTTCCCTTCTCACCCTGCGGTGCGTCGTACAACTTTGCAAACCCGCATCAGGCCTCGCTCTCGTATACCGTGCATCCGCACCAGATGCTTGTTTCACCCAGCCAACACAACCACACGCAAGCCGCTCTACCGCACGGCAACTCCATAGCCTCGACATGTTACTACGATCCAGCATCGAATGTAGCAGTCAGCAACGCAGGTTCAGGGGTTTGCAATCAGCACAGCATGGGTCCAAGCAGTGCGCCAGCGCCTTCAACGATGTATCCCAGCATGAGTGTCAATGTTAGCATGAACATGACCATGCATGGATACGGTGCCGATGCAGCAGTCCCGATGCAGTGCTCTCAGGTGAGTGCTCTAGCGCACCTAATCTATTATCGGGCGTACCTATATCTCATATAAAAACCCCGACCTAGATGCAGTGGA
Source organism: Myopa tessellatipennis (assembly GCA_943737955.2). Taxonomy (NCBI): domain Eukaryota; kingdom Metazoa; phylum Arthropoda; class Insecta; order Diptera; family Conopidae; genus Myopa; species Myopa tessellatipennis. Next base: position 61,658,829 of record OX031314.1, on the reverse strand, counting down.
CGCCGCCCAGCTCTTCATCCTCTGTTAACATGCTGTATCCACCGCTACTGAGCCCTTCACATTATCCTGCTGCCGCAACATATTCCTTTACCGCAGATTTCCGCGCGCCGCCGCTACATAATAATCAAGCGCCTCATGTTTTACCACAAGTTGCAGATGCAGAGGAGAAGCAATCGCCTTCGCCGACAAATCGAAGCTTTTACGTAGGCTCGCAACTTGGACAAAGCTTCTCGCCGCCGGCAAATAGTCCCACGTTCTCACAGGTAATCAGGGAAAAGAACTTCCCTCTCTAGTATTAAACATTTTTTGTTTAAACTTAATTGAACCTCTTTCAAGATCGAGTGAAATTATGGTATAGACACTTTTATACAACCTTAAAGAAGTGTTCTCTGCTTTCATTCTAGATACGCGATACCAAATCTTTTGGTAGCGGTGACGGTTATGATGATGAGGATAGTAACGAAGATGGTTCGGAATCAAAGCCAAATCTTTGTAGACTTTGCGGCAAAACGTACGCTCGACCCAGCACACTGAAAACACATCTACGGACACATTCCGGTGAGCGTCCCTACAGGTGAGTGCTGCTGGAAGGTGTATGGAGCTCCGATGTACAAAATTCTTTATTTATATATTATCGTTCACGTGTTACACAGATGTCCCGACTGCAATAAAAGCTTCTCGCAGGCCGCCAACCTCACAGCTCATGTACGCACACATACCGGACAGAAGCCGTTTCGTTGTCCCATTTGTGATAGACGTTTTTCACAAAGTTCCAGTGTCACTACTCACATGAGAACCCATTCAGGCGAGCGTCCCTATCGTTGTTCGTCGTGCAAGAAGTCCTTCTCGGATAGCTCTACGCTGACTAAGCACCTACGCATTCACAGCGGTGAAAAGCCCTATCAGTGCAAGCTATGTCTGCTTAGGTAGGTGTAAGATATTGGGGTTGATATAAAAATCAATATATAATGTTCATACGTATATGTGGAGTTCATATGTCTAAGCCTGCATCCGATGGCCATCTTCCGTTAAAGAAAGGAAGTGTTGTGAGCACTGAACACAGCTGCGGTCAGTTGAAGAATGTCCAATTTGTGACTATCCACATGAGACCGATGTTAAATGAATGCGCGTTATTTCTCTGCCCTCAAATATAAGTCAACTATTGTTCTATTTTCATTTGCCCTTTCAGATTCTCCCAGTCGGGCAACCTAAATCGTCACATGCGAGTCCATGGAACCAACAACAACGGTAGCAATAACGTAATCACATGACAGAAACCTCGCACGGGAGGCGGATTTCAGCACTACCATCCTCATACCCACCCTCGCCTGCCCAACAATCACGCTTATGGGAACTATGGCATCAACGACTACACTTCACCCGTAACGCAAAACTATTCAGGGTATTATTTCTGTGCACTCAATAAACCCAAATTGGAAAGATTCTATTGAGAAATTCGCATTAAAGACTACAGAAAGTTATTATAAACATATTGTGAGCGCTGTATAAAATTGCGCTTACAGCAAATTGGATAACATGTGCTGAATACTTTATAAAATAAAACTCGGCCTAATACCAGGCTAGATTTGATATTTAGTAGTTATATTATAATATTGCTTAGATTTAATGCTCAAATAAATTTAATGTCTCCTTATAAGTGTACTAATAATTAAAAACTAGTTATTTGGAAATGTACATACATATGTAATAGATTTTAATGTAAGACATGAATGTATACTGTATAAAAATGTTGAAAGTTAAATCTAGTTATGAAAAAACAGATGATCGATTATAAAAATGCTACTTTCTTTTTAAACACAACTTCAAAATTTATGTTAGAGCCTGTCAAATAAAAGTAAAGTCGGTGCTTACGATTAAGTTCTAAAACATTGATTAATAACTAAATTGAAATTAATTTCTTCGAAACTTTTTTTTAATTAAGGCCAACTCCCTTAATTCTCTAGTCACTTTTTTAATTCTAAAGTATTTATCTAAATTTTTATATCTAAAGTATCTTCAGTGTAAAATAAAATAAATACGCGTTTTTAAAATTTTAAAAGTACTACTTTTTATAGAATCTATGTTTGCGTTTGTATGATACTATTTACTTCCACATTTTAAGTTAGCGGTGATTTTATATCTCTAATAAGACAATATTAGGAAGTAAAATTTATTATATATCAAATGGACTGGGATTATTTGGGCTATTTTGTTTTAAATTTATAGAAATTTTTTACATTTTATTTAAAAAACCAAAAATAATCAATATAATAGTTAAGTTCAAATTAAATTATCGATAAAATAAACTGCTTCACTATCGTTCCCGCAAATTATCTTTGAGCCGTTGGCGTCAAAACAATTGATGGATTTCCGCAGGTTGGAAATCAAAGAAGTAACCGTGATGCGACTCTTAGCGCGTTCCCCATTAAGCCACGTGTTAATGGAGTCGGCCTCCATTCCGACACCTCGCGCCATTGGTGCTTCGATATTATTTGGCAAGGAAAATGCATTTTGCGTCCATTGCCACAACTCGCCACACTCGGCTGCGGTGAAAAGCTTGCCTGGTTCGGAACGATGAAATCCAATTTCTGTAATGGCGCTGCTATGAGCACTAAGATAGGACGCGGGAAATCCAGGCTGACGCAGATCCCAAACTGTAATGGAGCCTTCTTCGGATCCCGCAAAGATGATATGTTTCTGTGTAGGATGATAGGTGAGGCAAGATACGAAATTCGACTTTTTTTCATCTTCACAGGAAATTAAGAACGTAGCCGCAGCATCACTATCGTTGCGTATGTCGAACATTTTTATTACGCCCATGCGATTGGCGGTTAAAATCTAAAATGTGAGGACCTATTATCGAGCACTCCTAAACGAATGGCTGACTTACCTCTTGTGGATTCACATAAACTACTGCTGTAAGTGAGCAGCTATCTGCCTGTATGGTTTTTATTGTTTTTAGAGTTCCTGTTTCAATTAAATTCAGTCGTCCGTCCTCGCCAACGCTAGCAATATCTTTGGCATAAACAGAGAGGGATGTACAAGGAGCTGCTCTTCCTGAATTAAATTTATGCAGTAAGGCTGTACGACCCTTTTGTTGCAATGTGTCCTCTTCCACGGCTCGCTTAATTTGCAAGATGCTCACATACCCTACAAAAGTGGTCTTGTGTCTTGATTTCATCCAAATCATTCTTTCCACACATACCATCTGTACTGCTGACAACCACCGTATCCTCTGACAGGAATTCCAGGCCACTTACATCGCCTTGAAATTGTATTTTGTCACTGCATTTCGGAACATATTCATTATAGTCATCCTCAAAATGGTTACGCATCAGCCGCCAAATTTTAATGCAATTTGTGGTGGAATCCCAACTGCCGGTGAGAAAAAGTTCGCTCTCCTTCAATTGTTCTGGAACCCAACGAATTTTCGATATTTTCTCGGAGACAAAGAAAGTGTTTACTTTCACATCATTCATATTGGTAGATAGATTGTTTATTATACTGTAAAAATAGAATCTAAAAACCGTATTTGTTTATTGAGGTTATATTCAAAGCAGTAGTCTCGACATTAATTTATCCGTTTGGCGTTGCCAGAATGTATCTATTCACTTTTTTCAAAAATATTTGTAGACTGAGAACATTGGAAATACTGGTAGGTAGGTGATGGTTATCATAAAGTTATATACCCAAAAATTAAAAGGTTGTTTGGAATTATAAATACAATTTCAAAATTGTGTTAATTTACGAATTCTAGTAATGCCTTAGTAATATCCTTCTGTTGTTATGGTTACCAACAATAACTACAAACACAAACTTGAAGCCTATATGCACAAAAGCATATAATTTGAAGTGAACACGAAACAACAGGGATATAATTCGGAAACCAGACGAGAGCGACACGAAAATATTATTACGGGGAGCTCCCACGAAAAACCAGAACATCAGCAAAAGCAACACAAAATCGAAGTTACTTGTATTTCTTCTTATATACCTGTTTTCCTTCCATACGTTACGAGAAAATAACTGGATTTGGAACAGATAGATAGGATAGGAAGCAGCCAGCAACTCTAACCGTGTTGTTTTTGTTTGTGATGCAGATCACAACAAAATCATCCTCCTCCCCCCCTGTTTTTTGAGTAATCATACTTTCAAATGTTAAATTATTTGCCCTTTATCTCCTTAACTATAAAAGATAACTACAAAATATAATATATAGAAAATTGTTTTCTTCATAATCGGTGCAGAATTTTAGGAGAAAACTAAGAAAATGGAAAATCATGCAATAATTAAATTTCAATTTTATTAGTTTTCTGCTAAAAACCTGCATCGATTATGCAGAAAAAGCAGTGAAAAGCTAATGAACTCTAGTTTCTTTTCGACAAAATTAGTGGGTTAATTATTTATTTTACTGAGAAAAATATTGATTAAGGGAAATTGTTTGGTCTTTAATTTAAATGCATTAATTGTGAATTTATTTGCTCATTTGAATTTGATTTAAATAAATTAATTGTAAATTTATTTGTATTAACTCATTTTAATTTATATAAAAGAAAAATTAAAAATGGGAAAAAACTGTAAGTTTATATTACTTTTTAAAATTTCCAAACCGCTAAGAAATCGTCAAAACCGCAATAACTCTTAAATGCAAAGTAGATTTTCTACTAATGTTTACTTAAAAACCAAACAAATAATATATAATGAATTTGTGTCGTTGGTATCCCTGGCACCAGCCTTTGCCGTTATCTTACTTGGTAAATGAGGTTTTTAGCTTGTTTCCATGCGGAATGAGGAGAGTTTCCAGCAGAGATGTCATCTCTAGTTTCCAGCAAGGCTTTGGTTTCCAGTCTTGTAGTCTTTGATTGCGTCCCTCGGGCGTTTGTTTAAGTTAAATACTCGAAAAATGGTGAGGAAACGTACTTTGGAATTTGTTAAAAGTGAAAGTAAACCATTAGAAGATGTTGGTGGTACTAACTAATAGATAACTCTAACAATATATGCAAAACTAGTCAGTTATTAAAACAATCAAAACCTTTATGAGCAGGAGAAAGAAAATAATGAAAATCCACCAAAGCGGCGCAGCTCACGCCTGGCCCGTTCCATGGTAGATGTAACGGTATCTCCAGAAATCACAAAAAAGCCCTTGGATTACATCAAGTATAATGGACAGATAAAATACTACACGTTGGGTCCCGAGATCGCCGAGACTTCGGATATGCTCATGTATGGCAATAAATTCTCTCTTATGCTTATACGTATGTTTAAATTATGATGTAACAATTGCTTTTAGGCAATGGGTGGACAAACAAACAGACGCGGAAGTGGTACCTATGGCTTTCGACATGGAATGGCCATTCTCGTTTCAGACTGGTCCAGGCAGGTCGGCCGTTATACAAATATGCGTAGAGGAAAATTGTTGTTATATTTTCCATTTGACAAACCTGAAAAAGTTGCCAGCCGCACTATTAGCTTTGTTGACTCATCCGAAAGTGAGACTACATGGTGTCAATATTAAGAAGTGGGTGAATTTAAATTTTTTTGCGAACACAATAAAAAATTTAATTCTTTAATTGTATTATTTCCTTTATACACAGCGACTTTCGTAAGTTGGCGCGCGACTTTCCCGAAGTCAATGCAGATGTTTTGATCGAAAAATGTGTCGATCTTGGAATTTGGTGCAATCAAGTTTGTGAAACAGGTGGACGCTGGAGTCTGGAACGCTTGGCAAATTTCATAGTAAGATATGATATAATTGAATTTAAAAATAACAGAAATTAAATTAAAATTGACGTTCGAAAATTATTTTAAAAAATTTTATATGTTAGCAACTTGTATATAAATATGCAGCCATTTTTGTTAATTGAAAACGGTTTCTGTTTGCAGTGTAAATTGGCAATGGACAAAAGTAGAAAGGTCCGCATGAGCAAATGGCATGTTATTCCCTTGGATGAGAATCAATTGATGTACGCATCTATTGATGTTTATGTAAGCCGTAGTAGAATATTTTTTTTATCTAACTGAAGTGTTTTCATTTTTATAGATTGGTCAAGTTATTTACCGTGAAATCGAGAAACGCGAAAAAACTAAGCAAAAAAAAGAAGCCGAATTTTTGGAAAAGAATGGCGAGGATGCTTTAAAAGCGATAAAGGCACTAGGAGAAACATTTTTATAGCATTAAAGAAATATTTTTTAATTGATGTGACTGTCCTGTAATATTTCATGAAACGCAGAGATTCTGTATTGATTTTCTATAAGCTCCTTTCAATTTAAGCGATTTTTTTATGATCCTGCAATATATTATGTTGAAACGCTATGTCCAATTTTTTCATTATTTTATGGCAATCACTGTAACTGTGATGGATGGTTAATTGAGAAAGCGTTATTGATAAAGGGAAGCAAATACTAAACAAATAAGCAGACGTTACAGATATTATTATAATATATGTATATACTTTTAATTTTGTTGTTATTCTACTCAGCCCAGTTCTAAAACCAAAAGTAATTATATTTTAATTTGCAGAAAAATATATCACATATACAATAACTGAATTATTCAGAATACAATCAAGAATTTAAATGATACTTCGATGACTTCCAATTAGTGACACCAGTTAGTGTGCGTTTAAAGTACGGGTGGCCTTCTATAGGAAATAGCCTCGATCTTGCGCTTCAGAACTTGATTATCCAGGTCAATTTGGCGTTGTTGTTTCTTTCGATTGACAGCAGCAGTGGCTTGTCTCGTGCTGGGTTTTGATGTGCTAACCTAGAAAAGGGACGTGCACATTTAAATAAAGCAATAATACTTGGTTTTTTCTTTATCAGATATAGGACTAGAATTTAAAACGAAAAAAAAAAAAGAAAAAAAAAAAAAGACTTTAAAAGAAAAGAATTTAACTGTAGTATAAATAAAAAATCACAAAGTTCACACTTACTGAGATGTTCTGTATATTTGTGTTCGACTTCTTTTGATGCAAAGAGTACGTCCCTTTCTGGGAGAGAATCTTTTTTAGCAATATTTGATTTTGTCTCTCAATCTCTCGCATTCGTTCGTTGGTAAAACTCCAGCTCTTGCGGTGTGCATTTTTTATTCTAAGTGCATCAATTAAAATGAAAACTTGCACAATTATTATTATCTTATTTAAATGACGTGAGTAAATTATTTTACTTTAAATTGGTTGCCGGCTTTTGCATAAAATTCATGTGGAACGCATAATTCTCAGCACTGAAACTGCTCGGCGTGTGACTGGATATGCAAAATTCAATGTGTGGGTCGACTGGTAGTTGTAGCTTCGCTTCCGTTCGTGGCGTGTCGACTTTCACGCTATCGCGATTTGATCGAGGTGATAGTTTCTTCCCGTGCTTGCTACCATCTGGCAAAAGGTAAAAATTTCCATTTAAACGACTATCTGCCGGTTTGTATTGATGTCTGTCGGCTCGTGCTGATTCGTCGTCCCCAAAGAGCGGAGGGTCAAAGCGCTTGCTTATCTCCTTGCTGTCAGAAACGTAAACGGAATCGATATCAGATGACTTTACTTGTTCTGCAAGCATTTCAATTTCGGCAGTGTTGGTCTCAGTTTCTACATGCCCCTCGGAATCCGATTTTGGAGTTGGTTCTGATTCGGGCTGCGGCTCTGTGTCTGACACAACCTGTGGCTGTAGTTCTGATTCCGATCCAGATTCCTCTGAGGTTATTTCCTCTTCTCCCTTTTCTGAACTTCGGATGGAAGTTTTCATACCCATTGGTTCTGTATTGATTTCCGCTATGGTTTTATTGATGATCACGTCACTGTCGTCGTCAGAAGAACTTGTATACGGCACGTAATCGTTGCTGCACGCATTAAAATGATCGCGCGTGTAAGCGTACATCTGTAAACTTACAATTTTTAATTGAATTTCCTTAAAAGTGGCTGCGATACTTACAGTGTTCCTTTCCTCAGAATCCTGATCCAAATCGGCTTCGCTTTCAGAAGCCGTGTCGGAGTTATCCGGGAGTTCAGTATCTGTATCATTTTCAAACGCTTCGTTTGCGTATTTATCTTCATCCGAAGTAAAATCGTCCGTCATTTCAATTGAATATTTTTTTCCTACGTAGCAAAATATGTGATTAAATTTGTGAACTTATTTATCTGAATACTGAAATATTTCTATCAATTGTAACTGCTGATTTGAAAGTTTATTCAGGGCAATCTTCAAACTTAACGACGATTGATAGGAAGCGCCTACTCGTTCCAGGGAGAACTGAGTTACTTTGTAAACATATACTTAGGCTTAGAAATCTCTATGCACCTTCACATGAAATGCATACACACATACCTTGCAAGTATGCAATTCGATTACTTATTTTCTGTATTTTTTACGTTTAGCATAACTTCTAGAGTATTTTACTGTTAGCCATTTCATTGAATGATATTAACAATAAACACAATAATTTTCAGCGATTTCGGTTTTAAAACATGTGTGTTAAACAAGCAACGCAACACATCGTTACCCCCAGCAACATACATAAGATCCATGCGCAATTAAAGGGTAAACAAATATTCTGGGCTTAGAAAACAATAACAACAAATTTTAGTTAAGCTTTACAGTCAAACGGAAAACAATAAAATTGGTCAATATATTGGATCAGCAATTCATGAATTTTTTACATATGATTTATTAATTTGGACTCTTACTTTTTCTTATTTTATTTGCATTTCTTATTAACGAATAATGCAAAACATTACAATTTGTGATATCAAAAGAAATGTTTACACCTGTAGATATGACAAATATAAATATGTACCTTACATACATATAGTATTATTAACCTATAAGAAGCGTGTTAAATACTAAATAAGATTTCAGGCAAAAGTTGAATTAAAATATTACTATTAAACTATTTTATTAGACTATTTTCACCTATTTTCAATGGATGAAGAAAATATGCTTGGCTTAAACGCTAAAGCATAGAGTATTGTAGCAAGAAAGGCTAACAGGCAGGGGCACTACTTCCCCTACATACTACTAAGTGTGTTCCACTGTACTGCCTGGATGAAGCACATAGCTTTTAAAGACACACAAGTCTAGGAAGCTTTACTAACCAAAGCTTTTTAGAAATTACCGCCAACTTCACATTTAATACAAATGAAAGCAATCGAGCGATGAGAGCGGAAGAGAAGCATATTAGATGGGAGCAGGATTGTGCGCGCTTAAAATGCGAGTAGAAGCAACAGAGGCGGAGTAAAAAAGCGATAAGGATGAAGCAGCTAATCAACAGAATGTCATTCGAACAGAAGACATTCTTACGTGCGGGTGTGCGCGCGTTAGTGGGTTAGAACAGAGTTCTACAGAGGAATAAAGTACCAAATTAAAAGTAATCCTTAAAAGCTTGTGTGTCTCTATGTCGGTATATGGATAAGGAACTAGTGTTACGTATTTGCGTAAAGATTTTGCGTGTTATTATTCCAAACATGGTTTGGAAATACGAAAGGTGCTTGAACCAACTCGGCATTAAAAGGAACCCAATCCGCGTAATTGCTAAATCAATAGTGCGTGTAATAAATATGTAGGTCGCCGGATAACGTGTGGTTCCAACTGAAAGGAATAAAACACAGAAAACATGGCATATTTTTAGTGGAAGCGTAACTTAGCATTGGGTAAACCGAAATCAGTGAAAACCTAAATAGATTTTGTTTTGTGGTTGTAACTTTAAGGATAAATATCAGCTCGTAGCGCGTTTAATCTGTATTTTAATTAAATCTGCAGTACAAATTAAAAGAGAAAAAGGAGTTCAAACTAAGAAAGGCGACACGCCTCCAAATCTGTCAGAGAGGTCGGCTCGTGGTGCCACATACTCTTGATCCTTTACACGTCCTGCACATAACGATCGACTTTTGTTGCTTTTATTGATTTGGTCCTGGTCAGCACGGTAGTAAACAAGGCGCACCTGCACACATCCGCACACAATCATACGTCGCCACCCGTTCTTGGTTTGAACGTATAAAAAGTTAATAATTTCTTTTTCATTTGTACGTCCGCTCTTCTGCAGAGACTTATTAACTGAAAATGCGGCGTGCGTCCGCTCGCGTGTAAAGACGAATCGATTGAACTACAGTACATTTTACGAACATTTGTTTATCGCATGCAGTGTTGCAATAAGTTTGCTTTAGACATACAACACAATTTTCGTCTGCCAATTCGGTTGCCACTTACCATTTAGAGCACCGGAATAACAACATCGAACAGAAACAGCGAACTTCATTGGAATCGTCAACAGGAATGGTAAACACGTTGTGTATAAAGAGTTGCTTTTATCCTTGCTTTCTTAAAAAAGCCACGTTTTTGTTGGAATAAAAACGAAATGTACCGGAAGAAAGGAAACTGTAACATTATTCAAAAGGTGACGGAAAACGTATCGCTTGCGATCTTTTTTATAGAAATAGCGGAATGAAGTGTAATTCCGTATCTCAGCGGTACTGGGAACCGATTAAAGTGGATACATATACGAGTAGCTTCAGCTCACACTACTAAAGTTAATAAAGCTTGGGTGACTGCTTGTAAGTGGCTTCAAATTCAACGTGGGAGCGCCTAACTTGTGCCGATGGCGCGTCATCGGACTATTAAATACTTTCACATAATTCGATAATGTCGCAGAATTCGAAACTTTTCAGGGAATAGTGAACTGGTCGAAATCTATACTCTATTTGGAGCGCATATGTATATAAATCAGAGAGGAGTCGAGAAAACGAGAACGAATCACGTTCTGCATTGAAATACTCATCATTGGCATTCCCCGCCAAAGCGTCCCATTCACTTTACTTTTTCCCGGTCAGCATTAACGTCGTTTCTTCATCACGTCATGCCAGCGGCTTGCAGCATTGCGCTCCATGTATTGACAGCCGCCGGACTCATCCTGTCAATCTATGCGTCATGGTTTTAAGCTCAGAATGGTCTCAAGTGGAGGTAATAGATTTGTTTAACGATGGCAATGGACTCGGCTTTATTTTGGTTGGCGGTCGCAGCACCGGTGTTGTCATTAAGTCCCTCACACCTGGCGGTGTCGCCGAACGCGACACCCGCTTACAATGTGGCGATCACCTGCTGCAAATCGGCGAGGTGAATTTGCGCGGCTTCAGTTCCGAACAAGTAGCAACAGTTCTTCGTCAGACTGGAGCTCAGGTTCGATTGATTGTCGCAAGGTCGGTGGAGCCGACGGCCACCGACTTTCATACACTCGCTAGTCATGCACCAATTATTCCAACTAAGCTCCTTTCCGACCCGGAAGAACTGTCACGGCATATATATCACAATCCCTCGTTTGCCACAAGCGCGACTAGCAGTGTTGGCGGTTGCCTTCTGCAAACTCCGGATACTGAGTTGGCGGATTTGCCCCTGCCACCGATACCGTCGGAACTGGCGTCAGCTGGAACGCGCATATGTCCAAAAGATCTGGACATAGTGCCCTTCCCAATAGTATCGCCACCATCTTCGCTCCCACATACTGCTGCCACTCCAGTTGCAATAACCGGACTGACCCGAAACATGGACCACATTAATGCTGTGATAGCTGTCGAGGCACAGGCAAGTACGCCGACCAACAGCATCGAGGATGCCGATCGGTGTTCGGTAACTTCTTCCAACGATCCCGACATGCGCGAGACGGACACCTACGAGGTGGAGCTACGCAAGAATGTTTATGGGCTCGGCATAACTGTGGCCGGTTATGTCTGTGAGGAGGAGGATTTGTCAGGTATTTTTGTAAAAAGCATAATTGAGGGTAGCGCCGCAGAAATGAGTGGCAAGATACAGATCAACGATCGTATTGTGGCTGTCGATGGTAAAACACTCGGGGGCGTCACGAATCATCAGGCGGTTGAAATGTTGCGAAATACAGACATTGAGGTTCACTTGACGCTTGAGCGCTTTTTACGGGGGCGTAAATTTGAACATCTACAAGTTGCATTGACGGAGCTGAAAGGCGACACTCAATCGCAGACGTCGTTGCCAGCATCCCCGTCTATAGCCACGTTATCTTGGTTGCCGCCCAAATCGGATGCAGATTTCACTGACGGTGGCGTTATATTGCTGGATATTGTCGACATCCCTTCGCACGGTACAGTCGAATCGAATATGTCCCATATGTTAGATAAAAGTGAGCGTAGTGTTAAGAGCGATTCTGCCAGTAGTCCAGAAAAATCTAAACAAAAGCCGACGATTTCCGAAGTTCAAAGCGACCGTTTAACCAATGGAACCATCGGGCAATTAAATGGAAATGGCGCGGATAGCGGTAATGATACTGACGATGGCACCACCGAATTGGCACCAGAGGCAACTTTAAAACTTATTGGCAACTCAAAACCGTCGTCCAGCGAGAATAAAGCCAACGCTGAAGAGGTAGTATTGGCCGGGTGCAAAACTCCGGCATCAACTCCAAGTTTGGAATCGCTCAAAGTGGCCTGGAAAAGTGAGTTTCCCGAAAGTGAAATTATTCTAGCAGAAATAAATAAACTTTCAGGTCTAGGAATCAGCCTGGAAGGCACCGTAGATGTAGAGCGTGGCATTGAAAAGCGCCCGCATCACTACATACGCTCCATCCTTGAGGACGGGCCTGTCGGACGTCAGGGAATACTTAAACCGGGCGACGAGTTGCTGCAAGTAAACGAGTTCAAGCTGCAAGGTCTCAAGCACATTGAAGTTGTAAAGATCCTAAAAGAACTGCCAGCTCAAGTAAAACTGGTGTGCGCTCGTGGCCCTAGCGCCCCTTCCGTCATAAATACTTCCCAGAACGTAGAGGCATTTGAAACACGCAGCTTGTTACCAGGTGGACACCAGAGCCTACAAAATCTTCTAAGCAAGGCGCAGTCCGAGAGTTCGTTGTACACATCAAGCACCGCGACTCTAACCGATCACCATCGTTCCAAATCGGTTGAAAATGTATCTGGACTAGCACTTTGGAGTACGGACGTTACCACGATTGATATCGAGAAAACCGAACAAGGCTTTGGTTTCTCCATACTCGACTACCAGGATCCTTTAGACCCCGAGGGAAGCGTCATTGTGATACGCGGTCTCATACGTGGCGGCTCTGCGGAGACTACAAATGAAATATTTCCGGGAGATCGACTGATAAGTGTGGGGAAGCACAACCTCCAGTGCATAGACTTGGACGAAGCGGTGAAAATACTGAAGGGCATGCCACTGGGCATAACCAAACTGGGAATTTGTCGCCCATTATCCACGTCGGATAGTAATATCGCTTCACCAGCCGAGGAAGCAGAGGGAGATTCGCCTAGCACATAGCTTTTAATGGTCCAATATTGTATGTGAATATAAATTAAAATTAATAGTGCGAAAGTTAATATCTTTGGATATTATTTCCTATAATGTATTTGTTATATCATCTTATTACGCATGCTTCTTTATATTGTATATATATGTATGTACATATATTTATGTTTGTATATATTTGTGTTTCCTAATCGATATTTGTCTCAGTTTATATACAATATCTCGTTAACTGTTGTGCTTTATTTGCCATAGCGAAAATTACATCCCTCATCGTAGAGGCTCCGATTTGCTGCATTCAGGTTTTTTCGTTACATACGTTATAAAAGTTCGGGGAGCAGATCTAGGATGCAAGAATGTACACACTCTGTACACATTCACAATAAACAGTGGTAGGGCCTGCCCTCCCAGAAACTGTTCAAGCTGCAAGTGTTTGTCGATGTGTGTGGTTTTATTAAAAATCGGCAACAAGTTAGAAGCGTTGGGAGTGGCTGCGGGGTTGAATAAATCTGGCTTCGGTTTGTGTTTAAAATTAAATAGAGTTTTTATGCACGCCTCTCAGTGTCGTGGGTTATATTTATTAAGTGAAATTTTCAAAAACTACATATATCTTTTGAATAGGGTTCTTTAAAATTGGTATACACTGGTATTGAAAAGTAAATATAGCTACACATCTAATCACCATCGGTTTGGAATAATTGCATATTTATCTTGATTTAAACACACGTCCATCCATCTGTTGATGGTGCTCATAAAAACACACTATTTGCAGTTCTATAAAAAACCATCAAAGTCTAGAACACTTTTGAATAAGAATTTCACCACAAACAAGGCGAGCATTCATTGATTCATTGATTTGTAAGCATTTCGAGGAAATTTTGTATATAATGTGTTGGTTGTGTTGTTCCAGTTTCTTAATGACCCATTAAGGTGCCAAATAAAAACAAATCTCTTCGGTTTTTCATTTAAACACGCGCCAAATTAAATAAACGCTTTGCCACACTGACCGAGCTCTACTGGGTGTCGCGCTATTATACAGGGTGCGCCGTCTTTTATGTCGGTATGTAATAACCGTAACATTTATCAACCTTGACTTGATTAAACATGTTTTTGAAACGTCAATTCAGTACAATTTTAACCATGAATAGCTTCACACCGCAATAACGCGTCGAAATAGTGACGCTGTGCATTGAAAATAGTCGTTCATTTGTGTTCGAAAATATTCAAAACTAGTGCAAATAAATTGTTGGACCACAGGACCACATTACAATAAATGAAAATACTCATATATGGAAATCGGTTGTTTTAAATTGTAAGTTATTCAATATTCACATACCGACATAAAAGATGGCGTAAATTAGAACCTTAGTAAACAATGCATTAACATAATATTATGCGTTAATAAATATCAGATTAATTTTTATAATTTCTTTAGTTTTTAATATAATAAACAAATTTTAATAATTGAAAATTTAATTTTATTAATTTTTTTAATTTGAAATGAATATTTGTTCTATAGAGAGATATGTATATGATATAACAAACACCAGATTTTTCGAAATCAGTATACACATAGTACGAGTATTACAAAAAAAAACAGAAACAAACACCGCTACTTATTTTGTGGTTCTGATAATTTGTTTTAACAATTGTGAAATAGTATTACTTGCAGTTAAAAACGTTTGACTAACCGAAATGTGAGTGAGTATACAGACATTTTAAATTCTTTTGATTGCTATCGTATGAGATCTGGTTCAGATACGCTTCCCTCTCCCGAAATAATAAAGGAATGAACGGTGCCGTGCGCCAAATGGCAGGATAGGAAGAGGCGACGTTGTTCTGTCAATTGGTTTACGGGCGCTCGACCGAATCGGCGAAGATGGCAGGCTTTTGTAAACATATGTCAGTAGAGCTGTGAATATTGTAGACACATTCCGGTCACATTCTCATACACTTCACGTGCAGTTCAATCTGTCTGCAAACTAAGAAGAAACTGAGATCTTGACAAGCACCTACAATTAACTAAATTAAAGCCAGCCATCACTTCACATCACTTCTAGATGGGATTCAACAGTGATGCAGTTCTTGTTTCCGAAAACTAAAGACATTCAGGGGGGCCAAACTAGACAGAACTTGTAAACAATTGCTTCATCTGTCAAAATATGAATCCTAAACTCATATACATATTCCTTAGAATATTTATCTTGATTTCCTAAATTTGTGTTCTTTCACAAGCGCTTTAAAAAATCTTGATTAAACTAATTTTATCAAACAATGCGAATCTTGACTTTAATGCCTCTTTCCGAGAAGCGGTGAAAATATTTTGTTGAGTTCTCCTCACCAGCAACAAAAGCGAGAGTCTTGTTTAAGTTACACTTAAGGATGCATAGAAAGCATTAAGGAAGGATAACGTCTAGCATGATGCGTCCTTGTCGCACATACTTGCCGATATATTTTGTCTCCTGTGATAAAAATAAGTAGGTACTCAAGACTGATATCAGATACTTCACATACACTGGAAAAATGTTCCTCATAAACTCAAATGCTCAAAGAAAGGAAGAAGGCGAGAAAGAAAAAAAGAGAGAATAGATAACTTCATAGAATTATTATCCGTAAAATAAGAAGGTGCGTGAAGATGCAGGTTGGATAATATATTTTAAAATTATATTGCTTATCCTATAGTATGTAGCCGTTTCTGGAATTATTGATTGATTTTGTTTGTAAAACTTATTTGAGCAGCCAGAGCTCACAAATTTATTTACAGCGTTTTAGATGTTTGTGTATTTAATATTATGGACGCTATTATTTTGCTTGTCTTTCGTGAATTTAAATTCATTAAATGGATTATTTTTTGACTGTGTAAGATGTGGAAATAATTTGCTACAAAGCAAAGGTATGTTGAGTCACATGTGAGTTTTTACAACAGGTACAAATATATGTTATAAAGTCATAGATGTATGCATGTGTATTTGTTTGTATGTTGTTTCATGTGTGAATACGAGTACATTTCAAGAAGGCTGAAATATAAGGAAATCCTTTGTTGATCATAACGTTACCTCAACGGTGTGTGTGTTTGATATGATTTACCCACGCATGTATGTTTGTGCCTGTACAAATATTATAGACATCATACATATACATATCTTTCATAAGGTGAGATAACTGTTGATTAATGTGTAGTTTACATGACATTCTTAGTGCAAGGTACTTGTTAAAACTTAAGACTACGTTTATATCGGCCTTAAGAAGAAAGATTAAATCATTAAAGCAGTCGGGTTCCATTAAATTAAATCATTAAAGCAGCGTTCCATTACCATTGTGTTTAATATAAATGGTTGCCAAACCAAGGCTATCCAATGAACCAGTTGAAAATTTCGTATGGCGTCGCTTGATTGATGGTTGATGACTTGATGGATTGTAGTATACTATAGTAATAGTATAACTTGCCTCAGCAGCACTTGTCTTTAAATACGGATACTTATTAATTAACCCTCGTACATGGACAGATAGCTTGACCAGATGACGCGAATGAGACTTTCAGAGTCAAGGGACGTCTGGAGTTAAATGCATACAATCTATCTTCACACCTTGTTAAGTTTTTGTACTCATTCAGAAAAAAGTTCGCATTACTGTCCATGCATCCAGAATCTTACTCGTATGCATTACTTTCCTTTAAATGTACAATTATTTTGCAGGCTTTACTTTTAAGCCAACTGATTTAAGGTTTACCAAATTCTTTTCACAAAACTATGTATTAATTATGCGAAACTTGTACACAATATAAACAAAGGGGGATTTTTGTATTCGTGCGAAGATTTTCTGTCTATATTTTATTTATTTATTTACGTATTAATGTACTCTATCTTTACTTCTTAGAATGAAGTACGCAAAGAAAGTGGCAACTATAATCAAGACCTTTGAACATACATACGTATCGTATGTATGTAGGTCTATTAATATCGAATGACATGATTCCATTTCGATTGACTGCCAGCAACTACTTTGCAAACATTTTTATTTTTACAATTCCGGGGAAAGTAATTAAATAAAATTCAGATAGCAAATATTACAAAGTTTGATTAAATGAAACGATCAAAATCAAAGCGAGAGTTTCGATTAAATGAATTAGAATAAATTACACACGTCAAGCAATTTCACATATATTATGTATTGCATATATTACTCTCCTAATATTGTAATACAATATACGAGTCTTTATTAAAAATGCTTCATTTTACATTTATATATATTAACAAGATAAATGCATGTAAACTGCACGTTAATTTCATTTTAAAGAAGTTTCAGTTAAGTTAAGCTTAACACGTGTACTTGGTTTGTGTAAGTCCAAAGGATTTCTCATGGAGGCCCAATTATTTGTTCATTCGGAATGTAAGAATAATGATAACTCAATGCAATTACCTTTTGGAAGCACAGAATGACGGAATAGAGGGGACTCTCTGTAAATCTAAAGAATGTAAAGGATGGACAGTTGGACAATGAACTCAATCAATTGAGTGCCAGAGATTTGCCCCGCCCAGATTATGATAATAATAATTATGTCACACTCAGCTCGTCAAACTTAATTTTGTTTTACGGTCCCATTAATTTTGGAGGACTAAAATACTTCCGTGTTAATTGAAGGTTGTTATGGTTGAATTCATACTTTGATATTCTTTTTTATATCACCAAGGAAACGCCTTTTATTTCTATTCGTCCCAAGCACAATTATTTTCTGTTTTCACACAGATTTGGAATAACCTCAGTAGCACAGGAAAGCTTTTCCGAGAAAAAAATTGTTTCTCTAGAAAAACTTTGGGGTATTTAGGATGCAACTTGGGAACTTAGGCCGTGGTTATGCTATCGAGTTTTGCTTGGCAAGTAGGACTTTTTTTTGTTGTTTTGTGTGTAAACAATTCTCTCTTTTACACACAAAACAACAAAAACAAAGTCCTACTTGCCAAGCAAAACTCGATAGCATAACCACGGCCTAGCATAACCACGGCCTTACAGTGAAACCTTATTTTTTAAACAAATTTCGATAACCATAAATGGGTTAATGTTCCTTTTAATATCCCTCAAAAACAGTCTACGTACTTTTGTGAATAATTCTATTATATTTATTCTCAATTAAATTGTAATTCTTTTACGCTTAAGTGTATCATCGACAACATCTCTTGCCACAATAATGAAACTCGTTAACCGTGCGAAGATTTTAAACTTCCCAAAGTTATTCTTTCGCTGCACCTCCTATTTGCAGAATTAGTGAGTGCTTATATATGTATTTCATATTTACATACATAAGAGCATCTGCTTAGCTGATGACACCCATCCTACATTAAACATTCAAGGCGCCGTTCGAAAATACATATATTTGCTGGTATGCAATTTCACTAGGTAGGTGATTTCGTGCTAATGTGCTGGGTTGAGAGGGTGCCATTCACAGTGCGCAGAATAAGTGTGACCAAAGTGTAAGTGTCTGCATAATTAATATTAATTAAAATCATAATTAGTGGCCATACTGGCAAAACTTCAAGTTATAGTTATTAGCAAGATAGGTCACATTATTATAGTTATTCAGTGTATAGTAAGTGTGCACATAATTGTAAACTATCGAGAGTATTTGCGTCTGTTGATTCTCCTCCTGTATAGAATCCAGTACACTGTAGTTTGTTGCGTTTGTTTGCCCTATTGTGGTTACTGTGCTACAGTCCTGGCCTGACCATTGAAGTATCAAGAGCTTCTGCCGTTTGCAGTTTATGCAAAGATGTACGTCTATCTTTCGGCCTCCTTGTGCTGTTTTTGGACATTGTTCACAGTGTGCTTGACTTTACACTTACATACGCTTCGTTGCTGCTTCACAGAAGAGCTGAACACCAGCTCATATCCAATATAGAGAATTACTATCAGAGCCCTTAAACGGAGTACAATTCAGTATCGAACAAATAACAGTGATATAAACTGAGTTGCTAAACTTTAGCTACGACAACAAGTGACTATGACTTAAATATGGAACTTTACTGTGTACTGAATGTGTATATGAATCAAAATAAGTAATCGAAAAGTTCACTTCATTGAGATAACTTTAAGTACCTAGCATTTTAATTTTAAATCTGATATCTGTAACTAGGATAGAATATCATTTATATTGAAATACAAATGAAGAGGTTCGATTCGTCGGCACGTACGTAAATCTATTATTATGAAACCTTTGTCTATGAACAGCCGAATCGATATTTTTCTGAGATATATTTCAGCACGTCATAAAACTCTTCAGAATCTGTTTTCATCAAAATGTTTTTTCTTTGCAGATTCCATGGCGATTTCTTGCGTTCTTCTTCTGGCTGGACTCGATGTTAAATATCCGTTGTCAAATCGAATGGATGCACGAACACACCCGCTAATACCGAAACCCACATATACTCACTTATTATGTACATACTACTTCAAAATCATAGAATTAGAACATCAATTTAAAAAACACAGAAAAAGCACAATTTTGTTTAACACTAATACAATCATAGGATAGCAATCTGTTTACTAGAAACATCCCAATTTTATAAACTCATAAACTTCTTACAGGACTTGGAAATATCAGATAACATTTGGAACACATTAAGTATTTATTCATACATATATCCAAAGATGTAAAAGTTAGCTTTTATCATAGGGGAACACCTAACAATAATCAGAAATAATGCTATTTTCGGCCAGGACGAAGCTGCTACCCTACTCTCTGATGAAAGATCCTACCGACATTAGACATTAGAAGTACATTATCATTCTAGTCCAGACTGAATTCTTTCATCCCGAACTCTTAATGGCACAGATAATGTAAAAGTGGGCGGATCATGGTAATTTTTATGGAGTAATTAATATGTATAGAGTATGTATAGTTTTCTATACCTGGCACTGTGCGTTACAAACGTAAGGACAAACTAATTCAACAAATACACCTCCGGAGGTAGGATATTCAAAATAGCTACTGAGTTGCAAGTATTTTTAAATGTCAACTCCACAAGTTGAGTTTCGCAGTGATTTCCCACGACCAACCGAGTTTTTAACCATGGAATCTTCATTGTTTGTCCTAATTTCTAATGAAACTCTAATTTGAGGCTAACATTTCTAGTAACTAGTAATAAAAATAGAAAGAGAAGAAGGGAAACTGTTTCTAACCATTAACTTTATTCCACATTGGGTATAATTTTACTGTTTTATTGTATACAATACAATATCATTTTTATATTTAATACAACCTTTGGAAACTCATTCTTTTAAAACCTTTAGTTCACACTAAAGGCACAAAAATGTAGATGTTGATTGAAAATATTCTTTTCTTATTTTTTCTTTTCTTGTAAAATTTTAACATATACAAATTTTATTCCTATTGTGTATTTTACCTTAAGACTCCTATAAACCTCCAGATAAATCTTTTTCCGGAATGATATTATTCCGAATTCGGTAGAAACATTTATTTAAAATTACGAATTCGTGTAGTTTTTCCTGTTAACTCTTTTTGTAGTAACTAGAAGTTAATTTTACGAGAATTTTTTTATATTTGTTAATTCAGTATTTAGTATAAAAGTAATTGCATTAATTATATTCTACTATTTGTCAAGCCTACTGTCCCCAAAGCCTACTGTACGTCTTTCTAACCAAGAACTTTAGATACACGTATGATTCCATTCGATCATCATCACAAAAGGTTTAAGTTAGCCACTTTCACTGGATTGTAGATTTCAGTTAAAATTACTTTGAAATTCGATGCCTTGTTAATAAATTCATTAGACTCTAAAGGTAGGTTAGTTTAATAAAATCTAGACTCTTGAAAGTTTAGTGTAAAATAACAAGCTATTATAATTACAGCTAAATAGTGATAACTGCATAAGTATTTAGAACGTAAGAGAAAACTTATCATTTTATCAAATCGACCAAATACTACATAAATATAGAAAAATTTAAAATAATGATCTGATGAACTTTTCTTGTACTCGTGACTATATAGCGAAGTATCTGTGTAAAAATAAAGCTTCTTAGTGACATTAATTTCAAAATATTGCATCTTAATTATTTATACATACTAGTAAATATACGTAAGAGTGGAAACACTGCACTTGTAGAACTACAAAATCAGTGGAGTTCATTATATTAGGTTTACAAAACTGCGTGAAATTTTTCAACGCATGTAAACCCATTCCCACCCTCATCTACACTTCTGATGATCTAACAGATATGCTCGAGAAGGAGGAATTGAACTACTAGAGCACGGAACGAGCAGCAGCTCAGCGTTTAGATTTAATTGAATTTCCGGAAACTGAAAACTACGAAGTTGCATACAAAATCAGCAACAATTTAGATTTTCACATAGACAGAGAGGCACTTCTCAACTCTACAATAACAAAACCAGTTACGATATCTTACCGAAGATTTACAAGAATATTGTATGTCCATGAATACTATAACCCATACCCTTTACATAAATCAA
Source organism: Myopa tessellatipennis (assembly GCA_943737955.2). NCBI lineage: Eukaryota > Metazoa > Arthropoda > Insecta > Diptera > Conopidae > Myopa > Myopa tessellatipennis. The sequence goes on along the minus strand of OX031314.1, from coordinate 61,637,084 downwards.
GGTGTAGTCATTGCAGCATAATTTTCTGTCTTCAAACAACTCAAGAAAGTCGATCCTACACTGAATTTTTAAAGTTAACTATAGTAAATATATTCCCCAACCAATAATCTGACTTAAGTTCAGACGTAACGTGAATTCGAGTTTTGCAAATAAGCCGCATGGTACGTATCTCATTAAATTTCAATTGTCAACGTGAGTTCGTACCCAGCGTTTCCCAGCGATGCCCCTATAAAGCATTCGTTTCAAAGTAAATGAAAGTGTAAATAGTAGGAAAACCAAAAACTGTTTATGTTTTGATTTCACTGCATTATCTGAGCCTCATCTAGACTGAGGCACCCAATACTTTAATCTTCCTACTCGGTGGTCGGTTGCATGGGTTCCGTAATTTTTTAATGTGAAATAACGAAATCATCGCTATATTTGTCAGTAGAAAAGTGAAAATAAATTTACTTCACTTGAATAAATGTTAAAAAAGGATAATAAATCCATTTTAAAGAAAAACGAAATAATTTATTAGTCGAAAATGGCCAATATGGAAAGTTTCATGTCGATGTTTGAGAACGCGGATCCCTTTAAAACCTGGTGGCCCACGATTTCAGCTATTGTCTTTGGCATTATAATTACAGTGCGGTAAGTTTTGCAGAGAGCAGCAATCAACTGCATGTTTTTAGAACTGCGGAAGTGGAATTAGACGAGGCATTTTTTTTAACCCGGAGTAAGAAGAGAATGAAGTAAATTTATTCAACAAGTTCTTCGATAATTCAAGTGTATGCAATAAATGCACACAAAGAAAATCCATAATTCGTACTTCACTATATTTGATTTATCGTTTACATATTTACACATACATATGTATGTATGAGAGAATAGCAATCCAAGTGTAGAGAAGTGCATTCACGAAAAGTACATCGCGTTTTAAGAACATAATGTGTAAATTTATAAAACGAATATCCAGTGACACCTCTTCAATAATTTCCTTAAATTAATTTCCGTGACAGCACCATCATGAGCGGTCGCCGATGTCCGAATGACAATCAAATAAAGGAGCAAATCGTAATTGTGACCGGTGGCAACAGTGGCATCGGAATGGAAATCGCTAAAGCGCTGGCCGCACGAGGTGGCAGGATAATTATCGCCTGCAAGGACATGACCGCTGGCGAGCGTGCCGCCAACCTCATCAGGCGCGAGTTGAGATGCCGCAGCATCACCACGTGCGGCGATGACGCATTCTGGGTGCAGACACGTTACCTCGATCTGCGCTCCTTCGATAATGTGCGTCGCTTCTCGCGCGACATTCTGGCGGAGTTCGAGCGCATCGATGTGCTGGTAAATAATGCGGGCGTGATTTTCCAGCCCATGGCCGAGACCACCGTCGATGGCTTCGAAGTCCACCTGCAGGTGAACTATTTATCGCCCTTTTTGCTTACCCAATTGCTGTTGCCCCATTTACGGAAGTCGGCAAATGGGCGCGTAATTAATGTTTCCGCTCATGCACACGCCGCGGCCAAAATGGATTTCGACGATCCCTTAAACGTGGGAACCTGGTCGGTGAATTTCCATGTACGCGACGCTTTCGCCCATTCGAAGCTCGCTGTTATATTGGCAAGTCGTTGGCTGGCCAGAGAACTGAAAGGTGAGCGGGAAGGCGATGGAATGGAATCATTATATTCTCGCTGAATGCTTTACATTTTGGGTTTAATTTTGGTTGCAATGTTTTTGCAGCTTCTACGATCACCGTCAACAGCTGCACACCAGGTTTGGTCAGGGGCACCGGGCATCTGCGAAAGTAAGTATTGCAAGACTAACGTTAGGAGCTTTCAAATAATAGTAATACAATTAAAAACTACTTTATTTTAAAACCTGTCGAGAAACATTCAAATACATGCGTATATCATTCGTAAAACAGTCTGTCCGAGTATACAGCCCGGAATTATGACTCACAGTAAGCTCGTTCTATGGTAATTGAGTAGTATCTACGGTATCAAACCCTTGCCTATGACAACTGAAGTCACTTGACATGTGAGCCAATTGGCCTTGAGCATGGAGCAGACAAAAGAGTTATCGCATACAGTCATGTAGTTCGAAACTCTTGTTGAGGCATTTCTTTTTACTTCGCACAAGAATCGCAAAAAGCGCTGTAATCAAAATGTCAAGTGCTGCTCCAAACTTCACAATGAGAGGGGCGCGCATTTTCTTCCACCCAAAATACGCACCATCTCTTCAGCACCATAGAGGAGATGGTGGATAGGATGGTGGAGTGGATAGACGAAGAACATTCGAGATTTTCTCCTTGAAGCTCTCCAACAGTAAAATGGGAACTATAAAGCACTTAAACGTTACACGAAATAAGTACATGCAGTACATCAAGTTCTCTTCTCAAGTTCTTATTCTGTCGAGTGGTGTGATTCGATTCCAGTTTTGCGTTCTAGAAACGGCATCAACGTCTGTCTGACAGTGAACAGTTGACGCTTTGGCAGTATCTGGCTCCCTTCATACTCACACGTACATACTTGTACTTTACGATTGCAATCAAGTCCGAATACAACTCCGAATGCCGGTCTGTCGTTTGTGACTGCTTAACTATACACTTTAAAGCTTAACCCCAAGATAGTCCTGATTAATGGACAGGAGGAGGCCAAACCGGACCTGTTCCAAATATATTCTTGGAAATCGCCTCTCGTTCAAAGACTGACTTCATATTTAATATAGTATTATAATTATATATTTTTTAAATTATTATTCCAACTAATGTTCCTTAATAAACGTCATTTAATTTTAGAATAACATAAAAATTATATTCCTCCATTTGCACGAGAAGTTTTTGTTAAAATTAAACAATTAATATTTACAGTAAGACGACCGCGTTAAGGAAGGGTACAAGGGGCAAACAGAACGACAAAATTCCTATGAAATTGACTGAATAGTTGACCTTGAAGAATTAAAAAGTTTGCAATTACTGTCAATTTTGATATTATCGGCATAAGATAGACCCAATGATTCCAAGTGTTAACAAGCACGTTGCCGAAATGAAGTCTCAAAACAACTACCGTTTCCGTGTATTTCATCCCGAGTTCATCCCGTATGTCCCGAGTTACAGTTAAGTGCTACACAAACTATACCGAGTATTTTGATTGTGCGGAGAGCTATCGGCTGACCCGCTGTTCACCTTTCGTTACCTTTCGTGTGTCTTCCCAAGCTTCTTTTCAAAATGCTGCCTTTATGTTGCTTGTGCACATTGGAAGATAGCCGAACTCTAGTCCTTGCATATACAAACAGTCTAAGTGGTATACCTTTCCAGGCGGCCCCGTCACTGTCTCACTAGCTCTGCGCCATAATCCTTATGTATAATTAAAGCATAAAGGAGCGTCCTTCATGGAGCTGATTCACCTAAAAGTCACGGCGTTCACTATAAATGCAGGCCCCCATGAGTGCGCAGATAAACGCATTAATTATTTATTTATCGCTAAGGTGTCGGTGAACTTTAGTACATCGCTACGGGGTAGTATGAGAAGCACTTGAAACATTCAGGAAAGACAACAGGACATGTTCGCACACCTCCTACCCGCTTGCCGTGTTGCAGGAATTTTGCCAACACTCTGTTTTATTTGGTTGAAGTCTGATGTGAATGTAGGATAACCTTCGGAGTCGTTTTCTTTACATTACCTGCAAACTAAATTTTACGATAGATTTTCGGTCTTAAAAGTTTCAAAGTTAGTTTGGAATTGGAATTTTATAATCAATGCTGCAGATCACTGGGCGATTGTAATGGAGTTGATTATCTTGGTAAACTCTGAAGTGAGTTTTTCTTCTTTGTCTTCCAGTTCGCCGTTGATGTCTGCCCTCTGCGTTAAATTAATGACGTATCCATGGATGTGGCTCTTCATGAAGAATTCTTACGAAGGTGCGCAGTGTGCCATTCGTTTGGCTACAGATCCTCAGCTGAAAGCGGTTACTGGCGAATACTTTAAGTGGGTTGCGTCCCTCGATAATGAACAATAATTGTAATAACATTTTGGATTGTTTTCAGTGATTGTGAGGTGGCGCAAACGTCCGAAGTCGCAAAGGATATGGAGTTGGCTAAAAAGCTGTACATGGAGACCCAGCGCGTCCTGGAAAAGGCCATTAAAATGGATCCACAGATAGAAATGGAAATGTTAGCTAATGAATAAAATTATAAATAAAGTTCACTTCGGTTTAACCTGTTAAAGTCTTCCCAAAACTTTGGTAAAAATATGGTAACAGTAGCAGTTCACGTTGAACGGAGGCGTTAATTGAATCCAGAGTTCTCTGAAGTCCTGCACAAAAATCTATCAATCAAATAGAAAACAACCGGAATTTGAAGCTCCGAGGAGTACAAAGAATAAATTTTGAAAATATCACAATATCACCGTTAATTATAATTATAAAATCTTAATTATAATTAAGATGTGTATCTGTTATTATGCCAGCTACATACAGATATACTATGTATTTGTATTATTTTATAATATTATATGAGAAAGTACAAAGCAAAAAATGAATGACAATAATATCATCCAGCTATTTCTTAAAATATATCAGACATAGTTTTGTTTTTAATCAGAACAATTAATACTAATTAATACTAATGCAAATGAACATACAAAAACAAAAATACACATACGTACATATGTAGGTACTTTGAGCGTACTTCTTAAATAGGAAGATGTGCGTTTCGGGAGAACAAACTCCTCATGCTCTCTTCTCACGGCATTGTATCCCATCCATTCTTAAATGACAAATAAGTTGTAGATCAAATAGTATATCTATCTGAAGAAGTGGTTGTCCGGTTTATTTGCAGCCGAAGCTAATCGGTACCGTTTTGATACCACGAAAATAAAGCATTGCACACGGTCGAAACCATTCCAGCTTCGGTAGGCGTACCATTTGCCTAGTATTTTGCTACTTCAATGGCTAAAGAGAATTGCGCTGTTTGGGATTATAGATGGTCGATATCGACCGATACGCACGCCCACTTTGTATACTGAAGGGGAACTGTTGGAACCTTTCCTTGAAACCTGCACTGAAATAAAGTATGAGCACAAAATTTATATTATCTGTACTCTCAAGAGCTTAAACTGAGAACACTGCTATTCGCACGCCCATTTTCCCCCTAGGAGGAGTTTTTATAAAATGATACTATAAAAACACTCGGAGGAGTTTTTATAAAATGATACTATAAAAACACTCACGTGTTCGAATGCAAGGATTGCCAAAATTTCAAGTCGGAGTGATTCACGATGACAACTTTATCTAAGGTCGAAATTGGAGCATTTAATACTAGGTGTACCGGAGTTCTGAGGAGTCATTTTGACTCCTTCTGCAAATTTTACATCTCCATCTCATATATTGTATATTTTAAAGAGTTTTATCTGCATGTAATCGCCATAGCTTACCTCGTACGTAAATATTTATGTTTAATTATAGAAAATTTTAGTTTTCCTAAGAGTTTTAAACATTTGCTAATAAACTCTTTTGTAGGTTTGGATTAAGTAAAGTAAAAAAATTATCTATAGAGACATCTTTCCCTATCCCATCCTACCCTTGTTCATATATGGATCCATTAATTTCACGACCACGTGATCAGCAACCGTTCTTTGTGAGGCCTACATTAATTTTTTCCTAAATATGGAAAGCCATTTACAGAGTACTTGCTTTCCTTGTGAACAGCAAGCCAGAACTTCTGCCCATATTTATCAGGCTTAGATGCTATAAATTGTTTTAATGGACACCGGAAACAATTTACTCGGAAACAATTGTTCATCGATGGCTATAAACGGCCCTGGCACGATAGCACGATATGCAGTTTTCAATAAAGCGGTCCATATTTTCGAGTATAGAGCGAATTTATGTTTTTAATCTTTCAGATCGTGTAGATTTTTCATCAAATCGAATGAATCTGAAAATTTCACTAAATCGTTTGCGCGACATTGCCGTTTTGCAAAACGAATTGCCCCATGAGTTGGACCATAATGAATGAAAACGTAAATCGTTTGTTCCGCTTACTCCTCGGGGATACATGCAAATCTTCGTTTGACATCTCCCTCTTAGTCTCAGCTACTGTACACTTTTGAATATGCTTCAGCATATAATTGGTAAAAAATAAAAGGAAAGCACTTAGCGGGCTGCCGCTAACATGCTAAAGGTAATATACCTTTTAGCATGAGCAGTTACACCGGGCACATCTTTTAAAATATTCTGTTGAGGAAATCGACCAGAAAAATTAGAATTAGGCTCTATTTCCGTGCAAATTGTACCTTCAGGAAAAGTAAACTCCTCACAACTATTCGGCGATTGAACTTCTAACGGTTGATCTAGTTCCTCTTCATTCAGTTGCACTCGATTGCTCTTCACTTGATTGACGCAAAATGAGACGACGGCTGCTAGTCGACGGTTCACAAGAACCATCTACTTTCACGTGTTTTATTTTATGTGACTCTAAGTAGATGCAAAAAACATATATGAAACATATACAGTGAAAACTCTACTTTCGGACACCTCCCGCAGGCGGACACCTCTAATAAGCGGACAGTTTCTTCAGTTCCTTGGATTTCCAAGTATTTTTAGAACAAATTACACTCTGCTAGACGAACACTCCCATGGCCGGACGCGGACACCCTTTTTCTATAAAACCCCTCCTGTAGACGGACGGAAAAAATATGTTTGGAGAAAAGTACAAGAAATACATACATAATGCTAACAAAAAAAAAACAGAGCAACACTAACGCACATTTACTGCTTTTTAAGTGTCATACGGACTTAAACATATTAAATTGTGTGATTCCCCTTTCTTTAAACCATTGACAGTTTGTTGCACAGTTTTCTTTGATCTTTGTTAAGATCTTTGTGTTAATTTCAAAGCAATTGTTGACTAAATAAGGTCGTGTAACGATTTGTCGACAATTTTTTATCGTAATAATGGCCGGGCGAAATTCTCTTTCGCTTAAAGAAAAAATTACAATTATAAATGTGAATTAACAAGAAAAACTTTCTGTGCGTGAAATTGCAAAAAGGTAATAAGATATAACATTTTGAAAAAAGTATCTTAATTGTGTAAGTTTTTAGATTTAATATTGGTAAAACCCAGTCTGCAAATATTTTAAGAAATAAGGCAAATCTGAAAGACAATTTTTACCTTATGTTTTTATACCCTACACCTTAAGGTTGAGGGTATATTCACTTTGTCACGAAATGTGTAACGCATAGAAATAGAGACGATAGGTATAAAAAAGTATATATACATATTCTTGATCAGCGTGACCTCCTGAGTCGATTTAGCCATGTCCGTCCGTCTGTCTGTCTGTCTGTCTGTTGAAATCACGCTCACAGGAGAACCGGTGAAGATATCGTGACGAAATTTTGCATAAATATTGGTTCTTGTGGTGTGCAGGTTGGTATTGAAAATGGCCAAAATCGGTCCACGGCCACGCCTATTTTTTATTAGAAATGTAATATCAGCGTTCGGTTTTGAGTTACGACAACAAAATTCATTCCTGAGTATAGAGTAGCATTATCCGTTAATATGCCAAATATGGGCGTGATCCGCCCACTTTTAGGTTACACAGACAAAAGATGGTTATATTGTTAAATATATAAACTTCCTGCATAAAACTTTAGATAACCATTTATTTTCCAATAAAACATTATAACAACAACACTGGGCGAGGTCCGCCCACTTTTACACTACTTATACAGTATAGCAGTATGAAAGCAAGTTTATTACCACGGAAATAAAGTTTAAATTTGAACACAATAATAAAACAACTAAGCTAGTTATTTTGGTTTGAAAACAGTAATGACCACGCCTACCATTTATACAGAGGCGTAGCTAGGTCTCATGGAGCCCGGGACGGTTAATCAACTTGCAGCCCCAAAGATTCAGAACAGTTTGCTTTCCAATTTACGTCACGCTACTGCTACGACGCTAGCTGCCAGCTGTCTAGCTATTTCTAATTTTCTGTAGCAGCAGAGATATTCTTCTTCTTCTCTTCTCTTTGTTTACCTTTGTGTCAGGCAAATCTGAACCGTCAACCATTGAATTGAAATAATTGAATTGAAAAGAAATAAGGTGAATATTTCGATATCTTTAGGGTTAGGCGATTGAACTGTTACCTATTCAAACGACTATATTTTTCTTGGGTGAAATTATTTTTTATTGATTCGAATTACAAAAATGTGTGGAAATGATAAAAATATTAGAATCCATTCACTTTAGCTTGATGTGGCCATCTTTTGCCTTGACTATGACCTTCAAACGGTTAAAAATGAGTTGCATGTTGCACGAATATGAACTTGCGGTATTTTGGCCCATTCCGTACAATGACTCTCTTCAGCGCATCCATACTGGCATAGTTTTTAGTCCTCACCTTGCTCTCCAAAATTGCCCAGATGGAATAGTCCAGCTGTCATTGTTATGAATTTGATATAGTTTGCTATATCGCGTTGCCGGATATACCGGTGTGAAGTTGGTAACACTTCAATCGCCTAACCCTGTAGAACCTACAACTTTTTCAAATCGTTTGGAATAAATAAAGCATGTTCCTTTTAACTAAATTATAGCTGAGGTTAATATTATATTACGGCATAACAAACATATTTGTCACATGTAGTTTCTACAAAAAGTACATACAAAATTATGTACAATTACATACAAAAATAACTACGCTTGCGTTACCGACTTCGTTTCTCAGGCAACTACTTTATCACATGTAAACGACATCCATTCAGATGCTGTTGAACCTAAATAGGAATAGAGGAGAAAAATATGGGCGGATCACGCCTATATTTAGCATATTAACGGATAATGCTACTCTATACCCAGGAATGAAACTTTGTTGTCATAACTCAAAAGCGAACGCTGATATCACATTTCTAATAAAAAATAGGCATGGTCGTTGACCGATTTTGCCCATTTTTAACAAGAGGTGACGCTGATAAAGAATATACATACATATACACTTTTCTATATCTATCGTCTCTTTTTCTATGCGTTACACATTTCAAAACAAAGTGAATATGCCCTCAACCTTAAGTTGTAGGGTATAATTAAGAACGATTATTTCTATATTCAAGGATAAAGTGGCGTGATTATATAAATTTCATCCTAGTTGTATTTACTTTAAAACCTTAATTTAAGGAATTAGATTCTATCAATAACGCCGAGAATGACTATTAAAATAACATAATCCATTTTAACTATGACTTTTCAGCAAATATAAATTTAATAAAAAGTCTTGTAAATTTCCTAATGAACTTCCATTGCCATCAGTCTCAATTCTTAAACCGCTAATGGGAATCGATCCTAATTTAGAACATAATTTGGAGACCTTCTTTACAATGGAATATCCTTTGGTATGTTACGACATTTTAGGCTGTTTCTTTGGCCTCTTAATTGAGATATTGTTAAAAAATCAATACAGTATGAGCTGCTATTTTGCGTGGAAGATAAATCGGATCCTGCTGTTAAATTGGTTCAGAGTCTTATAACAAAATATCCGTTGGTTGAAGCGTCCTTGTTTGTTGGTGGATGTAATGTTGGTGTCAATCCCAAAATAAATAACATGCAACTTGGTTATATTGCTGCGAAATACGAATTGATTATGATATCGGACAGTGGTATAAAAAGTATATACATTACTTCTTCAAATTGCGGTTTCATTAATACTAAAATTTTATTTACAGTGAAAAGTGATACCCTACTGGATATGGTACAAAATATGACTGAAAAATACGATTTAGTACATCAGATGCCTTTTACATGTGACCGTGATGGCTTTGCCGCAACGTTCGAAAAGGTAGTTGATAAACATCAATTCAATTTTAAATTATTCTTAATTCTAATCTTATTTGTTTGAACTGAATTGCGTGGCAGATATACATTTATTGACTGTTTCTTGACCGTCTCTTTGAATCCAGAAGATTTATATATCTTTTGGATTAATTTCTGTATCTATCTGTAATTTTTGCAACTATCTCAAGAATTATTTTTCCATAGAAATTTAAGTACGGGTCCTGATATTGGAACCCGCAAGCAAAAATTTTGCTTATATGAGATGCGCATTCTATATATTGTATGTTCTTTGGTTTCACCTATTTAAATTTCCTGCGTTATTTTTTGTTAATTACGGCGGTGTGTATATTTCACTGCGATTGGAATTATTTGTATGCTTGATTGAATCGTGATATTTTCTTCCTTTTATAAATTCTTACTTGCTTAAAGTGGCAAGGTTACACACGTGTTTTCTTGTTTTTATCGAAGAAGATAATCTTCTTATCTTCATTCAATGCGACCAAAAGCGCCACATAAATTCTTTACTTCATTGGTGTTTACAGGTATTCTATATCAGCCCCGGTATCTCATTTTCTGCCAATTCTGTTGGGGTTGGTTCCTGCTTTAAAAGACAGTTTGGCCGTTGATTCTACAATATTTAAGAATGTGCTATCGCTCTCACTTTCATAAAAATTTGTAGTTATTTTTATTGCCTGATTTTACAGAGAATATAAACGTCTTGCAAACTGTCCAATATCCTCATTTGGCAATTTGAGGAAATATTATACAATTCTGTATTTCTATTATTTCTGAGTCTAAATAAAGTGATGATCAGGTAGGCTCTTTATTACTAGATATAATTCTTCTCGATTAGTCAAGCGTTGAGATCTTACTAAATCGAAAGCATCTCCATGTAATGTTAGCTTAATACAGTCTCTGTAGTCCTGAACGTTACCTATGCTAAACCCTCTTGTGGCTAACTCACATCCCTCTATAAATTCATAAACTTCGACTCGTAAATCTGGCGATTTTGTTCCCGAAAATAGCGGTACTAATCTATTTGTCTTTGCTATTTCTTCTATACCCATTTTGTCTCTGTTGTCTGTTTGCTTGAATTGTGGGAATGAAATTGAATTATATTCCTTCGGCCTGCCGATGGCTGGAGTAGCTTCTTTATGATAAAGCTCTTCTAGGTTCTTTATCAATTCTTCCTGAAACTCTTTTTCTATTAAATAATTACACTGTGCAACCATTGTAGGTCTGTTTTTTAGGAGTGAAAAGCTGTTGACGGTTTCAGAATGATTTTGTGTCGATGAATCTGAAATCCGTTTTTATCCCAAAACAGAAGAAAACCAAGGTCAAATTCCCAAAAAAGAGACTTTTGGGAAATTTGAATTCGGTAGAAACGGAAGAATATTCACAACTAACGTATGAGAAGAAGTTTCTTTTCATGAATATGGAAATATTTTTTGCCTCTGCGCTAATCCCCCTTTCGCCTTAACCGCGAAATGAATTGATATAAAATATAATCTTGTGTTGTAGTTGTATACGATTCTATGTTTATTTTATTTTCAGATATTTTTTGGGACAGTGCAGTCCAGAATTAGCCTTTCAGCAGATGTATTAGGTATTAATTGCCATACTGGAATGTCTTGTCTTTTACGAAAATCTGTCATTGATGAATTGGGTGGCTTGAAAGCGTTTGGTTGTTATTTAGCTGAAGATTTCTTCATAGCCAAAGCAGTGAAGAATTTGGGCTGGAAAATGCGTATAAGCAACCAACCAGCTCTGCAAAATAGTGGCATATGTAATATTAAAAGTTTCCAACAACGTCTCATACGTTGGACTAAGCTGCGTGTTGCAATGGTACCAACTACTATACTGCTGGAGCCGCTATCGGAGTGCATGATACTCGGCGCTTTTGCTTCTTGGGCAGTGTCACTTTTATTCCGATGGGATCCGTTAGTATTCTATTTAGTTCATATATTAACATGGTTTCTTTCGGATTGGATATTATTATCAATAGTACAGGTATGTTGCTATTATCACTATCATAGAAGCTTCAGAAAGGATATTTTTACACACATTTTATAGAATGGATCATTACCGTTTCACAAATTTGAATTTGTAATTGGCTGGCTATTCAGGCAGTTGAGTGGTCCATATCTATTTCTACATGCTTTATTGAATCCAGCAATCAGATGGCGAACTCGAACCTACAAGCTGCAGTGGGGTGGTATTGCATATGAACTACGTGAATGTAATGAAGCTATTAGTGGTAAGAATATCTTGGCATCGTAACATATGGTTTTGCCTACATTTCATGACTTTAAATTTATTTTTAATTACAGTGAAACCTCTACTTGCGGACACCTCCCGCAGGCGGACACAAATGAACAAATGACAAATGAATTGAAAACAAACTTATTTTAAAAGCGAACTTATTTCATTTAACATTGCAGAATGCCAAAATTTGTTCATTCACGTTCAGAAAAATTCAAAAATGTTTAAAACAATCATAACAATAAAAAGAGTTTGGTCGAACATGAATTTTATTTGGAAACCAAAATCTGTACTGCGGTTTATTATCTTAATTACACGCAAAACCCAAAATTTCGAACCAGGAGTCAAAATGACTCCATCGGTACATCTAGTGTTAAGGCAGAATATAGAACTCTTTCTGGTTGTTTATGCTATTTGGAATTTCTGAGTATTGTGAAGTAATTCTCTGTTTCGAATATTATTGAATATTACTAAAAGTCATTTAGGTACATAAAACTAATCGGCAGAATGAAATCAAAGACGGTGTTAACGGTTCGACATGATACGATAGTATCAGACATTGAAATTCTGCACTGTAAAAACAAGTTGAATGTATGCTTTCCTACTAGCCTGGGCACATAAGCAACGCATCCGTCACTATACGAAGTAGAAGTCGAAGTACGACGGAGTCTATGGGTTGGAGCCTTGGGTCAGTCTTAATCCAGAGAGAAATTCTCTGCTTCATGCGCATTCTTCAGCTTGCGAGTATTTTGAGCGTGTCAGAGCGTAGAGTGCGAACAGAATCCGATAGCTTGCTCACAGAGATGCGGTCGAATCAGTAAAACGTCACCACACAGAAAGGCCAAAGATTCTAATAAACATCCAAGAAGAGGAATCGGAAAACTGGAAAACTACTCTTGCCGAATAGCGTTATGGAAATACTGTAATTATTAACCAGATAAACTGGCTGAAATGGCAACGATGGGAGTGAGGTTGGCTCTCAGCGCATGCAGAGCCAAGGAAACCCACGACCAGCTGCCGGAGCGTGATGAAAGAGCGAATTTAGTACGGTCGTGGATGGACAGACGAACGAACGTCAGTATTTCTAACGCATCGCACGCAGCTCTGGGGTAGAAACTATGCATGAATTTGTAAATATGAATGCATGCAGCAAGTGCCAAAAATATGAAAAAGTTAAGATTAAAAGCAATACCAAATAATTCATAGTTTAAATACTGAATACCGAGTCGGAGCAAAAGTAAGCAACGCCGAAACTATAAGGTAGAAAATGGAATAATCTGAAAAACTAAATCACAACACAAGCATACATACGATTGCATGTACACATAAACCTGGTATATTGAAACAATCGAACATTTTCGACAATTCACAAGACAACATAATAAATAAATTAAGACTAACAGTTAAAATATAGTAAAAAACCAAACGCATGAATGTGATTATCGCACTGGCATAATCGGAAAAAACGAATTGAAATCAGTCGGGTTCTAAAGCACAAGCAGCTCGAGATACGCAGATAGAGATACTGTTCCTTGGAGCTTTATGCTGCTTCCAGGTTACGTAGTAACCTCTCGCAGTTCCTTATCGCGCTTGGTGAACATGAAACATTGAAGAGTGAAATCGATAACCAACGAAACTCGCGAAGTGCTTTTATGTTAATGTTTTCGTCAATTTCAAGCACAGGCTCCGCTTATTTGTTGCTCTCAAGCTTAACACGCACACCCTTACAGTTATAGGCACATGCATATGTATGTACATATGTATAAACAAATCATAAGTACGTGTATGTATTTCTACTTTTCCAAGCTCTTTCCCATCAAGGAGCAGCATCACACTCATTGCAATTGACGTCTAAAGAAGAACGCGTCATCAACCATCATGCATAAGTTTTTAGATTAGAATTATTCTCAAATTGAAATCGATTCCCAAATTATTCTCTCTACAACTCATCTGTAATGAGAGTTGAGGCATTGATATCCATTTAAGACCAAGTTCAATTTTAACCCAAATCGATTCTCATTGTTGACATAATATGAGAAGTTTTACAGAAATCATAATAAAAAAAATCCGAATATTTCTATTGTGAGGTTATATCGATATATCAATATTACTTTCTAAGGGACACTAAACATCAATATTCAATTCAATAATAAACAAGCACGTGTCTTCGTGATGCCTTAAACCCAAAAACTTACATTTGAATTAAAACATTACTATTAATAAACTCCAAGTGTTTCTACTTTGTTGAATAATTACTAATTACTCGTAGATCAATTTAAATAATAAAATAGGTATAAAAAATCAAGATAATCGTATTGTGAATTCCAATAAATTGGTAAACTTCTACACTCGTGTAGACTGTCATTCAAGAGATCGCAGTCAGTTTAGACCATTATAGAAAGTGGTAGCCACTCTTTTAGCGTACACTGTATTGTGGTTACACAAACATGAAGAATAAGTTCCACTGAAAGTATACAAGGAATGAGCAGACAAAAATGTAGGTAAATGTTACCTATGGTCTTGTTGTTGCAATGGATATACAGAATATTATATCATTTCTGTGGTAAAACAGGTTTTTAAGTTTCGATTCTATACTGTTGTTGTTGTCCTCAGCTCATTGCCTGGCTTGGTTTTCAGGTTATTCTTTCGTGCTTTCGTCTCCAATAGACAGTAAACGGCGGATACTGCAAGCAGCTGCTAGTCTGACAGACAGTGATTTTTGTGGATCCATACAACAAACTGTTGCTGGTTTTGCTTCGTTTATTGTTCTATTGATTTGATTTTCTATTCTCAATTGCTCAATAAAGTGCAAAATTAATAAAGAAAAAGTTGGAAGAGTTTTACATACAGCCACCCGTAAATACGAGTAGCTACAATTCAGCTAGTGTTTGTGGCTTAAGATACATTACTCGATCAAATGGTAAAAACAGCAACAATAAGGTGAGTCGCCATAGTTTTTTGATGGCATCTATACGCGGAATTCTTTCTCCAATCGCCAGTCTTTCTAAAAAGTATTATTTCTTTTGCAGCCAAAGTTTAGTTCTTTTCAATCTACAGCTATTGCATTTCTCTCCTATTGCTCGCTCCACTTATTTCACGGTGTAATTGTGTGTTATTGCGTATTGTATGGTACATTCTTTCCTCTCCCCACTCAACAGCGGCTTTAAACTGCTCTTCCACCTTCACAACATCTACTCAGAGAAACAACATTTAGAAAGTTGTTTCTTCTCATTGAATTCCGTTCCGTCGGTCTCTTCGGTTTTCGTGACTCTGTCAAGCAAGTATTCACTTTTCTCAGCTTGATTTCCGACATTACTTTTAGCCCAGTTTTTAAATAATTTGCCCCCACCCGGTTTTGAATTCTTGATAAAATGAAAATAAATGATAACTGAATTATTTTCATACATCTGACCAACAATAGTCTAGATTTATATTTCATTCAGATAATCCCTTCGTTCTCGATAATGCAATGTTATCCTTTTGCATATGTTTCCGTCCGTCTGTGGAAATCACGATTGAAAGAAAACGAATGGAGATAGCTGTATGTAGAGAATCGGTCAATATACACGCCCTCTTTTTCTCAAAAACCGAAGGAATCTTTTGTTGAAACCATGTAGTTAGGGTATTGAAGTAAGTTATTACGAATATCTAGTATCAATATCAACTCCTCCACAAAAATTAGTCTTTCGCTATTACTAATCAATTGCTAATCAGCATGAAAAACCTGTAAGTTATATTTACTGTGTCAAACATGGACACTGGCCCACTTTTGCGTTATATGACCAAAAAATAACTTTGGATGAATAGATCGGATTGAGCTACGAAAAATAATTTAATATCCCAAGGGTAGGCATGATCGGACGTCTTCTATATTTGACGCTTTATAGAGACCATATATACACACACTATGCGAGTGTAGGGTATTTAAGCTTCGTCCAGTTCTTCACTCGAGCCCAATACATACATATGTAGATATGAGTATATTTAAGATTTATTTATCTGTCTCTTGGATCTCTCACATTCAAGCACGTGTTAGACGACCTATACATCCAGGTTTTAAGGAAGAAGAAAGCCAACCAACAAAAGCATTTAGCAGCAACTAAAACCATAGCAGGAAACTAGCTGGCATAAACGACAAATCTTGCCAGTGATTGAGAGCCTGTGACGGTTGGACGATTGTCGCTGGCATTTGCCAGAGTAAAGTTGTACTACTGGCGAACACATTATGGAGGGTCCTGAGGTAACCTTCCTTTTTCAATTCGGCAGTATACGCGACGCCGTCTCGGTGCCTGCCAGTACACTGACGCTCAAATCACTCAAGGACATGGCTTGCGAGTTTATCAACACAAAGGTGAGTTTTAGGCGGAAGGACTCTAGATGTTCAATTAAAGTGATGAAAGCATCCCGGCAAGCCAATTAGATTAGACTAGAAAGAAGGTTCACGTATGTAAATATAAATACATATGTATGAGACTGATGTACTCATGTACTCATGTATCCGGAACTAGCAACACTGGCAATGTGGCTAGGTGCCAGCTGACGTATCCATCGTAAAGTTTCACCTTTCGGGAAGAATCACCTTTTGAAATACTATACTATATTCACTGGTTTATTGAATTTAATTTAATTTAATGAAGGTCTTGCAGAGCCAAGTGTTGGGCGAACTGATAATGCAAGACCGTGACATACCGTGAGATTGAGGCATCTCTGGGTCAAGTATAACATCTACAAACATGACGAATCCAGAATCTCCTTCTGCCTGAGCCCAAAACCTACGTGCTCAACGATTCTCGACGCCAGGAGAAGTGGTTGATACGTTAAAAATGCATGCACTCAATCGGAATGGAAACAGTGCTATAAAAATTGTTTCCACGTATGCAGAAGCGTATCGACGGAGATATTCTGAAACACTATAAAACTATTTCCAATCTAATTTCTAATTTTAGATTTAATATTAGATAGTCAGTAGTAAGTAATAATTATGGGCGTGATCCGACAGTTTCATTATCTGCCTGGCTAATATGTACTGTACTATACTTTTGATGCTAAAATATAATAAAATATGGTTTCGGCTAAGTATACCGGAACAGTGCTTACATTGGGTGAACGTGTGTGTTTCGAAACTAAGAATAAGCTTCTAAAAACCACCTTCTCATTTTTTTTATGCCACAGATCCCTGACAGCGGTCTGACACATCTTGTGGAGCGTATACTGCTCTTCCGCCACGACTACAGCAGTCCAAATATTCTGCACATCATAAACGCAGCCTCCGAAGTTGTGGACGAGACGCTGGTGGAAATCGTACTCACTGCAAGTCGTAAGTACCTCACTAAACTTTTGCTGCATTCGTTTTCGGTTCTTCATAATTCTTTTTCTTAATTCATGATTCTCTGGGAAAGAAGAAAAGAGAAATGCTGATCAAATTTACGTTTAATTAAAACTTGTGATTAAACCTCAAATCACAGAAATTTTCAAATCTTATCCTATCGTTAATTTTTATATGAAATTCCTCTGTCTTCACTTCTTTACTCCGCGGTTTAGCCATACTTTACCCAGCTTCGGAGATACCCACCTTGAAGCCCCACTCGCTCAATGTTCACTCATACAAGGCCCCAACATTCTGCGATTTCTGTGGGGAGATGCTATTCGGTTTGGTGCGTCAAGGACTCAAATGCGACGGTAAGGCGGAGAGAGAAGCAGAACAGCGTGCATATACCATACATGTAGCATTCATAATTAATGCCATTCACTTGCATTTACAGGTTGTAGTCAGAATTATCACAAGCGCTGTGTCGTGAAGATCCCCAACAACTGTAGTCGACCCAATGATATTACCGCCCGACGTTCATCCACGCTGCAACCCACGCGTAGCCCGTTGGGTGGCTCAACAAACTCTCTACAGTCGACAGATGAACAGGTCCGGAATGGCTCTGGAACATCATTGGTAAAGCGGATGTCTGACCTAATGAGTGATATGATAAAAAACTAGCGATAGTTTCAAGTAAACAAGTAGACCTTAAAAACATGTTATTGCAGTAGAATTACAATAATTTGAGTGCCTTCTACTGCAATGAAATGCAACAGACAGACAAATTTCCAAATTAATTAAACTTCCCGACAGCTTTTGTAGCATTATACTTTCTGTCCTTAATTGTTGAATCCCAATACCTTCCCAAATCTATTTCTTATCTATTTCTATATAAGGAATATCACACCCGAGTACGTAAGCTCAGTCATATATATGTATGTACGAGTATGTAGACATATATCTGTATACATATATCGCCCATACATACGTATGTTACCTGTACATAAGGATGATTAAGCTAGTTTCTGTACTTGTATACAAAGCAAAGAGTGTTAGGTCTGGTTTAGGTTATTCTGAGACATAATTACTTAAACCACTATGTACAGTTTTATACACGTTTCAAAATTTGTATTTTCGCTAATTTTGCATTACTATTGTATTGAATAAAGCCTTTTCAGTTTATAATTTGGTGTTTTTTGTTTGCGTGTTCTACCAGTGCAGTAAGTTAACTATACATCTAAACCAGATCTTTGAATGTCCAACATTACGGACAACATTATATATGAGTATATAATGAACACATATCGGGGAAATGAATTTGTAAAACCTTATGACTGATATCGCCCACATCTTAGGTATTAATTCAAAGTTTTTTATCGATTACTCTTTAGTGTTCCTGCGTTGCCAGAATCATTTACATATCTAACGTGTATTTGTAGAATGTGCCAAAATATCGCCATCACCAATGTACCTCATCGTCCGGCAGTCGTGGGAGCGTCGGCGTTGGTGGACCCAGTACCATTTCCCATATAGCTTCGGCCGCTGTTTCGGGAGCTTCCCTAGCAACTGCCGTAGGTCACCCAGCTTATCATGAGAAAATAAAAATACCTCACACCTTCATGATCCACACATACGGCATTCCCACTGTGTGCCAGTACTGCAAGAAACTACTGCGAGGCCTCTTCAAACAAGGTCTGCAATGCCGCGATTGCCAATACAACGCACACAAGAAGTGCTTGGAGAAGGTTCCTCATGACTGCACCGGTGAATTGCAACCACAAGTATGTGATATTGCCGAGAACACGCCCACACACAGCAGTAAGGAGCGAGATTTCTTCTTTCGCGAAGAATTCGATGACAGCGACTGCGACGACAATCCTACTACTGATTTTACAACAAGACAGGGTAATCGCAATCACTCCACCACTACCACGAGCACAGCATCGACAACGAAACCAGAGTCCTTTGGTCGACAGACAATGACGAAAGGCACAACAAATGCACACAATTCGCCGCTCGAATTAATTAATGGTCGCGTGGGCGGCGGACAGATACACCCCGCGTCGGAGGGCCAAATGCGCGGCACTGGAGAGGGGCAATCAGTCGATAGTAACTCGGAGCCACCCAGCTCGTCCTCTTCGCCAAACTCCAACATACCGCTTATGCGAATTGTTCAATCAGTAAAACACACGAAAAAGCGCGCCGATCAAGCCATCAAGGAAGGTTGGCTAGTCCACTATACCAATTTGGATAGCGCCGTTAAACGTCACTTCTGGCGCCTGGATTCCAAGACAATAACGTTGTTTATCTCAAACCAGGGCAGCAAGTACTACAAAGAGATTCAATTGGCTGAAATTCAAGCCATCCTACCAAATTGTGAACTCAGCACTAGTTCAAACTACTGTTTCGAAATACGCATGCCATCGGTGTACTATTTTATTGGGCAGGACCCGCTGCTAGATATGCGCGACCAGCAACCAGTGCGACTTCCAGCACTAGATAGCGGTATAGGCTCGGACATCGCCAAGAGTTGGGAGACAACCATTAAGCAGGCCTATGTACATGTGACCAATACTCGTGAGTTCGGGGGGTCGATCAAACAGTACCTGAAGTGACTGACCGCATTTCCATTTCAGAATGCTGCGAGTCCGAAGAAAGTGTGCAAGACATGGGCCAGCTCTACCAGATCTTCCCCGACGAAGTACTGGGATCGGGCCAATTTGGTGTGGTCTACGGGGGCATGCACAAGAAGACCAAACGCGACGTGGCCATCAAGGTTATCGACAAACTGCGTTTCCCCACCAAACAGGAAGCGCAACTAAAGAATGAAGTGGCCATCTTGCAGGTACATCATACAAGCCGGCGTTTGTGTTTACGAATATACTATTTATCATTTAATTTAAAATTTCGTTCACTCAATAGAACATCTCGCACTGCGGCGTCGTTAACCTCGAACGAATGTTTGAGACGCCAGAACGTATATTTGTAGTAATGGAAAAACTGAAAGGGGATATGCTTGAAATGATACTTTCGCACGAACGAGGCCGCCTGAGTGAACGGGTCACCAAGTTCCTCATAACACAGATACTGATAGCGTTAAAGCACCTGCATAGCCAAAATGTAGTGCACTGCGACTTAAAGCCCGAAAATGTGCTGCTCTCTTCCAATGCGGAATTCCCGCAGGTCAAGCTGTGTGATTTCGGCTATGCACGCATCATTGGTGAGAAATCCTTTCGACGTTCAGTGGTCGGGACACCGGCCTATTTGGGTACGTATGGCTGCATTCGAGCAAGAATTATTCTATCCATGCTCCCGTGTTTATCCCATTATATGCAATATCCTCTTCACAGCCCCAGAGGTTCTGCGTAACAAGGGCTACAATCGTTCACTCGATATGTGGAGTGTGGGCGTGATCATATACGTCAGCTTGAGCGGCACGTTTCCATTCAACGAAGAGGAAGACATCAACGATCAAATTCAAAATGCTGCCTTTATGTATCCGCCAAATCCTTGGAAAGAAATATCATCAAATGGTATGAGAACAGAATATTACAAATACGAGTATTATTAAAATGACAACATTTTTTTAAAACTAACAGTATACAGAATGCTCCCAAACAAACTGCCAAATCACAAATTTTATATTTAACATTTCTTAGCTGCAACTTACGCTATTATTGCTTTTATTTGTTGATTAAATTATAAACTAAAGATAGTGATCTTTCTTCGTTCACGTATTTGATTTTCACGTAATTAATTTTTTCAGCTATCGATTTTCACGTAATTAATTTTTTCAGCTATCGATTTAATCAACAATCTGCTGCAAGTAAAGCAGCGAAAGCGATATACCGTGGACAAAAGCTTACTGCACTATTGGCTACAGGACAAACAGACCTACCGAGACCTGCGTAACTTGGAGGCAGAAGTGGGCACGCGCTATCTAACGCATGAAGCCGACGATCTACGATGGGCCGGCAGCGAGATATGACCACGTCAAGGCCAGCACCAACAAGACGCCTTAACTAGAGGATCACGAACGCCACAAGATAAACAACAGCTACAACCTACAAATAATAAATATAGGAAAGCTGAAACTTGCGGCTTCAGCAATCTTCCAGCCGCCCCAAAATACTCGTACGAGGCTATCGGCGACAAGGCTCTCAACTGGGTACGTGGTCATTTGTGTCGCCATGTTAAATGAGTCCCCTTACAGATGACAGTCTCTAATTTTTCTAGCATGTATAATTTTATACTCAGAAATTATTCATTCGAATCGTCAATAACTTGAAACTGTCTGTAGTACCCTTAAAACTATAACGATACGAATTATCATTGTAAATGCTATAGTCTGTATTTAAAGTTATGTAGTCTTGCATGTACATACGTTTAAATACATACGAGTACAAACGCATACGGACGAAGTACCCTTATACTTTAATTTTAACTATTATTAATGATTAAGCAATGAATACTTGTAGTGACCACTCCAAGACACGGGACTAAATTATTAGTATTAATCCATTTTATGTATTATAGTACAAATACTATTTTCGAATCCATTCCACATTCGATAGAATCAACAACGAATCTATTACGATGAGTAATCATTTCAACTTCAATGGTTAATGCTTGTGTTAATGAAGTTTTCATTAGTAGTTAATTGCAATTGGACGGATCGATACTCAACCTTATCTTGTATTTTACTTCTCCATTGTTAAGAAACCCATTGCTGTACTTTTTAATTGTGTATAAAAAATATTGCTAACGCAGTTCTACCCATAATCATACTATGTGTATGTGTAAGAATGTGCATATACATATAGTGCATAATATATCGAAATAAAAGATGCTCATTAATTAATGGAAAAACACAGCCATATTTTAATTATTAAATCTGTGTTATCGCAATGATATTTTGAAGAATTTAATTAAAATCGATGTAACTCCCAAGGATCGAAATTTTAACTCCCCTACGGAGATTTTTTTCAATTGAGTTCTTCCAGAAAGCAAAAACTAGTTTGTCAGGGAAATTATAAGTCCATAATAATTATATACATTACATATATTTTCCTAATAATATAAATAACATTTTTAGGAAAGGCTACGAAAAACCTACACACTGACCACAAACCTACCTACAAAACCTACAAAACTTCAAAAAATCATTTTAATTCATGAAGACGAAATATTGTGTTTTTAATGTTTAGTATTTATATTTTTAAAAGCTATTGTAGGATCATCGTTCATTAAGGACCTAATAAATATTTTAAATTAACGTTCATTAATATTTTGGATTTGTTATAACCAACACTTGAGACACTTGTACACTTGGTACAAGATACCGTAACTACGACACCTTGTTCAAGTAGAAAAATGCAGCCATTTGCGAAAAAACGTATCTCTGGAAACTTATTAGTCAGTAAGGCGGTTTGAATATTCACTAAAGAGTTTAGGAAGTGCATCCGTATGAATCCATTGACACATTTCACAAAACATTAATTTCTATGCACTAGAGAAGAAAACACACATAGAGAGTGTGTATGTCACACATCAGAGAGTGAAACGAGTTCAGTTGAGATAAATGTGAGTTTAGTCTACAACTACTGGTAGGAATGGCGACTTTAAATATGTTTATCAAATTGTTGCTTGCTACACATTTTGCATTAGTATCAAGCGAATGGATTGAAATACCGCAAAAATCTATGAAAGAAAAGCACGATATATCGTTTATGAACATTTTGAATAAGTCAGTCACAAGTGGATCAGCTGAAGACAACGGTTCAACCTCCCCGAGCATAGAATGGATTGCATACCAACAAGAACGATTCAACATCCAGAACACGAGTTCACCCAGACTAATCGTCGACAGTGCGAGTAATTTAAAGAATAGTGCTCGAGTTGTGGTTCCAGCCCATCAGATGATATTGTCAGATGATATTGACCACAAAGAGCCAATACGCAGCTCCAAAAGACATCTTTTTTTTCAGACAAAAACCAAAATTGAATTAGACAACAAACCGCAGGTTGAAAATTTAGAAACCACTACCAAGAGAGATATTTCGAAGCATTTGATGAGAATAGAGGACACCGATGCTACTGCTGGCACTGATGATGATTTTGATCCCGCCTCCGAAGCAGTTGATAGTGAACATAGCAATACATCTATGAACCCCACCATTAACGGATTTTTAAAATTTATCAAATCCATTCAAAAAAGTTTTTTAAGAAAGGCTGGGGTCAGCATTGAGAGGAAAATAAAAATTCTAAAAAATTATAGAGATAAAATAATGCGAACTATCGGTAAAGAACAATTTGTGGCGCGTTATATTCACCTATAAATTGTTTTTTTAGAGAACCGATTCAAAATGTTATGGCAACCGTTGGAGCGCAAACGTAGTAAGCGCGGTCTATTCGATGACTCACATTTAAGTTTTCCGCCAGAAGCAGCATTAATAAGCATTAATTTTTTGACTTTTGCCGTTTTCCTTATCAAGCTTGTTCTGGTGAGTATCTTTCTAAGAAAGAAAGTAATTTGTAACAGGCATGTAAATATTTAATATTTAATTGTTATTCATATACATACATATTTAATGGGAGCATTTCCATTGCAGCAGGTGATACATATTGTAAAGAGCAAACATTACTCGTTTACCGGTTTTGGCGTTAATACTGATGCAGCTAGTAAATTTGCAATGCGTAACTGAGAGACGGCATCTTCATCAAACTTCGAAAATCTTCATTAGTATAATTATAATCGAATACCAATAACACAAGCAGCAAGCTCTAAAATAAACATTGTACAACAAAATATTCTCAGTAAAATAAAAACTATAATTTTGGAGTGTGTAGAATGTATTATATATGGGCATTTATATACCGTGATCGAAAAATAAAATGGGTCCTTTTGAATTTTTGGGTTTTTTTCATATTGAAGACCTTCTATTCAACGCGCCAGTAAACAAAAAAAAGTGGTCTCGTTCTCCACATGTACGTCACAAAGTATTTTTTAAATCGCCAGGATCACAACACACCAGAGATGAGCGATATTTACATACCAGTGATATCACTGTGATTTAAAAGTCATTGGTCACTTTTTAATATTATTTTTACCAGTGACAGTGACCGCCTTAGTTCCACGATATTTATTCGTTCCTGTCAGTGGCTTATTCTCGTGCCGTGAATTCGGAATACAATATTTTTTCATGAGTTGTACAAAAACCCAGGATTGGCTTTATTTGACATTTAATATTATGTGTAGAGTTGGGTGGTATTTCGGGACCCGTGATTTTGTAACTGCTACTTTGGACCAGTTGCTTGGTCACTGGAGCGACAGAATATTTTTTTAACAGTGATAGTGAAACGATTCGTTCTTGTCAGTTTCTGTTGCCGTGAATTCGCTATATAATCGTTTTTTCACTTAAAACAACCTTTTCTTGCCTGTATGCATTTAACATTCTGTTCTAAAAAATTTGCTAGTGACTTATTTTTATTTCCGCTTACATATTAATTATTGCAATTGTTCGAACATGATTGGAAAAATAAAATAATATGAAAATAATGATACAAAACAAAATAATCAGTAACAAAATTATTATTTTGTGGTATCCAAACATACTTAATATTATTATATATATTATTATACAGAAAAAATTATTTCATAGTCATTATTTGTTTTCAAATTGTCGATATTCGATATGTAAACGTATTAAAATTTCTGATATTGGTTACTTATATCAAAATCACGGTGACTTAAAGCACTAACCACATAATATATAGACCGCTAAAAGTCCCTTTTTTCTGGTCTGCAAATATTTCTATAGCCTGGGTCCCAAAAAAATTCTTACTCTCGTATTCTCTTTTCAAGAGCGATTGTTTTTGTTTAACTACTGCCACGAAAGGTAGGTTTTCTCTTTCTTTCTTCCACAGATCGTGCTCGTTATTGCTTTCGTCATTGCATATTCGTATTCTGTGTATTCTGTGGAAGAAAGAAAGAGAAAACCTACCTTTCGTGGCAGTAGTTAAACGAAAACAATCGCTCTTGAAAAGAGAATACGAGAGTAAGAAATTTCGTGGGACCCAGACTATAGAAGCATTTGTGGAAATGAGTAGGAACACATTTTAAACACGTGGAAGAACGAGAAAGCCTACCGTTCATAACCGTTGTAAAACAAAACCAATTGCTCTTGAAAAGAGAATACGAGAGTAAGAATTTTTGTGGGACCCAGGCTATAGAAATATTTGCAGACCAGAAAAAAGGGACTTTTAGCGGTCTATATATTATGTGGTTAGTGCTTAAAGTCACTGGTAAAAATCACGGTGACAGACATGTAGCAGTCACTGCTGTCACCGTTCTCAAAACTGGACGGTGGATCACTGGAACGCTCGTCTCTACAACGGTACAAATGCCAAACTGTAAAACTGGTATGAAGCAAAATTGGAACAGGTTAAATATTACTCGAACGCTCCGATTTTGTTGTTTTAGTTTTATACGGTAACTGCAACGAAAACAAAAGTTCTGGTCGGTCTCGTATATTTTCGGAGGTATATCCCTTTGAAATTTCGAGAGTATATCTCTTAAGCTATACAAGATACATGTTATTTTTCTCGTTGCAAAGGTATTTAAAAGATCTTTTATTTATGTAAGTAATTGCTGTCAAACGAAAAAAAATACCGGACCTGCGCGTGACGCAACCTTCTTTTCTATCAGCCTTGTTGAAGACGTACTTTTACCTACGACTGTTAGGTTCGTTATCAGCATTGTAATATAGCAGAGTCGCAGTATTAAAAATAGTACATGAAGTAATTTTTTTTTTTGTACACTTTAAACTGCATTGCCTCCTAAAATACTGCACTGATTCTCATGGAGAAAATATGTTTAGAAAGCTAAACACCTCTAGTTTCTTGTTTTCTAAAAAAGTGTATTTCTTACAAAAAAAATAATGAACAAAATAAAAAACAGTAATGAAAAAAGTACTACAATTTTGAAAATCGTCCTTTCTCCAAAAATATGCGATTTTCGGAAAAATTGTACCTAAAGTAAATGAAAGACATCTTAAGCTTACGGTTAAGCATATAAAGAACTATAACTCAGGAACTAGGGTTAAGGCGCCGGGGTAAGTTGTTGCTGTTGGTGCCTGTGGACCTACCGTGTTGTTGTTAGTGCTTGTGGAGCAGACCCTAATAACAACACGGTAGGTGTTACCGGGCGGATCAGAATTTCCTCCTCACAATGAAATAACATAGTTATTTAAAATAATTTTCCGTTTGGCAAATAAGTTTGCTAGCCTAACTACGGCATTAGAGGATATCTACTTAGATACATTTTATAATTTATCGATAGTTTTTACAATACTTTTCATTTCTAACATAGGTTGACGGCTGCACGTGTATCAACGGGTATTTTAAAGAAAACACTGGACTTAACAATGCCTAAGGAGAAATCGTACATTGAAAAAGTTTGCTCGGTTCCCGAAAATGGGGAAAAGCCCGTTCTATGTAGGTTTAGTACCAAAGTAAACTATGTTACAATAAAACTATTCACTTATTATTCTTTGTGCCATTCTAGTGAAATTTCAAAATGGAAAGCTCGCTTCAGTTAGCAAAGAAACGACACAATATCGCCCCGTGTTGCACGAACGCAAGCGAACAAAGGGGGCTGTGGTTGCTGCCAGTGGAAATATTTACCATGGTCTAATGAGCGAAAAGGAAGAACTAACGGATTCTTATCTCTTCGTGAGGAATCGTCAAACTAACAAGGTTCGCATTATTCCCATCGACCATGTGCTTCTCAATAATCACATCTACACCGCATCGGGCAAAGAATCTAAATCGTCAACAATATCTAGCGAAAATAGCAAAAACCACCTTTTAAAGCAATTTGGTGGACGAAAAGCAAATCGCTACGTCAACAACATGGAAAAGATGAGTATGAACATCGATATCGTTAAAGATGAACTCGACAACATAATTAATGAAGCGAAAATAGAGCCGGCTAACGAGGGAATTGGGTTCAATCAACACTTCGATCTTATTAGACCAAAGTTTAATAAAGAGGCAAAGAACCTCTATGAGATATATAATGTTTCAGATGTGGTGCCGCAAGATTTGCTTGATCGCCTCGAAGAAGAAGCCATGACAGTTTTGTCTAGTAAAATTGAAAATTTACCGTATGCCTTTAGGAAATGCAGTTTTAGAATTTTAAATTTTAAAAATAATGTCTTCCAGCATCAAGTCAGATTATCTCCTGGACTGTATAAAGACATTGCAAAACTCGAAACCCTCCGCTGAAGGCTTGCTTCATACAAAACTGATCATCTACATGGACGCCCTGTTCAATATGATTAAAACACGCATCCGTATGTTCGACAAAATCAAGTTGTCAGACATCACCGAAAAGGTTGAAAATGACATACGCAACAGATTTTCTGATCCAAATTCATCTAAATCGAAGTAGGTGCTTATGTTATTGTTATTTGAGTTGTATAATATCGATTTCTCTATTCTGATTTAGATTGCGAACCGCCTTCTCTACTGAAAAAGGACTCTGTCATATCATAGTTATAGCTGTACTCATCAGCAATGACTACCAAATAGATGTGAACATACTTGCTAAAGAACTGTGTATAGGAAAACCAAAAATTATCAAATTTGCAAATATTGTGTGTGTCAAGAAGAAGTCAGGGACTGATTTACTCACCCTAACTTTACCCCATCACATGACACCGCTCACATCAAGATTTCGTAAAAAAACAAACAAATAATCTTTTTTTTTAAACTATGTATGTAGTTCAGAAATTTGGTCGTTGTATTTAATATTGACTCATATAATAATATCGTTGACTCTTAAAAATTATATGTATGACGAATTAAGCTGCAAAAGATAAGATCCATTGTAACATAATACCTCTATTAAGAAATTTAAAATCTGGCGAACAGATAATTATACCGCCACTAAATTCATTCGATACATTTTCAGTTTTGCTGATAAGGTGTCCTGAATCTCGTAATAATTTTGGTTTTATTTTTGGCCAACATTAAATAATACGGTCACGTTCGGTAGTCATTATTTATTGAATTGTGTTCGATGTTTTATTTCAGCATTATCAGTCTATTTTCCAGCATTTTATTTAATTCAAACGGATTCAGTATCTACTATTGGAAATTAGCATTGTTATAGAAAATGTAAATTAGAAACCAAAGCTTGATTTCAATTATGAAAATATACTTGTATTTTTTCACAATTTTGGATCAATTTATTTTCTGAATACAGTTTCAGCACGTGACTAAATTATAGATTGAAAATCGAACGATAAAATTCAAATCAGAAATCATTATTAAAACTATTAATTTCATTTACAAATTAAATGAAACGTAAAGCCGCTTTCACATATTTTCCAATATTGTACGTTACAGATCGGCAGCTAGATTAGACCGCTAAGCCAAAAACCGACACGATGCAATACATGGTTTTGTTCTCCCAGCGTACAGTGCAACTACCATCAGTATCGTTGTTCCAGTAGCAAGAACTTGCCGTGTGCAGTCCTGCACCATTCTTCTGCATAATCATTGAAGTCACGATATACTTGTATGGCTTCTGCTCCTTGGTTAATACACTCAAACAGTTCTCCACCACATGACCCGTCCAATTGTTCACTTTGTCATGTTGGTAGGCGTTTCCACCGATTGTATGTTCGATCGCCTCCTTGATGATTTTGCTGACATCATCCACAATAAACTGACTTTCTTCGCGTCCTTCATCCATTTCCTATGCGGTAATTAATAGAAAAGTGCGAATATAACTGCAATGTTTTCTCCGAAATTACTAAATTCGGAAAATTTTTGGGAAGGAAGTTTGATTAACAATTTTTTCTATTTATGCTCAAAAATTCGTTTCAATTTCTGACGACCTATCAAACAAGCTTTTCTGCCAGCCTCTACAAATTTTGTTTCAGTGTTGCACAGAACTAAAATCAATAAAATCAATACATTTGCTAACCTTATACGTACGTAATTAATTACTTTGAATAGGCCTTAATGCGTTTCCTTTTCTCACCAAGGAATTCTACACTCCACGAATTTATTATATTTCGTCCAGCACTCAATTCAAGTTATCCTGTTTATAGCCGAGAATAGAACCGAAAAGGTTCCAGGGACCAGATTTACATCCGTACAAAATTCCCAATTTTGTTGTTGTTTCAGACGCTAATTACAACAACAAAATTACTTGTTGCTCTCTTTTGGTTTCAAAGGGATAGCCCCTTGAAATAGGATACGTGTCCGTATCTCCTTAACTATATGAAATATTTCCATGTCACTGATGTAATTGGAAAGTTAATCAAATTCTCTTTGATTTATATAAAATAATATTTTATCGAAACACTATTATTATAGTTTTAAAGAAAAATTACATTTAAGACTTTTGGTGCTGTTTTTTACCATTCATTACTTTGTTGTAAATACCGTAGAAAACACCAACAAAATTGGGCATTTTGTACGGATGCAAATTTAAACCGGTTCAAGTCTTTAAACATGTTGCATAGTTTGTTTTCTTGCTCCCAATATGCTCTTATGGGAAATGAGAAAAAAATAAAATGTCGCTGCCGAAGCGTACTGACGACAAAACTGCGCAATTTTCGTATATTGTCGTTGGCGTCACTCCTTTCTCTTTTTGGTGTTTGTTTACATTCTATTTGACACATCTATTTGGAAATTCTTCAAAATTAAATTGTATAAACAAATTTTATTGTGTGAGTATATGAATTATACTAAAATTAATAGTAATCCATTATTTCATATTTTGGACAAAACACATATCGCAGATCGGAAAAATTCTTTTGTAAACAAATTATTTGTCCTCTGCTACGTTTTAGTGTATAAGCACATCGGAGCGTCAGAACTTCCTAGGGTTAAAAAAGAAGTCCCAGAATGAATACACCAGACGCTCGTCAAAATTTGGTTACATCATGTCCGCCGTTTCTGCTATTTATGTTTTTTCTTCAACAAAATTGTTGTGTCTAGTTCGGAATTGCGGTTTTTGTTTGTTTGCATATCAAACATCTCCTTTTTATTTCTGCTTGTTATTGCTTTTTGTTTACATTTGAAGAATATGATATTATTATTATTATTATTATTATTATTATTATTATTAAATTATTATTTTCGAAGTATTTTGGACGAAGAGCACATTTCCGACATCAGTGAGAAAATAGAATCGTTTCGATCGACGCGTCCTGAATCCGAGCTCCAGAGGGCAAAATTTTGCCATAAGGTTTTTACAGTAAATTATTTTTTGACGCTGACGCTGTTGTGATTCACACTTAGCAGTATCAGATTTCTGACAAAAGCGACCACAAATGGTGTCGAACAACAATCAGTCATTACTTCTTCACTGCAAACGGTCATCATGCATCTCTTTACGTCAAACAATGCTTAATAAATTTAAAGATTCGCAATATAGTGATTTGGTTGGACTACGTAGCTAAAAGTAACTAAATTGAAATAAAACATTAACTTTACTTTGATTAAATTAAAACTTTTTTGAACTTGGCGTACAATTCAAATGAATTTGTTCAGAGAGATCTTGGCTCGATTTCCGCATAAAGGTTTAGTTTACAGCTTCGCTTATGGCTCAGCCGTGAAGCGACAATCAGGCTACGAAGCTGAAACACAGAAAAATAACATCATTGATCTGATTTTCTGTGTAACTGACTCCCATGAATGGCATGCTCTTAACCAAGAGAAGCACCCGAGTCATTATTCCGGATTACAGTTGCTTGGTAGTAAATTCATTGCAGGATACCAGGACCGATTGAGTGCGGGTGTCTACTTTAACACTTTAGTGCCGTTGTCGGACATCGGCGTGACTATAAAATATGGAGTCGTCAGTAGACAGAATCTGCTAAAGGACTTGATGGATTGGGATTATTTATATCTGGCAGGACGTCTTCAGAAACCCGTTTTAAACATCGTGTCAGCCTCCAGCGAGGATTTGAACAAAGCGTTGCAGAGAAATCTTCTGAATGCGTTTCAAGTGGCTCTGCTTCTGCTGCCTGAACGTTTTTCCGATTTCGAATTATTCCATACAATCTGTAATCTTAGCTACAGAGGTGATTTTCGAATGATATTCGGAGAGAACAAGAATAAAGTACGCAACATAGTGCAGGCGCAAAGCAAAGATTTCTTCCAGTTGTATCGCCCAGCTATCCAGCAGTTATCAGATTACATAGCGGTTGATTTTGATGCAAAGGAGTTGGGCTCAGGACGGCCCATCATACAATTCGAGCAAGACAAATCAACTGCAGCCAATGAATTTCACTTACGTTCTGCACCCGCAAGGTTGCGCGCATGCCTGATTAAAAACTCTGCTTATCGGGGCAGCTATGTTGACATTGTAGAGCATATTGCAAATGGACACAACTTGCGGGAAATTGTGGAAGTGTCTGTGAATGATATAGTTTGGTGGAGCAGCATAACGCAGTCGGTGAAGAACATACTAGCAGCAGGGCTGCTAAAATCTGCTGTGTATAGTTACCGCAAAGCAACTAAGACTTTTGATAAGTAAATTACTGTAAATCAAAGAAAAACCATTGACGTTAACTGAAATCATATTTTTAATATAAATTTTGTATGTAAGAAACTGATTTCTGCAGAGTTCATATACTTTGGAGGTATTATTTGAATTTATAATTCAGTAGAATTTGATGACTAAATGACAGTATCTTACACATTACATGACGTTTTTTAACAGTCCTAAATACACTGATTCTAACCTAAATTTCGGATGCATTGAAATTTATTTGTTCCTCTGTTGTTCCCATATCACTGGAATAGTAGATTGCGTTTACTGGAGAGATTGAAATTTATTAAAACAAAGCTTGAAAAAAAAATAACAAAAAATTGTAAAAGCCGTTAACAACCACGAAGTAATCTTCTGCAAGGACTAATTTCATTAAATGAAGTGTAAATCATTTCCTTATATTGTTATTAGTAATTATGTTACCTCTTAATATTTTGTCCATGTATGCTTTGAGTGCAATAAAAATTAAAGTTTATATCTTCTGCATCAATCAACACTATATAATTCGCAAGATTTTAATCGAACAAAATGCATTGCATTTTAATATTTTTACTTATTTTATTGTTTATGTTTAAAAGTAATAAATACCATAGTACCAATAGTATTTAAATTATGATTAATGGGTTTTTATTTCTAATTTCCCATTGCAGTCTAATCAGGCCAATCTTCAGATCAGATTTAGAAGCAAGATGCCTAGCTCCGATTTGGATCGCTCCACTAGTAAGAAGACTGAAAAAAAATCGGGAAAAAAATTAAAAAAACATAAGAAGGAGAAACGGAGGGAAGAGAAAAAATATAGACATTCTTTTGATGGATGCAGTTTAAAAGAGAGTTCAAGTAACCAAACATGCTCAACACGAACGGAACGAAATGAAGCAAATAATCTAGAAGATCTTAAGGCTTTTGGTCCCGCCTTGCCGCCACATTTGCTAAATCCTTCATCATTGCCTAAAGTCATCATTGGTCCTCAAATGCCGAGTAATCGAACCACGATTTCATCTTCAAAGACAATTTTAAAGAAAGCGGACAGACGCGGTTCATCTTCAGCTGAAGATCAGGATATGGTTTTTGGTCCGGTTCCATTAAACGGAGACCATGGCGAGATACCGTTAAGCATTCCTCATCTAGAACTAGAGCAACGCGCATTGGAGTTAAAAATAGCAGCTTTTGGCGACAGCGAAAAGCAGAGTTCTGACCAAAAGGCGCGTGAAGAATGGATGATTGAACTACCGGAGGTGGGATTAAAAGGTGGACTCGCCGCATTATCAAATATGAAGCGCAAGTTCCATCACGGCAAAGAAAGACCTGATTTTAGTGATCGTTCTGCATGGACCAACACGCCAAAAAGCGATACCACGTCATCTCTGAAACCTTTAAGTTCTAAAGCATCTTCTGAAGCCTTGAGAACTGATTCTCAAGCAATCCGTGAACGGCAACATGATAACGAGCAAGAACTTGTTGCAGAGAAGCACAAACGCAATGAGTCTCTAGTAGAAATTCATCAAAAGAAACTGCAACAGGAGCAAAAAAAAAAGGTAGAGTAAATATCGAAAAATTATTAGATTTTAAAATATTTTATTAAATAGGAGGAATTAGACGCCGCCAAAGGAAAATCAGAACGACGACCATTTAGTCGTGAAATCGACTTGAAATTAAATAAAATTGACAAAAATCAAACTAAATCAATTGTAGATAAAGCAAAAGTGTTGAATACAAAGTTCGCATCTGGCCACACAAAATATCTTTAATAAGCCATTATTAATCTAAATTATAAATTATAAATAAATAAAGTTTTACATTAAATTGTGTGCCCGTTATTTAACTGACTAAATACATTTAGTAATTGTGTACACAAGTCTTTGCCCAATACGTAATTAGTAGTTTCTGGAACTCTTAATTCTCCAACTAATATTAAGTAAACTTCTTTAATACATCCCATAGAATTAATTGCCAAAGGTACAAAAAGTAAACATTTAAAATTAACGCTGAGGTGCAGGCTTTGGTTTGGGAATTTTCGCTAGCAACATTTGAATTTCATCCTTTTCTTTCCATTCCTTCCACAATTCAAACAGATTTACTATGGCGCGTACAATTTCCTGAACCTTGTCCAAATCAACATTAAGTTCTGCAAACCACTGTTTTAAGGACTCTTTCTGCAGAATAACACAAGCTATCTGTAAGCAGGCTATTGCTATCTAGAAGTTAGGAAGGAATGACGAAACAATTGAAGCTTGATGCGGTGAATGACTCACCTGGTACGGAGGATATAAAAGACACACATCAGTGCGAAGAGAGTCGTTTATGATACGCCAACTGAGTGTTAACAACTGCTCTTCTTGTCCTGAGGAGCTGATGTCCTGCACTAACTGTAACAATGGTCTGTACGGCTGATAGACGATCAGGCAACAGTCTAAATTTTCCAGCAGGTAGAACTCGCACTCTAATATATGATTGGTGCGATAAGGGAATTCCTGGGTGTAGGCGTAGCTGAATTTGGTCTTGATCACAGACTGGCAGATGGATATGAGGCGCGAGTTAGAAATGACACCAAACTCCTCCACTTTGGATGCTAAAAGTATACAGGTTGGAGCCAGTAGAAGTGGATCAATATTTTTTAGTGAGTTTCGTGCATAAAAACGCTTAAAATATACGGTAGCGGTGGCGATAACTTGTTGGCGAAGCTTTAACTGTTCGCCAAGGACCTGAATCACATTGGCAAAAAATATGAAAACTTTCTGGTACTCGTCTTCGCTCATTACTTGAAGATCATATTGGCGTTCACGCATTAGGTCTTGACGATCCAGTATCCACTGTTGAGAATGTGAACTCTGCCAAAAATTTCCAGCCATTTGCACCGGCTGCTTGGATGTATATATATTTTAGGAAGACACTGTTTTACAAGATGATAGCAAGCAAGAGTACGCGCTAATCGATCCAAAAAAGTAGTTTCGTTGCACGCAACTGCGTCAGGCCTGCAATAAAAAAGCATTAGGATGGCTACACACCCTAAGTGCCATGTTACATTGCAATTTTTTGATTGTTTCAGTTTGTTCTTTGTTTTTGTTTTCTGTACAAAACTGTCAACGCCGAGTTCATCCGTTAGAGAAAGAGAGCCGATGAACTACGGAACCCGCAATCAAAAAATTTGCCGTCGACGGCTCCAAATTTCAATTAAAACGGTGTTCTTGTGTGGCGTAATAAGAAAGTAAGCACATTTTGGAGTAAAAAAGATCTACTTTTATCTGAAAAAGTAATTTTGGGTGAAAATAATTGCTCAAAGCAACTCTTTATTTCTGCAACCAATTCCATCCAAGTAAAAATTTACTGCGTTTGCTGCGATTGCTTATTATTTTTCGTGCTTTGAACAAAATGTTTAGCGTTTGTTAATAATTTAAATAGAATTTCCTCTAATTCTTTAATTGTTTGCATTGTTTATCACTTTTGATATTTGTAATGCCTGCAAAAATCGCAAATCGGTATGAAATACTCATAGTTCTAATACTATTTTTGAGAGATTGCTGGCAAACTGATTGCAATGTAACATACCAGCAAATAAAAAATTGTTGACAGAGTAAAATATTCTAATTTGCAGCAATCAAAAAATTGCAATGTAACATGGCACTAACAGAATTTTTTTAATGATCCATCCAGATTCTAAAAAATACGACAAGGAAAATTTCGTTTAGCTCGAATTCGAATGCAACTTCATTGTATCTTATGTCAAATAAGTTTCCTCAGTAGGTTTATTATTTATTTGAATTGTGGTTGGTCGACTGGTTAATACTTTACATGAAATATTTTTTGTCATTTTATGAATGTGTGTAGTTGGCTACATTAAAAAACGTGGGGAATTTGCAAATTTCCTTGTAATCTTTATAGAGGTCTGAATAAAACTTGTTGATGCTAATATAGTCAACTGGGGCCAGGCACCGACAGCAATAACAATCACAAAATGTCATAGAATGTCATATCCTTTATTTAGGCCGATTTTTTTTGCTCTGTCCATAGCAATGCAAAGTGTAGAAAATTCTGCACTATTCATTTGTTTCAGGTTAACGTTTTCGACAAGAGAACACGACACGTTTTTCTCGGTTATATTTTTGTTGTTGAATAGAGCAGAACAATTACAAATGGTAGAAAAAATTAATAAACAACATAATATTATCTTGAATCTTGAGTATAGAAAACGGTATGTGTTTGAAATATGTATGATTGTATAAACCACAACGCAACACATTCTAATTAAGTTTGACATATTGTCCTAATTGCAACCAACTTCAATTCCTCCTTCTCAAGTTGTGGTTTTGTTCTGGTCGTTTGCGGGTTTTAATTATCAGAAAGATTGAAATATTATTTAAAAATCATGGCGTTGCGAGTGCTGACTATTTCCAAGCAACTTAGGCATCTTTCCAACGGCGTAAAATTGCTGAAGGTAAGTGAATCTCATTATGTAGGGCATGCATTTTTTCAGTAATTTTTTAACATTACGTAATTTTACATACAGCTACAAGCTAGAAAAAAGTTGCTGGAATTAATAACAAAAGCAAGAAAATAAAAAGTGTATTAAATTATTAATTTTAATGAGATAAATATACAAATTGAATTAGATCTGTATCAACTTTGAGGTTATGTTTGTTTGCCGATGTAAATTATATCAACTAGCCGTCATTATTTTTGTGAGCCAATGCTACGGTGTGCTTTGAGAATACATTTTCGCACAACGAAAGCAAAGTAAGATGGAATGCTACTGTTCCTGAAACTTTATATTAAAAAAGTATCTGATATAGAAATAGTGATTTTAATTCTTTAATACTACACTTGAAAGGTGTAAAATACACTGAATGGATTGGTGGAATGGGGGTGCTTGCTTTCCATGCGAACTAATTTATATATTTCAGCGATACAAAGTATCTGACGCTGCGCTCCTCAAGAAGACATTGGTTAATATACCCGCTACCCAAGTAACTCAGCTAGATAATGGTCTACGCGTGGCTAGTGAGGATTCGGGCGCCTCAACTGCAACGGTTGGTCTCTGGATTGACGCTGGCTCGCGTTCTGAGACGGAGCAAAACAACGGTGTAGCGCACTTCTTAGAACATATGGCATTCAAAGTAATAGCAAATAACAATGCAGTACATCAGTTTTAATGAATCCAATTTCTGTATGACAGGGAACTGCTAAGCGATCGCAAACCGACTTGGAATTGGAAGTCGAAAACATGGGCGCTCATTTGAATGCATACACGTCTCGCGAACAGACCGTCTTCTACGCTAAGTGCTTGTCCAAGGATGTTCCAAAAGCTATAGAGATTTTGGCTGACATAATCCAAAATTCAAAACTTGGTGAGTCGGAGATTGAACGCGAACGATCAGTAATTTTGCGTGAAATGCAAGAAGTAGAGAGCAACTTGCAGGAAGTTGTTTTTGATCATTTGCACGCTACTGCTTACCAGGGCACGCCATTAGGTCAGACCATCTTGGGCCCCACCAAAAACATAAAGTAAGTGTTAGTAGAATACTCAACGTATTTAGGGATTTGAGATAAAATTTCTTTCTTTAGATCAATTGGCAAGAACGATCTCAGCGACTACATTAGCACACATTATAAGGCTTCACGTATTGTTCTAGCTGGAGCAGGCGGGGTCAACCACGATGACCTCGTTAAGCTAGCGGAACAAAACTTGGGTAAATTAGAGAACACCTATGATGGCAAGCCTCCAGTGGTCACGGCATGCCGTTTCACCGGTTCGGAAGTGCGCGTGCGTGACGATTCGCTCCCATTGGCTCACATCGCCATTGCTGTTGAAGGGTGTGGTTGGACGGATCAAGACAACATTCCATTGATGGTGGCAAATACCCTGATTGGTGCTTGGGATCGTTCTCAAGGCGGTGGTGTCAATAACGCTTCCAATCTAGCACGTGCAAGCGCTGAGGACAGTAAGTAACAACGAAACAAAGAAATTCACTCAAACCATATATATAATAACTACAACTGCTTTTAAGATTTGTGCCACAGTTTCCAATCATTTAACACTTGCTACAAAGACACCGGTCTCTGGGGTATCTACTTTGTCTGTGACCCTTTACAGTGCGAGGTTAGTTATACGCAATTACTGATGATATTTATTTACAAGTACTACTTTTTGTGTTTATAGAACATGCTCTTTAATGTGCAAACCGAATGGATGCGCCTCTGCACCATGGTTACTGAAGGTGAGGTCGAACGTGCCAAGAATTTGTTGAAAACCAACATGTTGTTGCAATTGGACGGCACCACTCCTATATGTGAAGATATTGGTCGTCAGATGCTGTGCTACAACCGCCGCATCCCACTACACGAGTTGGAGAAACGGATCGATGCTGTATCTGTAAAGAACGTGCGCGATGTCGGTATGAAGTACGTGTACGACAGATGCCCTGCTGTTGCTGCTGTCGGTCCAGTTGAAAATCTGCCTGACTATAACCGAATTCGCTCTTCCATGTACTGGCTGAGAGTCTAAGCGACCCCGCTAGATAACGTCCGAAAGAGGATAAAGTTACATAGACCTTAGCTTAAAGAAAATGTAATCAATAACATTAAACAAAAATCTTCAAATATAAAAAAAATTAACATTTCTAAAATAGCACCAACAAAGTCATTAGCTGTCCCAAAATGTAAAAAATATTATACTTAATCCCATAAAAACTAATTTAAAAAATAAATGAAAAATTACACTTTATTCAACAATATATGAATTGAATTTAGATAGTTTATACTAAGTTATTTAGTCGATACGTTCCATGGACATTTTTTCGTTGATAGCACGCATTTTCATTAAATTATATAATAAATCATTAGCGACCTTTAGTTAGCCGTGTGAGGTGTGTATCTTATCGGTATACCACTTAATCCCTTCTGAAGCTGCGCTGGCTCCGTACAACCCAGTGCTGGATCCAAACCTTTCCAAGTTCTGTCTTCGAATGCAAGGCCAGTGTTTGTTGTCATTATTTTCATTTTAGATCGCAAGCAAAGCTCGTTGGCGTTTTGCGTCGCATTTTTATCAACAGCAATATTTTTATCGTTGTCAACAGCTGTATGTCGCACCCGTCCGCTTATTAAGCTTACGTCTTGTTGTTTGATATCTGTAGCTTTAAATTCCAAAAATCGTCTTCCCTCCGGCAGCAATTCCCTAAAGTCTGTTACGTACACATCTGGGTACTTCATGTGCCAAGCAGGATTAAGAGCCATCTCTGCTTCAAAAACGGACACAATTGGTTTGTAGTAATCCTTAGAGGAGAACATGTTATTAAAAGCACATCCTATGAGTACAAAGCAATCGATTTCCAAGAAGTTTGCGAGTTTAGAAGGATTGATGCGTCCAACCGATATTATTTGCGTTTTTATGCCGTGCTGCTTAGCCATCTCCTGAATGCGTGCAATCACCTGTAAGTAGCCCGTCGAGGTTAGAGTAGCTACTATTAAGCCCAAGGTCTGTGCATCCTTGCATTTTTCGATACAAAAGTATCGGCGTCGTATGTAATTGGCAGTGAGCGGATTCTGTTCAATTAAGCTGTCCTCAATCGGATCATAAATAAACCAGTGGGCAGCTGACGTAGTAAAACGAACAAAATTTTAGGAATAAGTTGCAATTAAAGTGTTCCTACCTTTAGTGGTCAGCGAGAGATTAGCGAAGCGGATATTGTTTCTACCTATAAAAATACAAATGCGGTCATCAACTGGTTCGTAGTTGTACGTTACGTCTTCTGCCTGAGGGTATACTTCAACATGTATTTCTGTAGTGGGAAGTATTTGACGCAGTTTAGCTGTAGAAAATAAAATGTACCTGGTTAATAAAAAACGAATTCGATTCAATCTACCACTCAAGCCGTCATCGTAAGGCTCTGCCGATTTATTTAGTATATGATGGTATCCGATGTCCAAATAAACGCACGTTTGCTTTTCCTGGCAAATGGTACTTATTGCACCTAGCTTGTTTATGAAATTCGGCAATGAAAAACCCAATTCGGGAAATATGTATAGTACGGGTAGGCGAGACACCTTGCTACGACATGCATTCCCAAAGTGTATCAAACTGTCCGCTTCAACGTGAGCTGCAGCAATCTAATTGGCAATTGACTTGTTAAAAATTATACCCAAATTGATAAGCTACAAACTTATATACCTCATCCACACAACAGCTTCCGTATGATGTGTCAGCTAGGATAAAAGTGTTCGCTTCTCTATCCATAGCCGCATTAAGGCTGTCACTAATAGACACGCTAAACGTCAAGTAGTCATCAGGAAACTGCAAGCAAACCTAAAAAAGATAATCAATTGTGTTCCATTTACAACACATATAAAAGCCTTTGTCAATCTTTACATTTTTGTATCCGTTCTGTTTGATCCATCCGAGGCACACCTTTTTGTGCGTTTCGTTCCAAATTTGTGGTAAATCAAAATTTTCTTCGCCGTCCCTCTCTGTTTGGCGATTTAGAGCAGAGTCTTCAGAACTCGAAAAGACGGAGGTAGACATTTTATTATAATACCAATGATACAGTTTGGAACTATTGATCTTTTAAGCATTAGCTTGTGTTACGTTTTATTCAATCGGTGGATTATATTATAATTATGACTGATTCCCACAGGATCAATACACTATATTGGTTAAAAGTTGATTACTAGAAGTTGATATATTACGTTTTCATATTTGGAGGCAATTTTAAGTTCTCTAAAAACGGAAAGCTAAAAAGAGTGTAGCAGTTTTTAAAATCATTAATGATAATAAATTTATTATTAAAAGTATCTGTAATGAATAGAGATAAAATAGAGATGAACCAGAGATAAAAACAATATTTACGTGAATGGTTCCCTACATCGCACAAGTTGATGTTTGAAACTAAATAACGTACCTATGGATGAAATTAACAGCCTTATTCCATAACAACGCAACGCAACGCGTTGTAAGGCTGCTCGCACACTGCATGCGTTTTTCGTTCGCACGAATTCTGACGAAAACAATTCGTCCGAAAGAGTCCGCACATTCTTTCAGAACTGGTGCGTAAAATTATGAGTAAAGCAAAAACAACATATGCTCCATATGTGTCCATAACATAATGGACACGGTTGATGACTTTTTTTTATTAGAAAATTCTTATCTAAAAGGAAAATTTTTCAAAAGGAAGATTTGGGTTCGTGAGGTTTTCGCGAAAAGAAGTAATTTTGGTGAATTTCATCACCTGCATAACTAATTGAACAAAAAAGAAAAACACTTCGTCAGAATTCGTGCGAACGATCCCATTCAAATGGTTCGCAATTCGCAACTTTTCGCAACAATTCTGACGACGGAACAGTGCTTCAATGTGCGCATTTACAATAAATAACATGCAATGGGATCGTTCGCATGTTTTCGTCAGAATTCGTGCGAACGAAAAACGCATCCAGTGTGCGAGCAGCCCAAGGTTTATAGAAAGAAAGGTTTATTCTATAAACCTTGCGAGCAGCCTAATAGTGCAGGAGATATAGTGATAAGAATTTCAATGTTTAACTATATGAGTGGAAACAAGTGGTACGAAAGAAATATTATATATTTATTTCTTAAGACATTTACCTAATGTTCTTTCCTTTGAAAAAGCATTACATTTTATTGCGTTAATGTAAAATAAAGATTACATTACTGCTAAATAAAGCCAATGTGAAAACGTACGACTGGCTTTAAGAAGGTAGTATATGCTCTCGATTAAAAAAAAGCTACAAACTAAAACAATCTAAAATTTATAAATAAATTAGAAACCAAGGAACATATTTATGACGGGCATGAGGCTGCTCCAATGTTGTTGTTGGTGTAGTTTTTGGCGCGAT
Organism: Myopa tessellatipennis; assembly: GCA_943737955.2. Classification (NCBI taxonomy): domain Eukaryota; kingdom Metazoa; phylum Arthropoda; class Insecta; order Diptera; family Conopidae; genus Myopa; species Myopa tessellatipennis. Next base: position 61,595,294 of record OX031314.1, on the reverse strand, counting down.
TTTTCATAAAGATTTTTTATTTTAGGATGAACTCAAAATATTTTGTGTAACATAGTACAGAAATTATCTCCGCCATAATGAAATGTACCAGAGTTTCATAATTGAAAAAATGTATAATAGTACAATTTTCAAAAGTGGTTTCTTGTAAGTTTGAAAATGAGTTTTCTCCGAAATGCCTGCACCGATCTTCGTGAAATAAATTTCTATACAAAGGTAAGGAGTTCTACTATTTTCGTATTGGAATAATTATGTAAGTTAATTATACATTTTACTTTAAAAAAAATTAATGAATAAAAAAAAATAGTACTAAAAATTTTAAATTGTGTTTATCTCCGAAAAGAAATGATTCTCGGCAAAATACTATTTTACATAAATGGAAGATATTATTAATACCTTTATAACGGTAATATCATACGCATATCTGTTATAGTTTAAAATATATCGGCGGTTAACTTTCAAAGTTCAAGAGGTTATAACTCTGACCCCAATTAAATCCGGGAACAACTTTTGTTGTTGTTGGGGTCAGCGCCAAAAACTACACCAACGTACATAAAGAATATAATTTTAGCCTCATGCCTGACGTAAATATATGCCGTCGATTGATGTCTTCAACCCTATACACCTCTTAAATGTTTCTATGAAATAATAATAATTAAAATTGTTCAAAAACCGTCTTTGAAATTTACCGTCTTTATCTCCTAAAGTGTAGCACATATCCATTTGTAAATATTTTCAATTTATCTCATGAAACCGTGGCTTAACTAATCGCTTAAAAGCGTTTTTAGCGCTGATCCCAACAACAACATCAAGAACATTTTTTGCTGCTCTCATATAGTTCCGGAGTTATATAGCCCTTTGATGTTTGGAAAGTTCAGGACTGTATCTCCTAAACTTTACATGATTCCCATATGTTATTAATATTGTTGGAAAGACAATCGAATTATCTGTCATTTATGTAAAATAGAATTTTGCCAAAGAATGTTCAATTTTGGAGAAAAATGATATTTTAGATTTTTAATACTATTTTTTCCATTCATTAATTTTTTTAAGTATAATGTATGTATGGCCACATAATTGTGCCAATAGTAAGAAAGTATAGGCTGTTAGCTTTCGACACATTGTATTAGGAGTATAATAATTTTATAGATATTTAAAATTACTATTTAATCCAGTGAGTGATATATTATTCTATCTTCACGCCGATATTCAACATAACCTTTGCTATAGGTGCTGCTTTTCCGTATTAATTATAAATTTCCGTATATTTAATATAACAAATTTTTTGTTAGTATTTATATATATATTTTCGTGTTTAGAAACTAGAAATGGATGAAGGAATTAATAAAACACCTCAAGAGAATTATTTGCAAGCTGAAGAGTTAAAAGCGACTGACGCAAACCGATCTATCGGAGAATTTAAGTCCATCGATATTTTCACAAAAGTACTGTTTACGTAAAATCTTCACACTTAATATATTGTTTTTTGTTTTATAGAATGGACTAGCAGAAATTGTGGAAGCGACGAAATCAGTAAATGCATTTCCCACTGGAGCTTCCCGTGATCTTTACTGCGCCTATCCATCGTTTAGGAAAGTTGTAGATTTACAATCAGATCGTATTCTTGGACTGATTTCTAAAGTATTAAAATGGCAGAATATCAAGGGAAATATACAAAGGTCTGTAATAGTTCAGTATAATTATCAATTAGCTTTTAGAAACGAGTGGTTTTGCAGAAGACAACCGGATGAACAATTCGAAATGCTATTGGAGTGCAATGATGCTCTGTTGGAACGCTTAGGATGTAACCTAGATGAACTGGCAGGAATTAAGAAGAATCCACAACCAATTGTTGTTGAGTCCTGTCTCAGTGCAGTAATGCCTCTCTCGGCGGAGGGACATACTTCGAAAACGGGCGCTGGCAGTTGGAACACGAAAAGAAACGACTCGAGTCCTTTGGCAGTACGCTTGATCACAGCGAAAAATATAGCACGTCCACAAATTCAGTTTCAGATATCCGTTGACAACAGTAGTAGCGCTCCATTCATTCCAAAGCTAAGGGACAAGCCTAATTCCTTAAAACCATTAGCTATGCTTCCAGAATACGATGACGCCGGAAACATAGTCAGGTCTGTTTAAATTGCAAACAAAGTTATAATTATTTGAATTTTAATAATTACTACTAAGCAGCTATTTGCATCCCTATGAGTATGAATTGATGAAATTCACAGCACCTGAATCGCAATTAAAGCGTAAGTTACCACAAAAACCTCTAGATATCGCTGATACTGAGTTAATACATGTGGACACGCTGGTTAAGTTAAATGCTGCAATAGATGAATTGCGAGCATACACAGAAATCGCTATCGATGTGGAGCACCATTCTTACCGCACATTTCAAGGTATCACCTGCCTAGTTCAGATCTCCACCCGCTCGAAGGATTATCTATTTGATGCTTTGGCTTTACGGGAAGAAATGCATGTGCTGAATGAAATCTTCACTAATCCAAAGGTTGTCAAAATACTGCACGGAGCCGACCTCGACATTGAATGGCTTCAGCGTGATCTTGCTCTTTATATAGTGAACATGTTCGATACACATCAGGCAGCAAAAATGCTTAACTTTCCGCGTTTATCACTTGCATATTTGTTAAAGCATTATTGTGAAATAGAAGCGGATAAAACATTTCAACTTGCCGATTGGCGTATCCGGCCATTGCCACTTCAGCTTATTAATTATGCGCGACAGGACACACACTACTTGATCTACATCTATGAGTGCATTACCAATGATATCCTCGATATGTCTAATAATCAAGAGAATTTGCTTGCAACTATTTATCAACGGAGTACTGAGATTTGCAAGAAACGCTACATGAAGCCTACGGTTGGACTCGAATCTCACTTGGATCTATTCCGAAAGTCAAAACGAGTCTTCGACAACCGACAATTGTTCGCTCTTCGTGAAATGTTTAAATGGAGGGATTTTATTTCACGTATGGAGGATGAAAGCTACGGCTACGTGTTACCAAATCACATGATGCTCCAAATTTCCGAAAGTCTTCCTAGAGAAATGCAAGGCATTCTCGCTTGTTGCAATCCAATCCCTCCGCTGGTGCGTCAAAACTTGCATACATTACATCAGATTGTCTTGCGTGCCAGAGAGCAGCCGTTGGTGAAGGTGAGAAGTTACATTTTAGAAAACTATTGCAATTAATTTTTTTTGGTATGGATTTTACAGCCTATATTAGAAACGGATGTTACCCATCGTGTTGCCGTTAGCAACTCAAAAGATTACAATAGTAAACTGTATTGTCCGCACGATTTGTCACACTGTTCAGAATTTCGGGATGATTTGCCAACGTTGTTAAAGTTAAATGAAATAGGGAATGTTGAACTGCAGAAACTTGAGGATAGCGTTGAATACTCAAACAACATGTGTAAGCCTGCTATTACTGTTTTCGATACGGCGGATAACACAGAAGTAAGAAAGCTCATCTAATCTCTTTCAACATAATCTTTTAAGATCTTTTTTTCCTACAGGCTGAACCATTAACAAATCTTAAAAACTTGAATAAAATACAATTTATTAGTCCGTATGAACGTTATTTGGCTATGCTGCCTGTAGTGCAAAAGGAGAAGCGTGAAGAGGCTGTCCGTATCGAGGCAGAGAATAAAAAGCGCCAACTTTGTCCAGCAGCACCAACCTTACAGACGATTAATTGTAAGCAAGAGGTACGTCAGCTCGGAATTGAAATCGATTTAACTTAATGATTAAAGCAATTTTTTCTGCAGCCGATTGATGAGACAACGAATCAAGATGGTGTTGAATCATTGTATAGTTTGCCAATTAAAGAATTGCTTAAGCGTAAATATGAAGAGTCAGTTGCTAAGAAGGCTGATGAAGCTAACAGCAATTCACCACAAGCGAAACGGAAGAAACTGGCTACGATGACTACTCCCGTAGATGATAAATTAAATTTTGCAAATCTTCCATCCATTACGAAATCCAATAATTATTCGCACAAATCCAGCCAAATGGAACAAACAGATATTTCTAATGTGGAGGGTTCGCTGATCATAGATGACAATGCGGTGCCAGAGGAAATGCCATCGACATCTGCAGATCATCAGTTGAAGCAACGTAAATTAAAAAAGAATAAGAGAAATGCGTTGAAATCGCATAAAAATCTGGGACAGTCTTCCGATAAACCGGTGCAAACGAATTTTGATTATAAGAAGGTGGACTTTAAGCAATTTCGGGGAGGAGCTCAACGCGCAACAGGCACCGAACTAAAACCACAATTTCATGGAAAGGTAACTGAATTGATTTTGAGCCCTTATCAATTACGAAACTATATTTTTTTTTCTTTCAGGGCAAATCAAATAAGGCAAATAACAAAAAGTTTAATAAATTGTTTACATTTAGCAATGTAAAGGGTAAAAAATAGTTTTACAAGTATAATTAGTGTATTTCAAATATTTTTTTAAATCTAATGAAAATTAATATATTTGAGATTTTTTGTATTATTTCTCAAATTATTGCCGTTTATAAATTAGAATTGCAAATCGTTTAAGAATACGACTTTCTTAAATTTTTTCGTTTTAAAAATGACTGTTGGAATTAAATGCAAAGTAGATAGTTTTCCGAAAATATATTTCTCTCCCCAATTACATATAAAATACATACTTATGTAATGATTTTATAAGGTTTTAAACATTTTGTCACCTTCCTTGCCCATGCAGTATTCAACCGCAGCATATACAACTAAAAGTCGTCTTTCCAAGCCACGTTTGTGCTTGTCAGTTATAAGTGGGTATAGAGCATCGCTTTTGGATAGCCGGTCGATAATTTCGGTTAGCACACCACCCGAGAACACCTGCAATCGATCCCAAGTAGATTTCCTCAATCTGTGTGTTAAGAAAGTATTATTGATAAAGTGCTGGTTCATAAATCACCAAATCAAAATTAGACTGAGACTCACAAACAACACTGGTACAAAGGCGCTAAAATGTCCAAATGATCCTTATTCGGATTTCCGAAAGCTTTACCATTATCTATTAAAACTACTCGTTCTTCACGCGTCTCATAGTGGTGACGATCGCCGTTTTGTATCAAGTAATCAAAAATGGCAGCATCTATGAGATCGAGCAGTCGTATAGTCTCTATCTTGGTTTTAACAGACCTGCAGAAAGAATACCAAATATATTATATTTCTAGACAATAAATTCACAGCTGAAGTTTTTACTTGCAGTAGTTCATATCCTCTTCCCAAGAAGCACGCTTGTCTTCTTTGTATGTGCGCTGCCATGGTGAACGTCGCTTGGACATTGTTCCGGGTATCAAATAGATAAGAACACCTTCAATATTATTATCAGCATCGCCGCACACTGTCTCCTCCTCGATGCAGTAGTGACATTTTCCAAAGAGGCAGTAATGCTCAGTGCCGTTTTCAGATTCTGTGATTGTAATTGTTTTCCTCAACTCGCTGTCGCCTCTGTCATAAATATCTGATTTTAGATTAACTACACGTCCTACCACGATAGGCGTCCATCGAAAATCTAATACGGCACCCAAATAAAATGCGTAAATCTCAGCAACGTGTCGATCCTTTCCTCCATAGACAGGTCCATCAATTACAGCTTCCCGCTCATACCATTGCGGCTTGAAGATAACTTTCTGTTTATTGGCTAATCTAATAAGTAGCTTTAATTGGGTGCCTCTGGCAAGGTTTGTAACTTTAGTTATAGGTTCAAGGCGTAGTGTTTGAAGTAGCTGACCCATTGAAGAGTCATACAACGGATAGATTTCGTTCTCCTGTGGCCACTGCGGCAATGGAGAAGTTGACGAATAGTTTTACGATTGCGATTACGATATAAATACTTCGAACTCACCCAGTTGGCAATGTCCCACAATATTGAGGCGTTTTCATACGGGGCCGGTTTATAGTTCCGTAGCAACTTATTGCGGTACATAAAGAATCTGGGATTGCGGTTTAAGTATGCTGGCTTCAGATGACGTATTTTATGCCGTATCAAATTTTCAAGCGCACGTATGCTCGACAACTGACTCTCTTCTACATTTAGATAGTGCATGAAATAAAAGTTGGCGCCGACTACCAAACAAATAAGGATTACGAGCGCGACGATAATAACCACGGTCCGTTTATTTGTCATCTGTGTCGAGAATGATTGTCTGATTGAAAAACGACAGCTACAATTCGCTCAACACGTGCAGTCTGTAGAATTTCCGTTGATGGTTTTATGTCTGTTGTTAAATTAATCACTAAATGTCGCTTGCTCTTCATTTGAATGCGTCTGAGCAAGCTCAGTAAGAACTGGTAAGTGCCAGCAGAGAGAAACTCTTACGAAAGATTTTTCAATATTCTAGGCAGCCCGACCAACAGACAGGCAGGTATCAAAAATACCAGCTGTTGCTGTAGCTAACGTTGATTGGTGTTGTAATCACGCGGTGAAATTAATTGCATTCTTTTGGTGGCACAATATCCCTTTTTCTGCCTGCTTGATTTGTAAAACAAAATAATTGTTGAAGTATTTTCTTTGAAATATGTTTAATTTTTGGCAGCTTTTATATGTACTCAAGCATCGTCGTTTCAACCAGGTTTTCGTACAGAAGACATGCATGTGTTATTGACCTAGACATGGTTTATAATACTCGTACTTGTAGTATGCACCTTACAAATCTTTTAGATGCGTATGAATTGTAAACAAAATCAGCATCCAAATCAGCATTCTATTGTTCCGTTTTTAAAGCAGTTTTTTACCTCTAATTTATGTCTTCATGTATATTGACATAATTGGAGCATTTATGTGTAGTGGCCAGGAAAATTACAAATCGTTGCGAATTTGTTAAGATTTTAATTTAGCGCCAGTGAATGTTTTTGTGTTGGTGACCGGAATGAAGTAATTATATTATATGTAATATATTCATGTGTGTCTGATACTGTCGAACTAGACTTTGATAAACCTGTAAAAAATATTATCTTTAATTAAAGGGTACTAACTAATATCGTTTTTTCTACCGTAATGATTATTAATCCCTTCTTGATTGACTTTCGTCACCAGTTACTTATATGAATGAATGCATGTAATTTGAATGAATTATATGAATTTATGAGTAATAAAAGCCAAATATAAAACAGCTATAGTTAGCAAACCGTGAGAACATAAGAAAGTTTAATTTATAGAATTTTTGATCATTGATTTTTTGACCACCATAGCAATCAATACTTCTTTACCTAATTTCAGTAAACGAAAAAAAAAATTTTTTTATTTAACAAGATTTGTTAACATTTCGGAAAGATATTAGTGTCATGATACGATATGAGGTAAACTCTTAAATGTTAAAGAACAGATGTGGTATATGATGTGATATTGTTTATCGGATCGTTGTTGAGTGAACCTATTAAGTAATTAATAGTTAAACAGGATTTAAAAATTATTTAATTTCCAAATTAATACATACACTACTTATATTCCGCTGTCGTTAACCTTCTAATATTTTTGCTGCTTCATTGTGATGCCGCATACCATTTTGAATTAACTCAGTTTTTTGTTTTTTGGGAACGCTTTTTGGCTAGACTAAAAAGTTTTATTTATTAATGTCCACATTTAAATAAATTACCGGACTTAACTTACTTTCAATAATTACTTGTTTTAATTACACCAATAATATGCAGTTTTCTTCCTTCACCCTAATTGTGGTTGTTAGAACAGCGAAGGATAAGCGGGAAAGCATGGTTTTCATTTCTTATTATACATATACTACTTGAATGAATTTATTCTCTTTTCTCTAAAATTGTTTGTTTTCTTATTTTATTCGAGATTTATTTCACCACAAACCTTGCTCGTTCCATTGTATTAAATCAACTCAGCACTACTAAAAAAACATAATTCGCCCACTTAGCAACGAAGGAAGAAATAGAAACCTTAATTTCAACCATTAGATTGGTTTATACTTGAAGGCTGTGTTTTTGAAATAAACAACGAAATAAAATAAAAAATTTCTTTTCTCAATTTCATTTGTTCATTTCTCAATATCATTTGTTCTTTTCTCAAACTCAATTGCTTTTTTCTCAATCGCTCGTTCCGTTTAACACCCGTTTTGTTTTGTGCTTTTCGTATTTTGTTGGTATTTTGTTTGTTAGTAACGTCAAAACATCAAACGTCAAAAGCGCAAAACAATACGGGTGTTAAACGGAACGAGCGTTTATCGTTTATAAGGGCGTAAGAAAATTATATGGGCTAATTATACATTTTTGATGATGATATGATGAAGATGACGTCATGCCAATATCTTAATTGGTTTTAGAGATATGACAAATTTTATACACTATTTCTAAACCAAGTTTTATTCGGCGGGTAGGAGCTATTGCAGAAAACAAAAAATAATGTTAGACTGAGCGAATAACGTATACCCTACCTATGCTTAAGTGGAATGACTTCGTATTACGGGAGACCAGTCGTGGAGTTCATTTGAAAGACTGGTTGGTTTGTGTATGTTATATTGGGACTACAACACCTGACTATTTTTTCAATGAATACAATTTTCTGTTTACTATTCAAATGAATCAGATTACTCTCCATTGGAAAACAACATCAAATGGAATCAAAAAATTCCTCGTTCGATTACCTTTGCAATTACACTATCAAAGTTTTATTCTGAGTGTAGTGTAAACAATATAGTTATGTAATTTTGTAAAATAGTCCGGAACAACTTTACCGTTGTGTAAACACTCCAATTTTGTTATATTAGTTTTTTAAGCTAAGCACAACAACAACAACAACTTTTTTGGACTCGTATAGTTATCGAGTTGTACATTGAAATTCTTATCCTTATATCTCATACACTATTAAAGATATCCGTATATGATTGGTACCGTTATAAAGGAATTTTTATTTTTATTTATGCAGGAGCGGCAACAACGAAATTGTTTCACGGTAATTTCATTTAACGGTAAAATTAAGCCAATAATCCGAAAAATTACCTTCCATTGCTGTGTAAACCATACGGATTTTCCATCCGCATTCCTGAAAGGAATTTACAAATCCCTTTACTTCTTTCTACTTCGCCGATAACTTTTCATTGGCAATCAATTCATTTTTGGCCATTTATTCAAAGAATGGATATCAAAATGCGTCCAATAAACTGCGAACTGAATACATTAACACGTAGCGATGGGTCAGCGTTGTTTTCACAGGGTAAGGAATCTTCCATATATGATAGTTTTTTTATTTTATTGATGTTTAGGTCTTCACAATGTCTGGTGAAGTGCTAACCTCTCAAACTTAAAAATATTCTTCAACAACGTTAACCAGTGGTTAATAGATGTTGGTGAAAACGGTAGGTTTTAAACATTCGATAAATTCTTACCCAACTTAAGGAACAAATGCAGAATAGCTGCCAACCATTGTTAAATTGGGCCTGGAACAGATAGAATTTACGACATAATGCCCTACGTTGTAGTTGGTTTTGTTGTTGTTTTTGGCGCTGATCCCAACAACCTCAGAAAGGGGTGGCAACTTCCGGTTTTATAGCACTTTAAAATTTGAAATAAAGCTGGCTATATCTCCTAAACTATAGAACATATCGGATTGGATAATTACATGTCTTAATAAGGTATTTTACTTAAAAAAAATTAATAAGTTCGGGGAAAAAAGTAATAAAAATCTACATTAGAGTAGATAGCGGAAGTAGAAAACCCCCTTTTTTGGGGTTTTTGTTGGGGTCAGCACCAAAAACAACAACAACGTATGGCATTGTATCGTAAAACCTATTTAAACCTCAGGCCTAAATATACTTTATTTCATTGACAATTTTACAGTTTTAAAATATTAACAAATGGAAACTGATATTGACAGGTGAAACCAGCTTTCTCGCATCTATTATTGGTCCAGTCGAGGCCAAGTCACAAAATTTGAAACCCGAAAGAGCCTCTGTGGAATGCATATACCGCCCAAAGAGTGGACTGCCGAACATCGATGATAAACTGAAGGAGTCCATTATACGGAATACTTGTGAGACCGTCTTGCTAACAGCGCTACATCCGCGTACTACAATTTCTATTCAACTGCAAGAACTCGATAATCGTTGCGGGGTATGTTTGACTATTGGGGTTTTTTTATATTGTATTTATATATATTTATGCACATATATTAAATATTATTTCTTTGCCGTAGATTGAGGCCTGCGCCATTAATGCCGCTTGCATGGCGTTGATTGCCGCTGGCGTTCCGATGCATTTTACCATTGCCGCTGTGCATTGTATTGTTGACAAAAACAATGAGCTTCTTCTTGATCCCGATCAGTGCCAAGCTATTGGGAGCTCTGCAAGTTTCATTTTTGTTTTCGACAGTTTGAAACTAAACCTGGTGACATGCCATACGAGGGGACGTTTCAGTATAGAGCAGTGTAATGAAGCCGAAGAATTGTGTCGCGCTGGCTCTGAAATTATTTTCAATTTTTACCGTAAAATTATTGCAAAAACAAATAATAAATCACTTTAGGACTGGTAGCTATAAAAATATTGAGTTGAAATTTACTTCGACTTTTTTGCGTCGATCGGTTTGGATCACTATAAACAAGGGTTTTCAAACAATCAATAGAGCATTCACAATGGAGCAACTAAAGAAGTAAATAAATACAAAAACGAATGCCAAAGTACTTGCTGTTCTCACAAACAGGTTCAAAAGTTTTCGAAAATAGTTTTTCGATTCAAGTACTTAAAAAAAAACGTAACGCTACGTATGTACAAAGGTACTGTTATCTGTTATGCTAAGTTATCCAACCGGAGTTACGGGTGCACTATTTGGGTAATATAATAAATGTAAATGTGGTATAAAAAAATTTGTTTACTGTAAAACGGAGTTTTGTTGCAGTATGAGATAGAATATTGCCTTATAGAATCTCAGCCTAGCTCCTGTAATTTGAGTAGCGTTGTTCGATCGACATGTGGTCGCGCGTTGTCTTGTAAGAGGATTGGACGGTCTCTATTGACTAATCTAGGCTGTTTAATGAAAAAGTGCCGAACGTTTTAGATTGTCGAATAAAATTCGATTTTATACCGTTCGATTTTTTTATGTTCGTTTAACTCATATGGAACCCATCGATCCAGCTTTTTGACCTTACCAATTTGTTTTAAAAGACTCAAAATTGTTGGAATAGAAACGTTAAATTATACTGCTAGTTCACGCGTAGGTTGAAACGTATCTGCTAAACGTATCTGTTTAAAGTACCAGAACGAAACTTATCAAATCAACGACGTAAGGTCTAGTGATTAGCTGCGCCTTCCCTAAACATTTCATTGATGTTTCGAGCTGCCTGTGATCAATTGGTTCCCCGACGACACTCGAAAATGACCCGCATATTTGACCTTTTCATTGTCTTATGAAAGCTACTCTATATCAGAAGATTCAAAACGGAACTACGATTTGCACTAAGAATTTAAAAGAGTAATGATGCACCTTCATGATAAGAAAAAGCATAAAAACCGTTATACTCAAGTGTCAGAGATATCAACTCTCAAACTCAGCTCTTATGAAAATCGGTAATTTCATACTTAATGACTTAATATTTAGAGCATTTTGGTATTGCAAATCACGCAAAATATCCTACGCCCACTTTATATTTAATGTGATCCTGCCACTTTTACGTATCTCTCCTAATTGGAGTTTTCGATGGAACAAGACTTGGTCGGTGTGTACAAGATATAAAAGATATATTGTAGTTCTATTTCGTTATTAAGGCGCTGATTGGATCTGCGCAATTAATATAAAAAATATCATGTTCTCTGATACGCCTTATAAAAGATTTTCGTTTATAGGACGGTTTTGTATAGTCAAATTGGAAACCCGTGAAAACTTGTTGGTTATTCCCGATATTGGCTATTTCCAATGTACGACACATTAGAATATACATATAGTTTTAGGGCCGGTCGGATTAACGAGTTTTCCGGACTATAGAGGTGAAAAGATTGAAATATGTAATCTAACTGAATTAAATTGTGTGTACATACTATGATTTATTAAAAAACGAAGTTGTTTTGTGCTGACTAACTTTGTTGAGATGGTTGACTTGTGCTTTTTGCTCTAGTCTCTTTAACAATAGAATATCCTGCATATCCAAATTATTCTCCTCAGCCCACTGAACGCAAACAGAAAATGATTTCTTTGCAGCAGCATTAGAGATCTTTGTTTTTGCATCCATTACTACAAAGTCGTCTTCATAGTCCGTAAGCAGCACTGACGATTCATTTCGATTAGCGTGTTGTATTATTTCTTCATCGGAAAGATGAACAACACGCAACACGCTTGCGAAAGAATGAACTGAAACTGAAGCAATGATAGTGCAAAAGTAAATCAAAGTATGAATAACAAAACATGCGAGTAGAAAACGGGAAACCCCCGAATTTTAACATTTATTCTTGCATAAAAAAATTGTCCGGATTGTAGAGGTACAAATTTTAAATTGTCCGAAACATAGAGGCGTCCGAATTATTGGAGTGACCGGATTAGCGCATGGCCGGACTGTCGAAGTTGTACTGTACTTCAATTTCGTTCTAAATCATTTCTCTATGAATCAATCTTTTAGTCTCCTTACTTGTCTCTAAGTATTTAATAACTCAGATGTTTCATAATTGCATATATTTCCACTAATATTTAATTTTTCAAATGAAGAATTGAAAGTTTGATTTCAAAAAGGCACTGTAAAGTAGTAAACCACAGAATAGCGCACAGTCAGTCGTTTCCACGTCACGGCGTGAGCCAAGTAAGAAGTACCAAAGACAGCCAACTGGAGAAAATCCCGTGAAAGGCTTAAGCTAAGTCTGACAAACACCTGAGACAGTGAGCAGGAATCCTCTGCAGGGTGTTGGCTGCTGAGCCTGGCGTACGAAGAGATAGAAACAATTTCATTGTCTAAACAATACAGCCTTTTTTATTTTTGTTGTTGTTCTTGTTATTGCTGTACAATAACAAGGGAAAAGCGAAAAGAAAAACCAGACAAATTCGCAGCATCCTTCCAATAGAAGAACCGCGGAAAGGCGAACGCCGTATGTATTGTTGTCAACTGCGAGCATACAAAGTGACTAAAAAGAAGTAATAAAACAACGAAACCTTCCGTGGTTATGGCGCAGTTTTAAACTGCAATGGAGATTCTATTTCAATAAGCTCGGAGCGTTGTCAAACAGCTGAGGCTCTTTTCTTATATGTTGCATAGAACGTAATAGAAGGAAAGAATATAGTTAGGGGACAAGAGTTGCGAAGGGGATGCGAATCCGCTAAAGATGTAAATGCTGCTGTCCCCATTGTACTGAATAAATTAGCAGAGTTCTTCCGAATTGATTGAATACTATACTATTAGTACAAATGATTAGTGTTGACAGATCTCAAAGTTGTACAAACACTGTGCAAGAGACAAGTGCATACGTTCAGCTGTAGAAACAGAAGTTGCTCGAAATCTGTTGGAACACTTTTTCTAACAGATGAGCGACATAACACATGACTCACGAGCGTTTTAAAAGCTGAAAAGGCTGCTTAGAATACAATTTGCATCATAATCATAGGCTAACAGTTCGCATTTAATCAGCTATATAAGACTATAAGGTATGAATATGAATATATATTTCGATATTGACAATTCGGGTTGGATCTACTAACTCCGAACTCCTTAGGTTTGCTTCTGCACTTCATGCTTTAATGAAAACGTGCGGAAACGAGCGGTTTCGGTTTACTAAAAGTACAAAAATTGTTTTTCTGTGTACATCCATTGAAGTGGAGCATTTGGTGCTCGTTTTCAGTTGCTTTAGCTGTCCTTCGTCATGGTTCTTGCAGACCAATCTTCGCTGGAGACATATCGTCATTGGCTGAAGACTACCTCGGAGTGAGAGTTCCCGTACGTTCCGTCCGAGCAAGTTTTTTCACTTGCCAGCCCAATCCTTACGTTCCTAAGGTTCCTTCCTTTCATTTCAAATGCCGGTCGTCCATCCATCCGCCACCCCTCCTCCACGCTTGGGCCCATCCTTTTACACCGCCTTTTATCGCATGATAGCATAGAAGATGTTGAAGATTTATGGTGGAATGCTGGATTTTAATGAAATTGCAAAACGAAACGTTTTTTGCATTTTCAGACACACACGCGTTAACATGTGTATGTATGTCTTATGTAGACGGACGTGGAGGAAAAACAAGAAATGGCGAAAAAGTGTCTGCTGACGGTGTCCATGTAACTTTAAGCCCCACCAACCTTCGCTCCACTTCAGATGTACAGTATGTATGCATGCACGTACTCGTATATACAGTAGATGATGTGCTATACTCGGCATTGAAGTGGCTGGCGCTACTGCTACAGTATTACTTCCGTCGTGTATTGTTTTCCATTATATTTAGTAGCTACAATAACAGCCACAATTCAGGCTATTATGGTTATGTTGCCATTCTCCTTAGATCTGTTCATAGAATTCCATTTAAATATGCCTGGGAAATAAAGTTTAACACGAACATATTACTTATTAAATATAAAACTCCATGAATATCTCATGACATAATGAATGTATGTGTATATTGTCTTGCTTTTGCTATCGATTGCATGTGACTAAAAATGTTTTGTCGAGTCAAAAACTGAGCTGGCGATTCGCTTTATAATGGAGCTTTACTTCCAATCTAGTTGCTATTATATTTTATTATTTCATATTATTATTATTCCAATCTATAGTTGATGGTATTAACTTTACCATCATATATTTGTAAAAGAGTTACGATAACAATTAAAAGACATTGAATAGTTGAAATCTTCACTTTCGCTCCGTACAGAAAGAGCCCCATCGAGACTTGAGTTTAAAATCGTGGAATTCACTTAAGTCGGGAGCACATTGAAAAACACTTCTTCAGAAGCAGCAACAGTTGCTCTGGTTTCAATAACTTCTGCCATGCAATGTTTTTACAAATACAACGATGGTGCTGGAGGCATACTAAAAAACCGACATAATCGACCTGAGAAAGTATGCAAATTTTATTTGACGTCGTTAAAAACGATTTCAATTTCATTTGCATTCATCCCGCTGTTTGGCCGAACAGGAATTGTTCTCTATAGTGTCGTTAACGTGTACATGCACAAATAAACAACAACAATAAAATTACCCACAAATACATTAAACACTTAAACAGTGGAAATCAGCGTTAATTTCCCACCGTGGAGAGTGCCATCATCCAATCTAGGATGCCAGACATTTTTCCAGAAACACGAAATAGTTTTTCTGCTCTTAATGTCACCACTGAAGAGTTGTTGAAATTATTTGGCTAAACTTTTACTAAGAATTTTATACAATTTGCTTTAATTGTTTGCTTATGTGAAGGATTCAATAATGACAACGCGTTTATACATGAGGCCATCCAATGAAGTCATTAAAGTCTCAGAGATCATTTGACGTTGACCATTCAATACCTAGTTTAACAACGTCGAATAATTCGAGTAAGAAAATATTTGTAGTCTTATGATATACAATTTATTTAATTAAACGTTGTAGTGGGTATAAGTAGAAATAGTTTCCGTAATGCAGCAAAACGAGGAAAGTGTGCCGTTACTTAAAGCGTTCATAAATATCACATAGGCGACATACATATTTAGGCAGTGTAGACAATGATACTCCGCGCCAACTCTGCCAGCTTTCTGCTTTCTATTTTTGTTTGTTCGCTGCTAGCTAGTTTAAACAATAGATGTTATTGCTGCAGGACAACGAAACTGGTGCTAATTTATATATTCACAATATATTTGCAAACTAAACAGGCACACGATTCTTCATTGTGCAAGCAAAAAATCATGAGCGGGTGATTCCTAAAATGCAGCATAATTAACTGCAGCATAGTTATTAGAAAAGCTTGGGAAAATTCTGTACGGAGGTATAGACACCCGCCTGCTGAGGTATAGCAATCATCGAGTACCATCTGAATGAGTGTTTTTAAGTTTGACTTCCCAAATTTATGCTGATTTGAATACTTGTTACAACGTTATATTTGATCAGACGACTATATTAAATTTAAAAGGTCGGCAAACCTTTCCGCTCGTTCTTCTAGAATATACACAGCCCAAAAAAGAATTCTTGAGCCTTTTCTTGAGAAGCAACCCAGGTAACTCAACAATAATTTTATCAATCATTAAAATGACCCAGCTGCTTATTAATCAGATTCCGAGAATGAAGCCTTTTAAAAAGCTCATGTACGATTGTCCTGCATTGTTGTTGTTGTAAGATTCTGCAAATAATTTCCCCGAAATAGGAGGCAATAAATTAAACTATGGCTTTTTTGGATGACAAAAAACCCGATTTCGATTGGTGTAAATGAGACTTCACTAATATTAGAAACACACAAAACACCGAGAACCACTGCAACCCTGAGTTTGTATTGTTTTGAGTTTTTAAAAAGGTGTCGTAAATACCGATAACACTTCAATGGTAACAAAAGCAGAACCAGCAACAGTACGAGCGACATTTTGTTATTAGCTGCTATGATTGTGCCTGTGTGTGTACAACATGCTACGAAAACAACAATATTAACAGCATGACCAACATAAACTAACACACAAACAACGGCAGCGGCAGAAATTCTGTGTCGCCATTATAGTTGTTGTTGGTGTTGCAGACGCCAGTAAAACACCCCCAATTGTCTTCATCAAATGACAAACACGTAGTTAAACGCACAACAAAGTCTGTGCTTCCGTTTCCCGGTGCTCGCCTTTTGTAGTTGTTGTTGCCATGACAGCGTTGCGAGCGACAATGTTTCTTCTGATGACACGCTAGTAAACGAAGGAATGAAGGTTTAATTTAAATTTTAATTTCGATCTTAATCTCTTAATGTGAAATAAAATTGCCGTTCGCTGTGGGAACGTCTCCCCTCCGCTGCTCCATTCCGCCCTATTCGAGCCTTTCCCTCCCCGTTGGTATGTTTAAGCTTTAAAGTGTTAAAGTGTTCTTTTTATTGTTTATTCCTTGTAAATAGTTGAAAATGATGCAGTTAAATCAAAATCTTTGAAACACAGCTGGATTGGAAGCAGGAAAAGCGATTTATCATTAAAAGAAGAATCAGAGAGCAAATCAGCTGCGAAAAGACTGCCGATCGTTCCTATTTTGTTAAGCTTAGTTGATAGGCTATTTTGGAACTCTATAGAGTTAGTATTGTCCATGTTACCAACAGTCAGTTGGTGTATGGAAAATGTATTGTACAAAATTTCGTTTAGCGTGACATTGCAAAAAAAATGTAATGTTTTTTGTTGGTGTTTAGGTATTCGATTTTTAATGAGTACTCGAAACATAAACATATCAATAGTTTTCATATTGAAATTTCTGTTCAAGATATAGTCAAAAGGGCATGGAAGCTCTGTAACCTCGAAACCCTGGCTTGGTAGAAGTTAAGCCTTTTGCTTAAATTTTTTAGTTCACAAGTCAAGAGCAGCACCGGTAACAACAGGAATACAAGAGATAGATTCAATTTTGACGGTTGCCTGTAGCGTCAAAAGTAGCTTTGCAATATTAGCGTGGTGTTGCTTCAGCCGGTTGCAATAGCGTACCTTATTTCGCTTGCTCTGTCGTTTACTCAGTGTTGCGGCTTTCGCAACTCGGTTTTCATTTAGTTTTTTCCTATTGCAGATATTTCGAGAACTCTTAATTTTTATAGTTGTTCCTGCACCAGCTCTGGAAAGAAGTTGAAATTAGTTTGCAACAAAAAGAAGTGAAAAAGTTACCAGAAACCATCAACAGCAACAGCAACTGGTCGGAGAGAGCATGCATCGGCAGCGCAAAGGAAACGGAAATGAACCTAGTTTGAGAATTATGAAAATTTTGTTTCATCTCCTTGGGTTCGTTCATATCCGGCTGTTTGTGTTGTTGACGTTGTTGCTGAGGTAGATTTAAGTTATTACTTTCTCGTGACGTTGCGATGTGTAGCTCGTACTTCCCGCCCTGCCCTTCGCCTTGCTTCAGCTGAGCAACATTGTTGGGGTTGTCTCAAAACTTTGTTCGGTGTATATTACAATGTTTTTACTCCCTGCTTGTATTTGTTATACCCTTTGTGTAACCCTTTTTTATTGCTGTCTCTTTGGGCAGGACAATAAAGGCTTTTTAAAATTAAAATTAAGCATTTTCGCAGTAAGTTCGAAAACTCCTCTTTAATTTCGTAAATACATAATTAAAATAAATATACAACAATAATATAAACATCATTATAAAAAAAGCAATCCACACTTTCATTGAGAGGTATAGAGAGAAAGAGAGAGATAGAGAGAGAGAGAGAGAGAGAGAGTGGGTACAAATTTTTGAAAATAATATAGATTTGACCTTTTTCAGTAACCCAGTTTTTTAAATGTTCAGGATGCACTTTCAAATTATACCATATGGTAAAAAAAGACAGTTTTCAACAAAATGAAGTGCATGTCCATGTTCCAAGGCAAAAGCAAATATTAATATTTCATTTTCAAAGACGTCCAGTTCAAAGGGCTGTAGCAAAAGCCTTGAGGGCTTCGACTAGACCCAAGATACAAAATTTTCGGAAACTTTCATTACTGTGCAAGCCACTTCAATTCCGGAGGGCTGAGCATCGTTGGCTCAACCATGCAGCATCGAACGCTGGCTCAGTCATCCTCGAGGTGGGTAAGTTGCTCATTAGGATTGTTTCCCATTATCGCAGATCCCGGTAAATCCTTTATCTGCATTGGATGCTGTCGGACTCGTCGTTGTTGCCCCAACGGACGACATTACGTGGTGGAGAAGTATCACTGAAGTGGTGGGAGGGACCAGTGTCACAATGAGGGTGTGGCAGTAAATTTCGCAGAATAAACAGAATTAGAGAGCGTCCGTTGAAACGTGACTTTGATTAGAAATTGTAATTTGGCACTCTTACGTTAGTGTTTATCACTCGCACCACGAATTAAGCGGATACTTACTTGATTATACTCTTATTTTTCATTGTGTTTTTTGAACTTTAACAGACATATAGACGTAAGGAGATTTATAGTATACATATAGTAGATATATGAGATTTACGGAATGATATATGAATGGACCACGGAATGATTACGACTTATTTAAGTTTTCATTGAAATCGATATAGTACAATATAAACTTTCCTATAAACCTTCTAATCTTCCTTTCACGCCTTCTATTTATAAGAAAAGAGAGGGTAAACGTTGTCCAAACTTCAAGGCAATGGTTTATAACAACAATTTGTTAAAATTATTTATATACTGTATATTTGGGAGTCGTCTAAGGAAAGTTTCATCAAATTCAAACTGATGTTGTTTAAATTTATATGTGTATACTCGTAAACCGATGGTTTTCAGTAGTCGGTTTCCTTCGTAGTCGGTTTTCAGTACCGGTGACGAACATCATTTATTTATTACATCTCACAATTTCAGCGCAAACAGATAAACATGACGACACGAAATCAAGCCATCTCCACCCCATTTGCAGCATTTCGAACCGGAACCGGAAGGGGTTTGTCTGCTGCTGCTGCTCTGATGTCATTAATGCAATGTCTCGCACCCTTCACAGTTGACATAAAGCAAAATTTAATTTTTTTGTCTTTCGTACTCGGTGTAATGCGATATGGATACAACAACAAATACAGCGTCAACGAAATTCCAACCGAAACCAACACAGCTGAAAATAAGATTGTGAATCTTTTTGTGCTTTTTCTGCTGCTCGTCCTCTTGTGCCGCTGCTGTTGCTTCGGCTGATGTATTCATGAAATCGGGTGATTAATGGCTCGAAAACATTTACACAAAAACCCAAACATAGCGAAGCGAATGAAATGAAACGAAGAAGGAAACGGGCGGAGTAGTGTGGGTCGGCGACGGTTGCTCGAAGTGGGCTGGGATTCCAGCGATCTGGCATGAATGCAGGCGAGTCAAATTTAAGATAACACTTCGTACGCATGCATACCGTATGAGCAACTTTTGCGACGATGAACGGTTCTTGTGCTGGTGCTGGTTGCCACTCTCTGATAGGAAAGCCACCCGCCAACCCGTTTGCTAAGTGTTGCTATTTGACAATTTACGGAATTGCGTTTTCGGGGAGCAGCTGGCGGAGGACTTTAAATGGAAGCTCGAGAATTTATTTTGCACCCGTATTGCTTCTTGGGGAAGATTGCGGATTGTTTTTAATTTCTAAATAGTGTTCTGTGGCATTCTTTTAAGCTTTACAGTTCTTATCTATTGCTTAGATGAATACTTTCTATCTCGTCGATGTTTTATAGCACCCAACGGATCTTAACATAAGCATTTGAGGAAAGGGTGTTCCATGCTTCATTCGAATTTATATTTCATATTATATTTCATTCGATGAGGTTTCACTCTTGCGTTAAAACCGATGATGATGATTTCAGTTCATCCCAAATTCCCAAATTCCTCTGAAGTGTTATTTGGGTTATTGGTTAATATACAACATAAAACTTGGGTAGATACACATAATGCTTAGATACACATTGTGGGCGCTTCGTCTGTTCATCAACACATAATGGCGATGCTAATTAATTCACTATTTGCTAATGTTTTTGAATTCTTTAAACTTCAAAGTTAGTTTTTTATATCTAAGGCAGCTTCATGGCAGCAGCTCATAAGGAATTGAATATGCTCAGCACAGTTGCCCTCATCAGAACCCTAGCTACTTAAGCTGTTCATTTACTGAACGAACGAGATAGTTTCGGAAGTTATCGCTTGTTCAGAAATATTCGAATATCCTTCAAGGTGCTCTGTGTTATGTTTAAAGCTGCTCCATCGTAACTTGGCTAGCTGAAACACAAGGGTAGGAAGTGGGCGCGTCTCCTAATTAACTCATTACTCATTGGAAGCACCAGCGGCGCTTCTTTTATCTCAACTCCCAGGGCGTGCTGAGGTGGCCTCCACCCACGCTCTCTGCCGTGATGTTGGGGGTGATCATATCAGAATCCTGGGCATCTAGCAGCGGCTGTCAGCTGATGGCAGTATAACGCAAATGTTGAAGATATGAAATGTTTTATTGTTCTCGTTCAGTTCAGTGTTTTAGACTTTTCCAAATCTAACACAATTTCAAACCAGTTAATACTTTTACCAACCTAAAAATAACATTTAAGTATATGTTTATAATGTTTTTAATTTACAAGGTCACTTTCGATTCCTTCCTTTCCTTTGAATAGTATAAAATGGAATTTGAACTTGCAGTTTCCACTGAAATTAAAGTTAAAAACCTTTGAAATCTACTATAATGTGTGAGTTTCGCTATTAACGCCAAGTATTCCTAATAGGTTTACGAATCAATCAATATTTTATAACTATACTGAGTGTAAAACCTCTTCTAAAATGGACGCTTTCCTGCCCATCACCATAATCGTAAAAGAAAATAGAGTTGAAGAGCTTCATAAACTCGTAAATTTCAAACTAATGAAAAGATTTAGTTGCCTCACACTTTAAGATTTCCATTTCTTTCCTTGTTTTCGAAGGGGCATCTCCATCCTCCGTACTCTTTGTCGTCCAGCCCCGTCGCTGAGGCCGTGGCCACCACTACAGCCGCGTAAATATATAACTATACACCCTACATATGCTACTTTTATATTGCGGATGTTTCAAGTTTTACAACTGTCAAATTGACGTTGCGTTTTTCCATTTCACTGTTCACCATGTACTGGAAACTTAGCTTACAGTCCTACAGCTTCGTGGTCGTCGTCCTTCGGATCGTAAAAATCATTCTGCCCCTTCACATTGAGTGCTAAGGACTCTTCAACAAAATGATTGTCACCGGATAAACAATTAAATTGAGGTTAGAATGAAACATAAAAAACCCATAAAAATGGTATAAAGTTTATAGTTCAACTGAGAGCGAGCATCAGAGCATGTTGAAGTAGTTGTTGTAGTCGTTGATGTGGTTCCACCGCCGGGATTCAGTAGGACTCAGCCACTTCAGCCACAGCGGAGTCGTAAACATTTTAAGCTGTAGTTAATTTTCATTTGATGTGCTAAAATGACATAAGATAACAGCAACAATGACATGCCACATGATCTCTGAAAGAGAGCGTTCACTGGTGCCGCACCGCCGAAATGCGGGTGTTCGGTCGTAAAATCAAAAGGACAGCAGCCGGCAATAATAATGATAATAAAGGATAATTTTAACTTCGTGTGTCTATTGAGAAAAGACTGCTTGAGGAAGTAAGGGAAGAGGAGTGAAGAGGTTAAACACCGAACGCGGCTAGTGAAATGAGAGTGATGGAGTTAGAACACAATTAGTGAGGTAATTAATGGTGATAGTGGTTAGTTCAATTAATAAGAATAGGGAGTTATGAAAGAGAAAAGGTCGCCAAAACTACTGCTCAAGGAGTAGAAATACAACGCCGTTGATTTTCCGGTCTAACTACTGAGGAAGTCCTGTGGTATTATCTTAATAGATTGGAATGGTAAGGTTTTGATATCGTTACCTTCGTGTTGCTATGGCGAAGTTTCATTATTTTATTTCCATTAGATTTACAATTGAATTTACTAGAATATCGTTAGCATTTCTTCAATATTTAGGCTTAAAGATTGACTATCTTAATATTCACTCATTTAGACATCGAGTTTTATTTAGACTTGTGTAATGGGTTATTAAACTTTAAAATCAAATAAAATGAATTAGTGTCCTTATTAATCACTGCGCGAAATCATCCTTAACCACAAAAGTACGGATTATTGACTGAATATACGTACACACAACTGTAATAGAAAATCAACAGCTAAAGCCAACTAGCAAAAATCATTCAAATGGAATAATGTACCACAACCTCAAGAGAACAAGTCGTAATAATCAAATCGTAAAAACAAGGAAATCCATTTTTTCACTTGGATAAGCACACATTAACACAAGCACAACGCACACCCACACACTAAAATGAACTACCCAACAAATTTTTACACCTTTTATTCAATGTGCTGCAGCCAACAACACTAAAAAAATTCCAAAGTACTACAAAAAGATCATCATCATCGATGATGGTATCGTCATCAACAACATCATCAAAGTGAACATCAACAGCGGTAATAATAGTAAAATACAGACAAGCGTAAAAACAGCAACAATGAACATGAAAACAAGTGGGGAGTCGTAAAAGAACTCTTCAGGATTTTTTATCCCAAACTCCGGATTACGCCAGCGGCAAGTGGAATCACATTTTTGAGTGAGAAAGACAGAATGCAAATCTTTGAACCGTTCTATGAAAAAGAATTTTTAAGAAATTCAAATCTGAGCAGTCTTTATGAACACTTCCTAGGGGAAGTGTTAAGATTGCTTAAAATAAAGATTTGTTTAAAGAAGTCTCGGATCTTGAGGAATTGTTTGTCGGGAAAAAAGTATAATACATTGGAAATGAAAAACTTTGCGAAAGCTGACAACTTGAACTAGCCTTGAATTCTTAATGAGCATGGACTTTTAAATAGTTTTTAATTATGGGAGTCCCTTGTTTTTAATTTTAAACAATAGAAGTTGTTTATGTACCCTTGTCTGCATCTTTGCTCTAAGAGCAGTCATCGCCAGGCTCGGTACAGCTGAAAACTGTACAACAAAAGTCAGAAAACAATCAGTGTGCATCATAAAATTTAAATTTCAAACAATAGACGCATAAAAAGCAGAAAAGAGAAGGAGCAGAAACAGAAACAGAGACAAGGTCGAAGGCGAATATTGCATAAGCTACAAAAGAGGAGACCTTGCATCGAAGTCCTGTAAATCGCTCATATTATTTGACGTAAAAGACAGGCAGACAGACAGCCACCTTTGACGGTGAGCAACGAAATAAACCATTTGCAACGAAATTACGAAATAAAATTAAATTGCTCGTTGTGAGAGGAGGGAGAGCGGTGGGAGAGGAGGGATGGAACTGTTGCTGCGGTTGCGGTGAGGCCATAAAAATCGTCTGAACACGTTGTAGCGCAACGCAAGGCAAAACCAGCAACAAAAGCAATTTTGTAATAAACTTTCACTTAAAACTGGGAAATTCGCCATCAAGAAAACCTCAAAATTGGATGACAGGGAAGGTCGAGAAGGAACAACTCTAGAAGAACAACAAACAGACCGAAAGGACAGGATAGCAACAGCAAGAATATGGCTGCCTCCGATGGTCTCTCTCGAAGCACACCCTAGGGAAACCATGTGTAATGGCTGAGAAAGCTTCAAGTAAACGGGCATCAGATGGAGAGAAGAGTGCAGTTTCGTCCAAGAAACAATTTTGCATCTGCTGGAACTTTTTTCTTTCCTTTTTTCTCTTCCAAACTTTTACTGTGACATTGAACTGCGAGATAACAAACCTTAATGTGTCCTTACTTTTAATTCAGTGTTCGACACAAGGATTTCCGCAACAAATTTGGCACACAGTGTAAGATGCAAACACTTTGCTTTTCATAAATTTTCTCCTAGCGGAACAATTGTGACCGTCTTCAGGTTACGTCTGAAATACGCAGAGGCGAAGTGATATGTAATTCTTAAAAATTCTGTGATAACATACTTCCATTTGCTTTGAAGATTTGCAGACGACCCGGAGTATTTCTGTAGTTAATGGGAGTAGAAAGGTTGGTTGAGTCTTCAATGCTTTTAATTTCAAGCTTAGTAATTTATTAAAAAGCGCTATGTATCAAATTTCTTAAAGAAATAAGTGCTTAATATGATATCTAAAACTAGAAAAACATTTCAATTTATGGTAAAAATAGTGAATGAAATTTACTTTCGAAACTTAGCTTGAAATAGTTTAACAAAGTTGTATAATGTAAACATAATTTAGTCGAACTCAGCAAGTTGCATTTATTTAACTGTAGATTAATAAAATTAATTAAAAAATAATTCCAAATAAGTTAATTTATCAGCTAAGGAGATGGAAACCATAAACCGTTTAGAAACGTTTGGATAAAAAACCTGCCAACTAACAATTTTCCCGAAAAGAACCAAAAAGGATTAAAATGTGTACTTTGCACATTTCTTCCAAGCGAGAAGAAAAGCAAGTGTAACCTATTAACCCAGATTTTGTTTTCCGCGTTTCGGCCAGTGACCAAAAAATTGCCGCGTCAAGCACAGCCGCAAAGCTTATCGGCCGATGCAGTAAATCCCAATGGCAATGGCGCCAGCCTCCGGCGTTGAACACGCACACACATACGAGTAAACACATCAATTCAACTGTCAAAAACGTACATTCGCCGAAAGGGAAAAGCGAGGACGTGATAGTGATGGGGCAAGGTCGGTAGAGGAGGCTGTCTGTTCCGGAATGGGTGCGTTCAATTACGGAGCATATTTTGGATTATGAAGAGCTTTGGACGGGTTTTAACCTGAAATTCTTGCGGGATCGGATACAAAATTTCGATTGGGCCGGGCAAGCGAACTGACGACACAGACTTTTCAACTAAACGAAAAGCGGGATAAAAGCAGAAATATGATAAGAAATCCTTGGTGGAAGTGACTACCTCTCGGGTTTCAAATAATGTAAATGAATCCTGTTTTCCAGATCTACGAGTCTATAAATCCTATGTTTTAACTTTAATTATGTACTTTCTTATTCCTATACCAAAAGTAAATCAAAAGAGTCGTTCATATGTAATATTTTTGAGGCAATAAATTTGACTTTGAATTACGCTTTCCTGATTTCCTCGGCGGGTACAAATTGCGCGCCGGCAACACTATCAACACCTCAGTCAAAACCACCCTCAGCCGTACTCGGGACGGTTTTCAGGTTGCCTTCAAAAAGTCATAAATTTCATGAAGATAAAATCCGACGTTTATGTCGACATTGGCATTGAATTTTACACTGAAAAGTTCCGAATTGAGGTCGCGTTTAATTTAATAGAGTTTTATACCCGTAGAACGGAAGAATCTGTGTGATATTTTTGATATTTTTGCCGTGAAGGTTAGAATTTAAAAAGATGCAAGATATTTCAGCACTATATTGGAAAAGTACGGTCGAGTACATAAACAATTTAATGAATTATTTCTAAATCTGAATTGAATAAATAGAATCCTTTATACCATAAGCTAAAGGTGAAGATATATTAATTAGTCCTTTCTTTTTTAACACACAGAGGAGGGCTGAGATGATGTTACTCCATCAATAGATGTGATCCGATTACCCGAACCTATTGAAAATGTACCCATAAAATAATGTCGTCAAAATAATTTTAATTCCAGCCTGAACAGTATCAAAGTATTGTGATAATAAACGGTCATCATGGTCATCCCAATTTTTCATTATTTAAAGGTTTTAACGATAAAACATTGTTTGGAGCTCCGAAGACCAAATTAAATATGTTTGTTTCTGTCCATTTACTATCAATATGGCGAACTAATAAGTTATTACATATGCTTGTACTCATATTAAATAATAAATAATTGTTATTTATAAAGACTCGCTTTTCGTAAAGGGAACGCAACAGAATGTGAAAAATAAGTTCAAGTATGGTTCAGAATAATCTATCAAATTTTATAACAACAACAGCTACAGCAATACCACTCCTTTATTTTCTCCTCTAGTTCGCTATAAGAAAGCGTGTGCAATAATTTCTCCAGGATTTTCATTCTGGCGCATAGTGGAAGCTGCAACCATAAAAATAGTGGTTTTCTCTCCACTCAAAGACTACGCGCTCAACGTCAGCCCAGCTCTTGACGTTTATGTGTTTCTTCTGTGATTCCAGATGCGCATAAGGGCGATACACGAGTACATAAACTGATGGTAAGGACTGCTTTTGAGTGCGAATGAAAATGTTGCAAGAATGGGGAAACGCATTGTTGTCCTAACGAGATGTTATATGTTTTTATGGACTACATACACGTACATACATATTTTCCACTGTCAGAGCAAGCAAATTCTTCTCGTATTCTAAAATCAAACGCTTAAATTCCTAGCTTAAAAAACATAGTTTCTATTAACATAATACCTAAAATGACCTTACTTCCTCTCCATTGGCTTCTATTCTCTCTCACTCACGGGTCCGCCATTTGCTGTGATGAATTGTCTCTTTATTCCGACATTTCGCTCCAGCACATCCCGGGTATATTCCTGGCTGACGAAGAACAAGTGCTGAGTAGCGAGTGGGAGTTGTGTTACCGTGAAAGGAGTGAATGGAGTGAAAGCTTTTTTGGTCTTTTGAGCGAAAACCGGAAGTCGCTGCGCTGACTGCCGTTGGTGATGGCTGTAGAAGTACCGCAGCTTATGTTGCGTGTACAAACACACAGGCAACAGCAAATGCGCCTTAGCGCCCAGAAACGGAGCCCTGTTTTGTTTTTGGCTTATTTTTTCGACACAGATTTTTTTATTATAGATTTCATTTGGCGTGCGTGTGTGAAACAAAAAGTGTTCGCAACATGAACTACGGGGACGTACAGTGTACATAGCCATCTCTTTCATGAGCTGCTAACGGATGGATGAATGAGGATGATGAAATATCTGAGCGACTGCGGCAACAACAACTAGCAGCAACCAGGCATGTGCTGATGGACATAACAAATTGCAGTGTTCTTCCTGCGCGCCTCCTGCAGGACGCCGTTTTATTGCGTCTGCAATGTGCCAAGTGCTCAGGCAAGCGCCACCCACCGAAAGGCGCACCCACACGAACGGCGCAGCAGACACAAAGAAGAGTTCCGCATCAATGGAATTACGTACAACTGTAAGTGACGTTTTTGTGTCGACAGACAGACGGCTGCAACAGCAACAGCAACAACTCCCTCACGCACACACATACACATATTGCAGTATAGTATCTGTGAGTGTGTGCGGAGAATTAAATTTTA
Source organism: Myopa tessellatipennis (assembly GCA_943737955.2). NCBI lineage: Eukaryota > Metazoa > Arthropoda > Insecta > Diptera > Conopidae > Myopa > Myopa tessellatipennis. The sequence goes on along the minus strand of OX031314.1, from coordinate 61,567,530 downwards.
GTATTTTTCCACCATCACTTTGCAACGCAGCAAAGCTTTATTTTCGGATGGCTATTATTTTCACTTAAAAGAATATGAAGAAATAAAAATCGAAGCGCCGCATGTCCTTGTTGGCCTTGAGCAATTGGTTTTTATATTATTTGTAAGCGCCTGCGACTGCGGCTGCTGTCTGTCTGCATGGATGACTGTATTTGACAGCTGGTGATGCGAATGAGAAGCAGCGGGTGCGTCTGCTGAAGACGTCGCTAGAACAAAGGCATGAGTGGGCTAAACTCGACGGTACTGTTACTAGTACAACCTGCCCCACTTCTGCCCCTTGTTGGTTGGCCCTCACGCTTCCAGCATACAATTCGGCATACAATTTTTGCAGCAACTAATCATTATTTTTACTTTGCATTTGCAATTTTGTGGTTTTAATTTGCCGCAAGTTACTCGTGCTCATGCTGAAATTGTAGGTTAATGGTTAGTGTGTGTGTGTATGTGTCACCGGCCAGCTTAAGAAATTAAATTTTCTTGGAGCCGATAACGTCTACACTGACGAGTGTAATATTCTAATGTTTTACCTGTTTATGAACTACTGAATAGATTTTGAAATCACTTTACAATTTGGAATTTTTAAAGAATCGTCCTATAATATTTAAACATGTTTACCTATGAGAATAAAGCTTTTGGCTGTTGGTAGGTATGTTTTTTGCGAAGAGTTCTAATACATAAACTCAAAAATGAAAACTTTTGAGCTATGTCACTCTTGAATTGGGTGTGCGGCATAACAATCATATATTAATTTTGTGAACCAGAAAATTTCGCTATTATCATGTACGAGTATATCATATAAGAGGTGAGGTTAGTTGCTAAGTGAAGAACTACAAAACTTACAGGTTCATGATTCTTTCGTTGTCGTTCGGTGAGTGCGAGTCCAAGTCTCCTCACAAAAGAACAAATAACTTCCTTCTCAGAGAAGTGCTCGGTATTCCTGAGGGGGCCCGGTACAAAGAAGAAAGCGGGAATTAATGTACCTAGTCCTGGGGATGCTTCTTACTCCCAATTTTGCTTACTGGGTAACAATTGCGCACACACGCTGACACACGTGACGCACCCCGCCATTAAGTGTGCTTGCGTTCGTTTGTTCATCGTATCGCAGTCGTGCATATTTTTAGGCGACAGCGACATGATTAATGGTTGTCAGTACCTAATGAAAAAATGTATTTCTCTTTTATTCATACCGTGTGTTTCGTTTGTGTTTGCTTTTTTAGGAAATTACAACGAACAAAGCACAAAAATGTCAATGTCGTTCAAGGGATTCCCTGGAATTCAGGACGCAAGTCTCTGTGGTGATTTTCCTTCTGATCGCCGGCTTTTGTTTGAGAAATTGATTTCGTGTTTTAAATATTTCTGTTTCTTTTCCCTCGTTGACAAGGAATTCCGCCGAATTTGGCAATTCCTTAACCTTAGCAGGATGCTTGTGTATTGTGTAGATTCCAGGCTCCCTTGATACGGTGCTAATGCTATGCGAGCGCATAAATAAATTCAATTTATTACATCAAAGCGTTGCTAATCGAATTGTATTTTAATCAATTCAATTGGATTAGAAATTCGGAATGATGGGGATACGAACCAAATCTGTAGAGATGAGTACGGTTGAGGGAAGGTGGAACCATGTTTGTTCTAATGGTCATTAATCTGATGAAACTATATATGCAGTTGTATGCAGTTGTAGCTCTAAAGTTGAGGATTGGTATTACACAAAATTAGTCAAAAACTGACTGACGTTAAATATTAAGGGTCTACTAGAAAGGGCTAATAGAAAGGGCTACTAGAATTACTTAAGAAATCTTACAGCATACTTCTTGTGTGTTTTAACACATGAACATTCTTATTATTGTTATCATTACTATCCTCAATGCTTATTATTCCATAATCATGTGTGAAAACGCAAGATTTACATTGTGTTCTCAAGTAAAATCAAATAATTGCAAATCAAAGCCGAATGGTTTAGCAAGCGTACTTGTATTAGCGTCTTTACGTTGCGTGCTTATTGTTAATGTCAGCATGTCATCAACAGGGAACATAAAATCCGTGTCGCTCGGAAGGCGTGCTGTGGCCTATCTTCCAGTTTGTGGCCATAATCATATCGATAAGCATTTGGCAGATAGTCTCTCAATCTGGCGTGTAGCATTTTAGGTAGTTGCTGCCGCCCATAGGTTCATGAACTACACTTCGCCTCCATCTTGCTCCTGTTGCCAAAGCTATTAGTTTAGTGTTCGACCCGCCTTCAAATGCTAAGGTTATGAATTGCTTTATTGACAATCAACTTGTTTCTGGATACTGGTGACGGCGGCAACATTTGAATGACGTACCTAGGACATCATCATCGGCATGTTCGAAATGGAAAGCTATGTAATGGGAAGTCTGTCCCTTGGAATTGGCTTCGAATGACTTCATGTCACTTAACACTGGAAGAGTGTGCCGAACATGCGATTGACATAATTTACGATTCTAATTCGAGATTCGATTGATGAGTTGTTTGTTGTAGCTTTGGATTTTGTGTTCTTATGTGATTTTGTCTAAAGGTAAATAAGACAAAGGATTAAAAGTAATTGTAGACTAGCTCAGATTATATCCAAGTTATACTACTTACATACAGAATACATTTTTTGGCAGGATTATATGCTTTTATATATGTACATATACAAATGAATATAATAAATTACCTATATATATTGCTTGTACTATTGAGTATAAGTGATTACTACATACATATACTCTTATTATACTTCAAAACTTGGAACTCGAAATTAAATTATAATTAAGGAAAGGTATGTGATTTCATAATCGATAAGCTCACTTAAAACAAGTCAAGGATACTTTAAGGATCTTCAGAAATTCATTCGATATGGGCGCAGTGTATTTCCCAAAAGTACCCAGTTTGCAAACTAAACCGAGAGCACGTTTAACGCTTAAATCATACTTATTAAGACTCTATATCGATTATTTCCTAAAATACGTCAAATACCATGAAATAATTTCGACCGTGAAAATTCGATTCAAGGGGACTCAAATGTATTCTTATGTGATACTTTGCATGGTTGTTCATATGGTCCTGGTTATAACACATTATTTGAGACGCTAATCGTGCCCGAACCCAAGTTGGATGTGCTGAACCGGCCACCACCACCTTACCTACTCGCTGCATGTGGGTATAATTCGCTACGCCAGATATTAAAAGCATCCACCACAGCGAGATGCATGCCATTGGTCAGTGCAGAACTTTAATATTCTGCTTGAATGCTGGCAGCAGTTGCTGTTGTTTGAGATAAGAGAATTCGTGCTGTCAACAACATGAAATATACGGTCGAATTCAAATTATACAACACGAAATAACCACCCCCCGAGGACTGTGGAGTGAATCCAAGGATCGGAATTTACATATGAGCCACTCTTATTTCTTGTTTTCTTTTGTATTCCTTCTGGGTACAACTTTTAAGATGGTTTAGACGGCTAAAAGTTTGCTTTATAACACTTCAACGCTTTACACTCGTGTGAAAGCCATATTTCATTGTCGACTTCTGTTGCAAATGCGAATCTTCACGTTTATGTACCAGTCAATTCGTGAACTAAAAAATAAAGTCAGGCAAATAGTGCAAAAGTCGTCAATTCGAAGGAATATAGCTTATCCCGGAAATATTCGAGTCACCAATTCGAAAGCAGTATGCAGGTTCTCACCTTCTCAATTGTACTTGATTCGAAATATCGGTAATTGGACTAGAGTCACAGCAAGGCCAATGTTAACGCAATACTACTATAATATAATAATGTTAATACGTGTGTTTAAAATGACCCTTGACTAAATATTTTCATCAGATGAGGATACGAGTAAAAATTTACAAAAATGTATCATGAGAGCAGCTATGAAAAGGGACACATGCACATACATACATACGAGTATATCAAGTAATACACTTACAACGTAACAATCGCTCTGGCAACTCTTGCTTCCGATGCATTTAAAATGGCGCAGTTATTTCAAGCTGTCGATGGTAATATGTCTTGATTCCTCATAACTCATATTAAGTCAACATGTTTTCGTTGTAGAGATTGGCAAGGCGCCGGCAGGACCGAAAATGTACTGGCTCAAAGTGGTACATCCGATTTCGTTCCGCGGAATATGTTGCACTTGCCCCTGGAAAATAAATTTCTTTGCAATATTGTGCCAGCCCGAGTCACCCATCGCCACTCACAAAAATAGCACCAGACATTCCTTTGACCCCAATCACATTTGGAGTGGATTTGATGTGCCGAAGTGTTCTTTTTGTTGGTTCGCAAGTTTGCCAAATGTTGCCGTGTTTCATTTCTTTTCTGTAATTGTGAAAATTAGGGATTTATTTTCCCTGCTCGCAACTGTGTCCTGCTAACACCGGCTGAGTGAGTTATTAACGCACCCCTTGCCACGACGGCTGCTGTGCCGTAGCGTCATATTGTGCTCGGAAAATTGAAACTGCTCTCGTAATGGGGCCGTTTCAGGTTTTATGGTGTCCTCGCATAGTTGCGATGTTGTGGGTGCGTAGAATTGATTCTAATTATAGTCCCCTGTAATTGTTGCGTTCCGTAATCCGTTAGAGCAGATTGGCAGTTTAATATTGTTTTGGAAATAAGTTATGACACTTGAAGTATGGATCGATTATGAGTGGTAGAAAATGTGTGTGCTCATCAAGCGTGGCAAGCTTTTGCGACGTTTGAGTTTGCTTGATCAGAATCAAGAGAGTCTGAGTTTAATTTTATTTGTTTTCTAAGCAAATACAATTTATGAAATGACCTAACTTTATCAAAAGTATATCTCGAGACTAGAGAATCTATTTAAGCATTTGCGATGTTTGGCATTGTGCTCTGAGTAGCACTCAGTTTTCCAGCTCTTGTTGTGTGTCGCTGGAGCCGGTCCAACTCGTAGTTGTTGCAGCGTTGCTGGTCGCGGGTGAGGCGTGGCGTCAGTGTCAATTCAACTTGAATTCTTTTTGTCATAACAATAACATAAAATTAAAGGAACATCGACAGGAAATTGCTTGCAAATAAAAAGCGGAATTCAACAGCGGAGGAAGAACCGCAACTAAAGAATGGGTCCCAAAGAATCTTTTATTCCGGATACCCGAAGAGCACAAATCAACGTAACGAAAAAATGCTGCACTCTTTTACGCTGTGCTGTTGTGTCGTTCCATTTTGTCACTCATCTTGCTGCTTTAGCTAGAGCATGTTCCGCAAGAACCGTATAAAAAGCAGGGTGAAAGCGGTAGCAATATTCAACGTGGCCCGAAAACGGAAACACATCAGCGTAAAGGAAGTCAAAAAGTTATATGACAATGATGAGGAAAGCAACACACATCAGTTTGTTTACTTGCGTTCCATTTTTTATGCATACATCCGGATGGGGTGATGAGATAAAATAGTCGCAATTTTCGTGTTCCGTTTTGTCTTCAGGTTGGCGAGTTCAGTTGGAAAATATTAACGATTCTAGCTTTGCTGAACTCACGCAGTTTCTGAAGCGTAATATAGCTTCATATAGATATAAACACAGGGTGTTCCGCATAAGATGCATCAAAAGCTGTTGGTTTTGAACATCAGAAATCTGCTCCTTAGCCTCCTTTTTAAATTGGGTTTCTGTGTCAGTTTATGAGGGAATTAATCGCAAACTTGGCACCATTGCGTATTTTTAGGCCACTTTTCATTCATGCATGAAAAACAATTTCGTGAGATATATAATTAAAGCCAGGAAATATTAATCGTATATTCGTGGTTTATAATTTGTTATACGAATTTCTAAATATTTTAATTCTTACGTTCATCTCGATGTTAAAATACACTTTGAAATGCAACATTTAATTGGTATATATTTAGGCATGCATGTTTAATGGATGTTTCCAAAGGCTTTCTTTTATAAAGAGGCCTAAAAGCATGCAATTGATATGACTTGGCCAAGTTGTCATAAATGCTCACTTGAGCATTTTGTCCTGCCAAGTTCTTTGAGAATCGTCGATTTTCGTCATGATTGGATAATGAAAGAAATAAATAAGTGAATAAATATAAATAGAATATATGATAAATATTTCAACAGTATCGTAGCAATGTTTTTATTAAAGAAGGAAGACGTCTTGTATCTAAAGGCGAAAAGTATGTATAATAGAATGAATAGTAAAACGTATCTACTATTTTACACTTTTATTTTTAGTCCATATCCATTTTTTATCCAAGAGGTTCTGCTATTATGAAATGGAAGCCTAGTATTTTGTATAAGTTGTGATGTATGAGTATAAGTCGATATATTAATCGTATGATCGTATTAGTGTAACCCTGAAAGAGTAAGTAATAAAGTAATGGATGCAAAGATAGAACAAGATATATTCCAGCTAACGCTCAGTTACTCGCACGAATTTAATAGTGGCACTCATAAATAGTAGCAACTAAGAACCAAAACAGAGACATTCACAGCATTTCAGGCATCTAATAGTGATCCCCATTCTGTGCGGCAGCAATACCGTTCCTTGGGTTCCTTTGCATTCATCCAGCTGCCGCTCCTTCAGTTCATTGGCTGGTGAAGGGACGAGATTGTGTACGAGTACCGACACAAGCCCTAACACAATGATTAATTGCTATGAGCTTTGATCGACCAGCTTCGAGGCGAAACCCGGCCGTGGAGTCGATTAGATGGACGGTGTATAATGTTGTGTTTCTCGATGCAGCAGCCACACTGGAAGGATTTTTGGGGTTGTTGCTTCTCTTTAGTTAAGTAAACAAGAACCGTTGCTGGACTCGTGCGAGTGGGCGCTGCAAAAGGCAGTGACGGACACTTCCCAATAAGGATTAAGAAGGGGCGCACATGGCCAGGACTTAGCGGAGCTACAACTCTGTTGTCGTCGTCAGTGCCGTGTTGTTGTCCCTTAAATCCTCTAATGAGAAGGGTTGAAATTACTTGCGCTAATATTGAGTCAGAGTTCAGCGAGAAGGAGTGGCAGAAAGGGACAGGAGTTAGTTGCTGTAATGGATATTGCGATAACGGCCCGCAGGACAGCACGGACATGGACGAATAATCCTACAGAAGTATACAGAAATGTCGTGAAATATTAAGCTGAAGCAGACTAAAACAAAGGCCGTGGACCAGAAGTTACTATTGAGAACATATAAAAATGAGTGTATTCAAAACCCTAATGATTCGGGTGTAGAGTTCAGAAAATATACTTTACATTTACTTTATATTTAAATTGATATTTCCAAATTCCAGCCAGAAAGATTCTTATTCATCTGCAACAGAAGCAACTGCTGCGTTCATAAACAACACACTGAACGTCGTGCGTTGAGGAATGTCGCATGCCCACATACATCCATAGAAATCCGCCTCGCTTTCGTAAAGGCAGTCAAATCGCTGGGAAAAGTACGCAATTTAAATGCATAACAGATACGTAGGACATGTCTAATGACAATAATAGAATATCAAATCCTTTGCAAAGCCATACAGCAGTTGAGGTTGCAAAAGCCCAAGTCGGCTGCGGGGAGGTTGCCAGTTGCGGTTGGAGACCCTTCATAGCAGGTTAAGTCTACTCGCCGGCTGATTTAGAATCAAGAATTTCGGTTATGGGCGGTCCCTTCAAGGTAGCGCATTACACATGTTTGCTATAATTGGGAACATCGAGTGTGCCATAAAACATGACAAAGATGGAAAGACTGACAGCACATTCTAAAGAAAGCCCGAATTCACATTTGAATGTTTCTGCCGCCCACCAGCCACGATCTCCCAGAATTTCGTCGAATATTCTGTCGGGTAGCTGTTATTACTTTCTTCGCCTGGATTGGCTTTGAAGATATGAGTGTGTGTACATTCCTCAATCTCAGAGACTCTTGAATGACGTCAAGGACGAGAAGAAATCATTGTTTGCCAAAAACACACACCCACACACACATTGGTGTTAGAGCTAAAGATATAATTTAAAGAAATAGTTATAAATTTCTATAAATGCGACAACAGAGTATACACTGGATAGCGCTTTCCACCGAAAGCTGTGCTTCGCTGTTTTACGGAATTAATTATGTGGAAATACTGCTGATTTACTGCTACTGTCGAGTTGGAAATTTGTGACCTTTGTAAAAAATAACTAGTAATATTACATAGTTACACGCTTTAAAACCTTGGAAAAACAAGGGTATATTAATACTGTTCACGTATGGATGTAGGGTTAAAAAATCACGATTTGTGATTTATTCGTACATTGCGACCTCAGCAGGCAATCAAATAAATTAATAAAACACCAATAATTGTAGAAGAATGTACTTGATAAACTACGAGTATGTTCTAAAAAGGCTGTGATTTAGCAACGAAATGAGGTTGATTCAAATAAGATTAATGATTGCAATAAATATGGTGACGTTAACATGAGCACACACACACACATGTGAATCAATACATGTATAGCTTATTAACAGAGCGAACTTTGAACTTAATAGGAAAAGTTCAGAAATCAGCGGAGCTGAGATTGCAATCAGGTCAACCGGTGCGGCCCACTGGCTCCGCACCCGCTGACTGTTCCACGAGAGGGCAGTCATTATCTTGATTGAATTTCCCTTCTTGGTGTTGCTGATTTTCTGAGCTACATGACAGGCAATCCACAGGGGTGAAGATTATTAAGTAACATTAACAGCACACAAAAGGAATTAATAGACAGAGCATAGCTGAGTCCCGCCTCCCCCGCATCTAGTCATATATAAGCCCCTGAGTTCCAAGCGCAGCTTTCGGCTGTCCCAGTAGAGGCCAGGAGAAACCTCGTAGCAAAGACAATATAATACATTATATTATATTATTATTATATTATATTGTATTATATTGTCTTTGCTCGTAGCGTGCACGAAGCAGGTACATATGACTGGTGTGAGCTTTCGAAAGTACAATAATTAAGACTTCATCAGACATCCATCAGTGGAGAGGGAAAGCAAGAGTTTTCTTCCATATTTCCATGGAATCACTTAATATTTTGAAGGACCGAAAGAAGTGGCAAATGGCGTGATCTGTCAGCTTTTTAATAAATGTATTTAATAGTTTAATATCTGAAATGATTTAACAAACACGAATATGATAGTTTATTTCAAATTAAATGTATTAAATGTGTATATTATAGAATAAACGATGCGGTTTATAAACAGATTCACACATGTACACACATATTATTTGTATCCAGAGTTGTTAACATAAAATTACTCGGTGTTGTAGCCTGACTTATTGCTTAATACGATTTACCTTTGCCTCCTTTGCCATTTTCAAGTTCGTAATAGTTTGAACTTTTTAATCGATTTCATGTCAAATAATAATCTCATGTCAAATAGTGACTCAGCCCAACTAAGTGGCTGTCAAAATATTTTGAGTTCTTTAAAACGGCGCCCCGTGACCACTTCGTCAGCCTGTCAGCTGTTACAATAGCTGCAAATGTTTAGGAAAACTGCACGCTTAACTTTTTAACAAAACAGATCTCAAGTGACTTCGGGCTCGCACTGCAGTCCAAGAATAAAAAATGGAATGGAGAATAATTGCGCAACTGAAGTCACTCACATGTGAACACGCGACAAACTAATTGATGGGAATGCCAAATTGGCAGCTCCGAATGAACCCCTATTGCGGATCAAGTACAGGGGCGGGTGTAGTTAGCAGAAGCATGCAAATAGTCAAGACGTATTTATATCGCGTAGCTAAGGAACGTGTAACATAGCATTAGCAGCTGTTGAAACTCACAAGCCAACCGCTAATGCAACTGGAAAAGCATTTCAGACTTGGCACCCATTCTTCGAGACACACCTGAAAAAGTTTACAAAAAACCTTTGGAACAACCAGAAAAATCGTATCTCAACACGATTTTAAATTTCGTTCACAAACGTTCACACTCTGCAAATATTTAAAATTGCTTTAAGATTTGCTCAACAACTAAAGTGAAATGTATTACTTTTTTATCGAACTTTTTAGGCTTCAGTTGTACCTATTTTGTAGTACAGTGAGTTTATTTGTTGTCAGTATTTTCTTCCAGTGTGAGAAATGCGCGAAAAATTGGAAATAATTCAAAATTACCGGGGTGGGACACTTTACAAACAAAGTAACCAAACAAAGTAATCAATTATTCAGGACTTGTTTCTAGAATTTCGATAAGCAGTCCGCAGTTACACATTACTTCAGGAGGGCGAAACACCACGCCTACCATAACCCCAAAGTGATTGCAATTCCTTTTAATGACTTGAATTGGGGATCCGAACCTAGCCGAGGTTAGTTAGCTGCAGCGTGAGCCACAACCGTGGTCATAAAGCAGGAGCTGCTCCTGTTCGATAGAAAGATTCCGTGTTCTTCTAAATATTAACTCGGAGCAATACCAAAAAATAACAAGATCTCTCCCAATGGATCCCAGTAGTAGTCCCGCCATTTAAATTAGACTCATAATCAATATTTTTAGATGCATTTTTTTATTGATTTTACGGTGTTGCAATCAACCGTAATTTTATGGAAGAGATGCAGAGATCGTTACACAACCCAAGTCTCAAATATAAATTCATTGGAGATGGAGTAAATGTATTTATAAACAGTATTTCTTATAATTAAAGCTTCCGATCAGCCACGCATAACTGTTTGGAACGGTTTTATTCATCATGTTGTATGAATCTATCATCCATCATCATTTGTAACCTTTTCTGTATGTGCTCTTCATCCATCACTTTAACCCGTTTGCGTACATCACACATAAATTCCATTACTGTAATTAAATCAGATGCATGCAAATGCAAAAATTATATAATTACGACGAATCTGTCCGACCAAAGTCTGTCCACACACACAGAAACATATTCAAAATAATTTACTTAACGTCCACTGGTATGCAACGTGTATAGACTGTTCGGGGTAAAACAGTTTTTCAGTTAATCATCAGTCAATTCCATCCCCACATTCCATCTAACAGTGACTTCCATTCATTATAAGCGGACAGAAGAAAGGGTGAGAAGCTGAGGGGAAACTCTGATTGAAAACATATTATTAAAAAGTTATGGGAAGAACTGAGGTTTAGACTTTCTGAGATCTTCTTAATTGTACCCAAAGATTTCGTTACCAAACTAATTACGTTAGCAAACTTAATTACAGCTGTACGATTAGGGAAAAATGTTAGCTAAGTAAATTAAGATAAGTAAAGTAACTTTGGTCCTATTGAAAAATAGTAGAAAAATAAACTGAATGAAGTAACACAAGAAATTCGCTCATTTACTGTTTCGTGAAAGGCTTCTCAAAGGGAGCCCGCAGAATGGGACCTATAAAAAGAGGTAACCTAAATCACTTATTTCTGTTCTGTTCCAATATCGTACCGTACATTATTTTTATGGGGATATTATACAACACTGCCTATTTTTTGCACCCACAACGTCAACCTCACTTATGGTCGTAATGCCGACAAAGTACTCAGCAACAGAAAGCGTAAAGGAAGTCGCAGTCGAAAAGATATAGTATAGTAATTCAACGAGTGTCTCATTCGTATGTCTTTGGCTCTGTGTTCTTGGTTGTTGTTGATGTTGATGTTGATGTTGTTAAGTCATGCAGTTGCTGCCGTAGCTACGACATAAAAATGACATGAGAGGAACGACAGTAATGTTGATCATAACACTGGAGACGAAATCACAGGGTAATGAAATGAAAAAAGTGGCTCCGATTGATGAGCTGGGTCTTAAAGTGACCCTTTTGTAGTAACGCTTCCGATGCCTGAACTGGTTCAGGTACGATTTATTTATGTGACGATAGCAAATAAAATACATACGTGTATAGATCGTGAATATATATTTAACTCCCTGGCCACGTTCGGAGTAACATCCAGAAAAAGTTCATAAACAGATATCCTTAAACACGGACGACAAATTCAAGAGATGTTCGTTTCTTTTTGTCAACCGCGACTCCAACTTATTTCACTTATTTACCAACACACTGGAACAGTTTTTAATGCCAGTTTTAATAAAGCTTACTGAACTTAAACGATGCTCCAAACAACATGCGTCATATACTTGCTGGACATATATTGTACTTAAGTTCTGTTAGTTTCATAAATAACAATAATCCTTGGTGCTGATCGAGCAGATTAAAAAAAGTGTAGAAACTGTTCAGATAAGAATTTCTCGGTATTCAATTGATTTGGAGTGTATCGGAACCATTTTTTCGAAGTCAAACTTATATTATACTTCTAGTATACTTCTGAAAGTGTGGTGCTGAGTTGCTCATAAGTTGATGACTAATGAAGCCAATCGAAAAATAGTCATTTAACACTATAAATACGAGTGTATTGAATATAGCGAATTAAGATTTTGTACCTTTGATTGAAATACAGAATCTTCGAATATCATAAAAAGTAGAACTCAGCCTTGCAATGCTATTCTATAGGTAGATATTTTAAATTTTTTTAAATTTTTCGGTCCGTAGCAGTTAGTGTTCTGGTATGATGGGTTCTGCAAAATATATGTAAGTCATGCAATTCAGGATTTTTTAAAATATCTTCATCAAACCTTTGGTTACATTTCCATAATTCCTTTCGCAAAATCTTGGCCAGGAATGTGTGTGGATTTGTGGCTGTAGTTGGAGTCGAATCATCGTTGACATTTCATAGTAATTACAGCGGTTATACGAGTAGTAGTTTAATTGCGTAAGTAACAGCACCAATAATAATAATAACGCAAATTATTTGCAGAAGAACAAGAGATACTATAGAAATACGGTGTGCGGCAGCAAGCGTGGGAAGGAGGGTTTCGTCTGGACACTTAACCAAATTCACTTGCTGCCAAAGTAACCACAATGTCAAGACAACGGCTAGATATGAACGACATCTGAATTGGACCATAAAATGGGGGGGTGGGTGTAAATAATTGCATTTCACGTAATGCAAACCTTGACGTTTCGTACCTTCGGGAAAGACTTTCGAATGTAACGTTTCTGTTCATGATGTTTTAGCACCGAAAATGGAGATAGAATTATTTAGTGATATTCCGTGTAGACTTTATTATTGGATAATGAAGTGGCCAATGTGTATGGGGTGACGGTGCGTGTTTGTGTTGCTCTCTAGATTTGATGTTGACCATGTTAATGCAATAATATTTGCCAATTAGTTATTTGCAGAGCAGTCGATAAAATCGGTTGGCAAAGTGAGCTTCACATGGCACATGCAGCGCTGCATTGTGGTAGTGGGGTACTGTGCGTTGGGCAGAGTGGATTTGGGTTGCGGTTATGATTTCGAATTTGATTGGAAGTTGGTTTCCCGAGAATTATGCATGGCTTAATTGTCACCACCAACGTACTGCCGACGACATGAGAGATTCTAATTTGTGAAAAGCTATTAGAAATGTTTAGAGTAAATTCGATTTAGTAACCTGCGGCATGGAGTTATTTGGAAGAGGCGAGCTGGTCAAACTTGTCAACTGAATAGACGCACGGCTGAGGATGTTCAGTTGTTGTCAGAAAGCAGCAGTATTTCCATGGAATTTGATAGCAGTTGTGATTTTAGGTTGAGTTTGTCGCGTACAGAAACTATTTAACTAGATGTACTCAGTTGAATAGAATTGATTCTTTATTTAAGATAAGTCGAATTATGAAGGAGTGAATTATAAAGGGGCTTGATCCCAAGAGGACTCACTATGTTGAGCTAGAATTTTGCATTCTGTTGTAGCTCTGGAAGCCATTTTTCTGATGACATGACTGTGGGCTTTTAAACATTGCGCAACTGAAGATGAGGAGGGTAATATTGAAGACATTACTGTCTGATTCTATGAACAAATTGGTGCAGCGCTGCTGAGTGGAGCAAATGCTTCTCTCACGTGAAAACTTATTTAATCTCAATTTTTATAATTATTTTCGCCGATAAAAACCATTTTCGAAAAAGTGTGCGAAGTCTGGATTTTCCTGCAGAACATTAGCAGTTGATTATTTCCCACCTCAAACTCCTGTTTTTGTTACAGCATTTTATTATGCCAACTGCGTTCGGAGCCAACTTAATTGCGGCTTCACACCAAAAAGATCAGCTTGAGGCGATAGGTACGTGAGGGCTCATTCGAGGCTGTGTCGATCACAAATACCCTCTCTTGCTGTGCGATCCACGATAAAGCGAAGCAATTTGTGCCGAACGACCAAAATGTCGGCGATACATTGACACTTGCAAGCCAGCACCCAGACATGCATGACTAATTATAGTGCCAGACGTAGACTGCACTTGATCGGCAAAACGCTCCGGCCGATCAGACAAGATCTCTTTGCAACATTCCAAATTTGGTTACCGAAAGCTGAGTTGGTGGTTGGTTGTGGCCATCGTACTAAAGAAAAGGCACGCAAGAAAACTAGGCGCCTTAGCGATCAATCTGGCGCAGACAAGTGAAGGTGATCCGCAGTAATTGCTGCTTCTCCTTTACTGTGGAGCTGCAATAGGATAACCACAGCAAAGTCAAGTAACTGGGCGCCTGATATCTGCTGGTCCATAAAAAATTCTGCTGCAGATTGTTTCGTAAAGGGTTATTGAGAGACTATGAAGTTGGGCATTTAGGTGGCATTATTATTTATTGGCTGCATCGCTGCTGAAAACCTACCATAAGGAGAGAGAGAATCCAGAAAAGGAACGTGATTATCGTTTAGTTGCGAGTATATGGACAATAATTGTGGAGTTAATATGAAGTGTTGTTTTTATCAAAAGTACTGTTTTAGATCATAGCCCTTCTAGTAGGTTTTTTAAAGACTATAATAAATATTAAAGTAACTATTACAATAACTAATTTATAATGTATTCTAGCAACTTAAAATTAGAATGAAATGAAAGCGAAAAGCGCCCTAAAAATTAGGATTAAAAAGCTTCTTTATTCGATTTATTTTTCAAAAAGCTACATCAATTTTGAAGCATAGCTAAACAATACTGTCCTAATAATAACATGTCGCATTACTACTTCCGATGTGCCCAGCCAACATAACTGGGTGTCTATTGCCATGTTAACAAGAATCAATTAAGTTCATTGAATATACAGCGAATGGAATCAAGCTACTCCCTCAATTTTTGGTGTGAAATACCGTTTTCATCGTTGTTTTTTGGGACAAAAGGAATTCAATCTTTATTATGATTTTATTGAATGAATACCCTAAAGTAATGGTTTAAAGGTTAACCTTTTAGCTCCCGGTGCATAAGTAAAGAAAGCAAAAAACTGGTCAACATTTTCCACTCTATTCAAATTTCTATTCAATAATAAACAATGCTTTTCTAGTCACTTAAAAATTATTATAATTATTTGCTCATACTGCTATAATTTTATTTATTGTATCTAAGATATAATTATAATATTTTTGGATCGAAATATTTGAAAATTATTTACCATGCAAAACGTTTATTATTTTAATGAAGAAAGTTAGAGAGGTCTATTCGGTTGAAATTATGTAGACTTTGAAGTGATTGAATTAGATTGAGTATCCGTATTTCTATATATATAACATCATTATGAAGGCCAAAGTGTGATGGAGAGCAAGGAGATGTTATATACGTTCATTTATGATAGGAACTGCTGACCGTGTATTAATCACCTATCCATCAGTTGAGATATGTAGGCTTTTTTGGTGGCTCACAATCTTTTTCCTTTTGTATGATACACTATATATTTACTTCTAATATCATTCTTAAATTAATAACAGTATTAAGCAAGACCATAATTGGTTCTTCTTTAGGCCCCAGCCGTAATAAGTTCTACTTACAAATGATTTACCTGACACAGAATTTGATTACTTGAAGTTACTGTTCATTAAAATTGAGTTTCCATAGGATGGCGGGGGACCAGGTTAGCTGTCGAAGAAGCGTACCCATCAATTCCCCTAACTGACTACGCCAATAGTTCTATCTTTTCCTAGAACAGGAGTGGTGGAACTTTTATAGCATAACTTTCCCTATTTAAAGTCCCCTTCTGCCACGCAGAAGATAGGACGCTTTCTGGCTTGCGAATGCACGAAAGCAAATGTTTTAATTAATTCCAGAATTCAAAATTAACGCCGATTATGAAATGTCTCAGCAAAGCTATTTTTTATGCCGAACAGGAATTAACATAGATAACTAGAACGACTTCCACTACTAACAGTATTGAGAGTAGGAGGTTAATCTTTAATATGGAGATAGATAAGGTGCCATTTTCGCTCTATAATGACTTAAATAAAAGAAATTAAAATAAAGTTAAATAATGATAAATTGCTGCGCACGCACAGTGGTCGGCAAACAGAAATTAAAGTAGCGAAGGTTTGAAGAAGGAATCCTGAAAGCTGAAATGGGCAGGGAATCCGAAAGTAACAAAAACGCGTACAGCTTCAATCCTCGAGTCAGTCCTCGAATGTTAGCAAGCAGGAAGTACGCGTAGATACGTACATACTTAGAGCTAATTTAAATGAACAGCAATTAATCATCGAAAGTCGCTGCACACTCCTGTTTGTAATATCCTTCTTCCTTTTTGCTTGTTTGCCTGGGTTGCTCACTGTTGATAAGCATTGTTGTATTTTTGTTATCTTGTTCTGCTGAACTCTTAGAAAGTGAAAGAAACTCCACCGCAATCAAGCTGCTTTCAAAGCTCGGACGCATCCGGATTTTTCCTTTCGACCTACTGTCTACCACGTCTTTGTTTTCTGTTGTCGTAATCCTGATTTATTACTATTTTGTTCTGATTGCGCAGATTATCCTGCACGGAGATCCGAAAAAGGAGAATGCTAAAAGAACTTGCAAACAATATTTAATTCGAAAACACACAAACACATACATACAACATCTACGAACAGGGAAACAAGTATACCAGCAACAACAACAACAACGACATTCCGAAACCATTAACAGAAAAAGTCGAAATGTAATCAAAGAATACCAGCAGCAAACCATCGCCATGGAGCGAAATGCACAAGTACAATAACATGAAGCATTACCTAATGTGACATAGAGTTGTTCATTTGAATGTGTATGTGTGCATAAGTGTTTTGGTATTTTTTATCATTTTAGTTTTATCGAATCCTGAAGCATTCGACATCTTCTAAACCCACGACGCACTCTGGTGGGAGAGGTAAATAAATTAGCAGTAGTAGAAGAAGAACCAAGGAAGTCCTTGTGAAGGAGACGTACAGCTGCGTGAAATAGTTGATGGTTACGACAGTTCCAGCGAAGCAACTCTACTGCTCGCGTACATACTATAGTCTTGTATTTAGGGCTTTCATCATATACTCCACATTGTCGATCCCTCGAAATTGAGGAATTTCCTTTCGCATATATTCGTTTAGGGAAGGCGTCCTTCAAGTAATGGATTTAAAAAAAGCCTGCTGATAAAGAACACTAAAGATATGGGTTCTCATAGACCAGGAGCCAGTTTAAAGATATCACCGAGGAACATTTCTCTGATCTTTACGCTGAACGTAGAGATGAACGCGTAATCTCAACACGTTTCCCCTTCAGTTTCTCCTTATTAGTGTCAGTCGTCATATTGTTACAGTCGTCAGTCCAGCGTCTTGGTTGCCCAGTACGTCATACTTTGGAGATTCCATTCTGATGGGTTTTGAGTATAGAGCACTTACACATTTTAAGGAAGTACTCACTCGTTGTATAAAAGACAGTGTGAAGATCTTTTCGTCTCAATCGTAGAGACGTTTCAATCGTTTTCAGTAGTCTGAGATCAGCGCTATGAACAATACTGCTTCTTCTCATTCTCTATTTTCATCACTCTCCCTTCCTGTCCTTCTCCTTCCCTGAAAGGTATGTGAAAAGGTGTCCATCTGAGCGAAATTTGAATTCCAAGATTGTTTCCGCTCATTGTTCGTGTGTGCACTAGTGTGTTGAATGCCGTTAGCATGTGAGGTGCAGGAAGGATCCTCCACTCGCCTCGCACCGCTTCTGCACCCAACGAAATATCATTAATTATTCTTGTTTTCTGGTGTGGATTCTGGGATACTTTTGCGCTACGCTCGCCTTCGTTCTTTATTTGCTTCGAGCTTATCGCAGCGATAGAATCAACAATTTCTTGCCAACCTCGAAGGTTTCTTTGGTTCTTTATGTTTGCCTTGTTTTGGCTCGTGCTTGGCTTGATTTCCTGAAATGCTATGTGAAATTACTTCAAATACTTCAATGCCTTTTTACCTTTGGAACACTCTACAAAAAATGCGTTCGGTATTTTCCGCCCCCACACCGTTTCGCAGTGGCGATTTTGCTAGTGTTGGCATTTAATTTTCGCTTGATTTATTTTTTCATTTCGTGCTTCGTTCATTTGATTTTTGTTTGCTTGGGTTCATTTCATGACTGAGGACGCTTTAATTATTTTTGTGTTGACTGTTTTTCTGTATCTATTTCTAGCTTCTTATCTTATCTTTTTGTTCTTGTTACTTTTTTCTTTCTGCTAAAATTGTATAGAATATTTTTAAGGTTTGTTTTGATTGCTGGGTTGTAGTTTAATTTCTTTTATTTTTGCTCAAGTTGAAAGATTTGAATGTTAGATTTGGTAACCTATCATAAAATATACAAAACGTTAAAGACATTGTTTAACTATATATATTTGCTTTCATACTTCGAATAATGGATAGTATATTTCTTTGCCGATTTAAATTGAAAGCATGAAATGTTGATATGAAATAAAATACCCCACAGAAAAGAAACCAAATCAAGGAACCAAGAAGAACATTGAGCGGTTATTGTATCTTTGTATTAGGTCAAAAATTCGGTTAGGTGATTCGTTCATGTGATGGTATATAACAAACTTCATCTACTACAACATATTATCACAAATGAAAAGCTCATTAAGTTATTCTTCTTAAGACGGCTTCTTCTTTAAATTAAAATCGCTGGACAAGCCACATACCAAATGCAACAATGAGAAACGAGTAGATTTCTCATCGTCTTCGTAGCATGTTCGAATGTGGCTGTTGGCTTTTCATGCAAAACAAGTGCACAAATTATAATGCAATAATTTGACCGGAGTTGTGGTCAAATTGAATAATTGAACAGGTGGCACATATTCAGAGGACACGACGTCATGTTGACCGCACGTTCCAGGAGAAACTCGCTTTGGTGCATTTGCGTGTCGTCACATGAGATCAGACATGACCTGGTTAGCAGATCACCAGGCGACAGGCTGTTAAGTTGTGAGAATTCTATGTAACTGCTATTGCGGAATTCGGCGCCATTTCTTGAAATAATTCCTTCTTTGTGGTTTTGCATCAGCTAGAGCCGGCTTGTATGTCGGACGTTGGGGTCAAGCAAGACACATGTCGAATGACAATTATCGAATTATGTAGGGGAGCAGTGTATGCGCATATGTATGTATGTATGTGTGTAAGTACCAGGTACCACTAATGCTTGCATGATTACTTTGACATTTGGCAGCTAGTTTATGCGAGCGCGCATTCAACCGATGACAAGAATTTTTCACTGCTGAAGCCTGAAGTTTTGGAAAATGCAAGAAATATGTTCAAATGCGGCGTGGGTAGTAATTGATTGTATAATATTTTTCCATCAACGTTGCACAAATTAAACAAAGATGGTTGTTTGTTTTTAAAGCACGATGTATTGTCTTAAAATAAAATGTTGGATTGTACACATCGCGGTTGTATTAAGCGTTACTTTTCAGTCCCGAATACTATTTTTACTCTAAGCGAGTTACAACTTACACAATTTTATATAAAGTTGTTTTTTATACATGTTTAGAAAGCCGCACTTCTTTTAGCTTCATTAAGCGTAGTGTTCTTACCTTTGTCCCTGTTCAGTGAAACCCTAGCAAATATTTCGCTGCTTCGGGTTGAACCTCGGACTCGTCTACTTTGCTAATTAACCTGCATCCTTATATAATCTTTTTCTTTGGCGCTCTCGAGGAGGAGAGCAGAGGCGAGGACGACTGTACTCTTCTCCTGGCGCACCGCTGTTTTGAGAAATTGTCAACTGTCGTTGCTTAATAACTTCGTTGGCTTTGTGTTCCTCGCTCCACAGGATGCATGTTCCAACATACACCGTGAATTTTCAAGCTTATCGTTTACATGTTTCTGCCCTCCGGCTTTTAGTGATCTTTGTTAATGTTGTTTACTATCGCGCTTTATGCGTTTCTGGCGTTCTTCGATCGTTTCGCATCTGAACCAACACCACACGCGTTTCGCCAATCAGCGAACGCGTTGATATCACTCGCACTAATTGAGAATCGCTGTAAGTTGAGCGCACTGGCGATCTGCAGTGCTCGTGGTGTGCGTCACCAGCCTGCGCTTACATTATTAATGACTGGAGTTGGCAATAATTTAAACATCTTGACTAAGGAGTTCCGCCATTTGACGTGCTTTGATTTCTCGTAGGTTAGGCTCAATCGCTCGGGGACAACATCAACTTCAGAAAGTCAGCGCGTTTCATCGAACGAAGCCATTTGGTCGATTTGGTTTGACGCCATATGTGAGAAATCTGCTGGTTTCTATACACCGATTTCTCCATTTCTACTTAATGCTGTGCTTTTATCATTGTAGTTTTTATAATGTTATAAAGGATCATGTACAAATACATTTGTACTGCTGTTTCAAAAGCCTTGACAAGAAATGCACCTGTGATCACATCGTCGAAAGGTAGCCTTGTTCCACTTTACAATCCAAGTTTAGGGAGTTTGGATATTCATATGCAGAACTAAAGATACTTATCGGTGTACGCTGTTCGTCCTTTTCTTTGGAGTTTGGTTGCTTTGGCTAATTCCAAACACATCTACTGCACGGATACGGCAAATCTATGTTCTATTCTCGCCAATAGCTTCAATGGCTTCATACATCAGGTGACGTACGAAAGATCTTCACCCTGCTCGTAACTGAGTGTGTGTGCGCCTCCTCTGCTTTATATATTGTAAGCTTTACGGCTGGAAAGGCCAGAAATCCAGTGATGAATTGGTGAGTCCTCATAGTACACTTTTCTTAGTATTTTTCACTTTTTACATTTTTCAGAGTTGCAGTTAATGCACTAGAAATAAACTGTAAAAGTGCAGTCAACGTTTAAAGTCGTGTGAAATTGACAGATATAGAAGTACCTTTATAAACATCATGTTGCTCTCAGCGATTTTGCGTGCCTTTGTGCTGAAAAGCGAGTGTTACAAACACGCTGTAAAACCCAATTCACGTGTTGCATAAACGAAAACTACTAAATTGGCCACCTCCTAAAACGTGGCACAACATGGACCCTACGAAGCCTGGCACAAAATTGCGCAGAGCTGAAAGAATCCCCGTAACTCGCATCAGCACACTAACAGCCACTGCCCGGCTACAGTGGGTGTGTGGAGCGATGCTGTGCATACTTGTTATCAGCAATTCAATGACCTGGTATCAAAGCGCAATCACTTCGCAGCATGTTTTCCCATATTTTTCAATTTACGGATTTTTCTGTGCAGTGGCAGAAGGACAGGACAGTAACTTAACAGTGGGCCGTGTAGGAACATGGAATCGCGTTAGCCTTTTAGTGAGAGTTAATCACGGGAGCGATTAACTATGAAGTTTATTCTGGCGTATTTTCGGGACAGATAACAGAGCTTTTACTACTTTATATACAAGAAATAAAAGGAGACAATAAGAATACTTATGTATGTTTATACATATATTCCAAGTATATAATGAAAGAAATTCTTGAATTAATAAAGGCCTAATAATTCCAACTTATTGAACAGTTCCAGAAGAATTTTTCCTAATGTTGCAGATTGCAATGTAATTAAATAAATATGGCAGTGTAATATTATAAATAAATATTTCAGACATTTAATTATTATTTCAAATCCTTTGAACACCCAAATAACAGCACGTTGTATACTGTGTCCTAAGTTAGAACATCTGACTTGAAATCTTGCCCATCGATTTACTATTTAATTTTATTGCGTTTTCAATTCTTTAGGCACATGTTGTTTGGTCGAGGAACCCAACCTCATTTGAGCTCGTTTCTTGTCCTGCTGCGATCATCTTCCGTAAATCGCTCCCAAGCAACTCGCTGGCATTCGAAACGCATATCGCTCTACACGCGTCGGAAACGTGTGCAGAAATATCTTGGTCTCTTTTCGAATCTGAACGCGTTTGCGTATACTTCCACGAGATAGCTTCCTATAGCAGCGATCACTCGCATTTGTTTGCTGATCGCATTTAACCCTTTATGCGAGACCATTGGCAACAAATCTATGTTTGCTAGCCAGCCAGTCGATATGCTAAATCTGCGGTATCGATTTGGAACTACTGTGATCAGACTGGCTTCAACCGCGCAGCTAGTAGCCGCATACCCAGAGGACGATAATAATGACGACAACGACTTCTACCTTTAGTAGTCCGGCCAGGCTGCGCACGGTGTGATCGCTTGGAGTTGATAGCAGTCCGCTGGAGACGTGCAATCTTCTGATTGCAGCCAACAACAACGAGGCTACCAACTGCTTGCTGTCTGGCTGCTTGAAATTAAAAACTAGAAGCATTTACCGCAATTGTAATGTTTAAACTACATGATATCAGATCTTAGATAAACGTAATGCTTCTTCCCCTTCTCTATGATGCAAGCAGAGACCTTCGTACTATGGATATAACAGAAATTAATTTTTGGATCTCTCGGGTAATGTTGGAGTCTTACTTTTATGGCGTGGTTGATGTTTTTAGCATTGGCTGTGACTTCTGGAGACTCTGGACTGTTTACCGTACAACGCGGCGTTATTATAGCATTATATTAGATGATCGACCGACGGGAAGTTAATCGATAACTAGCACATTTTTGTACGCTATACGCGAACAGGAAAGGATATATAATATTAAGTCTACGATTGTATGTACTTTTAATTGACGCCAGACGGCAGGGTTAATTTATTAAATCAGAGTTCTTCATATCTTTATAATTCTCTTGCATCTTCAGAATCTTTGTAAGGTTTTCTTTGTGTGATTCCGCATTACAAAGATTACGGTTGGGGAATCTCTGGACTGAATATCGTTTATATCTTGAAATTGCCACTTTCCATTATAAGTGTTGGAGTTAATGTTATGAAGTTAATAATAAATTCACGAATGAGTTCTGATAAGTGTTTATAAATTAGTTCACTAGGAAAAACGCAATTTTGAAGACGAATGACGCATTGCTACTTCCCTGAAACATGCGTTACATGTTGAAGCGGAGTACAAGACATCTGGTGAAGAATATATTTTGGTAAGAAATACATATACTGTACTTCTTTTTCCGTTGTTTGAAAGTCTCCAACTTTATTAAGTTCCTGCTTTCGTGCCATTGCTATTTCTTGTAGCTTCCGACCTTCCTTTTGGATTTCATTCATGCTACCTAAATGCACTTCAAATGTTGTTGCTTCATGTTGCACAGCCATTTATTCCTTCGGCGGTGATGGTGTTGATGGTGGTGGCTGAAGCCCGATTGCATTGAAAGCCCCAGCAATTATTTATGGCACGAAATTACAAATCCATTTTAGTAAATTTTTCATTTATATGCCCCTCATTTCAGCCATCGTTATCGGTCTCTGCCTTTCTTGTGTGGTGGAAGTGACGCCCGACCACATTTTGTTATTACTTATTGCACGTTGTTCCATTCGTTGTTTTTTTTATTATACCATTGAAAGTTTGAAATTGCAATTTGGCAGTCCGCTTTTGCTAGTCTTTTCTCGTGAACAGTCCTCCGTGTAAATAGCGCAATTTTCAGCTGTAAAGTACTCTAGCCGTGATCCGATCACTTGCAAAGGCGGTGAGGTCCCATAGGTTTCATTTAAACCAGAGAGCGGTGGTGTTAGTGATCCGTGGAGAGAAGTGAGGGCTTCGAAAAGCAATCGTCTAAAATATTCCATTGTGTTCATTCTGTTTTAGCTGTGAAGTATGCTTCTTGCAGAAGGCTCAGTTACTCAAGTTGCTTGACATGTCATGTCCATGCTAACTTGTGTACCTACTACTTTTATGTTAACATTTCTTGGGTATTCAAAATGATCAGTCACTTAATTTCCAATCACCTGTATTTAATATATTTCATATACTCCTGTGTAACTATACAATACAATTATGGATTTTATATACTGTAGAGTTGATGACTAAACAACTATAAATTCTAAGATCCACGTTTTGGGTGCGACTCAAGCAGCCGTTGAAGTTGCATCAAAGTCTTGCTCTGGTCCCTCTTTATGTACCTCAGCTATCAACAGCACGAAAGTGCCGCGGAGTTGCACTTGAAATGAATGAGCTGTCTGCACCAACTGCCCGGAGAAAGCTATTGCAGCCTCAAGACTGAGTCTGATGAAACTGACTTCCCTCATCCCAGGTTCCATGCGCCGCTGCTGGGCAATCATAATTAGGCTTCCGGTCAAATCCGGTAAACGCAGCCAAGACGCTAGCTGCTCAACGTTTTGCAGTCGCCTATTAAAGGCTGACAGCGCGGAAAGCGGCGGGCATGTGTACTAAAATGGAAATTTTGCTAAAGGTCTAATTTGTCTTATTGCTGTCGCAGGGTCTCGTAAATATTGCTACCTTCCGAGGCAGCCGCTGATTGGCCGATTGTGGAGACTGCCTGCGGCAGAGGCTACTAACTGCCAATTATTAATGTGGCTTTAGTTAAGCTTGTCTTTTCTGTCTCTCCACGCATTTCGCGCAATATATAGATGTTCCTTTACAGGCCGATTGTCGATTGCCGTCTGCAGTTGAAAGAATGGCGGCCACTAAATGGCAGCAATTAATTTCTGCGGTTCTCTTTTTCTGGTTTAATAACTCATACGCTTATTTTGTGTGTAGCATATTTTTTGCTGTGGGATTGCGTTTGATCGCTAATTTCGATGTGTTCATTCGCTGAAATGATGATATACTTGCGATGGA
Source organism: Myopa tessellatipennis (assembly GCA_943737955.2). Lineage (NCBI taxonomy): Eukaryota > Metazoa > Arthropoda > Insecta > Diptera > Conopidae > Myopa > Myopa tessellatipennis. The sequence goes on along the minus strand of OX031314.1, from coordinate 61,542,689 downwards.
GCTTCACAGAAGCATGAAATAGTTCTTGTTATCAATAGAAATGCTGTATGAAGTCAGTTGCTGTTTATCACCTATAATAAGGTACTTATTTTTTAAGGAGCTGTTTATTGCCAAAGTTTAATACCTGGAAGACTTCATTCCATGAACTATTTATCGCTTAGAACTTTAAGGTTTCCCCCACTGTTAGCGACATCATTCGTCACATTTGTCATGGAAATGAATCCATTTTGGGAAACGGAGACAGGAGACAGGAGACAGGACGTAACAAATAAAGTCACAGCATTTCCAGACCTTAGATTTGACCTTTTGAGTATAGAAGCCTTTAAAAAGCTTAATCGCGGGATTGTTGTAATGACAAACTTTTTTGGACATCATATAAACATTATATTCAAAATCCTTGGCTGAAACTTCGGACAACTCAATTAACCAAGCACTCACACCCAATGCCACGCCCGCTGCTGGCTGTTACAGTCTCTTATTAACTGCTAACCTCTAACGCTTTCGAGCACTCACACTGCTCACTTTCTCACCAGGCCTCCTAATCGTGTCTTATTGTTGCTGCCTCCCTGGAAACTCATTTCGTATGAAGATTTATCGCGTTTCCAGACAGCTCTGGCGACACCTGCCAACGCCTACATATGTAATTTATTGCTATAGCACATTTGATATCTGTCGCAACTTCAGTTTTCTTACACAAAAGGCGCTTCTGTCATCTTGCACTTTCATCCACACACACACATGCACACATACCTCTGCCCATATAAAAATGCATCCGTGGTGTGTCATAGAGGACAAATTTGGGGTCACCTCACCCTAACAAGTTTTTACAAAGTTATAAATTTTAGAAATTTCTTAAATTAAGAAGTCTCTCTCTCGTTTAAATGCAGCTTCAGGAATAATAAATTGTTACTGGCGGCGATTAAATGCGAGACCAAAGGACTTAAATGAAACCAAAGTGATTTGAAAGTGGTTTTTATGTGTACCACTTTATATTTCTTTAATCATTATGCAATTTAAAAGTACATGCACCAAATCCTTGTTATACTGCTACTGAAGAATTTCTTTGGACGGGTGTTGTTTTGACCAGAGGCAGAGGTATCGAGGTTCCTGATGCAACAGGAAATCCAGCATCAGCATCAGCTTGAGCACATCCTTCGGTGGTTCTCGTGGGCAGCATAACTTGAGTGCTCTGCTCCGCTCTGCTCTGCAATTAGAAGAATGAGGTTGATTCGTGTTTCGGCTAAAATTACTAGTTTCGTTAAATAATTTATCGAAAGCATAATCTCAATTGTTACAGCAGCAGCAGCCACACGGCGGTAACATCTTCTAGAAAAAGAAGGCTGGGAGTTCGAATCGCGGGATGCAACCCATGCAATGTTACGTTGATCCAATCATTTTACAACTCGGGGATATCGCACGGCGTTACGACAATAAAAATAGACAGTGAAAACTGAGACCTCGTTCTGACACTCGTTTTAAGCTTCTAACTCAGTTTTAGCGGGATGTCTGGCCTGGGAACTCAGTTTCTGCGAGGTTCTAGTGAGAAATTAAAGTGAGAATACAGAAACTGAACGAAGGCTTCAATTTCCGATTGAGCTACGTAATATATGTAATAATAATAATAACAATAATAATAGTGAAAATGTAAGAAATGTAAAAATCGTAAAAGTGAAAAAGAAGTTCGAATAACAAATGGAAAGACAGAAAACGGCAAGAAGCAACAACAAAAATGACGATGTTAGTGAAATAGCTACAGCGACAAGAGCGAGTAAACAACAGCGTTATAAGAGTTAAAAGCCGGGAGAGAGTTTACAATAATAACATCCACATTGAATTGCACCACAAGGCTTAAAGCGGCTCCATGAGGCTCAAGTTCAGTAGTTGTTGTAGCTCGTAGTGCAGCCGAGTTCTTCATATGCGCTGAAGTGGCGGATGACCAGCGATGACGGCCGTCATCATTTCGGAAAATCTACCTCTAAGGTAATCATAGTAATTACCTGAAGAACAGCAGCCTGGACTTGGAGCAGCAACAGCAATGCATGGAGCACGGGAGGTGAGTGCTCCACGCAGTCGGTTGCGAATTTCAGCCAGCTACGGAATGTGTATTTTGGGCTGAGGAGAGCGAACGACCGCCTAAGCCATCAACAGTTGGCTGAAAGCACACGGAGCAGGCTGCCAAATTATGGCAACTCGAAAAATATGGCGCAACACGAAACTGCGCATCAGAGTGCACGGCGATGATTTCCTTCTAAATGCATTTAATCCCGCATGAGAGATGATTGTTGGTGCAGTGTTGCTGCTCATGGACGAGCCACCATCGAGCCTGAGAATACGCCATTGATTGTGGCTTCCACTGAATACACAAAAAGAATGTCTCACTGAAAGTTCTTTCAGTTAAAAACCCCTGTGTTTGTAAAGTCCTTTTAACATATTGGAACACACAACATTATACACATTGCAGCAGCTGGATCGCTGAAAATAACGACTCAAAAGCTAACTAAATACAAAACACCTCTTTTGAAAGAATTCAAATCGATTGCCTTCGGACTACTTTTTATATTCAAGTTTCTCATATTGAGCGTAATTTGTTTTAAGTGTAGATCGCCGAGACTCACGTGCTTCTTTGTTCCGGGGCTCTTCTGACTTTTCACCGATGGACTTGCTTTAATACCTTTCGTTACGGTAGAGTATTCATCGATTGGCCCAACATCGGCGCGCCAGCGGACTTGATTAGTTATTTCATCTCTTGTTGGATTTTTATTTTAGTTGTTCTGTTATACTTCTTGGTTGGGGTTTTGCTACGAGACTAATTTTCCTGCACACGAAGCAATCGCAATCAGTTGTAGTTGTGATAAATGTACTTATGTGCTGTATACAGCACTCACTCAGCCGGACTTGCAACGGATAGGATTTGCTATGAAACTTGTGAGTATTTCGAATTTTGCAGCGGACTCATGACGATGTAATTTTCAAAATTGCCTATTTCATTTGATTGTCCACGCTTTCCATGGGAGGAAATTAAAGCCGCAAAATCTCTTGGCTATGTTGGTATAAAACATCACACTGTCTGGACTACAAAACTGTACTGCGTAATGTAAAGAATATTGCGATGTATTCAATATCTATCTATCTATCTGTCTGCCCAAATTATCTGCGTATACTTACACACAATGTCTGAATTTCGTAATTGAAGAATCTCTCAAGACATACGAAGGATATGTGTGCGTATATTTCATTGTTAAGACTTGGTTTATCCTAAAATACATACTTTTGTGTGTTTCGATTAATCCGCGATTTCGTTTTGGTAGCGTTTAGTAGCGTTTAGTATTGTGACAAGATTGCAACCTGCCTCCTTCGAACTCAAATTAGTGCAAAATTAACTGAGGCAAACCTAAAAGTAGAGTCAATATAAATGGCTGGTTTGCTGCTGTTAGCCATGTCCGTTCAATTACTGCAATGCCTGCAACAACAACAACAGAGTGGCACCGCCTAAGCTCCGCACAACTCTATGGGACTTTTAAGGCAACACACTAAAACGACTTTTATAGCCGCAGAGAATGTTGGCTGCTTGAGTTCGTCGGTACTTTATTTTTATTGTTGCTCCTCTTACTGATCGGCATCGCCGTCAGCAACAACATCACCACAATGTCGCTGCGATCATGTAATTTTACACATTTTAAGGAATTAGCTTAGCAAGAGCAACGTGCAAACTGCAACCAGCGCCGTCCCAAGTCAGCCACAATCTTCAATGGCACTCGTTGGAGGCAGCAACATTTGGGAAGTGTACGGAACTCAACAGAGTGTTGCCAAATCCAAATGATTTGCTGCAGTATTTTACACGCCTTCACCGTGAGGCAAATGAATTTAAAGTCAATTGACTGCAAACGAAATGCAGTCAGGATTCTAGCGTGGCCTCAAGGTGCCAACTCTGGCGGCAGCAATAAGGTTGCGCTGGTCTATTTCTCCAGCCATTCGTCCCTGTGATAAACTATTTATAATTATCTTACAGAAGAAACCAAAATGATTGGATACTCCATTGCAAGGAGGGACGCGGAAGTAGTACCGAATTACAGTTGCCTTGGATAAGGTCACGTTAAAGTGTAAAGCCAGGAAGATATCAAAGACAATCTAGGATCATGTAAGAGGAACGAATTTCTATGCTAACGCGAATCATTCTATGCCATTCCGATAGAATGGAAATAAATGGATGTATCAAATACCTTAAGTACCTGAATATTCGATATGGTTATACGAATTGTTAATAATTGAGATGTTAGCATATGCGCGACATCATTGATAAAAACAAATAACTATACTATATTACATCCGATCTGCTGTTATAGTGAATTCCTGGGCGATACCGTGAAGGAGGACACATACTGAATTCACTGGATCCACTATTAAATCACTATTAAAAGAAAAGGAATAAAGATGCAAGTTGACTCGTACAAACATACGCTGGAAGCAGAGAAACTCTATGTCTCTGGGAAGTCATCAATCAAGACAAAATTGGATACGAGCTTCAGTACAAGCACCAACCACAATTATTATGCACAATTCTTGAGTTTATGGTCCGATTTCAACTCGGCCTCTGTTTGGGGTGTCGTCTATCTGTCAGGGCCAACAATCTAAGGATTAACATTCGTTGGAATTTGTGGCTACATTCTGCGCAACGAATTTCAAGAGAGTGGACACAGCTGTTGCTAAACACGAGATGCAACCGCACTTGCGTTGTTCTTCCATTCATTGTAGTTTGTGTGCCATTGAAGTGATAGCAACTTCCGCTTTTGCAAAATATGAACCCAGTTCTGGCCAACATTCCTGTCTGGTGAGAAAAGTTCGTAACCAACGCAGCAGAAGGCAGCAGCAAAACGGATGCGAGGACTGAAATAAGCTCAGCTTAAAAATATCACAGATAAAAAGATAGGCGAAAACAAAAAAGGGCAGGGAGATAGACAGCGTTAAATAGAAAATGCAGTAACTGGATCTTGCGGAAAAAGTATTTTAGTATCCCAAATTTTGAAATACGTAAACCTGGAAGTTTGAAATCTTGGGAGCTACAAAGGTTGCATTAAATCGCAAGGAGTTTATCCGGATTATATTTCCAAGGCGTGTCTTAAAAGCACAATAGCACTTGAATGTATCAGACCGAATCAGGATGCAAGCATTGAGCCTATGGGTGTAGGGTATCGCAGCTTCGGTCAGGCCGAGGTAAACCTCTTACTTGTTTTACATAGCATTAAAAATAATTTTATATGACACGAGTGATTATATAACATTAATTTTTCAAGTTCTTACGTTATTTCTTTATTTTAATTTATTTCAGCAACAAGGAAAGATGAAAATACTACTGATAACCCGAGCTAAGTCGGCAGAAGAACACGTTTCAAAGTGCAGGCAGTAACTTTGAAAACAAGTTTGTGTTTAAGGACAGCCCATTGCAAGTCACAACACTCTGATTGTATCCATCCGTCAAAACAAGTCTTACTTGCTTTATTGTTGCAGTTATAGTTGTTGCAGTTGTAGTTGTTGCTGTAGTACATAAACAAACAGCAGTAAGAAGGACCATCGCAATTATAACTCTTTTAATTTTACATTAGAAGGGAAGCGTTTTGAAGTCTGAGCAAACAGGTGGCTTTACGAGCGAAGCGAGCTAGTCAAGATGGCGGTTTCTTATTTGAGCTGGGCTGGGTTCCATGGGGACTCATTCCCTACTTGATCTGTACCTTTGGAAGTTGTCCACAGATCTGAAGTTGGACGAGGTCGTGTTGAATTCAGCAACTGTTCTCAATATTGACTTCCAAATTACAGTGACAGATAGAGTCTGGACCTAAAATTGATTATGACACATGAAGTATAGTATAATCAAAATTTTGTATTCTGTGTCCACCCATCAAAACGTCCGAATCGGTGTTGTGTTGTTGTTTTAAATAAATAAAACTGAAATGTTTTAAATAAAATTGATTCAAATGTTTTAAATAATAAAAAATAAAGCTTTTTATCCAAATTTAAGACATAAAAAATAGTTAAATAGATCTTCTCACAACGAAGCACAGTAGTGAAAACCTGATATTATGAACGACAAACAATTTGCAGGCTTTCAAATGTGGCAAACTTCTAGTTCTGTTCAAATTCTGCAGAAAGGATGATTAATGTGGGAGTGCGGCGGCTGTAGAGTGAGAGCCGTGTCGGTACGCACGAGTGCGTTGCCATTTCTAAGCCGGTAAAAAATGTGTTCCTTCCCAAGGAAAATTCAACCGAAACCCAACGCATAATTTCAGGAAAAACATGAACAAAATATTTGCCACATGATAACAACTCGGATGCGCAATGAAACGTGCTCATGAAGCACGGGACACGGGTTAGGAATAAGTGGCTCCAGGTACAATCGTAGGTCGATTCGTGGCACGAAAACACTGAGACGAATGGTTCTGAAAGTATGTCGGATTCCGGCAGGTTGTATATAGCAGGCTTTGTGATTCCTTTTCTTCTAAAATCGTAATCGAAACAACCTAGAATTTCGATTTTTGCAAGAGACATCTATATTTTTCACCGGTTTCTTATTTCGATAACTATATTTTACGTTAGATAAAGTGTCAATGTATCCATTCTCAAAAGGAATGGGTTAATTTTTCTCACCGTGTAGGCAAAAGAAACACTTGCCTCCAACAGAGCCCACCTCACCTTAAAATTGTCATCTCGTGTGAACCAACTTTGCATTTTCATAAATGTATTAAAAAAGCCTTTATTCCCTAAAGATTTTCCTAGCTACTTTGAATATTGATGCTTGAAACATGAAGGAGTGAAAAAAGGGGAACGAAATCCTTTTGATGGGCCCAAACAATTTGTTTATAATTTTAGATCACATGAATTCTGACATGTGCATTCCTTGCGTCCTCAAAAAGGAATCGTGATCCTTTTCCAGTTTTGTCTGTCGAAAAGTGCAAAGAAGAAAGAAATCAGCTTCGGTTGGCTTCAGTTCAGAGAATCACTTAAGACGTGCTCGTGATAGAATCTTCCAACTTGCTGTAAAGATCATAAAGCGTACTTTACTCCAAAGAGTGACACATTTTAAAGTCCCTCAGATAATGGGTACCAAGTTTACTGTTCGTTAATTAGAGATTTTAACCACTGATAATTAACATGAGAAAAATATCAGTAACAAATTTTTGAAGAAATTCCAGTAATTTGTTCAAAATACTCAAACACTTTAAACCTATATGAAAAGCAATTAATTTTCTTCAACTATTATGGTATTCTACACTATGAACGTCCGGTCTGGCAGCACCGGCCATTCGTTGCCAAATAATCTGGGATTTCCTGTCACTTCTCCGTGCAAACTTTTCCACCATATCTTAGGAAAGTTTTCATCAATAGTGCTCTTAAGGAAGCATCCAAGAACGAGAGAGCGAACAAAGAAAAGCACCCAGCGTGGAGTTATCTACATGATCAACATTCGAAGGAGGACAGCAGCAAAAGTTTTATCTCCGAAAATTTGCGTATTATGGACTTCCGTTCGCACTTGAGTTCCATTGTCTCCGTGCAGTCAGGAGTACATCAACTAGTTGTTTTTACGGCAGAGTCTTCTTCCATAAATAAATTCATTTCGATTCCGCACCATTCAGTGCGAATTAAGATGTTGCTTTTACAGGAAAACTAAAAGCACAACTACGAACAACAACAACCATTATCCTCATCAGGACATGAACCAAAACACGATATTTGATCAGTTACTTCCGCTTGGCTGTTGCTATTGTTTTGGCGTATTTCCGGTGTTCTGGTGGGTGTTGCTCATATTGTTTTCATCTCTAAGCCGTGTCACTTAAGTGTTCATCTCCTGGCAATTGTTTTCCGGCACTTCTTCGAAGCAGTTTTTACGGCTCATACTCCCCTCACTTCGGTCGCAAGCGTACTTTTCGCCATTCGAAATCACTGAAGCGTCAAGGTGAACTAATTTCTCTGGCACGCTTAAATGCATCTCATGGAGCTTTTTCGGCAGTTGTTCCCGATTCTACTTTGGTTTTTATTATTTTCTAATAGCGAACTTTTATGATGTTGCCTTTTTTGGCTTTATAAGTATTTGTGGGCGTAAATAACTCATTCCTGCCTTGAAAAAATTTCTTGGATGAAGAGATGGGTCGAAACCGACGCTGAGGCGGCTACAGGAATAGATTTATCTTCGGTTTGCTAAAACATAGCGAGTAATTATTGTGGAAAAAAAACCATTGAGGACTGTATTTATTCAGCATATCTCTGCTCATATCTCTGAAACCAAACGACGAGCACGAATCAGCGACACGTTGTTGCTGTTCCAAACTGAATGTGCAGCAATAGTTGTAAGCGGCAGATTGTGTTAACAAATATTAATGCAAATATATTAAAAATCTGTCATTTTAGTCGATTTATGCGACTCACACGGCGCGGGCGCACTTCATAAAATACGCGCAATTGACAAAATATCACGATTTAATTGGTTTGCAGTGGCATGGACACCGCCAACCTCGTGTAAAATGAATGGCAAGAATATCGCCAAAATGCACGAAGGAGGATGACAACCACACATATTAAAGGATGTAAATTAAGCATAAAATAAAATGGCTGACGGCTGATTTGCTTTATTGACGATGGCAACCAACAACATCTACAAATCCAATTTCGGTTGTATTTATGCGGAATTTCGAATTTTATTAAAGCATTGTTTTTAAATAAAAACAACGAAAATCAGCAGCAGCGGCAGAAAACGAAGGAAATGCAATATTTATTAAAATAAAATAATAATAATAATGCATGAGCAGACAGACGACAACCGGAAATGCAGCCATTTAAGTGGAAGTCGAATTGTACCATGTCCGCTGGCTCGCGATGCCGAGCACGCTGTGGTGCCAAACGCTGTGTGGTTGGGCGGGGGATGTTGACTTCGGCATGAAGTGAAAATGAAGAGCGAAAAATTAAATAAATTGGAGTGCGTTGCAACATAAAACCTTTTCGTGCTTTACAAAATATTCCGTGAATTATTGCAAATAATCGGATGTTTCACTTGTCACTCCAGTCTTGTTTTCGTTTTTGTTTTCGTTTTCGTTTTTGTATGCCGGTTGTCGCTGTGATTTTCCTCTGATAATGCGAATTTTTCATATCGTCGACTGAATGAATGAAATGTTATTTGTTGCTGCTCGCATTATGCAAACAGTCGATGCCTTTCTGTAGCGCAAAAGGTAGGAAGCAACTGTACTCTACATGTAGACAACCGCCATAAGAGTTCCCACACCGCAGCATTTCGGGGCCTTTAATGCAGCAAATGCATGTGAGTGAGCTTTCAGTTTGTGATACTTTAAGTTGTTTTTCAGTTGCTTCATTTCACATTTATGTCTGGTTTATTATTATTAGGTATGTATGTCGAAATCAGAGTAACGGTAGATTAAACAAGCTAACGTCGACATTTCCATATCGTGGAGCATAGTTTCAAATCAATTGCACTATTCGTCTTAAAAGTGTCTAAAGTGTTTAAAGTGTCGAACACAATTGGTTAGAAATATAAACTTTGCGTCGGATTCCCTCTGCGTCCGCTCTTGTGCATTTCTGCATCTGCACTCCGCTTACATTAATGAAAAACCACAAAAGACCATAAAAGATCGGAGCTATCTGTAAAAATTACAGTTATATGCAGCGGGGATAATTAATGCACCATCACAATTCTCACACTGCGAAACAACACCTCTGATCGAAACTGAGCCCGACCCTGAGCCCAACCCTTTCACATTATTGCCCAGCACGATAACACTGCGAGTCAGCAGGCAGAAGCCAGCGAAGAGGCTTCTATTTGAAATTCCCATTCTTTATATTTGAAATTTGTGTCGTTGCGGTTGTTCGATTGCCGCATTTCAGTATTCTGCAACGAAAGCATGATTTAGCCAACTGTCCATGTTCCGATTTGCGTTATATTGACGTAGATGTACGACGCGAGTAGTTTGAGGCAGCTTAAAAATTCAGATGTAACCATTTTCCGAGTACTAATTAACCCAGCTTTGAAATTTATAATCAGTTAAGTAGCTCGCAGGATTCGTGGCAGCCAGGCTACAAAGCAGATTTTCTGGCATCACTGTCGACAGGTGGGAACGCAGGGGGAAGGTGGGGGGGGGGGGGGAGGCGTCACAGTAAAACCAAGTGTACTGTTTACAGTGTTCTGGAGTACTATCGACATCGTCTGAGGCTTTTAATTTCTACTTTCTATCAATTTATTTTGCCACGCTTTTCCACTTTTAATGACTCCATTCACAGCTGTCAACTATGCCAGTGATAATTGCAAAGTCCGAAAACAGTCACATTCAGTTAAAAGTACTTAACTACATAAATAGTTTAGTATTATTTTACTGCTTTATTGCGAATGGACACTTCATAGCTATTTACTTGCATGTCCCGGTATTTATTATAGCAACATTTGTGTGGGAATCGTCAGCCGAGGGTATTGAATAAGAAAATTTAAGAATTCAGGTCGGAAGATATAAATAAAGCACAATTTGGCGTTGATTGCAAATCCACGGTTCGCATTATGTTCGTCTAAGCCATGCTATTGTATATGCGAAGGGAAACACTCCACCCGCAGCTGATTCCGGATAATGTTTAGCATTTTCCGGCGCATTTCCAGAGCGCCGCTTATTGACGCTCACGACCAACGGCTTTTGTTCGAGGTAGCCTTGGAAACCGGTTCCGCAGTGAAAATCATTCTTGATAATTTTAATTTCGTCCGATTAGTGTCGCCTTTCAGGAGACTTGGTCTTCAGACACAAACTTGCACGAAGGGGCTGCGAGGGGTTGAGTGACAGCCGGGATGAAACCCTTCTGTGTGCGCGATATTGTGTAGGAAGGAAATTTTATATTTTCATGGCATGTAAAGCAGCAGGATGGCCGAGCTGCTACATCTCCGGCTTTATTGTTTCGTAAACACCAAAAACACTGCAGCGCAGGGTGTTTACAACTCAATAAAATGCCGTTGGATTTGGTGTTGTTGCTTTGGTCTGCAGCAGGATTCCAACAACCCTTTTATTTAATATCCATTTGTTACACGTTTCAATGTGATTCCGCATGACTCTGGCTAATTATAATTGCAAATCCCCTAATTTTAGGCTCATCCTACTTGACTCTGTACTACGATAATAAAAGTAATGTCTTCCGTTGGCGAGGTGTTCATTGGCAAAAAGGGGTCAAGAGGCTGACCAACTCGTCCGTGTTGCAAGGAATCCGCCAAGCGACGTACGCCAGGAGGAGTTTCGGGGGAACACCCCATATTTTTCAAGGAGTTATTACTTAAAGTGCTCAGTTGCCACATATGAAGGCCAGTTCTAAAGTTGTGTAAGCTCCCCTACACCGAACAGCCATACTTTTGATGTCTGGACGCATTTAGTTTGTGATTTCGTGTGTGTGGTTCTTCCTTACGAATAAATTGGTCCCAGGGGATATAAATCAAATCCCTGTTAATATTGCGAATAACATACTTCCAGATGGTGCAAATTCTTTGTTGATTAATATGGCTGACGTGTTTTGAAGAGTGAGTGGACCTAATTACCGACTAATAATGCTTTATATGTTTGACACTTTTTTCCTACTTGAGACAAAGTTTAGTTAGTAGGCGAAATTTAATTAACTAAATTAGTTATGGGTAATGGACAAATCCGCGACTGCCAGAACTTCCCATAGACATATCTCCGTTCTATCAAAGTTCTATCAAAGTATTTAAAAATAGCATATTAATCTATAAGATATCGTATATTAAAAGATACTTGAATTCAACATGTATTTCGAATAGAGCACTATTTATTGGATTGACTATTTATTGGAGAAATGACAAAGTATTCTTCTATCTTCGGATGTCAAACAAGTAAATCACAAGCAAAATATTGGAAAATCGTAACAAAAAACAAAAGCCGGTTGCTATTATAACTCATTAGTATTCAAACTTGTACTTGTAATCAGTAGTATTGGATATGTTTTTGAGAAATGTTCTAAACCAAACAGTTCCGAGTAAAGTGCTTTATACATCGATTAAGGCGAGGTCAGTCACTCAACCGAATCCCTTCAGCAGCCTCACCACCCCACCCACCTAACGGCAACCTCAAATCCCACTTTAAAATAACAGCCACGGTTGCTCATTTATCCATTACACACGCACAATCAAACACTTCCACCGAGAATATACTCACAAAATCATTACCAACATGAACACTTAGAACCCGCACCAGTTTGAGAAGAATGAATGATTTACGACTCCCAGGCGACCGCCACCTGAGATTAAAAGCAAAAAAGCCAAGTTAAAAAAAGGAATGCGAAGCCCAGCGCTTTCAATGTAGCGAAGCCCAAATAAACACATTTAAATCAGAAGCAGCAGGAGCAGCAGGAGCAGCCTTCGTGGCAGCTTTCAGCTCCCCTTGGTTCAAATTTAGCCCTTTCGCATGGGAGGGTACAAAAGGCATACATGGAGAACAGCAGCGCTTTATGGCTGCAGTCGCTGCAAATGTCTAGAAAAAAGTAGCAGCAACTGCAACAGTGAAAGCATCATTGGCACCATATGCTACATAATTTGTGTTATTGTCGAATGAAGTTTAAGCGTTGGCAAGTCGTAGGTGAAGATCTCGTCTGTGTCCGAACATTCACGCTTGAGGTAGGGCACACAAGGCGAAGGGTTACGGGGTGCCATGAAAACTCGACAACAGACGTTGCCATTTCGCTGGTGCACAGTGGTCCAGAAATGGTTTCTTTCGCGCAAAAGGTCTGCCTTAAATCCAATTTCTCCATGCGTCTAGATGGAGATGAATTGCGTTTTTCTGCCACTGAAGGCGCCTCAATCGCATTTTCAAGTTCGAAGGCACAGCAGCATTCAGACCAAAACTGAATCTTAAAATTTTCTTTTTAAATATGCGTAAAACCACAGAAGCCGCGTTTTCTTTTTCCATTTTCCTATTAATCTTGGTCAGGCCGGGTCAGGTAGCTATTGATGTCATTGCAATTACTGGACAGGAGTATCGGAGGTCTTCGGAATGCTGAAAAAGTTTGCGATTACCGAGAGGGAAGCGATTGTTCAATTCAAAAACCGATTTCTGTCATCTGATGTGGGTTTTAGGCAAGGAGTGTTTGTCATATCTACTGGCAACTCCGAATTCCTGTGTAGAGGGACAGAGAGCTCCGTGTGTAGAGTGCTGACTCCACATGAGGAGAGACCCACGCGAATTTTAAATGAGATCAGCTCATTGAAACTACTTTGACGCATGCAGTGAAGGGGATGGAAATGAAAACATGTGTACTTTGGTGTAATTGCAATTTGATTTATTAGAACTCCGTCTTAACTATCGTCGTGGCCGTAGTCGAGATTGAACAAGGCAACATAAATCCGAATGGTGTAAATTAGAAGGCGCAAGTAGTGCCTCGAGATTGCGGATACGACAGCCACAGGCTCGTGTGTGGGAGGGAGCGGTGAAGACATCCAGAATTAGAGTGCCTGAAATAATATATCATACATCAAGCTATAGCAGGAACTCTACTTACGCTATGGCCTCCGTCCCCAACTCCGTGTCTAACACTTTGGCGCGTTCGGCATTTGTGCTGGCGACGTACACCGAAATGTCTTAATGAGTAATTTGTCACTTCCATATGCAGTTTCGGTTACTGCCCTCCCCATGTCGGAGTGGATGTGTGCAGCATCAACAGCATCAACAGCAACAACAACAACGACAGCAGCAGCAACAGCAGCAACAGCAGCAACAGCAAGGGTGACAATTTTCTCGGAAGCAATTTTTCAGCAGTTTTGCAACAAGCAAGCAAGCTCGACATACAGACAGACAGTGTTGACATTTCTGACATTTACAGATTGATGATACTCATATTTTTCGTTTGTTAATATTGCAACACGCTGTAAATTGCACGAGGTGACTGCAATTTGCAGATGAGCTGGCCAATCTGGGGCAGGGACGCTGTAGCCAGGCGAAGAAGCATCATTGGGCGCCCAAATCGACGCATTGCATAAACGATCGCAGAATTTAGAAGAGCCTCTCAGTATATACTCTCAAGAAACCATGCTAGCACGCAGCGATCTCTCAGCACCCAACACTCACTGCACAGTCAGCGACGTCCGGCGGCGGCTGCAACAGGCAGGCAGAAGGCAGCAACACATCGACACATCCACACATCCACATTTCGAAAAAGTGCGTGCGATGTGAATATTTATCTTCTTCGTGTGGATTTTTATTACAAATCAATTGAAGAATCATTAGCATAATTTATACAAAACGTACATTTAATGATCCTCTCCCTTGTAGTCTCCGACGTGATCGATGCCGGTGTCGCCTGCGAAATGCGCCAAATCCGGCCGATCAGTTCCCCCGGCTAGCTGGCTGTCCCGCAGTCTGTCCGCCGATTCGTTTTTCGAAATGTCGCTCCATGTAGACAAAGTGCGACAACACAGTCTCCATTACAGACATGCAAGAACGAAGGACGTACGTGACTTGAGGGTACAACGAAGGCATACCAAGTGGAAAGACCGAACCATAATATTTCAGAATCCCACAGCGAAGCGGCGATCGAGACGCCACGCCAGCCGATCGTCGCTAGTCACCTCCTAGGATGCATGGGCCCAGAACCAAACGGTTCCATGGGGATTGACACTTACTGCTTCCCGCTTGGATTGTGCTTGCTGCTTCGTACAGCGCTGTAAACTCTGTGTTTGATGTTCGGGCAGCAGAAGTCAGTGCGCAGATATGTTAAGTAATCACTCCATGGGGGCGGGCAGATGGAGGGCTGTAGGTTGTGTAATTAATGTTTCTCCTAACGAACATGGTTTACATAGTAATGAGGAGGTCCCATTAGTGGACGTACATAGAAACACAGCAATTGTTGTGCTGATTTTCTAACTGAAATGTCAGGATTTCATTTGCGTCTGGCGATCCATTGCTCTGACTCTACGTAGCCATAGTAAGCTGTGTACCAACCCACACAATGCAGCGGAGAAGCTTCGACAGCTCACAGAAGAAGCAAACCTTCCTCCAGTGATCGCAAATTTTCGCTCCTCATGAATTGATATGCCGATTAAAGTTAAAGATTAGGCAGAAACAATTAAATATCGAATGCTACAATTTATGCATACGCTAGTAGTTGCAAGCAGCGCCTGCATTCCAGCTAATCACTCACACTGATCACAGTGAAAGCTGGTGGCAACAAACCGTCCTGGACAGGAATGCTGCCGTCTTCCTATCGCGGCTCTGTAGCGCCAACGCACCGACGTTTGGCTTCAATTGTCATTTTGGTGGCACTATCAAGCGAATAATCAACGCTACCACACTCCACTACGCGGGAACATTTGCTGCGATTCGCCTTTAATTTGAGTTCACATGACTGATGATCGTGATTTAATCGCACAACTATACGCAAATATCACACAGCGCGTCAGTAGTGATCTAGCCTCAATTTATGATCGACTGAATTTCGCATTTCCGTGGGAGCGTCCTCCATGAGGAGTTCTTGCTCAGGCATTTGCTCGCTATAATTTATAGTGTAAGATTATCTCTGCTGTTCCGCGGCTTCAGGATAAGCATCTCAACGTAAGTAACAGTCGCAAGAGTCAATGACGTATTGATTAGTCTAGCTGCTACCGGTCTACGAAGTAAATTTGGCCCATCAACGTAGTTCAACTTCTGAATAAGCGTTTGTCTTAAAGATGTACGAACGATTTATTTAGCATGGGCGGTAAATAAGCGCCTAAACCCCCAATGAATGCTGTAGACAGATGTTTGAGGATGTGAAAAGCACATATATACGAGTACATGCTATATATATTTTCGATCAGAATCACCACCTCTGCTGAGTTCAGTTCTGCCCGTGCGTCTGGCTGTCTGTTGAAGATATATAAATCGAGAGATGGTTTAAAATATAGTCTGACGATAGTACTACGAACTACGATACTATGAACCTATGACTAGCTCCATGCTTACGGGTAATACTAAAGTTTGACCTTCAAACTGTTCCTTCGACTACGTATCATAAATACACTTGAACACTGCAAACCTTCTCAAATCAAATAACCACAGATTCGGATCACACTACATGTTATGTTAACACTTGCGCAATCATAAGCGCAATTAACTGAAAACTTTATCCACATCTGGGCACGGATAGCTTATGAAATGCACACTGCAAGAGTGTTGCCAACCGAAAGTGCAGAGCGAGTGGAAACTTTCTAATTAAATGATTGTCATCTTGCAGAACCGCACACGTAAATCAAAGCAAATATAATTGCAGAGCCGGGCGATCCCCCTGGGCAGCAGCTCCAGCCAACTTAGGGACTGTTTTAAAAATACATAGGAACCAAGTGATCAGTGGACCGCAACTAACTAACAATTAAACAAACTAGATTCAGGCGGTGTGTGCAAAACTCTGCATGCACTGTTTTAGGTAAATACGACGAGTATCCAGATCTCATTGTCAGCGCTGTAATAATGGACAACAACTTGGGTAGAAGCAAGCCAAAAAATGCAATTAAAGTTACACATGATTGCGCCGCCGCAGTCCACAGATCGCCATAATAACCGGCAAACCGTCTGGGCAGAGTCTCATGCATTTGATTTGGTCAGAGCGACGAGTATTCGACTGCGAAGACGCCGGCTGGAGCGAGGGAGTTGAAGCGAAGTCGAAAACCTCGTAAAGAACCTTTCCAGGACATGCAAATGAGTTTCGACCTATAAATTGTGCACGTCGCTGGCCGATAGTGAGCGGGGAGAGATGTCCAGAAAGCGATGTTGTATTTAATTGTGGCACGCCGAACGCATTCTCCGTCGTCATAATCGTCATTTTATGGACATGTTCAACGGGCAATCAAATCAAGCCAAAACCAACCAAGAGCTGCCACAGTGCCCAGTACCAGCGATAAGCTCCTCTTCGAAAGTGCGCAAAGGAGCCGACGGACAGCAGAGGAGTCCAATGACGCTCCGACTGCTTGGATTCCACTCACCTTAATTATACGCAATAATGAAGAGATGGCGAACGAATAAAAAGCAAATAACAAAGACAAGGGCCAATCCGAGAGCGAGCTGCGGTACGAGTCGGGGAACAAGTTGAAATTTCCATTAGCACCTTATCATAATTGCGGTATTAATCTGCGATTCGAATTCAGCTCGGTTGCGTCCAGAGACATTTGTGGTAAACTGACGCGGGAAATGTGAAAAATATGCAAAGGAGGCTGAGTTGTCTCCGGCCGATGAGAGCAACACGGAGCCAAGGAGGGCGGATAACAGGACGTTAGTATGATCGAAGGACGGATGATCGGGCTTTCGCTGGGCGCAGTGTGCGTGTGTGTGTGCGAGGACAGAACCGCCGGCGAACCGGAGCGAGCAATGGACAACCAACGAATTTCGTGCGACATCCAAGTGAATGCGTTAGCTGTTTGTAAGGGTCTGGCTCTAATATGATGACTTTTGAATTCTTATTTATGTATTTCTACAAATAAATTTGAATTTATCTGCAATTGATGCAGATAAAGCAGCGTCGGTTGTAACAAGCGATGATTTCTTCCACAGGCCAATCCGTCTTTTCGAGTATAGGGTTCTTACGAACCTGAATTAATTGGGAGAAATGAATCAGGCGATACACAAACATATCCAAAGAAAGATAATGAAATTGCAGTTGCAACTTTAAAAAGTTGTAATAGATTTATTAATAAGTCTCTCGTTTGCTGTATACAACTAGCGGTAGATAGACAATTAAGTTTCTCATTGTACAACACGCCTGCTTCTACGGAGGTGGGTAAATAAACGCCTCCTCATGGTTTTACGTAAGAGTTACCAGTTTATATATAATAAATAGTTTCGAAATTGATTTATCGCCGCGTCATTTGCATTATAATTTAATCATTCAGTTTATTTCATTACCTGAAACTCGCCACCTAATTTTTGGCTCCCGTAAATGCTACAAAACACGCATATAAATCACAATACGTTTGCCAATATAGGGTATGAAACAAACGTAACGTAAACGAGAAACAAAACTTTCCCAAACTCATCCCGCATAAGAATGACCTGCTCATCTCACATGTGGGGTTCATATGAACCCAATATTCCTTGCTATCCTAGCAAAGTACAGCTTTTTTGACTTTCTAGATCCCTTTAATATATTCCGGAACATATCTGCACACAAATTGCTCCACTCGCACCCTACTGTGGGCAGACAGACAAGCAGACGGACGGACGGAAGCATGGACTAACGTCCGTTTGCGAATAAAACATCCTTTGCATTATGTTGCGCCGAAAGCCGAGTAAAGCTGCCCTTCGACCGACCCCCTCCGAGTCGAATACAAATGCGCGTAGTGTTCTTATTTCGTTGTCAAGTCATTAAATTGATTCAAACTTGGAAAAGACAACATCAGATCCTTTATTTTTCTTATTTATCCCCTTCATACCAACTCCAAAATATGCGAAAATAAGAAACAATCAGCAGCCGAACCTCAAACAAAATGTATGCCACGCAATCGGTGTGCGACCGAAGAAGCCTGCCAACATGTCGAGCGGAAGCGGAAACTCGCAAGCAAGCATCAAAAATAATTCCAAAATGGCCATTTTTCATTCTCGTTTTTTAAGTCGATCTTTTCAACAGAAATGGAATAATAAAAGCGAAGATGAGCAAAGTTTAGTTGTTCATCGTCGGCTGGCGTAATTCTACGTTACGTTTGGCTGCGCTGCTTTGGCCGCTACACACCGAGTTTACCAAATATCGACACTTGAAGGAAATTTATTGCTTTTCACCCCTTTTTTGGAGTGCTTTGGATTTGAATTCCCCGCAGAAAGACCCCAATAATATGGACGAAAAGAAATAGCACTGAGCTGGTGGCTCCTTCTCTTTCAGTCCATGAACCAAAGCCGCAAACGACGTGTAGATGGCGTTGCGCCGGCATCCAGGGCGTACACTACGTCTACTTATGCAGTAGTTTCACATTAATTTTTTTGTGCTTGCGAAATAACTTCCGGTGTACCACGACTTCCATTACAATTTCCGATTTAGTTTAGCTCGACGCAGCGTGTCGCATGAATTCAAAAGAGATTAACCCTTCACCCCTCCTCCGTTCTCGTGTATTTCGGGTTTTTGGCATAGTTGTGGTGGGCTTTGGTAAAGTTTGAGATAAGATTTCAATTTGAATTTCAATTTAAATTCAGTTTGAATTATATTTTCCACAATATATTATATATTCCTGAGGTTGAGAAGTATTGAACTAGGTTGGGTTGTTTAAGAAGCATTATTTTCTATGAGCAGAGTTTATAGATTGCAGATCGCTGAAGAAATGTGCGCTGAAAACCAAACGGCTCGCAATTCATTTGTCTTTAAGTTAAGTACCTGTAACAGATAAGAAACACTTTAAGCCATGTATCCAGAAGCTGCTTTCAAAGCTGTAAGCTGCATTGGCCATTACGTTTGTGAAAGAATTACTTAGACGCCTTGGATGCATCTGGGGCGACACGACAAACAGATTCTCATGCTCAACTATATACAACAAAAAGCAACTTGAACATGTCCAGAACACAATAGCTGACATATGCTGCTTGCCTACGAAGGAGGCCAGAAGCAGCCGGGAACAAACCAGCGAGCACCAGCAACAGCAAGTCGACTTATTTTGTGAAAACTCCGGTGTTGGTTGTGGCTTCCAAACACTCACAACAAAGCCACGCTCGCCTGCTGTATTGTCGAGTTGTATACATTATTATTCCTTTCTTCGAGGTAAAAAACAACACAAAAGCGATAGAAAAGGATCTGCTCTTTTTCGATGTGGCTTTTGTGTCCCATGAAAAGCACCCACAACATCAGCAGCGTAGCAACACGCAGAGTGGCTCAAGAAAAGGACACCAAGTGCAGAAAACAAGGATGCAATTTGATCCTTGCCAGCGCATGCAAGCAAAACAAAGCAGAGCCCGAACAATACACCCGACCGGGGATTCAAAACCCTTTTTCACTTTTGTGTGGTTTGTTGTACCAGCCTGTTGAAGCCTTAATTATTGGCACGCGTTTTACGGCAGGCTTTCGCTAAACGGTGCATAGGAAACAATGGTAGGTGGATGTTTGCAAAACAAGCGATAACATCGGCTGTGGGGCTGTGGAGGGGGCTGCCAGACGCATGACTCTCTGAAGATCCAAGACAGGTTTTCGACATGAAAGTTCGTTAGCGAGCACACACTCAATGAAACCAGATACGCTGAAAGTGTCCGAAGTGACAACGCAATCGACGTTATTCCGGCAGTAACTCAATAAGTGTGCATTATGCCAATCTTCTGAAGCAGCACTTCAGATACAGCATCGGCCAGCAGGACTGCGCCCCGATATTCCGCATTGTGTTATTAGTACCTCAAGAGTACTGTGTATAAGATTTTCAAGAGAAAGATAGCCTTTTATGTTCCGAGCAACAGTTTATCGAGTATCGATTCTTTTAATTTAACGATTTGTTGGTCTTTTTTTTACATATGTTGGTCAAGAATACACTAGATGGAATTTATAACACTCGTAATATGCAAGTATGTAGTACATTTTTGGGCGCTACAGTCGGTCATATCGGGAATTGGCCTGGCACATTTCGTTTTGAGGGAACTTTGTAATAACCGAAACATTTGTAACATTTTATAATTTCATAAGTTTAACTGGCATATGTCGTTCATGTTATTATCAAAGAACCAATTAAATTGCGCACAGTTTCGACCAATTTAATTGCCTGATGACAATGCGGAATGTTTTCAGGGGATGAAGTTTTCAATTCAATGTCAATACCTCGATGTATTGATTGATGCATGGATATTATGTACTGAGCCATATCAGTTGGTGGTTCAATTTCAATATTCGAGGCAATTGTTCTTGCTGGAGTCTGTCGGATGTCTTAATCCCTGAAATAAGCACTTCATAGCCACGACACAATTCGCTGTTGTGCATATCTGTGATTTAAATTCGTTCAAAAACAATTCCCCACACGCCCATTCGGGGACAGAACCACATCCAGCCCCTTCATTGTTTTAGAGTTCAGTCCTCGTTGATAGACAAACAATTGCCAGTACGCCATAACATTCGCATAACATGCAATCCTTCCACACAATGCGAAAATAATTTCTTTATCCTTTTTATGTGCCTCATAACAGTTTACGAAACACAAGCAGTTTGCCACACCATAACTACTCCCAAATGGGTTATTTGCGTATCCCGAAACAGCGAATAAAAATCACTGGAAGCCAAGCTTGGCTGCGCTGCCGGAGAGTTCCTGCGTAAGGAAAGCGGAAGCCTTGGTCAACGTGTAGATTACTTAACCAGTTAATGCTCCTTAACGGATTACGAGGTCTGATAAACTTAGAGATGAAAATTATGTTCAACTATACGAGTACTAAAAGCGAAAATCTTAATTTTGTTATGCATGCATGTCCTATTATATTAGGTTTATATTACGGGTTAAGCACTATGCTACCTGCAAGTGGGTTAATCAGAGGATTTCATTGATCATTTCAATAAAATTAAAAGCAATTAATTTTGTTCTTTAATTTTAGGAATTTTGAATGCCTTAAATACATGTGTGTATATACATGTCTATGCATACCACGCCCCCTTCCGCCTATTGCCGAGGAAAGGACAAACTGGATATACTCTACCCTGGATATACAAACAGACTGGATCGGTGCTGGCTGTAAAAATATGACTTAATTAACGTGAGCAAATTCCTGACAGACGAAGCAAATTCGCAGATTTATCAGGCGCGGACATCACTGTAAAAAGCAGAGTTCGAGTACAGATGTGTTTGTTTTTAAAATTTATTTGCGCTGTCATTGTGCATGTGATTGTGTTGCAACAGCAGCAGTAGCCGTGTTCCGTCAGTGGTGCCACACTTTCCCGAGCTGCTTGACTGGCTGTGTTTAATGATGTTATAATTAATTGCACTGGTGTGTGTCTTGACGTGCGCTTTTATTTCGCTTTTATGAAGCAAAGCAAACAAAATACACGGCAGAAAGAAGGAAAATCGCGTCAGAATCTGCAAGAAAGCAGCGCTTGTGAGGAGACAGGCTGCCCTTTCGTTATGAAGTGATACGCTGGCTGCAGGCCATTATTATAATTTATGGCTTGCTTTTTTCGTATTCGCTTTCGTTTTGCAATCTCTTCGCGTTTTTAATTTTTATTCGATGCCATAAATGTACTTAATAATATTAAAATTGTTCGCGGACATAATTGCAATTAATGACGATGTGGTTTCTAAGATGTGGCTCACTCGAAGTTCAAGCAAACTGTATGTGCCTTAATTAAGGAGGTATTATTATGAAGGTAATATTTAAGGAATTTTACGTTAGAAGCATTGCGCAATCGTTTTACATAATTTATTTGTTTATCTTTCCTGAATTAGTAACGAAACGACATGCAAATATTGAATACTGACTGAAATTAACTGAATTATCGGGCTAGACATCGGCAAACTTCCCCTCTTCTCGCCCCTCTACTCGCCCCATGAGTCTTCCTGAGCCATCCTGAAGTAGACCGGCGTTGATCCGCCATCAAAAACATGCAAAGAAGTCATCAAATTCACTGAAAACCTCATTCGTAGTTCAAACTTTAGCCACTAACGACTGAAGATTGAACGACCAACTGAGCGCATTGAGAAAGTGTGGCAACACTTGCTTCCCTCCGGGGATGCTAAACAAATGATAGTCAAAGATCAAGATCTCACTTCGGATGGGTTGGAACACCTCAAAGACGTGCCAGCATCAAACGGAAAATTGGAAAATTATGCAGCAGCAACCAGTGCAATTGCTGTCACGAATCTGCAGCAACACGGAGGCAACACAGGCACAAAGAGATCCTACAGCATTGATAAGGAACAAACGGGCGACACTCGTTAGCAGACGTTAACAGGATTCGACTGGAACATTGTTACTCGAGCATTGTGGGACTGCGGCAGGTGGAGAGGGGGATGGAGGAGGTCCCCCATTCAGAAGGATAACAAAGGACTAATTCATTTTATGGTGCCACAATGAGTGTGTGTGGTGGAGTTGATATTTTATTTGGTGCGCAAAGTGTTGATGAAATTACACTCTGTTTCTCGTACAGACACACGCAGAGCAGCAATAATAACATAGCAGCACTAAAATTGCCCATTTCAGATCTTTTGCGGGCAATAAGCGTCGAGGAAGCTATCAAAGGTCGCACTGAAGTCCTTCAGCCATTGATGTGTGTGTAAATGAAGGCAGGAAAATAGTTGAATGGGAGTGAAACCTGCTTTATTTTCTTAATTTTGACTTGACACGAGTGTTTTATGCAAGTAGAAAAATGTAGCTCTTCACCACAACTTGAGTACCCTACATCTTATACAACAGCAGTTCAAACTACGTCTTCTCAAGAAGATCAGAGATACATAATATAATCAATTTACATTACTGAGTGGTATTTGCTTCTAAAAGTTTGTGTGCTGTTTCCAAAAGATGCTTTACATATACTTAATATTGGTAAAAATGTGTGTTGTTGATTGATTTTCCCGATTTCAGTATTGACTCACATACTTGTGTCGCAAAGTTATGCAGACAGGCGGAGATATACAGTGTATTGTACTCTTTTAGGACGGGTCCCTCGATGAACTGCAGTCTTAGTAGCCACATCCAGGTACAGGACACAAAAGCATTGATTACTTTGACTAACCCTTGAATCAAAAGGGAAGAATAATGTTGAAGAAAAAAAGGAGCAACTGCTCCCAAATGTAATATTTTCGACTCAACCCAAAACAAATTTATTGAAGACAGATAGCTCCGAATAGACGAAGAAGTTGTGTACCGCATTTCGTTAGGCAGATAAGCCGCTCTGCAGCCAGATATGCCACTCTTCGAAACTATTCTGATCCCTGGAAATAATTTCAGAACTTTGAAGTCAAATAGGAAATCGGATTCACTGCAATTTATTTTAAACCGTACATTCGAAGTTAGACGGATATTTTAAGTGTAGTTACAAGACGGCGAGACGGCTGTAGAATGGTTCCTTTATTAGCGTCACCTTTATTAGAATCTGTGGAATCTAAATTGCAAAAAAATCAATTATAAACGCTCAAGTAAACTATAAATGAAAATTGTACTCCCGACCCAGTAGTACACGACGGATGCTGGTTTCTCATCCCGCGACATACATATTTACCTGGTTCTTTGTTTTTATAGTTCCAACACTCATTGTCGTCAGTTCGCTTGGTCGACCATGCGTTCGGAGGCTTCAGAGCATAATACGCTTTTATATAAACCGTTTTTATATTTACTTTTTCCACCCTCTGAAAGCCTTAAAGTACTGGGCTCTACCTCAAGCACGGAACAAAAAAATAACAGGCAAGAAAAATTTCACTCGCGGAAAATGTCACCAACAGCGATTGCTGCATGTGATGGCTGAATTGTTGCCAACAATTTAGCGACGCCGAAGCGTTCAGCGGAAATAAGTACAGCAACAGCAGGGGAGTGGCTTATACTCGTAGTGAGGGTTGTCAGACCCAAATTTTAATGTGCTGAAATTAATATTCGTCTAGAATGCAACTCCGATATAGACACATACATATATACTATATACAAGACTCATACATATACATATGTATATCTTAATATATATACATAATACCAAATGTGTACTTGTATGTATTATATATAATATATTATTTGGTTTATATATACTTGTATTTCCTTTTGATTACTTGCTCTTGCTAGCGTACATCTATTATGTGGAAGTAGTTGGTTAAACTAAGGGACCTTTAAATTCCGGTGAGTTCTTGTGATACTATTACCACATAGGGACGTCATGTATTAGCGTGGCGCTGGATCTTCAAAGCCCCCGTCTGTTCTGCTTCTTCAGTGCAGAGCACTTTTACGCTTTAGCAAAATCAAATTACACCGTCAAGTTACCCTTTCGTTGGGCTTCTTTAGTTTCTCATCTACTTTGTTACTGGAGTCTGTCCCACTTCTAGAGTCTCCGCACTTCTGCAACAGTTTATTTTAATTATCTCACAGACTCAGAAATTGTAGCTGACCATCTTCCACAACCAATATAATCGTACCTTCCCCTCGACCATAAAATTAAAGTAATCACAATTTGAGAATTTCCGAACTCACACCTATTAAATCTTCATGACTCTGTCTGTACAGACACCCGGCCGACAGAGTTAAATCTTAATAACTCTGCTCCTTCGGAAAAGGAACGACAAGAAGCTATTAAGTTGGCCAAATAGCATTCAGCGCAGCTGACGCGACGGTCCACTCAAATCCAACGCTGAACTTCTGGCGGACGCTTCTTCCTGCATGTACGGTTGCCTGTCGGACAGTCACACTCGGCGTGCGTAGTTCAGCTTTATGTGGGATACCGTTTTAATTATTTCGCTCACTATTGGCTCCGTCAAAGGAAACATCGACGCCTTTGTGAGGTTTGTTGAGTGTTGGGTCAATAAATACGAGTTAATGTTCTTCCATTTTAATGACCAACAGGGCTTGCTTGTGTCCGGCATCGGCCCAGTAACAGGGATCACAGCGGTATTATGTTTTGAATACATTGGCTATAAAAAATCTATTGAGGGCCACGATTTCTTCTTCTCATTCGAGTCCTAGCTCCTAGCGACCAGAAGAATATGAGATTATTTCTGGTAGGAAAGTAAAATGAGGCCCAGTTGGCAGGCAGCCATCCATTCTTAATTTATCTATATACTTACAGCAATAGTTCTCAGTTGGTGCATGCAAAGGACTCTTGGCGTTAATTTAGAAAGTTAGCATGCTGCGGTTATCCCAGTATCAACGGTTTCTAAGGATATCTGCCATCGTGGAATTGATTATTAAGATGTGTGGATCATTCTATGTACTCCTCGTTCTCGTATTGTAAATACTGAAGTCTTCAGTTGATTTCTTGCTTGCTTGCTTGATTTCAGTTGAAAGTCTTGCTATCGGCTAATGAATTGTGCACCACACAGCGCGACTATTTTTTGGTATAAGCAACTCATGTGTCATCAAGACTTTTGGTCAGTGAGTGCTTTTAATTTCCTGTTATGGATGAAGGATACCATGAAGGATACTGAGATGGACTACTAAATCTCCCCTTGAACTTATAGAATGGTCAAGTAGATACTTCTAGCATGATGAAGCTTCCAATCCTCAGCTTCTTTCAGCTAAGGCACAAGAAATAAACTAAGGCAGGTGCCGGGTAAAAGTGTCAAAGTTACCAGAACAGAGGTTCGAATAAAATAGTTTCCATTCCATTAACTTGTTTGTAATTCTCTGTTAATAATGAGCTCACACAGCAGCAATTAGCCGCCATGCTTCCATTTGACGGTATTTCGACGATAAAATCTTGACATTTGCAGTGCGTTTTTCTTACAAGACTTTACAAAAAAGTCATTATTAATGATGAAGAAACAGCAGCGCTAATAAATTGCGAGAAAATGTGTATACTCGGAACAGTCTGAGGACATTTTTGCTGGCTGCTGCACAGAGCAATTAATAATTCTGCTTCATCCGCAATTAATTCCAAGTCAACCTCAGCAATGATGGTGTTTTCGGTGTGGCGCAGTTTAGAGCAAATTAAAACAACGAGTTGCAAGATGTGGCAATGGTTACTGCGGAACAGGCGAGTCTGAGGGGGGGGGGGAGGGTTAGGTGGTGATCACAATTATTTTACTATTCTGTATAAATACGAGTTGCGTATTAGTATTTAAGTTTAATGTGTAATTAAGCAAGAAACAAAAGCAAAAGTTACAATATCGGCCACAAAACCAGAGTCGACTGCAGACAAAGGAAACAGCAGAAGTTGACTGATTTGATTTAAGCAAATCTGTGTTGTGTGACATTTCAGAGTTTCCTGTTCCAAAGATTGTGCGTACAGCGAAGAAGAACCTACTTATTTGGAGAAAAGAGGCGAATGACTTCGCACTCGTACCATATTTTGAATTTTTGTAATTAACGTTATTTATTTGCGACCCGATTGGCCAATAAATGCACTGTCAGTTGGCTATCAGTTCGCTTATTTGTGAATTAGTTCAGTGCAACATTATTTCATTTGTAAGTGCAAAAAGACAGGCCGTTATAATTACTGTTGTTAGTGCTGATATCGGACGTGGCTGGGTTTGTTGTATGTACAGTTCTTTATATGACATTCTAATTGCAGAATGCAGTCGATTTAAAGTGCAAAATCATGTCGGCAGCAACAATTCCATTTGCAGTGCGGTTGGTACGTGGATCCCGCCCGAGAGCCCTTGCTAAGGAACGTAACGTGCTCTGCTGCGTCCATTTTTATCCGCCCGTTCGATCGGCAGTCCTCCCTCAACCCCTCCACGTGTGTGAGAGTGGAGTGTGCTCTGCGCTGGCTCTTCACTGCGTCGAACACGGCTGATATCATTTCACAGATGCAGCAACATGGAACTGCGACATCAACAGCATCACCGCAAGTAACAATGCAATGAAGACGTTTGCAGTTGTCTATTTTGCGTCGATTTGTTATGCTTGCCGTTGCATTGTGAGCGGCACTCTTGGCAGGTTCGCTTCTAGAAGGACTTTGTTTCTGCTGTTCCGAATCCTTCGCGTCTCTCCTGATAAACAAGCGAGCTTCATATATTAGATATTCATATATTAGATATTTTTTAAGATCCGACAAACCATTACAATCAGTGATGTCGCTTTGACTACTGAGGGTAGATCTGGATGATTTCTGTTCGTGTTGCTTTGACGCGTTCTTCTAGCTGGCATATCGTGACACATCGCAGCGCCATCAATAGCACAACAGTAACTGTTGAAGACACACACACACCCCAAGCGAGGTTTTGAATAATTGCAGCGAGAGGATTGAATAATTGAAGAAGCTCGAAGTTTAGTCAGCTGCAACTCGCTGGCTCGTGGCTCCTCTTTCTGACGCTAGACACTTGTAGTTACCCTTCTTAAGAGGCAGATCCCGTCCTTCACGTTCTTCGCCTTACGCGCTCTCTGCATTTCGTGGAGCTTCTTCTCGACGATCTTAACAACTTGTCAACCTAATTGAATTTACGGCATTTGCAGAAATTGAAATTCACTGCCTGCCAGAACGAAGTCCACACCGCAGCCCATAAACGAAATCAGTCTTAAGTGAATTTCCTACACTTCCGCCGCGCCGGTGCGGGGGCTTCAACTTCCGCTTGGTTTACTTTCAAGTGTCATGAACACAACCGCCGAAAAAGCCCGCAGCTACGCTGACTGGAAGTAGCGCGGGCAGCAGCCGCAGCACAAGTGGAGCAATTATGTTAATGAAGCAACTTGTCGGTCTGGCCGCGGCTGGCTGGCAGCTTGCGGTGCAGGAGTGCATTGCCGACATTAGCATAAGTGCTAAACTTATCATTAATGTATGCAGTGTTTTCCAGAGAGGAATTATTTAAATGCCATGCCAAATTTCGAGATGAAACTGTTCGCTACTTGCACTTGTATTGCCCGGAGCATGGAGCACTGTATTGCTTTTGTGTGCAACGAGTTGTTTCACGACAATACTCAACTGTCGTTGGTGTTTGTTTGCGGAGTGCGATTTGGTCTGTGCTGTGCCACTTTCGGTTCCGATTTGATACAGTCACCTCTGCATGGCACCTTCTTCAACTGACCATAAACCAACCATCGACAGAATGGAATAGAAGTAGCAGAGTGTTTCTCGCTATCAGATAAGCAGAAAATCGGAGTAATAGACATAAATTGAAAACTCTCCTGCGAATTTCTCCCTTCGGTGGGTTTAAAGTCAGAAATGTAAGTAAATATTCGTTCCTTCCCCTTCTTAACGATCCCTTCTTTCTGATGTGACCACAGCTTAATTATCTTTCTACTGAAATTCAAAAGTAATATGAAATTGCATCATATGACAGAAAAATGAGTAGTTCCAAGACTTATTTCACGTTGAAGTTGTCTCTTAATTAAAAAGGATTTCAGTTCCTAACGGTTGAGCACATTTTCGGGTTGGAATGATTTCAGAGGCTCGCCACTGCTCCATACTTTGAGTCTTCGAGCTGTCATGTAGACAGAAACACGGCCAGCCAACACGTTACTCGAAACTGCCATGCACACCATGTTATGATATTCGGCCGAGGCCTGTGTGCCCTGTCCATCTGTCCGGCTGCTGTTCTTTCAATTGAACTTAATTAAATTTGTAAGTGAATCTAGTGCGGGTTAAATTCTGTCGCTTTTTTGCTCGCTACACACACATGTAGAGCCGTGAGCGGCTTCATGCTGCATGTCAATTCGAAAATAATAAAATCAGTTTCGGCGGCGGCTCGGTTTCGGCTCTGTTCTAGTCGCAGTTCCATCTCGGGCCGCGGGGCTCGGGTCGGAGCGACGGGAGCCGTGCCCAGTCGATGCACGTCGATGTCGTTGCTGCTGATGACTGTGAATTGATTTTGCTCGTCTTCATTGCCGCTTTCTTCGCGTTGTTCGTGGCTCTCTTATTTGAGTTCGCAATTAGGCCGACGAAGAGATTCTGTTTCCACCCGCACTTCATTTGAAGAGGCGACCAGTCGGACCTGCGATGTCTGTTGCAGCAATTTACATAAATTGAGCAAATATTCCAGCACAATTCAATTCAATTCAATTTCGAAATTTGTTCCGAGACGCTGAAACTATACTCGCTCTTCTCTATCGGGGCATCCTTATCTTTTCCATCGGTGTTTCCACCACCGCCGTGGTGATTGCGTCGTCGTCGGTTGTCATTTGATTTGATTAGTCTAATGGTATTCAAAGTGGAATCACTGCCTGGAGCCGCGTGCACGAGTCTCTATTGTTTGTGCCTCTTATTAGGTCTTGCATTTTTAAGTAGATCTCATTACACAAGAGTGTAAGTATCACTCTGAACCCGTCGGTGGTTGAGTCTTGAAATGAGTTAAATTGACTGAACTCAATTGAGTTAGAAAGTATGCATATCCTGGAGTATGCATAACTTTGAAAGAATTGAAGCGGTTTCCTTTTTCTGGCATCCTTGTTTGGCTGCTACGTGTTTCAGTTCAGGTTTCTCTGGTTTGATAATTGTATTTTTGCCATGAATATACGATTTGTATGTTCGGCTTGACTTGAGATGTTCCAACCCTCACTGAAAGTATGAGGCTACTCCTAATCGGCAGCCCCTGAGATGATCCTGGCGGTCATCTCCAGCCAACAACATGTGTCCTCGTGAAGTCGTGTGCGTCTTCCTAGCTACCACGGCATGTGTGTTGGCCGAATCGAGCCCGAACAAACGCACTTATCGAGCATTAATTAAAAATTTGTGGCAGCGGAAACGAAACAAAGTGTGGCAGCAGGTAGAGCGAATATCCTGCGTGAGAAACTTCTCAAGGATCCTGCGGCCAGCGTCAGCAACGAAATCCATTTCCAACACTTCAGCAGCTGCGATGGCGAGTGAGTTTCACACACTCTGCCCTTCGTGCGGAGAGCGTGCGCGGTTCTGGCGTGGGTGTTCGCTTTTGGTGCAGCGAGCACTTCATTTATATCAATTAGCCAAGGTGTTGGCCAGCAAATGGGTTTTTAATCATTTTCTAAACGACAACCAGCTTTTCGTGGGTTCGCTCTCGTGCTTATTTGTAGCTGCCCACCCAAAGGGTGCTCCTAATTAGGGCGTGGTACCCGCTTTTGTACCGCTTTAATAATTTGTTGTCCGCTGCATTGGAATCCGACATCCAGCACTTTTATGGACATTAGTGTTAATTATGTACAAATTACAGACACTGCGAAGTGCTGAAAACCAACCAGGTTCTAATTATATTGTGTGTGGTGTATCTTAAACGCTGATCTCGGTGCGCTACACGCCCCTACACAAGATGCGCGGTATGTTAAGCTGTGCTGTGTATCCGCCCACGACCATGTGGAATGTGGAGTGTGTGTGGATTGTCTCAGGTTGCTCCTTGTCTCGGGTTGCTCCGTACCTCAAAAAGCGTGAGCACTTTACTCTTTATCTTGTCTTATCTCAGAATTATATCATTCGATGCTTATCGTTGGCTACCGTTTCCATTGCCGCATGATGCGACCCGCTCTCAATGCGTTGTTATTCGCTTTTAATTTCATTAAATTGCAGTTTCCCCGGCCTCATCGCGTCCTCATTGAAATCACGACAAGCGTACAATTATTTTTATGAACTGTTTACCGTATTACAGGCCATTCTGTGTCAAATTATGCAAATTTTTGATTCAAAGCCGAAGCCCCAGAAGTGCCCACAAGGCAACAGAGAGCCAGCGCTGCCCGAGCCACCACCTCGCTACATCGCGACAGTTTGTGTGTGAATACCCGCCGCTACAGTACTACAGTAACAACGAACCCACCCCCGCACACCCCCGCACACCCCCGCACACCCTCGCTGCCCACGACGCCCACCCACGTTTCAGGTTCAGCCAAAGTTTAAAATTTATTTTAATTTATTTTCATTGCCTATTTTTCGATGTGCCGAATGCCACGCTTTGTTGCTTATTGTTATTGTTATTGTTATTGTAGCCTGTTGTAGCTGTTGTCGTTGTTGTTGTTGTTGTTGTAGCTGTTGTCGTTGTTGTTGTTGTTGTTGTTGTTGTTTATATTGTGTTGGCAATTCTGATGCTGTGTCCATGGTGATTCATGTGCATATGAATATAATTTGGTGTAAAGCAACACCATCCAGAGGGGGGAAGCAGAAGTATAGGGGGGGCGAGGGGGACTGTTGCTCCCCGTATGAAAGTATGACTTATTACGAAACCAATCTTGTGTTCCACTATAATACACACATACATACGTATGATTATCACTACACCAGGCAAATCAAATCCATCACAATTCGAGTGACCGCCAACATCAAACCAGAAAAGTGATGTGATGGGCTAGCGGGTACCGACTACGCCACTGGCTACAGCGGCTATCATTCACCGCACTGCACATTATGGGTTGCCGAGTATTTGATCGCACGGAGCGCCGTTTTCACACTGCAGGATATAATAATAACAGTCGTGTAAGGTATTCGGTGTGCTTGCTTTACGGACGGCGGGTGCGGACGTTTTTTAAATAGTTTAATCCTGTTATTGTGCGCTCTACGCGACAAAATCCCGTATTACGGAGTGTCAATGCAATAAAAGGGATTTTGGTGGATTTTCCCGAAGCCGGCGCAGCGTGTGGCCCGGGGAGGGCGGGAGAGGGCGTGCTTCCCCGCATGGGTGATGGGTGTGAGCGAAGTGAGCCTTTGGGTTAGCGGAAAAAACGGCGGCGTCCCTCTTTTAATGGAGTTTGTAATTTAAAATACAATATATTGATGAAATTTCAACACATTCCGCAAGCTTTAACGCGTAAACACAAGCGCAGATATAAACACCCACACAAGCATAATAATTAGCATACGACTGTACACCGAATTTATTTGCCTTAAAGTGTGTTGGCCATAATTAAAGCACTGTCCTTAAATTTTGCCTCCGACGTTGTTTGAAGGAAAGCCAGCTTAAACCCAGATCTCGGGCCCTGCAGGATATGCGAGGACTGTCGTCGTTGTTGTTCTGTCTGTTTGTTTTCTGGATATCTGTGCGCTGTCTTTCGTATTTTTTCCCCAATTTGTTTGACAACCATTAATCACTCTGCGCGACAACTTCTACACGGATGAATGCTATCAGCAGTCGTCCGTGCAGACTCAATGAAAGTGCGCACGCCGTCCGCCCGTCCGTCTGCCGTACTTTCATTAAATTGTTGTTGTGTGGTGGCTGGGGTCTCTCCCTGCATTGCACTTAACCAACGTTTCATTTCGCTCTAGCAGCAGCCCTCCCACCTCCCACCTCCGCCCACCGCCTACCGCCCACCGCCCTGCGTCCGCTGTGACCGTGCCTTCCGTCCACTGGTTCGTGCGCCCGTTCGTCTATTTTCCGACTTGTCGCTGTGGAACTTCGCTCACTGGGCTGCGAAAGAATTTCGAACTCCACTCCAGAAAGCATGAAATCATATGAAAGCATGCGCTGGCTGACGCATTTCTGGGAAACATCCACAATTTTCAGGGTGAAATGTTTTCATTTCGAGAATTGTGTGGAGCAGTAATGATGAAATTCGGATCTCGATGGCATGGAGCTCGTCACAAGCACAGACATATGCACACTTTGACAGTTGTGTACGTATACAAGCTAAATCGTTGAATATAATGTACAAATATGGAATAATGGAAAATATAAACTGCCTTGAAGGGGAGCCTTTAAAGAACTCGACGTATTCGAAGTGGAATCCTTCCCCACCAAAATAACAGTCTAATATTGTGTGTAATACATTTCCCAGTAATCACAGGAAACTGAGTATATCAGGTGTTGGCTCCGGCGTGGTTTCGTGCAAACACAATTAATATTCACCAATCGCAATCGTAGGATAACAGAAATCGAAAAGTATGTTTAGGCTTTATACTGAGAATCATATTCGTTAATATAATGGCAAAAATATGAACATGGGTGGTCCTTAAAACAGCGAATTATTGGAATATTCTGTGTTCTTTTAAATGAAACTCCGTGTGGATCGGTATTTTCACGTTCATGTTTATTTCTCTTTCTTGTTTCAATTGCAAATTTTTACATACATATAAGCATTCAATTATCATATTCTTTATTGTAGTTTAATCATTAGGTTCATAAAATTTATACGTAATTCTTTAAGCACTCTATTTATAGCTTATTCAGTATTTGTGATAAATGAAATCAAAATATTAATGTTTTATCTTACTCTTGTCTTGCATTCATTTTCAAATATGTTTCACATAACTTTAATAACTCTGCGATTTCTATATATATACGCTAAGCCGGAACTGGCCACCCCTCCGCTGTTTCTAGTGTTGTTGCTCAGTTGCTATCTTCTTCGCACACCCAACTACCCTGCAGTTGAGGCCGCCTGAGTTGCGAATTGAAGATTCTGTGCTTCGTTCAAGCTAATCGCGGTTTATTTACTCGTATTTCAGTGCGTCTGAGTTTCATTTAAAGTCGCTTCAATGTTGCAAGTGTAAGAATTGCTTTCATTGAATCATTTAATCTAAACCATTCACTGTTTTTGGTTTTAGTGTGGTTGGTATTATTTATATATTTACAGTTATAGCCATAATACTTGTTTTCATATTACATGCAGATTTAGCCTAATTTATTGTAAACTGAAGTGGTTTTCAATAATTCACAGTTGCATCCCGACCGCATTCACGCTCAACCGGATTCTTAGACAAAACGTGCAACAAAATGGCGTACACTTAACAGTGCGTTCCCGAACAAATCACAACGCTGGATTGCAAATCATAAAATGTTCTTCAAAGATGGCCAGCTTGTTGCCCGCCTTACGTAAACACATTCATCCATCCACCCTTCTCCCCCCGCCTCCAGCCTACCAACACACATGTACACTACTCCATACAAAATACTAGAGGTGAGTGTACATCATTTCGTAAGAGTTTTAGGGCCACTTTTAGGCAGTTTATCTATAGTATGTACATTTAACACCTTTGGTTTTTAGGTTTCTGCTAGTTTTGCAAACTAAACTTACTAAATTTCGTATACTGTTTAAGGCGAGAACAATGACATAAATTCAGCCGTATGTTCATCTTCACACTTCATCACTTGATGCATGCAGCTCACGTCGAGGAGTGCGTAAAATGATTCCTTCGCGAGTTAATTTTGGTGACGTTTAAAATGATTTCCTTAGATTAAGTTATTTGATAAAATCGTATTTCTGTTTTGTTTCAAATCGTATACAATTTATAGTGATTGTGATTGTTTTAACTTTTACAATGAAAGTTCGTATAATTTGGAAAGGTTAACGTACAACTTGTGTATGTTTCTTGAATTTTCAATAAACTTATTTTACTCTTGCACTGTTTTTGACTTTTTGATGGCTCAAAAGCGATAGTATATGCCTTAGATTGTGTGT
Source organism: Myopa tessellatipennis (assembly GCA_943737955.2). NCBI lineage: Eukaryota > Metazoa > Arthropoda > Insecta > Diptera > Conopidae > Myopa > Myopa tessellatipennis. Next base: position 61,507,833 of record OX031314.1, on the reverse strand, counting down.
GCGTGTGTGCGTGTGTGTGTGTGTGACTTAGAAAAAAGTGAAAAGCTCAGGTTTGGTGTAGTTGCGTTCTTGTCTAAATTTATGTCATGCGAATTAAAAAGGTACAATTCAATGCTCTTTATATACATACATATACATACATACATACATGGATAGTAACCTAGCTTTAGCATTATTACGTATATCGTTTTCCATCGTCCCGGTTTTAACGAACTCTATTTTTGCCATTGAAAAAATTGAGGTTCTTCAAATTTAGCTACCCTTCTGAAATATAACTGGTTCTATAAAATTCCTAATACAAATCTAACGTCGTTGAACAAATGAACAGGTTAAATAAATGAAAGGAAGTGTTAAAAAAGCGTGAAAACTTAAAAACTAGGACGAGAATAGTTCAGTCTTTCCTTCTGCAGCTTCGAATTGAAAAATTGAGTTACTGCGGCTCCATGTTTCATCGTCACTGTTCCAAAACTGTGTCATTAGCAAGCGAATAGAATCAGAGGGAGCTCCATTTTCTCTTCTCGATCGAGGAAGCTTATATTCAGCTCTCGGAGTGAGGATAATATTGCACTTATCATTATACTCTAAAGTGCGGATATATTTTTGATTGAACTCATTGAGATTTGAGGAAATTTACTGAAAGTACTGTGGAACCATAGAGAGAAGAGAATGACTCCTAGACAGAGAACGAAACTCATGAACTTCTGCACTCCGAATCAGGGCGAATCACATGCTTTTTCGTTCACAGCCAGAACGATTCCAAGGACATCCGTCAATCAGACACTCAAGCAAACTGAAAAACTGAAGGGCAAAAGAATAAACAAATAAACACAAGCTGAAAATTAATAAAACTTCAATAGCATTTATTCTTCTTTGCATGTATATCCACTACTTTTGAACTTGTACACATTCTCTTTATTAACTAATTAATCAAATAAAATTAACTCAAAATACTTCTACATATTTAATAATTAAAAATATTTATTATCTTGCATATAATACTAAAGAAAGAGTAACGCATTATTCAAATACGATATCGACGGAGAGGGCTATTTTACCGTTTGCCAGGTGGACATTTGACCTTCGCGACCCTAAATAGGTATAGGGCGAAGTTAGGAGTTATAAACTCTGTTTTGTTCTTGTTGTTTTTGCTTTTGTTTGTTCCGATCTGTTCAAAGAATAAGAAATTGCTTTTTGAATGAAATCAAAACCTGATGAAAGACTTCTAACACAATTAATCAAGACAACTGAATAAGTATGGTAATTAAAGTGTAAAGTATAAAGCAAGAGTCTGGATGGTGATCGAGAGACTAAAATTAGGAATTTGAATTTTAAAGCTTCATTTCTTTACAAGCTTCGAAAAGCGTTTTGTTAACTCAGTTTAAGTAAGGTTTTCACATCCCTTCAACCGAACAGATACGTAACTAACGTAAATATGCATATACGACAACTCTAAGACCTCCACGACCGCCTGTTCCGTGGCTGCCAAGGCTATCAAAAGTCACTAAAACTAATCCTGTTTACACTAATTCTACACGTCCATTTTACACTTTTTACAAGTCGTATATATTTTAAGAGGTGCTGCGCGCACCTGCGGAGCCGTATACATATTTATCGCCTTTAGTTGTCTGTGTTGCGGTCGTTGTGAGTGAGTGAGTTCTTTCCCAACTTTTTAAATACTACGCGATCGTTCTTTGTTAATAGGTTTCACTTAAATAGACTTTAAATAACTACTGGTTCCTACCCTACCCTTGATGCTGTGCTTAGTTTTTGCTTTTTACATAGGCTTTTGCTAAAATGGTTCCTTACTTAAATTATAATTTATAGATTGGTTGTTATTCAGAGGTTGCGTAAACTAAAGCTAAAGTGAAACTAACATATGCAGCTTCTCAGCTCGGTGATTCCTTCTCTGCAGGATGCTGAATGCTGGATGCTGGATGAAGGTTATGATGGGCGATCGTTGATGCTTGCTTCGGATGTGCGAATTCTGAGAAAGTATACACAAATAAATGACTCAGTTGGGTGAGCATGGGCGCTTTGAAAGTGTGTGCAAGATTCTGCAAGGCTGTCCTGAGTCCCGCGGGCTCCGGCTGCTTTACAGCTCATCCGGCATCCGATTGGCTGTCATCGCTGGGCACGAAAAGGCTCCATGTCTTTGGGCTCAGGGCATCTTTCCCGCTGAACCCCGCTTCCTCCTTCCTTGATGAAACTCTTGGCCACTTCATGGAGGGAGATCATTTCACCAGTTCCCCTGACGTCCTTCGCTTTAGTTTGAGTCGGAAATGTTGAATGTAGTTCATCACGCGACAATGCTTAATCAATAATATTGTGTGTGTCCTTAATTTATTAACAAGTTTAACAGTTCTGAGTTGTTGTTGCATGAAATTCGTTGAAGCCAAAGACTTTCTTTTGATACTCTGATTTGATAGGCAGCCACGTTCGCAGTCAACTCCGAGTTCTGAAAATTAGGTTTGCTCACAGCAGATTAGAAACAGAGACGCGTGCCGACTGTGAACTGAAGAACTCCAAGGAAGCGTTGCTGCACTCAGCATTGCAGCGAGAGCACTGAAACGAGAAGAATGGAGACGAAATAAGTGGAGATTCTACCACCAGACAAAATCACTGCGAATAAACTGAGCTTAGATTAAAGCATTATCTTTTGCATACCTTCACGAAGCTCAGATTTCGATCGAAACTGTTTCCATCCACGGTGCAGAGGCTTTAAGATTCTTTATATACAGGAATTTTCGAAGGAGTACTCTTGGAGTTGTGAGTGTTTTGTTGTTGTACATTGCTATGTGTTGTGTCTTGCCGTTCTTTGTGATTACGATATCCGGAAGGCGCTTCCGGATCTTCAAAATCTCCAAATGGTGTTGGTGTTGGTGTTGGTGTTGGTGTTGGTGGACTGCCAGCTCTTTGAATGGTAACGTTTGTGGTTGGTGGTTGATTGATTGATTGGGTTTCTATAATTTTGGTTCCTGCATTTGGTCCTCGTCTTCGGTCAATTACAAATGCTGCCCGTAGTATTCCGCAGGTGGGTAGTGGGGATAGCCTTGGTGGAACCCGGGGTCGCCGGGTGGGCGATGCATCATATGCGCTTGACTATCCATCATGTAGCCCATGGCATCGTGACCGTAACCGGAGGGACCAGCGTGCGGGGTGTAAACTGCAGAGAGACAGGAAGAGAGTGAGTGATTAGAGGCGGGCCAATAGTTCGTAAGAGCGTCGAATTAAAGAGCCTGAAACGGAGATTGCAGAGAGCATTCAGGTGCCAGAAGGTGCCAGATACGTGTTTCGCCTGAATTTTATTTCTTCTATATTACTTTCGATAAACAGACTGATAAAAAACAGAAGCCGTTGCTATCGAAGCTGCAGCTGAAGAGCGTGTGATCGAGAACTGAGTGTCTCCTGCGTGTCTGTGGCAGTGTTATTGTACTTCATTGTGGACCAAGTGCCATCAAATTGACAAGCAGGTCGGACAGCACCCAGCTTCGAGTGATTTGCATCAAGAAAGAAGTCACAACTGCCAGTTTGCAGTCAATGGTTGGTGCCAGTTGTCGGGCGTCTGTAAATAACCCAGTCTGAAGGGCAGGCGACAAGCCATATCTAAATAGTTGCCGCAGTGGTATCTACAAGCGGCGCTGCAGCCGGCTTGGAAAATTCCGATTGTACATGTGAGCGTAAACAGCATATTCTGAGAATGGTTACGCCGATGCACCCCATGATACACCTTTACGGCATTTCGGTCGGTTATCAGTTCGTTATCAGTTCTGTGCGACTGCTAAACGGTGTGTTTTTCCACTGGCGCCAAACTCGGTGCCCCATGCACACTAAAGGCAGGCATTCAAGTGTATTTTGTCTCTAGCGTTTCGTTCCCTGACAGAGTACTCGTTCCTTAATGCTACAGTAAATAAAGTTGAGTTTTACCTGCGCGATTCGATTGGTCGATCATCGGTTGCACAATTCTTCGCCTCGCATTAATAAACCTGAAACGTGAATTCAGAAAAACCTTGATTAATAAATGTGGAAGAACTGTAAATTGTTGTATTTGTTCAAGAGTGCAAGGGAGGCTTAGAACATTATCCGGGCGATGAACTAACGCCGCACTGCAGCTTCCACTAGTTACTCGTACTATCAAAGGGTACATTTTTTAGCGCTTTAGAGGCTTCTGCAGTTTCCGCTCAAAAACGGTCCCACAAAAAACGCGCATCTATAAAACATGAGGAGCTCCGGTCCAGAAGCTCGCCTTTTCTGTGTTGCGCCCCGCGGTAAAAAACTCGAGGCAATATTTTATAAATTATTTATGAAATGGCTTAAGACGCGGCTTATTATAGCTTAGCGACCGCATCGCATTGACGACATCAACTTTCCTTATGATTGGCGGTTTCAATGCATACAACGTAGCAATTGCAGGGAAAAAACGTCCTCGATGAAAGTCAGGTTGCCGCCAGTCGGCTTTATTGAAGGCGAATTTAACGAAACACTGCATTGTCGACAAGATAATAAGTACAGAAGGGCGGGGGGGGGGGAGGGGGGGCGGCGAGGTGAATGCAACCTTTCGACAAAGACCCAGTGAAGCTCTGCCAAAAAGTAGAAGAGCAAATCGCTACTTAATCAATGCCCCAGAAATCAGAAATGGTTGCTTCAGTGGTATATTTTAGCCAGCTTTTATTTGTAAGAGTTTTTTCCCTACGTTTGATGTCCTTTCTGTAATATTTTTTGGCAGAGCTCACATTGGGGTTAACGTTCTATCGGCTGTTGATGAAGCCAGATAGCAGAATCGATTGTAGAGTCCCTCGGAGGGATTGCAACTGAAGGCAGAGTTCCCCTGTGTACGGCAGCGTTCGCCGCATGGTTCGAAAAATGACCCAAAGCTGAAAGTCCTAATAAAATGGACATAATTTGGATCGCCAACTGAAGGACAAATAAGCGAAGCAGAAACGAAACAGAATCTAAACGCATGGAACACTGAGGAAGCGCAACGGTATCGACTTCAGCATGGCTGAGGTGTCATTTTTCCCAACGAAATTTCTTTTACCAGCAACAGTCAAAGTCTTTGGCAAACTTTCCACAGTCTGCTATTTAATTGTGAACTTAATCTTCTAGCAGTAGCTTTTTTAAAGAAGGCCCGCGATACACTCCTCATGGTCGACTTCGCTCCATGCAGAGTGCAGAAGTTGGTAGTCACTTCGTTTTAATTGGGTGTGACTTTGGCGAGCCGAAGGAGAAAATGAGAGGTGGAACACACAATCAAGCTTGTGTAAACGTCAGTGCGCCGTCAGATCGCCATTTTATTTATTTGCCATCGTCTAATCGTGTTGTTGGATGACGAGTGCCGCACAGCAACAAATCAAGGAATGGAGCTGCTTCAGCGGCAGCGGTGTGTGGATCTGGTGGCAAGTGTGTCCAGGGGTGGTTGCTGCGAGATGAACAGCCAACAAGCACGCAAACAACCTTGTCTGTGAGTGTGTGTGTGTGTGGCCCGGTTCCGCAGAGTGCTTTCTGATGCTTAAGTAATGATTCGTGATGTATTTGAAATACTTGCTTGTGTTGCTGCGCAAAACACATGGCTTATGACTGCTTTCGGGTGACTAGGGCTGGATCTATGCACCAGAAGAACCACCCCCTGCGAGCATTTGGTTAACAACAGCCACAGTGGAAAAGCCCACTTCTTTCCCCCACCCCACCTCTTCATCGAAGGATTCGACCACTCCGCTCCAATCGCCAGTCAGATGTTCCACTGGTTCCCCATCCCGGGGACCCCGATGATTTCTGGTACGACGGATGTCCAAATATCGAATACCAAGGAGCAAATAAAATAGGTTTCGAACTATAAGTATTAATATAACCATATAATTTACAAACTTTAAGATTATAGAAAATAGATTTAATGATTCTGGTAACGGCAGCAAGTGGATTTCGATCGCCGTAAACCATTTTACTGTACAGTGTATACTATTATATGTATTGTATATGTAATGTTCAATTTATACTCTCGACAGAGGGTGAACGAGGCGTGATATAAGAGCCCCTGCAATACTGCTTTTTATGCGGAAAAAGCATCGAAAGCGACGAAATTCGAGCACCACCTCAGCACATCCGCCCGTGTTTCAATCTGGCAGCGGATGGTTGTGGGTGGAAGCAGAAGACAGCCTCACTGTAATTTATGGCTTGACACCTTGACGATTTCCCTGTCACCCTCCTGGCTTCCAACTAATCTTCACACTGAGAGCGTCCTAAACCAAGGACATTCTTCTGGGAATTTCAGCCAAAGCCTCTGCTAGGCGCGTAATGTGTGGGCCGTGGCGTGTCGTCCGAGGCACAACGCAGACGGAAAGAAATTAACTGAATACTTTAGGCAGATAAAAAACGTGAAAGTGGAGCAAAAATTTAAATGGGCGACTAATGCTCATTAACACCCAATATAATGGCAACTTCAGGTTCAGCGCAGCAGAGGTTGACTTCAGTGCGATTGTGGGAGGAAGTGAGCGTGGGCACAACTCGCCTACATATTTTTTGAAAATAAAGAGGGTCAAAACTTAATCTGTACGCTTGGCTGAAGCTGTTCAAATGATTGTTACGTGAAATATACGTAATGGCGAAAGTTTTCTGTTGCTTAGTGTCTAGTCTTTAGCACACAATCTAATTTCTTTTGAAACACGAATAATTCTTCCTTGGGTTTATATTTAAATAATGCTCGGTGACCTTTGGTCTCCTTCGAATGCTACCCATGAAAGTTTTTCAATAAAATCGTATGTCTTCAGAAACTTAAGTTTAAAGATTACTTGTATTTGTATTTGCAAAACCTGCTTGCCAACCTATTCTAACCTTTTTAATGCAGTATTATTTTTTAGGAGAGTCCTTTTCATTCTGGGCGTCAAGGGACATTAAATGTATTCGCACCTTATTGCTGCGTCACTTACCAATTGTTTACTTGCAGTATCGTCAACCCGGTGTCCTGCGCGAGCTGCTTCTTCTGATCCTCGGAGGGGTAGGGATGCTGTAATTAAAGACGCTTGTTAAATAGTGTAAAGCTCTGAATAGAAATGCTCAATACAATTATTGCTCTACACATGTTCCTATATTTGGGCAGATTTATTCCGGGTCTTACGGAGAGTGACGGAGAGTGACGTAAACCCGATAGTCGTTTAGGTTATGAACCACTCGACTGGAGAAGCACTATTGTTGGCGAATAAAAGCGGTGCCACAACAAAACGCCCACATCTGGCGGATGTGGAGTGAACCCTTTCGAGACCAATGCGACACGTGGCAGCATCGCGTAGAGCGCGTCCCTATAGAACTCCCTACGAACTCTTTCGAACTCTTGCGACCATCGAACAATTGTTGTTGAATGTCAATTGTTAGCCGAGCCCATTTTTTACTCACAAACACGAGTTCGAACACAATACATAAGTAAGGAGCGAACCCCGGATCCATTCAAAGGAAATATTAATAAGTGAACTACTGAGTGAAGACTACTGATGCAAGAAATCCTTCATCGTGCATAAAGGATATGTTGTACATTGTCTGCAGTTGGCTGGAGTGAAGCCAAGCCAACAAAAGGATTCGAGCGTGTACTAAGGTAGTACATAAATTAGTTATAATGAGGAAGTTATTTGGAAGTAGGTAAGTAATAAAGAATCACTTCCGGGTCCAAGCGTGCAGCAGCTGCTCGCTCATAAGAGACTTTCGGCAAGTCTCATGAAACAATGCCAATGCTTCGATCGGCTGCAAATATGGCGAATCCAGGAGTATTTGCTGACACTACGCTTCAACAGCTTTACTTATGTGTCGTAGAGTACGGAAAGCTAAATCTAATTATCCAACGCCATCCCGACGCGGTCACAGGACACAATTCGAAGGAGTCCAGTGAAAGCCGCTTCTCTTCAAATCGCTACTACTATACAATCTTGCGAGCACACTGTCGAAATCCCTCGAAAAGATAATCCGTAATAAGGATCGGAGAACTAGAACCGAAAACAGCAGGTTTGCCTGCCATCGATCGCCCGCATGTGGACATCTTTGCCACATCCATTCCTCTGATGCGTCTGGACATGTCATAAGCGCCAGCTCTGTACCCACACCACCGTACTTATGTATGTGCGTGTATATTTCGATTAGCCTTGTTCCAGAACCAATGATTTTGGGGTTATGTCTGTCCTCAGGTTAGACTGTTGCTGATACTCATGGAAGTGCTCGCTCGTCGACTTTGTTTACACACTGACGCCACTGAGCCGGCCACCAGACCGAAGTGATTACGAGCAGTTCACAGAAAGGCGCTCTGACTGCACCAGCCGTTGATCGCTCCTCTGCTTCTATTTGTTTGACTTCATGGAAAAGTAGGCGAGGGGGTGGGGGCAGCGCGCAGATAACACCGCCTTGCTGCGATGTGTGCTTCTTTTCGGAGGTATTTTGAGGCCTTCTTATCATTTGTCCCTTCAGTGCCCACAAACTTGACGCATGAGGTGACGCTGGGTACGAACTCTTGGGTACGAACTTCCCTGGCGTTCCAGACAACCGAAATCATTCAACGATAATGAGAACTACAACAATCGCAGATAGTAAAAGTGAATGTCGCATTGCACTTCTTCTCGATGCCGCTTTATCCATCTCGTTTTACTAACAACTCCTTTTAGACTTAAAAGTGTACCGATTTTTAACTAACTACTATCGAAGTGGGCTTCATTTTAATAGTCCAGAAGTTTATGCGGAGCTTCTTTTATCAGTTTATCGATCCCCATCTGAGCACAATGTAAGTGCTCCGAGGTAAGTACAGCAGAATAGCTCATGTTCAACCTCTGCCAAGCTTCTCAAGTTAGCGACGTGCCCCGCCCACATGACGTCTTCGACAGTGTTCTGCCAGCGAGCGTGTCCTTTGGCCTCGTGTGTGTGCGTCTCTCGCAATACTATTGAACACAAGCCGATTTCTAGCATTGCCATTTATTGTTGGTATGTTTGCCATGTTTGCGAAACGCGTTTGCTCCGCATTTGTCTGAAATGCCGTTCAGTCAGTTGTTTGTCGTTAGTTTATTATTATTTGCATACGCTGGGGTGCAGCAGCACACCTCACTGTGGCATTTGACATGGTCATAAAATGCAACTCCTGTTGGTGCGCGTCCGCCCGCGCCTCCGCCTCAACGGACGGGTTGAACAAGCAACCAGCACCCGGCTGCCTTCGTAGCATCTACACACGCTCATTTGTGTGTGTGTGTGTGTGTGTGTGTGCTTGGTTATTAATGTATTTGCTATCTGTCGTAGTTGTCGAAATTGTCGTTTGTTACGCAGAATTTACGTTTTCTTATGCCACTCCTCTTCTCTGCGCCTCCGCGTTACTCCTGAGAGTATTAGTTGCACATACACACAGGTTCTCGGCGTCTACTTCCTTTACAGAATGCAATCAACAATATAACAATACAAACAATACGGGACCAAGAACAGCCACAAGGACGACATACAACAGGAGACCTTAAATTGAAAATACTCTGCTACACATGGCTGTGTGCTCCACATTCTGTCCAGTGAGCTCCAGCCGGCGCCCTGCACAACCTCACCCACGGTAGTGCATCCTTCGACACTTCGCTGCATTCCAGATGCTGTGGTTTTGCTTTCTGTGCTTTTACAGTCGAAAAGATAATGCAATTTCGTTATACTTGCGCACACACACACACGAGTTCGTCTAGTGCTATGCTAAGAAGAGAAGCCAGCCTCCGTTAACTGGTCTTGCAGTTCGTCCTTAGGACCTGGAAGGACTTCTATGCGTTTCTCTATTTCCCTACGCAGCGCACGCACACATGCACGATCAGGAGCTGCTTTGTTGCCTTTGCTGGATGCATTTTCTTTGTTTGTTGTTAATAAATTTAAGCGCAATTTCTATTGACATTTGCTAAATAAAAGCAAACCCAACGGAGCCCAGCCGAGCTGCGCACGAGCCGGGGTCAAATGGAAAGTTCATATATTGGAGGAGTGACCAGCAATGTTCAGTCAACACGCATAAATTATGCATGAGTAAATTAAAATGGAATTTATGTTGTCTGCATGTGTGCGCGTGCATGAGTGTCCATGAATGTCTCGAGAATGCTTCATTTGCTGGTGCGGGGCTGACTGAGTGAAGGACCGGCTAAAGTTTAGATTAAAGTGTGTACTCGTACCTGGTGCGAAGACTTCTTCTCATCGCATGCCATATTTTTATACTTCTGTCTTACATGCACGCACGTAAATTAAATGTACACTATTTAGTACTTAGACACCAGGCTTAAGTGCTTGCAGCCATCATCCGCAACTTATTCTCTCAAGAAGAGTTGAAGAGAAGAATCACACTTCTTCAATTTATTACTTTTTTCTATGAGTAATCACAAATGAATTACACATGAATAATAATATAATATTTAATATACACAATACACAAAAGACTTTTCAGTGTTCCCTGCCAGAATCAGGATATTGAAATATAGTTACTTGTGCAGATTTCTCATGTATTTAATATTCATATGAATCTAAAAGCATTTCGATCGGACGCATTAACATCGAGAAACATCGAGTGATTCATTAAGAAATCATCTTCATAATAGGAAGTATTATATCTGAAGAACTTCTGGAGGCTCTCAGGCTGAACATCGCATAGACATGCGATATCTGCGGTATCTAACTTTGGTATCCGAATCGAGATACCGCTTGGGTTGGCTCAAATTCCAAGCTCTAGTCATATTTGAAAGGTACCCGCGCTTATCTTATCTCAGATAAGAACCTTTGTGCAGGGAAAACACACTGCTGCCGTATTTAGATTCCTTACGTCATCTTCACTGCCTGACCAGTACACAGACACACAGACAACGTCAATGCGGCGAATAGTGCAACACAACGACAGAGTGTTTACAATTTTACTGTTTCTAGAACGACATCAAGAAGAATCGTCTTGATGGCAGCTACTCGTACTTGGCTACGTACACGCCCGATGATGGCTGGGAACATGTCATGGATTTCGTGCGTACAAAGCTCCAAATTCGTGTTCTGGTGATAAGATAGGCAGTTTCCGTAACGTCTTCTATTTCTGTTTATCCAGTGGCTCCAGTGTTTATTTAGTGGTTCGGCAATACCTGTCTAGCAGACAGGTCGTTGCTGCTGGTCTTGCGTTGCGCTGCGGTTTGCTGCTTGTCGCTAGTCGTTCGTCGCTTTTGTCGCAGCTCATAACTGCTTTTCAGAAATGTTTCCCACTTCATTTACTTATACTAGTTGAGCTTATTCCGTAGGTGGGATCTGAGGTTTCGTTGGTGCAGTCTGCTGGCTTCGTTTGGCTTTTCTATGGCACTCGCTCTGCCCACAGCAAACGGGCTCACTATTGGCTGTGCGAGAACGTACTTTAGATAACGACTGTGCCGCAAGTATGCATGTATGGTGTGCGTTTCTGCCGCAGCCGTTGACAACATGGCGGACTTTACTCCATTTGACTTAATGCGAATTAATTCTCAAGCTAGTTGCTCGGCTAAAAGCGGTCAATACTTTGTTTGGTTGGTTGTTTATAAATGTTCTTGCAATGGCATTTCATCCAAAATAATTGCAAAGATTCCAATTCATATGAAATATAAAGTCAAACAAGTACATAATACGTACTTGCAATTCTGCTTCTAAATTCTGAGGGTTGGTTTATTTTTCAATCATGGAACATGACAATGAATATTAAATAACGAGTCATAGTGAATCAAAGCGCAGTTTCATAATAATTTGATGGTGAAAATATACTAAATTTCCAGGCATAGCGGCACTTTGAGGAACTTTAGGGTTATACTCGTATTTATTGCATATTGAGTTCAGGAACCTCTGGCGAAAAGTGGCTCGGAAATACGTTTGGATATAAAAAAGTTCTGGATTATACAAATTGTTTGTATCATATACATAACTACAATTGAATGCGAACGATTTTAAAGTGGCGATGGTCAACAACACAGACAACCAAATGGTTTGTTTTTGTGCTTGTGTGCGCTGTGTTTAAAGTGGGTTGTATTCGGCGAGCATAAAAAGGAACGAGCGGCTTCCGCCTAGATTCCAGCTTCAACTATAATTCTAACCCTTGCCAGGTGGAATGCAGATAGCTTCCCACCCCCTCCTAACCCCTTTCTGCCACTTTATGTACTTATGGAACCAAAAGACGCCTGATAGTTTCCCTATTTACCATGAGTGCGTTGTGGCTACGGTTTAACTAGGTAACATTTGAACTCCGCAGAGCACATTAAGATAAGCTTGGATTCTTAGCACAAGCTTCATCTTATGTGGCCAAAGTTTACGAAAAAATTAAGAATGTCTCGACAAAAGGATTCGGAAACACAGCCATAACGTTTTATTAACCCGCTCGGCAGCAGCGGACGCATTCAGTTTATATTTAAAGTTCCGGTCATCCTCGTCTTTGCAGTCCGTTGGTCAGAAGTGGCTTTCCGATAGAAATCTAAATGAAGGCTGTAATGGGTTTTAGTGTTCTCCGCATAGATTTAAAAACGATTTAGATGTGTTTTCGGATACCCATTCTGGCGGAGGGAAATGTGCGGAGGCACGCAACGCAAGGATCTGCACAGATATTGTTGGCCAAAGTCGGCGGTTGCGGCAGGCGGGTTCGAGAGCGCCCCGGTAGATAAGCAAGCACATAAAAGCTGCTGCGAGTTAATAACATTAGTCTTTTAGGAGAGGGAACAGGAAACAACCGGATGCAGCGCATTCGACGAAGGAAATTAAGCTCAGCGAGGCTAGATTTTTCGGGCATCAGCATGGCCAGGAGGGCCATATACTTGTTCTATAGTATTCCATCCTATCTGCAGCCATCTAATCGAATCCTATTCGTTCAATGCGAGTCCCATCCAATGCCAACCCAACCCGTAGCGATGGCCGATTGTTGGGGCTTCAAAGAACGCCGACATTGATGAATTGCCGTTTAAATCGGCAGATCAGTCATGTTCTCTGCAGTTGGATGGAGGACTTCGTGTTTGTTGTTGTGTTGTTCTGTTGTTGTGTTGTTGCTTTTAATGCCATTAGCAGCAATTTGAAAGAGCATTCAACGAATTACATTTACAATTCTTATCTTCTCCTTCGTCTACACGTCCACACACACATGTAGCGGTGCATACATTTAAAGTTCAATTTTCCATTTCCAAAGCTTAATGTGATGTGAGCGTGACGTATAAGCAACACTCAAGTAACACTCGACTTTGAGCAGGAAACCGAAGTCGGGGTGCATTTCAATGCAAGCCCCGCGCACAAATTCCACGGGTTTTCCTCGCCCGCACGCAATCTCTGGATTGCTTCGGGATGTTGGCGAGATACGTCATGGTGATTTATTTGCGTGGCGAATTCAGCCGAAGGGGAGCTCATTGGAAGAACCTTGAAGTACTATTTGCACTATTGCTTTAGGTCTGGTAACGAGTTCACTCGAAGAACTGAATCGCAATGCGTGACGTCATTGTTGCAGAAGTTCTCCTGGATGCTCATATTATGCACGAAGCATCACCTGACGACCGTGGCGCATAAAGTTCACGTTTCCCGCTGCAATTCAATGGAGTGTCCTTGTGTAGGAATGCAGCCGTCTGGCAGCCGTTACTTCTAACCCACTGCCTGTCCGCCCTATCCTCCCCTCCCCCTCCCCCTCCCCCTCCGCCCCCGTTAATTACAATAATGCAACAGTTAAGCATTTCGCACACACGTGTATGGTTCGTCTCCATTTCGTTTATTAATTTAGCATTCGCAATATAATTAATTACTGTCGCGCCTCTTTGGGACCCAGACATGTGTGCGGTGCCGAGGTCCCGCGGCGGGAGAGGCGGTCACCGGCGGCCCTAATGGGCATCACTGTCGATCTGCTCGTGTATTGCAGTAGTTTTAACTTCGTGTAGTGACTGCGTGTTGTTGGCGTTGGCACATGCAGTACTTCAAGAACAAAAATAAACCTGGAAGAAGTGTTTTGCATTCGTCGTGGGAGAAGCCGGGGGTGGGGGGGGGAGGGTCGAACCCACAGCTTCGAGGGAACTCCATGGCGATTATTGCCTCGCCAGTCTCGGAACTGTCAACTCCTTCGACTGCAGAGTTGAAGTTTCTGTAAGCTCAACGCGACGTTGGCGTGAAAATTGCGAAAATTCAATAACGTCGCTGCGCTTTTCTGCATTTAGTTCATAACTCGAGTTACTGCCTGTGAGCAACAAAGGCACACGCATTCGCTCTCACGTACATGCACTTGCATTCGGCAGCCATCACTGTTGAAGCCCGAGACTGAAACGGGCGCCATGGAGTCGAAGGAAGTCGCAGCAAATAGAAAATCTAAGCGCGCGAATGTCGGCAGCATGCACGAAATGCGTTCAGTGCAGAAACAGCAGACAAGAAAAGAACAGCAAGTCACATGCCGGTCCCTGGCTGCATTACGTGGACGTTACGCCATTTGTAGGAGGAGCAGCGAAGCCCCGGCAGTCACTCAAAGTGTTGCATGCTAAATTCAAGCAACTTTATGCCAGCAACACGCTGAATGTAAACAAAAATTGCATGCAAGAAAGCGTTTAGACTCCAGCCAGCAACTGAAATTACCAACGAACAAGGCCCAAATATTTATGGCTACTTCTAGTTGTTTGGTTGGCTGGTTGATCGGGCGGCGACTGGCTGGATGAAGGAGTGAGTGCGCCACGCAGTACAGCAACGTGCATGCATGCATGAATGTATGCCTTGTTTCGCAACATGTTCCTTCAACTTGCTGCCATTATTGCTGATGTTATTACCTGTATCTTTGTCGTTTTTGGCGTATTCATTAGCACGTCTGTATTTAAGTCCCGTGCTGGCTGCCCCACGTAGTCGGCGAACAGCCAAGCAACCAACCAAGCAAGATCATCCGGCATCGCATCGGCTCTACTGCTCATTCACACACTCACTCGCCATTTCACTCACTCATTTCCAGTCAGTCTTGACATCTTGCTTGCATTGATGACGGGCTCCAGTCAAGTCCGCGCCGAACCGCATTTACAGACCCCATCGTTTAGTTATTGACATTTAATACTGACATTTAATCTAATAGTGAGGCCAAAAGCGGCGAGTGCGCTTGTACATAAGTAATTCTGTCGGTCATATATAGTTGGGTTCCGTATAATAGTAGGGTACCGTATACCGTAATTATAATAATATTAAGTAGCTTCTCAATGGTCGTCGAGTACCAGTGACAATGTTACTCGATTTCTTATTCAAATACTGTTATGAAATGAAGAAAAGTGCAATGCACCGCTCGCGAAAGTAATTCGTCCTAACTGTGGAGTGCTCGGGCCATTCATATTTGAATGATTTGCCGCAATGCTTCCTCCGAGCCAACCCAGCAGCAGCAGACCATTTTTCGGTAATTTAAATCGCCACGAATTTGAATGTGGTCGGCTTTCGTCTGCCAGCATGCGCCGTTATTCCGCATCACACCGCACAGCGTTGGCAACATTCATCATGGCCAATCCGATCGCCTTGAGCCGTAGCTACACCGAGTTCCTTTCGACTCAGTCTCTTAACGCCGCTCGTGTCCTGCGTGTATGGCATGTAGTGTGCTGTGTACTGAATGCATGCCGGATATGAGTGCGGTGTTCACATCCACTTTTTCTGGGCGAGTGCGGTTCCAGTTTATGAGCCAACATGGCGCGGACGCCTTTCAGTGCAGCCAGCCGCCCGCTTGCCCCGAGTACCAATTTTGTGAATTATATGCGTTCACACGTTCGCTTGTCGTGCATCCATCGCTCGTCTGTTCATGCGTTGGTCTCCCTTTGGTTCGGTGTTAAGCTGTTCCCTGCGTTAAGCTGTTTCTCGCAGCTTTCTGTGCACGAAACTACTCACCATAAGTCGCCCAAGGAACTTGCGTGCCCGTCGCTGGTGCTGCTTTTGTTGTTGGTCTGGATTCGTGTCGGCCCAGTTGTGGCCCATTCGTTGGGCTCTCGGCTTCTATTGTGTGATGGCCGAGCAGAGGAGTGGGCTGGGGTGGGTGGCGTGGGCACTTTGGCGTCTACTGTAGTTCGCATCGTGGTTGGGTTTGTTTACTGCGGTTTGTTTGTTTGCTTGAATGTTTGTTGGGCTGTTCGGCTGCTGATAAAACAAAATGTGCTGCAATACATCGACTTACAACGCACGCATTGCTTCACAAACGTGTGAGGTTGCGGGCTATTTGGGCGCAACTGACCGCGTCTTGGGCAAAAAATGTACATCAACTATAACAGCCACATTCGTACTCTGTGTTAGGCTCTAATTTCGAAACGTACACGACATACACACGTACAATGCATGGAAATCAATATTACATGATACCACGGATAATGACGACGATTCTTCATTTGTACTCGTTAATGTGTTGTACTTGCAATTCGTAGTATTTGCTGTTTTTTCACATATTCATGTACACTTTTTCAGTTTTCTTTTTTGCTACTCTCGACTGATAGTAGGCACATGACTGTATTATGTAGAGACCCAGGGAAATACACTATACATATACACTAACTTAAAATCAGAGAAATATTACATGGAATGGCGAGCAACACAATTATAAGTATTGCCAGAGTTGACTGACTTGAAAAACTTACCGTTAAATGCTGAAAAAGCCACGCTCTTAAGATGTTTGTCGCCACTTTCGGGAAAATGCCACGTTTCTTTTGGTTCTTTTTGCCACTCGCATCGTCGTCCTCCTCGCCGGTGCCCTCTCCGCTGCCTATGCTAGCGTTGCTGGCGTCGCCTGAAATGAAGAAAAAAGGGCTGTCAAATATGCTCACCAGTTGCATTGGAATTCATCAGCTGCGGGCGCTGCGTAAATATTGACTGCAGCGCACATTCGGGCCCAAACTAAACTATTTCAGCGATTAAAAGCATGTGCGCGCACAGCTACTGTTCTAGCGGCCCAGCCAAATATTTGCATTTTCAGAACTCGAAACTGTTTTGCGCGGTTGTTGTGCGCGCTTCGACGCACTCGCAGTCAATATTTGGTAATGAAGTCAGGTATGGAGTCGGTGGGGGAAGAATTAAGGTCCATTTGTCGGTCCCAGGCACTACAATGCAACGCTGTCGGTTGTCCGCCGCAGATAAGCTACGAGTATAGCAGTGAAATAACAGCAAAGATAGGAAAACAATCAACTCAACAACCGGAAAAGGTACAGAAATAACAGCTGTAGATATGTACAATAGTTGAGATGTGGAGCTCATTCTCAAGCTACTCTTTGACCGAGGGCAGCCATCAAAGTAGTCGGAGTGATTTTCACGTACTCAGTAATCTTTGAACTTTGCATATCAATTTAACTATCTTTTGTGCTCTGTTCGCTTCCGGAGGGTTTACATGATTCATACAACAGTTTGCCGTGTATCTAGAGTACGGTGAGTGTTCTGTAGCATGGCGTTATTATGTAAGAGTTACAGAAAATCATTCACGTCGTTTAGTTATGTCGTTTCTCGCCACTATTCGAAGCTCCCGTTCTTATTACCATAAATTACACTGTGTTTTTCGTAAGTTTAGCATCTGAAATGAATTACTTTTCGCATTCCTGAAGCAACTGGAATGAGGCTCTTCTAGGGAGAACCCGGAGTATGAAGCTTCGTGTCTGTGAGCCGCCGCAGATGTTTCATGTATTTACACTTTAAGTTGAGGAGAACCGCACCTGCTTCGTGCCACTTCAGGGACTTCACTCTCACTACAAGATCTACACATAAATTATGAACGCTCTCGATTCGAAAGTGATTTCTGCACATTGTGGTTATTCGAAGACACAACAACCAGCGCATTGTAAACACTTAAAGGTTCATCCGTGAGACAGAAAAGGTACCAATCGCGAGAGACATCGCGGTGCTTGAGGTGCTCATCGAGGAGGTACTTGTAGCCACTTCACATCCATCCGAGGCATTGAAGTAGTCCACTTCTGTGGATCAGTTCGATCGATTAGCTTCCTTGGAGGCTTTTAATGATTATACAATATTCATATACACACACATTATAGTATTTTGTTTCGTATTGCATCTGAGAGACCGTCCAATATTTGTTAATAATGAAGCAGTTAGCTCTACTCGATATCTGCCGGACATATTGTACCATAAAAGCTTTTTAATGCTTTCGCAAATCATCCTTAATCATCTCACAGGTGGTTCTCTGGAGACCTCTGAAAACACGAGAGTGAACACTGAACTACGCTTATTTAATGATTTAATTTCTTTATTCGTATGCATCCATCATGTGCTTTATTTCTTTGCTAAAAATAGAGGCAAAAATGTTTGCCAAAAAGTAAAACTACTTCACGATTGCCAAAAATCCAATTTGCAGTAAATTTTGCGATTTTCCATGTCGTCTGTTAGTTTTCCGGCTCTGCTCTTTCTTGCGAAGGAATCTTCTCCTCCTCCACCAGCTCTTCTTTCGCATCGTAATTCTTCTGAGTAGAAAAGCTTATTCCACATCACCTCCCCCCCGCCCCCCCCCCCCAACTGCCCCACCATAACAACATTGCCCCCTCCATTCTGTGGCCATCACAAGTTCCTTCGATTATTTTGCTGATGTTCCAACTTCTGTTTTTCCAGCATCTAGAAAAATGTCGTATTTTTTGTAAATCGTAAATTGTGCTGTTTTCCGTTTTCTACTTCTTCGTAATTTTTATATATGTCGTATATACACACATACTTTCACACATTCCATTATTTCAGCATATTTTTGTTATTTCAGACAAAACTTTTCAATTTTCGGAAAAGCAACGGATTTTGCGGGTTGCTCCTTGCGTCGTTCTCCCCCCGGAATTTTGCGCAAAATACGTTTTTTTTATCTGGAAATGCTGTGTGTGTAAACGTGATAGTATTTGTTGTGTTTCTATGCGTGAAATTGTTTTAAAAGAAAATTTCATTTTCGTACATTTCTTCATGGAAAACTGCTCCGATGCAACTCTTTTCAATGTTTATTTGTACCGAGCCAACTTCTCTGTGTGAAATGCTTTGCGGTCAATAATCCATTCAGGGCGTGTCAGATCGTGTTAAAAATATCTTCAATCAGGCCAAATAGCAGCTTGTTTAGCTCGAAATGAAAAAATGAAAACCAGTGCAGCGACCTCGCCAAATGAATGAAATGCGTTTCTGCTGCAAGTCCACTGCTAAGCAGACGAATATTCAAATTATTCGAATTCTTTTTTGCTTCCTCTACAGTTCTCCACATTTTGTGCCCGCTTCGAAGTTCTTCGATTTGCAGCCGCAGTGAAATGTTATTTATGTCATTTGGGAACAGATGGCGCTGCAGTATGCTCAAATACTCAAATGTTCTTTACTCAATACACGCAAATAAATCTGTCACTTTAACTTGACGTCGGCGCTAATTATGTTTCGGGTGGCAAACCGCAGTTAAACTGTATTTAATAATTTCATTAAATACACATCCAGGCGGCTCCGGGTATATTTAATACGTGGCACCACCCACCGTCGCGATTTATTTTGTTTCTTTTGCTTGCATTTATTCCGCGGCTCTGGAGAAGCAAGGAACAAGCCAGCTTCTCCCGAGTGATTCCGCATGATTAGAAATGCTAGTGTTTTCTTTTATTTTATGTATTTCGCCCCTTTCGTCCTTACTACCGTCCACAGAACTCCACAGAACTCCACAGTTTTTTATTGTAATATACTCTGTATCGCAATTGGAAGATTTGTTGTGAGGCAACGAATTTGTCTCTATTAACCTCGACACAACTTCGGCGATATTAAAATCTCAATTCGTTTGCATCATTCTTTAGTCGTGCCACCCACCCTCGCAGGCAGCTCCTGGGGCCAACAACCAACCACTCCTGCCCACCCTGGTCCATGTGGAATGATTGACGTGCGATTGGCGTGATCTTATATAAACAACCGTCGGAATGGATGACTCAAAATACGGCGAAATTTGGTTTATTTGAACACTAATCGACGTTGTGGCAGGGAGCACTTGAAGCGGACTTCCGAGCTGCGCGCTGAGGTTCCTGAGTGGGCGATGTAGACGCATGTTTCCAATTCGAATTCCATGTCTGAGTTATTTTCAGCGAGCTTGGTAATGAAATCAAAGAAAACACAACGCAAAAAATATGTTGCTGTTCTTAAAGCGTAGTGGAGCAACATATGCGATGTGAACGTGTTTGCTTTGTGTTTGCTCCTTGGATTGGTTCAAGGAAGGGTTGCAAGTTTTTCTTAGTGATTACGTACACACAGAAAATGCGCAAATTCATTATATAACCGTTCATATTATAAGCTGCTCACATGTATAATGGATGAATCACGAAAATGGTGTTTCACAAACAAACAAACTATAATACGTCAATGCCATTCAATTTCCATGTGTTTTAAATATTAATTTAGAAATTTTAAAGAGCGGAGAATCGTAACTCGTCGAATGATTCGGGTGTTTCTTGTGTGTTTTGCTTAAAATAATTCATCGTCCCCTGGTGTAGTAATTCACGATGCACTCGTATTTTACACAAGCGCAGTTTAATGCACGCACACACAATAAGTTTTCACTTAAAGAGACGCACAGCAGCGCGTTTTGCGTATATTTTATAATTATATTAGATCAGCAGCATGGCAGATAAATAAACACTGCATGCAACAGATTCCATGATTGCAGCCATGATGCTCTTGCTGTTGGTGGTGTTGTTGTTGCTGTCCGTGTTGTTGAACTGCATGCAGCAATGCATCGCGACGCATCAAATCGTGTGTGCAACTTATTTGCTTGTTGTATGCAGAGTTAACTCGCAGATGCGTTTATTTCGAATCGTATTCACTTGGATTCATCAGAAAAACATAAAAACATGAGTTTTTATCTGAGCATTGAAGGCAATCGACGCATCTTCAACAGTTTGCTTTTTACTCATCTTTTTACTGAATTCCCGTCTTCGTTTTTAAACTTCGCAACTATTGTATAAACTTTTAAACAGAAACTGTATACAGTATTAAGGCCCAACATTGGATTTGAGGGTCGATCGTGCAAAAACTGCGCACAGAAAAACCATGATGGATCACACGTCTTAAAACAAGCCTCTAAACGCAGTACAGTAAGAACATGAACAGGAACGAGAGAAGTATAGAAAGTATATAAAAAATCAATAACAATACGTTTCGGTACCGATCTCTGCTCCAATGCTGCTCCAATGCAGGCTGCAGTTCTTTAGCACGTATTCGGAGCTTCTAAGGCAACAACGTGTTGGCTAATCCGAAGTGAGCGCAGGATTTCATCGATCCGGCTGCAGTCCAAAACAACGATTCATTTGCGGTGCTCGTTTCGCTTCTGCTCCAGACATACTATACAGCACCCTGCCTTATTATGTTTTTATGGTTCGTGAAGCGGCGGCCTCCACGCAACGCAAGGTTCTCAGCTGAAGCTGTCATAATTTCTCGTTCCATTTTGGTTTCGCCACACAACAACAACAACTCGGGCAGCAAGACAGCAACAACATAAACAACAACCCAATCAGTGTGGCGCAGCACCGAAACGTAATTATTAAATTCTGCGTTGGCCTGACAACGCAGCGGTTCTCGTGGAAACTGCTGCTCTCGGGCTGCACATGGAGTGGATATGACCTCCGAGGGAGTCAGCCATCGCGCACAGCGAACGCGGCCGAAGCCGAACCAAAATGGCGCCCAGATCAACTGTTGCCAATCTTTGCAGTGCTGAAGAACTCTCGTAGTTTGTGTGAAAGTATTTCATTCAAGCATTTTCAATTATTTGTGTCGTTCGTGCGTCTTTTTGGCCCATAATTAAGTCCCACAAGTACAGTTAACAACTACATGGATTGCACCCACCCAGTATTCTTTATTTAAACGCCCTCACAGCTATTTCGGAAACTAAAACGGGATTCAAGGAAGGACTTTCAAATACAAAACTCTAGCATCATTCGAGGGATCTCAAGTTGCTGGAAACATGTTTGAGTATATCAACTGGAGCTGATCTAACTGATGCCTTGAGAAGGAGGTTTTCCTTATACAGCAATGGAACAGTTTATAAATACATATTCCATCAGTTTCAACAGAAAAAACCTCTTCCGCCAAATGAATCTGGTGACACTGAAGCGAATGTGCGAATACTTTTCGCTGTCTTGCGGACGAGTTTCGCATTCGTACGCTTTCTGTTCCGAGCGGAATTTATGAGACATCTCGCAGTGATCTCACCTTAATTATTGTGTTTCTGTAGATGCAAGCATACCAGCACCACACATGAAGCCGTGGTTGTTGCTGGTATTTTTGATGGAGATACGTTCCGCATGGGCTTAGCTCTTAATTTTTCAGTGTGAACCTCTTCAGCTCGCCTCTCCCGAGGCTTGGGAGTTATGTTCGATGTGCACTTATGTGTGAGTTGCCTACGCATTAGTTTATGGACGCCGTGGCGCGGTATGGAATAAAATCGCCACAAGAACGTGCTGCTGACAATAACAGCGACAATAATGTGAATCTGGCATTCATTCCGTTCTTCGTAACAACACCTCAAGTCGTGCGTCAAAACGGGGCGAAAGGAAGGGGGGGGGGGGGGGGAATGCGTTTTTCAACGTGGGCGACATCTGCACTTGGGTGACATTTCTGGTTGTTGGTCGTCGCTTTTAACACTGCACTAGTGCCCGTTCTTGTTTGTACCCTACGTCCGAAGGTGATGGTATGTAAAACTTGCCCTTCTCTTAGATTATTGGACTGGAATTCATCGCTTCACTCAGGTCAATATCATGGAATATCGCCGCAACCGCAGCCAACAGCGGGAACCGAGTGGACTATAGCAAAAACATCACACCTGCTAAGTTGTCATTGTATAGACAAACTACGAGTATCTAAGGTTATTTTATCGCCTGCAGAGACGGATATGAGGTGTAGGGCATTCAAGCTTCGACTATCCCCAGATTCCTCCAGTGTTGTTTCGCGAATGCAAAGGCGTTGTATGAAGACGTAATTTATTAGGGATTTGTTACAACAGTCATTGTAGTGGTTGAAGTATAATGGATCTACCATCCTTTGGTTTCCGAGAGGTGTACAATCAGAAAGGAGCTGTTGCAGGATATAATATGTACAGGGTTTTAGCCATTTCGCTGAGGTTGTTCAAGATATATCGTATGCATTATATACCAGTCTTCACTCAACCGTTGCACGTGGCAGAAACGTAAACAGCGTGCGAAATGAATCCCGCTGAAGGTGTTCAATTCGCCCCACTTTGCTTCGGTTATCAACGATTATAACCTAAAACCTAATTAAAACACGCGCGAAGGATATCGAGTTGTGCTGCAAGGCCTTTTGCAGGGGCAGCGACATTGCGGCGTAACAGACTAATTTTCGATAAAGAAAGAGTGGCGAAATTTGCTAGCGTGTCGGCGATAATCATAAGTGAAGCAGAACAGATTCGACACGGGCACAAAGCTCGCAGGTTACGATGAATGCGCTCGATTGCGAGGAGTATTGAAAAGTGTGTCCCATCTTCAGGAAACCGCTACTTAGTGGCGAATTAATAGAATTAGCAGACTTGCGTGGCAGTTAAAAAATAAATTGTAGCCCTCACGAGTTGCAAATAACACGGAAAGATGCCAGACAAAATTACTATGCAGTCAAATTATCATTAAACTAAACGACGTTTGACTCAAGCAGTCGCAATGTGGGACGTGAACTCAATATCCAAAAAGATCTGACCGCATAATGGATGTGTTTGGATTACACACATGTTTGTACGACTACGAAACTGAATCCCCAACCTTACGAGTCGGATTACATGCTTACGTATGCCCACTTACGGAATAAATATGTGCATGCATGTGTGTATGCTGGCAGTATACGATCGACCTGTATGAGAACGAATATTTTCCCCAAAAATATTACAAAACTACAAATGTACCTTTCGTGTTCCAGGCCAGGCCAGGGCAGTATTAGATTACGTACGCACAACGCAGCCAGACACACCACATCGAGAAATGTAAAAATCAAGCCTTGGGATTGATTTTTAAATACCTAAAAATAACGCGGCCGAAGGTATTTCACAGGAAATCCAAAAATTCCACAAGTGTAGCTCAGAAAAAACTAAGAATCGAAAACAAAAACCGAAAATAAACCGAAGCGAAATCAAAGTAAGAAACGAGCATAAACAAGTTTCAAAAGCAGCCATAACAAAATCCCGACCAAATCCTATAATGCTCAACGGCGAAGATATGAAGACAGGCAGTCCGACCTCCGAACGATCCACGGACAGACCGACCGGCGTGCAGTCAGAGGAACGGCCACATATGTATGTACAATACTTATGTATGTATGTGTGGTGTTGTTGTTGTTGTTGTTGTTGTACCTCTATCTTTAAGCGCCGAAACCAAACTGAAGCGAAAAGGATAAAAGAGGCAGACGAGCAGAGAAACAAAGAATTAAAAGCAAAGCCTTACGTTGAAGACGTAGCGGAACGTAATCTCATGCAGTCGCAGCGTATTGTATAAAAATGATAAGCTGATTTTTAATCAGAAAATTTATATCCCTACAGCGAGGCGGACAGACATGCCAACACTCGCACACACATATACATTATGTACATACATACATACATATGTACTTGATGATAGGTTGTGCTAGTTAATTATAGAGCTGTCAAAGCTAAATGAAAAGTCGAAACATTGCGGTTAGGCAACATTTTTGAAAGGCTTAAGTTTTTCTGGAGGCATATCGAATGTTGTTTCCATATTCAACTCCTAGTGTTTCATGCATGCTCGTGGCATTGCGTTGCTTCGGAGAGTGTTGAGGTGGGTTTAGATTGTTTTAGAGTTTTTTGGATGCCGAAGAGAGTTTGCTTGAAGAACGGGCATGTTTTCTTAAAGAAATACACAAGCTTCACGGGCTCCGATCTGCACTGCGGCGATCCCCTCCATCGGGTTGCAGATGTAATGGACGCGTTACAGTGGACGAGAGCAGACACTTCGGTTTCATTTCCTTACTTTGCGGACGATGTCTCCAATGTGCTGCATCGTAACTGTCAAAAATATACGAAAACTTGTGGTTGAACCGTTTTGCGAGGAAGCTTTCGCTTTTCTTGTCCCCGATTATGAATGACACTTGAAAGACATAATAAACGGACGAACGAATGGATAATTTCTGGAGTTTTTTGATGTTTCTTGGGCGAGAATATAATATATTTTAATGTGTGAAAAAATCTTACCACTTGCACTGGTTCCGAAATTGTCTGAAATTGAAGAAGAAACGAAGAATGAATTAAAATCTTATTTCGAAAAAGATTATAATATAGAAATTTAGATTATTATATGAAAACCAAATAACCGAGATAACATTTTAGAAATGCTTCTTTTCTTTAGCAAAATCCTTGCGCGAGTTGCATCTAAGGAAAGCGCAAAAAACAGACAGGAAGGTTTCAGGGATCACGTCTTTAAAAGTAGTAAAAGAGTTGGTCTCGTGACAGGTTGGATTTCTGATTACTGCACGCAGCCTGGCATTGAAATCAAACAAGCAGGTGGTCCCTATTCACAAACCACACACTGGCTCTCCTATTTCAGATCAAGTCTATTAATTAACAAGTCTATTAAACCAGAAACCAAGAGGAACTAATAAATCTTCGCCATGTTTGCGAACCGTGGTACTGGTGATCCGTAACAAGCCAGCCAAACAAATCAAAACGCGTTCGATCGGCACACAAATAATGCTTACAAATGGACAACCATCAATCAAAATACGGACGAAGTCTACCTACCATTCAAGCCAGAAACCAACCAACTAACAAACTGAGAAAACGAAGCCCAAAAATGCGATTGCAACTAGCCTGGAAATCAAGTCGAAAGACCCAGAACCTTCTTCAAATTCACGCGCATCAAAAGTATTTATTTAATTTATTTGGTTCGCGTTTCTGAGCTTGACGTTGCTGAGTTCGAGGTCTCTGAGTTCCGTATGGTTCTCGACCGCATATGCGCGGCGTAGGCGATCAGCCAACGAGAAACAACAATGGAAATGCCATCCGTCAGAAGAGACAAAGTAACAATCCAATGCCAGGCATGATTATGGTCATCTTAGTTGCTGCTGCGAGCGAGTGTGTAGAATTGGGAGCCACTGTTGCGGCATTAGAAGGGCCGTGGAGATTCGAGGATTGCGAATGTGTGTGTTCTCGAAATCTAACGGAACGAGTACAATACACCCCGTTCTACTCGCAATACACTTCTTTGTTGGATCCAATTCAATGTGGAATTGATCCAATGTCAATTTCGAGAGTCAAAAGTATCAATTTTAAAAACTGCCCTTGCAATACATTCCAGTATCTGGAACCAATATCTAGAAGTATACCGAGGTTCACCCGGGGTAGGTAAATGTACAGTCTTCTGGAGATACTCCTTGAAAGTTCGGACCGAACCTTGTATAAGTGCGTGATCTATCGTTGAAGTCTTAAGACAAAACAGTGTCAAGAGGCAAAACATCTAAACTCGACATCTAAAACAATATCCATAGATGGTTCAACTGCAAAGGTTTTAATCCGTTTGGGTTGAAGTAGAATCGAGCCGCGAATAGGTCGAAGCAGGCAAAACTGATGAGCCAGTCGTATAAATTGAATGCGAGGCAATGAAAACAATCTTAAATATTTAGCCGAAATATAAAACAACAACAAAGACAAATGAAGACCCAACTAGTAATAGTTTCGTTCCTGCGATGAAATGCGATACGTTTGGGAATATAGCATCAACAGGCCACCTTCAGAATGTGTCACCTTCAGAGAGGTACCCAGGTAGGTAGGTAGGTTTCCGTATCGCAAGGCCAATATATAAAAAAGTATGGTATGAGCAGAAAAAACTGAAGCGGGAATGCGAAAAATGCCACTCTCACAAACACTCCTCGAAGCCTCCTGACTTGGGGATCAGTGAGATCCAACGCCCCGACGCCGACGCCGACGCCGACGAAAGTCGGAATGGGCATGAGGAGTGTTGCTGTGCTCTTCGCTCTCACTAGCACAGGTAACAACGGAAAAACAACAGCAGCGGAGACAGAATGTTGCTCTTGCTGTTGAGCTGGTTTATTCGTCGCGTTGCTCAGTGAATTGCATCACTTTGATTTGTGCTTTTTGTCACTGAACATGCGTTAATACAAGCTGATGATCTTAAAGACATATTTTTTGAGCCGCGGCAGGAGGAGGAAATCTCGCAAGCGTGTCTTTTCCAGTACTCGTGTTTTTGACGCGATATTCGCGGTTGTGTATTTACAAGCTTAAGTACGCATTCGCACCATTTTTGTAACAAACTTCTAAATGCCTCGCTTTTTAATACAATCTGCATTAATCGTCCTCAGGCCGTTTTTTCCAAATTTGTTTGGCTTAAGCTAAGCTTGCTTTTGTTGTGTTGTGTTTCTTGCCTGTTGTTGTTTTGCAGCCATTTCTCATGACATTCCTGCTGCATTTTAAACAGTTTTACGTCGCAGCACAGAACCTAAGCAATTTTTTAAAATTCCATCAACGTTTCTGTCCGGCAACTTTTTGTAGCAGGCGAAGTTTGCTTTTGTCACTTGTTGGCTTGTATAAGGTTTTTTCAAACACTGGCCAAAACACTCGGCTTCAAGTGACAACGAAAAACAATAAGCAGTTGCCACGACTCTCAGTCGTCGTCGTCGTCGTCGTCGTCGTCGTCACTCACTCCATGACTTGATCCCATTTTAATATTCTAGATAGTTAAATAAAATACGTGTCTGGCTTTGGCGCAAAACGTTGATTGTTTTGTTAATTGATTAAAAAGTCCACCTACGGTTGTGTCTTTCTGCTAAATATGAACAAAACAAAAGAAAGCCAAAACATAACTAATAAAAACATTGGTATGGAGCGCTGCACTCATGGCGAAGCCACTTCGTATGCACGAACGATCCAGATGTTGTTTGTAATTATTTACACGCCTCTTAATGTCAACAATTGGAGTTTAGGCCAAAAAGGAGCAGCAGCCCAGAGGCAAGTTGGCAAGGGGAAAGCACGAAGCTGTCAGCCGTGCAAGGAGGTCAGTTGGCGCATCAAACAATCCAGCGAACAGCCTTGAAATTCGGGTTGGGCCCATGGTACACTGCATCCCATGGACAGCCCCGTTGCGTCACGCCGGCTGCGGTTTTGTCGTTCGTCACTCAGTTAAGAAGAAGAAACAAGGTGACAGTTGTCACCTCTCACGGGTGTTAAATTAAACAGCAAATCTGAAACATAAAGCAATTCAACCGTCCTTCGTGTGGATCACTTCCAGTTTATTTGAATAGAAACTTCAAGAGGGCTCGAAATCTATTAAGAGCTTATCTCTGAACGTATTCAGTCTACAATATGGTGAAATGTTGAACACAAAACATACTCGAAGTAAACAGGCCAAGAATATACGGTTTCTTTAGTGACCCGTGCAAGAACCTTATCGCGGCAAAGAGTCATCGAAATGAAATTTAAAAGCCGATACATGGAGTGCCTCGTTGTGGTGCTATTATCGCAGCTCCGTGCCATGCAGCTCAATCTTAAATCTAAGCGAATTCCGACAAAGTCTCATGTAAATCCACAAGTGATCGCACGCCAGTCAAGAGCAGGCACAATCACAAGAGGGGGGGAGAGAGAGACAAAGGGGAGGAAGGAAGAAAGACCGATGATGCCTGACAAACGGACGGTCGACACATCTGAGACTTGAATCAGACTTGAAGCAGCTTCCTAGAGTCAGCGTCAACTTCAGCAAAGCCGAACTTGGAGTCGTTGTGAGAGAGTGCGGCAAAAGCGCTTTGATTTCCGCTGATATCTTCAGAAATCTGGAAGAACTGAAGGAGGAAGGGCCACACTTTTCCGAGTAAATGCTTTGTATAGACGAATCTGTTGAATGCAGAGCACTATATACGAAATGTGTCTATCCATCGTGGTGCAGCTACAACTCTGAAAAACAGTGATTGTACCCGGGTACAAAGACGAGTTCTTCCTCTGCTCGGCTTAAGGAAAGATGGCAACACGAACAAAGCCGCAACCTTCAAAAATACGAAAACAACCTCAACTAGAAGACGTGCTCGTGGACGGAGCAGCGAACCAAACCGCCAAAAGGATAATCAGCAACAATTTAGTATTATTACACCACGTTAGAGCCACAACCAAGTCGATGCCATGCGAAGGCGAGCACCTCACCGATCGCAAAAAAAGCAAAAGCCTCTGAATGGTTTTCGAGCTCTGCGAAAACTTTTTGGCTCTAATACGAGGGTATTTCAGAGAAGATCATTACTGAAAAAGAGCAGAACCGAAGCAAAGCAAATGACGGCTTAGCCGCGGCACGGAAAGAACACTCGGCCGATCATGTCGATGGCTGCCAAAGCGCTGCAAATTTCCATATCAACAGCAAGTAAGGCATTCGAGAGGCAGAACCAGACTCCAAATCTTGGGGCCATGTTGAATGAGCTCCAGTGAGCGTATTGGCTTTCAGTGGAAAAATGATTTGCAAATTGACTTTAACGAATTGCTCACCGTAACAACAGCCGCAAAAAATGGAACGCCTCGGAAACAAGCAGCAAGCAATCAGCAACAGCTAAGCACGGGGAAGAAGAGAGGACAGTCGGATTCCATTATGACTGCTTTTGCTGTTATTATTCTGTTCGAACGTGGATAATTTGCATTTCGCTGGTTGCAAATCTGCACAGGGTGAAGCTCAGTTAAACTGCCTCTCCGCTGAGTTGCATAGCGAACTCAGATAAGTTTGGAGTTTAAAGTTTTAAAGTGCGGACGCGTCCAAGAATCGTAAAGATTTCCCTATGCGCCGTTTTAATGCTTCTCTAGCAGTCCGAAAGGGCCAAATATATGTACTAATGCTGGATTTCTCTTTTCTTACGCACTCCGATCCGATTGACATGATAACGGACACTCTTTGCAAAGGCCAAAATAATAGATTGCCGAGTGTAAAGCTTCAGTTAAACAGGATCGTGGTTTGTAGTCAAAAAGAAGACTTCTCAGAAAGTGTCTGTTGGTGAATATTGACAGCTTTAAAAATGGCTATTTAAAAACTGTTTAGCGGTTAAAACTCCACGCTAACTGGAGCACCCGAAAAAGTCATCATTCGCTATCAGAAACGAGAGCGGAAATCATGTGGGCGTCGTGTTCTGTAAATGAACTTGGCAAGCATTCCTTGCGTTGAACCTGGCCCGAAGCCATTTTCTGTCACGCTCACGTACTTCACTGCCCGCCGCACCACCGCACCACCGCACCGCCGCGAAGCCAACCCTGCCACACTCGAAGGTTCCCGGCAGCGTTTGTAATTTCCGAAAACTCTATACTTGCTCCAGCAGCCAGACGAACTGGCAGTCGGGCTTCGTTGGGGCTGCTTGGACCGGCGTCATTTACTGCACCATCCATTCGGCGCATATACATGCTTATACTCGTATCTACGTGCACAAGCACATATCTACTACTCCGTATACGGCTAACGTTGACTTCGCACCCGCTCGCATATCAACACGAAAATGATGATAGCCTCCATGTCAGTGCTGCGGAGGAAAGATGAACGAGCCGCTAGCAGGTCCCGAATCGAACACAAGCGCGGAGATGATATGCGCATAGACAAGCCAACGTAGCGTAGCCATCCGAAGGCCAGAAAATGAAGGACAGGCCACGGAAAACAAGAAGTCGAGAATATTATGAGGCCACTCGGAAACGCAGCGAAGAGAAATGGACGAACAAAACACCGATGAGGAGTTGCTGGGCTGCAGGTAGGACAGGTTCCACGAATGGCTGTGCGGAGGGAAGACGGAAGGACGGAAGGACGGAACGCAGCCGGGCCAATAGATGGATGTCCATCGCCAGCAGACGAAGCAAATGTACATACATGTAAGCAGAAAACTATTTGAGGAACAGACAGACGACTACTCAGGCGAGGATGCTGCGGGTGGTGAATGCCAATAAACGGCGAAGCTATCGCAAAGTGGTAACGGAACAGGTCAAGCCGCCGACTTCTCTGAGCCGCACCGCCAAATGGATGCCTGTGCATCAGGCTCAGCACCAACACCAGCAACAACAAAGCCCACAGATCACACTCAGGAGCGTAATAGAACGGGAGCGTAGCGCAAAGCCAGGTAGAGCGCAAAGCACAGCACAGAAAAGAGATGACGTTCTTGAAGCATAGACACACATGCACACAGACGGACACTCACGCAGATGCAGCAATGCACCCATGCACATAGATACATAGAACTCCGTCAAGTACACACACACACATTATATGCTTGGTGCACAGTGCGTGATCCACGTCACTCCCTCACCATTCCCCCCCTCCTCTGCGGCTCATCACCAGCTCAAGTCTAAACCTCAGTTGATGGTAGATGTTGAGTTGTTGTTTTGTGCACGTTTCTGCTCATGACAGACAGAGAATAACACACGCAGCACTGAATGCAGATGCCAGTGACTGAAACACCATCGTCATCATCAGCCTTGTCGCTGTCGTTGTCAGCTCCGTATTCTCGTTCAACAACATCATCCACGGCCAGTGCTGACTTTTATGGGCCGAGCTGCGTCCGTATTCATGTCGATACCAATGCATAGATATCACAAATGAAGCGCGATCAAAGCGTTCTTCCAAGCAAGACGGACGAAATTTGCCTAAACTCGCTCCGCGTCTTCTGCCGCACCAGCGAGTTTCTGTTCTGTTCGTCGAGGGGAACAAAGAAAACAGCACAAAATAGGACAACAATAGGTTGTGGAAGAAGTCATCAACGAGACTTATTCTCTCCGGATTGTCGACAAGCGGCTGGCTTTGATTTCGCCGATACAGCCGCCATGTCTGGCATGCAAAGCATTGAATGGCGTGGAATTCCTTGAGCCGACTCTCATGGCTGCTATTGGCAGCAACTGTGCCATCTTGTGGCGATCAGCATGGTCAAGACCGGTCAGCACGACGGTTGGCAGGGAACATCATGTGTGTTGGGAGCTAGGAGAGCACAACTCTTTTCTCCCTAACTTTAGGTACCATGTTAGACTGGCTCTGGACAGAACTCTGCAATGGGTGACTAGCATGTGTCTTAAATTGAACTCGACTTTAAGCCATAGAAATAATGACGCCGTTTAGTAATCACTAATCAGTAATCACAGTAATCCCTAATCTACTTAAACTATCGGCAATCATTTCGATTTCGTGCTGAAGTGTACTATATGTGTATATGCGTTTATTCGTCGTATATATCGTCGTGTTATAACAAAGAATAATTAAGTAGAATGCTGAAAATATAAGTAAACAATTAAAGCGTTTGTCTTGGGCACTTACCGGGACTACCGAGGAAGACTGAGGAATATA
Source organism: Myopa tessellatipennis (assembly GCA_943737955.2). Taxonomy (NCBI): domain Eukaryota; kingdom Metazoa; phylum Arthropoda; class Insecta; order Diptera; family Conopidae; genus Myopa; species Myopa tessellatipennis. The sequence continues at coordinate 61,475,626 of OX031314.1, read as the reverse complement.
GCCGCCTGGAGGCGTCGGCGTTTCTGGCTTCGGCAGGAGAAGACCACTCTCTTCGACACCATCGACCTGAAACGGGGAGAGGAAAGTCAGCTTAAGTGGGAAATCATACAGGCGAGGAAACTCGGCTTACAAATCAAAATTACGAAGGAAAAGCAAAAAGTCCGCAACTGGGTTGGAGCGACGCAGAAGTTTTGGAGCGTCACGCGCAAGTAAATCAGTCGGAAACGTTTGTGGATTTCCTCTGGCGGAATCCGTTCAAAGCATTTCGCCAACTGAATAAAGTTGCGAGAGATAATAGTCCATAGAATATAATATCTTCATGAACTGCTACTATACTGAAATGGCGCGATTCGAGCTCAATAAATCCTAATTAAGTCTCGGAATTATATATCAAGTCCAGAGACGGAATCTGTGTTCACTGTGGCATTCTTTTGGGAAGTCGCTAGTAACTTGTCTGAACGCTTGCACTTCTTGCGCGAGGGGCTGCAAACTGTGAGCGTGTCGCGTAAAAAAGGCAGGAACTCGCTTGGGAATACTTTTTATGCCAGGCCAGGAAGAAACTGAGACGTAAGAATCACTTTTATTTTTCCATTAGGGCGCGGTGAGGGTGGGAGAAGTCGCACTTCTGCGGAGGGCAACAAGCAGGCGGGGGAAGGGCAGCAGCGTATACCGCAGAAAGTCAAGATAAGCAGCCGACGGTGGCTGCCACTTCACCGCTATATTCAGTTATAATAGGATATTGCAGTAATAATAATTTACTTTATTATCGCGAATGGCCATAAAAGACAATGAAAGCGCAAACAACAGCCGCGCAAAGTTTTAAATTTCGAGGGTTTTCTTCTCGGGCGTCTGGAAAGTAACCGAACGCAAACAAATGCTTTCAATGCAAACGCACCTTTATTTAAATTCCGCCGCCGCTTTTTTCACGAAGTAAAAGCAAACCAATTTCTTGCTTAATGGTTCCTTGAGACAGTTGCGTCGGGAGTGTGGGGTGGGGGGCGTGGAAAGGGGGAGGCGGGGAGACGAACGCATGAACGCAGGCGGAATTTGAGCCTCAGGAAACTTAAGAATACTTCAAGTAACTCGCATGTAAGCGGCATGAGGTTTATATACAGGTTTATACAGGTCCATACACTCGTTTATTTGAAATAGTTTTAGCAAATATTGAACAATATTGTGAGGTGTCAATGTTGCTCGTGTCTACGAGTGCCGTCTGTCTGCGTCCATTGGAACTGAGATCGGCCGCGGCGAACGCAGCGAAAAGTAAATTAAAAAGCACCCAAACATAATGTTCGCACATAAATCTTTTTAATGTTTAGCAGTGCTGCCAGACTGTCTGCAAATGCGACTGCCTGATGGTCGACGGCGGCGCCGGACTACGGCGAGGCAGGGCTCCGGCGAATCGGGCGAATAGTGTGGTGGAAACAACAACGCCACTCGCCTGATTTCCCCTTAACAACTTCTTTGGAGAAATTCGCAGCGAACATAAAACAACGCTATTTTTAATGCATTTCATCCATTCGCTATAACAACACAGCCACTACAAGAGCAACGGCAAACTCCAAGCGAGCAACTCCAAGAACAACAAATGCTGTGCTCTCTGAAAAGAGCTTGAGTTTTGCTGAGAGTCCACGAGAGTGCGCGGCGAGTCCTCCCGAGTGTGGCTCTTGGTTGTCGGTCGTAAAACTACGTGCGCTTTCCGCTCACCGCATTTTCACCGATTTAGCGGGACATGGCTTTCGCAAGACTCTTTTCATGCTTATCGGCCCATGTGATTAGACCCCGCAAAAGTGTTTTCTTTTGTTGCATGACTGTCGTTAATACAAGGCCTCATTGTGGCTGCTCGTGTTTTCTCTTTAACCCGAAGGCACAGCCGAGAAATGGGTGGAGAGTCTTTAGAGCGCAGCCCTTTTGCGCTCAGTTCTTGACTGAGAGCACCCGACGTTCCTCTCCTTCGTGAAGTCTTTATTTACTTCTTCATTTGCAACGTTTTTCTTCTCATGACGAATGGTCGTCGCTAGAGTTGAGCTGGCCTCCGCTGAGGGTGGGTTGGTGAGAAGCACAGCCTTCAGATTGCTTGCTGCTCTGCATTTCGAGTGAATTTATGCATGCTTAATTACGTTGAATTCGCCGCTCATCTGGAGTGCTCCGAGCGCCGCAATGTTTCGCTTTCGCACGGTTCCTTGCTCCAACTTCATTAATTAAGAGTTTCACATGCATAGAGTAGGTTTTTGCGGCGAAGAAGGATCTCGCAGTCTTTTCTTCAAACTCAAGATGTATTTTTAAAAATATTAGTCATTGCACCCTTTAAAGACCTTTTATACGAGTTGACGACTGAAGCTGAAATGCTTATGAGAAGTTTTCTGGGATACTGATAATATTTCGAGCAATTCAACTTCCTCATAACTCAGGAAGGGCGAGGAGGGGAGAAGAACACAGAATATTAACATTTTCACAGTAAGGAAATTCGTCAAGTTCGCCGCTTGTCAGATGCTGTTGGAAAAAAGCTCAGAGCAGTTTCGGCTTTTCTACAGCAGACGCCGAAGACGAAAACAGGGAAGAACAGAAGAAGCAACTCTGCGTTGCGCGACGGAGCGCTCGTTCGCCATAAATCATTTCGCCACGTTGCAGCAACAACAAAAGCACACCAGCACAGAGCAGCAAAACGAAAACATTTAAATTAGCTGTTAGAACAGAAATTTAATTTTCTCGTGTACGCGTTTGACGAGCGCAGCAGCGCTGGAGAATGCACAGCAAAGTGGGGGAGGGTGCGGCGGCCGGGGAGCGCAACTTATTTCATTCGAAGCCGAAATTCCAAACATTCTTGTAACGCGTTCTGCTGCTATGCGCTTCAAGCACTCGCAACGACGCGACAATGGCAGCACTTGCGCCAAGAGTCGCCTTCGATGTGTGGATGTGTGGGTGGCTGGGCGTGCGATGCGGAGGGTGTCGTCGTTGACTCGGTTTAAAGGGCGGACCGTCGACTGTGACAAGACGACTGCTTGAGGGGCAGCGCGGAGGACTGCCACGACGTACAATGGTGATAAATCATTTCACCTGCCACTTTGGCAATGCGATTTTATCTAAAGTTGTTGTGCCGTTGTTGTTGCCTTTCTCTTAATAGCGTTTTCAAGCTTTTTTCGACAGAGGGCAACAAAATGAGCGCAGTTCCCATGCGTCACTTCGCTCATGCACTCCCCGCCCCCGCCTCGTGGATGAGTGACTCCGGCAACTCCATCATCCGATGTGAGGCGACGTCATTGTACTGGAATCATCAGCTGTAACTACCAACAAACACTTTGCAGCCCATGTGTATAGTGTCTGTTGTATTAGTAGACATTCCAATACGATGATACTTTTATGGTATTATAATTTAGTTGAAACCGCAAGAAGTGTTCAAAAGATGGATCCTGAATGTTTGAAGCTTTCCTCTAGAGTCTAGAATTTATAGTGCGAACTTTATATATGATTACGTGCACAGTACGTTTTCCATTCCTAATGTAATCTGTCACACACTCTGCTGGCGCTGCCCTCCGCCCCGTCAACCGCAACTGCATCTGCATGAGTTTTCCTCGAATTCTTGTTGGCACACATCCTGATCCGCGAGAGCAACACTGAATGCCAAAGCGACTGCCGCGCAAGACACACTGAGTGGCACAAGACGCGCGACAGCCGGGCAGCCGGGCAGCCGGGCAGCCGTCAACCGACCAACGCCCACGAACTGCATGCGTCGGCTGGCCGTCAGTACCACTTAAGCTACCGAGTTGTAAACGGATAAATAGACTGGAGTAAAGTGAAATTAAGTGAAATTAAGCTCCCCAGAATGTCTTCTTCATTTCGCATGGGCTCTGTTGGGAAGCAAGATGCGTGGACCCGTCCGAGATCAAACGAAGACGATCGCCTACATACCAGACACGGGTGACTCTGGCCGACTGCCCGCTGCTGCTGCTGCTGCTGCTTCCGTCGCGAAGTGATTGCGTGGCAGGCGCAAAAATGACACGGACAGTAAACAAGCGGGGGGGGGGGTTCTGAATCCTCCGCTTAGAACACCATCGCACACGTGGCCAGCGGTTGGGACCCCTCGCATTCGGAGAACCACAAACATTTCGCCGTTTCCTTTCGTACTTCCTATTGATTTTCTGGTCTAATATAGATGGTGGAAAATATAGACGATTCCAACAAACAAACAAACATCCTGCATGTCGCTCGGAACTGCTTAAAGCGGCTTTCTTTTCGAGGCTTCTCGTCAGTAGCCCGGACTCGGGGTTTGAATTCGCCAGCTCGGCAGCGTTGCCATTTCTGTTCCGTGCGTTTTCGGGGTATGTTCTCGATGATGACGTCGATCGGCGGACACTCGTTCGTTCAGTCAGCAACTCGTCCGCTTGACGGCCACGTGACCCTAATAAATCACAGAATTAATGTTACGTGAAATGGAGTGTGCTCGATTGTGCACGAGTGTGCTGCCGAGGTGCTTGTGTGAGTGAGTGAAGCCCGGTTCCAGCAAACCGCTTCGTGCTGCTGCTTCATGCGTGATGCAAAAAGTGCAAGAAAGCGAGCAACGCTTTCAGGACGGCAGAACAACCGAAATGAATTGAAATATCGAAAACGAGAGTAGAATCTTTAAACTCAGCCGGCCATTTGCAGCGGTGCCATGAATCGCTCAGACGCTTGTTTGCGTTGTTGGCTTTGAAGATTCGAAGCTTTCGCAATTCCAACTTTGAGTGATTTGCATGAAGCATTCAGTGTATATGATAAAACTATCGCAGCCTGCTTTAGAAGCGTGTATTCTTTAGTTTTCGGTTTAAAGATCAACTTCTATGCGATGGCAAATCGGCTCGGCGACCGAAAGAGTCAAACTGCGCTGGATTCGTTGCTCTAACAATAGCTTTAAGTCCTTAAATCTCAGGGAAGACCCATGCACAGACTCTCGATTGAGAAGCCTAGAAACATTACCGTTATGCTATGGATGGAGTTCAGTGTGCGTTTACTTAGGAATGAGTTTGCACACATATCCACGGATAAGTAAATTAATCACTACGATAGCAAACGAATGAAAAACCGTCGGCGCGCTTTCACTTACTCTCGAGCGACCTGCTACCCTCACACCCACACACACAGACACCCACACACACCCACACACACACACACACACACACATAGTCGTACACACACTTACTGAATACTCCATATAATAACATTAACAGTGAAAACACCGAAACGACGACGACGATTTCCTCATTATCGTAAAATTTATTCAAGTAAAATAAATTCATTGGTCGTTAACCTTGACACTGCTTTTACCCACTCTGCAAGAAGCGAGTGTGCCAGTGGCTGGCGATGCACGCCAGGACAACTGTGTGGGTCTGAGCGTGTGGCGGTGTGAGTGTGCTTCATTTATTCCAGTGCGCCTTGTTTTTTACTATTATTATTGCTTCTCCGGCATTACTGGCTCCCCGCACTGTGCTTGTGCCTCCCGGAAACAGTACTCGTTCGGATTCCACTCAACAGATGCCCCAGTAGGTGTATTAGGGGCACAGGACTTCTTCAGGGCTCTTGTTGCGCTTTTCTTCCCACACAGGTTTCGGAAAGGAACAGTTTCCCGTGCCCAGACCTGAAAACTGACTTCTTTACTATTGTAATTTCAGAGGACATCATTATATTTTGGATTTTATAATCCATTCACACTTTATATTAGAAAACTACTACGCTAACATGTGATTTCAGTGGGACAGAAATGCTTCGAGGAGCCTCCATCAATTCCAGGTCATCTTTTTTAACGCACTGCACAAAGCTTGTACGAAGCTTGTTTCCGCCCCGATTTGCTAGGTTCCAGGCCCGTTTACAGCAGGTTTTCGGTGTTATTAAGTCAAGTCGAATCGAATCAGTCAAGTATTCGCATGTATGCATGTAATTACTTGAAGTTTCCAAGCCTGTGGTGTAACTTTAAGTCGGCCAACACTTTAAATACCACAAAAAGAATCTGCGAAAGAAGCCGAATCGACTACAAAAAGCACAATCTACTCCATCAAAACAAGTAATGACTATTATCTGCGAAAACAATATTACAAGCAAAAACATAACCCGAACTCGGGAGGAATGGGGAGGAATTCGTTACTTCTACTGCAAGAGCAACAACAACGCCATCACCAGCGCGAGAGACAAAGTTTGCGTACCGTCTGTTCGGCGCGCCTGTAAGTATGTCATGGAAAATATTGTATGCTATAAGAGCGTGTACTATACACGAATTACTATGCCACACACACGCTACAACAGCGCCGCACACACATCCCAGCATGTAAGCCTAAAAGTAGACAATAATAATCGAAATGCGTATAAGAAAATAAAAATAAGCAGAAAAACAGAAAAGTACGGTGAGCTAACTGCAGCGTTTGCGGGCGAACGGGTGTTTGTCTGATGGCAGTCCACGCCCTCGGATGGGTTCGCATCTTTCGGAAAGGCTTTCATTTCCACATCGCAATGCTGTGTGCATCTCTGGAAAGTAGTTTGCACCTGCGTGCATTTGGCTGCACACACGACGGACCTCGCAGACGTCGCCTCTGTAGGGCAGCCTCGAAGAAAGTAATGACTCCGTTGAAATGATGTGACTTGCTTCGCTTGGAGTGCAGAGTGCTCTTGTGAGCAGAGCACAAATTTATGTACAAACAGTTCATGTACGAACCTTGGATGTCCTTGGATGAGCCTTGGTTCTTCGGTGTAAAACAGCGGCGACTTGTTGCTGGTGCAATAAGTTTGTGATTGTGATTATAGAAACGGAGAGTTAAATATTGACCCGAACTTAGAGAGATCCGCATGAATACAGTTTGCATTCGCAGATGAGAAGTCAAAACAGATCTCGGAATTCGGAGGAATCGAAGAAGCTGAATGCGTTTCGAATCAATGCTGATGACAGTTTTGTTGACGGAAGCGAATCTGAATGAGCTCCTGACTCAGCGATGTGAGAGCATCACATAATTTTGTACAATTGTCTACAAGCCACAGTGGTTGTTATCATCTACGTGGTAACTATTGCTTGCTTTTTCCGTGGTTGCCTCTTAAAAACCGGGCTGAGGCAGGAGAAGGACGGCTCCAGCAAAAATATTAATATTATTGCTTTTGGAGCGCTCACTTCGCCCAGTCCATCGATTCGGCACGCTATGTGGCTTTCCTCCAATTTAATGGTCTCCAAGATACGCGTTCATTCGGACCGATTTTTACCGGGGCGCCTTTAAGTATCTCGTACGCAGAAATACCTCATTTAGTACATACATATATCAATGGCAAACGCCGCAAGCGTCATTGCGTTTGTTCATCTCTCGCTGCTTTTTAGTTTTTGGAATCAACATTTAGGGGCTTTTAATTAAATGTTGGTATCTTTTTTACTTTGTAGCTTGAACCCGATAACGTCCAGTGACTGACTTCCTCTCGACTCATCTCTCGAGTTGAGGTGCTGTCGGACTCCAGAACAGAGCCATTTAAATGCTCGCCAATGGCTTCAACGATCGCTCATCCAGCTCGATTGTCGTACCTGGCAGAAACGACGGCTATTAGCAGCTACGTAAAGGTTAATTAAAAAGTGCTACACTAAGTTGTAACAGATTAAGGAAATGCCATTTGCGCTGTTGTGTTTTAATTACGGGAGGGTTTTATTTCAGCACGTTTTTCCAATAAATTTTAATTAGTTTGCCTACTCTTAGTTGAGGTATTATTTTTCAAATTATCTGTGAGTCGATCTGCCCTTCATACGAGTATTCGTACGAAACAAGTACAGATACAGGAACGGAACCTTGCCTGTTATCGTACTAAGTTAAGCACGGCCAATTCAAGCAACGGAACAGAGACTGAAAAGCCGGACCGGCACCCGCTTCGAAACGACACCCACAACAGATACAAGTGCTTTACACGTACATACATATATTGAGTGATTACTAAAAGTCTAGAATGCAGTATTAAATCACAGTGACGTAACAGCAAAAATTGCCACATTTACGGCAAGCAATTTATTTTTAGTTGTGTTTGTTGTTCATATTCGAACGTAGGCTAAGTTTATTTGTAGTTCACATACAATTCAATTCATTGTATTGCTCTGTACTCCGCTCCTCTTTTGTCCCCTATCGACGAAGCTTAAAGCACTTTTTGAAATCCATTTTAAGCGGTTCTGTTGGAAAGGATTTGCAGTACATGGGAGAGAACCTCGTTGTTGCTGTGTTTCTGCAAGCTTTAATATTTCCCATTAAAGTGCAACTTGTGAACCATGCACATTTGTTTGTGTAGTTGTTTTCATACGTACGACTATTAACACATACATATGTTCAAGCATATGTGCAGATATATAATTTATACGGCGCTTGAAAGTCCCTGTGAACTCAGCAAATGTTATTAGAAACTAAAAATTCCAATTTAGTGTGGTTCGCTTTGGGCATGTCGTCCCTTTGCGCCATACTACAGCCCCCAACAACGGCACCACGCTTCTTCCGCTGCTTCCGCTGCTTCCGCTGCTTCTTATGCCTTTTCGTAAGAAAGGCGGTCGTCGTTGCAACCGTTTAAAGCAGATTCGCTGGGTTTAAGTCGAAATTTTGTAGTTTTTCCTAACTTCGTTCAGCATTTTCTCCATAGATACAGCAATAATATCCCAGGTATTTAGGGTAAGTATTTTTTCCGATCTGGCGAACTTCCGTTTTCGCACCACAGCACAGAAACCAACAACACCGGAGGAAAATAAATTGTAGGAATCTTAGCTGTCGCCATATATTCTCTTCCACCGTGAATTTGCTGTCCGCTGCCGAAGTTCCTATGGAGCTAGTTTAGCTGTTTGTGCAACACCTCTGCGCCAATCACATTTGCGACAACAACGCTCAGCATACCAAGCATTGTAGTCATTCATTCGTAAATTTCTGCACCAACGAAAAATTCGGTCTCAAGGAAATACAGAGAAAATCTAATATGATGGCCATCACCAAGGCGAAAGGAGTCGAGTGAAAAAAGCTGCCCGAGAAAATGCAATTTTCCGCAAACGAAGCGTTGGCTAAGAAAGGAGGAGGAAAGCAGCCATCCGAAGATTGCGAAATAAACTAGAAGTTTTGTTACATGGAAAGGGCCCATATTTTCAATGTTTTAGTGGCGTAAGGAGAGCTTCGTACGCGCCGGAGAATTCTAAACGGAGGCAGCTGTGCTGAAAACGCTGCCATGCCCTAAGATCGTCGGTCACTCAGACTTGCGACGTGCACTAGAGTTGTGGACATGAGGATTTCCTAATGCTTCGAATTCACAAAATCTAAAAGGTTGGTCGAGCCCTGGTTTTCTGATGGGAAATTAAATTGGAGAATGAGAAGAGCATCGAGCTCGGTCCGGAAGCTAAGAGAGGCGTGTATGATCGTTAAAAGTCTCCGGAGATTGAAAAGAAAATACGTCACTTTGGGGTGACTACGTCAATGAAGAACTGAAGGAGTCTTCTAGGCCCTGCAGCGTGGTTTATCGCTGCCGTAATCGACAGTTATATGAAGTACATAAACCTCGTTTTCTAGAATACCTTGTTTTTGTCTTCGCCTGATGGGAAAACTGCATTAAGTACGAGTATCAGTGAAGAGTGGGTGCAGTGCTAGCGTGCGGCTGCTACTAGAGTTCACAGGGCGATGTCCACGCCGTCGATACAAGTAGCAGCTCGGCATTGGGACCCCTGCACTCATGCAATGAAGAAACTTAGCACAAAATCCTTATATATTGCACTGGCAGATGAGATACTGTTGGAGTACATAGCAATGTGTCAACGGGCGGGAGTCAGCGAAGAAGTGCAACCAGCACGTCAAGGGCGATGCTCCTGCTGCGACAGACCGGATATTGGGCTGTGCGGAGCGTGTGTGTGTGTGTGTGCGGCAGAGTTGTGAGCTGTGTTGGATCTGCTCCTGCTGAAAGGGTGCTGCTCTGCGAGGACCTGCCCGTGTCTGCTGGCTGCTGGGTGGGGTGGACCGCATGCACAATCGGAAGACGCGCTGTGGAAGAGTTAAAGCAAATAAACGCGCTTTATGCAGAGCAAGGAATCAAACTCTTGGAGCGGGAGGAGGGCAGGCAGCTCCAAGAAGTGCAGAAAATTGAGGAAGTGGCTTCAAAACTGGTGAGTGTGGTTGGCAGGGTCTGAAGGATGGATGGAAAATTGCGAAGAACTGATGTTCTGACACACTGACAGAAGCGCATATAAGTTGTGTGTGTGTGTGTGTGTGTCCTCACACAGCCATACAAAGCAACTCCAGCGTGACTCTGAGAGATCGAGAAGCTGTGAGGGACGATGACGAGAACTTCTAGGGCGAGTACGAGAATCTAACCGTGCATGACAGAAGTTGTTGTTTCCGCTGCTGTAGTAGTTTCTGCTACTAATACCACTACCACTACCACTACCACTACCATTGCTAGTACTACCAAAATGCCTCGGCAGGAAAGCAGCTGCAGCAGAATCAGCAGAGCCAGCAGAATCAGCTCAGCAGCAGCGGCTGAGGATATATTCTGACGATGAAATTTAATGGGGTGCTTTGATGCGATTGGTTTTCATATAACGCAGGCGCTTAAAATCATCGAATCATTCAAAAGAAACGTTCGTGCCACACAAGCACAGCAACAACAAGCAGACAGCAGTCAACAACGCGAACGTAAAAATTGCGGTGAAACTCGGTAGCGCAAAAAACCAAGAAGAGGACAAGTCGAAGCAAAGAAACGGCGAAGTTAGAGGAGCAGAAGTTCGCCACGGCGACAAGTGCTGAGGTGAGGGAGGCATGAAGTAGTGGACTACAACAACAGCTCAAAGTAGGATAAAACACACTGCTGGTAATAGAAACGCTGCCGGCAGAGGCGAATTCAAGAAAAGCTTCACAGCAAGTGGAAACCCTTATATAACGGTCTGTGCTGCTGTTGAACATAGACTAGCTTCGTCGCTGTGTGGCACAATGAAAGCAGCAACAAAGAACTTAGAGGGCAAACGACAGTGAGTCGGCTTTGGTTCCGCAGCACCAATACGCAGACAAGCAGCTGTTGTTGCCGACTGCAGGATTCACATACATACATGCACATGTACATACATCGGCGCGATTCGTACATAATGTGTTGCTGAAGTAAGGCGCAAAGTAACACCGACAATTTGTAGTCAAACTAAAAGCTAGAAATCCTCCCAAAAAGTTCAGCAGAAACGAGAAAAACGAAAAACGAAAAACAAATCAAATTGAATTGAATGAATGCATGCGAAATGAGACCATGGAAGACATGCGTACATTATAAATGTGTATTGTAAATATGTACACTTGTAGTCCTGTGTTCGTCTGAGGAGCCCGGAAAACAGACATGAATATTTCAAAAATGTTCATTTTCATTAGTCAGGCTCGTCGAATAGGGCTGGTGTCGCACGTGGGGGCAAGGGACATGAGCGTGGCTGATGGGCCCGTTTCCAGGGGGTGGCGTTCGGGTGGAACACGCTGCCAAAGATTTCAAATTAATTGCGTGTCTGAGTAATTCTCAGAATGTACCGTAAGGAGGTAACCAAGAAGCGGTTCCCGGAAAGAGTGCTTTAAGTGGGTTTCATGTGAAAGTCTTTAAGTATATTTCTGGCAAAGCAGCGAAGAAACTTGGTGCTGGTGCAAAAGACGGCTGTAAAGCTTCGCCAAATCCTGAACGGATTCAGGGATTGACAATGGGCTTAACGGCACTTGAAGAGTGTACCGAATTTAAAACAATTTAAACCCAAACCAACTGAATTTCAGAATCATGCTCAGCTTACAGCCGTACTTGGTAGAGGTATTTTGTATGTTCGAAAGGTGTCTCTATGAATTCTATAGGCTGCACTCCTACACTCATGTGCGTGTGTGTTGAATGACTTGCATAATGGCCGGTTGGCTGTTTATGATGCAGTGGAAGACTACCAAAAAAGAGATACTCGTCCCGTCGGTCACAATGGCTCATGTGAACTCTGTTTACCACTCTTTTGCCGCTTCTACCCGCTTAAAACAGGACGAAGGGAATACGCACCAGTGGCCTATCTGCCTACTAGCAGCAACAAGTGTTTCGCTCGCGTCACTTGCACCTCATTGCTGTCCCACTCGCACCGCGGCTGGCGCCTCTGTTTGCAGTGCGCCATTTTTATTTACATTACATGTTTTTAATGACTGCCGCCATGCATTGAATTCGCATTGGCAGCACTGGGACTGGGCTCGTCGCAGCGCGTCTTTTCGACAATTTCATTATGGCTTTAATTGTAGCGCTGTTGTGGCGATGCGAATTGCAGTCTCTTTAACCACTTTGCAACAACCAGCGAGCCAGGTACTGAGTTCGCTCCGTTGGCTGTCCGAGCTCGAAACCTTGGCAAGTAACTGAAGTACGTGTGTGTGAAGTAGTCGTTGTTGCCACACTAGTGCAACAACGACATGGTGCAATAACATTAGTGAAATTTGAAAATTTTACCGAGTGGTTATTTTGAGGTGAGCTTTTCGGTGAAAATTGTCTGTAGCCCGTAGTTACAAGCACATGGTAGACCTTCGGCGAGCAGCAAATCAATCGATAATCCGACAACAAGGTATAAAAAGGAACACTAGCAGGAATTGAAACGACGTTGCCAAGAAATTTTGTAGTAGGATCGCAGCTCTTTTTATTTCAAACTATGAACATCAAATAATATAATATGTTTGTCTGCATTCATCGGGTGGGTTCATGTATTATCGATGCACTTGTGTATGTGCCATTGTATTGTATTGTGTGCGTATGTGTGCAATTTAATAGGAATCAGCATTAACCGTTTAACGGCAAACCAATTAATGTGCCCTGTTTAGGTTTGCGCAACTAACGGTTCGTGTGCCCATCAATTTTTATTTCTTTTTATTTGCTTTTGGAAAATTATTCCCCCGAGTGACAGGTTTCCATGTAATCTATTTGCTGCAAGTCTCCGAAGGAATCTCATTATAATTCGTCGCAGACTTGCATCTAGTGGATTTACTGGAAAAAGTTATTGTAAAGCTCAGAGCTCACGCACTCGTCCTAATAAATCTACGTGAGTTCCTGGATCCAGGCTAACCCGGCGGGGTATAATGGTTTTGTTTCCTTCTCTGCTGCTTCTGCTGCTTCTGCTGCTTCTGCTGGGGATGATAAACATTTTAGCCAAGTTGCCCCGCTGCGGAGTATTTTATTGCCGTTGTTGTTGCTGTGTGACCAGCATAACTAAACATGTTGGTCCACTAATTCGGATATTTCGGTGGGTGTTTGTTTTGCCCTCCACTAGCCCGTAGCCTGTCCGTCCAAGTTTGCGCAAGACGTTGGCTTTCTAGTTTATTTGCGAGGATTATACTTGGGATCAAGCCCGGGATGTTGTTGCTTCCGTCAAGGTTGCTGTGCGAAACCGTTTACAAAGTGATTACTTGTGTTTAAATATTGATGGAGCTGAGTTAGACACGTTTTCAATTACAACTTCTGTGCAATTTTAGGCTTTTCGGTGGCGTTCGAATTTGTCGTTTCGGCCCGGACATAAAATGAAATATTCTACTTTAATTCGCACCGCCAGGCGCCAGAGCACGAGTGCTGCATTCAATTTCCCTAAATATTACGTTGAGTTCCTTCAATGTATTATAATTCTACAAATTTACCACAGTCCTCAGTTATATCAACACTTGGTTTTATATGGATTATGCATTCGTCGATTGATACGCTTACTATCAGATAACTGGTAATTGATACTGATTGATACTGGCACTGACATTTCACAGTCTTTGGAACGCCGTTTAATACAAAAAAGGCGAATTCAACTCGCAAGCAATTTCGATTGAAACATGGCGAAACTCAATGACAACAGCGATTGCAATTTCCATACTCTGTGCTTCGTAATTTTGATCAAATGTGTATTGAAAAGCAAACTATTCGGTTTACTCTTAGTCGCTATTAGTGACTACTCAAATAAGAATATAGAGTCTGCTTAGAGTTCTTCACTATTCCTGCCATCGACCTTTCTTTTACAAGCGCAAGTCCAGCTGCGTTTTTCATTTAGATGGGTCGGAATTTCGACTCGCACTTTCGACAGCTCAACACCCCGTGTTGGAAGTTGTCATAAGTTTGAGAGAACCGCACGCGGGAGCAGTCGCAAGTCGACAAGGAAAGCCGTCCACGTGGTCAGAAATCCACTTGACTTTTGTGCAAACCGCAACAATTACAACCAGCAATTTAAATAGCTCACCGACTGCGACATGCGACGGGAAGCAAGCTCACGGAACGCCAGAGAAGTGAAAATACGGAATGCGGCTGTCACTTTCGATTCGATGATAATAAATTGAGCGATGTTCCTGAAATGACGATGCGTTTCGTGCTGTCGACCTTTCGTCGGTCCGTCCGTCACTGCGTCCGTCTGTCGCTGTCTGCACGGCGCGATGTGACTGTGTCACACTTCCAGCCATAGAATACAAATTGAAAAACACGCGTGGATGACAGCAAATCGATAAATTCGACAATTTAGGAGGCTCTGGATAGAAATGCTGTCTCCGTGCTTTCTGGCATGTGAAGCTGCATGTGAGTGAGATGACGTTAAATTGACAGCAACGGTCTCGACCGACAGGACGCGGCTAGAACAACAAAGCCCAGACGCGGGCCATACAAATGGCCAAATGGCTGGCTATAACAGGTCGCTGCACTAACGAAATTAATAAAAATGACAGCTCGAATGGCCAGTTACAGATGACGTGAGTGTGCGTGAGGAAGAGAGAAAGCGAGCGTGTGTTCGTCCTCTTCCTATACAGCCTAAACTCCAGCTGCTGACTGCCCCCCGGGGTTGCCAGCCGAAAACAACAGCGATTCGAAAACTGTGCTGCGACCTTGAACGTCGAAAATTTATAATAATAAATTATCAGCAATATCGGTGTTGTTGCTGTTGTTGTTGCTGTTGCTATCTTCAAGCAACAGTTAAGCGTTCGAAGCGCCTGGCGCGACTTTGCACTCTCACACACATTACATTCCTACAAAAAACCAAGCGCCACATCCAACCATTAATTTTCCAAAAAACCCGGTAGACATTGTTTCCAACTTTCGCTTTCTACAGCGTTTCCACCAGCTACGTACATATATCGTTCCCTCGCCACTCTGTTTGTCTACCCGCACATATACATATGCATTCATGCTCGTATATACTCGTACATGCATTATTATGTACTTTATATGGACAATAATAATAAATCCAAACGAAAAACAATAATTCAACTCGTTAGTGCTCCACATGGCTACTACAACAACACCGAGAGCAATGTGGACTACTTCGCATACACCCAGGGTTCAATGGACAAAATGCAGCAACAAAGCAGCGCAAGACTGTGCGACAGAGACAGTGGCAGTGATGGCGACGGCGTTGTTGCTGCCATTAATTCTAGCCTCGCCGACTTGTTTGACAGTTCTGACAGACGATAATTTTTGAACTCGTGTGTATTTAAGGCGTGAATGTGCCACAAATTCGTTGGCGTTTCTTGAGGTTAGTACATGGCGCTAAGTGGTGCAAGTTCATCTTTGGCTGGTGTCACATTGAAGACCCACCCACATTATGTCCATGTAGAGGGTTTTGTGTTGGGTTCTTGTAAAGTTATCTTCCGTTATCTGAAAAACACTTTAAATTAAACCCACTTTCGACCTGATGTGTGGTGATTCGCCAAAGAGCCGCACGTGCTAAGCCTCTTCTGGGTGGCCCAATAGATGCACTTTAAAAGCACTCTTTGAACTCGTTCGCAGATGTCATCTGAGTATATCAGAGCTCTTGCCGGTCCCAAAAGGGCCACAAAAAGACTGCATTAGTTGTCCATGAGCGACCTTTCCTTGCTTACAGAGCATTTTACTTGCCAGTATCCAGGGAACAAGGGAACTCAATTCCTTGTGAATCGCAATGCAATAGAAAGATGAAATCATTCGAACATATAATTAAATAAATGTTATATAATAGAAGCGGATAAGTTCATATGTATGTATGTAGGGCACAATATACACACACATAAAATCATTACAAATATGGATGGAGTGTGGATGGGCAGAAGTACGGGTTCTTTATTCAATACTATTTCAATAACAATGTTAAAAGTGATTTAATTTCGCGGTTTTACAGAATTTCTTTTGTGGCTGTATTGCCAACTAAGTACGAGTAGCATGGCAAATTGGGTTTTATGAATGCGCATGCGCAACACGCCTCAAGCTGCAGCAAAGCATGCGCTGTCTTTCACTCCGCTGCTTCGCAAAGGGACCCAAGGAATGGAACAATCTATATGCTAATTACGAGCGCATAACCAGTTGGTGGCAGGGCCTATTTTCAACCCGGTTCGGACCAGGATGCGCACTGACCATTTGCGCACAATGAATGAATGTGTGCGAGCGGGAACGGCCGGGTGGCGGCTTCAAACGGCGGTGCATCAGGAATCATAATATAACGTGCGCTAAAAATGCGGAGAGACAGACGAAGCCGTCAGTAGGACGTCGAGCATTCGCCATACTCCAGCTACTGGGCAGCTACTCCAGCCAACACCCGATTGAGTGACCCAAGGAAACAAAACACTCGAAGGTACTCGCTCCACAAACTGTTGGCCACTGAGCCGGTTTTCATTGATTTGTTCTGCTCATAAAATTCGACTTCCACCCATTTTCTCGAGAAAAAGATCAGCTTTTTATTGTACTCTCAATAAAAACTTGCAGCAAAGATTGTGAAAAGCACAAATTGCAGTAGCGAAACTTGGAGTTGTTCGCTTTCCAGCTGACGTTAAACATTTTTATGTTGGCATCATAAAGTCTCGGGTGTTGAGCATGAATGACTTTGGAAGGTTGAAGGTGCTCTTGGAATTTTTTGCTGGCTCATAAAGACCAGGAAAACATCGCATTGGCACCGTTTTGCAATAAATCAAATGTTACCCTATTTTCGGAAGCCAGACTTTGGGAATAACAGTAGATCACGTGCCAAAAACGCACTGTGGGCTAAAACTCGATATTAAGCTGCTGAGGACGACGAAGATCCGTTGTAGATGTTGTAGCGCAGCACCTAATTTGTTATTTACCTTATCTATCATTAAAAAACTTATAAATTCATTAAAAACTGTAGGCACTGCGGAGCTGCAGAGCCGAAGTGGGCGTTGATGAGCACGTAAGCAGCGGTAGCTTTCAACGATCAATCGATTTCTCGGCTGTGACGAGTATCCTTGGTTGAAAGGCCATTGAGTGCGTGCTACAGACAGGTAGTTCCGCAGTCCATTAATTCTGGCACAAGTTCATCCGATGATCATGCCGATCACCCAACAGCATCAGCACCAGTGCCGCCATCAGCATCTCGGCCAGGACCACTCATTATAGCCACCGTTTAATATTTATTAGCGATCAAATCCTATGTTGCACAAGTGAACAAGCCCAACACGGGTGATGGTAGGGCGGGTGCTTTTAACATCCCCGTACGTGATCGATCACAGACTGTGCGGGAGCCGTCAGGCAAAAATCCAATTTACGAGTGCCAACCGAGGTGCAGACAGTCGCAGGCCTTGCTTCCTTTAGCGGTTGTACCCTTTCTATACATTATAAATTATAATGACTTTTTATCAGCTGCCTTCGAAATTAAAAAGAAATTTCTCATGTCGAGGAACGTCTACGAGAACAGCAGTCAGTCGGCTGAGCATCACGAGCAGCGCATTCTCCAGCAGCTCCGATCTGCTACAGCTGATATATTCTGGCAATAGACATCTTCAGAGAGCAGCGACGTTACGCGTATCGTAGACGTGCCAACCTTATCAATCGCGTAAGGCAGAAACTGCAGAGTCTCATATTGATTACTGTTTGGAGTAGCATATTTTTCAATTAGCTTATGCGCGTAGTATAAGTATGTGGGGCACACTATCTGGAGACGTGGGACAGTACTAAAGCGAAAGACGGCGCGCGAGCCGAAATGAAAATACGAATGTTCAGAGTAATTAAGCATGCCAGCTCCAAAACTCAGCCACTCGGGCGGTGAAAGCAAAAGAGTTAAAAAGCGTGTGTGTTAATAAATGTTGCGATGAAAAGTGACTTACCATCATATGTTAGTTCTGAAGGATTTAGTGATGATAGGAACTTACCATCTGCAAAAAGAGAAAACAGAAAGCATTTAGACGATGCGGTTATCTTGTTGTTCAGTTGCTTTATATACTACATATTAAGGTTTTCAAATAGAAGCATACCAACAAATGTATTTCAGAAAATCTTTTTGGGAAGCATATGTATGTATATTAAGATATCAGGATTACCAAATTTGTACCCCTGAGTGCTTGAAGTACTGACCACCCTAAGAGCAGGTTCCGCCCATTCATTTGGACCACATATCAGATGTAACCGTTTGGACATCGAAGGGACATACATAAGTACAATAATTTGTTAATACAGCTATTGAAAGCATCGCTGCTCTTGGTCTTGAGGCCCACTTTAAATATCGTCTTCATTCCCGACAGGTGAGAAATAAATGGAAGTCCTTACTTGGCGCTGCACAAATACAGTTGGACGGCCGGACAGTTGAGCAGGCCAACCATCGAAACCATCGCCTTGTAACTGCAGCAGTTCCTCTACTCGATGTACTCGACGCTGTAGGTTCCGAAATGTTTTATGCGATTTCGTGAAAAACCATCTGTTTTGTATACTATTCAGTGGTTCGAAAGCAGTGCGATGAAGCATTTTTATTTATAGCGAGAGGATGATGTTGCTCATTTCTTGCTTTGGTTTTGACATTTATGGAGTGTTGCCTCCGATTTAAGATTCTCTTGTTGTTGCATTAAGTGCGCCGCTATTGTGCGATCACTTTTTAATGCTGGTAATGCATCTGAGGCATCAACACTGCTTGTGGAGTACTCGAGCTCCACACACATAGTATGGTTGTATTTATAGACAGACAGACGAAGCTGTCGATGTTGATGCAGTGCAAGAGGTTGTCCCTTGGCCATCAGTGCGTGTGTACAGAGTTGACGGCGCTGGTTGACCTTTCAGAAGCATTCTTCCTTATTATGGTCTTAACAACAGTCTCGCGCTAATTGTTGCCAGCCGATTTGTAATTATTTGAAACAAAATAAAGCCAAAAATCAGGGGATCTCAGCCAACGTTTTTAATTAAAAGCAGCTGTCGGGCACGCATCTGTGTGGGTCGTCTGTATGTATGTGTGCATGCATTATGCAAATTTCAAACGCATTCAAGAAACAGTTCAGTTTAAAGTCTTTCTTAAGTAAAGTCTAAAATGCAAGACACAGAAAACCAATTGAAGCCCTTAATTAATATGACGTGCCACAGACACAGCGAACGCAACAATGCGGCAAACGACGGGTGGCGCACGCAGATTGCTGCACATTCGAATCCACTGCGTAATTGCAGCAAGTGGCAGATGGATGTACGGACGCCAGCCGAGGACAGACCTCTGTTTTGTATTAGTTTAGATTAAACATGTTAAACATTCGCACACATTTACGGCGTCGAAGCTGGTATTTTGCATTTCGGCGCTTTTGTGCGCGAGGACGATTTGTTGGATGTCGCGCAGATGTTTCAAATCATGCAGCAGCGAGGCGAAGAACATGGCAACGGCAAATATTGTCGCTTCGATTGTCGACTTGAGTTGAGTTCTTCCAACAACTGAAGTGTTGCTTGTCAAGAACACTTGGCTGTTGTCGTTGTGGCTCTTCACGTTGTTGACACTGCGATTTATACACGTAGCGGACTAATTAATAACTTGTTGTTGTGTTGTTGTTGTGTTGTGTTGTGTTGTGCTGCGTTGGCTGAGTTATGAATTGCGCCAATTTTTCAATGGGCTTTAGTCTTATCTGATTTCATTGAAAAGACGCTCGTTTTGTGTACATGCACTTGCCGAGAAAGTGTTGTGATTTTCGGGCGCATTCGGAAGAGGAATTACATAAATATTAAGTTTAATAAACTTTCTTTAACTTTGATGGAATGTTTAGGCTTAATGACGCAAACGTACACGGAAGGGCGGTGTGAAGGTAGAGAAGCTTCCCTTAATAAATGACGATGGAGAGCTTGCAAATGGCGTTAATTCATGTCCACTTAATTACGGGAATGAGTATTCGCTGCATTGCTTTATGGCAAATAATCAGTTGTGATCGTATCTCGGGAGAAATTTACGTTGGAGCCACCAAGTGAAATCGACTCGGACGTTGCGTTGAGTGTAGCTGCTTGCAATCACTAAATCGTCGCCCATTTGTTGGAGCTGTTCGCTGTTTTGTTCCTGCTGATGTACCGCGACTGCCAGCGGTGCTGTCCGTCCTCGGCTGCCTGCAAGAATGTGCTAATTGACAAATTTCTGTTCCGCGCCGCATTGGAATCGCCACCGAAGGGGCGGGTTTCTCCATTTTTCACAGATCGTCCAACTCATTAACTTGGCGAAACACTCGAACACTCTAAACCCAGAAACGTTGAATGAATTTTCATGTTCAACTGCATTGTGTGGATTTACAACGGCGTTGCAAGTAGCTTTCCATCGAATGTAAGACTTCGGCGCAGCAGAGCGTTCATCAGAGATCTATATTTAAATTGTTGCAATCAATTTTCTTTCGGAATTAATTCTATTACGAGTGAGACCCGCAGATGGCGAAAAGGGACCTACTCGTTCTGGTCTGCTTCGAATACTTCCCCAAGAAAGAGGACGGTTTTAGTGGGTAGTCCGAGGGAGTCCCACACTATCGGCGGACCTGGTTCAAGCAGGGACACTGGTGTGCGTAAAAGCATTTCCTACCTCATAAAAAAAAAAAAAAAAAAAAAAAAAAAGAGACCCGCAGATACGCCGATTAATTTGCGCAATCATAAGACTCCCATCGATTACCATTACAGATCCACCTCCATGCATGTATATACGTATAGCCCACTGCCCTTTGAAGCCTGTTATTTGAGCAGCAAGAAAAAACGCCGAAATTATGCAAATTTTGGTGTTTTTAATTTAATGTCTGCGTAGCTAATTGATAAGCGTTTTCACTTTGCAAAAATATACGCAGCGGAATGTTATTTTTGCTATTATGTCGGATTAAGGAGCTTTGCCGTGAGTTATGCGCATATAATGCAACAACAGCAACACGTCACCTGGAGCACTTTTCGGCAGAGTTGCGTAACGGCGCCCATCCAGTCAGGATTTCAATTAATTCAACATTTCTGGTAATTTATTAACTTCAATCACATCTGATTCAAACTACTTTCTTCCGGCCATGTTTGTTCACGCAGACTGAAAACCATTCTGCCGTCCTCAGCCGGGTTATCGGAATACGCGACTGTTTTGGGTTCATCGATTCCTTCAGCATTAAAATACTTTCGTGGTAAAGAAGACCCTGCTTAATCAGAGGAAGGCTTTAATAGATGATCCAGCCGAAGTCTAAAAAGCACTCTTTAAGATATTAACATGAGGATTAAAGTAAAAATATTGAAAAAGTCCGACAGACTCCGAAAAGCCATCAACATAATTTATACGCTCAGGGCGATAATGAGCTATAATGGAGTTCGACAGTCGACTTCATTAAAGCAGTGCGAGCGGAGTGCAGCTCAAATGAAACGACAAGAGGCCCCGAAAGATTTGCATATTTTAAGACGGCGGCAAAACAGCGCAACACAGCGACCAAATGAGAAGATGTGGGGATGGATCTTCATCCAACATGGCTCCGAACGGCAAGTCTAGCTTCACAAAGCAGCAACAACAGCCGGAACATCAACATCGGTAAGAACAACGCAACAGACAACAACAAAACATGGCATGTGATGCGTTGCGATGATCACCTAATCAACAACAACGCCAGCAACAACAATCAAACATCATAAAGGCCTCAGGGAAAAACTACAAGAACAACAACGGGTTTTCTCCGGCGTGACCGACGTATAAATACCCTAAACCTAAAGCCATTATATAGGGATCTACTTATATAAATTATATGTACAAACTATATACACATATAAATGCCCTAAAATGGAGATTTTCAATTCAAAGAATGTTAAATTAGTGTGGACACACACCTACATTTTGGGTACAAAGTTTCAAAGTTCTAAATGAATAAGTTCATTGTTCATTGAATAATTAATGAGACTTAAGCTAATTTAATAAATTTCATTAATTTCTAGTCTAATTTTGTCTCTGTAAAATTATTAGGGCCTTGCTTTTTTGCATACTTCGGCAGTTAGAAGAAATATGATGTTCCCTTAAATTTACATAATTCACGCAGCGTCGTGCAGCCGAATTCTACGTATTTAGATCCCGATCGCATTTGCACAAATACAAATCAGACATCTTATTATATTGAAGCGTATATAAATAAGTAAATATAGTGTGTTTTTATAGTGTGTTTTTATGAGGTAAAATACTGTTTCTATATTGAGTACAGCGCGCTTAACTGTCACTCGTGGCTGGCATACGAGTATTCGTCCGCGACACCAGCCACAGCCACAAGCGACAATACTGTACGCAAACATCGCTTGCTTGCTGTCGTTCAGACGGGACGGCGCACGGTCCTCGGAACCCTTATCGATCGGTGCTGTTGGAAGAACACTGAAACTTACTTTGGGATTGATCCGGCTTTCATGTTCGCCAGGCGATAAAATTACTATTTTGTGATATCTCTTTGCTTCGTTTGAGTGCCATCGATGGATAATATATGCGGAGGTCCACACATTTCAGAACGCCCCGAATTGGGCAAATCGAAACGGATGCATTAATGACTTTATGTATGTTATATGTTTCGTATATGGTGCTGTTTCTGGACTTCACTTCGTAGTGCTGTTTCATTTTCCAACGAACCAAAGTCAGGTTTCTTTAGAGTCAAACCTATTTGCGAGGCCGGTCCGGGCGACTCAAGTCCACCGTCTGTTGTGAGTGCAACTGAACAAAGTCATTAGTTCGGACCCTCCCCCCCCCCACCCCACTTGAGTTTGTATTAGATGGATGGAAAATTGTACGCGACAACCAGGCCAACGTTGCTACGAAATTGTCTACAAATGGTTAACACGGGAATAAAAATGCAGTCCTGCGGAGCGTAGTTAAATACTCTTTGTGGACCACAACAATCAAGGAAAGAAGCTGAGATTAAATGATTGAAAGCGTGCACTCAAGCAAACTACAGTGCAGAAATTGCAGCGGATACTCAAGGAAGTATGCGGCAAACAATTCGGATTGTTTTAGCACGAAGTCCAGCTCAGCTGAATAACGTTTCACCGCCGTCTGCCTTCTGGACGCGTCTGTCCGGCAGATTAGAAGCAACCTTTGCGTCCAGCCGTTGCTGCCCGTCAAAAAGAAAGGCATGCAAGGGCAACAGAAGACAAGAAAAACTGCAATTTTGTATGTACGAGTATTTTGCAGATAATTTAAATTGTTTTTAAGTGGTATGCAAAGTGAGTGAGTTACATGCAGGAGCTCAGCTGGGAGCAGCTGCACCGAAGACAGTTGAGGAGCCCCAGGTGAAGCATCTGTAGAAAAGGCAGGCATTCGCCCGGACTCCTTCAAGGTGAATCCGCAATGAATTTGTAAAGCAAGTTAAGTTATGTGGGACAGACAGCGGCAGCTTGTAGCAGAGACCGACAATTTTGTCATGGCTTGTTTCTGCAGAATATAAACGAGTCATTCGAATCGTTCCATTCGGGGTGCGTGGAGGGAGGAGTGATCACGAATAGAAGGATATTCACTCGTAATAGTAGTATTGGCTCGTAGTATTTTCTTTCGTTAGAAGAGCGCTGAGCCGAGTTCGAATGGCTTTAATGTGATTTTAATCACAGTCGCCTGGGTTGGTACTGCAAAAGATGGATTTGACATCGGCGCAGTTGAAGGCAATGATTATTGGATGGAATTGTAAGAGACCCCATTTGAATTAAGATCGTGAAGACTGGCATTTAGGAGGTTTTACGGCGATGCAGCGCAAAGGTAGCCGTTATTTATGGCAACCATGCTTTCATCGCTAAGTGTATCCACGGTTGCACGTGTTGGTCTGCATATCAAACACATAACATGTGCATTTATCTTTAGTCAAATACTTTGAAATGTTTATTTTGCATGTTATCAATAATTTATGCGAAATTTTAATTGCAAATATTTGCTCTGCTGCAGTTGTTATCACAAGCGACCGCAAATGAAAATAATTCGTTGTTTTTAATTTAATTTAAATAAAAATTTCATAAATTTACCAAATACATGCATGTGGAAATGCAACTTAATGCCACTGCGAGGCACCGAAAACAACAGCAGAAACAACAGCACAAACAACAGCGAAATAGTAGTAGATGATTTTTATGCTGTCAGTTTTTGTTCAATAAAATTCATTAAAAATTAACAAATAACTCGAGCGGCATGCAGATTAATTAACAAATTCAATGCATTATTAAAAGCGCAAAAAATGCGCCGGAAACCGAGCTGCAAACAGAGCCACATGCACACATGCACACACACTCACACACGCACGCTGCCAGGCCACAATATAAAAAAGGAGCAGTTGTGGCAGTATTAAATTCAATTACTTTTTGATTTTAATTTATATTCGCTCGTTTTTTGTGTTTCCTTTTTCGAGCCGTCGTTTTTGTGCTTGCTGTGAAATTATAAAAATGTCCACAAATATTTTCCAATTAAAATGGTCTTAAAAAGTGGCGCTTTTTGCCCACCGAGCGCGGTGTAATTGTTTTAACTTAATATTATTTCAAACTACTCAAAAAGCTTTCAGCCCGTCAGCTTTAATACAAGAGGAATGCCATGAATATTTCACGTCTCTCACAATCCCGCAATTTTTCGAAACCAATTCGATGAATTGGTTCTATTTTGGCTGTTCTTTCGGCATATGAATTCGGTTTTAAGCATTAGAAGTGGAGTGGCCAAGTGCGCGACTATACAATTCATCGCCTAACTGGGAATCGATTGCGTGGTCATTAACGACGACAGTGTTTTCGTAGCCAGCAGCGTTTTCCAGAAATGAGCAGCACTCGTGTTGCAACCAACAGCCCCAAGACTAAACAAATTAATTGTTTACTTGATGAATTAAAAGCAAGTAACGTGCGGCAACAACGAAAGGACAAAACTTATATGGATTGATGACAATGACAGTTATTAAAAGTTACCCTTCGCTGTCTGCTGTCTGCTGACGGCCTTTTAGCCGCGGCAGGTACTTAGTCCATTTCCATTTGCAGCGGTCTAAACAACATGCTGAATTAGGGACAGAAATCGGGTCGCATTCGGGGAGAAGGAATGAAAGTAGAATGAAGAAAAAGTTATGGACGGCGTTTTTTCGTCTTCGGGGACTTAATTACTTATTTATGCTGCCGCGCTATAATGTCATTATTGTCGAATAGTTTTTGCAGCCATGTTGGGGTCATTACGGTACTTTTGGTAGTGGGTCCTTTATTGTCGCAACGTGAGAGCCGGAAAACTCGAAGACAACCGAGTTCGGGCACATCTTTCAGCAACAGTTTAATTGCTGAGTTTTCCTCTACGTAGTTTTAGTGTTCAATTCAACGTTGTATCGTTTTTCAAAATGATTCAGAAAGTCGGAATAACTACTTAACAATAAAATAATATAACTATAAGAGCTGGGAATGGTATCTATATTCGAACCGACTTCATTATCTTGAATTCTGTTGAATTGATTATTGTAAAATACGAGTATTTGTACGTAGCGAAACACGTAAGGAGAGCCACGCTCACTTTCCGAAGATGTTCCACCTGTTAGCTTTATTTTCAACCAGTTTAGGAAAGTTTCAACAAACAGACATTCCGAGTCAGCATCCATATTAATCTTAACCATGTTACTTTAATAATAATTCCCTCACTATAAACGAACGTAAACCTAGACAGATATAATGTATTGTAATTATATAACCTATTTAATCTGCATCGTGTGCTGGAACATCACTTCTAATGTTTGTGAGCTATTTATGGATCATATCGCCAGCTCTCTTTCGCTCACTTGTCACTGATTCCACCATCGCTTTCTTCCCTTCTTGGCAAATAAAGTCATTTCGTCTAATACAAAAATCGTAGAGCTTCTTTTTCCAGTAAAATTGGACAGAAAATTGCTTCTTTATGTAACCGCAGTGCAGACAAGCGAGCAAAAGCGCGTCCACCCTCCACAACTGGGGGAAGGGGAACAACAACAACGTACAGCAACATGCCTAATTTGAAATCGCCTACAAAATGTGCATTAAAATAAGTAACATCCACTTGGTGTTGAGCAGGAGCGTTTCTCCACGAGAGCGAGAGAGACAGAGAAGTAGGCTATCGGGGTGGCGAAGAGTTCTGTAAGTAGTGCCACGGAGTAGAAGCCCGAAGTGTTGGAAGGATGCGGCAAGGAAATGAAAATAAAAAGCTAAAGGTGTGTAATAAAAATAAATGTCAGTCGTTTGTTTTTATCAAGTAGACACTTTCTCCGCTCCACGGAAAACACGCTCTGCCCAGCAACAGCAGAGCGCAAGGCGGTATACATGCCCGTAATCCCAAAAGGGATTCCTAATTTGTAGCTTTAGTGGGGCGCCCGAATGTGTAGCCGAAGCTTAGCACGTGGAAATAATTTGGGAAATTGGGAAGCAACGGGTATTTGGGAAAATGTGGGGGGACACGTCACTCGAAGAACTAATAAAGTTCGCAATTACTAGAAACTTTGTGTATGATAGCGCCATGAAGACGTTAAGTTGGTTGGAGGTTGTGTGTCTTCCCGAATTGTGCGGAGCGATCGAACCCTGTTGCTCTGAAAGCAGTATTAAACCAACAGGCTTTTCTGAAGCATCCATACGCAGCATTACACGATTCCACATACGCAGCTAAGTATTTTGCTTGAATTTTATCGAAGTTTCTTTTCATTTCTTCGGTCTCTAAAGTGCGTAACTACCTCAGAGGAAATTCATCACACTGAGCCGGGGGGAATCACGCTCTTAGAGAAGTTTAAAACGGAGAGCAGGGTAGAGTAATTGGAAATACGTATTCTTGAAGATGAACCAAGTTTCTTAATTCGAAAGTGAACTCGCCAATGAACATTACATTCAAAACTAAATTTAAACTAAACTTTTATTTATTTAAATACTTCATCATGAGGCGGAAATGCTTGCAGAAGCAAATTGAATTTAAGTAAGAAATCAATAGACTGGTGTTGCAAGGGTGTATATTTTGATAGGAATAAAAGCTCTTCTTTCCAACATGCAATAAACGAAATATACTAAAAGGCATTAAAAACCAGTTAAAAAGGTTTCTCCATAAATTAGTTCTTTCAAAGCGAAATTCTGTCCCCACCAAAGCACCAAGACAAAAAAAGCGGCCCAACAAACAAAATGTGATCTTTACGAGTTGGAAAAATAAACAAAAATGAAGTTCCTGTCTGCATCAAAGGACAGGAACCATCAAAGGCCAAGACGAAGGCGCTCAGGAAACTTGTTGCGTCTAAAGCGTGGTGTCTGAAACTGTTTAAACGAAAGAACCTCAACAGTAAAACTATTAAAAAGTCATAAAATTGTAAAATCTGCTATCTGCGTTTCGGAACGTCTCGCGGACGGCCCGAGCAGTGTTTTTATAGGTACGTGAGCAGCACGTAACATCGTAAAATTTCTCAAAAAGCAGCGGAATTTAATACACTTTCGTTTTCGATACTGAGACGGAAAAGTTTTCTACTCTTGCTCACAGTTTCAGAACCTTTTATTGCGCATTCATTGGGTACGTGAAAGATTTAGCACCAACTACATCCAAGTACAACAGCAATAAAAAGTCACACTTGCGTTAAGTTTCCAGCGACGTCGCGTGGACAGATAACTCACAAGAGCGGCCCATGTTCGGCTGATATAAGATATACTCGTACATACCATACTTAGATACAATACATACATGTATGTTTCGCATTGTATATGAAGAAAGGACTCCATGGTGAAAACCTGCTTGGGAAATCTATGAAAACTCTTTCCGCTAACAAGTATCTAATAACTCTATTATATCTCTATTATCACTACCTTCTAATCACTCGTCTTTAATAGTTTCTTATTACTCTCCGAAATACTTTTACTATCTGAAGAGGGAATCTCGGGTTCTTCAAATTATGCGTTGGATGACGTTATCACTCGTTAAGCGACGTTAATGGCGACAAATTGTAGCCACAACTTCTGCAAGGCGACCCATTGTGAAGCAGCAACAACTCATGTCAGGTACGTAGCGACAACAACAACATCACTCGCGCTGTATACCAAACACAATAACAAATGTTTTGAATTAATTGCACAACAATGCCAACATGACTACGACAAAACAGCGTACATAATGTGAAAGTGGAACTGTGCTGGCTTTGCAACTGTATTTTTTCGCACTTCTAAACAACGGAATTCCCAAACATATTGCAAAAAAATAGAATCCAATCAAATGGTTTCAATCTTTAATCAGGTTTACATTGTTTTGTGTCCTCTTGAATTATGTATGTATGTTTTAAGGGGAGCGCCTGCCAGCATAAAAAGGAGAACCTTGAAAATAAGCCCTGCTTTTGCCCTGAGAAGCACAATTTTTGTGTTGAATTTATCATTCATTCATAATTAATTACAAATAATACATAATAAGCCAGAACAAGTACCGGAAAATCAAATCATCGTTTCTCAACTGTTCACAGTTTAATTTTTGTTTGCAGTCCTTTAATTGGCGCAGAGTCGAAGTACAACAATCCATCCAGTCGCTTGAACAGCCGTCTCAAATCGCAACTGCAATGAAACATTTTGTACTCTTTAACACTTTCAGTGGCTGTACGTAAGCGACGTAAGCGACGTAAGCGAATGAAGTAAGCTACGCAGTCGACTGCATGCTGGGATCGGTTATCAGCGACCACATCGCTGGCGAGCAGATTAGTGCACATCGCAGTCGATGGTGCAGCTATTAATAAGCAATTCGATTTATTTTAATAATGCAACCCACTCGGCGGCTATCGCGCTACGGTCCGCTACGGTGCACGAAAACCGACTGCGTTCGGTTGGATTCATCTGCTGGAGGTTGGATTACAGCCTGGGTAGTTGCTACCGTAATGTCACCAGCTGAACACACTGCTTCGTTGTATTTGCAACCGAAGTGCACTCTGAAGCAGTGCGCGTGTTGGTGAGTCCAACATGTTGTAGCGGCCTTTAATAATTTCTGGTGAGTTTGGCCGTTTAGTCGGAGTAATCATTTTTACCAGTCTTCATGCCATCTCGCTGGTCCAGGTCCGGGGGAAGTTTGGACATCCGCAAACTCCTTTTCAGTGTGCCATGCATCTTGCATCCATGGCAAAACCATGATCGGCCGCCAGTTTCTGCGGCTCTATGGAAGCAGTAGTGTGTTTTGTGGACAAACTACAACAATCGGGCAGACACCAGGACCAGATGGTTGTGTGTGGTCCCACTCGGCGTACATTTCCGGACACCATAAACAGCCCATTGAATGAAGCACTGATGTGGAAGCATTCGAAACCGTAGCATAGGAAAGCAGCAATTGTTATCAAAAGAGGCCTGCAAAATGTCGTACATTTACTTGTGCGTTTCCTTTCCTTCGCAGAGGAGGAGGTTTTCCAGGACCACTACCCACTTCCCATTACCACCGTTTCAAGGTTGCTGAAATGACCTTTGAAATAACAAAGCTGTTCCAGGTGGATCTACTTTACATTAACATCGTACTAGCAATTGAGGTTCCAATCGAATTACGGTTTACACTTAACATTAAGACGTTTGGGAAAGTGGACACTAATGAACAACGCCTACAAGACAGCGCCCTCGTAAAGACAGCGCCGGCGACGCGGAAAACGCCGCAGCACCAACACAGAACAGCGAAGCTTCAAGCATTTCGTTGCTTTGAGTGAGTGGATGCAATGCAACATTACACACACAATATCATTGAACTACGACTGAGGACGAAGACAAAGAAACGGCGAAGGAATTTAATTTTTTCTAAACTGGCAGCACGATATGACGTTAATGGCTGTTGTCATTGGCCTCATCAGCGGCACCACCGCCAGCACCGCCTTCATCAGCACCAACATCAAGCTCTACAACAGCAACGTCGAGTCCAACAACGGATCGGACGCCGCCGCTGCGTCGCCATCTTAACGCTAGCGGCAGCGTTTATTTTTTCTTTAATTGGAAAACTTTTTCACTTCTCAACTCCGTTTCTTGCTGAGTAAAGCAGGAGGAAATAAAACAGAAATTAAAGTTTAAATATAGCGCACGTTCGACAGCCGGGCGCAAAACATCCCGCGTGTGTATTAATTTGAAACCGATTCAGCGGCGTTCCTTGACGAGGACGCTGCGCGGACGACGGACGGCATCGGCGACGATGTCGTCTGCTTCGCTGCGTTGTGTGAATTGGTTGTAGTCGCCGTCGTGGTTGTTTTTAAATGCGGTTCTTGCGTTTTGCCTGAGCCAAACGGTTTCGTGGTGCGTTGCTCGCAGTTTCCGAAGAAGGAAAGTTCATCGATCTCTCTTGCGGCTCGAGTTTCTCGCTTTCCTTCCGAAAGCCCTCGGAAAAATAACAGGGAAACTTCGAAACACAA
The DNA here is from genome assembly GCA_943737955.2 of Myopa tessellatipennis. Classification (NCBI taxonomy): domain Eukaryota; kingdom Metazoa; phylum Arthropoda; class Insecta; order Diptera; family Conopidae; genus Myopa; species Myopa tessellatipennis. Next base: position 61,445,159 of record OX031314.1, on the reverse strand, counting down.
TGATCACTGTTGATATGTGTTTAAATTGCTTGTTTCATTCATGTTTAATGTGATAGAACTAAATTCCTTCCGGTTAAATATAGTTTTGTGGTGTGTAGTTTACAATCCCCTTGCACAATAGTGATCACTCTCTACTGTTTCAAGATCAGTGTCAGTCTGTTACGTGTACTACACAACATGAACGACAACGCAGCAAGCAGTAGGCAGCAACTAGTTGCCTTGTAGTTTTGTCGCAGTAGTATTTGTATAATAGTATTTCTGGTGAACATCTTTACTTTTAGTCTAATTTCATCGATATTAATTTCCTCGAAAGTTGTCCATTAACACTTGCACTATCTGCACTCTATCAAAGCACAGAAACTAACGAAAGCAGCAGAGTGTCCACGGAAAAACGTCATTAGTCTGTGCAGCGCTGCCATTGTTGTTGTAGCACTCTGTAGCTAAACCCACCCGCACCCGATCCCGCAACCGCACTGACAGCAAGCCATGCATACCTGAGCTAATGACATTTATCATTTGCGGCATGTTTTCTTGCTACACCCTCCACCTTAACGACGTCGTTTCTTATTGACGTCATGTAATTATTAACATGCTTCCTCGGGATGTTTTGTCGTAATTTCGACGCGCCGTTTATTTCGCCCTGTATGTTAACAAGGCTTGGAAGGAAAGAACTCCAGAGTAGAACTACTCCACATTAAATGCTCAAATTGCCAGCTACGTTACAAGGTAAAACCGTATCGACAGCAGCCTTAACAAAAGCGGCCGCAGCGCCGAAAGTGAAACTACGCCTCCCTTGAAACCACATAATTTGTCAATCATTGATTGCACAGCACTGCCAAAGGTAATGTGCGAGGTGTTTACTTTGTAGTCGTGGCAGACGTGCTGTCGTGTAAGTCCTGAACTATACAATTTCGGTTAATAACAGAGGTGGATCGGAGCAAATCGCTCTACAGCAAGTGTACCGAACGAACGGACGGAATGGTGCTTTGAAGACAACTTATTCTATTCAGTGCAATAGTGGACTTGTATCAATATACGCGTGGTATATGCAGTTAAATGAACAGTAATGAAAATTACCAACGAGCCCCGTATACATATTTTGAAGTCGCAATACATGTACATTGTACATATTTGCAATATATTTACTTTGGCATTTACGCTAATCGTTAATAAATCGTCTTGCAAACGCAAATCAAAGCCAGTGTGTTTGCTTAATCTGCAAACAAGAAAACAAAATTATTCAGTTTCGAAATTTGTTTTTCTTCCACTGGCGTTGAGGTCGTCAGAGGTCGCCACCGCTTAATATATTTATAATTGCTGATTAAACCATCTATGAAGACACCATTCATTCCATTTGAGCACATTGCAGCAGCGCACTTTATGTATTATCCATAGTACGAGTATTGAAGGATGGGCGAGTGTAATTTGCGAGTGTGTGTTTCTCCTTCTCCGGGAGAGTCGCCGAGGCGTGCAGTGTGGAAACGAGCAAAAACACTGTAAACCGCTGATAAAAACCACACGCTTACACTCAGCAGCCATGACAGCGCAAAATAAGAAAATACACACAAAATAAGTGGCTCATGTGCCTCATGTCTCATGAGCTAATCGCACAACTCAACTCTACTCTACTCTCACACATGCATGGCGCCGTGTACATAATATAGTACGTACATACGAGATCTCTTCGTTAAGTGTCTCAACTACAGTGCCCGCTATTTCATTGGGACGGCAGTGGAGGAGTCTCGCGCTGTCCAACTATCTGACATACGTTCCGAACGTTCCGACCGTTCCCCAAAATTTGTATGCCAGAAGAACCTTAACAATCGCGACTGTTTTTTTAATTTCTCAAAAGATTGTTCGGTTTTCTAAGTTCTGTATTAGTTTTATTACCGTTCTGCAACTGCTACTGTCTGGACATATTCTTTATCTGTCGTTGGTCTCTCCTCTGAGACCCACTATATGTATCTATCTATTTCCTATATTTTATTTCTCTTTTATTTGCTCATAAAGCGCTATTAAAACTCGTGTATTCTTGACTTTTATTATTCATTATTTTCGCATATATTTTCGTCGGATTTTATTGCTCTTCTATGAGAAATAACTAAATATAAATGTGACCAAATTAAGAATTACTTTCAGAGTTCCACGCTGTGTGTTGTTTTTACTTAATAAATGTATTTCTAGGCGTACCTTTAATATTCATTTTTATTCGACCTTAAAGAACTGTCTGCCCGTCTCTGCGGCTATCTTTTAGGTTGTCGGGCTAAAATTAACATGAAGCCTAATTTTAAGTGTTCATTATTAGATGCATGATTGCGTTGTTGGTGCGAATTCAGTTGGCCTTGTCGATGAGTGATAATATCAGGTTCTGAAGTGGCAACTGTGTTTCTGAACTGAAGTTTCTCAGTTCTCACAGCACAATGAAACGATTCTTCGATATTCACTGCACACATCCTGGCAGACATCTTTAATAAAACAAAAAGCAGTGCTTCCTTCCTTCCTTTGTCGCTGCCTCCACTCCACTGCGTACATCGCCACGGCGAGCGCAGCACCACTCCGCACAACTCGACACTCTTCCGAGATATTCCTGTCACAAATGATAAAAATCACATTTTCCATTTGAACAGCATTTTACGAATTCGTGCATAAAATTACGAACAACTCAACTAGCAACAGCTACGAGTACAACGGCGGCTCCTTTGCGGCAGGAGAGATATTATTTCTCGCTGCTGCTGTCGCTGCCGTTGGTCTATTTTTGGCAAGGAAAGTCGTAGGTACGTTGAACACAACAATGCACATTCTTTCATGGATCTGGCAACTCCACTCTTATCGCTGCTGTGGTTACCACAATATAAAGGGACGTTGGCAGCAATATTGGCACATGAACTTTCGCTGCACTTCCACTAAAATTATTGAAGTGGAAATATTTTTCCTATCTCAGTGCAAATTACTGGAAATTACTAGCGCAACGGGCCCAAGTTATTGCCAGGAAATGTCGGCGCGGCTCTATCTATCGTGGCCAGGATGTTGACGGTGCCCAGGCGGCGATTGAATTCACTCATCGAATTAGTTCATCACGCCGAACACTTCTCGGGAAATTGACAGTCGCTTGTCAGATCTGCAGACAAAGTTGTATATCGATGCTTTGAGGCAGAAGGTTCAGAGCGGCCGAAGATTCTTAGAGCGAAGAGTGCTTGCTACAACTCGTAGTTAGTCGTTAGTATTGCGTTGTAAATGAATACACTTTGCATGTTTCAATAAAGATAAACCTACTGACAGATGAGGTCAAGTTTGTTGTACTCGTATTTAATGCCTTCATAAACACTCGAAGGATTTCACTGAGGCTTTGGGCTAAAACTCGAGCACGTTTTTCATCTACGACTTTAATTACAACAATAAATGTCAACTTACCTTCCCCTCTATGCTCGAATAGCTACAAGGGCTGTGTAATTGTGCAGTAAGGATAACAAACATATTAAAAACCCCAAAAAAGCAGAATGCACTGTGTACAAAATAAATAAATAAATAAGTTAACTCGACACAAAGTAGAAAATAATCGCATTAACCCGCTGATGACTGTCTATCTGCTGTCTTTGGTGCACATACAGCAACTCCCAGGCTTGCCATCAGCAACATCGTGCAGTTGTCACCAACACTCACGTCGGACTGATTGCCGTCCGTCCAGCTGTCATTCACTGTAGCCAATTTTCCGTAACCCTTAAGCACGCTTAGTTAAACAAATCAAACGCCGGCGACGCGGCGGCAGACGTGGCATTAAGGCCCATTAAAATTCGGTAAAAATTTAAAATTGTGTTCGTGGACGCGGCGAAAGCGGGTACTCTGCGAATGCGTGTTGTTGTTATTGCTGTCGATTTAGTTTAATTCCGAGGAAAAACAGATCACACACAGCAACTGTTCAACAAAGGGTCACTTCGCACCCTTCTGGGTTGCCAGACTCACTCACTCGATGGCGATGCTTTGCGCCCCTCGCGTCAGCAGATAGGCGCAAAGCATCCCGCTGACTTGTTTATTGTGCTGGGAGTGAAGACTGAACAATAAAAAGTAACAAGAACGCTGCTCAACAAAAGAACGCAAAAATCAAACCGAACCAATTCAATTCACTCGTGCGCTCTTATTTGCATTTCCACGCGGTTCTGCGGCGGAAGTGAGCAGCAGCCACGTTTTCCCGAATGTATAGCTTCACCCTCTGCCCGAGCTACAGATCTCCGCAGATTGCATTATTTTGCAGCAGATTGTGTTTATTTTGCTAACAGCAGCAAACCTCCAGACAAGCCACCGTGTGTTCGCTGCACAATTTCACAAACACGCTTCTCAGCGCTGACATTTAAAGCTCATTTAATTAAGAATTAGGCTGATAAGTACTTCAATAACAGCTTCTTACAAGTGAAAGACGTCTGTGAAGCTGTCATTGCGACAGTTTTATTGTGCTTAGATATGTGTAGATAGTGCGAATAGATAAGGAATCCTCCGATTGTGCAGTTGCATAATATTCGAGGATTGAACCTTAGTTAGGTTAATGGTTTAGTGCTAAGATGCAAGAGCTGATTGATAAAGCATAGAATGCAAGAAAGGTAGCGCTGGAAGAAGGACAGTTAGTCACATGTTCGGGGTACCACTGTCTGATACTACTATTTCGTGTTCTTACACTTTTAGCAAAACCCTCCTGAAACACCGTTCGTACCTGAGATGATAAGAAAACGAAACAAGCCGTGGATTTGAGTAAATAACTGAAAATGGCTGAAAATTACGATAGATTTTCAGCTGCTGCTCTAAAACTGTACATGCATCATTGCGTTAAAATAAAGAAAAGCCAACTCATCCTTCATTGGAATAGAAAACACACGAGTAGCACGCAGCCGTATTGTTGTTTGTCCCTTCCGACCAACGTAATGTCTGGCCAGCCCTAGCTTCACCATCCCTTCTTTCTGCGTTGTCAACGCTGCATTATCATATTTCCAAAGGGTGCGCTTTGACGCAGCTATTCACTTTGGGAACCAAACGAGGCTGGTACGTGACAGAAACAGCACCAGACACAAACAAATTGAATCATTCTCATCAAATTGTTCATAAAAATCCATCAAAATCAACGCGCTCATCAACAGCAGCAGCAGCAGCAGCAGCAGCAGCAGCAGCAGCAGCAGCAGCAGCAGCAACAACAGCAACAACAAGCAACCAGAAAAAAGGAATTCATTGAAGTTGACAAACAAGCAACACCAACCGTGAGTAGTGACGGAACCGTGGCGGCTTTTATACTTACATGGTACTCGTGCACATGACTTTTTGCGAACAGTGCTAAACTCGAAGGAGAGAAACGACGAGCTTCCTGCTTCCGAGTTTTTGTGTCTAGTTATTGTTGGTGACCCGCAAAATTAGGGGTGCTTTTGCAACGAACTCTAGCCACGATTCAATAGATTATCTTCTTATCCCATCGCTGCAATAGCGGTATTTTTAAAATAGTTTTAAACGACTTACTAAGAATCACTCTTTGTTTAAATTCACCATCCGTCATTTACACAGCATTCAATGCCTTCCGTTGGCTGGAGTGCTTCCACCCTGTGACTCAGGTTTTAATTGGTTTTGAATACTAATCTACAAGAATGGGATCGTTTGATATGAAACACTCATGTGAGTTGTGAAGACAGAATTCAACGCCCGAGTAGCCAAAATGAAGTTAATAATATTTAAGTTAAAATACGATATAAAAACATGGCTGTAAATAGCTAGACAGCTATTTCCACAAGCTCTTAAATTTCCGATAATATTAATTGAAATTCTACTCCATGTAACGAAATCCGCTTCCTTCGGCTGCAGCCTTAAACGTCGAGACACCGCCGACTACTTTGTTGAAGCCACTATTGCGCCAACTCCTCCTTTCACACTCACCTCCATAGCGTTTCCGCGAATGTTTATTATGTTGCTATTTTCACACCGGTTTTTAGCCTGTACCGTAAATTTGCACCGCTCCGTTGACGGATAGGCTGCCAAGCCAACACAATCCTAGGATTGCGATGCCTAATAAAAATCAACATAAATTCATCAGTTTAACTGCCTTCAACCCTTCGAAATCTATAATATTTTTTATGTTATTGTTTAAGACTTTCTTGCGTTTTTCTGCGTTGGCGGCAAACTTGAAAGCCCGCAGTGTTGCACTATAAAAAGGACGCCGCTGCAGCATCTGCTGCTCACGGCTCACTCAATGGTTACTCCATGCGCTGGCCTCATATTCAAGTGGAGTTGCTTAAAATGCATTATCACCTCTTAGCCTGTTATAAGCAGGCCTACAAATATAATAGCGGAGCTTAAGGGGGCTCAACAGAGTGTGGCTAGTCTACAATTTTTGCCTATCACTGCAAATAATTCTTATGCTGAAAAGTGCCACATAAACTGAACAAAATCCCCAGATGTGGTGCTTCAGCTGACCCAACACAAAGTGTTTAAAGAAAAGATGCTGGGCGGCGGCGTAGAAAAAAGGAGTTGAGAAAGCGCACTTAAATGCTTAGCGAAAACGTGTGAGTTGAAGCCGGATGGATGTCTTCCGAAGGTTGTCCTCCATTAATAATCTGCATCGACGGCGAAGCTATATCTTCAGGGAACTTTTAAAACAACATCCTTATAAACGTACATACATACACACTAGAAATGTGAAACCCATGCCCAATAATAGGCATGATTCGCTCGGCGATATATAAAACAAATACCCAATCTAGTGTCGGAGAGTCTAACACCAAAATCTGTACAGATCAACTAAAAAAACAAGGAAAGTTTAATCAAGCATGATCTGCAGAACTCCAGATCAATCATAGGTAGGGATATACGGGGTTCCATAGAGCCAAGCTGCAGGTTCTTTAAACATTTTTAGTGCTTTTATGACCTGAAGCTTTGGTTATATTATAAATGCTGCTATTTTGAGGAACTGGTAACGAGCTTTGGCAGGCTTGATTTAGGTAACATGAGGCAAATAGAGCACTTTTCCTGGGCTTGTATAAAATGTTCTTCGTACGTGTGTCCTTACCAACCGATCAGTGAAGAATCAAAAGCAAGGTCACGACAAGCGGCTGTCAGAAGTTCCAACAACACAGGCGGGTATTTCGAGAATGTGGGTATGTGTCCAATTCTAGAAGGACCCGCACATAATAATTTCCTGGTCGATTAAACACTTTTTAACGCTTTCATATTGAAAGAAAAATAGACGCTCGTCTATTGAATTATTATATAAAAATGTTCACTTCTTAATTAAGCACTAATAAATACATATACAATATCTCATTGCTTAACTAATGGGTATAAAAAACGTAATATGTCGAAGATTAAAATATAAGCAATACTGTGTCACTTACCGGGATCTGATGTATCTAAGACGGGTGGTTGCTGAGATAGTGGTCCAGGTGTACTACCAGCGCCCGGCGACCGAGCATCATCGTTCATTGCGCCACCATATGATAATGATGAACTAGGAGGCCGCTGCAAGTGGAAAGGGCAACAAAAAATTAGATCTCGCTTTCGAAATTCGACTTTCAGTTTCCGATGCGTATCGTGAAACTGTACATGATATTGACACAAGAACCAAGTTTTCTGTAAACACAGTTTCGATCTGATAAATGATAATGAATTAATATGAAAGCTTAACTTCTAGGCATCTGCAGAGCATGCAAGAAAATTATAAAAACGATCTGTCCGCGCTTTAATAGCGCTTCAAGGAGCCCTTAATTTTTGGTTGGTTTTTTTACGAGGTGTTGAAAAAAATTTAAGTTTGATTACTAATAAATTCGAACCCGAACGTTTTATAGACTTCGAACAACTGCTCATGGCTTCGTTTTGTTCCTTAACCAACGCAAGTGTTGCGGTTAATGAAGACAAGCTAATAAAAGAACACATTAATTCAAATTTTAGGCGAGTGCGAGTGGTGATAATTTCGGCGCGTCTTCCCAACTGCAATTATAAAGGAATATTTTGGAATTGGAAGCTATTAACACATGAAACGCGATCAGGTGCTCACACCAATCAACAGCAGTATAGTCGAGTACGGCAGCCAAGTTGTATGCGGTGACGCAGTAGACGCAAACCTCTGCAAGTGCCCAATTAAAATGCAGATTGCATTCTGCCGCAATTGGTTATTCTACACACTAGAGCTGCTGTCAACATGTCTTCGTTGGCCATTTTGTTGGGCTTACTGGACAATATGGACTTCCCAAGTCTAGACTAGTCAACAGTGTCAGAACAGAAACGATACTTTCGGAAACGAACATTCGTAAGTTGACTGCAGAACATGAATACTTTTATTAGCGACGTTTGAGTTAGTTGCTGCTGCGTGCTTGATTTCACATAAGCACCGATGCAGCGACGCAAACTGCTGCCTTAGTTGATGTTAATATTGTAGCAAACATAGCTGCAGAAATGGGTGTGGTCAACCAGCTCTACATTACTGCAGAATATTCAGTTCTTCTTCAGTATCTTCAGAAACAAGACTTAAAGCAAAAGTATTCGAATCTTCACTTGTTTCAGATATTCTCTGAAATACAGCATAACTACAAACTGATTAACCAACTCAGAATGTTCAGAATTAAGAATTACTTTCAGAATTAATCTTCACTTCACTCCACTCCGCTCCGTGTATTTGTATGCAGACAACGTTCGTAATTTTGTTTGTCATTCTTGCAATTTTTGCGCCGAATCCGAAAGTTTTGCTGGCAACGCGGCTTCGAACGACTGACTGTTAGACGCTCTTCTCGTATTACCACATTCCACATTATGATTTCTATAAAATTTCAATTACAAATGCAAAGACAGCGTAGGCAGGCAGCACAATAGTGAGGACAACGACGGCAACGAAGGCGGAGCGTTTTTAGTGCCAGTCTTGTCTGCAGCGACGACATTTAATATTTGCTCCAAGAGCCAAACATCGAAATACGTACTCATACATACATGTCTATGTATACACACACACATACATCCTGTGTACGGATTCAAGCAGAAATGAATTTCTAATAATAGCAACAAATAATAACAAATTGCCCATGAGAGGGCGATTTTAATATGTGGTTTTACAGAATACATAATATTAGCACTTGTTATGCACGCTGCATACGAAAGAAGCGCGGCTTTGATTTAACTGAGCCTGCAAAAATATTCATTAGCAATTAACAAGCATTCTACCTCTGAGGAGGATGAAATATTTTGGTATCATTTGCAGCAATTTAACATACATGGAATTCAAGAGATATCTGAGGAGTTGTGTGGAGATCCGTTCGCGGAGGGGAAAAGCTTGAAATCAAGAGATCCGGATCCTGCCCTATTCAGCCTGAGACGCCGCCCCAAGGAAACCTGAGAGACATGCGTCTCTGTGATTATAGTCTGGTAGTAAGTACACTACGCGTGCGGGCTTCCAAAGTTGCCCGCCCTCGTTTTCCACTCTGCTCGAACGCCTCCCACACACACTTTAAAACCATTAAGTTACCAGCAAGAGGTCTTCAGAATAATCGGGCCATTGAACATTTTCACTTAATTGTTAATTGCATATGATGCAACATGCTGTGATAAGGAGTTCCCGGGCACCGACTTCCTTGAGCTATTCTCGAGTGAAGTGTTTTTACGATGTACGAAAAGATCTAGCATTCGGAAACAAATGCATTTCGGACTTAAGTGCTTGCTGCAGATAAACGCGAAGTGTTTTTAATGTGTTTCAAATGTGGGGTGGATGGTGTGGTTGGGGGCCCGTACATTAATCAAATATTCAAACATGATCCAGCTTCAAGTTATGATGGAGATCCAATATTGCGAAGAGTATATAGGCCATGCTGCTAACTTCTAGCAGATTAAGTGAGGCTCTGATAACATACACGTCAATGGTAACGCCATCAAAACAAAGTGTTCGATCGTAAATTTTTTAATTATCTCTCATTTTATGAGCAGTCAGCAGATACGGCCACGCAGACGGACGGACGGACGGACGGACGGACGGACGGACGGACAGACAGTCAGGCACTCGAGTTTCATTTAGTTGCCCGAAACATGCAAACTTTACACCAAATCTACTTGCGGCGGATCTGTTATGAGTTTTATTTCTTCCTCGACTGCTGTAGGTACAGCGAAATTAGCCACATTTAATTAAGCGTGACGAAACACTGCAAACAAACTTCTAAGCAGTAATAAAAACAACATTAAACGCTGTTGAATTACTTATGCTCCTGCCATTTGTGTAAATATCAGTTGCATTTTAAAGAGTACGGCGTCGAATGTGCCCCATTTTTATGAGCGTTCAATTTTAATATAGATAACTTGCCGGTACGAAGGGAACCTATTTGCGCTGCATATTTGTTGTTTCTCCGTACTCCATACTCGTAGTTTAGGGCATTTGGGAAAAGTGCTTCATGGTCTTTAAGATTTTGTAATTTAATAGCTCTGTCGGCCAGTTTGTAAGGTGCTCCTTAGGAACCCTCATCAAGCACTCGGCCGGAGTTTTTGTTCCTCGTAAGCGCGTGCTTAACAGCTCACATTAACTAAGTATCTTTCGAAGTGCAATTTTTACGGCAGGTATTTCAGCGTGGCCGCATTCTACTGATATACTACAGTGCGTTGGGGACAAGGAACCGGCAACCATTCTACGCAAGCCGGCGTGTAGCCTTAGAAGTGGTTTATGGTTACTCGATGACGAGTCGAGCGGAAACTAAACGCAAGTGTTTTTAAACGAATTAAAAGCAAAGAACCATCAGCTTATACTTTCCAGCTTATCGCTTTAAGCTTTCCTGCAGCCGATAAGGTGCCCGCTGCTACCCGATGCCATGTCCCTGGCTTTACTTTGTTACTTCCTCACGCTCGAGTCTTGCGTTTATTTATTCTCCTTGCTGGTGGTTGGGCTTAAAGAAATGTTTCAATACTCGGCGGATACTTTTTAAATATCGCACACTAACATGTAACCTAGAAACTAAACGTTTGCGCAAACAAAGCGCAAGGTTTTCCTTAACACGCCGAGTTCGCATGCTCCAATCTAATTAAGCTCATCGTCATTTCCATCGATTGAATTCAATTTCATTAAAATACTAAACTTAATTGAATTATTCTGGTTCGCATAGATGGTGGTTGGCACCGGATGATGGGGCCCATCGAGTACCCGGCTCTATCTGGCCGGCTAGCTGCCGCTGTGTACTCGCATCAGCCAACTACTCGTATCTGCTAACATTTATCTTTAACCGGTTCTATTAATAATTAGTTAATGCAAAACGAAACGAAGTGTGCAACTGAAAGGAATGAGCCACTGCGAACAACTTCATTTAGGGCAAAAAGATGGGGCGCATTACTTGTCACACGGGACCAAGCGACCAAGCGACCAAGCGACCATTCGACCGCAAAGGCGACTGCAGGAGGAAGGCAGACATACGATATTCAACAAATGGTGGGTAAGAGGGTCGAATCTTGGGTCTGTTGCAGTTTTCGGGTTCACAAAGTGATCAGGACTCGATTTGCAATCATATCCACATCCCCTGTCCACATTCTGTCTGAGATAAAATGCTGCAATTATTTATTTACTACATGAGCACTGGCTGAAAAGGGGCTACAGTTGCCAGACGCCTTTCCCATGAACTGTCTCACTTGACTACGGAGGAGACACGCGACAAGGCGGCTTGCGACAAACAGCAACTGAAGCGAGAGGCCACCAACTACGAACCAACGTGAAGTTGAGCTGATGCTAGCGGAGAAAGGCTTTTGTGGGAAGGATTCATCCAAATTTAATTTCGAATATTGCGCAGTTTTTTCTTCGTAGTGTGCATGAAGCCGCTCTGCGAAGGATGAAGGACTTCAAACTAAATTCCTCATGCATTATAAATTTATAGAATATCGTCTTCTTAGTTTTCGTTTTCTCAATGTTTTCGAAATTCGGGAGCACCGTAAATAAATCCAGAATTCTTAAGTGCATCGATACGAAACTGAAGTTGAAATAACGTATACAGACCAATGCTGATGATTTCGGAAATGACACAAGTACACTTTGTATTGTTTTTTTATTCGACATGTCTTCCATTTAAATATAAATGAATTGTGTGCCATGTGACAAAACACGCGATAGATCGATATTATTTTGGTGCACTATGGAAGTGGAAGATCCGATACGTCAAAATGCAGTATTAACCATTAATTAATAATGAAATATTTAATGAGATTTTATAGAAAAACGTGCGTGGAGCACAAACGATCTGCTGAATGAATGAATGTTCTGCTCATTGCAGCTCAATCTCATCGCACTTCCCATTTTAGGATCTCAGAAAGAGGCCCACAACTGAGGCTCTACTGAGCATGTTCAAAAGTTTCCCCGTCTATATAAATCCGGACGGATGATAAAAGCGTTGGACACACATGAGATGCTTTTCTTAAAGTTAAAAGTTTTCCGAAAAGAAATCAAGTTTTACGAAAGCAGCGGAAGGAGGGAAACACAGTTTTCAACTTATTGAGTGGTGACTGAGGATGGACGAGGAGAGCAATAAAGACAAAACACGTGCAGAACTTTGTTTATCGTAATCACATTTAGCGTAAAGCAATAAATTCGAACGGATAATCTATTTACCAGATGTAATCAGAGTAACAGAATTAATCAGAGATTACGGCGGCACAATACTCGGTACAACTATAGTTATTATGAGAAGAATGAAAGAATTCGAGACTCTTCTAGTTCGGTTCTTGTATAACCAGCCCGTTAAAGGACGACGTCTTTGTAAATCTGATTGGTTACGCACTTCGGTTTTATTTGAGTGATGCAACTACTCATAGTGAACTTAATTGTAGCCAACTGGACTTGACACCTTTGCACACTGGTGGACCACATAATGCGAAATCGACAGCTTATAAATAGCAGCAACTACCACAATGGATCCACTGCTTACGTTCAAGCGATTAAACACTTTAAGTGGCACTTAAGCCAACCCATAATTACAACATAAATTCCAGTTCAATATTGCTTTGCATGATGAGCCGGCCGAACTGCCAACACGGCAGGTCCAACATGTTGATGACGGACGTAATGTCAGGAGACTATTGAAAAGAAAACCTAATAACGACGAAAGCTCACCTCTTCCAGACGACGTAACAAAGCCGGATCATGCGTCTGGCGAACGTGTACTCGTAATGAGGGCTAAGCTTCAAACACCCATCCGCAGATGAGGCCGCCCAGCCCACCACCCACCCTCTATCAACTCATGCTAATTGAGCACAAATACTCTGCCACTTGCTGGACTCATGCCAGTCGCACACTCGCATATTTTCGAAATTAACTTGAAGTACCACGCAGATACGTGCTCGCAGATACGCCACTGGAATTCGTGATACCTCGTGCTGTGTGCCCACGGTTCAACCGCGCAAACATATAATTTCTTAGCCACAGCCTTAAACAGTATCCGAAATACGGCATATAATCAGAACGTCATTATCAAGCTTAAGCTGTATGGGAACCTATGATTATGTGTTAAAGAAAGTCGTTCCACAGAGAAAACAATCAAATTATAGTTATTGTCAAAAGCGAGAAACACCCCCGAAGTTGCGCCCATTCATTGTGTGAGCTCGGCGCTACACCGCTGATTTTTTTTTTGATAACTTTTGACATGACGTTTGGTGCTTGTCACTTGCAGCACCCGAACTCGAAACCTCTGGGATTCGTGCACGCTTCATTGGCGCCGGCAGACACACTCTTGTCCTCCACCCTCTACGCGTCCTGAGCACATCCTGCGAGCTTGTTAATTTGGCTGCTTCGGCGAAACACGCGCACTCTGTTTGTTTTCTCACATTTCTGTTTATTTTTTTGAATTGACGTAAGATTCGCGCCAACAAATTGGAATCGTGTTTCGATCCGGGGCTGATCAGGACGAGGACGATGACGGGGACGTGTATCCTGTGGTATTTGCTATTTGTTGACTCGAGTACTGGAAACCACCTTGCAGCCGTGTTAAAATGTAGGCACAGGATCATTGCTGAGCTACGGCATTTGAGATCAGAGCATCCTGTGAACACACAATATTCAGTCCTGCCGAATGCCACACAATCAAAGCATCCAACGCCTTCATCTCCTTTTTGAGGTTTGTTTTAAGCCTGTTAACCGTTAGCGATTTTAAATTTCCCGAGCATTTTAGGTTCAGGATTACCGTTCCATGCAAGGAGATCATTAATTCGTTATGATGTTAATCCGTATAACCTGAAGTCGTGGCATTGTTGAGAACCTTGCCTGCGAACAGTTTTCACAGCGTTCACGTGCAGATGTTCAACACAGCAAGTATTTACTGCCCATGGCTTTCGGATTGTTTACTGATTGGATGTTTGTTTGGATGTTTGTTTGGCTTGTTCCAAATTTGTGTTCCCTCTCACACTCGCTCAATCAGCCAGTCATTCTGTGCTGACGGGCAACATATTTTCGTCCTTTCCAGTTGTAATTGTTTGCTGCGTACACTTTGGCTCGGCATATCCGTAAAGCAAATAATTAAATCCTTTTTCTTTTCCTCCAATCTTGCTTATTTGTGTGTTTTGATGGATTCCCCTCGTCTGTTTGCTCTTGGTTTGCTTCTAGTGGCTGCCTGTTTCTGATTTCGAGCCCCTCCTGTTCTGCCCCTTCTCGGCGTGTTCAGCTAGCATCGAACAAACACAGCGACAAGCGTAGCAACAGCAGCACAGCAGCTAACATTTCACATATCCTTAATTAAGGATATGCGTTGAGTGGTGCGCAATTTTTGCGCTTACAAAGCTTAGACAAGCCACCCAGCCACTTCAGTCGCCCCTTGAACGCTTTCCGAGCGCTGTTGTTGGGCGTCGAGAGAGCGTCAGCTGAAGTGGTTGCCACCTCGCACGTCATAGTTTGCTGTGGATTTAATTGTGCGCATGGAATTTAATTGTTTTACAAAGGCTCGGGGTGGAGCACGCTAAAGAGTAGTAAACAAAGACTTTAATCAGAACAAGCGTACGAGAATCGTGGCGCGGAGTTATTCCCGTGTCTCTACACATAATAATGCGAGTAGTCCACCACCTTTGGGGCTGGTGTAGGGGCTGGTGATGGGCATCCGAGTTGGGAGGTCGGTCTTTCCATACAGACGACTCTGTGGTGAACAACTCCATACAGCTGCTTAAGCTTTAATTAAAAGTGCATTCAGTAGGTTATTATTTTGGTGTAATGTGATTCCTTCTTGCAAAGAGTACGTCACTGATTTGGAAATTTGTCAAAGGATTGCTTTAAATTAGACCGAATGAAATATTTGTTAGTTTTCAACGTTATTTTCCCTTATTTCACCTTATCTACTTTCAGTCATATCGAAGAACATCTGCAACTTAACTAATTTTAGACTATGTACATTCTTTTCTGCATAATATCATTCCACGATAAAAAGATTTCCGTGCCGATCTCATCAGCTGAACCAGGCGCACATCCCATAATAAAGCTAGGACACAAACCAGTCGTGTTGCAGCGAAGATTATCTGTTTTGTCGCATTGCATGTCAAGTCAGCAACATGCTGCAGACAAGCGCAACAACAATGCGAACAACAACAACAGCCTGTTACTTAGCATATGTCGCAAGAGGCGCGAAGAAATTCGCCAAATGCAAATCTATGAGATGCTGGCAGCCATCTAAGTGGCCAGGGAAAGAGCAAAATAAATCTGAAAATCTGCATATCTGGAAATATGCAGGGCAGAAAGTACATCGCAAGTGGATAAATAAACTGCAACTAAGGACAGAAATGAAGAACTTGTAATTTGCAAATGAATGAAGAACACATGCTCAAACGAACGCTGTCCGTCCAGGTGTCTGTCCGGCCGTCGGTTCGCTCGTTGCTGCATGTCTGTTGCTGCATTTTACGCTGCAACACAACGAGCAGATCAGCGCTGAATTAACTCGGGTCGCAGATCTTTACATGGATAAATAGATTGGCGACAGCTCAAGTCAAGACACAAACCACGAGGCTGTTATTGCTGTTGTAATCCTTGATGTTGTTGATTTGAATAAAAAAAACTAATGAAAATTAAAATTGTAAATGTCGCAAATGTCGTAAATGACACCGCTGCTGAGGCTGAGGCTGAGACTGAGGCGACGATAACAATCTGATAAGCTTGGCGAGGGCACTAACAGCTACACAGGGGTTGCGTGTAGTACCGTGGGCCAGCACATCGGGTGTAAGAAGTACCGAGGTGATGTATGCTGCATTATTCGAACATGTAGACACATATGGGGCGACACAATGACATGCAACACGAAATGCTTTGCATACAAGCTTAAAATTAATTACACGATTAATGCGTAGTTGTGCTGAGATGGTTTCGTTTTTACTTCTTCTCCTGTGCTCATGCCTCACTTGGAGAAACACGTCAAAATGCGGAGTTCGCAACACTAACTTGTGGATGTCTAAATCTGCGAATTGTTTCGCATCGAGATCTCTCACAAGCACACAAAAATACACAATTCACCCCGTAGTAAACCATATTATATTATATTTATCTACGATTACGATAGAAATCTCGATAGAAGTGGTACGAGGTCTTCGTAAAGCATTCTCTTCCGAGAAATGCGACTGATGTTCACTGAAGTTATCGGGCTATATGACGAATTGAGGTTCTTGCAAGAATGCAAATAAATGCGTCAATATTTCACGCCTCAATTGGTTCTGGCCCATAAATTCAATAAACGGTATCTGCATCAATTGAAGTAGGAGAGAAAGTGGAATAATCTTAAAACCGAAGTCATTTTATTGCTATTTTTATCATTCTTAGAAGTAATTTTGAGTGAGACGCCAGCAAACCTCTCTGTCATTCGGAAACAGACTCTGTACTTCTCCAGCTGAGTTTTCGGAAAAGACTCTCGAAGGGCGTTAATAGTCAATACTAAGATCTTAATGAACATGACTCTGCAAAAGTCGTGGTCCCTTTAGGGACTCTTAAGTGAGTTCCCTGAGTACTTCAGGTGCTGCAGATGATTTCTGAAGCGCGGCGCGTGCAGCGTGCACGTTAGCCGAAGTATTTTCTAACAATTTGTACTCTATGATTAAAGGAAAGTGTTATTTGTTTCTAATTCTCTGAAACATCGCCGGCAGTTTTGACGTCTGTAAGTCTGACGCAGAGCACACGTCACGTCATTTAAACGACTTTTCAGAGTAAAAAAGGAATTCGACAAGTCATGTTCCGTCCTGTGGACTTTCTGTGAGCTTTCGTATCATGAATTGTGTAGTTTTAGTTCTCTGGCATTCTTTGCTTATGAGACTCCGATTCGAATCTCGCCTTTTATGAACTCGCGTCTTAAGACGGCCACACTGTTCTATAAATATTGCTGATTCATAACTTTTGAAATTTTGTCGTGTTGTCTTTTGTGGGTCCCCCAAATTTGTACTTTTTAGTTACAGACACATTTCGAGTAATAATTGCAATCTCATAACGCAGGAGTGTCCAACCTTTGAGCGTGACATTTCTTCAGTGAAGCTATATGCCACATCAATTCCTCTAATGAATTCTTTATAAGTTTAACTAAATTCTGAGTGAAATCTCTTCGCAGAATTGTGTATGTAAACAAAACTGCAAACATTTTTCAAAAGAGTGCGGATAGCTTTTCCGACTCTGCCCAAACTCGCGACGTTTCGTGTTCGGGCGCATGGCGGCCCTCAGGTTGGACGCGCCTGTTGCAGTGGTTGGGATGACTGGAAAAGTACATTATTTCTGAGTTTTGTAGCGTCATGCCTTGTTATTGTTGCTGTTCATTGCATGGCAATCTGCGCTGCCGGCCAGACTTCATGGGAAAGTCAGACCGCTAGACGTCGCGCCGAATTTGGCATGACTCGGCAGGAAGTCTACACAACGAACCTTAGTTGAATACTCTCTTAAATACCCAGACCACGCCGGAGAAGGTGACGGGGGAGGAGGTGGGTGGGGTCAGTGCAAAATGCGCATTTATTTAAGAGTGATATAAGTTTAAATTTCACTGTATAACTTCAACCTGCTTTGATAGCGTTTCTACTTAGCAAGCCTGATGGATAGTTTCGAGTTTTCTGTATCTATAGATAGTGCTGATACTATAGTCGATAAGGGACGAGTACTTTGCGTCCGATTTTCCGTGCTGCGCCGTCATAATTTCCTTAATTTTCTCATTTATGAACCTGACAGAGGAACTGCAATTATGACGTCCTTACTTGAGGATAGAAATATTTAATTATCCGGAAATAGATTCCCCTTTTCACAGGTTATGCATACTTTTCGCTAAACTTCTACAGTTGAATTGATGCCCGTGCGAGCGTCTGGAAGTGCGAGTAGGTTCGAAACTAAGATAACAATACCAATATTTTGGCTAAGATGGCGTTTTAATTACTGTCCTTATACATCTTTAATAAGAGCCAAAGGAACGCTAAATGCTGTGCCAGCTCCGTGCCCCCGAGGAGCGCCATTAATTTAAACGTTTTACAACCATTTAGATTCAAAGCTGCTCTCCACTGAGTGAGACGTTGCCACCTTTTCGGTACGTGTCGTAACCGGCACAATAAATTTTATAATGATGTTGGTGTTGTTAAAAAAGACACATGCGTCGCCTGCGCTGTTGAGTTGTTGGTGGTTGTCTTGGTATTCGGTGAGTGCTCCGCTAACCCTTGCATGAGAATTAAATTTGAATTTACTGAAATTTGATGTGCATTATTTGATTATCCTTTAAACAATTACAGGCCATTTTTCATCCTTCAGAGAGTCATAAAAATTAGAAAATTTGATTATTTAACGCTTGATGATTTAACGGTGGCCTTTTGCGTGTTTCCAAGTTATGGCAGACTCACAAGATGGAATCTGATAGACGCACGCAGCCACCCCTCGAAGGCAGTGATTTTTGTGCTTTCGGGGCGACTGCGAGCTGCGAAATGAGTTAAATGAGCTTCGTACCTTCTGACAGGCGCCATTTTTGGATCTCATGGGAGCGCTACTGGCTAGGGGTGCATATATTAAGGACGCCAGTGAAACGAATGGCTGGCAGGGGAACTGAGCTGTGTAAATTGGATTTCAGACATGCACTTTGCGGTTTCAACGCGAACCCAAACTCTCCTCATCTGGGTTGGAAGAAGATTCGGCAAAGGGTTAGAACTGACACCTTGTTGATTGTTTCAGACACAAAGAGAGAAATAAAGAGTTGCTAGAGTGCAGAAGGGTAAAAAGTGTACAATTTTACTGAATCTCGCAGCTTCTCAAGACTTGTTAGAAATTCCAGCGAATATTTGGTATGGATAACAACAAGATACAAAATCAATTGCATTTAAAGGCAGCAACATACATCGTTGCCCAAGTGGCATGTTTTTCTTTCCGATTGCATGGCCACATACAATGAATGCTAAAAATGCAATTACGATCCTTTTTAAGTCGACGCACATGTTTTCTTAACGCTTTCTTTCCGACACGCTCGCTGCAAAAACTAAAATCTGAAACTCATCCTGTTTTTGCCCCAGAGGATGCGCCTCTCAGTTCGCTCTCGCTGCTTATTTGCGGCTGCAGCGAGCTCTTTATTAATGTTTTAATTATGTTGTCGTTTCGAGCACATTTAGAAAGTCATCTTCGAGTAAACGCTCACTTCATTTGGCAACACGGCATGTGATCTGTCATAATTTCTGCTCGTTATGGTCCGACGAGTGCCTGCTTCAGCCGCGTACCTGGCGGACGGCGACGTTCCGGGCGCGGTGCGGTACTCCCAGTTATGCAACGTACATTTTTTAAATGACCAACTAATGCAATTAAGCTGTGCTTGTTTGTCAGGTAGATCAACGCTTGCGATTGAGCAAGGAGAGAATATGTGTGTGAATGCTAGCAAGCCCCATTATTTTGGGTAAAAGATTATTTTTCAAGCGGACAGACGATGCAACCTTGAAACATCCTACGAACTAGAACCAATCCAAAGTATTTAAAGGTGCTTAAAGTGCACATAAAATAGCATTTAAAGATCTTAGCGAGCAATGGTTCGGATTCATCCGGAGGACCACACTGCTGCCCATAAAAGACGGGTCTCAGTCTCATTACAAGCCGACACTTCTTCGGAAAGCAGGCAATTAAATGTTCTTTATCTACCCAGTGTTCATCAAGCCATCTTTTGGCGTGGTATCTCTTGAGGAGAGTGAGGAAAACCGCTAAAATAGGATGACTTCTACTTTTTTATGCATGGATTCTCAAGTCTCCGAACTGTAGACGTCCATTCAATCAAAGATGTCTTCTTCTGAAGTCGATTATAATAAAGCATATTATTTTTAGCGAAATTAGTTGTGAGAGCAGCAACTCCACCGCATCCCCAACTGCGGCAACCCTGTAATATAGTAAAAGCAGGCTCGCAGCAGTCCGAAGAAGCATTTTCCACAAGAGTCGAAATGGAAACAGTCTGTTATTACGACAAACAGAACATTCAAGTACTCATGCACCACATCGTGTGTAAAAAGTGTACACGACCACAGCGCCAGGTGAACATCTGCAGCACTGCGAGGTGAGCCAGCTGCTCGAACCATGGCCGGGATCAATTAAGGCAGATTAACGAGTCGCCTGAACGGATTTGCATGATCTCTTTTCAAACACAAAATGAAATGCTAAACGTTTTAGAATCTACAAATAATGTAATTACGCAATTATATAGTAGAGCGAAGACTTGATAACGTGCCGCACGTAAACCTGTTCGCTGCCCCGCACTCGTCTGTGGAGCTCGTTTGAACCTGCTCGCCTCTGAATCCCGGTGATGGGACGGCTGCTCCGCCAGTGAGTCAGGTAGCAGCGGCACAGTTCAGGTTTATACAGAAATGTGGCCAGACGAACTTTAGACCAATCGTTCGGTAGCAGCAACCAAAGCAAACACTTCGACTTTGAGCAAAAGCACTGCAGCCATGATCAATGCACGATCTCACAGAACCAACGCAGATAGCGTTTGTGTGGCCAGCGTCTGTGCTTTGTTGTTGTTGTGCATCGAGTCTGTGCACTCGTACGTGCATAAATCAACGATAAACGCACGCAAGTGCATTTCGCACACGTACACGAACCCGAGTCGACCGGGAACTCTGCAGAGAAGTGCCTATGCACCTCTCCAGAAATCGGAAGTGGATTTCTTCTGAGTCGAGCGAGTATTCGGGAGTCTGCAGCGATCCACGCGGAGTTGCAAATGGCGCGCATGTACGCCTGCTGGACACACGAGTGTGTGTGGTGGATGCTGGATGCTGGATGGTGCTCGTGGCCGGCGCAGTAGTTTTGTTGTTGGCGCTGCTTAAACTTTAATTTCAATAAAAAAGTTAATTAAAATAAAAATCGCTTTTTATTCATATGTGGATGCATGCGGTTGTTGCTGTTGTTGTTGTTGTTGTTGCTGTTTTCAGTTTTGTGTTTAATTTCGACTTTGCCATTTTTGGTGGTCGGTTGCTGTGAACACTGCAGTGTAAATGATACATGAGCTTCGCTTCGACGTACAGGGTGCCGGTGTTATCGCCGAGACGAAATCCGAATGTTATTTGATGTGGTACTCCTTTCGTAGCAGTTTCCCGGAGCTGCGTCCGTCCGTTTTTATTGTTTGGACCTAATTTATCGAAAATTGCTTTCGTCCTTTCGTGGAATCGACGGCTAAATCGGAAGAGCGCCGCTTGGCACACCCTGTGTTGTGCTGCATCCCTGCGAAGTGCAAATGACTTATAAGAATTTAATATTTAACAACACAAATCAATTCAAAAATCACACAAAAACTCATTTGCTGTTGTGGCTGAAGAATACAGCGAGATGAGATTTTATTGCTGCATAAAAAAGCAATAAAAACAACAACAACAATAACAACAACAACAACAACAACAACGACGACGACGACGAAATTGGCTAAAGTTACGCCGGCCATAAGTTCGTTCAGTCGTTGGCTCGTCCGTTGTGGATCCGCTCACAGCGGTCGCTGATCATGTCGTTGATGATCATCAGCAACAACATTTTAACATTGCAGCAGATATGATTGAAGCAACAGTCGCAACAGCCGCAACAGCCGCACCACCGACAGCCCCGGCAGCAACAACAACAACAACCGGCAGCGGCGCACGGAGGCGACGCTCTACGCGCGGGCCAGTCTAACAAGCAGTCAGCCTCGCAGTCAATAGCGACAGTACGTCATTCAGCCGCAAACAGAGACACAAAATATTAAAAGCAACGCGCTCGGGTTCCTTTCGTATAAATACATTATTGTTTTGCTTCAGCTTTTTGTTGTTGTAGCCTCTAATTTTTTCATCTTTCTTATTTTAACTTTATTGAAGTTCATTTCAATCTCATCGTTCAGTATCTGATGCCTCTTTTGTTTTCGTCTTTTACGGTTCTCGTGTTGTGTCTTCACTGACGTATCTTGTACGCAAAGGTAGATAGGTATTCTACAACAACAACAACAACAACAGCAGCAGCAGCGGGCTCACAACAGCGTGCGAGTATATAAAATTAAAAACCGAAAAATTCATCTCCCGCTGAGTTGGAGCGATTGCTGTGCCTGCTTAAGCAGCCTTTTTTTCATCTTAATATTTCTGTTCCTTTGTATTCTTGTTGCTATTCAGTGCGTGTGTGTGTGTGCTTGATTCTGTTGATGTTATTATAATTTTCTGTGGAAAAAATACTTTGTCATTTAAGTATTAAGCCACACATACTTATGTCCGTACGTCTCTTGGCCATCATCCTACAGAGCAGGCACCTTAATGCCTCTCGAATCTATAAAGGTTTCATAAAAATCGCCATGACACGTATTCGGCATTCTTCACGGTCGTCGTTTTCGTTTGGAGGTCGTCCTGAATCGCGCACAACTCGCAGCACGCAATTTGCTCTAAAATCACAAGCAGTTTAACCTCAGATCCGCTAGAATCACACTCGCGGCTCCGTCAAGTGCGCTGGCTGCACGCGCAGAAAGAGACCTCTGCATTTTCGAGGCGATTTTGTCTTTTAAATTTCTGTTCCAGTTCGGTGCATTCAACTGCAGCGGCAGGCAGCCAGGCAGCCAGGCGGCCAGGCGGCCAGGCGGCAACGACACAAGTATGCGCCTTGCTGCAGCACCGACGGAGCTGCACCCGAACTGTTTACAGTGACTACTTGCTGTCAATGAATCGATCCCGATCTACGGATTGTTGATCGGAGTGCGCAAATCACTTAGAAGCATTGCGCAAGAGGGGCGGGCGACTTTCCAAGGGGCGGAGTGCCATCGCAGCAATGAGTCCGAAGTATTTTCATTGCGAGTACTATTTTCGTTTTCGCAATGAGCTGAAATAAACGCGATCGACTGCACCCGGCTCTCTGTATGAGTGTCATTTATGTGTGTTCATGTGGCCAAGTGTTTGGTTGGGCGACCTCGCGGCTGGGTTCAGTGACATGGTCGTCAAATTTTGTGAAAACACGCAGCACATCGATCGATCAGCACTTGCAATTAGTTTCAAACTGTTACCAAAGCATCTCAAGCATTTCGATTGATGGGATGTGATGATGTTTTGTCGCTGGCGATGCTGAAGTGATACAAAAATTTGTGTCACAAAAGAAAGAAATGCCCCGTGCTTGAAGAAATCAGAAGAAGTGGACGGAAGTGTACATGCGTGCAGCTGCGTTGTAATACTATTTCACAATTTTAACATCATACGAGCATTTAACACATTCGAAGCGACACAAGAAACGCTGACCAACGCCAGGGCAGGGAGTCACTGAATGCACTATCAACGTGTCTGGTCCACGTCGCCGTCGTTTCAAGAAAACCATTTTGCTTAAGATCCGATGACCTGATTACTTAATTGAAGTAACAACAACCACTCCGAAACGAAAGCAGCCGCAGCACAAGTTCAGCTTTGGCTGGATGCGCTCGCACAAGGATGTTGTCTCGAAACGCGTAGCTATTCCCCTAAAAATATTGGAAATACGGCGAAGACATGAACAACAACACTAAAGTGTGCATCTAATCGCAAATGAAGTGGAGAGAAAACTTTCCTACATGCTTATATAAGATTTCAGTTCTTGTATTCTTTCCACTACCGTTCAACGGATGGCTGGCAGCCGCCTGACTTAATCCAAACGAGCATCCAGCCAACGACGCACGGAGAAGCGGACCGAAAGCAAACGCAGCCAGCAGATAACCATGTTTGGCAGTTCTACGCGGCTCCGGAGCGCACCGACGGACACCGCCACAACAATCTGCAGACGCAGCAGAATCTACTCGAGGTGGTGATAAATACTGCATTCAGAGACACTAATACCAGGCAGTGTGTCATAGGGTTAAATTACAACATGCATTCCCACTAGCATCGGCCTGGCATCTCGCTGTGTTGTTGTTGCATTGCAGTCAGTTAGGCGCTACGATATCTTTGATTTAAGGCACCTTTTATTTTTATTCTTTATGCATCAACGATAAAAACTAACTTTAGTTCTCCGTCCGCAACAAAGACCAAATATTGTAGGCAACTTGTTTTGTTATTGTTGTTGCTTTACTGTGGAATGGTGCTTCAAACGAGAGGAGAGCCAACAGAATTCATTCGGATAAAATGTGTTCAATTGAATCGTAGATAATACAAGAAGCGTGGATGTGTTCAGTCCCGAATGTCTTAACTTTCTCTCGTTTCTAAGCTGTGCCGGACTCACTGAGAGCCTAATCCAACCGTGGCGAGGTCTAAACTTGGACCAATATTTGCGTATGGAGAAAACGTCCACAGATATTCAAGAAAATCAATGGACTCAGTAGGTAATCCTTCAACATACAAATTGGGCTATTGTTGGGCAAACTATTGTTGGGCAGACAAAGAACTGTACAATACCCTTTACATGAATACCCAAGGACTCTGACCAGCCATTCTTCTGTGCATCAAGCGAAAGGAAGGACCAAGTAGATTCTTCGGGTCAACGCTATGAAACTAGATAGCTTTGTAGCTGGTATGGTATAGGACCTCGTAGAAGAAACCATCAACGAACACTTTTGAAGATCGCTTTGCTATGTGCTCGACTGACAACAACAACATCAACAACAACAACGACAACGAAATTCTTTTACCGCTTCGTTAAAGGAGCTAAAAATCTGAAACACTGATCTTCGTGTTTCGCTAAAGCACTTAAGTGGCAATTAATAACAATTTTTATGAGCCGAGAAAATAGTTGACAACATGCAGCTCACAACAGCGACGACAACAACAGCAACATCAGCAACAAGCTTGCATTACATGAGGCACAGCGCAGGCGACTGCAAACTGCATTCTCTGCTTTATAATAACGTTTACAGCCACAAAATGTGGCGCTGCGTTGTTGCCGCAGCTGTTGCTGCTCTGGCGCTGCCGCCTGCGTGTTGTGTGTTGTTTGTTTCAGCGTCTAACTAATCAGAAAATTCATAATGTTCTGCATTTTATGAACAATTATGATGCAAGTTTTATTGGCTGCATGTCAGAAGTGATGTCAGTGTACCTGCCAACCTCCCACCGCCCACCGCCCGCCATGTATTCCGCCCCTAACCTTCCGCCAATCAACGCGTTGAAGACAGCATCTGGACTTTGGCACATGTTGCTCGAGTGTGAACAAATTTATGTAGCAAACTCTTAATTAATTTGCGATGGAGATTGAAATTTATGCCGCGCTCGCAGAACCAGCTGCGTCTCTCGCCATTCGCAAGGCGATGTCGACACTTAAGGATGGTTCGCCAAGCGTTTGCTATGTGAAAAACTTTAGCAAGAGGAGTTTAAATGGATGCAAGTATTCGCGCAATACTGCTACTTGCAACTCAAGACGTTGACTATTCGAACGAACCTCGAACTTCCTCCATCGAAGGTTCCTCGTTCTTCAGAACGTAGGTTTTCCTTGAACAGATTCAAGATTTCATCTGAAGATACGCACTTTTCTGTATGTGTGCGTAAATTTAATTGTTACATTGAACTGTGCGATCCACACAATGCGATCCAATGCGATGCAAAAGATGGATGAAGAACTGGTGTAGAAAGACGCCAGTGTCATCAGGATTTCCCGATTTAATGGGATTTAATGCTTTAATTACCAGGACTCAGTCGCAAGAGTCGCAGGGTGTACGTGACGAGAGGGTGGCGGAATCAACCCACCGCTAATGTTGAGTATGCAAGGAATTGCGACAACAGCAAAACGCTCGCACAGCGCCAGCAGCATAGCGTCAAAACACATCAAAATAACAGAGAGCAGCAGCGAGGAGGAATTCGGGTGACATGAAATGGGAGAAACGCACAAAAATGCGCATTAGACCACTTAAGGACTCTTCCACAAACGCTCCACCAGCAACAGCAATTCAGCCTGGCCGAAGCAGCTACACCCTAGCTACTAATACTCTACACCGTGTAGACTTTCTATTCATTCACAGTTCTATAAATAAGGTTTCAAAAGGGCAGGTCAATTCAGCAGCTAAGACATCTGATTTCGTCCGAGCCTCGATCACTTATAGAGTAATAGTTGCTAGTTATATAGAATACTATATAGAATATTACTATAAGTGTATACTATAGTAATATAGTTTTTGTGCAAAAGAAACGAACGGCCAAAAGATTTCACCTTCGAGTGTAGGGTATGAAAATGCGAAGAACAACAACAGCGTCAACCGAACAGACCCTTCAGTATTCCCAAAGTCCCCAAAGCGGCTTAGAATCCGCAGCCTTGAAGCACGACGCTGCGGCGATGGCTGGTAATTGGCGTCAATTCGGTTTTCGCACCGCGCATATCAAGCGGAGCGCTGACAACGACGGCAGCAGCGCACAACACACACCCCGGCACGGAATTATTATATAATATTTCAAGGGGTTGGATGGGGGTGGATGGTGCTGGATGGAGGTAAGAGTTATAATGGATGCAGATGCGTGTCGAGATGTATTCGGAAAAGTCTGCTAGAAATAAAGCATGCTTCGCTGAGTGAGTGATGGCTAGAAAGCGGAATACAGCAGCAGCGAGCTTCTTCGAGCGCAGGAGGGACGAACGGCATACCTCCTGGTACACAATAAGCAAACAATAAACAGGATCAAGGAAATTCCTGCGAAGGATTTGAGGATAAGCGCGCAGGGAGTGGGCTGCAAAATGTTGTAGTTATTGAATGTCTGACGAGGGCGAAAGGGTGGGGAAGAGAGGAAAGACGCCGAGCGTGCTGGGAAATTTAGTCCATGGAGCTTATTAGGTTGAAGCCGTGCTGCTTGGCATCATATTTCATTTATTAGCAGGAGAGAGGACAAGGACAGGACTCCGCTTCTGAGCAACTCGTCTGCAGATATTCACAAGCTTTCCGAAATTGTAATGACAGCCGACAGGAGAAAATGTGTTATTGTTTTCGTTAGGAGTCGGTGCATATGTCCCGAATGGGGAGGAAAGCGACGCTGCTCTGGCTCGAACGCGAAAGGCTGGAACAGCGGCATTTCAACAAGTTCAAGACAAGGAATAAACTCACAAGGGGGGACTTAGCGATCTTCTGCAAGGTAACGAACCCGCAGGATCAGAAATCGCAACATGCAAATCGGGTTCGCGTCAGTCTGAAGGCTGTCAGTTGTCAGAGATGGCAAAATACTCGCAGTTCTAGCGCACAAATTCAAATGAAGATGCAAGCGCCGCAACCAGGATTATTTTGGACCACAACAAATGCGCCTTTTGTCCGCTTGTATAAATATACATAAATTCTGCTGATTTTTATTCTTGATGTGGTTTCAAGGAATGCCACAGTTTAGTTTCGAACAAATGCTAAAATCAAGTTCATATAACTTGTACCTTCAATCCGTTAAAGTTAAGAAGTAATCGTATGGCAAGACACCAGAAAAGAGCACCACCGAGAAGCGTGTGTGTCGGAATTCGCCTAGAAGCTAAGCTGCTTAGAACTGAATTAAAACGCCGCTCTTCCGAAATTGCGAAAGTCGCACATGCACACCGCGTAATTAAGACTTCAGCTCCGACAACTCGTGTTAAAGCAGTCGCTGCGATCCGCTGAAAACGAAGGAAGAACTAATTTAAAACACAATCTCGCCGTCAAGGATGCGGATGCGGCAGTAATTAACGCGTTTACTTTAATGTGCTTCCCAAATAACGCGCCAACACTTCGAAGCGTGTGGCAACCCCTTTCCAGCCAAGACACACAACCCAAGACTTCGGTTTCTGTTTCTGTGCGCCGCAGACGACAGACGACACTTTTGCAGCGAAGGCATTCAGCGCACGTACGCAAGAAGTTAATAGAAAATGTTCTGCTAAAAGCACTCGCGAGCAGCTTTTAGCCAAAAAGGATATTAAAATCTTTAAATAAATTTTTAATTAAAAAGAGCAACCGTTGTGAGGCAGAATGTATAATTTTTAAAGTTGACTTTTCCGGATTTCATCTGGAATTAAGCGCGAATGGATCCCTTTCATAGAAATTCGTTTTCGTTTCATTTTCGAAGCTCAGTGTTGGCATAAAACACACACGTGCCCCGTAAAATGAGGCCATAAATTATTTTATTCGACGCAACTATAAGTTTCTGCAAATTATAGAAAATCCCCCAAAAACACGGACAATCACATCGACAGAAAAATGCTATCGCACACTCTGTCCCCTCAAATCCGAGGACATAATAAAAGTATTGTAAAAAAATGAAATAAGAGCGTCTAGATGTGTGTCCACCTCCTAGTTCACCCCCGACATGCGACATCCGTGTACATTAAAAGCCAGCATCTTCCGATACAACAAACTATGGCGAACTGAGACCCGTTGTTGGTGTGCTGTGTCTCGCTGGAAAAATGTGCATGGAAATCTTCCTAAGAGCTTATAATGATGTCCTTCTGTCCGGAGGACACACAAAGGACACCCAAAGTACAAAAGCGGATTTACTCTCGTAAGTGTTAGTGATTTATTGGTGCATTTCGGCTTCCCTTTTGGCCGGGGAGGGGCTGAAAGCGAGGATGTTTGACTGTAGACTGCTTCTGGTGAAGAAAAACCCGCTAAAGTGAGCGAAGTGACTGCGGCCTGATAATTGGCAAACATATCAGCAATACAGGGTGAAACGGAACGTCTTCCAGCGAAATTAATCGAAATCTCTAATGGACGCAATGGTACAATAATCTTATCTCCCCTAAATAGCTGAAGTATTTCAAACTGGAGGTATTTCGATACCATTATCGACAAGTATCGATATTAAATTCCATCTTCGCATCGTGGGATATCGCTTTTCCCTTTGCAAGAGTAGCACAGACACAGTAATTTATATATAGTACACTGGACGGGGATCAGAGGTAGAAACAGCACAGAAGGAACATCCGACATGCACCCGACATGCATTCTCTTTAGTTTCGAAATGCCCCCTCTGCAAATTAAATGACCACTAAATAATTCCGAAAGTGCAATTATTCTAAAGCACACTCGCGCCATTGAAGAGTGATACAGTCCGAAGGATTCGATTCGATTCGATTGGGTTGCAACCCCCGAAAAGCGTGTTTGCAGTGTTTTAGCAAAAACGGAAAGAAATGAGTATTGAATTACGAGCGGTCAGTCGCATGTGTAGAGTCAAATGCTCACTGGGATCAATACGAGGCAAATAACCCTTTGTGTTTGCTTTGCTGAGTAGCTGCCCATTCCCTGTCAGTTGCTTTAACCACATTTCGGCTTTCACAGGCCGCTTGATGGAATTTAGCAGAACTGTAATCATTTGAGCAAATCCTTTTGATATTTGATCCTTGAGCCGTCTTAGAGCAATTGACATGGTTTTCAGGCCAACGCTGCCAGTCGGCCTGTCAGAAGCATGCAACCCTCACACACACAGACACAGAAGCAGCACCCGGGGTCGTCCTGCGGTGGCGGTGCCACTTAAAGAAAGTACGGTGCAAGCCAAGTAATCGAAGCCGCTAAACTTAAAGCGCACTTTCAGCGAATTCCGGATTGTAATTAAATGTTAATGCGGTGTAACAAGCGTTTTACAGCTAATACTCTTGATCTTTTCCTTTGGCATTTTTCAATTCCTCACTTTTGCTTCTCTGGGTGCTTGCGTAGGGCTTCGCTTACGTTGGCTGGTTAAACTGACCCTATTGAGGAGGCGCAGAACCCTCCGCCGGTGGCAATCATTGCCCTCCTGGGAACCTCTGAGCACTTAAGCTAATTTAGGGCTTAGCTATAGACTGCGTATAGAAAGCTGTTTGGAGCAAATAATTAACCATTCTTCGGTTTTAACATCGTTACATTTAATAAGAAATGCGATAATTAAACAATCGAGGTGCTGAATTATGAAGAAGTGTGAGCGAAATTCCACCTGGATTGAGTTTAGTCACCTGGATAAGTCCAATCAATTCAGCACAACCTCGCAATTCGTTTAAGAAGATACAACATTAAAGTTGTTCGAGTACGAGTACAGAGAATATATTCAATGTGCTGGCTAGTACCGTACAAGAAATGTTTTCCTCCGCTCCAGTTTCAGGATATCTGCGCCGATAAGAGTGCACTATTCACACGTCGCGGCTTCGAATTCAGTCGTCCGATTCGTCAAATTAAGAGCGCTTCTCGAGTGTAGCAAAAACTGGTACAAATTTTTATTACAATTCTTGAAGGCATCGAATTCAACGCGCTTCAAGCGAAACGTGTCGCTGGCAGACTGAAGAATTCCTGTGGACGGAAGCCTTTCGCAATGCAATAAAGAAGCGGACAAGTCGGCAGCCAAGCCTTCGAGATAACCGAATTCGAGACAGACGGCAGGAATTAATTTTCGGTCGAGACCGATCGATGATGACATTTTTGTGGTCAGCTCTTTAGGTGAGGTGATTTTCAGATACGACTGGCGTGGCTTTCGCAACGACGTCAGCGGGACGATGACAGCGATAACACTTCGTCCTCGGATACCAGCCAGCCTCGGATACACCTTCCGAACTCAAGCCATTCAAAATGAGTTCAATTTGGGAATCAAATCACGCTGTCTACGGTTTTTATGCTGGCCGGGTACCGATGAGCAGCTCCCAAGCCCAAAACCTTGCTGTTGATTTGGCACCAACGGTGCTGCTGCTGTTGTTGTTGTAGTGTTGTGTGCAGCCTTAATAAGGCTTCCTTGCGATACGAACCGCATACGAACAGCCGAAAAATGTGCTCAATTCGAACTGAGCTCCTCACAAATGACTGCACAAAAGGTACATTTTTAGATGTAATAAAAAATCTGTGGTTTCTTGAAGTTTTTGGCAGACTGTGTGACGTCTTCTGCAGAGCGTCAAAAATGAAAGCAGGACTCTAAATAAACCCCGGTGAAACCAAAGCAAGGAGCAAACAACACATCGTGTCGCAGTCAGCTGCACAAACTGTGGACTGAGCTGCGTCTATCCACCGATCTTCAGCTTGGAAATCAGTTCTAGTATTCGGCCGGAGCTGCGTAGCGGACATCCTCTCTGACAAACTGGTGAACAATCCGCGGGCATCGAGGAGCAACAGCACTCGCGGAACTTGCACTTATTCCTGCCAGTTGTGTGTCGCTGGGCTTGTGTTGGTTGTGTTTGTTTTGTTGTGTGCCCCCGAAGCAACACATCCAAGAAGCAGAAGAACAAGCAGCAGCGTACCAAAGAAAAGTCATTTGAGGAGCTTTTACATGCTCGCTTGCATGATTTACGCGCATTGAACAGCAACTAACAACATCGTCGATAGTGGGCGTTGCCGAATACTGCGCGGATTAACAATCATCTAGTTAACACTCGCCATTACGAGTCGCCAACTCGGGCACAAGCAGTGGCGACTACGTTTTTATTGCCGATCCAATCTATCGTTCATTGCGAGCCGCGAGTGGCGACAAAGCGAGTTCACTCATTACAAATAATGACTGTTCCGAAAACATGGTGCAACGTGGCGAGCGGTGCGGGTGCTGAGGGTGGTGGGTAGTCCGCGTCCTCATTACAGTGGCCACTGGACGAATGCGTTGCCTAAAACTGGATACGGCAAGGCAACGGCACAAATCCGATTACTTCACAGCATTTTGTTTTTATTGTTGCGCGCCCTTCCTTTGGGCCCTCCGTGAGCATCATGTTGCAGCCGGGTAAGTGCTGTAAATGATCTCGGAAGCATGCCTTGACATTCGAGTCCCATTTCGAACGCGTTGCAAGCGCCTGTAAGCGGCTTTTCGGGCCAGCCTGCTAGACTACCCTGTGCATCACTTCAATGAAACAGTGTGGACACAGTTTTGATATCTTCCTCACTTTTTTCCCGTCTGTAGAAATTACGGAAACCTGAGCCACCGAAAAAAGTCTGTACTACATACTTTGCACTACTTTTGTGCTCGATAAGCGCGCAGCCAACAAGTTGTAATTTGATGCTGCACGTAGCTGCCTCAGCTTTGCATGCTGCTTCAAACCTAACATCTGGCCGCAGAACCTCGAGTCCAAATGAATGCGCTATGTAAACAGCTGCTCTTAAAGCTCTCAAGTGCTGTTATTCGCAGAGAGAGACAGTTCACGGAAAGGGCTGAAAATTATTTGGCAGAAAGTCGCAATTTCGGGGAACCTGCGGCTGGAATATTGAACTAATTCCTGTTGACACTGCTACGCTGTGGATCTGTTGCAGCTGAAAAACCATTGATGCATACCTGTGAGTGTGTGCGTATGTGTGTGTGTGTGTGTGTGTGTTTTCGGAAAAGTCTTAAACAATAAATTTATTTCTAGCTTATTTAGTTAAAAGCTATTTTGAGACACTTCGACTTAATATACACCATCTTAACCGATTATTACATTTTATATACAAACTTAATGCTTACATACATACTATAATATATAATGTTCCGCTTAGTGCAATGAAGGTTTTTGTATTGAAGCAATAAAATACATGCATTTAATGGAAGAACACTCTTTCTATAAGAATGGTTTAGATTTTAGGTACATGTACTAAAGTACTTTCGAAAGTGGTTTCAAAATCGAAGGAACGGTTCAAAATCGTGAGGTTTACTTTTGGAAAACTCAATATTCGAAAAATCAAAATATTCAAAATTTCAATAAAATTGTTAAATAAACATAATTGCTTAAAAATCTGCTCTGCTAAAATCCATAATTTACCAAATTAATTATTACACACTGCGTTGTAATCGGAGTTGAGTTTCTAAATCTTGCCACTTTTCAGTGCAGCGTGTTTTTTGGCTGCTGAGTAGCAAATTGAATTCAAGCCACCTAAAATTGATTTCAGGAAGCAATCCCAGGAACGTTGCGGAAGCTCGTCTCTTCGCATGTGTCACTGGAAGCGCTTTCTTACCACTCAATGGTTCCAACGACCAACTGCCAGCCTCCTCCAAGAGCAGTGCGGCCAAACCACTTCATTGACTGACCTGAAAAAGCTGACTGACCCTAAAAAGCGCCTGACGCTTGGACGCTTGCCTCGTGGCACTCGAGCCCACACATGAACATATGCTCAGAAATAAATGCAAGATGTGTTTATTGTTTGAAATATATTATTCATATATTTATTGGCTAATTTTCATCATTATTTTCATTATTTCAACTTTTCATAACTTGTATTTATATTTAAAACATATATCAACTGTGTATATATATTTATATACATATGTGTACTTATAGCAGCGCACCCGATCGAGTGTGGAACGGAGTTGTTATTGATTCGGAGAAGGATCCGGTTCGTATGTTTTTCAAAAATTTGCTTTCATGTCGCATATGATTTGAGAATATTTGCGAATATTTGAGAATACTTGGCTGTTCGGTTGTCGGCGGGGCAGCCGAGAGGGGGTGCTGAGCACCCACCCCAACCTCGGGTGCGCCTGGGTGTATATACACACAATATATAGGACATACTAGTACGTATTATGCAATTGTAGGTATATTCGTATGTATAAATATATATACAGTGTTCTTAGTTCAGATTTTCAGTATACATAAAGCACTTAAAAATAGTACATTAAAATGTAGATCGTATAAGTTGTGTTTTTGATTGCGTTTTATTACAATTTCGCTAATAACTAAGTTTATACTTAAACAAGTTGAGATGCTCAATAATAAAAATCTGAACGATCATAAAGTGATGCAAATAAAAATATGTGTATAAAGAAACTATTACAATGTTTAAACATTTGTTGTTTTCTCACTTATTGTACATACTACAATATATCACCTAAAGCAAAATTACGTATTTCAGTTTCATGGACGCACAGGGCACAGCAGGCGAACGTGCGACGGTGCGACGGTGCGACGGTGAACCAGCGACTTCTCGTACCCGGCGCTCACCTGCTCACCTGCTCACCCTGCGCGTGCATTTTCGAGTAGAGTGCAAAAGCATATCAATAACGTTAAAAGAGGATAACAACGAGAGAATAAAACTTAGCATACTTTTAGTAAAATAGACTTTCAACAAATGATCATTAGTTGCTATACGTTTAACACAAGACGTTACCGCTCAGGCATCAAACGTTTGCGGGACCGATTACAATACATACTATATAAGTACTTAAGGAGTTACGAGAACGCAAGAACAAACGCTTGCGAGTAAAGCTTGCTAACTTATGGAGGAGTAGTTATGGTATTGAAACTGATGCGCTTTCCAATTGAAGAGCGAGCGAAAATAACTAAACTTAAAGCTGCTTCGTCCTTCGTCTGTGCCTCTTCGGAGTTCACAGTAAGTTTCAATGTGAAACACCCTCCACGGGGGTGTCAAGTACGATTGCACGGCGCTCGTGCTTCAGATAGAAGTTTAGTGTTGTTCTTTAGCAAGTACGCGGAACACATTTCAAGTAACATGCGCTCGTTTAAGTAAGGTTTGTGTTAGTTTAATAAAATACTTAGTATCGTGATAAAGTTGCAGATATTTGCAGATATTTGCAGATAGTGTTAATATTTTGTTTCTTATGGAGGTTTACTTTAAATGTAATCGTATATTCTTGATGTGTGTGTGTGTAGTTCGTTTATACATTTTATATAGTTAGTTTTTACATTACGATTAGTTTATAAAATTAAACATTTAAAGAAAATTTAAAAATAAGTGTTTCGTATACTCTCATTTGAACTTAAGTTTTAGCTTGAATTACTTTCTTTACGTTTATAATAATTATTATCAAAATTACGTAACTTTATTTATGTTGCAATACGCATTGTTTATATAGTACATAGTAGACATCACTGTTGGTTGTTGGTGGAAATGCAAACTAAGGAATAGCAACGCCTCGCTAAGCGCTAAGCTAGGTTTACGTTTGTCTCAAAAGAGGGCACGGACGTGTGCGTTCCTTACAAAATGCGTCTCTGTGTGTGTGTGTGTGTGTGTGTGTGTATGTGCGTGTGTGTGCGTGTGTGTGTCTCGGAAAAATCGTATACAAGTTCATTGATTTGAAGGTTTTGTCTTAAAACGGGATCAAAATCAAGCGGGTGGGTGGAGGGGGGGGGGGAGTGAAACAACAAAAAACGTGGAGCGTGAACGGAAGCATCGGACACGCCCACAAGCGCCTGGCCGATGCCTCCGCGTGGCGTGAGGAGCGCGCCTGCAAGTTCCTTCACTGCTTAGCCTACTTAACTACGTTCAGTTGCACTTTCCGAACTGAACTGCTAAATGCTTTAAAATATATCATTCCTTTCATTACATTACATTACAATTACTGCGTATTTATAAGTATCTATGCTCCAGTCACCTCTTCGAAGCACTTCGTTACGTATATCGTTCGTTATTCATTTGTCCTTGTCGTCCGTGTGGTTTTTCAGTTTATATACTCTGCGTATATACTCGTATGTGGGTGTCCATGTTATAAAACCCTAGCATCCTAACTTTTTACAACTTTACAAAAGCTTCGGGCGGAAGAGAGGCTCGCTTTGTTCTTGTGGGCTGGCGGAATGCGTACTGAGCAGCAGCCAAGTCTCACGTTGAGCTTGAATTCCTACTCGCGCATTAGAAGTCGGCCTCGTGCTTAATGCGGTAGTTCGCGTAGATCTGCTCCAGAGGCGCGAAATTGGCTGCGGCAGCCTAGTTGTCAAAGAGAAAGCGTTTCGATTAGAACAACCCACTCAGGAGCAGGGCGGGAAGGGGGCAGGGGCAAAACATAACGGAGCGGGGGAAACAAAAATCAAATTTCGAGGCAGAGCTGAAGCCTGGCTTGGTTGGGGTTCTGGCTGGTCTTGTATACTGAAATGTAGAAACCATGCAATCAAGTTGCCAAGCTCGGTAGCTCGGTAGCTCGGTAGCTCGGTAGCTCGGTAGCTCGGCAGGCAGCAGGCTTGCACTTGAGGCATAGTTATTGATATATATGTATATGTAGGATTTGTAAATATGTATTAGTTAAAAATATTGGCGAGCTACTGGGGCCTCTTGCAAAAACGAAGTCTTTCTTCTTTCCTTTCCTTTCCTCTCCTTCTCTTTCCTTCTCAATCACCTTGTTCACGATTAGCTGATTAGGATGTCTTCCAACCCCAAGCTTTACATTACTTTAATCGTTAGTTTATTCGTGGTACACTGAATTGTTTTCACAGATTTGTTGCTACTTCTTCGCTTGGTGTGAGTATGCAACTCCGTGTTCTTGGAGCCGGGAAACGTGCTCATAAACAGCAAATGTTAGAAGTTGCTATTTGAAGGCTTCCCTACTTGCTAGCTGAGCAGCGCGGTTGACAAGTGAGGCTTCGTGACAAGTGAAGCTTCAATATTGTTGCACGTACAACGCCGCAATCGGAGCAAAAAGGTAGGCGTTCTAATTCGTAGCACTTCCTCGTTGCTATTTAAGAGGAAGTGGAACCAAGCGCTGTTGCAGTTCGTTACTTTGTCTAAGCTGTGCACAGTCACCATGAGATTGTGTGCATGCGTGTGTCTGTGTGTGTGTGTGTGTGTGTGTGTCTGTGTGTGTGTGTGTGTGTGTGTGTGTTTGTGTTTGTCTGAGTACAATGTGTTTGAGGTTAACGAATTTTTACGCACTTTTTGATCTTCATGTTGTTGTTGCTCTATACGTGTGACAATACTTGCGGCGGTGTTCAAGGATTATTATGATTTTCTTATTTTTCGCTTGTTTGTTTGCTTGTTAAATTTACAACTTTTGTGTTAGGTTTTGTATTGTTATTTTGTGGCTTTCGCTTTCGCTTTCGCTTTGCTCTTCGTTATGTTATATTATTATTCTAATCCCAGGGCATTGTGAGCACCCGCTTCGTTTTTGCAAGAAGGTCGTTATCGTACTACGAACATGGGTGCACCACCGCATTGTAGCTCGCCAATATAGGACCATGTGCTCCCGCGAAGGGGGTACTCACAACGTCTGGTGTACTAGCTCCATCGGTGTGCGATGTGGAGTCGGCATTGCTTCGTCCTTCGCCGTTTGCTGAACCCAACTCCGGTGGTTTGGTGGTGTCCCGTTCGTCGATCACTAAATCTATTGGCATTTTACCCTTTAGGCATGAGATATACCGATGGCAGAAGTTGTCGCATAATTCATGCACCTGAAACGGGACGGAAGAAAAGAAGAGAGAAAGAAAGGTCAGTTGAAGCGATTGTGCAGTTATTTTTTTTTTTTTTTTTTTTGTTTTGTTTGTTCGGAAATTATTCAAAATTGTGGAGTAAGTTGCTTCGGAATTCGGTATACAGGATGATCAGGAGAGGGTTTCGACATCGGAGTAGCATGCATGCGACGTGCAGAGTGTCTACAACCCCGAACAGTCTTCGGCGAAATCTTACCCAAAACTGTTTCTCATGCAAACTTCTGATAGGAAGGATCTCCCTCCAGACTTAAACTTAAAAACTGGACTTGACTTAAAAACACGACAAAGGCATCGAACTAAAGTGTAGTACTCAATAAGAAGTTTAGTATAGAACTCAAATCCTCGTCATCACTTTCGAAAGGGTTTCGAGTACATTCGTGAAAGCAAAATGTTGATATTATGCAAGGCATCCATACGAGCCACTTGTGGGGCATATCTTCCGGCACATCAGAGCCTAGTACACCCTACACATGAAGAATAATAATAAAATAGACAGGAAGATTTATCTTTTGGAACTGCTTCACAATAGAGCAACATAAAAACGCGGTCCTCTCAAGCGTCCGTCGGCAGTTCGACAACGTGTCGCATTCAGCTTCTGACAAATTAATCAAAGTTATCAACACAACATCAACAACAGCGACGCTGCCACAAAAAATACCCTCGCCAGTAGCTGCAACGGCAACGGCAGCGGCCACGCCACCACCACAACAACAACAACAACAACAGCAAATCGCCAGCAACAATAAACATACCAACTTTATTTATTGCACCCGAGCAGCGAAGCAGGCAACGCATACAATTACAATAACTGTTGTCATCATCATGGCGATTATTATTATTATTTTCATTGTGATGGCAGGATCACGTATGTTCGTGCTGTGTGATGGCCCGCTTGCTGCAAATTGATTTGTTCACATGTAATCTGTCACACGCCGGCGTCTGCGCAGCCAGCACGCAGCTCAACACGTCGGAGGTTGCACTGTCGCGCACTGAAGTCCCTTCGGTGGGATCGATCTGAAGCTTCGGCGATGCGTTGGCACTTGAATATGTAATATAAATCGGCGAATGCAGCAGTGCAACTGGAGGGAAGGGGGCTAACTTGTAGTCTGAATCGAAGGAGGAGTACATGCTGGTTGTGCCTCTCTACTCCTCGCGTACAAATCTACTTTATGAACTCACTCAGTGCTTTTCGCAATTCGTTAACTTAAGAAACACAGACGTGCATCAGACTGAAAAATAATCCTAAATCCTGTATAAGACTCTCGAAGGCAGTGTAATCAGCGGCTAGATGTTGGAACTAAGACTCATGGAGTATCAAGTTTCTATGCCAAGCAGACGTGGTTGTCAATCGATTCGAAACCGTAATCAAGATTTCCCCAGACAGGACCTCTATTATATTAAATGGTACGCCACAACACGCTGTGTATGCGCTGTACTCGTACACGGAAGTGTTTTCTGGGAATAGAAACACTTCCACAATGAGTCATGACCTAATCTCGTGCACTTGGCCGGCGATCTGGCCATTTGCGCAACTGTACAAAACACGTGTACGAGTATATTTGTGTGTGTGTGTGTCGCAGATTTATAAACGCACTTTTAGGAGACATGGAACTTAAATAATTAAATAGCGGCAGGGAACCCAAAGATTCCTAATAAAAGGTCGCCGATTTCCAAGGAATGCCATCGGACAGTTGAACAAAATTAATAAAGAGGAGAGATTAAAGAAAATGAATACACGAGCCTGGCGAAAAGTGTGTCTCAAACGGTTCTCTTATTATTTTTGTGCGGATTTTTAAGTCCTCGCTTTAAAGAGAAACCTAACTGGCCACAAGTCTTGGGCCCGGCAACAAACGCAGAGCGCAGACCAGACGAGAAACAGTTATGTGGCAAAGCGCTGCGCTATTTGGGCAGCGCCTTTTTATTTTGGTGACAATAACATTGACCGCAACCAGCGCTGGTCAGAGTTGGCCGGGGAAATCGTGGGCCGGCAGAGCGACGGCGGGCAGGACGCACAAAGTAGTGAGAAAACACGTTTGGCCAGTCTGGAGTGTAGGATCAGGAACAAGTTCCACGAGCTTTCAAAGTAGGTACCCAACGGCAGCCGAACCGAACAGCAGAACGAAGCGTAGCTCGCAGTTGTACATGTGCATGTACCTGTTATATACGTGTGTGTGTGTGCATATAATTTGAACATGGGAAGGATTGTGTCAAGGCCCCGTAATAAAGTGATTTAAATTGAGACATTGCACTGAACAACGCAATGAGATACGATGCAGTACCCTCTGTGGCACAAGAGGAACAAATTGCCGAAGACTTCCATCAATAATCGCATCTAATGTTTATATGACTGGCAAATGGCAAACTAATATTGAGGACACGATTGGGTCTCATCGACAAGCACTCTGCACGATATACAAGCACAGCAAGTCGACGGAATACGTCACCAGACGCTGCCAGCCACGAACCATCCACGGCACACTGTGTAAAGACCTCCGCGCGCACTTTATATGGAACACGTCGAGTGGAGTCGGCTTAAATGTCGAGCCAGTCTGCCTGAACCGGAACGCAGCGCGGGCTCCCATTTTGGTTGGGCAGACGGGCTTCCTTCTGCATAATTTGAGTGTGCATATTTAGACACACACATGTACGAGTACGTACTGTATATGTGTTTCCTCCTCCTTTTTATGTACTGGCCTGCACTGGGCAGCATTTTAGTGCCGTATTCGGGCACCACTCATTTGCATGTCATTTCAAGACGATGCACACTGCAGCGAATTGAGTAGTCACTCACCAGAACGGAACCTGTGGAGTTTCTGAGCTGCTTACAGGGTGGGAACAAAGAAACCTCCAGCAAACACACGAGTTGGTGTATAAGTCCGAACTTGTATCTATGACGCAATAAATAGACTGATGTCGAAGACATGAGAAAGGAGCTGCATTTGGAGGTCATCAGCATGCCGGCCCTCGGAGTCGCCGAAACGATTTATTCGTCCCACTGTACGGCGCTCAATTGTGTATCCAGAGCAAAACAGTAAACAACTCGGAGTGGGATCGAACGCTGCGAAGGATCCGGTTGTTTGTTTACCGCGAGTTGACCAAAAAAGTGCTCTCACACACTCTGAATACAAATGCGCCAAGTTGTGCTCTTGAAGCTGCAGTGAAGCCCTCTTCTTCTCGGCTGGTCGTTGGTTTATGTTCACGGCAGAAAGATGTCTGTCTCTGGACTGGCCTCGAAGCGGCATACCCTCCACCCGCATGAGCTGCGCTAAACACATCGCCGCTACCCTGGAGAGGGTGGGAGGTACACTCCCGTTATATCGAATCAGTAAACCAAAAGGCATATTTTTGTCACCGTAGCGAACCGTCTTGACATTTTAATATTTGAACTATACTTGGTAACATTTAGTGCCCTGCAATAGCACTTTTAAGAGGCAAGCCTGAGTTCCTACCGTTTGGAGCAGCTGTTCCTACTTCGACGGCTGCGAATCATTCGTTCTTCGACTCTGATCTTCATTGCCATGCTTGATCAATGTCTAAGGCTATCTGACTATCTTCACTTGCGACTTACGATGCACAACTATTAATTGCGAGCTCTGGTTTCTTTCTTTCTCGCGACTCTCGAGATCTGCATCGCAGTCTCAGTGGAGATTTTCGATTTCCCTCCACAGATAATCTTCACGCCAGCCCCTTGGAACAACAAGAACAACAAAAGCAACAAAAGCAACAAATTTAATAGCAACTTGCGGCTGGAACGCTGATATTTATCTCACTCTCTACACACACTTAAGATGTGTGCACACTGTGTATGTCTCATTAAAAGAATTAAATCTCATTTGCATCTTTCTGACATTTAAATGAATTGCATTTTATTCGCGTTTTCTGCTTTCATACAAATGTATCCATCTGCATAATTATAAAAATGAATTAATTGTAATTTAAGTCCAAGTTTGTTGTTATTGTGCCAGTTTCGCTGGGACTCTCAGACTCAATTTCAACTGGCGGCGCAAACAGGTTTCAACAGCGGCCAAGCAGCAGACCCAACCGAAGCTACACTAAGAATATGGCGAACAATGGAGACCCAAACAATGGGAGCGATCAGAAATCAAATCAATCATTTCGACTTTTCCACACTCCAGACTATTTCTACATTTCTGATTATTACGTAACGATGCACATACGTATTAGCTGAGGATGTGACCTTCGTGAAATCAATAGCCAGTCTCTAAATTTAAATGCAGACAGCAAATGGTCCTAATACTGTACGCAGCAGTGGGCATTCACCGACTGCGAGGTACGTAGGTCATCAATCACATTCGCTGACTGCAGTGAATATGCTGCTGACATGCGACAAGCTGTTCGAAACCGCGCACACACTTTCTCTCAGTGCATCCAAACATAAGCCAACACCACTGACGCTACTCTTGCTGGCTTAGTGGCTCTTGAGCCAACTAACAAATTCGCTGACAACAAAACTGCGGCCGCTGGTTGCCGTTTCCCTTGCCATTGTGCGGATGCAACGCTGCTGGCTCTCGGCGCTGTTCTGGTGCTCGTCCGATAGGGGCCGCATTGTTGTTGCGTCCGTGTAGTCGTGTTGAATTCACAAAGTGTGAGTGACAAATGACAAAACAAAAACCTGTCGTGGGATGCGATAAGATCTGGTCACACTGAGCTACATATTCTTGCATCAGCCAAGCAGCGAAATGTCGGTGGACACTCGCTTATAGCTTATATTGTATGTGTATCTACAGTCGCCAAACAAATGTTGCAAACGAAGCATTTTCTTTGTCTTGTCTTCTTGATGGAAAGATCAGCGGCACTCGTGTTCAATGCGAAAATCTAAGCTGTAGCTTTTTGTTCCCAGCGATGGGGCACTACTGAATAGCCGAAGCTATGCTAAAAGTGTTCCATGGGGAAGTGTACTGGCTCTACGAGGCCGCATCTGCCAATTAAAATATAATCCTGATCTTCCGACATCTGCTGGACTTCTGGCACCGACATCCTCTGGAATTTCCGTTAATTCCGGACAACAGAAACCTGCTGTGCCTCGCTCGCATAGCGTTAAACCAATTGGCATCACCGAAGGTGGGGAAAGCGTACAAAAAGGAGCAGCAGCAGGCTTTGTTTGGCATAAAACCAAACGCATGTAGTTGTGTGTTCAGAAGCAGTGTGCGCAGATTCTTTCTATGCTCCCAAATACTTTCTTCTCTATGGGAGTGTTAGGAAAACTGTTCAAAATGAAAACAACAAAACATGAACTGTTTATCGAGGTTCCGAGAATACGGGAAATATTTAGAGCTGGCTTCCTGGCAAGGAAAGTTTTTTCGAAATGCTTATCACCCCAAATTGATCTGATGTTAATGAAAGAAACCAAGAAACTATATAAATTTTAATTAACTGCCTGAGACGCGAAACGCAAAATCACACCTCATGATTTTATTCGAAAAGTTGTGGTAACCCAACGCAAGCAGCGGAAAATGTGCTTCACAGTGCGTAAAGTTTTCACATAAAAATCGTTGTTTGTTTTTGTTTTCGTTAGTTGTTGCAGTCTTTTCAGTTTGCCCTGTCATAAAACTTAAATCAAATGTGCTGCCTCCGGACGCTGCTGCGTGTGAGCACGAAGATTACAAAATACAAATCACTGGAAGTGAGAGCGGAGTGGAGCGAAGAGCGGCGAACGGGTAAAGCGAAGAAAGCAGGTGATGAGCGCTGGATCGGCGCTCTTCTGGGATTTTCCAACGATTCACAGTGTTTATAAATGAAGCACAGATTCCACCATGTTCCGGCATAAATAGGGCAAAATACTCGTAAATATTCCACGTTGCTAGTGCTACAAACGATCCGATCCGATCCACAAGGTCGGATGTTCCAGTTACCAACAAGAGAGAAGTTAGGAGAAGAGAAGAGTCCATGTTACTAAACACTATCTCAAGTTTTAAGAGAATATATCAGAATCTGATCTGGAATTGGAAAAGCACTGCACCATTCTAGTCCATTGCTGAGCTGTAAACCATTCAAGAGCTCTCAACCCATTCGAAAATATTTCAGTAGGTTTCCCCGAGGTCTCTTGTTTTGGGGGCTGATTTAGGAAGGAAG
Organism: Myopa tessellatipennis; assembly: GCA_943737955.2. Lineage (NCBI taxonomy): Eukaryota > Metazoa > Arthropoda > Insecta > Diptera > Conopidae > Myopa > Myopa tessellatipennis. The sequence goes on along the minus strand of OX031314.1, from coordinate 61,401,718 downwards.
CATGCGATAGCTACAGATGTTCATATGTAATAAGTTGTACTTACTTTCTCTAATTCTAAAAGGTGAAACCGAAGTACTTGTATTGCTTGCACCATCTGTAAAAGAAAGAAGAAGAGAGACGGAGAGTTAGTAAACTTGAATAATATTATAGGTAGTTATGGTAAAATGTGTGCTTATAATCTTTTCACCTTGACCTCAGACGAGCAATAAATCAGGTTGTATGGTATACCAGACGGTACACTTGTAGCATTAGTGATCAACAACGAAAAAGCAAGAAAGAGCAACGCATCAAACCAATTGAACTGAGATTTGATTCGGCGAAGTTGGGCTTTAGACCAGCTGACTCAGGCTACAATTTGATGGCCGAAACGCGATCAGAGCAGGAATAGTGATGTAGACCCACTTTGCTAATCCAACTTCAACCTAAAGCATCAAAAATGCTGCACGCATTTCGGCTTCGTGCTGATAGTATTGAATCTAGAAACGGACATGCTGCCCTCCTTGGGCGCCTGTGTGTTTAATTAAAATATCAACGCGACATTTTAACGATACACACAAAACCGCCAGCAGAACCCAGGAGCATAAAATGTTCCCTTTTCGTCTGAATGCCTTTTCCAACATTTATTACTGTACCACAGCGATGAACGCCGACATAATTGACAAACAGCCTCACACTAACAACGACAACGACAACGACAACGACAACAATAGACACCCAGCAACAGCAACAACAACAACAAAAGCAGCCATAACAACATAATCACTATTATGGCAGACTTTTATAGCATCGTGCCAAGTGCTGCAAGAAACGGCAGCAGAACAGCTCCAGCAAACGGCTGGCTATGAAGAAGTGTGTTGCTAAAAGCCATATTTAAATGTTTATACATTTGCAGACACCAGCAATCATTGCAGTGCACCCTGTTTGCTGCGCGCCACTTCCTGCCGCCGCCCAGCCATCTCCGGGGTTTCCCTGCAGCGCACACAAACACACGCGCATACCAACAAATGCACTGACAACAAGCGCGCTGAGGCAACGGAATGATTTATGTTGCCAGTACGCAGGCGCACTGTCAGGCTGTCAGTATAAAACTTTAATGCCGACACTACGCTCAAACTACTAATAAACTAATATGTAGTAAATAAAAGCCGAAGCAATAAAAAGCGCCCGGCACCAGAAGTTGCAGGCAACCACAAATAGAAGTGCTTGGGCACCTTTTCTTGCACTGAAATGCAAATAATTGGCTTTAATAGCACTTGATTTGGTCGAAGCCGCGGATGAAGTGGCTAAAGCGGATGAAATCTATTGACTTTTTTGTGTTCTCTACAAATACTTTAGTTAATTAATTAATTAGGAAAATGAAAACACATTCCACTTCACTCTCTATCAATGATGTACTAACCCGGTTTCTCCACGGGCACAACACTCTACACACGGGATTCTACACTCTACACAAGCTAATTTCAAGGTTGTCCGCATTGAGTGAGTGAGTCACTCACGCACTTTATCACTCCTGCAGCCCGCGTCGCACTCGCCGCAGTGAGTGACTGAGTGCGAATAATAATAATAATGAAAAGGATGTCATATGCATCATTTAGACGTTCTGCCATAAGCTTTGTGAGAAATTGTGCGTTTAACGACATAACGTGTCCACAGAGCAAGCGACACAAGCCTCAAAGTTGAGCGAAAACTGCGTGCTTGAAAACAAACAACAATAAACGTTTTTACAACTTGAGGTTGCGGGACTCAGCCGAAGTTGCGATGCGGTTTAATCGCTATATTGGAATGTATGCAACGAGCGCAGTCTTGTTCTGCACATGTTGCTGACACATAAACATGTTGACAGCAACATGCAAGCGAGCAGCTCTGGCAGAGTAGGCAAATCTTGAAATAAGTTAACAACTATCAACGATCACACGATCATTTATAAACGTTTTTGTTTGCACTCGTTGCAATTATTTGATGTCATGTGCTTATTTTTTGCTTTTTTGCATTTACTGCATTTCGTTTAGTCATACATATCTATCAATAATTGCTAGTGAGACTGTCGCATGAAACACCTGGCTCTGTACGACGTAACTACACACAATCTACTATCTTCAGAATGTTTGACTGCTGCGACTGCTCAAACAACAGACTTAGACGACATTTAATACAGTCACCGAAACACGGTTATGATATACGTACACACATATAATACATGCATGTATTACGTGGTCTTTAAATTGATTGTTGGTCATAAACTACATATTTTGCATTAAGTCAACGGGTTAAGCAATTCGGGCTTTTTTCTGTTGTTCATCAGCTTAAATTAGGTCCCAAAAACGCAAAAGACTCCCGTTAAAGTGGTCCCGGGTGAGACCTGCGAGCAAACTTCGCAGAGTGTGTGTGCATAAGTAGTCATTCTGCCTCTGTGTGCAAATACCAGTACATCAGCGAGTGTCATCGAGCTGTACGGCTCGCTTTGAGACAAATTAATTTAGAATCGGCAATTGAAATGTTGTTGCATGGTGGTCGACGCGGCTTTTGTTGCTGCTATGCTCGCGCTCTGATTGGGTCAAGGTGAACTGATAAATAGTGAGTAGTGCCGCGCTTACTGCAGGCACATGAATACTACGTAAATTGAATGTTCGTTCCTGGGAACGTGCGTACTTACAAGTGAGTCGACTTCGGGGTCCGCCGTGTAGTAGGGCTTTTGCGACCTTATCTGTAACGAAAATGGGAGAACGTTAAAAGATGTGCAGCTCTTATTACAATATAGTGAGTCAACGTTACTACGGGTACTAGTGTCTCACTTGGGCGTCTGTGTTGCTGCACAGGCCAGAAGTACTGAGGCGTACTGACTTCAAAATACACTTTCAGTTCCTTCGGTAGGTGTGTTAAAACTCAGCAAATATGGCTGCCCAGTGCCCAGCCAACCAAGGAATCGGCTGCAGCCGTGCACCACACATACAAGCATAACCCCATAATTAACTTAAATGTTCCCCGGAGGCAGTAAATCAACCCTTTTTAATTTACATTTAAATACATCCAGCCAATTAAAATCTTTGCTAATTTCAGTCACAAGAACCTGAAAGTGCCCCGGGCGACTACCGAGTACCCGAGTAAGGATGGAAAGTTGCAGCTTTCCACACGCTCGCCATGTTCTCGCCGCTCCGATGGCCAACTGCAACACATTGTTTTCCAAGAAGTGTTTTTTCCAAGTTTTTTTCCAAGCATTTTTTATTGCAAATGACAGTTTCGGTTGCATTGCATTTCTGTGGGGTGACCTGCTGTGCGAAGGCGAATACGAGTAACTGCCCGACCTTGGCACTTCTTGGAAAAGTAGAATCTCCGAAATTTGGGCAACTCTACTTGTGGACTCAGCATGACTCATGCAAACCTCTGGTGCACCGACTACGCTCGGAAAATCGCAGCGGCAACAAATGCGTGGAAAATGCACAGAGTAGAGATTAGCTCTTAAGTGCGTAGTGGCAAAGCAGACAATGGAACCGGAGTGCGATGGAAATCATGAGATAAACATAGAGATAGAAAACCACTTGTGTCAGCGGGGAGTAATCGGCGGCAAATCTAGGAGGGCGGGGAGAAACAGTCGAAAACGAAGAAAACCTCCACGGAAATTAGATAATGCAGCCGACCGTCGAGTTGGTTTTACTTAACCAGCAGCAAAAATTAGTGAACTAAGCAGAAAGGAGAGATTTTTAGTTAAATAGTAAAAAACTAAAAGCACAGAACAAGCTTCAAAATTAGCAACGCTTTTTTCAAGAGCATCAATCATTTCTGACGTACGCGGAGGATGGGGCCAGCGGGGATGAACCCATGCAGAAAGCTGTGAGTGAAAAGGGAGGATAGAACGCAAGCAACTCGGGCTTTGGGAAGAAAAACTTAAATTGATGATTATATGTTGCGGGCCGAAAGCAGCAACATGTGATCTCCGCAGTGATCGACGCAGAACGAACGTATTACATCTTCGTGTTGTTTCATGTTTAATGATGGGGGTCTTCAGCCAACACACACGCACACGAACACACACACACACACACACACACACACACACTCGTATTGAGGCAGCAAGTTCAACCAACATCTGTTTCTCGAAATCAATAAAATACTGTGAGGCCAGCAATAAGCGCGAAGGAGTGAACGAGGAAGTAGATCCGACATTTTTGGAACGCGAGCCAGATTCGGATTGGTGAGCAAGTCTTGGAATAGTTTTTAGGGTTTCTCAAGTCCTATTCGGCGTATGAGATTCTGATGCTTGAAGGATGAAGAAAAACAAAAAGCTAGCCGAGTTACTCTCCTCTGCGGTCAATTATTATTGTAAGTCGCACATTAAAGCCTCTCGTAATGCAACTGTTCTGAACGTTCTGAAAAGTGTTTGGGAATTTTGCTCACATTGATGTAGATGCCGGTCCACGAAAGGATCGCGTTAAATAATGACATTGTAGATGGTAAATCGGTTGGTCTCCACGTATTTATAAAGCATTTACACACTTTTGTGAAGCATTTCGTTGGAACGTTCTCGTGTATGAACACGCACACAACACACCCTGTGTGTGTGTGTCTGTTTGTGTGTGTGTGTGTGTGTTTCAATACTGCATTTTGGGGAGGTTTTACGTACACATAAATCATTATAACAAGCGAATTCACAGCATGAGACATGCCTAAAAATAACAAAAGCAGCCAGTCAAAGACACAAGATCGCAAACAGGAATCATGAAATTTCGATGATGAGACCGGCGTAGGTTGGGTAGACTTCACACACAACTCACAGACACTTGCAATGCTGAACTCGGCGGAGCAGTTGTGTATATAGTATGCTCGAAAGCTCCAAATTTTCTCGTTTAAAGTGCTGAAGTGTGTTTTAGCTGATTCGCTGGGTCTTTTTTCACGGTAGTCATGTTGTGTGGGAGTTTCTGTATCCAACCAGATACCAACGGAACCGTAATAACAGTACAGACGATAATAGACCCTAAACGTACGTATTTGCACACTATATTGTATTCAGACAATTTGTTTGCAACATTAAACAGCACTCTTTGTTGTGGTACCCGGAACTTCCTCTCTATCTGACGAATCGACGGATTTTCGCATCCAAGTTGAGTCCCCGGCAGGTCCAAAATAGAAACGAACACAATATAGACCACTAACTTCAATATAGACCAGCAGGAATCGGTTCAATCAGAACCGGTTTCCGCTCTCACATGGCAATAAAAAGTAGTGCAGTGGAATGAAGATCGACAACAACAAATCAAATTTATTGCTCTGGCATTGTGCTGGCCGTAAATTATCTCAGCACCAGCTATCCAAATATTTGTGGTCGTAAAGTGAGGAACTCTCGAACCAACGAACTTCCGATGGTGCTCCTATAATAGCCACAATTAGTACCTAACTTGGTAATGCTATAAAACAGGATGAATACATGCACTTGCATTTATTACTTCATGCATATGGTGCATTCATATACATATTTTTTCCGCACAGGGGAGATGGAACATTTGGGAATTCAAGAAGACGCCGAAACTCGGGCGAACTTCGACTTGCTTGTGCCAAATTTGAAGTGAGGCGATGTTCCCATCGATGCTCTAGCGTTCCTCCAATAACAAGTATCATTTCGGGGAAATTTTCGACTTATCAACAGCAAACTCGACTGCACCATAATACATAATACAATAAAAGCCACAATAAACCCGCAATAAAAAGAGCCACCACATTAATACTGCGTCACGTTAATATTAGGACAGAGAGGAGGGCGGGGCGCGTTACGGAGGGTATGGAGAGCGTTAGACTTTTTTAAATGCTGTACTGATAAAGATAAAACGCGATACGGCCAATGCTATAGCTTCCATTTGCTGGGTTTTTCATAGATTGCGGCTGTAAGCACTGCACACGGTAGTGTAACACGGGCTTTTATGGCTCTTTATCTACTCATGGGCAATTGCGAGCAAGTGTTTGGCAGAGTAGCATAGGACGGGAGTGGGACGGAGGACTAATATTATAGAAAAATTATAACCAGTGCAGAGCGCATAATTGACGTGACAGCAGAGCGCTAGTTGCTGTTGTTGCCTGTGCTGCTTAGGAACTGTTTGTCTACGCACAGTTTGTTTGGCTGGCATTTATTCGAGTTACACAAACGTTCAGATTGTCAGCTTTGTTGCTCAAGAAATCCTCGAGAGTCAACAGTTGCTGCAGCTTAAGTCAATATTTGCCACACTGCACTGTGAAGATTTCTTTTATGGCTGCTTGTTGCTGACTGCTCGCAGACTTCAGTTTTGAATATGAATGAAATCAGTGGCTGCTCTGGAATATCGTGAAGATTCCATGCTCGGTGCAGTCGCTGGGTGAGCGATCACCGTTAGGCACCGACGGTTTGTTTGCGTACATGTAGCTACACGATTTCAGAGCACACAAACATCCGGCAGTAAACTGATAAGAAAAGCAGTAGCCAAACATAGATTCAATTAACAGTGTCAGATCTGGGCGATAAGCACTCCAAAGGTAGCTGGCTACGCTCAGAAGTTAGAGCAACAGTCAACACGTCGTTAACGAGGCGCTGTCTGACTTAAACCTCGAACCACATAATTAATATTTCGCTGTCTTTGGTAATAATACTGCTCTATGTGCGCCATGGTTTCACTACAGCGTAAGAAGGTGCTGTATCAATAAGCAGTGAGAATCCGCGTCCCGTTCCGACCCCATGGAACACCCCACGCCAGATATCCAGACATTCGGAGTTAGTCTCATATCAATCGACCTTATTTTGTGATCATTTCGAGAGTTATTTTTAAAGAAGCAACAACCACATCGTCAGCTACATGAGTAAATTGAAAACCAAATGATACCACATACTAAGTGCGGCACACACACAACCGAGCGACACGCATGCACACAGCGACGGGCAGCCACTCCGGAAAACTGTAATCCTAAATATTGCAACATTCTTGAGCACGAAACAACAGAAATAGAGACTGAGAAGAAGACTAGATAGACAGCGAAGTTGGAGCCAAGTTGGTGCTCGGCGAGCGCTTGTATATCTACTGATGTAGATTAATTTTGTGTTTAGAATACTGTGTTGTTTCTTCGCACCGCACCGAATCCGGCGGCAAACTACGCATCTACAAATCAAATCAAGTAAACATTTCATGTTGAAGACTTGTTGAAAAACGTGGCGGCGCGGTTTGTGGCGGAGTTCGCCTCTTTCACGAAAGCATTCCCAATGGTGGAAATGGTGAACATTCCGAATGTTACTCACGTCAAGTTCCCTCCCAACATGTTTATCTTGCATGGTTTCCAAGGCTCGTTCACATTGTGGACGTTCATTCTTAATTTTCGCTACCATTACTTCAAATCTTGGCCACATCCCAACACAAGCCATACACTAATAAATTAAAAAACATTTTAAAAGTGGCAGCTTTTGTGTGCAATGACGAACAAACTTCAGTAAAAGTTGAGAACTCCGACGCGTGGCTCCAAGATCTTGACTCCGACCGAACAAAATCCCTTATTTTATCTACCCCCCGCCCCCCCCCCCCCAAATTCCACCCAACATACTACACACCACATTGTTTGGCGCCTAGTGTTTACGTAAACAACTCCTGGAAAGTGCTCTTGTCCATTTAACGTCATCTTCACTGCCGATGTTCTTCCATTTCTTTGGTTTGGATTAAGTTGGTTGCTTTTTAAATATTATCAAAGCAGTTATTGAGGCCGCGATGGAGCGACGGAGCGACGGAGCGACGGAACAGCGTCGAGGGATTGCGTCTTGAAAGCGTTTTCGAACGGGGCGTTGAGAGAAAATGGTTTTCAACAACGTGGCGTGTTTCGTTATTATTGCTTCAAAATAAACAAATCTTTGAATGCATAAGGTACGCGTATATGCTCGTATATGTCAGAAATCGACTGCAGAAGCGATTCAGCCAATTGTTTGTATACTTTGTGGAATAAACCAACGTTTAGCAAAACAACTTATGGAGAGAATTCACGAGGAACTACCGCCGAACTGAATCTAGGCCAGAATTTAGACTTGTGTTGTTTATCAATGTGATCATTCAGCATCGAGAAGAATTTCGGTGAAAGACCGATTCGGCGTAGCAAATGAAGCAGCAGATAAATTAAAGTTATCCTGAGACACTCACAAATGGACAAGGAAACTGCCAGGCAGGAAAAACAGTTACGGCGGCGCAGTTAGCAGCACAGCAGCAGCAAATGCACAGGATGCGCTTTTCTACGTTGGCATTGTTCCGCGCTGCGCAGACTGCGAAGTACACGGCATGAAAAGGGAACCTTTTCTTTGTTCGCAGAAGAAGCAGCGACAAACGAGGTACGGAAATTCAAAACCACTACGCATTCCGAGGCTGCTCTAAATTCAATTATAGAACGAAGCGACCTGAATATTCGTTGGAAAGAACCGAACAAAGCCTTCAGATCCTTTTTTGTGCCAGGCAGCGTTTTAGGAGGGAACAACAAAAGGGATTAAAACGAACACATGCAACGAAACGCAGAATTTCCATTCCAGGTCTGCGCATGAAGTGAGCAATGCTTGGTGTTCCTCGGAGCGTGTACCTAGCCCTGCTGTACCCTGCCGGGATCTTCACACACACAACGACAACAGCAGCAACAACAACTGCCGCAGCAGCAATAACAAAGGAGAACAAGTCGAAGGAATCTAAATGTCCCTCAAGACAATGGCAACTGAAGAATAATTTCGGCCTGCTACGAGGGTCACCTATGTACCTCGGACTAGATTACAGACATCAACAATAAAAACCAAAACATACCTTCCAAACTGGTGATGCTGTGCTGCTGTGGTGCTGTGAAGGTTGAGGAAAGCCAGATTTTATAACGGCTGGCAAGCTAGATGCGACAATTTATAAAGTGTTGGTTTGACAACAGAGTTGAAAGCGGGTGTCACATTGGCACTTGTTGCTGTCGTCTTAAATGCTACTCGTAGGTAATAAAAATGTCCACTTTAAGAAATTTATAGGCTCCCAATTAGCACAGGAGATGCTCCGAGCAGAATTGCGATGACTTGCACAGATCTAGCGTAATTTACGGAGTAACGAAGGCGGATTGATTCATGTGCATTCAATTATCAAGGGCAGAAACATCAAATCGACTTCAAAAACAACTGCTGACTGAAGTGTCTGCTGCAACCATTCAGCCAGCTCTCTGACCTTAAATAGATCTCGAAAATGAAACCGAAGCCAACAACACGACAAACTCATCAACGCAGGAAACATTAGCGCAAGCAACAAACACACGGTCCCACCTTCTGGCGCAGGCAACATGGGCCACACCAACGAGACTTTATTTAGGCAGCGCTGGGACAAGTCAAAAAATCATTTTACCAGCACTTCATTAATCATCGCGCCAAAACAGCCGTACAGGCAAAGCAGCAACGACCGCTTCAGCAGTGTTCACGGGCGAAGATCGAAAAACTCTACGCGCAGCATGAGTGAAGAACATCAAATGCATCGCTCGCCGGAGGGAAGGCGGGACAAAGCTACGCGGCCTGACTGTAGCACCTCGCAAGAAACTGCTTGATTCGTACTAGAAAAACTCTCTCACTAGACACACGGAGACATCGAGTGGTGGCTTTAGACGACAACCGAGGAGCTCCGAGTTGCAAACTGTAACTGGATGGTGTGGAAAGTAGACGGAATACATCGAAATTACTGAAACAGCACAGCAGAGGACAACAGCGGAGGATAGAACAGCGGAGGATAGAACAGCGGAGGATAGAACAGCGGAGCACTAGAACAGAGTTGCCGATAAAAGGATCGGACGAGTGCTAAAATTACACTTGGTACATTTGGAGGCATCGTCTTGTCAGTTGTATCGAGCACAAGTCGTCAACCAGACTTCGAACAGACAGACAGAAAATAGTATTTAGTATCGATTCGAATGATTTGATACTCGTCTAAAATCAGACGTCACGCTGCTGTCTCTCTCTCCCCCTCTTTCTCTGTCTATTATGGTAGCATTTAGTTTAGCGTTGGAGTTGATCAGACTAGCGCATTGTTCCAGTATCCAGATTGATGTACATACAACAACAACACTGCAGCACACATCGCAAGCAACAGCAACATAAAGTTTTACCCCAAAACCACGGTGCAGGCCGCATAAAGATGCTGCTTTGTTTCGATTATTGTGAGGCTGAAACACACTCACCACTTCACACACGCGCTCCGAGAGATACAAAACTTACAAAGCGATTCGTCGGCCGCATCATTAGCAGTGTAACACCAAAAAGTCCGTCTATGAAGTATTTTTAAAAGATTCTTGCGAGTATAACGAAAATCACAGCGCCAAGACGAGAATAGAAATCAATTCGCTTGGTGTGTGTATTTTTAGTAGCAGTTGCTGTTGGCATGCTTGTCTGAATACTGCTGGGATGAATGGCGTTCGACGAGCTCAGGCGTGATCAGCGAAGTGGTGTGCGAGTGACATTTTAGCGATTTAGTTTAAGTAGTTTACGGTTCAGGAACATGCATAAATCGAAATCGAAATCGAAGCCGATGCCGAAATCGTTCTGGCATGAAATCTAGCCTGTTCGATGAATGACGAATTCGGCCACGCATTTATTATAAGAAAGTGTTGCGCATTGATTGACATATTTCCGTGCTTTCATTTCTCACACAAGTTCATCGGATGCATGCGTGCATGTCAAACTTTTTTAATATCTATGCATTGCTGTCGAAATTCCGCACGGACCATAAATAAAAACATCATTTTTATTATTAGCGGAGCGAATGACTTCCTCCTCGCCAGCAGAAGCAAGCACAAAGTCCCCGAACTGCCACGACCCGGAGCACCACAAGCTCGAGACACTGGCTGGCTGGCTGTCTGTCTGTCTGTCTGTCCGCCATTGAGGAAACATTTGATTTCTGCGCATTTTCTTATTTTGTCATTCCATGTACCACATGCCAGCAGCCAGCAAACAGCCCGCCAGGCAGCCTGCCACTCGGGCTGCACAGAGAGAAGCTCTACCAGTGCTCCGTTCCGCCGCTCCAAAAAGCCCAAAAATAAGAAGCAAGAACATAATAATAATATTATGATGAGGTGCCTGCGTTGATGGTGTTTTTAATGTGATCTCGCGCGTTCTTAAAGTTATCGCGCATAAAAATAGTTGCAGCACCACAGAATTGCAAGAGCAAATCAGTTGCAACTGCGAGCAACTCCATCAAGCGTCGCCTGTCCGTCCGCCTGTCCGTCTGCCTGTGTCTGTGTTTGTGCCTCGCTGTCAGTCTGTTTGTCTGGCCATCGTCATGACTGTAAAGTATGCTCATCATTCTGGGCATTAAACACCCAGGAATCTCGTCGTACTCATCAACATCGGCAGCTCCATCAGCAGTGCTGCTGCCGCTGCTCAACATTAAGCGGGAAACACATAATTTTGATGTTAAAACATCGTAAATTATTCAAATGTCAGTGTGGCAGGCATAAAGTGGCTTTTTATGGAGTTGCCAGCATGAAGAAGTTGCAAAATATTTACTGTGCGAGTTGAGTCTCCTTCCCCTTGGCATTCCACACTTTTTCTTTGCCAACATGTGCATGTACTCGTGCTTATGTACGAGTATGTATGCAGTCAACTAAACTGTTACTTTTCTTGGGCTTGCTGTTGTCATTGTTGTTGTTATTATTGTATTTTAGTAACTCACTTAGTGTTCGACAACTGCCTGTACTTCGTACTAAATGAATACGCAACCACTTAACTTATAAACCAACCAGCCCCCCCTCCCCCTCCCCCTCCGCGATGGTACTAGACAGACACACTACTCCGGGGAGGAAGTCCAACTTGTGTTCGCTGTATGCGCTCTGCTCAATTGTATGTTGATGCTATAACTCGGACATATTTGTCACATCTGTTTAAGGAGCTGTTGTGTCGCTTCTTAATGCCAACGCAAATTTAAATTTGTGAGCATAAAACAAAGAATAAAAATGTGTTGGACGCGGATACCCTCAGCCCGCGTTCGACTCTGAAGTGCTACGAATGGTCCCAACATTTGGCGTAATCTGATCGCTCAGCAGTACCGAGAGAGTGCATTGCTGTTGTCGTTGTTGCTGTGCTGGTCGCTTTTATTAAGTAAGTGTGTCCCACATATGTTTCTGAAGTGCTGATCTCCAATTACCACTGGAGTGGAACCGTATTCTCTGCAGTCGAGATAATCCATCATTCTTATTTGGTTAATGAAATTGAATTTGGGAAAAGTTAGGAAGTTGAGGGTAGAGGACGCCGTTAAGCAGAATTCACACAAAGAATACAAATGAACGAAGAAGAAGTGGTATCTTGCGGTTGTACGAGAACAGCACCAGTACTTTTCGCCGTTCTGTGCTGCAAGAGTAAGCGCAAGGGTAAAGAATCTTTGTTCGGTTCGCGCATCTCGCTGGCGGAACCAACATCAAGGAAACACAATACTCCGGTTCTGGAGATGTACCAATGTACACAGTGAAAGAATGTGTTTCCCAAGTTGCCACATACTTTTCCTCTACACTTTTTATCCTCTTGCACAAGCAAATGCAAATATTTGTGGAATAGTATTCGTAATCATTTGCTCAACGATGCGAAACCGAAGATGTTGGGTCATTTTGCACCCACAGCAGCAATGTTTGGATCGAATTAATGAATCAGTTCAATGATTTTGATTTGAGTTTTCGTTTGGAAGTGATTTCGAATTTCATCGAAGATTTAGAATCACCGGATTTCCGATGGACACGCCTATTTGCGGAAAACATTCCCAGATATCGAAGGAGTTAAGAGATTTCCTTCAAGCGTCGTCTAAATCTCCTGAATAATTTTTTATACTTGACTACTTAACATCTTTCTTTCATGATTGAGCTTTATTTTCATGCTTTAAGAGTGTTTCGGGGTACAAATTGTAGCACTTACCTGTTTGCTGAACATTGCGATATCCTCGTTAAACGATTCTGACGAACAGACATCACCACCTTGGACACCGGGTTCTCTGGGCGTACACGTGGCCAATTCACATTTCTCAAATATTAACGCCAGCAGGGGAAAGAGTGGATGTCTGTAAAGGAAAGCAATGAGGAACGAGATATTAAAAAGGTATTCGAAATAAAGTAAATTAGGGTATGATTACTACGCAGGCGTTACTCTGTATTAGATGGATAAGCATGAAAACTAAACGTCTACTATGTTGGTTGATACTTTGTGCTTCTTATAGATATGAGTTACTCGTATCTGACTCTGATTCTTTAGTATAATCATGGGGCCATCTTAAATCGATTGGGAATCCGAGAACTGACGGAAATAACAGCCTTTAAAAGAGGAGCTGCTACAGACCAAAGACGACAGGATGTTCAAAATAACCTTCACGTTTTGGATCCATTTATACACCTATAAGTAAGTATCTATATACTTACACTTACTATGACTTACATCTGCATACACAAACAAGACTTGTATACACCGAATACAGGCACATGCTATATACAGTTGAGTTCGAATTGACTGAGTATGTGTGTCCACAAAGGCTCTTGCAAATTTTCAACAAATATTATTATTAATTTCCCAGAATTTCTGTTGTCTCTCAGTTCGAGAGACAGAGAAACAGCTGCCTTTATTTTTAAGCTTGCTTTTTTGCTGCACCTTCCCTGTTTTCAAATTATAATAATCCTTGATCAACACATGCAACACACACACACACAAATACCCGTACAATACAAGTCAGTCAGTTGTGTGTACATACTGATTCGTAGGTATGGACGGATTATAATGGCTGGTTGGTTGGTTGGTTGTTAGTCATTTGTTTGTGGTATTGTGTGCGAGCGAGCATTCGGTTGCTCGCCGTAGAAATGGCCTTCAGTCTGCTGTAAAAAACTGTGGAAATTCCTACTTCTTTTGGCCGAGGAAGGCACCCGATCGACTCTGGATAGCAGCAGGCTTCACGCTTGTCATACAAATTGTGCCTGAGCCGAATTAGGGTGAAGTGCGTCTCGCTAACATACTGTAGTGTGGCTTGGACGTAGTTTACCTACCTATAATTTTTCAATTAGAATTTCAAATGCTTCTCCCGGTCAGTTTAGAACGCTTGTTCTTCTGCCGCTGGAGGAGTATTTAGCTCTTGTGTTTGGTGGCGTGCTCATTTGTGGGTCTCTGCCTGTGCGCCGGCTTAATTGAATAATTCGACTTCTTCGCGCGAGGAGGTTGCCACGGTTTTTCGGCACTATTAATAAAAATTTACACTAAATGAGCACCTTGAAGTGAACATTAGACGAGCCCTACAGCCCTTGGTCCGGGGTACAAACAGTTAGGGTCGCGCTGGCCACTGCCCTCGCGATGCCCTCGTAAATTGAGAGTGTCAAAAAATATTCCGACCTGAAGATGCATCGAAAAGAGTGCAGCATGGTTTTATTAAGTTGCATATTAACACATTTCATCCGCTTTAAGAGTCCATCTCTCAACGAGTGCGAAAAGTGTTGCTTGGTGGCTGTGCAGCTCTTAAGGCTCGAGAACTCGACGAGCAACGCAACACTTCGAAGGCAAACACTTCGAGAAGGTGTTAAGTTCCCGTCGAGTCGTAAAACTTTTTCGCCGATGGGACTGCAAGGTGTCAATTGCTTGGGCAAGTAGCACGCGCAGGTGGCGCTTGTGCAACATTCTGACAGCTGCGCGTGGACACAAGTTATAATCAAGCAATGGGATTAAATTAGTCACTGCTAAAGCAGTAAATAAGAGATCAGTGCTAAAAGCCTGGCAACACTTCGCCGCACCAGCGGCAAAGTGACAGCTTATGATAAGTTGCATGGGCAGAAACCTTCACAGTGACAGTTTTGACAAGTGTTCGGGTCAAATTAAGCAAATTGCTGTTGCCGTAGCTGTTGTTGAGTCGATGATGATACTAATGACGACTTCGATGGTAATGCGTTGTCAGCTGATTGATGTTGCATGATTGATCGTGTTGTGGTGCGACGTTTAGGGAAGGCGATCGTACTCCTGCAGCGCAGCGACAGAAGAAGCAAATATTTGCTTAACAATTGAGGCGGACAGACAGACAGACAGAAAGACAGACAGCCAGCAAGCGTGTATTATTGTACTTTTCTACAGAGGAAGTCGTTGCTTTCATATCATTAATTCATTCAATTAAACAAGCTTCTGCGTGCAACATGACACTTGTTGTTGATTTCTGTTGAATGTAGATTGGTTTCATGTTCACACACACACACACAACCACACACATATGCGAATGGAGTCAGTCGTTGCTGGCGGTCAGTTCCTATAGTAGAAGACTTGAGGTCACGGTCAAGACGTGGCTGGATAAAGAGTTCCACAGTAACGATGAAGTGCTTTCGAAAACACAGTAAAAACTTAGTAAATAACTATGAAATGCAACGAACTATTATGGATTTTGAGTTTCTGAACTACATAATAATATAATATAAAGGACCTCAATATATAGTATTCTCAGGTGCAAGGAGATTAATTGATTTAATGGGACTTGAGACTTTGGCAATACGTACTCGTAGATCGCATCCTTATCACGTTTATGTACTTCGGGAATCGCGCCCATTAAATGGTTCGCAACCGGCGAGACATGACTAGGAGTTCCGTGGCCACCAGCGCCAGTGTGGTAGCCGTGCATGCCTACTGTTGCCGCGGCTGCAGCGGCGTGCGTCATGTGCGGCGAGTGGTGCGTAGGCAGGCCCTGGAGTCCAGGCGGCCGGTGTCCCACATGTGGGTCGTACATGGCCGCTGCTGCAGCACCCGAGTCCATGCCGTAGCCATGCAGGCCATCATCGTACTGCAAGCAAAAGAGATGAAAGCAAATAATAGTTGAGATGGTTTTGTTACAGTCGCAGCTCTAAAATAACAATACATAAAAATAATGCAGTGAGTCGGGAGGACGACTTCGATTTCTCAAAGCTCTTTTGTGGTTAATTAGTGTTAATTATCAGCGAAGTTCTGCGTGCTGCTTTCGAGTGACGTGCCATTCGCGGACACGCGCACCGAGTCTGTTCTGGTCAGTAAGTAAACGAAAATTATTGACCGCCGCCAGAAGTTGCTGTTCGGCATGCAAATGCTCTTAATTGAAAGCAATTGTCTCAATTTGCTGTAGCTTACGTTAAAATTGCGAGTGATTTCAGCAGGAGCCGCTGCTGCAATGTTGCTGAACCTTCGCTCATAAAATGTCCCGCTTCAGCCCTCAGCCGCGAAGCAGTTCGATCAGCAACACCTTTCCCACCGAATGGTGACTCAATTCCTGCTCCAAATGCTGGCATACGGACTAAAAATCGACCACAAATTCGGCACATCGACCGAAATCACTTTTCTGGCGATATCTTTGGCAATATCCATCCCCAAGTTCTAATAACTTCTTTGAAAAGCTTCTATTCTATTCTATTCTATTCTATTAACTTCTTCAACAGGAACCACCAACAATCGCAGAGAACTGCTGCTACGCTTTGTGCATACGTAATGTCAAACTCAAGCGTAAGCCAAACAGTCAAAAACTATCCACGGCGGATCTGCACATGAAACACGGAGACTGCGTAAGAATTTGTATTTGAACGCCATCGTAGAAAAACGCTTCAAAATTCAACAGGTTGCTGTTAAGATTACAAAGCAGCAGCAGCAGCAGCAGCAGCAGCGGCACCGGGAAGCATTTCTGTGATTTTTATCAGAACGTGAATTCTGGGTATTTCACACTGCATATGAGAGTTTAACGAGCACTGAAGATGGGAACGCTGCGCTTATCACTCGCGAAAATCTCAAGAATCTCTCACAAACGTCCGTCTGCTCGAACGATTCATTGAGTGGGGGGACCAGAATAAGTGCGCAGTAATGAAGGAGACGGCAGCAACCTTGACGGCTATTGACGGCTCCAACTTCGAGTGCAGGTTGACAAAAGAGCGGAGCTCGCGAGGTGTGTTGAACAAGTGCCACTTTCACCTTATCGCAGCTCGCCTGAGAACTTTCGGCAAGTTAGTCTTGAAGCTGCTTAAAGTAGGCTTTGTGGTTGCTTTAGACCAGGATTTAGCAGCACGGATGCGACGGTAAGTAAGAGCCGGATGCGGCAGTCTAAGCAAGAGCAAAAATTAAGCTGTTGTCTGGGACACGCTTCTTTCTCCACTTCCTGCATAATAAATTCTGGTCGGAGTTCTGCTTCGTTTTCCGTCCCCAGTGAAGCAACAAAGCAGGGCTTTAACCTGTTTCAATTCAAAACCAATGCTGCCCAGGTTGCCAACAATAACATGGTAGAGAAGCCGTCAGCCGTCAGCCACCTGCACCTGAACCTGAACTCCAGCAACGGCAACGAGTCTTACAGATACTCGATTACAGAAACGTATTAAAGAGCGAACAAGCCGACGGACGGCCAGACAGACCCCAACAGACCGAATTTACTGCTATTGTTATTTCAGCCGGGCTCAGAGTGTCCTCTAGATACACACTGTAGCTTGGAACTGCCACTGCACTGTTTTCGTTTTTCATCTTTGTTTTCAGGTCGCTTGTTTGTGTACAAAAAGCAAGCAGCTAAGACTAGCCGACTAGCTGACTAGCTGACTAGCTGACTAGCTGAATAAAAGAATTAAGAACGAAGCAATTCTTCGCGCCGGCATTGTTTCTGAGCCCGACTTTAACGGTTGGTATTTGTCATAGTTTAAGCCATGTTTGGAGGCGGCTGTGCTCTGCGCCGGCTGAGGTTGATGTATGTAGCGGAGCAGAGTCTGTGACTAGTTAAACTATAAAGTTGTTATGCTAATTTGCCCATCGCGTTGTTGCTGCTTGCCGACTTTTTGCTTCTGCCCACTGATGTAAATGTGGTAGAGGGAAACCAGCCTGGATGTCAGCAGCTGTGGAGTAGCTGCGTGTGTGAACATTTTTCAGCCGTTCGCAGAGGTTCTCACATTTGATAAACTATTCGAGTCGCTCTGTTGTGGCTGCTTACAACTCATCATTAGAAGCGGCCATTTCATTGGCCAAACTTATTTCCTGAACTCACTCTGCACTCTCTTGCTTCAATACGGATCTAAATACATTATCTAAACTTGTTTTTCACTCAAGAGTATCGATGTACAGAAGTAAATCGATGAACACGCTATTACACTTTATTTGAATTGCAGAAAACTGAAACGTCGAAGAGAAGGAAACGACTTCAGAGTATCTCGCATTTGAACCCAATAACTCGCGTTACGTCGCACTTTAAAAGTAAACGTTGTTGTGCATTTCTTTTAAAGGGCAGATTAACATTGCAATTAATTTGCACCTCGTTCAAAAAGCTCAACCATTTCGTCTTCCGCAGTGCTTAAAATAAGATACATCAAACACAGCTTCCTTGATTACTTGAAACCAGCAAGAAACTCCAACAGACGTAATTCAACTCGTCGACCATGTTTGGGTAGCGCTGCGAAGCACGAATTTCGACTGTGAAGCGTGGAAGGAACAAAATGATGATTGCTCCGCAGCCTCAGAATGACCTCCAGCGTTACAGCGGTCGGCGTCCATGAGTTGTTAAACTGCGAGTGTGTGAGTGAGTGTAGTCGATTATATCGACTTGATTTTATTTGTATGCTGTGTTAAAATCCACAATTCAGAGTTTCACTTATTTCTCATCTTATAACCATTTCTGTAATTGTTAGTGATCGCTTAACTCAAATGGTCAAATGGTGAGCTTCAATTCGAAGGAACGCGAACGTGAAACAAGCGCAGTTCGAAAATCGCAGCAGAAGCGGGCGAAGCGGAGAGACCCACAGAATCACTTGCAATTAGTTGCTGTTGTGGGATTTATTATCCAGCGATCATGGAAATAAATATGAGACACTGAAGCAACTTCAACCAGATGTGGATGCAATAATGAAAGTTAAAGCTTCACGCCCAACGCTTGGCTAAACTACGTTTTCTATTATTTATCCATGTCCATTTACAACCGTCGCTGGTTTTATTTCTTGCCCGAGATCAATTTTGACATGAAACGGTTAGAAACTATTTCAGTAAAATATTTAATATCGTAAATAAAATCTGCCACACAGGGTGCGTATATTCGTGAATGCAGCACTATGTTGGGCCACGAAAGCGTTCTGCATGAACTTGAAAATTTACGCGCTCTTTTGGGTTCGTAGTTTTATGCACATTTGAGCGGCTGTTGCAACATTGGAAACAACACTCGGAAGTTCTGCTGCTGGGGGCACAGCCTACAACTATTTCCCAGATACATTTTGTGGACACTGATATATCCACATGCATGCTATGTGCTATGATATCTGTACATGCACATATACATACACTAGACAAAGCAGATATGTTTACAACACCACAACAACAACAACAACAACAACAACAACAACAACAGAGCTGAACAGCAAAAGCTGCTGTTGCAGAAGGAGCTGCCATCAGTGAAAGCGACCGTCTGACTAGCCAAAGCCGAAGAATAATGGCCACAACAACAAACTCGACAGTATAAACAGCAATAACAACAGTAAAAAACGCCTGGCTGTGTCCAGACGAACGTGCAGCAGCCGCCAGACTGCGCCTGACACTTGGGGACACTTTTAGTTGCTGTTGTTGTTGTGTATTTTTGCATATTCTATTGTGAATTGGTCACATGCTGTCGCACAGGCCTACACCAGCCGGCAACACGGCAACAACAAGTCGCCGAAAATGCAACAAAACCCTGAATAGATTCGCATAGTATGTAGTGAAGCGCATGGATGCTTTTGTGCTGTATTGGGGACGAGTAGCCGAGCATTTTTGGGCTGCACTGGCAATGAACGGTGTTTAGTGGGTCGCTTGTAGGTCGGTGGAGTATCGACTACACAGTGTGCGCCGCTGCGCTCGTCAGAGACGCGCAGATAGTTTATTTCTGTACCACACGGATACACACGCTGCAACATACACTGATGCCCCCGAGAAATTTCGGTGTGTCCTCCTGTAGAGCCCCCGTTCATAGCCGCTGTTACTTTGTGAATTTAGGTGAAGTTTTCTGCTCCCGTTGTTGCTGCGCTGCGTACTCGATTGCATTCGGTGCCAGTGACGACACAGCAAATAGGAGACTTTTTGTGATTTCGGCTCCGGCTGCAATCTTGCAGGCGCAACAGCGTTTGTTTTTTGTTCCTTGTTGTCTATTTCGTTGTAGACTTCGCCTATTTTCTACAACAGCTCGTTTTGCGTTTCCTGGGATCATTGATTTGATGTTCGTCCCAGTCATTTCATTTATTTGCAGGCTTTGCAGGCTTTCCAGCCACCGTGGTTCCCATGCCGCACTCTTCTGGGGAGGCTCCGGCCACTTTAGACTTGATCTACGCCCCGAAAATATTAATCGAAGCCAGCCGTCTGGCTTGAGGAAGCTTCGCTCGCTGTCTTCGCTTTTAATTAATGCCTTCAACTTTTTCGGGCGTTCAACACTCCCGCTTTTCGGTGATTCTTTATTGCTGCTTAGCTTGCTGTTGCGCCCTCGTTTATGTGGTGTCAGGCAATTAATTTTCGTTGCATGTTACTGGGCGATTTCGTGGCCAGAAGAATTCGACTGGATTAAGTAATCATTAGAAAGCGAAATGTTTGAGTATTGCTCTTGGAGCGGCTCACTGAAGACACACTCTTCTGTGCTGGGAGTCTTTCTTCGATAGCAAGCGTGCGTTCGTTGTTGGCGCTGATTGACGCGAATCGCTGCTGATCGAAGTGGAAACGAAGCCCGGCATTAATTGAAAGTGCTCTTGGACGGGCTGCGACTGTTCGAGCAGAGCGAATCTTCGCTCGTGTTATTTTCCATGAAACCTTGGAAAAGTGACAACCGAAAACTTGTCACTCGGCGCTAACTTTCATCTCCTGCTGAAGGATGTACTTAAGGCTGAACGAGGACAAACTGAGGAAACAATGTACACAAATTCTTAGTCTTTGCCTGGAACTAACTTCGCCGATCTCTGAGGTTTCAAAATACACTCGGTTTCCTTTCTATTCCCAAAATATATGAATTAAGGTGCGATTTCAACCTTTCTTTCAGGCTCGAAGAACATCCAGGTTGCGTGCCGGCGGCTTATCGTATCGTAGCTTATTTAACTAAAAGCATTTCGCTTCAACTCATCCCTAAGCTTTTCTCAATGAGCTCGAGCGATGACGATTGTATGGAGGCGAATTATATTAATTGCCATCTTCGCTCTCTCAACATTTTGAAGTGCCAACAGAAAGAAAGGCACAAGCAGAAGCGTCGTTGATTGCTTATTTAAAAGTGACAGAAATGCGGCGTCACATTCTCAAGCGATTCGTAGAACTTCTTTAATTTTTATTCTAGTTTTGCTTATTTTATTCCTTTCTATGCGATGCATTCTCGACCTTTCAAACTAGCATCGCAATGCACTTTTTCTTGGTCTTGCTTTGTGCCGATTTGCAGCAGCCCACTTTTGATTGAATTGCTGTTTAAACTGCCGTCGAAACTTGTAGAATTTGCGTTTGTTGCCGCGTAGATTTGAGGCACAACTCCAACATGGAACACAAACTGAACCAATGAAATAATATTAAAAAATCGCAATCAGCGAGGTGGGAGGTGGGAGGGTGGGTCGAATCAACGCCGAACCAGCAACATTCGTCTATGAGCACCTACAATTTCGCTGCGGTTAACCAAAAATTAAAATAACAACACGCATTTTTAACACCGCCAACCGCAGCCATGTTGCAGCAGTATATGCATGTGTGCGTGTATATATATCTGCAATACATGTATCTATGTATGTGCAACACATTCGCATACGTATTTTTGCTGCAACGCTTCTGGCGCTGCTCGCTGGCCATAAACACAGTGCGACAGTAAACAGGCGTGAAATTCAGCAACAACAATAAATATTGTGGTTGCCGCTGGATTTAATCAAATTATAAAAAATTGTCGCCAGCGAAAATGCTGCGGGCTGCCATAATTTGTTGTCGCTCACATGTTTTTCTGCATTCGTTTTATTGGCTGTAATTATTTGGTTGTTCTCGCAGGTATTTCGAGAGCTCCGAACAGCAACAGCGCAACAAAAGCTGGGCGCAATAAACCGCAGAAAAGTAATAAAAATACTTCAACGTAAGCGAGGTGCTGCCAGAGCACCGAAAAAGTGCTTGCAAATGCGAAGTGAAAAAATAATGACATGAATTTGTATCTAGGCGAGTGTTATAGTAAATCGGAAATCAAACCACAATCGCGATGCAATCCAAGTGGACGCCGAGAGACAAGTGCATCAACAACAACAACATTGGTATCTACAATTTATAGACGATAGTCGTTAAGGGCAAAGCAAACTTCTTAACATACGCAGAGGTTCGAGAAAGTACCGAGAATGTCTCATGTTCTAAAAAGACAAACAGAAAGCCATAAACACTTAAATGCACGCAGCATGAGAACGAAGGGCAGCCTGTAATTAGGACGCTAACGTGTTACTGAAGCAGATACCGATATGTCACGCCCAGTTCGCTAGTGCTGGCTCTGCACTCTGCTGTGCCGATAATATGTCGGATTAAGAGGGAATATATTATTATTACGGCAATAAATTCACACCGATCCGCCAAGTTTCCGAGGAATCACAAGAAGCTGTTAATTTTCTGCTTTACCTTGAAGTGTGTTCAGTTGGACAGACGCGTTGGACGGTCGAAAATGCCAAGCGAGTGCTTCGTCTAAGATTTCGTTTGGGTGCACTTGAAAGAGCATCGAAAACTTCCATCGAAACTGCTTAAAACCCGAGTTGTGTTGGAATAAAGTGAATTCCAAGCTAGAAATCGTTCTTATGTCGTCGCACTTTCAGGTTGCACTAAAGGAAAACATGAATTTCGGAGTTCGTTCGCTCATCAGTCAGTCTTCGTGTTTCACTTGAAACTTCCTAGCAGTTTGGACTCAGAATCAGCGTCTTTACATTCAACTAGAGCTACTCAAACCCCGACATGGAGCAAATCTTACACACCGCGCAGATTGCAGGCCAGCTCACGAAGAGGGCGACGCAGAGGGGCAGCGATTGAGCAACTCGGAGCTCTTACGAAACAACTTATCTCTGCTACCCGCACATCACTAAACTAGATTTCGTTCCGTAAAAATTGCTCCTGAGTTGAACACTAATTAAGACACTAAAAATGCCGTCGCCACAATGGATTCTAGACATCTTTAAAGGAAGAGAGCAGCGTCTCACCGAACTCACATGTTGCATTGATTGGTACGCGGTAAGCAAGGAGGTTGCTACTTACCCTAGGTTGAGCCATTAATGCACTGCGTCCAGCACGGTCTGTGCCACTTCTGTAGACACAAAGTGCTGTGGGTTGCGCTGCTTCACTGAGCGGATGCAGTGCTTCTGTCCAGCGCTGCGCTGAGTCGCTGCTGGCCGGGATGGGATCTCGTGTTGAAGGGACAAATTAACTTAGCACTTTCTGAACGGAAAGGAACCGCAGGGGAATGCGTGGTGTGGCGCACTTCTTCTTGACTGCTTCTACTACTTCACTCCTTTCCAGCACACAGCCGAGGCACATTTGTTTGCAATTACTCTAGAATTTCTTTCGACGCGTTCACAACTGATCATTTACACCTAATGAGATCTTTTGCTTTGCTTTCACTTTAAATCGTATACAACTGTAGGTTTTACTTGATTGCAATATGGAAAACGTTCACGCTCTGTGACTTGGTTTCAAGCAGCTGTCATAACAGTGACATGTCCATTATTGCTGACTCTAGCTTTAGTCTATTTTACTTAATTTGTTTGTTTATTGAATATCGTATACAAGGAAAATTTACTTCGTCTGCTCTGCTAACGATATCACAGCTATTGCAACGTTACGTGGTGCTTTGACCTTGGAACTCTTCCATCTGCAAGAGGACCAACTTTGTTTTTATTTAACTTTCTTTCTTCGCACTCTACGACACTGGAACCGCGCGGAAGTGACGGAAGGCGACGAGGTTCGGGCGCGTTTGACACCGGCGACGGCGCGACGTAGGCGGCTGCAGGACAACGCTTAACTAACCCACACTAACTCACTCACTGAGGGGGCAAAAACTCTAAAGGAGTTGGAGGCGACTGGGCATTGACTCTGCGTTTGTGCCAGTTGGCACTCAGAATCGAAGTTCGGTCCAGATAATGAATGCTTGCAGTGTCTCGTCAAGATCCGCACTCAAGTTGCTGGCCAACGCCGCCGTTACGAACGCTTCACGGATGCTGATTGTACGCAGTTGCCGCTGGCTTGAACGGGGCGCGAACTGCTGCAGCTCGAAGATAACGCGGCGAGTCTGCTGCAGCGATCAACAGCTGCGATCTTTCGACTTTTCGACGATTCCAGCCAACTTGCTGCTGACATGAAGCGCTGTCATTGGTGGCGATGCATCTTCCGCCGCTTTGACACTTGACTTTAACGACTGTTTTGACGACGGCGAAGTAACTGATAATTTTGAACACTTGAAAAAATGAAAAAAACGGACTACTGGAGGGCCAACGCTTTGGCCGATTTTCGCGTGGTTTTCCCAGCCTCGGGAAAACGCTTTCAACTTTTCCACGTACACGTTGGTATCGCCGCACACGCTTGCAAGTCGCAAAGAATAGCGTTGCAACGGAGCGTTGTTGGGTTTGACGACGAGTTTGTGTTGACGACTAGCACGGCGACGACGACGACGGCGGTGATGATGTATAGCCGACGAAATGTAAAATATTGTTTGTTGTTGTTTTGTTGTGCAGTAGTGGGTAAAAAATGCGATGCGTTCGCTTTTATTTCCTCTGCTACACTCAGCACACACGTCGTACGCGTTTCAAAGGCAAATACACACTGGGCTTGTCAATCACGCAGCTAACCCAACTTGGCGGGGGTAAAACACAACAACAACAGCTGCCGCCACACACACTCGCAGACGCACACACACACACTGCTGCGCTGCAGTTGAGGCAACGGCGCGCAACAAGAACAACAATAAATCGCATGGCAGATAGAACGCGGCGAGAGCAGGAAAGAGCACGCTGCCGTTAGAGCAGTTCGAACGAGCTGCGTTAGAGCAGGCAGGCTGCTGTTCGCACACGAGGAACGGCCGAACGAGCGTTTGCTCTTCGCTGCGTTCGGTCCAACGGACGGCGTGGAGAGATTTCGGACGCGGCGAATTGATCGAGGTCGAGTTTCTGGCGTCTACAACAACTGCGCTCTCCGCCAGAGCCGGACAAACAAAATGGCTTCAACGCTTGGCTGAATTGTGCGCGTTCGCAGCAAAAGCTCTCTTCTTCGCTCGCTCTGGTGAAAAGTAGGAATGACTGATTTGATAGAACGCCTCTTCTGTCATGCACACAAACACACACACACCTACACGCACACACACTCCAACACACACTTGTCACTCTCCCGTGCAGACTGATGTGCCGTTGGCAGCGCAAGCACGTTGCCGGGCGCTGGGGTTGCCAGGTGACGAGACTGCGTGCGAGCGAAAAGCACAGGAATACAAGCTGGCAGCTACTCTGCAGCGACACGTTCTGCTGTGTGCAGCAACAACGCAATTTATTTCACTTGAGCTGAAATGAGATAGATGGCTCATGGACAAGGACCGTTTTTGTTGTTGTTGTGCACTGTGCCGCCGCGTGCGCGTGTGTGTGAGTCGCTAGTCGTTTTTGCACTGTTGTACAATCAGCAAAAACCAATCCCATTTGTTATTCTCGCTTCAGTTGAGTGGCACTTCGCATCAGTTCGGCTTTCGTCCAGCGGGGGCCAGCGGGGGCCAGCGGGGGCCAGCGGGAGGACGGGGCTGCTCAGGCTGGCGGTGGTGGGTGGTTGCTGTCTCGCTGCCTGGTAGGAGCCACTCATTTGATTCCCGTTTGCGTGCGACTTCAGGTGAGCACAACAAGCAAGGGGCAGGGTTGCCAGGTGGCTGGCGACACAGGATTGCGTTGTGTGTGTCTCCTTCTAAGCATGCATGTTGACGGAGCGCCGACCTTCTTCATTTCTCCAGAATCTCGCAATCTTTGACTCGCATTCCTTACGAACGCTGATCTCAGGTGGGTTTCCTGCGACAACGCCTTCAAAACCTCCTCCAGTCGTCGGCAACTCAATCCAATTCGCCGCAAACTCAAAGCCTCACCAGCGACTGAGCCTCGTCTCGTTATAAATCATCGCTGTTCAACAAGGATACGCTGATCGGCATAATATATTGGCTGCTACTGCATCGTCGTCGGCGCTGTCGGTAAAGCAGTTTAAAAAGCGCTTAACACATATTTGCCAACAATTTTTCACTTTTGCATTCGCCGTTCGTCCTTCGCTCAGCCGCTCACTCACTCACTCACTCACTCACTCGCTCACTCGCTCACTCACTCACTCACTCACTCATTCTTTCACTGCACAGCTTGCTGCCGTTCGACATCGCATGGTTTTTCTGTATTTTCGTGGAAAATGAAAAATGGCTCTGTTGCTGATGATGCAGCAGTTTTTCACTTTTCTGCCGTGGCTCTGTTTGTTTTGTTTGTTTGTGTCTGTGGCTGTTATTAGATGGCAGGATCTCGGCTTCCGATATCTACAACAGCTGATTGCTGTGGGAGTGGTTCTTCTTATTGTCGATCGCATGCCTTTCAATGAGATTAAATTAGCGAAAACATTTAATTTGTGGCAATCAGTTCTGGTGGAAAATCCCACCGAAGTGTGATCCTTGTCCAGAGACCTCTTTTAAGCCTGATTGAAGTGCGTTTTCTACTTCATATTGACAACAACAACCATGCTACAAACCCATATTTTGGACGTACATTTTATTTTCTATCCCTGCACTCGGTGCAATTGTATAAAAAGCGACTCATTTTCAGGGCATTCCGCAGAAAGACAATTAATGTGTGTAAAGAAGCTCTTCCAGAAGTGCAAATATGAAAATAAACGCTACATCAAGCAACTTTATTGCAGAAAATTGAGCTGATCCCCAGAATTACTCTGGAAGAATGGGTTAGTTTGGGAACCTGCTTTATTTTGGAGTACATACTCTATACTTTTATCCAGGATCATGCTTTAAACTGCTGTATGCACTAAACTTGTATAATGTACACATTAGAAGACTCTGAAAGGACGCAAACGGCTTCCTTTATATAAGAAGGACCTGTACTAGGTTTTGCCCTTTGCTTCGATTGTAGTTGCTAATAAACGAGTGTGATGTCAATCTAAACTCTCCGAATACTCTCTACCGTAGAAAAAGTTATTCTTGAAATACAATTAAAAGTAATTCCAAGCTGGAAATGAAGACAGCAACGCAGAGAAGCCCACTGAAAGACCCCAGATTGGATGGCAAAAGGAGGACGGAAACTAATCGAAAAGTGGGTGGAAAGGCGGGCGTTTCGAAAGGCTCCAAACAGAAGACAGCAGAACGAGAGCCGTGGAGCGGACAC
Source organism: Myopa tessellatipennis (assembly GCA_943737955.2). NCBI lineage: Eukaryota > Metazoa > Arthropoda > Insecta > Diptera > Conopidae > Myopa > Myopa tessellatipennis. The sequence continues at coordinate 61,374,426 of OX031314.1, read as the reverse complement.
CCGAGCAAGCAGCCAAGAAAAATGAGAAGAATGCAAAAGTTGCACTTCAAAGCTTCCAATCCCAGGCGAGGAGCCTCGAACGACGACAGCGTCTTCTGCTGCTACGACTGCGTGATCTACAACAACAACCACGCACCGCCCGCTGCATTCCCCCTCCTTCCCGTCGTTGTCGTAGTTTTCAGACGTTTTTCGTGAGCTCGCTCGCAAGTTTTCATGCGCGGCGACGACGAACGCGGTGCCAATGGTGCAGTGTTCCAAAGCGCGGTGGGAGGGAGGGTGGGGGACCATGCAGCTCCAAAAGTGATGCAGTTATGATGAACACGCGCGCACACATCCACACAAACCATCATAGAAAGCAATCGACGGACTGCTCTCTCTCATTCGCTCCTGCTGAGCTCCTTACTGCTGGAGTTGTTGGTGGCACACCGGAGACGACAATTCATCTCTTTCTTATAAACGCTATTTATCATTGCGTTGAATCGACGGCAACAACAAACGTGGACGTTGAAGAAAACTACGTCCACGAATTTCACTCCGCTGACGAAATGCAAGAAACGATTTCTGCTCCTCTCATTTTTGCGCACTAACAACACACACACACACACACACAAACACACACACGCACACTCAATCACGCTTTTCGAGTGCGTCAGTTCGAAGAAAGACCACACAATCACAGAGCCAACAACAAACATGCATCCAGGAAAAATAGCCATTGCCAATGATATTGCAATAACAACACCAACAACAATGCGTTATCAAGTACTGCTGAAGCCGTAGTCCTCGTTTAAAATTGCATGAAAAACCACACGAAAGTAATGCGATTTAAATGTCATTCTTGACATTGGAGGCTCTCTCTCACTCTCCAAGCTCGCGCGCTCTCCTTGGAACAAGTGCAGCGCTCCCAGAGCGTGTTTAATGCTTTGTTGTTGGTCGTTTATCTTCTCGTGAGACTGTGTGCGTAGTTATGTCCGCATATGACACGATATTCGCCGCACAAACTTCGCCGTCCGTTTTATGGTTTGTTTTGATATTTTCGCCCCTCTGTAGATATGCGCCAGAACGGGAGCGAAGTACATTAAGTAAACGATTGAACCAAGCGCTGCCAGTGCGACCGGGACGACTACATGCGATGCGTCGCTGGCTGACGAAGAGCGTTTCCATCGTTGAGAACGATTAGTAGAGCGAGTCTTCCAAAGGCGAATGTTGAAGTCAGCCGTGTTGTTTACTTTTGTAACTGTGAGGACTGCGATGGAATACACCAAGTCCAGTACTTGGATGAAATTCTGATATTATTCATTAATGTGTGCAAAGTGCGCAAAAGATCGTTTCGAAATTCATATATCACTTCGCTGCTTTCTGCACACTTCTCATTTCTCCGCGTTTGCTCCTCAGTCGAGGCACCAAATCGCGGCGAATTCAATACCTGCGATGCTCTCCTACTGCAGTAAGATAAGCTACGCGTTCGGTCGTCAGTCGCACTGCTTTTGCTGGTGCTTCACTGCAACGCGCACTTTCTGAAAACCGTGCATCTTGCGAACCGGCGTATTGTATCAGCGTTTCCAGCGGCGGCGGCATCTGCCGAGAGATCGATGCTACCACAGGCCAGCGAGGACGCTTATCCTCGCTTATCCTAGCGCGACATTCAAGCGTTCTTACCGAAAGAGTGGCGTAGCTTCCCGACTTCCTTTCGTGCGGCCAGACGCAGCTGCGGCGGTTTCTGTGTCTGTTTATGGAGGCCGCTGGGATTCGGCGAACTCGCAGCAGCTAAATAAAAAGGATGGATCGCGCCCCAGTGTTCTCTGCAAATAACTTGGTTACTAGAGATGCAGTAATAAGATGGTTGCAAACGTCTACAAAAGAAAAGTACACCATGATTTGAACCGTTCCTGCGACTTGCTTCAATTGAATTGCACTTCAAGTCATGAAGGACGATTACACAACTTATGAGAGTAACTAAGAAGCTTTCCACTTAGTCGCACTTCGCGTTCCCTTCAGTGACTACCAACGTAATCTTCGATAATAAGCTGCATTCAGTTACCTAGCACGGACTTAAGTGCGCATCTTAATTTTAGAACTGCTACAAATAATTCCGCAGTTTAATCAAACATTCGAACAAACTATCTTAAAGTTAAAGTTGAATTTGCAGATATAATAACCAGTTGATGTGAACTTGCTTCCTTATTAACTTAACTTATTCTACACTTAAGTGTCTTAGCATACTTAAGATTACTTTAACTAGGTACTAAGAAAACTGTACCGTTACTTTAACCTAAGTAATACTTGTACCTATGTATGTATGTGTATGTTAAGTATTCGGTAATTCTTTCCAGTAAAATTCTTTGTTTTTATAATAAAAGTGAGTATGTGTCGATCAAGAGTTTTTGTGTATTATGCATCGCTTTTCAGTTTCTAGAGTAAAATGTAAAGATTCGGAGCTGCAACAGTGATGAGAAGTGGAAATCGATGGACCTGGAAATGAGTTGTTCCGGAAAAATGCGACCCTCGAGTTGCAACGAAAGCTTTCCATGCTTTCGCTGATCTCAAGATAGTAATGAAATTCATTATGATGAACAAGACACGTGAATGAGGATCGATAGGGTTTCGTTAAGCAATACAGTAACAGGGAAGGCGGATACTTACGTCTCTCCCAAATGTCATTCCTTGCAGGACATCGTGGAACAGTCAGCGCCGAATACAGACGCAGGTGTTTTCCTGCGTGACCTGCTCTGGGACTACACCGAGCAGCAAGCATTCTTTATTGTTATAAGGACCTGAATTCCTCAGAATCCTTCAACACAAGCAAAGTCAACTTTGCAAACGCAGTTTATCTGCAACCCGCTGTGAGTCCTGGTCGGGAGTCAACAAAACTCAAAACTCAAAACAATACTTACTTTTGCTGGACAGCGGCGCAGAGTGGGAAGTCGGCAACAATATTTGCAACCAGCGCGCCCTCGAAATTTGCGACATTCCACAAAACAGTTGGCGACCTACGCAATGGGACCCTTTTCGCAGTATGGCGTAAACTCGGAAGGTGCCTTCGATCCTTCGAAAGGATATTAAAGAACCGAAGCCTAAACGGATTACGTGGCGTGACCGATTTAAGTGCCTGGCTTTGAACTCTGTGGATGCTTTTCTGCAAAATCATGCTCGGCGAATCGGATGATGGCGAGAAGAGACAACAGCGAAAATACTACGTCCTGTGGTCGGTCCTAACAGGCCACAGGAGGTGTTTGTTTACGCAACAGCAGCAACCGGGCCGGCCGTCCTTGCACTGGTCCACTATTCCGAAATGCGGGCAGCGTCACCACGTCATGGTTGGCCAATAGACGTCTGTGTTTGACAGGTTCCGTTTAAAAGCAGTTCCTCGTAGGAGTTCAAGCCAGAAATGAGACAACCGACTTACAAACCCTCCCGCATTTCTGATGGTATTTCTTATTACAGTTATAATTCAAGCCATGAATGCGCAGAGCTCAAAAAACCTTAGCTTTTATTTTAATTTCAATCATTTCAATGCTTTTCTCTCTTAATATAATAATTTATGGAAATACACGAGGTTATCTTTTGACGATGTGCAGAAGAGCAGCGGACAGAAAACCTTTTCTTATGGAGTCTCCTGGTCTCATACTACCTGTGTATGTGATACTTTGTGGTCATAAGTGCATGACAGACACACATACTAAACAAACGACGTGTACAGAATTACTTACCTGGCTGTTCTCCAGAATTCATATTTTTATTACCTGCAAAAGAAGAGAAAACAGACGTCAAAATCGAAAAATGTTCGGGCGATTCAAATCCTAATATGTAGATTGCTATATGTTTTGTTGGACTGTGTGCATTTAATGCTCAACTATTGATTTCTTATAATAACTCTTCGTCTGTATAACTACCATAAGAGGTGTAACTCTACTTTTTAGCTGTAAGAACTTATCTGACGATACGAGTTCTCAGATTAGTGCTGGAATAAGTTATTGCTGGAATAGCCTCTTCCGCATTTGATGGCAACATGAAGCGTCGGCGCTTCACTACCAACGATGCTTTGCTTTACGTCCGCAACAAGTGTTTCGTGAATTCTTGTAGAAGTCCATTCAAAGTCCATGGAAGTCCAATCAAGTCGTTCACCTTTTAGTACACGTTCAGGATTACAGCCCAAATCATATTCAAATGTGGCCCCAGCAACAACGCATGAATACATCTTGGGACGTTATGTTAATTTCTGACACGTAAGGATCAAGGACATGCAGGCTCAGACATATCAGTGTCGCATCGTGTGTTAAATAAGACATGTGTCAGGTTTAAGCAACAACGCAGCAACATGTTCTTCTGGCTGCATGCAGGAGTTCTGTCATTTTGTGAAAAAACCTGCAGAGGCTGGCCAGAGAGCAGAGCTTCTCGCTTTTGATTTCTGGTTCCCGTACGTTTCTGCTGTTGTCATGAATGATGCATGCAAATGAAGAATGCTGCACAGCATGAAGCGTGCAAAGCCAAAGCGCAAATCTGAAGAAGGAGGTAGAAATCCTGCGTATAAAAATAAATAAATGCCAGGAGATTAGCGCGGGACAAACACATGTTGACCTCGTGTTTGAAAATTGCACGTTGAAGATGTACACTGAAAGATAAGGAAATTTGATCACCACGAGCTCGCAATTAATGATCAAAGCTGAACAAGATTGACCCAGATATGAGCAATTTGTCAGAATCGACTGGAGCTGGAAATACAGTCATCGACTGGCCAGAATTAAGTCAAAACTGAATCAAATGTAATGTCGCTGTGTTGCGAAACTAGATCGACCCTGAAATCGCATCGCGATTGAACGCCAGAATGTGTTGTATTGAAACTAAACGTTCGTTCAACATCCCAGCTAACTACCGCGAGGAACGTGGTTTCTTTGTGGCTGCATAAAAATAACTCGAACGCACTCACACACACACACACACACACACCCACGTATTGATTGTCTTGTTTATTTGTTTGCGACACCAGAAGCAACTTCAATGCAAACAACAGCGACAACAACGCACACAAAGTAACAATCTTAATCAGCAGCAACAACAGAACGAATTTATTGCACTTCCGCTTTGTTTTCCCTTCCGTTGAATAAACAACAAATATTATTATCGGGCGACCACAACCCAGACCAGCACCCAGACCAGGACGAAGGACCCGGACGCTTTCCGGGGTTTTCAGTGCACAAACACTCTCCACGACTCAAAACTTGGTTGGGCAACATTTTTGTTTACTCAAATGTTCCATGAATCATATTCACCGATCATAAATTTATTGATTTAACATTATTACCAGTATTATTATTATTATTTATAATTTACAATCACAAACGAATTCTAATAACTGATTCATCCTTATTCAAAGATAATGAACAGCCACAATATGCATTTTTTAACTGCGCCCCTGGCATCAACCAACAACAGCAGAAGTATCACCCATCTTTGTTATTATTTGTATGAAGTGACTGTACTCTAGTCCAGGGTCCAGCAGACAGACCGACAGAGCGTCAGCGGTGCACGGCTCTTGTTGTACGTGAACTTTCGAGTATCCTCGCTTTAATATCGATCCTTGATGGGAGTATTGAAGCAAAAATTAAAAGTATATGGACAATATGACGGCGATAACAGGACATTCAGTTTCATTTATGTACACATACAGTTCCATGGAGTACGAGAGTGCTAAAGGATTTGCAAGCCCCATTTAAGTGGTTTACTATTTCACAGGAGAATAACAATTCTCTGTAATAAAGTTAGATAGTTGAAAATCTGAGATATAAGTTTCATATAACGCAGTGCTTCAAACGCAGTGCTTCCGTTGAGTATTTGAGAATACGTTTTCACTGAAAGTCTGGCTGACAAAATTATTTAGAAAGCCACAGGTTGGCAGGACATTGTAATAACAGTCCTAGTTTAGTCGTAGAAGCGATCAAACTGATGGCATTCGACATTCACCATTCGAGTGCACCAAACAATTACTTGTTTTCAAAGCCACCACGCACAAACTATCCGGCAGATTGCGCTTCATTTTGACATCTAAACAACCGATAAATGTACCCACTTAGAAAAAAGTCTGCACATGACAATATTTCAAGCGCGGTTTGTTTAAATTCAAATACTTTTTGATCATAAGGTGTAGAATATGAAAGGGCTACATGAACTAAACCCACTTGAAACTACAAGAGGTCCTAGAAACGTTTACTAAATATTCTTCAGTTCCACAAGTTTCAACTATGTTGTGCAGGAGTGGGTCTTTGTTATGGTCAGCAGGATGGTTATGCAACAGAATGACAAAAAATATCGTCTGAAAAATTGCCAACTGCTCCTGAAAATCAATAAACCTGGCCGAAAAAGGACTCGTGCAGGTGCGAATTGACATTCAACCTGCAACTGACAAAATCAGGACAGCACCAGGATGACGGTGCAAATTGTCGTGTGAGTGAGAGCACACCCTGATAACGCAATGTGACAACAACAATTAGATGCAGACAACCAGAACGTTAAATAGGTTTAGAGCAACGAGGAACAACGCCAGCCGACAGCCAGCGACCTCCAGCGGAAAGATACAACTGCTTTTGACGGCGGAATCCTTGGGAGTGTGCTGTAGGTGGTCATGGGCGTGGAATGCGGAATGGGACACGTTGCTTTCACTGGCGTTGGTAGTCATTAATGCCCAATAAAACAACAACGACGGCAGCAACAACCAACCAATATGCAACAGGATATTCCATTAAGAAGCAGCGCGAGCACCATGAATCAGCACGACGAGCAAGCAGCAAAATAGGCCTCGATCGAAGTGACTCCAACTCCAACAGCCAACACGGGCAAGAATAAAACAGCTTGTTCTCACTCCAGTTAGCATGATATGCAGATTTATTGCTGCTTTTGAGGAAAGCGACATGACGTCAACTTTTGGATTACCGAAATTAGAGTTCAAATAATTATACATACCATATATATGATATATTTATATGATTTAGGACGAATGTTGAATAAAAAACCTCTATTTTGTAAGTTCGTGTTAAGCTAACGAACACCGCGATTAGCTACGAGAGATTAACACCTCAAAAGTAAACATCTAGTATTTATTACATACACCGAACATCCTTATACAAATACACATACATACATACATCTTAGTTATGTTACGACATTTGCTCATCATTAGCACATTAGACGAAAAGAAATATTTTTACTTTTGCCAAAAATACGAAATCGGATGTTTTGATTTTTCGATTTAATTTTTATATCCTCGTTTTCAAGCTCATAAATTTAATTCGCCGGTGGCGGCGTTCGGATTGGAATTGCAATTTATTGGGGTTGGCAAGTGTCCGTACCTCCGCATCGCTGGTTCGGCCTCCCACTCGAAAGGACTTCGACACTTCTCAGTGTTCCACTCAAACGTTGGTCGGAAAGTACACGAAGCTGGGGAAATACTTGTACACATTTGTGCTATAAAAAGGGGAAGTTCAGTTCCCCTCTTTTTCTCCAACGTCGTTTGAGTGACGTCGTCGTCAAGAAGAGTGGCACGTTTGAGTGATTTGATTAATGTTTCGATGCCAAGCCGCCCCTTCCTTAAGCACAATAAAAAGTGCATAAAGTTGCCAACCACCACCTATTTAATTGGAGCGCTTTCCACAGCGAGTGCTGTGGTTCCAGCTGCTGTTGTCTCTTTTGCACCAGTCGGAGCGATTATTTCAGTGTGGCTCTCCGAAAGCGACTCTTGTTGCTGTCTTGTAGTTCAGCAACCATTATGGAAAAGCGTCTGCAATGGCCGCGAAAGTGAAACAGAAATATTGCGGCATCACTTTAATGTAACAAGGTCGGCAATAAATCATTTCGCCGCGTCAGCATCACTTCAAATCAAATGGGATTGAATTAATATAAATGCAATAAAATTTTTTTATTGATTGCTGCTATTTAATTATCTTTGTTGCACTTCTAAATAATTGCATGCGCGACACCGCGTGTCTAATGGCCTAAGGTCCACAGGGCGAATTAGCAAATACAACAAGAAATTCGGAAAAATTCACTATTCTATACTATACACTATACTCTATACCCTATACTCTATACTCTATACACTATACTATACACTATAATATACACTATACTATACACTATAATATACACTATAATATACACTATAATATACACTATAATATACACTATACTCTATACTATACTATACACTATACACTATACTATACTACAACTATACTATACTATAACTATAACTATACTATACTATAACTATACTATACTATAACTATAGTATCCTATAACTATACCATACCATAGTATATACACGAGTTCATATAACTTTTCAGCTGTATCCCGAATTACATGAAGAAAAACGTTCTATTCTGCCAAATTACTATAAATTTCTCGCAACTATGACAATAACAACGACAAAAGGAACAATCATTTTTAACTATTGTAATACTAGGATGGCCTGCTTTTGTTTCTTTTCGTCAATTACTTCGTAGTAGAAGCGATTCATATTCTTAAAGCGACACATTTATTAAAGCTGTGAAAGTGATGGCTTATTAAGCATATCATATCAAATGTTATTAATTATATTCGATTAAAAGAACGTCTTTATATATGTATGAGCGTATTTGTATTTTTACGAGAGAGAGATAATAAATAATACATTACCGATACGTAATCCAGATTTATTAATTTCTTTATTACTCATTTCGATATATCCAATGTACAGATTCAATTGTATTATAAAGTGTTTATAAAAAGTGTGGATTGAAATTCCAATTAAGTATAAGAAAATCCCGCGAAGCTTTTTGGGCTTGGCTGCAGATGTATCAAGTGTGTGAAAAACATATGGAAGCGTTAAGGAATTAAGTTGATAATTGAATTGAATTACTTTGTTTTTTTAATGTGAAAACAATGGTATGTACGTGTATCGATCCAAGCATTGCAGTAGGTCATACTTTCGGGGACATCGGGTCGTGGAATGCAAACTTGTTCTTCTAGAAATGGGAGATGTGCAAATGTATTTCGCATTTGTGGCCAGCGTTAATTAATGCCCGCTGCTGGCCCGGCTTGGCTGACACCGTAAGGAGTCTAACACCTTGACGCGAAAATGTTAACGTGGCTGGTTTTATGTTTTCGTCTCTTCCTTACTTTTCGAGTTCTTTACTTTTACCATAAACCTCAGTTCTTTATTACAAAACAGTTGTTGATTTGACAGGTTCGATTATATTTTAACGTCCTACCTGTCAGAAGAAATGATTTTTCCTTGGCACTCACTCAACAACGTGTTTTAATGGCTCTCGCCGTGGCTCGTCCTCGTCGACGTTGTGTTCACTCTGCCGGTTGGTGCTGTCATTGTTGTTGCTGTAATTGGTATGTGAAACGTTGCAAACTCAGTTATTTAATATTTTCCTCAAACTCATGCTGTCCTCCTTTGCTCTCCTCTCCCCGCCGTCGTCGTTGCTGCAGTGAAGTGTTCTGAGGTGTGAATCCTTCAATTATCGTAAAATTTATTGTGTGTGCTGCGCATGCGCAGAAATCTCAAACGTATTCGTTTCGGCGTTTTATTTCATTTCCTTTTTCGCTTTGCGCATTGCTGCATTAAGTTAAGTTAAACATAAGCTGTGAAGAGTTTTCTTGTACCTGTCATGGCCAAGAAAACTTTATGATCGCAGATCGCAGTGACGGCGGCGAAAATGTTTTCGCAGCACACTCGAACAAAGACAAAAATTACCGCAACCGGCGACGAGAGAGGCACCACCGAGGAACTACATATTGATTTCCATTACAAACAGCGCTTGGAGTTGCATCTAATCCAGCGTTGACATTGGGTCGATTTCGTTACTACAACGAGAACTACAACGACGAGAACTACAGCAACGAGAACTACATTTATCCAAATATTAAATGAAATAAGAGTAGATACGGCAGTTCGTATATATTCTTTCTCTTGCCTCAACAGAGTTTCAGGAAGTTCAGAAGTTGGAATTAGAAAGGAGAATAAAGACTCCAGGAGTAAAAGTAATCATTTTTATTACTTGTCTGATCTGAAGTAAGTTAGAAACACATTCCCGGAACGTGTTGGAAACTGTTGACTTCCACAACTAGTTAATCAGCTAATCGTCAGCTTCGCCGCAGAGCGGGAATAAATCATCTCTGAGCCACGAAAGTCGTAAAGTTGGAATGCTTCTTCGCAGTCATGGCCTCTGCCTCCCTCCACGTACATGTAACATCTTAATTATCAAGAAACACTTGACTTAATCTTTACGGCGTTTTTTATTTCTATTTTTACAGTTTTAATTTTAAGTACTTTTTAAGTGATCGTAAAATAATTCGTCTCAAATGTTTGGAAACTTCTGATTTTTATAGCATGAAAATATAACCCGTCATGGGTCAATTTGTGGCATTTTTATTCACTTCTCACTCGACAAGGAAACCCTACGACACTCGATGACTCCTTTATGACCAAACTAAAGGCCACGTATTTCAGTCCGTGTCCGCAGCGTGTAAAGACCGCAAGCCGCTCTGTATCTAGACACGTCAAAGTGTCAATCTTATCAACGAGTTTCGTTTTCATTCTGGGGCCGCTTTTTATTGTTTTTTTATTTTCATTTAAGCTTCGATTTTACGACCAACAAATTGTAGCACAAATTACTCGATAAGTGAAAAATATGACAGCCGAAATGGATCCGAAGCCGGTGTGGGCCCAAAGCCAGCGCAGGAGGAAGCCATGCAAACAGGCTGGTTGTCGCTGGTTGCCGCTTGTTGCCGCTTGTCGCTCGTAAAATCGTTTGATGCGTCAGTTTGGCGTTAAGTAAGTGTCAATCGCCTTGTAGCCGGTGTCTGTTGTTGCTGTGGAGCCACATACAGCTGCACAATTGAAATTTAAAAGAACTGAGTCATTGGAACTGATTTGCTGAATTGGTGGCACTCGGTGCTCACTTAGAAAGTCGTTAAATGGCGGCAAATGAGGTGCATTTTACGACTTTCCCTCATGTCTCCGAGGCCGCGTAATGAAAGCGGATCACATTGCTATGAACCAACCGCTTTGGTGGTGTGGTGCTCGGTGGGCCGCACAGAAGTGATGCAACAGCCACAGAAACAAATGGCTTGAAGGTAGCCACTCGAATAAGGGTCGTTCTGGGGCTTTTAGCTGCACTCATGAGATCCCGCAGAAATGAAGGTGCTGCAGGAAGTGGATACGCATGATGTCAAAAGAACAGTCTATTAAACGAATGAGAAGATAAGATTAACCAACGCAGAGCTCCCAAAACCTTTATTTATGGACTATCTGTTGATTTTGTGGGTAATCCGTCATAAAACAATCCACGTAAATCATCAGGATCAGTAACTTTATGGCGTTAAAGTGCCTTATGACATTTGATGGTACATGAGGCGTTACGTTTTAAGTAGATTTTAGATACTATTACATTTCACATTCATTACGCACATAGCTGCACTTCGATGGTGATGCATTTATGGGAATGTTGTGATAGTAAGAGATCTCCAAGGTGGGTCTGCAAGGATTCTAAACCGTATCCCTAGAATTACAAATTTCATCATTTCGGGAAACTTCTTCAGCCTTAAAGAAGACACTAAAAGGAAAGACAACATAAAAATTCTCCATAAAAATGAAAAGCCGAAGATAGCAACAACAACGACACAACCGAGTCTCAAATGTTAAATTCAGCGTAATCCTTGAGCATCCTCGCAGCGAGTGTGCGACAACAACAACAGGCAAACATAAAACAGGCTGCATGCTCACTTCATGGCTGCTGCAGGCCTGTTATTGTGAAGCACTGCTTCTGGCTGCTACACGAGAAGGCACAATGTGCTCGGGGTCCTTAGGGGAATGTCCTGCGTTACGCTTGGGCGCAACGCGACGAGTTGCGATTACCGACATCTGCAGCCGCTTGCACGGCGCATCGTATTCCATCAGCGCTGGCATCAGTCATTCGAAGTGGTCGTAAATCGGCAAAAGTTGACTTTGCTATGCACACACACACACACACACACACACACACACACACACACACACACACGGAAAACCGAGCCTCAGTCGTCACTGGCAGCTAGAGGCAACAGTGACAGATCCAGGTACCAGGCACCAAGAATTGATTTCGAAAGGATACAATTTTTGTTTCTCAGAGGGCGAAACCAAAATCGACAAAACAATCCAGAGCGTAGTTAATTCCATTAACTCGACGACGCTTTCACTTTCAGTCTCAAGAGAGCCCGCCTTAGAACACTGAACATGAAACCCTACACCACGATGCTAGTGGTTGTGGACAATAACGCAACCTCACGTTACTGTACTTCAAGATCACATCGGTTTGAATTGGATGCAGGACTGAAACTACTGTCAGCGGAATCCTATGAATCCTCGGCATCTCAGTCGCAGCAGAGGATATTTTCCACGAGAGACTCGCCATTCTTTAAGTGTTTGTGTGTTTGTGACAGCCGATCATTTGCGCTGCCAGAAACAATAAAACAATCACGTCCTCCTCATCGCGCATACAACAGGACATTCTCACTAGGAATGTGACTCTTATCTTAAACTGTTGTTTTCTCTGCTCGAGGTACAAAAGCCTGCTTTTGGTTTTACCTTCTCCGAGTCGCCGTTGCCAAAGGACTTTCCACAGTTTAGAAATCCTTGCAGCTTACAATTTATTGCATCACACATTAAATGCACAAACGTGGTGCGGACTCAGCTCTCGAGAGGAACAGCTTCACTTGCAGAATCAGGGATACGACACCGACATCAACATCAACATCAACATCCAGATCAACATCTACATCAACATCAACATCAACATCAACATCAACATCAACATCAGCATCAGCATCAACATCAACATCAACATCAACATCAACATCAACATCAACAACAACATCAACAACAATACTGAAACGGCCGGAAAGGTGAAAACATTTTGTCAACAGTGAAATACATACAATGAAATGACACTGAAATAAATTCTGACACATGGTGTTTTCGATTGCCTGATTGCATGTTACCAGTCACTTCAGAAGGGCCAATTTAGCTGAAGAAAATATTTAGAATGTGCATTAAAGCCTCCATTTGTACTTTCATTGAATGTCTTCCAACTTCTTCGAAGAGTTGAGAATATTTTAATTTTTATGCGAGTTTCTTAGCGGCATTTTTAGTTATTTCTTTTGTTAAGAATACTAAATATGAGCATCGTTCAGATCTATCATGATACACATCACGAGGTCATCATCATCCAGCCCGATACTTGGCCGTATGTCGGGCGACATCGATTAAGTTTCGATTGATTTTGCTGCTGCCCAGTAAAAGGATTGCTTGATCCGACGCAAGATAATTACACTTAGGTGGGGAAGGGCGAAAGGGGGGATGTATAACGTTTGACGCAGTGAAGATTTTTTGATGAGTTTTTTATATAACAATTCTTACGCATTAAGGAATAAAATAGGTAAAATGGGCTATAAAAGAAGGATTATTTTAAAAGCTTGGTTATATTTTATGGCGTAGTATAATCAGAATATTGGATCCTTTCATTTTATTCTAAACAATTTGCCTTTTAATGCCCCATACACTCAACATGGGACTTCATTAAAAACTGAAATTAGGAAAATAAACCATAAAAACATAAAATTTAATTTAATTTATACGGAAGAAAAGAAGCAACACGTATTTTAAACTTAAGCCTATCTTCGGTCAACCGACAGAAGCATGACTTCTTTTAATGTGCAGAAATGCCATAAAACTTCGTTGCGTTTTTACTTGTTCCTGCAAAGCAAAGCGCGACAAATAAAGTCTTTTATATGCGCATCACTGCGAAAGAGCGGAATTAACCCCAGCCCAGGAGTTGCCGAAGTCTTTGAGGACTCGGACCAGCTGAATTGACTGCGAGAAGCTGGCAAAAGAACTTGTTGCTGTTGTAAAAAGTTTTATTTTCACCACTTTTATGGGGAATTTAATTTTATTGTTGCTGCAAAGTAATAAAAATCAGTTGGTCACCTTAGGAGCCCAGCCCGCATTCTCTACGCGTGCTTGGAAGTGTTTGCTGAACTGAAGTCCATATTTTCTGCCTCGTTTTCTCAGCTCATAAAACGATTTAATTAAGCTGCAGCCAAGCCAGGGCAGAGACCATTATTTCGGAGTAGAAGCAGAGATGATCGATGTACGGAGAGAAAGAGTAGGAGACAAAATCATACAAATCGTACGTAAGATTTGCAGAAGTAACAGCAGAGAGGTCAACAGGTACAGTGACCAGGATATCTACAACTACTGACCGATCAGGGACCACTGACCCACGTTGTACCCAAGAAGAGTGGGCGTATGAACTCCCAACGTTAAGTTATTAAATACTAATGATAATAATAGCAAAGGTCATTTCGTGCAGAGTCTTTGTTTGGATTCGATCGTTCTGGCGATTTTTCGGGAATCATTGCTAGCGTGGCCACTCAGATTAAATAACATTGAGATGAATACTTCAGAAATCTGAACTAACGTCGAAAGCAACAACAAGAGATAGGACGAAGTTCCATTTCTGTTCTAAAACTTCAAATAAAATGCACTCATGCAAACATGTGTGAGCTAGAACTGCTCACAAACTGCAATAAAATGAAATGAAGTTGCCACCAATGACAGCAACAACAGCAACAACAGCACCGCCGACACCAACAACTCCAGAAACAACGACAACAACACAAACTACAACATCGACGTCAACATGAGCAACAGCAATCTGATCTTATTCGAACCAACTTCCCCCTCAGCTCCTTTCCGTCTTCTATTCTTTGATTTATTGCCTTCTATCAAATTATCCTTGATACGTCATTAATATCATTTCTGCTCGCCTGTTGTTGCTTTCGTTGTCTGTTGAGGCTGCGAACTACAACTTGTTACGTTCCAAGCTTTGCGGAGCTCGCATTTTCTGTTCTTGGGCTCTGCTGCCTGGACGAGTGTTCGGATATACTGGAGCTCGAGTGCGCATCTTGATCTGAGGTGAACATGATTTCATCTTTACGCTTCGGCGTGATTCGGATCTTCAATGTTCTGTGAATCCGGCTGTGATTCATCGTCTCTATAAACTGTGGAGTATTCTCTCCACTCGTTCCAATCCATTTCTTCGACTTGTATCCATCTTCAAAAACACACAACTTCTGCAACACTATTGAGTAAGATGGTCATTGAACTCTCTCCTGGCGAGCTAACATTACTCATGTAATTTTTGATACGGTTTTTAATTGAGCTACCAAAGGAGGTATCAACAAATGTGCTTAACTATTATATCAATTTAATATCATTAATATTTCCATATCACAAAATATTATCACCACATTATGGCGTTATTATTTATTATAAAGGCCACTATTATAAATCAACCACTTTAAAAGGATCGGCCTACTTTTGCCCTACTTCATTCACTTTAGTCTGGGGTTTAATCGCAGTTGAAACTGACAACACCGGCAACAAGTATTTATGGTATAACAGTAATTTTAGGTAATGTGTTCAGATTCGAATTTTTTTAAAAATGGCCAATTCTACAGGACTGCATCAAATAATTTCAACATGGTTTGTTCCCTTGGGAAGGATTGATATAGTAGTTCAATAAAGTGGGCGATCGGATAGTTAAGAGCTCTCAATTGTGTCTCACGCCTAGGACGTTGGTTTTCATTTAAATGAACTGAAACATGTGGTCATGTCATGAGACTCTTCGGGATTCTAAGTCAGGTCTTATTCTCAGGTACTTCAGGTTCTACTCGCATAAAACACGACAGGAATCTGAACTGGTGCTTTAATTCGGTTCCTATCTTTCTCAACACTTCATCCTTCGTCCTGCACATCATCCTCTAATAACGAATTCGCCGGTTAAAACTAGAAATGCTTCGTGTTTATTATCGTACATCGTTTAGATTCACATACTATACACAGATATGAATATTTTTCACACCATTTTCTGTTTTTGTGGGCCTGCTAATTAAACAACATCGGCATCACTTGGAAATCAGTTGTTTATTGAGAGACAGTAATGAACTCAATGAAGACATCATAAAGTCGTTAACTTTTTATGGATCCATTGGAAGCATTCTAACCTCACATCAACTGAAAACAGCAGCAGCATCCGCAGCCGCATACACAATCAAACAAAAACAACAACAATGAGAGCAATCACTGTGTGGCTGGTTGGACAAACAAAATCATGGAACGCATCGCAAATCGTAAATCTTTAGTAAAATGGTTGCGCATGCGCACGCGTCTTTAAACTGTTGATAGATTTATGGCGCCAACTAAAATGCGGACCAGAAAAAACACTCTACAAGAGATACGGCCAACTGCTTGAAGAAGGAAGATCAAAAGAAGTTGCTGGCGAGGAGCAGCAGTTGGTCAGAATCTGCCCTTGATACACAAGTTTCTTCGCACGCGCAACGTAATTATAATTTAACTTAGATAATTAGTCGCATCGTGGTTATAAAACATTTCGTAGCTCCGTCTCTGTCGCGCCAAGCGCACTCTTCGGCTCGGACAACATGCTGCTTGAGCTTTGCATGCGATCGTATCTGGTCGAAAGAAAAGATTTATGAGTTGAGTGGAGGAGGCGATCAACATGCAGCCGGTATCTGGAGCAACATGGCTACAGCAATAGCAGGGCTTTATTGCTGCACAATCTGGTCCAGGTTCTTGGAGGTTCTTGGAGATGGTGTGGTTGTCAGCCTCAGTTGGCAGATGTAATTGGAGGTTCTGATTGAAGTCAACAGCAGCCTTAAAACAATTGCAAAAATCTAAATGACTTTCGGCTGGAAACCAGGAGAATCCATTAGACAAGCCCGGTGTCTGGATGATAGAGTGTAACGCTTCACTGAAGTCCCTGAATCTTGCCTAAGACGCTTGGTGACATCAACTCAACCGCAAGAATCAACCACCAACTTTTAGGTGGTTCTATTAAACGTTCATTGATAGAAATCAAACAAATTAAAAAAGGTTCAGGCATACGTGTCAAGCTTACGCATTTGATTAGCAGTCGCCGCGAAAATATAAAAACTGGCAACAGACGTAGAATGATTTTTCCAGCAAAAGTTAGCCCTGTTCTGAGTTGAAATGGAAACAAGGTTGTAAAAAGATAACGATTACTACGCGTACGTTGTTATGATTACTTCATTCACATTATTATCGCGCCTGAAATACGTATGGTCTATCAATAAAACTAACGATATATCAGATACACTAAGAAAAACCGAAAAAAGCTCAAGTTTTTCTAATGCAATTGTTTCAGCATCTGGCCAAAATCAGAACGTGTGATTTTCGGTGTAAAATAGCCAACAAAAACATCGATGACAGAAACAGAGCAGCTGACATGTTGATAAACGCAACACTCAATAGAATTTAGCAATAAAAACGCCGGCTAAATTGATAGCTATTCAGTCATAAACGGACTTGAAGCACACACTAAGCTCGCTGGACGTGAACGGGTTAATTTTGTGGGCTGTAATGCAACCGCCGAAGTGACTAACGCGCGGATTCTCACGGAAGGCAGACGGAACAATAGAGGCATGTGACCACATGCAAGCCGATGGATGGACGAATGGACAGACGGACAGGCGGAAGTTCCGCCAGACGGTTCGGCGCACTAAACATGTTGACGAGCAACAGATTATTTGTGTGTGACACTGACACAAGCTGTCAAATTCCCGCGCTCTGCATAAAACAATTGAACGCGGCGAGCGGCGAGCGGCGACCCCGCAAGGGTACAAAGCAACTCGTTAGTGGAATGGAAATCGACCAAATTTTATGGAGTGCATCTGGGGCATGCATAGATATGTAGATAGTTAGATAGACATCGCGATAACACTTGCCGCGCATCGACGGCTCTAGCGTTGTGTTGCCGACATCTGTTGATCGCTCTTGTTTTCCAGAGCGCGCCACATCCCAGGATTTTGCAAATCTGCTTAACGTGCGTATTACTTTCCGCAATGTTGATTTGAATTGTGGCAGCAGCAACCGCTTTTATTTCCATTTCTGCTTTCAGTTTTAAACATTTATCACATCGTTCGTTCGCGATGCGTTCGTGATCGATGTTTGGATGCTGGAACCTCTCCCAGTAGATTTACGAGCGTTGGCACAATTGCAATTTGAATGAAGTGTTTGGAAAGCGATTCTTAAAATTGAAAAAAAGTGACAGAATTCAATTGTGAGAACATTTCCATCCACTTCAAGCTACTCCTCCATCTTTGAACACGTTCCTTGAGTCCTTAAGCCGGACGTAGCACCTGTGGCAAATCTCTAGCACAATCGGCTACATAATAGTTATGTTAAGCACAATTCGTACAACAGCAAACAATGTTAGGTTTAACGATTTTTGAAGTTCCGACCTTGAAGAGGAGTCAATCCAAAATTTTCCTTGCAGCGCCTCGATTCGCGGGTTTTTCGTGTTGTGATGGCGAATAAATGAAGAGAGATAAATTATGGAATTCCGAGATACAACTGCTTCTGAGATCGATATCACGTCAGTTGAGTCCGACAAATAACATTCAGTCACAGTGAACGAATCGTTTGTAGTAACCGAGAAATGGAATTTCCGGAACGGACCGGAATCCGGCTATTTTTGTTGTTATTCCCAAATATTTTGCATTTATGTCATTCCCATAACCGAAAAATAGTTCTCCTGAACCCAAGTATACCGTTCGGAACTTTGGGGTACCACTGCTTCTCCGACACAGCATTTCGGTCATGTTGCAGGGAAGCGATGGCTCAGGAACTTCAGCCTAGCTGACTGTGGACCGGCGCTCGGGACGAAGGCACAACATCTCGATGCCAGGACGGATCAAATTTCAGTCAAGATATTAAAAAAAGGAGCAGTAACATAACTAAAAGCAGCTGAGCAACGAACCTCAGCATCAACTAACATCTCCAGCGTCTCTGGATATTGTTTTATTCTTGTTGTTGTTGCTGTTGCTGTTGTTGTTGCTGTTAGGCGCCCAATGTGTGATTTAAAATCAAAAATGCATCATTGTGGCTGCGTCCCCAACGTTACCCAAACCTGAGCGACTGCTGATGATGATGCCTTGGAGCAGGGTTCGAGGATCGAGCACCTATTCGACTTGTGTTGCTTAACGTGCCAATCCGCTGTTGTATTTGGCTTGCTTTTGACTCGATGGCATGTTTAATCAAGCGAAACGCATTCAAATTGTATGCACGCGAGTGTTCGTGCGTGTGTATGTGTGCGTTTGCGCGATATCGAAATGTTGACTTAGCGGCTGTGCTCCAAACAGGTGGGTTCAGGCCAACGAGCACGACTCGCGGCCAGCGCACGGACCTCGTCCTTGTGCACATCGTGGGATTTTATGATACGTTGATGCGTTTGTAACGTACACGCGAAACTGTCTGTTCCGGTGCTGTTGTTGCGCACAAATTAACAACAACACAAGTAGGTTTTAATTTACAAATGAACACAGCAAAACTGCAAAAGAGGTTTTAAAATGTTCAATAATGAGCTGTGATTCGTTATGTTGTCGTGGTTGTTGTTATTGTTATTGTTGCTATTGTTGTTGTTGTTATTTTTATTTTTATTACTGTGGTTGTCGTGCAGGTTTTTAGTTTTGAAATTAATTCTTTATACCCTACACTGCGCCGCACTGGGCTGTCGTGTCATTTATTAACAGCAATCGAATGTGCGCAGCAGCACAACAACAGCAACAACAACCACCACCAGTGCTGTCAATCAAGATGCCGCACATGTGCTTCTGACGCAATGGCGGGTTGAATGCCTCCTCTCCTGCCGCATAGTTGCCAGCATGGTATGTAAAATCTGTAGCCGCAATTAAAAGTTTAAATATTAATTTAATTAGTTAATTAGTGAGTATCGCAGTGACTGTTGCAGCCCAGTGTAGAGCCCGAAGAAGTTAAGAATCAGATTATCGCTCCACTGCTTATAGTGCCCGGTTTTATCGCCCGGCTTAAGCTTGTCATGGGCAGTGACGTTTGCAGTTGTCATACTTTACATAATTGTTACTTAGATCGTCTGTGAAAAGTCACTTCTAAGTGTGTGTAAGTTTCTGTGGAAAGTCAGTTCGGAGCTACTGAATCAAGGCCCTTGGGAGTGTTTATATTTTGCCGGTTCGCATAGCTTTGCCAACCAGTTATCTCACTTGGAACTTTGAATACGATACACTTTTAGTATTCAGTGAGTTATATACTAAAATCACATACGCACCATTCCCCAAGAAAGACCTAGGAGGGGTCTATAAAGGGCAGGTGGATGGTGATTAATTGCAACTAAGAACCTTTGTTGCTACGTTCTCCACACATCGCTTTGATAGTCTTTCATGACCGTCCCTACAGGCCAAGGCATAATTTAATCAGTTTTATTAACAATACTCTACTGGGAATTCCACGGACGGGGTCCAAACTCCAATTGAGCAATACTCACTTAAGCTACAATAACAAAGTAGCAAATTGAAAAACTATTAATCAACCCATAAAAAAACTTAGTTGAGAAAACAATTTCTACAAAAACACATTGCGTCATTACGAAATTGATCAACCCCAAGCGAAGAACCCTCGCAAGCAACAACATTGCCACGCCGCGGCCGTTCCATCCTTTGGGAATACGTATACTTCGCACGATTCGAAGAAGACGCACCGCACCAACACTTAGCTAAAAGAATATCTTAGCTAAAAGATTATTTTCAGAAAACTCTGCTTCAGAAAACTCTGTGTAGAGGCTTCTGGAAATCTAATATGAGGACTGACCTGCTGCTTATATCAAGCGTTGACAAGTCGCAGCATGCCACGATCTTGGAGAGCTTTCCTCCGGGAAGATTTCCCATTGCTTTTCGTCATCGAAAAAGCATTGCTCTTTTGCTTCATGACGCTTGCTCAATGACGCTTCCAAGTTCCAGCTGCCAGCAGTGACGTGTTATATGCTCGTACTTGAACTGGCCCAAAAGTGGCTAATTTCGAATAATAATAATAGCATTATTTTTACCCAACGCAGGCAATCTCATTGCATTAATTAACTTTCTCTTCGATGTATTCACTGCTGTCCGCACTGCAAATCCATGCACATTCCCAGTCACGGACACACAAGCAGGCATCCAGCACCCAGCATCCAGCTGTGCGAATTCCACTCGGTCTCCCGGCACTGCTGGCATTATCCGATATAATCGGGTTGCTTACTCGTACCTGTCAGGTGAAACGTCAACCGGAGCCTTGCTCGATTGTTCATTTCACATTTTTGCGGTACTTCTTCGGGACAAATAGAATGGAACCGATAGAAAAACATGCCGAAAATGCAGTCAATTGCATTCAATTTCGCTTAAGCCGTTTTACGGATAAGAAAGGTTTTGTATTGTTTGCTAGTTATGTTGAACTGTTGAGCTGTTGAATGGTGTTTTCGGTCCGATTGTGCGTGTTGTTGTATTCCCAAAAGTGCATGTGTCCTTTTTGATCGACTTGTTTTTTGCTTCTCTAACTCTTTTGTGTTGCTGGCGGAGGAAACATCTGTATCTTGTGAGCCCTAAAGAGGGACCGAACTTTTTAAAAATTCCTCCTTATTGTTGATAAAACAGATTATAAAAAACCTGGCAGAATGGGTTTTTGGAATTAGGAATGCTTACTGGGAAGATATGCCTTTAAACTATCCCACTGTTTAGGACCACTGCTAAAGTTGCCTTGCAGCAGTCGTTCTTCTTATTACGTATTTCGATTGTGTAACCTGTTTCAATTACAGACATTCTCTGTGGGCTTAAAATAATATTCTTAGAAGGGTCTTTATTGGACGGTCTCTAATTTCGAGGATATTCGGATTGAAGAAATTGAGTAATGTTATCGCAATGAAACGCATGAAGGGAGTATAAATATTTGGAAGATTGAACCTTTGAAGCACTAGAACAAATGTATAAATTAAGATTAACTCGAAAGATCCCAACAAAAGTTTTACTATGGTAGAGTCCAAATATAGCAACTAATCATTTCATAACCTGAGCTACCTCAAAAATGAGCGATTAGCCACATCTTTGTATAGAATTTAATTTTGAAGAAACTTAAAGACTTTCAAAGATCTTAAAATGATGAAAGCATGTATGTCATTCCATGTGTTTCATTCATTTATCCGGCTTATACAGTCTTCAGCTATCAACGGCGACTATCAACTTCATATCTCTGCGATGTAAATGTATTTTACAAGACATTTCAACACAGACGCTGAATAAGAGGTTGTCACTCGTCTAGCTGTGGCCTCGCATCTGCCGGATGATTTCAAAAATAAAATGTCAAAAATGCTCGCTTGCCTCACATTTGGTTTTGCCCACTCACATCTACGAAAACATTAGATGTTAAGCTGAATTGAACCGAAAATAAACACAAATGGTGCTTAAAATAAAGAAATTAATTTGATTACAACATTTTAAAAGAAACGTTTCACTTATAAATACTCGTAAAAGAGATAAATTTTCATATGTCAAAAATATAAAAATACCCATATTTTTATACTATACCGAAATATATGTACCTCATATTTTGACAGAAATACACCTCATATTTTGATATAAACGTACACTATAGCTTCTGAGAATTACTATAGGTTTTTTTTTAAGCAACCGTGAGTGGAAGAATCCTTGCAAAGAATCCTTGAAATTTTCATTTCTGTGGCTTCGAATTTGCATGTCTTTACATACGTCTCTAAATATAATACACACTTTAATCAATTTAATGCTGTAAGCGGATGGGCAGAAATCGTAGTCATTTCGATGATCAACTTTTTCGTCATCTTTTCATATTCAACCATTCTTAAAATTCACTTTCACGTGCACTTTTCTGAGTGCATGTACCCATTGACACATACTCGCATGCATACACACACACACACACACACACACACACCCATGAACACATTCCCAGGTCTCAGATCTTTTTTACGGACGGTTTAAATTGTGTTTTTTGTGTTGCAATCCAAACAATAGCAAGATGGATCGACGGTCGTTCAGTTTAATGCTTAGTCTCGACAGTGGGTCTCTGTAAAAGGAGTTTTCTTTGAAGCGCTTCCTCTAGGTTCTGCTGCTTTGGAACCTTGCCAACAATCGTCGCAACAAAAGAAAGTTGCAGGTCGCAATGGTCATTACAGTTCTCTGATTTGGTTCATCGTGCTTATCTTCTGTCTCGTAAGGTGCATTATTATTATTTAATTTTAATGGGTTCTGTTTCGTTGGTCTCAAGTTAAAAGTGACCGGTTTGCGTTGCTTGTGGTTCACATGCAAGGTTCAAATACTCCTCCACGCGATTGCATTTTCGATGGTCTAGACAAGAAACGCAATTCGTCGGCCTTTTATTTAAATGTCTTTCGCTTTGTTGTAATGCACAGAAAGAGGCGTGGACGTTAGTCTGTTAGTCCATTGAACTCATCATTACAAGGAATATTGTTTCATATCGAATCAACGAGAAATTAATTTTTCGTTTTAAACATAAATGGGAAAAACTTAATTTTAAACTCCTCAGTTTGAAAATGTTACAGGAGAATGTTGCTCAGTCAGGAGGCTCCAAGGTATTTAACTCTTAGCCCGAAGTATGGCCCGAGGAACACGCAGTTGTGCAGATTAAATGTCACATTTTGCAGCTTCAAATATGATTTTTACATATTTAGGAACAATAACCTTCTTCGGGATTGCAAATCTGAGAGACTCGTACTCTTAAGATATGTCTACTAAAAACAAATACATTGGCTTAATGGTTAAGCTGCGAAGACACAGAAGAAAACGTTCTCTAGTCTCCTAATTTATTATTTATTTACTACATTGCTATCTATTTAAAAGCATGTATTATGTATGTTTTAGAATATATTAGATTATTTAGTATAATATTCAGTCCATAAATACGATATATTGTATAAACAATATGCAGGTAGGCAACACTAAAAAGTATTTATTGGCCACGCGTACGCAACACTGAGTTGAAAATGCAATCAGCTGATCATTTTGCACTTGTTACTAAAACGAGATGCAAGTGAATTTAAATGTAAACTTAACAATAAATGGCAACAATTTTAAGATTTTGCCAACTAAACCTTAAAAACCCGAGGAATGGACTTTCTTATCTATATTTCCAATCTAATTATCACAATTTTGTAACTATAATTATTTTATTACTCTATATTCTCTACTGAAAAATGGAAAACTTGGAAAACATTAAATAGAACTTACCCTTTATTTACCTGATCCAACTCAAAATCCTTAAAGAGAAAGCTAGATAATTGTACATCTTCCCACAACCAGTGAAATACTTTGGAATTGCTAAATAAATTTTAATAAAAACGAAAAAATAAAAACATTCCAAAGGACTTCACTGTCTCTTATTTGGCTGCTGATGACATTACGAATGTGACAGCTGTCAAACTCGACACATTGTCACACACTCTGCTCATTTCATTTACATGAATGAATCCAGGCAGAGAGAAAATACACGAGAGAGATTCTATTTAAAAATTAAATACTGCGTTGTAAACAAACATACAAACGCAACGAAAGTTATTGTTTATAAGTCACATAAATTATTTAAAAGCTGGCAGCACGCATGCGAAATATTTGCACGCCGCCTGGACAGGGACTCCGCAACGCCATCCACCCCGGCCCGTAGTCAAAAAGCACGGCTGATGCTTAGAAGGCGGTCAAATTTGTCAACGCAAGGATAGCCTCGGTCGGAACTAGGAAATGTGACAGCTCGAATCCTAGCTCGCGCTATCTCACGAAAACTCCACGACTTGCAAAAGAAACGAACTCACAACGAGTATGCGGTAGACCGCTCTCCCTCAGAACCCCCGATTCCAGCAGCCAACAGCCGTCCGCAAACGAAAATATACGAAATAATGCTCAGTTCGCGACACCATAAAAATCCTCTTCTAGACAAGGTTTTTCCGACAGTTTCTGCAATTTACCAGATACGTAACTGTATAATTATTAGAACATCTACCACACTAAACACTAAGCTTGGAAACGTTTTAGGAACTTTTCTTCTATGTTTTTTAATAATTTTTGATTAAATAGTATCACAAAAATTAACGCAACGAGTTGAGTAAAAAAACCAAAATTTGACAGAGTGAATGACAGGAGGAACACAACCACAACAACAGCAGCAGCATCCGCAGCGCCACCAGAACGCGACAAAATCCTTTCGCTCCCGCTGCGGCAGAGCGCGTCAAATACTGCTGTCAATGTATTGAGCATCCCTCCCACTACCACCCCACATCCAGTCTTTTTGCAAAGTATTCGTGTGATTTTCAAATTTCACGATAGAATTCAACCCACAGACGCTGCGCTTAACATCAGAGTCCCATCCACTACCAACACCCCTTCCTGACAGACTCCGAGATTCTCTAAACTACATACTCGTATAACCGCAGTACCATGCGTTGACATTCAGTCTGTCCAGCATCCGCCGGAGCATCAAGCAGCATGGAGCAGATGTAAACAATAACGTATTGATACTGGAAGAGACGGCTCCAGTGGAGAGAGCGTCTGGGAAAGGAACGTACTGGAAGCATCAAGGCTAAGATGCCAGATCCTTTCAATGCGAGTAACTTAGCGCCCAGATGTTAGAGCGCCCAAAGAGTACTGCAGCTCTTTGTTCTATTAAAAGTAGAAAACCCTCCAATGTCTGATTTCTTAAGATCTTGAATGTTTTGGATTTGTTAAAAATACAAACCATCTTTTAGAAAAGCAAACGAAATTAAGTGGGTGAGAAAAAATAGACAATAATAAGTGAAAAGGAAAATAAACTAAAAGTAGCTTTGATATATTGCAGTTCAGATGGTAATCGGTTTTGAGAAATGGTCAAAGCATTTAACCAACTCTAGTTGAAATTTCATGAAATTCGATCATCAACATCCGAATGGGTTTACATCCCGAATCGAAACTATTCACAACATTATATACTAAAATAAAACAACAGTTGATATTAATCCCACAGTCAGCACCTGTAAAATTTATAAAATTCATAAAAATGGCCATCTTTTAACACTGTTTTCATGGAAAAGAGAGCCCAGCATATTGTATTGATTTTTCACAGTTTTCTGACTGCTGTCAAAATTTGTCTGACGTTGCAGTTGCTATCACTACGTACACTGTAATGAATTAAATACAAATGTTTCTAATTTTTTACTACGTTGAGTGAAAAGTTTTCGTAACTTAAGTATGTACATATATGAATTATTATATGAACTTTTATAATGTTGAATATTAAACACAATATATTGATATTCTTAATATATTATACATGAATACTTCATATGGCGACATTTATGTCTGCTTGTTACGCGTGATTAAAGCGATTAGTTCATTATTAGAGACACTTAAGGGACTGCAGCAGAAACTCTCCAACTTGAAGTGCAGACGGAGCAGAGGAGAATTCCGCTGAATTTTCTGAAATTCTAGTTACAGAGAGGCAAAAAAAGGAAATTAAATTCCATTGCTCCCTCAAGTGAATAGGTTAAAGAAAACGAAAAATTTAAACGGTTCAACAAAGTTCTACTGTGAATGCGATTTTAATGATAATTAATTTGTATTATTGCCTTTATATAAGTAATACCTTTCTTAAACCTGTTATTTACTTTTTATCAGAATTATTATAATTTCTTATAATTCCAACTTTTGTAAATTGTTAATTTAATTTTCATTTGTGATTTATTTCCTGAGTCTCCATTCAGTATAAAATAAAAGAAAATAAATAAGAATTTGCTAATATTTTACTTAATTTTTTATATATTGTACAATAATAATTATCATGTTTTGTCCAGTGCCAAAATCTACAAGTGTTTGCTGTATATGTATATCCGTCTCTCAGAAGGATGATCTTGTCACCATCTTTCACATCATTGATCATGTCGAGGGCTAGAAGAATACATTAAATACTTATAACATTAAATGTATAATAATGATTCAGTTGCTTTAAATACTTAATAATTTAATACACACATATTAATATAAATTATTAATGCACGAAATCACAATGAAAACTTTAAGATTTGTAAACAAGTTAATAATTAAAATTAATAATAACTTAATAAAAATCAACGTTCTCAAATTTTTTTCACGAGCCTTGTTTGTGCTTTTAACGAAACCCGCTTTCAATAATTCTCGCTAACACCTTCAAGGACTGGAATCCTAGTTGGAATCGCTCCGCTTTATACAACCTACAACCCTATCAAATTACAATTGGCTAAGGATGGAGGTGCATATCTCACAGATATGCAGATACTTCATTCTTATTTTTATCGGTATTCAAGACGAATCTAAATGCCTCGTAGTATTATTGACGTTTGCCGTCCGCATCAGCTAATTAGGAACAACGGATTACTAAACGAGGAGAGTGCAGCAAAAAATGGCTGAAAGATTATCACTAATGCGTCCAAATAAATTTCCTCATTTAAGCCAATTAGTCGACGGGCTTTTTTTCGTGTTACACGTCATTCTCTCCGCTTCTCGGTTTTTATTAGGCTTCCTCACAACCAAGCCATATTTTTTAAACGGCTGCTTGCAGCTTCCTGCCACTTGTGAGCGGCTATCTAGCTGCCCCGCTTTATTTGCTGGATTAAAGCTGTATTTGTTCGGATGCTTGTTGTGATACCCTTCACCATCCTGCCGCTCTCCACGCACTTTCCCGTTCCCCGCAGCCTTTTCTGCCAACGCGCGGCTCTGTATTGCTATATTTTCGGGGTTCGCCTCGGATTATTGGAGTGCAATTAAGCCAAAATGTCAAAGCGAAGCATCAGCAAAAGCAAAATCTGTAAACCTCATTTCTTGTTGTCCAGAAATGATTTTTTGTTTCCGTCCACTCAGAAATCGGAGGCGGCGTATTTATGTATAGGGCTTTCTAAGGTAGGGAAGGGTACTTCGTTTATTTTGTGCTGACTTGTGGCTTAATCCGTGCATTATTAAGCGTTTTCGCATCGACTGCAATTATAAATACGACACAAAACCTATTAGCAAAAAGTAGTTAGCTGGGTATGTTTGCGCAGCATTCGAGAAAGGAGCACGGAGGAAAACATCACTTGTTTTCTCAAACGAAAATACCTTTTGCAATTACTGTCAAAATAAAAAAATCTATTTCATGTTCATGTCGCTGAAATGCGGTCATTATGAAATCGGCTTTCGGAACACGTGATTGCGCCGGTCCTGGTCCGAGACTTGGCCTGTCTCCGAAGGCCCCAGCCAGCAGCAGCTCCACATCCAACTCTGCTCTATGGGTACATAAATTTCTACTTACTTTAAGTTATCTGTGTTTTTCTGTTGTTACTCTTGCAGCGATTGTTCTTGCTGCCGCTGCTGCTGTTGTTGTTGTGGTCTCTCGTAAGCAGTGGATCTCATAAGAAATTTTAGTTTATGAATTCTGAATTGTTCTCATAATCATTATGAATGCGCGGCTTCTTTGAAGGATGCTCCTACCAATTGGCATCCTGACAGTTATTGAAACTAATTTAAGTTTTTTACTTTAGTTGCAAACAATTTAGATAACTATTTCGTTTCTCCGATCGACAAGCAATGTCGCTGTTAAGCGTTATTAAAGTGGATCTTTTGTAATTAATGTTAAAACCTCGTTCACGTGGGTTTATTTCTTTATCTCAAATTGAACGAAGTGAATATCTTCGCACATTAGGTGTGCATTAAGAAATTGTAGGAACAAGGATTGAAATATTCGCATAAAATTTAAATCTAAAATCCTGCTAGTATTTGTCAAGCAATTTGGGAAAATTGTAGTTCTTCTATTGTAAAAATATCAGGTGCCAGGACAACGAAGGAACTCTTAAAATTTCTTAAATCTTGAATTAAAATATTAAAACAAATCAACGGCAAACACATTCTTTGACATTGTTAAGGATTATTGCTAAACGAGGATATCATTTATAATCTCAATTATAAACAAGGATAGTCGTGAATGCGCACAAATTAAGCAAATGGTTCCTTTTACGCAGTGAGAGACTTCGTACCTTGTGATGATTCAATTAGCAAAGCGGCCCGAAATTCTTAACTAACTCTAATCTACGATAAATGAACTGAATCCCGCCCATCACGCACCTCAATAACAGTTATGCAGGAGAGACAAAACATACGCTTAAAATACGGAAGCACCTTTTTACAAGACTATATTAATAGTACGTTACATGTCAAAATTAACGTTACTTGTGTCCACGCGTTCCACCACAATTCCGACGTTTCGAAGTCCACACACATTTCCTAATTAAGTAATTACCAGAGCTACGAGCTCAGACTGAGGGCAGACCGCAAAAACCGTAAGCCAAAATGTTGCTGGCAGACCCACTGGTAGGACACGGTCCTGCTGTCTCAAAAAACAATGTGATTAGAACAGAAAATTGCTGGAATCATTAATTTTCCTTTACTCCACAACTTGGAGGGACCTTCCTGCATGTAAGGTTAATTATCTTGTTCCCGGTTGTTGTACGCACATTCGCTGTGAATAATGGGAGTGATTGGACAAGTAATCCGGTTGAATTAGTGTACATGTCAAATAACTACTATACTCTATTTAATTCTTTAAATTCCATTCATCTCGCAAGGCACTTCGATCGATTTGACAGGTTGATAGGAGCGAAACTCCTTTATAATACCTTCTGAAATACATAAAGTTCATCGGGATTTGTATAGACAATTTTCCATACTTCATCCATTAATTTCATCCATTCCAATTCAAGAAACGTGTACTGATGAGTCTTCAGTATCATCGAGTTTTTGGCATTCTGCGCGTTAAATTATTTATTCTTTGTTTTCTGCTCGATAGGGACCTCAATCAGATCCCTGCAGAATTATTCACACAATCAGAAGATTTGAGATTTTTAATAAATTGTAAGAGATAAGAACTTGTTAGGGAATATCCGATTCGGAATTAATCAGGTTAAACAAGTTTAAATCGTTTCAGCCATTAGCAAAATCGTCTTACCTTTTTTATAGCTCATTATAATGAAGTCAAAATACATGGTACGAATTTACATATTTAATTGTTTAGCCGAAAGTTGAAAATAAACCTTGTGATTATTATAATTCCACCCGAAGTCATTTGAGAGAGACGAATTCCATGCATTCATTTCTAGCAACACCAACTTGGTGAAACAATATCCGTGGGCAGAAACAGATTACGAACATTAATCAGTTTATTGTAATTAATATTTTGCATTTTAAATCTGTTCATTTTTATCAATCGAATAGTGATAACAATGTATCACACACGCAGAAACACAGACAGAGAGAATCAAGTAATTATCTTGGACGCTATGCATGATGCCTATTCTATAGACACTATAGGCGTCGTATTTATTGTGTGGGGTTATAAATTAAAATATAGAAAATATGCAATACTCGAATATGTGGCCCAAAATGTGTGTGATACAAGCCTCCAATTTGGTGCGGGTGCATCTTTGGTCCATCAGCGACTCATTCGCTGTTATAAGGAGGAATCGAAGTTCCGTTTTCTCAAATTAACCCGACCTGAATAGCTGAATGCTTACATAGACTGATAATATTTTCACTTTTTTGTGTTTCGGGAAAAACAGATCATAAACTTTCCCTTTATGATCAAAACGGTCTCGATCTGTGTTCGAACATGGAAACAATGCCTTCATATATGGTATGTGGACATATCTGTGGGTATCTTCAAGGTGCAACTGGGATATTTAAAAATTCTTGCCTTCACTTCACCCCACTTTGAGGGTTTTAAACGCTATTGTTTATGTGTGTGTAAAACTACCCCTCGTCTTAAGGAAAGAGCCTATTATAATTGACTTTTCCATCTTCGACTAGTCGCATACATTGATGATAATTCTGTCGCAATACAATGGAAATGTGTTAATTTTCAACTAAAACGAAACAAAAGAAAGAAGAAAATAGAGAAAGTCGACATAGAATGGTATGAAAAGATTTAATGTCGGCTTTGGTTGATTTATTGCACGTGAAACGGTTTGTATATCGGTGTGCGGTGGAACCCCAGATATGCAGACTGACTGGCCAGCAAAGCGAGGTAGAATCTAGTACGTTGCTTATGCAATCAAGGAAAGAAAAGGTCGGAAAGAAAGCATTTACAGAGAATGCAAGAAGGTTTTCTTAGTTTCTTTTCCGTCT
Organism: Myopa tessellatipennis; assembly: GCA_943737955.2. Lineage (NCBI taxonomy): Eukaryota > Metazoa > Arthropoda > Insecta > Diptera > Conopidae > Myopa > Myopa tessellatipennis. Next base: position 61,343,325 of record OX031314.1, on the reverse strand, counting down.
ATTGATGTGACTAATAGAATTAGAGATATCTGAGGAATTTCTGCTCTTCTGGGTTGAATAGCGTCTGGGTTGAATGCACCGCACCGTAGGAGGATGGAGAAATCTATAAGAGTCCTTTGAAGACACTTCTTGAAACGAAAGCGTGAGAATTTCGAAGTTGGCATTATACGAAACTCGTAATCTATTTATAAAGGTACCTTATCCCCATCATGCATCATATTAAACGGTTATAATGGGGAAAATGTGGATGTAATAAAAATTAAGCCAAGTACATTTAATCAGCTCTAATATCAACACTTAAAGCTATCGGACAAATATGCGTGTGAGTAATATATTCGCTATATAGACGATAAATTCTTGCTATAGACAAACGCCAAAATGTGTAAAAAACGTGGCTTTTACAACTCAGCAGTTCATTACACAAGGATACGGATACAAACAGAAACTGGTTCGGGATTCATCGTATCTAATCCAGAATCAAGTCAAATGCGCTCATGAGTAACGCGAAGTCAAATGTCGCAATGAGAGCTGAATAGCATGTTAATTGTTGACAGACAAGGCGATTGAATGACAGAAAAACGCACGGACGGACTTCTGTCGAATGCCGCCCGAAAAAATGGCCTTCCTTACAAATTGCAACAAATTTGACAGTTATCCCTTTTTGTCATCCGCACCCTCCTGATGTAACCCGACAATTGTTTATTTTGAGTGGTAGAAGTTGAAAATTAAATTTGTTATTTTTTCTTGCTCTTTATTTAGTGCACGAAATCCGCGTCCTTGACAGGGCTTCTCTATCAGTCCCGTTCTTACCGAAAAACCTCTGTTGTTTCAGAGTATATGTATGTATAATAATAATCTGTATGTGTAGCATACTATATAAGCAATAGCATTTACAATTAGGCTTTGAGAGAAAAAAGGATTTGCAAAAATGCGCTGCCTTAAGGCAACAGAGGGCGCTGCGTCTCTACAGCACAATTATCGCTTATCTGACAGAAGTTGCCTAAATTTAAATTTGCTGGAACTGTATTGTTGCCAATAACACTGATATTGGCAACACTTGTTATTATTGAAACTGCTTTCTTTACTCCGAACATTTCTGCAAAAAAAGAGACTACTAAAACAGAGTACAGCATCTAATTTGTAGGAATTCAGATATCTGTGACTATGGTTATGGTATTTCACGCATGGTTAAAATAGTTTTTTGAGCTATTTGAACTCGAAGTTTCTCAAAAAGTCATTTGGTAATTCCTACTAATACTCAGTTAGTTGCTCTATACAACAAAATGGTGTTTAGCTTCCTTTGGAAACTAAAACCCATAGAAGCCGCATTTGCAATGACACATTTCCATCTCATTTATTCACCCATTCGTTCATTTCATGCTTTATGATAAAGTCAAGCCTCTAATTTGCTAATGCGACGCATTTTTGTTTCGCTTCCCGAAATGTAACCACAAAGCGCACTATCTCGGTCTCGAGGATCACGAACACGCATACAACATGTGTGCGTACATAGAGTACACTAACACCAGTGGAGGAAGTGGTATTATCCTGATATCTTGACACATCCTAATACCACGCTCTGTAAACAGCACTTTTCCATAAACGCGCATCTCAGTTGTAGCAGCTCGCAGTGAAACCAGTCCACGACGCCTGCTGCGGCCGAGGAGAAGAAGTGAATTTGATTAATGTGTAGCTGTCGCTGATATGTCACACGCATGTCAAATTGTGACATCTGACATTCTTGCGAGTGTTTCTATGTCGTTGTGTTTCTTTTCCTGTTACCATTTTGAGTGTTGCTCTCCCTGTCACTTCGCCCCTTTTCTAAAAAAGTGCGACCGACACTCTTGACTCTGTAATGCGTTAATTCGTTTATTCGCTTCACTGAAAGCAGCATGTTCTCAGTGCCGTTATTATGTTTTCCGGTATCAATGAATATACTTCTACTTCTTCTTCCTCTTCCTCTTCTTCTCCGCCTACTTTATTGTTTGTGTACATTTGTTGTTGTGGAGTTTGTTTTCCCCATTTCGGTTGGTATTTTAATTTTGCTGCACTTAAGTATGTGGATTGTATATCTTTAAGTGTCCGTTAACCCTTTTAAATGAAAACTTAACGTAGAAATCAGAGCTCGGCGCGGGGGTACAGAATCTAGGAAATAACTTAAAAGCACTTCGCTCACATTGTAAATAATATAAATAAAATTATAATAATAACATGTTTTTTAAATTGTCGAAAGCATCATATTCACATTCCATTCAATCCATATCCATTATTCTATTCTATTCTCTTAATACTATATTTCGTGAATTACTAACTATTGTTTTAGCAAATATCCCTTTTCTGATTTGAATACTCTCAGGTTTAGCCGCTTTCTGATTTGGATACTCTGAGTATTTGGTGCTTTCTGATTTGAATACCTGAGTTTTACACGCTTTCTGATCTGAGTAATCCGTTGCTTTCTGGTATTTTAGAGGCTAATATGAATGCTCTGATTTTGAATGTTTCTGATTGACTACACCGAATACTGATTCCCAACTGCGATTTATTTGTATAGTGATATAAAACATTTTCACAGAAAGACAGAGAATCTTGCACTAAATTTAATAAGATTAAAATTATAGAGCATATTATTATATGTAATTATATGTATGTGAGTACTAAATAAAAATTAGTAAATAACCAACTGTGTGAATAAGTAGTAATGGTTTTTCGGTTCATCTCGATTGTACGAGAATAGATATAACCACGTCAGTTTGAGTATGAAGTTAATGACTCCACTAACATGTTAGGTTATGAGGCGATAGGTACCCGGGTGCCTCAACGCGCACCAGAGGATTAAACTGCCCGTTCAAAGCTAACCACAAGTTGGGTGATGAATTTCATCAACTATTAACCATAAAGTAGGCAAAAGACGGGTTTTGAAGGTGATTATATTACTGTAAAAAACGAATGGTGCAATAATTGCATTTGACATTTAATAACATTGTTGTTGCAGCATTGTAAACGATGATGATGATACAGGGACGGGGATTAAAACAGGAAAAACATAAAAATAAAAGTTTCGGCTGACGAACAGGGCGACATACGAGTATTTCCACAAAAAACTCACAACTGAAGTTTACACTGTATTCGTCAACAGCGCTGACAGAAACATGACAGTCACTTGTGCCTTTCTGTCGACGTAGTGTTATTTATTTGCTTATTTCAGAGCACTTGCTGTCTTCTCAAAACTGCGTACATCCTGCTGTCTATCAGAGAGTCAACATTTTCGTTTAGGTACTCGTTCGTCCTGGAGCAAGCAAACCTTTAATGGAAATTAAACATTTACTAGGTCGTTTGTCTTTTATCAGTCGTCGTAGCGATTTTATGTCTTACGGTCATACATCTCGTATATTTCACAAAAGCGAATTGCAACTCGGGCCGCCGCTCTTTTTGTGTTCTAACAAAATGCCTCAAATTCCTCATTTCCGTTATGTTGGCAAATGGTGGCTACAGAAAAATATGTAATTGTGAAACAGGAAGTAGCTGAAACGAGAGATTGTCTGTTTGCGGAGCTCTAATTTGTCACAAAGTAATGTCACAAAGTCCTCAACTCAATATGGAACTCCTGAAGGAGGAGATGAATTTGCAGATTTCTCTCACTTGCATTGGCCGTCAATGCTAAAACGAAAGTGTTCATTCCGAACATATTAATTTCTATACTTCTATACTTAATTTCTATTTCTATAGGTAAATGCTTACCATCTCAGATTTGAGTGAATATAATTGGTGTTCGTTTCCTCTGTATTTCGGGACAGGTATAATCGAGTTCTTCGATTACTTGGTGTAGTTTCTCTGGTGTAGTTTGTACGCCAATCCAAACTATCCAAATGATGTCAAATACCGCTTCGAGGCACCCAATAGACCGAGACGAGGGCCACCTAGATAGATAAATGGATAGATGCATGGCGTGTATTTACGGCAAGCAGTTCACGGGAGATCCAATTGATTACAGATGCTCGTTTGACACGGTTGAGCTGTGTAAAAATGCGAGTTGGGCTAAACAGCAAAAATTTAAGCATATGCAGATCTTATTTAAGCATAAACAGATATTATTTACAATACATTCGCATACAATGTATGCGCTTAGTCGCATTGACATATCAGCACTGGAAGCATTTGTAACTCAATGCAATACAAACGATTAGTAATCTTATAAACCTAAGCAATATATAGCTCCTTTTTTGTATAAAAGATATTCTTTTCTTATGCATTTTATTTAATAAAATTTTCAGACAATTAAAAGAGTGGCCACAGTAATGCTCAGATATTGATAAACTATTTTTATTAACCATTAATTGCCAAATTTTCATATATTATTATGGAGTGCACAGCATTAAAATTGTATTCAACTGTTATTCAATTCACATTAAATTATAAAAGCACTGAACGAAGATGACTTGGAAAAGTTGCGAGAAATGCATGCAAACGATGTGATGCATAAGTAATTCATGCATAACGCGAGTTTGTTGGCAGAGTAAAGCCGACATGACACAGAAGTGAGGATGATTTGTGGAAACTGAATAATGCTGACATGCGGTTCTTGGTCACGTCACTGACGGAACGGGAACTGAAGCTGATTCTAGAGTTGTGACTGATTCCATTCATTCCGACTCAGTACGGAAAGTAATTGAACGCAATTATAATACGATATGTGTCATTATAATTATGTCTCAACAGACGCATAGATAAAAAGTGAACCTCTTTAGTTAACCTGTTCAAAACTTCTTTCCGGAAGGGCTTCAAGTCTTTTAATAATACATACAATTTGTTACAAATTTTTACTTTATATTTGGATATAAATACTACAGTACAATACTATTATATCGATATGATTAAATTGGACCAGTAGTCTACTATTATGGCCCAATCAGAACTAATATTGCACCCATTCATATAAAAGAAATATTTCTTCTTATTTATTTCTAAATTTAGTTTAGTCATCATACTATAATCACTCGTCACTATAGAGAGCAACCGTCTTTTCGACAGCTTCTGGTTCTGTAGGAATTGTTTTCTAAAATTGTTTAATTTATGTAAAATTTTTCTGTTCGTTCGTCCGTCTATCGGCCTGTCCGTCCGTTGAAATGATAGATTGAGCAATTGATTGATTGATTCGATTGCGCGAAAACGTATGGAGATATGCGAATGAAATGGCACTCATAACCTTGGTTATGTACGAGTATATGGAGTAGTTTTATGTTACAAATGGTCAAAATTGGAAGTATTGTTTTTAAAGGAGCATTATACTATATAGGACTCGACTCAGATGTCAAAACTTAATTTCCAAACCTTCTATTGGGCTCTATTGGAATTTATTACCGTAAGAAGAAGAAAGAAACGGTTCAAAAAGAAGGAAATTGGGTGAATCATGAACTGAAGCCGAGAGACGTTGAAAGGCGATTTTTCACTTGCAAACAGCCGATTCAAAGATCGGATTTTAATTTAACCGCACCCGCCGTATTCTCCAGATATTGGTCCTTTTAATTAATGGTTGTTCCTAATGATAACCGAAAATTGGCTTCAAAATTGGATCGCCTCCAAAGAGAAGTAATTTTTCGAGATGGATTTCGAAAATTGCCTGAGAGGTGGGAGAAAGTAGTAGGCAGCGATGGATGTAACATCTTAACTGCTCTGTTTATTTATTTTGTTTCGAAATAAATGCATTTTTCAACACAAAAAGAACGGACCGATCTTATTTATATTTCCGATCTATTAAGAGTTGAATATCATAGAGATGCAACATATCCTAATGGACGCATACTGCCGAATATGGGGGTAGTCCGCCAACCTTTGGACCATTATTACTATTTATATACTCATTCGAAGATAGGCGTGGTTCGCCAACTTATCCATTTTCAAGACTTTTGTGCTAGTATTGAATACTTGGTACGTTTAAAATCCACCAATAGCTTGGACTAATCGCACTCAATTGGTTTTGTTTTTCAGCGATTCTAAATTGCTATTTTAATCGTCAACCCTTTTTTTATTAGGGCTTTTTGTTTCCATTACGGATATCACCCATTTGCTGGTGAGGCTTATCATCACTTTTCTATATCTGCCACTCCTATTTATAAGCATTTCAAACGGAAAAACAACTTGATGTTCGAATGGAGAATATAAATACGGAATTTAATGAAATATCCCTGAATGAATTCCGCCAATTCAATGACACAATACCAATGAAGTGAAACTTTGAGAAAACATACGTATAATTGTATAGATACTATATACCGATTCATTTTAGTGCAACACCCATGAAGTGGAGAGAACCGATGACCGCTAACCGTATACGACTGCGGTAACCGTGTTTGGAAAATGCTAATTGGAAGTGGAAGGCGAGAGGCTTCTCGTTTCACACGTCGGTCCGCTGAGTTATTCCTGCAATAAATCTCCGCTTATGATTTAATTTATAGCAAGACCCGATAACTAAAATTTCTAAGTAGCAGAATGGCCACTATGCGGGGCTTAAAAGGCTGATTTGTAACTGTGTAACTAATGATGATGGTAATGGCGATGAGTAACTCTATGAGTCACAATTCTAGGTTGCAGCAGAAACCGATTACCTGTTGAAATGCAAAATGTATTAAATGGCACGTCCTTGTCCTTAGAATAGAAAATCTTCAGCACCAAATTTAAAAAATTACTTGTATCCGAGTAATAAGTCACTCTTAAAAAATATTAAATTTTGAATCATTTCATTTATGCAAAATATATCGAGGAATTTGGTACCTCTGGCTCTATACTATAATTGATAATGAATTTATTGATATAATTACCTTAATTGATATAACCTGAAGACCTATTCAAGTAAGCTTCGAACTTTGCCTCCGACTCTTTGAAGTACCAAAATCCTTATTGAAATTCGGATCACTAGACAAGCAACGCATTCCAAACATTCGAACGAATCGCGAACACAACAAATGATTCACTGACACAGATTTAATTAAAAACAGGAGCTCGCCCACAATTCATAAATCATTTTTGCTCGATTTTACATTTCTCCAAACTCTCAATTGTCACTGACAATGAATTTCCTATATCATTATGCTTCTAGAAAAGAAGTATTGTTGTGTGTGGAATAAATGATACTCCTTGCCTAATAATGGGCAAGTAAATAGTGGCTTTTACAATATACTTTGGAGAAAATAAAACGGCATAATAAAATGGATTTCATGACCTGTCACTACTTTTCTCTTATACGCTTTGTAGATAATTTATTTGGAAATGTAATTAGAAGTGACAGTAGTAAAACGAAAGAACGCATTGACAATTTGAAAGGTTCCTTGCAGAAATACAGAAATCACGAACGATATATTGTAAATGTATATTGTACACATTCAGCAAACACTGACATATATTTGCGAATAATGAAGCAATGGTGTCAATGGATATAAGGATACTATATTATAAGACACTGAATCTGCAGCGTGCTCGCTCGCTGTCGTATGCTCCAGACATACATTTAATTGTGGTAGGGCATCAAGGTCAGAGATACTTGGGTGTGAGTGAGCTATAAAATTATCCCTCAACTAGAATTTCTGGATACAGCACTGTCCGTGGTTGCACAAAGAATAGCCACAGTGGCGCCCGAAGTATGAAATAATTTCCAAAACCCATGAAACAAATATTTTCTAAAGTCACGGCTTCTCACTCCGCCATCCAAGCGTCCACTCAACGAATGAAACCATAAATCAAAAGTTGTTTCTGACTGATCCAAAATCATCGACGCCATCAGAGTACATGTGTATGTAAGTGTGTCGGCATTGTTCCTTCTTCTCTTCAGGAGAGGAGCTCAAATTCCTGTCAAACATTTGGGATTTGTTGGGATGCAATGCTGGCATTAAGCACTTGACACTACTTTCACAAACTGTTTACAATAAACGCCTTTTCGGCCAAAATTAACAACAGCTATTGATTTATGGCTTATTATGTCTTCTCAACTGTACTCTACTATTTTATGTATATCCTGTTAACAAAAGGAATCCCAACTGTTCTTGCAACTGATTGCAGTGCCGCCTTCCTATGCATGCAGTGTTTCCACGATGGCTTTTCATTACCGTATCACTTGGGTATCGCGGCATGTTTCTTTATTAGAAAGCAAATATTTAAATCTGTCTTCATTTAGTGTTTCCGTCTATGTAAATTTGCATAACATTTGAATATATATCTTGTTTGAATTTCATCCTGGACGTTCATCTGCTGCCTGTAGCTCATTCTGCTATTTTCATTAATAGTGAAATAATTCAGTTTTATTCGGCGCAGGCAATTCTTTTTACGAGTATTTGGCTGTCTTCCGCGGTCGCTGCTGATCTGATTAATAATGCGAGATATCCGGCTGCATATTTGCATTATTAATGCTTTAACAATGTCTTTTACATCGCAAGGAGGCGAGCGGAAATATTTATTTTATTGTTTTACTCATAAAATATTTCAATGCCTGAATTGTTTCTGGATGAAGCGACTGCAGCATGTTGAAGCGCACGCAATGAATCAATCAATAAATTTTTGAAATGCGTTCAGGTGTTTTTCATGAAATGAGCGTCAAGAAAAGGTGCATCTGATGAATTTTAATTTCTTTTGTTCCCAAAGATTGCATTCGTACTAAAAACGAGGACACGCGCCTGCGGATAAATAAAACGTACCCCCGATTTGGCAGTTGTACTCAGCAACGCTAAATGTAACACTTAACATAACGATTATATTTAACCCTTTTATGAAGCCCTTCCTAAAGAAATTGTGCAGCTTTTTGAAAACCAAATTTTGATATTTTTCAGCTAAACATTTAAGAGAGGGCAGAAGAGTTCTACCAGAAGGGTTCGTATACATTACAAGTTCTATGCCTGAGTCTTTTGATTTGGTCAAACGTCTTTAATTATTTTGTAGCTTGAAACATGTCTTGTTTGGCTTTTAAAACAGACAGCATTTTAAAACCTATTGTCTATGAAATTCGATTTCCAATGCATTTCAAGGAAACTTCAGATTAATTTAATACAAATTCCTGTGAGAATTACACAGGTCCTGCAGAAAATAAGCCAACGAAGTAGACTGGTCAGTACAGATCGTTACCGAGTCATTGGCTATGAAGTACTCCGAAAGAAGGATGAAATTGATCCAGAAGACATCTGCTTCCACGGGATGGTAATACATCCTCTTTAAAGCAGAGACTGAAAATCGTAAGGGCCCCACGGATTCCTAGTGCAGTACATACTATATTTATAGTTTGTCATCATAGTTTGAGACCTAACAATATCCCTGCAAAATCGAAACGTATATATAGAAGTTCCGGAATCAAACATGAACTCTTATGATAAACATTCTTTAATTCCTGGCAATGAGAGATTCAATTGAAGAACACTTAAAAAACTTAATCAAAGACCTGAAGAAATTAAATCTAATCAGAATCTAAGCATTAGAACCAATTAGAACCAAAACTATACAAGCTATATTTTCTGTAACTAAAGTTCAAAAGATTTCAAACTGTAATTTTTAATGGTTAAAATTTCATATAAAAGGTTATGTTAAACATAATGTCTGAATGGACATGGTTTACGTCTAATTTAAGATCCACTTTTAATTCAAATGATGAAATATTATTATTATTGCAAACACAATGGAAAGTACTCATCGCGTGAGAAGTCTGACGTTACGCAATGAGTAAAATGTTGAATATTTAAAAAAAGTGATCTTCCAAGGGTCGAAAGGGTAATCATTTGGCAATTACAATTATTAAATAAATATTCAACTAATTAACAACTAATAAAAAAAGCCATAAACTTTTACTTTATTTGTACTTTATTTTATAGGCTTTTTTCCAGCAGCGACCACGTTTGTGGCCAATAAGTTTTCCTGATGCGATTTAGAAATTTAATAAGTTAACTGAGTTGCTGCAGAGACAACAATTGCGAGAGTTGAGTAATCGTAATCGAGCTGTGCATCGCTGCATTTAAAGTGGCAGCAGCACAACAGTTGGCAGCACTGCAGTGCAGTTGCAACTAAGCAGCAAAAAGGCGTCGCTGGTGCAGCAGCTACTGTGCTGTGTCGTGTTTTCGCTGCCGCCGCCGCAGGCTTTAATTAATTGTACAGGCGTGCGCGCATGTAAAATTTGTTTCTATTTGCAGCTTGCACAAAACTGCAAACTTTCTTATTACTACTTGGGGAGGCAATCGCGAGGCGATCGGGAGGAAATGCGGTCGCAGTCGCTCAGGCTGGGGCGTTGCTCTGCTGCACACCTGATGGGGTGGCGGTCGTGTCGACAGAGTGACGCGCAATAACTTGAACATTTTTATGAGCATCGCTGGTCGCGGAATTATGAAAATTAATTAAAAAACAATGGACGGGCTTTAATTAAGAAATGCCAGCTAAGTAATTAATTTTGTCTTTAATTGTTCGCATATTAGGTTAGAGTATGTTAGAGCATATTAGGATTTGAGGTTAGAGTTGTATGTAATTGTTGTTGTTGTAACTTGCCATGATTCTCGGTGTCCTTATGCTAATCCTACGCTGCTTGAAAGGCATACCACAATCACAGCTTAAACATTATTTTAGCTTCTGTTCAGTTCAAATGCATTACTTTCTTGTGCAAAGACCACACGTTGAACCTCAGCCACAAAAAGTATCAACACGTGAAGCGGCCGAAACACAAAGCGCAACAAGTAATTATAGAAAGGTAATAGATTTCCTGGAAAGAGTAGAAAGCGCAGAGTACTTTCCCCCCGATTTCCCGGATTTTCTTTTATAGATCCGGAGCTCTTAAAAATCTTACAGCGCACTTTTCGTTGAATGGAGGAAGCCGACGGTGAGCTCATAAAAATTTAATCATCTTCAGTTTGAGCGTAACCACATAAACAATTTATACGAATTGAATATGGCTTTCTAAGGCAACAGAAGCACTTGACCTCGTTGTAGACCCTCGCTGATTCGAAAAGAAATTCTTGCGATCAACGATTATGATAACCTTGCAGCAGCGCGAAGACCAGCGCGCACTCTTGTGGATTTTACATGTGGCAGGACAGCGAACTTGGGTCATATCACATGACCGGGTGTCATTGCAGAGTTATTATCACACAGAACATACCACAAGATGTCACCGAAGTTAGCCCTTGCCTGCAAACTGTTTGCAGACTCAGGATGTTTCACTGCTGTCGGAAAACCGAAAATAATAAAGGTTTCACTTCGACATAAGTCAGTGTGCCAGTGCTGTCAGTGCTTCCAGAATGACTTGGGGACAATAAAGGCGTACAATCTTCGGCCTGCTCGAAACTAAAGTACCCTACACCCTCAAGATGTTGTGAGACAAATAATATAACTAAGCCTCCATTTCCTTAGTTATCCGAGTTAATATAAATAGCTCTAGACTCCTGACTATATTCTGGAATTCCTCGTGTTTACTCTCCAGTGCAACCGATATTAAAATCATACGAGCACCTTCAGATTTTGTGTGGAAAGAGGACATGCAACATATCACATTTTTAAGCCAATTATTCAGATCCTATGCACCTACCATAGATGCACTGGGCGTGTCAAACATACAATCAGAAGGCCCTTCGGCTTCGTGTGTAGGGTGTAAATATGCAATGTGGTGAACAGTATCGTAATCCTTTTAATGTGACGAAATTCGGCAAGAGGCATTTTTGGAAAGGGCCTGTACTGCTTCTAAAGGAATCATCAACCATGCTGTTGTGCGCCATCGATCGAGTGTCCCAGCTCGTCGCTTAAAAATTTCTTACAAGATAAGATAATATTTGGCAAGCTGCTGCACAAATGAAATTGCCTCATTTCAGATATCTTTCTGGGGCTATTTTTATACAGTTGATGAAAGTACACTTGGGAGTTTCATCAAGCCAAAATGCAGTCCTCCTGTCGTGTTTTCCTTCTTAGGATTTTTGAGTAAGTCCACCGAAAGAGCCACAGTTCTTGTTATATCAAGAATTAAGACCGATTTAAGACTGGAATGGAATTAAGACCGTTCTATCCAAACATTAAGTGCTTCCAAATCCAGAAGAAATACAAATCAGGTGATCTGTATAAATTGTTTGAGAATTCATTGAATTATTAACTATACTATACTATTAACGCAATAGTATATGAAGGTACATTTGCTGATGAGTTTTATTTATCATGTGTATTAACTGTACCTGGGTTTAAGCATGGTACGTTCCTGCTTTAGAACGTTTCCTGCTTTAAGTTGGGAGACTAAATGATATCTTACAATTCCAAATCTTCCCTTTCTTATAACCAATTTAAATTCCTTTCTGTCTGTGTCCTTCGAAATTGTAAATACAACCGAAATGAAATGTTTTTAGAAACCCAATATTGCTTGTAGACTGCGTGGTCGGTCGCTCGTCGAAACCACATGCAGGGGATCTCAGAAAGAGTTCCATGCACAGGGACACCCGCAGTGCAAGCAGGCGATCTGCAAGACGGTTGAGGTCATAACGTCATGCTGGACACGATTATACATACTTTAATTATAATATTAATAATTTTGCCTAGAAGCCTCGAGAGCGTGAGTCGATTCAAAAGATAGTAGAAGATAGTAGAAGAATCCATGTACGCTGTCTAACGCTCAGACAATAACAAATAGTATATAGGTAGTGATCTCTGAGGGACTGGAGGGGCAGTTAATCAGTACGCATTTACACGCACATGTAGACTTTTGGAACTTATGTTTAGCTCAAGAAGTCATCAACAACAATGATGTCAAGAACAACGGCAACATAATACAGTCCCCTCACTTCTAGTGCTCAACTGATTAACATATTGTATTCAAAACTCTCCGCGACAGCAAACTAATGTCCACGGTAAAATGAGTGCACTTCTGAGTGAACCAAGAATCTGTTGAAGTCGGTGATCGGAATACGAACTTGAATGATAAAAGTAAAACTAGGGTTTTATTCCATTATAAAAATGGAATGCATGTCTGAAAATCTTCCTTAGCGTTCTGCTGGACGGGCAACGATAGTTCTTGGAAAAGTAGCCTCTAAGGTTTTATCTTTTTAAAGTCGCTTATCTTTTTCTTTAAATAGCAATTTGAGACCATTACACACAAGATTATTTCATTAGAAATCCATCAAACTGATCAACAGAAACATCTTTAGCCAGACACTATAATCAGTAACCTGCATCTGGGTTCCAGAAAACATCGTTTCTTTATTTGGATGAAAATGGTGAATAATGACAAGGCCAGAAATGATGACTGAAAACTCGAATGATAAGAGAATAGCTATCAAGTCTGGTGCAGTCACAATTTCGATCTTCTCACCTGGTGAATGAATCTAGCATTCAATGCTTAACGCAGCATTTAGAATGTGGATCAACACAACTCTTGCGAACGTTAAGCAAAGTGGATGCGTCCTCTAATCTCCGCAATCAGCTGCGCTCAGGTGCATGCGTGAGGAGGCGACAGAGTTGAGCTCATTGACACGGGTTGAAGCCAATCCGCTCCACAGAAAAGGTTCCAGGTAGCAGACAGCCTTCGTCATGTTACCCACATATTTGTGCAAAAGAACCAGAGATACATTACTTGGACGGACATTCATTACTGTTCGTAACTTATGGTTAGGATACTTTTTACTGTTTCAAGGCTGCAACAAAAGTGATAGATGCGCATACATAAAATCGGAACCCAAAGAAAATCCGATCACACACATTGGGCCACGAATAAGCACGACATTTAACATAACATTTCTTAAAGTTTCACTGAAAATAATGGAAACAAATAATGCAACTGCAAAGGTCTTCAATAACCTGCTCTTAACTATTTTCTTAATCGTGTATATAATACCACATAGTTATCCTAAAGTACTTTTTCCGTCGGTGAAATTCATATTCAAATTTATTAAATGTTTCCTTTAGTGAAACACGGATTCGAAAATTAATTTCTATTTTGTGATACTTTCTCGAATTTGAGTTAATAAGTAATTACAACAACAGCACAATTTGCAGCTTCAAAAAAGTACCAGTCGAAGTGCGGCATATGAGACTCGTATGTGTCACATCATTCCATGTGACATCACTTTACTATCCAGCATTGCTACTGTTGTGAGAAGGCGATCGCAATAAAATCTTTAAAATTCCACTCAACCCTGGGCCAACAATTAATAGTCTTCATTTTATAAAACAAGTGCCTCCACTGTTGGGAAAATTCACCATGAGAAAAAGCATAAGCATCTTTTCAACCTATCGGTAAATTGAATTGCCTACATGCTAGTAAATAATGAAAAATGGGAGCCAACAAATGACTAGGTTGAGAAAAAACAAAAATTAGCATTGACATTGACATTTTGAGAAGAACATTTGTCAAGCTTTCAACTCTTAGCAAGAGTTTAACTCCGATTGTTGTATATAAACAAATGGCGAAGATGTTTAAGAGATTAAAAGTTTCTCATCAATTTCCATAAAAAAACTAGTCATTGATTATAAATCCGATGCCTTTGTGATGCTAATTAAAATTTTGCAATCCCGAAACCAAAATAAATGGGTTTTGATGACTCGCCGAGACTGAATTGTTGGAATTAAACCTACCATTTTAACTGAAAGACCGATACGGAGATACTGCTTTAGCTTTGGATTTGAATTTGAATTTGTTCTCAACTGCACACTGATTGCCTTCTACCGCCCGATCAATCCGTCGACTGATACATAAATAATGCACTCTTAATTATAGCTTCGGTATGCTAAACTAGCGATTAAAACCATAACCATTAATACGAAATCGTATAATTATTATTCCCAATACGCTGCTTTTCCATGTTGTATGTGGTTCGAATGCATCAACATGCCGAGGCGCATTCAAGAAAGTCCACATACGAAAGTTCATAAATTAGTGCGTCACAAAAGGTACAACCAATGAATACTTAAGTTGGTCTGCCTGAGTTCACAGCGCCACAAAAGAACACTGAGAAAAAGTGAAACCTAATATTTTACAAAGTGAAACATAAAACAAAAACATGAATAAAAATAACGGCAGGAATTAAATATTTAATATTATTAAATTAGATTTATTAAACATTATACAATGGTTTGTAGATATTCGTATATACACCATGTATATATACGAGTACTCGTATACCGTACTCTCTGTCTCATAATACTTTGACTTCAGTTTTATTTTATAGAGTTTTGATTCCACTTTTCTTATTTAAATATGACCGATTCTTGAATGGCTCCTGAAATGCAAGTTCCGCTTAAAATACCATGCTCTAAAAGAATATGATTTTCTAATTATTATCATATCAATCTTTGAATGGAAATTTTACCTTATCTGATATTTTCTGTTATACTCATGCATATAGTATGGAATTTGAATATTTTTATATACACAAGAGGTTGTTGACAACCATCTGAAGTATCTGATTTCATAAATTCCCTCGAATGAAGAGAGTGATTAATGAGTTTTATATTTTGTAAGAAAAATATAAAAGTTCGGATATTGAACTTCAGTCAAAAGTTCAAATTCAGACAAAACTATATAAACAGAAAAGTTTCATTCCATTAACCTTAGTTAATTAAAAGAAATTCTTTAAAAAGAATTTCTAAGCGCATTGTTTTAGAGCCACTCATTTTAGAACCATTGCTCCCAACTACATACTTGTGAGTTCATTTTTGGCTTGAGGTGTTTTAGTATTACAGTGTGTTAATAAATATAGATGTATCTTATGTAAAATGACAGAAGCTTAAATTTTATGTGACGGATTCTAACTCGCGATTTTAGATTCATTTGATTATTCTCCTAACAAATGTTAACGTTTTCCTTGTCTGGGTGGATGATGGCAAGGAGTCGATTAAAGTCTTAAGATTATAATATTCTTACACCTGTTAATACCTTTTCATATTGAATGTATGATTCCATAACATGTACCTATTATCTGGATAATACATACATAAAATCTGCCTTTCTAAGACTTCCGCAGACTGCAGTAAATATTGCAAAAATACCTTATAGAGTATCTTAAACATTATGTGAATAATGAACCGTTTTATTCATGTTTTGACAGTTTTGCTTCAAATAGATATTTTGGCCTCGAAACCTAATCATTAGAATGTACTCATTATTTTTCAGGGCAGATCAAACCATTTTCAAGGGTGTGTTACACAGAATGATCACTTTTTTGAGAATAACATGAAGTACTCTGAAATAAGCTGTTAAGTTGGCCAAACTAGCAAGTATTCTCATCAAAAATGGATTGAAATGGATTACGGTGGTGTTCTGGGTGCCGTGCTCTGATCATGCTGCTCCGACACGGACCTCGTTCTGGCCTTCAACTTCGGGTGCCAGTTGATTAGTAAGGTATCGGAATTCGTTATTGAAATTGCATTCACGCATGCGTTAGACTCTGGCTGGATGAAACACTGAGCTATGGTCTCCACGGGGGTCAGTGAAGAGGAACGCAGACATGCTGCACGTATTCAGTCACCGAGCTGTCCAATTTTCAAACTCTTTGCTTGCAGCAACGACAACTCCGTCCCGCTTCCTTTGTTGTGGTTTTTGGACGGATCACAGCTTGGGGAAGGAGTTTTCCATAACTAAGAAAAAGATTCGTCGCTTTTCATTGAATTGCTCGAATTGAAAACCAAAGCAGACGATGCCAGAATCAGATTCAGAACTGGAACCAGATCGGCTGATTATAATCATAACGACTGCGATTAAAATTAAAAACAACAACAACACCCTAAACTTCGTGTCATATAAATTAGCATTCGAAACAAGATTTCTTAAAAGTAGAAATCTACTAAATTATGATTATATTTTGTTTCTTTCCTTCGGTCTCACACAAGATTCGATGTATCTCTGAATGGTGAAGCATTAAAATGAACCAGGTATGTAAATGAATCGCAGGGTTAAAGGCGCGACCCACTGACCGAAAGCACCCTCCTTCTCCTCCGCTGCCTCGGATAGTCTATCAGTTTATCAAACAACTTATATGTATATATTATTTATAAAATTTCGAGATCTGAATACTTTCTTGTATTCGAAATATTTCTGGATATTTATTATATTTAAAATTATAATAAGTATTTCATTCGTGCTAACTAATGCGTTAATTTAGTGAAATATGTCGTTAGTCAGCAATTCATCTGGACATATGAATTGGATGCTTTTATGGTAGCCCCGCCGCCTTAACAGCCCGTCTTTTAAATTTATATATAATAATATACTCGTTATAAGGAAACTGGATTTAACGTCATCATTTCATACATATTATTTGCTGTTGTATTGTTGACGTGCCTTGGCCATAAAAATGTCTATAAAATTTCCAATCATTCCGAACGCACACAAATCCGTCGCAGTCGGTTCACATAACAGCAGCAAAGTGCTATTTAAAATACAGAATTTAATTTATTTCGCATTCAATCTGAATTGACATAATTATTCAGCACTTAAGTGTATCTCCGCGCTATTAAGACGGACAGATAGACAGATAGACGGATTATAAGTGCACAGAAAAACTATCTTAATTGTCGGAGATTACAAGAGCAGCCATTGTCGCTCTTAACTGACGTTAGTGTCAGAAGTAGATACAATTTATTCAGCTCCCAGAAAATAAAACCCATCCGTGAGCGAAAATCTAGCAAGTTTTCAACAAGTTCATGGTATAGAGCCTGAATGGTAACAGCGCAGCGAGCACAAAGAAGTCCCTAATGAGTGATAAATTATTTGTTATAAATCAATGCTCAACATTATCATTGGTCAGTGGTTGTGCGCTTGTGAAAGGCGGCCAGCCGACCAGTCGACCAGCCGGCTCAACTGTCATGTATTCCGTGTCCTCTTGGCGGCTTTGTTGAGCGCGAGAGTAGGCGCAGCGTAGACGGCGTATTGCTCCAAGTGGATTAAATACCAGTCAGTTGATCACCGCAATAACCAGATCAGTGCCAGATCAGAGGCCGTCGACCGTCTTTACTTGATTAATATGCAAATTAATTTGGCTGCTCCGTAGACCGCGCTTGGCATTGATCTCCCGAATGGCTGTGGACGAGGCTGGATGGTCGTGGTTGGCATCAGTTTGAACACTGCACCGTTTAATAGAGTGCAATTTAATTGGAACCTTTGTGCGGGTCTGTGAATAGCGATGCAGTAGTAGATGCGGTAGAAAACGGAACAAGTGCGCTCCATTACTTGCGATGTTTCCCCTCTGCATAAAGTCAGAACTCCTGCAACAAGCTTCAGTTCTCAACAAACTCAAATGCGCATGTGCCAGCAGTTACGACAGGAGTGGCTGCTTAAATGCATGCACTTTTTACTTTCAACATTTCAAGGACATTCAATGGTGATTGAGTGATGAGTTGGGTGGAGATAGAGATTTTATACTCAAAAGAGATCACTCTTTTAAATGAATTTTGGTAATAAATAAGGCATTAGTTGTTTGAATACATTGCACTTGTGTGGTTCGATCGGTTAATTCACACTGCGTCCACTTTTCAATAGATTTGCGAATGACGCCACGATCAACACGGTTTTCACACGTGCAACGAAATGTAACAATAATAATAATAAAATCACAGAACTGCAAACAATAAATTCCACTAACAGCAGGACATCTCAAACACCAAGTAATCTCTCTGAAACTTTGCGTCACTGGGAAGACGATCGGATCGACAGAGTCCGCCCGATCGCGGCTGATCGTTTACATACGCATTAAGAGGAATTTAATTCAAATTGGAAACCAAGAATACGAAATAATACAATACAAATACAAAATAAAATCCAAACTTCAGGAATGTGTTTGGCTGGAACAAATGCGGACGCAACTCGTATAAATATTATTTATAGGTAGTTCAGAACTTTTCGATTTTTGTTCTTCTGGTGCCTCGTTTTCGGATTTTTCAAATTAAATAACGAAGCAATCGGCACAGCAGGACGCCACATTTTCGCTCTTTTGAAACTTTGATTCATTTAAAGGCAACGCTTTTATTTTTGATTTTCGTTACCGCCGCATCGGTTTCAATTCCCTCCGCGTCGTGGTCTCCGTCCTTCGATGCTATTTAAATGGCTTGCATTGCGGACCTGGCACGGCCGCAGCGGCGATGTGTTGCGTGTTGCTGTTGATTATTTGGGGTTCCCGGCAAAGAGTGAAGCAGGGTGAGAGCGAGTGGTGCCATCCTTTGAAGTCGATGGCGTGCAGTGGAGCTGATGGAGTTGGCAGGATTGCTCAGTTTGGCTACGCTTTGATTTCAATAACAAAATTAAAGCGATAATGGAACTGCAGCAAATGACCGTAGCAGCAGCTTTTGTAAGCAACAAAAAACGCCGCATTCGCACAGCCGCTAAGCAAAATTGAAGCAAACGACAACCGCTTAGAGTTGGTGGCCGCATCCGATGCGGATGCTAGTCGCACCACGCTCCCAAGGGTCAGCCCAATCCTGCTGAGAGGCGAGGCTGCTTGCGTGGATGCCCCTTCCAAGTGGATGTAATTATGCAGAATCTTGACTGCTGCTGATATCAGGAACTGGACATGGGAATGTGCAAAATACCGTCCCTCTTCACTGACCTCACAATTAACTCCAGAACTTCGCCACGGACTGATCGTCACTCTACGACAGCGATAACGTCTAGCCACCCACTGCGCACAAGCACATGCATCGCTTCAGCTGGCTTTGACAGTATCGAGTGTCACTTAAAATATGTAAGTTATAAATTTGGCCGCCTGTATAGAGACGTTGCACAGATTCACGGAAAAAGTGGAAAAAACAGCAGTAAATAATACGCAATTGCGCGAAGTCCACAACGGCAACAACAAGAACAACGACGTAGGCACGCCGAAGAACCAGAGTCATAAAGCACTACTTACCAGATATTTTATCCAATTCGCCAGGATTCGCCTATTCTTGTTGGAGTGTTGGTTGTTCTTTTGCGCAAGCGCTGCTGCAGGACCGCGCAGCCCTGGAAATTGAAATCTCCACTTGGCGTTGGATCCCGTGAACGTTCCCGTGTTTCCTGCATGCTCATGTGAGCGTTCACATGTGTAGGTGTGAGGCGGTCCAGCCACGATGATGCTTGGCCGCTGTGTCCATGGCCAACAAACAAATTAGCCTCACATGGGCCGCTCTTCGTGGCTTAGTGCCTGTCGTGTCGGCTGCATATATTATGAGCGCCATTTCTTGATGTTCATGTTGTTACTGTTCCGAGTGCTTGTGGGTGGCTCAGCCGATGAAGTTGTAATAAGTTGTGCTTAAGATACGGAAAATCACTTTACATTGTGATGTTGTACACGAGTTTCACGGGTACGGTTGTGATGTCACCAAAATACAAAAAAGAGGAATTCATTTTGGATGCGATTGAATGTACTTGTGGGATGTACACGGACAATGCGTTTGGGCTTTTAGGACTTGCTCTTTTTATGAATATTTGAAGCTATCCAACACTTTTAAGTTTTTCAGAACTCATTTCGAAATTCATTGGCATTCAAACTAAACACTGAACCAACTAATCGATTAATGCCTTTGGTTTCTTTCTGAATTCTTTTGACAATAGTTTGTACATGTATTTCAATGTATCTTGGCGGATTTCATATTTGGATATAGTGCTGAGCTTCAAAGAAATGTAAGCATCATCAAGTCACCGATTGCGTATTTCACCTGAACACCCAAACAGTGGGCCCAACACCCATCGAGTGGGTCGTTTGAGGTGTCCACGAATTCAGGTCTCCCTGCTGCTCACTCTGCTGATCCGCATCGACTGGAGGAGGAAAGCAGCCGATTGTCAGCATGATCTGCATGGTGCAACCAAGAGCAAGGTGCAGCAGGAAGGTCGAACTCCAGTTGAATCTATCTATGTACATACCATTGCTCGCTTTCCTATGAATTGATCAGACTGGCTGACATGTTTATTAATGACGCATGTCCTGAAGAATTTGTGTAGTACGGAAGCCTGTTTCTGAGTCCGATAATTCGTACCATGGAGCTCTCTCAATTAAGCAATTTGCCCACCTCCACCTGCACCTCCACTTCCACGTCTACACTTCCTCGGAAGTTATGTGGCTCGAATGCATAAATTTTGTGGGCCTACATTCGGCCTGCATTTTGAGCTCCGCTACGTACGAGTACGTTGCAAAAGCGTGGAACCGCTTAAAGCCGAACTGCACGAGATTATAGCTTCAGCGGGGAGAGCGAGCAGTTAAGTCAATGTTAAGTTGCAAATTTATGGGTATGCAGAGAAGACTCTGTGCTGTTCTCTTCTCCTTCGCTGCGATGCTGTGCGCAAGCCATAAAGTGAGATTAAGAAGACAGCCCCACTGCGCACTGATGACAATTCTGACCTAAAGATACAGCTTCCAGCGGGTTAGGTCCACATTTCAGCCCAAAAAACAATTTTAATAAATTGCCCACATGTCGATTAAAGCGCTAAACTTGATCAAGAGATCATAAATTTGTTTTATTTATTTCTGAAAGAGACTCGAAAAGCTCTTCAAAATAAATTCCCGGTTGAAATTAATAAGCAAAGACTCAATAACTTGTAGAACTTATTTTTTTTTTATTCTGGTTTAATCACGGAAAAACACAGCCCACTAGGATGTCCTGAGATATCTGAAGAACTTCATTTTATGGTAATGAAAGACGAGATTATATGTTTTTTCTAAAAAATACAATTTTCAAAGAATCGAAAAAGTTTTAAAGTTTTAAAGCTTCTTTTAATTAGAAACTCAATCGATTTAAGTGACTATTTAGAAACCGTTTAAGTTATATTTATATGAGTTCGTCAGCATTGAGAATTAATCAGAGGATGAAGGATGATCTGCGCACAACCTCTGAAACCCAATCTGAAAGGTTTGCAGGCGAATCAGGATTTAGTTTGTTCCCAACTACAATGAATATAGTACTATAGACCTCGAGAGATTTTCCAGGAATATCCAGAAATATTTCTGTTGTGCGCTTTCATTGAAAATGCGTGCAATATCAGAAAATAATTAGCAATTTAAACAGGTGAACATCATAAAACCATCAAAGGGATGAGCTTTGGCTGACTCAATCTGGTCTCTCTGTCTCTCTCTCTCTCTCTCTCTCTCTTTCATACTATCATTGCGGATTGACGTCTTCATTCGAGGCTCTTAAAAACTTCGGAAATTTTTGTCTGATCTGGCGTTTAAATTATTTCTAAGTTCTTCATTCCGAATGCGCGCAGGTATTTAAAAAAACCAGCAGAAAAGCACTCTCTTCAGGCACAAACATGCGTTTCCAGCCGGAACTCCACATCCGGCGCCATATTGCAAATGTTACGAAAACAAACTCCTTCGATCTGGGAGTTTTTCTGGCGCTGCGAGGCAACGTTGCATTCACTTCTATTCTTTTGCTAACGTTGCTGAGTGCCTTTTGTTTTGTTGCGTTGTTGTTGTTGTTGGTTGTTGTGGGGAAAATTAGCAACATGCGAATGTTTTCCGCAAAAGTCTTTTTGTGGAGGTTTCTCGTTTATTTGGGTTGTTTTTTGCATACAAAAATAATTTCAGTTTAGCACTTCCGGCGGCCATTGTGTCGTTGCTGTTGTCGTCGTTCTGAATACTTCTGTCGATTGCAACGCTGCGATTGCTGCAAGTTATTTACATTTGCTATGCAAATGCAACTCCGCTAACGGTTGCACTAACGATTCTGCAGCTAACAACAATAACAACAATAACAACAACAACAACAACAACAACAAGAACGATAAGAGCAAAAACAAGAATGTGCACCCAACCAACAGCCGCAATTTCGTACATTTTGATTTATTCGCCGCTGACCAATGAGCGAATAAATGTATGAATTGCATGCAGCTGCAGCCCGCTGACTGACCCTGTTTAGCACTTTGTTTCTTTCGTTGCACCATATTTACTACTCTGTAATGGCCAAATGTCATTCAGCAAATGACTGCAAGGAACGCAGCTTTTCTCTTTGTTGTTGTTCGGAGTTGATACCGCGAATTCCTCAGCGGCAACAAGCGTAAAATGCTAACCTGCCGTATTTCTTCACCTCTAGTTCGCCTCCACTATTTTACGCCATAAAGGTCTATTATTTATTCGGGTTTTAGTTTTGATAGTTAACTTTTTGTTATATGGTAAAAAGCAACAACGTGTTTGCTAGCATCTCTTCTTTCTTAATGCATTCTCCAATATTCTGTCTTTCAAAATTGTTTCGAAACGCTTCTTCAATTGCATTCAATATTAGTGCAAAACAGTTTAAGAAATCCTCACTTAAGGAAAGATATAATACAGCTGACAGGGTTTGAATGAACAAATGGCTTTAGTTTTGCTATCTACATAATGCATATATTTAAATGCAGTTATTCTGAAATATCTTTTACTTTCCATATCTGATATTTGCA
The DNA here is from genome assembly GCA_943737955.2 of Myopa tessellatipennis. Lineage (NCBI taxonomy): Eukaryota > Metazoa > Arthropoda > Insecta > Diptera > Conopidae > Myopa > Myopa tessellatipennis. The sequence continues at coordinate 61,319,996 of OX031314.1, read as the reverse complement.
ATTTGAACTACGAGGCAAGTAATATAAGAATCTCCTTGATTCAAATACTTCTCGACTTTGTAACTTCATCTAAGGTCGCAGTGTATCCAAGTTATTTGAACGCTATGTCCCTCGCGCTGAATGTTTTCTTCCAATTCGAATTAGTAGCACCCCAAAGTGTGTACATGTAACTAAAGTAACCCACGCAGAAGAGGTGCTAGTCTTGAAACATGAACACTGTCGCAAATACCATGCACTAGAATTCTATGCAGACTTAATGCAACGTTTACGTGCAAAAAAGTCATTTGGCAAGACACGTCAGTAATACAGAAAAGCGGGCTCGCATGCCAAGCAAAAATATTATAAAAACCTTATCAAGAAAGCCATTCGAAGCGGCTTAAAATGTCAAAAACTAAGTAATTCCTCGTATTTTAAGCATTAAAAAATGAAGGTAATGTGAGAAATGCAACATAAAAATGGAGAGCTGAGTATAGAGAAGTGTCCATTAACCATTTATGCAATAGCGAGGCAACAGAACCAGAAGCATGCATGTGCCAAGGTAAACTTGATGCAAGAACCTTATCCACACCGCAACACAGCCGCTTTACTGTATCGGGATAAAGATTGTCAGCTTAGTTAAACCGCTTAATTATCAAGCAGCCACTTTTAATTGTTAAAGCATGCCTTTTATAACCGGGAGCAAATACGCACAATCATTTCGGACCACCAGATATCCGAAACCAAAGGACTCTCCCAAAAATGAGATTAATATAAGGACTTATATATTTACCGTTAAGAGTTATTTGCTCTGCTTGAGTTACTATTGTAATTCCTTACATATTATTATTATTATTAATCCATAGATGCGACAATGGTCCTTAAAGTTGAAGGTTACATAAAGGATTTCTTGGGATACACAGCCTTTAGTCTATCTGGTAAATTATTCCATAGCATGGTAGTGTTGGCAGAGAATGGTCTCCCCCTGCTGATGTAGTTCAACTGCGGAATAATTAGATTACGTGATTGATTACAATCTAATATACAAACACAACGACATGATGAGTTTATCACCTGTTTACCATGAATACTTACTATGCTAACTGTAAACACTTACCCTATGTTAACTGCAAAGTTGAAATAAGTTCAAAGTATTGTATAATTTTTATTTTGTATTTTAAGTTATCTTAACGAAGTACCACGATTTCGATTTTACACTTGTTTATTTATATCATCTTCTTAATATAACTGAAATTAATTCATAATAAACTTGATTATTCCTATATTAACATGTCTCAACTTTAATTATTGCTTTTTACATAAAAAATCCATTTCAGTGAAGCTAATGTCTATAAAACTAAGGAATTCACTTTCCTCTTGTTTTTATTTGTTATAACATTCTTTTTTGAAAGTGGTACGTGTAGAAGTGTATTTTTGGCTAAAATATCGTTTATTCTTGAAATAATTTTAATACTTTTTATTTCATAATAAAATTTAAAAGATATATAGTGTTAAAAACAACACGTTGATTAGCGTTTGCCAATATTTCACATTAATTCAAATGCACACCCTTTAATATCTCGATACTTGAATGGACTTATTCCACTTTCCAATATAACATACATATGTACATTGTTTATATCTAGTATTAGTTATTGTACAACATTTTATTGTCTATTCTTGTATTAGTTTTGTGTTCATTTCAGTTAATAAGTGATAACGTAATAAAATTTTTCCGAAATTGTCAAGAATTGTGAAACTTAACAAGTGATAATTTATTTTTTTGGTAAGAATTTCATGATCATTGAATTTGTATACATTATATCACTATATTATATTTTATGTACAATATGAAAGTTCGTATGAAGTGAATAAATTATTATTCTAGAAATAAGCTAGAATAGAAATCTAGATAGAAATCTTTTCAAACTAATTTTCAGTCTTTAAAAATTCTTATCTTGTCTGTTGATGCACATAAATATTTTCTTTAATAAAACTTTATTTGCATTTTACATTCAGATTTATTGTTTAAATGTTGCAGTTTATGACCAACTTTATGTACATTTATAAGATTTATACACCTACTCACCTAAAAAACAGTTCAATGAGGTGTTTGTAGGTACCCCCGTAACGTCCTGACCCCATGCAATAGATGCTATAACTCGAAGGCTTCAGAAAGTATTTTTGAGTGTGTTATTCAAATTTAAAAACTATGATTTACAACTTTAAATATTTACAAATTTAATAACTTTTTGTAATTGTTTGTTTTGTAATCGTAAAGAACGACCTCCACACTCGCTCTCAACGCGCTTTCTTCAATTCGCTTGAGGAATTTCTATTCCTCGCTTCTAATGAATTCCATTCATGCCTCGCGATCGTCTCAGCTGTCCACTTAACTGGACCAAAAAAAATAAATATTAATTGTACCACAGATTGGACGGACAGACGGACAGACGGACATCAAACACACAAGACTTAATACGCTGATCATATACGTTATAATAATAAGTGTATAATTTATATGAAAGAACGAAACACTTTGAAGATCTCGAGTCAAAGTGTCAATCAAATAAGCCGACAGCTCCGTACACTCTGCGTGGAGCGGGGCGTATTCAGTCGAGACCGGACTAAACTAAGCCAAAGAAAGCTGCCAACGAAACGCACACTTAAACGAGATGATTATCCAGGGAAGCCGACCAGCGAGATCGGGGTTTGAGGGTTCGCTGGATGGTATTCGCTTCGAAATACCGCAGGGTACTGAAGCAGTGCTGCATAAATATTAAAATTTCTCTTTTCATAATTGTTTTCATTATACTCGTACACTGTATTTATGTATGTACATATATATATCTGTTTATAGCAACTCTAGGAATATAATTTAGCACTTTCGATTTTCATACACATTTCTGTAAGCATGGAGAAAAAACGGAGCGCTTGTATGGCTGAAGCTACAACTTATGACCCATGCACCCATGATCATTGGTCTCATGAGGGAAACTGTACACGGAATATTAGACTCCTTTTTGGTCCTGCCGCTTTTGCTTTAACATATCAGACACTAGTAAATGGTGATGGACGTGGGTTACTTAAGATACGAGTATACTATGTACATGTACATAGAATAGACGATATACTAAGAATTTGGCCAGATAGGGAAGTAACTGTATTTTTTAAGCGACCCTCCAGTTAGACGATATAATTCGAGCACGATTCCATCAAGGTCAACGACCTTTGAACTCCGCCAGGCGTTTAACCTTTGCTTCTTCCATGTTGCCCGCGACACCACCAACAACATCAATCGAATGAAAGATGGCCTTCCGATTTGTAAGCCATGCTAATGTTGTTGCTCTTACATCTTCCAGCAACTAAAGCAAACATCAACCAAACGCTCACAGCGCTTTTGACGGTGCATAGCTGAACTTCCATGGAGATTGGCGTGCACAACACCTCTGCCTCTCTCTCTCACACGGCATCTTATCCAGCTGCCGTCTCATTCTCGCCAACACACAAATTATTGTTGGGATTGACAGCTGCGACGTCAACTCGTCAACATGTTTTTCCCTGCTTGAACGAGTCCGCGTTGTTGCGCATGCAATGGACGCGTGTGTTTATTGCTGTGTTGTGCTCCACTTGAGCCCACGCCCACTTCAATATGGCCTGTGCAGCGATTGGTCGGACTCCACAGGGCGTACATCAACTCCAACAATCTTGGCGCCGAATCAGCGCCTTGTTTTTTGTAGTTTCCTAGCGTTGTTGCTGGCAATTTGCATGCGCTGCACGTTCAGCAATTTGTTGCAATTCCGTTTAATTGTCTTCGTAATTATTTTACATTAGCGCTGCACACTTTTTATGGTTGCTTTTGCTGCATTTTCTCTTCTGTAATTGTTGCCGCTGTGCAAGCAGTATGGCAAGAGGCTGGCTGTACGTAAACCCTACCTAAACAGGCTGCAGTTCATTGCTTTGTTGTTGCTATGGTTTTGCTAGGTGCAATATGCAAATGATGTTGTGGTTGTTGTTGCTGCCTAACCGGTTGTCAAGAGATCAAAGACCTAAAGCATTAGGATTACTTCCTCGATTATTGGAAATAAATTACTTTAGGTACTTTAATCTAGACTCTCGTTTCCACAAATTTAGAAATTATTATAGCCAAAATATTGAGTTTAAACCTCAGTGAACAACTGACCAATTATTTATTAACCCCCAACGATCAATTAAAACTTAAATCCAGATTAATAATGTCCTGGATTAATAATAATTTAATCCAGATTAAAATATCCAGATAATACAGAACAGAGTTCTCTCTTCTCTTCTTCTAATTTCCAAATGAAAGGCTACGTAAAATGCATCAATCGTGAGCATTATAAAATAATTAAAATTTGCTTCAACTGCACGAATTTGCTTCAATTATTGATGGTCCAAAAATACGATGTTGCACACAAAAAATGGATATTTACAAATGGAAAAGCTTACGTTTGACCTCATTTCGATATTGCGACTATAGCAAAATCCACCAACATAATGAAAAATTAGCAATTCAGCTAAGAAAGTGAACTCCCAGGATATAATCTATGAGCCAATTAAATTATGTATGTAATCGCATCACACATTATACACCGATAGCAATATTTAAGATGACAGTTTTCCTGAGAATTTTGTATTGTTTTATTTTTAATATTTTTATAAGTACGAATATTTGTAGATCTCCGATTTTGTAATTAAATAACTATTATTGACAGGTCACGAAATGTTGTTTGGACATCGTTGACAGCGGGAGGAAAATCGTTATTAATTCATCGACTCTCAAACTGTCCACTGTCATTTGTCAATTATAATTACATCCGTCCCCCGCCGCACTCTCCCGTCTTCCGCACCGCGCTGAGGTTGTAGTTTTCCATGCCAGCCGCTGGTATTTCAGCGACTGAAAAATGCAATAAATTACTTTGTTTACATCTGAATGATTTCATTATATGTACCACAGTAAATTATTCGCGCCTCGACCATGGCGGCGCCGGCGAATCCAAGCCAGTTTAGCTCTGTGGCACCGTCCCAGTGACGGAGCACCTAAAAACGAATGAAAATTTGAATTGGAGTTGAAAAATGCCAAAAGAAACCGCAGTTTGAGAGGGTAATTTGCAATTATTTACACACACAAGACTGAGCCTAATTAGAATCTGTAGTTGTTGTTGTTGCAATCGTTACATAGACTGGGTACATCACGATTGCGTGTGCTTTTGTGCTCATCGTTTTAACCAAAATGGCCAATTACGCTGTCAACCCTTAGCCAATTACATATGACGTCAGGTATCTGGAAACTGTAGAAATGAAGTGTATCATGCCTGGCGGTTGGTACAACTGCTAGTTACGTTTTGGTTTCCGCTGTCAGCCAGTCAGGACTCATTGTCACAAGCCGAGAGCCGAGAAATCAAAATGCATTCTTTTAGCATACGATGAGCTCCTGCGCAATGTTCTTATAGTGTGAGTGATTACAAAGGATTGGACCGATTACAATCGAACGCTGTTTTCACTTATTTCACTTATTGTACCCTGTTTTGCGAGAGTGAGATTTGTTTTGAGGAAAGCTTTTCAAAATGTAGTAGTTTAATCTATATTACTAGCATTCTTATTTCATAATATTTGTAGAATTGGTTGGCCATCTATTTGCTCCAAGCATATAATTCTATGGATTCACATAGAAGCAAATTGCTGGTGGCACCACTACAATGAAACTTGCTCGTCACTCCGGCAATTCGCATTCAAGGGGAGAGTAAAATTTCCGAATTCTCATAAAATATACAAATAGCAATTATGTATAACATGGCAATACTATTTAAATATTCCATTAAATTTGAAATTCAATAAAATTGCAGGCGATTCGACGTGTCAAAGCTTCATGTGCTGATAATGCACAAGACCACAAAATGCTCTTCTGTCTTTAAAGCACAAAATGAATGCAAATTTAAACTCTTGCTCCTCCGGAACCGAATTAAATCCTCCATTCGAATCGCTCCGCGCAGCAGCAGCTCTGATCCAATAAATTGAAATTATGCCCGGCGTGGTTAACAAAGGAATTAAATTGCCTTTTCTGTTGCTTTTGATGTTGATGCGGGTACTTGGATGGTGCATATTATTACGCCTGTAATTATTATTATAGTTTTATAATAATTTCTGGAAACACTTCGAAAGCACGCTCACACTGCAGCCTATACTGCCACAGTAACCACAGCAATAACAACAATACAACAATACAACAATACAACTTCGACGTCTGTAGAAGTCCACTGAATTTGCCACATCTTGGGAATCGCATTCGCTACGGGATGAAGTGGGTCTCCGACTTCCTCGAGACGACAAATTTATATCGCAATCGCAATTAAATTCGCTGCAGGCGATTTTTATTAAAACTTTTATGGATTGAATTGACTTTGAGTTTACAAGAAGAGCAGTTTACGGAAAGAACGCCACACAGATTACAACGCAAAATATGAACTGATCTCACACAACAGGAGAAAAGTTGGTACGATGCTGGTTGGCGGCGGGCAGGAAGGAGTCCGGTTGGCGTTATTATCACAAGAATAAATGCGCTGTCGATATTCGATATGCTAAGCATCTGTCCACCTCAGGATAAATTTCAACTGATTCTGAAGATTCTGAACTGAAGATTCAAGTTTAATCTTCCTTCGATAAACATACATTTGTGGGCAACTCAACTCACAAAGGAAATTATTATTGCAAGTTCAACTTTTGTGTGATTTAAACATACGACGTACATTATCTTAGCCGGAGATAACAGAACGTAAAGATAATCGCTTTTCTATTAGTTAGAATGAACTCAAAATGTGTACCAATTTGTACAAAGATTTTTCTGCTAGGTTTTGCTATGAATGCACCACAATTTATATCGCGATCGCGTGGAATCAGCAGTTCGCTACGCTCAAGTAGTGTTGGTTTGGTTCGGTTGCTGTTGTGTTTGGATATCGCAATATCGTACTCGCTTCGACAGATATCTCATTATAAAGTAATCACCTTTCGATTTCTGCTAGCCATGGATACATTTTGTATTTCCAAACATATCAACCATTTAACGCGTGAGCAGCACGTGTTGGACGGGAAGTTCGAAGAAGCGATATGGCAAGAGATTTAACATGCTTCGGTCCGATTTTGAATGGACATATTATGTTGCAAAAAGGGCGTGAAGGATAACTTAAGCCCAACGCCTGCCAAGACCCAAAACCCACAACACAAACCACTTTTCATTCAAACATTTTGGACAGGTTTCACACAACGCGGACAGCCTAAGTTTTCAAACTATTCAATTGTCCAGTCCTGCTCACTATTTGTCCAAAGGATTAAGCAGCCGATGAAACCGAATGTCAAGCGCGTCTCTATTTATGCGGACATAAATTATATGCTAGAGTTAACCGACCCTGCGTGAAGCTGAGTGTTGAATTGAGCATTTGAAGGCAGAACACAGTTGAAATTTGTTTAAATTTTGGCGTCTACTCGATGCACTGCAGACTGAATGTTGAAGTTACCGCTTCTTCTGCTTTGTCGACCGATTGGGGTCGACTGGATTGCTTATGCTACAAACCTTAATTGATTTAGAAATTCAAAGTCGCTTTGCCAACATAAATATTTTGTGCGTCGACTTGTTTAGTCGTTGGACCCGCCAACTGATTCTGCCTTTGCTCCCGATACGATTGGCGCCACCACTTAAACAACTACCACGGATATTTATTCTTGGAGAAATAAATAAACCAACTAAGAAAATGGCTACATCTTTGTTGCCTTTATTTGTTACTGATAACATTTTTTGACAGCCTCCGAATCAAACGTATTCTCTTCGTGTGAAAGAATTTATATGAATCTAAATGAAATACTAGGTGAATCTTATTTTAGTTTCCAGGTGGAGTGGTTCAGTGGAATCAGTGTTACTCTATAAATATATGAATTAATAATATAGTTCTGCGGTACATGTGGCTTGTGAGTAAAATACACGTATGTACATCATATGAGAATATGCAATTGATATTTTAAACTCATTTCATACGCAAGTATAAAGTTCTGTTCGTAAGCATTACTGATTCCTATCCATGGTGGCCTTATACAATCGAATTACATAAATCCTTTATCACTTCGCACATAAGAAACACCTTTTCGCACTACGCGCCTCTTGTTTACAGTCGTACCAGCGGCAAGCTGCTAAGGATCTGTACTACTTTCGGCTAGTAAATTTGGAGAGACCACACACACTACCACTCAGCCTCACCCTCTCACTCAACACTCTCAGCACCGCAGTTTACCACAGCCACAAACCAGCCTCTTAAGTAATTTTATAGCACATAAACACTGGAGAAGTTCTAAAAATGTTTACAGAAAATCGCATCTCGAGAGAAGTCATAATTCAAAAACATGAAACTTGAGTGTGTTTACGCATGTGCAGTTGAAATGCGATTGTTTGACGGTTTTGTCTGTAGTTGAAATTTTCCAAGTGGGAAACAAACTGCTGAATAGTTTCGACATGTTCGAAATGCATCCTGGGGAGCTGCCGTGTGTCACTGTTTTCTTTGAGGAAGGAGAGTTGCAGCCGACATCAAAGAAAACTGTACAGCAGGCATTGGGTGAAGCGTTGTCCTCTAAAATATTCACTCTAAAAGCACCTCAAGGATCCGAAGTAAGCTGCGCTAGCAGGCGGTAAAATCCTTTGGAGTTTCAGTTGAATGCTGCACAGGAACTGAAGTCGTACAGACACGTAGGTTGGCTAAATCGCATTACTTTCGTGTGTGACAAACATTTGCATAACGCGCCGCCAGACATTTGCAGTGGATGCAAATCCCGGCATCAGGCGGAATTTCGTCATGGTTTTTGGCGACTGACTTTGAGGACAATGGAGTTACGATCATCTCTGTCCGTTCATTGTTGCTTTTCGTTTATGATGCAAATGTTTCATGGAAAACTTACCAGTGACGTACTCGTACCTTATAAGGTGGTACAATCGCAGTACCGCAATTGTGATCGATGATCGCTCTTTTGCGATTCAAAATAAATACACTGGAACTAAAGTAATCTGCCCAGGTTTTTTCCTTAGACGCTCTTATTTTGTTACACGGGCCAATAGCTTTCGAAATGAAATAAAATTGAATATTCAGATAAAGATTGTTCAAAGGTAGCCCAACAACCTGAAGATTTCATACTATCATACATCCTTTACATACACATCAGATACAGATCCTTTAATACAAAACTGAATTTTATTGTAGATGAAGTCTGAAAATATGAATTCCAAAGTTTATAAACATTTGTAGAGTTATAGATAAGAATCTACATACAGAATAATATAAAAGAGTTTTCCGAGCGGTGTGTACATAATAACATCCCTCAAAGTACCATCGTCCATGAGATGTTAGAAAAACTTTTTTTTACCTGCTTAAAACGGTTTCTCTCAATCCATCTTTCAACTGATTTCAAAATTGTTGAAAGTTGAACAGCTTATTGAAAGCTTTTTCTGCTTCGTTTATCCTTCTTAAGCTTCCATCCTACCTCGGGAAGGATATGGAGGATACTTCCATGAAGGATATAAATATGTATTAAAAGCGAAACCATTTTGTAGGAAATCAAGTTATAAGCTCTAAAATATCTTCTATATATAATCTCTATAATTATCAGCCGCTATACAGCAATGTATAGAAATGCTCAAATTACTTCCTTTTGTAATGCACTGTTAAATAATTTGAGTTTTCCTTAGATTTGAAAAATAAAGTTCTAAACTTTTTCGTGAAACTTGTCCAAGGATTCGAATCCTAAGATTGACGATAGAAAAAAACAAGTACAATCGCCTAAATCAGACTCCACCTTGACCAAGATAAATTGCGTTGTTTCAAGATGGCGGCAATATACTCGCATTTTGTTGAGAGTAAGATTGCTATCGATAATTCGTGCGCGAAGCTGCGGTAAGGATAACCTTGTGGCGGCAGTCGCAAAGGATGCAGTTTTGCTAATAAGCGTTTTCTTCAACATGACTAACATGGAAGCATTTCTTAATATGAAGAGTGATCTCTGGCTGGTGACACATTTCGTCCACCCTGCCCCTTTTCGTCCACAGCTGAACCTGTCAAGTAAGGCTGCTGTGATTGTCTCCGCTGCTATAATTTATGCGCATTTCGTAAACGGTCTGCCTTCGATATGCACGTTGCGGCTTTTCACAAAAGCCACAAAAAATGCTTTCGCCAACAGTAGCAATCACATGCAATTGTTTTGTGCCGGCCGATTTGACATCCATTCCGAAGAGATTCGTTTTTGTTTCTGCTTCATGTGCCTCTGTGGCCTCACCAAAAGTGCGCCTTGCAATTGCAAGGTGCAGCTACTACGTTGGCAACTACCGACCAGAACCACATGCAAACCTCGCTTGCAATCAACAAATCCATTGTTTAGCGCTGCCTTATTTCTCGAAATCACAGCGAAATCTTAACGAGTTTCTTTGTTCGTTGCTTAATTCTTTCCTTGCCAAAACGACCGCCTTATCAACAGCAGAATTATTATTTTTCTACATCCTTCAACGGAAGGCGAGAGGGGAGAGGACTTTGATGATTTTCGGTCCCTCTTTCCGTTTGTAACGAAAAAAGTAGCCGTCGCAGATATGGTGGGCTGTTATCGCCCACTTTAGAGAGATTCGATCAATCAGACATCTAATTGCACCACGATGACGATGACGAATTGTGCGAGTAATCTACGAGTAAAAAATTAACACGTAAGTAATAAATGCACTATATGATCCGAATACAACTCCTTACAAATTATTAGAAACTACAAATTTTTCAAGCAATTTCAATCTTACAGCGTTTGGGGCGTAAATTAGAAAAGTCGGAGCAAAGTTGAGTCATTGAAGAAAATGTTACTTACCTCGTTACCATATATCTATATTTTTCCATAGATTTTTAAATACTCAACTAAGCCAGGTTTTAGGTCGCAATTGCATAAATATTTTAATGTCTGATAATTAACAAGCCCAAAATTATGCAAATAGAACGTCAATTATAAGTTCCGAAACCTTATAGTAAAATCGAGGAACCTATTTCTACTGTTTGTAATCATATTGTAAATCGTGTAAACAATTCGGTTTGTACATCTAAGGAAATCTATTCCTCAGAATATGCCAAAGATTGATTGTGGTAACTAACAGATATTTCGAGAAACGATCGTTTTGCAATCCTTACTTTAGTTAATAGTTTCGATTTACTTTGATGTTTTTTATATTTTCTGAGTGAATGCGACAATCAGACAACGATTTTCTGTTTATAACAAGCTCAGAAACTCTTTTCTAGAGGCCGAAAGTCATTCTCTTCCTTATTTTCTTCACCTTTATTTGAATTCAATGCAATCTTCCGCCACGGATTATGGCTCAAAAGTTGCGGATAGTGCAAAGCTTGGAGGGCCAACACTACATTTGGACTGACTTTGATCTAGACCGCACATACTCGCAGTAGGAGCCTGAAGACCCGAGCAACTTTGTCGAACCATTTTGATCCGGTGCACTTCTTCGGCTGCAGTCACATAATCTGATGTAAGCCATTTTTTATTCACAGCAAAAGCTACAAAGCTAAAGAAAACTGAAGTTCGCCGCCTGTTTCGTGGAATCTCGAACCTGACATTTTGTACAGCACTGCAACATAGAAGGAACAATGCAAGAAAAAAGTTGCTTCCAAATGCGTTCATCGTCCATCGTGGCTGATCGTCGACAAATGTCGCCAATTGAGGGATGAGTTCAGTCGCAAGAGCAGCAAAACCAGAGGCAGCACTACTGAAAATGAAACAGAAGGAAAGACAAGAGTTGCTCCTTGTACTCGTTTTCATTTTGGTGGAAGAAACACAATCAATGGATGGCCGAACCCATGTGTTGATCCGACAAAAACAGACGACGACATGACAGTGAAATGACGGCGTACGGAACAACTTTGTTCCAGTCTGATAATAGCGCTGTGAAAATCTGACCTTTTGTGATTCTGGCTCCTTTCTGCTTAAAAGAGCTGTTGAGCCAAATTATATTAAAATTGGATAGGTAATTAGGCTACAGCGGATCACCAAAGGTTGCGTTATCGAAGTCTGAGAACAAGTTAACATCTCTGCCCGCAGTCACTAATTTGTTTAACATGTGCAGATTTATATCGACTGAAACGTTGACCTGCAGAGTGGAATATTTAACAATGAACTTAAGTGAAACCCCTTTTCAAGCTGCAGTGATTAGAAAATCATCATGAGGGAATTGTATCAAACCCTACTCAAGATAGGAATCAATGGAATGACGCATATCTTTCATCAGTAAACCTTGCATTTAAATCTGCAGTCCATGGCTGGGCTTCCCAAGTAGCCATGACAACCCTTGACCACCCGAATTTTTAGTAATTTATTTTTGTACTGTCTTTTCCTATTTTTATGTTAAAAGTTCTGCTTCCTACTTTAAGGCACAGCGAGGTGGGAAAGAAGCCTGGACCATCTCCCGAAACGGTATAGCGTTATACATCTGCCTCTTTTTTTTCTTCGGGATGTTTCGATGCCTAACAGAACGAAGTCGAAATGCTTCCGCCGATCTTCCGAGGACCCTTAACACTAATCGCTGAGCAATCAATCGGTTTTCATTTTGCTTCGCTACGATTAGCAGAGTTCCTCCATACGACAGCCGAAGCGAGCAGAGATTAAAACTTAGATGCCAAAATCTGCACTGTCGCATATCGGTAGGTGCTACTGTCAACGAGTATAAATAGGTACGAATATATGCTCGTTGCTACTGTCCAGGCATGTTAAATAATGTTGCTAGCAACATATCGATACGTATTTGAAGTTGTTGGTGAACGCACTCATTTCAATTGAGTTTGAGGAACAAAGGATCATATAAAGACACCGCAAGAATACGATGCAGAAATCAGTGACATGTTATCTTTGTCAGTTCCGTCGCCTTGTACTGAATAACGGGAAAATATGAGCCTCTTAATACACGTTGACAGTTACATAGATCCAAGTATTGCAAAGCGTCCAAAATATGTTGTGCAACTCTACTGGAGACTTGCTAATGCTGCAGCAACATATTCCTGCTGTGCAACCTGTGCTCGTTTTATTCTTCCTTCTAGTTTCTCAGAAATCCTCAGAGCAAACCCTAGTATATACCGGCAAAGCACAACAGTTGTTCTTGTTGTTGTTGCTACTGGCGATTGCGCTGATTGCAGTGAATGCAGCGGCAGAGCAACGACAATGTAATTGAGGAACCAGTGACCAGAGCCACTGTACTAAGACGATGAAGAAGAGTTACGGCTTTAAGATGGAGCTGCCGGGTGATGCGAATTCGTAGAGTATTTGGTTTTGTATAGTATCATCATGTTAAGTGAATCGCTTTTATATTTACGAAACATAAGTGAAGCACTCCTAAACCATAAGCGTTTACAAGAAGTAATAATGGCATAAGCAATATTCGATACCATAACCAGAGGGTTCTTAAGGGCAGATATAATCTAAAAGGTCACAGTTTGTATTTACTTCAGAAGTTTTGATGACAAATGATTTAGTTTGGAGATTTCATTTAGTTGAAACAATATCGTTTTAAGTTCGTTGCTTGCACCACTCTAATCCCAGCCGTTTTCACGCTGCAACACATGTTTATATATTGTCACTGGAACCGGATATGGTTTCGGCACTGGAATTTTCAACTGCTTCACCACCTCGACGACGTAAGGACGCTCAACCTCTACTGGGTATGGCCGCTCCACGGTGTAAGGTATGCGGCGTTCCGTGATCTCGGGCACTATCCGATACGTGGGCACTTGTATTTCCTGCTGCACTGGCACATGTACTGCATAAGGTTCCGGTATCTGTATGCGTATCACATTAGGCACCTGCACAGGCACAGGGTGAGGTATGGATAACGGCACCTTTTCAATAACATGCACTGGGACACGCTTCGACACCTCGGAATACGTTTCGGAGGGTTCGTGTGGCGCGATCGATGTGTGGTGTGCGTAACCCGAAGAGTCGTCGTCTAATCCTGTAAATGAGGCCACAGCAAGGTCCAGGTTCCTCGCCGTCATTGCGACCAGTATGAAGTGTAGCTGAAAGTAAGGAAGACTGCTTCAAATCTTCCACTAAATCACTTTAAACCGTTCGAAAACTTACCAATTTATCCATTTCTAACTTCGAGATCGTCTTTTGGTAGAGTTGTGAAGTCAAGCTAAGGCTTCGAGCAGCCTTGAATACTGTTTTAAAAATGTTTGGTCGCCAGGGCTTTTATACCTCTGTCGCAAAAGAGTGCAGCACAAAAGTGAAGGTTAGACCGCTTTTGTGAGCTAGATAATGAAATGAAAGTAAATGCTTTCGACCGTCGCCTGTCGTGTTGAAAACGAAATGAAAGTACTTTTTGCGAAGCTATCCAGGAAACGATTTAATAGAGATCAAATATCGGTCGTTGCCGGTGCATTCAATGTCAGTGCCTCAGAGTATTGGGTTCGCCTTTCAATAACCTTGGATGGGCAGATTTGCCAACCGGCTGGAAACACCGGTGAATAACCGAAGCATTTCTACAGGTGCGTAGTGTACAAAGAAAGCTGCAGATTATGGAAACCTGGACGAGATAATGGCAATCAGTGATCAGTACAGATTTGCAATTCGACGTGGCTCTGCTTAAATTAGCTTGCTTCCTCCTTTAAATTGCTTTCTCCAGTTTATAAATAATCGATAACCACGATAAACACGATAAACACGATTAACAATGTTGCCTCTTTCAATATTCGCCAAACTGAGTTTAAACACTTTCGGATTATAGTTGGTAAACCATCTCAACAACAACAACATCTGCAATTCACATAGCAAAAAAAAGGTATCAGTCCGCGAGAAACACAATCCACGGTATAACATCTCAATAGCGCAGAAATTGAACACAGTCACAGAAGCACGTTGCAGCAACGATGTTCGCCACACGATCCAGCAGAATAGAGTAGCAATTATGTGTGGCTTGTAGGAGTAGCTGTCTGTCTGACTAAGCATCTGGCCAAACGACGCGTGGCGATGCCGACAGCGATGCGGGCACTTGGGAAAGTTCACTTTACTTCCTCTTGTTGAATGGAGCAGAATTGCAGCGATTATAGTCGAGTCGAGTCCCGAGCCCTTGCTCGAATCTCATGAATTGATGTGCCGAGTGTAGCGAAAATATAAATATACAGTTACTGACAATTTCTCTCTCACCTACACACGTACTTCGGTCCCGCACTTAGGAAAAATGTCAGTGCCAAACAGACTTCAATATGGTTGAATGCCATCCGATAGCTGCATCTGTTAAATATGTAAGTCAGTCAGTTAGTAATCTTAAATCTTAATATCGCCAGAAAACTACAAGTACAACAGTCAAGTCCTGATAAATTGTCTAATGTGTCCACGTTTTTATATTTGCACTTTTACCAGTTTGTGATTATTGTGGAAAACAGAACACAACAACAAACTCGCTTGCTTCGCCTCAGAAACTGTTGAACGCTTTAAAAGGCGCACGGATATAAAATGATGTGAAGTTTAACCGGAAATGAATCACATCTCCGGTTAGTAGGCGGACATTTCCACATATCCTGACACATCCGGTATGCTATGATGTGTTTTCATGTATCCAGCTAAAGATAAACCTGATTCGCATTTATATCCGCATATGCTGGTGATAACTGACAACTAAACAGCGACTGACATCTGCATGTGTATGTACGAGTATTCATTCAATTCATTCAATGCCATGACTAAAATGATCACAACCAACGATGAAGCTGTCAAAACTTGAAGTGTACACGATTTCAGGTTGCTTACCTTTTTTAATGCAACTCAATTAAACTCAAGTCGTTGTATCGATATTACGTTGAATAGTATTTAATTCTTTCTAGACTAACTCAGTAGTAAGTAATTAGTTTTAGTCTAGAAAGCAGCAATTTAATATGAATTTTAATTTTATCGACAAAGACAGGAGATAATATTATATTATAATAGTACATGCAAATATGTACGATAATATACATATATTGTATGTATACAGTAATTTCCATTAACTCAAAACTAAAGTAATTTATTGATATATCTTCAAAAACTTTAACGTTCTGACAAAATATTTCAATTTACTAAGCATCAAGTCAACTTCAAGTATCACACAATGAACCGTCATGTTTAAAACTGTTGAAAAATGTCAGAATCATCAAGTTGGCCAGAACAGTTAATCCGACAAAATACAACGGTGCCAACGAAATGACAAGTTAACGCCAAAATTGTCACAAATCGATTAAAATTGAAATTGACTTCGGAATAACTGGAGTGGGGAAAAACAGGACAGGGTCGAATAGGGACCGAAGCAAAATAGATGAGTGCTAAAATGAATAACAACAACAAAAGTGCAAGTGGACAACCAACCAGATAAAATGAATTACTTAACCAAGCAAAGAAGATAGCGTAAGATTTTGCGGGCCATCGTTTGGAAACCATTATCATGAGACTTTACGGAGGGCAGCAGCAACAGCTTCACCACGGGTATGGCGGCTGCCGTCTTCGTCTCGGCACGGCGTGTTCATTGCCAGAGATGTCACTTGCGATTTATGTCCGAAAACCATCTTCAATTCAAATTCTTAACATTTCGCGGTGGCATTTTAAGGAAGCAAGCGGCTCCCAAGCGATCCCTTTTAAACGTCACAACTGTCGCTATTGACAACATAAAATCTGACATTCGCCAGTTACGCCTGCTTTGGCTACCCAGCGCTTCAAAGAGGTGGGTAACAGCAGCAACCTGGGTAGTTCGTCGTCCCTCCGACTTCCACATGATGTTCAAGCATTCAGCAAATACTTCGGAGTTACCTTTTTGATAATTTTCATGCCATTCCATCAATTTGGATCAAGCATGCTCAGTTAGCTACAAGGCGGAGTTAGACAGCCACATTGGCATCATTCAGCAAGGATTTTCGATTCGATTAAATTTTCAACCTCAGTAGGCTCGAACTGACGGTGGTTATTTGTTTTGAATCTTATTTTAAATTCAATTTTACATCTTTTCGTTTCTGATGTGCTGTGTGTGTGCTTGCGTGTAGATTGCTGTTCGTTTCCTTGGCGACGACGAACCTGCGCCGTTGACGATGTGAGATGACGTTTTAAGTTTGTCCAGCTCTTGAAGAATTCATTTACATTTTCTTCAAATTAATCCGGTCATAAATTGCGAACGACCCTCGCAGAGGTCGTGTAAAGCTGAAGAATTTATAAGCACGTCCAGTGGAAGTGATGCCTTGATTGACTTGTGTCACTTTGTCTTATTTGTCAGTTAAGCGCATGTCACTTGGAATCAAGACATGCTCTTTTAGAGTTTGTCGGCATGGTTTGCGGCAACTTAATTTGAGTGTGCTTTCGTCATGTAGTTCCTGTGTTTTGGGTCCAGTAAGCATTCTCTTGCACCCTGACCGTCACTGCCACAACTGCCTCTACTTATTGACGACTGCCAACTGAAAGCCATGTCAGTCTTCGGTTGCATGCTCTGAGGTGGGTTATTTAAACTAGATGAGTAGATAAATTAATAATGAAACGGACGAGGTCAAACTCATTCTTAAAATCCTGACTTAATAGATTCAACAAGTACTCTGCTAACCTGGGCTGAAAACCCTTCTTGTAATTAAACCCATACGATAACTTATTCCAAACTAGCCACCGTCTAAATTAGACTAATAGAAGTGATCATCTGAACGCTTAGTGTTTGAAGCCTGCAATATATGTGGAAATCATCATGTGTTTCCAACTGAATTTATTAGGGCGTAGTCCGGAATGTTGCACATCATCACACAGCTAAATAAACAGCCAGAGGCATTGGAAATCGGAAAGGGCGAAGCAATAAAGATGCAATTGGTGCAACTTTTGTGTACAGCGACCGCAGCAGGACAATCCACAGCCACGTCATGTAGTTGCCACAACAAAGATGCACAAGCTGGCGTATCTACAGTGCACAAATTTTTTATATAAATAATTTATTTGGCTAATTTGCGGCAATCGACCCGAGATCTTGTTTATTAAACGTTGCGCAAATGCTACAAGAAACTGCGTTCCGATCTGCCGGCCGATCGCATTCACAGTAGGTAGGACGCAGGGAAGGAGGCAAGCTTCAGGCGTGCTTCAGACGGCTGATGTTCATACGACGACATTCAGGCAGAACGAAAGCAGCAGCGGCAGCCGAAGAAGTGGACGGACGGACTGTAGTTGTGACAGCCGTAGTTAAAACAGCTCTTCTTCGAGTTTATTCACAGACCGCGGACAGTCTGCAAAACAAAGATTTATGTTGCTTGTTCTGCGTTTGACGTGACGCCAATGCATCAATACTGTAAGTTGCATTGCATTTGCTAGTGAGCTCTTCGCAGTTTTAATTATCACGTATATTATCACCATATGAAATTAATTATATGTATATATATTTATGATTACATAATTAATCAATATTAAGTCGAATATGTCGAAAAGAGAGACACACATTTGGCAAATGAACACAAATGTCACAATGGTCACAAAGTTGGCATTTATCATCACATCGCAGATAACAAACAAACAAACCGATCTGCTTTTCATGCTGTTAGTTGCTGTTACTACTTCTGTTGCTGAGTGTGGTACAAAGTGATCGAAGAAGCAACAAAGCAGTTAAAAATTTGAAGCCTAGTCGTCGTGTTGCAAAGTCGCCGCATTTGAATGTCAATGACAAACTGACTGAATTCAATGCCGACGTTGAATACCTTGAAACAATGGAACCCTTGAAATAGTTTGTACAAAAATTCCGACCGCGCTTTAATTTGCATGTCGAAATTTGCAACAAAAGGCTAGCAAGAGCGTCCTCTTGGAGTTTCGTTTGCGCGCCGTCGCCAAGTAGGCCGATTATACGACCAGTCTGAGGGGTTTGAGAGGACCTGATCCCCATTGGAAGGTGTACGTATTATCTCTTGGTCAACTTGGTCTACAAAGGCACTAAGTGATCTACGAACAAACTTCGACCTTCAGGCTTTTACAAATGGAACGACACATTAAATAGACGAAATAGAATAACGAACGGTGATTATTTTCAGTAAACAAGCACGGGTTCATCTTTCACCCGTCCCAAGACATCACCAACAATGGTTGTCGGTCTGTATTAACGGGTAAATAATACTTAAACAATTATATAGAATTCACGTAAACCTTGATGTTCAAATATGGGACGGTGAATTTCCTCCAATCCCTGGAGACAAATTTCTCTGTTCCGCCACTGTTGCCTTTGACGTTTCTGATACGCAGCTTTTTTCTTTTGTTTTGAGTTCTGCGGATTAAAGTATATTTTAGGCATCTGAAACAAAGGGACTTTCGCAGAATATCGTGATCTTCAAATACATACTTATAAGTTTCCAGGAATTTGGGCCTTTATTCCATTTAATTTAAAATTATATTTATTTCGCTTCATTTTGGGGAAAAGCAATCATTTCATATAACTTTTGCTCATTTCGGTCGTATGAAAGGGAACAAATCTTTATAAAAACAAGAAAAGTTTCGACATAGCTACATAAACAGATCCAGATACACCCCCCTGAAGACGGGCAGACGATATATTTGAGACCATGCTACATTACGCTGATCTTGCGAATAAGTATGTTCAATTTTAATTATGAGCAATAAAACTTCAATAAATATTTGTCTATACATATTGGCAGTATTATGTTCATATGCAACTAAACTCCAGTTGCTGCACTTGTTGTTAATCAGAATGGGAAACCACCAAACCATTCAGTGCATCGCAGTAACAATGGCAAAAAGTGCAAGACGGCAAAATGGCAGCCATCGGTCGTTAAACGATTCCACATAAAAATCGAACAAGTCTGCACACATTCAGTCAGAAATAATAATGCAGCTTCTGCAACTTCAGCAGCTCGTTCAGTTCTTGTGTTGAGCTTCTTGTGTTCTGCCGCTTTTGCAGAAGCGCTCACAATAAGATAAATCGCAAGATGAAGGATAATGATATAATTAATGCTGCCTGGTGAGCACGGGAGCTGCGCACTCGCTTTCTTTCGCTTCGGCGCAGTGTCGCGATCAACTGCGCTTCATCAGTGCACTCGTGGATCTGCTCGGGAGCCCCATCAAAGCGGTGATGCCGCCAGTGTGCCATATTCCGTGTTCCATTCTTGTCCTCAACACAGCAGCTCAGTTAGCTACTGTACGCCAGCAGTCGTGGTTCTGCATGTGCATCAGGATACACTGACGACATTTCCTCTGTTGCAGCTCTACAAGAGTATAACACAACAACATCTACAACGATGACGACGACGACGACGATGATGGCGAGGACCAGGTTGAGTTACAATAGCAGAAAATTATCTGATTAAGCGCAGCACAAAGAACCACCCCGCATCTGCGACTAAAGCCGGGTTTCAAGCAGACTCTGTGCTGCGTGGTTGCCTGCCTGGACCCACCATGTTTCCTGCTGTTGTTAACAATACCGCTGTTGGCCCTCGGCTGCGGTGGAAATTCGGTTTATTACTTGCCTTTGCGCTTCTAAGATGGAAGCTTTGTCGTCCCACAGAGCGACATGTGCCACGGCTGGTTTGCCGCACCCGCTCGTTGCTTTTGGTGAAGTACAGCCAAGGAATTCGAATCTATTTTCCTCTATTCTGGTTCTTCAGGTTTGTCATGGTTCTAGGCTTTAGGGACTACACAATGAATGTTGACTAAAACGTAATACATAAATTTGATAAATAATTGTTTAATTATCATTTTTGTTATTATAATACTTACAATTGTAACAAACATCAGTTTCTTATGATTTCCATAAAGCAAGGAATGAACCTTCCCTGCGAATAGATTTATAAATGGATTTATAAATTTACAGTGGAAAGTAATAATAATTCACTAAAGTGTGGTTTAAAGGTGAAAACAAAACTTGTGACGCAAAAACTCCCTGAACACCCTTTCCAAAGGAGACCAACAACATTTTTGCGAAAGCATTCCGAGTTTTATCATTTCTTTGTCAATCGATATGCAGACATTCTTCTAATTTGTATACGTCGGGATCCTCGCAGACGGAACAGTATTGCTGGAGCCTGTTGCAACTCGTCGTCTGGGCCTACAATTGGTTTCTTTAATTATTTTGCTGTAGCTGGATGTTGTTTTTATTTTGCGTCTACCATTAACAATTATTTGATGTTGTCGTTATCGTCATTGTTGTTGTCGTCGTCGTCGTAGTCGTCGTCGTTGTCGTTCTCATTGTTGCTGTTGTGCCAGCAACTCGGACCGAAATGCTCGTGTTAGTTATCTTGTCCTCTGGCCTCATTGCTTGTTTAACAAGAGGCAAATTTTTTCACCATCTGAGGCGATACACTATCTGCGGAGGAATCCCAATGTGTGTTCCACCAATGTTAAGTGGTGACGCTGTTGTAGTTGGTACAGTGCAGCTCGGCAGCTCGGTAACGGCAGCAGGCGAAGTTCCGCAGTGAAAAAAATACAATAGAGCCAGACAAGACTTCAAGCGCCCTTTAGCACCAAAGAAGTCAAGTTGTGCTGTTGCTGTCGCTGTTGCAACTGTTGTTGTTGTTGTTCGTTTCGCCGAACACACATACATGCACGAGTTTGAAAGTGTGGCAGCTCTACCGCTGATGCGCCCAGTTGTTTGGGCAGCAACCTAAGAAACGAACTCCTACAGTTCACAATGTTCACTGAAATGCGGCAGCGCTTCTTTAACTTTAAACTTCCGTTTCAACTAGATACGTCCGAGAAAAATGAAGTGTAGCTTTTCTATGGTATTTTGGTTTAAGTAACGAGTACTCCCTACGCTTCTGGTGTCAACTACTGACATAAATAGTCGTCTGCAAAGGAAGGAAAAAATCAGCCACTTTTATTTATTTTACTTGGAAGCAACACACAAATTTTTATTTCTTTTATTTTATTGCAGTCTTACCTTTGTTCGTACTTTTGTAATGAGCCGACAGAACTAAAGCAATCAATTATATAGTTGAATATTGATTATTTGTTGAACCAAGAAGTATTGAATCTAACTCGATTCGTGGATGTTGTACAGCTCACTTACATACGCGTGTATAGACGTACATATGTTATAATCGTAAGATCATCTACGAAACCGTTCCTTCATTTCAATCCCATAAGCAACACTAATTAAGAGGGAGCCAAGATGAAGCGACGACATTTTCAACATGCAGACTATATATCAAAGTTTGGCTGCTGCAGACGCAAACGCCGCTAAGCTCCTTCAACTATCTGGATTCTTTGGCCAACATCATAACAACTCCGTGCTTATCAAGGAAGAATATCATACGAATTCGACTAATAATTTGTGAATGATGATGAGAGACACGGTAACCGCTTCCCCTCATCATTGGTAGCACATTTGGTGATGTTGTCCTTGTGTTGCTTCGTGCTGCAAGCTGCACTGGATACCGACGTGCACATGAGGATAACATTTTTATTAATTAGTCTAAATGTCGAGAGTGTCGTGTTTTCGGCGATTGCCTGGTTGAAGCAAGTGAACATATTCAACTGAGCAGAGTGCCAAAGGTAGGCAGGACCGCGAAGATCCCTCGCAGCGGATTATGAAGCAGTAGAAACAAGCAATGCCGTCTCTCGAAAAGATCCGCCAGAGCAGCGTAGGCAAAAGCGTTGTGACAACTGGTCAGGAGCAGGGTGTTAATTGCAATGGAGAGGTTTTGAGTGTCGTGTGTGGAGCCAAAGAAAGGGACTCCCAACTAATTGTCGCATTGCGAGAGGCTTGGCTTCGGTTTTCAATAAATCCTTGCACTTGCTGGTGATACTGCGTTGAGTAGCTCTCTGCAATACGTTGATTCAGTTGGGTGAATGTCTTGTCGGTCGCCAAATCGACGGATTAATTAGGTAGCTGTTGCCACAGATCGTGTAGGGTGATAAAAATAAAACTCCTGTTTAACCAAGATTTCGGGAAAACGCCGCAATCTAGTTGCTGGCTGCGAGAGCAACAGCTCGTTGACAGCAAATGTCTGAGCTTAAAATGATTTATTGCCAAACGCGCTAAATGGAGAACGAGACCAGAATAAAGCCTCAATTACAAACATTGTACCTACACGGCCATAAACGGCGCTGCTGCTTTTGAATGTTGCTGAGACTTAAATGCGCCGCCCTCCTCGAACTCCTCTCCTTTCGCGTTTTTATCTACGCCGTATCAACTCGTACAAAATCGAATCTTGTTAATTATCAATCAATCGCTAATTACTGATAGTAACGCGATTGTCTTGGAGCCGAGGGTACATTTTTCCATAGTTGTTACTTACGAGAGCTGGTCATGTGACTCAGACGACAATGGAGCCCTGTGCTTGCTGTATCCCATATGAACAGTTTTTAGTCTTTAGTGGTTGCCAAGGATCGAGTGCGAACTACCTACAAACTACAGCAGAAAAATAACGAGCTCGACATACAACCTCAACAGCAGACTTCGAAATAATGAACACCAAAAAGAAAGCGGTATGAAGAAATCCACTGCCAACTCGCGAGGCTGTTATTTCTCAGAAGTTAGTACGGTTGAGGTAGATAGTACTCTGCACCTCGACGCATCTACCGCACCGGCAGAACTCATTGATACGAGCGTTGCACGTTTCAGGGGCAGCAGGGGCAGCAGGGGCGAGGTTTCAGTTTTGTTTCGATTTTAAAAAGAATTTGAAAAGCAGATTCTGTTAATTAAGGAAATGAGCTTCCAAAACTTTGACTATTTAACTAGTACGTAATTAACAACAGTTGTTAGTGTCAATGTTCGCGTTTTTACATAAACTTACAGTAAATGTTTAACTTTAAGCCTTAATAAAGCTCCCCAATGCATTTTAAGTATTTGATATTAAATCAAATTCAACCTCAACACTAATTAAGACTATCAACATTATTTCTAATACCTTCCTGATAACCAGTACAAAATGAAACGATTAACAGCAACAAATAACAAATTCATTAACGTCCTTCAAGTCAAAGTTGCTCACCTGCAAGGTCTCCACTCCAGGACATGACATGACGTTTGCCTTGACGTTTTCTAACGTGATCCATCAGAGGAGATCTTGTCAACCGTATTTTCTTGGCCATCGAATGCGTGTGTTTCTAGTATCTGCGACAGTCTTCGCCGTTCTTCGGCACTCCATGAATTTGTTGAAATTACGTTTCGAAAATATATTGAAATGGCTCAATAATTTGACGTCTCACCATAGGAAGCTGACGGTGAAGATAAGGAGGCTAAACATGAATAAGTTCTATAGCACCGTCTGCAGGTGCACGTTACAAGGATCTGCTAGCCAGGACGTTGGACATCTGCGAACCCGTGCACATACATTTGAAATATGTCATCCTACCTACAATCGCACTTCTGTATATCGTATCATTAGAAATGCCATTGTCAATTGTGGTACTCTGTACCCGATATTAATTTATTCGATTTGGTTACAGCAAGAAAAAGAATTTTAAAATTTGGTTTATTACTTCAAAACCGTGTAATTACTTGTATTTACGTGTGTTATTATTTTGTACATTAAAATACCATTTCAGTAAAGCCAATTTTTCTAAAAATATGGACTTAAATTTCCTCTTGTTTTCGCTTCTTATATGTATGTTTTTATTGAAAGTGATATAGTCCACTTGGAGCTAAAAGACTATTTATTTTCGTTAATAATGTTATTATTGCATCTACATATAATAAGCTATAACAATTATTTTGCATAATGAAAGTTAACTTGTTTGTAGTGTTAAAATCATAATCGGAATTCTTAACCTTTCCCAATATTTTTGCAGTGGCATATTTTTAGTAAATTTTGTTTCGATAATTAAAAGAAAATTTGTTGTGCTTTTTTTTCATTTCGTTTCTTTCCAACTAGAAGAAGTACACAACCACAACGAACCACAACTTCATTTTGAACATGCAGCGAGCGAGGTCATAAAATTTGTTGAAAATCACAGAGAGATCGCCAGAATCGAATTTTTAAAATAGCAAAACATAACACAAACATTAAAATTATTGGCTTATTTGTTGAACAGTTTTTGCTAAACAAAATTTAATTTAATTTAATTTAAAATTTCAATTTTACACTTTATTTACCGTTAATACTTTCACAGAAAGAAGTTGTTGTTTCGATAATTAACGAATTTTTTTAATTTTAAAAATCAATGAAGACATTTTCTCGGTGATTCTCAACCTGTTTTATCACATCAAACAACCCAAATTATTTACAGACAGTACTAATCGAATCCGCCATCTAGCGTAGGTTATTTCAAGAAGTGAAATGTAGTTTAGAATCTAAGCACAGACAAATACATACATATGCCGAATGCAGAAGCAAAAAACTCCGGCGACAATTTTTCGCCCCTGCGATAAGTTGGTGAACATTCTTTATATAGTCGGTACTCACACCAATGCAGGCAGCATTTAGTGTAAACTTGAACCGACGTGCGCTTTCATGGAAAACACATGCTCAGCTAAAGAACACAAACAAGCTCTTCTGCTTTTTTTAATTGGGTTGTTGTTGTTTAATAAGAACTGCTATTTGTTTAATTCGAACTTTGCATGAATCGTGTTTCTTGTCACTAGTGGGCGGATCACTCCCATTTTTAGGAGTATATTTTGGTATGAAAATGTGGACTCTGGAACAAAATAAAAAATTCAAAAAATAAATTGATTTCAAATTTAAATTCAGTTATAAATTCAATCTATAAGCTGAACAATTGAGCTAAAAGCACGAATAAATTCATATTCCCTATAAAAAATAGGCGTGGTACAAGTTCAATTTTCCCCGCTTTCAAAATCAACAAGTTTATGATGACAAACTATATTTTTACCGAATTTGATAACGATATATGTACTTTGCACGCCTCCGTTACAAACGAAAGAACAAAGTTAATATATCCTTATCCTTTCTGGTGTAGGGTATAAAAATAAGGAAGTAGGAAATCGAAATGAAAGCAACAAATAATAAATATGGATGTGATTGTGAAAGAAGAAAAATAAATTGCCTCTGGAGAGAGAAAGTTGCTATGGAAGATCTTTTATAAAGCTTTTCGCATTGAAGTCTCCAGCATACACAGCTTTTGGCTGGCATTTGTCACGCTGCCGCATTCTTAAATTATTTTCATGTGCACACGTACGATTTATTTAATACGTAATGTAATAAATAACCTAAAGCGCGGTTTACCTATTAAATACCTATTAAATAATATAATAAATAATAATTATTTATTATAAATTATAAAGTACCTATTACCTATATAAAGTACCTATTTAAAAAGAATAAAGTACCTATTTGAAAAGAATTTTCGCCGAAATAGGCTCTTTTAGAAATGGAAAATCTTCACAATTAGAAAGAATAGAAATTTAAGATCTGAACAATGATTGGTAACATTTGTAACATTGTGCCAACACAAATTTCTATCTATACATACACATATAAGTATATATACGTACATGTACGTATGTATGTATGCATATGTACATACCTACATATGTATATCGAAAGTTAGTGCCGTGCGCAAAGGTTTAAATTCTACCCATGTAGAAACTCCCTGATTTTCCACGAGTCTTAACACAAAGACAAAACACAACCTTAATCTTTTAACTAGTATTTGCACACGGCATCAACCAGCGAAATGCTTCCAAAACGATTCATGATTAGAGGAATCACCCTCTCCCAACAACAAGATGTATTGGACTTGGAAGAAAAACTCCTTTGCACACTACACTATTGTTCAACATTATGAGCTCGGCACCACGTTCAAACGACTTCTTTCATAATGTATAAAACAGCCGACGCCGGCAAATGAGTCAATTAGTTGTAATCAACGAGCCGAAGTTGAGTTAAAATATTATCTTCTAAATAAACAATTTCAAGAACGTAAGAAATGCCTGACTACAAGTGTGATTGTGGAAGCGGTAAGTTTTAATACATATAAAAAAATAGTTTTACGAATATGAATGACGTCACAATGACGATTCATAAAACGTAGATTCTGTTTTCTTTATTAATACATAGTTATTTTATATTTATATATGACTTTTAGGTTGCAAGTGTGGAATTAAGTCACAGGACGGTAAATGTGCATGTGGATCGGGCTGTAAGTGTGGAACTCAATCCACAACTGCCGATTGTCCTTGTGGAACGGCTTGTAAATGTGGAACTAAGTCTCTAACTGGAAAATGTGCATGTGGATCCGGATGTAAGTGTAGAACTAAGTCCACCACTGGTGATTGTCCCTGTGGCGAGGATTGCAAGTGTGGAAATAAGTCTCAGGACGATAAATGTGCATGTGGATCAGGCTGCAAGTGCGGAACTCAATCCACAACTGCCGATTGTCCTTGTGGAACGGCTTGTAAGTGTGGAACTAAGTGTCTAACTGGAAAATGTGCATGTGGATCCGGATGTAAGTGTGGAACTAAATCCACCACTGGTGATTGTCCTTGTGGAACGGCTTGTAAGTGTGGAACTAAGTCTCTAACTGGAAAATGTGCATGTGGATCCGGATGTAAGTGTGGAACTAAATCCACCACTGGTGATTGTCCTTGTGGAACGGCTTGTAAGTGTGGAACTAAGTCTCTAACTGGAAAATGTGCATGTGGATCCGGATGTAAGTGTGGAACTAAATCCACCACTGGTGATTGTCCTTGTGGAACGGCTTGTAAGTGTGGAACTAAGTCTCTAACTGGAAAATGTGCATGTGGATCCGGATGTAAGTGTGGAACTAAATCCACCACTGGTGATTGTCCTTGTGGAACGGCTTGTAAGTGTGGAACTAAGTCTCTAACTGGAAAATGTGCATGTGGATCCGGATGTAAGTGTGGAACTAAATCCATCACTGGTGATTGTCCCTGTGGCGAGGATTGCAAGTGTGGAAATAAGTGTGTCACTGAAAAATGTGCATGCGGAACTGGCTGCAATTGCTAAAAAATGTAGAACTCCAACACATTCCGTTGATCGGCTGCAGATCTGCAAAATGTGAATTACTTACTACTTGCATATCTACATTAGTTACATACATAAATTAATCAAACATTTTCAACTGCATTATAGTGTATAGTATGCAAGATTTAATTATACTTCACTACTGTATTATACTTAAATACATATTCTTTGAAATAAATTACAAAATGTCCAACGAATGCCTTATGAATTGATTACTGAAATGTGTAGGTCCCCATTTGATTAATTGATTTATATTTGATAACATTGTCTCAAAACATAAACAATTATTTTTGATCTCTATTATATCAGATATTTTTTATTACTAAGAATCGTAGATTTTTTAAATCTTTAGGTTAATTTTTATCATTTGATCTCAATATTTTTGGCTGAAAGAAATTTCTATAATACACATACAGTGTGTGTTGATGGCAAAATTATTGCGCCAGCTAGTAGTCTTAATATTTTAACATTTAAACATTTCTGACTATGCTTAAAAATATTATTAAGATACTACTATATAAAATCGTAATAACACCACACACTATCTGTATAGAATTAAAGACCATAGAATTAAAGTGTATTAGTAGCAATAAATCAAGATCAGGTTTGATTTTAACGATATTACCGACTGTAAAGCAATTGGTTACTCTTTCATTAATTGCGAAATACGATTTCTCGAAAATTTTAACTGAAGGATAATTGTGCTTTTCAGTAAAGCATGTATGTAACATGTATTGTAAGCAAAAAACACTTTACTTAGAACCAGAACGATGAACCACAATAGTAGAAGCAAGTAGAAGCATTTGTTTTTATGTTTTCTAAACTTTTCATTTCCAAAAGTTCTAAATATAACCCATTGCTATATACATTTCTCCGCGATGTACCTATTAACTATGAGCACTCTAATTTAGTTTTTTTTAGCGGTAATGATATTTCCATTAACTAAACAATAACACATAAGGCACAATAACAACAACATACAAGACACTTTAATAACTAACAAGTAATTTGCATATGGATACATAGCATAAAAATGTGCAACATTTTTACAGGAAGTTTTACGCTCCGTCCTTAAAAATTGAACCCCTTCACTTGATAACAATATTCTGAGTAAGTCTCTTCACAAAGCCAACATTTAGAAAATTGGCCATTAGAGTCAGCACTGATTTCTTAGGCGGTCGACAGTGACGAAGTCCAGCTTCCTGACAGCAAACATTCGGGAAGCAATCAAATGTGGAAATGCAGGCCTTTGGATGTAGATCGAATATAGGTGGCGGCGGTGGAGTACATTCTAAATATTCTGTCACTGAAAAACAAAAACTAAAGCATCTCATGTGGAAAATGTCTTCGTAAAAAACTTACAGTAATTGAAGGAACGTTTGACCGGCGTGGGTACTACTTCCAGTTCTGGTTCTGAAGTTCTGCAATAACGTCGACGCCCATCCGGGCAACAGACACGCGGCCAGCAGTCGTTGTCAGTGTCGCATTCCTTCACATCCCACCACAGTTCGGCCAAAGGGCGTGTCGGACATTTACGCGGTATCAATCCAAGTATGGCTTAAGAATTAAGAACCGCTTTTAACTAATACAGTTTCAAAATAAATGCACAAAAATACTACATACGTGTGTGCGAGGTTTCCTCCAACGGTTTTGGTACGCCGGTTACACAGCTTTTTGCTCCGAAAATTTCACAGCACAGCTCATCTCTATTCCAAATTTTACAATCTTTGTCAACTTTGCATATCTTGGGAAAAAGCTGAAAACGTACTTCGCTCTCTCGTGGGCAATTAAAACGTTCTCTAAGTGCCTGTACTGTGGCGCGTTTGCCTTTCTCTCTTTCATTATCCTGTGCACTAGGTTTCATTGAAGAGTTCAAAAAGTTAATTGTTGGCAATGCTATGCGAAAGGGTCCATCATCATCATTGTAATGTTTAGGAGAGTTATCTGGAGTTATCTTATGTGCAGTTGTGACATGCTTCGACCTTTGAAAGCTATCAGATAATGTAGCAATTGTAGGTTTAAATTTCTTCGGTGGTTTCTTGGTACTTGTGGATGCTGCTGGTGGTCCTGAGAGTTTCCAAAAATAGTTTGGTACAAAGTTGAATGGCATGTTTTGTGGAATATTTTCTAAAAATTCATTTCGTGGTGCTGTAAATTATGGATTTATATAAAGTGTGGAATGCAAGTACTTCATTCTCTGTTAAATAAACGTTTTTATAAAATATAATACAATATCTTCAGCGTTATAAAGACTTATATAATTAATTTATTTATTGAAAGTATTTTCTGCATTTTTATAAGAAGCTTAAAATAAAGCATATTTGTATACCATAGACTTTCATATTAAATTTCCTATAATTTCAATTAGTTCACCGATTGCAGTCTCATTCATTTATTTCATTCAGGCTTAGGTATCTAAATACAAATAATCATATGACTTAACTGAATAACAGGGGTGGGGGGAAGGCTATCGAGGTCCAGGACTCACTGGTTTTCTATAGGAATACCTAGGAATGCCTAAAAATTCATAAAATCGAATAAAATGACTTCCTCTCTTAAAAACACGAGCCAGACCTAGTTTAAATTAAACTCATTTATATCAATTATAAATATTAAAATCAAAATACTTATAATCAATTAACTAATTTATAATTAATAATAAATTATAATAGAAATATTAGTATTATAAGTAACTTCTTTTAATCCGGTTAATCGTACAATTGAAGGTTTCGAATCGTACAAGAGTGTTGTACTAATAAAACTACAGTATGTATACTAAAAAAAAATATCAATAAAATGCTTCACGTTCCAGTTAACATTGAATTTGGTAACCGAGCAATCGGCTTACTGTGCGGCAATACTTATATTCTGTTACTAATAATGGGCTTGCACAGTATTATTTATTAGTAACACATTCATTCATTGCTGTGGGAGATTAACACGATGCTCTAATAAACAGAGATACATACGAACTGACGAATATAAAAGGCTGAATTTTCCTATTACCACATTAATTTTTCATTTAAATCACCTCTCGCTTTGGACATTTTAATAATTGAAAATCATTTCTACACCCTGTAGAAATTATCACTTATCACTTGAAAATATTCGTGGCCGCAGTTCTGATAATTTGTCATATTAACATGAAGGGCGTAAGAAATGACGTTTAAGTTCACATTCAAAAGAAAAACTTCCGAGGAATCCACATTCTAACATCATTAATCACGTTTAAAAATTATTTTCTAAATCAACGAAAACGGATGATATTGCAATTAAATTGAGAAAATCATATCAATGCAGTGAGAATACTCTTCAATTAGAGCTACCAAATATTTACGAAGCACTAAAATAATATAAGTTAAGCTAAGTCAACTAACAAAGCGATTATCAAAGTTACAGCAGAATTGATTCAAAGCAGTCTCAACTATTTAGCTATGATTTCCATTGAAAGTGACTTAAATTTGTGAGTGTGATGGGGTTTTCAATCTTGAAGATCTGTAATCATAACTTTCAGTGAACAGCTTTACGTTCAATATAATTTCCAAATAAATAAAATTTCTTGTGATAATTATGAATTGAATTGAAATAAAGTTACAAAAAAAAATTATTATGAAAATTACATTAAATATGTATTTTGTATTTTATATTAATTATTGTCCATTCACTATCAGAACCTTTAGCAGCGGTCCTGCTTCTAATCGAATATACCAGCCGCGATACTTTCTCTGCGCTACAATAAGATAGACTTTTTTACCCTTTCAATTGCGTATGGTAGCGTATAAAAATTATGCCTTCAACTTGGTTTAACGTTTTCACTCTCCTCGGCATCACCTGCCATCGACGGAGCAACTTTAGTGGATGCCAGGTCAGTGTCATTCAGACTCTCCTTCACTCCCCTTCACGACCAACACATAGTATTATCGCTTTACCGCAATTCACTTCGATTGTGGTTCGCCAACGTAAAAATCATTACCTCTGACATACATATAGAGCTAATAACTCGTTTTTAACCGAGTATTATATGCAGTATTCTCAATGCTAGCTTATTTCTTGTTTGGACGTTGTACATATAATTTGGAAACTTTTCTGCGTACCTTTTTTTGTGTAGTGAGCATATGTAGGTACAATTCGATAATGTAATAAGACGAACTCCTTGGAAGAGTCTGCCGTCTGGTTTGTAGAATTTTAAATGCATGCAACACAGTTCTGAACTACTATAATTACGCTCATATAAATATATGTACATAAGTTCATATCGATCATAGAGATCATAAATTCAAAGCCCTGCAAAATCATTTTGAAATGTTTATAAAATAACACAATAACAATTTTAAAATACCATTCCCTCCTCCGATTTTTCAAATAATATATGACAATGTTTGTAAGCCAATTATAGATACAAAGTGTTGTTCTCTAAATGGTACTGTCATCAACCTCCAGTTTTAAGCTAAATATCCGATTCTATTGCAAACATAGCTTCAGAGCTTATACGTATTTACCTTGAGTCCCGTTATATGATTTTGAAATAAAATCTTGTATAAAAAGTGAGTAACATAAAAGCTACAAAGTCTAAGGGCCATATAAAATGAAGGTTGATATTAGGTTAGTTAGAATTTACCCATGAATTGTTTGACGAAAATGTTTAGTCTACACTCCAATTGTCAGAGTCCAATGGATCAACTATTTCATTAATTAAGAGGAAGTAAACCTGAATTCGTGCGATGTGTCTATTAAATCAGTTATTTCAAATTCTTAATAATAAATACATACTTGCTGCAGAACCTTTTTCTTGCTCTAATGTTAAAATCTACCATAAGTATTATATATGGTAATTAGTCTAGTAATATACTCTAGTAAATATACTAGTAAATATACATATTATCAGAAGAAACTCACTTGTTGTAGTTGGAGCCAGAGTTGTGGTTGTTGTTGTGGTCATTCTCACTCTTGACAATTTCTTCAAGGGTGATCTTTCACTAGCCGAAATGTTCTCATTTTGACTTGAATCAATTTTCTTAACATTAGACGATCCGTTTGCCGGTGCTAGAAGCGATGCACTGACTTGAGAAGTCTGTAAAGGTAAAGTACGCGCCGACTCGTGTCGTGAGCGTGACCGCTGTTGACCCTTCTGAGAATCGACGCGATCTCTATGCTCTCTGGGAATTTCATACTGAGTGCTCAGTTGCGCCGGTGAAGGTGGCTCTTGACGCGAATGATATCTACGTGAGCTGGTGGAATGATTTGCTGAAGTCTCACTCTTTGAAATGAATGCAACCACTTTTCGGTTAGCTTGGTTTCTTTGACTGAATTGTATTGATGCTCGTCGAGATGGTGGTGCAGCACTGACTTCGTAGTTTTTCTTGAAACCACTATTTAAGTGGCTCTCAGGTAATCTTCTTGTCGCTGCTGTCTTCGCCTCCTTACCGTTGAATATTTTCCCATTTGGTGTTTTACCTGAATTAATTTCTGCTTCGTTGAAATTCTGTCTTTGCTTTTGTGGATGCTGTGTAGCTTCCGCTGCCGTGGCATAATACACGACGATGGTATTTAGAATTAGGAAGGTAAGCAAGTGTGTTCGGCCAATAAAAAGCACACTCATATTGCGTCTCCTAAATTCAGACGTCTAGTCCGATGAGCGGTGTGAGATTGCGCTCCAGCCGAGCTAAAAAATATCGATATCCCGCTGTGGTTTTTAGGTGCTCTCTAAGCAAAGCCTTAACCTAAACCCAAGGACATCCTGTCCTAAACTGAATTCACGCCGCAATCAAATCGATCGTTTACTCCGAAAATTACCAATTTAAATTTACCATCCAATTTAAAGAAACAAGTATTTTAAGCATCTGCAAGTACGCTGCGCAAGGTGTGCTCATGCGCCAC
Organism: Myopa tessellatipennis; assembly: GCA_943737955.2. NCBI lineage: Eukaryota > Metazoa > Arthropoda > Insecta > Diptera > Conopidae > Myopa > Myopa tessellatipennis. Next base: position 61,286,196 of record OX031314.1, on the reverse strand, counting down.
TGGCTCGTCTGTAACTGAGCTGTGCATTCGTTAACTATTTCCATGCAAGCATTTAAAAGTTACGTATGTAGTAGCTTAAACCACTGCTGATCTGTGTATTTAATGCACAAGAAAAAATATTGTGAAGTGATCACATAGCTAAATGTGAAGTTAAGTCTAATGTACCAACTTCTATTGCGCTCTTAACTACTTACAGAGTGCTTGCTTAATTGAAGAGTACAAATTATGACCAGCTTAATTATCATAGGTTTATAATGAGTAAGGGTAGTACGCCAAAAATTGTGTGTGATGCTAATGCTGGTTGATAATATTTACGTGCACTTTTAACCAAATTTGCTAAAATTATCTTTATAGGAAATATAAACGTACATATAAATTTATATGTCATACACATACATGTGTACAATATAGATTAACCAATGTTCAAGCTGTCTCACGCTATTCACGGCAATTATTATTATTATCCTATATCTTATTAGAAACATAAATCCAGAAGATACAAATTAATTATATATAATGTAGGACGAGTATTCACTACACAACCATGATTATTAAATCTGATGATTTATATAATATAGTATATTATACTATACTATACACCCTCATCCTAAAGAGTGAAATTACGATTACCAAATTAACATTCAGAGTCATCGGGGTCATCTACATAATCAAAGGAATCATCCTTCGAACTTGAACCTTAAACAGCCTCTATAGTGACATGACAGTTCCTTCAAAAAATCCAGATGATGGTTTCACTTTCACCTTAAATTTGTTTTTTTTTAAGCTACATATATGTACATACATATATATATGTATATCTTTTCCATTTATATAAGGGCCCAATAGCTAAATCGCAAGTGACGTCGCAGGATTTTTTCTTTCTGGCCTCACAGATTTCGTTATATATATTATTTCGTATAGATATTATTTTGTTAGGATGTTATTTTATTTATCGAAAACACGTATTCGATACTTTCGACTACAGAAACTCGAAAATGACAAAGCAGAGTCAACTCGGTGGTTTAATGAAACTCTTGCCCTTGGATATTATATTGCAATATTGACGGTAAATTTCACACGCTTGTTATATATTTACATAATCACACTTATTTTGCCTGGTGATTATTTCCACTTTTGAGCTTAATTTACTTATTAGTCTTTCAGAGGTTTTCGCGAAAAACTAATGGAATCCATGTATTCCAAAATACAAGAATCGAGACGTCCGATGTTGAAATACGTATTATAAAACAGAACCTTTTAAGAACTAACGATGAAACTCACACAAATAAAGCAATTTTTTGTATTAACTTGTTTTATTGTTCGTCTGAAAGCGTAAATAAGATTAAACCCATAAGGGAATTGATTGAAGCTAATAAACCATCTCTGCCAAGGAAATCTTACTTAAACTTTCAGATGTTATTGTTGCTGTTGTTGCTGCTTTTGATGTGGGTACTGCTTTGCGATCGCAGAAGGAAACATATTGAAACCATCTGCAAACTCCACATTAGAATGTGTTTCTTAATCAAGCTATATTCAAAGACAAAATTAGTTAATTAAAGTAGCATATAATTTCTCCTTTACCTTTTTGAAGCCGATATCGTTGGCGTATTCCCGGAAACATTGGCGGCATATGTTCAGACCATATTTCCGTATGAGGCCATGGCGATTAGAACAAGAGCGGCTGGAATATAAAATTTACTTAAATTAATTACGCAAAATAATTTACACGTATGCTTATAATTAATATGTTTATATGTATGGATACAAATATATGTTCCCTCTCGAACAGTGTTTGAACAAATCATTGACACGTGCAATATTTAGAGTAAAACAATTGCTTTCGCCACCCTCAATTAAAGAAATACAGATAGTAAAATCGACTGAATTTCCATACTCAACCGGGGGCTAAGAAAATGAGCACATTTTCTTGATAACCAAATTAAAAAAAAAAGAGGAAATATTTTTATTTTTCACCGTTTCTATACGTTTTCAGATTATAATCGGTCAATATCCTCAGACACCAGAAGTAAATATATAATTACCAGCATCTGGAACCTTGGCCATATTTACGAGGATGCGAGTACCAAAGATTTGCAAAACCCATGTTGGCGACTTCACTTCAAAAAACCAAAAGGAAGAACTTGTTTGACTCAGCGTTTGCGGGAGTGGTGAAAGACAGTATGTCTGTGTGGTGATTTAAAACTTGTGCAGTGGATTTCGGATCCATTCACAGTAATTTTCTTAACAGTGCCCACAACATAATGAAACTTTGCACTTTTTTGAATGGCCTATATCTATTAAATTGTTTTTTTTTCTGTACAAAAGTGTCAACTCTTAGCTAAAGCGTGAGAAGATAATTACTTAAAATTTTAGCTTATTTTATTAGTTGTTTCGCAGCCAAAATGTTGTGGTTGCTGCGAAATCAATTGCACTTTGTCTGAAAACCAACAATAAATTTGTCCCTTGAGAGAACAATGGTTTGAACCTTTGTTAATGACTAGGTAGTAAAAATAGTGGAACAACTTTACCGTTGCGAAATCACCCAAATTTTATTGTGATTTCAGTTTCATATGATGATTACAACAACAATAACTTACTTTGCTCTCGTTTAGTTATCGAGTAACAGGCCGTCGAAAATTGAAGTTCTTATCACTATACCACCTACACTATTCACGATATCCGGATAGGAAAACCAAGCGATTTTTCATAAAAATGTTTCGCCTCCGTCGCTAGTTTTCCTAAACATTAATATTTTTATGATTTCTGCTTGAGATCCACTATATGCCATGAGACAAATTCTTATTCATCTGCCGACTTCGTTTTGAAAACAATAACAAAAATGGTGTCTCACGTTAAGTTTCCTCGGTATAAATTCGCCCACGCAAGCTTATTTCTGAAACGTCAAACAAATATTTGTATTGTTGGTTTCAGTTGGTATTTCTGCAGTGCAGCATTCTTCGCACTCTACATATTCAGTAAGATGTAAACTCTTTAGGTCAACATGTTCGAGAATAGAACACGAGACGTTTTTCATTTTTTATTGAACAGAACATGATGCCTAAACGCTCCGAGTTTGTTGTAGCTTTTTCATTTTTGCAGTTTTATACGGTAACTCCAACGAATACAACAGTTCTGGTCGGTATCGTATGTTTTCGGAGGTGTGCATGCACCTCGAAAAAAATTGTCAATACTTATTGACGTTATTTGACGTGGTTGTCAAACGAAAAAAATAACGGACCTGCGCGTGGTCTTTACTTCTTTCTATCAAACATTGTTAACATTTTATTAACTTATATTAAGAAATGGAAACTTGTTCAGCTGTACACCTCATCAGGTTTCTTGAAGATAATAAGGATTACGTAAAAATTAAAACCGATAAGGAGTCCTCAATTAGGGAGTTTGTCGAAATCGACGAGTTGAATGATGAGGTGTGGCTAGCTCAGTGTCGCAAGGGCAAAGACCTAGTTGAGTTATGTGGACAGAAAGCGAAATTGCCTGGGCGAAGCCACTTGGATGATTTGGATGCAGTTGCCGTGGAGTTTTCTGCTGCAGAAAGACAAACCTTCGGCTACTTGAACCATAAAGGAAAGTATTCAATGCGCTTGCTTCCTATTCATGGCAGCATAGTACTTCGCAACCGGATAAAAGTAAATGAAATTTCAACGAAGGAGAGAATTGAATCACTATGCCCGGCGATTGCAAGGGTGCCATTACCCGAAAATATTAAAATGCGTCATCCACTCCTCGGTGTTAATTTCGAGGAGAAACTTGATCTAGACAAAGTAACAGTTCAAAGACTGCGAAAGGCCGATGAAATCTCTAGTACAGTTATACGGGAAATTCGCAAGATAAAATACAAATCTGCATTGAAATCAAAGAAGCCTGCAATTAAAATTCATAGTAAAATGCAACTTAATCTTATGAATAAGGTCGAGAATAAAAAGTTAAAGAAAAAAAATGAACATAGTGATATCGAAACACTGTTAGATGATGTTATATTGGTTACCCCAAGAAAAAATACGAAGAAGCTGAAGAAACAGTTGGCAGATGAAAAAGTTTTAGAGGACCTGAGTTGGTTGAACTCATTATAAAGACTAGGACATTACTTTTACTTAAAAAAAATAAATAAATATTTAAAACGATAACTTGTACAGTTATGTAAAGTTTAATCCCATCCCATGGCAATTGTATATTCATTTTTTCATTCCAAATTAACTTGCATTTCAGGTTTTCTTTCATCGTTTACTACCAGACATGTACCAGAACCATTAATAATTTCATTTTAATTACACGTTCAATTGGGTTTTGCAAAAGCGATTTATATAAATATTTGTACGAATGTCGAAAATTAAAAACGCTTTTAAGACAGTTGAAAATTTAGATTAATCCAAAGTTTGGTCCACGTTAGAGAATTAATCTTTATTTGTCTCTTGGAAAAGATACGTATATGTGTATACAAGCTGTGATACAAGGCACGGAATTTTATAACCGCATTGTATATAAGTGATAAATATTGCAAGCCTGTTGGGAATTTTAAGGAATGTTATAAGCTCCTGGTGGGATTTTTTTTAATGTCGCAAGTGCTTGCTTATTTCAAGCACAATTGGCTCTACCCAGAGGTTGAAACTTTTATAACTTTTATCAAAAAAGTCTTTTGAATAACTGTTATCAAAGACTTTTAAAAATAAAAGTCACAAAATAACTTTTATCACAAACTTTTATTTATTAGGTTGTGAAAAATTAAAGAAGCTTGGATTTTTTTGGTTTCTTTCTTTACTCATGCTACAATATCAATATCGATATGTATATATAGATGTTTTATTTGATAAAATGTTGTCTAGTTTTTTTTAATTTTTAACAACCTAAAGAAATCAGCTCGAGGTATTTCTAGCGATATGTATTTATTCATTTTTCTCCAAACTTCGCCACAGCGCATTTTTTCTTCAAAAGACTTTTATTTCAAAAAAGTCAGACGAAAAAAATCATCAAAAGACTTTTTTCAATGACCTTCAAAAATAAAAGTCTTAAAATAACTTTTACTTTACTTTACTTTTATAATAATAAAAGTTAACTTTTACTTTAAAAAAGAGAAAAGTTGACTTACCTAGAAACGTAAGTAATAATAAGCATAAGCATATGGAATAATAGCAAACAGAAACCCTAAATAACCCCAAACCCTACAAAAAGAACACAATTTTCTCAAAGGTCAGCCCACAAGTGCGATCACCTACGGGGCAAAAATTGACAAAGGCTCTGTAAGAATTTTATCCAGGAGTCTTTTTACCCCAATGTGATCACAACCTTAGATAAAAGAATTACAACATCGCCTAGCGACCAAATCGCTAACTACAAAGGCGAAATTTTATTTCTTTCCCGCATCCCATAAGCGCCCATGTAATTTTGACACCTGAGAGTTGTAGCTGGTGCATTTAGCAATCATTCCGCGCACTATCATTTTTGACAGATTTTTTGTGTCAATAATTTATTTAGAAAATATCTGCGCGTCGTTTTTGTTAAAATATTCGTTTTGTGTACAATTTCTTTAAAGAAATGATTGTTGATTAAATATTTATTTAAATTTGTGTTTTATATTTAGATATTTACATACAAAATGGGAGCGCAAGCTGACGAAGTTGCGTTTCTCAACTTTATCGAAATGGAGAACTTCAAATCATATCGCGGTCATGTTATCGTGGGACCTTTGAAGCAATTCACCGCGGTGATAGGACCAAATGGTTCCGGTGAGCATTGAAAGATTCCTCAAAGTTGTATTATTTTTCTATTAATTATTTTATCACTGCTATGCATAGGTAAGTCCAATTTCATGGATGCTATAAGTTTTGTGATGGGTGAGAAAACGTCTAGTCTGCGTGTTAAACGTCTCACTGATCTCATACACGGATCATCCATCGGTAAACCAGTGTCTCGCTCATGTTACGTGACGGCCAAGTTTATCATTAACGGAGGTAAGCAAATGGACTTCCAACGTTCGGTGGTGGGATTTACTTCCGAGTACCGTATCAACAACGAGGTAGGCAATTTGCAAAGTACCAACTGCTTTACACTAACATTAAAATTTATATAGACTGTCTCGAGCAGCTCGTACCTAAATAAATTGGAAAAACTGGGAATCAATGTGAAAGCGAAGAATTTTCTTGTTTTTCAAGGTGCTGTTGAGAATATTGCAATGAAGACACCTAAAGAAAGAACATCCTTATTTGAAGAGATCAGTGGGTAGGTGTTATGATTTCCGAATATGATATTATAATTTCAATAAATGGATAAAATTTCTTTAGCTCGGGACTGTTGAAGGAAGAATACAATCGACTAAAGCAAGAAATGAACTTGGCAGAGGAGGAAACGCAGTTTACATATCAGAAAAAGAAAGGTATAGCTGCCGAACGCAAGGAAGCAAAACACGAGAAAATGGAAGCAGAAAGATATGCCCGCTTAAAAAATGAATATGTAAGTTTTGATTCTGTTGATAATTAAAACTGACTAGACATTTGTAGTATAATTAAATATATTTTATTATCACCTCTATTGTTATCATAATGCCTTAAGCATTATTGTTTTTTATTTTCCATTCGTTCTTGTTCAAACCATGAAATGTCTAATATTGTATTCTTTTTCAGAACGAAAAACAAGTAGAATACCAACTCTTTCGCTTGTTTCATGTCGAGAAAGATATACAAAAGTTAAACGAAGATTTTGCACTTAAGCAAAACGATATTAAAGCTGTGGAGGCGCGTAAAGCTCAAGCTGACGAAGTACTGCGCGAGAAGAAGAAGGATTCTGGCCGGATTAGCCGCGATTTGGCAAAAATTGATCAGGAGATACGCGAATTCGAAACACAGATGAACAAAAAACGGCCTCTATACATCAAAGCAAAAGAAAAAATTTCTCATTGTATGAAAAAGCTGGTGTCTTTGCAGAAGACTCTAGAGACGGCTCGAGAGGCCGATAATGCACACCAACAAGATATAAGAAAGCTGGAAAAACAATTGGAAGATGTTGAGGCCTTGAAGAAGCAATTTGAAGATGAAATTGAAAATGAGTCCCAACGACGAGGAAAAAGTGTTCATATGGAAGAAGGTTTGGTGCAAGAATACGATCGTCTGAAGCAACAAGCTGAAGCTACTGCAACACAATACCGTTCACAATTGGATTCTGTAAACCGAGAACAAAAATCAGATCAAGATATGCTAGACGGTGAAACGAATCGCAAGGCTTCCGTCGATGAGGCGTTAAAAAAGCTTACACTACAACGGGAAGAAGCTATTAAGCGGCGGGATAAATTAATGGATCATATTAAATCATCTCAAGCTGCATTGGAGGATCAGAATCGTATCAAAGATGAGTTACGTTGGGATGTGGGAAGTACCAAGGAAAAAATTGCAGAAAAACAGCGCGAATTAGAAAATGTTCGCGATCAATTGGGCGATGCGAAGAGTGATAAACACGAAGATGCCAGACGTAAAAAGAAGCAAGAGGTAGTGGAGCTGTTCAAGAAACAAGTTCCTGGCGTGGTAATTTTACGGTTATATATTTCAGTGCATCCAGTGTTAACTAATTTTCTTGTAGTACGATCGTATGATCAACATGTGTCACCCGACACACAAACGCTACAATGTCGCGGTAACGAAAGTTCTAGGAAAGTATATGGAAGCAATTATAGTGGACACAGAAAAGACTGCAAGGCATTGCATTCAAGTGAGTGGCTGCCATTTTTTACTTGTGTGCGGGTTTTGACGTTTTCATGCTTCATCATCTCTTTTTTGTCTAGATATTAAAGGAACAGATGCTTGAGGTAGAAACCTTCTTGCCCTTGGATTACCTTCAAGTAAAACCGTTGAAGGAACGCTTAAGGTACGAGCAACTACATATGTGATGGTGAAAATATTGAAATTGAATTTCTTTTAGAACCATCACTGAGCCACGGAATGTGAAGTTGGTATTTGATGTGCTAAAATTCGAACCTGCCGAAATAGAACGTGCGGTTCTCTTTGCTACCAATAATGCTTTAGTTTGTGAAACACCGGAAGATGCCATGAAAGTTGCTTACGAAATTGATCGTTCTCGATTCGACGCTTTAGCGCTTGATGGTACATTTTATCAGAAATCAGGTATTATATCTGGTGGTAGTCATGATTTAGCACGGAAAGCTAAACGATGGGACGAAAAGCATATGACACAACTCAAAATGCAAAAGGAAAAGCTAACTGAGGAGCTAAAGGAATTAGTGAAACAATCTCGTAAACAAAGCGAGCTTGCAACAGTCGAAAGCCAGATAAAAGTAAATATCTCTTATCGCCTTATTCTTGCGTCTTGTAAACAGCAACTTTTATTTCGCACACACATATTTCCTCGTTCCATTATATTGTTTTCATGTATTTCTTACATCGCTATCGATAGGGTTTGGAAAATCGACTTAAGTACAGCATGGTCGACATGGAATCTTCTAAAAAATCTATTCAACAGTTCGACAACCAGCTGAAGAAGGTTCAAGACCAAATAGATGAATTTGGTGTACGTTTTATCTTTGTTTTCTGTTAATTGAATTGAAACTAATGTTTTAATAATGTACTTTAGCCTAAAATAAGCGAAATAGAGCGTCGTATGCTAAACCGTGATCAGCACATACAGGAAATCAAAGAAAACATGAATAATGTTGAGGATAAAGTTTTCGCTGAATTTTGTCGACGAATGGGAGTGAAAAACATACGTCAATATGAAGAACGGGAACTGGTGATGCAGCAAGAACGCGCACGCAAACGAGCAGAATTTGAACAACAGGTCGACGCAATAAATACACAACTGGACTTTGAGAAGCAAAAGGATACAAAAAGTAAGAAACTAAATATTTCAAAATAGAATAAAGGAACATTAACTAAACTACTATCACGTAACGTTTCCCAAAGGTGGTTGATTTGAAATAGAACAATAAAGGTTTCAGACAGAAAATAATCATAAGATTATAATTAGAAATTATAATAAGATAATAATTGACGATTTCATTTTTGAGATGTTTAGTAGAATCATCGCTAAGTGATCTATGTTTGTCTGTGGCAAATAAGTTTGGGGCGACACGAATAAAACTTAGTACAATATTTTTTAATGATTGATGAATGATTATGATTTTCTTTAATTTACCAATATTTCCATTTTTACAGAAAATCTGGAGCGCTGGGAGCGGAGCGTGCAGGACGAAGAGGATGCGCTTGAAGGGATGAAGGCCGCAGAAAAGCGCTACCTTAAAGAAATCGAGGAAGATCGAGAGAAAATGGAAAAATTCAAACAGGACAAGCAAGTAAAGAAGCAGTCAGTTGATGATATGGAAGAAGATATATCAAAGGCGCGACGCGATGTAGCTAACTTAGCAAAAGAAATACACAATGTTGGAAATCTTGTTTCATCTATTGAATCTAAAATTGAAACAAAGAAAAATGAGCGCCATAATATTTTAATGCAGGCGAAGGTTTGTGCTGTTATAGTTTTAAAGCTGCATCTAATTATTATTTGTTAGATGGACTGCATAGCGGTGCCGCTTTTAAAAGGCTCTCTCGATGATGCGGTGCGTCAAGGCGATTCGGATACTACAACCAATACGACATCAACTTCATTAATACTGGAACGTGAAAATCTGTATGTCGGAAAAAAAATGTATACAGGCAATGACAAGTTTTCAATTTTATAGGATCGAGGTCGACTACAGAAATTTACCCCGTGAGCTCTGCAAACTCAAAGATGATTCTGCCTTTAAAAAAACCAATGAGCAATTGCAAAAGGAACTACAGTCGAAAATGGACGTGCTTGAGCGAATACAAACACCAAATATGAAGGCCATGCAGAAATTGGATCGTGTCACCGAAAAGGTACAGTCTACAAACGAAGAATTTGAAAACGCCCGTCGCAAGGCCAAGAAAGCGAAGGCCGCCTTCGAGAAGGTGAAAAATGAACGTGCCGAGAAATTCATACTCTGTTGTAATCATATATCAGAAGCTATTGATGGCATATACAAGAATTTGGCACGTAACGAAGCCGCGCAAGCCTATCTGGGACCCGACAACCCTGAAGAACCCTATCTGGATGGCATTAACTACAATTGCGTAGCACCGGGTAAGCGTTTCCAGCCAATGAGTAATCTAAGTGGTGGTGAGAAAACAATTGCCGCTTTAGCGCTACTCTTCTCGATACACAGGTTTGTATAACAACTTATGTACATATATATTTTCTATTATTTCTATTATTTTCTTTGTCTGATGTTAGTTTTCAACCCGCGCCATTCTTCGTGCTCGACGAGATTGATGCTGCACTGGATAATACCAATATTGGTAAGGTCGCTTCATACATACGGGATCACACAACTAATCTGCAAACAATCGTCATATCACTGAAGGAGGAGTTTTACGGTCATGCCGACGCTCTTGTGGGGATAACACCTGCGGTATGTTGTGTCATCTCTTTTAACTGCATACAGCTACATCTTTTTAATTATTTATTATATGATTATTTGCAGGAAGGCGACTGCTTGATTTCCAACGTATATCTCTTTAATTTATCGGCCTTTGATGATAAGTAATACTTTTATCTGTATTTTTTGTCTGTATTTTAATATACAATATTATGTTTTTCTTCACAAAAATATTTAAAGTATTCTAAGTGTAACAAGTTAAATAATATTTTAAAAGTTTTATTACTTAAGACCATTTTCGATCATTTTAAATAAAAATAATTTGGCGAATCAATAAAAATACCGTTGTTATTTTTTGTAAATTGCAAATGTAGGTTTTAATATTTGTGATTGTATTGTATAAAATGAAACAATCAACATTTTTATAAAACTCCAACTTTATTAAGTTCAACAGACATTCGCTGTATTAGTTATTGTCAATATAATATGGTAAAAAAACTTGTCTACCAAGTTTATATAAAAAAACTTCTTCCAACTTTGACACGACTAAACAACATGGCCTTGAAGCGGAAGCTACAAAAATATTGAGTGCATTGAATGGTTCGTTTGTGAAGTAGTATCAATTTTTTATTAGGCTTTTCAGCCAAAAAGAATTGAATAGACAACTAATTATGACGTATAGACAAAAACAAATCTGTCTGATTCACGCTGCGCAGAATTATTTAAATAGGTAGGTACGATTTATTCGAGACTTCGAAAATATTTCAAATGAACTGAAGTTGGATTTTAAAAATTTTATTTTTTGGCAATTTTTTCTAAATATTTCGGTTTTCAATCGCTATTACAGTGATAGTTGTTGTTTTATATTATAGTATCTGATGTTCATTTAGTAAGTTCACCGAATCTCAGCTCTTCAGAGGCCCTTTATTTCTGAAATTAGAGGAAGTTTTATAAAAATATTACAATCTGCAAAACGATTTCTATAAGCGGCTTACTTACATTGCTACGTATTTAAGGCTATCACAGTGTATTTTATATTCCATTGCCAAAGTCAGAGGTAAATTTAAAATCCTGCGCAGCGTATCTCGAATACGCGTTGTGCTAGTGTGATCAGTGGCAGTTCTGTTCCATACTGATATGATACCCTCCTGTAAAACAAATTATTGATTTAGTGAGTCTCATGCATTAATTTATTCAACTGGAATTCGCGAATGAGGTGAGGTAGAGCAGGACTTAATTCCTATTAAGTTTAGTTCAATTGAATGCAGTTACTAAGTTCAAACCCCTTCAGTAGTACGAGTAAGGAGTCGTACCCAATGTTGCAAGGTATCGTTGACGTTCGAACAAAAATTCAATAAAACAGCAAAATAAGCCATTTCGTTTAGCCTTTATTCAATAACATGTAATTATAAACAATAAATATTTGTGTATGAAAGTCATTTTTATTTTACTACCAATAAAAAGAAAAAATTATCTAGGCCAACTGTTACATCTGAGTTGGGCTGAATAGTGAAATGGACACCTTTTTAATGTTAGGCGACTTAGGAAATAACGAAATTTTAGAGGAGCGGAAAAAATATATATGTATATATTTGTTATAGATAATTGATTAATATATTTATATTTCATCATTTTGTTTATTAATTATGCCAAATTTAACAATTATGAGTATTTTTCAAAAACATTGTTTTATATAAAGTTTTCAATTTGATTTCGTCTTTTTGTGTGCTCCTAAATGATTATATTATCTTGTTAGTTCGTGTATTTATATTAATTAATTTATTTCAATAAATGCTGTTTGTAAATTGGATATATGTGTGTGTATATTCTGTTTCTTGTTTTCGTCAGATTTTTTGCTTTATAACATCTTCAAATTGCACACTGATATATAATATCTTTCCGAAATATTAAAATTATACAACGATATATGCATATATAATTAATTTTTTATATTTGTTGATTTTTGTTTAAGATTCTTTCTGTTTAGGCTACATAACATTTTTTGTTTTTTTATATTTGATAAATGTTTCTTCTATATTCATTTTTTAAATGTTATTGCTTTCTGGATATAAAGAATTTCGTGATTCTTTTAGTTATTCCTATTAGAGTAATATTTTTCAATGGCAGATTAAACTGTGATTGATTTAGTTTATAGTGAATTATGAATTAATTTAGTCTACAATCATTTCCTATTCGTTTTCGCATTTATTCTTAAACAAAGAATTTATTTTAAATGCTTTTATTTAAATAAACTTCAGTCGCTAATGTAACTGCATTTTCCGTAAAAAGAACTAAAAACCCGGAGTTTCTACATCTCATTAAAATGTTGAACTTTCAGTTTAATTTCTAAGTAAAACGGATGTCCGTCAATCTGCTGATCAATATATTAAAGTACACTGATTTCATTTCCACGTATGGGCCTAAAGGCTCTTAAAGCAACAGAAGCAACTTCAAAACGGTTTTCGTAATTTTTACGGATTATTTAAATAACAATGAATATATTACTTTTTTTTTATTAATTTAAGTATTTTGTAAATAAAATTACTTTATACTAATTTTTAACACTAATTTAAGTAGAATATTATTATCAATTATGTAGAAATGTTAATAATTGATCATGTTTATCGTCATGTCTTGTTCGAAATTTTTTAAGATTCATTTAACTTCGATTAATTTTGTATTTAGATTTACTTATAATCAAATGTTAATCAATTCTATGTAATTTTATAATTAATTGAACTCTGGAGCTTAAAGTAGATTTTTAATTATGTTTCTTTAACAATTTTACACAAACATTCTGATGTTTGTTAGACATTAGAAATGCTTCTTCGTAAGTGGCTTCTTTGCATTCAATTAAAAAAAATAGCAGGAAATCTTTTTGATTCGTTTTTAAGTACTAATAATAATAAATATGTACAAAAATGTAACTGCTGGGTTCGTCTGTGAATGAATTTTAATTTATATATATTTTATAAGCCGTTATGTATATTTAATTTGTATATAAAATTATATACAAATAACTAAGCTTCGATTCGAATTTCTGCGATTCCAAACGACGAACCAAAAATGCATCAAATAATAAGATGTGTTTATACTTTGGGTTTTTATTATTAATTTACTGTGTAGGAGAAACATTTTTTATAACAGATCTAAGAAAACTAAAATCAAACTTTGTATACAAAATCAAATAAATTAACGAAATTGCAAATTACACTTATTTCACATAGCTATTTAACAACACCAACTGGACTTGCGTAATTTGACCGCTTTTATTAAGGTTAATTAATCAATACAGTTAATTATAAAGTTAATTTTATGTACTATACATTTTTAATAGTATATCTGGGGAGGGTTCTGCTTATAAGTTGTCGGTTTCACAAATTTTTTAGTCTAAAATGGAAGAAATACGATTTACAAAATAATACATAATTACAAAATAGTAGTTGATATAGAATTAAACTAAGGTGACACACAATACACCTGTTCTTATTTCTGATGTGGTTACCTGATTGTACACTGATAAAAGAAAAGCCGACGGATCAATATTAACATTACTAATTATTTGTTGGTGTATTTGTAAAACAAAGAGAACGAACTTAATTTTATATGGATGCTAATATGCTGCGAAAGTATTGTACATTCACCCTGCCATACAAATCCATCTGACAACAGTGAATGTAATGTAAAAAATAACGCAAATTATTGTGTTATTTTTGCTGACTTCTAATCGAAAAATAACAAAATGCCAATTTCTTAAGAACACTACGTTCACTGTTTATATTTTAGATGCGAAGAAGTAGTATAATTTTGTTTATAGTTTATATACCTTTATTGCTGTTTTTGAAATTTTTACTAAGTTTTTTGAGTTTAATATTCAGCTATAAATACTACACACAAAATTTACATTTATTGAAAGTTGATATATTGAAATGCTTAAACATTATTGATTACTTAGGAGTTGTTATGATGAAAAATGTTCATGAAAATAGCGAAAACTATAAATATATTTATAAGATGTCATGCAGAATATGCTAATTGTATAAATGTAGTATATGTATGGTGTAATAATTTGAAAAGTTATTTAATTGTATATTTTTAATATATTTAACATCACATTCTTTTATTTTCCAGCAATATTTTGAATATTTTTCTCAATTAGTTGTCTAAATACTCGCAACATGTATAAATATATTCTTGACTTTTTTGAAGAGGTGTGTATTATTTATGTACAAAGAAAAGATTAAACTTAAATAATAAAAACAACCTTTATTCCTACCTTAAAGTAAGGATCTAATTTCACAAACTTTGAAGTAACTTTAACTAAATTTTAAAAAGTTTTCAGCGAAGACTTTAGGATTAAAAGAAAAATTTGGCCAGTTTCGTGGTCTGGCCTCCACTTTCTTTGAATACTCAGCCAAATTTGCCATTAGTTGTGTGGATGAATCGCAATTCAAAGCGGATTTCCGGTTTTATCTGCGTCTAGTGTGTTTCTGTATTTAATGACAAAAGAAGGAGTAGCAGCTTGATTTTCAAATTTCTTAAAACTTGTTTTACCTTTGAACAAACGTTTTTTGTGTTTGATGATTCTATTTTTATTTCAGCTAAGGCTAATTACTTTGGCGGAATGTGTGAATTGAAAGTAAAATTTAAAACTAGGTGTTATATAATTTCTTTCCTTCTTCATATTATAAAAGTTTTCTGATCACCGCGAAATAAATAACGTAGAAATAAATTCAGTTAAAAATGAAACGAAATCCTTTTTATTACAAATCTTAAGGCAATGCAATAAACGCCTTCGACCTAAAAATGCATGCAGAAAATCTTAAATCGAATGCCTGGCCACAGAAATCAGAAAGAACAGAGGAAAAGACACCTTAATGTTGTAATAGATGGATATCTGGCTTTAGAAACCACCCTGTAATAGTTGAATGCCTGGATGTAGGACTATGTATAAAGAGACTTTCCACATTATCAGTTTGTATGTATACACTTTATAATTTTGCTGTACTGGGTACTTAATTTTTTTTTAAAATTCTGTTTCTTTTACTGCTGTGAATACACTTCTTATAAAATATGTACTGTCAGCAAAGCCGAAGTAAAAAATTAGGAGAATAAAGATGCAACAGCTACAGATTTACATTCATGTAAATGTCATATAATGTCATAAGCTCGAAACTCGCTCATTATCTGACTTAATTTTCTGGCTAAGTATCGGATAGTCATTGATACCTTGACATGGGTAACTTATATAGAAAACAGAAGAAGGAGCAACCAAAAGATCCAAGTGATAACGAACTTTTGCATTCTACGTCATGTTCCTCAACTTGTTTTTATACGATTACAATGCATACATAAATTTGGCACGTAAATTTAGCACAGATGCGGACAACGCCCGACCCCAACATAGGATGGTGCTAAAAAGGTGGTAGACAAGCACATTCACCAGGTCGTTATGCACATACATAAGAGGCAGACACGGGGCAACCTTTTCTGTGAAACAAGTACTACTACTACTACTACACCTACTTCTTTGCTTACTGTTGCGTCTTGACGTTGCGATTCGTTCTTTGTACTCACGTTCATGAATGCGAAATTAATTTTGTTTTTGATGGTGGGGGATCCAAATTTTTTTTATGTTGACAAAAAACGTTGTCAAAACTAACACCAATAAAGCTATTTCCACCCACAGAAGCAAATATACATAAAAAAGAAGAAAACATGCGCACTTAAACGAATTATTAGCAATTTGTTCAAAGTTGCAGCTCAGCTTTGAACTCGGTAACGCACCTTGAAATTGTATTTTCATTTAAAATGTCTACTTTAGGTTTATAATCGCTGTTGCACCGTTTATACAAAACATAAATTCAGTAACATCGAGTTTCCTTATACATACGACTTTCTATGCATGTGGATGGCCTCGTTTTCAAAACACAAAATAGAGCAAAGTACAAGAATCCTCAAATAATCTCTGCGCATCGCAAAATCTCCCAGAAAAGGAACAAGCATTTTATGTTACGCATACGACCACGCATTTAGACCAGTTGCGGCGCGTGACGTTAGTAACAAAAGGAGAGTTTAGCAAACCACTTCATTAAACAGCAGTGTTGCCAGAGCGATAATGGGGAACAGAACATCTAGAAGCGGAAAATAGTACAAACTAGTAAATGACTATATATATAAAAAAAGAATACAATTCAGCACACGAAATTACAGACTTCACGCAATAGTAAACGTTTTAACTATTCGCATCCATCTGGCAACGCTGCAGCTTAGATAAAAGTCGCTTTCCGCCCGACTGCACTAAAAGCAGACAGTTTTTCTCTCAATCGCTTAACTCTTGACTACATACATACATTTAATGTGTGAAAACTTTTGTTAGCTTTGTGATTTACGTGTTGAAATATAACTCATGAAGATATACAAACTATATACTCGTATATAAAATATATGTAGGATAATACGTTCGCGGCTATCTATCGACTTTGTATATAAGTACACATTTTATTGCTGCGAGAGGTTTGCAGCGATGACGCTATAATTCTGCATTGTTGGCCGTTTATTCGAATTGCTGCACTCCGTGAGAACTCCGTGTTGGAGCTTTTCGTTTTAACAGCTTTCTACTAATTAAAAAATCAGTTACAACGACTTATTGAAAAATACTAAAGAAATGGCAAAGATGGAAAAGTTCAAATTTGTGCGAACGTAAGTTTATTGCAGAAACACGATTTCTTGAAAAAATGTGATGCCATTACTAACACATTACATCACAGCAGCCTGTTACTGCATTAAATCTTGTTGTACTGACAAAGATCGTAGTCAGCTAGTGCAAATAGTTGATGCTGGAAATGGCAAACAAAGCCGTTCTTTCTCTCTTTCATGTTAAAATTTGAGCTGAACTAACAGTTTTAAATAAAAACCTTTGAAATCCGTCAATGATAATATTTTGAGATAGTTTAATGAAGCAACCATGTATTAGTTATTATTGTATTAAAATTACAATTGTGTACTTTAGTAATGGGATATCACGTGGGAAAACTATACCAATCAACCGATTGGAAACCCAGCCTTTTTAGGGTTTCCAACTTGTTTCCAAAAGCTCCCCTCCAGACGATTTCCCTCCTTGTACGAACTCAACCTACATCCTAGCTTTTTGTCACATCTTATACGAATCACGCTGTTATTGTATGTATAATTTTGCGAGGATGTTGGCTAAAAGGTGATGAAGGGAGAGTACAGAGTGTACAATACAGAGGCATTGTCACGTGATTCTCTTTAATATGTTCCCTACAACTTTGTTGATTTAAGCTTAATTTTGTTTTGATTTTTGCTTTTCTAATTAACAAATGACTTTGTCTCCAATTGTAGTCTCTAACTCACCACATATACTCAGTTTTCTTTAACTGCTGTCCAATCAAGAATGGGAAAACATTTGCTGATAACAGGTTGCCTGACAATTTTGACTTAGAATAAGTTTTATTTCAAATAAGTTTTTCAAATTAAACACTTGGCTCAACTGGCTGTTCATGCTACCAAAATATATGAATTAGGCTAAATATAAACCATATTTAAACCCCCAAAGTTTGGGGTGCTAACTTCACGATTGGAAGTATGAAAGTCGGCTATGAATTTGAAACTATTAGCGATATATATATATATCGTGTAGTACACTTTTCTGTAGAACTATTGGGACTCTAAAACAACTCTAAAAAATGTTACAAAATTAGAAAAAATTATTTTTTTTAAATTAAAAATTTTTTTAAACAACATTTTTTTAGAGTTCTGTATAGCCCCACAGATATAAAATAAATCTAACTTTTTAAAAAATAAGGTTCTAACTTCGCACACACTCGAAGTAACCCAAAATCAAATTATGACGCCGCTTTTCCTTTGCAAAATATACAAATTAACTTGGCCAAATTTATCTGATCAATTAGCTCATTCGTTTTTGAATCATTAGTGATTTATTTCACATATTCTATATAGTTGTCTATGCTCTTCCTCATGTCCATACATGTGAAGATAAAGCACTCAATTAGGTTCAGTGTACTAAAAAAAGCAGAAAGTAACTAAAGACGAAGCCATAGTTGGTTGACGTACCGATATCGTATTAACTACGTATAGTTTTGTTTCCATGGGTGATAAATCGCGCTCTTCGAGTTTCGATTAATAAATTCGTTTTCGCAACTTGGCCATGCGACAAACTGTAGAGAAGAATGCAAAATATTTTTTATTCCATATAACAGGAACCATTTTACGAGTGTGATGTGGATTATGTACTCAATTTTCCCAGAAACTATGAAAGAGGGCAATTACGTAAGGGATCATACCACCTGCACGTCCCTTTTCTGTCGATGCGTATTGTTCGACAAAAACACTCTTCGTATTGGAAATATGACGAGTAGTGCCAATGATAATGGTAGGTGCCAAGGCAACAGCAACAATAACCAAAGCACAGCAACAATCATCAGCGTCTTGCTTTCATCATAATGCAATAAAAGTAAAGAACGAAAAGTGTTTATATGACCGAATTCGAAAGAAATAAATAATAAAGGCTTCTTTTGTATACATTTTTGTGGGTTGCAGGTAGGGTTAAAGGTAAAGAGACGGATAAAAGTAACTGTTTCATACCAGAAGAGAGAAGTAACAATATATCTCGCAAATATGCAGATGAGAATTTGTAGAGTATAAAGGAGGAATACTTAAATTTGGTAAATAGTGAAATATATAACAGCAGAAAAAATAAACAAAGAAATAAATAATTCCCAAATACCATATCTTAAACTGGTGTTCCATAATATTTAAACATGGCTATAAAGGAATATTGTTCCGCCAACATGTTTGCCATAATTGATACAAAAAGCAGGCACTGTATTGTTTAAATTCATTATTAATATAAATGGATCAATGGACTCAACATTAATAATTGAGATGTCCTTTATCCTGATTTCTTCATGTTGACAAATAAACTACATATACATATGTATGTAAATAAAAAAACGATCGTGAATAATTTGTCTGAGGTCATACGAGCATTGGAATTTTGAGCAAAAGTGCAGAACATGGATAAAAACATGTCTAGATCGATATTTTTATAAATACTCACTTTAAATATATTAAATCTTAATAAACATTTATAACTCTCATTTTAAGGTGTCTACAGGAAAGCAAAGTTAAAACTTCGAGTTTATCTGCTCAACCTTGTTTTTTTTCATTGACTCAATTCTCAGCCTGGGTGGTTGTTCACGAAAACGTCACGGTCGGCCACATAATGTAAAAACCCTGCAAGTACAATGAGTTCACACCAACCGTTTGAAAGATGGCCTTAAACATGGTAGAAATGCAGTTGATAAAAGTAAAGCTGTTGACTAGTACGAGTTAGCTAGCATAGCTACTTATTAAGGTATTTAGCTGTGTCAGCGATAGAATCGACTCGGAAGAGTTCATGGAGTTACACGGTTTCAAAAAAGTCCAAAACAACCACACAAAGGCATTCTCCACACAAGGACCCTCCAGAGATGAAAGAATCAAAGTCTTGGCTGACCCGAAGTCCTGGTTCAATGTAACAGACATATCCTTTGATTACTGTGTAAAACTTCTTACTACACTGAGAGCTTGCTACCAATTGAGCATTCGTTCTAACTTCTTTATTCCAACTGACTATAAAAACAGCAGAAATTTGTTATGTTAAAACTTGGATGCAAAATTATATAGCGTGAAATAAAATCTAAATCAATGGCTTTTGGAAGTAAAACGCACATTAAATATGTATTTGTTACTTGAACTCAACTTTCTATGTGTTAATTAAGTAATTTATTTATTTATTATTTACAAATTCAAGGAGTAATAAACTACAACTAATGCTTTTGACTGAAATCATCATTATTTAATGATTTCATTTAAATAATGTCTTTAAAAAAACGTTTGTTCAAAGGTTATCATTGAAATCTAATGCAACTTCTAACATCACAAAGCCTCAATAATCACCGTGGAATACGTACCTTGGGAGCTTTTAAGCGTCGCTTGACGTAGTGACATTGGACGTAGTCCTGGTTTGTCTGTGTTCTTTACAATCGCATGGTTTATGATCTATTGCTGGTAGATTTATTTCAGTAATACGTATCCGTATATAATTTGTTTAAAGAATTATACTCCAGTACATTTAAAGATATTGCAAATTACTAGTAGCTGCACGATGAGCGTGCGTTTGTTGTTATAGCTTTTGTTTGAATTTTAGGGTTGGTGGTACACAAGAACATATTTGTTACTGTTGTATGTATACCTTAACTGCTATATTTCAGATGTGCTGAGTACATAAGTGTTTCATAAATATTGCAGTATCCACTTCTGTGTCGGTAATTTGTTGGGTCTACTTAGCCAATGTCGATAGACGTCATGATGCGTGGGCTTTTAAGGTATTCTTGCGTATTACAAAAATGCCTTGGTCTATTATTATGGTTTAATTTTTCATGCTATTTTGTTTTAATGTTTCCAATCAAGACGAAGTTTTGCAAGTTTTTAAAGTTGAAATTCGTTTGTTATTGTTGTTAGGGCAGCGAGCAAGCAGTCAAGTCAAGGCAAAGTAAGAGTATACGGACACAAGTAATTATGTATATAAGGCATGCAAAATCAAATCCAACCATAAGCATGTCGTTTTAGAGGCATTACAAATTTAAGGAAAAAATAAAAAAATTGATATAAAGTAAATGAGGATTAAATATGAAAATATAAAAGTGAGTATATAGTAGTATATATGTTTAGTTACTGGAAATAGGTAATGTTATTAATTTAAGCTAACGATAAGCTGAAGAGACTCTAATGCAATCTTATGAGATTCAAATACAATACATAACTGAAAATAATACTAATGAGGTAATTCTGTCAAGGAAACGGGTTAGAAGCGAATGCAGCTAATAAAGTGAAAATAGCTTGTCTCAATTTAAGATTATTAAATATACTAAAACTGTTACTTTTATTAAAACCTTAAAGTAGTGGAGTTGCGAAGACGTATCCACAAATGGGTACACAAACATACACATATTTATTTAAAATATTTTTTTAAAGAGGAAAATTTGCACAGAAAAATCTATGTATCGCTTAAGCTTTTATCAAAGGCGAATACTTGTATCGCCTCTGAAACAAATTCTAAATTTAGTTTGAAAGATAAGAATTGTTCGTGCACTTTAACGATTTCACCGCATCAACAGGCTTCATTTAGCTTTGATTTCAACAAAATTAACTGATTTTGAATGTCCCCAATTGACTGAAAATACATTAAATTTACATTTCTTCTAATTATTTATGCCTGTACTATTTAAAAGCAAACGATTTTATTTCAATATTAAAGTTAGCTAAAGTATTTTTTAATTCAATTTATATAAAATTAATAATCATGTGCAATAGCGCCAACTACAAGTTTATGGTATTTATTGTTTTTTGTGCACACCCCATAATGTTGAACATTAATAATTAAATGATTACGAAATGAAATAGTAATTTGTGTTCAGAAATTAAAGTGAATATATAAAGTATATATTTAATTTAAATTGTAGCTGGTGTTACTTATGGAACAAAAATTGTATATAAAATTGTTCTAAGAATATAAGTGCTGAAAGTGTGATTTCATTTTATTTAGAAGTTTAATTTATTTAATAATTATTTATATAATATATATATGTATATGTATATAGATTCAAAATTAATTTTCGTTTTCTTTAAGAAATTAATATTTTCATTAAGTAAATATATTTAATAATTAATTTATTTTAAGTTGTAATACGAGGGTAGTCCCAGAAGTACCCGACCTGACGTATAGATGGCGGTTGTTGTTTGAAAAGAATGACTATGGTAGAGAGTACCAACTTTATAAAGCTTAAGTTTGAAGTTTGACGACGCTACGTTGGTCAGTACTTGTTTGGCAGCCATCAATAGTGAACGCTCTCAGTGAATTTGTAAACATGGAAAAAATTGGGTGCCGCCGTTTTTTCTTGAAAACTCTGCTTTATTGCTGTGAAACTTCGCTAAACACTCGATTAAAACATCCTCACGACGCTGTTTTTGTTCCATTGTGAGTAATCGCGGCACCCAATTTTTTCCATGTTTACAAATTCACTGAGAGCGTTCACTATTGATGGCTGCCAAACAAATACTGAACAACGTAGCGTCGTCAAACTTCAAACTTAAGCTTTATAAAATTGGTACTCTCTACCATAGTCATTCTTTTCAAACAACAGCCGCCATCTATACGTCAGGTCGGGTACTTCTGGGACTACCCTCGTATATAATTGTATAATATATATTTATATACAATGTATATAATTGTAGCGCCAATATATATATATATGTATATATATGTGTCTATGTAACGTATATGTGTATACTGTAATGCTTATTACCAGATATTAAATAACTAAAAAATAAATGCGCGCTCAGCATTGTAACTCGAACGTGAACGAAAAGAACAAACATACATATCGATTCCAATGTAACAAAGTCTAAGCACCAGAAATATGTACAATTTTGGGTAATTGATTGTTTGTCTGTCCTCTTTGTCTGCATCGCATTATAAAAGTAATATAACTATTACTATATTTGTAATTTTACTTAGTTCGTCAATACTTAAATGAATTAAGTTAGTCAAAAGTTTTTGCTGTTCTTATAGTGGTGGAATTTGCATTTACATGAAATAACTGCTAACGTATGAAGCGGCTATGATACCCAACACAGTCAAACATATCAGAATCATGATTTTCTTTCGGCGCGCCTTACTCTGGTATTTGAGCGCCTTCTTGGTGTCCTGTGTGGCGGTTTGCACGTAATCCATAGCATGCTCCACATGGTACTCAATGCGATCGATCATCTCACCCTGCGACTCCACCAACATGGCCATGTCCATGAACATGTCATGCAATTCCTTAATTGATGTCTCTAGCTTCATGATGTCAGCGTGACGTGCTTCAATGTCGGCTAGGGTTTGTTTGGCCTGCTGTGTTTCCATGATAATACCCTGCGTAAATACTGCTGGATTGCCTTGCTCGAGCATATCCTCGAGTTCCTCATTAGTAGTGGCGCGTCCGGTGATCTCTAGCTGACGCTGTATTCGCCCCTTACATCGCTCTCGATAGTCCGTCTGAGTTCGATTGTACTCTGTCATCACTTCAACAAATTTGCGCGACAAAGTTGAGTGTTGTGTTTTGCGTATGCGCAGATCTGCTGAGGATTTATTTTGTTGCTCTTCTTGTTCAATTTTCTGCTCGATGCCTTTTAGTTTTCCACGCACGCGATTTGCATTCTTCTTAATGTCTGCCATTAGATCCTCGAGCTCCTGTTTGGTCTTCTCATCCGATTGCGGTGCAGAAAGAATGGCAGAGTGCTTTTTTTTCACCTCTTCGACATTTTCCTGCACCTTATCGATCATGCCACGAATCTCCTCGACCTGAGCAAAGAAGTCATCCATGTAGGAGTCATTCCCATCCACATTAACAGCCACATCTTCCGACTCCTCGTCGTCGGATTGTGCGGCGTGAAGTGCCGCTAATCTGTCTTTAGTCATGGTGTATCTGGTGTTATTAATAAAAGGGTGGCACCCAACAGAGAACTGCAGATGCGTTACAGAAATGCACTGAAAATTGTGCTCGGTTTTCCAAATTTATTTTTACTTTTGTTAAAAACCAATAATGATTTCACGATTGTTTTTCTCTCAATGTTTATGTTTGTAAAAATTACAAACTGCAGCTACCATTTATTTTATAACATTTAAATTACTTGTCTTTCGACACCAGTTTTAATTTTTGCACAAGTTTTTAGTTTTATTTAAATTTTCTTTCATTTTTACAATCCACACAAAAGTTTTATGTAGCTTTTATTGATTTTTTGTTTCAATTTGCACTCTTTTAGATGAAGCAAGAAATTAAAATTTTCCGAAGTTTTTTAACTCTACTCTGTTAATCATTTACTTAAGAGATAAAAAACTTTATATTGCTTAATTATATACAAATTTTTAAACTGCAATCACTATAACAAACGAACCACAAAAACCAAAGGGGTCGTGGCGTTGACGGAACGGTTGAGACAATCGCGTGACTCACTCTTGGTATAAATATATAACGTCACGTTAAATGATTAAATAAGTAAACCTTGTTCAGATTTTTTATCCACCATATAAAAATCCATGAATTACAGATTTTTGTAGCAGTGTTTTTAATGCTGCTCGGTAGGTACTGAATTGCAGTGCTACGTTTTGGATTTTACATATCACTTTAATACATTTATTAGTTCCTATTATTGGTAATACGCTGATGAAGAACAATAAACCGTAAAAATTCCATCAGTAGTTTTGCGAAAAATCGATTTTTTGTTCATAAACTCCGTTCGTCACGACGCCTTCGATTACACGACACACACACAACCAGTAGTCTAGCAAAAATACTGCTTTACGTTTGACAGAACACGGTGAACCACGGGAGTTGCTCTCTTCGCCTAGCTGGTTTTTCAGTTTCTGAATCAGAGCTCTTTTGCAGAAAGTCATGTGTGCCTTCAACAAATTTTGAGTTTGGAGATGACTCGAAATACGCCTGCGTTAGCTTTTATTGCTGCTGCTCCTTCTCCACGGAATAACTACGGACTCACTAGTAAACGTAAATTTTCCGGTATCTTTTATATTACTTTTTATTGCTGTGATATTTGTTAGCTTTGTAATTAAATAAAGAATTACACCGCGTACAACTTTGTTTTAACTTTTTCTCATTTCTGGTTTGCGCTAAGTTCAAAATTTGCTTGCCATTACGTCAAACTGACAGCAAGTCATCAACCCAGAGCTGTATGCAATCACCCAAAAAGCTGATTTCAGTGGGAGAATCTGCGAGTGCGCGTGTTGGAGAGTTTTATACACAATACTTTTTTCTTTTAATAAATTTATTTTACCAAAATAAGTCCGAATTCATCCAGCGTGCAATAATGTAAAAGATGTAATCCATTACTATTAACCAGTGATGCCATATATAATGAATAGTGCTGCCAAACACTCATACGCTAGCCGTTTAAAACGAGTAGATTAGTGGCACCAGCTCGAATGTTCAATTATTAGTAAATTACTTTGGAAATTTATTTACTTTGGACATTCGCACACCGGACATTCCGTCTTTCAGAGTTTTCACTGTATTTGATATATTAAGTACATTCAAAATGAATTTTTTCTTTTATCTCTGTAGTATAAATGAGTGGAACAACTTTGCCGTTGTGGAATCACACCAACTCTTTGTTTTAGCTCTCGTATAATTATCGAGCCCGTTGAAAATTTTAATTATCGCTATATCTTCTAAACTATTAAATTTATCCGGACAAGATTGGTAACGTTATTAAGGAAAAATGAGAAAATCTTTCGTAAAATTAAGAAACGAAAAATTGGAACAACTTTGCCCCTGTGGAAACATTCCAATTTTGTTGTTGTTTAAGCTTTTTATGCTGATGACAACAAAAACAACTTTTTGTTCTCGTATAGACTAGAACAGACCAGCACTCCTGATTATTGAATCAGCAGCATTGTAGTTGTTTTTTTTTTCGAAATGGCTTTTATAATTTGAATTTAAAACAATGTCATCCATACCAACGATACTCCAGCATTCATACCAACATTATCGGATTATAAATGTATGTATATACTTATATTTCCTGTAATGATGTTCGGTTCCGAATTCCAGTTAGCAATACACGTCACTCGTAAATTTATATACCGATATCAATATATTACACCTACTTACCGGATATTTTGTAGTCAGTACTATGCCACATATTTCGTCACCGACCAAAAATTGCTCTCCCAACATGGCCATGCAAACATTCTCCCAGGCACGATCAATTCTATTTTTTCGTAAGCGAATAACCCACTGACCGCCTTTCATGTTAGCCGGATCCTCCCACATGGGCTTTATCCCCTGTTTAAAGAGGCTTAACTCCCTATAAGGCGCTAAGGCAGTTGGGCGGATGAGATGCGAATACAGCGACCACCATTGCTGCACGCTTGCACATCGTCCAACAAATCGGAGTGATTTGCTGTAGTCCGTAGACCTATGTGTCCCCTTGCGGGAGAACCATAAACAGTAAGTGTGTTGAAGACGATTCTCATTTGGGCCGATTTCTAGAGGGGGTAATTTATCAACATCTATTTCACTTTCTATGTCGCTGTCATCGCTGTCGGTCAGATCTTGCCAGGGCTTGCTGCAAAAAAGAGTTCAAGAATATTATTATTTTAATACAAAAAGAATATTATTTAGAAGAATATAAACACTACGATGTCAATAGAAAATAGGATAATCGATTAGGGGGGATTCCAAACCCCCCCTCCCCCATTGATGCATACTAATGACAAAATACCACATGTAGCGTTAGAATATATTAATTAAATTAGCGACATATAATATATGTTATCTTTACAGGTAACTATATGATAATATATACATACATCCAATTAGTATCCATAACCACATAATTATGGACTTCATTCATGTCCTGCCTCAACATTTTATGTACAGGGTTAGGCGATTAAAGGGTTACCAACTTCAGACAGGTGAAGTATCTGGCAACTCGATATTGCCAACTATGTAAAATTCATACCAATGACAGCTGTTCATATTGTTTACAAGCTACCAAAAGCATTTGAGTGTAAGTTTTATAGAACAAAAGTTATTCGAAATGGAATTCAAACGTAAGTGTGATTGCGTTATATTTGAGTGGAAAATCACAAGCAGCTATTGTTCGTGACCTAAGGCATTTCAAAGTGAATAAAATGTTTGTGAATCGCACCATAAATCGTTATAATGATACAGGCAGAATTGGTAAACGCTGTGGTGGTGGACGAAAAAAAACAGCAACATCACTTGAAATGGTTTGAAAAGTGAAGGCTCGACTTGAACGAAATCCACGTCGTAGTGGTAATCAAATGGCCGCAGAACTAAAAATATCCCAGCGAAGCATCCGGCATTCCAAAATGAGCTCAAGGTAAAGCCTTACAAGTTTTAAAAGGCACATGATCTTACACCAAAGCAAAAAAAGTTAGACGCGAAAGAGCAAAGGAGTTGCAACGCTTGCACGATCGTGGCGAATTTCAAAACATTATGTTCTATGATGAGAAATATTTCCCTATTGTGCAGTTCATAAACTCTCTAAATGATCG
The DNA here is from genome assembly GCA_943737955.2 of Myopa tessellatipennis. Classification (NCBI taxonomy): domain Eukaryota; kingdom Metazoa; phylum Arthropoda; class Insecta; order Diptera; family Conopidae; genus Myopa; species Myopa tessellatipennis. The sequence goes on along the minus strand of OX031314.1, from coordinate 61,258,615 downwards.
TGTTTACTTAACTGAACGCACTTGAGCCTACGAACGGCAACCCGAAGTAATTTTTCATTTCAAGTAATGGTATGGACAGCTGTGACCGCCGATGGACGCTGTCCAACCATTTTCCTCGAGCCTGCTGAGGACTAAAAACCATGGAAGTATGGATGCGCTTAAGAAATTTATTGTGCGTGAATGTGCCAAAATACCACAAGATGATAATCGTGCAGCATGCAACTCATTTTTTAACCGTTTGAAGGCCATAGTCAAGGCAAAAGGTGGCCACATCAAGCTAAAGTGAATGGATTCTAAAATGTTTATTATTTCCACTAAATTTTGTAATTTGAATCATTAAAAAATAATTTCACCCAAAAAAATATGGTCGTTTAAATAGGTAACAGTTCAATAGCCTAACCCTGTATATACAATACTGCTGAATAGTAAATCCAGAATATTGTCCGGACAACCTTTCTTTAATCTTCATTTTCATTTATTCTTTTTCATAAAGAATTTTCAAGATGCCATTGAAAACGGTTTTCTGAATAAAATATGAACATTTCGTACGTCCAAATTTGGTCATTCCAAATCTTTTTTCACATGAAGTAAACAACCCAATATCACCTTTGTTGACAGCCTTTCAACCAATGCACACAATCACTGACTAGGTGCGGGAACCAATCAGATTCTAGTTTTTCTTTTAAACTCTGTGTATTGAATCGGGGCCTACACGTGGAAATTCTAGGAAAGCCGTATGTGGATCCAAAGAGGCTACAACTTACGTTTCGTAGTGTTTCACTGGCGCTTTATCCATAGTACAGCCTTTCCTAATTCTACGTAGACTCTTAAGTTAAAGTAGTTAATAAATTTCCGCAGCTTTTTTTAGATATCGCTGCAACTTTTAGCCGTCTTGATTAATCTGCAGTATTTCGGTTTTACTCGGTTCTATTTTCTCTTGACGCTCTTTATCACAGTTGTCCGTTGTGGCTCGATGTGTGGCTGGCACTTTTGATTTATTTTTAATAAATAACTATAAAATTCCAATGGATAGAAATGGAAGTATTATGAAAAATAGTCTTTTCCCTGATTGTGATCAGTTTAGTTACAAGTTGACATTGACGTGAATGTTTCACTTTTGACATTTCACTACTTTACACAAACGCGTCTTTACAATTCACACCACATTGCAGAACATTGTAAGAGATTAGGGTTGCTCTGCTAAGTACGTCGAAGAAGAATTATTTTTAATCTCTACATATGCGCAAGTTATGGTTGAACTAATAGTAAACAATTCCTAATTGAATGCAATATTAGCTTTATGCACTATATACTTCAAATTGAGACTTAAATTTACATCCGTACAAAATGCTTAATTTTCTTGCTCTTTTTCTTATTGTTGTTGTTTTGTCAAAGATTTAAAAATAATATACATATAAAAATAATAAATTATTTATTTATCCTAGTGTTACTTTTTTCTAATTTGACAGACTTTTGATTTTGAAAGTTTGATTTTATTATTTACAAGGCTGTTGAAAAGTTTAGTTAGAAGTTTCGACCGTAATTGATTGAAGTTCTTTTATTAAATCTTTATTTATTTACCATATATAAAATTCAGGCGACTTATTTATTGAAAAATATTTATTTATTAATCATTATAATTTATGATTATTTGACCAACAATGCTTACAACTTACTTACAACTTAATATTATTTTAGATATAATATAATAATATATAATAATAGGGAACAGAAAAGGCGCTTGTTGACCTAACCAATGTTGTTTTTATTGTTGTTATTTTGTGCTGACAGCTCTCTTTCTTGCTCTAATCTAGTTCCGGAGTTATAGCCCTTTGAAATTTAAAAAGGTCAGATCTGTATCTCCTAAACTGTACAGGATACGTCTGTTGTTGGAAAGGTAGTGGTATTATCTTTCATTTATGTAAAACAATATTTTGTCGAAGACCGTTCAAAAACTTTGGGGATAAATGAAATTTAAGTTTGTAGTAATATTCTTTTCCATTCATGATTATGATTTTAAAAATATGTTTTCTCCTAAGATCCTGGACTGATCCCGATGAAAAAGACAATTGTCGAAAGTCTCTACTTTCTTATTACTGTCATAATTATGTGAGTTAAGTGACTTAGAAAAAATTAATGAATGGAAAAAAATAGTACTAAAAATTTAAAATTTTAGTTTTTTCCAAAATTCAACGTTCTTCGGAAAAATATAATTTTACATAAACGACAGATAATTCGATTACCATTCCAACTAAAAAACAACAACAACTACTACAACATTAACAACATTGGCCCTGTGCGCCCTTTATCATAGTACAAGTTTTAAAAATAAATCTATCATGTGGCATCGCTTAATTAGTTACAATAACACAGGGTACAAAGTACAATCGTGAACGGTACAAATACTCAACGTATTTTTCAATAATGCGTAGGAATTTATCACTGCAATACAATCGTTAGCGAGCAATCTAGAGTTTTTGTGCGCTCATTTCGAGCTGAGGCGACCGTTTGAATAAAATCTAGGTGTTTAATATGCGAGCGATGGCACTTTGAGTACTGTGGTAGGAGCGTGAGATCACTCTTGAAAAACTAAATGAAAATATTTCAAGCCCAATTTTCAATTAACAACTTTTTTATAGTTATAGTTTATTTTTATAGTTTATTCTTTCTTTACTATTCTTTTTAACACAATTCAGAAACCGAACTCAGTTTCAGTGAAACCACATCCCGCCAGTGGTTCTCGGCCAATGTGATTCACATACATAGAAATACTTATTGATCATGATCACTCAACTATCTCCAAAGTCGGGATAAAATAAGATACAATGACACACTCCAACAATTAAATCTCCCTAGATCATACAATCTTGTGCCTTATCGCACAATTCGGTGGGAAACCCTTCTAGATACCAATGAGAGCGTGAAGAACAAAAGATTTTCACCAGAGCACTTGTTGCTGCACCTGACGGCGAATCAATAAATTAGAATTTTCTTTCAAACTTGGTTTATGACGGCAATGTTCTGTGCAAATGCACATTCCTTCTGCAAGCAGGTAATATTGCATTATTGTATTACAAAGTCTATGCAAGACGATAATTTGCGTTGTAAAACTTACTTTAGTCTTATATGTTACGGAAACTTTGTAGCGTTGTTCACCGGTGAGTAATTTGCCCAGCTATACTGATCCTTAATGCAAACAAAGTTAAAATGATATTAAAATCAGGTTTGAAAATTGTAAAGTACATACTCTTATGATTATTACATAGATACATATGTATGTATATATTGATTTTAGAGTATTATGTATGTGTTATAAATTAGACAAGGCATTAAAGAACTAACTTACCGGGCTGGCCCGAGCGCGCGCCTCTCCTTACTTCTTTAAAGGGAATCATTTTGATGGCCAAGGATAGTGAAGCGCCGCAACGGTCGACGAACCATTATCGTACTTTTGTTTGCTTTTTCAGTAACGCTTTGCGTGACTCTCATTGGTAAATGGAAAGTAATGATTAGCGCAAGTGACGCGATGTTTGCCCGATTTCATTTGGAGACTTAATACTTATTGGTACCCGTTTCGCAGTACAAATTCTTAGCTTGTGCGAAAAAAACATGGATTATCCTATTCGGTAATCTATGTACATATGAGGCTTTCAAAGCGTTTTAAAGTTGTACTGTTGAAGCAATAGAAAGCCTCTTCTTAACATTGATTTTTGATCTTTGATTTCTTTAAAATATAAATATGTTGCAAAATAAAATATAAATATGTTGCGATACAATATTTTAAAAATAAAATATAAATAAAATAATAATAATAGTAATAGTAAAATAAAAAGAATTTTGAAAATAATTTCTATTGATAAGAATTTAAGAATACTTTTTAAACATATTTTGTTAATTTTTGAAATGTTAATCGTTAAACTGAGCCGAATTAAAATGAACCCGAATACTTTTCCCACGTTTATTTTCTTTATACGCTTTTAAAAATAAGACTGTTAATTTCTTAAATCAGAGCGAAGGAAAGCTGCTAAATGTGCTGACCGAATTCCTAGTCTGTTCAGTTTGAAATTTGGTTCAGTTGCGGTTTGTTGTTTGGCTGAAGCGATAGTGTGCTCACTTGTTTTCGGTATCCTAAAAAGGTGAAAGTAATATAAGAGGTGATAGTGTTTGGTAGGGATGTGAGGACCAAGTGGCGAAAATTATGAAATCATGGCGAAAATCATAACGACAATTAAAGCGATTTTAACACGCCTCATATTTAGTGCGCACAGTTTGATTGCGATCTGGCAGGTGACCGAGAACACGGGCGATATCATCTACTGGAGTCTTTGCGGTCCTTTGGTGTTGCTGCTGCTCGAGGGCATTTTCACGCTCATGATCAAGAAGACACAGGAATGGCGTTGGTAATGGCAACAATTTCGTTTAAAGAGTATTTGAATTTTTCGTTTTGTGGCGCCCATATGCAAATGAAGAGCTCTAATGCAAATGGCCGGAAACGGATGTATATTTTCGGCACTTGTGTTGCCCGCGTCCGCAACTCAAAGCGGCAACATTTGCAAGCGCAAATGTGAGCGCATCTCCTGCAACCTCCTTTTAATCTTCTTTTAAGACCGGGAAAGAACTCGCTTACGTCATGTTTTACTTTTATTGCCAATTAAATGTGGAAGCGCTTTTACGCCCTCACACACGAACATAAACTTTTAAAAAACCCGTCCTCCCCAAGTCATGTTGATAATATTGACAGAAACCTAATAGCTGTTTATGTTCTTGTTTGATTTGTTGGCTCATTTTCTTCTCCGTCTGCAGGGTAGAACGATTATTGGAAACTCGTTACATAGCGACTACAGCGACTCGTTACATAGCGTTAATAATTAATAAAACTGTAGTGAAATCATTATAATTTTTTCCGTTTTATAATGAACATCTTTAATTAAACATTAATATAATGAATGAGGATTATTTATTGGTTGTAAGTTGGTAAGAAGTTTTTAGCTAAACAAAATTATTATTAGCTTTTACTAAATATAAAATAAATTGATAAAGTATTACGTTAGCTTTAATTGAGCCTCCAAAGTAAGTAAGAAGACAAAGCATTTCGGAGATCTGGTTGGGTTTATTCTTTATCTTTGTCTTTATATGTTTAGGATTTAGTGCCTCCTAAGTTTATTATTTTTAAAATGGGACAAATTATGTTCTGGTTAATAGATATACCTTTAAACAATAATGTGCAGGGTGAAGTGAATTCCATGCGTAAAATGGGGGAAGTAGTGGAGAAACATAATAATTAATAACACTCATTCCATAGGTTCTGTCCATCGGTTTTCCTTTATTTGGGAAGTATAGTTCCAGCTATTTGGCTTCTGGAGTTAGATAAGGTCGAGCGACGTGTGTCCGGGAGGACTGATGCAGCTTTTAACGCAACTGATAATTCACCACTGGACACAATCGATGGTTTGTTGGAGGAGACGGGAATTGCGATATCTCAAATTAATGTGGACACCTGGACCACATTGATTGAGCAGTTTTTGATGCTGATTTTAATTGTGGGACGTTGGCTACTGCCGAAGGGCGACCTTACACGAGACCAACTAAGTCAGCTTCTATTGGTTTATATCGGTAGGCCGACTGCAAGCTAAAAGTTTCCTGAAGTAATAACAGCATCTGGTCCATAGGTACAGCAGCTGATATTATCGAATTTTTTGACTCGTACAAGGATGACTCAATTGCAAAAATACCTCTGCTGGTCTACTTGACTCTTGGAATTTGGTCCTGGAGTCTTATACAGTTTACGATTGTGCTGTCGGCAACGCGAGCTCGTAGATCCCGAGGTGGCACTCGTAAAGAGGAACTGTGAGCAATCACTATTTATGGCCGTAGTTTAGTCATCATTTTTACCATCCTTCAGGTCCACAGATTGTTGCAACAATTGCTGCTGTGGCATCGATGTTTGGGGCATTGTTCTCAACGTTATCCTGCAGGATGCTCCTTTTCTCACGTTCCGATTGCTAATAATTTTTCAATTTAAAATTATTAACTATATGAATGTGTTTTTTACCTGTGCGTATATTTTGAAGGTTTTATTTCTGTCGTAATAACCGTTTACTTGCAGGCAAAAACTCGCTGGTCATAATTTTGCAACTTTATCGTTTGTACGTGGTCAACGCCGAGTTCTGGAAGCATAGACGTGAGCAGAAAGAAGCTGCGAGGGAGCATTACTACAAGTCGCGGAAGCGCTTACGCGATGAAGACCCGAATAGCATTTATGTAATATCCTCAGAACGTGGAGGCGCGGAGATCAAGCGCAAGATAAAAAGGTAGGAACACCTGCTTACAAACACAGGATGAACATATATCACGATTAATTATCACCGATCGGTATAAACATTACAAACTCTTCGTAAATATACACCGAGTATACATGACGAGCTGAGGACTTCGGTTGTTATGGGTTTATAAACATGATGAAGACTTCCTCCAAACATAATTAAGATTATTTCCGCAACTTGCGAATATTCTCACATACCCGTTTACTTTACAGATCCCGAGATATGGCTGAACAGGAGCATGACCACGGAAAGAGATCCGGAAAGGACAGGTATTACAGTTCGAAGGCCAACAGTGTGTCCTGGATACCTTCTCCTTATTTCTTTTTGTAGAAAAAAGAAACGCAAACGTAAGGACACCGGGTATTCCACCGCAAGCTCACAGAACTTGTACTCTACCAAAGTTATCAATGAAAAAGGTGGTCGCAAGGATAAGAAAGTCAAGAAGTCAATCAATCGGGAACGAGAGCGAAGTAGCTCGCTGAGCGAAATCGAAGTTAAAACATCGAAACGCATTAAAAATGTCAAGAAACATGATAAAAAGTTGGTTGATACAAAGGTTAGCAACTCTTAGGGATCGCTGTAATTTAAAAATCCTTCTTTTCTCCGCTCTTCTTGTTTTGTGAGTGGTTTTTATAGAAATTCGCGAAAAATCGAGGCGGTTATTGAGGAGCCCACGGTTTTGAGCAGTTCAGACTCAAGTAACTCCACTTTGCCAAGCTATGAGGTAATAACAGAGAAGAAGGCGAGAACCAAACGCATAAAGAGTTCCACGAGCTCCCCGTCAAGTAACACGGATGCCTCAGACACTTCTTCCTCGTCGTCATCGGAATGATCTGGAAGTAATCTATACAGTAAACTTCTCTTTAGGAAGACTAGGATTTGATTGGTATTGGTAGGATCTTGGTAAATAACCTAAACTCCAGGTCCAATGAATAGGTAAATTTTAAATTTATGTAAAATTTTGTCGTTGGGTCAAATTTGTACCGCGTAAGTATACGCGTTAATGTGAGAATAAAGCTAGAAACTGTTAGTTATTCGAAGCGCGATATTTAAATAAATAAGTAAACCCGAAGGCCAAATATCATAACTTGGCCATGCATACAGCATGGTAAAATTTTAACCAAATATACTGAAATATACATACATATCAGGGTCACCTGGAGAATCGTTTTAACGAAAATAATGGCCCTTAGGCTTCTCCAAAATACACACATATGAACCTACATATGTAGATGACATTACATATAGATACTCGCATATTTTCCAAAGCTGCATTCTAAATGCAAATTCTTTATTACATATGTATGTACATTAAAAGCCATCGCCTGAGCTGCACATAAATAACATTGTCATTAAAGGGTCGTTGTCTGAAATATAAATCATAAATTCAGTGCAAAATAGTTTATTTAGTTTAATTTAATTAATTTTGATTAGAGGTTTTAGAAAATAATAAAATTTCCTTTAATAGTGAGGAGGAATTTTTGTTGCAAAGAGAATTTTTTATTTGCAAAGGATGCGTTTTCCTTATTATTAAAATTTGGTTTTCTTCAGACTGAGAATGTCGACTTTTGCGTAACAATTAGCTAAATTAAAGTAACATGCATAATTAAATGTTTCCGACCATTCAAATTTTAATTTAATAACTTTTGTGCATACATTTATCTCATACACTTATTAGCGACCGGGGAGTGATCGGTTAAGAATTTATTTTACAATAACGTATTTGTTTGTTGTGCATTCAGAGTTTACAATAATGTAATTCGTAGGAATTCTTTGTAACACATTTGGAATGTGTGTGTGTTTTGAACAATTGGTTGACATACTATATATTGTTATAAGAATTTTTTTACTTTACAAAAATATGCTTTCGCAAGTGTCCGGAACACAATTTTGTCTTAGCATACGAGTACATCAGGACTTCCTAAGGATATTTTCTATATTATATTAAATTGTATAACTGTTTTGTGTAATTGTGGTAATTTTGTTAATAACTAAGACTTCAAAAAAGAAAAATAAAACAAATTTCAAATACTGAACACAAATGGTAAAGAAAAGCATTGTTTTTATGACATAACAAGACTTAAGTAGTTTATTTCTATTCGATACTCGTTATGCGCTAAATGAAATTATTGCACTTTTGGGTTACATCGATTGTTTGCCTTTGAAATTTTCGAAAACCTATTCGGAGTAATACAATTGAGCGCGCTATATTTATTCAAATATAATTTCAGTGAAATTTATTTTTTAACCTTTGGTTTGTAATCGCTTAAATTTTGTTGCAGGTTACGATAAGGTACGCTTTTTAAGGTTATGGTTTCTTATGTGTTTGTAAATTCACGAGTTTGTACGTATGTATGTGTGTTACGAGATAAGCTTCATTCGGCTTACGAAATCTGTTTGGTTTTCTCTGTTTGAAAGGGTAGCATCAGGGGAGGGAAAGGGGCTGGTTGTCTGTCGAATAAATGCCAACCTCAAGTGGTCAAGGAACTCATATAGGCGACAAAATTGAGTTCCAGTACAGCACATTGAGTTCCAAGTACAATCATAAACAGACGTGTTCCACAAAATGAATTTTTAACCTAGCATATTTATCCAATAATCTGTGCTTAGCTTTGCATTACTTTTTTGCTTTCTACAATTAGTTACTTAAGTGAGTTTTCAGGAATAATCACATGTTTTGAATTTTCATATTAGCACAATGCCAACCACGCAAATAAAATTACTGTAAGTTTGCAAATCCTCATCAATATAAAATAAACAACAAATATCTAAATTCTACATTAAAAATGAGTCAATAAAATAAATTCCACTGTACTTTAACGCAATTTCAGTAAAAACTTTGGTTTGAAACTACAAACATAGGTTCGTTACTAGTTTCTTCAATGATTAAACACGGGATTTCTTTGAGCTTTATTGTTATTTTTAAAAGTTTGCGTCCTTCGTGTTCCTTCTGCAAGGAAACAATTTTGAATATTTGTTAAGACATAAAAATTATGTAGTGAATACATATGTATGTTACATACATCCTACCTACATATGTACATCCATACCAAAACTTAATTTCTACAGAGCTTAGTTTTGAATTCTTGCCAAAGATGACTTTAAATTTAAAAAAATTAAGTTAAACAATTTAGTTTTTAAAAGATTTACGATACTGAACTCCAGATAAAGATGATTGATGAATTTAATAGCAATTGTTTCCGATTTATTGTAAACAAAAAATCGCTTTGACAAAAAGCGAAGATATTTTTTTTCAGGTACTTCGAATTCGTGTAAACTATTTAATTTTGCTTAAATGTTTAGGTTTGGCCTAAAGTATTGAGTATTGATTGGGATAAATCCTACTGTGTATGTAGCTGTGTGTGAGAGCTTAATATAAGTTGCATTGCTGTTATTGTAATGATTAATGGCTGAGACTATTTTAAAGAAATATTCATGCACATATGTATGTATGTATAATTTATATGTACATTAGAAGAAGTATCATGTAAAAACTGTTCATATCTGTTAAAACTTAATTTACGAAAATAAAACTTAATCGATGTTAGCCTCGGTTACTTAAAACAAAATCAACAGAAGTATTGAACTTTTAACACGAAAGAGTAACTTTGAAATACATTTATAAAACGTATCTCAATCAACGGAATGTAACTGTAATTTATTGCTCTGTAGGTTTCTGCTTACTCAACCGTTTGGGTCCACATTAGGACGTCGATACAGATTTGTTGAGAATACTGTTGGTACACAACGCTTCGCGGATGCGGCCGCAGAGTTTGTGGACGGCACCGTTGGCAAACCTGTTGTTGGCTCAGCTGCGGCCACTAAAATCATGGTAGGAACTGTTGAAGCACTGGTAAATGAGGATGAATGCTGTCTTTCACTTGCCGTTGTTTTCGCAGATGCTTTGCGATTTGTATTGTAAGTGTTGTTGGTGTTGGTGGTGGTGGTGGTGGTGACAATTCTCGACAGTGGCACATTTTTATTAACGGTTGTTGAAGACTGCGGTGACTTCTGAAAGAAGCTCATTTTTATATGTTATATATGTTCGTGCTGAGTAAGCTGCGAGTCTTTCGAATGAACTTACCTGCGACGAACTTCTGTATCCATTACTTACTACCGCATCCGTCGTCGACACTTCCGTTTCGGATGTCGGCGTTAAGTCTTCGGATAAAAGGCATATGCCGTCGTTTGAACTGGAGGACTGCTTGGGAAAGCTTGTTTGGAAATGTTTGTAAGTACTGCAGTTATTCGCGTTGCTGCTACTGTTGGTTAAGCTGCCGCTCCGGCGGCCATTGCTAAGGTTGGGCGGCGAGTCAGGTGTTAGCGTATTCGGTACGCTGCTCTCAAAATTAGGCGACGAACAATGCTTTTGTAGAGTGCTGCCTGCACCTTGTGGCAATTGCTTGAATGGTATGAAATACGGCTTTGGCCCGCTTTTCAAAGCGCCAGTGGCTTCTTTTAATTTGCTAATCGGTCGGGGAGTCGAGCTACAAAGCGGCATATGCGACAGGTTGCGTGGGTTTACGAACGCCACGTCAACTCCGCTCAGCGCAGAACTGTTACGCAACTCTTGACTACCGTGCTCTTGCCTGCGCTGCACATAACCATTGGTTGGCAATTTCTGGGCAGGAGTGGTTTCGTACTCTTGCAGAGGCGGTTGATGTTCGTTAAGAAATGGAATGTTGGAGCGTGATCGTGGTATCAAGGTCTGCATTTCGTGATATTCGTGTTGTAGCATACTGCCGCTGATTGCTCCCGCACTGTCACAGGGGATCCCAGTGTGGCTGAGGTTGCCGAAATTGGTTTCGGACTGCGAAGTGAGGTGAATTGGTGCCTGTTGGCGCGACTTGAAGCGACGGCGTTGAAAAACTATCAACAATGCAAAGAAGAACACGCAAAGCGCTGAGAGTACGGCACCGATCGCGATACCACTGTATACTTGAGAACTGGAGGAATGTTCGACTTCGAGTGTTTGATGGTCGATGGTACGAAGGTCGATAAAAATGGGTGCTCCGATGCCGTTTTCACCCACAACGCGCACCGTTATGTTAATTTTTGAAGTCTCGGAGACGTGTGGAAACTGAAGGAAGAGTGAAAGAGAATGAACAACTTTAATTAATATTGACAAGACAAATAACTTGCCTTATAAAAACAAAGGCTGCATTCAAACACGTTGGCTTCATGTGTCACATTGTTCACAGTCCACAAAATATTGTAATGATGTATCCGTCCATTAGGGTGAATCGGTGGATCCCAGCTTAACTTTAAACCATTATGCTTCGTAACGCGCTGATTACTGATAGTACCAGGGGCTAAATTCCAAATAATGAAATCAAGGAAAATATAGTTTATATTAAATATTTGACCTTTAATAAAATCAAGATACATAAGAAATACATAATAGAAATAAAATAATAAAACAGAAAAATAAATTACACCTAATTTAAGATACATATAACGAAAAGTATATATGTATTTTTACATAAAATAACCAAGAAGAGGCTTGCCTATCTTCGGCCTAAAATATATTGGATTATGATAAATTGGCAGGGTATTTAATACTGACATTAGAATTATGCATGTTTTCATCCCAAACTCTTAACAGGACAGAACTAGAAGTTCGCGAATTTAATTTTGAACGCATTTATTACTTATGTATATGCATTGTTTAACGGTTGTTTTAGTACAAAAAGTGGGCGTACAGGACGATCGTTTTCGTCCATTTCGAATTTTAAATAGCGCTACGTAACACACGTGCATATAACACATGTGCTAAATTTCATTCAGCTATCTCTAGTTTTCCCTAAATCGTGATTTCCAGAGATAGATGAACGGACAGACGTATGGCCAGACAGACAGAGACACGGACATACAGAAGCACATCGACTTTTCTATCCACGCCTCCTTTTGTGCGTTACCAATGGAAGGACAAACTGAAACCTTTCGCGTTCGAGTGTAATTTATAACAGGTCACATTTCAAAATTACTCGAGGATGATAACAATAATAATGCTTACGATCTGCTAGTGTCTCAAAATCTTTTTGACCATAGAATATCTTCGCTCTGCAGCTAGAGAAGTTCAAACGGTACCAACTCGTAGGCTTCAACGAGCGCAGTTCCAATTGTGAATTCATAATTTTTCGGTCAACGCACATCGACTCCTCCTGGTTGTTGATTTGCATGTAGCATACGTGAATACACTGTTCCTTAAACGAATCCTGAAAGAGAAACGCAACCATGCGCGATTCAACTTTGGTGAGATGAAAGGGTACATTCGATGTTTCGCTGGTTTCATTTTCGATCTGTGAACAATTCAAATGATGTGGTTGAATACAATACTGCAAGGGTACTTATTTTCAATCACATTGAGACTCACAATCTTCCACTGGACGTAGCGAAAGTCCTGTTGCAAATATTCATTCTCCGCAGTGATGATGAGGACGCGCATTTTTAACAAGATTAATTTTTCCAATATAATCCCTGTGACGTTAGCTGGCAGCACCAGATTGTAAATGTCCTCGTCTAAGTTGCCCGTAGGAGTCCCGCTGGAATCGTTGCCTGTATATCTCATATCCACGCGACGCAAGATCACATCCGCCGCCGACTCATGCAACGCGTGCACGTCATTCAAGTTTCGCGTCACGTCGTTTTCCTTAAGTATCACGTGGGCGGTGGTGCCGCGTAAAGTAGGCTGGGCGAACAAACGCTGTGGATGAGGCCGGGTAGTATTACTGCCAAACTGCAATATGTAGTACTTCTTATATTTGAGTGGGGGCTGTGGCCACGTAATGAATGTGTCATTTGTGCGGAGTTTGATCATCTGAATAGGCACTAAAATTGAAGGGACGCAGATTTGATTTTAGTGGTACTTGCTATCGGAGCAATTAAGTACTCGTAATACTCACAGCCTTGTGTACAACATGTAATGGGCTGGCTGCGTAGGGAGCTGGTAACAGGTTCCTCGTTGGGGTTGTGGCTGCCGGATTGTGAGGTCGATGTATGAAGCATTGCGCGAGTTATAAGTTCAAAAGGCCGATATGCTGGCAAATGGCTCGAAATAACTACGTAGGATGAAGCGATTGGCTCCAGAGGAGCAATAGCAGTCCAGCGATGCGGGTGACTTTGGACAATGTGTACTGAAAGGAAATATAGCTGGAAAGAAAGCAGCAATTAATGGGTTAACATTTGGGTCTTTTTAGGTAGAATTTATTCTTAGGTAATTTTTGATATTTAAGTTTTTGTAAAATTCAGATTTCAGATTCACCGGCAATGAAACGCGATCGAAGGTGATGTTAACTGTCGTTGAGCTATGTGCAAAGCAACGAATATTTTTTAGAGGATTTGGGATGAGTTGTCCTATCGAATTCAGGCTTTTCAGTCGAACTTCGCCATCGGTGGATGCTTCTCCAGCAACGTTACGAGCGAAACACTGATAGATGCCTTCCTCATCTGAATCGAACGAGATCAGCCGCAGCTCGTTTGTGGTTATATAGCGGAGAAAGGAGCTGTTGATAGGCGCCGCATTGTGGTACCAACGTATTTCCGGCGTAGGGTTGCCAACTGCATGACAGCTCAGTGTTACCGAAGCAGCAATGTGGCTCTCGTAGGAAGGTAGTGAATTTATTATAACGGGCGGTGTTGTAACAACAACATGAAATATCTGAAAATTGTTCAATAATTTTTGAAAATGACTCTGGCCCACTTAACTACGCCCATCTCTGAACCTGTTTATCTTTCGATGTGGAACAAGTGTAGTAGCCGTCGTGCTGCTCGACATTCGCACTTTGTATTTCGTATTCACTGCTGTAGTTCGAGAGCTTTTCTACTGGAGCACTCGGTACACGCTGGTACCACCACTCAATGGCCACCAGATCGGATATGCTCCGGCAGCGAAGCTTTAAGTCGTGCCCGAGTGGAACAAATACTGTGGATTCCTGCAATTGCGGCATAAGATGAGCATACTGTGGGATTTTCTTTCTGTCATCCAGGGAGATGTCAGACGGGTTCACTTTCATCGTCCATAAGAATTGGCGATGGGATTTGGTGGCAAATTGATTTTGTGCAACACATCTGCAAATAAACAAGACTTTTTCGATTTTGTTTGTATTCTTCTATGTAGTTGGCTATTTATGTATCAGGAAATGAAATCGCATGTGTTGCTAGCTATTGCATGAACACTTAGTGGTGCAAAATCGTTGTTCGCATTGAATTCGTGCAAACAACTGCTCAAAAAATACAATCGTCGTGTACCAAAAGCCGCGTATAACATCTGCACAGGTAGCGAATCTTGGAACTATACGCATGAGCCCAAAACGTGCGTGGTCAACGATTTTCGTACTAAAAGAAGTGGTTGTACGTTCAAAATGCATGTTTTTGAGACAGCTCAATGGTACTGAAAACAGTGCTATGAAAGTTTAGTCAAACGCATGTAAAACTGTATCGATCATCACTGAGAATACAAAACCATTTCGAATGATAAATATTCGTTTTTTTTTTTGTTATTCGGTATACATAAATAGCAACGATATTAATATAATAATAACTTTTATAATTGAATTTTTCTTGTTCTTAAAGAACTGAAATACCTACAACTATGTGTATGATTTACTGAGTGTGTTCAAATCTCAATTAAAAATTACTTCACCTGTATTTTCCAGCGTCCAATGTCGTCGGACTGATTAAAACCAAACTGCCATTCCCTAGAAAGATGTATCTGCCAGATGTAAAAAAATTGTGTTAAAATGACAGAATATCAGGTCGA
This sequence comes from Myopa tessellatipennis, assembly GCA_943737955.2. NCBI lineage: Eukaryota > Metazoa > Arthropoda > Insecta > Diptera > Conopidae > Myopa > Myopa tessellatipennis. The sequence continues at coordinate 61,243,531 of OX031314.1, read as the reverse complement.
AAATAAGACTTATGAACAGAATTAAATGTTTTCCTTGAAACCATCACCAGCAACAAGAAAAATGTTAGGCTGATGACTTGCGTGTTGCTCTCTTTGCTATGACGCTGACCTTTTTTGACCTTTACTCGCCTGTTTTCTGTAGATTCCTTCGACAACGAAATATTGTCATGGTGCCATGTAATGTTCGCTGGCGGCACACTCTGAACAGGACAATTTAAGGTAAGGGTTTCACCGATGTGGGCAGTAGTGTTTCCGTCCGCAATAATACGTTTAAGAACTAAGAGTAAAAATTGAAAATATTAAATTACAAACATAAACTAGCAAAATAAATAAAAAAGTAAGCGGAGGAATCACAAATCTCTGAAAGTGATCAAAAGGCCCTTGCATAAAGTATTTAATACGGCAGTCTTCTTGTGACAATTTGGCTCAAAAGAGTGTCATGCTTACCCGGATATTCCACAGTAATGCTCTCGGATAGTACCCCAACTGAATTCGCGTTCACTTGACAACGATACCGTCCACCAGACTTTTCTGCTGATGGCAAGCGAAGGGTACCATTATCGAAGATACAGAAATCGTTTCGCCTTAGACAGGAGGCCTGCAATATGTTGTCATTGCGATACCAGGTGTAGAATAGATTTGGTTTGTCTGTAAATTAATTATCTATTGATGACTCGTTTATTCATTGTGCATTCGTTGGTAGACGAAGACTCACTTTTTTCATAGAAACTGGCGTCAATATTCGCCTTACAGTGCAAGAAATGTTCCACGTGTGGTTTAGTTATCCTAAGCTTTGCTAATGGTTGTTTTTCTATTTGAAGAAACGGACCGGAGATTTGGACATTCCCATTAGCAGAAACTATAAGAGATTTTAAACGACACTATTTTAAATGATCTATCATATTTGTAGCTATATAGTATCTAATCTATATGTTATGTTATATTTTTTTGCATTTTATTACCGGCGGAATTTCAATAAATAAGTAAATATTAAATAAAATACACTATTTGCATTACATTATTTGTAAAGCTCATCTATAATTTGTAATTATTTTATTGATAGGACATAAAAAACCAGTATTTCAATGGTAAACTACGAGTATGTCCTTAAGCTCGAATTCGCATTAAATTTTCCACACACTTGTACAAGTACAGATACTACTACATACTCGTACATGTACACACACCAATACAGACCGACACACATCTCGTTTTCGAAGAGCATAAATTATAATTTAATGATGATCTACAGTTGTTCCATTAAAACTTTGGAATTGAAATAGGAGACCCGGTCACATGCCATCGTAATCGACAGATGGCTATGCGGCCAGCACTGGAATGTGACATTCATTCACCGTGCCGGCGTCGTCGGCGCTTGTGCCGTTGGCCCGGTGCCGTCAGTAATTCTTGAATGTGAGCGTGTGTATTTCCGTACGTCTTCCTGCTGCAATAAAAATGGAAACGATTTGTGTAATCGTTGCAGCCGTTGATCGCAAGCTTCGTGATGCATACTATACGCTACAACATACTGTCGCTGCAACAGAGTCGGTGGAGGAGAGGAGTTCGAAGGCATGATTGTATACTGAGAGGATGAGATCCCGTCAGTTCATAAATCTGTTAGGTTCATTGGCTGCTTTCGAATGATGATGATAGCTGTTTGTGTTCCTTTTTGTCTCTTTAAGTACTCTGGAATTTCGATTTTTATTTGGTTTGCAATTGTATTTTTAAGATTTAGGTTACGAGTTCAGACGTGAGATTGGGACATTCCGATGAGCTGTATGAAGGAATTTATGATGAGGGAAAATAAGAAAGTCGGTTGTGTGTGTGAATCTTTCTGGTTTTTAGGTGAGTTAATGCAGAATTTAATAACAAACTAATTTGCTATAATATGTCATATTTTGATGAGAGCTAATAGTTCAAAGAACCTCGCACTTCTTAAACATATTCTTATAGTAATAAATGAAGTCTCTTTCTTCATGGCACATAGCAGACAGCTAAAAGTCATTATTTATGTTAATTATTTATTTATTGTTTTATGATTCACTGTAAAAATTTTGATTGGTCTCAAATTAATTTCGTAGGTATTGTAAGTAATTGTAATTGGTTTTCTATTTAGGTAAGAAATAAAGGAAAAAAAACAAAAAAAACAGAGTATATAATAATACAACATAATAAAATAAAGAAAACAAGTAAAAGTATTGGCCTTGAATACACATACATAATATGTTACATTATAACTGTTGTTGTAATTTATCTATTATACATACATGGATATATTATCTGTTATATTATATGTTATTAACTAGAGGGGAATGCATTCATTCGTCTATCACAAGTTATTCGAGATGGTTATTTTAAGACCAACTCGATTTGTTATTATTTTCCAAAAACAACAATAATTAAAACATTTAGAAATGCCTCCGAATACACGAAGTACGAGCATTAACAAGTACCAGGATTCCAACACAGTGCAAAAGGCCACTGACAGGCTTGAAGAGTAGCAAATGAATGAAATAACAAGAGCAATTTACATTTTCGTGTGCGAAGGAAATTAAAAATTCTTTCGGACAGTTCGGTTGGTTGGTAACTGCTGATCGGCGGCTGCTGCTGCTGGCGATGAAAAGGAAAATTAATCGTGCCGTGCATGTCTGCCTCTTATGCTTGTTGTTGAGGTTGCTGCTCTCATGTTGTGTGAAGTTGCTTCAGCCAGTCGGTGTACTGTAACCAACCCAGCTAATAGGCAGTCGCAAAAATGCTGGCAAGACATTAAAAAGGTTAAGAAACGAGCACCTGTTGCCGTAAGAACCAGCATGCTATCCCTCCACCTTTCAAGAACCTAATTGGACGAGTCCTACTATTTGAATATTCAGTTTGCGGCCTTAAGTAACTATGTGTAAGTTCAGCAACAGTGTACGAGTTCAATTTATGCGAAAACGCAAACCTTGCATGGTGGCTGCATCTACGGGAATGTATACTAAATGACTACAACAATAATAGCCGCAGCAACACTTCAAATCCTCAGAACCGAAAAAATTTGCTGGGAAAACTTCTCTGTATTGTGAATAAATTAGGGAGCTGGTTTATAAGACGCGGAAGTATTTTCATATCACCGAAATGCTTAGGAAAATATATTCGATTGACGACATGCCCATAATTACAGTTTCAACTCCTCCGATCTTAAGTACATCTCAAAAAGACTAAAAATTCAACTAATATTCACTGAAAGGAAGAATTAAAACTTTCGACTTGCATAAATAAAGCATTAATTTGACTTTTTGGACACCTTTTGAATGCTCGAACAGCAGCAATGATTAAAAGTGAAGAGTTCGGAGCGGGTTGCGTTATTCTTGTGGTCGCTGGGGCGGATTTTGTATCTATCTAGTGTTTCTTCTAATCCACTGGAAAGCTGTTCTTTAGTGATTTATAATTCGGTGTTGATATGGAACGCATGCACTGAAGCAGCGCCTTGAAGATGCGTAGCGCCGCCAAGAAACAGTTTGCTGAGCGCTGCTAGGGCTTCAGTTATGTCCGTGCAAAAATCAATAAAATGCGAAAGAGCGATGAACGAACGAAGAAACGCACAAATGCAGCGGATGTGTGCGGGGGTGGTTGCCGGGGTGTGTGCGAAGCGGTGTGCCAGGTGGTTCAATGACCTTCCTTGCTCCTGACGATGGTGGAGCTTTGAGCATTCAACATGAACAAACTTTTGCGGTGCGTGCTCTTCAATGAACTCGTATGCGACGAAGCTCTCAGGTGAAACTACTAAGAATGTGAAATGTTTTCTGATGTATTCGCGTCGTGTCTAGATAACGAGCAAGTAATAATATTACGTATACGACCGAGTGTATGAAACATTAGAAAACCAGTTTATGTCCTCCAATGCATCGTCAGTTCGATCGAGCCATAAGTTGCACAAAATGACACCATATTCATACTAACGCGTATACGCCAAATCTTCACTTATTCGCCCAATTGGGGAATAAGTATGCGATTTGGGACTCCAAATGCGTGTTACGAATTGCAAATAACCGAATTAACTGCGTTACGTACTTTGTTTTAACTCCGAACTAGCATCAGATTTTAATAAAGAAGATTCTGACACAAATCTTTTGCTTGGCAACTAATTTCAATGCTCGGCATTCATTCACAGAAGGAACTACTTTGCTATCTCTATTCACTATCCGGAAATTCCTTTGGAATTCTGTTTTTATGCATTTTCACCGGGAAGAAACAAAAAACGCCAGGTTGCAATACTGTCCAATGCAAAAATCGAAAATACTATTCAGTTATTAACTGCATCATGTATACTATAAAAACAACTACAATTCCATTGCATTCCAAGTATTAAGTAATTCATTCTGCCAAAGTAAGCAGATTTTGGTAAAGTAAGCATGACTTCTGGATGAAGAGAAAAAAACACAGACACACACAGAAAGAGAAAATGAGACAGATGAACGGACAGGGCAGTATTGACCCAGTAGAAGTTTTCTATATCTCAAGAGCCTTTTCTGCATGTACAACGGAGATGGCAAACTTCATATATGCTGGGTATAAATTATGCTAAATCACAATTGATATTTCTTGCGGTGAACTCGATCCTTATCCGTCGCAGCAACAGCGGGTTTTTCTAGCTAATGCGGAGGTAACAGCAGCATCACAGGGAAACAAAATCAGAACGGGGTCGGCCTACCCCAAGCTGATGTGTGGTGAGCTAGTCATTATGTGTGATAACTGAACTACGATGGAATACACCCAAGCGCAGAATGATGGATATCAATTCAGTAAACACTACGGCCTACGGATTCGTGTACTTCGCTTGCATCATTCTACGCGTAGTACGTAGTATACAAGGAAGTTAAATGCTACCGATCATGCACATACATACATACATATATAACTATCTGATGCTATTTATATTCTTAATGACACAAACACGGAAAGGGAGTCAGTCAACTCAGTGTTAGATAAGAACATAAATCCAATAAGTATATAGAATGAATTAAGCAATTCCTCGATATAAACGCATACACATGAGTATGATTTTATGCACGCACATACATAAATGCATATAAACATGATGAATGCACCTAGATACATGTGCAGATATGCATATATGTATCTTTGTATATTACATATTTCATCGCTAAGCGAACACCCAACTTAGGCCGAAGCAAAAGCAAAGAAATACAAGCACAAAAGCTTTTAATGCTTTCGGATTGTGCCATAAGGCGACCAAGCTGCCGGACGCATTGCTTTGTGGCAGTTTGTACTTCTGCCATAGTAAGGGTTGAACAGCTTCGCACACAATTGTTTAGCTAGGCACATAGTTATACATACCCATATTATAAAGCAACCCCTGCAGTTTGATGTTTTCTGGCGAAAGTCAAGGAGAGTAAGACGAAAAAGGTTATCAACCTCGGAAAACATTTTAGTGGATTTCATTTCAGTTATGTTTCAAATAAACTGGGACTTTATTAACATTTGCATATGAGTACATTAAACCTGCGTATTTGTTTACCTCATAAGTATTAAATAACATAATACTTTTCTTATTATAAATAACATAATACTTTTCTAATACTTTACTTGTGAAGGTACCACATTAGAATTTCAACATTAGACAAGAGCAACAAAAATAAACATGCGTAGGAATCGTGTAAATATTAAGAATACAGTTTCACGAAAACGATTTGATCGACTAAATCAATCCTTAATTGAAAAGGATTGTCGCCCGGTGATTGTAACCCGAAAAAAGCGTCTTTCTGCAGCATGATAATGCAAGACCGCACTGCGCAAGACGAAACCTGGAAAAAATTAAATTAAGGAATTGCGGTGAGAGCTATTGCCTCATCCTCCATATTGGCCCGATATTGCACCATCGGATTTCCTTTTGTTCCGATCGCTACAGCATTTTCTAAGTGGACAAAAAGTTGGAAAGTTGGACGATGTCATTTAAAAATAGGTATTTTGAATAATAATTATATAGAACTAGACTTTTCTTTTTGAGTAAAATCATTTACAGGAGATATTAATACTAACCTGTTGCTCTTCGCTTTCCCAAGACTGCATCATCATAGAAATTATGCAATAATCCAATTAGTAAAAATACTAGTAGTTTTTTGTGATTCAAAAACATTGCCATCAAAATGGGTTTACTTGAATTTCTGTTGCAAATAGCTGCGCACGCACATGTGGCCTCTTCACAAAAACAATTCAACAGCTCATCTAATAGCGGCTTTAGCGGTTTCCTATTGATCTGCTGAAAACGTTGCTGCTTCGGTTTTCGCTATTCGGATTTAATCTCCACATCTTACTTAAGACCGGCATCACTCCAGAAGTTGCTGCAACTTATATAATATCACATACAAAGTCTTCAGACATAAACCTTTATAATTTTATTCTCTTTATTCGGATAATGTTTATCTCCTTAGATTTCGTATTAATACGAATATGTGTGGTAACTTTTAAATATTTCATCATAATTCATATAGGTTTTCGTCAATGTATTGTTGTTGTTTCTAATGAGCACATACATTTTCAGGTTTAATAGTCTAATCTAATCTAATAGTTAATCTTTTGGTAGGTGCTCACTTAGCCGCAATCCACAATCCCGCAATCCAAAGATGCAGAAAATCTTGTAACACTCTTTTCGCCAAAATTCAAGCGGATGAATTTAAAAGACTGATAAACTATGTGAGTTGTGCGTGTGAAATGTATGTATTTATATATGCACAGATAAAATGCACAATTACTTTTGTAGGTTGGGCGCAGTAATTGAGATTCGACCCCACTTGCAATTACAAATAATGTTGCCATAATGTGGTACATATATCTGACTTTTACGCAGTTCAATGGAATAGTACATCTATTTAATGGCCTATTATATACCCACCTCGCGTCTGTGCGTCCATCAAACGGAAGAAAGAAATTAATGGAGCCTTCGCCGCAATAATTTAACGCATTCTTACAGAAATATTTCACTCTTCCTGTGATACACAGTGAAAGTAAACACAAATGTAAATCTGAAGACATAAAGTCAGGCGTGATAGGTTACTATTACGAAAGTAAAGTAATTCCCCCTCGCGTTCCGAATCTAAGCGTTTCAAGTTTCTTTGCGAGCTCCTGTAAGCGATCACTGCAATCTACATATGTACAAATATTGTATAAGCGTATGTATTTTAGTTTTACATACAATATTTACATACATATTTAAGTTTTCATTTTGATTTTGAAGTAAATTCTTTTATCTTATGTTGAGTTTTTTCCCATTACTTTGACTTACTTAATTTTTTTGTTTTGCTTTGCGTGCTGCTTTGGTTATGTGGGTTTCGTCTCATCATAAACGAAGGTGTTTGTGAGTGGTTTGCAAATGGCAAAGCATGAGTGAGGTGACAAACTGTTTTGGGACAATGGTAAAACATACGTTTATAATGTACCGTGCACATTCTAACGAAGCAGCCATTCTAGCCATTCTTTTGTTCTAGAGATGACAAAAGATTTGGACTAGATTCAAAAATATTGGCAAACCCGGTAAACGGAAACGTGCTGCAAACTCGACTTTGTGAATATTTTACTATACATATTTATTATTGCAAACGTCTTTTTATCTATTGTGACTTTCAGCGGCGATTTTTACACGAATTTAACCGTTTCTTCACAATTAATTTAACAATGTAAATTCATTGGACAAACCAAGTTGTACACATTTATTTGTAGCATTTTGTACTTTATGATATAGCTTTCTAGTTATTGTATTTATTGTTGTTTTTTAATTTAGTGTTAGTGCAAGCACTAAACCCGCCTACATATGTTAAGTCTCTCTTTTGCTATACTATACTAACTCTCTTAATAAAGCTCGTTTTAAGCACTAGTCACAAAAACCGAAATAAGTATAAAAAAGGTAAAATTCCGACGTAATATTATTTTAATATAATTTTGCAAGGATAGTGGATTGGTGACGTGAAAGAAGGCAAGCCTTTCATTAGGTGATGATGATGAAGCACGGCAAAAGGCGAAAAACTTGCTCTTTCTTTTAATTCAAGTTTCAAGTATGTACATACTCGTAGTATTTTTTTTGAAAAGGTTTTTTATTTGTATGATCCACTCATGTTAAAAGAATGTTTCTCCTTCAGAGTTTATTTGTTCTCTAGATTTTTTTGCGAAATAAGCTCAGCTTTTCATCAAATTTCGGGCGAAAACGCAAAAGAGCACACATATGCATTTCTTTAAAATTCTTTGACTTGATTTATGGATGCACAGGCAAACATACTCACATCATCAATACATACATCCATACACATGCTTTGAATACATATAACTCCAATAAACTAAAATTTCCGTCGATTACTTGCGAAAAAATCAAAGTCCACCGACTTCACCGGCTTCTCTGCACTCACAAACCTAAAAACCTAACATCTCTTCATCTTGCGTATTTTAAGATACTGTTTTTTATTAGTTTAGAGCTGACCGGCTGTTGTGTTAGTACTTTCATCGGTTGTATTTTAAAAAAGTAATTTAGTAATCGTTACGGAAGCATAATTAGAACAGCGAAAACTTTTTGCAGAAAAGATAAAAAGAATTATAATGAAACAGCAACATAAAGCAAACACTTCTATCTCAAACGCTCCCTTAAGCCCACGTCCGGTCTCGATACTAGACACTGAGAAACTGAGCGGCCGAATTTGTTGGAGCAACGAAAAAGTTACCATTCATTTGGCATCTCCCATTCAGCGTTGTATTCGACATTTGTTAGTTCTACGAGTAAAGCCGGTTGTTGTTGTTTTTGGGAAATAAAGGAATCCCTAAATGTGGATACAAAGTGTGGATAAAGCTTTTTTTGTTGAGGTACACAAACTGCAGAGAGTATTTGAGTTCTACGGAAGAGCATTAATATTTTTAATAGCGTTTATTGTGAGATTTCAATCAACAAGATGAGCCCTTGTAATAAATTTTCATATTAACTGAAAATAGGCTGGCCTATGCGCCTATTCTTGTATAATGCTTCATTGCAATAGGAGAGTATAAACAAAATTTTTAAATTTCGTTTAAATATAATAGCTTTTCGACTTTTCTTAACAAGCACTTTTTACTGCAAGTAATACTCTAAAAAGTGGTCGGACGGCACCCATTCTTAGCACCGATAGCTTCAAAAGATTTCACAAAAAGGCAGACATGCTAAATCGATTTCAGCTGAAAAATATAAACAGAGCCTCCATCAAGAAATGAGATGCCCTTATCCATTTAAATACAATGAGTTAAACTTGAGCAATACGAAGACGAATAAAAGCTTCCAAACAGCAAGACGTTGTAATCGCATTGGAACTTTGGAAATTTCTTGCATGCAATCCTGGGTATCATTTTTAAGGGGCTGAAATTGACTAAACTTCCATTGGACTTTTGTTAATAGATGCCATCTCACCTAAATTTTTCACCTAAAATTTGATTTAAAAAAATCAAATCGACAAATCAAATTATCAAACGTGTCTTGATACTTGTCTTTGATACTTGTTTGCGTATCTTAAAAATGCAGCCATCTTTCAATTTTGGAGTGGATACTTTTTCAAATGAAGTTGTTTACTTCATCTTTTTACCTTTCAATGTAATTCAATTTAATACCTTTCCAAATTCAAAAGCTTTATTAATTTAACTTTACTTCAATAGCTTGACATAAAGCAAATCAAGACAATATTTTGTGTTCTATAATTGGTATGTGGATATAACATTCAACTGAATATACGAGTAATTCGTAACAATGAATAAATGAAATTTATTGTTATATTCTTTTAGAAATCAATCGGAATTAGAATCCGATGATCGTACATGTCTTTTCGACTTCTTGCGCTTTTTTTTCTTATCCTTTTCTTTGGAGGTCTCTTCATCTTTTGAAGAAGTTACCGCTGCAGAGGCGGCTGTTGTTACGGTCAACTTTTTTAACTTTTCGTGCTCTTCGAGCTTTTGCAATGTTTCCGCTTTGAGACGTTCGAGTTCTTCAAGTTCTCGTGCAGTGTTTTCTTTTTCTAAATCTTCTTTACGTTGCTTCTCTGCACGCTTCTCTTCTTCCTTTGCGATTTCTTTACGCATATGATCCTTGAACATTTGCAATGCTTCTGCGCGTTTTAGCATCTTTTCACGCGCTACTTTATCTTTGTCACCCTCATTTGATGATGAATTAGCGTGCTCTTCAGTGCGTTTCAAAGGTGATTGTTCCCGAGACTTTCGATTACGATTCGACCCAGATTCAGAACGTCGGCTACCGGAACGTTTGGAGCGTCTTTGTCGTACAGGCGTTCGAGACTTAGAATTAGAGCGGCGGTCACGGCTACGTTCACGTGAGTCATTGCGGCGCCATCGCTGACGATTGCGAAGTTTAGGTGATCGACTACGTGAACGATTGTTTCGATCTCCAAAACCGCTAACACCATCACGTGATCGTCTTCTTTCTGTGGACGAACGGCGTATAGGCGAAAGTGGATAACGATTCCGGTAGGAACGATCTTGTGAACGGGATCGTCGACGTCGATCCATAAAATTATTTCCATTACCACCACCTCCACGTCTGCCACGAAAATTACGTCTTGGCGGAGATCGAAAAGTCCTTCTACGTGCTACAAAACGGTCACGCGAGGGCGAACGAATTTCTCGTGGTCGTGATCGCGACCTTGAGCGTGATGGTGAATGCGATATTGAGTGCGAACGTGAGCGTGTACGTTGACGAGAACGTTCGCAACTGCGTCTAGATTTCCCTGTAGCTCTTTCTTTTGGCTTCTCTCTTTCTTTGTCCTTATCACGTTCATCATCACTTATCTTTTGCTGATATCGACGAGATGTACGTTCCTTTTCTCTTAGAGCCGGTTTGGACTTCTTTTCTTCCGCTGCAAAAGCGTCTATTTCATTTTCGCTTGCTGCTTGGTCTTCATAATCCAGTGCATTCATATCCATTGATTTTTTGCGTTCTGGCACCTTTTTGCGGTCTTCGATGCGATTTTTCCCCCGCGGATCTTTTTCTCGCACACGTTCCTTTTCATTAGCTCGCACACACTCTTCTTTATCCTTTTCCTTATCGCTTTCCTTTTTCTCCTTTTCTCTTTCCTTTTGTTTATCTGCAGAATCATGTGGGCGTCGTTTTTCCTCTCTTACTGGTGATGTCTCATTCCCTATGTTGCCCCCATAGGAACTTGCATGGGAAAGTTCATAAAATGATTTCTTTGGATCCTTTGAAACTTCTTCATGACGCTTTTTGCGTTCGATTTCACGGCGTTTTATCTCTTCTTCACGTATGTTTTTTTCTTCTTCCAGCCTCTCCAAATCCGAAAGTTTAATAGTGCGATTTTGTGCTCTTTTCCAATGTGGTGGCGTGTTACTACGCGAGCGGCTACGTGAAGGTGTTCGAAACCGCTACATGAAACAGTAAAATGAAATATTGAATTTATGAGTTCAACAAATTTAAATACGAAATCGCTTACGAAAACTCCGCGTCCTTTAATAACACGTCCACTTCGCGATGTTGGAACGCGTCTTTTCGACCAACCAAACGCATTACGATCATCACGAATGTGTTCTTGTTTGCTATGCGAGTTGCGTCTAGTCCTTTCCCTCTCAGGTGAACGATCACGCTTCTCTCTGTCACGCAATAGAAAACTATTGGAAACCTGTTCGTAAAAACATGTTATAATTCTAAAACTATGTATTCGAAATAAATAGTAAAATTTATATTTTTAACATAGTGCAAACACTTAGGAAACAGCTCTAGAGTAAGGCACACAAATAATTTTATATACCCACCGAAATGGTTTTGCAGATCGTTGATTAAATCGAACGGGATCTAACTCTCATAACTCCCATCTCATTATGTAAAATATAATTTTTAATATTTTTATATTATTTAAAATTAAGAAATTGTATTGTTTTATAATTACAGTTCCTTTCTTACGTTTCAAGTTTATATTAAATATAAATAATTACTTACTATATTATTTATTTGAGTTACTGATAATGTATACGTACTATACTGTTATACAGGCTAACGAGACAACGAGGACACGAGACAAGAAAAAAACTTAATGGGAAGGGGGGTTCAATATCTCCCAATTTAGGCGGGAGAGAATATTTTCTAAACTTCTATTTCCCAAAAAAGTCTTGGGTATTTTCGAATAAGAACCTAATTCGAAAAGGAGAATAAGAACAAAAGATTTAGCTTTAAAAACCAGTATGAAGAAATGATCTAGCTATCACCGTTATTTTTTAATATTTTTTTTCCGATTTTAAAAAATGTCCCCTAAATGTTCCACCTAAACGCGCGGAAATTGACCCCCTTCCAATACGATTTTTTCTTGCCTCGACCCAACCTACACGTCGTAGCTTTTTGTAACATCTTATGCCCTGTTTTTCTTTAAGTGTATTAATGGTGTGTTCAGTATCAGGTTATTTATTTATACAAACCTCTGGAATTTCATCCGGATCAATTTTAGTGACAGATACCAATGGATGTAGTTCGCCCTCTTCGACTTCTTCGTCGTTACCAACTGAATTAAGACCACTGAACTTAGGTTTTTCGACATCCGATCTAGAAAAGAAATTAAGTAGCTGCACCGAAATATTGCTTTTGATATGCAAACCTTTCTCCATCGTTCTCATTGATCAATGACTTTGAGTGTTTGCTGTGCTTCTTCTTTTTCTTCTCTTTACGCTTGACACGCTTATCCTTCTCCTTATCATTGTCTGAAGAACTAACATCATCAGAAGATGCGGCTCGCTTCTTTTTCTTTTTATCCTTTTTAACTGAACAAGTAAGTTTAGAGTTTTAGAGAATATAGTATATTTTCGAAAAGAAAAATTACAAGCACTCACTTTTATTTTCACGCACTAATTCACCACAATTGGCGATAACCGCATCTTGCAGAGGACGAGAGTTTCGATCTACTGGCAATTGTTCCAATTGGCGAACTAAATCTTGTCCCGAAACCACATGGCCGAAAACAACATGAATGCTGTAATTATAAGTAAGGATAAGAACAAATTCCAGCAGCTGGTGTGTTAACTAAAATTATTAATTAAAACTCAAAGAAAATTAGCATACAAATTATTTTCAAGTATAAAAATACCAAACATGGACTTAAAATACTGCATTTTTCTTGTTTATTCCGATCCATTTAAAATATTCCCTAATCTACTGTATAATTCGTATTATTAATAATCCTTAAATCCTATTGTATTTAAGAACTTTTTGTTTTATATAACACTTCATTCATACTTACTTGTCCAAATGTGGAGCAGGCTGTGTAGTACTACAATGAAAAACAGAAGAGAGAGAAAAATATTCTTTACACATTGAATGTTAAGTTGTAGAATATTTTGTTTGTAGGCAAAGAAAAATTGGTTAAAATTTCTATTTAGATTGTCATCTAAACTGTTTTTGTGATGCTGTCATACTGACAGAATGACGGAAAAGTTGAACCACTTCAAGTAATCCGACTGAAATCCTGGTATTCGCATAAGAGTGCAGGACCCCCGCCAGCCTACCAATGCCAACGAAACCGTAAAGAAGTTGGTGCAGCAATTTTAGCATATTTACTTCAGCAACTAACAAGGTAATATTTTGCAAGTTCTGGTTGCTCGTACATCACTGGGAAGCCTTAGAACTTAGCTAGATAAATAACAAATCAATAATAAAATTTAAGAGAATTTAACGAGTTAACAGATATAAATGCCATTAAAATAATATAACAACGACTGCAAAAGAGACTATTACATTATTTATGAATTAAAATTTATTTCAAAAAATTTAAACGTGCATTAGGGAATATACTTACATAAAGAATTGGGACCCGTTTGTGTTTTTACCACGATTTGCCATCGACAACAAAAACGAACGGTCATGTTTAACTGAGAAGTTCTCATCTGGAAAAAAATAAATTCATGCTAATAAAAAAAATTTCATTTAAATAATATAGAGATCACATAAAAAATTATGTCTCATATATTATATTATATATCCATTCATATTACATCTTAAACGGCGGCAACACAATAATATACTCGTATCAAATTAGGTTATCAAATAAGATTATTTTTCGAGTTGACTACAAGTGTATGTTTATGTTCAAGTATTTTAATAGAATTTCAAGTAGGAAATTACAAAACTTAATAAGACTAGTATTGAAAAATAGTTAACTAGCTGGAAAGAGATATAAGCCAGATACCGAGATTTGTGTTGAGCAAAAGTTTTATTGTACCGCTTGTCTCATATAATAAGGAATATACAGTTTCATATTCTAATAGATCAACGAGAAGATATGTTGATGTTTGGGGCGCAAGTTTACCTTCAAATGTTCCGCCGTATATTGATTCCCCGCCGGTACCATTTCCAGCAGAGAAATCTCCAGATTGTATCATAAAATCTTTAACTACTCGGTGAAATATTGCATTTCGATAGTGTAACGGTTTTCCAGTTACAATTCCAATTCCCTTAGTACCACTGCAGAGTACCCGGAAGTTTTCCACAGTTTTGGGAGCTACATCATTGTATAGTTCGAATACTATACGACCCACAGCAAGACCACCAAGAGTGACATCAAAGAAGCACCGCGGTCTAGCTGTCACCGACTCAGTCTCACCAACAGTCATTTCTGTTGAAACCAATTGAATTTAATTATATGGGCTTCAATGTACATTAAATTTTAATACATTTAAAACTCTTTTTCAGTTTTGTTACCAATTTCGTCCTAAATAAACTTATAATGACGGAAAATTTTCTTCAATCCACACTACACGACAGTCAAATTACGAAATGCGCTGTACCTAGGTGTGGAAAGTTAGGTACTATTTACACATGCGACAATTGTCCCTTGAGGGACACAGATTATCAGTAAACAAATTTACTTTATTGAAGCAATTTCCATTTTTTTAACAATTATTTGTTGTTTGTTGTGGGGACACCAGCGATTTGCCGTTGCCATAGTTTGGTTTCCGAGTTATGGTCTTTTGAAATTTGAGAATTTCAGGCCTGGTATCGTTGGAATGGTTTTTGAATTATCTTTAAATTATTTAAACACAAAATTTGGCTTAATTTTACCATTGTGGAACTACGCCAACTTCGTTGTTGTTATTTTTGTTTGAGTTTTTTATGCTGATTACAACCACACAACAGCAAGAAATAAAATATTTTTGCTCTCGTAGTTATCGAGTTGAAATTTCAAATTCTTATCACTATATTTCCTAAACTATTAAAGACATCCGGACAGGATGGACACTATAAAGGAATTTGAAATAGCTTTTATTTACATAAAATACAAAGCCATTGAAAATTCTAGAAATTTTTATAAAAAATTATTAATTTTTGGAAAAAATACGTCAATTCTTACGTTTCACAAACGTTTTGACGAAAATTACTGCACAGAAACTACAAAAGCGACAACAAAATCGGAGTGTACCCAGAACTGTAATTGGACAAAATGAATTAAAGGGCCAATTTCGTTTGTCTCTGCGCAAATTAAATTTACATTTTGTCTGGGAAACATCAAATATTGTACAGGGTTGGAGTTTACAAACATCAATAATATGTGGTTTTGAACACTGCAGTCTATGGCAAAAATTATAGAACTCAGGATTAATCATTCCGGTTATTAGTTATCTTTCAACAGCACCACACACAAAACGAGTTTCAACCTTTAAAAGTAGTAAGCAGAAGTCATTGAACAGAAGCAATATTTTAATAACTGAAAACAATTTTAAAATATTATTGGGGAAACAGTTTTATTAAATTTTTTTAAAATTTAAATATATTTTCCGATATTTCTGTATTTAATTTTCGAGTTTTGAAATACATCCTGGCGCGAAAAAAGATTCCTTTAATATTTTTTGCCACATTGTTGTCTCTGTCAATATGCAATTTCATAAAATTATTCAGGATAAGAAAGCGTTTATGCGATTGAATATTTTATGATTTTCTTTAAAAGCAATGTATAAAAGCCATATGTGAGCAACTTAAAGAAAACTAACCATATGTTGCAGTATTAACGTCATTCCGATTTGTCAAAACATAACTGTATACCGAAATGCGTAATCATTCGTGACTCTATGGTAAAGAAATTCAAAAGAGGATTCTTCTCTACTATTTACTACCTTCTGCTTTACAATAGCTAATTTATTGTGGATAAACGACTTAAACTATATCATGGATAAACGCATTTTCCTTCTTCACGCGTTTTGTTTTGTGCTTTTGTATTTTCTTGGTATTTTGTTTGTAACGTCAAATATATGAAAGAATGAAAAAATGCTTTCAAAAACCGAAAACATAATTTTTCTTGCAAAATAAACATTTTTCGATAGAATTTTATTCACATAGATATGTAATTCAAATACCTTTCAAAAGATACCAATGGTTTGTAGGTATCTTGTACAGTTTATGAGATTAGGTCTGAATCTAAAAACTTTAAAGGGCCATAATTCGGAAAACAGATGATCTCAGAGGCAACTGCTGTTGATGTTGGAAATCCAATAGTAAGCAATAACAAAATCGTGGTGTTTGGGGCAGGTCTTAAATTTGCGATTTAGAAATACATTCCGCTCTCATAATCAGCGTACGCGCAGACATATTATGTGATGGTGTTATTTGCCTAATTGTAAAATATTCGTTTTATACTTATTCTAATCTATCAATTTCGGGCTACGGTTCATTTTTGCGCACGCGGTCATTTGACAGCTGCTTTTTTGACATATGCTTTTGTAAACTTTCTGGCATTTGATTATGTGTATGCGGCGAAATTGGATCTTCCTTTCTGAAGTTGCTGTCAACGGCGTCAAAACCACATGTCTTCTTGTTCCGTGATTTTCAAGAATTTTCTCTGAAAAATGGTGCAAAGTGTTGTAGAATTAAACGTAAGTGATTGAATAACAAACCATTGACATCAAAGAAAAGGTGCAAGTGTCGACGTAAAGCGCATCGTTATAAGGATAAGATATTCAGGCAAATTAAAAAAAATAAAATTCTTTTGTTCATGAGTTGTTTGCTTTCCGTTTCTTTTTCATTCGATTGTCAAGTCAATTCGGTAATCTTCCTGTTCTTTATTTGTGTGACTGAATCGTGACATTGTGTGCGTTTTTGCGATAGGAATCCAAGCAGAACTATTCGTGAACAACAGTTATTAGCGAAGAAAACGACAAGAAAATCTGAAAATTGTGTTGACATTTTTGCCTGGGTATTTTGGTAAGTGGTTAACCGTTTTTAATCATATTTGGTTTAAGGTATTAATGTCAAATAGTTCAGAAGATAGTGTGACTTTTGTTAATTAACTTATGAACTAGTTCAAATTTGCTTCTTTGTGTCATGACTTCACCTTTTCATGACTTCACCTTTTAAAATGTTGCTAACTTTAGCAATAGTTATTAACGCATCACAACAGTAAATAGTTTGGCTTAAATTAGGCATTGTAAAAATGCCAATTTTGATGTTGCTGTTTTCTACGGTATCTCCAACAACAAGAAAAAATATTTGCAGCTTTCCTCTGGCTCCCGAGTTATAGCATCTCGAAATTTGTAAATTTTGGGTCTGTATATTCTTAACTATCTTTTCTTAAGATCCTCACCTGATGCCGATGAAAAAAACCTGCGTCGAAAGCTAAGAGTCCCTAGTTTCTTAGTATTGGCATAATTATGGGTTGTGAGCTTTAAAATTAATTTTGGAAAAAATAACTAATAATTTTTATTTAGTATTTATTTAATAATTTATAATATTTTTCTCCAAAAGTACGATTATTATTAAATAAAAAAAAATAAAATACAATTTTGTATTACATAAATAAAAGATAATTTTAATACCTTTCCAACGATATCAATACAGATCCAAAAGTATAGAATTTCGAGCGGCTATAACTATGAAACCACAAGAAAACGGAAAAACGTTTAGTTTTTGTTGGAGTTACCGTAAAAAACAACAAAATTGGGGAATGTGTACAATGGTTAATTTTGTCCAATATTTTGACAGAAAATAATAATTATTTGGTACGGTTTGCAGTCCTTTTTCATATTTTCATTTTAAATTTGGTCTTATGGTGTAAAATAAATTTAGCTGAGGAAATTTGCGTCGAATAATTTTGAACCTGTCAAGATATTCAGAAGAAATCAGATTCTGTTCAATAAATCAGAAATACTTTCGTAACGGGTATAACTGGTATTTCATGCATTTCAAATATTCAATTTATTCGGGTGTAAGCGCAAATGGTTATTTAAAAAATGAATATTTTAGTTTGTTCGTATTAATTTTATTAACAATTTATTCGATGTTATTTTAAGAAATTTTTCGTAATAAGCGCGATGCAATGCGAACCTGTACAAATCAGCTTTAAATATGTAGACAGTAGAATGAAAAAATAAATCACTTTCTTTGATTTCGACTAATCTGAATTTTTCTGGACAACCCGAAAAATCTTAAAGATGAGCATTTTCATACTCCCACAGAACAAACACTAATATAGCATTTTGTAAACCTTTGCATCGCGTCACTCAGCTAAGCTTTCATCGCGACGAATGTAAATAACGTATTTTCTGTGTCTGACATGCGCCATAAGAACTTGTTTGACACAACTCAGCGAAATTTACGTACAATCTTAAATAGTTACATCGACCGCAATGTAAAAATATTTCATGATGTAAATTAATTTGTTTATAACTCTCAACATTGCTCTGCAGCCCTGTTCCGTTATTTGTTTTCACTTCTGTGTCTTACCCATTTCCTTGACAGTGTGAGGCTCTTATTACAAACATAACCTCAATAAATTTTTAGTCGGCGGTGCTGTCGTATATTGCAGTGTGTGTAAAACTCCGAGTAGTAAATTCTAGTCGGATCTGTGCATTATAATTCAATCGCTCTAAACAATACCGTGCAATTTTACTTAACTCTGTAAAATGTGATTATTTCGCTGTTCTAGAAAGGGAAAAATTCATTGTTTTATAATGGTGACTTAAACCATTAGCAGAAAATTTTCCTGATATTTATATCCACACAGATTTCTCGAAAAGCTGTTAACTTTAAAAGGAAGAATTTAGTAAATTTTTTTCACTTCGTACTACTGTTGGTTATATGATTTCTTGATCGACCGATGAAAAAATTGGGCTAAAACAAAATCAAGTCAGGACTATCAGGATTTGACAATTCATACAATAGCAATACATTTCACACTGCAAATTTACTTACTATCTAAAAGGTATAAATTTCGATTTCGTGAATGAAAATTAATATATGTGTATGTTTTTGTATTTTGCTTAAGTAATTTTGCAATGTTACGAATATTAAAATTAAAGGATTTGTTATATTATTTTAATATTTTGATATGAATGAATGTACATATATTGATTTTGAATGAACATATATTTGGTTAAAGAATAGTTATTTGAAATTATTGACCACTAAAACATTTTATTTTTTGTTCAGAAAAGGAAGCAGCAAAAAATTTTCACCACGTTTTGGAAGCATTTCTAGAGGGTGCGTGACGTGTCTGTCTCACGACTCTGAAATATTAAAAAACTGTTGCGACAGACGACAATGTCAGCTAAAGAGGATCATCAAGCATCTCTAAATGCCGCAGGAAGTGGTACGGCAATTGCCGGAAGCACTTCACCAGCGGCCTCCAATAATTCATATGCCAACGTACTGCAAAAAAAAGATTCTAAGAAGGTTGTAGAAGATAGTAACATTGGATGCTCTGAAACAGGTGACGATAAACAGAATCAAGCACACTTAAAGACTTTAAAATCATGGAGTGAAGAAGCTGCTGTTGCCGAGGCATCAACTGACTCGATCGCCGCTACTTCCAGCGATATACCCTTAGCTGCTAATGTGACTGGTGAAAAACGTGCAGCAAATGCTGACAATACAACGGAGAATTCTTCTGAAGTGGATGATAATGCTGATTTTGTACCCGTAGTTTCGCACAATCGCCGTGACCGCAAAGTACGCCGTAAAGAAAAACAACGTGATCGTCCTTGGGCTGCTGCTACTTGCGAAAAGCCATCAGGCAGTGGACGTGGTATGGGTCGAGGTCCGCGAGGAGCTTCTTCAGCTGGTGCAGATTTTGGAGTAAGAGATGACGACCGCAAACGACTGAATACTCGTGGTTCTTATATAGATCGGAGCCCACGTAAGGGTATTGGAAAGCAACAAAAGAAGTCAAAGGAAAATGCTGTAGTTGGTAATGTTGGTGAGAATACTAGCAGTGGCAGTGACGTTAAAGCGTCTGAAAGTGGTGATACACAGACTGAATCCGGAGCAGGCCCTGCTCCTCAACCTAAAAAATTTGTTGCAGCGCCTCCACCAAAAGTCAATGCTTGGAAGGTAAGCCATAGTTATTTTGAAGACAATTGTTTTTGAAAGTTAATAAAATCAATAGTTTGTGTTGCTTGGTGTTATATAATAAAATAGAGCGATAAAGCTGCAATCTAATATATATGTATGTATGTATTTTAAATATAAATACGACTCGTATTATACGAGTACATACAGCTGCGGTCAAAATAATAGCAGTGCTTAAATCAACAAGACCAAAGTCTTAAAAAAACAATAAAATTAATACAATTTATCAGTTTTTATTACTAAAAATTTAATGTAGTTCCTTACAATGGCTTTTGCTAAGACAAGAAATCCAGACAAATCATTTAAAAAAATTATACTTACATTTATAAGAAAAAACCTCCAAATTTTATCGGTCAAAAAAATAGCAGTCAATCATATTTTCAAGAATAATAGGTATATTTTCCTTACAAAAGTAAAAATTAAACAAGGATTTATAAAGAGGAATTAGTCCAGTTTATTTTAGTACTTTGTGGAGTAGCCTTTCTGTGCTATTACCTCAGCACAACGACGATGCATCGAGTTAACAAGATTTTGGCATCTTTCAAATGATATATCGTACCATGCGCGCTCGAATACCATCCAAAGGTCATTGGTGTTGCTTGACTTTGCATCCCACACTGTCTTTTTCATATCGCACCACAAGTTTTCAATGGGGTTGAGGTCTGGAGATTGTGCAGGCCAATCCATAACCTCAAGCTTATGATTCCGAAACCACTGTTTTGTCAGTTTACTGGTGTGCTTAGGGTCATTGTCCTGTTGGAAGACCCATTTCAGTGGCATATCTTCATCGGCAAAGGGTAGCATTGTATTTTGAAGGATATCCACATACAGCTTGCTACCCATAATCCATTTTATGCAGTGTATGGGCCCTACACCATAATATGAGAAACAGGCCCATATCATCAAACTCGATCCACCGTGTTTTACAGTTTTAATAGTGCACCTGGGATCGAATTGTATATTTGGGCCACGTCTCACATATTGTCGAATGCCTTTTCCACCAAAAAGGACGATCTTGCTTTCGTCTGTCCATAAAATATTTCTCCACTTTTCAAGTGGCCACAAAGTGGCCACAAAGTGATTGCGAGCAAATTCTAATCTCTTTTTTAAATGTATTTTTTTTTAAAGTGGAACCCGTCTTGGACTTCGGCCATTTAAATTATGCTCTCTGAGCCTTCTTTTAACAGCTTCTACACTGGCTGGTAAATTTAGCTCCTTCTTTGTCTCTGTAGCGGGTAACATTGGATGATTTCTAGAATATCTCACCATGCGTTTCACACACCGGGGAGACATGACAGCCTTGCGTCCTCGTGTTTCTTTTTTTGATTTATACTTCAGAGCATTAGCAATCATTTTAGCGGAGCATCCGATAATATCCTATATTTCCCTGTAAGGTTTTCGTTCCAAGGAGAGATTTTTTATTATTATCCTTTTTTAGTCTGCCCACTGCCCACTATTAAGAAAAAAACTTTAATAAATTTATAACATTTTACTTAAAAATGATGAAACTTACTTTTGCAGAACCAATTTTAATATGATAAGCAGATTAAACAATTTTGGAACTGAACAAATTGAGCACTGCTATTATTTTGACCACTCGAAATATGAACTTACTTACCCAAACGCGATGCGTACAAGTACCGTTAGGTGTTTGGCACAATCTGAACACGTGTTTATATTGTGCTTTTGTCAACTAACTGTATTCAACTCTTGAGACTATAAAAATTAATTGTTTGTTTGAAAAGTTTTGCATTTTTTCCATAATCTACTTCTCACTGCTATTATTTTGACCGCAGCTGTATATTGATTTTAAAATATATAATATTCAGTTTTCGCCAAAAAAGTTTTCAATTTGAAAATGTTGCCATTTTTACGCGTGTTATTATAAACGTGTTTAATTTTGTAAAGTTTCACGTATTTGTTTAAGTGTAATTCATTCACCAGAATTCACATTCTTCATATGACATACATAGTAAATTTCGAAAAGTCCTATTTATGTATTAATACATTTCTGAATTTAATTGATTAAACTTATGAAAAACTGTAGGCATATATACAGTAAAATTGATAAAATTTATGTAAACAAATACGAGTTGGGAAGATATATTATATAAAAATACATAGAAATAGCGATTTGAGTAGTCTTTACCAGTGATCATTTCGATCAAATTATATTTTTACATTTTATTTATTTTCATTTTTAATACAAATTTTTTGCTTTGAACTATTCTCTTGTTACATTTGTCAGCATGAAATTGTTTATTTTATTTTAATCAGTTATTAGTTTTTTTCCTACTCGTCTTGGGGAAGTCGTTTACCCTATTCTACACTAAAAATCAAAACAAAAAGTGTGCATGAAGAACAGAATTGGCTTAACATAAACAAATTGTATTAATTGGTTGCGCAATCCTACGATTTTCAATGTGTAGCGCTGGCAAAAATATTCTTCGATTTTTGTTTCTAAAATTTGCTGTCGTTTGATACGACTCTTTTGAGTAATATCAATTGTGTGGGTATTTATTCAACACAGTCAGAGAATAAATGCCAAGGTGTGTGCATGAAGGTCATAAGTAATGTTTTGAAAACTTTTATTGTCGATAAAAGATAAAAACCAAATAAAACCAAGTTAATTTTTTTTGAGGAATATTGACCAGGCATAGTTTTTAAATGAAATTATAAGTGTTTTGTTTCAATTAAACTCCCACAACAACAACCACTCGTAGTGGCAGTTTTCAGTTTGTATTGCTTTCGCATAATAAGTTTTTAAGATAGTTCAAACTAACCGGTTACGACATCCGCTAGCAAAAATTTTTAACGGGTTGTAGAACTGTACGTGGAGTTTGTTGAGCTATTTTAATATTTAGCGTGAAAATTAATTCACCACGAATATATTAGACAAACTTAGCACAGACAAAAACCGCAATCGCGAAAGTAAAATATGCTTGTGAGCAAGAACAAAAAAACGTGAGTGATTTTTATATTTTCATCCAAGTACAAACAAATACATACCGCTATGTATCTTCGGTCTTTCCAACAAAAATATCAGTCGGGATGAGAAATATTCTTGTCTTCAAATATTTCGATCACTCAAGTTGTAAAAACAGCGTTCGTTGACAAATAGCTATTGTAGATGAGAAAACTTCGGCTACCGTACAATAATGATCGTTGGTTAAAAAAAAAAGGTTGCGCAGTCAAAAGATCGATCTTCGAAGATTTAAATTAATAAAAAATAATTAAAATAATTTAATCGCTAAGATCAAAAAAGGCAGGGGGAAAGGTTAATGGTTTTTAGATTTGCTTCGCTGCAGAGACACTTGAATGGTTGAAAATTAAATATTGTTTGTGTACGTTCACGGTAGCAGCTTTCTCATATTATACGATCCGTTATTTGCGACGACTGTATCGTACATACATTTTATTCTATTACTAAAGGAACCAAATACACAAACCTCACAGATTTTTCGAATGAGTTACAATAGATAAACTACAAGAATCGCAGCGAAAATGGTGCAAGAATGGTAGAAAGTGATTAGAATGAGAGAAACAGAAAACAAGAGAGTAATATTTAAATTATTCTACACCTTTTGCAATTGTAGTTTAGAAATAGTCATTTATATTACAGAAATGGTCATTTGTATTTCATAAACCGTCAAATTTATTTCAGAAATTGTCTTTTACGAACTTTACCGTCGTGGAACCACTTCAATTTTTGTTGTTGTTTTAGTTTTTTATGTAGAATTTTAGAAGAAAGTGCTCTGCGAAAAGTAAGAATTGACGTATTTTTCGTAAAAATTTATTTTGACAAATTGAGTGTGATAAGAATTTTTGAGACGGTCACTTGATCACTATACTATAGCAAAAAAAGTTGTTGTTGTAATCAGCATAAAAAAACCGCCAAATTTAGTTCAGAAATCGGCAAATGTAGTTGAGAAAATGTGATTTGTTTATTTTCTTTTACTGGGTCATTAATGAGTTTTCTTTTAAGAGTTCTATGCACATATTAAAGGAAAAGCAATTCAATATTGGGCATTCGATTACATAGATTTGTTATTTAAATAATAATTGATTAAAATAATGAACAGTATTAATGATTATATGAATTAAATTATTGAAAAAATTACACCCCGTGCCAAAAAAATTCGCACTTGTAAAAATTGTAAATTTTCCGATTGTCAGATAAAAAATGTGAGGAACTGCATTCAATTTAATAATAAAAAGTATAATTTATACCTAATTATGCATTTTTCTGCTATAAAAAGACAGTATTTGAAAATTTTTCCATTAAACCTTCCAGTTCAAAGAAAGTAATTTTTTTAAATATTTGAATGTGGTTGTTCTAAGTGATGAACAAAAAGGCCGTGTATTGGCACTCAGCAGTGAAAATAATTCGAGTAGAAGAATTTCTCAAAAAATTGGGTGTAACGGAAGTACGGTGCGACATTTTTTAATAAAATTTCAACAAACCGGTTGTTTACAAAGTTTACAAAGTAAACACGGAAGTGGTAGACCAAAATCCACTACACAGCAGGAAGTTCGGAATTTAGAACGGATGGGACTTCGCAATCGCTTTCAAACAGCTAGGGAATTGAGGATAAACCTTCAAAATAACCTCAGAATGGACATCAGTAAAAGAACTATTCAAAGACGTCTAAAGGATATGGGTGTTGAAGCTCGTTGGTCTGCCAGAAAGCTGCCTTTAACAGCGGCTATGAAGAAAAATTGATTCGAATGGGCCAAGAAGCATCAGGAATGGATAGATTTCGATTGGCGCAATGTCATATTTTCTCGTTCTAGTTCTTTAAGTACATTTTTAATTTTCTTAATAAAAATGGATTATAATGGTTATATTCTATCCACAGGTAATACAATTTAAATAAAATTTTGGTATAACATTAATGTCCTGGCCAGGAAACAGCCCTGATTTGAATATTATTAATAAGTTGTGAGGAATAATGGGGCGTACAATCCAAGAGAAATCCCCGAAATCTGTCCAGGAGCTAAAAAGTTCAACAAAATGCTAAAAAAAAAATTCCAAAAAAAAAACCAAATATCCATTTTGTGTATTTCAAGAATATTTAACAATAATAAATTAAAAAAATCAAGAAAATCCAACTCAATTTTTTTACTCCGTTTTTATAATAGGCTGTCATAATATATTGGTTTTTTTCACCCTTTTAGCGGAAACTGCTATCTGCCGGCTCAACCTCACTTTTTTGCTAAATGATTTTGCCCAGGTAAAGCCTATAGTGTTTACAAAATATATAAAAAGTACAACCGAGGTGAAATAATGAAAGGTGAAATTATTTGTGCGGTTCTCTTTGGCACGGGGTGTATATGTGTATATATGTACACAATAGAAAACAAGATAACGCATTCCGATATACAGTTATGTTTTGACAACTCGTGACGTCGATGACGTTACTATGTCACACTCGGAACGAAAAAGATCCGAAGAAAGAAGTGTCCGGTGGAATATACGGGATAATTTTCTGAGATCATCCCTATCACACATTTTTGCTATCTCTGTCGCACCTTCGCTAAAATTTTCCTTGCGGCTGTGAAAAAAAGTTACGTGTTACCTTGGCCCAGGTCATTAAAAAAGGCTTCAAAAGCAGCTACGTGACCCGAGGACCATACGCATTGTTTACCCTAACGCCGATTCAGCTCTTTGGCGTACGTGATTAAAGTCACATTGATGCGTTTCTCACGTAAAGTTCCACAAACAAGTAAGTTGCATTTTACATTTGAGACATTTTAAGGAATTTGTAGACTAGGATAGACTTTGAACTTGTACAACGAATACATTTGACTGTTCACATTTAAGAGCCTTTTGTCTCCGCTACATTAATTACTCTTCTGCTAAGACCGTGTTACCGTCTTCATCGTTTACAAACACTTAACTTTTGTAAGACGTAATACTAAATGTAGTGAGAGTACTCAGAACACAATATCTTTAGAGCTCAGTATTCTTGTTAGTTTAGTTTGTTATATTCGGCCAAGGTGAAATAATGAGTACCAGTGCGTGTTCTCAAACCAGTAACACATATTCGGACTTAGATTAGTACTTTTTCAAGCGTATGAATACTGAATGTCACTGTAAAATTTGTGAAAAACTATGAAACATTTGTGAAAGAAAATTCAGTTTTAATGTGAACATTTGGGTTTGTTGTTTTAATATGTAAGAAAACAGGAGACTAAGTGTTCCTGGAGGTACTTTAGTTTTCAGTTTCCAGACAACAAAACACACGCGTCTCCCGTTACAAATCCTTAAAATGTTTCAAATGTAAATTGCACCAAACAAGTAAAACGCACAATTAAACATATGTAGCTGGGCGCTGTGGGTTTCTCATTCAAGATATGAAGGCGTAATGTCCCATGTCAGACTAGGCATCTTGAGGCCGGATAAAAAAACTACTATAAACGATGCGCGTTCTCAAATTCGATACGTGCAAGCGGTTGAGAGTGTGTTTGTGAATGATTTAATTTCAACGAGAGCGTTTCTCGGAGTGGTTGTGTCAGCAGTAGCAGTGCGCGTGTTAATTCGTATTTTTTATGACGCGGAGGATAGGTATTACTACCTAAATACCTATCTTGCAGTGTTTTCTACATTTTCGCCAGCTTCCATTTTTACAGTCATTTCCAAGTTGTGTATATATTATACATGCTAGAAAGAGAGAAGGATTTTTTTGCATTTTTGTTTATTTATAAATAAAAAATTTTTCTTTCTTCTATACTTTCCGGAAAATGCTTTGGGTAATGATATTTTGGGTCTGTTTTTTTTTTTAGTAGAAACAGACTATTTATATTATATTAAAAAAAATAGCATTATACATTTAACAATAAAACCCCAAACAATTAAACTGAACTTATTATAATACCATATAATTAGCTTAATACCATATAATTAGATTTTAAAAACCTGAACAGGAACAGTTTCGATTTTCAAGCATTTGTTCATGCTACCTGCAATATGTTCGTTTCCGCGAAGTCCTTGCTGAGGCTACCATGGATAACAAAACAAATGAAAAGGCCACAAATGAGCTCTCAAGTGGCTTAGTCTGACATAGGCCAGTCAGCAATGCTTGACTTCGAGTTATTGTTGCTGCCGTATTCGGATTTCTTTTCAACGCAACTGCTTCGGTAAATCAGAATTTATTCCGCGTCGAAAGAAACACACGTCCTACAAATTTCCGCTATTGACTAATAATATTTCATCAGCGATATAACAATAAATACACAAAAGTTTACACAGAAGTAAATAAATACACAGAAGTTTTAAGGTAATTAGGAAGTCATTTAATAATGATTAGTAAACCAAAATAAAAACCACAGTGATGGAAAAATTAAACAAAAAGTGCTTGTTTTAGAATATCTTGTATAGAATAATTTAAACAAAAAATATTAACAAGTCAAATTATAGTTTAAGTGGCGTATAAAAATTGAAGTAGCTCTCCTCCGGAAAAGTTGAATATTCTTTGGTACGAATTGTTAACCTGTTCGTTTACCGAAGCCTATAATTGATTCTTGAACTTTGGTTCAAGTACAGCTCACAACAATCTTTTTGAGGGCTTGACCAGAGGTTAAGATTTTGTACTATTTGGATATTACTGCTACTTGCGCTCCATAAAACCCATCGTATGTAAATGTTTTTCTCTCTATTTTTATATCGGAATTAATATATGTGGGTATG
This sequence comes from Myopa tessellatipennis, assembly GCA_943737955.2. Taxonomy (NCBI): domain Eukaryota; kingdom Metazoa; phylum Arthropoda; class Insecta; order Diptera; family Conopidae; genus Myopa; species Myopa tessellatipennis. The sequence goes on along the minus strand of OX031314.1, from coordinate 61,215,497 downwards.
TGAGATGATTGTTAAAAGAAATCACAAGAGTATGAACGCTTATCGTACGTTATGCTTTGTTATTTTCGGTATTTGTTGTTATTTCCTATGTTGTGAAAGCGAATATACAAAGCATAACGTACGATAAGTGTTTCGTTCTTTGTTAAGAAATAAGGCCCATAATATAAGAAGAAACAAAAGCAATATAAAACCTCTTCTTTCCCCCCTGTACATCCATGTAATTAAATAGTATTGCAATTGTCATTATTTTCTTTAATATAAATAATTCTAAAATAAATATTATTATTAGCTGCGTTCTTTTAATGAACTGATCCAATCCATTAAAAGAACAACGAGGGAATTTTTGCTACAATCGAAACCGCGCCCAATTTCATTGCATAATCTTTCATGCGTAGAGCAATATTAATCGCGTTTTTTGAATGAACTATGCATGTCTCCATACAAAATTGACTTTCAATTTTCTTTTTAACGTTTTTCGAAATGCGTGAACTTGGCTACATTCAAAAAAAGGGATCTCTTAAAATTTCCCTATTATCCAGACAGAGATCTGAGTAAAAGCTGGGTGAGTGTCAGTTGTATAGCAAAGATCTCTACAGTTCATTAATAAAACGCAGGTATTGTATATTTTAAGAAGGTTTTTAAACATATTTATTTGGAAAATAATGAATAATATGTATGCGTCAAATAATATATTACAAATTTGAGTCGTTTGAAACACGTAAAATCAAAAATAACAATACGTTTAGTGAAAAAGTAAACATGTGAACTTTTAAAGTCTTCATCATCATATCATCATTTCTCTATATTTTTTATTGTAACTACTACCCCCATTTGCTTTATAATAGATTACAAAACCATCTTTAAGTCCAAAGACGGCCTCTTCGTCGGCCCCTCTCGATAAACGGGTCTTGCAGCCAAAGCAAGATTATCAGCAAATTGACAAAGTCAGCACAAATAGTAGCAAGGTAACCGTCCTATCTGCCACCTCTGGAACAGCTTCAAAAGCTTCGTTTACGCCAGTAGGCACAGAAGAAACAAGTGTTGGTATGTGATTATTTAACTGTTTTTAATGGTTTGTGTTGGGTATATGAAATTCACTCATATTACGTTTCCACCGATTTAGATGACATAAAGGTTCAAGCTGCCGTTGCATCCACCACATTTGTTGTTAAGGACAAAAAGAAAGTCAACCTGAAGGTGCGTGTTTATAGCACCACACACAAAAAATGTCCGTAATTTTCCGATTTTTCTATTCTCCAGGCCAGCGACTTTAGCAACGTAGGTGACTGGCCGATGTTAATTGGTGGCAAATTCACTAACAACGAAACTAAACGTGCATCAAAGAAACGATCGAACGTTGATCCCCACACATCAAACGTTGTTACTGCATCTGTTAACTCTGCATCAACAGCTGCAGACTTCTCTGTAGCACCTGTGAAAGCTAATAGTTCCTCGGCGACAGTATCCGGCTCAAAAAGCTCAGAGCAACAGCAACAATCAAGCTTTAATGACTCCAAATCCCATACTGTTTCGTCAGCAGCCGATGCCTCAGCATCGACGTCAACTTCCACCGGTGCCTCAGCATCGACATCAGCCGGTGCCTCTGCCGGCATTAACAAAAAAATTCCCAAACACAAATGGCGTCCACTGCAAATCGACTTGGCTAAAACAAGCCGTTCCAAGCCTATTGGTCGCAATACACGCCGAGTGTTGCCGAACGGATACGCATTTACCCACAGTGGCAGTAGTGCCTACAATGAACGAAACGATCGCACTCAACACACTTCCGGCGACCATGGTTCCGATGGTGGCTTCGAAAGGGTCAGGAATGCAGAATCTCCTGAACGCGTTAATTCCTGGCGTAGCGGCTGCACAGAGCGTAACAGTCAACGTGGAAACGGTAGCGATACGCAAGACAACGAGAGGCGCACGAATAGACGCTTCCGCACACCCTATCGCGGTGGTCGCCAAGGTCGTGGCGGATACACAAGACCGGGACCAGGTCGTGCGTCAAATCGCTTACCACGCCATCTGTTAGCCAATGGAGAGTACGCAAACTATTTGGTAGCAGATGCTGCCGGTGCAGAATCATCTTATGTGCTCATGGGTACCCATTATTACGGTCCTGTCCCAGCGGCATACATAGAAATGGATACGCAAAGTGTCAAGGCAGCTATTAAGAAACAAGTGTAAGTATAAAGTTATGTGCATAAATACTTACGGTTCATCATCATTGCTTCGTTGCTTTCAATACTTATTGAAAAGCTTTCACTTTTAGTAATGTTTCCTTTTGCTTTTGTCTTTCCTTAGTGAATATTACTTCAGTGAAGAGAATCTTACAGGTGATTTTTTCTTACGTCGTAAAATGGACGCTGAGGGTTTCATCCCAATCACGCTTATTGCTTCGTTCCACCGTGTCCTAGCATTGACCACCGATGTCTCCCTTATTATTACTGCTATTAAAGATTCGGAGAAATTAGAGTTACTCGAAGGCTATAAGGTGCGTACAAAAATGAATCCAACCATCTGGCCCATTAAAGATTTGCTGGATTCTACACACAATGCTTTTGACGGTGTTCAAGGCCCTTTGGAGAACAACCTACAGCCTCAGGAACAACCAACAGAAGTTGATAGTAAGAAGGGCAATGAGGAGGATGAGGTGGGGAAGGTAGTTGCGATATCAGAAGTAGATGAAAATAAAACAACCGTACCAGCAACAAAAACCGATGTCGAAACGCCAGTGCTTGTAGTTTCCTTGCCGCACATTATGACGTCGCCGATGGTTGCAAAGCCGCTCTCTACCATACCACCACCGCCAGTGCCAAGAAACTCGCATAATCCCGTACATGCCTTGTTATTGCAGCAAGAAAAACGCACTCGTGCATCAGCACTAAATGATATTAGCGTATTAACTCAAAACGTGGAGACAGGAGGCAATGCGGTGGCTGAGTTGGCCGACCATTTGAGTGGCTTGGCGGATAGCGTTAAGACTGCCGTGAAGCCCAATCGATCGAATGAAAAAGGCAAACCTTTGGATGAAAAAACATTCAATCTAGAAGCTGCAGCCGAAAAGGAATACGTTACTGCTGAAGTAGATCCTGATGGTCTTTGGAAAGAGGTGAAAAGACGCTCAAACAAATCAAATGCTTTAAAAGATTTAAAGTCTTTAAATCAAACATCAGCGCAAATCTTACCACAAAACCAAACGCTTATCAACAACAATTCCAATACCGCCATGAAACCACAAACTAAAAATAAACCTCCCACATCCGACGCTGCTCTGCACAACTCTATATTATCCAATGCAATATCTTCTACAATTATGCAATCTAAAATAGCTTCTTCTACAACTACTATGCCATTGCCAGCCGCCACCACTGAAAAGGAAGAATTAGACTTTCAGTTTGACGAAGAGCTACTGGATCCAATACCCGCTTCTGGGCGCATTAATAACTTTACCGAAAACTTCTCCGACGACGATGAATCTGATTACGAATTTGCTGATCGTGACATCAACAAATTGTTGATTGTTTCACAAGTGCAACGCGCACCCAAGCATGAGGGCTACGATCGAACCGCCGACTACACGTCGCGCACGAAAATTAGTCAAGATTTAGAGAACGTCATCAATGATGGTTTAGCCAATTATGAGGAAGATCTGTGGACTACCTCAAATGTGGCGGCCGACTATCGCACTGTCAACGTCATCTCGCAAGCCGATTTTGAAAAATTAGCTGGCGGCTCGCGGGCCAGTCGCTCACATCATGCCCAGCAACAACCTCCACCTCCACCGCCTCCGGCTTACGATGACGAAGACAGCCTTAACAACACATTTAACTCAACGTTCAACAGCTCTGCATCCAAAGCACGACGCGCCCGCTTTTATGCTGCGCCCAATTCACATACCATCGATTTACGCACCCCTCGTAAACGCAAGACTCGTCATTCCTCGAATCCCCCAGTCGAGGCTCATGTCGGTTGGCTACTCGACACCGTTGAGCACCGTCCTCGCACGTCTTCAATGGGGTCATCGGCAGGCACATCGCCAACAACTTCATCTTACGGTTCGTCAGTGCCACAATCACTGCCTGTTTTCCAACATCCATCGCACTCGTTACTCAAGGAAAACAATTTCACGCAACAGGCATACCACAAGTACCACTCTCGCTGCCTTAAGGAACGCCGTCGTCTTGGATTCGGTCAGTCCCAGGAAATGAATACACTATACCGGTTTTGGTCTTTTTTTTTACGTGAGAATTTCAACAAAACTATGTATAATGAGTTCCGCGCGCTCGCTTTAGAAGACGCTGGTAACGGCTTCCGGTATGGATTGGAGTGCCTATTCCGATTCTATTCTTACGGTCTAGAGAAAAAGTTCCGCCCGAACGTGTATGATGACTTCCAGGAAGAAACCATGGCTGACTTCGAAATTGGTAAGTGTTTAATTGTAGTGGTTATCTTTAGACTTTATTTCTTACTCCTCTTATTACAAAAATTCCATCAGGCCAACTGTATGGGCTGGAAAAATTTTGGGCTTTTTTAAAATACTATAAAAACGCCGATAAGTTAACCGTACAACCCAAGCTGAGTGAATACCTTAGGAAATTCAAAACTATAGAAGATTTCCGCGTGGTTGAACCGGAAATAAATGAAATGCTGCAGGGTGTTGGTAGCCTTAATCGGGGGCGCAATTTGCAGCGCTACCGCAGCGTTTCCGAAAGTGATGGCGCTGCTGTAGTTGTAGCTAGCGGTGGAAACGCACGCAAACCAAATACAACTATTACAAATCGAAGTGATTACGTAGGCAATCGTCACCAACAATCACATCAGCATTACCAACAACATCAGGGTGCAAACTACGGCAACTTTGGCCACAATCGCCGTCGAACTGGCAGCTTTGGCAACGGAACGGTACGTGTGCGCAGTGGTTCTTTGGGAAACAAGCCGCAGGTGGCCAATCGTAACCATCACTATGGAACGCCAAATGAACCTCGTTGCAGTGGCGGGAGTAGCAATGGCAGCAATGTGGGGTTGCCAAACAGCAGCGGTGGCAATTATAAGCAACAACAAAGACAACAGATGCAGCAACAACAACGACCAAAGCTACACCAGCAGAAAGGACATGGTAAGGATTCCGTTACTGCAGCTACTTCGACATCTGCAACAAGCAGCACGTCATTGGAGAAGTAATATCGAAATGTGCTACAGTTTTTGTTGGAGAAGTGACTCTTTTTGTGTAACCACTATGATTTAATTTTGGGCATTTTTCGTGAATTCCGTTATGTCCGTCTCAGAGCAAAGCTATGTAAAATTCTTACAATTCGGTGTCAGTCACTGTAATATCAGAATATCATAATTGCAATCACGTATAACGTTTCAAATCAAGTATTTTTAAATCAACTCTAATGTGCTGCTATGTTATATATTTCATTTGATATGTTTTGGAAAAGATATTCATTGGGAAGGAAAAGATAGCACTTGTTCCATTACATACACACACATATATTCTAGAATCTAGAGGATGACCTTTGTTCTACATACTCAGAAATTTTTTGGTCAGTTGCTTCCTTTATATTTGAATATTTTATACTACACTATATATATATATATATTGATAAAGTGATCTACTCAACAAAAATGTAACCAAGTAAATATTGCCAAAATGGTTCGAATGGTCCGAAATGAAATGCAGGATCTAAGAAAATAGTTAGCCTAGACATGCTGTTATTGTCACACATTAGAAAATCGACAAAGGGTCGGTCCAATACATACAATATACATATAGTACATTATATTTTAAACATATAAAGCATGTCACTTCATTATGTTCAAATTTGCATCCAGAAGATGATTAAATACAGTAGATACGAGTACACTATATGGAAACATACTAAAAGAAGTTTACATGAATAAAATTATAAAAATATGAAGTGTGTAATTTATTAACTGAACTTAACGAAGAATGAATATACAGATATAAGCAGGGAGGTTATTATTTATAACAGCGTAATGTGCTCCTGCTGTGTCAAAAATAAATAATTCAATTTAGTTGTAAGCACTTTCTTTGCACAATATAAGGGCAAAATATTTTTATCCAATAAAAGGTTTTACATTTAATTGACCAATTTGAATTAAAAATTCAGTTGCATTCAGGTGCTAATCGAAGATGAAGTCCGTTATCATAGTTTTGGAAATCGTTAATACAGTTTGAAAAATGTTGAAACCATAACACACTATATTAACCAAAATGCGCATTTTCACTAAAGAACGACTTCAAGTTATTTCTTGTATTTTATAAATCTATGCTTTAAAAAAGCCTGTTCTTAACGAGTCATATGAGAGCTAAAGAGCAGAAAAAATGAATTGTAACAACAAAGAACATATACATATATAAAACTGTTAATTAGATTAAATAAATCAATAGCTAAAACATAGAAAAGAATAATAATTAATGATGATTTCTTTACTTATAATAAAGTCATAAACGGTTGTTATAAATTCACATAACATCCATTGCAGTCACGATAACAACTGCACTGCAACGCCTAATGATTTGTATATCAGAAAACGTAAACAAATTTGTTAAATATATTAAGCCTTTCTCAATAAAATAGTTTTTTGTAAATATTTTCCTCCTTTCACTTTTTATTTTTAAATTCTGAATTTTATACTATTAATATTATAAATACTATGATTTTGTCATTATTATTACTCCTATTATTTCAATTATTGAGTTCAATATACAGTTTTATAATAATAACAGGAATTCTTTATGAGGGATATTAATTTCTTCTTTCTCTTTATATAATTAATATATAATTTAAATTACTACATATAATAAATATACATTATGTTTATTCTTATGTTTTACTATTATTGATGTAAGCTTACTTAAAAAAGTGATAGATTATCCATAAATATTATAATGAGACTATTAAAACTAACATATGAAGCAACAAAAACTTACAAAAAAATATTAAAATTAAATTTAGTGAGAAAGAACAAAAAAAGGAATAAAAACATGAAAAACTCATATTCATTGCGTTTATTTAATTGAACTGCTGTTATTGGAAAATCAGGCAGTATTCTTCGTCTTCGTTGTAAATAATGACGTATTATTTCTTGAACACTTGTGTTTGTGAATATCGAATATAGTGACGGCTGGTAAGTCGTCTTATCTTATGAAATCTTTTTGTGTTTCCGTGCAGATCACGCCAAAGGCGAACGCGAGGCGAATGTGTAAGATTAGAAATACAACAAAAGTTTTAGGGAAAAGTAGATTCTATTCTATTCATTCAGTGATAGCCAGGTATTGCCAGTGATCTGTTGCTTACGTAATACGTCACATGGAGATAATAAGAGTAATAATAATAGACAGTCTTTTTTCACAAATTATGCTTGTATGCAGATATAGAAATTCTTGATCAGGTTGATTTGCTGAATATCGCTTATAAGAGATTCAATAAAATATCGAAATTTAAGCATGTATTAAATTGCAAACTGTGGGTCTTGAGGGTGTTTCAATGACGGTTCTGGTAGACGTCAACTCAACTTAACCTAAAGTTAAGCAGTACTAAAAATGTGCTTAAAATTCAGTCTTGCTTTGAATTCTGGCATGCAAGGATATTCGGGGCCATAGACCATATAAGGATGCAAAAGTGACTTGAATTGGTGTTACCTTTTATATGTACTTACAGTACAAACAAACCTTCATTTAATTGCTACAGTGAATTAGAACTGTAAAAGCATACATACACCCCTGGCCAAAATAATAAGTACATCACCCCAACAAAACTTTCGATCTCTCTAAACTTACGATATAACAAGATATACCTTGTGACTCACCTTAATCATGAAAATTATAATGTGGAAAAGCTGTTGAATATTATAATAAAATTCTTCAAAGTGGTTGTTCATATTTTGTAAAAACAATTTTTTTTAAAAAAACCACAAAATCTGTCTGGCCAAAATAATAAGTATAATACATGCAGGATTGTGATTTAATTCAAGTGTGAAAATTTTGGCTGAGTGACTTTTTTTAAAGAGAAGTAGCTTTTCTAATTGTTTAAGAGATAAAATTCGATAAAACACTATTATAATTATTATTTAGATGGGTAAAGCGACACATTGCACTTTTGAGGAGAGAAGAATAGTTTTAAAGATGCGAGAAGATGGAAAATCACTGCGAGATATTGCTAAAATACTACAGCATTCATTATGTTTCGTGCAAAACGTTTTCAAGACAAAAAAAGAAAAGGAATCCCGTGGAAGGCCCAAAAAATCAACTCCTACAGCTGACCATAGAATTGTGACTTTTGCAAAGAAAGACCCGTTTAAATCGTCTAGGGCGATTTCAGCAGAAGTTGGCAACGTTGTTAGTGCCAGAACGATCCGCCGGCGTTTACTAGGAGCTAAGCTCCCAAGTCCAATCGCAAAGAAAGTTCCTATGCTTCGTAAAACAAACTGGGGATCAGACTGAAGTTCGCAAAATATCACTCTCACTGGACGGGAGATGAAGGTGGAAAAAAATGGCGAAACTTCCCGTGGAGCGACGAAACAAAAATAAATTTGTTTGGTAATGACTGCTGTAGGAATGTAGGAAGACCACAAGGAAAAAAGTTTCACGTTCGCTTTACAAAAAAAAAAAAACAATTAAGCATGGAGGTGGAAATGTAATGGTGTGAGGTTCTTTTTCGTGGAGTGGAGTACGTCCAATACACTTCATAAAAGATACAATGAACTCATCTGGATATCAAGAAATATTAGAAAACGTTATGCTATCCTACGCCGAAGAAAATATGCCACTAATATGGACGTTTCAACAGGATAACGATCCGAAGCACACGTCCAAATTAGTAAAAAATTGGTTTAACGATCAGAAAATCAAGATTTTGAGCTGGCCAAGCCAATTACCGGATCTCAATCCGATTGAAAACCTGTGGGGGATCATGAAGAAAGAACTGGCTAAGAAAATAATGGTTGATACAGTGGGTATTAGTTCTAAAAAAAAACTTAATATGAAATTACTTGAAGGTGTGCTTTAATCTTACTAATTTTCTATGTTAACTGAAGTGTACTTATTCTTTTTGACCAAGCATATTTGAGTATTTGGACACAATAATACCAATTTTTTATTATTTAAGACTTCTATTAAAAGTTCCTTATTTGTTTTCAATGAATACATACCTATTACATATAAGCCTGTGTATTTTCTCAATAAAAATTAAATAAATGTATGTTAACTGAACAATGAAATTAAAATATTAATGTGTACTTATTATTTTGGCCAGGGGTGTATGTATGTGGGTAGATTTACATTTTTTTATTTCATAAACTTTCAATAGTCTAAATAAGCTTAAAACACAGGACTGTGCATATACAAAGAAACAATTACTCGTAAACCCGGCAAATTACAAATCCTTGTACATGTCTGCAGTTGGATCGACAGAACTTTCAGCTGGCGCATTCATTCGAGCAAACGAAAACATAGCCACCGCGTCGAAGCGTTGAGGTGTATAGAGGCCGGTGTGAGCAAGCATCTCGGCCGGAAATTGCTGTGGGATACATTTTGCCGTAGGTAAATTAATCAATTACTAGGCAGGCAAACATTTTCGAAGATGCCCCAGCAGTGTCGCGTTATTAAACCATCTGCTAAGTTCACACACACCCACCAAAATCCACAGAGGACCGAAAAGATGATCGCTGTCTTTGAAATGACCACTGAAGCAAGGAGGATAGGGATTTCGTTTACATTGGATATTAAAATTAAAACTAAGCTCAGTGTCCGTTGTATAATTTTAGAAAGAATCGAAGAAACCTTTAACCTGAACAGGATGCTTACTATATAACTGGATCATCTTGTGGTGTAAATAAATTGCGGATATCCTTCGTCAGGTACCCATCCGAATTGAATCTTAATGAAGTGAGACTTGAAGTCGGTCATATTTGGGTTAGACAGATGCGGCGACTGCAGCGGTCGATAACCTGTTGATTTTGGACAAGGCCGGAGTTTGACCCCTGTCGTGTAAAATAAGGCTTCGAATATAAAAGCGGAGGTCTTTATAAGATTACAACAATGAGCATTATTCAAGCTTTAAATAAACTAAACTGCAACACAATAAAATGTGTTACAAACTTAAAAAGTGTGCACTTGATTAAAAACGTGTATTTTCCGAATAACTAGCAGCGCAGAAATTCTCAATTAACTTAACAATGCACATTCAACAGCAAGAATTCAAACCACCAACACCCACAATTCACATAATTTCGATGCTATAACCATAATTAGCTACAATATCTGTTTTTAATACTGTTCTATGATCTAAGTAGCAAGCGACTAATTAAACTTGCCAAATGGTTTTTAAATGAATTAATTTTTCGAGTTCCGACTTTTATCCTACATGTCCCCAAATTGTTTTCTTTAATAAAAAGCGTTTTGATTTTCAATACATAAAATATGTAGTTGCTAAACTGTGTTTAATGCTACTTTAATAATGGAATAATGATTAAATGATTTCCCAGATGACCTCGCAGCCATTTTCGAAGAGTAGCATGTAATGGAAACTGCGATGACGCCGCAGCTCCTTCTACACGGTAAGGATGCTCCCAGAGTGTTGCACCGCCTGCCCCAACTAACATTATTTAAATATCAGACATCAGCAAAAGCACCAGCAACTGCAACAACAGCATGGAATACAACAAACTTCCGGCTCCTCGCTGCGCATCTCTTCAAGTGCTGCACTTCAGCTGCTCCAGCTACTGCTCGAGCGCGCGTAATGAAAGTGGTGCTCAACTAAAATGGAAAATTTATTGCAGTGACAGTTATGGGCACTAACAATAATAAAAATAACAACAACAATAGCGAAATTGACGGTACCAACACAGCGACAACCCTGGCAATAATAATAGCAGCCTGATGTGGGCGACGTTGATGGTGTTGATGATGTTGTTGATGGCGCTACTTCAAAGTCATCGCCAACATTCTAATCAGCCTCGTCATCGTCGACATCGTCTTTGGCGTTTGTTGCGGAAATACATAAATATCACAGTAGACGGAGGACAAAGTGCCTGAAGTAGGCACTGCAAGGTCAGCGTAGTCGGGATGCAGGGCCAGACAAAACAAATGGTGCTCCGAATTGTGCTTACTTGGATATCTGGGAAATTATTGTGGGGTTATTGCGGTAACTACTTGGCTTCATTATTCGTTTTTGCCACTGAAACACGTCAGTTTATATTTTTCTGATAAGTTTTAGGTTTCTAGGTTTAGAACATTCAATATATATGTACATGATCAACAAATTTGTTTAGAAGTTCTCAAATCCAAATCTTGACTTTTCAGACTTTTCTGTGAAAACTTTTCTAGACTTCCTTTGACATAGGAACCCATAAGAGGTTTTTTAACAAAGCCAAGTGTTCTGGATCGGAGATCGGAATATAGTGTATTGGATGCTGCTTTCTAACGATCCTTAATCAATTGTATTTAGTGTTAGTAGTAACATTAATTACTCATGTTCATTAGTTAATTCTTAAGTACTATTAAACTCTCATTTAAACATTTACTGCTATTCAAGGTTACTATTTTCAGATTTCGGTTTGGTGTTTGTTTTCTTATGCTTCCAAACGATAAGATTTTGACGGCTTGCGATAGTAAGACCCTCCAGTGACTAATAAAAGAATATCAAATTCTAACCTAATACTTAATAATTATAGATGGAACGTACATATAAAGCGATATATGTGAGAGACACTAATAAATTCGATCCTTTTTAAAGATTATTAGTGTTGTTGTTGCCTGTTTGTTAGAAATATTTGAACTTAACCTCAACAAGTTGAGAAAAATAAGGCTAAGGAACCGCGATATTGTGTTATACTAGTAAAATAGAGCGTACTCGTATCTATCTACGAAGTCCCTGAGTATTAGCAATAAAAACAAAATCTTATCTGTTAATCTGCTTCTTTTAATGTTGACATAAGATAAGGTTGAGATAGTGGCTCTTAAGGGGAAGTGCTGACATGTTTTCCATTTCGTTTTTCGCAGCAACATGGATAAGTTTCTATTATTATAAAAGCCGAACACTGAACACCCTACAATTGTTGGATTTCTATGCAGCGTTTGTGAGCTTTTTGCTTTCACAACAAGTAGACACACCGACTATTCTATGAGTATCATTGAGTGCACTTAATAATATACCTGAATGCGGTCTCTAAGTTTATCCGATGTAAATAGAATGAGTAGATGCATGAGTACAATACAATGCAATTAAAAACGGAACAAAACAATTCGATATAATGTTCACTGCAATAGAACTGCGACAGCTTAAGTTGGCAGAATAATGGATCAAGTGTGAGGAAAAGATATCTTTATTCTTTACATTGGTGATTGTAGCGGGTGTCAACGTGTAGCTCACAGATATTCACGCCGGAGTGGGGCGGCAGCAATACTCAGTGGTTGCTTGGCCGATCCACGTTTTTATCTTCCGCTATCGCATCACAACGTAGTTGCTTGGCTGATGATCTGCCAGCGTAGTTCTCGAAGAAGTCAGCAGGCGGCTCTGGCTCCGGCTCCGGCTTCAGTACTTCATTCTCATTTCCACAGTTTTAGTTTATCATTAAGTATCAGTTCGGAACAAGCTCGTCGGCTGCTTGTTTGCCTCTGCAAGAAAATATTTTGCGCCGTGAAAACCTAGCTGGAAGTTTTTAAATGCTCACCCAAATTGAAATTGTATCAATTAAAATTCCGACAAAGAACTAGATACACATGCGGGAGGAACTGAACGGTACACGTCGAACTTAAGTAACGCGTCGAACTTACATACAATACGAATGTGCGAACTAATGCAATAGAGTGATATATGAGTATCTAAAGATTCTTACAGAGCAGTTTTTAATATCGAAAATCCTACATTTCTACGTACATACATACATACATATGTATGTAGGAACTGCTTGCCAAGACTTACCCATAACGTGCGTTAATAACTTTTGGGAAGCGCTGCAAGGAAAAGTCAAAGCAAATAGAACGTCAGAAATAGCATGCAGTAAAGTGATAAACAACATCGTTCAGTAAACATGTCGTTGATTACAAACACAACAACGGCCACCTCACCGCCAGTACTCCAGATAAAGCAAATTTATCGTTTGTGGCGATTTATGTTGTCGCTCCTTTTAGTGTTCTATAATTTGCAGCCGGTACAAGGCAGCGGTAAGTTTCAGGAGGTGACAGTAAATTAAAGGAAATTCGAATTCAATAGAATTCGTATTTTTCCAGTCCAGTATTATTAGCGCCAACAACAGGTTTTTACAATTGGTAAACTACTTGACGAACTTGTTCAACTTGGTTTGAAAATTCGAAAACTAAAACTTCTCGAAGCAATGGGAAATCTCTGTTATCGCTAAGAAGAAGAAGAAACAGATTCTGATAGGGACCGCACTGGCAGTTTACCACCTTCACTATCATGATTCCAATGACACGATTCCAATTCCATTTGTATTGAGTTGCAGTCTTTGCATATTTGCGATCCCGTGCATTTCTTTATCTTTGTTTTAACAGTGCCTAGGTTGCTCCCTTGAAAACTCTGGAGTGTAAGAAAGAGATTATATTTCACAGTATACAGTTAGCAGTTGGAATTGTGCATTTGTGCAATGTCATTTATTGTCTTTCAAGTTTTGACTTAAGTTTTTCGTATTGTTGTCTTGCTTTCAAGTTGATATTTCAAACCATATCCGGAAATGTTGCTCCAACGGCATGCGGCATGCACAAAAGAACAGCTACTGTCAGCACTACGACTTTGAGGTGGACGCGATTCCGCCCCTGTGGCGTGGTTTGTGCTTCTCGACGTTCGGCTTGTGTTGCTCGCGTGAGGTACAGGAACAACACTGCGTGGCCGGACGTTTGGCTGCCTTGACGGGATCTCGCTGTAATGAGAAATTCAATACGACCTCGTACGCTGACTGCTGCCGCTTCTGTCAGGTGGGCCTGGCGGTCAGAGCCAGCGAGAACAACTGCAGTGACGACCAATTCGCCTATTTCGCCAAAGATGAATCCTACAACGTCTGCTGCGGCGGCAATGAAAAACTTAAACCCCACGATGAGCAGAAGGGTTACCAGAAAGTCCGCATTGGTAACGCTGGATACGGCAGGGATACCGACGGAAATCTAGGCGAATCTGATGTGGGTACGACTGGTGACGGCACCATTGTGTTGCAAGACGATGATGGTAAGTAGTATCGCTGGGAAATGCGGGTGGTTGAGGCTGATCAATGTGGCTAAAGCTCTTTCGCTCTCCTGCATGTAGATGACATCTGCGGCAAGGTTCCGAATTTGTGTTCGCACATCTGCGTGAACACTCAAGAAGCCTACGTGTGTAAGTGCAATCCAGGGTACAAACTGGACGAAAACGGGGTCACCTGCTCGCTTATTGAAAAGGCAATGAATGAATCATCTAATAGTGATAAGCATAAAGTCTTCGAAGGTGATCCAACTGATAAGGCGAATCCGGAAGAGGATGAGCAGGACACGGCTTCATTGGAAGAGGACGATGATGGTGATGGTGATGGTGATGGTGATGGTGATGCGGTTTTGTGTCCTCCGGGCTACGAACTGAAACGCAGTAAATGCATCGACATTGATGAATGTTCGCAGAACCTGGCGAAATGCAAGATCAGCCAGTATTGCCTCAATACCAACGGAAGTTACCGCTGCCTGAATATCAAAGGCGCTGACTGCCCGGAAGGATATCGATTGAGTACCAAGACGGATATGTGTGAAGGTAAGAAACTCGAAGGTGAAACTGCAATAGGTATCATCCTAGAACTTTACTCTAGATATCAATGAATGCGAGGAGGGTTTGGATAATTGTGAACCCGACCAGATATGTCAAAATGCGAAGGGCAGCTTTCAGTGCCAATCCGTGGTGCGTAGATCCAGTGTGCCGGGTGTTCCGTCGGGCAGCCGCTATCAACAAAGCAGTCAGCTGCACAAGTGCGGCTCCGGATTTGAATTCAAGAACGGTCGCTGTGTCGATATAAACGAGTGCCTGATGGATGAGAGCGTGTGCGACAGCAGCCAGGTCTGCACTAACGACATCGGGGGCTATCATTGCGACTGCAAGATCGGCTTCAATTCGGACTCCATTACAAATGCATGCGTCGGTATGAGGTTTTTGATTTACTGAGATATTTATATGTGGCATTTTGCGTATGTATGATTATGACGTGTGAATATTAATGTAAGAATGAATTTAGACTACATTTTTACACTCTACACCCGAGTGGTTCAGGTTGTCCGTAAGATTGTATGAGTTGAAAAGGAGGAACAAATCGATCAAGTGCAATAAGTTTATAAATGTGAAGAATTTCTTGATCGGTCATACGAGTACGATATACAAAAGCATGAGGGTGTAGGGTTAAAAACTTAGGCCAGTAAAAAGAGAACACGTTTTGCTTGATTGTCGTCACCTTTGCTCTGTTAAATTTAAATCCTATCTAAAACTAGATATCAATGAGTGCTCCATCAATAACCACAACTGTTTACCGACCCAACGATGTGACAACACACTGGGTTCCTACGTATGCACACGCCTCCAAAGCTGTGGCACTGGTTACACATTTAATGCGCAAACCAACAACTGCGACGGTGAGACTAAGCTCATATATTTTTCCTCATATATTTCCATTTTTCCATACTAAGCGCATTATTTCCCACATTATACTTCAACATACACAAAGATGATGACGAGTGCGCGCTGAATACACACACTTGCACCGCAGACTACACCTGCCATAATACCATGGGTTCGTTTCGCTGTCGCCACATACGTCACACTTCAACAACGACGACGACGACATCGACATCGAGTCCTTCAATGCCAACAACAACGCCAAAAGTAACAGCAACATTATTTCAGCATCCACCTGCACAGCAATACCCACCGCATCGCAATCAGAGTTACATCTACCCACCGTCATATACGGCCCACCAAACCAACACCCGGAACCATGTAAGCGAATACTCGCCGATGTACGTAGACTCGGAGGGTTCGTCGCTACCATGTGGACTCGGATTCCATCGAAATCATTTGGGCGCTTGTGTGGGTGAGTTTTCACATTCGGCAACGAACAAATATTGGTTGCGTCTGTAAACTGGAAGATCTGTAATTTGCTCATATCAAAGTTAAATAATGTAGTAATGCAATAATGCTGTCAGTGATAAGGTTTGTTTGCTAACCACGGTGTTACTTTTCTTGCTAAGATACCAATGAATGCCAGGTGAGCATCCCGTGTGGCTCCCACCAGCGTTGCATCAACACTAACGGGTCCTATCGCTGTCAGAACCTCCTTCAGTGCGGCGCTGGCTATAAATCGACTCCGGACGGCACCACGTGCTTGGGTGAGTGGCAGATGTTGCATGTGCTGTAGTAATATGGTAATTAATGGTTTCTCTCTCTCTCCGTTAGACATCGACGAATGCGAGACAAAGGAGAACAATTGCGCTGAAAATCAAATATGTCGCAACCGTCAAGGAGGATACATTTGCTCCTGTCCGCCGGGCCACCAGCTGTCGCGAGTGCCGCCGAGTGGACTCAGTCGTTGTGTCGATATCAACGAGTGCGAACAGGAGCACCCTTCGGTCTGTCCCTCGAACGCGCAGTGCTTGAACACGATCGGCTCTTACTACTGCGAGTGCAAGTCGGGCTTCCAGAAAAGCAAAGATAACGACCGTATTTGCCTTGATGTGGACGAGTGCCAAGAGATACCGGGTCTCTGCCAGCAGAAGTGTGTGAACTTCTGGGGTGGCTATCGTTGCACCTGCAATGCTGGGTATGAACTCAGTGGCGACAACCGCACCTGTAATGATTTGGACGAGTGCGAGGTGCATAAGTCGTACAAGCTCTGCATGGGCTTCTGTAACAACGTGCCAGGCTCTTATGAGTGCTCCTGTCCCCGCGGATATACCATGGCAATGGACAAGAGTACGTGTCGCGACATCGATGAGTGCGCATCCGGGGACTTCTGCACAGGCCGCAATGATATCTGCACCAACGTACGCGGCAGCTACAAATGCACCACCATCCACTGTCCTTACGGCTACGTCAACGATCCGGACCAAAAAAAGTGAGTTCGCAGAGACCTCTTCGTTTTGCATTCCTTGATATCTATATAATTTTGGTATAGTCGCTGTCGTCAAACGAGCAATCTCTGTGATGGGGATGATTGCTATAACAAACCTTCGGCGTACACCTACAACTTCATTACTTTGGTGTCCAGACTGCAAATACCTCCCGAGGGCCGTACAATTTTTAGCCTACACGGTCCTCTATGGTACGATGACATTGATTTCGATCTGAAAATTATTAAAATACAAGCGGCGGCAAACATCGAGAAAGCATCCGAGAATCATTTTGAGTAAGTTCGATTGAAAGAGTAGAATTGTGCTCACATAGTGAAAAAACTATTCCATAATTAATTATAATTAGATATATGAAATATATGTATGTACACATACATTTAAAGTATAATATATGATATTCGCGTTATATATTTACAGCACCAACAAGGGCAAACATGAGGTTCATCTCACGTTGAAACGCTCTCTAGAAGGTCCGCAGGACATTGAACTGGAACTCAGCATGACTGTGTTCACGAATGGCATGCCGCGCGGTAAGAGTGTGGCTAAAATCTTCATCATCGTCTCGCAGTATACGTTTTAAGCCCGGCCATTAGCCGCTTTACTGTTGTAAATTATTATTTTATTGTTTAATAATTTAATAAAGTATTATTTAATAAGGGAAAAAAATTATTTATTACATTTAAATACAATAACATAAACGGACGACGACATAGACGAACCTTCAGATTTTCACATGTCAGCCTAAATCACGGTATCCCATAGTTCACTGAGATCACACTACAAGGCAAATTCGGGATGGTCTTTCCCTGAGAGATACAGATATCATTTCCAGATATCTTATTTGTTTTGGATCTGTTTTCTTTTGTTTCGTATCTATACTTGAAGCGAACATTATTCACTTTAAATTAAAACTTGTTTCAAACCGAATTGGTAGAGTTTATTATAAGTGAGCAGCGAGTGTACTAAAATAAAATTTTTCTTTTAAATTCACACGAATACAATACAATAAAATCCATATACCGAAAATTAGGTTTAAAGGCTTGGAAAACGCAAAAGCCTTTGCTAGCCACCATTTTAAGGAATGGAATGGAAACAAACGACACACGCCATACACAGAAAACACAGCGCCGTTAACCAAAAATTAATTACCTAGTAACTTTTGTCATTTTGCGTCGTCGTTTGTGAATATTACGCTTGGATGAAACAAGGCTTCTGGCTGCCACTTTTTGCTTTTTCGGTTTTACTTTGTTGCTTTTTATGCTGTGCCGACTGCAAATCAGCAGCATTTCGAAAAATCGCTTCAGGTGCACAGTTTGTGAAATTGTTTTAAGGACGTAACATTATTTGTTGTTGTGGTCAGCTCGACTAAACTATTGGTTCAATAGACGTAACAATTTATTGAAATAAGTGACACAACACATGCATGCAACCCGGAGCAACTTAATTAAAATTTGTTTTACAGGCGACACGCGAAAAATGCAACTGAATACTGAATTTTTTTAACATTTAAGTCTCATCGTTTCACCTTTTTTCGGTTTACAATATGCAACGTAAAGAAATCGACGCTTTGTTGACTGTAACTGAATAAACAAGATAAAAATAAATTCGTTGCTTCAATTTCTTGTTTCTTTACCAGGGCAAACACAAAATATGGAGTGGGCTTAAAAACGTTATTATTGAATATTTATGATAATGTTTTCAGTTGCACATTAAGCACATTAACAATTCATCGGTCGAACAACAAGCACAGACACACACACAAACATATACAAGAATCCCGTAAGCATGCATAAGTTGCACACATTCGTGCTTTTACAACTCGAGCATCGATTGTTTTCCTCGAATGGGTCCTTAAATTTTTTATTATATTTTAATTGCACAACAGCAAATAATCGAGAACAGAAAGCAACTGGGACCCTGAGATGCATGGAGTATAACTCAGGCTTTTGATTTTTAATGGAATCTGCCTCTGGCAAGGCTTTCCTTTAATTAAAACGGACTGCGTTTGTTAATAAAAAGTAACATAAGTCATCACCAGAAGCAGGAAACAGGGAACAATGATTAATAAGAATCCAGGAATATCTGGAATAGCTTGACCCGAAAGGGGAATGGGCGCCCATGGGACGATTGGCCTAAACAAGCAGAGTTCTTTGATAAAAGTCGTCGTGTGTATATATAAGTATGTGTATAAGTACATATGTACATATAGTCGTACATATACAATATATTTCGTAATCGTAAATATATAATATATTTCATGGAGTTTTGCCTCACCGATTGATGCTCTTTATAATGGCACCCACCAATGACTTTCCCACTTTAGACACATTTACTTGTATTAAATTACTTAAGGTTGAATGCTGGCCTTTAAACTGATTTAAGGAATTTGTTATTTATTAACTTCGAAACTAAACATTAACAAAATGTTTTATAGTTTACGTAAAGAGATATAGTAATTATGAATGATTGTTACTTAGAAAATTTAAGATTTTTTGCTTTGTTAAATAAATTGAATCTGCCAAATTAATAACAGAATATACTGAGTTGAAATCTGCGGAAGCCTTGCGAAGTGGCTCATGTTGAGCAAACGATGACCTGCAGAAGGATAAATGAAGCAATTCATATCTTCTGGATGTACGGCGAGGAACGTTTAGTATAACATTACTGAGTAAGTATTCATTAACAGTAGTGAGGCAGGAAGGTATCATGAATGGTGATAAAGTTTAATAGAATTCAGTCTGTTGAAAACGTAATGTTTATGAAGTTTTAGAAATGTAGAAAACTGCATGAAGCCGCTTGAAACGAAGACAGGAGTGAAGGGAGGCCAGAAACTGAGAAGACTTGAGGTTAACATTACTTAGGTTACGTTTCTTTCGTGTCAATCAGGAAACGACTTAAATGTTACCTAAGAAATGAAATTTTTAAACAACATACACCAAAAATAACGTTCCAACTGTTTATTTCCATTTGCCTTTCGGTTTGTATTCATTAAATGTGAGAATGTGGGCAAGGTGGCAACTCTACAATGCAGCGTTTGCATTGTATTTTTCTACGTATGTTTGTATTTCGTAAGAAGTGTGTTTTGTACTCTTGTCTGTGCAGTTGAATATTTTAAGTGCACATTTCAGGTTTGCTGGCAAAATTAGTAATGAATGAATGCAATGACATTTCTACACTCTGCCCAGTTTAAGCAAGCTTCCTCTGCTTGCTTTCAAGATGCTTTTTGTCGATATGGTTTCCTTTTTAACACCCAGAAATACGGGAAACTCCAAGACAGATTGCGTAAGAGACGTTTTAATGTCTGCTTTCCAGGTTGTATCCCGACATTCGTATTATGCGTTCGAAGAGTGTTCTAGACTCTGCTGCATGGCGAATGCATGCAAAATTTGCGTGCAGAATGCAGGAAATTAAATTTTCCATTATTCACTCACCCAAACTCAGGCACAGGATATTTTCCTTTCATACTTTTCTTCGAGCAAAAT
Source organism: Myopa tessellatipennis (assembly GCA_943737955.2). NCBI lineage: Eukaryota > Metazoa > Arthropoda > Insecta > Diptera > Conopidae > Myopa > Myopa tessellatipennis. Next base: position 61,194,887 of record OX031314.1, on the reverse strand, counting down.
AATATAATCTAGTTTAATTTATTTATGCTTTCAACAAATCTTTCTTAGCAAATAACTTTTACTTTCAGCCAATACTTTAAACTAAATTTTATAACTTCGGCTTTAAAATATGGTAAAGGTTCTAATGTCGTATAATAGTAAAATATTAAAAATACAGGGAACAAGTAAGTGTTGTCTTAAGATCGAGAAATTGTTCAACCCATTCAAAGTATTGTCTTTCGGATATAAAGGACGAGATCTGATGGAAATACGAATAGAAATATCTCACAGGGGCTTGAATAAACCACTTTTAGGAAATTATAATTACAAAAAACCCTTGGAAAGCAATCCCGAAATTTAAGACATTTCTATTTGTCCCGAAACTCAATCTTTTAATGACTGCAAGACTGAATTCACTCGAACAATGTTTCCTCTGTGTTCATACGGAATACTAATTTTCTTGCTGAAGATGCACACATAAACCTGCGTGCACGACATATTTGTATGTGAACTATCTTCGTACAAACACATACATATTTGTATATTGTAGAAATTATTGCAAAAAGTTGTCTTTACATGAAATTCAGATTTTAAACATTCATCATGGAAATAAATGCAATCATAAATGCATAAAAGCGAACATTTGCGATGTTGAACATGCATATGAATAGCAAAAGAAGCACACAGAACGAGTCTTATTTGTGTTTAGAGAAAAAGGATTTCTGCAGAAGCTCCCCTTCTGCCGAAATTACGTGGGATGTCATATAATGACTACAAGACTCTGGCAGAGAGGAGGAAGTGAGCCGGGTGGTCCATGCAGGTAGATTTCATGAAGAACCACATCGTCCCGATATTTAAAAATACAGGTCTGAGATGGATTTACTATACAATGTTGCTAAAACTGTGTAAGTTTTCTCAGTGCCTGTGTGTAGACTAAATGTACAGACAAAGTAACATTTGTGCACAAACATCTGAAAAGTTTGTAGGATTTAATTAAGACATGAGGCCATTAAGTTTTCGATAAAAACTCGACTGAAGAAGGACAGACGTTGTTTGCCTCACAAGGCCAAATATGTCCTTGCAGTTTAACTGACTGCCAGAGAGTTGCCAATACTCTGTCAATTAAGAAGTTTCTTGCACGAAAGAAGAATTGAAAACAGAAGAAGAAGAAGAAGAAGAAGAAGAAGAAACTGGTCTTGTTTGCATAGCTTTTTGTGCAGTTGTGCCATCATTCGTAACACCGGTGCAGGTGAGGAAATGCAAGTGGTTGATCGGCTGTGGAAAAGTCGAATTACATATTCTTATTCCTGATTGGTATGCAGATTGCTCAGCCGTTTATTCTACATACATTGCCTACATGGAGAATACATGAGATAAAGAACATAAAATATTGGAGTAAGCTGATTTAATTAAATGTGTGAACATTTATTGAACTCTTCGAGAGGTTTTCATCTTAGAAAAAAATGTTCAGGATAAAGCATGTTAGAAAAATTTGGAATTGGTACCGGAATTGACGAAATATAAACGAAATTGAATAAAATTACTATTCACATTTTTGCTCATAGCAGTTCAGAAAAAATCTCTGCAAACTACCAGGAGAAGTTATTCTGTAGCAGTAAATCGGTGAAGCAATACTAACCCATTCTACAACACCCATTTTGCTGTTAAAGCGCAAAACTTTGCCTGCAGTTTCTGTTTCTTTAGTTTTTACCATCTTTGAGCAATTTGAGATGGAATTCGTGATGACTTCCGTCGCTGTGCTTACAATCCTCTTCCCACGTCGGTACGCTGTATCTTATTTAACGGCGCATAGTGTGCTTCGTTCCTTTTGTCGCATAAGTAACGTTTTATTCGAAATCTTGTGGCTGTAAAGAAAACAACAGCAACCAAAGGGAAGTATAAAGGAAGCGACTGACAAACTTGGAGAACTGCCTGCGTCCAACAATCAAAATCAACTTGTGCACATATAAAACGAGACACCGATAAGGAGCAACGGGGAAGGGTGAAACGGCGGAGGAGAAGGGGAAGAATTTGCAAGTACACGCAAATGATTTCCCTCGGCACAAACGCAAACTCGGCGGACTCGGCAGACCGCAAGAAAGTGTTGTTGCCTCACACCAACAACTGATACTCGTTTCTGCGACAATGAAGACTGGAAAGGAACACCCACAGCGTTGCGGTGTTGCACACATCCACGCATATAAACAAACTACATTTTTATATAAAAATAAGCTGCAAAACCATCCCGGACAGTGCTGGGTGCAAAGTAGGAATCGAGAGAAAGTGTCCCAAATGCTCGGCAAAAGTTTGCAAGCGCAGTCCATTGCACGGCGTTGTACGGAAAGAAGCGAAAGATTGGTGAAGAAGCTTCCACCCCTAAAGTTGTGAAGTTGTTGTTGAGTGCGGTGGTAAGGGTCTCCTCGCTTCAAACATCCTTTAGGAAGAACTTGAATGCCTTCGTTTCTGATATTTCGCTTTTGTTTCTTGTTTAGAAAACTCTTGCCGAGGAAGCAGAAAAGTAAAGTTTCTCTTTAAGATACACGTAATATAATCACTAGCAGCTGTGTGTTACTAATCGCTATCGTCGACTAGAGTCTTGTATTTCATTTTGTAACATTTTGTAACATTAACTAAGGTACGCTTTTCGTATGATTCACCTTGCATTTTTATGGTCGTGATAAGCACACAGATATTTATTGTGTGATTACAATTTTTGGTGGGAGGAGGAGGAAAATTCTTTACCTAAAATAGACACAACAGGCTTGCTAAAACCTGGTGTTTGTTTTTCAATATAGTCTTCTTGTAAGCCTATAAATTAACTTCAACGCTTCAAGCTTCCTGGTGCCAGCTGCAAAATTCGTAATTGCTTTTAGGTTCTGATTTGAGCAGAATCTCTTTTCAGCTAGCAATTCATTTCATATTTGATTTTAGTCGAGTTAAATCCCTTTCAAAGCGTTTTTATAATATGAGTACCTCTGTAAAAACTTGAAAAAGAAAAAAAAATGTGTTGTGTATGAATTCTGAGACCTGCTTTTATTTGTCACATACACAAATATTATAATACCTTAATATGCTATAATAATATTATAATATGCTTCTGATTTCTTATAAGTGTGGCAATAAATTCGTTGTGGAGGTCTTAATCGAAAGCCGTGTCGACTCAATTTTATTTTAACGCTTGGATCTTTTTTATCGGGTGAACTCAACAATCTTTCAATCGGTTATCCCACCGAAACACAACAACAATAAAACAACAAGAACACAAGCAGCAACGGCAAATAATCTATTGTGTTGGACAGACGATTCAGCGAACTATTGTGGGTGCAGTTGAAGTGGGTTCGTCCAGTATTGGAGCAGCTAAAACGGGGTCACAGAGAGATTTTATCGGCTGTGGCTGAATAATGCATGACGCTCATTTTCAGCGTTCGTGTTCGTAAGTGTACGTGTTTGTTTCTAAAATACAAAAACAAGGGAGGGAGTCGTTCCATGATCTGTTTCCGTTTTCAATAACTTTCCTCATTAATTTTGCAGGACATTTTGCTTTAGAGGTGTTGGATTTACAATTTAACATAAACCAACGATTCTAACATTCACGGTCCTTCGTCCTAACCTAAGTCAGACGTAATAGTACTCTTTTCTGCGAACTTACCTTTGTTGAGCTCTCGAGTTTTCTTCTTCTTCACCATTGTTGGTGTACTAAACAGCCTCCTTACCTTTACCTATATTACTATAGCATCTCATCTTCTTTTCGTATGCATATGGACAAGCGCTTGAATTGACTAAACTAAAATTGACTGCGCTCATTAAAAGCTGAGGTCTGTCTACAGTAATTTACTGAACCGATTGCAGGTGCTCGAGCTATTAGTTTGGTCTTCATAGCATCATTAGTCTGATTCTTTCAAAAGTGCTTTGTATAAGTAGGCGTGGCTTTGGACATTCGCAATGCATTGCGCAAACGAATATGTGTGTCAAAGTCAGATTTGACGGAACAGATAATGTACTTGAGACAATATTTTCTCTATAATTGCCACGCCCCTTCTATGAAAACAAGTACATAAGTTCTTCGGGTGAAAGGTAAGCAGAATATTTAATTAAACTTTCTATCGATGCGGAAAGAAGAATGCAGAAGAAGAAATGTGATTTTGTAATGTTGGTTCATAAACGCAGTGTTGTGAAATAATTGATAACAATTTATTTCATCATTTAATGATTAGCCAATTCTTAACCGCTTCCACGTGCTGCACTGGCATTCATTCAGCATTTATTTATGTCTTTTAACTGTATTTGTTGCACTCAACTGTAGAGTACACAATGCATTTATGACATTACAAAATATACCCACAAACACAGCGTTTTTATATCCTCATCCAAACCGATTGCTCCACCGATTGCTGAGATCGCTTAACAAGACGTCGTAGATCGCGTTCATTGTGAAGATTGACTGAATTAAAATTAAAGGAAATGAGTCCTTTGTACATGCATATTTGTATGAATATGCAGCGATTTATTCAGCAGCATAAAAGCACACAAGGAACTGCTTACCTCACTGCATGCTTCTGGTGTCACTTCGATAGTATTGCTAGTCGAACTAGCTCACTTTAGAGTGTACATACACACACATTGAGCAGGATATCTCCTGGTCTTCCATACGCACTGACTCATATGCGGTCTCATATGCGGAGTGCAGCGTTAAAGGCGATGCTAACCGAATGCAAGCGAAACCATTTTGCATCTTTTTAGTATTCTCACGGTAAACTGTGACGCTTTTCTGGTGTGACATGTTGTGACGCACTGCAGCGATCACGGTATGACTTAACGGCGGTGGTATCGATGGCGCTGAAGTGCAGGATGAGCATGCTGCCAACCGAAATATTTCCAATTTGCTGTTTTGATGCTGCAAGCGATGCTTAAAGCTAGTAGTTAGCATTGCAGACCCACTACTCAGACGAAGAGGGACGCGGCGGGCAGTTAGTGGCGCCTCGCTTTACAATGAACCCCACGTCTAACAATGCAACGTTAGTCACTTTTGACAGTGCCCGCTGTGGATGGATGCCGTGTCATACGCCAAGCTGTCTGCCTGACACATTGACAAAGTGTGCGCTGCTTGCTGCAGATGGCGCTGTCAGCTGAAAATTTGTGTTTGTGTCTCAGTTTTGGTTTTCATTTTAATCTTCTGATGTCGTTGCCGAAAGACACGCGATGCAGTGGATTAATGGCCCGCACTGGCGCTGCGCAGTGAGTCGTATGTCTTGGCTTCGATTCCTTGCTTCCTTGGCTTTCGATTTGTGGGAGGTTCTGAGTGCAGCAGCAAGTGCATCCGCTGCAATTGCATTAGGCGGCATCGCATCGCTTCGTTTCCAGCGAATAGTCCTCGCATTAATGTGACGAAGAAGGGCGACAATGGTGTTTGAAAGCAACAGGTCGTGTGACAACAATGAGAAGAAAGCCCGATTTACCTTAAATGTGCCTGAGTTTGGGGATACGAAACTTATTTCTGAAGTAACAACATTAATACCGCAATCTGTGAATAGATTTTGGATGGATTACATTGTAATCTGGAGAAAATCAGATGGCTGTCATAACGGTTTCAAGGCACACCGAACAGCAATCACAGTGCCAATAAGTGCAAAAAATAAGGGTCACTAGGGTCCACCAGGCGAGGTGATGTATTTAATATGTGTCGCTGAATAACATGCCGACGTGTTTACATTCATTCAGCGTCGCTTTAGCAACTCGTAAATATTGTTACACTGTATCTGCAGCCAGCCACAACACATGGACACCCACAAACATGTCCTGCAGGCCTCGAACGCAAGTCGCAGTGCTCGAGTGCTGTCGGAATGCCTTTAAATCCGGAAGGTAAGCTCAAATAATTAACGCCTCTCATAAAATAATATTTCACATTCGTTCTCAATTTATTATCGAGCTGCGCATGCGAGTTTGTGTTGAAATACTCTCGGGGGTTTGTCGTCAAACGTCCGCAGATTCTTAACGTGGTGCAGCAAACACCAATTTACAAAATCACTGCATCTGACCTGTGAAGTTAACATGCCACACGAGCATCTTAAGTGTTAGTATCTGAGCACTAAGAACACCAAGTGTAAAAGTGATGCGAATATATAGTGATGGTTATACCATGTTTAGAGAATGTATAGTAAAATGTAAAAATGAGGAGTGTCCTTTACTTGGAGGGACCGAGTATCGAGGTTTTCGAAACGTAAATATTTTTAACTCTGGCTTCAAAACCTGCGAGATGTGTGTCGACTGTTCCTCGCTCGGTTTTATCCAATGGACATTGTGTTATCTTGGTTAAATACTTTGCTCTCCGTCATAATATCGCACAATGCAAGGGTACACAAGGACCAGCCGAACGACACTCCGGATCGAAATAGAAATGACTTAACTGAAACTCGTGCTGTATTAGATTTTAACCTAGTGCACCTCCTTCGATCGCCAGCAGCTACGAAAAGCGTTCAATTAAATTTCGTGTTTCGATTCGCTGCAAAAATTGGCAGCAAATGAAATCAATGCATGCGACACACGTCGCACCCACACAATGCGTTGTTTAAATTGCATTTAAAAACGTTATAATAAAAATCCACCAAAGCCATTACTCAGAGCGCGCGTGATGAATGGCGGCGGATGGCTCCAGCGGGGTGCTCGTGCGAGTGCACCACATTTTATTGTTTCAGTTGAGATAAAAACTGCAGTCGGTGACATGAGGTAAAAAACGGATATTAAAGATTCGAGCACACGAAGCAATAACAATCTGCTGTAAGGACATCTGAAAAAACACAAACTGTTTGGCACAGAGAACGAAAACAACAAAAACAAATACCAAAAAACACTTTCGACGAGGGATAATTAATTGTTTTTTGAAAAAATTTGTATTTTTTTCCTCCGTTTATTGCATGTTGCAGTACATTTTTATGCTGATTCTGCTTTTTGTGTTGTTCTCGAACATGCAAATGAAGGTGCATCGAGAAGTTTAATCTTCAGAGAAGTGAATCTAAGGACAACTTTAAAATATGCCGGAACTCTTTACGGACTACCTTTTGAAGTTTAGATCGCGTGCTCTATTAACTAAGATATTTTACCGGGTGCTTACCTGTTAAATACTCTATTTGTATATGTCTTTTATTGTTTCTATTTATTATTATAGTTTTCGCTTTTCTTAGTTATAGAAATTGAATAGGCTCTGCTAAACAACACGTTACTATTGAATAATCATCATCGCGGATGAGCCGCCAGCTGTTGTGGGTACGAAGCAGGTGTCCAATAATTCAACCATTACTTGAACATTTGCAGCTTCAAAGCTTCATAAGGATCGTAAGAAATCTGAATACTGTAGGTTTTCTTCGATGACGCGTTACAAAGAAGTGGAAACAAGAAAGTGGAAACTGATCGATCTAATTACAATAGTGCAGATGATTTCTGTTCTTCGCTGTTATAGCAACTGATATTTCCTTTTCAGGAAGATTTTCGTGAAGTACAAAAGATGTAATACTTGAGGTTTTGAAAGCGTCAAAGGAACAACAGTTTGATGAGTTCTTCCTAGATTACATACTGTATATTTACATTATTTGTGTCAGCCACTATTTTCTCAGCAGATGGCTTTTTGCTTTAGCCTGCGATCATGATTTCATTATTAGCCACGACAATAACAATAAATAATAATATTTATGCGCATTTATTTAAATAACGCATCACTCAGCAAACATTTCAGGGTTTTTTATTTTCCTTTTGTTACAGTCAGTGTTGTTGTTGGTTATGTGTTAAGCGGGCCATGAGGTTTTAAAGCCACAAGGAATGCACAAGCTGCTTACTGTGGTATCCATTCTCTATTTGCTATTGGGTCCTTCTCCTGGCTGTGTGTATATATACTATGTAAGTGTACTCTCGGCGCTATTCTTAACCTCGTACATTTAAGTACATACTACGAGAGGAGTGTATAACTGTTTAGCTTTAGCTTTGAAGCATTCGAAGTTTATGTGCGCGCTCAGTAAGTGACAAATGCCGCTTTTCGTTGTAGCCGATTAATAAAGGACTGTGAATTACAGCGAGGTCATTGCAAGGCACGCATTTACGCAATGTAGTAAAGTGACAGTGCAGAGCCGTGGCGTAATTTGCGCAAAATAAACTATAAAACACGGAAATCCTTTAGGCGCACGCGTAATGAAACGCAAATATGGCGAAAATACTCGCGTAAATAAAATGTTACATTCACAATGTTCGGGAGTGCATGCAACGCAAAAAGTGCACGGGAAAAGTGCCTTTTTCCCGTTTTTTCCGGTCGTCTCATTTTTATTTCCGCTTTTGGCCTTCGTTTGATCCTTTGGAGTGCGCATTTCGCCCATTTTGTGGTCTCAGCTTGATTTATATTGATGGATGTTATTGCGGCGACTACAGAAAATATGTGGCTTAAGTTTTGCTTGGGAGGTTTTTTATTTTAACTTCTTATTTATAACAATGGCTGGAGGATAACATTTTTCCTTTCGGAGCGAAAAGCGATGGGACGGTGGTAGCTTGCGGATTATTGTCTCCGAATTGAAAGAGTATTTAAATTCCTCTGGAAGTGCAGCTACAGCTACGAAGCATTACCTCGTCCAAAGTATAATAACATCCAGCGAAATAAAAGAGGTGCTAAGGAGGGGATTTTCTTCATTCGCCTGCGTCAACTGCTCCTGCAAGTGCAAAGAATTTCATGATTGTGCTGAGTTCAATACCGCATGTCGAAGAGCCGTACCCAAGGAAAACTTTAACCCCATAGAAACCCCATAATAAGTGCACAAGTACCTATAAATATCCATGGTATTTTAACATAATTTTGATGTTCCTGCATATTGATATTTCGAATTTAATGGTGCTTTTAATGTGATCCACATGCTTAAATGCTTGAGAATTGGCGTCATTTTGTCTCCAGAAGTTCTGATTTCATAATCGTTGGCCACGTCTAAATCTACAATGTAAACATTTTGTACCTCAGTTTCCACTTTTATGACATTGTCTATATTTTTACAATTTCAAAGCGCTAACATTTACTACAAGTTGAACAGCTTCCACGTTTCCAGCTGCTGCAATCTTCCCATTTATTGCACTTATGTATGTATATGCATTCGCTGTAGTACCCAGAAACTGCAGTTACTTTGTAGTGACGCAAACACAAAGGTTTCGTGATGAGGCAGTAAAAATAAAGCACATCTGGAACAATAACTGATATAATATTCCACATTTACATATCCACATAAAAGGTACATACGAACGTAAACATGTCGATATATTCGTATATGTGTTGTATAGTAATGTATACAAAATTCAAATTAAATACAGCGCTACAAGGTTACTGCAGTCAGTATCCAGGTCAATGCATGAAGTTAACTCTTTTCATCAAAGGGAGGGCAAGAAGAAGCAGAAGAAGAAGCCAAATGAAGAACTAGCTTGGTAATAATGACAATAGGTCTTTCCGAATTAATGGCCTAGATCACTATTGCTCCACTCCAGATTACTTAGCTTCTTATATGCTCCCTAGGTAAGCATTTTATAGCATTAAAAGTGCTCGATTTGATTGCCTCAATTTGTTTAAACTTCTGGGCAGCGCACTCGCAACTCTAGATAAGAAGAACATTGGTTTTGGGCGAACTTGGTCCTGGCTCCCTGTCATATAACACTTGTGTGCATTATCCCAGACACCCTTTTTATTATTTCGACCAATTTATCTTTTCTAAACATAAACATGAACTTTTGTTCAGTATTTGGCTTTGTGTAACTTAGCAGATGACCGAGAAACTGACGTCCACCGGCGGACGGGGCAATTTCTCAATTCTATTTCGTTTCCATTGGGAAAGTGCTTCCCACAACGACGACTTAAAAGACTTGGTTGTAATGAATGCATTTTCTTGCATGCGAGTACATGTGGAGAAACAAGGAGGTGAATGCGGGGTCTACACTTCTGTGTTCTTCTTTCAGTTTTGCTTTAAATCAATATTTTTATTAAACTATGGTATGTAATATAAACTTCTTGCATAGAGAATAATTTAAACAGGAATGTTTGCCCTGCTAGCGAGAAAGTTACGGAGCCTTCGAGGCTTCAGTGGGCGTACTCAAGGCTCTTGTTGTAGGTGATGAATGATGCATGAAGGGACTGGCTGGCGTTCAGTGATTCACAGTTACTCATACGTCGAACTTTCTTTTTTCAGCGTTGTTTAGAGTTGAGAATATAGAGAACTTTTCGGAATTCTAATGCAATTCATTGGTTTGGAATTGAAAACGTTGGAGATGATATTGTTTTGCCGAGAGGATGTTGAGGGTTGTGCGTATAGCAACCAGGAGCGTAAGTACGGAAAAGGCAAATGTTCGAAAAGCAATTGCTTCCATCTCGAATCTTACAGAAGTGGTCTTTTCAAAGTTCGCATTCTTTCGGCTCATGTAAACAACAGTTTTCGCGCAACTGGAATTGCGTTTCTGCGAGGGAGACACTCGCCGAAAGTAATTCGATGCCTTCCGCTGTCTTGCTTTTCGGAATTTACTGTTGACTGAACACTGGTGCAGTTCATTTTGGAATCAAGCTCGTTCGGCAGGTTCTAATTTTGGCACGATCTCCCTTTCCGGGTTTATTTGACTTCGCGGGCGGGTGTTGAAGACGTCTGAGCGCGGCTTAAGTTATCGTTGATTGCTTTGAACGCTCAAATAACTTCAATATAAATTTTTAATTTTCACACCTGGGAAAATTCAAATAGTCTTTTTAACTCGATGTAATGCGATCATAAGTAATGCGATCATAAATAGAAGAAAATTAATATTCCTTCGAATAATAGAGCCGAAAGAAGTGCTTGCTTCTTATGTATCACTCATGTATGCACATCTTGTCTGTACTTCATGTGTCTTATACATTTCTAAAGCCCTGACTTGTCTCCAAATATTCGAACTTGTCGTCCGCGCAACATCCATGATTCTCTAAATTTTGCAAGCGGCTTTCAAATGTCTGCATGGTAGTCAGTCTCACATGCACAGACATGCATGCGAATAGTGCAGTTACTCGGGTCGCTGGAAAGAGCACTTCACCGAAACGGAAACAGGAAATAGCCACCTTTGCGGAATCGGAAATACTTGGAGTGAGCAGCCGTCAGCGGATCAGAAGCGATGCGCTCAGCGTTTTGTTGTTACACACACACACACACACACACACACACTCTCCTAAAACTGTCAATAATCAACATACAAACACTGAAAAAATCACACAAAACGACAGCCATATCACAAAAAAGGAAAGAATACAAAAAAGGATTGGAAACAGGATTAAGGAGACGAAGAGGGCCGGCTGTGACTGCTGACAAATGGTAGCGCCTGTCAATTTATCAAAACGTTTGACATGCTCTGCGCATACGTGCATCTCTTTCTGCTGACGTGAGTGAGTATAGTGTCCGCTCCCTCGAGCAGGAGCCGGCCACAGCGAGCGTGAACAATTGATGCAGCGTCTTGGAACGTGAGGCACTCGCCATTTTCGGGTGGCCGGGAAGGCACAGAAAGCGTTCGGCATCTCTGTTGAGAACGGGTTGTGTGAATATCGGATGAGCGGCTGACTGTCAGTAATCAAGTTAGTCTGATTTTCGCGTAGCCAGTTCCTTGGCATCGCAGACTCTTCCCATAAAACCCACCTTCAATTCCGGGTTTATTCCATGCAGGAGCCGGCGGAAAAATATACATACATAAATACGTCGAATTTGAATCTTCTGAGCCGTGAATTTGACAGCAAAATTAGTCACACTTAGAACAAAATCAATCTTGTTGCTATTGTTTAATACTGCAAATAGTACGTATACAATACAATATATTTTATACTATATATTAATTTATTATTATGTATACGTCTATTTATTTAACAAACTATAAATCCCACTATAAATTATTCTAATTCCTCTAAGAATCACAGGTTTTCTCGCCTCCTCACAATTAGCCAGTGTTCACCTTTAGTAGCGCGCGAAAACCTTCACGAAACTCAAGTGGCAACACAGGTAAATATGAACACGCACACACACGCAATCGGCTATTATAGACGCTAATTAAATAAACATCGGCAGCAATTAATCATTCACTATTTTAATGTGATGATGGTGAAAAGCGCTGAAGGTGTTCGCCTAGAAAACTAATTAACGGAGTTTGAAATATTAGATGCTCAAAGCATATTACGTAGTTTCCGGGCAGCAGCAACAACAACAAAGTTCTCCGCAAACAAACCAAACGGAAAAGCGGGAACAAGAATAACGACTGCTCGCTGCAGGCTAAACATTGGAAGCGAACAGACCTTGTCGAAGGAGCAACAATGTGATCCAACCACTCCTTTGTAGCCCTGTCCGCAGTATCACTCGAATAAATCCAGCATCGAAGTATCTGTGCTATGAAACAACAACCTAAATCAGGACACGTGTTAATTATCCTCGCCACACAATCGAGTAATTTCTAAGGGGCAGCCTGGCATGCTTCGAGTAACAAAGCGGGAGAAGTAAATAAATAAAGACCAAAATATAAATAAACAGGCAAGGAAACGCAATAAAGTTCTAAAGCGGGCCCGATTTATTATTTCTTCCATTTTCGTCGGGCGAGATCAAGTTGGAAATCAAGGAAGAATACGAGAGTATTATCAACATTACTATCCCAGCACAATATTAGCATTAAAAAGAAGAAGGAAGGGTAGAAAGGAGGGATGTGGCAAGCATGCTACTCATGAGTTGGCATTTTTAGGCGGCGCGAAATGCTGCTGTATGATGCTAAGGATGTCCAAGGAGGATGTCCGAAGTCGGTACACTTTCGCCCGATATTTTGACCCACCACATTTGGCATTACGTTTTCATAAAATTTATGATATATCCCCATAGCTCCCCATAGATCCCCATAGTAGGGTTATTATACTTAAGCTTTACGCAGTTTATATTTAATATTCCTGTTTTCTGCTGGGTTGATGGGTTTAATATTTGCGATTACAATATAGCGGTTTACTTTCGGTTGGTTCTACGATAGGAAATGTTTTGTGTAAAAAAATATTTCAAGAAAGCAGTAAATTCCAAAAACTTTTTCGCAGTAAAGCTTTCGTCAAAATTTTACTGTCACGTTCTTTATTTGTTTAGGGTACAGATTTCCCACTTGAAAAGTGTTTCCTCCGGAATCCAAGTTTTGATAGAAAAATATGGCAACGCTGAGCGCATAAAATCCCAAAGGCCATCAGCACTTTTTGCTGCGGATATTAATTACTGCGTATGACATGCCGTAGTCATCTGCGTGACGCGGATGCATAAGCTGCATAAACGTGCCATGAACGTACGGTCGTCGTTGCGATTCGGTGGCTTACGTGGATCTAATCTGGTTCCGACCGGCAGAGTTTGAAATTTAAATGCTTCTTTTAGAATGTCGGTGGCAGAATTTCAAGTTTCGGTAAAATCCTCCATCTCAATCGACTGCCAAAGCTAAGACATAAGAAGTATAAAGCATGGTTTATCGCCCCTAAAATTTTCGAAATAGTTCTTGGAGTTTCTTTTGCAGCATGTGAACCAAGTTTTTAATTAAAAGTTTTTTAAACACTGCAAAACACTGGTTGATGTGTCTTCTGGAAAATTCATCGTTTAGCTTTCTTAACTTGTGTTTCTTTGCAAATTTGGTAAAACTTTCGTGTAAAGAGAGCGGCATCGGGTGACGCATGAGAATGGAGTCTGTTTATTTACTGACGGCCTGTCTACGTCCCTGTTTCTAATACATTTTAATTCTGGGGGATCGTTCCTGACACGTGCTCAGTTACATGTTGCCCTCTGTCCTTTGTGGCAGAGTTCTTGTGGTGCTTCTGTAAAGGCCTGCATATAAAAACAGTTGCTATTCGGATTCCCATTTCGCCATAACGCGGCCGAACTGGCGTGCATCGTGTTTCCTTGATGGGTGCTGCAGCCAGAAATTGCTATATAGAATCTACTTTTAATAACGATGCCGTAGCTTTCCATCCATCTAAATAATTTATTTCTGCACTCACGCGACACAGAGTAGCAAGTTGTCAATCCTGGTAACTATGTAACATGCTTACATGCACGCAGAACAGGCAGAAACATATTCGCATTTCAGGTCGCGCAACGTTTTCGAATCTTATTTGTCTGCTCACGTTGGAAACGTAACGCTGAATGCAGGTGTGGCTGGCAGCACTTGCAGCGCAGGCCACTCGGCGGACATCCGTTCATCTATTCACACAGGGCCCCCGAGTAATACTGCCAGATTTCAGCAATTCACAGGCCCAAATTAGAAGGCTTTGATTACGAATTCCGTTTCATATTCAATGCTGAAGCGGTGTGGCGGGTTCCGGTTGTGATGCTCAGAGACACACGGCCACATACACGAATTCAGCCGGCTGTTCTGCCGTGACGAACTGACGGCATTGAAACTGAAATGTACGGAGAAATGTATGTACATCTCGAAATCCTGCTATAAATTCAAAAGCAGAATTCGAGGCCGATGACAACTGACATTGCCCAACATTAGAAACGTACATGACATCATATCGGCAATGTTTGAGTGAGCAAATGAATTATTCAAGCCAAATGGCGCAACTAATAAGAAGAACGGAACGTTGTCAGTGGAACGAAATCAGCAACTTCTGTAGTTGTTGCCGTTGCGAACGAATGGGTAAATTTTGTTGACGATTTACTTCAGCAACAGCTTTAGCAAAAACAACATAACCATTCATTTTAATTATTATTTCATCCATTCACATCCAAACATTAAGAGTACATCCACATTTTCGGACTGGCTGCTCGGTTGCTCGTTTGGGTTTGTGTGTCAATTTTTGCTTAACTTTTGACGACATGCATCAGTTACGCGTACATACATATGGTATGTATGTAGAAGGAAATGCTGGCGCGTGTGCATGTAGGGATGACCTACTGCTTGTAGCTATGCATCAGCCAGCCAGATTCGAAACGCCAGATGAAACTAGCTAACACCCGTTCAGTGATGTAGTTATTGTAAGTGGAGTTGTAATTGTAATTGGAATCGTTATTGCTATTGTTGTTGGGATAGGCTTTTTGCTAAACTCAGCCAAAGCATATTTATAGTATAACTACTGAAATGAGTTCATTTGAAGTTTGTTTGGTCTATTAATTTAAATGAGAAGAATGGGATAAACACGGGTGGGCTTTTATTCGGTCGAGTTTCGTGAAGGGGTCGGGTATATAAACCACAAGTTTTTTGTTATCTTCCCTCAAAACTTTAGCACTTTCGCCTTCTTCGAGGTCTCGTGGTTCACTAATATGTACTTTGTCAATTTCTTTGCATTCAGTGAAATTTTGACTACACTCCTTAAAACATCCTTATATACTATATAGGTATATATTGCAGGTATACATATATAGGTATATAGAGCATATATTGGGTAGGGCAGGGTTATCTCTGTTCAAACAAAAGCGAAACGAGTTTTCAATGTCATATGTATTTAAAAAAGGAACTACGGACGATTCAATTATTCGTAACTATGCTGCCACCTATTTTTATGATTCCTCTGTCTCATAACTCTTCCCAGATTGTTTTTCACTCACACGCTGTTGCCAGCATGTCAGCCGATTGGGCCAACCACCCCATTTGTATGCAACAAAGTCGTAAATTGTGAAAATTCTTTATGAAATTTTTATGTTGCGAGTGGAAGACGGACCAAGGACGCCTAACGACTAACAGCAAACAATGAAAAGCTAGGAAATAAGGAAGAATTATGTCAAAATTGCATTGCGATTGGAATAAAGAAAATAAACGCGGACGAGAAGCTGCCGAAATGAAAATGAAGGGGACAAGCGCAGATCAAAGCAAGCGACGACAAACAATTGTTCAAAAGATGGTCTTCGTCCACGCGGAAATGATGGACGACCTCGGGACCAACGACGACGGAAATTGCACCAATTTTAGCAGTCATTCAAGTGATATCGCAGTCTACGAGCTGATCTTTTGAGCCCGAAAGAGGTTCTAGTACGGCACGTGGAGCTATTGTATTTCGAACCGTTTTTCGAAGCAGTACGTCAAGGACAACGACATGAGAAAACGAGAAGAATATTGCTGCTCTTCAACGATCAATCGGCATGATCATCAGTCGTGAGTGGACCCATTGTTTAGGACTCTAAACCCGATCACTGCAACGGATTTGATGCTTGTTGAAGTCCATGTGCCGAGATTATGTGCCTTGGCAAAGGTTTGTGGATTTTCGGTTGCCAGTAAGAAACTTCCGCACTATGTTTAAGGGCCTTAAATAATATACTCTATACTCTATACTATATTTGTGTATGCACTCTCTAATGCAAGCCAGGTAATGTTCAAGGTATCAAAAAGGAGAAAATGTTTGTTCAAGAGCAGCAAACCCATATTCAGAAAAAACGATATTCTTGGGATAATAGGATAAACGATTCGGTTCCGGTAAGACCGAAAAATTATTTAAAACTCAAATCATCAAAATATTCGGAATGTATTAAGAATGTATAAAAATATATAAGAAATCCTTTCGATAATGAACTCTAATTAATAGTGAGTTCTGTTTCTTTGTGTTACATTGTCATCTAGGTTTTTTTCTTCTTATTCTTTCTCGAGGGCATTTTATTGTTACAACTGATGGTGGAGTCATTTCTCTGTTGATGGAGCGGAAATCTATACTTTTATACCACAATTCCGAGGTATCGCATCCCAGTTGATAGCAAGTGAGTGGATGAGTTGTGCTTGTTCCGAAAATCACCACCGTAAAATATTGACAATGTATGTAAGCATTTCAAAAGACGATAACAAAGAATGAGCACCACGTGGAGTGTGCAGTTTGGACTCATTTCATGGCACTGAAAGAACTTTTATTTTATGGCGAACCGCTTCCGGTTGGTTCCGCAACCAGCGAACGGATTAAATATGGAGAAATGCTTAAAGTCTATAACTATGCTGTAGTTTAACTTTATGCAGTGTGCCTAATAATTGTGCTTATTAAGTCCGTACTTAAGTGCTTAAGTCCGTACCTAATAATTGTGCTTATTAGTGAAGGTATGAACGATCTAAACAGTTAGTGTTTGCTACTTAACAGTCTGTATAAATCTGCATTAAAAGTGTAGGGGAAATGAATTACCGTAAGGAAGGACGCATTATCTTAAAATAAATAATCTGATCTTAAAATAAAGTAGGTCCCAAAGGCAAATAAAAACGGAAAATTGGTAACAAGCTGATAACTTATTTAAATGATTTTGTCATTCAATTGAAGAAAATTGGAAAAACCGAAATTTATGCAGTTGTTATTTAAATCATAGGAAACGCGATTGCAGACTTTGTACTTTAAGTGAAAATCCTCGTGTGTTCAAGTACTCCCAAGTGAAGGTGGGTTTTGGTTTCGCATAAATATTTTATAATCAACGACATGAAAAGTGTGATTTGGCAGTCTTCCCATAATAATAATAAATGGTGGATATCGATTTTATTAGGCCACAAATTTCTGAGATAATATTTTTATTTGTAGTGCATATAAAACTACCGACACATAGACATGCATACATACATACATACATAGATATTGAACAACACGTTCACATTTGTGTAGTCGCAATGATACACCAAATAAACGTCGAACACTCGAAGTGATAAGAAATCCGCCATCGCGTTTTAAAACAAATTTAATGAAGCATTTTATGGGTTGTATTCGAGGTGTATCGGTGAAAAGAAGTGATGCTGGGGGCCAGCAGAAGAATCACAGAGTCACAGCGCTTCGTTCGAATGAGTTTTTTAATGCCGCTCAATGAACCATGAACTATGTTACAAATGTTGCATCAGTGCAAAATGAATAATGTTCAAGCATTTAGATTTGAAAATGGCTTCCTTAATTTAAGAGATTACTTAAATGATTTCTGTTAAACTTGATAGCTTAGGGAGCTTATATTACTTCGCATTATTGTGATGTCTTCACACCAAGACGAGTTTCTAGAAGAATCTTGTATGACACCAAGACAACGATGGATTGGGTAGGAGAACAGGTCCAAGTCGGCATTCGTCACTCTCCTAACAGAACAAACACGTTACCGGCTTCAATTATACAATAAATTTCCTACTTGCACTGCTTGTCTATTGTTTGGCAGACGGACATCCGGTTCGCGTTCTCGCCCAGCCAACTCGGTCGCGCATAAACTAATATCGAGCCAATAAATACTTCTGCCGACAGCAAACTGATTAAAACTAAAATTAAATCTCTAAAAGTGGAGGCGAACAAAGGCACACAGAGCACCAGTAAAAGGGACAAATAAACAACAACATCGAGTTATGACAGGGAGAAATTTATGTATGAAATATTGAAAGTGTCATGTGCTCGGTTATTTATTGAAGTCAAGGGCTCGCAGGCTCGAGACCGGCTAGCGCAGTATTCAGACTCTCAGCGCGGCTCTGGGCGCATAAACTCACGGATGTGGGAAAAGAACCCGCCGGAGCGGATGTGGAACGTGAGCGCAAAAGCATTTCTGAAACATTCAAATAGACATTATTTTAAATTACAAACTGAATGAATAGCGGCGGCTGCTGGAGCTCATAAACTACCATACATCTTTGGTGTCAAAACCGCCGATATGGGTGACGAATAAGTCGGAACTCCGCAGAAGACTGGGCAGAATAAGGAAAGAACATAAAAGTTATTACGATCGAATTGGCATCGAAGTGGATTGAATGCAATAATATGTAGAATTCGGGTTTATTGTGAAGCTGCACTAATTTGGCTACTTACTTACGTTGGCTTACTTTCGTTGGAAGTTGTTGGAGCTTCGATACGACGTTGGTGACTAACACTGGACCGTGATTGGTGTATTGCTGATGATATTCCCAAGCATCTTATGCTTAGAATTGAAGCGTATTTTCGGACAAGGTTAATTTAGTCAGAATGCGTTAAAAATCAATGTCATTGAAGCCGAAGCGCAACAGAGTTTATAAATTTATTCATTAACTAGATTTTAATTAATTTACATTTGTATATTACATATTTAGCTACATTTACATTACTAAATTACATGATTGTAGTCTAGTTTCAATTCGGTGTATTTATTCAATTATTGAGAGCCTCTTGGAATGAAGCCTATTACTACAATATTAAATATATTTGGTTAATAACAAATACTTAATAACAATACTGGATCGCGCTATGGAACACTATGCCATTCGAATAACATGGTAGCTGAAGGTTTAGAATAATGGATGTTGCAAAATAAAGTTCTCCGTTTCCGGAAAGCCTGCTATTATGAAAAATACCAGCTGAAATCACAATATAATTTGGTTGCATTGAAAACTATTGCCCCACCCCTAGTCACACACATACAACCATGTACATACACACATATATACATACATATGTATTTACACACAATGAAAGTAACGAACATTCTTACTGCAAAACTGACATTACGTCCATTCATCTTATCATCGATTCAAAATGGTACGTGGATTGGTTGGATTTAAGATTCCAGAGGCCAAACTAGAGAAGCACCATGACACACATATGCACATAGACACAGACAGATAGATAGACGCATTCGGTACACAAGCCTAAAACTAGTTGAGTTATGAGTTTAATTTAGATTCTTTTTTAGTTGGTGGTCTCCTAGCAGCCAGCATGTTAAGCTGGTCAAGTTGGAGCCACCTGGCAACTGCTTTTGCGGTCAGAACACTTGGCCATAATTCTTGGCGCACTACAGGATCATAAATCCAGAAGTTAGTGTGGAAGTAAAGGACTTGTGAGCCATCAGAAAGTCGGAACAATAGCCCCGAGAGACACAGATTCATGCAAGCAGTCCAAAGAACAAGAATGCAACACCAACACCAACACAAAAAATCCGTCAGCAGAACAATAATGAGAAGGAAGAATGATTCGAAAACGATTTCCATTTCCACTTGGGAATCTAATATTATGACCACGAAACGCCATTCACTTGTAGAAGGTTGCATCAGCTAACTAAAGAAGGGTTGGAGCCCATTCTGAGTGTTTGTGTGCCTGCTGGATGGGTTCAACTCCTCCTTCCTTTCTAGAATCGATGGTCTACTAGAAGTTGCAAATTTATTGCCGAAAGCCGAGATTCATCCTGGTTCAAATATATTGATGTGTGGTCACTTTCAACTACATCGAGCTGAGGCCGATATTGCAATAGCTTAATGCTTCAGTAAGAGTATTCAGAAAGCAGTGCTGTTGTAATGTGGTGTATGAGAACGGAGAAAGCGGTTGAAATTGTTCAAATACAGGAACAAAACCATTTTTGAAATCTTTACTTCGGGTCGAGGGGTTGTATTGCACTTAAAAGATCGTTGTACCGAAGGAATGGTTTCAATAGTCGTTGTTATTTATTATTTAATTAAGAAAGGATTGAGCGCTTTTCATAAAATTAATTTTCTTTGTGAAGAACGCAGGAACAGCTGGAGCATCTGCGTTAGCAAGTGACAATAATGGTAACTAAGCAAATGATATGCTAATTTGAAGATATTGAAACCTTCACCTGACGCATAGCTGATGGGTGACCGGGCATGAAAACAGTGCGACGTGATGGAACCAGAAACCGTTATTTAATTTATATTAAAGGCAAATACAGAGGACTGGTTATATACCGGTTGGTTCATTTGGGATACAAATTTTTGGTTCTATGTGCCCACACATGCCAACCCACGACATGTTCGCATGTGGTAAGAACGTACAACGCTCTCTGCAAATAAATTCACAGCAGCGATGCGTACAACTTCAAGCACATCCTGCGAGACTAAGTGCTGGCTTAGCATTGTTTGAACCGAATGGCAACGGCAGTTAAGTTGTGGGACGGCAGGATTAATTTTCAGTGATGGCTTGTATCGTTCATATTGCGGTAACATCCTCTAAGGTATCTACGTGGATGCGTTTACGTTTGATGTGCGTTTGCAAGAATTGATATTTGCGCTATTGCTCAGGATATTCAAGGACCAATAACAGCACAAAGCTCTCATTTTGTGGATGTCGCTACTATCCCTACAGTCCGGCAGATTCTGTTCTTTATTCACTCACATGTACACCTAAACTGGCCGTCTAGAACCGGGGCTGAGTCAGGAGTAATGCGGAATTCCTTTTAGAAATTTCGAAAATGCTGAAATGAAACTTTTGAAGACTCGTATCTACGAAGAATAAACGAAAAACCATACTTTTTGTTGCTTTTTTTAATAATATGTATGCAAACCGAATACCCTACAACAAATGGTGGATGGGTTCAGTTTTTCTTCCCATTTGTAACGCACAGAAGAAATCGTAGCAGGTATAAAAAAGGAAACACATATAAAGTAAAGTAAATAGAAATGAGTGAAATATGTCATCCAATTCACCATATCCAAAGATATGTGTGTAATATCTTGCATAGTATAACAAAATATCCATCCAGTCCACTTTTATGTAATAAACCTTATAAAAGATATTCAAGTATAGATTTATTGGTCTCGTCCACCAAACTTTCGGTAGTCCAGAAAACACAAACAAAACTAGTACAGCAAAAGTTAAAAAGGACCACGAAATTTAAAAATTAAAGTAATTAGAATATAATATAATATATGTATATAAATAATATCTGTAGGCTCTTTCTTCATTCGGTGCTTTTGTCCTTTCGCCGTGAGCATCTCCTTTTCGACTGGTGCGAATTTTCATTTTATTGGTGCTACTCATAATGTGGCTACTCATCTTTCCGTCGCTACATACTGTCCACACCCAAACACTACCTGTTCCTGTACCTACCTTCCCCTTCCTCTATCCTCCAGCCAACATTGCCTCCAGCCGATTATGTGCTTGTGGCTGGTGTTGTTTTCGAGCATCGTACATTTTTATTCCGAGTATCTAGTTTGTGGCTTCAGGTTAATGAATGGTGAGGTTGTTAATTATTCAGAACTGGCGTTGGCATTTTTGTCATGAACGCTCAATTAGTAGAGATTCGGAGATTTCCGGTACTTCCTAGAGTTTCTCACAAAAGTGGTTGCAGTGTTCTCATCTTTACCAATACAGAGCTTAACCAGGTGGGTTTAAGAGCTGGTAGCCTGTGAATGCAATATCTAATATAATTTATTATAACATAAACAGTCCTAATCGTAGACATTTAGCATGTACGAGTATGTATGGCATATGTGCAAGTTATATACGTATGTATACATAAAACCATATGAATAGCTCCTAATTTTAATTTTCGTATGTTGTTGTAGATCAATAATTAAATATTCCGATATGATCTTACGACCAAGAACTTTAAAAGTTAATGTGTGCACAGACACACACAGAAACAGCTGTCTGTTTCTTAATTGTCTTGATTACACAATTACTGGTCATTATCCAATAATCGACAGCTTATTTAAGACTCGAATCCCGTAGAAATGAAAGGAAAGCAGAGTCGCGGGCGCAGAGATGTCCAAATGTGTATATCATCAATGAATGTATGAATTGACTCTACAATCGTTCACATAATGGAAATTAGGGTGTGTTTTGTTTACATCTTTTTTGCTCTGATCTATAATAGAGTACGAACCACCTTCATTGGCGACACAATAGTTAAACAGATACTAAGTACAGATGATACATATCTATACATATTCTTATTCTGTCCTCTCATGCTTTATATTACTTTTACGCACAGAACGACCAACTTAATATATCTATTCGTCTACGGCTCAAAATGAAACAGTACAGAAAAATTGTCCCATTTGTATGCAATAAAGAACAGAAGCAACCACAGCGATATATCTTAAAATACAATATATACCCACAACTTGAGCGATTTTAATGCTTTCATGGAGGAAAATGGAAAAACTTTAGATTGCACGAGTCTTTCAGAAGTCACATAGAACCACTTTAAAATAGCAAACGTCTGGAAGTAACGTGACGTTGCTAACGTGACTGTGGCGCATGCTGGGCATTAATTCCAAGGCTCGTATAGAGCTCCTGTTTGTCAAAAAATAAAAGCAATTAACTGCCATGCATGTGCCAAATAAGAAAATCTCAGTGTTTCTTTTCGTTGGAACTACTGCAGCCACCGCGAGGTGAACATTTAATTGGGACACGCATTCAACTGCACACATACACGGTCACAAACGTTTCCCCAAAGCTTGAGGAGAAGAGCGTCAGTCGAAGTCATGCTACGCCACGCGTCATATGGTAGAAACTTTGAATTCATTTCTAGACAATGTAATTAATACGAAATTTAATAATAGGTTTTTACTATAAGGAACCCCGGCTTGCATATAAGGATTATTTGTCGTCAGAGAAACCAGCTTCGTATATTAGTGGAACTCAAGATAACTCAGAATGTAAACAGGACCCTTCTGAGGACCCTCGTTTGCGCAGTAATCTTTAGGTAAGTACGTCATGACGAACAAGCATGATCAAAAAGGATTGAACCCTGGACAGATTAAAGACATTGTTTGAACATAATTTTTGCCTGTGGGACTTAAAGATGTTATCTGATGGACTCAACATTATAACAATTAAACATTATTCAGAGAATTAAATCAGTTTTAAGTATTCGAGGGATGGCTTGATTTTTATTTGACTTTAACAATCTATTTAAATTCCGCAGGATCGCAGTTTGGTTCGTTTATATTTTCACCTAAAATTTTTAATGTACAAAAAAGAATTCATAAGAAAAACACCATTGTTAATATCCGTGTTTGTGCAATATTAACTAATTTATTTGATGATTTGAAGGTGAATGAACAAACAATGAACGAAGAAACAAAATAATTAAAAAAATTGCGTTCGACAATGAAAAGCCAACTCAACAAAAACACTGGAACATGGCCTGCAAAAAAGTTTCCTTGTTCTGTTGAACAAGTGTTATTGTTGGGCTTGATTTGGTGGACAGAAAATGCCTGCAAAAAAGAGCCCTAAGTTGCGGTAAGGGGGCAGCACCGATATCTGGGCTGCACTTTTTGCTTTATCAGCATCGATTTGGCGTTTTCTGCTTGTCGTTGCTGCGTTGATGCATTCAGCACATAAAAAACATCGACATCGAAAACGACTTCAACAACGCGCGGCGCAGAATGCAGCTCCACACGAAATAATTGCCTGAATAGCGGAAATTTATGGCGCTGGATCAGATTTATGCGATTACGGCTGCTATCTTTATTTTTTACAATTTGTTGTAACCCTCAGATTTTAAATTTCAGTTGAGCCAGCTTTGCGCTTCTTCTTCGTTTAATGTTGAGAAGTCGCCAGCGTATTTTTAAAATACAACACGATAACAACAGTGTAAGTATTGCAATTTAAATTGGTTTCATTATTTTAGCTTTGTGCTTTCGACAGCCATACAATTGCTCCTTTTTAGCGAATTCCTTAAATATTGTAGCAATACATACACAATATTTGCCCACGTTAATCTTAGAGCTTGATCTAATCTTAGAGTCTTCTTGGATAAGTCGATCGAATTGTGGGACAATTTAGCTTTTTACCATGGCCGAGGAAAGAAAGAAAGAGTCTGTGTTCTATCATTTGTTTAAAGTTAAAGCTTAAATATTTGGAAATACTGAAGGATTCCAATTAGGTGTAACTACATCTAAAATGACGTAAATCTAAATTGAAAAGCATTAATGAATTCACAAAATCAATCACATTGTTGACCCGAACGATGATATCATATAGAAAGC
Source organism: Myopa tessellatipennis (assembly GCA_943737955.2). Classification (NCBI taxonomy): domain Eukaryota; kingdom Metazoa; phylum Arthropoda; class Insecta; order Diptera; family Conopidae; genus Myopa; species Myopa tessellatipennis. The sequence continues at coordinate 61,170,269 of OX031314.1, read as the reverse complement.
ACTTGTTGAGTTGGAAATAATTAGTCTTTAATTTATTTTAATCAAAGATAAATACTATTCTCATACTTGAAATGGTGCGAGTGACACGTTGGTCGGTGAAACTAAGGCGTGGTGGAGATTATAATTTCCTGTGCATCATTTCTGATCTATGGAACTTAGTGAATATCAAACAATGCCTGGCAAACAGTTGCGGTTAATCTCCCACGAGAAGTCCAACTGTAACAGCAAACCGCTGCAGAACGAGCCACCCACACTATAAAATACCACCACGGGGACACTTAAAGGAGGGAAATTCACTCCGGCCACGAAGCAACACTAACATTGAGGCTGCAGACATGTTGTTGTTGTTTCATTAAATATTCAGTCCGGTTTCATGGGAGAATTAAATCTTGATAAGGTGACACTTTCTCGGCATGTACAACATACTCGTAACTTTGCACAATTTATTTGTAACCATTCCCGTCGGAGCTGAGGAATGGAGAAGGAATCCCAGACTGTTGCTGGCAGATGCTTGCTTGTTGCCGGGCTTGTGATGCGATTTAAAGAATTGGGCTTCGGAGCCCTGAAATGGGCAGGAGTGGGTTGGTTATGCACGGTCCCGTCTACGCATAAGGAATGAGTTTGTCTTTCTGGAGCCTCAAATTGCTTTTGGTTTCGGCCAAAAGTTGAAGTTTCTGTTTAACACGGTTGTATTGTCAAACATTTTGTGCTTAGCAAGTTTTAATTTGTCATGAATTTAAGTTTTAACAGTACCAACTACGGCACTTTTGTCGTTTAATTGTCAGACATTTACAAATATTTATATAAGTCCTCGTGTTCCCTTAGCGCCTGTTGCCTTCGCTAAGGGAAGAAATATTGAGTGTTTCAGTAAATTATTTTGATGAATAAAGTCGAATAATCGGATTCTCCTCGACCACGAGGACGCTTCTAAGATACGTGAATGAGAAGAAACCTTCTTTTGTTAGTAGAAGATAGATTTTGCAAGGGAGGAAGAAGTTTTTGGCGATGAGGGGAAAGAATTGAGGCTGACAGAACTGATAGTTGTAAATAAAGCATACACATATCCTGTAGAGATCCAGATCTAGAACCATAAAGACTCTTTTTAGAGATTGTGAACCTGAAGGTGATATTTTTTGAACCTCTAGTTAATCTGAAAATACAGGCGAAGGCTTTTCTAGGTTTGCCACTTTAGCACAATAGACAATACTAAGGGACGACGAATCCTCTACACGGTGCCGCTTATTAAATGAGACACAAATTAGATTTATCATCGTTTCGGCATCGGCGCGTTTTAAAAGCAGCAAAAGCAGCGCCACAGACCGACTCTGCAAACAAAGCATGTGGCTGGTACCTGTAGGCAACATCATTCATCCGCCTGCGGCTTCCATGAGCTCGCTTCCTCGTGAGCTCCCGCATTCTTCGGTTCCTTCCTGTGCTTTCATGATTTTCAACAATAAACTGACTTTAGCGAAAGTTACCTGTACATGCCCACCTACTCGTACTTACACAATTGAGCTGGTGAGTTGGTGTACACGTGTGTGGCTGTGTGCGTAAAATCATTCACCGTTAAGTTGATGATATGTAAATAAGGATACATTTATGGGCCATACGATGTGTTACGTTGCGTCACGTTAGTCTTCCGTAGCTGACATGCTGACGCTGGCTTAGTTACCGTATTTGCACGAAGCACAGTAGTTAAAAGACGCTTTTATCAGGCTCAAATCTGAAACCTATCATCCCATGAAGCTTCTGTGTCCAACAAATTTAACAAGCAATGTAAAAGGCACGAACAATATTCGTTTAATGAAGAGTTACGTTATGTTTATATACGGATAAACATATTAAAACTGATGAAAAGCTTATCGAGCCCACTGTTCGACTTTGTGTTCGGGCCTCTTTGCTGACCTCTCCTGCCATCCCACTGAACGGACGCATCTTCTCTGCGGCAGTTTGTCAGCATATTTTGCCATACAACAATTTATTCCCTTTTTAAAATTTAATATGGAAAAATGCATGCGGCGAAAAACTCTGAAGAGTTGCAAATACTTGTAGCATGTCAGCCGGCACATGAAGGTTATGCAAATTTCACGTGATACGGCTTGTATGAATAAAAAATCATATTCACGCATTTATTTCGCAAAGTTTAAACGTGTAGTTTGTAGAAGTTGAAATTAATCGACTGCAATAACTTTTATAAAGGCATTATAAAAGTATTTAAAAAAATAAATGCTTACATTAAAGGCAAGATATAAAATTTGCAGGCTAATTAAAAGTTGAAGGGATTCAAATACGCCGTCACATGTTTGCAACGTGGAGAATGAAATGAAAGAATTCGTTGATTGTGGCGATTAAAGGTGCATTCAAATCAATTCTTCCCCAATTCTTTTCGGGGATATTTTTTATATCTCTCAATTTCAGCTTAAAACTAGTAATCGATTTCAAGTGCTGGAATGATTAAATTTGAATGACAGAGCAAAACTTACAGCTGACGTGTTTGAGTTCGTTCGCACTCTTTCGTGTTCTTCTTTATGATTTCTTCACGGCATTCATTTCATTTTAACTCTATTGCATAGCTAACACGGTTTCCATTATTATACTTAATATATGATTGCTTGAAAATGGATATAGGATTGGAATTAAGTATGGAACATGTTAACAAGAAGCAAGGCGAGGTTTCCAGTGATGGTGCATATGTTGCCAACCATGAACTATTATACAACATGCAAGGTTGCTTGACAACTATGCGCACTTCCTCTTCACACCGACATCCAGGAACATTCTTTGGGAGCCTGTATTATTCTCCATTTAATTTTTGGTTCTTATGTTGTCTTGCCGCTCCTGCGTCACCAGTGAGTCGGCAGTCGCCGCTCTTTGGCATGCTCCGTCCGTAGCTTAATAAACAGTTTTGAATTTTCGCGGTTATACGAAAATTAATGGACGCCGTCGAGTGCGGTTCCAAAGTACTCGTAGTTGATGTTGCCGTTCTGCTTTTGAAATTATTGACGGTGCCGCGGCATCGTTTGCTTTTAAGTGCGAATTTCAGTACTTGGCATTGGCGCGTTTTGCAGCACACTGCAGCAAGGATAATGCTAAAATGTGGTTGCGACAATCATGATTCTGGAAAAGTGCACAGAGCTTCGATTCGGTTAACTTGCAGTGTCTGTTGGTCGCCATTTTGGACTTTGGCTTCAGTAGTATGGCGCCATATATGAATTAATTCTAGTTTAGTAATTAATCGCATAATAACCGCCGCATCTAATTCTAATCTCCCTTCGTCTGTCTGCCGAAATCACTAACTACGAGTAGAATGAAGAGTAGAAACTGATGTGAAATTAGGTACACGGGCTCGTTGTTCGGGCTTGCAAATGGGCAAAATGGATGCTCATAATCAAGCGTCCATGTAAGCTTCTCAGAACCGCGAGGAAGGGTCTTTATAGTTTTCGCTTTGCACAACGTGTTTTCTACGATATTTCGACATTCCTGCAACCGTAATTAATGGAACGCGAGTTTTAGAGCTCTTTTTTATACCCTATCCTGATTGGTTTAACCCTGTTCCTCTAACTGTCTCTGAAGACACAACAATTTATAGAAAGCGGAAAAGATATTTGAATGAAATTTATTGTGTAGCGCCTAGTATTATATATGTGAACACTAGGAGAAAATGAACCACGTGGTGACCAGATAATTTTAATAAACACAAAGCAATAAATATATCCGAAATAACAATTTATTACAACAATTAACATCTTTTCCTTCTTTTAATGTAGAAAACACGAGACGTTGCCATGGTAAAAGCAGCTCCTAAAAGGATTCCGAATACAGGGGCGATTTGTAGCCGCCAGCTTGCTATTTCTGCACGGAGGAGGATGGTCGGAATCCTGCTTTTTTGCGCCGATGTTTTTTTACCCCGTGGCAGCCCGACTGTTGTTACTTGTTGGGTGATTATCAGAGAGCAGCATGCGGAATTTTCGTGACTCCTCGTAAGCTGCTGCATAAACTGCACCGAATTCTCAGAGAGCGCTGGGCTGGGCCACTGTCATTGCCCCCTTTCTGCCGTTTCGCTATGTTTCGCATTGTATTTATTCGGAACAGGCAGCTATGTTAGCATCTTTCGTTGGCGCATCATGTCGTGAATGTGTGTGTGCGCCACTTCTAATGACAATCGGTTTGCGATATAAATGGCACAAGTGCACAATATCTGCCTGTGTTTACGAGGCAACTTGGCCGTTTTAGCCTCGTGTACCAGCTCAATTGGTCTCGTCTGCTTAGCTCTGCCCCCTTCAGCCCCTCGATGCGCACAGCTCCTATATCTGGGCACTGCTCTTCATGCGTTGCTTGCTATTTGCGAAATGAAATGACGTGAGCTATGCAATTATGCCTGTCTGTGTCCTTTATTAAAGTCCGCAAGGATGTGAAGAAGCTTCGGCGCCTTGTGAACGGATGCCAGTTGCAGCTCCCGGCTCTTATTTATGCATTGCTCAACAACAACCTCTGTTTTTGCGCTCTGACAGCTCATTCAACTTTTCCTCAGAGCGCCGTTCTGAATCCGCCCAATTTTAAATATCATATCAGTTCTCGGAATGGTTGAAACAGGTTAAAACTGCATTGAGTTTCTTAAGATGTGACCCTAAAAATAGAAGGTGAAGACCGGGGAAGGAAAGGATTCCTTTCATTCGCAAAGACGAGGCACATCCGCAGACGAGAAGGCAGAAAAAATGATGACGATACACGCAGAGGTGTCTACGTGTGTCCTTAACAGTACGCCGAAGAAGCAGCTACGAAAGTTGCTCCGCGTAGAGTCGCCAGAGCACGAGTAATAAAACAGCCAAACACTAAACTTCGGTTAGTCGTATAAAAGCACTTTTTACCTGCTGCTGTTTGTTTTTCGGCTCATGTGCTTCAGGAGGCCGCAGTGGGTGCAGTTTGGTTGAACAAAAACGGCAAAATGTACGATGTCGTATCTGAGACGGTTGCATGGCAAACATGGAAAAGCAGTTTCCTCTCAGCTGCTGAGGGCGAATCTGGGCTGCAACGTCTATAATAGATGTACTGAAGCTATCGAGTCCTTGGGTGGTGCAGTGTATATTCTATACATATATAAAAAAAATTAAAATTTAATCAGCAACGAGTCAAAAAAGCATTTGCACGAAAGTCATACGGTTTTAAGTAATGATTGTCTAGGTTTTCCTGCGAAAGGTGTTATTCTCTTGTGGAGCAGTGGTAATAATCTACTGAGTGCGGATCATGCTTCTGCTTTTGAGTGTTTGTGCGATTTCAATGAACACGGGTTTTTTAATGGCACTTTTAATGTCAAAGTTTCCAGAAGATTACTGTTTTTTGCGTATCTTGTTGTTTCTTTGTTGTTGGAGACATTTCTGGTGACAATGGTGACAATTTATCAATGAGTTGCCAATGACAGCCTTAACCTAATACTCTTATGTATGTAGTTACATACAGACAGTTGTTTCCAGGCAAGGTTTTCCTCTTAGTTGACTCACCTACTTGCGCTCTTCAACTCTGACCAAAGTTTGAGCATTTCATAGGTCAAAGTCTACGACGAAGACCACTTTAAATGCAAATGTTAAATGTTGTCTTCGACTGCAAACAGAACACCTCTTCAACTGGCATTAATACATATTGTGTATACTGTGTATACTGGTACATGGCTATTCAGCCTGAAACTTATTATACCCCAACTATATAAGTTTCTACAATTTTCATCAATATGATTTCTTTAAGTTTATTTTAAATAAGCAATTATTGAAAAAAACAAATGAAGGTGGTTAAATAACACACAATTTCATAGTCTGTACAGTATATGAAAAGTTTTCTAAACGAAAATCGTCTATAAGGGACCATGTACATATAGAATTTGGTAGATTCCACCATTCTTATCAGAATGTATAGTTTTGATACTAAATATACAGATACTGTTCGGTCTGAAATGTATTTTTTGGCCATACAATGATGGAGTTGGTACAGTAACGAATAATTCTGATAGTAGATGGGTGTACTTATAGTTCTCTACTCACATGATTGTGATTTCCGCAGACAAACAAACAGATAAGTGATTAATCGACTCAGAAGTTCGCCTCGTTCTGTTTGTTACGCAGACAAACCCAATACACCCTTTCATCTTCAAGTGAAGGGTATAAGAATTCCTCTCATTTCCTCAATTGGTTTAATAACCAGTAACTGCTCGTTATACTGTACAATATTTAATATTTTACGACCAATAACAATGCTCGGTAAGGTATTATTAATACCTTAATAATTCAAATACATTTTGTTTAATTATCGTAAATAAATTAAAAGTGGAAACGATGGATGTTGGATCAGTACCACTTTTATATCAGTACTTTTTTTACCAGTACTTTCATAAAACTAACATGACGCTACATTTGCTAGTGCAGAAACTGCAAACTTCACCTGTTTAGGGTCTAATAAAACACAGAGGTTAATCGACTCTTTTACTTTATTTGATGATTTCATATATTTTTGTTGGTTTCACATTGTGTGGATGTGTGTAGACGTGTGTTATTAGTGATGTAGTGTACGTGTGGAGTTAGTGTATCGCAATAATTGCAATGATTGTGTATGCGGTGGAAGGAAAGGATGTTGTATTTATTTGCCATCTGTTGAAATGCCGTCATGGGAAATCTAGTAAAGTAAACAAAAAGAAAGCCCCTTTCTGATCCCGATTTTATAGAGAGTTTTCTGGATGAAATTCAAATTATAAAAATTGGAAAATCCAAAATAAAACCATAAAGTGCAATACATGGAAGCCGCCAGACCGTTGAAAAAAACACCAACGAAGTGTTTAAAAAAAGGCTTTGGGAATGTTAGAAGTGTTTCTCACTCATGATTTTAATTTTGCCTTGATTGGGGAACAGGGCGCTGTGAGTGTGTGTGTGTGGTTGTGTGAGTGTGTACGAGTATGAATTATAATATCTAAGTTTATGTTAAAATAGACTTTGTTCTGAATGTGAAGACATTCGTAGAGTTTGTCAACAATTATTTTGAGTTCTCTGTTCGCAAACATCATCGGAGTCCTTCGGAATCTGAATCGAGTAGCGGCCCGTCATCTCACGTCGGCACTGCTTCGAACTTCTTCTTCAAGCCTGACGGACTCAAATGATGTTGGAAAGTACACACACAATATTACACAGTTGCATGTGCTTTGGCCTATGTATGTATGCGATTATACAAGTCTACATATATGCTTATTTTTACATACTTCTTATATAACTAACAATAATTGCATTTCATGTGTTCTTCAATTTGATTTGTGTTCCTCCCTTCAGAGTCTTTGATTTGCGTTGTGGTTTTCTAATGCAACATGTTTGCTGTTGTACTTAAGTGCTACAGTTTTATTATTATTCTTTCAGCATCATCAATACTCAGTATGTGTATGTATATACACAATATTTGCTCTATACATATTGACTATTTAGGTTTTATTTAACACATTAACTATTAATTTCTAGTTTCATTGTTCGGTATCATTGACTAAGTCCGCCGTCCTGTCCGTAATTTTTGTATTTGTCATTCTTAGTATTCACATGTGTATTATATGTATTGTTACATTTTGAACTCTGCTAAAACTGCAACCCTTTCGTAGCTTTTCCATTGCGCTATTGCAATTATACGAATGCACCGAATCGCCCCCGGGTGCAGTGCTCAGTTTGGGTCAATAAATTACTTTGGTTCTATTCTATCTTATTTGCTTCTGATTGCGAAAATATTTGCTGTTCCTTGCTGTTTCCTTATCAATTATATTTTGGTATAGTAAATATAGATATATTGTATATATTGTATATTACATAGATGACATGCGTCGATTATTTTGTGCAGTTTCACACACTTCTCAGTGTTTATGTGTGTAGATTTCTAATTCGCTATCTGATTCAATTCTGCTAACTCCTGCTTTTAGTTGTTTCATAATTTAATTTATTACTCTACCGTACCATAAAATACCACGTCTGTCACTGTCTTTGTAACTGATTCCCATTTAAATAACTACTTATATTTATCTAAAGTTTCCTAGCTTATCTTTGTTCGTCAACCTTCAGCTGTTGTTATATCAGAGATAGCTTTTTTGCACATGGCCTTAAAATGCTACTGAGTTTGGTTTTGCTTCTATTACTGTGGAATTGCAGTCGGCTTTTCTGGTTGTGCACTCCACTGCAGATTTCGAACATTCGAGAATAACTGAACGTTTGGAACAACCGCGGACCTAAGACAATATATAGTACAACACGGTCTTCGGTTATGGACAAGGAGCATGTTGCTGATAACATGAATAGTGGGATGAAAGGTGAGCTTCGCAGTTGAACCTGTTCGAAGAAGAGTAAAAAGATTCGCAACGCTTATTGTACAGTTTTTTGCCATCGGAAATGTCGATGTGCCCATGTATTGTAGTAGAGTTCTTATTGTTTTCGTGTTTAGTTTCGTGTTTGCTGGGTCCTGCAATGGTTTGTGCTAAAGTAATTCCTATGTGGCTATGACGCTTATAGTCTTATGCTATTTCAATGTAAAGTAGTTTAGTTCTGTAAGGACATGTGTAAACATTGTTATATATTGCTACGTGCCTCGCAAGCCTCTCCTCTTAATTTTCCCAAAATATTTACATAACCGTTTGCGAAATTGGGTGTTTGATTTTGAACTGATTGCACATAGATTGGCACACGAACTGAAACTCAAATGCTTAGATAGACAGAAGTACAGATCACTTTGTACGCACATCTACCGTGTATAAATGCTACGGATGGTTCCTTTCCCAAACCACTTGGGTATATCTTGGACTTAAGTCTGTAGAACTTAATTTGAATGTATTCTTGCAGTTTGCTCTTAATTTATGTCTAATTTCTGTTATTTATATTATAGTTCATCTTGTTTTATTACTCACAGTTTCTAGTCACATGTTCATGCCCACTGCATCGACGCAGCTCTAGTTTCTAACTAATGGCTTTTTTGTGTTTTCTAATTTATATCACATATCGGCTAATGATGTTCATGCTTTTGATTCCGCTTTGATTTCCTACTGTTTTCTAAGACGTAGTATAATGTATTGGGATTTCTGTTGCAGTAGTATCTAGGTCCTTAATTGTATTTCTGCACTGCTTAGGTTCATATGTATGTAGTACAATAAATAAATAGCGGTTGTTAGTCAGTTTACACGCGCTCTTTTATATCTATCTTAATAATACAGAATGTACAAGGACAGTCACAGTCCAAACAGTCACAAGAAGTTTAAAAATAACTTTATATACGGTAATTCAAACGTTATCACATCCTCATTTGGCATCGAAGCTGTTTAGTATTCATAAGAAAACAGTTTGATCCTGACGGGCTTCTGTCCTAATAAAATCCTTTCCAACACGAACTTTAACTCATCTGTGGACCAGAAGAGTTCAGTGTAATTCCTAAATTGATCACTAAAGTGATCCCTAACACTTTCGAATATTAAAGTAACTACTTATGTTTTAATTTTAAAGTCTTTGATGTCAGAGCTTCAGATTGCGCAATCTGAAGAGCTGAATAATAGGTTAAAGAAGTCAGTTTGTAGGGAACTGTGACCACTAAAGCAAATAAAAAAACGATTGGCAATAACAAAGAAATATATATTGTGAACACTGCTTTAAAATAATTTCATATTCGATTACCATCAGCACCTGCATTGGCCGAACTACACTACATATGAGACTAGCGCCTAAATATTACCAATTATTACTAGAATTACACATGCTCCCGACCATTTGTCAGCTTTGGCTGGACGCCAAGCGTTGATTATTCAAATATGTATTTCTGTTTTCCTGGCTTCTTCGTTTTTACATACATACATATAGTATTTTGTTTCGCGTTGCTCCAATATTTATAAAATATCTAACTAAATTTCCTATTGTTATTGCTGTAGCTAACCGCACCCTGTGCGTAATCGTTGCATGTCATTGGTTTCTTTTGTTGTTGGACATTATAAAATTCTTGTTGTTGCTGATGGTGCGTTGTGGTTATGTTAACCGTATCTGCCGCTGTAGCTGCTGTTGTTATTGTTGTTGTTGTTGTTGTTGTAGTAGTTGTTGCCAGCGTTAGTGGCTGGGCACAAGCGCACAGCGGCTGCGGTGGCCATCATGGAAGCTACACCAGCAGACTGGGCGCCAGCCATTCATCCTCAGTTAACTGTTAAGACGCCAGCGAAAGAGACAAAAAAACAAATTCAAAAGAGTGACAATACTGAAAAGGGCGGGCTTTTAAATGTGTGTAGATGTGTAGATGCGGATATATGTACATATGAGCGGATTTTGGTTTGACGCTGACATGCAATTTGCGACGACTGCGAAAGTCAGCAGAAGGTTGTACGCTTTAAGCAGTTACTCTTAAATATAAAAGGCACATGACTTACCTGTGGACTGACCTGGAACTGCTGCAGTGGGTAGGCAACCATGCTGGTGGGTTGCGGTAGAGTGCCTCCAACGGCTTGAGCCATATGCGGTGCTGCTGCTCCTGCTAGTTGGGGCTGCGGTGGAACACTCTGCCAAGCAGCCGGAATTTGAACGCCCATGCTAATCAATTGGGAAGGAAAGTGGAAGGTCAATTGTCATCATTGCTTTCAGTTTGAATTGCCTAACACTGATCGTCCTTAGAAAGGGCTTCTTCATATGTCGCTTACCCCATGTATCCCTGTTGGTAGCCGGCAAACTGTCCGTACGTGAAGCCCTGCATGCTCTGTAAAAACTGTCCAGTGTTCAGTGCGTTAGCTGGGCCTGGTGTCGCTGCAGAATATGAGGGTGCCGGCGGATACCAGTAGCCGGACATCTGTGGGGCATAAACAGCAGCAGCAGCTGCGGCGGCGGAAGCTGCTGCATAGGGGTATCCCGTCCCCCGAACCAGTCCGGTCATTGATGGAATGTAATTCGGGTCGCCGCTCTCCTTGCCCCACGCGCACTTCACCGGTTGCTGATTGATCTCCGAATTGTGCACTGCGACAATCGCATGAGTAGCGGCTTCCTTGGTGGAGAACCTGCAATGGAATACAGAGCAGTTATCGTTATAAATATTTCGGGACTAATCATCCAGCCTTATGTTTAACGTCCGAATGTTGCACTCACCGTACGAACGCGTATCCTTTGTCTTTAAACACTCTAATCTCCTGAATACTACCGAATGGGGAGAAGGTTTTCTGCAATATTTCATCAGTAAGGGTGCCCGAGAGCGCCCCGTTGATGCCCCCGCAGTAGACGGTGCAATTGATTGGGCTGCTCTGGTTGTAGACTTCGTCGAAGGTGAGCGGCCTTGTGATGGCTGGAAGCGAAGATAGAAGCAGCAAATAAAGGGGTATATCATGGTATATGCGCTCCGCATGTGTCACTTACCTTCGGACTTTGACGCAGGTGGTTTCCTAGTGGCCCAGTTGGTGCGAACTGAACGCGAACCCAGCCACTGACCATTCATGGCCGTGATGGCGCTTTCGGCTTCCTTCAAAAATACAACAACACATAATATATTAAATTTTGTGAAGATAAAGTTTGCGATCTTTTCGCTATCAATAATCTGCTGGCAGCTTTAAATACTTGATCTTTAAAACAAACCCGAAGTAAGGGAATAACTATTATTTTGTATATACTAAAAACTCTCTCCTTTGGCTTGCGTTTATTTTATCTCGAGCGAACGCTGCAGCGATTCCCAAAGAAAATAATTTAAGCTGCTCTTCAAAATTATTTAAAAGCTTTGCAATCTACTCCATAATCCTTTGGCAAACATATTTAGCTCTTCCTCCCTGGAAGACCCTGACTACTGTAGTTGTTGGCTTTTTTGTAGATGCTGCCAACTTAAATTGACTTTGCAAAAATGTCAGGCGAAACAGCAACAAAGTGACAGAAATTCTACGGAAAACACAAACAAAACTCGCAGAAGTGTTAAAAGAAGCAGACAGAGAGAAGAAAGCAGCAAAAAGTTCGTCCTTTTGTCTTCGTCTCCGTGGAGCGCAAGTTTTTCGCAGGACGAACGAACAGTGGCACAGTTGTAAACCTTCAATTGGAGGTGGGGGAAATCCGACAGAGACTCGGCGTGCTTGTGAGTATGGCCGGGAAGGGGCGGCGTGGCAGCGGGTCAAACGGAGAAATCAAAGCAGACAATCGCTATCAGCTCAGAGTTATCGATGAACAGCCACAGATGAACAATTGTATTTGTTGCTTGCTGTTTCTGCGCTTTGTCATTGCACAAGGTTCACGTTGTTGGCTTCCTTGCTTTATTTGTTGCGCGGCGGAGTGAAATACAATTGTTTGCAGGGTGTTGAGCAATGAAAAATGTAGGTAGAAAGCGAAAGCAAATGTTTTGTAAAAAATGAATTACATACTTTTTACATTCGACTTTCTTTTATCACTTTTAGAAACTTAGACTGGGCTCTTGCATCGACAACAACTAGCAGTATCCTTGATGAGCGGAACGTTGAAGATGCGGCAGGACTATCGCGAAAACCTTCGAAAAGATGCGTTTGAATACTGCATTCAAATCATTAAGTAGAAGATGCGAGTCGCTAAATGATTATTCAGATATCTAAGATTAGAGTGAAATTCAATTCAGAATAAATGGATAGATAGTCGTCTTAAGACGTAATCAAATCATTTAAAATCTTGACGTTTCGAGGGGATTCTTAAATGTATTGGAATTTTAACGCGTTCCGACTTGTCTAATTTCCGCGATCGAATTTGAGAGTTATTCTTCGCATTCGCGTTCAGATTTTTTCAAAGCATAAGATTTATATTTTAATTCAAATTCCTTGCGAAGCCAATCGAATTTATTCTTTAATCTAAATTACTGCAAATTCTGGCAAATCGGATATAAGTACTTAAATATCAAATGCAAGAGTGGGTGCACCGTCGATTAAGCAAACACAATCGTCAGTTTCCAACATGAGGCAGCAGGGAAGGCGGAATCTAGGAAATCCATGGAACTGCGGAAACTACGAGTAAGAATAAAATTACGCTTTCTGCATGCGAAAGATTGTTCGTGCACAGCAGACGTGACTCATAACGAGAGGGACGCAAGCCCCGACCGAGCTGCTGCTTATGTCGCTCTTCAAATCCGCGGAGCATTTAGATATGTTCGGAAGGATTCCGATTTCTACAATTCGATTGGATTTATACGCTTCGGCAAGTCATTAGCAGCAGGCAGGGTCGAGGGCTGCCCCGATTCTGGGTTAAGAAAACCCTTGGTGGTTTTATTGCATCGCGAGTAGGTGTATAAAAAATAAAGGAATAGCGAGTGCTGGGTACTCCCCTTCCCACAGCTTCTGCAGTCGCTTTCATGCGTACCTCCCCCCTTTTCTACATCATTTTGAACACCTTCTCCAGTGCGACATTAGAGAAAAATAGTTTTGGGGATGTAAAAGCAGCTCATTGAAGACTCATGCTGAAACTTAAGCGCAGTGTTCCAAGTCGGTATTCGGTAGGAGCGAGAAAGGGGATCGAATCTCGAAACGGTTTTGTTTTTCTGCTTCATTCCGAACGCAATCAATATAAACACTGCTTTCAGGCGCTTCGCTCAGCTCTTATTTCTGTCTGTGAAACTAATCAAGCGAAATGGAAACATAACCACAGGACTGCAGTTTTCCCCCTACGAATCTTTTTTATTTCCTCGAGAGTTTTTTGTATTCGTCCTCTTCGTATTTTGCGTCGGGCTGATTTTCCGTTGGCATCCGATTTTCAAACCCTGCTTTGATTTCGTGCACAATTTGAAAATGTTTCACCCTTCGCTTATTTTCCGTATGCAATGTGGAATTGAATTGCATGCTTACATCTTGTGTACTTTCACAATGGAATCTGTTTGCCCATCGCCATTCACCGGAAGTTGTTTATATACGTATACAGATGCTCACGAGGATAAACTCCTTATTAATGTTATTAATATTGTTTGAATTTGGTTACGATGTTTTTAAAAGTTCAGTTCAGAGAAGCTCCGGTCTAGTTTCTTTACGACGTTTTACATTTATTCACTCTTCTAGTTTGATATACAATAGTTTTCGTACTACTGCCACATAGTTTCAACATCTGCCGCTGTATCAATGCGTTTGGGGAGGAGGAATACTTGGGAGGAATACTGGAATTATAATAGTATGTCATCTGCGTGACATATTTATATTGTATTTAAAATGGAGACCGTGCTCACTGGCGCAATTATGAAGAGAGATTGTGGTAGTAATCGTATACACACGTACATATCTAAGGCCGGGATGGTGGGTGGAGAGAAGATCCATAATTGTAATAGGAAGACTTCTTCTGGTAAAATTTGGGTAACGCCTCTTAAGGATACGTGAAGGAGACGTTTACACAAGCCTTCGTTACCGATGAAATTTCAATAATGTGGGATGTGAAGGGTTTCGTCCTCTCCGCAACTATTGCTGGTTTTCATCAACAACCTGTCTGGTCTGTTTGACCCCTTCTTGATGTACTACGTTTTCCGGTCCACTTCAAATTTAACCATATAAATTCATTATATTACTATATATAAAGTACCTGTAGACTATATACTTGTAGATTATTCTATATACAGTACTCGTATATTATATTCCTCGGCATTGTGGTTGACATGGAGCTGGTGTGGAGCTGGTGTTGGGTTGTACTGCGAGAGGCGGAGGTCCCTACGACGCACACACGCAAAATAAATCTTGTATTTAATGCATAAGGAAAAAAGCATTCAAGAATGGAGAAAGAGGATGGATGAAGGAAGACCAAACTTTTGCTAAAGCTTTTTAAAGTCGTTAAACGTAAGAATGCTTTATTTAAAGACGTAAAGGAAAAGAGTCATAAAACTAGCGAGAAATATTCGTGCACTCGACGCACTTGAATGTGGCTTTGTGAATGCTTGCTTGTAGTTTCGAGGAACACTTTTCCAATTTCGCACACACACACGCACGGGCACCGATAGAGAATATGGAGCTGTTCATTTGGGTTTCAATACATTTGCATAACATGTTCGTGTGGGTGTGGAAGTTGTGTTGTTGCGCGTTCGTGCTGGTGTTTGTTTTGAGTGGAGTTTCGGTTTGTTGCTATCTTTTTACGATTATAAATGTGCAGAGCTGCAGTTAGTCCACCACAATGTCAGCAGCAATACCAACAACAACAACAACAACAACAACAACAACAACGAGGGTAGCACACAACTGTAGTTACAACTGTCACCAAAGTTTGGTAATAATTTTTCATTTGTTCTGGAATCGCCGAACGAAAGTGTGATTGCGCCGAAGGCTATCACTAAAGCTGGAAAAGAAAAGTTCGCATTTTTTGAATTCGCACTCCGTACGCGAGCGGCACTAAAATTGTTTGCTGCAAGATGGCACTAAAACCGGGCGTAGTTTTATGCATATTTAGAGAGAAGCGGAAGCGACGTGTTGCAGAGACACACAACGCAACACATACAAGTGTTTAAATTTATTGAAAATAATTTCACGGATTTTTTGATTTAATAGACGTCGCAGTTAAAACTTGCTCGAGTTCCTGTGCAGCATCGCAAAAACAAATCCGGTTACAGACTGCCTTCCTTTGTGTTCCTTTTTTATTTAGCTTCATTTACTTCTTTACTTTGCCCTTTATAAGGGCTGGGCAGCAATAAAAGACTTAAAGACTTATAGCAATCCTCTTTTGATCCTTTCCAGCTCCAGTTTTATATTTACTCGCAACATCGTTGCAGCTAATATCGTACTTAAACGTAGTTATGGTTAACGGATATGAAATTGGGCCAAGGCTTGATTACGCTTGATTATGCAAGCCTTGATTGCTTCTGTTGATGAAGGACTGCTTTGAATGATGGAGGATTGAAACTCTTTTTGTCAAGAAGCTGAAATCACCTTCCATAAGCTTCCGACATAATAAGCTTCCGTCTAGATGTCAGTAATCGGCAGCTGTACTGTTAACTACAATAATAAGTATAACTGCATAACTATATTTTAACTATAATGAAGACCAGATCGACAGACGATAAACAAGAGCCCTCTGTTTTACTATTGGGCAGTTTTCTTAAGTCTCCAGAGTTTCAGCGAGTTTTAATAGAGTTTATTGTAGTTATTTTTAGCCACAGATTTCACAAGTCGTGTAGTTAATCAGTAGAAGCGATTCTATAACTATGTTTTCAGCATATGCATTGCGATGTGCAGCAAGGAGCTAACTTTAAGATAGATTTTCAGCGAGTTGCCAAGGATTTTAAAAGCAACATATGAAAACCAACCCAGGAACATTTTGGTTAAACTGCGAGCGATGACGGGAATAGCGATGATGATGATGAAAAATGTTTTGTGCTGGTGATGAAAGTCTGCGGCGTACAATGGTTCATGGTTCAAATTTATCAGCCACCGACGAACAAAAATTTAATGCAACTCATACGACAGCGCGTACGGCAAACGTGGAACTAGGAGCGGAATCCTGCTTGTAAGCGCGGAAAGTGGCAACAATAACATGTTAATATCTGCCATGAGACAATAATCACAACAACAGCAGCAGCAGCAGCAGCAGCAGCAGCATCACATTAACATAAGCAGCTAATGTGTTGCGCTTTATTGTGTGAGAATTTAGTGTTGTGCTCAGTCGAGCCGCTGTCTGTGTGCCAGCGTGTGTGAGTCTTTTTATGGCCTTCAATAATATGCTAATGACACACACACGTAATAAGTGCGGCTCAGTTAACCCTACTATGCCCGTCTAAACGTGGATCGCAGTAGGACATGACCACATGGCAATCATAAAAGTATACAAGGAGCACATTTTTCCACGCCATTAATCCTTGCCTGCGAAGTGGAATATGTGGAATATGAAATAAATATTTTTCAATTTCCTGCAAACACACACGACTTGGGCGGAAGAAAGTTCCGATCTAATAAAACTTTTCACATAAATAAAATTATGCATTAAACCAGCAGCATGCGAGGAATGCATCGCTAGACCCTGTTTGCAAACACTTCTAAAACGCCGAACGCACACACCCGCATATACACCCACAGATAGCTACGTAAGTGTTGAAATATTTCCAGATTGTAAGCCGAGAAGCACAACTAAAATAAAACAAAAAGATTCTTGTCATTTCATGCAACTGTTTCGCAATTAATCTGGGTTTCAGTTAAAGTTGCTAACCCTGGAATACTCAATTCTCTTTCAATTGAAAGAGTTGCCTTTGCTTAAAGTTACTCCCAAGGAAAGAGAGGTTGAAAGGACGGATACAGTTGTGTCCACCTTCCATGGAGAGGGGAAGGAAACACTATCGTGTTGTTACTGAGCGGCTTCTGTAGATTTCTGGAGCGTTGGTTCCAGAAACACTTGCGTTTTCTTGAATCCATTAAGTGCAAACTGGGTTAAGTGCAAACTATTCAGTATTAAATGAACTGTATTAAAAATAATAAATGAAAACTTTGGGTGGGTCGTAATTAAATTAATAAATTAGAAATACAAGTAAATACAGTGTTTTAAAGAGTCCACTAAGTCTTTGTGGCACCTTCTTTGTAGATTTTCCTTGGAACTAGTTTGACTCCCGAATTGCTATTAAATTTAATATCTCTACTGAGATGTAGCACAGACGCCCGAATGGGTGCGAGCGCATAAAAGTTCGCAGACACATTAATTCAGACGCTACACAGATGCATACACGTAATGATGTTCTTATCCGATAGAAAAACGTAATACGATGTCTCTCCGGAGTTTTACTGCACTCATACATATTTACAAAGATACTTACGCACACTTACGGTTCATTCAAGACGGATATCATTATGATGAAATCTTATGTGCTGACCGAACATAGAAAGGCGAGTATAAAATAGAATTTACCTCATGGACAACCGAAGAAAACACGGCTTCGTGGCGAGCTAACCCCAAACGCGTTCAATCTCCACGCCCTTCCCGCCACACCCTTCGTTCCCTTTGCGTTGTGAAAGCAACGAAAATAAGTACTCTAGATATCTGGGTCAAAGGTTCTACATTTCTCGCAATACACATCAGCTCCATGTACACAGCGTAGATTCAGCTCAAGGCAAATCTTTACCTTCCTCGAGCCCCACCAAAGCCCCAATCGAATTTGTTGTTGTCCATGTGGTTAACCATAGAAAATTCGACAAAATGTACAAAATGAAACACGAGAAAGAATATGAACGAAAGCGGATTACTTGCAGTAGATGCTTTTCTTTTCTTACAACGAAAACCACAAAATCCGGGACCGCGAAGTTAAACCGGACTAAGAAAAATCTCCGTTGACATGTCTGAAGAGTTGTGTCATTATTAATCACCGAGATATGAACTGAGTTTTGAAGGCACGGAATTCACCAAGGATTAAAGATTCGAAAATTCAAGGAAATCAGCAGAATTTGACGAAATAAACCAGCACAAACAATAGATAAAAATGCACTGAACTGCCCGAGGTTGCTGCAATAAATAAAGCATCTGCTTTTGCAGCAAATGTGTCTAGTTACTTACAGGTTTCTTTATGAATGATACGAAGCCATATCCTTTCGATTTAAGTGTTTGGAGATCTCGAACCACTCTGCAGTCTCTGAAAAACAAAAATGTAATTTTTAATACGATTTATTGAATTCTTATAACTAAATCTATTCTAAAGTATCTCTATTAAACTAGTGTTTAGTGGGGGGACTCTACTTCGGGCCAGCACAAGTTAGCCAGGTTTATATTTAAAAAGAAGAATTCATTTATATTTGAAAAGGAATAATGATAGTGTTGTATTATATAAGATTATATAAGGAAGAAAATAGATTGTTATTAGTTTATTAAATATTGTTTCATTTTACATTCAAATAGTTCACTAAAATAATTTTCTTTCCAGCTCTTTACGAGTATTTATATCCAAAATATCCTCCTAACGTTCCATTCCATTCGCTGTATTCTACAATGAACGATGGACCAGCATCTAGATTGGTTAATGTTTTAATTAAATCTTTTATTCTAATCTAACAATCTTTAGTGCACTCTCACATATTTTTGAGAATAAAGGTGAAGCCAATTATTGAATATATAATAAAGTTACTGTGTATCCTGTAGATTTGTTACTCCTATTTTCCAAGGAGAAGTAAAGCACCTGGAGGAGTACTTTATGCCATGTGCACTGAGATCCGTTTCGTCGGTTGCCATAAACTAGTTGAGAGCTGAACCTCACAGAAGCATTTCCGAAGAAAGAAACCTGAATTTAGAAAGGATGCGCAGAAACACTGAGCAATTTTATTGACGTTCACATGAGTGAGAGGTTAGCCGTCTAACCACCGGCGCGGCGCCGAGAGCAGCAGGGAGCAGAGAACAGTGTTTGCACAAAGCATTGCAGCACGCAAACGAGTTCGATTTGGATGCTTTATTGACAGAATAAATTTATGAGGCTGTTGCAGGAGCGTAGGCGTGCCTGTGTGTGTGAGTGAGTTTAAACATGTTAGGATATCAGCCTCGTCATTTAATATCTTTGAGTAAATAAGTTTGAGAGCAGTATAGGAGAAACGCCTGTAAAGTACAACAAAACTTTGGGCGAGCGGATGAAAAAATATTAAAGCGATGAAAACCGTAAGGATGAAATTTCAAATGGATGTTTTTGATGTGAAACTCGTTGAAAAGTCAACACGTTTACACGTCACAAATGAATTATTAATTGACAAAAGCATGGTGGGAAAGCGATGATAGATAGTGTAGTATTAATGCTGTATACGGATGTACATAAAAATAGAAACTGGCAATTCTTATCACGAAAGAAGTCACCAGATACTTAAATGTTAGCTGAATAATAAAATGTTGTACAATTTTTGTGACTCTTCCGTCGCTGTGATTTTGAGCGGGTGCCTGTATGTTGTACGCTGATGCTATCCGCAAATATTTGTACCACGACAAGGGTTAACAAATCACTCAATGAACTGAATCACTCGTGTCTTGATTAACGTGCCGCATCCACAACTAATCCACATTTAAGAAGATTCTTCATTGTGAAAAAAGATGCAGCTGTAGTAAAAAGATGATACTCGTATTCAGCATGGAATCAAATCATCCGGCATTAATGCAGTTGAAGAATATCATGGATTGAAAGCGAGATAAAATGATAAAATGGATAATAGGTAACCCGATTCAAGTATAAAAGCTGAGCTTTTGCCATGCTAAGAAAATGGAAAGTGAATGAAAAATCCCGTTTCCTTTCATACTGTTTTTTATGCTAAAGAAGTGGAGGAGAACAAGAATAAACTCTGGAGAGAAGTTCTCTTCCAACAGCCCGTATGTCGGACGCATCGCCCTCCCGGCGGCAAATAAATCCGAGAATCAATTCAACCAATATTGCATTTTTTCCTCTTGGAATTACGAAATTTAATGATTTTATGAATTCTGCTCCTGCTATTTGATGTGCTGCAGTGCGGAGCCACTAGTCATGGCAGGAAGTAAGCCCCGGATGCGGGTGTGAATGTGTGTATGCATGTACATGTAGATGTGTGGATGGGCAAACATTAGAATATCATGATGCGGGCATGGATTTTCGGTTTGACTTTTCACTCTTGGTTTGGGTGAAGTGGTTCTGCTCGGCAAACACCAAAATTAAGATAAAGTAATCAATGTGAAGAGCCACGCCAAGCGAGAGAGACTCGTTGTAACATTTGAAAGCTCTGCGACGAAGCAGACGTCGTACGCTCGCGCCATCTTGTGGGCAGTGCAAACAGTGTTTTAAATTAGAACAAAGTGAGGCACTTCCGGTGGCATTGGCTCGGCTGACGGGCGCTTCATTCGAGCAGGCGTCGAGGCATTAAGCAAGGACTAGACTTGCACTGTTCGCTGCAACAACAAGCAGCGAGGGGCGCATTGAAACAATTTCATGCTTATCTGCATAAAATCAATTCCATTTTGAGACAATTTGGAGATTGCCATTCAAATTCGGAATTATCAGCAGGGAATCTAAAGTGCTGTCTGCTCACACCGGCACCGGCACCGACAGCAGAAGCAGCGCCAATAAATGCGCTCTATGCGTTGCGGCCGGCGATGTGGTGGGGGAGGGGGGTGGAGGCGAGGATTGGCAGTACCGACGTCGCCAGCCGCTGTCCGAGGACGCTGCCTCGTGTGCAAATACGCTTAGGGAAATTTTCGACAGCTCTTCGGATTCGCTGCCGAGTGCTGTGCGCTGCAGCGGTAAATTATGTGGTTTGATTTTCTGCTTTTTATTTTTCATGGTTGCCAGGCGAATTCAGCAACGTTTCGCTGGCTTTCTGTCGATATTTGTTATTCCTTACACGCTATGCATAACCTAGATACGACTAAGGACAGTCGCCCGAAAGGAAACCAGAAAACTGCAAGTGAAAAAAGAACGAACAAATTAAGGAACCGTCAAGGGAGCAAAAAGTGCATGCAGCCCCACCGGAGAAGCCACAAAAACCATATCGATTTTTGAAAATAAAGAAAAACTTTACTCTTTCTTCATCTCTGCATTGCTTTGTTTTTGCTTTTGTGTTGCTTGTTTGAATAAACGATGTGAGAAACCACACCTCGACTGAATCTACTTTTTATTGTACTCAAACACCAGTACTTCAGTAGCGGCTCCGTGGTGCATGTGGCAACCCCGAAAAAGTTCATAATAAAAAAATGAACCAGGGCTACCGCAGCGTTTACCGGGTGTTACTTCCGCCGCAGAAACCCACCAACCGACGCGTCGCCTGATTGGGGTCTGCAGTTTTGCATTTCCTCCCATCGTTGTGTTAAATACACTAGATAAAGAAGACACAACAACTAAATAAAAGCGGTTATTGAATTATCTGTGACTCTTGTAAATTTAATTTAAGTACGCTTGTAATTTAACATTTAATTTAAGAAACATACTAATTGCTTTCCGAGTGACCAGAGAATTCACCAACTCAGGATCGAAACTATTGCTTAACGAAATGAAAGGTAAAAAACACTTTCATTAAAAACCATTTCAAACTAGAAGTTTATGACCCAAAAACCATTTCATGTCCATTCATACAGTACCTACGTTGTGTTGTAGAAAATTGGTTGGAAGAAAATAGAAAATAGGTCCGATGCGGAGTTAATATAGCGTCAGTTTAAACACATTCACTTCCTGAAGCACTTCATGTTGAGTTCTAAAAACTTTTTTGTTCCTGTTCCTGTTCCAAGCCATCAAAGTGAATCTACTTGACTGCCGAAGCACTAACAGACCTGCGATGCGTCTTAAGCAGTGTTATCGTACTCGCACCAGTGCTCACCTCCTCTGCCGGTGTTAGCATCCTTCTGTGTATTATAATGACGGGCGAACTATGTATATAGTTCATCGGCGTGCCACTGGACGGAAGTACCTTGTATCTACACAACTGAGGTCGTAGTGGGTGCCGTAGTTGCTGTACAACAAACACTACTGCTACTTATTCACTACTTATTTTGTCCACGCTCTGGCTTTCAAGTGTTGCGCAGTGAAGTCTAGCAAAGCGGATGTTTTTTGCCCCTTTTGCCAGAGTAAATACTGAAATAAACTTTGCTCAAAAGTTTGTTTATTACATGAGCGGGTGCAGGCGGAAAAATGTGTAAAATAAACTAAAAAAGTTCGACTTTTTCCGAGCTTTTCATATTCATCATCTTTTTAACAGTTTGTGTGAAGTTTAGGCGTTCTTTATGCTCTACACAGCCAGTTGCCTTTAGTCGGGTGCCTTTTGTTGTTGTTGTTGCTTGTAATACTCCTTTGGTCTATTAAAAAGTTGTAAACTGCCCAAGTTTTTAGCCTTATTTGTGTTAGTTGTTGCCTTTTTGTTCCTTTGTGGATAAAGTTGCAAAAACGGCATAATTTAATATCTGAGATGGACCTCGTTGTGGCGGGAGTTCGGGGGTAAGTGTAAAGGCCGGGGAAGTGGAGAGAGTTCTGCTGTCCGGAAATACCGGAAATTAAAGTGCGGAGTCTGAAAACCCCAATTGGAGAAATTAAGAGCTTGCCTTGGCTCAGGAAGTAAGAGTTTAAGATGTGAGAACTCATGTGTGATGAAATTGAAAGAAGCAGTGTGTCGAAAAATGGAAAATATTTCAAAAAGACGCTCCAAGACAATAGATGAAAGAAGATGATGCTTGGAATATGGAGCCATGGTATGTAGGGCGAACAATTGTCACCCAGAAGAGTGAAGTTTGTCAACTTGATTGAATGGATCTGGATTGACCTTTCCGCTCTCTGAATAAGAGTTATAGGTTTGGCTAGTTAACAATTTTATGTGAAGTTTCGTTTCAGGGCACTTGTTTTCTTAAAGTTGATCTTGTGTCTGATATATCCTTGGCACTTTACAATCGAGGAAAAACAAGGAATATAAGAGTCTTATCCTGGTAACTAGCTTTATATCCGGTGGAAAACAAAGGCAGGGGCTCAGAGAATTCCACGAGAAATAAAGAAGGATTAGTCAATGTCGAAAAGGACTAAAGTAAGGAAGCGCTGTGTGAGAGAGAGAAATGAAGTCAAAAGCGTATGTAATAAAAAGCGATGGAAGCGAAATCCTAACGGATGTGGTTCAATTTGCTCGCCAGAGCCAACTTAATTCTTCGTGTGTTCGCTTGCTTTTAGACAGACACTAAAAGAATTCGCATCGGGGACAGAACCTTGTTTTTTTGCGAGCGACTTCTTCGTTGGCGGCATTCTTTGTCTTTGATTTCTCCTACAAACACACGAAACTCACAGCCGAGTAGGAAGAATTCATCCATAGCATTCTTAATCCATCCGCTGAATCATTAAGGATCGTCATCAAGTTGGTTGATATTTCCACAGCGCAGTCATTCGAGATGATTTGCTCACTAGTAACATCATAATTTTAACTAAATGTCAATCAATTGAACTGTCGCTGGCAATAAAAGTTGTGGCAAGAATTATGTGCCAAAACTTCAGATCGTGACGTCCCAGACTCTGGGCGGCTTTATTAATATTCCAGTTTATCAGAATTCAGAAAAAAATTTAAGTGATTTGGGATAGAAAACATGTTATGACTTATTTCGCTAGCGAAATGCATTTTAACTTGTAGAGAATAAAATTATGATTATTATTGACTGTGTATTTCCATTGACAAAATATTGTTTATAACATTTAAGTACACAATAGTTTCTATCTGACAGCTGAATCAACCAACGATGTCAACTCAAAGTCGTCGCTGCTTCTTCCTGGTTGTCGTCGCCTTCCGATTGTTAGTCAAGAAGTGCAGAAGTAGAGGGGTGAGAGTGAGCAGCTGCCAACCCTCCTCTCGCACAAAAAAAACCGCATTATAATAGCGTAATAGTAGAAGTGTTGAAATGAGATTCAATAAGATTTCGTGCCTTTCGACCACACTCACTTTTCGTATACGTAATGGTTCAAAATGTTCTTTATAGCCCATAAAACTTTGCAATATCATTAAGTGAAATTATATTATGGTAGGCTTTTCCGTTCCATTTTAGAGATTTATGACACAATACAATGAAGGAAATAAAGAAATTGGAAAACTAAAATCCTAATGTTGCTAAGGTCAAGGTTAAGGAGCGTTCAGTGGGCGCCTTAAATGCAACTTACTGTATTACACATTTAAGTGAAGTTATACAGCGATAAGTATGCAAAAAATAAGTAATTAAAGACAGGTAGGTAACAACTGACATCGACTTGACAACGACCTCATCAGTTAATCAAAACAAAACAAAAGCTATCAAAAGCTTGTAAAAGCTAGCTTTTAACACAAGCAGATTAGTTTAAATACAAGCTGTCCGTAAGGACCTTCGCTAGGATTAGATAAGCAGAAGTTCCTGAGATGCCGTTGCCTCGCAATGGAATGATTGTGATTTTCATTTATAGCAGACGGTTTCAACTAACTGATGAAATTGTGCTGTTTACTCGTATTTCCTTTCAACTTCTCCTAGCTGCCCCACTGCCCTGCTCCAGGCCCTCTGCTGGCTGCGTGTAAACAAATTAATTGCAAGTAACAAGGAAATTCGCACCGATCCAAATCCTGCAAATCTGCTTTTCTTCAGCGCTTTCCCTTAGTTACTTCAAAGCATAAGGGGTTGAGAACGGCTTACTTAGGTAAGGGATGGGCAGGAGCAGAATCTGTTTGTACATATTGTATTTCAGCCTTGTCTCAATGATGTGGACCAAAACTGATGGTAATGCTTTGATCATCAAACTGCTCTTTAATTACATTCGCTTAGTATCATATCCCGGTAGCCCGGGCGGATATCGCGCCGCTTTAAAGCATCAGAAACGGGTGATGAAAACTTTTGCTAAGCCCTCTTTCGCTTTCGACCTTCGCAGTGTGGGTGTCTGTGTGTGTATGCGCTCATCTGTGTCCTGTAGTTTCCGTGGATTTACCTTTGAAAGTCGTTGTGCGCTTCTTTTATTTATGTTTTATTTCAGAGCGTTTGTTTCACAGAGCTTCGTTCTCTGTCGTTTTTAGTACGAATGGCAGGGTTGCCAAAAGGCGAAATGATATGAACGAAGCTTGCAGTCGCTGTACTTCGTTGGCGAGACAACGGCGAATCTTCCAGTTTCTAGAGTTGATTTCCTCGTCGAGAGGTTGACAACTTCATGTGAATTATTAATCATGTGGGTTTTTCCTTAACTTGGACGTCTCTCATCAGGAGGAAGTACCTTTCCTTAGTGCGTCTTTCATAATCCGTTAGTAATTAAGTAAGCCACACATGGATAAAGTAGTATTATATTGGAATTAATAAATGAATGGAGATCCTTTAATTTCACGAGTTTCTTTGGAAGTTCAAAGTCTGAACCAAACTAATGATTCAGCTACACCATCTGGTAACCTTCCCTCGAGCCGGCTTCGTTGAGCCGTATTGGTACGAGTGTATTTGTGCATGACTACCTTAACGAATTCGCTTGAGATCTCCTTGTTGTCTGCAATAAATCAGCAATTCATCATGTGTCTGCCACATATAGTCGTATTCAGGACGACGCCCACGCGCTCCGAGGCTGGCAGCTAGCAATGCAGAGCCTGCCATGGTATCCAGTTCATAGATTCGCCTCCACAGCAACAGTAGCGACGTGGCAAGAGCGGCAATATTTCTGCATATTTTCCGTGGGTAAAATTGAATTCCACCCGCTGATATCCAACGCAGCGAAATCCATGCCCCTGAAGGTACTTCGTTAGACGGTGGGACAATCCCATCTCATCGCATCCATCCCAAGCACATGTTTGTGATATCAGCAGTGTTGCGGTGAAGTGGCTCGCCGGAGCTGCGCTGAGTGCGCCGTGCTTCGACAGGGTGTGAATCGCTCAATATAATCAGTATAAATTCAAAATATTGAAGCGTGTAAAGCGGATAAACTAGTCGAAGAAGTGTGGAATACAAAATATCCTTGTTAATGAGGAGCGTCTGCAGCCACAGATTGTGAATTGTTTACCCTAATTTCAGGGAATCAGGGGAATTTCGGGGAATTCATTCTGAATGATTCACATACTGGAACATACTGGATTTGTAGTACTACAGATATGCTGAAGCCTCTTATAGCTATAAGAATTTTTACAAAAGAGAAAAAAGGAGAGTTTTCATTAATTTGGACAAACGAAACCAAAATTAGTGAGATAAAAATTAGGAAATAAAGCAGCAACAAACGCAACTCGGATAACCAAGCAAGGAGCTGCTCAATATTCCCCTCAGCTTTTTGTATTTGATGCTCCTTCACTGTGTATTCCTTCATCCTTTTCGGTCTCCTTACTTTTTCACCCCAGTACCGTTGGCGGTGTAGTCCAAAGAGAATGAAGCACTTCAATTTTAGATGTCGAAGAGAATCGAGTGGAACACACGAGTTGAGTGGTCTGTCGTTTTCCAGTAAATGGATTCAATAATCCGTAGCTTCCAACACAAATATTGTTAAAATAAAAGCACTTCGAATTTAGTAGTTAGTAGTGGAATATTTGAAGCAGCGCGATTTTCGTTGTTGCTGTGTTTCGTTTTTGTTATTGGCTTGGACGAATGATCGGACGAATGATCGGACGAATGAAC
Organism: Myopa tessellatipennis; assembly: GCA_943737955.2. Classification (NCBI taxonomy): domain Eukaryota; kingdom Metazoa; phylum Arthropoda; class Insecta; order Diptera; family Conopidae; genus Myopa; species Myopa tessellatipennis. The sequence goes on along the minus strand of OX031314.1, from coordinate 61,143,327 downwards.
TGCCCATGATTTTAAACTAGCAGGATATCTGATGTGCACTCGAAGTGAAACCTCCTATCCTCGTGTTGTGTACTTTTCTGTCGTGGGTCTTGTTGGTTAAAAACTTTGTGGACTTTGTCCCGGGCACCTCTAGAATACTGTGGACGTCCTCTGGCAATTGGACTTGCTTTAGTAAAATATTTCCCTAGTATTGCTATTTAGTGGTTAAGATAGATGAAGAAAAGCGGTGGAAAGCATGATATATGGCTCGAATGCACTTATTTCCTTTGACATGTAGGACGACAACATGTCACGTGCACTTGTGAGTTGGTTTGCTGTTTAAAAATAAACATTCGAACCCTTGCATCGGTGCTGACAGAAGCTTTCAAGTGTATCCGCTTGTTCGACTTGCTAGCGACCCATCATCTCCGTTACCTGGCGCAGCTGCATCGTAGAGCCATGCAAGGTATTAACCGTCCTCATTAAGAGTACATCAGTCGGTTTCCGCCTTACCGGCAACACTTGAAAACTTTTCCCCTTCATCAAAGTGGAACCGAAACTCACAAACATAAAACCGAAAGCTCATGTTTGCAAGCGTTCTGCAAACGTTTTCGGAGTCTGCTAGAATTGCATAAACTAACATCAAAAATCATCAAAAGTTTTTACATTTCGGCGATGCCAAGTAACATAATTCCTACGAACAACACTGACACTAACACACAGAGATCCACACCAATACTTAAAGATACTCTCTAAGTTTACAAGTAACTTTCGTAGGAAAACCTTAAAAGAAGGTGTTGAAGAAGTGCAGAGGTTGCAAAACAGGTGCACCATTGCTTTCGATGACCTTATTGCATCCAAAAATAGATTAGAATTAACTGTATATGTAAGTCTAAAGAAAAAATCGCCCAAAAAGGAGTGTCAAAACTCAGCATACGGATGAAATGTGTGTCCATGTGCACTCGGCTTTCTAAAGGAAACGCAGAGATGTTTCTTTAGTAATACAACACTTGGTTGTCCGAACAAGTTAATGTGGAAGCGTTCATGGAGCAAATGCCGCTCGAATCGCTTGGGAACCGCTGTTTATCTCAACGCCGTCTCTGCATAAACAAATGCCACAACTGCGTGGTGATGATGCTATTCAATGTTCGACGTACCATTTGCGCCAATTCAGAGTTGAGCGACTCGTTTTGCACTTTTTAGCCGCAATACGCGCGTGCAATAAATAAATTTCGCCATCGGTGGGTTGTGCGATGGTGCGGCTCTGACAAAAGTCATAAGTTCTGCAGCGCCTTTCACCGCGCCGACCCAAAAGGAAGGAGTCCGCAAAAGTTTTCCGACTGTTTCTTAGTTTCTAGTCAGCTTTTTTAAGTATTCGGCAGCAGATCTGAATGCGTTTTTGATAATTCCACCCATTGGAAATGGAAATGAGTTAAAGCTGTGCCGGAACAGGAAGCGCACCGAAAAGTTGTCCCAACGCATATCTACAACCGCGTAACATCGTCGCATTGATCAAAAAGAGGACGATGTTGACGGTGCCACAGAAGAGGAGCTGCCGGAGTGCTGCTGAGGCTTCGAGCTCTAACAGAACTTGGCTCACTAGATGGCGCTGAGATTGGTTTCCGTTCGAAGGGCGGCGTTACGTGCACAATGAGCGATTGGAAGTTTATGAAGCAAGCGTGAACTTTTGAGTTTACTTGGACTTAATGCCGAGCTCTTCTCAAGAAAGAGACAAGAACTTTTCGATTTGTTTCACGCGAAAAAGTAAAACAAAGAAAGGACTCGTAATGATGTAAAAAGTTTTGAAGTATCATTAAAAGGCAGTGAACTCGTTTGTTAGTTACTGGAGACGAATTCACTTGATTTGGTGTTGTAGGGTTTTGTGTATAATTGGCTAAACTTGCTGTTCGCACCCGACAGAACTGGATGGATATTCCGATGGTTCTGAACAGTTGCTGGGTTCTTATTGCTATTCGGCTTAAATGGACAATGATTATGCGCAGGTTCTACTTACGATATTTCTCCGAATGGTGTGAACGCATCTTTTAGTTGTTGAGTCTCGATTTCGGGACTCAGATCACCAACAAAAATGTGATATTGTTCTGCAAAGAAATAAACCCAAAATTAGTGATTGTAATTACAGAAATGTCTCATTAAAACTTAGAATAAACTTAGAAACATTCGATAAAATAAGTTTTAGAAAACAAAAAGAGGCAAATCGAAACGATTCGATGTGGAGGTTGATGTTCAATAAGTCAACCTCCACAGAATTCGATAGAAGAATTGAGAAAACAACGGGTTAAATACTGAAATGATTTCGTCCTACCAGACACGGATAGCAACCTTAAATATGCGACGTTCTGGCTACGAGTAGAAACGTTAACAGTTGTACTAGCAACAACAACAGCAGCGATAACTGATGGCTCTCGCTGCACAGTTTGTGTTGGGTAGCAGCCAAGCATCGACATGCAACAACAACAACAACAACAACAACAACAACAACAACTACTAGAGTGTGAGCAAACATAAACGTCCGGTGCGGTGAACCGCAAAAGTAGCTGAATAAATAAATTCTAAGCACATGGGCACATAACCACAACATATATATACATAAATCTGTATTAATAGGGCGCTTGCTAGCAAAAGTGTATTTATACGGCGCTTGCAGAAGTGCACATTTAAGCACACGTCATATCTTTTTAGGTGGAATGATGACGGGGAGCGCTTGTGTGCACTTTGGCATCATCAGCACCATGAATCTTATGCAAAAACACCAACATCAATGACACAATAATATCAACAGACACCACGAAAGAGTCGCAAACCATCCTGGGCGGTACAAGAGAACCCTTCCCTTGAGACCGCTGTCCGAGTTCTGAGAAAGGGAAATTTTGAAACAATGTGGAATCGTTATCTTATTGCGAATAATGTGGACTGAGCACACCTATTAGTGAAGTATATATCGACTAAGCCTATCAGAATGTACATATATGTATTAATACATAAATAATAACTTTTCAAAGGCAAGACAAAACAAATTACGTAGTTTTCTCCTCAGATTTGGAGTAAAGTGAGGTGTAGTGAATACTACTAAAGTACCAAACTGTGGGGTGTATATATGTATATCGGCACAGACAAAGTATACCCGACTTTACACAAAATCAACAGCCAAATTTACTTACTAACAACCACAAGCAATTTAGCAGGCAAGAACCACTCGTATACGAGTACGTATCCAAGTCCGTGTACACTCCGAAGTAGGTATAAGTTAATGTTTGTGTTGCTGCTGCTGCTGTTTTTGTTTTTCTTGATGTTGTTAGCAGTTGTGATCTGGTTGTTGTTAGTGGATTTGTTGCCGGTGCAATGAGTTAGTTGCAGACAACTCATTCTTCCCTTTTTCTATGTATTTTTCGGACCTACTTTTTCTCGAACTCACCGCAAGGACACCACGTAAAATATTCAACAGGCTCGGCTCCGGGCCCATCAACTCCCTGGCACACGGTTGCGTCGGGGATGAACGTCGTATCCAACCGTCCTGAGCGCCATGTCCTGCACAGGAAGACGCTGCTTGCTTGACTTTCCGATTAGTTTAACTCGAGTGCACAGTAAATGGCAAAAAACGAAGGTAATTTGGTAATTTCTCAAATATGCAGGAAACCATTATTTCAAGCATTTCCTGTGCAGCACTTGCGAGTCGAGTGGCAAGAGGATATTATCGGAAAACATGTCAGGTTGGTTGGGAGGTGAGGTCACCCGACTCGGCATAAATTAGAGATGGAAATGAATTACGCTTGTTCTGATATTGCGGCGTTGGAAGAGAATAGAAAAATTTGGAAAACGTTTTAGTCGTCATTTCACGAACTGTATAGTATTATTCCATCTGAACTTTTATACATATGGTTCATATGCAAATACACACATATGTATTGCTCTTGCCCTGCCATCATTCGACGTTGACGTTTCCCCCTTTTTAATTAAAGGGTCATTTCATCCGAAATGACTGAAGGAGATCGTGCATTTTGAACTGTTTGAGTTGAGGTCACTGCGAAGGGTTTTAACAGCAACCTTGTTTTTTACAGCAACCTGTTTTAGAAGTTGGACCCGGATGACTTATCGTTACAATAAATGGAAATCTAAGAGTCCGTCCGTCCATTCCACTCAGCGAAGCGCACTACAAGGATGCGCAGTTTATGCTTTCTCTTGAGTTTTAGTGCCCATAGAAACTTAATCCTTGCCGAGCGACAAAGTAGCCGCAGCATTTACACAGTCGAGTGTTCGACAAGTTCTTCTACAACTCTGTCTGTCGAGACATTGTAACAATTTATACAAATTCGGAAAATGCTGTAAATGTTAGCAATGCAGCAAATGAAGAAAGTGTACAAAATGTTGACAATGTCGTAAATGCTAAGAGATTGAACTGGCATACAATGTTTGCAGTCTAGCGGCACGTGCACCGACACGCTTTCCGAGGCAAAGTTGAGCACAAAACATCCCGGAGAAGAGAGAACGTGCCAAAGAAGTGGAACGCGAGCTCGTCAAGTGGAGAGTTGCGCCAAGCAAACAAGGAGTACTCATTCAAGCTGTACAACCACAGAAGGATTCGTTTTCCTTCCGCAGTGAGAGCCACCGATTTCCGTCATTGCGAGTACGTTGAATTCAATGATACGTCTTCTGAAATTGCCTTTGACACTGTTTGTAATTCGTTCACTCTGCATATTCTATTCACGAGATCCCCGCACTCGTAGTTTAACCATCTCTTATATTTAGTTTGTTTAAAAAAGTTTATGTTCATGTAATGAGCAAAATTAGTTTCTGGTTTCTTACGTCAAAAGAAATTGGAATAAATTTGTTTATGGAATGGTTCGGGAGATCTCGGGTTAAGACATACAGTATAAGCCTCAGTTGCATCGAATTCCTTTCTCTCCAATTAAGCGCTTACTTGTCGCCTGTATTGCCACCCAGCCAGTCCTGCAACTATTTTAGCCACTCATCCGCCATCATCATCATCATCTTCCTTTCTCCATCCTTTCGCCTCGCTCTCCCTCTGGCACTCTCTGAAATTTGAGCTCGACGTAACACAATCATTAATAACTCCTTGTTTAGTGTATTGTTGTTGTTAGTGCGGCTGTCATGTAATCGCAAATTAGTTAATCCAATGCGTCATTGCTACATTGTAGCACATCAAAGTAAATTGACGAAGAGTTAAATGAAATGAAAAAATAGAACGCATAATTTACATGAATGCTTGTCATGTAACATAGGAATAACATGTAGGATGTGACGTGTCAGCAGCGATATGTTCATTTAACTAATTGTTTCTGAGTTCTGTGACATGGGTTGGCACTTTTAGTGGCCGGGAATCGCTTCGGCACCCTCGTCGGTGCGAAAGAAGGCAACAATAATCTGTGACTGAACAAGAAAAGAAACCTGTTAAGTATTCCTTTCGAATCCCCGCTCCAACTAAGAGGATTTATGGTAAGCAGGCACAGAAACGGCACAAGCGTTAGTATCAACCTCATCACTATACGAGTACGGAGACATTCTTGGCACAAAGAAGACCGCAAATGCATAAAAGTTGGAACTCCTACTGAAGGGATTTTCACTGCCACGCCTACAATCGCTCTAATTGACGCTCTAGTGGCAGGTACGTATATAGGCCGCGTTAAATGAATTCGCATTGAATTTCTTTATTAGTAAAGGCATTTGAATTAGTAAAGGATTTTCTACCATAATGGAAAGATTGCACTCCATGGCGATTGCGACACCATGCGCTTGGCCATTGAAGCACGTGTGGCTGTGCTTTGAAATGCGCTGCATTGCCTTGTAATTGGTAGGGGAAGCGACTGTTCGGCGGCCTATAATTAAGTCTGAAATACCGCTGTTATCTACAACTACGCACTGAAATGCCAGCAACTGCAGCAACAACGATAGGAGTGCATGCCCGTCTAATTGGGAGAGCGCAGGCTGTCTGAGCTTAAATGCTGTAAAAGTAGCTCACGCGTTCGGCCCCCCACTCACTCAGTTACCACCCCCATTCAAGAACGAGTACCCTGTCCATCTACTGCAATTCACGTGCACTACAATCATGAATCTGATTGCGGCTGCCAACGCTTCATCGTTCAACGCTTTTGAATCGGTCGATCTACTGTGCAACTTCCCAGGAATAAAAAGCGGAAAACAAACAAAGCTACAGGCTTCGTTGAATGCGGATGCGGATGGTGCTGCTTTTGATGGTGATTTCCCATCATTGTGATTTCCCATCGTGCTAGTCAGATGCACGCCGCGATAAGGACTCGATACAGGAGCCGCCTTCAGGGACCGAGAAGCACGAACATTTAGGAGCCCACACGTTTGCGCTCTGTGTGCGCTGGCATATTGTGATTATTGTTTGCGGCAGTGGCACCCAGTGGGCTCTGCAGTAAGCGCTCCACGGGGCAGGGAAGGAAGATGGCTCTTTTATAGTAGCGTGCGACGCATTTCGGAAGCGCTGGTGAGTGCCGGTTTAAATTTCGTGAGATGTTCTTTTGTAATTGATTAATTGTCGGATATACTACACAAAATAAATGACTTTGTTCTAAAGTCTCAAGTCAGCAATTCGTCCATGTTGGGATCCAAAAAACCTTCAGGGATATAGCAAAAATGAGTGCGAGTTAGTTTCCACAAAAATAGAGTGAATTGCTTCATGCAATTAGCTTGGACTGGTCACTTTAGCAATCTTCTGTTGGGATAGTTTTGCGTTGGGATAGTTTTCGTGAACAGTCATCCTCCGCTGCGGTGATTGCTTCTGGACTGAACTGCTGCTTATGTGCTAATTAGTTCAGTGGACACCAACCAGGCCCTGCATAAACTTCCTACCGCGAGCCCATGTGCAGGGACTTCGTTTACTTTGTGTGCTCCAGCAAGAGCCGAGTGTAAAGATTGTCGCCATTGGTGACCCAAACGAGAAAGGTTGAAACCCGAGAATTTCCCGATTGTGTCTATGAGCTTGAGCACGACAAGATTGTGTGAAATGTGTTAAATAATCTACTGCGTGCAATCCAAGGTGGAGCCTTAATTCTGGTGATATGATTATGATTGTATTTCTGGCAGAATAGATTCCATTCGAGATTCAACAACGAACATCATAGCAATAATAGTTCGGCCCACTTGCCCACTTTTATCTTAGTAAGCACTCAAAAGGAAAACAATAATAGTAATAAACAATCTGCGAGAATAATCGACGACGACCTTGACATTGAACAATGATATTGAAGAGAACTCCTTACAAAGGAAAATGACGGAGGGAAAAGGAACAAGGAGGCGGCGAGATTGATTTTCAGAAGAGGGAGAAATATGCAAAGTGTACCGTCGAATTCACGGTTCTCTTCTGTCAGTTCTTGCGATTTGCCAGCACATCGAGTGCATGCTGTAGCGATGTGAAAGCGAGGCGAAACGACTTCGACGTGCAAGAAACTTCAGATCCATCCTTCGTGTGCGCTACTTGTAACGTGTCTGTGAGCTCCTTAGTTAGCTAATCGTGAAATTCCTATTAAATTAACACCAGAAGTGTGCTGTGCCGACGAGGAGACTCGAGAGGAGAAGAGAACTCGATATATATTCAATCGAAAATACATATAAAAAATGAGTTAAATAAAGAAGTACACTGAGAGTGATTAAATCGTTCGGGTTAGTTAATTAGATGTCGTTCATACGGTGATAAAATAACGACAAATAGAACAAATAAAATCAGAACGAGTAGTTATCTCCGATCCAGTCAGATTCGATCTTCAGCCAAGAAGTTTGTCAAAATATGCGTGATATTATCGCTTATTGGTTGTGGAAATAAGTAGTTATACTCGCCAGAAAATGCATCAATTTTCATTCTCAAACTGTTATGCCAGAAATTTGAAATATTCCTTGGCTGATTCACTATTTTCGCTTTGAACACGACAGAAGTGCAGTCGATAGCAACGAGTTTCAGAGGAAGTCGGAGCAGAACATGTTGAGTGTTAGATTTACCCGTCTACACTCGCCGTACAGCTGCAGCTAGTAGTTTGCGTCAGCAACAGCAACAGCAACCAAAACAACAACGAATTCGACTTCTGCGGGTATAAAAGAAGCGCAACTATGTATAAACAGCTAAACCAGGTGAAAACTTTTGCATTAAAATTGCAAGGAAACTCTTTACGAACAACTATGTTGCTTCATGGCATCACGAAGCGATTTGGCTCGAGAATGATTGCGGGCCAAGGCGCCAGGGCAGAGAAAAGTGGAGCTTCTTCAGCTGACTAAAAGCAAAAAGTCTCGGAGTGTTGCAGTAAAATCAACAATGTTTTCAGCTTTTTGCTGCTGTTGTTGCTGAAATTGATAGTTTCTTGGCTTCTTTTTCGTGTGGCTTCAGTACGAGACTTACTTGCCCCACATTTAATCCCAAAACGCTCGCTTTGCTTTTGAGTAATTTGCTAAGATGTCCTTTGCTCTGCTGTTGACTAATGTACAAAACATTTATTGTTTCCGCTCTGAATCTTTGCATCTGTGTGTAGTAGACAAGCCACTGCACATCGCTTTGACCATTTATCCGAATTACCGAAGTCCAAAATTTCGAAATAATCGTTGAATTAACTAAACAGCTATCCAGCAATCGAGTTATCCATGAATTAGAAGTAATTGAAAACTGGTCCGGAAAGTGCGAAATGAAAAATGCGAGTGTTTTAATTCCATCATTTGATTCAGAATTGAATCTCCTTACTAATGTATTCTTGGACTTATTTGCGTTGTAATTTTTCATCTAAAATGCATACAAATTAAGGTACCTAGTTTAGTAGCAGTGTTTGTGCACTCGTGGCAGTTCTTTAACAGCAAAGTGGAAGAAAGGTTTTGCTACAAACTGCGAAAAAAGCTATCCAATGGGTATGGAGCGTATAGTGTAATGACAATTAGGGTCTGGAGTCTCAAAACTGACACATCATCAAAATACGCAGAATATAAGAGTATTTTTCCCGAAAGTTGTTAAGCAATTTCAGACAATTTCGAAATTTGCACTTGCGGAAAACGCGGCTTTTATTAATAACGAATCGTGTTTCCAACTGAAATAAAGTTTTAAGTATGTATCTATAAAACTTTCGCTTCGATGACGTTGGTCCGCTTATCATTCATTTATTTACGAGCTCTTTCTCGTGCATGTCGAGTTCCCTGCATCAGATGTGCGTGTGAAGTCCTCGAATCCTTGGTTGTGTGTGTTGGAAAATGTGCTCGCTTGTTTTCTCATAGTTTTGCATAACTAATAACTGCAATGATTGCACTTGCATGAATATTGACGGCATGACGGCATATTGACGGCAACAGTTTAGATACTTCGCCAATTTCCAGTCGACATAATCAGTGATTTAGAACCGCAGGTTGCTGTGCGAATTCAGTCTGCCATCGCTTTTGTTTCCGCAATAAACAATTTTGTTTCTCTGCTTGTGGCTTATAATCTCGAATCTCGAAAATGTGTTGTTTATTAGAAGCTCTGCTTTCGCGGCGATTACATTCATAATGGTTGCCGCAGTGATGCATTTGGAACAGCATTAAAGGGAATTCAGTCTCATAATTGATGGAGAGACAGCCAGGTGCCCAAATGAATAAACCCAACCAACTAACAAAGATACGGAAGGAAAAGAACGGAAGTTTTAATTTTCCTTAGTTTTTACATTTGAATTTTTAGTGTTCTAGCGAAGCTCTTCTTTTTTGGCATAAATTGTGCACCACCGAAAGGAATTTACATAAAAAGCCACTCTGGAGAAGGTTAACTCTTTCGCTCCGACCAGTTGTGCCTCCGTCCAGCCCACTTTTCGGAGGTTGTGAATACATCTGCGTATAATTTGCATTTACTGTCGGTCTGCCGGCATTTTTGCGGCACTCGCCTGCCGCCTGCTTAAAACATCCACACAATAATATCACACAAACACTTTGCACTTGGTGGTTGGTGCCAGAAGAAAAGTCATAATTTTATCAGCTAATGTTTCGCCGCCGCTGTTGCGAATGTGACCGAAACATGCGAAGTAGCTTAGGCTGTTCGAAAGGGGCGTGGAACTGGACGAGTGTACTGCAGCGGAAGCAGTGGGTAGCGTGCTCAACACAGAAGCAGAGAAGACGACGCGAATCACAATGAGAGATGGCGGAATTATGTAAAAATATTGGGCTGCCTTTCATATCTGCAACTTTCGTTCTCCACTTTTTTCGGTTTCTCATTCTCAGGGGGAAAAGCCTGAAAGCGAGTGGGTCATGCGCTCGTCTGCACATACATACATACCTATGGTACATGTGTATGTGTGGCTGTCATGCTTATAATTAAAAGTAACTCATTAAATTCGTCGGAACTCCTGCCGCCCTCGTTAGTGCGGCAATCCATTCACGAGCCCAGTGAAACCTTTGGCACTCGTTCCTCAAACGGACCTCCTTGACATCGTTTCTCTGAGCGAAGTTTCTGCGTTCCTGTCAGATGCAATCTTGAAGCAGAAATACTGCACGAGTCTCTCCGGGCGACTGAGTGTGAGCCGGCAGAAGATTCGTGCACTTGTTGGAGGCAGCTTCTGCTCTCCTTATTTATCTTTGACACTTGCTAATTTTGCCAGATTTGATGTTTCTCATGCAAGTGTCAACTTCTTAAGTTGTTGAGCAACTAAGCTGAGTAAATACCGTTGTATCTACGAATCTGTGTGTTTGTTTGCTTGTGTGTCTGTGCGTCTGTGTGTCTGTGCGTGTGTGCGTGTGAGGCAAACGTAATCTTCTGCGAATGTCATTAGTTTTTATTTAATTTACTTGAGCAAAGTTTAGCGTCCTCGCAGCGCTGTAGTTGTGAACTGTTGTGCTTCAGCTTCTTTAATTTAACGTTCTCCATCCATGCGTCACTCGCTTGAGTCTGTCCGAAAACTCTTGAAAAGTACACGAGTTATTTTATTTTAAATACTAGTTAGTTAGTTCACGATATTTACATCAATTAAAACTCGAGTTTGTACGGAAGTTACTCGAGTGCGTCTTTGTGGAGCTCAACGAAATTACATTTCTACATTTTCATTAGTTTTAAACGTATTTTCAAATATTCATCTTCATGTTTATCACTTTCCGAAGTCTTCAAATATTATATTTAGTAACCAATGATGAAGTGGCTGCAGTTTGTTGTTTTTTTTATAGACGTACTTATTTAAGATGGACTCGAGTCTCTCTCTTTAATTTGAACAGGACAGTCTTCTAGGATTTTAAAGACAGTAGTTTACAGCTATTCAGTGTGCTCCTGATGGCATTGCTTGGCGTTGCCGGATCTCGATTGAGGTGCACAACAAAAGCGACAATATAATTACAGGTTAATATTGTTGCGTTAATATAATGCAACTTGTATTATGAGCTCCAAGCAGCTACCACAAATCAAAAATCCGAATTAAAGTGGCGCTCATATTTTATTCATCTCTCTTGTTGCCATCGGTTTACTTTCTGGTGAGCTGGTTGCATGTTTTGGCATTTATGTAATCATCGTTTTCGATTGAATATCTGCGGGCAACCCATCGAAACCCTCTTTAATGATTCGAACACACACACAGACACACACTCTCCAGTATTCACTGAATACTCGTGGATTCAATTCATGAATATGTAAATTAATTTTGCCGTAATATTTAATTAAATTTTCATACGTTAATTCGATGTTATTGTTATTGTTGTTGTTGTTGTTGTTGTTGTGTTGTACTTTTCGGTTTGTTCTGCTGTACAAATTAACTTATTTGCAGCTGTATTAACGCTCCAAATAATGTGGCTTTTGTATATAGTATATGGCTTGCGTGCTGTGAGTGTGTGTGAGTGAGAGTGTGTATGTGTGGACGTGAAGAAGTGCGAGTGGACATGTTTGCATCCTGAGCTTTTAACAAATTGATTTAATTTTTATGTTTTTTATTCTTGTTGCTTATTTATCCATCATATAACAATACGAGCGTGGATAAATATTTAAATATTTCTTGCTGCATCTTTTGTCTCATGTCTTTCGTGTACAGCTTTAAGTTGCTTTAATTGTTCGATTCGAGCCGAGTTCTTTCACTTTTTATATTTTATATGGACGGCAGGTAGAGTTCCTAGGAAATCTCAAAGGAGAATGTAACCATCCTTTACAAAAGAATGTGCTTTATAATGTTCCAGATTCGTTGGCTTCGTTTTCGTTCACACAACGCATTAAGGTAAACTGATGTTGAACAAAACCACGACTGTTTCACTTCACTGTTTCACCACATTTCGAACTGAAGTGTGATCAAATATTTTATATGCACCACTCAGCCATGGCCTAAAAAATTCATATTTGCGTCGCATCTGCCGCAAATTTAAAGCGAGCCAACCGTGCTACAGGTAAAGTACTCACACAAGCGCACTGACACACACACACACACACATACACACACCGAGTAGACTGAGCACGAACTGAAGCTGGTTGCTCCATTTGCGCTTTTATGCAAAAATCTGCAAAAGTGTATATAAAATATTTAAAAAATGGGAAAAAGTGTTCGTCGTGGCAAAGTAAACAAACAGCGCAGTCTTGGCGAGGGACTCGGCTGGAAACACCGCCGACGGCAGTATTCAAGATCCAATGGAAACTCTGAAGCACACAACATGAAACGTATACGAAATAAGGTAGAAGATTTAACCTTTTGTGGCTACCCGAGCTCACTGGGCACAGATTCTGAGGTTCTGCACGTTCGAGGAACATCGTGGCCTGGCCTGGATCTGGCGGAGAATTCAATAAGAAATTATACGGTATATGTACGTAATTAAAACGTTCCGGAGGAGCGACGCAAATCGTCTGAGGCAGCAGCTTGACTCTATAACTATTGAGGCAACCGACACGAAATGTTACCCTGAACACAATGTGGGTTAATGCGAAGACACGCGAATACGAGCCGAAAACAACGCGGAGCAAACATCCCGCAGAGCGTTAAGGAAAGCCATTAAGTGGAAGAAGAAGTTCGCAAGATTGCAACATTTTTCGAAATTGCATAAAACAGAAAATCCATGCGGAACGCGCTGAAAGTGAATTTAAAAGTATGCGGTGCATGGGGCGTGGCGGGCGTGATGTACTTCAGCACCTTCTGCTCGCCTGTCTCAGTGCCCAGCTTCTAGCTGGAGCTGCGTGCCGTTAAAAGCTACATTTGTTGTAGCTGTCGTACTCTAGGCTGACTGTTTTATTTAATTTTCCTCCGCTTGAATGAACGGCGGCGACGCAGTTTTTTGATCCCTGCACAATTTGTGGCTTTGCGTTGTCGCTTGACAGTCCGGCGATGATGGCGCTCCTCTCTCTCCAAAGCAATCCCTAGCACAACATACATCCAGGACCCAGTCAATCCCGGTCGGCAGTCGGAGGGTGTGAGGCACCACGATTTGTTCGATGCCCCAAGGCAACTTCGCTGTCTTCGCTGTTTGGCGCGCCTGCACCATCGTCTCCGTCATCCGCGTCGTCAGTTTTATGGTCCATGTTGCTTGTGGCGGATTTCAGCATCCGGTGCTATGATTTTTTATGTTTTACCCGGCTTTTCAGATGAATGACGTTGGTTTATTTGTGCATTTTATTTCCCTCTGCTCGTCTTAATAATTTCTGTTCCTTGCAGCATTTTTTTTTATCCATGCCGCAACACGCAGAAACCGCTCGCGTTTTCATTTATATGTACTTGCATTTGTTCTATTATTATGTTTTTAGTAAATGGAGTTAACCTCAGACAGTCAGCCTGCGCTCCAACCTCAAACTTTTTAGTGACTCTCAATGAATCCACTCTTTTCTTCCATGCGAGATTTAGCTCAAGACGGCGATTGCCACACACCCGATATTACAAACAACCGTTAAGTGTGCTCCAATACAACAAAAATATTACCAACTGGAGTTGAACTGAAAGCTTAACTCACTTCAGCCAGCAAAGGGAGAATGTAAACTATGATGGAACGGAATTATCAGCAGTCATTTAAAATACAACTTGATTTGCAATGACATATATAATGCTCTATGCGATAAGTGAAAAAATAAATAAATTAAAAAGCAAACAAAGCGCTTTTGAGGCCATTATGGAAAATGTTTCTCTGTGAAGAAAAGCTGCATGTTAGTTTGCATCTAATCCAGGCTCCACTCGGTCCTTTTGTTCTTTCCTTCGCCAACCCCGTCTCGACGGCATTCTTTGTGGACAACATTGTTGCCTAGCTTCTTGGATTCAACGTTTTAATTTTATGCAACAAAGCATTATCTTCATCTGACTTTGTGTGTGTTTTGCAGCGTTCAAGTTTTATTTGCCCTCTTTTCTGTCTTTTCGCTGCAGCTGTTGTGACATCCTGTTACCATGTCCTTTTGGAAAAGCGGAATGAGAGGAGAAAGCAAAAGCGCACTGCTTTACTTCTGGCCATGTGTTGTGCATTAATATCTCAAATTTAAACTTGTTTCCTACTCGCTCGCTTCCTCTCTCTCTCTATCACGATGGATGTGCCCGTCTCCGTCTGTATTTAAAAGCAACTCCAAACTTTGGCTCGCAACGTAATGTAATAAAAGTCCTGACTTTGTATTGTATCCGAGGCTTTTCAGTCGGGTGCTCTGCTGACTGCCGTTCTTTTAATTTTTCGCTATGCTATTATTACTTTCTTGTCGATAAAACTCCGCTTCAGCGCGACTCGGAGACGCCTAATCAAGAGCCAGATGCTTGATGCCTCCTTCTTTCCTTCCGGCGTTAGTTCATTCACTTTGTACCACTGGCAAGAGTTCAACAGTGGCAGCTAGCTAAATACGTAGAAGTATTACGCAAGAGAAATCTTCAAACATCTTTATACATTGAATATTTTCCCCTACAGACTCATTGGGAATGCGCAAAAATAATTAACAGAAAATTCATGTGTAGACTTTTTAATAACTAAATATATTTCACAGGTTTTTCGACAGCTGAATAATAGACAAAAATGCATCAACCTAGTGAATACTTTCTGATGGGGATTTCAGCACGGATCGAAGTACCGCATGCGGCGCAATTTTGTCCGATCTCCGCTTCCCCATCTGAACTCCGCTCTAGGAACGTCTAAGGGCTTGCTTTGTTTTCATCCAGACAACTCCAATTTATGTCTGCAGATCTATTTATTTCGACAAGGGAAACTTTTCCTCGAACTCCCGACCTGTGTTCGAAAACTGAATGGAATCCACTTACAACACAAACAAGAACAATTGGAAGCAAACGAGAATTAAATGGAATTAAGTTTGCGATTAAAGGCCTGTAAACTACGCGAAGTAGATGGGAATCGCAAGCAATTAAAATTATAAGTGGAAACGTAGACTGAGGCTAGCGGCACGGTATAAGTAAGGAGCGTGAGTATAATAAGGAGCGTGAACGCGTGGGAAGTGCAAATACTCGGCTCTTCGCTTTCTCCACTCAGCGCTAATTACAAATTTCACAAAAGAACTTCGGCGAATTCTATCCGGCTTTTATTGAAGATTCCCTTAATGAAATCAATGAAATTTATTGAGCTAATTTGAAGAATTTATAATATATTGAGTGTTAAAATGGGCAGCATCAGGGTTCAGGCGCAGCGGGGTGGAGAGGGAAGAGGATGACGCTGTGAGCCAGCATATTAAAGCAGACGATGAATGTGGCCCTTTAATCTTTCAGTGATGGTTCGGCTGCAGAGTTGATAAGCGATGCTAAATCTGAAACCTTTTAGTACTTCACACAACAGTTGATCAGCTACTACTTCGCTTTGCGAGTATGCTAATTGAGATATTGTGTCAATGCAATTAAAAGAGCCCGAGTAACTCACATTTTGCACACGTATTACAAGCAACAAGAACTATTAAAATGTTATCAGATGATAAAATAAATTGAGCTCAACGTCAGTCGTCTGTAAACTTAATTCGTCGCTGAACAGAGCTCTTAGTTAAACATACACGAAGCCGGCGATTACAGGGCTGAGTCCTGCGAACTTTGTTCACTTAATTTAATCAGTCTCAAGTCACAGTCACCTATGCACCCACGCAGATTTGCATTCCGATTGTTAACAGTTTTGGAGAACGTCTAAAAGAGACGGAATCAAGGCCCGTAATTGCTATTGCTCAATGTCGTTTGAAAGATATGCAGGGCCGCCTCAGATGGCCCCAAGGGTGTGGTGGTTACTTATCACATTGGCACTTAACTGAAGTATAATCGAAGTTGAAGTTTGTCGACTCATAAATTGACAAATTCCAAGATAAACAAAGTTCAAGAATATCGGATAGCTGACAAGAAAGCTCTGGAATCACCGGCTCGATTTACATATGTACATGTGTATATGCATCTAATGCTTTCGTGGTAGCTATAAATTTATTAAAGACACCTCGAGAAATACATATTTTGCCATGACGTGTTCTTATTACTGCTCCCCGTCAGCATTCATCGAATTAGTAGACGAATTTATTGATTGCAACTCAATTGAACCCCAGACGGCTATCAATTCATCATATTGACACCGCGGCAGCCTCACCACTCCGCAGGAGACTACGCTTGCCTACGAGGGATGCAGTTTGCACATTTCTATCTCTGTTCGAGAAAACTCGGTAGACGCTAACATTTTAAACAACAAGTTGTCTGCGGGTATTATGAAGGATGAATACACTTCAGTTCAAGTGGTAAACAGGAAGCGAAAGGATATGCGAAATACTATATAACTCAATCGCAAACAAACTTGCCACGCCAGCGGAGCCCATCAACAGCAAATCGATCATCTTGAGTAGCGTCTACAAACATCTTTCAAACACTAGAGCAACGCTCAACAGGGTGTGAAGAATATTTTCAACTAAGCACAAATAATAATAAGTGGACGTGTGTCCTGGCGGCACTCGAGCTCAGTTGAGCCTGCTTGATACACTTTCTTTTGAATGTGATGTATTTCACAATTCTCAAACACTTGGCGCTGTGGTATCGAGAAGTGGTGCTCCTTGACTATTGAACACTCGAGTTCGGAGAGGACATGATGTGAGCGGTCGTGAGCATGTGTCTTGAAAGAGATCTTTTCTCGCCGAAATAGTTCCATGTAATGGCGCCAAATAATGGCGGCCCACTATAATTTCCAGTAAACGAACTCATAGCCAGCCTGTAACTCGTCGCACCAGCGCGGCCACTTAATATTTCTTCATTTCCTACGATGTTTGAAGCCACTTTGTTGCCAAGAGGACGTGCCGCTCCGAATTCGTCACAGAAAGCGTTTAATTATTTTAGATTAAATTAAATAAGCCACCCTCTGTAGCCGCCTCTTTCTCCATCGCTCTCCAGTAGTTGGCAATGCAGCGGAAGTGAAAATAAAGCAGAATTGAGCCGTGCTCAGAGACGTGACTTAATTTGCATAAATTGTCTTGAATCCTTGTATCAAGTCATCAAGAGTTGCCAAGTGCGCCGGCAGCGCTGGGGCAGTGAGCAGCGTTGCCTGCAGAAGACGAAGAAATTGAAATTTTTCGTCAATATTAAGCGAAGTAAATTAGTATGTAATCCTTTCAGAGGAATTGGGCGAATGTGACGTGCGCTGGATTGCGGGCGCAATGCGAGTGCAACGCGGCGTATGAGTGATCTTCATTCAGTCTTATTTGCGGCATTTGGCGTTCCCTAAAACTCCACTATTTTGATTACTTTGAATGCTTTCCTCGTTTCAGCAGCTTCGTTGTTTCTGCGGCAGGAACAAAGTAACTGAAAGCAGTCAAAAACTGTCACATTTCATAATTCGAAAAGTTTTGACTTTAAACGTTTCGGTTTGTTGTAATATTCATCTGAAATGTGCAGTAAGTTTTTTATTATTTTTTTCTAAAATCCAAGACGTGCGTATGACGTAGCATACGTATTTAAGTTCTTCAGTTTCCGGGTATAAAGCCGGATCCCTCCAATTCCTCGGGATGTCCCCAAATGGACTGTGAGCCAAGAGCCACTGAATTCAGTTCATTAATCGGTTGGTTATTTTATTAAGCAAATACAATAATATAATTATTATATTATTAAGTATTATTGAGTACTATCTACTGGCACTTACGGCTTACGTGGGTTAATATTGATCGGTTTTCATTGACTAATAATCCATTACTAATTAACTTATCAGCCCACTATTATGGCGATTATTGAATGGTGTACATTCGCCAGGCTCATACTTGAAGTGTCATTAAGTGTTGGATGAATGAAAGCGTCAAAAAAAGTTAAGCTGCTTCTGATTTCGTGCCTTGTGGCCACGTGTTTGCGCGCCCTTGCGGTCGCTCCCACAGCGTCAAGTCCTTGCAGTTGATAGTCTCTTTCATGTTGCAAGAAAAAAGGATTAAACTGCGATCTGATGGCAAAAGAAGAATGATTTTTGGCAAATTCTGCATGGAAGTATGACCCTTTTCTCTAAAGTTATTCGTGTTTCAACCCCGTATTCCTGCCTCGATAGCTAGCTTAAGTTTTCTGATAATTTTTGATTTACTTTTTAGGACAAAAGTAATAGACTGGAGATTATCAGCAGAGGGCAGATGATGAAGGAATTCTGGTAAAAACCCTGAGGTAATAAGCTTTTCTGGATTTCAAGATAAGATTATGTCGTCTCTATTTGAAAATAAGGGTTGAACATCTGACTCAAATGGATAAACACCGTTCTGCGGAGGAATACATGGGTTCGAGGTACCGCAGGATATTACAGCTCGAGATACAAGGAGCTGATTTGAGTCAGGAAAGTCTGACATGCTGTTGGACAGGAGTGCAATAGTATTCATGCGGATTTCCGTATCCCAACGCAAGAAAGAAAAGAACGAAGATGTGGAGCACCGTGATTTATACATGCTAATAGAGCGGGTGATATTTATAGCCTCTCGTGTCACCTGATCTAAACTTCCTTTTCAACTTAATGCTTTTACAGTTATTATTAAAACTGAATGCTATTGTATATAGTAACGAAAGTAATTTTTTCTACAGATTTGTTGTAACTGAAATAGAAGTAAGAGGAGAAGTAAGAGGAGAAGTAAGAGGAGAAGCACTCAAACAGTAGAAGCACTATCATATCAAAGCACCTGACACAGTATTCCAAGTTTAAAGTAAGAAGGTTGCAGATACTATACTTTAAGCTGGCATAGCACTTTAAACAGTTACATCCGCACATTTCGTTTCATAGAGAAGTGATGGCCGGGAAGTCCTTCGATATCCCTTTTAGCTGCAACAGATGGAATGGGAATATTCTCCGAAATCTGCGAAACAACTGCAAACTTCTCCTGCAGCTGCTACCAAAATCAACACTACAATAACGAGAAGGACAACAACAAGCCAAATTAAACTGCAACTCTAACTGCAGCGAATGTTTTCGCTTCCGTCTGAGTTTATTAGTTTTTGCTCGTTAGTGTATTTCACAGCAGCAGCAGCAGCCCGTCGACTCCGGAACGTGAGGGGAGAGCATCGGCAGGGGGCCCGGAAAGCCGTTTCGTTCCCCATCACGGTGGAGTAGGAGCTTTAAAGGTATTGGCTCTTAGGTGGGTTTATTGTTATTTTTGTTGTTGTGCGGCAGATTTACAGCAAGTAGTTGTGTTTGGTACAACTCTATGAACCAACAAAAATTAACACCAGGAAACCAACACGGCACCAAGCGTAAAGCAACAACAAGGAGACCAGCAACAACAGTTAAGCTGGTGCAGTGTACGTCTGTGTTGCTGCTGTTGGTGTTGCTTGTGTGCATCAAAGTGAAAATGATTGATTCGAGTTTATAATTCTGTGTTTATGTGTGAGTTTGTGTGCTGTGTGTGTGTGTGTGTGCGGCTGTGAATTAAGCACAGATGCACTTGAGCTTCTCCTATTTACACTAACAACTAGCAAATAACGTTGCTAACGTCCATCCATCCATTCACTTTGCACCAAGTATGAGAACCTGCTTCCCGCACCATTCGAGACGATCGATCTGGCAACACTCAGCATCTCCGCGGCGCTCGTCTGCTCGTCTGCTCGCTGGCTTGTACCTCAACTACTAATACCAGAAATAATTACAGAAGTGAATTTATGTTAGTGCAACGCAAATAAATGCTCCTTGCTGCTGCTCGCTCTTTCGTCCTTCGCCTCCCCCTGCCGCTGCTGCGACGCACAACGCAAACAAGAGATTTATTTTGCTTAACGGCTTCCAGAGCGCACGCGGTGCAGCGATGTTGGAGCCAGCAACTTTTCACTTTTACATCTTGGATTAAAATTTTGACTTTTCTGTGTGTGCACATTAGTGAGCGTCTTCTATATGTATGTATGTACATGAAGCAAGTGCGTGTCTGTGAGTGTGTTCTCGCTGTTCATCCAACTTGGCTGATGTACGATATTGCAAGTCATTAAAGCGCAGAGTACATGATGACTTCCACTTCCACATCTTCCAGAGCTGCCACTCGCACATGTCAATCCAAGCAACTGGCATCGCCCCCTGCAACTCTACGCCGGGCCTGCATTCACTGCGGCGGCTCTGTGCGCGAACTCTCGTGAAAGGCACTTCAGTTTGCGGGATTGTATTGTATCGTATGTTTTGTTGCTGATGTCGACATTTAATCAGATTTCAGTTGAATGAAAGAAAATGTATTTCCTTGCTTCATGCTTCAAATTAATTAGCAGTGCGTCTGTTGTGGCAATGAGGTACTGAATAAGTAAAGTACGAGTATGTATATGGGAAATACTCTTTGTACTGCATCGCTTCTGTGAAAACTCAGTTATTCATATTCAGCGACAACTCAATTTTAGGCTACCTGTCGAAACCCTCAAAGGCAAGTCTTTGAAGTGTCTACGAATTCAGTCCAAGCCAACGAAGAGTATTAAGAGCATCCAGGAGTTGCACAGCAGACTCAGAACACTATAGAAGCGATGCTCTGCTAAAACAATGATTCGGTTCCGAACCACTGCGTCAGTATCTCCAAAACTGTTATGAATTGAGACTCGTATGTCTGAGATAAACAGCAATAGAAGCGATGTTCAGGCCTTGGCCTATACATACATACGCAATTCGTACTTCCTATTGATTTCAAATCACTTCAATAGATAGTGCTCGCCCATCTGCACTTCTCGAATAGTACCAATGCCAGGCACACCTCCCTTCAGGCTCAAATGGTGCTCCTTTTACTTGAGTCATACTTCCACATTCACACACGGGCACGTAATGGATTCCACTCTAATTAGTTGCACGGAACCGCAGAAGAAACGAAAAAATAAGGTAGGTATGCAAAAAGGGACCTCGTAAGTATTTCGATGCCCTTATTTTTAATTCAGCCAGTTTTTGCAACTCACTTCTTCGGCTGTTAAGTGAAAAACACTCAGTTTTACTTTACTTATTTAGTACTTAACTGCGCCACACTACGTTTTTCCTTTTTATTAGGTTACTCTCGTTCTTTGTTTTGCCAAAAGATCGCAGAGAAAAGCAAAACATAGCGGAAAATGCAAACACAATGCATGGATGCACGGTTGGAGGGTGCATTTTTGCTGCTTTTGTTTTTCACTTAACATGCATTTTAATAAAAATAAAGAGGAGCAAACAAAAAGTGGAGCAGAAGCACACTCAATTTTTTATGCTATTTTGATTCCTCTTTTCACTTGTTTTGTGCTTTCATTTGCATTTGATTAATGCGCTGCTTCTTCTCCTGCCTTCAGCTGCCATCAAACCGAATGGGCAACGCTTTCAAAAAAGCGGAGAGGAAGCAAACAGTTCGTGCCTGAAATTTAATACATTGAAAAGTTTTTGTGAATTACTTTAACGAACACAAAAACTTAACAATACAATATTTATGCTGTATTTTTATTCTGTATGTATAGAATATCGTGGTGTGTTATCTTTTGGACGCTTTGTTACATGTCTGGATTCAGTACTTAAATCACAAAATAATAATTAAAAAATATTAAAATATTTATGATAAATAAAGTAATTTTTCATTTTGAATCGAGATTATTTATCAGGTCATTCATTCCACTTTAAAACATCGGATATCAGCTACTCCGGGGCTTTATTACGAAACTAATAGTAGACCAAAAACTAATAGTTCGTTTCGAGGACATGAAGCAAGTTATGATGACCACATGCATGGAGCAATGGCTCCAAACTTGCAGCCTAAATAAGAGCTTAAAGCGTTGTAAAGGGACTGAGGATTAATTTTCTTAAGCATTTTTATTATAAATTCTATTAAATTTTAGTTGTTTGCATGATTTCCAATATCAAATCCAAATAACAGTTAGAATCTATCTAAGGACATTCAAACTCCAGCCAAATGTAGGTTTGTGAGGTAAGGTACGATAGATAGTATTCCATGGTCACAATATTGCCTTTAATGTGTTATGTCCTTGCAAAAAGATTTGCGAAAAGTGATTTTTCAGTTTTTGTGTCCATGAAGAACTGAAAGGTCCTTCTTAACACTATTATTCAAATATCTTTGCTGCTCGAGGGAAATATGAACAGTACGCTCATTAGCAACATGGTCCAAACACACCTCCTGTCCACAATTATTCGTCATAGACTTCGGACCGTTTATTGAATCCGAAACAAGGCCGTCGAATAATAAAATAATGATCCAATCATATCGCAAGCAGCGCCGGAGCAGGAAGCGGAGGCATCTCCCGTAGATCCGTCTGGCTTACTGCGCTTGGAGCATTCATGCTGTGGAATGGCTGCGACAAAAGCAATCCGATTAAGCGTAGCTCACGCAATCTTCTGTAGAACTTCGAGGAAAGTAGCACGAATACATCATGCCAATAAATCTCACTCGGGTCGCTGTCTAGTTGCTGGCTGCTGGCTGCTGACGCTGTTGCTTTCCTTGCAGTCCTTCTCCTCTGCACGGACTCGTCCTTGCTTCGCCACAGCCTTCATCATTTACGGCAAAGTCCTACTTTGTAGCAGCAGTTTTTCTTTGTCTGGTTTTAATTTTCATCATTAATCGATTAGAGCTTTTTATTGCACTGCTCTTCCCTCAGCGTAATAAGAAAACCCCGGCACCAGCTCTTCCTTCCGTTCTCACGACTGCTTACTGTTCGTCTTTTGAGGAAACTTTCTTGCTTCCTTTCCTTAAGTACGAGTATATAAGATAAGCTATTGAATGGTATTGAGCTGAGTAGGAGTGGGTTTGTCAAACGATGCAGCAGTCGAAACTAAAAACGACCGTTTAGCAAAAAAGAGAGCGCAACTTAGAAACCGTTGTGCTGCAGTCGTTATTTTTACTCGCTTGATTATTTGTTATATTTATTTTCATCGTATTCAATCCATCCACAAAGATTATTCTTATTAATTTCGTGCTATTCTAGTCCAGCGTCAGGTTTTAGTGGCTCCAAAAACCCACATGCTTCAAGGAAAGATACTGTCAGACTTTATGTTAGAGGCTACTCTAGCACGATTTATAAAATTACTTCTTAGGTACTTTATTTCAGGTATATGTGATTTCCATGACATTATTTCCACATCGACAATTTCTCACTAACCTGTCAGCCAAATCCATTGACTTTCTGCAGACTCACAAAGAGTTAAACTAATAATCTTGTTCATTGTTGCCATTTTTACAAGTAATCCGGCTTTTCTTGGTGCCCGCTCAGTGCACACAAATTAAGCCACACATACTACCAAACACACACACGCACACGCACACGTATGCTAGCATAGTTTGTGAGTAGACTGCATTTTCTGAATAGATTCAATAGTAGTTAAAGGCTATCCCGAAAACCTTAACATCAAAGATTCATGACTTCCACTGATTGTCGGAGCCCTTAAAGTCGCCAACCCACTTCATCCACTCCACCTGCGGTATAGCAACACAATGACAACCACAAGCAACACAACAACAGCATCTAGAGACCAGCCAGGTTCAAATTGAATAGTAGAATATGATCATCAGTGTGGAATAGACGACAGACCACTGCAGCAAGCAGATGACAGTCGTTGTTGATGTTCTGTGGCTGTAACATTGTAAAGGTATGAAAGAAGACGTCGCCAAATTCAAGAACGAAAATTGACAACTCTGTGGCAAACACCACAAACACACACAAGCGCGCACAAACACACACAAACACAGAGCCGTCTTTAGCGATCCTCGGGCACCACACCACAAATAGTCGAATTTATCTCTTCCATGCAGGTGAATTAATTTTTAAAATTAAATTTAAAATTATTTACAATTATTTAAATTAACTAGACGCTGAATGAATAGTCTTCTTCTTCTTTTTGAATATTTGTTTAATTTATATTTATGGCAACATTCTTGATCGTATGTATGTGAAAATTATTGGTGAAGTAGTGATCATTTCTTTAATTTATCTCTTTAATAGCTTAATTTCTTTAGCAACTTTAATTTCTAGAAGAGTTTACTAAACAAATAGCTAACTAGTGAAAGCAGAACGTGGTAAAAGACCAACTTTAATTGATTTTGTGAAATGTCTTTAAATCGATATCTTTAACTCAGTTCGCCCAGGGCAAGAAACGTGCTTGCCTGCCTCATAACAGCAGCAGGTGAGGAGATAGCACCCCACCGTTGATAAGGTTTATCAAACAAAAATAACAGCAACAATAGCAAAACAAACAGAAAACAATCAGCAAACGGAAACGAACGGAAATCGGTACAAGAACCGAATTTCTCGAAATTTCAAAGTTTAGTTGTTCCATAAGAAAAAATCTTTTGAGAATTTCTGAAAAACATGAAATAATCTAGAGCGTTGCCATTTCTTTAAATGAAAGCGTTTGTATTGAATTTTTTGTTGTATTTTTTTTTACATTTTATATACAATATATTTTCTTATAACACAGTGTATAATAAGGTAAGATCCTTGTTTTTAGCAGAATCGGGGCACGTATCGGCTCTTCGACAATTGAATATGATTCATGAAAGAGCAAACGCTATCATGTAGAGCAAAAGTATCAAAAATGAGGTGATTAAAACGTTCGCAACTTTTGTTATGGAGCGAGCGTCTGCATTTCAAAGCAAATAAATAAACCTCAGCAGCGGAAAAGACCAGAAAACTGCAGCGAATTGCCAATGGGTGAGGAGGTAAATATAAGGATTGAAATTAAGCGAATGGAAAAAGCGTTGAAAAGCAGGCCGCGGACACCCAACTACCTCCTCGAAAGTGAGCCCTCCTCAGCTTGAGCAATTATTTTCTTCTAAGCACCTTTTTACTGCAACAATAACGACAGCAGTAGCAATAGCGGCCGCCAGTAGAACCTAGGGACCGCCATTCAATGCGATTTTCTACTTTTTGTGTTTATTTAAGTTAGATGTTGGCGAAATCCTCACAAGAGGCGCTTGAATGAAGCATGAATGAAGCTCTGCGTTGCAAAGCTGCCAGGAAGGCGAAAGTCGTTTTGTGCCTCGTAATTAAAAGCAGCAGCAACACTGACGAAAACAGCAGCAGTTCGTAGCAGCCGCGCCGTGCCTTATCCTTGAAATACTCGGTGATGCACACATGACTTCCATATTTTAATGACTTGAAAAAGAAGCAAATTCATTTGATGTTTTATCGGTGTTCGTTTTCGAATACACACCTTAGTGGAAATATAATCTGAATGCCAGTACCGAGCACTTTATCTGGGGACATATGAAGAAATCTAAATCTTCGAGGAAGATTTCTTACGCTGTACGAAGGTTTAACTGTTTCTGTACATCCTTTCTATGCAGAAGCAGCACCTAGTTTTTGGTCATTCGCAGTGGTAATTTTTGCATCCTCTTAAATAAATTTAATAATATCCCGAACTTTTGGACAGAGAATATAATTTACACATCCCTAACCGATATGTATATGAACAATATATATTTTGTAAACGAGGGTCCCCACTTAATATACCCTTTCACCTTCGGATGCAAGAAACATCTAGGAAAGCCCTCCCCACTATCGATTTTATCTATGTATGTCCCACTTCGTTTAAGATTCGCACGAATTTAGAATCTTATTGTGTTTGCTTTGAGGATGTGTCAAAATAGCATTTAGAACCGCTTTTCACAGCCGAACAGTTTTAGAAATTTTGTACCCGATGGTTGCCGCGTACACCAGACAAGCTAGAACACCAGATAAGCTAGTGCACCAGATATATTCAGCGAGTTTTTCCCCACTTTTATGTGTTGCTTGAAGTCAACGATATCTGGGTTGTCAAATGAGTCAACCCAACCACGAGGTATACTTCACAATACTTCACGGAGACGAAAAAGTGTACAGTGTGGCTGATGTACGAGTATACACGACTTCCATCAAACATACAGGCTCCTACTTGCAGCCAAACTGCAAAATTTCTATTCGCACTCGGTGGCCGTTCGCAAAAATACTTGCACATACTTTTGGGAGGAAGGAAGGAAGAAATAATCATAAAAATTATTGCAGCATACGATGGTGTCTGTAGCCTGACGTCATGGCATCTCTGGCTGAGCATGTGTTTGTGCGGTCCGCATTCGCTGGTACAATGTAGCGCAGCCTTTCTTGCATTTCTCAGACGCGGACTCAGACCCTCCTCTCACATATCGTCCTTGCCATCAAGTCCTCACACAATGTTTCGAAGATTTAAAGTTCAGGAGTGCCAAGAAGAAGCATTTCGCTTGTGACTGAAGGACCTCCACCAGTCGGTGAAGTTAGCATGCTTTGAAGAAACTTTAACTTCAAAGCGGGCCAATCCGAATGGCATCCATTAATAAACGTCTAAATATCCGAAGCTCTTGTGTTACAAGCAGCTGCACACACTTAGAGACTGTAGACTTAGAAGAAGAGGCAAAGAGCGCCTCGTATCAATCGTCCCCGTAAGCATCTTTTAAACAATTCACTAAACGAATTCGTTTGGAGATAAAACCGTATTCAGGACAAAGCGTAGCTACTATAAAGTGTTGGTACGCACACTCGCCCTAATATGAGTGAATAGCACAAGCAGAAGGTAACCTTTGATTACTACACGATGAGGGGCCACAAATGTCTGTGTATGTGTGCGTGTGGGTGCAGTGTGTGTTAGATGTTGTTTTAGTGTAAAACGTACTGGTAGCTTGCGTTGGTTCTCCGCATTTTCGAAACTCAACTCTCGCTTCTACGGTTCCATTTATTCATCATTTCCACATCAGGATGTTCCGATATGCATTTATTATTAGTTTTCAATCTCCGAGAATTGAAATTCGCTCACCGCAGCCAGCAAGAGTTGTGCTTGTTACAAAAAGTAAAACGACATGCTTCTGGCGACATACAGACCAAAATTTATCGAAAAGGCTGAATCGAACATTTTGATTCAAGTAAAGATCCTGCAGGTCAACTTTCAATTCAGCCTTCAATGCCAGAATAGGTCTAGAAACATGTCCAAATAGCTATATCGAGCGTTGTCCCAATATCTGCTCAGTGTGCTTAACACAGCCCATCTATTCCCAAGCTTATGGCGGTGATATTGTTCGGAGAAGTGAACCAGATCGATAAGGATCGGGATGGGTTGTCTTTGTACTAAACAATTAACCATACACATCGTAATAAATTCTTCTAATAACACTTCTTGCCAACTCAAATATAAATTTCGACAATGAATCGATTGAATTTCGACCCTGAAATATTTACGTTTTATTTTATAGCTTGGTTCTTCTCTCTGATCTAAAAATTTGTCAGATTAGATTAGATAAACTGAATGGGTCCTGGTACGATAACTTTTAAAAATGAATAACTTTTTCCAGAGCAAGCAGGACGGCGTCTCCTTGTCCACTAAATGCGTGACAGAACGGGGAGTGAAGAGCTACCAGAACTACAGTTGTCAATAGTTTACAGCTACGCATACGAAATCTTGAGCTAAGCTGGCTGCATACTCAAGGGCATTTTTCCTGCCCCGTCGCATTTCTATGTAGTCGCAGCCGCAGTCGTAGCAGCATTTGACGTCCTTCTGCTCAGTGACGATTTAATGAATCCGCACTAGTGTGCATCCACACGGGAACCATCGTCTCTAGACTTGCCCATCTTCCTCCCTGCAAGAGCCGCTCCTTTGTGTGGTTACTTCGGGTCGGAAAGTAGTTTCTTAGCATTGCGAGAGGTTGCTTGAATGTCACTTGTATACGTACAATGTATGGGTTCTACTCTGTGTGTGTGTGTGTGTGTGTTTGTGTAGGTGTCGTTGAGTTTTTGTGCTGCTTAATAACTTGACAGCACATTCTGTGAGGGATTTACACAGTGCTTACATCCAAAGCCGAATTTTGCACTTCCTTCTGTTCAGAGTGGGAGCTGAAGTGTGCTAAGAATTATAAAAGCGATTGCTTGCGACCTGTTTGCTTCATGCGATTTTTTAATGAATGCAATTTGTTCAATTCCACTGAAATTAGTTTTCCGAATGCGCTATTTTCTAGTTGATGCCACTACGTGATTCCTTTGATGAAGAAAACATGATTTAACGTGTTTTAATTACTAAACACTGGTGAAAACTAAGTCAATGGCAGCAGTTTTCGGTGCTCAAAAATTAATAAAACAAGAGTTTAAAATATGTAACATTCACATGTGTCAACACATAGTAAAGTAGAGCAAAGGATTCAAGCAAGTCTTATTTAAATTGCAACAGTGAATGCGATGCATCTGTGTTCTAATGTTGTAGCATAAACTGGGAACAAATTTCTATTCAATTATATACGATCAATCAATGTAAATAACCTACATTTGAAGTTATTCTTTGTGTTTAAAACTAAAGTGCTTTAAAGGCTGACGTTTAAATGTTTTTTTAAGTTCTTTCCTTGGAAAAAAGAACAGAATCTGATTCAAGGGAATACAGGCGTGCGTAGCCGTGCTTTTGTCGTACTTTGCTGCAACAGAAGCGTGGACCAACTCCTTCATTAGAGACTTTGCAGCTTTGCCAGTGCTCATGCCAGCACTGGGAATACATGTTGTAATGACAACAAATAAATTTAGTGCAGAATTGCGTTGATTCAATTGGGTGGCATTTAATTTTGAGCTAACCAAAAAATAAAGAATAACAACAGAGCGCCAACTAAGCCAAACAAAATTAAATAATTCAGACACTTTCGGATAGAATGCAGGCGAACGAGAGCAAAAAGCTATACAAAACATGCACAGACAATTGTGGGTATTGTTGGCTGCATACACCCTGGGCGATAAAAAAGGAAACCAATGCAACTGGCGGTGGCAATGTTGCAACGTTTTCTTTTTGTCAGGACGAACGACAGCAGTACAGAGAAAACAAAGGCAAACAAAAAATCTGTGGGCAACGCTGTGCAGAGAAAAAACATGGCTTCGAAAAACAGCATCACCGACAACCGCACACAAACACAACAGCATCCAGCAAACAAACGGCAACATAAACTACAAGCGAAATGAAAAACCATTTCTCTTGCTTTTCATTTCACATCAAATGAAAAGTTTACATTTCATTGCTCAATTTGGAATTTGGCAATGGCGGAGAAAATAAGTTGTTGTAGTTGCCACCATTGCTGCTGCTGGTGGCTTGCGTGTTGGCGACACACACTCGTCAGCAGACTAGCGGCAGCTCCACTAACTGAGGAACGAAGTGGAAGCTTCAACTCGCCAGCATGTCGTTGATGCTGTTGCAATTGTAGCTTTCGTTGCAAATGAAACGCGATACAAACGGTTGACAGCGAACCAACCGACCGACTGCAAACATAGAAATAAACCAAGCTGTTAGCTCTACAAAATGACTAACGTTTTTTAGATGCAATCAAAAGCGTTGAAAGAAAGTGTTCATTCAATTGGCAGGGTGCTGAAAGGTAGATACTTAAAAGTTGTTAAAGTGTGAAGAGCCACACTAGAAACAGACACAGCGTCGAAGGACACACGTTCCAATTATTTCTTATTCGTCAAATAGTAGAGTTATACAACATAGGTTAATAGTTTAAATCGATTATTGAATGACGTAAAACGAAATGACGAAATTATTTCGCTATTTTATTGGTTGTAAGCACTCTCGATGCTACGAAGTACGTGGGTAGAATTTATACAACGCGTCGGCGGTAATTCCGGACACTTGATCAGATGAACACTAAGTAGATAACAAACACACTTCTAATGAATTACATATATCCAAGTCCGATAACAGTAAATTGCCTTGAAATAATTAGGTAAGGTTTAGTTACTGACGCATACTAAACCAGTCTGTGGGTCCTCAACTAGGCAATCCTTTTAAAGCTTCGTCGCCAAACTCGTTGTAGGCGTGCAGTGGGTTTTCTTTAAGGTAGGAGCTTTTAGTAGTGGGATTTTATCCATTGCGGATAGCTACGAACCCATTATAACCCATGTAAATAGGAATGCGGAGTGGTTGAAAGGAGTTGATTGTGTTTTGAAGCATTTTAGCGTTTCTGGAGAAGAACGCCTCGGTTTCGTTCTTCGCAAGAAAAATGTATCCATGGAAAATACATCAGGAAATGGAATGGAAACATTGGAGAGGGATCCTGTCCAGCACACAAAACAAAGAATGCTTGGCTTGCTTCCTGGTGCTGCTCAGTCGTCCTTTACTTTGACTGCATTAGCGTATGACTCTCTGCCTTCTTTTATTTGCTCTGCTTTGCTTTGCATTCAAATTTCATGCATACTCGTGCTCGAATTGCCCAGTATGTGAAATCGATTCGCTTCAGTCCTTTGTTGTTGCTGCTTGGATATTATTTTCGTATTTTTACAGTCCATCCGAAACGTGTTGACTTTTTGCTGCACATTCGGGGCATTAGATGAGCCCAGCGTTTGTGTACGTAGTTCGGCTTTACATGCAATCGAGCTGCTTCTTCTCCCTCCCTTGCTTACCCCCGAAAAGGGTACTCCGTAAGTGTTTACTCTCGAACGTGCAGCTTCGTGGGCTGGTTGATCGCCTGATGATTCCTGTTGTTTTCGCTTTTTATGAGACTTTGTTGCAGATCTTTTAGTAGCCGCGCTCGGAAATCGTGCCAAAAGTCGGAGCGCTTTAAAAATTACGGCAGAAATACTTTATTTCCCTGCCTCAAGTCCGCATTTCGAAGGCTTCATTTCGCAACGTGGCAGGGACCGCCCCTTGGCCCTTTCATATGAAGGCTATAATACAGAAACGCACCAAAAATTGTAAAAACACACACACATACACTCACATATACACACATATCGTGTATGTATTCACGTGTATGTACGTCAGCAAGAAATTTAATAGAAAATTGTACGGCAAAAAATATCGACTTTACAAACTTCAACATTTATTGTGCTCAATCAGTGGAAATAAGAAGCAATACGAACCCGCAAAAATAAGTAGCAACGTCGTTGTAAGCTAATGTAATAAAAAACAATACTAATGGATCACTATTTAATTATCATTTGTTACTAAATATTACGTTAAATATTAAAATAATGAGGCGTTTATTTGATGTGACTGAAGAGGCTACAATCACTACTTTTATATACTAACTTTACTTTCAAAGTTTAAAATACAAGCGTATCTTCTGGCGGCCCAACACTGGAAATTGGCACCCACGAGAGATAATACCAGAGCACGCAGATAATACGCGAGACTGCAGAAAACGAACAGAAGAACACCGCCAACAAGCAGGATAATGCTACTTCCTGAGCTCCATTTTGTGTGTACTGACTGCAAGAATGATATATCATGTAAAGTAACGCCAACGTGTCCCCGAGGACGTGTTTGAAGTGATAGTTTTTTGGATAATTGGAACGAAGTAAATAAGAGGTTATTAATTTCGAGGGAAGCCACTGAAATGTGGTAAATTATTCCATCTCAAGGAGTTCCCTGATTCTCCTAAGAGTGCCTGTTTCAAAACCTTTTAATAGTTGGTGTCAAAATGCAGACAACGTTGTGTTCCTAATTCCTTTCTAACTCAAATAAGCATATAACTAAATATTCTCGATTTGTAGAGTAGAGTTGTAGAGCACTCTCTGAACTGAATTCATTTGCTTCGACCTGGATTTCGTTCCCAATGCACCCAACGAAGAATTCTTGCGACCGAAATGGCAAATTATCCTCCCTGGTCGACTGTATTTGCTGCAGGGTACAGAATGATTGCTCATCCGCACTGCATGGAGATGGCCGGCTCACCACCGACTCGATGAACATGACGGACACAGGCGTTTCCGCACACTGCTCTGCGTTTCCACTCAAAGCAGACACTCTTGTGATTGTCGCGTGCTCCACAAACATGTGTCCGCTGCTTGTGTGAGTGCAAAACTCCTACTTAAATTGGTTGGCAACACTTCGGCGAATGACGGCGGGCAGCAGTGGTCAGCGGTCGGTGGTGCGGGGAGCGGTATTTGTCCTGTTCGGTCGTTGTTTTGCTGCATTCTAAAACTTCTGTTGTTGTTCTTCGAGCAGCTGTGGTTTGTAGCAGTTAGAAGTGTGTGAATGCGAGGAATTACAGAGGGAGCCAATAGGACATGTTCACGAAAGGGGACACGGATCTGCTGCAACAGCTACGGCCATTCATGCTGCATGTATTGATCGACCGCAAAGTGAAATGAATCCCTTTAAGGGATTGTAATTCTGTTAAGCGGATGAAGTGGCAACCATGAAGCGTAGCAGGAATTCAAATACGGAGCTACTTCATCCACCTCCGTGACCGCTGTTTTAACATCGCTGGCACTCCAAGACATTTGTAGACCGGAGTCAAATCGTTACCAGGTTCAGGTTCGTTACCAGGTTCATCGGTGTTTCCAGCCCTCGATTCGGCGAAGTAGCTCAGTATTTCCGGCTTTTATGAAACTTGAAAAGCGTGAAATAAATAATTAACTTGCTTGGTAATTGTTGTCATTGTTTGGTGACAATTCCAGGTCTAGTAGCCACTTAAAGTCTCTAAACTTTCTACTAATTCACTTTGAAAGTTCACTTTAGGTGAAAGCAATCATTCTACACTTTGTTTTTTAAAAAGCTGGTCTGCGGATGTCAGATGAGTTTTGAAAAATAAGTATTATTGGCTCAAAATAATCAAGTTAGGGAAATAAGGTCGCTTTAAGATGAACATTGAATCCTAAGTGCGGCGAATTTAGCAAACGTGCGATCGCGGATTTATATAGATGCTGTACGAAGTACAAAGGGTCTAGTTCAGTCTAATTAGGGAAACTTTAACAATACTTTGCTATTGATATTGAATAAAACTCTGATTTTAAATAAACATTCAATGAAATCACAAAACCCAGTAAGGTCGAGACCAGGATCAGGAATGTCCATTGTGGTGACAAAATGACGAAGTGCAGAACGAGGACATACCTAATCTCGACCCAACTGACGCTTAAGTCTGTGGACTGCATTGGCTGGAGCTTAAGGACACTCACCTGGCTTTATGATTGGTGAAATCTGGTGCTGTTGGTGATGCTGAATTGCTTGTTGTTGTTGCTGCTGCATGTGTTGCCCGTTATGTTGCTGCATGTGTGGCGGCGAACGCTGTTGTTGCTGCTGTGCTGCAGCTGAAGCCTGGACGGCCTGGCTGTGAGCCGGATGTATGGCGAGTAGCTTCGTTTCCGGTGCCTTATGAGACCCCATCGTTAGCTGAGGCACACCCATGGCCATTGTGGGTGCGGGCATCATGAGCGTGGACATTGCCAACATAATTCCTAGCTGGATTTCTATACCGTTTTTATTGTTTATCTTCTTACTCTCTTCTTTTATATGAATGCGTTTTATTGATTCACTGGATGTATCTGTGTGAATGCAGGAGTGTGTATTGAAGTGCGAGTTCGGGTCTGATGTGGAACTCTCACGGCAACACGTCGGTTGATTCTTTCGCTTTTCTTTTAATTTGTTTTAAATAATTTTCCAAAATTCTTCAAAATATTCGCTTGTCTGGCTCTGGCGTCACCCTGTAAATAAACGTGTGTAATTCGATAGCTCCGTGCATTTGCGCGATATTCCCTATTATATTACAGGACGCTGTGTGGATGTAACTCTGAAGACGTGACTTTAAACTAAATAAATGGCATTTGCGTTGAGGTTTCAGTTAAGCCTCACGGAATAAGGAAAAACATTGAAGTACCATTTAAACCTAACCTCAATTGACTTTATAAGTGTATTAAAACACCATGTTGCCCACAACTAGAATCCACTCGCTTCGCAAATAAAACATGGCCCTAGATAAGTACAGTCGCCATTGAAAGAGCAGCAAAGATCTAGACTTCAGAGTCCCTCCCAGCACTCAACAGCGCTAAAACCGATTCAGAGCTTCGCCTGAATGTTTATTTTACTTATCAAAATCGTGTATCTTTATTTTTCGGGAAGGAGCTGCATACATGGGGCGCCCAGTCTACCTTCATACAAACCACATTCACAAAATGGTGCTCGAGCTGCTGAATCTAGAAGCACCCACTTTGAATTGGTTTCGAATGTCTGCTTTCTTTCCAGCTGCTGGGACCGTTGAAGAAGTCGCAGGTTTGACCACAACGCGATTACAAAAACTGATGCGATGCAGAATTTATCTGGAATATTACGGCGATTTATGAAAACGATTTGTATGTGTTATTCGATTGGAAAATATACTGATATGCAGTCAAATGTGCCTGACATTTGAATCAAATGTTGCCTGGCATTTTGAAGTCAGAGTCTTTTCATACTTTCATTAAGTTTCTCAAGAGTGCTGAGTTCTCGTTCTCGTTCTCGTTCTCGTTCTCGTATAACAGAAGTAGTAATGTCATTGCAATATCGGTGTTGCTCAAGTAAGCGATTACATTTGCATGTATGTGTTTTTTTTTATATTATTAAAACCGGTAGACCATCGTTATGGTATTTTTTAAATTGAATTTTGATCGGAAACGCACAAGCTTTTAATGATATTTTACTCGGACTCCGGGAATTAAGGCCTAAAGCGTGGGCAATTAAGGCCAAGAATGCGCAATAATACGGCCGGGTGCTGGCGTTACTCTAGTGAATGAAGCAGCATCAGAGTTCGACACTTAAGCGACAGCCAGGAGCCTCAAACGAAAGGCGTCCGTACTAAACCGTAGAGCGATGCAGTTCTGACTGAAGAGCCTTTAACCGGAGGAAGTTCGTGGCTTGCTTCCGTGTACCGCGACGCACAGAATTCAAGCGTCTGTTTCTGCAGTCGGCTCGTGCTGTTGCGCCTTTGCGTTGGACTGCTTCTTCACACCCGGCTCAACTCGCGCAGGGAGTGCGCTCAGTTCGCACGACCCTCGCACCAGCCGCGGCTCTTTCGGAAAGAGCCGAACGTGTGCTCTCCAAGTCCATGTTCGAAGACACATGAGAATACGCTGGCATGCAGGCCGTTCACACTGAAGCTCTTCATGAGGGTTGACCTCAGTAGGTTCCCGAGTAGGATGGCTCCGGTTGGGTTGCTGTATATTCCAAACTATTCGATTAACCCTTTCGGGCAGCTCCGCTCAACCTCCAAACGAACCAACCCATGCACCTATTCATGTGCGTCCGAATTTCGAATGTTATTCGAGGCTTCAGGTGCTGCGGTGCTCTCCTGTGTTATACATTTTGTCTCCTGCACTTGTGGCCAAGACTCAGGCTCTCACGTATCCACTCTTTCTCGAGGTCCCTCGGCTTGGCTTCATTTTACCAATCGGCTCCTGTATTGCGTCGTTTACTCTCGTTTCGTGTGAGCCGACGGACTCGTTCGTTTTCATTTGAGACTTTACTGTTATGAGACGAGTTTCCATGTTGCATTGTTGTTGCTGTTTTCGGTTTCGTTTCGCCCTTCTTTGTTGTGCCTTCGGTTGCCTTTCGGTTTCGTTTCGCCCTTCTTTGTTGTGCCTTCGGTTGCCTTTCGAATCCTTTTCGTAATCGATTTCGTGCAGAGCGCCGAATCGACGCATGCGAGTATCAGAGTTGTTCGATTCCATGTGGCTTGTTTTCTCCTTACGTTTTTTTACGGGTTACGTTTCTTCCTTTCTTTTGTGAGGCTTAAAGCATTGCAAATATTTTATACTTTAGACTTGAGTATTTTCTCCTCAGTAATTTATTCATTTCGGTATGTTTTCCGCCAGCTTTTTATAAATTCTACGCATTTGCTGCTATCAGCGGCTCCATAGAAAATGTGTGCCAAGAGTGTGCTTCTTTTCTCCATCTTCGCGCATCTTTCGATATGCTTGTGGACAGGAAACGCGTGCAATTCGAAGGAAAACTACCCCATATTTGGGCATTTATTCTCAGTCGAATAAACAGTTTGGCATAAAATATCCCAAGTGCAGGACATTTATTTGGCCTGCCCAGGAAACCCCGCAGAAAAGCGAATCTGAATCGGAGCTGAAGCTGAATCTGTAGCAGATATATTATGAATATTCGAAGAATAGGATTAACCAGTGCAAATGTTAATCAAACATTCGCTATTATTTGTTGAGGGTCCTTAGTTTGAATACGAATATATATTAAATAGCTTGCTATTCACATGTGTCGAAGATTTAGCTCTGTACTCTCTGTAAATAAAGAGAGTCGCCCTTACAACATAACCTAACCAAACCTAATTAAAACTGCGTAATAAACGGCTCTCACTGGCTGGGGAAGCAAGAACTCAGAGATCCAAGAAACCCGCTTGGCATATTGAGCTTCCTCAAAGGCCTGACATTAGAGGAAACACTGTAATTTACAGGATCTATGAAGGGACACAATAGATCCTTTTATCACGGTGCGTTTTCGCCGCAGTAGTAATAACAAGAGCAACCAAATGAAATACCAGGAATTTCGTACCGAATTAATTGAATTTCGTATCAGAAAAATCAATATTTTGCAGTTTGTAACTTGTAAATGGGGTTGTGTATTGCGTAGGTCACATGACACATGGTATGACACAATAACCAAGAATAGAGAGAAAAACCACTGACGAAATGTGCTTAAAAGTGAAGTGAAGTGAGGACTAACATTTCTCAACAAATACTCGTCATAAACAAATTGTGAACTATTTCTTCGTGGCTTGGCACTTGCTGCATCAACACAACAACGAATGTAATTATCGCCACGCAACAGCCACAAGAAGCCGGAGTTATGTCACTCACATAATGATTAAGAAAGTAGCAGGAAGGAAATTAAAAAAATTAAAAATAATGGGAGCGAGCTCTGTAATGCATAATTGCAGGCAATTTACGTTATCATTGTTACATTTAGCAACTGGAAGTGGCGGCACTCCAGCGACCAGCAGCCGCCAGCTGCTCCGCATCCGTCGCTGACCACCTCACGATGTCACACCATCACGCTAGCTTCGGATTCAGCTGAATGCAACACAGTATCAAGGCGGACGGCATCTACACACACACACACACACACACGCACACACACATATGCATTTTAATTGCAGCACTTGCGCGACACACACACACACACACCTCAGTGCTTCAGTACTTTTTTGAGTTCTCCAGCGCATTTTTTTCAAAGTAACGACGTCGTTGTCCCTTTTGTTTTTGCAGACACACACGCTTACTTAGAGCCACACATACAATTCATACAGACACACATACGCAGCATAAGCTCAGGAGCTCAGGCTCAGCCTATAGCAAGGAAGCAGCAGCAGCAGGAACAACAAAAGCAAGCCAGAACAAAGCAATGCGAGGGTAACAACGTTAAAGGACCATAACAAAACATTTATGATAATGAAGTTAAATAAAAAAGGAACTAGAATAAAGCAGGACAATAAAGCAGGACAAAGCAGAGTCGCAGAACAAACTACAACGTCGTGTAGAAACAGAGCAGCGAGAGTGGAAAAGGTGTGCGACAAAACTTCCCGTAAAAGCGAGTAGCGTAGATGGAAAAATATGCGCTTCAGAAGCAACATCCACCATGATGCATCCACACCGAGCAAGCCGCAACCCTGGCCAAAAGAACGCATAAGCATTGTTTATGAGCGAATAGATAACGACGTTGTTGTCCTTACTGCCACTTCAAACAGCGTGTAACGAATTGCGCTGGAATGAGTGTAAAAACACGAATAGCTGAGTGAACATAAGAAGACGAGAATAGACAAGTATTGTATTACTATTATTAAATTATTACTGCATCTAAGCTTTGCCTCCGCCTAGTCGCCACTTCAAAACCCCACATTTTTCCATTCTTATGTTTCAGGTGCTCAAAGGAATGGGTAAAAGATAACCTCATTTTATCGGGTTTTCTGTGTTGTTTCTTCCGAGCTGAAGACCTACCAGTTCGTAGTGAAAATCACGCAGTTCGAAATCTAAGTTTCCACAAAAATTCTTTCAACTTATGTAGACACACCCTCTGCTTTGGGAGCATAACTCTTACTTATGACATTTCGTTTAAAGCCACGCCGAAATAATAGAGTAAAAGAAGTTCGCAGCTCTTTATTATGAAAACGGTGGCATGGAAATGCTCTGAAATCACGGACGAGTGCTTGACAAATGCCACAATTTATATTCGCACTACATGATTTTATGACTGTGAATTGCGGAAACTCTCACCCGGGCCCCGAAAAACCCCCGAATGTCCTCCCGGCCGCGGCAACCAGCCTGCGTATCCAGGCTGCTATTTAAATCAGTGCACTTGACTCCATCGGACAACGAGCGAAATACGATTGGCGGCGATGCTGTTGGTGCAGCGTTTGTATACGATGTTCCATAGACATGTTAAGGCTGCTATGCTCGTCCTAAACTTTTATCACTGGGCGCTATTTTATGTATGTAGATATTTATTACTGAAAGGCACCGGCTGAGCTGGCTGACAACTGGAGCTGGATGTGGAATTATTTCACTTATTTTGGGCTATAATAATGTTAAATGTTACGGCAACGCTTTCGTTTTATGTAGCTATAAAGTTTTCCCGGCCTACAGCGCCTCGTGCATACAGCGCACTACTTCAAGGCGATAACTCATGTCAGCTTTCGGTGTGGATGGTACGAGTACTGAAATTAATAAAAAACGTTTCAGTTACGTTCTTATTTATACTTCGCATTGATTGCGCCATTGGTCAATTGGAATCACTGACAGAGATTCGTTATTGGTTCGTTTAGTTTATTACGGTTTCGTTACGTTTCTTTTCTTACGTTTACGGTTTCTTTGCTTTACAGATTTGAATCGACTGAAACTTTTTCTCTAATGGGTAGCTGATGCGTTAGCTATTAGTACTTATACCCAATAACTCCACTAAAAATTAGAAGAGATATAGTACATTAAAAGATCCCAAAAGTAAATAGTAACTTCAATGTAACCACGTCCTTAAAACGTCCAATGCAACGGTATAATTTGATGGACTTTGATGGAACTCGCGGGAATCACAGGTTTAAAGGACCTGCCCCTCCTTTAATTGCCCCCTCCAAGGATATGCACACCTAAAATTCGGCACTTGTAATCGCGTGCGGTGGCTTGACATGGCACCAGCTGGGGCAGTGAATTCGCTGGCTTCAAACTAGTTGCTGCGGGGTATTCTTTGCGCCTCTTTACTCGTGCCGTTGATTACTGTTGTTGGTGTCGCTGTGTCGGCCAAATTTTTGTTCTTTCTATGTAGGGATCACCTACAGCATCCGCTTCCTTTCGCGTTGTCATCGTCTTTTAACTTCCATCCATTTTCCACGTGGCAGACAATAATTCGTGCGGCATCTGCTTCGTAATGACATTTTAGGTCGCTTTAATGTTATTGCCGAGACCAGTTATTTGGGCCACAACGAGTGGTTCTTACGTGACAGTTGCTGGAACGGAATTCTTGAGGGCGAATTAGAATGAATGCTTTATTAGGGCAACGAATCCTCATCATGAACAAAAGCGCAAATATATGTATGTAATTTAAATGAGTAATGTACAAACATTGTTTTGCTAACGATGACTGAAAATACTACTGCTACTTTGCTTAGTATGTCATGTTAGTGGAGAGACAACTTTGATAGATGGGAAAATTTAATTGAAAAATGTTTCCTACAGAACGCAGAAAGCGTTATTAGCAGAGATGTTCACACACTGAACCTGGACCCGGTTGGTGGAGCAGGCCTCGCCCTTTCTCGGGCGTAAGGACCTTTCGTGTTTTGGAATGCGGACTTGGAATAAATTTCACGTTCACGTTGAAGCCACCGCAACAAATTTCTTATCTTCGTGTGAACTTTTAACAAGTCGAGTTTCCTCCGCATGTGCCGTGGTTTTTCGGCTGATGTTTTTTGGCTGCTTTTATCGCGGCTCGCTCTGTCACAATCTCACGACAATCGATTTTTCTTCATCCGTCGGTTTGCTCGGTGCCTGCTCATAATTCACACTCTATTCCCTTAACTCCCGCATCCAGCCTCCGCATCAAGCCTCCTGTCGTGCTGAGTTCGGCAGGATTTCCATTTATTACAATTGGACAACAACGGCAACAGCTTGGCTTTAATTTAATAAACCGCACTCTGTCATTCCGAATCTAGACGAATGCTAATGCTCATTAATCAAGTTTTAAGTGTAACCATAAAAGCTAGAATACGACATGAATTCTTGCATGCTGCCGAATAGTTTCCCGGTGAGAGAGTGAAGAGGCGGAAGGGG
The DNA here is from genome assembly GCA_943737955.2 of Myopa tessellatipennis. Lineage (NCBI taxonomy): Eukaryota > Metazoa > Arthropoda > Insecta > Diptera > Conopidae > Myopa > Myopa tessellatipennis. The sequence continues at coordinate 61,103,041 of OX031314.1, read as the reverse complement.
GGGGGGGGGGGGGCGATTGGGTATTTTTAAAGTGTTTTAATATATAGTAGCATTACATAGTTTAGAAAGATCCACATAAAGCATGTAACCCGTTCGGTGACTAACGACAATCGTTAACTAACCACTTCTTTAGATACAAGATGTTGTCCACGCATTTCTAACGAGGAAGATCAACAATTACACTCTACAATTACAAGTTTTTGTCAGCCCTTGAGTAGGCCTTGCAGAGTAGATTGTTTTCGTGCATAGATAAGTACTCAGCAATTCGACAATTTAATGTTTTCTCTTTAAAAGGGTTAACTTTAGGAATAAAAGCAGCACATAACAAAGAAAGTGAAAGGATGAAGAAGGAAGCTTCGCGAGAACCCAGAAGCGAGTCAGTCTGAATGCTTTACTTATTATAATCATGAGGTCGCTTTTTCTCGGCTGACTTTTAACCTTGTTCGTGCCCGAGCTCCTTCAAGTCACTACGGGCAGCAGCATGTTTTCGTTCTTTTGTCACGGCAACACAAAGCAGAGTAAACCCTCGTCCAGTCAATCGCACCAAAAAAGAAGCATCACAAGGATACGCTACGCATATCGAGCCGTAGGGCTCCATTCACGGTGATGACTGGACATGAATCTCCCCAATCGCCAGAAATGGATCGGCAGCTTGCCGTTTCCACTGACACGGGTGCCCCTGCGTTACTTAAAATACCTGAGTAAGCAAAACGTCAGACTTTAACACAAAATATTAAATGTTAAAAGTATGATTACATATTACAAAATCTGTCTAATTTCACATACATCGTTCTTAGTCAATATTGCGGTTACATTAACTCTATCTTGGGTAATTCAAGGCTTTTGTTGCCTAGAGTTTTGCTTCTTGTATATATCTAGAACCTGTAGAAAAACAGGAATTGGTATCTCTCGTATTTAAGTGTACTAAGTTTCGGCCAGTTCGAAGATAGTGTTTCTGGTTTCCGGTTCCATTTATATCAAGTCTTAGCTGTGTTATCTCTGAATCATTTAAATGAGGCGACATTAAGAATCAAGCACTTTAAACTAAGCAACCGCGGCAACAGTTGCGCGGCACAACTCATTGCAGAAATACAGCACATACATGGATGCAATTAACTCACAGAGATACAAGGCAGACATTTAATTCTGCACTTCATGACGCTCATTAAAATGAACGCATCACAGCTCCAAGTGTCACCTCGCCTCGCAAAGCAGCCAGCAGCACGTGGAAGGGAGACAACCGCGACGAAAATTACTCTTGTGTTGGAAGCACACACACACACACACGCGCGCTCTCGCACATTTAGACAAGTCTTAAAAAATCTGTTACGGAAATCTTTACCTAGCTGTACGGTCGGTCATATGCGACCCGCAGTTTGGGGCGCGGAGTGCCTCAGTTCAGCGGGCATCAGCTCAATCCAAGAACAAATTCACGATGCATGCATGCATGCTGCATGAAATTGAATACTTTTCGTAGCGTCAAAGTGTGGCTAGCAAAATTTGTTGGCAAAGATGCACACGCGCGAACGCAGATGTAAGGACCTTCGCCAACTTACTCACACAGGTGACACACACGCACTGGTGAAGAAGAACGCGACACACTCGCCGTTGCATTAAGAACAGCAGATACTTTGGCGGTAGAGAGTGCGACAGCAGGTTTTAAAGTGTGACAAGGCGCAACCAACAACAGACCCACAGTTGCCGGAGACGCTGCAGATGTGTTGCTGTTGATGGTGATGCCATGGAGCAGGTCCTTCTTTGAGTACCACCCACCACTCCCTGCGTTGTATGTGTGTGTCTGTGTGAAGGTGTGAAGAACTGGATATTTTTCCACTTACTTAACACATTTAGAGCATAAAAGCACTACTATGAACACGGAGTGAGTGCGGACAGATCCGCACACGTGGTGTCAAGTTTATAAACAAAGTATTTGAAAATTCATAACATAGCTGGTGCTTCCTCTGGCTGTTGATGAAAAATGAGTGCTGAATGAATAAATCTGGCAGCAGCAACACAGCGCCGCACCGATCCGCTGAGGACCCAAAAGCGCCTCAGATTTCATAATGCTCTCCCTTCTGCGCCTCCGGTTCAGGAGTTGGGTTCAAGTAACCTTTCCAAACTGCAGTCAATATTCACGAGAGGAGAAGGAGAAGGTCATTTTCCTGGCAACGATTAATTTTATCTAAAAGGTTATTCAAAGCTCGAACCAACTAAACTAAATTTCTTAGAGTCGCTTGGAGTTAATGTTGCTTGCGAAGTTTTCCTGGTTGCGAAAACGTATACTGAGTTTTGAGACTAGATTCCTGGGGTCCCATAAAAATAGCTTTTTTGCACAGTTGACTGACTTACGCAATATGTGCTGAGGACGTGTGCCAGATCTGGCCGCTGTGCAAGAAGCAGGGGCTTGAAGGTTAGTCGTATGGTTTCTAAACGGTGATGCTGGAATTTATGTGCATGCGTGCGTTGCTGAATCCATCCGCTGGCAGATGAGTGCGATTTGCCGGTGTTTGGCTCAGATATTAGTTAGCTTGATAAGAAGCAGCTAGAGTGCAGCTGAATTTAATTAAGGGTAACACGCCGAGAAACACGTTCCAATTTGCATCTGTGTATGGGTGTGTGAGAGTACCGACGGGTGCTCCGAAGAGTGCTGAAATGTGTAGTCAAAATGAATTCCAAGCAGTAAGACATAAAAAGTTTACCTGAGCGGAGCCCCGTTTTAATTAAAAATGTGCGCAACCATATATTAACAGCATTCCTCGCATCTCACCTTCCACCACTCGTCTGTCGGCCACAAGTGCAGCCTTCGAACTACAGCTTCGGTTCGCATCAGACGTTCCAGAAAAATCTAGAGCGACGAAACCCTACTTGTTTTAGTGCTCTTCCTTTTACTTTGATATGCTTTGCTTGACTTTGTTCCATAATTTCTCAATATTTTTCATTTTTCATAATTCCCTCATCTTGTCAACCTTTTCATTAGAAATGCTGGACCACACACGCGCGAACGCCTCCGCGTTTTGATAGCCTCGCCTTTGAGTTTGCCTGTTCCGCCATGCGACCGACCGTCTGCCTGTTCGCCCCTAGTGAGGGTCTCCGAAACTTTCGAAAGAGTGCGCTTGCCAGTCATAAGTTCCTTTGAATACTACCATGCTACTAAACTACTCCGTTCCAGTACCTTTCATACGTACACGTTTTTTGTGCAACTCCTCTCTGCTTATACATTTTTATACTTTTAAACTTTTCGCACATCCAACGCAAGATGCAAGAAAATTGCGTCTTGCAGGGGATGCAGCTGAATACTTTCAAATTCATTGGGGATTAAGTGTACGTGTGTATGTGTGTGTGGGATCGAAAGTGTTTGTGTGTGTGTAGGGCGAGTGAGCCGGCACAAGTGCACGAGCAGGCATCCGATTCGATGGTTAATTTGTGGAAAATTTGTAAATTTAAGGAAGCGTCAGCAGCTGATGTGTATGCGTCGTGTTTGCGTCGGCGTGCGTCTGTGTGCGTGCTTCCTTAAGTCCGTGTAAGTACCAAGTTTAAGTTTTAGTTCGGTTCCTTCAAGTCCTTACTTTATGGATTTATAAGACTTTAGTGCAAGTCTGTTAATTAAAAGACAAACTTAAATATTTGCCAGAAGTCGAGGATTTACTTGTTGTTGCAGCAAACATGCAGCAAACTCTGTATATAGAATTTTGCTGGCTTTTGAGTACGTCTCATACCGACATGAAGAAGCACGAGTCCCTGACTTGCTTGCATTCACCTTCGGTGGCTTGCAAGGGCAGGGCCACAGCGCATTTGTTTAATATGTGAAGCGAAGCAGTGTAAAATCGGCGATGCTTAGCGAAACCTAAATTTACCTAAGCAACTGGAACTTGAAGTTTAGAACGCACGATTGGAGCCGTGAATAGGACGTCCTTCAACTACTGAATGTGAGTTCACTACTCCATCGTAGTGGAGACACTGCAAAGTAGAGCAAAAGTCACTTGAAATAAACAAAGCTCTGCATGCGGAAAGAGTTGCATCCAAGTTAGTCGAGTCAGGAAGAATTAAAGCATGCTTTAAAGTATTTACTAACTATGCGTGAATGAGTGGTGTTTTAAGGGTGGTTAAGGGTCTTCTCTGACACTTGGTACTAAATGGACACATACGGGATTGGAGAAGCGTTAAGAACATTTATGCATCTCCTACTGTTTTAATTTGGCCCCGTCCATCAATCAGTCTGTCTGGACGTGAAAAGCAGAACCTAATCTTTAATTTTCATATGTATCATTCGAATGTTTGGTTATATTCGCATATAGAACCATAAATTGTTCGGATGAAGCCTAAGTAAGGACTCAGTTCTATCCTATCTCAGCTCGAATTTGGAATTGTTGCAGATTCGTCAGGTGAGTGCTGTAGACCTTGTTACGCACACAGATCCGATAGAATCTTGACTACATACATGATTTACATCAATATTCTCCGTGACAATTAAGTTTTGTGATGCATGGACAGAGTGGCATCAAATCCTTCACCGGTTTTCTGAAGAATTTGAATCGTAGAGAGTCCTTTATCGCCTGCACGCATTACAGTATTTATTATCCAACATTTCTTATATATGTATGTACCTTAATTCGTAAAATGGTTTGAAAGTTTCCCTCATTTTCATTCTACACAATCCATCGACTGTAAAGACTTTCAAAGGCTATGCAAAGCAAACACCCTTCGCGATTCACTCGAACATCTCCCGGGAAAATATTCAAAGCCTCCACGAAAGGCCCTAAGCGACACCTACTCCTTAATCAACCAGCCCTTGGTACTGACGTCCGAGATTCCGAGCGGGTGGGACGTGTTTTAATGTGTTTCGGGTTGTCGCCCGAAATGTTTTCGTTCTAATGTTTATAAATGCTGTGTCTGAAAAGGCTTTTGAATATTTTAATATGATTTAATATTGCGTGTGAGTGTGCGGCGACCCTGATGGTGTTGGTAGCTCGTGAACGAGTCAAGAGAGATCTAGATAACAAAGGATTATAAAATGCTTTTATTGTTTGGGGCGGAGTTCAGGCAGGCTGCGTGAGTTTGCGGCTGCCACAAAGTGATGGGAGAATATTAAGTAAATATTTGGAATAGTTTTTAGTTATTTGGGTTAGCTTTTTCACTCGCTGGCTTTGTTTTGGGGCCAGCAAACTGTGTCACACGTACATACGTACTCTTAAAGGCCGGCACAGGCTCCCGTCATGTACGGCACAGCACATGTATGCAAACGGCTTTGTGAAGATTTGGCTTGTAATCGCAGAAAGCATGCACAAGCATCTATTCAAAGCTAATATTGACAGGTTCCTCTTCGTGTCCATTTTGGCGCATTCCGCGAATTAAATTTGTGCAGTCAGCGGAACTCCCTTTTCATGGCTTTAACTTCGTCGCTGATGCATTTTTATGAAGCGTTGTGTAAGTAACTCCTGTGAGCAATGAGGACAGCAACGGCATATCCACAAATGCGCGACACTGGTCACTTGATGCACGACACATCTCACAATCTACTCGTTCGTACAGGCACCATGTACGAGCATTGGTGGAGCGGATGAGTGCATAACTTCCGAAAATCTCGTTGACTGGGGAAACCCTTTTCCTGTTTTTTTGCTCTTGGTTGCAATTTCTGCGGTCTGCTGTAATTAAGGCTGGGCTCATAGTGTAAAAATACGCAATGCGCTCCGACCCAACTTGACACCGTCGTCGATCCTGAAGCCGCGGTCGCCACGCAACGACTGACACAAGCAGCAATATAAACAAAAACACCAACACCACTACAACGAGACAGCTTCATTTCGCGACGTTTCATGTCGAAGTGAAATATTGGCCGGGAGCAAGTAATAAATTTAACATTTTTTCGATGCGATGTCGCACATGCAGTGACATCACACACACCGTAAATCAGGGACTTAGTTATGCGCCATGTACGGCTGAGTGTAGCATTCTGTGCTCTGTAGGAATGTGTGGCTGCATGTACGCAATCATGTGTTCGGGGCTGTGAGTCTGGTGAAGCTCGACGTATTGATTTGATGGCTTTTCATGCAAAGCAGTCCACTAGAGGGATATCTGAAGCATGTATATTGCTGTTACTCTTGTCAGAACATACTTTCGTCCCAGTCGTGGCCATTTACTGCCCACAAGCATTGAGACCTTTGAATGTTCCACGTATTGCCACGCCTTAGAGTGTTATTTTCATCACTATGTATACCTTTGTTTGTTTTTTTTGTTCCTTTGTAGCTGTGCTACTGCTATTGTAAGCATTACTTTTAAGCCTTTTCCAATTGAAATCCTCAATTAAATGAGTTAGTTAGTTAGAAGGAACTAAGCCAAGGTTTGAAAAAGGTAGTAAACTACTTTTATACAACGTGGTCACTGTTTAGTCACAAAGGGTTAAACTGAACAACTTGCTCAGTTTTAACCTAGCAGCGAGCATCACATTCCACAATAGAACATTCTACAACATGTGATGCTTTCAGTGCAGATGCGGTAATGCATTCATTGTCATGTGCGATATTGAATTCAGTCATACAATGAAGTTTCATTTCATTTACGACCACGACCGCTGCACTGCTGACCACTTCCAAAGGCTCCACCGCAGCAGCCGCTTCTGACGCCATCGACAAGGCCTGTACAAATATTTAGTAAATGAATCAACGCTGTGCGCCTCTTACCATGAATGTTCAGGGCGACAATTCGGACAATTTGGACATTCGGAAGGACTCACAACTTCCACTGAAACAGGAACGCGCACAACAAGTGCAGCCAACGTTCTTATTATTTGCCATATCCACATTCGTCAGACAAACGCGTAGCGCATTCGTCATGTCCCAGAGTTGTACTCGTACGTACGAAAATGTGTGCATGTGTTGCTCCGCAGATACCGCGTGTGGAGCTCCGTAACGAGCAAAGCAGCAAATTTATGATGTTTGTTGTATGGACTTCGTTCACATCAGAACTGATGCATTGAGATATTGTAAACATAATGCAATAGTTGCCTGTTTTATTCGATAAAATACAATCCAATACAAAATACAATAGAGTCTCGTTGATCTCGATGCGCGCGAAAAGTTTCATGTTGGATTTCGGAGTCGCTTTGTTATCCTGCGTAGGAACAAAGGAAGGCGAGCTTTCATCTCTGTGTTGCCTGGGAAGGATTGTACATCCTTTCGACGTGTTCCGTCGCTATTTTTATTGCTGGCCTTATAGAAACCTCCGAAGATGCGGCGCTGGTACAAAGTTCGAAGGATCTGTTCGGCAGCCGCACGTCACTCCTCAAGATCAATGGATTAGTCAATTATTGGCTGCCAGAGTTGCCAAGAGATGCAATACAATCCAGACACCGAGCGACTAAGACACTTCGTTGTGTCCATGTGCGTCGTTGGAATGTGGTACCAGAGTCTCGGACTGGGTATATAGTATGTGCTCCACTTGGACAAGCATCAGGAAAACTTTAAACGGAAGTGTCACACACTCACACAGCCATCGCTACAAATGCTTATGAATTGAAGCAACAATAAAATGTGAAACAATAAAGTAGTCCAGCACCAACTAAAAAAAGAATAACTACAACAATGAAAGCAGCAAAAACAGGACGGAACTCAGGCGGCTGGCAGCTTCCGCTTGGTCTGAAATGTTCCAAATGTTGCATTTATTTTGTGACGCTTCTTTATAGCAAAGAGGGGGGGGGGGGTAGGGTGAGGTTCCTATACACTGCTGTGAACGGCCACACGCACACACTCTGACTTATGTGTCAAAAGAACAGAACTTTAATTCTTTTCGTGTCTGTGTGGATGTCTGTGCGTGTGTGGATGTACACACTAGCAAGGGGCACACACACACACACATACAAATGCCGTACAGTAGCTTCATAAAAGTGAAGTTTCTGTCCCGTTGCAGTGTCCAGCACTTCGCTGCAGCAATGGAAACGCAGCGTGGAGCCAGCTGCTCAAAAAAGCAACGAGAGAAATTGTTATTTAAAAATTTATTGCCATTGGCACGTTCGAAAAGTACAAAGTTTTAGTTAGAAGTGTTGGCACACACAGAGGCACACAGAGACACACCTACATATGTGCACAACATTGCGCAACACTAACTCCACAGGACCGTGTGAATTAGTATCTAGCGTGTGTATGTGTGCACGCGCCCGTAATAAAGATAAACAATAAATGAAATTATGTGCAGACACATGAATGAAACTTTAAACTGCACACTTGAGAAATGTCACACGACAAAAGTACCAACTGCAGTCGCTTGCCAAGCACCTGAAGTTCGGCAGGACATCCGCCATTTCAGTCCCAATAAATAACCAATTCATGCCTATACGATCGCCGTTGAACTGCACTGGATTGATTTACTCTGAAATTTAAAGTTTCTAGAGTCAACGGCATCCCTTCAGGTCCTTCTGTGGATTTCTTGCAGGAATTGAAGTCGTTTAATCAAAGCAGCTACTTGGCAGAGGCATCTTCGCATCCGCAAGACAGCCACAGCAACAAACAAACCCGTATTCAATATTATTACTTGCCAAGTGGTGCGGAACACCACTCTGGTGGCACCTAACTGTGTCTTGGGACACACAAAATTAGATTGCACTTCGTTGGCCTGAATTTCTCGGCCTTTTCTCTTAAGCTAAATTAACTGAACTTTCCGGAAAACTGTCCACAAGCTTTTGCTGGTCTTCTTCGTTCTCAGCAGGTTCTTCTTGTGTGTCTCAGCAGTTATCTTGTCCATTGACCATATGCGTTTACTCTGCAGTAATTCAGTTGGCAGCAGTTGGTCGAAATGGCTCTTTTAGGAGTTGAAGAAATCCGTTTTATATGCTGCGGCGTGATCTGCACGACATCTCAGCCCGTCCCAGCAGCGGCCCACCAGCGCCCATTACGGGTGTGTATAAAAGTGTCTCACTTGACGTAGATGGCCCCTTAACCGCGTTCGTCAGAGTGTTGAGTCGGTATTGTGTGTGGTTGCCAGAGCTAAAACCACCTTGCAATGGAGCAGAAGTTGAGGTTTGGATATCATTTCAAAATATTATGACTACTTTTCCTCTTTTCTCCCAGATTGATTCGTAAGCTTGCTTTAATAATGCTCTTGTGTCTGTCGCAGCAAACTCGATTAAATAAATAACTTTAAGGTTACGCGAAAGTGCAGTTAAAGCCAAGGAAACATTACCTTTACATTTAGAATTACGATTTATCAACCGCTTTAACTTGAACCGCTTTGAACTTAAAAAGTGCCTCTTTTTAAATCAATTAACTATAAAATTTAATGGACTTGGACACGACGTTACTACTTTTAAATCTCATGTCTGCAAACACTTCGTGGCTCCGATCGCTTAATTATCACTTTGGTAGCCGATTAGGCCGCTTTTATCCTTAACTACGCAATGTCTTCTTTCTTATTGCTGTTCTGATAGTTTTCCTCCAAAGTTTTCAAGAAGTCCGTTTTATGCTCGCTAATTTCACTGCATTTGAAGCAGTGAAGCGTTTGCTTTGTGCTCGCTTTTATTTCGTAATTTCCGGTGCTTTTTTAGTGCTTTCTGGTGTCTGGTGAACCTGCTCTGGCTGGTAGCCTGCCTAACTGTCTCTTTCTTTGTCTCCGCCTTCTTCCGGCTGTTTCTCCAGTGACGGCTTCAAGGCCAATGTAATGCCTCGACGTCGCAGGTGTTTGATGTGAGTATTGATCACCTCAAGAAGAATATCGCGTGCTCTTGACGCCTCTGACTCATTCTATGAAATTCGATATTGTTACTTCAAATAACGAGGCAGAGCCGGCACAGGCCCTGGACATGTTTTCGAGGCCAATATTGCGGCCCCTGATCGGCACCGCGTTTCTTGCCCGCTGGCTGAAGTCTCGCTCGTACTAATTTCACTTCGGGCGCAGTCACCAGCATCATTAAAAATGGAAACCGGAAGCTGTCGACATGAAAGCGTAATTCTGAATGGAAAGTTAAAAGCATTAAAAAGTACGTTCGCACAGTGGGCACACAGCAAATAATGTTCCCTACGCGTTTTGCTCTGTGTTATTACTTTGCTCCTTTATTTCCCGTTTGCACTACGCTTTCTGAATGTCTTTATAATACACGATATTTACGAGTATTTATTCTGTCTGTAGGTGTGTGGGACGGAGTGGTCCTAGAGTTGCTGCTGCTACTTTACAAATGTTGTTTGTTGATACGATCTGCTGCTACTGCTGCCATCTTTTACCGAATGCCAGACGTACCCACCGGAGAATTGAACAACTTCTGCTCGTTTTGGTGCTCGAATGAGCGGAAGCGCGACGCAGCAGCAGCTGTTGTACATGTTGTTGTTTTCGGTAAACTCTTGTTCGGTGTTGCAGCGTTTGTTGCCGCTGATGCCTGCTGCCAACACACCATCAAATCGCAAGGTTGAGCAGAGCTAAACTCAATTGTTGTAGCTTAACAGTGTGTTACTTCCGCTGTGGGTGTAGCTGTTGCTGGAAAATTGAAAATGTGTGGCATGTTTTGCCACCGTCGCCGCCGCCGCCCCTCTGCAGCCGTTCTTGCGATGGTCATAGCTGCCGCAGTTGCGATTAGCCTGACTTGCAGGCGTTAATGTTAGGGTTGCCTTTGGATATTAATTATGTGGAACATTTTGCGGTTTAATGTCGTAGTTTTCTTTGTTCTCGCTGCGCTTTTTCGAATTATCTTTTGCTTGGTTATTTTCTAATCTGGAATATATTAGTTTATGAATACGGAAGTATAAAGATGGGCCTCAATCACTAACGAATATGTTGTTCATGTCCTTATCCTTGCCTTTGGAATGCCTTGCTCCTTGCCACTATCCACGTATTCGAAATCGTTTCAAGCGTGTTGTTTGGCATTGTTTGAGCCTTGCCAAGTTTTGTTGTTATCGTCTTTGTAACAAGTTTTAAGAATATACTCAGATATTTTCAATTTTGTTTAAATTGTCATCCGCTTCCACGACGACAGCTTTTGTCAAAGCTTCGTCCCATCTCTCGTTATCCGTTTTGCCTGAGTTTCGCTGTAAGCTGCCGGAATCGCAGAATGTCGTCGATCTTAAAGCAATTCCTGTCTTCCGGCGGCACAGCTTCTAACGGAGCTTACTAAGTTGCTGACCTCAAAGGACTTAATTTCGATGGCACGTTCCTTGCCTGCTTCCTTTAGTTCAGACGAAATTCATCCCATTATCAACATTGTGTGTGTGTGTGTGTCCAAGTGCTCGTTGTGCTCCTTAAAAAAGCAATTACATTAAAAGATATGGAGCAGCGTCTGCTATAAATGCCAATGTGTGTGTGTGCAAGCAGTGTATCTGTGTGTCAGTGTGCGCGCCTCCTAAATGTTTATTAAATTGGATTTTTAGTGCGCGTCGTAAAGAATGCACGAGCCCAATGTTGAGACAGACTCTCCGACAGCATCCATCCGTCTGCTCTTGTGTCCATGGCTCCAGTTACTCGCATTTGTTTGCTTTTTAATTCCTTGACATTGTTTTTATTGCTGAAGCGGTCAGCGGCTGTTCAATAGCTGTCACATCAATTCGCTTAACTCTGGCAGCAACAAAAACCTTGGGTTGTGCAAAAAGCATACATGAACACACATGTGCATAAGTATATGTATGTATTCTTGATCCTTTTCTAATAACACTGGACTTGGGCAGTGAATACTTTATACGGATTTATTTACTTCAACTATTTTATTGCTGTTATCGTCCAGTATTTCTCTTCTTGCACGTTTTAGGAAAATTTGTCCTCATATCCCGAAAATCAAATTGGCTTTTTATGGTCAGCTGCCCTGCTGGTCATGGTTTATATACATATATTTGCAGAAAAAGCTGCGATTAAATTAAAGGAGTCGGAGTATTAAAGTTTGAAGGAGTCGCAACATTGCAGGGTTGTGATAATAAACACCACCGCGAAGCACTCAAAGAAAACCGCCGTCTTCTCTGGTTGCCAGTTACCGTGCATTCAGCCGACTCACGTCTCCCCGCAACGCGAAGGTACTCAGTTCCGATTGCAACAATAGCGTCGCCATTATGATTCCAGTCTCAGCAGCTTTTAAATTGTTCGCATCGATTTTCGATCTGATTTGCAGCGCACAATAGAAGCGATTTCCTTCCAAATGCGCCATGCGGCTAAAGCGTCTCAAAGCTGTGATGTGATGCAAGCAGTCACGTGGCTTGCTATTTCCTACGTTGCCCCAACTCCTAAGTCCCCGTTTGCAGGGTTCTTATATCGTTTCGTCAACATTTTAGCTCCGAAAAAATTCATATTTAACGGTAGTATGGAGCAATTTCCCTGGCAAGACGGCACGTAAAGCGGGGCGTCACGGCGATACGATCGCGACGTCGTGTTGCTGTAGCTGTTCTGGAATGCGGTTTCGGGGTCAAAGTTCAAGAAAAGGCGCAGGATAAAGCAGACAGTAATGTGAGTGAGTGTGCACATGCGGCAGAGCGGATTACGTTGCAATGCTGCGTCTCCCGTTTGCGATGGACTTCTTTTGGACTGAGTTGCATACGCTGCCATACAAATCTACTACTAAACTGTTTATGATTTTTTAAAGCACGAAAGCGTAATGGTGTCGGGCTCACTTCACTGAGAACTGAGTTTCGTTTCAAAAGGTCCTCACTTTTATTGTTTCCTTTATGAATTAATCTACAGCTTATACCTGTGACAAGATGAACCCGTTACTGTATCCTTAGCACTATCACTTTGAAGGGGAATTTGTCATTACTAGAACTTTAAATGTTGTGCCCTTGTATCTGCTGTAATTCAGTTTTACGAGCTCTCCACTCAACACTCTTATTCCTCCCGTATCTTGGGACTCTTCTGTTCTAAAGTTAGATCGTCAGTCAGTACATCAACACAGAGTTGGAACTTCAAAGCAGTGCGATTCCTGTGCTTGTGGCTACTACCTTTTCACCCTGGCCTACTACTGTTGCACTCCTTGAGCACATGAACACTTTGCAGCGCTGCTGTGTTTTCGAATTCACCTCGTTACACCGTCGCTCACTCAATGCTAATATTTGTTTAGTGTTGCCAGCACGGGGCTGAAGCTAATTTTTTTGTTTTTGTTTACGCTGCCGCTTGACGCTTCGCTGCGTTTTTGTGGCGAATGATTTTGTTTGTGCAGGCATTCAGGATATTTTTTATATTTGGTTTGTTCTGATTTTTTCCGTGCGTGTCGTGCACTATGTGTGTATATAGTGCTTGGCATTTCCCTGAATTCGTTCCTGCATGTGCGAGTGGGTCCGTTCTGGATGTGTTGTGCTTGTTGACTGCTAATTTAACTTCTGAAGGCGCAGGTTTCGCTCTCGATGCCGACTATATAGTGGCTGTTTATTATTTATTGATGAGTAAAAATGTTAAAAATAGTACATATATAAAAATCGTTAAAATCATTAAAAATGTATAAGAATCATTCCTGAGACTGATGTCTCAATCAGTGACGTAATAAGTACTTTAATAACTTAACTTTAAGTAACTTTAAGTAACTTTAAGTAACTTTAATAACACAATTGCCAGGGTTTCAAAAGTCTCAAAGATTTTACTTTTCAGGTTAAGCACTCGTTCTCATGTGAGAAACATTGTTTAACCCTTTTTGTGCTTCATCAGTACATTTGAATTCTTCGCAAAAAACGTTTAGATATTTTAAGTAAGCTGGAAAAGTTTTCCGCTGGCAACCAAATATTCAATGGCTTATGTTACAAGGCACCGCTGGAGTCATACTCACGAGCTGATTGCTGATTTGCACCAAGAAGTGCTGAACAAACCAGCAACTCAACAATGAAAGAAGACCACAAACGATTTTATGCAGAGTGCTTGCGCCTTTTTTCCGGGCTGGTAGGAAAACGGGGAGAGTTCTTTAGCAGCGCAGCATCAAAATTTATGCGCGTTGTTGGCGTGAGTCGTAGAAGTTGCGCTCCTGGGGTGGAGATAATTAAAACTATTGTTGTTCGTTCGCGTGTCGCGGCGGAAGTAACGGTTTCGAATGCGCTGCGGTGGGAAAGTTTTGATTTCGCTGCGTGCGTGTGTGGTGATGGTTGCGAATGCTTTCAAGACGTTTGCAGTCTAACGACAAAACTTTCGCCGCGATATTTTAGTGACTGCCACCGTGTGCGCTGCTCTAATTGATTGCTAATGGCAACTCGAAGCTGCATACTTTAAATGGGATCCGGCATTAGAAGTGAGTTCCTACCTTAAGCTAATTCAACTTAAAGGGTGCACGATTATTATGTATATTCGTGTTAGTCGCAAACTAAGGCGATTTTGGATTCAGTTTGGCTTTCTGGAACCATTTGCACTTATAGTAAACTCGAACCACATCAGTTGAACTCAACGCTTCTTTGCTCTATGGCTAGGATCCCTTTCAATTCGAGGAGGTCTTTCTATCATCGCAACGAAGTCACTTGAAATGTTTAAAGCTCACCCAAATTTTGCTTTTATTAGCTACTTTAAACTTTACAACATCCATAACATGCTCGTTTTATTAGATCAGAAGCACTTCAACAACAGCAACTACCGCTTACAATTATTTGCGGCAACACTAGGCCAATAATAAACAACTTTCAAGTGTCAAGCTCCGGACTTGGGTCGCTGTGTGCCGACGGAAAGCCGGGGAGACGCATTCAAAGCAAGCTGAATTCATTGCAATGCAGTACAAGAGTCAGTTTTGCGATTGTGTTCGGAACAATGCCTAACAATGTAGTTCCAAAGGCTTTGCTAGCAACTTTTCGATGTGAACAAGTTTCGCTTTAAGCCACGCTAACAATGAGCAACTCAGAAACAGGAAGAAAAACTTGCTGCCAGACGAGGAGATTTTTCAGAGCTCCAGAATGCAGTCGGCACATAAGTTGGCTGTTGGTCCTGAAGATGAAATGAGGCATGATCTGTGTTACATTCGGAAGGGCAGGCAAGAGGAGGAGAAAGGAAGGGAGCAAATGAATGGGGGGCGACGGAGGTTAGCGCATCTTCGCATTCCCTGAAATGCCAAATCCAATTTTGTTCAGTAATTAAAGTGAAACTATGTTAATATAAAAGTTTTCTTTTTAAAATAACAGCAAAAGGGAAAACTTAGCGTAGAATATTGTCTGCCATTCTTCAGCAGACAAACAGTTACAACTCCGTACATGCGGCGGAAACTAAAATAATTGACTAGCAGCAAGTGCAGCTGGCAGCAACAAGGGCACAAGGGCACAAGTGCAAACGCGTTTCGAACGCAGCAGCGCGAACAACAACGCTCCCCATCCTACTCTGGGTACGTACATTCGAAATGGTTTCTTTTGCCAGCCGATGTGCTTTTCGTTGCTGCCGGCTCCGTGGCTTCGCATGATGTCGAAGAGGTTATCATGCAGCAATCCCACCGCTGCTCGTGGTATGCAACAAAGCAATCGGCAACCACAGTCGCAATTCGTTCGAGCAGCGAGCAGCAAAGAGAAAATACCTCAGTTTATTGCGAATTTCAGTGAGGATTTCACTTGGAGACGCCAGTGGAAAAGTTCGGCTCGTATTCTTGGCATTGCTTCTACTTTTGAAGGGAAGTAAATGTCTAAAAGTGGGTAGGAGAAGTAGCACAAAACATGTCGGGCGGTGGGTCATGCGAGGGTACCTATTGAGGTATCCTGTTCTTGCGTCGCCGGCGCTTTCAGTTTTTCTCGTACAGCGCGGATGATTTATGCATTTAGCTGTTCTGTTCTCGTTCACACTGCTCTGTTCACTCTCTAGCTCTCTGATATGTCCTGTTCTGGTATGGATACTCAATGAAATGTGGTCTCTTTCGCGTTGTTACAATGCTCACATGCCACCGATCATTAAATAACAATGCCCAAAAAAATCGGTGGAAGTGTTCCTCTGAAAAGTGTCGCTTATGGATAGCAGCAAGAATAAGCAGCATTGAAGAACTGCTAGTTTTGAAGATATTATCTCTGTTAATTACGTAGAGTGTATTATATTATACGTATTGGTTCAATTACAACATTACGAGTAATTGTTTAGATATTTAAACTATCAAACCAAATGTGTACATATTTATGTCTAGGTGTCGATAAATTCCTGGGACTTTGTCAATGCCATTTATAGAATGTGGAACGGCAAGTTAACTGAAGACATCTTTTATTATTGACCTAACAACGAACTCGCCATGCTTTGACTGTCGCTTTGACTGTTTCCAGAAACGTTTTTGCTACGACGATTGCCCTACGATGCTTTCTGTGGAAGCCTCATCATTTATTCTGAACTCAAGCGTGTCTCGTTTCTCTGAAAGCTTTTCGCCGTTTGGCAGGAATCTGGACCATTTGCGTCGATTTGGTGCCGATGAACATGCTTAAGCTCTAAGGCCAAAGCAACTAAAAAGGACAACAGCAAACAGGACATCAACTGAGCTTTAATTGAGCCGAGGAGCTGAACTGTTGACTGCATAAGTTGTATGTTTTAATCTTTATTTAAATGATTTCATCAGCGCCGGATTGAATTAAATTAAGTTTCTCGTTCTTCTGCTTATCTGCTTCCTTTCTGCCCGCTTCGTGTTTGGCGTGGAAGCGTTTATAAATATTATTTCAATGTCCGTCCGCGCTTAGAGGAGCTTCGGCGCTATTATCAGCCCGTGCTACCTCGCGCCACTTTGGCAGGCAGGCGGTGAAGGAAGGACACCGCCGACACCGAAATTTTTTGGATTTCGGCCAACATACCGGAGCTACCGGAGCTACCGGAGCTGGCGAGGAAGTTGGAACTGAGCGCCGTTGGTCTATTCGGCGGTGTAGGATGTGAAACGCGTTTAATTTAACTGCAAACTTGTTTTATTACTTAAGTTATAAGAATGATAATTTCATGGAAATTTAAAATCAATTTCATGCCAACGAGTTGTTCGCGCATTTGTTGGTGTGGTGTTCCTCTGGCATGCGGCTCCCCCGCCCGGGATTAATTAAATACGAAGTCGAATAGAAGGATGTTTGCTTTATGAGTGCATAAATATTAATTGTTTTCACAGCGAACTATTTCAACTTATGGAAAACAATTATTTCCCTTGGCAGAAAGCGAAAACAACAGCAGCGTTCGGCTCTGCTGCTCGCGTTGAACTTTTGAATAGCCTGCAGGCTGTCGGCAGCAGCGAGAGCTACAGAAAGCGACTCGCTACAAACACCATTCAAAATCACATAAACACCCTCCGCGCGCACCCTCCTCCTCCCGTGAGGGCTCGTCTTGTTCCATAAGCCTTTTCGCACATGCATCCACAGAAGGCTCAACAGTCTTTCTGCGACCTGGTGACTGGTATCCTTGAGCAGGCGGAAGCCAAGGATCTGGGCTGCCCGCCTTCGCTGCCCTCGCATCTGCACTTAAATCATCGATTGAAGCGTTCATAAAGTTTCCATTTCGTTGATTTTCAATTCAAATCCAGCTAGCGATGCAAACGGTTTAAAAGCTTGGAAGCTGTTCACTGTTGTTCGTTCGTACGTCTGCCCCTTCTTGTTGTTAGCTTGTGGAGGCCCCTGTGGAGGGTGCTTGTAGCCGCTCCTGCGTTTGTAACATTGGGTCAAGTGCCTCTGCTCCATATTTGAAGAGCACTCGCCAGCTCACCTTTTTACAGGCCGAACGTATTCCTTGCTAAGAATGTTTTCTGCAGTTTTTAAAAAGCGCAGATCGAGTGCAACATCAATCGAATGTTCTTGGCTCCATAGTGCTTTCATAACCAAAGCCTTTATCTAAAGTTTTCCTTGCAAGTAGCTTGTGCTTAGTTGCCCAAGCTGAAAAGCTTGTTGTTTGTTTTTATGAAGTTGTGTGTATTTTCTGCAATATATACGCCCAAGCAAAGCGCGAATGAAATTCAAAATCAGATGTGAAAACTGTGGTTGTGGTTGCAACTACACTTGTTTCCGTTACGTTCAGATACGCAGCTAAGAATTACGAACGTAGACACAACAGGATATGGATTATACGTACGTAGTATTACACATAGAATATATACGATATTTCGCAGTTACTGAGACAAACCCTGCTCCACTTTATACGCTAAGTATTATCCCACCCACTGTCATGCGTCGCAACTCCATGGGGAAGCATTTTATTTAATGACACGTTCTTGTGTGTGTGCTCATGTACGTACATGGAAACACCCTTAAAACAGCAACAACAGGAATTAATGTAACATAATTACTGTCACTCGCCAGCTAGGAGCACTTAAGGGACCGCATTTGGACAAACACACTTCCAGTTAGAAGCAATCTCCTAAAACGAGGTTCACCTATCCTGACGGGAGCTTCGGGGAATCCTTCTACAGCCGATCCAAACCCGATTCCTGGAAAGTCCACGCAAATCGAAATCTAACAAACACCTGCTGGTTGTTCAGCCATTAAAACGTATCCGAACCTTTCGCTTTGCGATGATGCATCTAATTAAAACAGACGTAGTTTTGCGGCGCAGCTTTAACATGCCATATACAAGTTCTATAATTTGTTAATGGAGATGTCACACCCTCGCCGGGCGTTCAGCTCCAGGCCCTTCTGCGCAAAGTGTTATCAGTATGTATGTACGTCAACGCGTTTCCTCGCTTCCTCTACTCAATTAAACAGCGCGAATGATGTGGCTTGGGTTATTCACTATGATGAGTACTCTTCGGTGGTTCTATGTTTTATTTTGATTAATAAAAGCACACACGCCAACAACAATACACCGAAAAGTACTGCAGACATGTCATGTGCTGATGCACACACGCTCAGAGTTGAACAGGTTAACGACGCATCGGTAGACAATTATTTCCACTTTCAGAGATTACACCAGGGTCACACCTCGTCGCATTCGTGGATGTGTTCGGTGAATTCAAAGATAATTGAATGACCGCTAGTTCCGGACTAGAAGCTTCTTTATGAAAGCGGTTGTATGTAGAATTTTGCCCAATGCAGTGCGTTTCCCGAATCAATTACGCGAAATTCTCCTAAAAATAGCTACGCGAATAGTCGGTTGGGGACGCCGACCAAGCCAAATACCATTCTTGGTCCTTGCTAGGTCCGTGCATTTATCATTGTGCCATATAAACGCTGCTAACTGCACAAGCTGCAAATGCTTAGCGGCACATTTGAATTGTAAACAGCATTGCTTACAAATTCACTTTATGAAAGGGACTTCGCGTAGTTCCCATCCTTGACTCATGCATTTGCAATGAGGCTACCGCACGGATTTTGGGTTTAAAACAAAAGCCGAGTTGGTCGCGCTTTAGCATATTTTGGTGCTGCATTGCTAGCCAAAGTGCCAGCGGGAGGAAGGGGAGGACGGGTTGGCTAAAAGTTAACTGCCGTTCACTTAGTTACGCAGAAGCAAGTGAAAGTAGGACTCAAGCGTTGTCTAATTAACTTGAACATGGCGGACTCTGCCGCGAGTCAGTGAGACAATGCGCCCAAACCCGTTGGCTTCGAGAACATAAAACTGACTGAGCTATAACTCAAGAGCGGTACTTTCAATAGACCGAGTTTGATTACAATTCAGGTTAGAGTTTAATTTAATTAGCAATTATTTGCGGATTAGTTTTTAGGCTGAAAGCAATGAAGACGAAGAAGTGTCGCTCCCAAACCTCCCACAATTCACAATCGGCGCTCAGTTGGGGGCGCTAACTTATGCGATGCCGCACGCCGATTTGTGGTTCTCGGGCAGGATTTTTGTCAACTACAAACGCATGCCAATAAGTGGTCCAGGCTTTTGGGAATGGGGATGGCTGTTAATTGTGCAGACTCGTTTTCTAATTTTCACTCTTTTAAGAAGATAAAAAACGCATATTTCTCACGCAATTAAGCGCTTAGGCGTGCCGTAGGAAAATTAAAGCCAAAGAACTTTTGGCACCGGTGAGTGCGTGTGAGTAGACGAACTTCAGTTTGGAATAAAGTTTGGACTCTGCTGACTACAGTAAACTGTGTGCAATATACGGACGCCAGAAATGAGAAATGGTTTTGAGAGAAACACACACATGTATTTATAGCTACATACACATACATATATAGACGTCCTCATGCCCTTCTCCTTTCACGCTTAGATTATAACTCTAGCTACCGCATTCCTCGCCGACTGGTGACGACGCTTACATATCCTGCATCCTCGTAGCTTGGCATCGAAAACAATTGCCAAATTTTAACTTCTGGCGCCTTATGAAGCCACGCTGCTGGCAGCTTGACACGCGCAAGTAAATAAACCGGAAGTATAGGGAGCTACATGGTTGCGATCAGCGCTGTATCACTGCAGGAGCGTGCAGATAAAGGGTGTTTGGTGGCAAGCGTCCCATTGGCCGTTCTGCAGAATCATCAGCTTATGTCGTGCTGTGCACAGAAATGATTTAAGCCAACGAGCAACATCGCAGCGAAGTTGGACAAATCACAAAATCCGCTGTTTAATAAAATACCGCTAGAATGGGAGCATGGAGCATGGCGTTCTGCACATGTTCGTGACCTTTTTACCGAAAAATTATGGCTTAACTTTGGTGAGTCCGAGATGAAATCTGAATCAAATTTTAATTCCACACTTCATCTGTGTAAATTTATTGCTCATTAAGGGACCCGAAATTTACGATTGAATTTGGAGCCCTCAAATGCTGATACGTTTGAATTTGGCGCAGTCGGTCACCCAACTTATTTGTCGGACAACATCATTGGCAGTGGTATATTTTATACTGACATATTTTTTCTGAAGTTTCAAACCGATTAATAAATTAAATTTAGAAAGTCGTTGGGTCTATTATACATTTTTTAATTTAAATGATTACAGTTTATTGTTTACGTAATCGCTAATTGACAGAAATTACAGAAATGACAAAACCTGTGTTAGTTCGTGGCGTGCGATTGTGTTTGGTCCGTGAGAAAATCAGATACAGATAACCGAACTGAAATGTGTTTGGTGTTTTGTGCTTCCGATTGTGTTCAACGCATAAGCAAGGATAATCCTACAAGTACATCAAGCGCAATTTCAGCTTGAAGTCGCCATTACAACACCGTTACAAACCAGGACGCAACAATTGCTTCATGCGCACGAACCAGGATCATTGGATCTTGACGTCCCTTATGTAAGTTGTTAGGAGAAGAAGAACGAAAACTCAAAGATTAACCTTTCTTCTGATATATATCTTATAACTTTCTACGAGTATATATACATATATAAATAAAATATTATTAAAGACGGATGCTTAGTTTCGTGATAAATGGTCTATGCTTATTTTTTTACGGCGAATAGTAGTTAATAGTTTATTGGCTTGGACCTGTCCACGCCCTAAGATTATGATTAATTGATTTTCGAGCTAATAAAAAATATCAGAACGCGAAGACTGAAAAATTCGACCGAAATCTTTTGTGGTAATTTTTGGAATGTGGGGAATGAAATGTGATGAAGTTATTACAAGCCATTGGATACATCAGTAAAGCTATGGAGTATACGATTTTTTTGTTGTTTTGCACTTCGCCCTAAGCAAGTTCTCGTCGAACTTTCAGTGAATGTCGAACATCAATTATGAAAGAATGAATGTCGAACATCAATTATGAAAGAGGTTATGTGGGTCGAAACACTGTTTCTAAAGGAGGTGGAAATTGGTTTTGGAACCACTAAAAAAGTTCGTTTCTCATTCATGTCAAAGATTTGTTTGTTAGACAGTGATAATCATCAGTTGTCGAAAGTGAGCAATAACTGCAATATCATTGATGAGGCATCCGGGAAAATTACTTGTACTACAATAAATCAAATGCTTAAAATCTATAGATATTTTTCAAGTAGTGGGCTGCAATAAGTGACCGATAAAACCAAGTCCTTCAACTGAAGTTTAACCGGGGTCCTTGTTTATATTTATTGTATATAAAGAAGAAAACCTTATAGGTATCCGCAGTATATTCATATGTGTGCAAAGTACTGGCCAAACACTGCTCTGAACTTGACTGCATTTGTCTGAATACACTTTGACCTCCTGGGTCTGGTATCTGGCTCCATTAGAGACCGCAAATTCCATCAATTAATTACTCGTCTCTTCAACTTTGCTCCACTTGTCATTAAGTCAGTGTAGTTATCGTTGTAGCTTGACTGTTCAGCATTATCACAAGCATTCCTCGGCGAAGAAAACCTGCCGTCAACTTAATCAATACTCTCACTCACTCTCTCACACGCCTATAAGCTAAATTTTATCTTGGTCTCACTTCGTCGGCTGCTTCGTGGTGAAACACCATCGAGTACTACACTTTCGTAGACTTCTGCGGATTTCTTTCGGCTTTTCTTGCTTTTTTCATCTTCTTGTCCTTTTCTTCAATCGCAATTCCCAGTTGACACAAAGAAAACCAATTTACTAGACAACGATGACATCTTGAAACATACGCTAGATAAATTCATCAGGTGAATTCCGAATGGATACATTTCCGAATGAACCACGAAGTGACTTTCCCTTGGCATGGCCCTGAATGGGATTGAGTCAGACGACAATTGAATTTGCCATGTAGGAGTTTACAGCCAGAGGCCAGCATTTCCGAACACAGAAAAAATATACAGATGTGCGTAGTGGATATCGGCAAAGCTCTATATTTGTTGTAGAATTAAAGCAGAGTTAATTTCAGCTTGAAAGCCAGTAAATAATAATATTGCAATAAGTTACTGATTAGAATATATACTCTGTGCATTCTAATAAAGTATCTGTAATAACGTCATTATATCAGAGAGATACATCATGATATAGTGAGAACTGGTCGTTAATCCTATTACGTAGAGCTTCGTCAATGGACAACATATAACTTAAAGACTATTGTATAAAAATAATAAGGACATTAGAATTATTAAAATTAAAGTCAATTTCTGGGAAAAAACGAAAAAACACCGATATTAATTTAAGTTCGTAATTAAAGTTAAGTTCGTTCTAACTTAATAGAGTAAAGTTACTTGAACTGCACGCTCCCATTTCCACATTATTTAACTCCAAACATACACACATTCCAGACCACACTTAAATGATTCCTTTAGTTTTCCTGCTTCGGGAATTCCGTCCACTAACGCCTCTTCGTTCCAGAGATAGTAAGTGTCGATATCGAACAGCTTAATTCCTGCACAAGGCAACCAAGCTTTCGCTGAATCACGGCCGGTTGTATCAATGCTGTACCCCAGGAATGTCGACACTTTTATTTTTGTACGGACACCATGGAAGAGCGCCTTAACTGGTTGAATGTGGTTTGGTGGAGAATAAGAATAACTAATAGCTCTGGAACCCGGTTAAATGCCAGCCTTATCATACATGCGACGTAGTCTCTACAGAAGTGCAGATGTGTAGTTTGCAACGCATTTCATTACGAGAACTCCGCCACGACTTATAAGGCCCTCATTACAAACACACAGTGTTTGCATACTCAACATGTACTAATGGCATACCTATTCTGTGATTATAATATGAAATATCAAAGAACAATTCTTTTTCTTTCAGTGTACTATTAATTAAATTAGCGAAATGAGTAATAATAACAATTTGTGTATAAATCCATGTTTTATTCAGCCGCATTTTACTCTATACGAGGTCTGTTTTTTGTGTCGTTTTTATCTTACCAGGAATTTTCCAATTAAATTGTTTCGGTATAGAAAAATGCAAAAAGCGCTCCAAAATAATTGAAATAGAAAATCCCTGTAAATTTTCCCGGGAAAACTATAAATTTTCATAAACGTAAGCGGGGCGGAATCAAGTAACAACGACTACCAGCAACCGTTGCTGTACGCTTATAGTAGAAGAGAGGAAGAGGCGGAAGCAGGCGCAGATGTGGCCGTGGAAAGGGAGCTGGTGACAGCAGTTTAAACGGGCGCTGAGCGGGATCGTAGGTACTGCAGAGCCTTGCTGCATTCATAATAATTAATAGTGCAAATATATGAAATGGTGACCAAGCAATAAGAAACAACAACAGAGTGCAGCAAAACAAAAGAGTCCACACATACAATAAATGCTTACGCGAGCAACTACGAAAACAGTGACTGCACGACAGCGAGACAGCGTGCAGGGCAAGTTAACTGTGAGATACGGTCTGAACCGCAGGACAAATAGAAGTGAACGCCGCCAACGAAAACATCCATTGCAAAAACAACTCGCATCAAGCACTTAAAAGGTAACTTCTGGCCAAAGGCACATCCTGCATGGCGTGTGTTGTATGCCGCTGCCAGTGCCTTGGCGCTGGTATTGAAGTGGACATGCACGAGTAAACGCGAGTGTTCGTGTGTGCTACTGTCCATTCCCGGAAATTTAAAACGAATGTCGCCACATTCGTGGATTCGCCGGCCTTCCTTTTCGGCTGCGCAAAACCAACAAATTGCAACATTTATTTCCAAGATGAATGGCTGGATAATTTATGCTTGTGTGAGTTGCTTTTATTCGTCTGTCCGTCCCGTTTAGTGAGTTGAGTGGGTTGAGTGGGTTGAGTGGGTTGAGTGGGTTGAGTGGGTCGATGTAGGAGGAAAGAACCCTTTGTCTTGCGGAGACAAAAAATTTCATCACTTTGGGTTTGCGCAGAACAAATTAAAAATGAATTAAAAAAGCGATGCACGCGGAGAACAAACAATGAAAAATGACACAAATAACTCGGCCTGGTCGAATCTTAAATACCCTTAATAACTTTAACAAACTGAATTAATTACTCTTTCGGTTTCGTTTATATTTTAAGGTATTTATATTCTCCTTGCATAGGGATAGCATTCAATGCTCGAATTATATTGTCATTAAATATTAATTTACCCTTCACGTAAATCTGGATTTAAAATTGGATTTATCATTGAATATAAATGTATTAAATATATTTATGCAAAACAAAATAAATAAAATTATAAATTTACCCTTTAAGATTCGGTGAATGTTAGTAAAAGTAAAGCGATTTAGCTTAAACATATATCATGCCTTCACAAGGATGCAGGTTATTTTCCTCTCAGCCAGATTTAACCTATAATCTCTAGAATAGTCGGGTTTAGAGTTCAGTTGGTTAGCTTTCAGTCTGGGCTGCAGGCGAGTCTTTCTAGTTCTTTCTTTCTAAAGATTTTCTTTTTCTAAAACCATTGTTTATATGTATTTATTGCATGGACGATTGACCGGAGGTCCCATTTGATCACTTCTGTCAGTGATACTTGTGATACCTGCTGCCGAAATCCACTTTTTTAATTGGTTTCTAGACAAATAAACCAAATGGAGTAATTGTCCGCAACCCAAACCCATTATATGTACAACCCTTGAGTAAATAAAATAAACATCACATTCAAAATCCTTGATGAAATCTACTTCAAATGAGCCAGGAATCTGATCACTAGTGTCGATTATATTTTCAACATCTTCCAATAAACAAAACTTTATTTGTCATTTCAAACATACATTTACTCTTACTCAAATATTCACATTTACCAAAAGCTGTTTACAGACATTTGCAAAAGCATTACATTAGCAGTAACCTGAGTTGTTTGGATTGCAGCAAAAACGGCAAACTTGCTGCTTGTAGATAGTGACACGATTTGTTGCTCGAACAAACAAATGGATGTTTTCGATTCGTACGATTCAAAATGAATCGTTGTTGCCAATTCCTCATCATCACAATTCATCACGATTCATCACTAAACTCACCGAAACTCCAATTTGATTAGAAAATTTGAATTATTGGATAAAACAGGAGAGAAACCTGCTTGGTTTCGCTACAATAAAGCAGTAATAACGATAACGATTATTTATGCAACTTCGAGAAGCTCAACTTTGTTGTTCAAAACGTTTTGAAATCAAACTCAAATGATTTTAAGTGTAACAATTTGTAATCAGACGAGCGGCAGAGGAAACACATCCGTCCTGATATCAGCTTATTTATTTAACGTTATTTATATACAAACATATGTAGGTACAGTACATTAATTGTTATTATTAATATACTGTATAAAACATATATTATTAGTAATTAATTCATTCAGTAAGCCCAGATTCGCCCATTAACACAATAAGCAATATCTTGAAAACATTTGAATGACGAGATTACGAAAAAGAAAGAATTTGAAAGATTTGCCGTCTGATTTATAGCGGGTTTCTCTTCTGCTGCTTCCTAAGACAATATATCTGCAGTCATTTGGTGTCCACTTCGATATGTAAATAAATATGACGTTGCAGCTGTGCTCTCCATGGAATGTACACTGATTTTGTCGTCCAATTATTGCCTAGGCATCCACGACCTGGTGGACAGACAGGGTTTGGTTTTGTCAGTTGGGCGATCAGCGTTTAGTCAATTCAAGCGCTTTGAGAACAGCTTCGTAAGATTTAATGACTTTCATATTATAGATAATTCTTGATAACAGAAGAGAATGCTTTTTCACTATGGTACTTCAACAGTCGTAAATGATGACCATCGAAATCGGAAGCCAATCTTCTTTCTCTAAATATGCCCACAGACCTGTTTAGGTCTTTAGTAAAGACAACAATCTAGACAAATACCAGTTAAAAGATCCAAACCATTAATTTTTATATTTTAATCCATGACTTTGTACCATTTTAAAGCTCTAAAAATGTTTCTTTTTTACTTTCGTTACTTCTTGTGTTTGTGGATGGCGATTAAAATTCTCCGCAGAACAAATATAAATCGGAATTACGCTTCAGCGCACTTTACCTTTAAGAAATTTCCGGTTTTCTTTTATGGCTCCACAAATAGTGTTTGTAAGAATGATCCAATTTGTACATTTCTTCGTATAAATTTTGCTCATCCACGAAGTAAAAAGGTTCGAACCGGATATTGAAGTTACATGTGACACCAAAGCGAATGAATCGATTAATATTTATATATCAATGGTAAATGGTAGGTAAGTAAGCCAGACGGCAACCGCCCAGCCAACGCGTCTTGAAATAAAGGTTTTGGCCAAGTTTAATTTCTATTCTTGTTAATGTAAATACAGCGATATTTTAATTTTGGATAATCTTGTAAATTAATAATATATTCAGTTGTTGGTCCCCAAAAAGCAGTCAAAGGTTAACGAGAATGATTGAAGCAAGGGAAGCAAGTACAGCACTTGATGTAGATAGGGATAGCTTTGAGGGTAGTTCTTGGTTTTGCTGTATTTTGGCTGATTCTCTTGACAAATGTAAATACAAATTGATTACTATCGAAGACAAGGAGCAGCATCAATAGGTCACAGAAAGGAATTCCATTTCATTGCCTAAGCACAGCAGCGCTTCCTGTTCCGAGCTTGCTTCAGTGAACGTTTGCACCAGCCACCGAGTAAAATAAAATAGCTTTTGTTTATAATGTGGCAGAAATTAAGTTAGCATCAGAAAGTTAAGCATCAGAAAGGAGTTTGATGTCAGGAGTATGCGGGGAAATCCAAGAATTTTATTTGCGGAAATGGGGCATTAAAGACGCAGCCTGGGCGAGTAACGGAACGTCAGATATTGGAATGGGAAGTCAACAACGACGGCAGACAACGACTAACTGTGACTTGCTTTTATCATTGCAATGTTAACCGTCGAAGCATTTGTTTCTAAATATATCTAAAAGGAAGGTAAAGGATAGGAATGGAAAAGGAAAGGAAAGGAAACAAAGAAAGGAACAGAAAGACTAAAGGTACTCTTAGTCTTATTCTTAGAAACGCATAGTGGCAGACAAATTTTGGTTCCATTTATTTCTATTATTGCATTCATTATATAATATTATTAAATTGGTTAAAACTTTGTCAAATTTTATGTTTTTTACTTTTTTTGTTCCTGAGTTGTCCCAAGAATTGTTTTCCGTCAGGTCGAGTTTATTCATTTAACCTATTATATCCCATTATTGCACTGTAACACTTTGCAACATTCCTTAAGAAAATTAATTAAATATAATATATAAAACATGTATAAAAAACGTATACACTCAACTCTCGTTTTACACGCATTTTTTTTACACGATTTCGAAACAACACGGTCAAAAAATTGGAACCGATCCTCCTTTTTTACACGATTTCACTTTTTCTACACGATTTTCAAAATAGGTTTCCTTTTGAAACTCTACACAACCTCCAGTTTTGCGTGTTTGAATGTATGTAAATGACACAAGTTACACGATTTTGTTACTTCTGTATTTTCTTTATTTATTTTCCTTGAATAAATAATTTTCTGTGTAATATGAAGCAAATGATTATACTCCGTTAGAACCACGGAATGGCCAGAATGCGTCAAAACTGAAAACTCCATAATGGAAGTGCGCTCTGAAATTGTAACTTTGTCCGAAGGATTTGGTGGCAAAGCCTTCGACAATTTTAAACCGCCGGACATCGAGGAATTACTAATTTAGAGATATTTTGAAGGACAATGATCTAAATGACATGATAACAGTTCAGATTCACAATTAACAGCTGAATTAATTCGCGAGGGATTGAAATTTGGCGCAAGTATGGAAGAACATTTTGTCACTCATGATCCCAACCTAGAGCGTGCCTCAGAAATTTCATAGTAATTTGCAGATGTGTATAGCCGGGTATCAGGAAATGTATAAGCACCTTAAAAAGCCAAAAACTTAGCATCCTATTACAAATTTTTTGAAAAACCAAACAACGACGTCGACGTCCAACGTTCCTCTGGATTCAAGGTCGATTGAACCTTTCAATATACATATCTAGTTATGAAGACAATAATTCAAATCAAGCCTATTTAAATTAAAAAAATAATAAAGTATGTAATTTAAGTAATTGCCTGAGTTATTTTTCGTATTCTTAATCGTATTCTTTTTTATAGTATTTTTAAATACATGCAAATATTAAAGTATGAATAAATTTAGTTTTCAAAAGTTCTCTTCGTTTTCTTTTTTACATGGTTTTCCAAAGAAAATTTAGCAGTTTTTTGAAACAACACGGTTTTTCTTATTTGCGGAACGAATCCTCTGTTTTTCCATAAGCTATGTATATGTATATACACTAAACGCAGATATGATTATTTTTTTATTTATTCAAACTTAATCTACTGGGTTGAACCCTAAAAGATTGCAAATCTCGCTTCCCTTAAGGGGTATGAGGGTAGAGCAGGTAGTTCTGGAGAATTAATCCTGCCATCAATTAGATCATTAATAAATAGGACATTGGATATAAAACGCCTATGTGTTAAACTTAAAACACCTGTCAAATGACAGCGAGTAGCTGTTCATGACTGAAAAGCTCAAAAACAAATAGAGGCATGTTCTCCCAGGTATACAACCGCCGTAAAGAAAACATCGTGAAACGCTTTTGGACATTCTCGACACGAGTGATTGAAATCCCGTATGATCGATCTCAGGCAAATTACTAACTCTAAGGAAAAGGTCATTACTATCATTAGCATAACAATATTCAATTGGATGCTTTTTTCGGGAAATGGTGAGAATTTTGCACATAGAAAAATTAAGAAATAGGACCAAACTGAAATGACAAAAATGGGGATCCTGCAGAAGAAGAAAAAAGGACAAATATGGGCGTTGAGTTCTCGGAGTTATTAAAGACATATCAAAATGTCCAATTAAACTTAATTTAAACACTTTCATTGGGCATGGCGCCAAACATTTAAACAGAAAAGATCGACAGGCATTAAAGCTAACTTGCGTCTGATGTAGAATAACACATAAAAAATTACTCGCTAGCAAAAGAAGGAGTGGCCAGGAGTGGAAAGTTTTGTAAATGTGAGTATCCTCTTTTGACTTACATATTCGTCATTTCCCCAAGTTTGACACACACGGAGTAATGGTATTCGTGAAGAGGGACGGATGACTGGATAGCTGTTAGTAGTTATTGTGTGACGAGGACAGCTCCGGTGCCAGCTGCTGGATTTTTACCAGGTTTCTCCGAATAAAAAATGTCGGAATAAAACATTCAATTACCTAATTGAGGCTGTCCTTAAACCAGCCTAAATAAATGACATTAACTCCACGTGTTTTATTTTGCGTACGTTTTCATTATCTACTTGAACTTAGTAATGACACTTGTCACAAATGGCAGACTTGCAGACAGGGAAATTCAAGGGTTTGTATTTTCATTAGAAAGGGTGTGTTTGGAGAGGCAATAAAAGAGCGTCATGGAAACGTAATGTATGTAAATACAGGAAACGGAAAGGATGTATGTAAGTGGATGCTTTCATCTCTTTATACTTATAATGCTCCGTGAGGAGTGAACTTTTAAATCCGCCTTTAACTTGGCTTTCAAATAATTATATCAATTTAAATTATGAAAGTGATACAAGTGATAGAATCATATATGTATTTTTGGCCTCGAGACTTTTAAAGGTTCGGGGTCGAACAAATTAAGAAACGTCTTCTTATTGTATGAATACTAAAATATTTGAGGGAATATTTACTCTTATTAACATAGCCATCGAAAGGGTCACTACACTACTAGCGTAACTCGAGCTGAGGCGTCAACACAGTTCAATGCCAACGGTCGGCGATCATCGCTCTATCCACTACTGTGCTAAAGATAATTATAAAAAATGTAAACATTTTAATACAATCGGAACACGTAAAATCAAATAATAAGAACAGTGTCTTCAATAAAGCATCCAGTTAATTTAGAAAGCGCTTTATTTATATGGAAGAAGAATGGAATTTTGCTCTGAGCAAACTGGTTAAATCAATAAACATATTGATTTATGTTATGTTGTCTTCTCATAGTTAATTTGCTACATGTTGATCTCTCCTTTGGAAACCTTGCACATCACTCCATTCCATTCAATAATCGACAGCGAATGCTATTCGATTTTCATGTTCTACATTTTGCTAGTCTTCTTGTATAAGAATAGAGGAGCCTTGATGTTGATTGCTACTCTTCATCGTAGTAGCAACTTTAGTAATATCGCGATTTATTATTCAGCTCTTGTCTTCCGGCAATATTATTATTAAAAGACTCGCATATACAGTAGCTCACATTTTTATGAAGCGTAAATGTAACAAGCAGAACTTCAACAATAAAAATATTCTATAACCATTCAAGAGACACATCACTTTGAACACTACGAGTATACTTGGACACTTGGACAACATTGTTATCTTGAAAACATTATCAGCACCAAAGCAAATGCTAGAGCAAGATTAAAAATGAATTTATCTTCATGACGGAGTCACTATTGTAGAGATTCGGGAAGCTTGAATGAGCAGAGTAGCATAGGAAGTCAGAATAAGTGTGGATGTTTAATTCTCATTAGAAGTCGTTCCGTTGCATCAACCTCATTAACGCTAAATCAAATGCTGCAAGAAGATCCAGCTAATTTCAAGACAACACTCAACTCAGTCCCAGGCGCTGAAAATTACAGAACACCGCACACGGATCGGCCTGATCGTGGTCGAGATGAAAAGCTGTTCACTTGCTGTCGGCGGTGCCTGTGCAACGTGTTTCGCAAGAAAACGCTGTACGAACGTCTGCCCATCTGTCGCTGGCTGCCAGGGTACAACAGAAAGGATGCTGTCGGTGATCTGATTGCGGGTATAACAGTCGGCCTGCTGGTGGTTCCACAGGGCTTGGCATACGCAGGGGTGGCGGGGCTGCCCTCGCAGGTTAGTTAAACTTATCATGTACCCAACAGCCACCTACAGACCTAACATAAGCAGCACTGCGACGATTGCAACTGTGCTTCAAGAGAAGCACCCTGTTGGCATGGTTCGTAGACTAATAAAGTGTGCGCTCATTACGTCTTTTTCCACTTTGCAGTTCGGACTCTACGGCGCCTTTCTCGGCAGTTTCATCTATGTTCTGCTTGGCACATGCAAGGACAACACCGTTGGCTCCACCGCCATCGCCTCGTTGATGGTCTTCCAAGTGGCTAATGGTGTTTGGCAGCGTGCTGTGCTGTTGACCTTCCTAACTGGCATCATTGAAATTTTAATGGCAGTTTTTAGGCTAAGTTTTCTCGTCGATTTCATATCGGGGCCAGTGAGTGCCGGCTTCAGTAGTGCAGCGGCATGTATTGTGTTCACGTCACAAGTGAAGAACATACTGGGTGTTAACGGTGCGGGCAGCACTTTCGTACAGCGCTGGATATCAATAGTTAGCGATATACATAGTATAAGCGTGCCGGACACGGTGCTGGGTGCTGTCTGCATCGTCATTCTGTTGATGGGCAAGTACGTTGCTCGCGTGCGTTTCGGTCCCAGCGATAAGTCCGAGCGGTCCAGCTGGCAAAGTGTTTTAAATGGAGTTCTGTGGTTCATCGGCACCACTAGAATGGCCACATTGGTTATCTCCTGTGCCCTACTGAGTCGCCGTCTGGATGTGCAAGGACGCAATCCCTTCAAGTTGACTGGCTTCATACCACCAGGTCTGCCACCCTTCAACCTGCCGCCGTTCACAATACCAGGTGTGCCAGGGAACGTCACAGCAGGCATTGCAGAACAACCGCAGGAATCGTTCACAGATATGGTGCAGAATCTCGGTTATGCTTTTGTTATCGTGCCAATCGTGGCCATGGTAGAGAACAACGCAGTTTGTAAGGTCTTCGGTATGTACGTACAGTAATTAACTTTATTATTCGAATTGTAGAACAAAATCCAAGAACTATTAAAAATTAAAAGGGGTCTGATGTGTCTCTAGAAGCGTCACCCCAGATGGTTTTGCGAACGCTCAAGGTGTATCCGATTCCTTTTCCTACGGAGCAAGGAAAGACATATAAAATGATACCATATAGAAATGCTCTACCGGATATCTATATAAGATATCAATATTTTTAGCAACTGATATGAAAAATCCATGTAAAGTAGATCTTCTTTCCGCAGCCAGGGGCAATTCCATCGATGCGACGCAGGAGTTATTCGTCAGCGGAGTGGCCAACATAGCGAACTCTTTGGTCAGTGGCTACCGCAGCAACGGCGGCCTGACCCGTGCTACCATAAGTAACTCCAGCGGCGCGCGCACTCCCATGACCAACCTGTATATAGGCTTGGTGGTTGTGATGGCCTTGTTATTTTTAACGGACTTTTTCTTCTACATACCCAGAGCTGTGTTGGCCGCGGTTATCGTTGCGGCTGTAATCTTTCAAATACAATATCAGCTGATCGGGACCATCTGGCGTAGCAAACGTAAATATTATCTCTCCAAATCAAATCTATTCGCCATAATGTGCTAATATTTTAGGCTCCGATTTGATACCGGGCTTGGTATCGTTTTTCGCCTGCCTGATCTTGCGCCTGGAAGAAGGCATCTTCACTGCCATCGGTGTAAACTTGCTCTTTATTTTGTACCACTCAGCCAGGCCCAAAGTCGACGTAGAAATCACCCAGGTTTGCAAGAGTCCAGTCTTTTCCATATCCATCTCCCTTCACTCATTCTTCGCATCTTGCAGACGACGAAAGGCCAACGTTTCTTGAAGCTCACACCAGATCGTTGTCTGATCTTCCCTTCGGTCGATTTCGTGCGCAACATCGTTACCAAGGAAAGCATTCGGACAAGGCTCCCGGTTGTATTCGATTGCAGCTACGTCTATGGAGCAGACTATACGGCAGCCAAAGCTATAGCGAGCATGGTGGCCGATTTTGTCTTACGTCGCCAACAGATTATATTCTTCAATTTGAAGGCGAGTGTGGCGCTCACATTTGAAGGACTTAATGCGAAGCTCGTCACTTGCTACAATATGGAAGAGCTTCAGGAAAAGCTATCCGATGTGGATAGTTCCGATAACGGGAATAGTAGATTTTAAGAAACTACATGCTTTGTAAAAATAGTGTAATAAAGAAATTTACTTTGAACTTTAAAATGCCCGTCACGCTGAATTTGTATTAATTAAAAGATATCAATATGCTCGAATGTCCATTTTAATAGCAATAAATCCAAATTCGGCTTTCTTCCAATACTTGCAATGGTGCTCTGGCCAATCCAACCTCGCTGCGTTAGTACAGGCTCTCAATTGAGTTGTACCCAAAGTGCTGCATTTACATTGTATTCAACTTTGTATTAATTAGTGTTCAAAAAGAGGTTCCTAAAGAAATTTCAAATTGGCGGCCATCGCCGTAGTGAAACCATGGCGATAGAAACAATGGAACACTCTTCTGTATTTTGCCATTGATTTTCACAACCAAGCGCGGTGCATAATGGCAACTAACCCAGGTACTGCTTCACACAAATCCACGGCCGTTTGAAAACATACACAACCTACATACAAATGTACATGTAATTGTCCGAGTACATTCAATTTTTGCAACACGCTTCGCAATTCAATCTCACGTGATAGCCGTCTATTTACAGTTGGAATGGCTTCTTTTTTTTATCAATCCACCCGACTTGTTGTTGACCCATCGAGCGGTTTAGTTTGTGGTTGTGTGGGTGCTCGGCTAGGTTGTTGGTGTGTTGTTGCTGATTCCTTTGAAGTATGTCAGGAACGTTTTCTTCACTAAACGGACAGTCCAGTGAGTGTCCAGGGAATGGCCGCTACACTGAACTAAATCTTGCAGCTGGGATCACAAAAATGTGGTTAATGCTCACGCAGCAGCAAAACAAGTTTACTGAAGAATATCCTAGGAACATAATCACAGTGTAGCAACAGATAACCGGAAATAGTGTACCAAGATATTCATATTGATTTGGTTTTATTTCTGTTTATACTGTTTTAAAGATATTGTTTCTGATTCGCTATATATTCTGATTGATATATATTTTCGCAAAAGGAGGCGACGGCAGCATCTCACTAATTTTTCGACTATCGATCACTGTTTCGTTATAATTAATTAATATTTGTGTTAATAAAGAGAAAACGATGATTAACTGGAATACTGGAAGTGAAAGAACAACATACTGCGAGACAAAGTGTAATGGAATGAAATCGTTGTTATGAAAAACTGATCCTTCCTTTAAGTAATCCCCTACTTGTAGTAGACTCTACTATATACTATCGACGTATTGTGAAATATTCAACTAATTTGTAGGTTTAATTTGATGGTTTATTATATATTTATTTTAACTTACATTTGTTGCTTTTAAAACCCTCATTTACTTCATTAAAGAATCAGCTCGTAACTCATATATTTATGTACATGTATATATATTTCTTAAATTAAATTCTTACGTGTCCTTTGTGAACAGTTTTCCAGATGCACATGCGTGAGTTTCTCCTTCCTCGAATGCACTAAACGACACAAAGCATAAAAATAGGATATCAAATAAAATCAACGAAAAATAATCCTTGTGAAAGTATTCAAAAAGGATTCCTTCCAATTTAACGGAGCAGGAGTTCCGCCTGTGTTAGCAGGTTGTAATAAAACACATATCTTCAAAGACTACAAGGCCAGTCTCGCTTTCTCCTCAAGGGGCAGGGTGCAGGAGCACTCGAACCAGCTTGTTGAGAAAAATTAGTACAACTCCGATAACAAACATGCTGCAGAAATATGCAGCTACCGAAATGGGGTACTCGGCATTTTGGTTTTATGGTTTTAAACACCATTTCCATCATTTAAGGCCCGAGTTTGTTTCGTGTTGCTGTTCATCCCAGCAGCTTGTTGGAGCCAGAAGCAACTCGTTATATCACCGCTAAGTAGCTTCGATATACTGCTCAGACTATCGTATTACAACAGCAACTTTAACTTAAAGTGCAGTAAGTCGAGCGCTTTGCCATGGAAATAATTTCACGTTTGTTGTTCTGCTTTTTTATTTTGTGCAGCTACTAAGTTTTAATGTCAAGATTTTAGAGGATGTTGCCTGATGTTTATTACTCGGATTACCCAGAATTTAGTGAGAGGCTTTTCAGCGCTCCACCTTGCGTTAGGCTTTTGATGGTGGTTTAGTGGATGAGGACAAAGTTTGTATTTGTACCATGTTACCCTTCGCTAGTTAGTATTTGTGTACCATTTTAATGCAGCGCTTGCGACATGTTTGTATAATATAAAGCACATTATTCGAGGAATTTGACACGGCCATTTTGGTAACTAATTTAATCCACGGTATAAAACCGCCAAGTTTTAAGGTAAAGGCTTTCGGCTCTTCAGAAAAGAACATATTAAGTATTAAAGGGTGATTAAATCAAAGAACTTCGGCGACTTCATAGTATCTGTGAACTTTCGTTGCGAGGAATTCATTCAATTAAGTTATTTCACTGATGGAAGCTTAATATTTAAGAAATTTTGCCACTCATGGCCCTAAATCTATGCTGTTTATGTAGAAATTTAGAAATTCTGGCCAACAACGAATGCAAAAGATATGCATGTATATAAACACATCTTATGGACCCTGCCAGAGAAGCCCAGCTCTTCAGAAGACATACTCATCATGATCCCTAGTTTGACAGTAAAACAGTCAGAAATGCGTTCCCAGGGAACTCAATGTCTCTTTTAATCTCCAGGTAGTTCAAAGTCGCTAAAGGTGAGGTCTGGTTGCCAGATGGCCCTCTTGAAGTGGACCCCACCGGTCGAGGTTAGCAATGCCAATAAGGAGATCGCTCGGCGACCTGCGATTTGATTGGACCCCCAGCCATGTTAATTATTGTTATTATCGTATAACATCTTGATCCAGCTCAACGATAAGGCATGAATGGAATGGAAACATGGATCCATGTTCAAGGGAGCCCACAGGGAAAAACAAGAGAGTCGCCGCTTCATTCGGCCAGGAAGTCTTAGCTATCCCTTAGAACCGCGAATGCCTAGCTTACAGGTATCACTAGTCGGAGTTTTTTGTTGTTTTGAGTGTATAAGAGGAAAT
This sequence comes from Myopa tessellatipennis, assembly GCA_943737955.2. Taxonomy (NCBI): domain Eukaryota; kingdom Metazoa; phylum Arthropoda; class Insecta; order Diptera; family Conopidae; genus Myopa; species Myopa tessellatipennis. The sequence continues at coordinate 61,066,477 of OX031314.1, read as the reverse complement.
GGAATATTTTTCCGTTCTCAATACCAAACAGGAAAACTCGGTCTAGCATATCTAAAGAAATACACTCATTGCCATAGAATAGAAGCGTTTGTAGGATGTAGGATGATGTGTAATACGGTAATTACTGCAATTTACTTTACTAAAGGTACGCTTAAGCTTTATATAACGCTTCCTACAAGGTCTTTTATGTTGAGTGGCAGAATTCTTTCTTATTTCTGGGAATGAATTGTATTTTTTGTCGTTATGTAAGGATACACTTCCAGAGATGCCGTCACCGCGGAACTCAAACTATAAAAATCGAAGCTGGACATCCGATGAGGGTGCCAACATTCCCAACAAACATTCGCAAAAAGAGATGTGGCGAAACTAAGTGGCACGAATGAAATCATAACAGAAACGTACGTTCGAAGGAGGAGGGCTTTAAGAACCCTGACCTCACTTTCACTCTGCTCGAGTGTCCCACAGTAAAGCAGAGTAGGAAAGAGTACGAAGCTGTGTCAGCGTTTCTTTTTTCAGACGAGATTATTTGCTAACATGCAGATGATTAGCAACGTTCAGTATTTTACTGCAAATTCAGAAGAATGGAAACCGCAATCCTCAGATAGACTCTGTTGTTTTATCGTAATTTACTTTAACTGTTTCGAGAAAACCGGACGCAGTTAGATGGAAGTCGGTTAACTAGTCGGAAGTCGGAATCTAGTCCACAAGCTTCTACGTTCCCTCTAGAAAAGGTCTACGAATGTGGAGGATAAACCCTAAAGGTTGTCGAGTTACTAACCTATACAACTTCGCCAGTTCCATTGTATTACCATGTTTTCATCCATGTGGGGGAAGGATGGGTCAAGTATATTTATTACTTTGTAGAGGCGATTTCAGCTAAACTTTTTTAAAGAGAATCGTAAATAAAACCAAAAGAAATATTTTGCTGCATTTACTCAAATCCATTTTCTATCTCTGATGATCGCGATATACTAGTCACTCAAGACGTTTTCGGATAACCCTCAGAAATGGCCGCGAAACTTTCGAAGCTTTGCCTGTAACTGTTTTATCGTTTGCGGGTACAAAGCCAATTCTTCAATATCGCAACCTGCGAAAGTCTCCCGCTTCTCAGAGCCGCTCTGTGCGCCGAGTGAAGTGCCAATATTTTCCTCGTTGTTATGTACGCGTTCAAGTTACGGACTTTGTTGCAAGTTCGTGTCGAAATTTTGCTGTTCCACATGCTGCAGCATTTAAAGCGCGCACTCTACGGAGCGGGACGTGCGTTTTCATTTTAATTTTCCGCTGCTAGGCGGTGCATTGACGACTCCCAGCGCGCTCGTATTTCCACTCCACACTCCTGCAGCTCCACCGCAATCAGCAAGTTCGCTTGGCTCTGGATCTGGCTCTGCATTGCACGAACCGAGTAACGAATACAGGAAGTATCTAAAGATAATTTATGAAAATTGAAAAATGTTCTTCTTATTACTTCGCAGTTTACGGCGCTGCTGATGCTCCGAATGCGAATGATGCTCAAGTGGGGTGGTGGCAGGATCTGGGCGGGCGTGGGTGAGCTTTGGCTGGCGTGAAACAGCATCTAGCTGTGTGTGCTACATGGAGCTGTTGATGTTTATGGCAAATATTGTGTGCGGATGTGTAGCACACCCCCCTAGCCGGCGGGGGCTGCTGCAGGATATGGCGAAGACGTGGACATGAAACACTAAACGAACGAGCGCTGCAAATAGCCGCAGGACCAAGCGACTTGGCACTGGCTCTCCTTGAGCTGAATCCCTGAGGGTGGAGCACACAAAACGCATTCGGCACATTTGCAGCGTCAACATCGACTGGAACAGGAAGCCATAAAAAAGCACTTGTTCGCCGGAGGTGTGGCCGCCAGCTGTGTGCGCCAGCGTCAAATGCGCAGCTCAAGGACATAACTCCACAGTTATCAACAATGACGTGCGCGTGTAGAGCGCGCTACAAGCGACGTTGCTTCCTCCAGACTGAGAAGCCAACGTGGCCAATAAAACAAAACTATAAAGCTGAAATATCCGCAGCTCGATAAGCTGGGAAATAAATGAAGCCAGTACTCGTACACTCGCTGACTGCAAGACGGTTGAAAGCGTCGCTGCGATATTCAGTAACTTCACAATAGCCAGACATGCGAAACACTGCAGAAAGATTCGTTCATTTCCGTCAGTTCTGCAGCTCAATATTTTTCTGGAATGCTTTCTTAGTCGGGAAAGCATTCTTATTGCTTTCCAAATAAAGCGTGTCCTCATTATAATTGCGCGTATTAAATGAATGGACATGGCAAGTAATCGTTATGTAATGTAACCCGAATATCATCTGCATTCATGCGGCCGCTCGCAGGTCCTTCCTTCGTCTGTTTTCTGGTAGGCGGCGCTGTTCGTCCAGTTCCGCTCCTCTTCTGCCCCTTTGTTATGCAAATAGCCAACTTTCGCATCCTCTATGCACAAAGTTAAATGAAATCCTTGAAGCCACTTGATTCTGATTTTCGCTAATTAATCTTTTTATAAGCAAAGGCGCAAAAGTGCAACAACAACATCGGCACAATGTGAAGCCAACCGAACTCCACGTTAGTTCGACCCAGCTGACCTGTTTTCGGGCCTGCTGCCGTCGGTGGTGGTTGCTAAGCACGAATTAAATCCAATTCATGGTTTAACTCGGCTTTCGTTGCCGAAAGGAGAAATAAAAATGCAAATAAAATAAATTCACTCTGCCACTGCGGTCGCCGCCTCACATAACGTCGATGGAGGCGAGTGGTTCCATTAAGAATTCAAATCCAGCGTCCTTCCGCTGTATGCGGCGTTTATCCGGCCCATAATTAAGCTGGCTAATTCAAAAAGAAGCAAACCGCGCCCGAAAGAGACCGATAGAAAAGACGATGTGCAACTTGAAATTAATTAGTTTTGACTGAAATGAGCGACTTTTTGCTCGCAGCTGATTATCCTTGATGAGGGGGCGAGCGATTGATGCAGAAAATGGTTTAAGTTAGTTGCGGTCCGGCGAACATGATGCACTTTGGAGAAATGCACCAGATTTCCGCTCTAAAAATGCTAATTTAAGCAAATTGGACTTTTTGGGCAACTGTGGGCAGCTATTAATTAGAGCAAAGATTTCAAATGCACCAGAGCAGGTGTACTAGTTCTCCATTTGTGCCCTCACAGACCTAACCGAAGACCTCACACCACTTTATAATCAACATTTAATCAACCTTAATTTTTATGATCGAATTCTCAAGTTGCAGCTGAGTAAGTGAAGCTTTCTAGAAACTTCAAAGGATTTAAAAGTTATAAATTCCTGCCTGCCTTCCCAGAAAAACATCCCGGTGCCTTCCGTTTCGTCATGCTCTCTGCTAGAATTTAACTGCAAACGTGATTGGATTTGTTCCCTTTTGTTCTCTTTTCTAGACGAGTATAGTACCTTCGTATGATTCTTTCCACATTATTATTTTTCAACAAGCATTTTTCAATTTCAGGAAAACCTGCTCCAGGTAGGAGGTATGCATCCACTTTACAGCCTTTAACCTTCTCAATTCTGATCGCTCAACAACTGTCTTGACCTACCTTCCATGGTGGGCAGTTCCATAAGCATACCCACCAAATAATCGCCTGACTGACTCGCAAATAAGAACTCATTCATTTTTAAAAAATGTTGTAATTTATTTTATATTGTTGTCAATATTTTATTCATGTATATATGTATGTATGTATGTATATATAATATAATTTTTGTTTGTATTTGTATCTTACACTATATATTTCAATTAATCCCTTCTCTCTTCCATCAATTGCATTACTTAACCTTATTTAATTTGTTTATTTATTTATCTTTTAACGCAATGTAACATATTCATTTTCATTTTAATTTAAAAGTACATCTCATAAAAGTTCTGTATTAGTTTCAATATCTATTGTAATAGACTCCAATATTTTAAATTTATACCATATACGATACATATATAAGTATTTTGTTAGCTTCTGTTGTTTTCAAGCATTGCATTTGGAGTGCTTTCCCAATGACTTGCTACACATTTTGACCTACCATCTATGAATCTCTACCATGTGCATTTCTCATGTTGCTGTATTTGCTACATGTCCGTATATAACTCTGTTGTTCTTTGGTTTTCGTTGCTGCCGTGGTAAAGCAGCATCGCACTCGAAGTAATAACATCCATGTAATGTCTGGTAATGTTAGTCATAATTTGCTTAAACTTCTACAAAATATTTGCAACACTGCAGTAAATATTTCCATATCTGAACTGTCCAAATGTCCTCGTATGTAACGTAAGTGTTTTGTGTTTTTGTGGCTTTGGTTTGTTGCTCGCGGATTGATTTTCAGATTATTTAGTTTGATTTCAATAATGTTTTTTGATTTACAAGTATTTTTCGATTTCGCTTTTTAACGAATACGTTTCACATTTGACTAACTTTTGCAAAAATAAAACTTATTTCATCCTAAAGTGTTCATCACTTGGGTGTAATAAACTTTGTTCCTCTGTTGATTTACATGCAATTAATATATGTTGTGTATATCATATAATATAATATAATGTCTATAATAATATAATATATATTCATATACCATGTATACAGGGTGATTCGTATAGGGTGCGATGGAAACTGAGGAAGTGTAGGTTGAGTCAAGACAAGAAAAGCTGGAGGTCAATTCACCCCGTTTGAGAGCCGGGAGGCGAATTTCCTAAATACGGCAATTTCTTTCTTCCACCTAAAAGGGGGTAAATTGATCCCCCATTCGATCTTTGTTTGCCTCGTCTCAACCTACACTTTCTAGCTTTGGTCGCTGCCTATGCAGAGCACCCTGTATATCATGCGCTTGTTGCCTCGGCTGAGGCGTGCTTTACTTTTATTAATATTAACTAATTTCTGTTTCGTCTAGCTGTATTAATTAGTGTGTTTCTTGTACTACAAAACTATAGCAATGTCCCTCCCATACTTTTGCTCTGTTGACTACGATAGACTTTCCTCTCTTTTAGCTACTCGATTTGAATTGAGTTCTTCTGTCCCCGCTGTAAACGGTGTCTAAATGAAATACGATTACGATGCGTGTTTGCATTTCGTGTGCTTTTATTATACCACGTTAAGTTCTGCGTTACTTTATCCTATTTAATATTAAACTACGTTTTTGTTCTTAGTAATACTTTCATATGATTGGATTTGTTATCGAGTTTGTAGTCGTGGGGCGCAACTCTTCTAGCCCAGCTCTTCGCTAAATATTTACATTTCTGTTTCGAATGCTGCAGAAACAGCTTGCATACGAGATTGTTGCCTCCTTCATATGCGTTGCAATTGACTTACTTATCTAACCTTGCCCTCGGTGATCTGAAAACGTGTGGCTTTGGAGGAGGAGAACCAATGCAACTTCAACATAAGAGGGCGGAAACTGTCACCATCAAACATCAAACTAAAAGGGCTTTCAGTCAGACCATCTGATTTTTTGAAATTGCTTTGGCCAATCAGTTTTGGAGTTTTCCAACCTTTTTCATCGATTTCGAAGCGGCCGTCCTAACGATCCGCACAGAAATCTATTATTATTGTAAAAATACTGGCAAATGTAGCAATGTCCAAACATTCCAAAGCATCTGACTGAGTGACTGAGTGGCTGAGTGACTGATTACCTTAACAAGCCGGGACTAAAATCAGACTTTTTCAATAGCGTCCGTGTTTAAATAATATGTAGATTGTATGTATAAATGGCCCAGAACATTTCATTGGATTGCGTTGTAAATTGAAACCTTCCTGGTGTGTCTTTGGTGTTGGCTGAACTCGTGTTTGGTTGTTTATTCTAGGCTTATGGTACATTTGGTGGTCTGCTTCTTATTCTCCAAGGGAACCACGACGACTGAAACAGGCCTTAATTAAAATTGATACTGAGGAATCCTATCCTACAATGACTACGCTTTGTCGATGATTTGCTGCTTATTGAGCCATGGACACTGTAAAACAACTTATTGCCTTACTTCCTACCATATATTGATGGGACACTCCCAACATAAGGAAATGTGTGTGTGTGTGTGTGTGTGTGTGTGTGTGTATCTCGTATAATTTGCTAATTGTTTGTGTGCGTGTGTACAATATATTAATGGCATATATTTTATAGCTATGTACTTCGGTTTCTATTCATGCACCATTGAAATGCACCGTTTTACTCAAAGCAACCTTCGGACTATCGGACGTTCTCTTCGTCGGAGCTCCGTTCCTTTTTCCTCCGCTATTTTTCTTTATCCTTACTGATATGTAGCGCAAACATTAACAAACAAATCACTGAAATCTTTTATTCGTATGCTTTTTAGATTTAATTTGAATTTATTTGCAAGATTTGGGGCTTTCTTAAAAAATAATCTTCGTGTAGCGATCAAACACTTTATTCACCGTAGTGAATCGTGTAGTTCTTAAAATACTTGCTCCTTGGTCAACATTACTTGTCCATTGCCTATTCTAAGTATGTAATGCTAAATTCTATACTCCTCCGTGTGCCCAAACAAAGTGCTTGCAACAAATTCTTTAAAACCAGACAAACACGCTCGCTCTAATTTTCCTAGACTTCACTAGAGTGTAGTACATCGTAATCTATATTGCTCCCGGCACTGGGACCAGTGGTTTATATATAGAATCATATGCAAACATTAATACTTTGTTCGATTTCCTAATGCTGCTGCTCCCCACATGCTCCCCCAACTGTTCGCCAATCGCGAACGTCCTATATACTAGTTCATATGTATATTGAATATATAAATATATAACACATTGTTTCAATATTTTGCTCTGGTTTGTGTGTCGCGGATTATGTAAGCTATTAATATACAATGTATTCGTATGAGTTAAGTATGCAAACGCTCTCATAATAATAACTACTGATTTGCAGTCGCATAGCCACATACAGAAATATTTCTATATGTGTTCGTGTGTGTGTGTGTTTATTTTCAATTGTCTAACGAAATGCATTTCAATCATATTGTGTCCTATATTATTATGCGATACCCTCGTATATCCAGTTTATTTAGTGTGCCCTTGAACCGCTTCCGTGTGAATGCGAAAGAGTCACCACCACTCTACATCACATCTATCGCTTTACTATACTACCGGCTAAATTGTAATTTGATCCAATATAAAAGTGGCAGAAGACAAACTATATACCTAAATATATTGAACATATTAAAGCGAACAAAGGTTCAAATTCCTTTCAGCGGAAACAAACAAATACTAAGCATTAAAGTGCCTAAGTAACACATCGCAATGACTGGAATTGTGATTGAAAAGATAACACATCGTTAGCTTTGATTCAAGGGGCTTAAGTAAGTGACATCCACGACCATATCTGCACTCCAACTGACCTGCACCATCTTCATCATCTTCAGCAACCACAGCATATCCAAGCGGACAGTCAAAGTCATCGGTTACCTTCTTTCCACCTATCGACCCTCACATACAAAGCGATAACCACATAACCTAACTTATAAATAGGCATTCAAGGCCCAGCATAGGGACTATTTCGAGGAACTGAATATACACTGCGTGCGAAATGGATGACTACGAATCACTTGTGGCTGCGTGTAGTCTATCAAATGATAACAGTAAATTAAACCTTTTAGTTTAAAACTAAATAAAAGTAAATTGAGTTACCTACTAAAGCATGATTTATAACAGGGCTACAAATGATACAACCTCTTTTAATTCAACCAATATTGCTTAATAGATGCTAAAGTTTCGAGTTAAGACGGAGTTAGAATATTCTTCAGAGTGCGGATCCTAGGCGAAGATGTACGCTACTGATATTGAATGCTGACTGTGTATATTCCGAGAATATCGTATTCTTGTACATATCTATATTTGACATTACGGAATGTAAAATCGTATATATTATATACAGCACATTATGTAGACAATCGATATTATTACATACAATATATGTATATATACATATATGAAGGTATAATATATATATATATATCTATATGAACAATGCATGTTGATATATAGTCCACGTCACAAACGATTGATTTTTTTAGTTCCACACAGTAAATAATAATCACTTATATGTACCTTTATAACCTGTGAGTTTTAGGTTTCGCTTTGTTTTTTTTCTTTTGTTTTGTGTTTGATACGAGTATGAAGTCATGTACATGTATATAGCTTTCTTTCTTCTGTACTACGATATAAACCTCTGATCTACGACTCATTCGACTGCTAAGCATGAGGCTGTGCGTTAAGTGGTTCAGTTTGTCAATTGTTCTAAGTCTTATGGACTCTGATTGCAACTAACATAATAAATTTGCTGCCAACCATTCATCTTCTGGCAACTGAAACAATAAAAGAAATAGAAAAATGTGAAAACATTGAAGTTGCAGTGTTTTTATAATTCATCTTAAATAGTATCCTTGCAGGAAAGCGCTCTTTAGAAATGGCTCTTGTTTGCGCTGCTTTGAAATGATTCGGAATTATGCGAGAATCTATTTGAGAGTGATGATGAGTTAAACCAAGAAATGCTCAATACAATCAAATCACTAATACTTGCAGTGGAGGAATAACAAATGTGTTGGGTGAAATGTGAAGTATTTGTGGAAACAAAAAGCAAGAATCTTTAAAGACCAGACCAGACAGAGTCTGAGCAAACTTCTCAAAACCATAAAGCATGAAGTACAACATTATTCTGGCTCAGAACTCAACTTGATCATCATTAAAAAAATACAAGCACATTTCAGCAGATTCTGTTTTCTCAGAACAGCTGCAAAACAAACGCATAATGATAGAAAATAAAATGTAGCTAAGCAAAAACTCGGATCACAAGCACCAAAATTGTTTAAGACGACTTTGCGTACCTTTCGAATCAAGTTACTCACTTACTCAAGGCCAATAAAGAGGAGGCCGGTTTGAAAAGTTCACTCAGTCTATAAATCTTTGTCAAATATGTAGTATTTACATATATATGTTGCATGTATAATATACTAAAGTCACTAGTATAAATCACTTTAAACAGTTACTAGGAACCAAAAGCCGGAGCCAATGAAGCCAAAGAAGAATGTTGAAATCGTTAGCGATTCAGCTTGAAGCCAAGTCAGATTTCTTTTATACATTCTGACGTGTCTTTGAACTAATTTCATGCTGTCGCTTCAGGTACAACCTGAAAGACCTCGTCACGACCTCGCAGAAAAGTAGATGGCTTTAAAATAAGCCGATGTATCAGAATATTCCTTAAAATATAATCTTTTCAAGTGCTTTTATAGGTTAACGTACACATTTTCGTAATAAAGCGGGTTGCCATCGTATAACGTAAACAACATGCTTTGGACGGCTGCATGAGGCGAGTTCGTAGGGCTACTGGAAGTAGGAAGTAATGGAGCACAAGCCTACATAAGTTGGAAAGTCTCACACAATTACGAAGGGGTAAAATAATAAGAGTGGGACGCTTACAAAGCCAAAGGAAGAATGCCGCAAAAATTACTACCGGAAAATGGATATTGTGCTGTTGAATTGAGGCCACAAGTTAACCCTACTTTGCAGTTCCGTCTTTGGTTAATATATACAAGTACGTATTTGAGGGTGCGATTATAAATAACTATATATACTATATATGTTATATGTGTGTGTGTATTGTGTGCGTGTCTGCATTTTTATAGGAACTCCTTAATTGAACTAATCACAAAATAGACACATTACAATAGCACGAGCTTGCATAAGTATAAGTATGAGTATAGTGTTTATTAGTAATGTATGTTTAGATTAGTGGCGCCTTTATATGCTTTAGTTCGGAGTTCAGGAAATCGGTTGTGGGATATGCCAGGATCCAACCTTTTGTTTCAATCCAGATTCAATTCAAACAATTGTTCAGTCCTGTGATCAGCCAACCGATTAAGCGACCCAGCATTTTTGAAGCTGTAAAACATATTTCACCCGTTATACATGTAGTAACAATTAAGTAATTGCTGCTGTTTATAAATCGTTAACCTTGTAAAAACTTATTTTTTGTGCCCAAGTGGTTGTAGACTTCTTTTCGGCTTTTATTAAAATTTCGACAATAGACTTTTAGGCACTAATTTAAAGTTTAAACATTTTTTAAGAGTTCGTAGCGTCTACGTCTAGTAAATCTACTGAAACGGAACTCAACTGAAAGCGCGAATAACGTAAAGTTTTGAGTGAGTGAGTTGATACTTTGCAAAGTTTCCGAACAGCGAAATTTGGGATTCCGTTGATCGCAATACGAACGCCTAAGGATATGCTGCATTTTATCTAGCATTCCGACGCTTAAGCTATGTTATACTTTATTTTAGTTTTCGGACAAATGTTTTTCATTGCTTTAGTTTTCATGTTTCTGTGTTCTGTTAAGTTAAAAACTGCCCATTACATATGTAAACACAATAATATGTAACTATTTTAACCACATTTACGTTTGTGTGTCTTCTCTCCCTGCCACTCGGCTACATTAATTCGTTTGTTTATTTTTGGCTTCGTTCGTTTTAAAATTTGTTGATAGTTTTGTTTTAAATGCTCTTCAAATATATTAATATTGTATGTATATATGTATATATATACACGAATAACAATTTTGTGTATAAATATAGTAGCTGTGTGTGTGTAACTCCAGTTACCCTCTCAGTGAACATGCAGTATTTAAATATATCTTCGTAGCTGGGGCAGTATCCAAATAGCTATTTTCCTCTTCATAGTCCTGCTAAATCTTCCGACCAACTGCTCCATATTTTGTGTTACTTTTCCTTTTAAATTTTTATATTTACATCTCTAATTCACATTCAATGCTCCTGCTTGTGTTTAAATAACTAATTCTTTAATAACTAAAGCACTTTGCTAAACTAAGTTTTGCCTCTGTGGATTTACTGTGCCTGTAAAAGTAAAGGATAAACCTTAAGAAATAATATGGGTGTTAGTATTAATCGAGAAAGTAGTAAAAGTAAGAGAAAGATTCTGAAACATCTTAGCAAAAGACTGGAAACGAATAAAAAGCATCCATACATGTGTGGTATAGGAGTGCGGCGGAGGAAGACGAGGATAGGATAGGACAGGAATATCGAGAAGTACAGAACGGTTGCACCATGCACGAGATTATTATACATGTAGCTATACTGGGTATTGCGGAACCCCATGCCAACGAAAATGTAAACCCTGGCTGACCTAAAGCGAGATCGAGTCCATTATTACATGTTGCCAAATTTAAAAGAACACCATTTTTCTTTTAAATCTTCTATGAAAATAGTAACTAAATAGCTGTATGTTAGTAGTAAATGTGAACAAATCACTATCGTATAAATACTCCTTCTTGTGTTTTCGGTTCAAATAACAACTGATGATTAATATAAATACAGTAATATAGCAAACAATGAATGGAAATAATACATAGTAAAAGTGCAAAGTTTAATAAACTCTATTATGTTAGTCGAAGCAACGTCAAAAGCAAAATAGCGGGGAATAATGCAGAAGTACTCAAATATTGGCATAAAATACAATTTCCTTCGATGGGAAAATAAAGGCAATGGATTGGATAAGGACGCTGAATGTTAATTATGTACCTGGGGGCTCATTTGGAACTGCTGTATCGGGTATGCAACCACGCCGGCTGTCTGCGGCATGGCGGCACCAGCTACGCCTGTCGCCAACTGCTGAGCTGGCGAGATCTGTGCCTGGGTGGCAACGCCTTGCCAGGTAGCCGGAATCTGCACTCCCATCCTGCAAAAACAAACACAGAAAAAACGAAAAATAAAATCTATTCAGTGCTACAACAAAGTTAAAATCAAATACACCGCGTTTGGATGTGTTATTCGTTGGGTTACGTGTGTGGGGAGGGTAAAGGAAGGTGGAAAAACGCATGTTCTATCAAATAACATGATGACTTCGGATTAAGATATTACTATAAACTGTATACACTAAAGAGCAAATGCATTCAGTAATTTAACAGACAAAGATAATGGCATCAAAAGAGCGTGCGATTCTGACGATTTTAGTGCACAATGCCACACGAAATTGTGAATCATAGTGAGATATTAAATGGTGAGATTAGTCTTGCAACTAACAATGGATTAGTTTTAGATTTAGGGCAGAGGGCTTCGGTGAAATGGCAGAAATGGTATCAATGGAAACAACTATATGTATACTGAACAAAAAGGATCACCCATCTTATCTCACAAATGAAGAATGTTGTTTTGTTAATGCTTTATATTTAGGTATACCCTGGTCAAACTTACCCCATATAGCCCTGCTGGTAGCCACCGTATTGGCCAAAGTGGTAGCCTTGGATCCCTTGCAAGAACTGATTCTGGACCGCAGCAGTGGCAGCTGGTGTTACTGCGGCTGTAGCCGATGCTGCCGGATACGTGGGCGTGGGCGAATACCAGCAGCCAGTGGCGGCCAACTGCTGCCCGTAAGCAGCAGCAGCAGCGGCGGCAGCTCCCACGCCGTAAGGAAAAGCAGAGCTGGTTGGATTCAAAGCCTGGCTGGTGATTGTCTGCGCATTGTTGGGATCGCCGCTCTCCTTTCCCCAGGAGCACTTCACGGGTTGGCCATTAATTTCCGTGTTGTGGATGCCTACGATGGCGTGAGTGGCGGCCTCTTTGGTCGAAAAGCTATTTGACGATGGCGAAGAGGGTTATACGAGTTATTTAATGAGTAGATTCATTCATAGTTTCTTGCTTTCAGATCTTCTTTTACTCACCGAACGAATGCATATCCTTTGTCCTTGAAGACTCGTATTTCTTGTATCGAGCCGAATGGGGCGAATGTCTTCTGCAGGATGTCCTCGCTAAGCGCAGTCAGGGCGCTGTTGACGCCGCCACAGTAGACTGTACAGTTCGACGGACTGCTCTGATTGTAGACTTCGTCAAAGGTTAAAGGTTTGGTATTTTCTGTAAATCCAGAATAGCAGTAGAATAAGACTTCAGATATCAGAGGGAGAGCATGTTTCTACTCGTTTATCGCGCTATAAAGCAGTTTTGAAGCCACCTATACTATGGCTGCGTTGGCGTCGAACAGCCCAAGATGCCTGAATAAACTTAATGACTTTAATACTGGCTCCAGCAGCCGCCATACCAACATTACCAACTCTCGACATGCGCACACGCATTTTGGGTCAGACGATAGTACAGTTACTCCGCAGGACATCAGCCACGTGAGTCTCTGCGGTTGTTAATGGGTTTATATTCCCTGCTATGTGCAGAGTTAGACTAATTGTTGTGCTGGTTAAAATCAAATTTACACTTTTTAAAAGTAATGCCTACATTGCGTGTTTATTCAGATTGTTTTTGACCCGAGAACTTTGGGCTGGTTTGCTGAACTGCTCGAAAAACTGCTTCTCTCGGATAATTCCGGAGTTCATTGGCTAAATCGTTACTGCAAGAATCGGAGTATGGATCTTTTAGTGAAAGTCAGCAACGAACTATAATAATTTTTCACATCTGTTTCAACAAGGTTTCGCCACGGGTACCTCCTTGGCCCTTGAAGACACAGTTTAACGAATTTTGAATGTTTTAATTTGTTCCCAGTTTAGTTTTACTATCAGCCTCCGTTACGACTCCGTTTGGTTCTTTAATTGGAATCAGAATCTACAGCGAACGTAGTTATAACAAGTGCCTATTTTAATATGCTTAAGAGCTATTATTTGTAAGCTTCGAGGGTATTAAAACCGTGATACTGGAATTCCGATTTGTATATTGGAGCCTACTTTGGCTCGCTCTTGTTTACTGTAGAAATTACGACTATTAAGCATGCAATGGAAATGTTTTCACATTCATAAGCTGCTCCACGCCCAGCCTCAGCGCCCCAACAACAAAGCATGGAGGAAAAGTTGTAACACGGTAAAATTTATTCGTCGCCGCCATTTCACACTGATTGACACATACAAAGAAACACTCCGCTTACTTGTGCGCTAATTTGCCCCTCTGGTCCGAGCTTCGAACCGAACTGCAGCCGTTCGCCGCATCGCTTGAGCTAAAACTAACCACGACTTCATTTAAATTCGCTTCGTGTGTCTTGCATTGTTTTTACCGTTTTGTTTCCGAGGCTTGGTTGTTGTTTTTAATACGTGTAATTAAACTGAAACTACTAAAGAAAGCAGCAGCAATGACAAGCCGCGGTCCTCCGACGGCGGCCTATGGACGTGCCACGCCTTAGGCTGTCACTGCCAGTCGCATCGTCCTCTGCAGCAAGGCCAACTGTTGGCATGAGGTTCATGTTTCAAGCAAATCAAACGGATGTGATGGAATGACATAATGTGGCAGACAGAAAGCGAGTGTATGTAGCTGAGGGAGCGAGGGAGCCGCTGAGGTGGGCAGCGGTGACAGACACAGGGTGTTCAAATTAGTCTCTTAATCACAGGAACAGTTGCTCTAATTTTCTTGTTTCTGGTAGAGAAGACGGCTTTACTTTTACTTACATAAGTTACTTACATAAGCGCTAATAAAATACACCCTCTCTGCGAAGCTCAAGTGACCCTGTTTGAGAACCGAACTGCATTTCGCCCATTTACCAGAATAATTATAGTATTACAAGCGGCAAGTACGGCACTACAACCACTGAACCATTGCTTGGCATATCGTGTCACATAAATCGTGGCGACTAATATGCATAAATATGAATTTGCATTTACAAAAGTTCGTGTCTAAATATGTACATACATACATATACAATATACATACATACATACATACATATATATGTAAATGCATGCAATACACAATGTGTATGTTTCAGCATGGCCCATAAAGTATTAATATTTACAGAGTTGTCATATATTCCATCGTATACTATATTGCATACAGTATAAATAATAAATTCGTCGAAACAGCGATACATTACAAGGGGCATTTAATTGCGATATAATTGCATCATTCTTTCCTTTTAATAATGATTTCCACGGAGAGAGGGACGGACGAGAGAGCCACTTCAACTCGTGAAGTGACGCTTAGATACATTCACCCGTATACCCCTTCCATATCCTTCCTTATAGTTTCCATCCCGCATTCTAAATCCCTTTTCAAAGGAAGGTACGCATTCTTCAATAAATACAAACACGGATTTACTGATATCGCAAACATTTTACGAGACGAGTTTCACAATATTAAGAAAGATACATTTTTACTGGCTGGAAGTCGAATTTAATTTCCGCTACAATTCTTACTGGAAACGAGATACTGAGGTATATACTGAGTATAGAACGAGACAGAGAGGATAAAGTATACATATACGCGGTATGAAAAAAAAAAATACATATACGCGTACCGAAAATTGACGGTGAAAGTGATTTGTGATAAAAAGAAAGAAAAATAAATCAGAAAATTTGTTGTCTCAAGCGTAGCCGAATCTTAGATACCCTAAACCTCGCCTTCTTCGAATTGATAAACTTAATTTCTCTGATTTCCTAACCTAAAAGAGGTCCCTTTTCGACTTTAATAAAGATTAGACTCCCTGAACCGTTATGACCTCTTGTGACTGATGTTTCAACCTAGATGAAACCCTACAAAGCTTATACAACTAGTAAATACGATCAGAAGCTACTAACATCATAGTTACTCGCCTATAAGAGACATTTGCCTTTATCCCGATTTCATTTACTTTAAACCTTCCATACATAGTGTAACAGGAAATCTAGGGAGGCACCCACTAGGCCCCCACACTCAATTCATGATGTGTTCGAGATAAGATTTGAAAAAACGAGGAAATATTTACATGTTTAGGTACGTTTTAACCAACGAGTTAAATGCTCAGGTACTAACATATATCATACAGTAAGTGTTACTAACCTTTACTAGCGGGCGGCTTACGTGTTGCCCAATTCGTCCGAATCGAGCGGGATCCTAACCATTGTCCATTCATGGCCGTGATGGCACTTTCAGCTTCCTGAAAGTAAATGAATGATGTTAGATAGTGATGTTAGTGAAGGAATAAGTAAAAAAATCACACAGGTTCGGTGCTATATTAAAAAAATCGTAATCGGAAATTCTCTGGACGTTTTAATATTTTTATTGTATATCAATATTTGTGTCTCAGATAGCAAGTATTTGTTGATGGTTATTTTGTGGTTTTCTGAACGATATCATTTCCGAAATACCGCGTTTAAACGCTGTCCTGCATTCGTAATTTTCGAACTCACCGCTTTTTTAACAAACGAGACAAATCCATAGCCTTTCGATTTCAATGTTTGTGGGTCGCGCACAACGCGGCAGTCGCTGAAAAGAGACGCAAAAATTATTCTTTAGAACATCGAATGTGTCGGCTTGGAGTGGAAATTAAGTCATTTGATGCAAAGGAAAACTTTTAAAGCTTCTTTGCTTTGTATGTATCGCTTATTCACTACTCTCATCAATTAAAAACGGAGGAATTTCCCAGATATATCAAGGAATGCTGAGAGCTACAGTCATGGGATTTCAGCCGTAATTCATTACGAAGGCAGAGTTTTGTAGAAGAAAATGAACAGTTTTGTAATACCTCCCCTAAAGGTTCTATTTTATGTAATCGATGTACGAATTGTATGCATCAAACCTTAAAATCATCGATTTCGCAAAATTAATAAAAATACGATGGGACGATTTCATCAGATGGATCGTGATCTAACTTCACAATATACATACTAACTACACTACAGTTTACTGCTTTGTTTTAACTTTTTCTAACTTTGTTTAAGTTTGTAAAAAATATTATTATAATTAAGCCGGCTGAGCGTTGTTGTTCCGATCATTTCAGTTTTTTCGCTTTAGTAATCTGAAGCGTACTTCAGGCGAAAGCAGCGACTCTCCAATTAAAGCGAAATTGTTACCAAAACATTGTTACAGAGTATAGCAGCAGCACTCGTCGGGTATTCAGATTTAAAAGCAACAAGGCTCACATTAAAAATTCTACGGAGTCGCGCGCTCTCAATTAAACTTTTAGTGGGTCTGAAAGTTGTTGAATCAACTCCGGGTTGCGGGAATTGAATGCTAATAGTGACAAAGAAAAGAATTGTAGTTTTTAATCAGTTTTCTATACGCGAAAAGCCGCTCAGAGCCTCTCACAGCTCTAACTGTGTCACAACATTTTAAAGCTCAGTCTCATGAGGTTTAATAATGGGAAGCACGTCACCAAACCATGCCTGGGAATTGTGGGGCTGGTGTTAGCTAAATGCACAAATGTACTCAATATGTAGACACTTTTAATGAAGTCAAAATGAGGGATATTGAATATGAGCGCACTTCGATGTCCACACGATGGAAGTATATTGACCCATTATCGGCGTGGCAAGAAAAAGACACCTTAATTAGTGTGACGGAATACCTTCATATAAGTTAGTTACAAGGAAATTTCGAATCTCAGTTCAATGAATAGTCACGCGGTGAAACAAGACGCTTACAACTTGCACTTTCGGTCAGGTGGACGTTGCATTTTGGCTGCGTCTACTATTTTACTGCATCGAGTATGGAAATTAATTGATTCTGATAGAAATTTGTGAAAGGAACGATAAAACTTAATCTGTGAAAGGAACGATAAAACTTAATTTATGAATCGAACGATAAACACATCTATTTACTAAATTGGAAGAATGTTAGAACACATGATTTGTGCTAAATAAATCCTTCTTTCTTTAAATGTGTCATATTTATTTTTGAAATAACTAAACTTTAAATATAACATTCAAACGTAAAACAGACATTTTCAGTTTATACTGATATTGCCATCAATCCATGAATTCAAAGTCTACTTACGATATTTCTCCGAATGGTGAAAATGCTTCACGCAGCTGCTGAGTTTCGATCTCCGAGCTCAAGTCGCCAACAAAGATATGGAAATGTTCTGCAATGAAATCAAACAAAGAGACCTTTCAAACAGAGCGATTGCAGTGATGTGAAATGCAGAATATGGCAGCCAGAGAAAAAGGTCCTTCATAAATAATCGCACAAATTAGTGCGAAACCAGTTGAGCGCAAACCAGAAGAGTTTTGTAAGAAATCTCCAGGCAGATATCTGGAGCTATTATATATATGTATATGTTCGTGTGTATAAGTATATACAATAGTATAGTATATAGTATAGTATAGCAAGTAGTGTAGCAATAGTATAGTATAGCAATATAACAATAGTATAGTAGCAAGCACTGAAAGGTTTGTGGATTTACAGCTGGAGTTCTTTTAAACATGCGTACGATTGCTGGGCCAGCTCACGTTTTTGAATTAATTAACTAAACAGTTGGCACGTTTTGATTTACACTCAAAACATAGACACTGTCTTAAAGATCTGCCTTTTAGAAAACAGCTACTAGTTTGCCGATTGCAGTACTATATTTTCTATCCAATTTAATTTTTCCAGATTCGCCATCTCTGCTCTGCTACGCAAGCGTTACGGTTCGTTCTCATTGCTTTCTATTAAGAATTGTCAACAAGGAAAGATATGTTTCCCGTATCAACTGGAGCGTGTTAAATGCGACTCGAAGGATGCAAACGCCAGCAACATCGGCACCGAAAATACAAGCAAACATGAAGAGTTGTTGAAGGCTGCTGACAAAAGTGTGTTAAGTCATGCAAGTGTGTCGAAACTGAAAGCAGGAAGCATAACTGTATTCTATTGGAATTGAGCAAACGCATTTCAAACGACGAAGGTAGATTCAAATTATTGGAGTGTTATTCGAATAATTAACATGGAGTTATTTTCTATTTGCGATGCACACGCAATCATACGACCGGAATAAACACGAAGAGACCCTGATTTCGGAAACCTCCCACCCTATCATTTACGGTGGTATACAGATCATAGACAAGGATATTCTTTAACCCGAAGAATACCGTTTACAGCTATTTATGGAAGAAAAGCACAACAAAATATCTCTATTTCTCCACATAGTCGCCGTTTAGCTCAAGAAACTCTTTCCAGTCATATTCAATAGCTGCAATACGCTGTTTTTAGTAGGATCCGTCGAGCTCCTCGAAGTACACATGAATTCCACTTTAAATCTTTCGCCAGTGAGCCGTTTTTTTCAATTTTCCAAGTTTTCAATTCATTTGCATACATGTGTGTTGAAAAACATGGGAGGCTTCTACGGGAAGGTCGGGTATCATCATTATCAGGCTCCATCCACGGGAAGCGCAATTTCTCAATATTTTTGTGCTTATATTTTAGTACAGCTTGAGTAAAAAAGCTCGGCTCATGTAACAATAAAAAGCTAATGATTAATTGGCTCATTCGCACGAATTATTGACTAGATGTCCCCAATATCCGAAGACTAAACGTAGTGTTGTGCGATAAATAGTTTACTTATTTCCAATAAACTCATTTGTATGCGGCCAAAGAAACCAACCACATCAACACGTAAAATGCGCTATTCACTCGTAATGGAACTTGTTCATTGCCATCAGGGTATTTTTATGTACCGAGTGTTGTTGTAGAGACTCTAAGCAGCAGCCAAAACTTGGCGTCTTCAATGAACGGCTTCATGCGTGACTGTTGGCTTCGATGACTTCAGCAACATTTCCACGCGTACATACTTGTATAGAGCACATGTACACACACACACACAATTGCGAGCTTACGAGGTACGAGTATAAGCAGGTGAGTCTCGGGGTGAACGAAAGGCGCCCGACGGAAACTGAAACGGAAGCCGAATGCTGCGGATGGGGATGCGGCTTGAGCAGCAGCACGCTTCCTTAGTAGATTTATGATTAATTTATGCAACACTGCGGCACAAACTAAATTAACTCATTACAGCAACTGTGCTGCGTTCGCAGGCTCAAAGGATGTGCGAACAATGAAGAAGAATAAAATAACAGCGCCGCCGTTAAACAGCGAGCTTCGGCGCACTCATGACGGGTACAAGTAAATATACAGTAACTTGGAATAGTTGCACATGACTTTATGTGTGTGGGTTTTTCTTATGTGACACCGATTCACGTTGCTCACATGTAACATTATGTTGCAAAGTAAATACAATAATAACAGCAGACATACCTATAATCCTACATAATTATTTATAGTACATATGCATAAAATGATGGACATACTATATGTGAGATTCGGCTAGCTCTTCTAACGGGAATCTAACGCTAGTTAACAACTTGACGAATAGTGGGATGTGTGGCACGCTTCGTAAATGGATCGTCCCAGGGAATGTCCAACTCCCATCACTACATCCCAATCGCATTTATTAATTTCCATTGTTATCTTTTAATACTTATTAACTAACTTCTCTACAATAGTATTCAGATGATATTATTTCTGTAATCGTAATATTCGGACATTTAATAGAATTCGAAAACCATTATCGGGTTTTGGTCTGGTTACCGTTGTGTCTTATAGTAGATCGTCTTCCGTTCTCTGCCTCTGCTCCACTGCTGTCCTTGTACTTGACCGCCCTCCGCAGTGGGTGCAGAGGAGAGCTGCAAGGTGCCAACGGTGTAGAATTGAATAAGATTCTTCGGAATTAAATTCTCATCAAAAGTGTAAGTGGCAAGTGGCAAGACTTCACTCTGCTGTTGCACTTCGTGTATAGTACACTACAGCAACAATGCTGATGACGGATTCGACGGTAGCGGCGACGAAGCTAAAATAGTTCACTGGCCAATTTATTTGCAGTGCCGATGAAGCAGCCCGAGAAACATCGAAACAGCGATGGCTGTTGAGTTACAAGGCTGGGAGCAAAGGGGAGATAGTCGACGTGTCGAAGCTTGCTCTGGGGGTGTAGAAGGGCTGCTGTAAAGTGGACACTGTGTGGGAGATTCTTAAACTGCACTTGCTTTCGCATTGAAATTCGCAAGTGTTCACACTGGTTCGGCGTTCGGCGACCGGACCCTGGGGTCATCTCGCCACAGCACAGCGAATTCCCCCACGATAATTGCCGCTGACAACTCAGATCGATGCACATGTTCATCTGGAGGACATGAATGCAAACAACGACAGCATCGAGCTGTGGGAGCTTTCACCAAAATTAAAAATCCTACTTTAGATATTGCATTAAGACACCAGACACCAGCTTGAAGCAAGGAAGCGTGGCTGTGAAACTGACAGAACGTGTCATGACTCTGCAAAGCGGTCAGAAGGGACTCTCGTTTCCGTATTTCTACTGGAGAAGTGAAGCCCTGAAGGAGCCCTGAAAATATTCCAAAGGCAGCTAAATGAACTAAGAGCTAAGGAAGAGTTGATTCCGAATGACCTTCAAGCAATCGCACTTCGTACCAAATTAAGCGCAGAAATGTAATTTCATTCTCAATTGTGTTAAAGGTCTATTAAATAATAATAGTGTCTACGGTCGAAACAATGATAAAACACCGGGTAATTAAATGTTGGTCATTTTGAAGGTCGTTTGAAGTATTTCATCTGGAAATCTTCAAAGACAAACCCAATATAGTTGGTTATCTGACTGTTTTAAAAGAACCCTTCCGACATTTGAACGACTGCACTTTCCAAAACAATGGGTAGCGAGGTTCCTTGTGAAACATTATTCTGTTATTGCAAAGAAGTAATCCTTATTTGAGAAAACCGTGCTCCAGAATACTGTGCAACGAAGCTTGGTTAGTGAGGCGGCAGACAGGTTAAGTTGGCTTTCGCCTTACTACAGTTTAAACTTCTAATCGCCCAAAGAATCGCCTTAGAGGAATTGCCCACAGAAGTACCACGAAATCATTGACGAACGAAGGAAGCAATCCTCTTATGAAGCACACTGAACTGGCGGAAGATATGACGACATGAAGAACGACCACTGCGCATGACAACAACAACTCTACAAGAGTAACAAAGGCCATGAATTCCGAACAGCATGCAGGCTGGTCTAACAACTGGTCGTCGAGCAGCCACCGTTGGAAGATTTTTATATTTGTTTCATGGCGCCGGAGTTTCAATTCTTGCATAAATCAATGACGAGCTTTTTAATTAAAACTTCAGAGCTGCTTTTGTAACATTCATTTCAAGTATTCTGTTCAAAGACTACGCATCCTTGACATCTTGTGGCTTATCAAAAATGTAAACAATTTGCTGATGCTTTAATAAACAGCTGCACGTATTTACAAAGGACATGTGTACACTGTACACACGCACCCACAACAGTGGCAACAGTGCTCGGTGACAAATTTGAATACATTAGGACATCTTCAACTGTTTTCTCTTGGCCAACATGCTGCCAAGTATAAATTACATCGAAATGTATCTCCATATTTTTGTCATTCCTGTTGTCATGCTTGTAGTTTGGATTGGGGGTAGTTATGGTTGTCTCCTTTGGGCAGAAATGAAATTAGACAAGACGACTTCAGCTTGAAGCACATAAACGTCCGCAAAGCATTCTTGAGAACATGTCCTCGGATGTTGAGGGTTCTGCTTCGACATCTTCCTCCCGATTTCTGGGCCGGCAGTCCTCGGGTTGGGCTCGAAATCGTGCGCCGTGCCTCTGACCGAGACGCAACAACTGACGACGATACACATGTCCAGAATGATATCTCACGTTCCCGAAATCGAAACGGAACTTAGAGTAAAGTCTCGGGCAAACATCGTAACAGTGACAACAACTATAAACGATGGCTAAACGACTTCAGATCAACAGCAGTAAAAAAGAATTCATTAAAGACGAAAGGGAGAGAGAAAGGAACAACGTGCATTCTATACATGAGTATATTCGCACTGCTTCGGCAAAATTAAGAGCATCGACGAACATAACACCAAAAAAGCGTGCCAAATATATTGCAACAAAATCTTCATGCAGTAGATACATACTCGAAGAATAAATAAATAGTATAAACGGACTATAATATATAGTATAACTTAAGTTATATATGTACACCTCTGTATATACTCGTAAAGATATCTATATACATGCTTATGTTCTCTGTGTTATGTTCTCTTGTAAAAGCAACAAAAGCGCCGCACGCTGTTCCCTCCTTACAACAACAACAGCAGCAGTGAAAACAACTACTATTGAGTTGGACTACTTTTGCTGGCACTCTTGTTGCATTCAGTGCAGCGTTTCACTGTAGGGGGCGTCAGTGGCGCATCAAGGAAAGCGAAATAAAGAAAAAATTGAAGGCGAGCGAGCTCAAAGCCGGAAGCTGATGAAACGCCGCGTTGCCGCTGCGCGTTCGGCAGCAACAACAAATCCCCGACTTTATTGCAGTGAGATGTGCGACGAATTAGGGGCGTGTGCGTGGGTGGGAGGGTGGTGGGTTGTATATTAATTGCACGATGACGGGGTGGCTTTCGTGGCAGTCGGTGGTTGCGTCGGTGGCTGCCAGTGCGCTGAAGCACAGTTAAAGTTGTTGTTCCTGGCGGGCAAGAATGTAGTTACACAACTAGCACTTGTGTTTGTTTCTGATTTTCATTTTGTATTCGCCACTGCGATTATTTTGCCAGGCACGTCGAATCTGCTTTGCGTTTCATTGTGGCAGGCGTTTTTAATGAAGCGGAGACCAGGCTGAAATCTGCTGCACCATGTGTGGCTATCTTGACACATGCGAAACGACGAAATAATATGCAGTTGTGCTCCGAGTCGACTTTGTTATTGCAGCTTGTTGAGCAACAGATTCGCTGCATGATTACTTGCCGAATTGCGACGCTGTTGTTTTCGCTTAGGATTTCATTTGTCAAAAACCGTTCTGACAAAAAACATAGTTTTTACGAATCATTTGATAATGTGCAATTAGCTATTAAGATTCCATGGAATAAATGCCAACCCGCGAAGGATTGGGAAAAGTGCAAAAGCAGGAGAGGAAACATTAAATAATTTGCATGACGACAACAAATTAACTCAAGTTGCTTGCGACACAAAACTGAGAAACAACAAAGCGAAAAACAAAGAGAAAGTGAAACACAAAACTAAAACAGAAAACTAGATACAATTCTGTGCTTCACTGTGGCATGATTAATTTTGCAGCTGCAGCAAGCAGCTAAGCAGCTAAGCAGCCGCAAGCCACATGCCACATGCCACATGCCTCAACCGAACCCGTTGCGAACCGGCACCGAGGCTTCGATACCAGCGCCAAATGCAATTCCAGAACTTCTAACAACATTTCATTCTGTAGCGCTCCCCAGTCGCCAGCGACCACTGCACTGCGCAAGACAGAGCGAGGGCTCCAAAATGACAACTTCAAATAAAACGTGGTGCCACAGTGCAGGAAGGGGTCCGTCGTGGTCGTAACTTCGTCAGCGCTGCGAGCCCCACCAGTTCGCCGTTCGCAAATCATGGCAGCAGAAGATCCGACAAGAACAACCCAGAGAGTCCGCTTCTCAAACTAACGAAAAACCAACTAATTTGAGTCGCTGTTTACTTTGTTGCGATATGACGTGGAATGGGAAACTCGTTCGCCGCATCCGTTGCACATCTCCTTGGCTCCAACCAAATGCTTTCTTTTCCGCGGAGTGGCTGGCCGCTGTCTGAATGCTTCTACTCGCTCTGCGTCCCGAATCAACGCACACTTTCGTATCGCCCAATCAATAAATGTGCTAAGGCTGAAATGCCGCTATAAGCATTATGAGTATAGTGCCCCACAAATACAAGTGTACGTACTGCTATAGGACTGTGCCATAATACTGTCGTGTGTGCCCGACGAAACACATGGACGCGGCGGCCGAAGAGCGACAACTCGACGTACCACCACAAGAATAGCCACCGGGACGGAGCTCAGGGCCCTGCTTGCCGTTCAGTAGTCTCATGTACGACCTAGATTTGACCCCGCCAACTCAGATGGTGGAGCTGTTCCGCACTCTGGCTGGTTGTCATGGTCTGCGTTGCGGCTTTTGTTGGTGTTGCATGCCGTACTTTCATATAACGTAGATTTTAAATACATTAACTATTCATAATGATTGACTGAACGCAATTCTTCACCGCCAACACCCGAACCAGCGGCGAGCGGCGTCGACCAACACAGCGCTCAGTGTCAACCGGAACACTGGCTGTCCTTGGTGCCTGGAACAGTCGACACCGTACTGCGACAGGAATAACGCTGAGGAGGGACATTTAGCGACTGGCCATCGCACAGCGTTACTCGAACTTTTTCTTCGGCTGAGGTCAGAGTCCTGGCTTTTTCCATTTCGATTTTGTCGCCATTCGTTTTTTGCAAGTCCACTTCGTCCCCATTGCTGTTGCTGTTGTTGTTGCTGCTGGTGCTGGTGCTGGGTCTAGTGTTGGTGCTTTTCTCAGTGGCACTCAAAACAAACTCACAAGGACATCTTTGTTGCTCGAAGCAAACGATGCTTTATGCTGATAACATATCAGAGCCGAGGAAGAAGGAACGCAAGAAGAACAGAAGCTGAGAGAAGCCAAGGACCGGCTTGGCTTGACTTTCCGTTGTGCAGGAACAGTTTGCCAGGCTGCTGTTGTTGTAGTTGTTCTGTGGCATGCATTGCATAAACTTCACGAACGTCAGCTTCATCTCCTGCGGCGAATTTATGTTTGAATGCCAAGCGTGTAGATTTCTGGCGCTGTGAATATTTTTAAGTGTGTATCTGTGTGTGCGGCTGGGTGCGTATGTGTGTGTGGTGTGTGCTTCTTGGATGCCAAAAGTCGCTGCACAACTTCTGAGAGTCATTTGCAACAATTTAAGTTTTCCATTTTAAGAAAGGAAATAAAAAACCTCTGAGGGCAGAATTACTGGGTAGCATCGGTAGCATTTTTCAAACTTATGCACAGCCGCTAGATGCACATAGATAGAAAATATACAAATGATGGGCTCCAGTGGGGCAGCCAGAGTGGAAGGCGCTAAAGCGTAGAATTCAATGAATTGCCTCCTTCTGGGAACACCACATTTTTGAGTCCTGCGGATGGACGATGACTAGCATTTGCTGAATTTTAGATTTCTTTAATCCTATTCGAGTTATAGGAGATTATATGGGATTCCTATACTATAAACTATACTATAAACGATGACTAGACACATAATATAGAAGATCCTTAATTCACCTTTTAGCAGCTATCCATAACGATTATAACGAACATCTCGGGAGGATTGGAACATCTCCTGAGTTCGATTGAAGTACCTGAAGTACATGTTTCTCCTCGATTTCTCAAGCTTGATCCAGGGCAACGTTTGCGCTGCGCAGTGGATTATGGACTGAATGGATTATCGACTATCGACTGTTGGTGCTTTTGTTTCGTGGATCCATTTAATTAAATCTATATACAAGTGCCTGTAAATTGTTCAGCAGGATTTTCATCAAGTAATGCAGGGTGCTAATCACACAAGTCGCTAGTCCGGTGTTCGCACGGAGTCGATTCGAGTCGAGTCTGCATTCCGCCCTGAAGTCGCCATACACGCTGCCGGCAGGAGCAAGAACATTTTAGTTTTATTTCCCTCTTAACAACGCAAACACCTCAGTTCGTTCCTTTGGAACAAGCGCAACATCCAAATGCCTTGTGAATCACTATCAGTCATTCGCTTCGCAAGCCAATTCTTGAACATCATCAACGTAATGACGGCAAATAAATCAGGATTTGCTACTTAAACCGGTGCCTTTCATTTTCCTCCTTCCCGCCCTCGTTCAGGACGACTCTTGTACCGCACACGAGGAACCTGCCCAACTGCTGCCCCCTCGCACAACACTTAACGATTTTAATGAATGAAAGCATCAGCATCAGCATCAGCCTCAGCCTCAGTGTCCAGCAGCAGCAGCGACAACAACAACAACGGCGACAACAACAACGGAAATTACTTTAATGACATGACAGCGATGAATAGCAGTTGTGCACACACGTCGGGCGTCCGGGGACAAATGACGAAAGACACGCTTGCCGTAGGTAGGGCAGCAGCGGCAGCGGCAGATAAAGCAGAAGCTTACTCATTCTGCCCCGGGATGCAGGGCGAAACGAGATGAAAGCCATTAGTGACCAGGACCAGTGTTGCTGCGAAGTGTAGTACCACACGTCTTTGAAACTACTCTCTGCAGCTTCGAAGTTGCGCTTCTTGTCGGCTTCCTCTTTCTCTGCTTTCTCCTGTTTGCTTCTGTTTTGACCGATGTACAGCGAAATGATTCCCGGATTAGGCTTCAACCATAAAACGGAAAAACAAGACTCTGTGCAAACGATAGACAAACCTGAAGGGAGCGGGCACGAGGACATCGCGAAAAGCAGCAAATTCAAATTCCAGGAGTACAGAGTAAAATACGCCCAGACCTCGTTCCCACCATTTTTGATGGGTTACAAGGCAGTACAATCCAACTTCCACTTTTGTGTTCTTCTTACTGAAGAATATCCAATCTCTGTTGCTTTGTTGCTTGAGCTTAAATTGTGAAGAATTCCGGACAGGAATTAAAGCGCGGACCGGAGCGTGTCCACTTTGCAAGCTTTTCTTTCCTGAGCTTGCTGGTTGCCATATAAATTTGAGTGCATGTGACATTTAAGACAAGACACACGTAATTCATGCAGAAATGTCAAAAAGTGAAAAATTTAATGCGTTCTCTTTCGCTTCCCCACTCTTTGCACACCATGAGACCATGAAGTCATGGATTTCCGGATAATGACTTGTATAAAAATGTTGGAAAGTATAGAAGAGCAAATTATTTGTGTTTAGTATTTGTATTTCTCTTTCTTATATCTTTTGCTTTTCTGCTCCTGCTCCAATTTCTGAAACCATAAATTATTCGAGGTGAGGTGATTGCATGCATTTGTATTAAGAACCTCGGAGATCAGTTAATCGATGCTCAACATCGGCTGCACGTGAATGGGCCGTAAGATTGGGACGCGTTTGAAGAACACGGTTGCCCTTTTTGCGTAAGAAAACAAAACCTGCCACCAAGTTTCAGCTCGATTATTGCGAGCGACTGCAGCGAATTAAAGCTCTTCTATCCTCGTAATAATAAAAATAAGAAATCCTCGTTTAGTGTCCTCCGATATTCTGCATAAAAGCGGCAATAACAATTTATGACTAAATAACAAATACAATTGCAAGCAAACACATACATACACAATCGTGCACACACACACACACACACACATATAACACAGTTATCGAGCTCCAATGCAAAAGGATATAAAATCACGCTGATAGCACAACGGCGATGATGTGTGCATGTGTGTGTATGAGGAGAACGACGCGGTGTGTGTGCGAGAAAATATTCAGCAGAAAGCATGCACAATGACACGTTAATAGCAAATGAATGGCAACCTATAAGAAGCGCAAACACACAGCAAGGCGAGGAGGTGCTACACGTCGGACAGGCGACGAGCAGCAGCAGCAGACGAAGCTACGGGCAGACAATTGATCTATGGTTTCAATTTTAGAACGCTCACAACGAGTGGCAAAACATTTAAGTAACGCAAGAAAAGCATACAACACAGGAACACGAACTCAAAGCTCGCCTGCCACAACCCCCACCCACACTCTCACCCTGCTAGCCTCCTCTCTACAATGAGCAGGAATGAGTGGGAATGGAAGGACACAGAAGAGGAGGAGAGCCAAGCATAGGAAGACTTCTGCGGAGGATGTATAATGCATGTGTTGTGAATTTTATGCAGCAACAGCCATGGATTTTGCATCACCAGAAGAACCTCCACCAGAAGGAGGAGCTCGCTCAGGACTGAGGCAAATTAAATGGCGTCTCTAATGACAACGACACGACGACAGTCGAGTCGAAAATCCAGCGAAAAGGATTAACAAACCAGCAAATCGCCGGCCAAAGACAAGGCAGTAGTCTAAAAAACGATAATAAGAATAGAGGACGGAGATTTTCCGTCTGCACTCCATTCCGCACGCGAGGAAGCCAGCAAGAAAGACCAGCTTCCTCGCACTTGGTAATGCGCTGAATAACCGGCCAGTCCACGGATATGGCGAGAATTAGTTTCGCTTCGCTGGTTGCAGCAGCATCACGGCACTCGTCGCATCTGCTTGGAAAGCGATAAGCCACGTAATGCTTTGACCTATCAGAATCGATCCGAAAGCGCGCGATGTAGCTGCTTCAACGTAGGTTTCACATTAAATAAGCACACGCATTTACTTTGTCGCAGTGCAACTGATCAGTTTTAGGAATGTTGTTTGTTCCCATATTCCTTGCCTCTAAGGCAGCACCGACTTCTTCGGACATGTTTGTGAGCTTTTTTGGGCAACATGGAAAGCTGGTGACGAGAAGTGATCGATTCCCCAGAAACAATATTCAAATCAAGATCCTTTATGCTCACTGCTCGTATATCCTGTACAAAGATTATACAGGAATCTGTTTAGAGATACCGTGCTACAGACACAGTAATTTTTTATAATCCCGGGCCGCTTATTTAAAGCATTCTATTGAATGATGTGCTTTCTTTGGAGTTCAGTTTTGCTTGATTTCTGAAATGTGATAAACAAATGCTACAATCTTGCAACATATGTATACTTTAACTTTGTAAGGAATTCTCCGATATATTCTTCTATCTATTCTATCTATTCTATCTATTCTACATACACCGAACTATCAGCACGGAAGGAAAAGCATACCAAGAAAGGATTTCGTCTCAAGTATGAAGTCGTGCATGCAGCTAAAATGTATTTATAAGAAGCAGGAATGCCAAACATGACTTTGTTTTGCTTTTCACTTTGAAAACACAGAATTACAGGAAAGCGGAGAGTATTGGTTCGTATGGACAAACGACAAGTCGTGCATGCTGCTGATTGTGTGCCAGATCCATAAAAATAAACACACACAGACACAGTGAGGGCTGTCTTCTGCCCGTTCCTAGGTCTTGCTAGCATTTGAGGACTTTTATTATGGCTCTGTTAACGCTTTACAGCATTCCAAAAACTGTGCCTGAGCTTTGTTCTTCCCATTTGAATGCCAGGCCGCCCGATCAGTTTTGTCAAGGGGCTGCGTATTTTGGAAATTCTCTATAATAACTGACATAAATTGATAGATTTTAAAGAGAACTGCGAGCAGTGGTAAGTAAAAGTTTCTTGTTACTTGAGACATTTTATAAGTATTTACAAGGTACCATTCATTCCAGAAACAAACTTACTGGATTGATTTGTGTCTTAGCCTCATAACTACTGACGTTCATATGACGCGGTGCCGCTTCTTACTCCATTCCTCGACCTTAAAACACGATCGCCGTTCGCATAAAAAGCGACGCACGTTGCACTTTGCACGTATCTAGACTAAAGAACAAAGACTAGACATACCCGTTCCACTCACCTTGCTTGGGCGAAGCACTCATCACCTGCTGCGGCGACTGCTGCTGCGAGTGTATTTGATACTGCTGAGCTGCCTGCTGCTGAGCAACAGCCACCGCTTGTTGCTGCGCGGCACAAGCGGCGGCGGCAGCTGCGACAGCGGCCTGTTGCTGGTGGTGCTGTTGTACTTGTTGCTGCTGTTGGTGCGACTGTTGCTGCTGCTGGCTGGCGGACAGCTGCTGCTGCTTACTGGACTGCTGCTGCTGCTGCTGCTGATGGTGCGACTGCTGTATGTGCGACTGATGTATGGCCAACAGTTTCGTCTCGTACGGCTTGCCATGTGCAGCGCCAACGGACAGCGGCTGGCTGCTCAGCGTCATCTGTGCAGTGGCGGGCATCATGAGCGTCGGCATGGCCAACATCTTTGCGTCCAGTAATCGCTTATCTACGCTATCTACGGACTTTCTACTTGGGGACTTTATTGCTAGGATCAGTAGTTGTTAGCACGTGGTTGTAGGTTTTCGAAAAGTTCTTATGGAAACCGCAATCTTTCACCGGAGTTATTTCACTAAATACTTGTTCTTGTTTACTTAAGTCAAACTTTAAACTGCTTCCGTAAAATTGGCTGAACTCCGCTTATCACAGACATACACGCATACTATACTCTGGGACTTTTTCTAGGAGAGACTGCAAGAGGACTTTATTTGTGTATTGCGATTCTCAAACAGAGTGAATTTGTTCCTATCGAATGCCGCAAGACACAGAGTTCTACCCTTGAAATTCCTGAATTCTTAACTGAAGCTTACTGTTATGCAACCAAATTTTATCAAAATGAGATTTTTGTTATCCTGGAAAAATCGAGAAGTATATTCGATAAAATTTTAACCGAATTTCAAACGAATTCGTAATGTAAAAGTTAAACAATCCTAACTGAAGCGTTTCTTCTCTCTTTTACCATTTCTTCTCCTATTCAAGCATTTCTTATCGTCTTTTAAAGTCGCCTTTTAGTGGCAAAAATTAATTCTTTCGTCAGCATTATAAAATATGCTTCGATTCAGAACAATGTAGGTGAATTACTAAAAAATTCCGTAGTGCATAAAGAACAGAATTGGGTCTTATAATTTTATATTCCTACTTCGGAGTCATCATTTGCTTTCGAGAGAACTTTCTCATGATTCACATGATTCACTCTGGCCAAATATTGACGCAGTGAAAGCGACCAAAGCGGCTCGCACTCGCCCCCAGCCACATACTAATGGCACTTAGGTACTTAAATACATATGTACGCATAACGTGCTTGTATTCATATGGAAGGGATGTGACACGCTTCCATTGCCCAACAATCGATGGCCATCAATCAAAAACTTCCCCACAACACCGTTTCTGAAAAAGCTACTCCAGGATAGCGTCAATGCAGGCGACCGCAAAAGTATCGGTACAAGAAAGGGATCTAACCTATGTACAAACAGAACTATGCATTCAAACAGTACAAAAAGGATATAAGAGACTTAATATCCAGAAAAAGGAACAATGAAGACGCTTGTATTGTGGTATCTTAACCCATCCTCGATTTCGATGCATTCGATGTATTTAATAGCCAAATATGAGGTGTCCTCATATCAGGATTTAAAGGCTAATAAAACGGTACAGTTATGTATGAATGTGCATGGAAATAAATGCAGATAGTGGACTTTTCCTAAAGTTTTAAACCGTGTTTCACTCTCCAACAACATTCACCAAACACTGGGTTTAGTAGCACGAGAGCTACTCTAGTATCGTGGTGTTTAGTAAAATCCAACTAGATTTGCTCTTCAAATGTTTTATTCTATACTATTTTCGCCAACATCTACATGTTCATATGTACATATGTATTTATATGTAGCAAATAATGTTTTGATCTCCTTATATACATATATATATTTTTCGTATATTTGTCACTTTTACTTTTGATATAAATTCACTTGATTTGCTTTTGATTTAATTTCTTTGGCCTTCTTCGATTTTTATTTCTTATATGTAGTTTTATTTCTATACAGTTGACTTTTATTTTCCTTTTATTTTTAAACTTATAACAACAACTTAACAACAATGTAACGAATATCCTTTCGTTACGAGGACACAATTCAAACTGAACACGAACTCCGTCGGTTGCGTTAGAAAATAGTGGACATGACAGGACTACGTATCCTGCATAAAACGACTGCAAACACACACACACACCCCCACGGAGAGGAACAGAGTGCAATGCAAGCACAACAACAACCCCAGAAACGACTACAGCGGTGTCGGAAAATACGACATGGAACGAAGCACTCGGTCGCAGAGCGCCGTTCGTGTGGCTGCTGCTCTTCGTTGCCGCTTTTCGAACTGAGTGAAAAACAACCGCCGGAGATCGCGCCGCCGCAGTAGAGCCTCGAAGATGCTCTACAACCGCTCTTCACGTCGAATCGCTTCTTCACTCGTGGCGCTTCGTTCACTGCTCGTTTCTTCTCCTCCTCCTCGCATCGTGCACTGCTCCACAATGAAATGATTTCTCTCTTCATGCCAGCGAAGTATACCCACTCTCTGGCAGGCTCGATTTTCGAACTGTAATCTGTGCGAAAGCAGGTTGTTGTGCTGGCTAATATGGGGAGTTATTGTCGAGTCGCTCGATAACTCGAATAGTTTTATACCAAACGAACCATTCGAAACAAAAATGTCCCACTTTTCGGAAATATAATACATATAAATATTTATAATTTAAATTCTTTGGTTTGGTAAAAAAGGGCAAAGATGCAAACATGAAAATTGCCGAAATCGCACATGAGTGACATTTGCAACTTCTACAGAACCAAATTGAAATCTAGAGAAACCTAAAATCCGCTTCACATCATTATTCGGCACTATCATTATTCTACTTGAGTCCTTTTGAGCTGAAATCGAACGTTTCTCGTGACGAAGTCATTAATTTTAATCGTTCAAAGGAGCACCGTTCAATGTTACTCCTTCCACGACGCAAGGACATCAACAACAAAACCAGGCACATTAACTAGCGTAATCCTTTGATTACAAAAACATTGCCGTTGTTAATGGCCTCAACAAGCAAATAATCCACTTGAGCGTCCTTATCGCTGTCTTCTTCTGTTTCCCTGTGAGCAAAAAATATTCCTTAAGTAGCAAATACTTAAGAGAATTAATTGTGCGGAACGTGTGCAGACAACAAAGGAAGGGGGACATCGAGGCACGAAGAGCTCCGTAAGATGGGGGCACGATGTAGCAACACGAGTGTTGATTGCGGGACTTTCTACTCTGAACTCCTCGATGTGGCCCTCAACTTTGGACCGCTCAAGTCATGATCCGCTCAACTTGTAGCTTGGACATGAATGGCCCGAATTCGGATCAGCCGCAACCTCTTCAGAGACGAACAAGCTTATGCAAACATGCACAGGAAGCTCCTTGCACGTTCTCGATCGCAATGCCACGACCAGCGGCGCCACGTAAGGGTTTTCATTAGTAACCATGCCCATACCCCCAGTAAAACAAAGCCTACGCCCCACACCACGAAATCCGTATTCATATAAACCAGAATGAGCCCTACCGTCGGCCTAGTCGAGGCTCAGCAACCCAGCAACCCAGCGCCCTCATAACCTCTCGGGGAGATGCCCCAACTAAAGGCCTCTAGAAGTAGAAGGTTCTTTAAATTAATTCTCTTAAGAAAACGAATTTATGTCTTTTGCTTACATGCTAATCGCGCCTGCAATCGCCTCCTTCTTGAGTTCTCACACAGCAGAGCCCTCTGGTGTAGGGTATGCAAATTTCAGAGTGCCAGTCACAGCATGCGTGTGTGCGTGAGTGTGAGTGTGCGTGTACCATCAAAGCTGACCACGATTGGAGGCGAGTGCGTAAATGCAAAGCAGCTGATAACCGAAATCATGAGAAGTCGTAATAAATCCACGCTTGGAAAAATGTCACAAACAATTTTACTTCGGGACCGGGTTTTACACCGCGTGTCGCATGGTCGAAGTTAAACTGAAAGCCACAACTCTGGAGGGTGTGGTATGGTGAATTACAAAGCCTTGTATCAGCGATGACCTCCTCAGCTACGTTCGATGGAGCAGGAGAGGTGGAAAGCGATAACTACATGTCCATTACAACAACTATCCATACCGTAGCGCCGTACGATATCACCACATCCAGGTGAGCTCCCGTTGGAGCCGCTTTCACATGAATTGGCACAGATCTGTACGAAGTAAACGGGATTAAAAGGACAACGCTTGTCAATCTTCATGCGAGAGCAATAAGGGACTATACCATCACTATACCATACCAAAACTTACCGAATTGTTGCTATACTTTATGTTTTGAATCTGCTCTGCTCAATGCTGTTGCTCCAAGGAAAAAATAACAGCAAACGAATGGAGAAAGCAAATATGGAGAAGGAACAGGAGTTAAAAACAAAAGCACCAAATAATGCACTAGCTTCCGCCACCTAGAATCGTATTACTTTTTCAAACATTGCCATTATCTGTGACCACCTGCACCCGGCCAGCAACGTGGTCGCCTACGTGCAGTCGCAGAAGTGGAAAACTTTGTTGCATGGCCCCTCGCTCTGTGGCACAGCGTTCGAGAGTAGCACTGTAGCGAGAGTATTTGCTGTCGTTGTTTGTTCTGTGGACCCGCCACTCCGCAGCTGCCAGCAAAAAATGGACAAGAACTTTTGCCAAGATTTACAGCCCGAGGTGCAGCGCAAGAAGGCAGTAAAGCAGAAAAATAACAGCAACCTCCACTACATCAGCAACAACAATGCAACACGTATAAATTGATTGTCAACAGGCAAACAAGAGAAGAGAAGAACTACGGCAAGAACACCGAAAGATTTCCTTGAAAATGCTACCATCAAAGCTATTAAAGCCGGTCAGCGGAGAGAGGAGGAGGCTGCAGCAAGAGGCTTCAGTGCTCGCGGTGGAGACATAATTTGTGATTTATTTGCATGGCTGCAGGAGATGCGCCCCTGCCCACACAGCACCCTATGAGCAGCTTCGGTTGTTGTCGGATGTATAAAATTGGAAATGGATGTCAGTGGTTTAGTTTTTTCTAATTTCCATTTGATTCCGCTGTTGCCGTTACTTCCGCACAACTCAACAACTGTCACCTAAGAAATTCTGGGTAATTTTTCAAAGGTATCTGCTGTTACCCGGCAAGAGGAGGCTCAATTCAAAGGAGTTCAAAGAATTCAATGAAATGCTACGCGACAGTAACAACGAATACCGAAGCAGTTGTTAACTTTAGTTGGTCCACGGCAAATTACACAATACTATATACTACTTATGTACTACTGCATTATTTCATTTAGTTAACACGTAGTAGAAAGTGCCGATGTACTTACTGTGCAGTCCTTTTTTGAATTGCTGCTCGACCAGGGCGCCATCTGCTGACAACTCCACCAGCGCGGGGATATTGGCTGGCAACCGACCTTCCTGCAAGTACAAAGAAAGACGAAAGTAAGAACACTGTAAAACGGAGCTGCTTTTTACTGCTGCTGGTCACTGTTGCGCTGCGTTACAAAAGTAATAAACCAGAGAACGAACCTCCACGATTTCTAATTGAAACATTAAACTTCATTATGGCCATCATGAGGATTGCTGCAGCGCAGAAGAGTACGGCAGAAGTCTACACATCATCGCCGGCCCCGCGCCGGCTACCAAAACTATACTCACAGAGCTGAAAGGCAACGCAGTGAACTGTATTTGAGCGGAAGTGCGAGCCAGGGCGAGATGCTCGTAAAGGTGTGATGGAGCAGGCGGTGGCAGAGGCGTGCGAGAGGAGGGGACGGCGTGCGCAAGAAAGTGCAATTAAATAAACTAATGCTTGGATTCGGCCGCCATAAAGGAGACATTTCGTTCAGAAGAAAAGCTTACGAAGAACTCAGCTGCCCGAAAAAAGCAGGTCCTTCCTAGCAGCGTCGTTAGTTTACTGAAATGAATTTCGTTAATGTCCCCAATGCTCTACTATATTAAAAGCAGTGAAGTTCAGATCCGGAGCTGCAGCAGAGGAACGGGGATAAATGAACAGAAAAGAGAATGCATGACGGGGACGTGCTGGAACTGCGGTCGACCGTAATTTGGAGCTCTGGTTAGACACACAACGAAACTAGCAGAGGGGCGCGTTACAGCGGGGAGCAAGAAATTTGGACAAATGAGATAATTTTGAATGAAATACGGAAACGACTCACAGCAAAGAAAAGTTGTTGTAGTGATTTTTCGGCTCCGGGTAACGCTTCATAATCTGTGTTATTCGTAGTCTAGCTGTCTTTGTTTTCGTCGTTCTGTTGCCCAACATCACTAGCGTTGATATGTCCGTCCTTGAGAGACAAGAGCATAATTATGCGCAAATCAAATACTCGTACGATGGGTCAAAGCACACAACAACGAAGCGAGACTGGCGCGTTATCACTTGGATTAGCTCTGGTTGCGGAGCTGTTGGACGCGTTTATTGTTTCCTTCCCTGCCCTTTTATTTCAATGTTTCTTTTGTGTTCGAATGTATTTCGTTAACAAGAATATCACACATTCCACCATGCCATCCCTTATACTCATCACATACAAAAACATCTGACTAATTTTTCGTAATCCCAGCTAGAAAGGTTTTTGGGGTTAAAGTTAATAAGGTTAATAAGTTTGGTTAGCTAAATCCACAAGACTTGTGGCGGTGAAGCGCAGAGAGAGCTTCCGAATTAGAAACAATTTCTAAGTCTACTCAACTTTAAACTTAGTCAGGAAATACATTTAAACGCACCCCTTCCCAGATGCCGAGTCATTTGTAGCCTTGTGCGCCAGAGGAGCGGGGATGGAGAATTGTCCTTCCCCTTTCCCCACGGTATTCCATACTCCGTCAGCCCAGAAAACGAATAATTGTTTTGTTGCGTTGTGTTGCCTACGTCTTTGCTTCAATTATTCATTGCACGGGACCGTTTGAAAGTCGCAAGTTAAACAGTTGTCAGAGTGTCAGCTGTGTGACAAACAGACACGTGTTGCATTATCCAGCAGTCTTGGACGCTGGTGCCAGCGCAGAGTGTGTCAAGTTACATAATAAGCACCGAGTCTAAGCGCTTCTGTGTGGATCATCCCGAAGGCGGGGAGTTTCAAGAAAAAGTCGGAGTTCCCAGCGAACATGGCGGCGGAATTACAGCGCCAATGGATTTTCCACAATCCACGAGACATGCGGATTCGGAGTTTATGACATTTATGTTCTTATTAAATCGTAAAAGTATTACAATAAAAAGAAGAGGGCGCTTCGCCACTTTCGGGGTGAAACGAAAATACGGCACGTCCCACAGCTGGTGGGCCAGAGAATGGGCTGTGTGCCATACTGGGTAGCCACGACCATAAAAAATTAATTGAATTTTGGTCACCGAGGGCTGTCTGCTTCGTTGTTCCCATGTGCAAGTGTGGCATGCTTCTTCATTGTGTGTAGATATTGAAATTTCTAAATTTAAAACACAATTACGCTGCGTACTGTAAATAGGTGGACCCATAGAGCTGGAATTACTTGGCTCTGTGGATCCACCAAGCTTACGTAGCGAAAAACTGGTGGCGTCCGTTTTGTGAGCGTTGTCGGGTGATATAAAGCCGAAATCTGAGGCAGATCCATCACTATCTCAAGAAGACATCATTGGGAATTCAGTTGCTGCCATTGAAGTGAACTTTGCGAAACACTCTTGCAGTGAAACATTATTTATGCTGCTTTTTGAATGTCTGGTTGAACGTGTGGAAGTGAGTAACTCTACATCACTAAAGCGCTTCACTTATGGCTGGGTGCGGACGCGTACGTGGCTTCTCCTCTTTGTGTGTGTGTGTGTGTATGTGTGTGTGTGTGTGTGTGTGTGTCAGTTCCTAAAAGTGTACTCATGTCTGCAGTCGCATGCGTGTTCGCTACGACTTCTTTGCGTGTAATTAATATGATTTACGCGTATTTTGGACTCATAAATGTTACGTGTTCTCATTAAACGCAGCAACAGCCACAACGAAAAACATGCGCTCACATAAAGTAAAGCACTGAGCCACGCACACGGGAACATGCACTTTTATTGATGCGTTTCAACGCCCGCTGCTGTAGCCCCCGGAACCAGGCATGGGTCCATGCATAGCGGAACCCAACGCGAGGCTTCGGAATTTTGGCCTGCTTTTGTGCTTGTACTATGTATGTGGATTAAGGAAACACCTACACATGTACATGGGTATGTACATACGCACTCTCGGAGTTGCGTGCATAACGTAGGCACTTAAAGCAGTGCGTCCCCTCCTGCTGGCCGCATTAAGCGCATTTCACGCCATCTTCCATCCCGGAGGCTAGCGTCAGTAAAGCAAAACGACGCTCGCAGGGTTCTTTTTCTTTGTTTCCGTGCGCGTTCGTCATGTGAACAGTTACGGCCCACAAACACAGCGCCAGCAGACGCAATCCTCCGCTATTCGCCCATCGTTAGTCGCACCTCGCACCTCAAATCTCCTCATTTCAAGCCTTGCCACGAGCACTATTGCTGTGGCTCGGCAGCAATGAATGCTAAAGACGAAGGATTTCTAGGCCTGATTATGCACGCGTGCTTCAACGTGTCTATGCAGGCCGAGGACTATCATTGTTTTCAATTACCGCAATAATTGATACCAATTCAATTCAATTCGAGTGCGTTCCGCATTCGGCGAGGAATACAAGCGAACCGGCCTGCTTTTGGACTGC
The DNA here is from genome assembly GCA_943737955.2 of Myopa tessellatipennis. Lineage (NCBI taxonomy): Eukaryota > Metazoa > Arthropoda > Insecta > Diptera > Conopidae > Myopa > Myopa tessellatipennis. The sequence continues at coordinate 61,027,733 of OX031314.1, read as the reverse complement.
TTTATGGAGCTCGGAGATATAAATATACTATACTTATCGCAATGAAGAATGAATTCTCTATATTAAACAGGATTTGAGAAAGCAGTGGCTCTGAGCATCCTCCGTCTGAGAAATTGTATGTTTACTAAAAATACATACGCGCAGTTATTCTGTTCCAATTAAAGTAAGTAACGTAATTTTGGCACAGAGCTTTAAATGTCGAAGGTTTTAGCCAGCATGTCCTGTGCACGCATTTACTGCCCACAAAAGAAGAGAATGAAACTACGTGCAACAAAGTGTAACAGTGTTCGTCTTTCGTTCTCAAGGCCGCAACAAACTGGTTGGGATGACAGTCAGTCGTCTGGTGGTTCAATGAGTCATTCGGAGCAACTGCTTAGCAGGAAAACCAAGTGCAATAAATACCCACAACTCGTGCAGCGAAACCGCACTCATTTCCTTGCTTCTTTCGGGGTGTCTCGAGTTGCAAGCGCCCCGGGATGTAGCCACGATTCGATAGTCTCAGTGCAACATGGCGCTGCGCCAAATGAGGTTGTACCCATTACTTGGATGAGGTTACACTGCATTCGCTCGTACAATATACTCCACCGGAGACATGCTGCTGTCTAGCACACATTTTGCATCTTGCGTCCGCGTGATTGGTAAAGGAAACGACGTGTCTGGTCGGTGTCAATTCTTACATAAGAAGTAGTTACCATTTTTACATCACAATTGCACTACATTTCTTTGGTCTTGTCAATTCTAATTGAAAGTATATGAACGAATGTCCTTGCCAAAAATTGCAGAATTCAATATATCCAACTAAATGTAATTCGATTGTCTTTCAAGTCGAAAAGAGCCCGTCAATTCTTTTCATACGAATTCAATTCTTTTCAATTACTTAGTTGGCAACAGAAGCCATTTTCTGCTGGTTTCACTTTTTCCGGTTCCTCGAATTCCTCGGCTCCTCAAGGTCAGCCGCGTAAACAATTGTAAGCTAAACTTGTACAGAGCCAGCGGGATGCAGCGCCGAACTGAAAGCAATTGACAGTCGAAACTTTACTCTTGCTGTCAGTGGGAATTCTCGAATGCGGTGAAAATCAGCCAAAGAAACAACATCTCCGAACAGCTGTCAAATTAAGCGAACCCCGGGCGAATTACCGGAACGAACGAGTGCGGGAAAATAAACGCCACCGTGGGGAGAAGTGGAGATTTCATTAAAAAAGTTTAGTGAACAATTCCGTGTATCTCTCCGTTTTGTATTTTGGTCTTCAAATACTTTGTCAAAGCATTGGAATTGTGTGTCATTCCTCAGACAGGATCTTATTTCAAGTTGTACCTTATTTCAAGTGTGTAAAATTCGTATGTTCCTACTCTTATATTGGAATATCACACGCTTGATCGCCTTTTGGCCAATAAGGGCAGTTTCATCGCCCAGAAGAGACTGGAGCAGCTTTCGGACGCAATCACCCACTTGATCACTCTTTCAAAGTTCCGCTTTACTCTAATAAAGTCGCATCTTTGGAGACAGACACTCGCACAGTACACTCTGAGAACTTTGCACCCGTGCGCCACAGAACATCAATTCTTGACAAACATTTTCCATTGAAGTTTCGAAAATTGAACCAAAGAGTAAATATATATGTATAATAGTTGTTGTATAAGAATCTTTCTTCTACATTGTCTTCTTCTAATTTGTTGACCCTTTTCATCCACAATCAGCATTCGATTCACAATCAATAGCGGCTTTAAAACCTTTGTTTATCATTCCATTACGTGCTCGTAGTCATTTTCAATCAAAAATAAATGTCGCAAAATATATACGTAAGTATGTGTAACGAACGTCGTAAACGAACTACTACTGCTGGAGTAAACGACAAGCATGTCAAATCGGCGCTTCCTGCGGTTTGCACGCATGTGTTGGGATGTGGGGCTTGCTTCAGTGCACGAGTAGCTCTGTGTACTTCCGCCCGTGGTACTTCCATTCACGTGTGTGTGCGACAGTTGGTATGTGAATAGAGGGGAGAGACAGAACTTGTACGTCATTTAATTGGCCGTGTAATTGATTGGACTTTCTGGGGCTTTATACTGTGTACATTCGTGGTATATACTATGTACCTGGCGTGGCACACAGCTCCGAACGGAACAGTTTTTGCTACGACGCCAGCTGAAAGTTTTTTGTGTTTGTCCAAAGGGAATACAAGGGCCAACTGGGGCAGTTTGATTTATTTCTATATTCTGAATTTTTTCCAGTTTGCGGTTTATAGTAAAATTTTTTATTCATTGCCAGCCAAACCCTCCAAATTGACAACCTTTTTGTTGCTGTCGACCTGCAGATGTACGAGTAGCAAATGTAATCATTTCTATATAATGTTTCGCCATTAATTGTTTAGTTACTTCCCGATAAATAAGCCTTAGAATGGTTTTTTAATGTTACACAGCCTGCACCTTTCAAATCCCAGTCAACATACTTCTCAGTCAGTCGTTAGCAACTTACTGATCCACTCCAGTTCCAGATTCATTATTCGGTGCCTGATGTCTACTGGAGTACTTGAGGTCTCTTCTTTTGTTCTAAAAACGTTGCAATGAAACCATTTGAGATCGCTTCCTGATTTGCAAGCTGCGGCTGCTTGCTTTGGCGGAGAAGGCGTGCTAGAGAAGGCGTAACGCGTAACGGATACCAGGATACACAGTCACATATGCAAACAGGGAAACATTGCCAATGAACAACATCTGGGACAGGCACAAAACGCATACTAACCGTTCTTCAAGCTGAAAGTGGGAACTGCAGACACGAGTGGGGACATGAAGCAGACTCGATTGGAATCATTACTCATGCAACGCCGCAAACAATGAATTTCCAGGAGCTAGCAGACGGCGCAGGGAGACAGGCGCTCGGATGGGTGGCCACCTGCAGGAGCATGCAAACTAAGTCGAACTCATCAACTGTATTTAAGCCAGGAAGACGTCCTCGCATGCGTCGCAGTGTCGATGCCTGTGACGAGAATGTGCGACGCTCGACATGGCTGCAGCGGCATGCGACGGCAGGCACGAGAACAACAATTGCAGCAACTTGTCGTAGTAGCGCATTGCGTTCCGCTCTGCCCCACTGCAACACATTCGTTCGTATCGCATGGCTTGAATTCATTCGTACTGTTTTATTGGCTCATAAAACTTTCAGGTGCAATTTTCTTATATCAACTTGGAGGAATTTATTAGTTCGACAAAGTGACTGTTGTTGCTGCTGCTGTCGAAATAGTCTCGTTGTCGCTCCGGGTTCCACCCGTTGTTGCAGCTGCATGCCCGTGTGTTTCATCTCTGCATGCCATGGCGTGCTAACGGTACAAGTATTTAGCATACCTGTTGTTTGTTGTTGCTGTTGTTGCATGGCACGGTGAATGTGCCACACTTTCACAGTGCGTATGGAGTGCGTTTGAATCTGCATGCAAGGTAAAGCGAGAAGCTATCGTTGGCTCACTGCACTTTGCATCGCTGCTGTGGCTGTCCTCGTATCGTCGAACCACTTGAGAAAGTATTTTGCACATAGTTTCCATTGCTGTGGTGGCGTATGCGATTTTTGATGTTCTCGTACGATATGCAAACTCCAACCACACCGGCCCAAAGCACTGCGGGTTGCAGAGGACTCACACTCATGCCACGATGGCATGTTTTGTGAAAAAGGCTTTAAGAAAAGTCTAAATTATAGAGAAGAGTAATCCGAAATATTTGGAAACTACCATACATCGTCAGGATCTGTAGGATTGAAACAAAAATTGAATGGACCACGCCCATCTTTGGAAAAGTGTATGGTATTGATTCCAGGTGCAAAGACATTGAATTAGTCTTCGTAACTCACAGCAATTCTGCACACCAAATCTGTTAAAAGGCTGACTCTGCTCCATTCAATACAAATCCTTATGCAGTTTAATAAGGAGAGAGTTTAAAGCGAGAATCGCGATGTCCTAAAACTTAAAGTGCTAAATATAAGAAAGTACTCAGAGCTCCAGTTTGCCCGAAAGAACTGCCTAAATGCTAAAAAAACTGGTTATATTTTAGCTTCCCCTGCATCGATAAAAAGATGACAATAGCGAGAATCGCAAACGAAGCACGAGCTCCAAGCGCCGAGTTTGCTTAGCCACCTAACGTGGCGAATATAACTTCACAGCAGCGCCATCTGCGGGTTGAAACTGAGATGAAACTAAGAGCAGCAGAAGCAGCACCAAAGTGTGCGCAGCGTTTGTCTCAATGCTACAGAGAACAAAGCGAAAATCCTTGAGCGAAAGAAAGGTTCGCACCCGAGCTGTTGTAAGTCACCACTCGCGACTAGGCGACAGCTTGGCAATGTGTGGTGAACGAGATTCTAGCAGATTACAGCAGTTCACCAAGCAGAGGTAATTCCAGCAGACCACTCGATGAACAACTTTCCCCAAGCTGCATCAAATAACCCAAAGAAATACGAAGTCCTTTGCGTTATGTGGAAATTATTGTGAAGAATATAGTAAATAGAAATTTGTTAATAACCATCATATAAGTACGAACTTAAACATAAACGTAGAAACTGTGTTGATGCTGAGATAGTTTCGATATTTCGATGTATATACATATATATTAATGTAAAGGGGGGAACTATTATTTTATATTCTGCTGGATTACGAATTTAATGAAGAGTTGACAGTAACGCCGAAAAGTCTTGACTGATCATTTGTACAGATACTAGTTGATATAAATTTCCATCTTACGAGGCATTACAAAGAGTGTGCATTTCAGTAATTTAATTGGAATCTTTAATGGCTTTAATTTGAACACATGCAGCAGCAACCGAAGCACGCGGTCGGAACACTCACTCCATCCATCTCTTTATGTTTCCATTGAAATGTTTTCTTTTGCTGCCTTTGAGCGACACCAACAAGCAAACAAGACAAGTAAACCCTGAATATGAAATATGAATTCACTTACGAGTCGCACTGGCCCCAAGGACATTAAGAGCGTCTACTCGGTTGACGGGAGGGGGGGGGGGGCGGGGAGTGGAAGGGGATGCATAAAAGCCCGGTAGGGAAGGAAAGGCAAAGTTTAAAAAACCAGCAACTTGTAGCAACAAAAAGAAACGTAATGTCAACGTATATCGATATCCTTTAAAGTTCGCTTTTTCATCCTTGCAATGTTTCGCTTATTATTTATGCTGCACTTAGCTGAGTTCAAATCTGGATTCTTGCTTTTTTACTGCTGGGCCGAAAAGGGTCAAGTTGGGTGTCCTGCTGCAGCTATGGCCGCAAGGATACATCGTTGTCGTTTAGGTTCTTTTATCTTTTTGCGTCTCTCTGCTTTACGAAATCCTTCGCAATGTAATCCCAGAGCGGCCATCCTCGGGGCATTCGGCGTACTATTCGTTCAGTTTCGAGGACGACCGGAAATGAGTAATCTCGTTGGAGTTCAACAGGAAATGGAGATATTTCTGGTGATTTGTCTCGATTGTGTGGTTTTGAACGACTTGTGTTTTTTCGAAGCAGAAAGAGTAAAAAAGTCAATGAAGTGCGCAAATTTGGAAAGAATCTGGAGTATTATTGTTATTTATATATGAAGGAATGTGAGGTGTCACTCTGCAGTGCAAGAAACGCTATTAAAAAAAGCGCATTTATGGTTGAATGACTTGGCCAGAACAGAAAAACCCATCGAATTTGCAGAGAAATTCGTCTGCACTCGATTTCCTTTGGCCGTGTTTACCTCCTGCGTATTAAACTAAGAAAAATAACACAAAACCAACCACCAAAAACAACAAAAAGAACTCTTCCACACAATGTGCTTCGATCTAGCATCGTATTTTCATTAACTTCACATTTCCTCGTCTATCAAACAGGCGAAACTGGTAGAAACAGTTTTTGTCTACTAAGGAAAACTATGACAAGAAATAAAACTAACACACTTCTAGGTGTAAAGGCTTATTTAAAAATCTCTTTATCCCGGGTGTTTTACGAGCATCCTAGGTACAGGCTCATCTACACTATTACTCATACGAACCTTTCTCAGAATTAATGGACCAGTTTAAGTTAGTTCACTGGCTGTGAACGCCCAGCAGAAAGGCGCACTTCAGCTCCTCATCTTCATTATCCTCGCCTAGTATCACGAAGGTATTTATTCGGCTTTAGCATCGCTTTGAAAGCACCAAACCATACAGTAAGCGAACAACTACAGCACAACAAAGCCAAAACGCTCAAAACAGACATTCGCACAAATGGACTGCGGGATTTCGCTGAACCGGAGAGCGTGCAAGGGGCTTTTGATAGCTTCTTTAGTGTTTCCCTTTCCTCCTGGGCTTGTACTCAAGCCCACCCACCCGTTCTGGCGCCAGGGACCATCTCATGCAAGAATTTCATGAAAGATTTAACATGTAAATGTGGAGAACAGTTTTGATAAAAACAACTACTTAATCCATATGAGCAAAGAGAAGGGGTTCCAATCCTTCTCTGGACTGGAACATCTAAACATCCGCAGGGATCTAAACGGATACTTCACGAAACGAGATGTGATCGACTTAAATTGGCCTCGTCTTTCAAAACACCTCTTAGACAGCCAAAAAAGTAATTGTAATGGAATTCTTGGTTGACCTGAGATCGTGTCCGAATGAGAGACTAAGAAACCTCGCAAAGAAACTCGCTTCACTTTCAATTGTTTTCTTTTTTATATCGGAACAAAGCAAAGGAATTTTTTTCTACTTTGTTTTAATTTCTTTCGTTTAAGGATTTTTTCAGTTTATCGTTAAATAAGGAGGTTGGCATTTCGGCATTAAAAAACTCTTATAAATCTGTTGATGGGATCTTATAACCTTGTAGAATGTTGATGGGATTACTTCAATCGGTGATGTTCTGTATTCGGGTATCTCAAAGGCATTCGACAAATTATCGCATTCCTTTCTCCTTCGAAATTTCTTAAAATGTACTTCATTCTTCGTTTTTTAAAATGCTTAGCTTCTTATCTTAACAACAGAATATCATATGACATGTTGAAATATCTGTATCTACCTTTCGCCAGATACCATGTTGAATCCAATTTTGAATCCATACTACTCCATAGGTAGTACCTGAATTTCATTTACTAGCTAATCTCTAACTTATAAGAATCCTTGCTTGCTTTGGGCTTACAACCTCTTGAAATTCGAATGTTACATTTCGGGATTATGTTCATATTTGATTTAATTACTATAACGGAATAGTTGATTGTAGTGATCTTTTAATGAGGTTTCCCTTTCCTATTCCTTGTAGGCCTCTGTGTCATTTAGATTTTTGAATTTTGCTAATTGCAGTACAAATTATGCTATCAATGAGCCTATTAGTAGGGTCCTAATTGTATTAAAGAGTGTGGTATGTATTGTACAAACATATGATAAACTGATAAATTATGAAGAGGATAGAGACATGGAATACTTTTGCTATTTTAAAGTGAAGCTTGAGTGTACCACGAGTATATCTGCGCAACATTTCTAATTTAAATTGTAGACAACTTTTTGTAGACAACAATTTTAATATCTTGTGTTAAATCCCTCGTTCAAATGATGTTACAAAGTTGAACATAGTCCATAGTTGTTGTTGTTGTTGTTGTTAACAACTAGAAGATTGCTGGAAACTTATGAATTTTTATAACCTACTCTTGTGTTCATCAACAATTTTTGTGCTCCCTTCCCCACTGCAGTTGCTTTTGTTGGCCTTCTTATGGTAGTGCCTCCATTTTCCTTTTCTGTACATTCTGTCTGCAGTTTAAACATTTCTTGTTGCTGTTTCGCTTTTATGTTTTTGCTTTTGTTTATACACGAAGTCATTTTGTTCAAGAATCTTAATCAGGACAAGCTTATCTAGTATGCACAGCATTGCTGTCAAATAAGCGGACGAATGGACAGCAAACAGCAGCTGCGCCAGGACATGACATCGGCGACAAGGACCAACGGACCAACGGACCAGGTGAGCGACAGCGACCCGTTTTTACTGAACTCCTGGTTACGTCGTTTTTCTACCTTTTTTCTTTGTTTTTTGTTGTTTTGTGCAGTCAGTTCGTAGTTTTATTTTAACCAGGGAAGCCAATGAATACAAAGGAATAACAGATTGCCGCATGTCCTTGTCGTGGGATAGCGTATTTACTGTAAATACACTTCCGATGAGCCCAATAAAACCCCATGCTTATGCGAAACAACATGCGAGGAAATAATCATCTATTTCATATCTATAGTCTATAGCTCTCACCGTTTCCATTATCCATGCGTTTGACACTCAGTCTGTTCTTTGAAATCACAAAGAAAAAAGCAATAGAAAACTTTAAAAACCGCGATTTATGGCTATGATTTCGATTACTGCTATGAACTTGGTAAAAATGTGACGTTAGAGCTTGTATACACTGTATTAAATCCAACATGCGTTAACTTACCTTTTGGTGCACGGTTATCGCTGCAGCAGCTGCATCGCGCAAGGCCGGCACACCAACATCGGGCCCAACTTCAGTTGGCTTCTTCCAAAACACTCTCCGCCTCGGTGGTGCAGCTCGATTTCCGGGGGCTGCGCCGGCAGCGCCTTTACCCGCATGGGTCACAACTCTATCGTCAACAGTTCTGTTTGGCGTGAATGCATACTGATTGCGGTCCTGCAACCTCGGCTGCGGCGCTACCGCCGGTGGTGCTGCTGCCGCGGGCGCTGCCATGGGTATAAAACCGGGCAACGTAAGCGGTAACAGGAACATGCGATTGTCAGTTGCGATGTTGTTGGCGCTGCAAACACTGGAAGAAGTAGCTGAAGACACTGCAGTACTGTTCACATAATTATTCGGTGTTGAAGATGCTGATTGCGTCGGCTGCAGGTACGTTATCGGTAGCTGCGGTGGAGGTAGAGGAGGGGGCGGCACCGAAAGAGTGGGCATCGGTGCCATCAGTGTTGCTGTCGCTGATGCAGAGGAGCAGTTGGCTGCAAAGCTACAGTTCGTGGTGTAGTTGTGCGCAGCTGGTGTCGACGCGGACGCAGTTGCGGATGACTGAAGTGCCGTCATTGCAGCCATGCAATGCATTTGAGCTTGGTGTTGTTGCTGCTGTTGTTGTAGTTGTTGCTGCTGCTGCTTCTGGGTGCAATTCGGGCACGGGAAAGTGGCACGAACAGCTGCACTTGGAACCGAAGTACTTGCTGCGCCATTCACAATGTATGGGGCGCAGCTGCTGCGCGCTGTACTTCCCAGAGTACTAAATTTGGGTGCTTTAGGTCCATGCCAACACTCCACAGAGCAAGGCACCAGGCCGACTAAGCGCAGCCCCAAAGGGCCCGCTTCGGAGAGACCTGAGCTCGTTATCTTGACGTGTTCTCTCGAAGTGGTTTCGATAATTAAAGAGTATGAAGCATCCGCCAATACTGAAAGATCACAGGATGTTCGACGTAAATGAGTGTTTATAGTACAGATTTAGTATGATTCCGCCTGATAGTGAGGACGCTATAACAAATGAATAAATGAAGAGAGAGATTCCAAGTGCCATCATTTAAGTAGCATAATTTGAAGCTCATTAGGTTAACTACTACGAGTACTTAATTGGAATAATTAATGGGCAGAAATGACATTGGGCTTATATGAAACCCTCGAAGCATTTTGCCGTGAAAGAAAAGGTGTTTAGAAATATAAAAACTGTCGGTATTTGTTCCACTTCACTCGCGGAAAGCACTAAATCTGGAATGCCAAACAGTTCCATATAATGCACCAGCACAGAAGGTTGTCTCTGGTATTCCACCTGCTTTTACTGTTACATCCCCGTTTAATCACACACACGCGCAAGTTTACCCAAAACAAAAAACCAATTTTTCAGCTGAGTGCCTTTTAATTTAAAGTACATACCTTCGCCAGAGCTTACTTTCTTCGGTGGGCGTGTGAGGTCGTTGCCGGGTACACCGCAAGGCTCGGCGACAGCATGAACAGCAACAACTTGCCAGCAGCAGACAGTTTCTGACGAAACAATTGAGGTTGTTGTGAGGTGTTTTTTTCTGGAACAACTCCGATGGAATTGCTCTGCACACAGCGAGGTGCAGAGTGAAGTGCAAAGCAGGACGTGCGACTGGAAGAAGGAGCTTCTGGAGTCATGCGAACCGAAAATGCGGAGCAAATAAAAGTGCTGGCTGTTGTTGTGCTGTTGCTTATTTGCATGCTGCAACGTATGCGTGCAGCACCCTTGGACTCTGGCACAATGGAAAGTAAGCAGCCTTTTAGCACTTTCCGAGATGGAATTCTTAATGTTGCAAACACGGCAACTGTTGCTGTTATTATGGTTGTTTGTTGTTGCTGCTGCTGCTGCTGTTCCTTGCAGGCTCGTTCAACACGCTCACACGCTCCTACCTACACAACGTAAAAATAACAAAAAATCGTACTGTTGCGGCTGTTGTGAAGCTGCTGTGTTTTTGCTAGCTTTTTGATGGTCCTTTTCTTCGCCCGTTGATTAGTTTTTCCTGCAATCACTGCAGAAAAAATTAGATTTTTCCACTGGCAGAAACAATTTGTGGCCCAGCTTTATTATTGTTGTTCTTCCGACAATTCTTCGCATGTTGGCCTAGTGTTGCTTATATTTTTTGTGCTGAAGCCATTTTTCATTGTTTTCGGACACTGTTCACTCCTGATCGCAAGCAGTGAACGGGAAAACACACACAATTAGTCCCAGATATCTTGGTGTTTGCTGATTTTTTCCCTCACTGTACCACTAAATTTCCGCATCCGAATTTAATATCCCGCCGCAGGATCCATGAAACAAGCTGAAAAAATGTAAGGTAGCTTTTAGTTCTGGCAGCATATCGTTAAACTAAATTTAAAGCAAACATCTTATGCGACACTGAAAACGGAAAAGATCATCGCTCTAAATGTACGGGTGCACCCGAAGATCGAGCGACATCTCTTCTCCCCGCACATCTGCCGTTCTCTTCGATGCTAAAATGAATGCCAAAGCTTCCTCTAAAAATCGTCTAAACAACATAATAGATTTCCGGGGCCACGCAGAGTGGTTGAGTGAGAGAACCGGAGAGTTCAGGGTCACCAGTAAGAATTCTACGCAAGATGGTGGGGGATGGGGTCTATTTTCGGGACTTTCTGGTCTTTTCTATTCGCAAGCTGAAGCAGGACGTGAATCATGTAATTTTTCAGTGTGCATGATTTGGAACAGAATATCTGAATATGAGGATACTGCAATTAAGGGGCGGTCATCGGTAAAAAAGCGATCACTGCGGACAGAGAGATGATGTAACATGAATTCGTTGGTCACCAAGGACTTCTACGCCGTTCATACTCTTTCTTATTTACAACGTAGCTATATACAATGCCAAATGATTGCAAATGCTGGGTTGACGAATCGTGAATGTCAGTGGGCCGAGTCTCGGGTATCTACGAGGGCTCCACACCTTCAGTCGTCATGAAAATACAACCATTAGGTACACCATCGTACAGCTGTACAAAAACAGTATAAAACCAGCAGCACATACATACATAACCTGGTCTCCCTCCCCCAATCTGGTGCAGCGCTGGTGGTTAATTAAATTTAAATATTTTATCATCAAATAGCATCAAATAGCATCATCAAAGGAGAAAAGTTTAATGCCGCAGAAACAGCAATGAAAACCAAGGTTCGTTGATAAAATGTGGCAACCTTGTGTTGTGGTGCACCGGTTCTGCACTTTTTGGACACACTTCAATTTCAATCGATTCAAATAACTGCTCTGGATTTTATTCTGACTCCCACGAGCATTTTTGGGAACGACTTCTATATAAGCATGATTTTGGAAAGAAGAATGTCTCAAATCACTGAATGAAGAGCTAACACATTAATAAGAGTATATAGCGTGGGCCATCGGCGAGTTTTTCAACTACTTTTTTAATTACCAATATTTGAATATTGAATTTGAATTTTTATAACCATTTGAAAAAGAAACCAACCGATGGCCCACAATTTATATACTGTTCTATTCAAGACTGATTTAATATATCTTCTATGGATGTTCTGGCCTCTAATGTCGTTATTAAGTATATCAAATTCCTTAATAAATCCTGTGCACTCAACTGGTCAAAACTTTATGCATCATCAAAAAGAAGAGACCTCTGTTTACTCTCCGTAAAGTACTATACTCGTAAATACATACATATGTATGTATACAAAATATACAAATAGTACATGCGATACATGTTTACAGTATATTAATAATTCCTTTTGTAAACTTGTATAAGTACATCATTTTGAAGGAAGAGTAGTCGGAGCCGATCTTTGAAATCGCTCGATGTGGAATCACTTCTAGCAAGTTTGAGATCTCAGCTTTGGGTCCAGCTTTCCATGTTCGAAAATAACTCGTTTTTCCAGCGGACAGATTACATGGTGTCCTGTTATCCTTGAGCTATTTTCACAATGAAATGCCTAATGGTGTCCAAGCGCAACTTCTGATAAATGGCATTGAAATTTTCCGCCATAAGTATTCGAGGCTTTCGATTTGATATCGACATTGAATTCGAAGCTCGTTCTGCAGTTTAAACAATGAAACAGGAAGGCGGGATATCGTAGAAATCAAAAATTTGGGATTTTTTCTTTAATGTTGGCTCAAAAATTTGGGATTTTTTCTTTAATGTTGGCTCAAAATGAGTGGATAATCCACGAAACTAATAGAATTCGAAACGTATAGTAAAACCAACGTTTTCATATTTGCTTTGATAGAAGAACGGTTTCGATTTGATATGATTTTTTGCGGAGATGGACGATACTGGATGATGGACTCTGCGCGAGTCGTGGATGGAGTATGATGGAGTCTGTTACTACATCCGAAATATGTAAATATTCGAAGTATTTTAATCCGAAAATGACACTCATTTGAAATTACAACGTGGAGGGTCCTACAATTCGAAGGGTGCCACAAATCGTATCCACACCGAACCTTTACCATGAATGCCATAGAATAAACCCCAAATGTTGCTTGGGCCCAGAAGCACTTGAAGGAGAAATGCTCGTTAGGTGATGTTGGTCAAGGTTGCTAAGGTATTTCTTTGGTGTTTAGTAAATTTATGAGTGCCAATTCTATTGAAACGCCTGATCAGCAGTTAAATATGAGTACAAAACTGTTCAAATTCGGTAAGTGAAATTGCTCTGGTAGCGTTCTCACCTCTGTCGAGTCCATAAAATGTCTGAGCTCCTGGATTCGTGGTCACTGGAAGCAGCTGTATTTCGATAGGTTTGTTCACGCGTTGTCTGCTTAGTGTTGAGTCAAACTGCGCACAAATACACTCGGGACGAGCTTCGGGCTCGCAGATTCCGATGGACCGGTGAGTAAACAAAAAGAGCTGCATTTCCACTCAAATCTCGCCCAACTCGAAATTATATTATAAATAAAAGTACTTTTACTGAGTACAACCACATTTTGAAACTGTTTTTGATCACTGTAGAATATATACGAAGCGTATATCAGCTGTTCAAATAAACTCCGATATGAATGTTTGAGCCGCCAAGACTCTTCGTTTTGTGCCACCTTGACACCAACAGCACACACACACACACACACACTACTACTTATAGCCGCATCGGCTCAAAAAGCAACACAACAACCAACACACGCCATAAACTATGCAACGATTTACATCGCTACAAGCTACCACAACAAATGCGATGCGCGAACGCTTTGAGCGCTGTGAATGCACGCCAAACGTAGGTTTCTGCACTGCTCCGTAACGGACGAATGTCGCTTGTTGGTTATAACGCGGCACTTTGTTGGGACAATTAAAATCAGATGCAGAGAACAACGCCTTCTGTCGACGACTCAACACTGAAAAGTTGATGGCATTTTGGTTTAATGGACACACGAGCAACTCAGCCCCACGCACACGCTGAGCTTGAAGTCACCCTGCAAGCACTGTTCTCAGCGCCGATTCTATCGCGGAGGAGCAGCCACAGACAATCCAGTTCGGCTGGCCTGAATTGGCAAAAAACACACAAAAACAAGAGATCAACGCCTGCCCTCCTGATGCGGTGTGCGAATAAGCGAGCCGAGATTGCTGGCAAAAACTGTTGGACACACCGTGACGTATACGTAACTTGGAACCAAAACAATAGAACTGCGAGGAAATCACGCACACACAGCACACTAACGCACATGCACACACACAGTGCTATGCTAATTTTTCAGCATTCTCAACCGGCTAAGCTTCCACTGAGAGCATTTCACGTGCTCATGAAAATTCAGCTTGGCTCATTTCGGGACGAAGCCGCTGCTTAAAATATGAATCGTTCACAACGCAGTTCGACCAGCAGAGACGAGGTCCACTCTACAATAATGCAGGCACAGGACACCGCTAGAGGAAGAGAGAGACAGATAGGCGGGGATTCACAGCTGAGCGTCGAGCAATGCAAATGTTAGATTTCATGTGCTCCATGAAAGTTATTCTTGAGTGCTGCGGAAATCACTTGAAATGAACGTGTTCCTTCTACGTTTCTGCAAAAGTTCAGTTGTGGTCTTCGTGCAGATTCTCCTGGCAAAGAGCCGGTTAGGCACTCACTACAGAAACTTGCGTTTAGTAGTATTTTCGATATTCTCGAATGAAAGAGCATAGAAAACATTTAGCAACAAATAGCAAAGGAAACGAAATGAACTCCCATTGCATTTCCAGACTTTAATTTAAAAGTATAGAGACAACATTAGAATCTTTAATAGTTGTAGAGAATAAGTTACCACAAGGACTAAAGGACCTAACAGTCCAGATCTGTAACTGGGTCTTAGGTCTGGTATAAAATCGCAAGACAACAGAGAACTGTGCAGACGTTGCAGAGAGCAGAGAGCAGAACACGACGCACTCACTGCAATGCACAACACAGTCACAACCCTACAGCGCAGAGGCGGGCCACAAAGTGATAAACAGTTATGTGCGAAATGGGAGGCGCTTGAAGGGGAAACCAGTGCGAATGTAAGAACGCAGCTAACCATACAAACGAAATCATGGAAAACCGAGGCCAATGAAGCTGCTTTCTCCTGCATGCACTCATTCGAAACCTACAAAATGGCGGCTATTAAATAATACATGACGTACTGCTAATTCATCAAGTATCACTTAAAACTAAAGCCGAATAAGAAATCGAACTGAACCCCTCTCAAATCCGTTACAGCTACACCACTGCACTTTGTTTATATCCTGTTTATGAATAAACAACACCCTCCACAACAACCACACAGAGAACTACAACAATTCGAATAAAGACGATACAAAAGTGGGGAGCCGCAGCGAGGGGTGTGCGGGGCCAGGCAACTGAGAGCTCGGTTGGAGCACGGTGTTGTTGTTGGATTGTATCGCTTTTCCACGAGAAGACTCTCTGCAGCTACAGCGCTAAGGCAAGGACATGGAACAGCCATGGAACTCATTTCGTGAGAGCATAATCGCTGTACATCCAGGAATAACATAAACAAAATATGCCGCAAAAAGCACGAACAGAAGGAAAATACCAAGCCGTGTCCAAGAGCGAGCAGCTATCGATTAAAAAAGACTTCCTTCGTCGTGATTGACAGCTCGGCCATCTGATTAACTAAATGTAATTTGATGCAGCCCAGGAACTACAAAGCAAATGTCGCCCTCTTTCTCAATAAATATTCAGTGTTGCGACTAGTAAACGTGGGCAGCTTCGCGGAAGGATCGAGCGAGATCGCAATCGGCAGCATCGAAGATTAATCGCAAATTTGCGGACATTGTTTTGATTTTGAGTCGTTTGGTTATCATTGTATGCCGACTCCTATTTTTGGGTGACCCGAAACATACGCTTTTATGGCTTCAGAGCGTTCCTTCCGACGATTGAAAGTTTCTTTACATGCCTACAAAGTGAAAAACACAGATTTTAATTTGGAAATTTTTGTATTTAATTTTTTGTCATTCACTCATTCCTTTCCAAGTCAAATCTTAAAGACGATAGGAACGCTAAATCATTGGCGTGCGAGAAACTGCCTAAGAGTGGCTCACGCAAACCTTCTTCGCTTCAACGCAATTAGATAATTTTGCGTACAGAACGGACGACAGTCGAAAGTCACTCACCACATCGCTTTAAAGGAACCCTCATCACAATGCAGACACCCTTTCGCCAGACGAATTAAACAAATATTTACATTAAAAATCCTTATTTGCATAATTTACTCAAGACGAAGGAAGCGGCAGCCAGGATTCGACAGCGGAGGACCGGTGATGGGCGAAGATGAGGGATGGGGACACACCAGATGGGTTAAGCGCTAAAATTTAGCCAAGTACGTAATCAGGTTTGTGTTGCGGTTGGAGACAATACAATTTCTTGATCTGCGCTTCAGAACTTCTATATGGACATCCTTAGTATATGGACTTGGGGACCATTAAACTCGGTTGGTCCCCTTAATATGGCCGCGGACTAAAAAGAACGTGCAATTATCACATAAGCAGCTGGTTAATGAAACGCTTTATTTCACCGCTTTGCATAAAAACGCATGCCTTTTAAGGAAATCAAAATCTTCGTGGAATGTATTTGAAGTGAATGTAGTCACCATTGCAAGTCACCGAAAATATATGTATGTCCCATCGTAGATGAATGTTTTCTATAAGGATTGAATATTTCTTAAAGTACTTAAGGCAAAAATAGGGACACTGTATTTTCCATTAGTAACAATTTAAAACAATTTCAAAACAGGTAGTTGTTCGATTCCCTCTCGTGTTCTTATCTTTTGAGGAGATTTCCCTTAAACAGTTTTATTCACCTGAAATAAAATCGCATCAAATATGTCGCATCTCAGCTGAGCGGAAACCATTTCATATTCAAGCGGAAGCGGAAATGAAAAGCAAACAGTGACAGTTTGCGTTGCCAAAGCAGACCTCCACACACACGTATACACACAAACACACACGCACACACATTCTTACACGCAACTGACAGGAACGCCGATTAGCTTGACGAAGTTGATGTCCGCCGTTTTTGCGTTATCGCGTTGGTAGCGAGACGCGCTCGATGCAAGCTAACGAATTCCGAACAAATTGCAAATGAACGACTGTGGTGCGGCGAAGCCAGGCGAGGCAGCGAATTGGTCGCTAATGCCTCGTGAACAACGTGCAGACATCGCCGGCACGCTGACGGAGGCTTCCGCCTGATGTGGAGTGACGTGAGTGGATGCGGGCTCAGCGAGAAAATCAGATGCCGTCAATGTAGAACAGGTACAGCCAGCCAGCCTCGTCCTGCCGAAAGAAAATCTTCCTAGCCGGATGTGGAATGTCGCGCCAGTTGAAAAGAGCGGCGGATGAACGGCGAAGATTCCTGGATTTGTTAGGTTGTGTGCTCGACCAAGGAAACGCAGTTTGGATTAAAGCTGCTTCAGAAGACTCAGTCGCTTTAACAGCTATCAACTATTTAATGTATTCGAGGTCTATAAAGATAGAACAATGGAATAAAATAGAAACTCGTATAAAAACAGAACCCAACGCATTTATTTTCGGACCGTCAGATCCAACTCTAAAAACAAAAAGTGAAATCTTAAGAGTTAGCGGAAAATATGGATTGCGGCTGATCTTATTCTAAGTAATGGTTGCTGTTGTTGTTATAACCGCCGAGTTGACTGGAGACTTTCTTCTGTTGGAGTGAAATTTACCTTTTATGGAATTGGTTAAGAAAGTATAAGATTTTAAACAATATTGTTAACAGTATTAATATTGTTAATAAAGGGAGGAAATAAAGTAAGAGGCCTTTCATTACGTTACTTACTCCTTTTAACAAAGCCCCTCTTTAATAAAGGAACTCAATTACATTTGCACTTCGATTAGAGAACGTGCAAAGATATTCTTCTACAACTAATCGCAACTGTCGTCTCCAGCACCAAATAACAACAAAAATATACGCGGTATCCATGTCAAAAACTAACTCTGAGCATTTATCAAATCTGAGATGAATTCGGACAACGTCTTCATGTTGTTCTTGTTGTTTTCCAATCTGTGCATTACGCGTGTACCACTTAATGTGTTCTTTACGACTTCCAACGTGAATTTAATTGATGATCACAGCAGTAAAGTTAATTAAGGAGATATAATCACTGCCTATTACGGACCACATTTTCGACTTCCATTCCATTCCACTGCGAATTCATTACACTCGGCACAAAATCTCCGTTGATAGCAGTGATTTCCATCCGCTGGACGGATTTACGTTTTTCTGTGAATGCTGCAATTCTAAATATTATATATGATGGTTTTTGATAATGCTTCCTAATTTCTTAAATATAGTTGAATCAATGAATGTCCTGAATGTCTGAACTTGTTATTACTTATTGTTATTGTAAATGTTTTCGGTAACTATTCACAGTGCCTCTATCTGATGTATCTAATGCTTGCCTTTACAAGGCAGGACCTATTTCAGGCTTACGTGCCTTCATATTTTCGGTATTTATTTACAAAATATACCGCAAACAGAATGGTCAATGCAACTTTGAAGTTGAAATATGAATAATCTCGAACTTGCAAACACAACAAACCCTTTATCAAGGATCCAGCGCATATAAAATGATTTATAATAATATCAACCCTCAGAAAAGCAATTCTTGACGTATATATAATATATCAGACATACTTAAATACTGTTCATTGAGAAATAGTTTAAAGGCAAAACGAACATATTCGAAAACAGTGAACTTATTACCAGATTTCGGAGCGTAAAGGCCATTTATCCATTGAGGAAAGCCATCCAGCATATGTACATACGATTACATAGAATTTAAACATATACCCAGGGTATATGTATACTCTTTAGCGTTTCATTCACCTACTTACTACATTACTTTCATGAGACTGCATTATTACAGTAGTAGTACATTTTTCTACTTCCCAACACGCCCCAACTACCGCGTCTACGGGGCTATAATTCATT
The DNA here is from genome assembly GCA_943737955.2 of Myopa tessellatipennis. Lineage (NCBI taxonomy): Eukaryota > Metazoa > Arthropoda > Insecta > Diptera > Conopidae > Myopa > Myopa tessellatipennis. Next base: position 61,008,883 of record OX031314.1, on the reverse strand, counting down.
TTTACGCGTTAGGAATTTCTTTTATGTTTGCTGTTTCACACCCTGGCTGCTACTTTCGCCACAATGCACTCGATTCTGGCGTAATATAAGTCATATGCGGTGCCTTGTTTGGCTTTCTTGCTTCTTGTTCTAATTCGGTGTGAGAAACGCACACGTCAAGCAAGCTGTTTATTGCTTTCAACGCCAGCGAAAGAAAACCTTTTAAACAATAATTCTTCTTTTAAGCTACAAAGAGTACGTAGGAAAGTCTTCTGTTCGGTATTTCGTTTTATTAAGTTAAATTTAAAATTGAATTAACATCTTATATGCTATTTTCGCTGTTTAAAGTAGCGAAATTCATAAAAACTAACTTCTCTCAGTGAAAACTTCTATGTGCATAACCATGAATTCTTGAATAGTACAGAAATCTCTATCTTTAACATATCAAACACTGCCATTCAGACGACAAACAAGACTGTTACGCACCTGAGCTCGACATTGCTATCCCCAGATATGCTTTCATCTTCTACGAGTACCTTCTTCATTGCACATCCAAAGTAAATGTTAATATTTTATGGTATGCTTTGCAGGTCCTTAATGAATTTTTCATATCATAATGTAGCTGTGTGGATTTAGTTAGCAGAGCTCACAATTCATTGCATTGTAACCTGGACCTGTTCTCTCATCCCCAAATGAGAATGTAGTGTGGTAGAGTTGCCATCCGACTACAAACTGAGACGGCTTAAACGGCTCAAAAAGATAAAAGACACACAAATAAAAAGGGCATCTTTTAATACTTATACTTACAATATATGAAACAATACATATCATAGCTCAATTTGAGGGGATGTGTTTAGCAGGAGGCAATATGAACTTCTTTTAGTATTCATCAACTCTTCTCGAAATCAAAAGGATGTCATCATCATCGAATCCTAATTTTCCATTCCATTTGAACTCAGTTGTCGCTTATTCCTTCATTGAGATAAGTGAGACTTAATCATCACTGAAGTATTGTTGAGGAGTGGTGATTATTTTGGGCGCAATTATTAATTAAAAAGTGTGTTTGTTTGATGAAAGAGAAACTACTTGGCAACTCCGCTGCTCCCGAAGCTGCTGCCAAATTTAGTGCAATGCAACGCAATTCAAGAGCTTAGAAAAACAAAAGCCGCTCCTTCCCCTCGCTTCCTGTTGAATCCGAACGAGCGCAGCGCTTTCCTCTGTAAAAACAGAACTACATTATCATCACAGGGAATGCAAGGATGCATTAGTCTGTCACATGTCCTCTGAGGCAAATTCGTTGTCGTTGTTGCTGCAGTTGTTGTAGCTCCAATTGAGATCCGTTCTAAGTCATTCCTTGCATCCGTGCAACGTACTACACAGCGTTTTATTACCCTGCCAGTTGCACACACAGCGTTTCATGACAGGGATTCGGCGGCTTCTACACACCCTTTATGCATACCAACAGCAGCTCCTCCTTTGCAAATTATGACATGCCGAAGGAAGAACGCAAGCAGTCGTTCTGGCCACGTTGGCAGCCAATAAGCGGAACCTTGCTATTCGATCGGACGCAGTGAGAAAATGTGGCTCGCTCAGATGTGCTAATGTCTGTTCTTCGGGGAAATTATCGAAAATTTTGCATTTGCGGAATTGTACAGCATCTGAACGGCTTCGATTGGAAAACGGACGGTTGTGTGCTTGTGTACTGTGCCCAGCTCCTCGGTGTGAACTGCAGATTTGACAAAAATTGGAATCACTTTTATCAGCCAGCAGCAGCTGTTGAAGCGAGCAAGCTCAGGCGATTCAGCATGCCAAATTGCTCCGGAACTATTTTGCCACAACGTCGATATTCGACCGATTGCTGGCCTGACGTGGCGTTGATTTTGTACACAGCTTATGTGAGGTATTTCTGGCCGTTTGAGGCTAATTCCGTGGTCCGGCAAAGGAAACCCCAAATTTTCGTTTACAAATTGAAAGATGGAATTACATGGAGACATAAATGCAAATGACATAAATGGATAAATACGCCATGCAATACAAGCATACGTATTGTGCTGAGTCACTGCAAAGTTGCTTCATTGTGACACTTGTATGGAAGACATTCTCAGATATTAGACAAGCACACATCAGCTTTCCTGAAATCAGTCCTGAGATCCCTGAAAGGATTCCTGATTTCTTTCTCCATATTTCATGCTTTTAAAGGGATTTCAAATTCCTACATTTTCGGAAATATTGATTCACGACATTCCCTTTTCACCCTCTTCAAGACTTTTACAAGGTAATCAAGGCCTCGAATTGTTTTATCATAGCTTCATGTCCTGATATTCCCTGGAATTCCCCACTAAAACACGAAACATCAAAACGCACGACGAAAGCTTTATTGAAATTCCTACGCAGCAGCGACCACGTCAATTGAAAGACAATAAACGACGAAGCAGTCACACGGAAAATTCTAATATTCACACAATTTAATTAACAAGGATAAATATTATTTCAGGAGCAAAGCACATCGACGGTGCAGAGTGGGTGGCCGAGTTTTCACTGAACTTGCGCCCCACGAAGCACTGGCTGGCGGTCTGGCTGCCCGAATGTCTGAAGGCGAGGAATCGACGTAATGCCAGATGACAGGGCGAAGAGCGCCAGCGTTTGCGTTATTAGAATTCATCGCCCATTGAGATCGAAAGGTAGACGCTATGGACGAAGGGGTGGAAGAAAGAAGCGAACACTGCAAAGGATGATGTACTCGTTGGTGCTTTCGATGTGTTCTACTCTACTCCACTCTGCGGCAGTGCGCTGTGTAGCTGAATGTTACATTTGAGCTTGCTCCTGATACGTCACCGTCGGCAATAGCTTAAAGTACCCGTCTAGAGCTCTCAGGATCCATGCAATGTCAAAAAAGCCCGAAATCTGGTTTGCTTTTGTTTCGAACTCATTGCAACTTGGGTCTGATTCTGCCCCACGTGCCCTCTTCCAGAGCCACCGCCTGGCAAGTAATTCGCCGTAGCAAATGGGTCCTTCCTTCGTGGCTTATTTGAGGATTTGGAATTTAAGATATTTTAATCCCTTCTGTTTTGTTAAGCTCCGTCTTAAAATTTCGTTATCTTGATTGAAGCTGGTGGGTTTTCGCTCACTTGCAGTCGTTGCTCCTTGTTACTTGTTGTTGTTATTCTGTCGCTATGCATATTATTTGCCATTGCAAATCAATGTCGTCGACAACATCTTTTCAACCCTGCAGCTCAAAATGCACACCGACTTTGGCAAGTTTCAGCGCGGGCACCAGTAATTAAGTCAATAGAAGTGGAGCTGCCAACCCAGCCCACACTTTGATCCGACGACAGACGGTGGATTTTATCAGTGAGACTGGACGCAAAATTAGCTGAGAATCAAAATGTAATCCCGCATATTAACTAGAAAATGCCCGCAATTTATACGAATTTCGGAACATGGAATGTTTTTGTGGTGTAAATGAGTATTTTCAGGTTATTGTTAGACTAAGCTAACGAACTGCCGATTTTCGCTCTGGTAAGCATAATAAATGATGGTTACAACTCAAGTTATGTCACATCAGAAGATGTTCTATAAAACAACATACGAGCTCAAAGAAAAATAGTACTTTTTAGAAAAATGTTTGTATTTAAAGAGCTCTCTTCATCCTCTGCTCCTCCCTCCCGCGAGAGTTGACCAGACCGTCCTGGGAATTAAATTCTTAACGGGTTCCACCTTCCAGTATTCTGAACGCCTTCAAATGACATTGTCGTCAACTGAACTGGACTTTTGGCAGAGAGGAAGCCTGCCCCGTCTGTTTTCCATCTCCGAAGGCGTCAGCACCTGATCCAGCTTGTTCCCTTCTTGATCGTATTCTATTTTTTGTAGTTTTCCATGTTCATTTTGAATTAAAATTGCATGTAGTCGTTCAAAAACCGATTAATTTATTTTAGAGATGGTTAGTTTTTGATACGATTAGTGCAACAATTGATCATACGTACCCATAGTATTTATAATCATATATTAAAATAATTAGTAATGCTAATCAGTAAAATTCACAGAAATAATGGAAATACATCACTATTTTAAGCACGAAGTTTAAATTCCAGTGCCATTAAATGGTGAGCACTTTCTTTGCTTTCTCCTCTCTCGGTCTCTTCTTTTCGTCGTTCTTCTGTTCCTTCTTCTCGTTTGCAATTTGCTTCTCTTCATATCACACTCGCTGAAGCCCACTTAAGCAAACCGGTTAAGATAAGACACGCAGTGACAACAACTGTCTACATGATAAAGAAAGAATCAAACTTCGACCATGTCTTTCCAATAAAAGCGAAAAGTCCGCCCTACCCACGCCCTACCGTCCACGGACAGACACCACGTAGACAGACAGACAGACAAAAAACTTTCACCGTCGACAGCACTTCAAGCGAGGGAAAGAAGCACCATTTGGTCAAAGTGTTGCCAGTCTTTTGCGGCAATAAGTGGGTGGCGGCGCCGCGTGCCACAGACGCTTTCCGCTAAAGCCATCAAGCAGTCGATTCACAGGCTGCCTAAGCTGATGAGGGTGACTAGATATTCCTCATTGGAGCTCTCACTCCCACTGAGCCACCCACCTGCCAACATCAACACGTTGCTTGGAGAGTTGAATGCTTGAATGCAGCTTTTGACTTCATTGAGGACACTTGGAGCCAAGTGCAATTGCTGGAGACCATTCATGGCGAAAATGATTCAATTGAACTGCTTTCAAATGGCTGAAAGAGACAAAAAATTATTATAATTTCTGTTTTTGGCGTGTACACCCGCGATGGGCATCCGTCTTCGCAAAGTTTACTTTTGCGTACGACGCGCTCTGCTGCTTCCTCTTCCTTGTCAAAAGCGTGCGAATTGAGAATTGAAATCTCGCAAGAAACATTCAGAGTTCAAACAGTGTAAGTGAAATTAATGTTACATTCCGCCGCATTGAGTTGAAAACGTTTAAGTTATCAATAGTTTTAATGGGATCTCTTGACAGAAGAGTAATTTAATGTGATGCTGTGAGAAGTGCACACAATTTCTTTTATACCTGGCACTAAAGATTCAGTTTTATTTATAAATTGATTGATGGTGTTTTTTTTATGAAATATGATGGAATCATTTAAATGTTTAAATCATAACTGGAGGAAGGACGTAGTTCTCTCAATCTAATCTAATTATAATAAATTATTACATTTTTGTAGAAGCCAAATTAATCTTCTTCCCTCTAAAAAGTTCCAGAAAGAACCAAAGAGCGGCGTGGTACAGTCTTCAGTCTGGGATTCCGAGTAAACGGAGGTCTCAGTCTCAAGAAACGGAAGCTCTTTTGTTTGTTTTGTTTGAAATAAATACTAAATAGTGAATCTCAGCCCTGGACTACTTATTAACTTCCTTCATTAGGTTGTTGGAGAAAGCTGTAAGAAATGCACACTACTTTCATCGCAGTTTCAGTAACTTGGCGAAATTAGAAGGTTAGTCCATTGTTCAGAGAACCTTCATTTCTTAAGGAACTCCATTCATCCCAAGAAATCACCTTCTCCTCTCTGCAGTCCTTTCGATGTCCAATATTTGTGAAGCTTTCTGCTCTAACCTGAACACAGGGAGAGCCCCAGCCCCGCCCGATTTTCGCCTTGAACTATGCCAGCGCTATACCAACAAAATAATAATTGCGGTTGGGAGTTTTGATTTGCAGTTGTTTCCTGCACACACATGCATATGCATGTATGTGTGTATGTGTGTATATACAATAGATACGTACACCTTCTCGTAATTTTTGTTGCCTGCTTTCGTGCCTTTAAACAAACAGCAGCAACAAAATAGTAGAAGCAACGCCTTCGCAATCGCTTCATTCACAATTTACAGTGTACGAATTCAGTTTCCACTGTGTCCTGTTTGATTGTATTTGTGTTTCTGATTCTTCTACTGCAATGTGAAATTTATAACACCATGCAAGCTGCATCACGAAAGCAGCCAGCGCCCAGATTCGGAGCAAGTGCCACACCTGAGAGGACGAGTGTGGTGAATATTGTTGTTTATCAATACAGCAGTCCAGTGAGTCAAGATTGCAGCACTTTGCTTGTCTTAGCTCGGGACATTCGTGGGTGGGCGGCAGTGTGTGGGTGTGCTTGTTTGTATTTGTGACCGCACTGTCACACCAACAAATGTGATTTCACCGCTCTTATTTGTACACGCCTCACAGAGCGCAAATCCTCAGCAAGAAATCCTTTGCTAATTGTTTGCAATTGAGCTCGACAAACAATACATAAGCGAGGCTCTTTGTTACACATGGTATTTATAAGCTGCCAGAACACGCTATAAATCCTCGTAAGAATTTATGCAGCAAGCGGCAAGCGGCAGGCGGCGGCTGTTGAGGTGGGTGCAGTAGGGTGACAGACAGCATCGGAGTGTTGGTCTTGGAGGCATACTTAATGAATATTAAATAATGTTTGTGTGCGAACGTTTTCCGGATGATTTACTATGTTTTAATATGATTTACGCCACTCTCGTCGAGTGCATGCTTCCATGCGAGGTTTTTGTCCCGTCGTGAGTGAGTACGTCAGCAGCAGGTTAAACTGTGCCACGTTGACAACTTTTGAATATTGTGAATATTAGAACCATGATAACTTTTTGTGCACCGCAAGTACAGAAAACAGGTCCGTGCTCAAGTGCATAGAATAGAATTTTCGGCTGCCAATAGCAGCATCATGTCCCAATAAGATCACAGCACAAATCCCCTAGAAAGTCCGTATAAAATCGGAAAAATGCCGCTACTCTTACGACAAATGAAAACTCATAAATTGTGCAGAGGATATGCGAGGCTGCTTGCAAGGATACGATGCAGCCGCTGAAAGGGAGTTACAGACCATGTGATAGCGTGGTGGCGGCTACGAAGCGAGGGATTTGCGATTTAGAGTTTCACGGATTGTTGTATATATAAGTATAAGTATATATTACTATGAAAACAACAACAACAACAACAACAGCAGAAAACAAACTATAAAACAGCCATGAGCGTGAACCGCATTCGCGAAATAAATTCTAAGCTGGAGGTTCCATGTGTCCATGGTTGGTGACCAGCTCGAGGATGCGCAGCCTCGTTACGTGTTCGCCCCACTGTAGCATGCGGTTTGACGCTGTGTCAGTTTCCAAATTAAAAAGTTTACCAAAAAACTAACAAATGGCCGCCATATTGTTGGCGAAGCATAAAATCCTTTTTCACTCGCGTGTTAATTCCCCCCAAAGCCAAATATAAAACAGAAACACAGCTAAATGTTTGCCAAACCAGCGAAAATTCCAGAGGAAATCCAAGATTTGCCTGAGCGCCAACAACAGCAATGGTCAACATGTCCGCACATGCATACGGAATATCGCACACACCGTTACATCGCTTCGCAGCAGCATATTTGGCCAGCTGCTGGCTACCACCGCCAACACCAGCACCAACGCCAGCACCAGCACCAACGTCGATGGAGGTTGTCACCGATCCTGTGGTTGAGAAACTTTTGTTGCAAACGCGGTCGGTCGATTGGGCACACTTGAGCCATTAGAGCCAAAACAGCTTTTTTGCACTTATTGGTGTCTATTCCGAAGGCTCAATTTTGTTGGATTGACCAAGCGAATAGCCAGACAGACCTGCAGACGGCTGGACGGACAGCTCGAACGCAAATAGAAGCAACGTGTAGCCAACGCGGTCCGATTCGAGTTTTATTCGAGTGTAAACCACACCACGGGATCATCTGGCTCAAAAGTGGTTTATTTAACGAGAACACTAGACAATACATACATACGTACTAATACATATGCCAACATAAAAATATATAGCAGCACATTCGTGTTAAGCTCGTATATTTGATACTTGAACGCTGAGCGAACGTTGGATTGAATCGGCAGACTTGACATTGGCTCTGATAAACTCTGGGAACTTACTCACTAACTGTCCATGTTTCTATCTATACATCGTTCTTTGTACTTCTTATCTGCAGTAACCCTTGATTTAACCCTTGGCTAAGATAAGTCCATTAAGATGAGCTTAATTCAAGCAACTTGAGACTTCTAGCCTCAGACAAAATACTGTTATGATGAATCACTTTAAAAGATTCAGATTACATGTTTTGTTTTTCTGGAGGAGGATGCAGAAGGAAGTCGGATCAGAGATGTCAGCTTCGGTCTGTGGGAGAGTTTTTCTTGGGGAAGCCGAAGAGAGTAGGTCGGGGAAATCCAACACATTTCCCATGAAAGCAGCTCTCATCGCTCTAAACAGCATTTCGAAAAAGATTAGGTTTCAAGGCCTCTCTAGTGAAATCATGACAACTACCGTACCTAATCTTGGGATAAAGTTTGAGCACGAAAAGGTAAGTATTCCTGTATATTCATAAAGAGAAATACCGAGAACTCGTGTTATCGTAATTGAAAATCAACAAAGCCTGCAACGCAATTTATGGGTAGCTCCGGCATCAACAATCAAAATATTGAAGCACTGACGTCCACGTTGATGTTAACTGAGTTAAAGTATTTTCAAGTGCGTTATATTAAATAATTTTAATGTTTCAGACGTGCTTTTAATTGGAAAATAACCCTCCAAGGTGCTGTGTAAACAACCTCCGTCTATGGCAGCTCTCGCCTTGTGGTCAATCTCATGCTGGTCACTGAAATGCGCGCCGTGTCCGGCACATGAACTATGAAACATAAAAACTACTAGCGCACAAATGACAACAAAACCAGATTAACACCGACACTGCACACAGTCGAACACACACGCCGCAACATAACGGAGACAAAGTACACTGTTATGTTTACCTTTGGAACGGTTGAAATGATACGAGCCAGGACCAACAACAACAATAAATAGCAGCTGGCAACTCTGCTGCGGCCACATACAAACGAATTGTTGGGCGGACAAAGGAACAGAGGGCAATAATATGAAAAGAGAAAAATTAACAAACAAGCTGAACAACTGCAAAAATGCGCATTTTTAATGCTTGTGTGTGCTTGTGTGTCGGTGCGGAATGAGATTGTGTTGCGCCGTGACTACGAAGTGAAGTGTTTTTCTTTAATTTCAGGTGTTGACAGTGTTACCAGCACATTTTCTGTAGACAAAAAGCATTTGGCGCATTTTCCACTTCCGCAACGTGAGCTCGTCCGCAGTGAGCCTGACCTACAGCAACACAAACATGGACGCTGACCGAACCACACGAGCCACGTGCAGTTGCTCTAACGACTCGCTGCTTCCAATTTGTGAACAACCGAAACAGCATTTTAAATTTTTCCCGAAGCTTTTTTGTCAGCTGCATTTTAGTTTTTATTTAAAAATATGTACGTGAAAAAGTTGCTGGAAATAAAAAACCGAAGAAAACAAAGCCTCAAGGAACTCTAGCTTCGTGAAAACAACGTCTACATTAATAATTTACTACAAAATACGTATTCGAAACATTCGAATACAGGTTTAGAACCTAACTAAACCGAAATGAGACTTTTCATGATCTTAGCAGCCGATAAATGCAAAAACTTGAAACTCAAAACAGTTGAGAATCTTTTCTTCAGCTGTCGCCTAAACGAAGCGGCTCTGCATACTATAATATATACACACAGAATAATTTTCCGGAAATGGTCCACACGCAGGACAGTCTTCAGATAACAAGATCTCTCGGAGCACTGAAGATGCTCTTCAATCGTCCAATTTACATAATTCAAACTGGCATCGCGGTCCGGCCGTCCGTCCACGAGAAGCGTGCTCTGAAAGGAGCACCATAAGGATAATAAATAAATATAAATCTGGAAAAGACTTTTTATCCAATGCATTTCATTGAATGAAGCCGAATGCAGCCTCAAATAATCATTATGCAAATTCTTGTGTACGGAATTCGGGTTTGCGTACTTTTTGAGGCATAAGCAGTAATAATGCAAATGTGCTTCTTGCGCCATCCAAGGTTCTTTTCTGGGAGACAGCCCAGGAGCCCGGGAGCCGTTGCTGGCAGCGGAAAATATCCGCAGTCAACGGAGTCTATGCATAAACTTTAGTCACAAGTCCCAAATTTATGCATCGAAAAGGAAAACTCAGATGCTCCTTCCTCGGAACATTCAATCAAGTTTACGGCCAACTGCAAGTTCCACGGAAGCCTGCAGCCAGGAGGCGAAAACGGCGCTGCTTGGACAAGGGTCCTTTACGCATCATTGAACATCCGACAAGTTTCTGTTCGTTTTTCGGCGCTATGACTCCAGTTAGAAGACTGAAACCAATCAATTAATTGTATTTATAAATGCAAGCAATATTTTAATGCACGAATTCCGCTGTGAGGAAAAAGTGGGCCTTTTCCTCGCCGTTTGTCGTCGATAGAACGTCCCATCCTTGTCCTCCGCTTTCTTTATTCTGTGTTACTTAGTATTGATGACGAATTGTGTTGCCATGAATGGCCATAATATAGTAGGTCGATATTTCGCAGCATTACTTCGGGCATTTAGCGGTGTTGAAATTTCTCTGTTCGCTGTTATTCCAACATCTAATCTATTGCTATATGTACATACTTAGATATGCCTTTGTATTGAAATCACTACTAATCAAACATGGCCGATGGTATAGAAACTAAAATACAAATGAAGCTGATGTTTACGCAACACTTTAAGCATAGAAAAGCCAGCCGTATAAAGACTCAAATTAGAGCGCATGGAATGACACAAAACGCTTATAATGTCTCGCGAGAGACTCACCAAAAAACCATAACGCAACACAACCGCAATCACAGAAGAAATGCTGTACACTGTACAGGGTCCCACAGCAACATAGTCAATAAAAACGAAAACATAAGAAACAATAACGGCACTAGCAACATGGGATACAATTACAAGAACAACGACAATAATGACAACAACAACCATGACAATCGCAATATAAATGAAATAATTTCAACTGCTTGATTTCGATTGTTTGTTCATTAAACATCCAGCACGGAACCGCATGGAAATTAAAAGGAAGAAATGAGAAAAGTAAAATAAATGTTAATTAGCAGCAAAGAAGCGAGAAGAACGTAAAATATCAATAAAATGGAAATAAAAGGAAGACGTAAAGAATGGAGAGCATAACAGCAACAATTGTTTCAATGAAATTTCAACAAATTGCACCAAAAAGAAATCAACATTAATCAATGAGCTAACAAACGGAAGTGATGCAGAAGGCGGAGGGAAGGCCAGACGAAGCCTCGGAGACTGAGAAACGAAGGCGGTGAAGTAAAAGACAAGCAGAATTCCCAACAATTCGGAAATAGAAAAAGTTTTAAGTGCAGAGCATTTATTTCTGCGTTCGACGAATGAATTCAATTTGTTGTTGCGAGGACTTCCCACGGGTTGGCGTCTGAGGCGGCTGTGGCCCGGTTGTGGCAATCGAAACTGCGCGAGATTGAGAAATAAATCTTGCCGTAGCAATGTAGACAAGTCATTTGCGAATGGAGATAATTTGTTTTTATTGTTGTTGCCGAACTCATTGTGGAAGTTTCCCAAAATATCGGGTTGCTCCGAGATCCGGTTCGGGGGCAAAACCTGAAGCGTGGTTCGCAGTGCAAATTCGAGTTTTAAACACTGAAATGATGAGTGCGATTTACAGAACAAATTCATTAGCATTTAAAAGGGCGCTTCTAAAAATAGGATTTTCGTTGTCGGTGGTTTGGAGGCGTCGATTTAATAAATTATCAATTCATCAACTAATTTTCGGTTATAGCCGACAATGCTTACTCCGAGCAGTTTGATCATCACTCCACAGAATCGCAGCAAATTTCGCGTGAAGCGAATTCAATCGTTCACAGTCGTTATAAATTCGCTACATGTTGGGAAGCCATCTGCCAGGATTACACACTCCTATTCACCGGCTCACACGCACGGGCAGCACTCTCGCCCATAGATTACAGAGCCTAAAACGTGAGTGTAGCAGAAGGCGTACCCTCTCCCGCTCCGTCAGCCGCTGCAATCACTCGCGCTGCCAGCATCACACATCCTGGCGCTGCTCCATGCTTTTGTCTAACGGTTTCCGGCAAGCGTCCAGCGATGGGAACTTGTACAAAGCTTGCTCACATGCACGAACGATTGGGGAAAAAATAAGGATCCCAAAATAAGGAAACACACTCTTGTAAAGCACACGAAAGGCACTTTTCGTCGCTGTTGTTGTACTTGTTGTATTTGCCATTATTACTGCTGTCCCACAGTTACAATTAAACACATGTTCGCAGTGAGTTTTCGCTACAAACCATTCGTACACAAGTTTCAACTACTTTTTTGTGCTATGCTTGGGGTTTTGTTGTTTCTGCTGTTGTGGCTCTGCGATTGTCATAAAATGGAAGACAAACTCTTTGCGCCTGTCAGCGAAACTTAAAACAAACTGAATTTCGGAAAAAGCATCAACCAGAGACACACACAACCTCGGCAATCACAACACAACAACGAGTAAATTGAAAAGCATGACGCTGTGCCCAGCAGGAAAACGTTTGCTCTAGCGCAATTCTACGGTCCTCGGCCTTCCTCGGGTTCCGCTTTCCGCCGGCGACTAAAGCTGTCGTGCAATAATTCCTGGTTCCATTTTCAGCGCCGGCCATGGAGAGGGGCGTTTATTAAAGTCTAAAGTAAGTTGGCATCACTTTGTAAAAAGGAACGCGATTTTATTTCGTTAAAAGTTGGAGATGATGCAGGCGATTTGAAAGATGTCATTCGCCACCTTCTTACAGCAAATCGTCCTTAATTTAATAACAAATCGATTACATTCGGCAGGGCAGACGAAGTGCGAAGTTGTTCTTATGTTAACTTTGCTAACTAATGAAACTCCGCACTTCATTTAGAAATCATTTGCTTCTCCTTTCGCGTTGCCGTGCATGACTTTTTGATCAACAGTTCGTGAATTAAAGTCTCTGCTTTTCGCTGTGCACTTTTAAGAACTTATTCCTCGATTTAAGATAGCAGGGATTTCTTTTGAAAGGCATTTTATTTTCACTGCACAGGACGTGGCTTTGAAAGCACAAAAACCTCGGTCTTTAGAAGTGTTGCCAACTGACGGTGACAACCGAAGTGTTGTAAGCAAGAAAGAGCATTGAAAGAGTGCGGACAAATGACCAAGTTTTATTTTGATGAAGCAACCACAACTTGTTTTGTCTGTTTTTCGTTGGACGACACTTTGGAGTGCTGTCGGATATTTAGCAGAGACGAGCAACTGAGGTTTAGTTTAGATTAGTGCGGAGATTCGTCCTTGTTCTCGAAACACCTCCGCTCCTGCAGTACAATGGGCCCTACTTTTGTTTCGATGAAAATATATACATATAATATATCCGTACATAACTTTATTTATTTAGACTTATATAAGGCACACGGAAACTTACAGAAACCTTAAAGAGCTGCTAAGGAGTGGATTTCCGACGTTTTACTTAAATTAAAAAGAGGCTACACAATTTTTATTGGACCAAAAAGCCTTCACGACAGCTCCACGCGAATCCTTGAAGAACCGTCTCGGGCTGCCACAAGTTGTTGCTGACAGTGGATTTCCAGACGGAAAATAAACGAAGAACTGTTAGACCAAAATGAATTTCAAAAATAAAAACGGCGATAAAAAAAAAGGAATCGCCTAAAAAGGAAGCCTCCTGCAGGAATATTCAAAGGTCTCTCTTCCGTCCCACGCGCTCGACCGTCCGCTGGAGCGGTTAACTTCGCGGGGTGGCAATATTTTGTCTAGGGGCGGAAAGCTGTCATAAGCAGATAAGCTACCGCAACACGCGCTCGCAGGGTTATATTCACGTTGATTTACTAGATCCAGCTCTGCATATGCTAATCATGGCACGACGCAACGACCTCGGGAGCTGCCAAGCCGGCGGCAGACACTTCAAACGTACTTTCGGGACTTCGGGCGTGCTTTAGACACACGTTCGGCGGTTATCCCATCAAAAATTTCCTCTCAATACACTCACCCTGCACGAACCACTCCTAACCATTTATATTTGCTGAATGAAAAATGTGCTGAAAAATTAAAGCAAAGCCAGCAACTAAAAAGCCAAGCAGCAAAGTATTCGCTCAGCTTTCCTCCTTCACATGTCCTTGTTGTCTCTTCTGGTGCATATTGTCTCAACGTATATCTATATTCTTGTATACTCTTTCTTCGCATACTAAATTTTCAATTATAAAGGATTAAAATATCGGTTCTTTCGTCGATTTCTGCAGCTGCATGGCGTTCAAAGTGTTTCAGAATAACTGTGTCAAACATGTTCTCATAGCACTCAAGATGCAGGAGAACATCATAGAACATCGTAGAACGAATAAAAACATGATGAAATAATGTGCAGTAGATGCTACAAACACCGACAACTAAAACCCAGTAAACATGCAACAAAGAACACATGTAATGCTGCAGTTAATAAAACTTAATTAGCCTTGCATTCGGCTCCACAGCGCTCGGTCCCGAAGGAACTCCGGAGGTAGTGGCAAGTGGCAATGACTACATTTTGCAACTGCACAACGAGTTAATCTAACTTTGTGCATTATTCAACCCGATTTACGGTCCCCGCTCTACCGCCGGGTTCGTTTGTTTCCGTATCTACCGATGTATCTTTTGTGTGTATTTTGTTGCCGTGAAATAATTTATTTCCAACAATCGTTTGAACTCTGTAGATTTTCAGGAAATACTGTTTGGTTCGGGCTCTGCTGCATCTGTTGCGGTTGTTTTGGGGTTTCATTTCGGTGAACTTTCGGTTGGGGCGCTAATTCAGCTCCACGCCAGAGTGTGTGCCGGTGCAGGAAACTAATTCCGAGTTAATTTCATTTGCAAAATTCCAAAACTAATCTCGGCCTGATGGTAATTCCGCAATTGCTCGAGCATTATAAATTTCATATTTGAATTCACTTTTTGTCACTTTCCACATTCGTGAATTAGGCAGTTTCGCCGTTTCGCAGAGAGAATTTCGCTCTGCTATCGTAAAATATTTAGCAATCTCATAACTTTTATGTCACCGTCAAGTTCTGCAAGAATATTTAGCCGTCTGAACGGAACAACGCATTGTTGCATGCGCATCGACGGCGCATTGAAACAGCAGGCTACTTGAATTGAATTCAAAGTTTTTCGGAAGTCGCACTCTAGTCCCAAGCGCAACCAAACAACCGAATAAAGTTAGTGAATACGTAGATCTCTGAATTAATTGCAATGTAGGGAACAAGAAATGTGCAACGATAAGAAAGTCCAGTCAATGATTTCAATACTCTTTCTCCTCCGTGTAACGCGTGAGGAGGAGCGACTTGGTAAGGCGGCCCCCGTTTAATCGCTGCGAAGCTGATATTTATGCGAACTCGAAGTAGCTTCGTCAACTGGCGGATCGTGGCCACAAAGCAGTCGCATTATCGACGCTTTCCAACACAGTCACGTAACCACGTCAGTAATAATCACCAAAGTTTCCCCCGTGTACGCTGAATAGGTAACAATATAAAACAACAACAACAACAACAACAACAGCAACCGGCAGGCGAAGGTGGGGTAAATTGAGGACCTGCTGCAGGAATACATATTTAAAGCTTTGCTCGCCCCAGCACGACGCATATTATTCGGCTTCTTCGGCTTCTTCGGCTGCTTGGCGTAGACCGAGATTTACTTGATGCGCTCCTCTAAATTATGGCGCTCTTGACTGGGCTTCTGCAGATGAAGCAGTGTTGGATCGCTGGCTGGTACAGAAGGACGCAGTTCCTCTTATTTACTCTTGACACGGTGTGATTTAGCGCTCCGCTTAATTTTATATCAGCCATTATTTTTAGGCAGCTCCTGCAGCTGTCTAACTGTCTGTCTGTCTGGCCTCGTGCGCCGAGTAGTTGTTGGCGGGAGTTGAAGCAAAGCGCGTGCTAATTTATGCAACTCCACGGTCGGAATTTTTTGCTATAGTTTTGAGTAATTACCATCCGTAGTGGCAATTAAATTGAATTTATCTTTAATGTGTATGTAGACTGCAGAGATACGTATCCCGTAACTCAGTTGTTGTTGTAGATTATGTAGTTCGTCTTCATAACGGCACTTATACCTTTTAAAACCCGGTCCCAGCAGGAGCCGCAGTAGAGAAGCAGATACATGACACTTGCACACTCTGAGTCGAATAACCATTCTACATCAGCAGATATACCAATAAATTAGTGCTCCACCGTGACTTGTTGTTCGATCACAGTTCCGCGAAATACCCAATTCCAAGACCCACCTTTAAGCGTCATGGGCCCAGATACCTCCTTAAGAATGTCTTCTAAAGTAGCTTCTTTAGAGATGTTTAGCAAAGTTGTAGCTCTCGACAATGGTCGAGTGGCACTTTCCGTGGTTATCGCACATACAATCGAACCCATTTTCTCTAATAACCATCGCATGTATGTACAACACTCTTTCCATTAAATATCTGCACTCAAATAAATTAAAGCTTGTTAACACGTCGCGCAGATTTTAATACAAAATAAAAAATGCACGTTTCCGAGTGGAAGCACACAGCTGAGACCTGTTCGCAATTTCGATTGCGTCACGTGCCTGATGCCACTTTCTTTTCGATGAAGTCGGTTATTTGTGATTTTCGTTTTTATTACTACTTATTTATTTAAAGCTACTCGGGCTCTATGCGCAGTCTTATCTGGGGTTGGCAATAGGCTCTTCTGGAGCTAAGTAAATCCCTCTGCAAGAAAGCATTCGACGAGCATTTAATTGTTCTAGAGACAACTGCCACTGCTTGAATTTACTACTACTACTTTCTATATTTATTGCCCATTAGTTTTAATTATTTATACCCTTCTACTTGCCATTCTTTTGAATATAGAGAGATACTATTTTTCGTTGCAGCTCCTTTTCAATTTAGCTGATAACTACTGCAATAGCATGTATTGACTAAATACAAAGCGAACAGAAACAGTGAAAGAAATGTCGTCTGATTAAGGAGCAAATTCTCAAGAAAAATCCGAATTGATTTGGCTAGACTCAAGTGCTTAACTTATTGCGTAGCGGAAACCTTTTTAATATTCCTTCAATTTCTTTGTACAAATCGTTCGTGTAATTATTATGAATACTTTTTTCTCAATATATTTTACAATATAATTTATATTTATACTGTCTCTTGATAATTGCCATTTCGCTCATGTTCGTTTATTATTTTTCTAAACCATTTCAACTTAGCTCAAAATTTTCCTATTCTTTCAGATTTCTTCATAACATGCGTACATCCATCCATCCATCCTTTTCGGAAGCATACATCCTTAAATAAAGCTCATTCATATCTGAACACATGGTCGCCATAATCAAAGCTTCTCTCATCTGGACTCACTGCGAAATCCAGAGGGTTCGATGCAGTGCGCGGTGTTCAGTGCGAATCACGTCACAGGTGCTTGCATTGGGCAACACATTGCTCGGTGCTGTTAATCCGGAGTCTGCACCCAACATTTAATCCCAAGGGCCAGTGCAAGGAACACGACCGCACGAAGGAAACGGAGCATAACATCGAATTAACGCCTGAGTATCTACAATTTAGATGTGGTTTTTTGGAATTGCGTCGATATCGATTCAAAGCGTTCTCTCGCTTTCTGTCGTAAGGAACTCCAAATTGAAACTAATTTGTGCAATTTTTGCACAATCACAAAATTTGCGATTACGGAAAATATGAGACGCCGAAAAGCAATGATTGTGACTCCGTGGCAAACGCCACGGTTCGTTACTGCAGTTATAAATATTTGACCAATATTGTACGTACTCCGTTGTGTAGCGAATCGGGACGGACGTGACGGAGTTGCAATTTTCAATCGCAACGCATGTGGCACAACCCGTTGGGGGCACCAATTGGAGAGATTTGATGTAGAAAAAGGCTCCGGAAACGTGTGAGCTAGAACGCTAAGTTTACCTTAAATAAATTACTATAGGAAACAATTACTGAGCGCTTCTTTTATGACTTTTAAGCGATTATTATGGGAGATTAATAATCCTAAAGATGCTTGACATGACACCAACTGCTGGAGTTGAGTAGTTATACTCAAATAGATCCATCTAAGGTCTTCATTACTCCGGCAGCATGCTCCAGTCGTGTGTTACGAAACCCCAAATAGCCGGAAATTGCTTTTCCCAACGAAAACAAAGGAGGGCAACAAGGAACCCTTCATCTCAAGGAAACAAACTCGTGCTGCACTGTGCAAAAGGAAACGAACAATAAATTGCTTATTTATGAGGGACTTCGACCACAAGCAAACGCGTTTTATTGCTTTTAATCAACTGCGAACATTTTGAGATTATTACTAACATTTGTTCGTAGCGTGTTGTTGTAGGAGGGGGGCGAAAATCAGCGGTCGCGGAGAGGGACAAGGGGAACTGCTGCACGTGATATGAACTTCCGTTGTGGAAGCTTTATTGCAGGAAACTGTGGCGTTCTTTTAGGGTCAGGAGATGCTGTGACGCAGATAAGAAGATTGTACTTATGGCCCACAGGGACGCGCTTAAAAATGATGCAAGTACCTACGCTAAAAATTGCACACGTACTCAAGCGAATGGATGGAGCTGGCAATATTTATAAAGGGTTTTTCAATCAAATTTGGTTCAGTGCGCGTTTCTGTTCTCATTTAAATTAGGACCAGACTTAACTTTGTTCAAGTTCACCGCTGTTCCGGACACGCTGCGTACTGGCGTATACACGACAAACCAGACAGAGGGCGTGGCAGATTAGAAACGGCTCCTTCGATGTGAGAATTCAGTGCTCACATTGCTTCCTAATGCATTTCTCAACTACAAATTGAGCTTGAATCGCTGAACCACCATTTTGAATCATTATTATAATGAAATTCCAAGCACCATATCGATAGCAATATTTGCGTTTCCTGAACCTCTTCTCCACTCGCTCATGTTTACATACAATCGATTAAAGTTTTATGACGAACACTTGGTAGCTTCAACTCGTAAATCACACGTATTCTGCGGAAGATTGTGGGGCAAAGTGGAAGGGCGAAGCACCTGCTCGCGCAAGTCCTCTCTAGTCGAAGAGTGACACCGACAACATGTAGAGCCAGGCACCTGCAATCGAAGCTGCTGCCGTTGCCGCTGTGCAACAGCAACTCTGTTAGGAAAATTGAATTGCGAAAATCGTCGAATGACATGAGTAAGACGACGTTTCAATAGCAGCACAGGGTGAGGCGGCAGCTGCACAGAGCCAGCAGACATAACGTCAGCTGTAATCATAGCTTAAGACAGGACTTGTGGATGAAGTCGTTGGCGTGATTTAATGCTTCTACACTTTCAATTCCATTCCATTCAGTTCGAACACTTGCAATACGCTCAAATCGCTTCGGTAGGATTTCAGAAGCACTAAAGTGACAAGTAGAACACGTAGCGGCAAGGAGGCGGCCCCCGCAACGTCCACTGCAACTGAAATCGGACGCCGGAAATGCATGTATGCACATACAGTGCCGAACGGATAAATAAAAGAAGTGTGCCATATAACAAATGCTGCTCATTGTGGTGAAGTGGTCCAAAGCGAGGGACGACTATGGTTGTAACCGACGAATAGCGACCACCACGACCACCATGCAATATAATGCAAAAATGAAGCCGCTCAAAATCGCACAACCGATTTTCATACTGCCGAGCCTAATCGCCGTATGATAGACCACTGCAATTACTCTACTTGCTCCATGCGTTTCCGTTTCGGTGGCGTGTTCGGCCGCCATTGACGTATTTGGCTTACAGGATTTCCTGCTTCCCACTGCTTTTGTCCATGCTTATCATCCATTCGCTCTCAATAAAGTGGATTTTCTGAGCATAAAATGCTTCCGGCGATTTGGACAGAACAGAAATCAATTTGTTTTCAATCAAAACGGTTCATGAAATCATTTCCAACGAATAAAGCGCAACATTTGGCGGAATGTTTTGTAAGTTTGCCTAAAAAGTTTATTTGTCATTTCACATAATAGATACGTATAATATATCGGAATAAAAGCGTGACAATTATCCACTTGAAATGCATTCAAATACGAATATCTGTCGTTAATTGTTTTCAGGAACAATTAAAAGAAGCAGTAAAACAGCTTGGATACTCCTACCTTTCAGTTCCTGAGTTGAATATATGTATATATGTAGCTCAGTAGAGGCTGTTTGTAAATAGCAAAGTCCTCCAGCAAAAAGTCGTTCCCATTTCCATTAAATCTCCGTCATTTCTTCTGTGAATTTTGCTTACCTCATCTAATTCGGTGAGTTATTCATAAGCTTGATATAAGTCTGAATAGTGAAGGACCCTGGGGACTTCCCTTTGAAATACAGAAACTCCCATCAACTCGTAAGGAACCTGTGTCTGTATTTATAAGAATTTATTTCTTTCCTTTTGTTATCTTTTGTATTCGAACTCGTATGCGAATATTTGCGTGTATCTAATGCATCGTATCATAAATTTTCCAAAGATTTAAAATCGACCAACTCATCGTCTATGCTAGCAATATATGCCGCCGCCTCCGATCCAAGTCCCAAGCCCCGGGAAACGCTGCGCTTCTACGTTAAGCTTGCAGAAATGGCTAAAAGTGTCTGTTCAACTTTTTAGACAGCTCCGATAAACCCGAAGATAACAAAACATGACAAAGGCAACAAAGCAATCGGCGGGCCTTTTGTCTTTCTCAAATAACCCTCTTCAAAGTGCCGTTAAAAGCCATTTAAAAAAGGGCGCCTGGAAAAGCTACACTTGTTGCCTGCACACAGAGTAGAGGCCGAAAACAGAGTTTCTCTCATCCAACCGACCGGAAGTCACACTTCAACCGGCCTCACCCAGGCTGTGTCCATGCCTCATGCAGAGCCACACTTAACATACATCAAAATAGGCGATAAATATGTTTAACTGTCACTTTGCTGGGTGATTCGAGGAGGTGGTAATTGGTTTATTTACTACGCCCCCGCGTTGGCAAAGCACGGCGTCCTGAGCCGTTGGACGGACTCTTGTCTTAACCAACGTTCCTTGTTTCGCTTCGTTCTTTTTTGCTTCGTTTTTGTAGACTCAACAACTGTTGGTTATTGTTGCGAAAGTTGCCTCGAACAAAACACTGACAACTCGAGCAGCTGCCTCGTTCCGGGGGTCTGAGGAACGGGGAGTTTCGCTGTGGTTGCTGCGCTTCCACATGATTGAAGATCTGACGTCTAGTTTTTGAGCTGGAAAAACGTTGTTACACACACACCCACACATGTATGTATGTATGTATGTATGTATGTATGTACTATATATTGTTAGAATTCGCAATTACAACTAAGAGTATAAAAATGTTTGAGGCTTCAAGCTTCAATCTTCGCCGAAAGTACTCTCAGTGCTCTGAACACACTTAACTAGCCATTGCATAGCTGGGTCCAATCACACGTCTGCTGACTCCATTAACGACAAACTCCGCTTCGGCATGTCGTAGTCAATGACGGCCAGATTTTAATAATTTTTTGCCCGCTGTGGCCCTGGCTTGTCGGCAACATGTGTGTTTTATTGGTAACGATTTGCTGAAGCTATTAACTTGTTGTCTAATGAAGACATTGCGGCAACACTGTCAACGCTACACTCCAGCCATGCTGTTGTCTATGTCCACTTGGCGTAGTGTTTCTCAAAGGCAACGCAGCAATCCGTGGCAATGGTTTATAACCACGTGACAATCGGTTTTTGATGATGTGATGCACATCGTTGCTGAAATATAGATGTTCACTGCCCATTATTTGTAAAGGGTTCTGTACAGGGACAACAGAGACAACAGAAGTATGTAGCTTCTCCTTTGTTACAAATAATGGAAAGTCCTAATATAAGATGTTAGGGGATTTAATTTAGCCGCTGATATACCGTTTTAAAAAGGTTCAGCTTTTCTATTGTAGGCGTGGTTATGTTGCAATGCTCTTCGGTACAATATATAGTATTATTTATATAAGTTAACTGAAATACATACCGTGCACATATACAGATGTACGTGTACTGCTGTTAGGTACAATTTTCCGTTTCTTTTGTTCTTCTTCACTCGTACAAAAGCGATGCACAAGAGATAAGTACATGAAAATGTGCTTCTTCGCTTCTTTGGCATTTTTATTTCTACAAAGAATTTCCTCAAAAAAATAATGCAGCACGTTCTTATTTCATTCTGTGTTTGGTTGCATTTGCGGCTAATATTAAGAAATAAACATCTTCTCCTTTCATCCTCACTTCTGCGCAGTGAAGTGGAGTGTGGCGAAGAGAGGGAGTACACAACTGCTCTTGCTCACACACAGACGAACCTATGAATACGAAAATCAGAGCAAACCAAACATAATGACAACGGAAAATAATGAAAACTACAAAAAACATTTATAATTTACAATTTTCCTCTGCTCTGAAATAATACGAATTTATTCATTTCATTTCACATGCAATCCTGGCTCAGATCTGTTCGCCATCAATAACACTACAACGTCCATGAAAAGACCAACAAATTTTTCACTTTAAAATGCATTCGTTCTGGTTGTTGTACTGTTGGAAACAATCTGTTCTTCTTTAGGAGAATCTGTTTCAGCTTCGGCTGAGCCACCTACGGTTGCGTTCTGCGCTGCTCACTGAATGACCCTCAAATACAACACGGACAGAGGGGCAGGGTTTGTTAGCAAGACAACAATGGTTATTCTTCTCCTGTACCTCGAACTCCCGAAATTAAAGTAAGTTGCTTCTCCCCGTTTACGCTATCGCTTTCTCCCGGTCGCTCCGAGTATAACTCCGCATTCAAAGTAGCATTAAAGTATGGATCGAAATGTGACATCAGATCCTTCATTCATCACTAAGATTTTCATTTTGAAGTTGGCCAATTAAGAGACCGATTAACATGAGTACCCAAATAATTATATGACGTATGTATATGATAGAAACATCGATCTATCCAGAGATAAATGACTGGAAATCTGCTTAACCACAGTTTTTTGGCCCGTACCCAGAGCCAAAAATACCACATAAAATAGAAGCAAAACAATCAGATTTCTCATCAGTTTTCAGTCAAGAAAGAACGTTTATTAAAACCATAGAGGAAATATAATTAAATTATAGAAATCATTTCATAAAGACGATCTTCTTTAAATAAAAAGAATTAATTAATTAATGTTTTTATTGTTTTACTTTATTCATCCGATTTCTTTCAGGAAAATTATATTATAACACAATAGAGTATCCATGTATGCTATATATAATAGTTAAATATTATCAACATTTATTACATAAATAATAATTTTATTAGACAGAAACACGTATAGCAAAAACAGGAAGCGTCTCAAAAATCATACTCTATGCATTGCTTCTTCCAGTTTTGTTTTTAATTGGATTGAACAGATCAATTTTCTTACAACAACTTTTACATCTTTCTCCTTAATAAGAAAATCAATTATTTCGTAAACGATAGAAATATTATGCTCAGTTATCGTAACGAACTTTTAATGCAATTCAGTAATAATATCATATGCGTAGTTTTCCTTTTTAAAAGAAGCAAATAAGAATACTTCATACTTTCATAGAAACAAACTTATCTATTTCATGACTTACTGGAAAAAAATATGAATTTTTTATTAAAATCACGAATTAATACGATTAACTTTTTGATTTAAGCCAATAAGGTTTTCGTTATAGCATCAATAAGATGTCTCTATGGAAAGAGCACACTATTTGTATGTTTTAATAAGATTTCCTACATAGTAGAATGTCTCAATAAGAAGGTATGTATATTTTATATGTATATTTTATGACTTCTGCTCGGGCTTATATGTATGTATATCGGACTTTATACTTTTCATAAACACGCAGGTATTAGGTAAACTTTTCGGTATCTCCTCTTAATAATCTATTGTATAAGACGAATTTGTTTTTCTGTATCTGCAATATCTTCGTGTAGGAACGCATAAAGAGCGCAAAACAAACTTTAAAAATAAAAACGCATTCCACGTACGAAGAACGATTTCTTAAATTCAACAGCAAGCAACATTAAAGAGAGAAAAATGGGTCAAAACATCCGACTTGGGCGCACACGCTGCGTAACTGCACAGAAACTTCTCACACTTTCCGAGCACCGCTTTGCTTTAACGTTCAACATGAAACTCTATGTAGTCCAAATATTTCTCAACTAATAAAAATAAATAAATAATATGTAATAACAAATTTGCGTCACAGAAAACATACATATTCTGCATTCTATAACTTCAAGTGTTGGAATAAAAAGCACCTACAGACTGAGACTATATAACGGCACAGGCCCAATCTTCCCTGAAGGAAGTATTCGAAGTTACTGTCAGAAAAAATGTCTCCAACTGTTGGCACCCAACTTGGACCTTCTCCATGTCCTTAAATTTGAGGGATTCAGCTGCAGCAAACTCTCACTAACAACATCGTATTAATAATTAACAAATAATCCAATAACTTTTTACTGTCGATGTCGATTCTTAAAGAGAATAGTGTATATTTTCAGCGAATGCTTTCAACGCGGATTTGAAAGGACCCTTTAACACATGAGGGTCCATGAAACTTAACTGAGTCAAATAGTAGGTTCGGTATAAGTAGATTTCGAATCAAAATGTAAATATTCAGAAAAATATGCATAATCACTCACCCAAATAAGAATAAAAATTAAAATGAAACCCAGTTTACTAAAGTAACTTCATGTAGATGTAAGTACGAACCACCCAAGGGTCCAATGACAAGGACACGGAACCCGCTCGTGGCTGGCCAAAGAAATTCTCAGAAGTGCTCACGATATTTAATTAACTTTGTGTATCTACATTTTCAGAATTTTCGCCGGGTTATTTTTAACAGTGCTGCCACGTGGAGGGAACAGAGAATGGAAAGCGAATAAGTTTACAAAGCCGAACGCACGAGAGTGATCACATATACATACAATTCATTAACCACGAGTGCAAAAGAAAAAGAAGAACAACAACAACAACTATAAATATACTCGCACTCAGCATGCATTTCGAATGGACTTCTAACTAAATTTTCGGAATGGGCCAAGTTTTGATTTCAGTGCGAACGGGTGTGGATCCATCTCGAGGTGTGAAAAGCGCTAAGGATTTCTGCTGCACAGCTACTCATTATATAAAAGTTTTGCTACTTGCACACAATTATTAAAAATTTGAAGAAACTTTTACGAAAAAAGTGCAAGCAGAGAAGGCGTTTAATTTTCGTGTATTGAGTGCTACAGGCAAACTATTTAACATTCAAAGTAAAGTGAGTTGATAATTTGGCTTAGTTTTAACCTTCCTTGCTTTTACTAATAATTTATATTATTAAGATTGATAGTATTGTTATTTAAGATTAAATTGCCAGACCGAAATAACCTTCGTTTAAAGATTCCCCGGGCAGTATTTCTGATAACTCTGATGTGTCTCTGACTTCATTAATCAAGTTTAAGGGCTTATTTAACATTAAAAAGTCGTGCAAGAAGTTTCTACTGTGTAATGTGATACATAGCTTGCTGGAAGAAACGAACGTTTGGACCTTGAAACTGTCCAAACCTGTCAGTTGTCCTGCACCTTAATAGAAATTAAGAAGATGGTGCGTCGTATTCTCGAGAACACGCCCCGAATTCCGTTAGAGCTCATCCTGTAAATGCCTGTGCCATGGCGTATGTATTCACGCAATAATGGCTGTGAGTGACTAATGATCCACTAGATACAGCTGAAATAAATGAAAACAGACTCGCGATGCAGAGCCAACCCAGCAAGAAAACTTGTGGCGATCGTCAACACAAATAGAAGAACGAAATGTGGAATTTTTGGGCTATTTTTAGTGGTCTTTGACTTCGGCGTTGCCACTGCAACGTCGACAAGCCGATGATGTGTACCAACTTCCGCCTGCAGGTAAAAATTTAGAGCACCGAAAGAGATGCTTCGCCTTTGTGCCGCCTTGCATGCGTCTCCTCTCCCGGTGCACTATTTCGCATGTAATGTCGGGCCCCCTGCGTTGCATTCAACGCGAATTCTAGAGCGTGACGAATTCTACTTGTTGCGTGGATAGACGAGTGTTTTGCACAAATAACGCTGCAGCACCAAATTTGAAATTACAAATCGTAATTCTGAATTCATAATAAATTACTTTTTAAATGCATATTTCTGTGTGCAAAGCCTTTTTCGTGAGCTGGGCGCGGGCGGGGTGATTTGGTGTGGTCCATACATAATCGTAAATAATAAATCAAGTGAAATACGAGTACAACACAATACAGAATACAAGCAACACTCAGGTTCATTCAAACTTAAGCATTAACCGCTTTACATGTTGTATGCATTGCATTTTTATGAGTCTGGTCTTTTTTATAGAAAAATGTCGTCAGTCAATCACTACCAAACACTTTCTGCTAGTGAGGAGCTACATTTGGCCGCCATGTCCACAAGCTCAGCCTCCAGTACGATCACATCAACGAAGACTGCGAAAGTGAAAACGACAAGAAAGGTGTCATCAAAGAAACTGTCGTCGGCGGCGAGCATCGAAATAAGCGAGAGCATCAACAGTGCTAACAGCAAAATAAAGGATTTGCAACAGCAGCAGCAACAACAACAACGGCAACAAGAGACACATTGTGCCGAGGAAATCGTTGTTAAGAAGGAATCATCAAAGACGGCAGTCAGTAATGCGAGCACGCAACACAAATCGAAGACAGTTAAAAAGAAGTCGATATCAGCAACAAGTGTCTGCATCGAGCAGAATAACACTCAGCAGCAGACCGCAACAATTGCAACAACGACCGCAACAACCACAGCCATAGCAGATGACAAAAAGATCTCAAGTGTTGAAGGGACACCAGCCACCAACGGCAAAAAGAAATCAAGGAAGAACAAGAAATCGGAAGCCGAAAAGGAAAACATTTCAGTGGTAAGGATTCATGTTTAAATCGGGATTTAGTGAACATTGTACAGGAACAGGTCCTTGATATGAAACGCAACCGTTCGTCTCTTGGCCAGTTACATACGGTTTTTCCTCTCACACTATCATTGGCGACTCGATGACCAATCTCACTAATTATATGAATTCTATGTATTTACAGAAGTCCAGCTTCAGCAAGTTTGATGCTCTGCAGAAAAAAAACCTAATTCATGTACGTTCAAGCGATGCTGGTAAAGCTCAAGAAAAGTTCAGTGTAAGCATTATTAACTCATAATCTAACCCAACCAACCACAATGTTTATTGGACGAAAATAGTCACCTGTAGAAACGAAGTGCTTGAAGTTTTGAGATAGAGTTATTTTTAAAACCTGACATGAACAATTTCTATCGAATCCGAAATTCAAATTGAAGTATCTGATCACATACTCTTGCTCGTAGTCTTGCTTTTCCATATGCACTTTTTCGGACATTACTTCAGGGGAGGTACACAGTTCTGAAGTACAATAGTACTTTTAGGAGAAATAAATTAGCAGACGTTTAGTTAGTTCAGACTTCGAAACGAAATCGGATAGAGCAATGAGCCCGATTCGAACGCAACCGATCAGACATTATCCTCATCTCATTCTAGTGAATCATATCTACGTAGACCCCAAATTTACCCATGTACTACATATATGTATAACGAAGGTTTTCGAATTGACATCATAGGAACCGCAGACTGAGAAGGAGCGCAACTGTCGCCTTTGTTCGAAGCCCGTTTACAAGATGGAGGAGGTCAAAGCGGAGAAGAGTGTCTACCACAAAACTTGCTTCCGCTGTCAGAAATGCGACAAGCAGCTCAAGTAATTTAGTGATTTATTTTAACCGCCCTTTTAAAAATACTGTTTCTTTGCAGGTTGGACAACTACCAGAGCCATGAGGGGGTTCTTTATTGCATGGTGCATTTCAAGCTACTCTTTGCCCCTAAAATTGTCGAGGATTCTCCCACTGAGAAACCACGAAAGCCAGAGCTAATCATCAGAGAAAATCAGCCCGATGAGCTGCCACCTGATGTGGTCAGAGGTAGGAAAACCTACACATAACCTAGATACTAGCTTTGAACTTTTATTTTAACAGCTTCTGACAAGCCAGATCTGGGTCTAGAAGAATTGCAGCAGCTGAATGTACGCTCGAAGTTTCAGGTTTTCGAGAATGGCACCCTGCAGCAACACGAAACCATCGAGCACAGCCAAAGCAACTCGGGCGTTAAGCGCAGTGCTTCCATATTGTCTAAAATGGCCAAACTACAGGCACGCGGCTTTACCACAGGCGTCAGTGTGGAGCACCTGGAAGCAGATGACGACGATGAGGATTCGGTTGCATCCAGTGCGTCTGGCAGCGATCAGGACGATGGCGGTTCGGACGATGACCGTGATTTGGTACGTTCCAAAAAACGAACTCAACGCGAGCGCCCCGTGGGTCTGGGACACGCCATGGACGACATTAGGACGAAGTTCGAAAAGGGACACGCTATGTCGAAGGAGGAGAGACGTGAAGAGCGCAAACAGGAGATTCAGAGCATTAGGTCCCGCTTGTTTTTGGGCAAACAGGCGCGCATCAAGGAGATGTATCAGCAGGCGGTAGCTGACTCAGAACAAGCCATCACATCTGTGGGCAAGAAGTCTGAAATCGAGATGGGGGAGAAGGCTCGCTCTCTGAAGGAGCGCTTCGAAAAGGGAGAGATGTTCAAGGAATACGGCGTCGATGATAAGAATGAGTGTGAAGGCAGCCGATCGGCTGGAGTGCAGGTCGACGAAGCGGATGTGTTCGAATCGGGTTGGTGACGAAAAATGTAATTGGCAATAGTTACCTTTAAATTAAAATTGCTTCCTTCATTCAATAGCGATCAGCAAGAAATCACGCAGCATTTTTATGGAACTGGACGCAAATGCAGCTGCGGGACAGAATCAAACCCAATTGTCAGCTGCTTCTAAGCAGCTAGGGCTTCAGCGGAACCGATCCTGGGTCAACGAAAGTGGACACGAGGTTAACTAAACACTAACAACGTATGTGTACATGTTTGAAGAACTAACTCCTTCTCTCCAAACACGTAGAATTCTGGCACATTCCAACAGCAACAACCGGAACACGTGGTAAAACACGATGAAAAACCAGAAGACATTAAAATCGAAACCTCCGAGATCAGCTCGAAATTTAAATTCTTCGAAACATACCGGCCAACAGAGTGTCACAAAAAAGAGTTCCGCATTACGCCACCGCGTGAAGGTGTCGTTAAGTTGTCTACACTTGAAATGGAGGCTGGTGCGGGAGAAGAGGCCCAGCAAGGTACAAAACGTAGTGATCCCGACGCAGAGATTATTGAAAAAAATCACACCGCTTCAATTATGTTAAATAAATTCCGCGAGATGGAGCAAAACAAAAATAGCGCCGAGTCGGGTCCACGGCCTCTGAAGTGCTTTACACCACCGCCAGATGGCGGCAGGCGGTTGTATGAGGAACCAGAGAGCGACATCGGTTCGGAAGAATTTGATGATGATGAGGAGGGTGAGGAGGAAGAAGATGGCGGGGTAGAAGAGGAGGACGAAGAGGAAGAGAACAGGCATCGTAGTTCGCAAGTGCACTTGGAGGATGAGGCGCTTAAAGAGGTTTGCGTGCTTGGAATACGGCTGAAGTACATGAATCCGGCACTATTACGTTACCTTGTAATTTCAGGCGAAGACTTCAGCCAGAGCAAAGCAGCTGCGCGCCAAATTCGAGAAATGGGAGGCCAACGAAATACAACGTGAGCTTCAGGAGGGCCGAGTTAACATCTACTCCGAGGAAGTGTCCGACGACACGAATATTGAGAGCACAAAATCGTAAGTATTGCACCGTAAAGCGCAAGTTTTGCATTAACCTGTGTACGCACGTGATTGCTCTTTAAGGATTCGTGAACGTTTCGAAAATATGAAAAATTTGGAAAGGGAATCACAAGCACGTCCCCGTTACCAAGTCAACCGATTTGTTGTAAGTTTGGACGTTTATAATGTGTGCTTCAAGATATCTATTAACATTTTCTTACAAACCTTCTTCAAGTGAGTCCTGCTTTGAGCCCTGGATCGAAATCACACTAATCATGCAAGTCGTAAGGAGGTACATACATTGGCTGAAGGAACCGGAGTACGGCTGTCTTCAATATGGATTTTAATTATTTTCGACCTAAAAGCAGATCAAGTTCTGCACATATTGAAGGGATCTTAACACCGATTGTAGCCAAGCCTAATTGCCAAATTAAACTATTATGATCCACGATCTTGAAATTTAGCCTAATATTATTTTGTAGAATCCCAAATGTTTTTGTTAAAATTGCATATGTATCTGTGGTCATTGCATACGGTAGCTTATCTGAAGTCTTTATAAAAACACATACATCGATATTTGTTAAACTTATTATATGGTATAATTTTTGGTATAATTTCTGTAATTGGAAATCTCAATAAAAGCAATCGATAGCCAATGCATATTTTTACTTTTAGGAAATGCTTTATTTAAATACTTTGAACGAAAGAGAAATTTATAAGCGCTCCGATATATAGTATGTGCATATAACTATAATATATGTTGTATAAAAACTTTTTACATGTCTTTGGGATGGAAGGTCAATAAAACTAAATTTCGGGCATGTCGGGAGAATATAATTTAAGCTTATTATGTAACCACTGTATTTAGATCTATCGGAGAAGCTTAATTCTCTTTGAGTTATAGTAGTTATTTTATTATGTAATCTGTAAGACTGTAAGTACTGCCACTGTGCTGTATTTGGAAGAAGCTTCTTTTCATTTGCAATACAACAGCAACAACATCAGCGGCAACGCAAACACGCGACAACTCTTGAAAGGCCACCTTCGACAGAGCACCTGACATTCTCCTCCATCTCGAGTATGCATTTCACCAAAAATCTCTTGAACCCGAAGAGTACATTCTGGAAATGCTTTAGCTTGTTGTTACCCTAGCCTCGTCGGAGTTGCTACTAAGAGGCAGCCAAACCCTCGCGAATATTGAAGTTATGTTGAGTAGGTTTATCCTGGAGCTCTTCTCCATTCCCCTGAGGCTATTCCGATCAAACAGGAAATTCTGAACAGCCACGAGTGCCTTGCACCCCAACCCCGGCAGCAGACTACATTTACACCGCTTTTACGCTTGTTTTCCTGGGGAGGGCAACACGTAAAGTAATATTTCATTGCCTAATGCCTCACCTCATAAATATATTAATGAGTACAAAATTAAGCTTGTTGTTTGTGTACCTTGCTGCGGAGCACCCTCGCCAAAATATGTTGGCTGTGTATTCAGTTCATTTTCTGGAAAAAAGAAATCTGTTCACACTGTAAAAATTGTGAAATGGTTGAGATCACTTTATGCCTTAACAACACATGCCTTAGTTACCTGAGATAACTGCCTATACACTTTAGAGTAGCTTAGGGCGATTTTATATGGTACATTCTCTAAGAATTGTACATCGTTTGAACAAAGCAAAAGAATAGGTAAGTATAAAGTACGAGTACATATATAAAGTACACACTATATCTATGCATAATACTATAATTGAATTAGGCTTTTAGTTTAGTGGAATCTACTTGAAATTGCGAAACGCTTCGATAAAAACAATGCTCTTCGATGAAACTAACCGATTATATACCTTAATGATCCCAGCAGATTTCAGATTAATTTCAGAAACCATAGAAAACGCTTTCATTTCAGGAACGTTTCCAAGGTTCACCGCAACTATTTCAAGGTATTTTTTGCAGTGTCGCCCGCCTTCCAACTACATCCCGTTATGACTACCAGAAAAATAATACCGTCGACGAAGTTTCTAACCTGACAATGAAGGAATTTGAACTTTGTTGCTCTTGTTTCTGTTGTAATATAATCTTTCCTTGCCAATCTTTACATTTTATGGGAGAGTCGAACACTTTAGAATTCCTTTTCTGCGCCAATAAGCAGCCACTTTTTGGCAGACCCTTATTTTTGAGCAAGTTGTTGGGTGTTGGGTGGCAGAAGGTCTGAGCAATGTTAACAAACTCCAGCGATTGATAAATATTTAAAGCATCGTAACAAAGCGAAATAATTGAAATAAGTGAAGCGCGTCATTCAGCAGCAGCACTGACAACAGTCGACAAATTTGCCAGCACTGGTTGCTGGTGCTGCCGGTAGACAGTCTGTTTATGGCTGCAGCAGACTGTAATATCTCGCAATTGCTCCCCAGATGGCGCGTCTCTCGAAGATGTTACCGGCGATGCGTAACAAGAGCTCGCGACATTGCACGGTCCACGTGAGCGCTATTTGTGCCTGCCGCCGCCCCTGCCCCTCCCCCCTTCCATTCCCCCTAGACATCAGCAAGTCTTGCTTCCATACTACTTGCGCTTCGATATCCTAGCGCCGCGATAAGACGTCGGGATTAAGGACGAGACTCGGTCGCTACGGGTGGCATTTGCGGTGTTGCTTGCGATGTGCAGTGCTGTAATATCTGAGCAGAGCAAAGTGCCTCGCATAACGCACATGATTCGCCGAACATCATTCGGTTTCATTTAATTTTCTTCATCACACTGTGAAGCATCTCCTCTCGTCTCTAGCTTCCTCACCAGTTGGTCGGATGATTAGAAATATAAATCTGATGGCCTATATATACATATATGCACTACAGAATTAAAGTTTAGTTTCCTCGTTCCATGTTGAATTTAGTGACTATCAGTTCTTCTTTTTAGCTAAGTTGCGAGATAGAAAATAAGTGCTATAAACCTCAATTTAAACCAAAATGACGAAAATTTTAAAGGCAAATTCTTTTGACAGCAAAACAAGCTAATTAATGAACTAGATTTGGCTATTTCCCGACCTGTCTCCGGCTACAAGCTAACACGTCTCTAAAACTTATTAATATTTATTTCCCCCTCGGAATCATTTGAAGAAACTTAGCCTCGCATAGTTCAAGATTTACAAACTGTGATATTTCTATATTTATGTTAATTTTCTTCTTTTCCCAAATCAGTAAAGGGGATACACATATAAGTGATAAAATGTGGGTAATTGTATGGGGCGAGTACAATTCAGGCGTATTTTTCAAACGTCTTCATTCCGAACATTCCGATTTTTCTGCATTAAAGAATATCAGCTGTTGCGTCCCAGTATGTTTATAAACAGGTGTTGCTAAGCACAAAAAAGAGTCTGAAGGCACAATGTTGTGGCTGAGATTTCTCGTATGCATACGAAGACGATCTGGTTGGTTGAGTGAGAGGAGCAGGTGTTGTTGCTATTCCTAGGCACGAGCAGTCATTTTAAATTTTATTTTCTTTTATATTAAAAAAATTATGTATAGTGAACAGGGGTTAATTAAAAATGGGAATTGTTATTGGTCGAAATTGCGGCCACGTAATTGCGACTTTTATCGATTTCGTGAAGAGTTCTTCGTTGACTGGGCTCGTTAACTGTTTAGGATTTTCTGTAGATTAATTGCACTGCAGCATGAAGTAATCCGCCAACGGTACTGGCAACATAAACATAAACTGACTCCCATCCCAACTACGCTCATTTCTGTTTTTCATTTCAATGAATTCTCTGAAGTTCATCGAACATCTGTATGTATCGATTCCCGAAGACTAACCGACCTACAAAAATACCATAAACAGGCAACGTTAGTTAATTACATTTTCCACGACCACGACCACGACAAACAAACACATAACAGACATATGCACATATACATACATATGTTTGTATGGGTGTATCTACTAAATGAAGTTTACACTTAACTCAACCAAATAACTAATGAAGTGAAATCTGCGAAGAAGATGAACTTTTAATTTCTGTTCTGCGTCTGTCCTTTCGCACAGTTGTTGTTGCGATTCCGCTGCTGGTGCCAGCGTCATTTTCTGCCAGTCGACAGGTGTATGTGAGGCGATAATGGCTGTAATTAATTTAATTTCGTTATATTTCTATCTCTTTCTCCACATTTCATTTCTTTCCGTCTCCTGCTGTGTCCTTGTGTCTTCCTCGCACCAACTCGCATCACCTTCTCTCGTGTAGACGAAGTTACTGCATTGCGCTAAATGCTTTCGTCATGTTCTTGCTTTGAACGCTGCTCCTTCCGTTGCCGATTTTGTTGTTGTGATTTGCTTCGGCTTCCACTTCTTTTGCTTTGTTGTCATTTGCAACAGTGTCATTGTTGTCCGTGTTGCCGTTTTACTTAACTGACACGATAAGCGTTGTTTCCTTGCTCATTAAACAACGCCAACGCTTGCCTTTGCACCTCTTTGCCGACAACACCTCTTTGCCTGTTAACTTCTAACTAATTGCCAACGTTTTTTCGTTTTTGTTTTCGTTGCTGTTGCTTATCTAGATGGCGCTGCTCACATGCACGGATTTCTGCGGCGATCGCTATTAAATTCACCTTTCATTTATTTTATTGCCAACTGAAATAAAATTGTTGGTAAATAGAAATACAAAAATCTTTGATTTCTATCGAAAAATGTACAGAAATTCAAAGTCCATGTATTTCTCATGACTTTCCACAGAAACTCGAAACTGTTTCAACATATGATATTATTATTATAATACTCGTATTATGCAATATTTTCCGATTTATCATTTGATATGTATAGGCCTAATCTTAGTATATTTTACCCTGAGCTGATTTTGGACTTTGTTTTAGGTAGGAGGTACCTACTTCGTCGATCCATCTGCTAGTGGACTTTATAACTACAACTTTGATATTAAACCGGACTCTTTAATTGCTAATGGACGAGGACAAAAGGTTATGCCTCTAGGATGCGATCATATACATATGACCACAACAAAACAAACCCAACCTATTTATGATCCTTAATGCTCATAGCTTAACATTATCTATACAACTTATTTCTGAACCAGAAAACTTACTAGGATGGAAATATTGCTTTTCGACATTGTACACTCTTCAAATTAGCTCTTTTAATTGACGTCCAGTCACTCCTCACCTTCAACTATTCAATGTTCGATCTTCAATTAAAGTGGATATTCTCCCGGATACTCTACAAACTTACTAAATACTGTGGCATGTAAATCGAGGGCCCTTCAAGGCACGACTTTTCTACCTGATCAGATAACCTTTTAAACTGTATGTAACTCCAGCAACACTCGATGGTATCGAAAATGTGTAGTGCTTTGGAGAGGACTGCACTAGAAGTGGGCACTAAAGTGTGCCAGATACTAATTGCCATTGACTAGGACACGCCTCAGTGTGTCCCAAACATTTCCAAACCGCATTGTTTTGAATGATTATGATTTTTGATTATGATTGATTAGATGTTAGTGACACTAACTACTTGTGTCGTAAGAGTTCCCAAGCACCCGAACTTTGTTTTTAAATATCAGCTTCTTACGATGCAAAGAGTATTCGAAGCATTACGATTAAAGTTTTCTTCATTTCGAGGCATTTTTTTAAATCAAAACACAAAATCTCTGGCTGTGATTAGGTTGATATGGAACATTTATAGCGAAACACTGAGTCAGGTCTGTGTTATTAAGTGAAACTTTAAGAGAGCCGAACAACTCAAATTCACTTCAATACCAAAACACTTGCCAAATAATTTGCTGGATGCTGTGAGTGCATGTCTAGGTTGAAATGTGAAAATGTTTACCTACCCACTCACACCAACTACCATCCACTTGACTGCAGATCCTCCGGATGGATCTGAGTTTGGCAACAACATGAAGTGCTGTCAAATGTCTTCACTTATGTGTGGCGACGGACCACGAGATGAACTGCGGTGCATGCTGCACGGGGAAAAGACATCACAGAGCAAGGTTTGCTGAATCCTGAGTTGGCAGAGTGCTGGCTTCAGTCCTGAGAGCTGCCGCTTTTATCCTCTCCGTTGCTCTGGCGATGCTTCTGTGTCGAATTTCACAGTAAAATGTCACTTTAAAATGTTGTTGTTATTGTTTTTGTCAATTACATCATGTTGCCACATCACCAAACAGACCGATATCTGTGTGTTTGTGCTCGGTGGTTGCCTGGTAGGTCTCTTTGGCTAGGTATCATTTTAATATGCGTTCTCGACTCTTGAAGCTTGGATGTCAAAGTGAGTTCATCGCTGAAGGTGCGAGTCAAGGACGAACTTCAGCCTTACAGAAACTAAGAGTACATTTTTAAGCTTTCGGGTGCATAACCGCAGGTTGCATAAGACCGGAATTAAATATGCTATGGAGCTTATATAACTTATAAGCTCTTATGTTCTCTGGAGGATATCACAAGGGTTCTTTTGAAAATCGGAAATGAATACTTTAAGAGGCCTGAAGAGAGTCGAAGGAAAACTACTTCAACTTGGGAATGTAATCGTAACATCCACTTATTGGAAATTTTCAGATGTTACTTTCATCAGCATATTCTCGAATACGTACTGAAATCGTTCAATCAACAAAGAATTTATGTGTTGTTTATTTATGTGAAACTTCATTGCGGTGATTAATTTATATTTTTTGCTCAACCGGAATCCGAAATACATTAAAAACCGCAGCGAACACCTGCGCTTGATAATGACACACGTAATCAAGGGTATCTGTGTGTGTATGT
This sequence comes from Myopa tessellatipennis, assembly GCA_943737955.2. Lineage (NCBI taxonomy): Eukaryota > Metazoa > Arthropoda > Insecta > Diptera > Conopidae > Myopa > Myopa tessellatipennis. Next base: position 60,972,503 of record OX031314.1, on the reverse strand, counting down.
GTGTGTATGTGTGTGTGAGCATGTGAAATGGTACTTTAAACCATTATAGAATCGTTAACCAGATGAAAACATTTTTCGCTCTCATTAATCACTGCGTGTACGAATCCTGCGATGTTCCAGCGAATTAAGCATACTTTTTCCTTTGAAAGGCTTTCTAGCGAAGTGTCCTGGCTGAAATTTATAGTAATCACCCATTCCAATGGACCGGATTAATGACATTCCTTAATTTTTGCATTTCTGTTCGGTTAGTCGGAACCCGAGTTCATTAATAATACATGCGTTTGTTTATTTGCATTTCAACCTGGCAGCGTACTGAAGCCAGAAGAATTCAGGTACTGGAAGCACATCTCGCCCATGTAAGAATCTGTGTACTCTTGAAATATATATTACCGCTATACCACACATATAAAAAATGTACCTACTTATTTACTACAACCACTGACTGACTTTTAATGGAGCCAATCGTGCCTCTGAAAAAGCTATTTTATTATTTTATATTCATTAGTAACGAATTTCTTTTCTGGAGAGTTATGAAGCGTTTGCAGCTGTCACTTTTGACATTCCTAACCGCAACTCATGCCGCCATCGCCACGAGCGTGCACACAGATACAAGCGCAATTTCACGCTTAAACTAGCATTCAATTTCGTGTCCATCATCATCATTATCATCATCATCCAGATGAAATTCAAGCAAACAACTCAACATGTCTTCTAGCATTATTTTGGCATAAACCTTCTACCAAAAATAAACTACCCAATTCACAAAACCACGGAGCAGAGTTATGCAACTTTTGGCATGATGTTTACACCCAACTGGCTGGTTGTAGGCTTGGCTTGGCTTACTTGGCGAACATTCATCGTTACTCTGTGCTCTCTTGCGGCTGCTTTGAAAGGATATCTCAAGAGTTTTTCGACTTCTTCCGTTTGCGGTTGATGCGCTTGACTTGAAACAAATACCGGAAATTGTTGTCAAGATAATTATTGTTATTTGTTCTGTACAACAACAACAATAACAACAGCAGACCATAATATGCCCCCATCAATTCATTCAGCTATCCATCCATGCATTCATCTATGCAGTCAGCCGTGTAAGTGAAAATTTGAGCAAACGTTCAAGCTTCGTTTACGTTCCCTCACGTGTCCCAACCGCAGATTCAACGCCTGCTCCTGCTTCTGCTACTGCTCCTGCTCCTGCTCCAGTGCCTGCGCTGGCACTACCACCAGACCCAGGCCCGCCTACAAGCCCGCAACATTCCTGCCTCAATCAAGGATGTCCGACTACGTTAAGTGTACAAGTTGAGCCACAGCAAAACACTTTGCTTGCGGTGGAGATTTTACCTTTTCATGGGCTGCTCTGTGGCCCACACCCACCGCCCCGAGCAATGTCAAGTACCCAGCGCTAAGTGAAACACTTTACAAACGCACCATCATAACGCAGCTTTAAAACGTTTTGCTGTACTTGTAATAAGCTATATATTGCGTGAGTATACTGCGTACATTTACGTTTCCTGGATTCGGTTGGACCAACTTTATCAAACATTAACCTTAACTGCACGAACCGCTTGACGGATAAACAATAAAGAGCATTTGGTTCTCCTGTTTTTTTCCTATCCTTTAATTCGACTATAATTAGTGTTTTATTAGTGTCTGTAAAATCTGAGTACGGCGCGGGGGTGTGTGTCTGCATGTGCCATAGGTTTGTGTTTTACGAAGGAAGTCACCATCTTCCTTTGAAGCTTTTGCTCAATACTGGAAATTCCAATACCTGATATTGCGTAGCTGCCGAGACACAGAGTTCGCTTCGTGGGTCGGTCAATACTTAAGCACATTGCGCGTATCTGTATCATCCTCTCATAGACTCATGAGGAAGCAGAGAGCATGTGCCGTTTATGCTGCTTCGGAATGAAGTAAGGATATCTGCGTCCGTAAAGCCACTTGCAGCAAAGCGAAAATGCAAAACTGTCAGCCACAAGCACACGGTCATCGATTAAAACTTTCTACCTTCCACTCCCAAAACCAGAATATACCTCAAAGGTGTTTCATTCCGAACTCGTAACAATAATGATAACAATAACCGTAGACACCATCAGCCTTTGTGCGGCCAGCTAGCTTAGTCGAGGATATTCTGCCGTACTTCAGCCTGCGTAAGACGAGGCATAAAGGGATAATTATTTTGCAGTCTCTTCCACTCAAAAATAAACTCCGTTTAATTATAACCAAATAACCCCGGGCATTCATTACGATGGCATTCATTACTAGCTACGAAGGAAGCGACAACACAATCAGATCCGTAGTGAGAAAGTGCGCAGGTTGTGTTAATTACGATTTATAAGAACCAATAACCAGCTGGCAGTTAGTAGTTGGTAGTTAGTAGTAGATGCATTATTCACGCACCTTTTAAAGGCAAAAACGAATATTAGGAGAAGCCGTTAGGACAAACTAGAAGGATATGTTTAAGTTTTGCATTCGCTTTTTTTTGTAAAATTATTTACCAGCTCTCGGGCTCATGTGTAGCTTTTATAGCCCTGTGGCAAGACTACAATAGCAGGACTTCAAGGTCCATCTGGAGCAGGAGCTCCATCGTTGTCATCTAATAAACTTTTATGTAGCTCTGTCCTCATAATAATAAAATTTCATTAAATTACAGCCGACCGACCAACCGACCGACCGACAGAATTTTACGGACGGAATTGTAGACAGTTTGGGGAATTTTATAGCAAATGAAGAGAAGTTGCCCTGCTAGTCAGGAATGCAAATGGTTTTCCGGAAGTTTTGGAAGAACAACGTGGTTCGTACAGACGCATACAAGAAGCCTCAAACAATTCAATTACGAAGCAAGCGAAAGCGGGTCACAGGCGGAAAGTGCAAATAATGGAGAAGCACCTTCATTGTCTGTTCACACATTCAGTTGCACCTAGACACAAATATAGTTAATATACCACACTCGTACCTTTCAGTCTCTTTGAAAATATACTGTACGAAGAGAGTACTTTCGCGCTTTTAATTGATCACCATCTGGATTAGCGAAGTACACGCAAGCAAAATCAGACATTTCACATTTTGATTATTTAAATACAATAGATTTGGTTCCCCCAAAAGGATATTTAAATTTTGAGAAACGTGCGATATTCGCCCTGACACCTTGCTGGTTGGTTCCTGTGTTGTGCACCGGTTACTTGTTACCCTTTGTTGGGTAGATGTTGTTGTTGCCCGCATACATGTTGGTTGGTTCCTTGATATTTCCAACGTGTGAATGTGTGTGTGGTTTTAATGCAGTTGAGTTTGTAAACTCGTTGTAGAAACTAAATAACTTCTCTTTATTAAAATTCCTGCGGTTGTTCAATAACTTTTAAGAAAATATTTGTAATTTCGCAAATTCATTAAACTGCAAATTCAAAAACTCTCCAGAAGCTGCGGTATTCGTTAGCGAACGCGAACGATGATTTACTGGCGCAAAGTTTCCTAAAAATGTTAAAAGCTTCTCAGCATATATTCGCAAAGAATACTGCGGCCAAATCTTCAGGCACTTTGAATCTATCTTTGCCACGATGCGAAAAGAGACGAGCTCGTTCAGAATTAGTCCTTGACACAAGCACCTGAAAGTATGCATCAGAAACCTGGAGGTCTTCACTTAGTTGAGTTGTTTGTCGCGACAAAACTAAATGCATATGCATGAGGCTATGATGTAAAACTGTCAGATTTTCGAAATTACAAAAAACTACCAGCCGCCGCTGTACGCTTCACTGCAGTGAACAGAGGAGTTTCCGGAAGAACACTCATAAATCTTCATACACCCTGCCAGTTAAGTAGAGAGCATTTAGTAAACGGTCCAAGGGTTGCATATTTATCGAGCCGCTTATAGTAAACACAGCCGCATATCGCCCATTCGGCTTGAGCTAGCTTCTTGCTTTACCAGAAGTCTGTAGTAAAATTAAGGTACATCGGTCTATGCCGTAAGTAAGGCAGAGTTTATTTGTGTAAAATACATATATTTTCTAAATTCTAAAAGAGTTTTTAATTTTTAAAATTGAGGAAACTCGTGGAGAAAAACTGTACTCGGGAGATACAACGAACTTATTTGTTCGAACTAACAACGAAATACATGTCTTTGATTAACACTGTGATTAAGATTTAGCTCGACTCTGACACGTTTGTCGTTCAAAATGACTATCAATTTTAAAAACAGTTCCAATTTATATAGATTAGTGCTTCATAAAATCAGAAGCACTTCATACTTAGTAGCGCATGAAAGTAGCTCTGAGCTACGAGTATTGTTTGTCGAGTGTCCACATCATATCAACTCACGTTCAGGTACCGGTGTTTCGCGACAATTTCTTCAAATGGTGAACACTGTCGAAATACTCGTATCTACTCTCTGTATTCGTTCTGAAGAATCCCTTTCAAATTCCTGCTTCAGACACGGTTGCTCGTAGAAATTCAATACCATAGCTTGGCAGTTTAATAAATACTGATCCCTCGAAGTGCATCAAATACAGAGGGAGGGGGGTTAGCTTTGGGTCTGGAATGTCAATGTTTTTGTCAGCGTCTCCTCACAGAACATCAGCTCTCTTTTAATTTTGAATTTTGATTTAGTACCTTACTAAATTAACCACTAACTAGTGACAAGAGCGCAGCATGAGTTTCCCTCTCACTTCTGTTTCCTTTCTCTTTCGCCATGCACTAAGTTTGGAATTTTTAATTAGAAAGACTTGGAGAGAGATAACGCTCAGTGGCGTGGATGCACCCAGTGGAACTCAGACTGTCAAACTACACAGAAAAACAGGGTACTAATTGAATTCATAGCTGATTTCTTCAATAGAAAAATAGGTCTCGACTCGGAAATGCCTTTCTAAGAGAAGGCGGCCAATGACCAAACTTCTCATGGTCATGGCTTTTTATTCAGACATCGCATTGTATAAGAGGGATGCCCCTCTTAAGAAAATACATCAGTTTTCACTCAAATAAATTATTTTTACATTTGAAAATTCGCATTGCTCGAGAAAACGTCATTCCTTCCACTCTTTCCAGACGCCTGCTCTTGAACCCGGGGGTAGATTACCAAACTTTACCTCATACAAAATTTATCATTATTTTCTCATTTGACAAAATAATCTCGCGCGGTTGGAATACTAATAAATAAGGGAGTGAATAGTACGACTCTTGCAAAGGGTAGCGTGATGCTCTCTGCCCACTTCAAGCTGAGCCACAGAAAAAGGGGTTAAATACCAGCAGCCAGGGTTGCAGTAATCAAAGAAGAGTGAAGAGAGGCGGACGGAGAAGGGATTTTCACTTTGAAGTTTTGCTTGTCCTGCCTGCGGGTGCGGATGGATTTTCTGACTCTACGTTTCTTGCTTCCTGCTTCCGTATTCTTGTTTTGTTTTATTTCCTGTTGTTTTGTTTGCTTGCAGAAATGCACTCAAAAGCAATTTAACTCATTTCTGCGGAACCTCTGTGCGTCGCAGTGCTGCCCACTCCAGCCAAAAACACGGGCCCAAAATGTGTTTGCAGTGCATTTCTCGGCAAGCACTGTTTAAAGGCAACATTTTCACAACAAATCCATGTTACGTTGAAGAAGCGAAGCGAAGAAATTCCATGCCACAACGCACATCCTCGTTTGCTCCTAATCACATTAGGTGTTGCCAACGGCGCTCAAATGTTGCTCATCATGCAGCTACTACGTCCTCCAGAGGCCACCTGCTATGTAAATCGGTGCCGGCTGGAGCGGGGTATGACATTTGGAAAACAACAGCATCTTCAATTAATTTTTGTATGTTTTATCTGGCACTCTGCCCGAAGCTCCACTTTCAAGTAGAATTAAGAAACATTTGTTCCCTAATTTAATGAAAGTTTTGTGTTTGACGTTTGTCTTTGACGTCCAATTAAGGAAAAATCTCTTTCTGTTTCGGTTTTTGCAATCTGCATCTGTTTCCTGAATTTATCAGAGTGCGTAACGACCGACGCGCAGAATAAACGCGTTCTCAACTGGCACGATCGGCTTGTATGATTGGCCATACAAACATATCGTCTTAGGGAACTCATTGGCCCTCCCTCTCTCGACCAGGACACGCAATAGACGGATAAGAATCGACTGTACAGCCATCAGTATTGGCCTCTGATGGACTGGAGGTACATACGATATTTCAATCTCTCTCGTATTCCGTCTCTTAGATTACACAGAGTGTAATCACAGCTCATCACAGATTACAGATATCGAAATAAGGGACCGATATACACCGAATATTAGGTTTATTTATTTCCCCCCTTTTTTGAGGCATTGCATTCCTAGGTACCTGGGTACTTGTTGTTATTCCATTACCAATGGCGAGTTTTGCTTTGTTATTTTAGGAATGCCCAGATTGCCAAAATTACAACCGACGATCGAAATTTGGCAATCGTTATAAAATGCAAATTTTCATTTGAACGTTTTTAATGTGCTCATTCGGCTGGAATTGAATCACATGCATTCCCTCAGATGGAAGGAGCAACAACGACAACAGCATAGCAAAGCAAACATTTTTGGTCACCAGAAATGCGACTTTCCAATTCAATTTCAATTAATGGAATTCTGCACTTGGATCTATTTTGGCATTCGGTTGAGTGACATCGATGCTGAAGTTGCATTGTTACACGGAAAGAGTCTGAATGCAGGTTTTGTGAACATTGGATCATTGATGAAATGAAAGCTCGCATCTCTTCTCACTCAGCGAGTTAATCTGAAGATTCGTACGCCTTGAATGCAGTCACGGAGTGTACTCACTGACATACTGCTCCTTGTATCTCAAATTCTTGCACACCACTGAAGCAAGTCCTAATGTAAAGTCGCTGCTACAGTTTCCATGTTTTATATTTCGTACTTTGTAACTTGTTATTGTTCAAAAAGTGTTTTGTTGCTGATGGCTCGCAGACTATCTTCCTTTCCCTTTCAGTGTACTTGCATTTACTTTGCACTCAATGCATTTTTAGTGAACAATTATTTGTGTATATTCAATACGGAATTCAAGTGTGAAAACGGTTGTCTGAGTGGGCAGAGCAGAATGCTCATGTGTGTGAGTGTCCGGCGCCCAGTGTGAGTGCGAGTTCGAGTGGCTGTGTGGCGTGTCAGAATGTGGTCGAAATGCCAGTCGCAAACATCGGTATTTCGGTTACTTTAGAGCAAAATCGGTTTTGCAGCTCTGTTGATGTATTGCTGTGATGTATTTGATGCTGGGCTTTATTAAAGTTGCTTTCGTTGCTTTTTCGACTTTGTTGTTGAGCACAATAAAATTCCACACGTAGTGAACAAACAAAGCAACAAATGCTGACGAAACGAGAGTCAACACAAACACACACACACTCGAGGTGGTTATTCGTAGTTAAAAGCAAAATATTGTAAAAGCCCTTGAATAAAACTCTTCAATGAAGCAAGCATCCGCCATTTATCGAAAAAGCTTGCTAAATTAAAGATAAGATAAAATCGTGTATCTAAACGAAGAAAACGAATGCCAAACGAGTCAAGGCACCACGAGTCAAGGTGTGAAATCCACTTTTACACTGTTCAAATATCCACACTAAACGCTGCATTTAGAGCTGGCGTGGCCTGCCCACTTTGGCATTACGTTCCCTTGTCATCGTACCTCGATTTCGGCTGACTTAAATCTGAGCAGCACCGCAGTGGCGCTAACCTGTGTCCCCAGAGGAGAAGAGAAGGTTCGCAGCAGTGTTGATGTCGTGTCCACTATGAAGACGCTTATGTCATGCCTCGAGAACGTTACCGCAAATTCACTGTGCCAAATACAGTTAGTTACCGGGGGATGTGGCGCATTTCTCAGACGTGCAAATAGACCGTAATATCCTTGTCTTTATGACCTTAATATCTGAGGAAACGTGGCGCCATAAGAGACTCAAATTGCCGAAGTACGTGAACACCGAATATGTATATTTTGCGCCTTGATGCATGTACCGCTTATTTTCCAGCATTCAGCATTTGACGATTTATTTGTATGGTTTCAAAAAGAATTGTGTTGAAGAGTCATACAAACGCGAATGAAATCGGCAGTTTAGCAGAGTAACATTAGAACCACAAGTAGACCAGAGAGAAACGTGACAGGAATGCATCCGACGCGGAGCGGAGTGAAGTCGGTTAAGGAAGAGTTGTGAACAGAAAGGGGAAGCGGAAAAGGAAACGAATTCGCCAAGAATGCAGGCAAAACTAACAGTTATGTATTGAAAATAAATTTGCAAGAAAAATCAATGAAATCCCGGGCGATTGTTGCACATCAGCAGCGACCGTTTGTCGAATGCATGAAAAGGAGGCTGCTGAAAAGCCGAGTCACATCCAATGATTTCACTGTATTGTTCGACCGCAATTCATGTTTTGCTGACAGCCACAAATAAAACACACAAACCTGCGTTCGACAAAATATGAAACCCATTTGGAAAATCAACAATTGCACCACAAATCGGCAGAAACGCGTGGAAGCGTTGCCACCGGAAATGCTTATCATCGGACAGCAGTCGCACACGTCCGCACACACACAGCATTGCAGACACATTAATTCAATTGCATGTCAGCCGAAAGTGCCGCATTAGAGTGCGTGGGTGTGTGTTGGGCAGCAGTGCGGACAAGTGACAAAATATTGCTATCGAAAAACATCAAAATCGCGAAATTACTTCGGACGTACACAAAGCACCCTCGACCAGCGTGGTTGGTTGGGCTGCTGCAGCTTCCGAATAGGAGGGTCCACAACCGCAGCCCACTGCAACTCCAATTTAGCAGTCTAGCACCCTGCAGCGACTGTCAAACTAATTGGATTTCGACAGCGACTTTTTGTCCGTGTGTTATTATTTATCTTGCGAAAGTCAAAAGAAAGTCGATGTCCAGGTCTGTGCAACTTTCAACTTTTCGAGTGTTGACGCTCCTTTCTTGGATATTTTTTTCTGAATATCGAATATTGGGAAATATGGAGGGATTTCTTGAAGCAAATGAACGCATCCATTCCTGGACCTACAATAAAAGCAGCCACGCTGCGAGAGTGTTTAATGCAGAATCGATCACTAAACAGCTGAAGCTGAAACTGACAACTTTATCCGTTAACAAAAAGATTTCTATGGGCGTTAGCAATCCGCTGCATATTTTGATAGTCGAAGTACTCAACGTATGCTATGGCCCTGCGCCTTATTTCATTTACAACTCACACGTTAAACGTACGGGTCCACTTTTTGTTCGTTATTTGGGATGGTTCCACCAACCCTTCGGTTCCAACAACAGCGTGGACAGCGTGGCCAAGTCTGCAAGCATGAGCCGCAGTGAAAGTATGTCCCGTAATTGTCCGCAGGAAAAGCCTGCAATTATTCAGAACCAAACCCACTAAGAAGCAGTTATTTGTTATTATTCAAATATGTTATTTGAAAAATTATTTCACGAAATAGTTGAAATAATTATTGCATCTAATCATTAATTCAGATCACTCGTTATTTCATTTCGAAATAAAATTCTTATTTGAAATAAGAATTTATGTCAATTTGCCCATGCCTGGAGGGGAAATAGCATAGGAGGGGAAAAATTTAAAGTAAAATCTGAAAACTTTATAAGCTACATAAGTCTGGCGTGGAAGTAAATAGCAAAACACTTAGCAGTAATTTTAAGTCGAAAGGAATTACTGACAGCAAGTACGCCATGTCCAATCCAAGAACCCTGAGGCACTCCTCTTCATCAGATCCCGATAGAAGCATAAGCGTATACAATGATATCAATGTATTCGTAGGCGATGGATTGAGCAAATTACACAGCACAAACTAAACAAATTATGAAATACAAAAATTACAAATCTTTCGACAATTACAAGATACATATTTATAAATACCGAAACGAATTTTGTTATTTATTCTTACTTCGACAAAATCCATGGGTAACATTTTAAATTTACATATGTATATAATAGACTATATAATTGCACCCGAAATCTGCTATCATTTGGTTCGGGACGTTAAAATTCGGTTCATTTCGGCTTTTACATTGCTCAAGTTTTCCAATCAATTTCGAATTCGATATTCGAGTTCGTGGCTGAGAGGTTGAAAAGATACATACTCGTATATCCAGTACAGTACGAGTATAATACCAGTATAGACATTCCTGTACGTCAACTCTTTTGCTTGCTTTGATGCTTTTCGCTGTTTTGAGACGTCGCTTCACTGCTGGCCTCATACCTCACGCAATCGGTGACTCTGTTTTGTTTCTTTTGCACAAAACAGAATCAGCGATTGTCGCTGCGTGCGTGAGTACAGTGAGATCACTTCTTAAAGCTGCTATGACACTTCATTTTTACAACATTGTTTCTTGTTTCTTTCGTCAAGTTGCTTCGTTGCAAGTTGATCGACTACTCTAGCAATGGAAGCAGCCACGAGTGCGAAGCATTCGTTATAAATATGCAAGAAAAATGTGGAACTCCGATCATTTTCAGATATTGGTTTTGACGTACGAGTATTGTTTCAGCATTTTTCCACATTTCTATCTACCTATCTTACTATCTCTAATATAATCAATACATGAGATTTCTTTTTGAAAGTGGTACAAGTCCACTTTTAAAAAAAAATTAGTACTTCGTGTGGCGAGTACGTATTTGATTTTATATAGTTTGCTGTTTACTCTTCTTTCGACGTTTGCCGACGGACAACGCTTCGTTTGTGTCCGAAATCGCAGAAATCCCACTGACAAGAACCGGTTTTAAAATCAATCTGGCAGCCCTGTTTCTGGCAGATTCTAGCATGTAATTATTTCCCTGTCGCCTGAATTTCCGTCGCTTGCTGGCTTCTGCCCCTCTCCATTCGCATAGCAAGTTCGCTCTCTCTCTCTCTCTCGTCAGTATCTCGTCCCATTCTTCTTCGATCGCAACATTTGCTAATCTCTTTAGCGAGTTTCTTTTCCCTCGGATTTTCACTACCTACTCTGCTCCGGCTGCGTTCGTTTGCGCTCTCGCTCCCACTCACGGCTGGGAGGTTGACTTGATTTAAACAGTATCTGAAATGTTCACGTTGACGATGCATCCACTCATTCTCGCTGAGTGCTCGCAGATAGTGGAGGTGATTTTGTGAATTGAAAAACCACTGGTTGCTCTGTGGAACCGAGTCGTTAACAACGCCCTGTGCTTGTATCTTGTATCTCAAGCTTAGTGAAGACTGTATCTGTGAGCAGGCACGCTGCGTGGTAAATCATAGTTGTATCTAACGCTCTCAGTTATCGTTCGAGTGCGAGATCTGCTGAGTCGAGATCTTTTCTAGCGAAAAGTACACGTTGCTGCGAGTTTTAGACAGTGAAATTAAATCAGTTCCCAAAGTTGTAAATTTCCACAGCGAAATCTCGTTGTGCCAGCAAGAAAAAAAGCGTTCGACGAATATTATTGCGATAGAAACGTAAACAGAACCACAAACATGAGGGAAATCGTGCATCTGCAAGCTGGTCAATGCGGCAACCAAATCGGTTCAAAGGTATGTAAATTCGACCGTGCTAATTTGACGGAGACTTCCTCCGTGCCGTGCTTTAGTATGGGTAATTATTTTCAGCCAGCAAGCACGTCTCTAACCTCAATGCTTATAAATACATTTTGCACTCTGCTGCTGTTCTGCAGTTCTCGGCAATCGCTGCTACTTGCGGCTCATGACGTCAGCAGCGGGCTCCTCTTTAGTATGCAGTTCCTCTTCGTACACTCTCTTATGCCAAGCTGTATGAGCGCTACAGTGCACCCTACGCACGGCTTCTCAGTTGTCGCTGAGCATTTGTAGTTGAGTCGGCTGGTTTCTATTGACATACTTAATTTAGAGCGAGTTACAGCAGTGATGACGAAACGTAACCTTGCCAGCGGCTCAGCACTGTATTTAAAACGAAACCCATTGATGTCATCGCAGTACAGACACAAACAACCGTGTGTAGATTTGCCACTTTAGTTGTCGCCAGTGACTAAGCCGCAAGTGTTGATTATTACGAAGCAGCGGAGTTCGTCTGCCAACCTGAATACAGTGGCTCGACTAAATGGTAGTAGCCCCACTTGAATTATGTGACGGATGATCGCATTGAATGGTGAAGGGTTCCCACAAACCCAATTCAACGTATACGTTGGCTACCCACACCCATTGCACTCTTCAAATGTTCGCCTAACTAATTACATATGTACTCGGCTAATTAAATAAGGCGATGTACGAAGTGAGACGCTCGCCCGGCGTCGTTAGTTGCTACCCGTTCTCTTTGCGCTCGTTCTAACACGATTACCTGCCCGGTGCTCTGCGGAACGACTCTTCCGCATGCAGAAATCCATAGCAAGAGCAGTTAGGAGCAATAAACCCCAGTGTGTCTTGCATGCAACACACTCCTAAAGCCTAAAACCCTAACTTTGGAGTTGCCAACTTTCGATTTCACATTTCTAATTTAATAGAAGTACCCTGACTTTTATGAGTATACTGCACTAAGTATAAATGTACTTATGTAACACAACGAAGCAAACAAGAAAAGAACGATGCCGTCTTCACATTCTAAATATTCTTCTGAATTTAGAGTTTTTCCGCCTGCTACCCTCTGAGAAGTGTGTAATTTAGGTTTGCTGGTTCTTGCAAGGTCATTGTAGATCTCGCGGTATGAATACAGACCATTTTGTTTCTACCGTGATGTAGGAAGCCGTGTTATAGGAGGGTTACGTGTCATCTACGCTATCTTTTGTCATTCCATCCTCAGTACTTCAGCACAGCTTTTCTGTACAAGTATATAGTGTGTGCAATATATAAATTGTTATTGTACACAACAAAATGTAGTATAGTATTTTTACTTTTATACTAATACAATGGCAAGTACTCAACTATTCGGGCCATAATAAGTGTTGAAAATGCCAGTCGCAGTAGTTACGTGTCACATACACACATACATACATACATACATAAATACATACACACACATACATACATACGTATGCCAGGTTGTTGACTGCCTGAAATTCTGCTAACTGCTTAATTGTGGCAACCGGTTTCGCTTGGATTGAAGATTAGGATTGAACTCCTTTCGAAAGCAGCAACAGGTTTGTTTTCAACTTGTGCCGAATTCCAAGTGCGGAATCGTTCTAAAATAAGTCCATTCGTGGTTGCTACTCGCTGCATCGACTGCCTTCGCTCACTGAGAATCCGTATGATTTATTTCACTGAAATTTCCGCTTTAATTGGTTATGAATCAATGTGTTTAAATGGACGAAACGTAAAAATATGCTATTCTAAAATTGGGAATAACTTCTCTCGAAGATGCGTCACTGCTTTCGAAACTCGTATTGTGCTGTACGAGCTGCTCAGAGACGTGAAAGAAAGAAATAGAGGCATTTTTTCCGTTATCTCTGCCCATGACATGCGTGAACACTGAAGTCACGTGCTTGGCATCACGTTCGCCAGCGCAACGTAAACAGGTGCCTGATGTCTCAACTGCAGCGCCATCTGCTCGACATTCGCCAGCAGTCTCAGAAGTAATCTCGATGACGCAAGCATAGGAACGTCCTCGCGATTTACGCGCGGGTTTTATTGCCGTCTTCTCAATCGAATGTTTTTCGTCAGCACAAATCAAAGTCGCAAAATATGTACTTTGAATGCTATTCCATTGTACACTAACCGATTCCACTTTAACCAATATAATTAAAGTCAGCCGGATTCATTTCACAAATTGCAATAGCATGCAATAAATAAAAATTAATAGAAAATACAATCAGCTGGGGGTTTTTTCTGCGAAATTCATTTTATCGCATTTTTTATCGAACTCGAGCGTGGTGAGGAATATTCATTCATTTCAGCCACCCTCTGCCATTAATTTTAATAATAAATTGTAACTTAAACAGGTTAAAATAGTTAATTTTTTAAACTCATTTTAATTAAAGTTTCTCTGTGTTGATTGTTATTTATGCTTGCATTATGCGCCGTTTCGCTTAAAAATTGCATCGAGAATTTATATTTGGGAAATGGAATATGCGTACAAAATAGAGGAAAGCGGTTCTAACCTACAAAGTAGGTATTTATTTTTATGGCTTTATTTCGGCCATAACTGTCCATGTGCTAACATTGTACCTTTTTATCTACCTATGCAAATACTCGTATGCGAATGAATACAGATAGACTCTCAATAAACCGACCCTCCGACCGCCAGGCAAAAAGACAGCCGTGCAGCGGAAGGAAGATTACTATTATGGGTTTTCCGAGTAACCGGATTCAAAGTCCAAGGTTGCTACAGTACTTAATATTAGATGCTCAGTGTTAGATTCGCAAAAACTTAGATGTTTCAAAGAAGTACAGGAATAAGTATGTTGGTACAGAAAGCGGCTGTTGATAGACTGGATTACCTTCTGACACACTACCTGGACTCGTTCCAGCTGCCTTCTCCAGTCAGCGACTCACTATTTTCTAAATAAGTAAACGATGAATAAAGATAGATCTTCATTTTGGTCCAGAAAGAACAGAACCGAACGTATTTCACTTAAACTGCTTGAATTCAACTTGAAATTTTGAAATTACTGCCTGCACCCCTCCTCCGGGCCGGCGATTGGGGCCTCCACGAAATATGAGACCCTTCCCTTTATAGGAGAACATATCGGTCGCAATTTTTCGCTTTTAACAAAACCAATCTCCATATTTATGACACGCGACTGCAGCAATTTTTTCGTCCTCGAAGCGCTTGTTCCTTTGTTGTGCTCCGTCAACTGATTTGCATATTTACACTCGGGTGCGAGGAAGTCCGCCACCCTCGCGGCGGTGGGACTGGATGGCGAACATGTTGCGGGCGTGGCAGCCGTGCGACGTCAGGCACGAAGCGTTTCAAGTGATTTAAAATGCCTCTACAATGTATATGATCGGCGCAGCATGTCAAAGAGGCGTCTAATGGGGTGGACTTCGATGAGCATTTCCGACAACACACGACGGAGCACCGCGGCTGATGAGAATGTAAACCAAAAATAAGTGAAAAGACACAAAATCTGCCATGAATCGTAATAGTCTCCATTAATAACAATGCAAGCGCCACAAAGATTGGTAGACCCCGAACGACAGGTTTTTATTCTCAAATGTATACTTCTTTCGGGGAAGCGCAAAGCTGCGGTGTTGCTCCTCCCGCCCCGAGCGAATTCCTCCAGCCATAATGCAGTATAATGCCACATCGTTGACAAAATACTATATGGCCCAGACATAAACAACAGGTCCTGCTCACATTGAATGCATGCACGAATTATCGTCGATAATTCAATTTCGCTATATTGTGCTCTTGCCGAAGCCTGGTCTCTGCCCCGCCCCGCCCTGCCCTCTACCCCCGCCACCCGAGCACTGATGGATGGCATCACAGGATAATCTAAATAAATGTTTTCGGCGCTCATGCGGCAGCGATGCAGGTTCTGCTATCGTGTGTCGAGTGTGTAGTTGCACGCTGCAGAACACCCATCCGGTAACCGATCCGGTCCTTCCATCTGGCCGTCCTTCTGCTTTCAAAAGAAAACAAAAATAGCGTAAATACGAGTAACATAGCCGGAAAGTGATTTACCGAAAATTGGATCTTAAGCAAATAATGCCGAGGAGTGAAGGCAAGAAATTGCATTTACGGCATTGGGACCTTCTGTTGTTGTTGCTGCTTAGCTATTGTTCCGAAGGAAGGAAGGATGTGAAAGAATATGCAAATTGAAAAATATTGAAAATGAAATGCGCTTCCGGCAGAGTTACTTAAATCCTGCTTCTTCTGAAAGGTGCTGCAGGATTGAAACCGGTATGGATGAGTATTATGAGGAGCCGGATGCACATCGGATGTGTTATTTAATACACCTGCAAACTTCACATGACCAGATTAATCTGATGGGAGGAAAGCACCAAAAAGTCGGACAATTCTTCATATTTACTCAACCGAATTGCATTTAAAAACATTTCGGAGGCCGGAGATGAAAGCTATTCTACTCTCCTTACATTCCTTGCATGATCGAACTGAATGCCTCACTTCTGCGATCCGTTTTAGAGGTCTGCACATCCCAGTAAAGGTGGGCGTTTTTAAAAGCGTTCCCAGTGTGGAGTCTCGCATTCCTCGCTGTGGAAACGAAGAGTACGCGTCCTGCATCCCTGCGCCGCGGGCTGCGAACAGCTGGGACTCTGTACGCAAAATAGTGTTCATGAATAAACACTGTTAACGAAACAAAATAATTTGTTTTTCATCTCGCTGCGTTTGCCACGGTCATGCATTGCAAAACTAACATGTATGTAAAATGGACTCAATACAGCACAACAAGCAACAACTCCCTAAACAACAACAAACCAGAGCAACATAAATATTAGAGAGAACGCAGCATACAACAAGTTGAAATGTGAATATGTTGTTACTCTTTCCATTTTTTCCTGCTGTTTTTTCTGAACATTTCTTTAGCTTGTGGCACCAGGCACATGATTGTTCCATCAGAAGCGGGAAAGCAAAAATATTTGCGGTGGCAGAACGCCAAAACATGGTGGAAACTGTGGAGGAAAAACTGCAAGTTGTGCTGCGCTCCCACCATGGAACCGCTCGCTGTCGGTAGTCTCCAATGTGATGCCATGCCTCAAACCCTGAAAAGGCCAGTAAAACGAGCTGTCTTTCGCCCAAAAGAAAAGCAACCGCCGATAGTAGCTTCACGGGAGCTGTTTCCATTCATGAAGGATTTATTGTCTTTTC
The DNA here is from genome assembly GCA_943737955.2 of Myopa tessellatipennis. Lineage (NCBI taxonomy): Eukaryota > Metazoa > Arthropoda > Insecta > Diptera > Conopidae > Myopa > Myopa tessellatipennis. The sequence goes on along the minus strand of OX031314.1, from coordinate 60,955,837 downwards.
ATTACCTTATTTCTCCGCAAAGAATCAATAGACACGCGACTATTACAGTTTGCCCTCATCGCCCTGCTTGTTCATCGCAAATAATTATTTTTCAAATACTTCCCCAACTTCCCCCGACGCCGACCGAAATATACGCCGACCACTTCAACAGCCTGACTTCAGCCTGTTCTCCGCCTCGTATTCAAATAAATTGCACGTCGAATTGAATTTTAATATAATTATTCCATTTCTGAAGTCGAATGCTAACCAGAGCCAACATCGTGCTCATTCTGCACATCTATTCCACTCGCAGCTAGATTTCTACCTATATATTTATTTACTACGTACCTCACTTTTTACGTAGTACAACTTACAACCTTACAACTTGGCCTCATTTTAATAGCCACAGTGAAGTTGCACATAACAGAGTAATTAGTGAATTAGTAACATACTTCAATCACCGGTTCACGGTTCCAATCAATGGATCCTTTAGTTTTTGTGAAGGAGAATGCGTAAATAGTGGAGACACAAACCGCAAACACGAACTTCAAATCTGTATATACGAACATAATCTATATAATCACGAATCTCAGTCTATATATTCTGCTTTGTGGACTGATTTACATATATTGATGTACACCTTGGAGTGTGTTCTAAGTAATCCCATTTGTCGTCGTCATTCCCAAACCAACAACACAGACTTAATAATTATAATATGTACTCGCAGTTTAACATCATTAATTAAGTCTTTAGTAGAACTCTTTGGAAATCGAAATGGTTGGGTTACAAAAGAATCGACATGACACTTGAAATGGCTGCGTGGATCATTTTTGACAGATGGTTTCTTCTCTGTTGTTCATATTGCTGATTATCCACGTGCGTGGTTGTGATACGTTTGCTTTTCTGTGGCTGCTGCCATTCTGCTGTTAACGGCGCTGTGGTTGTTGGATCGGATAGCCGATTGCAAACAGATTCATACATAGTCTATGATAAGAACAAGGAAAACAGCTCGTGGTTAGGGAGCTGATTCCATGCGTCCCCAACAACTCGGCCTTCATTGAAGTACGGAACGAAATTGTTGTCGCTTATGTTGTTGTTGCTTAAGACCAGCTTTTCGTTTGCATACTCGGTTGCGGGTAACCGTAACGTAATCTGATTTTCAGTTGTTTTTAATGAAATGGCGGCTTGTTTGACGGTGGATGTCATCCAGGACAGGAATTTGCAGGAATTTCGCATTGCTGTTTACTGCAGAGATATTGGTGATGCACCACGAACTCCAGAACATTCCATCGACACCCTTCCATGAACGCAGCAAAATTCTACTGCACAGGATTCACATAGTTAAAAGAAAACTCGAAGAACTTTAGTATAATCGTATATCTCGATACTCGTTTCCATATAATGAAGTTACATTTTATTACAACGCATGGACATTGTTTATTACTGTGCACGTAATTAATATTTTATTGAATTAAAGCATTCAAAAAAGCGCCGCTGGTATTTCGATTATTTTCCGTTTCAAATTTCACGAAAAACACACCGTCACACACGAACAAACACATTGCACAATACAATCGCTTGAACGCTTGTTACGCACTTTGATATTGCCAAAAAAATTAAACAAATAAATAAATAAAATCATTGATTAAAACTGCGCAGAGATTAAAATAGCGACTTTTCTAAAAAAGATGGGAAATTTATACAGCAACCGGGGAAACACGAATGTAAAAAATAGCATTAACACAACATTTGGTCGAACAAATGATTCACAAAATGCTTCCGCTGGCCAACTTCGCCATCCAGTTAATTTTTAATTTTAATTTCATGCACTTTTTGCCATTCGGCGATTCTTTCGCTTAACATTAATTGCATTTCTGTGGGCTGCATTATGCAGATATTCGTCAATGTGGCGGCGATAAAAAGCAACAACACGAGATCGCTCACAAAAACAAACAAGCGTTATCCATGCGATTAAATTAATTTAAATGTCCGACCAGCTAAGCGAAGCTTCGGCGACGATTATTTGGCGTGAACCATTTATTTTCGCCGCAGGTTGCGTCTATAAAACAATTTGATAATAATAACTTGCACAATGCTTTCCGTGGGTGATCTCGGATAACGGATGCAGATTACAATAACTCGAACAACATTTTGAACAAATGATAGTTTGCAACTCGATCATAAATACGAGTATATGGCTTCCATGTGTATAAAAGCGTCCCCTTCTGATCGATTGCAATCCGGCAGCGCGTCTAAAATAAGCGGAAAACCAAACTGTGAGATTTAATATCGTATAATAATCCATCATTGTTTTTCACAATATCCACTTCGGCTCTTTATTCAATGTTATTTCATTATAGCTCATTTATTTTGTAGAGAAACATTTTGAATTTTTTCCCGAAATCGCACGGCTTTTGGAGGCGTTTTGAATGATTACTTTGATAATGGAATTGAATTTTGGTGGCTGCAAAAAGTTTGTGAGAGCGCCCGGGGCACAGCGGCAAACGAATTAAATGGTTGCAATTGCGTCTGCTTGTGAAAAATACGCATTATTTAGGGTTATTGGGAGCTCTTTATGGCGCCCTGATTGCATTAGTTGTTGCTTTGTTTCCTTAATGCGATGATTATTTAAGCCAGCCTAAAAGAGTCCAACAACTTCCAGTGTAGTGGTTCTAATGAGAAACAACCGCTCGAAATGGTTGCTGCAAACGCATCATGTTGTTGTATTAATTGTAATGAAGTCATAAAAATTCTTTTGTCATTATTGGCATTATTATAATTGCAATTGCATTCATGTGTTGATTTCTGGCCACTTTCTGGTCAACCGAAGCAATGCCATTTTTAGTCCCAGTCACACGAACAGCGAGCTTCTCGTTCTGTTTACAGACACTTCTGTCTGCTCAAAGCACATAACGTACATATCATTGTGTGTGTCGGTGTGTTTGTGCGTGTGTGTGTCTGGGTTGCGAGTGTGCGAGTGTGCGAATTGATAAAAGCACCAGAAACACTTTGTGATTGCATGTAAATTAAAAAAGAGATCATTTATAAAAATTAGTGTTTCAAAATGAAAATTCAATTCGAAAGTGGGCAAAGTTGGCGAAATTGCTTAACAGGTCGACAACGAGTCCTTCCATCCAATGGCAGGACGCGCATTACTTTTATTAATTTACGAGTATTTCATGGTGTGGCGCCTGCAGCAAGCGAAACACAAGGACATGGACAGTTAGCCAACCACGTTAGTGTTGACGCTGCAAAACTACTGCATTTTAATTCGAAAAATTAATAAGTAATTCCAAACAGAGTGCCAACAAAAAGCTCTCCGCATCCTCTTCGGTACTGTTATTAATTTTGTTTTATTTCACTTTTTTATTTGATGCGATTTAATGACATTTTTACGGCCAATTATATTTATAAAATATTGTATATTTGAATTCATTCCACGGATGCGTGTATTGTGTAGGTGTGTGTGCGTGTGCGTGTGTAGGTGTGTGCTTTTGCAACATTTAAATTCGTCATTGAATAAAACCCGCATTTCGCATGCATTCCTCACCTCGGCGGATGGTGATGAAGACGGAGTTCAGCAACAGACATCCTCATAAATTGAAGGTTGAACAAATTTTAATTTACTCTTAAAGCTCCGAGCGAATTCAATTATTTGACTTTGCCTACATTAACAAGCTTCCAACAAGTCGAATTAAGAGCAGGAAACTGCATCGAAATATAAATAAAATATAAATAAAAGCAGGAACAGGAAGAGAAAAAACATCACTAATAAAAGAGCCTTCGTGAATGCTTTGCAGTCGATTAGTTTCACACGGTTTTAGTTTGGTTTTGATTTCATGAACGCTGTTGAAAGGGTTTCATAACCTTCGTACCTGCCCTAAACTCTGGCCTACTCTGGTTCCGATGCAGTTCAGAATAAATGAGAGTATGTCCGTGCTGGCTTTGATTTACATACACACTAATCTGCTGTGCTGTTATCTAATTCAAAGCTATGTCTCTGAAGTAGCTTCTTTGTTACACTTTATTAGCAAATCGAAACACAAACCGACTAAAATTGCGTCGAAGAATTCGAGAAACACGGGAAAATCATGACAGTTGTTCGAATTGCTACATGCAGCCCGGCGTCCGTCCATCAACCAGACACTCGACTGAAGTATCTTCTGAAGGATGCCCGGAGCTTTGTCTGTGTTTGCAACATTTAACGTGCCACTTGGGGTTAAACCCCATCCGATTGCGTGACACGCTTCATCAAGCCGGACTCCTGGGCCAACCGCAAGCCATTAGAATGTCTACAGGTTGACCGTTCGCAACGCAACCAATAATAAAGCAACAACAATGACATGTTTATGCGAAATTCAATTAAATAAATTATTATTAGGTGCATGCAGCACCACCGAGTGCACCTGCGGCTCGATCTAATGATTTATTTAATAACAAATGCAAAGTATCATTAGTCGCTGGAGTGCGGGCGCCGGGGAGGCAACCCCCCGGGCGGTCGACGGGAGTACAGTGAAGGAGTGGCGGGAGGGAGGGAAGGACGGCGGGTCGATGATGGATAATGGATGGATGCAAAGCTCGAATCAGCACAAAGGCCAAATAAATGTTTGCTCTCCACACAAATGCATAAATTTGGCGATTAGAATAAAAACAACACCAACAACAACCTCGCCTACGAACCGTATTGCCGACACTAGTTTATCGAAGTGGAATGGAAACGAATGAAATAAATGAAAAACACTTAAATGAAATAATCAAACTAACAATAATGGATGCCATCGAAAATGTCATCGAGTGGCATCCAATATTGGATGTTGTTGTTATTGTTATTGTGTTTGGTTTCAAAATTATTGCTGCTGTTGCTGCACATGGTTTTGTTCTCTCGTTATTGTTGTTGTTGCTTCAGCCGCAGCTAATGTTCCGCAGCAATTGAACCAGTTTGATTAAAACACCGGACTACGCTCTGCTCAAATATGTTTGCGGTGACCGTCGATTGCAGTATAAATAAATTGCTGACAAATTAAAAACCGGCCGTTTCTAATAAATTCCGCTTCTGTTACAGTGTTCGGCACTTGTTTGGCTGTTTGGCGTAAACATGCTCTTCAGCTGCAGGTCACTTCATTTAACGTGTCCCCGACCTCCCTTCAGTTGAGTTCATTCCAGTTTCGACAGCTTTCTAGATGTGGAGTATGTCAACTCGCATGGATTCACGGCCAACAAACGAATCTTCTTCATTTCGTCAGCGGTATCATCATTTCACGAATTCAGCTGCATAAAGTTGGACTTTTATTGAATGTCAATACTTTGTTGATGTACACAAAATTCATAGTTCGATTATATTACTTGCAGTATGAACGAGACGCATTCTTAAATTGCTGCAAGTAAATAGTTCGGATATTTTCAATAGAAGTGTGGTTACTTTACTCGTTATGTTGAAAAGCAACCAGTTGCTGCCGATGTTGTTGTTGTCCTTGTTGGCGCTGCGATCCAATTTACACCATGTCTAAGTAATCTTTTCATTTGCATTGCATCGCTGCGACCCAAATAAAAAGACGGGTCCGTATAATGGTTAAAAAGCATTATATTCATACAAAATGGAGCGCGGCGAATTGAACGTTTTGACTTCATGATGCCGAAAGAACACCGAAAACAACAACAGCTGCAGGCGCACCGACATCGAAGCACTTCATAGAACAGTCGACCCGACGAGTGGGCTGTCAGCCAAAGCGACCAGGCGTCGTGGCGACGAGCGACGACGATAAATTCGCTGCGTCCATTAAGAAATTGAACTTGGAGCGGGGGTACTATAAATAGTTAATAACTGTAAAAAAGGACAGAAGAACATTTCCGAAAGCAGCAGAAGCAGAAGCAGAAAATGGCAACCGACTGCGTGCACTAAACAATAATTCATTCCATCAACCCGTCATTCCGTCTCTCAGCGAAAGCGCAATAAAATAAGAGTCGACAGGAAGCGCGTTGGCTGGAGGACGGTGCTGGACGGAGCGTGCGGAGCGTACCGACATTCATTCGGCGTTGAGAGCCACTCCTCGCACTCAATCGAAAAGGGCGTCCATTTGCATTCGAATAAGGATTAAGCTTTACGTACGACTGCAGCAGTCGCGACATATGGACATGCCACATCTACACACACACACACACACACACACACGAACATGTGATGCGGGGTATTAGTCGGGACCCAGCTGCGACCATTTTAGCGTCATTCTGAATAACGGAGCATTTTTATTCGTGTTTCCTTTGGCTCTTGTCTGCGTATGTTTCTATTTTAGTGCAATTTTTATGCTCAATAAATATGTGTACTCTGTGATAGAGCTAAAAGCTTTGCCAAGGACACGTTTCTAGGTCCGTAAAAACGTCTCCGCGTACGACTTTCAGCGGGCACTCAACACCCACTCAACTCGGGTACTCGTAACGCTATTAATCAGGACGCCAAGGTAAAGGATTGGACAGATAGAATAATACTAATAAGTGCTCCGCTCTAATAAAAGGGTACAGCTTCCAATAACCGGAACAAGTATCTATACAACACACTGCCTGCGTTATATTTACTAACGTTTCTTGTACACAACATGATAGTTTAAGGAAAAGCTCCGTCAAACTCAAATTTAGAGAAGCTCAGAGTTGTCAGTGCCACGCTTTGTGGCGATCACAGTTCCACAGCGATGTCCGAGAACGTCGATGTTTCCCCATCCGTAGAGGCCCCTCGCCATGTCCTGTGCGTTGTGATTTTTTTTTATTGTTTTTCAATTAAGCCTAAATTAAACGCAGTGTGTCCAGTGCTGCTAATTTGAGGTAAACATTTCAGCGTAATTAATACAATTATTTGAAATCGTTGAAGAATTAGCTAAAAATACAGAGCGACATTGTGCCAAGGACAAATATTGCATATGCATACATATTTATATATTAATTAAAAGGAAACATAATTACAGACACATACATGCATGTACGCAACACACACACACACACAGTCACGTGTGCACAGAGATGCATGGGCACTGATTCGTACACAGATATGCGTATGTACATATAAATACCAACAAACACTCTAGTGTACTGAGTGTGGCTCATCATCGAAACTACACACACACTGCCTCATTTTAAGTCACTAACTCTTAAAAACCTTTTTGATATTTAAAATACGTACACTATTTTGGAATCGAGGGATCTTATTACTTAATATTTAATTCAGTTTTGTTCGCAAGAACTTTTATTCAATTTGTAAATTCTTCCACCACAAAATGCGCCACCAGACAAACTGAAATTTAGAAATTATAGAAATTGTAGAAATTATAGCTTCCTCGGAATCCTGTCCTCTTAAGAATTTCCACTCTAAGTAATCGGGTTGTCCCACGAAATCTTTAAAGTTCATTTCTGCACCCGACAAGGAGCTTAAAGTCTCCAGCGGGACAACGGCGCTCCAAACAGCAGACTACAAACGCCAGAGATCATCATGACAACACAGAAAGCTGTCTGTACGCAGTGCGAACTCACAGTTTCCTTGCATTTGGAGCAAAGCTGCGCTACAAACTACTACATTTAATTAAAGTAAAAAGAAACAAAAAAGAAGTCAAAGAAATTAAAAGCAAAAAGGCAAACAAAGCAGCACTAATGAGATTCAGGCTTTTTACGGAACATTCATTCATTTGTTTAACCCAAACCCAAACGCACACACACACCAACACACGATGCGCCAGTGCTCCGGGCGTAAAAAGTGTCGTGTTTTTACGCTTGGCGCTCGGATTTAGCAGCCGCGGCCTTAATGTGATCCTTTTTGCTCGGAACTTGTAGTATTTCGAATTTTTTATATTGTCGCTTCTCCTTGGCTTCCTTTTTATGGCCGCGATTTGAGCCATTTATGCATTTAAGCGCAGAGCAGCACTGGTTCCATTGTAATCTGGAGCTATGCAGGCTTGTGGCCCGTCGTAGCTGAGATGCGACGAGGGCTGGCGGCTGGGGAGGAGGTCAAACGTGGGGCTGAGCGCATCTGTTTGCCACACGAAACGTGCAGATGCATTGTTTGGTGCTGAAAAGAAAACTTAGCCGACTGTCGCGCTTCCTACACAAAGCCAACTTTCGGCGAAAGATAACTCGTCAGGAGAGCGCCGCACGGGTATTCGAGCTGCCAGAGTAGCTGCTTTCGGCCGCGACCGAATCCGCACCAAGTCGGTTACATCGCGGCGTATGTGCAACATTTAATTATTTTGGTCAAATAGCAGTTCTGCGGTGCTGCTTTCCTTCGGCGTCTTCGCTTCCTGTGCTGCATCCCAACGTCTCCGTTTTTCCTTATTTGAACCCAACTCTGTTGTCAACGCATTCACTGCACTTTTGACCACTTTCTACTACGCTGCGGCTTCTCTGTTGGTTGTAAAGCACAATTTATTTGCAGAAGAAACATTAGCAAAAAACGTGGCCCACAAAAAAGAGTTCTCCTTCAGCAACGCTTGAGGAATTTTAATTTTGCTCGCTTTGTGGTGTGTGGGTCCTTCCTTATCACGCTCAGAACGTCTTCGTTGACCGCCCGAGTGCCGTTCATCGTAAAAAAAACTCATTTGCTTACGACGCGCGGCTTTGTTTGTTTTTCATTTGGCCGTCGTTCATTTGGAGTTTTTCTACTCTCAGTTCATCCGGGCCATCAACGCGTTCAGCACTTAGACCGCAACGACTTCTCGCAGCGTTACTGATTCTTCGACTTGGGTGGAGAATGGCCAAGGCAAGTAATTAATTTACGCAAATTGTCGGCGGGCTTAAAGGGCGTGTTCTTGAGGAAAACATTTAACGGCAGGACTGCTTTAGTTTAGTTTCCACACTTCAGAGACATCGGGCCACAGAACGTTCTTGAGTCCTGTTAAAATGTAAACTTTACACTTAAATAGCGAGCCTAGAAACCGGACGATTGCCGAAGCAACGACTTTTGCTGAACCTTCAACTACTTAAACATTTTCGTGCAACTTCCACGATTGCTCTCTAGCGACGTTGCGACGAAATCCATAAATTCGATTATTTACTTTAACTTTGGCCCCAATCTCAGGTTCGCTGTTCACAGTTTGCACTCTGCAGCGTTAAGCAAAACCAATCAAAACACGATTAAAAAACACATGCAATCACATTACGCATTCATTCGAATGAAATATTTGTGATATTCATATGTTTTTCCGCGCATTTTATGACTTTAATTTAACAACTCAATTTCGTATGAATGAACAAGTGCTTACTTTTTACTTGTTCATAGATTTTACAACACTTTTTGCTAGCTTAACTCATCCAAATTGATATTCAGAATGAAGCGTGAATGATTGTTAAAAATTCATGACGTACTGTTGCAGGCGTTTTGTTTTATAACCGTGTCCAGGGTTTGTTGGGGGCTGCTTTGTTGTTGGGGCTGAAATCGGAAGCTGAATTCGGGAACAGCATCCAGCAGCTGTGCGGACCCGGACAAAAACGTTTAAAACAGAGAAGCATGCCTTCAAATACACAAAAAGACAAACAGACGGACAGCCAGGCAGACATTCGCGCGCATCACTCGTACACACGTGCTACTACATGAAATATCTTGTGTGTAGATGTGTTCCATGTGTTTTCACTCGTTGCTGTTGGTTTTGCGTCCGAAGCTTAGCTGGTTCCGTTGCCGCTGCTGGTGCTGCCGCTCCTGATGATGCTGATTGTTATGATTGCGATTATCCTTTCCCATGCATTCGCATACAAATTAAATTACTCACACATACTCATGTGAAGCTGTGTTGCTGCGAGCCAACGAAATGAATAAACACTTCCATAGAAGTTCAATACAGCAGCGGCAATCGCAACAGAAATCGTGAAATGCTTATCCATCCGCTTGAAGCCGACAGCGGCTCGAACGCAGAGACCCCAACAACAACAACAAGAACAAGGAAAACCCGCCCTTCAACACTTCAGCACTTCGCCGCATCTGGCTGAATACTAAATACGAAAGTACGAAAATCCTCACACGTCATTTAATCGTGTTCGATGAACGCGCTCTAAAATCGGTTGGTTGCTTGTGGCCGCCTTAACTTGTAAACGTTACCCAGAAATTCTGCGTTCCGTTCAAGTAAAGCGAAGAATTGCGATTCTGGAAACAAATCCAATTAATCAAGATGAAGTCAATCAATCTACAAGAGCGGATCCGAGCGGCACGAAGCTTTGTTATCACGGATTGCATATACTACATTTGTACATATTTAATGCTTCGAGCACAGCTTCAGTTTTTAACTGATTCCGCCGTATCCGAAAGGCGTCCATTAAACGGCTTTAAATTATGCGCACATCTCGAACAATCCACTTCTTCCTTTCGTACTCGATACTTGAACGACTGACGCAACGCATGACAAATGCTGGCAAATATGAGGTGATAGAAAACGTATCCGTTCAAGATGAAAACATATTTTAAATGCGATACAAAGTTTGCCACGAGAGGTTTACATTTACTCTTATGTGCGAGAATCATTGCGTGTGCGTGTGTGCTGTTTCCTTGCTACCACTTCAGTGATTCCGCATACATTACGAAATAAACAGATATACATATTTTGCTCATTGTTTGCGTTTCCTATACTGAGTGCTAAATCAAATCTGAGATCAAGAAGTAGCTGCTGTGAGGACAGCGAGGGAAACAACACGAATCATTTGCATATTTCTTTGTACAACAAACAATACCCCAAAAATGGAAAAGATAACACTGTTCATGGGGGATAACAAAGGAGCAAGTTGTAGTAGCAGAGGCGAAAGTGGGAGTGAGTTCGGCGACGTTGGAGGCAAGGAAGTCTCCTTGTGATTTTGTCTATTATACTGCTTCGAATGGCATGGCTGTTGCTTCGATATTTAAAGTTTTGCCACTCCTGGCAAACAACTACACCAACATCCATGCAGGACAGCCATGCATGCTGCAGAATCGCTCCCGAGTGCATGTGCGTGTTTGCTTGCATTGGCTGGCATAAAGCAGGTCTCTGGAGATGTTCCGCAATTTTCTATAAACTCAATTTTAGATAAAATTTTGAATGCGAGTTAATGTGAGTGCGTCAAACGTTGTTCAAGGAAACATTTTGAACACAGGTTTTGCGCTGAACGCAGCTTTGAATAGCAGAGAGTGCTTCAAACGAAGACCACCAGAGAGCTGTTTATTCAGCAGTCTCAGTAAGGATATCTTGTGATTCGAGCGAAGTTGCAAATGGAGCAGTAAAAATTAGCCAATGGCGCCTTTACCGTAGTTGCGAATCGTACCCGTCAACTAATTTAGCGTTCACTAGTATTCAGATGGCTTTCGTAAGAAGGTGCTGCTTTGTTATGAAGCTGACGACCCTCTCGAGCTCGACTGCAGTTCACGGCCCCACGTGTTTCACGAATTCACCCTTTCCCTTGAAAAGCTGCCCGGTAAAACTGTGAAAATATTCCCCTTGTGACTAGACTTTGTTGTCGGTCGCTGTCTTTTGTCACTGATTTCTAAGTGCGTGTGGCGAATTTCAGTGCACTAAAAACTACGTGCTCTTAAGTAAGTACTTCGTTTCGCTGGAGCACTTCATGAAGGACCCCAAACTCCCCGATTAATATTCACAATCATACTATTTTAAAAACCAACGGTGCCATGGTTCGATGTATAGTAATTTGGGTTCTGCCGATTCACAAAGGGCCACGTTTTCTGTGTGGTTGTCAATTACCACTCGCCTGCAGCGGAGAAAACGTATTAAGCCAATTTTGAAACGTAATAAACAAAGAAATGGAACACACCAAATAAAACCCAAAAATTGGCGCGGTTCAGAGAAATTAAATGTTGTAGCGCTTAAAGCAATCGGTTTGTGCGCCTGTGTTTGTGCGTGTAGAATAAAAACAGAATTCAGAGGGAGGCAGAAAACGTAATTCAGCAAAAACGATCCAGCTTCAACTACAGCATGGAGCAACAATCATGTGAAAAATGAAAAATAATGCGAAATTCTTCGGGGCACAAAGCGGGCTGCCGCTTTCCGTGTATATTTCGCAGGTGTCCCCATACAAGCACACCGAGAAACACACTCAGAATAAATCTCACTTGGATGGCAATAACGAAAAACATCCTTTTTTCATGCCATATTATTCCTGGTTGTGCTTGTTTTACCTTCGAATTTGTATGCATTGATTTCAAACGAGAAATCAGGGGGAGTGAGAGTCTGTGGGCTGCAAATAGCACATGGACAAAACAGGCTACACTAACATGTGTTTGCACTGCAGCCATCTGCCCGAACCGAAGAGCACGAATGCGGACCACCCACGCAGCCAATCTGGGCTCGTATACCACAAACAAAGAAATAAGAAGGAAGAAGCAGGACCAGCATGGACGAAGAACTGGTGCACAATTCAATTCGGTGCTTGTGGTCTTGGCTTAAGGCCTCATAATGTAGATGTGGGCAGGTCACGCCCATTCTAGAGCTGAATAAGTTGCTTGCAAACCTGCTTTGGATGAAAGCGGTATATTTTTAAAACAAGAAAACCTTTTTAGTCATGTGTTAAGGTTAATTTAAAGTAATAAGTTGAGTGTTTCCAACTCTGTAACACTGTTCGGGTTTCCAGTCCGCATTCCTGCCTCGCTTTTATCGACTCTTGCAAAGTTATTGAGCAGAATTATTGAAATATTCAGGTTTGATATTTTAAATCGATGGAATACACTGATTCTCTACATGATTAAGATGTTGAAGGGGCCACAAATTGTATTCATTGCCTTTACTTTGAAGCAATGTCGTGTCATGTTGTTGTAAATTGTGTTTGTCGCCTATTTAGTACTAATAAAACAGTCGAAATAGAAATGTTCAAGTATGTGGTTGAATCAAATAAGTACCTCAGTTATTTTTGAGTGAACGAATGTTGGAAGTTCGTTGGTTGTGGCAAGTGGCTGCGACTGCAAATCATCCTTAAAAGCACCTCAGTTATTTGCTTTTGTCTTTTAGCAACATAATTCTCTCAAATTTAGAGCTCAGCACTTAATTGTTATTCTTCTTTCTTGCAGTTCTGGGAAATCATCTCTGATGAACATGGCATCGACCCCAACGGCATGTACCACGGCCAGAGCGATCTGCAACTGGAACGCATCGACGTCTACTACAACGAGGCGAACAACAGCAAATATGTGCCCCGTGCTGTGCTCATCGATTTGGAGCCGGGTACCATGGATTCCGTGCGTCAGTCGCCGATGGGACAATTATTCAGGCCGGACAACTTCGTATTCGGTCAATCGGGCGCCGGTAAGTGGAAATCGCTGTCGAATGCAGCACAATCATGTTCGGCTAGTCCATGTACGGTGCATGTATGTGCTTCTGGATATGCGAGTGTGTGTGAATCGAACTATTGCGAGTTGCATCACGTGTTGGAAATGAATTGTCTGGTATGCCTGGAGCGGTCCATGTCGGTGATTAGTAGTTGTCACCTGAATGGATGTACCGTATATGGGGGAGGAGGTTCCACGTAGAAACGCCCGATTAAATTAGTTGAATGTTCATTGAACTCTTAGAAATGGACACAACAAAACAAAAACCTTAAAATTTAAATAGTGGTTCTATTTTATTTGTCTTTTTTGTGCGATGCTATCGATGTGTGGGCGTGCTTTATAACCGTGTAATTCTTCTTCTAGGCAACAACTGGGCCAAGGGCCACTACACAGAAGGCGCTGAGCTGATCGATTCAGTGCTCGATGTTTTGCGACGCGAATGCGAGGGCTGCGACTGTCTGCAAGGCTTCCAACTGGCTCACTCGTTGGGCGGTGGCACTGGTTCCGGACTCGGCACACTGCTGATATCGAAAATACGCGAGGAATACCCGGACAGGATAATGAACACGTTCTCAGTAGTACCGTCGCCCAAGGTTAGTCATCGACCACAACTACAAAATAATAATTACATATACTATAGTGAATATCCGCTTGGTGGTGACATCTATAAACATTATTTCTTAGGTAGGCTCATTCAAACCTCCGTGTAAACGCGTATAATTAGGAACCCGGTAGACTTACGACTCTAAATGAGTGCCATTAGCATCAGTTGTAACATCATGAAATTCACTAAAGGACTCTCGCATCATCAAACACGTTGAAGCGGCCAAGAAGTTGGACTGTCTAAATAAATGATGTGAGAAGAAATGAGTGACTAAATAACGACGCTCCACACATTTTGGCCGAAATACCAAATAATCAAACAATATGTGTGTGTCGCAGTCCGCGAATAATTATTATCGCATTCATTTACGAGCATTGACGGTAAACTGCCACTGGTGCCAGTGCTGCCATTGTTTCCCATTATCATCCACTTGATCTAACTGCAGCTGGCGAGGTTGCGACTGGCAACGTTTGTTGCTAGAATTCGATTAAGTTTTAAGTAGGAGAATTTAGCTGAAATCTCGTCAGATTTCATTGAATCCGCTTATCACACACACACTCCCCATTACATCGCTAAACAGATGCACACATCCTCCGTTGGTAAAATCAGGGTTAGGATAGCATAGCTTTCGCTGTCCTGCAGCTCCCCGTCCTTTTGGCACCTTCATTTGAACGGAAGTTCTGGTTAGCAGTTCGGGAACACGTTTCGATGCACAAAATTAGGTGTACTTTCAAGTGTTTATAATTCATCTTTCATTCTTCAACAACCTTCAGCTTGTCAGTGACTGCGGCAGTGCTTTTTCGCTATTTTATCAAAATTAAACTATCGTTAGGAAGATTAAGCAGCCCAGACTTCATTTTCTCCGACGGAAGATGGCTCTACTGAAGGTCCACACAAACGCACACTACTGCTCGGTGGAATGCGTTTGTCGCAGAGCATAAAATGCACAATTCGAATGCAGCAGAACGCGAAGAGCTGCATAATTGAAATTAATTAGCAGCAGGGTGGGCGATGCGGCGTTCTGTGCGAGTGCTTATGCGTGAGGTACATGTGTGTGTGTGTGTGTTCATTTAATTTAATTAGAGCAACCAAATTAGCCCCTTTGTTATTAAAAGTGTTTCACGATTGATTGATTACACGTACGTAGCTTTGCAGTACGTGCGTGGGTGTGTTTGCATATTTAATTGAAGTTTGTTGCTCTACTGCAATGGCCACTAAATAGCCACGACGCCTACCCCGCTCCGATTTCAACATTTCAAAATAATCACATTGGCAAATTATGCCCCTAACTGCAGTCAACTCCCGCTCTTGATTGTCGGAGGCCTGCATCGAGTAGCCAACACAGTCCACTGGGAGTAACCACAACTCGATTGTCTCACATCACTGCGGACAGCGACCAAAAACCATTTAATAAATAAAATGCATCAAAGTATTTCCATCTTTTAAATCCTCATTTGACTATAAAAGCAAACGTTTCAAAACTCGGATATGTGCATTTGCAATACCGGTTATCATTCGGTTATTTCACACAATAGATTTTCAGTAACCGATTAATGCTATTTGCGGACACTCAAGCCGGCTTCTGAAGTGTTTGCGCGATTAATGATCGTGATGCGACGACATCGAAAAGCCATGAATATTTAAAACGCAATTTAAGACGATCCGCGACTTCAACTATTATGGAAGCGGCAGTTAGTCACAATTACACATTCAGACGCTTTGCAAATTGCATGCATGCTTTGAAAACATTCGCATGGCTTCGCCAAGGCTTTGTTACCGCTGCATTTACATCGCTGGCTGGAAACTAGGCACGTCCGTGTAGGTTATTGAGTCTCGGTTGGTCTCGTAAATTGAGTCCTGTCCAACGGAGGACAGTCCTCCATGTAAGGGCTCATCTCTAAATGTACCACGAGCCACATTCACGGAGCTGTTGTGGAGCCAATCAAGCGCATCGCCAACAAATTGCGCCAATTTGAATAAAAGCGCAGTTAAATCTACGGGCTCCCCCATGTCCTCGCCCTCGAGTGTCCCCACACACACCAACGCAATTGGTGCGGATCTAATTTCACACCCGGACGCGTGCATATGCACGGACTAGTTTTGTGAAGCATAAAAGTAGGTTCACCCCATCCCAGCCTACTTACGGGGTGTGCATCCTTACGCACTGAGATACGGTTATGGTGCAGCACGGCACACGCACCGGCCTGCTTCCGCTCCTCGCAAACACGCTCGCCATAACAGCCGAAGCACAGTATTTGCAAATCTTCACCGAAATACGAGGAACGGCTTAATGCGGTTTAGCGCACACGTCAGAATCAATCGTCCAGTTTGTTGGTCAACAGCTTAAACTGCCGCTAATCTGTGTGTGTGTGTGTGTGTGTGTGTGTGTAATGGCATAGCGTGTGTGTGTATGTGTTAATAGCATGCAAGAACGAATGAATGAATGATAAACTAGGTGAAAGTGAAACATCCCTTCGAAATAAACCCATGACATCCGTATGCATTTTAGCTTTGCCAACTTTTTTAAAGGACCAACTAAAAGTATCACGAGTTATCTGAGTGTACTTGCATTTATTTATTAAAGGCGAACATTCGGTATATACTACATACATTAAAACCCAAGCAACCAGATAACTAAGCAATAGAATCCTTGACAATACTGTGAAATGATTTTAATTATTGTAGATCCTGGAGTTGACCTGGCGGCATAATCGCATGTAATTAAAATTTCGACAGACACACTGATGCACACAGACACACAGATTAAAATAAGCCTCAGGTTAAGTAATTGTACGTCGTGTAGCTCGGCAGGCAGGCTAAATAACATCGTTAATGGTTCCATAGTAAATGTAGCTCAGTAATCAGTAGTTTATGATGTTGCATTTGCGTTCGTACGCACACTTCAAGGAAATTGAATGCCTGGCAGCACGTAGGCTGAAGTAAAGCGAAGGCTTCACGTTAAAGCTGTTCAATTAGTTCGTTCGCAGTCCTTCGCTGCCACATCTTCTGTCTTCTCGTTTATATCCTTACAATTAATAAACACCGCACTTCTATACATCGTTTGTGATATTCCAATAGATTTCAAAAGCACGAATGCATGTAGTTAAATGTAGCTACATAAATTCTATAGTATAGAAGTGAGTAGGTCGTGTAGACAGATCTGAGAGTTATTATTTGGTATCGAAGTTGTAGTTCAACTGATTCCACAACATTTGCCACAGTTTCATGTTCGACTTTAATACCGTTATACCTTGGAACCTGGCGTTGAATACCACACCGTTTTGAGCGCATAACCTGCCCAAACACATCTGCACTCCAATAGTTACGTAATCCAGGTCGTATCTCAGGCAGTCCACCAAATCTTAGAGCTGTGTTCGGGCGCTCTGCCTGACGGGGGCATAATTATCTTTATGTGCAAATGCTAATGGACCATTTACGCTTCTCACATGAATGAGAGGAAGGTACATTTATATGAATCAACAGTTGTACTTCGTACACGCAGCTGCGTGGGTGTGTAGTTAGTGCAAAAGAATGCTCTACTTGCGAAAATATTCAGAGATGGCAGCAGTAATACGAATTGCTGCAGCACGAGCAACAGCTAATTCAATTTAATGGCGAAAATATGCAAACTGCAAACAGCAACATGTAAATAAAAGGTTTTTGGGTCATAAATTATTTATGATCTAAACGCGCCACTTAAGTGCAATTAAGTGCTCAAGTCTTCATACTCGCGAGAACAAGACGTTTCTAGTGAGTTGCAATTCCGTACAATAAATAATCAACTGGAAGAGAAGAGTAAAAATACTGCTCTCACAAAAGTTATGACATCAACAGCAGTTGAAGGGTACATTGTAAGAACGTGCAATTACTCAGCTGGGCAGTACCTGAGTAGGTGGGCGCTAAGCCGCCCCTAAATTAAATGCCTATTCTAAATGGGAACGGAATTCCTTTATAAACGGAATTCAGGCAACACCGAAGATTTCTGCTTTATAGTCAAGTCAAGTGCTTTTACAAGTCACTTAAACCAAATATCCCACTCAAACACTTTTTTATGTTATTCTTGTATATTACTATAAGGGACAGGTCTATATACATATGTATATGCCTTTGTATGTACGTGTGCCTACCACACAATCACTGGTTAATGGTACATCATTGTTTTAGTATTGTTTTAGTCACTAACATATTATCGCCAACTAACGAAGCCTCAACTTTTCTCTTTTACACACACGTACAGGTGTCCGATACAGTTGTCGAGCCCTACAATGCAACGCTGTCCATTCATCAGCTGGTCGAGAACACCGACGAGACGTTCTGCATCGACAACGAAGCGCTCTACGACATCTGCTTCCGAACATTGAAGCTATCGTCGCCCACCTATGGAGACCTCAATCATCTTGTATCCGTAAGTTGAACAAAATGCAAAACTAATAGATTCTCTGCCTCCGCCCGCCCCTCCTTCGCGACCTTCCCAGCCAGCTGCAACCGTGTACGTCCCACGTACACACAAACAGGTGTCCTCCGTGATAATGGAGCCCTGCAACCCACGCGTAGACGGACGAACCTTCTGCATCGACAATGAGGGCCTCACGACACTTGCTACGAGATGCTGCGACAATTTCAGCCATTTATTGTCCGTAAGTACGGTCCGGCAGGAAGCATAGCGGAAGCCGGATGAAGCGCGCCATCACTGCACTCATTGTTGCTAGTTGCTGCTCCAGTTGCTTTCGGCTGAGGTATGCAGTTGATGCAGGGGTGTGAAGGAGTGGAAGAGTGGAAAAGCGGCTGCAGCTCCCGCATATCTTTCGCAATTAAAGTGGAAATCAGTTCCTTTTTCACTAACACTCAAAACTCTAATAAAAATTCGCGCAAAACGCATAAAAGTACATCAACTGTATGAAAATAATTGCTTCTGCTGAAGTGCACATGGCTTCATCCGACAGAGCTAACGCGTCCATGAGTGAACCTGAATCGAACAACGCAGCTCGGTGCACAAAACTATTAGCTAAAAGTCACTCCTATGTACATTTTTAATGAATTTTACAATTCATCGTCCTTAAATTGATTCGAAATGGATGAAAAGTCGCCTATGCAATTAATCCACGTGGTCGTGTGCTCGTCTAACAATTATTTCAAAACTACTGATGACAACCTACACTTTTTAGATATTATTTTTAGCAGTATCAGCTTTTACATGCTTTTTGTGACTTCGTTAAAAAGTGGGTCATCGTCATAGAATGAATATCGCTCATAAACCAAGCGTATGTATCGTAGATGAGTTGATCCAGTTGATGTCGTTTATTTTTCCTCATCATTCCCGCTTTAAGTGTGCTGTAACTTTAAGTAGTGCAGCAAAAGTTTATCCGGATCGATTTTCTGCCAGTAAACCCGCCACCTTCCCTGCTCTCCTGCTTCGTATTTAACTTGTACCGCTTTAATAACCGATTTCTGTTCTACCCACTCAGGTTACCATGTCCGGTGTCACCACCTGTCTACGTTTCCCCGGCCAGCTGAACGCCGATCTGCGCAAATTGGCCGTGAACATGGTGCCGTTCCCGCGTCTGCACTTCTTCATGCCTGGCTTCGCGCCTCTGACCGCCAAAGGTTGTCAACAATACCGTGCACTCACCGTCGCCGAGTTGACCCAGCAGATGTTCGACGCCCGCAACATGATGACCGCCTGCGACCCCAGACATGGCCGCTACCTTACAGTAGCTTGCATTTTCAGAGGTAAGTCAGACAGAACGCACACAGCGAATAGCCACACATCATTACCAACAACTGCGGCCATTCTGCCCTTGCTGCCATTATTTGAATGCTGCAAGACGACAACTCCAACAAAAGCACAACCAGGGTAGGTGCGGCCGCAACTCAGCGCCGAAATTTCAGCGAACGTGGCTTTCTAATTAATTTCTCGTGATTAATCTTCGCAGTTTTGATGATTAAATCTCATGGTTTTCGTATTTTCACTTTGTCACATTTGCCCTCTGTGACAGGAAGCATGCGTCGCAAATGCGTTGTCGCTTGACAAATGTTTTTTCGCGTAACTTTTCCCTCCTTTTCGAAAGCCTGTTGCTTATAACTTTCTACATCTAGGAGGCATACTTCACTGTTGTGGAAAGAACAAAACAAATTGCTTTCTTTGAAGTTGACTTACGAGGTTGTAATTCGAGGCTCTGTCAAGTCAGTCTGCCCTAATTAATTGTTTGTTATCTTAGTCATGATTATTTATTGTTCCCGCTGCGAAAAGAAAGTCCAACCACCGCTCAAACATTGTGAATGGATTTAACCAGCAGCACTTGAATTAAAGTGGAACCATTTTAAGTAATACATGTTACATACTCATATATTATATGACTATAGTACTAAACTTTAGAAACTTACTCACACAATTCAAGTACTTCCTTCAGGTTTAACCATCGACCTGCACTTTAAATGCTTTGCGCCTGGCTAAAACCTGCATCAGTCTTAACTTCTCGCACTATTGTTTTTGTCCTGTCTGGACTTTCGCCAGCGCAGCCTTGAAACTAAAAAGGACTAAAAAATGAAACAATCATTTTACAAATAAGGAAGCAAACTAAAAAGCGTGAAAAATGTTACCTACAAAAGGAACCAACCCTTCTCCCTCTGTCCCACACATACACAAATGATTAATTCCCGAAACACCAAACTGGGATCCAAACCCCACACCAGCAAAAAACAGGTTCGCTCCAAATACGCTCGCAGCAGCAACGCACGTGCTCGGGGCGGCAAAAGCAAGCACACTATTTATTACACAAAGTCTACATTTGAGCGCTGCTGTGATTAATGAAGTTCACAGTATTTGTCAAGCCGACAGTGCGGCAGTTGACCCAAATTGCTTCATCTAATTAGTCTACCAATGAAGGGAGTCAGACTTAAACAATTCGCACAAACAGCAGTTGAGAGTTGCGACACATTTGCGTACCGACTGAAAAGGTACGTTTCTTGAAACGGTCAGCTATGTACATGGACTTAGCATTGTTCATCTGGACTACAGTGTAATGGTGTTTCCATGCCTGAAAACTTCGTCGATTAGTTGTGTGTGATCGGATCGAGTGAGTCGAGGCGAAAAATCCGAAGTTACATAATCAGAAATGCTCTGAAGGAATCACGGATTCAGGAACGGTTCTGACGATGATAAAACTGAAAAACCAAATTGAAAATATGAGCGAGACGAGAGAATAAAACTAAAGATTAATAAAAGCTGTTCGAGCGGATTTAACGGTACCTCTGTCCGTTGTCCTCTGAAATCGACTCCGGGGGTGATGGTGGACAGAAGGATAGTTGATTTTCTACATCTACCGCCCTCTCTTTATGCTTGCAAAAGGAAGAACAAAGTGAATATTCCCTTATCTCTTCGGGTGTAGGGCACAATAATTATCCGCTCACTTTGAACCTAAAATTCGAGCCTACTGTTGATTCTCTTCTTGTAATACTGGCTAATCGATGGGATTGCACGTGACTTGAACTCAAATTCACGGAGGCACATGGTCCCCCAAAAGCAGAACGAAGACAGCAACAGTTACAAATAATTAATCAAAATTGTACTTAAGGTTGGCTAAAAGAATGCACCTTTGCGCTAAAATTAAAATTTTCCTGAAATTCGTTCCCTGAAGAGAGAAGAGAAAACAACTAATGCGAAGCATGAGTAAAGGGGCTTTTCACGTGGAAGAAATTGCCACCTAAAAGAGTTCACTTGGGAGTTCCGTAAACCCATCATAAATGTCCTTCTTGGAAGTAGAATTGAGAATACATAATAGAATTTAACACATGTACAATATATACCATTAACTCTATACGCATCTTAAGCTAAGAGAACTTTCCGATTGTCACAGATTATAATATCGGATAACATGACACATCTTCCAATGACGCTGTCGCAAAACCCTTTTCTTGCCATTTAATGTTTTTTCTTTGGTCAATCGTTAATTTTGTCAATCATTAATTTGGTCAATCATGCTGAATTCTTCTTTGTTGCCCTCAAATAGGTCCGATGTCAATGAAGGAAGTCGACACGCAGATGTTCAACGTGCAGAACAAGAACAGCAGCTACTTCGTCGAGTGGATTCCCAACAACGTAAAAGTGGCCGTGTGTGATATTCCGCCACGTGGCCTGAAAATGTCAGCGACATTTATTGGTAACACGACCGCGATTCAAGAGATCTTCAAACGGATATCGGAGCAGTTTACGGCCATGTTCAGGCGCAAAGCTTTCCTGCACTGGTACACCGGCGAGGGGATGGACGAGATGGAATTCACAGAGGCCGAATCGAATATGAACGATTTGATATCGGAATATCAGCAGTATCAGGTGAGTGTCGGATGGATGGATGGATGGATAGATGAGTAGACAGACAGAAAGGCTCGGTTGTTTTTTAATTAAACTGTGGCATGTGTAAATGTGTTTTTTTCTTTTTCAACATTGCAGGAGGCTACAGCTGACGAGGATGTGGAATTCGATGAGGAACAGGAAGAGCACGAAGCGTACGACGATGGTGCCATCCAAAATGGAGGCATTTGAGATAAACAAATTTTGGTTCTTGACCACATAAATTGTAGGCAAAAAGTTTTTTATATAATTCTGAGAAGAAATTAAATTATTATTTAAAATAATAAAGTATGGCATTTTTTCTTATGGAGACCATCCACTCTTTTATTTTAAAATAAAAAGTTGGTTTTTCGACAAAGTGGATATATAATAATATAATGGTATTTATAGTCAGGCCGACAATTTTTTTAATGCTTCGAAAATTCCGATAACGAGAGTATTTAAAAGGAATATTTTAAGATTTGATTATAGGACTGAAGGTAAATAGAGATGTTAGTTGAAAATTATAAAAGTCGACTAACTCCGAAAGGGGAACGTTGTTGTCAGTCTGTCGAACCAGGTCGAGGGACACACAATAACTTCCAGTAGTTACGAAAGTCAAACTTGAAAAAATAATGCTTTTTTGGTTGAAAACGAGTATTAGAATGGAAACCAGAAAGCATACGACCAAATTTCCTCAATGAACATTCTATTCTTTATCCGGCACATTTAAGTAAATCTTAATACTTCCACCACGCTTTATTGCTCCGAATGTGTACTTTGGACCGAATGTAACGGTGTTTTATACAGCTAGCTACGATGAAAAATTTTTCAGCTTTTCTCAATTAGATTTCAATTAGCATTAAGCTCTTTTCCTTTGAACACTTCCTTGATTGTGCTATTTTGTCCATGGAGTGTTCCTCTCTAGGAGTGTTGAAGGTTGCAATGAACACCGCAATGTATTTGAAAGTATTAAACCCTACCCCTTATACGCTGTCTTATAACAAATTAATTATATTAAATTAATAATTCTAAAATCTCAAAATGAGATGAAACAATTTCATCATCCGATAATATCGTGAGTTTTTGTTTTCCGGCAATAAACAAATTATCCACAGTTGGATCCATTTCTTCTGTTTTCTATTTAATTCTCTTATCTTACTTTTGGTGGATTTACAAATAACGCTATTAATTAGAAAAATTCTATAAAAACCTAACCAAAAATAGTCAATCACTAATAATGAAATGTTCTGTGATTTCTAAAAGATTATTCGCCTTTTAAGCAAACAATTTCACTAAAAAACTTTATTGATTTGAAGCATAAGGAATGAAATCGATTTAAAGCGGATAATTCAGCAAAACATCTTGTCGTGCCAATTCCAACAACATAGGATCGTCGAAGAACTTATTTATGGACACATCCTCCGAAAGCCCCTTGCGCCGTCTGGTCTTAATCATGAATTCACGTGCCAAATGCGAAGCTTGCTGCGGCTCAAGCGGGCGAATAATGATGGATTTGTCCAAAGGATCTCCAGGCACGATTTGCCAGTGATGGAACACTGATAGACAAAATGCCTGCCCTTGAGTGTGTGTACGCAAATCGGTCTCGAAACCAAACGAATCAATGGCGGGAATGAAAGCTTTTATGGTATAAAGCGGTGAGCCAGAGACAGGCGCATCCTGTGTGACGTGACCTCTAAAAGATTTAGTAGATTTGAATAGTTTGTTTATTGCTAGGGAAGGTTACCAATGAATCTTACCTCCTTCGCGCGAGCACAGTATACACAGCTGAAACACAATCGGCAGGCGCCTGTACCTCCACAAATAGGTAAGGCTCCATCAAACGCGGCGTGGCCATTAGGAAAGCTGAATAAGCAACACGGCGTGATGTGGGAATTACTTGACCTCCGCCGCGATGTAGAGCCTCATTTGCGATGACAGCATCGAGTATTTTAAATTTAACATTTCTGATGGGTTCCTCGCAAAGAGGACCCTCTCGAGTACCCCACTGAAAACCTTGCACGATAGAGTCCTTTACAGAAGTCAACAGATTCTTATCGACTTCGGAGGGCAGGGTATCATCCACCAGTATATTGGGGCCCGTTGAATCAGGCCCAAAAGCCCAAATAGAACGCGCTGCTAATAAATCCCAATCGTAGTTGACTTGGAAGAATTCACCAATTCGCTTCTTGTTCCAATTTATAGAAACGACCTCATTCTCAATATCCTCGGCCAGGCCCTTTTCTAATGGTTCAGAGATCATAGTAATCTTATTCTTTTTATTTGGTGTCTCAGCAAAACACTTCAAAGAACTGGTCTCCACAACTGTTTCGCAGAAAGCCACAACAGGATCTGCCACTTTTATGTCGATCTCTGAGTACATTTTTCGCAAGTCATGCATAACGCAATCCAAATATAGCTCGCCGGTGCCAAGGATTACGTGCTCACCGGATTCCTCGACTCGTGTTGACAGCAGTGGGTAAGACTTGTTGACCTTGCGCAAGCCATCTAACATTTTAGGCAGTTCAGACGGATTCACTGGCTCCACGGCAATCTTAATTATGCTCTGTGTGTTGAACTTCAAGGGACGAAAGATATACAAATCCTCGGCAGAACTAATTCCCACAATAGTAGATGTCTTCACTATACACTGATCGATACCCTCAATAAGAACCCAATTTCCAGCGGGCACGCGATTCAACTCCACCTTGTAGCGTGCCTCATAAACCCACAGACGGCCAACTTGAAGAATTCGCGAATCTTCTTCGTCCTGTAAAGTGTAGTTCTCTCCGAGTACGCGCACTTCTTGGCCAGCGTGTAAAGTGCCGGAAACAACGCGTGCCAAAACCTAAAATCATAATAACTAGGAGTGCTCCAAGAAGAAAGAAGGAAACGCTCACCTGGAAAAAGGTGCAATCGTCGTTTGGATACATCTTGGAACTATGCACCATAAGCGTACCATTTTGATTGCAGTTAGCCATATGCTTGTAGATGTCGCCCTCTTTCGGACCGGTGTAAATGTGATCGACTTTACATTTTGCATTGTCCAGAGGTGAGCGAATATGATCCACACACATATCGACAAAGCCACTGAAATCGCTCAGAAAACGGTTGCAAACAAGTCGCAATAATGGTCGTATGTTGGTCCTCATCTCGTCCTTGGTAATTCGCACGTTTAATTCAGACAACGTATCCGCCAAAGTAGTGTCTACGTCTCCAACTACTTGGGCAATGAGCTTATACATCGGTTCCAGTATGAATTCGACAAAGCTGCGTTGCGCCGAATTGTGTGGGGGTTTTTTGGTAAACTTTCGCCTTTTTCAGTTACGTCAATACATATATGAAAATACATTAAAAAAATCACACGTATTGTAATTTGGACCACTGATTATAACATGTTCAAATAAAATAATATTCTAAAACGTTTTCTTACGATTTGGTATGAAAATACATATCGCCCCAAAGACGTTTGGCGAACTCCACATAATTAACACCTTCATAGGTATCAGCGTAGAGCTTGGCGAAGGATTTTAATGTAAAACAGAAGCCATACAGTGAGCTAGCAAAGCAAACATTTCCAAGCACGGGAGAGACCAGTAGCCCATCTTCGGCGGAGCCGTAAATGCTACATCGAAAATCATGATTATAAGTATATAAATATTTATTAAAGTTCATATATACTCACCTCAACAAACTGTTGACTTCCTCGACAATGTGTTTCAATTTAAAGTAGGCATCCTGTGGAGGCAGCTTCAGCTCCAAAATTAGGCGATCAATCTTAAATAATATTTGAAGTTAACTACTTAAAACCGCTAAATATGTTACACAAAAACCTTATTAATGCAGATAGTGATGGTCATCTTTTCTTGCACTGCATGTTTCAGTAAGCGCTCCGTGTTTAAACTAACTCCCTCGGCAGCGTCGATAAACACCACAACACCGTCACACATGCGCATGGCAGCTGTAACCTCATCTGAGAAGTTGACGTGACCTAAAAATCTAAACAATGAGTACCATAAAAGAAAGAAAGCAACCGGCTAACCTGGTGTATCAAACACATTCATGAGAAAGCTCTTCTGCTTCACATCCTGCAACACAAGTGTAACCGGTGTCGCTTTGATACTACAGCCGCGTTCTTGTTCCGTAAAAAGTGTATCCGTGTATCGCAATGTACGCTCCTCTGTGTGCTCGAACAGTGGATGTGTTTGCCGCACGAGACAATCAACAAATGTCGTTTTGCCGTGATGTAAATGACCAACAAGTGCCACATTGCGTATAAGAGGTGGTGTATCCATTAAATCAGCCATAAATTCCATTTCGTACGTGGTCTCTGGCAATTCCTGTTCTTTTATTTGAAATTTAAGTTTCTTAATTGGATCGATAAGTGGCTTATCAAGTGCTTGAGCATCCTCCTCTTGCACGATGGTCTCCACGTCTGGTCCATAAACTTCTACCGCTGTCGGATAGTAACGCTTATCCTCATGTAAAACTACCGCGGTAACTTCCTTGTCATCATCATCTGCAGGCTCTTCTTCCTCCTCCATTGCATCATTCTACGAGCACAGATAGTTTTAATGTAGCGCTCAGTATTGTATTATTTAACTTACATCCTGCTCATTGTTCAGATCCGTCTGCCCGTAAATGCTTTGGTCATCATCCTCATCACTGTCAAGGTCTGGCCCGATGTAGTTCCCGAATTCATCATATAAATCAGAATCCATCCTTAAATGATCTTTGTGTTAGCCGGTGTTACAGAAAATTATTGTAACAAGGACATCAACAAACGCTACACTTTGTTCTAAAAAGCATGTACGAAGATCACTGCGCCAATACTTTTCATAACGGCATTACGTCCGACGGCGATGAAATATTAAATCAAAACTCAATTCTCACGGGATGATTAGTCGAGACGTAACGTAACGTGTCTGCTGCTCCAGCTTATCTGACGGCTGCTAATCTATGGACAATGCCACACACAGGTTCTTGTGAAGCGATTCTTTCAAGTTTTTAGCAGAGAGCAGAGATGAAGTCTACACTTTTCACTTCATTCATTCCTCTCTCTTCTAAGAAAGAAAAAATCAAACCAGTAAAAATATCATTCAAATTAATTGCTAATACATTACGTCCGCTGTCGTAACATTTCACCTCCTTCAAAAAGAATAAGCGGCACCCTAGCCTAACTGTCTTGTAATTCAGTCACTTTTAATTCGGAATAATCATTTGTAAATCAGAAAGTGTCACTTCAAATCGGCGTCGCAAGTGTCAATTCAAAATATCTGTTGTCTGCATTATAAGTGATTATTCTGAATTACAAATGACGCTTTCTGATTTACAAGTTACTATTCTGAATTACAAATTACGCCTTCTGATTTACAAGTGGAAAAAGCGTAGAGCTGTTATTTGCTTGGCATAACCAAAAAAAAAAAAAGAACAGTTATATCAATCTGAAAGCAAAAATATATATCTATGTTTCCGCTGTACAATGAGCGATAATTATTGTTCTTCCTCGTGGACAATGTTTTTGGACTTTATGGCTGGCGTCGATTTAAATTTGGCTGGTACATAGATTTATAAAGATCATGACGGTATAAAAGTAACAGTTTTAACTTCGGAAAAGCAGAAGAAAATAGTAATAGATTTTATTTATAAATTACAAGGTGGCAGCACGATTTGACACCGGTTGATGCAATGATGCTAGTTTCAGCCTAAGTTTTGGTTTCGCGAGATATTGTTAAACTAATATTGCTTAGAATTCTGTGTGCTTTCTTACTAATTAGGTAAACGCAGTTCCTTAGCAAGAGTAGTACCTAAACAAATTAGGTGATAGCGAAATAATGGCTGAGAAACCAACCGTTTTGATACTAGGAGGTGAGTTATGACAATAACCAGTTCGGAATCTAAAATAGGAGCTTGCCGGCCTTATCGCTATGCTAATATATATTTTCCTCTTCCCCGTTCTGGCGCGATGAAAATAGGGTGCGGATTTATTGGGCGAAATCTGGTGACTTATTTAATAGACCAAGACTTGGTGCACAACATACGAGTAGTGGACAAGACGCCACCCCAGATGGCATGGTTGAATTCGGTGCATACTGTAGCATTCTCTTCTGAGAAAGTGGAATTTTTCAGTGCTAATTTAATTAATTCTGGTAGGGCGCTACTACATTATTGTTTTGTGACGTTTTCTAATTAATTTCCTACTTCACTTAGCTTCCTGTAAGTTTGCGTTCGCCCCTGATACAAACAGTGGTCGTTCGTGGGACTACGTTATCAACTGTGCAGCTGAAACGCGCCCTAATCAGGCGGATGCTGTCTACAAGGAAGGCATATTTAAATTAAGCATTAACTGCTCAGCGGAAGCTGTAAATATAAACGCAAAACGATATGTGGAGCTGAGTTCGGGTAATGTTAACAGCTCGGATAAAACACCTACCAAGGAGAACTGTAAACTAGATCCCTGGACTTCTGTAGCCAAGCAGAAAGTCAAAGTGGAGAAGGAACTGCAGACCATAGATAATTTAGCTTACACAATCGTGCGACTTCCAGTGGTTTATGGTCTCGGTGATAAGCGTTATCTAAGTATATTTGCAAAACATGCTGATTTTATTATATCTACATAATTTATGTATACAGCGCCGCGTATCATTATTGCTGCACTTTATAGGTATATGAATGAGCCTATGAAGTTGCCTTGGAACGATGCAATGCGACTAAACACCATTCATGTTATCGATGTGGTTGCCGCCATTTGGGAAATAGCACAGTCTCCTCAGTCTCTTGGTGAGATATACAATCTTGTAGATGACTCGGACAGTACGCAGGGATCCATAAGCGATATTTTAGCTGATATTTTTAGAATTACGGTCGATTACTGGGGCATCGTTATGTCTAACTTAACAAAGGTTTGTGATATGACGTCAATTGTTTTCAAAGTAATTATTCTCTTGAGCACTGCAGTTAAGTCTGTCGGACACGGTCAGTGATATCAACGACAAACACATGACGCCGTGGGCTGAAGTTTGCCAAATTAATGAATTAAGCAATACTCCATTGACACCCTACCTCGACGAAGAACAACTCTATCATAAGCATCTTTATTTAGACAATACCAAATTAAAGCAGTTCGGCTATCAACTGCAAGTACCAAAATTGACACGCAACCACATCATGGAAATCATAAATGATTACATTAATCAAAAACTCTTTCCTAAATCATTGGTTTCGTAAGTGACGCCAATAACCAGATCGGTATTTACGATGTTATGCTTCATACCTTTGATATTATATTTTTAACCTAAGAAAAGACACTAAATATTAGTAAACAAAAACTAAGGGTAACATTTTAACCCGCCATAACTGAACTGTCGAAGTGTACTTATAGTATTAATAATTTTACACATTTAACCAACTTTGGCTCAATTTAAACTCTCTTCCATTAGTTATATCTTTTCGTATTATTGTGTCGTTATGTGCAAATTTAAAATTCTGTAATTTATATTTATATGGAAACGTTTAAAAGATGAAATCCAAACATGCAATCAAGATCGAGTATAAAATAGTGATAGTAGAAACGAATAAGAATGTAATAAATGTAATGTATTCGTAAATACATATTCAAATAAAAAATACATTTTTTTAATTCGAATTATGAAAATCAAGCGTACTCAAACTCGCACACAAAATGTTATAAATTCCAATTCTTAAACGAAAACAAATTATTTGATGCGGTTAATCACTTGCTAAGTTAGTTTGAGTACTTACGCAACATCACTTAACTCGCCTTGCTAATTTTTGAGGTACTGCTATAAATGGTCCAGAATTATTTAGTTGTTCATATTGTTGCTATCTGTATTTGTTATTATCATACTAGTATCGATTGATTATTATTAACTTTTAGACAACACAATCAATTTTTTAAAAATATCCTATTAAATAATTGATTGAAAAGATTGATTCGTTTCTTTTTTTTATGTCTTAAAACGCGTGACATTTTAATCTTAATATTATACCTAAACAACCACTTCGTATGAACTTGAAATTAAATTCAAGTGAAATCCAAATGAGGGAATTGTAGGTTTTTCAGTAGTCTTATTTGCTCTAATATTCCCTTCCTTATTCCCTCCTTACTCATAAAACAAATTTCCATTTTGTGGTACATATTGCCAAAATATATATAACTATAGAAAAAATAACTTCATTTTATTGCGTATTTATTTACTATTGTTTAGTTTTCATTTTCAATTATTGAGAGAATACTCTTGCCGTTCCTTTAAAATACATTTTTGCTATTTAAGACAATAAAATGCATTTGATATTAAAATCTTTACGGGTACTTAAAATAAATATCAACAATGAAATAAAATATTAAAAATATATAATTTAAATAGTTTAAACACAATATGTAAAATAAAACAGATTGAACCGGTTCGGTTATAAATTTAAAAGCTTCCGGTTGACGTAAAGTTTGTAAGTTTTGTTTGCAAATGTTATTAAAATTAAACGGCAGCGACTTAAAACTATGTTTGCTTTTCGGCTTAATGTGAAATGTAGATTTTGAGTTAATATGGTTTAACATTAGACTTATAATTAAGTGTTTCCGGTTTTTTCTTTTATATTGTGTGGATTGTTAGGGGACAGAGGGAGCAGTGGAAACAGCTTAGAAAGCCAAGCCAGCATCGCGATAAGTGGTGAAAATTTTTTCAATGGAATTGACATAGGCGGCAGTTCTCAAATCCAGACCTAGATTGTATTTCATGGCAGTCTTCATTATAGCGCGAGCAGAACGTTCCATGGTGTAGTCCAATCCAGAGTGCACAATGTCTTTTTCAGAGGCACCAGAAATACGCTTCTGGAATGATTCCGACGGTGTCACGGGGATGCGTCCGCCGACGCGGCCAAAACGACGTTCCAATGATTCCTGCACGGATTCTATATGCATAAAAGTACTGCAAATTAGTAGAAAATCATAATAAAGGTTTCACATAAGCAAAGCATCATAAACTATAAAACAAATAAAGGCATAACCACAATAAACACAGCTTAAATAAAATAGTTACGTATAAATCAAGGTGTATAGATTAGTGCAGGTAAAAAAAAGAAGGATATAAATATTGGAAACTATAAAATATGTACATGATAATTCGCATGTACAAAACTGCATGCGCGAAAAACAGGTTGAATGTAGGTATGAAGTCTAACAGAACTCAGGTAAGATTTCATTGGTAAGAGTTGAATTTGTGCTATCAAAAGTAATAGAACATTTACATATATTTTAAACTAAACTAAACTAAACTTATGACAAATAAGTTACCACAATAAAGAAATAGAAATTTTTAATGTGATTGTATTATTAATACATATGTTATAAGGGCGTTGTACTGTTAAATTTCCTAACAAATACGAAACAAATAAACAAACAAAAGAGATTACACAATATATAAAACATAAATAAAAAAGGAACTTGGACTGTACCGTCTAAAATAAATCTTTCAATAGATTGCTGTACTGACGCTAGATTGGTATAGAAAAACGAAAATAGAAAGATTACAAAAATTACTATTACTTCTAGTAAAACTATATAAGATCCGTTAACAAACGCAATAGAAGAGAGCCTACAAACAAGAGTTTTCTTCTGGAACAACTGTACCTTTCTACTTTGAATTAGAATGATTTAAGGTTCTTTCCACTTTTATTATGATGTTTCAATGGTGATAAAAACACAAACTAAACGGTCGTAAATGAGTTTTTTGCTGTGAACTAAAGCTATTAAAATAACTTATATTCCACAATAATTAAGACTGATTAAAATAAACTTAAAAATTTTAAATATTTTGTTATATAGCAAGGAAGAAAATTGTAAATAAACGTAAAATTAATACCAGAAAAAAGAATATCAACAAACGCAAATAATATCATAGAATCATGTGTTGGATATAATACAACGATAAAAACACTGTACTGCTAGGCGATCATAACCATGCTTCCTTAAATCCATTTCAACGATAAATCTTCGGAAGTTTTCACTTTGCGGTACAGTTTAAAACAACGTTGCTACCTGTTTTGTATGCTCATCTTGCTATATCGTATGTTGACACAATTCCTTACCCAGGAGATGATAGTTGGATTCGCGCTCGTACTTGAAGGTTAAACGACCATAGGAGACGTGATTCAAGTTCTTTAACCACTCGAAGAAGGAGACGGTGACACCACCGGCGTTGATGTACAAATCGGGAATTACTAAAACCTTGCGATCAATTAATATCTTGTCCGCAGCTGGAGTGGTGGGGCCGTTGGCAGCTTCACCTATGATCTACGAGCACAGATGCAGGGGGAAAGTTGATATCGCTCAGAAAAGCGAATATGAACTTACCTTAGCTTGAATCTTATGCGCATTCTCGCTAGTGATAACTTTTTCAACGGCAGCTGGAATGAAGATATCACATGGTTCGAACATTAAGTTTTCGCCCTCATATGGCTTGGCATTTGGAAATCCAACAATAGAGCCAGTTTCGTTCTTGTAATCTTCCAGTAGCTAAAACCAATATGAGACCAAAGGATTAGATTTAAATATCTATAATTTCAACTCTGGTTAACCTTTGGATCGATGCCCTCTGGGTTATAGATAGATCCGTCGTGTTCGATGATGCCAACGCAGGTGGCACCGGCGCGGGTCAAGTAGCGGCAAGTGTGTAGACCGACATTACCGAAACCCTGAACAATGAAGGACTTGCCACCCCAACCAGGAGTTGTGCCTGTAGAGAAATAATTTATATGAAGTGATCTAAAATCAATGAAAAGTCTCATTACAACTGACCAATCATGCTCATGTAGTTGGCTTCATTAATGAAGTTTTCGATGCCGTGGAAAACACCTCGGCCGGTGGCTGACACACGTCCGTGTATACCACCCTGGTTGATTGGTTTGCCAGTGACGCAAGCATGTGCATTAATATCTAAATGACCAATAGTCTTGGCATAGGTGTCAGCAATCCACGACATTTCACGTTCACCCGTCCCCATGTCAGGAGCAGGGACATCGACTCCGGGTCCAATGAAGCCTTTCTTGGATAACTCCAGTGTGAACCGACGTGTTATCTTTTCCAGTTCGTGTTCGGAATACTCCTTAGGATTGATCTTGAGACCCGCCTTAGCGCCGCCAAATGGCACGTCGACGCAAGCGCATTTGAAGGTCATCAAAGCAGACAAGGCCTTGACTTCGTCGCGTGAGACATCCAAAGAGAAACGAATACCTGCGAACGAGTACAACACCATTAATTAGCAAAACAAGTGACTAATCTAATAGCAAAGCATAACGTATACAACATGATTACAACGCAAACATTTGAAAAAATTAGAACATTTTGCGTTTATTTTGGATCTCTCTTTCGTTGGACGTCTTCCAAATGCTCGCAATTTAAATTTAATTAAAGATTTTTCTTATCTAGCCTGCATTTCAAGGCGTTAAAACGTTGCTCAGAGTTAGCATACCTACCTCAAAGCAACCCCTGATCTAATTAAACATACAACGAGGCTGTGCACTTTCCCCTTTTCATTGATATGTTCGAGTACAGATAACCCGAGTTTGTCCCGTGACTTTTTAAGGGAGTGCTGATGCTGTTTTGCTTCAAATTATCTAATATTTAGGAATCAATGAATACAAGAAGAAACGGATACTACCAAAATTTTAAATTCTTTACTCCTTCCTTTTAACGAAGCGTTCTTTCGAACGATTCTTCCATAAACCACGGAATACTTTGCATTGAGATTTGAGTATTTGCCACAGAAAAAAAACTATCCGTGTATCTGCTAACGTCTATACGTATACCTGCTGTTATTTGAAGAAAGAGCAATCAAATTTTAAAAAAAACAGTCTAAAAAACACGCTAAACAACAAGATAATAAAATATAAGCAAATTATACGGACAGGGCCTGAAATAATTTTTCATTTTAGCATTACTGTAGATTTGAGCAAATAAAAAAACGCGTGACTGATGATCTTACCAGTCGATAACACAACCACAGATTAAACGACCAATACAAATAATCATGTATCGGTTGCTTCACAGGGGCTCGATCGCATGTGATGTTTTGTTCGAATTTTGTACAGAAATATTGGGCTATTTGTTTATGGCAGCAAGAAAGCAAACAAAACCTGTTTTGTTGTCAAGTGATTCAGAGCAAGTCCGACTACGATAACATGTGATAACATGTACAAGTGTACTTGCTAGGATAATTCGATGTTCAAAGAATTGCGTCTGTATATGAAGACTCACAAATTTGAAGATAATCACGTTCTATTTCTAAAATGATTTACACTAAATATCCATCATTGTATTCTGCAATAATAAAGTTGAACGATAATGACTATCATCTATTAGACGTAATCTCAAATGCAACGTGTTAAGTTTGATGGCTCTAGGCTTGTACTGTACTAGAACCAATGGAATTATGTATAGCGATATGTTCTGAATAAATTACAATTAATACTAAAATTAAAATGTGTGATCTCACAACTTGGAGAATTATTAAACCAGTCAGAACCAGACTGCAATGTCTCGTATATACTTTTCCTTCTGTCAATTCATATTATTGTTTTCTACTAATCATATTTAGTATATATACGATATAATTGAAAACAGAAAATGCATACTCTACAATTAGATAAATTTAAAGTCTGTGAGAAGAGGACAGGCAACGCAAATCGGCAAAAAAGGATTCATCACGGAACCACGTAGAGAAGAAATTCTACAGGCACCTTGAAAGATACTCGTACATATCTAAGTGGAGTATAATTAAATAATGACAATTATATAGTGCTTATAATAAATTAGTACATTTTTCAAATAAATAAAGTAAAAAATCACATATGAACAGGACCTAACAGGACCTAACCCAAAAATTGCTTCTTACCGAAAGGTATTGTTTATGATACTATTGAAATTCATTATATTTACTTATCCAATTCAGTTTAATTTAATTAAGCAATTCTTTTAGAGCTAAAGATAAAATAAATAAAGAAAATATAAAAACAAATCTTCGAACAAAAAAGTTTCAATTAATAATTTCATTATTGCAAAAGATTTTTAAAAGTTTTTTAATAAAAAATCTAGTTATGTTATATACATATGTATGTATGTACGCTTATATAGATATATGTATGTGTACATATTAATCAATTCACTAATATATAATATATAACATAATATCAACCATAATATAATATAATATCAATAGATATTATTTTGCAGAACTTTTTAGATAAGATTGGAAACCAAAGGAATGCATAATAGTTAATCAATACAAGAATTTATTCAAATTTATAGAATGCAGAAATATGGATCGTATAAATTGTTGAAATACAGTAAATTTAAAAAAAGCACAATGACACATAACACATAGTGGAATTAGGGTAAAGAAAAGAACAAAGCAGAGCAAATAAAATAAAATATGCTGTCACAATCAATTTTGAAACTTTCAAGACCATAAGCCCTGGATAATTTGTTTTTAAAAGTTTGACTTATAGTACACAGCAAGACGAAGAGAAAATACATAACTGTATATCTTCCACAAAAATTAGACAAGGTGTGAAGTATTTGTCAGCAGTGTTTGCGTTGAGTATTTTGTGTCAGCAGTTTTTCGTTACTTCTGTGATAGGTATTACATAATGCAATAAGTTTACGTACTAATTCAGAAACTGTGGTTATAACGAAAGATTTATGGAAACTTCAAACATATTATTTGCTAATGACCTGACTCTTTTATCACTAACTGAATGTCTTACCGCCTTTTGTTGGCACACGGTGGGTGCTGTGCTGGGCACGATAACCAGTGATCATCTCGTAATCACCAGAGTCGCGTCTGAGAGGGAAAGCAATCTCAATGATGTGGTCACAAGGTTGCATAAGCATAAGAATACCCTTGACCTTCTTTTTCTTTTCCTCCAGT
Organism: Myopa tessellatipennis; assembly: GCA_943737955.2. Classification (NCBI taxonomy): domain Eukaryota; kingdom Metazoa; phylum Arthropoda; class Insecta; order Diptera; family Conopidae; genus Myopa; species Myopa tessellatipennis. The sequence goes on along the minus strand of OX031314.1, from coordinate 60,919,715 downwards.
GAAAGTTTGCCTTTCATGTCATTAATAAGCCGTTCCTCAGCGATTTGGCAGCCGCGATGGAAGAAGTACTCGACCATGTCAAAGAAACGTGGATCTCTAGCAGATGGCACATCCTTTAAACGATCCGGAATTTGATGTTCAGCGTAGCCTCTTGACTTCAATACAGAGATTGGCAATGCTTTCACCAAAGGAGCCAGCTCCTGACGAATCGCAGCCTGTCTAGCCAAGCTCTTTAAGTGATACATATTAATCTATAGCTCGGAAGATACCGTTTTAAAAAGAATTTAACTATTCAATCGTTAACTAGTTTAATTAGAGACTAGTCGACAACCACAAGCAAACCGACCCCGTAACGAACTGACCGAAGATGTGCCAAACAATCGAACTAAATTAAAACTTAAATTGTCTACTAAAAACAAGAATGAAAACAGATTGCCTGGCGCAGGTCCATTCTCTTTTTCCGTTGTACCGTACGTCAAATGACGTCACAGAAGTGTGTATTTCAGTTTGTGCCATGTTACATTGCAATTTTTTTATTGTTTCAGTTTGTATTTTGTTTTCTGTACAAAACTGTCAACGCCGAGTTCATCCGTGAGAGAAAGAGAGCCGATGAACTACGGAACCCGCAATCAAAAAATTTGCCGTCGACGGCTCCAAATTTCAATCAAAACGGTGTTCTTGTGTGGCGTAATAAAAAAATAAGCACATTTTGGAGTAAAAAAGATCCACTTTTATCAGAAAAACTAATTTTGGGTGAAAATAATTGCTCAAAGCAACTCTTTGATTCTGCAACCAATTCCATCCAAGTAAAAATTTACTTCGTTGGCTGCGATTGCTTATTATTTTTCGTGCTTTGAACAAAATGTTTAGCGTTTGTTAATAATTTAAGTAGAATTTCCTCTAATTCTTTAATTGTTTGCATTGTTTATCACTTTTGATATTTGTAATGCCTGCAAAAATCGCAAATCGGTATGAAATACTACGCATAGTTCTAATACTATTTTTGACAGATTGCTGGCAAACTGATTGCAATGTAACATACCAGCAAATAAAAAATTGTTGACACAGTAAAATATTCCAATTTGCAGCAATCAAAAAATTGCAATGTAACATGGCACTTTTCTTTCAGCCGCAACACACTGCTAGAATCACTTCACTTCAAAACTTCTGTGACGTACATGCGCAGAACGAAATCACTTTTGTTTGTTCCTGTGGTACCTAAATAAGTGCGTCTTGCGTTGCGTTTATCACTGCGACTTAAGCGCTGAACACAATCGGAGCAACAGGATACAAGATACATTTTTAGCTGTCAAATTTACATGGGCTCTTATGGAGATCGAGAAAAAAGTTTGCTTTCCAGTTTGTTGCTCTGGTTTGCCTTCCATTTTGTATCTTGTCTCCGGGCTAATTTCTAATTTTGACAGCAACAGAATCGTTCTTGTTCTTCTTCGGCGTGTTTGTTTACATTCTGTCATGTAAAATTTGACAATTTGCATTGAGGGGGTGTCACACTAGGCATCTTAACACCAATTTATTTATGTTAATATTTAACGAAATTTTTATTATTGTTATTACAAGCAATTTATTTCTGAAATATGAAAATATACGGCATTCCTATTTAAAAAAATTACTCAAAATATTTATCAATTGCTAAAAGAAATGGAAAATCCTCTAAAAAAGGTTGGTGGAGAAAATGTAGGAAACAGTTGAAGGTTTTCTAAGGCGGCCTCAAGTGGCCTAGTGTTACACCACCATTAAGAATTTGACATTTGGAATTTTTGTTGCTGAGCAACAGTTGCCCAGCCATTATAATTAACGCCATGGAATTTCTTGTTGCCTGGAAATGTTGCTGTATCCTGTTGCTCCGATTGTGTTCAGCGCTTTAGAAACGACGTTGCGCTGTACCGAAATAACAGCGTTGCGTCAACATATGTTCTAACAAAAAGTTTTTACACATTCACACGCACATGAACATTTTTTTGACATCTGCCGCCAACTTCACTTCGAAACGCATGCCAAAATTGGAAATTCGAAGTGGTCTCCGTCAGTGCGTTTCTTATTTCAGCCACTTCCATAGACTGCGTGTTCCAATTTCATTTTGACAGAAACGCATCGCACGACGCACTTGTTTAGGTACCACAGTTCCCCGGCGTCTTTTCATTCTTGTACTAAAAGTACTAGAGTATTGGTACGAAAAGCCTGACATCAGACATAGTTCAAAAGCATAGCATAATTAAAATAAGAATCGAACAGGGAACGAAAGAGAATCAGCTGTTTGTATATAACGGATTTGTAAATAAGTATTGCCAGATTCTAGGAAACTAGATTGATTTGGGTATTATCCACATTCAGGTACGGAGCGCTCACTGATCAGTGACCAATGATCAGCGCTACGTGTTTCTGAAAGGTATGCTACCTGATCGCTGATCAGAAAGATAAAAATAGTAAAAAGGAAAGTTGCCATGTTTGATTTATCCACATGAATTTTAATTATCCCATAAAAAGAAAATTCACAAACTTAAAAAGCTATACGTACTATTATAGCTGTAATTCATTTGTTGTATCATTCTTGATCTTGATAATAATGTATTTTAACTTAGAAACGAATGAAATCATTTCAGTTGCTGCTTTAGTTTATCTAGCCAATTTCTCAATTACACTTTGAAGTTGGCGTTGCAAAAAGCGAATTAATTTTTTTTTGTTTGGTTGGCTGTAACCAACTGTGAAAAATGTAGCGTAAAAATTTTCAGCCGAAAGGATGGCGACCGATGCATGAAAACGTATTTAGTGAGCGTTCTGTCCCTGAACGCGATTACTGTAATCAGTTGCAGGATATTTGTTTGAGATAGTTATTTTTCTATGAATTTTTCTTCCACAAAATAAGTTTTTCCCTATCTTTGACAGTTAGTGTACGCCAATAGAATACGAAGAATTTACTCATTACTAATGCCCTAAATTACGTTTTCCATTATAAGGCAGTAAGACTAATTTACTAATGGAGGAAACTGACTAGCAGTGCGTGAAATCGCAACCGTGGGAAAAGAGCTTCAAATTTCGCCGGATGAATAGAGGTTGAATCACCCTATAGTAATAGTATTCATGAAAATAAAGGAAATGAATTTCTCATTCATTCTTCGTTATCCATTGGCTTTTTTTAAACACATATGTATATGCTCTGTCTAAAAGCTTATGGCTTTTAGTGGTAGTAGATTATCAATATTTGATATCATGAAGCATCATTTGATATCATGTATCCTTTTTTTCAGCTCTGGTACTGACGCTTTAACATGACGCCAAAACCACTCCATTGTGTCGGTGTGCGCTTCATTCACAGGGTCCTTAAAATGTTTCGAATGATTCAGCGTATAATGTGATATAATTATACACCTGAAAAATAAAATTTATATATAAATACGGTTGCCACTATATATGTATATACTAGTACCGGCTAATAATCGGAACTAATAGTAGTTCCTTTCTTTATATTTTTTTCTATCAACTATAAAAAACTATATAGGGTTTTCGAGAAAATGTTATAAAACATATATGAAAGATATTTGAAATGCCTGTGTAATGATGCGCACACCAACTAGTGCTTTTATATCTGCTATAGTTTAGGAGATATAATTCCGAACTTTTCAAATTTCATAGGGCCATAAGTCTGAAACCAGAACAGAATGGACACAACAACAATAATATTGGCCTTCCGGGACTAAAATACATTTTATCCTATTGTTATTCATAAGTTTAACTGCTGGTTACAATTAATTTTACTGGACATTGTGAAAAAGTCTCTTAATGCTACGTTTACACCGACCCCAAATGCGCATTTGAGCTCTATTTCCCAAATGCGAATGAAATGCGAAGCAAAATAATATTTTGAATCACTCTGTGGTAGGGAATAAATAAAATCCCAAAACAAAACAGTGGAAATGGATGAGAAATAATGTCAATCAGCTGTCAAAACACAATTATAAAAAAAAGCAGGCAAACAAAAAACATAAATTTGGTCTGATCAATGTCAAACCAAATGTGAACAAGGCGGTGTAAACACTTTTCAAATGCGTGATTACGAATGCGCATTTGAGGTCGGTGTAAACATAGCATAAGGCCTTATAATGGAAGACGTAATTTACGTTTATCATTCGTTTTGTTTTATGCTTTTTCGTAATTTGTTTGTTAGTAACGTCAAAAATATAAAAAACTACGAAGAGCACAAAACAAAACGTGAGTTAAACGGAAAATCAGTTTATCGGTTATAAGGGCATTAATCTGATGTTGTGAACCTTGAATAAAATTAGTAATACAGCGTCTATATGAGGAATGGTATTAATAGTAGTAATAGTTTTAGCAGCTCTGTTATCGGTGATCTTTGTTTTTATGCGTGACAATCAGGTTTTGAAGCCATAGGATAGATTACGCAAATCAGGTTTCCAAAAATGCATCGTTCTGCGCAATACGTCATCATACTGCACCAATATGGTGAACTAGCAAATTTTGCATGCAAAGTGTAAACCAGAGATAATATCTGGTGTAAACATTGAGTGAAATTTGCACTAGCCTAGTCACGCACTGGAAAGCCGGCTGTCAAAATTTTTCCCATCGAATAACGGACCTGCGCAATGCGCAATCTTCTATTCAATCAGTCTTGATAAAAACGAACGTTCATGGTGTTTTATTCGCAATACAAAAATATCTAATTGTGATTAGAAAACTTTATTTCATTGCTACGTTTGAGTTCAATACGTGGCACAGAAATTTGCAAAACTTGTCAATAATCCAAACGGAGATAAATTCTTTAATTTTTTTACGCCGCTAAGCCGGCTTGATTTTTCGATTCACTTACTGAGGTATGTAATTAATTTTAGCTGTTGATGGTTTGCAGTCTGTTGAAATACGCATAGAACTTTAATAGCGCAATAAACTTCATAGATTCGTTAGAATGTGTAACAAGTATCAGATATGCACGTAGATCGGTGTTTTGGTTAAGGGCCGTATTCCAAGAGACCATGACGATGACATTTTGTAATGTCCTCGTTTTTGCAATCGAGAAAACCTCAAAAGAGACTCAACGACATCGTCTTCGCCGTGACTCTTAGAATATGGCCTTGGTCTTTATGCTTAATTTACAGGCAACATTTCTATGAACTGAAATGTTGAAAGGCTAAGAATTCAGATTGGTATTTGTTATGAATGCATCTTTACGATTATGCTCCTGTAACATAAATTTGCTTTCGGCAGTTGATATGTTCCACTTTTGATATGTTTGTATATGTATTTTTCTTCTCTACTGCACAAAAAAGGAATGAAGACGAAATTTTATATGGATTAAAATATGTGGGGTATTACGTCCCAGTATACAAACAATGTTTATCATATGAGCCGCGTTTATTTTTAAAGTGGCAAAAGTCACTTTGTTTTTAAGTTTTTAAATTTTTTTAAAAATGAAACCGTTCAATTGTATTTGGTTTTGCCATTAACTCGATTTTTTTTAAAAAGTGATTTATGCCACTTTCAAAATCAACGGCTCATATGTTGCTAAGCACAAAAAATAATCTAAATAATCTCAAAATTTTGTTGCTGGAATTCCTCGTGTCCATACGTACATACATACGTTTGATTTATACGACTCTGGTTGATAGAGCCTGAAGAGGTTGTTTGCTATATAGACGAGGTTTGCTGATAGACGAGCAGTTTCGAAGAACTGGAATCTGGCCTTTTTGAACAACACGTTAAGTTTATATTTAAAGTCTAAGTTTACCCATTTGTCCAAGAATTGCCATCGAACAACTATTCCATATAATAAAGGGTTAGATATCGGCTTAGTTCTATTTGAGTTAAATAATTAATATAGAAATAAATAACTAATTCAAATTTATTTAAATAAAACAAAAAGGAATCAGCTGATGGCCCACTCTCTATAATAGAATTTCTTTTCAACAACTTAAACCAGTTACGGTTATTGACGTTAATAAACGAAACAAATGTTCTTCAAACCCTATAGATTATGTATATGTAATTAACCTTAGTTTAAAATTGTACATGCGATGTTATTTCTTTTGCAGATGACTACTGACATTAAGTTCAATGCAACGCTTACTGCCTCTGATCCGTATTACAAACCTGTACTCATCATTGGCCAATTGCGCCATTTGAATCTTCTTAAATTCACCGATATTGCTGTCAAGCTCACACCGCGCGTCGTCGAGGAAACATTTAAGAATGCCATCTCCTGTCTACATCCTTCGCCTACCGATAAATGTTCGTTGTACATGGATGTCGCCACCGTTGCAGCCGTACCGCTTAAGTGCTCTCGCCACAACACTCCATCACGTGCGCACGCCATTACGCGTTTAGTCAAAACGAATGTGTTAAATGTTACCGAGGAGAATATCGTAATCGTATGCGAACGTAGTGATATCTTCGCGAGCGCCTGCGCAGTAGTACGAGCTTTTCCACTCTTCACTCGAAAGACAGGTGGCAGCTTTTCTTGCAAGCAACAGAAGGAAGCTATACAATCTGAGAATATCAAGGAAAGACCCAGTGTTGGTAACTCTGTTATTTGCATTGAGTTTGTGGTCATTGAAAAAGGTGGTCAAGTGGCAAAACAGGGATTGACGTCGGATGAGGTTGCTTGCTTGGAGGAAGCAGCGCGAGGTATTCGTTTAGCTGCGCGCATCGTTGATACGCCTTGCAATGAAATGAATGTTAGCCATTTTGTCAAGGAAGCCGAAAGCATTGCTAACGAACTGGGTATAACTGCCAAGGTATTACGTGGAGAAGAATTGCGCGAGCATGGTTTCGGTGGCATATATGGAGTAGGCAAAGCCGCTGCTGTACCACCGGCGCTGGTAGTGCTCTCACATGAACCCCCAGGAGCACAGGAAACTATTGCCTTGGTTGGAAAAGGCATCGTGTACGATACAGGTGGCCTTAGCATTAAGAGCAAAACCGCAATGCCCGGCATGAAGCGTGACTGTGGCGGTGCTGCTGCCATTTTGGGTGCTTTCTATGCTGTCATTAAATGTGGATTTAAGGAGAACTTGCATGCGATCTTTTGCTTAGCAGAGAACTCAGTCGGACCGGACGCAACACGGTAGGCTATCATGAAGTAACAATTTAAGTGAATGTTGAACGACACATTGTTTTGGTTACTATATCAAATAGCAACAAACACAATTTTGGAAGTTTATTAACTTCTTCTATATTTACCTATTACAATTTTAACGCTGTTGTTTAATTAAACTTTTTCTTTACTGTGTTGCCGTTTCAATGTCATCTTAATCTTAACATCGGCGTTATATTGCGACTAACAACTTGTACAGCCCTGATGACATTCATACGTTGTACTCAGGACGCACTGTGGAAATTAATAATACGGACGCTGAGGGACGTCTTGTATTAGCCGATGGGGTTAGTTATGCGCACAAGAATTTGAAGGCAAACATTATTTTGGACATGGCAACTCTGACAGGAGCTCAGGTATAGTAAACAGTTGATTGAACATTTTTAAATCCTAATCAAATAAGGGCAGAAGTTTATATAACGTTAGAATATACGTTTTTCAGCAAAAACTATATACTAATTTACATTTTATACAGCTCTCGCGTTCATAAATTTAAAAAACTGTTTGAATACATATATATTTATGTTTATTAACTACATGGATAGCTTCACTGGAGCAGATGAGATATAAATTTTGAGAAATATTCTGTAATTATTTATCTTAAATGTTTGTGGATCATAGTCATAAATCCACACGACGCTAAACAGAAAAACTATTTGAAAAATAGTAATTGTAAGAAATGTTCAATATTTTAGATTAGTTTTCTCTCAAGCAGCATGTTTAAATCATTACAATTCTCGTGTGAAACTTATTCGATGCATTGTAATATCAGAAAATGAAATAGAAAACTATATTGCAACCAAGAATTATGACCTCTCCTTCCGTGCTGGCTGTTGAAAATGTTGGATGGAAACATTCATAAATGTTGGCAATTTGAAGAAAATATTACAGTTAATCCATTGTATCCCTTTTTTATGCTTCGCTGCTTGAGTGCATCATAAATCTCCAGCGCACTGGAAAGGTAATTATACTAGCTCTCGTAATTGAGGACGGAAGTCGAACGTCAAAGACTATTTAATTATTTTTTCAGAAACTAGCTTAGTAAACAATTTAAAAAGGATCAAACAACGATGATGTTTATATATTTTCTCGTTTTACGTTATACGAAATATTCTTATCAAAGTAACAATACGTTATACAAAGACTTATGCTTAAGTCTGCTTGTGTCAGTCGGTTGTGTAAAATATGTTACGAGTACTTTTATCAACAAAGCTAATTTTTGATTCAATGATCCATGAAGAAACACGTTTGCTTTGAGTTATTAGCAACTTTAACATATGCATTAAGCACATGTTAGTTCACGAATTTCCACTAAATGAACTGAATGAGTTATTCAGTTATCTACCGTACCAATTTAAACACACGAATATTTTGAGCACATACAAACCTTGGCAGGAAGCTGTCAAATTTGCTTTTCTGTTAAGAATGACTCTGAAATTATACATACATAACGGCATTGATGCACACAGTCCCATACACCGAAATTCATTGCGAAGAAGATCCACAATTTGCACTTAAATATTACAGGCTCTAAATAACCAGCTTTGATTTTAAGAGGTCGTTCTATACATGAAACCACTTTTTAAATAGGAGCACATATGGACACGTTCTGTGGAAATAATGTGAAAAGAAACGTATGTGACCTACTAATTAAACCAATTAAAGTTTGTCTCGCTTTTTGGACATGGTTTAACTTAAGTCAACTGTTCCTTTTCTGTTGGTGTGTTGCAAATTCCAAATCGATTATTTATTTCTTTTTTCATATTAGATTCATCGTACCATGCAGCGGCATCACTCAAGCTGATTGGTTGGTCCATGTCACATGCCATGAATCAACCAATCAGCGCGAGTGATGCTGGGCTATACCCCAATGGGCTAAATATATGTAATATAACCACTGACACCCGGAAAGAAGTAAAACGTTCCTTTGGTATTTCATATGATAATCAAAGATGTTAACATGTACAGTGTACAAGTAAACTGTATGTGTTTCTATACTCAGACCAAAAGTAGTTTATACCGGCAGTTATTTTTGTACTTTGTTTGATTCTTATGTTATAAAGCGCAAGTAATTTTAATTATTTGTCAAAAACCCTTGCGGCAAATTTCAACATCATTAACAATCTCATGTTGAAAAACAATGATCTAGGTAATTATAATTTCCATGCGCTTGCTCACCTAGAACCATAAATTCATTAAAATGAACATTTCTTTTGGAAATGGCCAGTTGGAGCGATTTAAGCCAGACAGCTTTTTGGCGCCGATTCATAAATGTAGATGAAATTTGAATCCACAGCCACGACCTGTTTCTGTTTCTTAAGGTCAAATTTTCGCGTGGAAGATATATGTATATATTTTTATGTTATGCATATGTAAACGTATTTCCAGGTTAGCTTCAAACTGCATAATGGTAGACCCTTGTATATGTTTTCCTGTATATTTCATACTCATCAACTGTTGCCAATTGCTTTCGTAGTTTCCTCAATTTCTGACAATACTCATTACTACGTCGTCTACTACTAAGTCGAATTTCCCCAATTAAAGTATTTTCGGTACTTAAATTGCTATTCATGTATCCGGAACTGACAACAATGATGTTACTATGCGCCCGCTCAGGACTTTTTTCATATCGACGATGAGTTTGATAATCACTTAGAAAAGGATCGTGTCGATTGTGGACAATCGTTGTGTGTCAAAGAAATGTGTATATAAATGATACTATTACAATTCATATTTTTAAAACATGTTTCTTATGTTTGGCTTTTTCTGCTTTTTCTTCTCCTTTTACACATACAGGGTATCGCAACAGGCAAGTATCATGGTGCCATATTGACCAATTCAGAGGAATGGGAGCTTAAATCAATTAAAGCTGGTCGCAAATCCGGCGATTTATTGGCACCCATAATTTATTGCCCCGAATTGCATTTTGCCGAATTTTCATCGGCAATCGCTGATATGAAAAATTCAGTTGCTGTAAGTATGAATGAAAATTATTGGAAATAGTTACAATATTTTTTTTTGTTAAACATTATTATGTGGTTAAGTTTAAGTATTATTAATATTTAATAAGTTGAAAGTTATTATAAGTAGCCTTATTTTTTTAGTTTTTTATTTATTATCTGAAAAACAAAGATTTACAATGCTAACTAATAGACGTGTTAGATATAGAAAGGCATATATTTTCCTAATCAGAGTCGTTCTTTTAGTAAATTTTGCTCTCTCCGTTAGTCTCTCTGTGGAAATCATGACTAAGAGGAAACGAAAAGACATATCTGCATGAACTGTAGCACATATACATGCATATTATTTACTGTGTTGGGGATTGTAAATTAGCGCAATCCGCTGAGTATAGTTGACCTTTTTATAAAAAATCTGAATAAAACATTTTTGCAATAATATCACCAGAAGTGAGCCATGAAGACAATTTTTAATCCCCGAACACTCGAATTTATTCCGTTAGTTTTATTGATAAAACTAAAAAAGGATTTTTAACCAAAACGTTCTAAATAACTTTTAAAAACCTAAACAGGGAGTGCTATTCACGGCCTAGTCGAATCTCGAATGCCCTACACCCTCATGATTTGTTTGGCATATCGAAAAGTGCGTTATCTTCGAATGAGTATATAATATTGATTTGAATGTACAGAAATTTAATTATTCTGCATAACTTACTGCCAAAGAAAATTTATACACCTTTATTTATTTATACAAATTTTTTATTTATACAAATTTTTACAAACGAACGTTCAACAAAGATCCTCTTTATGGAATACAGTTGTGTAGAGTACTTAATAATGGTAATGGAAGTATGTATCATAAATAATTTATCATTTGTTACTCTAGCACACTCATTAGGATTTGTGTCATCTTAAACTCAATTGACCGACAGATAATATAAGTTAACTGCACAGGGCTAAATTGAATCGTGAAGTGAAGCAGATCAATAATATGTATACTTTTCTATACCTGCCACGCCTCATTAATATACAAAAACGTGTTTTTAATGACTTAAGAAGAAAAGTATTCAAAGACTTCTATTTTATATACTTACTTTTTCATAGTTATGTTTCAGAAAACAATAGATGTTTGTCAACCTTTGCTTTAAAATTAGGTGAGAGTTATAGAGTTCATTTCTAAAGTCCTGAACAGCGATTTACTAGCTTCACTATCCATCCAGGTACTTTTTATCGGTAATTTTATTAGTGAGTTACTCTTATATTAAAACACGTTAGGTATTTATTATTTTTATTATATTTATTATTATTATATTTTTTTTTTGGCAACCCTAGTTTTTATTGTAACGCCCACGAAAATCCTCGTACAATCATTAATTTCATATTTACATACATCAGATTCTGTAAGCCATACACTTCTGATTCATAGTATGCGTGTAACCAGCATTTTCTATTCTGTCAAAGGTTTTAATCCTGTTCATATAACATAAGGTTTATTGAATAGTATGTTTTTTCGTACTGTTCGTTGGTCTATTCCATCTGCCCCCTTTGATTCGATTGATACGAGTGATTCACAGACACACTAAAGTGCTTCCGCTTTAGTGGCTTGGTCCTGCATAACTTTTGTGACCAAATCATGTGCACTCCTTCATTCAGTGCGCTCTGATTCAATAGATTCTATTACTTCGCGCTGCACTGCTGCCTCACTACGAGGTGTAGTGAGTTTGATATTTGCACTTTATAAGAGGAAGCGAATGGATGAGGTCGAGTTGAAAGCCAGCTTGGGAAAAGTAAAAATTGGAAGCGAAACCATATGTTTAAGCGAAACTATAAATAGAACGAACTGGCATCGTTTCGCGTTATGTTTTGCTGCGTATTTTGTCAAAATCAGCTTACGTAGGTCTCTAGGTATTGTTGATGCAAGTCTTTTTTTGAATCGGAATACTGTTTGACACATAATAAACATGTTTTCAACGAACTTGTGGACAAAGTTTGTACACAATTATTGTACAAAATACGTATGAAAGGAAAGTAGTTTCCCGAGTCTTGATTCGCCATAATAAGATTAACTCAAATAACATGTTGGAAGGTCGCAATTGTTGTATATAATTGTTGTATGTATATAAATATAAATATACAATATTTCACCTGAAGAGTGGTTTCTAAGAGTATATACATATAAATGTATAGACGGGCAGATTTAGCCCCGACTGTGGAAATTACGTTTGAGAGCAAATGAATAAAGATATTTGATTGAAATCGACACGCACATGCTTTGTTCCGGAGTGCTGTTTATATTTTTTGTTTTTGTTATACTAGAAACGCCTTTGGGAAGCTAGCTAATGGAACAAAATTTAATTCCCGAACATCTAACTTTAATATTAAGTACTTCAACAAAAATGGACATGTTGGTGGACATTAATTGTCCTATAAAGGTTTCGGAAAAAGTGTTAAGTGTATACCAGACTTGAGTAAGCCACAAAGATAAAAGTAGGAGATTCACACATACTTCAAAAGTGACACAACTTAAAATTCCTCATTCTTCAGAAAGCGTTTTTGTTTCTAATTTAAAGTACCCAAGGTCCTGGTGTGCCATTTTTAAATTTACTTCTGAAGGTTCTTAGTTAATGATTTCTTCATTAGAATTTACGAGGGTGTATGATGTTAAGGTATTTCGGCTCGGCCAAAGTATATATTTTATACTGAACTCCACTCCATATGGTTTTAATTTCAGTATCATATCAGTGGCCGACGTACATATGTATATGTCGTTTATATGGATGAATATGGATATGAGTATGCGGAAGTTTGTTATTTACAGGATATTAAAACAGTATTTCAAAAGAACAGAAATTGTTGCTGTTTAGGGACATTTATTGGAAAGTAATCAATTTCTTAACCTTAAAATAATGTTTTTACAATCGCCTCGAACGGACCCTAAACTCTTTACTTATTTAAAATGTATTTAAAATAAAGCAAGTAAAAAATTGCAAAAAGCAAACACTAAATGCTTCCGCTGAATGCATGCGGACCAACTCATAACACTCTGCCCTTCCTTTTCCCCTTGCGCAGTCTCGTACACTTCTACTGATGCTGACGTTACACTGCGTTTAACATTCCGTTTACTAGCTCGAGGCGAAATAACCCCAAAAAGACATGAAACGAAGCGGTGGCAGTAGAACGAGAAATAATAAAGCGCAAAACCAACAACAGTGGAAGACCATAAAAATACCAACTCAACCAACACAATTTATTGCCATAAATTCCTTCCTTCTTTTTTAGTACTTATTTTAACTGTTCTTTTTTCCTCATACTGTTTTCGGAAAAATGTAGTAGTTTTGTGCCTTAAAGCGTTAGTAGTCCAGTGAGTGCATTGAGCTCAATTTTTCGATTACAGATTGTTTTGTCCTCGCTTGGCTTTGTCTGTGTGTTCGTAATTTTGTTGCTGTTGTTTTGTCATAGCCCACAAAATAGGAGCAGGATATAAATCAACACTTCCTAACTAGCAGCTACTCGCGGCGTGTGGCGTCGGAAGAAGTGGGTGGCGGCTGGTGTTTTTTGTTTATTTTATTGCAATAACGATAACAGTAAAAATGGTAACAACAACAAGAAAGGCGGCGGCAACAGTAACATGAAAGTGTTTATGAAATAGCCGAGAACTGACTATAGCCGGCAGCATCAGTACCAACAACAACTTCGTTAACAATAATAATAAAAAAGTCCCGCTTAAGAAATTGAAAAACCTGTGTAAATAGTTTTCATTGTTGTTCTTCCTGTTTAGTCCGTTTACTCGCAGGCAGGTCTTTTGCATCGCGGATGTAAACTTTGGGCGGGTTTCCAGTACGTTCCCATGATGATATTTGGGCGTTTAAATGTCCTTTCGACAATCGGGTACGTGTGGCGGTTGCTGAGATGTATAAGAATAAACAGGTCCCGGCCTCTTCTAATTTGTCTGGCTTCCTTCCTCCGTCCGAATCCTTTTCCAGGAACTCATTCCTCACGCCCTCCTCGTTTTGAATTCAATTTCAAGAAACAATTTCGAAAAACATCGTACATAATTTAATTTTTTACTCTCATGTCAGGACAGCGTTTTCCGTTTTATTTGCACGCTGCTCTTTGCAATTTTTTTACACATGTCTTTATTTTCTCCTTAAACATTTCTCCTTTAAATAAATGTAACTATATGGCAGCGTTGCCACTTTTATGGCAACACGTTTACATTCAATTTGTTGTCGAGGCGTTTTGCTGACTTTTCCTATGAATTTGCTAAATCTTTGGCAAGGAAAACGTTTTATTGTGTTTTTGGAGCTTGTGGTTTGAATTTTAATTCTCAATTTCCTCTGTAGGAGGCTGTGTAACCAAGACTGTAACTGGGCTCTGTTTGATGTGATTCTTAATCTTTTTCCCATGGCCCGTAAACGAGCATAATGACTACTTAATTAATAGTAATGCAGAAGAAAACAGTAGAAGTATATATGTAAATATAACTAAATATTCATTTGGAATCCATTTTACGGTGTGTATGACCTTTTATAATGTCCAGATTAAAGTGATTCAAAGAAAGATGTCCAGTTTTGCACTTAGTTTGATTAATTACCATGGTTCCCGCATATAATACCCGTGCTTTGCTTATAAACTTAAAAACTGTGAAAACAAGAAGAACTGTACTTTCAGTGATTTTGTATTTGATATTATTTCAGGGTCTATCGATGGCTCAATCTTGCTAAGTTTATTAACGTTCTTGTACCACCGCGACAATCTAGGCTCATTATCTTTTCTACCCGCAAGTGCACAGATGTGCGCGAATTATTCGAAACATGGGCCGATTACACCCATATCACCGAGCTATGCGAGAATTCAACAAATTGTCCTAAGAAGACTGGCGACTTGCCCTCCATAGATTTCTCACTTTCCAATGTGAAATTTAAGAACTCTATACAGTCCCTATAAGCTACTAAAATTAGCTTTTACAATACAATGCAATACAAGCAATAGATTTTCATAAATAAATAAATAACCCCTCAGCAGACCCTTAGATAAATGTTGTGTTTGGTAAATATGGTAAATATGATCATTTGTTCATTCAGCATAAATAAAATTTAAATCATTTGAAATGAAAGGTCAGTAACTTGTTATAGAAAATCTATTGGGTGTGAAAGAATCTTACATTCTTTCGCGAGAAACTCAACTTGCGATTGTATTTTTGTCTAGCAATAATTCAGTTCGACTGAATTTGGATCACATGCAATAATAATGTCATAGTAATTATTCCCCTTATGAGCTCTTTACGTTGAACTTTATATCTAAACTTTTAAATTTTAAAGGAAAGTCTAGCACTTTGCACTTATTATTTTATAAATGAAAACTTGCTATTTTTTCCATTGCATTATAATTACGTATGATTGTACGTATGTAACTAAACTCAGGGCTCAAAACACACAAAGTATTTTAAACATCGCAGATTATTACTGTTCAATGCCGTGGCAATCGTTACCGATGCTGTAAATTCTGAGTCGTTCCGATGTAAATTGAAATCCTGAATCTTTAATTCCTTCCTTCTTTTTCTCACTCCATCCACACACACACACACACACACATACACATACACGTACAATAACATGTTCACAGTTTGAATTGGAATCCAAACTATAAACACCAATAAAAGTAAACAAGGTAGCAGCAGTTGTGTGGTAGAAGTTTTGCTGTGGCCCTTTCAACTCTGTTGCTCGCCAACAATTTTCTCAAAATGGACTGACCTTCTGACGGACCGATTTATGTAGTTTTTCTACAACTTCGTCTCTTATTAACGCTAAAGTATTCTGCAATATTGCATGACAACAGTGCTGCGGAGTTATTGGATGCATTTTGAAAATATAAAAAGCACGCCACAGCGCACTACGCTGCACTCGATTCCATAAGGAAAGATTATCAGGAAGTTAAAAGATTTGGATAAACTATGAAATTTTTGAAAACGCGAACGTCTTATCTTTTTTAAGTGAATGATTTCAAAGGACAGATGAAAGGTTTTTTTTAATATTATTATTATTATTAATGTGGGGATAGCGCACATCGACTCTTGATCTATTTTGCCCCCTTCAATAATCGTTTGAAAGATATTGCTGCTCCTAATCCCATGCTTTTATAGGTTTCCTTGTTATTTTACTTTCTTAGTAATTAATTTTTGTTTTTGTCATTTCGCCATTAAATGACCTTAACGTATAACGCTTTCCTTTCGCTATCTTTTCGCAGGACCGCAATAATGCTCAGTCCTCCTGTGCTGGACTTTTTGTAGCTGCTCACCTCGGATTTGATTATCCTGGCGTTTGGATGCATGTCGATATGGCAACGCCAGTGCATTGCGTAAGTTCCATTCCGATATTTCATAATAATGTAAATTAAAAATCCGTACATATCAGAAATAAAAAAAATTAATCATAGTTCATGAACTAAATCATACAAGGATTTAACAGTTCACTCAAGTTCAGTTGCTTTCAGTTCTGTTTCATGTTACACAACTTTCACATATTCTCTAAAAATATACATTCTTCAAAAAACTGTGCGGATGCATATAAATATTCTTGCTGTGTGGAACCGTTATGTTTACATAGAATTTAATTGCGTTTCGTGATTCCTTGCTTCTATTTTTTCAACTCAAACAAGCTGAATACATCGCGAATGGTTGCAGCGAAAAATCCTTGGTTTTCTAAGTCGATGACCACAACGATTCGTACCAGTTTTATTACACACGATATAAGTACAGTATCTTAGTTTATAATCTTGAACAAATGAGAAGTGTCCACAGAAGGGATCATAAGATCTTTATCTGTATTCCTGAAAGTAACTGTCCTGGGGTCTAGTCGGGTAGCGTTTGAAGTTTATAATTGTTTAATCTAAAATAAAATCTACAAATTCATATTATCGTGCATTGGCTAGGGTGTTTTTTTATATATCGGTCTGTACTCATTTTTGTTTAATAAAAATCCCGGGTACTTGTTTAAATAAATGTCACGTCACTAATTTAGTCCTAGTTCATGCTTTCATCTCTTCCTTCTTTGCAGGGTGAACGTGCAACTGGATACGGCGTCGCTTTACTACTGGCACTGTTCGGCAGCCACACGAACTGCGCGATGCTGCAGTCGATCGCTCCCCTGGAGTCGGAGCCGCCAGCTAAACGAATCTGTCGCGACTGAGGTTCCAACATTGTATTTGGATTTCTATTTTTTTGCCGCGAAGTCTCCTTTTCCTTCAGATGCTTAAATTTAGTTCTTTTTTTGAAATTGATTACAAAATTCCTTTTTCCAGTTCTTGAATTTCATTATTATACGGTTTACACAACGTTCATAGTGCTTCGTTTTTCTTGCTCTTACTTTTGCAGCTCTTATCCATGTTTCGTGGCTCGTTTGCAATTACAATTTCTGGCGTTTTATTTCTGTTTTTAAGTTGTCGGTTCCGTTGAATGTTGGCGACGACATGAAAAACCTGGCGCTGAAGGCCATTGAAGGTAGCTGATGTTGATACTACTCGTAGCTTGGTTGTGTTTCCTGTGTTGGGTCCACTGAAGATGGATATCATCAAGCAATACATCGATTTTTCATACCTTCTGTTCAGCGCTCAAATGAATTTATTTATATTGTTATACCATCATTTCTCCTAACTGTCCGTGTTGTTGCGGTGAGTCACGTCGTTCTTGCTGATGAGCATCCTGTCGACACAGGAAAAACGCTTTTGCTGCTTGATTCTTAATTTCACTGAAGATATGATATACATATATTTATGCCGAATTTGTTGTTTCAACGTAGCGCGTTGCTTAAAGTGTCGGCTGCTTAGCTAGCCGGATACTTCAACTTTAAAAAATTAGAAGAATAAATCTTGTACATAATAATTATAAATGTGTTTCGATTCAGTTAAAATAAATTGAAGCTGTTTTTCGTTTTAATGTTTATCATATTAAAACGAACCAAAAAAAAAATCACTAAAAAATTCAGGCCCACGACTTTTACTGTAGTTACTGTAATTACAATGGGTAATATCGGGTACCTCATATTCATTCCCATTCGTAAATTTTATTTTTTATTTCTTTACTTATTTTATTCGGACCGCAATCGGTCATGGTGGACAAACTAGTCATGCCATATACGTATTAGCCACGACACGATCCTCTTTTGAATGTTTGTCCATTGATGCGGTATCCAATGCGAATAAAGCTTTTTAACAGATTAATGTTTACGCAACATCTTGTATTTGCTTGTCATACGAATGCTCAAAGATGCTAGGATCTCGATGTCTCACTATGGTTTTGCATTATCAGTTGCACTTCTTTAAATTCGTTGGTGAGATGTGTGGTTTAGTGGTTTTAGATGGTGTTTCATCGCCAAAATTCCAAGTGAATTGTGTGGCACACTGTCCAGATTTTGCGTAATTTTTAGACAGATAAAATTTGAATTCACGTAACCAATAAAAATAGTCCCTATGACAAAACGTTCCGAGTACGAATACCTGCTAAAATGTCAGAGTGTACGATGGAAGTATCCATTGATTGTAGTGTTATTCGTAACTGACTGATATCGTAAATCGTTTGTAATACGATATAATGTATAATATTTAAATATACCTTAAAATATATAAATTGGATCTGATTTTAAAACAATTAAAATGTGCAGTGAAACTTATTAAACGTTGGACTACTTAGAAAGCAGCTGCGGCGAAACAAATTAATTCAATTTGCATGCAATGCACAGAACAGCAAATAAAAAATGCGTACCAAACGTTGCGTGCAGAAAAACACGTCGGCACGCGGAAAATCTTCGAAGGAAAAATGTCACGCATGATGCGTCCGCAATGATAGTGATCATGAATTCTAAATGAGACGCAGGAGACGTGACTAGGTTTGGCAAGGATTTTGCAATGTGTGTATGTGTGTGGAGGTTTAATGTTGGAAGTTACCTTTGAAAGATGGCACTTCGAGGAGGATGGGAAAAATGCAAAGAAAGGTAAACAGCAGAAAATGATATGTGCACAGGTCCACCATCGTCACTGAATCCTGCAGGAAGTCGAAGTACAAGTAAATTGACATCACATGTATTTTGGTAAATAAATCCGCAAGGATTTATTCAAAAGTCTTGTTCTTATTAAAGCAGAGTTTCTGCCGAAAGGATTTAGCAATAATGACCAAAGAGGTGACTAGGAAGCGCAAACATATGCCCAGCATATTGCAGAGTTTATGTAATGGTCATCCCTGTTTTTGGTGGTGTCCTTTAAGTTATAACATAAACGGTAACTGTTTAGAGACGAGTTTCATTCGTCAACATTATGATATTCGACAACTTTAACGCCACCTTGCTGCCTACAGTAGACGCTGATCTGTTATCTGGGCGCATCTATTGACCGCTTCAGGCACTTGTGAAGGATTCTTCAGGAAGAAGAAGAAATTCTGCGAATCCATTTAAGTTGGAGACACTTTGTTGGAGTGTCCTTCGCTGAGGGTTGTACAAAACGAAAGCATTGAGTTGCTTTTCGTCCGTGTCTGGCGGACAACTACGGATTCAACTACGTTGCCGCTCTTGTGTTTGTCATTGTTGTTGTTGGTTGCCGTACTTAACCCCAATCCAAACTTTAATTTTTTAACGTCTGTATTCCTTCCACAACAAAGAATGCCATAAAGGATTTTTAGCACGAAGTGTGTGAAAATGCTGGTTTGCGGTGTTCGTCCCACGTTTCGCAGCTGTTTTCCGGTGGAGATCATATTTTTAATTTATTTCCTTGCTTTCTAGAGCTGTCGGCCGCTGGAAAGGGTAGCAAAGAGACTCTTTGCTTCATAACGTTTATTTATAGTCCATTAAAATGCACATCTCAATGCTTAGTATTAGTCGGGCCTTTTTTAGCTGAGCTTTAGAGCAGCCAAATTGAGAATTTGATACTAAAAAGGATATTCAGGCACGAAAACCACATATTGACTAAGCATTAAAATATTTATATACGTATTATGTATTTGTTTACACAGAAAAGCACATTTAAAACATACTATCGAGTTATATATCTCAATCGCGAAAAACCAAACGGTTGAGGACGCTATTTCATATTCTGTAGCGTCAACTCCATCGTTACTTACAGGCTTTGTAATCTCGCTCTTTTCTTCAGATGATATCCCGATTTTTCTGTTATTGTCATTTGGCATCATGCTCCTCTAACATCTTGCGAACACTTTGCTGGAGTTAAAAATAATCGATTTTTTAAAACGCGTTTAAGGAGTCACGTTTCCGTGGATTTTAGATTTATATTCTGCTCCATGTCCGTGTTAGAAATCCTTTAAATATTGGATTAGGTGAGAGGTAGCAAAAGAAAAACTGTGAGAAGTAGAGGAATGCATTAAAACATAAAATTATCACTTTTAGATTGAAGTTGAGAAAGTATAAAAATAAAAGCTGCTGCCAACTTTCTTGTTTAGCGGGAGACTTAAGTAAAAGAAAAGTTTCATGAAAAAGCTATCATAGAGCGATTAAGCGAAAACAAATGAATAATTTTGAGTGCAATTTGCACATATTTTTTATAACATTTAGTATTGCAAATGGTCCAAAGAAGATTGATGAATATCTAATATCAATAGTAACGATTACTCGAAAATGGGCGCTATCGGATCACCTATAAATTATGTGTCCCTTTAAATTAGTATTAAATATTAAAAATAAAATATTAAATAAATAAAAATATTAAATAAAAAAATAAAATAAATAAAAACAAAATATTAAACTAAGCACTTCTTTTCTTTAGCCCTTGGTGTACTAAATGAATGTAAGTTATGGTAAACGACCAATATTTTTAGAAATATTTTAAATTATGTTTACGCTTATATTGCTCTTACAAAGTTATAGATATATAGATATATAGATAAATAGATATATATAATAGAATAATGTGTTAGTGGAATATTCAAGGACATCATAAGTTTCGTTGAATCTGCCAGTGTCAACCATTAGTTTAAACTAAGCTTTACGCTTCTCCTTTCTTTTGCCACGGATCACAACAGAACCTCGATTTCTAAAGTAGTAGCCTCTGTTTACCACGTCATCCCAAGTTTCCGAGAAAAATCGTAATAAACTTTTTAATGAAATTATAGAAGCAGTCGCCAAAGGGTACGCATTCCCCGAAGCTTCGCTCTGCCGAAATTGGACTCATAAATAAAGTTTTATTTAACTTTGAACATGACTTTGTATTTATAACACAAATTAAGCTTTACACAGCTGAAAAAGCAGCTGAAAATTACTGGAAAAATTGTCTAAAAGCAACTTGGTTGCAGCAGCATTTGCAACAACAGCAACAAGACTAACCAACAGTAAATTACAAAGCCGAACGGGTTAAACTTTCGCTCTTAATAAAAGTAAAAACTTCTGCTGTCATGGCCTTCCGTGGAGCTCAGCTCTGTTAAAGGACAGTTTTGCGCTCAAAGTGAGTCGAAATTGGAAAACTCGGAAATTATAGCCTTTGGTTAAATACTGCATATGAAGGATATATTTTGAGAAAAGTTGTGTTCCTAAAAGAAGATGTCAAATATGAAAATTCTGAATAATGAAATGAATCGCGGAATGAAATAACAGAGTGCTTCTCTGGACCAGAATGAGAAAAAATGGAGGGTTAAATTTAAGGAGGAATATTAATATTCTATAATGATGGGATGTACAAAAATAACTTGGAGTAATTTATTTTACCTTAGTTTTAACCGTTTTAACAAGTGTATAAAATATATGCATATATACTATACACTTATAATAGTTTAGAATCACTAAATTGAAAATTGAAACTACACATTAATTATAAATATCATGAGTATCATAGAAAACGTTTTGCATGGCGCAGAATATTTATATTCATAATTCGTTCCTACTTATTCTCAATTATTCATTTCTCATTATCTTTCTTCCTCATCATTTTTATATTTATTATATTTCTGACAACATGAATTAAAATAGTTTAAATTTACTCATATTTATATTCATACATATTTATTCACTTTAATTAAATTCACTCATATTCATTCCCATTTTTATTTGTTTATACGTTGCTCAGTTATTACAAATGTCAATTATGCAATTTCATTTCATAAATATGTATATATGTTTATATTGAGGTAATAACCAGGTTATTGTGAAAGTCCAATGAAATATAAATTAGTCATTGCGTTCATCACTGAAATATAACTCTGTTTACACTCGTAGTTTCCACTCAGTAGATACACTCTACACCAGTCTACGCCCTGTGGCCGCATCAACAACCAGATGTCGTTGATGGTAGCCCCCAACAGCTGACGAAATGCCTAAATGGAAATAGAGAACAGAACCATTTCGAGATATCTATAGTGACCTACCAGCGATAACTATGAAAGGTCGCGCATCAGCCTAGTTTGGTCATCGTCGTCGTGGTGTACAGACATCTGAGTAAGTAAACTTATATTCCCAACCTTGTGAATACATCTGGACTGCTCGATTGGCTTCCGGAATCTACATTAGCAGTCCTGCGATCTGATTCCGAGTTGACTTCTCAGCATGGTGGCACTCACATCGCCGAAGCCATTATTCTCCGAGAGTTAGGGTGTCTATAGAGGGCCGTCAGAAACAAAACTGATTCACCAAGATGCTCACGATCGCGGCGCGAAGTTCAGAGCCAACGTAAGGTTGGGTACTTCATTGGTGATTCGCACACGGGCGATATAAGGGTCGGAATAAGCTAAAACTGGTATCTGCAGTTTAGAAATAAAAATATTGTTACAAACTCATTGTTAAAGATGTAAATGTAAAAAACCACGATAAGCATTTGTAGTAAAATTAAACCCAATCGTCAGCCATACTTTCGTTTTAGTTGTATTTCACTTTTTAGCTTTTTTAAAATATATCAACTACTTTTTTTAACCCGTGGAAGTTTGCGTGGAAAGTTCTGCAAGTTATGCGGCATTGAATAATTGTGATTGCTTTAAATATCGGAGCGAGTGATAATCATTAATAATTAAGGGTGGCCCATTGCTATTGTTTATTGCTTTATAGTTCTGTTCACACAAACAAAAGTAATTCTATCTGTGAAAACATGATAAATATAAACATAAATCAGGGCTCCAACAACGTCATCAACAAAAATCAAAATGAAAGTCAACAGCAACAACGAAAGTCATAAAATAGACTGAGTTTGGGCCATTGTAATGGCAATGGCAAGTGCTCACGGATGGCGTTTAAATGCCCTCGCTCTTTAACAGCAAGGCCAATAATTTATATTGCAAATTTAAAAAATCAGAAATTTTGGGAGTTATCTTCATCCATGCATACGTTTAGTATAAATAATAAAATAAAGAGTTTAGCAAATCATGTGAGCAGCACAGTATTAATATTTGTCCTCTAACATGTTTTGCTTTTTGTCTTGAAGAGACCATTATATGGTTTTTGATAAAATTTAAACTCACCGAAGTGGTTCTTTTTCGGCCTTTGCACAACTTGATTTTGTAAATTTATGCACTTCTACAACTATCTATAAGTATGTGTGACTTCAGACATTCAACTTTTGTCTTTCAATCAAACATGACTTACCATAGATTATACATATGTCCATATCGAACAGATATCGTACGTATTTAAGCTCGACGGGATTCGGAAGTTTCTCCAAATGATGTGTTATTAAAATGTTTCCATTTAAACCGTTCGTTAGTTACAAAATAAATACTACATATGCACGAGCTTGAGTGTTGTACGTAGATCGGGATGCGTCTTCCCTTTAAGTTTGCTCTGTTCCTCTCTTTCACACTCATTTTCTGGACCGCAAATATTTATGCATTGTATGAATTCTTGGCAAATTTAAGTTTCCCCAAAAATGTTAGAGAAGATACTGATGTGCTTCACAGCTACAATCACAACAAACACGACAAACCAACATTTAAGATGCTTTCGAAAATATAAATATGCAGAAGACCAGCTTCTCGTTCAGCTTGAAATCATCACACCCTCCGCGTCGCCAGCATAACATCGCTACATGTGACAGCTTCCTCTTTAAAGCCTTAACTGGATGAACTTCTGCTTAAGAATGCATGTTTCGAAAGTGTGCCGCAACACTGTTCACAGGCGACAGCTTGTACATCAAAAGTAGCTGTGTTCGAAATGCGAACCAGATGTGGCTGTCGTTGCAGTGTTACTTCCCTCTGCTTGGAATTTCTTAGTCCATTTCAGTTTCGGGCTCTATCAGAAGCAAGCCTCCAGCTGACGAAGAACTTCGCCTTCCTTCGGTTGCGCCCTTTTCACCCTCACTGCGGTCCCCTGCTACAATCTGAAGTGATGCAACTACAAGCTGAAGGCCGCACTGCATAAATAACTTCAAGTGTGAAGTTCACATTCTAAAAATACGTTGAAAGTGTAGCAGCCGAAGAAAAGCGGTGCTCATTCGGTTTTGTGGCGATAAGCTGGTTATTTGGTGTGTACGGTAAAGTTTAACTTTGCTTCTGTTATGAGTTCAGTCGCGAATAAATACACTTTGCAGCACAGTTTTTAGAAATGCGTTAACGTCCCTCATGGAAGCAAACCCTGACTCTGAGCTTCAGTCAATTCTGGCTGCATCGATGCCCTCCTGACTCCATGTAGCGTGTAATACGCACCCCGCCGTCCTCTTATACAAAACAATACATATGAAATGTATATGTACCAGTAATAATATCCGTGTAAAAAGGGATTTCTATCTGCTTGTTTTCTTGACGAAGTTCGCTTTTGCCTGTGGCCATGGGTTTTGTTGGTTTTTTATTTGGATGAATATATTGAATTCAGATTGAACGAGTAAGCGAATCCGGTACTTGTAAATGTTGATTTGGAACTTATCATTGGCGAAATTGCTGTGAAATTCAGTGCAGCGTGGATGTTTGTTTAACGCAAAAACATGAGGAGACGGTTTCTCAGTTATAAACGAATATTTCTTGCAATTCATAACTATTTTAAGGAACCCAGGAACACTGATTTCAGTGGACATCACAGGCATCCTCATACACAGACTCATATAATCAACGTTGTTGTGCTTTAATGGGATTACAGTTACGTGCAGATCACAGCGTCGCTGGAGACTGTCGGCAGTACGGGCAGAACTCGTTAAATCAGCTCTTTGAGAATAAACTCGGGCCGTTGTTCAGTTGTTCAGCTCCTGCAGCGCAACAACGACAACAACAGCATCAACGAGCGCAACAACAACTGCCTCATGTGCAGAACTCGAATCAAAAAAGGGCAAGCTGTATAAATTCAACAAAGTAGACATTATGAATGTCGACGGGTGGCGAGAAGTGCGTGCGGAAATGACCCGGCTCTTGACGGAAGGAACGAGTACCTCTACGTGTTCGAGGAAAGAATTCGGTGAGGAGTTGCTCATGGTGGATCGACTATTTTATTTCCATTTCCTGCGTCACTCGTCAGTGCAGATGTGTTGCTATTGGGCGTTGAGTGTGTTGGTAATACACTGAAATTATTCCGGCGCAGACAAATAATGCAAAGGAACTATTTGCCGGAACTTATGAAAGAAACACGAATGACGCATATCGGTTTCCGGTGGATGAGCTCTTGACCACAACATTCTTCCTTCATCTGCAAATGTCTGTTTGTGAAACCTTTTTATGCAATGCAAAATAATTATGGGAGAGCCCGTTTAAATGATGGGTTAACCCGTTAATACCCACTTCTCCATATCTGATAGTTCAACCGGAACTACTTGTATTCAATTTTTGGTCAGTAAACTTCCGGTCCAAGTCGTTGAATTATTGAAACCGAGAATTGATGATAGCGAGGAGAGTTTTGTTTCTGTAACTTTGTCGAACGATCTTCTCGTTTCACGTTCGAGAATTGACGTCATAGCGACATAATCTACCAACAAAGTGTTTTCTCACTGGCAATCTAGCGTGAGAGTTGTTGAGTACGTTTAGTGATTCTGCGAAAATGGCTAACGTCGCTTGCAGTCGATTGTTTCTCGAACGGAGTCACAGGAACGGGCTACAGTGCACATAAGATTACATTACAGAGAGAAGTTTCATCCATAGTCAGCTGGAGACACGAATTGAATACTTTCGAGCCATAAACACTTTCGTTAGCTAGCGAAATGTCTGACTATTTAATCGATATCAGACCAGTTAAGCTTAGAATGTATAATGATAAATGTCTTAATTTGGCGCACGAGTATACAATGTAAACATACATAAATTTATGCGGCCCAATTTTGTACAACGACTTTATTTGGAACCGCTTCTTTGTGTGGATCGGTTGAAAATGTTTCTTATGCGCATTGTACTTGATACTTTTATCTGCGATGATTTCGAGTTCCTTTTACTGCGGTTGCTCTTTTCAAGTTCCTACGAAGCACTTCGCTGACGTCAGGAACCCGTTGACTTGTTCTCTTTGAGTTGCTCAAGGATTTTTCGCTGATGTTATTGTCCACCTAATGCACATTCCTCCGCCCACATGCCACGCCGTGCTTCCGTGGGATTTCTCGTGCGCTTTCACTCCTCTGGTGCTGAGAGACGGTTGCCAGTTGGTTAGTTTTCCCCTTTCCCAGTTCTGAGTCTTAGTTGCTGTTAGCACCGCTTCTAATTTTCTTTCTTGAAATTTTAATTATTCTAAAAGGTGCAACCTGAGACCGAAGTGATTACTCAACGCTAGTGATGACTGCTTGTGGTGATGGCGTTGGTGGAATGCGGTTCGAGGTTGGCATGACTTGGCAGAAAAAGCGATGCAGAAAAATTGCTCCATTTTGCAGCGTGGTTCCCAGTTGTTTTCCGTTCCTTAGAATCTTTATTGAAGCAAATATTTGTGGCGCATTAGGAGAAAAACCTGTCTTATTTTAGTCTTTCTGTTTCTTTTCATTTATATCGTTTGATCATGTTTTCTTTAGATGACTGAATCGCGGGTAAAAGCGGCTTTAAGTTTGCTACGGCTACTTTTTCGACTACGAGAAATAGACACAAAAAATGTTGCTACAAGATGAACTTCTTTAGCAAAACATAGCCTTTTTTAACAGTACCAATTCTTAATAAAAAAGTATTGCTCATTAAACCAAACATTGTTATTAAACTATACCGGCAAAGAATAGAAGAATTTACGAAAGAATAAATTTAAGATGTTCGCTATTCCTTTAAATAGAAGCTGCATTCTATGCTGCTCTGAAGCTCTACTGTTTGTTGGTGGCTTCGGGTGTCGTCGTTGTCTCTCGTAGCCGGTGCATGGTGCACGAGAAGGTGGACCCCAAACACAACACTGGTTATCCTGGAGCAATGCAATGTTGAGCATTTGCGTTTCTATTGTAAATTTAAGATTCTTCTCTAACGGAGGTGGATGAAACTGAAGGCAAGCAGATGTGAGGCTCCTCCGATATAAAATTGCTGGATTCTTAGAAGAACCGCCGACATTCTTAGAAGAAAAAACGCATCATAAATATAACCAAATATAAAAAGTAATAAATGTCGAATAAATTAATTGAAATATCCGAACTCTTACTCAGATTTGAATACTCATCATTTTCGCAAAAGAGTCAAGTAGCATTAACTTTATTTTAGTTAAATTGTGCATTTTTGATATCTTGAATTGTAGAAACTTGCACAGATGTTGACATTGGTGTTTATTACCATTAGAGTTTGCATTTTGCCCCTTCTCCCAGAACCGTCCGTTGTTCGTCGCCCCCGAAGAAGGAAGGACCTATTTAATACTTAACTAGGTGAACAAACATTTTCTTACCCTTTTCGTCGCCCTCCGACCCGCTGCACAGAGAGTCGCAGTATGAAGGCCTCATGTTTTCTTGGCGAA
The DNA here is from genome assembly GCA_943737955.2 of Myopa tessellatipennis. Taxonomy (NCBI): domain Eukaryota; kingdom Metazoa; phylum Arthropoda; class Insecta; order Diptera; family Conopidae; genus Myopa; species Myopa tessellatipennis. The sequence goes on along the minus strand of OX031314.1, from coordinate 60,891,843 downwards.
TTGTGTAACCAACCGTAAATATTTCCATTTTCGAGCATTAAGTGCAAAGCGAAGAGAATAGCACCAACAACAACAAGAACAACTGTGACATAACAGAGGAGGACAATATTGCGAAAAGGATCCAGGAAATTGCAAATTGAGCGAATGGATAACAATTTATTTTGCAAACGAATAAGTAGCATACAAGAAATTCGCACAGAAAATAGAGCAACGAAAATGGTAATAAAAGACAGAAGAGTGGAAAAGAAATCGATCAAAAGTTGCGCCTGCATCGTTTTGCAAAGGAACGACAAGGATATCGTAATGGAAAGAAATGCCCCCAATGAGAATAACAAACTTGGGTTGCGTCTTGTGCTCGTCTTTTTCTGGCTTTCCAAGTGTATTTTTATCTTACGAGTGTAGCACTATTTATGTATCTATGTGTGTGTGATTGCCTTAGAGGAAAATCGAATCTTTGCATTGCTCAAAAAGTACATATAAAGCATGGAGTGTCAATCAGTTTTGGAGTACAATTTAAGAAAAACGCTCACTTCCTTGTTTATGAGTGAGTTGCTTTGTGCACCACATTCTCTGGTTGTCGATGTGGCATTTTATGGAGCATATGCTCCAGTCCCTGCCGAAAATGGGTTTATTTTCAACGAAGTGTATGCCGCCGATGCTATTTTCTTTGGCCCTAACTTATGTTGCATGTTTACTGAACATATTGCAGATTGTGTGGTTGCTTTTGAACCCTACACCGAGCCCGATTTTCAGGTGTTCGTTTCGTTTGCAATGCACAAAATAATCCTGGTAAGAATTGTGCGGATTTGGGTGCCAGTAAGAAGTTTCTTATGGGTCATGTTACACAGCCTGGAGTAATAATAATTGACCACTTTGATCAACTCGTTGAATCAATTCATTTAATATACCTACAATGAGACTGATTTTTACTGCGAAATTCTGTAAAAAGCATTGCAAACTAGACCCCAAGACGCTCAAACTCTGATGGTTCCTTTGTGGAAATCGAATGAACTTGCACACGGATACGTATCGGAAACGTAGCACTGCCCCTTAAGAGCAGACATCGTAAAGCGAAGGCAAACGCAAGACCTGATCCGAATTAGCCATTGTTATTCACTGCTATTGTAGACACTGCAACGTAATTGGCACGAGCGACAGTAAAGCGATTTCGGGGTGCGCAGTGTTGCGTGTTCGCTGTGCTTATGCACGGATTACAACCCGATGTCATAATAATGTACTTCTCCATAATTGGCAAGTGACATGGTGCTATGATTGCAAATACTTTGACGTTTTTTACTTAAGCTATTCGGCTCATCTCCGTTGAAAGTTACTCTTGGCTAATGGTTTAGTCTCCTAGCCGCTAAAAGATGCAGTAAGAAAGGAGATAAATAATAGTAAAGAATAGATTATGTTCGATTATTCGGCTATTTCACTTTTATGAGTATTCATTTAAATAAAATCACATCACGTTTAGAAGATGCACAAAATAGTGAGCTATGAATTCAAGCACTTGATCTAATCTGATCACTTGTAAAAACAATAATTGCATCTCTCTGCCGCACCGACCCAGAGTGGTTCAGAAGCGGTTTCCTCACATTTTAAAAGGCCACATTCTAATCGCATTTGTATGCTCGAAGGAGCAGAAGATCCGAAATGGAGCTCCTATTTTTCTTGTATACTCATATGTAGGCCAAAAATTTAACTATGAGTTCGTAAATGGTATTTTATATAAATTTCATTAATTGGAAGCCTTCCATTTAACACCGTGATTTGTTTTGCACGTGTCACTGAAACTTTTTGCTTTGTTGATTTTTACGTGCGGCCAGAAAATCAATTAAGAGCTGTGAGAATATATCATTTAAGTGAAGGTCCGGGAGAAATGGAAATGGACGTCTGGATGCGACGTTTATGGGAAACTGAAATTAAATAAGAGTTGGCAAGAGCAAAAAGTTGGCATGCTGCGGTTGATTCGCTGAACTTATTAAAGTGGAATTGCTTCAAGCGTATTTAATAAAACGCAACAAAACGGAGGAGGGCCTCTTTGTGTCTCGTAATAAACTGTTTAATTATTCCCGCACACAGAAACAGCATTCAAAGTGCAAATAACGCAATATTAAAAACTTAATTTTTCATTTGCAGTGACTTGTTATAGCGCACTTGATTCAGTCGTTCAAGTTGCTGTCTCTCTCTCGCTTCCTTTGCTTTTCAAGCACCTCATGTCTGCTGCACAATTCTGCTTGGGCCCGAAAAAAAGCAACAAAAGATTTCCTTTATTGTATCCACTTCCCCGTCACTTTCTCTGTGTACATTCGGTGCAAATTAACGCAGAAATTATGAATATTTAACAACTGCAAAGATTTGCTCAGCATTTATGCGCGCATCCTTCCTACGTCCCGGGAAGGACCAGGACTCCCAGCCACGCTCCGCTAAGCATCGCCGCTTTACTACGCATCACTCCGCATTCGCTGCGGCGTTTGTCACGAGTTCAGCACAGTTTTTCAGTGCTTTGCCAGCAGTCATTGTAGTAGTGTTAGTTTTGGTTGTAACATGTATTGTAACTTCATTAATTAAAAGTAAATACTAGTAGTTGCTGTCTCCAGTCGCCGCTGCCTTGGACCACGACGGCACAGTCATCCGTCGTTACTTCGAACTCTTTTCCGAACTGCTTGGATTTCCGATGCTTTTCACACACTAACAAAAAAAGCAAAGAAAAAACGTATATGTACATACCCTCGTATATAACGAGTAGTTTCGAAGAATATATACATACATTGGGTATACCCAATAAATAATCTTCTGAGCATCCTTAAACAAGCTTGTTATAAACTTGTAAGACTTTTAATTTTGAAAAATGTTCCGAATGTATTTAATAAGGTTAATAACGGTTAGGAAGTTCGTAACGCTTGCATTTCTAATCCCAAATTTTTTTTCCAAATTTTTTGATCATATTGGAGAAAGTTTTAAAAACAAATTGGCGACAACCTTAAAAAACAGACGGTATAGCAAAGAAATTATACGAATATGTAGAGAGAACGAGAACGCGACGAGAGCGTGATTGAGGACAGATTTATTTGGATTTACTCAACCCATAAGACCTACCTTAAATTATCTAGAAACGCCCTTGTTGGCAATTGTTAAAGCAAATTCAATTAAATATGTACGAGTATGCAACTGCGCTTCAATCAATTGTTTCCTATTGAGGTATCGTACTTGTGCTCAGCGGGAGATCGTTTCTCGGCGATTCGTTACATTGTGACTGTTTCTCGCATTGTTGCGGCGCGTCAGAAACACTGGCGAAATAATTGCTTTTTCATTGAAGGAGGAAGTGTGTGTACTATTAATTATGATGTAGTCTAAATGGTGGACGTGGTGTACCGAAATACGGTACCTGAACACTGCAATGAATTCCAATGGATATGAATGGAATTCCATTTTGCTATGACGACCGACTTCTGGCGCCCCACAATATTCCTTAGTAGTTGGAAAGCCTTTCTTAGTCATGTTTATGCAATAATGTAGATTCATATAAAGAAAGTATGTAAATAAGAGTTCAGGAGAAGCTTCCGAGTGAAATCGAAATAACTTCGCTCGAGATACTTGAGCTAATTGGTCAGTAATCGCCAAAAAGAAACAAGCATTATACTAATAAATATCCTGTGGGCTTTTACTGCTGATCTAAAGTTTAGAATACACTTTGACTGCGCTAAATTTCAACAATGAGAATAGCTGAACTCTTAGGTCACAACATCCTAGATATTTTCGTGTTTTGAGGTTATGTGCGCTGGGTTTATCTTTGAATGCAATTTAATGCTCAAATAAAAACGTTGTAATTAAGTTTGGCTGCACTTTGTCTTAGTTCCTGCAATTGACAGAATTCCGTTTGACTTTTAAGGAACTTGAAAGTCCTTTGAAATGCATGACGCGATGAGCAGTCATTACTGCTTGCAGAGTTGCTGCTACTGTATTTTTGTTGCCCTAAGAAGTGGAAGCTCCGGTCGTGTCCAGTACCCAGCACAAGGACCCAGGAGTTGCCAAACGGTATCTGATAGGATATCAACTCTGTGCTAAGCTTTTAAGTTGTTAAGTTAAGCAAAATATTCTTGTGAATTCTTATTGCTATTCCTGTGAATTCTATTTGCTGTTTCTACAAGAAGCTCTTTCCGACGGACAACTGAAGCGAAAGCACGCCCTCGTGCGTGCCAGAGGCCCTACTTTAGATGGCATTTCGATTTGTTCAATGCATGACTTTTTCTTTTCTTTCCTTGACTCCGATTAGTGCGACCTTCATCGCAATATATTTTATGTTCTCCCTTTCGTGAAGCGCATCGAAGAGCAAAACAGATCGAAATCCAGCTACAAAAATGATAATTTCCGAACCGAGTAATATTGATATGAATAGTTCTCTAAGTTGGAGGTATGGCCAAATTTGACCACTTTTTCTGGAGTTGGATTCGATTAAATGTGGTTGCTGCCAACCACCATCCAATTCGATTGGATTTATTGGATAAAAATTGTCGACCCATCATTGCAGAGAAACCGTTCAAGTTTAAAAATATTTTCTAAAATTAGATAAAATAAAATAAATTAATTTAATGCAAAAACTGTTGGGCAGTACAGCATAATATTTACTCCATATACATATGAAAATTGAAATATTAGAGCACTATAGCCATTGTGGCTTTCCTGCTGAAGTGTGGAAAAAGCGGAAAAAAGGATTTCAGTTCCCTTCACAAAAAGCACCAAGGGTTTTTTCCAGTTTCGCCCCCAACATTTGAACCCCTTCCATTTTCTTTGAAGAAGAACCTCGGAAGAAGACGTGGACACACACAACTGGCTTTGTGCACTCTAAAGTACACTAGCAATGTAACAGTTGTTGTTGCTAACAGTGTCGGCGTCATTCACAGCAATATCCGGAAGATCCTTGTTCCTGCAGAGCATTGTAAGTGCACCGTTTTTAATTTGCTAGTTATTTGAATTCAGATTAATTTTTCAATGGCTTTGCTCATTAGAACGCTTTGGATTTGTGTTTGTGTGAGTGACAACGCATTTCAGTCGCAGCTGACCGAAGGTTTAAGCGAACTGCGTTGCTTTTTGACTTGAAATCAACAAGATTTCAGCGAGACGGGATTCTTTATCCTGCAGAAAGAGAAAGAAGCCGAATCAAGACAACCACAAGTCAGCAGCTTGTTCACTTTGCATTCACATTGCATACTTTCCACATGAATAAACATATACATAAATGTATATGTGTGACACAACCAGATGCTGGTTGCTGCAGTCACAGGACTTGACTGGTGCTGATTGTGGTTCGTCAGGTGAACCCCACCTCTAGAAAAAGGCGAATGTTTTGCGCTTTTGATGTTTGCTGCTGCTCTCGTCGAGTGGTTGCTCCTGCTGTTTTGCTTTAATAAATAATGAGTCGTCGTTTCGGGTTTACCTAACGAATCATGAAGCGTAATCAGTTGAAAGTAGCTGTGCGATGCCAGTGTGTTGGTGTTGTTGCTGCTCTTGTAGAGCCATCCTTTTACAGATACACCCCGTAAAATTGTGGTATGCTATTTTTAAACGTTTCTTTTATCCTTTCTCTTTAAATTAAAGCCATTAGTCTGGCCAGCTTCTTACAGTTCATAGCATTGTACTTTATTTTGTACATTTCTGAAATTTATTTAAGTAAATCAAATCATAAATTCAGAAAAATCAAGATGAAAAGCAACTGAACCTAACAAGTTAAATACATAGATAATCTTACGTACATAATTCATTACCATTTCAATGCAATTTAGTATCATGTACCATGCATCGAAATGGACCTTATGACGGCTCCATGTTAGTTTTGTTGTATTTAATCTCCGAAGTCCACCACTGAAAAAGTACTACAGCATCAACCAAGAATCGAATATCACAAAAAGTTACCAACTAAATGAATGAAGGACCATGAAATTGTGGCCTCATAAATCCTGAGAATGCACACGCTTAAGTTCGAGTGGTAAGATTTACGTTCCCATCGTTTTTCTCCTCTAGATTCTTCAAGTTTATTAGTTTGTTCCACGAATTGATTGTGAGCGACGTTTTCCGGAAAAATACTATGTATATTTTCAACACTTTGGGGGTTCTTCGGCATGTGACATGATCAGAGGTTTTGCAGTGTGTACTTTTACCGTCGCTAACCGAAGAACTCGAGTGTAAGGGAGTCAGTTGTAAAAGCACTTGAATGAGCTACGGAACTTGTTGTTGCTGTGCCATAGTAGCTATCGAAGGTGTATCGTTCAACATGCATTTTTCTTATCTTTTTCCGCTCTCAATCAAGAGCTCCGCGTGCAACACATTAAATGCTTCCTAGAATTGCTTTGTCTCTTCCTGTGATACATCCGTTCAAGCAACGGAAATCCAAGCCACAGGCAGCCACCATAAATGCATAGACAAAGGACAAAGAGCAGAGTTTCATCTAGAAGACGCTACATGCTGTTGGACAGAGTTAATTTTGCGTATCCTTGGAGGATACGGACATCCACGGGAACGCCCATATTCCGACTCCTCAACATTGGCTGCGAAGAGTTATTCCTTGAATGACTGACGCGATGCCAACAGCGCCGCGCCTGGAATCCCAAATAAATTATTGCTTAATGGACTTCGCACCGCGTTCTTGAATAACCGGCAAAGCTTTCCGAGGACAGAGCAGAGCCGCAGTGCAAAGTAATGACCCGATGTGGGGGTAAATGCAGGACAACGCCAAGAAAGATGCTAGCAAAAATAGATGCTAAAAAGAATAGCCGAATCCTGTGGTAAAAGAGTCAAAAATAAATGTAAAAAATGGCTTAACTTTTTGTTTGCCAAGCCTTACATTGTAATAGGTTCAAACAGAGTGAAGCTGCAGATACGAAATCGGGTTGAAAGTGGCGTAAAGCAGTGCAAGTTATAATGACCATTGACAGAGGCTTGATTCTCTGCTACTTCTGCTTACTTGCGTTGCGAGCAGCTACGGAGCGCAGCTCTGTCTGTGCAGCACCGTGGCGATGGTGAAGTACGTGGTTTTGGCGGGCCGCAAAACGCAATGCGGCGAATTTAATCAGCGGCGGAAACTGGGCAGGAAGCAAAGCGGCGAATGCGGGTGTGGCGGCAATAAAACCGCCACGAATTTTCCATTTTTGAGGGAGGCGGAACGAAAGACTGAATTTTGTTTAATTCATAAGTTCGGCATAAAATCAGGTTCGAATAAATATTTAATCCTTGACTTGAATTTGCACTTCATTATCCAAATGCAAATGCAAGCAGTTTTTCATGTTTTTCATATTCTATCTTTTCGTCCCTATTGAAAAAGATCTCCGCGCACAATCTGAATGTGGAATTGCAGTTTCATTGCAGATCGGAGGAAGTCAGCACAAGAACAGTCATACTTCACATACTACGAAGGCGTGTATTTTAATTGTTGAGCTTAAGGATTCTTTAAAGAGGATTTTAAGGCAACCCAACTAAAGCAAATCTCCAAATGAATTGGTTATCTCTTCCATCTCTTCCATTCAAAGACAAATGCTTACAATAAGTAATCGAATACGCGATGAACTTAAATAAACATGTGCTGCTGACGAACTCAGCTAAGACGCACAAATTAATGCCAAGTAAAAGCATGAGCGCGATGTTTGGGAGGATGTTTGCACCAACCTAGAAAATATTTTTGCGTGAAAGTTAGAGCAGATGAGGTGAACTTCAGCGGTTTGGAATGGGGCACAATTATTTTCAAAAGTGGAACACGTTCCCACTTCTTTGTGTACCGCGCGGTATACACACAGGTTCGATTTGATTTTATTGAACTCGTGTTCTACTAGAAGCAAGAATGATTGCAAATGATTTTCGAAAAGAGATACCTGGGAATCAGATCAATTCTAGACTGACAATTGCAAATGTTCCGCTTTCAGGCACCCCATGCTGCCAAAATGGTTTCCATTTGCCCGAATTTTTTGCTTCCACTGTTGTTATTGCTGTGCTTCCACAACGCCACCATCGAGGGAACTGCGATATGCTGACCGGCAGTCGATCAATCTTTCCATCATATTAAAAAACCTACACATCTGGGAATACACACAAAAGTACCTCCTGTTCAAAAAAGTACCTCCTGTCCTGTCCAAAAAATCATTGAACTCACATTTTCTGAGTTGGTCCTTTTCTTTCGAACTTCCTGCCGAGTGAGAGGAATAATTTTCAACACAATACAAACTCCGCGCTAAGTTTTCCTTCGGGAATTCATTTGAATTCGTAGTTGTTGCTGTTTCAATTTGAAAGAGCCGATGAGTTTATTAATAAAGACGTGTACAGTTGCTACTTCTTTAAAAACATAAACCGCTGTACCATATAATGTAGTATTGTAATAATATAATATACTCGTATAAGTATGTACTGGTATATAATCGTGATCACTCGTTTAAACTAGTGACAGATGAACTGAAGATAGGAAAGAGGAGATGACGGAAGGAAGGCGGGATGGGTAGGTTTAGTAAGGAACTGAAATGCGAGGAACTTATGTTTCTATTCAATATAAACGAATTCAAATCGAAAACGGGGTGAGAGAATACTTTCTTTAAAGTTGCTTTAAAGTAGTTTAAGGTGCTGCTCGTCTTGTTATCATTTGAACGTGACCACAAGTACGTACCTACCAATATACAATACATCCTTAAAGTACTGTAGTGGTCCTTAAAGTATTCACTGTGTTTCATTATTATATTTGTAGTACACACATAATTAAAAGCAACTTGTGCGAAAGAAATCGGAAGAAGAACAAAGATTGCGTACCGCGCTGAACTGAATTAAACCCATTGCTGCAATTGGCACCCACTTTGATGCACCTGCAGACACGCACCCCGCTCAAGCTCCGCTGCGACGCGTTGAAGACTGTAGCGCAGACCCCTCTTCCACTGTTCTTGTCGCTGCCACGGCTCCTCGCGCGCACCACCGCCCCTGCTTGGAGAGTCCATGAGTGATATACTCTGCTGTATTAATTTGAAATTGCATTCAGGTTATATCCTGTGGCGACCAGTGGCACATACACACACGCACTCATCACCACTGACAGCTCGCTTTAGTGTCCGTGTGTGTTTGTGTGTATGTGTCTCAGAGGGTATTTGTAACATATTTTGTATTGTTGTTTTTCCTGCTCCATGCTTATCACACTCGCAGTTGATTTATTGCTCAGTGATTGAATTAATTCTGCTTTCATCCGCATGCTCAGCTTTTTTATTTCTACCGCTTACAGCTTGAATAGTTTTATTAAATTTTATTTAATTGTATTTTTCTATCGTTTCGATATACTTTGTGAAGTCAGTCTTCGTCACATGTATTTAGAATGAAATTTCTTTAATTTCGAATAGAATTTGGACGAAAATTGAAATACTTAAGAGTGTTAAAGTAATACGAAAACGAATACCAAAAAATACTTGAAATAAAATTAATAATGCTCGGTTAAAATAAAGTTGAGGCAGAACCTTCTGATACGGACGTGACCTCTGTCATTACACGTCCCTCGTCGGCGTGAGGCCACAAATATTCACGGGCAACCTGTAAATGCTCTTCAAGTTATGAAACTAATATAATGTAGTCCCAAAAAATACATCCATCAGGATATTAAAGAATCTGTCAATGATAATTTCTTCTTTATAGCTTCCTAACTCAGGAACTCATAACAATAGGAGGTTCTTAAGAGCGTCACAATTTGTCCGTTCAATTTTTTAACGGCGATACTCATTACTTAAGAATGCTTAAGATTGTCTGTACACTTAAAAAAGAATACGCAGATACGAATACGAGACCAAATCATGGCTTGGTCCGCCCAAAGTATGGTCCAGTAATACCAACCATTATTCAGCGATTTTATGTGGGTGTAGCTGAAAGTGCAGCTCGGCAGACCGCCGGGACTTCCGAATTAATCGCCCACCCACCTGATAACTAATGGTAGTTTATTCTAAGTGCTGTGCAGGCGTGGATCTGCCCATCGTGATTTGGCGAACTAATGCTCTTGGGTGATTGGGCAGAATGTCAGCACCTCGCGATAACCTGTAATCAATCTCTCGTAAATAATGTAATGCTCTCTGGTTAGTATTCAAAACTGGCATTTATACAAGCAAAGACATTTATGACAAAATATTTTCCCTTTAGTTTAATGTATATTTATTCGGATAACATGTTCTTATTAAAATTAAAAATTAATCTATTTAATTAAGCACAAACAAATTTAAAACATTTAATTTAATGAATGCAAGTGCGGCTTTTTTCATTGCGTGGATTCCATTTCAACGAAGTCAATTGTGGCAAAGTTAATTATTTATTTCCATTTTAAAATGTGGCACAAACAAATGTGAGCGAAACGCGTGCAAATATTGCAAAGTAATTCCAAATATTTAAAAAAGTATTAATTTAAAAAAGCCGAAATACAAAAATACTTAAACTGACGCCGCAAATACAAATTAAATACGGTGGAATTCAGTACCGCTGCGCAAAATGTCCAATACGATAACACTGAAGGGATTAATTCAACTTTAATTGAAACGGAAAATGAAAATTTTCTGGAATTGGACTCGTTGGATTTGGCACTAGACTAGTTCCTTGCCTGGATCCTCTTCACTCTAGCTGCGTACATACTACATGTACATACATATACATATATAAAAGTTTACGGGTGCTAAAAGTTGGCTTAACTTACTATGCAGTGTGGGCAGGACGATGTAATCCTGGCTGAACTTGACTTAGAACTTATACAGAATTATCTGAATATAACTAAGGCCCTTACTTAAGTTTACTCTTATAAATAATGCTGATACGTCCTTACGCTTTGGTTTTCTAGGCTTTTTAAAAGCAACCTTAAACTGACTACCTGACTGGATTTAAGCCGAACCCCGGAACCATGTTAAATTGCTGGCCATCATCGCGGTCCTTCGTTCGGAACGGATCCAAAACTGTTGCGATCAAGGACACGAATAGCAGCTTCCACAGCGTCGTAACGGTAGCAGCTCCTGTGGAAGAATGAGAACTTAAAGAATGGTAGACTAGAAATGGATTTTTCGGCTTAGTTATGGTTAATTGGCCAATTGATATAGAAACGAAAACTTTTGCCTTGACCGATGGCGTCTGTCGGTGCAGTTGACGTCCCCTCTTCATCTGACCCTTCAATTTCCAATCATTGCTACACATAATATCATGCGGCTATTATTGAAGGTAATTAAAAGAAGGAATTTAGACGGTACATATGTATAAATTCCTTAAATAACTTCTATTATAAATACAGGATCAAATGATTTTAATTTGCCTACATTATTTACATACGCCTACGATTTACCACTAATCACATGACTCTAAATGATTGGTGGCATATGAAGTGAGTGATGCACGCATCGTGATGAACCGTCTGACATCGGCCTATGTGAAGTTCCCGAACTCATCTTTAGTAAGATTTTTGCAATTATTGCATTGAGCACGATCTAGTTCTCGGTAGATGTGGAAATGAGTAGGAACATATTTAATGATAGGAAAGAACGAGAAAACCATCGTGGTTAAGCATCGTAAGCAGTGGTTAAGCAAATAAAATTGTTCGTGTGAAGAGAAAGTGAGAGTAAGTAATTTTGTGAGACCCTAAAGAAATACTTGTGCACCGGTAAATTTACTTAGCCTACGATTGCCTTCGTACATTGAGTGTCATTAATGGAGGTATCAAGTCAGTGTGTAATCTGCATATACGAAGGCATTGTTTTCAACCGCAGTCTTTTCTATCAGTACGTGTTCGCAACTAAAGCAACAATGAAAGGGAAAGTCTTTACCGTCATTAGTCTTCATTGGGTCGTCCTGATCCCACCAACCTTCCGCAGACTCACCTGAATTGACGAGTTTTTGATTGTTCAGATCATCGTCCGCGTGAACTAAAACGGCATTCATTGTCGTCTCACGTCGCAGCTCCGGGAAATGTTCAATTTCCGCTACGCACTTCAGACGCAGGTGTTGTCGGTCGCTGCCAAGGACGTGCGCATCATTAGCGTGGAAGCTCAGCTGCAGCGACTGGCGGCGGAGTTGGTACGCATGAGCCGGAATCGTTGTCTCCACGCTTGGCTGCAGATCCATGTAGGAAGAGACCTGCAACGGAAAAAACAATCCATGAGCGGTGATGCAGTTTCTGCGAGTTGCCGTCAATTATGGCGCTGAATGAATCAGAGATTGTAGCTGACGTCGCCGTATTGGGTCAGGTCACTTGGCGGACTTACCTGCCCATCGTTGATGAGCCAGCTGAGCTGGACCGGCAGACTAGCGTAGTCAGAGGTGCAGTTAGTGGAGACGAACTCGTCCGCGCGATACATTGGCTTGAAACTGCTAATGAGAGGGTTGTTCTGCGGCAGCGCTAAAAGGGAGGGAGGTGATAAGAAGACGTAGTCTAAAATCAAGTCGTTATCTTATGCAAATTTGTAAGAAACTCATTTGAAAATGCTGTCAGCTATTATTTTGCATTTTAATTAACTTTTTCTATATACCCCCACCCACATATAATTCTCCCGCACTCAAACTGTGCACAACAAGCGCATAAGAATGCACAGTGTTGCCCGACCAACCATGTTTTGTGTTTTCAAAGTTGTCTGAGGTGAGCATTGTTTGCAGTGCTAACAGAAAACTGTGTCAATGGCGCTACAAAAGAAACAACAAAAGAAGAGTGAGTTGGGCGCTGAACGTAGTAACCTCTGCAGAGGAGCTTTAAAGCGATTGAGAGCACTTAGAAGCAGCCAGAATAAGAAATCCCGATATCTGGCAATCAGATGTTGCTGAGATGTTGGCTCATCGTATATTGTGCACAAACTGACAAGCTTTTGTAGCATTTAAAAGAGCCATAAATCACAGATCGTGTGCATGTGATGCCGTCATATCCTGCAGGCGCTTCGTGTTCGCTGGGAATGAATGGCCGGCGTTAAATGCGTGTGCGTTGCTTATAAATGAACCAGTTCACAGCGGCATCTTTCGATTTCTCTATGTTCCTTTGATATTGTGGGAGAGGGATGTGCTGAAAGTTACAATACGGGTGGGACCTCTTGAACGAGGTGCAGAAGCCGTTTATTTTTAATTCTTAAAGTCTGTTGGTAAGATTCTAGCTTCGGATGTGGAGAGAATGCTAGAAAGTGTCCACGGGTTGGTTTCATTGAATTAATCACAATGAATCAATTCTTATATACTCAGCTCATCTGTGAGTAACAATCAGTAGTTAGGATTGGTTTATGGTTTCATAGTTTATAAGAGTATACAATTACTATATTTCCCCTACTTTCAGTGTGCACATGGGCAGTGAAAAACCCACATCGTATGCTCACCTGCAACCGTCATGTTGGCCGCACGCGTCGTTAGCTGAAAGTGGGGCGCGTCGCCGGACACCTCGCACCGATAGACCCCGGAAGAACTGACGCCCAGCAAATTGAGCTCCACCCGGCATGTCGACTCATTACAGAAATTCTTGCCGTCCAGCAACTGAACACCGTCAACGGGAAACTTCAAGTAAACCGGATGCATCATGGGCGAATATCTGAAAACAGCGGAAACGGAAGTAGCTTGCATGAGATATGAATGAATTATGAGATAAATGCGCAATCACTGCTGCTGAAGGTTGCATGGTAGAGGAATTTCAGCAAAGCACAAATTTAAAAAAATTATGGCAAAATATACACGAAATCCAGCCATCTGGAAATGGGATATAATATGCTTCAGTAATAAGCATGTTCTTTCGGCTTCGTATATTTGCTCGAAGCTTCATTAACGTTAATTGATCTTTATTAAGTGCAACAAAATGAACTCCAAAGGCGGGGGAATGAGTTCAAAGACTACCTGACAACAGAAGTTTACACACGAATTTCTCCTCCGATTCGAGAAGAAAATAAACACATAATTAATTATATTAATTACAGTTCTTTGTTTTACATACAAAAGGGCTGGCAGCTCCCTGGCAGCTCCACCCAGGTTTCTGCTTCATCTTTCTTCTGCGGTTTCCTCCCCATCTCGGAGCCTTTCTGATTTGAAAAATGATGAAACTGACTCCGGGCGCCGATTATGAATGAACAAGGATCTGCCGACAAAAATTAAGGCAGATCGGAAGGGTGGGACGGGTTGTTTGTGTGGCAGTTTGCTTTTGGAATGGAAAAACTTAAATTGAAACAGAAAAACGCAGGAGTTTACAGTTAGTGGTTCTATCTGTAGATGCAAGAACCGAGTAATGTTCCATTGAAATTGTAATTAACTCTGTAGAAACAAGCTGGGTTTTCGCACAGTTCCGTCCGCGTGTGGCGCACTGAGCCCTGATTATAGTATGTATGTAGTTAATTAAAGAAACATCTGCGCCAAAAGATATCCTCATTCCTCAACATATTCGTCGGAAGAGCTCACCCAGATTCCACTTTTCCTCCAGGGAACCAGTGTATCTCCCTTCCGGATGCGTGCGTGTTAATAATAATTTAATTAGCTGTGTGTGTGCAAAACAGCTCCTCCTCCCTTCTGTGGCGCTCGGATCCAACATTGTTTTACACCAATTTTGAGTACACGAAACTTTTCGACATCGTGGAATCCTTTTTAAGTTCTCATCTTAAAAATGGCCCAAGTATCCTGTTAGGTTTGGTAAGTCTTCCTAGAAAATAATAATCTTGTGCTTGTATGGTACAGTTTTTTATTATACCCTAACCAAGAGGAAAAGGAAATATTCACTTTGTTCTTCCGTATATTTTTTGCTAATATATATATTAGCACTCCTTGTGGTGAATTATAATATGAAAGTTTATGGAAAATTTAATACGGAGCTGTTCAAGGAGATAAACACCCGATATGCAGCTTATAGGATTCCATTTCAAATGAATAGAATTGAGTTCTTGTAACGCACATGAAGCCTATATTCATTCATCGCTTACGAGTGCCAAGTTGAGGCTATTATTGCGAATGCCAACCAACTACAATCCCAAACGTCAAGCAACCTCCTCCCCCGGAACATCAACGCCCGGACGACGATTCACCCAATTCATCACTAATCATTTAGCAAGATTACAAATTACACTCGAAGTGATCCGTATCATTCGCTGTTCCACAAACGCCAGTGGTATCTGATGTCCTTCCCATACCAACGCACTTATTCGCAAATCCGTTCTACCCTTCCAAATTTACTATATCTCGCATCGCTTAGCGTCGCTCTGCTGTTGTTGTCGAAGTTGTTGATTGCGCTGCTAATGCGACTCCGAGCCAGCAACATCCAGTTTATCAGTGCAGGATTCGGGCCGGCCTTGTAGTGTTCGCTCTCCTTCAGTTCGGCGGCGTTTTATCGCTACATCTTATTTATCCTTCGACCGCACTTGGCTGAAGGATTAATGACCATCGAAAATGGGCCACGAAAAATTAAACGATTCGGGGTTGGGATGGTAGATTCCAGGAAAGGACAGAACGCATTTTCCGATAAATTCTGCTCGTATCAACTGATTTGCGGAACCGGGTTGTTGTTGCTGGTTGGCCATTTGATGGAACACTCAAAGGATGTAGAGGAAGTATGCGTAGATGTGAGAATTGGTGCAAATCGTCTAGAAGAACGCTTTAAGCCTAGTAAATCATGGAAATGGAACATGAGAGGAACTCGCAAGAGAGTGGCAACTGTAAACTATACAGTATAACTTAGAATTTTAGTATTATTTCTGTAAGCAAACGTTGTAACCGCCGAAGAATTTACTTATTATGATGGTCTTCGTTTATCCTGGACAGCGGTTTACGCTTGAGCTGAAGTCGCCACTTAAAAGCGAAATAAAGTGCCACATGTTTGGAAATATTTGGCGGATTTCGATCGACCGCTCGTGCGAATTTAGAGAACACACATAATTAAGCTTAGCACACACACGTAGATACATGAACATGAACACATACTCGCATGTGTGTCATAGTCATAGTTGTGCCACATTTAATGAATTTCCCCAAACGTACGGAGCATTCATTAATTAATTCATTGCAGCTTAATAACTGAAACAAATAGCCCAGGGGAAGCACGCCCACACACACTCACACACACTGTGCCAAACAATGTTTCGTCCCGATTTCACAAAATACGCTCCTGCAGCGAAGTCCGTCTTTAATTCAAACAGGGAATTGAACAACGAATTACGAGTTACCGAGACAGCAGATACTCTGCAATAAAAGCAGCAACAATAGCAATCCGTACACGAGATCCGTGTACAAACGTAATATGATTGCAGAACGTTTTTATTGTGAAGAACATTGTCCTTGGCAGCCCGGTACACACACACACACACACACAGCACACAAGCGTACCCAATACCATGCCAGCACTCATCTCAATGAGCTTTAGTTGCCGCACTATTTATGGCCATCGCCGGTTTGAGAATACGTTATGCGCGCAATTTAATGCGTAGCACTGAAAGAAAGGACGGGCAAAAGTGTGCTTGTGCCCTGTGTTGGGTAGAAGCGCCGTCATTGTGTGGGGCCGACACACACAAGCTTCATTTTTACGACGTTGGCCGTTGGCAAAAACGAATTACGTTTTGTTTAACTGAATAACTCACAGCAGCATACAACTTTGCCATAAAAGTACCATTATCTTTAAATTCTGAATGTCATTTTAATGGATTCTCATTCTTTTAATATATGTACATGCACTTAATACAAGGACACTTCACAGCGCAGTATCGAGATTGTACTATGATTCTATGGATTACTTTTCGATTCTAGCAAACTGTGTAAGTATGTATATGTGCACAGATACGAGTAGATATACGTAGTCCTCGATTAGCATATGAAATCATATCGGATTGTAATTCTTGTTACATTCCCGTTCAGAGAAGCAACAACGTAGTCTGCACTACGAATGTACAGTTGTATAGAATTTAAGGCGAAATTTACTACGAAATAAAACAACTGTGTTGAAAATGGGTTGAGTTTAAGAACTAAGGTACTGCCAGGTACTTTGCCATTGTAAGCTGCAATCCGCTGATTCCTTAATGTTGAACAACGAGTAAGTGTCAAGTATTCGAGCTGAAGTATTTCCGGGGAGTGAGAGCAAATAAAAGCAACCCAAACAGGCTTCGTTACGCAGTACGCCAGATTAAATGGAGTGGAAGACAGAAGGACGGAGCTTATTATAAAAAAGCGTACTAATAAATCAAGAATAATAAACGCCGCGCAACAGCCTGGGAAAACAATGCGTGGCAGAGAAAGGAAATGAGTTGCTGTTACTTCGCTCGAAAAAGCAAAAATCAGGTAGAATAACAGTTTTAATGTAGTTCTCATGTTGGGCTCGCATTAAACACACAGCACACATTAACACACACAGACGCACATACGTTTGTGCACATGTACTCATGTATTTCCATTAACGAAAACGCGAATGTGTGTTCCTTGCCGCTTTTGCAAAAGCATACAGAAGTGGTTCATTGTTAATGAAGGGGTCAAAGAGCACTGTTGTTCGTCCTATTGTGCGCTTGTGTGTGTTGCTGTGTGCGGGAGGGACGCTCCGAGTGTGCGGTTGAGCTATTTCACATGCACGCAAACGGATTTAAATGGAAATGCGAATGCGTTGGGGCGAATGGTTGGCGCATGAGGAGGAGCTGCGTGGCTGATGTGGAGTCAGGCCATCGTCAACGAGAGCTCAGTAAAAACTAAGCTTGGAATTTCCTCTTCAAAATTATTATAACACTGCAAAGTAATACTTCCAATACGATCGAAATTAAAGCCAAGGATTACGCCATTTTCCGCGCAATCAATTTAAACAGCACACTCGAGGAGCTTTTGATCTGTTGAGGCTTCGGCTTCTTAAACTCTGAAAGCGGTTCTGTTTTCAACAATCAGCAGCTGTTTTATAGCAAATTATGATGGAAAATTAGCATTCTTTACGTGAAACCTTGCAAAAACAACGCTGGCGAACAGCACGGTAGCAACGACAACAACAACAAGTAATAACAGTATTAACAAAATATGTCCGCACTCACCTGAAGAACTCCATCTCGTCCTTGTACCATTTGACAGAGTTTAACGTGTGACCACTCATGTCGTAGCTGCAGGATAACGTTGCGTTATCGCGAAAGTCAACAATTTCCGGAACATCGATGTCACTCACAAAGAGGCAAGCAACATGCCGTGAATCTGCAACGAACACAAGCAAACAAGAGGTGAGTAAAACGCAGGGCAACAACAATCGCGGTCATGAACACAAACAGCGGCCGCCAGCAGCCACAATCGAGGGAGCCTTACAAAGGCTGGCATTTCGTTTGTGTGTGCGTGTGTGTGACCGCGGGCGATTTTAAAATTAAGATACGAGAGCAGAAAAATAAAGATAAATGAAGGCAAGTCATTTTTACCCTACACCCGGCACTCATACCGCGCATATTCAGTTTGTAGTTCTGTTGGTGACGCTCAGAGACCGTCGTGGCGACAATTTCGTGTTATACGACACACTTTGAATGAGAGGTAAACATAAAAATCTGTGGGCCTCCTTTAATTCCTCTCAATTCCAGCATGCGTCCCGGGAAGCTTTGAGGGTACTGTTGAGGACTTTAAAGGACGAAGGTAGCGCTCTCTATGATTCCGCGTTGTTTTCCTTACTGCCGTGTGCCTTGAGTCGCGTGTCGCGTGAATAACAGCAACATTAAAATCGCACTTGCTGATAGCAAGACTTTCGGCTCATGCGCATGTTTGCTTGCGTGCGTGACGCCGCTGCTCGAATTATTAAATTAAGTGCCGAACTTAATTAAGTGCGTTAGCATTACAGTTCGGCCGTAATGGTTTTTAAGTGCGGCAGTGATAACAACAGTGATTGTCCCGTATTTTTCGGATTTACGAAAAATGCGTCCCCTGTACGCAGATCATGTGCTCCAAGTGTAGAGTTCTGTTATGTTCCGGCGAAATGGCTCCGAAATCAGATCATGGCCAATCAGTCCTAACATCTGTGTCCTAAATCTCATCTTATACTCCGCATGTACCGTTGTGTATATCGTCCTCATTTCCGCCCTTTGTAATTAGTTGAGATGATAGATGATGAAGTGTTTATGTAGACAACTTTATAAAGAAAGGTACTCATCGAAAATCGAAAATAAAAAGCGAAGTCTTGGTAGACGGGTTTCAGTCAACCATCAAAGACAAATCAGCCAGCATTCAATCAAAAACTTAGAACTAGAGCAAATTTGTCGAGGCCCTCAAAGCAACACATCCTGTGAAATTACGTTGCACAGCTGCGTAAACAGCAATCAAATCTGCAGCCTGCTAGCTTCGTATTTAAGCAAACCGCTGAACAGAACAGAAGCGCGACAAAGAACAAGGAATCCTCAACGAAGTGCGCTCTTGTAAGGTGCTGGTGTAAACGAACAGGTGCGGCAACAGCACAACATTGTGATGGCGTGTACTCGACAGTAAAGCTCACTGGCTCACGCCGCACGAGGTGAGCGCTGCGGCGTCTTCAAAGCATTGACACATGTGGGCGCCTTGCGTCGAGCTAAACAGTCGTCGAGGCAGAGGCGTCGTGTGCACAGGCACAAATGCAACCCAGGGCATGCACACGAACATTTATACGCCTGCAAAAGGAATGTTCTTTGTGCCGCTTCTGCCATGTAGTTTGGGCGGATGTCGCGGATGTGTCAATTCTGTCTCCCACAGAACAACAGCAACAGCAATAAATTACATAAAGCCCTTTGAAGGTCCTGCGGAAAGTGTTTCTGTGTGTGTCAACTGAGAACAATCGGCGCATTCGATGATTATCACAAGCGGGCGAAACGATTTCTGATGTTTTTCCATAAAAAATGCTTCATTTATAATACAAACTCATCGATATCAATTTCATGACGACTTTTATTTCGAGTTTAACTAAAAAGTAGATTGTGAATGTTTTCTGGTTCGTCCTGCGCCTTCCGAGTCGCTTTCGCGTTGTGTAACGCCCCCCATTTAAACGAGAAACGTGTTACGCGACGAGAACGAGGAGTATTTAATCTCGAACGCAAATATTCAAAAGTTAATTTGACTTCATTTCTACTATTTGAATGGGATTTCCCACATTTAAGATTCCTCCTCTGCACAGCGGAAACTTTCAGGAACTGCGTCCACGGAAAATCATCGTCGCCCACTTTGTTTATGCACACAATTCAACAACACTTAAATAAAGTTAACAATTTAAGCAGCACTTTATCCAGCCGAGCCGAGTTCTGAATGCGATTTACAAAAATGCGCAAACTTGCAGTTATTCTTGGGCCGTCTCTCACGCGCCACACTATTTTGCTCGAATATTATGCAAATTATTTAAGCAAAACTTTTCGCCCGTGCTGCAAACAGCAACCGTGAAGAGTGCCGCTGTTCCTCTCTCCTGCCACTTCTGAAGGCACTGCGTTCGAACCTCATTCAAACTTCTCGCAATCGCAGCGCAACAAACAGTCAAGGAAATAAAAGGCAAACATCAGGAGTTCTGCACTTGCGTTGCGGATGCAGGCGATCCCGACGAGCACGAAATCCGAGCCACAACAACGACGCCACCAACACTGAAAGAAGCGTCTGTGTATCGGCAGGAGTTAGTAAATCAGATGAAATGGAACTAAAAATGCATCCGTTCGTAATAGTGTTGCAGTCGAAATCGTAAGAATACGTATTTAGTTACGTGTTTCCACACATTAAATAAGTGGGGAAGATTTAATTGCAACTTTTGAATGTGCTCCGCATTAGATTTGGTGCTTTTAATTTTATTTGGAGCATGAAAGTGCTGGCCGAATCGGATTAAAGCTGGAGCTACATCTAGCGTAGTGTGGAGCGATTTGCAGCTGCATCGCTCGAGATCCTTGCGTCGAGATTAACGCCAGGATTCGCTTTGAATACAATGCCTGAAATGCGGTGATTAACAGTAGCAGCGTTAACATTTGCGGACTTCGCACGGAGCAGATTGTATTTTTATGAGACTCCCTTTCAAATATTATGTGCTTCTTTGTTTATCATGGCAACGGCAGAGATGAACGTGAATCTCTTTTCATATTTGCGCTTCATTGTGTAGATTACTGAAGTACAGCTTCGGGAGCAGTTGGGGTCCTGCAGATGGTGTCCACACCTCCGGGCCCTGCAGATGCTGCGCCTTTGGCTCTCGCTCGGCGAACAGGTGCTGCTTTGGTTTACTTTAAATTATGCAAATTGAATTCGCTGTTGAAAAGATTTTTCGTTTAAGCGAATAGCGGTTGAGGGGAGCTTCTGCGAAATGAGTGTGTGCGGCACAAGACATGCCGTAGTCATTAGTTGTTCGCAGAATACATGGCACCCAGCTATTGTGAGGCAGTATAAAGTAGCGCACATTAATTTGCTCTTCGCCCATAGGCGCCCTTGTTGGAGGGGCTACTGGGCTTACAGGCTGCCCCAAGACCACTGTTTTGGGCAAAAGGACGGCGGCGCAGCTTCTGGTTCTGCTGTTCTGGTAAACAGAAATTAAAGTTTTACTGAAGTGTGTATGTCTTGGGTTGATTCCTGAGTAGCGCCGTAGATTTCCGTTTAAGTATCGTATCACGGGTCGAATCTGGATTCATGAGAGGGACCAACTCCTTGCACCAGAGCGCGCTTTGCTGGTGACAATAAGTCCACCTGACATCTCTTCAACATATAATTTGCATAAATTGCCGTGACATGTAATCAACAGCACACTCGACTTGATTAAGGTGTTTGCTTATCCTTACAGAGTCGCAGCCGCTCACACTCACATCTCTCGGGTGTGTGTTTGTTCACTTCTATGTATTTACATACGAGTGCTTTGCAGGCTTTGTTGCCGAGTGGCATCTTCATTTGTTATAACAATGACAAATTATGTGTCAACTTTCCGTAGAAGCATGTTATTAACTGACTCGAAGCTGGCTGGAAGCCCGGAACACTTGCGATTTGTATGTTAATAAGCATCACATGACACGAGTACTTCCAATCGCTCTGCTTCTCCGGTGGGGCGCTCCGTGCAGGAATCTCCAAGCCAAGTCCTGGTCTACTCGAAAAATTGGGGGCGGTAGAAGCCGGGGTTAAATCTTAGATCACAAGATTAGCCAAACATTTGCATGCAACGTACCATCCACATTCATTTAAATTGAACAATTCAAGTGAAGTCATTTCGCATTAAATTCGATCGCAGTTGAGGGTGCGAGTAACCATCTTCGGCATTAACAATCCTTGAACGCTATACGATATTACGTAACCATCATTTTGCTCATTACATCTTTAGTAAGTAGCTTTATTTTATTTTGGCTACAAAGCATTCCTAATTCAACGTTATTCCTCCCATTCGCCTGGTAACTTTAACGTCAGTGAAGACTCTTAATTGCTTCATCCGGTTTCATTCTGGCGTTGCACGAAGTCGAGCTGAACACACACACCTTCGGGCAAGGTTAAGGCATTTTCAGGCATTTTGCAGTGTGTGCGACTAGAATGTGTAGGTTGCTGGGCTTGTGTGTCGCCAAGTGCAACTCATTCACATGCGCTCACTCTGTTGGCCATAGTAGTTTGTCGCCTCCGCTAAGCCGCCGACGTTCTTTCCTGTGTTTTTTGCACATTTAGCTGGCTGCATGTTTTAAATGCTTGTTCCGCCCACCCTTTTTTCGTTCGCACTCCTTTCATGCAGGCCACTCTGCTTTGGAGGGCGCTACACTTGTGCTGCTACTTAAGTGTGCCATGATTATTGTGTTGTTGTTCGGCGAAAATGGCCGGGTGACATAATAAATAACTTATTCATGGAGGCGCCTGCTGGCTTATCTGGATTCAGTCTCTTATTGTGTCGCAGCGGTGAAAAGGCTCAAAATTGTGTGAACACAATTAAATAACCTCAAGTAGCTCACGCTGATTCACAGCACTTTTGCCGCACTTTTCTAGTTTCTTTGAAGCTCATCACGTTGATCGTGCTGAAAAAAGCGGAAGGAAGGAGGTACGGGGATATTTTGGTGTATTTTGGTGCTAGTGTGGTAGAGGTGTAATCCAGGGTAGGAGCATAGAAGTCAGTAATGGCAGAACCTCCTCGAGGAACGATTATCTACTTGCGTCTAATAGCCTTCTAATTTAACCATTGACAGACGAGAGCAGGATTTCTCAATTTAAGTCGACTTTATTGCAAGAATTGCAAATGAATGAATTTATAAGTTTCACTCGTAATTTCCGACTCGTAATCAAACTGCAAACAAGAAATAAAACGTTATTTCTTTCAAAATAAAAGGAGCACCTGCATATCTGGCGAGTTTTTCCCATACCTTTCCGATAAGGAAAACATGGCGATAAATTTTCCACGGAAACACTTTCTTCATTGCTTTACTTTTTTTATGCTATGCACTTTTATGTTATTTATGCTATAAGCATGTATAAAACCCACTTATTGTCTTTAATGCCTTTCAATGAGCAAATTTTAAATACCTCGCAACATTTGACGTCCACTGATTCGTAAACATAACAGTATTAAATCTGATCCTTGTAGATATTGAAGATGGAGGAGATTCGAAAAAGCGCCTTTAAGTTTTACAGCGATGTTGTTGATGTGTCTTATGGCAAGGATAATGTTCCTACATTAAGAACATCATACATATAAAAAGTTTTCCCAAGATCAGGAAACGAAACCCTCCACGTAGAGGAGGTGGATTGCAGGTAGGAGGCGCAGATTGTAAACAACAAATAGTTTAACTTTTAATGGATGAACGGAACTCTCTCCGAATTTCTGTCAACCGCCCGCACTCCGAATCATCTCTTGCACAACCTCCGGAGCATTCTAATGTTTCTGGCATTCATTGTTTCAGAAGTTTCGAAGTATTAGCAAATTTTTAAACTTAAATGCAGAAAGTTTGTGCAACAAGGGAAACTAAAGTCTACAAGAAGTTTCTTCTTGTTTGTAAGTTACACGTACATACATAGATAGAAATGTATATATTGGCCAATATTAGTCTAAGATTCTTAGAGTTTTACAATCGGAGTTCGTAATACTCATAAATTAGCTTATGTTTGTGATCATGAAAGCATGAAAGCATGAAAAGGTATCTAAAATTGTGACCAAACGAATTTTATTACAGAACTGATTTGTCAGCTTCGGATCGGAGCTGTGCCCCTTCGACTTATATTCCATGTGGGCATCTAGTTTCAGAAATCGTCTAGCGAAGAATTAAATAGAAAGGGCGAATCTCATTGAAAACCCCAACTGCATCATTTTGGCGAGCACAACTAAGAAGCCACATTAAAAGGAGCAAAGAACAGAGCAAAGACTGAAAGAAACCAGAAATGAAAGCGCTCGGCAAAATTATCTCCCGAATAAATCGAATCAAGATTCTGGCTGAGGATATTAAAGTGCACACAGCACGAGATATGATTATGCGCTGTGTTTACCTGTGAGTCATTTTCGTCACAGGACGCGAAAGTAATCGGCGGGGAGGAATGAGATAAGAATGGTGTACAAGAATCTTAAGAATTTCCTCGAACAACTACAAGAAACAAGTATAATTGAAAAGGCGAAGTATTCTCTGCGAAACTGTAGAAAATTACGTACAGCAGAAACGCGTACAACGAAACAGAACTTGGCAAACAATAACAATGGAAACCGGATGAGGAACGCAAGGATGTGGATGGAAGTGCGCGGGAGGCGGAGAAGGCGCTGGATATGCAAGTTTGCAATTTATAAACAGAGTTCTACGAAGTTTCAGAGCTGATTAGTGTTTCGCTAACAACGAGTTGGTTCCGGTAGCTGGTCGTTTTTAAATGCCTGAGTTTAGGTGAAAGCGCTGAAAAAGTTTGGCCAATCGCAAAGTTTTGGCCAACAGAAGTGCGCTAACAGTGCGCAGGCAGCAAAAGCGCGAAACAGAACTTTGCCACAGCAAACAGAAATAAAACACAGGCGCCAGGACATAGAAGCGGTTGACCGATGAGGTAAAATATGCTATTCGATTTAAAATGTGCCGGGTACAATTAACGGAGCACTTTTCTCGAACTTCTGCATTGTCTGGTTGACAATTTTTCCAGCTGAAGTGACAGCAGCTTCGACTTTGTCGGGAGTTACCACTTTGTACTAACAGACGAAACTTATGAGTCAAAAGAAGAAAAAGTCTGTGTCCATGGTACGAAAATTAGAGAAACACATAAGCAGAAGCAAAGAAATGAAGTCCGAATTCATTACGAAAAGACTTCCTCCGATTTGAACATCTTCCGATCTTTGAATATATTGACTTCCCTGACATCTATTCACAATACACTAAAAGCACTTCATTGACCATTCGGAATGAAGCAGCTCCTGACAGGTCACAATAAGTTATTGCGAGACCTGCATCGGAAGAAATTCTTAGCTCGAACTTACCCCAAAATGACAGCAGGACTGCCCAGTGGAGCCAGTAATCCATGACGTAGTCCCGCCTCGCTCAGACCGGCTTCAATTGTTGTTGGCTTGTGTTGGTAATCCAAAACTAATCCAAAACTGCAGTATGTTGAATTTGAATACTTTTCGTAGTCGCCACCACCAACACAACTTCAGAGCGTTCAAAAAAGTACTTATTTCGTCTGCGAGTATATTGCGACAACGTCCTCTAAAGCTGGACAGTTTACAGTTCAACTCAAAGAACACCATTTAAGTTCACGTCTGCCTACTCTATCTGTATCTGTATCTACATCTGCAGTTCTACACTCTCCAATTGAAGTTCATGTGGGTTGGTTCGTCAAGTCCTTATTATTACTGTCGTTGCTTTCGAAACCCATGTGACCAACGTCAACGCGGCATCTGTACCAACTCGATTCGGGAGCTGTGGCCGACCGTTTTAACAGTCTTCAAAAAATGCTGCAAAAACAATAATAACAAGAGTAACAACAACAACACGGAACAATTGCTGTCATTTATAACCGCTGAAAAAGCGGTCCTCGGTTCTTCAACCGTTTATATGTTTGCTTAAAGTCGTGTTGACAATTTCCTGTCTGTGGCAATAAACGAAAAATACGCTTTTTTAGGGGATATTAAATTTGAAAAGTTTTTAGCACCAACACTGGCTTGTGCTCTGCAAAGAGCAGACAAGCGATTTAGCGATTTGCCCGCCTTTTCACGGAATGTCTCAACAGTGACAGCCAACTGAAATGCACGAGTCTCACTGATGAAAACGCTTATTGAAGGGCTTTCGATGCTCCGAATCGAGTCGCAGATACTTTAAAGCAGGGTCAAACGCAACTGTTTTTGTTGTTCTTGAAGCTGACTCTCGTCTTGTAGAGAAAAGTTTTAAGGAGGCTTTCGAAAGAAGTGCTGTACAAAGTGGTTGATGAGAGTCGTTTGCTGTATACCATCATATTCAATAGCATTTTGACGAAGTTCAAAGAATGCTGTCCACAAATTGGCTGGAATGGTCATCCGACTTTTTGGAACTATTGTCAATGTTTGAAAATAAAATTAAAAAGGTTATACGAACTGATTATTATATTTTCTATGTGCTTAAATCAGACGAATCAGAAGCACGGGAAGAACACGCCAACATCTAAACCTGGCAAAAATACGAAGTTTGTTCGAAGAACTCACACCCTCGACATCTTCAGTGACAGCTAATCTTCAGGGAGCTCTTACATTCATATTTACAAGCTGAACTGGATACCTTCCAAAAAGTTTGTACGATTTGTAGGCTGAGAAGGACATTTTAAGGATACATATGTAAAATAATGTAACTTTAAGGTGAACCTTGGGCCTTTTTCCCTACAGCATTCTATGCTCAGATATAAATAAATATATCCACAACCAGAACCGCTCGCAATCGTGATTGCAGACCGAAAAATCAGAAGGTGAGAAGTTGTGTAGACGGACGGCTTCGTCGAACGCTGAAGCCAAAGGTTGCATTTAGGATGTCGTAGTCAGTTTCATTGATCACTGTGAGCTAATTTAGCTTTATCAACATAGATAAGCTAATGTATTCAGAAACCTTATTTCAGTAGAATGTTTAATTCGTCTATCTTTTATTTTAATTTAAATTTAAAGGCTTCTTTGTTTTCTGTTCAAAAATATCTTGAGAATGATTCATACCATAAATTGTATGTTGTTTCGATGAAATCGTTTTATTATATGCTAAACTGGTATCGTTTGACGCGTTAATTCGCTATCTTAACGCGATTGAGAGTCTTTGAAGTATTTGGAGAAGGACCAATAATTAGCGGCGATTGAGCTGCGTTGAGCCCCAGAAATCCTTAATAATCCAGCTTACTTAACGCCATCAGAGATGGACAAAATTAAAGCTTTGGACGAATTATACGCTTGACTACAGTGAGCTGTGTGTAGTAGTTTGTTGTTGCTGGTTAGTATGACTTAAAGTGCCGTTGGTTTGTAGTCTTATAGTTGTTGTTGTTTCTTTGTGAGAGACAATAAGGACCCCAATGTCCATGATGTGTTTTACGGTCATAAAAATAACAATTGTCCAGTGGTTGTAGTTGTGGTTCTTGCTCTTGAAATCAATGCTAGCCAAAAACTGCGAT
This sequence comes from Myopa tessellatipennis, assembly GCA_943737955.2. Lineage (NCBI taxonomy): Eukaryota > Metazoa > Arthropoda > Insecta > Diptera > Conopidae > Myopa > Myopa tessellatipennis. Next base: position 60,864,408 of record OX031314.1, on the reverse strand, counting down.
CGCTATAAAACCCACTGCAGCTAACACAATTCACTCGAGTTCAAAAATTAAAATTCGGGTACGCTTTAAGCTAAATGTTAAAAGTTAATTAAATAAAAAGAAGTGCGCTTTAAGTTAATGCAGCCATCTTAAAAAACACTTTCGTTGTTAACGTATTCGGCGCGGTGACACTTTATTTCACTTTCGTGTCTTTCTTTCGCTTCGCGTAGTTTTTGCGCGCTGCTGCTGCAATTTCAATTTAAGTCTCGATAAGTGCTGAACTCTGAGAACTTGCAATCGGACTGATGTGCCGATGCCAGGCATTCCTGCTCTAACGCAATGTCCTAAATTCGTATCCTCCATCGAGAACTGCAGCGGCATCAACAACAAAAGCACGAAAACAACGAACCCCGAAACAACAACATCACAGATAATATCAACCATGCGTGTCGTAGTTCTAGTCTTCTCCTCTTTGCTGCTGCTCTCGTGCTTCTATCCTTTCGAGGACCTTTCGAGGAATACGTGTATATCTTCGTCTCTACACTAGCAGCTTTGTGGTGCCGCTCCCGAATTTTGGGGCGCGTCGATCTGCGATTTTCAAGATGGGAATCGGAGCATTGAGCCGCTTAGCAGCACCGGCAAAAAGTTATGTTTTGTTATGAGTACTCGCAAACGTTGCGAGTCCATTCCGTGAGCAAGCGTGCGTCCTGCGTTGCAGAGAGAGATGGAGAGAGCAGCAAACTGTGGCGACCATTTTGCAGTTTGCACTCTCAATCCGTGCTCTTTGATGCGACTTCGGAGTCTGCAGTCCGTGCAGAGCAAAGGCGGATGCTGTAAAGCTAACGTTATGTCTGCATTGCAGAATATATTTCTGTCCACTTACAGCAGCACCCGTTAAAATGATTTGTAAGTGGAATATGTAGACTTCTGGTGCCACCAGGCAACCAGATGATCATTAAGAAGTCACACATAAAAAATCTTTTTGAATTCTGGAAAGCATCTGGAAGTATCGTTTGCGATATGCTAGAGTTTCAGGAGTTAAGTTCGTCACATTAAATACATTTATTTCGGTATTTTCTCAGTGGTACTCCTCTAGTGAAGCCTGGAAAACTGAAAACTTCGCCCACTAATTCTACATGCGACGAACTTCCAATGATTTCTGTACCACGGTTTTTGGTTTTCTTGCAGTTCGACCTAGAACACTGAATAGTGCTCAGGATCAGACAGCGTCAGATCAGACTGTTCTACGCTTCTTAATGCTCTCGTACAAGGAGAGATTCCTCCTTTGATGTTCACTCCTTTGTCCAAAAAATTGTGACTAACATATGCATATAGAGAGTGTATCTACATGCGATGCGAAGATATAGAAACGCCCGCACAGGCGAAACGAACATCGACGGAGCGGCACGTACTCCAGCTTATCACGTTTCAGTACAAAGCTAGGGTATTTCAAACCAAGAATAATGACAAAGCAGGAACAACACGTAGTCGCATGTTGTTTATAGTTGGAACAACAAAAACAGCAGAAGCAGCTACGAGGAGGACGAGCTTGTAGAAGCAGCTAAGGCGCTCCGGTTCTAACATCTGCGAGTACGACGACAACACTTTCGCAGCCACAGAAGCGAGCACATCATGGCGCAAAGTAAAGTAGTGCAACGCAACGTTACGAGGCGTTACGTGAAGCGCTTCAAGAACGAGACGATTTTAGGAAACTTGAAGGACATAGAAGGATATAAGAAGGAGCAAGAAGAGCAAGCAGTTCACATCCTATTTTATGCATGGCTTCAATTCCGATGCCGTATAAAAAACGTCAAAATACGGAGGACATTCGCACAGAAATACTAGAGCACTAAAAAAGGGTACAAAAATAAGTAAAAAATCAAGGAGCGAAGTAGTTTATTGCAATGACACATAGAGTGGTGTTTGAGCAGCGGGTGGCTTGTCGATGACGCGAGTGGGGCGCGGGGCTTGCGAGGTGTCGCCGTGGCAGTGAAACAATAACTTAAAACAGCACCGCAGTAAAACTTGTAACGTGACGCTGTAGCAGAACGCGTCATATTTGTGGCCCCTGCCTCTTCCTCGCTTCAAGGCGAAGTCGTTTAAGAAGCATAATCGCTTTCCCTCGATTATAATCGTTATTATCGAAAAGTTGAGTTGAGTTGTGTTGAAAATCAGCAGCACGGGTTCGTTTATGAAATGAATACTTGAATACTGGGCGTTGGAACTGAGTCGGTTTATTCCTTTCGTTGTTGGCATCTGGATGATTCCGAATTTTGTATTCCCCGTCGATGTGATAATCGTATGTAGCAGGTTCTCAGCCTGCCAACCACCAGTTAGATGATGTAAAACATGAGAGTTTGCACCGGCTGATCATTTTTTGCTTCGCGCATTCTTCCTTATATTCAGGTTATAGTTTTTCCGTTATTATGGCTACTATCTGCGACGTATTCGTCGAAACATTCAGTTCCTTGGCTGGGCTTGGCAGCCCACCAACTATGCTATCCACTTCGTTTGATGAGCCGCATAGATTTGCCGTCCCCGCATGAAGCACCACTGAAATTTATCAGTTTAGAGCAATCGTAGGTCCAAGATTACGTCACGTGGTGCCAAAAGGAAAGCAAAGTCGCTCGCTTCTTCTCGAATTTGGACGTCTCCGTTAAAGACATTCACTGACACGGCAAAATGGCAAGGATTTCCAAATGTGTTTCCTTGAAATGGTCATTCGATTATTTACGTTCTCTGTTTCCATGTTTTACTTGATGTTGGCAATTGAGTTCCGTCCTCCAGCAAATCATTAATTTCGATTTCAGCCGACTTCTCGATCTTTAGGCTCGACCAAATGCTGGCAACGCTTTTTTTGTTTTAACCGTTTGCTTATCACTTTGCTGCTTGGTTTGGCTGCGCTGCATTGCGATTCCGAGCCAATGTGCTTCACAGCAACAGCAACAAACGCCGAACAACTACAGAATTTGTTCGAGTTTCTTTTAATAAACTGCTCCTTGGATTATTTCTTCCTTGCATTGCCAAGAAACTGTGTTGCTGCAGGTAGAAAGGGAAGGATGGGGGAACCACAGAAAACTTTGTTCTACTCCGGTCGTTTTTAGAACTGTATTATTATTGAATATGACGTTGGCAAGGAATTGTGAAGGAAGGTTGTGGACGGCAAACGGGCAACAAGCGGCTCTAAAATAGAGCCAGAAAAGAGCAAAGTACACTTTTATGAACCTTTATTTTTATGAAGATCATTGGTACCGAGAAATACAACAGAATTCGCCACGCGATGCACAATGGACCAGACTGCCGTTTACAGAAGGCCGCCGCGCTGGGATTTCCTAAAGATGATTATATTTATAAATACAACTGCTGTTAAAACAGCGAAAATAGCGAAAAGCCTAGAATGCGTTCCAGGTTTACATGCGTTCCGATTACTTTAATTTATTCCAGATTGAATTCACAGGAAATGAGAGGAATAAAATGAATATTTGATTAGTCAAGATAATAACTTGTAAAGTGTAGTTTCCCGGAATACACCGAATAAGCCACTCCAGATGGCTTCCAGCGGGTGCGGGGGAAACAAGAAATAGAAAAAACTTATTGTCAGTTATCGTTCTGGCAGTTTCTTGAATTGTTGGCGTTGGCAATCGTAAAGAAATTCGTGCCACAACAAGTGAGTTTGGCTCTGGAACTCGGGGTACTTGTTGAGAGTAGCTGCTACTCGCATTGTTGTAGGTAAGGCCATGTTTCTGTTTCTCAACTACAATGCAAATGGCTTGACTTGCAAATGGTACTGATAACTGAAACCCACTAGGTTCCCTGGTTTGCTAGCTGAACTGCTTACGCCAAACCCTAATTTGTTCAGCTCCCTTTTAGCCCGCGAATGCTGTTCAATACTGTGTCTTATACTCGTAGTTCGCGATAGAAACAAAATAACCCTTGCATGTTTTATTGCATAGTGTATAAATTCCATTTTTATTTGCTTCTCGTTCAGCTGGACAAAAACTTAGCGCAAGTTGTGATTATGCTCACTTTATCAGTTGTGGTTGAGCCGCATTTGGGTTGTTATCGTCGTGGGCGACAACAGGCAACAAGGGAAGGAGGGCAGGAAATAGGAACCAGTCACACAGACATACGAGGCAATCACAATGTAAGGCAGACTTCGGAAAACTACAGTCAAGTGTCGAATCGCTTACGTATGCAAGACGCATTCCTTTTTGCCAAGTCGCAAATCCCTATAAGATGATCTGCATCCCTTTTGGCAAGCGCCGCTGAAGGGATGACAGGAATGGGTGCGTGTGTGTGTGTGTGCACGTGCGAGTGTTTATGTCCGTGGCCGTGATTAGCATTCTAAGCATACATCATCACTTGTTTCCGCTGCCGCCTCCCGACCGCCCGCGTTGCTGCTCACGGCTCGTTTACCCTTGTGCCAGCATGAAAACGTTTCTTATCCTATGCAGCCTGAGTCTTGTGTGGGTTTGCATTTTTCCCTGATGACTATATATGGCCAAACAAGTGTACGTCTGCGTGTGTGACTCCACAGATGGGTCGTCCTCCAGAGCGTATTCGCTGCAAAAGAAGTCGTTCTAAAAATACCCAGACGCCAGCAAGCCGTAAAAAGGCAGTTGGAAGAACGTTTGCCATGAATGGCCACCTTATTAATATAGACGACAAGCATCTGCAGCAACAGGGACCTCGTCCGAACGGGTTTCCATTGTAAAATTCCTAATGACATTATTTCCAAAAGTAAACCCAACGCACATGTTTCACAGCATAGCAATAAAAGTTGTGTCCAGAAGCACTCGAAACACCTTAAATCTCAGGAACTGCTTTGTATTTCTTCGCTTTTAATTTGTGTGCGCAAAACCTTAACACTTGTGCGGCTTTGCTGCTCTCGTTGCTGCTGTTTTTCGCTCGCCTCACTGCCATCTGGTGTGCTGCTAGGCGAATATGGCAAAGATGTACCGAATATGGGCACGTAAGTTCGAAGGAGCCGAGTAGGGTTGAGTTCAGTATGACATAATTTCGCGTGCAGGTACATCGGAAGATTTATGTCGTAGGTTTTGTTGCCGCCCCGCTCTTCTGGCAGCTTTCTACACCTCAGAATGCGAGTGGGTGTGGCACGTTCCCCGGATCGGGGTGGGGCTGCAGCAATAAAGAAAAACTTACAAAGCCGTAGTAAACGAGCTTGAGTTGAAAAGTAGATAATGTGCACGAGTGTCACACCTCCTGAAATATGTGCCCCTGCCATGAAAGACAATGAGCACAAAAGACAGAAAGAAACTAACACATGCTAGCACACACACACACACACACACACACACACACACAGTACCACACTTCCGTGAACTCCCCAACATGCTCACACCCCTCGCCCTCACTCATCGCTGGCATTCACAATGGACTAAATCCACCTGGATTTTTGGAATGCGACGCGCGAAATGCTTCCGGATGATTTATTCCGCAGCTGGAAACGTGCTTAATCATATTAGAGTGCATTAAGTGTGTCTCTGCGCACACACCGTCGCGCTCGGAGGAACTTCTATTTTATCATTCGAGATTTTAATGCCCATAAGAGGAGCTGCGATGGCATTCGCGCTCGGGTCGCGCACTGGAGCCGCGTTAATTAAACGGTATAAGTAATATAAAACTATTACTGAGCGCGTGCCGTAGATAACACATCAGCGGCGTGCGAACGTAATAACGTAATAATGCAATGACAGAGAATGACTAAGCTGCCTTTCGACTGACTGTTGCGCTGAAGCGTTTTACTGGCAGTGATAACACTGGCGAAACTGACCAACCCACCGCCAACAACAACACGCTTTGCTTTGCTCGTGGCAAAGCGATTTGTTTATCGTTAGATGTGCAATTTTTCTCAATCTTTGATCCGTTCGGTCCCCTCTTCCTCTTCCCCTTCCCCTTCCCCGCCCCCCTTGCGGCTTGAAACTCATAACATGGGGGTAAACATGCTCGGCGACTAATCCTTGGATTAAATTTATGCGTTGCGTTGCGATTTATGGTTGCAGTTCCCTGAACAAGCAACAAGCAATGCAGACACTGATTACAAGTTCTACTGTAACGGGTCCACCTCAGATTCGCATGGTTTTCAGACGGAGCTCGCGGACACGAACTGCAGTGCCATTTCACGCAATTCATTTTAAATATTTAGTGGAGCTCACGTGCAGAGAACCCTTTAATTGGGATAGTTGGGATATAGTTGCAGTTCCCTGAACCAGCAACAAGCAATGCAGACACTGATTACAAGTTCTACTGTAACGGGTCCACCTCAGATTCGCATGGTTTTCAGACGGAGCTCGCGGACACGAACTACAGTGCCATTTCACGCAATTCATTTTAAATATTTAGTGGAGCTCACGTGCAGAGAACCCTTTAATTGGGATCAAATTTAATGTTTCCTTAATGTGACCAAATCAATTTAACTGATAAGCTGCACATGAATAAAGTTCCTGAATTAACTTTGTGTGGGTTCACTTAGTTATTATTCTAGATTAACTGAACTGTGGTTATGCAAACTGTAGTTGTTTGCAACGAAAAACTGAGTAAGCGAAAAATTTATTAAAATGAGGGTTGATTTGAATTTAGTTAAACCCGCCAAATAACCAGAAATACGAGAAGAGAGAAGAAAAAAAGGCGAATATAGTCGAAAACTATCCGAGTGGTAACTCCGCTTGTTTCATACTTGCGTCTTGTGCGTGGGCTCGCTTTGTGCCCTGCCACGATCCTCGTGTTATCTTTGGCACAATAAATCACCAGCCAATGAAGACACCAGACGGAAACCAGCGCACCGGACACAAAAACAGCAGAAGACAGGAGATAAAAGATCCACCAGAGCAAAATAGAAATGCGAGAAAAAATCCATGCGTCATGGCATGGATAGACGACATATGAAGTTCATAAAAATGGCGAATAGTTCATTGTTACATAGTAATAAATATAAATGACTGCCACACAAACACACAAACACACACACACACACACAATTCTTCGACGAATAACTGGCTAAAAACGAAATTCATATTTTCCGTATATACATACATATGTACATATAGTAAATATATACGCGTATAAGACGAAAAACGCTCATCAAAAGTAAACTTCGAAGATTGAAGTCGAAGTTGATTTTCACTGATAAAATAAATTGAACAAAGTTTGTAGATAATCGCAAATCAATTTACCAATCGGGAGAAGTTTTGCGGGGCGTTCATAGAACCATACTTTTCATGTTATTATATTTGTTAGCTAACAAGCGCGCAATAATGAAATAAGAACGGTATTGATTTCTATAATTATTTCACTTCCAATTTATTTGCACCGGACCTGCGATTGATCGGCGAAGGTTTCACTATTCAGAAATCCAACGACCGGAAACATACAATAGTTTTAAATTTGCAGAGGATTTTAGAAAGCAATAAAATCTCGATTTAAGTACTTTTAATACTCTTCGAAAGAAAACTGCGATGGAACAATAGTTCAAGAACATTCTACCAACATCATTTGCAATTAGATTAAGTGAACTTTAAAATCTATACTGATTTTTGCATTATTCCGAGGGTTTGTGTAATGTTTATATATGATATTTGTTGCAATTTCAAGAGGGGTCTGAAGCGTTTGGCCGGTAGTGTACACACACTCCGATATACCTCTTTATGAACGAGTGTAAAGACTGCTGCAGAGTTGGCACCTCAGACGCTCCGTTGGTGGACATCTCACGCACACTTCCACTTCCACAAGCAGACGGCACAAACGAATGTTGCCGCAAGATAATAAATCACATTTTTATTTTAAGATAGGCGTGTCATGTTTACTTCTTGTCGCAATTAGAAACATGCACAGCATACGTGAATTTGTGTTCCACTCTTAATGCGAATGAAATGTTGCGTAACTCTCGCTGATATTTGAAATTCGTGTTCTTACTTTTGCCCCTTTTGAGTGAAAACGTGCAGTATATCATTTACTATGCCTGGCATTTGTCTGCAAGGCGCGTTTAAAAACGGCTTAGGGATATAAAGGATAGAAGCAGGCACCATATGAGGGAAACTCCGCATCGAGGCACACTTAAGACAGTTGGGATTAAACTGGAATCTTAAGAAATTGAATTTCTTGTGGAGCAGGAACTCTGAAGATGCGAAAAACTATTGTATCCCGAGTGATTCCGACAAGGCCGTAATGTTGTAAACGAACAGCGTCCAAACCAACGCAAATAAATAATAAATAATATAATAATAATAATAAATAATAATAAATAACGTAAATAAACTAGTTAAACGTAAATAAATTTAAATGAGACACTTCTAGCAGCGTCCTTTGCTGTACGGTGTGCATGAATCCTGGCGGAGTATTTGGCGAAATTCAACGAAAACTGTGTAAATTGATGGAGTTAAAATGTTTCTTATAAATAATAACAATTTTCAGAATGACTCACACTATTAACAAAGGAGTGCGGTGAGCGGGTTTAAGAGCAGAGGAAAAAAGTGCCGTTTCCCATTCTGCAGTGTTCCCGTTCCAAGGCTGGCTGCTGTTGTTTAACTTACTGACTGGAGAAGCGGAGTGCTCTGGAGGAAAATAATTTCATTTAAATATTTATCATCTTCATGGTGTTTATCAAGTGAAACACACACAAACGACACTTACACGTAAAACTCATCCTGAACCCGAAGTTTATTTTAACCCAATGACTTAAATGAGTAAACATTAAAAGCGTTCATCATCTACGAGAACCAGAAAATTCGTTTAACCAGAAAAGCCAAGCTGTTCCACAAAGGGTCTTTATACATTCCATATACATACATACATACTATAAGTGTGTGTGTGTGTGTGTGTGTGTGTTCTTCTGAGAGGGTGGATGCCACAAATTCGTATTCATTGGCAGTCCGCAGTTGATGAAGTAAAATGTTGGTTTTATTGTATTTCTTGTTGATGTTGATGTTGATTTCACTGCTGTTGGTGTTATTTTTGCTCCAAATTATTTATGTAAATTTCAATAAATATACAAAGAAAACGTTAAATGTTTCAATTTTATACAATACATCCTTAGAACTGCACAAGACTTAGATTGCTGCAAGTCGGGAGAAAATCCAAGCAAGTGAAGTGTACTTCAGAAGAGCAGCCCTTTGAAGTGTTACTCTTCTTTATTCTGAAGCTAGAACGTGCTTCTTGCACCACGTTACAGCACAGAGACTGGTGCTGATGATCCTTCGAAGAAAAATTAGGATTCATTGCTACAGAGCTTTCCCATGCCGGTAAATGAAGTTTGTTTTTCGCGACACTCAGCTTAAGCACAGCCAATCGTGTAATGAAATGCCACAGGGGCTAGTGATGAAGGGGTAAAACCGCCACTGCTGTCACGGACTCCGCTGGACCTCTTCAACTCACCCCTAACTGAGAAGGACCCCTGAATCACCCTGCACACTTGATCCCCTGTATGCGAATGAAGATGTAAAGGCTTGATAATTTCATTACGTAGAGCTCAAGGTTATTCAGAGCTTCAAAGCTGCTTGTGGCACATCTTTCGTTTCTAATGATGTCAGTGCCTATCGGACACCAGACCAATGGCTGTCCAAAGTCTATACAGAGGGCCTTAATTTGAATGGATGTTGATAATCTTCTGGCGCACGTCATTCTTTTGGTTTGTTCCAAAATTTCGATTAAAAAGTCGATGAAAAGGTGTCTGGAGATATCAAAGTCTCTTCCTGTATTCGCGAATCAAGCGCATTTGAATGCACTGCAGCCCATAGAGCTGAAATAAATTAAGCCAGCGTCTGCCGCAAATCAACGCAATCAGATCGAAGCATTCCGCATTTAGCATTCATCATAGAGCCACTGCAGCAAATCCCTTCCAGCTAATCGTGTCGCACATAAAAGTGAAATAGAGCGAATCATGCTCCCGCATATCCGGCGGCGAATAAACTGCCAGCCACACGATATGCCAGATTTAAGCGTCGCTGAGATAGCGCGAAGGTGTGCAGCCATAGTATTGGTCCCGGCAGAGAGAAGTGGAGCGGCGTACAATAAAAGCAGAGTAAAGACGACGTGTCTGAATGTTTGTGTGTGTTTGTGTAAACACAGCATAAAAGTAGAAACGGATAAACGATTTCAACTCGAATCGAATCAGTTCTGTCGACAGTGATTGCCGTAGTGCGAGTCCGCCGAACGAATTGCGCTGCGCGACGACGGAGAAGGAAATGGAATGCAACTGCGCCTGCAACAGCTACTGAAACAACGAATTCGTAGCAATCTTAAAATCCGGCCGATTTATGCTTGCACCTGCCAATGCCGCTGCCAAGCAGCCTCGAGGTAGCATCAGCGCAGGCGCAGTTTGTGGCGCGATTGCCAACTACCGCAAATGCGGCCAGCAGTGCGAACTACAACAGCGAAGTGAGAAATGACGACGGCGATGACTTTCTGTTGTGCGGGCAACCGTCACTGATAGTGGCAAAAGGCTGGCAACGTGTCTTGTATCTCAGTCAAGCTGGTTGTTGTTGTGGCCGTTCCTAGTAGTGCGACTCGTAGTGCGACTGAATTGCAAACCTTCCTTTAAAATATTTGAACGCATAATCGCGACCTCGCGATAGCAATTTGTCCGGCGACGTGATACCTTATTTATGAGAGACTGGCTGGACGTAGTGTATTATAATCTCTTAACGAGTGCATCGTACAGGTTGGTAGGATTTGAAAAAGCGTCCTCCCTTCTCCGTGGGCAGCACGCTTAGCAACAGTCTTACATTTTCCTTTAGTGTTTTCCGATCTTTCCATCTCCAAGTTTCGAGAATGCATATTTTTCAAAATCAATCTAACATTTTGCGCACAAAGTGTTGCCGACTGCACGCGTTGGTGGAAATCACTGTCAATGGCACGCGGATATATTGGAGGACATGTGAAGCTGCGTCCAGCAAAGCGGACTTCATGTCAATCCATCGTGAGCCATACAACTCAGCTGTCAGCGCAATTCGCTAAAAATCTGTCAACATCAACAACAATGGCGAACAGTGCGCTGTCACATGACACTTGAATGCAGTGCAGTGCGAGGTATCAAATCAGTTGCGTCACTAGTTCAAAATCCAAACAAGCTTCGGTGTGTGAGAACGTTTGCTTACTGTTGCCGAAAGCGGTTTGCTCTGAGGAAAGATAAACCGTGTGTAATATGTTCTGAAGCAACGCGGTTTAACGAAATTTATTTGTTAATGAAGCTTATCAAATACATTCGGCTAATACTCGGCATATCTTCTGCTAACTTTGGATTTGAAAGCGTCTCTCCACTTGCGCCCTGGTCGTAGATTTCGGCCCATTGTGCCTGCGTGTGTAGGCTTGTTAAATGAATCACACCGACAGCGCTCCACTTGATGCAGCGGCACACCAGCAGTAATCAACCAGTCGATCCGCACACACTTCTTCAATCAAATCGGACATTTATTTCAATGCCCAATTCAATGCCCAGTGCTTCAATTAAAAATCTGTGCTGCCAAAAGTGACAAAAACTGTGCATGAACGGTATTGTGTATTTTTTTTTTTAACCGAATTATTTCGAATGATGCCACAGCAATGAATGGAAGTGAAAGACCTCTATAGTCTCTGCAGTTCCAGAAGGATTTATTTTACATTTCTAACCAGCTCATTGTGAATCTACGAACAGGATATCTTAATGGTTGCAAATCTTAATACTTGCATATCTTAATAGAGCCTACGATGAGCTGCAAGTAGAAGCGCCTCTGTTACTCGTCGCTGAATTTATATCCTCAATGCAAACTCTTGGTGTTCGAAGATGTAAACGTTCTTGCATTCATGTCGATTACATTTATTCGTATTAAAGTTTAAGCAACTGCAATTATGACGGCGGCTATTCCAAGTTGCATGGAATACTTCAGGTGCGTTTGGTGCTCGCAACATCTCCGTGTTGCTGGGACTTTAATATTGTCCTGAATAACCGAATTGCTGTATGAACTGCGTTGAGATAAATCGAGAAAACTTTGTCTAATGTAGTCGAAGCCTTTGTGGCACCGGAGTCGGTCACCAAAAGCCATTGTAGCTCCCCATTTTATAGTTGGGTGTGTTTAGAGCTGCGAGCTGCTGCAAAACTTTCTAGTTATTTGGAGTACTCGAAGACTGGGCAATGCAGGGAAGTGTGCACGGTGCTGCATGTCTGTCCAAAGCACTTGTCGCGTCTGGTTTTCACCACGCCAACTGTGTCGACTGACGACTTGATTTAGTGCAGCTGAGCAACAACGTGGAACAACAGCGAAAGAGCGAACAGCACTCCGTTCCAATTGTGCTGGCAAACTGCAGTTGACAGCTTGATTTGTGCCACTGTACGAGACGAATGATTGATAAGGCGCTCTTTTCCTGGGACATTTGAAGTTTATTAGATGCAGAGAGTTGCAGTCGTTTTAATTGCATTCTTTTGCAATTCGTATTAAAGTTAGTATTTCCTAAGGAAGTGCTGTTCAAAGACTCGCGAATTATTAACGTCGCCAGCAACATCTGGCTTACAATGGATCAGTCTCTGTGCACTTTGGAGCCGTGTGTGTGTGACTGATTTCCGATGCATTCATACAAGCACACGAATGGGAACCGTGTACAGATGACGATCATAAACATTGAGGAGAAACGTGTCTCTGTTTCCTTGCCTCTGGCAACGCTTTTGTCACGTCTTCGGCAGCCAAACCATCGAAAACATTCTTCTGCCTTATAAACGACGTCAACACAGTCAGTAAAGCACTCGCCAGGAGCAAAACAATGTATTACCTCTAAGATAATAAGAAGTAATATAATATATACATATGTAAAAATACAGCACATGCATTATGTACGTGAAAACTACGTAGATAACTGGAATTACATGTTACTCATACGCACCGTACACCACATCCACTAACAGAACAAACAAGCCAATCGCTTGCCTCTAAAAGCACTCAGTCATTAATTCAGGAGGCAATCGAATTGAATGCGCGCATTGCATTCAATCAGAAGAAATGCTTCAATGTTTGTCCACGAATATAGCCAGCTGCCTTGTGGGGGCAGCGTTGTGGCACTTCTCGGGCCGTACGCCGCCAACCCGTGCAGGCGAAAAGGAATAGCAGACAAAAAATGTTCGTACGATGCGTTTTTCTTAAATCGTTCACTGCATAATTCAGGGCTGTCAGAGCGTGTAATTGAATAAATGCCATTTAGTGGTGAACAGCAGAGCTCTACGCCTCTGGGTGTGGATAAACGATGGTATAGCAGATGTGCTGGATCGCGACGCATACATCGTTGCATTGGTATTACTCCGCTTTCAATTAAAAGTATGTGCTTTCGCATTCTGCAGCTGGGGCGGCATAATTCAACGTCATCTACGATTAAAGAGCCCAACGAAAACCAGCGGGAGTATACGAGTATCTGAGGTCTTAAGCCTGCTTCTAATGGATGTGGATCTCTGACTTTAGTTGTAGTGTGAGTTGCGTGAGTCCCATAGTGAGTTGCGTTTCCTAAAGCTTGCCGCTGCTGTATGCGAATGCATCTAAAGCCCCGAAGTTATGCAAAGCCGCAAGTTTAATGTTTGTGTTCGTAATGTGTCTCTTCACTTAGCTTCGGGTGTTGGGATTAAAACCGGTGACGGAGTCGAAACACAATACTAATGCAATATTAATGCTTTCCAGGAGAATGTAACTGATTTCCGCACTATTAAGAGTCGTGAAGAAGGAATTTGAACCATTGTCTTATACTACAGACAGGACCAAAGTTGTTTTATTTTATTTAAAAAATAATACTTTCGTCTCCGTCGCCGTTCTTCCCCCCCCCTCCCCCTTCCTGAATTGTTCGGAGATCCGCGCGCATCTACACGTGGTTCGAAAAAGTTTTTTAATTTCGAACTTCTACTCTACACCATGTTTTATAGCAACCTGCTATTCTACTATTTTTAGCCCTGCTGCGCGCTGTGCATGCCATGTTGTTGTTCTGGTGGTATTTGGAACCCATCGCTAAATAAATGAACGCAGCGTAACGCAACGCATTCTAATGTGGCAATAAAATAATCTGGCAGCATTTCTGTAGCCAAATAGTTGCTGCAACAACGGTGGCTGTAACTTAGCAACACTTTCGGAACATTCTAAGCAAACGTGCCGCGCTTTTGCGATCAATTTGAGAGCAAAGAGAACAGTGAAGAGGTGTAGATTACATTTATAAATAAGGAAACACACAAAAAATAGTATCTTCGAGCTCCAATGCGGTTTTAAGGCAAAAACTGCAGGAGTAAAAAGTTTATTAACTATAATTCATACATATACATATGTATATAGCTGAATGTAGCGCACTCTCTGGTTTATTTTGGCTCCTACTTATTTGAACCCTTGATTTATGTACTCTTCACTAGTCATGATAAAAACGGTGACCGAGTTAATACAAAATAATGTCCACCTCATTTATTTAGATGAAACGCAACACTGCACAGAATCTGACTGTTGTTCCCGATGCATACGCATATCACGGAAGCGTCCCGAGACGGAAATGAAGAAAAACGTCCACACTCCATCAACTGCTCTGACTGACGGACGCATGGCGACGCGGTGGCACAAGTTTTGATATCAGACACACACAATGTTTTCTCCGCAAGATTAGCTTTAAAAATTGTAGTTGTTTTTTGATGCTGCCGTTTCTCATTTCTATTCGTAATGACGTTTGCTTCCAATGGTTCGCGATAACCACTCAACGGAGTGAAAGTAAGTTCCAAATAAGATAAGTGAAATTAATCCCCGGAAAACCTCGACTTAATAATCCTGCAAAACCCACTGGCGGACATCGAACTTTTGCCAGAATATTTTACTCCTCGAGTTCGTCCTCGCCGACTGCTGCATAAATTAACTTCGAAGTGTTTAACGCTTAAGGCGAAACTTATAAAAACCACTTCTAACTGAAGGGAATTCTGGGTGCCTGCACGCAGCCACAGCGAAAGAAGGTCCAAATCAACTCCAAAGCAATAAATCTCAGACACACTAAGAAACAGAACGAAATCGACGGTTCAATTTGAGAAAATTCTGCACTAATGCAGTTGAGCGTTAAACGATTTAAGTTCAGGACTTTTCTCTAAAGGCACACAGACTTGAAGGAATCATTTCAAGGCATGAGTTTATGATAGATTCTGGAAACGAAGGAATCAGGGGGCTCAAAGGAATGAGTACGCACAATATGATGAAGTGTGCGCTGATGCACAGATAAACTCAAAACTAGCCAGCACAGGACGGGATAGAAACGGCTGATAGTCCAGCGTACAGTAGCACAGAGCGAAGCGATATGTTTTCTTGTTTTTATCAGTGTGAATTAATAAAACGCACTGCAGTGAAGCGTGCTCATTCGAAACGCATAGCTGCTGGGATACGAAACTGGAGAAATTGAGGTGGAAAATCTCCGAAAATGTTTCTTTTCCATTGATAGATAATTAAGGGTAAACTCCTCACTACATATTTAAGAAATGTTACCTTGAAAGATTCTTAATGTAACCTCGAATGTGCCGTCCACGCTGCAGCTGAACACGTGGGCCACGAGGCCCATTATCATGTACGAAGTTCTTTATTACTTTGCAACACTTGCTAACTTCAATTTCTGGTACCAACTGTTTCGAGCCTGAGCCGGCAAAAAGGCGGGCAGTAACTGATGTTCCAATCTGCTTAGATTTTTCAAATAGGATCCACAGTAGGTGAACACATCAAGTTTTTGCTTCCAACTTCTTCAATAGCAAGAAGAGGCACAAATATTTGTGCAAAAGAGGAAGATTGTCACTTTCCAGTAGTCAATTGGAACGTACATAAGTTAGAAACTTTTACCGAAGCGCAGACGCTCGAATCTAAGAATTCAGAGTTACAAAAGTACATCTAATAACAGCAGGCGGAGAGTGGGGCAGTTGAAAGAAAGGAGTCGTTTTCAATTATGCATCCTCTAATGGCTTTTCTGGAATTTGTAAGGCAAAATGGTAGTTGCAGCTGCTGCTGTATGTGTCCGTAGTTGTCAGGATCTTCTACGAGCACGAAAAAACAAATAAAAGATTCCATTAAATCGTTAAAGTAAAGCGCGACGCTTGAGCAGTGTGAGGCCTCGAAAAGGCGCACTGAAGTCATCCAGCAGGACAAACGTTCATGCTTTCTGCAAATGAGTGAAGAAAGAAAATAATTGTCAATGGCAGAAATAGAGACAAATTAATGCATAGTTAATTAATAGGTATTTAATATGAAATACAATAATTCAGTGATTTTGTTTGAAGGTAGGTTTATATTGATTAATACATTGTTACACTTGTATTAAAGCACTCTGGACATTGTGTTCCGCATAAAAATTAACTAGAAACTAAGGTTTGTCATCTGGATTTGCATAAAACGATGTAAATCGTAAAATGTAAGCTCTAAAATAAACTTGGCAGTAACAGCGGCGGAGTGCGCCCAAATAAGTACAAGTTTGTGGATGAGGCTACTTCGCCAACCCACACGAACGCCGACCTACAATGCTACAATGACGAGAGCAACGAGAAAGCAACGGAGCCCTGATTGCTTGAACCCCATTCGCAGAGTCAGGCTGAACATCAAGATAAAGGATTTTCGAGAATAAAATGTTTGAATTGCTTGAAGTCAGAAGCAAAGCGGATTTCCTAAGCTCGAGGAGTATTACGAAAATTGCTGAACTGCACTAAACCAGAACTGCTTAATACTCGTTTAGGATTGCGCTCTAACGGCGCATTGCTGGTGTGATGTTGCTACGATTGAGTTATTCTAGTATTCCAATCTTAAAGACTGGCTTAGGTTGGACGAAGTTACGCATTAAAGGATACCACGCCGCTTAAATTAAGCTGTTCTTACCAAAGCTCTGGCCTCTCTTCACGAATAATGCTCAAAAGAGTTGCACCACGACAACTGCTCGCATTAGACGACAAGTTGTATCAGTAATGAGGAGTTCATACCGTGAGGAGTATTCTGAGAAGCTTCTCACAGGCTGATGAGTACCCATGAAGTTCGCTGTAGAAAGTCCGGAAGGGAACACTCCTTCCTTTCGTTGAATTTAGCACATTCTCCCGCTGCCGTTCAGCTAAAGTTTCCTTGCAATTGGCGAGTATCTGCCTGCAATAAACAAGGATAAATTCACAAAATACGAGTTTATTTTACTTTCATCCAAAGTCAATGAGTAGATTTTGCATACTACAAGAGCAGGGGTCGTTTCCCCTCAAAGTACATACTATACTCGTACTACAAATTATTTACTGACCTTTGAAGATAACGTGAATTCCTTGGAGAGGCTTATTTTGATCTGAATGTCGACTATTCAGTAGTACTACTGACTTTCCTTCTCAGTTCCTATGGATTAATTATTTATAATAATTGTTAAATAGGACGGAACACAAAATATGTCAGGATGACTGCGGAAGTAAGAAACGAAATCAGAATAATGTTGAAGCAAATTTGCCGTATATGTACAGAGTGTACTCGAAATTGCAGTTGAAGTTCTCCTGACCTATCCATACTCTATGCTCTACCAGCTGCATCTACGAGGTGTTAAAATAAAGTCACTTTCAAGAGCAATCAGAATGCCTGGAATTGCTAAGGTTACGATATTAATTTGTAATCTCCTGCTTTTATAGTGAAGTTTGATTTTGTTGGCGCTTAAACAGTGCATCTGGATCGAATCTGTTCATTTCGATTTATAGTAAATATCCCATTTAATCGCCATGAATACTAAGCCAAATATTTATTTTGAAGACTCGGTTGACGCGAATAAACAGGATTTCTTACTGCATCGCTGACCTGCAGCAAGCCAGAAACGCAATCAAAATTAATCAAAAATGCAAATGAATTAATTCACACAAATTTGCGGCGGGGTGGAGAACTCCGCAAGTAGCATGCAATTAAAAGCAACACAATTTAGAATCCACGTAGAGCAAGGTAATGAATGCGTGGAAATACGGTGAACGTAAGAGAGCTGGGTTGGTGGCCCTCGTGTACCCTGCATGATGTGCGGTTCCGGTACGTCGTCCGACTGATTTTATGGGCGCGTTGCGATATTTCGGCTAAGAGAACTTGGACCATAGCGCTGCAATCAACGTCCTTCGAATCATTTGGCTAACTGACTCATTTGGCTAAATAACGGATTGAGTAGCAGCCCAAACTATTTATGCTCGTAGAAGTATTGATGATTATCGGGATGGTAGACATCGGGAATTATCACCAGACTGGGATTCTGAACTCAATTCATGACGTCCAAATGATCACCACAACCAGCGAACCTTTTACATGTCCAACTCTTCTCACGTTTTTGCAGAGCATCGCATACAATTTTTACCTACCCCAATCTAAGAATGATGGACTTTTAATTCAATTTCGTCATATTCCATTTCATGTCCCGCCACTCGAGTGCATACAAATATGTATTCTATAATCGCTCGGTTTTAAGGATTTACATTTTTAATGGAATCATTTCGTTAGGGTTGTTAATCATCTCGTTTGCATGCAAATTTGTTGTTGAAATCGACCTTTCGTGGCTTGGTCCGCGAAATCGCCACAGCGTTTCCTGCTTTAAATTGAATTTTTTTGTCCTGTACGTCAGCTGAAATGAGTTTGAAGTGTTTCATGAATCCTGCCTGCAGAGAGAGTCTTCTTGCTGCGCCAGCATAATTGACGAATTATCCATAACATGTAAAAATAAACTAACATGTAAAAATGTGGTAGATCAGGATCGGCTTTTAAACAGCGAATAAGTAGAAGTACTAGAAAAATAGATTCCTCTAAGTTACCTCATCCAGCTTTCAATATATATTGTATATTAGAATCGAAGAATGTCAGCACAAGCGATGGAAGCTAATAGAGAAGAGTCAATAATAAGCAGTTCCATACCAGGTGCTGTCGATTGAATATGTGCGTGTGTGTGCATAATTTCTGCATACATTTCAACACTTCCGCCCTCTGTGTTGATCAACTTCCGGTTGTTTTTAACTGTTGGGAGCACCAATACAGCCACTAGATTATGTGGCCATTGCGCCGCATTTCTGTGGCAGTGGGTATGTGTTAGTGAACCTCCATGACTATGGCACTACTGGTGTTTTTGTTGGCGACTTTTTTAATGCTGCGTGCATCCTTCCTCGTAACTCAATTCTGTTCAGCAGCAGCCACTGTTGCCCGAAAAACGTGGACTCATTGCAGCAGCAATGTGAAATGTCTGTGGATATGTGAAAATGAAGTAAGTATCAAAAGCTGACGGGGACTGATATGTAGGAATCCGAATATATTAATCCTTTGTATCGATTGCGGTGCATCAAGAACGGAGCCGGTGCTTCAACTGATATAAAAAGTGTCCCTCTTTTGAATGAATCAGGTTTTAAAGATGTAAAATCCAGCATTTTCATAAAATACAGCGGACAGAAGATTTTAATGTATAGATTTTCTTTAGTAGAAAAATTGACAAAAATATTTTCTCACTATCCGTTAGAGATACAGGATAGTGTCGATAATGTGAACTAACTGAAGCCGAGAGAATTTATATTTAAGCTTAAGCGACTTCAAGAAATAATCAACCCAAATTAATGCCTCTATTTCGGTGGCTAAAAGTTTTACTGTAATCAAAATGGACTGAATTTACCGTTTTTATTGACGGGATGTTGAAAAATATATAGAAAAGATTTGAAGGCTAGACATGATCCATGATACTCGTACGTTTGTGTCCGCTCTCGCCAGAGGTGTCGAAAGCTGAAGCCTTTCATCGAAGCCAGATGAAATCTTAAACCAATTAATTTTCCAAATCAAGCCAAATCAGACCGCTGCAGCCATCAGTCGCTGTTTGGCAGCACGAAGGGCTTTCGTAGTCTTGGTGAAAAGCATCCTCTGGCCGACCCCTGATAGGTGAAGTGTACTATACAAGTTTTTGATGCTTCAGAAACTCATTAAAAAGGATTAGACACGTGAGGAGAAAAAGTTTACTTTTGCTCTGGCTCATAACACTTTTACTTCCTTCAGTTGATTTGTTGCAGTATCCTCTGGATTTATAACTTCGTGGTCTATAACGAGCGGCGTGGCTGGGAGTTTTCGGGGGCATGAAACCCCATTGCATTGCGATTTACCAAAACCTTTGAGCAAAAAGGGAGACAACAACAGTTGCTACGCCTCCCCGCAGCTGTCTGTGAAGGTGGGACTACAACACAGCTGCGTTATATACATATGTGTGCGTGTGTCTGTGTGTGTGCATCCTGCTGTCAGTTTCAAATGAGTGAAGACTCGGACCAAATTACAATCAATGTCTGCAGGTTTATGATGTGTGCTTGATTAGCCTTTAAGCCAAAATGAATGTCGTGATAACGTTTCGAAGTACAGTTATGTGCGAGATGGTTAGAAAGATTACAATTTCAGGTTACAGAATATACTATAATGCAGGAGTTCGCTGAATCAAGCAGACATTAAAACTCAATGAGAACTTTCGGCTGTTTTTTACGGATAATCGGCAGCATAAGAAAATCAATCATTCATGTACTTTTCACAAATACGAGCGTGTACTGGATTCCTTTCAATTATGTGTGCGTAAACCATTATTTTTTTACACACCGAAGCAGTCGGAAGCTGAAAACAACAACACGAAGCCTTCTCCTTTTGATCAATCAGCTGGAGACATTTAAGAGACTGACATAACCTAATGACGGCGTTACGTACTTTACGTAGCGTAACACAAGTAAGCAGCGCCCCATCCGCGTAACTTGTTTGCGTTCCTCCGTCTTCTTTGATTTGTCACCGGTTCATTTGCACAGTTGCTTCAACTTGCAGTCTTCTGTTTGCTTTACGTTAGCGTGCGCGGAGACACTCGTTGTTGTGTTTTTGTTTCGTCCCACTGATCGAATCTGAAAACCCGAGCAGATTGCCTCTGATATGCGTTCATCGTGGGCATCATTTAATTTTGTTGACACAAACGACGATTTCTGTGATTGTCAGGGCGGGGGTGATTTTTGTCTCGGCTAGCCCTAGTGAATCCGGCATCAAGAGGCTTGGTCTAACATCGACCATTAGCATTGACGACGCCGTAGATGACGTCGTATGCATGGCGGAGTGTGTCGACTCTCGTTCAAGTGAAACCCCCACGCAAAGCAAGGCGCCGCTCCCCGTCCGACCGGTCGTCATCATCGTCGAAACCGCAGCCCAAACACTCCAATCAGACGCTGTTCTCACAGCTATTTAGATTAATTTTTCGCTTCAGCGGCTATGCAATTATTTTAATTTGCCACATTTTTGCTCTTCCCCTGCCAGTGTTGCAGCGGCAGAGTGCCTTGATTCATTTGCATGCGTATTTTGATTCATTTCCGTTCCCGGCATCGAAAAATCATTTGTTTTGTTTGCAGTCGGCTTTCCCATGCCGTCCTTTGATTCCAACTTTTGTAGCGCCCTTCTTCTTCTTCTTTGTAGCGGCATTGCTTAATACATTTGCGTCGCGTGATTTATTTATTTGCAAGCACAAATCTAAAAACAAACTACAGCAACACAAATAATATACTATGTATCACATGACAGTGCAAGAACTCTGCAACGCGAACAGATGGCAGCGCGGCTGTTACGAATCCCTAAAATAACAAAACTTCTTTCGACGGCGTGCTATGGAAACCTTGCACGTCCCTGCTACCTGAAAGCCCACCTCCCTCCTGCACGCCGCCCCCCCCCCCCGCGCACTCAATTGCACTTGCGTTTGCATTTGAAATGACTCGGGAGCTTTTCACAAGTCGAACTTTTCAAACTTCGTCATAAAGTATGGAGTGCTTAAGAATTACGAATGCATAATTCTGTGCCGCTTCGCCCGCTCTCGTGCTCGCACGTGAGCTCGCAACCTGTTTCATTGCAGCTTGCTGAGCATTGCTAGCTTCATTCGAATGCTTTGACATGAACGGAAAGCTTAAAACTCGTAGCTGTGGCCGGCGTTGCCGACCGAACGTTTGCTGTGCACAAGTTAAAGCAGCTGCATTCCATCTTACAAGTTCCCGTTACTGGCTGTGACTCTTTCCGATAAAAATTGAACATTTATTTTTCATAATAGTATATTCTCTATAAATATTAGCGGCTGCGCTAAGTACTTTGAACCTCGTGTCGCTTTGACTCGTGTTCTCGTCTTACTCGCCAACTAGTCACGTGATTCGAATTCAAACCGCTTCAAGAAACGCTTCAGGAATGTGTCAATATTCTCTTCCTTGTTAAAGGATAGTTTTTTGCTACTGGTCACTAGGTTTTTCGTACTAATTGTAGTAAATAGCGTTCGAAGAGGTAGGAACAGCATCGTGCTTTCTCGGAAGACTCTGACAACGAGCAAGAATATCTGCCCGCGGATCTGACGACCTGCGCCCAAGTGCAAATTCCATTCTCTGAATATTTTCGAAGACATAATCGGGAGTTTTCTGAAACCTCCGAGATGTTTTCTGCGCTCTAAATCAGCTGGCGCGGCTGCTGGTCTAAATCATGACCTTGACGCAGAATTAAATGATGTAATTGAAGAAGAAGTAAAACGAACGGATCCAATGCGGCAGAATTTTGCTTGAATATCGCGTTCTTGGCTAACTGCCACATTTCCGCACTTAGCAACCGATTCTCCAAAACAACTGGCACCTAGTATCTCTTTCTTTGGATCATGCGCAATTGAAAACTGCTGCGGCCAGCAGTGCATCGTTGAATGACTATGTTCAGTTAAAGCTACAACTTTGTTGAAGTAACAAGTTTTCTCTTACGATAGGCTTCACCTTCTCGTGTCGTTTTCATTTGGTGAACAAACATGTACATGTTGAGTGAAGAAAGAAGAGTGAGTATAAGTATAGATATTTAAATTATTCCCACAATAATTTCAACAAACAATTGCAATTGACGTTTGCCTTTAAGGAAGCAACGTTGTGTAACCCTCGCATGAGTAACGCTGTTGTGTGTGTTCAGACAATTTGCAGCCAAAAACGAAACCGGTCGTAAATGAAAACAGACTGAGTTCGTGGGGATACGTTCGTGGGGACACGAAAACCACGAGAGTATTATTAAAGGTATTAAAATTGCAAAGACCATATAACTAAATATGGTCTATCGTATAAAAATCTCTCATCTACTATGTACGCAAACGATTTTCCGAGACACAAAAATTTAATAACTTGTGTAATTTCAAAAAAGAACTGTGCTCAAATTCATTTCATCTTCCATGTGTTTTGATTCAAAAAATTAATCAAATCAAATTTTCAATTCGGAGATTTTCAAGTTGTCATCAAGCGTTTCGAAGTGTTTCTAAGGACTGTCCTCCTAAAGGCTATGTTTAGAAATCAGAACAAAAATATGCCGCGAGCTACTAAGGTACGTTTAACGATCTAACTACGATAGGTTGTCCAGGCCCCGGACCCGGCAAGTGGTGTTCCCAACAAATCAATCTATCAAATGGTTCGATCATTCCCGGCGTTTTTCCTGCGATAGAATTCCTTAAGAGCTGCCTCACATCGCAAATATTTAGATATTTAGCTCCCTCGAGCTTTAATGAGGACTGGCTTCGGGGAGATCATTTAAAGCATTCTCTTTTACAGGCACATGACACCTACGAGCTGTATTCGTTGGAAGCGTACTTGAAGAACAAGTCTCAGCGTGAATTGACTGATGGAGATCAACGAGATCCCATCACCAAGCTGCGTTTATTATGCTTCAGCCGTGGCGCAACAGGAATACTGGGCCTTGCAAGGTGAGCTTCTAGATCAGAAAGTAACCTTTAAATGACCGGAAACCCCGAATAGAGCCTTCCGCAATCTGGACGATGAGGGCAGCAAGGCCATCAATCGGGAGGAGTTCACAAAAGGAATACGTGACTTCGGCCTGGAAGTCAACAGCGAGGAAATCGGGGAAATGTTTTCAAGGTAGTCTCTAGTGAAAAATAGTAAAAGTTCGCATTATTATACGAGTCTCGTCTAGCTTTGACGAAGATCGCAGCGGTTCGATTGGCATGACAGAGTTTCTGGTAAAGTTGCGAGTAAGTAGACCGGCAAAACGATTTCAACCTACCATTTAAGGAGTTGTCTTGCAGCCACCTATGCCACAGGGTCGTCTAGACATTATCGACCAAGCCTTTGCAAAGATGGACAAGAATGGCGACGGGACCATCACTACAGGCGACTTGAAGAAAGTGTACTCAGTAAAGGAGCACAAACTATTTCAAAGCGGCGGCATGTCAAAGGAAGAGATACTGGCCGAATTTTTGAAAAATTTCGAGGGCGCTCGTGACCATAATGATGGAATGGTATGTATTCCTCTGCTTATCCATTGGTTGCTTTCAATCTACGTGGTTTCAGATCACCAAGGAAGATTTCCTCAACTACTACGCTTCGATCAGCGCCTCCATCGATGACGATATGTATTTCGATTTGATGATGCGTCGCGCATACGTTTTGTAATTCCTATCAGTTAATAAACCATTTGTCTTTGATCGTGTGAGATTAAACCTGAACATAATACTAAACTAAGTTACCCATTAAAAATTGTGCGTTAATAAAACCATTGTGTAGTATTAATTTATCCAACAACCGGATTGTGCAGAGCGAAGCCAATGTAGGGCATTATGGATTGATAAGAAATTTAACATTTTTGAACATGTTTGGCATCATAGTTAAAGTTGTAACTTGTGACCAAGGGGAATTGTAACTCTAACAGAAATTGGGAGATATTTTCGAAAACCCTATTTTGTGTATAATGACAGTAAAATTTGCTTTCAAAACGAAGTACCGCCGCTGCTGATCCAAAGTACCGGTAATATTTAATTTTTCTCTCTAGTAATTTTTTACTAGAGCACTACAATAAACCAGTAATTCCTGTTGATGCTATGCATAGCTGTGCAATATAAAAAATCAAACTTTCAAGGAAAGAAAACCAAAATACAGAAATCAAAAGCTTGAAACTAAATTTTGTCAACACCAAGTGAATTCACGACGCAGTTTAGCAAAACAGATGTACGCACACATAAACGTTTTATGCTTGCTCTCTCGTTGCTTCTCTTTGTTCGTGATTGCTTCTCTCTGCTCACGTTTGCTCTCTCCTTGTTTGGTCTTCCCCTCAGTTGTTCCTACCCTACCCTGAAGTGATGAGGTATCGCAGACCGAGATGCAACTTCTGTATACTATTTATTCTGTGCTATTACCTATGTTGTGTACTGTTCAGTAGGGACGTCGGAATTCCATGCAATATAGAGATGGCTCTACAAAAATCAGGAATATTAGGCGTTTTTATATCGCATACTTGTAGTGGATATAGTGGGTTCGTTCGAAAGGGCTGCATACCATGTATGGATAATAAGATGGACTAACTGCACAGGGTAAAACATTGATAAGTGTGAATGATTATGATGATGACATAAACATGGGCGATATTTTGTCAAACTCCATGTGTTGTCGATGCATATAAATTATGAATCAACATGAACTTGGACATAAAAAACATTTCATTATATTAATTTTTCCGTTATCCTGTGATGAAATGCGAAATAATAAGCGAAATCTCAACGTCGACCTATCGGGAACCGGCGCACGATTCTACACATCTTCCGACACACAGAGAGCTGCAACACGCAGAAATACAAGTATGCAGACAATACTTTAGCGGAAAATATATTGTATGCACTTAAAAATGTAAAACAAGTAGGTTTGGTGCTGAAGTCGCATGGAATTATTTGTGTAATTAATTGAACAGATATTTTTAATGCACCGCTAATTGGCTGCTAATGCTGTTAATGGAACACGAAAAGCGATCGCCTATGCTCTTGCGCCCGTGTGTGTGTGTGTGACAACGCACTAATGCACGCACACATGTACGCCGCTGGATGTTTAATTTATGTTCCATGTTCAGTTTGAATTTATTTATTTTTAATTATATAGTAATTGCGCGCACAACGCAGCAAGGCACATTTTATCGGGAATTATTTTTTAATTTCGAGGCCTTTGTTGCCAGCAGAAGCATTGTTGTTTGGACATCATTACGGACGTGTGCAGATTAATTGCATTACTGCCAAACATACAAACTTCAGTATTATAATATTAACGCTTATGCAGAGGCCGCCATGAGTCGTAGTTTAAACACTGGCAAAAAACCCATTGCTCTTAACACATCTTTGCCGTCCTTTAACCCGTTTTTTGTGTATGTGTGTAACCACTGAATATGTTAAGAATATTCTATAAAGCGAGCGAACCACGTTTGAAAGAAAGGAGAGATCCACTTGAAGACAGTCCTCGTCAGGACAGAGAGTGGGCGGGTCATGTGGTACAGAGACCAGGATTGTGCCCTGTTCTCGAACTGATTTCGCATCGAAAGCAAACGTTTTGAATATTATTAATTCGTCTCCTTAAAATATACAAGTATTTCGTATTGTATTATTTAACAAGGACACTTCCTTTGTAAAGAACACTTTTGTACTGACAACTTGTCCTAAAAAACCCCTGCCCGGCCCCCTGCATACACTGCGGCCTGACATAACATGAAGTATCTCATTTGACACTCAATTGAGCTCATTGTAGAGTGGAATCAATCCCAGTATTCATTTAATTCATCAACGCCGTTGTTCACAGCACTAATGAAAACCACGGCGCGTGCAACATTTCATCAGTCATGCGTCCATTCCGTCAGGGCGTCGAGGGAAGGCAGGAAGTTTGCCATCGCATGCGGCAGGCGCCAACGGAAACGGAAATTGTTGCGCTTTGTATGCAAAATATGGCCGCCACATTGAGTGCCGCGAACCTCGGATTGACTGATCCATTGAATCGAGAGCCTTCAGACTTGCAAGTTCTTCCATTTCAGTTTTCCGCAGTTGGAATCTTTTTCGCGGTGAAACGCCGGTTGCCGGCCCACGGCTTCTATGGCACACTTGCGGCCAGAGTGAGAAATTAAATTGTTCGGTTAACTGTTGAGGCTCTGCGGCGTCACAATGCTCTGGCGATGCTTCGCTTCTGGCGATGACGGCACGGCTGGCCGCTGAGTGCACATGGAAATTTTTGATATTGACAGATATTCGCAGTTGCTGGCAGTTCACACGTTGATGATTTTCACGTGACTTGCATCCAAATTGATTTCCAGCTTCAATATTCGCAGTCTTTATTTATACATTTAAAGTTGAAAGCACGGCGAATGACCGACGGGTTTAAACAGATTTTAAAGATAATCGTTGAAAATTATGGCATTTTTCCATTCTAAGATCGCAATTGGTGAGCCTTGAATTCGTAAAGCGATTCCAAGCACAAATAATAAGAAACGTCTTTTCAATAACAATGGAAAATCCATTACAACAATGAGCTCGCTTTGAATTGGAACTCAGCATTATGGAAATAGTCTTGTTTGGAAGCAGCAAATCGTTTCGTTTCCGCTTACGTTGTCTGCTGGCTTCGTTGATATCATATTGAAGTTGACATGCTTCATGGGGCCGCCGCGTGCGGAGGAGCGCGGGCAATGCTGCTCCCGAAGATGGCAATTTTCCACTCGAATTACGCTAAAGTTCATGCTTGGATTGCTTGAAAGAAAATTGCTACAAGCAAACAAGGTGAGTGAAGTATAACGGCAGTATTTTAATATTCATCAATACATTTTATCAATAAGAGTAGACTTCCACTTTCATTAATAAGTATTTATAGTAAGTATGGTGTGGTATTTATTCCATGTCACTACTATCAATTGAAGGAGCCCGAACCTGTTGTTTTTGCTTGCTTACTTGGCCGATCTTCCTTTCGTTATTTATTACTCAATGTCGTCCAGGTGATGAGCCCCATATACTCCTATGTATTGCATTTGTATTGCTGCTTGTATTTCTGTAGAACATGGCTTCAATTGCTAGCGTTGTTCGCAAATAATAGACAACTGGCATCGCCCTTGCATGCGTTTTGTGTGCATGTGCTCCCCTCCCACAGTATCGTTCGTAGCACTGTCAACACGTTGGTCAAAGTTTGTAGGGACCCCCTGTGAAGGGAAGACCGAACCCGGGAAAGGAGTGCCACAGAGTACCTCAATCGATGAGTTACTACACATGCATTTCCATGGCTAGTACACGTGTTACATGGCTGAATACATATGTACATATACTATATGTGTATAAGAGTAAGTGTTTGTGTGTGTGACAATGTTTGCAACTGCGCTCCGGAAGCAATCAAATGATCACCTGGATAATATCATTAGGATAACCACGCCAACATCCTGCTTCAAGTACACAATCGTACTTGGGGCAAACGAGGGAGTTTCTTGGGAACAAAAAACCTTCCTTGATTTTCCTTTGTGCTTTGTTTTAGTCGTTTGAAAACTAAATGAAATTAATTCTGTCGCATCAGCTGGCAACTTGTTCCTGATGACAGCCTCTTTCCACCCTTCTTTGTTGTATTTGGTTTGACAGTACGATTTCGCAGGTTTCTCATGTGTTGGCATTTAGTTTAGTGTTTTCTGAAGCCTTGCAGATCTCATCGCCTTTTTAACGGAGCATCATAACTGTGCTCATTAATTGCATGCACAACAGTTGCCGAGTACGTAAACAAATTGCAGTCCAAACTTTTAATTGCAAAAACCTCGCAACAGAATTCATGGACTGTCTTTCGAAAAAGGCGAGCAGCTCTGGCGCAAGCACAAACATTAACTATAAATAATCCTCACCCGAACGAAGGCACCGAAACTGAAGAACATTTCAAAACGATCCACTCCACTGAGTTGCCAACTTCGCCACTAGTCTGAGCCAGGAGCGTCGTATAAGAAGTTCTGAAAGCAATCGCAGCATGTTATCAATCGGAAATGGATAACGGAATTTACATTTATAAGGCGGCCACACCTTGTGCCCACTAACAGTTCTCTTGTTCATATTAAAACTAATCCTTTAGCATCTCGGAAAGATAAATAAATTATCATTGGGACGGATATGTATCACATCGACCATTTCGGATCCATTCGATCGAAGTTTGTCGTGGATATAATGAAAATATCCACACTGGTTATCATTTACTGAGCACATCAATCAGAATTCGTTCTTAAAATAGTACTGCGCACAAAAACTACAGAAACACAATACTGTCTCAGTTATATTATCCTCGCGTTTATGAAAGGACCCCAAATTGTGTACTCAAGAGAACATAAGTAAGCAATCGGATGGTTCTTTGGCTGGGTGTTAAAACGAAATAAAGGAAAACTGTACCGCATACACAATATGATCCAATTTAATCCTACGCAATACAAATCGAACGAACACGGCTGTCAACGTATAGCAACGTAACGATTTTGGCAAATGGCAAAAAAAAAACAACCCACTGAACATGATAACAAATACTTAAATTCGAAACATAAAATAATAATGTGAATGCATATTTTGTACTTTTCTTTAAACAAATGCAGGCTGAAAAAAGGATTACTAAAACTAGACAGATATTTTAGAATAGAAAAACAGATCCTTGTTGACTTCTAATTGCATCGAGTTAGGAATACGAATTTGCACGTAAATATGTAGTGTTTGTTTCTAGTTAAAAATAATGACGACGTATGTTGCTGGGGTTTCGGCTGCGGTCTGCCGGTTTTTCGCAATTAGCAGCATTTCACTCCGTCAACTGAGGTAACCAATGAGTAACTAACTGAGTGATGCCAGAATGAGGGTGGCTGGTAGCACATTTGATTGTGTCATCATGGAAACTTTGCTAGTTAGCAGTGAGTCTGTGCAGCAACTTGCTGGCTGTAATCCACACACTGAACTCTGTTTAATTAGCATTAAATTTTTCGGCTCATTCAGGCAGTGATGCTCTTTTGTATGTCATATTTCAATCTTAATTATGAGTAGTAATTGAGTTCATAAATAGTGTAAAACTAAAGCAGCGAGGTTTCTAAGCTGATGGGTTGGCCACTCCATTTTAGCGCGAGCTCATAACTACTTATGAGCTACTTATGAGTATAACTACTTAATACTGATCCTAGAATGAATCATTAACTGAATGATCAGGTCTTGAATTGTCCTAGCCGCTTATTTGGCTGACCTGCCTTATTGCTAAGAGACACTAACTGGACACGTCAAGACAATCCCCGATCTTTCACGTTTACCATATAGAAGCAATTACAATGCTGGTTCTGTGGACTCTGTGGGATGTGCACATACATAATTTGTATTTAACTTTTAGAACCTTGCAATCCACGCAACCATGACGAGTGCAGCCACCGGTTTCAGTTATCAAAGTGCACAGATGCACAAACATCTTCTGGGGACTTCCTTCGCCAGGTGCACCGCATGTGTGTATAGGGAATAATAAAGTGATAAGATTGAAGCGCCATTTATAAACAACAGCAACAAACGGGGTGAAAGTGACTCCCACACAATGCCATGGCAGCACCTACAATAACAACAACAACAACAAAATTAATTAACCTCATCAGGACGTTTTGCTGGATTTTAATTGCATTTCCCGATCCCTCGCGCAACAAAGCCGACAGGCAACTGTTTCCTATACTTATTCTTGGCACTCTGCGCACTACTATTATATTATAGTATTCATTGTTGTTCTTGCACCTTGTTTCTGCTCATGCTGCTAGCATTCTGTCCTTGATACGGAGTTTGTTTTATTTGGATTTCCGCTTTTATTGTTGCTGTTTTCATTTATTGCATTCGCAAAGGAAGAACTCTGCAATGGACGGCAAGTTATCAACGCCGGCCGCAGCCACGAGAGCAGAAGCACGGGACAACAAAAGCGAGAAGAAGAAAGGTGGCTGCAGCAACAATAGTTTCGTATCATCAACAACACTTCGCCACAGTAGCGGCGCCAACTGCAAGCACGACCAGAGTAACAGCAGCTGCTGGTAAGTAAACCGAAGATTTAATTGAGCTGCTGTTTTTATTTCTATTACTGTTTCCACATGCGATGGCGCTGTCGTTGTTGAGTTCGTTTCAGACACACTGATTTGCCGCTGTAACTATTTAAATGAAGTTAGGTTAGGCTGGGTAGCTACTGCTTAACATTTCATCTTCCGGATTCGATCATTTTCAAAGACGATTTACGACTCGGCTACAAAAGCGTACATTCTTGCGTTACACCTCGCGACTAGGAAATACATTTGTACAACCACGTTCTTGCTGCTTATCGTCTTGTCCATGTACATCTTGCTTTGCACCAGTGGATTCTATGCCACTCCCTCCGCTGGAGATTCCGCTTTAATAAGGCTTCAAAAGGAGGTTTCGCCGTGGCACGATTTACTGCTCGGAATGTATTCTGTGGCACGCCATGCTTCCGAATGCCGTCGCTGATTACATCTAAACGAGTGAAATCGTGTTAATGGGCTTAAAAGCGCCAGGAACTTTTATTGGACGGCGAACGGAAGCAGCAATTTTAGGTGCAGGAATAGCTTTTCAACGGTTTTCATCGGGTTTTGAAATGAATACCTCAAGCCGATAGATGTAGGAAGTAAAACAAAACTAAGAACTCCTAATGCAAACCACGGAAGACGAAGATCAGGAGTTATCGATAACTGAGGAAAATGTACAATGAAGCAGCTTCCTCTTGAATTACTGCAAGTTATCATTCTTAATTGAGAGGATTTGTCTCCAAACCAAACTTGGAAAGAGAAATAAAGAAATATTTATTGTAGGATGTTATAAAAGCAAAAGTGATTTATGATTTTATTGATTGCTATGATTGTAATAAGCAGAACTTAACTTCTTTACCATAAGAGAAACATCACTCGTTCCTGTGGTTGAAAAATAACCCCTAAACACCAACCTACTTGAGTAATGCTTGAGCAATCGACAAATGGAATTAAACTCATATAATTTGGTTCGATTGATTTATTTATTTACGCTTGTTACTTCAATAGTTTGAACATAGAAATTAACAAATGGGATATTATATCGGTTTCCTTGATAGTTTTCATATTTTACTTCCAAAACATACATATTTTAATACTGCTTTATAATCATAACTCTTCGTCGATCAACACCGTGTAGTGTTGGATTCGGTTCAACCTTGATTTTTAATACATTGGAGGGGTTATACATTTTATACATAACCATATCTCTAGAGTAAGTTAACATTTGTCGTGTCAGATCTCAATTTCGATCGCAATATATGTACAGTATACATTTTCGTAATATATTCCTACAGATGTTGGTTTTCTGAAGTGAGCTGGATTTGTGTGATTTTAGGGTTCGAGTAAAATGTGTGCATACATACCTAGTAGTTTACATTAAATTTAGTCTGATCTTAATCGTTAGTAATGCTTTCTTTGGTATTCAGTAATTTTTGGGTGCAATACATACATAAATGGATTTGATTTTATCTTAAATCGAGATCATTCTGGAACTTTATGTTTTGCTTTTCTAAAAATATTACCATCAATTCTTGTATAATTTCGAAAATAAATTATTTACAAGTTCTTACAGATTAAGTTCGTTTTGCCCTGAATAAATCTAAATTAAATTAGAGTAACTTAAATTAGAGTAACAAATAGCTGAGTATACTTTTAGTATCATTCAAATCAAAGCTACCAATGAAATTAAATATCCGTATAGGGCCGTAATGGGTTATCCTCATCGTTTATCTCAAATACTTTGAGAAAAAATATATCACAAATAGTATTTTAACGAAACAATAATTAAGTGTTAACGAGAAACTTGAGGTACAATTCGTTTATAGTTTGCTTAAGACGAAAAGAATAACACGAGTAATAATAATTGCAAAAACTAACTAATGATACGGAATTAAATGCACCGATTTAATGTTATAAATATATACATAAGAATTGATTTGGTCTAACTAACTAACAGCTAGTGTGATATAGAAGCATCGCTCAGCGCCGTCTGCACGCTGCACACCAATGCAAGGGCTGATCATAAGAAGCCTTGACGCAGCGTCGCTAGTGCCAGAGCAGTGATCGGGAAGCTGGAAAAGACCGCCTGCAACCTTGAACCTGAGTTCGAACCTGAGTTGGAGGCAACACAAGCAGGACGGGAGAATGAAAACTTGTTGCGATTCGGCTGTAAATGCTGAAATGTGAGCAGCACTTACCACTTCCGGTGTGCACCAGCATCTGATTGTTCAGGTTGTCGTTGTGCAGCAACAGTGCACTGAGTGACGTCTCACGCTTTAGGTCGGGAAAATTTTCAATTTCCGCCACGCACTTCAGCTCCAGAGTGCGGCCGCCATCGAAGAAGAAACGCGCCCCGTTCAGGTAAAAATTTACCTGCAGCCTCTGCCTACGAAGGATGTAATCATGAGCTGGGATGCTGTTGTCGATGCTGGGCTGCAGTTCCGCCATGGGGGCCTGGAAACAAAAGCGGGATGAGTCGCAACTATGCAAAGCATAGCAACTGCTACCGGTTCCGGCAGACGACCGACACTCACCGGCTCTCCGTTGATGTGCCAGGTCAGTTTTGTTGCCAAACTGGAGAAGTCCGACGTGCAGGTGGCGCTGACAAACTCATCCAGTCGGTACATGGAATTGAAGCTCTCGATGAGGGGATCGCTTTGTGGCAACGCTTAAAAAGAACGGTAAAGTAGTGAGGGATTTGAAGTAATGCATTTCACTAAATAATAAAATAAATTCCCTATATAACAATGTCTGCTTTGAGTTGCCAATGTATATCATGAAAATATAATGCAAAGGTACATATATTCAAATGTGTTTGCAGCACAATAAAAAGAAATAAAAAGTTTCTTGGTCCTAAAATGTTTTTGAAACCTCGCTTAGCTAAGAACTCTTCTGGGCTTTCCAACAATTTCGTGCAAATTAACTGATTTTTAAACTGATTTGATGGACTTTGCTGTTTCACGGATGTGTACTGTTACTGCTAGAAATTTGGCAGTTGCAGGAATCACTAAAAGTTAATACTCACCAGCCACCGTCATGTTTGACGATCTTGTTGCCAGCTTGAAGTGCGGTGCGTCGCCTGAAACCTCGCATCTGTAGACCCCCGTCGATTTGCTACCCAGTAAAGTCAACTCCAAACGACATGTTGACTCGTTGCAAAAATATTTCCCCTCCTGCACCTGCACCCCTGTAAGGGGAAACTTCAAATATACCGGGTGCATCATAGGCGAGTATCTGAAGCGCAAATAAAAGTGACGATTAGATCCATCTACATAATGACAACTGAGTGGCATAACGTTTTGTACTATATAACTATTTTCTATAAAAGCTGCTATAATCTGTATCATTTTTAATTTAGATAATTACATAATCACAACTTTAATGTAAGTTAGTAGCTCTTGTAATTCTAATGAATCCTTCCAACAAAATGAATCTCTTCTTCTAGGAAAAAATAGGTACAGCACTGACTTCAAGAAATTCTATTCATCGAAGCAATATTTCCCATCGCTGCCTGGAAGCCTTTAATTCTTCTCGGTCCTTCAGCAAGCGCTCCCTGGTGGGCCAGTGAATGCAGACTTCCTGCACCGATTAGTGCATTTCACGTAATGCGATCAATTAATTTTTCCGGCCAGTGCAGATTTGGTGCTGACGGGTTGCCGTGGTTGGGTTAGGATCGAAACTGCGCAAGATGAACCAGGCACAAGACTTGCACAACGTTGTTGGTGGCATCATGGGATTGCAATTCATTTTGCTGCCGGCATTCCCTGGCCGGCTTTGATAGCAGCAAACTTTATTGATGAATTGATTGATGTTGCAGGCAAGAACATTTTCAGTTCGGAGCACCCGGTCATGGAGCAGAAGCGTAATCGTGCTATCGAACTTAATACTTTGATTTCTGTCTGCATGTGTGAATGTGTGGAAGGCAGGACTTTTCCAGCCGCAACGGCTTTGCTGTAGCGATGACTTAAGGCTTCACATTTCATTAAACACCACATTCATTTATTATTTGCTGTGCTTGAACCTTGCTGAATGGTGTGAATACACAGAACGAAAGTGCTGTCGACTATATACTTTGCTGCAATATAATCTGTATAAAGTAGAGTGGCAATTTAACCGAAATCGCCTGGACATTAATTAGTTCAAACTCTTTCTCATGTGATGCATTTCAGCAATCTCCGTTAATAACACTGCAGTTCTACTCCAAAAACGCCCATTTCTGAGTGGCTGCAGGCGTGAAGTTGTTGTTTTATAATTTAAAGTCATATTGTATCGCTGGGAAGTGCAATAATATACTCCTCAAAGGAGGTAGTTTTAAGTAACTTATAATAAATATGAACTTTTATACGAATTGCAAAAACTGCTTATTAACTACGATTCAAGTTTACAACTAGAGAACATAATAGAAGAAATAAATGGGATTTTTCACAAACATTTTTTAAACTATCTCTAAATTTTTAGATTTAAATTTATCCTTAATATGTTAAAAAGGAGCCATGCTCTTAGTGCATTGTGCTTTAATGATTTAATAAATTGAATTGCAATTGAAAGTCGCGCGAAGGATGTTAGGACAGGTTAGGTTAATGATAGACTTCTTCTGAATTTGGGTGTGAGAATTCAAAGTTATTGAGCATGTTTTAACTGTGTTTACCTGAAAAACTCCATCTCATCCTTGTACCACTTGACAGAGTTCAAGGTATGGCCACGAATATCGTAACTACAAGCCAACGTCACGTTATCGCGGAAATCAACGATTTCGGGAACATTTATGTCGGTAACAAAGAGACCAGCAACGTAACGGTAATCTGAAAGCAGAAGTTAACAATTTATCGAAATAAAAAATTAACAAATTTCTGAAATTCTAGAACAGGGAAGAGCAAACTAATGACAACGGAAGAAAACTAATACTGAGACCAAGTTTCTTACATACGTAAGTTACGATTCGAAGTACACGCAGTTAATCCCAATTACACTGGATAATATTGGGTAATATTGATGCCAAACATACAGCTTTAAATGTTGTCTCATAGCTCACTTTTGTGTCCAGTTACACTGTTTCAAAACTCGTTGCTGCAGTGTATGTAAGAAATGTTTGCGGGGCTGTTGATTAATATTTCCCATTTGCAATCCTAAACAGCGCTATTACAAGTTTCCTAAACTTTATTTATACGTTACGAGTACACATAAAAAAGGTTGTTTGGAGGTGGGGCAGGCGGAGATTTCCAATGGTGCTCTGTCGTAAAAAATCGGAGAGAAAATCATTGGCACACACTGATCAACTTTATACATGAAGTAAAGTGAGACCACTGTGTCATTCAAGGCGAGCACTCGAGTGGGTCTATAGGAACAACATTTCAGTCGAAAAGTGTCCAGATTTCTTTGCCTGACATACGACATGCGTTTGTTTTTAAATTGCATGTAACGTTACATACATACATACATTCAAACGAGTACATCGAACATGGACATGGAGAGGAACCAGAAGAAGAACTTATAAGGACGCCAGGAAGCTTCCAAATGTCCTTGTTAGTTTATAGCTGAGGCATAAGCTATATTCTACAGCATATGGTTTGCATTCTCTCTTTTAGTGGCTTGCATCTTTAGAATGATTAAATAATAAATTCCCATTATATCGTTATTCAACGAATCATCGAAGGTGAATCCCAGAACCATTATAAAGGTACATATGCTTATACAGACTTACATTCCGCATTTATTACCTACATTTACACTACTTTTGTTTCGTCATAGTTGAGCACCGCGGAATGAAATTGCAAAGAACGAACCCAATTGGGCATTTCGGCGAAAATTACGACTTACCAATTGCTGTCAGAGCCACTAAAAGGGGCAAAATATCCATTTTTATGTGGGTTCTGTCCTGCTGATTTGTCCTTGATAACAACTGCCTGCTTAAATGTTAATCCGTTGTACAATCTTCGGCGAGATCAGCGAGAAGAAGCCGGCGCTTGTTTGATTACTCATGAGGAGCAACTGTGACTGGCCTCATTTACAGCTCACAACAGGAGGATATCAGTTACAACTTTTCAATTGCAAACAAAAATGAACGCGTGCGAACACAGAGGAAGTGCGACAAGTGCAAAGAGCAGTGCTGCTGACGGGCAAAGACTGCAAGCATTTAAATGAATTCTTTATTGTGAATATACTTCAATTGCAAAAAGGACATGCAATCTCGTTGATCTGCCTGTTGTGGTTGTTTCCCGCGAGTTTTACACACGTCCTCACGGTCACGCTTTCGTTTTTAGCACAACTTTTAATAATGTATACACGCCGATAACGTAAGTCGCCTCTTCCACGCACTTCGAACGCTTTTATTGACAATGCAATTTCACGCCAACAAACGCAATCAAATGTCCTGAGACATGCAAAAACTGTTTGTTGTTTCCTCTTTCATCTTCTCTCACTATTTCTCTCACGCGTTGTGCTCACGTCTGCTTTTATGATTTTACTCGCAGATAAATCGGATCTGGCGAGTTATTTTATGTTAATTGCTTATATTTCGGCTCAGTACTGATTTCGCTCACTTTAAATTACATTCTCAAGAAGCATTCTCAATTTTCACAT
The DNA here is from genome assembly GCA_943737955.2 of Myopa tessellatipennis. Taxonomy (NCBI): domain Eukaryota; kingdom Metazoa; phylum Arthropoda; class Insecta; order Diptera; family Conopidae; genus Myopa; species Myopa tessellatipennis. The sequence goes on along the minus strand of OX031314.1, from coordinate 60,827,065 downwards.
CTTTGACCTTTACTTCCTTGACTCGGCTCGAAACTTATTTTTACTCCTAGGCGGCACGACTGTCAACGAGCTGGCGAAATACATACATATGTTGCTATAGGTTTGAGCATTGGGGACGAGGACTTCAAACGAAATGTCTTTAGCACTGCCGCGCACTTATTGCCACACTGTTTCAAGTTTACTAACTGACTGAAGTGTCAAAGACATTGCGATGCTACTTCATGTCCTAACTGAGTGCGTTCCTTTTGACGTTTCGCTAGGTTTCGGGAAGACTTGCAGCTTTGTAGTCGAAGGATGCTCTTCGCTGTAAAGCCACAGGCACACAGATGCTCAGTTTGCAGAGCACTTTGAGAGTTAATCGGAGGCTGCGTGATGCTGAATGGAGCAAATCTTGGTAAAGTCAAAAGTTAATATCGAAGAGCGAGTCTGTGTAGGACTGTGTAGAACTCCTCGCAACCTGCGGCTCTACGTTAGTAAATATTAACGTTGTACAGTCTGCGCTTTTATGTTTTACAGTCGTAGCAGCATTTAACAGCGGACTAACATGCGGCTGTTTCCTGTTAATATCTCTACTGGAGGAAGGTTTCTTAATACATGGTACATTATATGGCATGAAGTTTGTAATCATCACCAAAAATCCATAATAATTAGGACCGCAAACTATGTACATATATTATCATTGTGTGTACCTGTGTATATATTGTATAAAATAAATTAAATTCGATTAATAATAGTTTCTACTTGGTTGAACTTCATATATGAATATAAAAGGGTTATGTACACGTATCGACTTACATACATATATGCAATTGTACATACATTCCAATGATATTCTACCATTCGATTAAATCACAATTTCTTTTTCTTCTCGGAAAACGTTTTTTGAACTGATATGATTATTAAAATATCATGCATTTGACAGAATCGCATTTTTTACCAACGCTGTATTAAATGCTATAAACAAAAAACAAATCTGAACGTATTTTGATTAAGTAATGAACGATTAAGCTTTAAACCCTCAAACAGAGGACTAAAGTCCGCATTAAGCAAAAAAGTGGCATTAGCAGGTAAACTAAATTTGATCAAAATGATTACAATACATTATAATTGCCGCCTCGCACAGCTGCAAACAATTAATTCACGGTTTCAATGAAATGACCACCTGCGAGGCGCATACGAGTAAACATGACCGCTTAAAGCCGAATTTAAACTCGAATTTAAACTCGATGAGCGAATTTGGTATTCCAAAGTATTCATTTAGGTTGGATCAAGTGTAGGTTCCCAGCAACACGGGGTCGCCAACTCCACATTTTTATAAAACAATAGCAAAACGTCTGACGTTCCTCGCATTCATAATATTAAATAATAAGTAGCTAAGCAAAGCGACTTTTAAGCTATCTTTTCAACCGCAAACCGCTTGAATTTTGAACTTTACTTTACTTATGAAAAACCCTACGCCCGATCACTTAAATTCTGATTATAATCCATTCACGCAGGCTACGAATACAAACGTACGAGTAACATCTGAAGTGCTTATATCAGCGCTAAGTTGTACATCAAGAGCGGAATCCGATTGCAAAAAATCGAAGGCTAAAATTTCGAGCCGTCACATATGACCAGGGAAGTGTAGGGTATTTAAGTTTCAACCCGGCTGAACCCAGAGATAAAGTTGTGCTTCTTTGCAGTACGGCGACTAAAGAGCAGCCACCACGAATGCTGATGCTGCATGCTGAACATAACGTGTAACATCGCAGAGTCATCTCATCAAGCGATGAATAATGCAAGGATTTGTTAAGGACACATGACTAGCATAGCCAAGTTAAAGTGCTGCAACTCTAGGACCAGCTTGCAATCCACAGCAGCCACAGTAACAGAAGCACATCAGCAGCAGGAGCGACATACTCGTATATAAGCTGGAGGAAGACAATAAAGTGTTGCCAATCAGCAGTAAAAAGCGGAGTTGCCTAAATTGTTCACATCAACTTTTTGATGCTTTGTTTTGATATTTTAATTGAAGACTTTGTGCAGATTTCATTTCATGAAAGTTACGATTCCTTTTAGCTGTTTTACAGATCCAGAAATTCTAACATTACACTACTCGTATATAAAGAAGTAAATAAAAATATTTTAAAAACTTTTTGCGGGTTCTGCAGAAAGGCAGGAATGGGCGTGGGCCAACTTCAACATAATAAGCTTTCTGATTATGTATATCAGCCACTAACCGAAAACAAATTGTTCTAGTAATAAATCTAGCCGCAAACAGATTGTTTTACAGTAGTTAATATACAGTAATATGGTGAAATGATGCATTGGACAACATAACAGAACCACTGACCACCTGATCACAACTTATTACAAGTCTCTGGAATCAGGGTAGCAAAAAGGGTCTTCAGTGGTAAACACGTATTTATACAAGAACGATTGAATGTCTTAATTACTAATACTACGACTACATTATTTAACATGTCTGTCGGTTTCAAATATGGCCCAAAACTAAACACTTATACAATCAGATTCCATTGCATTGTTTATTTAAAGGTACTGCAAAATACTTGCTTTCGAACGCATTCAATCTTATCTGCATACCAAACACGCTTATCCACAGGCAATTGTTGGTCGGAAGTGGAGCCAAACTTGTAAGTCGGCATACAAAGTTTCTTTAAACGACTTTGCTTACTCGAACTGCGATAATTTCAGCAATATTGGCTAACAACCACCCAAGGATAGCAACTGCAGCACTCGCATGTACAACATAATTGAAAGAAACAGTCGAATGAAACAGTTACGAATCTAGTTGATCTCCTCCAATGTACCAATTTTGACATGAAGGCGGTTTACACAAACATTAAACTGGTGAGGTTGAATACTCTTGGGAATTTATAAGATCCTATTTGTCTGGCTGTGTTCTGTTGCCTGGGGTTCTTTGATGGTTGCAGCTGCTTAAATGGATTTCTTAAGCCCACACGTTGTTCGCTGTCGTTGAATTAACGATTCTTGAAATGCTTGAGCGGGATGTTCTTGGAAATTTTAATACATTAAACACGTATTCATACAAAACATTGGAATAACTTGTAAGTTGTTAAGAATGAGAGTGTGTGTGTTCAAAATAGAAAACAGCTTTGTTTCTTAATGTTATCCTTCGATATCAAGATGCCCAGTCTGTAAACATGTCGGACTCCAGGCAGGTTGGTCTGGACTCATGTATTTTTGCTTCACGCCACCAATAATTTACCACGCATGGACCCAGAAATTAACAAATGTTCCGCGGATAGCTGTAAATTCCTCTATTTGTACGTATACACAAGGCCAACTTCCGTTGAATTCATTCTGGGCATCGTCAAACACTTGAGTGCATGGTGATTGCATCAGAAAGCACGCATTCTGCGTTCGTTTCTAGATTTTAGCCATCCTGACGAACGTTTGCATTTGCTCATAATGCGTTTGTGTGCGTGTGTGTAGCTGCAATGTTGCATGGGACTCAAGCTGCACCTCCGATGCTCGTATTTCCTTCTGTCCAAGAGACGCGATACTGTAACGATAAACTCAGTTGTCAGTCAGCCATGAATTGCAGGAAATGAACTGTAAAATTACAATTTCATCCGATTTGCAATTAAGTTAATGAAAAGATAAAATTTTCCAATTTAAATTTTCATCGTGGTGCTGCCTCGATTTGGCCTGCTGCTGCTGCGTTTGTCGCTGAGTGTTCCAGAATACTGTTGCTCCCCGCATCCGCGGTAATGAGGCTGCACAGAGCAAGGCCCCATTGATGCACTTCAGGGAAATTAGGATCCAAAAATAGTGGATAGGAAAAGTGAGCACGAGCCAACCAATATTTGAAGAATTAGTGACGCAAATCTATTTAAGTATCATGACCACATCCAGCAATATTTTGTTGGTCGAATCTATATACAGACAGCAGAAAGTTCCTCAGAACTCTTTGAACCATGATGTAAACCATGTTTTCTGATTGACAAAAAGGAAAACTAGTTTTATTGGAAAGACAAGTATTGTGGTTTCATTAACTATAGTACAAAAGTCTACTTTTTAAGCATTACATTTAATTACATCGGAATTATTTCGTGGAGAATTTAATGGCAGTTTTTCTAGTTTAAATATTTGATTGGTTACAACGATTTCAACGGTTCCTCGTGTTTCGACGTTCTTAGTTCCATTGAATTTTAACTGAAAATGAAATTTGTATTTAAGACAAATTTGAATTAACCGAAGATTTTTGTATAAATAATTGGAATATACAACAAAGCACAATGAACAACCATGTAAACACACATGCATACAAACAACATATTAACCTGTATATACCATATGAAATGCTGTGGGGCCAACTAAACTCGGTTAAAATTTGTTAAGCGCTGTGTGCTGGGTGCCTGAACATTTGGCGATGTGTAACACTTAAATGTGTAATCTTCCGAAACATTTTTCAACACATGCCAAAGGTTAGGCACATTAGGGTTAGTGCAAAGCCGATTTGAAGTAAAAATAGATCAAAATCTCAATACCAGAAGCAGAAGCAGGTATGTACGTTGCGTGCGAATCAAGAGACTTCTTCCGGCGGAAGGGCTCCGAAACTGTTCGAATATACTCGTACGCCGTACGCAGCGCAAACCGCAGAATGAAGCTGGATTTGTTGGTTGTGGGTCTGTGTATGCTGTGGTCTTCTACAGTACAAGAGTGTGAGCATCTCAGCTTGCGGGTAGAACCTTTTCCAGCACTCTGCGGTTTGTGTTGTTGGTGTGTTGCTGTAAAAGGCAGCTGAGTGGTGGATAGTTTTTAGTTCCCTGACTTTAATATTTGAATACTTAATATTTTCCGTTACTGCCTTATTTGTATTTATTTCGAATCGTCGGTCTTTTTGAATTTTTTATGCCCGATCTTATCTGCTTAAATTGCATAATTTATTGAAATGATAAAGAACCAGCTGCTGAAGTCGCTACGACCGCACGGACGCCGAACAGCATACGAATTTGTGATTTAAAATATTCTGCCCGGCCTCGTCCACAAGAAAGAAGACGGGCATTTCCAGTTGTCTTTTCACACATTCTCTCGCCGGGCTCTTTTCCGGCGGTCGGGGCTGTGAATGTGTGCGTCTGTCCTTGTCCGCGTGTGTGTGCTCTACTGCACGTGAGTGTTGGTGGACCTTGGCAGTTCAATACTGGGCCCCTGAATTATGTCTGAGAATATCTACGTAACGACGTCTGGCACCAAACACCGCATTTTTATGGCTTTGTTTCAGGCAGCATGCTTTTGAGCAAATAAACGAGTCATTGAACAAATTTTTGGGTGTCGGCGGAGCACGTGAAGGATTACTATAAATTTTGTGACAGTGATATTTACTTTTGTGATTTTAAGGCACGTCAGATATAAAGTTATTTTTATGAATTACGATCAAAACAAAAGCAAAAGTGATTGAAAACCAACCTTGTGCAGGAGTTAATTATTAACAAAATAGCAAGGATCCGAAGAAGCCAATAGCCAGCGTCTACCCACTGAAATACTGAAAGAAATAAATTAAAGAAACGCATCCACATTGAAGCTTAGAATCAGGAGCAACGCTTTTAAGGAGCAAAACCTGAAAGAGCCAAGTGAAAGCGAACGCAGGAAAACCAAACGCAAACCTTCACAGTTCGAAGTTCGATTTATTGGTAAGATGCTCAGCCATACAAGCACTAAGCAGGGATTTCTAAACTAAGATAAGCAAATCCAAGAAAACACAACAAACATGAGCACAAATGAAACTCGTCGAGGGTGATGCGACTTGGCAAGTATTCGCTGGTATTTTCGCTGGATGAACTGCAAGAGCAACAGCAATTTGCTCGAGATATAAATAATTTGCATAATGTTCGTAGGCGGTGCTTTCGGGAGGGCGCAAATTTGAATATTTCTGCCGTTTCTTAGCCCACAAAAATACTCACTTTTCGATTAGAGTGTAAATAAAAGCGGGCCAGCTGCGAGGATTGAAAAATAGAAACAGACCTTAAGAACATTAACACTACGTTCTAAATATTCATTTCCATTCGATGACTGATTCATGAAATGCTTTCGATATGTCCGTTTCACTCTTTAATATTCACTTTCCTAAATTTAAGGTAACCATTCAGTTTTTCTCGCTCTTATTAAATGTTATGCCATATCGTCCTCCGTTACTTCTGTCGTTACACCGTTACACCAGTGCTTGAGCTGCTTACGATTAAATCATCGCAATTTCAATTGCTGTGAAACGCAATTCTATCTTATATGCTTTTTATTCATAAAGTTCTGATGGAATACAACGTGAATAAATTTTCTGCCTTTCTCTATCTTTTGAAGTCAGCTGATTTTGTGGGACGATCAAAAAGTCGGCTTGTGGGAGGACGTGGGATGAAGCACAGTCACAGAAAAAGAAATGCTCCGATTCCGAACATCCTGAGAATGCTCGACACCCATTTTCTGGACAAATGATAGTCGTTTCTGCTTTTATTATGGTTGTTTTTGAACCCGCAATATACCATTAACCCTCTAGTGCATCCTTTTTGAGTTAACATTGAAAACAAACTCATTGAAACACATACGACGCACGTTTGGCACCAACATGAAATGAAACAAAATATGACATAAAAACCTAGAGGGAGAAATATCTGATGGTGCTTGTGGGACCACAACAACGACAGCGTGTTTATTCCTACTGCAGCAAGGATACTTGCCCAAGTAACCGCAATACACACGCTTATAATTGCGAGGACAACCTCAGTAAGGGCAGAAGTAGCCATAACAATAACAACAATGCCGACAGAAACAAAGCTCACGAATTATATTGTATAAAAACGTTTGTGCAAACAATTCCACCGGAAAAGTACGGAGGAGCAGACGGATGACTCTATGTTTTATTAGCAGTTTCTGTTTATTTCCCGCAGGAGTAATAAAAAAGAACAGAAGGACGAACAACGTAACATTACCCCGTTGTGGCGAGGATATATCGAATGTACGCATTATTGCGGCACTACAGCAGCAGACGAATCAACGTGAATATGAGTATTGAAGAGAGTGTCTCACCTATGAAACCTTAAGGCCTGTACTATTACTATCCTGATGATCCCTCTGACACCTGCCAATGGCCTTCTGTATGAGCTGCTTAGCCGTTAGCGTTGTCCACAGAAACCCGGTAACCAACTTGAACTCAATTTCGATCAATTTTTCAAGTGCAGGTGTTGATGTGCAGCCGACGTGCATCAAACTGCAGGGATGCGTGTGCATCAGAGTGTGACTGTTTATATGTTTACACCTGATCTTTCGCATTCAGCGCTCATTGACATGGCGCTTGGAAAATACACTCCCACAAAGGAAGCCACAGCACAGAAACAACACATGTGACGATGTCGACAGAGTGCCACGCGCAACCAAACTGCAGGTTGACGAAAGCCTTCGGCTTCTCCGCACTTGGTTGCAGGTCGGAACTAATGAAGTCTAAACATTATTTGCATATTTCTGGACCTGGAATTGCAAAAACGGTTGCAGCCCCGTGCGAGCACTTCTCTGGTCCTTATTGCATTCCGACGGCTGCATGTCAGGCTCTCTGCACTGAGCAAGCAGTGCGTTGTGGTTACCATGGCGTCGGAGGGGGACCGCAAGGGCGGCAGGTGGCAGGCGAGCGCAACTAAAATCACAAAATGGAAAAGTCACCCATGTCCGTCATGTTGCGCCAGGTAAAGAGGAATACGGGGCCTGTGCAATCAAATCTTACCCAAGAGTGTGAGGGTTTTTGTGCTGGATGGATCGCGTGTGTGAGTGTGAGTGTGTGTGTGTGAAATTAACTTCACGTGCACTAGCAAAACCTTCCTTGCCATTGGCTAGACGGGACCGGATAGACAACTGGTAATTGCGTGCTACAATAGCTGTTGAACAAAAGGTAACTTTTTCATCTACGCTCAAAAAGTAACCTGCTCACATACATCAGAGTGTGTGTGTGTGTTTGGATACCTCAATCCTTACACTAAGCATGTGTATTTGCCAACGGTTGCCCGTATGTTTCTGTGTGTCTGTGTGTGTGTGTAAAGTGTGCTCTGATCTGTGCAGATACTCAAACACTCACGCAAAGCTAACTTTAAAAACTTTAACTTGAGGAGATTATGCAAAACGTTTAATTTATCCTAACTTAATCAATAATATTAGTGGGACCTGCTAAATCAAAGGCACTAAAATGCACACAAGTAAGTACTGAAAGCGCGCCAATATTTCGAATAGTATCTAAATTAAGCAGGCAATTGGGAAACAAAACTTTAAAATAACTACGCTGGATTGACTTTAGTAGCTTTAGATGTCTACGAGCATGTCACTTACCCGATGCGATCCTGTACTCTTTTTATGAAGACTTTAATTATAATAACACGAGAATAACACGCAGCTACAGCAACATTTCGCTTGCGTATACATACGTAAATTAATCGGCAAATACGCCCTGATTTAATTGGTAGCAGCAAAGGAAGATTTGTTTACACCACCCAACGAAAACAACACCTGCCCCCGCACACACTCCCACTCAAACAATGCCCTGGATTTGAGGTGCATGGCAATTTGGTCCTGCCATTGATGGTGTTTCTAGAGCATCATTTAAAATGCTGCCAGGATGTTGCAGCAGCAAGCAGTGACGCAGCCGTAGTTGAATAATTAAACACCGCAACGCGATGTCACCGCGATGGCACCGTTTGCCGCATCGACTGCCGCCAAGGTTAGGTGAGTCCGTGTTCAATGATTGCTCGTGTGTGAGTGCAGGTGCTTCCTCGTGCGTCGCATCTCGGCATTCGTCACTTGACTGACATCAAGAAGCTGTATTTGTTAAGTTCTTCTTCCTACTTGCCATAAGATTTGCATTACACAGAAGCAATGCCATGTGGAAATATATAAGATAATAAGCACGCTGTAAGACAAATTTGCAATACGATTCTGAGTATAACTGTCAAGAATCTAAAGTATTTTTCGATTTAAGCTACTCGTAATGTTCAACGAAATCTCAGACAAAATCCTAAAGCATGTTGACATCTGACAAGCGTCACTTCAAAGCACTTCATCTGAATGGTCCCTTCAAACAACGCAGGTTCGCAAACAATAAATTCTACACTTCTAATGGGCATTTAAACTTTTTAATAATTCGTCCATTCGGCATTCATCAGCATACAATAAACCACCTCTTGCCCACCTCTTCGAGCGCATCCTTCATCTGAACCCTTCATCAGCGACGGTACCAGCATTAACACTCAGCACTACTGAGATCAGCCGTTACCAGCAGCAACAGTCAGCATTTCGCCTTTCTGGATAAGTCCGCATTAAATTGTGAACTCATAAAGTATAGCAATAATAATAACGGCGCCCACAACGAGCTACACTCTGGTACAATCAGCTGCTGCTCTTGTGCGGAAACGTGCGGCCAGCATAAAAGCGAGCGCGAGCCGCTGGCAACATTTCTGACCACAAATTATTTCGCATTTTGCGGCTTTATATTCAATTTTTGATTTTATTGTTGGAGCAACTTCCAACGCATTTAAATTGTTCGTTCGGATTTAATACTAAACAGTTGCTGGTTTAAAGGCGCTTTTTAGGTGATTTAACACTACCTTCTCAACGGGCACAACACGGAGCCGGGGCTATTTGCCAATAATAGTAACTTTAAGCACGGTAAGCGTAGTAATTTTTGCTGTCATAATTCACTTGGACGGACATTTTAGCGCAAAAAATGTCAGCGACGAATTCACACAAACTTTCACAGCTACAAGTAAATAAGTGCTGATGCTGTTGTGATGTTAAATCTATTTGAAAATCGCGGCAGGGAATGGGCAATACTTCATCACCATCATAAATGCTGCAACGCGCATTGAACATTCTGACAGGCTGAAGATAACGACTAACGAGCAATCTGTTCTGCAGCTCATCAGGTTCCTGCGACGGGGTTGAGGGGTGCCGAACTAAACATCTGTCATTTTAGCTTGGGTCGAGTTGAGTTTTCGGCGTGGGTCGCAAACACTGAACATCAAGTTCAGTCGTGGTCGGTGATCTACTCGAAAGTGGCTCGCAGACACGTAGCCGTCATTAATCCGTGCGATGTGCTACTCTCGCTTACAGACTCCATGTGGTGCATCAGCTGCTAGAGCCATGAGCAGGAACAAAATGAACTCTGCTTAATGGAGTAAAACTCACAGCGTCTGTGTCACGCTCTCGCATTCACCTACACACACGCAGATCTTACATTTCGGACAGTGAAGTGAGGTCAAAGCCAGTTATGACTTCATCAACATCACCAACAACTGTTGAAGCAGTGAAATTTGGATAGTGAGACCAAGCAAAAACTCTAAATCCTCAAATGTGTTACTATATGGAATCATTCAGAGTTTGCGGGGGGGAGCTTCTGAGTTACAAGAAGCATTTCAAGTGCTGCTAAAATATTATATAATATAAATGCGTTTATTATATAATATAAATTATCCCATTAATAGGCTAATAATAGTCAACATCTTAGGAAGGCTACGGAAGGTATGAACGCAACCCTGGAATGGTGATTCATCATTATCGACCCCAAATATGGCGACATGTAATCAGTTTAACGCGACAGACGTGCCAACTAAGGCACGTGCTTACTTCAAACTCATGTTACATTGTCAGATATGACGATGACGTTAAGTAAGTTCATAAACAATAATATGGACGAACATTTCTTTTAATAACCATTGCGTGCCAATTTTGTAAAATACGTTCACAGAACTGCGTTTAAGAATAGAAGCACTTCAAAATTTCCAGGAGATTCCATTCTATTCGACAATACAATAGTTTTGAGGTATAAGACAACATATCTAAGTTATTTTTGTGAAGGATTACGCACTTCACTTCAGACAATGACGTGAAAATGACGAAAAAGAGGTAAAATTAACAAACAAAAACCAAATCTGCATAACCTCGAATTCTTATTGCGAAACTTCATTCAAACAAACAAAATCTCGAAGTCATTCCGAGGGCAGACTGTAAACGTAATGAAGTATCGTCTTGTTACATTGATTCCTTTGTGTTTCTATTGACTAAATTTCCCACATTAATTCGAAATCCTGCCAGTCGGTGCTGCTTCTGGCTGGAAGCAACATTAGGGAACTTTCTGAGTTATTGTCTCTTGACTAGCTACTTGCTATTTGTAAAAGTTTCGCTCCTTATCTGGTTTCATACCATGAGGCGAAATAATTTACAACAACTTCTGAAACTATGTTAAAAGTTAATAAAATGCTTGGAAAATACTTTGCAGCATTTTGCACATAGCCAAATGTTTAACTTGGTTGAAACAAAAGAGATGGAAGAAGAATCAGTACTGCATCCAACGCACTCGCGTTGTTGTTGTTCATGTTGCTGCATTTTTCACATACTCAAAGATAAGTTTTACAACCTGATGGTTATTTTGGAAGTTTTGTAAAATGTAGAAAATTGGCGCATCTACGGAACACAAACTGTGGCACTTCAACGAAAAAGGGAAGCAACATGAGAAAATCCTCAGCAGGAAATTAGGGAAACTATGAGCGAAGGTGAGAACTAACTATACACACAAACGTAGCTCAGATTTATTTTACCAGCTCATCATCAAAATTAAGAATCATGCTGTATACTCTGCTAGAGTGGTATAGAAATTCAATCAAATAAAAGTACTTCTTTCACTGTTTAGTCGATAGCTCTTCAACTTTCTGGCATTCTCGCGTTCTCCTGACGAACCTTTCGACAGTGGAGTGAATTTGATTGATCATCGAAAATATTAGTTGCCGCTAGGTCGAAGAGACAGGATATCGGTCCGTCGGTACCGTATTTGCAATAAAGAGGGGCGCGTAAGCAGCAAGCCCTGACCCTCGCCGTCACTGTGGTGCCCATTCACAACTGCCTCCGCCCTCGTCGGATGATGACGACGTCAGTGAGAGCATGCTGCTGTTGCCTGCTTTTGGCTGCTGCCTCTAATGGTCCATCCCTGGTGTACGAGTTCTATGTAAGAATGCGCAAAACCATGTCGCTGGAATTCTGTGTTCTGCGGTTGGTGTTGGCCACGCTGCAGGAGGCGGTTGACAGGGACATATGAAGAAATTATTTGAAGGGATTTATTCATTACATTCTTGCTCATAGATTAACTTTTGCAATGGATAATGCAAACTTAGCAAACGGAAACAACCTATAATGATATTAATTACTGTGATTTTCATTCTCATCCCAGATAATGAAACTCCTTGATGAGTATTGTGCTCTCTAGTCATATATTGTGAGTGTAAAATGTCGATGCTGAAATAGTGTACGATAGGATTTACTTTATTATCCGTGTCCAACGCAGCTTCAATAGAAACGTGGTTGCTTTCTCTAAAGCCCCATGTTTCAGTGCGCCATTGGATTGGTTTATCTTTCAACCGTGGTTTTTATTTCTACTTTTAAGCAGCCAAGCGTGATGAGATTTCAATTTTCTTCCGGGAAAATTGAATTAAGCTCAAAGACCGCCAAAGACGTAATTCGATATATGGAGCTCCATTCAAGCTAAAGTAGCTTGCTGCTGCTTTCGCTTTGGAAGCAGCTCTTCATATGCCAACGTAGTTGTTGTTTTCCAATGGATTTATTTTCCCGCATATGCCATATCCTTCGGCCAGGGGAATTGTTGAGTCTCCATTGATTTCACGTTCGCGGTACATCAGCAAGCGTTAAGAGGGCCAGCAGTGAAAACATCGTCGGAAGATCATCACGAACCACACAGCCACTCGATTGCCAGATTTTATCTTCCGAAATATTTGTGCATTTTTATCCATTTCGATTGGCACAACGAGACTCATAGACGGCGGCCAGCAACGGCTGTACGTACTTGTGTACGTACGAGTATGCAAAAACCAACCCAGGTAAATGATTAAAAACTAACCTCCACAGTCACTGCTTACATTTCTTCTGATTTCTTAGCTTAGAGATAGCATCGGTAATAGAACGGAACAGAACTTCTTACATCTTCCTCTAAGCATGGATTATTCCCCAGATTGTTTTACAATTCCTTATGTCGAATAAACTGTTTAAAAAATATATACTGACACATTCTCTCATGAAGACTCGCACCATCAGCATCTGTTAAATGGTTGGTTAGAACGTACGTTTACTCAACACTGAAATTGTTAGCCTTCTAAAGCATCATGCTATGAACCCGTAGAAACTAAAACGAATGCACACACAAATCAGTGGCGGAACTTTAAATTTTGGGTCATCTTCACGGTTCCCCTTAAAATATTGTACTTCGAATTGAAGCAGTAAATAATAAATATAAATTAAGACTGAAATTATCGGTCGAAAATAAGATCGCTTAATAAAATATAAAATAAATGAACGATTGTAGTTGTCGTGGATGTTGGCCACCACCACATTTCGGTGCCCTGTTTTTGCGAAGTGCACCGTGCAAGTTGCATATCGTACCAATAAATTAAAGGACTAATGTACCCATTACGGAATCGCAATAATCGCCGTTATCTGGTAATCAAGTACTATACCATGTGGAGGAGCGTATACACTTTGTACATGAAACAGACAGGATTTAGCCTCTATTTTTCAGCATTTTTACTTATTTAGAGTTAAAACGAAAGTGCATAGCAATTACTACTCAGTTCAGTTTTCAGCGCCTAGCTTTGCCCGTGCATAAGTGAGTCTAGTAACGTCCATTGACTACTGGGCTAGTGGCCGGTGCTAGTGCTTGTTCTCTTGTGAATACACCTAGCAACTAGCAGAACCGACAATTGCTGCCATGTTATTAATAACGGTCCGGACTCACTGTAGGTTATGGATGCTAGAAACAATTTTTCAATAGAAAATATTAACCGGGAAAGTGTCAATAGGATATTCTCAGCAGGATAATAAATCATTAGAGCACAAGGACCACGAGAACTGCAGTGTGCCGCGTGAGCCGGTTATTTCATTAATAATTTTGTTGCCCGGCACTATTTTTCTCATTAAGCTTTTATGTCCGGCCTGACGTCAAAAGCTGTCAACTTGCATTCAAACAAACTTTAACAAAAAATATTAAAGCCCATTAAGTATAAAATTACAATTTACGAGTGTCTTCCTGTAACTGCCAACATTGGATGAGGGCGGAATTTCTCCTTGAATTGCCGCAAATTGTAAAATTCGCCGCTTGGATACGAGGTTGAAAACTGCGAAATTTTCCAATTGAACCTTTGCTATTGGAAGTGCTGCAAAGACTTCATCAACTTACAGAAGCGGAGAAAGAAAGCGAGGTGGATGGTATTCATATGTAGGTGTATACTGCCATTTCTACACACTACTGCCATCAGAAGAATATCTGAATATGGTTTATTAATTAATACTTTAGTACACTAATTATATTATAAATTATATTATGTACAGAATAATAAATATATTATTACAGCATATCCATGTACGTAGATGCAATCACTTATGGCTACACATCCACAGCATCCTAAGTGATACAGATCATTGTATTAATAAAAGAGAATTTAAAAGTTTATCGCATTCCAAACTCTCATAATAACTCTAGGGAATGTTTTCTGTTTGACTTTTCTCTTGAATTCTTAAATGGTACCAGATTCTTACTTAGCTAAGTAGCCCAAAACAAGGAAGTGATAAAATCCAATTTTACAATCGCTTGTAACTGTGTACAAAGGAAGAAATCCTTAGCTCTGTCATCGAAAACGACACCCAGGTCACACAACATTTGACCGTACAGAAGGAACCGAGGTCTCTCTGTCCAAACTATATAATACCTGTACATATCGACGAGTAGGATATTGCGATTGTCTGCCTCTCCGTTGACAAGCGATAAGGACGAACGCCCTAGAAAGTGAACAGTTTTCCACTGGGTGCAGGGACGAGTGTAGGCATGGAGTAGTGTCAAGAGCTCACATATGTCAGTGTCGTACCGTGACTCTTCCATTGAATATTGAAATCATTGGTCCTGTGGACAGGACTTCAGTTGCGGAGAAGACGCTATAATTGCTGTTTGATTACTTGATTACATTCGTCCTTATTTTAGGTGTCCTACGTCCATGCAGGACACTCTGAGAGCTGCATTGTTATATAATTCACAGTTCAATGATTAAATCGCAATCAATAGTTGACACATTTTGATGTTTAAATACGTCGTTCTGCACGCTTTATGTTCCTTTAATTACATTAAATACTGTCCTTTGATGATTACGAACCATTCGTGAGTGTGGAAACGTGGCATGCATGTTAAACATTCTTTAGATTTCTGAGTTCATATTTAAATGAATTACAAAGATATGGAGGTCTTTTCTAGAAATTAAATTAAATTAAAATGACTACACTCCTCAATAACGAAGTTTTTACTTTTCAATGTTTTTATTCAGGGTAGTTAAATACGATGCTGTTATTTCCTGAGGTATTAACTCTAACTTCTATTTAGAAATTTCTCTATTATTTTATTTCTATAAAATATTTTGAAGACAACACTTTGCTTGGACACAGTAATTGGACAACTTTTTGCCATACTTTGAATTCTTTGCATATTCAATTCAGATTGAAACGAGAATCGAGCTCAGTATTTAAAAGCAAATGCAATGATATGCTTTGCTTGAAACTTTTACATGAAAAATCTTGTAAAAGTCTACGTAGACGCTGTGCAAATAAATATTCAGTGCTTAGCAAGAAGGTTGAATCGAAATACAATAATATGAGAATTTGGCAGAGAGTCCATAATTGATTGCGAGAGCAAAAGAAAGCAAGGAAGAACAAAAGATTACTCCACACACTCTCCTACTTACAGAACATCAAAGCATATCGAATGTTTTCATATTTCTTGACGTTCATACATCGATATCCTTTCAGCGACTGTCCAAAATTTACAGCTTCTTGCCACGGTTTTGTCACGTTACCGGAAAGATTTGTCATTATAATTGGGTAGCTCTAGTTGACATATCTGCAATGCTTTGACATCCTTTAAGCTTGAAAAATTGCCTACTTAACGCCATTAATATTTTCCAAACACCCAAGCGACCCACCGCGTTTCATTTATGCAAATTTCACATTTTCCTCACTTGTCGGCAGCGTGCTGGACGCAGACGTTATCCGACAGCAGCTCCTTGACGAGTGACTTTAGAAGCGTATGAGAGAAATGATACCTTAAGCTTGACAAGTGTTCAAGTTACCGGAATTCCAGTGCGCTGCAGACTGAAGTATATTTAAATGATGCCCACCCACGCACACTCAATTTCGATTCGCTGAGTTTCCCTCCAAAGTAATTTAAAATCTTATTTCTATAAAATTAAGAATTCCACATACCATTTGAAAGGAATACGTTAAAATTGTGGAAGTACAGTTTTCGAGGCCCGAAAGTGGGTTACGACAGACTGACATGGAATAAGCATTACGACATACGTTTTTCTTTATTTACCGCAACTTTAGCACTCGAATTTGACAACGTAAATCGTATGTAGTCACACACGCGTACGTTTCAGCAAACACTGGGGACGCATGAAAAACATGAGCAAATTTGTATCCGTGCTTAAATGTATCTAAACACATTTGAAGGTTTTTGACTGTGTATCTAGACACAACTGGAATGATAATCGCTCGGGGGGCGATGTTGCTGAGTCTTTGTTATTGTAATTTTTATTTTCCGTTATGTCATCGCGCTGTATGCTGCTGCAGCCTTTACCGTTAGTTGTGCTACGTTGTTGGTTTCAGTTCCTGTTCAAAACCGTCGCGTGAAGTACTTGCAAGAAGCGTCCAACTTTTTTGCTCTCCAATCAGTTCGCGTATATTAGCTCAGTAGACGTGGACGTTGACATCTTTGTCCGAAAACCAACAGCAGATCTCAGTCTCAACTATCAGTATCTTTCTGAATCAAAAAGATTTTTACCGTATTTTAAGTGTCAAGGATTCGAACAGTAAGCATTTCAGTTAATTGCGTATGTGTATTGTGTATGTGTGCCTGTGGTCATCCCAGAACAGGTCAATCATCCAGGGGACAACTGAGTGTCTAGATTTAAGGAGCTCCAGTTTTACAGGACAGGACTTATCTAGAGTCCTGTCGCCTATTGCGTAGCTCTGTGCACCGAACACACGCCGTTGTGTCAGCAGGACTCTCACAAATCACTCTCGATTTTTTCTACAGCTATCATTGTGCATCCTTCAGCACTTGTGTCGGCCATATTGTCATTTCCTTTCGCCACTCTTCCCTGATTACCGCTTGACATGCGATTTACTTGTAATCGATTGTTGCTGAACGTGACCTATTTGCCCCATGTCCTTTATATCCGTTTCGTTGTGCTTATTTGCTTTGCAGCTCTTGCTTCTTTTCTTGTTCCTGGAAACCCTATTGTCCCTGACCTGCTGCTATTCTGCTTACGTGGCGCTTCCAGTCTACTGTCTGCCGCCACGTGCACTGCTCAGTGATATCCTTTGTGCGTAGATTCGGTTGTGACTGTCTCTCGGTGAGTGCATAAGGGGCGACTGTTAGGTTTTTAAGGACCCCCTCAGAATCATCAAGAGTTTCTTACGTTTTTCGAAATGCACGTATGTACATAAACTTTCCAACTCGCGCCACTGGACAGACTTTTAACTCAGAAAAGAGCAAACACTCGACAACATTGCAGTGAGTGTAACTATGTACTAAATAGTAATCTACTCCAACGAGTACAATATACATATGTACATATATAGGTTAGTATGTATATACAATAACACATACATATAAAACATCGCCACTAAAGAAATACACCCGTAGAAGCGACACTATCATCAGTTTCCTAAAAGTGAATCGAAAGGATGTCTTGAAAAGTGGTTGAATGTATACCGTATATGATTATACTATAGCTTCAGCCTACATTGTGTTAATAGATGTGATTCGAGACATGATTCTCTGCAACGTAAGCACCACTGTCGGCGACTCTGGTCGAACTCTCATCCGTCTGCTTCGAAGTCCGAGACTTTCATTGACAGGCAGCCTTCGTTGATATGAAAAATCAATAAAATAAAAGTGATGGCATGTTATGGCTCTTAGTGAAACACAACGAATGGGCCCGACACGGCAAAATAATGTTAGCTTTTATTAATCACGAGATTTCGCGTACTGAGAGTTTCACCTCGCCAGCCGCCCAAAAGAATTACTGTCATGTTTCATACACATATGCACATATACATATATTGTACATACATATTTATAGTATATCATATACAATTTGCGCTACTGTATTGTACTGATTTGCCCTCGATTTAAAAACAAAATCGACTAGTAGACTCAAACCAACAGAACTTCTGTAATTATGAAATTTTATGGTCTAATAAACACAGTTTAATTGGTGTTTATTTGCTGCATGATTCTCTGAGAGCTCATGGAAATGTCTGCAGCCAAAAATTTATTTGTCACACATCAACTGCTAACGAATTAATCGATAAAGTTGAATCAAATATTCCACTAATTTCAGTAATCTTATAACTCTCAACCGTTTTAAGTCAAATTAATCACATCAATAAATGAAGCTTTTTAAATTACTTGACCTTTTTCAAATTACAACTTCGATGTTAGATCCAAATGGAATAGAATGGAATACAAAACACTTATTTTATGTTTGTTATTTAGAAAGCAGTTGAGTGTTAAAAAATACGAAGCGACAACCAAAAAATTTTCCATTTTCAATTTTAACTGGATTTGCAGTTATAGTTTCCGTGTCTTTACAGTGACTCACGAAAGTGTCTGTCATCTTTTCATACATATGTACGTTAGTAAAACCACCCCGTTACTCATTCGATTGACCTCTTTCAAAAACTACAGAAATGCAGAAGAGACGGACATGATGTAAACAGATTTTGAAGAGCGTCTGCCGTATTCATTTGGGCCCACTTTTTTGACGCTAGGAGTTCTGACGCTGACGCTGTTCGATGTGCTTCAACACATACATGTACATGTACGATGTACACTCACCTATGTTCAAACGCGTGAGATGTGCTCTCATCTGAGCGATAAAAATTGCCTGAATTGTAGACACGAACTCATCAAAGGCTGCGGTGATTCATCAGATTCGAGAGGCCGAATACTTGTGTGAATAAAAGTGATGATCAGCTGGTGGTGTTGGCAAACGCTGTTCTCACTGAGTAACCTAGTATATAAAATGTTTAATAAATGACAACTAATTTTAACAAATGGGTGTCAACATGTTGATACTTCAGTAAAACACGCAAAAATTCCAGCCAGGTTTCAATACGAAAATGCAGTCGCCTTCCTTAATAAGAAAATGTAGATGTGCTATTAATTTGCAGCATTATTATTAACAAATAAAAGTATATGCACAAAATAAGTTAATTTTAAAACATTCAGCAACACTGTTAGTAAGATAGAGTAAAACTCGGGAAGAGCTGCTTTTAAACTGCTTTTGAACTGGAGCAAAGAACAGTTCAATCTCAACTACGAAATAATTCAGATATAGCCGAAGTGAAAAAGTTAGTGAAGTGAAAAAATAGGCGATATTTATTGTATAGTACTCAGAAGCAGA
Organism: Myopa tessellatipennis; assembly: GCA_943737955.2. NCBI lineage: Eukaryota > Metazoa > Arthropoda > Insecta > Diptera > Conopidae > Myopa > Myopa tessellatipennis. Next base: position 60,807,554 of record OX031314.1, on the reverse strand, counting down.
AGGAAAGATAAAATGATAGACGATGATCATGTGAGTTAAAAGATCTTTAAAGATCTTAAAAGGCTATGAAAATGAGTAATTGAATGGTTTTTAGATATGCTTGGAGATCAAACCTTTAGGTATAAAAACTCTTTAAATGTTTGTAATTACATGTAATTCATTCATGTATAGTACACTTTACTTATTGTATATGTATGTATGTATATTTTGACATTTGCAGGTGACCAAAAGTTTACGACTCACTACGCTGATTCAGAGTTCTTTCGTAATTGTTTTAAAACCCGGTTTTCCATCGCGGTTCAAAACGATTCGATTTTCTTTAATCGAATCTTTGAAGTATTGTCACTCAATTAATCACAGAGGAATGAAACATCTGGAGTAGTGAATATTAAATCAATTGTTGTTAAATGACTCAGTTAAATGCAGTTCAGTTAGTTAGTTAACATCCCACAATAGTAAATCTGAGTTATGGACCCTGAGATATGAAGTAGTTAGAGGGTATGTACCTGGAGGAACTACGACAGCCATTTCAGAAAAAATAGCCATGAGTTTATGAGGAATTTTGAATTGTATGGTAAAAAAGTTATTTGGGCTCGGATATAAGTTAGCGATATTAACGAAAAGATTAAAAAACTCCATTTGAAGCAAATTCAACTCACAGCAACCTGACTACATACTTTTAGATGAGCTGCCGTGAGGACTTTTTCTCCAAAGAGGCATCCCTCATCAACCGCTCCAAGCGGGAGCTCGCCGATGGACTAGAAAAGGACGCTCTTCATAAACTGAGGCTGCTGTGCTTCAGCCGTGGCGCAACTGGAATCCTCGGATTAGCCAGGTATTAGAGTTCCACTCACATCCGTCCTCTCACGTGTCTGCTTCTCTTCGGTCAATCCAATCGTTATTTTCAGGGCGTTCCGCAACATGGACGACGACGGCAGCAAGGCACTCAATTCGGAGGAGTTCTGCAGAGGCATCCACGAGACCGGCCTGGACTGTACAGACGAGGAGATAAAAGAGATGTTCGCCAGGTACAAATGCAAGACATGACGTTAGCCATGCAGCCCTAGTTTGCTCTTTAGTTATTTCTACATAGTAGCTTAGTTAAGCTTATTTAAGTTATAGTTTGCATGTTTATGAATCTCTGGGTTTGTGATTCGCAGTTAACATTTCGCATTATTCCACAGTAACAGTAATAATAAATGAAATAAATGCATTTTCGGAAATGTGAATGTGAAGCTAGGGCAAATAATTCTTCAGTTTACTTGTTTTTTCTCTGCAGATTCGACGAAGATGGCAGCGGGTCGATCAACATGACCGAGTTTTTGCTGAAACTACGAGTGAGTGTAAAACAGTTGCAAGCAGATGATATCCTTTCTTACAAACAAATAAAACTTATTTCTCCATGTCCACTTAACAGCCACCCATGTCGCAATCAAGGCTCGACATTATTGATAAGGCTTTCAGTAAGGTTGATCGCTCTGCTGATGGCGTCATCACTACTGAGGATCTGAAAGGGGTCTACTCGGTGCGGGATCATCCGAAATACCAGAGCGGTGAGATGAGCGAGGCCGAAATATTGTCGCAGTTCTTGAACAACTTCGAAGGTGGGCGCGGCAACAATGACGGCAGGGTCACCAGGGAGGAATTCCTGAATTATTACGCCACGATTAGTGCCTCCATTGACAATGATGCCTATTTTGACTTGGTGATGCGACGTGCCTACCAGCTTTAGACTAGCGTCTATTTCGGTTTTAGATTGTTCGGTGTCACCACAAAGGAACTAAGTAACAAATACGAGATCCATTATCACTTGAATCAAATCAAATCTTGTGGACTCCCAGCTATGCTTTGGTCTATAGTAAAAATGGATAATTACAGATGGATATGGTAGAAGATTTGTCCGTATTACATATGAAATATTTTTGCGCACATAAAGCTTTTCTTTTAAATATGTATTGTTCAATAAAATCCACGAAATGCAACTAATTCGCAACATGATTTTGACATTAGTTTTGATTTCATATTTGCAGCTGTTTTCAACTGAAAGCACTCGTAAGCGAGTCTCTAATTTAAATCAGAACTCAGAAAGCGAACCAAAAAAGGGGTCGTATGCAAAATTTTTCTTACATCGTTCCAGCGACCGAAGCAGGGAGCTCTTTAATTAGCTGCCAAACTATAACTCGTTAGCTGACACAGTAAGTAAACACGAGACGAGAGTTCATTTAAAACATCAACATCAACAACAACCAGGACGAAGATAGACAGATAGAACTCAGAAAATATAACTTGCTGCTGGATGTCGGGTGCAGGACGAGGATCCTGAGACTGGGGCTGGTGGTGATGAAGATGACGACGGTGAAATTCTGATCACGTTCTAATCAGCTAAAACAACAGCCAGGACGGCCGTGAAACGTTTCCAGCGAAACGCAGGACCACAACTAAAAAATGATCACTTCATTAATCAGAAAGTTATGCGAAATTTTTGGGTGAATACACGAGCTATCCGACTCACACACACACACACACACACACACACACAGCAAATAGAAACACACACACCACTCTGCACCTCATGACGAATCTGGCTCTCTTTAGATGTAAACTTCGTTCGGTTACAAGCACATAAATCAAGACTTGGTTTTGGGCTAAGGAAAATAATTGCAACTGAAAATAATCGGCAAGCTCTCAGAATTAATGCTTGCGCTCGCTGAACGCGCTGTGCTGTCTGCTAGCTTCGCGGTTGCGTTAATTACACACACGCGTTCATAAGATGGTGGAATTGAACGTGCATGTTAATGAACTAATGTTAAAGTGAACATGAAATGTTAAAAGAACTGAAGCGAGTTTGTATGCATGTAATCAACAGGGATCGAAGTGATTTAATTACAACAAAAAGACACAAGAATGTACTCATTTAGTTGAGGCTTCGGTATGCAGGTGCTCCACGTCCACTTATTCGTATTACCAACACGTTGCGATTTATTTAAACAGTTTTACAACAAATGTGTGTAGCATCACTCACACACACACACACACTTGTGTAATTGCACTGCACTAGTTTAAGCTAGCATAATTTCATGTCATCACAACGAATCATCGCTTGTATTTGCTAGTCGTGTCCTGACTCTGAACGGAAACTTTTTCTTTGTTTGCGGACGCGCGTCCTTGCTGCTCAACCACGCCGGCTGCTGTTAATGAGCACCGATTCAATTAACCTGAGTGGTGTCTGATATACAGAGAACAGAACAAGGACAAGCGCAAATGAGGAATAGTAACAAAGGCGATCCATTGCGACGTGGTCGAATATCTGGCTCGTTTGCAAGAACAACGTCTTCCTTGCAAAAGGGAAGATTTAAGTGTTCCAGTAAACGAACAACAACTCGACGATTCATTGCAGAAACACAGTTGCACAAGTTTACAGCGGATGAAGAGTCGTAGTTGTACCGTGTCGCCTCCTCGTAGTTGTAGTGGCTCTTTAATGATACCAATGGACATATTTTCATAAATGCCTGCTTCTACACACTTTGTATAGCGCGAAAATCATATGGGTTACATGAACAAGGTTACCAGATTAACTCGTATTGCGTTAATGCATGGTTGAGAGCTTCATTAAGTATTCAGACAATGAATACTGGCTCTGCTTCTCAACTTATTTTGACATTTTCGAGAAATCTATTCGTTTTTCGAGGTAGAGAAAGCAGTAGCAATGGTTACGATTTGGGTCAGCTTTTCCTGTTTGTTCAAGCCCAGCTGTGATCTTTTTATTGCGGACAATAATTTTCGAAAGCGCTTTAAAGAGGATTTCCGAGAATTAAGTGCGCTCCAAATACGAAAATCAACGAACGGATGCAGCTAAAAAGCATTTCATGGCAATACACGAAGCGGAAGTTCGAGCAGAAGCCGAAGTGTAGCAGCGAAAGCAGAAGAGGAAGCAAGGGTTTCCTAGACAAATGGCAGTCTCGAGTGGGGGGGGGGGGGGAGAGGAAGGACGGATCGCTTACCGAAAATCACTTGGCTCAATATTAAGTTTAGTTTTAATATCGAAATTATTATATAAGCCACATAACGAATACAGCCGCACGCAGCCCCTCGCAGCCCCTCACATTCCCTCGGTCTGAGTGAGTGTGTGTATGTGTTCGAGTACACGGAAACGACTAAAATGAATGCAGAGGAAATAGTTTTGCACGAGATTTATTACGACTCTTGAGAGCCATAGAAAGGAAACAGTACGAAGTATCCTTTCGCTTTGTACAAGATTTTGGTGTGTATTCGTATACACACATTTCAAGTTTCCTTTTAGTTCCTTTAAAGCACAATATTGCTGAGTACATTCCCCTCCATGAGGTTTAAATTTCCAAACTAAATAAATAAGTTCGCTGTAATGGACCCAAAACAATAAACCGATTACTTTCCTGCACTTTCACCTCGAACAGAAACCTTCGAACGGAGCGAATCATCTTCATAAAATTAGAGAATGGGTCGGGAACAATTAAGAGATTCATTCATTGAGCAATAACAAGTACTTGCAGCGGACGGTGGGAAGTGAAGATGATGACGAGACTCCACTGTTGCCCTCTCCAACCTGTCAATAACAACAACGATTCCAGCGGCATGAAAACGAGTATGTGCACGTCTAGAAAACCCACCGGCTTTCAGTGGTGCCATTAAAGTAAATTGCTAGCCAGCTACAAGATGACTACCGCTGCGAACTGAGAACCGTCACCGACAACAGGAGGCACAAGAGTCTCAAGGACGACACCTCAATGCTGCCAACATAATGGCAATATCACAAGCAGCGACATTTGAACGTGGATTTCCACAATCACGATAAATGAAAGCGAAATAAACTAAAACTAAAAAAATTAATAGTGACATTTACGCTGGAGAACAAAGCGAGCTCTCGTGGGTTATAATTAAAGCACGAACGTGGTGACTTGCTTCATCAGGAAGCTTCGCAAGGAAAAGTCGATTTATGCTTCATCAAAAATTAAAGATGTCGTTTGTGTTCGCAAGAATAGAATATATCAGATGGTCGTTGTGTCTGTGCTTGCGCTGTTGTGGTTATGCTCGATTTGCTGAATTATTCCCGAATATCGCATCACTCCTGCCAAGTCAGCATCCTTTCGAGCTTTCGTACCGCATACACGACTTATATTAATTTGGCCAAAAACCAAAAGCGAAGTCATTGTTTTTGATGACACCAAAAGATAGACTCGACAACTTGGACCTGGTCCCTTGGATAGTCGCTCTCGCAGTTTTCCTCCAGCCAGAGTAGCCGCCAGCTCACACCCTCTTTCCCTCTGCGACAATAACTTCTATCTTCCCATGCGCTCACTTGCGTCTATCTGCAGTTTTTCGCCAGAACTCGGTCGCTGTCGATCTGCTGCTTTTGCCAGGCTGCACCACGCCGCAGATCTCCTGCCCTACACACTCCCGTTCTTAGACAACAACATGCTTCGTCCATTTCCATGGATGATGATTTTTGGCAACAAATTTTCTGCTTATTTGTCGGAGAATTCATTCATTTCGCCAGACTTTTCTTTTAATAGACTTTCTGTGGACGGACCGAAGTTTGTAGAGTGGCAACATAATAATTTTTCCATGTACTTGTTGTTGCGCGTTACTTTGCAGTTACTTTTGTTGTTTATCTTTAGTCTTGGTTGGTTTTGAAAAACGATTTTTAAGTAGTTTCTTGCAATTAAATATCTGGTGATGCTAGTCACTATCATCCATTCCCCCCCGCGCGTTCTTCCGCGACGGGGTGCGGATCGAGTTGCTGTTGTCTTTAGCCTCCATTATTAACGAATTTCCTCGTTTCATGTATATCTTAAGTTGCTGTTGTTGCTGCTGTAGTCGTTAGTATTTTCTTGGGTTCCTGACAAAGCGAATTCTTGTCGACGTCGTCACTCTGCTCGTTCGCCTCCTCATCCTGTCTGCCAATCACTGCTCTCCTCTTCTTTTCGTACTCCGAACAGTTTGCCAGATGCTATCAGTTGGAATTGTCTTGAGACAACGTTTTCATTTCTCGACAAACGCTTGTGGCGATTCCGCCGACTTATATTCATTCCTGCTTGATTTTGTGGAAAATGAGCGGAATCAGATTGTCCACAAAAGCCACAAAGACGTTGCTTTCAATGGATTTTTCATCATAGCCTGGTCAGCTTATATGATTTCAGCCATGATTCTAAACTATGCAGTATTTTTTAAAATAAAAAAGATTGTAAGCTAGTTAAGTAAGACATGGTCAATTTTTATTGATTTTCATTCTGATAACAAATCGTTTTTTCATTATATTTCCTTCTTTTTTCGTTCTCATAAACAAATGAACAAATCCCTTATATACTAGTGTCTATCTCGGATGTAATTTCTGGACCAACCTGGCATAATTTTTCATCGAAAGTCTAACTATTTATAGCTAGCTACTTGCATGCCATCACTAGTGAATGATTGATGGTTCCGTGCAGCTTTCTTCGGGCGTGCCTGAGTAATGGCTGCAACTTTAAGTTGCGAGAATTAATTTGTAGCCCTTCAATCCAGAATCCAGAAACTCATAAACTAAAAAATCGACTTTACACTATCATTTGTCAAGAAGCTCGGATGTATTACAAACAAGAATAAGTTTTAGAATTGCTAAATGTATGAGTTTTCTAATCCATTCAGATATTCGTACAGAGCTTCTACCAAGTGGAAGTCTTCAAATGTACACATTTCTTTAAATTGCTGGTTCAGCCTTCAGTGACTGATATTGCCAGCGCAATCATTGAAATTCAATCTGTCAAACTATAATATTTCTGAAGCAAATGGTGTAAAACTTTGCAGGAATTTCCAATAAAGACGAAAACTTATGCCAATGCGTTGGAAAAGACGGGAAGGAAGCGCACGCGAAAACAGCACAAAGCATTTTGAGTTGATACTCAAACTGACACCTCAGATAGACGATGAAGGAACGAATGTCCGCATGTCGCTGACAAGCGCAGGACAAGCGGACAGACATGCCACATTTTTGCAGGAACGTACCATAAAACCAGACAAATTTATATTTTGTTGCGTTCCACTGAGTATTTTTATAATTTTGATGAGAGATTGGAAAAAGAAATGCTGAAATAATGTTGAAAACTCTCGGTTTTTCCCCTTCCACAGAGTATCCTGTGCGGATCTGGATGTTTACTGGATGTACGACTGAATAGTTTCCTTGCTGTAATAAGAAAACTTTTTCGCCTTCGCTCATCACTCACCCAAGTCAGTGCACAAACATGCGTTTGCCTCGGATCTCCGCAGTTCGCCTACGCTGGATTCAACATATTTGCTCCCTTCTTTAAGCATTGATTGAAGTTTATTTCAGCTCCTGTTCAAGCGCGTCAGACATCTCAGCAGGTCCTAAAACTATTGCAATTTCCTGACGGAAAAACTTCGCCAGTTCCTTCCTCCTCACTTGACTTCAGCTATTTCTTCCGCTAATTCTTCTTTGTCCGAATTCCTTTCTTTCTCCGCTTTTACGTTAATTGCCCCCTTTCATTGCGCATATTGGAGAACTGTTAACTTCTGCTTGCCTTCGTACACAACGCCGATATCATGTCAAATTCGAGCTTCTGTTTGCGTTCGTCGAAACTGCTGGGTCAACACAACAAGGAAAACAACAATTGATTGCGCTTCCTCTAGTTCTCATCAAGAAGGATTCACTACAAAGGAATGTTAAGTAATCGTTTAATTAAGCTGTCTTCTCTGCACGAAGCACAACATTTCATGACGCTGTACTCTTTATCTGAATCCCTTGATTAGCAATATTCTATACATTGCATTTTCAAGTCTTCGTCAAGGTAAAGAGAAACTTGTTGGGTGGAATTTGGATATTGAGAAAACCTCTCAATTATTTATATCATCCAGTCAGCGTATAGAAAGTAATCACCCTTGAACTTTTCCCTAGAATTAAGGGCGAATAATAAGTTGCGAAATCAAAAGTTTTAATTTCTTCTAAGCGAGTCGCGGCTCCATACAAAACTTTACCCTTTCGACTGCGACATCGTTCAAACAATTTTTGACGAACAGCTGTCAAGATCAATCTTTTCATCAATTAATCATAAGCAACCAGAATCGGTACCACTTGAGTAGTAAATATAAGCCACTGTTAAGGCTCTGCGCCAGCATCGTCGCCTCGTTTCATTGTTATTCTTCCGACGGCTCTCCTACAAACAACTAATCTCACACAAACTGCCAGAAACAACAAATACGAACCACCCATAAATTGTAAAATAATTTAGATCATTCTTGACTTGGTAGCTCTCCAAAGGTCCAGGAACTGTGCGATGAACAAATACATCTGTGAGTCATCATCTTCAAAACACCAAAATTTTAATATTCGCGATTATATTATAGAGCATTCTGAAATGATTGAACATTGATAGAAACACTACAACTCCAAATTCTTTGAAACACAAAATTTAATTCACAAAAATATAACAAAATGCCTGTGCTATTTATGCAGAATAAACTGCTAGTATTTAATAATAAGAGAAATTATGTAGTTTCTCCCCACAATCGATTTCAAATGAATAAAGGCTGAGACCACAGTAATCAAAAGCAATTAGTACATAAGAATATTATAATAATGACCACGAACAGGTCACTACTTTAGACCTATATGTAGTCTACAAAAACAAAAACTACTTCGGGTATTCGAGGAACCTTCTGCAACACTATATCACTCTGTGCTTTCTTTGTCTTGTTGTGCTTTGGATATTCTGAATTGACTTTCTTTCAGCAGTTCCTTTGTGCCTTTGTGTCCATTAACGCCCACTCTCCATCCTTACCTGATATACTGCTGGGCCTGGTTGCCCGTTCGGAGCATGTTTTCGAACGTTGTCGGTGTGTTCCTCGGCAGTGTTTCTGACATTTGTGGATGCTGTGTGACGTGGAGGTGTGACGTGTACGCTATCACGTCGACAGCTGCCCACACAGCCCAAAGACAATAGCACCAACATTGCAGACCGATAACATAAGGACTTTGCATAAAATTATGCGTTCTTGCGGTTCCACTGCCCAAAATGCTCATGTTACCTGCTTTGCTTGCAAATGGGTCGAGTTTTTGTAACAATGCTAGATGTGGTATATGTATGTATGTAGTCCCTGCTACAAAATACAATTTCTAAAGATATTACAGAGGAGATCTCCACCAGGCTCTTATTTGAGTCGGTTGTAAGTGAAATAATTTGCAATGTACTGGGCTGTGTTTTTATAGGAATCCTACAAGCTAAGTTATGAGGAAAGCAGACTAGGGAAGGGGTTAAGAATTTCCTCCACGAATCCTTGTGCTTCATTTCAGCGTTTTTTTCGTTTTTACTTCGCCTTCAATTTCGCAATTGGAATTCGGTGAAATGCAAATAAGGCAGCAAAAACAACATCCAGAGAAGAAAAACATTAGCAGTGCTGCAAACCCAAGCAAGAGCAAAAAACTTGCTTGTTTTTCTTGACTCTTTAAAAGTGTGATCCATTATCTGCACTAGACTACACATTTTGCCTGATTTCAGCGCTGAACATAATGGCAAAACTCAGCTGGTTTGACTTTTTCCTAGGAGTAATTACAAGTTAAATGAGGCCAACCGAATCGAAAATCAAACGAAATTGGAATAAAATCGCCACGCAATCGCTGCTGATTTGGTGAAGTGGACAGAACTGGCGAAACCAAAGAAAAGTGCCAATAGAAGCAACAAGACGGGAATCCGTTCGTATCCGTTTAACGAACTTATCTTTTAATTAATCCAATAAAACCACCACAAATTACAGATGGAATCACGCTGAACCGGAATCGGAGGAACTGTAATTGAAATTAGAATGCGAGTATGTTATCAAAATGGTGGCGTGCGAAGAGTGGGACCTCGAGTACATCGAGTAGATTCTAAATATTCGGAACGTTTCAGAAATGAGCAGAAATAATCATTTTATCCGTCCACGTCCGCCGCACGTCTGCTTGACATCCTCGCTCGAACCCAAAATTGCCACATTTCATCGCTTTTCTATGGGAGATCAAAGGAAGAGAATACAACAATATAAAGAACCTCAACAATGTGTGGTATATGGAACTATTTCATCAATGAATAGATTAATATTTTATTTCGTATGTGAGGAAAACAAAGCTCAAGTTTATACTTCTAGCTATCCTTTACTAAGCATATTTTTTAAAAGCGCATTCTTGAAGTTATTGTTTCTTAAATTTCGAATAGTATTTCGAAACATACGATACATATATTGGATGTACTGAACAAAATCCATGATTCGTACCATATATCCTGATATTTAAAACCTTGCATTTGTGTAAATCTTGAAGAGTTGCTTACAGTGAGTTTCATGTAAGCAAGTTAAAAGGATTGACAATAAATTCATTAAAACTATTTAAAAACATTCAAACAAATGTATTTGTTAGTCGGAATCACTCAATTAATCACTGTAAATTAGAATTCAACTTAACGGTTTTCTTAATAGAAAGCTGAGCACATTCCTGCGAGTGCTCAGTGGAAACTCAGCGAGTGCAAGAGATAGCATGATTTATGAGAATCGCAAGTCAAAATGGGCCTCGAACTGTCTCCATAGATTTGTTGTTGCGTCGCGTTGACACGACAACTTCCATAAAATTCTTAATAATCCGGAGAGTATACGCTGAACAACAAATAGCAAAAAAGATGGGTGGGCGTAATTTAGTCAAGCTTAAGCGAAACTTTGACATAGAAGTCGCTCGAGTTGCAAACTAAATGCACTTCAGCAAATAAGGAGAGTTTTTGTTTGCGCAAAATACACCGCGAGAAGTGTCGTTGCAGGTGGTCCGAATATTTTGTCATAAGTTAAAAGTGAGCAATGCGATTTCCACTTGAATTGAATTTTCGGTTTTAGTAAAATTTTTAATATTGTTTCGATTTCGTGTGTTGGAATTTCTTTCTTTTTCTCCGTGTACCTCGGGCAGCATGTCATCGTTTCATGTCCTTATCGCATTAAAGGCTACTCATGCGTTAATATTGAAATAAGCGCAGCGATGCTTAAAGGGCAGAAATGGCGAAATCACAGGGGAAGCGAAAGCGGAAGTTTTGTCTAACAATAAGTTAGCTCTGCATTACAATTAGAAGCAAGTAAACGAGAACAACATCCACGGCAATAACGGAGGAGAACACACAAAGAAGATATTCTTTACTGTCATTCGACAAACATTTGAAAAACTTTCGGCCGCTGCTCATCGTCATATTATACTTTAATGTTTCATAAATAATTTATAAGCCAAAACAGCGGCGTCGCGTAGAAAATGTATTTTAAAGTCATAGATCTCAGAGAAGCAAGCTTAAATGCTGCCACATTAAATAGCGAGTCTATTTACTTATCTGCTATTTACAAGTGCTTCCAATTGAGCAAATAAACTGTGGAAGCAGCCTACAATCTTTCCCACCAGCCTCTAAACTCGTAAATGCTATAACAGTTCGGGATTGAATCCGAATCAGAAATAAAACCATCACCAAGTTCTCAGGACACAGCGTTGCAATGCGATTGCCAGTGACGACTGTCTAATTAAGCCATAAAAAGGGTGCTGTTACAGTTGCATGTCGCTGGACGACGTACTGGGACACACAACGTCGCTGGGGCACACGACTGCTGCAGCTGCCGGAATCGTTTGTATAGCAATCGGGTTCAACGGGAGCAACATATGCCTCATGAAGTCTCTTAAGTATGCACACTCTTTGATTTAAGCGAAAGGCGTCCATATCTTGTTTGCAGCCATTTAAATTCATTCGAGCCCCGTTCGTTCGTTCACTCCAACCGCAGCAGGCTTCTGTCGCCCGGTTCGTGGAAAGCGATGGAGGAGCGATGGAGCAGCCAACTTCATAATTTAACATTTGCGGAAATTTTGCCAATTTCCGAGGTGACAAAATCAGAAATTTACGACGCCGTCAATCTTTATCAGCGTTCCTGCCGTCGAAGAGCGAACATAGCGACATCCAAGGCGCATTCGGAATTTAGTTCCTGCGCTTTTTACTGAGGACTTTTGGGAGTCGTTCGTCGTTCATTTTTTATCATTTCTGTTGGAGTCGCGTTGATAAGAAAGTGAAAATCGTTTGCCAAAATTCCCGCATTCTTCGAGCGCCATCTTCGTCCGTCTTCGGCAGTTTTATTTGCTGATTATCGACTGACGATCCGTTGCAGCGCGCCCCAGCACGTGCTCGCTGCCAAGATTTCGTTTCGGGCGGATTGTGCTCCCTGCTGGAGGCAGGCGTAAGTGGTAAAGTTCGTGTCACAGAGAGACTTCTTTAAGCATTTCTAATATCTGCTAGAAATTCAGATTATGTCTGAGTTATTACTGAAATCCCTCGCTCATTACTGAAGCTCGATGAAAGTAAGCACTGCCAACGCTTCTAATACTCCATAAACTTTCACATAATCGGAACGCGGCCATTTTTGTTGGCCGATTGCTAAGTGGCAAGCCACACACGCCATTTGCCATGTCAAATACGAACAATGAAAGCACTAAACAATTTAATCTAATGCATGACAAGAGATTAATGTGCAGGTAATTCGCGGAGAAGTGGGCGCGGTTCTCATCTCATGTCGATTACGCACAGTTAATTGCTCAAAGGCAGCCTGAGTTTGGTTAATTTCAGTGCACTTTTATATTTGCTAATGTTGCAAAACACATGTGCACGATGTTGTTTTGATTGTTGTGCTCAGCAGTTGCTTTAAAATGGCATTCGATTAATTGCATTAAACAAACACTGGCCCCGGCCGCTGAAATGAGTCCTAATGCCTGTAGCCCGAATGCGAGGTCACGTTTCATGGCGATTTTCGCAACTGATTCTGCGAAATTCGTAAAATTTTAGTATTCCGATTTTACACGAAACAAGTGTGAATGCTTTAATTATTCATGAATGTTTACAAAAAAAAACAAAACCAAATAAAACTCGCAATGAGTCGTCCTCGGATTTAAAAGCAGGTTTTCGGCCGTCATTCGTTTTCGAAACGGTTAAAAAACATCTGATTCGGTCGGAATTCGCACTCGTGCAAACGGACACACACATGCACATACTCGCCTGCACGCACATCGCCGTCGATTATTTGGTTGCATAAATTCCAGAGTACATACAGTGAAACCCTCCGCTCTTGTCCCTTAATGTGGAACTCTGCAGGACTTTTTCACATAATAGTTACCGAATTTTTACTGTCGCTCTTTGTAAGAACAAAGTTATGTGGAAATGTAAATTTTAATGAATCGACGTCGTCGGGTCGTTGTATTGCTTGTGTAGTATTCGTTGCTGTTGTTGTTTGCTGGCATTCTTTGTACTTACTTTAACTGCGTCTAAAGTTAAGCGATTCTAAAATAACGAAAAAATAAAAAATATATCTCTATAGTTTCTATCTGAGATATTCGAAAACCCATTTCCAAATCAAAAACATCGATATATACATAAAGTATGGACATAAATTGAACTCACTGCGAAAAATGTACTTTTAAATTTCAGGTTCTTTTAAATTTTGGAGTTTTATAAATATTTACAATCTTAAAAATAATCGCAATAAAAGGACTGAGAGTCCATAATAGAAAGTATTCACGCTAACGTAGGGCGGTGTTGATGCTGTAAGTGACGATTCGAAGTCCGAGAACTGGGCCCGAGTCCACAATCCCTTGGAATTTACGACCAATTAAAAATGGCAGCTCCAAGCATACAATACAGCTGTGTGTGTGGATGTGCGCATCAGTGTTCCTTCCTGGAAAGACCGGCGAGCTAGTCGAAATGTACATTAATTTGTTATCTACGTGATTTCTTGCCAAATTAATTTCGAAAATTACAACATGGCGAACCTATACGAGTACCACGCCGTATTATCGCCGAGTGGGGAGTGGAAGAGGCCTGTGGAAGAGAAGGAGACTGCAAATTTGTTAATTAAATAATCAAATAATGTATGGGCTGACTGCAGGAGAACTGACTACGACAACACGCGAGATGTTCGTAGGTGTTCAAAAAGCTGGCATTGTGAGTGACAGCATAGCATCGGTGACGCAACGAAGGACATTGCAGCGAACTGTTAATGCCCGTCAAGGGATAATAACGCTTCCGTGAATACTGCGAGTGGATGACTCCTGAAATATACGAGTATGCACGTGTGTACAACAAACAATGATTATCCTTGCAGCGTTCAGTAGATGTTTTGCAATTTTAAAATTTCCGCCCAAATAAATATCAAAAGCATCACTTCAAGCATTTAATAAATTATGTGAAAAGTGCACAAAATGTTTTATGATTATATTTCGAAATAGTTGTAAAATATTCCGTTTGCTGATTACTTTGAGCACGCACAGCATGAAATGCTTTTTTCCAGCTGCACTCTTGCAGCTCATCCACACACCAACGCATCCAACTGGCACATGGTTGTCTAATGGAAGTACATACATATAAAAAAGCTTGCTTCCGCGCCGCGTTGCTACTTTGGGATTCAGGTACCTCCAACCCGCCCCCTGCACCAAGAAGAAAGCCCGCCATGAGCTCCATACTCCCCGGGTTGTGTAATATTACGTTTAGCTGCTTTCTTTTGAATGCAAACTGCTCCTGAATTAATGTGTCGTAGCTAGCGATGTCCGCATGAAGCTGAGTTTCACTTAAGTGCTTCACATAAGAATGCGCATGTTGCCAGAGCGATGGGGATTTTAACACGTTGATAGAGCCTGGATTCCAGTCTCGATCTCCAGTCTATAAATAGAAGAAATGATTGTGTGTTTTAAAAGCAATATAAAAAAACTTCTAGAAAAAGTAACAAGTCCCAATAACTAAATATATAAATTTTCAAATGAGTGCCACAGATTAACCCATTAAGTAACGAAGTTTTAGCTAAACTTAATGAATAAATAATGAAAGAAAAAAAGGCGTGCAGATATGATTTCACTTCACCGAAGCTAATTTCCAATACATTACAAGAAAAACGTAACGTTTTTGACATCTTAAATACAGATAAAAGTTTGTTTCCCAACATTTTAAAGAAGCTCAATGGAACAGAGAAGCGTGCTCCGTCTTAAACTCTTTGCTGTACACTACCCCAGTCTCAGGAAGGAGCACTCCGTTCGGACGTGTTTGGGCGAATCACTCGTCCTTTAGACGTCCGCAAAATAATGAATGTTTACAATTTTTTAAATCTTAGCATATGCAAAGCAATGCAGGGTTGGTGTGCGCCACACACGCTCACACGAAAACACACACACACACGGAATTCCAATGCATACAAGAGCGCTCATGTGAAACTGCAGCAATTTATTATTCTTGTCTCAGATTTTATCGAACTTTGTTTAGTTGGCCTTCGTAAAAAGTCTCACAATTTACTGGTGCGTGTGGGAGAGGTTGTTTCTTTGCACTCATGCCAAGGAAAAGTAATGGCTTTGACCGTTTACAAGTTCCTGACCGCAAGTTGTTGTTTGTCAACGCAGGACATTTTACAACTTTCATGTCCCTGTTCGCTTCCCCTTCTCTTTCAGCTTCCGCTTTATTTTGCTTTATTTTCTTCTCCAGCGGCTTCTATACCGCATTTTTTTATTTATTTATGTGCAAACGTTCACTTTTTGTGCACATACAGAGCGCCTGTTGTATACACTCGCGTAATCCGTAAGCCGAAATAGAAAAAATAGTAAACACAACAACTGGGATTGCGTTGTATCTTTTGTACAAATGAAGAAACCAACAATTGCAGCAACCCAGGAAAAAACGAGAGAAAAATGGAGTGGACATTCGACATCGCATCACAAAAGTAACCAGCTGGCCCCATTGTCTCTCTTATTATTAGTGGGATTAATTATCTGAACTTATTATCAGATTAATCGCGTGAATCGGTATCTATTTGTAAGTGTCGAATCGGAAGCTTGTATTAACTGAGTTAAGGTGCATAAAAGGACGCATGAAGTAACACTGCACCGAACACCACTCATAACCGGAGAGAAGTCCTGCGAAGCAAGAAGATGCATCCTTTGCATTGTGCCGATGTTTAGTAGTCATTTTTTAGTCGTGTTTGTGTCAAAACATAACCTTATCTGTTGATGGTGGACGCGAATGATGAAGCAGGAAGAATATTAGCAGAATTGTTGCTCCATTAAAAATCTTTGCAGTTCATTGCTACTTAATCTCTGTTTTAACCTCATTCTGCACCTTTTACTTCACTCATTACGGTGCTTAAAAGCATTATTGAAACGTTTTCACACATTTTAATGGTATGTTTTCGGTGAACTAGTTTAGTAGTCATAAGCTACGAATGCAAATTAACAAGCTATAATTATTGAAGATAGTGGAAGGTACAATAATCAGTAATCGAAAATAAACGATAAAACAAGGGACAGGAAGCGGTTAGCTTTAGAAGTAGTTTAGACGAAAACATACATATGCACAATATAATTACACAATACTATGTACATATAAGTATAAGTATATAATTTATTTAATGTATAAATAGTTTAATATACACTATAAGTATGAAGGAGGTAACTAAAACCAATCCATTGGGGGTTATTTCATATTAATAAAGTAAAAACATTTGTCAGATCAAAACCATAACTGATATTTACAAGGCAAACGAATACACTTGGACCCCTCCATCGGAGTGAAAGGAGAATGCATCCGTATACTCGTACTTATTTTCGAACTCAAGTTGGCCATAAAGCCTTTGGATGTCGATGCCTGTTGAGGAAACTTTTCGGAGTGCCATAGCCGCTCTCTCGAAGATGGTCCTTCAAACTTTTAATTAGAAACTGGCAGCACTCAGTGGCATTTCATTCTACAATCAGGAAGGCAATCAAACTTTTCCTTAATACCGAACTTTTTCTTAATGCCGAATCAACGCAGCCGATTCTGGAACACATTTTCTTATTTGTAAACGAAGCGACGAAGTCACCGTTATTGTCGTTGATCCAATGACAACGCCAAATATGACAGCAACAGCAAAGAAACAACAACAACAATTCAGTGAAAATTGCAGTTAAGTTTTGCAAGTACCAAGTACAGGAAAAATAAGTCATCAACAAACATCACTGCAGAATCCGCACTCAGAATCAGTGGTAATACGAGTAAATATGAGTAACTGGTCTATAATATTTTTCGTGACTGAAAAACAGGTTGATCTAAACAAGAATGCGTCTGATAGTTTTAAAACAAAACAAGGACTTTGTGAATCTTAAAAGCGGTTACATTGACACCGAAACTTCGAGCTTTAGTTCACCATTTTTGAGACTGTCTGGTGCAGAGTGTTTCTGTGGCAGAGGGACTTGCAGACAACACCGATTAGTACCGGTCACTGATAGTACGTAAAACTGTTTGCCGATAAATGCTTTTGGCAAATTGGTGAAATTAATGTCTCTTGGAATCATCGAATGCCATCAAAAAAACGTCCCATTAACTCGCTACTAACTACGCTTTTATATTATTGCCCTTGTTATTTGCCTTTTTATATTTTTTCGTCGCCTTGCGATGGAACCCAATTTTGCGTCTGTAATTGTTACGTTAAAAAGGCAAAGCGAATCACGAAAGAAACAAAAGTAAAGGAGCTCTGGATCCACTAAGCAGGATAACGACAACACCCTAGCATTTGGTTACACACATACACACGCACACATATACGGAGAGAGGACAATACAATCATAGACGCCAATGGGAAAAGCAAAGGCAAGGGGGTGCCTAATTCAACCTGGTTTGCTGTCGTTCATTGTTTGCTTTTAATTATCAACAGCATGCACACAATCAAAATTGTAGAGAAGATTACAACAGCAAGTCCAAAGACAGCAGAGTCAGTGAAAAGCCTTGAAATGTTAAGAATTACTTAATTTTACATTAAAAACAGAAAATAAAATGGAGTACTTATTAAGGAAATGTCAACAGAACAAGTTTTACTGCAATTAAACTCCGAATACTTGTTCAGTTCGAGCTTCAGTTCGTCAGTGTTTTTGACGTTGAATTCCAAGTTTCCATTTCATATTCTGTCGAAATTAATATTGTAATTTAATAAATAATAATCCTACTATTTATCCTATATTATACGAAATTTGATTTGTTTATCGATATAAAAGAACAACCAATCCTAGGGCAGAAAATAATCTATTAACGGTTCCACTCATATCAAGTCATATTCAATGACTTATGTGCGGTGCTCAACTTAATTCAAGCAAAGAAAATACACTATCATTATAATCCGCTTCACGTCATAATTTGATGGCTTTCGTTGCTGACCTCGTAACGCTGCTGCAGACATTTATGAGCATCTGCAACATTATCTTGAAATTGTATCTCTTGTATTGTGCAGTTAATCTTAGAGTGAACATCTTTATTTCTCTCTCTCTCTCTCTCTCTCTCTTTCGCTCTCTCTCCCTCTCTGGGTGTGTATCTAAGCTCTTAGCTTCCGGGACACCACAAAACTACAAACTAGGAAGAGCTTCATTTTAACGACAGAGACTAAAAAGCTCTCGGCGTTTCTTATCTCCGAAAAATGATGATAGCGCATGTGCAATGCTCTCCTTGGCATTCATCATCAGCAGTTGTGTGTTGACTCTCTCCAGAGCATCCGAAAACGATTCTCGAAACCGAGAAACGCAGCAACCAGCCCCACTTCATTTCGCACCGTTCCGTCGCAGAGCATAGTGGCGAATATCCTTCAGTCATCAGCATTCACTCCTATTTGGAAGGAAGTGCGTAGTTCTATGTAAAACCGTATAGTATACCAACGAAACTTCGTAAACATTTGGTTGCTTTATTTTTGTTGCGTTAAAATGCAATGATAGGTCAAATCTGAAGCGAGTCCTTTCGGTATTCTGACTGTTATTCCATACAGACTGTTATTTCGTTATTTCGTATTCACGCACAGAACTCAAAATGCGACTAAATCCATCTGAAATTATTCCAAATCAACTGTTATAACTCAACTCGCATTATCTGAGTTAGTTATAGATTTCGCGACCTTTGTAACGAAAAATGGAACAACTTGTCGCTTCAATGATGTTGCTATAATTGCAGTGGCTTTGTTGCTGCGGTTTCTGTACTTTGGCTTTCTTAACTTCTTCAACTCAGCTTCTTTTCCACACAATTTAGCCAAAGTCAAGTCGAAGCAACCATAGTAAATGTAAGCAACACCTAAGCAGTGGTTATTGATGTCTACTGGCCACGCGTACAAACTTTCTCTGGTTTTGTCCCGCTCATCATTTGAACCAAGTTTGAATTATAAACCTTTATTGTAAGCTAAATGCGTCAACTAGAGCTGGAATGTGTACTGGTATTAGTTATTGCTGTACACAGAAGTACACATACAATTTTGGAAAAGAATCACAACAAACATATGGAACCAGCAACAGAAAACCCACCAACTCCAACCCCATAGAAAAGGAAATCTTTATCATCGTAGAATTTAAGTTGATTGCAACGGCTTACGAAGAAGCTGGGAAAGATTCATGATAAATTCTATTATAATCCCTATGGCCTCGTTCCTGGTAATCGGTGGGTGGGGAACGAATTTAGTGAATAATGTACAGGATACTCGTATTCATACTGCATGTAAATCGTTACAGAAATCCTCGACTTTCCTTTGATCTTTATGGAAACTGATGGACATTATCTTTCAGATACATTTCTCTTGAGATCAAAATGTAAGATTACTTAAATTTTATTAAAATCCTTATGACCGAAAATACACAAACTCGTACATGAATAAAGAAAATAAAGCAAATCATTAATTTTGTGTCCACAACCGATCTGGAATCAGTGCCGATGAGGAGGTGGATGTAATAACTCAACGAAAGCGGAATCATTTAAACTATTCTTTTCTAAAATGCTCGAAAATCTATTTCGGAAAGCGTTCTCCGAAATTCAAAGCGATTCAATAGTCGAACTTACATTGTTTTATAGTCTGGGAAAAACAATCAAAACGAAAGATAAACTGAGGGAAAAAATTATGAATTTATATTTTATTTACAATATACAATAGCGCACCCCAAAAACACAAACACTCCAACACGAACACCACCGCACACTCACACAGAGCTACACATGCACACGAACACTTTGTGCACTCATACTTGTCTCATACTTTATACGAAAGTTTATTTTTACGACCTCGTAAAAGTGTGTCCAATACATATTATATGCAGCACCAAAATAAAAGATAATAAAGCTGAAAGTTTTCCAAGGATATGCACTCTTAACTAAAATAATCCCACGAACATGCAGAATGCAGCGCAACTTGAATTGCTTTTGTATGTTTTCCGAATTTTTCAAAAATTGCAAACACGATTCCGAATTTTAATAAAACTAAATTGAAAGCCTCTCCTTGGCAGTGACATATGTATATGGACCTCTGAAATACGAAGGATTCCATGAAAACTTTTCTTGGAATTCCAACATTTCCAACATTAGAATATACTGGGATATACTTTATAATTTGTTAATAGTATAAAACCATTCTAGTCCAGTATATATTATATGTATATTTCCGAGAAATCCCACATATAAAGAAGTTACACATTCTTTAACTAAATTAACGTTTTTACTTTGCTTTTATTTTTTATTTTTTCGTTTAAGTATTTTAAGATTTTGAAATTCAACTACTTTTCCCATTTCAAAAAGATCGGAGTTATGTGATTTTTGGAGTTACAAGCTTTTACGCGTGCTGCGCACATTACAACGAATATTAAGCGTAAACACAGTAGATGGAGGAAATGAAGCTAAAAAACTCAGCACAATACAAGTCTTCTGGCAGACATCCACATCCACATCCTCATCGACAAAACTCGAGCTTCTTTTCAGAGCTTTTCGGAGGAAACCAGCCCGAGCGTTTTCCGGATTTTCTTCTCAGCAGACAGAGACTTTGGCTTATGGGATGTTTTGTGTGTTTGTGTTTCACCCGCCAGAGTTCACCGTTACAAAATAAATTATTAAGCTCCAAATGATGGAAGGCATGCAGCTATGGTAACTGGGTGCGAAAGAGGATAAAGCAGTGGGAGAAACGGCTGAATGTACCTCCAAAATTTCAGAAGTACCTTCCACCCCAACCACCCCAGCTGCTAAATGGGTAATGAAAATAAGAAGCATAAGAACAAGAAGGAAAGAAGAGAGGGAAGTCGCATCCGTGGGCTCGGAGCTCCTCATGCATCATGTCTCCAATGTACAGAGGAGTGTTCTTTATTGTTTTCTATTTTGTTTGTGTTGCATTTCCGTTATCACCGTTTTGTTCTCCTTGGCGTCTTCATCTTAACTGTTCCATGATAGCGCTTCCTTTTCCTCTTCCTGCAATTAATCAAATCGCAGCGCAACATCCACAATATCTGATGCTGCGAACTTCTTCGCCTGCGGCTGCCTCCGCCCGATTGAGCCAAGTATGTGTGCGTGAGTGTGCGCTGGATGTGTAGGCGCAAGTGCAATACATATATCAATATTTCAACTTGCTCCCTTCGACTCGTCCCTATGCAATGAGCTTAAATCAAATGCTCGCAAATACGCTTCAATTTTATGGCTCTGCAGCTGCTACCGGCCGAAGGCAGTAGACGGCGCCCATCGAGCAGTCGAGCTGGTTTCGCTCTGGTCTGATCTTCTTTATAGGTTTCTCCGTTTATAACGTTTCAAAATCACGTACGAGTATTTCACGTATTTATATCGTTACTCTTTAAGTGAAATGTGTTAAGAAACGAGTGATTGTCGCCACGCTCCTCTTCGTGTGCCGCTTCATGGACCACATGGACGTAGTTGCTTCCATTGGCTCCACCGCCTACTGTGGAGGTTTACTTAATCTGCTTTACTTGCTTTGTCTGATTTCGTAGTTTGTGTAACGCATAGAGAGAGAAGATAGATATAGAAAATTCATATTCTTGATCAGCGTCACCTCCTGAGTCGATTTAAACATGTCCGTCCGTCTATCTGTCTTTCTGTCTGTGGAAATGACGATCACAGGAGAACTCCATGATGATCACAGGTGCACTCAACGCAATCTCACTGCTGAACGCATCGCACGAAGTAAGAAAGAACATCCATTTGCATTTCCTGGACCCAAGTTCTGTGCTTTCCCCTCGAACAAAAGCTACTTAAAAGGTACGTCAACTAGAAACTATTTATGAGTTCTTCTTTCCATAATGAGTTGCAACAACAATGACTAAGCCAAGACATTAAATCTCATGCGTGTCAACTTTTACCCAATGAGCTTAAATTGTCAACTTATCGAAGTAACGCGAAGACTGCGAACGTGAAAGACAACAACGCGTCATGTGGACGTGAGCTTAAAAACTCATACGTTAACACGTCACAGATTTTAGTCCTTTATACCAAAATTACACTCCTGGCGAAGAGCAACTGCAATAAAAACGAATCTTTGACTTCTATACACATCATCTGATGAAGTTTGTGTTTCTGTACCTGAAAACGAGTCTGTGTACTTTGTTTAGTGAAATAAAGGGAAAGTGAATTAAAGCGGACTCGCCCAAAAACGAAATGCAGTCGATTTGCAAATTAATTGCATTAGGAGACAATGCAAAAATAATTGAACTGGAAATTAACAAGTATGTAATTCGGCTCATTAACACTGCTGCAATAAATCACACAATTATAATGAAATTAAAATACTTATTCCTCAACCAGGAATGAGTGAGTCGAATTAATCGTTTATGGAATGAATAAAAACATCGGACAATGTATTCAACGAATGCAAACCAGAAACGCATGCTTCTTTCCGCCGATTAATTTCATTGTTTTCCATGTGAAAACACTACGACAAACACCCTACACAAACGCACCGCCATCTACTAAACAAGAGATGCATCTCGAGTGCTGGCGTTCTTCAACACATTTTTCGAGGTTTGTTTATTTACGAAATATTTACAGAGAACCAAAAGTCTAGGCTATAATATAATATGTATATAAGAAAATTTGAATTTGTTTTTGATGAATTTGATCTTTCTTAATACTTTATACTTTTTGCGAACCCCGTCCAGCTTCGAAGCTACTTAACAACGGTCTCAAAGCACTGTGGGTTTAGTTAATTGCATCTCCAACGTCCTCAAACCCGACAACTTCAGTGCCCACCAAGCCCAACCATGCGACCCTGAAGTGTGAGTGCTGGTAGCAATCCCTACCGAAATGTCCGTTCATTATACTTTCAGATGGCCACTTGAGATCGATAACAAAGTGTTTCCATTTCATTCGAAAACTTAATGACTTTTAAAGTGAGTTCTGCTCGGGGCAGGCGTGTGGCGCAAGAAAACCTAAGCGTAGCTACTTCCGCAGCAGCGAACCGGGAGGCACAGCACACTCTCATGTCTGTTAACACCACCGAATATTCCGCCTGGAGGGCCATTCAACGTGATTGCATTCAGCGACCACGTGATGGACTGAATCTCATCAACGCAGCAGCACCTAAAGCAGCAAAATGGGGAACGGAGCGGTTAAACAATGGCTGAGGAGTGGCGAATTTATCCATATCTTGCTGGCACAATAACGCAAAAACGAACAATGCCACCCTCATGGACGAGAACACACAAGACAAGCGACAATTGCCAGCGCAACTAAATAATTGCTGTGTGCATCGACCCACAAGCAATGTTGCGATGGAACCATGAGGAGTTGGGCGGGTGCACAGGGTACAGGGTACCAGGTGTACGGTAGCCCAGCTTCGGAACAAGCACAGTGATGCCACATGAATTCCTACGACTGCCAAGAGACAAAAATGATTACGAACTGTTTTTAGCTCTCATTAGAATAGGATGGCGTGGAAATGCGTTCATTGGGGGAAGAGAAAGAACGGGCTGGTGAAACATTGAGGCCTATCGAAATATGGCCAAAAAACCGGAGCTGGTGAATAGTTCATGGATTCCCAAAAAATAATAAAAAGGTAGACGACAGAGTGTTGGCATTCTGGAAGCCTCAGCATAATTCATTTCTTGGTCTGGTGTAAATGAGCAAATACTGAAAACTTATATTTTGTAGCTAAAGAATTTAATTTGATCGATTTAAGCACACTTTTTATTTTCCTTTCACATTACCTTGACCAATTTAAATCTATGTAACTTTTTATATCGTAGTCCCTTTACTCAACCTATCGTGTACTCGTTTATCTCGACTCCTGTGCCTCGCTCTTCTTTGTAGTCGTTTCTTCGCTCTGAATATATGTGGGCATCAGTGCGAGCAGATCTGCTGCCATATTTTATTGGCCCTCATGGAGTCGTATAACAATTGGCTATAACTCATTTCACTTGTTGACCCCTACGGAAGAACTGCACACTTTCCACGTTCACAGATTTCCTAGCCAACTGCCGCAGCTTCTGCGCTCGTTTATTTTATGATTTTTTGTGCATTAAACATTCGCTGAACTATAAAAATTCGTTTTCCTCTCCATAAATTTTGCGATAAGACGATTTCCCATTCTCCGCGCCAATCATTCTTTCGGTCGGTCATCCAAACAACCACCCAATCTAAAACTGTTCCAGGAGAAAGACAAAGCTTAAACTGTTTGCAAAAAAAGACCCTACACACACACATGCATATGAATAAGAGCCAGAACAAACAAAAGGCTCTTGAGAACATGCGTTAACTGCAGTCAGAAAGGAGTCCGAATGTGTGTGTCTGTTTTATGCTGCCACCCTTTACGACAATACAATTTGCTCCGCAGCTATTTGAGTATCCGAGTGAACAAGTGGACCAACGAATGCACTACAGAATCGCCCACCACACGACACGAGTTTGCCTCAAACTGGCGCCGTGAGGAGCTGTCACATTGTTTGTTTTCGTTTTAAGGCACGACTTTGAAACCGGCCCGAAGAGTGCAGGAAGTCCTCCTCTCCAGCTCCAGGCGAGTGTAAGTTTATGAAGAAACATTAACTAATGGAGATCGTTATTTGATCTGCTTGGGTACAGAAACCTACATACTCCAAAAACCTACAAAGAAAAAAGTATACCGAATACAATTTCCCAAAGAACTAATGTTAAAAATAGTTAATTTAACACACTTTTAGGTTTTCAAAATAAACCTTGCTAAACATCGCTGTGGCAACGCACCGAAGTGGAATTATGTGGAGCGTTTTCTTCATCAGCGTCTGCAGACGTGAGTTTTGACCAGCAATCAATATCAAGAAATGTATGTCTGTATTTGCTAAACTTACTAACCGCCGCGTTTTTTCACAGTTTTCCAGTGTCTTTCTTTTACCTACTCTGGCTTCTAAACTTTTTTTCGTATACACTTCGACTTCAAGCGCGTAGTAGTTTCACTGCGTCGCTGCAATATAAGTGAAGATACGTTTGTACACATGTCAAATATTGGTTGAAAAGTTGGGACAGTTTTCGCCAGCAATTTTCTTCTTTTCGACATCACAGCCATAGCGTCGGGAGTTTAGTATTAGTTTTATCCACTTCTTTGTTACATGTGCATTTTATTTTGTATTTCTTTAAGCGAATCGGACAAAAGAGGCGTTTTCACAGAGTCGTTCAAATCGAAATTTATTGCTATGTCCTCCAAATTTTATTGAACGGATGCTTTTATAGACAGCTTATGAGCTTACTTATGGAAATTACAATAGCAACTAAGTTGAATCAATGAAACCAAGTGTACTTCCCACAGTAGGACAGCAAACGACACTCTTCAATGCAAGGCATTTCAAGGAGAATACCATCGAAGAACTCACTTAAAGAGCTGATCAAGTCTAGCATCTACCAATAAAGGACAACTGATGGCAAAGAATAGTAAAGTTTCAATAGTATTTTAAATAGTACTTTTATTAATGAGTTCCTTTGTAATTTTTTATGTTTATTTTGCTAATAAACAGATAATTAGAGTTCATCATTCAGTGTATTATCATAATTTCTTACATGCGGCCCGCACAACATTTATAAAGAAGAAGAATCGGAAAACTCCTAGCAAAACGATCTCTACGCTTCGAAGGTCTGAACAAACCCCGGACAGCTAACATTGACAATAGTTTTTGTGCTTCAATTCGAAGGAACTTTTTTGCTCATCGCTGGTTGTAAATACCAACTACCTAAAATCATTCATTTCCCTTGCATCTGGAGTAGATTTAGCAGCTCTCCCGCTGCATATCTTGTGGATGCATCCTTCCATTTTCCTGCATACCCTTCACTTCCACATTCCGTGTCGTCATCACCATCAAGTCACATCAGCAATGGCAACATAGACGCAGCCATTGAGCTCAGAATTGATGTACTTATTTGGAGCCTGGAAAAAGTTTCACACGAGAAGTTGTGTAGCAAATCCTTCAAGAGGTGTGGCAATACGTGCTGCTGTCCGTCCATTCGGCAAAGACGACGACTTTGTAAGTTGTGTGACCTGTCTCAAGTGGGCCATAACATAGCCAAAAAAAGGACATCAAAACAAGCTACCAAGTTAAGTAGTTCCGAAGTGCACTTTTTTATGATGATGTTAGAAAAATCAACATATTCTTGAAATTCTAGCGAAGCAGCAACGCTTGCAACACTGCTGTATTCCAGGGAGCGCAATGTTTCGACCTTCCGTCCATCTCCTCTCTGCTTACTACTGTAGTCCTTAATTCTGAGTGTGTTCTAAAGCCCATCCGGCTGCATTCCACTTGTACGACCAAGACAAGACCTGCATTTGGTCCAAAAACCTACCTAAAAAACGAGGGAAAGTCGAAAAAGCCAAAATGCATTGTTTGATTGTGTGGTGTTGCGTTGTTTGTTGATGTTAGTATCGTTGTATCAATGTGAGTATGCAAGTATAGTTGTGTTTGGGTGTTTGATGGGCAGAAAAGTTTTTTAATCATTTTAAACTAAAACTTTCATGTTTTTGATACTGTGCTGTAAGCGCCCTTCCCCTTCTCACACTCCATCTCTCTCTATTCTAAGACTTTATCCCACCCCACCTCAGCCACTCACGCAAGTACAACACAGTCCATTGTTTAGTTTTAATTAAAAAATATGAAAATGCAAAAGTTTCTACGAACAATTGTTTGTAAACGCGTAGCACGAGTCCTAGAAACGTGAAGCGCCTTGAACTTTTAATAATGCAGTTTGTTTTCTCGGCGGCAGCGAAGACCAGTGCGAATAAAAATGGAGATGCTCTGATATTAAATTTCGTCTTCATTTTTTCGACAATCAGCAATCAAATTCTGCGACAAAGAATAAAGAATTTCAATTAATCAACAACAAGAAATTCCATACGAAAGGAAAGTTTCAATTTTGACCAATCCCACGGAATGAGTTAAGTTGAAAGTATGACGAGAACACCGCTGTCAGGAGTCTTCTAAAACTTTCTTTAGAGGGTACTTAATGTAAAACTAAGCAAATCACGGCCATTAACCTACCCTGTATCGACTAAAATTAACTTCGCAGTTATGACGGCCATAGCTAAATCGACTCCGGAAGTGGTGCTGATCAAGAATATATATACTTTTCCATACTCTTATCGAGTAATAATAAATTACTTTCTCACATGTTTTATGTTAATTGGTAAGTATCATTTTTTGCTATAATAAAGTATATTTGCATAACAAATAAAAACAAATGCCTGATAATGGCTAATAATTCTATGGGAAAAATAATTCCCTGTTTTCCATAAGCGAAGATTTATAAACTACTTGTCTGGTTTTAAATCGCAATAATTATGATATTTAAATAACTATTTGGGTTTTATTCACACAAATGGCTAGAATAGGGTGCAAAGAATTCCATTTACGAGATGATGCAGTTACTAATGGCAGACAACAGTGATGGAAAAGATGAGCTTCAATTGCATGAAGCAGATCAGCAGTTCATCGTTCAAGATGTTGTAAATGCCGTTTCGCTCGAGACTTTAGACGATTTTCGATTTCAATTCTATATAATTTTTTCCACGCGTTGCGTTTCATGCAACTTCACATACTCTACACATGCGTTGTTTAGCACATGAGGTCGATGTTTTAAGGTACATATTTTCCATAACTTTGTATTATGTCAGCTAACATGTTATTATAATACGCCATTAAAAAGAAGGTAGTGCATAATACAGTATACTATAATGTGCATTACCTTTATAGTCCAGTGGGAAAAATATTTCCCATAAAATTACAAAAAAACAACAAACTAAAATAAACAATTACTTACTAATATTTACTCTTAGAAACCTTATGGTCATGGGTTAAAATACACCGTAGCAACAGCCATTGGATTCGACGCTTTGTCACCAAGTGTTGCAACTCATTTGAATACATAATTGAAAGAGTTTTTATTTACGGCACACAAATTGAGCGCATAAATTCGCAGTGTTCGATATTTTTTAAGCTGTCCATTTTTTGCCAACTCTTTTTCTGCTATTTGTTTCGTTCTTTAATTGCATCCACGTTAATGTAGTGCACCCAGTAGACAAAAGCAGATGCAGCAAGTGTTCAAGAGCTGAGATTTCCACTGTAAGCTATTCGACAATTGAAAATGCAGATTTTTAAAAATTTAAACTGCGGCAGAAAATATAAGACCTGTTCGAAAAACGGTTTCCTGTGATGCGTTAAAAGCGAAATTATGTCTGCCACCTAGAGTTCAGAGGATAGATAGTGACAGACTGATGCCTGAACTCTGCAGCTGCCCTGGGATGGAATATTCACATCACCTATGTGGCAGCAAGCGAATAGACCGCAAGTCACAGGCTTCTGCTATGGGACGTTGGTCCACTCTTCTTGACATGATGACATCATGACTCTAGCCGAAAAATGGCGAGGCATTGTAGATAATAATGGAGCATATTTGATTTAAATAAATTCATTTTCAGACTATAAAAAAACCAGTAGAACTTTACTAAAAAAACGCCATGAACTTTTTCCCAATATTACACCTATCACAGTTTTGAAGTTTTGACGCTCTACTCTAGCGTAGTGAGTAAGAATTGGGTTTTTCGTGGCATATCGTGGATTAAAATCACATACAAAATGAAAAAAATTCATAGGCATCAAAGGACCCAATCAAAGGATATCCAATTGATTTAGTTTCTTTATTATAAGCATTTCTTTATAATAAATACATATGTATGTAACGCATCGCACCCTACACCAGATGGTAAAGTTTTAATCTTGTTTTTCCATTTGTCGCACACACATTTAAGTATGCGTATTTATTTGCTGTTAAATAAGATTTTGTTGTATCTTATTTACTCTCATCATTCTTAAATTAAATTCCGTACCATAAATGAAAGATGTGTTCATTAATCAAAGTTACGAGTGTGTATCACTGTCTAGCTTCGTCTGAAAATGTCATCACAAACAAATCACGCATCACTACTCAACTTCCCCTCCAGCAAGCACTTCATTTAAGTGAATGCCTGCCCAGGCTACCACCACGAAGCGTTCCAATCCAGAACAGGGAAAAGATATCAAGGATTCCAGATTCGTGACGCATTTTGTCATACTTGCCCTGGTATAAGATATGGATCTTGCTGCGCGAAGATAATGATTGCCATCGCTTGTACCAAATGAGCTTTCCGACAATTTCTCTTCGCACTACTTCCTCACATTTGCTTAAAATTGTTAATTGGTTAAACTATAAAGACCTCTAGATACAACATAAAGTGATGAGAGCTATACTATAGCGAAGAAACACTCTAGCTGGCAT
Source organism: Myopa tessellatipennis (assembly GCA_943737955.2). NCBI lineage: Eukaryota > Metazoa > Arthropoda > Insecta > Diptera > Conopidae > Myopa > Myopa tessellatipennis. Next base: position 60,777,990 of record OX031314.1, on the reverse strand, counting down.
CTTTTGCCGGCCAATAACTGCAATGTCGACAAATTGTATAGTTAACAAAAAACACAAAGAAAGAAGAAGCATCAGTCGCTTTCAAAACCAATTGTAAATACGTGTACGTAGGAACGCTGGATTAGCAGAACGCACGCAGCTCGTTCTTCTCGTTCTCCAAAAGAGCCCATATAATTCTGACAGATGAGAAATGAAGTTGTATCTGGCCGCTACAACTGTGTTTACGGTAATATTATAGTTTTAGAACCAATGAATTCTAGTCGACTGACTAAGCTTTGATTTCGCCTTCCTTCCGATATCTATTAGTTTCAATATCGATACTTTCTTGTTACGTAGTTGGCACAATTGGAAGGTGTTGACTAGGATGTCCCAAAAAACTCAAAGTTCTAGTCATTAAAGACTTCATATAAGAGAATCTCAAAAGCAGCGTTACACAAGTTTAACCAACACTTTGGCTGATGACATATCTGTCTTGTCACTATTTGGCGATGAAGTCCACGATGAAATCAAGAAGTAGTAATCATGGTAAATGTTAGATCCCATCGCTGGAAGAACTTTGTGGTCCATTATACGGTTAGTTTGATAAATAAATATGGAAGTTCTTCAGTTTCTCTGTTTATATCATAATTTTGTTAACTCTTTTTTTATCTCAGAGACTGTAAAGCCAAATTTGGAAAGACGATTTAAAGAATACAGTTTTCTAAATACAACGGAAGATGTCTCTATTCGTTTTCTTGTAATCGTGATTTCCATAGACGGACAAACAGACAGACAGACGGACGGAGAGGGCTAAATCGACCCAGGAGGTATATATCTGCCACGCCTGCTTTAATACGTTACATACGGAAGCACAAAGTGATTATACCTCATCAATTCGTGTTTAGGGAGCGTATGCGTGTCTGATTTTGTGAAAAAAAAAATTATCCCTTTATGTCTTGGGACACACTATTGTTGACACTGGCAGAAAGTCGGCATATTTAGCAGAGAGATACATTTTGCACAATTATGGTTAAAAGCTTGACTAAGGCTTAAAAAACACATCTTCTGGTTTTTACATATGTACATACTAAATGGAACATCGAGTATACAATATAAAATTACATCACGTTGTAAATTACAGCTTATCAACAACAGTTTCAAGATGAAGTAACTGAGAGAGTGTAGTTGGAGCAATGGCGCGCTCAAAAACAAACACAATCATTTATAAAAATGTCACATGCAAATTGAAGCGCACCTGTCTAAAGACTCGCTTTATCAACGGCAAAACAAGCAAGGAAACGAAGCGAAAGATAACCGAACAGGAGAAGTAGAAAGCGACCAAAGTAAACTAAGTACTGTTCAGAGCTCCTATCATATGGAAGGTAACACGAAAGGGTGGCCTGAAAAACTCCGCTAGCAAACAACAAACAGCGTCTATATCTCTAGCACCCTGCAAATAAGAAGAATGAATATAAAACGCGCCCAATCTATCATCCGTAGTATACGCGTGCTCATGACGACATTTATGTACATTTTGGAGCAGCAATCAACCTTTTGCGACCATCTAGAATTTATTTCCTTAATAAATCGTACTTTAGTCCTTAAGTTTCTACCGCTGCGGTCGTATGATTGTTCAGTTTAGGGTAAGAACTTTAAATCGTCGGCTTGTAGCATGTGGATCTGTTAACTGACGCATTAAAGCCGCCGACTTTCCTCTGCTGTTCGATCAGCGATTTTTGTGTTTAGTTATTTATTTAGTTCTTAAACTAAGCCATATGGCTTTATAGTTCCTTTTACATACATAGGTAAAAATTAATAAAGTGTGATAACATTAATGAGTATAATATAACAATATTAGTTTAAGAAACTAAGCATTTTATCTTTAGCTACATAAACGGGATCAGTCCGGCTAATAGCTGGGTATATGAGGTTGAGATCTGCACAGGCGCTTCTACGTGGTTTATGTTAGAGATATGTTGCTCTGCAAAAGCTTATGTGTAGAAAATCGCATCTTCTCGAAATACGACTAACTCTTTGGCCCAACGCTTAATAACACCCAATACATTACTGGCTCTATAATATATATGTATATATATATTATAGACTAAGTCCTTATAAACCTTATAAACTTCTTTGCATAAATTTTGGTATCTACATCTCACAGATATGTACTTCATACACCTTACATTGTTAGTTTGTACCATGTATGATGGTGGTTATCCTCTTATAACATCAAGGGTAAACGGGATATCTCAAAAATATCTTTATCATCCACAAAAATAAGATCTAAGAAGCGATTATTTTAATGAGATATGTAGTTTACGTGGAAAAGTGCTAGTAATGATAGGTCGTTAAGAAAATTAAAATCATTGTGTCCATCCGATGGCGGTAAGAAGACTAAGGGTTCATGAGCACATCTCTCTCAATTAATAAAGGCTAAATTAAAATCTCCAGGAACTTACTTATACAAGGAAGGTGCTTATTTCCAGGTCCGAATTCGGCGGAATGTAGGATTTATGTATATATAATATTTGTTAGTTTAACATAAACGCAACGAAAATCATTTCAATCGCCTCATCGAATATTTTATTATGGTACAGAATTGTAAGAGGTGAGTAATTACGAGGTAATTAGTTTTTTGAAGCGGCAATGTGACTCGAAATATGTCTGTGTGCAACTTTTTTGCTTTGGGTCTATTGTAATAAATTTTTTTAAATTTCCACATAAGTACAATTTACAAATATAATAAATAAAAAAAAATTAAGTTTAAAATTAAATTTAAATTATATTATAAATTATTATTGCATATAAATAACGCACTCAATCCAGAAAAGTGGTACAACTTAAAATTTGTAATTTTTGAGTTTATGTATTAAAACTCTTCGCAATGAACATATCCAACACCCACCAAAAGAATAATTTCTTTCGTTTTTGTTGTTAGCTGATGCCTCCACATATGAATAAATGCTGTGGCCGCACATGGCATTACGATGCGATCATCACGCGCTAATAAACTAATTTCTGAAAGTGAAAAAAGTTTCGATGATCAAGTGAAAGCGTTTACAAACAACCCTCAACCCCTTCCACGTAGACGAATTTTAGTCGAGCATAATTTTTAGTCGTGTAGCCACGAGTAACTTAAGAGCTTTTTTGATGCGTGATCCCACGTGTCGCATCGGCCATATATAATATTCTGGTCAAGGAAAAAGTTCATGGCGTTTTTTTACACTCTGAAAACTATTTTCTTTAAACCAAATATGCTCTATTATTATATTATCTAGAATGTTTCGCCATTTTTCGGGTAGAGCCATGATGCCATCCGTGAAGAACTTGTGTGCTTTCAGTTTTGAAAAACTGAACAAATGGTTTTCACAAACTTCTTTTGAAAGCAGCTTAATTCCTTGCAGAGAATTCTACAGAGATCGGAAACTCTCGCAATTTTTGATGGGTCATTAAAGAAGTGTGTGGTCGAGCGTTGTCATGGTGGAAAACACCTTTCCTATTAGTCAATTCCGGCAGTTTTCTTTCAATTGCCTGGCGTAATCCCTCTAGTTGTTCATAATAGAGTTGAAAATCAATTGTTCGACCAACTCGAAGTAGGGCGATTCCCTTCCAGTCCCACCCAACATCACCTTTTTCAGCGTCAATTCTGGATTTAGCGTACGTTTGTGACCGCTCTCCATCCCTTGCTCACGACTTTTGACGCTTCCGATTATCATACGGGACCCATTTCTCATCACCGGTTATGACACGTTTCAAAAAAGGCTCGATTTCATTGCGTTTCAGCAGCTCATCGCAGATGTTAATTCTGTCTATCATGTTTTTCTCGCTCAACTCATGAGAAACCATATACATATATAATAGGTATCTTCTTTTGGTAGCCCGTCTTCTGTAAATGGTTTAAAACAGTTATCGGCAATGCCTAGCTACATACCTATATAGACACAGCCGATATGCTTATCTTGCTGGACTTTTTCAAGAATTTCATCAGCTTTTCCTCCATTTTATAATTACTTATTTGATTAGGTACGATATTATTATTTATTTAATTTTAAAAGACTATATTTGACTTAATCGAATAAAAACTCGTTGTCAATAACAATTTGGTACTTTACAATATTCTAAAGAAAGGCCTTTAATTTTACAAGTAGAATAAGAATATTGACAATTTGTCACAAAGCAACGTTATTAACTAGAAGTTCAAAACGAGAATAGCCCTGTAACTTGCAATCACAAAATTGCATATTCTAGAGAATGAGGTATTTTGATTTGTGCCACTTTTCTAAATTGAGTGTTTTATGTATTTGCAAAAATTATGTATTTATGTAATACATATATAAACTACTATGAGCGGAAAATTTTTGAAAAAAACAAAGAGCAATTATTTGTTATTATTAAAGGTTAACATTATAAAATAACAAAAATTACATAAAACTCATATCCTGGCTAAATAGCCATATGGCCGTCGAAAACCGCATATTCTCTTCCCGTTCAACCGCCCTAGCTTTTCGTGCATTCTTACCAAAAATCGGGACTTTTTTAAAACGCCGTGGGGCAATTGTATGAAATCGGAACTGTTCCGCCAAAGTGAGACGTCTGGGCACCTTAGAGTAAGGAGATGAGGTGGTACAGTTAAGGATGTCCACAAGACCAAGTTTGGAACTTATATGTGCTCAGTTGTGTTTGGGGCAAAACTCGAGATAAATATCGTTTTCGATGATTCAACAACTACCAGTTCGCTGTTCTCATCCTGAATATCATTAGTATGTTTTGACTTAGGTGTGGCACCTGAACGACGTACATTATCAACCACAGCCCCATGAGAAATAGATGTGTACACATCACAATAAAATTTATGCATTGAAGAAGCTGGAGAAGTAGTCTTATAGTATGTTCACACTAGACCGAAATTGAGACAATTTAATTCAAATTTGACAGTGTTCGGTTTCGGCATTCTCAATTTCATTTCGTTTCGTTTGTTTACTGTGTGAGAGTTCCGACAACATTAGCTAACAATGGATAAGTTTCAAGTTTTACAAATATTTATCAATTATATGGATTCTATCAGACACTTAAGCGATTCACAGGCACAGGAAATAAGAGGAGCTATAACTTCTTTTTTGGGTAACAACATTTAAGAAGAAGCTGAAGAAGCCGACGGCGATGGTCTCTGAATTGGTGAAGGTGTTGTTGATTGGGACAGTGATGCTGGCGATGGAAGCGCCGATAAAGCTGGTGATGATGGTGAGGAAGCTAGCGGTAATGGCGATCGTGGCACAGATGGCGACATTATGGTTTCTATGTGGAAATAGTTACGTTTATCCATGAATAAAAGTTCAAATAAATAAAATAAATTTAAACACAAACCATCAAGACTGCTCTCTATTCTAAAGTTGTGGATGGCATGGCCTTTAGAATTCCACTCGCTAGGCGAACTGCCAGAATATCCTATAACAGCTTTTTCTTTCCTGGAAAAAGTAATTATCTAATGAATTATATGTATGTTCACAGATTTTATGAGTTTATTTTTATCTTACTTTTATCTTGCCGTCAAGTTCTTCAACTTTACTTTCACCTCTTCGGCAATTACTCCAATTCCACATTCATTTCGATTTCATTCATTTCTTGGAATAAATGGTTGTTGCGCCGTGCACCTCGCAGCTGATCGATCCTATCAAACCACAGTTCGATGAGCAGTTAATCTGCTGCGCCAGACCACAAATATCGGTTTTTATATTTTTTTTTTTTCCATATTTCCACTTTTTCAAATTTCCAAACGAATTTTACTATTTGTAGTTGTCAAAAGACTGCAGTGCTTCCAGATTAATACCACTTTAGTACACATTTTAGTACATAACCATGGTTGAATTTTTTTTTTCTAGTCAATTTCATTGTAATTGAAGTAAATTTGCAAGCCATCCCAATTTCGTTCGTCATTTTCTTTTATGGCGAAATTGGAGAAATATTCTTAATTTCAGCCGAAATTGCCTATTTTCGGCCTAGTGTGAACATAGTATTATTGAATTCCAAATTTCGATCAGCTGATGCAACCGCATTTGAACTAAGAAGATTTATTAGCTAAGGAGCTCTTTCAATTAAAGTTTTAGAAGAATTTTTCTTTCGTTTTTAGTGTTATTTTATTGGAGAAACTACCGGACATTTGGTCGATAGTACATCATGGTGACATTTAAATACTTTAACTTAAGTATACTTACTAAATACTTTAATCTGAACTGTCAAATTTCGCTTGGACGGAAGCCAGCGCTTTTGTTTTCGCTTTTGTGACCGGAGTCCAAAGACTACAAGACTGGAAACTCCTCTTATTTCGTGAGAGAGCTCAAAAAAATGTCCGTCCGCGTGTTCACATACAGTGTATGTGAATTTTATGGTGAAATTGTCGACTTGTTACAAGCTAAAACAGGCTATCACAAAGCATTTTATCTGAAAAGGTAAACTGTTTTGCTTTGTTACCACACCACCACAAAAAGATGGGTGAGTTAGTGGCAGGGATACCAATGACACAACTTTATTACTAATTATTTTTTTGGTTTTTAAGTAAACATTAATAGAAAAACTACTTTCCATTTATAAGTTATCGAGGTTTTGACGATTTCTAAACTGTTTGGAAATATTAAAAAGTAATGTAAACTTATTTATTTTTGTAATTTTTCATTTCTCTTTTATTTAAATTAAAATGTGTTAACACAAATAAATTTACAATTCATATATTTAAATTAAAATTAATTAAACATAAACAAATTCTCAATTCATGCATTTAAAATTAAATTCGTTTAAATTAAAGACCAAAAGAACTAAAATCACAATTCAGTAAATATTAAACTAAATCACAGATCAATATTCAACAAAACATGTTGAGTACGTTGGCATCTCTTTCGGCTAAAAATACGCATGGTAGGTTAAAAACAGCTGACTAAATTTGTGAAATGAGTAATTTTTATGAATTTTAACTTCGTTTTACTTGCAAAATATTCAATATTGTGCAATTATTAGACTTAAAAAAGGTTTCATGTACATTTCTAGAAGCGTGCGTTGCTTTTAAAACTGGCTCCTTGGTCTTTTTTACGTATTTGAAAAATCATATTTCTGGCTTATTGTTGTGAAGAAGAACAAGAGTTGCATTCCTCTCTTAAAATATTTTGTAAACAAATTCCCGGACTGTCAAAATTCGTTCCCGAACTGTCAAAATTACATGCGTGTTGTTTTTGTAATCTACACACCCAAGCCTGATTTCACCAACACATTCAAAGCGAAAAAAGAGTTTCCAGTCTTGTAGTCTTTGCCGGAGTCCATGCAAAAAGAGTGGTTACGCTTGTGCTTGGCCCACGCTTGCTTTCTTCAAATATGTATATTTTTTCTCACCTTCAACAGCAACCCGTCTACTACACAAATGAGAAAACGTATTATTTTAGATGTTGTTTTCGACGCGATGGAAGACCAAATGTTTATATTAATTGAAATGTGTTTAACATTTATAAAGGCGTAATATTTTGGAACGATAATCAGACGAATATGATTGATAGATTTATCAGTTAATTCCATTTTTTCATTCCATTCCACTTTTCAATACTTTTGTGAATATTGAGACTAAGCAACACCGGTTTACTCAGTGTACGCTAGACCGAGTTTTCGTGCTCGGTGTGAGAGCGTGGTGTTGAGAACACAAAAATATCCCATTCTCTCTTTTACACACAAAACAACAAAAAAACCCCCCTACTACCCAAGCAAAACTCGATACCATAACCACGGGGTATGGAACAGAGCCCAAATGTTGGGCACGATTTCGATTTTAGCGAAATTTCCCTCGTCGTTCTTTTAATGAACTGGATCTTCAGTTCATTAAAAAAACGCAGCTATGTTTTTCTACATACAAAATTGCTTTTCAGATTTATTTTAGGTTTGAATGCGTGAAGTTAGCTACATTTAGAAAAAAATGGAAATCTTAAAATTTCCCTATAACATAGAGACCTGGGTAAGTTTCGCCTGCATGGCGAAGAATACATTGCATTTAAAAAGCGCAGCTATTGTTTCTAGCCTACTCTGGGGTAGAAGACTGGGTTACTTTACACCGCATTGTTGTTGTTTTCCAAAAAAATACGAAATCTCGCTTTCTTTCGATCGCTAGAAAAGAACAATGCCAGGAAAATTTACATCGCTGAAAACACGGGGTAAAAACTCTGAAAAAACTTCGCTTTTCCCAGCGAAGCGAAATATCGCATTCTGTCTGAGCCTAACTTTATCGATTATTATTTTACTACGTTTAAGAATCTTTAGCCAAGCAGTTTCAGTCAGAAGTAGTTATCTCTGTTTTCGATACAATTTGAAGTGGTTGAAATAGAAAATACACTTATATTAAGGTATTGTAATAAAATTATATGTGACGACTAATTCCATTTATTGCAAAATGAACGTAAAAATATTAAATCCAGCTTGGTTTGCAACAAGATGTATGAGAACCGCAGCCTCTCAGAAAACTTTGAGGTGAGCGTTTTTCTGTTACGTGCATGTGTCATATACATATGTGTTTGCATATTAATCATAAGTTACAATATTTACTTGTGTAAATTGTAGACAAACAATACCAACAAAGGGATAAATCCTAGTTTAGGGCCGGAAGGTCAATTTTGTTGTTTCTTTGCACGGAAACTCCAACCACATCAGTTTCTCGCTCTCGTCTGGTTTCGAAGTTATAGCCGTTTGAAATTTGAAAATTTCTTACCTATATCTCCTAAACTATAGCGGCTATCCGGTTAGTGTGAGCATCATTAAAGAGGTATTTAAAATATCTTTAATTTATATAATAGGAACAGTTGGGCGCCTGTCGACCTAACTACCGTTGTTGTTGCTTTGTTTGTTTTTGGTGCTAACCTCAAAAACAAAACTTTTCAAACGGTTGGTATCGCCAACCGTATTCATATTTTTGCCGTTTTTGTAGCTTGTGGAATAAAAACTATATATATAACTTTCCGGCTTGAGTTCTTATCCGTTAATCATACATTTCACAGAAAGGAAATAATCAATGAAAGAATTGTTACTATAAATCTATAATTTGATTTTTCTCTAAAACTATAGCGTCTAAACATATTGTATAGTTTAAGAGATATACGCTCGGAATTACCAAGTTTCGAAGGGGTGTAACTCCGAAAACATGAGACCGACCAGAATTTGTTGGTCTACCGGAATATTGTATTTGTTGGAGTTACCGTATAGAACTACAACAAAAAGTAAAAAGCATCAACTAAATCGGAGCGATCGAGTAATATTTAACCTGTTCCAACTTTTCTTCATAACACTTTGGCATTTGTACCGCGTGTTGTGATTCTAGTGATTTCAAAAATACTTTGTGACGTAAATGCGCAGAACGAGACCACTTTTTTTGTTTACTGGCGCAACCTTCTATTCTATCAACCTTGCTTAGTTCCTACATTCTTCTTATAATTTATTTGATTTTTTTATTATTTATTTTGTTTTCTTTTTTATTTTGTCATGAGAGTCCTAAATTTAAATTTGTTACATGATTTATTGTTATCTATATATGTTCAAATTAACCAGAAAGAGTTAAGGTGTGTTCGGCCTGTGAGTGTGTTCGGCCTGGCCGAAGTTCATATACCCTACACACGTTTACTTAAAAATTAGGCGTGGCAATGGTCTAATTTTTTTCCTTTTCAACCTAAAAAGCCTGTGATGACAGAGAATATTCATGCCAAATTTGATGAAAATATCTCTATTCGTTCTCCTGTAATCGAATTGTATTTAATTAGTGGGCGGACCACGCCCATTTGTGGTAGTCTTTTTTGGTCAAAGACAGTGGACTTCTCGACAAAATTTCAACCGCGAATTCCTTCTACAAGCTGAGAAATTGAGCTATAAGCATGGATGAATTTATATTCACTATAAAAAGTAGGCGTGGTAATGGTCTGATTTTCCCCATTTTCAATAGCAATGAGTTCCTAATGTTAAACAATATTCGTGCCAAATTTGATGAAGATATCTCTATTCGTTCTCTTGTAATCGTGATTTCCAAAGACAGAAGGACGGACATGGCTAAATCGACTCAGGAGGTGATGATGATCAAGAATATATATACTTATGCGTTACAAACGGAAGCAGTAAGTGAATATAGTATATTCAATATACCCTCATCACTTCGTGTGTAGGATATAAAAATGAAATGAAAGTGTAGCCTTAATTTGCTATACGACACTTTAATGCACACCTTCAATTTCAAAAGATATTTCTTAATAAAATGTACTACTATGTGAGTTTGAATGCGTGCGATCTTTAAATTGTAATTATGAAATTCCAAATTTTTAAATATGGAAAAAATTTTAAGATAGTTTAATAATAATGAAAGAAATAATAATAATACAAAATTTAAATAGGAACTTAAGAAAATGTTATTATACCCCGCAGTTGAAAAAAATTTTATAAAATTTTGTAACTTTTATTGTGATATTAATTTTTAAATAACTTTTATGTACTTACAGAAACTGGCGAAAAAGTTTGTCTCCCTCGAGGGACGCACGGACGAAAGTATACAGTATTTGAACATGTATTTTCATGTAGCTCAGCGATAGAATGTTGGCTTTAGATGTGAAGAGGCCCGGGTTCGAATCTGGGGCAACACCAGAAGATTTTTTTTAAATGTGACAGATGGACGGACATACATTTTGGCTAATTTCCGGGTGGCGGAAAAAAATGTTTATCTCAGAAAGTGACCAGCGGACGAAAGTATACAACATATGAACATATGTATGTATATATTCATGTCGAGGGTGTTGCTCAGCGCGATAGACTGTTGGCTTTCGACGTGAAGACGGAAAGAAATTTTTACCTCAGAGTGACGATCAGACGAAAGTATATACGTGTTTAAACGTATTTATACAGTTAGGGACATAAGTATTCGTACAACCGATTTATTTCGAAAATCTTCAAAATGTTGTAAAATATTTAAAAATGTTAAATGCAGTTTCATTTTAAATATACTTTTATTTGATTAATTTATAAAAAAAATAAAATTGTACAACACATTTCTTAAAAAAGTACAAAATAAGCAAAATCCATTGGGACAAAAGTATTCGTACAGCTTCTTATATCAGGACTTCGTACAATTAATTGTGCGTTGCTATTTTGCTTGTTTACAGTTTTATGTAAAATACCGTTATATTTTCGTCGTAAAGCTATTTTTTCGACAAAATACTTAGTTGGTTTCAAAGTTACGAGCAATAAGGAAGCTAACAATGGGCAGGCGTAAGGAAGTAAGCTTTGGATATCAAATATTTAATAATTGACCAACATAAAAAAGGAAATCGCTCCGATGTTCAATATATTGTTAACAAATATAAAAACAATGTTTCCGTTGAAAATGCGCCTAGGACAGGACAACCAAAAAAGTTTCTAGACGGGATGTGCGTATGGTTTTAAAATAAGTCCAAAAAAATCTAAGAGTTACCCAGGCGAAATTAGCAGAGCACCTCGCTAATACTATATCCTCTATATATATAATAATAAGAGGAACAACTGTTCATCCAAAAATTCTATATTCCTGCGGATATGCGAGCAGGGTACCTCGAAGGAAACCTCTTATCAGCCAAAAAAACCGACAATTTCGTTTAGAATTCGCCAAGCGTTACATAAATAAGGATGAGGAATTTTGGTAAAAAATATTATTTACGGATGAAACCAAAGTAAATCTTTTTGGAAGTGATAGCAGCAGAAAAATGGCGACAAAAAAATACACAAAACGAGATGCACAAAGTTTGACACCAACAGTCAAACACGGCGGTGGAAGTGTCATGGTATGGGGTGCAATGGCAGCCAGTGGAATAGGACGATTGGTCTTTATAGATGGTATAATGGATCAGCATCAATATAAACGAATATTGGAAGGCAATTTGAAGGCTACCGTTTGGTTTGGGTCTTGGCCAACGTTGAATATACCAACAGGACAACGACCCGAAACATACTGCGCGTTCAGTCAAGAAGCAAGGATGATCTTAAAACTGCTTTAGGGGAAGCCTGGAAGAATATATCTTCCTGGATAGTACAAAAAATTTAGTCCGATCGATGCCCAGAATACTGCAGCCCGTGATTGATGCGAACGGAGGACCCACAAAATAGTGATTATTAGAAATATATAAAAAAATATATGTATGTATATACAAGTTGTACGAATACTTTTGTCCCAATGTATTTTACTTATTTTGTACTTTTTAAACAATGTGTTGAATATTATTACTTTTTTTTATAAATGAATTAAATTAAAGTATATTTAAAATGAAACTGCATTTAACACTTTTAAATATTTTATAAAATTTTAGAGATTTTTCGAAATAAATGGGTTGTACAAATAGTTATATCCCTAACTGTACGTGTTTAAACGTATCTTTTCATGTAGAGGATGTAGCTCAATGAACTTTTTAGTGCATTTTATTTATAAAAGTTATTTACTTTAAAAGCTTTTTTTTATATATTTTATTTTATTGTGGAAAATAAGTGCCGGGGCCAATTTTTATAAAGTTTTAAGACTTAATTTTTGAAATTCCTTACTTTGGGGAAGGATAGCTAAATATTTAATTAATAAATATCTTTTTAAATTGAACGTGTATATTGAAGTGCCATTATACCAAATTAATGGTAATGAAACTACCCCTTTAAAATTGATGGAATTTATTATATATTATTTAATTGTTTTTCAAAGGAAATAAGAATTATTTGTTTTTTCCCCTTTTTACATATTCTGCTTAAGTTCGCCTCAGCGTTTGCGTTAAAATGTTTTTTGCTGCCTCCCGAGCTTCAAACACTAACCAATGGGGTATACATTGCGACCAAAGATTACAAGACTGGAAACGCTTTTTTCGCTTTCAATGTGTTGGTGAAGTCAGGCTTGGATGTAGTAGCTTATAAAAACAAAACGCATGCAATTTTAACAACTTGGGAGTGAATTTTCACTCGGGAGTTTGTTTACAAAATTCAGAAAAATATTTTGAGAGAGGAATGCAAATCTTGTTCTTCTTCATAGCAATAAGCTAGAAGTACGATTCTTTAAATACGTAAAAAAGACCAAGGGTACAGTTTCAAACCACACGCATGCCTCCAGAAATGTACATGAAACCTTTTTTAATTCTTATACTTGCACAATATTTTTTATTTTGCAAGTAAAACGAAGTTAATTTTAATAAAAATTGCTCGATTCACAAATATAGTCAGCGGTTTTCAACCTACCACACGTATTTTTCGCCGATGGAGATGCCAACTTATTTAACATGTTGTACTGAATATTAATCAGTAATTTAGTTTAATATTGACGTGATTGTAATTTTAGTTCTTTTGAACTTTATTTAAAATTAATTTTAATTTAAATGCATGAATTGTGAATTTACCTGTGTTTACCTAATTTTAATTTAAATAAATTTATTTGTGTTAACTCATTTTAATTTAAATAAAAGAAAAATGAAAAATTACAAAAACAAGTAAGTTTACATTACTTTTTAATATTGCCAAACCACTAAGAAATCGTGAAACAGCGACAAATCGTAAATGCAAAGTAGTTTTTCTATTAATGGTTACTTAAAAACCAAACAAATAATAAGTTATGAAGATAATGTATCGTTGGTATCCCTGCCACTAACCACTGCATAATTTTGTGACGGTTTGGTAACAACCCAAAACGGTTTACCTTTTCAGCTATCTTGCTTTGTAATAGCCGGTTTTTGCTTTGAAATTCCTATAAAAATAGGCTGGCGAAAAATTAAAAAACGGGTAAAAGTCATTACGAGAAATAATGAAAAATACAATTAAAAAATGTTGAATAATGCGAACTCATAAATGCAGATAGATTTCATGATGCGGTAAGTATAGACAGACGGTACGTAAACATTGCTGCTGCTACTGACACGTTAAATCAACCACTCCTTACAATGCTTCCGTTGAAATGAAAGCGCTTACAAACACACTCAACCGTTGTTGTTTTTGGCGCTGACAACAACAATTTTGACCGCTTTCATATAGTTCTGGAGTTATAGCCCTTTGAAGTTTGCAGGAATTATTTTGTCCCTAAATTTAAATAAAAATGTTTCACTATTATGATCGCGCATAAAAAGTACTTACGAGTACGTGATTGTGATTTTAAAATGCATTTGCTCCTAAGATACTGGACTGATCCCGATTGAAAAAACGTGTCGAAGCTAAGAGCCTGTACTGTTTTTGTATTGTCATAATTATGTGAGTTAATTATACAATATACTTAGAAAAAAATTAATCAATGGAAAAAAATAGTATTAAAAATCAAAATTTTCATTTCTCCAAGACTGAAAGGTCTTACAGACAAAATATTATTTTACATGAATGTCAAATAATTCGATTACCTTTCCAACAATTTCAAAAATCTTGTAAAGTTTAAGAGATATAGGCCTGAAATCTTCAAACTTCCAAAGGGCTATAACTCCAGAACTATATTAGAGTAAAAAATTGTTGTTGTTGGGGTCAGCGCCAAAAACAACAACAACATTGGTTAGGTCGACAGGCGCCCTATTTGTTCCCGAATTTTTAATAATATTACAAGAAGCCATATGCACATTAAAGGTACAATATTTCTCGTTTTAATATTGATTATATGTAAGTTAGGAATATATTTACGTCAGGCATGAGGCTAAAATTATATTCTTGTTATGTACGTTGGTGTAGTTTTTGGCGCTGACCCCAACAACAACAAAAGTTGATCCCGGGTTTAATTGGGGTCAGAGTTATAGCCTCTTGAACTTTGAAAGTTAACCGCCGATATCTTTTAAACTATAACAGATACGCGTATGACATTAGTACCGTTATAAAGGAATTAATAATATCTTTCATTTATGTTAAATAGTATTTTGCCGAGAATCATTTATTTTCGGATATAAACACAATTTAAAATTTTTAGTACTATTTTTTTCTATTCATTAATTTTTTTTAAAGTAAAATGTATAATTAACTTACATAATTATTCCAATACGAAGATAGTAGAGCTCCTTACCTTTGTATAGAAATTTATTTCACGAAGATCGGTGCAGGCATTTCGGAGAAAACTCATTTTCAAACTTACAAGAAACCACTTTTGGAAATTGAACTATTATACATTTTTTTCAATTATGAAACTCTGGTACATTTCATTATGGCGGAGATAATTCCTGTACTATGTTACACAAAATATTTTGAGTTTATCCTGAAATGAAAAATTTTTATGAAAAATCGCGCGATTACCTTTATAACGGTACTAATATCATACGCATATCTGTTATAGTTTAAAAGATATCGGCGGTTAAATTTCAAAGTTCAAGAGGTTATAACTCTGACCCCAATTAAACCCGGGATCAACTTTTGTTGTTGTTGGGGTCAGCGCCAAAAACTACACCTACAACAACAACAACATTGGAGCCTCATGCCCGTCATAAATATGTTCCGTAAGTTAATGCAAAATTTTTTATAAAATAACATATTTTTCGGCATAAATGCAGAATAGCTGCCAAGTTCAGATTTTGGGAGTTTTTTAGTTGGGACCATCAGGAACGGAAGTGGCTGGTTTTTATCGGGGGCTGGTCAGCAATCTTGGATGTATTACCGTTTGAAGGTCAAATAAATGGTTTAATAAAAGTCACTTATCTCATAAACTAAGTGAGCTAGCTCATAAACTAATATTTTTCAAATTTACGTTGATGTAATACAAGTTTATTTAATTTCCTTAGATCTGTCCACCCCACAGCTGCAACCAAATTCGAATTAAGAACATATCAACGACAAGAAATTTGCATCGATACAAATTCAGTATCACAGACGAACTGTCAACGTCAGGCTGCAGCAACAGCTGATCCGCCAAAATATCGACACATAAATCAAATTCGTACAACTGGATCTGCAACTTTTACCTGTCTAATAGAAAAAAGTAACAAGACAGCAGGCCACAATATTAATGACGTAACGAGCACCACCTGTGGTGGAATTCCCTCGAAACAGCATTTCTGTGCGGCACCAACTGCTATCTTAATTTTGCGTAGTAGCCAGGCAATTAAAAATCATACGACTACAACAAAAACTATTGCTAAATACGAGCTGTCGAACGGCGCAGCAAAACTGTGTAAAATCAGTACTACTCGAATCGCTGCCGAACACCCGTCGTCACCGTTAAGCTCTGGATCAGAGCAGGAGAAGCGAATCCAATCACTCTCGGCAACACAGAACTTACATTTACCAGCGTTGGTAATCTCATCAGGGTTGAAGAAATTGAATCATCACCCGCCAACTAATAACAGATTCAATCTTCACAAATTAAATTTTTTTAATTTGAGCACTCACCAGCAAACAGCTAACTTTAGCATTAAAAGCATGAATCGCAACAAATGCGCGACAAAGGAACTGGATAACACACAGTGCATCCAACGTGACCATATTGGGCTTTGCGGTACGGCCGGCGATTACGATGTGCCCGGCAACATATCTGGACTGGATCGTTTGTACAAAAAGAAGTACAACAAGGTAATCAACCCTTTGAAGAAAGATGGGTTATTTTATATTTTGAATTTTCTTTTAAATTATCATTTAAAAATGTAAAGCATTCCAAAATTACATGCGAGCGAAGATTACAAACAAGGGTTACAAGCCATGTAAATTTAAAATTGGAATGTGTATGTGTCAAATGTGAATTATGTATGTGCACTTAATATGAATGAATGGGTTGCATGTTATTTCAATAAGATTTAACAACTTATAATATTATGTCTAGAAATATTGCAAAACAATGAGTACGTAATTTATTAACTGTGTGTATTCGCGTTATGAGAGTTCATAAGTTTTGTATGAATCATATTTTATTTAAAAATCAATACTTTCGGGAGACCAGTTACACTCCGACATACATATGTATGTCTGTACCATTATTTAAAAGTTGAAGTGCGAACAGTTCACAATGAAATGAAGATATGGAATATTACTGAGCATTACTAATTTCCTTCAATCAGAAACCAAAAGACCAATGTCTCATTATGTATCACGGAATCTTTAAACATAGGAAAAGACAAAGTTCAGACAAGATTACAAGAGTTGATTTTAAGAATTGAAAGAAAATTGCTATTTTTCTTTTACTAATCAAATTACTCCAATAAATATAAATAATTAATAATGTAAAGTCTAAATGTTTCGTTCCTTATAAAATTAACAAAATCGTGAATACAAAAACATCACAATTAGTACAGAAACACCAAAACAATTTACCTTAGCAAACGTATTCTATTACAATCACATCATTTGTAGATGCAACTATACAAAAGAAATAGTTTTGGTATTTAATTCGTTCGTCGTGAAACATTGCTTTGCATTATAATGTGAATTAATTCAAGAAATTTGCATTTATGGAAATATAGTAGTTAAAATGAATTTTTTAAATGCTTTTAGTCTGTTCTGAGTCTACTTTAACCTTAGCTTTACCGAAGATATTTTTATCATCGTTTACCAATACACACCCGGGTATACCTTTAACAATTTTTTTATATATAACAACGCGTTTAAAAAAAATTAAAAACCACGGAAAAAATTCTTTTTATACATTTTATAAAATAAAAATAAAAAAATTTTATAAAATATTCCGAGTTTTCAAGCCAGTAAAAATGAAAAAAGTCACGTCAAAAGTCAAGTTGGTAAAGCTAAGGTTAAGTTACATCCACGACTCGTGCGCTCTTTAAACTTCCCCCCCCCCCCCCCCCAGTTCTTTGTATGTATCACAAACTTTATGACAGCAAAGATCATAAAACTTGAAATGTAAAAATGCATACATATACATACATATGTACATAACAAATACATTACAAATACTTTAGATATTTAACCAATTGTGGATATCATACAACATTGCAACGTTGTATAACTTTCCATTTTTTTAACCTTCAGGAGTACTTGGAGTAAATGGAAATGTTTTTTAAAGTAAACTAAAATTATGTAATTGAATGTAAAATCAACTTTTTACACCTCACCTCGACTGTATCATACATTTTCCGCTTTTCACTGTGCCCAAGGCGATCCAGTGCAGCGCGGACTAGCCAGTGATGCCATTACCAAACATTTTTTTGAAAATAACTCGATTAAAATTCACTCGATTCGAAATCGGCTCGCGAACTGCACTTTGGCCACCATTGTTATATAACAAAGATAAGCTTATATACTATAGATAAATATGAGTCTGCGAATGCCGTGGAGTTTGGTCTCATCGACATTTATTCATTACTTTGATCTGATAATTCTAAATAAAAAAATTCTGCACGAATGCTCTAGATTCCTAAAGAATGTCAAATGTAATGAATGTAATTCGATTCACTAAAGATTCTTTTTTGCTGGTTTAAATATTTTTTTTATTAGATATTTTTCTAAGCTGCTATAATATAAAAGTCCCAGCGAAGTAAGATTTAAATTAATTAATCTTGATACTCAGGACACTAGGGATGTTTGTCTTTCAATACAAATATATATTGTAGGTATTGCTGTAACTTGTTGTTTACACCGTCAGCTGAACTCCAAATGAAGTTTGTCTTTCTATTTTTAATGCACAGAAAGAAGCGTGGCAGGTATACAAAATGTAATATACAGGGTGTTTCGCATAAGAGGGGACAGAAGATAAGGGCGTGTAGGTTGGGTCGAGACAAGAAAAAAATCGTATGGGAGGGGGTCAATTTTTCCCCGTTTAGACGGGTGGGGCCATTTTATAAAAATCCTACTTAACATCGGAAAAAAAAATATTAAAAAATAATGGTTAGATCCAGATAACTTTTGCTTGCTGATCTTCAAAGCCAAATATCCGCTTCTTAATATCCTTTTTAAATTAGGTTCCTATGTCAAACAGTTTTCGAGAAAATAAATGTCAAAGTTAAAATTTGGAAAAAAAATTCCGAAAAAAAAAATGTTGGTCGCAATTTTTTTTTTTAAAGTACGGTATTAAGTATAAATTTTTTTCCGACCATAACATTTTCTAATCAATTCTGGAGAGAATGCTTCAAACCGGAAGGATCTGTGTTTTGTTTTTCCGAGAAAAGTGAAAATGAAAAAAAAATTTATACTTAATACCGTAAGTTGAAAAAAAAATACCGACCAAAATTTTTCTTGTTAAATTCTTTAACATGACAAATTTTGAAATCTTTTTGTATATTTTTTTATTGGTGATGTACCATGGTGATTCGACAATTTTTCTTAAGGTTTTCGATGGATATCTTTGAATTTTGTGAATAGTCGAGCTACTAACCGTGCTCCATAACTGTATACCATATTCCCAGATAAGTCTTAAAATTGTTTTGTACGAAATGATTTTATTTTAGAGGAAAAACTCAGAATGATTGCCAATCAAGCAGTTCATTTTCAATGTCTTTCTTTGCTGCTCATAAATATGTACATATATATTTGGAAGATAAATCCTGGATAATGTAATCCCTGAAAAATTTGCATAATTTCAGATATTGAAACCAATACTTATAAAATTATATGCTTTTCAAATAAGTTAAACAAATTTACATACAAAATTTTGTAAATATTAAAAGTAACAAAGGAAATGATATCTTGGATTAAACTTTAAATAAAAAATTATTTAAAAATAGGATCTTTCCTTTACACCAATAGTTCCTGAAAGAGCCCGCAGATAGAAATCAAAGAATACCGGAAGTTCGATTTCATACTATAAAAGCAATTTGTGAACGGTTTTTGAATAGAGTACGTTCGCGGCCGTCAGCTGAAGAATATGCTGCCTACTTGTGTGATTCAACAGTAAAGCGTGGCGGTGCTTCTATAATGATCTGGGATGTTTCTCATCCGTATCGATGGAATTATGAATAAGAGAAGCCCAGATAAATTTTAAAAAAACACCACTATACCAGTAGTAGGGCGATTACAATTTGTTTGGGAGCCAAATTTCTTTTTGGATTAAACTAGCTACTAAACATTAATATAACCAGATATAATAATAATTTTCTAATGTGAACTATGTCCTTGGCATTTCCTTCAAATGTTTTGATAAGTCTGGTTTGTAGGTCGTAGTTTTTAATTTAAAACAGGTCGTACCTCTAATTTCCATTTTTGCTGTGAATTGAGATTTGCTGTTACCCTCATATCATTTGCGGTATATTAGCAAATGTCAATTACCGAATGGAAAATGAGTTAATGATTCTTTTTCAAAATCTTTAGCAAAACAATTTGCTTTCGAATGGAATGACTGGCTCGGCATTCATATTTTCGCGATTGATTCGACACTTAATTTTATTGTATTCGTTGCAGTTCTCGGAATATATAAACTTCCTGAATAAAACATTACATAAAATCTTATTTTCCAATAAAACATTATTACAGCAAAACTGGGCGGGGTCCACCTAATTTTACACTACTTATACAGTATGGCTCATGAAACAAATTTATTACCAAGGAAATAAAGTTTAAATTTGAACACAATAATACAACTACAAAGCTAATTATTTTGCTTTGAAAACAGGTGCCACCCCAAAAAATTCCTATAATTCAATAAGTCAATACTTGATTTCCAAAAATGCCGCTCGGAGCGGACCCCTGCCCCGCCCTAGCTAGACCACTGTATTTATATCCGTCTGTGATTAAATGTAATTATAAGGTAGCTTTCCTTATAACCACATATTTCCTCTAGTTTCAGTTTGTATTTCACTCTATAAAGTTATTGTTCTGCAATCAAAAATCGAAATAAAAACAAACCATTACGTTCTATTAAATTTTTTCCAAAGTTTTAGGTGTAAGATTCGGCCAGGCCATAGCACTCTTACTGGATTTGTAATACAAATCCCACATGATCGTCAGTCATACATACAGTCATACTTAATACAACAACTAAAACGAAATTCATTTACAATAATAATCAATAACCTTGAGCTTGAATTGATTATATAGAATGTTTGTTGTAGTCTCTCACAATCGAGTATGTACTCTCTAAAACGACCTTCTACAGCTGATTGCCACTCGAAGATGACGGGATTAAAATAAATTAGTCTATACGTCATATGTTAAGTGTAAAAAACCGTTGCCGTTATTTGCTAAACATATTAAATATTGGATTCCCAATGCAATTTCAGGGTTTGGCATTCACTTTGAAAGAACGTCAGCTGCTGGGCATTCAAGGTCTGCTGCCGGCCGTTGTGAAGCGCGAGGAGGATCAAGTGAAGCACTGTCTATTGCTGCTTGATCGTCTCGAAAAAGATCTCGATAAATATATGTACTTAATTGCTCTATCTGAAAGAAATGAGCGTCTATTTTATAAAGTTTTGTCAACGAATGTTGCGAAAATGATGCCGATTGTGTACACGCCCACCGTTGGATTGGCTTGTGAGAATTATAGTTTGTTATACCAGAATCCAAAAGGCATGTATATTACCATCAATGATAAGGGTCATGTTTACGATGTCTTGAAGGTGCGTTTTATATTTGATTGAAGATGTTATTAAAGTGATTTTTTAGGTATAATGTTGTATTTTTTAGAACTGGCCGGAAACTGATGTGCGTGCTATTGTGGTCACTGATGGTGAGCGTATTTTGGGTCTCGGTGATTTAGGTGCCAACGGTATGGGTATCCCTGTCGGCAAACTTTCTCTTTACACTGCATTGGCTGGCATTATGCCCAACCAGTGCTTACCAATTACGCTCGATGTTGGAACCAATACCCAAAATATTATCGACGACCCACTCTACATTGGACTTCGCCAGAAGCGAGTTATTGGACTCCAATATGATGACTTTATTGAAGAGTTCATGCAAGCAGTTGTAAGACGCTTCGGTCAGAATTGTTTGATACAGTTCGAAGACTTTGGAAACGCAAATGCATTTCGTCTTCTAGAAAAATACAGAAATTCGTATTGTACCTTCAATGATGACATACAGGGCACAGCTTCCGTGGCTTTAGCCGGTCTCTTAGCTTCCCTAAAAATCAAAAATACTACGTTGAAAGAAAATACGATTCTTTTTCAAGGTGCTGGGGAAGCTGCGCTGGGAATTGCTAAGTTGTGTATGATGGCTATGATGAAGGAGGGTCTTAGTAAGAGCGAAGCAAAGAAACGCATATGGATGGTCGACAGCAAGGGTTTAATTGTAATGGGTCGTCCAGCGGGTGGCCTTACGCCTCACAAATTAGAATTCGCGCAAGAACATTTACCCATCGACACGTTGATAAATTCTTTGCACGAATGCAAGCCGACAGTTTTAATCGGTGCCTCTGCTGTCGGTGGCGCCTTTACTCCGGATATACTCTCCACTATGGCCGACATAAATAAAATGCCTATCATATTTGCACTCTCAAATCCTACCAGCAAAGCTGAGTGTACGGCTGAACAGGCTTACACTCACACCAGAGGGACCTGTATCTTTGCCTCAGGCTCTCCCTTCGCACCGGTCGTATACTCAGGCAAAAAATTCTATCCAGGCCAGGGCAATAATTCGTACATATTTCCTGGTGTGGCATTGGGTGTTATCTGTGCTGGTATGTTGACCATTCCTGACGAAATATTCCTCATCGCAGCTGAAAAACTAGCAGAGCTGTGCTCGCCAGAAGACTTAGAAAGCGGAAGTTTGTATCCACCATTAAACAAAATCACTTGTTGTTCGACAGAGATTGCATTGGCGGTCATGCAGTACGCATATAAGAAGGGTAAGCAAGCAATTAACGCTTTTTTAATGATATTAACAATATGAAATCCCTTAACATTTTCTTTTGAATATAACTATAAATATTTCGTAGGTTTAGCAACTGTACACCCGGAGCCCGTAGACAAATCTAATTTCATCAAGTCGCAAATGTACGATTTGGAGTACTCACCTGCGCTACCCGAAGTCTGGAATAACAAGCTTTAATTTAAACCTTTATATCAGCCCATAATTATAAGTGTTCTATCGTGCTTTCACAATCACATTTCTTTATGTTACACGCAAAATCTCACAATTATAAATAATTGTTATTTTACTTTTATTTAGTAAATATCCCCTAAAATATTTTAGTACAGTACATATGTATATAATAAAAAGATACTTTTGTTGTTCAAACTTAAACTTATATATCTCGAAATTAGAAATATCCCTGTAGTCCAAAAAATCGTCGATGACGTCTTGCAAGACAATTCCTATTTGTCGTTAGCAATTTTGCATTGATAACATGTTTAAGGACATTGTCTTGCAAACTGTCCGCATGAGAACAATAATATATTTCCATGTCTATTTTCTTCATTTGTGTTTTATTCTTTTTTAATAATTTTTTAACTTAATAGGCTGAAATATTATGTCTGATAAACTTAGTTTTCATTTATTGATCCTCTGTCAAATGTTTTTTTATATAATTTCCATATTTTCTAAATACGTCTGAATATTGCCCTTTGTTCTGAATGTGTAGAACCGTTTTGTGTTATATATTATTTCGAAATTAACGGCGTTTTAAACTTTGAGAAATTTTAGCTTTTTTCGTAGCTCTTTCCTTATTTTAGTAGCTTTTTTTAGTTTTCGTTTTCTTTCTGCAAAACTTCTGGCCACACTGGTCTTTGGTTATATCACTAACCACAAAACATAGACTGCAAAAAGCGAAGATTTTTATTTGTTTTTGTTGTGACAAGTTCAACAACATCAGTTGCCATCTCTCATCTAGTTTCCGAGCTATGGCCCTTCGAAATTTGGAAATTGCATGCCTATATTACTTAAACTGTTCAAGTTTCCAAAATGATATTGGTATCGTTAATAAGGGTAATCAAATTATCCTTCATTTAGATATGTAATATTTTATCGAAAACCGAGCAGTTTTGAAGAAAAATTAATTTCCAAATTTGTACAAACATTTTTTCCATTTACTCATTTTTTCCTAAGTACATACAATTAATTTCTAACGTATATATTTCCCAATATTAAGAAAATACACTCTTACCAAAGACAATATAATACAAAGATGTCTCACTCCATACAAAACAAACGAGCAGCTAAAATTTAATTGGGATTTTCGGAAAATCCCATCTGAAGCTTTGGGAGAGTAAAATGAACATATTGTGAGAGCGAGAGATCAAGTTGTGAGAGTAATAGATCAAGTTGTGAGAGTAAGAGCTGCAACTTGCAAGAAAGTGAGCACAAAAGAGAGCGCGTTTCCTACATATGAGTGTAAAGAATCAAAGCAGTTGCCATCAGAATGTAGAACATCTTATTTTAATTATAACAACAAAGGATGGTGGCATAACAAACTTTTAGAGGCCCTATATCACTAGAAACAACAATAAAAAATGAAATCTTCAAATATTAAATGCCATTTATTTATGATTCAGTATTTGAAGTTTGGATTTTTTGGATCGTTTGTTTTTAAAATATGACCAAGAACGATGCTTACGGTGTAATATGGTTATCAAACGATCTAAAACACTAAACCTGTGAGAATAACATTCATTATTTTCCTCAAACCGATGCGCATTTGGACTTTGTTTTGTACAATGTATACATTGTTGTATAATATATTATTAATTAATTATTATTAATTACAAATTACCGATTATAATATAAATAATAAATAAATTGCCAAATTATCCAAATAAAAAACCAAAATCACTATTAAAATATTAGCCGAAGTCAAAATCAATCAAGTCACAAAAAGGAGCTAAAACATCAGTAAAAATAAAAACACAAGAAATCTCGTTTCTGGTTCGGTAAAGAACGCTGTTGTCGTCATTCATATACTTGTTGTTGTGGAGCGAGCGGTATTCTTGCACATTCGTACAAACTCTAAACATTTATTTTACAAAAACAAACATTCGCTTCTCTCTCGCATCGTTTGTGTACACTGTGTTTTGAGCGCGAATTATATTTTTATGTACCCATGCAAAAGGCGAGAGAGAATGTGCGTCGCATCTCAACAAAATTGAAAGCTCTCTCTCAAAAGCACAAAAGCTATCAGATCAGCACAAAATTTTTTTGAAATTTTTCAACGTACTGAGTGGGACAAATCGGTGTAGAGGTTTAGGGGAAAATGCATTTTAAATCTCAAGCACTTAAGTACAAAACACTTGTTATACAACTTCTACTGCTCATTACGCAACGCGACAAATTTAAAAACCGGAGTGACATAACATTGGCTATGTGAGCTTTCGTCTGGTTTCCGAATTATGGCTATTATGGCCTAAACTGTAGAAGATAGCTACATCTTATTTGTGTCCTTGAAAAAGTAACATTCTTTTTCATTCATTAATTTCTTTCTAAGAAAAATGTATAGCTATCCTATATATTTATCACAATATTAGAAAAGTATGTATAGTAGTATCTTGACTTTTACAGAGGTAAACACTTTTACACCTTTTTATAATCGGAATCGGTGCATGAATTTAGGAAAAAATGCATTTTATAAAATCGTTTTTATAAAAAATAATTATAAAATCTTTTTATAACAATTTTTCGTTTTCCGTAATGAGCATTAGAATTTGTGGCTTACCGTAGGCAAACCACTCCATTTTGTAGTTTTGCTGTTGTAGTTGTTTATTTTATTTCCTATGGGCACAACTTTACCGTTGTTTAATTACTCCAATTTTGTTGTTGTTATTTTAGTTATTTATAGTGATGACAACATCAACAACTTTTTTTTGCTCGTATAGTTATCGAGTTATAGCCCGTCGAAAATTCAACGCTTTTCGACAACATATTTAACATAAATAAAAGATAATTCGATTACCTTTTCAACAATAACATAAAGGTATCCCGTAAAGGGGACAGATAAAGCGCTTGTCGACCTAACCAATCTTGTTCTTTTTGGCACTGACCCCAACAACAACAATAATTTGCCGAAGAAGTTTTATGAAGTTTCGGAGAAAAATGAAATTTTAGATTTTTAGTACTATTTTTTTGCATTCATTAATTTTTTTCTAAGTATAATATATATCATTAATCCACATTATAATACCAATACTAAGAAAGTAGGAGGCTCTTAGCTTTGGACACATGTTGTTTTCATAAGGATAAGTCCAAGATCTTAGGAGTAAACGCATTTCTAAGGTCAAGGAAAAATGTGGGAAGGTAAGAGACTACTTTCTTAGTATTGTGATAAATGCATAGGTTATATGTAGGCGTTGTTTGTTTGTGAAATAAAGACCGGAGTTTTAATACGCCGTATTTCCCGCGTAGTGCATTGAATTGTTTTTAGCAGCGGTTTTCAGACAGAATTTTCATTCGAATAAATGTACTAACACAAACTTAAAGGAGCTTAATTAAGGACAATGCCCCGTGGTGCTTTGCGTCGAAAGGCTAACGTAAAATCGGAAAATAGTCATGAGGATGGAATACCTAGCAAAAAGATAGGACGCCTGGTCTTCGCATTGTCAATTCCGACTAGACCGACCGTTGTTGGTAAAGTATTAGTTTTTGGTCAAGGTGATATGGGTCAATTGGGTCTTGGCTATGACGAGACCAAATTTGAGCGCAAGCGTCCAGAACTTTTAAACGGCATTACGAACGTGGTGGATGTTCGAGCGGGAGGAATGCATAACTTGGTTTTGATTAACGACGGTCGTATATTTTCCTTTGGTTGTAATGACGAAGGAGCTCTTGGTCGTGAAAGTTCTCAAGATGGTTCCGAGTTTGAACCTAAAGAAGTAGAGCTTCCCGGTAAGTTGGTTAAGATCTCAGCTGGTGATTCTCACTCTGCTTGTTTATTGGAAGATGGTCGAGTGTTTGCATGGGGGTCATTTAGAGACTCCCATGGAAACATGGGATTAACTCCAGAAGGCAATGAAAGATTGCCGGTAGACGTCTTACCAGGCGTGACCATCTGTGACATTGCTTCTGGTTCAGATCACTTAGTAATACTGACATGCGGTGGCAAGGTCTAACTGTAGGATGTGGTGAACAAGGCCAGCTAGGACGCGTATCGTTGCGTTCCGCTTCTGGGGAAGGTCGGCGAGGTAAAACGGAGCTACTTCGTCCAGGCGTAGTAATTGTTAAACGTGCTAAATCCATTGAAAGCGACAAATTTCGGCACATTTTTACGTGAAAACGAGACTGGTAACATATATGCATTTGGGCTTAATAATTACAAACAGCTGGCCTATGGGAAGAACCAAGCCACAATTATCAACCCGAAAAAGACTGAATTCGTTAATGTAAAGTAGATTGCTGGTGGTCAACATCAAACGCTTGTTCTTAAAGACGACGGATCTTGTTTCGTCATTGGACGTCACGACTATGGACGACTAGGACTTGGCCAACTCTCTAAGGACGTTGAAGAACTGCAGCCAATAAAAATTCTTGCCGACAAAAAAGTAGTTAGTGTGTCATGTGCCGAGGCACAGTCGTTTGCAATCACTGATGATGGTAAGCTTTACTCGTGGGGCATGGGATCCAATCATCAGTTAGGAACAGGTTTAGAGGATGATGTGCTACAGCCTGTGCTCATTGCGAGCAAACCTAAAGTAAAAAACAAAGCTAAAGTAATGTAATACAATAGTAAGTATAACATATTATATACCATTTTAAAGATAAAAGAACCATCTTTCCATAACTGTAATTTGTTCTATACCTTAATGTGTCCGTTTGGAAGAAAAAAATTATTGTTTCAAGGTGAACTTGTCACATTTTTCTAAAAATCAATACAACTCCTTCACAGACATGTTATGGACATAAATGTGTATTACATAAATAAAAGGTATTAAAAATACCTTTCCAACAGTACTTCGTTAGTTCCGCTACCTCTCTTAGGTTATGAGATAAGTGACTTTTATTAAACCATTTATTTGCCCTTCAAACGGTCATAAATCCAAGATGGCTGACCAGCCTCCGATAAAAACCAGCCACTTCCGTTCCCGATGGCTCCAACTAATTGTAAAAAAAAGATGAACAAAATCTGAGCTTGGCAGCTATTCTGCACATATGCCCTCGAATGGTTTGTAGAGTTGAACTGTCTGATGCATGGCTCCCAGGGCGGCTTTCGCAAATCCAGGTTCATAGCTTTAATAGTTTAGGAGATAAAGTGATAAGAATTTGAATTTTCAAAAATTGTTGCAATCATTTAATTTATGTATATATGAAATTTTTTTATTACAAAGCCGGTGCTATATGGTCTTGTCACCCTGCACCATCTATAATTTAGAAATTCATTTATCAAGTGTTTTATTTATTTTATTTTGTTCCATTTAGCTTTCTTTATGAAAAAGTTCTGGCAACACTGGTTTTTACTCTTCCTTTTATTCCTACTTTCGTGGGATACAATTACCGTATGGATTTGTTTGCAAAACAAATGCCAGTGATAATCCTTCACAAATGCTTAAGAAAGTAGAAAATACCTTCATACAATTTAGCTGCAATAATGGTGGTGCTTAATTTATATAATATAGAAACGTGAAATAACTGAATCTATTTTTAGCTTTCCCTTCGCCATCAACTAACAAATGAACTTGAGCAAAAGCAGGTGAACACACTGGACATCCGTGGTTATTGATGATAATATAAATTGTTGACTCGTTTTGTAAATTTCAGAAAATAATAGATTGTCTGATCAACAAGATACTTTCTTCTAAGCGCCTATTAGTTGATCATATCGAAGTGTTAGAAAACTTCCAGCTGCACACTCAGCCAATGCCAATAACCGACGATGGTGGAAGAAAGCAAAACGGAAATCAAACATTTGGGGCATGTGAATTAATCACTGCAAGGAACACTTTCCTTATTTTTGGAGGTGCTCTATTAGAACGGTTTATCATACCTAAAGCATTTCGGTTGACTTTGCTTCCCTCGATGTTGCTTGCTGGTGGCTTTGGTGTTGTTTACATCTTGAAAAATATATTTATTTTCCGCAATAAAATTGTGGAACGCCAGTTGGACAATCTGATACGCACCATCGACGCGTTCGGTAACTGCTTACGCCGTAACATAACTTATTTCAATGAGGTTCTGATTATGAAGCAGAAGGATTTAGTTAAGTATGTTGTGCTGATTTGCTCTTAATATTAATATTGTGGTTGTGTCCATCTGTTTTTTTTTATATATTTAGTTCAAGGCAGATAGAACGTGCCTGGGACTGCATAACAGCTGCAAAAGAAGTCACTGAAATCTTATACGATGCTACGCGGAAGCTAGAAACAAAACAATCTATTCCTTCACGATTTTCAGAATGGTATTCATCCATGGAGGAGTTGCGCGATTGTGAATACTTCAAAATGAATGTCACAGATTATAGTCCGAAGCACATAAAAGTAAATATTATAAAAAATTATAGTGCAATAACTTTAAAAAATCAGATTTTTCTAGGATTTTTACAATATCTTTGCCTATGTTCAGTCACAGTTTCTATTGTGCTTAGCTTTGGCAATCGCAACAAAACCCTCAATCAGTATACTCAATACAGAGCTGGTTAAAATAGACTGTCTCATTCAACAAATAGTGCAGGACGAAGAGAATCATTTTCTAAATCTTTCCATTGAATTAATAAAAAATAATCAGTTAGAACTTGAAGCCTTAAACACTACCAAAACAATAAAAAATCGCAGCGGACCTATTGCAATGTTACAAGACTGCTCGCTAAAGCTTAGCGCTCGAATGGTCGCTGTGGCGGGTGAATGTCTGGCGCTCGATATCACGCTGCAGAGACTTACTGAAGCAGAAGCGGTACCAAGAGACAATGCACTTCCACTCATCGAAGTGGCGAACAATATGCGTTCCATTGAGAATACACTTTCTGTCTGTTGTGACGATTTTCAATGCCTAATGTCTGTATATAATAAGTTTATGAGTAGTAAATTAGACAAACAGCATAATAAAGTAAGTGATAATGTTGAAACCACCACCAACAACAATATAGAAAGCTTGTCAGTTGAAATACCGCAAAATGTGAATGAGACAGAACTAAAAGATGATTTTTATGCCTATATTTTCGATGAACAAAAACTTGAGAAAGAGCAACCACAAACTGTAGCGCCTGAATATGATAAGATATTTTGTAAATTTGAAAAGCGCATAACTAAAAGTAAATTTAAACCAGTACTGAAGCAGTTAAAGGATCGTATTAACCCTATAAGACAGGAAATGCTTGAAAAAGAAAGAAAAGTCTTGGCAGCAAAAGGAATCAATGTCGATGATCTATTTGCAAAGGAGATACATCATAAAATTAAACATTCACACAATATTCGGCGTTGCGATGAAGTAATTGTCCACGTGGACGAGGCCATTAGCAGTGGTAGCGATAGTTCAGATGATTTAGAATATCAAAACCGATCTAAGAACATCAGAAAATATGATAATTATACAGAAATGCGTAATTTTTTGGCACAAAAACAGCCTGTAAACCTGTTTAATAACTTGAATACACCACGTCCAAGAGTTGGAAATGAAGTAGTTTTAGAATAGTAAACTCGAACCCAAAATTATAAATTTAGTCTTTTTAAGTTTAAATAAGTTGAATATTTCCTACGAATTAATAAATTAATTTAGTTATTTTTACATAAATTATTTATTTTGAAAAAAACCACTTATATACTTAAAAGTGAAGTGTACAAATTTTTATTACACA
The DNA here is from genome assembly GCA_943737955.2 of Myopa tessellatipennis. Classification (NCBI taxonomy): domain Eukaryota; kingdom Metazoa; phylum Arthropoda; class Insecta; order Diptera; family Conopidae; genus Myopa; species Myopa tessellatipennis. The sequence goes on along the minus strand of OX031314.1, from coordinate 60,747,473 downwards.
AATTCATTACTATTTTCATTCACATAATAAATTTCAATATATAAAATATTAGCTTGTCCGTTAGTCGGCTTTGCTGGGTCGCCTTCTGTTTACCACATTCTCACACCCTTCCCATTTTCCCCTCTTTTAAATACTTTAGCATAGAAAATTCCTAAAATAATCCTTTATTTTCTTTACATTTTTTAAAGTAATAAAATTATTACAGTAAAAAATTACGCTCTCTCGCCCATGGTGTTTTTACAATTACTATAATTTTTGTCACGCCTTGGACCATTTATGGGAGTAATTTTCCAAAATCTGATTCTAATGCATCTTTGCATCCGATCCTAGTACACTTCTACAGTGTAAAACCAATGAGCGTGCAACACTTCAGCGTCCTGATGCTCACAGTTTTACAAACTATGGCATTTTAAGACATTGCCACGCCCCTTTAAATTTTTGCAGGTTTTTTTCGTACGAATTAGCTGTTGAATGTTATGAATAAATCTAAAAAAATTTCCAAATTTGTCTAACTGTTTCTCTTAAAAGCTTCCAATACTAATGTTCTTGCTATTTTCCGACCGACTTTTTCCAGAATAGCTCGACGTCTCATAAAGTGTACTCTAACATCAGTTTAAACAATTTGAATATATTTGAAACAGAGAAGATGTTCACGAACGATAGAACTATATAAAAAATCCTTTAGGGCCAAATTAACACCAATATAGCTTATTCCGTAGACTTGACCTACATTCTTACGATTACAAAATCTCCTTCCTTACCTAAACTTATATACTGTTTCTTTTGAAGATTCCTCAGTATAGAAAATATATTGCATAAGTTTTTCTCACTTTAACTTTCTATTAGGCTTGACTTCCCTTCGGTGCCGCATTAGACCCACGCGGGCTCCTACCACTAGAGGGTCGTAATTGCTGTATAATAAAATACAATACAGAATTCACAAACAAACTTTTCTCGATTTAATACTAGCAAGTTTTGATATTATGATGGACAAATTTATCTTTAAGTAATTTATTTTCAATGTTGATTAAGGCTAGGCTAAGGTTGTTGTTTTTGTTATAATTATCATAAAAAACTAGAACAACAAAAACAAAGTTGGATTTACCAACATTAAAGTTGTTTCAAATTGTAGTTTTTAATATTTGTCTGGTTTACAGTTTATGTATTGTGTTGTTAAAATGTTCTTGCATATTACCCTAATTCGGATTCGTTGTTATATTATATAATTGTCAATGTATATGGTTATTTTTAACGAACTAACTATTTATAGCGGTCTCAAGCAAGGCTCGTGGGACTTATTGCTATTGGGTCCACTGCCGAAAGCGGCGACAAATTACTACTCCGCACACTGGTGTAACGTATTGGTTCAACAGCGAAGGCATGACTTTTCAAACGCCTTCTCATGCACACAACTAACAACCCAATGATCAGACCAAGCAAAATCACAATGGTAGCTGTACAAGCTGTCAGTATAATGTAGCGCTTGCGCAAGAAACGAGGCGGGTCTTCCTCAATAAATTGATATTTTTTAGACATCTGTAGATTGCAGAGCATATCTGTAGTTAAATTAGATACATGAACACCAGCTAGTATATACGGAGTTTCACAGCGTGCCTCTCCAGAGTTGTGCTTATGATAGGCCCCGATATATTCTAATACTCGCATCAGGCCGCAGTCGCATTGCCACGGATTGTCAATCATTTTGATTGTGCGTAGGTTCGGCCATGGAAGCGGCAATATTTGCGTGCTACTATCCATCCCTACTATGGAGAACGGTAAATTCTCAGCCATTGATAGTCTCTGGATGCCGCAGTAAGATATGTCTAACTAGAATAAACAATTTGCATTTAGTTAAGGCATCCAATGGAGTTGGACTGGTGATTTTATTACTTGTCTCAATTTGTGGCAATGTAATAAATTATCCAAGTGAAATGATAGCAGTTGCGGATTGTGCGAACAGTCAAAATATTCCAAGGTCTCCAGATATAGAAATGAGTCATTTTCTATTGATTTTATAGCGTTATAACTAATATTTAGGTGCCTCAGTGATTTTAAACCCAGAAAACACTTTTCGGTCAAGCCCTTTATTTGGTTTCGAGCCAAACTGAGGTTTTCTAAACCCTTTCCAATGAGTTTAAGATTTTCCGGAACCGTTTTAAATTCATTTCCAGACAAGTTTAGCTCCTTAAGATTTAGTAGATTCTTGAACATGGTCACAGGAAGCGAGTTTAATCCTATATGGGCTAAATTAAGGACCTTAGAAGATAATATTTATAAATAAAGATTTTATAAAACAGTGAAAATTATTAAAAATGCTTTCCCACCTCAAGTCTAACTGCAAGGTTTAATGCCATCGTTGTTGAGCCATCCAGAATAGTAAATTTGTTATAGCTCAAATCGAGTTTTGTTAAGTTCGGCGTATGTTCGAACAACTTCTTATCCAATGTGTGCAGTTTGTTGTGACACAAAATCAGCTCTAATAACCCTATCGGTTCGTAATGTGTAGTTCTAAAGGGACCACGAAACACCTCTGGCGTTAATACGTCATCTCGGATTTCATTCCAACCCAAGTCAAGTCGCTTCAAATTGGGCACATCCATGAAGGCAGGGGCTTGTATATCACGAATGCCACAATGGCGACAAGAGAAGGTTAGCGAAGCATTCGTACCGGGCAACTGCTGCAGCAAATGAATCGGATTGCCTGAGAAAGTAGCCACGAAATTCATGCCTTGGATGAAGAAAGCCAATAGTTAAGTGATGATAGTCTCGTTTTCAAGCAATCTATACAATACTATTCGTATTTGGGTATAAGACGGTTCATTATTTTCGGAACAAATTACTAAATACTCGTATTACTGGCTCGTTTTATAAACCTAAAAAGGAATGTACCTAAATGCTTTTGTACTTACACATGTATTTTAGAAACCTTCGTCGTTGTCTAAGTCCGACAACTTCCGTTATATCCCTCCATTCCACAAGGGAGTAGCCGAATGTACAAAAAGGTAATGAATGACGATGTACCAGAAATAGTGTTAGCTTCGGCCTGGCAGAAGCTCATACGCCGTACACCCGTAGAATAAATATATAGTTGACTTCTAATAATTTAACTGACCAGCGTTATCCGTTTAATTGCTGATCCGATTTTTTCCACTTTCAATCCAAAATAGCCTGTGATGACAGAGAATATTCGAGCCAAATTTAATGACCATACCTCTATTCGTTCTACTGTAATCGAGTATCATTATAATTGACCCCACCTGTCGAAAAAACGCTACGAACTTTTTCCTAGACCCAATATAAATTTATCCTACGGGTGTAGGGTATATGAACGAAGTTAACACTCTTTCTGGTTTTTTGTTCAAATATTAAAAAGTACCAATCTTAATGAAAAACCCTTTCTTATTAAATCTTAATAGTTCCTTATTTCATTTATGGCCGTCAAATAATTTCACAAATTTTATGACTCTATGATTTTTATAAGTCAGGATTTGGACAGTGCAACGGAGAAGAAACCCAAGACATTATCACACAACGAGATTATATTAATACATAGAATAGATACATTATACATACATAGATTACATACATTAGATACACATACATAGATACACATACATAGATTATATACATTATATACATAGATAGAGACAGAAATCTATTTTAAATATGAGACTTTCATTGTGTCCAGATTTCTATGTTCGCTAAGTTTTGCAAAAACTTATAAACTCCCACTAAGGCCGTGGTTACGCTAACAGGCATACTCAGCATGTAGGACTTTTTCGTTTTTTTGGGTGTATGCCATTCTCTCTTTTACAAAGAAAAACAAAACAAAAAAGGTAGGATAGTAAAATTCCCACCGACTATGCTCGGTAGCGTTACCACGGCCTAAAGCAACATCGTCAGTACCATTATTATTTGATGTTCCGAATTCCTCCGGCCAGTGCGCCAAGATATGATGGAAATTTTTTGAGACGCAACTGAGTATACAGTTGTAACGCTTATTGGCTTCCTGGGATATAACGCAAATGCAACTATCGCAGATGTTTTCTACGTCCTGATAAGGAATATTTTCGTGCTGTGCGTGTATCTCGACCATACAACTCGAAGCTGCAACATTGAGCAACTGAGTGAAGAATGATTAAATGAGAACAAAACAGAAAATTAATAAAAAAATATTTATATGCATACGTTTTTCTTAAAAATGTATTTCGAACTGCCGAGACTATTATCAATTACGATCGACTTCGGTCATCAGTGAATGCACTATCATTCACTATCGGCTTAGGCCACCGGGATGCAACACTAAGCACGCCACCGGTAGGAAAATCCCGTAAACATGAGATTGACCTTTAAAATTTTCTCACATATTTTACAAAAGATTTTATTTTGCAAAAGTTGCTTAGAACACTTAAGACACATCGAAGACATTGTTCCCAGTGTCGGACTCCACACTTTTTTACATCTCAAAATTCTTAATCATACTAATGACATAGGGTCTAATGACAGTCTAGGACCCCTGCCTAAATCGGACAGGAAGGACAGACATGATATATGTACACTTTCCCCTTCGGGAATGTAAATGTATCTGAAATAAGCGGGTACATGGTTTGCAACGCTAAGTAACTGCGTATACATAGTGATTTAAACCATAATATAAAACCTTACCCATATTAAAAACATGTAATCCATTATTCTCCATATAAGTAATAGTCCTAGTTTAATTAGGCTCTCTATTTTTAATAAATATTTTATTAGCATTTCAGTGACTATAGGTTGAGTGTTTTATATACCTTCGAAGAGTAAATTAAATTTCTTCATTTAATACATTTTTATATTATAGAATATCTATAGTAGTGGTAATTTCTTGAACGATGTAAATAGTCATCTATTTTATTTACTGTTTTTGTTACAAATTTTATATTTCACATATACGAGTATGTATATATTTATGTATATGTCGTACGTATATACATTTTATTCAATTATTATATACTCGAAAAATTGGACAATATGTTCTGGAAAATAGAATTTAAATGCACCGTCTGTCGGGACGATTCATTGAATACTGTTTATCAGGAGCGAATGATATATATTTTTGGGTTGGTATTTATGAAAGAGCGAAAATAATGACGACGTCTTTATATTATCATTGATAAGATAAGATTAAAATTATCAAATTCGAAATTAAAACGAATTATGTACATTATATGTTCAAAATAACAAATGTTTGTTGTTAATTAACATTTGAATGTATTCAAATACAACTTCTAAGTATTCACACATACGCTTTTTTTATTATGTTTAGGTGGAATACACAGAGCCGTACATGCAGTTCAAAGCTTCGTCGATGACATTGATCATGTCTTGCAAAACAATTCCTATTTATCGTCAGTAATTTTCTATTGACGACATGATTCGAGACAATGGCTCGCAAACTGTCCGCATGAGTACAGTTGCAAGACCATGTCTCGAAGGTTGTCATCAATGACTACCTTTAGTAGTCTTTGGCCTAAGTTTACTCTGATTGTTCTCGTTGAAGTAACGAAGTTACTTTGTTGTCGTCAAAGCAACGAAAGTAGGATCGTTGCTCTAATCGTTATAGTTAAAGTAACGACGTTTTTTCCCCGTTTGCATTGCGGTAAGCGACGCATTGATTGTCGCTGCTGGTGATGTCCAGTATAGTGCAATCGCATCCGGGTCTCCTGAAAGTGGGCGACGATCCTATATTGGCGAGTAAGAGTACCCCTTGACCGCCAAGTTACTTTGTTGTCGTTAACGATAAAGTAACGAAAGATCGTTACTCTGAAGGTTATTGTTAAAGTAACGAACTTACTTCGGGTCGTAAACGTTGAAGTTAAAAAAAGTTAACTAAAAACTTTAACGGCGTCACTTTAATGAATCTTCGTTATCTCATTATCTCTGACAGGCGGTGCATGATTGCCATACTTGTAGCATATATTTCTTGTTTTATTTACACAATTCTTTACACATTTCAACAATTCTGTCCCTAGATTTGTTTTTATAAATGTATAAGCCCTCAGAATGTCAGTCAGGGCTCATTTCTTCAAAAATCAATCAAGCTGGCGATAAAATTTTTTTCGTTATACATTCTTCTGCCGATGTGTACTTGTTGAAGATCAAAGACTAAAAGACTAGAAATACTCATATAAGACTCATAAGACTCATAAGTTTACAGGAGAAGCAAAAAACGATATAAAATTAAAACTATTTGAAGTATTGAAACAAAATTTTCAAATCTGGATTAACATGAAACACATTTGAAACATTAAATGGATTAATATGAAAGAAATATACATATTTTAGATTAAAAAATCTGTTTTATGAAGTGCTTTAGAATGAGTGATGACACTTTATTTTTATTTTTGGTTATAATTTGGTTATTCCTGATAGTAGAATTTAACATTTTATACACATATTCTGTAATATGATGTACTGAATCGTAATCAATACTCAAAACTCAATTTCGAATTTTTTGATATGTTATGTATTTTAGGGGACGATATAAACTATACTGTTTGGTGAAGTTGGGAAAACATTCGTTAGCATGGCAACGAGTGAAGATACCCACTTGCTAACAATATTTAGTTCAATTTAATTAATAATAAAATGGTAAATAATTACACTTAAAACAATTTTGTATGTATTGCAAATCGTGGGCAATACGTATATGTTGGTTTTATACCCTACGCCTTAAGTATAATTAAGGCGTATATTAAGGTATATTATCTTTGTCACGAAATGTGAAAACCATAGAAATAGAAAAGATAGATATAGAAAAGTATATATATTCTTGATCAGTATTATCTCCTGAGTCGATCAAGCCATGTCCGTCTGTCTATCTGTCTGTCTGTTGAAATCACGATCACAGAATAACCGGTGAAGGTATCGAAATATTCGTTGTTATGGTGTGCTTGGTTATACTATGATTGCGCAAGTTATTTGGCTTCCGCCAGGCCGACGATAGCATTTCTTTTGGTTTAATTTTCCATCGCGGATCTGAGCGAGAACCGTTGTCTATTCTCAAGTCCATTGGTTTTTTATTAATAATATGGCATTAACACTAATGAGTTTTATCATTACATTAACTACATAGTCTAACTTTTGTATTTGATTTTCAGTTTCAATTGACATCTAAATGCTGTTCAATTCTCATCTACTCCGCATATAATAATCAATTGCTGTTGAGAAGGCAGCAAAACCTAAGGCTCCAATTAGGCCTGCCTTGACGCCAGCGCGTAATCCTATCAAACCGCCTGTAACACCGCCAGCATAGGTGCCATTACGCCAATCAGTGACACCGCGTTCCTGTGAAATTCAAGTTATCATTATATACCTTTTAAAGTATTAATATATTTATATATATATAAATTACACTTTCAATTGTACACTCAACCACCGAAAACACTGCACCTATCATGGCAAAGTTCTTTGCATATGAATGCGTTGTTGAACGCATCTCCCGAAATATTTCACGAGCTGTTTGTTTTTTCACGTTGCCCAAAGGGTCAGCATTATTAGGATTCACCGATGCCGTGAACAGTCCAATGGCAGCACCTAATCCATAGCCTAAAGAAAATTAAAGTGGGATAAGAGTACTAGACTAGGTGTAAAACTCTTACAAACAGATGGCATTTTAATTAAATTTTTTTTAAAAATCTTATTTAATTTGAGGATCTTGTTGAAAGTTACCCTACATATCAGAAGCTTACCCATCACGCACGCCATGGTCGATTTGAAAGCACAACTCTCAACCGCATTTTCAATCATCTTTTCTTCATTGGTTTTGATTTTGATTGGTCCGTGGCTTTTGGGTATAACTATGTTTTCCCGATACCTTAATTTTAAGTATATAGGAATACACAAATTCAAATTAATTTTATATCAAAAAATTTATTAAATTGTTTGTTATAATTATTAATAATTATTTAAAAAAAAACAAAAATTTAGACGCACAAGCTAAAAGGGTGAATACACGTACGTGTATTATATTAAATACATACTTGCACTAACCTTTGCATATTTCCAATGAAGTGTTTTGCCATTGCATCCAATTCTTCATTTTCGAAAAATTGTGGTTTGTTGCGATCATCTTGTTTAAAAGGCGGTGGATAGGAAGACATTGGTATTAGCTACCCCTTTTATTTATTTATGTTACACGCTGCTATATCACCACTTAATTTTTATTAAAACCAAAATACAATAACTGTCAAAATCAGCTGTTTCGAAATTTAGCCGACTCGTGCGAAACATCCTCTTAATGTCAATTCACAATTAAAAGGTTTCCACAAATAAATTAAATTCATATCTATACTGAAACTCAAATCTTGCTGTTGTTGTTGCAGTTTTTAAAGGTGATTCCAGCAGCAAGAAAAACATACCCGCTCAGTTGCGGTTCCGGTTCTACATTCGTTAGAAATTTAAAATTTAACCGCCTATATCTGCTAAATCCAGTTAATGTCGGTACTATTAATAAAAATGTTCAATTTTTTAGAAGTGGAGTAATTCTATTGGGACTACAAATAGAAACCCGCCGGTTTTAATAAGAGGCGCCAGCAATATGTGCTGGTCACATGTGCCAGATTAAAAACGTCACACAGCAAGGCATCTGTCAACATTTCCCCGTCATTACATTTGTAAATTTGTTTTGCCTTGTTTTGTTTTCTTAGTATTGAGATAGTTATATGTGTTAATTATGTATTTTACTTAAAAAAACTAGAGAATTGAAAAAACAATTAGAAAAAATCTTAAATGACGTTTTTCTCAAACACTATAATGAGATGTAATATAGTTTATCAGATATAGGCGGTTAAATTTCACATTTGAAACGGTTATAACACCGTAAGCGGAAGTGAACGGGAAATCCACAACAACGTGATTATTCCACAAGATTGCAGTTTCGGGTCAAATCCAGATCTTAGGCGATGGTCGCATAATTTTACTTTATTGCTGCAGCTCCAATTTTTATTTGTTTTTATTGTGACAACTTCAACGAAATCAGGTCCAATCGCTCTCGTATAGTTTCCGAGCTATGGCCCTTCGAAATGTGGAAATTGCATGCCTATATCACCTAAATTGTAGAAGATTGCAACATATTGTTATCGTTAATAAGGGAACGGTATCGTCAAATTATCTCTAATTTATGTAATATTTTATCGAAAACCGTGTATTTTTGTAAAATAAAGTTTCAAATTTGTAGAAGCATTTTTCCATTTATTAATTTTTTTCTAAATACAATTTATTTTTAACCTACAGTATTGTGCATAACATAAGCAACATTTCCTGTGACAGTGAAAAAAGTTCCATAACATTATTAACATATAAGTTATAACAAAGAAAATTACATTTATTTACTTCTTAATTTGTATTTATTATATATCCAAAACAACAACAAATTATCTCTCCAATAAAAATAAAATAGGGCAGTTAAAATAATTTTGTTGAAATTATGTAACCATCAGCGATTGAATCCACTGTACTGTAAGCGGAAAGTTAAACATGGACGAAGAAGTACAATGATTTGGGCAAGCTTTCCTGTATATGGGATTTTTCCTTTCTATCGAATAGAAGGCGTGGTGGATCGATTTTCACAGACAAATCGAATAGGAGATGCCACTGAAATGGCAATTTCAACACGAAAACGACCCAATACATATCGCAAATTATGTTAAGGACTCCTGTAATTCTAAAGAGGTAAGGGTGCTTACTGGCCGGTGCAGTCAACCGATCTAAATCCGATCGGAAACCTATTTTAAATACTAAAACGTTACGTAGGTACTAGGCGCCTAAAAACTAAGAAGTATTTGGTGACTGCAGTAAAGGAAGAAGGGGAAAACATTCCAAACAGCAGCATTACAAAGCTAATTGAGTTAACAGTTCGAATATGTTTAGCTGTATAAAAAATAATGGTTATTATACTAAATATTAGATACAGTTGCTTAGGTTTTGCACATGACATTTTTGGTTATTTTTGGTTTTCTTTTCATATTTACCGTTATTGAAGAGACAATTTGTTGTTGTTTTGGATATATAATAAATACAAATTAAGCAGTAAATAAATGTAATTTTCTTTGTTATAACTTATATGTTAATAATGTTATGGAACTTTTTTCACTGTCACAGGAAATGTTGCTTATGTTATGCACAATACTGTATATATTTATCCCAATATTAGGGAAATAGGTGATGGGGTTTAGGAGAAAATGTATTCGATTAGACGTATATTTTTTTAATATTGATTTATCACAAGTTGAACACTTTTTAGTAAAACATTTGTATATAAACTCAAAACTGAAACCAGATGTAAATATATTACATCTTTTGCTGTGCAAAAAAGTATAATTTGTATTTAATCAGCAACAATTTACACAAAATAAATATACGTACATTATTTATACAGTACATAAATAATACACTTATATCTAACAGATATACTATCATACAGTATATCCCTTGCTGTTATGAATTGAACATAATAAATTTTAAATTACCAGTTTATGTGAAAGTATTAACGAATGTATGTCGACATAAATGGCGAAATTAATTAAAAGCATACACAAGTAAAATAACTGTACAACAACCAATAACTGCGCCCAAAATTAAAGAATCGCGTCGCTTTTTTATATTTATTCTTTGAATCAAACTGGAAGTAAAATAATGCTGCATAATACAGTATACAATAAAAGTTGACAATTTTAATACCTTGATATCAGCGGAAATCGGTTTGATAAGTCATTAAATCGAGTCTGAAGTCTTTTTAAAACATGTCGTTGTGATAATAGATGTTCTTTAGTTTCCATTGCAATACTTATTTGATCATTAATCAAATTATTTGAACTAATAAAGTATGCAAAATTAAGTAATATGGAAAGACAAGTTGAGGAACAATTCTAGTTTAGCCCATTAGCCCTGATTTTGTTTTCTACAATTCCGAAAATTTGAATGGTGAAAAAAATTTGCTGGCGATGGATGTGGGCGTGAGGGGGTTTTTGAAATCTAAAATCTGGATACGTATATGTACAAAACTACTGCGTGTACGCCAGCATTATGGTATTAAAAGAAAGGTAATTTCAATTGCTTTTAAGCTGTATATACATATTTTTTATATACACTTTTTTGCATAATCTGCATTAGTTACTGATAGGAACCAATTATTAAAAATATTTATATATCGGGGCTAAGGGGCTAAACCTGATTTAAGCCCTAGTTTAAAAGACATACTTATTAATGTGGCCGCTCTCCTTGGAATACATATCACGTCTACTTAAGCCAGAACTCGATGGACTATTCGTTGTGATTCCAGATCCGCGCAATAACTCCTCACGTTCCATTCGGGTTGTGTGGTTTGCGCAAATCTTATTGAATTCCTGTCGATAGCCTTGCAGAATCTCTCGGTGCCGCTGCAAGGTGTGCATTGCTGCAGGCCCAGATGCAGAGAGTTCTGACATAGCCTCATTCAACGACGATAGCTGCAATTGGTCTGTTTTTTTAAAATATAAACATTTCACGATAAAACGCAAACTTTATCCAACATCTGAGCAATTTCTTCAGAAAACGTATCAAAAACATGTTCACCCAAGAGTGGTGATGTGTCAGCCGACGTTGTCTGAATATAACTACCACCGGAGCCAGCGCCAATCTTGTTGAATGCAACTAACTTCAGATCAATTTCATTTTCCAGTTGTCGTGCCTGCTTTCGCATTGCTAAATATTTAATTTAAATATTTAAAACAATTTCAGTTTATAATTATAAACCTTATTAACCAACCATCATAATTAGAAACTCCCATAATTGATTAAACTTTACTTGCAAAATACGCAACTTTATTTGTACATCTATTTTTCTATTTTCGACAGCTTCAATGACAGCATTTAAAAGTGATACGAACAGGGTGGCTGAGAGTAACAACATCTACATATTAACAGCCTAACTGTCCAACCACAACGCAACGATGCGACGTCGCAAACGATAACGATTTCTCTCTCTCAAAATCTTGGAATGAGTGACATCTGTCGTGATAAATTATTTATATTTTGTTTTGAATAAAAATAATTTGGATAATTTCCTTGTTTGACAATTCGTTTGTCAAATTTATTTACATTTTTTAGGGAATTTGAAGAATTTCATCAAAAAGTAGGGCAGACTGTTTTTCAAAAAATGAGAAAATCGGAAGAAGTTGTCAGAAAATTAGAACATTTTACGACGACGTGAGAGAGCTCAACGACGTGTTCCATTCCATTTTTCTATAGGAACATCGCAATCGATTGCGACGTCGTTGCGTTGTGGTTGGACAGTTACTGTCCAACCACAATGCAACAAAGCGACGACGCAAACGATAACGATTTCTCTCTCTCGAAATCTTCAAATGAGTGACATCTGTCGTCATAAATTATTTACATATTGTTTTAAATAAAAATAATTTGAATAATTTCCTTGTTTGACAATTCCTTTGTCAAATTTATTCACATTTTTTGGGGAATTCGAAGAATTTCATCGAAAAGTAGGGCATACTGTTTGTAAAAACATCAGAAAATCGGAAGAAGTTGTCAGAAAATTAGAAAACTTTACGACGACGTGAGAGAGCTCAACGACGTGTTCCATTCCCTTTTGCTATAGGAACATCGCAATCGATTGCGACGACGTTGCGTTGTGGTTAGACAGTTAAGCGTTGAACACAATCAGTACAACAAGACACAAGATACATTTTTAGCTGTCAAATTTACATGGGCTCTTATGTAGATCGAGAAATAAGTTTGCTTTCCAGTTTGTTGCTCTGGTTTGCATTCCATTTTGTATCTTGTCTCCGGCCTAATTTCTAATTTTGACAGCAACAAAATCATTCTTGTTCTTCTTCGGTGTGTTTGTTTACATTCTGTCATGTAAAATTTGACAATTTGCATTGTGGGGGGTGTCACTAGGCATCTTAACGCCAATCTATTTAAGTTAATATATAACGAAAATTTTATTAATATTATTACTAGCAATTTATTTCTGAAAAATGAAAAAATGCGGCATTCCTATTTAAGCAAAATTACTCAAAATAATTATCAATTCCTAAAAGAAATGGCAATTCCTCTAAAAAAGGATGCTGGCAAAAATGTAAAAAACAGTTGAAGGTTTTCTAAGGCGGCCTCAAGTGGGCAAGTGTTACACCACCATTAAGAAAAACATATGAAATTTTTTTGCTGAGCAACAGTTGCCCAGCCATTATAATTAACGCCATGGAATTTCTTGTTGCCTGGAAATGTTGCTGTATCCTATTGCTCCGATTGTGTTCAACGCTTTAGGCCGAGGCCACGCAATGAGCGGCAAAACGGTGAGCGGCTGAGCGGCATGTGGCTTATTACTGAGCGTCACTTCTGAGCGGTTAGTGCGGTTAGTTGTTAAATGCCATTGTCAAGAGGGGTTTGTTTAATGTTTTTACGCGAAAATCGTATTCATATTTACGAGAATTTATTGCGTTTAAAAAAAAAAGAAGATTTGGTATTCATCCTATAAATCAAGTAAGGCGACATTGCGGCGAATTTAACCATTTATATACGAACCTACGCAAATTTCCAGACAGATTTTGGCAATACTGCCGTATGTCTCTGAAATCCTTTGATTTGCTGTTGCAAAAAGTTACACCAGGTTGACAAAACAAAGAAAAGCAGAAATAGTTTCGCTGCTCAGAAATCAACTAAAAATTAGAACAAGTTCTATTCCTGTGCGGCGCCGCCTAGTCGCTCAGAAATGCCGCTCATTGCGTGGCCACTTCAGTCGTATTCCATATGTTTTAATTTTTTGCCGCTCACCTCTCAGCCGCTCACCGCTTTGCTGCTCATAGCGTGGCCACGGCCTTACTGTGGTACCTAAATAAGTGCGTTGCATTGCTGTCAAAATGAATTTGGAACACGCAGTCGTATGGAAGTGGCTAAAATATGCAACGCACTGACCGAGAGACCACTTCGAATTTCCAATTTTGGTATGGGCTACGAAGTGAAGTTGGCGGCAGATGTCAAAAAAATGTTCATGTACGTGTGAATGTTTAAAAACATTTTGTCAGAACATATGTTGACGTAACGATGTTATTTCGGTTTAGCACAGCGTCGTTTTTAAGTCGCAGTGATAAACGCAACGCAAGACGCATTTATTTAGGTACCACAGTTATGAAGTAAGCACATAAAATGTCGTTCGACGACTTTGCTGTGGCAAAGAGTATTAATAGGTAAAGAGATTTCGCGAATGATGCTATTAACATTTAGCGTAGCGTCTCCCCTGGGGACACCATTTTTTGTTGTTTTCACAGAATTTCCCTAGATTTTTCTGGGGACACTAGAGAACAGAGTTGCGTATTAGTGAAAAAATATATATGTATAGTCTGAAATCAGGTATATATTCTCATCATATTTAAAAGTAAATGTATACAAATTATAGTACCTTGAAGTTCAAAGATTTAATAGCTATATCTCCTAAGCGATTTTCAACAATCGTTTTACATAAATGAAAGACAATTGAATTACCTTTATGATGACATGAATACCATGAAGATGTCTCGTATAGTATAAGTATAGTATAAGAGATATAGCTCATAAATCTTTTAACTTCCAGGTGCTATACTTCGGAAACCAGGAGAGAGCAACACAAACTGTTGTTGTCGCTGAAGTTAGCATAATAAACAACAATAAAATTTGAGCATTTCAGCAACTCTTATTTTATTTTGCTAAAATACAACATAAACAGCAGCTATTGCAAAACTATTCATGGTTTCAGCGAATCAATTATTTTAAGTTTATTTTAAATTATTATTGCTTAAAATAGATAAATAGGAGTAGGTAAAATTAAATTAAATTTTAAAGCGTTAAATTACAGCGTTCTTTTCAAAGTAAATCAATATAAGCAATAAGAATCACAATCCACAACTACAACTTATACCAGCATGAAAAACGATATAAAAATTTTTAACGGATGACGCTTCCATCATTTCATATTTTACGTTTCACGAACAGGACAGGAGGACAAAAGGAAACATTTCATACAACTTGAATTCAAAAGGATTAGGCCTAAAAAACAACACAGCTTGAGCTTTTTCAGGCTTTTTTGAAGTCGAAAGAAAAGCTTCAGCTTCAGGCATTAACAGCTGTTATTCTTTATTTACGTTTGCAAAAAAAAAATTAATTAGAAATTTTATGCACGATTGACAAACTACTTATAATTGGGACACGAGTCCATATTATGGGGCTTGCTTTAATTGAAAATGCTTTGTTTTTTTTTTCAAAGCTCATTATTTTGCCTGCTGAAATATAATAAAAATGTTTAAAGTAAAAAAAATTGTATTACTGTCAAAATCATATGGTTTTCATTGGATTTTTTGGAATGACAAATACTTTTATGAGTAAACGTAGACAACACTTGAGGGAAAATTTTTGAAGCCATATGAAAATGTCTCTATTCGTTCTCCTGTAATCGAGTTTTATTTAATTAGTGGGCGGACCACGCCCATTTGTGGTAGTCTGTTTTGGTCAGACCCTTCTGGACAAAATTACAACCGCAAATTCGTTCTACAAGCTGCGAAATTAAGCTATAAGCATGAATGAATTTATATTCACTATAAAAAGTAGGCGTGGTAATGGTCCCATTTTCAATACCAATGAGTTTCTAATGATAGGTAATCGTAATTTCCAAAAAGACAGACAGACAGACGGACGGTCAGTGCTAAATCGACTCAGGAGGTGATGCTGATCAAGAATATACATATATACTTTTGTATAACTGTCACACCTCCTTTAATGCGTTACAAACGGAAGCACAAAGTGAATATACCCTCATCACTTCGTGTTTGGGGTATAAAAAAATTAATTAATGGGAGAAAAGCACTCAAAATATTAAGATCGGGTTTTCTCCAAATATATACGTTTTACGGTGAAATCTTACTTTACATTAATGAAAGGTAACTTACCTTTCTAACGGTATATATACAAATATACAGATATCTTCTTTAATTGGAGTCCTGTGTAAACATCTAGGTAGCAGTTGTTCTTTCAACCTTAGGGCGTGTGTCAATTGGTTACTTTTTACTAGTGGTAAGTAATGTTGAAATAAATTTACTCAGGTGAGTAAAATTTTGTTTTATTTGCTGTGGCAATTCATGGATGAAATTTTGACAGAAAAAGATATATAGTTTCAAGATTGTCTGCAAAATTACACAAAGAATTATAGAATATCAAAAAACTATTTTCCTTTGTTACTAGCTATTATATTAAAAGCAAAACGTCTTATAATAATAATAATAAAATAAGTTTTCCTAATTTTCTTTTCCATTTTTAAATAATTTTGAAATACTCGACGTTGAAGAGAATATTCAACGGTTGTCAAAAATTTACCTAGCCCGCAGGGCTACATAAAATTTTGACGTTTGAATTCACCTCACTTACGTCAAAATTTCAATTGTTTATGTCAAAATTTTCTATATCGAGGAAAAAGTAACCAATTGGCACACACCCTTAGACTATGATCATGCAGCTCAAATACAAATTTTACAAATGCGTATTGTAAAGTACGAAATGAACTTAATAACATGTTACCAGAGATTAATGAGATTGGAAACTCTTTTATCTTCAGATAAAGATGAAAAAAAGATCGATTTTTATGAACTGGTGAATTTGGCTACATTTCTTTTGCAGCCAGAAAGAGATAGCAAGTGACGCTTTATCTTTTGAGGGTATTATTCACCAACATTTTTTGCAAGCGGTTGCCACCATAAGTAGAGAAATTGTAAAATGTGGGCATAAATTTATTTCTGTGGGTATTTTTATGTGATTGTAGAAATTTGATTAAAATATTATTTAATTTAGTTCAAATATTATATTATTCATATAGTTTTCTATATTTGTATATTTGAAAAAAAGATATAAAGGATATTTTTTTAGTTCTTTATTAGATGACAATTCCGAAAGTTATAGAGATGTTATGAAAGTTATAGAGATGTGTTATCTCTGCATGTTACACTTTCAATACGAAACATGCAGAGTTTCATTATTTCATTATTCATTATCTTCATTATTTTGAAAAAATACAAATAAGATTTTCTTAATAAAATACTAAAAACTAAATTAATAGTTAAGGTATATTAATAGATTTTGTTAAAAATACTACCTCTACGAAGTAGTTCAATTGAGTTATCACCCTAATCAGAAAGGATGGATACCCTTATAAAGGCATTTGAAATATATTTTATTTTTATGAAAAAAAATAATGTCCAAAATCCATTATTTTTGGCGAAAAACGAATTTTAATATTTTTTTTTCTCCCATCTACCTCTGGTTGATCTCTCGCGACCTTCAAACGCCGATAACACCCAAACTAATGAACAAATTTTTAATACCACCTCCATTTTTTCTTAAAACTAAAGTATCTCCATAATTATGAAAAATATAAGGTTTTGAAGGCTAGAAACCTCTTCGAAAACCTTTCTGACTATATGCATCGAACCTATATGCATATGAGCCTATAAGGCTCACAGTTTAGAAGGTTTCGCCCTTTACAACTCGTATTTAAAACGCCCATAACTCCTAAACCAAAAGCCGCACTAAAAGTGTTTACACAGTTGAAATCGGGAATATAAAGTGCGGATATATATGACGATTAGGGATATGGCTGAGCCAGACTCAAACACTTACTCTTTAAAATAATTATAAACATGGTGTGCTTCTAAGTTTCCTATCAACAATATTTGCAAACGTTGAATTCATATAGTTATAGTTTCAACAAAGATCGCTGATGAAAAACTTTGGCAAGTTTAGAAATAGCTATCCGATTTGCGAGTTTGCGTAAAAAATAAATTTGTTGTTGTTTTTTAAAATTAAATACAACAAGATTTGTTGTTTTAAATACATATTGCAATGTATTATATAATTGTACAATTATTGCACAATTATTATATAATTGTAGTAAAAATGTAGAAAACGAAAGAACGTTCTCATTTGAACTAGAGCCCAATAATTATTAATTCTTTTTTTTTTTTTTTATTTTTATAAATAAATATTTTGTAGCTGTGGTACCTTAATAAGTGCGTCTTGCGTTGCGTTTATCACTGCGCCTTAAAAACGACGCAGTGCTAAACCGAAATAACATCGTTACGTCAACATATGTTCTGACAAAATGTTTTTAAACAATCACACGCTCATGAACATTTTGTTGACATCTGCCTCCAACTTCATTTCATAGCCCATACCAAAATTGGAAATTCGAAGTGGACTCGGTCAGTGCATTGCATATTTTAGCCACTTCCATACGACTGCGTGTTCCAAATTCCTTTTGACAGGAACGCAACGCACGACGCAACTATTTAGGTACCACAGTAAACATAAAACTCGATCCAAGATCAAAAGTTGGCATCCTGATAATTACCATCAAAAATAAAATATGTTGGCATCTCTGTCGGCTAAAAGTTCGTGTAGTAAGTAAAGTAACAGCTGACTATATATGTGAATCAAGGGATTTGTATGGAATTTTATTTCGTTTCCTTTGCAAAATATTCAATATTGTACAACTACAGGACTTGACAAAGGTTCAATGTGCATTTCTAGAAGAATGAGTCGGTTTTAAGTCTATCTCCTTGGTCTTTACGTATTTTACAAATTATGTTTCTGGTTTAGCGTTATGAAGAGCAAGAGTTGCATTTACCTCTTAACAAATATGTATGGGTTTTGTAAACAAAGTTCCCAGTTGTCAAAATTGCATCATTTTGTATTTGTAATCTACACCCAAGACTGATTCACTAACCCATTCAAAGCGAAAAACGAGTTTCCAGTTTTTTAGTCGGATGATAAGTTAGTGTGGATGATGTTAGCACCGCTTAGGAAAGGTGCGTAATACAGAATTGATAGATTCATAAGGTATTTTTATATTTTATGCTTAAGAAATTCGCATTTTGGATTCAAGACAGAAACGTGAACATAACAAGAAAAATTAGCATATCCGATACTTATGTATACATATCAAATTCAGATTGGCAAATCTTAGTACATTTTAATATCATGAATATATGCACTACATATCTTCATAAAGAATAATTTTATTGAATCGCAATGGTAATGAAGAATGAAATACAACATATGTACATACTTATTTATAAAAAGAATTGAATGTTTTAGAAAGGTTGCTCAATGCTTGAAACATAGTGGTTCATATATCTTTACTTTTTTTAACTTTGCTACCGTGGTGTAATCTAAATATATCGCACGGAAAACATTGATTAAAGTCAATTTAAATTCAGGATGGCGATTTATCTTCAAACCAATCGATAGAGATACTTATTAATCAGTGTTAAAGAACATATCGAATCTAATTTTCGGTAAAATTCGGAGACAAAATGGAAATACGTCCACTAGCGAAACGGCGAACAAATAAAACCTAGTATTTTCAAGGTTACGAGATTGTTCATGCTTGAGATTGTGGAAAATAATGGAAAATAACTTCATTATCTTATCACGGAAAGAAATATGTTTAATATAAAAAACATATTCATTAATTTAAAGACGTAGATTTTATTGTTGAAATTATTAAAATCAATAAAATTGTAGGTTTCGCCACACCATATTTTTTTGATAAAGCGGACCGTAGACTACACAAAATAATTGCGCGAAAACTCCAAATATAAATTATTTTAATTTTAGATATTCGTTCTGCATATTCTAAAACAAAAATGTGCAAAAACTCTGCACAACAGCAAAAGTTTTGGCCAAGTATTTTGTGTAGGGTCAGTTTAAATTACAACATAATATAATAGTCAATGGGAACAATAGTTTTTCACCTTCGTGCATTGTTTACCGTTTCGCTAGTGAACTGCATATTACAAAATAATTCTTCAATTCTAATTTATAGATACAAGTAACGCATTTCTGAGAATTTTTGATCACAGATCATTTGTGAACAGCGAGATTGAAATAGCACTGAACAATTTTGAGGTAAACGAAACTACAAATATTTTTAAATATTTAAAGCACCCCTACACGACACAAAATGCTTGCACAAAACGGATAAATAAAATGATTCTGATTTTACCACTAATTTATGGTTTGATTTTACCCAACCTTTGTGCAACAACAAAAAAGCGAAAAAACAAAAGCCGTTTTGCGTAAGAATTTTATATAATGTAGGGCTTGCTTAAAGCAATTAGCTTCAGTACTACAATATTAGATTTTCGAAGTCTAAAGTTTAATACATTAAGAAAATATGTGTTTGTTATTATGATTGTTATAAATGTAACATATTATATATCGTTGTAAAGGTAAAGTAGTGAGCTTTTCCAGGAAGAAAGTATACTATATGTATTATTTCAAGAGCAAAGTCTTACACAAATATTTGTATAATTCCTTACCCCTAATATCTTGAACAAAATAATGACTTATTTCACATCAGTGTATGTCTGATTACAGGCATTCCAACGACACATCGCACGTGGCTGTATCGCCTTTAATTTAGGAATTTTAAACTTTTATTAGGTACCTTATTTGGCCTTCACTCTTATGTGAACACTCTTTTCTACTCCATGTAGAAAATTCACTTTAAAGATAATATAGTTTTAATGGATGTCAAACTTCTTAGAGTCAAAATAGATGCCAAGATCCCTAAGATTGCTAACTCTAAGTAAACTGCCACTACTATCATTAGTATAACAATGTTCAATTGGATGATTATTGCGGGAAAAGGTTAGAATTTTGTACTTAGAAAAATTGAGAAATATCTTCTTGAAAGTGTAAACAATCATCAATAAATTTAACCTTATGAAAGGTTTTCATATCATCCGCATATAAAAGACTAAAGAAAACGGAAACTAACAGCCTTATCATGTATTTTTAAACGCAAACGCAAACTCAAACGCGACTCAAACGCAATGCTTTTCAAATGGTATGATGGAACTTTTTCGAGTAGACTGCGTATCAGTTTTGAGGAGAACACAAGCTTTACGTAGCCTTGCAGACTTCCCCTGTTTGCAGAGCACAAAGAGTTACCATGTATGAAGCAATTTTAGCATTTTTACAAGTATTTTTTAGGAATCCCAATGAATTAGTGCTATAACTGATGTATGGCAACAATTTTACTTATCTTTTGAGAAGGTGGCGCCGTGAATAAAAAAAATTGTATGAGCCACTGTTCAGAATCACAGCAAAAGCGAGCATTTTGCAATCGTCTGGTTTGAGAGACTTTTTCCACGAAATAGTTCATCCATCATGGCAGAAAAACGTAGTGAAGTCTGCAAAGCATGTAAATTACCAACAAAACTGCGTTTGCGTTTGGTTTCACGTTTTGATTGGGTTTGAGAGGTTTACAGATTTTCCTATTTCAATTCTTCCAAAAATACGAAAAGCACAAAACAAAACGCGAAATAAACGCAACGCGAAAAGATACATGATAAGACTGTAAAGCTTTGTATAAGGTAATTAATTAATAAAATTAACAGCAGATCCTAAATCGCTGCCTTGAGGCAGACCAGATGTGACTGCTATAGTTTTGGAGTAATTATTTTCCAGTTTAACATTAAAAATCGGCCAGTTAGATAAGATTGTAACCATTTAGAAAGCTGAGAACTAATAATTTGAAAGCTAATCTTGAAATTTTGAATATCAATAAGCTATGGGAAACGCTAAGGCCGTGGTTATGCTATCGAGTTTTGCTTGGCAAGTAGGACTTTTTTTTGTTGTTTTGTGTGTAAAAGAGAGAATGGGATATTTTTCTGTTCTCAACATCACTCTCTCACACCGAGCACTAAAACTCGGTCTAGCGTACACCGAGGACACCAAGCAAACCGGTGTTGCTTAGTCTCAATATTCACAAAAGTATTGAAAAGTGGAATGGAGTGAACTAATGGAATTAACTGATAAATTTATCAATCATATTCGTCTGATTATCGTTCCAAAATATTACGACTTTATATATGTTAAACACATTTCAATTAATATAAACATTTGGTCTTCCATCGCGTCGAAAACAACATCTAAAATAATACGTTTTCTCATTTGTGTAGTAGACGGGTTGCTGTTGAAGGTGAGAAAAAATATACACATTTGAAGAAAGCAAGCGTGGGCCAAGCACAAGCGTAACCACTCTTTTTGCACGGGTTCCGGTCACAAAAATTAGATAAATTTTCCACCGAGTTTTGCTCGATAGCATAACCACGGGGTAACAAAATCTTCAGATGGCATATGATTATTTATCAACAGTTTCTCCCTTAAGTGTCGAATACGATAGATTTTTTCTTTGGCTGTTAAATTTGTAATAAAGTGCGCTCTAGTTTTGGAGTCTAAATAATATATGCCATTATATTTTAAAGATATCTTTTCCAAGAATAAAAGGCGACCACCAGGGTCGTTCACTTTTATTTAAGTTTTTCTTTTTGGAGTTAAACTCTTGTCCATACAATTTACATATACTTTAAAACGCAGATCTCAAACCACTAACCGAAAAAGTTTGATAGAATTGATTTAACTATTAATAAACTCTTATTTACGAAGGAAAACCTTGTGTTTTTGGTATATTTTAAGATTTGTACTTATTCATGAAATCACAATACTGGGAATTTTTTAACCATTTTCATCATCATCAGCCCTAATCCATACGCGTATAATACATAATAGCATTTTTCAAAATGTATAATATATAATAAATTTATCCATTTTTTTGACTTGAAATTCCCGATCTAGTCAATTCGGAGGGACAAAGAAGTCGAAAAACTATTTAAAGCAGCGCAAACTGTTTCGGAGCTTAAATTTACACTTTCTGATAAGTTCATAGATCTGTCTAACTCGCGAGTAAGCTCAATTTCAAAAACAATTAATAACTGTTTGTGCAGTTTTAAAACTTTGGACCGTGAAAGTAACCAAGCTGATAGTTCATTAGAACATTCCAAGAGAAAACGTAAAGAACAGGAAGTTTTATTCTGCAACCAATTGGCATACAAATACATGAGAGTTCAAAACACATTCGAGGACAAAGAGGAGGAGATCACTGAAATTTATAACGATTTGGAGCTCAAGCTTAGCATCTAAATACAAATATGTCTTTGACACTCAAAGGTTTAATTAAGGATCCCCGGATTAAATTGGCACCCTCGAAAGAACTACTAAGATTTATACACAAACATATCAATGCAGCATTGGAATTGCCACAAAACATAAGCTGGGCTCTGAAACGCTACGGTTTTAATATACCTGAAAGAGTTGATATTCTCACAAATAACAAAACGAAAGTGGAACTAGATTTAAAGTATTTGCGTAAAATGTGTACTGAGAATCCAAACCTTGAAGTAACAAATGGTGAGACAAATGCAGATAATTTAATGTCGAATAAATGTGTGGAAAACACCATTAACAATAGTGGAACAGAACCTTACTTTAATTCGGCCGACTTACATTGGTTAAATACTTTCTTCAGAAAACTCCGCAAAAACTCTGGACTTACATGTTACTTGCACGAGTTCATCACCGCTTGTGAGTTGGTTCTACCCAAAAACGAGACTATGAAAAGAAATCCCATACTAGAGGCACGTTGTAGAAAATTGCAAGAGGAACAGCAAAACCGCGCCTACCACAAAATGACCAAAAATGTCGACTCAGTCTTGAAGAATTATCCAGAGGACACGATTGCATATCAGAGTAAGTATAATGTTTTAGTACTAATTTAAAGTAGCATTTTTCCAGTATTGTATTTTAATGGCAATATTTGTAGTACATTGATAACTTCTAAATGTTTTATTTCATCTTTTACAGTGAAAGCAATAAATAGTCAAATAATTGCAGTGCTGCAATTCGTTCTCTCCGTTGTAGCAGGCTTTGTTTTTGGCTTCCTGGGCGTTGAACTGATTATTGGAAATTTGGAGTTTGGCTTTCGGCTACTTCTTGGTATTATATGCTCTTTGATAATTGCGCTGGCAGAAATTTATTTCTTAGCTAAAAAGTTAAATGAAATTGACGATGCTGTAACTTCACCACCAAAAGTGCCATCATCGCCTTACAAAGATCATAAACTACATAAGGATTAAAATTTATACTATTTTTAGGCATTACGTCTTAAGTAACATTCACTCAATTGTACGAAAGTATTTATTTCCATTATTGATACGATTTTGAAATCAAGTAAATACAAAAATATCCATGTATATATAACACAACAGTTAAAAAAGAGTTATAATGTAATACATAAAAGCGAAATACATAAAACATAACCAAACGTAAGGTAATGTCATCATTAAATTTTTTCATTGAGCACTTATATTTTTATTAAACTTAAGGTAGTAATTAGTATATAGTGTATTCGAGTGAATTACCAAACAATGAACTGGTAAAAATTATTTAAATTTAAGTAACTAGCACTAGGTATATGTAGATTTTTTTAAAACTCGTATTATACCCTCAAACATTTATCTACGGACATTCATTTAGTGTGTTGTCTCATTTAATGTCATTAATTTTTTTTCTTAGATTATTGTCTATTATTAGCACCCTCTACATTACTGGTAATAGTATGCTCCATATTCTTAACGACCACATAGTTGGTTATGTGATTGATGGCCTCATCCTGTAGTCGTTCCGGCCAACGTTTTACATATGATTTGATAAAATCGCCAAATGCATCAATTTTGTCTGGCGTAGTTTTATGATTATCAACAATATTTTTTACGATGTCAACAAACTTTTCGTAGTCATCGGGCGGTGACTTCTTCAGCTTATTAAAGTTTGGTACACCGCCGTTGGGTGTATTATTTGTGGACATCTGTTGTTGCTCCATATTCGTTTCGTTGAGACGTGCTGCAGCGGCTGCGGCAGCCGCTGCAGTGGAAGCCATGAAATTCACATCACTAGCATTGGGCGGCTGCTGAACGTGGTCCATAAAGTGACGATGCATTCCGTATTCGGATCTGAAATACGAAATTAAATAATTCCTAGAAATATGTAAGTACATATATAAATCAACATTTACTTATAAAATCCTTCAGAGTTGTTGCTGTTGTACTCTTGTTGAGACATTTGGTTTTTCCAAACAGAAGATTCCGATGAAGATGGTAAGCTGCTTGCATTCGAAGCAGGCGTCAGGCGTTTATCTCTTAAATAAAATAGGAAACAGAAAAAGTATAGGAATCAAGAAAATTTATATTTGCTGGAAACTAACTTGTAATTTGAATGTCCAGCCAGACTTTTAAAAACATCATCTACTTGACTGAAAAATTTCCATGAACTTATAATGCCAGTAGCTTCGAGTGTTTTTTGTTCCTGCCTATAAGAGATTCAATTTTAGAAACTATTATATTGAAGTACATATATATATAAACAGTATATAAAAGAAACGGGTACATTGTCTGAAACAGCAAATTTTAAATTAAAATTGTATAATACAAGGAAATGTAAAGTATTTTGTTGTACTTATAGAAACATATTATTAAAACTATATTCGCTTTTAATTCGTGATAACGTGATTCGATGATTAAGTAGTAACATGTACATATGTATATTGAAAAACCTAGTAAAAGGTTCTTTTGGAACCAGCTCAAAAATCACGACTTATTTAGGTTTTGACGAGTTGACTTGGTTTGTATTATCTTGCTGTGGTTCGTTTATGTGTATTATGAGTTTGTATTATCGATTCTTTAACTTAATTTCATCATTAAGTGTAAGCTATTATTGTAAGATCTCGGAAGAAAAACATATCTATATATACAAATCAAATTATGATGAATATGTATACCTGTAGCGCTGTGTGAGGTTATTTACTTTGAAATGTACTTCCAATGCGGTCACTGGTACTCCGAGTGCCGTCAATTGCTTGGCCATAGCAACGTATAAATGGCCATTGCGTTTGATGGTGCGCAGCTCATAAGCGCAAACTTTCCATAGTTTGATTAATTCCAGCACTCCACTATCCTCCCATTGTCGACGCTTTTTATTGAATTTTTCATACTACAAGTGGAAACGGAAAGATACCAATAAAAATGTTAGTTACCAAAAATACACCGCAGGGACCAAAGGTCGTAAGTTTCATACAGGCATCTCACATGGGCCTTGCAGTGATCGAACTGATTCTTGCACGAATTTTGTTGAAGAGGTGTGTTCTGCTTTAGAGATTCTATAGGAGTTCCGTAGAATTATATAAAGTCCAGAAAGAATACGTTACGAATTTTTATCAATTTGACTGAAATAAACCTGAAAGAAATAAAACTATTATAAAACTAAAAAAATATATTCGTTATTAAATAATATTTAAACATAAAAGATAAGTAGAGCATTTGTGATTGCATTTCTTACAAAAATGTTCCATTACTTCAATATTCTCCTACGACATATTGAAATACGAATTGTATCATTTCATTAATAATTTAAATCTTAACTTAAACACTTGAAGAAGATATTTTGCACAAACAATTACATAATTTGGCTCCGTTAAAATAAAGCTACTTATCGCATCCTTCAAGAACAAACCAAAACGCTAAATACAATTTTATTGAGTTATTCCTATATTCTTATATGTATTTTCATATAACCGAGGTGGCTATTCTTAAAAAGCTGACTATCCTGTATTCCAAAATAAAACTGTAGGACAAGTTCCATAAAATTGTATCAGTATTGGAAATTTAAAAATTGATTCAGTTGCGTAGATAAGCGTTTAAAGATTTTAGAATTCAGGTTCAGTTAGTCAAGATATAACGTAACGTGTCCGCTGTTCAAACCAATTTTGTGGTTACCCAAGTGGTTATTGATGTAACAGTTGCACCGCACGATATGCTCGAACAGCTAACACGTTATTACGTTACGACTCGACTAAATAAACAAGACATTTTACTCTGTTAATGTATGATATCTAACCATTGTATGTATGTATATGGGAATTAAAACTATGAAACTGATTCTAAGCAAATACTTACACATGACTGGTAAGGACTGCTTTATTCGATGTTGATTGTACCAAAAGTAAAGTTAAATTCCGCGGGTTAAAACGCGTGTTAATATTATCATTAACAAACAAATCATGCTAAACTTTAGATAGTAATCGAGACAAAGAAAGAGAAAGCGATAACATTGTAGAACCACCAGTTGAAAAGTTTAATTTTAATAACAAATTGGTATTACAACTTTATATTCATGTTTGCACTTCAGATAAATCAATCACTTTTCAGGATATAAAATTTGTATTGAAAGTAGTTTTAATTTCGCACTTAGGAAAATTTAATACAAATATAGAACTGAATAAAAAGCACGATTAAGATTATTCGATTATTAATTCGATAATTGTTATTAGATTTCGAGATAATCATGGAATTTGATGATCATTGAAAACTGTGTTCCTTACAACGCACACGCACGCACTCACCGATGCACATAGAACACATATGCTTGTGAGTATCATAAACAGAGAATCTGGCCAAACCACGCCAACGAACCTATTATCTAGTTGGAAAGAAGAGTTGAAACTGAACCCGCAGGTAAATTTGTTAAGATCTCCACTAAGCAATCTAAAAGAAATTTTATTCAAGTTCGTTAGTATAACGAGGATGTTTTTTGCTTATTACACTGTATATTTTTTATTTTTGTGTTGAAGAATTGCTCTGCAGTTTTTCTATGTGTGCAGTCTATCTATAGTACATAGCTTAATTTGAATTCCATTAATTTTGATGGCTCTTATTATTTTTTCAATCCATTGCGTTGTTTTATTGTTGTTGCGACTAATGAGCGGTTGTTTCTGGTCTTCTTCCACCAAGTACACTCACACTAATGAAACTTAATTATAGGTTCGCAAGAAACTTAATTATAGGTAAATAAGTTCAGGAAAATAAATGATGTAATTTAGTTTATAATAATGACAATCAGCTTATTCTTACGCTCGCTCAATTTAAGCTCGTCGTCCGCTTCGCCATCCGAATTATACTAACAGAATTGGTATCGAGCAAACTTGGATTCAAACTCAGTTCGTTCACTCGTCAAACATGGGCGTCCATAGAATTTTTCTTAACAATTGACATTTATGTTCGGCAAACAGGTTTTGAATAATTACATCAGATAATATATAAATTTATTATATCTGAGAAGAGAATTAGAAATTTGAAAATTAACGTAATCTATTATAATATAATTATAATACAATATAATAATTAATATTTGGGTTTTAATTTCTTACAATTTTTAAAATAATTATTCTACAGAATGTTTTTAATGTGCATTAGGATAGGTCAAAGATAAAAAGAATTTTTCAGTAAGAATTGATCAGATTGAGTGCTATGTTTTAGTAGTAGTTCAGCCCCGATTTAGGGGTCAGAACAACTCATACGTCCCTTTCTGTGGACGGTCTTACAGTAAGGAATATGCCAACGACATGGCGGTGAAGATGATAATGTAGTTGCCTCTGTTGAATGGCAGAGAGATAGAGTGCAATAGCTATAGTAAATTTTCGTTGGTATATCATTATATAGTTTTTGTTGTTTTATATAAGGGTGTTTTAGCTAGTATGCGAGTGATGATGATTACCCAACAGCAGCTGAACTCATCATCATTAAGTTTGATAAATGGCACTACTTGAATGGAGTGAGTGAGCAAAATCCAACGTGGTTGCCATATTTTTGGATTGTAGGAATCGCACGCATTTGGAAGATATTACAGGGTTGGTGCAGTTTACATTTGATTCAAAGTTTTCTAATATGGTGTTTCCATAAAAATTGGAAACCAGTTTTGAACATCAATCAGCTGATCAAGTGTTTCCTTAGAAAAATTAGCTTCCGGCTGTCAATTTAAAAAAATTGTATGTTTATACAAAATCTTTCGTACCACACCAAATCGAAGTACATGCAATTAAAAAATCAAATAATCGAAAAAAAATCAGATATTCCAAACAAAAATTTCCATAAAATTCCGGAAACACCATATAAAGGCCTTATTAGGCCCATATTACATTGCAAACAGTTGTTCGATCAAACAGTCACATTGTTTTTGTTTTCTGTATAAAGCTGTCAACTCTCAGTTCATCCGTGAGAGAATGAAAACGGATGAACTGTTGGCACAGCAAATACTCTGTTTGCAGGCGATGCGTGCAAACTACAAACAGAACAGAGTTGTTGTGTGGTGTAATAAAAAAGTATGCATGTTTTGGAGTGAAAAAGCTGCACTTATGCCGGAAAAAGGAGGATTGCGTGAAAATAATTGCACAAAGCAACTCTAATTATGTATATATACTACGGAAAGTGTTTGACTGTTTGTGTTTGCAATGTAACATAGCAAGCAAACAGATTTGACGGGAGAGTGAAATAGTTCATTTCTTTGGACTGTTTGATCGAACAACTGTTTGCAATGTAATATGGGCCTTACATTGCAATTTATTGTGTGACCAATCCGTCTGGCTGTGATCACACTTTATTAAAATTACTAAAAGGAGTACAACTCGAAAACGACAGATTACGCCGATTGATGCAAAAAAGTGGTTTCCTTCGATGCACACCATGCATATGTGAAACTTTACATGCGGTCTCAACTTTAAAGCTTTGAAAAGCATTCAACTTTAATATTTTGATGACTGAAAACATTTGTAAAATATTTTAAAGCGACTGTATCTATCTTTCGTTATATTAAAAATATATTTTCGGACATTTACTGCGCACTTCATGACTAACAGTGGTACCTAAATTAGTGCGTCGTGCGTTGCGTTGATCACCGCTTCTTCAAAACGAGGCTGCGCTATACCGAAATTACTGCGCTGCGTCAATATGTTTCCGATAAAAAGTTTTTAAACATTCACACGCACATGAACATTTTTTTGACATCTGCCGCCAACTTCACTTCGTAGCGCATACCAAAATTGGAAAATCAAAGTGGTGTCTGTCAGTGCGTTGGTTATTTCAACCACTTCCATTATGCCTTAAACACAATCAGAGACGCAAGACGCAGATTCAAGTTAGGGACGCAAGAAATGGCTCGGATTTAAACTAAATAGCCGAGAAGCATTTTGGGGAAGCAAAAGTATGAAATGTCAAAAATTTCACAATAGAGAACAATATGAGCTGTTATTTTTGAAAGTGGAATAAGTCCATTTTTTCATGTATCGAGATATTTAAAGGTTTGCGTTTGAATCAATTTAAAAATATTGGCAACCGTTAATCAATCCGAGTGATGTTTTTAACACTACACACCTATTAAATTTTATTATGAAATAATAATTATTGAAAATATTTCAAAAAATAGGGGATTTTTTAAGCTCCAAATGGACCACTTTCAAAAATAACTTTTTTGCGATAAGATTTGTGTTGTTATATTTGAAAGTGGAATAAGTCCATTTTTTCATGTATTAGAATATTTAAGGGTTTTCATTTGAATAAATTTAAAAATATTGTCAAAAGCTAATCAATTTGAATGATTTTTTTAACACTTTATAATTTTGTTATGATGTAATAATAATTAAAATTATCTAATAAATAAACGATATTTTTATCTCCGAATGGACTTGTACCACATTCAAAAATAATCAATTGAATATATGATTATAAATATGGATAGAATGTGTCTATATCTTACTAAAATTACCCTTAACTCATTTTTTTAAAAAAATGGACTTATTCCACTTTCAAAAATAAAAGCTCATATATTCATTCTAACCAAAATTCTCGAAGTTCATTCGGAGTTTATTTATTTTAATCTGTATTAAAATATATTTAAAATACATTTCAATAATATATTATACAGAATAATAATAAAAAAAGCAGCAGAAAAATACGCACATAATTTTACAGCAGCTGAAATAGAAACAAGAATGAAATGTAAACACACACAAACAGCGAAGAAGAACAAGAACGCTTTTGCATCCGTCAAAATTAGAATTAGCTCGGATGCGAGATGCAAAATTCGTCAGCAAAGTAGGGAAGCAAAATGGAAAGCAAACTTTTTTCTCGAACTCCATAAGAGCCCGTGTAAGTTTGACAGTTAAAAAATGGATCTGCGTCTTGCTTCCCTGATTGTGTTTAAGGCATTAGACCGCGTGTTCCAATTCCACTTTGACAGAAACGCAACGCACGACGCACTTATTTAGGTACCACATTTCAATGATGTATAGCATAAATTTCTATTAATTAATAAAAGAAAATCCATGGAAATACAAAAATAATAAATTGTAATTTTAAATTGTAGTTAGTCATGGGAGGAGACAAGTTGCTTAACACTACACAAGTAATCAATGGGCTTGCAGTGCTGCTATCGTTTTTTGTCGACCATAAATATGCCATAAAGAGGAACGTTTTGGAAGCAGAAGGAAAAGAAAAGATAGCTGGAGACGATGTTCAAAAAGAAAAGGCAAGCTGTAAACTTCTTTACCCACTAATTCGAAAGCTATGTTACATTGCAAACACATCGAACAGCATCGAATTGTCAAATACTTTTCGTAGTAGTTTATACCAGGAAACTAACTAACAATTATTGAAATTATTGTTTCCAATTGTTTGCTATATTGTAAACTAATAAAATAAGACTAATTAAGCTGATTAAAGTAACAGAAGATAACTGGAATGAAAAGTATTTGAGTCCTCTAGTGCACGAACTTAAGCTATGGTAAGGCTGAGTGCAAGTTGAATGAGAAAATAAATAAGTTACCTCATTTTACGCCGGTTATGAAGTCATGCTAGGAGAAACAATAGATGGTAAAACTACTGCAGATAATTCAAAATTCTTGCTATAAGGCCTGATTAGTCGTACTTAGCACTTATAAGTTTCGAAGAACTTGATTGTTTACGGGTTGCAGGGGGTACCGGCACTTCTAGTGTAGCCACTAGTTGACCTAATGTTCGAAATTGGGTATTTTTATGGTTTTGTGGGTAAGACACAAGTAAGACACAACCATATGAGAATGTGTCCTTGCTAAAACGACAACTGGAGGATACTGCTTTCACTCAAAAGAAATTCGACATAATCATTGACATGTAAACGAGCTTAATTGCATTGCTGGCATGAAGCATCTTTGTAGATTCTGCATTTTTATGTGCGACAGTCACTCGAATATGGATCAGTATGTGCTCAGTTATTTAGTTTGGTATCTATAAATTACATACAATCAAATACGATTAGTTTGTATAATTTTTTTAACCGCAGGTCCGCCTTGTTAGGCCACCCAGGAGGTATGCATTGAAGCGCGTTACCAATTTTGTAGGGTTTTTGGTTCCCCTGTAGGCCTATTGCATTCGTACAATATTTTTTAATAATATACAATTACATACTACATACAGTGCAAGCAAATATGTACAAACCAATAACAAAGAAACAAACTTACAATTTTACTTCAATAAAGTATACATATAGTAATACTAAAATTAAGCAATAATACTAATGTAAAATAAATTACAGAATCACACAAATTAAATATAATACATATAGAATTATACAAATTATATAAATTATAAAATATTCATTTGTGAAGTTAGTGAAATGTGATCTATAATAAATAAAATTGTTAGTGCATGCATACATAATGAAATATATTATAATTTTTAAATGATAATATATGAGATCCTTCTTAATTACTGCCCAACTTAGGAAGGAAGATTACATCAATACAAGCTTTATTTTAGTTAATGTTAATAAATATCTGGTACAGAAGAAGACATCAATGTTTATCGTCTTTTTGAATATTATTTCTTTCCACATATCAGCAGATCTCTCGTATTATAATCTGGTGCCCAATCGGTTCAAATTCTAATTTGTTTGATATTTTCACCATTAATAATAGAGTTGAGCGATTTAGTAATTTTTGTGGATCAGTTCCAACCAGTGACAGTGATAGCTCTGTCACAGGTACAAAAACCTGTGACGCGTGACATAAACTACCAGCCTTTTTTATTTTTTCGTGGTCAACACTTGGATTGTTCCGTATTCACCAATTCTTTCCAAAACATATAATGCGCATTGTAACGTGGAGTATTGCAATTCAGTGAAGTCCATCAAATACATCTGCAAATATGTCACGAAAGGCAGCGATATGGCGGTTTTTGGAGTTCAAAATCCCAATACCAACAACGAAATCACGCACTATCAAGTTGGTCGATATGTGAGCTGCAATGAGTCGATTTGGCGTATATTCTCATTCCCCATTCATGAACGTCATCCCACTGTTGTTCATTTGGCGGTGCATCTGGAGAATGGTCAACGAGTTTATTTCAACGCATCGAATGTTGCTTAACGTGCAGACACCTCCAGCGACAACATTGACCAGTTTCTTTTCGATTTGCCAAAGCGATCCGTTTGCAGGAACGTTGCTCTGAGATGCCACGTTATTACAATTGGAACGCTTCATCGAAAAAATTCCATCGTCGGAAGCAAGGCGATGTGGTTCCTGATCATTCGGATGTGCGTTCTACTGATGCTCTTGGTCGCATTTACACAGTTCATCCGAAGAGTGACGGATGCTTCTACTTGCGGTTGTTGCTGTTGAATGTTCGTGGGCCGACATCATTTGAATCACTTTAAACTGTCAATGGTGTGCCCAACATTTCGTGCTGCATGTCACCAGCTCAATTTGCTTGAAAATGTACTCATTGGGACATGACAATCGCTGAAGCAATTGTGCATCTCCAAGCCAGATACGCACATTATTTGCTATCATTATTTCGACATGCTTTCCATCGAATCCATGTGAACTGTGGAACAAGTACAAGGATGACATGTCAGAAGACATTTTACATCGAATTCGTGTCAGTTCAGGGAATCCCGATCTCGAGGTGAATGAGGAGATATATAACCAGGCTTTGCTTTTAATCGAAGACATGTGTTACCTCATGTGCGGCAGTTTGTTAGTCAAGTTAAGAATGCCAACGCCAGATCGTGGAATGAACGACGCTTTCAATCGAGAATTGGAACGTGAACGTGAATATGACCGAGATACATTAAACCAATCAGTTCGAACGAATGTACCTTGTTGAACCCCAAACAGAAGGAAGTGTACGATACGTTAATGAAGGCAATTGATGATGGAAATGGTCGCATTTTTCCTCGATGCGCCCGGTAGAACTGGGAAGACATTCCTCATGTCATTGATTTTGGCCACTGGCAACTGGCGAAATTCGAAGTTGCTGTAGCAGTTGCTTCTTCTGGGATAGCGGCTACGTTGCTAGAAGGATGCCGAACGGCTCATTCAGCGTTGAAATTGCCATTAAACCTTCAAACGATTGAATAACCGTAATGCAACATTGCGAAACACTCAGCAATGGCCAAAGTTTTGGTAGAAAGTAAAATCATCATCTGGGATGAATGCACAATGGCGCACAAACGCGCATTGGAAGCACTCGATCGAACTATGAAAGATCTGCGTAGTGACTCAAGAAGTTTTGGAGGCGCAATGATTCTACTGTCTGGCGATTTCCGCCAAACACTACCAGGCATTCCAAGATCTACCGCTGCCGATGAAATAAACGCTTGCCTCAAATCATCGACTCTGTGGCGCTATGTGAAGAAACTTCAGCTGACTACAAATATGCGAGTTGCATTGCTAAATGATCCGCCTGCCCAAGATTTCTCCAAGCAATTGCTGACTATCGGTAATGGCCGTGTTCCTGTCGACGAATCGAACGGATTGAGTTCCTTTCCGCCGAATTTTTGCAATTTCGTCTTAACGAAACACGAGCTCTTCAACAAAGTGTTCCCGAACATAATTGATAACCATAAAAATCGCAATTGGTTGAGTGAACGAGCAATTCTTGCGGCAAAGAACAAAGATGTGGACCACTTAAACTTCACAATTCAAAATCAAATCGTTGGTCCACTGCATTCCTTAAAATCTATCGACTGTGTAACAAACGAAGACGAAGCAACCAACTATCCAACTGAATTTTTAAATTCATTGGATCTGCCTGGCTTGCCACCACACAATTTACAACTAAAGGTTGGCTCGGTAGTCATCATGTTTCGAAATCTAAACCAACCAAAACTATGTAACGGGATGCGTTTGGTGGTGAAAAAACTCATGGGCAATGTGATTCAGGCGACGATGCTCAAAGGCAAGTTCAAAGGTGAGGAAGTTCTCATTCCGAGAATTTCAATGATCCCAACCGATATGCCATTCGAATTTAAACGAATTCAATTTCCGATCCGTCTTGCATTCGCCATGACGATTAATAAATCACAAGGCCAATCCTTGAGTGTTTGTGGCCTGAATCTAGAAAATTAATGTTTCTCTCACGGTCAATTGTACGTAGCATGTTCACGTGTCGGCAAACCATGCGCTTTGTTTGTTCTAGCACCTGACAACA
Organism: Myopa tessellatipennis; assembly: GCA_943737955.2. Lineage (NCBI taxonomy): Eukaryota > Metazoa > Arthropoda > Insecta > Diptera > Conopidae > Myopa > Myopa tessellatipennis. The sequence goes on along the minus strand of OX031314.1, from coordinate 60,712,218 downwards.
AAACGAAAAATGTCGTATATCACAAGGTGCTTCAATGAAGGGTCAGCTAGTATTTAATAAAAGCCTGTATATAAAATCTTTACAATTAAATAATTAACCTAACCTAACACTAACCCTATCATAAATTTTTACATTTTGCTTAAGAATTAACAAACACTTAAAAAAAAACCGTGCCTGAAATATCTGCTCCAGAGGCAAACTGTGACAGCTCGTCGCAACTGTGACTAGTGACTTTTATGTATCTGTGACACTGTCACAGTTCGCGAAATATCCCTCAGCTCTAATTAATAAACAAAGTTGGTGAATTTACTGAAGGTAAAATGGTAGGTACCAACGGAAGTTGGACCCCCCAAGTGCATCAACGATGTACATATAACAATACTTAATTTGCAAATGTTATGTGCATAGTGTTAGAGAAATTCAAGCAAAAATGCATAAGTGTGTACATTTGAAATCAGAGATTAAGAGATGGGACATCCTAAGATCCGGTGTAAACACTTATGTATTTTTGATGGAATTTCACTAACAGTATGAAACAAAAAATTTGTGGCCTCGTTGAGGTGAAGAATGTGTTTTTCGGTAGTTCTTTTTGGAAACGTCAAAACAAATAATTAAAAATATTGTGCAAAATATATATAAAACATAACTACCAGTTGCATATAAGGATAATAAAGACATAGAAATTGCATGTAGACAATCTAGAGCAACATGCCAAATTTCAACTTCCTGGTCTTCATAGCAGTGGCGTAACGTGAATTTCTGCCACTTTGGCCGACTCCGATAGCTCTGACGCCCCTGATAGCTCTGCCGCCCGGGGCATTGGCTCCCCCTGACCACCCCACGCTACGCTACTGCTTCATAGTTTCCAAATTATGATCATTTTAGATCTTTCCACGCCCATTTCTACTAATTAGGTGCGGATGTTTTAAAATTCGTTCTTAGTGCACCTCTACAGTGTAAAACTGATCAGCATGAAAAATTTTAAGTTACTAGGCTTTGTAGTTTTCACATTACGGCCATTTTAAATTCTGCCACGCCCACTAATATGAATTAGGGTCGGATGTTTTAAAATGCGTTCATAGTTTACATATACAGTGTAAAACCAATCATCATGCAAAATTTCAATTTCCTAGTCTCCAAGTTTCCAAACTATGGCCATTTCATATCCTGCCACCCTCACTTATACCAGTTAGGGGCGGATGTTTTAAAATCCGTTCATAGTTCACCTCTACAGTGTTAAACTAATCAGCATGCAAAATTTCAGGGTGCTCATAGTTTTCAAATTATGATCATTTAAGATATTGCCACGCCCCCTTTAAATTTTTGTCAGATTTTTCAACTGATGCTATGGCAAACAAACAAGGATTCAATTCTAATTATAAGATATACTTTTATATATCTATATCTATATATATAAAAATGAAATGCCACATGAATGTAACGCCATCACTTGAGAACGGCTGGACCGATTTTACTGGTTGTTATTTTGTTGTGTTCGTAATTGTCAGGACAAGGTTTGTATAAAAGAAAATTTTGAGAAAATCCATCGGAAAAGTCGAAAATTTGTATTTGTATATTTGTATTTTTAATTTGTATGAAACTATAACTCCAGTAAAAAAATATTAGAAAAAAACTTTTTTATTAGTTGATAATAATTATTATCAGTGAACAGTGCGTGATAATTTTTTTGTTTTTGTTTACTGTGGTCATATAAGTTCGTGATAATTTAATATTTTGGTTTGCGGTTTGCGACTTAAAATGCCACCAGTTAGACGTTCGACATACGCGTAACTCAGCTGGAACAAGTAACCATCGTGTGAATGAGAAAGATGAAGAACGCGGACACTCTTTGGAAGAAAATCGTGAAAGAATTTCGCAAGGGCGATCGATTATGACTCCGGAACAACGTATTCAATCAAGTACTCGCTCAGTACAAGGTCTTTCTCGAAATAATTTTGAACGTCGACAAAAAAGACGGCCAACCGACACAATCATTAACGAACGTTTGGCGTTCAGGTACGATCCAACAGTCGATTACGCAGCGGATATGGCCAACCTCTGCACTGTTTGTCAATATTGCAATGCTTTGAGGTTCCGAAAAGAACCACCAGGAATATATTGTGTGAGCGGAAAGGTAAAATTAGCACAATTGACACCGCCACCAGAGCCATTGGCATCATTGCTTTTTGGCGAAGATACTCGATCGAAGCATTTCTTGGACAACATACAAAAGTATAACAGTTCCTTCCAAATGACTTCATTTGGGGCGAATATTATCAAACCACGAAGCTTTAGCCCTACTTTTGTGGTAAATTCGTTTTCTAATGCAAATATTACAGATTTACAAAACAGAGAAATGAAGGAAAATATCACACAAACTCAAGAAAGTGTGTTTAATCATCATGAAGGAGCATTGTTACCCGCCGTGAATGCTGATTACAAATTTCTCAAATTGATTTCCTTGGAAACTCTGATTCGGCGTTGTGAGTTAAGATGCATTGTACTTAATTTAATAAAGTCATGATCGTATTAAAATTTCTCAATTCAGAGATTATTATATTTGGGCGAGACGAAGTTCGTCGGGTCAGCTAGTATGTATATAAAAATCCAACTCCTCTCGAACGGCTCAACCGATTTTTATGAAATTTTCTATGTATATTTGGTAGATATGAGAATAGGTCGTAAAGTATATTTCAGCCTCCTATCCCAACCTCCCACTTTTTTAATCCCGATTTTAATATTTTTGTATGAACAGTATCCAAATCGCTCGTATTGTAAACAGTGGATGTGGGCATGGGAGGAAGTGGGAGAAGTAGGTGTGACATATGTGGGCGTTGTAAAACGGACAGACAGCCCGACATACATACATACATATCTCGGCGTGCTGACTGTTGGTGTTGGACTGAGTGTGGTGCGTGTCTGTCTGTCTTGAGAGACCTTGATATATAGATCAGAAATAATTTACAAGGCAAGGTGGTGCGTGCCTTCGTTGTTCATAGCACCAATCAGAAATAATTTATATGGCAGAGTATTATTTGCCGGGTCAGCTAGTATGGTGTACATATATATAATGCAATACATACATACATACATATGTATATAGCTTATAGAATTTTATATTTGATTTTTTTGTACTGAATAGTTCTTAAATTTTTATATTAAATATTACAAATTTTGGAAATTCACATTCTTTTAAGTGGTTTCAAAATGAAAGGTGATCCTGGGATGTGATCATCGCCCCATTTGGCAATTATTACATATTCACCAGGATATTGTATTTCATAAACTACTTTGTAGATGTTTCTTCCTAAATGTTTTACTATGGTCTCTTCGCATTGGCCCTTAGGCCCTATTACACCGAAGAAGAATATATTTTTTCCGGCTTTAGAAGCATCAATTATAAATTCATTCTTTTCGTTCAAATATGTATGCCTGAGTCCAAGTCCACTATGTGTGACCTTTGTGGCATCCGATAAAAAGGCGGGCACTGAAAGTTAGATAGCATATTAATGGAATACATTAACGAGAGAAATTTAGTAGTTACATTCAATTTTTTTTGTTGCTTTTTCCATATCACCACATATAGATACAATTATAAAGGGTGATTTTGGCAAGGCCACTGAATTGCATGTTATGTGCACCTTGTACACACCCACTTGATTTAAATTAAAGCTCACATTAAATCTTTCCAGATTGAAATTAGGTCCCGGAATGATAAAAAGTTCCCCCGACGGTTTTTCTAACTGGAAATATACCAAAAATAAAAACTTATCTGAAAAAATTATTAAATAACACGCACCTTAACTTCGAAATTGCCCTGTACTCCGTTGCGTATTAGCACAAAATGCACATCGGAGTGAGTCTGTACCGCATCGTTTGGGAACTGTAGCAGCTGAACTTTTTTGATGTCCTCAGTTGCAACCCTTACGCGATAACCAGAGACTGGATTCAAGCCTGCAGAACATGAAGGTATATTATTATATATATGTATATACACACAAGAGGAATACGGAGAGTACGACAATATGGAGAATCTACATACATATATCTATCTATATGAATTATATATTGTTTTATAATATAATATTATATATTAAAAAATTGTATAATAAAAAAGAATTAATTCACAATGTTATTGGCAAGTACACATAAAAGGTTCATTTAAATGCTATTGGCGGGTTTTACGTCCACCGTCCACTATATGCCCAACAAATTAGTTTTTAAACGAAGAGATATCTGTACATTTAGTATACAATTATCCATCCTACCAAGAATGGTCATCATTCGCACATTCTTAGATTTGCTCTGGCATATTGAACACTTTTACATTTATTATCAATACTATGTATATACCCATCCGAGAATGGGTGTGGTCTGCCGACTTTTCCCTATACCGTCATTTTTATATTAGATAATTGAACTTTCCTTCATTACCCTCGTTTCTTTTATTTTCGGAATTCAATGTACTTTTATTTTATTTATTTTTTATGTTTCCAAAAATTTCCATTCGTTATGCTTAATGTAATCAATTATCTATTTTACTTAGTCTGAAAGTTTTCCAGTAAGCAATATTTGTATTGTCTTGTAACATATTGTCTACTTAGCATAGTTTTGTATGATTTTAACACTCTTACTAACCCCCCGCATCTGGTGCTTTTTGATATCTTTCGAAAATCTTGTTTGAATCACTATAGAGGGTACTGTTGTTGTTGCTACAGTTGCCTCGTATTAGGCTGCCACTTCCACCTGTGTTGAGGCGTATTTCCTGGGATGCTGTAAACATTTAGGAAAATGTTTCGAATATATTTCACTTAATAAATTAAACGTTCTATTTTAGTCGCACGTATCTATGGCATGCCCAACCAAAGTGTACTGAAAATATAATTTTTAGAAAATTTTTTAAAATACCTCATGGGTTTTGCTTCGAATGAACTCTTGTATATACCTGGATACATACATTCTCGCTGCATTCTATACTCTACAGTAGATCATTTACTGCCAGTTGTGTAAGCTTACAATTTTATTTTTCTGACATTCAAATTATATTTTTAAATTAAGCCCATACGTCTTGAACATATTATAATATTATTTTATATTGTGATTAGAGGCTTCAAATGATAATATGGAATACAAAATATAATCAGTTTTCCATTCTGTTCAGATATGATTTGATTTCATGTCGTTATGTTGTTAACTACTCCGATAAACCTGATAAAAGTTTTTTGGGCCGTTTTCACAATGTCCGGTTGGCTTAAACGGAATATTAAAATCGATACATAGACTACTTACCCTTTACCTCCAATACCATGTTTGAGTTATTCATAATTACTTGGCGAACGTAAGCGATTGCAATGCATAATAAAACTTATTTCAAAATTAATAACTCATAAAAAGAAAAATCTTGTATAAAAAACTGTAAAAACATAACAAAGCAAAAATCTCTGTATACCATGCTTCCGATTGTAACAGTCTCAAATAACGGCAAAAAAAAGATGAACAAAATCTGAGCTTGGCAGGTATTCTGCATTTATGCCGGATACTTACTAGCTTAACTTTATGTTTTTGCAAACAAATCAATTAACAACTTGAAAATTCTCTAAAATATTGTTAACCTTTATTGTTTTATAGATATACATACATAAGTATTTGTTGTGTGTAAAGGTGTCGTGATATAATGTAGTCTGAAAACGCAAACGAAAACACAAATGAAAACGAAAAGAGCGAAATGAGTATAATAGAAGCTTTTCGTTCGTATTGCAGACTTTCGCAGCCTTATTTATAAACGTATTTTAAAGGCTGCGTAACCTTAAACACCTCTTAAACAAGAAAACGTTATTTATAAACAAATTTTTATTTTACGCAACGTTGTTTAAAGGCTGTGTAATTTAAACACAAAAATTTGCGTTTAAAGCCTGCGTAAAGTGGCATATCAAAATTCAAATAATTTTTGTGTTCAAATAAAATTTTTCAAAAAAAAACTTCAAATCGCGTTATATCTTTTCAAATGATATTCAAAAACGTCAAATTTTTTACTTACATATCAAAAAAAGCAATAGAGAACACCTTTTTGTAATAGTTTTAGTGGATTTCTGAACCTTTTTATCCACAAACCTTGTTTATTTGACACACACATAAAATTCAATTATAAATAAAAACTTAAGCAACGTTGTGTAACTCCTTACGCAGTGTGCAATTAAACAATTGTTTAACGACTGTTTAACGAAATCTAATAAATAAGGCTGTCGTTGTTTAGCAAATAGAAAATGTTGCCATGTTTACAATATTTGAAGAATTTTTATAAGTAATTTTTTAGAAACGCAAAGATTTCGTGTAGAGTTCAGTTCAAATGCGTGTCGGCAACACTATACACATACAAATTCGACAGAGAACCAACAATAAAATACCAACAACAAACGTTTTTTGTGTATTTCTCTCGATCTTTTGTTATGCTCCGTTGTCAAACAAACGGAAAATTACGAAAAGCACAAAATAAAACTCGTGAAAAACGTAAATTTCGTTTTCGTTTTATATTATAACGCTGTTACTGTACAAACCTTGTGGAAGAATTTTGCTCTGTGAGGCTCGGAGTCATGGCGCTTCGATTGAATCACTGTCCAACCACAACGCAACGATGCAAAACGATAACGATTTCTCTCTCTCAAAATCTTCGAATGAGTGACATCTGTCGTGATAAATTATTTATATTTTGTTTTGAATAAAAATAATTTGGATAATTTCCTTGTTTGACAATTCGTTTGTCAAATTTATTTACATTTTTTAGGGAATTTGAAGAATTTCGTCGAAAAGTATGGCAGACTGTTTTTCAAAAAATGAGAAAATCGGAAGAAGTTGTCAGAAAATTAGAACATTTTGCGACGACGTGAGAGAGCTCAACGACGTGTTCCATTCCATTTTTCTATAGGAACATCGCAATCGATTGCGACGTCGTTGCGTTGTGGTTGGACAGTCAATTCTATTTTCTCACCTACGTCGAGCTTACGTTTTTTTCGGAAATGTGTTGCCTCTTCGTCCAAAATACTTCGAAAGTAATGAATTGGTTCCGAATTCTTCAAAAAAATATAAACAAAAAACATATAAGAAAGCAAAAACAAAAAGCAGATGTTTGATATGCAAACAAACGAGAACCGCAATTCTGAGCAAAGAGACAATACTGCTGAAAAAAAACAAGAATAGCAAAAACGCAGAAACGGCGGGCGTGATGAATATATTTATTATTTATTTATTAATACAACTTATGCAATAAGACAAGGTCTTTTATAGCAATTATATTGAAACAATACAAGTTAATTATAAAAGTAAATAATTAGACTAACTAAAATATACCAGTAATTTGTTCTTAGAAGTTAGAGAAGAATGAGTACAGATTAAGGAAAAATAGGAAATGGAGAATTATAACACCTAGCTCATGTATTTGAATCAAGGAAATGCCCCCTTACCAGACGCCTGAATGCCTTCTCACCTGCCGTGGTTTTCATCCTGCTTGGCAAAGTGTTCCAGAGCCTGATAGTGCTGATGAAAAACAGCCTCCCCGTGTTAAGAAAAGAAAACGGGGGAATTATAAGATTTCGTGATGTAAACAAATTTTGTCGAGCGTGTATTATTTTGCGTATTTATTTTGGGCTGACTTCTTTGACGCTAGGAAGTTATGAAGCTGACGCTGTTCGATCTGCGTATAGACTAAGAGCAACGAGTATATATTATGGAAGAACTGGAAGATTCTTTTGTTGAGTCTGAAACTTTCATTTTCGTTAAAAACTATAGCGACAAGCATTTACTTTTAAAAAATCCATCAGACGAATTTTTCAATATCTGCGAAGAGCATTTTAAAATTTTCAAGGACATCTTCGAAAAATAGTCCCATGAAGTGCACCTCAAACAAAAAATAATAAATGAATGTTTTATACAAACCGCTAATTCAACAAAATTGTTCCTAAATCCTTTCTTCCTATGCTAAACTAATAATAAATACATATATAAAACATAAAAAAAGAACCAGCATTCGCTTCAACATTTGTTAGCGGTGTTTTGTCAGCAGGTTGGGAAATAGGTGCTACAGTTAGTTCGTCGTGGTCATTTCCGGATAAGACCGCTTCTTGGAGTTTGTCGCTTGGCCCGTCTTGTGGTTGGAAGTTCCATTCTAACATGAAATCATCGTCATTGTCACAGTTTTTATTGCGGCAATGATGATTGTAAGTGAGAAGCTTCATAGATAGAACCCTGGCACAGATATACTGAACTTCTCGTACAGAAGAACGAAAATGAATAATCGTTAATTCAACAAAATTGTTCCGAAATCCTTTCTTCCTATGCTAAACTAATAATAAATACATATATAAAACATAAAGAAAGAACAATGTAGGTGAACAAAATACAGATTCTGCGTGTCGGGTATGCTGATAATATTTTTTCCTTCCGTATATGAATTGTGCATAGGAGCGCTACAATCGACTCGAAATTCGCGTTCGCTTTGAATCATCCCAAAGCTGCAGGCATTCAAATCAAAAACACAGAACACTCAGCACCAGACAAACCAAAAAGTGTTATTTGGTTTCATTTATAAAAATCAAGACACGAGCTTTTAGGACAGGGGTAGGAACACATTAAGGCTTAAAACAAATTATAGTTATGGAAAGCTTGTTCTTCTACCCTTAAAATGGTATATAATATATTATACTTACTATTGTATTACATTACTTTAGCTTTACTTTTCTCTAAACAAACAAGTGTAAACACAGAAAAAACATTTGAAATTAAAAAATTTTTATGAAAAATCGCGCGATTTTTCATAAAACGACAAAATTCGAAAGGAAACATGTTTCTCGTGTTATATATGTATAGACACAGTATGGTTGCAACACAGTCATCAATATTTGAAGTGTAATAAGTAAGCATAAGTATAGGCAAATTAATATTATGTAATAAATAAAAATAATTCTGTGATAAATATGAAATCTGTAACTGTCTATCCACAACGCAACGACGTCGCAATCGATTGCGATATTTCTATAGAAAAATGGACAGGAACACATCGTTGAGCTCTCTCACGTCGTCGTAAATTTTTCTAATTTTCTGACAACTTTTTCCGACTTTCTCATTTTTTGGAAAACAGTACGCCCTACTTTTCGATGAAACTTCTCAAATTTCCCAGAAAATGTAAAAAAAATTGACAAACAATTTGTCAAACAAGGAAATTATTCAAATTATTTTTATTTAAAACAAAATGTAAATAATTTATGACAGATGTCACTCATTCGAAGATTTCGAGAGAGAGAAATCGTTATTGTTTGCGACGTCACATCGTGGCGTTGTGGTTATACAGTAATACTTATTTGTTTTGTTATAGTTATACAGTGTTTCGAATTTTCTTTTTTATTGCCTCAGAAAATGAGGGTCTGACCAGACCCATTGACGGAAGGGTGAAAAAAGTATTGTTGATGGAAGGGTTAAAGATTGTTAATGTTTATCCTATTGCCGATGTAACTAGTTCGGCGACATCAGGATCGGTTGCACGTACTGTTAACTGCATTGTAACACCGTCAGCAAGTACTAATTTAGAACGGACGAGAATTTCGCAGCCTCCACGGAACGTCCCTAGAATGTAAAGCAGTGAAATAATTCCATGACTGAAACAATTTAAGGCTTCAACAATTATGCTTAGTTTACCCGAGCATAGCAATGTGTGAGTGTGTGTGCCTTCCAGAACTTTTTCGGATAGATTTGCTGGACCCAAGCCTAAATATTTGATTATTGTATTAACGGCTTCTTGTATTGTATTGACCGCAGATAATGAATACGTATCCTCAGCTTCAACCCATTCTACATTTCATTTAAAGAAGTATGGTGAACAAATTACAAACACTATTATCCATAAATTTTTCTTAAATACCCTCTGAGTCCGCCGAATCCCATACGGCAGCAAAGTTGTTCCTTTTCGTGGGTTGTATTTGATCAGCCACGGTAATTTCTAAATCTTCCAACATATACTCGTCATCATAGCCATCTTCGGAGTCTGGTTCTCCAGTAGTAGGATTGCAGTCCTTAACTACGAAACGTAAGTTTGCCCCAAACGTAGCTATAGTAAACAGTACTGTTAATATGATTTGCTCTACTTATAATATCCTGTTTAGAAACCTGTTGAGCTGGAAATGTCTGATGGGAATTCGACGATAACGTATGTCGTCTGTAAGTCATCGTATCTTAATTTAGGACAATTTATAACAGACCGTATTTGAAAACCTTCGGGTATTGCTAATTCGACACGTACATTCTCCAGAATTTGATCAGGCAATGTATTGAGGCAATCAAACTACAAGGAAATAATTTTGCGGTTGTTTATGTATCAATCTCTATGCAAGAAGCTTCTCTGTTCAGTTTTATGTTTATGTACAGAAGGATTTAGGAAAGATTTTCAATATTGCCTCACCTGGAATACAATATGATTCGGAAATATATGTTTTATGCATTGCACTGTATACTCTGTCTCACTTTCAGTCAGTTGAATAGGTGCGGTGGTACGATGTTTGAGACCAAGTACTTTAATGCCTGGCAATTGTGCCAAGTGTGCGGAATTTTCCTCCTCGCGTGGAATTTTGGGAGTACGTGATACTAACAAGATAGGTATTATAATATTACAATAATTATGTATATAGATCTCTTGTACTTACTGCAAGAAACTAACATTGCTTCATTAGTGAACTCCTCTTTGACAAGCGTAGCTTTCGGAACGATTGACAAATCAAATCGTGTGGTTAGATCACCTTGTAAATGTTCCACCAAAGATTTTTCTAAGAGCGTCAATGAGAAATTCTCGCGTTCAATAATGTAGTTATTGTATAAATCTGCTTTCTTAGTTTGCAATATATTATAATAGTAAGTAGCGCGATCTCGCACTTCATCATCCGGATCCATTTGGCAGCGCCCTAAAAGCACTAATATATTGCTCAGGAGGGCTGAGCAGGAAGCTCCAAACTGTGCCAAAGCGGTAACAGCAGCAGCCCGTACTATAGGACACTCCAAAATAACGCGATTGTAGATGAAGCGTATGTATTTAGAGGGAGAGTTTGCAAATGGGCCTTCCTTTCCCAATAAGTGCAGGATACGTACTGCCAGAGAGACATGTTCGCAATCTTCTATAAATTCGCAAAGATGAGATAAACCAGTCTCCTTAGCATCCAGATTATCTTCAATAATTGTTATAATTGTGTCCACTATAGAAGTTTTATACTCTAAACCACCCTCCTCACGTAACATGCCACTGAGGAAATTCATTAACACAGTATGTTTGCGTGGATATTTGGTGCAAAGTGCGCATATAGCTTGCACAACAACTACCTTAAATTCGTCAGAAATCTCTGCTACAAATGATGAAATCTGCTTCATTAAACGTTCCACTGAAGACTCGGCCCCAGTTTTTAAAAGTGTCGTTATTGCAAGTGTGGCTACTGATCGATTTGAATCAGTTATAAGACCTTCCAAATCTAAATTACAGGTAGTGACTGCTGCTGGGTGTGTCATCGCGACTTTATTTAGAGTACGAACAGCAGAAAAACGTAAAGTAGCTTTATGTGAGCTACAAAACAGCTGAAGAATACTGAAAGCTGGAGAGAGAACGCGAGAGTTTGTGTTCTTCAAATTTACGATAGCGTGCGCAGCCTCGTAGATTACCATTTCACTTTTGTGGCGCAAGCAAGATTCAATGAAGTTAAACATTGTTGAATCGGACATGCCATCGGCAGTGATACCCTCCTCCTCGATCAATTTGCAAGCAATGCGTATCTTAAATATATTAAAAAATATTAAATATATTAAAAACGATTAGCCAATTTTTTTAGCACTGATTTAATGAGATGTACTATTTTTTCTTTAACCTAGAAATATTGTAACTCACCAACATGCACACAGCATATGGACTCTTTAGTGATGAATGAGTAAGTTTATTCACCAACTTGGACACAGCCAGTCGATCAGACTTCCGTATGTAATAAAGTAGACCCAGAGCATGATACTGCACCATTATGTTGTCACTATTGAGAGCTTCCTGCGCTTCATTGGCCCAGCGTTTAACCACGTCTCCTGCTGTAGTAGCCAAGTGCACTGAGCTTACGAGCGCAGCACACGAGACGGCTGCATTCTTATCTACAATGCACTGTTTCATATACCGTTCGACAGCTTGTAACATTGTGTGGTCGGTAATACTACAAAGTGCACGTATGGCCGCGGCACGATATAAGTCCTCTTTGCCAGTCATATCTTTAGTCAAAGAACTCGTTACAATAATGACATCCTCAGCAATTGAACTTAACTCCTTGATGCCCAAATACACCATACGTCGCAACACAACATCCTTCGATTGAAAAAGCTTCGTCATTGCAAAAAAACAATCGGTTGCTTCTCGCGACAGCAATTGTTCACCTTGATTAATTAGGTACAGGATCTTGGTGAGGATATGAATACATTTGCGTGGATTCACTGGTGTTTCATTGAAAGTACGAGTTTCTTGGAGCACTGACGTTTTTTCCAAATTCTGGTAAATGTTAGTATTACCTGTGCAACAATTAGACAATGTTTAAATATTACGTCTAAACTTTTTAATTTTGCTGTACAAAATAAACATTTTTAAACCATATATAAAACTCAGTCAACTTAAAAATACTTCAGTTAAATTAGTAATTAGATAAATATATGTATGTATATGCCTATATATAATATTGAAAATTTTTGGTTTTTATTTCTATTTGTAAGCATATGCAAAGCAAATTGTTACCTTCATCCTCATCTTTTTCGCGACGGAATGAACCCATTCTAAGAACTATTTTATAATTAATTTTTAAAAGCTTTAGTCTTTTATTTAAACAATTCGTTAAAACAATAGCACAGAAATTAACGCATTAAACCGCAGAAAAACCGTACACGTCACAGAACCTATGACAAACCAAATCATTCAATTGGGAAAAAATAAAATTTTACATCAACAAAAGCTATCGTGAATTGTCATTTTGAATTGTCATTTGTCATTGTCATAACATCCCTGCAGATGCAACGATTGAAAGTGACCTCTACTGGAACAGATAAGGCGCTAGTCGACCCCACCGATGTTGTTGTTTTTGGTGTTGACCCCAACAACAACAGTAAATTTTACTGTCCTTTTGTCGTTCTAGAGTTATAGCCCTTTGAAGTTTGAAAAGTTCAGGCCTGTATCTCCTAAACTATACTTATGAAAAAATTATTGAATAGAAAAAAATAGTAAAAAAATCTAAAATTTCATTTTTCTCCAAAACTAAACTTTTTCGACAAAATATTAATTTACCTAAATAACAGATAATTCGTTTACCTTTCCAGCAATATCAATAACATATAGGTATCTTGTAAGGTTTAGGAGATACAAGCCTGAAGTTTTCAAATTCCAAAGGGCTATAACTCTGGAACGATAAAAGAGCAGTAAAATATGTTGTTGGTTTTGGGGTCAGCACCAAAAACAACAACAACATCGGTGGAGTCGACAAGCACCTTATTTAAGCCAAAAAAAGAAAGAAATCAATTTTAGTGCACAATGCATCGGTTTAGTACACAAAGTTTAAGAGGCTATAACTTTGGCCCCAATTAAATCCGGGATCTACTTTTGTTGTTGTTGCGGTCAGCGCCAAAAACTACACCAACAACAACAACATTGGAGCTACATGTTTGTCGTAAATTTGTGCTCCCCTATTTTGTTGTTTTTGGAGCTGACCCTAACAGCAGCAACAACAAGGTTTGAAATTTAACCGCCTATAGCTTCTGAGGCATAGCAAATATCAGGTTGGTGTAGGTACGGTTAGAAAGCTATTAAATAGGTGAGGAAAACTACATAAATATCCTCTATTTAAATTTTATATCGAAAAGTTTACAGTCTAGGTGAAGAGCGTAATTTAATATTTTTACTATTTTTTTTCAATTCATTCATTTATTTCTCATTAGAATATATAATGAATATATATAATTAAATAACTAAATATATAATGAATATATATAATTAAATAACTACTAAGAAGGTACAGATCTTTAGCTTTATACAGAAATTCATTTGACTATGATCGGTGTAGGAATTTAGGAGAATTCACTGTTTAAATGAAACGTTTCCTTGGAGAAGTTAGCGCAGCAGGTGAAAAGTCGCGCAAACAATACGTAAATACGTACGATTGAAAGAGGTTTTTCTTTTAAAATTAGGCACCGATTATATACAAGGTATTTAAAATTCCTTTATAATTGTACCATCCTATACGGATTTCTTTAATACGTTAGAAGATATAGTAATGAGAATATCAATTATCATCTCGACAACTATACAAGAGCAAACAAAGTTGTTTTAATCAGCTTAAAAAACTAAAAAAACAATAACAAAATTGGAATGTTTTCACAACGGTGAAAGGCATTTGTAATCACGCATTTGAAAAGTGTTTACACCGTTTTTTTTGCATTTGGTTTGACAGACCATCAGACCAAATTTATGTTTTTTGTTTGTCTTCATTTTTTTACAATTGTGTTTTGACAGCTGATTGTAATTATTTTTATGTTGGTTTATATCTATAAATGTCAGCAACGATAAGATATAAACCAACATAAATCGTTGATAACTTTCGTTGCTTTTTGCACAAACGTAACAAGCGTAGATATTTGATTCCAATTAGAGAAATAACGAAGTTTTATTGTTTAATAGTAAAAATTTTTATCGTTAATATGAGTTCACGATCACGTGATCGATCTGATAGTTTCGTCAGGACTTTGGAAAGCATCGATACTAACCATAGTTCACAGTCCACACGAAATTGCTCTGTGCAACGCAGATTTCCTGACGACCAAAGAGAAACCTATCAATCAAGTAAGCATTGTCGTCCTGTCTACAGTCCGAGGAGAACTAATCCAAAGCGTTGGTCAAATGATAAGTATTTGGAACAGACACAAGAGTCGCATTGGTTAAATCCATTTCATGGATCCGCAGGAGTTGTTGAAATCATTCCTTTTAGGGCGGGGGTGAGTGGAGGATCAAAAAAACTAGATTCCAAGTTTATGAATGCACGTCGATCTCAGCGGGAGCTCATTGGTTTTGAGGGAGAGAAATTGGTATGGGCGAAATCACCAACACATCCCCAGCTCTATTCTGATGATGATGTACAACTATTAGATGAGACCGATGTTTCTAAGAAAAAAAGTAAGGTGAAGAAAAATAAAGTAAAAAAATCGTCTAAAGAAAAGAACACTAAAAAGAATAAGAAAGGAAGGCGAGAAAATGCAGCTTCCTTTTCCACATCATACGAATTGTCTACAAGCTTCGCAAATGCAGATGGCGGATTATCGAATCCAGAAGAAAGTTCTGCAGAAGTTTGGATTGATAAAACCGCCGTTGAATTAAAAAAGACAAAGGCAAGTAGAGGGAAAAAGCGAGAAAAAAGCAAAAGAAAAAAGCCAGAAAAGCACAAAAATTGTCACATTGAATGTGCCAAAGTGTTACCCACGCAGCCATGCGATGGTAATGATGATATTGGTCCCACTTTGCGTCATACATGTGGACTGAACCAGAAGGATTTTGGTAGAGCATTGTTGCCTGGGGAAGGCGCTGCCATGGCAGCATACATAGCAGAAGGAAAGCGCATACCACGGAGAGGTGAAATTGGCCTAACTTCGGAAGAAATTGCACAATTTGAGAATGTGGGTTACGTGATGAGCGGTAGCAGGTATATTTTTAATGAAACTTAATATAAATTTACCGTCCTTTTCATTAACACACCACCTTCGCTATTAACAGACATCGTCGCATGGAGGCAGTGCGTATACGCAAAGAAAATCAAATATACTCTGCAGATGAGAAGCGCGCTTTAGCCATGTTTAGCAAAGAGGAACGACAAAAACGAGAAAATAAGATTTTATCACAATTTAAAGAAATGATTAATTCGAAATTGCATGCCAAGGAAAAAAAGTAGTTTTTGGAATACTGGGTCTATGTTGAGACCCTCTACAGGCATCACTAGAATAGCACTGTACTTGAATTGAGCGAAGTCTCAAATAACAGTTAAGGATTGCGAGAACCTTTATTACTATTAAAGATTAACTCGATCGCACTACATTTCTACATATGGATTAATTATACCGCAATAGTTAGTTCTTTTATCTAATTCATGGCATGTATCTTTATATACATAAATCGAATAAAACGGGGTCCATGGCAAGTATTTGTTAAATATAACAGGACAAAGACAAAACTTAGGGCCTTACTATGGTAAATAGGTGCGTCGTGCGTTGCGTTGCTGTCAAAATGAAATTGGAACACGCAGCCTTATGGAAGCGGCTGAAATAAGCAACGCACTGACGGAGAGCACTTCGAATTTCCAATTTTGGTATGCCGCAAATGTTAAAAAAATGTTCTCTTTCGGTTAAAAATACTTGTAGGTTAAAAACAGCTGACTATATTTGTGAGTCAAGCAACTTTTTTGAAAATAACTTCGTTTCCTTTGTAAAATATTCAATATTGTTAGTGATTCTGATATCCAGCGATTCTGAGGCATCCAAATTTATAGCTCGGGGTTTTTTCCTTTGTATGATTTTCCGCTTTGGATGAGTTTTATGCTACTACTTTTGCAATTATGTTCGTAGTAATTATAAATTTGAAATTATAGAAGCGCGATTTTTAATAAAAATTTTTTATTTTCTCAGTGTGCAGATTAATGTGATATTGCACGAGTGTAGCGCCGCAGGTAAAAATTTTTATGAAAAATCGCACGATTTCATTTTCTCAGTGTAGCCAGAGAAAAAAGTAAAATACTACGGCAAGTGGGGTTCTTTGTAAAGTTTAAACTGCGATTTCCCCTAAACTGCTACACCTATTACGATAAGAAAGATAGGCATAGGAAGCTAATAACTTTTAGTTTTAGAGTACTAAAAAATATTAAAATCGCGTTTTCTCCAAAAATATGCGTTTTTCAGCAAAATCTTACTTAACATAAATGAAAGGTATTTAAGTTACCTTTTTATCAATATACATCTATACCGGATATCTTTTATAGTTAAATAGATATTAGGCAAATAAATTTAAATTTCAAAACGCTATAACTCCGAAACCAGGGGGCTTACATATGTAAAAAATTTTTTAACATCAGTATGGAAAAATTAAAAGCAGCTGTATTTGCGAACAAGCTTTGTGTCAGTGGTGCAAAATTTTTGGCGGGTGGGGGGCGGAACTACAAAGCACCAGAATTAAAACTCTTCACAATGAACATATCCAACACCAACCAAAAGCTGAATTTATTTTGTTGCTAGCTGATGCTTCAATATATGAATAAATGCTGTGGGCACACGTAGCATCACGATGTGATCATCACACGCGTTGATAAGTTGATCCATAGAGAAAGAATAACAAGAGGCCGAATCAGCCAAATGTACTCATCGGCGACATGGAAGCGGTCGGTCCGCAAGGGAAACGAAGAAGCGCAATGAGTGCGAAATGAATCAACAAGCAGAGTGCACGCAATTTCAGTTTCTCTATTTTTGCTTTGTGTCTTTTGCCTTAAACACAATCAAAGACGCAAGACGCAAGATTCATTTTTAACTGTCAAAATTACACGGGCTCTTATGGAGATCGAGAAAAAAGTTTGCTTTCCATTTTGCTTCCCTACTTAGCTGCGAAATTACGCATCTCGCATTCGAGCTAATTCTAATTTTGACGGATGCAAAAGCGTTCTTGTTCTTCTTATTTGTTTGTGTTTGTTTACATTTCATTGTTTTTTCTATTTCAGTTGCTGTAAAATTATCTGAGTGTTTTTCTGTTGCTTTTTTTATTATTATTCTGTATAATATATTATTTCAATGTATTTTATATATATTCTAATATACATAAAAATAAAAAAACTTCGAATAAACTTCGAGAATTTTGGTTAGAATGAATCTATTGTTCTCTACAGTCAAATATTTGACATTTCATACTTCTGCTTCCCGAAAATGATTTGGTTTAAATCCGAGCCATTTCTTGCTTCGCTGCCTTGAATCTTGCGTCTTGCGTCTTTGATTGTGTTTAAGGCATTTCTCTCATTATTCGGATCTCCTATGCATGACTTTTTGAGATCGACTTTGCTTCTGTTATTTTGCACTAACAATGCAAGCGAACATGCGTAAGAAGATATCGATCCAACACTCGTATGCCAAGTAAAGTGTGAAAGAAAGAACCGATCAATTTACGGAGTACAGCGGGTGGTAAGAAGAACGGTGCGATTCGTCTTCTTTTGCTTCTCTTACAATAACAAACCATGTGCAGCCGTCCGTCCGCCTGAAATCGTTTTAAAATTTGCAATTTATGGTTTTTGAAAGAAATTTTGCTTTTCGAAGCTTTGTTCTGCTTCTTGTTCGATGCCCAACCTTTGTAACGCGCTGGCATGATCTACGTTTCGAGCATAGCGTGCTGTTGAAGAATTTGTATGGGCAGCAGATTTATTTAGTCGGCATATCAACAAATTGAACACGTTATACGAAGGATCGACTTTGTGCTTGTTATTTTGTATAACAACTGAAGTGCTTCTGTATCGTGTATGAATTTACCTTGTTATTGTAGTGTCTAAAACCATTATTAAAAACTAAAATTTTTAATATTTATGATTTTAGTTCTATTAAGGAAGCATTGCCTATGGGCTGTCAATAAAACGAAATATTGGTGCAACAATTATATTATAATGTTAAATATACAAAATAACAATTAACAATAATCTAATTTAATAACAGACCTAATTTAAAATACTAAACAGTTGATTAAGCCGGCAAAATGTTATAAAAAAACAAAATTCCTTTAATAAGCGAAGAATAATAGGGCGAAAAAAATCCAAGCTTAATAGACCGACAGACGTAAAGAAGTCAAATTTCCTTGTTCCCTCATCCCCTGGTTTTATCAAGAAATTCATCAACCGATTCATTCTCACCTCCTTTGACATACAAGATTCCATCGCTCAACTCTTCTTAGGCCCATATTACATTGCAAACAGTTGTTCGATCAAACAGTCCAAAGAAATGAACTATTTTACTCTCCCGTCAAATCTGTTTGCTTGCTATGTTATATTGCAAACACAAACAGTCAAACACTTTCCGTAGTATATATACATAATTAGAGTTGCTTTGTGCAATTATTTTCACGCAATCCTCCTTTTTCCGGCATAAGTGCAGCTTTTTCACTCCAAAACATGCATACTTTTTTATTACACCACACAACAACTCTGTTCTGTTTGTAGTTTGCACGCATCGCCTGCAAACAGATTATTTGCTGTGCCAACAGTTCATCCGTTTTCATTCTTTCACGGATGAACTGAGAGTTGACAGCTTTATACAGAAAACAATAACAATGTGACTGTTTGATCGAACAACTGTTTGCAATGTAATATGGGCCTTACGAACGAACGAATTCTGAGAGCATCAGTGCAAACACACAAACAAAGGTAAACAAAGGCAAGAGAGCGAAGCATTGAGTAATGTATCAACGATTCAGTAGTGGATAGGAAACAAATGCTCAGAGCAGCCAATAGCAAAAGAGAAGAGCGCGAAACACTCAGCATTGAGTAAAAACTCGATCCAGTACTGGATCGACCATGGAAAATATTTTTGTTCAAGATTCGCCCTCTTGTTATTCTTTCTCTATGGTTTAACCTTTTAGAATGGAAAGATGTATTCCCTTACGTATGAGTAAGGGAATGCCCAGTTAAGACTTCTATCACCCGCTGAAAATTCAGGTGGGCACTGTATTGCAGTGCTACAGGTCGACTTCTCCCCTTTCTTTATTGGCATGCTTAAGATCATTTTGATACAGATTACTCATTTTTCTTCAGCCATGACAGTACCTACCGGATGGCCATTACCTCTGCTTGAAATACACTACAATAATAGCGAAGACGAAATTTTACTGCGATACCACAGATCTCAAAGAAAACCCCACTACCTACTCTTTCTTCCAGCTTCGAATTATCAGTATACATGTGTATTCCACCCCAGTCCAGTGGTGATCTATTCTCACAGTCCACTCTGTCGGGTATATACGTACAAAATTTGCGAACCGGGAGTACACACGAAGTGGTGTAAGGACAGCTTGACAGTCCCTCCATTATTCTTTGATGGCCAACTTTCCTGCAGATCCACTTATGTCACTAAGCCTTGAAGCTGAACATTTGCCTAATAACCTTCCCATAATATCTATTGGAAGAGGTGCATTAAAACTGTGAATACTGCGGTTGGTATTTATATAAATATATATATACATATGTACGTACATATATATATATCTTAATGCTCCCCGAATGTACAAGCAGGCAGATCCTTTTAACTTTCTCAAGTGTATTCCCTTACCAGTAGATAAACTGTCTCTGCCAGTCTCTTCTCGTGCTGAATTTTTAAGTCAATAATTAAACATTTGTGACCACAGACAATTCATTCAAAAGAGTATAAGGGGGAGGGGGGGGGAATGGACAATGTATGCATATCTTTCTTATGGAGTTTTTGAATGGATTGAAAGTATAGATTCAGCTGTATCGCAAAAGTAGACTTAGAAGTAAAATATTTACATGACGTGCGCAATGATTTACCATTTTGCGCGGAAAATAAAAAATTTTAACAAAATTAAAAAAAAAAAATTAGTTAACTAAGAAAACACAATTTATTATAGAAATCTTCAGCAGCATAGAAGTACATATAAGAAATCTTGTTGATTAAAACAGTGGAGTAGGTCTCGGTTTACGCCGTTTCTATTTACGACGATTCAAAACTAGGCCGCCGCGCAATTCGTGTTTACGTAGGCCCATATTACATTGCAAACAGTTGTTCGATCAAACAGTCCAAAGCAATGAACTATTTTACTCTCCCGTCAAATCTGTTTGCTTACTATGTTACATTGCAAACACAAACAGTCAAACACTTTCCGTAGTATATATACATAATTAGAGTTGCTTTGTGCAATTATTTTCACGCAATCCTCCTTTTTCCAGCATAAGTGCAGCTTTTTCACTCCAAAACATGCATACTTTTTTATTACACCACACAACAACTCTGTTCTGTTTGTAGTTTGCACGCATCGCCTGCAAACAGAGTATTTGCTGTGCCAACAGTTCATCCGTTTTCATTCTCTCACGGATGAACTGAGAGTTGACAGCTTTATACAGAAAACAATAACAATGTGACTGTTTGATCGAACAACTGTTTGCAATGTAATATGGGCCTAAGTACGACTAAGGCCCATATTACATTGCAAACAGTTGTTCGATCAAACAGTCCAAAGCAATGAACTATTTTACTCTCCCGTCAAATCTGTTTGCTTACTATGTTACATTGCAAACACAAACAGTCAAACACTTTCCGTAGTATATATACATAATTAGAGTTGCTTTGTGCAATTATTTTCACGCAATCCTCCTTTTTCCAGCATAAGTGCAGCTTTTTCACTCCAAAACATGCATACTTTTTTATTACACCACACAACAACTCTGTTCTGTTTGTAGTTTGCACGCATCGCCTGCAAACAGAGTATTTGCTGTGCCAACAGTTCATCCGTTTTCATTCTCTCACGGATGAACTGAGAGTTGACAGCTTTATACAGAAAACAATAACAATGTGACTGTTTGATCGAACAACTGTTTGCAATGTAATATGGGCCGTAGGCACTTAATTACAATATCGCCGCTGCTTTCTATATACACACATATGTAATGTAATAAATTTAATGTATATATGTATTTTGGAACGAGTTTCCGTCATCCCTTGTTAAATTTGGTTTGGTGACAAACTGGTTTCGGAGTTGTTCCATCTTCAGTGTTTTGTTTCGTTCCGGTTAGTGTTATTTCGCTCGTATTTAGTACGTGTATGTACGTTCGTATTAGTTCGTGTAACTTAATTTTTCTTCGTATATATCTGTTTATATTGTTCAGGTACGAGTTGGAGTTTAAATTCGTGTAAGCCTCGTGTGCGCAAGGTTCGTTAGTATTATGTTTATTAGGTTAAGGTCGTTTTATGCGCGCAGATATACTGCTGTCCCTAATTGGTAGCTAGTTATCTTTTTTTAGAGATAACACACTTCAGTTTATTATTAAGAATGATGTAACTAATCTTAACCGAGATGATTAGAAACTATGTAACTGGGACATTGACCGCTATCTACTTAAAAAAAGTGTTAACTGCTCAGCTTTCTGTACAAAGCTGTCAACCTTATAGCCTATTTCCATAAAAATATTTAATCCGGTTAAGGTGTTCGAAAATTGATCAGCTGATCTAGTGTTTCCATACATAATCCGGTCCGGGCTGTCAAACCGAAAAGAATAAATAAACATCTGTTGTTTTGTGGTTGTATATTTACGCAGCTATTTTTAAAATTGTTCATCGCTTTAGTTTATAGTACAATGAATAAAATAACAACAATATTCAAAATTGTTGAAATGGATCTTATCCGCCCCCATCTCCCTATATATATGGACATTTTTGCGGAGTCCGCGCAGGCCGTCAATGTTTTCTTCCCAGAGGTCCAGCAGCATGAAAGCCGTCCCCATCGACCACAAAGTTCTCTCTGTTGATTTCTGCATCTGAAATAGTTAAATTTTTGTCATTTATTAGATATTATACTTATTTAAATAAACATATTACTTACGACATAAAACGCTTACATTTGTTTTAACATTTGGCAGAATATTTTGGTGGCACTTTCTCTTTATCTCTTTCTAATTTATTGGCAATAGAAAAGGAGAAAGATAGTGTGTCTGCAATTCCGAACTTCGACACAGACTTGCAAACTAAAAACAGGCCAAAAACCAAAAGCATTTTGGTTTAGCGCTGGAATCGCAATAACAATTTCAAGGGAGTTAAAACAGTTAACGAGTGGTTTTGGGGCTTAAAACAGTTTATTCCAAATAGTTGGAAAAACCGTTTTATGGAAACACCATATTACGCTCTCAGGTTTCAGATTTGTGTTCATCCAGAGAGGATGAACTCTTGCGAAGCAAAACAAAATGTTTGTGGTCAACAAACTTCGATTAAAACAGTGTTCTAGTGTGTTGAAACAAAATAGTACTCGCGTTTATATTTTTTGACGTAAGATTAATTTTCCATAAATGAAATTATCATTACTTCAAAAATATTTTCAAATAATTCAAAATATTGTGTCGAAAAAATTCTTGGGCTGAAAATTTCATCTGTTCGCATTGACTTTGGCAAAGACGGAATTCATAATATCAAGCCAACATCAATACAATTTTCAGCACTCCGCATTTATGGAACAGTCGAGCGAACACAGCTTCCAATAATGAAGATACAATGAGGGAAATTGCGTTCTCTTTGAGCACTAAATTCATTAATATAATTAATATAAATAAATTAATATAAAATTAATGTTAAATATAAGTAAGATTAATTCATAATTTGATTTATATGCATTAATATGCTTTCTTGTAATAGAGTTTTCAAGAGATGAACAGAAGGACAAAGCAATGGACATGAAGATTTCAACACAGGTGGTGATGTCGATTAGAAATACATGCATCAATCATTCGTTATACCGCTTATGGAGCACAGATTAGCACGGGATGAAATTCCTTCAATATGGTATTAAAATGAGAGCCTCTTCTTATTGTACGGGTAGTTCTGAGTGAGAGAACATCTTACTGACTAAAAAATAAAAAATAATTATTTAAATAAAAAAATCTTTTTATATAAAACGTTTTTTTAAGAACCAAAAAGTTTAAAATAATTTTTCTAGCACCATACAGATTCGCAACTCCATAAAGTTGTTAAGATTTAACATGAAAAACGTGGGGCGGATTATAATGATAGGTACTAACTCTATAAGCGCCCTATAACGTTTAATTGTCTCGATTTCGGACGATTTTTCAACCTAGTGCGAACTGCACTATTGGACTTTTCTTAATTTTACGGATTACTGCAGTATATTCCAAGATTCTATCATGTATGAATGTGATAGCTAGAATATTCTTTGATGTTTTGAACTCAATTTGAATTCAATGGCTCCGGTTTTTATTGATTCGTTTTATGTGTTATATCCAAAACAATTATCGGAGCTACAACTTTAAAATGTTCACGCAAGGTTGCGGCATAAAATTGGGAAATTCCTTTGCATACATATCATAAACAAAGCACAAGGATTACTATGGAATTTTAGATTAAGGTCATCATAGGGATACGTACCACAACGCAACGATGTCACGTCGCAAAAGATAACGATTTCTCTCTCTTGAAATCTTCGAATGACTGACATCTGTCGTCATAAATTATTTACATTTTGTTTTAAATAAAAATAATTTGAATAATTTCCTTGTTTGACAATTCGTTTGTCAAATTTATTTACATTTTTTGGGGAATTTGAAGAATTTCATCGAAAAGTAGGGTATACTGTTTTTCAAAAAATGAGAAAATCGGAAGAAGTTGTCAGAAAATTAGAAAATTTTACGATGACGTGAGAGAGCTCAACGACGTGTTCCATTCCATTTTTCTATAGGAACATCGCAATCGATTGCGACGTCGTTGCGTTGTGGTTGGACAGTACCTCACAAATACGATGCGGAAAGCGAGAGAGACAAAACACAAGAAAGGAAAACAAACGAGAGGAAGAAAAAGCAAACAAAGAAGTTGAGCTAAAATTGAAGTTATAAGAGGGAGTAGCTGCGAAGCACACAAGGCAAGTGGAGGTACAACTTTGAAAACTATTCAGCAGACAAAGATAACAAGACTTGTGCAACAGCAAAGAGCTTGAGAGGCAAGGATTAAAGAGCGGTGAGTAACACAAAACCGTAGAGCGAGGAGAAAGAGCAAAGCAAGAACGGAGCCATCACTGAAGTCAGCAGAGAGTGATAAGTCCAGTTGCTGGAGCCCTATCTACATCGACGAACGTATCATAGGAAGACATCTGAAAATTTTTTTCACAATCGACGTTAACCAACCATGTACAGAGTAAGATTCGTTCGTTTCATATTTCCAACGCGAGAGTTATTTCCTACAAACGATAGGATAAGTTTTACACGCGATAGCCAATTGGTGAGTTAAGAGGATTGCGTGTCTTCGGAGAGCATTGCTGGCATTGCGATTCTCCGCGCAGCCTTGCCAATCAATAAAACAATTGGCCGAGTCAGCGCAGAATAGATTTATTATCGTTGTCCCATTTCTTGAGAGTGCTCCACTTTATAAAGTGATAAATTCGTCAATATAATTATAGCTCTCTTTGGGTATTACATAAAGATCAAGAAAATTTTGAATTGAAATTCTTGGGCATCATTGTTTCTGAATGGTTGTAAAAATGTTAAATAGCTCAATAGCCATAGTGAAAATCAGTGAAACCACACACATAATTTATATCAAAGTTTATTGGTGGAACGTAATTCACTGTTAGAAATGATTCTTTCCGGCTTAGAGTAAGTTTTATAGACATTTCGAATATTAAAAGAGCAATGAATTTAATAACCTCAAAGAATGTGTTTTTATTTACAAAATTGTTAAAGTAAATTATTTTAGTGTATAGTATTATTACTAATCAAAGAGTTATATTCATTAGAAAACCCAACCATTTTACGAAACACGAAAATTTTCTCAACGAGGTAAGTGTTGGGATATTTTGTCGTTAGTTCACTATCGTAGAATCCTACCTTAGTAGGATTTTCTTGATCGTCTTCTAAAATATAATAATAAATAATATGTTGTTGAATTTGTAATTTGTATATGTTTATTTTTAAGAATCTGTTGTCAAATTCGGTGTATAACCTTTCTCAAAACTACCTTATGATTATATATTTACTGAATCTTACAAGGTCACCCTTGTGACCATCGAACTCTTGTGAAATCGTATTCGAATGCTTTCGGTAAAGCAGAAACTGCTACACATGGTTAGCCTTCTTGGGGATAAATCAGCGAGTCAGCGGTTGGATAACCTGCTAGTTTGTCTACTGGCAAAGTCACACCTGGCAATGACGGATACCTCTCTTCGAGATGACATGGTAGACCAGGATATGAAAGTTTATCCTCTGGGTAATGTGGAATCTCAGCAGATGCAAAATCATCTTCGAAGTCTTTTGCTAATGCAGCATCTGACACAAATGGATAGCCTTCTTGTGGATAAGTCAATGAGTCAGCAGTTGGATAACCTACTAGTTCATCTACTGGCAAAGTCACACCTGGCAATGACGGATACCTCTCTTCGGAATGAGATGGTAGACCAGGATATGAAAGTTTATCCTTTGGATAACGTGGAATCTCAGCAGATGCAAAATCATCTTCGAAGTCTTTTGGTAAAGCAGCAACTGATACAGATGGATAGCCTTCTTGTGGATAAGTCGGTGAGTCAGCAGTTGGATAACCTACTAGTTTATCTACTGGTAAAGTCACACCTAGCAATGACGGATATCTCTCTTTGGGATGAGATGGTAGACCAGAATATGAAAGTTTATCTTCTGGGTAATGTGGAATCTCACCAGATGCAGAATCATCTTCGAAGAGTTTTGGTAATGCAGCATCTGGTACAGATGGATAGCCTTCTTGTGAATAAGTTGGCGAGTCAGCAGTTGGATAACCTACTAGTTCATCTACTGGCAAAGTCACACCTGGCAATGACGGATAACTCTCTTCGGGATGAGATGCTAGATCAGAATATGAAAGTTTATCCTCTGGGTAATGTGGAATCTCAGCAGATGCACAATCATCTTCGAAGTCTTTTGGTAATGCAGCATCTGATACAGATGGATAGCCTTCTTGTGGATAAGTTGGCGAGTCAGCAGTTGGATAACCTACTAGTTCATCTACTGGCAAAGTCACACCTGGCAATGACGGATAATTCTCTTCGGGATGAGATGGTAGATCAGGATATGAAAGTTTATCCTCTGGGTAATGTGGAATCTCAGCAGATGCAAAATCATCTTCGAAGTCTTTTGGTAATGCAGCATCTGGTACAGATGGATAGCCTTCTTGTGGATAAGTCGGCGAGTCAGCAGTTGGATAACCTACTAGTTCATCTTTTGGCAAAGTCACACCTAGCAATGACGGATACCTCTCTTCGAGATGGGATGGTAGACCAGGATATGAGAGTTTATCCTCTGGGTAATGTGGAATCTCAGCAGATGCAAAATCATCTTCGAAGTCTTTTGGTAATCCAGCATCTGGTACAGATGGATAGCCTTCTTGTGGATAAGTCGGCGAGTCAGCAGTTGGATAACCTACTAGTTCATCTACTGGCAAAGTCACACCTGGCAATGACGGATACCTCTCTTTGGGATGAGATGGTAGATCAGAATATGAAAGTTTATCATCTGGGTAATGTGGAATCTCAGCAGATGCAAAATCATCTTCGAAGTCTTTTGGTAATGCAGCATCGGGTACAGATGGATAGCCTTCTTGTGGATAAGTCGGCGAGTCAGCAGTTGGATAACCTACTAGTTCATCTACTGGCAAAGTCACACCTGGCAATGACGGATAACTCTCTTCGGGATGAGATGGTAGATCAGGATATGAAAGTTTATACTCTGGGTAATGTGGAATCTCAGCAGATGCAAAATCATCTTCGAAGTCTTTTGGAAATGCAGAGTCTGGTACAAATGGAAAGCCTTCATGTGGATAAGTCGGCGAGTTAGCAGTTGGATAACCTACTAGTTCATCTACTGGCAAAGTCACACCTGGCAATGACGGATAACTCTCTTCGGGATGAGATGGTAGATCAGGATATGAAAGTTTATCCTCTGGGTAATGTGGAATCTCAGCAGATGCAAAATCATCTTCGAAGTCTTTTGGTAATGCAGCATGTGGTACAGATGGATAGCCTTCTTGTGGATAAGTCGGCGAATCAGCAGTTGGATAACCTACTAGTTCATCTACTGGCAAAGTCACACCTGGCAATGACGGATAACTCTCTTCGGGATGAGATGGTAGATCAGGATATGAGAGTTTATCCTCTGGGTAATGTGGAGTCTCAGCAGATGCAAAATCATCTTCGAAGTCTTTTGGTAATGCAGCATCTGGTAACGATGGATAGCCTTCTTGTGGATAAGTCGGCGAGTCAGCAGTTGGATAACCTACTAGTTCATCTACTGGCAAAGTCACACCTAGCAATGACGGATACCTCTCTTCGAGATGGGATGGTAGACCAGGATATGAGAGTTTATCCTCTGGGTAATGTGGAATCTCAGCAGATGCAAAATCATCTTCGAAGTCTTTTGGTAATCCAGCATCTGGAACAGATGGATAGCCTTCTTGTGGATAAGTCGGCGAGTCAACAGTTGGATAACCTACTAGTTCATCTACTGGCAAAGTCACACCTGGCAATGACGGATAACTCTCTTCGGGATGAGATGGTAGATCAGGATATGAAAGTTTATCCTCTGGGTAATGTGCAATCTCAGCAGATGCAAAATCATCTTCGAAGTCTTTTGGTAATGCAGCATGTGGTAGAGATGGATAGCCTTCTTGTGGATAAGTCGGCGAGTCAGCAGTTGGATAACCTACTAGTTCATCTACTGCCAAAGTCACACCTGGCAATGACGGATAACTCTCTTCGGGATGAGATGGCAGATCAGGATATGAGAGTTTATCCTCTGGGTAATGTGGAATCTCAGCAGATGCAAAATTATCTTCTAAGTCTTTTGGTAATGCAGCATGTGGTACAGATGGATAGCCTTCATGTGGAAAAGTCGACGAGTCAGCAGTTGGATAACCTACTAGTTCATCTACTGGCAAAGTCACACCTGGCAATGACGGATAACTCTCTTCGGGATGAGATGGTAGATCAGGATATGAAAGTTTATGCTCTGGGTAATGTGGAATCTCAGCAGATGCAAAATTATCTTCGAAGTCTTTTGGTAATGCAGCATGTGGTACAGATGGATAGCCTTCTAGTGGATAAGTCGGCGAGTCAGCAGTTGGATAACCTACTAGTTCATCTACTGGCAAAGTCACACCTGGCAATGACGGATAACTCTCTTCGGGATGAGATGGTAGATCAGGATATGAAAGTTTATCCTCTGGGTAATGTGGAATCTTAGTAGATGCAAAATCATCTTCGAAGTCTTTTGGTAATGCACCATGTGGTACAGATAGATAGCCTTCATGTGGATAAGTCGGCGAGTCAGCAGTTGGATAACCTACTAGTTCATCTACTGGCAAAGTCACACCTGGCAATGACGGATAACTCTCTTCGGGATGAGATGGTAGATCAGGATATGAATGTTTATCCTCTGGGTAATGTGGAATCTCAGCAGATGCAAAATCATCTTCGAAGTTTTTTGGTAATGCAGCATGTGGTAGAGATGGATAGCCTTCTTGTGGATAAGTCGGCGAGTCAGCAGTTGGATAACCTACTAGTTCATCTACTGGCAAAGTCACACCTGGCAATGACGGATAACTCTCTTCGGGATGAGATGGTAGATCAGGATATGAAAGTTTATCCTCTGTGTAATGTGGAATCTGAGCAGATGCAAAATCATCTTCGAAGTCTTTTGGTAATGCAGCATGTGGTACAGATGGATAGCCTTCATGTGGATAAGTCGGCGAGTCAGCAGTTGGATAACCTACTAGTTCATCTACTGGCAAAGTCACACCTGGCAATGACGGATAACTCTCTTCGGGATGAGATGGTAGATCAGGATATGAGAGTTTATCCTCTGGGTAATGTGGAATCTCAGCAGATGCAAAATCATCTTCGAAGTCTTTTGGTAATGCAGCAAGTGGTACAGATGGATAGCCTTCTTGTGGATAAGTCGGCGAGTCAGCAGTTGGATAACCTACTAGTTCATCTACTGGCAAAGTCACACCTGGCAATGACGGATAACTCTCTTCGGGATGAGATGGTAGATCAGGATATGGGAGTTTATCCTCTGGGTAATGTGGAATCTCAGGAGATGCAAAATCAGCTTCGAAGTCTTTTGGTAATGCAGCATGTGGTACAGATGGATAGCCTTCATGTGGATAAGTCGGCGAGTCAGCAGTTGGATAACCTACTAGTTCATCTACTGGCAAAGTCACACCTGGCAATGACGGATAACTCTCTTCGGGATGAGATGGAAGATCAGGATATGAAAGTTTATCCTCTGGGTAATGTGGAATCTCAGCAGATGCAAAATCATCTTCGAAGACTTTTGGTAATACACCATGTGGTACAGATGGATAGCCTTCATGTGGATAAGTCGGCGAGTCAGCAGTTGGATAACCTACTAGTTCATCTACTGGCAAAGTCACACCTGGCAATGACGGATAACTCTCTTCGGGATGAGATGGCAGATCAGGATATGAGAGTTTATCCTCTGGGTAATGTGGAATCTCAGCAGATGCAAAATCATCTTCGAAGTCTTTTGGTAATGCAGCATGTGGTACAGATGGATAGCCTTCTTGTGGATAAGTCGGCGAGTCAGCAGTTGGATAACCTACTAGTTCATCTACTGGCAAAGTCACACCTGGCAATGACGGATAACTCTCTTCGGGATGAGATGGTAGATCAGGATATGAAAGTTTATCCTCTGGGTAATGTGCAATCTCAGCAGATGCAAAATCATCTTCGAAGTCTTTTGGTAATGCAGCATCTGGTACAGATGGATAGCCTTCTTGTGGATAAGTCGGCGAGTCAGCAGTTGGATAACCTACTAGTTCATCTACTGGCAAAGTCACACCTGGCAATGACGGATAACTCTCTTCGGGATGAGATGGTAGATTAGGATATGAAAGTTTATCCTCTGGGTAATGTGCAATCTCAGCAGATGCAAAATCATCTTCGAAGTCTTTTGGTAATGCAGCATCTGGTACAGATGGATAGCCTTCTTGTGGATAAGTCGGCGAGTCAACAGTTGGATAACCTACTAGTTCATCTACTGGCAAAGTCACACCTGGCAATGACGGATAACTCTCTTCGGGATGAGATGGTAGATCAGGATATGAAAGTTTATCCTCTGGGTAATGTGCAATCTCAGCAGATGCAAAATCATCTTCGAAGTCTTTTGGTAATGCAGCATGTGGTAGAGATGGATAGCCTTCTTGTGGATAAGTCGGCGAGTCAGCAGTTGGATAACCTACTAGTTCATCTACTGGCAAAGTCACACCTGGCAATGACGGATAACTCTCTTCGGGATGAGATGGCAGATCAGGATATGAGAGTTTATCCTCTGGGTAATGTGGAATCTCAGCAGATGCAAAATTATCTTCGAAGTCTTTTGGTAATGCAGCATGTGGTACAGATGGATAGCCTTCATGTGGAAAAGTCGACGAGTCAGCAGTTGGATAACCTACTAGTTCATCTACTGGCAAAGTCACACCTGGCAATGACGGATAACTCTCTTCGGGATGAGATGGTAGATCAGGATATGAAAGTTTATGCTCTGGGTAATGTGAAATCTCAGCAGATGCAAAATTATCTTCGAAGTCTTTTGGTAATGCAGCATGAGGTACAGATGGATGGCCTTCTAGTGGATAAGTCGGCGAGTCAGCAGTTGGATAACCTACTAGTTCATCTACTGGCAAAGTCACACCTGGCAATGACGGATAACTCTCTTCGGGATGATATGGTAGATCAGGATATGAAAGTTTATCCTCTGGGTAATGTGGAATCTCAGCAGATGCAAAATCATCTTCGAAGTCTTTTGGTAATGCAGCATGTGGTAGAGATGGATAGCCTTCTTGTGGATAAGTCGGCGAGTCAGCAGTTGGATAACCTACTAGTTCATCTACTGGCAAAGTCACACCTGGCAATGACGGATAACTCTCTTCGGGATGAGATGGTAGATCAGGATATGAGAGTTTATCCTCTGGGTAATGTGGAATCTTAGTAGATGCAAAATCATCATCGAAGTCTTTTGGTAATGCAGCATGTGGTAGAGATGGATAGCCTTCTTTTGGATAAGTCGGCGAGTCAGCAGTTGGATAACCTACTAGTTCATCTACTGGCAAAGTCACACCTGGCAATGACGGATAACTTTCTTCGGGATGAGATGGTAGATCAGGATATGAAAGTTTATCCTCTGGGTAATGTGGAATCTCAGCAGATGCAAAATCATCTTCGAATACTTTTGGTAATGCAGCATCTGGTACAGATGGATAGCCTTCATGTGGATAAGTCGGCGAGTCAGCAGTTGGATAACCTAATAGTTCATCTACTGGCAAAGTCACACCTGGCAATGACGGATAACTCTCTTCGGGATGAGATGGTAGATCAGGATATGAAAGTTTATCCTCTGGGTAATGTGGAATCTCAGCAGATGCAAAATCATCTTCGAAGTCTTTTGGTAATGCAGCATGTGGTAGAGATGGATAGCCTTCTTGTGGATAAGTCGGCGAGTCAGCAGTTGGATAACCTACCAGTTCATCTACTGGCAAAGTCACACCTGGCAATGACGGATAACTCTCTTCGGGATGAGATGGTAGATCAGGATATGAGATTTTATCCTCTGGGTAATGTGGAATCTCAGCAGATGCAAAATAATCTTCGAAGTCTTTTGGTAATGCAGCATGTGGTACAAATGGATAGCCTTCTTGTGGATAAGTCGGCAAGTCAGCAGTTGGAAAACCTACTAGTTCATCTACTGGCAAAGTCACACCTGGCAATGACGGATAACACTCTTCGGGATGAGATGGTAGATCAGGATATGAAAGTTTATCCTCTGGGTAATGTGGAATCTCAGCAGATGCAAAATCATCTTCGAAGTCTTTTGGTAATGCAGCATGTGATACAGATGGATAGCCTTCTTGTGGATAAGTCGGTGAGTCAACAGTTGCATAACCTACTAGTTCATCTACTGGCAAAGTGACACCTGGCAATGACGGATAACGCTCTTCGGGATGAGATGGTAGATCAGGATATGAAAGTTTATCCTCTGGGTAATGTGGAATCTCAGCAGATGCAAAATCATCTTCGAAGTCTTTTGGTAATGCAGCATGTGGTAGAGATGGATAGCCTTCTTGTGGATAAGTCGGCAAGTCAGCAGTTGGAAAACCTACTAGTTCATCTACTGGCAAAGTCACACCTGGCAATGACGGATAACTCTCTTCGGGATGAGATGGGAGATCAGGATATGAAAGTTTATCCTCTGGGTAATGTGGAATCTCAGCAGATGCAAAATCATCTTCGAAGTCTTTTGGTAAAGCAGCATGTGATACAGATGGATAGCCTTCTTGTGGATAAGTCGGCGAGTCGACAGTTGGATAACCTACTAGTTCATCTACTGGCAAAGTCACAACTGGCAATGACGGATAACTCTCTTCGGGATGAGATGGTAGATCAGGATATGAGAGTTTATCCTCTGGGTAATGTGGAATCTCAGCAGATGCAAAATCATCTTCGAAGTCTTTTGGTAATGCAGCATGTGCTACAGATGGATAGCCTTCTTGTGGATAAGTCGGCGAGTCAGCAGATGGATAACCTACTAGTTCATCTACTGGCAAAGTCACACCTGGCAATGACGGATAACTCTCTTCGGGATGAGATGGTAGATCAGGATATGAGAGTTTATCCTCTGGGTAATGTGGAATCTCAGCAGATGCAAAATCAGCTTCGAAGTCATTTGGTAATGCAGCATGTGGTACAAATGGATAGCCTTCTTGTGGATAAGTCGGCAAGTCAGCAGTTGGAAAACCTACTAGTTCATCTACTGGCAAAGTCACACCTGGCAATGACGGATAACTCTCTTCGGGATGAGATGGTAGATCAGGATATGAGAGTTTATCCTCTGGGTAATGTGGAATCTCAGCAGATGCAAAATCATCTTCGAAGTCTTTTGGTAATGCAGCATGTGCTACAGATGGATAGCCTTCTTGTGGATAAGTCGGCGAGTCAGCAGATGAATAACCTACTAGTTCATCTACTGGCAAAGTCACACCTGGCAATGACGGATAACTCTCTTCGGGATGAGATGGTAGATCAGAATATGAGAGTTTATCCTCTGGGTAATGTGGAATCTGAGCAGATGCAAAATCATCTTCGAATTCTTTTGGTAATGCAGCATGTGGTAGAGATGGGTAGCCTTCTTGTGGATAAGCCGGCGAGTCAGCAGTTGGATAACCTACTAGTTCATCTACTGGCAAAGTCACACTTGGCAATGACGGATAACTCTCTTCGGGATGAGATGGTAGATCAGGATATGAGAGTTTATCCTCTGGGTAATGTGGAATCTTAGCAGATGCAAAATCATCTTCGAAGTCTTTTGGTAATGCAGCATGTGGTACAGATGGATAGCCTTCTTGTGGATAAGTCGGCGAGTCAGCAGTTGGATAACCTAATAGTTCATCTACTGGCAAAGTCACACCTGGCAATGACGGATAACTTTCTTCGGGATGATATGGTAGATCAGGATATGAAAGTTTATCCTCTGGGTAATGTGGAATCTTAGCAGATGCAAAATCATCTTCGAAGTCTTTTGGTAATGCAGAATGTGGTACAGATGGATAGCCTTCTTGTGGATAAGTCGGCGAGTCAGCAGTTGGATAACCTACTAGTTCATCTACTGGTAAAGTCACACCTGGCAATGACGGATAACTTTCTTCGGAATGAGATGGTAGAACAGGATATGAGAGTTTATCCTCTGGGTAATGTGGAATCTCAGCAGATGCAAAATCATCTTCGAAGTCTTTTGGTAATGCAGCATGTGGGACAGATGGATAGCCTTCATGTGGATAAGTCGGCGAGTCAGCAGTTGGATAACCTACTAGTTCATCTACTGGTAAAGTCACGCCTGGCAATGACGGATAACTCTCTTCGGGATGATATGGTAGATCAGGATATGAAAGTTTATCCTCTGGGTAATGTGGAATCTCAGCAGATGCAAAATCATCTTCGAAGTCTTTTGGTAATGCAGCATGTGGTAGAGATGGATAGCCTTCTTGTGGATAAGTCGGCGAGTCAGCAGTTGGATAACCTACTAGTTCATCTACTGGCAAAGTCACACCTGGCAATGACGGATAACTCTCTTCGGGATGAGATGGTAGATCAGGATATGAAAGTTTATCCTCTGGGTAATGTGGAATCTCAGCAGATGCAAAATCATCTTCGAAGTCTTTTGGTAATGCAGCATGTGGGACAGATGGATAGCCTTCATGTGGATAAGTCGGCGAGTCAGCAGTTGGATAACCTACTAGTTCATCTACTGGTAAAGTCACGCCTGGCAATGACGGATAACTCTCTTCGGGATGATATGGTAGATCAGGATATGAAAGTTTATCCTCTGGGTAATGTGGAATCTCAGCAGATGCAAAATCATCTTCGAAGTCTTTTGGTAATGCAGCATGTGGTACAGATGGATAGCCTTCTTGTGGATATGTCGGCGAGTCAGCAGTTGGATAACCTACTAGTTCATCTACTGGCAAAGTCACACCTGGCAATGACGGATAACTCTCTTCGGGATGAGATGGTAGAACAGGATATGAGTGTTTATCCTCTGGGTAATGTGGAATCTCAGCAGATGCAAAATCATCTTCGAATTCTTTTGGTAATGCAGCATGTGATACAGATGGATAGCCTTCTTGTGGATAAGTCGGCGAGTCAGCAGTTGGATAACCTACTAGTTCATCTACTGGCAAAGTCACACCTGGCAATGACGGATAACTCTCTTCGGGATGAGATGGTAGATCAGGATATGAATGTTTATCCTCTGGGTAATGTGGAATCTCAGCAGATGCAAAATCATCTTCGAAGTCTTTTGGTAATGCAGCATGTGGTACAGATGGATAGCCTTCTTGTGGATATGTCGGCGAGTGAGCAGTTGGATTACCTACTAGTTCATCTACTGGCAAAGCCACACCTGGCAATGACGGATAACTCTCTTCGGGATGAGATGGTAGATCAGGATATGAAAGTTTATCCTCTGGGTAATGTGGAATCTCAGCAGATGCAAAATCATCTTCGAAGTCTTTTGGTAATGCAGCATGTGGTAGAGATGGATAGCCTTCTTGTGGATAAGTCGGCGAGTCAGCAGATGGATAACCTACTAGTTCATCTACTGGCAAAGTCACACCTGGCAATGACGGATAACTCTCTTCGGGATGAGATGGTAAAACAGGATATGAGAATTTATCCTCTGGGTAATGTGGAATCTCAGCAGATGCAAAATCATCTTCGAAGTCTTTTGGTAATGCAGCATGTGGTACAGATGGATAGCCTTCTTGTGGATAAGTCGGCGAGTCAGCAGTTGGATAACCTACTAGTTCATCTACTGGCAAAGTCACACCTGGCAATGACGGATAACTCTCTTCGGGATGAGATGGTAGAACATGATATGAGAGTTTATCCTCTGGGTAATGTGGAATCTCAGCAGATGCAAAATCATCTTCGAAGTCTTTTGGTAATGCAGCATGTGATTCAGATGGATAGCCTTCATGTGGATAAGTCGGCGAGTCAGCAGTTGGATAACCTACTAGTTCATCTACTGGCAAAGTCACACCTGGCAATGACGGATAACTCTCTTCGGGATGAGATGGTAAAACAGGATATGAGAGTTTATCCTCTGGGTAATGTGGAATCTCAGCAGATGCAAAATCATCTTCGAAGTCTTTTGGTAATGCAGCATGTGGTACAGATGGATAGCCTTCTTGTGGATAAGTCGGCGAGTCAGCAGTTGGATTACCTACTAGTTCATCTACTGGCAAAGTCACACCTGGCAATGACGGATAACTCTCTTCGGGATGAGATGGTAGATCAGTATATGAGAGTTTATCCTCTGCGTAATGTGGAATCTCAACAGATGCAAAATCATCTTCGAAGTCTTTTGAAAATGCAGCATCTGGTACAGATGGATAGCCTTCTTGTGGATAATTCGGCGAATCAGCTGTTGGATAACCTACTAGTTCATCTACTGGCAAAGTCACGCCTGGCAATGAGGGATAACTCTCTTCGGGATGAAAGGGTAGATCAGGATATGAGAGTTTATCCTCTGGGTAATGTGGAATCTCAGCAGATGCAAAATCATCTTCGAAGTCTTTTGGTAATGAGGCATGTGGTACAGATGGATAGCCTTCTTGTGGATAAGTCGGCGAGTCAGCAGTTGGATAACCTACTAGTTCATCTACTGGCAAAGTCACACCTGGCAATGACGGATAACTCTCTTCGGGATGAGATGGTAGATCAGGATATGAGAGTTTATCCTCTGGGTAATGTGGAATCTCAGCAGATGCAAAATCATCTTCGAAGTCTTTTGGTAATGCAGCATGTGGTACAGATGGATAGCCTTCTTGTGGATAAGTCGGCGAGTCAGCAGTTGGATAACCTACTAGTTCATCTACTGGCAAAGTCACACCTGGCAATGACGGATAACTCTCTTCGGGATGAGATGGTAGATCAGGATATGAGAGTTTTTCCTCTGGGTAATGTGGAATCTCAGCAGATGCAAAATCATCTTCGAAGTCTTTTGGTATTGCAGCATGTGGTACAGATGGATAGCCTTCATGTGGATAAGTCGGCGAGTCAGCAGTTGGATAACCTACTAGTTCATCTACTGGCAAAGTCACACCTGGCAATGACGGATAACTCTCTTCGGGATGAGATGGTAGATCAGGATACGAAAGTTTATCCTCTGGGTAATGTGGAATCTCAGAAGATGCAAAATCATCTTCGAAGTCTTTTGGTAATGCAGCATGTGGTACAGATGGATAACCTTCTTGTGGATAAGTCGGCGAGTCAGCAGTTGAATAACCTACTAGTTCATCTACTGGCAAAGTCACACCTGGCAATGACGGATAACCCTCTTCGGGATGAGATGGTAGATCAGGATATGAGAGTTTATCCTCTGGGTAATGTGGAATCTCAGCAGATGCAAAATCATCTTCGAAGTCTTTTGGCAATGCAGCATGTGGTAGAGATGGACAGCCTTCTTGTGGATAAGTCGGCGAGTCAGCAGTTGGATAACCTACTAGTTCATCTACTGGCAAAGTCACACCTGGCAATGACGGATAACTCTTTTCGGGATGAGATGGTAGATCAGGATATGAGAGTTTATCCTCTGAGTAATGTGGAATCTCAGTAGATGCAAAATCATCTTCGAAGTCTTTTGGTAATGCAGCATGTAGTACAGATGGATAGCCTTCATGTGGATAAGTTGGCGAGTCAGCAGTTGGATAACCTACTAGTTCATCTACTGGCAAAGTCACACCTGGCAATGACGGATAACTCTCTTCGGGATGAGATGGTAGATCAGGATACGAAAGTTTATCCTCTGGGTAATGTGGAATCTCAGCAGATGCAAAATCATCTTCGAAGTCTTTTGGTAATGCAGCATGTGGTACAGATGGATAGCCTTCTTGTGGATAAGTCGGCGAGTCAGCAGTTGGATAACCTACTAGTTCATCTACTGGCAAAGTCACACCTGGCAATGACGGATAACTCTCTTCGGGATGAGATGGTAGATCAGGATACGAAAGTTTATCCTCTGGGTAATGTGGAATCTCAGCAGATGCAAAATCATCTTCGAAGTCTTTTGGTAATGCAGCATGTGGTACAGATGGATAGCCTTCTTGTGGATAAGTCGGCGAGTCAGCAGTTAGATAACCTACTAGTTCATCTACTGGCAAAGTCACACCTGGCAATGACGGATAACTCTCTTCGGGATGAAATGGTAGATCAGGATATGAGAGTTTATCCTCTGCGTAATGTGGAATCTCAACAGATGCAAAATCATCTTCGAAGTCTTTTGAAAATGCAGCATCTGGTACAGATGGATAGCCTTCTTGTGGATAAGTCGGCGAGTCAGCAGTTGGATAACCTAATAGTTCATCTACTGGCAAAGTCACACCTGGCAATGACGGATAACTCTCTTCGGGATGAGATGGTAGATCAGGATACGAAAGTTTATCCTCTGGGTAATGTGGAATCTCAGCAGATGCAAAATCATCTTCGAAGTCTTTTGGTAATGCAGCATGTGGTACAGATGGATAGCCTTCTTGTGGATAAGTCGGCGAGTCAGCAGTTAGATAACCTACTAGTTCATCTACTGGCAAAGTCACACCTGGCAATGACGGATAACTCTCTTCGGGATGAAATGGTAGATCAGGATATGAGAGTTTATCCTCTGGGTAATGTGGAATCTCAGCAGATGCAAAATCATCTTCGAAGTCTTTTGGTAATGAGGCATGTGGTACAGATGGATAGCCTTCTTGTGGATAAGTCGGCGAGTCAGCAGTTGGATAACCTACTAGTTCATCTACTGGCAAAGTCACACCTGGCAATGACGGATAACTCTCTTCGGGATGAAATGGTAGATCAGGATATGAGAGTTTATCCTCTGGGTAATGTGGAATCTCAGCAGATGCAAAATCATCTTCGAAGTCTTTTGGTAATGCAGCATGTGGTACAGATGGATAGCCTTCTTGTGGATAAGTCGGCGAGTCAGCAGTTGGATAACCTACTAGTTCATCTACTGGCAAAGTCACACCTGGCAATGACGGATAACTCTCTTCGGGATGAGATGGTAGATCAGGATATGAGAGTTTTTCCTCTGGGTAATGTGGAATCTCAGCAGATTCAAAATCATCTTCGAAGTCTTTTGATATTGCAGCATGTGGTACAGATGGATAGCCTTCATGTGGATAAGTCGGCGAGTCAGCAGTTGGATAACCTACTAGTTCATCTACTGGCAAAGTCACACCTGGCAATGACGGATAACTCTCTTCGGGATGAGATGGTAGATCAGGATACGAAAGTTTATCCTCTGGGTAATGTGGAATCTCAGAAGATGCAAAATCATCTTCGAAGTCTTTTGGTAATGCAGCATGTGGTACAGATGGATAGCCTTCTTGTGGATAAGTCGGCGAGTCAGCAGTTGAATAACCTACTAGTTCGTCTACTGGCAAAGTCACACCTGGCAATGACGGATAACCCTCTTCGGGATGAGATGGTAGATCAGGATATGAGAGTTTATCCTCTGGGTAATGTGGAATCTCAGCAGATGCAAAATCATCTTCGAAGTCTTTTGGCAATGCAGCATGTGGTAGAGATGGATAGCCTTCTTGTGGATAAGTCGGCGAGTCAGCAGTTGGATAACCTACTAGTTCATCTACTGGCAAAGTCACACCTGGCAATGACGGATAACTCTTTTCGGGATGAGATGGTAGATCAGGATATGAGAGTTTATCCTCTGGGTAATGTGGAATCTCAGTAGATGCAAAATCATCTTCGAAGTCTTTTGGTAATGCAGCATGTAGTACAGATGAATAGCCTTCATGTGGATAAGTTGGCGAGTCAGCAGTTGGATAACCTACTAGTTCATCTACTGGCAAAGTCACACCTGGCAATGACGGATAACTCTCTTCGGGATGAGATGGTAGATCAGGATAGGAAAGTTTATACTCTGGGTAATGTGGAATCTCAGCAGATGCAAAATCATCTTCGAAGTCTTTTGGTAATGCAGCATGTGGTACAGATGGATAGCCTTCTTGTGGATAAGTCGGCGAGTCAGCAGTTGGATAACCTACTAGTTCATCTACTGGCAAAGTCACACCTGGCAATGACGGATAACTCTCTTCGGGATGAGATGGTAGATCAGGATATGAGAGTTTATCCTCTGCGTAATGTGGAATCTCAACAGATGCAAAATCATCTTCGAAGTCTTTTGAAAATGCAGCATCTGGTACAGATGGATAGCCTTCTTGTGGATAAGTCGGCGAGTCAGCAGTTGGATAACCTAATAGTTCATCTACTGGCAAAGTCACACCTGGCAATGACGGATAACTCTCTTCGGGATGAGATGGTAGATCAGGATATGAAAGTTTATCCTCTGGGTAATGTGGAATCTCAGCAGATGCAAAATCATCTTCGAAGTCTTTTGGTAATGCAGCATGTGGTAGAGATGGATAGCCTTCTTGTGGATAAGTCGGCGAGTCAGCAGTTGGATAACCTACCAGTTCATCTACTGGCAAAGTCACACCTGGCAATGACGGATAACTCTCTTCGGGATGAGATGGTAGATCAGGATATGAGAGTTTATCCTCTGGGTAATGTGGAATCTCAGCAGATGCAAAATAATCTTCGAAGTCTTTTGGTAATGCAGCATGTGGTACAAATGGATAGCCTTCTTGTGGATAAGTTGGCAAGTCAGCAGTTGGAAAACCTACTAGTTCATCTACTGGCAAAGTCACACCTGGCAATGACGGATAACACTCTTCGGGATGAGATGGTAGATCAGGATATGAAAGTTTATCCTCTGGGTAATGTGGAATCTCAGCAGATGCAAAATCATCTTCGAAGTCTTTTGGTAATGCAGCATGTGATACAGATGGATAGCCTTCTTGTGGATAAGTCGGTGAGTCAACAGTTGCATAACCTACTAGTTCATCTACTGGCAAAGTGACACCTGGCAATGACGGATAACTCTCTTCGGGATGAGATGGTAGATCAGGATATGAAAGTTTATCCTCTGGGTAATGTGGAATCTCAGCAGATGCAAAATCATCTTCGAAGTCTTTTGGTAATGCAGCATGTGGTAGAGATGGATAGCCTTCTTGTGGATAAGTCGGCGAGTCAGCAGTTGGATAACCTACTAGTTCATCTACTGGCAAAGTCACACCTGGCAATGACGGATAACTCTCTTCGAGATGAGATGGTAGATCAGGATATGAGAGTTTATTCTCTGGGTAATGTGGAATCTCAGCAGATGCAAAATCATCTTCGAAGTCTTTTGGTAATGCAGCATGTGGTACAGATGGACATCCTTCTTGTGGATAAGTCGGCGAGTCAGCAGTTGGATAACCTACTAGTTCATCTACTGGTAAAGTCACACCTGGCAATGACGGATAACTCTCTTCAGGATGATATGGTAGATCAGGATATGAAAGTTTATCCTCTGGGTAATGTGGAATCTCAGCAGATGCAAAATCATCTTCGAAGTCTTTTGGTAATGCAGCATGTGGTAGAGATGGATAGCCTTCTTGTGGATAAGTAGGCGAGTCAGCAGTTGGATAACCTACTAGTTCATCTACTGGCAAAGTCACACCTGGCAATGACGGATAACTCTCTTCGGGATGAGATGGTAGATCAGGATATGAAATTTTATCCTCTGGGTAATGTGGAATCTCAGCAGATGCAAAATCATCTTCGAAGTCTTTTGGTAATGCAGCATGTGGTAGAGATGGATAGCCTTCTTGTGGATAAGTCGGAGAGTCAGCAGTTGGATAACCTACTAGTTCATCTACTGGCAAAGTCACACCTGGCAATGACGGATAACTCTCTTCGGGATGAGATGGTAGATCAGGATATGAAATTTTATCCTCTGGGTAATGTGGAATCTCAGCAGATGCAAAATCATCTTCGAAGTCTTTTGGTAATGCAGCATGTGATACAGATGGATAGCCTTCTTGTGGATAAGTCGGTGAGTCAACAGTTGCATAACCTACTAGTTCATCTACTGGCAAAGTGACACCTGGCAATGACGGATAATTCTCTTCGGGATGAGATGGTAGATCAGGATATGAAAGTTTATCTTCTGGGTAATGTGGAATCTCAGCAGATGCAAAATCATCTTCGAAGTCTTTTGGTAATGCAGCATGTGGTAGAGATGGATAGCCTTCTTGTGGATAAGTCGGCGAGTCAGCAGTTGGATAACCTACTAGTTCATCTACTGGCAAAGTCACACCTGGCAATGACGGATAACTCTCTTCGAGATGAGATGGTAGATCAGGATATGAGAGTTTATCCTCTGGGTAATGTGGAATCTCAGCAGATGCAAAATCATCTTCGAAGTCTTTTGGTAATGCAGCATGTGGTAGAGATGGATAGCCTTCTTGTGGATAAGTCGGAGAGTCAGCAGTTGGATAACCTACTAGTTCATCTACTGGCAAAGTCACACCTGGCAATGACGGATAACTCTCTTCGGGATGAGATGGTAGATCAGGATATGAAATTTTATCCTCTGGGTAATGTGGAATCTCAGCAGATGCAAAATCATCTTCGAAGTCTTTTGGTAATGCAGCATGTGGTAGAGATGGATAGCCTTCTTGTGGATAAGTAGGCGAGTCAGCAGTTGGATAACCTACTAGTTCATCTACTGGCAAAGTCACACCTGGCAATGACGGATAACTCTCTTCGGGATGAGATGGTAGATCAGGATATGAGAGTTTATCCTCTGGGTAATGTGGAATCTCAGTAGATGCAAAATCATCTTCGAAGTCTTTTGGTAATGCAGCATGTGGTACAGATGGATAGCCTACATGTGGATAAGTCGGCGAGTCAGCAGTTGGATAACCTACTAGTTCATCTACTGGCAAAGTCACACCTGGCAATGACGGATAACTCTCTTCGGGATGAGATGGTAGATCAGGATATGTGAGTTTATCCTCTGGGTAATGTGGAATCTCAGCAGAAGCAAATTCATCTTCGAAGTCTTTTGGTAATGCAGCATCTGGTACAGATGGATAGCCTTCTTGTGGATAAGTTGGCGAATCAGCAGTTGGATAACCTACTAGTTCATCTACTGGCAAAGTCACACCTGGCAATGACGGATAACTCTCTTCGGAATGAGATGGTAGATCAGGATATGAAAGTTTATCCTCTGGGTAATGTGGAATCTCAGCAGATGCAAAATCATCTTCGAAGTCTTTTGGTAATGCAGCATGTGGTACAGATGGATAGCCGTCTTGTGGATAAGTCGGCGAATCAGCAGTTGGATAACCTACTAGTTCATCTACTGGCAAAGTCACACCTGGCAATGACGGATAACTCTCTTCGGGATGAGATGGTAGATCAGGATATGAAAGTTTATCCTCTGGGTAATGTGGAATCTCAGCAGATGCAAAATCATCTTCGAAGTCTTTTGGTAATGCAGCATGTGGTAGAGATGGATAGCCTTCTTTTGGATAAGTCGGCGAGTCAGCAGTTGGAAAACCTACTAGTTCATCTACTGGCAAAGTCACACCTGGCAATGACGGATAACTCTCTTCGGGATGAGATGGTGGATCGGGATATGAAAGTTTATCCTCTGGGTAATGTGGAATCTCAGCAGATCCAAAATCATCTTCGAAGTCTTTTGAAAGTGCAGCATCTGGTACAGATGGATAGCCTTCATGTGGATAAGTCGGCGAGTCAGCAGTT
The DNA here is from genome assembly GCA_943737955.2 of Myopa tessellatipennis. NCBI lineage: Eukaryota > Metazoa > Arthropoda > Insecta > Diptera > Conopidae > Myopa > Myopa tessellatipennis. The sequence goes on along the minus strand of OX031314.1, from coordinate 60,668,189 downwards.
GGATAACCTACTTGTTCATCTACTGGTAAAGTCACACCTGGCAATGACGGATAACTCTCTTCGGGATGAGATGGTAGATCAGGATATGAAAGTTTATCCTCTGGGTAATGTGGAATCTCAGCAGATGCAAAATCATCTTCGAAGTCTTTTGGTAATGCAGCATGTGGTACAGATGGATAGCCTTCTTGTGGATAAGTCGGCGAGTCAGCAGTTGGATAACCTACTAGTTCATCTACTGGTAAATTCACACCTGGCAATGACGGATAACTCTCTTCGGGATGCGATGGTAGATCAGGATATGAGAGTTTATCCTCTGAGTAATGTGGAATCTCAGTAGATGCAAAATCATCTTCGAAGTCTTTTGGTAATGCAGCATGTGGTACAGATGGATAGCCTTCATGTGGATAAGTCGGCGAGTCAGCAGTTGGATAACCTACTAGTTCATTTACTGGCAAAGTCACACCTGGCAATGACGGATAACTCTCTTCGGGATGAGATGGTAGATCAGGATATGAAAGTTTATCCTCTGGGTAATGTGGAATCTCAGCAGAAGCAAATTCATCTTCGAAGTCTTTTGGTAATGCAGCATCTGGTACAGATGGATAGCCTTCTTGTGGATAAGTTGGCGAATCAGCAGTTGGATAACCTACTAGTTCATCTACTGGTAAATTCACACCTGGCAATGACGGATAACTCTCTTCGGGATGATATGGTAGATCAGGATATGAAAGTTTATCCTCTGGGTAATGTGGAATCTCAGCAGATGCAAAATCATCTTCGAAGTCTTTTGGTAATGCAGCATGTGGTAGAGATGGATAGCCTTCTTGTGGATAAGTCGGCGAGTCAGCAGTTGGATAACCTACTAGTTCATCTACTGGCAAAGTCACACCTGGCAATGACGGATAACTCTCTTCGGGATGCGATGGTAGATCAGGATATGAGAGTTTATCCTCTGGGTAATGTGGAATCTCAGTAGATGCAAAATCATCTTCGAAGTCTTTTGGTAATGCAGCATGTGGTACAGATGGATAGCCTTCATGTGGATAAGTCGGCGAGTCAGCAGTTGGATAACCTACTAGTTCATCTACTGGCAAAGTCACACCTGGCAATGACGGATAACTCTCTTCGGGATGAGATGGTAGATCAGGATATGAAAGTTTATCCTCTGGGTAATGTGGAATCTCAGCAGAAGCAAATTCATCTTCGAAGTCTTTTGGTAATGCAGCATCTGGTACAGATGGATAGCCTTCTTGTGGATAAGTTGGCGAATCAGCAGTTGGATAACCTACTAGTTCATCTACTGGCAAAGTCACACCTGGCAATGACGGATAACTCTCTTCAGAATGAGATGGTAGATCAGGATATGAAAGTTTATCCTCTGGGTAATGTGGAATCTCAGCAGAAGCAAATTCATCTTCGAAGTCTTTTGGTAATGCAGCATCTGGTACAGATGGATAGCCTTCATGTGGATAAGTCGGCGAGTCAGCAGTTGGATAACCTACTTGTTCATCTACTGGTAAAGTCACACCTGGCAATGACGGATAACTCTCTTCGGAATGAGATGGTAGATCAGGATATGAAAGTTTATCCTCTGGGTAATGTGGAATCTCAGCAGAAGCAAATTCATCTTCGAAGTCTTTTGAAAATGCAGCATCTGGTACAGATGGATAGCCTTCATGTGGATAAGTCGGCGAGTCAGCAGTTGGATAACCTACTTGTTCATCTACTGGTAAAGTCACACCTGGCAATGACGGATAACTCTCTTCGGGATGAGATGGTAGATCAGGATATGAAAGTTTATCCTCTGGGTAATGTGGAATCTCAGCAGATCCAAAATCATCTTCGAAGTCTTTTGAAAATGCAGCATCTGGTACAGATGGATAGCCTTCATGTGGATAAGTCGGCGAGTCAGCAGTTGGATAACCTACTTGTTCATCTACTGGTAAAGTCACACCTGGCAATGACGGATAACTCTCTTCGGGATGAGATGGTAGATCAGGATATGAAAGTTTATCCTCTGGGTAATGTGGAATCTCAGCAGATGCAAAATCATCTTCGAAGTCTTTTGGTAATGCAGCATGTGGTACAGATGGATAGCCTTCTTGTGGATAAGTCGGCGAGTCAGCAGTTGGATAACCTACTAGTTCATCTACTGGTAAATTCACACCTGGCAATGACGGATAACTCTCTTCGGGATGATATGGTAGATCAGGATATGAAAGTTTATCCTCTGGGTAATGTGGAATCTCAGCAGATGCAAAATCATCTTCGAAGTCTTTTGGTAATGCGGCATGTGGTAGAGATGGATAGCCTTCTTGTGGATAAGTCGGCGAGTCAGCAGTTGGATAACCTACTAGTTCATCTACTGGCAAAGTCACACCTGGCAATGACGGATAACTCTCTTCGGGATGCGATGGTAGATCAGGATATGAGAGTTTATCCTCTGGGTAATGTGGAATCTCAGTAGATGCAAAATCATCTTCGAAGTCTTTTGGTAATGCAGCATGTGGTACAGATGGATAGCCTTCATGTGGATAAGTCGGCGAGTCAGCAGTTGGATAACCTACTAGTTCATCTACTGGCAAAGTCACACCTGGCAATGACGGATAACTCTCTTCGGGATGAGATGGTAGATCAGGATATGAAAGTTCATCCTCTGGGTAATGTGGAATCTCAGCAGAAGCAAATTCATCTTCGAAGTCTTTTGGTAATGCAGCATCTGGTACAGATGGATAGCCTTCTTGTGGATAAGTTGGCGAATCAGCAGTTGGATAACCTACTAGTTCATCTACTGGCAAAGTCACACCTGGCAATGACGGATAACTCTCTTCGGAATGAGATGGTAGATCAGGATATGAAAGTTTATCCTCTGGGTAATGTGGAATCTCAGCAGAAGCAAATTCATCTTCGAAGTCTTTTGGTAATGCAGCATCTGGTACAGATGGATAGCCTTCATGTGGATAAGTCGGCGAGTCAGCAGTTGGATAACCTACTTGTTCATCTACTGGTAAAGTCACACCTGGCAATGACGGATAACTCTCTTCGGAATGAGATGGTAGATCAGGATATGAAAGTTTATCCTCTGGGTAATGTGGAATCTCAGCAGAAGCAAATTCATCTTCGAAGTCTTTTGAAAATGCAGCATCTGGTACAGATGGATAGCCTTCATGTGGATAAGTCGGCGAGTCAGCAGTTGGATAACCTACTTGTTCATCTACTGGTAAAGTCACACCTGGCAATGACGGATAACTCTCTTCGGGATGAGATGGTAGATCAGGATATGAAAGTTTATCCTCTGGGTAATGTGGAATCTCAGCAGATCCAAAATCATCTTCGAAGTCTTTTGAAAATGCAGCATCTGGTACAGATGGATAGCCTTCATGTGGATAAGTCGGCGAGTCAGCAGTTGGATAACCTACTTGTTCATCTACTGGTAAAGTCACACCTGGCAATGACGGATAACTCTCTTCGGGATGAGATGGTAGATCAGGATATGAAAGTTTATCCTCTGGGTAATGTGGAATCTCAGCAGATGCAAAATCATCTTCGAAGTCTTTTGGTAATGCAGCATGTGGTACAGATGGATAGCCTTCTTGTGGATAAGTCGGCGAGTCAGCAGTTGGATAACCTACTAGTTCATCTACTGGTAAATTCACACCTGGCAATGACGGATAACTCTCTTCGGGATGATATGGTAGATCGGGATATGAAAGTTTATCCTCTGGGTAATGTGGAATCTCAGCAGATGCAAAATCATCTTCGAAGTCTTTTGGTAATGCAGCATGTGGTAGAGATGGATAGCCTTCTTGTGGATAAGTCGGCGAGTCAGCAGTTGGATAACCTACTAGTTCATCTACTGGCAAAGTCACACCTGGCAATGACGGATAACTCTCTTCGGGATGCGATGGTAGATCAGGATATGAGAGTTTATCCTCTGGGTAATGTGGAATCTCAGTAGATGCAAAATCATCTTCGAAGTCTTTTGGTAATGCAGCATGTGGTACAGATGGATAGCCTTCATGTGGATAAGTCGGCGAGTCAGCAGTTGGATAACCTACTAGTTCATCTACTGGCAAAGTCACACCTGGCAATGACGGATAACTCTCTTCGGGATGATATGGTAGATCAGGATATGAAAGTTTATCCTCTGGGTAATGTGGAATCTCAGCAGATGCAAAATCATCTTCGAAGTCTTTTGGTAATGCAGCATGTGGTAGAGATGGATAGCCTTCATGTGGATAAGTCGGCGAGTCAGCAGTTGGATAACCTACTAGTTCATCTACTGGCAAAGTCACACCTGGCAATGACGGATAACTCTCTTCGGGATGATATGGTAGATCAGGATATGAAAGTTTATCCTCTGGGTAATGTGGAATCTCAGCAGATGCAAAATCATCTTCGAAGTCTTTTGGTAATGCAGCATGTGGTAGAGATGGATAGCCTTCTTGTGGATAAGTCGGCGAGTCAGCAGTTGGATAACCTACTAGTTCATCTACTGGCAAAGTCACACCTGGCAATGACGGATAACTCTCTTCGGGATGCGATGGTAGATCAGGATATGAGAGTTTATCCTCTGGGTAATGTGGAATCTCAGTAGATGCAAAATCATCTTCGAAGTCTTTTGGTAATGCAGCATGTGGTACAGATGGATAGCCTTCATGTGGATAAGTCGGCGAGTCAGCAGTTGGATAACCTACTAGTTCATCTACTGGCAAAGTCACACCTGGCAATGACGGATAACTCTCTTCGGGATGATATGGTAGATCAGGATATGAAAGTTTATCCTCTGGGTAATGTGGAATCTCAGCAGATGCAAAATCATCTTTGAAGTCTTTTGGTAATGCAGCATGTGGTACAGATGGATAGCCTTCTTGTGGATAAGTCGGCGAGTCAGCAGTTGGATAACCTACTAGTTCATCTACTGGCAAAGTCACACCTGGCAATGACGGATAACTCTCTTCGGGATGAGATGGTAGATCAGGATATGAGAGTTTATCCTCTGGGTAATGTGGAATCTCAGCAGATGCAAAATCATATTCGAAGTCTTTTGGTAATGCAGCATGTGGTACAGATGGATAGCCTTCTTGTGGATAAGTCGGCGAGTCAGCAGTTGGATAATCTACTAGTTCATCTACTGGCAAAGTCACACCTGGCAATGACGGATAACTCTCTTCGGGATGAGAAGGTAGATTAGGATATGAAAGTTTATCCTCTGGGTAATGTGGAATCTCAGCAGATGCAAAATCATCTTCGAAGTCTTTTGGTAATGCAGCATGTGGTAGAGATGGATAGCCTTCTTGTGGATAAGTCGGCGAGTCAGCAGTTGGATAACCTACTAGTTCATCTACTGGCAAAGTCACACCTGGCAATGACTGATAACTCTGTTCGGGATGAGATGGTAGATCAGGATATGAAAGTTTATCCTCTGGGTAATGTGGAATCTCAGCAGATGCAAATTCATCTTCGAAGTCTTTTGGTAATGCAGCATCTGGTACAGATGGATAGCCTTCTTGTGGATAAGTCGGCGAATCAGCAGTTGGATAACCTACTAGTTCATCTACTGGCAAAGTCACACCTGGAAATGACGGATAACTCTGTTCGGGATGAGATGGTAGATCAGGATATGAAAGTTTATCCTCTGGGTAATGTGGAATCTCAGCAGATGCAAAATCATCTTCGAAGTCTTTTGGTAATGCAGCATGTGGTAGAGATGGATAGCCTTCTTGTGGATAAGTCGGCGAGTCAGCAGTTGGATAACCTACTAGTTCATCTACTGGCAAAGTCACACCTGGCAATGACGGATAACTCTGTTCGGGATGAGATGGTAGATCAGGATATGAAAGTTTATCCTCTGGGTAATGTGGAATCTCAGCAGATGCAAAATCATCTTCGAAGTCTTTTGGAAATGCAGCATCTGGTACAGATGGATAGCCTTCATGTGGATAAGTCGGCGAGTCAGCAGTTGGATAACCTACTAGTTCACCTACTGGCAAAGTCACACCTGGCAATGACGGATAACTCTCTTCGGGATGAGAAGGAAGATTAGGATATGAAAGTTTATCCTCTGGGTAATGTGGAATCTCAGCAGATGCAAAATCATCTTCGAAGTCTTTTGGTAATGCAGCATGTGGTAGAGATGGATAGCCTTCTTGTGGATAAGTCGGCGAGTCAGCAGTTGGATAACCTACTAGTTCATCTACTGGCAAAGTCACACCTGGCAATGACGGATAACTCTCTTCGGAATGAGAAGGTAGATTAGGATATGAAAGTTTATCCTCTGGGTAATGTGGAATCTCAGCAGATGCAAAATCATCTTCGAAGTCTTTTGGTAATGCAGCATGTGGTAGAGATGGATAGCCTTCTTGTGGATAAGTCGGCGAGTCAGCAGTTGGATAACCTACTAGTTCATCTACTGGCAAAGTCACACCTGGCAATGACGGATAACTCCGTTCGGGATGAGATGGTAGATCAGGATATGAAAGTTTATCCTCTGGGTAATGTGGAATCTCAGCAGATGCAAAATCATCTTCGAAGTCTTTTGAAAATGCAGCATCTGGTACAGATGGATAGCCGTCATGTGGATAAGTCGGCGAGTCAGCAGTTGGATAACCTACTAGTTCATCTACTGGCAAAGTCACACCTGGCAATGACGGATAACTCTCTTCGGAATGAGATGGTAGATCAGGATATGAGAGTTTATACTCTGGGTAATGTGGAATCTCAGCAGATGCAAAATCATCTTCGAAGTCTTTTGGAAATGCAGCATCTGGTACAGATGGATAGCCTTCATGTGGATAAGTCGGCGAGTCAGCAGTTGGATAACCTACTAGTTCATCTACTGGCAAAGTCACACCTGGCAATGACGGATAACTCTCTTCGGAATGAGATGGTAGATCAGGATATGAAAGTTTATCCTCTGGGTAATGTGGAATCTCAGCAGATGCAAAATCATCTTCGAAGTCTTTTGGAAATGCAGCATCTGGTACAGATGGATAGCCTTCATGTGGATAAGTCGGCGAGTCAGCAGTTGGATAACCTACTAGTTCACCTACTGGCAAAGTCACACCTGGCAATGACGGATAACTCTCTTCGGGATGAGAAGGAAGATTAGGATATGAAAGTTTATCCTCTGGGTAATGTGGAATCTCAGCAGATGCAAAATCATCTTCGAAGTCTTTTGGTAATGCAGCATGTGGTAGAGATGGATAGCCTTCTTGTGGATAAGTCGGCGAGTCAGCAGTTGGATAACCTACTAGTTCATCTACTGGCAAAGTCACACCTGGCAATGACGGATAACTCTCTTCGGAATGAGAAGGTAGATTAGGATATGAAAGTTTATCCTCTGGGTAATGTGGAATCTCAGCAGATGCAAAATCATCTTCGAAGTCTTTTGGTAATGCAGCATGTGGTAGAGATGGATAGCCTTCTTGTGGATAAGTCGGCGAGTCAGCAGTTGGATAACCTACTAGTTCATCTACTGGCAAAGTCACACCTGGCAATGACGGATAACTCCGTTCGGGATGAGATGGTAGATCAGGATATGAAAGTTTATCCTCTGGGTAATGTGGAATCTCAGCAGATGCAAAATCATCTTCGAAGTCTTTTGAAAATGCAGCATCTGGTACAGATGGATAGCCTTCATGTGGATAAGTCGGCGAGTCAGCAGTTGGATAACCTACTAGTTCATCTACTGGCAAAGTCACACCTGGCAATGACGGATAACTCTCTTCGGAATGAGATGGTAGATCAGGATATGAGAGTTTATACTCTGGGTAATGTGGAATCTCAGCAGATGCAAAATCATCTTCGAAGTCTTTTGGTAATGCAGCATGTGGTACAGATGGATAGCCTTCTTGTGGATACGTCGGCGAGTCAGCAGTTGGATAACCTACTAGTTCATCAACTGGCAAAGTCACACCTGGCAATGACGGATAACTCTCTTCGGGATGAGATGGTAGATCAGGATATGAGAGTTTATCCTCTGGGTAATGTGGAATCTCAGCAGATGCAAAATCATCTTCGAAGTCTTTTGGTAATGCAGCATGTGGTACAGATGGATAGCCTTCTTGTGGATAAGTCGGCGAGTCAGCAGTTGGATAACCTACTAGTTCATCTACTGCCAAAGTCACACCTGGCGATGACGGATAACTCTCTGCGGGATGAGATGGTAGATCAGGATATGAAAGTTTATCCTCTGGGTAATGTGGAATCTCAGCAGATGCAAAATCATCTTCGAAGTCTTTTGAAAATGCAGCATCTGGTACAGATGGATAGCCTTCTTGTGGATAATTCGGCGAATCAGCAGTTGGATAACCTACTAGTTCATCTACTGGCAAAGTCACACCTGGCAATGACGGATAACTCTCTGCGGTATGAGATGGTAGATCAGGATATGAAAGTTTATCCTCTGGGTAATGTGGAATTTCAGCAGATGCAAATTCATCTTCGAAGTCTTTTGGTAATGCAGCATCTGGTACAGATGGATAGCCTTCTTGTGGATAAGTCGGCGAATCAGCAGTTGGATAACCTACTAGTTCATCTACTGGCAAAGTCACACCTGGCAATGACGGATAACTCTCTTCGGGATGAGATGGTAGATCAGGATATGAAAGTTTATCCTCTGGGTAATGTGGAATCTCAGCAGATGCAAAATCATCTTCGAAGTCTTTTGGTAATGCAGCATCTGGTACAGATGGATAGCCTTCTTGTGGATAAGTCGGCGAGTCAGCAGTTGGATAACCTACTAGTTCATCTACTGGCAAAGTCACACCTGGCAATGACGGATAACTCTCTTCGGGATGAGATGGTAGATCAGGATATGAAAGTTTATCCTCTGGGTAATGTGGAATCTCAGCAGATGCAAAATCATCTTCGAAGTCTTTTGGTAATGCAGCATCTGGTACAGATGGATAGCCTTCATGTGGATAAGTCGGCGATTCAGCAGTTGGATAACCTAATAGTTCATCTACTGGCAAAGTCACACCTGGCAATGACGGATAACTCTCTTCGGGATGAGAAGGTAGATCAGGATATGAAAGTTTATCCTCTGGGTAATGTGGAATCTCAGCAGATGCAAAATCATCTTCGAATGTTTTTGGTAATGCAGCATGTGATACAGATGGATAGCCTTCTTGTGGATAAGTCGGCGAGTCAGCAGTTGGATAACCTACTAGTTCATCTACTGGCAAAGTCACACCTCGCAATGACGGATAACTCTCTTCGGGATGAGATGGTACATCAGGATATGAGAGTTTATCCTCTGGGTAATGTGGAATCTCAGTAGATGCAAAATCATCTTCGAAGTCTTTTGGTAATGCAGCATGTGGTACAAATGGATAGCCTTCTTGTGGATAAGTCGGCAAGTCAGCAGTTGGAAAACCTACTAGTTCATCTACTGGCAAAGTCACACCTGGCAATGACGGATAACTCTCTTCGGGATGAGATGGTAGATCAGGATATGAAAGTTTATCCTCTGGGTAATGTGGAATCTCAGCAGATGCAAATTCATCTTCGAAGTCTTTTGGTAATGCAGCATGTGGTACAGATGGATAGCCTTCTTGTGGATAAGTCGGCGAGTCAGCAGTTGGATAACCTACTAGTTCATCTACTGGCAAAGTCACACCTGGCAATGACGGATAACTCTCTTCGGGATGAGATGGTAGATCAGGATATGAAAGTTTATCCTCTGGGTAATGTGGAATCTCAGCAGATGCAAAATCATCTTCGAAGTCTTTTGGTAATGCAGCATCTGGTACAGATGGATAGCCTTCATGTGGATAAGTCGGCGATTCAGCAGTTGGATAACCTAATAGTTCATCTACTGGCAAAGTCACACCTGGCAATGACGGATAACTCTCTTCGGGATGAGAAGGTAGATCAGGATATGAAAGTTTATCCTCTGGGTAATGTGGAATCTCAGCAGATGCAAAATCATCTTCGAAGTCTTTTGGTAATGCAGCATGTGATACAGATGGATAGCCTTCTTGTGGATAAGTCGGCGAGTCAGCAGTTGGATAACCTACTAGTTCATCTACTGGCAAAGTCACACCTGGCAATGACGGATAACTCTCTTCGGGATGAGATGGTACATCAGGATATGAGAGTTTATCCTCTGGGTAATGTGGAATCTCAGTAGATGCAAAATCATCTTCGAAGTCTTTTGGTAATGCAGCATGTGGTACAGATGGATAGCATTCATGTGGATAAGTTGGCGAGTCGGCAGTTGGATAACCTACTAGTTCATCTACTGGCAAAGTCACACCTGGCAATGACGGATAACTCTCTTCGGGATGAGATGGTAGATCAGGATATGAAAGTTTATCCTCTGGGTAATGTGGAATCTCAGCAGATGCAAAATCATCTTCGAAGTCTTTTGGTAATGCAGCATGTGGTACAAATGGATAGCCTTCTTGTGGATAAGTCGGCAAGTCAGCAGTTGGAAAACCTACTAGTTCATCTACTGGCAAAGTCACACCTGGCAATGACGGATAACTCTCTTCGGGATGAGATGGTAGATCAGGATATGAAAGTTTATCCTCTGGGTAATGTGGAATCTCAGCAGATGCAAATTCATCTTCGAAGTCTTTTGGTAATGCAGCATGTGGTACAGATGGATAGCCTTCTTGTGGATAAGTCGGCGAGTCAGCAGTTGGATAACCTACTAGTTCATCTACTGGCAAAGTCACACCTGGCAATGACGGATAACTCTCTTCGGGATGAGATGGTAGATCAGGATATGAAAATTTATCCTCTGGGTAATGTGGAATCTCAGCAGATGCAAAATCATCTTCGAAGTCTTTTGGTAATGCAGCATCTGGTACAGATGTATAGCCTTCTTGTGGATAAGTCGGCGAGTCAGCAGTTGGATAACCTACTAGTTCATCTACTGGCAAAGTCACACCTGGCAATGACGGATAACTCTCTTCGGGATGAGATGGTAGATCAGGATATGAAAGTTTATCCTCTGGGTAATGTGGAATCTCAGCAGATGCAAAATCATCTTCGAAGTCTTTTGGCAATGCAGCATGTGGTAGAGATGGATAGCCTTCTTGTGGATAAGTCGGCGAGTCAGCAGTTGGATAACCTACTAGTTCATCTACTGGCAAAGTCACACCTGGCAATGACGGATAACTCTCTTCGCGATGAGATGGTAGATCAGGATATGAGAGTTTATCCTCTGGGTAATGTGGAATCTCAGCAGATGCAAAATCATCTTCGAAGTCTTTTGGTAATGCAGCATGTGGTACAGATGGATAGCCTTCTTGTGGATAAGTCGGCGAGTCAGCAGTTGGATAACCTACTAGTTCATCTACTGGCAAAGTCACACCTGGCAATGACGGATAACTCTCTTCGGGATGAGATGGTAGATCAGGATATGAAAGTTTATCCTCTGGGTAATGTGGAATCTCAGCAGATGCAAAATCATCTTCGAAGTCTTTTGGTAATGCAGCATGTGGTAGAGATGGATAGCCTTCTTGTGGATAGGTCGGCGAGTCAGCAGTTGGATAACCTACTAGTTCATCTACTGGCAAAGTCACACCTGGCAATGACGGATAACTCTCTTCGCGATGAGATGGTAGATCAGGATATGAGAGTTTATCCTCTGGGTAATGTGGAATCTCAGCAGATGCAAAATCATCTTCGAAGTCTTTTGGCAATGCAGCATGTGGTAGAGATGGATAGCCTTCTTGTGGATAAGTCGGCGAGTCAGCAGTTGGATAACCTACTAGTTCATCTACTGGCAAAGTCACACCTGGCAATGACGGATAACTCTCTTCGCGATGAGATGGTAGATCAGGATATGAGAGTTTATCCTCTGGGTAATGTGGAATCTCAGCAGATGCAAAATCATCTTCGAAGTCTTTTGGTAATGCAGCATGTGGTACAGATGGATAGCCTTCTTGTGGATAAGTCGGCGAGTCAGCAGTTGGATAACCTACTGGTTCATCTACTGGTAAAGTCACACCTGGCAATGACGGATAACTCTCTTCGGGATGAGATGGTAGATCAGGATATGAAAGTTTATCCTCTGAGTAATGTGGAATCTCAGCAGATGCAAAATCATCTTCGAAGTCTTTTGGTAATGCAGCATGTGGTACAGATGGATAGCCTTCTTGTGGATAAGTCGGCGAGTCAGCAGTTGGATAACCTACTAGTTCATCTACTGGCAAAGTCACACCTGGCAATGACGGATAACTCTCTTCGGGATGAGATGGTAGATCAGGATATGAAAGTTTATCCTCTGGGTATTGTGGAATCTCAGCAGATGCAAAATCATCTTCGAAGTCTTTTGGTAATGCAGCATGTGGTACAGATGGATAGCCTTCTTGTGGATAAGTCGGCGAGTCAGCAGTTGGATAACCTACTAGTTCATCTACTGGCAAAGTCACACCTGGCAATGACGGATAACTCTCTTCGGGATGAGATGGTAGATCAGGATATGATAGTTTATCCTCTGGGTAATGTGGAATCTCAGCAGATGCAAAATCATCTTCGAAGTCTTTTGGTAATGCAGCATGTGGTACAGATGGATAGCCTTCTTGTGGATAAGTCGGCGAGTCAGCAGTTGGATAACCTACTAGTTCATCTACTGGTAAAGTCACACCTGGCAATGACGGATAACTCTCTTCGGGATGAGATGGTAGATCAGGATATGAAAGTTTATCCTCTGGGTAATGTGGAATCTCAGCAGATGCAAAATCATCTTCGAAGTCTTTTGGTAATGCAGCATGTGGTAGAGATGGATAGCCTTCTTGTGGATAATTCGGCGAGTCAACAGTTGGATAACCTACTAGTTTATCTATTAGCAAAGTCACACCTGGCAATGACGGATAACTCTCTTCGGGATGAGATGGTAGATCAGGATATGAAAGTTTATCCTCTGGGTAATGTGGAATCTCAGCAGATGCAAAATCATCTTCGAAGTCTTTTGGTAATGCAGCATGTGGTAGAGATGGATAGCCTTCTTGTGGATAAGTCGGCGATTCAGCAGTTGGATAACCTACTAGTTCATCTACTGGCAAAGTCACACCTGGCAATGACGGATAACTCTCTTCGGGATGAGATGGTAGATCAGGATATGAAAGTTTATCCTCTGAGGAATGTGGAATCTCAGTAGATGCAAAATCATCTTCGAAGTCTTTTGGTAATTCAGCATGTGATACAGATGGATAGCCTTCTTGTGGATAAGTCGGCGAGTCAACAGTTGGATAACCTACTAGTTCATCTACTGGCAAAGTCACACCTGGCAATGACGGATAACTCTCTTCGGGATGAGATGGTAGATCAGGATATGAAAGTTTATCCTCTGGGTAATGTGGAATCTCAGCAGATGCAAAATCATCTTCGAAGTCTTTTGGTATTGCAGCATGTGGTAGATACGGATAGCCTTCTTCTGGATAAGTCGGCGAGTCAGCAGTTGGATAACCTACTAGTTCATCTACTGGCAAAGTCACACCTGGCAATGACGGATAACTCTCTTCGGGATGAGATGGTAGATCAGGATATGAGAATTTATCCTCTGGGTAATGTGGAATCTCAGTAGATGCAAAATCATCTTCGAAGTCTTTTGGTAATGCAGCATGTGGTACAGATGGATAGCCTTCTTGTGGATAAGTCGGCGAGTCAGCAGTTGGATAACCTACTAGTTCATCTACTGGCAAAGTCACACCTGGCAATGACGGATAACACTCTTCGGGATGAGATGGTAGATCAGGATATGAGAGTTTATCCTCTGGGTAATGTGGAATCTCAGTAGATGCAAAATCATCTTCGAAGTCTTTTGGTAATGCAGCATGTGGTAGAGATGGATAGCCTTCTTGTGGATAATTCGGCGAGTCAGCCGTTGGATAACCTACTAGTTCATCTACTGGCAAAGTCACACCTGGCAATGACGGATAACTCTCTTCGCGATGAGATGGTAGATCAGGATATGAGAGTTTATCCTCTGGGTAATGTGGAATCTCAGCAGATGCAAAATCATCTTCGAAGTCTTTTGGCAATGCAGCATGTGGTAGAGATGGATAGCCTTCTTGTGGATAAGTCGGCGAGTCAGCAGTTGGATAACCTACTAGTTCATCTACTGGCAAAGTCACACCTGGCAATGACGGATAACTCTCTTCGCGATGAGATGGTAGATCAGGATATGAGAGTTTATCCTCTGGGTAATGTGGAATCTCAGCAGATGCAAAATCATCTTCGAAGTCTTTTGGTAATGCAGCATGTGGTACAGATGGATAGCCTTCTTGTGGATAAGTCGGCGAGTCAGCAGTTGGATAACCTACTGGTTCATCTACTGGTAAAGTCACACCTGGCAATGACGGATAACTCTCTTCGGGATGAGATGGTAGATCAGGATATGAAAGTTTATCCTCTGAGTAATGTGGAATCTCAGCAGATGCAAAATCATCTTCGAAGTCTTTTGGTAATGCAGCATGTGGTACAGATGGATAGCCTTCTTGTGGATAAGTCGGCGAGTCAGCAGTTGGATAACCTACTAGTTCATCTACTGGCAAAGTCACACCTGGCAATGACGGATAACTCTCTTCGGGATGAGATGGTAGATCAGGATATGAAAGTTTATCCTCTGGGTAATGTGGAATCTCAGCAGATGCAAAATCATCTTCGAAGTCTTTTGGTAATGCAGCATGTGGTACAGATGGATAGCCTTCTTGTGGATAAGTCGGCGAGTCAGCAGTTGGATAACCTACTAGTTTATCTATTAGCAAAGTCACACCTGGCAATGACGGATAACTCTCTTCGGGATGAGATGGTAGATCAGGATATGAAAGTTTATCCTCTGGGTAATGTGGAATCTCAGCAGATGCAAAATCATCTTCGAAGTCTTTTGGTAATGCAGCATGTGGTAGAGATGGATAGCCTTCTTGTGGATAAGTCGGCGAGTCAGCAGTTGGATAACCTACTAGTTCATCTACTGGCAAAGTCACACCTGGCAATGACGGATAACTCTCTTCGGGATGAGATGGTAGATCAGGATATGAAAGTTTATCCTCTGAGGAATGTGGAATCTCAGTAGATGCAAAATCATCTTCGAAGTCTTTTGGTAATTCAGCATGTGATACAGATGGATAGCCTTCTTGTGGATAAGTCGGCGAGTCAACAGTTGGATAACCTACTAGTTCATCTACTGGCAAAGTCACACCTGGCAATGACGGATAACTCTCTTCGGGATGAGATGGTAGATCAGGATATGAAAGTTTATCCTCTGGGTAATGTGGAATCTCAGCAGATGCAAAATCATCTTCGAAGTCTTTTGGTATTGCAGCATGTGGTAGATATGGATAGCCTTCTTCTGGATAAGTCGGCGAGTCAGCAGTTGGATAACCTACTAGTTCATCTACTGGCAAAGTCACACCTGGCAATGACGGATAACTCTCTTCGGGATGAGATGGTAGATCAGGATATGAGAATTTATCCTCTGGGTAATGTGGAATCTCAGTAGATGCAAAATCATCTTCGAAGTCTTTTGGTAATGCAGCATGTGGTACAGATGGATAGCCTTCTTGTGGATAAGTCGGCGAGTCAGCAGTTGGATAACCTACTAGTTCATCTACTGGCAAAGTCACACCTGGCAATGACGGATAACACTCTTCGGGATGAGATGGTAGATCAGGATATGAGAGTTTATCCTCTGGGTAATGTGGAATCTCAGTAGATGCAAAATCATCTTCGAAGTCTTTTGGTAATGCAGCATGTGGTAGAGATGGATAGCCTTCTTGTGGATAATTCGGCGAGTCAGCCGTTGGATAACCTACTAGTTCATCTACTGGCAAAGTCACACCTGGCAATGACGGATAACTCTCTTCGGGATGAGATGGTAGATCAGGATATGAAAGTTTATCCTCTGGGTAATGTGGAATCTCAGCAGATGCAAAATCATCTTCGAAGTCTTTTGGTAATGCAGCATGTGGTACAGATGGATAGCCTTCTTGTGGATAAGTCGGCGAGTCATCAGTTGGATAACCTACTAGTTCATCTACTGGCAAAGTCACACCTGGCAATGACGGATAACTCTCTTCGGGATGAGATGGTAGATCAGGATATGAAAGTTTATCCTCTGGGTAATGTGGAATCTCAGCAGATGCAAAATCATCTTCGAAGTCTTTTGGTAATGCAGCATGTGGTACAGATGGATAGCCTTCTTGTGGATAAGTCGGCGAGTCAGCAGTTGGATAACCTACTAGTTCATCTACTGGCAAAGTCACACCTGGCAATGACGGATAACTCTCTTCGGGATGAGATGGTAGATCAGGATATGAGAGTTTATCCTCTGGGTAATGTGGAATCTCAGCAGATGCAAAATCATCTTCGAAGTCTTTTGGTAATGCAGCATGTGGTACAGATGGATAGCCTTCTTGTGGATAAGTCGGCGAGTCAGCAGTTGGATAACCTACTAGTTCATCTACTGGCAAAGTCACACCTGGCAATGACGGATAACTCTCTTCGGGATGAGATGGTAGATCAGGATATGAAAGTTTATCCTCTGGGTAATGTGGAATCTCAGCAGATGCAAAATCATCTTCGAAGTCTTTTGGTAATGCAGCATGTGGTAGAGATGGATAGCCTTCTTGTGGATAAGTCGGCGAGTCAGCAGATGGATAGCCTACTAGTTCATCTACTGGCAAAGTCACACCTGGCAATGACGGATAACTCTCTTCGGGATGAGATGGTAGAACAGGATATGAGAGTTTATCCACTGGGTAATGTGGAATCTCAGCAGATGCAAAATCATCTTCGAAGTCTTTTGGTAATGCAGCATGTGGTAAAGATGAATAGCCTTCTTGTGGATAAGTCGGCGAGTCAGCATTTGGATAACCTACTAGTTCATCTACTGGTAAAGTCACACCTGGCAATGACGGATAACTCTCTTCGGGATGAGATGGTAGATCAGGATATGAAAGTTTATCCTCTGGGTAATGTGGAATCTCAGCAGATGCAAAATCATCTTCGAAGTCTTTTGGTAATGCAGCATGTGGTAGAGATGGATAGCCTTCTTGTGGATAGGTCGGCGAGTCAGCAGTTGGATAACCTACTAGTTCATCTACTGGCAAAGTCACACCTGGCAATGACGGATAACTCTCTTCGCGATGAGATGGTAGATCAGGATATGAGAGTTTATCCTCTGGGTAATGTGGAATCTCAGCAGATGCAAAATCATCTTCGAAGTCTTTTGGCAATGCAGCATGTGGTAGAGATGGATAGCCTTCTTGTGGATAAGTCGGCGAGTCAGCAGTTGGATAACCTACTAGTTCATCTACTGGCAAAGTCACACCTGGCAATGACGGATAACTCTCTTCGCGATGAGATGGTAGATCAGGATATGAGAGTTTATCCTCTGGGTAATGTGGAATCTCAGCAGATGCAAAATCATCTTCGAAGTCTTTTGGTAATGCAGCATGTGGTACAGATGGATAGCCTTCTTGTGGATAAGTCGGCGAGTCAGCAGTTGGATAACCTACTGGTTCATCTACTGGTAAAGTCACACCTGGCAATGACGGATAACTCTCTTCGGGATGAGATGGTAGATCAGGATATGAAAGTTTATCCTCTGAGTAATGTGGAATCTCAGCAGATGCAAAATCATCTTCGAAGTCTTTTGGTAATGCAGCATGTGGTACAGATGGATAGCCTTCTTGTGGATAAGTCGGCGAGTCAGCAGTTGGATAACCTACTAGTTCATCTACTGGCAAAGTCACACCTGGCAATGACGGATAACTCTCTTCGGGATGAGATGGTAGATCAGGATATGAAAGTTTATCCTCTGGGTATTGTGGAATCTCAGCAGATGCAAAATCATCTTCGAAGTCTTTTGGTAATGCAGCATGTGGTACAGATGGATAGCCTTCTTGTGGATAAGTCGGCGAGTCAGCAGTTGGATAACCTACTAGTTCATCTACTGGCAAAGTCACACCTGGCAATGACGGATAACTCTCTTCGGGATGAGATGGTAGATCAGGATATGATAGTTTATCCTCTGGGTAATGTGGAATCTCAGCAGATGCAAAATCATCTTCGAAGTCTTTTGGTAATGCAGCATGTGGTACAGATGGATAGCCTTCTTGTGGATAAGTCGGCGAGTCAGCAGTTGGATAACCTACTAGTTCATCTACTGGTAAAGTCACACCTGGCAATGACGGATAACTCTCTTCGGGATGAGATGGTAGATCAGGATATGAAAGTTTATCCTCTGGGTAATGTGGAATCTCAGCAGATGCAAAATCATCTTCGAAGTCTTTTGGTAATGCAGCATGTGGTAGAGATGGATAGCCTTCTTGTGGATTATTCGGCGAGTCAACAGTTGGATAACCTACTAGTTTATCTATTAGCAAAGTCACACCTGGCAATGACGGATAACTCTCTTCGGGATGAGATGGTAGATCAGGATATGAAAGTTTATCCTCTGGGTAATGTGGAATCTCAGCAGATGCAAAATCATCTTCGAAGTCTTTTGGTAATGCAGCATGTGGTAGAGATGGATAGCCTTCTTGTGGATAAGTCGGCGAGTCAGCAGTTGGATAACCTACTAGTTCATCTACTGGCAAAGTCACACCTGGCAATGACGGATAACTCTCTTCGGGATGAGATGGTAGATCAGGATATGAAAGTTTATCCTCTGAGGAATGTGGAATCTCAGTAGATGCAAAATCATCTTCGAAGTCTTTTGGTAATTCAGCATGTGATACAGATGGATAGCCTTCTTGTGGATAAGTCGGCGAGTCAACAGTTGGATAACCTACTAGTTCATCTACTGGCAAAGTCACACCTGGCAATGACGGATAACTCTCTTCGGGATGAGATGGTAGATCAGGATATGAAAGTTTATCCTCTGGGTAATGTGGAATCTCAGCAGATGCAAAATCATCTTCGAAGTCTTTTGGTATTGCAGCATGTGGTAGATACGGATAGCCTTCTTCTGGATAAGTCGGCGAGTCAGCAGTTGGATAACCTACTAGTTCATCTACTGGCAAAGTCACACCTGGCAATGACGGATAACTCTCTTCGGGATGAGATGGTAGATCAGGATATGAGAATTTATCCTCTGGGTAATGTGGAATCTCAGTAGATGCAAAATCATCTTCGAAGTCTTTTGGTAATGCAGCATGTGGTACAGATGGATAGCCTTCTTGTGGATAAGTCGGCGAGTCAGCAGTTGGATAACCTACTAGTTCATCTACTGGCAAAGTCACACCTGGCAATGACGGATAACACTCTTCGGGATGAGATGGTAGATCAGGATATGAGAGTTTATCCTCTGGGTAATGTGGAATCTCAGTAGATGCAAAATCATCTTCGAAGTCTTTTGGTAATGCAGCATGTGGTAGAGATGGATAGCCTTCTTGTGGATAATTCGGCGAGTCAGCCGTTGGATAACCTACTAGTTCATCTACTGGCAAAGTCACACCTGGCAATGACGGATAACTCTCTTCGCGATGAGATGGTAGATCAGGATATGAGAGTTTATCCTCTGGGTAATGTGGAATCTCAGCAGATGCAAAATCATCTTCGAAGTCTTTTGGCAATGCAGCATGTGGTAGAGATGGATAGCCTTCTTGTGGATAAGTCGGCGAGTCAGCAGTTGGATAACCTACTAGTTCATCTACTGGCAAAGTCACACCTGGCAATGACGGATAACTCTCTTCGCGATGAGATGGTAGATCAGGATATGAGAGTTTATCCTCTGGGTAATGTGGAATCTCAGCAGATGCAAAATCATCTTCGAAGTCTTTTGGTAATGCAGCATGTGGTACAGATGGATAGCCTTCTTGTGGATAAGTCGGCGAGTCAGCAGTTGGATAACCTACTGGTTCATCTACTGGTAAAGTCACACCTGGCAATGACGGATAACTCTCTTCGGGATGAGATGGTAGATCAGGATATGAAAGTTTATCCTCTGAGTAATGTGGAATCTCAGCAGATGCAAAATCATCTTCGAAGTCTTTTGGTAATGCAGCATGTGGTACAGATGGATAGCCTTCTTGTGGATAAGTCGGCGAGTCAGCAGTTGGATAACCTACTAGTTCATCTACTGGCAAAGTCACACCTGGCAATGACGGATAACTCTCTTCGGGATGAGATGGTAGATCAGGATATGAAAGTTTATCCTCTGGGTAATGTGGAATCTCAGCAGATGCAAAATCATCTTCGAAGTCTTTTGGTAATGCAGCATGTGGTACAGATGGATAGCCTTCTTGTGGATAAGTCGGCGAGTCAGCAGTTGGATAACCTACTAGTTTATCTATTAGCAAAGTCACACCTGGCAATGACGGATAACTCTCTTCGGGATGAGATGGTAGATCAGGATATGAAAGTTTATCCTCTGGGTAATGTGGAATCTCAGCAGATGCAAAATCATCTTCGAAGTCTTTTGGTAATGCAGCATGTGGTAGAGATGGATAGCCTTCTTGTGGATAAGTCGGCGAGTCAGCAGTTGGATAACCTACTAGTTCATCTACTGGCAAAGTCACACCTGGCAATGACGGATAACTCTCTTCGGGATGAGATGGTAGATCAGGATATGAAAGTTTATCCTCTGAGGAATGTGGAATCTCAGTAGATGCAAAATCATCTTCGAAGTCTTTTGGTAATTCAGCATGTGATACAGATGGATAGCCTTCTTGTGGATAAGTCGGCGAGTCAACAGTTGGATAACCTACTAGTTCATCTACTGGCAAAGTCACACCTGGCAATGACGGATAACTCTCTTCGGGATGAGATGGTAGATCAGGATATGAAAGTTTATCCTCTGGGTAATGTGGAATCTCAGCAGATGCAAAATCATCTTCGAAGTCTTTTGGTATTGCAGCATGTGGTAGATATGGATAGCCTTCTTCTGGATAAGTCGGCGAGTCAGCAGTTGGATAACCTACTAGTTCATCTACTGGCAAAGTCACACCTGGCAATGACGGATAACTCTCTTCGGGATGAGATGGTAGATCAGGATATGAGAATTTATCCTCTGGGTAATGTGGAATCTCAGTAGATGCAAAATCATCTTCGAAGTCTTTTGGTAATGCAGCATGTGGTACAGATGGATAGCCTTCTTGTGGATAAGTCGGCGAGTCAGCAGTTGGATAACCTACTAGTTCATCTACTGGCAAAGTCACACCTGGCAATGACGGATAACACTCTTCGGGATGAGATGGTAGATCAGGATATGAGAGTTTATCCTCTGGGTAATGTGGAATCTCAGTAGATGCAAAATCATCTTCGAAGTCTTTTGGTAATGCAGCATGTGGTAGAGATGGATAGCCTTCTTGTGGATAATTCGGCGAGTCAGCCGTTGGATAACCTACTAGTTCATCTACTGGCAAAGTCACACCTGGCAATGACGGATAACTCTCTTCGGGATGAGATGGTAGATCAGGATATGAAAGTTTATCCTCTGGGTAATGTGGAATCTCAGCAGATGCAAAATCATCTTCGAAGTCTTTTGGTAATGCAGCATGTGGTACAGATGGATAGCCTTCTTGTGGATAAGTCGGCGAGTCATCAGTTGGATAACCTACTAGTTCATCTACTGGCAAAGTCACACCTGGCAATGACGGATAACTCTCTTCGGGATGAGATGGTAGATCAGGATATGAAAGTTTATCCTCTGGGTAATGTGGAATCTCAGCAGATGCAAAATCATCTTCGAAGTCTTTTGGTAATGCAGCATGTGGTACAGATGGATAGCCTTCTTGTGGATAAGTCGGCGAGTCAGCAGTTGGATAACCTACTAGTTCATCTACTGGCAAAGTCACACCTGGCAATGACGGATAACTCTCTTCGGGATGAGATGGTAGATCAGGATATGAGAGTTTATCCTCTGGGTAATGTGGAATCTCAGCAGATGCAAAATCATCTTCGAAGTCTTTTGGTAATGCAGCATGTGGTACAGATGGATAGCCTTCTTGTGGATAAGTCGGCGAGTCAGCAGTTGGATAACCTACTAGTTCATCTACTGGCAAAGTCACACCTGGCAATGACGGATAACTCTCTTCGGGATGAGATGGTAGATCAGGATATGAAAGTTTATCCTCTGGGTAATGTGGAATCTCAGCAGATGCAAAATCATCTTCGAAGTCTTTTGGTAATGCAGCATGTGGTAGAGATGGATAGCCTTCTTGTGGATAAGTCGGCGAGTCAGCAGATGGATAGCCTACTAGTTCATCTACTGGCAAAGTCACACCTGGCAATGACGGATAACTCTCTTCGGGATGAGATGGTAGAACAGGATATGAGAGTTTATCCACTGGGTAATGTGGAATCTCAGCAGATGCAAAATCATCTTCGAAGTCTTTTGGTAATGCAGCATGTGGTAAAGATGAATAGCCTTCTTGTGGATAAGTCGGCGAGTCAGCAGTTGGATAACCTACTAGTTCATCTACTGGTAAAGTCACACCTGGCAATGACGGATAACTCTCTTCGGGATGAGATGGTAGATCAGGATATGAAAGTTTATCCTCTGGGTAATGTGGAATCTCAGCAGATGCAAAATCATCTTCGAAGTCTTTTGGTAATGCAGCATGTGGTAGAGATGGATAGCCTTCTTGTGGATAAGTCGGCGAGTCAGCAGTTGTATAACCTACTAGTTCATCTACTGGCAAAGTCACACTTGGCAATGACGGATAACTCTCTTCGGGATGAGATGGTAGATCAGGATATGAAAGTTTATCCTCTGGGTAATGTGGAATCTCAGCAGATGCAAAATCATCTTCGAAGTCTTTTGGTAATGCAGCATGTGGTACAGATGGATAGCCTTCTTGTGGATAAGTCGGCGAGTCAGCAGTTGGATAACCTACTAGTTCATCTACTGGCAAAGTCACACCTGGCAATGACGGATAACTCTCTTCGGGATGAGATGGTAGATCAGGATATGAAAGTTTATCCTCTGGGTAATGTGGAATCTCAGCAGATGCAGAATCATCTTCGAAGTCTTTTGGTAATGCAGCATGTGGTAGAGATGGATAGCCTTCTTGTGGATAAGTCGGCGAGTCAGCAGTTGGATAACCTACTAGTTCATCTACTGGCAAAGTCACACCTGGCAATGACGGATAACACTCTTCGGGATGAGATGGTAGATCAGGATATGAGAGTTTATCCTCTGGGTAATGTGGAATCTCAGTAGATGCAAAATCATCTTCGAAGTCTTTTGGTAATGCAGCATGTGGTAGAGATGGATAGCCTTCTTGTGGATAAGTCGGCGAGTCAGCCGTTGGATAATCTACTAGTTCATCTACTGGCAAAGTCACACCTGGCAATGACGGATAACTCTCTTCGGGATGAGATGGTAGATCAGGATATGAAAGTTTATCCTCTGGGTAATGTGGAATCTCAGCAGATGCAAAATCATCTTCGAAGTCTTTTGGTAATGCAGCATGTGGTACAGATGGATAGCCTTCTTGTGGATAAGTCGGCGAGTCAGCAGTTGGATAACCTACTAGTTCATCTACTGGCAAAGTCACACCTGGCAATGACGGATAACTCTCTTCGGGATGAGATGGTAGATCAGGATATGAGAGTTTATCCTCTGGGTAATGTGGAATCTCAGTAGATGCAAAATCATCTTCGAAGTCTTTTGGTAATGCAGCATGTGGTACAGATGGATAGCCTTCTTGTGGATAAGTCGGCGAGTCAGCAGTTGGATAACCTACTAGTTCATCTACTGGCAAAGTCACACCTGGCAATGACGGATAACACTCTTCGGGATGAGATGGTAGATCAGGATATGAGAGTTTATCCTCTGGGTAATGTGGAATCTCAGTAGATGCAAAATCATCTTCGAAGTCTTTTGGTAATGCAGCATGTGGTACAGATGGATAGCCTTCTTGTGGATAAGTCGGCGAGTCAGCAGTTGGATAACCTACTAGTTCATCTACTGGCAAAGTCACACCTGGCAATGACGGATAACTCTCTTCGGGATGAGATGGTAGATCAGGATATGAGAGTTTATCCTCTGGGTAATGTGGAATCTCAGCAGATGCAAAATCATCTTCGAAGTCTTTTGGTAATGCAGCATGTGGTACAGATGGATAGCCTTCTTGTGGATAAGTCGGCGAGTCAGCAGTTGGATAACCTACTAGTTCATCTACTGGTAAATTCACACCTGGCAATGACGGATAACTCTCTTCGGGATGAGATGGTAGATCAGGATATGAAAGTTTATCCTTTGGGTAATGTGGAATCTCAGCAGATGCAAAATCATCTTCGAAGTCTTTTGGTAATGCAGCATGTGGTAGAGATGGATAGCCTTCTTGTGGATAAGTCGGCGAGTCAGCAGATGGATAACCTACTAGTTCATCTACTGGCAAAGTCACACCTGGCAATGACGGATAACTCTCTTCGGGATGAGATGGTAGAACAGGATATGAGAGTTTATCTACTGGGTAATGTGGAATCTCAGCAGATGCAAAATCATCTTCGAAGTCTTTTGGTAATGCAGCATGTGGTACAGATAAATAGCCTTCTTGTGGATAAGTCGGCGAGTCAGCAGTTGAATAACTTACTAGTTCATCTACTGGCAAAGTCACACCTGGCAATGACGGATAACTCTCTTCGGGATGAGATGGTAGATCAGGATATGAAAGTTTATCCTCTGGGTAATGTGGAATCTTAGCAGATGCAAAATCATCTTCGAAGTCTTTTGGTAATGCAGCATGTGGTACAGATGGATAGCCTTCTTGTGGATAAGTCGGCGAGTCAGCAGTTGGATAACCTACTAGTTCATCTACTGGTAAAGTCACACCTGGCAATGACGGATAACTCTCTTCGGGATGAGATGGTAGATCAGGATATGAAAGTTTATCCTCTGGGTAATGTGGAATCTCAGCAGATGCAAAATCATCTTCGAAGTCTTTTGGTAATGCAGCATGTGGTAGAGATGGATAGCCTTCTTGTGGATAAGTCGGCGAGTCAGCAGTTGGATAACCTACTAGTTCATCTACTGGCAAAGTCACACTTGGCAATGACGGATAACTCTCTTCGGGATGAGATGGTAGATCAGGATATGAAAGTTTATCCTCTGGGTAATGTGGAATCTCAGCAGATGCAAAATCATCTTCGAAGTCTTTTGGTAATGCAGCATGTGGTACAGATGGATAGCCTTCTTGTGGATAAGTCGGCGAGTCAGCAGTTGGATAACCTACTAGTTCATCTACTGGCAAAGTCACACCTGGCAATGACGGATAACTCTCTTCGGGATGAGATGGTAGATCAGGATATGAAAGTTTATCCTCTGGGTAATGTGGAATCTCAGCAGATGCAGAATCATCTTCGAAGTCTTTTGGTAATGCAGCATGTGGTAGAGATGGATAGCCTTCTTGTGGATAAGTCGGCGAGTCAGCAGTTGGATAACCTACTAGTTCATCTACTGGCAAAGTCACACCTGGCAATGACGGATAACTCTCTTCGGGATGAGATGGTAGATCAGGATATGAAAGTTTATCCTTTGGGTAATGTGGAATCTCAGCAGATGCAATATCATCTTCGAAGTCTTTTGGTAATGCAGCATGTGGTAGAGATGGATAGCCTTCTTGTGGATAAGTCGGCGAGTCAGCAGTTGGATAACCTACTAGTTCATCTACTGGCAAAGTCACACCTGGCAATGACGGATAACTCTCTTCGGGATGAGATGGTAGATCAGGATATGAAAGTTTATCCTCTGGGTAATGTGGAATCTCAGTAGATGCAAAATCATCTTCGAAGTCTTTTGGTAATGCAGCATGTGGTACAGATGGATAGCCTTCTTGTGGATAAGTCGGCGAGTCAGCAGTTGGATAACCTACTAGTTCATCTACTGGCAAAGTCACACCTGGCAATGACGGATAACTCTCTTCGGGATGAGATGGTACATCAGGATATGAGAGTTTATCCTCTGGGTAATGTGGAATCTCAGCAGATGCAAAATCATCTTCGAAGTCTTTTGGTAATGCAGCATGTGGTACAGATGGATAGCCTTCTTGTGGATAAGTCGGCGAGTCAGCAGTTGGATAACCTACTAGTTCATCTACTGGCAAAGTCACACCTGGCAATGACGGATAACTCTCTTCGGGATGAGATGGTAGATCAGGATATGAGAGTTTATCCTCTGGGTAATGTGGAATCTCAGCAGATGCAAAATCATCTTCGAAGTCTTTTGGTAATGCAGCATGTGGTACAGATGGATAGCCTTCTTGTGGATAAGTCGGCGAGTCAGCAGTTGGATAACCTACTAGTTCATCTACTGGCAAAGTCACACCTGGCAATGACGGATAACTCTCTTCGGGATGAGATGGTAGATCAGGATATGAAAGTTTTTCCTCTGGGTAATGTGGAATCTCAGCAGATGCAAAATCATCTTCGAAGTCTTTTGGTAATGCAGCATGTGGTACAGATGGATAGCCTTCATGTGGATAAGTCGGCGAGTCAGCAGTTGGATAACCTACTAGTTCATCTACTGCCAAAGTCACACCTGGCAATGACGGATAACTCTCTTCGGGATGAAATGGTAGATCAGGATATGAGAGTTTATGCTCTGGGTAATGTGGAATCTCAGCAGATGCAAAATCATCTTCGAAGTCTTTTGGTAATGCAGCATGTGGTACAGATGGATAGCCTTCTTGTGGATAAGTCGGCGAGTCAGCAGTTGGATAACCTACTAGTTCATCTACTGGCAAAGTCACACCTGGCAATGACGGATAACCCTCTTCGGGATGAGATGGTAGATCAGGATATGAGAGTTTATCCTCTGGGTAATGTGGAATCTCAGCAGATGCAAAATCATGTTCGAAGTCTTTTGGTAATGCAGCATGTGGTAGAGATGGATAGCCTTCTTGTGGATAAGTCGGCGAGTCAGCAGTTGGATAACCTACTAGTTCATCTTCTGGCAAAGTCACACCTGGCAATGACGGATAACTCTTTTCGGGATGAGATGGTAGATCAGGATATGAGAGTTTATCCTCTGGGTAATGTGGAATCTCAGTAGATGCAAAATCATCTTCGAAGTCTTTTG
This sequence comes from Myopa tessellatipennis, assembly GCA_943737955.2. Taxonomy (NCBI): domain Eukaryota; kingdom Metazoa; phylum Arthropoda; class Insecta; order Diptera; family Conopidae; genus Myopa; species Myopa tessellatipennis. The sequence continues at coordinate 60,641,200 of OX031314.1, read as the reverse complement.
GTAATGCAGCATGTGGTACAGATGGATAGCCTTCATGTGGATAAGTTGGCGAGTCAGCAGTTGGATAACCTACTAGTTCATCTACTGGCAAAGTCACACCTGGCAATGACGGATAACTCTCTTCGGGATGAGATGGTAGATCAGGATATGAAAGTTTATCCTCTGGGTAATGTGGAATCTCAGCAGATGCAAAATCATCTTCGAAGTCTTTTGGTAATGCAGCATGTGGTACAGATGGATAGCCTTCTTGTGGATAAGTCGGCGAGTCAGCAGTTGGATAACCTACTAGTTCATCTACTGGCAAAGTCACACCTGGCAATGACGGATAACTCTCTTCGGGATGAGATGGTAGATCAGGATATGAGAGTTTATCCTCTGCGTAATGTGGAATCTCAACAGATGCAAAATCATCTTCGAAGTCTTTTGAAAATGCAGCATCTGGTACAGATGGATAGCCTTCTTGTGGATAATTCGGCGAATCAGCTGTTGGATAACCTACTAGTTCATCTACTGGCGAAGTCACACCTGGCAATGACGGATAACTCTCTTCGGGATGAAATGGTAGATCAGGATATGAAAGTTTATCCTCTGGGTAATGTGGAATCTCAGCAGATGCCAATTCATCTTCGAAGTCTTTTGGTAACGCAGCATCTGGTACAGATGGATATCCTTCTTGTGGATAAGTCGGCGAATCAGCAGTTGGATAACCTACTAGTTCATCTACTGGCAAAGTCACACCTGGCAATGACGGATAACTTTCTTCGGGATGAGATGGTAGATCAGGATATGAAAGTTTATCCTCTGGGTAATGTGGAATCTCAGCAGATGCAAAATCATCTTCGAAGTCTTTTGGTAATGCAGCATCTGGTACAGATGGATAGCCTTCTTGTGGATAAGTCGGCGAGTCAGCAGTTGGATAACCTAATAGTTCATCTACTGGCAAAGTCACACCTGGCAATGACGGATAACTCTCTTCGGGATGAGATGGTAGATCAGGATATGAAAGTTTATCCTCTGGGTAATGTGGAATCTCAGCAGATGCAAAATCATCTTCGAAGTCTTTTGGTAATGCAGCATGTGGTATAGATGGATAGCCTTCTTGTGGATAAGTCGGCGAGTCAGCAGTTGGATAACCTACTAGTTCATCTACTGGCAAAGTCACACCTGGCAATGACGGATAACTCTCTTCGGGATGAAATGGTAGATCAGGATATGAGAGTTTATGCTCTGGGTAATGTGGAATCTCAGCAGATGCAAAATCATCTTCGAAGTCTTTTGGTAATGCAGCATGTGGTACAAATGGATAGCCTTCTTGTGGATAAGTCGGCAAGTCAGCAGTTGGAAAACCTGCTAGTTCATCTACTGGCAAAGTCACACCTGGCAATGACGGATAACTCTCTTCGGGATGAGATGGTAGATCAGGATATGAAAGTTTATCCTCTGGGTAATGTGGAATCTCAGCAGATGCAAAATCATCTTCGAAGTCTTTTGGTAATGCAGCATGTGATACAGATGGATAGCCTTCTTGTGGATAAGTCGGCGAGTCAACAGTTGCATAACCTACTAGTTCATCTACTGGCAAAGTGACACCTGGCAATGACGGATAACTCTCTTCGGGATGAGATGGTAGATCAGGATATGAAAGTTTATCCTCTGGGTAATGTGGAATCTCAGCAGATGCAAAATCATCTTCGAAGTCTTTTGGTAATGCAGCATGTGGTAGAGATGGATAACCTTCTTGTGGATAAGTCGGCGAGTCAGCAGTTGGATAACCTACTAGTTCATCTACTGGCAAAGTCACACCTGGCAATGACGGATAACTCTCTTCGGGATGAGATGGTAGAACAGGATATGAGAGTTTATCCTCTGGGTAATGTGGAATCTCAGCAGATGCAAAATCATCTTCGAAGTCTTTTGGTAATGCAGCATGTGGTAGAGATGGATAGCCTTCTTGTGGATAAGTCGGAGAGTCAGCAGTTGGATAACCTACTAGTTCATCTACTGGCAAAGTCACACCTGGCAATGACGGATAACTCTCTTCGGGATGAGATGGTAGATCAGGATATGAGAGTTTATCCTCTGGGTAATGTGGAATCTCAGTAGATGCAAAATCATCTTCGAAGTCTTTTGGTAATGCAGAATGTGGTACAGATGGATAGCCTACATGTGCATAAGTCGGCGAGTCAGCAGTTGGATAACCTACTAGTTCATCTACTGGCAAAGTCACACCTGGCAATGACGGATAACTCTCTTCGGGATGAGATGGTAGATCAGGATATGAAAGTTTATCCTCTGGGTAATGTGGAATCTCAGCAGATGCAAAATCATCTTCGAAGTCTTTTGGTAATGCAGCATGTGGTACAGATGGATAGCCTTCTTGTGGATAAGTCGGCGAGTCAGCAGTTGGATAACCTACTAGTTCATCTACTGGCAAAGTCACACCTGGCAATGACGGATAACTCTCTTCGGGATGAGATGGTAGATCAGGATATGAGAGTTTATCCTCTGGGTATTGTGGAATCTCAGTAGATGCAAAATCATCTTCGAAGTCTTTTGGTAATGCAGCATGTGGTACAGATGGATAGCCTTCTTGTGGATAAGTCGGCGAGTCAGCAGTTGGATAACCTACTAGTTCATCTACTGGCAAAGTCACACCTGGCAATGACGGATAACTCTCTTCGGGATGAGATGGTAGATCAGGATATGAAAGTTTATCCTCTGGGTAATGTGTAATCTCAGCAGATGCAAAATCATCTTCGAAGTCTTTTGGTAATGCAGCATGTGGTAGAGATGGATAGCCTTCTTGTGGATAAGTAGGCGAGTCAGCAGTTGGATAACCTACTAGTTCATCTACTGGCAAAGTCACACCTGGCAATGACGGATAACTCTCTTCGGGATGAGATGGTAGATCAGGATATGAAAGTTTATCCTCTGGGTAATGTGGAATCTCAGCAGAAGCAAATTCATCTTCGAAGTCTTTTGGTAATGCAGCATCTGGTACAGATTGATAGCCTTCTTGTGGATAAGTTGGCGAATCAGCAGTTGGATAACCTACTAGTTCATCCACTGGCAAAGTCACACCTGGCAATGACGGATAACTCTCTTCGGAATGAGATGGTAGATCAGGATATGAAAGTTTATCCTCTGGGTAATGTGGAATCTCAGCAGATGCAAAATCATCTTCGAAGTCTTTTGGTAATGCAGCATGTGGTAGAGATGGATAGCCTTCTTGTGGATAAGTCGGCGAATCAGCAGTTGGATAACCTACTAGTTCATCTACTGGCAAAGTCACACCTGGCAATGACGGATAACTCTCTTCGGGATGAGATGGTAGAACAGGATATGAAAGTTTATCCTCTGGGTAATGTGGAATTTCAGCAGATGCAAATTCATCTTCGAAGTCTTTTGGTAATGCAGCATCTGGTACAGATGGATAGCCTTCTTGTGGATAAGTAGGCGAATCAGCAGTTGGATAACCTACTAGTTCATCTACTGGCAAAGTCACTCCTGGCAATGACGGATAACTCTCTTCGGGATGAGATGGTAGATCAGGATATGAAAGTTTATCCTCTGGGTAATGTGGAATCTCAGCAGATGCAAAATCATCTTCGAAGTCTTTTGGTAATGCAGCATGTGGTACAGATGGATAGCCATCTTGTGGATAAGTCGGCGAGTCAGCAGTTGGATAACCTACTAGTTCATCTACTGGCAAAGTCACACCTGGCAATGACGGATAACTCTCTTCGGGATGAGATGGTAGATCAGGATATGAAAGTTTATCCTCTGGGTAATGTGGAATCTCAGCAGATGCAAAATCATCTTCGAAGTCGTTTGGTAATGCAGCATGTGGTACAGATGGATAGCCTTCATGTGGATAAGTCGGCGAGTCAGCAGTTGGATAACCTACTAGTTCATCTACTGGCAAAGTCACACCTGGCAATGACGGATAACTCTCTTCGGGATGAGATGGTAGATCAGGATATGAAAGTTTATCCTCTGGGTAATGTGGAATCTCAGCAGATGCAAAATCATCTTCGAAGTCTTTTGGTAATGCAGCATGTGGTACAGATGGATAGCCATCTTGTGGATAAGTCGGCGAGTCAGCAGTTGGATAACCTACTAGTTCATCAACTGGCAAAGTCACACCTGGCAATGACGGATAACTCTCTTCGGGATGAGATGGTAGATCAGGATATGAAAGTTTATCCTCTGGGTAATGTGGAATCTCAGCAGATGCAAAATCATCTTCGAAGTCGTTTGGTAATGCAGCATGTGGTACAGATGGATAGCCTTCATGTGGATAAGTCGGCGAGTCAGCAGTTGGATAACCTACTAGTTCATCCACTGGCAAAGTCACACCTGGCAATGACGGATAACTCTCTTCGGAATGAGATGGTAGATCAGGATATGAAAGTTTATCCTCTGGGTAATGTGGAATCTCAGCAGATGCAAAATCATCTTCGAAGTCTTTTGGTAATGCAGCATGTGGTACAGATGGATAGCCTTCATGTGGATAAGTCGGCGAGTCAGCAGTTGGATAACCTACTAGTTCATCCACTGGCAAAGTCACACCTGGCAATGACGGATAACTCTCTTCGGAATGAGATGGTAGATCAGGATATGAAAGTTTATCCTCTGGGTAATGTGGAATCTCAGCAGATGCAAAATCATCTTCGAAGTCTTTTGGTAATGCAGCATGTGGTACAGATGGATAGCCTTCATGTGGATAAGTCGGCGAGTCAGCAGTTGGATAACCTACTAGTTCATCTACTGGCAAAGTCACACCTGGCAATGACGGATAACTCTCTTCGGGATGAGATGGTAGATCAGGATATGAGAGTTTATCCTCTGGGTATTGTGGAATCTCAGTAGATGCAAAATCATCTTCGAAGTCTTTTGGTAATGCAGCATGTGGTAGAGATGGATAGCCTTCTTGTGGATAAGTCGGCGAGTCAGCAGTTGGATAACCTACTAGTTCATCTACTGGCAAAGTCACACCTGGCAATGACGGATAACTCTCTTCGGGATGAGATGGTAGATCAGGATATGAAAGTTTATCCTCTGGGTAATGTGTAATCTCAGCAGATGCAAAATCATCTTCGAAGTCTTTTGGTAATGCAGCATGTGGTACAGATGGATAGCCTTCTTGTGGATAAGTAGGCGAGTCAGCAGTTGGATAACCTACTAGTTCATCCACTGGCAAAGTCACACCTGGCAATGACGGATAACTCTCTTCGGGATGAGATGGTAGATCAGGATATGAGAGTTTATCCTCTGGGTATTGTGGAATCTCAGTAGATGCAAAATCATCTTCGAAGTCTTTTGGTAATGCAGCATGTGGTACAGATGGATAGCCTTCTTGTGGATAAGTAGGCGAGTCAGCAGTTGGATAACCTACTAGTTCATCCACTGGCAAAGTCACACCTGGCAATGACGGATAACTCTCTTCGGAATGAGATGGTAGATCAGGATATGAAAGTTTATCCTCTGGGTAATGTGGAATCTCAGCAGATGCAAATTCATCTTCGAAGTCTTTTGGTAATGCAGCATCTGGTACATATGGATAGCCTTCTTGTGGATAAGTTGGCGAATCAGCAGTTGGATAACCTACTAGTTCATCCACTGGCAAAGTCACACCTGGCAATGACGGATAACTCTCTTCGGGATGAGATGGTAGATCAGGATATGAAAGTTTATCCTCTGGGTAATGTGGAATCTCAGCAGATGCAAAATCATCTTCGAAGTCTTTTGGTAATGCAGCATCTGGTACAGATGGATAGCCTTCTTGTGGATAAGTCGGCGATTCAGCAGTTGGATAACCTACTAGTTCATCTACTGGCAAAGTCACACCTGGCAATGACGGATAACTCTCTTCGGGATGAGATGGTAAATCAGGATATGAAAGTTTATCCTCTGGGTAATGTGGAATCTCAGCAGATGCAAAATCATCTTCGAAGTCTTTTGGTAATGCAGCATGTGGTACAGATGGATAGCCTTCATGTGGATAAGTCGGCGAGTCAGCAGTTGGATAACCTACTAGTTCATCTACTGGCAAAGTCACACCTGGCAATGATGGATAACTCTCTTCGGGATGAGATGGTAGATCAGGATATGAAAGTTTATCCTCTGGGTAATGTGGAATCTCAGCAGATGCAAAATCATCTTCGAAGTCTTTTGGTAATGCAGCATGTGGTACAGATGGATAGCCTTCATGGGGATAAGTCGGCGAGTCAGCAGTTGGATAACCTACTAGTTCATCTACTGGCAAAGTCACACCTGGCAATGACGGATAACTCTCTTCGGGATGAGATGGTAGATCAGGATATGAAAGTTTATCCTCTGGGTAATGTGGAATCTCAGCAGATGCAAAATCATCTTCGAAGTCTTTTGGTAATGCAGCATGTGGTAGAGATGGATAGCCTTCTTGTGGATAAGTCGGCGAATCAGCAGTTGGATAACCTACTAGTTCATCTACTGGCAAAGTCACACCTGGCAATGACGGATAACTCTCTTCGGGATGAGATGGTAGAACAGGATATGAAACTTTATCCTCTGGGTAATGTGGAATTTCAGCAGATGCAAATTCATCTTCGAAGTCTTTTGGTAATGCAGCATCTGGTACAGATGGATAGCCTTCTTGTGGATAAGTCGGCGAATCAGCAGTTGGATAACCTACTAGTTCATCTACTGGCAAAGTCACACCTGGCAATGACGGATAACTCTCTTCGGGATGAGATGGTAGATCAGGATATGAAAGTTTATCCTCTGGGTAATGTGGAATCTTAGCAGATGCAAAATCATCTTCGAAGTCTTTTGGTAATGCAGCATGTGGTAGAGATGGATAGCCTTCTTGTGGATAAGTCGGCGAGTCAGCCGTTGGATAATCTACTAGTTCATCTACTGGCAAAGTCACACCTGGCAATGACGGATAACTCTCTTCGGGATGAGATGGTAGATCAGGATATGAAAGTTTATCCTCTGGGTAATGTGGAATCTCAGCAGATGCAAAATCATCTTCGAAGTCTTTTGGTAATGCAGCATGTGGTACAGATGGATAGCCTTCTTGTGGATAAGTCGGCGAGTCAGCAGTTGGATAACCTACTAGTTCATCTACTGGCAAAGTCACACCTGGCAATGACGGATAACTCTCTTCGGGATGAGATGGTAGATCAGGATATGAAAGTTTATCCTCTGGGTAATGTGGAATCTCAGCAGATGCAAAATCATCTTCGAAGTCTGTTGGTAATGCAGCATCTGGTACAGATGGATAGCCTTTTTGTGGATAAGTCGGCGAGTCAGCAGTTGGATAACCTACTAGTTCATCTACTGGCAAAGTCACACCTGGCAATGACGGGTAACTCTCTTCGGGATGAGATGGTAGATCAGGATATGAAAGTTTATCCTCTGGGTAATGTGGAATCTCAGCAGATGCAAAATCATCTTCGAAGTATTTTGGTAATGCAGCATGTGGTACAGATGGATAGCCTTCTTGTGGATAGGTCGGCGAGTCAGCAGTTGGATAACCTACTAGTTCATCTACTGGTAAAGTCACACCTGGCAATGACGGATAACTCTCTTCGGGTTGAGATGGTAGAGCAGGATATGAAAGTTTATCCTCTGGGTAATGTGGAATCTCAGCAGATGCAAAATCATCTTCGAAGTCTTTTGGTAATGCAGCATGTGGTAGAGATGGATAGCCTTCTTGTGGATAAGTCGGCGAGTCAGCAGATGGATAACCTACTAGTTCATCTACTGGCAAAGTCACACCTGGCAATGACGGATAACTCTCTTCGGGATGAGATGGTAGAACAGGATATGAGAGTTTATCCACTGGGTAATGTGGAATCTCAGCAGATGCAAAATCATCTTCGAAGTCTTTTGGTAATGCAGGATGTGGTACAGATGAATAGCCTTCTTGTGGATAAGTCGGCGAGTCAGCAGTTGGATAACCTACTAGTTCATCTACTGGCAAAGTCACACCTGGCAATGACGGATAACTCTCTTCGGGATGAGATGGTAGAACAGGATATGAGAGTTTATCCACTGGGTAATGTGGAATCTCAGCAGATGCAAAATCATCTTCGAAGTCTTTTGGTAATGCAGCATGTGGTACAGATGGATAGCCTTCTTGTGGATAAGTCGGCGAGTCAGCAGTTGGATAACCTACTAGTTCATCTACTGGCAAAGTCACACCTGGCAATGACGGATAACTCTCTTCGGGATGAGATGGTAGATCAGGATATGAAAGTTTATCCTCTGGGTAATGTGGAATCTCAGCAGATGCAAAATCATCTTCGAAGTCTTTTGGTAATGCAGCATGTGGTAGAGATGGATAGCCTTCTTGTGGATAAGTAGGCGAGTCAGCAGTTGGATAACCTACTAGTTCATCCACTGGCAAAGTCACACCTGGCAATGACGGATAACTCTCTTCGGAATGAGATGGTAGATCAGGATATGAAAGTTTATCCTCTGGGTAATGTGGAATCTCAGCAGATGCAAAATCATCTTCGAAGTCTTTTGGTAATGCAGCATGTGGTAGAGATGGATAGCCTTCTTGTGGATAAGTAGGCGAGTCAGCAGTTGGATAACCTACTAGTTCATCCACTGGCAAAGTCACACCTGGCAATGACGGATAACTCTCTTCGGAATGAGATGGTAGATCAGGATATGAAAGTTTATCCTCTGGGTAATGTGGAATCTCAGCAGATGCAAAATCATCTTCGAAGTCTTTTGGTAATGCAGCATGTGGTAGAGATGGATAGCCTTCTTGTGGATAAGTCGGCGAATCAGCAGTTGGATAACCTACTAGTTCATCTACTGGCAAAGTCACACCTGGCAATGACGGATAACTCTCTTCGGAATGAGATGGTAGATCAGGATATGAAAGTTTATCCTCTGGGTAATGTGGAATCTCAGCAGATGCAAAATCATCTTCGAAGTCTTTTGGTAATGCAGCATGTGGTACAGATGGATAGCCTTCTTGTGGATAAGTCGGCGAGTCAGCAGTTGGATAACCTACTAGTTCATCTACTGGCAAAGTCACACCTGGCAATGACGGATAACTCTCTTCGGGATGAGATGGTAGATCAGGATATGAAAGTTTATCCTCTGGGTAATGTGGAATCTCAGCAGATGCAAAATCATCTTCGAAGTCTTTTGGTAATGCAGCATGTGGTAGAGATGGATAGCCTTCTTGTGGATAAGTAGGCGAGTCAGCAGTTGGATAACCTACTAGTTCATCCACTGGCAAAGTCACACCTGGCAATGACGGATAACTCTCTTCGGAATGAGATGGTAGATCAGGATATGAAAGTTTATCCTCTGGGTAATGTGGAATCTCAGCAGATGCAAAATCATCTTCGAAGTCTTTTGGTAATGCAGCATGTGGTAGAGATGGATAGCCTTCTTGTGGATAAGTAGGCGAGTCAGCAGTTGGATAACCTACTAGTTCATCCACTGGCAAAGTCACACCTGGCAATGACGGATAACTCTCTTCGGAATGAGATGGTAGATCAGGATATGAAAGTTTATCCTCTGGGTAATGTGGAATCTCAGCAGATGCAAAATCATCTTCGAAGTCTTTTGGTAATGCAGCATGTGGTAGAGATGGATAGCCTTCTTGTGGATAAGTCGGCGAATCAGCAGTTGGATAACCTACTAGTTCATCTACTGGCAAAGTCACACCTGGCAATGACGGATAACTCTCTTCGGAATGAGATGGTAGATCAGGATATGAAAGTTTATCCTCTGGGTAATGTGGAATCTCAGCAGATGCAAAATCATCTTCGAAGTCTTTTGGTAATGCAGCATGTGGTAGAGATGGATAGCCTTCTTGTGGATAAGTCGGCGAATCAGCAGTTGGATAACCTACTAGTTCATCTACTGGCAAAGTCACACCTGGCAATGACGGATAACTCTCTTCGGGATGAGATGGTAGAACAGGATATGAAAGTTTATCCTCTGGGTAATGTGGAATTTCAGCAGATGCAAATTCATCTTCGAAGTCTTTTGGTAATGCAGCATCTGGTACAGATGGATAGCCTTCTTGTGGATAAGTTGGCGAATCAGCAGTTGGATAACCTACTAGTTCATCCACTGGCAAAGTCACACCTGGCAATGACGGATAACTCTCTTCGGAATGAGATGGTAGATCAGGATATGAAAGTTTATCCTCTGGGTAATGTGGAATCTCAGCAGATGCAAAATCATCTTCGAAGTCTTTTGGTAATGCAGCATGTGGTTCAGATGGATAGCCATCTTGTGGATAAGTCGGCGAATCAGCAGTTGGATAACCTACTAGTTCATCTACTGGCAAAGTCACACCTGGCAATGACGGATAACTCTCTTCGGGATGAGATGGTAGATCAGGATATGAAAGTTTATCCTCTGGGTAATGTGGAATCTCAGCAGATGCAAAATCATCTTCGAAGTCTTTTGGTAATGCAGCATGTGGTACAGATGGATAGCCTTCTTGTGGATAAGTCGGCGATTCAGCAGTTGGATAACCTACTAGTTCATCTACTGGCAAAGTCACACCTGGCAATGACGGATAACTCTCTTCGGGATGAGATGGTAAATCAGGATATGAAAGTTTATCCTCTGGGTAATGTGGAATCTCAGCAGATGCAAAATCATCTTCGAAGTCTTTTGGTAATGCAGCATGTGGTACAGATGGATAGCCTTCATGTGGATAAGTCGGCGAGTCAGCAGTTGGATAACCTACTAGTTCATCTACTGGCAAAGTCACACCTGGCAATGATGGATAACTCTCTTCGGGATGAGATGGTAGATCAGGATATGAAAGTTTATCCTCTGGGTAATGTGGAATCTCAGCAGATGCAAAATCATCTTCGAAGTCTTTTGGTAATGCAGCATGTGGTACAGATGGATAGCCTTCATGTGGATAAGTCGGCGAGTCAGCAGTTGGATAACCTACTAGTTCATCTACTGGCAAAGTCACACCTGGCAATGACGGATAACTCTCTTCGGGATGAGATGGTAGATCAGGATATGAAAGTTTATCCTCTGGGTAATGTGGAATCTCAGCAGATGCAAAATCATCTTCGAAGTCTTTTGGTAATGCAGCATGTGGTAGAGATGGATAGCCTTCTTGTGGATAAGTCGGCGAATCAGCAGTTGGATAACCTACTAGTTCATCTACTGGCAAAGTCACACCTGGCAATGACGGATAACTCTCTTCGGGATGAGATGGTAGAACAGGATATGAAAGTTTATCCTCTGGGTAATGTGGAATTTCAGCAGATGCAAATTCATCTTCGAAGTCTTTTGGTAATGCAGCATCTGGTACAGATGGATAGCCTTCTTGTGGATAAGTCGGCGAATCAGCAGTTGGATAACCTACTAGTTCATCTACTGGCAAAGTCACACCTGGCAATGACGGATAACTCTCTTCGGGATGAGATGGTAGATCAGGATATGAAAGTTTATCCTCTGGGTAATGTGGAATCTTAGCAGATGCAAAATCATCTTCGAAGTCTTTTGGTAATGCAGCATGTGGTAGAGATGGATAGCCTTCTTGTGGATAAGTCGGCGAGTCAGCCGTTGGATAATCTACTAGTTCATCTACTGGCAAAGTCACACCTGGCAATGACGGATAACTCTCTTCGGGATGAGATGGTAGATCAGGATATGAAAGTTTATCCTCTGGGTAATGTGGAATCTCAGCAGATGCAAAATCATCTTCGAAGTCTTTTGGTAATGCAGCATGTGGTACAGATGGATAGCCTTCTTGTGGATAAGTCGGCGAGTCAGCAGTTGGATAACCTACTAGTTCATCTACTGGCAAAGTCACACCTGGCAATGACGGATAACTCTCTTCGGGATGAGATGGTAGATCAGGATATGAAAGTTTATCCTCTGGGTAATGTGGAATCTCAGCAGATGCAAAATCATCTTCGAAGTCTGTTGGTAATGCAGCATCTGGTACAGATGGATAGCCTTTTTGTGGATAAGTCGGCGAGTCAGCAGTTGGATAACCTACTAGTTCATCTACTGGCAAAGTCACACCTGGCAATGACGGATAACTCTCTTCGGGATGAGATGGTAGATCAGGATATGAAAGTTTATCCTCTGGGTAATGTGGAATCTCAGCAGATGCAAAATCATCTTCGAAGTATTTTGGTAATGCAGCATGTGGTACAGATGGATAGCCTTCTTGTGGATAGGTCGGCGAGTCAGCAGTTGGATAACCTACTAGTTCATCTACTGGTAAAGTCACACCTGGCAATGACGGATAACTCTCTTCGGGTTGAGATGGTAGAGCAGGATATGAAAGTTTATCCTCTGGGTAATGTGGAATCTCAGCAGATGCAAAATCATCTTCGAAGTCTTTTGGTAATGCAGCATGTGGTAGAGATGGATAGCCTTCTTGTGGATAAGTCGGCGAGTCAGCAGATGGATAACCTACTAGTTCATCTACTGGCAAAGTCACACCTGGCAATGACGGATAACTCTCTTCGGGATGAGATGGTAGAACAGGATATGAGAGTTTATCCACTGGGTAATGTGGAATCTCAGCAGATGCAAAATCATCTTCGAAGTCTTTTGGTAATGCAGGATGTGGTACAGATGAATAGCCTTCTTGTGGATAAGTCGGCGAGTCAGCAGTTGGATAACCTACTAGTTCATCTACTGGCAAAGTCACACCTGGCAATGACGGATAACTCTCTTCGGGATGAGATGGTAGAACAGGATATGAGAGTTTATCCACTGGGTAATGTGGAATCTCAGCAGATGCAAAATCATCTTCGAAGTCTTTTGGTAATGCAGCATGTGGTACAGATGGATAGCCTTCTTGTGGATAAGTCGGCGAGTCAGCAGTTGGATAACCTACTATTTCATCTACTGGCAAAGTCACACCTGGCAATGACGGATAACTCTCTTCGGGATGAGATGGTAGATCAGGATATGAAAGTTTATCCTCTGGGTAATGTGGAATCTCAGCAGATGCAAAATCATCTTCGAAGTCTTTTGGTAATGCAGCATGTGGTACAGATGGATAGCCTTCTTGTGGATAAGTCGGCGAGTCAGCAGTTGGATAACCTACTAGTTCATCTACTGGCAAAGTCACACCTGGCAATGACGGATAACTCTCTTCGGGATGAGATGGTAGATCAGGATATGAAAGTTTATCCTCTGGGTAATGTGGAATCTCAGCAGAAGCAAAATCATCTTCGAAGTCTTTTGGTAATGCAGCATGTGGTACAGATGGATAGCCTTCTTGTGGATAAGTCGGCGAGTCAGCAGTTGGATAACCTACTAGTTCATCTACTGGCAAAGTCACACCTGGCAAAGACGGATAACTCTCTTCGGGATGAGATGGTAGATCAGGATATGAAAGTTTATCCTCTGGGTAATGTGGAATCTCAGCAGATGCAAAATCATCTTCGAAGTCTTTTGGTAATGCAGCATGTGGTACAGATGGATAGCCTTCTTGTGGATAAGTCGGCGAGTCAGCAGTTGGATAACCTACTAGTTCATCGACTGGCAAAGTCACACCTGGCAATGACGGATAACTCTCTTCGGGATGAGATGGTAGATCAGGATATGAAAGTTTATCCTCTGGGTAATGTGGAATCCCAGCAGATGCAAAATGATCTTCGAAGTCTTTTGGTAATGCAGCATGTGGTAGAGATGGATAGCCTTCTTGTGGATAAGTCGGCGAGTCAGCAGTTGGATAACCTACTAGTTCATCTACTGGCAAAGTCACACCTGGCAAAGACGGATAACTCTCTTCGGGATGAGATGGTAGATCAGGATATGAAAGTTTATCCTCTGGGTAATGTGGAATCTCAGCAGATGCAAAATCATCTTCGAAGTCTTTTGGTAATGCAGCATGTGGTACAGATGGATAGCCTTCTTGTGGATAAGTCGGCGAGTCAGCCGTTGGATAACCTACTAGTTCATCTACTGGCAAAGTCACACCTGGCAATGACGGATAACTCTCTTCGGGATGAGATGGTAGATCAGGATATGAAAGTTTATCCTCTGGGTAATGTGGAATCTCAGCAGATGCAAAATCATCTTCGAAGTCTTTTGGTAATGCAGCATGTGGTAGAGATGGATAGCCTTCTTGTGGATAAGTCGGCGAGTCAGCCGTTGGATAACCTACTAGTTCATCTACTGGCAAAGTCACACCTGGCAATGACGGATAACTCTCTTCGGGATGAGATGGTAGATCAGGATATGAAAGTTTATCCTCTGGGTAATGTGGAATCTCAGCAGATGCAAAATCATCTTCGAAGTCTTTTGGTAATGCAGCATGTGGTAGAGATGGATAGCCTTCTTGTGGATAAGTCGGCGAGTCAGCCGTTGGATAACCTACTAGTTCATCTACTGGCAAAGTCACACCTGGCAATGACGGATAACTCTCTTCGGGATGAGATGGTAGATCAGGATATGAAAGTTTATCCTCTGGGTAATGTGGAATCTCAGCAGATGCAAAATCATCTTCGAAGTCTTTTGGTAATGCAGCATGTGGTAGAGATGGATAGCCTTCTTGTGGATAAGTCGGCGAGTCAGCAGATGGATAACCTACTAGTTCATCTACTGGCAAAGTCACACCTGGCAATGACGGATAACTCTCTTCGGGATGAGATGGTAGAACAGGATATGAGAGTTTATCCACTGGGTAATGTGGAATCTCAGCAGATGCAAAATCATCTTCGAAGTCTTTTGGTAATGCAGCATGTGCTACAGATGGATAGCCTTCTTGTGGATAAGTCGGCGAGTCAGCAGTTGGATAACCTACTAGTTCATCTACTGGCAAAGTCACACCTGGCAATGACGGATAACTCTCTTCGGGATGAGATGGTAGAACAGGATATGAAAGTTTATCCTCTGGGTAATGTGGAATCTCAGCAGATGCAAAATCATCTTCGAAGTCTTTTGGTAATGCAGCATGTGGTACAGATGGATAGCCTTCTTGTGGATAAGTCGGCGAGTCAGCAGTTGGATAACCTACTAGTTCATCTACTGGCAAAGTCACACCTGGCAATGACGGATAACTCTCTTCGGGATGAGATGGTAGATCAGGATATGAAAGTTTATCCTCTGGGTAATGTGGAATCTCAGCAGATGCAAAATCATCTTCGAAGTCTTTTGGTAATGCAGCATGTGGTACAGATGGATAGCCTTCTTGTGGATAAGTCGGCGAGTCAGCAGTTGGATAACCTACTAGTTCATCTACTGGCAAAGTCACACCTGGCAATGACGGATAACTCTCTTCGGGATGAGATGGTAGATCAGGATATGAAAGTTTATCCTCTGGGTAATGTGGAATCTCAGCAGATGCAAAATCATCTTCGAAGTCTTTTGGTAATGCAGCATGTGGTACAGATGGATAGCCTTCTTGTGGATAAGTCGGCGAGTCAGCAGTTGGATAACCTACTAGTTCATCTACTGGCAAAGTCACACCTGGCAATGACGGATAACTCTCTTCGGGATGAGATGGTAGATCAGGATATGAAAGTTTATCCTCTGGGTAATGTGGAATCTCAGCAGATGCAAAATCATCTTCGAAGTCTTTTGGTAATGCAGCATCTGGTACAGATGGATAGCCTTCTTGTGGATAAGTCGGCGAGTCAGCAGTTGGATAACCTACTAGTTCATCTACTGGTAAAGTCACACCTGGCAATGAGGGATAACTCTCTTCGGGATGAGATGGTAGATCAGGATATGAGAGTTTATCCTCTGGGTAATGTGGAATCTCAGCAGATGCAAAATCATCTTCGAAGTCTTTTGGTAATGCAGCATGTGGTAGAGATGGATAGCCTTCTTGTGGATAAGTCGGCGAGTCAGCAGTTGGATAACCTACTAGTTCATCTACTGGCAAAGTCACACCTGGCAATGACGGGTAACTCTCTTCGGGATGAGATGGTAGATCAGGATATGAAAGTTTATCCTCTGGGTAATGTGGAATCTCAGCAGATGCAAAATCATCTTCGAAGTCTTTTGGTAATGCAGCATGTGGTACAGATGGATAGCCTTCTTGTGGATAAGTCGGCGAGTCAGCAGTTGGATAACCTACTAGTTCATCTACTGGCAAAGTCACACCTGGCAATGACGGATAACTCTCTTCGGGATGAGATGGTAGATCAGGATATGAAAGTTTATCCTCTGGGTAATGTGGAATCTTAGCAGATGCAAAATCATCTTCGAAGTCTTTTGGTAATGCAGCATGTGGTACAGATGGATAGCCTTCTTGTGGATAAGTCGGCGAGTCAGCAGTTGGATAACCTACTAGTTCATCTACTGGCAAAGTCACACCTGGTAATGACGGATAACTCTCTTCGGGATGAGATGGTAGATCAGGATATGAAAGTTTATCCTCTGGGTAATGTGGAATCTCAGCAGATGCAAAATCATCTTCGAAGTCTTTTGGTAATGCAGCATGTGGTAGAGATGGATAGCCTTCTTGTGGATAAGTCGGCGAGTCAGCAGTTGGATAACCTACTAGTTCATCTACTGGCAAAGTCACACCTGGCAATGACGGATAACTCTCTTCGGGATGAGATGGTAGATCAGGATATGAGAGTTTATCCTCTGGGTATTGTGGAATCTCAGTAGTTGCAAAATCATCTTCGAAGTCTTTTGGTAATGCAGCATGTGGTACAGATGCATAGCCTTCATGTGGATAAGTCGGCGAATAAGCAGTTGGATAACCTACTAGTTCATCTACTGGCAAAGTCACACCTGGCAATGACGGATAACTCTCTTCGGGATGAGATGGTAGATCAGGATATGAAAGTTTATCCTCTGGGTAATGTGGAATCTCAGCAGATGCAAAATCATCTTCGAAGTCTTTTGGTAATGCAGCATGTGGTAGAGATGGATAGCCTTCTTGTGGATAAGTCGGCGAGTCAGCAGTTGGATAACCTACTAGTTCATCTACTGGCAAAGTCACACCTGGCAATGACGGATAACTCTCTTCGGGATGAGATGGTAGATCAGGATATGAAAGTTTATCCTCTGGGTAATGTGGAATCTCAGCAGATGCAAAATCATCTTCGAAGTCTTTTGGTAATGCAGCATGTGGTACAGATGGATAGCCTTCTTGTGGATAAGTCGGCGAGTCAGCAGTTGGATAACCTACTAGTTCATCTACTGGCAAAGTCACACCTGGCAATGACGGATAACTCTCTTCGGGATGAGATGGTAGATCAGGATATGAAAGTTTATCCTCTGGGTAATGTGGAATCTCAGCAGATGCAAAATCATCTTCGAAGTCTTTTGGTAATGCAGCATGTGGTAGAGATGGATAGCCTTCTTGTGGATAAGTCGGCGAGTCAGCAGTTGGATAACCTACTAGTTCATCAACTGGCAAAGTCACACCTGGCAATGACGGATAACTCTCTTCGGGATGAGATGGTAGATCAGGATATGAAAGTTTATCCTCTGGGTAATGTGGAATCTCAGCAGATGCAAAATCATCTTCGAAGTCTTTTGGTAATGCAGCATGTGGTAGAGATGGATAGCCTTCATGTGGATAAGTCGGCGAGTCAGCCGTTGGATAACCTACTAGTTCATCTACTGGCAAAGTCACACCTGGCAATGACGGATAACTCTCTTCGGGATGAGATGGTAGATCAGGATATGAAAGTTTATCCTCTGGGTAATGTGGAATCTCAGCAGATGCAAAATCATCTTCGAAGTCTTTTGGTAATGCAGCATGTGGTACAGATGGATAGCCTTCTTGTGGATAAGTCGGCGAGTCAGCAGTTGGATAACCTACTAGTTCATCTACTGGCAAAGTCACACCTGGCAATGACGGATAACCCTCTTCGGGATGAGATGGTAGATCAGGATATGAGAGTTTATCCTCTGGGTAATGTGGAATCTCAGCAGATGCAAAATCATCTTCGAAGTCTTTTGGTAATGCAGCATGTGGTAGAGATGGATAGCCTTCTTGTGGATAAGTCGGCGAGTCAGCCGTTGGATAACCTACTAGTTCATCTACTGGCAAAGTCACACCTGGCAATGACGGATAACTCTCTTCGGGATGAGATGGTAGATCAGGATATGAAAGTTTATCCTCTGGGTAATGTGGAATCTCAGCAGATGCAAAATCATCTTCGAAGTCTTTTGGTAATGCAGCATGTGGTACAGATGGATAGCCTTCTTGTGGATAAGTCGGCGAGTCAGCAGTTGGATAACCTACTAGTTCATCAACTGGCAAAGTCACACCTGGCAATGACGGATAACTCTCTTCGGGATGAGATGGTAGATCAGGATATGAAAGTTTATCCTCTGGGTAATGTGGAATCTCAGCAGATGCAAAATCATCTTCGAAGTCTTTTGGTAATGCAGCATGTGGTAGAGATGGATAGCCTTCTTGTGGATAAGTCGGCGAGTCAGCAGTTGGATAACCTACTAGTTCATCTACTGGCAAAGTCACACCTGGCAATGACGGATAACTCTCTTCGGGATGAGATGGTAGATCAGGATATGAAAGTTTATCCTCTGGGTAATGTGGAATCTCAGCAGATGCAAAATCATCTTCGAAGTCTTTTGGTAATGCAGCATGTGGTAGAGATGGATAGCCTTCTTGTGGATAAGTCGGCGAGTCAGCAGTTGGATAACCTACTAGTTCATCTACTGGCAAAGTCACACCTGGCAATGACGGATAACTCTCTTCGGGATGAGATGGTAGATCAGGATATGAGAGTTTATCCTCTGGGTATTGTGGAATCTCAGTAGTTGCAAAATCATCTTCGAAGTCTTTTGGTAATGCAGCATGTGGTACAGATGCATAGCCTTCATGTGGATAAGTCGGCGAGTAAGCAGTTGGATAACCTACTAGTTCATCTACTGGCAAAGTCACACCTGGCAATGACGGATAACTCTCTTCGGGATGAGATGGTAGATCAGGATATGAAAGTTTATCCTCTGGGTAATGTGGAATCTCAGCAGATGCAAAATCATCTTCGAAGTCTTTTGGTAATGCAGCATGTGGTAGAGATGGATAGCCTTCTTGTGGATAAGTCGGCGAGTCAGCAGTTGGATAACCTACTAGTTCATCTACTGGCAAAGTCACACCTGGCAATGACGGATAACTCTCTTCGGGATGAGATGGTAGATCAGGATATGAAAGTTTATCCTCTGGGTAATGTGGAATCTCAGCAGATGCAAAATCATCTTCGAAGTCTTTTGGTAATGCAGCATGTGGTACAGATGGATAGCCTTCTTGTGGATAAGTCGGCGAGTCAGCAGTTGGATAACCTACTAGTTCATCTACTGGCAAAGTCACACCTGGCAATGACGGATAACTCTCTTCGGGATGAGATGGTAGATCAGGATATGAAAGTTTATCCTCTGGGTAATGTGGAATCTCAGCAGATGCAAAATCATCTTCGAAGTCTTTTGGTAATGCAGCATGTGGTAGAGATGGATAGCCTTCTTGTGGATAAGTCGGCGAGTCAGCAGTTGGATAACCTACTAGTTCATCAACTGGCAAAGTCACACCTGGCAATGACGGATAACTCTCTTCGGGATGAGATGGTAGATCAGGATATGAAAGTTTATCCTCTGGGTAATGTGGAATCTCAGCAGATGCAAAATCATCTTCGAAGTCTTTTGGTAATGCAGCATGTGGTAGAGATGGATAGCCTTCATGTGGATAAGTCGGCGAGTCAGCCGTTGGATAACCTACTAGTTCATCTACTGGCAAAGTCACACCTGGCAATGACGGATAACTCTCTTCGGGATGAGATGGTAGATCAGGATATGAAAGTTTATCCTCTGGGTAATGTGGAATCTCAGCAGATGCAAAATCATCTTCGAAGTCTTTTGGTAATGCAGCATGTGGTACAGATGGATAGCCTTCTTGTGGATAAGTCGGCGAGTCAGCAGTTGGATAACCTACTAGTTCATCAACTGGCAAAGTCACACCTGGCAATGACGGATAACTCTCTTCGGGATGAGATGGTAGATCAGGATATGAAAGTTTATCCTCTGGGTAATGTGGAATCTCAGCAGATGCAAAATCATCTTCGAAGTCTTTTGGTAATGCAGTATGTGGTACAGATGGATAGCCTTCTTGTGGATAAGTCGGCGAGTCAGCAGTTGGATAACCTACTAGTTCATCAACTGGCAAAGTCACACCTGGCAATGACGGATAACCCTCTTCGGGATGAGATGGTAGATCAGGATATGAGAGTTTATCCTCTGGGTAATGTGGAATCTCAGCAGATGCAAAATCATCTTCGAAGTCTTTTGGTAATGCAGCATGTGGTAGAGATGGATAGCCTTCTTGTGGATAAGTCGGCGAGTCAGCCGTTGGATAACCTACTAGTTCATCTACTGGCAAAGTCACACCTGGCAATGACGGATAACTCTCTTCGGGATGAGATGGTAGATTAGGATATGAAAGTTTATCCTCTGGGTAATGTGGAATCTCAGCAGATGCAAAATCATCTTCGAAGTCTTTTGGTAATGCAGCATGTGGTACAGATGGATAGCCTTCTTGTGGATAAGTCGGCGAGTCAGCAGTTGGATAACCTACTAGTTCATCAACTGGCAAAGTCACACCTGGCAATGACGGATAACTCTCTTCGGGATGAGATGGTAGATCAGGATATGAAAGTTTATCCTCTGGGTAATGTGGAATCTCAGCAGATGCAAAATCATCTTCGAAGTCTTTTGGTAATGCAGCATGTGGTAGAGATGGATAGCCTTCTTGTGGATAAGTCGGCGAGTCAGCAGTTGGATAACCTACTAGTTCATCTACTGGCAAAGTCACACCTGGCAATGACGGATAACTCTCTTCGGGATGAGATGGTAGATCAGGATATGAAAGTTTATCCTCTGGGTAATGTGGAATCTCAGCAGATGCAAAATCATCTTCGAAGTCTTTTGGTAATGCAGCATCTGGTACAGATGGATAGCCTTCTTGTGGATAAGTCGGCGAGTCAGCAGTTGGATAACCTACTAGTTCATCTACTGGCAAAGTCACACCTGGCAATGACGGATAACTCTCTTCGGGATGAGATGGTAGATCAGGATATGAGAGTTTATCCTCTGGGTAATGTGGAATCTCAGCAGATGCAAAATCATCTTCGAAGTCTTTTGGTAATGCAGCATGTGGTACAGATGGATAGCCTTCTTGTGGATAAGTCGGCGAGTCAGCAGTTGGATAACCTACTAGTTCATCTACTGGTAAAGTCACACCTGGCAATGAGGGATAACTCTCTTCGGGATGAGATGGTAGATCAGGATATGAAAGTTTATCCTCTGGGTAATGTGGAATCTCAGCAGATGCAAAATCATCTTCGAAGTCTTTTGGTAATGCAGCATGTGGTACAGATGGATAGCCTTCTTGTGGATAAGTCGGCGAGTCAGCAGTTGGATAACCTACTAGTTCATCTACTGGCAAAGTCACACCTGGCAATGACGGATAACTCTCTTCGGGATGAGATGATAGATCAGGATATGAAAGTTTATCCTCTGGGTAATGTGGAATCTCAGCAGATGCAAAATCATCTTCGAAGTCTTTTGGTAATGCAGCATGTGGTACAGATGGATAGCCTTCTTGTGGATAAGTCGGCGAGTAAGCAGTTGGATAACCTACTAGTTCATCTACTGGCAAAGTCACACCTGGCAATGACGGATAACTCTCTTCGGGATGAGATGGTAGATCAGGATATGAAAGTTTATCCTCTGGGTAATGTGGAATCTCAGCAGATGCAAAATCATCTTCGAAGTCTTTTGGTAATGCAGCATGTGGTAGAGATGGATAGCCTTCTTGTGGATAAGTCGGCGAGTCAGCAGATGGATAACCTACTAGTTCATCTACTGGCAAAGTCACACCTGGCAATGACGGATAACTCTCTTCGGGATGAGATGGTAGAACAGGATATGAGAGTTTATCCACTGGGTAATGTGGAATCTCAGCAGATGCAAAATCATCTTCGAAGTCTTTTGGTAATGCAGCATGTGGTACAGATGAATAGCCTTCTTGTGGATAAGTCGGCGAGTCAGCAGTTGGATAACCTACTAGTTCATCTACTGGCAAAGTCACACCTGGCAATGACGGATAACTCTCTTCGGGATGAGATGGTAGAACAGGATATGAGAGTTTATCCACTGGGTAATGTGGAATCTCAGCAGATGCAAAATCATCTTCGAAGTCTTTTGGTAATGCAGCATGTGGTACAGATGGATAGCCTTCTTGTGGATAAGTCGGCGAGTCAGCAGTTGGATAACCTACTAGTTCATCTACTGGCAAAGTCACACCTGGCAATGACGGATAACTCTCTTCGGGATGAGATGGTAGATCAGGATATGAAAGTTTATCCTCTGGGTAATGTGGAATCTCAGCAGATGCAAAATCATCTTCGAAGTCTTTTGGTAATGCAGCATGTGGTACAGATGGATAGCCTTCTTGTGGATAAGTCGGCGAGTAAGCAGTTGGATAACCTACTAGTTCATCTACTGGCAAAGTCACACCTGGCAATGACGGATAACTCTCTTCGGGATGAGATGGTAGATCAGGATATGAAAGTTTATCCTCTGGGTAATGTGGAATCTCAGCAGATGCAAAATCATCTTCGAAGTCTTTTGGTAATGCAGCATGTGGTAGAGATGGATAGCCTTCTTGTGGATAAGTCGGCGAGTCAGCAGTTGGATAACCTACTAGTTCATCTACTGGCAAAGTCACACCTGGCAATGACGGATAACTCTCTTCGGGATGAGATGGTAGATCAGGATATGAAAGTTTATCCTCTGGGTAATGTGGAATCTCAGCAGATGCAAAATCATCTTCGAAGTCTTTTGGTAATGCAGCATCTGGTACAGATGGATAGCCTTCTTGTGGATAAGTCGGCGAGTCAGCAGTTGGATAACCTACTAGTTCATCTACTGGCAAAGTCACACCTGGCAATGACGGATAACTCTCTTCGGGATGAGATGGTAGATCAGGATATGAGAGTTTATACTCTGGGTAATGTGGAATCTCAGCAGATGCAAAATCATCTTCGAAGTCTTTTGGTAATGCAGCATGTGGTACAGATGGATAGCTTTCTTGTGGATATGTCGGCGAGTCAGCAGTTGGATAACCTACTAGTTCATCTACTGGCAAAGTCACACCTGGCAATGAGGGATAACTCTCTTCGGGATGAGATGGTAGATCAGGATATGAAAGTTTATCCTCTGGGTAATGTGGAATCTCAGCAGATGCAAAATCATCTTCGAAGTCTTTTGGTAATGCAGCATCTGGTACAGATGGATAGCCTTCTTGTGGGTAAGTCGGCGAGTCAGCAGATGGATAACCTACTTGTTCATCTACTGGCAAAGTCACACCTGGCAATGACGGATAACTCTCTTCGGGATGAGATGGTAGATCAGGATATGAAAGTTTATCCTCTGGGTAATGTGGAATCTCAGCAGATGCAAAATCATCTTCGAAGTCTTTTGGTAATGCAGCATCTGGTACAGATGGATAGCCTTCTTGTGGGTAAGTCGGCGAGTCAGCAGATGGATAACCTACTTGTTCATCTACTGGCAAAGTCACACCTGGCAATGACGGATAACTCTCTTCGGGATGAGATGGTAGATCAGGATATGAAAGTTTATCCTCTGGGTAATGTGGAATCTCAGCAGATGCAAAATCATCTTCGAAGTCTTTTGGTAATGCAGCATCTGGTACAGATGGATAGCCTTCTTGTGGGTAAGTCGGCGAGTCAGCAGATGGATAACCTACTTGTTCATCTACTGGCAAAGTCACACCTGGCAATGACGGATAACTCTCTTCGGGATGAGATGGTAGATCAGGATATGAGAGTTTATCCTCTGGGTAATGTGGAATCTCAGCAGATGCAAAATCATCTTCGAAGTCTTTTGGTAATGCAGCATGTGGTAGAGATGGATAGCCTTCTTGTGGATAAGTCGGCGAGTCAGCCGTTGCATAACCTACTAGTTCATCTACTGGCAAAGTCACACCTGGCAATGACGGATAACTCTCTTCGGGATGAGATGGTAGATCAGGATATGAAAGTTTATCCTCTGGGTAATGTGGAATCTTAGCAGATGCAAAATCATCTTCGAAGTCTTTTGGTAATGCAGCATGTGGTAGAGATGGATAGCCTTCTTGTGGATAAGTCGGCGAGTCAGCCGTTGCATAACCTACTAGTTCATCTACTGGCAAAGTCACACCTGGCAATGACGGATAACTCTCTTCGGCATGAGATGGTAGATCAGGATATGAAAGTTTATCCTCTGGGTAATGTGGAATCTCAGCAGATGCAAAATCATCTTCGAAGTCTTTTGGTAATGCAGCATGTGGTACAGATGGATAGCCTTCTTGTGGATAAGTCGGCGAGTCAGCAGTTGGATAACCTACTAGTTCATCTACTGGCAAAGTCACACCTGGCAATGACGGATAACTCTCTTCGGGATGAGATGATAGATCAGGATATGAAAGTTTATCCTCTGGGTAATGTGGAATCTCAGCAGATGCAAAATCATCTTCGAAGTCTTTTGGTAATGCAGCATGTGGTACAGATGGATAGCCTTCTTGTGGATAAGTCGGCGAGTAAGCAGTTGGATAACCTACTAGTTCATCTACTGGCAAAGTCACACCTGGCAATGACGGATAACTCTCTTCGGGATGAGATGGTAGATCAGGATATGAAAGTTTATCCTCTGGGTAATGTGGAATCTCAGCAGATGCAAAATCATCTTCGAAGTCTTTTGGTAATGCAGCATGTGGTAGAGATGGATAGCCTTCTTGTGGATAAGTCGGCGAGTCAGCAGATGGATAACCTACTAGTTCATCTACTGGCAAAGTCACACCTGGCAATGACGGATAACTCTCTTCGGGATGAGATGGTAGAACAGGATATGAGAGTTTATCCACTGGGTAATGTGGAATCTCAGCAGATGCAAAATCATCTTCGAAGTCTTTTGGTAATGCAGCATGTGGTACAGATGAATAGCCTTCTTGTGGATAAGTCGGCGAGTCAGCAGTTGGATAACCTACTAGTTCATCTACTGGCATAGTCACACCTGGCAATGACGGATAACTCTCTTCGGGATGAGATGGTAGAACAGGATATGAGAGTTTATCCACTGGGTAATGTGGAATCTCAGCAGATGCAAAATCATATTCGAAGTCTTTTGGTAATGCAGCATGTGGTACAGATGGATAGCCTTCTTGTGGATAAGTCGGCGAGTCAGCAGTTGGATAACCTACTAGTTCATCTACTGGCAAAGTCACACCTGGCAATGACGGATAACGCTCTTCGGGATGAGATGGTAGATCAGGATATGAAAGTTTATCCTCTGGGTAATGTGGAATCTCAGCAGATGCAAAATCATCTTCGAAGTCTTTTGGTAATGCAGCATGTGGTACAGATGGATAGCCTTCTTGTGGATAAGTCGGCGAGTCAGCAGTTGGATAACCTACTAGTTCATCTACTGGCAAAGTCACACCTGGCAATGACGGATAACTCTCTTCGGGATGAGATGGTAGATCAGGATATGAAAGTTTATCCTCTGGGTAATGTGGAATCTCAGCAGATGCAAAATCATCTTCGAAGTCTTTTGGTAATGCAGCATGTGGTAGAGATGGATAGCCTTCTTGTGGATAAGTCGGCGAGTCAGCAGTTGGATAACCTACTAGTTCATCTACTGGCAAAGTCACACCTGGCAATGACGGATAACTCTCTTCGGGATGAGATGGTAGATCAGGATATGAAAGTTTATCCTCTGGGTAATGTGGAATCTCAGCAGATGCAAAATCATCTTCGAAGTCTTTTGGTAATGCAGCATGTGGTAGAGATGGATAGCCTTCTTGTGGATAAGTCGGCGAGTCAGCAGTT
Organism: Myopa tessellatipennis; assembly: GCA_943737955.2. Lineage (NCBI taxonomy): Eukaryota > Metazoa > Arthropoda > Insecta > Diptera > Conopidae > Myopa > Myopa tessellatipennis. The sequence goes on along the minus strand of OX031314.1, from coordinate 60,615,365 downwards.
GGATAACCTACTAGTTCATCTACTGGCAAAGTCACACCTGGCAATGACGGATAACTCTCTTCGGGATGAGATGGTAGATCAGGATATGAAAGTTTATCCTCTGGGTAATGTGGAATCTCAGCAGATGCAAAATCATCTTCGAAGTCTTTTGGTAATGCAGCATGTGGTACAGATGGATAGCCTTCTTGTGGATAAGTCGGCGAGTAAGCAGTTGGATAACCTACTAGTTCATCTACTGGCAAAGTCACACCTGGCAATGACGGATAACTCTCTTCGGGATGAGATGGTAGATCAGGATATGAAAGTTTATCCTCTGGGTAATGTGGAATCTCAGCAGATGCAAAATCATCTTCGAAGTCTTTTGGTAATGCAGCATGTGGTACAGATGGATAGCCTTCTTGTGGATAAGTCGGCGAGTCAGCAGTTGGATAACCTACTAGTTCATCTACTGGCAAAGTCACACCTGGCAATGACGGATAACTCTCTTCGGGATGAGATGGTAGATCAGGATATGAAAGTTTATCCTCTGGGTAATGTGGAATCTCAGCAGATGCAAAATCATCTTCGAAGTCGTTTGGTAATGCAGCATGTGGTAGAGATGGATAGCCTTCTTGTGGATAAGTCGGCGAGTCAGCAGTTGGATAACCTACTAGTTCATCTACTGGCAAAGTCACACCTGGCAATGACGGATAACTCTCTTCGGGATGAGATGGTAGATCAGGATATGAAAGTTTATCCTCTGGGTAATGTGGAATCTCAGCAGATGCAAAATCATCTTCGAAGTCTTTTGGTAATGCAGCATCTGGTACAGATGGATAGCCTTCTTGTGGATAAGTCGGCGAGTCAGCAGTTGGATAACCTACTAGTTCATCTACTGGCAAAGTCACACCTGGCAATGACGGATAACTCTCTTCGGGATGAGATGGTAGATCAGGATATGAGAGTTTATACTCTGGGTAATGTGGAATCTCAGCAGATGCAAAATCATCTTCGAAGTCTTTTGGTAATGCAGCATGTGGTACAGATGGATAGCTTTCTTGTGGATATGTCGGCGAGTCAGCAGTTGGATAACCTACTAGTTCATCTACTGGTAAAGTCACACCTGGCAATGAGGGATAACTCTCTTCGGGATGAGATGGTAGATCAGGATATGAAAGTTTATACTCTGGGTAATGTGGAATCTTAGCAGATGCAAAATCATCTTCGAAGTCTTTTGGTAATGCAGCATGTGGTAGAGATGGATAGCCTTCTTGTGGATAAGTCGGCGAGTCAGCCGTTGGATAACCTACTAGTTCATCTACTGGCAAAGTCACACCTGGCAATGAGGGATAACTCTCTTCGGGATGAGATGGTAGATCAGGATATGAAAGTTTATCCTCTGGGTAATGTGGAATCTCAGCAGATGCAAAATCATCTTCGAAGTCTTTTGGTAATGCAGCATCTGGTACAGATGGATAGCCTTCTTGTGGGTAAGTCGGCGAATCAGCAGATGGATAACCTACTTGTTCATCTACTGGCAAAGTCACACCTGGCAATGACGGATAACTCTCTTCGGGATGAGATGGTAGATCAGGATATGAAAGTTTATCCTCTGGGTAATGTGGAATCTTAGCAGATGCAAAATCATCTTCGAAGTCTTTTGGTAATGCAGCATTTGGTAGAGATGGATAGCCTTCTTGTGGATAAGTCGGCGAGTCAGCCGTTGCATAACCTACTAGTTCATCTACTGGCAAAGTCACACCTGGCAATGACGGATAACTCTCTTCGGGATGAGATGGTAGATCAGGATATGAAAGTTTATCCTCTGGGTAATGTGGAATCTCAGCAGATGCAAAATCATCTTCGAAGTCTTTTGGTAATGCAGCATGTGGTACAGATGGATAGCCTTCTTGTGGATAAGTCGGCGAGTCAGCCGTTGGATAACCTACTAGTTCATCTACTGGCAAAGTCACACCTGGCAATGACGGATAACTCTCTTCGGGATGAGATGGTAGATCAGGATATGAAAGTTTATCCTCTGGGTAATGTGGAATCTCAGCAGATGCAAAATCATCTTCGAAGTCTTTTGGTAATGCAGCATCTGGTACAGATGGATAGCCTTCTTGTGGATAAGTCGGGGAGTCAGCAGTTGGATAACCTACTAGTTCATCTACTGGCAAAGTCACACCTGGCAATGACGGATAACTCTCTTCGGGATGAGATGGTAGATCAGGATATGAGAGTTTATCCTCTGGGTAATGTGGAATCTCAGCAGATGCAAAATCATCTTCGAAGTCTTTTGGTAATGCAGCATGTGGTAGAGATGGATAGCCTTCTTGTGGATAAGTCGGCGAGTCAGCAGATGGATAACCTACTAGTTCATCTACTGGCAAAGTCACACCTGGCAATGACGGATAACTCTCTTCGGGATGAGATGGTAGATCAGGATATGAAAGTTTATCCTCTGGGTAATGTGGAATCTCAGCAGATGCAAAATCATCTTCGAAGTCTTTTGGTAATGCAGCATGTGGTACAGATGAATAGCCTTCTTGTGGATAAGTCGGCGAGTAAGCAGTTGGATAACCTACTAGTTCATCTACTGGCAAAGTCACACCTGGCAATGACGGATAACTCTCTTCGGGATGAGATGGTAGATCAGGATATGAAAGTTTATCCTCTGGGTAATGTGGAATCTCAGCAGATGCAAAATCATCTTCGAAGTCTTTTGGTAATGCAGCATGTGGTAGAGATGGATAGCCTTCTTGTGGATAAGTCGGCGAGTCAGCAGATGGATAACCTACTAGTTCATCTACTGGCAAAGTCACACCTGGCAATGACGGATAACTCTCTTCGGGATGAGATGGTAGAACAGGATATGAGAGTTTATCCACTGGGTAATGTGGAATCTCAGCAGATGCAAAATCATCTTCGAAGTCTTTTGGTAATGCAGCATGTGGTACAGATGAATAGCCTTCTTGTGGATAAGTCGGCGAGTCAGCAGTTGGATAACCTACTAGTTCATCTACTGGCAAAGTCACACCTGGCAATGACGGATAACTCTCTTCGGGATGAGATGGTAGAACAGGATATGAGAGTTTATCCACTGGGTAATGTGGAATCTCAGCAGATGCAAAATCATCTTCGAAGTCTTTTGGTAATGCAGCATGTGGTACAGATGGATAGCCTTCTTGTGGATAAGTCGGCGAGTCAGCAGTTGGATAACCTACTAGTTCATCTACTGGCAAAGTCACACCTGGCAATGACGGATAACTCTCTTCGGGATGAGATGGTAGATCAGGATATGAAAGTTTATCCTCTGGGTAATGTGGAATCTCAGCAGATGCAAAATCATCTTCGAAGTCTTTTGGTAATGCAGCATGTGGTACAGATGGATAGCCTTCTTGTGGATAAGTCGGCGAGTCAGCAGTTGGATAACCTACTAGTTCATCTACTGGCAAAGTCACACGTGGCAATGACGGATAACTCTCTTCGGGATGAGATGGTAGATCAGGATATGTAAGTTTATCCTCTGGGTAATGTGGAATCTCAGCAGATGCAAAATCATCTTCGAAGTCTTTTGGTAATGCAGCATGTGGTAGAGATGGATAGCCTTCTTGTGGATAAGTTGGCGAGTCAGCAGTTGGATAACCTACTAGTTCATCTACTGGCAAAGTCACACCTGGCAATGACGGATAACTCTCTTCGGGATGAGATGGTAGATCAGGATATGAAAGTTTATCCTCTGGGTAATGTGGAATCTTAGCAGATGCAAAATCATCTTCGAAGTCTTTTGGTAATGCAGCATGTGGTAGAGATGGATAGCCTTCTTGTGGATAAGTCGGCGAGTCAGCAGTTGGATAACCTACTAGTTCATCTACTGGCAAAGTCACACCTGGCAATGACGGATAACTCTCTTCGGGATGAGATGGTAGATCAGGATATGAAAGTTTATCCTCTGGGTAATGTGGAATCTCAGCAGATGCAAAATCATCTTCGAAGTCTTTTGGTAATGCAGCATGTGGTACAGATGGATAGCCTTCTTGTGGATAAGTCGGCGAGTAAGCAGTTGGATAACCTACTAGTTCATCTACTGGCAAAGTCACACCTGGCAATGACGGATAACTCTCTTCGGGATGAGATGGTAGATCAGGATATGAAAGTTTATCCTCTGGGTAATGTGGAATCTCAGCAGATGCAAAATCATCTTCGAAGTCTTTTGGTAATGCAGCATGTGGTAGAGATGGATAGCCTTCTTGTGGATAAGTCGGCGAGTCAGCAGTTGGATAACCTACTAGTTCATCTACTGGCAAAGTCACACCTGGCAATGACGGATAACTCTCTTCGGGATGAGATGGTAGATCAGGATATGAAAGTTTATCCTCTGGGTAATGTGGAATCTCAGCAGATGCAAAATCATCTTCGAAGTCTTTTGGTAATGCAGCATGTGGTACAGATGGATAGCCTTCTTGTGGATAAGTCGGCGAGTAAGCAGTTGGATAACCTACTAGTTCATCTACTGGCAAAGTCACACCTGGCAATGACGGATAACTCTCTTCGGGATGAGATGGTAGATCAGGATATGAAAGTTTATCCTCTGGGTAATGTGGAATCTCAGCAGATGCAAAATCATCTTCGAAGTCTTTTGGTAATGCAGCATGTGGTACAGATGGATAGCCTTCTTGTGGATAAGTCGGCGAGTCAGCAGTTGGATAACCTACTAGTTCATCTACTGGCAAAGTCACACCTGGCAATGACGGATAACTCTCTTCGGGATGAGATGGTAGATCAGGATATGAAAGTTTATCCTCTGGGTAATGTGGAATCTCAGCAGATGCAAAATCATCTTCGAAGTCTTTTGGTAATGCAGCATGTGGTAGAGATGGATAGCCTTCTTGTGGATAAGTCGGCGAGTAAGCAGTTGGATAACCTACTAGTTCATCTACTGGCAAAGTCACACCTGGCAATGACGGATAACTCTCTTCGGGATGAGATGGTAGATCAGGATATGAAAGTTTATCCTCTGGGTAATGTGGAATCTCAGCAGATGCAAAATCATCTTCGAAGTCTTTTGGTAATGCAGCATCTGGTACAGATGGATAGCCTTCTTGTGGATAAGTCGGCGAGTCAGCAGTTGGATAACCTACTAGTTCATCTACTGGCAAAGTCACACCTGGCAATGACGGATAACTCTCTTCGGGATGAGATGGTAGATCAGGATATGAGAGTTTATACTCTGGGTAATGTGGAATCTCAGCAGATGCAAAATCATCTTCGAAGTCTTTTGGTAATGCAGCATGTGGTACAGATGGATAGCTTTCTTGTGGATATGTCGGCGAGTCAGCAGTTGGATAACCTACTAGTTCATCTACTGGTAAAGTCACACCTGGCAATGAGGGATAACTCTCTTCGGGATGAGATGGTAGATCAGGATATGAAAGTTTATACTCTGGGTAATGTGGAATCTTAGCAGATGCAAAATCATCTTCGAAGTCTTTTGGTAATGCAGCATGTGGTAGAGATGGATAGCCTTCTTGTGGATAAGTCGGCGAGTCAGCCGTTGGATAACCTACTAGTTCATCTACTGGCAAAGTCACACCTGGCAATGAGGGATAACTCTCTTCGGGATGAGATGGTAGATCAGGATATGAAAGTTTATCCTCTGGGTAATGTGGAATCTCAGCAGATGCAAAATCATCTTCGAAGTCTTTTGGTAATGCAGCATCTGGTACAGATGGATAGCCTTCTTGTGGGTAAGTCGGCGAGTCAGCAGATGGATAACCTACTTGTTCATCTACTGGCAAAGTCACACCTGGCAATGACGGATAACTCTCTTCGGGATGAGATGGTAGATCAGGATATGAAAGTTTATCCTCTGGGTAATGTGGAATCTTAGCAGATGCAAAATCATCTTCGAAGTCTTTTGGTAATGCAGCATTTGGTAGAGATGGATAGCCTTCTTGTGGATAAGTCGGCGAGTCAGCCGTTGCATAACCTACTAGTTCATCTACTGGCAAAGTCACACCTGGCAATGACGGATAACTCTCTTCGGGATGAGATGGTAGATCAGGATATGAAAGTTTATCCTCTGGGTAATGTGGAATCTCAGCAGATGCAAAATCATCTTCGAAGTCTTTTGGTAATGCAGCATGTGGTACAGATGGATAGCCTTCTTGTGGATAAGTCGGCGAGTCAGCAGTTGGATAACCTACTAGTTCATCTACTGGCAAAGTCACACCTGGCAATGACGGATAACTCTCTTCGGGATGAGATGGTAGATCAGGATATGAAAGTTTATCCTCTGGGTAATGTGGAATCTCAGCAGATGCAAAATCATCTTCGAAGTCTTTTGGTAATGCAGCATCTGGTACAGATGGATAGCCTTCTTGTGGATAAGTCGGCGAGTCAGCAGTTGGATAACCTACTAGTTCATCTACTGGCAAAGTCACACCTGGCAATGACGGATAACTCTCTTCGGGATGAGATGGTAGAACAGGATATGAAAGTTTATCCTCTGGGTAATGTGGAATTTCAGCAGATGCAAATTCATCTTCGAAGTCTTTTGGTAATGCAGCATCTGGTACAGATGGATAGCCTTCTTGTGGATAAGTCGGCGAATCAGCAGTTGGATAACCTACTAGTTCATCTACTGGCAAAGTCACACCTGGCAATGACGGATAACTCTCTTCGGGATGAGATGGTAGATCAGGATATGAAAGTTTATCCTCTGGGTAATGTGGAATCTCAGCAGATGCAAAATCATCTTCGAAGTCTTTTGGTAATGCAGCATGTGGTACAGATGGATAGCCATCTTGTGGATAAGTCGGCGAGTCAGCAGTTGGATAACCTACTAGTTCATCTACTGGCAAAGTCACACCTGGCAATGACGGATAACTCTCTTCGGGATGAGATGGTAGATCAGGATATGAAAGTTTATCCTCTGGGTAATGTGTAATCTCAGCAGATGCAAAATCATCTTCGAAGTCTTTTGGTAATGCAGCATGTGGTAGAGATGGATAGCCTTCTTGTGGATAAGTCGGCGAATCAGCAGTTGGATAACCTACTAGTTCATCTACTGGCAAAGTCACACCTGGCAATGACGGATAACTCTCTTCGGAATGAGATGGTAGATCAGGATATGAAAGTTTATCCTCTGGGTAATGTGGAATCTCAGCAGATGCAAAATCATCTTCGAAGTCTTTTGGTAATGCAGCATGTGGTAGAGATGGATAGCCTTCTTGTGGATAAGTCGGCGAATCAGCAGTTGGATAACCTACTAGTTCATCTACTGGCAAAGTCACACCTGGCAATGACGGATAACTCTCTTCGGGATGAGATGGTAGAACAGGATATGAAAGTTTATCCTCTGGGTAATGTGGAATTTCAGCAGATGCAAATTCATCTTCGAAGTCTTTTGGTAATGCAGCATCTGGTACAGATGGATAGCCATCTTGTGGATAAGTCGGCGAATCAGCAGTTGGATAACCTACTAGTTCATCTACTGGCAAAGTCACACCTGGCAATGACGGATAACTCTCTTCGGGATGAGATGGTAGATCAGGATATGAAAGTTTATCCTCTGGGTAATGTGGAATCTCAGCAGATGCAAAATCATCTTCGAAGTCTTTTGGTAATGCAGCATGTGGTAGAGATGGATAGCCTTCTTGTGGATAAGTTGGCGAATCAGCAGTTGGATAACCTACTAGTTCATCCACTGGCAAAGTCACACCTGGCAATGACGGATAACTCTCTTCGGGATGAGATGGTAGATCAGGATATGAAAGTTTATCCTCTGGGTAATGTGGAATCTCAGCAGATGCAAAATCATCTTCGAAGTCTTTTGGTAATGCAGCATGTGGTAGAGATGGATAGCCTTCTTGTGGATAAGTCGGCGATTCAGCAGTTGGATAACCTACTAGTTCATCTACTGGCAAAGTCACACCTGGCAATGACGGATAACTCTCTTCGGGATGAGATGGTAGATCAGGATATGAAAGTTTATCCTCTGGGTAATGTGGAATCTCAGCAGATGCAAAATCATCTTCGAAGTCTTTTGGTAATGCAGCATGTGGTAGAAATGGATAGCCTTCTTGTGGATACGTCGGCGAGTCAGCAGTTGGATAACCTACTAGTTCATCTACTGGTAAAGTCACACCTGGCAATGACGGATAACTCTCTTCGGGATGAGATGGTAGATCAGGATAAGAATGTTTATCCTCTGGGTAATGTGGAATCTCAGCAGATGCAAAATCATCTTCGAAGTCTTTTGGTAATGCAGCATGTGGTAGAGATGGATAGCCTTCTTGTGGATAAGTCGGCGAGTCAGCAGATGGATAACCTACTAGTTCATCTACTGGCAAAGTCACACCTGGCAATGACGGATAACTCTCTTCGGGATGAGATGGTAGAACAGGATATGAGAGTTTATCCACTGGGTAATGTGGAATCTCATCAGATGCAAAATCATCTTCGAAGTCTTTTGGTAATGCAGGATGTGGTACAGATGAATAGCCTTCTTGTGGATAAGTCGGCGAGTCAGCAGTTGGATAACCTACTAGTTCATCTACTGGCAAAGTCACACCTGGCAATGACGGATAACTCTCTTCGGGATGAGATGGTAGAACAGGATATGAGAGTTTATCCACTGGGTAATGTGGAATCTCAGCAGATGCAAAATCATCTTCGAAGTCTTTTGGTAATGCAGCATGTGGTACAGATGAATAGCCTTCTTGTGGATAAGTCGGCGAGTCAGCAGTTGGATAACCTACTAGTTCATCTACTGGCAAAGTCACACCTGGCAATGACGGATAACTCTCTTCGGGATGAGATGGTAGATCAGGATATGAAAGTTTATCCTCTGGGTAATGTGGAATCTCAGCAGATGCAAAATCATCTTCGAAGTCTTTTGGTAATGCAGCATGTGGTACAGATGGATAGCCTTCTTGTGGATAAGTCGGCGAGTCAGCAGTTGGATAACCTACTAGTTCATCTACTGGCAAAGTCACACCTGGCAATGACGGATAACTCTCTTCGGGATGAGATGGTAGATCAGGATATGAAAGTTTATCCTCTGGGTAATGTGGAATCTCAGCAGATGCAAAATCATCTTCGAAGTCTTTTGGTAATGCAGCATGTGGTAGAGATGGATAGCTTTCTTGTGGATAAGTCGGCGAGTCAGCAGTTGGATAACCTACTAGTTCATCTACTGGCAAAGTCACACCTGGCAATGACGGATAACTCTCTTCGGGATGAGATGGTAGATCAGGATATGAGAGTTTATCCTCTGGGTATTGTGGAATCTCAGTAGATGCAAAATCATCTTCGAAGTCTTTTGGTAATGCAGCATGTGGTACAGATGCATAGCCTTCATGTGGATAAGTCGGCGAGTAAGCAGTTGGATAACCTACTAGTTCATCTACTGGCAAAGTCACACCTGGCAATGACGGATAACTCTCTTCGGGATGAGATGGTAGATCAGGATATGAAAGTTTATCCTCTAGGTAATGTGGAATCTCAGCAGATGCAAAATCATCTTCGAAGTCTTTTGGTAATGCAGCATGTGGTACAGATGGATAGCCTTCTTGTGGATAAGTCGGCGAGTCAGCAGTTGGATAACCTACTAGTTCATCTACTGGCAAAGTCACACCTGGCAAAGACGGATAACTCTCTTCGGGATGAGATGGTAGATCAGGATATGAAAGTTTATCCTCTGGGTAATGTGGAATCTCAGCAGATGCAAAATCATCTTCGAAGTCTTTTGGTAATGCAGCATGTGGTACAGATGGATAGCCTTCTTGTGGATAAGTCGGCGAGTCAGCAGTTGGATAACCTACTAGTTCATCGACTGGCAGAGTCACACCTGGCAATGACGGATAACTCTCTTCGGGATGAGATGGTAGATCAGGATATGAAAGTTTATCCTCTGGGTAATGTGGAATCTCAGCAGATGCAAAATGATCTTCGAAGTCTTTTGGTAATGCAGCATGTGGTAGAGATGGATAGCCTTCTTGTGGATAAGTCGGCGAGTCAGCAGTTGGATAACCTACTAGTTCATCTACTGGCAAAGTCACACCTGGCAAAGACGGATAACTCTCTTCGGGATGAGATGGTAGATCAGGATATGAAAGTTTATCCTCTGGGTAATGTGGAATCTCAGCAGATGCAAAATCATCTTCGAAGTCTTTTGGTAATGCAGCATGTGGTACAGATGGATAGCCTTCTTGTGGATAAGTCGGCGAGTCAGCAGTTGGATAACCTACTAGTTCATCTACTGGCAAAGTCACACCTGGCAATGACGGATAACTCTCTTCGGGATGAGATGGTAGATCAGGATATGAAAGTTTATCCTCTGGGTAATGTGGAATCTCAGCAGATGCAAAATCATCTTCGAAGTCTTTTGGTAATGCAGCATATGGTAGAGATGGATAGCCTTCTTGTGGATAAGTCGGCGAGTCAGCCGTTGGATAACCTACTAGTTCATCTACTGGCAAAGTCACACCTGGCAATGACGGATAACTCTCTTCGGGATGAGATGGTAGATCAGGATATGAAAGCTTATCCTCTGGGTAATGTGGAATCTCAGCAGATGCAAAATCATCTTCGAAGTCTTTTGGTAATGCAGCATGTGGTAGAGATGGATAGCCTTCTTGTGGATAAGTCGGCGAGTCAGCAGATGGATAACCTACTAGTTCATCTACTGGCAAAGTCACACCTGGCAATGACGGATAACTCTCTTCGGGATGAGATGGTAGAACAGGATATGAGAGTTTATCCACTGGGTAATGTGGAATCTCAGCAGATGCAAAATCATCTTCGAAGTCTTTTGGTAATGCAGCATGTGGTACAGATGGATAGCCTTCTTGTGGATAAGTCGGCGAGTCAGCAGTTGGATAACCTACTAGTTCATCTACTGGCAAAGTCACACCTGGCAATGACGGATAACTCTCTTCGGGATGAGATGGTAGATCAGGATATGAAAGTTTATCCTCTGGGTAATGTGGAATCTCAGCAGATGCAAAATCATCTTCGAAGTCTTTTGGTAATGCAGCATGTGGTACAGATGGATAGCCTTCTTGTGGATAAGTCGGCGAGTCAGCAGTTGGATAACCTACTAGTTCATCTACTGGCAAGGTAACACCTGGAAATGACGGATAACTCTCTTCGGGATGAGATGGTAGATTAGGATATGAAAGTTTATCCTCTGGGTAATGTGGAATCTCAGCAGATGCAAAATCATCTTCGAAGTCTTTTGGTAATGCAGCATGCGGTAGAGATGGATAGCCTTCTTGTGGATAAGTCGGCGAGTCAGCAGTTGGATAACCTACTAGTTCATCTACTGGCAAAGTCACACCTGGCAATGACGGATAACTCTCTTCGGGATGAGATGGTAGATCAGGATATGAAAGTTTATCCTCTGGGTAATGTGGAATCTCAGCAGATGCAAAATCATCTTCGAAGTCTTTTGGTAATGCAGCATGTGGTACAGATGGATAGCCTTCTTGTGGATAAGTCGGCGAGTCAGCAGTTGGATAACCTACTAGTTCATCTACTGGCAAAGTCACACCTGGCAATGACGGATAACTCTCTTCGGGATGAGATGGTAGATCAGGATATGAAAGTTTATCCTCTGGGTAATGTGGAATCTCAGCAGATGCAAAATCATCTTCGAAGTCTTTTGGTAATGCAGCATCTGGTACAGATGGATAGCCTTCTTGTGGATAAGTCGGCGAGTCAGCAGTTGGATAACCTACTAGTTCATCTACTGGTAAAGTCACACCTGGCAATGAGGGATAACTCTCTTCGGGATGAGATGGTAGATCAGGATATGAGAGTTTATCCTCTGGGTAATGTGGAATCTCAGCAGATGCAAAATCATCTTCGAAGTCTTTTGGTAATGCAGCATGTGGTAGAGATGGATAGCCTTCTTGTGGATAAGTCGGCGAGTCAGCAGTTGGATAACCTACTAGTTCATCTACTGGCAAAGTCACACCTGGCAATGACGGGTAACTCTCTTCGGGATGAGATGGTAGATCAGGATATGAAAGTTTATCCTCTGGGTAATGTGGAATCTCAGCAGATGCAAAATCATCTTCGAAGTCTTTTGGTAATGCAGCATGTGGTACAGATGGATAGCCTTCTTGTGGATAAGTCGGCGAGTCAGCAGTTGGATAACCTACTAGTTCATCTACTGGCAAAGTCACACCTGGCAATGACGGATAACTCTCTTCGGGATGAGATGGTAGATCAGGATATGAAAGTTTATCCTCTGGGTAATGTGGAATCTCAGCAGATGCAAAATCATCTTCGAAGTCTTTTGGTAATGCAGCATGTGGTACAGATGGATAGCCTTCTTGTGGATAAGTCGGCGAGTCAGCAGTTGGATAACCTACTAGTTCATCTACTGGCAAAGTCACACCTGGTAATGACGGATAACTCTCTTCGGGATGAGATGGTAGATCAGGATATGAAAGTTTATCCTCTGGGTAATGTGGAATCTCAGCAGATGCAAAATCATCTTCGAAGTCTTTTGGTAATGCAGCATGTGGTAGAGATGGATAGCCTTCTTGTGGATAAGTCGGCGAGTCAGCAGTTGGATAACCTACTAGTTCATCTACTGGCAAAGTCACACCTGGCAATGACGGATAACTCTCTTCGGGATGAGATGGTAGATCAGGATATGAGAGTTTATCCTCTGGGTATTGTGGAATCTCAGTAGTTGCAAAATCATCTTCGAAGTCTTTTGGTAATGCAGCATGTGGTACAGATGCATAGCCTTCATGTGGATAAGTCGGCGAGTAAGCATTTGGATAACCTACTAGTTCATCTACTGGCAAAGTCACACCTGGCAATGACGGATAACTCTCTTCGGGATGAGATGGTAGATCAGGATATGAAAGTTTATCCTCTGGGTAATGTGGAATCTCAGCAGATGCAAAATCATCTTCGAAGTCTTTTGGTAATGCAGCATGTGGTACAGATGGATAGCCTTCTTGTGGATAAGTCGGCGAGTCAGCAGTCGGATAACCTACTAGTTCATCAACTGGCAAAGTCACACCTGGCAATGACGGATAACTCTCTTCGGGATGAGATGGTAGATCAGGATATGAAAGTTTATCCTCTGGGTAATGTGGAATCTCAGCAGATGCAAAATCATCTTCGAAGTCTTTTGGTAATGCAGCATGTGGTAGAGATGGATAGCCTTCTTGTGGATAAGTCGGCGAGTCAGCCGTTGGATAACCTACTAGTTCATCTACTGGCAAAGTCACACCTGGCAATGACGGATAACTCTCTTCGGGATGAGATGGTAGATCAGGATATGAAAGTTTATCCTCTGGGTAATGTGGAATCTCAGCAGATGCAAAATCATCTTCGAAGTCTTTTGGTAATGCAGCATGTGGTACAGATGGATAGCCTTCTTGTGGATAAGTCGGCGAGTCAGCAGTTGGATACCCTACTAGTTCATCAACTGGCAAAGTCACATCTGGCAATGACGGATAACTCTCTTCGGGATGAGATGGTAGATCAGGATATGAAAGTTTATCCTCTGGGTAATGTGGAATCTCAGCAGATGCAAAATCATCTTCGAAGTCTTTTGGTAATGCAGCATGTGGTACAGATGGATAGCCTTCTTGTGGATAAGTCGGCGAGTCAGCAGTTGGATAACCTACTAGTTCATCAACTGGCAAAGTCACACCTGGCAATGACGGATAACTCTCTTCGGGATGAGATGGTAGATCAGGATATGAAAGTTTATCCTCTGGGTAATGTGGAATCTCAGCAGATGCAAAATCATCTTCGAAGTCTTTTGGTAATGCAGCATGTGGTACAGATGGATAGCCTTCTTGTGGATAAGTCGGCGAGTCAGCAGTCGGATAACCTACTAGTTCATCAACTGGCAAAGTCACACCTGGCAATGACGGATAACTCTCTTCGGGATGAGATGGTAGATCAGGATATGAAAATTTATCCTCTGGGTAATGTGGAATCTCAGCAGATGCAAAATCATCTTCGAAGTCTTTTGGTAATGCAGCATGTGGTAGAGATGGATAGCCTTCTTGTGGATAAGTCGGCGAGTCAGCCGTTGGATAACCTACTAGTTCATCTACTGGCAAAGTCACACCTGGCAATGACGGATAACTCTCTTCGGGATGAGATGGTAGATCAGGATATGAAAGTTTATCCTCTGGGTAATGTGGAATCTCAGCAGATGCAAAATCATCTTCGAAGTCTTTTGGTAATGCAGCATGTGGTACAGATGGATAGCCTTCTTGTGGATAAGTCGGCGAGTCAGCAGTTGGATAACCTACTAGTTCATCTACTGGCAAGGTAACACCTGGAAATGACGGATAACTCTCTTCGGGATGAGATGGTAGATTAGGATATGAAAGTTTATCCTCTGGGTAATGTGGAATCTCAGCAGATGCAAAATCATCTTCGAAGTCTTTTGGTAATGCAGCATGTGGTACAGATGGATAGCCTTCTTGTGGATAAGTCGGCGAGTCAGCAGTTGGATAACCTACTAGTTCATCTACTGGCAAAGTCACACCTGGCAATGACGGATAACTCTCTTCGGGATGAGATGGTAGATCAGGATATGAAAGTTTATCCTCTGGGTAATGTGGAATCTCAGCAGATGCAAAATCATCTTCGAAGTCTTTTGGTAATGCAGCATGTGGTACAGATGGATAGCCTTCTTGTGGATAAGTCGGCGAGTCAGCAGTTGGATAACCTACTAGTTCATCTACTGGCAAGGTAACACCTGGAAATGACGGATAACTCTCTTCGGGATGAGATGGTAGATTAGGATATGAAAGTTTATCCTCTGGGTAATGTGGAATCTCAGCAGATGCAAAATCATCTTCGAAGTCTTTTGGTAATGCAGCATGCGGTAGAGATGGATAGCCTTCTTGTGGATAAGTCGGCGAGTCAGCAGTTGGATAACCTACTAGTTCATCTACTGGCAAAGTCACACCTGGCAATGACGGATAACTCTCTTCGGGATGAGATGGTAGATCAGGATATGAAAGTTTATCCTCTGGGTAATGTGGAATCTCAGCAGATGCAAAATCATCTTCGAAGTCTTTTGGTAATGCAGCATGTGGTACAGATGGATAGCCTTCTTGTGGATAAGTCGGCGAGTCAGCAGTTGGATAACCTACTAGTTCATCTACTGGCAAAGTCACACCTGGCAATGACGGATAACTCTCTTCGGGATGAGATGGTAGATCAGGATATGAAAGTTTATCCTCTGGGTAATGTGGAATCTCAGCAGATGCAAAATCATCTTCGAAGTCTTTTGGTAATGCAGCATCTGGTACAGATGGATAGCCTTCTTGTGGATAAGTCGGCGAGTCAGCAGTTGGATAACCTACTAGTTCATCTACTGGTAAAGTCACACCTGGCAATGAGGGATAACTCTCTTCGGGATGAGATGGTAGATCAGGATATGAGAGTTTATCCTCTGGGTAATGTGGAATCTCAGCAGATGCAAAATCATCTTCGAAGTCTTTTGGTAATGCAGCATGTGGTACAGATGGATAGCCTTCTTGTGGATAAGTCGGCGAGTCAGCAGTTGGATAACCTACTAGTTCATCTACTGGCAAAGTCACACCTGGCAATGACGGATAACTCTCTTCGGGATGAGATGGTAGATCAGGATATGAAAGTTTATCCTCTGGGTAATGTGGAATCTCAGCAGATGCAAAATCATCTTCGAAGTCTTTTGGTAATGCAGCATGTGGTACAGATGGATAGCCTTCTTGTGGATAAGTCGGCGAGTCAGCAGTTGGATAACCTACTAGTTCATCTACTGGCAAAGTCACACCTGGTAATGACGGATAACTCTCTTCGGGATGAGATGGTAGATCAGGATATGAAAGTTTATCCTCTGGGTAATGTGGAATCTCAGCAGATGCAAAATCATCTTCGAAGTCTTTTGGTAATGCAGCATGTGGTAGAGATGGATAGCCTTCTTGTGGATAAGTCGGCGAGTCAGCAGTTGGATAACCTACTAGTTCATCTACTGGCAAAGTCACACCTGGCAATGACGGATAACTCTCTTCGGGATGAGATGGTAGATCAGGATATGAGAGTTTATCCTCTGGGTATTGTGGAATCTCAGTAGTTGCAAAATCATCTTCGAAGTCTTTTGGTAATGCAGCATGTGGTACAGATGCATAGCCTTCATGTGGATAAGTCGGCGAGTAAGCATTTGGATAACCTACTAGTTCATCTACTGGCAAAGTCACACCTGGCAATGACGGATAACTCTCTTCGGGATGAGATGGTAGATCAGGATATGAAAGTTTATCCTCTGGGTAATGTGGAATCTCAGCAGATGCAAAATCATCTTCGAAGTCTTTTGGTAATGCAGCATGTGGTACAGATGGATAGCCTTCTTGTGGATAAGTCGGCGAGTCAGCAGTCGGATAACCTACTAGTTCATCAACTGGCAAAGTCACACCTGGCAATGACGGATAACTCTCTTCGGGATGAGATGGTAGATCAGGATATGAAAGTTTATCCTCTGGGTAATGTGGAATCTCAGCAGATGCAAAATCATCTTCGAAGTCTTTTGGTAATGCAGCATGTGGTAGAGATGGATAGCCTTCTTGTGGATAAGTCGGCGAGTCAGCCGTTGGATAACCTACTAGTTCATCTACTGGCAAAGTCACACCTGGCAATGACGGATAACTCTCTTCGGGATGAGATGGTAGATCAGGATATGAAAGTTTATCCTCTGGGTAATGTGGAATCTCAGCAGATGCAAAATCATCTTCGAAGTCTTTTGGTAATGCAGCATGTGGTACAGATGGATAGCCTTCTTGTGGATAAGTCGGCGAGTCAGCAGTTGGATACCCTACTAGTTCATCAACTGGCAAAGTCACACCTGGCAATGACGGATAACTCTCTTCGGGATGAGATGGTAGATCAGGATATGAAAGTTTATCCTCTGGGTAATGTGGAATCTCAGCAGATGCAAAATCATCTTCGAAGTCTTTTGGTAATGCAGCATGTGGTACAGATGGATAGCCTTCTTGTGGATAAGTCGGCGAGTCAGCAGTTGGATAACCTACTAGTTCATCAACTGGCAAAGTCACACCTGGCAATGACGGATAACTCTCTTCGGGATGAGATGGTAGATCAGGATATGAAAGTTTATCCTCTGGGTAATGTGGAATCTCAGCAGATGCAAAATCATCTTCGAAGTCTTTTGGTAATGCAGCATGTGGTACAGATGGATAGCCTTCTTGTGGATAAGTCGGCGAGTCAGCAGTCGGATAACCTACTAGTTCATCAACTGGCAAATTCACACCTGGCAATGACGGATAACTCTCTTCGGGATGAGATGGTAGATCAGGATATGAAAGTTTATCCTCTGGGTAATGTGGAATCTCAGCAGATGCAAAATCATCTTCGAAGTCTTTTGGTAATGCAGCATGTGGTAGAGATGGATAGCCTTCTTGTGGATAAGTCGGCGAGTCAGCCGTTGGATAACCTACTAGTTCATCTACTGGCAAAGTCACACCTGGCAATGACGGATAACTCTCTTCGGGATGAGATGGTAGATCAGGATATGAAAGTTTATCCTCTGGGTAATGTGGAATCTCAGCAGATGCAAAATCATCTTCGAAGTCTTTTGGTAATGCAGCATGTGGTACAGATGGATAGCCTTCTTGTGGATAAGTCGGCGAGTCAGCAGTTGGATACCCTACTAGTTCATCAACTGGCAAAGTCACACCTGGCAATGACGGATAACTCTCTTCGGGATAAGATGGTAGATCAGGATATGAAAGTTTATCCTCTGGGTAATGTGGAATCTCAGCAGATGCAAAATCATCTTCGAAGTCTTTTGGTAATGCAGCATGTGGTAGAGATGGATAGCCTTCTTGTGGATAAGTCGGCGAGTCAGCAGTTGGATAACCTACTAGTTCATCTACTGGCAAAGTCACACCTGGCAATGACGGATAACTCTCTTCGGGATGAGATGGTAGATCAGGATATGAAAGTTTATCCTCTGGGTAATGTGGAATCTCAGCAGATGCAAAATCATCTTCGAAGTCTTTTGGTAATGCAGCATCTGGTACAGATGGATAGCCTTCTTGTGGATAAGTCGGCGAGTCAGCAGTTGGATAACCTACTAGTTCATCTACTGGCAAAGTCACACGTGGCAATGACGGATAACTCTCTTCGGGATGAGATGGTAGATCAGGATATGAGAGTTTATCCTCTGGGTAATGTGGAATCTCAGCAGATGCAAAATCATCTTCGAAGTCTTTTGGTAATGCAGCATGTGGTACAGATGGATAGCCTTCTTGTGGATAAGTCGGCGAGTCAGCAGTTGGATAACCTACTAGTTCATCTACTGGTAAAGTCACACCTGGCAATGAGGGATAACTCTCTTCGGGATGAGATGGTAGATCAGGATATGAAAGTTTATCCTCTGGGTAATGTGGAATCTCAGCAGATGCAAAATCATCTTCGAAGTCTTTTGGTAATGCAGCATGTGGTAGAGATGGATAGCTTTCTTGTGGATAAGTCGGCGAGTCAGCAGATGGATAACCTACTAGTTCATCTACTGGCAAAGTCACACCTGGCAATGACGGATAACTCTCTTCGGGATGAGATGGTAGATCAGGATATGAAAGTTTATCCTCTGGGTAATGTGGAATCTTAGCAGATGCAAAATCATCTTCGAAGTCTTTTGGTAATGCAGCATGTGGTAGAGATGGATAGCCTTCTTGTGGATAAGTCGGCGAGTCAGCAGTTGGATAACCTACTAGTTCATCTACTGGCAAAGTCACACCTGGCAATGACGGATAACTCTCTTCGGGATGAGATGGTAGATCAGGATATGAAAGTTTATCCTCTGGGTAATGTGGAATCTCAGCAGATGCAAAATCATCTTCGAAGTCTTTTGGTAATGCAGCATGTGGTACAGATGGATAGCCTTCTTGTGGATAAGTCGGCGAGTCAGCAGTTGGATAACCTACTAGCTCGTCAACTGGCAAAGTCACACCTGGCAATGACGGATAACTCTCTTCGGGATGAGATGGTAGATCAGGATATGAAAGTTTATCCTCTGGGTAATGTGGAATCTCAGCAGATGCAAAATCATCTTCGAAGTCTTTTGGTAATGCAGCATGTGGTAGAGATGGATAGCCTTCTTGTGGATAAGTCGGCGAGTCAGCCGTTGGATAACCTACTAGTTCATCTACTGGCAAAGTCACACCTGGCAATGACGGATAACTCTCTTCGGGATGAGATGGTAGATCAGGATATGAAAGTTTATCCTCTGGGTAATGTGGAATCTCAGCAGATGCAAAATCATCTTCGAAGTCTTTTGGTAATGCAGCATGTGGTACAGATGGATAGCCTTCTTGTGGATAAGTCGGCGAGTCAGCAGTTGGATACCCTACTAGTTCATCAACTGGCAAAGTCACACCTGGCAATGACGGATAACTCTCTTCGGGATGAGATGGTAGATCAGGATATGAAAGTTTATCCTCTGGGTAATGTGGAATCTCAGCAGATGCAAAATCATCTTCGAAGTCTTTTGGTAATGCAGCATGTGGTAGAGATGGATAGCCTTCTTGTGGATAAGTCGGCGAGTCAGCAGTTGGATAACCTACTAGTTCATCAACTGGCAAAGTCACACCTGGCAATGACGGATAACTCTCTTCGGGATGAGATGGTAGATCAGGATATGAAAGTTTATCCTCTGGGTAATGTGGAATCTCAGCAGATGCAAAATCATCTTCGAAGTCTTTTGGTAATGCAGCATGTGGTAGAGATGGATAGCCTTCTTGTGGATAAGTCGGCGAGTCAGCAGTTGGATAACCTACTAGTTCATCTACTGGCAAAGTCACACCTGGCAATGACGGATAACTCTCTTCGGGATGAGATGGTAGATCAGGATATGAAAGTTTATCCTCTGGGTAATGTGGAATCTCAGCAGATGCAAAATCATCTTCGAAGTCTTTTGGTAATGCAGCATCTGGTACAGATGGATAGCCTTCTTGTGGATAAGTCGGCGAGTCAGCAGTTGGATAACCTACTAGTTCATCTACTGGCAAAGTCACACCTGGCAATGACGGATAACTCTCTTCGGGATGAGATGGTAGATCAGGATATGAGAGTTTATCCTCTGGGTAATGTGGAATCTCAGCAGATGCAAAATCATCTTCGAAGTCTTTTGGTAATGCAGCATGTGGTACAGATGGATAGCCTTCTTGTGGATAAGTCGGCGAGTCAGCAGTTGGATAACCTACTAGTTCATCTACTGGTAAAGTCACACCTGGCAATGAGGGATAACTCTCTTCGGGATGAGATGGTAGATCAGGATATGAAAGTTTATCCTCTGGGTAATGTGGAATCTCAGCAGATGCAAAATCATCTTCGAAGTCTTTTGGTAATGCAGCATCTGGTACAGATGGATAGCCTTCTTGTGGATAAGTCGGCGAGTCAGCAGTTGGATAACCTACTAGTTCATCTACTGGTAAAGTCACACCTGGCAATGAGGGATAACTCTCTTCGGGATGAGATGGTAGATCAGGATATGAAAGTTTATCCTCTGGGTAATGTGGAATCTCAGCAGATGCAAAATCATCTTCGAAGTCTTTTGGTAATGCAGCATGTGGTAGAGATGGATAGCCTTCTTGTGGATAAGTCGGCGAGTCAGCAGTTGGATAACCTACTAGTTCATCTACTGGCAAAGTCACACCTGGCAATGACGGATAACTCTCTTCGGGATGAGATGGTAGATCAGGATATGAAAGTTTATCCTCTGGGTAATGTGGAATCTCAGCAGATGCAAAATCATCTTCGAAGTCTTTTGGTAATGCAGCATCTGGTACAGATGGATAGCCTTCTTGTGGATAAGTCGGCGAGTCAGCAGTTGGATAACCTACTAGTTCATCTACTGGTAAAGTCACACCTGGCAATGAGGGATAACTCTCTTCGGGATGAGATGGTAGATCAGGATATGAAAGTTTATCCTCTGGGTAATGTGGAATCTCAGCAGATGCAAAATCATCTTCGAAGTCTTTTGGTAATGCAGCATGTGGTAGAGATGGATAGCCTTCTTGTGGATAAGTCGGCGAGTCAGCCGTTGCATAACCTACTAGTTCATCTACTG
The DNA here is from genome assembly GCA_943737955.2 of Myopa tessellatipennis. Lineage (NCBI taxonomy): Eukaryota > Metazoa > Arthropoda > Insecta > Diptera > Conopidae > Myopa > Myopa tessellatipennis. The sequence continues at coordinate 60,594,253 of OX031314.1, read as the reverse complement.
GCAAAGTCACACCTGGCAATGACGGATAACTCTCTTCGGCATGAGATGGTAGATCAGGATATGAAAGTTTATCCTCTGGGTAATGTGGAATCTCAGCAGATGCAAAATCATCTTCGAAGTCTTTTGGTAATGCAGCATGTGGTACAGATGGATAGCCTTCTTGTGGATAAGTCGGCGAGTCAGCAGTTGGATAACCTACTAGTTCATCTACTGGCAAAGTCACACCTGGCAATGACGGATAACTCTCTTCGGGATGAGATGGTAGATCAGGATATGAAAGTTTATCCTCTGGGTAATGTGGAATCTCAGCAGATGCAAAATCATCTTCGAAGTCTTTTGGTAATGCAGCATGTGGTAGAGATGGATAGCCTTCTTGTGGATAAGTCGGCGAGTCAGCAGTTGGATAACCTACTAGTTCATCTACTGGTAAAGTCACACCTGGCAATGACGGATAACTCTCTTCGGGATGAGATGGTAGATCAGGATATGAAAGTTTATCCTCTGGGTAATGTGGAATCTCAGCAGATGCAAAATCATCTTCGAAGTCTTTTGGTAATGCAGCATGTGGTACAGATGGATAGCCTTCTTGTGGATAAGTCGGCGAGTCAGCAGTTGGATAACCTACTAGTTCATCTACTGGCAAAGTCACACCTGGCAATGACGGATAACTCTCTTCGGGATGAGATGGTAGAACAGGATATGAGAGTTTATCCACTGGGTAATGTGGAATCTCAGCAGATGCAAAATTATCTTCGAAGTCTTTTGGTAATGCAGCATGTGGTACAGATGAATAGCCTTCTTGTGGATAAGTCGGCGAGTCAGCAGTTGGATAACCTACTAGTTCATCTACTGGCAAAGTCACACCTGGCAATGACGGATAACTCTCTTCGGGATGAGATGGTAGATCAGGATATGTAAGTTTATCCTCTAGGTAATGTGGAATCTTAGCAGATGCAAAATCATCTTCGAAGTCTTTTGCTAATGCAGCATGTGGTACAGATGGATAGCCTTCTTGTGGATAAGTCGGCGAGTCAGCAGTTGGATAACCTACTAGTTCATCTACTGGCAAAGTCACACCTGGCAATGACGGATAACTCTCTTCGGGATGAGATGGTAGATCAGGATATGAAAGTTTATCCTCTGGGTAATGTGGAATCTCAGCAGATGCAAAATCATCTTCGAAGTCTTTTGGTAATGCAGCATCTGGTACAGATGGATAGCCTTCTTGTGGATAAGTCGGCGAGTCAGCAGTTGGATAACCTACTAGTTCATCTACTGGCAAAGTCACACCTGGCAATGACGGATAACTCTCTTCGGGATGAGATGGTAGATCAGGATATGAGAGTTTATCCTCTGGGTATTGTGGAATCTCAGTAGATGCAAAATCATCTTCGAAGTCTTTTGGTAATGCAGCATGTGGTACAGATGGATAGCCTTCTTGTGGATAAGTCGGCGAGTCAGCAGTTGGATAACATACTAGTTCATCTACTGGCAAAGTCACACCTGGCAATGACGGATAACTCTCTTCGGGATGAGATGGTAGATCAGGATATGAGAGTTTATCCTCTGGGTAATGTGGAATCTCAGCAGATGCAAAATCATCTTCGAAGTCTTTTGATAATGCAGCATGTGGTACAGATGGATAGCCTTCTTGTGGATAAGTCGGCGAGTCAGCAGTTGGATAACCTACTAGTTCATCAACTGGTAAAGTCACACCTGGCAATGACGGATAACTCTCTTCGGGATGAGATGGTAGATCAGGATATGAGAGTTTATCCTCTGGGTAATGTGGAATCTCAGCAGATGCAAAATCATCTTCGAAGTCTTTTGGTAATGCAGCATGTGGTACAGATGGATAGCCTTCTTGTGGATAAGTCGGCGAGTCAGCAGTTGGATAACCTACTAGTTCATCTACTGGCAAAGTCACACCTGGCAATGACGGATAACTCTCTTCGGGATGAGATGGTAGATCAGGATATGAAAGTTTATCCTCTGGGTAATGTGGAATCTTAGCAGATGCAAAATCATCTTCGAAGTCTTTTGGTAATGCAGCATGTGGTAGAGATGGATAGCCTTCTTGTGGATAAGTCGGCGAGTCAGCAGTTGGATAACCTACTAGTTCATCTACTGGCAAAGTCACACCTGGCAATGACGGATAACTCTCTTCGGGATGAGATGGTAGATCAGGATATGAAAGTTTATCCTCTGGGTAATGTGGAATCTCAGCAGATGCAAAATCATCTTCGAAGTCTTTTGGTAATGCAGCATGTGGTACAGATGGATAGCCTTCTTGTGGATAAGTCGGCGAGTAAGCAGTTGGATAACCTACTAGTTCATCTACTGGCAAAGTCACACCTGGCAATGACGGATAACTCTCTTCGGGATGAGATGGTAGATCAGGATAAGAAAGTTTATCCTCTGGGTAATGTGGAATCTCAGCAGATGCAAAATCATCTTCGAAGTCTTTTAGTAATGCAGCATGTGGTAGAGATGGATAGCCTTCTTGTGGATAAGTCGGCGAGTCAGCAGTTGGATAACCTACTAGTTCATCTACTGGCAAAGTCACACCTGGCAATGACGGATAACTCTCTTCGGGATGAGATGGTAGATCAGGATATGAAAGTTTATCCTCTGGGTAATGTGGAATCTCAGCAGATGCAAAATCATCTTCGAAGTCTTTTGGTAATGCAGCATGTGGCACAGATGGATAGCCTTCTTGTGGATAAGTCGGCGAGTAAGCAGTTGGATAACCTACTAGTTCATCTACTGGCAAAGTCACACCTGGCAATGACGGATAACTCTCTTCGGGATGAGATGGTAGATCAGGATATGAAAGTTTATCCTCTGGGTAATGTGGAATCACAGCAGATGCAAAATCATCTTCGAAGTCTTTTGGTAATGCAGCATGTGGTACAGATGGATAGCCTTCTTGTGGATAAGTCGGCGAGTCAGCAGTTGGATAACCTACTAGTTCATCTACTGGCAAAGTCACACCTGGCAATGACGGATAACTCTCTTCGGGATGAGATGGTAGATCAGGATATGAAAGTTTATCCTCTGGGTAATGTGGAATCTCAGCAGATGCAAAATCATCTTCGAAGTCTTTTGGTAATGCAGCATGTGGTAGAGATGGATAGCCTTCTTGTGGATAAGTCGGCGAGTCAGCAGTTGGATAACCTACTAGTTCATCTACTGGCAAAGTCACACCTGGTAATGACGGATAACTCTCTTCGGGATGAGATGGTAGATCAGGATATGAAAGTTTATCCTCTGGGTAATGTGGAATCTCAGCAGATGCAAAATCATCTTCGAAGTCTTTTGGTAATGCAGCATCTGGTACAGATGGATAGCCTTCTTGTGGATAAGTCGGCGAGTAAGCAGTTGGATAACCTACTAGTTCATCTACTGGCAAAGTCACACCTGGCAATGACGGATAACTCTCTTCGGGATGAGATGGTAGATCAGGATATGAGAGTTTATCCTCTGGGTAATGTGGAATCTCAGCAGATGCAAAATCATCTTCGAAGTCTTTTGGTAATGCAGCATGTGGTACAGATGGATAGCTTTCTTGTGGATATGTCGGCGAGTCAGCAGTTGGATAACCTACTAGTTCATCTACTGGTAAAGTCACACCTGGCAATGAGGGATAACTCTCTTCGGGATGAGATGGTAGATCAGGATATGAAAGTTTATACTCTGGGTAATGTGGAATCTTAGCAGATGCAAAATCATCTTCGAAGTCTTTTGGTAATGCAGCATGTGGTAGAGATGGATAGCCTTCTTGTGGATAAGTCGGCGAGTCAGCCGTTGGATAACCTACTAGTTCATCTACTGGCAAAGTCACACCTGGCAATGAGGGATAACTCTCTTCGGGATGAGATGGTAGATCAGGATATGAAAGTTTATCCTCTGGGTAATGTGGAATCTCAGCAGATGCAAAATCATCTTCGAAGTCTTTTGGTAATGCAGCATCTGGTACAGATGGATAGCCTTCTTGTGGGTAAGTCGGCCAGTCAGCAGATGGATAACCTACTTGTTCATCTACTGGCAAAGTCACACCTGGCAATGACGGATAACTCTCTTCGGGATGAGATGGTAGATCAGGATATGAAAGTTTATCCTCTGGGTAATGTGGAATCTTAGCAGATGCAAAATCATCTTCGAAGTCTTTTGGTAATGCAGCATGTGGTAGAGATGGATAGCCTTCTTGTGGATAAGTCGGCGAGTCAGCCGTTGCATAACCTACTAGTTCATCTACTGGCAAAGTCACACCTGGCAATGACGGATAACTCTCTTCGGGATGAGATGGTAGATCAGGATATGAAAGTTTATCCTCTGGGTAATGTGGAATCTCAGCAGATGCAAAATCATCTTCGAAGTCTTTTGGTAATGCAGCATGTGGTACAGATGGATAGCCTTCTTGTGGATAAGTCGGCGAGTCAGCAGTTGGATAACCTACTAGTTCATCTACTGGCAAAGTCACACCTGGCAATGACGGATAACTCTCTTCGGGATGAGATGGTAGATCAGGATATGAAAGTTTATCCTCTGGGTAATGTGGAATCTCAGCAGATGCAAAATCATCTTCGAAGTCTTTTGGTAATGCAGCATCTGGTACAGATGGATAGCCTTCTTGTGGATAAGTCGGCGAGTCAGCAATTGGATAACCTACTAGTTCATCTACTGGCAAAGTCACACCTGGCAATGACGGATAACTCTCTTCGGGATGAGATGGTAGATTAGGATATGAGAGTTTATCCTCTGGGTAATGTGGAATCTCAGCAGATGCAAAATCATCTTCGAAGTCTTTTGGTAATGCAGCATGTGGTACAGATGGATAGCCTTCTTTTGGATAAGTCGGCGAGTCAGCAGTTGGATAACCTACTAGTTCATCTACTGGTAAAGTCACACCTGGCAATGACGGATAACTCTCTTCGGGATGAGATGGTAGGTCAGGATATGAAAGTTTATCCTCTGGGTAATGTGGAATCTCAGCAGATGCAAAATCATCTTCGAAGTCTTTTGGTAATGCAGCATGTGGTACAGATGGATAGCCTTCTTGTGGATAAGTCGGCGAGTCAGCAGTTGGATAACCTACTAGTTCATCTACTGGTAAAGTCACACCTGGCAATGACGGATAACTCTCTTCGGGATGAGATGGTAGATCAGGATATGAAAGTTTACCCTCTGGGTAATGTGGAATCTCAGCAGATGCAAAATCATCTTCGAAGTCTTTTGGTAATGCAGCATGTGGTACAGATGGATAGCCTTCTTGTGGATAAGTCGGCGAGTCAGCAGTTGGATACCCTACTAGTTCATCAACTGGCAAAGTCACACCTGGCAATGACGGATAACTCTCTTCGGGATGAGATGGTAGATCAGGATATGAAAGTTTATCCTCTGGGTAATGTGGAATCTCAGCAGATGCAAAATCATCTTCGAAGTCTTTTGGTAATGCAGCATGTGGTAGAGATGGATAGCCTTCTTGTGGATAAGTCGGCGAGTCAGCAGTTGGATAACCTACTAGTTCATCTACTGGCAAAGTCACACCTGGCAATGACGGATAACTCTCTTCGGGATGAGATGGTAGATCAGGATATGAAAGTTTATCCTCTGGGTAATGTGGAATCTCAGCAGATGCAAAATCATCTTCGAAGTCTTTTGGTAATGCAGCATGTGGTACAGATGGATAGCCTTCTTGTGGATAAGTCGGCGAGTAAGCAGTTGGATAACCTACTAGTTCATCTACTGGCAAAGTCACACCTGGCAATGACGGATAACTCTCTTCGGGATGAGATGGTAGATCAGGATAAGAAAGTTTATCCTCTGGGTAATGTGGAATCTCAGCAGATGCAAAATCATCTTCGAAGTCTTTTAGTAATGCAGCATGTGGTAGAGATGGATAGCCTTCTTGTGGATAAGTCGGCGAGTCAGCAGTTGGATAACCTACTAGTTCATCTACTGGCAAAGTCACACCTGGCAATGACGGATAACTCTCTTCGGGATGAGATGGTAGATCAGGATATGAAAGTTTATCCTCTGGGTAATGTGGAATCTCAGCAGATGCAAAATCATCTTCGAAGTCTTTTGGTAATGCAGCATGTGGCACAGATGGATAGCCTTCTTGTGGATAAGTCGGCGAGTAAGCAGTTGGATAACCTACTAGTTCATCTACTGGCAAAGTCACACCTGGCAATGACGGATAACTCTCTTCGGGATGAGATGGTAGATCAGGATATGAAAGTTTATCCTCTGGGTAATGTGGAATCACAGCAGATGCAAAATCATCTTCGAAGTCTTTTGGTAATGCAGCATGTGGTACAGATGGATAGCCTTCTTGTGGATAAGTCGGCGAGTCAGCAGTTGGATAACCTACTAGTTCATCTACTGGCAAAGTCACACCTGGCAATGACGGATAACTCTCTTCGGGATGAGATGGTAGATCAGGATATGAAAGTTTATCCTCTGGGTAATGTGGAATCTCAGCAGATGCAAAATCATCTTCGAAGTCTTTTGGTAATGCAGCATGTGGTAGAGATGGATAGCCTTCTTGTGGATAAGTCGGCGAGTCAGCAGTTGGATAACCTACTAGTTCATCTACTGGCAAAGTCACACCTGGTAATGACGGATAACTCTCTTCGGGATGAGATGGTAGATCAGGATATGAAAGTTTATCCTCTGGGTAATGTGGAATCTCAGCAGATGCAAAATCATCTTCGAAGTCTTTTGGTAATGCAGCATCTGGTACAGATGGATAGCCTTCTTGTGGATAAGTCGGCGAGTAAGCAGTTGGATAACCTACTAGTTCATCTACTGGCAAAGTCACACCTGGCAATGACGGATAACTCTCTTCGGGATGAGATGGTAGATCAGGATATGAGAGTTTATCCTCTGGGTAATGTGGAATCTCAGCAGATGCAAAATCATCTTCGAAGTCTTTTGGTAATGCAGCATGTGGTACAGATGGATAGCTTTCTTGTGGATATGTCGGCGAGTCAGCAGTTGGATAACCTACTAGTTCATCTACTGGTAAAGTCACACCTGGCAATGAGGGATAACTCTCTTCGGGATGAGATGGTAGATCAGGATATGAAAGTTTATACTCTGGGTAATGTGGAATCTTAGCAGATGCAAAATCATCTTCGAAGTCTTTTGGTAATGCAGCATGTGGTAGAGATGGATAGCCTTCTTGTGGATAAGTCGGCGAGTCAGCCGTTGGATAACCTACTAGTTCATCTACTGGCAAAGTCACACCTGGCAATGAGGGATAACTCTCTTCGGGATGAGATGGTAGATCAGGATATGAAAGTTTATCCTCTGGGTAATGTGGAATCTCAGCAGATGCAAAATCATCTTCGAAGTCTTTTGGTAATGCAGCATCTGGTACAGATGGATAGCCTTCTTGTGGGTAAGTCGGCCAGTCAGCAGATGGATAACCTACTTGTTCATCTACTGGCAAAGTCACACCTGGCAATGACGGATAACTCTCTTCGGGATGAGATGGTAGATCAGGATATGAAAGTTTATCCTCTGGGTAATGTGGAATCTTAGCAGATGCAAAATCATCTTCGAAGTCTTTTGGTAATGCAGCATGTGGTAGAGATGGATAGCCTTCTTGTGGATAAGTCGGCGAGTCAGCCGTTGCATAACCTACTAGTTCATCTACTGGCAAAGTCACACCTGGCAATGACGGATAACTCTCTTCGGGATGAGATGGTAGATCAGGATATGAAAGTTTATCCTCTGGGTAATGTGGAATCTCAGCAGATGCAAAATCATCTTCGAAGTCTTTTGGTAATGCAGCATGTGGTACAGATGGATAGCCTTCTTGTGGATAAGTCGGCGAGTCAGCAGTTGGATAACCTACTAGTTCATCTACTGGCAAAGTCACACCTGGCAATGACGGATAACTCTCTTCGGGATGAGATGGTAGATCAGGATATGAAAGTTTATCCTCTGGGTAATGTGGAATCTCAGCAGATGCAAAATCATCTTCGAAGTCTTTTGGTAATGCAGCATCTGGTACAGATGGATAGCCTTCTTGTGGATAAGTCGGCGAGTCAGCAATTGGATAACCTACTAGTTCATCTACTGGCAAAGTCACACCTGGCAATGACGGATAACTCTCTTCGGGATGAGATGGTAGATTAGGATATGAGAGTTTATCCTCTGGGTAATGTGGAATCTCAGCAGATGCAAAATCATCTTCGAAGTCTTTTGGTAATGCAGCATGTGGTACAGATGGATAGCCTTCTTTTGGATAAGTCGGCGAGTCAGCAGTTGGATAACCTACTAGTTCATCTACTGGTAAAGTCACACCTGGCAATGACGGATAACTCTCTTCGGGATGAGATGGTAGGTCAGGATATGAAAGTTTATCCTCTGGGTAATGTGGAATCTCAGCAGATGCAAAATCATCTTCGAAGTCTTTTGGTAATGCAGCATGTGGTACAGATGGATAGCCTTCTTGTGGATAAGTCGGCGAGTCAGCAGTTGGATAACCTACTAGTTCATCTACTGGTAAAGTCACACCTGGCAATGACGGATAACTCTCTTCGGGATGAGATGGTAGATCAGGATATGAAAGTTTACCCTCTGGGTAATGTGGAATCTCAGCAGATGCAAAATCATCTTCGAAGTCTTTTGGTAATGCAGCATCTGGTACAGATGGATAGCCTTCTTGTGGGTAAGTCGGCCAGTCAGCAGATGGATAACCTACTTGTTCATCTACTGGCAAAGTCACACCTGGCAATGACGGATAACTCTCTTCGGGATGAGATGGTAGATCAGGATATGAGAGTTTATCCTCTGGGTAATGTGGAATCTCAGCAGATGCAAAATCATCTTCGAAGTCTTTTGGTAATGCAGCATGCGGTAGAGATGGATAGCCTTCTTGTGGATAAGTCGGCGAGTCAGCCGTTGCATAACCTACTAGTTCATCTACTGGCAAAGTCACACCTGGCAATGACGGATAACTCTCTTCGGCATGAGATGGTAGATCAGGATATGAAAGTTTATCCTCTGGGTAATGTGGAATCTCAGCAGATGCAAAATCATCTTCGAAGTCTTTTGGTAAAGCAGCATGTGGTACAGATGGATAGCCTTCTTGTGGATAAGTCGGCGAGTCAGCAGTTGGATAACCTACTAGTTCATCTACTGGCAAAGTCACACCTGGCAATGACGGATAACTCTCTTCGGGATGAGATGGTAGATTAGGATATGAGAGTTTATCCTCTGGGTAATGTGGAATCTCAGCAGATGCAAAATCATCTTCGAAGTCTTTTGGTAATGCAGCATCTGGTACAGATGGATAGCCTTCTTGTGGATAAGTCGGCGAGTCAGCAGTTGGATAACCTACTAGTTCATCTACTGGCAAAGTCACACCTGGCAATGACGGATAACTCTCTTCGGGATGAGATGGTAGATTAGGATATGAGAGTTTATCCTCTGGGTAATGTGGAATCTCAGCAGATGCAAAATCATCTTCGAAGTCTTTTGGTAATGCAGCATGTGGTACAGATGGATAGCCTTCTTGTGGATAAGTCGGCGAGTCAGCAGTTGGATAACCTACTAGTTCATCTACTGGTAAAGTCACACCTGGCAATGACGGATAACTCTCTTCGGGATGAGATGGTAGATCAGGATATGAAAGTTTATCCTCTGGGTAATGTGGAATCTCAGCAGATGCAAAATCATCTTCGAAGTCTTTTGGTAATGCAGCATGTGGTACAGATGGATAGCCTTCTTGTGGATAAGTCGGCGAGTCAGCAGTTGGATAACCTACTAGTTCATCTACTGGTAAAGTCACACCTGGCAATGACGGATAACTCTCTTCGGGATGAGATGGTAGATCAGGATATGAAAGTTTACCCTCTGGGTAATGTGGAATCTCAGCAGATGCAAAATCATCTTCGAAGTCTTTTGCTAATGCAGCATGTGGTACAGATGGATAGCCTTCTTGTGGATAAGTCGGCGAGTCAGCAGTTGGATAACCTACTAGTTCATCTACTGGCAAAGTCACACCTGGCAATGACGGATAACTCTCTTCGGGATGAGATGGTAGATCAGGATATGAGAGTTTATCCTCTGGGTAATGTGGAATCTCAGCAGATGCAAAATCATCTTCGAAGTCTTTTGGTAATGCAGCATGTGGTACAGATGGATAGCCTTCTTGTGGATAAGTCGGCGAGTCAGCAGTTGGATAACCTACTAGTTCATCTACTGGTAAAGTCACACCTGGCAATGACGGATAACTCTCTTCGGGATGAGATGGTAGATCAGGATATGAAAGTTTATCCTCTGGGTAATGTGGAATCTCAGCAGATGCAAAATCATCTTCGAAGTCTTTTGGTAATGCAGCATGTGGTACAGATGGATAGCCTTCTTGTGGATAAGTCGGCGAGTCAGCAGTTGGATAACCTACTAGTTCATCTACTGGTAAAGTCACACCTGGCAATGACGGATAACTCTCTTCGGGATGAGATGGTAGATCAGGATATGAAAGTTTATCCTCTGGGTAATGTGGAATCTCAGCAGATGCAAAATCATCTTCGAAGTCTTTTGGTAATGCAGCATGTGGTACAGATGGATAGCCTTCTTGTGGATAAGTCGGCGAGTCAGCAGTTGGATAACCTACTAGTTCATCTACTGGCAAAGTCACACCTGGCAATGACGGATAACTCTCTTCGGGATGAGATGGTAGATCAGGATATGAGAGTTTATCCACTGGGTAATGTGGAATCTCAGCAGATGCAAAATTATCTTCGAAGTCTTTTGGTAATGCAGCATGTGGTACAGATGAATAGCCTTCTTGTGGATAAGTCGGCGAGTCAGCAGTTGGATAACCTACTAGTTCATCTACTGGCAAAGTCACACCTGGCAATGACGGATAACTCTCTTCGGGATGAGATGGTAGATCAGGATATGTAAGTTTATCCTCTAGGTAATGTGGAATCTTAGCAGATGCAAAATCATCTTCGAAGTCTTTTGCTAATGCAGCATGTGGTACAGATGGATAGCCTTCTTGTGGATAAGTCGGCGAGTCAGCAGTTGGATAACCTACTAGTTCATCTACTGGCAAAGTCACACCTGGCAATGACGGATAACTCTCTTCGGGATAAGATGGTAGATCAGGATATGAGAGTTTATCCTCTGGGTAATGTGGAATCTCAGCAGATGCAAAATCATCTTCGAAGTCTTTTGGTAATGCAGCATGTGGTACAGATGGATAGCCTTCTTGTGGATAAGTCGGCGAGTCAGCAGTTGGATAACCTACTAGTTCATCAACTGGCAAAGTCACACCTGGCAATGACGGATAACTCTCTTCGGGATGAGATGGTAGATCAGGATATGAGAGTTTATCCTCTGGGTAATGTGGAATCTCAGCAGATGCAAAATCATCTTCGAAGTCTTTTGGTAATGCAGCATGTGGTACAGATGGATAGCCTTCTTGTGGATATGTCGGCGAGTCAGCAGTTGGATAACCTACTAGTTCATCTACTGGCAAAGTCACACCTGGCAATGACGGATAACTCTCTTCGGGATGAGATGGTAGATCAGGATATGAAAGTTTATCCTCTGGGTAATGTGGAATCTTAGCAGATGCAAAATCATCTTCGAAGTCTGTTGGTAATGCAGCATGTGGTAGAGATGGATAGCCTTCTTGTGGATAAGTCGGCGAGTCAGCAGTTGGATAACCTACTAGTTCATCTACTGGCAAAGTCACACCTGGCAATGACGGATAACTCTCTTCGGGATGAGATGGTAGATCAGGATATGAAAGTTTATCCTCTGGGTAATGTGGAATCTCAGCAGATGCAAAATCATCTTCGAAGTCTTTTGGTAATGCAGCATGTGGTAGAGATGGATAGCCTTCTTGTGGATAAGTCGGCGAGTCAGCAGTTGGATAACCTACTAGTTCATCTACTGGCAAAGTCACACCTGGCAATGACGGATAACTCTCTTCGGGATGAGATGGTAGATCAGGATATGAAAGTTTATCCTCTGGGTAATGTGGAATCTCAGCAGATGCAAAATCATCTTCGAAGTCTTTTGGTAATGCAGCATGTGGTACAGATGGATAGCCTTCTTGTGGATAAGTCGGCGAGTAAGCAGTTGTATAACCTACTAGTTCATCTACTGGCAAAGTCACACCTGGCAATGACGGATAACTCTCTTCGGGATGAGATGGTAGATCAGGATATGAAAGTTTATCCTCTGGGTAATGTGGAATCTCAGCAGATGAAAAATCATCTTCGAAGTCTTTTGGTAATGCAGCATGTGGTACAGATGGATAGCCTTCTTGTGGATAAGTCGGCGAGTCAGCAGTTGGATAACCTACTAGTTCATCTACTGGCAAAGTCACACCTGGCAATGACGGATAACTCTCTTCGGGATGAGATGGTAGATCAGGATATGAAAGTTTATCCTCTGGGTAATGTGGAATCTCAGCAGATGCAAAATCATCTTCGAAGTCTTTTGGTAATGCAGCATGTGGTAGAGATGGATAGCCTTCTTGTGGATAAGTCGGCGAGTCAGCAGTTGGATAACCTACTAGTTCATCTACTGGCAAAGTCACACCTGGCAATGACGGATAACTCTCTTCGGGATGAGATGGTAGATCAGGATATGAGAGTTTATCCTCTGGGTAATGTGGAATCTCAGCAGATGAAAAATCATCTTCGAAGTCTTTTGGTAATGCAGCATGTGGTACAGATGGATAGCCTTCTTGTGGATAAGTCGGCGAGTCAGCAGTTGGATAACCTACTAGTTCATCTACTGGCAAAGTCACACCTGGCAATGACGGATAACTCTCTTCGGGATGAGATGGTAGATCAGGATATGTAAGTTTATCCTCTAGGTAATGTGGAATCTTAGCAGATGCAAAATCATCTTCGAAGTCTTTTGCTAATGCAGCATGTGGTACAGATGGATAGCCTTCTTGTGGATAAGTCGGCGAGTCAGCAGTTGGATAACCTACTAGTTCATCTACTGGCAAAGTCACACCTGGCAATGACGGATAACTCTCTTCGGGATGAGATGGTAGATTAGGATATGAGAGTTTATCCTCTGGGTAATGTGGAATCTCAGCAGATGCAAAATCATCTTCGAAGTCTTTTGGTAATGCAGCATGTGGTACAGATGGATAGCCTTCTTGTGGATAAGTCGGCGAGTCAGCAGTTGGATAACCTACTAGTTCATCTACTGGTAAAGTCACACCTGGCAATGACGGATAACTCTCTTCGGGATGAGATGGTAGATCAGGATATGAAAGTTTACCCTCTGGGTAATGTGGAATCTCAGCAGATGCAAAATCATCTTCGAAGTCTTTTGGTAATGCAGCATCTGGTACAGATGGATAGCCTTCTTGTGGATAAGTCGGCGAGTCAGCAGTTGGATAACCTACTAGTTCATCTACTGGCAAAGTCACACCTGGCAATGACGGATAACTCTCTTCGGGATGAGATGGTAGGTCAGGATATGAAAGTTTATCCTCTGGGTAATGTGGAATCTCAGCAGATGCAAAATCATCTTCGAAGTCTTTTGGTAATGCAGCATGTGGTACAGATGGATAGCCTTCTTGTGGATAAGTCGGCGAGTCAGCAGTTGGATAACCTACTAGTTCATCTACTGGCAAAGTCACACCTGGCAATGACGGATAACTCTCTTCGGGATGAGATGGTAGATTAGGATATGAGAGTTTATCCTCTGGGTAATGTGGAATCTCAGCAGATGCAAAATCATCTTCGAAGTCTTTTGGTAATGCAGCATGTGGTACAGATGGATAGCCTTCTTGTGGATAAGTCGGCGAGTCAGCAGTTGGATAACCTACTAGTTCATCTACTGGTAAAGTCACACCTGGCAATGACGGATAACTCTCTTCGGGATGAGATGGTAGATCAGGATATGAAAGTTTACCCTCTGGGTAATGTGGAATCTCAGCAGATGCAAAATCATCTTCGAAGTCTTTTGGTAATGCAGCATCTGGTACAGATGGATAGCCTTCTTGTGGATAAGTCGGCGAGTCAGCAGTTGGATAACCTACTAGTTCATCTACTGGTAAAGTCACACCTGGCAATGACGGATAACTCTCTTCGGGATGAGATGGTAGATCAGGATATGAAAGTTTACCCTCTGGGTAATGTGGAATCTCAGCAGATGCAAAATCATCTTCGAAGTCTTTTGGTAATGCAGCATCTGGTACAGATGGATAGCCTTCTTGTGGATAAGTCGGCGAGTCAGCAGTTGGATAACCTACTAGTTCATCTACTGGCAAAGTCACACCTGGCAATGACGGATAACTCTCTTCGGCATGAGATGGTAGATCAGGATATGAAAGTTTATCCTCTGGGTAATGTGGAATCTCAGCAGATGCAAAATCATCTTCGAAGTCTTTTGGTAAAGCAGCATGTGGTACAGATGGATAGCCTTCTTGTGGATAAGTCGGCGAGTCAGCAGTTGGATAACCTACTAGTTCATCTACTGGCAAAGTCACACCTGGCAATGACGGATAACTCTCTTCGGGATGAGATGGTAGATTAGGATATGAGAGTTTATCCTCTGGGTAATGTGGAATCTCAGCAGATGCAAAATCATCTTCGAAGTCTTTTGGTAATGCAGCATCTGGTACAGATGGATAGCCTTCTTGTGGATAAGTCGGCGAGTCAGCAGTTGGATAACCTACTAGTTCATCTACTGGCAAAGTCACACCTGGCAATGACGGATAACTCTCTTCGGGATGAGATGGTAGATTAGGATATGAGAGTTTATCCTCTGGGTAATGTGGAATCTCAGCAGATGCAAAATCATCTTCGAAGTCTTTTGGTAATGCAGCATGTGGTACAGATGGATAGCCTTCTTGTGGATAAGTCGGCGAGTCAGCAGTTGGATAACCTACTAGTTCATCTACTGGTAAAGTCACACCTGGCAATGACGGATAACTCTCTTCGGGATGAGATGGTAGATCAGGATATGAAAGTTTATCCTCTGGGTAATGTGGAATCTCAGCAGATGCAAAATCATCTTCGAAGTCTTTTGGTAATGCAGCATGTGGTACAGATGGATAGCCTTCTTGTGGATAAGTCGGCGAGTCAGCAGTTGGATAACCTACTAGTTCATCTACTGGTAAAGTCACACCTGGCAATGACGGATAACTCTCTTCGGGATGAGATGGTAGATCAGGATATGAAAGTTTACCCTCTGGGTAATGTGGAATCTCAGCAGATGCAAAATCATCTTCGAAGTCTTTTGCTAATGCAGCATGTGGTACAGATGGATAGCCTTCTTGTGGATAAGTCGGCGAGTCAGCAGTTGGATAACCTACTAGTTCATCTACTGGCAAAGTCACACCTGGCAATGACGGATAACTCTCTTCGGGATGAGATGGTAGATCAGGATATGAGAGTTTATCCTCTGGGTAATGTGGAATCTCAGCAGATGCAAAATCATCTTCGAAGTCTTTTGGTAATGCAGCATGTGGTACAGATGGATAGCCTTCTTGTGGATAAGTCGGCGAGTCAGCAGTTGGATAACCTACTAGTTCATCTACTGGTAAAGTCACACCTGGCAATGACGGATAACTCTCTTCGGGATGAGATGGTAGATCAGGATATGAAAGTTTATCCTCTGGGTAATGTGGAATCTCAGCAGATGCAAAATCATCTTCGAAGTCTTTTGGTAATGCAGCATGTGGTACAGATGGATAGCCTTCTTGTGGATAAGTCGGCGAGTCAGCAGTTGGATAACCTACTAGTTCATCTACTGGTAAAGTCACACCTGGCAATGACGGATAACTCTCTTCGGGATGAGATGGTAGATCAGGATATGAAAGTTTATCCTCTGGGTAATGTGGAATCTCAGCAGATGCAAAATCATCTTCGAAGTCTTTTGGTAATGCAGCATGTGGTACAGATGGATAGCCTTCTTGTGGATAAGTCGGCGAGTCAGCAGTTGGATAACCTACTAGTTCATCTACTGGCAAAGTCACACCTGGCAATGACGGATAACTCTCTTCGGGATGAGATGGTAGATCAGGATATGAGAGTTTATCCACTGGGTAATGTGGAATCTCAGCAGATGCAAAATTATCTTCGAAGTCTTTTGGTAATGCAGCATGTGGTACAGATGAATAGCCTTCTTGTGGATAAGTCGGCGAGTCAGCAGTTGGATAACCTACTAGTTCATCTACTGGCAAAGTCACACCTGGCAATGACGGATAACTCTCTTCGGGATGAGATGGTAGATCAGGATATGTAAGTTTATCCTCTAGGTAATGTGGAATCTTAGCAGATGCAAAATCATCTTCGAAGTCTTTTGCTAATGCAGCATGTGGTACAGATGGATAGCCTTCTTGTGGATAAGTCGGCGAGTCAGCAGTTGGATAACCTACTAGTTCATCTACTGGCAAAGTCACACCTGGCAATGACGGATAACTCTCTTCGGGATAAGATGGTAGATCAGGATATGAAAGTTTATCCTCTGGGTAATGTGGAATCTCAGCAGATGCAAAATCATCTTCGAAGTCTTTTGGTAATGCAGCATCTGGTACAGATGGATAGCCTTCTTGTGGATAAGTCGGCGAGTCAGCAGTTGGATAACCTACTAGTTCATCTACTGGCAAAGTCACACCTGGCAATGACGGATAACTCTCTTCGGGATGAGATGGTAGATCAGGATATGAGAGTTTATCCTCTGGGTATTGTGGAATCTCAGTAGATGCAAAATCATCTTCGAAGTCTTTTGGTAATGCAGCATGTGGTACAGATGGATAGCCTTCTTGTGGATAAGTCGGCGAGTCAGCAGTTGGATAACCTACTAGTTCATCTACTGGCAAAGTCACACCTGGCAATGACGGATAACTCTCTTCGGGATGAGATGGTAGATCAGGATATGAGAGTTTATCCTCTGGGTAATGTGGAATCTCAGCAGATGCAAAATCATCTTCGAAGTCTTTTGGTAATGCAGCATGTGGTACAGATGGATAGCCTTCTTGTGGATAAGTCGGCGAGTCAGCAGTTGGATAACCTACTAGTTCATCAACTGGCAAAGTCACACCTGGCAATGACGGATAACTCTCTTCGGGATGAGATGGTAGATCAGGATATGAGAGTTTATCCTCTGGGTAATGTGGAATCTCAGCAGATGCAAAATCATCTTCGAAGTCTTTTGGTAATGCAGCATGTGGTACAGATGGATAGCCTTCTTGTGGATATGTCGGCGAGTCAGCAGTTGGATAACCTACTAGTTCATCTACTGGCAAAGTCACACCTGGCAATGACGGATAACTCTCTTCGGGATGAGATGGTAGATCAGGATATGAAAGTTTATCCTCTGGGTAATGTGGAATCTTAGCAGATGCAAAATCATCTTCGAAGTCTGTTGGTAATGCAGCATGTGGTAGAGATGGATAGCCTTCTTGTGGATAAGTCGGCGAGTCAGCAGTTGGATAACCTACTAGTTCATCTACTGGCAAAGTCACACCTGGCAATGACGGATAACTCTCTTCGGGATGAGATGGTAGATCAGGATATGAAAGTTTATCCTCTGGGTAATGTGGAATCTCAGCAGATGCAAAATCATCTTCGAAGTCTTTTGGTAATGCAGCATGTGGTAGAGATGGATAGCCTTCTTGTGGATAAGTCGGCGAGTCAGCAGTTGGATAACCTACTAGTTCTACTGGCAAAGTCACACCTGGCAATGACGGATAACTCTCTTCGGGATGAGATGGTAGATCAGGATATGAAAGTTTATCCTCTGGGTAATGTGGAATCTCAGCAGATGCAAAATCATCTTCGAAGTCTTTTGGTAATGCAGCATGTGGTACAGATGGATAGCCTTCTTGTGGATAAGTCGGCGAGTAAGCAGTTGTATAACCTACTAGTTCATCTACTGGCAAAGTCACACCTGGCAATGACGGATAACTCTCTTCGGGATGAGATGGTAGATCAGGATATGAAAGTTTATCCTCTGGGTAATGTGGAATCTCAGCAGATGAAAAATCATCTTCGAAGTCTTTTGGTAATGCAGCATGTGGTACAGATGGATAGCCTTCTTGTGGATAAGTCGGCGAGTCAGCAGTTGGATAACCTACTAGTTCATCTACTGGCAAAGTCACACCTGGCAATGACGGATAACTCTCTTCGGGATGAGATGGTAGATCAGGATATGAAAGTTTATCCTCTGGGTAATGTGGAATCTCAGCAGATGCAAAATCATCTTCGAAGTCTTTTGGTAATGCAGCATGTGGTAGAGATGGATAGCCTTCTTGTGGATAAGTCGGCGAGTCAGCAGTTGGATAACCTACTAGTTCATCTACTGGCAAAGTCACACCTGGCAATGACGGATAACTCTCTTCGGGATGAGATGGTAGATCAGGATATGAGAGTTTATCCTCTGGGTAATGTGGAATCTCAGCAGATGAAAAATCATCTTCGAAGTCTTTTGGTAATGCAGCATGTGGTACAGATGGATAGCCTTCTTGTGGATAAGTCGGCGAGTCAGCAGTTGGATAACCTACTAGTTCATCTACTGGCAAAGGCACACCTGGCAATGACGGATAACTCTCTTCGGGATGAGATGGTAGATCAGGATATGAAAGTTTATGCTCTGGGTAATGTGGAATCTCAGCAGATGCAAAATCATCTTCGAAGTCTTTTGGTAATGCAGCATGTGGTACAGATGGATAGCCTTCTTGTGGATAAGTCGGCGAGTAAGCAGTTGGATAACCTACTAGTTCATCTACTGGCAAAGCCACACCTGGCAATGACGGATAACTCTCTTCGGGATGAGATGGTAGATCAGGATATGAAAGTTTATCCTCTGGGTAATGTGGAATCTCAGCAGATGAAAAATCATCTTCGAAGTCTTTTGGTAATGCAGCATGTGGTACAGATGGATAGCCTTCTTGTGGATAAGTCGGCGAGTCAGCAGTTGGATAACCTACTAGTTCATCTACTGGCAAAGTCACACCTGCCAATGACGGATAACTCTCTTCGGGATGAGATGGTAGATCAGGATATGAAAGTTTATCCTCTGGGTAATGTGGAATCTCAGCAGATGCAAAATCATCTTCGAAGTCTTTTGGTAATGCAGCATGTGGTAGAGATGGATAGCCTTCTTGTGGATAAGTCGGCGAGTCAGCAGTTGGATAACCTACTAGTTCATCTACTGGCAAAGTCACACCTGGCAATGACGGATAACTCTCTTCGGGATGAGATGGTAGATCAGGATATGAAAGTTGATCCTCTGGGTAATGTGGAATCTCAGCAGATGCAAAATCATCATCGAAGTCTTTTGGTAATGCAGCATCTGGTACAGATGGATAGCCTTCTTGTGGATAAGTCGGCGAGTCAGCAGTTGGATAACCTACTAGTTCATCTACTGGCAAAGTCACACCTGGCAATGACGGATAACTCTCTTCGGGATGAGATGGTAGATCAGGATAAGAGAGTTTATCCTCTGGGTAATGTGGAATCTCAGCAGATGCAAAATCATCTTCGAAGTCTTTTGGTAATGCAGCATGTGGTACAGATGGATAGCCTTCTTGTGGATAAGTCGGCGAGTCAGCAGTTGGATAACCTACTAGTTCATCTACTGGCAAAGTCACACCTGGCAATGACGGATAACTCTCTTCGGGATGAGATGGTAGATCAGGATAAGAGAGTTTATCCTCTGGGTAATGTGGAATCTCAGCAGATGCAAAATCATCTTCGAAGTCTTTTGGTAATGCAGCATGTGGTAGAGATGGATAGCCTTCTTGTGGATAAGTCGGCGAGTCAGCCGTTGGATAACCTACTAGTTCATCTACTGGCAAAGTCACACCTGGCAATGAGGGATAACTCTCTTCGGGATGAGATGGTAGATCAGGATATGAAAGTTTATCCTCTGGGTAATGTGGAATCTCAGCAGATGCAAAATCATCTTCGAAGTCTTTTGGTAATGTAGCATGTGGTACAGATGGATACCCTTCTTGTGGGTAAGTCGGCGAGTCAGCAGATGGATAACCTACTTGTTCATCTACTGGCAAAGTCACACCTGGCAATGACGGATAACTCTCTTCGGGATGAGATGGTAGATCAGGATATGAAAGTTTATCCTCTGGGTAATGTGGAATCTTAGCAGATGCAAAATCATCTTCGAAGTCTTTTGGTAATGCAGCATCTGGTACAGATGGATAGCCTTCTTGTGGGTAAGTCGGCGAGTCAGCAGATGGATAACCTACTTGTTCATCTACTGGCAAAGTCACACCTGGCAATGACGGATAACTCTCTTCGGGATGAGATGGTAGATCAGGATATGAAAGTTTATCCTCTGGGTAATGTGGAATCTCAGCAGATGCAAAATCATCTTCGAAGTCTTTTGGTAATGCAGGATGTGGTACAGATGGATAGCCTTCTTGTGGATAAGTCGGCGAGTCAGCAGTTGGATAACCTACTAGTTCATCTACTGGCAAAGTCACACCTGGCAATGACGGATAACTCTCTTCGGGATGAGATGGTAGATCAGGATATGAAAGTTTATCCTCTGGGTAATGTGGAATCTCAGCAGATGCAAAATCATCTTCGAAGTCTTTTGGTAATGCAGCATCTGGTACAGATGGATAGCCTTCTTGTGGATAAGTCGGCGAGTCAGCAGTTGGATAACCTACTAGTTCATCTACTGGCAAAGTCACACCTGGCAATGACGGATAACTTTCTTCGGGATGAGATGGTAGATTAGGATATGAGAGTTTATCCTCTGGGTAATGTGGAATCTCAGCAGATGCAAAATCATCTTCGAAGTCTTTTCGTAATGCAGCATGTGGTACAGATGGATAGCCTTCTTGTGGATAAGTCGGCGAGTCAGCAGTTGGATAACCTACTAGTTCATCTACTGGTAAAGTCACACCTGGCAATGACGGATAACTCTCTTCGGGATGAGATGGTAGATCAGGATATGAAAGTTTATCCTCTGGGTAATGTGGAATCTCAGCAGATGCAAAATCATCTTCGAAGTCTTTTGGTAATGCAGCATCTGGTACAGATGGATAGCCTTCTTGTGGATAAGTCGGCGAGTCAGCAGTTGGATAACCTACTAGTTCATCTACTGGCAAAGTCACACCTGGCAATGACGGATAACTCTCTTCGGGATGAGATGGTAGATCAGGATATGAAAGTTTATCCTCTGGGTAATGTGGAATCTTAGCAGATGCAAAATCATCTTCGAAGTCTTTTGGTAATGCAGCATGTGGTAGAGATGGATAGCCTTCTTGTGGATAAGTCGGCGAGTCAGCAGTTGGATAACCTACTAGTTCATCTACTGGTAAAGTCACACCTGGCAATGACGGATAACTCTCTTCGGAATGAGATGGTAGATCAGGATATGAAAGTTTATCCTCTGGGTAATGTGGAATCTTAGCAGATGCAAAATCATCTTCGAAGTCTTTTGGTAATGCAGCATGTGGTAAAGATGGATAGCCTTCTTGTGGATAAGTCGGCGAGTCAGCAGATGGATAACCTACTAGTTCATCTACTGGCAAAGTCACACCTGGCAATGACGGATAACTCTCTTCGGGATGAGATGGTAGAACAGGATATGAGAGTTTATCCACTGGGTAATGTGGAATCTCAGCAGATGCAAAATCATCTTCGAAGTCTTTTGGTAATGCAGCATGTGGTACAGATGAATAGCCTTCTTGTGGATAAGTCGGCGAGTCAGCAGTTGGATAACCTACTAGTTCATCTACTGGCAAAGTCACACCTGGCAATGACGGATAACTCTCCTCGGGATGAGATGGTAGATCAGGATATGTAAGTTTATCCTCTAGGTAATGTGGAATCTTAGCAGATGCAAAATCATCTTCGAAGTCTTTTGGTAATGCAGCATGTGGTACAGATGGATAGCCTTCTTGTGGATAAGTCGGCGAGTCAGCAGTTGGATAACCTACTAGTTCATCTACTGGCAAAGTCACACCTGGCAATGACGGATAACTCTCTTCGGGATGAGATGGTAGATCAGTATATGAAAGTTTATCCTCTGGGTAATGTGGAATCTCAGCAGATGCAAAATCATCTTCGAAGTCTTTTGGTAATGCAGCATCTGGTACAGATGGATAGCCTTCTTGTGGATAAGTCGGCGAGTCAGCAGTTGGATAACCTACTAGTTCATCTACTGGCAAAGTCACACCTGGCAATGACGGATAACTCTCTTCGGGATGAGATGGTAGATCAGGATATGTAAGTTTATCCTCTAGGTAATGTGGAATCTTAGCAGATGCAAAATCATCTTCGAAGTCTTTTGGTAATGCAGCATGTGGTACAGATGGATAGCCTTCTTGTGGATAAGTCGGCGAGTCAGCAGTTGGATAACCTACTAGTTCATCTACTGGCAAAGTCACACCTGGCAATGACGGATAACTCTCTTCGGGATGAGATGGTAGATCAGGATATGAAAGTTTATCCTCTGGGTAATGTGGAATCTCAGCAGATGCAAAATCATCTTCGAAGTCTTTTGGTAATGCAGCATCTGGTACAGATGGATAGCCTTCTTGTGGATAAGTCGGCGAGTCAGCAGTTGGATAACCTACTAGTTCATCTACTGGCAAAGTCACACCTGGCAATGACGGATAACTCTCTTCGGGATGAGATGGTAGATCAGGATATGAGAGTTTATCCTCTGGGTAATGTGGAATCTCAGCAGATGCAAAATCATCTTCGAAGTCTTTTGGTAATGCAGCATGTGGTACAGATGGATTGCCTTCTTGTGGATAAGTCGGCGAGTCAGCAGTTGGATAACCTACTAGTTCATCTACTGGTAAAGTCACACCTGGCAATGAGGGATAACTCTCTTCGGGATGAGATGGTAGATCAGGATATGAAAGTTTATCCTCTGGGTAATGTGGAATCTCAGCAGATGCAAAATCATCTTCGAAGTCTTTTGGTAATGCAGCATGTGGTAGAGATGGATAGCCTTCTTGTGGATAAGTCGGCGAGTCAGCAGATGGATAACCTACTAGTTCATCTACTGGCAAAGTCACACCTGGCAATGACGGATAACTCTCTTCGGGATGAGATGGTAGATCAGGATATGAAAGTTTATCCTCTCGGTAATGTGGAATCTTAGCAGATGCAAAATCATCTTCGAAGTCTTTTGGTAATGCAGCATGTGGTAGAGATGGATAGCCTTCTTGTGGATAAGTCGGCGAGTCAGCCGTTGGATAACCTACTAGTTCATCTACTGGCAAAGTCACACCTGGCAATGACGGATAACTCTCTTCGGGATGAGATGGTAGATCAGGATATGAAAGTTTATCCTCTGGGTAATGTGGAATCTCAGCAGATGCAAAATCATCTTCGAAGTCTTTTGGTAATGCAGCATCTGGTACAGATGGATAGCCTTCTTGTGGATAAGTCGGCGAGTCAGCCGTTGGATAACCTACTAGTTCATCTACTGGCAAAGTCACACCTGGCAATGACGGATAACTCTCTTCGGGATGAGATGGTAGATCAGGATATGAAAGTTTATCCTCTGGGTAATGTGGAATCTCAGCAGATGCAAAATCATCTTCGAAGTCTTTTGGTAATGCAGCATCTGGTACAGATGGATAGCCTTCTTGTGAATAAGTCGGCGAGTCAGCAGTTGGATAACCTACTAGTTCATCTACTGGTAAAGTCACACCTGGCAATGACGGATAACTCTCTTCGGGATGAGATGGTAGATCAGGATATGAAAGTTTATCCTCTGGGTAATGTGGAATCTCAGCAGATGCAAAATCATTTTCGAAGTCTTTTGGTAATGCAGCATGTGGTAGAGATGGATAGCCTTCTTGTGGATAAGTCGGCGAGTCAGCAGATGGATAACCTACTAGTTCATCTACTGGCAAAGTCACACCTGGCAATGACGGATAACTCTCTTCGGGATGAGATGGTAGATCAGGATATGAGAGTTTATCCACTGGGTAATGTGGAATCTCAGCAGATGCAAAATTATCTTCGAAGTCTTTTGGTAATGCAGCATGTGGTACAGATGAATAGCCTTCTTGTGGATAAGTCGGCGAGTCAGCAGTTGGATAACCTACTAGTTCATCTACTGGCAAAGTCACACCTGGCAATGACGGATAACTCTCTTCGGGATGAGATGGTAGATCAGGATATGTAAGTTTATCCTCTAGGTAATGTGGAATCTTAGCAGATGCAAAATCATCTTCGAAGTCTTTTGCTAATGCAGCATGTGGTACAGATGGATAGCCTTCTTGTGGATAAGTCGGCGAGTCAGCAGTTGGATAACCTACTAGTTCATCTACTGGCAAAGTCACACTTGGCAATGACGGATAACTCTCTTCGGGATGAGATGGTAGATCAGGATATGAAAGTTTATCCTCTGGGTAATGTGGAATCTCAGCAGATGCAAAATCATCTTCGAAGTCTTTTGGTAATGCAGCATCTGGTACAGATGGATAGCCTTCTTGTGGATAAGTCGGCGAGTCAGCAGTTGGATAACCTACTAGTTCATCTACTGGCAAAGTCACACCTGGCAATGACGGATAACTCTCTTCGGGATGAGATGGTAGATCAGGATATGAGAGTTTATCCTCTGGGTATTGTGGAATCTCAGTAGATGCAAAATCATCTTCGAAGTCTTTTGGTAATGCAGCATGTGGTACAGATGGATAGCCTTCTTGTGGATAAGTCGGCGAGTCAGCAGTTGGATAACCTACTAGTTCATCTACTGGCAAAGTCACACCTGGCAATGACGGATAACTCTCTTCGGGATGAGATGGTAGATCAGGATATGAGAGTTTATCCTCTGGGTAATGTGGAATCTCAGCAGATGCAAAATCAGCTTCGATGTCTTTTGGTAATGCAGTATGTGGTACAGATGGATAGCCTTCTTGTGGATAAGTCGGCGAGTCAGCAGTTGGATAACCTACTAGTTCATCAACTGGCAAAGTCACACCTGGCAATGACGGATAACTCTCTTCGGGATGAGATGGTAGATCAGGATATGAAAGTTTATCCTCTGGGTAATGTGGAATCTTAGCAAATGCAAAATCATCTTCGAAGTCTTTTGGTAATGCAGCATGTGGTAGAGATGGATAGCCTTCTTGTGGATAAGTCGGCGAGTCAGCAGTTGGATAACCTACTAGTTCATCTACTGGCAAAGTTACACCTGGCAATGACGGATAACTCTCTTCGGGATGAGATGGTAGATCAGGATATGAAAGTTTATCCTCTGGGTAATGTGGAATCTCAGCTGATGCAAAATCATCTTCGAAGTCTTTTGGTAATGCAGCATGTGGTAGAGATGGATAGCCTTCTTGTGGATAAGTCGGCGAGTCAGCAGATGGATAACCTACTAGTTCATCTACTGGCAAAGTCACACCTGGCAATGACGGATAACTCTCTTCGGGATGAGATGGTAGAACAGGATATGAGAGTTTATCCACTGGGTAATGTGGAATCTCAGCAGATGCAAAATCATCTTCGAAGTCTTTTGGTAATGCAGCATGTGGTACAGATGAATAGCCTTCTTGTGGATAAGTCGGCGAGTCAGCAGTTGGATAACCTTCTAGTTCATCTACTGGCAAAGTCACACCTGGCAATGACAGATAACTCTCTTCGGGATGAGATGGTAGATCAGGATATGTAAGTTTATCCTCTAGGTAATGTGGAATCTTAGCAGATGCAAAATCATCTTCGAAGTCTTTTGCTAATGCAGCATGTGGTACAGATGGATAGCCTTCTTGTGGATAAGTCGGCGAGTCAGCAGTTGGATAACCTACTAGTTCATCTACTGCCAAAGTCACACTTGGCAATGACGGATAACTCTCTTCGGGATGAGATGGTAGATCAGGATATGAAAGTTTATCCTCTGGGTAATGTGGAATCTCAGCAGATGCAAAATCATCTTCGAAGTCTTTTGGTAATGCAGCATCTGGTACAGATGGATAGCCTTCTTGTGGATAAGTCGGCGAGTCAGCAGTTGGATAACCTACTAGTTCATCTACTGGCAAAGTCACACCTGGCAATGACGGATAACTCTCTTCGGTATGAGATGGTAGATCAGGATATGAGAGTTTATCCTCTGGGTATTGTGGAATCTCAGTAGATGCAAAATCATCTTCGAAGTCTTTTGGTAATGCAGCATGTGGTACAGATGGATAGCCTTCTTGTGGATAAGTCGGCGAGTCAGCAGTTGGATAACCTACTAGTTCATCTACTGGCAAAGTCACACCTGGCAATGACGGATAACTCTCTTCGGGATGAGATGGTAGATCAGGATATGAGAGTTTATCCTCTGGGTAATGTGGAATCTCAGCAGATGCAAAATCAGCTTCGATGTCTTTTGGTAATGCAGCATGTGGTACAGATGGATAGCCTTCTTGTGGATAAGTCGGCGAGTCAGCAGTTGGATAACCTACTAGTTCATCAACTGGCAAAGTCACACCTGGCAATGACGGATAACTCTCTTCGGGATGAGATGGTAGATCAGGATATGAAAGTTTATCCTCTGGGTAATGTGGAATCTTAGCAAATGCAAAATCATCTTCGAAGTCTTTTGGTAATGCAGCATGTGGTAGAGATGGATAGCCTTCTTGTGGATAAGTCGGCGAGTCAGCAGTTGGATAACCTACTAGTTCATCTACTGGCAAAGTTACACCTGGCAATGACGGATAACTCTCTTCGGGATGAGATGGTAGATCAGGATATGAAAGTTTATCCTCTGGGTAATGTGGAATCTCAGCTGATGCAAAATCATCTTCGAAGTCTTTTGGTAATGCAGCATGTGGTAGAGATGGATAGCCTTCTTGTGGATAAGTCGGCGAGTCAGCAGATGGATAACCTACTAGTTCATCTACTGGCAAAGTCACACCTGGCAATGACGGATAACTCTCTTCGGGATGAGATGGTAGAACAGGATATGAGAGTTTATCCACTGGGTAATGTGGAATCTCAGCAGATGCAAAATCATCTTCGAAGTCTTTTGGTAATGCAGCATGTGGTACAGATGAATAGCCTTCTTGTGGATAAGTCGGCGAGTCAGCAGTTGGATAACCTTCTAGTTCATCTACTGGCAAAGTCACACCTGGCAATGACAGATAACTCTCTTCGGGATGAGATGGTAGATCAGGATATGTAAGTTTATCCTCTAGGTAATGTGGAATCTTAGCAGATGCAAAATCATCTTCGAAGTCTTTTGCTAATGCAGCATGTGGTACAGATGGATAGCCTTCTTGTGGATAAGTCGGCGAGTCAGCAGTTGGATAACCTACTAGTTCATCTACTGGCAAAGTCACACCTGGCAATGACGGATAACTCTCTTCGGGATGAGATGGTAGATCAGGATATGAAAGTTTATCCTCTGGGTAATGTGGAATCTCAGCAGATGCAAAATCATCTTCGAAGTCTTTTGGTAATGCAGCATGTGGTACAGATGGATAGCCTTCATGTGGATAAGTTGGCGAGTCAGCAGTTGGATAACCTACTAGTTCATCTACTGGCAAAGTCACACCTGGCAATGACGGATAACTCTCTTCGGGATGAGATGGTAGATCAGGATATGAAAGTTTATCCTCTGGGTAATGTGGAATCTCAGCAGATGCAAAATCATCTTCGAAGTCTTTTGGTAATGCAGCATCTGGTACAGATGGATAGCCTTCTTGTGGATAAGTCGGCGAGTCAGCAGTTGGATAACCTACTAGTTCATCTACTGGCAAAGTCACACCTGGCAATGACGGATAACTCTCTTCGGGATGAGATGGTAGATCAGGATATGAAAGTTTATCCTCTGGGTAATGTGGAATCTTAGCAGATGCAAAATCATCTTCGAAGTCTTTTGGTAATGCAGCATGTGGTAGAGATGGATAGCCTTCTTGTGGATAAGTCGGCGAGTCAGCAGTTGGATAACCTACTAGTTCATCTACTGGTAAAGTCACACCTGGCAATGACGGATAACTCTCTTCGGGATGAGATGGTAGATCAGGATATGAAAGTTTATCCTCTGGGTAATGTGGAATCTCAGCAGATGCAAAATCATCTTCGAAGTCTTTTGGTAATGCAGCATGTGGTAGAGATGGATAGCCTTCTTGTGGATAAGTCGGCGAGTCAGCAGATGGATAACCTACTAGTTCATCTACTGGCAAAGTCACACCTGGCAATGACGGATAACTCTCTTCGGGATGAGATGGTAGAACAGGATATGAGAGTTTATCCACTGGGTAATGTGGAATCTCAGCAGATGCAAAATCATCTTCGAAGTCTTTTGGTAATGCAGCATGTGGTACAGATGAATAGCCTTCTTGTGGATAAGTCGGCGAGTCAGCAGTTGGATAACCTACTAGTTCATCTACTGGCAAAGTCACACCTGGCAATGACGGATAACTCTCTTCGGGATGAGATGGTAGATCAGGATATGAAAGTTTATCCTCTGGGTAATGTGGAATCTTAGCAGATGCAAAATCATCTTCGAAGTCTTTTGGTAATGCAGCATGTGGTAGAGATGGATAGCCTTCTTGTGGATAAGTCGGCGAGTAAGCAGTTGGATAACCTACTAGTTCATCTACTGGCAAAGTCACACCTGGCAATGATGGATAACTCTCTTCGGGATGAGATGGTAGATCAGGATATGAAAGTTTATCCTCTGGGTAATGTGGAATCTCAGCAGATGCAAAATCATCTTCGAAGTCTTTTGGTAATGCAGCATGTGGTAGAGATGGATAGCCTTCTTGTGGATAAGTCGGCGAGTCAGCAGTTGGATAACTTACTAGTTCATCTACTGGCAAAGTCACACCTGGCAATGACGGATAACTCTCTTCGGGATGAGATGGTAGATCAGGATATGAAAGTTTATCCTCTGGGTAATGTGGAATCTCAGCAGATGCAAAATCATCTTCGAAGTCTTTTGGTAATGCAGCATGTGGTACAGATGGATAGCCTTCTTGTGGATAAGTCGGAGAGTCAGCAGTTGGATAACCTACTAGTTCATCTACTGGCAAAGTCACACCTGGCAATGACGGATAACTCTCTTCGGGATGAGATGGTAGATCAGGATATGAAAGTTTATCCTCTGGGTAATGTGGAATCTCAGCAGATGCAAAATCATCTTCGAAGTCTTTTGGTAATGCAGCATGTGGTACAGATGGATAGCCTTCTTGTGGATAAGTCGGCGAGTCAGCAGTTGGATAACCTACTAGTTCATCTACTGGCAAAGTCACACCTGGCAATGACGGATAACTCTCTTCGGGATGAGATGGTAGATCAGGATATGAAAGTTTATCCTCTGGGTAATGTGGAATCTCAGCAGATGCAAAATCATCTTCGAAGTCTTTTGGTAATGCAGCATCTGGTACAGATGGATAGCCTTCTTGTGGATAAGTCGGCGAGTCAGCAGTTGGATAACCTACTAGTTCATCTACTGGCAAAGTCACACCTGGCAATGACGGATAACTCTCTTCGGGATGAGATGGTAGATCAGGATATGTAAGTTTATCCTCTAGGTAATGTGGAATCTTAGCAGATGCAAAATCATCTTCGAAGTCTTTTGGTAATGCAGCATGTGGTACAGATGGATAGCCTTCTTGTGGATAAGTCGGCGAGTCAGCAGTTGGATAACCTACTAGTTCATCTACTGGCAAAGTCACACCTGGCAATGACGGATAACTCTCTTCGGGATGAGATGGTAGATCAGGATATGAAAGTTTATCCTCTGGGTAATGTGGAATCTCAGCAGATGCAAAATCATCTTCGAAGTCTTTTGGTAATGCAGCATCTGGTACAGATGGATAGCCTTCTTGTGGATAAGTCGGCGAGTCAGCAGTTGGATAACCTACTAGTTCATCTACTGGCAAAGTCACACCTGGCAATGACAGATAACTCTCTTCGGGATGAGATGGTAGATCAGGATATGTAAGTTTATCCTCTAGGTAATGTGGAATCTTAGCAGATGCAAAATCATCTTCGAAGTCTTTTGCTAATGCAGCATGTGGTACAGATGGATAGCCTTCTTGTGGATAAGTCGGCGAGTCAGCAGTTGGATAACCTACTAGTTCATCTACTGGCAAAGTCACACCTGGCAATGACGGATAACTCTCTTCGGGATGAGATGGTAGATCAGGATATGAAAGTTTATCCTCTGGGTAATGTGGAATCTCAGCAGATGCAAAATCATCTTCGAAGTCTTTTGGTAATGCAACATGTGGTACAGATGGATAGCCTTCATGTGGATAAGTTGGCGAGTCAGCAGTTGGATAACCTACTAGTTCATCTACTGGCAAAGTCACACCTGGCAATGACGGATAACTCTCTTCGGGATGAGATGGTAGATCAGGATATGAAAGTTTATCCTCTGGGTAATGTGGAATCTCAGCAGATGCAAAATCATCTTCGAAGTCTTTTGGTAATGCAGCATCTGGTACAGATGGATAGCCTTCTTGTGGATAAGTCGGCGAGTCAGCAGTTGGATAACCTACTAGTTCATCTACTGGCAAAGTCACACCTGGCAATGACGGATAACTCTCTTCGGGATGAGATGGTAGATCAGGATATGAAAGTTTATCCTCTGGGTAATGTGGAATCTTAGCAGATGCAAAATCATCTTCGAAGTCTTTTGGTAATGCAGCATGTGGTAGAGATGGATAGCCTTCTTGTGGATAAGTCGGCGAGTCAGCAGTTGGATAACCTACTAGTTCATCTACTGGTAAAGTCACACCTGGCAATGACGGATAACTCTCTTCGGGATGAGATGGTAGATCAGGATATGAAAGTTTATCCTCTGGGTAATGTGGAATCTCAGCAGATGCAAAATCATCTTCGAAGTCTTTTGGTAATGCAGCATGTGGTAGAGATGGATAGCCTTCTTGTGGATAAGTCGGCGAGTCAGCAGATGGATAACCTACTAGTTCATCTACTGGCAAAGTCACACCTGGCAATGACGGATAACTCTCTTCGGGATGAGATGGTAGAACAGGATATGAGAGTTTATCCACTGGGTAATGTGGAATCTCAGCAGATGCAAAATCATCTTCGAAGTCTTTTGGTAATGCAGCATGTGGTACAGATGAATAGCCTTCTTGTGGATAAGTCGGCGAGTCAGCAGTTGGATAACCTACTAGTTCATCTACTGGCAAAGTCACACCTGGCAATGACGGATAACTCTCTTCGGGATGAGATGGTAGATCAGGATATGAAAGTTTATCCTCTGGGTAATGTGGAATCTTAGCAGATGCAAAATCATCTTCGAAGTCTTTTGGTAATGCAGCATGTGGTAGAGATGGATAGCCTTCTTGTGGATAAGTCGGCGAGTCAGCAGTTGGATAACCTACTAGTTCATCTACTGGCAAAGTCACACCTGGCAATGACGGATAACTCTCTTCGGGATGAGATGGTAGATCAGGATATGAAAGTTTATCCTCTGGGTAATGTGGAATCTCAGCAGATGCAAAATCATCTTCGAAGTCTTTTGGTAATGCAGCATGTGGTACAGATGGATAGCCTTCTTGTGGATAAGTCGGCGAGTAAGCAGTTGGATAACCTACTAGTTCATCTACTGGCAAAGTCACACCTGGCAATGATGGATAACTCTCTTCGGGATGAGATGGTAGATCAGGATATGAAAGTTTATCCTCTGGGTAATGTGGAATCTCAGCAGATTCAAAATCATCTTCGAAGTCTTTTGGTAATGCAGCATGTGGTAGAGATGGATAGCCTTCTTGTGGATAAGTCGGCGAGTCAGCAGTTGGATAACTTACTAGTTCATCTACCGGCAAAGTCACACCTGGCAATGACGGATAACTCTCTTCGGGATGAGATGGTAGATCAGGATATGAAAGTTTATCCTCTGGGTAATGTGGAATCTCAGCAGATGCAAAATCATCTTCGAAGTCTTTTGGTAATGCAGCATGTGGTACAGATGGATAGCCTTCTTGTGGATAAGTCGGAGAGTCAGCAGTTGGATAACCTACTAGTTCATCTACTGGCAAAGTCACACCTGGCAATGACGGATAACTCTCTTCGGGATGAGATGGTAGATCAGGATATGAAAGTTTATCCTCTGGGTAATGTGGAATCTCAGCAGATGCAAAATCATCTTCGAAGTCTTTTGGTAATGCAGCATGTGGTACAGATGGATAGCCTTCTTGTGGATAAGTCGGCGAGTCAGCAGTTGGATAACCTACTAGTTCATCTACTGGCAAAGTCACACCTGGCAATGACGGATAACTCTCTTCGGGATGAGATGGTAGATCAGGATATGAAAGTTTATTCTCTGGGTAATGTGGAATCTCAGCAGATGCAAAATCATCTTCGAAGTCTTTTGGTAATGCAGCATGTGGTAGAGATGGATAGCCTTCTTGTGGATAAGTCGGCGAGTCAGCAGTTGGATAACCTACTAGTTCATCTACTGGCAAAGTCACACCTGGCAATGACGGATAACTCTCTTCGGGATGAGATGGTAGATCAGGATATGAAAGTTTATCCTCTGGGTAATGTGGAATCTCAGCAGATGCAAAATCATCTTCGAAGTCTTTTGGTAATGCAGCATCTGGTACAGATGGATAGCCTTCTTGTGGATAAGTCGGCGAGTCAGCAGTTGGATAACCTACTAGTTCATCTACTGGCAAAGTCACACCTGGCAATGACGGATAACTCTCTTCGGGATGAGATGGTAGATCAGGATATGAGAGTTTATCCTCTGGGTAATGTGGAATCTCAGCAGATGCAAAATCATCTTCGAAGTCTTTTGGTAATGCAGCATGTGGTACAGATGGATAGCTTTCTTGTGGATAAGTCGGCGAGTCAGCAGTTGGATAACCTACTAGTTCATCTACTGGCAAAGTCACACCTGGCAATGACGGATAACTCTCTTCGGGATGAGATGGTAGATCAGGATATGAAAGTTTATCCTCTGGGTAATGTGGAATCTCAGCAGATGCAAAATCATCTTCGAAGTCTTTTGGTAATGCAGCATCTGGTACAGATGGATAGCCTTCTTGTGGATAAGTCGGCGAGTCAGCAGTTGGATAACCTACTAGTTCATCTACTGGCAAAGTCACACCTGGCAATGACGGATAACTCTCTTCGGGATGAGATGGTAGATCAGGATATGAAAGTTTATCCTCTGGATAATGTGGAATCTCAGCAGATGCAAAATCATCTTCGAAGTCTTTTGGTAATGCAGCATGTGGTAGAGATGGATAGCCTTCTTGTGGATAAGTCGGCGAGTCAGCAGTTGGATAACCTACTAGTTCATCTACTGGCAAAGTCACACCTGGCAATGACGGATAACTCTCTTCGGGATGAGATGGTAGATCAGGATATGAAAGTTTATCCTCGGGGTAATGTGGAATCTCAGCAGATGCAAAATCATCTTCGAAGTCTTTTGGTAATGCAGCATGTGGTAGAGATAGATAGCCTTCTTGTGGGTAAGTCGGCGAGTCAGCAGATGGATAACCTACTTGTTCATCTACTGGCAAAGTCACACCTGGCAATGACGGATAACTCTCTTCGGGATGAGATGGTAGATCAGGATATGAAAGTTTATCCTCTGGGTAATGTGGAATCTTAGCAGATGCAAAATCATCTTCGAAGTCTTTTGGTAATGCAGCATGTGGTAGAGATGGATAGCCTTCTTGTGGATAAGTCGGCGAGTCAGCCGTTGGATAACCTACTAGTTCATCTACTGGCAAAGTCACACCTGGCAATGACGGATAACTCTCTTCGGCATGAGATGGTAGATCAGGATATGAAAGTTTATCCTCTGGGTAATGTGGAATCTCAGCAGATGCAAAATCATCTTCGAAGTCTTTTGGTAATGCAGCATGTGGTACAGATGGATAGCCTTCTTGTGGATAAGTCGGCGAGTCAGCAGTTGGATAACCTACTAGTTCATCTACTGGCAAAGTCACACCTGGCAATGACGGATAACTCTCTTCGGGATGAGATGGTAGATCAGGATATGAAAGTTTATCCTCTGGGTAATGTGGAATCTCAGCAGATGCAAAATCATCTTCGAAGTCTTTTGGTAATGCAGCATCTGGTACAGATGGATAGCCTTCTTGTGGATAAGTCGGCGAGTCAGCAGTTGGATAACCTACTAGTTCATCTACTGGCAAAGTCACACCTGGCAATGACGGATAACTCTCTTCGGGATGAGATGGTAGATCAGGATATGAAAGTTTATCCTCTGGGTAATGTGGAATCTCAGCAGATGCAAAATCATCTTCGAAGTCTTTTGGTAATGCAGCATGTGGTACAGATGGATAGCCTTCTTGTGGATAAGTCGGCGAGTCAGCAGTTGGATAACCTACTAGTTCATCTACTGGCAAAGTCACACCTGGCAATGACGGATAACTCTCTTCGGGATGAGATGGTAGATCAGGATATGAAAGTTTATTCTCTGGGTAATGTGGAATCTCAGCAGATGCAAAATCATCTTCGAAGTCTTTTGGTAATGCAGCATGTGGTAGAGATGGATAGCCTTCTTGTGGATAAGTCGGCGAGTCAGCAGTTGGATAACCTACTAGTTCATCTACTGGCAAAGTCACACCTGGCAATGACGGATAACTCTCTTCGGGATGAGATGGTAGATCAGGATATGAAAGTTTATCCTCTGGGTAATGTGGAATCTCAGCAGATGCAAAATCATCTTCGAAGTCTTTTGGTAATGCAGCATCTGGTACAGATGGATAGCCTTCTTGTGGATAAGTCGGCGAGTCAGCAGTTGGATAACCTACTAGTTCATCTACTGGCAAAGTCACACCTGGCAATGACGGATAACTCTCTTCGGGATGAGATGGTAGATCAGGATATGAGAGTTTATCCTCTGGGTAATGTGGAATCTCAGCAGATGCAAAATCATCTTCGAAGTCTTTTGGTAATGCAGCATGTGGTACAGATGGATAGCTTTCTTGTGGATATGTCGGCGAGTCAGCAGTTGGATAACCTACTAGTTCATCTACTGGTAAAGTCACACCTGGCAATGAGGGATAACTCTCTTCGGGATGAGATGGTAGATCAGGATATGAAAGTTTATCCTCGGGGTAATGTGGAATCTCAGCAGATGCAAAATCATCTTCGAAGTCTTTTGGTAATGCAGCATGTGGTAGAGATAGATAGCCTTCTTGTGGGTAAGTCGGCGAGTCAGCAGATGGATAACCTACTTGTTCATCTACTGGCAAAGTCACACCTGGCAATGACGGATAACTCTCTTCGGGATGAGATGGTAGATCAGGATATGAAAGTTTATCCTCTGGGTAATGTGGAATCTTAGCAGATGCAAAATCATCTTCGAAGTCTTTTGGTAATGCAGCATGTGGTAGAGATGGATAGCCTTCTTGTGGATAAGTCGGCGAGTCAGCCGTTGGATAACCTACTAGTTCATCTACTGGCAAAGTCACACCTGGCAATGACGGATAACTCTCTTCGGCATGAGATGGTAGATCAGGATATGAAAGTTTATCCTCTGGGTAATGTGGAATCTCAGCAGATGCAAAATCATCTTCGAAGTCTTTTGGTAATGCAGCATGTGGTACAGATGGATAGCCTTCTTGTGGATAAGTCGGCGAGTCAGCAGTTGGATAACCTACTAGTTCATCTACTGGCAAAGTCACACCTGGCAATGACGGATAACTCTCTTCGGGATGAGATGGTAGATCAGGATATGAAAGTTTATCCTCTGGGTAATGTGGAATCTCAGCAGATGCAAAATCATCTTCGAAGTCTTTTGCTAATGCAGCATGTGGTACAGATGGATAGCCTTCTTGTGGATAAGTCGGCGAGTCAGCAGTTGGATAACCTACTAGTTCATCTACTGGCAAAGTCACACCTGGCAATGACGGATAACTCTTTTCGGGATGAGATGGTAGATTAGGATATGAGAGTTTATCCTCTGGGTAATGTGGAATCTCAGCAGATGCAAAATCATCTTCGAAGTCTTTTGGTAATGCAGCATGTGGTACAGATGGATAGCCTTCTTGTGGATAAGTCGGCGAGTCAGCAGTTGGATAACCTACTAGTTCATCTACTGGTAAAGTCACACCTGGCAATGACGGATAACTCTCTTCGGGATGAGATGGTAGATCAGGATATGAAAGTTTATCCTC
Organism: Myopa tessellatipennis; assembly: GCA_943737955.2. Classification (NCBI taxonomy): domain Eukaryota; kingdom Metazoa; phylum Arthropoda; class Insecta; order Diptera; family Conopidae; genus Myopa; species Myopa tessellatipennis. The sequence goes on along the minus strand of OX031314.1, from coordinate 60,558,183 downwards.
TGGGTAATGTGGAATCTCAGCAGATGCAAAATCATCTTCGAAGTCTTTTGGTAATGCAGCATGTGGTAGAGATGGATAGCCTTCTTGTGGATAAGTAGGCGAGTCAGCAGTTGGATAACCTACTAGTTCATCTACTGGCAAAGTCACACCTGGCAATGACGGATAACTCTCATCGGGATGAGATGGTAGATCAGGATACGAAAGTTTATCCTCTGGGTAATGTGGAATCTCAGCAGATGCAAAATCATCTTCGAAGTCTTTTGAAAATGCAGCATCTGATACAGATGGATAGCCTTCATGTGGATAAGTAGGCGAGTCAGCAGTTGAATAACCTACTAATTCATCTACTGGCAAAGTCACACCTGGCAATGACGGATAACTCTCTTCGGGATGAGATGGTAGATCAGGATATGAAAGTTTATCCTCTGGGTAAAGTGGAATCTCAGCAGATGCAAAATCATCTTCGAAGTCTTTTGGTAATGCAGCATGTGGTACAGATGGATAGCCTTCTTGTGGATAAGTAGGCGAGTCAGCAGTTGGATATCCTACTAGTTCATCTACTGGCAAAGTCACACCTGGCAATGACGGATAACTCTCTTCGGGATGAGATGGTAGATCAGGATATGAGAGTTTATCCTCTGGGTAATGTGGAATCTCAGCAGATGCAAAATCATCTTCGAAGTCTTTTGGTAATGCAGCATGTGGTACAGATGGATAGCCTTCATGTGGATAAGTCGGCGAGTCAGCAGTTGGATAACCTACTAGTTCACCTACTGGCAATGTCACACCTGGCAATGACGGATAACTCTCTTCGGGATGAGATGGTAGATCAGGATATGAAAGTTTATCCTCTGGGTAATGTGGAATCTCAGCAGATGCAAAATCATCTTCGAAGTCTTTTGGTAATGCAGCATGTGGTACAGATGGATAGCCTTCTTGTGGATAAGTCGGCGAGTCAGCAGTTGGATAACCTACTAGTTCATCTACTGGCAAAGTCACACCTGGCAATGACGGATAACCCTCTTCGGGATGAGATGGTAGATCAGGATATGAGAGTTTATCCTCTGGGTAATGTGGAATCTCAGCAGATGCAAAATCATCTTCGAAGTCTTTTGGTAATGCAGCATGTGGTACCGATGGATAGCCTTCATGTGGATAAGTCGGCGAGTCAGCAGTTGGATAAGCTACTAGTTCATCTACTGGCAAAATCACACCTGGCAATGACGGATAACTCTCTTCGGGATGAGATGGTAGATCAGGATATGAGAGTTTATCCTCTGGGTAATGTGGAATCTCAGCAGATGCAAAATCATCTTCGAAGTCTTTTGGTAATGCAGCATGTGGTACAGATGGATAGCCTTCTTGTGGATAAGTCGGCGAGTCAGCAGTTGGATAACCTACTAGTTCATCTACTGGCAAAGTCACACCTGGCAATGACGGATAACTCTCTTCGGGATGAGATGGTAGATCAGGATATGAGAGTTTATCCTCTGGGTAATGTGGAATCTCAGCAGATGCAAAATCATCTTCGAAGTCTTTTGGTAATGCAGCATGTGGTACAGATGGATAGCCTTCTTGTGGATAAGTCGGCGAGTCAACAGTTGGATAACCTACTAGTTCATCTACTGGCAAAGTCACACCTGGCAATGACGGATAACTCTCTTCGGGATGAGATGGTAGATCAGGATATGAGAGTTTATCCTCTGGGTAATGTGGAATCTCAGCAGATGCAAAATCATCTTCGAAGTCTTTTGGTAATGCAGCATGTGGTACAGATGGATAGCCTTCTTGTGGATAAGTCGGCGAGTCAGCAGTTGGATAACCTACTAGTTCATCTACTGGCAAAGTCACACCTGGCAATGACGGATAACTCTCTTCGGGATGAGATGGTAGATCAGGATATGAGAGTTTATCCTCTGGGTAATGTGGAATCTCAGCAGATGCAAAATCATCTTCGAAGTCTTTTGGTAATGCAGCATGTGGTACAGATGGATAGCCTTCATGTGGATAAGTCGGCGAGACAGCAGTTGGATAACCTACTAGTTCATCTACTGGCAAAGTCACACCTGGCAATGACGGATAACTCTCTTCGGGATGAGATGGTAGATCAGGATATGAGAGTTTATCCTCTGGGTAATGTGGAATCTCAGTAGATGCAAAATCATCTTCGAAGTCTTTTGGTAATGCAGCATGTGGTACAGATGGATAGCCTTCATGTGGATAAGTCGGCGAGTCAGCAGTTGGATAACCTACTAGTTCATCTACTGGCAAAGTCACACCTGGCAATGACGGATAACTCTCTTCGGGATGAGATGGTAGATCAGGATATGAGAGTTTAATCTCTGGGTAATGTGGAATCTCAGCAGATGCAAAATCGTCTTCGAAGTCTTTTGGTAATGCAGCATGTGGTAGAGATGGATAGCCTTCTTGTGGATAAGTCGGCGAGTCAGCAGTTGGATAACCTACTAGTTCATCTACTGGCAAAGTCACACCTGGCAATGACGGATAACCCTCTTCGGGATGAGATGGTAGATCAGGATATGAGAGTTTATCCTCTGGGTAATGTGGAATCTCAGCAGATGCAAAATCATCTTCGAAGTCTTTTGAAAATGCAGCATCTGGTACAGATGGGTAGCTTTCTTGTATATAAGTCGGCGAGTCAGCAGTTGGATAACCTACTAGTTCATCTACTGGCAAAGTCACACCTGGCAATGACGGATAACTCTCTTCGGGATGAGATGGTAGATCAGGATATGAAAGTTTATCCTCTGGGTAATGTGGAATCTCAGCAGTTGCAAAATCATCTTCGAAGTCTTTTGAAAATGCAGCATCTGGTACAGATGGATAGCCTTCATGTGGATAAGTCGGCGAGTCAGCAGTTGGATAACCTACTAGTTCATCTACTGGCAAAGTCACACCTGGCAATGACGGATAACTCTCTTCGGGATGAGATGGTAGATCAGGATATGAAAGTTTATCCTCTGGGTAATGTGGAATCTCAGAAGTTGCAAAATCATCTTCGAAGTCTTTTGAAAATGCAGCATCTGGTACAGATGGGTAGCTTTCTTGTATATAAGTCGGCGAGTCAGCAGTTGGATAACCTACTAGTTCATCTACTGGCAAAGTCACACCTGGCAATGACGGATAACTCTCTTCGGGATGAGATGGTAGATCAGGATATGAAGGTTTATCCTCTGGGTAATGTGGAATCTCAACAGATTCAAAATCATCTTGGAAGTCTTTTGGTAATGCAGCATGTGGTACAGATGGATAGCCTTCTTGTGGATAAGTCGGCGAGTCAGCAGTTGGATAACCTACTAATTCATCTACTGGCAAAGTCACACCTGGCAATGACGGATAACTCTCTTCGGGATGAGATGGTAGATCAGGATATGAGAATTTATCCTCTGGGTAATGTGGAATCTCAGCAGATGCAAAATCATCTTCGAAGTCTTTTGGTAATGCAGCATGTGGTAGAGATGGATAGCCTTCTTGTGGATAAGTCGGCGAGTCAGCAGTTGGATAACCTACTAGTTCATCTACTGGCAAAGTCACACCTGGCAATGACGGATAACTCTCTTCGGGATGAGATGGTAGATCAGGATATGAAAGTTTATCCTCTGGGTAATGTGGAATCTCAGCAGGTGCAAAATCATCTTCGAAATCTTTTGGTAATGCAACATGTGGTACAGATGGATAGCCTTCTTGTGGATAAGTCGTCGAGTCAGCAGTTGGATAACCTACTAGTTCATCTACTGGCAAAGTCACACCTGGCAATGACGGATAACTCTCTTCGGGATGAGATGGTAGATCAGGATATGAGAGTTTAATCTCTGGGTAATGTGGAATCTCAGCAGATGCAAAATCATCTTCGAAGTCTTTTGGTAATGCAGCACGTGGTACAGATGGATAGCCTTCTTGTGGATAAGTCGGCGAGTCAGCAGTTGGATAACCTACTAGTTCATCTACTGGCAAAGTCACACCTGGCAATGACGGATAACTCTCTTCGGGATGAGATGGTAGATCAGGATATGAAAGTTTATCCTCTGGGTATTGTGGAATCTCAGCAGATGCAAAATCATCTTCGAAGTCTTTTGGTAATGCAGCATGTGGTACAGATGGATAGCCTTCTTGTGGATAAGTCGGCGAGTCAGCAGTTGGATAACCTACTAGTTCATCTACTGGCAAAGTCACACCTGGCAATGACGGATAACTCTCTTCGGGATGAGATGGTAGATCAGGATATGAGAGTTTATCCTCTGGGTAATGTGGAATCTCAGCAGATGCAAAATCATCTTCGAAGTCTTTTGGTAATGCAGCATGTGGTACAGATGGATAGCCTTCTTGTGGATAAGTCGGCGAGTCAACAGTTGGATAACCTACTAGTTCATCTACTGGCAAAGTCACACCTGGCAATGACGGATAACTCTCTTCGGGATGAGATGGTAGATCAGGATATGAGAGTTTATCCTCTGGGTAATGTGGAATCTCAGCAGATGCAAAATCATCTTCGAAGTCTTTTGGTAATGCAGCATGTGGTACAGATGGATAGCCTTCTTGTGGATAAGTCGGCGAGTCAGCAGTTGGATAACCTACTAGTTCATCTACTGGCAAAGTCACACCTGGCAATGACGGATAACTCTCTTCGGGATGAGATGGTAGATCAGGATATGAGAGTTTATCCTCTGGGTAATGTGGAATCTCAGCAGATGCAAAATCATCTTCGAAGTCTTTTGGTAATGCAGCATGTGGTACAGATGGATAGCCTTCATGTGGATAAGTCGGCGAGACAGCAGTTGGATAACCTACTAGTTCATCTACTGGCAAAGTCACACCTGGCAATGACGGATAACTCTCTTCGGGATGAGATGGTAGATCAGGATATGAGAGTTTATCCTCTGGGTAATGTGGAATCTCAGTAGATGCAAAATCATCTTCGAAGTCTTTTGGTAATGCAGCATGTGGTACAGATGGATAGCCTTCATGTGGATAAGTCGGCGAGTCAGCAGTTGGATAACCTACTAGTTCATCTACTGGCAAAGTCACACCTGGCAATGACGGATAACTCTCTTCGGGATGAGATGGTAGATCAGGATATGAGAGTTTAATCTCTGGGTAATGTGGAATCTCAGCAGATGCAAAATCGTCTTCGAAGTCTTTTGGTAATGCAGCATGTGGTAGAGATGGATAGCCTTCTTGTGGATAAGTCGGCGAGTCAGCAGTTGGATAACCTACTAGTTCATCTACTGGCAAAGTCACACCTGGCAATGACGGATAACCCTCTTCGGGATGAGATGGTAGATCAGGATATGAGAGTTTATCCTCTGGGTAATGTGGAATCTCAGAAGTTGCAAAATCATCTTCGAAGTCTTTTGAAAATGCAGCATCTGGTACAGATGGGTAGCTTTCTTGTATATAAGTCGGCGAGTCAGCAGTTGGATAACCTACTAGTTCATCTACTGGCAAAGTCACACCTGGCAATGACGGATAACTCTCTTCGGGATGAGATGGTAGATCAGGATATGAAAGTTTATCCTCTGGGTAATGTGGAATCTCAGCAGTTGCAAAATCATCTTCGAAGTCTTTTGAAAATGCAGCATCTGGTACAGATGGATAGCCTTCATGTGGATAAGTCGGCGAGTCAGCAGTTGGATAACCTACTAGTTCATCTACTGGCAAAGTCACACCTGGCAATGACGGATAACTCTCTTCGGGATGAGATGGTAGATCAGGATATGAAAGTTTATCCTCTGGGTAATGTGGAATCTCAGAAGTTGCAAAATCATCTTCGAAGTCTTTTGAAAATGCAGCATCTGGTACAGATGGGTAGCTTTCTTGTATATAAGTCGGCGAGTCAGCAGTTGGATAACCTACTAGTTCATCTACTGGCAAAGTCACACCTGGCAATGACGGATAACTCTCTTCGGGATGAGATGGTAGATCAGGATATGAAGGTTTATCCTCTGGGTAATGTGGAATCTCAACAGATTCAAAATCATCTTGGAAGTCTTTTGGTAATGCAGCATGTGGTACAGATGGATAGCCTTCTTGTGGATAAGTCGGCGAGTCAGCAGTTGGATAACCTACTAATTCATCTACTGGCAAAGTCACACCTGGCAATGACGGATAACTCTCTTCGGGATGAGATGGTAGATCAGGATATGAGAATTTATCCTCTGGGTAATGTGGAATCTCAGCAGATGCAAAATCATCTTCGAAGTCTTTTGGTAATGCAGCATGTGGTAGAGATGGATAGCCTTCTTGTGGATAAGTCGGCGAGTCAGCAGTTCGATAACCTACTAGTTCATCTACTGGCAAAGTCACACCTGGCAATGACGGATAACTCTCTTCGGGATGAGATGGTGGATCAGGATATGAAAGTTTATCCTCTGGGTAATGTGGAATCTCAGCAGGTGCAAAATCATCTTCGAAATCTTTTGGTAATGCAACATGTGGTACAGATGGATAGCCTTCTTGTGGATAAGTCGGCGAGTCAGCAGTTGGATAACCTACTAGTTCATCTACTGGCAAAGTCACACCTGGCAATGACGGATAACTCTCTTCGGGATGAGATGGTAGATCAGGATATGAAAGTTTATCCTCTGGGTAATGTGGAATCTCAGCAGATGCAAAATCATCTTCGAAGTCTTTTGGTAATGCAGCACGTGGTACAGATGGATAGCCTTCTTGTGGATAAGTCGGCGAGTCAGCAGTTGGATAACCTACTAGTTCATCTACTGGCAAAGTCACACCTGGCAATGACGGATAACTCTCTTCGGGATGAGATGGTAGATCAGGATATGAAAGTTTATCCTCTGGGTAATGTGGAATCTCAGCAGATGCAAAATCATCTTCGAAGTCTTCTGGTAATGCAGCATGTGGTACAGATGGATAGCCTTCTTGTGGATAAGTCGGCGAGTCAGCAGTTGGATAACCTACTAGTTCATCTACTGGCAAAGTCACACCTGGCAATGACGGATAACTCTCTTCGGGATGAGATGGTAGATCAGGATATGAAAGTGTATCCTCTTGGTAATGTGGAATCTCAGCAGATGCAAAATCATCTTCGAAGTCTTTTGGTAATGCAGCATCTGGTACAAATGGATAGCCTTCTTGTGGATAAGTCGGCGAGTCAGCAGTTGGATAACCTACTAGTTCATCTACTGGCAAAGTCACACCTGGCAATGACGGATACCTCTCTTCGGGGTGAGATGGTAAACCAGGATATGAAAGTTTGGCCTCTGGATAACGTGGAATATCAGAAGATGCAAAATCGTCTTCGAACTCTTTTGGTAAAGCAGCAACTGGTACAGATATATAGCGTTGTTTTTGATTAGTCGACGAATTACAAATTAAGAAAGTAACGCTTGGTAAAGGTGTATAGGTCTTCTCGGGGTGAGATGATGTAATGTTGCGTGATGGTTGAGACTGACCTAAATGCTGAGGAATGTCAGCAGATACGTTATCGGTTTTGAAATCTACTGGTAATTCAACAACCAGTATCACTGGATAAGGTGGTGAAGCTGCATCCGTAGAATCTGCTACTTCGTACACTGAGAAAGTAGCTCCTCTTGGTCTATATGTAGTTCCTATATATATTTTCTTATTTTTGTTTCTATATATAGTTGGAATTTTAGAGATTGGAGAGATATTTATTTTTCGGTGGGGTTTGTAGGAAGTTGGTGTTGACAAATATCCGAATTCTGGCGTAGAATGTTTTTTATTAGCATCAGCTTTTTTACTTATGCGTTCGTCACTTGAATATTTTAGTAATAAAGAATATTCACATTCTAGGGCAACTGGCAAAATGGGGCTTTGGGCAAACGGTCTCCCACTTATTGAGTTAGCTCGGAAAACAGGCGCTAAATATTGTTTCTCTGAATTATGGTTTATTCCAGTAGATATGAATTTAGTTGTGAGATCATTTGCTAAAATAGTACGAGTTAGCGAGACTGCAGAAGTATAGTCAGCATGATTTATCAGAAATGCTGCGTCCGTCACTGTCGGATATATTTTCTCTTTCAATTTAAAAGCAATTTGTTTTCGAAAAAGTATGTCAGAAGTTGGTATCGACAAATATGCGAACTCTGCCAATGGTATCTTTGAAGCTTTTTCCTCCTGGCATAGTCGTGGGATGTTACTTCCTGGGATACCTGACAAAGTGAAATCTTTGAAAATTGGCCTCATTTTTCGGGAGTATGTTTTTAAAAGACTTAGTAAATATTTCTTCTCTGGGGACCTTCTTATTTCAATAGATGTATATCCATCTGTCGAATTATTTGTTAAAAAAGCGCCATGTGCGTTTTTCTGTGGATATGTTAGAGAGCCTGGAAATGGATAGTCATCATCATTATATATCGGCAAATTAGAATCTAATACTGACGAACTTTTTTTTTCTTTCAGTTTAAAAACAATTGTTTTCCTGCTTAGTATGTCAGAAGTTGGTATTGACAAATATCCGAATTCGGCCAAAGACAGGTTTAGATTTCCTTCAATTATATTTTGATTTTCCTTGGGGAATGGAGAGGTGCCTTTCTCGCATACCTGCACTGAAGAAATTTGACTTTGTGCTACAAAGCATAACGTTCCACTTGGTAAAAACGGTCTCACTCTTTGGGACGATTCGGGAGCTGTGAAATTATTTGGTACAATATCGCCTATCAGCAAAGACGTGTCAGCAAACGAATATATTTTCTCTTTCATCTTAATAATTGGATTGTCTCGTATTTTTCTGGTTAGTATGGCAGAAGTTGGTATCGACAAATAGCCGAATTCTGGTATTATCAGTTTCGGCAGTTTTTCATTTATCTCTTTTATTTCTGAATCTATAGCAAATCTTAAAAAATTTTCCTTGTACGCTGAAATGCCAAGAAACAAGTAACGGTTTTCTGGGTTGAGTAATGTGACATAGGCTTCCAGCGGAGAAATATTTTGTACATTTGTTTTATTGATTTGGTCCACCGAAACGGTTGGAAAAGTAACTTCAGATAATTGTGTTTTGGGCTTCGGATAATATTTCGGACCGCTTATTAATTCAAATCGTTGTGATCTTTTATTTCCAAATTTTTGATTTAGTATATAATCGGTATCAAGTTGATAATTATGTGTAAATTCCTCATTTTGAAATCGTGCTTTTGAAGTAAAATCGCATATATTTTGGAATAAGCGTGTGGATGATGGCTGTTTAACTATCAGACGAAATAAGGAAATTACTTGTACGGTAACTGGTGCTGAGTTTGGTATGAATGAATTGATAGAAATATTGATCAGCAGTGACCAACCTGTTGTAGATAAGAAATTGTATTTCATGGTTTTATATGAATGATATATGATTTCATAAAATTTGGCGCATATATTCTTTATAGCGTGCCGCTTTTTGGATTGCAAATGGGCGAAATCGACCACAAGTACGTCCACATTTTGTACTAAAACTGAAGAAAAGCTTGTTGAAACCGTGTCACAAACCAAGGAATTAATCTGAGAGGACAAAATTGAATACCCTGTATTAAGCACCCTATAAATTATGGGCGTACATAATATGGTATGTACGAGTATATAATATTAATAATATACAGGGGTAGGCAATTGAAGTGTTACCAACTTCACACCGGTATATCTGGCAACGCGATATTGCCAACTATGTCAAATTCATACCAATGACAGCTTTTTATATTGTTCACAAGTTCCCACAAGCATTTGCGTTTTTTAGTTTTATAGAAGTTTTATAGAACAAAAGTTATTCGAAATTCAAGCGTAATAGTGCGATTGCGTTATATTTGAGTGGAAAATCACAACAGCTAAATGTTTGTGTATTGCACCATAAATCGTTATAATGATACAGGCAGCATTGCCGAACGCTATGGTGGTGGACGAATAAAAACAGCAACATCACGACATCGAGCTAAAGTGAATGTATTCTAAAAATATGTTATTATTATTTATTTATTATTTATTACAAATAATTTTATTAGTTCCACACATTTTTGTAATTTGAATCAATAAAAAATAATTTCAGCCAAGAAATATGGTCGTTTGAATAGGTAACAGTTCAATCGCCTAACCCTGTATGTGGCCACAAGCCGTAACACCATAAGTCGGGTTTTTTACTTTGAAGAAGAATGGCTTAGAGTTTCAATTAATTCCTTAAAATCAAAAAAATTTTTTTTTTTTCAGAATTGATGCATTGGACACTCTCTTTTGACTTATGCCTTGAACACAATTGGAAGCACAAAACACTAAACATTTGTCTCTGTACCTTTTGCTTAAAATACGCACACAATTGGACCTCGAGCACACGAAACAAAATCTGTCATTTCTGAGACAAATATGACAATTCTCTCGTGTAAACAATTTGAGTATATAAAGAAGCAGAAGAAGAGTTTGTGCACAAAACCTGTCAAAATAGAAATAGAGCTATCTCACGGACATGCGTTTCTTTATCTAGACACAAATGTTAGTAGATAACAAATTTTTTTCTTGAATCCCATAAGAGCTGTGTAAAGTTGACAGTTGATTTTGTGTTTTGTCTTTTGTTCGTCCAGTTGTATTCAAAGCTTTAAGAATAAATGTACTTCCGTAATGTTTTTATTTATGTGTACGTAGATCTTATTAAAAAAAGGACTTTTTGTCTTACGTGAATTTATAAATTAGGAAAGCTAATGTTGATTCGCAATTAACAAAATTTAGTGCAATAATGACAAAACTGTATTTTTTATTGTAAATTTTTCAATCTTGACTTCGGCTATAATTGACGATTAATTGGCTTTTAATGTTGAAATATCCAAAAAATATTCGGAGGTAAGTATAACTTCTACAGTAATACAAATACAAATAAAACCAGTAAGAGTGGAAAATCCAGTATTGACTTATTGAATTCTATGAATTTTTGGGGCTGCAAGTTGATTAACCGTCCCGGGCACCATGAGTCCCATAATGCTACTCTATTCCCAGAAATGAAATTTTGTTGTTATAATTAAAAAACGAACGCTGATATCACATTTCTAATAAAAAAAACCGTGGTCGTTGACCGATTTTGCACATTTTCAATACCAATCTGCGCAACACAAGAAACAATATTTCTGCAAAATTTCATTATGATATCTTCACCGGTTATCCTGAGATCGAGATTTCAACAGACAGACAGACGGACATGGCTAAATCGACTCAGGAGGTGACGCTGATCAAGAATACATGTATATACTTTTCTCTATCTATCTTCTCTATTTCTATGCGTTACACATTTCGTGCCAAAGTGAATATACCCTTAACCTTAAGATGTAGGCTATAATAACGAGGACACCTACATCGTTTCTAAATATTGGTTTTTAAAGCCAAAACTTTCTGCACCTTTTTTTGAATTACGTTCCTATCTCAAAGAGTTTTTTAAAAAATTAATTCCGAACATGAAATTATGAACAAAAATTTTTTTAAAAAATGTTTGGTGGCAATTCGTTGTTTAATTACGGTATAAGTATACATTTTTTTCAATAATATTTCAAGTTCGGCATTAATTTTTTTCTTGTCTCGACCCAAACTACACGTCCTAGCATTTTGTAACATCTTATGCGTTACACCTTGTTTATAGGAGTATATGTATATTCTTTGGATAGACTGTAAAATATGGTACATGAATAATAATTGTTTTTCGAAATATACCGTTTCAATAATTATGTTTCGAAATATACCGTTTCAGTATTATTTACAGCGCCATAATTACAGTTTTTTAACTATGTAACTTTCTCGATAGTTTGTTTTCCTTTACATTGCTAAAGTGATCTGCAAAATTTTTCGGGGGCAAACTTTAGTGTTGCTAATCTGCGCATTTATGAGTCATGAATTACAATTAGTTTTGAAATATTGGCAATTGGTTTATGTTTCTAATGATTGCCCAATTTACATTGTAACAGTTCATTCCTAAAATTATTTCCAAGTTCCTAAATATTCTTGGTTTCTTTTTTCTGATTTTATTTTTATGATTGATTATTAATGTTAGTACATTTGCTGCAAAGATGCAAAGATGGCTTGTGCAACTGTTCACATTTTTATACATAGGCATGTAGTATGTACATACATGTATGTATGTATACGTACACTATATCCATGCATGTATGAAATTTTGTATGCGTATATACATACATATGTTTCCCTTTATTATTGTACTTACTGTAATTTCCAACGATTTTGCATTGGCTCTGTAAAGGATGTAAATACATATTCAACGGTATGAATTTGTCACAGCCGGTGAACTCTTCTGCCTACAATGAACAGACTAAAAGTAATCATATTGTCTTTAACTGATAAAATTTACATTGTGAGTGATCAATTGCCGTTTTCTGCGAAATTTTCCTTCCCATTTTGTGTTTTCCTCAGATAACAGAGATCCGTATGCTAATTAATATGAATAAAATGTTATAAAATATTCCACCGTAGTGATTTAATCTTTTATTTATAATACACATAAGAATAATTGCTCGTACCTAGCGATAGTCCAACAGCAAATACAAAAATTTTTAATTGAAGCATTATTCTTTTGTACACGTAATCTTCTAAGGTTCGAACTATGAAACATGTTTTTCATTAAGAACTCTCTTTTATAGAGCTTCTGTAATATATTATCTTACGTTAAGGCTCAGTAATTTTACCATATCTAATTAGGAAACGTGTCAAATGGAAATTAAACGGTCGTTTTTAGTATACACATTAGGAATTATGGCTCTCTGACGATCATCAGAGTTGAAGAGCACAGTTTGATTGGAATGACGATGGAGTCGAATGTAATACTATATGTATTCAGAAAATTAGATAGAAATGAAAATGGAAAATTCGTAAATATTAAATTGAAACATATACGTAGATTTAAGTTGGAACACTATTATTAATAAATGTGATAATAATTCTATTTAAGTCTATCATGTAAAAAGCTTAAACGTGAAAAGATGGCCTGAAAACAAGAGTAACATTACCGGTCATGAAGTGCTTTAAGGGCAACTACCAAAAAAGATGATTATCGACTTCGTCTACAATGTATTTGCAGATTCATCTAATTGATAGGTAATATATTGTTTTACTTTATATGCAACTTCAATTGTTTCCATTATTCAAGAAGATGTAAAAACACTATCATAGTTGTTTTTAACAGCTTATTCAGGCTATATAATCCGTCTGAGTGCCTTTCGGTGAACACCTTTCGCAGTCTCATTGCTCTCAAAAGATTTCATTTGATTTAATTGTATTACTTATAGTTAAGTTTCGTTTTCTTAACCCCAACAGAGTAGCCGCTAAAATTAACTGCACAACTTTCAACCAATCAAGAAATTGAACACTATGTTGGTTTCCCGTTCATGTCCAGTAAACACCAAGTATTACATTGATGATTACAATTTAAATGTCTTCAAGTAAGTGTGTGCAAGAACACATTACATATATGTACATATAGACTTGTAACTGTCTCTCGGAAAATACACATTATAAGCTCATTAACAACTTATGTTACTACAAATCAGCTATTCAGATAATTTGGGTAAATAGTTTATTTATTTATTTCATAATACATAACTTTTCATAAATACATATCGTACTTAATCTAGAAAAGTGGCGCAACTCAAAATACCGTATTGCTCAGAAAACGCAAGTGTGATAGCAGGTTCAACTTTTAGTTGATAACGCTGCTTTTTGACCAATTGTACATGTACTTATTCTGGTTGTAAAATTAAAGGTCTTTTCTTAACTATTGTAAAGTGCCAAATTGGTATTGACAACGAGTTTTTTCGCGTTAGACTTACTAAGGGTTATAAGGGTTATTGAAATATACAAATACATAGAATACAACTAACGCACTGCCACTGCGGACACAAGGATGAAATGAAAGCGTTCACAAACACACTCTTAACCCCTTACGCGTACTCGAATTTGAGTCATATAAAATTTTTTTCGGTTGGCCCTTAATAACCATTTTTTAATGCACGTTTCTATTAGCAATCGTACATCAAAATACATAATATACGGTAAAAATATACGACGGTTTGATGCGTTCACCAAATGGAAGATTTGGTGTTTATTTTTATTGGATCTGTTAGCTTCCAATGGCTGCAAACGAGGAACAATAACCACGAAAACCTTTGGTATTGGTAGGGCGTAATGCTTTCCTGAATATAACCGTGATAAAATTTGAAAGCGTGGAATTTGAGGGCGTGGCTTCTGGCTTGGGAGGTATTGGCGTTTGAATACGCAAATTATCAACATTTTAAAGACGATATCTCTTAAACCGGCGTTAGAAATAATGTTGTGAAGTTAAAAGTAAAGCACGATATTATCAGATACATTTGTGAAATTTTATTTATCGTTGCTCTTTCCATACAGCTGATCAGATGTTGGTATATCTTCCACAAAAAAGTTTGCCGGGATCAAATGGAATGTCTTCTGTAGGAGATTTAGCAAAATTTGTTCCACTGTTTCATTTATCAATGGACGCAGCGCTTCGAAGAATTCACGCCAGTTCTTATTGAAAAACTCGTTGGTGCTCTTCTCCACTTCTTTGCTGTTCCCGTTGAAGATGTTTTCGAAATCGGTCTTGAGCCCCGCCAAGTTCAAGTCTACTTTTACCTGTGTGACGTTGTAGAATGTAAAGCCACCCTTTTCGTACAGGCGCGTCTTTGAACGCATAAGAATCTCCAAGTTTTCTAAGAAGATAATCAATCCTAGTCTATCAAATCGAATTTAGTAGAGAGATTTGTGAATATTTTACCTATATCTATAAACATTTTTCCCGCACCACTTAACGGTATGAGTAGAATTTTTCCGTTCATTTTGTAATTTGCATCCAAACGCATGCGTGGCAAGAATATTTTCGTCTCCCAACTGAAGTCCTTCTTGCTGACCCTACAAACTCGGTGTCAAACGTTATTCGAATAGAAGTATTTTACGTACTTGCTTTCCTTGATTGACATCTTGCTAAAGCCCGTTATAAGTATATCTGACAGGTTTGCGTTAAGGTTCACTACATTATTTTTATCCTGCTTGAAGTTTAATTTCTCCAACTTCATTGGGTCAATCGGGCCGAAGGATTCTGTTATTTCGGGTATACCTAAACAAGAAGAAATGTGAGAGGAATGCTTAGGTCCTTTCTTAGGTCCTTTCGCCACTATACATAGCAACCTTCTGCAAGAAATTGTACTACTTACCAATTACGAGTTGGTCGATTAGTTTCTGTATGCTGTTTGTTGAACATTTTGTGAAGCCAGGGGTAAATATTTTACAAGTTGGCAAGAAATCAGCTGCAAGAAATGTTTAGGAATGATTATTACAATAACCTGTAAAAGTTATCTTGAGAGTTATTGCAGATTTCGGAATAAACTTAAGTTTTTATATATTGTTTGTATGTAGCAGGTAACACAATAATAGAAGAAACTTCTATTTATGTATATTCAACATGCAATTAAATCTACAATGCCTTTTTATAAGTCACATTAACTGAATAAGTTTTATTTTCAAATGGGTATGCACATTTTTATATATTCATTTGAATAACAAAGATAGGTTTTTTCGATACGATAATCTCTTACGTTTTTCTCCAAAGTACTCAACACAATACGCCCGATTGATATCAATAACAGCAACTAAAAAGCACAACTCGAACAAGCAACGAATGCCTGCTAATTTTCCAAAGCAACGCATTTTATCGGTTTTTATTGCTAAGGTTCGATGTTCCCGATGCGTTCCCGACGGTTCTCGCACGTTTAATGTGTAGAAATCGTAAAATCATAGAGAGTCTTATATCGTAGATCACTTGGAAATCAGAGTCAGAACAATTATTTGCGAAATATAACATTTATATTAAGAAATTCTATAATTAATAAAAGTTGCTTGTTGCTTTAACATGGTTATACCCTACGTGTGATGGTAAAAGGTATATTCACTGTATTCGTCCATTTTTAAGGTAATTCTCTCCTATTGTGGTCATTTTTGCGGGTCAATTTCCTTCCGTTTAGGCGGGAGGAATCATTTTGTGAAAACCTGGCTTAAAATTGCAGAAAAATAATCGGTTTTTTAAAAAATTACGGTAATAAGTTTCCGATCATAAATTTCTCTAATCAATTCTAAAGAATATGCTTCAATCCTATATTCTATAGTTTCCATAAAAATTGAAAATGGTCCCTCCAGCCTAAACGGTGAGGAATTGATCGTGAGCATGTAGGGTGCAAATACTTCGGCCAGATCGAAGGTAACTCGTCTAGGTATTTTATATTAGAATGTCGTTGTTATTAGATGTTGTTGTTAAAAGAATATATAATTATTAATTAATATTTTACTGCTATTATTTATTAGTATTTAGATTAAAGCTTCGTGTAATGATTAAGTAAGAATAAAGGCTGTCTTTACTGTGCTGTACTGTATATGTTTTAACTCCGATAGTTCTTGATATTTTCTCGTTTGTGTAACAAGTGTTCTTAATTATGATTCCAAATTAGACTTTGTACTCGCGGCGAAATTGTTTTCTTATTAATTTCTAACACTCCTACCCTAGCTTGAAGTGATCGCGTACTTAAAAATAATTACATTAAATTTACAACCTCTTCAAAGAGCTTACTTATCGATTACATTACGAATTAATTATTGCAAAGTGAATTCAAGGTTTTATTCCCACAAAGCTTATAAAATCAGGTATTTGTTGTTAGAAGAGTTCGATTGTAGCATTTCTATTATATTATTATGTTATTAAAAATTCAGAAAATCCGATTGATTTTAATTCCTAGAGTTTGTGTATATATACATAAAGACTATATTATACTCTCTTTGATATAACATTAATGATATTGATGATAATGGTTACATCATCGCTAGTACAATATGATGAACTGCCAGGAGAATTATAACATTAACTACTCCAAACTGTGTTGTTCGCAGTTTCTTTCCGTTGACATCTATGACAACGACACTCGCAATAAGATAAAATGAATGTCAATGCTAAAACCTCTTAACCAAATGGCAAACACCATATGATGGAAACAATGTTATAGTGGAAAACACAAACATAATCGCTGTTATAAGTAAATAACATTGAAACCAGTTTCGTATTATCGCAGATGCGTGCACGATTATAATGATCAATGATTGAAAGACAATGGAAACCTTATCGATTGTGTAGCCTCATGCCAAAGTGCAACGGGTTGCACATTCCTTTAACGTAGGTGCAACGGGTTGGCATATTCATTAACGTAGTTGTAATGAAACTAATCTACTTACAGTTTGGAGCAGAGGTGTCCCTGAGCAGCCGTTGGGCACTCAATTTTTGAGTGACATGATATGTATACATTGAGTGTGTTTGGAGAAATCTCGTCGTTTACATACTCGTACATTCGTCTATCTATATTTCGATCTTCCAATTTGCCAGCGCAGCCTTTTTTTCATCACCGAATATCGTTATGGTACGAAAGCCGAAGTTTTCTCATCTTCTGCGATCGCTATTCGTCAACAAACGCAGTTTTTTTAACTTGAGGGATCGATATACATATTTGAAGGTAAGAATTTTTTCATCCCAACTGACAGTTTTATTGGAATTATTTTGAACGTGAGCGATATGTATTTTTTGAACTTATATAAAATACAGATTTTCATCTTTTGGGATCGTTTTTTTGTGAGGGATACATATAAATAAAGTTCTTCGTTTGAGGGATTTATTTCGAACCCTTTAGGAAAGACTGGTATACTTCAGGGGACTATACTTGGGCCGCTATTACGTTATTCCTCCTTCACCAACATAAATGAAAAAATTGCTATAACGCCATCTATTCGTAATATTTTTGTCTTATCCAACATAAGTTTTAAAGCTACTGGTAGGATTGAAATAATCCAAACCCAGTAAGAGTACTGGCCGAATCTTAGAAAAGGATTGAAAAAATTTAATTGATTGAAATAGTTTTATTTATTTAGATTTTTAATTTATTTCGATTTTTCATTGTAGAACAATAATTTTATACATTGAAATACAAACTGAAACTAGGCGGGTTTAAATACAGTGGCGTAAACAGGGTTGGCTGGGGGTGGCGGTCCATTCCGGACGATATAATTTCGGGTGCGGGTTTTTGGAAATCAAATACTGACTTATTAAATTATAGGAATTTTAGGGGCGCAAGTCGATTAACCGCCCCGAGCTCCATGAGGTTTGGCTACGCCACTGACTTAGCTGGAAGTGATGCCGGGGGCCACTTCGGCAATCCTTGCGCTGAATTCGATTTCATCATTGAAATCATTATGCGCGCAAAATCAGCAGGACGCCATCAGTCTTTACGCCATCGACCAAGTTCACTGTCAGATTTCACTTCCGAGCGCATGCCGGAGAAATTGTAGACAAAGGCCTCGTAGTCAAGGGTGTGGAGCGCCTGGGAGGAGAACGGTAGTTTCCATAAGTGAAGTAAATCAGCGCTCGCCTTTGTTCCTGCTCGTATTTGGAGCATCATTGCGATTGGACGAGAATCTCTTGCTTCGAGTACGTGGATTTTATTTCAACTGGTTCAGTATGTAAATAGAAACAACGGATGAGATTTTGGCAAGTGGGTAACATAAATAGCCATCTTCGTATATTTTATTTTCAAGGAGATGGGTTAAATACGAAAAAACAATATCTTAACTTAGTTTTATAATCAGTTACTTTCTATTTATTGTCTTTTAAAATTAGGTTATCGTCCAACTCCACAGAAAATTGTACTTTGATACGACAGTATCCAGTTTTGAAGTTGGCTTGGTTTTTCTTGCTTCAAATCGAGTCTATTAAATCAACTTCGTATTCTGATTGCTGATTGTGTTCTTGTTCTTCCCTTTTGAGATGTCTTTAGTTAACACAAAATCTACAAAACGGAAAGAGTTTAAATTTGACAGCGACGATGCTGTACGCCGAGCACTGATCGAATTTTTTATATATTTGTTATTTCTGACGGTGACAACAATCGGTGCGTAAATCTAACTGTCATTTTCGGGCCTTGCTTAACGGCCTTTCTTTTTCTTTTGAATAGTTGCGCTGTCTTCGCGGCATATATACATGTATTACTTCAATACGACTGTCTATAATATGTTTTTATCGTCGGATTTGAACCACGTCGGTAATAAAGCGGTACCATTCGAACAGATTGTGACAACTGCTGATTGCTGGAATTTTTTGGAGCATACAGTACTACCACAGTTGCATGGTTTCAAGCAGGACAGCAATGTGACGGATGGCGAAACAGAAGGTGCGGCTGGTGTTGATAAAAAGAACAATTCAAATTCAGTTAATAAGGAGCGTAATGGTAAGGATGGTCTTCAAGATGACAGTGACGAACAGTACAAGTTATTGCGGGAGAACCTGTTGCTGGGACCGCCGCGATTGCGTCAAATACGTGTAAACAAAAATAGTTGTAATGTCCACCAAGCCTTCGTCAGGTACTTCGACACCTGTTATGCCGAATATGATCAAGACATTGAGAACAAAACTTCAGATTTTAAGGGGTTTGTGAGTAAAAATAACGTTTGTTCGGTATTTTGTGCAATATTTCAATATTTGTAGAACCAAATATCATGATGCGAGTGATTTCAATTTTCTGTCCGTTTGGGCTAAGATTGGCGAATATCACGGTGGCGGTTACACTGCGGACCTGACATACCATCTAGTAGATAATGAGAAAATAATCACCAATTTGAAGGAAAATAAATGGATCGATCGAAGCACACGTATCGTTATATTTGAGTTCACACTCTACAATGGCAACACCGCTTTGTTTAACAGCGTAAAGTGAGTACAATTTTTTCATTGAACTTCACTAGACTGCCTAAGAACATTGTCAAATATTGCAAGGATCTTTTGTGAATTACCGCCCACTGGAGGTGCCATTCCATTCTACCGCATACAGACAGTGAAGTTGTATAATATCTGGATGGACAGCTACTTTGTGCTTTTCGCCGCGATCCTGTTATATATCTTAACTATCTACTACACTGTGGAAGAGGGGCGTGATTTCCTTCGAATGGGCTTTCGGAACTACATTTCCTCGATTTGGAATATAGTGGATTTTTTCATTATATTGGTATTTGGCTGTATACATATGAGTACACAAACACATTACACTGTTACATTAACTGTATGTATGTTATAACGATTCCACAGATAGTTTTCCTCTCCTTGGTGTATAATGTCTGGCATCCAATCTACTTGAAGAGTCTGCTACAAAGTATCTCAGTGCAGCCGGAAAAGTACCAATCCTTGGACGTGATTTGCTTCTGGAATTTCGTTTATACAGATATGATGGCCATTTTAGCGTTCATCGTTTGGATCAAGGTTTTCAAATACATCAGCTTTAGCAAGACTCTGCTACAGTTCAGTCACACTTTCAAGAGGGTTCGTGCTCATTGTAGCTGTATTAACGATGTGATTGCATGTGTCTGGTACTTTTCCAGTGTGCCAAAGACCTTTTCGGATTCGGCATTATGTTTATAATCGTTTTCCTGGCGTATGCCGAACTTGGCTTAGTTCTTTTCGGAACACACCATCCGAATTTTCGCAACTTCCCACAATCGTTTCTCACTATGATGCGCATGGTTTTGGGTGACTTTGAATACAACGCCATCGAGGAGGCAAATCGTGTCTTGGGGCCGATATTCTTTCTCAGCTTCACCATATTGGTCTTCTTCATATTGCTAGTAAGCCACCATCTTTGCATCGTCGTCCTAATGCCACACGCTTATAGTGTTATTTCTCGCTTTCTAGAACATGTTTCTTGCCATTATTGCTGAAACCTACTCTCAGGTTAAAAGTGAGATTAAACAAAGCCAAGATAAAATGATACCCTACATCAAGAAGAGGATTGCACGTCTGTGTGATTTTCTACGAAGATTCAAACATCGATTGCAGAAGAAGCAGAAGAAGGTTTGTTAGTTGAATTTAGTTATATGCATCTTCTTCGGTCTTTTGCGTTGGGACTTCACTCTCTTGCAGGAAGAACAACCAACAAGGCCACAAGAAGAGGACGTCGCGGTGGCCGATGAGACCAGAGATCAAGTTATTGATATTCCACGGGATAATGACATTAAAGAATCTACATTGTCTCAGAGTTCTTTAATGGAAACTGAAAAACCTAGAGATGCACCATTACGTGTGCGCGAGAGCGAAATTTTTACCAAGTAGAGTACCAAACATCAATTTTTTTAAGCTCTACACCCGAATACGTAGGCACTCGGTGAGGTGAATACATGCGCACTACTTTACTCCTTCCCGAGAAATCCCGATTACAAAATAGCCACGGTTCGAAAAACGCTTATTTTTTATGTCGCTCAATTCATATCCCTCACTGAAGATAACAATATTTCCATCCTCATTGATAAATATCTTTTTTCATCCAAGTTCAAAGAATACATATCGCTCACATATCGCTTTCAAAATAATTTCGATCTTCCAATAAAACTATCCAACTAAACTTATTTTAAATTAAGTTTAAATTTGAAACACTTTACAAACAAATCAAGGGTGTAGGGTTGTAACTTACATAATATTATTTTTACTTGATTTAACTTGCGACTTTTACGAAAAATATTATAGGTTTTTTGAAGAAATTCCAGAAAGTGAGAATATTCGCCGGTACGTACTTTTGTGAGCATTGTTTTGCTAATTCTTTGTTATATTATTGAGCAATTTTGCAGTCTTACCCAACGTATTCTTCTCCTGGAAGACGTTATGGAGCAGCTTATAACAAATTTAGATCACATTCTAAAGAAAATCGACACAAAAAAGCATACTAAACGTTAATATGTTTAGTTTGGCGGATAAATAAATGTATTTTTAATTTTGAACTGTTATGAGTTAGGAAAACATAATAAATTAGTTTATTTAATTGTCGTCCATTTTCCAAGATTCCAATTTTCATTCCCACTCTTTGACCGTAAGCTTGATAAGCTTCAAAGTTTTCCAGTTTCCTGTAAAGTTAATGAAATCTTTAATGCCCAAATCCGATGGATTGCACCGTTTTGATTTCCTCTGTTGTTACCAGTATCAGCAGCTTATTACAAGTGGACCAAATAACCGAATGGATTTCATTGGTTTCTGCTTCAATGGAATGGAAGCATGCACGGCTTCAGAGCTTTAAGCTCGCAGCTCCATTCATATCGAAATCCATGCCGCTCGAATTAAATGGCGAAGACTTCTAAATTCAGAAGCGCAAATAATTATAACAGAAACTATGCAAGTATAGACTGGGCTACCAACAACGCTTACGACAACAATCGAACTGATCACTCCACTTTGTGTAGCGATTTCACACTCAAAGCTACGTTGTTTAGAAATTCGGTGGAGCTATAAAACCATAGCGTTGAACGCGCAGGCTGTCAGTTGAGTTTGTTGTTACACAGAGTCTCGTGCAAGTGCGAAGAATCTTTCAGAACACAGCGTGAACTGCAGCAAAAGAGGTTTTAGCGAAACTGGAAAGCTGGAGAAATTGGATTCGGATTTTTGGAAGAATAAACATCAAACAAGCGGAAAGATTGGTCTAACAACAACAGCAACGAAAACAACTTTAGGACGTTTAACTTAGCATTTTCGTAAAACAGTTCAAAACTAATTAAGTACGTGAAAGAACAGCCTCGAAGTATTGAAAACAGATCTGAAGCTATCTATTGAATTAAGTCGATGATCCGTTCTTGCGTTTAAATCAAACTGATAGTGAAGAATACGCATTACGTATATAAAAAATGAACATATTTTGGGTAAGTTGATTACCATTGTCAATAATTATGACAAAATTCTGCCTTCAAATCACAGCCAATAGTATATTACTATTGCTAGTACTATTAAGGATAATATTTTAATATAATATAATATTATAATATTTTATCGCCTTACCTTTAGAAGAGTATTGAGTAAATATTAGTATTGAATATTTAGCTTATTAAATTTATTTATTATTTCTTTAGACCTTACTCAAGGAATCTGTATTTAATGCTAAAACCATGTAACTGACACTAATAACTAGCATAATAGCAATAATGATAACTGGCTTTATTAGCACAATGCAACACCCACGACATAACTCAGAACAGTGAACCGGTTTCGAAAACCGAGGCAAATATTTCGCCCCGGCGATAGTTGTTTCGAAATGAACTTTTGTATAGCACTCCTATAATGGTGTAGCTCTACACACGATTGCATGAAATATTGGTTTAATGCACCAACATTTGGAATTTATATTAATGTAACAAATATTATCTGGAATTTGCCGGCAAAATAAGAAAAGTATAACATCATTACTTTCATTTGGTTTGCTTTTTTAATTTTATCTACATATGTACATATGTATATTTACATCCTTAGATATACTCAAATATGGTATCTTAATGGTGTATGGTATATTAATAAGAAATGCATATCTGGTTTTTCTTCGGTGCTTATATTCGCTGCGACCGCTTGTAGCAATCCCGTTTCATTTCAAGGCCGTGTTAACGTCGGAAAAGCTTGAACAAGAAAAGAATTCGGTGTTAAAAAATGTGTAAAATGATTTTTTGTTCGGTGGCATTTTTCTGTATACTTGCAGGTTTTTATACCTTCCTTGGCGTTCATGTTGCAATCGGCTCATGGACAGTACCACCAACAACAACAACAACAAACATACACTACACCAGTGCCAATTCTGAAACAGATCGATCGTCAAAATGAGGACGGCTCGTACACGTACGGCTATGAAGCAGCTGACAAGAGCTTTAAAATCGAAACCAAATATCCGAATGGCGAAGTCTTCGGAAAGTACGGTTATCTGGATGATCAGGGGAAAGCCCGCGAGATCGAGTACGGAGCCAGCAATCGAGGTTTCGAGCCGGCAGGTAAAAAAATGTTCCACTGAACGAATGTTACAAACTTAGAGCACCTTTAATTACAGGCAGTGACATTAATGTTCCTCCACCTACGCTGACCAGCAGCAATCCGTATCCGCTGGGACCTAACGAGCTCGACGATGGACAGTATCGGGAGGATCCAGGAGTGTACCATAAAAATCAGAAGTACAATCAGCCCATCGCAGCGAGTAAATTCAGTCTGGACAAATATCAACAGCAACCACGCCTGCAGACAGCCTATAAGCCACAAGCGCCACAATATTACAGCCCAGGGCCAGCAGCCCCACCGGGCCACCGTACACCACTTCAAGCAGCGCCCCAACCCCAAACTTACCATCCACAACCCCAAGCGTACCAGCCACAACCCCAAACGTACCATCCACAACCCCAAACGTACCATCCACAACCCCAAACGTACCAACAACAACCCCAAACGTACCAGCAACAACCCCAAACGTACCATCCACAACCCTTCAAACCGCAACAGCCACAGTACAACAACGGCTACAACGGTATACCAAATCACCAGCACCCAGCTGTGAAGAACCTGGATATATGGAGTGGGTCGTACAGCATCGATTACACCGATCGAAAGTAGGGGTACAGCGGACTTCGGTTACTTCAGTTGGTTGCATACCATCGAAAATACAAGGTTTTCTTGTTGCTCTAGAATTATTGTCATATTATCACAGGAAAATTAATATTCAGGATTATTAGTAGTTGTATACTCCATTATAAAATGAAATAAAAAAGTAAATCTTTGCGTTTTCTTCTGCGTTTTTAAAAAACTTAGCAAAATCCAATATTTACTGATCTCCTACTGTTACAAGCAACATTAATACAGAGCAATATAAAGTGAGGTGGTTGCCACAAAAAACAATGCTTGCTCGACTGGTTCTGCATGAATTAGTTTCAAAGTAATTTTAATCCAGTTCCGCACAACTGAAATACTTGCTTGGAGCACGGTATTGAGGCCATCGATTGAGCGATATTCAAGTCATATGCTAAACACATACACAGATGCAGCCCAAAAAAACACTGCCAGGTGCTCAGGAATTTACGTAGTTTTGCAACAGTGCCACTTTCAATCAATTCGTAACGTACAACTAACTGCGCCCAGCGTCCGAATGGGTGTTGATCTAATGTCTATCCATTATCCGCTATCCAAAGCGCAGTGCTTGTGCCGCAGTTCAAACGTACACGAATCGTATTCAGTGTATGGGGAGCGTGTTGAGTGAAGGCTAGAAAAGTAATCTAACTCGCTGCTGAGCATGAAATGATTGTGATAATGTTTCAAGCTTAAGGAAAAGCGCTTAACTGCATTCAGTCATCCCTTTCATTGATTTATTATTATTGATTATCGAACGAAAATATTTTTATTTCATAAATTTGCATTATGCATAAATTAAAGGTTAAGAAACGTTCATAGAAGATTTGATAAATGTTTGAAGTCTTCCAATTTTGTATGAGAGATTAATTTGTCTGGGATGCGGAGTGCAAGGAGTAACCGGCTTCTACTGACCTAGACAAAAGTCAGCACTTGCATGTGTTTGCAGTGTCGTGAAGCACCACAAAGCCGCACTGAGGAGCCGCTCCGATGATGACCAAAATAGCAGTGATCAACGAAAGTAAGTGCGAAAAGATTTCAATGTGCACTTTGGCTCAACTGCAACCTGAGTGAAGCGATCTGCTCCGACTACTGTTGGCACTGCATCTCTTTCAATTGATGACTATCGCTTTTCTTTTTGATTTCCCGCTCTCGACTTCAGGTTTTGGTGGTGGGTCGCTCTAGTTCTTGCAATTGCGATCCGTTGAGTAGTCGCCCATATGCACATTCACACATACACGCCTACACACCTACATACAAAACTCTAAACTTGTCTCCGTTCCTTGGCGTAGATTCGTACCACTTCCTGCTCGCTGGTTGCACATGTTATCACTACTGTTGCTGGGGAAATGCAATTACTTTGGCTTCCATTGACTGGCTACTATTCTGGCCAGCGACTGCCGATCGCTGCTTGCTGTTTACCCGCTTACCCAATCGATGACGCATGTAGTAGGTTGCAAACGGGTTCCCCAATCCCACTATATAATGCAAAGGATTTGAAAGAATTCCATATGTAATTTTTGCAGACTACAAGCGAAAGCAAAAGTTAAAAAAGCATCAACGCTCGCCCAAGGTGATGTCTTATTAGGGAAGAATTAAGTGTTGCATGGATTGATCAATTGATCAAAACGGTAAATTGATTGCATTTCGACCAAATTCGTTTTAAATTCGACCGAAAAGAAAATAATAAGAACGCATTGCAATATTTTATTCAATGGTATTAATTTTAGTATTTGTACATTTATTGGAGATGTTTGATACTGAAAGATGCACTTAATGCAAACATATTTGGTAATAAATGTAATAGTAGATCAAAGAAAAGAAAGTGTTCAAAGAAATATCAAATAATGGTCTAAAAATATCAGTTTGATTTTCATTCAAACCTTGATCACGCATAGGAAAGATATTACTAACGGTATGAACATTCCCGAGCAAAGTTTTAAAAGTACTCAATGGTGTATGTGCTTGCACTAGACTAAAAACTTCCAGTCCGTGCAAAGCTCAATCTCCGGGCATCCGTTATTCACCACAATTCACCGCGCCAAAGAGAAAAACTATCCGAGGAAAACCTTTTGGTACCAGCTTCGTTTTCTTCTGAACTGTTGTTGCTATTGGTTTTGTTGCTATTGTTACTCCCAGCCAAGAAAGGTTACTTTAGAGAGCCAACTTAACGTGGCGGCCGCGGTATAAAAAGAGCCAAACGGCTTAGTAGTGGTTCAGTTGAAACGTGAATTTAGACCAAGCTAAAAGATCGGGGTGCCCCAGTTCTTGTGTACATTGAATGGTTTTAGGCACGGCGGGAAGTTCTAATTAAAGCAGTGCTAGAGAAAAGGATTTACAGTCACCAGCAGATCGAGTGTTTGTCAAGCTGTCGGCAGATTGAAAAAAGAGCTCTTAAATAAGTCATTGCATCGAAATAAAAATGAATGTGGTATGTTAAAAAATTGAAATGAACTCAACTAGAAATTATTGTCTGTATAGCCAACATTAAAACAGACAAGTTTGGATTGCCAACCAAAAGGTCAAAGTTCTAAAAAATGTTCACAACCTGGCATTAATTTGTAAACAGTTGCTAAAAGGTACCCACTTCAACTGTGCATGAATTGCATCGTACGCTTTCGGTTTTTCACTACGCCTCGCCAAGCAGTTCTTGCAGCCGCTAGCTTTTGCTACAGTTAGCGCATTTGCTAGCTTGGGTTCTGTGGAAATAGACCAGCACAGAGTAACCGGACTTTGATATCAGAAAATGCATTAAAAATAAACATGGTGCTGCAATAAACTCATGGTATTGCTATTGGTCTCTATAATCCATTTAATTTCTATCGAATCCAATTTAATTGGAATTGATTTGTTGTACGCAAGAGCTTTCAGCTTTTTCTTACATTAAGACACCTTTCAAAAACATGGACTAAATTCAAAGTAGTTACAGATGTATATCGAAGAACCACTTTTGACTTAAATAATAATTTGCAAGCGTTTTCATGTGGATTAATTTCAATTATTCCATGAATATTTTATTGTTATACTCGCACAATGAGTGCAGCGATGAATTATAAAATAGAAAGTGCTTCCGACATTTTGCACTTCCACCCTGGTTGGAAGGGTGTATCGTGAAATCGGTAACCGGTTTTGTTGTCAGGTTGTTTGAAGAAAATTCTTTTTTAAATGCTTGATACTGGATGCGATGCGTTTATACTGGATCCCATTATAGTATATAGTATATATTATAGTTTGCAAATATCCAAGCTAAAAACAAATAAAAAAAACTACCTAAAGTAATTCATTTTTAATTTAATTAATAAAAGATATTAACACAAACATACAAACCTGAGTTGCCATTGTCAACAACATTCATTTCCTTAGTTAGGAGAATTATGTTTCAGGTTTTATAATTGCGTTCGTACTTGTGTTAGTAAACCTAGAATTCAGTGATGTGTGTTTATTCATTTGCATGTATGTATATCACACATTGTTTATACGGAATATCGAAATGCACTCATATGCATACATACAATATATGTAAATCATGTCCAAGGTATCGAAAATACAGCAACTGTTTAATGATATTCAGTTATTTTTATGTTTCTCACTTCTGGTTCAACTGCAGCCAGACTGTTACAAAAAGGAATTGGAAAGCAAGTGCTACTCACACTTCACACTTCAAATAATATGCATTCACTACCATTCAAGTGGTCCTCTCGGGTGCATTACGTTCTCCATTGTGGAAAGCGCCATATTTAATTCACTATTAAAAAGCAGTAAATATCGCAATATTTATCGAAGAAACTGAAGCTAATTGAAGGCACGGAAACTATGAGTTATGACTGAAAATTAATGATTTCAAACTTTACTCGGCAGTTGATTCCATCAGCCAACACAGTCTGCGGCCTCACTTTCGTAACTCTTTACTATTCATGTTAGATTTGCATTTAATTATACTCGCTTCGTTTGCTTGCCGAGTGTTTTTGAGGTATTTTTGCTACACTTATTCCCACGATATTTGCTGCGTCTCGCTAATGCCAAAAATCAGGCGGTGAAAGTGTTAAGTAATGCTTAACACAGCGGATTGGTAGTTTGAGATGTATATTAATTAATTTCATAGTGATCTTTTCCACGAAAATCGTTTGCTTTCAAGATCAAGGTTGGTATGTGAAATGTTAATAAAGACATGTTAATAAAATTGTCAAAACGTATTGCATTATTATTATTATTACATTGCAATAGATATCTGCCTAAAAGGTATAGAAAACTATTTTCTGGCTTCCATATCTTCTGCTAACACAGGATATAATCGATAATATAGATTTCAATACACAACTGCGACGTTTTTATTGTCAGGACAACTCCATCGATGGACCATCAATATTGGAATGGTTGTGGTTGGGGTTTAACCCTTTTGGAAGTGTTATCGACAGTTATTTGACTAACACCCTTTGTTGTAGTTAACTAACCCAACACAGTTAACCAACACACATAATCATAAATTCATATAATCGAAAAGTCTCGAACTATTTTTGCTTCCATTAAAATTGTATTTATTTGACAATTTTAAGGTTAAACGGGCTTTAGTTCTCCTCTTCTGTGCCTCAGGGATTGCACAGGATTATCAGGACTACCAGGAGAACACGCCGCGTCCCGCACCCGTAAGACTGCGAACCAACTCCGCCATCGCCGATGCTCCCCGAGCAACTCCTGTGCCGATACTTAAGCAGATCAACAAGTGAGTCTAGGAAATATCTGTTATCGAAGTCATTACGCATATTCGCCTTTTTCTCTCCTAGACACAACGAAGATGGTTCCTACACTTACGGCTATGAGGGCGCCGACGGTTCCTTCAAAATCGAAACCAAACTGGCCACGGGAGAAGTGAAGGGGAAGTACGGCTACGTTGATGAGACGGGAAAAGTGCGCGTGGTGGAGTACGGAGCTAACAAGTATGGATTCCAGCCTTCGGGAGAAGGCATAACAGTGGCCCCACCTACTTTAGTCGACGAGACCGCAAAAGAGGAGTCCGATTACGAGGATGACGTACTACGCCCACAGAAGCCTTATGTGAATACATTTCCGTACACTTCCAATACTTTTAATACATCGTAACTTCATTTCACAAACAGCGAGTACGTATGGATCTGAGGGCTCATCAGCAGTACTCGCGTCCTGCCCCTACGCCTCCGCCTCAACAACAATCGCAGTTCGCGCAGTACGAAGAAGAGGATTCGGAGCCAGAGCCTCGCATCCAGCAATACGCGCCTCAGCACCGATCAGTAGTTCCCTCACCGCCCAGACAGCACATAGCAGGAGCACAACGCACGACAGACGTACTCTATTCGCCCTTGCAGAGGGCCGCACGACCAGAGGTGGATTACACACAGTCTCAAGTAAAAAACAGTTAATGTAAGCCCCGTAATAAGGTTTATATTTCTAGACGCTTAATTTCAGACATTTGGCGAAGGTCCGGCCAACGTACGCATCTCCCGTCCGATCTATGCACCGGCACCAGCCCCACCTTCACCATCCAGTGCACGCGCCCAAGGTTTCCTAGCGCCAGCCTCCGGAGGACGGCCTCTTTTAGAACCATTGCACTTCGGCCAGTCCCAAGCGCCTGTTTCTAGACCCACACAGCAGTTGCTCCATGAACCGCGGTACCAGACGCAGCTTCAGCCGCAGCCACAGCCACAGCCACAGTCGCAGCTGCAGGGCAGAAGTGGGGGAAGCAGCTTGTTGGATCAGCTGGCTAGAGACTACGCCTTACCACAGAGTAACTCCCAGCCCCTGCATGACATATCCTTCGGTTATTATTAACAACCGTGAGAGATACAGAGACGTGTGCAATCATAGAAAGAGATTATTAATTTGAAATATCAATCCTTTCATAATACAAATTCAATATGTATGTATATCAAATAGTGTTTGGATGTTTGAAAATTAAAATACGTTTATGTAAATTGTTGAATGTGGTGTCTGTATGACTTTCGTTTTTCCACTCCAAATTAAATGTGAAATTATCAACTGTGGTGACCAAACGAATGAGCGAGCAATCGCAACAATCTAAAGCAATGCATCAGAATATGTGAAAGCGGTCAAATTTCGTCTACATTTCTTGGCTATAGCATTCACGCTCTGGTTAAGTATTATTATAATTTAACAGTTAGCTGAACTGCTACTACATACATACATATTATGAACTATCATATAGGACACACACATTTTTGAATCCGAGTTTGAATTTGTTAGTTGTAATTGACATCCCCACGTCATGAAATTACATTCGTATTTTGTTCATAAGAGAGATGATAAAGAAATAATTCAACGATTTTTCCTAAATTCAAAATAAATACCTTAAAGCTTCAAATTATTGTTTCAACATTTATTATGTTTTTAAAATGTCTGCACCTGTGCAAAATTTATAGGTCGCAGTTCCTTTATCTACAAATACTGAATTTAGTCTTATATTCAGTATCTGCAAGGACCATAACTTTTTATAGGAAATTTTATAGTGCATTTTTTCTTATGAAAATAAAACTTATAGCCTCCAAGAGGCGGTGCTCAACTTAAAAGCGTACCTCAATCTAAAAGTAACTAAATATACTGACATTTATTGTAGCGCATTACCTCATAGTATAATATTATAAACTAATGCTAAATTAGTACATTACCTACAGTGTATTATTATACTCGTATTGATCTATTATTTTATTATTATTATTATTATAGTGTTAGTATTACTATTATAGCGGTATTTTTGCGACATTTTTTAGACATTAAAAGTTTTAGAGAATATTTCAGATACCGTAGAATCTGTAGAAACTTCTACAGTTTCGATATCCGAAGATTCGACGTTAAAGTGAAGTGTAAGCAAATGTTAACTTTTTCAAGTCCAGCCTTCTAGTTTCCAGTTCCTAATTCCCACTTGAATGCTCAGTAGGACATATGTACATATATGTATTTTCCTAGAATATCAATTTCGTTATCCTGATTCCCGCCAATATTTGTCCGGATTCCAATAACTAGATATTACTTTATTGATATTCCCTGCTTTCTATTGATAGATGATCTCTGAAACAAATTTCAAATATTAATTGAGCTGCTTTGTTCTTTTGGTGAATCACTGAAACGCTTGTTTTCTGGGAAAAGCCTAAAGGAAATGTTTTCATAAGTTATAATTTTACTGTGCAATAAGTGCGAGTGGGTGTATATACTGCAACACGTGTTATGTTTAAAAATTTAAACTATATCTGTTGTCATAAACCTATAGCCAAGGAATAAATACTTCCTATATTGAAAAATTATTACAGGAATAAAAGGAACACAATTTTGTTGAACTACAATTGATGATCCACATTTAATTTCGGTCTGGCAGAGTGATATTTTTTTAGCTGCAGGATTCTATGGTAATTTTTTCATATAAAATCCTCTTCTAGTCGCATTGGAACTTACCGCGCTGATAAAAGCAATACAGAATAAATTACATAGTTATATAGCACCCGATAAGGCCTTGACAATAAATTTAACAATATGCGATTGCTTGCAATATACGAAACAAATGAAAAATAGAGCAGTGAAGAAAGTCTTCATTTTTCTTCACTCGCAGTAAGGCGAAAAAAGTGATTTTATAAGTAAAGATTCACTTTCATGCAGTTTCTGCTAAAAGCTGTGAGAATGTAATGATTAAATGACAACAAATAAATATATGTATGGGTTGATGGGCAAATCGTCAAAGCCACGTCATTTGTGTGGCTGTAAAATGCCAATGAATAAAACGTGTGCCAATACAATGTGAGAATGACGACCACGGCAAGAATCTCATTTAACAAACATGCTATTGAATAGGAACGGATCGTGTATTTGGTAGTCTTGCTGTTTGAAAAGCATTGGCAAGTCTCTCTTGTGATGCTTCGATGGTGGTGGAGCAGCTACAAGGCGGCGTGACTTGTAAGCAGGAACAGCAGGACCGCCATAATTCGCGTCAATCTTGCGCTCTACTCTCTTAGAATAGTTGGACCGGGGGTCGACCCTACTTTGAGCTGGATTAAAGTAGGTGTACTTCGATTTCTGCACCACGGGCGGCAGGTGGAATTGCTTTGCGTCTGGTGGTGAGGTTTTGTGGATGCTTTTTTCGATTGCGAATTGTGTGCTCACGGGCTGGTTGATTGCTGGTCCTTCCCGTTTGACCACCTCCAGCGCGGCTACGATCGGTGCTAGATCCTGCAACGCCCTATTGCCCGTGCTGACGTGGTAGTTGTTGTATTTGTTAAAGTTTCCACCGGACCTTTGGGGTGGTTCGTAATCATAGCCCTCTTCCGGGTTATTTTGTACGTCGAAATGTTCGGGGAGTTGCTTCTTTGCCATCTGGCGATAGATGTCGGAAGGATTGTCATGTGGGAGGGCACCGTATGCTGCAGTAATGGATTCAGTGTGCGAAATCGACTCCAGCGGGCCATGATTCGGAGAGTGCCCGGAATTAAATACGCTCACATGGTCCGAACTAATTTCGTTAGCTTCCGGACCCAGAGAAGTGTCCAGCGTGACAGTTTTGGAGGCAGTGTATTCAGTTTTGCCATTGGGCAGCATGTTGAGGATCTCTTGAAGTTGGATAGCGGCTCGGCGCGCCTCCTCGTCCGTAAGTTTTTTGTGTTTTCCGTAAATGTTGAAATCATCGCGTCCTGTGTATAAGCGTTATTGTTGTTGTTGATGTGGTTTAGGGTATATGGAAGAAAAAGTGTACATGTACTTTTTAAGAAACTATGAGTGGCTAGGTAGTCAATATTAGTAGTTGTATTAATACAAATTGGTTTAGTCGCAAAACGTGGGTTGGTTAGTAGTTGTCAGTCAATATTTCCACACTCGAACATCTGAATATTGCAACAAAAGCCGATGTTGTATATGTATATGAACGAATTTAATTTATAACGCTTCGAATTAAGCTTAAACCTTAAGCCGGCTACGCTTATTGGTTCCATTTGGACCCAAAGCGGGCTTTGCAGCCAACATCAGTTGGTGAAGCTCTCGCCTGGCTTTCGAGTTATGACCGTTTAAAGTTTGTAAATTTCATACCTATATCTCCTAAACTGTAGAAGATGCCTACATCTCATTGGTATCTGTAAAAAAGATATTTGAACTCTCTTTCATTCGTGAAAAATGAGATTTTATGGTGAACTGTTTACTCTTGGAGAAAAATAAAATTTTAGATTTTTCGTAATATTTTTTGCATTCATTAATTTTTTTTAAGGAATATATATAATTAACCTATATATTTATCACAATATTAAGAAAGTAGAGTGTTTGACCTTTTTATAGAGGTATATATCATCGGAATCGGCAGAGGAATTTGGGAGAAAATGCATTTTAAAGCTCCAGTTCAAACAACAAAATTAAATTCGGCCAGGCCGAACAT
The DNA here is from genome assembly GCA_943737955.2 of Myopa tessellatipennis. Classification (NCBI taxonomy): domain Eukaryota; kingdom Metazoa; phylum Arthropoda; class Insecta; order Diptera; family Conopidae; genus Myopa; species Myopa tessellatipennis. The sequence continues at coordinate 60,524,338 of OX031314.1, read as the reverse complement.
AGCACTCGTTCTGGTCTTATATTATTTTTATATTTTTAGAGTGAATGTTTCTGACGAAATGATCTCTGGTTACAGTTTTTCAGTATGCTGGACATTTCAGCATTTCAGGAGCACAAAAACAAGTTAAGCGGATATTTCCTGGGAAAATTAGGACAGTTTGATCAAGGCGCCAAGTTTGATCAAATCAAATACGAAGGAGCAGTTCGTTAGGAAAAGACCCCTGAGAACATTGCACAGCCTTCGAAAAGGTCGGTCTAAAGGTCGTTGCACATTTGTACAGGCTTTAAAAAAGATGACAAATGTGATGTGGCTGGCACTAATTCATTCGTAGGAAGCACAGAACCACATTTTGCATTGAATGTGCAAATATGGATTTAGATTAGATAATTTAATTACAGAAAGTGATGTAGTAAGTATTACCAAATATTACATATAATAAATGAATGTAAAATAGTATAATATACATACAAATATATGTATGTATATATCAAACCAGTAAGAAAGCTATATTCGGCCTGGCCGAATCTTAGATACCCTACACCTAAAAGTTTTAAAAAAAAGTGCCGAAGCTAGGATGGGGCGGGGGTGGCGGTCCACTCTGGGCGGCACAATGTCGGGGGCGGCAGTTGTGGAAATCAAGTATTGACTTATTGCATTCTAGGCATTTTTGGGGCTACAAGTTGATTAACCGTCCCGGGGTCCATGAGACCTAGCTACGCCTCTGTATAAATAGTAGGCGTGGTCATTACCTTTTTCAAAACAAAATAACTAGCTTAGTTGTTTTATAATTGTGTTCATTTAAACTTTATTTCCGTGGTAATAAACTTTTTTTCATACTGCTATACTGTATATGTAGTGTAAAAGTGGGCGGACCGCACCCAGTTTTGATGTAATAATGTTTTTTTGTAAAACAAGTTGTTATCTAAAGTTTTATTCAGGAAGTTTATATATTTAACAATACATATAACCCTCTTTTGCCTGTGTAACTTAAAAGTGGGCGGATCACGCCCATATTTGGCACATTCACGGATAATGCTACTCTATACCCAGGAATGAATTTTGTTGTAATAGCTCAAAAACGAACGCTGATATCACATTTTTAATAAAAAATAGGCGTGGCCGTGGACCGATTTTGCCCATTTTCAATACCAACCTGCCCACCACATAAAACAATATATCTGCAGTTTCATCACGATATCTTCATTGGTTCTCCTGTGATCGTGATTTCAACAGACAGACAGACAGACAGACAGACAGACAGACGGACGGACATGGCTAAATCGACTCAGGAGGTCACGCTGATCAAGAATATATATACTTTTCTATACCTATCGTCTCTAGTTCTATGCGTTACACATTTCGTTACAAAGTGAATATACCCTTACCTTAAGGTGTAGGGTATAATAAAAAACACAAATATTTAACAGCTAAATATTCAATAAATTTAATATGGGTCCAAATGAACCCAAAATACTTAGGAAGGATCTTTTTTTAAGCGTAGCCGGGTCAGCAGTTTCTTAACAGATTTGTATTGGAAATCTATATCCATCTATTTTGGTAGAATTTTTGTAGAGAAGTACTGCTTTCTGAGCTCTTTTTCAGGCGCTAAAATGATATTATGAATCTTTCTAAATATTTCTCAGCTTCTTCATGGGAAAAATATAGACATGTATGTACAGTGCCGGTAAAAAAAAATAGAACTGCAGAGAAAGATGGTGGAACAGTTACTGGACGGACGAGAGTAAAATAGTGTTGTGTGACGCAATGGATCTCGTACATGCGTTAGAAGAACGCGTAATGAATACAATCCGAAATTCATTGCACAAACGGTTAAGCTTGCAGGATCCAGCATCATGGTATGGGCATGCTTTTTTATTCTGGTGTTGGCTCTATATATTCTATCAAAACAATCATGGACCAAACCGTTTATGTCGGAATGCTGCAGGATGTGATGCTGGCTTATGAAGAAGAATAAATGACAGGAACTAGCAGGAGGGCTAAGAATTGGTTTAAGACTCATTCAATTCAAGTCATGGCCTTAACTTATATAACATTATTAATCTTTTGTTAAATATTTAAGAATTATCAAAATTTATTTATTAATTATTTATTTATTTATATGATGATATGCATTTTACCGTAGTGCTATTTTTTTACCCCAGCTGAACATGTGTATGTACGAGTATATACTTTAAAATAACAAAGTTATATGCGCCTGCGAGCAAAGGAAAGACTACGTAAGATAATCGAAACAAAACAAACATAACCGAGAAACACAACCAGCACGCATTTTGCTAGTCACACAATTGCTGCTGTTGTGTGGAGCATCGAACTTCGTAGGGTGTTTTCCATGCTTTCACTTTCTTGTCACGCCAGAAATATGTTCAAAATGTGATGTAAAATACTCGTATGATTTTTAGGACATGTTTTAGTGTGCGTTTGTAGGTGAAGATGTGGATATGAGTAAGTGTGTGTGCGGATATTTGGCCGTTAAGAGAACTTTGACTAAGCAAACAGATGGACGTACATTTAGAAATGATTTCCCAACATTCTGTTAAAACACATAACAAAACATATAAGAGTTATTTACACACCAATCTGATTTTAGTTTTAATTTAATGGAAATATGGGTTAGGTTAGTTTAAGTTAGTTAGTGTGGCAGCCGAACGTCGGCTCACTGGAGCCAGGTATGTGCAGTTTGGCCCCTTGTTTATCGATAAGTGTTCGACGGGGTCACAATTTTAGTAGACCAAGTACAGTATTTAATTCTGTAGAAATAGACAAAATGGAGTGGCTCCATAAAACTATTTACACGTGCTATCCATCTCCACCAATCGAGGAAATCTTAATCTACCCACGATGATTGAGGTCACTAAATGGTCCGTTCATCACCTGGCACCACCTACAGAGCTCGTTGTTCATTTTATATACAAGTTTAGCATGAGTGACATAATAATATAACATACAACGATCATCACGAACACTTCCGACATCCACTCTTTTCTAATACGCACCGTCTTGTCCGTAGCCAGAGGGCAAGTAGTTGCTGGAGGGTGCTTCAAACGCCGCGTGACCGCCACCGAATGGAGGAGGTCCACCGTAACTATTTGATGGCGGGGACGGCAGATACTGATGTGTGGCACCGCTGTAGCTCGGTGGTTTCGATGGCGGACCGTAGCTGCCATGACCGGTGGCGGGAATCTCGTAAGTGGTGATGGCTGCAAAGAAAAGGAGAGGAGAGTTGACTGACCTTAAAGGAGAGATGTGCACCCGAGCGCAAACTGTTTCATTCAAATGGGGAATATCTACATAAGCAAACTACAATTACAGCTACATAGTTACAAGACTCGTATATGGATCAGACTTGATTGGTACAAGTGCTAGTTAGTAAAGAGCATTCTTTATCTTTATATGAAGGTTTTGTTCCCTTAGTAAAATTTTAGGTTTGGACAAAACGAAACATTAGTAGATTTTGGAGATTATCCAACATATTGTTCAGCTGTACTCACTTTCTGCATTCGCACCTGGAGAGGCGAGATGTTTTCCCCCGCCGCTGCTGCTACCCGACGAGGCGGCCGAGAGCGAACTAAATTTGGCAAACGGGTGCACAGAGGCACCTCCGCCGGCGTGACCGTAGATGGGATGTGTGCTAACTTGCGCCGAGTGTATGATGGACTTTCCGACTTCGGTAACCTTGTCGCCAGAAGCGGCTACCAAGTTACCACTGGCACTCAGAGCGTAACCGCTGCCCTTAATGAACTGACCCTTGAGGGCCGTGACGCCACCCGTGATCGCTTTGACCGCTTGGAAAATGGTGTTCAGCACAGATTTCTTAAACGACCAAGGATCATAGCCCACTGAGTTGCCCTGTTATAAAGAAAATGTATCAAAAATACAATTACTTGCTTTCCCTTTGAATCCATTCATGAATGGAGTCGAATCTTTTAGAAAGTTACGTGATGTCCGGAATCATGAGACTTATAGCTGCCGCCACCACCACTGCTACCACCGGAGCTACCCGATGCTATCGAGGCAGAGGCGTGTCCGATGCTCGACAGCAGACCCGACTTGAGATGCGTCACATAGTCGAAGCTTCCGGATCGCTTCTGTATTTGTGAATCCTTGCTGGTCTCCGAGGGATCATTGTCCAGTTCTGCCACGTCGTCCATATCCACAGCGACTGACTTTTCCTCCGTCGATGGATAGGCGTGGCAAAGCAGAGGGAAGAAACATACTACAATAAGATAGCACGGCTGAAATAACGTAAGCAGAAAAAGTGAATTATGAGAAAGAGAAGGAAATAAGAAGGAAACTACATGAGGTTCTCAATAAAACTCGGGGTTCGCAATGCATTAGGTTCATTAAACTAGTTTAGTCCCTAACCTAAGAATATAGCCAGTGTTTAATATAATATTATAGAATTTATTTATAGGCCGGTTCGTACCACAATTCGTTGTGAATAAAAAATCTGTAATCGTAACAATGTTTTCAAGCTTTAAAGAGATCATTCCAATGAGTTTTTCCAGTTTAGTCGCGTTACAAATGTAGGTATGTACACATGACATTTGTTCGATTATACCACACCACAGGGTTGCATCACAAACCGCTTTTAGAGCTGTCGTCACACAGTTTAAACATTTAACTTGCCAGTGCATCCTACCGTTAAATGGCAGAGCGTTACCATATGCAGCCAAATCCGTTTAGCTTCGCGTCGTTTCGCGCTCCAAAAGCTGTACTGTATGAAAGACGATATGATGTCATTGTACAGTCCTAACTCTTACGTCCTCCCTCATACACCAAAAAATCGCCCTCATACAAACAAAGTCTTTAATTATTAATATTAATTTAACGTATACCGCTGCTCCGCTAAATTATTAGAAGCCAACTATAAATTTATCCTACGGGTGTAGTAGGGTATATGAACTTCGACCAGGCCGAAGTTAACACTCGATCTTAATTACCCGTGGCCATCGTGTTTTATAGGGTTTATGGAAAATTGGGCTCATCTTTTGAGGAGTAGGATAATCTATTCACTTCCAAGGAAAATTTATACACGAAAAAAGCATTTTATATACAATATATGTACATACATATACATATATTGCAGCTCACTGCGATCTGTTCAATGAAAATCCTTTCTTGGTCATAAAATGAAAAACTGGCAGAGTTCTTAACAATGATGTAATAAGATAGACACAAAATGTATCTAATTTATAATATTATTTGACAACAAAAGCCGTTTCGAAGTTGTCGGTGGAATTTCATTTTTGAAGTTATGAGATCGACTGAGCTAATCATGGCCACCAGTGAATACGACACCCATTACAATGTTCCGTGAGGAGAATAGTCGAATAACTCGTGAAGATTCAAAATACGCTAAGTACTAATACGTAATACACACATTTTACGTAATGAACAATGCCGCGTTGATTGCTACCGAAGTGAAAGTTTAGCTTTGAAATTATGCACTTTAAACTGAACTAAGGATGGTATGAGCATTCTTCTGCCAGCGTAGACATTGACGTCGTTTTATGGATGCACAAAGCAAGCCAGTCTTAGGAAATAGCGATTGCTTTACCATATATTCGTATATATTAGAATCCGGCAGTGGGTCAGTCGTGGCATTCGTGTATAATTTGTAAACTAATGTTTGCGTGTTATTTTTTATGAACTCTTTTTTCGCATGTGATGTAACCGAATGTTCCTCGTATGCTATCGGAATAAGACATTAATAATTTTAATTTGTGATTCGCAGTATATGTATATGTACATATGTATGTAAGTCTGTGTCTGAATAAATAAAATAGTGAATAGTGTATAAGCTGACGTTTAACAACTCTTATATGAAGCAACCACGAATTTAATGCTGGAGCCATTAAGCGTGTATAAAGCGAAATACTAAACAAATTAACTGGATTTAGCAGCTGGTTTCTTTCTTGTTACATTTTCCGACCCAGATGGATAATATTATGTTTTGAAACGATTTCCCGTTAGTGACATGTCTACAAACTAATCTTGAAGAGAGATGACGGAAATTCGTTACAAAACCTAACATAACTTACATACATATTGTATAATAATTTCGTTTATTCAATGCTCCGAAAATCATAACTAATAAATTAAATGATTTTCTAACTGATTAGATTCATATATTTACTATATCGTAGCCCCTAAATAATATATCTTAACTTAGTTTGCTTTTTAATTAGGGAAATTTAATAAATATTCTATGACCACTGGATATAGGATCCTAAAACGGAAAAAGAAGGAAAACAGATCGAAAATCTTGCTTCTCCGATTCTACTCTTTCATTTCTATCATTTCTCTAGGTTCATTTATTAATTCTCTAGGTATTAGCATTAATAATAAACAGTTTGTAACCAACGTCGTAAACAAATGAAGCGTTAACGATTTCTATAAACCGAAAGCTTGACGAGCACTGAGTTCACTTCAGTAATCGAATATTGACTGCGAACTAAGCCATGGCGCGTACTGACTACAGAGAATTACGCAAGCGGATGAGAAAGTATCTGGAAGATGTGAGAAACAACTTTCGTTTTCCTATGCGCAGAAATAACAGCTTTTCAATCAGCCAGGGAAGTGGTACAAATTATAATAATTTACCACTATATGACTTATAACTGTTTCAATGCGGCAATCTGAAAACATTTTAAATATACATGCTCAGCAACACATGAAAGAATAAGAAGAGAATAGTGAAAAATGGATGGCTACCGACTATGATGGGAAAATGCACACAAATTCGTTTCATAACATAAAATTCTGATTTAGAAAGCCGAAGAATCCGCAAATCATGATGCGCATCGCTTACCTTCATTGACTCTTCACTTTTCGCTGATCAGTTGTGTTGATATTCGAGCTTTTTATGTACGGCTCCAAAGCCGTCGATTTAATTACTACTAAACTACAGATAGTTGATGCACGCGTGCGGTTAAGATGTGTACCCAACTGCGGACATCGGTGGCGTTCAATTTTTCCGAATCACTTTTACCAGGCCAGATACTAAGAGTATATGACTGTTCCGTTTTCGTGTCTCTTTTTTCCTCTCGTTTTCAAAAACTTTCTTCGGTTGTCTTTGACGCCTTTTCTTGTTGGCCCGCAATAACACACACACACGCACGTAGATAGTTTTCTCTGGTTTCACTTTCCTCCTCTACCAAACTTGTATTCGAACGCACTATTTCTTAGCTTGTTTCGCGTGGAACCGACGGCTTGCGACGTACTGCTGCTGGTTGCTGGCTGTTAACTCGCCAGCGTCTGGAGTGAATCTGGTGACTGCTTGCCTCTAACGCGACTAATTTAAAGAAAACTACGGCAAGTATTTCGGTTTGTCGGACACTTTTCGGGCGTTTGGCTCTCTGAGGATCTTTGCGCAGAGATCACAGCTCGCTGATGCTTAAATCTCATATTTAAATTTATTGGTTTTTATTGACATGTTGCTACATATTGTTGTTGGTGCTGAATTTGTTGTCATTGTTGGCGTATTTGTTGCGGACTCGCAGAGTGGAATGGAATCGTGTTGTTAGCGCCATTGACTCCGGTTAAACTGCGGTTGCCGTGATTTCAGTATCGTTAGAAGTTGGTTTGTCTTGGGTCTGTGTGAAATGTTAACATTTCTACTACTAAACTTTACTCTTTACATGGGATAAAATAGTTTCATATGCCTCATGAGTTTCGTCGACTTTCCTGCTCGCAGAAGTTCTTTAATTAATCATAATAAATCCGCAACTCGTAACAACGAGTATGTCAACGAGAGTCAATGTCAATTTTTTAACTTTAAGCCAGGAACTCAATGAACTTTTTTGAACATTATGACACTCATAATAGGTACTACCTAACCATTAGTTTAGTATGTATTAAATTATAAAATGACAATTATTATTATTGTCCGCAAGTGGCTTAATGTCGCATAACCTTCTAAGGTTATTATTTAATACAATCACGTATATTAGTTAGTTAAAATAGCCAAAGAATGCGATATTAAAAAGTATTCCTACCAAAAGATATATTATACAATAAATGAAAAAATCAACCACAGCCAAACCTAATAATGTTTACATAGATTGATGCCAAGGGATTACTTTTCACTATCGTTGGGCGCAAATTTCTTTCTGCTGTGCTAAAATTTGACTTTCATTGACTTATTTTTCGTGCTTTTATTGTAAAAACTTTAAACTAAGCCGGAAATTCTTGAAATGAAAATGAAAACTCGCAACAACAGGGGCCAACCTGATAAGCCCCCAAAAAATCATCGACCAATAAAATCCTGATTCAAAATGATGTTCGCTTCCTCGAAACTTTCCCAGTTCAGTTGCAGAGACAAGACTACTTCAAATAAATAAAGTGGTTACGGTGGAGGATTGCGTAATGCTTTTCCCCACATGAACTTCAATTTGTGCACATATCCGAGTCCACTGGCGCTTAATCCCATGCGGCTCCCCTTCCAGTGGCTTCAGTTGGCGTGCGGTGGGCAAATCGGTGGACCGGTTGCATTGCTGCGGCACACAGTGGTGAATTTTTGAGGCAGGTAATTTCTTAGAAAAGTCTTACAAAATGTTTAAAAGGATATGAGATATATAATGAGATAGGTGGACATTTTCTCTAAAATATACATATGTCTATATATCTATATATATACTTTGGAACCAATCAAAGCAATCATTGTTTCAGTTAAGCTAAACGAATTCTTAATTCTTTTTATGTGTCTCGATTCATTCCACTGCGAGCTCGAAGAACTCCGATAACAGTGGCGCAGAGGCCGGAAATGCGCTGGTACTGGCAGTTGCCAGTTTATCAGCTTTAGCTCTGGGTGTATGAACTATTTTCCACGCTCAAATCAATTAAATGCACCGACTAGTGATATATTTCCAGGATTTCAGGGGCGAGGAATCAATGTGAAAGTTTGGCTGTCCAGAGTACAACAAAAGTTGTTCTTGTTGTTGTAATCAGCATAAGAAAACGAAAACAACAACGAAATTGAAGTACCTCCACAACGGTAAAATGCAGCCAAATCCAATTTTTCGATTTTTACAAAAATCACAAATGTTTAGAATTGAAAAATGACAGATGTTTTTCACAAACAATTAAAGTTTTGAGTTGTCAAACTTATTTATTTGTCGATTTTATAATGTTAAATTTTAATAATAACAAATAATTACTTTTTTCAATTCCACAATTCCAACAAATAATTACTTAATCCACTTGGGCTCAAAGTTTTCAAACTTGCTCCAAATGATGGTTTAGTTTTGAATTTTCTGATATATTCTAGTAAACTTAGTGCTCCAGACTTCAAAATGAAAGTGCTTGGACTAGGATCAATAGTAAACATTCTGATGGATATACAGCTGCTAGGATGTGTTTACTGACACCGATCGATTTTTTACTATTGATAAATGTATTTTAGTACTGAAAAAGAAATTTGTATTAAATAGGAACCATTATGAAAAATCGAATTGGAGCTAGAATTCCAGAGTAGAGTAAAGAAGGTCACCATCATTCAGTGCTATGCTCCGACTGATGACGCGACTGAGGATGAAAAGGACAATTTCTAAGGCCAGTTAAAGGTGATGGCGGATCTCAATGCCAAGGTAAGCGAGAGAAAATAAATGAGCGTGCTTATTTTAACTGTAGGGAAAACTACTAATATGGGCACGAAAAAAAACAAGCGTATGCATTATGAAATTCCGCTTCAAAGTTTGAGCGCGCGATAGTGAGAGCGAAAAACAAACACAAAACCGTTTTGGAGTGCTCTATAAATTTTAAGTAAGTGACTGCTCCAAGGGTTAACGCAATCCCCTTGATTGATTTTTACTTTTCTCGGAAACTACGAAACATAGATCCTTCCGGTTTGAAGCAGTTTCTCTAGAATTGATTACAGCATTTTCTACTTTCAAGAAAATTAATACTTATTAACCAAAAATAATAGACTACAGATTGCGCATTGCGCAGGTCCGTTATTCGATGTCAAAAAATTTGACAACCGGCTATCCAGTGTGTGACGTCACAATAGCAAAAATTTTTGTGAGAGCCATAGGCAAAGCCATATCCCAAAGTAATTTTGTAATTTAAAGATATAATTTAATGAAATAATAATGAAGTGCAGAGTTGAAAACTGTGGAAATTGGAATCAGAATGCAGCTATGTAGCTATGCAGCTAGATTCTTCCGGGCCAGAATGTTTTTTAAAATCAGGAAACTGAATAAAGACATTGAGGATAATGCTTACAAAAGGAAGCGCAAGCTATTTAATACTGTTACAATTCTCCTGATTTGCCTTACAATATTGTAAATGTTTTCCAATTGTTAAAACAAATGTTAATATAAGTCAATTTATTATTATATATTTGTAAGTTTTGAATGTCAATGTATAATGTAAATTCTAAGTTTTATTTAATAATGTCAATAAAATTTACTTTTATGACCACTACTTTTTACTTTTACTTTTTTTTAGTTTATAAATATGAAGCGCTCATGCAACGGAGCAGTAAAGTCCCCTCGCTTGTCGCCTCCAGATGGCTACGTACGACTTCATTTTTCCAACATTTGAGACTCAAGATAAAAAGAGTTAAACTTCTGACGATCCTGACTTCAACTCCTTAATTAGTAATCTATTCAAATCTAATCTATCCAGATTTAAGCAAAAAAGCACAAGGTAAATAGCTCATTCATCAATGTCGTTGTAGCATCAATTCCTTTTCATGATTCTTTATTAATTTTACCGCACACTTCCGATCATTTCTTGGGAGAAATTACCAAAATTAACACCAAAATTGAAAAGTCATCAAGCTAATTGGACGTTTGACAGAAGAAGTTCTCCAATTCAAAAAAGACTTTAAAAAAAAGTCTTCCAATAATATTAACACAAAAAAATTATACCAGAGATTCGCCTTTGTAATCTCTTTACAATACTTGCTCGTTGGTGGAAGTGCCTAAATATATCATAGATATGAAGTAAAAGGTACGCATGTATTGCGATCATAAACACAACTTTAATTTCTTAACATTAAAATAATAATACATTTTTTGACATTTCGAAAAATAACTCCCAAAAAAATTGATTTTGCACGGGCAAATGCGATGAATTTAGTTTCGACGAAGGAAAATTTTGTGCAGCGATTTTTTGCTGTATTGTTACTGAAATAGTCAATGCATTATATAACTTTATCTGCCAAAAGTTTGCAATTTTGAAGAAAAGGTCAGCATTTCAATAGTTCTGCGCACGTACATAAAAAAACAAAAGGACTATCGATGGACGCGAGGACTTGACGCTGTCAGGTGAAGTCTAACAGCCGTATTCTGGTTGAGTAACAAATGAACAAGTGAATAAGAAGCGCTGCCTAAAAGTGTGCAATTACATTATGTTACAAAATTACATTAAAAACTATTGCAAACTGTTGCATAAAATATGTCTGCATACTTTTAGGGTGGGCTTGTTATTCACTCGTCACTTTGTCACTCAACCAGGATCGGACAGTAAATGTTATTACTACTTCTATTGTATATTGTTATATTACCTTGGTAGCGCATTTGATTTTCTTTTTTGGTTAGGAATCATAGCGAATGCCTTCGGAAATCATCGATGATTACGTACTATATATACAATAATTTATCCTTTAATTATCATTTTTTACAGAAGCATCTAAAACGGATGGCTATACTGAAACGGACTTTATCAAAGATATAAGATGTATAAACATATAAACCACAGAATGTTCTGTGAAGCAAAGAAAACAAAAATTCAGGAAAACATTATGTATAAGTACAAAAATATTGTTGAATTAATACATTAAACTATTTTGAATTTATTGCATACTTCTTGGCAGAAATTAAATTATTTTTTCATTGGAAATTTGGCTTCATAGGAAGGGAAAAGCGAATGGGTTATCATCCACAATGCATTACAATCGAACGTGGAAAATTGAACCGAGTACATACTCACATGCATTGCATGCTATCAGGCTGCATATGATTTCTGTTTCGCGATCTCATTATGGAATACACGGCCTCATTCGTTTTTCGCATATGTACATATGTACATCCTAAAAAAAGACGCAAATTACTCCAGGTCCCTAGAAATTGCAGGGGTAAAAGTAATGCGGAAACTGGTGAAGAATGGAGTGGATACGGGACTCAAATTCTAGAGTATATCCTCGATGACGTCATGGCCAAATTTACCACTGGGAAGAGATTATTAAGAGACACATTAAGAGAGCTATTACTCTTCTGGAACACAACACTATGCGGTGTGTGGTTTTTTCGTGGCAAAGTTTTGTAGGGTACCTCAACAAGCGAAGCGAAGGAAGAAAAAGGAAATCATTGCCGCCAAACGCAGAACCGACCAAAATAACGAAAGGAGTCTCATTCATATATCCGCCAGAGGAAACAAATTCCAACGACAAGCTTTTTTTGACTTCTGCGCATTGAGAATGTTTTCATCTGCAGTGGCTTATAAAACGCTTGGAGGCAGAAAAGTAATTCATCGTGCAGATTCAGTCGATATTTCGTACTCAAGTAATGCGCACGGCGATACTGTGATCGTAGAAGCCGAAACCAACGCCGTGAACGTAAGGAAACTCGACTGATATCTGCACTGTTTGGCGGCGAGTGCCAAAAAGTTACGTGCGAGAAACGGAAGTGTGTGCGTCACAAGCGGAAACGGAATTTAGGTCATTTCTTCTAATTAACATTAGATCACAACTCTAGATTGCCTGAATGGTAATGGCTAATAGAAACTCTTCCAAAACACGTCAGCGTGAAGTTCTTACATAAGTACAAAAGGCTATCATTAATCGAGGATTGTAAATTCTTTCAGGTGATAACATAACATACATGCACTTAATTAGCTTCTTTAGCAAAACATGTTCTTTAATTACTTCGAAACCCAAAATTCAGTGTGTATGGAGTAAAGTGTTTGCCGCTCTTTCTGCTTGCGTGTTATGTCTTCTGTTCGTTAATTTATCCTTGATCTTAAGGTGCACGATAGAGACAGAATAACTGTGTCCTCTACACTCTTCAGGATCATTATCAATTATTGGGCCCACTGACGGCAAATTAGCACTCGGCTTATATTGATGGCGTATATCCAACAATTTTTGTGAGTATAGAAATGCATTGGCGTAACGAAGGGAAAAAATTGAGGTTGCTGCTACTCGAAATGGCTTTAATACTTTAACAATTTTTCCGAAAAAATTCCCATTCATTTTCGATGAGGTTGTCTGAGTCCAGGCTTCTATTTTCGGATACAGTTCAGCAGCAATAACGACAGTCTGCGGAAAATTGCCCTTATATCTCTCGTTATTAATTCGATTTGATGTTTTTCTTGAAGCCACTTTTTAGGCATTAAATTTCAAACTTAAATTAGATTTTATTTAATTTTAGAAATTATATTAGATGTTTTAAAAGATGGTGTATATGGGACCCCTGCTTTTGTGTCTGCGGGTGTGGAATTAGCTGGGTGCTGATTGTTTTTTGGTCATTTGTTTGGACTATGAGTTCAGTTAAGTTAATACGATCTGATTTTTGCATAGCATAACATAACATAATACATAACATTATGCATAGTAAACACATGGCATAACATACGGTATAGTAAATATATTTTAAACCACTGAACAATTGAACCGCTTATAAAAAACTATTAGCAGTTCCTGCATTAATTAAAGGATCTTGAGACTCATATTATATATGGTTTGTTAAAGGGAATACATGCTCTTGTTTCAAAGCGTGCAGATAATTAAATTGTTGTTTGTGTAGTCTTGTTGGCTTTGCGGTTGCAATAGCCCAAAATCAATGAAAGGACACACGGTAAACTTTTGAAGCCCACCGTCATATTGATCAAAGGATGACATAGTTCACCGAATATACAGCATATCCACTATATACATATGTATATAAAAATTTAAGATCGTAGTTTTGATAATAATGACATATGGTTTACACCCTAAACGTGTGCGAAATCTCTTTAATGATCCGAAAGCCTGAATAAAAATTAAAAAAAAATAAAAATTTTAAATTATATCTCATCTCTATTTAATCCGCCAAAAATTGAGCTTGAGTAATTGTTTTTGTTTCTGTTTTGTGAGAATCACAAGGGCTCAAGGATAATACGATTACACACAATAAAAAGAAGGAACAGAAAAGAAGAGGAACAGCACAAAAGTAGAAGAAGAATGTCTATAATGTCCCATTATTTGAAGAATGTCTTATGAAGTTATGCGTTGGATAATCATTCTTTTATTCCATTTTGTTTATTCAAGGCCAACTAATCACTAGAAGAGTCAACATCTGTGTACCCCGAATTTGTGTCACTAGTTAATTTGCTTCATAGTGTTGCTCATCAGGTCACTGAAAGATAACGATTCGCTAATTATTCAGTTTATGCATCGCTGTTAATTAAAAGGTGTGTTAATTTTAGCCAAAGTAAAAACCGTGTAAATTAGTTTACCTTGCAGAATCATCACATTTCTTTGCTACTTACAATAGATACTATAAGTACATATGTTCTGAAACGTTGTTCTAAAACTAGAAGTATTTGTTTAAAGCAAATTAAAGCTTAAGCTAGAGCAGTTTGCGGAAAAGCATCATGAAATCTGAACATCTCATGATCTGAGAAACCATCTCATGATCTGAGAAACCGTCATGCCAAGAAACACGTGCGTAAAGTTTAACTAATTATCGTATGTGTGTGTAATAAATATAAGGACTACATCCGAAGTTATAAATATTAAATTTTGAAGCTTTGGAAAACAAATTCAATACCTGAGCACTTGTAATTAATAGTCACTGTTGCAACGAGAGTAGACATGGTCCACTTCTAATACAATGTCGAGGAGGTGGATTTTTATAACGGATGGATTTGTCTTTAAGGCCAAATGTAAAGGATTGCATTAAAAAGTCTGCATTAAAGGTTTAATTAAAAGTGTTAAGAAAACACACAATACAAACACAATTTTCAATAATTATATATCCTCGTCTCATCATTTCGTTACAGCAACTAAATATATAAAATAAATTTATAATAATATAATATATAAAATATAATAGTAATAAAAATATAATAATGCCAATTTGAAAGCGAGAACCTACAAAAAAAGACAGTGGACACATACTAATAATTTGGAGCTAAGCTAGCCTAAACATAAACATATGTACTAAGTTAACTATTGAGCATAGCATCGCGTTTCCGTGCTAATAAATCCGCCCAATATGGATTACTTTCTAAGCGGGTACGTACATGCTTTCGCGCAAAAAGGCTTGCAGCATCATCACAATTACCACAACGATTTCAACGCTTCTGATTACTACATCAGTTCCAGTGACCAATACAGACAAGACCTCAACAATAGCCGAATCGACATAGTTTCTAAGTCTTTCCACATTCCGACAACGTCGACCACATCCGATAGAGATTTTATCGAGTTCCAAAATGTTTCCTGCAATGGAGAATCGCTTCCGGAAACTGGCTTAAGTGATGACGAAGAAAACTCGGGTTTTCTGGGTGTCTACTTCAAGGCTGCCGTCTACCTGCTATACATCCCAATATTCATCTTCGCCTTGCTCGGAAACGGCACTGTCTGCTATATTGTCCATTCGACGCCACGTATGCATACCGTGACGAATTTCTTCATAGCTAATCTCGCAGTCGGTGACATCCTGATGTCACTCTTCTGTGTGCCCTTCTCATTCATCTCGATCTTCATACTCGGATATTGGCCGTTCGGCATCGTCTTGTGCCACCTCGTAAACTACTCCCAGGCGGTATCGGTTCTGGTCAGCGCATACACGCTTGTGGCAATCAGTGTAGACCGATACATTGCGATTATGTGGCCACTGCGACCACGAATCACAAAAAGGTGAGTAGGGTAGAAGTTAATATACGCCCACTGTGCTGTAGTCGAATAGAAGAGATGTCTAAATAACAATTAATTACACTGTGCAACTGTGCAATTTTTTGAATAAAAAATAGGCGTGGTCATTGACCGATTTTGCTCATTTTCAAAAAACTTTAAATCCGTTTTTCCCCCACACAATTAGAAACAACAACAATACACAAAACGTCGCAAAGGGAGGTCACACCTTCTAGATATACTTATTGTAATTGTATGTAATGTGAGTCGATGGGATAATCGCACAGGGGAGTAAGCCAAGTAGAAGTGACGTTTTTGGGGCGCATCTGCTTTTTAACACTCATAATTCGGCAACCCGGACTTTCGGTGGGGGAATTAATTTCAACTGAAACGTGAAACCTGTTGTCCGACATCGAAAGATACCCTTAACGGTTGCGTGGCGTTAAGTTAGAGTGTACTGATGGCAGGAAATCATCACGGCACCTTTATATGGTCATGAATAATGTAAGGCTCGCACCAGTGCAAATGTTTATGCGATATCACATGACCGTCAATTAATAAGTGTGCAGTGTGAGTGAGCTCATCAAAATGAAATTTCTCATGATTGGATTTTTGGTTGATGGTTACAGATGAGAAGAATAGATAAATTCATTTACCAATTAAAGATTACTAAATAATACTCGCATATTAGCACTGGTTAAAATATTAATTAAGTTTACTGATAGAAAGTTTGGTACAAAAGGTACAAATTTCGTTCAAGGAAAAGAACATGGCTCACAAATCGGTGTGCATTGTATTCCATTAGAGCACTGTGCCAGTAATTATCCCATCACTACGCTGATCTATCCGTTTTCCTATTACTTTTCCATTACGCAGATTTGCGAAGTTCGTGATCGGAGCCGTGTGGGCGATAGCATTGGCGACAGCTTTTCCCATACCCATTGTGTCCAAACTGACTCAACCGGACATCTGGCACGTGGAGTGTCACAGGTAAGTAAATGGATTTGAATTGCAGCAAACTTTTTTAACTCCTTCTGAACTCCTTAAAGGAATATCATTATAAATTAGTTTGTAAATGTGTTTCCCGTTTTGTGTACATACTTCTATCTTCTGACTGTACTTTCAGCGTGTCTTTCCTTCCAGGTACATTTGCAATGAGCAGTGGCCGGATAACAAGCAGTATTACTACTACTCCTTGGCGCTCCTTACGCTGCAGTTCGTGGTGCCGCTGGTGGTTCTCGTTTTTACCTACACCCGCATCGCTCTGGCGGTATGGGGCAAAAGACCTCCAGGCGAAGCAGAGAATTCCAGAGACCAACGCATGGCCAGATCGAAGCGTAAGGTGAGTGCGTGAATATCAACCGGTTATAGTGTCTACAAAAAAGAGTGTCTACAATTTCAAGAGATCAAAAAGATTATATGAATGATTGGGTATTTAAGCAAAGCCCTAAAATAACAATTATTTGTTATTCTGGTACACACCGATTTTAACTTGTTGCATCCTAATCTCTTAATAGCAAAGAAAGGCGTGTCTTAATAGCAAAGATAATGTATAAATGAGCGGATCGCGGGCATTATTTTTATTGGGATGAAATTCAAAAGTTCTCTTATCCTGCCATTGACATTATTCTTAAAATTCACAACATAAACGAAAAATAATTGTTCCCAAATAATAGACGGGAAACAAATCGCCGTGGTAGTTTTTGTTGAACTAATATATATAGCTTAATATATATATAAAACAATTGATAAATCAGTTGAAACTCCATTGAAATGTTGTTGTTGAGAGTTTATCGCAAAACCGGAATGGTTTCTGGTTTCCGCAGTTTTCAACCCTGGTTCGAAGCTCGAAAAGTGGGTAAGTAATTGGAACTTCGAACAAGGGTTGTGGAATCTAAAATCTTGAGCCGATATCAGATTTAAGCAAAGCCCAAAACATCATTTTCGATGTGACAAACCTGTGTTTGTGGTTAATTTGCTCCAAACCCGAATCCTAACCAGAAACTGAAGTTAACCCGCTTTCAGTGCACAGGTAATTAGCTTCTAAGCCCAAAATTTAAATAAAACCCAACTAAATCCGCTGCTATGTAAGCACGATATAAGGGTTAAAATGTCGAAGATAGAAAAACTCAACAAAAAGTTTTCGAATAAGTTGTTGTTATGCAACAAGCGATGCTGCTATCAACAAAACTCATCGTCGCCGCAGTCGACAAACTAATGGCATCGGAATTCGACATGAACATGAGCATTTTGCAGCGGAATATTGCAGCATGCGGCGGAAAACAGTGGCCACATGAGACGCGCTCTTCTCTGGGCTACCCGGCAAGGACCAGCTTTATACACCACTACAACGAACATCAGAGGATGGGACTGGGCAAATAATTCTTCTACACTATGACTGAAAAGCTGTTAAAGATTTCAAAAAAAAATAATGGAATAACTGTAGTTAAAGATGAACACAATGCAAAATGGCGAGGTAGTCAAATGAAGATGTAGACGAGTAGCGAACGCAGCAACACAGGATACTCCGCAATATGATGCGATTACCACTGATGTTTTTGGTGAATCTCGTGACTGTAATAACAACGAAAATTAACGACGCATTGTTGGTGCCTTTCACGTCGGTTAATCATACTCGTGGACACATCAGCTCCGGCATGACTCATTTTTCATCACACTTAAAACCAGTGTAGTCTCATGTGTAGAGGCAAAAGTTGTGGAGAATAGTGGTCTATGTGGCGAAGTAACTCATCGTTTTGGGAACTAGAATGACTCTCCTTTAAACATACAAATAATAATTAGTGACAAGAAGAACAGCCACGCCAACGGTAACAGCGCACTTTTAAATGCAATTACATACATCGAAACAGCAACAAAAATATTTGTTTCATTCAATTAAGCAAACTAATTCATGCTCTAACCGAATTCATCACAGTCGTACTTGCTTAACATTAGCCGACGACGTAACAAGTTGCCAAACAGGAGAAATCATTACTGTTGGCAACGTCGCCAACTTGGTTGCCGAACGGCGCAGCTGCATCTTTATATCTGGCATTTTCTTCTGTAACACATCGACATCCTTTCCGCCTTCGCCTTGGATCGAAGATGCACAGTCCATTGACTCCTACAAGTCAA
Source organism: Myopa tessellatipennis (assembly GCA_943737955.2). Taxonomy (NCBI): domain Eukaryota; kingdom Metazoa; phylum Arthropoda; class Insecta; order Diptera; family Conopidae; genus Myopa; species Myopa tessellatipennis. The sequence goes on along the minus strand of OX031314.1, from coordinate 60,505,338 downwards.
TTCATCGTAGAGTGAGAAATTGCCCACCGCACAGTGGTTAAACCAAACATTATATTCGGTCTTTCCACACCTCTTCGCTCTCATCTTTTGTAGTCATGGTGTAGTTTCGATGTAGTTGATTGTGGTATTTTTTTAACCACTGTCTACAATACTATGGTCGCTAACCAGCCGATCGTCTGCTGTCCAGGTTTGCACATCCGCCATTGTGCTTTTCCTAGCCTGTGCCACTAGTAGCAAAACACAGATTACTCCATGCATCCTCATTTCTCCTGCCTCTGAGTGCACCTACCTATATCCCTCATCAGTGCTTTTAATGCTTCCTGAAGTACACAGAAACGTAATTAGTTGCCGGCCAATTTTTGCTGATTTGGACAACTTAAAATTGTTTCCTCGAAGCAGTATCTTTGATTTGCATGGAAATCTTAATAATTTTTTGTTTCTGATATTTCTGTTGTTTTCGAAATCAACAAGATAAGCTGCATTATATTAATCTGGATATTTTACTCCTTTTAATGTATCTCACTGTGTGAATCATAAATTCATAAATGAAAAAAAGCTTAATACTTGGTATCTTCTATAAATCTGTATGTTTCCTTGAATTTTATGAATGCGAAGTTGTTTTCAGCTTCTGCTGTCTTAAATCATATTTCGAAGAATTATGTTTATGTAAGAACTTTGTTTTGTTGGATAATTGTCTTCAAAGCGGAATAACTATAACGTCGAAACCATGTTTTCCGAAAGGGTAAAAGTGCCAAGCATTTATCAAAGATTCGAAATCTCAGTCAATAAAAAAGGTTAGGAACTGAATGGTTTCATCTTTAGTGAGCTTTTAGTGAGTTTAAATCGTGAAGTCTCTCGAAGCCTAAAAAAATCATTTCCTTCCTCTGAAGCAGAAAAGATCCTCAATTTGCCAACTGGGGTTGCTAGAGATGAGCAGATAAAATTGATAAACTTACCAATAATTGTTACCATATACATATGTATATACATTCATACAAACATACATGTGCAAAAGTACAACCAATACAAACAAATACACAAATTTGGAAACAAGAGTGTGACGAAACAAACGATTACACCGAATGTACGATATGCAGGACAAAAACTCAATTAAATGTTAAATGCATTCAAAGATGTCTGTCACACAAAGAAGAGACTAATAAAAAGTACTTGAAATACAGCAGAAGCGAACAGCGACTACGCTGACTAACAGCACATAAAACTGCCGAACGTGAATAACTTTGCAAGTAATTTGATTTCAATGCAGGCAACATTCAGCCATACGATGGAGAGAGGCATGTCGGTGTTTTCGCCACTGAACTAACGCCAAATGCTTGGCGATTTGCTGCACTTGTGTCCGACGTGTGCATCTGCAGCTCTGTATCTTCACCTCATCCGTATTTAAGAGCGCAGCCGTTCCTTTGGGCGGTCTGAGCAGGCCCTCTGCTACGAAGATTAACTGCAAGGGCGTTTTAGGGCAACTCATTCCTCTCACCGGGATAACCATTAGACTACACTTTTGCAGTCCCATTCCTAAATATGTCAGGTGCAACCGTATTGATATCATATCTATACAAGCAGCAGGAAGTCTCTTTCGCTGTGGTCCTTTTAGCATTTCTGTCTCTTTTTTGCCGTGTCTCCGAACATGTTGTATGTCATACGGATAAGAACTCATAACATGGACGGCCCTGTCAGGAATCCGTCTGGGACACATTCTGCATCCAGCAGCCTCTGCTTTCGGTACTGTTGCTGCGCAAAGTTGTAGCGACGGCTTCTGCTGCTGGGAATCCTCTCACTTTTTATCATCTCCGCTTATGCAATCGAATTAACGTCTTAACACGGTACCTCTCTACCGGGTCTGGTCCAATATAGACTGTTGTTTTCCTCCTAGCCAATGGGCTTGGGGTGGAACTGCAGTTGCCGCTGGCTTGTTTTTGTGCTGCCTGCTTTTAATGCCGTCTGTCAGACTCAGTAATTCACGATTTGGCATGCAGCATGTGGTGAATGCGGTAGATGCGGTAGATGCGCCTTTGCATCCATAGCATTTTGATTACTGTCCCCGTTCACTTACTTGTCTGGCGACTTGACGATCCGAGTCTAGCGTGTCTAGCAATTACGTTTACAATGCGTGGCGGCTAATGTGGAAATGTGGCAAGTAACGCCTTGCAGACGAGTACTGCGAATGAACCCAAGTGTATTTGTTTACAGTCCAGCGAAACCAAGGAGTTTGTCGGTGAAAAACGTGATGTGGTTGGGGAGGGGGAGTGGCGTATTAGCTGGCAATAATTCACTGACTTGCTCACGACAGAATGATTTCTTTACTTTTAAATGAACAACAATATTAACGTGCATTTATTTTCAATATACTCGTACATATATTAATTACATATTAGAACGTAAATTGATTTATACATTGATGACATTACTTAAATTATTTTAGTTTAAGTTTTAGCTATGAAATTCAAGAAAGAAGTTCTTCACGTGCAAAAATTTAACATAATATCATGTACCATCAACTGATTATAGGTTCGGTTCGGCTGTAAATTAAATACATAGTCGATTTGATATGATTATGGATTGAAATAAAATGATTCCCACATTTTTTTCTCATCTGAATTAAATAAAAAATAAAAAGAACTCATATCCTGCCGAATACTTAATGTTACTGACACATGTCCATTAATCGAAGTTTATGAACTAACCGGGATCCAAAAATTCTTCCAGTAGAACCTGCAGTGCCAGCTACAAAGGTACCAGTGGAGCGAAAATTTAGTGCACTCTCGTTATTTTTGGCAAAACTAAGAGAAAAGCTCCCACATAATAGAATTCTAATCACTAATTGAAATCTCCCCTTATTCCAAAATAAACACACATGCATATGTATGTAAAATATGTCTACATACAGATATGGATGTCGATACTCGTAGATAAATGGATGTGAAATAATATGTAATTAAACCTTAATTAAATTTGGAACAATGCGTTTTCTTTTCAATTCAAGTGTACTTTTAGTATCTGCATAACGTAGCGTCAACGTGCTTTTGAGATGATTTATTAGATTTATAAGCCATTTTTAAAGGCAAACATATCATGTGACTTCAAAAGAGAGTTTGTGCAAATGGAGTACTGGTACTGGACTGGACTTAGATGTAGTGTTATTTTTATACTTTTCGGCTGCAAGAAAAGCACAGAAAGCTAAACGCTTAACTCAAGTGAAGTACAAAAGCGGATACGATATACTCAGGGAAGGTGCTCATCACATAACGTTTAGTTAATACTTATTAATCTCCAATTCATAGCATTCACTTAGAGCTGACCTGTTTTTTAACAGAGATAACTACTTTCTTCTAAGAAATAACGCTCAACTCACCTCCCTGAAATTAGATTTGTTTTAATTCCAATTCCGAATTATTTCCTTTCTCTTTTGCTGGGCGAACTTACGAATGTGTGTCAGTCTTTGCAACAGTCCAGTCAACACTTTTTGCTTGTCTGAATGTAGCAGATGTTTCCACAACAGAGTATCTTTGCTATGATTGCTTTTAGCTTCTAGTCGAATGCCGCTAAAGTAGCCAGAGTCAACGTTTTGTGTTTGACGCTAACTTAACATCGTCATTAACAAAGACATCATCATCATCATCAATACCAGCACCGTCATCATTATCAATCTTTTAAGTGGCATCGTCTGCAGCACTGCTGAAATAAATGTACAAAAATCGCATATCCATCAGTCATCAAACTGGTGACCAGATTGATCATCAGTTTCAGAATAGATTACATAAATTGTTATTGTTGCATGTTGCATAATTAACTCTATCGTCTTTTTTGAAGAGAGTAGAACAATAATTGACACGATTGAAAACTTTTTCGCCTTAGACACTTGGCCATCTTAAATTTCGCCTTTATTTCACTTAAACAGATGAAAATAGAGCAATGACAATATGGATGGATTGAGAGACTGTTGACATTCCTTTTATTTTTCATTGGCTTGTATCGATTACGTTTATTCCACTGACTCCATTGTCCACTGAGTCCATTGAGTAAATGTGTAAACAATCGAACCTATAACTATTAACCTTTAAAAGTGTCCATTGTCACATCAGCTCCATCTCCACATCAGCTTCCATCGCAGCTGTTATGAGTGCAGTTGAACGACCGCACAACAACTGGGTTGGAGTGACTGTGAAGCAGCATAACCAGACACACACATGGCAGAACGTACCACATTTGCGTGAAGTCCGCAACACACAGCAGTTAGTAAAGCTAATGTGTTGCGATAACGAGCACATACACTTACACTTAACTTTTAATTCTATGAAATTTACTGCTGCAAACAACTTCGAGTGCATTAAACAATACAAGCTGTTCATGAATGCAGAATGACACTGACGGACCTGGATATTTGTTTTATTTCTAGTGCGGCGCTTTGCCCAATCATCTTGATATCAGTATCTCCATTCGTATCTTTTAAATATCCACAGACCTCGTATGATAACAGCTTTTATGATCACAGCACCAGCGACGATGTTGAATGTAGGCGCCCGTTTTGTAACCTACCTACAAGCTACTGTGACACAGACATTTAACTACATGTCGAACACGCGATGCACATTTATGTATGTTGGTTTGCTGCGAAAACATACAACTTCCTGCCAATGAAAGAAGCAGACCACGACAAGCCAACAAGTGGGAAAATTTGGGAAAAAAGGTTCAAACAATAGCAGAGATGTAACGATGTGCGAAATGATTTCAATGTGACGGTTGCGCGGATGTTAATTTCAAAAACAACCATTGTTCCATTGATGTCCATGTGAAAATGTAGCGAAAACTTCGAACTTTCTCCGCCAACGAAACAAATGCAGACACTCGTCATGTGAATGATGGGATCGAATATCTCATGCACTCGAAAATAGCTAATCTGCAGTTGGTGTGCAGTGCTGCAAAACAAAGATATGCATCCTCAGATGGGTATACATTTTAAGCAGAAATTTAAGTGCGAAATGAGAAACAACAAAAACAGAGACAAATAGAGACAAAATCGAAACAAGGCAAACCAAAACTCCAAAACACAACAGCATGTCTAACATCAGTAATGAAAACTTCAGTTTTAATTGTGAAATACTTAATTCACGTGGAATGTAAAGTATCGAGTGGTAAGTTTTAAAACTTTACCCGCTAGTGTAGAAGACTGAAAATTCTGCAATCACGTATAGAGACATCTCAGGGGCTTCATTGCAGAAGCTGGAACGGTTACCTGTTACTGTTTTTTCTGGAGTAGGAGCTGAAGATGGATGAATCTCTTTTCTTCTTCCTCTCCTGACTTTCTTCGCACTCAACTGAGGCAACTTAATAGTCGGTCACTTTTTTAGAGGTCTATGATTAATTTGACCAAAACAAAATTTGTAAAAAATATTTTATAGGTCATGTTATCTGTCATTTTTTATGCACAAAATCTTTTACAGAGCATGTCATCTAAAAATTAGACTAAAAAATGGAGCACAAAATAAACAATGTACCGATTCACCTCCGAGTGTAAGGTATAAATAATGAATAAGTACAGGAAGTATATTGAAAGCGTGAGCGCTGAACTTCGTTCGATCGTTCGAAGGGTAGATATTAACAAAATGCCTTGTTTTTGCAAAGCAATTGTTTTTGATTATACGAACTGGATCTGAACTTAGTCGGTGACAGTTCGCATATCAACGAAGCCCTTTTAAACATTTCCTGGTCATAGCTTTTCACATTCACTGCAATGACCCAAGCATTGGCTTTGGAGGTTTTAACCTTTTTTTCCTCATGAATGCGCTTCACTGATCTTGAAGTAATAAGTTACAAATTAACGGTGTTTAACCTATGTATTTAGTAAACATTGGCAAGGCACTGTGATAACCACGTTGATGCATACATTAATTAAGTCTTTTAAACTTGTATTTTATTGTACAACATTTCTCATTTTGGTCCGGGGCTGCGTTATCTTTCCATCCCCGGCATGAGTGAGACAGTACAATAATATCTTGATTAATACGTTCTTTACTGAGTACAATCGGTGTGCCTCTGAGTAATTGTTTATTTAACTGACACAGAAATTAAATGTTCAAGTCATTCAAGTCAAATACACGCGTTGGATATAATATTCCACCGTGTACATCACTGAACTTTGAGAGAGTGAAAGAAACACACCTACAGTTAAATATTCACCACATAGTTGCACTCTTAATGAACTGGCAAATTAGTGACTTAGCACATTTTGTTGTTGATTTCGTTGTATACAAAAAGCCTCTCCCAGGCATACGCACCTCTTCACCATTCTACGCCACTGTATTTATACTCGTCTGTGATTAAATGTAATTATAAGGTAGCTTTCCTTATAACCTCATATTTCCTCTAGTTTCAATTTGTACTTGACTCTATAAAGTTATTGTTCTGCAATGAAAAACCTAAATAAATAAAACTATTTCATTCAATTGAGTTGTTTCAAAACTTTTAGGTGTAAGACTCGACCAGGACGATAGAACTCTTACTGGGTTAGCATAAACTTTGCATTTTGTATCCGCATAAATAGCTGATCAGTTGAAAGAGCAGTAACTAAATACATACAGACTAAAATTTTAGTTGTGGTGAACTCTTGAATCTAAAGTACTCTGACATAATAATCTCAGTTTTGAGTTTGCTTCTAAACTCTGCTGTTTCAGTCATGGGACAGACTGCGTTGTCTTCGTTCGTTATATCATTGCTGCTTAGTGAATATCGGACGTCACTAAATAATTACTGGAGTGTTGGTGTACCTCTGGCGATTCAATTAAAGTAATCATAATAATCACGTGTTCGTTAAATCAGAGCTATCATACATGGAAGCGCGAAGGAAATGCTTGCAGTTCATTGTGAACAACCTTCAACAAGGACAACAATGGATGAATTTCCAAGGAACTCGCTGTTATCGTATGTTTATTGGTGACCACGCAGATATGCAACACCAGTGCCGAAAGTTGGCGCTTAAGATTTTGGAACCTGTTGCCGCGCAGCTGGATAAGTCTGGACGGTACCCCAAGGAACAGATCGCCCAGTTGGGTGAACACGGTCTGATGGGTATGAGAGCGCCTATTGAATATGGCGGCACTGGCGTGGACATGACTTCACTCTCCATTGCTGTCGAAGAGCTCTCGCGCTGTTGTGCCTCAACTGGAGCCATCGTTTCCATACACAATATCTTGTACGTGGATCTCTTAGCGACGCATGGGAGCGATCGGCAGAAAGAAGTGTTCCTCGCTCCTTATACCACTTTGAAGCCCGGTGCATTCGCGCTAAGTGAGTCTGAAGCCGGGTCGGATGTGGCGAATATTTCCACAACGGCAGTCAGGAATGGCGACTGCTTCCTTCTCAATGGCTGCAAGACCTGGGTCACTTCGGCCAAACAAGCTGACTACGCCGTCGTTTTCGCCACTCTGGACCGTACTCTCAAGCACAAGGGGATAACTGCATTCCTGGTGCCACTGCAAGCGGATGGAGTGCAGTTGAGCAAGGAGGATGATAAGCTAGGTATCAGAGCTTCGTCCACCTGCCAGGTCAGCCTCTGCAATGTATTGGTACCCCGTGAAAATATTGTCGGTGAGGTTGGCGAGGGTTTCAAATTGGCCATGGTGCAGCTGGACAAAGCACGCATCGGCATAGCTTCTCAAGCGCTCGGCATTTCACAAGCCGCCCTGGACACCGCCGTGATGTATGCAGTCAAACGACGTGTATTCGGTAGGGCGCTTAAGGACATGCAAGCCGTCAAACTCCGTTTAGCGCGAATGTGTGCCCGAATAGAAGCGGCGCGACTTCTCGTGCGGAAGGCGGCCGCGCTTTGTGATCGAGGCGAACCATTTGTCAAGAACAGTGCTATCGCGAAACTAGCGGCGAGCGAAACGGCAAACTTTGCGGCCAACCAATGTTTGCAGATACTCGGCGGCATGGGTTACGTGAAGGACATGCCGGCGGAGCGGTATTACAGAGACGCCAGGGTTACCGAAATCTACGGCGGTGTCTCGGACATTCAAATGCTGATTATAGCAGAACACCTTTTGAGTGCTAATGAAAGGAATTAAAAGCTCAATTTTAATGGCAACGACTATGTACTTACCGTTGCCCAAGGCAATGAGAATAAAGACAACTATAAAAATTCTCGTTGTTATTTGAAAGGATATTATAAAATCAATCTTAAAATTTTCAAGACTTTTAAAACTGAAACTTTATTTGTCAACATTATCCCTTTTCTCATTTCATTTTTCCCAGAGATACTCAAACCTTTTTAACCCTAACAAATAGTAGTTGGATTAGTGAGTTTGGCCATGGCGACCGCCGAAGTGCCAGCAGGTGCGTTGTCTTGATAGAACAGCACTTTTTTCTTCTTCTTTCGATCCCAGGAATAGCTCCATATCGATCATAATCACGCGACCGCAACGAGTTTGGCGCGTTTTCAAGTCCAGTGAACAACCAAATCATTAAATAACGTCTGTAATAAGCAAAGCACACTCACAGCGCATATTTAAATAGTTTCAGAATAGCTCAGTTATACTAAACTACTCGCAGGCTATAAACCTTTCTTACTCTACGGTTGGATTTTTGAAGTCTATAGAAATGCTAAAATGCTTTCTGTGTTGACCAAATATTATTACAGTTAAAATAAGTTAAGACTATTCAAACATAGTTCATAGATCGCGAGCTTACTAAAGAGCGAAACTATAAAACTGAACTAATGTTATCAGCCGCTGGCAATAAAACAAAACGCCAAAAAACACAATAAGATCTGCAAACGAACGAGTGATATAACTTTTGGCAAATCGTCAGAAGTGATGGCAAACTGTGTAGGTTTTACCAAAGCATTCATAAACACAGCAGGTAGGATGATCGTAAAATGAAAATGTGATGAATAAAGATGAGTCGCCATGAGAAACGATGTGCGAATAAAAAGACTGCAGCCGTGGTAGTAAAAGTAACATAAAACTACAATATAAATCGAGATGGTACCAACTAGTCGCCATTGCTCACCACTGAATGAAGAAAGACGCAACATCGACTTAATGAAATCTACATTTTTTCTGATAAATCAAGCGTATTCGTAACTCTCATCCGCCGGTTGGGAAGCGGCTTCTTTATGAGGGTTAGCCAGGCTTTGCGGATTATAGCGCATGGTTGCAATGAGCAACTGCGAACATTCGCAGCAAATAGAATGCCAATTTGAAAAAGGGGCACAATTTAATCCATTTTCAAAGCATCTCACTAAGTGCTTGACCAGCCGTGAAGAAGGGTTTTGTAAGCTTTCTGAACTTCCATAAAGTTAATTGAAATTAATATGCTTTTGTGCGATGCATAAGACTTTCATCCACAATATTTATTTGTTGGTTTTGCGCTTGATAATGTGCTTTTAGATATTCCGCAGCAGAACTTCAAACTACAGTGAATATTCAGTAACATTTGAAAGAAATAACGTTGAAAGATATGAAACAAAATGCTAAAAACTATGGAATAAAATACAATTTTTATTAAAATTTGTTAAATTTAACAACTTTACTTGATCAGACGCAATACGAGACAGAAAGGGTTAAGATAGCCAATAAATATAAAATATGCATTTATATGTATGAATATAATAAAAATATCACAGACAAGCTCGGCACGGTAGTCAATCCTTTCTATTGTCGCAAAACTCGATTCGGAATCACGGCTCTAAATGAAGTAAAGGACTACAAACATGAAAGAGTGTGTGGCGTTTACGTCTCTTTGGCTGATATTGAAATGAAACCACATTTCTGGTAATGATTGAGGTGCCTTGGAATTGATGTCGTTATGGTTTTTCTTTTCCAAAAAGTTGCTTGTGTTTGTCTTCTTTCATATTACTTTGTTGCTCTGTTTATGTTTGATATAATACTCCTTTTGTTTGCTTGAGATTAAGTAAATTTATGATTAAGTATTTTCGATTCTTTCATCGCATTACTTTGTAATGCAATATAAATAGGTTTTTGGTTTATCCAAAGCATCTTATTTTGGTTTGGTTTTGTTTATGCAGTTTTTACCATTGCTAGAAAGGAAGAATAGATATCTCACTCTCCGTGCAAAGATTACTTTGAAGGCTTTTCGCAAACACTGCTTTGGTTTTCGGTGGCATCTTCAAGGATAACCATTTTATGAATTGTATAAATTTATTTTAAAAAGTTTTCAAGGATTCCAGAGTTTATCAAATGTGAATTAGGAATCTAGTTCTGTTCTCGTTTCGTATCATAGTAACGTACTCTAACGGAATTATATTGTAAATCCAAACTAAAATGAACATTAACTCTGCCTTCAATCATGCTAAATCAATCATTTAGTAGGCCGCTGATATGCCGATTAATGAGGTTGATTTGAATTGTACACACGTTTTACGAGATTTACAATGAATGTACTCAATACTGGAACACGAAAAACGATCACGATCAATGCTCGCGTTACTAAAATTGACAGCAGACAATACAACATGCCGCAGAGTGAAAAGACAACTAACGATGGCACATAAATGAAAATGCTTTGACAGAGAAAATATTGAATTTCCAACGTTTAGAAAGCAAGTTGAGATCGCTCATGAACATCAAAGTTAAACAGGGGTCGATTGTACTGAAAGTGTCGGCCAGAAAACCAGGACAGTGGATAGATACAAAGTATATGTATGTGGAGAGAGAGAGAGAGAGAGAGAGAGAGAGCGATGAATATGAGCTAACACGAATTTGAGGATGTCTACTAAAGAAAGCCCGCCGGAGTCGCACGAGTCGGAGAACACGAAGAGTAAAATTTAATAAGTTTAATAAGATAAATTGGACTGAGGAACTTATTTGCGAGAGGTTATCTTGTGCTGAGAGACTAGTCGGTGTCACTTTCGTTGGCACTGTTAGCCGTACAGTTCAGGCGAGACCACTTGTGGCCTGAGAGAGAATCGATGATGGTGTTGCAGTTGGGTTATCTTAACATCCGCTGGCGGAATTGATGCTTGTTGATGTGGTTGCTATGCCGTAATACGGTGATTGTGAGGTAACTTCAGCGACTGCATCTGGTGCCCCTTCCCACTGCCGGGTTTATTTGTTACTTGTGGCTTTTGTGCTTACTATGAACCGTCGCTTCATTGTCTGTTACGCATGCGCTAAAACGTCGCTGCTGATGTTACTAGATTTTGTAGTTGCGTTGCTGCGCTTGTGTGAACCATCTCCCGAAATGCAACTTTGAAAATTTGATTTTCGTGCATTTTTCGTATAAATTGACGAACTTTGGTTGAAGATCGTCAGTACAACATTCGATTTAGTTCAATAAACAGCTACAAGCAGCTGGAAACTTTCCATCCTTCCGCAAAACTATTCCTTTCACAACCAACCATCTACCGCACACACAGACGAGCCAGGATTACGATACGTTTCTGTGTCCAAATTCATAAATTGTGAATAGTACGAAATCTAAGCCGTGTGTCATCGTCGCGCATTAGTTAGTCGGTCGCGACTTGTCAAATTCGTCTTCGAAAAGTAACTTCGAAATGAGAGCTTTTATTTTAATGTCCTGTTTGGCATTCGCCGCTGCCAGGCCCGAGGCCGGTTATGCTTATAATAGACCTGGTGGAGGCGGTGGCAGCTCTGGTGGATTTAGCGGAGGTTCCGGAGGAGGAGGATTCGGTGGTGGTGGCTTTGGCGGCGGTTCCATTGGTGGCGGTGGATTTGGCGGCGGTTCCATTGGTGGCGGTGGCGGTGGCTTTAGCGGCGGATCCGGTGGCTTCGGTGGTGGTGGTTTCGGTGGTGGATCAATCGGCGGTGGTGGCGGCGGATTTGGAGGAGGTGAGTGAAAAACTAAAATGGGATTGGATTCAACTGTCGAATAGTGATTTTCTCTCATGTTATTTCATTTCCTCTCATTGATATTTCTTATTCTTCTCAGGTGGCGGCTTTGGTGGCGGTTCTGGTTTCGGCGGCGGCGGTTCGACCCTCGTTCAAAAACACATATATGTACATGTGCCACCACCTGAGCAAGAGGAAATCCGTCAACGTCCCAACATTCCAGTCGGACAGGCTCAAAAGCACTATAAAATCATCTTTATTAAGGCACCATCTCCGCCCTCGTATCAGGCGCCTATCATCCCCCTACAACCGCAAAACGAGGAGAAGACCCTCGTCTATGTTTTGGTTAAGAAACCAGAGGAGCAACAGGATGTTATCATTCCTACAGCAGCGCCTACGCAGCCTTCTAAGCCAGAGGTATACTTTATCAAGTACAAAACCCAGAAGGATTCCAGCGGAGGCGGTTTCGGAGTTGGAGGTGGTGCTGGAGGTGGTGGAGGCCTAGGTGGAGGCCTAGGTGGAGGCCTCGGTGGAGGTCTCGGTGGAGGCCTCGGTGGAGGTCTTGGTGGAGGTCTAGGTGGAGGTGGTGGTGGACTCGGCGGAGGTCTCGGGGGTGGACTCGGCGGAGGTCTTGGAGGCGGTCACGGCGGTGGCAGCTCAGGTGGCTTCTCGAGTGGTGGTGGCGGCGATATTTCGGCCCCGTCATCGAACTACGGACCACCCGGCAAATCTGGACCATATTAAAATTGAAATCCGAAGTCTAAATACGCAATTAATAGCTCATTGCCTAATCCTAGACTTTTTAATACTTGGCTTCTCTATCAAAGGAGTCTAATTCTACAAGGAAGAATACGAATGACTGCGAATCCAATTTACTTTATCACAATCTATCCGAGTGGCATTAACTTTGTCCGTAAGAAGGGCACACCTGTCCGGCTCCAACCTATTGGGTTGTCCTTCTCTACTGCTGCTATCTGTGTTCTAAAATTTTCTTGTTCTTAACCCAACATCACCTTAATGCAAATCTTTTGTACATAAACTACTTAACAAGTTCACGCAATCTTTGCTGTATCAATCATGCAATAATTACTTTGGAATTTGTAAATGAGAATCCTAGGCTTAAGGAATGAAAGGGCTATCTAAAAAATAGTTCAGTTTAATTTTTACTTTTAATTATAATATAATATTTTTAAGTAATTTTTCTTGTATTACGAGCAATAAAAAATAACGGTGACAAAATTTTACATACAACGCTTTGCAATCCTCCCTCCTTTAGGCCCGAAAACTGCGTGGATAAATCTGCTGTTTCATTATGAATAAATTTAGAGTTTTCTTTATTTAATTACTTCTTTAGAATGTTACTTAGGTGGTATTGTGTGAATTACACTCAACGAAATCCTTTAACTTACAACCTTTTCCAAATCTAACTCAACTCGACTAACTCCGGAGAAAGACCCCAGGTTTGTAAAAAAGACCCCAGGTTTGTAATAATTAGTTTCTTGTGCGTTTTCGTCAAGTCTAGTGAGGGTCGTAGTTCAGTCAATCCTACATAAATATAATTTTAAGATAATATCTTCAAATATAAGAGATAAATATCAGGTACCAAGTACAATATGATTTGTAAATTTCATTTATAATTTATATAATTATTTCTATAATTTTTAACAATTAGTGGCCTAGAACGAGGTGGGGACTGTATTTCATCAGTTATTTAAAAGCTGCGGAAACTTTAACCTTAAACGATGAATTTTGATTTGGAATAGATTAGCTCTTTAAAATCCTCCCTAAAATTGTTCATTACTTTGACAATAATAATGATTTCTTTTATGAGTTCCGAAATAAGAAAGAATCTCTTACGAGTATTTCTTCCGTGAACTCTAATGGCTTGATTGTATACTATATAGCCTTTCTTACCTTCTTTCTTTCTTTGCAAAAATTACCATAATTGTCAACTTGCAAAAAACATTTGAATTCTTTTCCTTGACGTTGCCATCTGCTGCTTCTTGCCACTTTCACTTTTTCCAACAACTTGCAAGCCAGTGAAAACGAGCCGAAACTACCAGACCCACTTCATCCTCTTCCCATTCCTCCCGCAACTTTTCTTTGACACTCATCTTTATTGTCTTCCTAGTGGTGTAGCGATGCTCTTGTGTCGGATCTGCCTGCAATGAAGTTGTAGTTTTTGCTTTGTTTTGATCTTGTGTTTTTCTCATCTCCTTCAGGCAGATAGTTAAAATTTGTTTAACGTTTCCATTTTTTTACTGGCCACTTTATGTTTGTTTTTGTGTAGTTTTTATGAAGTGCTCATTTAAAATAAGGAAACAATTGAACGACTTTCAGCAAGTCGACTTTTTTTATAGTGACAAAGGATACTCTCGTTGCACAGCCAAATGCACTCTGATGCAATCGGAAGCCTCCCATTTTGCATGAATAAATAGGATTTATTTTATAAAAATAAAATATAAATATATTATTTATATCAAATGTATAAATATGATGAATTTTTATGAACTGATGAATCCATAAAGAAAGTCTTCAACTGAAATTTTTCACTACAGTCTTAAGACGGTTATTGAAATTAGATTCCGTTCTTAGTCAATTTAATTAAAGAGCAATTTAAGTTAATTAACAATATCATAAATTGTTAATTAACATTAACCAAAAGATGTAACTTGCTAGTTCCTAGTTTCCTAGTTTTCTCCTCAGTGCATTCCAAAGACGACCTTTTGTCTGCTAAATAAAAACTCTTTGAAACTATTTTGTGTGCAGATGGGGACAGCGATGACCATGGCTCTCATAGCCAAATATAGCGAATTGTAACTGATTTCAATTGAGTTTATCTCACCAAGTAGCTCGTGACTTTCTGCATCGTTTTTAGCGTCGTTGTTTTGGACAGTAAATGTTGATGTAAGACCCTTGCGTAGTCGTAAAACCCGTAGTTTCTATTGGTTGTCCGTCCGGTTAATTGTTTTACTGCCGGTTTTCCTATAGCAGGCACTTGACTTGCTGCTATCAGCCGTTGGCCCGAGTACCAGCAGCTGTACAGCAGAGTGTAAAAGTTCACTGCTCGCTAGACTTGGAACCGTTTTTTTACAGTCGGTTTCACAGAGACTGTATTTGTGCTAAGTTTCTGTTGCCACTGTTCTATTCAAAGTTTTTTCGCCTCAGTCATTACCTGTACCTTCCATTATTGTTCTGCTCACTATGATTATAATGACGTTGAACTAAGTCCACGAATTTTATCATATAAAACTTTAGTACTCCTTTTCAGGCAGCTGCAATCTTCTTCCTTTCTTAGTTGCTTGATCGAGATACTCAGGTTTTATAATTGAGTCAACTCGGATGGACAATTTTTTGAAGGAACTGGATTTCAGCTAATTTTTACTTCTGTTAAAGAAATCGGACTATATTCTTCATATTGGAGTGTCTCTCAATGAATCGTACATATTTCCATAAAGATGATTGTTATTCTAAGTGCCATTTGTTACTAAACGGTTAATTTAAATTGGATTTATCGAGCTACATCATTTTAAAGTATAATTGTGTAAAATTTCACTTAAATATATTTTATACTCAATTTCTGTGAATAGCATCGAAAACAGGAAATTCTGGAAATGTTTTACTATGCATGTATTCTTAAATTAAAGCATTTCATTTGCATTTATTTTAATATTTGAATTCAGATACGGATACAAGGACTAATTTCTATTTCATCTTTTTATGCTTTTATGCCCTTTCTCTTCTGTCTCATAAACATGCCACATTTAATTTTAAACAGGAGTTTTTGAAAGAATTAATGGATTTATGAGACGAAACTTAAAGTGGCCCAAAGAAAACCACAGCGATTTGCTAGTTAAGCTAGTGCTAATCACTATTAAGGAAATATTTACTTAAGTTGTATTAGTTCCACAGCAACATCGTAAAGCAACAACTATTTACTAAGCATCGAATTGCAGTACTACTTGACTGCTCATCACCATCGTCATCAACTCAACAATTTTAAGAGATCAATGAACCTCGTATCTACACGAGAAGTAGATGAATTTCAAAGGAGAAAAGCAATTTGGAAAATTTGTTAACGAATTCACTTAGAGAAACCTGTACCCAGTAAGATGACCATTCAGATTATCGTCGTCTGCTAAATGGTGAAGCTCTTCGAAATTATTAATGAAAATGTAAACGTAAGAAAAATATTGCCATCCCCACGGAAATGTCATGTCACAGGCCGATCTCAAATATGAAAACCAGCCGTACAGTGGTTCAAAATAACAACTCATAACGTTTCAACGGATGAATATTTTTAATGCGGGTTTTTGCATTCGTTTCGGTTCATTGCATTTTCTGTAAAAATAGAAAACTATAAGTAATTTTTATGAAATTTTTTATTTATCCACTAATTTCTGTTATCATTGTAGTTACCAGATTTGAGTGAAATCTGTTGGTTTTTTGTTAACTTTCTTGGCACCTGGACATTTTTTTTTAGATTTTGAATACCTTTTCTAAAAATCCATTTTGTTATATTATATTATTATTTTGTTATATTTTTTGGAAAAATGTTATCCGTAAAAATTGTATAAAGTTACGTAAAAGCTCTATCCGTTCAAAAGTTACAGATTATTGATCGATGTATTTCTATACTGAACCACTGTGCGCCATTTGAATTTCTTATATGAATATTTTCTGAAGCCTATTTGGTTCTGTTTTGAGCGAAATTCGCTAAACATAACAAGGTTCCCTTGGAAACACACCTTGAACACGACTGTTGTTGTTTGTGCAATCTTGCCTAACGTGGCTGTAATTAACCGGAATTTGTCGAAATGCGAACTAATGCCAAATAATGCCAAATGCCCATGCATGCTCTACATGTGGGACAAACGTTTAAAGGAACCGCTTTATTCGAAGTAATAAAGCAGTGAACAACGCCTCTATTATTGTACCTCGTTCATCGAGTTATTTTCTGTGCTAGCTCCAAGAGTTACACCAACTCTCTTGGAAGGTCACTTTTCTAAAAAACCTAAACTTAGTACATGACTTTTAGGTGGCAATTCTCCCGAACAGTTTCCAAAGTAGAATTTTGAACCCTCACAGTGAGTTCAGTACCGTATCCAGAATCAGCTGTTTTGGTTTCAATTCCGACTGTGTTGGGATGATATTTACTTCTAGATTGTCCGCTCTAATGGCACTATGATTTGTTAACTGATTTCTTCAACCAATCGCTCTGTCGTTTCGAAATTATATCACAGAAGTGTTATAACTCTTACATCCGTTGAGGCCGTAACAGCTGATTGCCCTTGGACTGCAATGGCTCTGTGCAACATGACCGCTGTGTTTCTTATGGTTTTCCACTCCAGCAGCAAGCTCGATTCGGTCATCTTGCGTTGTGTGCCGTCAGCTTTGGTTTCGAGCAACAATAAAGTAATTTTTCCAACGACGCATGTGCGATTGAAATGAATTCGCATCATTACATTGCAATATATTTTGAAGCAATATTTCTCTTCCCACCGAACTAATTTTCAACGAAGTTTTAAGGAATTGATGTTACCCACAAGCGGTGTATCAGAAATGGTTAATAGTTTGTTAACCTAACACATGAAATATGATGTTTCTATCAAGCGTATATCTCAAGCCAGCACCTTCGTTTTCTCGCTAATGCAAGACCAAGTGTAATTGACGTCGTTCAAACATTCAGACTACTTTTACTTCTTGACCGACTGGTTTCAACATTCAGTTTATAGCAAGAAAAAGCCATGACTTTATTTGCCTCGTGTAAATGCGGTTCTTGCCGAACGCACCGGAGCAAGATACAACTCTAAAAAGTGAGCGTTTTTAAAGATGTTGCACAAAACTTGCAAACATTTCCAATAACGAATTAATGAGCTTGGTATAAACTCTTGCTTCTTACCAAATTTTTTGCGTAAATGTCAAAACATCATTAAGAGTAGCTACTAAACTAAAACATTGTTGAAGAGCACGACAACTACATTTCAGCATTTAGTCAGCATTTCAGTGGAACCACGTATAACTTTTAAGTTTATTAACAGAATTTGCACCTTTTCCACTTGTAAAGAAGAAAGCGTCACGTGTAATTCAGAATAATTAGTTGTAAGCCAGAAAGCGTCTTTTGTAATTCATATTCCGATTTACAAATGACCATTCTGAATTACACATGAGGCTTTCTGGTTTACAAGTGGGAAAGGTGTAGTCCGATAACAACAAGTCTAATAAGAGAATTCTGATTCCTTACAGATGATTAAAATGATGGTGACGGTTGTGATTGTCTTCACCATATGTTGGCTACCGTTCAACATACTCGTGGTAAGTGAAGTTTAACCAGGAATTTGACCATCCTACAAGCGAACTCTGCTCTGTGCTGAACTACTTGAATAGTAATCCTGCTCAACATGTGTTTGTATGTATGTATTTGACAGCTCCTACTCAACGACGAGGAGTTAAAGCTGTGGCCACTGCTACCCTACATTTGGTTCGCGTTCCACTGGCTGGCCATGTCGCACAGCTGCTACAATCCCATCATCTACTGCTACATGAATGCCCGGTTCCGCAGTGGCTTCCTATTCACGATATATCGCGTGCCTGGCCTACGTCGCTGCTGTTGTTTACGTCGCTGTCTACGCACCAGAGACCGGAGCTATAATGCAACTGGTGAGACGACGTTCCAATTGCGTGGAGAAATTCTCTTGAGTAAACCTTAAGTAACAGTTAGGTGCTAAAAGATTTGCTCATATGCCCCTCATCAAAGTATTTCTATTATTGGTATATATCTGACACCGCCGCGGCCGTATCTGACACCGCAAAGACCGCTTTAGCGCAATTTGCATCGACGACATTCTATTAAACCTGAAGGACTTAAGCCTTACTTTGTTTTTGTTCCGTCATGCTTCACATTTCATTTTTAGAACTCTTTCAAAAAATCCCGTTCGTGGATAAGAATGTCTGTAGTTACTGAGCAGTGTGAATGGACTTAATCGCATTCATTGAATAGACTTCACAAAATAATGACATTAATGAATAAAAATCCAATTTTTTATCATATTGACCGCAGATATATACAAACAAATTGTTTAATACTAGCTAACATTTCATATTCTACAGCTTCAGCAGTTCGAGCAATTTTTTTGTTAATTCAAAGATTTTTAAATCCCATTCTTTTGTTTTGTAGTAAATAAACGTTTTTGCAGCTCATATGAAAGAATGTTCAAATGTTCCTTCCTCTGACCAGAACAAAGTTTATGATTAACGTTTCCTGGTTAAGAAAATTCATATATTTTTAATTGCATTCCATTCTATAATAAGTAAAGCCAAAAATATGACAGGGAACTTTCGGTAGCTCAATATATCTAAATTTCGCATTTCCCAATAACTTACAACTGTGCCACGTAACTGTGTTTGCGTAACTACGACTGTAAGAGTTCAATCTAAAGCAACTTCACCTGCAGGAACTGATGATGTATTCCATCTGCAAAGGGCAAACACGTGCACCACATACATCAGTACACGCCGGAAACTGCGAACCAGTTCTATTCAAGTGGTAAGTTCCTAGGTAAATGTAAGTATGTTCCTTGAATGAGTTTCCAACGATTATTGTCGATTCGAATGAAGTCACATCGGTTAATTAATTCGAGAATTCAAGCTCACCCATAAAATAATTAATTAATTAGTCCATTTAGCCCTCTCCGTCCGTCTCTCCTCCTGACTGTCGCAACGTATGAAGATATTGGAAGATATTGATATTCAGCCAGGAATGTTTGATGTTGATGATGATTTTGGTGTATGGTAAATAAATTAAATGCATTTTTCTGTTTGTAAGACGTCGAGTATTTGAAATGAACTCTTTTGAAAAGTATTTTGAAAGTATGCTCAAATTCTTGCTCACAAATTCATTCCAAAAATCACAAAATTCACTCTTTAATACTGTGGTGCCTAAAAGTATATTTATACGCATTGAAACCTCGAAGTACAAGCAGTACAATAGTTAGCAGAATCCATAATTTTTATTCCGATAACAGTGAATAAACACTACGACGCCAGGCACCTCCAATATTCGTAACTGTTTCCCGATCCGTTCCTAGTTATTATTATAAAACACAAAGAAATGCAGTAATTTACTTTAAATTGTTAGTTTTACTTCTATAAGATTTTTTCAAATAAAACATGAAAATATTCTTTCCCCAACACGATAAAAATTTGTTTTTATTATTTTTCCCACCACTGCATTTATAAGTATATACAATATATTGTATACTAGCTTACCGGCTTCCGGAATTTGCTGGGCGGCCGGCTGTTTACCACATTCCCTTACACACTTCAACTTTTCCCTCTTGTAAATGCTTTAGCTTGGCGTAATAATATTATTACGCTCCCTAGCCCAAGTAATTCTACAGTTATAGTAATTTTTGCCACATCCTCTTGAACCATTTATGGCAGTAATTTTCCAAAATCCGATTCTGGTACACTGGTTGAACGATTAGTGCACGACCAATAACCATGCAAAACTTCAAATTCATAGTCCTCATAGCTTCCGAATTATTGCCATTTTAACTCATGCTATGCCCATTTCAGACAAATAGGGCAGAAGTTTTCCAAAATCCGTTCCTGGTTTACCTCTGCAGTACAATGCCAATCAGCATGCAAAAGCTCCACTTCCTGGTCCTCATAGTTTCCAAACGATGCTATTGTAAATCTTACCACGCCTACTTCTAATAATTAGAGGACGATATTTTAAAATCCATTGATAGTGCACCTACACATATAGTGTAAAAAAAAAATAGCATGCAAAATTTGAGCTTCCTGGTGCTCATAGGTTGAAGTTATCGCCATTTTAGACATTACAATGCCCTCTTTAAATTTGTTCAAGTTTTTTTCGTACGAACCATATCCTGTTTTGTTGGGCAATGGTTGGTATTGAAAATAGGCAAAATCGGTCAACGAACAATTTTATTCAAAATAGAATATCAGAGTTAGGTTTTGAACACCTCAAGGTATAGAGTATTTAAGATTCGGCCAGGCCGAATTAGCACTTTTTGGTTTTCACTTGATTTATTTGTTTTTAAATTTTACTTACTTCTGCAGACTCAACATTCGTGTGAAGAAACCAGGGTACTGAGATAGGACCGGTAACAGAGAACAAATCCAGCCAATTCGATCCGGAAAATGCTATGAAAGGAACACGAGCATGCTATGAGAGGAACACGAAGGAACGAGCAGATGGAGACGTCTTTTTCTAGTCTCTGGTTAAAACCGTCTCAACTAAAGTGCACGTGAATTAACTAATTTACAAATTTACTGTACAAATTGTAACTGAAATCTCTAGAGTCGCTTTATACAATAAGTACCTCTAAAATATGCTGTCCTCTACATTGTAAGAATAGATATTAAAAGTGTCAATTTTTTAATAATTACATTTACTTATAGATACTGATATTATTATTAACATATGGTTTTAAATAAATGTGAAATTTCTAAAACTAAAAACTAAATCCTTTAGTATGTAGAAATCATCTGCTTTAAATTTACACAAACATTTTTAGTAGTAAAATATATCGTTTTTAACTACTTCTCATACGATGTAGTTGTAAAGATGTGGATATACCATAAGTATACGATGAACTAACCTATAATAATAGTCAAATATATAGTACTTAGTTATGGTTTAATTATCGCCACAAATATGTAAATTTTTTATTTGTATTTGTTTTTATTAATTTAACCTATGAAACAATGTTCGTACAGACTAGAAATATAATAGTTTTAAAAGAATTAGACTTGTTTCATCATATGAATGGCTAAGCAGACACATGTTTATGAAGTTAGTGGGATTAAGCTTAGCTTAGCTAGGAGGGATCAATTCTAAGCTTCATCCACATTTGTGAATGCAGTGGAAAAGGATTTCCTCATATGAGTATTCTATGCCCATTGGCGTAGCATATTTTTGAAAGTATATTTTGAATTTTTATAAATACATATAAATAATCTGGCAGAAAGAGAAGGAAGATAAATAGCAGTCGCTATTTTTAAATACTACATTTAGTACAACATTAAACTTATATTTAATTAATCAATTTTACATACGTGTATATTTATTTGAAATAATATCTTAGAAAGAGAAAGAGAATACAAAGTCGATCTTAACATTCTCTCAAATTCTTCCTCATTAACATAAAATTTCCCTAGGATTGTGGGCCGTGCCCACCACAGCCCTTACCTGGCAACGCGCATGTCTATAGATGCTTTCTAATAGTGACACGCATTAATATTTGGAGTGTCTGATGATTTTACACCAACATCAGTTCGATATTGACAAGCAATATGGCTAGAAAATCCAACGTACTGCCTAGACTTGCACGCCCACCATTTATCTCTACCATATTCTGCATTTCTTGTCTTTCGGATTCATCTTCGAACCTTTGCGACACTGAAACGTCTCTGCAAACTCGTGCGAATTCGAAAGAACGCCTTGTAGACGAATTTTTCCTGGACAATGCGAGTCCTCGAGGGCATACTGCGATGCAGCAGGGGTGTAGGTTTCGCACCAGAGGTTGCCGAACGAGATGAAGAAGAGTTGTTCGTGCGTGTATTCTTCTAAACCTGGCAATCGCTGCTTCTCGCGCCCGTAATGCTGAGTGTAAAGACCGTAGGCATGGAAAGCTTCACGCATTCCTAAATTGTCGGCAATATTTTCACCAAGGGTACGTTCGCCGTCGATCTGCAAAATCAGTGAAGGCATCAGAACTGTTTCCTCGCGTCTTAGCGCTGACGTACATACATATTCACCGATGTCTGATAAATAGTATTGACTATATTTGTCCACGAAGCATGCGGTACGGTTCACGTACTCCTTAATGGTCTCGTTCGACCACCATTGCACCATGTTGCCGTTTTTGTCGAACATTCGTCCACTATCATCGAAGCCATGCGTCAACTCGTGTCCCAGGATAGTGCCAATCGACCCGTAGTTTAGCGCCCTGCGAATGGTGGGCCGAAAGAAGTCTTTTACAGTGCTTTTATTAAAAACTTAATTTAAGTGTTTGGAAATTTGGAAATTTGGAAATATAAGTTTAAGATAAAATGACGTTGTGCGATCTGAATTGTTGCTTGAACTTGCCATTAGTTGCGGTTTGAAGCAGGTAACAAAGTTCAACTAATGAGTGCAGCGACTACGTACAACAATATAGAAATCAAAAAGTTTACCTCTAAAAATAAAAATACATTTCATTATTTTCTGCAACACGGAAATATGTTGAAGAAACATTTCATTCTACACTAGAAACAGGTTGAACTCATTCAATCCGTTATGACGCTGTCCCATGATGGATCAAGCAACAGACAAATACTTTTGTGAAAAACGTGTTTTCAGTTGATTTCCCAAATAGACAAAATCGTATCAGAACGAGACAGAAAAAACTATAACAGAATTCAAAACATCGCATTCAATTTCCAAACAACAAATATTTGTTGGTTTAGTTAGTTGTTATCCATTTCAATCTAAATTAAAATAGAATTTTAATCTAAAAATTAATAGAATTTTGTCGAATGAAACTATTAGGTTTAGGTTAGGTTAGCTTGAGTCATACGGCGATCTTGAGTTGGAGAAAAACTTTAAAAGATGAAAGCGGAATATAATAAAAACAACAGGTGCAATAAAACATTAACGAACCACTACTCACTCCAAACCCAAGTCGTAGAAGGGATATTGAAGAATTGCTATTGGAATGGCTGCAAGAGCATCGAGATTAAGAAATTCATACACAACTTAGGGCAATCGCACTCAACTTACTTATGGCATTCGACTGGAACGTATGGAACGCGTTAACATTGGACGGTGAGGTGGCCCAGTTGAAGATTTCCGGTACATAGAAGTTGTCCAGCTTTTCCTGCATTTGCCAGGTCAGCACGCTGACCATATTCAGCAGATGAGTGTGTTCGTTGACTTTCACACCATCGTAATAGAAATTCAGCATTGTCGCATTCTTGATCCACTCGGGATAGCCAATGTAGCTCTTCATCTGAGCAGACTTCTGCAAAGTTTCCCGTTTTGTCTGCGCATCCATCCAAGAGGTATGGAGAACCAGGTTATTGAACGATTGGCGAATATAGTTCAGCATCTGACGTACTATTGGCAGTTTGTTGTTGGTGAAATTCTCGTCGGCCAGTGTATAGCTGACCGCCATGCCCATCAGGCTGTTGATTCCGTGAGCACAGTACAGGGATCGTGGTGTGCTGCCCTCGGTGCCGATAACAAGGCGCATGTATTCTGAGTGCAGCAATCGCATTTCACTGGTGGTATGCACTATGAGCTCCTCCACAGTGCTCAACCAGATGTAGAACTCGATATGCCCAGGCGGAACCTGCGATAAATAATTTACGATGTCCTGCAAGTACCGTATGTCTGTGTGGCTCGTGAGTATCTTCGTCTCACTGGCAACGAAGGGCTTCGGGAGGCTGGCATTGCTCATCATTAAGCCGAGGTACTCATGCCAGATGGGGAGCGACAATGGGGAGATAAGTTTATCGGTTTGCTTTTGCAGTTCAGCAACAGAGATGTAGATAATATCATCGCTAGGGTTTGCAGCGGATTTGGTGATGTTTTCCGCTTCCGCCATTAGCTGGTGATGGTAAAACAAGAATAAAATAAGTGAGTAATCACGAAAAACCATTCTGTTCCACCTTATATATTTTTTTGGCGACCTTGATGGCTTGCAGGGTGCTATTGTCTATATCAAGGAATTGATCATCGGCATCGGGATCCAAATACTTTATGTACAATTCAATGATTTTGCTCACATATTCAATGTAGTTGTTTAAGCTGTTAGAAATGTCCTTCGTAGAGGACTCTCCGTCCTCTATACAGGCATCTGCATCGTTGTTTTCGTTGTCTTCCTCCTGACTAAATATACGTTTTCTATGGATTTTATGCATGCGCTGATGGCGATCGTCGTTGTTACTGTAAATAAAATACCAGATTAGAAATCAAAAATACATACTCCCTGAGAGGCACTTACAATGGCAACACCAAATCAGTTTCAGGTGTGCCCAGGGCTATGCGATTGATTGACCTATTAAAGGGATCTGGGAATACATCGAAACCGATTACCAAGTCCATTCCAAGTATTTTCTTGATGAGCACCAATGAGCGTATCCATTTGAACTCTGTCGCGTTTCCGTACCTGGGCGACCTCTCCTCTGACAGCGTGATATTTAGTGCACTAGGTATCAGGGGCAAATCAAATTGTCTGAGAAGATTCACCAACGGTTTTAGCTTTAATTCGTCCAGCAGATCTGTGTCCATACAAGAACGAAACATTCGTTTTGCCTTCGACACTGCTTCCGGTTGCATATCACTGATGTTGGACTGCAGGAATTGACGCACCGTCCGCATCATTTTCAACTGACCCTCGCGAAACCAATCGTTAGAAGTCACCGAATCTGGTCGCGGATGTTCGTTGGCCCAGTTACCACACGCGAACTGATAGAAATCGTCACACGGGTCAGTGTATTGGTTCATCGCATAGATGAGACCGGCTGCTGTCCGAATGCACTCTTTGGAATGACATATTTCGATAGATTTCATATCTAACAGATTGACAAATGGAGTGGGAGACTGGAGGTTACTGCTTATTTTCAAACTGAGTATATTACGATTATATTATCGACGGTGAATATTCCAACTCAAATCAAAATTTTAAAAAAACTAATCTTTTTCATTCAGCAAAACAAACATTTCTAAAACCGGAACTATCGCTCTAAAAATTATTAAATTAAAGTATTTGCCACAATAAAAAAAATTGTTCAAAAGTTGAGTCTTAAATACTAATAATAACGAATTGAATGCATACTTAAGGGATATTCCTATAGCACAGACAAAAAATATACAAATCGGAGAACTGCAACGAATATAATCGTTCCTATCTGCGCAACGAATAGCGAATGCATATTCGTGCAAAGGCACATTCGTATTCGTTAACTTAATGCACGGACCTTATTCGCAATCGTAAACAACAATGTAAAAAACAACAAAAAAATAATATGTACCATTATCACTAGTCTTGCTTGGTCGTTTCCGAACCATTGATGCTTTTTCCCCATTATCATTGCCACTAAATTGAGTTGCATTTGGAAGGGCTTGATAACTGCATGTTAAAATTTGACTTTCTAATTCCAAAATATGCATCCAAAATATGCATGCATCTCCATCTGACGTAGAGTTGTCAGTCAAAAGAACTCTTTTGGAAATATTTCTTCCTCTTTCTGAAGGCCTTTATTATTATAATTTATTATAATATATTATAATATATCAACAATTTTTCACTTGTGACAAATACTTTAACTATTCAAAATGAAAATATTAAAATATGTTGAAACTTTAACTATTCAAAATGAAAATATTAAAATATGTTGAAAGGCGAACAACCTAATATTTGTCAATTCAACGATTGGGTACGAAATGACTAATCAAAACTGTTGCAGTTAAATATAAAATTGTTGGTCTTATCAATGTTTTTTTCTAAGTGTAACCTCGAAAGCTACATGATGACATGAAAAACCGAATAATTATAATCGAAACTACACTTTACACTTACACTTTACACTCAGACTTATCATCAAAGCTACTAGAATGATGATCAGCAGAATAAGTATAGCCAACAACAGCTTGTGATAGTATTTTCGACGTAACCTGAAATTGAATATGTACACGGTCAACATTTTTAGTTTAAATTTTAAATTATTTTGGATTGTATCTTATAGCCACGAAAAGTTTATATCTAAACATACTTTAATTTTACTATACCATACTTTTACTTACTATACTTTAAACTATAAAGGTTTAAAGTTTACAACATTTGGTATAATATTTAACAATATTAGGGATTTGCCTTTAATATATCGTATATATTTTGGTTTAAACTTACCATAAAATAATATTTTCGCTAATAAATGAAGCATGAATTATATCCTAGTACTAACCAAGGAACCAAAAAATTAAGTGTGTATATAAATCAACAAAAACAGTGTAATGCATGTTAGGTATTTAAAAAAAGTAGAAAAAAAACATTACCATAAACTTTTCTTGGTTTTATTCTTAAACCAAAATTTCATTTGTGGAACGGCATTTTTAAAACGAAACTATTTTGGCTTTGATTTTAAGACAATTATTATAAAACTGAGTCTGCAAATAAACCTTAACTGAACTTACTTTGATTGTACACCGATTAAATTTGAACTGAGAAATCTATGTTCCTTGATATCACTGCCAATGCCGCCAACAAACTGTGCTGTTGTGCTCCGTGGTTGACTGGAAGCCACCGTACAGATGCTGAAATTTCCTGGAATTAATATTATGGGTTCCATTTAATTTTTACTAGGGTCGTTCGTGGTCGAAATTTCGACCAATAACAATTCCCATTTTTAATTAATTCTTTTTTATTCTAACATTTCTCAATAAAAAATTCAAATTGACTACTCGTCTGTGAATAGCAACAGCACCCCATCTGCTTTCTCAATCAACCAAATCATATCGTACCAGAGAAATACAAAACGAAGTTTGGAATCAATCGCTAATTACGAATCGAATGACAAGCCGTTCGTATTCGTAAACTTAATGCAATAATTATCGAATCGTTCTAAAGCAAACAACGAAAACAATTTCCAGGTCAACAAAACAATCGTCATGAAGAGTTCGAATCAACCAAACAATCGCCACAAAGCTCGAGTTTTCGAGCTATAAGCGTTCAACACGAGGTATTTCATTTAGTGCCTGATGGACTCTAAATTGTTGTCTTTTACAAACCATGCATGTGCCCAGACATTTTCCTATCCTTTCAAAAGCTTAATACCAACTCCCACAAAGAGTAGGTAGGATAGGGTATATAAGCTGGTTTCTAATTGGTATTGTTTGTTTTTAGAGAAACATAAATGTTGTGGCCGTCATCGTGCAGAAGTTCATTGTACTAAAAGGCCAGTTGCGTGTCAAATTCAGTACAAAAATATGTGTTATTGTATACAAAACTATTAATCATAAAACTCTGATCTCTGGCGATACTGATTAGTACTGAAAATAGGACGAAACTTTAAAACAATAACTAATCTTCCTATAATTTAAAGTAAAGCAAAGTAGACTAGCGTAAAAAATAAAAAATTCAAAATAATTTTAATTATTATGGTACTAAAAAACTGTCCTTACCCTTCGGATTGCATAGATTAGATTGCCTTAGATTTGCATTTTATTTTCAAATTTCTAAAATAAATATTTTTTTATATTCATTCAAGATCTTCTAATCTTAACCGATAAGCAAATACAATAAACAAAAAAACTAGCCCGTTCCTGCAAGATTGAGCTTGCTGTGTCCTTGAAATACACCAACAAAAAAATATTACCACTTAAACCTGTCATGAATTTTTCTCTTGGATTTGGGACACAAAAATCGCATTTTGTATTCCAAATGTAAGTACATGCAGGATTATGATGCGCGTCACAAACTGACGCAGGTGTTTTCTGCTGAACTCACCAGGCGTTTGTGGAAGTGGATGCTCAGTTTGGAAGCCGTTGCTTGTTGCCCAAATGCGATTGGTTGGACAAGAGTTTTCCATAATTGGGCAAATCGTTGGATACTATCAGATTCACAGCTGGAAAAGTTAAAATGCGATAACCTTGTGGCAATACAAAGTCACATTTCACTGTACAATCACAAACGCAGCATAAAACCAACATATGTTATTAAGCATAAGAAAACCGTACATAGTATAAATATCTGTTACGATCCGAAATATAATTTTATTTTTTTCAAAACAAGAGCAATACGTCCCTTATAACTTATTGCTTCAAATTTCACAAGAGACACAAAAATAACTATCATTATTTTTCGTTTTGATGGTCGCAAACTAAAATCAATCGTGCTGAAGACTATTTCTACAGCGACGAATTTGTACTTTGAATGCCGGCGAAATGAAACATTCTGCCTACAGAAGTGAGCGTTCTTTCAGCGCGCCGTGTTGTGTACAATTTGTCGTTTACTAATGTTGTCAGCACTACAGGCCAAGCTCTGTCAATACACGCTAGTTCGCCGCTACTCCCCATTTCCATTACCACCCTACCAACCACCAATAGCTGATAGCCGCCATCAAGTCAAATTACCAAGGAAGTATCTCCTCGGTTCGTCCTGCAGCAATTCTAACTGTTGTGTCTGTTTGCCGTAGCTACCACAGTTAGTTAGTGTTTGTTACTTTTATTCAAAACAAAAGCCTAATGTGAATTCTAGTCACAACAGAATTGAGGCTATATCTTAAAATGAAAAGGATGCACTAAGACGAAGAATTTAAAAAAGTTAGCCACATAATTAATATCGTATTTACATAATAACCAAATGATTCTAATCTAAATATAGAAGTTAAATGCGAGATCCTGAATTCTCGCATAAGCCTCTCTTAACCACATACTATACTATAGATATTAGGACAATTACTTAACATCCCTTACAGTTTATACACGATTACCTAACACTATATCCAACGATAACAGTCAGAATATTCCGTATCTCTAAGCAACCAACTCCATCAACTCTTCTATTTATTATTATTAAACTGTCTTCGATAATTTCTAATATATTCATATAAGAGTATACGTAAATATGTTGTGTTAAAAATATCCGGAACTTCTATTTACTAACACTAGCAATAAGGATAAGAACAAGCACAGTACTTTGCGCAGCAGGCACGAGCTAGAATGTGAATAAAAAACTAGTTCTTCATAGATTTTCATTGATTTTTACTTTGTTACTCAAGCAACAAGGAGCAGCACGTGGCGCTTGTTGCCAAGTGTGGTCTTCAGAACGATAATCTTCGCGCCAGTCGGAAAGCCAACAAACGAAGATATAAAAGCCAAACAGAAAATTCGATAACAAATGAGCGATTTATTATAGAATGAAGCTTTATACATTTTTGTACATTTTTTTTGGATCTTCTTTTGATTTTAACGCTTCTCTTTAAACCATACCTAACAAGTACATACAATACATTATAAAATTCAGTACTTTATTTTAACAGCCTTGGAAAATTGAATTCTACGATTAACTTTCATTACTTGTTGCTAATTATATATTTTAATGAGCATAAGTAAACACTTATATTTTTTCACAAAAGAAAAAATAAAGTACACAAAGTAAACGTTCCTTGGATTTAAACTTATTTCAATACTAATAAAACAAAGATAAATTAATTATTTAGCATCACACACAATCCTACAATTGTTAATAAAGATTCAAGGCGATCCAAATGCATTCGTTATTTAGTCGTTCCAATTTCGTGGTGAGACCTTTCCACAGTTTGGCCTGCCATCCTGTTGTTGGCCTTCGGGTGTACAGGTCCAGGGCGAAGAAGCAATGAGGTTTAGTGCACCTACAAAAAATTAACGTGTATTTAAATGCTTTTATGAGGTGTAAATGAGTTCAACGTCGCACTTGTTTTAAAACGCATTTGCAACAAGACGGCATTTTGAAGTGGTCTTTAGTGATGGTTCCATTAGGCGTGATGGCCACCAGAGAGCGATATATGAAGTTCTGCTTACAAGTCGCTGTGTAGTGGTTGGGGAATTGGACGATGTGGCACATTTCACCCTCGTTTCTGAAAACAAACATCAACACAGCTGTCACGTTTTCTGATTTGTTTACTGGATACATATCTCCCACTTACAAACATTCTTCTATTCGCACGCCCTGCTTGTAGTTTCCGTGATTATTGACAATCAGAAGCCAGTTGGAGTCCTTCGTCATGGCAGCTTCCGGATATATTATTTTCTCGACGCTCGCGCATAGATACTCCTCGTCCGGTTCATTATTCATGCGTTGTGTGATGTTTAGCGGCTGCGCCAAATCTTCACTAAGAAAAACCTCGAACTTCGAAAACTCGTTCTTCAGTATGGTCTCTAGTTGACTCAGGGCGGGGTAGTTGGTGACCTTGGTGCAGAAAGGCTTGCCATCGTAAAGGCGCTCCTCGCATTTTGGTTCGGTGCCAATAAATAGCTGATCAGGAAACACGAAGTCTACATAATGACGTGACATACTATAAATAAGAAAATCTATCAGCCTATGAAAGCACCATCAACCTACCTCTGTTGACAGGTTTCGCCAAAGGCTGAGCCTCCATGGGTCTCTGTAAAAATAGGAATTCATTAAAAACTAGCTTTAATTTTCCGTCGGGACTTCGTTGAACTTTAAATGCTTGTTGTGCATTCGAAGAATTGTCAGAGAATGAATCGTCCGCCTGCATTTGATCAGTCTGCGAAATGTGGAAATTTAATGTGGTCTATACAATAGATGAAAGAGGGCTTAGTGGTAGTACTAGGTGCGGACGGAAGCAGAAGTTCAACTTACGTTAAACAATGTTAGGCCGTCATCCGGGCCAACATGAAAAATGCTACGTATGGTATCGTTTAGGTTTCCAGCCGGCATTCTTCTGTCGGTCTGTTGAGCAATTCCGTCAGTTCAATGAGCATTATATAGTTAAAATGAGAAAAGATAAATATATACACTTATTCACCATTTAACGAAAAACACAAACCTCATAATGTTGGAGCGGTTGTTGGCCATGTTGCGGCTGCTTTTGTGGTTTCCTTGGAAGGTTCTCAATCGATTTACTACCCATTAAATTATCGGAAATAAATTCACTTGTATCTATGTGTGACGATCGACTACGTCTGGACGCAAGTATGTCTTCTCTGGAACATACTATCTGGAAGATATTTAAAGTGTTGCAATTTAATTTAAGTTTTATTTAAATTAATTTACAATCCATCAACGGAAACTTATAATATAATACTAGTTTTATACAGGGTTATCCAAAAAATATTACCTAAGGTTTATAGAATAGAAGGTTGCGCCAGTAAACAAAGAAAAGTGGTCCCGTTCTGCGCGTCTACGTCAATAAGTATTTCTGAAATCACTAGGGTCACGACACAGGGTACAAATGCCAAACTTGAAAAGTGGCATGAAGAAGAGTAGAACAGGTTAAATGTTACTCGATGTTATGTTACGGTACTTCACTTCATTATTCATTATTGAAATAATAATTCACAAAACAAACATTCAAATTCAAACATTCAAATTAAGTTATTGCTATAACCAGTGTGCAGGCGCCTCGAAACAAAATTTCAATACAAATACTTATTGACGTCATTTGACGTCCCTGTCATGCGAAAATAAATAACGGACCTGCGTGTGGCGCAACCTTCTTTCTATTAACCTTGGGTATTATAATACCTATAACAATTTTGTGTGAAAAACGATATCTGCTACAACCAGATTGACAGACATCAATTCGAAAATCAAAATTTTCAATGACATTTTGGCATATTTTATTCGTTTAATTTAATTTCTAATATAGTTTTTCTGGTCGTTGAGTATATTTAAAGCTAAGCTTTAGAAGCTTTAAAATCTCTAAAGCTTTAAAATATTAAATCCTTTAATATTCTTCTGGTTGTATTTAATTACATCTTTGTTTTAGTTCCTCGACCAGAGGACTTATTTTATAAAGCTTGTCATAATTATGTTAATCTCTTTGAGATTGTTTGTTATTATTAGTTGCAGTGAAAATTCTCCTTGAATTTTTTCAAATCTATTTCGTGGCAGTAAAACTGTAGCAGCTGAAAGTCTGCAATTTAGATCGCCTTATAGCTGAAAGTCTGCAATGTAGATAACCTCCTTTTTGCAAAGTATAAATATTTGTTTTGTCAAATATTTGTTATGTTTTTGTTGTTTTTTATAACCTCATCGTCGAAAAAATTAATGAAATAATCATAGGGATCTTAAACTTCCTTTGGTTTGGTTCATACTTCCAGGGTGTGTCATCAGAATCCAACTCAGAGTTTCTCCACCTCAAACTGAACACATTTACTTTCTCGTAAATCTCCTGTATCGGTTCGATTCTTATTTCCTCCAAAATATTCAAATCTATATTTTCTTGGTTCTACAAAATTATTTAAATTTTCTAAAGTCTCTCCGACTTCTAATTCTTCAATTTTTATACCCTACACCTTAATGTTAAGGGTATATTCACTTTGTCACGAAATGTGTAAAGCATATAAATAGAGACGATAGGTATAGAAAAGTATATATATTCTTGATCAGCGTCACCTCCTGAGTCGATTTAGCCATGTCCGTCTATTGAAATCACGATCACAGGAGAACCGGTGAAGATATCATAATGAAATTTTGCAAAAATATTTTTCATCCGCCCGCCCCGACATTGTGACGCCCAGGGAGGAACGCCACCCCCACCCCACCCTAGCTACGCGACTGTGTTTATACCCGTCTGTGATTAAATGTGATTATAAGGTAGCTTTCCTTATAACCACATATTTCCTCTAGTTTCAGTTTGTATTTCACTCTATAATGTTACTGTTTTCCAATGAAAAATACAGATAAATTAAAATTTTATATAATTCAATTAGTTCAATTATATTTTTTTCAAAAGCTTTAGGTGTAGGACATCCAAGACTCGGCCAGGCCGAATATAGCACTCTTACTAGTTTCATCTTCGCAACCATCCCAATCAAAATTTAACAAGTGTTCAATTTTGATTAGGATTTTGCGTTAATCCTTTTGGTCGCATTTCAACGTATGTAGACAATACTTAGTTTCAAAAAAATCCTGACAACTTATTAAGAGAAATATTTTTACAAAAACTTCTTTTTCAGCTTTATGTAACGTATGCAATATTTTGCAAATTTTATTTTTGTATTGGATTTTATTTTAAAATAAAGAAAGAATTTTCTGCAAAGAAAATTATAACACGTGTTGACTCATAAAAAAAGCGGGTTGGAAAAGAACATCTGAGATTCTAATAGCGGTATATTTTCCAGTAGGCGGGCAAAACGTATTAAACAATTGCTCAAAAACAATACTTGAAACATTTATTTTAAGAAACATTTATTCTAAGTTTTAGAAGCACGAATGTGTATTTATTTCATAAATACATAATTTTTCATAAATACATATGGCAATCAATCTAAAAAAGTGTTACAACTCAAAATACCTCATTCTTCAAAAAATGCAATTTAGTGAATGCAGGTTA
Organism: Myopa tessellatipennis; assembly: GCA_943737955.2. Classification (NCBI taxonomy): domain Eukaryota; kingdom Metazoa; phylum Arthropoda; class Insecta; order Diptera; family Conopidae; genus Myopa; species Myopa tessellatipennis. Next base: position 60,471,436 of record OX031314.1, on the reverse strand, counting down.
TGCTTTAAACCAGTGATCAAAAAATAATTGAAGGTTGTCAACTTTTAGTTGATAACGCTGCTTTTAGACAAATTGTCAATATTCGTATTGTGGTTGTAAAACTAAAGCAATTTAATAATTAATAAATACATGACAATATTCATGGATATACATATAGGTTTGGGAAAAACTTTTGTATATGTATGTATATATAATTTTTATTACATAAAATTTTGTTTACTTTTTCTCAAACCTACTTAGATACTGAATATTGTTATTTATCATTTATTTATATGCCTTAATAAATGTATTGTACTATTTTAAAAATTGTAAATTAGTGATTAATAATTAGCTTATCTGAAACAAAAGCTGATTTAAATTTTCAGGAAGTTAAATAGTTCCAGTTTCTTCTCATTCGCTAAAAAACTGGGTTCTCTAAAATCTAGCCACTCGAAATAATTATCGAATCTCAGTGGTCATTTCAAATGACCATTTTATTTCAATTTTTTTATTTCAGAAATTATTTTAAATAATTATCACATCTGCAAGAATATTTAAATAACCACGTTATTCCAACACATTTATAAAATGCCAAGACATATGGCAAATAAAATAAGCCAACAAGTCGACCAAATATAAATCAAATAAATAATAAACCAACTGAGGCAACTTATTTGACATAAGATGTAATTAAGTTGGGTGCGAATTCGACCTAAACAAAATTTCCCTTGTCGTTTTTTTAATGATCTGGATAGCAAGATCTATATAGATCATTCAAAGAACACGGCTGTAATTGCAAAAGTAGAAGAATAAGACAATTTATACAAGGTGGAGTAATTGCATTTTAAATAAACCAATGTTTACTTCAGCTTGGCTTTTGGTCCCAGACGGTGGACACGAGAATAAAACTTCAAATTCCTTCTAGAGACTGAGAAATTGAGCTATAAGCATTGATGAATTTATATTCCCTATATGTTGTTATATGCCCCACAAGCAAATATAAAATTGCAGCATTCCTTGGGTTTTCGATCTGCTACAACCCAAGTAGAAAACTCTTATTGGCCGAATGATATAAAGTTAGTCATTTCTCCAATGAGTGATACAACTAATAAATGAAACAAATTGAAAAGCACAAAAAAAAGAATAAAGCAAAAAACTCAAATCCCACCGGTTGAAAAAGTGAAGCCAGTAGCAGCAGATGCCAAGATTTCGCCATTGTATTGTGGCAGGTTTGTTGTAGATGGTAATGCATGTTTTGTAGTTCTTCTTGCTATTATACTCGCGTTACAACCGATTTTTAATGACCTATTGATACAAGTTGTTATTTACGAAAATTTACTCGGTAAAATTACACGAACTGGATAATAGGTGTTGTTGCCGACTGGGTAAGACACATTCACTGGAGACAGTATTTAACTTGACACGGTAAACAGTTTAACGAGCTGTCTTCCAATATCCGTGTTCGTTTCTGTCCGTTTAAACCCGAATTTAATATACTTTAAACACATTGACAGTGCGAGTCAAAATAATGATCGACATTTCACTTAATTTGTTATTTAATTATTGACTTTGTCACGTAAGCTCTAATTATGCACTCGTGCTGAAGACCAGAGATAATTATCTCTGCTGAAGACACACGGTATTCAGCAACAAAAACAGAAATCGAACCGTCAGGGCGCAAATTCCAACTGACGGTTAACTTTACTGATAAATTTTGTATGGCAGAGAATTGTGCTTAACAGGGATGCAACTTCTATTTTTCAGCATAACCGTCATATTTAGAAAAAAGTTGGGCGTCATTTTACCGTTGTTGAACTACTCTAATTTCGTTGTTGTTTGAATCGTTGAACACAATCGGAGCAACAGGATACAAGATACATTTTTAGCTGTCAAATTTACATGGGCTCTTATGGAGATCGAGAAAAAAGTTTGCTTTCCAGTTTGATGCTCTGGTTTGCTTTCCATTTTGTATCTTGTCGCCGGGCTAATTCTAATTTTGACAGCAGCAGAATCATTCTTGTTCTTCTTCGGTGTGTTTGTTTACATTCTGTCATGCAAAATTTTAACGCCAATTTATTTAAGTTAATATATAAAGCATTTTTTATTATTATGTAATAACAAATGTAAGCAATTTTATGTAAATTGCTTGTAATAACAAGCAATTTATTTCCCTCAAAATATTTATCATTTCCTAAAAGAAATGGAAATTCCTCGCCATGGAATTTCTTGTTGCATGGAAATGTTGCTGTATCCTGTTGCCCTGTCCTGTATCCGATTGTGTTCAACGCTTGAGTTGGATGAAATCTAGTTTGGGACCGGAAGGCCAATTTTTTTATTGTTGTATTTTTGCACGAAAACTGTAACAACAACCTCGATTTCTCCCGCTCTCATATGGTTTTGGAGTTAAACCCTTTTAAAGTTTGAAATATATCTCCTAAACTAAAGCAGATATCCGGTTGGTTTGGACCATTACATAAGTATTAATATCTTTCGGCTAAAATATAGTTTAGGGCCGGAAGGTCAATTTCGTTGTTGCTGCAAGTGATTTTGTTGTTTTGCAGGGTGACTCCAGGATTGATTCTCTCGCCTGGATTCGGAGTTATAGCCCTTTGATATTTGAAATTTTCCGTCCTTTAGAATGTTAAATTACATGAATGAAAGATATTTTAAATGCCTATGTAATGATGTTGACACCAACCGAATATCTGCTACAGTTTAGGAGATATAGCTCCAACGTATTCTAATTTCGAAGGTCTATAACTCCGAAATGATACAAACTCGATGCAGCGCGCGAGTCTGGCTTCAAGAGGCCTAGTGTAGCACCCCACTATAAGTACAATACTCATAGATATAGGTGTTTATGTGAGTACCCTTATCTTTATTAAAATTTTTTTGAATTTTTTTGTTTAATGTTCACTGTACTACTTTATTTCTAGCAATTGTGATCTTTCCAATATCTTTTGTTTTTATACCCTACAGACGGTGATGAGGGTATATTCACTTCCTGCTTCCGTTTGTAACACATTAAAGGAGGCGTGACAGGTAAAGAAAAGAAAAGTATATACAGTCGGGCCTCGATTATCCGTGATCCGGTTAACCGGTAACCCCGATTAACCGTGATGGCCAAAGATCAGTCTATTGTTTTTTGTTTGCAATGTTTTGAAATTGTTTGCTTCGATTAACCGTGATTACCTCTATTATCCGTGATGGCAGAATTTTTTTTTATTAACTTCAAATTCATACATACATACAATATAATAAACATGAAAACGGGGAATTCCCATGTTTGCATACGACAAACACCAATGTTCACTTGTTAAATAATGAAAATATTAAAAAAACTGTATAATCAAAATTGTTATTCGATTAACCGTGAAAATCGATTATCCGTAACGCTTCTGGTCTCGACCATCACGGATAATCGCGGCCCGACTGTATATTCTTGATCAGCATCACCTTCTGAGTCGATTTAGCCATGTCCGTCCTTCTGTCTGTCTGTCTGTGGAAATCACGATTACAAGAAAACGAATAGAGATATCTTCATCAATTTGGCACGAATATTCTCTGTCATCACAGGATATTTGAGATTGAAAAGGAAAAAAATTAGACCATTGCCACGCCTACTTTTTAAGTAAACGTGTGTAGGGTATATGAACTTCGGCCAGGCCGAAGTTTACACTCTTTCTGGTTTTTTTTCAACTGCTACTGGCTGTTGCTGCTATCCATTATTAATCGCCAGAGTTCGACATTGCATTTTGTTATCTGTGGTTAACTTATAAAGGCCTGATTAGTCCTACATAAGCACATCGAAAAAGTTGTCGTGCTGTCAAAAAATGTTTGGTTTACCGCGAAGCAGAGAAAATCTTTTGTATAAATTCACGGAATCTCGTTTATGACTGCAGTCAAATTGTGAGCTGCTCATGGTAAGGAGGTTTTCTGCGCAATTTCTAAAGTGTAAAAACAAGAAGTCCTAGTTTAATCCACCCCATAGAAAAGAAGCAGAAAATATGGCGAACCAAGACATTAAATACACAAAGGTGAGACAATTGAACTGTAAATACTTATAGATTTGCTATAGTGGATAGAGACAAATAAATAGTCGGGTAGATTTATCTCTAGTAGTGGGTTCAAGCAATTTCGGCTTAAATAACGCGCTTGTCGACCTTACGAATATTATTGTTGTTTTGGAGCATGTCGGGAACACTGACGCTGCTCCAACTTTTTGTTGTTGTTGTTTCACGGAGACTTCAACAACAACATCATTTTGACCGCTCCCATCTGGTTGCAGAGTTATAGTCCATTTTTAAAAATGGCCGAATTTCAATTTTAATTAAAAATGATGCAATTCGTATTTAATTTATGGGATATATCTCTGGTTGCAGAGTTATAGCCCTTTAAAGTTGGAAAATTTCTGTCCCACTCTTCGCGCGATCGTAAAAATGAAAAATGGCTTGATTAAAAAAAAAAAAGATGGTTCCGCAACAAAGTTAATAGAAAGATTCTATTCTATAAACCTTGTTTCCGCAACTTCTACTGAATTTCAATTTTAATTAAAAATTATCCAATTCGTATTTAATTTATGGGATATATCGTTAATTCACATTTAAAGCTGTCTTTTTAGTTGCCTTTGCGGATTGCATAACCAATAATTCAAATTTGAATAGATTTAGAACAATCGTTCTAACATCTCAGTAAATTTGCCAATCATGCATTATGTAATTGATACGGTCAAAATTTTTCATTTGTGTTATGACCTCCCCCCCCCCCTCCACATTTCTTAAATAATCTGCATTAGTTACTTATAGGGCCCAATTATTAAAAATATTTATATACAGTTTAAAAGCAAATGAAATTAACTTACATTTAATATCCATAAAGATGGCGCACACGCATTATTTTTGTATATATACGTATCCCGATTCATCGCGGGCAACTTTTTTCATTTTCAATTCGAATTCAATTTTTCATTCGAATTTTCTCGCAATTCTACATATGTATCTGGGAGCAATAAAAATGGGAGCTAATGGGCTTAACTAGATTTATTTTATTTATTCATTCTACAATATTTTACCATCTTCCAAATGTAAGTCTAATTATTCTTACAAGTAGCACAAGTCTTTACAGTCAGCAAATGATTTTTATTCCCAATTTCCTTCTATATCTATCTTCCTATCTTTCTATCTAAGTTTTTTAAATTTCTTTATGAGTATGAAGAACTTCTGTTTAAATACGAAAAGAAATATATGTATTAAAAATGCCCATTTCACACGGTTGCATAAATAATAAAACGTTTATTAAATTAGATTGTGTTTTACAGAATATTAAGAAGGTATTTTTGTGTGCATGAATATTTTACTTCTTTTCTCCTTGATATCTATTTTGTTTCAGTTGTTTATTAACAATGAATTTATTGACGCCGCATCGGGCAAAAAATTTCCAACCATGAACCCGGCTACGGGTAAACTGATTGCCGAGGTCGCCGAAGGTGATAAGGTGAGTTCATTTGCAGATACACGTCCATATGTATTTTTCACAATTAATTTAGGCTGATGTCGATTTGGCGGTGGCTGCTGCAAGGAAAGCTTTTCACAGAAATTCTGAATGGCGAACCATCAGTCCCATACAGCGCACGGAACTAATGAATAAGTGAGAGTCCAGATATTCGATACAGAATGCCACAAAACGCTTGAACCCAAATTCTTAATTTGTTGATTATCTTCCAGACTCTGTGATCTTATTGCACGCGATAAGGAAATCCTGGCAAACATTGAGGTACAGGACAACGGAAAGCCGCTCGCCGATGCTCGCTTTGATGTTGAAGCAACAATCATGACCCTCAAATACTACGCTGGTTGGACTGACAAATATTTCGGTGATACCATCCCCGAGGGAAATTTCGTTTCAATGACACGCAAAGAACCCGTCGGAGTTGTGGGCCAAATTATTCCTTGGAACTATCCTCTGTTGATGTTAGCCTGGAAATGGGGACCGGCCCTAGCTGTGGGTTGTACGATCGTTATGAAGCCTGCGGAACAGACTCCGCTGAGCGCTTTGCATATGGCAGCACTTGCAAAGGAAGCTTGCTTCCCTGCGGGTGTTATCAACATCATCACCGGTTTTGGTCCCACTGCTGGAGCTGCCATCAGCGAGCATCCTGATATCAATAAGGTGGCATTTACAGGATCTGTTGATATTGGACGAATTATAATGGAAGCAGCTGCAAAGTCAAATTTGAAGCGTGTCTCTTTGGAGTTAGGTGGAAAAAGTCCTGTAGTTGTCTTTGAAGATGCCGACAGTAAGATGTCCAACCCTTATTTGGTTGCTACCAAAATAATTTAATTAGAAACTGACAGTATTTGGCATTTTCTAGTTGATTTTGCTGTTGACACGGCACATGAGGCTTTGTTCAGTAATCATGGCCAGAGTTGCAGCGCTGGCAGCCGAACATTTGTTCACGAAAAGATCTACGATAAATTTGTAGCCAAAGCCACCGCCATGGCCAAGGAGCGCAAAGTTGGCAATCCGTTCGACCCAACCACGAAACAGGGTCCACAAATCGATGAGGAAATGATGAAGAAAGTTTTGGAATACATTGAAAGCGGCAAACAAGAGGGAGCCAAACTGGAATGCGGAGGGAAACGCGTAGGCGACGTTGGCTATTTCATAGAGCCCACAGTGTTCTCAGGCGTTACGGATGATATGACAATCGCTCAAGAGGAGGTAATTAACAGACGAAATCTTCCCTTTTGTTGATTGCATACATAGATATGTATACGCAAGCAGCACGTAGAAAAGTCCTAAACCCTTAGCGTAATGGAACTTTTCGCGAAATACAATATTTGTCATTGTGCTTACAGCAAAGTTTTCAATTTCAGATCTTCGGCCCCGTGCAATCAATTTTCAAGTTCACTACATTTGATGAGATAATCGAACGAGCCAACAAAGTCAAATTCGGCTTAGCGGCCGGTGTGATCACGAACGACGTCAACAAAGCGATGAAATTTGCTAATAATGTGGACGCCGGCTCCATTTGGATCAACTGCTATGATGCTGTACTTCCACAAACACCGTTCGGCGGTTACAAGCAATCTGGAATAGGCCGCGAACTAGGGAAAGACGGCCTAGACAACTATTTGGAAACTAAGACCATCACAATCAAACTTTTGTAAACGATGTTTAGCTTTTGGACCACGCAAAAATAAAGATTCATACAAAAATTAATTGTTTAACATTCATTATTAATAACTCCACCCACCGTGTTGAACTGATAAAATACTTTTAATAAAGCATAGATTAACAGCCTTATAATGTAAATCGTTTGAAAACGAAAACGCATTTTACGTTTTTCACGAGATTTGTTTTGCGCTTTTCGTAATTTCCGTTTGTTTGACAACGGAGCATGACAGAAGATCGAGTGAAATACACAAGACACAAAAAACGTTTATTGTTGGTATTTTCACATGCTTTGCAGATTTTATCGGCTACGTGTGGTATAATGGATCGACAGTTTCCAGGAAAAAAGTTGATAAACGAGGCGAAAGCAAAAAGTTTGTTTGTGTTTTGCACGTTGTATGTCGAATTTGTATGTGTATACTGTTGTGTATAATGTTGCCGCCACGCCTTTGCACTGAACTCTACACGAAATCTTTGCGTTTCTAAAAATTACTTATAAAAATGCTTCAAATATTGTACACATGGCAATATTTTGTCTGCAAAAAACGAAAGTCTGCAATACGAACGAAAAGCTTCTATTATACTCGTTTGGCTCGTTTCGTTTTCATTTGTGTTTTCCTTTGCGTTTCCAAGCTATTTACATTATAAGGCTGTAAATGTCTGGGAGCAACACAGCATTCAGCAATTTATGATCCCAGCAAGACATTGCTTTGCTACTTATTGTACAATACAAACATAAGGTACTATTAAGTCCTCTTAAAAAATATACACTAGAAACTGATGTACTTTACTGTGAACTAATAATTATTATGAAGACGTTGATGATAATGATAATATAAATAAATAAATATAAATAATAAAAGGAAATTATTAGATTGCATGTAATATACTTTTGTTACTTTTCGGTGTCCATTCTAAAGTGTAGTTTAATCGTCATAGATTAAAAATCATCTAGCTGCAATTCGTAGCAGCTCCAGTTTGCATATGCATATGGTTGATTAAAGCCATCATAATTCTATGCAAGCATTTTGAATACCAGAAATGTACCTAGTAGGTACAGAGTTACTTAACCATGCATAAATATATAAAAATTTCTTGAAGTTGCTTTCGTTGCAGTAACTTCGTTACTTAAATCTACGCAGCTGTAATGTTGGACTTTCTGGGGGTGTACTACCTGAATACAGAGCTGCTTTCTTTGATGAACTTTTAAATGGCTGAATGCGACGAGATCCTCGCGGTGATGATGATGTATGTATATGCTCCATGGTATTAGAAGACGTCGCCGGTGCATACGGCGCACTTCCAAGCGGAATGTCCTTAATATTTGCATCAATGGAAGCCTGCACCCAACCTAAAAAATTTTTTATTTCTCTACATCTTATTTGTAAATGTACATTTATTTATATTATTATTCATATAAATTTATTTGTATACAGCTTCCAAACATATAGAGTTGAATATGTTCAGCGATATACTCAAATTCATTTCAATATTTACCCTTGACGGAGGAACGATGATGATGATCAATGAGTGCTGCTGCCAATGGTGCCGTATCGCAACTATCTGGTAAGACACCAAATGTATGCACTGAATTAGGTTGGTAGATACGATAAGCAAAGTCCTCAAATGTCGTGCTCTCTTTATAACGTGATGAAACGCTCTCCAACGAACGATTTCTTTCTTCGTAGCTGAAGTAAAGATTAAAAATATTAACAAATACTTGCTTTTAAGGAGAAACTCACTATTTTTGGTACAGCGGCAGGGCTGTCCGTTTTGCCCGACTGGCATTAATCGCAGTAGCACGTATGAGTGTTGCCAGACAAGTTCCACTCACCACACTTTCGTTAGGGAGTGGACCAAACCAGGGCACTTCTGGCTTTCGATTTACAGTAACGCGGAAAAGTCCGTTCCTTAACGGATATACCGCAATCAGTACATCACAAAATTCCGTAGGTAAAATGTCGCGTCTATACTCGCGATAGTGTTCGCTCCACACAATATGCACTTCGTCGTTTCCCAAATGCCGCGTTTTCAGTAAGATAGCCTCTGGAGAATCAGAAGGCATGCGTGTGGCAACATGGTAGATGACCTCAAGAAAAGGAGTCGCATAGTACGGTGCCGTTGCACCACAGCCCTGTCTTGGTAAGCCTCCCAAGAAGCCGTTGTGCGATTCCAGCTCTATCTCCCAGCCCAAAGCTGAGACAAACATTTCGTACATGTTGCTGCCAGATGCATTGTGCAAAATGCTATTCTTATCTTCTTGACCTGAACCCACGTAGATCACCGCCATCTTATGTGTTTCACGACATTTCTGAAAATCGACATTCCGCAGCTCACGCAACAGTTTTTCGGTTCGGTGCAGCAGATGAGTACATGATCGGCGCTCCCAACCAGCGAGCCCCAGGTGCGAGAAAAGAAGCCGACAGTATTGAAATGGCACTTCCGAACGACTCGAAAGACTAGTTGTGTTGTAGGATTCTAGGGAAGTTTGTTCCGCAGAATGGGTCGAATGTTGATCATGTTGGAATGACATTCCCACACCACTTCCTCGGTCTAGGAGCAGAGTTACGTGTTGGTTAATATTCGCAATGCATTCCCTTTCCAAGGCGCGTTGATTAAGTATAATAGAGATGGCTTGCGCTTCGAGTTGGCATCCCAAGGGGCTTGAAGCAGGTGTATTAAGTTGAGCACCTGAAAAGGGCAAACACTCGAAACTAGTGTGTCCAATATAACCCAGAAGCTGGAAAAGTAAGTGGTTAATACCACCAAAAAGTTATAAAGCATATAAAACGTACGTCATCCAACTGATCCAAGTCTGGTGCCAAATCCTTTGCCAATGGCAGCTCACCCGCCGGTCGATGCCTCAATGTGTGTCTATGTGATATAATCTCCAACCCCACAATAGATGAAATCAACGAATCCATAGGTTGACAGAAATGACGGTTACCTATAATATTAAACGCTCTGGAATCAACCCCTTCATGTTTGTCCAACCCTGGTGCAAATAATGGTGATCCATCTGGTAGCAATGGCTTAAGGTTCCGGCTCGGTTCACTGTACAATATTGATGCATCCCAGCATGCTTTTCCGTTCAAATCACGCAAAAGTACGCGCACTTGCTTCTCTGCCGTGACTAGGCCAGCTGTCACTCCTCCGCCCGGAAGTTTGAGGGCGGGTAATTCAATGAAACTGGCTACAAGACCTGAGCTTAACATAAAAAGCTGCATATTTTGAGCACTAAGAACATAAGGCGCACCGAGTTCCACTGAATCACGTCGAGGTTCTAGAACGCTTTGCTGTTGAGTTAAAGAACTAAACCCCATTGTAAACACATCATCCTGCTCTTCGACTAATGAACTCAGTCGCGATGCACCAATTCCCATGGGAAAGTGGCCAAGATAGGTGACCAAATGCATTGATACTGCCTTGGCGCACAAACGAATGGCGCTTATGCAAGCCTGGATGGTCTCGGAAGTTTGGTAATTTGCGTCCGGTAGCTTACCGTCCCACTGCAGATCATCGCTAGTGATGTGCATGTCGAAGTCATTGTCTGCCGTTAGCTTAACACGTTCATGACGCGGAGCCCCAGATGCGATTTGCAGAAGCACGCGCAGAACAACTAGCACGAGAGTGTCTGCTTGGTCATTGCACTGCGCCAGTAATAATTCAGCCGGGAAAGCCATGCAGAACTCACCAAGGCAAAGAATCAGGGCAGTTAGCACAACTTTGTCACTTTCCTTAGGACTCGATACCTGCTGGATCTCCAAAGCCTTACATATTGCGGTGATAATAAGGTGTGGTATGCGTTTCATGCCGGCGAGTTCGCGGCCGTGTTCGACACATAACATAAGTGAGTCGACAGCAACAATCGCAATGGTCCGATGTTTGAATTGAAGAGCTTGCAGCAACACCTGTAGGGCCTCACGAACTCGAGGATTATGATATTCAGTTGAATGATTCGCAGGTTTCACAATAATGCCTGTTGAATGTGACATTCCCTGTTGGAACATTGTAATGTGCTCTTTATTTGGAGTCTGGTGGAGTTTAAGAAGAAGCCATTGACCAAGTTGCGCTAAAGCAACGCAACGTGCCTTCGACGAAGGATCACGTCTAGCACAGCGCAATATAATGTTCAGGATGTGATCCTGGAGATCGCTACATTCCATCAAAGCGAATTGCTGCGGTGACGGCTGCAGTAATGGTTTAGGCATCAACGATGCTGGATAACATACGAGCGAGCCCAGAAGCGCAGCTACTTCAGCGCGAGGCGTGACACGATTGGCTTCCAAAGAAGTCAATAAAATTGCCGCGGAATGCACTACGTCCAGTAGCAAAAGTGTATGCCCAGGTAGCAGCAAACTTAAAAAACGTGGACCCTCCAGATGTTTAAGTACAACATAAATAAGATCTCGATCATCGCCTGTCAACAATTTGTGCATGGCATAATAAAAGAGCGGCAGCTGCTGCATGCTCGACACTGCACCATATACTGCCAGAGTGCATAAAAGCTGCACAGCGCACAGTTTACCCTGCTTGAAAGACTTGTCCAAATCAAGTGCGCCATAACACCAAGGAGCTACTATGCCGATTGGTGGCACCAACGTTGGTTGCGGGGGCGTGCTTAGATTGTCTGGAGAAATGCCAAGATTCGATTTGATTTTTATCAAGTTTAACGTCATGTCTAGCAGATGTTTGAAAACCTGCGCATGTAGCTCCGGTTTTGGAATACGATTTATATCGCCCAAGGCACCCAGCATACGTTTCCACATAATGGCGGTAGAATCGGGCAGCCAGCCTGTTGCATTACCCCCCAAAATAATCGAACGGCGTTCTACAGAACCAGTGACGTGAGTTTCTTCGATGCCGTTACTACAAGTGTCCACAGTCAAAACGTCGATTTGCATTGTAGCGGCATCCTGCATTGAACCGCCCTCAATTCCTCCACTACTGGCACTTGGAGATAGACTGCGTGAACCAAACTGATCACTACATTCATCGTCATCATCTGGGTCTCGTGTGGAGCGCTTCTGTATGTGCGCTGCTTTTCGTTGTCTGCGACGCACTGTGCTACTGACTAACGAATCCAACGATAGAGCGCGTCGTATATCCGTCTGCGCTGCGAATTTCCTAGAGTTCAGTGTCTCATTACTGACGCATACTTCAACAGCAACAGTTTGCTGAGCCAATAAACCTGTTTGATGCGGGTTCCGATGTTTACGACGCAAGTGCGATGTTCTGGTAGACGCCAAACTGCCTTCGCTGTAGCTGCGACTTAACATAGAAATTACTGGCGCCCCAGACGTTACGCTGCATGCAGTAAGCGTGTGTTGTTGTAATGAGTTATTCACAAGCTGGTCCAATTCTCTACCGTGTTGAATCTGTTCATCTGAGCGACTGCTGGTAGTTAATTCTCTTTCACGCTCCCGCTCCTTATCACCTGAATTACATACGGCTGCTGTTGCTGATTGCTGCCAAACACTGCCAATGCGACGTCGTTTTCCTTTGCTCTCTGTCAACCTATCAAGTGGCAAATCCTGTAGATTTAACGCGTATACGTAACGTGAAAAAACACGCGTCAGGGTCTGTATCGTCTTATCCCATTCAATTATGAGCTCCTCGCGGTATGTAAGCGAGGTAAGGACGTTGAGTAACTTTTCCCAAAGCTGCACATTGACGGGCACATTTGTGTGCGCACGTATCCAGGTGACGATGAGCGTCTGGAAGATTGCTTGTCCAAGGACGCCACTTAAACTAGTGTGTTTTGATCCGGTGGACTCCTGGTGCAACACAATCGCAGTAACTTGTAGAAGAACTAAAAGAAGTTGCTCCCAAGTCTTTGGTGCCATATGTGTATTCATTACCATGGTGCGATAAACATTGAGTACTTTTTTGCAGACTTCCGTCTGTTCATGCATAGGAGTAGAGCGATAATCACGCGACTTTGTAGGAAAATAAATATTTAAGCTACCAGTGTTGACAAGGAACACGTTCGCTGCATTGGTGACAAATACTTGTAGAATGTTCTGTAGACCGGCACGCACCACAAGGTTCTCTTTACTAATGGCGTCCACGTACGATGCAGTGCGAAGACGTTGAGTTCGAGGTGTACCATCGGAGGTCGTGCAGGTGCTTTCGGAAAATTTGACATCACCATCCTCGGGTTCTAATAGGAACGGTGGCGGTGTAGAGCATGTCATCCAGTCGCGGTACACCGCTATACTGTTACGGATTGCATCAATTTGAGCTTTTGTTGTGAAGCTAAGTAGAAAACCCTGTCGATAAACTTCGTGAATAAAGTTAACATTTGCTCGGCTTGAATAGAGTACATCGCGTACGATGAGACCCTGTTGGTAAGCGAGTAGACGCATGTGTTCTACCTCAACGATGGACATATTATCCAGGCGATTGCTGAGTAGACGGTCATGAGTAAATCGCGATATCCAGTTAATCAGCACAACCACACAGGACGTCATAAGCTCTTCTTTCTTATTAGTCACTCGCATGGTGGGTAATTCCAGTCGCGGCTCATAAACCGTCTGCGAGAAGTCAAAATTAGGACAGAAGATTGGCAAAAACACATCCTTAAAGCGCTGTAGTAGGAATGAAAAAGCTCGGTGATCCTTTTGAGCTCGATTATCACGCCAGCGTAAACACGCTGTCGTCTGAACCATGCTGTTGAGTAAAATGTCCAAGCCATCGCGAGGATCTGGTGGCGCAGTTTTTTCACTGGAAGACGGTGGTAACAATGCTGTAAGCTCGACACTATGTACCGGATGTGAGAAGGTGTCGTGAAAGACAGAAGTGGTGGTGCCATCGACTTTCATATTAGGATGGTTCAGAAAATCGGAAGCGCTAAACTCAACGTCCAGTCCAATAATGCCTTTCTGTGGAACAATAAGTCCGGGAATGATATCTGCATACATGGTATGCACATACATTGGTGCATGGTCCGCCAAGGCCTGATACCAGAGCAAAAAGTAGCTACAATAGGATTATCTTCCGTTAACACGCAATACAAATATCATTCAACACGTAATACGTACCGTACACCTTCCCTTCTAAGTTTCGGCGAGTTTCCTAGATGCAACAACTTGGCCATTATGCGACTGAGCGAATGACATTGCCATCGTCGTGCTAAGAGCTCCGGCAACAAACACAAAATTTTCTCCAGCAACCATAGCGATCCATCTAACTCCTCGCGATGTGCTTTATGAACTGAGAAAAAAGCATATGATGCTTAGACTACAAAATTTAAAAACTTCAAATTCGGTTCTATGATTTGATACAATTCGACACAACACGTTATTACACTCTGCAGTAAATTTGGCGATTGTTCGGTCGCTTAAGAAGCATTTATAAGGTCGCATACTTCTAATGGAAAGCACTTGCAAAATAGGTGCAAATAAGCTATGGATGAAGCTTCAAAGTGTAGCTGAACTTATTAAAGCTACCCATGCGAATGTTAATTTTAAGGAATTGTATCTTAGTTGCGAAACAACTAACATAGTACACATTTTAAGTTTATTTTAACTTATGCCCTTATAAACGAAAAACTGTTTTTCCGCTTTACACTCGTTTTATTTTGTGCTTTCATAGTTTTTTATATTTTTGACGTTACCAACCAACAAAATATGAAAAGCATAAAACAAAACGCTTGAAAGACGTAATGCGTTTAACCATTACAATGCTGTTAATTACTATTTTTTAAACCAAAGTTTAACCAATTTTTTTTAAAATTTAATATTAATGAACTGTCACTTACCAATTTGAAAAGGAAGCTCTGTAATTTGTATATAAGAACAAGAGCAATTATTAATCATATTTAAAATGTAAATAAACAAATTTAAACAAATGTACAGGCAAATTATTGTATACGGAACATCGAAATGAGTTGGTATGTTGTTGGACATTACGTGGGCGAAGTAAAAATAAAAACAATTATTATGGTTCAGAGTGTTTCTAGACCCTGTTGTCTCAATATTCATTCAAGGTCCCAAGGCTTAGTATGAGTAGTATTGTGAGTATTTTGAGTTTATATTGAAAGATTTACCTTTTTGTTTTAAATTTGTTTCCGCTTGTATAAATGTATCGTATAGTATAAAATATACGTGACTATAATTTGTCTCGAAGAATGACTTCGCATCCTCATGGTCGACGTTGTCTGAAAGAATTAAGAAATAATTTTTTTTTCATATGAAGATCAAAAACCTGTAAATATTATTGAAACGATCATAATTAAAAATTAAAAAATTATTATTTATAACACCACACAAATTCAGTTCAGAGTATTTTAATGTGAAAACCCATTCGAATATTTGAATAAATAAAATCTCTCCTTGCAAATATTAGGATCATAAAAAAGTCTAAATAACTGAACGTCTAACACTATACCAAGTTATTTCAGTTAAAGTATAGTATGCATAACTAAAATATAAAAAATTGATAGATATAATTATAAAACTAAATGCTCGTTGGTATTACGGTAAAAAAACAAATATGAATTCAGCTTTAATTGTGCAATAGTCCTAAGAACGATACTAACCCGGAATCAAATATTAACTACGAACAGATTATGAAAACACACTTTATAAAACTTATTGCTAGCAGAATTCTAAAATACGGCGAATTTTAAATTTATGCATACAACAATTTGTGGTATGAATCGCGTGAACAAATTATTTTGCAGCCATCAGGAATCAAACAAAATTCTTATTTCGCTTTATGGTAGTATTGTAGCAATATTTGTAATAATTATTACAAACTAAATTCGTATGTAGGAACATATTTGTGCTGCCCACACAAAGTAGCCCAAGAAAGCTTGGCAATAAAGCATTTGAACTGACGGAAAAATTGGATTCGATTATAGGCAGACAAGATTTAACATTGTTTTATTGTCGATTTTAGTGGAGAAAATCGGAGCATACGGTAAGCATGTGGTAAGCTAATAATAATTAGAACAATTCAAATGTATAGGCGAATTAAGTGAGTTTTTACCTAATATAGATCGCAGGTGTCGAAGTCTAGAGCCAGAGTCCTTCTTGCAATCCTGCAACTTTGCGGTAGACTTCTTTATGTCTGCGTGAGATTTTTTTGTAAACATTTTTTACTTAATTGGCGACTACTTCAAGTAGACATTTCTATTAGTTGCTCTTTCACGCAGATTTCTTTCTATAATCAGAGTTTGCAGAAAATTTGCTTCACATTTCCACTAAACTTTTGCTACTATAATCTTTTCAGTACTGGTTGCTTATGATGACAGGCTTCGTATAGTATTTCGTTTTCCAAATGTGTTTCTTTTATGCCGTATTAAAAAATTCTCTTGCTCAGCACTACAATTTATTGTGTTGACAGTTGTTGCGTTATTAACTTAGTTTGTTAAATTTACACCAATTTAGGTTGTAATTTATAATTATTAAAGTTGTGGATATATAAAAATTATCTAATTCGGCATATGCGGGTACGCTGACGCAGCTCCGATTTTGTTGTTGTTCTTCTCGGAGACTTCAACAATTTCATTTTGCCCGCTCTTATCTGCTTTTGGAGTTATAGCCCTTTAAAGAAGGAAATTTATAGCCCTTTAAAGAAGGAAGGACCTATATCTCCGCATAGGAGCTGTAAGAGTTATCTACATGTTTTGGTCATGGTTGGGAAGGTATTAAGATTATCTTTTATTTAAAAATGAATAAATGAAAAAAAATTTTAAAGAAATCTAAAATTTCATTTTTCTTGAAAAGTACTAGTTTTTCGATAACATATTTTCATACATAAATAAAGGATAAGTTTAATACCTTTCCGACCATGCCCACAACATGTAGATAACTCTTCTAATTGCGGAGATACAGGTCCGAAAGATTCCAACTTTAAAGGGCTATAACTCCGAAACCAGATGAGAGCGGTCAAAATTAAGTTGTTGGAGTCTCCGTGAAAAACAACAACAAAATCGAAGCTGCGTTAGCGTCCCCGACATCTTCCTCAAATTCTTCAGATTTTAAATAAAATTTCAATAAAAATCGAAAAACTTCACAAAAAATAACAGAATTCCCTAGGGAAAGTGTCAAATCCCACAATAATGAAATTGTTTCTACCAATACCTCAGTTTACTGTTAGATACTGACAGCTGACTTGTTCGCACTCTGTCTGACCACCATCACGAAAATCAGAGATAGTAGTTAGGTTAATTATACATTTTATTCAGAAAATAATTATTGAATAGAAAAAAATATATAAAAAAGCAAAATTTTTCTCTAAAAGTAACAGTTACTCCAATAAATTATAGTTTACATAAATGAAAGGTAATTTGATTACCTTTTTAACGTAATAGGGTGTGTGCCAATTGGTTACTTTTTCCTCGATATAGGTAATTTTGACATAAGCAATTGAAATTTTGACGTGAGTGAGGTGAATTCAAACGTCAATATTTCATGTAGCCCTGCGGGCTAGGTAAAGTTTTGACAACCGTTAAATATTCTCTTCAACGGCGAGTATTTCAAAATTATTTCAAAATGGAAAAGAAAATTAGGAAAACTTATATTATTATTATTATTTTAAGACGTTGTGCTTTTAATATAATAGCTAGTAACAAAGGAAAATAGTTTTTTGATATTCGATGCATACTTCTTTGTGTAATTTTGCAGACAATCTTGAAACTCAATATCTTTTTCTGTCAAAATTTCATCCATGAATTGGCACAGCAAATAGAACAAAATTTTACTTACCAGAGTAAATTTATTTCAACATTACTTATGACTAGTAAAAAGTAACCAATTGACACATACCCATAATAACATAAAACTTTCAAATTTCGAAGGGCTATAATTTAGAAACTATAAGAGCTGGAGAAAAGTTGTTGTTATTCTTATAAATCTTGTGAGAAACAACCTTATACCTTTTCCAACGATTTGCAATAAAAATTTCTTAAAATATAATTCTTCACCATTTTATTATTTATTAAATTAAATTAAATATTGTTAGCAGGTTGGCATCTCCACTCGTTGCCATGATAATCAATTTTTCCCAACGTCACCAAACGGGCAACACAATTCAATGCGAAATTACACGTATAGTAATGTTTTTTGATTTTATGATTTTTAATGTAGTGAAAGAGTTTCCAGACTTGTAGTCTTTACTCATTTTCTTTCACAATTGTTATTTTACGTATCTGACGTATTCGTACTCATTCGTTACGTCTGCAATCGTCTATTTCAGTTGAGAGTAATTTTTCGCAACATTTTCAGACTTTCCAGTTAAAGATCGTAACTGTTTTGAATGATTTTAATACTCGTTTCTTAAGTTATTTGCATGGAATATAATCGAAATGAAGAATGCGTGCATTTGTTTAATACTAATCGTGGATATGTGTTCGGGACAAATTTCTTATCCAGAAAGCACTAATGAAAAAAACACGAACGCAGCTGTAAGAAATCTTTGAATAATAAATTACAAGTACACTAACAGGTTTAACCTAATATTTCATATTTAATAAAAATAAAATGGAATGTCCTTATTCCGATTAAAAACATTTTCATTCTGATCTATGTGATTGAAATTGTCGAAATTGCTTTTTAGGGTAGACTCCCGCTATACTCACCAACTCGATGCAAAGAGAATGAGCTACTCTTTCCCGGTGATCAACTGAATGATTGGATTTGCGACTGCGCACCAGGTATATTTCGACTTCTTAGTTCTGTAGTAGATACAATAATACAATTTTCACATTTGATACCACAGGTAATATATATTACCCGGACACAGACGCGTGCTACCCTGCATTCCGTCAGGGACCCTGCGATTCAGGTTACGTTCTGGTTTTGTTCCGTGAACAAATTATACCAAAATGTGTGACTAATTCCTGTAAAGTGGATGGACACGTTCCAATTAGCGCGCAGTGCTACGAGCTCAACACTGCTGGACCCTGCAAGAACGCCTATTTAACCTTTGTGTTGGCCGTGAATCCAAAGACATTGCAATTGGATTGCGTCAAGCTATCTATGGCACTAGAAAATCGTTTTGGTGGAGACGATTTAGATACACCACCAATGAAGTACGACATAAATGAAATAGAAATGTGTGCTCGTGGTACAAAACGTGCTATTCAAGGTCGTTGTCCCGAAATTTAATTTGAATGTATTTCAGTAGACAAAGTGGAATTATTATTTGAAACATGTGCATAAACTATTCTGCTTTGAAACTCATTGGAATTACTGTTTTCCAACTTTTATAGGAAATTTTACTTGCTCATTAGAAAATCTATATATATAAAATCTCTGTGCGTTTCTGTTAGCAAAATATGTCCGGGACTTTTTTTTGGACTTACACATCTCTTAGAAACCTGAAAATTTTCACAGATGTTTCTGGGCATCTAATGTTGATGAGAAAAATCGCAAATTTAAAAAATCCAAACGGCTTTACCATTTTTTTGCAAAAAATCGGATTGGGAGGAAATTTGTATTTTTTTTCCTAGATTGTGCTGATTAATTTGTCAGATTTTATTATGAAAAATTTAATAATTTAAAAAATTAATAATTTTTCATAATAGTGTAATTTCTCAATAGTAAGCTGAGAAAGTCCAAAAAGCTTCGCAATTTTTTTTACGAAATAAATAGAAAATAATAACTTCCTGGCGAAGAAAGGCTTATATACTAGTATTGTTATAACGAGAAAGCAGATGTAATAAAAAAAAGAGGTGAAAATAACTATCATTGGATTGCAGTTGGATAGAAACAAATTAATAACGCGCAATTCATGTTATAGAAAACTGATAGATTCAAAAAGCGTTATATAAACGTTACAACTAAATCAATTGTTACACTTCATATCATAACATATCATGGACATAATGCAGACGGTTCTCTATTTTTTCTCGTGCCCCGCCAAGTATTTCATTCGCTTTTCTTTCGTTCTCTTTTTTTCGTTTCTCTCTTCTTTGCAACTGGAACTATTGCCTAAGGCTTCAATCTCATCTATATCTCTGCTTATATTCTCTTCGGAAATGTCAGCAATATCACCGTCCTCTGAGGTTTCCATTTTCATCAAATTGTTCTCAAGTGACGCCAAAAAAGTGCTTTCTGCATATTCAGGCCAGCTACGAAATTGTGTAAATATCGTCAACATCTGACTGGAATTCAAATCACCAAATTCAGTGAAAATATTCATCTCAGGAACAAAATTTTTACAACTCATGGTAGTACATGGTTGAGAGTATTTCGGCAACTTCTCGACTTCTTCATCAGGGTAGAGTGGATAAAGAGGTTCGGAAGTTTCTGTGTTTATAAGTAGGCGTGGGCCACATCCAGGAGCCCATTTCCTGAAATATTCCTTACATAAACATATTCATGATTACACAAAAAGCTCAACTCGAACTCACTCCAGATTGGGAATAATACGATTTCGGTGACTGATACAATTTTGAAGGGTAAAATACCACAATGCGGGCAAGTCGGTAGGAGCACACAATTTGTAAAGATTGCGACGAGGCACGATTTTAACAAGGTACAGGTAGTCTGGATCAATTGAATTAAGACGACCTAATTTACCGTATTTTATTAGACGTAATTTGGACTGGGTTGGCAGAAAATGTTCTCGTGGCACCGCAGTGATGAAGCGATATTCAAAAAACATCTGAAACAACTTGGACATGGAGCGGTAGATCATGAAGCCAATATCCTTGCTACAAGTGAGATGCTGTACGTTACAAAAGTAATCATTATAATGCACTTTATA
This sequence comes from Myopa tessellatipennis, assembly GCA_943737955.2. Lineage (NCBI taxonomy): Eukaryota > Metazoa > Arthropoda > Insecta > Diptera > Conopidae > Myopa > Myopa tessellatipennis. The sequence continues at coordinate 60,450,565 of OX031314.1, read as the reverse complement.
AAATAGCACTAAGAAACTTACAATATAGATTGGTGGTGGTACAATAATATATAATTCACAACGACCAAATGAAAACAAACCAGTCTGGAAGACTAGAGAGCTTATGAGATACTTGAAGAAATTGTAGGAACCAACTGCCCCAATAACCATCATATTTGGATCTGAAAATTAGAAATATATCTCAATATTTTAATATGTTAAAGGCAAGAAATAGCCATGGTATGCGCATTTGAACTCAACCCACCTTCCTCGTATGAGCGTTGAGGCACATATTTCAATAAATCAAGCACTCTTGTTCCATTGTCTAACTTATCCTGATAGGACAACTTCGATATATTTACCATATCACCATATACCAAGTTGATGCTGTTTCCGTACATCGGGCAAAGCTCCAGAAGTCCAGTCATAAAATATTCCATACTTTCTGTTAGTATAAAATTACGAAAGACGTCTTTACGTTCAAGAAGGTGGCGTGTGAGCAAACCAATTCCTGGATTTATCTCGAGAACCGTGTCATATTTAACGTTAGACAAGTACGACTCCAAGGACTTTATTATTAGCTGGGCACTATCTTCTTTGGAGAGGTACATTGAATGCGGCGTTTTCTGTTTCTTGTTAAGCAGTTTGTCCGGAAAAAGGGATCCAAAGGCAGCTTTTCTTTTCGCGTAAGTATTCAATGCAATTCGGCTGCAACATTTTCGTAACGGGACCACAAGGCGAACAATAGGTAGTAGTTTTAGAAGCTGCATTCTATTCTGATTTCTTTCACCAAACAAGGCAGAACACTAAAAATAAAAAAAAATACGTATTTTTAAATTCTTAAAAAACGAACTTGTGATGTTATTACAAATCCACTTTAGCAAAGCATTATAACTTTTTCAACAAAGACAAACTTCTTTGTTTATACTTTCTACCACATTATGGCCCATGTTACACTAGGCCTCTTGAGTCTTAAGCTTCGTTTACGTGCAAGGTTTGAGAGTGTGTTTGAGACAATAAAAGAATTTTTTTATTATAGAATTATATATTGTAATTCTCACAGACATATAATATAAATATTTTCTTTAAAATATTTCCATAATGCTTCCATGAACTTTTTAGTCTTATGCTATGTCTTTACCGCAGGTTAACTACTTGATTATAGTCATTATCGGGATTATGTCAGTAATCAACCATATTTACGTGATTATGTATACAATTTATAATCAACCTCATATTTTATAATGAATTGATTACAAAATAAACGACCCTATAATCAAGTATAGAAGAAGTTTGCATGCAACTCTGAGGATTTGGAAGAACATATGGAAATGAAACGTCAACAAACGAATGACAGCAAATTACAGCTTCTTCTTTCAAAGTGTATATAAATATAAGCAAACGACTGACAGCTCGCTTCTGTCCAGAGATAATTAATTATCTCTGCTTCTGTCGCTTGGTGGAGATGTGTCGATTTGCTGACTTGATTATACGTAATCAAATAGAGAAAAATATGCGGTGGAGACATACTATTAGTCGGATAAAGTATTTAAATAGTTGTTATGCCAACTAAAATAGATCTTCTGCCTATACAAATTCTCCACCGGCACGCTATACTCGGAAGGTATATCGTGCCAGTGCTTCACAAAGCTTGGACACCGAATTTGAAGCAGAATAAAGTCAAGGTTTATAGAATAAAAGGTTGCGCCAGTAAACAAAGAAAAGTGGTCTCGTTCTGCGCATCTACGTCAATAAGTATTTCTGAAATCACTAGGGTCACGACACACGGTACAAATGCCAAACTTGTAGTTTTATACGGTACTTCACTTCATTACTCATCATTGGAATAATAGTGAATTCACTTCAAACATTCACATTCAAAATTATTGCTATAACCAGTGTGCATGCGCCTCGAAACAAAATTTCAATACAAATACTAATGGACGTCATTTGACGTCCTTGTCAAACGAAAATAAATAACGGACCCGCGCGTAGCGCAACCTTGTTTCTATTAACCTTGGAATAAAGTTAAAATAACTGCGGTACCTAAATAAGAGCGTCATGCGTTGCGTTTATCACTGCGCCTTAGAAACGACGTTGTGCTATACCGAAATAACAGTGTTGCGTCTGCATATGTTCTGACCAAAAGTTTTTACACATTCACACGTACATGAACATTTTTTTGACATCTGCCGCCAACTTCACTTCGTAGCGCATGCCAAAATTGGAAATTCGAAAGGTGAGTGTCACACTGGGCATCTATGCGCCAGACTCACACGCTCTGATTGGTTGATAGCAAAAAGTGGAACAGCTTTCGATCCACGTTCGCCTCAATGTTAGCGCTAAAATTTTGGCTGTCTCACGAGCATCAAACACTAACACATGTATACCAACTCAAAGCACGGTCAGAAAATTTTTCTTATCTGTTGCCTTCTCATTTCTGTTTTGTTATGCGAAGCGGCATTCTTATTTAAAAAAATTACTCAAAATATTGATCAATTGATCCAAAAGAATATTCTGGAAAGAAAGGATACATTTCTTAGAATTATAAATAAAAACAAATATGTATAGAAAGGTTGCAATTTCTCTTGCTGTCTTTCTGTCAACCTTTAAAACATGTTTATTTAGCATGGAAATTCCTTTAAGAAAGGAGGCTGGCGAACAGGTAAAAAATAGTTGAAGGTCATCACAACATTACTTTACATTCGAATAATGCGAACTCATGCTGGTGGAATATACGGTAGGTTAGACAGAGGGTACGTAAAGTACAACATATCTGATGCTACTGACACGTCAAATAAATCACTGCGCACAGTGCTTTCGTTGAAATGAAAGCGCTTACAAACACATCTCAACCGCTTGCACGTACACGAGTTTGAGGACGAGTACAATTTTTTGTAGTGTGACAGGGTGCAACGTAAACAGCTTTTTCTGAGGCGGCCTCAAGATGTCCAATGTGACACCCACCAAAGGGTCTCCGTCAGTGCGTTTCTTATTTCAGCCACTTCCATAAGACTGCGTGTTCCAATTTCATTTTGACAGAAACGCAACGCACGACGCACTTATTTAGGTACCACAGTAATGCAGCTAATACATAGAATAGCGTTCGACAAGTTTTGTGTTGCGGATTGTCAAAATAAAGGAGGCTCTTATTGGAAAAGAAAAAAAATAATTTGTCGACGCGTACGACGACAATTTTGCCGTTACCATTTAACCCCGTACTCAGGATCCGTCTAGGATTTTAGGAGAAAATGCATTTTTAAAATCTCAATCACATACTCGTAAGTACTATTTCTTCGTGATCATAAAAGTGAAATATTTTAATTTAAATTTAGGCACCAAATAATTGGCCTGACAATATTGCTACTGCGTGGCCAGTGTTGGTTATACATACTGGCCCTCTTAGGGCCAGTTTTTCAATGCTCGTTTAAACGACGTTTAGTTAAACGTCCAATAAAAGTTAACTGAGATAAAGACGAGCACGGGTGTTACAGTGCGAGTTTAACTTATCTATGTTAAACGTAGCTTATCTATATTTCATTGAGAATTTATCTAAATGCAACGAGTATTTAGCGTATACTCGTTACTATTAGTTTCAACCTATTTTGGCAGCACCTGTCAATATTTTCATTTTTACAAATAGAACAGCTGTTCTGGTGCAAACAAACAAAATTACTCCAAATAATTCCAAAGAAAGAGCTGTTTATTGATCTATTAAAAAGATAAATTAAACAGACTTTAACTCAATAATTTTGGCCAGTGAAATGACGTTTAAACTTGTCCTGAAAACACAATGTGTGATTTAAACGGAGTTTAAACGAGAAACGACGGTAACCGAGCACTGAAAAATTGGCCCTTAGGATTATTTTAAAACACGCGGCTTTAGGCCGGAGGTCAAATACACACCAAAAAATTGGCCTAAAAATACTGTTTTACTGTCTACGTAGCTGTAGGCGTAGACATACATACATAAGACATTTCAAGTGTAACTAAAATTTAAGCGAAAAATTGGCCTAATTAGACTTAACTAACTAGATTGTATATATCCAAAGAAAGGTAAGAGACTCTACTGTTTTAATATTGAGATAATAAGTATATAGGTTAATGATACATTTAACTTAGTAAAAAATTAATAAATGAAAAAATATTATAAAAAAATATAAATTTTCATTTTGCTTGAAAAGTAAAGCTTAGCTTAGAGCGGGCAAATTGATGGTGTTGTTGGAGTCACCATGAAAAACAACAACAATAAAAACGGCCAAAAATTCGAAGCTCCGTTCTCCATGCTCCAAAGAAAATAAAATACACAGAAGTAGAAGTGGCGGACATGATGTAACAAGTTTTGACGACTTTTTTTGGTATGCGTTAATAAGTGAAGTTGGCAGCTAAAGTTAGAAAAATGTTCATGGTTGTGGGAATGTGAGAAGAAGTTTTGTCAAACATATGGTTACGCAACGCACTAATTTTGGTTTAGCGCAGCGTCGTGTAGAAGAAGCAGTGATCAACGCAACGCACGACGCATTAATTTAAGTACCATAGTCAGCACTAAAGAACTGTCTACTTTTGTACCCTGTGACGTCATTCTCGAACGAAAAAAGATAACGGGCCTGCGTTATATGTAACCTTGTTTTCTATCATTCTTGGTACGAAAGTAACAAACACTGCAATATCGGTGTATATTCCAGTTTCAGTTCCAGGTTGATTGAGGAGTATGGTTGTATTTTTAAGTTGTGCTAAATTGATTTAGGTATTGCATTGGACCTGGTAAAAGTTGTTCCTTAATCCATGAGCCGTTTGGAATGCAAAACTAAATACATAATTAAAAACTTAAATGCATTACTTTTTAATAATATAAAAGTGGTTGTAAAAGAATTTAAAAGGCGTGTGGAGAAAATCGATTTGTTGAAGAGCGGGAGCAAGAAATAAAGAAGTGAAGGAAATACACTTGCGTGGTTGCAGCTGGGAAAAATATAAAAAGCTGTGAAAAGTTAAACTAGTGTTTGTGAAACTAAATTTTTTTAAGTTGAAAGCAACATTGACAAGTTCAACAAAAATTAAATATGCATTACAAAAGATAAATGCTAGGAAATGTTAAGGAAATGCATTTTTGTTGTACAAACATATTTGTGTATCACAGAAGTTAGAAACAAATGTAATTTAATGTCTAATAAGATTTCTTTCGCTGGTCCTTACGTTGATTTCTTTATTATTGGTTCCGATATTTTATTACGTTGTATCTTTTTGTCGTGTAGTTGAGTTCTCTATTTAACGCGTGACGTGAACCAATGTAACTTTTTAGTTGCCTTCAAATCTAAACATATTGTATTGAAAAGATTAAAATTTCATAAGTATTTTTTTATAAGTATAGAGGCTTAGGTAAATTAAAAGAAAAAACGAACAGAGACCGTGATTCACACACTGCAAATAGGCGAGTTGGCCCTCTACAAGTAAAAAATTTGGACGTATGCGTTGTTTTGCTGCCTCTTCATTAGTAGAATAAAAACAAGTACTTTAACAGGGTCATGGATGCCGTGTCAAGATGTGTCATCGACAGAGGTGAGTACATTCGCAGCATGCTAATGGGATCAGACTTACATACGTACATAATGCCCGGCTTAATCGGGATCCGGCCGATAGCGCCAAGCGTATTTTTGCCGTTGTTGCAGCTTTTGGAGCAAACCCAAAAACGAAAACTTATCCCGGCGCCCCTTTTTTCCTGAGTTATAGCCATTTGAAATTTATTGGCCCTATGTCTCCTTAACCATAGAACTTATCCCGTTGGGATATATACCGTTAGAAAGGTAAAGTAAATAACTTTCATTTATGTTAAGTAAAATTGTGATTTTCGTTCTTTTATAAAACAATATTTTTTGAGAGGCAAAACGGCAAAGAAAACAAAAGACAAGTTGGATAAATATTATGGGGCTAATGGTCCGTCAGATTACACCGTCAAATATTGGTTTCTAGAGTTTCTTGGTGGCCGCAACTCCACTACCGATCAAGTCCGCAGCGGCAGGCCCTCCGCTACGGTAACAGACGATGTCAAAAAAATACATGAAATGGTGTTGGCTCGCGGAAAGTGAAGGTGCGCGAGCTAGCAGATACCACAAAGATCGCTGCAAAACGGCCTCACATGAAGCGAAAAAAATTTCGTTTTTGCAAGACAATGCGCCGGCGCACAGGAGCATTGCAACCACGGCTAAAATCAATGATTTACGGCTCGCTGGAATAGGTGTATCGAGCTAAAAGGGGACTATATTGAATAAAATAAAAAAACAATTTAAAAAAAAATTTTTCATTCCCAAGGAGGTTACTTTTCACCCCCCCCCCCCCTAGTACATATGTCAATCGGATATCATCTACGGTTAAAGAGATACATACATATATGGCATACAAGTTCACATTTCAAAGTCTATAACTCAGAAACCAAGAGTGCCTGGTAAGTTGTTGTTATTGGGACTGCTCCGCAAGCTACATAACAACACGGTGGGCGTTACCAGGCGGATCCCGATCTGCTCCACACAATGATTTTTTGTGCAATTTTTTTATGTAATCTGCATTAGTTACTTATAGGGTGTAACTATTAAAAATATTTATATTGGGTACGGGAAAAAGTACTCGGCGTTTTTCTCATCCCTACACTGTAGTGTCATAACTTTGACTAACTTTTCTGTTAGTTGTATCTGGCCACTTTTTCTAATTTTTTTGCATAGGCCCATATTACATCGCAAACAGTTATTCGATCAAACACTCCAATGAAATGAACAATTTTACTCTCCCGTCAAATCTGTTTGCTTGCTATGTTACATTGCAAACACAAACAGTCAAAAACTTTCCGTAGTATATATACATAATTAGAGTTGCTTTGTGCAATTATTTTCACGCTATAAATATTTTCACGTATTAACTATAAATATTTTTTCGACCATAAAATTCTCTAATCAATTCTAGAGAGAATGCTTCAAACCGGAAGGATCTATGTTTTGTAGTTTCCGAGAAAAGTGAAAATTAGGATCAAACTCCTTCCCCAGAGTAGTTTTCTGTCATATTTTTGCACCAGTAATAAAACACAAGTAGCCAAAAACTTTATATTTGAAAGGAAAGTATACTTCATAATTTTCATTTTTCTCGGAAACTATATTACAAAGCACAGATCCTTCCGGTTTAAAGCATTCTCTCTAGAATTGATTAGAGAATTTTATGGTCGGAAAAATATTTATAGTTAATACCGTAATTTAAAAAAAAAAAATTACGACCAAAAATTTTTGTTTGCAATTTTTTTCCAAATTTTAATTTTGGCATTAATTTTCTCAAAAACTTTTTGATATAGGAACCTAATTTAAAACGATTTTTTTCTTGTCTCGACCCATCCTACATGCCCTAGCCTTTTGAGCCCTCTTATGCGAAACACCCTGCATAATACAGCTAGACCTCGATTATCCGGACCTCTATCCACCAGGTACATCTGTTATCCGGAATGCTGAGAATTGATTTTATACCTCCATTAACCGTGATGTCCCTCTATATCCGTAAAGCACTTTTATGCATGTGTTTTATGAACTTGTATGCAACAAGTTTTATATAAAATGCAATTTTATCGCATACAAATGTTTCCAAACATGATATTATAAAAGTACCAACAATTAGATTCATTACATTGAGTTCTAATATAAAATGAGAAATTTCATTGTTTGGAAGAAGTTTACATTTTAATTTCTTTGCAGTTACCGCTGTTGTGGAATATGATTACACAGCCAAGGAATTTGATGAACTGGATCTTGTTAAAGGTGCATTAATATACAATATTAAAAGGTTGCCAGGCGGATGGTGGGAAGGTACCTTAAAGTCAACCGGCAAGACAGGAATGTTTCCGGATAATTTTGTGCGGCTGGTGGATACAAGTGATGAAAATGGTGTTGTTCTTAGGTTGGCTCATAATTTAATTTGTCGTTCTTTTTAAAATTAATTGCAGCCTGCAATTTAATTGCACACTTTCTTACACATGTAGTAATAATACTTATATTGTTGAAATTTGGTATATTTTATTATATTCCAGAGACAAATCCACAGTAACAAATCGACGCTGCAAGGTAATCTACAGCTACACACAAGTCAACGATGACGAACTGTCGCTAACAGTGGGTGATGTCATCGAACTCTTGGGCGAGGTGAGAACACACATTCGTTTGGATTTTACGAAAGAGTGTATGGGAAAACAATCGGAGGAATTTAAAGAATTGGACGATTCTTGCGATGCGCAAAAATCGGATACAACTCGATTACCTTCTTTTATAATTCTCGCATTCTTTTAATTCAGTTCTAACACTCAATTTTCCGACACTAAACAATTAATTTTTAAGGTCGAGGAAGGGTGGTGGCGTGGGAGCTTGAAAAACAAAGTCGGCGTTTTCCCTTCTAACTTTGTTGTTACAATTGAACCATCGCCAATTTTTGCCAGCAAGCGACCGCCATCGGCAAATGCAGCAACTACGGCAGCAGCAAGTTCTTTAAAGTTAGCTGCCACTGCTACGTCCTCGTCTACTTCCCCCAACGCAGCAATTTCTAGTACCACAAGTAATTCTGTCAACGTTTTAAGCGTTGCGTCGTCAAGCAAGAAATCGAATCGCTCAAGCCTCCATAGTTCTAAAGAGGACCTACTGAGTTCAACCAACAACAATAAAATAGAAACTGCAACCACAACGGCAAGAGATGATGCTGCACCATCGTTACCACCGAAGCCGCAGAGGGAATTCTGTCGCGTTGAGTTCCCCTATATGCCACAGAACGAGGACGAGTTATATTTACGGGCGGGTGACATTATAACCATTATTAGCATGGAGTTGCCTGATAAAGGATGGTGGAAGGGCGAATTGCGCGGTAAAGTTGGAGTTTTTCCGGACAACTTTGTTAAGTTGCTTCCGCCTGAAGGTAAAATTGTTTTAAACGTTTCGGTTATAAAGTTTCCACTTGTATTTTGTGGATATCTTCCTAATCTGATGAAAAAACCAACTATATTAGTTCTACGTTCCTTGCATTTTTTCGTGTGCATAAAATTTTTTTTATGGTTAAATGTTTTATGGTACAATGAAATGGTGATGAAAGTGACTAAAAATGACTGACCGATTGACATCTTATCGCCTCATCTAACGGTTTGTTTTGTCACCGAGTATGTATCATAAAGAGATTACACAGTCGAATTCAAGGTAGAAGAATTTTGATTTGGAGTTCCGACGATTAGGAACATACCAATTGGTTGGACTCGAACTGCGTTTGATAATGTTCGGTGCTTATAATGTTGTTGAATTCTGTATGACTACGTATGTGAATATGCGTAAGAAGAGTTAATCGATCCAACATTCTTATGCCTGGTAAAGTGTAAAAGAAAGAATCGATAAATTTGTGTTTTAGAGCGGGCAATGAGTAGAATTCGTCTTCGTTTTGTTCGTTTCGTTAAACATATTTGTTTTCCGTTTTACATTTTATGGCTTTTGATTGAAATTTTGCTTTTTGGAACTTTGTTCTGCTTCAGTTTCGGTGTCTAATCTTTGTAAAGCGCTAACACGATCTACTTTCCCAGCATAGCGTGCTGTTGAAGAATTTGTATAGGCAGAAGATCTATTTTAATCGGCATATAAATTCATTGAATACGTTATACGGGTACGACTAAAATATTGATGGAGTGAAATATGGAAACATTTCAGAGGAAGTATTTATTTATTACATGTTTATTTATTTTTATCAATTAACTCGAATAAGGGTGTTAGGGCTTGTAGCCACAAATATTTATTTATACATACTATACATATAATACATACTATATGCTTTAAAATCAATGCTAGCTTTGGTTATTGATGTGTTTGAAGATCCAGCCATTTTCTTTATGATGTTGGAAAGATTTAATCAAGATTCTCTTGAAAACTATTTTTCGATTTTAAGATCTACCCTAGGAGGTTGTGTTGATCCATCAGTAAGGGAAGTACAATATCTTTCTGCAAGGTAGGTAGCTAGGTAGGGCTTGTAACCCCCAGAGGGGAATTACCAACACCTAGGCCTAGTCGGCTAATTGTGATTGCCCATAAATCTATAGATGGAAACTCTTTATCCGCTCGCCGAGTCTCCAGCCCCCGATGCCAGAACCAGAAACCGGTCGCTCTGCCAGCTTCGACAGATTATCCAGGAATCCAGCCCCCACCATCTGGAGGCGGCTTCGTGATAGTGCCGGACACTGGCAGAGTAGATGGGTTATAGTCTCCTCCTCGTTTATGTCATTACAGCACCTGCAGTGATTGCAGCCCCAGGTTTCCATCTAGACCATTTGGACTATTGGGCAATGCCCCGTGATCACTCCAACTGCGACTCTCAGCTGCTCCCCCGGTAAGGAGAGAAGTGTCCTCGAGTTTCTCAGATTAATTCTTGGCCATAGAGACTGGGTCGTAGTACAATCTGCCCTACTTATCCAGCCGCGATTGGCTGCGTGTGTTGCCAGGTTGCGCCTCGTGAATTCACGCAGTGTTGACAAAATTTTGTTTCAAGCTTTAGATTTCTGTATTTTGGTTTTCTTCCCTTGAAAGTTTGATATTTTATATTCCATAGCTATGCGCAGCATCAACAGGAGTTAGTGGGTAATTATAGTGCTCTAGTAAAAAATTACTAGAGAGAAAAATTAAATATTGCCGGCACTTTGTATCAACTGCAGCGGTAATTCATTTTGAAAGAAAATTTTACTGTTATACACAAAATAGGGTTTTTCGAGAGTATCTCCCAATTCCAAGAAACACTTCTTGTTAGAGGACCCTTGGTCACAAGTTACAACTTTAACTATGATGCCAAATCTGTTCAAAAATGTTAAATTTCGTAAAATTATCTTTTTTTAGTATATCGGCAGAATGTCCATTTTTGGAAACAAAATAATTAAATGTACGCGCCCAGTTGGGAAACATTGCTTTTTAATCATATAAACACATAATTGTTTATCCATATGGTTTGTCCTTTCCACCCCATTTTCCTCAAACCCATCCACTAAATCTAGTTTGGAATTTCATCGTAATTCCCTTCTAATCGCCATTTCATCCATGAGCAGAATCATATTATTCTTTTCGTACTGGTTCAAATCCTTGCTTTTTGCAACGTGTGAAACTTCGAGAGAGCTTGTTTTGCGAAGGAAATCTCTTTCTGAGGTACATTGAAAAGATGGATAAAAAAGATTCCAATAAAAAAACGAAAAAGAACCATAAACATTAATGGGAATGATTTCAACAAATCAGACATTGTGGTTCGTATAAATTATTTTCAAAACACAAAAAGTGATTCTTCCATTTCTTATTAAAAATTTTGCACAGTGCACTCATAAACAGCGTGGTACGATATACGCCACTTGAAGTCTGTACGTCGATTGACTGCTCTTGATAGGATCGATCGCTAATGTCGGTGTGAAAAGCCGTGTATGTGTAAATAGCCGAGAGAAAAATTTTGCACGATTACTCTCTGCTGGCTAGGGTCTCAATATTGGAACCTACGAAGAAAATTTGTGATATTTATTCTGTGATATTACATACATATGTGTAAAAATATTTAAATTCTGCTATTAGAAATAACCAAGTTATAAATAAAATTCAGATAACGTATCAATTCCTCCATTTCCTAAAAAAAACTTATAATTTTTTTTATCTAAAATATATGTACATATGTATTTCTAGTTTCATGTTAATCAAGATTTGAAAATTTTGTTTCAATATTTCAAGTAGTTTCAATTTGATATCGTTTTTTGCTTCTCATGTAAACTTATGAAAAGTGAAGTATATGGATAAAAACCTAAAAAATGTAAGAGTTGATTAGTAGGGTCCTTTATGCCCCATTGTTTGTTTTTATTTTTATTTGGCTGCGCACTAAAATCCAATGCGGCTAATATTGTACATACAGCAACTGAAAGTCTTACATCATCGCATACTAGTCAAGTTCGAACGAATACTATGCTTGAAATAGAAATGAGAAAATCGTTTTGGTTTCTGTTCATATGCGTGCTGGCTGATTCTGCTATGCAATCTGTTTAGTGTAAGATTGCGCGTGCGGTTTATTTTACACAGCGTATGGATTGAAATCCATGCTTGGAATTTTTTACTTTTTTCAGTAGATTTCTTTCTAAAATTCGGGAACCTAAGTTCGTAAGTTCTCCTAAGTTTAAGTTCTTTGTTTTCATTAAAGCGTTTATTATTTTACGTCATTGATTATGAATAATGTATGCATTTTAGCCGTGTTAATATGATGTTATTTCTTCTGTACTGATCGATTACATGTTATTCTTCTACGCGCTCGCGGCTGAACACTGACAACGGAGTCGGCACCTCCTACGCTAAGTTTAATCAAATTCAGCAAGTACAAGTTTGTGTTATTAATTGATAATTATTGAATTTTTATAGTTTTGTTTTCCAAATAGAATAGAAAAATAGAAGCTTTTGCGAATGTTTACATTTGATAGTAATTGCGCGAAATATGTTGATTGGTACCATTTTCGTAGTGTTGCTTACATCTGCTTTCTTTCTTTACCCACGGCATGGTTACATGCTTTTACCCAGTCAGGAATACTCATCTGGACATTAAATCGTTCAAAATGCGAGCACCTAGTGTGGTGAGGCACTTTTTTTCTACTAAACAATCAAAATAAAGTGCAACAATGAACATTAAACCTAGTTACTCGCTTGTCTTCGAAAACTTTCGACTGTCTGAGCTTTCCACTTTTAACTCGATTGATGGTCGTTAACGCTTATCAGACCTGTTTGGTTGAGTACCTACTTTGATAGCTCTTGTATCTTTTCCACTGCATGATAGCTACCGAGCCTATTAAGTTTTCTTTACTTAATCACTTAGCCCATTTTTCGCCTTTTAAGCGCATTTCAACTTCGTCCGATAAATTTATCAGTTCTGCTTTTTGTTTATTTAATGATCAACATTTGTTTAACTTTATCAACGGTTTCCAACATTTCATGTAGTCGATTTACATAGATTTTCTGTACTGAACGCCAGGACCTGTGATGGGCATATTGTATATAGCCTTACCGGTTTGCCGTTCTATTACTATGTATTACACTATTACTATTACATTACTATTAGATAGTACTATTAAGTACTATGTTTTGTGGTTGTGTTATGCTTTAGTATATTTTTGCTCTTCCTTTTTTAAATAAAGATTTCATAATTAATTAATTAATTAATTAAGTAAGTATTTGTGGCCGCATTTGATTCATATATATATAATATACAAAAGATTTTCATTATTGTTTAACAATTTTTTTTGTTATGTTAAAAAATATCATCCTGGGTATGTTTTCCTTTACTTACGACTGCTTTTGAGAATGTGGACAGCCTAGGAATATTACTTAAATAAATAGAAAGATATATACATACCATATCCAGATATAAATATTGAGATTAAAAAAACGATATAAAATTCAAATTAAATAAATGAATTTGGAAAATATATTTCTTTATTAAATTTCACCTTTTCAATTTTATCAGATTGAGTGTAAATTAGTACAATTTTGCAATTACTAATATAAAATAATTAATTTTTAGATTTAATTCTCAAAATTTTAAAATTTTATGTTTGCTTTGTAAATTGCCTAATAATTATTAATTAATTATAATTTATTGCTGCTTAATTTATGATTTCCACTCACTGAAATTATTATTAATCTACCCTATAAACTTCGTGGTTTCAGCTTTTCCTATAAATGATGCGCACTTCACAAGCAGAGTAGTAAAGAGTTCCATTACGACTTCAGATACTGCATCAACATCGGCAGCAACATCAGCTTCTCATTTAACCATCCTATCGTCAGCAACAAAGACGAATCACGTTAATAACTCTAAGATTTTCGTTAAGAAATCGGGCAGTTCTTCATCTACACACAGCTCGCAAGGACAAGCGGTGAAGCGCAAGGACAGCTTTGGTTCCAGGGACTCGCTTAACGACATCCTGTCTGAGACGGGACTGCAAAGTGGAAATGTGGCTGCAGCCCGCAAATCCTTGGAAAATAAAAACATTGATTTGATGAATGTGCCCGAGGCTAGTCGACTAACAATGAAGAAAGCACAACAGGAAACAGCCTCGACAACAGGCGCAGCCGTTGTGTGTTCATCCGCCAATTTATCAGCGAATAATATTGGCAGCAACAGCGAGATACGCAAAAGCTTTGAGAATCTTGAAGAGAAAACGAAAACTCAACCGCCTGTGTTGTCGAAAAAGCCCATCTTGTGTGCAAAGGGTAAGTTCTGGCTCATCAAAATTATGAGTGAATATTTCACATTCGCGTTTCGTAGGTATTCTCTCTGGCTTAAAGCAGAAGGTCAAGAACGTGGAGAAGCAGCTTAGTACGGTTGCTATCCATGATTATACCGACGGTGTAGCTGGCAGCAAGACATCGCCCTCCTGTAGTGGTCTACCGGATGCTGGCGTCGCAGGAAACGTGATATTGCGGCGATCCGCTACCATCGCCGTTGAGGACATCGACTTCGACAGCGTTGAAAGGGCATCGATATTGCCAGATATGCGCGCTGGTCGCGTAAAAGCACCGCGTAGGCGCCCACCTTCAGTGGCGTATAATGTAACAGGGGAGAGCAATAACAATAATACAGCTTATTTGAATGGTAGCTGTGGCGATGCAGTTCCGGATGAATCAATAAAGTTGCATTCGTCTGATGAAAACTCCACAGGAGACGAGCAGTTGTTGGCTAAACCGAAGCCTCGCGAGTGGCAGACTCAAAAAGCGCCCTGGATGGAGGAGTTGAAGTTGACACAAGTGAAGAAAAAGGCCTCACCGAATGTTGAACCGCAGAGTGTTGCGCAAACCACAAATGAGACCGAAATAATAAAAGTTTTAGCTGAGGAGCCGATTATCAGTAGTTCTTCACCCAGGGCCTTTTCATCATCCACATCCTCCTCCTCTGTCAAAATCTCAACCAATAAAGTTCAATCATCTTCCGTATCGACAGCAATGAATCAATCAGTATCAGTATCAAACAGTATCGAAAGCCATCAACAGCCGACGAGCGAAAGTGTGATGGTAACTAAATCTTCCCTCGACACAACCGAAGATACACGCATGCGTCCAAACAGTTTATCAATACGTAATTGTAGCTCGTCGCCATCAGCAATGGCAATGGGACGTAAGTCTGCTAAATCAATTGGCATGCATGACTCCTCTAGCATAAATGTGGCAATGGAAGATGCTAGCAGTAATGCAAACTTTAGCAGCAGCAATGCGACATTACTCACGAACAGTCACTCTGCCACCTCCTTCTCGGAGCAGGCAAACAATCCATCAACGTTTGTTAAACACAGCGAAACATTGTTCAACGCCAACTCCAACGACTCAAAAGCAGATACAACGCGCGTTTCTGAACTGGAGCAACGCATTGAGAAACTAGAGTCTGCGGTGCTAGCGCAGCAGCGTGCCATCGACGAGCTAGTGTGTACTTTGCGCGAGGAATCCGATCGTGTTAAGCTGCTGCGCGGTGAATTGGACAAATATGCGCAATGCGTGACGCAAGTTTAAACATTGTAGCTCCTATCTTCCTTAGCAAGTTTAATCCTTCATTGGAAGCTGTTTTGCATTTCTTCTGCATTCCATTTAGTAGTTTTCTCCTTAATTTTAGTTTACCTCTTGACGGCTTGTAAAGAAAGCCTTGTCTTCCTTTACATTGTTCTAATGCTATTTCTTTGCTGTTACTTAACTTCCCTCTATTATTATATTTTGATTTACATAATTGTATTTTATGCATTATGCTTTCGATTGTAAACCGATAAATTAAGAACAAATGTAGTCATAATTAAAAATTAAGTTTAAGTATCCACCTACTTGTTTCATTAAAAATAGGAAGATGTTAACTGAAAAAAGAAATCAAATTTATATTTATATCTTCCGTTTACGTAGTAATCAAGCAGCAAACCTTTTCGATGTTTTCTGTATTTTTGATGCCGTATCTTGTATTCGACATCTGACTTTGGTAAATATGTATTCTTTACGAGTATATATATACATATATACACATCTTTTGGACGCTTTTTGATTTATTTATTAATATTCAAATTTTACAAAACAACATCTGCCGGCTTGCTGGTGGGTGCCAGGTAAGCGCAAAGGTGAGTCCTCGATTTGTCGGCCACAGGACGTTAACGATATAAAATAGTGATGACATTTTTATTACTTCTGTAACTGGATTTATGTTAAAAGCATTTATGTTAGATTTTTCGTTTGTAGAAACTTAATTGCCAGTAGTCCGAAAATCGACCACTCACCTCGACACGGTAGATCGGAAATTTTCCCAGAACATTTTCAGTTCAGGAAATTAGTTAAAATCTACATTTTTTTGTTTTTTTATTTAAAAGCTACAGTTTTTGTCTTATATTTAAAACCTAAATATTTGTTGTATTTAATTTTAAATCTATATTATGTTTTGTGAATGTAACTGATTTCATTATGACTTCATTGCTGTAAAATACCAATTAAGAAACAACATAGGCAATAAATTTATAATTATTAGTAATAGTACGTTAATGGCATACATTTTTTAATGGCATTTATTTTGTATAAAATTAATAGAAATGAATAAATAAAATCGTAATCGTAATAATATAGATTTTAAATCTTTATTAATGGAGTCCACCTTATTGTTCCATTCAATGTATTTTTTTCACTCTAAGGACTAACTCATTTATTACGTATATTTCATCTTTATTTGATTTTTAAAGCAGCAACCAAGTCATCTTATAAATTATACCGTGGTAAACAGGGAACATTGAAAGATAAAATGAGGAGTTGAATTAAATTCGGGCTGTTTTTAATTATTTTGTTTCGTCGTGTTGGCTTATTTTATTTTTAAAACGGGCTTTGCTGAACATTTGTATACATAAACTTTATTGTTTTTAAATTACATTTGAACTTATTTAAATTAAATAAACAAATATCCAAACTAAAAGGCATTACAATAAACAAATGTTTTGCAGGTACATAAGAATTGCAAAGGCTTTATACATATTTATAATATAATTGTTTTGTATCATTTCGATATCCACTCATTGCATGTTCCGTTTTGTTTCTGAAACAGCCTATATTTTTGGGGTTCTTCGAACCCTCATTTAGCGTGAAACCGTGCTCTAAATGCACCATGTTAGGTGAATGTTTCCCAATTCCCGAACAGTGTTGGGCAGAATCTGTGCTGTAGAGGTGACGTATTATAAATGGTTATCTGTATATTACACGGTCTTAACCCTTATTTACTTGCTCTACATTAGTTTTCTCCTTAATTATACTAAAGATTTATCTCCAATATTTTTTCTAACATTTTTTTGTTTTTAATAACAGGATACAAGAAAAAAAAGGAAATTCGTCATTTGGATGTTTTAAGGACCCATCGATTGCGTGGACTGTGGACTATATCCCCACAATAGGCACTGGTTAAACTCTAAAAACCTGCTTTTCTGAATAGTATTGTATATGAGAGCAATAAACATTTTTTTAATAAGAAAAAAAATTTCGAAATATTTTAAATGTTATTAGCGTGTAAAATATAAATAAAAACATGTGTATAAACATAATGATTATATTAGTATACCATTATGAATAACGATACTGATAAAATATATCAGATGCGTAAGGTTTTCAAATATGCAGCTTCGACAAAACGATGTTGTTTTTGGATATAAGGGAAAACTTTTGTCTCTAAGTTTAAAGATTAATATTGTAAAAGTTCCACATCACTTGAAGTTTGGATGGTTCTTTATTAAGCCTTCTCACAATTAAAGTCATTAAAACGACAAAAACCTGAAGCAGATTTATACATTTTCGGAATCCATTAATGTCCATCCTCTACGTTTATTCTAAAAACCATAAATTCAGATACTATAATATTTTATTAATTTTAAGCAGAAACTTATGTAACTTTAAATTCTATTTCTATATGCCTTAAATTTAAGTTCGTTAATTAAGCTCTGTTGTATGTCTGGTTACTAAAATTTATCTCTGAAGCACAACTAATACTTAATGGAACTGGAAAATTCGAAAGTAGAAATTGCTAACATTATTTGAAAAATAAACTTATTATCTTAGTATTGCTGAATATACGCAAAAATTTTATTTTCGGAATATTCCAGTCGAGAGTAATTTACTTTACTTTAAATGAAATAAATTATATTCACGTAAGAATCATTAGATTATCAACGACGGTCAAAGGTGTTTTCAAAGTGCATATATGAGTACACATATTCTAGAGAAATCGAAGTATAATAGATATGAAGTTGAAGCATATTGATGTGCATATAATATTACAAAAATGGAGTCGAGAGTTCATTGCAGAATCAAAACAAATTTTGGTTCTTATTTATTTTTCACTTTTCTTGCCTGTCTCTAATTTCTAGAAACTTAAATTTAAACTTTTAAATTTTAAAGTATTCGAAATTCGGATAAGTAACCACGAACAACGAACCACTAACCACGAAACAAAAATTAAATCGAATGCTAAAAAACAGCACATACTCAGCTTAATTGGATGAAAAGAACGAAACGAGATAAACATTCCGAAGTGGGGTCGATGTGAGGAATAATTATGATCGCCAGAAACGCTGGAGAGGGATTATACGGAACAAAACAGAAAAGTAGGGAGACTTCCCCTTACTACCTAAAAATACCTACCTACCAACCTAAAAATAGCCCAAGAAGATTTAAATGTTCAAGCTTCATAAGAATTTGTACTGAGAGAAAGAGGAGATTCTTGACCAACCGCAGCAGACAAACATACGCGCGTAATCAGAACAACAACCGTAGCTTCAGCTGGAGGGCGGCAAGTGGACGTTTACAAGTGTTGGTACTGCATTCAGCTAGAAACGCCAGAGCACGACGAGTAGGAACTCGCATTCAGTTTGCAGGGCTTAGAAGCCAGCGCTTTCAGATGTTGTAATTGTTGTAGTGTTTGTTGGTGTAGTTAGCATGTTGCCATTAAAGCCAAGTTTACTTGCCAGTCTTGTAGTCGCATGTAGTATCATAAGTTACTCAAGTTTGAATGGCTGTTCGCCACTCATTGCCAGTTTACTTCACTAAGAAGAGTTGATTCGTTTCAAAACTCAGTTGAATTGTGAGTCTAAAGCGGTTAAGACGCAAAGCGGGTCTCAGAAACGGAAGGCAATGCAATTAGAATGTCGCTTTAAAGTTGACCAAAATGAAAATTGATTGGGAATGTAAATTGATTTGGAATGAATAAAGTAAAGCTTTTGTGTGCTTTCAGGAATATCGAAAGCGAAAGCGAAACACAGCTGAAAGTTTAAGGACGGGAAATTTTAAAAATAGGAAAATATTCGTAGTCAGTTTGAAATTTTCAGAGTGTGTACCAACTTTGCTTCTTCAGAAAGGTTAAACATCTGAATAGAAAAAATATTTTTTAATCTCAATCAGTGCGCGTGTGCCAACCACTTTGGCAGCATCGAAACCACTTAATGGCAGTCGAATTAGCAAATTTGAAAACGAATCACTTACACCTGGCTTACTGAGAACTCCAGAGGACAAGCAAAACAAAACTCCGCTGCCAGAAAGCAGAATTGGTTAATTGGTTCCAGACTTGAATCGAAAAATGTGGGTGGCTATCTAAGAAAGGTAATTTCAACGAAACACACAGACAAATTAGACGCGAGATTTACTTGCTTTTGACCACATACAACCGATACAAAACTGGTAAACTGAGTAGTTATTACAGGGCGAAAACGACAGCAAAACAACTAACAAAATTTTTAATAACAATAACAAGAAGCAAAATCAAAAATATATAAGACAAACCTTATGATCGGTACAAAACCAATTCAAGGTCACCTATGAAAGTTGATTTCATTCTGATCGGTTAAAATAGATTGCTTTGTTCTCTGAACTTCTCTTTCTCTTCATCTTCTACCTCTTCTACTTATTGTTCTCCATTGAGATTTTCAGCTTGCTAAGAAATTCCAAGTCATTGCAAAAATTGATCGTGGCCAGTAGTGTTTAATGCAACAACAAAAACAACATTTACATGTTGCAATAACTGTATTCTGTAGACAAGCAACTGCTCAACGCTGAGCTCGGTTGCTAGGTTGCTAGCTTTCCGGCTGCTGGCTTAGAAGCAAACAAAAATCAGTACATTGTTGCTGCTGGCATTTGAGACGAGTCGTTAACAATTATTAATTAAGCAAGAAACTCTTGTTGCCTTTGTTGTGGTTTTATTTCTTGTAAGTAGTCGCATGAAGCACCATTCATTTCGAAGAAGTAATGAAAAACTCGTTTCATAAATTAAATTCAAATTAATGAAATCAGCTGCTGCTGCCATACATGGTTGCAATATGTACATATGTATATGGTTAAACCGATTAACTTATATACAGTTAATAAAATGTTTTATCTCTTCCTCGAAAATCAGCATGTTGTTGTGATTGTGTAAATGTGTGTGTGTGTGTGTGCAATAACCCGACACCATCTGATCTGCACATATCTGCTACATATCCTTGGAAGGCTAATTTCCGGTATTGACGAATAGCCTGTTTGTGTAACTTTTCTCGAACGATTTTCTCGTTTGACGTTCGAGAATTGACGTCATCTCCCTAGTCACGTCTTTCTCACTGGCATTCTAGCTAATGATCTAGTTGGGAATATAAATGCTTACTTGTGTGCGTGAAAAGCAACTGAGAAAGTGTCTCTTTGTTTCACAAATTCTCTACACTTCATACCAGAGTGTAGACTTTTCTCTTGCTTCCTCATCTCTGTCCAGAGAATGGTTGCTAGGTGAACGAAACGTAGCTAATGCAGGGTATTTTAAGGTCTAGGCAGGATAAAGAACTTGGAGGAGTTCTCGAAAAGCGTATACTGAGAAAAGCCAAACGTTGAACAAGCAACGGTAGTTTAAGCTTCAGATATAATACGAAGGTGAAACCAGTAAGAGTGCTATATTTGCCCTTGTCGAATCTTAGATACCCTACACCTAAAACTTTTGGAAAAATTGAATTGAACGAAATAATTTTATTTATTTAGATTTTTCATTGCAGAACAATATCCAACTAATTTTTACTTACTAACTTAGTTATTGAAATACATATTTCTTAAAACTCCATTTAATTTACCATTTTCCTCTTTAAAATACCTTATACTATGTAATGCCCCATTAATAAAAGTATTAATATCTCTAAATTACATTTGACTCTTCTGAATCACATTTGACTCTTTCTAATTTACATTTGACTAATCGGAATTACATTTGATGTTTTCTGAATTACAACTGGAAAATGTCCTCTACTTTCCGTACCCTTCAGTTTGCCTTTTGTTTCATTCAATACTTTTCACATACAAATATCTTTAATTGGCAGCTTTCGCATCACCTTCACCGGTAGAAATAGGACGAATCTCAGTGCTGACAAGAGGCACGTCAAGTCGCCGAATGATGCGATTAAGGTTTTTCCTCCGCAGCCTGGCTTCCATTATGATGCAACTCTTAATGGATGCATGAGTCGGGGATTCTGCGGGCTTCATAATACGTCGAATGAAAAATGCTTTCAACAAACTAGAGATTAAAGTCTGACGTCGAGCAGGACAGCTACTGGCGGTGAGTACAACGCAGGAAGGAGACAACATGGACAATCCACTTGTGTGCTTACTTATCAAACTCTGGGTTCTGCTGCTGGTGAGTGAGAAGAAGAATGCTTTTTAATAAATGACTAGTCTTTTAAAATTTAGCAAAACTTATTTCGCCCAATTCTGTTTTTGGTATAAATCTAGTTTAGCCTATTAGCCCCGATCTTGTTTCGTTTTTTACCAGATATGTAGAATTGTAAGAAATTCCGAATGATGAAAAGAAAACAACTCTGCTCGCGATTAATGTGGGCGTGAGGGCGTGTAGATATCTTAAAGGTAATTTCATTTGCTTTTAAACGATGTATACATAAATCTTTTTAATAATTGGTCCCTATAAGTAACTAATGCAGATTATGTAAAAGGTCAATATTATTCACACAAAACATTGTTTTCGTAAAAAAATATTTCTATAAAAATAATACATAAATATTAAATATTTTCGGAGTTCCCAATTCCTGGAAAAAAAGAAAAACCAGTAAGAGTGCTATATTATTTAAATAAATAATAATATTTTTTACCCATCGTCTGTTACACATTTCGTGACAATGTGAATATACCCTTAACCTTGAGGTGTAGGGTATAAAAAATCGGGGTTAATGGGCTAAAGTAGATTTGTCCTCTAACTTTTCCTAACCGTCTACCATTACTGAAAATATAGCCGAGAGAACTTTGGAGAAGTTGTATTGTCGACAAGAATTCGTTTATCGTTCAAGAAAATATCTCGAAAATTTAAATGCAATCCGGTTTTGGGCATGTGGCAATTCATACAGGGAAAGCTTTCAAAGGAAAACACGTTTTCAAGTGCCTGTTTACGACAGCTCATAACCCAGATTCATTACAAGGTCATAAGGTCAAGAGGTCATGCGAATCAAAAGGTACTCTTTTTCCTTCGGTGGCATGATTTCGTGTTTTCATATTTTGAAAACTATTGCACTCTACAATTCATACCTATGGAATATTTAGTAACGAATAAAAACAAACTAAATTGCTCGTCAGCAATGTCAAATATGGTAACCTAAGCGAGCCAGCGAAGGTGGTTAATATTTTTGAAATTTTTTTCTGTTCAAGTCGCTGCAGTTACTGACAAAAATTGTTCGAATCAGAACTCCGCTTTGTGTGATCTAAAATAATTAGTTCCACGGCAATGCGCGCCCACATCCAAAGCCCCAGCAGCCAGATAGTAGCATCAGAAAGATCAAGAACAATAGCGACATGCAACTGCTTTTGTTCAACACCGTTTCTTATGCTGCTTTTGTTGTAGTGCGGCATTTGTAAAATTGCACATCGTTGACATGTTGACACTGCAGAAAGTTATGCTTGAACTTGCTGTTCTTTCTGCCGGATGTTGCTGTCGTTGTGATTATCACAATTCAATTCCGAGTTTGTGCACACAACCTTATGCCCCTCATGTGGATCAAGGCAGACTGCAAATTGAATCGATTTTCTTTAATAATAAATGATGTCGATAAATATTACATTACATTAATATTGTAAATTGAATTCAAATTAACAATTTCATCACTCTATCTATAAATTAAAAATAGGAATTGTTATTGGTTGAAATTTCGACCACGACCGACACTAGTATAGTATAATTTGCTTTAAATGTCATGTTTATGTATATTACTTATATGTATGTATTATTTTGATTTGTACAAAAGTTAACCAAAGTAATATTTACTTAATAGAGTATTTTACTTATATAAAAACTAAAAGAATTTAGAGGAATAAAAGTAGCTAAAAATAAAGGAATTAAAATACAAAATATCGATGTGATATTCTGTACACTTTTTTCTTTACAGATGATTTCGAGAGCTATGGAAACAGACACATGGCCTTTGAGAGATACTCGTATGCATCATAGCGATGTCATCGCGGAGAACGATTTTGTGAAATTACTTGCAGAGAAATACAAAGATAACGGAGAAGAAACTGCATCGACTCGCAGCATCGTCACTGGTAGTTCTGGCCTACGAACATTTGATTCCCACAGCCGTAGCGCAAATGAGAATGTAAGAGACGATAGCAAGTTACAAGTCGTCAGGTTGGTGACTTCGGGCAGTAAGATTGTATTTCTAGAGGACGAGTACGATGAAAATGATGCTGCCATGGTCAGTGCTGCCGACGTTGAGATACAGCGGAAGAAGCAAAAGCAAAATTCTACTCAGCAAGTTGACCAGCAATCACCCTCTCTGCGTCAACAACAGTGGCAGCGGCGAAATCTCACCGATGAAATGAAAGTTGTGGCTGTCAGCACCTCATCGTCAACCAAGCGGTCTGGGCGTGAGCATTCTTTAGCGGATTCGAGCAATACACACAATCTGCAGAAACAGGGAAAGCTAGAACTAGATCAGCGTAAAAGAATACAACTATCACAAAATAATGTATTGCCAACAAAGTCATTGTTAAATACCACACCCATACCAAGGACTAAAATCCCTTTACCCGCAATCGTCTCATCTCCGATCGAGTTCATAAATCTCTCACACAAGAGCGTACTCCTGGTTGAAGAAGCCGAGCCGTTGACAATATCACAAAATACCACTTTGAGTATGTCAGCCTCTGCCAACGACTCTGTGGACAGCGCTTCCACAAATATCCGTCATGTGGTAGCCGGAAATCTAGCTCGCGATGGGACCGCTGATGGACCTCAGTCGGCTGCCTCAGCGACAACATACTATAGCAGCACTCAGAATTCCACGCGCACAAATCATCCTTCCTCGAGTTCTGGCGCCCGTGATGCTGAAAGTAAAGGAGACAAACCATTTGCAGCGGCGTCACCCATGCAAGAAAAATTGTTGCCATTCCAAACAGTTATCTACCACGATACAAAGGACGGTCACGGTCCACAGTCAAGATCAATATCGTACAGTTCAATATCACAGAACGTCGACAACCTGCAAGCCTGGCAGAAGTCGGGAATACTAGCTGAAGCGCAGCGAAATGTAAACGAGAGCCTTAAACCTTTATTGCGTTCACAAACCTCTGAACCATCCCAGTTTTACTCGAGTCCAGCTAAAATACACAGCATGCCGTCGAAGTTCTACTCCGAACCATCAAAAATCTACTCAGAGCCCGCAAAAGTTTACGCAGAGCCAGAGCAAGTCTACTCCGAGCCTGCCAAAATTTATGGGGAACCATCTAAGATATATTCGGAACCCTCGAAGGTGTATTCACAGCCTGCTAAAGTTTATGGTGAGCCAGCCAAAACCTACTGGCCACGTCCGCCGTTTGCAGCTACTACAGGCGCTCTAACATCATCGTCATCGTCAACGTCTACAACACACCGTCCCGCTATCGTCTCGCGGATTGCTTTTGGCGAAACTCAAATAACGCATTTTTCCACAGATGCTTCACCCTCAAATCGTTTGCACCCCAAACATAGCCAACAGCAAAGTCATAGCAACATGAGCACTCATCCGCGTCGTTTTCTCTTCAATTTGGACAAACTGCCCTACGATCTGTTGAACGCTCCCGAACAGTCGGCGAAACATGACTTAGAAACAGCTTGGAACACAAGACACAGATCCGCCACTGAAATAAGAAATTTCAGTGCTGGCAGACAGTATCCATGTCTGGAATCGTCTTCCTCACTACTGATGTCTCCAGTTCCGCAATATCAGCATTCATCACTGTTTGATCAACATTCTAATCAAAATACCAAAGGATTACTTGGGAGAGGTGAGTATCGGCTTTTGTTGTGATATATCAGTTTTCTAGACAAGTTTCCAAAGGACTGACGGTTATTTTCGTTTTGAAAGAAATCGCGTTTAATCTTTATTCACTTTGAATTTCGACTGAAAAAGTTTGTTTATTCTACTTACATTAACATAACTTTACAGCCATTACAACTGAACTTGTTAAAATGTAAAAGTTTTTACTTAATAACTTTTACATCTCGCATTTATCATTCTTTATTGTGAAAAACTGTAGTATACATTTTTCTTTTAATCATTTTAATTTCTTTTAAAATGGACTTCTATTTTAATTTGTCTATTTGGCAAAATATAGATCTAGTCAAATGCGTTTCCCATTCATCTGGGATATATTCAGCCAGAGAAGAGCACCGAGAGTATACCACCGAGAGCAGTCACGTCGAAGAGCATTACACACCGACCCCTGTACAGTATTACGAAGGAGACAGTGTTGTGACAAACGGACGGATCCATGGCTCCCCAGGAAGTGTTAATTTTATAACAACAATACCAGCACTCAGTCGCTCAAAACAGGTAGGGGGAAGAGAGGTCAGTGGTGAGACAAGTGCTGCTCACCAAGACGCTTTGTACAACTTCAAAGCAAATGCCAATGCAGACGATGCCGCTGATGCAGATGAGGCTACAGAAGAAAACTATGGCGATGACAGGAGCAACAAAAACAGAGGCGACAGCAAAAATTTAGATGATCCTGAAGACGATAGCGGCAGCAAAAATAACAACAGCAGAAATGGCAAAGATGAGTCCAAAATTGCTTACGTGGTGGAGGGACGCAACTATAGAAAATACCGAGTCGAAGAGAAGACCGACGAAGGCTTCATCGTTGGGGAATATGGAGTGGTTGACCACAATGATGGTAATCTGCGCGGAGTGCGTTACACCGCAGACTCCACTATTAATCGAAGTCTAATACAGAAGGCGTTGCTGACATTCCTGAAGCTAAAGTAGGAGATGGTAGATCGGAATCCCGCCCGTGAGTAGGTTTATTTAAGCAGGTATCAGTTGTAGACTTTAATAGACTATATTACGGTTGACCAGATACGCCACAGTTAATGTATAATAACCAGTTACTACTACTCTAGACGGTAAACAAGACAGCCATTATTTTAATAAGACAAGCAGAAAACATGTGATCCAGTCGTTTGTAGCACTCTAGTTCTTAATACAATATCCATTATTGAATATAATTTCCTCCTTGCTATAAGCTATCTATTCCCACTGCTGTTGTGTTACCTTGATTAGGATTAATTGAAAATGGAAGGAAAGGAGACTATTTGCCATAACAGATAGGTAGGCATGTTCGGCATACCAGTAGAACTTCTTTCACAGACCTATATTTACTTATCTTTGATTTATTTAGCAGAGATTGATTTTCCTCCGATTATTGTGTTGCATAGCATTGTAGTACCAACTTTAAGCTGCTTTGTAACTTTAATTTTAATCCTAAAATTAAAGTTTTTGAAGTATAATTTAACATTTTTTTATTTTAATTCTTATAAAGCAAATCCATCTTAAAAGGAAAACAACAGATGGACCCTTTGTATACTCCTTATACTTTTAATTGGGCATCCGTCAACACTGATAAAGTTTTATAATAAATAAAAGTAGTCTTAATTATAAAGTGTTCCTTTTCAAAATCTACTTTTTACTATATATAATTATATATAATTACACGGACATAAATAGTAAAAACTTTGTTCTTGCCTTTTCGCACATTTTAATTGTAGAAATCAAGAAAAGAAGCATTAAACATGTTAAAATCATAACCTCATTCTTATTGTATTTATTGAACTTAAATCTAGTGTTTTTTAATGTGTAAATATTGTAAATATGACCCGCATGAATATAAACAACTCCTAACAATATATACATATGTCAATATTCTAGAGTGTATACTTGCCCTTATGTCAAACAATAAAAATCAAATTCCATACATACTAGTACATAATCCGTTTTTTTCGCTGTCTATGATTCTTAAATGAAGATGGTTAGTAGTTTGAAGAAGTTTGGTGTTACGTCTAAGTTATATTTTTAGGCCAATCCATATCATATTTCAATCTCAATCTCAAATTTATATTTATAATTTTATTACGAGGTTTTTGTTTAACTATTCGTAACTGAATAATTTGTAGATTGCAATACAGCTTTCCATCCGGATACAGTGTAGGTTGTCCAAAGTTCAATAAATAAGAAAACGTTTGCTTTATTATACCCTACACCTTTAGGGTAAGGCGTAACGACCACGCCTGCTATTTATACATTGGCGTAGCTGGGACTAATGGAGACCGGGACGGTTAATCATCTAGCCTAGAATTCAATAAGTCAATACTTGATTTTCAAAACTGCTTTCCTCGAAATTGCGACGTCCGGGCATACAGCCACCGGCCTGTAATTGTTGTATATTGTAATTGTTTATAACAATGCGTCGATTAATAAACTACGCGTCAGCTTTATTTAACTGGAATTGGTATCAGCAAGATGGTAACCATTAATAAGAGCTACAACTACCCGCATTACTGCAACCGAAATTCCGCTCAGAATCGTGGACATTCAATAGCGCGTTCACTTGTTCCCATCTCAAGACTCGTTGTTGCTGGTCGGCATTCCACTGGTGAATGGTGACACAATTGATTTTGATAAGTGACTCCGAACTGTTGTTGTTGCAACTCAGGGTTCACTGTGCCATCTTAAATGCAGATCCACAGCATTATCCGCTCTTTAAGATGCAGTCTGTTAAAAGCATTTTATTGGTCGCAGCATTCGTTTAGGCTAATTAAGCATTCTCTCCTACCAGCAATACCTTTCTCCTTTTCAAGACATCTATAAATACATACATATGTGAACCGATCACAGGCCAAGTGATTCAGTTTTTATAGTTCCAATCGGTTATAACTTCAGCTATTCACATCAGGTCAGCTTTACGGTAACATGCAAAGCAGAAGGAGCAGAAAACGAAGAATATGAAGTTCGGAGAACGACCTTCACATTGCTGTCGTCTTCGAGTTATTTGGTGCTGAATACTTTGCTATTTTATATACATAATAGCAGAGCAACTTAAAAAATTTAAAGTTGATGCTACTTCGCAAAATTTTCCACTCGATGATTACTTCAATCAATTCAAAATTCACTTTATGATTTCAGAAATCAGGGATAAGATGAAACAGGAGTACAGTATTGAGAAATTATCCTTATTTAGTTATTTAATTATTCAATTAGTGCAATTAAATATTGTCTGCAAGAATTGCACTTCCCGAAGAATTAAAAACAAGGGATTATTACCAACCAATTTATTCTATAACTAGCAACTAAGGCCTTCAACTGATAAGGATAACATCCATGTTAAATATCAATTCACAGCGGAATTCAAACCACGTCCTCAAGGAAAGTACTTTACTCTGTGTCATCGCGGACGTCTCCGTTTTATTTTTATATATTTCCATTTCTCGCTGCATTCGAAGCAGCAAGAAAGAGAGAACACTTGAGAGCTTCTCTGTGCATTCTGTGGAATCCGTAGAATTTGAAGTTTCGAGTTTAGCATTTTGGTAATGCATTATGGAATTGAGATTGAAACTAACCCCCTTTTTGAGAGAATCACATTGAGTGAGTCGGACGTCGTCGTCGAAAAGTCACCAGAGTGGAAGTCGTCGTATTCACAGAGTTCCAACTGCTGTTACGTTGCGCTACCCTCAATTTAGGTTGCGCTCGTATATGACAGATGTTTGTGTTCTAGCACAGAATAATAGTATACTATTTATTCTGTGGTACTAGCTAGCTTTTTTAGTGCTACAAGACAAAAATTTTACTACGGTTGAAATAATAAAATCCTTAAAATATAGGTTTTTTCGCGAAATTATATTTATAAATAATTAATGTTAAAATTAATTATTAAAGGTAAAGGTTAAAGGTTTGTAGAGTAAATCATTTTTTGACGCAGGCGCCGTTCGATGTGCTCAGCACTTATAAATAAAATTGTAACTTATTATAAAAATTACTTTATTGAATATTTAAGTAAAATTGAAATCTACTTCGGCCGAAAATCGTAATTACCACGTCAGAAGGTAAGTTTTTCAGAATTCATAGAATATTGCTCGATTTTTTGTAATAGCAGCCTATTTAGGAACAGCCTGAGGGTAGGCTTCAGTTTTCAATTGAATTTGGATCGTCGCGTGTCTACTAAGTGCACAAACCCATTGAAAGTCGTCAGCGTCAAAAAATAATTTTGCTCTGACGCTTTTTTTTCTGTTTTTTGTTTTTTTTCTTCTGCTTTTGCAGAAATTTGGTCGAAAACATCAAAAATTTATAAAAGAAGAAATGAAAATCGTAAATTGAAATTTACGGGATGAAATTACGGGAATGAATCCCGTAAATTTGTAATACGAAAAAAATTATTTAAAATTTGTTTAAAATTTATTTATTAATTTATACGCAGCCACACGCACACACACAGCCTGTCTTGATAAATATTTGAGATAACGATTTATATGACATTATTTATTATTAACGCGATTGGATCTAGAATAGATATAGAATCTATTTTCTCACTGTCTTCGATATATATATTCTTGATCAGCGTCACCTCCTTGAGTCGATTTAGCCATGTCTGTCGTTCTGTCTGTCTCTCTGCCAAAAGTAATATAAACTATACAATACCATACCAGCTAAAATCCATTTTTATCAATGTTAGTCAAAAAAATATTATTTGCATTTATTTTAGTATGAAATATCAATACACATGAATCACATGAATATAAATTACATTAGTTTTAAATGCTCCGTTCAGGATTCAGGTAGAGTGTGAACTGGTGTGAGAATATTTGCGAATTTGTATTTTATTTGCAAACGAAATTAAGCTTTCTTTTATTTCAGTATAATGAGCTAGAAGTATATGTACATCTTTTAATTTATAAAATCAAGATGGATTATAATTTGCTTAGATAATCATTTGGCTAATACCAAAATCCGAAGAAAGTAGTGTTTGTTTTAATCTAGACTTTATCCGATTTCATTATTATGGTTATTATTATTATGCAAAGAAGCGATATAAAATAACAAACTAGTACTTACTTATCAATTTTCTTTTAGAAATTAGAAAGCTGTTAAAGACACGGCGTTCTTTATTTCATTGGATATGATTGGTTGATTGATTGAAGTATTATAACGCTTCAGAATTAAAGATGTTGTGCACAAGTGTTGAACCCGATAACGAATGATTTCCACTGAGCGTCATTGTTTAGGCAAAACTATTAATATGAATAATATCCTAACCACTGACAAGATTTGCTTTCGTTTTACATGAGCGTTTTTCTAATAACCCCCATTATCGTTTAAATTAGTGTTTTGCTAACTTCTACTAGCTAAAAAAGCAGAAAAGCAGTTTAAAATCTAAATGCAAAAACAAAGCACAAACTGACAAACATATTTACATCCACAATTATCTTCACACGCTTAATTTTCTTAATTATTAAATTGTTAACATGGATTTATAAATATATGAACTGTTTTATGGTAAAATATCCAAAAATATACCAATCCTAAAACAGTGAATTTCCAAAAATGTATGAACGAACAAAACTTTTTGGTAATTTTATTTATTTTAATTTTTAAAAAGATCGTGGTACAATATCTATGATTTTCATATTCGCCTCTGTAGCGTCTCAAATACATTCAGTTGACAAATTGATTATTGATATATTCATATTTTCTGTTCATCAGATCTGTTTATTTCTACGTCTCCAAACTATGCCATTTGTAGGGATGTCACTTGCTATTAACTATGCTATATTTACATAAAACCGGAGAATACCTGAGCGCAGTTAGTATATTGAAGTTGATAACCACCAAAATACGATATTGCATAAATGCTATGAGGAAACAAAGCAATTCATACATACATACATTCTTTCGTTTGCATAAGAAGTTCGTTCTTTTAATATTTTATTTCGAAGGCACTGCAAAGTCCTTAAGTTAATGTTTTCCGTCATTTTGGCAGGCAAAAGAACGACCGACCGAAACAAAGGAACCTTTTACACGCGAGAAGCAGGGGATTTTGAGATACTTAGGGGAAGCATTACTTATTCCAGGAGCAACAAAGGTTTGGTTTTTAGAACAAAACCAAAAATAACATGGAAGCAACGACTTCATCACTTGTTTCCTTTTTGGATTTCTAGTTGTGCTCTGTACGTCTCCGTCACTATTGTAAACGAATTCGAATTTAAATAGAAGAAAAGAGAGATATCAGGTTAACAACAACGAATGAACTCGAAGGTGTATCCCGCGTGTCCGTCCTTTCCGTCTCAACCGAACATGAGAAGCGTAAGTTTTGCACGTGTGTCTATGGGAACTCCGTATCTCATACCTCACGATGTCACCTCTTTGAAGTTGCTCAACATTGTTTCTACCACTCTAGTTGAACAATGGAGCAGCTCTGGAGTTCTTTTGCACCGATTCAGATGATTCCATCCTATCGAGTTGCGCATCTCGCTGGAACTCCGCGATATGTTCTTTTGATGCGATGATGAGACCTTGGCTTGTTGCATTCAAGATGGATCGTCCTCTCTGTTGATTTGTCAATGGTCGAGAGCCTTTCACAAGTGCGTACTTTTGCATAATGGTTTATTTCCTGGGATCTACTTTCAAAAGTCCTTATCTTCCTTGTTGCTTTTGTACTTTGCATTTCACATTCATCTCTTGGATTCGGCAGTTAGTCATTTACTTCCTGTCGCTGTCGGTAATTTCAAAATATGTATATGTACATAGTGCTGTGCAAGTATTTCAATTTATATAATATTTGAGATGTTCCCCGATGAAAAAGGGTTTGCCGGAAGCTAGAGAAACGGTTATTGATTTCCTGTATTTACTTAAGTCAAAAGTTTGCATTTCTATTGTGATATCGTATGTTCATTTGCGATATTGGAATGATTTCAGTGACGGCCAAGAGTGGCAAAAGCTATCTGGAACTATCTATAATTTTGTATTAGTTTTACTTCCTCCCTGATAAAGACCACATTTCTTTAAAGGATTTGAAATACTTGAAAATTAATTCAGTCAATAAATGATCCGATATTATTATTATTATCCGATAAATATCCGATTACTTTGGCATTAAACTGTTAATGTTAACACTGAAATTATTTGGTCAACCGTTACATCGGGAATGTTATGATGTTAAACGAAAGGGTAGTCCACGAATCATACGAAGTATAAAAGGGTAGCACTTCATTATATAATTGCAAATTATGTCGAGCATTAAGTTAACTCCTTCCAGAATATCGCAAACAAGCAAAGTGTTGAATATATTTGATGGCAACTTCTTTTCTGCCGTTTCTCGGATCCTAATCTGAAAATGGCAATCAAGTCTTTTGCATCACGCCCTCACAAATCATAATGACTTGGCAAATTCGCAAGTACCCCTTTCGATGCACGTCGACTGGAACAGCGACGCTCAAAGGACGTGTGGATTACACGTACAAACGTTGGCGTAGAAAGATCGGCGGAAAAAGACGAAATTCTAGCGAAACTGGAGACGGCAAACACAACCCTCCTTAAAAGCGATCTCAAGAGGGAACTGACATGACTGGCACAAAAGGTTAAAGCATGAAAAAATTTCCTTTTGTGATTCCTGTGTTTGAACGGGACCTGTCGCTGATTATCATATCGTAGTGTCGTAGAGTTGTTGCATTCGAGTTATACTTTTTATTACTTTTGCTTAATATTATTGCATAGATCTTTTTGCTATTGCCAAATTTCAATAAAAAACGAAATAAAACAATTTTGAGCACTTTAAGAATGGAACTGCGAACAGAAGAAAAGGCATTCGTTCCCTTTTGTTGTGAACACTTCTTTGCAGGATTTCCTTGTTCAGCTTGTTGTAAAGATCTTATGTTTGTGTATTAGTTTTCGGATTAAAGGATGATCGGACACAGCCGATAAGGAGACGCACGAGGTTTTTGAGTCATGCATGCTTCCCACGAAGTTGATATTCGATATACGAAACAATCGAATGGTCCGCGTATGATGACGATAGTTCATACTGATCGTGAAGACGCATTGATTTCTCATGGAGCAGCGCTCGTTATTACTTAACCCATTTTATGTCAACAGTGCTTTTGCGCTACAGGGAGAGAAAAGTAATCAAAATTATAAAAAATTAATTCCACACAACTAAGCGCCGAAATGATTTTATGAAAGTTTGAGCTATACGAAAAAATGATTTGGAGCATTAAGCATTATAAGTAAGGATTAATTAAACTTTAAAATTGGATGCTTTCAAATGGATAAAATAAATAAAGGGCAAATCGTTTTCAGCCGAAATCTTACATCTATTCCAAATTTTTTGTAATAAAAAAGAAAAAGAAGGGTTGCCTTAAAGTTTCTTAAGAATTAAGGAAAGCTAATATTCATTCTGCGAGTTTGGACTGTTGTAGGATTTCTAGAATGATATGTCCTACACTAAACATCAAAAAGTTTAAAAATAACTCGTGAGCTGAAAAACCAGAAATGAAAATGAGAAAAAAAGATAATTTGAAGGAGGCCGAGGGGTTTTTGTTGACCTGTTGAGTCTACACAATTTAAAAAATCATAAATTTGTTTGGTTTGGGATAAAATGGGTTAATGAATTTCTTTGCCGAACAATCTTTCCTATCCAAGAATAGAAATGTATCATTTATTTCCTTAACAAAAATTTTTCAGCTAAATACATTATAAAAAGTCCCTCACTTCGTCCCTCGCTTGAATGCCGCTGAACATGAGCTGGATGGTGACAAGTCCTGCGCTCATCTGGAAGCGAAGATCGCCAAGTGTTGATTGCTTTTCTGATAACACTTTGCTTGAGGCCACGATTGTTAAGGATATGATGAGGGTCCTTCGAATTTATCTCGAAGAACAATAAAAATTATATTTAATCGATTCAGAGTGCGTCTCTGACTCATGATGGTCTGTATTCGCTTCTGGAGTCTCACGCCCACTTCAAAGATTTTGTTCGAAAGAGCTTCATCTATAAAATGGTGGATTTCTCCAAATCCTTTTACATTAACACTGGAGGCATAAAACTACAAAAAAGACTATACCTAGCCATCAGAATACACTTTTCTTTTTTGTAGTGCTCTCTTGAACTCTTTTACTTGAATAACAAAATGATAATAATTGCTGCGAATCAGTTTTTCTTAGACGAGAATTAGTTGTGCGTGATGTAATCGCATCCATCGCTATTTTATATGCCTTGTATTGTATTTTGATGGGTTGATCATCCATCGCTGATCACTGGATCGCGCACTTGTGAGCATATTTTTCTAATTGATCCTTTTAACGTAAGTGAGGTGAAATCAATTGTGGAAAGTTAGAGGATCAGGTGAGGTTTGCCTTTGTTCAGTTGTCTGGATGCTGGTTGCGAGATTCAATTAATTCGATATCGTGGGAGAACGATTCATTTTTATGGAGAGTGAACCACTCTTCTCAGAATAAGTCCATTGTGACAGGGTTATTGATCCTGCGACGATTCAAAGATTGCATTAAGGGACACTAACTGCATTTCCGATATTCAAAGAATAGTGTTTTCGGTAGAAAAATTAAACAATATTTAAAAATAAATGTTCTGAGCATTTTCTAGCAATTTACAAGTAGAGGAATTACAAAAGGTTGAACTTCTTTTTATCTTTATGGCGTATACTTTTTTGAATCAACGCAATCATATTCAGATTTTACATATAAATCAGCTAAACTGAAAGTGTTTAAGTGAAAGTATCGCATCTCCTGACTGTCATCAGGGCAGCAGTCCTCAGGATGGCCTCGAGAATGCACTTTAACAATTTCTGAACGAGACCGATCTAGTATCCAAGTCTAAATATTTCGCTTACAAATACTAATGGTTGTGAAGCAATTAGTGTTTGGCGTCACTCTTTTGTGTGGCATCTGTTGTTTCGTAGAACAACAAATACACAACCCGAATATGCCAGGATTGTAGTTTAACACCAATACAAAGTGTATCATGTTCTGTTTTTATGACACCCTATTATGATCCTTTCCAAAACTGTAATAGAAATAAATACAGTTTATACAGTTCCTTAAGTTTCGAACATCTATCGGGTCTGCTGACTTTTATGATCCTTGCCTTAACCCTTTCACAAAAACTCAAACAGACCATCGCACAGGAATCATTCTGTAAGGTCGCTCGGTTTGTATGAAAGTATTTCAGTTGTATAATTCACAAAAAATTTGCCACATAAAACAATAAATACAGCTAGGCTTCCGCGCCAAGCCCAGCCTAAGCGTCGCGACGATACAGGAATCTCAGGCACAACGACCCGTCACTTTTATCGCCACCATTTTTCCTAGACAAGTAGGTGTTACTTCGGTATGGACCATTTCCGAATGCAATCATCACTTCCCAGCCTATCTATTATTAATGGTGTAAGTCGCTGCATAGAAACAAAGAATGCTGCTGAAGTACCTACCTGTTGTTGTCACTAACGAGCCGCTGAGTTCCACGAAGTGAATAATATTTATAACGGTCTCAGAAAATTCACTTTCTTCAAAATTCAAAGCATATTTTTCCCAATTATAATTTGAGACCTGTAAAAAAGGTATTTTTACAACCGAAAGGGTTAAATACTTTCAGTGTTAAAAAAACAGAAAAAAATAAAATTCTTTTCCTGGAATTTACCTAAAAAAGAACATCGTAAAGATGCTTCTCTTTTTCTACCTGCAGCCAGTAGCTATCCATCCACCAGCGTGAATCGACATCTTACTCAACCAAGTTCATCCAGGTAACTTTAAAACAAGTACTAGTTTATGACTTTCTAGTTTATGGCGCTGGTTTACATTTTTAATATGATTTACTTACCTTTCGCAATGGTTTTCCGCTTATAAAAATCGGTTTAGTTTATTGAAACCGCAACTAACCTATATAATTCTTTTACGGCGCATATAAACTAACTTCAGAAAATAGGTACGAAGAACTAAGATTTCGTTTAGGTAGATACTATTTTTACCTTGACAATAGGTTGGATAATTTAGATTTCAGTCAAAACGGATTCAAGTCTTTATTGTTAAATGTTTTATTCAATTAAAAGACAAGTAATCGTTGACAGTTTGCATGCTTTCATAAAGTTGCAAAAATTTTTTAGGTTTACGTCTGTTTTTAGGTACGTTTTAGGTAATTTAGGTACGTCTGTTACGAATTGAGATGTTTCCACAATCAAAAAGTTAAAAATCATTGTTATAGATGTCACAATATTATAATAATTTTACGGTAACACTTATCATATTCATTATATGATCATCACATTTGGTTCATCAACATCACAATGTTGATTGTTATTGTTATCACAATATTGGATATTGTTATGGATTGTTATGTTGATGTTGATGGACAAAGATCTTTTAATGGTTTCGTGGGAACCAGATTCCTAATTCAAACTTACTTTAAACAATAAATGCTGATGCGTTCAACTTCATCACCATCATCCAGAAATAAGTTAAACAATCCACTCAGGGTCTGGTTCTCAGAGCGCCAATTAAAACAAACGGATGTTTCGCAGGACATGTAAAAAAGTCTAATTGGAAATGCAGGACTAACTATTAAAATACCCTGCTACGCATGCATCAACCCTCCGCATAACCAACATCGGGAGACGAGTGCATGGGAATTCCGCGTAGATGGACAGTAGAGACGAGGGTGGTGATGCAATTGCGTGAATTTATGCTACGAGATGTATCATCAGCTTGAACCTTTCTTGATGAATGCAGATGACACGACATTTCACTATTTGAATATGTGCATAGTATGTATTCTAATGGGTCAGTGATGACTTCTAGCGTCAGTAGAGTCGTGGGAACTTATAAATATTCATGAGTAAAACATAGATCATTCTTAATTATAACTGAGATGTAGAATTTTATCATTATATCATACACAATTTTTAAAACGAAACTGGTTTATATGAGTATTGAGATGCGATAAAAGCGGAGGTTACGGGAGTCATGTGGTCATTGTGTGTTACGGTCGACGTTGCCTTTTCAAAGACTCTGTAAATCAACTTTTGATTTTCTAACAACTGCTTTCCACTTTAATTTTTCCGATAAAAAAATAAACCTTTGGGGACAATTTTAGGTATCACAATCAGATTTACATAGATGATGAAATTCGACAAATCTGCGGTGGGTAGGAAATGTTGTTTTGGAGTAAGTAATAATTTAATAAAAAAATAATAGATCTAATCGGTGAGAAGTCATATAATCTACAATCTAAAATCCTTGAAGAAGCTTTCTCAGTTCTAGCCAAGTCGAAAACATCAATCCAATTTAATATTTCCAAATCATCTATTTTTACTCTAACATTTAAATTTCTAACTGAATAAAAAATTCCACACATTTTCCCAGACTATATTTATAGTATGTATGTTGCTTTTCAATGGCATACTATACAAGTATGCCAGAGCTCTGCAATTATATCCAAGTAAATGCAAAGCTAAAGCCATCTATCACGATAATTTGAATAAGCGATCCATTATTTTTTATTAACAATAAGAGCAAGTATCAGAAGCAAATTGAATGATAGATTTAATAAATAGATACTTGAACTCTTTGGATCAGTTACTTCAGATGAAAATTGTATAAAAACTTTAAAATAATAAATACCTTCTGAAAATAATGATGAACCTAATGATTCAATTACTTATACTGTGTGTTTCTTAAAATATTAATGACGGTTTGCAAAACTCAAATGTTTCGAAATTCGAATACGGAGCATATTTTAGCAAAAGTCAGCTATTATTAAATTAAAAATAGATTTGTATATGTATTCAAAAGAAGTGAATGTAAAAGTGAAGGTAAATTAA
The DNA here is from genome assembly GCA_943737955.2 of Myopa tessellatipennis. Classification (NCBI taxonomy): domain Eukaryota; kingdom Metazoa; phylum Arthropoda; class Insecta; order Diptera; family Conopidae; genus Myopa; species Myopa tessellatipennis. The sequence goes on along the minus strand of OX031314.1, from coordinate 60,412,405 downwards.
TGAGAGAGAAATAAAAATTGTTAAACTATTAAAGAGAGAAATCAAATTCTTAAATAAATAAGGCGAATTACCGACTAACGGACGACCGAGGAGAAGCACAAATCACAGAAGTTTCTGTAATGGCGAGTATAAAGCGAACGTTACACACAATCGAAGGAGAAAAGGGCAATGATTACAGTGGATGAGTCGGTTCATAAATATCGTTCGCAGGTAGAACTCGGAGCGACGACAGTAGATAGGTTTAAGGAATCGAAAATTAAGAATGAGTTTTGAAGCGGCACAATGAAAGTGCCGACATTTTTGCAATGGCAGAGCTGTGTACAATCACGCGAAAGGATCACAACCCTCTGAAAGACTGGGAAAGGAACTTCGCTACGTAGAAGAATGCTAGAAAGAGAGCAGAGAACAGGCAGACGAGAAGTAGCCAATGGCAAGCGGGCTGCGTTGCTACTGGGGGTGATCGCTTGTTTGATGAATGGCAAAGCACTGAGCGACAGGACTATTAAAACAGGACAACGGCACTCAAGAACACCACACACCTTTGAGATCCCGTAGTGAAGACACGAAAATTGAAAATCCAATAGATATACAAGTATTTAAAAATTTATTTAGTAATTTACAAGTACCGAAAACAAATAAAAAGTTAAAGGATATCAACTTGTATGCGGTATAGTAACTAATATAAAGTAATGCAGTCGGAAAGATCACCAGATATTATGGACCAAAAATACAACTCAATACGAATGTCGCCGCCGGCATCAAGTAAGTAAATTTTACATAAAGGATAGCCGACACTAAACAAGTATTACTTAAAAAAGCAAGGATAGCTTAGTCCAAAGCTCATTACTAAGTAGTTCAGTGTCGACTTCTAGTGGTGAAGTCCTCGCAAACTTTACTCAATCCGTAACTGTGTTTCTGCTTCGATTTTTTGAAGGTCGCATACTCTACCATGTTCCCTGCAAGGTTTGCCGTGATCATAGCTCTGGTAAGCATTACGGCATCTATGCTTGCGACGGCTGCGCTGGATTCTTCAAGCGGTCCATACGTCGTTCCCGGCAATACGTCTGCAAGTCACAAAAACAGGGACTGTGTGTGGTCGACAAAACGCACCGCAATCAATGTCGCGCCTGTCGCCTACGTAAATGCTTCGAGGTTGGCATGAACAAGGATGCGGTTCAGCATGAAAGGGGACCACGGAATTCTACTTTGCGACGTCACATGGCATTGTACAAGGACGCCATGATGGGTGCCAACGAGTTGCCACAGATTCCGCACGAATTACTTATGAATACCGCCGCGCTCACTGGATATCCTAGTTTGCCGATAACGATGCCAGGCCATCCTCAACACCCAACGCATACATCTCTCAATGGTGGGTTTCAGCCGCCTGTTGTGCTGGACCTCTCCGTGCCCCGAGTACATCATTCATTGCACCAAAATCATAGCAGTTTTTTTTCACCAACTGCGGCATACATGAACGCACTTGCAACACGAGTGCTACCTCCAACTCCACCACTCATGGCCGCCGAACACATCAAGGAAACCGCGGCCGAGCATCTATTCAAAAATGTCAACTGGATCAAAAGCGTTCGCGCCTTCGCCGAGCTTCCTATGCCAGACCAACTTCAGCTGCTTGAGGAGTCCTGGAAAGAGTTTTTCATACTGGCCATGGCGCAGTACTTGATGCCAATGAATTTTGCTCAGCTGCTATTTGTCTACGAGTCGGAGAATACAAATCGCGATGTGGTCAGTATGGTCTCTCGCGAGGTTCACATATTCCAGGACGTGCTCAGCCAAATGTGCCACATGACTCTCGACGGTAACGAGTACGAGTGCCTCCGCGCAATCACGCTCTTCCGGAAGCCGACGGCCATCACATCCGACGATCTGGCAAACACATCGGTTTGCACTGGTGGCGGTAGCCCCAATTCCAACGCTTCAACTGATTCGCGTGGCCTCATTGAGGTTTCCAAGATCTCAGCACTGCACGACGATGCGAAAAATGCGCTGCTGTTGCACATTTCGCGGGTATATCCCGGCCAACCGATGCGCTTCCAGGCAATTCTGGGCCTGCTTTCGCTGATGAGTAAAGTTTCCAGCTTCACCATTGAGGAGTTGTTCTTCCGCAAGACTATCGGCGACATCACCATCGTGCGTCTCATCTCAGACATGTACAGTAAGCGCAAGATATAAAGCTGTCCTGACGAACGGCCGAAGCGCGTTCAAAGTGCCTTTCACGAACACACTGCTGGGAACTGTGATATGAGAATTCGCCAAAGAGCGTTCATCCAACAAAATTCACAGATAGTGAATGAAAAAGTTTACCAATACATATTTATTTATTATCTATTTATAAAGTCACTTGTGATACCTTATTAACCACAAGTGAGTTAGATGTGTAAGAAGTTTTGTAACTTTTGTTATGAAATACTTTCGACTTGAATCATATTGATTGGGTAGTTAAAATAAAGAGTTTTAAAAACACTTAACACATATAATGAGTTTGATGTTATGAATGGATAACGTGCAGCCTCTTAATAAGTTGAAATCGTTAGCAGTTAAATCCAACTGACGGTTATTATTTACTATTTTGTTTCACTTATCCGTGGTAAAAAAAACAAAAGCTCTAAAAATGAATCAGTTGAGATTAAAATACGTTTAAATATTTCAATTTTAAACTAAACTACTCATAAATTAAAAACTTGCAGAACATGTTTCGTCTTCTTTAGTTTGATGTTAGTTGGAAACGAAAATTTTTGCCGGACCAGATTTTGGTGACGCTTTATACCCTACATCGTAAGAGGTACGAACTGCTTGGGCCAAACTGCTATTCGGTGACAATCTATTGACAATCTATTAACCATACGTTTCTAACATCAGTATCAAGTACTCATAAAAAAATGTGCTTAGTCAAACCACTTTAACATAATCTATTCTATTCAATGTGCCCAAGGGCGGGTTACTTTAGCATTTTCTTCTAAAGGTTTTTAACTAAAGGATCTTTCAAGATTCAAATTTCGAGTTGAAGCCGATGCTCTTTTGTGTTACAACTTTCGGTGCATACTCTAGCTTCGGTTTTAGTTGAAAGCACGCAGAAACTCTGGGAGTTTCATGTTCGAGAATTTTTATGTTCTTTAACTTTGTATTATTTTAAACAGAGGTAATTTATTGGCTTTCGTTTTGGTCATAATAATTAATAAGCATTTGTAACATCTTTTTTCCGGTAATACTTTTACAGAATTTATTGATTAGATTTTGTAGAAACGAAGATTGGAAATTATGGAACAAGGATTAAACTAATATATAAAAATTATATTAGTAATTCCAAAATAAAACTGGACTATAAATACATACACAGTTTTTGAATTATTAATATTATTATTTATTTATTTAATCTTTATATCTGTGTGAATAACTACTGTGGTCTGTAAATGAATTCATTCTTTCTGTACTTTCCAAATTACATAAATAAGTGATATTAAACGTCGGATATTTTTTCAACCGATTATTGGCCTTGAGGTCTTTAGAGTATATTTTTTGATTTATAACTTTAATTACATTTTAAAAATTGTTCTCTTATATTTGGTATTTAATTTCAGCAATATTTATGTTAAATACCAGAATTTCAAAAATAACAGTAATCGAAATGTTGGAAGAACCCCCATCCTTCCTATCAATCTTAATACCCACCTCAACAAATGACCTCTGGGAATAATTCTAAAAATGCTCTGTAACAGCATAGAAAGAACCCCTTTTTAAGGAAATGGAAATATCTACAGAGGAAAGAATTCTTCAATCTCCAAAAGTTAAAAAGCAAAATTTACTTTTGTGACTTTTTCATTCCGCAGAGGACAGACGCGAAAAGTCGAATAAAGCCATAAGCCGCACAAAGGATCCACATACAATACAAAACACCGAAAATGGGAAAGCCTTTAAAAGGACTGAAATCGTGAACTGAACAAATATAAATCAGGCAGAGGATTCAGGCAAAATCGGTTACAAAGCAATTGAATGCCGGGTAAGAATATTCGCAACAACAAATAGGACGATAAGTAATAACAATACGTACCAAATGCCAAAACAGAGTTGAAGACTTACCCTGTCGTATTTTGCAGGGTTTTAAAATTAAATATGCGTCGATGATGTGGATGAAAGTGCTGATCATGAACTCAGCCATATTCGAGTCACAGTGAATAGAATTGCAGTTGCCGAAATGTTGCTGGGCTGAGCCCTTTTAAGTCCTAATGGCCCTTTATTATCTGCCTTTAGACTTTTAATAGACTCATAGACGACGAACTCATCATCAACACCATCACCAATGTGATCGGTGTACTCCTGTCCTCCTTTCTCTTGCTGTTAGAGTTCTTTCTGTGCTGTTCTCTCACTCTCTCACATTGCGGTATTTTGGCTTAATCCTAATCAGACCGTCATCAGTGAAGTTCTTCTGCATTGTTGTCCGTTGCTGTTGTACTCAATTTGTTGTGCTGGCGAAAATCTTTTTTCAATTTGTTTTCATTGTTGAAAAAGTATCGCTGCAGAAGAAGTTTTGCAGAAGTATTTAAAGTGTGAATGGCCTGTGGATATATAGTAAGATCGGGGATATATGGTCGTTATTTAAGATGGCTACATATATCATAAACACCTTCCATCCTCAATGTAAGCTTTAATTAAATATCGTTGGAGAAACATGTGATATATTGGACTTCGTAGTTGTGTAGTAGTTATGTTTGAAAACTGTGTACAAAATATCTGCTCATCTGTTCATTGATTGACTTCATACAAGTAACAGTCTTAGCTACAAGAAAATTAGAAGAAGATTAGTGCCAAAAGAAATGCGCTCTGCTTCTTAGTTAATTCTTAGAAAAGTTTCCATACATTCGACTTGTTCTTGTTAAATCTTTCTTCTTTCTGGTTCTTGTTCTTCATCTTAAAGTTACTATATTCAGTATAAGTATAAAGCCAGCCAAATGTATGAACTGAATAAACGTCCTATAAAGCTCCAGACCGAACATCAGTGTTATAACGTCATCTATAGCATTTAAGTCATGATTCATTGGTTGCGGTACCCATTTCTTCGCTACCCATGTGACAAATCACCTTCTCTATCAGATACTTGGAAAGTTGAAAACTTTCCTACTTCCGGTCAGCAGAACAGGAACAGGTGCTGTTCATGCGGATGTACATCTCTGACCATCAGGTGTAGTAAAAGCAATTTTACCATCATCACAGCGGCTATTATGATGGGAAGAACTTCCCAGCACGCTATTCGTGCTGGCAAGGAAAACAGCATCGACGATGTTTGATATCGACCTCATGATGGGAATCAAATGCATAGTTGACCCAAAAGCAATGAAATCCAGCTCATCAACGATGAAACGGCTGCGTTGTACTGCAAGGCAAGCACAAGTCCTACGAAGCAGTAGCAGTCGGTACTTGATCGGTCGGTCGGTCGGTCGGACGCAGACACCCTCTTATCAGAGACCATATGTCGAAATAAGCAGCCAATCACCCCTGATAAAGCAAACGATTGCTACGAACATGCTCTAAACATTCCTATGGAGTACACACACACCCGTACACATCAACTCGGCATCAATATTAACACTGACACAAAAGCAACGAAGGCAAATAAACTTAGCACACAATGCAAGCATACAATAGCGGCAGGATCTGGAGAGCTCGGAAAATGTAACAAATCGACTTTGTAAAGCTTGCACACATGCTCGATTGCATTATACTGTGGTGCATACTGAAGTGCCAGAGAAAGGACATTTTAATTTCGATAAGAACACTTCGCTTGCCGTGCTTGCCCGAACTCAGTGAAAAAGTTTCTGATTAAAAGTGCCACTTTAGGAACTCAATTGCTCAATGTGATCGCTTGTGCATAGCTGCGCAGAAACCGCAAGGATCCCAGGATGCGACTACGCATTCAGCCCAGCTAAAACAAAAGGGTTGCAAACTTCGATGCCAAACCGATTTTCGAGTGCCTTTGTTTTTCGAATCGCGCAACTAAGCCATTTGAACACGAAATCAGCGAGGGACTGCGAATAGATGAATGGGAGAACATTCGTTACAGTTTCAGCTCAAGTGCGGCGCGGCTCGTTGTGTACCGGTCAAAATAACGTAAATTACTGATATATAGTAGATACGATTACAACGAAAATTCTGTTATTACCAGCAACAACTTATAGCGAAATAATTTTACAGAAGCACCATCTATAAGCACCATAAACTTGTATTTTCTAACCCGTGATCAGTTTAAACAAACAAACGTTTAGACGACTCCAGATTTCACTGGAGACTTCATTTCACAACCGCTTCTTGCTTGCACTTCCAAACATGCTTCCCGATTTAAGATTTTCTGAAAATTTCTCACAACATCAGACACTCAAATGTCAACTTTATAGGCTGCTCAATACAACTTATTGCTCAAATACAGGAGATCAGCAAATGAACTTGCCTCCTTGGATGCTCTTAAGTGCACTTCAAGCAGACTCAATGAACTATGCAGCTGGATTGCACTAAATGTCTCTGCGCATGTGCAAAACGTTTTCCTCATCAATACCCCGAATGTGTGGACTTTGCAAAAAGTCCATTTGAACTCGTCCTTAAGTTGAAACTTTTTCACTTTTTATAAATTGTGGCAATCTTGCTATTTCGGGTTTGTGTCAAGTGGACCTCCTGGAGGTGAGAAAACCTCGAGATTCTGCGTTGGCAGAACTCGAATAAAAATCTGCCATTATTACTGCCGCTGCTTAAGACAGGCACAGATTACTTAAGATCAGTAATGCGCAGCAGGATTGTTTGCGGGCGAGGACATCCTTTGCGTTTAACCTCAAGACTTTCATCGTCGCGGTTTGCATTCACTTTAAGTAAGAATTGCCCGCATCTGTGGCTCATGTGATTCGAGTGTCTGTCGAGCAGCTTTGAATTGGTGCCCACTAGAGCCTCGCTTCTGGCGAGAGTAGCTGCTGAAAGTAAGTGTCATGCGATCGCTAAGTAATGGTAGGGTTTCCACGTTAAAGTGTTATGAACCCTTTAGATAATTTGACACTGTAAGTTGTGGACTAGTTCAGGCCGACCACCGAAGAAGTTTCGTCTTATATCCTTGTTTTGGGAAGCGGACAAAACACAAAAAAACAAAGCTAACGTAGTCTGTAGGTTTCTATAGATCAGGTCTTGATTTGTGTAACGTATTGCCGTATAGAAATTGCTGCGATAGAGCACTGTTAAATCTTATTTGTCTGCGTGCCTCGTTTAATATGGAGACAAAAATATATATCAGTATATCTCATAGTCGTATGTTTATCTAATGTAGGTATTAAATCATTACTAATCTAAAAACAGACCACGTCGAGTATATGTATGCCACGACGGCTCAGGTATTTAGCATATTTACTGAGGTAATGTTCACCGCGCCAGATATAACGCAGTTTCTGGCTCAATTTTGGAAAAGCTGTAAACCCAACAACAGTTAGTAAGAAGCTGTGCACCGTTTAGAGTTGCATACATACTGAAGCTGATTTAACAGGGCTCACTAGCTCTTGACAACCTGTAAATAAAGACTTAAAGGAACTGTGGTTGGAGTGCTCATTGTTACAAGAAAGGTTAGTTGAATAACATTCAGGCTGTATTCCAGGCTTATCTATTTGACATATAGTGTTCTCAGATAGGCTCGTCCACATTTTAATTCATATCCTATACAGATAATTATTTGCATGGTGATTCAAACGCGCATCTTTGATCGTAGGCTCGCACACTGGCTGGTATTTATGTAGTTAAGCCACGCATAAGCTATGCAATCTCGACGCAAGTCGCTACTCGAGTGCGATGATTAAAATTTTAATCTGATTTGGTTTTCGCCAGAACGTCTTGTAGCAGGTGCAGTGGAAAAAGCAAAACCGCAACACGTCGCGCGAGATCATGCTCAGCCCTCAGACTTGTATTGGTTCGGTAAGCCATTTCCTTTGTGCCACTCGTTACTTGTGCTTTGTCGATTTCAACCATGCAAGCACAGGTCTCACATCCTTGGTAATCCATTCGCAATTACCTATTGAAACAAAACTAAAGGCTTCCAAATAGAGATTAATGACCTGGATTATTGCTTCCTACATCAAAGAATGCGAGGTATTGTTTTTTAACATAATGAAAATGTCTTTAAGGCAAAATATTGTCCATCCTTTAAGTATGCTGTGCGTGATACAGATATCGCAACCCAGTTATAAGAATGCAGTCCAAAGTTGACTGTGCAGTCCTTCCGTACCTGTGCTAGCATTAGAAAGCATTAGTAGTCAATCTCAAAACTGGCACACAATACTTTACTTCTCGTGATACGAGTAGCTAGGAGTCAAAGGATTCAACGACGCAAGGCGGTTTAGGTTCACAGGCATCAAATTCGTTGCTTCCGAAAGTTACTTTTGTAACTCGGTATTAACTGAAATCTTCTACTCTCTCCTTTGAATGTTTGTTGCTTGTATTTTTCTGCTTTAATGCCTCCCCTCGAAACATAATCGCCGCCTTTGTTTTACAGATTTGGTAGAACTTATTTGGCAATACTTCGGATTAAGCATTTACTTTTGGCTACTTTCTTTAATAAGCCTCAGTACAGATTTTAAAACACTCACATTTTGTTTTCCCCGTATATTTGAGGTAAATCTTCATATTTAGTATGTCCAAGCAGGACATTATCATTAGAAGTACAAGCAGCATTTTGATTGAGTGTGATACTACTAAACTCCAAAGAATGCTACTGATATCAGTGCTACAAAAAATCCGCACCAAATATCGAATAGCCACAGAAATGAAAATGCTGAAAAGGCCGCAATAAGCAATATTCCACGAAAATTAAGGAAGAAATATTTAATTAATTTAGAATGTTCTTTATTCAAGCAGATACTTTAGCTAACCATGAATAAGGAATATTCTCTCAAACTTCAGGCATTACAATTGATATACTACCGATTGAGATACCAGTAAGGATCTAGAAGAGGGATTTAAGGATTTAAAAGAGGGGAAACAGGAGGGAAATGTTGCAGATGAACTACGTGACGAAATTACAGAAAACTGTAATATGTAAATATGTATTTTACTCGTATGTATACTTATTTTTATACCCTACACGTAAAGGTTAACGGTATAGTCACTTTGTCCCGAAATGTGTAACGCATAGAAATAGAGAAGATAAATACAGAAAAGTATATGTACATGATCAGTGTCACCTCCTGAGTCGATTTAGCCATGTCCTTCCGTCTAAACTCCGGTTCCAGGTGCGGAGAATAACAAACACTGAGCAAAAAAATAGTACTTAAAATTAATCTTATATTTAATGGATCGCCATCGCAATATCTATAACCTTAAATCTTCCTATCTAATTTGTTCTTAATTTTTGGCAACATGTCCGACTTCTAAGTTATATAATTCACAACTGCACTTTATCAGTGACCGGAACTTAGTACTAAAATATCGTGTCCTTATTGTACAATAAACATGAGGTCGGAAGCATTTTATTCAATAAAAAGGATTTTCATTTTAATCCCTGACAGGATACAACAACCACTAAAAATTCGAGTTAGATAAAAAATAAACGGAATTCTATGTACAATACGAGTACATTTGCTGAAGAGATTAAGAATATTGTCCCCGTGCGCTAACATGGGAAGTAATTTTTCAAGTACCCTCGAACACTTAATATTTGCATGAGATCCTTAAACGGGTGCACAGTGCCGCAGATCACAGCAGTGGGTATGTCTGTGCCCGAGCCCTTTCACACACATCCAAGTTGTTGATGGATTAACGTCGAGCGTAAAGTATGGCGGCAGTCAATCGGGTAGATCGTGTTAAGCGGCGTTGACTTGGTTTGGCTTGCTAGCTTCGTGCGGGTAATGAAAATCGTGGCCATTATTGCAACAACGATAACAGCAGCATCAACAATGGGATAAAAGCAATTTTAGCTCACCGCAAATAGTCCAGGACGTGCACCCGCTTAGAGCTGCGTAAAAAGCGCTCTCATTTTTGATGACAGGAGGTAAGCTGCGTAGCGTTTGTTGGGTGCGTTCAGTGATGCATGTTGTATTTGAAACATAACTGATCTGTTGAAAGGATGCGCGCCTTTCGAGCGTCTGCTTTTGCCATATAATTATGACGTGACAGTGTCACATGGCGCAGATAGTGTTGCATTTTTTCGACATTGTGTGCTTGTGTCTATTAAATAATTTGAAGGATGATTCTCACGGAGGAACAAAATGTAGTGAAACCATTTTAAAGCTTCTCCCTATTAAGGGTTGCTGGTTGTTAATTGCTTCATTTTGCTTTTCTAATGTTGTGATACACATTGTCACATTTTTAGTTGCGTGTTAATTGTTTTTGTGCTTGACATTGGAAAGTGAACAGAAAATGTTCACGCATCAGGAACTAGTTTATCAAAGGAAATTATAATGATTTCAAGTTTTTTGCGTGGGGAAATTTAAAGGCATTTGAATCTAAATTGGACTGCAATAAATCTTATAATGGAGTGCTTTCGTTGCTCTAGTTGAATCGTGTAAATACTGCACACCATGACTTTATGTGACAGGTACTCAAATTAATTAACTATTGTAATATAGTACAATAGTTGGGCAATGAGACATTCTAGTCTTGTCCAATACTTTGCATGCCTACAGCCATTGGGCCCTGGGCCTGGGCCCTTCGACGCTCATAGTGTTTTTTAAAACATAAAACCAAAATAATTGAAACCAATTAGAAGTATAAAAAATCATTTAATTGCATTTTCAACAGCAGCTCAACCAAATTCTCATTATCCTGGCAAAGTAAATATTTCTTCATAAACACACATTTCGTGCTCCGTTCTCAGGCTTACACGCTTATAGAACACAATACAATGGACTATAATCCTCACTGATAGTCCTGGAGGAAAAAGGACTTTTCAAAGTGAATTGCAAATAATCACAAAGAAGTCCTTAAAAAATCTGCAATCTGCGGAGAGCGGAAGAAGTTCTGTTTACCTGAATGTTTTCATTTTATACGAGTTCATTGTGTTGTAGTTGCCTAATGATTAAAAGTCGATTTTATCTGACAGTTGAAGTAACTGTTGATTTCAGTTATCTGTTCGACTGTCTGCCAAACCTTCTTTTCTTCTTCCTTAAATTTTCGCAAAGAATGACTTACTTCAAAAGTGAAATCATTTGCTTTCTTACATACACATTTGTACAATTATTCGAACATGCAGGAGAAAGAAATGCAGTAACCTCACAGGAAATGCTTCATCTTTGAATAGTTATTAAAATGAAATGATCGGTAGTCAGGTATTTCGTCCACAAGACCAAAAGGAAGGCCAAAAAGGTATTGTTTGCGGCTTTCAAATGTTTCCAGTTGCTACACAGTAGTTATATTTTTGTATGGAAGCCACATGAACACGCGTCTTTGTTGTTACACAACATAAACAAATTACCGTCACAGTGACGTAATTGGCTAGGCTACGTCCACGCAAAACAAATGTCAACGAAAGTCGGAAATAATTACTTAACGTAAATGTTAAATGCTTACTTGCCGCTATTACGCAAACGTCTTCTTGTAATAAGGAGAAATGTCCACAAATAATACCTGCATTAGAGAATAGAAGTGATATCGTAACATCGAGTATTATTAATAGTCAAATTGGTCGTATTATTTGTCAAATTAATAGTGTATATTGGAATCTGACGCGTAGGTTGAGTCGGGATAGGAAGACCAAAAGAAAAACAGTATGTATGTGGACGTGGGTAAATTTCTTCCCCCCCAGTTTAGACGTCCGTCCTGCCCCGTTCCGATTTTAAGTTGTTTTTTTTAAAAATTTCCTCGTCCCTCTTAACAGGGGGAAATTAACTCCAGTCCCTCTTAACGAAGGGAAATTATCTCCCGTGCCCACACATACGATTTTACGGCCTGAACCTACGTTAACGTATACTAAAGTATACGTAAGTAATTAGTAATTTGTTGGGGAGAAAGTATTCTCTGTATTCTCTAGATATATGATTTGGCAATATTTATCGAACATATCGAACTGATTACGAATACGTTTAATGTTGTAATGTAATGTAAGTTGTAATATACACTGAGTTTAGTAAAGCTTTGATATTGTAATTCATAGGCTACTCGTTCTGAAGCTTAATTTTTTCGGATTTTCTAACAATCTAAGAAACAGATGGTGCTATGTAATGGTACGAAATCTAGTGAATTCCTGGTTACATCTGGAGTTCCACAAGGCAGTCACTTAGGACCGCTCTTATTCTCAATATTTATCAATGATTTGCCAACTGTTGTTAAACATGGAAATGTATTGATGTTTGCCGATGACGTGAAACCATTTCTATCCTACAAAACATATAGCGATACGCCGCTCCTTCAATATGACCTGGACTCCTTGATAAAAAGGTCCAATATAAATTGGTAAATTGCTTAAAATTAAATCTTAAAAAGTGCAAACAGATGACTTCTTACCGGTAAAATCCAGTTTTATTTGAGTACAATAATGGCAATTATAAGCTCGATTCTTGCTATCATTATGTAGAACATTGCTTTATTTTAAGGCACATTTATTCGTTAAACATGTATATTGTTTTAAAGGGCTCATGGGTTTCTAATACATAATAATAAAATAAATAATATAAAATAAAAAAAATCCATTTTTTATTCTAATTTCTTCTTCTTTGCCAGATTCTAGAAAATACTAATACTGCCGACGTTTGGTGAAAAGAAAATGTCTATTATTATAGGTTGTGATCTTTTTTAATTATGTAATTAAATTTAATTACGAGTACTTTTAATTGTTCTTGTCTTTTTGAATTCTTATACTTGTTTCTTTTTAGTTGTTTCATTATTCTTACTTATATGCTTAAAAATGCCAGAAACTCGTATTTATCCTTACCCAAAACACATCAGTTTCCTTGAAATCGGTCAGCAGTCTTTTGCGGGTTGGTTTCTAGATGGAAATGTATATTGACTGACCTTAAGGTCGTAAAATTTAAACAACTTTCGAGGAATATTTTTGTATTTATACTTGTTTTAAGTATCTTGTACATAAATTTAGAATATAAAACGACTTCGAAAGTCCCCTTTAATCCGAAACCTCGACAGGAAAATGGATTCTACTGTTACAAATTCTAAAAGTCAGATATCTCCACCACGCCTCAGCGATCACATTCCGCATCAGCAGTACAGGCTGAGAAATTGAGCTATAAGCATGGATGAATTTGGTGGGGTTTTCTCCTAAGTCTGCGGCATCGCAGTCTGTTAATCGACTCAGGTGAAGCTGATCAAGAATATATAATACCTTTATATAGCTGCCTGCTTTAATGCGTCACAAACAGAAGCACAAGGTGAATATACCCTTATCACTTCGAGTGTAGAGTACAAAACGCATAGACTACAAATATGTAAGTAAGTAAAAGTACTCGTATGTGTGCATGCAATACTTTCACAGAGACCAGTAGAAACAACAGTCTGCTCAACGAACTGGGGAGCAGCACCAACGACTGGCTCGCACGCAGCTCACGTTAATATTGACCTTGATATTGCAACGCAACGCAACAGTTCCCGGTATCTTTGTATGTAGTTGCTCGAACATGCACAAAACTGGTCCAACGGACTGGGGCATCGGCAAAGCAACAAGGAGGTGATGGTGGAAATGGTGCCGGGAACTGATCAAGTAATCGTATTTCTCGGTACGAAAAACTTGAATGGTCAAGGTTTATACTGTTAGGAGAGCGGAATTTTTGGCGCACAAGTGATATATTGACTACACAATGCGACATTTGAAAACATGTTTACGTTTCCAGATCCACTGGCAAGTAGACGGGACATGTAAGTATTTTCAGTTATCTAATATACTTCAGGAAAAGTGTGAGTAAATTTCTATAAAAGGATGTTAAAGACGCGTTTTCGCATTTTTTTAAAGTAGTGCCCTATCGTGTTCTTTATTTTTTCTATTTTACTAATAACAAGTAATAACATCAATTGAATTAAATCGCAGATGCGCAATGAAAGTCAATTTCATGTTCTCTGATTTCAATTTTTCTGAGTATCTATTTGACGTATCTCGTGTTCCGATACAAACCGGGCTACGCAAAAATCAGCAAGTACTTGTAATGAGTTTCGAATACACTATCCATGGGATGATATCAAGTTTCTTAACAGGTTTAGTGAGCCTAGAATTTGACTTATTTTTCTAGATTGCAGCGATAACGTTTGACAGCGATATTGTCTCGGCTGGCAATAGAGACGGTTTTTAACTTTTAGGAACTTCTCGACGGAGTTTGATTGTCAGTTATAATTCTGCTTCAGCAGAAAACACCCAAGCGTCTAATATTACAAATCTCAGTTTTTATGAATACGGGCTGCAGTCGCATCGTACTCTGGCACACTGGCTGGAATGGTAACGTCATTGAGAAACACAGGCAGCTGAAATAATTGAGATACTCGACTTTCAAATAGAAATGAAGAGATAAATCTACTACCGTAGAAAATGGATAGAGTGACTTCCAACGGGGAAATGCAGTTATATATTAGACGCATATTATTTGGGAATCTCTTTCTCGACGCTTCAAAAATATGAAAGAGAATAAGGTGATATATTTATAATTTAATTTTGATTTCTACGTCTCCATGTTTATTCATAATTAGTTCAAAATTAACGAAGCCCACAGTTAGTCACGTCTCCGGTATGATTCAGCCAACTTAATCCATGACAAATTGCACTCACAAATCATCCCTTATGAAAATATTTACACAATCCGATCGAGTCCTTCACCATGTAGAGCTCCTTTGTTAGGACTTCATTATCTGTTGTGTTGTGATTAACTCGCAAAAGCAAAACGCAAAAAAATCGACAAAAGTAGAGCGAGAAAGCAAACTATATGGTAAGCGAGTGAGAAAGAGATGAAAATCAGTTTACTGGGTGCCAGGATTTCATCAGGCAAACGCCTCACAATCAAAAAGGCATCGAGGTCCTTTGTGCAGAAACGTTCCTCGTCGAGTTATACCGATTAAATTTATGTTTTTCTTCTGCTTCTAGAACTCAGTACCATGAGTGCATATTTAGACAATGATGGATAAACGCTGCAAAAGTCCTCGGGTTGTCAGTCGCCCTTATTTACAATTATTTGTGCTGCATGATTATCATTCTGCTAATCAGAGGGAAATGTAAAATATGGAACTTATCAGCGCTACTTCGAAAAACGATTTCCTTTTCATAGGTAGACGGCTCGCTTCGGCGAGTGTGCGTAAATCCTATCGCGATGCGAATGGCACCCGCTGACTTCTCGGCGGGAAGAGTGAAAGAGACGGCCACAACCAGGGTGTAAACTAAGTGGTTGTCAGCTAACCAGAGCCATGGAGCCATTTTGCAAATCCCAACCAGACAATTAATAAAGCTCAAATAATGGAAGGCATCCTCAATGGCGTTAGTGGGCTACGGCACTCGCCCTGGATGATTCGCAAACAACGGAGACGTATGACATTTACATGTGTTGTCACTGTTGCAGGATCTAACAACTCAGCTAAGGGACGAGTCCAGTTCGACGCCATCTTTTGCACAAGTAAATGATCTGGAAAATTGTAAAAAGTATGCATATGAAGAAGCTTGTAAGCTGGTAAACGTGTGCACAGCGGGCAATTTAATAAAAGGTTTTACGAATGCTTTTCTCTCAAATGTTCCGGGGCTTAACTGCTTTCAAAACAATTATTCTTGATGATAATTCCGAAATCGCAAATCGCAAGGAGACGCTTGTTCCAGTAAACCGTTTTTTGGGAAAATGCTCAGTATTTAAAGTGTGTTTAGTAGTACGACGTGCGATGGTGCAGCATTCTGAGTACGTACTCTGTAGTTTGAAAATCATACCCGTTCTTAGAACACTGCCCAAATTTAAGAATATATTCAAAATATGATACATTATCTCTGCTATAAGTACTCGAAGAATTTCAAGAATATGATAGTCACGGTAAAGGTTAATTGGGATTTGTAATTAAGTATTTCGTTGCAATCTGCTGGCTTGGCACATGTGGTAATCTGTAAAGGAAAGCTTCATTAGGTGTAGCTCAGAATTTTCGCCATTTAGATATCTTTCGTTTTCAGATTTGTTCACGTCGCTAAAAGCTGAAACTAAAAAGCAACTAGTCCAAGAAGGTGCATTCGTTCCGCAGGTGTGGGCGGAAGCTTTTGCTTCATTGTTGCTGGCATTTGTGAATTCACATACAACACGACCGCAGATATCTTGTTTGGAAAAGACAGCAGAGCAAAACGTGTTTGGACCGGACTCCAGCACTCGACAGACAACCTCCTGTATTTGTTGGTGGTTTGAGTAATGCTTGGCTTAAGAATACCGAAGTCAAACAGTTACAAAAACCCCTTTTTATTAATTTTGCATTTTTATTTGAAATGAGGTGGAACAATAGGTTTTAAGTCCAGAGTTCACTAAAACATTCATGAATTAAATACTACAAATAGTACATTGCGAATTTTGTTCCTACTTTATTTGAACCGTGCAGCCAAAAATCGTTCCATTTTAGATAGTATGAGATTTGATCTCTACATAATTGGTATACACGTGTATACTCATACATATATGTACATATAATAGACTCGAATAAAAAATTGCTGAAATCCCTTTGACTGCAAGTCTTGAATTTAAAGCCTTAAATACGTTTTTATATACATATGCATCTTACTATAATAAGTTCGTATAAATGCTTTAATTTGACCCTAAATCCGTTTGCTTGAAAGAAAGAAGAAAGGGAACGCAACGCCGCTAATCTAATCTAATAGGTTTGGGAAACTGAAAATGTTTCACAATGTTTTAATTGTTTCACTGGTAATAAATACTTACTGTTATTAAATCATGTCAATTAAAAGTAATCGAACTGCGTAACCCGTTTCGTGAACCTTTGTTCGATTTCGACAACATCTTATCCAATCATTGCTTCATTCCGTGCCGCTATTAGCATTTCTACTTACGTTTTACACCCAATTTCAACTGTAACTTAAAAGATATTAACTTAAAATAGTAATCAACTGTTTTACAAGCCAACTTAAAATTAACCTTAAAAATAGTTTCTTATGTGAGATGTATGTACAGAGGTATATAGAAAGTATTTAAGTATCAGTGGTTATTTGTACAGAATTGTTGTTGAGGAATGCATTTAATTACGTTTTCTCACGAAAAAGCGAATCAACGTTTCAAGCTCTATGTTGGAAATAACAAGAAATAGTGATTTCTTCGGCCTGGCCGAAGCCGATATACCCTACAACCTCATGACCTGTGTCAAAAGATGCTTTAAGAGAACACATGGAGACTCTATATAGCATATTATGCTAAAGTTTGTGTTCGTATCAGTTTACTATCAAGTTTTTAGAAAGGAAATCTTTTTAGAGCGTATAGTAGAATATTCGGCGGAGCACTCCTACTCTTTGAAGGGTGACATAATTTGCGGAGTACCTATTTTTGACATTAGAAGTATGTATCTTATAGCTCGTCATTATAGACCACAAACACAAACTCTGTTCTGTGGACAGATAATATGTAGATAGATGGTGAAGTGTGTTAAATTTCATTCAGATATTCGCTTACTCTCAATCGTGATTTCCACAGACAGAAATCTGTCACCTAGTAGAGTTTGTATAAAACAAGCGATTGCTTCTGAAAAAGTGTGGTCTTTTCGGGTGTAATTTTATTAGAAAGCATTGAAAATGTTAAAAGTAGACCTTAATTAAACCTAAAAACTCAACCAATTGACAGAAATGAGAAACAACCCGTCCAACAATGGAACGCTAGCCTAATCAATGTTACACTTCAATTACCATTTTGAATTAAGAACTTTAGTAAGCTGATACTGGCTCAAAAAAACTTGTAATTGCGAGAATACAAAATCAACATTAAAATATAAACAAAGCTGAAAGCTTCAACTGGTAATAGAAGTAAAGTGAGCGAGCGCACTTAAATTGCCAATAAACTAGTTATATTTGTTGTTGTTTATGCTGCTTATGCTGTAGACATGGTTGACTTATTGGAGCAATTGTTGTTGTTTTGCTGTTGGTGTACCACCTGACAAACAAGTGAGTCAGTACTACCAACTATTTATTGTTTTGCGTCTTGACCAAGGTTTTTACGCTCTTCTGTATAAAAGTAGTCGCGCTGAAACTGCGGAAGGTAGTTCATACAAAACGTTGTCGACGGTGGTTCCCTTCCTTTGAGCACCGCATCAGAACATTGCACAGGATCGCTAAGCGTCGCAAAGTAGTTCGCTCGTAAAACTAGACGGATTAACGGACCATCGTAAAGGCTACCAAATTAAAAACTTTATTGGATTTTATATAGAGCAGTTTACATCGTCGCGTATCAAGAATTCCGGAGCGAAAAATAACGAAGAAGGCAAAAAATGTTTCGTTGTGTGAGTCCCAAATTTTTTGTTTGATTGTAGAATCCTGTAAACATCATCTTTACAAAGAGTTTACATATTTACGACTTTTAATATCATTTGCAGAACATCTTTACAAAGTAAATCTATGGAACGGATTTCGCATAAACTTTTAGTTCAGAATTTATTTTACCAAAATAAAAGAAATCTTCACCGAAATCATTACAAAATCTTCTAATTTGGAGATTTAAGAAAATTGAAAATCCTGACCAATACTGTAGAATCCTTGCGAAGGCCCTTTATTTTTCATACATTGAAACAGCTAGAATATAAATATGTGTACGAAAATTGACAAACAACTATTTCTTTCTCTATCAGATAATTATAACCACCATAATTGCTTTGGTTGCCAGTCAAAACTACCACCAGAATCCTCAGACGGCAGCAATCCTCAGCGAGCAGCGTTACCTCTCGGGTGATGGCAAATTTGGGGCCGCCTACACACAAGAGGACGGTACAGATTTCAAAGAAGAAACCGACTCCGATGGAACACGTCATGGCAGCTACAGCTACGTAGACCCTACTGGTCAAAGGCGTACCATCTCCTACACTGCGGGGAAAAATGGGTGAGCCAGTGTATTTTCGAAAGTATTGTAAATGAACTGAAGCATTTGTTAAAGCCTGCGGTTCGTTACGCAATCCCGTTGTACTGGTGTGTGGAGTTGGCCAGAACACGTTTCATTCTTCTATGCCGGCCACCACCCAAACCGCTGCAACAGTTAGATTTCAGTTGTAATCAGATTCAGTAAATATTAAGTGCGGTTAGCCGTGACTGTTGACTAACTCACTGACTGACTGTATCGGTGCTGGCGATCGCAGTTTTCGAAGTTTAATGGAAAATATTTTAAGCTGCCACATTAAAGTATCAGTAGCTTAAAAGTAACGATAACTTCGGAAAACCTTGTTTTGCAATAAAACCCTTCTGTAAACTTTAACAATAAATAAATTATTTTTTTTCCTTCTATCTCTATCTCGTTTTATGTACAGGTTCCAGGCCTCTGGGGAACATTTACCTGTCGCGCCACCAGCACCACCACAACCCGTTCCGCAGGCCGGTTACAATCCACAACCTCAGTATCAACCTCAAGCCGCTCCAGCCCAGCCTTCATACCGAAGCAATGACTACGATGATGGTTCCTATGATCCGCGTTTTAACGATCCCGGCTTCGGCCAACAACAACAGCGCCACCAACCGCAATCCTACCAGCCACCACCTCAGCCGCAATACCGTCCGCAACCTGCACCACATTACAACCCTGCACCACAGCCACATTACAACCCTGCACCACAACCACAGTACAATAACTACCAACAACCACAACAGCATAACTATTACCAGGCGTCAACTACACCAAACCCCCATCGTTTCTCTCCTCCAGGGAAACTGTCCTTGAATAGAACTCCAGACGGTTTCACTTACAGCTTCAACAAAGTCTAAATGGGTTGTATTATACTCCCTTTTACGCTTTTACTCTGTCTCAGGCGTTTTGATCGTCAGAATGGTGCCTGGACTTTTTTCGATCAAGAGTTTAAAAGACTTTCTTGATCGCTGTTCGAACGTTTTTTCCTCCGTAATGATTAAAATGTAAACATATTTTATTCTTTACTCGAGAGTTCTATACAAGTTTTACTAATGCTTCTATTAGAATTTTGAACCTTGTGATATAGAATGTTTATTTTATGTTATGTGTTTATGTTTTTGATAAATATCTTATACTATTTTAAGTGTGTGCTGAAATAAAAGTTAAAAATTGGACCAATTACCTTTTTCTAATCTTTACGGGTTTTCTGCAGGTTGCTCTGTCGTGAAAATCTTCCGCCAAGATTCTCAATGCCATTCACGACTATATCCCCCTCTTTGCACAGATTCTTTTTAAAGTGAAAAAGTTTCAAAAGTGAAGAATGTAAATGCCAAAAATTACAACACATGTAGTTGTTTCGTGTATAATTTCGGTTGTGTATAAATTGTACTACATATTAATTTTCGGGCCATCTAATTGTAAGCAACAAATTGTGGATTATAATTGCGCACTAGGTATCGACCAAGGAAATGTCATCTTCTGCTTGGCTTATTTGGTTTCATGGTCATTAGCGGAATTGTGAAGATTGTGCTGTTACCACAATTTGTTCTCCATCCTCTCCTACCTCGACAGAAGACAAAAAACAACGCTTCTCTATTTTACTTTCGATGTGATCAGGTTTTGATGGAACCGTCTAGATATCCTTAGATGCCTTCCGGTGTCTGTCTGTTCGTGTATACAGCACAACCGGATTTACTGTTTTCGTTTGTCGTAGAGTTTACCAAAGTCGGCTCACTCGCTGTCTTAAAGTCCTAAGATACTACCTCTCTTGATGACATAACTTGTTGATGTCTGCCGGGAAAGCATAGATTACATAGATAGGCAACTTAGAATAAAACAGCTGTTCAAAAAATTGATCGCATGTTGTTTCTTTAAATTTTCTATGCGTAGTCACAAACAAAACTTTGTTTACCCTTTTAACGGATGAGTTTGGAAAACTCGACTGAAAACAGTGAGTCTCTTACAAAACTCTTACAAAAACAAATTCAATTGAACGGTTGCAATTGAATATAAGCATAATTTGCCATATTTTTGCATATTGTTTGTGCAAACTTTCTATAATCTCTGTTACCGTGCTTTCATAAAATAAATCGGAGCGTCCGGCGTATACTTAATATTTCCAGTTTTTGTTTGCAAATATTGTCATTTGCTTCTACTTGCTACTTTCATTCTTCCCTTTATCTATAATATTTTTATCTATATCTATAATCAGTAGCCGAATCTGTTTTCCTAGGAATTGCATGAAGTTGACACTTATTACATAACCTTTTTTACAACAATTAATTAATATTGCTAATTAATACGTTTTGATTTGCTTTTCATTAAAACCTTAAATACAATTTATTTATTTATTACAATACTTTATTTGTGATATAGGCCTACTGGGGAACTAGTAGTTTCCACTAGTGTCAAATAATATAGTATGTACGCTATAACTTCCCGAATTGTTTTTTAATAAAGAAGCGGAATAGACGCATTTTAATATTTTTTTGCATTATAAATATTAGGAACATAATATTTACTAAATTTTACAATATTTTTACAATTTTAATCACAATTCTACCAAAACTTAAAAATTCCACAACACTCTTCATTGGATGACTTCAAACATTGGAAACCTTCAAACATTGGATGACGAAACTTCTTAGGGTGGCAACAGTTTGAAAAAAGGATTTTTCTATCTGACGCGTCAGAAGATTAAGCGTCACTTGCTATCTCCTTCTGCTGCAGAGGAAATACACAACGAAATTCACCACAGTAGATAAAAAATTGATATTTTTTCATCTTTATCTGATTTAAAACGAGTTTTCTATCTATGTAATCTTTGCGCGAAAGGGACACAAAAGCCTTTCGTGCCTCTGCTTTTGTAGGCCGCTGCGTGACAACTGTGATCGGCTGTTTTTTAATTTAAGTAAAAAAAAATAGAGGTATAATTCTGAATTTGTGTGGGCGTCAAACGAGTTGGCGATTGCTCCTTCACAGAGGAAACGAAATAATATATCTGAATGAAATTCAGCACATTTATGCACTTTCGCACACTTTTTGTACTAAAGCTAAAGGAATCTCTTTTGAACAGCGTAAAAGTAGGTTCAAAAGGTTCTGAGTTAAAAGAATCATTCTTTAAAAGGTCAGCAGGGTGTAGGGTACTTTTGGTTTTAATTTGCTCAAGTTGTACATTACGTTTAATAATTCCATCGAAGGCAACTACAAACGACGCAATCACATGTGTTTCTGTCGTTCTTTCTATAATGTACTCGTAATCAGGTTCCTGCAGGTTTTGTTATTTTTTCTGCAGAAAAAGTGAAAGTTCAAAATTTCATTGGTTTATTTTCAATTGATTATTAAATAAAAACCTGTTATTTTTATTGCAGTTAACTATGTCTGCATCTAAGCAGGAATCGTTTTTCTGAATTCGTTGCAGTTCTCTTATACCAACGGCATTCTTATTTATTATATCTTTGGATTTTAAGTAAACATTAATAGAAAAACTACATTGCATTTAAGGGCTTTTTCGGTTTTAAGGTTTTTTACGGTTTGGAAATGTTAAAAAGAAATGTAAAATTATTGGGTTTTCTTTTATTTAAACTGAAGTGATATTAGTACAAATGAATTCACAATTCATTCATTTTAAATGAATGAATGAAATTTAAGGAGCAAAAGAACTAAACTCACAATTAGATTTTTATTAATTCAAATTAACCACAATTATTACATTTTCACCTACCAACACTGAACTTTGTATCTTGTACGCAAACCTTTTTGACAAATAAAAATTATTGTAAAAGAGCTATTCCCAGTGTCACGGAAATCGTCTCGTCATGCTATTACGTTGTGGTCACCAAGATTTTTATTTGTAAAAATGGTTTGCGTACAAGATACAAATTTCTGTGGCTGGTTCATATCATAATTTGTGTGTCACGCAATCATAATTTAGCTCTCATATCATAATCAAATAATTTAATCTCAATCTCAAACCGAATTGGTTTGGAAATGGAATGGAAAGAGTGTTGTATGTTGTTGTAAACTTAATATTTAATATTATAAAATAAATTAAAAAATAAATTAAATATTTAGAAATTATTTTAATGTCGAAAGCACAACTTTCGAATTCGAGAAACATTACATTCGGATAACATTTCGGATACCAAGTTAAGAACTGATTTAATTTTACATTTCTTGCTGTGCTTTACATTAAGATTGTGTATTACTTGAAGTGATTCGCATGACCACACCCAACAAGTGGGATGGGAGTGGTAAGAAGCGGGAGTATCTGTGGCTTGACCTACAATTCTACCTGTTGACCTGAAGTCCTACTGTCATAATCGCCCATATTTGCCAAAAGCAGGATTAACTCTAATAAGACAATAATAAGAAGTATCGACTCTCTCTGAT
The DNA here is from genome assembly GCA_943737955.2 of Myopa tessellatipennis. Lineage (NCBI taxonomy): Eukaryota > Metazoa > Arthropoda > Insecta > Diptera > Conopidae > Myopa > Myopa tessellatipennis. The sequence continues at coordinate 60,388,988 of OX031314.1, read as the reverse complement.
TTAAATTGATAGAAGTATAGAGATAGAAAACATTACACCTTCATTACACCATTACGCAATCATAATTTAGCTAGTTCCTTCCTTACCAATGTTTGCTTTAAGGCAGATTTCTTTTCAAAGGACATACTTAATGCCTCCCACATTTCTTTCGCTGTCTTTTGATCTCGTACATATTCAATGTAATCGCCATGGATGAATGAAATAACTAACGATAACGGTAACGCATCCAATTAACGAAACGCAGCTCTTTCAGCTTCAGCGGTAGAGCGGTAGCTCCTTTACAGCTTTTATACAACCAATCGATGATAAATGTTTCTCCACTCGGAATTTTCAATTATGAAAAAACACAGCACTACTTCTATTGTATACGAATTTTATAATTTTAATTAATTTAATTAAATTTATAATTTATAATTTTAAATTTATAATTTTTTAAACTAATTTTATACGAATTTTTTATAATACGCACAAGCACACAAAGCAGAGATAATGAGAGATACATTTCTGAAATGTCAATCGTACGTTGATGGGCATGTAAATAGAATTACATTACGTATAAAATTCAAAAGTAAATTTTGATTCAAACATAAATTGCATTTTTGAAAAATGAATTCTTATATTTACCCATAAAAACACTTATATACAGGAGACGTTTTATATGCTGCTTCAGTATTTTTACACATTTATAAATATTTATACTTTATACATTCCAACTTTTAAACATTAGAACCCCAAGTTTTATATTTACCCATTCAAAGACTTAATATAAAGGAGACGCTTAAAATGCTGCTCAATACTTTTACACATTTATAACGATTGCCGATCGGAATCTCCTTGGCAAGGAACTTGCTTTGTGTTTTACTTGACTTGGCTTGACTTTTATGGGACGCACGAGATCTAATTTTTGGGGCGATCTTCGCGAATAAATACCATTCTTGTTTACTTTCTCATAATTCGAACGAAACGCTTGCGTTGGATTGGATGAATACTGCAGTTCATCTGAATTGAATTGTTCGTTTATTCGCTTCTTCTCCTTGGACTTTACGTACTGCTGGAACCGTGGATCTTTAAGTAATTGTATTTTTAACGCTTCGTCGAGCAGTTTCTGTTGATCTTCAAGATACTCTTCGATTTGTTTCTTAGATGCGACACTCTTAAATTGATGCAGCGAGTGGGAGGTCTTGGGTCTGCTTGGGTGTTGGAAGTCTTCCTGATCGGGTTCGTAGACATTGTAGCTTGAGGCAATTGAACTTAGAGGTGACACTGTTTTAGTAGGTTCCAATGGTTCGTAGAGCTGGGTATATCTGTCGGTATGTGACTTGGCCGAAGCATTCTGTTGCCCAGTTCGCATCTCTCCTTCCATATAACTGGAACTCTTATCAGTTCCATGCTTTGAAAGTTTTGTTGCTTTGCCAAACGGACGAGAAGGTTTCTTAGCTACAGAGATTGGGTGCTGAACATGAATTTGTGTGCCGATAGCATACTCGCGATTATCGTTCTTATTAGAGCCAAAAGCTGCGTTTGAAACCTCGGCAGATGTGAGCTTTTCGTCTGAAAATTCATCGTCGTCCTGTCGATTAACAGTCGAACCAATACATATAGAAGACTTTAAATATGTTTCCGGAATATTTAACTCACCCAGTCAAACAATCTTAATGGAATCTTCTTTGAAGAAGACCTTTTTGGTGTTTCCTTGCTCTCCTCCGGTAATAAATCCCTAGAAAACGAGGGTACGAAATATCGCGTGTCTTGTCGATAGTCACTTGTGGCTCCAACATGGGTGATAAAGGAATTTGGTCTGTACAGTTCTGGACTCTCTAGGCTGTGAGCGAGCCAAGGCAGCATCAGTAATATTATCTTCAAAGCAAAAAATACGGTGGTTCCATTATTTTATAAAGCATATGGACAACTGTACAAATTTTTTATTTTGAAATGAAGTAAGTAATTCGTATTTTTTAGTTTCGAAATTAGTTTAATATCATCAGCGCAAAACGCTTTAGTTTTTGGACTATGAGAGTAAACACTTTAATATTGCAATCTCCGATTCTAATTTATGATAAGTTTCAGCGCTTCTACTTACTTTAAAATAGTTACACATTCTGAAGTCTATTTGCTAAAGAAAGGCCAAATCAAATCGTTAAATTCCTGGCTCGCGTTTCTTCTTCCGGAGCGTTAGTTCACAGTCGAAATCTCAATGAAACTGAAACTGTTTGCAACAGACGCTTCGTTTTTATTTTCACTTCCGAATGACCAGCATTCGCTTTCAACACGCAGTGTTTCCCGTTTACGGTGTAAACTTAACCGGATCGACCGGATGCTATGCATCTAGATGATTGGTAGAGTGAAAAATCTGCACTTGGCTGGCGAGTATGTGAAGAAATGAATTTGAACTAGAAAGTGAGAAGAGAAGAGAAAAAACTCCGGTCTGCCCGTAGCTTAAATGCCCTACATTCTCATGATCTGTAAGACATATCTATAAATGGGATGAACCACAACATCTTTGGATATATGAAAGTAAAAACTTATAGAGTACATTGATTAATACCCGATGTAAAGGAACAGAATAGAATTTGTCTTCTAATACTTTAAAACCGGAAACCAATTGTAAAATATTATTGGGTGACATTTTATTTATCTTAACATTTAACTGTGCGTGAAATTTTCGTGAAATGTGTGTGAAAATTTGGTTTGAAACATTACATAAATAGCTACAAGCAATGTTTATAGCGATGGGTCTTGAAGAATCTGTCTGAAGTGACTCGGACTTGCGCAAAGCGTGATCTTGTTTTCCTTCCATTCTTGGTAATTTACGATATACGATTGGAGCAGCTGAGACGTCATTTGACGTGACAATTCTCTGCGTTACGTCTTGACTAACTGGACCTTTAATCTAGCTCAAAGGTATGTAGCAAGAGCTTGTCTTACGCAACAAGTGATTCGGTTGTTAATGCAGTTGAAGCAACACTATAACCAATCGTTACTGCAATAAGCAACTCAATTTAAAACGAAATTGAAAATGAAATCGATAAATATTTCATAGGCCGCTCAACTCATTTGCAACAGTACACAAACGGTTTGTAATTGTGAGTGAATTCAACAATGCCTGTTGATAATACACATTCACTTTCCGACCGCAACTGCTTCTTCAGCCAAGTTTTGTGACCGTTTACCATCAACGGAGTTCACATAACTGAGATATGTTTGAAACCTGCCGATCGAGTTTCAAAGTTACTTGAGCCATACTTTCTACGCCGTGTTGGGATCAGGATGTGAGGCTGTACGGAAGTTAACCAGTCGAATTTCTTGATCATCCAAATAAACATTGATATGGTAACAATGCAGTGCTCCTCTATCATTGGAAGGTAAGGTTTCTAGTCCTGTTCCTTGTTTCAAGAGCTAACACATATGCAGGGGTTCTGTGTGTCCTTTCCTAATCTTATTCGTTTGAGTTATCCGTAGAACAGAATTCTCTCATATTGCTTCTTTTAATTCTTGTAGAATCTTGGTTATTTTGATTAGCTGACATTTGCTCCGTTGTCGGTGTAAATGTATGTATATTACGTAAATTTGTTCTGGCAGTTGGTTAAGACATGTTTCATTTTGATCGACTTTCCAAAATAATATTTGTGATGACACAAAAATTAAAACTTCAGTTTCCACACACATTAACAAAGATGCTGCTATTATTAACAACATTCCTCGTTCAGGTGCAAATGGTTCCATTCCTCAAACCACTTACACTAAAACCGCAAACGTTGTCCCATTGTGGTCGCCTGATTTGAAAGCATTAAGAGACTCCAAACAAAAGCATGGCAACGTCGTAGTTTCTCTAAAAACTAACCTTTCTTCGGTTAGGTTACAAAATCTATTAATCCCAACACTCCTGTACCTGTATTGTGGAAAAACATTAAAAAGAAACCTTAAAAAAGCCACGAAGACCAAGTTAATGTGGATTCCAGGCATTCCACGTAGGCATCAAAGGCAACGACAACGCTGGCATTGCAGCCAAGAAAGTTATTCAACATCTTCATTCCAGCATCTAGTGACCTTGTCGCAATGAGTGCACTTAGCAGACTTAAGGAGTGATGGATGGTCTAATTATGCACATCCATACAAAGCTGTTAACCCGAATAAAATTCCTCTTGTACTTCCTCTTGTATCCTCAATATCGCCCAGCGCCCTAAAAAATATATTTTTCACGATACTCAGACTTGGTCATACTAAATTAACCCATCTCCACCTATTAAATAAGAAGCCAACTGCATGCATATTCTGCAACGGTTCCAACCTAAAAATCCACCATATCCTAGATATTTGTCCTTCAGTATCCCACCCACCATCCACTCTTTTCGAACACTTTCCCTTCCTCAATTTTATCCCATCCATCTGACTTCAATGTAAATATAATATAATTTTCAACTTTATTACTAATTTAAATTTACTGCATTTAAAAAACCGTATATGATTGAACTTTTAATTTATTCTTATATCAAAAATATGTAAATAATGTAAGAGAATTGAAAATTTCAGACTTAACATGTAGCCGATAACCCAGCTGTTAGTGCTTTATAAATGTTTATTATGATTTCAATTACAATAAATAAATAATACTACACCTAATTCTGTTTTTACGCGAGAAATCGCCCAAAAAAAGACACTGTATCCATATAAAATAAGGTCACTGGTTTCTGGTTTCAAGAATTAGCACAAAAAGTGTAAATAAAATATTGGAATTCATCGTTTTTAACAAACAGCTATTAGTAATTCGTTAGTAGCACGAAACGCACGAGAACAATGCTAGCTCAATCAGGTAGACCCACGCTAACCCGCTGCAAGGCCGAATTGCGCGCGTAGCGTCGTCTTTCCGTGGGAATTCTGTCTCCCGCAGCTGTTTTCTTCGGAGGATCCATGTAGTGGTGGTCATCGGATAGCTGCACTTCAAAACCTGCAACCGAATCTGGAGAACTGAGGTTTATTGCTGATGGTCTCCATAGAGATGTTGTGATTTCTGTCACTGGCGACGTATTTGGATTAGCCTTCTCTATTCGAGTGTATCTGTTATTATTATAATGGTTGCGGGCGCCTACAAAATGATTATCAGCATTGGACGTTGCTGGTTTCTGAAGAGAATTTTTATATTGATATTCATTCACTTTATGTCTCGCATCATAATTTGAAAAAATAGGCCTGCGCTCTGGATTTTTATGTTGTGACCGCAACCATGAAATGTTAGGATCATCATAAAATCTTTCATTATTCATGTCGCGGTGGTGATACTCATCGTAATAGTTGTTCTGGTTTTTGACAATCTGCCTTGCTTTGGGATGGACTGTCATGTTTTTCATATTCTTGTCGATGTAATTAAGCTTTGGCTCATCTTCGTAATCATACGAATTTTGCGACGCAAAGTTTTCAAAATTACTTTCATCTCTGTTGTAAAATTTAGAAGTATTATGTTCGTCTACATTTCGTTTCCCACGAACAACTTGACAAGCCTGATTTTTCATGGAATTTTCTTCGTCGTCCATACTTTTATAAACACAATCATTACGAAATTTTTCCACTTCACTCGTTCTTAGGTTTCTTACGTTGGTTTTGTTGTGTAACTTCGGACTGTTTTCCGTATTCCTCTCCAAATCCTTCTTGCTATTCATATCCATTTTGAGCTTTCGAATATTGTGCCTGCTCGTGTTATTAAAGTTCTTGTCCATACAGTCATTGAACTCGATCTTTGAGGTGTATGCCTGTTGCTTTTTCGTGTAGACCTCGTCTTCTACGCTTTCCGGCAACTCTGGGCGTGTGGTAGTGGGTTTCGGTGTTATACATTTTTTGGCCAGCTTTGATCCAAGCGAAGACTGATTTGGCTCTCGCTGATCTTGTAGGTTATCATAAAACAGAATGGACGAGTTTGCAAATTCCTTATGAAACATTCTCCTTGTGTTCACATCCTGTCGTTGTAGCTTGGTGTTTTCTGTTCTCTCATGTTGTAGATTGACTTTACCTTTTGCGCGTGCCTCCGTCGCTGACATTGTGTTCGAATCATCTGGCCAGAATAAGTGCGACTCAAGACGGTTTTTGCCCGAACCAACACGGTCTATCATCTTGGGGGGTAACCCCGTGAAAAATTTTCCATTGATCATTTTCTCTTCACTCTTCCAATTCTTCTGTGTCTCAAGCAATCAACCGCTTCATACGGTTCCCAAATATCAACTAGCTATTTACACTACTAAGAATTCGAAGGCAACTTCACCAGCTAACAGAGACAAATGTAGCTTGCTTTGTGGGCGTTTTGGCAACCGGTATTTGGCTCGTTGCTAACTTTGTGAATGACATAAGAAAAGCCTCAATCGAGCTGAGAACTACAATTGAATCTGCTGCTTGAACAACATCCATTCATCGATTGCTGACCAATATGGTGAACATTTTGTTGCCTTGTTTTTAGCTGTATTTTTATATGGCAGTTGAGTTTCTAGCGCGAAAAATTCTTCTACCAAATCACAGAGTACTTCGTTGTAAAATATACGATGTTTAAGAGACAAATATGTCAATCTCAACATTCAATCTTATGTTAACAGCTATCCAAGCAATCTTCCCACTATTCTGTAGTAAGGTTTGAAGTTATACAATACTGAACTTGTGTGTTGAATGGAACTTGTGTGTAGAAATACGTAGTATTAGCTCCTCTAAAATTGTTTCCTATTTTTTTAATAAACAATTAAAAAGTTGCAGTTTGTGGAACGAAACGTTCCGATTCAAACGAATTTTCAAACAAATGTGATTTGATTGCAGTACCGTGCAGTACTTCGCAAATGTGTAAAACTATCAATCGACGTGAATTTTCCAACGCATATTTGCATGGATAATTGGCCATGGGTTAACGGCAGCCCATTTTCCTCTGGGGGAGCGCACCCTCAGGCTCTTGAATGCTCAGTGCCTTGAAAATTTATGCTGGGAATGAGAGATATTGGCACCACTACACTACAATTTAGATATAATCCTGGCGACGTGCGTTCGGAACAGAGAATATACAACGAGTATGTATCATAAATAGATTACACAAAGGCGAATTCGAGGCAGAGAAATTTTCAACATTAGCTACAACGATTAGTGACATACTGACTGGTTGGACTCGAACTGCATATATACATATGTACATAGATATATGATATATAGATGTAAACTTAAGTGGAATAAAATAATTCTATATAAACATTAAAGAAACAAAGAATTTCAGTGCAAAGTTTTTACTACACAAATACTACGCTTCAAGTACATGACTAATACATACATACGTACGAATTTCATAATAACAATTAGGTTTTCTCTTAAGTTATAAATTTATTTTGTAAACACATTGCATTCGCCTCTGAATTTTCGTACTCATCTCTTGGATCTCAGAATCCACTCAATGAAGGATATGTGTTTTTCTTCTTAAATTAACTTAAAAATCTTTCTGCTCGTCTATGTATATTAATTTTTAATATTTATTGCAAAAGTTTTAAAATAGTTATACATTTTAAAAACATTATATGCTATTATGAATATTTTTAGCAATATTTTAATGGTTTTTTCTTAGTTTAGGAGTGTCTGTACAATTTTATGTAGTTCTTAGTAGTTTATTTTCCGTCCGTAGATTGATAGCAATTACAACAAGAAAAATAAAAATAATTAGGTATTTTGGAGTCCTAAACGAAATATTATTGGTGATAGTTTTAAAAAAACTAATTTTCTTTGCATTAGGAGTTCAATCCAGAAGAAAGAGTGTTTTTAATAAGCAACATAAAGTACGCTGATTTAAGTTATCGACCGATTGATTGGTGACTACTCCACGAGTACTCTAAAACATTTTCCGCTTTCATCTTTTTATAATTTTATACTTTATATAGTTTTTGAACGATGGCAATGTTGAAAAAACTTATTGATGCAATATCTGCAATCCAATCACTAAGAATAACTTATTAACTAACTGAAGAACTGCATTACACTGCGGACTAGTTACAGATGGCTTTGGTTGTAATTGCTTTGCGGTTTTCCATTGTGGCAGTCATCGGGTCGCATGCTTGAATGGGCGACATCACGATGATATTCGTTGGCTTTACCTCGCTGCCGGCGTAGAGGTGGCCACGAAAGTGTACCATGACATCCTGTTTTTCATTCAGCTGATAGTCGGCAGCTCCCGATCCACGTGTGATGACGTAATTGCTGCCGTTGTAAGTGACGACTGGAAAAGTGTCAGTTGCTACAGGTGCGTGGTCATGAGTGATGCCGGGTTGGCTGTGGTTCGTATTGTTCGCCAGCTGCGCCTGGAAATATGTTGCTGCTGTGGGGGAGGCGGCAATGATGTGGCTCATCTAAGGGAGAGGATGTGGTGGATAGTGAAAATAGGATGAAGTTCGCTACTAGAACGAAAATGTATGTGTTCGACAGAGAAAGAGAGAATGAGATGTTGTGATATTCTGTTGCTGTGGTTCGAAATTTTGTATATTGCTGTTGTTTGATGTTTTAGATGAAGATTAAAAAAGGTTTAGTTACTTCATGGTTGTTGTTGCTGTTGATGTTAGTGTTGTTGTTGTTGTTTCCGATTGGATTGCTGGATATTTCGGTCGATATTGGCGTTGTTGCAAAAATTGATGCTGGCTGTGTTAGTGCTGGTGGCTGGTTGTTGGAAGCAGTCACTCGCTGTTGCTGCTGTGGCACATTTAGTATCATTTGATTCTGTATGATGATTTTTTCTTTGCGATTATTGTTATGGCTGTTGCTGTGTTGCGACGAATTTGTCACAACAACGCGTTGATAGTCGTTACGATTTTTCATTGCTGCGGCCATTGTTGCATCAGCAGCGGATGTTGCTTCTGTAGTTGGTGTTGCTGTCCGTTCCTGATGTCAATACTATGAAACGACAAGAACGAAATTGAAGTGTACCTCTTTCAAGCGCACATGGCTTCATTCGTTCGCTCACCCACTCACCTCTAAATGGCTCTTGGCGTGTAGAGTCCACTCGTCCCTGTTAGAGAACATGCGCCCACACAGCTCGCACGTCCACGACAGCTGCTGCTGGTGGTGAAGCGGTATGATGATCCCAGGTATAGCGGTAGCAGCTTGACCACCATGCTGCCCGCTGGTTTGCACGATAATATTCTGCGTTGCCGCCTGCACTGCTTGTTGCTGTAGCTGCAGCTCCAGTGACTGCTTATTGTCCTCTGGTTCCGGCTCCTTCTTCTTCACCATGTTGTTGAGCCGCTTACCCAGCGGCGCAATATTAGTCGGCGTCACATGCTTGAATTTGTTCATGTGGATCACCAGTTTATCGCGACGCGCAAACGCTTTATTGCAGACCTGATGTGAGTGCAAGCAAAACAAGGATTGCAGTAGAGGAAAGGAAGAGAACACTTGCTACTACTTGCTCAGTGGCTACAACTATTTAAACATACTTCACAAATGTAAGGCTTCTCGCCGGTGTGGATGCGCATGTGTATCGTCAGCTTGTCTTTTCTGGCCAGTCCCTTGCCGCATACGGTGCATTCGAAAGCTTTGTTGGTAGCTTTAAAGGATATACGAGAGAAAATAAAAGTCGATTAAACGAACGAATCTACGAGAAAACAGTCCTTAGAATTTGTCCCCAAGGCAAAGCGTGCCTGTAACCAAAATCGAACACTGCTTGCCTTACTTTATTTTTTCTTATTGGTGTAATTTTATTTAGAAGTGTTAGTTTTCATGAAAATACCGCCCGTTGTACTCACTCTTTGAGGGATTAGTTTTCCGGATTCCCGACGAAGCCTGTTGAACCTGTTGCAGCGCTTTCAGCCGACTAGCCGGGTGCATGGAGCCGCCTTCAACGTATGGCTCGGTGAATGGTATTAGATTCGGTTTCGGTATGTTGTAGGTTATGTTATCCGGAGACCAGCTGCCCAAGCTCTGGAGGACACGAACTCCCCCTTCGAAGCCCATGCCAACGTCGTCGGGTACAGTGAAAGTGCTCTCAGCGCCCGCGGAACTTGAGGAGCTGATCTGAGGCACTTTAATTGTACTCGAGTAGTGTTGCTGTTGTACCTGCTGCTGTTGCTGGTGTTGCTGCTGCTGCTGCTGTTGGTTGCTGCCAGTGTTGATACCACTTGGGGAGCTCTGCTGTTGCTGAGAAGATTGAGTATTGTTGGACGTTTGCTGCTGTTGCTTGAATTGTATGGCTGCCTGCGCCATGTGTTGCTGCACTGCCATGTGGGCCTCGAGGTATGCATTCTTTTGGGCGACCGTCATTTTATCCATATTAACGGTACCGTCCTGCCGAAAACAACAGCAAAGTTATGTTGTTAGCTGAGCGGAAAAAGGAACTGAGAAATTAATAAGCTAACGATTAAATGAGTTTTGTTCAAGATTAAGTTAAATATGGTAATAAGGAACCCAGCAGTTCACAATATCTCATGAATCGCTCCCGTCCCTGCTTCTCGGGCAGCTAATTGCTTTAAAGGGCAATAAAAACGTACAACAGAACGGAACAGAAATTTATTACTCTCAGCTGCTTTCTAGTTTCAAAGGCATTTCAACTGCGAACTCCATGGATGTTGCACAGATTAATGTGCGTGTGCGTGGGCAAGTTTATTATATATGTATGTAGCTGTAACATGTACGCAAACTGATATCTGAAAACTGTATAAGCTGTTGAATTTTAATTTCTTGTAGCAGTTGACAATTAATTGATTCATACGCACAGTGGGCTAAACTAAAAATCCGTACATACGTCATTTTAAAAGCTTCTGCCAGAAGGTTGAGAAGATTGAATCATTCACGGGGTAAAAGGTGTTGGTTGGCTCAAAATGTATTAATTGACACCAAAATGTAAATGACTTGTAAACTCCAAACCAAAATACTCGGGAAAAATGTTTACTTTAAATTATGAGAAGGAGATAATCTAAATCAGAGATAATGAAAATTACTCAGAGATAGTAATTTTCATTGTGGAATATCGGGAACAAATTCCTGTTATTAGAGGTCCAAGATTAAGGGCCTTGGATTGGAGTGAGAAAGGCATATTGAGAAATTTCGATTTCCATAAAATTTGTAACGGATGTAACGGATGTAACGGATGTATGGATGTATGGGTATAACTTTGATTTCAGAAGGATATTCAATCAACTAAAGCGTTTCTAAACCTTTTTAACATTTTGTGTGTTTCAAGATGGTGTTCAAATAAAATATAAATTCACATCAACATGCACGAGTCTATGATACGCTAGAAACTGAAACTTTTTTACAAGAAAGAAAATTTGCAGCATATTAAGAAATTACATTTGTTTCTTTTGTTGATTAATCGCTAATGTCTGAATGTATACTTTTCATTTTCATTTCAGCCTTTACACTTCCAGATATCCACGAAGAATTTGCAGAACTCAATTTTCACTTTTTACATTTTGCAGACAATTTTCTGTTTCCGGGAGCACGCTGGCAGACAGCAGGAGCAGCAAATTAATCGATAAAACGAACTGTTTGTATATCCTTGCTTGAAAAACTCCTGTTTTTGGGAAAGTTTCTCAGAATTATTACATAGACAACTTTATTGCGACTAAAATTATTTTCATTTGAGAAACAGAAAAACACCGAATGCGACTCAAATACGGTGCACCTTGTGCTTGCGTATGTATTGCGAAACTGATTTGCCACTCATGGTGCGGATTCCGTCTTCTTGGCTTTAATACTTATGCGTAATTATGATATACCGCGAGACGGACAATGATTCGTATCGAATCGACTCACGTTGCAGCGAATCGTGGTGATTTGAGCAAATTAAACGAGAAGGTAACGAGACCAACTCAACGTAACTTCGCGCACAACGAACTCCCGCAGATTGCTAGCGACATCGGAAGCGAAAACATTTTCGGATACCAAAACGAGATTTCGTTCTTTCCGTTTCATGGCCTGTCGTCGTATTAAGCAGAAAAGCTTTTACGAATCAGTTGTTCTGTTTTTCTATTGCATGGAAAGCCATCGTTGTTGTTTGTGTGCACGTTTGTTGCGAGGATATGGAATTTCTTTCAGTGGAAGATAAAGTGCTGGGCTTTATGTGAGTGTTAAATAATAAAAGCTCGACATATAAAGAAAGAATAAAGTATGCCCAAAAAGTTCTGCTTTCGATATACAAACTTCGAATGTGTTCGAAAGACTAGTGTTTATTGTACAGAATCATTGTTTTTATATGTATATATATGTACATATAATATATACAAACACGATTTGTAGAATGTTTTTAAAACCATGAATATTTCGCTGTTCATACCCTAAAGACAAACGTGAAACGGTATATTAAGTTAGTCCTTCCAGTTACATGGCACGACAGTTACATATATTTAAGTTGTACGTATGTACATATGTATTCTTGATCAACGTCATGTCCAAGTCGATATAGTTCTTTCCATCTAATCTGAATAAAATACATATTCTTTGGTGTATTTTAATATATAAAATATTTTATTCCCACTGATCTCGCAACATATGCTAATATGTAAAACAGTTAATTCTGTTTTTAAGCTAATTTTTTTAACGTGAATTTGAAATAACGCAACTTTTTCAAATTCTGTTTTTACGCGACTAAACTTGATTTAACGCTTTGTTCGATTTATAATTTTGATGTGTAAGTATTTCTACTCGTATTATGAATTTTTTAACTTTTTATTTGTGAATTACTTTAATAATTTATTGAGAAATGAATTTTACAGTAAATATTCAATAAATACTAATTTAAAAACGATGAATTACAAATTATGCTAATTCTTGAAACGAGGAACCAGTGACCTTATTTTTTATGGATACGGTGTCTTTTTTTACGCGATTGCTTTGTACGCGAATTTTTCGAGAACCTATCTCTCGCGTAAAAACAGAAGACGGTTCTCTCGTATATATTCATTGCATATATGTATAGTACTAAATATGCATCAGAAGATGGAATATGATATCCACATATGGCAGGAACTTCACGGAGTTATTTGAGCTCCTTGACTATTCCAGCTATATTCAGCTCCTGGACTACCTCTATTTAAACTTTGGGTCGACCATTTTTTTTAAAACTGCTTTTAGAACTGCCTCCGCGTCAATCATCTACTCGGCTGTCCAGTTCACACATCCTGACAACGCTTCAACCCACCACACATTGCCGCTAGAATTCGTTTCCCCCCGTGCTGAGACACAGTGGAATGATCTCCCTGCAAGCCTCCTTCCAATTCACCTTTAACGTTAAAATAATTAATGCAAGTCTAAAGTGGACGTCAGACAGAACGCGACATTTTCGCTATGTCGGGCTCTTATGGCGCACGTCAGACAGAGAAATTTGCTTTGCTTACTTTCGCGGCGAGGAAATTTTTGCCGAGTAGCGTGATGCAAAATGTTACAGAATTTGGTACAAGGATTTGTGTATTGTCAGTAAAGGAGTATGAAAATGCTCAGCATCATAATTTATTGCGTTGCCAGCGTTATTAACTTGATTTTCGCTGTTTAACTTACACCACTTTAAGTTATAGTTTATAATTATTAAAAACTGTAATAGTACAGTTACTGAAATTATTCACATCGAAAAATTTCAATATTTCACATCAAAAACAAACTCTAAGAACGGAAAACTTTCACAATAAATAACAAAATTCCCTACAGAAAGTGTCAAATCCCATGATAATGAAATCTGTTGTACCAATACCAGAGATTGTGCAATACTGTGAATACTTTTACTGTGAAATTATATTGACTAACTTGCTCTGATACTGAAATTGAATAAATCAACTGGATTCTAAATATTTTTTAATTAATTATTTATAAACAGTCTTTAATTTGCGTAATTGTTAAACAAACATCTAGCTATATCTAGAAGTACAGATCTCCAATAATAATTATCCAAACGTTTCAAATTACCTTAATCCAATATGAACGGCTACGGTAACATTATTGCCGTGAAGCTACTACTAGCGAAATCGCTCTAGAAGGGTTCTTAAAGAGGTATAATTCTAATTGATACTGCCGCTGCTAGTTGATATAAGTATAATGTTGATATAAATCTTTGCACAGGTTTCAGCTCCTTATATAGAGCTCTATTGTGTCACTTAAACCTTTGGGGTAGAATTAAAAGCACACTTCGAATTTATGCTCAGTTGAAAAAATAAGGAGGTATTATTAATTCGCTTTATTACTCATCACAGAACCATATTTATACAGGTATTATAATTATTCACCATTTTATCTTGCATAGCTTTCGTTTTCAAAATGGCAATACCAATATCTATTGACTTCGTTTTAAAACTTTAAATGTTGGCATAAATAAATAGAAAGGGCAGAATTTACTAGTTTAAGCCTTTAGCTCACTCTCACTTAAACATATAGTGCAAAACCCTTCACATTTCTGCTCGTAAAATAAGATTAGCATTACATACATATATCAGATGTGCAATAATTCTGGCGGCAATGACTTAAATAAATGTAAGCATTGAGATCTATTTTTTCATATGTCTTCAGTTCCATTCTAATCAGATCCTCTGAAAACTATCTTGGAGCATAGCCCACTCACCTGAAAATTAATGGTTGCTGTAACCGATCTCATTGCGCCCGCGTAACCCCGTAAAACGTGTTCGATCTGCAAGCAAGAGTTTCGCCATTCAAACAAATGCTCTACCCTCAACAAACAAGGTTCGCATATTTTCTTCGGCAAATAATCGTCCTTGGATATCTGAATGCAAAACAGAAGATATAGAAAACAGAATAATATCAGAATCAAACAAGACGTATTTTCAGTGCGTATTTTTAGGTCACTTACACTTGCCGGCAGCAACGAGCGCACCTTGAATAGCAGATTCCTCTGTTCGGCTTCCTTATCGAAAAGATTAATTTTGGCGGGACCATCTTGGATGCAGCACAGCCGGCAGAGCTCCGAGAAGGTAGAGAAATTCAAATCGCTGTCATAGAAATGTTCTTGTTGTGGATGCTGCTGCTGCTGATTTTCGGTAGCCAACATAACTGCAGATATTTTTATATTTATTTAATGCTCATTTTTTATTACATTTTGAATCATCATCACGGAGCTCCGCCAACCAGAAATTTAAAGATAATTAAGATTTTTAACAGTGTATAATAAAATTTCTGCTCCCACAGCTTATATTCCTTTACTACACTCGTGGGTTGTCAGGCGTATATCTTCTATGAGTACGCGCTGGCAGCACAATATACATACCTAGCCTCCAGTACGGCAGATTTCTTGGTCTCACTTCATTTGATTTTATGTCCCTGACCACCCACTAACCTTGGTGAAAAATCGATAAATGCACTTTTCCAATAACGCACTTCCTAAACTTCGCGGAAGCTATTTATCAACACAAAATTTTGCTGAACGTTTTACTCATTACTTGAATTTCCCTCCAAAAATAAATATAAATTCCCCAGCTCTCAAGATTTTGTATTTCCATTGAATGAGCATTGTTTCAAAAACTGTACCAAAAATGAACTGTTAATTTTTATATCATTATTATTTGTTTCACATTTCTTTTAGGGCCTCGCCCATATTTTAACAATTAAAATTCGCTTATTTTTAAACACTTTTTTATTTATTCCCTGACTTCAAGCAAAAACGTATGTACATACTTCCCAAACCAAACCATTCACCGGAGTTTTTGAACGAGTTTGAACGAGTGAAGTTTATTGGTTACACTGAAAACGTCGAAAGTTCAACAATGTGAGGACTTGCAATGCATCGTAAAGCTGGCATTACGATAAGAAGCAGAGACCACGTCAGAATTCAACGTTGGTGAGAGAGAAATGTAATAATTTAATAAATTACATAAGTGATGCGCCGCAAAATCAACAAAAACACCAAAGTATCGAGCATGCGCATGTAGAAATCGAAAGATATAGTAACATTTTATTACGAGCTTTATTAACGTTACGGATTGAAAAACTTCCCAAACCAAATTCAAGGGTTCAGTGTGGAAAGTTTAGATTTATATTAAGTATTCACTATTCATAAATCTCTTCCTCTCATTTTTATCGCCAAACCGATAAACTAATAACAAAAATAAATCGAAAGATTTGCAAAAAAAGTTATGAAGCATGTGCGTTTCATTAATATAATTTGAAAGGGATTTAGATTTATTCAGAACGATAATGGAAATAAATTAATGGTTCAGTTAGTCAGCTGGTTCCTCTATAACCGGCTGTTCGACCACAGTAATCGCTTCACTTTCATCAGGCTTTGGCATCTCTTCTGGTGCTTCATCAGTTACATCCTCCACAATTACTATTGATGGATCTTTTTCGACAATAATTACCGACGACGACGACGATGGAACTTTTACGACAGGATCAGATGGGGTCTGTGATTCAGGCACAGGCTGCGTTTCTATTATCACCTCTGATGGTGCGGGATTTTCTACATTTGGCACAACTGTCGGCTCTTCGATAACCGTTACGCTGGCTTTGGTAGACTCAATATCGCCGGCATCTGAAAGTTTGTCTTCATTTAAGTTTGCTCCATCGGTTGTGCCTGTAAATGCAACCTTAACATAATCTACATCAAATATATTAACATAGTATAACTCCACCTGTAACACCCGACATTCCGGCTTGATCTTGTCCCTCTGGCGCTTTAAGATGCTCCGATGTAATATGATCTAATTCGACATCTGTTGCGCCTAACGATTTACCTTGATCTTTCACTTGAGACGATCTACCATGGTCTACGTCTCCATCTGTTACGTCTAACGGTCTAATTTCAAGCAATATGCCATCATCTTCATGATCCTGCTCGAACATGTCTTCGGATTCTGGACTTTCGTCTGCAACCACTTCCTGCCACTCTATTTCCTCATCAAAATCTGCCGAGCCAGACGGTGTACTTGAATCAAGTTTCGTAGTCTTGGCTTTTACGAGAAGTTCCAAAGAGTCTGCTTTTTTTGGTGGCGGATAGCAGGTTTCGCCCCCATCGAAGCAAGAGCAAGTAATACACGAGGACGAAGTCATCATGGACGAGCCAACGGAGGTGATGGACAAGGGTTGACTGCTAGATGGGGGAGTTTCAGGAATCATTGCACAGGGTTCAGTTGCTTTGGCGGTCGGTAAGACCGATGTTGATTTTTCGTCGCTTTGTTTAAATGACTTGCCCCTGCACTGATTAGAGATTTGAGGCAATTTCGCATTGCTGTGTATCAACCATTCTGCTAGCTTGTCTTTCCAGCGCTGCGGCGAACAATTTGCGCCAGATACGAGGTCGTAAGCTTCAATCATCATATCTTTAACCAGATCACAATTCGAAAACTTACCCTCGTAGAAAGCTGATATAGGTTCACGAATGTCTGGAAGAGTTTTGAGTTTAGGAATCAAAAAAGCTTTTACTATTTGTCGTGATACCAACAATTTGGAAAAATGAAAGTAATCTCGCGGAGTACACTGTCCTCGTTAAGACTAACATGTACATTTTGCCCCATTTCTTCCGAATTTCCGCTGTAACAATAAAATGTCATACAACTCAAAAACGTAATCGAACAGCTTACAAATAGCAAACCATTGTATTCATCAGTTCTTCGACACAGTTCTCTCGGGCTAATATAAAGGCTTCCGAATTTCCCTTACTGAGCATTATAACCAAGAGCATGAACTCCTTTCTGTCCGCGTAGTCGCCGTAGAACTCCGCTGCATCTTCGGGAGAGAAGAGCAACCTGCGTTGTCCTTGAATCTGAAATCCTTTCTGCAACAACTTTAGCAGAATAGGTTTGCGTTTATGCAGGTAGTCGTTTTTTATTATCAACAACGAGTCCTCAAACATAATTTTTCCCCAATTGATTTCCACAAAGTATAACAAATATCGACAAGGAAATATATGTATGTATATTCTTAACAAATCTCAAAACAAAAAATATCGAATAAGTGTTCAAATTGAAGGGTAGGTAGCTACGATTTAAAATAAACTTTATTTATGCATCCAGTCTACATCCTCATAACTCAAGGAATCTGCATAGTCAATTCCGACAGTTGAGTAAGATGTACGCATTCGTAAAAATTTTTTTTGTTTATTATAGAAAAATTAAGTCTTGCCTTTTCCTTCCAAAGAGCTTTTGCTTTGTTTTAAGCTTAAAAGATTTTTTTATAGAATAAGTTCCTTTTCCTTCCAAAGAGCTTTTGCTTGGTTTTAAACTTAAAAGATTTTTTATACAATAAGTAGAATTGCGCTCAAACAATATAATGTATTATTAAAACGCAGCGTACTGAAGAAATGTCCATTTGACATTATAAGTTATAAACAGGACAAGAAAAAACGGCATCACAATCAAATCCGAAAGTTGTCTTGTCTGTCTTCTTCATAGTTGGTTAAGCTGTAATGTTTCCACGAAAATTTAATATTATAAAATTAACAACTAAATGTCGACTAACCGGAAATTTTTATAAAAGCTAAGCTAGAGTTTTCTTTATCAAAACATTTCCCGATCTCCGTGCAAATGTCTTCAGGGTCCACACTCCTGTCCAACAAATTCAAAATACTTTGACCGTATATTCTGATCATTTCCGAACACTGCAAAATATGAATAGAAGATTTTAATTAATAATTGGTACATAATTCAATACATTTTAATAGTTGCTCTTTCCCGTTTTAGTCTCTTAGAATATTTAACTTTATCACTATGTTTGACCAACTTTTGCCCATCTGCCAACAGTAAATTTTCTGATGGGTCTATCTCCAATAATAACGCGTTTAATCAGATATATTCTTAGATCTTCTCAGTTTATAAAGCGAAGTTACTGTACATAAAAACCATTTGTTACCCACAACTCAACTTAAAGCCCTATCTCCGAAACATTAATTTAAAAGCAAAAAAAAATTGCTTGTTCAGTTACAGTAATAATATCTTATAACTTACATTGTGATAATATTTAGCTGGCAGATTTTCACACCCTACAGACACCATATCGTGCTGCGTAATGGAATACTTATGAACATGCTGCTTAAAGAAAGGCAACAGCGATATTGTCGCTCCATGGCACACTCCGCATTCAATCACTTCATCTGTCGAATTCGTGTAATAAATAATTTTATTTTATCAAAAATTTAGTTTTCCGTACCATTTACATCGTGCACCGATTTAACGAAGCACAACATCATCTTGTTACATATTTCTTTAGGTGGTACAGTACCCACTAAGTTAATGATGATATTTGCATACTGATCTACAAACTTATCACAGCTATGCGCCACAGTCTTTGGCATCTTATTGCATATTGTCTCGATGGTGTGTTTTATTTCCTCTTGTGTTGACTTGTCCTTCAACTCAGACTCTAATCTTGTCATAACGAATTCACAGATTACACATGTTGGTGTGTCATTGGTGTCGTCTGCGAGTCTATTATACGTAACTTCAGTGTGACCCATGTTATTGGGTTTTTCGTTGGGTATAGCAATAACATCGTACTTAAGGGCCTCATCAATTTCCACTGTAAATGGTTTCATTAAAATGTATTCATTAAAATCACTTAGCGAAACTCACAGTCCTCTTGTTCGCTCCACAGACACATGCCTATTTCGCGACACATCATGCTCGGTTCCATTTCCTTTAGTATAATATCTGCAATTTTATCCCCAAATTTATTTACATATTTGTGGCATTGCGTTCGCAAACTTTTTCGTAATCTGTCACACGAGTGTTCCAAAGCATTCTTTATTTCGGCCTAGAAAATCAAGTTACCATAAATATCTTCATTTGATTAAATCTCTCCTTCGGCTACCTTTGTCGGGTTTTTACCAATCTTCTTTTCTGCATTCTTTATAATTTCTTCACACATCCAGCAATTTGGAGTTACTGTATCACTGTGTTTTTCAAAAGCTATTTCCAAGGGCAATTCGTGGCTTCCAATTTCGTTAAAGCTCATTTCCGTGCTGTCAATATCCTTGTCCTCATCCTGCTCTGAACTGATGCCCAAATCATTCAAATTGGTGTTCTTCTTGGTGCACAAATTGAGGGCCACGCAGATTTCTTGCGCCTTAAAGTTTGTGATGAGCATATCGATTAATTCGTTTGAATAAGTTTCGACAAAATCTACACACTCAGACTCCAACTTCTGTGGCAAATGCACGCAAAGATGATCCAAGACGTTCTTAATATTTTTCTGTATTTAATCCCATTTAAGAAAATAATTTAATAATCGAAACATTTTAAAAATACAGCCAATTAAAAAGAAATATATAAACCTTGGATTTATCGTCCCTAATTTTCTCCTGTGCTTGTTCCACTGCAAACAAACACAACGAACAAGTAGGCTTGTCTGAATCTAATCCTGTTTTAACCGGGTTTGGTGCAAAGATTTCCATGTCAACATGGTAAGGTTCACTTGCAGGACACATCTGCATTTTGGGACAGATCGAACGTGGGTCGAGACCTTGTATTAGGAGCGCGATCAGAGCATCGCCGTACATGTCAATGAAATTGCGACACTGGCCATGGATGCTGTTGGGCAATTTATTACAAATTCCTTCCACAGCATTTCTAATTTCCTCCTACACGTTTATTGTATAAACAAAGATATTCATCATTTATATTTTTAAAGAGCAAAACACTTACGTCAGCGGCGGGCGTGGCCAGTGTTTCCTGTATGATGTGCAATAGATACTCACACATGGTGCACAGCTGTCCATTGTCCACTAACAAGTTAGAATTGGCAGCACCCATCAGGTGGTCAATGGGCAGCTGCATGGCACTTAACTCGGTCTGTGTGAATTTCGGCTCATGAGCGCCTAGTTTCTTACGAATGGTGATTTTGATCTCAGCTGGTGGGATGGATGGCAACAGTGGCATTATTGCACTATTGTATATGGCCAACTCCTTCGCAGATGTTTTCGGACAGAGACCCATCATGAAGCATGCACCGTTAGCATCCAAATTGTTAACCAACGTCTTATAGATCTCATCGTAATATTGGTTCACAATGCTGAGGCATTCATCCCTGAAGCTCTTGGTCTGCTTACAAAATCCCTCCATAACCTGTTTGAACTCATCTTCGGTGGTGTTGGCTACCAATAAATCGCGCAAGTGATGCACCAACTGCTGACAGAACTGGCAAGAAATATCATCTCCCTTCTTTAACTCTTCGGGCATGGTTTCCAACTCAATTATATCGTCAGCTACATTTTCGGGATGTTGATGAAACTTAGAAGCACACACTCCAGAGAGGTGGCAAATTCCATCGGCATGCAAATTGGTCTCCATGTAATCGTAAATGTCGCTGAAATATGTCAGTAAAATATTGGAACAAGCATCGGAGAACGAAGACAATTGACCACAGAGATGCAGACCGTTCTCCAAGATTTCATCGCGATTTGCCTTTTTAAAATTGTCAGATATTATGCTGGCAATAGTTGTACAGTTACCACATGAAAAGTGCTTCAATGGTAACTTAACATTTATTGGGGCCTCTGGTTTAGCAGGCAGATTTGTGTTCGTTTCTACTTTGAGGGTCCCGTCCAAGATGCCATTATAGTAGCTCCCTAGTAAACCATCGATTTGAGCATTGTTGCAAAGCCCAGCAACCGAACAAACTTGCTGTAATGAAATTTAATGTAGTACGAGATTAAAATAACTTATTAATACATCTTACATCGGGATTCATTTGTGAGGTCATGACCTCAACCAGTTCGGGAATAAAGTCATCAGCTAGTTTGCAGCATTCTTTCTGAACCAGATTAATCGGTATAAGTTTGCAAGAGCCTTCAAAGACCTCTTTTAACTCTTCCAAAGTCTCGTTGCTTCGTAGTTGGTTGCGTGCCTGAGTAACCATATCTTTGCAAATCTGACAAATGGAGTCATTGTCCACAGGAACGCTTTGCTTCTCCCAAACAGTTTGAATGCAGTGGCGTACTGCATTGCAGGTTTTGGCGTTTCTATAAAAATAAAATGAAATCGGTACGTTCAATTTAAGCAAAGATTATAAACTCCAACAAACTGAATAAGAATCTTAAACTTCGACACAACAGTACAAATGTGATATTTCAGACTACTATCGCAACATAGCAATCAACAATGTGCCTCTAGAGCATGTTTAACTTTTATGTATGTGTGTATTGTACAAATTGTAAGGAAATCGCCTGTTTTCCTTCAATTTATGCGATTATGCAGTTTTAGTTTCATACAATATGAAATACTAACATAACAAATTTATATATTATATAAAATTTGCTGGGTTTTTTTCTTTTTTTATTTATTTGTAAAGTAAAGAATAGTATACTATAGCCTACATAATATAGGGAGTACAAATAAGTTCTCACTGTTTTTCTTTAAATTTTAAGGTGTATTTAAAAAGCTCATGAATATCTGAATCAAAGTATTCTCCATTGCTAGCTACTACTTTATCCCATCTTTTAGGCAATTTTTGAATTCCTTCTTGGAAAAACGATGCGTCTTTTGATTCAATCGTCATTGTCTCATTTTTTGGTATCGTCAAAAAAAAAATCGTTGATCAGCCAGGTTGCGGGTCATCGATCGAGAGCAGTAGTAGTTCCAAAGAGCAACGTTCGGTAAATATTATAATAGTAGAATTTCCCATTTAAGTGTTTCCAAATAATTTTTTACAATTCCTGCAACATGAAGTCGGGCATTGTCATGCTGCAAAATAACTTTGTCGTATCTGTTGGTCTATTGCGGTGTTTTAGCTTTCAATTCTCTGCTTAAATTGATCAATTGCCGCCTATACCGAACACCTGTAATGGTTGATTAGGTTCGTATACATAGCTCATGAGCTCGTAGTACACCACACCGAGCTGATCCCACCAGATAAAGAGCATGAACTTGGAGCCGTGGATATTCCGCTTAATTTTTTCCTTTTGGATTGTCGTAAAATCATATGGGAGGGGGGTCAATTTTCCCCCGTTAAAGCGTAATTTCTCCATTTTCTAAAAGCCCGACTTAAAAAGCCCGGAACACATATTAAAAAATAACGGTGATATCTAGATCATTCCTAAATTATCTATTTGCTCCTCAATACCCTTTTCGAATTAGGTTCCCATGTCAAATATTTTTCGAGAAAATGAATTCCCAACTCGAAATTTTAAAAAAGTTTAAAAACAGCCAAATACTCTAAACCGGATCTATGTTTTGTAGCTATTTCAAATTCCTTTATAACGGTACCAATCCTATTCCATATCTTTAATAATTTAGGAGACATTGTGATAAGAATTTTAATATACGATAAGCATATCAGTAACTATACGAGAGCAAAAAAGTTTTTGTTCAGTTTCATCAGTTGTTTAATACAAACTAAAACAACAGTAACGACAACAAATGGAAAATCATTCCAGATGCTCTTAGACGATGGAAGAGCATCTGGCATTTCCTTTATATATACGTTGGAATCCACAACGTTAAAGGTAAGCCCACCTTTTAAAGGCGCAAACTTTATCGAAAAATTGGAAATCATTATAAACATAAAAAAATGGAAATTAGAAAACCTATTTCCAAGAAAATCAGTCAGTTGACACTGAATGCCACTAAAACTTAGAACTAAAGGTATATAAACCTCAAATTAGTAAATTAAAAATTAATTAATGCAAAATGAAAATTAGAAATAAAATTAATCAAACAATTCTATTAACAAGTCAAATGCGACAAGACAATGCAACAGCAGAACCCAATAGATTTCCTCTTCTAGGCAAATACGAAGTTTGATTATGTATTATAGAAAGACTACTGCATCGTTGAATGATGTCACCGCCTCAAGATGATGGGACACCGGTATGACGGCGAGGAGCTGCCCGTACACAGGCAGCAGTTTTATGCCAACAGGTGGTTTTGGCCATGCGATGGAACGCTGAACGAGTCTCCTCACCGTATCGGAACTCGTTAATATATATCGTGGTGAATAAGTCCCTAACCGTGGGCCACGTTAAATAATCTCCGTCGAACGCGTCTGTATCGCATAGTGGTAGGTGGAAGCTGTGTGTGCCAGGTACAAGGTCAGGGAACGATAGATGATGGATCATATCACCTATCTTAGCTTCGCGCCGCACGTACCTATGGTAAGAACAGCGGAAGTTATTTTCAAAGCTGTATCCTTTTTTTTTGAAGCGTAAAAATATGAGCTTTTGGCGTTTATTTAAAATTTAAGTATATTAAATCATTAAGTATATTTTAATAAATTTTGCTAATATTGATATCAAAGATTAGTAATAAAAAATTTAAAAAAAAAAAAACAAAACGTTTCAGGTATTTTCATTATAAACAAACATATGCATTGTCAATCAAATGTGTTCTTTTCAACTGTATACTTTTGACGCTGACTATACATATACATATATACCATGTATATACATACATATACATATATACCATGTATATACATACATATACATAGGTACCAGCTTGCCTGAGTTGGCTGGGCCGCCTTCTGTTTACATTTTCTTACACCCTTCCCAACTTACCTCTTTTAAGTGGGAGGGAAGTGGGTTTCTTCCTTTATTTTCTTAAGTTTTTGAAATAAAAAAAAAATTTCATGGGTTGTGAAAAAGTTTGTGCTGTCTACGGTGAAGGTGTTTTATCAAAATCTGCTGAGCGGTTTGCTCGCTTTCGTACTGGTAATTTTAATGTGAAAGATGAGTCACGCTCTGGTCGTCCAAACCAGACCCTGTAAAAACTGATGAAATCTTGCTAAGCTTCTAAGCTTATCAACAATGTCTATATTGGTATGGAGCTAGGCATTGACCACAAAACTGTTTTAAAGCATCTACACAAGGTTGGCTGCCAAAAGAAACTCGATATATGGGTTCTTCAAAAGTTGAGCGAGAAAACCATGATAGACAGAATAAACATCTGCGATGCGCTGCTAAAACGCAATGAAATCCAGCCTTTATTTTAAGTTCTTCACCGATGGCATCATGGCTCTACTCGAAAAATGGCGAAACATTGTTGATAATAATGGAGCATTTATTAATTTTCAGACCAAAGAAAATCAGTTGAATTTTACCTAAAAAACGCCACGAACATTTTCCTAGACCTAATACCTAAGATATTATGTGGATATATTATTATGTATATGGAAAATATCATATATATTAAATGATATTATATTCATTGGTTTGGTATATAAGTTCTTTATTCATTGGTTTAACAAACTACATTATTATTTTGCATTCAAACAGATTTCAATACTTCTAAGTGTTGGGCGCAGCAAACCTCGAATTACTGCAGAACCATATGTTTTCAATAAAAGTATTATATGCATATGATGCAAACACGCATAATACACACACCAGAAAAGTTCTGTAATCGTCCTGACCGAAGTTTAATACCCCCCTAATGATTTAATATCAGAAACTGCGATTTTCTTTCTTGCTGAATACAACGCAAGTCGTAGGCTATACTATACAAAATGAAATTGATATTTGATGAGGTTCATTATATGAAAATATATTTACATGTTTTTGTGTGGATGTCGTAATAGAATAAATAAATATGATTTCCTTATCTCATTCTTTAAGAATTTCTATAATACTAAATTTTGATATCTGTCAACAATGCAGAAAACAAAAACACTGGAATTTTAACTACGCCATAATTTAATATGCGCGATTCTTCGAATAAGAATAAACATAATAATTAAAAAATATAAAGTCTGATTAAGAAACCAAATAGAAAAACAAAAATTAAGAAAACATATTAAATACGCTGGCTGCATAAAATACGCGACGTTGAAATGGTTTTAATATTGTGAGTCATTATACTATATCATTCTTATCATTAGACATTCTATTAATAAATAGGAATCAATCATTTATGTATATATCTAATTATTGTATAATCCAATTTCAATTCTGGATCTAATGTCAGTTTTTATATATTACATATGGAAACATTTTGGGTTAATTGTGAGGTTGGATGGAACACATAGAAATGTTAGTTATGAGCCTTATTATATACATACATATGTATGTATATAGAAATATTCTGCTTTTACACCAGAAATTCATTTTTACTCTGCAAAAACAGAAATTGTGGAGTATGAAATATATAGTAATAGAAAGCTCTTTTCGCAACTGAAATTCGTACAGGTACAGATTATACAGATTTTAGTTGCACTATGTAAATAATCTTTTATTAAGGAAATAACTAATTTTCTTTCACATGCATTATCAACGGAGCCATCAGTCATTAACATTTGAAAGAGTGAAATTTGTTGAACTCGTACAAATAACTATAACTTGTCTTGTGCGATGGATGAATTTGCAACAGGCAATGGTTGCAATTATTACGATAATTTTGTTGGAATTAGTAATCTTGCAAGATGTTTTATTTCTTATTACGTTTTCCCGTTTCTCTATGAAGCTGTACGTATATATATATGTACAAGTAGGTTATGCGTATTTTGTAGTATAAAGTGACGACGCAGTTCTTGGCCATCTTCCCATTCTTCGCATACATATTCATCAATTTTTAGTTTATTCAGAACTTACGTCAAATTGCTGCACCAGTAGGTTGGTCCCCAGGAACACTTCTGAATTTCCAGCAAGAGCTTGGTACCATCATCTGCACTGATTAGAGGGGATGCGGTCACCAAACAAGCACCTGTAAAAAATTTCAGTCTTTAAAATTTTTAGAGCCAGAAGAAACACCAAAAATTAATATAAAAAGTAGCAGAAATTGAATTAACACTTTTATAATTAAGTCAGTAATCATCTTACCAAAAACTATAAAAATGGCACATAAGCCTTCGTTTAAACACTTCATTTCGCAGAACCTTTCTTTCTAATAGATTTTAGACACTTCAATTAGTTAAATAACTTCATCTGTCTCGTTACCTCAAAAAACTAAAGTGATATTTTACTTCTCAATATAGCAAACGCCTAGTGATTAAATGATTCAACAATCGAAAATACCATTAAAAGTAAAATGCACTGCAAGTTTACCATATGAAAAGAAAATTGCAAAATCGCAGGGTTGCACGAATTCAATAACCCAAATAGTAACTGTGGTACCTAAGTAACTGTGCTACCTACTGCCTTGAACACATAGAAAATCGCACTGCCAATTATTCGGTGCGAACTGTCAGAAATCTTCTGCCGCAGCGAAGTTTTGGCTTGTCAAAGTCGATATAAACACACAAAAATAAGAAGAACAAGAGCGACGGCTGCGACGTAAATTTATTTTTTTCTCGTTTCCCATAAGAGGGCGTGTAACTTTGACGTTTGCACCGAATAATTCGCAGTGCGATTTCTATGTGTTCAAGGCATAAATGAGTGCATCTTGCGTTGCGTTTATCACTGCATCTTAGAAACGACGCTGTGCTAAACCAAAATAACAGCGTTGCGGCAACATATGTTCTGACAAAAAGTTTATAAACATTCACACTACATGAACATTTTTTGACATTGCCGCCAACTTCACTTCGTAGCGCAAACCAAAATTGGAATTTCGAAGTGGTCTCCGTCAATGCTTTGCTTGCTTCAGCCACTTCCACAAGACTGCGTGTTCCAATTTCATTTTGACAGAAACACAACGCAAGACGCATTAATTCAGGTACCACAGTTACTGGCTCAATCTCTTATTCTATCATTCTTAACTTAAAACAAAATTTAGATCAGTTCTGCAAAAACTTTAATTGAATATAGACACTGCAAAATCAGTACTAGTTACGTCGAGAAGCTTTACAACATCGCTAAAACAAATACGCAATGTGAAAATTTAGATGGGACTTATATGCAGTTGGGAAACACAAATAATATAGTAACCTCTTGAATTACATCTGCAGTTTCAGTTATCGTGCTACATTATTGAAACAAATAAACATCGAAATAAATTAACTTGAAATTTTTGCAATTCAGGTGGTATTTAGTTTTACATTATTTATAATAAAATATTTTATTTAATTTTATTTTGTATTATTTTATATTTTGTATGCGCATGGTCACTGAATGAACTACTTGTCCCCTTTCTTCCTTTCGGTTTAGATGTTCAAATTCAAATACCACATTTTGGATTGGGAGTGCATGAATTTCCTTCATCATTATACGTTCACTAGCTATTTGCTATTTCCGATGCTCGATCACTGTTACCTTCTATGCTGGAGGGCTTTTCCTCAAACATCCTCTAGTCAAATAGGTACCAGTGCCATAGTTTTTATTGGCGTGAGTGTTGTGGTTCTTTCGGGCGATATTGGAGCGAAATTTTCAATAACTGTATCATGGTCAATTTATATGTTATTCTCACAAAAAAATCTTAGCAATTAATTATTGCACCATTTGTCATCGCTTATCTGTGGAATTTCTAAGCAATTGCCAGTGGCAATCATTGCTTTTTGTTTACGGTTGTGGCTTTCGTTGCAGATTTTCATTCGCATCCAGTGCTGCTCTATTTTAGAGATATCACTGATATTGGATATTCAGTAAATTTCACACTCACATTTAGGCATCACACGATTACGACTTTTGAAACCAATCGAGAAACCACAGTGTGTAGCCACCGATTGTAACAATATAACATTAGTGAAACCGTTTCAAAAGTTACCACGTCTAGCCATGCTAATTGACAGCAAAATCAGTAAAAGTACCCTATAGGGTGAACTATAATCAAATATTTGACTCTAAAATATAGAGTCTATAGTGAAATTTACATAACGAATGACTGTAAATAGTCAACAATTTAAAATATAGTTTATATAAGTCAAAGTATAATTTAACTAAAGTGCACTTTATGACAGGAATATAAATATTCGAAATTATGTGAATTAATTTTTTTATTTTATTAAGAAAAAATAAAATTTAAAATAACACAAAATAAAATTGGGTTTAACTTTACCGTTTGTGAATTCCATTCCCAGCTTGTTGTTGATGTTGTTGTACTTTTTGATGCGGATTACAACAACAACAGCTTCTTTTGCGCTCTTATAGTTATAGCCCGTCGAAAATTGAAATTTTTATCAGTATATCTCCTAAACTATTAAAGGTATCTGGATGGCATGGGTACCATTATAAAGGAAATTTCCTTTATTTATATTAAGTAAAATTTTGTCGAGAAAGCATTACTTTCGAGATATATTTTTACAACTTTATTATTTTTTCTCCCATTAATTTATATTATATTGATATTATTATATTGATTTTCTCCCAAAGTCATTGGTATTAAAAGTGGGCAAAATCTGCCACGCCTACTTTTTATAGTGAATATAAATTCATCCATGCTTATAGCTCAATTGCTCAGCTTGTAGACTGAATTACTATCAAAAATGGGCGTGATCCGCCCACCAATTAAATAAAACTCCATTACACGAGAACGAATAGAAATATCTTCATGAAACCAGGAACGAATATTCTCTATCATAAGAAACTAATTGGGATTGAAAATAGAAAAAAATTAGATAATTGCCACGCCTAACTTGTGTAGGGTATATGAACTTCGGCCGGGCCGAAGTTAAAACTCTCGTTTAATTTAAAATTGAATTCAATCGACAATTGAAATGTGTTTTTTTTTTGTTATAACCAGTTGATAACATTATATAATACTATGTCTCCACCGCAGATTAACTACTTGATTATAGCCATTATCTTGGTTATGGCAGTAATCAACCATATTTACTTGATTATGAATACAATTTATAATCAACCTCATATTCATAAGAACATGTGGAAATGAAACGTTGTCAAAAAAAGAATGACAGCTAATGACAGCTCTTCTTTCAAATTCGGAAAATCGTAACCGAAATAATTTTGTACTTCAAGAAATATAAACAAACGACTGACAGCACGCTTTTGTCAGTTGGTGGAGATATGTTGATTTGCTGACTTGATTATACGTAATCAAATAGAGGAAAATATGCGGTGGAGACATGCTATTAATCAAATTAATTATATAATCAAATAACAAAGTTTCGATAATTAAAAGTAAAAGCGCAAACTTGAAATTTGCCTAAGTAAAAAACTGCAGATTTCTAAATTATAACACACGTAGCCTAAAAATTTTCTAAAAATTTAAACAATTTTCTTCCATTAAAAAAAATCAGGTCTAATATAATATTATTTTATCTTTTGTCCGCCGTGATATTTTATTAAAAATTTGTTATAAAAAGGAAACAGGAAAGCAGAGGTTGAAACTTTTATCAAAATAGTCTTTTGAATAACTGTTATAATGACTTTTAAAAATAAAAATCACAAAATGCTTAGGCAACAATTTGCCAACAAGTAATTATAATATAATTGAAACGTGAAATTAATAATAATTAGCCAAGTGCAAAATGATTGCAAGCACAGGAGATCAAATTTTAGTGCTGTAGCTTTACAAATACCGTCCAAGGCGCCCGAGAAGATTGAAGTTTTTGTCGATAATATTCCTCTGCAAGTGCTTCCGGGCCTACTTCCAAGTAGTAATTGCCTTTGTGTTTAGTGGAGGTGGAAAAAAGTCCGAAACCAGTCGCAGCCTGTGCTATGCCAGTGATGAAGGGGTGGCGAATAAAGACCAACTCGAAAATGACACGCAAGGCTCACGAGGGTGTGATGGAATTCTTGCTCATGAAACCATGAACTGTTTAATTGTATAAGCCATTGAATGAGCTATAGTTTTACAAACAACTTTACTGATAAGCGTTTCATTACAATAAATTATATATGTTTACATTATTACACATAGTGCAATACACATATATACACCAACATTTTTATTATAATAAATTATATATGTTTATTATTATTATTACCATTTGAAATGTTATTTTTATTACCATTTGAAACGTTAGCACAGAAAATGGTATCACAACCGGTTAATCAACTGGTTAATTTACCGGTACCGATACCCGAATGATATGGTATTGCAACCGGTTAATTAACTAGTTATTTTAACGGTAGCGATACCAAACAACTCAGTGCGAAAGAGCGCACTATATATTTACACCTATGAGTTCATGCATGTGAAAGAAAGAGATGCAAGATCGCCCGTTACAAAAGTTTCGGTTAGTTTTTTCCCAAGGCCCTGTAGAAACTAATAGAAACTTTAACCGAAACTTTGGTTAGTTGTACCAGTTAATTAACCGGTTAAATAACTGGTAGCTGTCTTGCAGGGAATGCTTTACCCAGGTTTGAAACCAGTGTCTATAGGATTTCTATAGGAATTTACTGTACCGCAAGTGGATTTTACTGGGCGTGCTAGTAAACTCATTCACTTCGGCTGTTCCGAAGTGCTTTTCTGGAATTTTTTCTGCACTTCATTCCAGCTGCCTCTTCTCGGACTGAGTTCTGTCTGTCAACTGCTGGTTGATAGTAATTTTTTACTATCAAAGGGGGAGGCAAATTAAATCTTACAAACCTTTGTCGAAAGTGTGGCAATAACTTTATCGAATTCAGCCTTGAACTTCTTTTGTTGTCTTTTCTTCGCAGGCATTTCAAAAAGGCGTCACTGTGTCAAAATTTAATTTCGGAAAATTTTCTATTGTTTGGCAATGTGTGTGAATTATTCTATTGTAGTATTTATTACTCACAATTTTTTATGATTGACTATGGTACATAGTATGTTACTGCTTGCACGTAACCAAACAATTGCAGTGACCACTATTTATTCCTCCGATGCTAGTGGTTAGGGGGATTATGAGGATGTGGTGTAGTGCTTCGGCTAGGCTCTTGCTTTTTTGTACAATACATATTTTTTCATTTTTATGAATACATTTATATTTTATTCAATATGCTTTTCAACATGAAACTTTTATATTAATACGGCGTGAAATGTTATTAATTAAGTGTTCTAAACACTCTAAATCAAAAGAAAGCCATAGTTGCCAACCAAGAGACAGAAAGAAGCCAGCGCTGCCAATTAGCTGCATTTGATATTGAAAAATATGGAAGTGGATCTCCCATGGTGTCGTCACAGCTGGCGTTGAATGTGAGTTTTTAACTGCAGACACATACCATTCAATTGCTATTATAAGCACAACAAATACACCGTTGCCACCTCTAAGCCAAAACCAACGAAAAATACAGCATCATTTCAGAACATTGACTGCAGAAATCGTGAAGGCCGCACGTCGAGTAGAACGGCTCATGTTAGGCATCGCAGTGCAAAAACTCGTAGTTGAAGCTCACAAATAACTCAATAGGTGAATAATTCACACATGAATTTCGCACTGAATCAAAAATATTAATTTCTCGTTCTCATCAACTTACTACATATTTGTAGAAATTTCCAGGAACAAGCCGCGGGCAGACCTTTATAAGTAGTTCTCTCTCGAAATCATGCTTGAGCTTGAATAGCATAATTTGATATCATTGCTTTTATGTTAACAGAGCAAACAAAAAATTATATCTCCTTAGATTGGATATTAAATACGAGTAACGATCAACTTAATCACTATCGTATATTTCAAGTATATTTGGGGTAAGCTTTTGGTACATTGGAGTAAGCTACCAACACAAAGTGAACATCTGTTCATTCAGTACTAATATTGTCCACTTAGAAAAGAATGCACATGATCTCATAAATTTCCTATATAAAGTCCACAGGACTTGGTACGTGCGAAGATGTAGAGTGGGAAAAGAAGACTGATTTGCAGAATAGCCGCTTATTCTGTAGGTTCGTTGATCAACTATACAAATGGTGAAATATGCTAAATAGCGATTCAACACCTACTTGACTATTTTGTTGTCTAAGTTTATTGTGTGTATTGAACAGGATATTTGAGTGTCGTCCTCAAGAAATTGAATAACACTTTACCTGCCTTCTAAGTAGTACATATACGAGTAAATGTATTTCGTCGTAAATTAGAGTATAGGTAAAAATATGAAAAAATATATATATGTATGTAGTAAAGCCGATGACACCATTGGGGGTTTTTTGATAGGAACGGTTCAATGGCATTTTCTGTAAAAATAGATTTCATTCATGAATCAAAACTCTATAATTGAGACTTTCGCACAATCGAAACTTGATATTGTGATTGAAGTGAATAAATCGAGCACAATCCACTTGACGACGAGACTAACTTAAGGTAAAGGTTATCAAGCCGCTAAAAAGATCTCCCAATCTGCTAGCGTGAAGAATATAGCAGAACTCCTCACGATGGTAGAGAGGAATCAAACCTAAAACATCAGTCGGAGTAGTAATTCTTGTTGTTTATTCATAATTGAATAGGATAACGGTTAAATAAAACAACAACTCATCTTACTAACACAGCAGGTATTTACAACAAGTCTTGTAAGGCATCCACACTTCTCCGTATATTAATATTATTTCATTGGCTGCTGCTCTAATGAGTTTCTAAGTTTGCTGTTTTAATTATCATTGTTGTATATAAATATATACAGCCGTGTTTGTATACATACATACATATATTTGTGGATGCTATCCTATTTAGTTTTAAAACTATTATAAGTCTCCATTCATTAATATGAAACCAGTTGAAATGATTTTTAGTGTTATTGTTATTACAAGTAGAGTTCGCATTACTTTGTGGGTGTAAAATGAGCACCTTGAAGCAAATTCCTAGATCTGCACTAGCTTATAATTCCTATGAAAAGGGGAGACCCTATTAATCAATACACTAATCAACAGTGCCACAAAATGCACAAATTTAAGCAATTCCCTTTTGAAAATACATCAGTGAGTACTCTACATGCCGAACAGCAGCTGTTTGATTAACCTTATACCTCATCTTACATCTTGACTACCTGTTGAGAAGCATCTCTGCGCAGCATAGCTTCATGGCTGCGCAGTCGAACGACGCTGGCGACGTGATCAAACCGAAAACGTAGCACTTCTTAAATTAAATTTTTATGCAATCTTGGAGTTATTGTTAGTTGACACTCGACGACCGACGAGACTTAAACGCACCTCTTGCGCGCCTTGCTAGCATATGCCTGTAAAAAACATGGCTGTCTTTGTTGTTGTCTAGCGGACGAACGCCTTCGTTGAATCGGAAACGGATGCAGGCTGATCCCAGTGATAAATCATTAAATAAATATAATTGTGGTTTGAACATTTTAAACATAATTGTGATTTGAACATTTTAAACATAATTGTGATTTGAACATTTTAAACATAATTGTGATAATTGTGAACTGCAAAATATGTCTTCCTCTTCGAAAGTGATATCTACTGTTATGAGCGAGAGTGTACTACTTTCGAAGGCCTTCAAATGGATATCTGGCTACTCTCCCGTTACTGTCATTCTGGTGACTTCAGTCATGATTTTCCTGGTGATTTACAATAAACGGCGCGCACGGATGGTAAAACTGATGGAGAGAATACCTGGTCCAGCCTCGTTGCCATTCATTGGCAACTCCATTGAGATGAATGTGGATCATGACGGTGCGTATCTGATAGCACTCCACATAAAATATACATTCTAATAAGACCAAAATGCAATCGCAAAATGGGATTTTTATTAGAAGGAATCCTGTGGATAACTTAACAAAGCATTCTGCTTTTAAATTATATTTCTTCATATTGTTTATTGTTTCTTGTGATTGTTTGTCAGTTTGTTGATCTGAAGTTGAGTTAGTCCAAATTTGTATTTACAAATGCAGAGTCTCTGGCCATGGTTTCTTCGCACATTGTTAAATATTAAACTTATTCGCTTCCCAGAGACAAGACAAAATAATTCTCTATGGAAATAAGGTGCTAATTACTCGTAATTCATAAGAGAATGAATGAATTGTAAATAAATCGAGTAATTTTTCATATCAGCCGTGACACACCAAAATATTCACCGACACGTGAACATTTTTTAAGTTGGTTCAACCTTCGTATTTACTCTTCCTTAATCTAGTCTAGCAGAAGCTAATACTAAACTATTGATTAACACTTAAACTCTGATTCAATGTACCATAAATTCTGCGCAAAGCATTCGCTTCATAACAACATTTAACACCAACAACAACACAATCATAATGACTGCTTTGAAATGTCGACAATGACCTGATGTGTTCTATTAATCAACTCGGTATCTACTCTTTGATATAAAAAGTATTCGTCATTGTTTAAAGTTTTTACCTGAAATTTACGAACTCAAAAAAGATCTAATGCTATATTATGTAATTCCTACAGTGTGCTAAAGTTTATTAAAAACGCAAATTAGTTGCCCCGAAACTTTCGTTTCTAAAACTCCAAGACATGTGCGCAATATCAGTTTTAGTGCTAAGAAGAAGTGAACGTTATCGAGCATTGGAGGCACTTTGATTTAAAACCAAGGATTTCCAGCTGTGAATTTGAGTCAGTAAAGGAGTCTCTAAAGTATGGAATACCTTCGGAAATCTTCGGATACTATCGTTTTCCCTTCGTTTCTGAAAAGCATGTGTAAATTCAAAATAATTACCTGATATAAGTTGAAGACATCTACTTTTATTCCACTTCTCATTCAAACTGTATTTACGTCTGTTATTACAACAGACCACTTACAAATATCCGCTCCATCCATACTTTTGTGCCCGTCCATTTCATTGTGATATTAGATGCAACAGGTAAATGGCTTGGATTTGAAAATAACTGGAATAATTCGTTGTGAAAATCAAAGTCCCATCAGAAGAAGTCAATGTCGAAGTTGTTGCGTCACTAAGTGGAACAACAAATCCCACATATTTACTTTCTATGGGTTCAAAAACGGCAACTCTGCCAGACGGCAGAGTATTTTATAAACCGTTAACCTGAATCTCATTAAAATACGACTGTACAAATAGAAAATTACAGATGTTAATTTGAACTTAAAACTAATTGGGAATTCATTGGATTTTATAGGGCCACTGCCGATGTTTTTACGTATGTGTTTGTGTGAGCAGATCTAATAATAACTTATTGTGAAGTTCGAGTTTAAGTTGCTCATAAGCAACTCTTAGAGTGTGTGATTTCGGCCAGTTCGGCCGACAATATTTTTGCAGTGCTTTGGGATGGTATTTTTTGGTACATTTTCAAGTATTGTAATTCAAACTTTTAGTGTTGTTTACATTTTATAAAAGATTTCACATGCTTTTGAAACTGCTTTGCGCTGTTTGAATCAGATTTTGTACTTTTCTCACTAATTTAATTATTTTAAAGTTACTTGAGACAGTTCTTTATGATCGATATTTTCGTGTAGCTACGTTATTGGATAGAATTTCTTTCGCGAAATTTGTGTTTTTTTTTGCGATCTGCTTACAAGATTAAAATTAACGCAAAATAGGAAAAGTAGACTAATTTAATCTCTTAAACCACAAATACTCAGACCGTCTCTACGCTGTTTTTAGTAAAGATTTCACAGAAATTAGATGCATCTAAACGGTGTACCCACACTGCACATTTTTTGTAGTGTAAGAGGTTTAATTTGACTTGCTTTTAAATGGCTCACCGTTCCGGTCGCCTGTTTATTATCTTTTTCTAACTTTTCGCAGTTTTAAATCATTTTATGCAGCTTTGACAACAAAAAATCGAATTTTCTTCTCTCACTCAAATTTTATGGCTTACTTATAAATGAAAATATATTGTATCTTAATAAATAATATGATTTTAGCTAAAACTATGCTTTAAAATTAAATGAAATAAAGACTACAGCAGCAACAAGAACAAAAGCACCGTACTGCAAGAACAGTTCAAGGTGATCAAGTCATGATCACGCCAAATAGCTACTGCTTCTAAAATCGCAATAATGTATCTAAGAACTTGTTTGGCTAAAGAGATTTGTTCTTATAAAACACAAAAAAAATTAATTTTGTACATTTTATAGAGGGTTTTTTCCGTCTTTTTGATTGCAAACACTTTGGACTCAGAACCCAAATTAACAAAATCTTGTTTGTACTGGTTTTGGTGGCGGCATGGAGCAGACGAAATTGGCGTTTCAATCCCAAGGTCAACTACGAAGCTGAAATGCCAAATTGTCTGAACTTTCGGTTTTTGCAATAATTCGGAACTGTTTAGAACGTTCTTTGAGTCTTTCAATGTGGGTTAAGCAGCAATTGTATGGTTTATTGTGTTGTTTCTAAAATTGTATGTACACACAAAGAACCGAATAGTGTTGTTCTTTGTATGAGAGTACGCAAAGTACATTTTCTGCAGCAATTATCGTAACAGAAAAAATGGATACATTGTACTGTAATTTTCCCTTTCTTTTATTTATTATTGACTTGATTCGTATTCGAAATTCTTTATGCAATCAAAATTTCTAATATCCTTAGAGCGGAATCGAAGTTTCGTCAGACAATTGTCATGTTTGTCAACACGTATGAAGTGATTGTATTTATATAAATTTACATTTATGTACCCGTATTTGCTTTGTATTCTTCAGCACTAAAACAGTTGTAGTAGACACACAGCAGTACGTAGTTCATAAGTCTTGGCGAGGAGAAAGGGAAAGGAAACATTTCAGATTTATCTACAAACAATGCTGAATTCCATACTTTTACTTTTGGATGTGTTATGACTTTGGGTCTTTGTTTGTTTCCTTAGCGATTTGATAAAGAATGGGAGAAAATATTTTACACCGACAAAAATATTAAAGCTCATCGCTGACGAACTGGAGCATTGTGTGCAGCATAAAAGTTCAAATTTATATGTATTATAAAAAACATACACACGAATGTTTATACCTCAGTGCAGTGCGTGGAAACTTTAACTAAATGAATAACATGTAATTTCCATAGAAAACAAATACATATTACAGATTTTTTTGAATAAAATACAAATATTTATTATGTTTTTGTGTCGTGGTGGTGTGGGGAAAGCCGTCGCGTGATGTTGGTTTGGGCCACAGCAAGCGTCGAGTCGAGCATTTTCGTGCTGGAGTTTCTCGAGGAAGAGCTGCAGCCGACGAGCGTGATATGCCATGGCCGCATAGCATTGGTGATGGTAATTCACGCCGAAGATTGGATGGTTTCACTACTGTACCACAACTGGAAGTCGTAGTTTCGTCCTTAATTCTAATATCGTATGTTGGTGTTATCGCGCTGCACTGCATCGCTGTGGCCAAGTGCATATCGTTTCTACGTGGAAGCGCAGCTGGTGGCGGCGACTGAGCCTCGAGCTCGTGCCACGTCGGCAATGGTGAGCGAAGTGGTCGTTGATGCTGATGAGCAAGCGTCGTGGGCTGGAAGCCCTTGTTAAAAAAACTTCTCTTTGAGAAGCTGCATGATGTCGAAGTCGCGTAACATCAGCCATAGTGAGCTGCGTGGATAGCAGTTCAACTTGGGATGGCTCCTAGCACCAATGGGACAAAGTCAGCCCTGTCCCATAGAGTCCTTAAAACGACATTTGGTATTAACGGTGTGTTCCTTAGCGAGCGTTGTATGCAAATCCACTTCGAATTCAACGAGATCGTCGGCAAGTCGAATGAAAGTGTCGAAGGCGAACATTGTTAAAGCACGAATTAATTGTAAAAAAAGCAGGAGCTAAAATGGAGCATAAAATGAGAAAAAATGGTGGTTTTATTTATTTTAATATTTAACATAAAACTTCTGTTTTTTGCCTACTGTGCGACAAGAGATGAGAGCACGTACAGGTCAGCGTGTGGAATTGTATAAGAGAAAAGCAACTCCACCGATGAGAGCCCTCTAACAGTGGGTCTGCACAGTTTATATCCATTGCTTCTACATGATCGCTTCTCATACATATGTACAATTTTACTTTTCAAGGACAATATTTCAATGTCTGTGTCCTGTTGCAAATCTTGTTTTTTTTTAGCTGGTGACCATTGAAATTGTTAAATGTTTCTTCAAATTCAAATTCTTTAAACACTTTTTTGAAGCCATTGTTTGCGTTGTCATTTGTCACAAAAACTTCATCCAAGTCATTTAAATTAAATCATGCAATTATTTCGTTATTTGATATGTTTCCGAAACTCGTATTTCGTATTCAATTCAAAGATTTAATTTCTCCATTTAAAAAGTTGCAATTCGACCCAACTTGAAACACCGCAATATGAATTTCCAATTTGAATTTATCTACGATATAATTAAGCTTTTTAATTCCATGAGAAACCAATTTTAGAAATGATTTGATTTCTATCATTTAATGTTGATACTGATGATACCGATTTAACTGCAGATGGCTGATAGCGGATGTATTGTATTATAGGAAACGTACAAATTACCTTTATATGACAAATAATTTCATGATAGAAATTATTAACTTCCGCTGACTAATTCGACAAATCATTGTCGAAAAAGCAAAGTTTTATGCCAAATAACTACCATCTTCAGCTGAACCAAAACCAATATTTAAATTAGTTTCAAAATTAATAAGTTCAAAGCAAAAATTGAACATGTTTCACGTCTTTTTATCACTTATCATCTAAAAATAAGATCGGCGTGATGAAAAATCCACTGTTTGCTATTTGCAGAACTGTTTATGCGTGTCACAGGATCGCAGAAGCTGTGGGGGAACCGTATCGGACTAAACAAAGCCTGGCAGGGTCCAAGCCCGTACGTCCTACTTTTTCACCCAGAGACGGTGGAGGTAATGAAATGAAAAACTGTTTTCATTTCAGAATTTATCATTCTGTCTCAATTTATGTGTCTTTACATGCGCAGCCCATCTTGAATAATCAGAAATTTATAGACAAGAGCCATGATTATGACTATCTGCAGCCATGGCTGGGGACTGGGTTGCTGACAAGCCATGGCCGTAAGTGGCACTCGCGTAGAAAGGTAAGGATTGTTAATCGACTCGTAAAGATGGCGAGAGGAACAGCAATAACTGTTGTTAAAATGAGAACTATTACCATAAATCAACTTGTTTAACTACCATGCATTTGTTTTGATTTATGAAGATTTTAACGCCAGCATTTCACTTCAAAATCTTGGACGACTTCATAGATGTGTTTAATGAGCAGAGTGCTATTCTAGCGCGCAAACTCGAATGCGAAGAAGGCTCTCCCAATTTCAATATTTTTCCTTATGTAACACTTTGCACGCTCGACATCGTGTGTGGTGAGTATGTTTCTTACGAGGCGGACGCAGTGATATTATAGGACACACTAAAAATTACAAGAATAATATTAGTTTCTGAAATCACATGTTTTCACGAAATTAATATTGATGTTCGATGAAATGATAAAAGACAAGTTGAAACCGTTTAGAAACGTTTGAGATATTATTATCGTTCGAACACATATTGTATTGTATCTAATTTGAAGTGTTTTATTATCTAGAAACCGCGATGGGGCGCAATATTCATGCTCAGAGCAACAGTGAATCGGATTACGTCAAGGCCATCTACGGGTAAGTAAGATTTACAGAACATAGTCCAAATACCTTTATAATGGTAGAAGTAGTGACAGACAGACCATCATTATCCTTGCTTATTCAAAACTCGAATCCACAACAAAGTATGGTTGTTTTGAATTTTGTATTTCTCAAAAATTTCTTAAGTTTCATTTATCACTCTTCCTGTTCTTTTTCCTCCCTGATTTTCCAGCATTGGCGAGATCATTCAAAATCGTCAGTCCAAACTATGGCTGCAATTCGATACAGTCTTTCGGTTCACCGAGGCCAGCAAACGCCATCGGCGATATATTGAGACTTTGCACGGCTTCTCCAAGAAGGTAATCCGCGAACGCAAGACCGAATTGGCGGACAACATACTGAATAACAATGCCGGCAACAACATGCCTGATGCCTACGACGATCTAGGGAAGAAAAAGCGGTTGGCTTTTTTGGATTTGTTAATCGATGCTTCCAAAAATGGCACCGTGCTCTCGAATGAAGATATTCGCGAAGAGGTTGACACATTTATGTTCGAGGGTCATGACACAACATCAGCTGCGATATCCTGGACATTATTTTTGCTCGGTTCACATCCCGAGTACCAAGATCGTGTGTACGAGGAGTTGGAGGCAATATTCGGCAACGACCGAGATACGCCTGTGACAATGAAGAATCTGATGGACATGCACTATCTAGAGTGCTGCATCAAGGACGCCCTACGCTTATTTCCCAGCGTCCCAATGATGGCCAGATCGATTGGGGAAGATGTTACAATTGGTGAGTTGTTTCAGGCATATTTTATTCATGCTTTCTACCATTTATTTCGTCGTTTTTACAGGGGATTATCTTGTTCCCGCCGGAACTACAGCCATCATCATGACATACATGCTGCACCGCAACCCAAGGGTATTCCCCAAGCCAGAACAATTCAACCCAGATAACTTTTTGCCAGAAAACTGTTCAGGACGACATCCCTTTGCATATATTCCCTTCAGTGCAGGTCCCCGTAACTGTATCGGGCAAAAATTCGCAATTCTTGAAGAAAAGGTCGTCATTTCAGCAGTTCTGCGCAAGTATAAAATTAGGTCTATCGACAGACGAGAGGACTTGACGCTGTTAGGCGAACTGATTCTGCGGCCCAAGGACGGTTTAAGGCTGAGGATTGAAAGGCGCGAATAGAAGGATAATGACGGAGAGCCACGTCACTATCTTAGTGCAGTCTAAGAGAGCAACCGTGTTTAAAACGATGAATTTGCGAAAAAGAATTGAACGTTTGTATATTATTACCAGCATGATTCAGCTTTAATTTAATTTAATTTAAATTTTTAAGTTAAGTGTTTTATTATAATGATTATGATTATAATACGATTTATATATACATTGCGATCGTGCAGGACATAATCACATAAATTATATTATAATATACGAGTATATATGGGTAGTGTATGTATGTACATACATACATCACGCATATAATATAATTCATATATTCACATACATGTACATATATACATTATATGAAAATATGTTAAACCTACATTTAATTAAAAATAAGCGTTTAATTTGAAAGCAATGTAAAACGATTGAATAAATAAAGATAGATTAGTGTTAAATATATAAAACTGGACCATGAATTAATTACAAGTGTGAAGTAGATTTATACGTAATTTATGTATTTACCTGGCTATACTATTGATAGAGTGTATCAAAAGATCCCATTTCTATTTCTTATTTTTTTAAAATGGATTATAATTAATTATAATTAAAATTAATTATAATATTAAGTTATATTATAACTATATTCTGTATGAAAATAAAAATATCAATATATTTCACAGAAATGTTTTTGCTTTATTCCAATCAAATCAATTTAAAAGCGGTACCTGTTACAGTCTTTTCCTTAAGATCTGTCTATTTTCCAATCGCCGGAAAACATTATTCCGTTGCATAAATCTGGCAATATATACGTTAGTTTAGTTTTATCGAGTTTATCGTAGAATCGCTGAAATTAGCGCGCTGCCTAAGTTGTTTGAGCGGATAATCGCTGGACAAATATCACGGAGTATACATTCTTCAGGTTCTACTACACAAAATGTTGTTTGCAGGGGAAATCCGGGAACAACATGGTTTTTGATGACTTTTTTTACCGTTACTTTTGACCGATATTCTCGGAAATAGCCTCCCCTTTTTTAGGTCGTGGCCGCCCTTTAGGATTTATGCGCGGTTGAATGTCGAAGAGGTTCACCTAATAAATATTTCCTAGAGCAAATGAGATAAAGACACTTAGATGTCGTTGGGTAGGTATCATCATTGTCTTCATTTTCACCATACATTATTTTACCAACAGTTGTAAAGTTTAGAAGTTATGAGCACTTTTATTGAATGTGGACTTTTCCCTTGAAAGGGGTTTGTTTTTCTCGGGAAGGGGATCATGAAGGTACTCCAAAAAGTATACATCGCAGAAGCCTAGTATTTTACCTTTAAAATGTGTAAAGTATGTTATACCTGCTTTTTGTATTCATAATCTAAAGGGATGTGAAAATTTATAAGCACACTTGCGTTTTCAATTATAGGTTTTTCAATTTGAGGTTTAGCGGAATTTTTCTTTCGTTTTTGTTTAATTTCAAATCACCAAATTTTTATTAAAAAAAGGTGATTAAAAGCAAATTGTTTCAAATTTGTTTGCTTATCTAATTATTGAGGATATATTCGTAACGATTGCAGAGCTTCAAATTAATCGGTTAGGTTTTTGTTTATTTTTGTGCCCTCTGAATATGGGTCTATTTTTGGATGCTTTGGAACCAAATATGTATCTCGGTCATTTCTGAAAATGTCGTCCTCAGATGCCGCTATGAGAATTGAGGAATCATCACTTTTCCAAACTAACGCAAGTTGAAGTCACTAAGAACAATGAGATGATCTGAGTGCTCCAGTTTATCTGCCACTTTTACATCATCTGGATTAAGCCATGTTTCAGTGAAAGCAATGATGTTGAATTCTAAATCAATACTTTTTAATAAAAGTTCCCTAATTTTGTATTCAGACCTCTAAAATTTTGATATTTTTATTAAAAGTACTGTACTGGGTGTAATCCTTTGTACTGAGTTTCCACACCAAACTCTGTTACTTGTAAACGATTCAAGTTTAGATTATTGCATGCAGATTTAATCGTTTCGTGATTGACTAGTTTTTTGTTTGCATAAGTATTCAAAACTTGTCCCGTTGTATTCTCTGGGTTAGTTGAAATAATCATAATTGCGAGTATCTTGTCTCACAAACGGTTCTGCTTCTGTTTTCTATTTATTTGTTCTTCTAAGATATTGACTCACTTTCCTCTCAGCGCGACACACGTCGCTTACTTAACTGTGCAAACACTTGAGTAATTATGCGATCACACAAATCCAATTTCCCAAACACTCGCAAGGAGGGTGGACTTTGCAGATAAGCCTGAAGTGCTGTTTGCTGCCGTTGGTTGTGGACAAAATATGATTAGTTTGCATTTACATGTGAATCGCTTCGTTGCCGTTCGTATTGAATTGGCACGTAAATATGGTACTCGTAACTCGGCTGTAGTTCCGGAGTCGTGGTATAACTCGACGTGCGAACGAAAGTGTTCACTTGATTGACGTCAAAATTATTTCGTCTGCATTGGCAGTGGCACACCGGGAACTTGTGGCAGTCCCACACACCAAGGCAAAGTAAGAAAAAGCAAATCACCCCTTCCTAAAGCTGTTGCTGAGATTTGTTGCTTAC
The DNA here is from genome assembly GCA_943737955.2 of Myopa tessellatipennis. NCBI lineage: Eukaryota > Metazoa > Arthropoda > Insecta > Diptera > Conopidae > Myopa > Myopa tessellatipennis. Next base: position 60,345,106 of record OX031314.1, on the reverse strand, counting down.
CAACAACCATTTTGCACTTAAAGTAAACAAAAAAGAAACGTTTAGAAGTTCATCATCTGAAATCCGAATTCGACATGGAGTTGTAGGGATCTGTCTTTAAATAGATGTAACTTAGGTTAAATAGATGTAACTTAGTGTAACTTAGGTTAAAATTTGAAACGTTTCTTAACGTAAGTTAAGAATAAAATGGAAAACAAAAAATAAATAAAAATTTATTGAAATATGACCGACATAGACCTCAAATCTTCAAATAGAGTTTCTTTTTAAGGTGTTTCCTTGGAAAAATCTTGTACCTTTTTGTATTTGTAAAAATTTATATGTGTTTAAAATGTCGGGACAAAGAATCAATTTTGGTGTTTGACGGCGACGAGAAACAGGTTAGGATAGGATGTGGCAGAACTGCGTGCATCCGGTTGTTCTCCGCCAGCAGCGCCGCAATCAAACGAAGCATAAAGACGCGGATGATGGATTGGCTGCAGAAACGAAGAGGCAAACGAGTGACGTGCCACGTGACCCACAACAAATTCACAAAGGATGCTGTTTCTGCTGCTATAATAAAACAACAACGCGTTCAAAAAGGACAACAACAACATAACACAAAAGAGGAAGCGTCAAACTCGTTCCTATTTAACGCCAGTGATGACTGAATTGATTTGCAAACAGGAGCAGCCCCCGGTGGCTCTCATTCCTAGCGAGGTCCTTCGGCACCAACGAAACGGGTGTCGGAACGAAAGGCATGAGAATGAAAACATGCGCCCCGAATGCACGCGCCTTCTAACCCGCCGAAATGACAATCGAAGCGGCCCACCGACGAACAGACACGTGTCGTCCTTTTGGGTCGCAAATGTTTCACTTGCTCGGCGCGCCACGTGGCCACAGGAGTGAGAGCTGCGAGAAAATTAAATAAATAAAACGTAATAATGCAGAAAATTGATAAACAAAAGGAAGACCTGCGAAAACGTATCGAATCTGAAATTGAAACGTACGCGCAGCGTTGCTCTCAGGTTTATTTGGGTAAATTAGCTCGAATGGCTGAGCAAACAAGCGCAATTTTATGTCCTCAACCAAAGCGGTGCAGTTTGCTCGAAATGCGTGCGAATGAACGTAGCGTGCATCAGATTGCCAGAGTTGAGCGACACGAGGAAAGTAAACAAACTAACAACGCTGCCGCTCGACGCGAAAACACAAAGATCAAGCAACTTAAATGGACTAATCTTCTTAAAAGGTCCTTAATCTGTGGCTGTTGCGGTCGCATTTTTCTACTTTTTTCGGCTGGTGTTTGATTCTGCTCCTCTTCTTCGGATGTTTCCCGCCCCCTACTGAAAAAGTATGTCGCTGAAAACGTGCAATCGGTACACGAAATCAATGAAATAATTAATTCTAAACTTGTAAAGTATGGTACGAATACAATATATGATGCATTTACGAGTGTGTACTACCGTATATAATATAATGGTAGGCTGTGTAGGTTCGTCGAGACAACAAAAAGATTGAATGGAAGGGAAATCTATTTCCCCTCGTTCAGGCTGGAGGGGTATTTTCTCAAAAAAGTCCTAAAATCAAAAAGAACGACGCGTACACATAACGTACACATTTAGAAATTGATACAACTCGAAATTTCTCAATCTTCAGAAAACGCAATTTTGTGATTGCAGCCTGATGCGTCTTCATAGGATGGAGAGAGACTCACTTTCCAATGGATTTTTCGTTTAAAAAATCAAACAAACTTTGAAAGAGTTGTTCAGCAATACAATATATGGATATACCGTATATATCCAAGTACTTTAGAAACCTTTCCACTGGTCCAGATGGAAAGACATAGCGCACTATCAAAGTGAGTTAATCTACGCGACAAATATCTGATATTAGAATCCAGTGATACAGTGATATTGGGATTTCTTAATTTCTCAGAAAACAAATTAAGTTAAACTTAGAAACTATCAACAATAAGTTCGATTCTGTAAAAGCCTTTTCAAATTAGATAAATACATTTTCGCCTGGAGGTATGTGATATATTTTTACAAACCTAACTTTCAACTTATTTTTCGCTATATTAAGAGGACAGTGTGGAGATATGTATTTACGAAATAAAGATTTTTAGAAAAATTAAATTACTCTTATGGTACGTCGATTGAATATTTTTAGCTTCCCTACATATAAATGTAAATGTGGATAAAAATGAATCTCTTACTTCTCCCCAGCACAATCTGAGTTATCTGACATGTTACGGACTTATTTTGGTACGAGAAAAACTAAGTTTACTGAACTTAAGAGATTTGATTGTTTTAGATATTTCTAATTTAATATGCGGTATGTTCATATGTATGTATGCAAACTCGAAGCTGCTTATGTTTCTAGTTCACCATTGCAAGGAGCAACAGTTGCGTTCCTCGCTGTTATTGCCTCAACGACTTCAAACACGTTAGTTGACACATGTCATGAGTACGAGCGACGAACAACAAAAAACAAATTTTTTCATTCATCGCTACTCGTTGTTAGAAATCAGCTGTTTCCGTGACAAGGCGTTTGTTACGTCCCAAAAAGAAGGACTGTCGATGTGAGCAACTGCGCAAGTCCTGCTTTGCTGTACAATATGGACGAATATCGTTTCTGAGCAGGATAATAGTATAATAGCAGCACATAAGTCTGAAGAGTCGAATGTCGTCCAAAAGAGAGGGAAACAGGCGCCATGAAGGCGTGGCCAATACAGCCGGAAATGGGCGCGGCTTGTGCCTGGTTGAGCAAAAAATGCAGGAGCTGTACGGCAAATCCATTTGCCACCAGCTCGTATTTTCTCTTTCACTGTAAGGAAAATCGCAGACATCTTCGAGTCGATGGTTGTGCTTCTGCACAGCGACCTAATTACCTTGCCTGGCCCACACTTCTTTCCTTCCTTCACCAGCTCGCACTCCTGTCGTCTTGGCTCACTGGTTTATGCTGCTTCCGTTGCAGAGAGTACTTTGTGCTAATGGCGGCTTTCTGTTGAGCAGCACTCTGACAAAAATTAATTTAAATCGATACCGGGTATTCTTCTTCATTTTTTGCCCTGCCGGTCATGTTTTCTGGCTGTCGAGTCGTTAGAACTCATTAATTAATGTGCTCGACGTCACTTATTAACCTTTCCGTTACGTCAAGGCCAAAGCGTACGCTTTGAAACATTTTTTATAAAAACTATGTGAAAAAAATACTTTCAAGTCCCACAAATCATAGTTTATTCGTAGTTTAAATTGAAAGCATTAACTTCGTAGTCCCTCTGAGAGAAATAACTATTTAGAATGGCGGCATCAATTCCTTGAGTTAATTCAGATACTTTTTGAGTAAATTGGAAAACTAAACAAATGTTTAAGGAATGCAAGATGTTTGAGTTAGTTCGTGAAATACTCCATTAAAACTTCCAGTAATTCATTTAAACTTTTGGAATCATAGAAAACAGGAAAGCTTTGCCTTCTAAAATTTCTTTTATATGTAGATTTCTTTTTACATAACTTTTATATAATTTTCATGTACGGTTTCTACTTTTTTACCATATTACAAAATTATATTTGTATATAAAGGTTTATAAAAGGTTAATTAATAAATTTTAACAAGAACATACACTGATGTCCTAACTTGAACTTCTGTTTGCAGTTTTAAAATCCAATTATACGAGTATACGAAGCCCCTGTTATGGTCTAAAACCGTCAGTGGAGCGAGCGAAAAATGTACCATTCAAACTTCATGGCTGAAATATTCGCACACATGGATCCCGGAGTCACTTATGTGCTGAACCAGTGCGAGCTACGAACGAAACCGAGGCAGCAGCCACGGACGCACACACATGGGGCAACTCAATCTCGGCCGTGGTGGAAATTCAGCATCTGCCGCATGCCGTATTGGCACCAATGTTGAAGAAACGAAAGTAAAACAAAGTGGCAACCGCACACGATTGTCTTCAAATGCGCCGAGTTCCATACCAATCAGTTATTGTCGCGTGTCTTGGGCACCATTTTGGCTCGTATTGTGCGCTTTGGAAGCTTGTCCGTCGACAGCAGCAAGGAGAAGAAAAATCAACCCAACAACAAGAAGAAAGTCACACGAACAATAATGGAGTAATGCGACACACATATGCAGTTTATTGACTGCGGCTCAAAAGTGGTTTTCGCAGAGATTTCGCTGCTGGCAAGAAGGGCAGCAGGGGGCTGCTGATCTCTGAATAAAGCCGTTGGCAAATCCTGAAAATTGACTTCGATGTGGATTGTGGCCTGGCTCAGAGAGATGTGATTGCAAAGACATGCCATCGCTGGTGTAACGAATGCGATGCATTCTTACTCTGAACTTCTCGTTACCCTGGCGATTCGCGTAATTGCGCGAGCTTCATATTCTTGACACACTGGTTCGAAGCCCCGCTGTACTCGCGGGTAGCGCCATGACTTTGGCCGTCCTTAAAATTAGTTACAGATTCCGGTCAAGAAAGAAGGCAGAAGACACATAAGCAAGCCGCGCTACGCACTCACGGAGATATCTGGGAACATCTTGAAGCACTCGCCTTACTCGCACATCCATCCAGTTGCATTTCGTTCGTCATGTAAGGGGATTACGAGGATTAGTGGAAGAGACTGCAGCCGTCGATTCTGCTTGCTCTGCTCGTTGATTCTCGGGCGCATGCTACCGCTAAAGCGAAGTCGGCGTGGTGCGGCGTCTTCTGGACCCGGGAGCACAGATCATTAGAAACATAATCCTCTGCGTTTCGTGAATTCGCTTTCAACGAGGGAGTTGGTTGCCGCACTTCCGTGCACTTTAAAGATGCGATGAATCTATTTGGTTCGTGCAACTTCTTCAATGCCAGGTATTATAAAGGAATCAAAGTATTTCGTAATATCTGACGGCTGAAATGTACATATAATGGATATCTGTCGACTCCAAAATAGAGTTACGCTCCGATAATTTTGGAGCGAAATTTATAATGAACAACAGTCGTGTGTATGTGTATATACATAAGTACATACATACATATCTGTATGAAAATAGTTTCTAGACACTTCTGTGAACAATTAAGCTTAGCACAAAAAACATAGCTTCTTATCAGCGACTACGGTTTCTAAACTATAAATTTAAGTGAAGGAAATAGAAGAAGAATTAAGAAATAAGGTCATTGCAGTGACATGTTTGTACTTTCAAGAATTAGCGCAAAAAGTGTGTAAAATTGGAATTCATCGTTTTTAAATTAATATTTATTGAATATTTACTGTAAAAGCCATTTCTCAATAAATTATTAAAGTATGTATGTAATTGACAAATAAAAAGTTGAAAAATTTATAATACGAGTAGAAATCGAACGATTTTTTAATCGAAATATTGGGTTAAATCATGTTTAGCCGCGTAAAAACAGAACCAACAAGTTCTCAAAAGTCGCGTTAAAATAATTCGCTTAAAAACAGACTTAGGTGTATATATATAAATATATTCTTGATCAGCGTCACTTTCTGAGTCTATTAATCCCTGTCCATGTCAATCCGTTAAAATCCAGTTCGAGCGTAAATCCGAATATAATATATACATATATAGTATATATGTATGTAAAATATGCGATGACATGAGATTCTCTTGTTAGTTGTCATAAAATAACAGTTCTTTACGGATATATGGAATATAGAATTGATAAAAGACTGACATCATATTCGGAATCTACGCCAAAATTTAATTTTAAAATCCTTATAAACTATAATAATTTGGTTTCGACTGCCAGTTAGGAGCTGAGATTCGTTGGAGCTTTCTTCAAAGGGTTATAGTCATGGAGCTGGGTCACTTTGCCAATATACATAGTGTTAGGATTCGACAGTTAACTCTACTACATTGGCAATAGCCTTTCATTGATCTCCTACCTCAATGGAGGAATGAATGGCTTAATAAGAATGGATTAATAAGCTTTCTCACGAAAGTACATGCCTATTCCTGGTACTTCAACGCTTCACAACTACTAAAACTTGCCTCATGCACTTTAGTTATGGATCGTAATTTAGTGGTTACACAGAAGGTGTAGCCTTAGTATACAACCGATCTGAAATCGTTTCTCATTATGTGAAAACATACGAGTATCACGATTTTGGAGGCTTCAACAACATGTCTTTTGCATGAACAGTGATCTTTGCTTTACTCGACATTTTTCCAAAAGAGCCAATTTAAGCAAATTTCCAATTCTGCATTTTTGTCGCAACATCGTGAAATATAGAAACGCATATAAAATATACTGGTTGCAGCAGTACAAATGTATGTATGTATTAATGCCCAAATTATGAGAAGAACCACTGCCAGCAGGTCGCGAATCAACGAAACACCCCAAACGCCCAACGACGTCAAACATCCTGAACCACTGCCTTGAGAGGAACCGGATGGTGCTCGTGATGGAGCACTGGCAGGGAGTGCAACATAAATACGGACACAACATAAATACGGAAAGGATCGAAATTTGACAATACACGAAATAAAAGCATTAAAATAAGGAAAGAAGCAATTGCTACAAAAAAGTAATGAAGCCAAAAACCGAAAGAATGGCGTACAAAGCAAACCACCAAAAATAAGAACACAGGAAGGAAGCCCAAAACTGAACAGAATGGCGACGAATGCAAAAAATACCGCAAATACACGTCAGTCAGCTTCCTTCGGCAAGTCAGCTTGTTAATACTCCGTAGGAGTGAACGAGACGAAACGCTGGAGCGACCGGCAGTGATATGCGCTCATTCGCACCCATGGTCACACTGCGAGCACGCACCCTGCTGCAGACGAGGGTGTGTCCTGTTCACGTGCTTTGTGCCATTCGTTAGATTCTGCTCGCCGTCTCACTCTCACTTCGTGGCAGTAAGTATCGCGATCTCGTTCGCTATCGAAGGGAAAGTAATATCACTGCCATCGCGTATTCCTTTCAGAACTGACTTTAGTTCTCACTGCGTCGCACTCGTTGCCGCTGTGTTCTGTTTCATTAAAAACGTGTGTATATGCAGAGAGAGTGCATATAGAATATACACTACGTGCAGCACCCATGTAGTGAAGGTGCTTGTAGTTCGTTCGGAGTTTAGCTGAAGCGTTTTCGAATCGTATTCGCACACGCTCTTTTTTCCCACTGGCTTTGTTGGTGTGCTTCCAGCAGATACATTCTTCACGCTGCCTATCGAATCGACTTCAATAGCGGCTTGTCTCGTCACTCGTTCAGACGCGCTTCCGTTTGCCAACCAGAAAAGCGTCACATATCCGTCTCTCGCGCCATCCGTTCGCTCATCCATCCGGGCCATCCGTGGCTACGCAACCAGCCAGTGTTCATTCTGTCAAGCCAACTCGCACATGGTGGATATTCACCTAATTACGTTCTGGATTAAACTATTAAAGTACTTAAGCCGGCGGAGCTTTTAATGCTCTTTATGTGATTAAAAACAAAATAAAATTAATCGCATTTCGCGAAAATCCCAAACACTCATTAAAAATACATTTGTCGTTTGAATACACATTCGTGAGTGGCATGCGGAGAAAATAAATCGACTTTCAGAACTTCCGAGGGACAGAATCTGAAGTGCTAGCTAGTCCCAAGTTCGAAAAACATATCAGTTTGCAACTCGACGGAAAAGTGATCTGGAACTGTCATTGATCCTGCACAATTCCTTAACTCTCGCGCAATTTACAAAGATCCACGCCGATCTACTACAATTCACACCGTTGTCAGTGTTCGGTTGTAAACGTCGACTGTGAGTGTTTATATTCAGCAATAGCCTGAGTCAATAGTTCGTCCGACAAGCAACGGAGGTCAATCCAAGTAACGTACTTCGGTATCCGGTCGATAAACAAGTGCTACCGAAACCCAAAATTGAGTGCGCGTCGAAGATCGCAGTGGATTAACTTGACAGTAGCCGGGTGAGTTAGCAATTAATTTCACAGGATCTGTTAAAAAACAATCCTTATATGTTGGTAGAAAAACCCAAACCAATTGCATAACATTATCTTTACACCCAAACAATTAAGTTTCGCACAATCCTTACATCCATTCAGGTTGTAATTTGCCTAATTAGACATAATTAACATCGCTTTGAATGTACGGATTACTTACAAGTAGTGTTGCCAACAAGAATTTTGAATTAAAAAATATCAAATCAAAATAACAAAATTAGTTTTGATACTCAAATTGAATACAATTTTTTGGTTTCTGTGAAACTGGACTTCAATTCCACGGCGATCTCAAGAATTGTGCAGTTATAATAGAATTTCGTAGTGAATTTTGCAGAAAGATTCATACTTTCAAGATTCAGTTAATACGCTAACGAAGCATTAGCATTATAAAATGCTAACGAAATGGCGGTCATTTGGCAGATATCGTTTTTCACACATAATTGTCATACACAATACCTGATAACTAAATAAGAAACGCAATAAAAAGAGTATGGTTTTTATTAAAAACAAACTCCTATAGTCTTTTTTGGATAACCATGCACTCTTTTTATTATATTGGTTTTCTTAACTTCTTGATTCCTTAATTCTGCTTCATTTTATCTGTCATTCAAGTATTTTGACTTTTGGTTTATATGCAGTTTTAATATCACTCTAGTGTGCCATCTCGTTGTTACTTATCCGTTCAGTGTTGAAATAATTGAACAATACCTGAATTCCCCTCCATTTTATTAATACGCACTGATTAATCCGCCTTTTTTGTGCAGAAGTGGAGGGAAGCACCTACAATTTGGTATATTTTTCAGTGAAATTGAATGAACGGAACAGACGCCATATACCGCTATTTCCGCCCAGAGTTTGACCATTGATCGCTACGCCACTGACTATTAAAAATAGTTTCCCGTGAACTATTATTAAATTAATCCGTATTCCATAATCCCTCGGAATTAAATTGATCACGTAGCTGACAAAATAAAAAAGAATCAGTTTGAAGAAACCACCCAGATATAAAGTTTGATTTGTGCGGGATCAATTGAGGATCAGTTGAGATTTTCTAGGCGCAATTTGATTGCGGTTTCGCTGATATGATTACATAAATCTTATTGGTGCCCATTTGTTTTGAATTGGATACGAAATCGCAATGATTGTTGAAGTGCTTTCTGAATCCGTTTGCGAGAGTGACTACACATCTTTTGAGACTACCAATAAAAATTGATGAAAATACTTATTCGGTTTGATTCGGTTCTGCTTAGTGTTTATCTCTAAATCCGAAACGATTTTGGCGCCGCTTCATGTACATAGTTCTTTCCCAATTGTGAAAATGTAGAAAACGTTAACGATTTAGAAAGAATTTCCTCCCTCCAGAAAGCTATTTCTCTCCCGCTGGTCAATGCATCCTACATTCAGCTATTTGGTGTTTATGAACGTCTTCAAATACAGAAACCTTCGCGTAGTTTTTATAACTCGTTCCAAGTATATAGCCAATGTCAACCTTCTTCGTTGGGTCAATAGAAATGTACTACCGAGCAGTCATGAAGCACTTCCACGGTGAAGCGATCAACGAGAGGAACGAGGCACGAACAGATAAGTCTCAGGTAGAACCATAAAAACTCACAGAAAAGTAAATATTTTTACATAGATAGGGACCGACGTTATCTGGTGTCGTGTCTGCGTTATCTAGTGCAATTACACCGTTTCAGTCGGGATGGAATAGAACGCTGTGAGGGGAAGCTGAAGAAGGGCTATTGTTTCCATGTGTCTTCATGGGAGTCTTATTTGTTCGTCCATTCATCCGTCTGTGTTGGCAAGCCGTCTCAAAGTTGGGCAGTTCTTCGCTAGTAAGCTGTGAGCAACACGAGTTCGGTACCCAAAAGCACCTGAAAGGTAAAAAAGAAGATAACATGAACTCGGACGTGTTGGGGTTAAGCAGGTTGTTTTATTTGTATTTCGCTTAAAGATAGGTGATAAGAAATATATTTAAATTTTTAGATAACATCTACATAGTGTTTCTATCAACTTGCGAAGTTGAGTTGCTTAACAAGTAAGAAATGTTCTTAACGTGAAATTTCGATTTCTTCTCTTTGCAGCGACATTTATAGGGAAACGAAACTTGTACTTCCAGCCACATCTTTCTGGACTCTTTTGCCCTCGTTGGAAGATACCGGCCTCAAGACGACTACTACATTCTTGCAACACATCAAGGACGTCGTCACGACGAAGTTCTCCGGCAGAGATCACCACCTGCCGCCCCTACACACCCATCATCACCAGCAGGCGGCCGCTCTGCACCACCATCAGCCGCACCAGGCTGTTGCTCAGAGCTTTTCCACCATTTTCCCCACGTACTTGGGCATGGAGCGATGTGGCGGTGGAGGCCTCGGCGTCGTTCCTAACTCTGTCAACGGTGGCGCTCTAAATGGTCTTGAGGCCATGTCGACTGAGTCCACGGGACTCTGTCTGCAGGATCTGGTCAGTGCTGGAACTGTGGCTGGAGCCGGCTCGGCTGGGTCGGCCGAAAGCGGAGGCACTACCAGCACTGCCCTGAGCAGTGGCAGCACGGGCAGCTCCACCATAAACGGCAGCACCTCGTCGGAACATCTGCACAACCATCATAGTCTGCATGATTCCAGCTCCTCGATCAGCATATCGCCTGCCATATCGGGGCTGATGCCCATTGGAAATCTGAGTCATTTGCATCACAATACTGGACAGGACCTGGTCAACAGTTACGTGCAGCATCCTCATCATGCAGTGGGGCCCCCGCATACGCCAAAACATGAGCCGTTGGAGAAACTCAGAAGTAAGTACTGAACCTTTGCTCAAGGGCGCTAAAGATATGGAATTTTCTAGAATACAAGGAAAATGCCTGCTTCTTAAAAAGCCATGGCAAATGAAAAATCTTGAAGAGGTGCATCCACACATGAAACACCGTCTCAAAATACTTGTTCAGCCAAGTACAATTAAAGAATTTGGGGTCGATTTTGCGGCCAACGAACGCTCAAATTTATACGTTTTAAACTTTGTGAAGGCTATGAATTACTTCCAGCAGCATGTACAGTTAAATGCGATCACGATCAAGAGTCTCGCCCCCCCTTTTTCAAAATGTCATTGTGTATCTGATGAAGCTACTTGTGGCTATAGTGTCAGAAATTAACAAGTAATTAATGAGCTCATAATTCACGTCACGTCCCTCGTGAGTGCTACTAGTAGGCGATGCCGAAGGTATCAAAATTATACAAAAATGGTGCGAACAGCAGCTGTAGTCGTCTTTTGCTTGACAATTAGTCACTTGGGCAACCAATGAATGACAGAGTGTGTGTGTATGCAAGAATTACCCGATTGAATAACTTAAATTAGATAAGTTATTTTTGCTGAGACTAAGCAAATAAGTGAATAAGTGATCAGATTTTGAGCAGCGGCCTGTTTTAACCAGTATGCAGTCGATTATTTCAATACGCATCAAATTTTCTCGAGCCTTTATATTTTAACTACAAAATTTGTAGTTACAAAGTACGAAACAACGAAAAGCGTTCAAAGCGCGACATAAATTTTGAAATGATGATGAGAACAATTCACCACTGTTTCGTCATGGCAACAAGTGTGCCAACTCACACTGAACATAGTCAAGCATAACCATACGAAACCATGCAAAATCATGCAAATAGTGCCTTGCTTCCACCAACACGACTGAATTTCGTGCAATCGACCCGAAAACGTCACCATCAGCTGCTCGAATTTCCATAAATTCATCACTCCCAGCAGCCAATCAACCATAATTTTTCACGCTCGAGCATGAAATTTTTGCCTAATAATTCGACGAACAGAATTTGTCATAAAAAGCACTGCCACTGCCTGCGATTGGGCAAAAGGACTCTCTCTCTCTTCGTGCCCTTGCCCTTGGAGATGGTCTGCGCGATGATCCGCACTCACTTGTTCAGCGGCGGCTCTTCACCCGTCCAAGAAATTCCTCGATGCGTAGTCACTGCGCTGTCATTCGGCATAGCATCAGTTCCATGTTCCCAATGTTCCGCCTAATTGAGCACCCTTCTGCTGTCGCTCGTGATGTTTTATTGTATTTATGGTGTACGTGGACGCTGTAAGCCGCTCAGCTAACACTTACCTCTTTGTATGCATACTCGACGGCGTTTGTGTGTTTTTGTTCTTTTGATGATTATGATTTGTGTTCTTTGTGTTGCGTTGCGTATGCTTTGGCTCCCTTCCGAATTTTTCTGAATTAGTGTCAAGTCGATTTTGTAAAATTGTGTCTGTCGTAATTCGATATGCATGCGTCAAGTACCTCGGATGAATATCGTTATGGGAATTGGATCTCAGGCGTCGAGGCGAAGCGGAAGAAGCGGAAGATCTTACCCTCCTGACATAGTGCTTTCCGTCGATTATTATTACGCTCATTTCCGATAGTAGTTGATGTTTCCGTGAATTTTATAACATCAAAAATAATATCACGTTGCATCGAGGTTGTTTCACAATTATCTCTGTGCCTGGACTTGTAAATAAAATAATTAAAAGTTTCAATATAGATGCTTAGATCTATTGTACTTAAGAAGAAATGCATTTGGCTATAAAGCTAAAAGTAAAATAATTGGCAAACAATGAAAACATTATAAAAACTAAAGAAGCGCATTTGACACTTTCTTTTATTGACTTAAGAATAATGTAATGTAAAAAATAATGTACAAATGCCAATAACTTAGGCTATGTGGTTTTTAAAGAATACTATATAAAAAATATTCAAATTAAATTTGAATAAGCTCAATCTAATAGTGGCAATTACTTATTTTCATCCTAACTCGTCCTGGAGATCCAAATGAGCTCCATACCATTTATTATTATTTAATTTCTTATCATTTTCAAATATTAATATCAATATTCGATGTCCAATCGTTTTCACGTTTCTTTATATTCCTTATTATTTAAAATGCACACGAAAAACAGAAACGAGTTTACCAAAAAATAAGCTGAAAAAATATTGTAGTAGAAATTATGATCTGCAATAAATTCTGAAAATGTTTATTTCTGTGCTTATTTTTATGCACTGTTCTTTTTTTTTAAGAAAAGAGAAACATTAAAAACAGTTTCCATCCACAGCAAGAGCGGCAGAAAAAATGGCCGTGCCATGGAGCACGCTTTTCGAATTCGGGCGAAGGCAGCAAAAAATGAATTTTATTCATGACATTATTTCAAACAGCTGCTGACAACATAATTCAAACGCATCGCCGAATGCACCGCCGCTCCAACAGACACGGACGCACCCCATGAGCATCAGGTATTAAAAAGGGCTCAGCGCAAAAACAAATGCGGCGAGGCTGTGTAGGCGGGCGTCAAAACGGCGTAAAAGTTGATTACGTGGACTTAAGTAAGGACTCTTGCAGCAATTAAAAACTCAACTCCGTCTTCCGTCATAAAAACGAATCACAAAAGAGCCTTGTGATCGAATGGCATGGCTGCCAACGATCAGCAGTGGTAGCTTTAATTATTTGAAGATGTTGCTTGAACTTGAAGCTCTCATAGTTTGTGGCTTTTTTAATGTATGTCTTGAAAAATGTGGTATTTTGCACTTTCTCGTTAGCAAACAAATTAGCACGAAAGAAAGCCATAAAAATGTTACCAAAATATTATATAAAAATGTCCAATCGGTTAAAAACAAAGAAATGTGTAGGAATTCAAGACAACCCCAAAACTGCCAATAATTGAATCCCGAATGCGCACATGTTGAGCACGTTGCGAAACCATTATTTAAACAATTTCAACAACACCAGCAGCGCAAAACAACAACAGCAATGACAACAAGCCCAGCGACAGCATCAGCTCTGAATTTGTTGCTACCAACAATCACACACGAATTAAAGCAACGCTCTGCAGGCGGACGGAGACGCACTTTGGAAAATAAACAAGCATACCTGCAACCAAACACACGGAGACAACGTGACGCTTCGCCACGTATCCTTGCCGTAGTACATGCAATGGCATTCAGTGCAATGCGGCGTGTGAGGCTGAGCGAGACTTGAATATAGAATTGTTGGTGAATTTGTTTTATACGCAATTTTTGAAACAAAATAAAACAGAATGAATGTTTGCAGTTTTCTGGCAAAGACATAAAGTTGTGTGAAGTACTCTACTTTAGACCGATATGAAAGGACCGACAATCGAGAAGCGCAACTGCTGAAAATAGTTCGAGGCGAATTCGAGGGATCTAAAGGACAGCATAAAGGGCGAAGGTGCTCAAGTTCCTGATTTAGGTTGGGTTAGATAGATTAGGTTATAAAGGCGCGTAAAAGAGCCTCAAGGTGCACTTAGTGATTGCCTTATTTGTAGATGTGTTTGTGGACAAAGAGTCATTGAATCTAACCACTGCAACCTCTGAGAAATCCTATAAAAGTTTATTTCAGTCTTTGGAAGCGCCGTGCTTGCAGGATACTCATACAGCAAATGCTTCTTCGTTTTTTCTGCTGCACAAACACTTATTGTGATTTACTCAACACTTACTATTGTACAAAAATGCCTTAAAATCTCATCTTGTTCTTGCAGTCGCTAATAGTCGTTTGTAGAGTACATATAAAGACGAAGTGTTCCGTTTTCGGCAGGCTGTTGGCGGTTTGAAGCAGCTGCACAGACTTGGACAAAACCCTATACAAATATTACCATTCTCTGCTTCGCTATTTGTTTGAAGACTTCCCCAGCCATGTAGCAATAAAACTAAAAACTACAACGTATTCAAATGTTTTTCTTTCATTCTCTTGTGATTTTATTAGTTCTTCAAAGTTTAGTTGTTGTGGGTTAAACTGGCTGATTATTATTGCTGATAAGAAAATGTTGGTGTTTTCCTTGAGTGTTTTAGAGCTTCATAACTGTCGATGTGTGGATATATTCACATATGTATGTTTGGATATTCATAGCTGTATATTCAATAAACGGCTTTCTCCTCGGAACACCTCCGAAATACTCTTTCATTTTAAATACGTCGCCGTTTTCCAAGTTGTACCAATTGAACAACTCTTTAAATATCAGTTTTCGCCATGTTTGTGTTCTCATGTCCATATTTACTCATATTATCAAACATTTTGATTTCGGCAGCCACATCCCGATGCAAAAGTCATTAAAAGGAACTCTGTTTCGTACAATGCGATATACGCCGTGCAAAAGACTGGTGTATCAAAACTTATCGCAAATTTTGAATTTCAATTGCGCGGCTGCAGCAATTAAAGCAAATCATTTCGCTTTTAGGTTGCCAGCACTGTCATTCATACCTGTGAAGAATTTCACGACATTAGCTATTTTTTTTGGTTAGTTTCGTTGTGTTTTCTGAGCTACTAAAAGTGAATTTCTCGATTTTTATAATGTGTGATTGTTTTGAACAAGGAAGTTGCATTAGAAGTTGCCGATTTCATAATCAGTCCATGTTCATGCTGCCTTTTTGTAGGAGAATTTTCCGTCGTTATGACTCGTATGTGTTACAATTTTACGTTCTGGAATATAGTACATGTTTGACATGATGCAGCTACTAATATTAACGTTAAAATATGTGGATGTTGAGAATGCAAATACGAGTAATTAGTAAACAGAAGAGGCTACATGGTCTCCGGTTTTAAAATATGTATTAAAAACTCCTAACGCATAGAAGTGGTACTGAGGATTATAGGATGAGTAATTGGTCTGCGCACGGAGTTGGTTTGGATGCTGAAACAGCAGAGAAAGAAATTTGTTTTGTTTCTCCTGTCTCGCGCCAACCATAAACAACCTATACCTCTTGTGAAAGTGTACACAGACTTGAAATAAGTGAATCTTAAACGCATTGAAAGAGGCTGCTTAAGAAAGACTACCCACTCTATAGCAACCCAGCCGAGTGGATGAACGCACACTTAGGGAAGATAGGGAAAGAACGAAGAGCCGGGCAACAAGCGCTACGAGTGAACGGTTGAATATCCGGGCTGAGGAAGTCATCCATGCTGTGCTCTTCTCCCGGGAAGATTACTTTTTGAACAGGCTAAACTTTGTGCTGATGTTATGTACATACATACGTCAAACAGAGGCACTAACTCGTATGTATTAAATATTCAACAAACGTAGTATCGATTTTACTCTAGTCGTTCGCTGATATTAAAAGTATGAGTAAAATATTTAAAGAGTGTTTGTCCCAAGTGAATGGTTGATTTGATACTAGAATGGAGATATAAGCGGATAAGGAGCTGGTAGTTCACAGCCTGATATCAAAATCATTGCTGGAAAACCATATATTGGGCTAGGTTGTAGAAGTTGTGTGCCCGACACACCTTAAAGAACCTTGTTGCCAGTGTTCCTTTGTTCCGAGATACACAGATCGACGTACGGACTCAGTTTTCTCCTCAGTGTTGCAGAACGAGTGGAGTTCAGTTAATACTTAGTTCCAAACGTCGGCGAATCACTAAGACACCCCTCAACTTTACACTGGACCCACATAATAATTCTATGAGAATTCTCTTCGACGATACTGATCGACCCTTCGCGGTACTTTTATTTGTAACCATAAATATGCACCGCAAATGACACTAATTCCAATTGACTTAATGGCTTCGCTTAGCTTAACTGTTGGAAAATTATTCCCATATGTCTGCGTACTGACAGTCCGAAGAAGCTGCAGCTGTGGGTGCTATGAGAAGCAACCCAATCCATAAATTGAGCGAAACCAACACCGATAATCACTCGTTTCCTATTTCGAACTGTTTTCACCCTAAGAAAACAAACAGTCATCACCGCAAAACAATAACCTAGAATAATACAAAACGGCACTGATTTTCGCCCATGATTTCTTAATTTTGCAACAGCAACACAGACACCATTGCTACATCTTCTTTCTACTCCGAAACACATGCACTCATATGAATTTAAATAGATGCATAGCACATCACTGGTGCTACTGGTCCTTATAGCAGAGACTGTCTAAGCTCGTCAAGCTATTTGGTAAAATAAATTATAATGTCGTTTTATCGTCAGTTACCTCGGTACATACTTGGTACATTTCCCCCATTTAACGAAGCTGCCCTTGGGTTTAGACAGATTTTTCCCTCTTTTCCCCTCACTACTGGCCTTGAGCTCAGTCCATGTTGAGGTCCTTGCTCATTACAGATATCGTGGAAGCAATTTCTAAAAATGTCGCATCCAAGATTATCGTGTGCTAAGTTTTCCAGCCAAACTCGAGACAACGCCAACATACTGCGGCTATGGCTGCTCCAGCTGTCAGTTGTGTCCGTGTTACTGATGGAAGGGGGGGGGGGGGGTGTGGGTCAGTTTGTGGCAGAAATGGTTGAGAAGGCCTCATGGTTGAATTCTTCGTGCTGCCAGGTTGTATGAAGGAAAGAAACTGAGTGTAAAGCAAACATTTTCTCTCTTATCACAAACGTTGATATTAATGAGCTCCTTAATGCAATTTGGCGTACGTGGCAACCCTGTCAAGAACCCAGCTTCAGGCTTCACTTGCCATTCTTACTTAGTGACAGATGAGTGGAGCGATTTGGGGTAAACCGACTGGCTGCTGTGCACGCTGACTGCT
Organism: Myopa tessellatipennis; assembly: GCA_943737955.2. Lineage (NCBI taxonomy): Eukaryota > Metazoa > Arthropoda > Insecta > Diptera > Conopidae > Myopa > Myopa tessellatipennis. Next base: position 60,327,654 of record OX031314.1, on the reverse strand, counting down.
TTCCTTAAAACTTATTGCTTTACGATCCAACTGAGTTTCCTCCTTTTACGTTCAGACATCCAAGGCACCTCATTATATTGCAATACAGAAAAGTAGTGTTGGGTTGTCTTTTCTTTTTCCTATTTAGGGTTGTTTGATTTTCCCTCAACTGGCTGATAAAGGATTAACTTTCGTAATGCTCTTGCCTCTGCTGCGGTCGGCATGACTCGTTGGAAGAGAGAGGAATGTATTGTATGACTCTATTTAATACTAATTTTATGAATTCTTTATTATCTCTTACGTCGCCACAACGTATGGAGGGTCAGTCGCTGAGTCGTTTTATGAATTGCAGCAACATTATTAGCAATATATAGCATTATTTTGTGACTATTACAGTGAATGCTTATTGTGGAAAGGCACTGAAGAAAATAAAAATTAGTTGCACGAATTAAGACACATTAACTATAATAGTTTGCATATTTTTATCTGTAAGAATATTCTAAAAAGTTAATATCTGCCGTTATGAGCATTCCCCTTTCTCAATTACGTTTAAGGAATAATTTTCTTAACATTTGGTCTATCTATTACTGAACTATTTATAGATCGCGATCATTTATTGCACTATTAACGGTTTCGAGGTTTCGAAAGGGTTACCAACTCGAACAGAAGGTGTATTTGTAAGTAAATGGAGTGTGAAATTAAAATGCACAGACCATATTTTAACCCCTTAGTTGCCGTTGAGAAATTGTATTAGTTTTCAACGCTGCGGCGTATTTTTGTGGCATCCATAAATTGTTAGCCGGCGCGCTGTCAAAACAGACGAGTCCAGGCATGAAATCAAAGCAGTAGCACATCCTTTAGTAGCCCTTCTTAGTTTTGTGGATGTTTGTTTGTTTTGTAGTCATATATCCTAATTCAGCTGTCAACTGTATCGTTTGTTATCACTCGTTCTTGTGCTGCAGAAACGTCAAAGTCTACGGTAGTTGAGCATCTGTCAGGACAGCACGCGGGCTCGGAAAAAAAATTCGGGCAGCCACCTAACGCACTCATTCATTGCCTCTGCCCTTCCCAGTTGTCTTTGGCCGCTAGGGCGTTTTGTTTGTTTACACGTTGTGGCTTCTCCTGTGACAGACGCTTCCATAAATTTATGGGTGTTTTTTATGAATGAAGCACCCAGACGGACGGACTAAAGGAAAGAAAACGAAAAGATGGACAGACAGTGCCTTAAACAAATAAAGGACAATAGAATATAAAATCCGAATCATTGCCACCACAGAATTTATTTGTAATCTTCCTTTGTTTCCTGCGACCGTTGTTGTTGTTATTTTATTGTGACACCCGTTACAGTGCAGAAATCGAAGTCAAAATTGGCAAACGTCATGATTAATTGTTGCGAACGCTGCATAAGGACTACCTTTCCTTATACCGCTTGCTGTTATTCATGCACATCTCTAGGTACGCCGTAGTAAACTCGGCGGGGAGTCCCCGGTTTTATCCATTCTTTCCGTGCTTCATTCCGCCCATTAATGACATTACTCTCTGTTTGCTTTGTGACTCTTTTGCCCTTCATTTGTAATTCTTGGATGCATTTCGAAAGGAATGAAGGCACTGAATTCGGCGGTTATTTCGTTAGTTAATGTGTGTGCGTGCAACGTGGAAGGGATTTCGATTGCAGGACGAGTTATTAATGTCGTTAATCGTTAATACTTTAATCTCGTTGTTTACAATTTATATTTTTTGTTCCATATTCATAGGTGTTTAGGGTGAAGTGACAGTCGCGTTGCAGTGATTTTCCGAAAGGGTGGCAGTTTGCGGCATATATTTATATTCCATATTTCCTGCATACGAGTATATATAAAAATATCATACTCGTCTATTAATTTACATATATTTTCCTGCATTAGTGAGGATTTATTAGAACTTTGATTTAATAAAAGCAATAAAACCTTTCTGGGGAAATAAACATTTAGAGAAAAAGAGCGAAAACAATAACAAATAACAATATTTAGGTTAATTTTGTCCACAACGAGCCCAAAATTGAGATCAATTTATTTCCACTTACCCAAAATTGCAGAAAATTATCAAATCCAAATCAAAACATTTATTTGAACAATACACCAAGTTTTCACTCGAAAAGCAGCTGTGACAAAAAATTGCCACCCATTTCTGGCGTTTTTAAAAGTCGAACAACGTCAGGCCCTCTTAAACCTGTGACTAGATTTCATAAAAAAGGAGAAAGATCAACATAAATAGCTACAAGAGATGAGACATCTTGCTGTAAGAACGTGATTTTGCCCCATTTTCAAATGTTGTTTTGTTTTCACTTCTCTTCTTCGATCACATTTTGTAGCATAATTCGACAGCTGCACCACCGTCATGAAACGGCTCCAAATTCTGGCGACTGCTTAACAAAGTATAAGCATCGAGAATGCAAGTCATTTTATGCATGTATAATGATATGAAAAGTAAAACTCCAAGCGGCAGAGATAACGATAGAGGATAGATAGATATATTTTTCATTCATAGCATGCAAAATGACTGCAACTGATTTGATTTTGTACCTACATATGGCTGCAAAGACGTAATTTTATCAGAACTCTATTATTTATTATTGTTGACAGGTTAAATTTTTACATTTTAGTACGTTTCCATGTTATGAGGCTTACTTACCTTCTCCGGAAGTATCTCTTTTATAATCTAAATACACTGAGTTTGGGACAATAGTCTCGAATTCCACGTACCCAATTTCTGCGAAACAGTGTGCATCCACGTTGTCGTAATATAAATATGATCCACCGTACATGAGCCACTTGTGATCACTTCGCATACACGTGAAATGTTACCACAACATTTCGGGAAGGAGCTCTTAATTATTTTACGCATCTGAAGCGACACTTAGGACGTGCTCACCCTGGTCCAACCTGTAGGGTAGCGACATGCCCGAACAAATTTCCAATAAATTGTGGCCTTAAAATTAATGTAAAACTAAAGACTTCCGAGTCGCTAGCAGAAGACCCAAGCAAACCACATACAAACGACACCATGTGGAAAGACAATAAATTATTTCATCAGAATAGGCTACCGGCTGAGGGAAAAAATATGTCAGGGGTGTGAAAGTGACTTTTTTACACGTCCGTGGTGTCTAGAGGAAAATTTCGGGTATGGGCCTATGTCACCATATGGCCCATTAATCTGCAAGAATGTAAAAATGTTATTTTTTCATCGAGTGACGTTAAATGAGTATAACTTTAATAATTATCTGGCTGTTGGATTATTTATTTTCAATGAAGCCTGGTTTATTTTCAATGAGTGCGTAATAAAAAAGCGCTATTTTTAAATATATGTACATACATTGAGAAAAATTAAGTACATATTGTAAATGTAATTAAACTTATAGTAAATTAAATTCGAATTAAAGAATATGTACTCACACAATAATCATTAAATTTCAAGAAAGCGGCGTAGTGAATTTCATGTACTGAGAAGAAGAAAAATAACAACAGCAGTTACAGTTTTCAATTTCAGCAGCCTCTGTCTGCTTCTGCCTAGCTTCCTTCCCAGTTCACCCGCTTTTCCTACACACACACACACACACACACACACACATACACACACACACACACATACACACACACACACACACACACACACACAACCATACACACACACACACGGTTCATATAACAAGCGTACGCTGCAAACAGCTGGCTTGAGTGCAGTTCACTAAAAAGCAGTATTAAACTCGAAAACGCATAAATCCTTTTATGATCCTTTATTATCCATTTAAGAGCATTTGAAGGGGCGTCTGGAGAAGCTTTTCCGTGCTCGGGTTGCCAATAATGCGCTTTTTAATGTTAAAAATTATGGCTTCAAGTTGGCGGTAGTGCTTGGCGGCCACTTACAGTTAACACTTCTCCTAGATGCGTCTTCCTTCAGTCCGTGGCTTTTTATATACTCTGGCGATTCTTCGACTGCTATAAAAACATTAATTTTTTGTACCTTTCCCCAATCTGGTTTTCTATTTTCAGTTTGGGCCGAAACTGGCGATTTCCGAGACACGACCCACAGCTCAATGACGGCAGTGGCCAATAGTTTGGAGAACACCCACTTGAACAACTTTCAGACATCTACGTGTTCAGCGATATCAAATCGAAGTCGCGACAGAAAGGATGGTAAGTTTTAGATTTGGAGATGTCCAATATCCTCCAGAAGGATTGGGTTATTGGAACTTGCCTTAATTATTTATCAAACTCGAATGGTACTGTATTTCATGTGTACTAAGCCACCAATATATCAAGGGTATATTACTATACAAGGGTATACACCCGAAGGTGAAAGGCTATGCTAAGTTTGTCTCTCCGTTTTTAACGCAAAGAAGAAGGCGTGGCAGGTATAGAAAGGCCTATAGCAAAGAATGTACCATTATTGCATCACTCAAATGTTAATGGAATGACTGTGAACTATAAACAAGATCCTTAATAAAATGTTTCCTTGCATCCTGGAGGGGAAATAAACGGTGACCAGAAAGAACGTAGCGCATTGAGTGAGATTATGCCAACAATTTTGTATGTGTTGTGACATATTGGTTACCCTACATATTCAAGTTGGCATAGTTAGCATTTCCTTTAAAATATGAAAACAAATCAACAAACAAATTGTAGAAAAAGAAACAGCCGCGGCAAAATAGCAACATAGGAGAAACCAGTGCAAAATAAGGGAGAGAGTTTCTTTGATTTAGTTCTACTGATAAACAAAAATATAATTAAATTAAGTTATTTGCTTTAAAAAATACTTAGAATCTATGTGGACGAAAGATTGGAAAGACGAAAGACCATGAAAGATTATTTGTCCAAATTTTGGTACAATATAGATAAAGATATTTCGAATTTCGTTAAAATCGATTTCATAAGATAACGAAAAAAACAAAAATACTATACTTAATATATTTAGCATTTTGAAACTCAGGCAAAAAATGTTGGAGCTCGAAGCTGTGTGGGAATTCCGAAAACTATGAAAACCATATACATACTAAAATTAATAAAAAGAAATACTTTTGCGGCGAAACACAGATTTCAAGCCAAATTCTTAATACCAAAATGTATGCCGAGTTTTACTTGGTTAAAGATTTACTGAGTTTCCGAATAATAATAATAGTTTCAAATTTATTTATTCTCCAAGAGGGTGAGTACTTCGCGGTGTCGACAGTAAACCGCGTTACGATTTTATCAGCACAGTAAGAAATCAATACAGTAAAATATAAAAATTATTGAAGTGTAATCACAATTTCAAGATAAGCTTGTAATTTATAACAACCGAACGTAATAAAATAAAGCACGGCAGTCGAAATTAATACCTTCGGATATAAGCATTCCACGGAAAACGTTTGTCGGCAACTGCAAAGACCTTTTGACTTTATTTAATTTAATTTATTTGATTAAATCGAGCCAACGACTAAGTCAAATAAAAGTCGAAGAATGATCGATGACAGCTTTTAGTACAACGTATGACAGAATTAGTTAGCAATATATGTATGTATGTACTATATGTTAGTTACGTGGCTGTGCTAACACACACGGAGAAATATTATACAATATAAAGAAAAATGCAATAACATAATAATACACTAATATTATTTATCTGGCGGCTTCTATAGTTTCCTTAAGGAACAAGGAACAAGGTCCTCGTGGCAGCATTTCCTGACTGAAGAAATGTCAGTAATATAAATATAATTAGCTACTCAAAATTAGCCGCAGGCAATTCGTTTTATATACGCGTTTATATATACATGCATACATATGTATGTACATACCAGCGATAGGGGGTACCTAGACCGACTTTTAAGACGTATATAAAACGAACAAACAGGCTAACCGACAAGGAAGACGCCATGATAAGCAGTTTTGCTGGAAGCTAGCTGCGGTAAATCGGGCCCTAGTAAGACTCCGATGATAAGGATCGATGATAAGTGTCTGTTGTCGAAAATCATTCAGAAGTTGTTTTTTCTGTTGTCAATAAGTTTCCTTATCTCCACACCTTTTCTTGAACTCGTTAAATTCAGTCAACTCAGTAGTTATCAATCAATAGAAAACTAACAATTGCTCGGTAAACAAATTACACATGTCTGCCTACAACTAATTACTGCACCGCGTCTCCTGTCTCCTGTCTCCGGCCCAACGTACATATACGAGTATACTTCAGTGTTTTGTCTCTTTATATATGTGGTATATGCATATATTTTATTACTCATACGTGTCACTAACTTTGTCAGGTAATCGCCCCATGAATGAAACAACAATTAAGAGCGAGAATTTGTCGAATTCCGGTCATGATGAGGCGATGACATCCGTCGCCGATGAACCGAAGAACGACAAGAAAAACAAGCGCCAGCGTCGACAAAGAACTCACTTCACGTCGCAGCAGTTGCAGGAGCTGGAGCACACGTTCAGCCGCAATCGTTATCCCGATATGTCAACGCGCGAGGAGATCGCCATGTGGACGAATCTGACAGAGGCGCGAGTCCGGGTAAGTTCCAAACACGATAAATGCGATTTCATTCAATTCATTCATTCCCGCAATTAATTGCTTATTTATTTGATATTCGTATATTTTATCAATCTATACTAATTATAATTTAACTATTATATAATATATTATATATATATATATATATTATATATATTGAAAAACCTCTAACAAATATAAAGCATTAGGTATTTTTTCCGAATTTTAAAATTGATCTTCTAAAATTAATAATAATATAAAAAAATTGAAAAATAATAACAGAACAAATAAACTGTTAATTCATATATGAACATACATCGCAGAATCGTACTGAGGAACTACAGCAACGGGTTCAAGCAAAGAATATACAGCATAATTTTATTCTATAAATACCTAAACACAGAAAGTCATTGTTATCAGTTCAGGGCGCCAAGCGGCAAATACACAAAACATAAAAAGTTTTGAAGATATGGAAGACTCAGCGCAGCGGCTTGCGTTTGTGCTTGAGTGTGTTATGAGTACGACGCCCAAGAGGGCGACGATTGTCTCATTACACAAGGCGGAATTGATCGAACTGACATTGTGTAATCACTCTTATACTTTCGACACCAGCAGCGTATCAATTCTGAAACTGAGAAACGATTTTTCCGTTTATGGTATACGAAAAAATACAATCCGGTTCTACAGAGGATATCCTGGTGTCGAGCAGGATAAAAGTTTTGTGCCAGTAGCACGTCATAAATACGCAATTAGTGACGAAAAATAACTGCTGATTTTTTTGAAAGATCTTTGAACAAATGTTGAAGTTGCTAACAAATTTATCTCGTGCCTTCGTTGAGCACTTCGTGACATGGCATATGACATGAGTTCATGACCAGTATTTATGCAAATCAGAGTGGAACAGAAAACTACACCGTTCAGCGCATATCACAAATATCCGTAATGTAAATCAACCCTGTAATGCAGCAACAATTGCACTTGACTCCGGAAAAGCACTAAAAAATTACTCCGCAACAGAGAAGCACGACGATGGTTTTAGCACCCTTCCCGGGAAACCGCACATCCATTACTGAGCACTTATAACGACATGCGGGGACAGAAGTCGATTTAAACATGTGTTCCAGAAAGAAAGTCGAAATCAGAAACTATGATTGCGAAAATAAAAACATATTTCGGCGATAATGTTGCTACTTTGGCAGCAGCCAGAAGTCAAATGAGCTCTGCGACCGTGTTGAGGAAGGGCCGAGTCCCTGTGCTGACAAATATTCCTTTATGGACCATTATATTGCGTGGAATGGGATGCAAAATGTTCTAATAACGTGCCTAATATAAATGCAAAACAATGAAGGGTAATTTGTCAACACTGGCAGCGAGCAAGGGCGCCATTCGCAAGGGCGCAATCGGCCAGGGAGGGCTTCGAGGGTGCCGAATGAATCCGCAGGAAACCACAGGAAGAAAATTTAATGATGAAGAAGAGTCACAGAGAGTTTCCGCACAAAGGCGGCAATAAAATTTAACATACATACATATATTCAAAAGGATTAACTCGGTGCTAAAGAGTGGCAGCTATGAAGGGAGACAGGAAAGAATACAGAAACACACACAGCTTAGCAATAAGGTGTGGAAAAAGTGAAGCAGGATTAAATATCTGATAAGGATCATCATCAGTTAACATTTATTTCTGCATTTATAAGCGATAACTTACACTACACGTCCGCACAAGACAGGAAATTTATATCTGCAGCCGCGAACCCTAAAAAATTAACCAAACAAACAGCATTTATTACGAGTTTTACATATTATTGTGCACACAAACGAACAAACGATTAAACGTCGTTTAAAACACTTTCTATATCCCAAAAATGACGCCAAGTTGCAATAGCTTTGTCTTTTCTCTCCCGCCGATGCAGGCAGGTTGCCAGGATGTGTATCGATGTGTATCGAGACCATAAAAAACCTCTTCTGTCGCACTTTTTGCTATTTCCGACCCACAGAAGGTATTCTGTGTTCATTCGCTAACTTTTTTGTTCGATTTCAGGAAGTTTCTGTGTCATCCTCTCAGGTGGATCGGAGTCCACCGCTGAATTCGTTGCTCGTGCCGTATAGCTTACGGGCGACATTAAAAAAATTCCCACTCTGACCATTAATCGTTTAGGTTCACTTGTTGTTGGTCAGTTTATGAGCAATTTTGTGGATTAGTTCGCTTTTGTCTATTAAACGGGTTACCTATGGCTTTTCACCGACCACACATCCATACTCGATTCGTTTGTGTGTAGGTGAGTATTGTTGGCGGTTTTTGGTTGCGACTCTAGGTTTTAGTGGAAATATCAGGTTATGAAGTGTTGCAATATTGAGAACGGATTTTTGGAGTGCCTTTATTTGGAAAATACGTAGTTTGATTAAAATATAAAGTCAGATGAAATTGTATGTACTGAACTTTAGTGAGTGCTTTTCCACGTGTTCCAGAGCGCGTATAAAGTCTAAGTTTCGGTAATTAAATGAGTAAGCAGCAAAATTAATTTCAAAATTCAAAATTTCAAAATTAGTTTCAGTTCAGAAATTAGTTCTAATCAAATTTCATCGCAAATGGAACACAAATAATAGAATGACATGCTACAACATGGTTAAAGCAATATTGAGTTGCCATTATTGTGGCCCGTAAATTTAAAATTAACTCTATAAATTACCTAAAGATTACAAAATTTCATGTACTAGAAAATTCCTTTTTCGATTTCTTTTATTTAATGAAAAATGACTTCGCAAAATTACTTATTTAATGAAAGTATGTATTTGCAAATGTTGTACTTGTACTCTTTATCAGACTTTAACAAGGCATGCGAAAGTAATATCATCGATCTCAGAAAGTGTCATTTTCACGTATCATTTGCCAGCAATGAAGTCGATTCCCTCATTCCCTCGGGCAATCGATACGTCAGGAAGCATTGAGACAAGGGCCGCTAGGACCAGCTCTAAAAATTCTAATTGCTGCTATTGAAAACGCTGACGACACGTGCCATATTTTCAGCAGGTAGCATAATCGAAGGCAACATATAAAATACTCGGGAAAGATAAAAAACGGAAAGTGTAAACCGACGAAAAGGTATGACTTGCACTGCGTACGGCAGAGAATGTGCCAGCAGGAGAGCGACTGTCCGCAAAAAACGTCATTGGAATCGTCACTTGGCGTCTGTGCGAGTATATTTGCTGGGGTGAAGAGTTATGGATTCTATTTTGATGATTGATTGCTTCACTTCGATCAGGCGAATAAGTGCCGGTCGAACTTTTTGCATCGCATTCACACTTTTTAGCCAGATGACTAACTAATGAACACTTAAGCGAAGTAACTCGACTGATGACGATGCTGATGATGTTGCTGATGACGGTGCTTGATAGAGATGAAGATGTCGGAGGTACGGATTTCATGACGCGTGATTAATTGCCGGAATTAAATTCGAAATTATTGCCCGGATTGATGGATTGTAAAGAGCGATGAAGAAAGTAGAAAGCCGTTCAATAGGGGGAAAAGTGTAAAGTAAACACCACACAATTATTCTATACGTTTCTAAAGTAAAGTCGAAAGCAGCACTTTCCCAGAATTCCAAGGCTACAGGTAACTAATGCAATTACGCGCTCTGTTCCATTAGAAGCTTGTTAGTGCGTCCGCTGGTCTTCCCTTCCCAACGTGTTACTTGCGTTCTCACTTCAGTTTAGTTCCAGCCAAAACAAACATTTGCCCAGTGGAAAACCCACTAATGAACAGTGCTGGGACTTACCATTTCCCACCACTTGTCCGCTGTCCCAGTCTCGTGTCGTGTGTTGTCTATCAGTCATGCCAGGACCAACAAATAGGGACCAACAAATCGCTGCTGGTTTCCGGCGTTCAGCGTTCAGCGTTCAGTTCGGCGTAAGCGAACAAAGAACTATTTAAGCCAAACAATAAATCTCATCCCCACAAGAGTGCGTTGATATAAGGACAGGACTGAACGAAATGCCGAACATAGGATTACACACCACAAAAGCAATGGCAACCACACCAATCGCATTGAGTGTGTGCGAGTTCCTTTGATTTACACACTCTACGCTGCTAATTTCAATTTTACAGCTATTTCCAAGGCAAATAAATACCAACACGAGTTTTCAATTAAAATTCTGGGTGAGTGGAAAGTTTTCTCATCGGGGTTTTTTATGTTCCATAGCGTGCTAATTCAGGACCTGATGATGTTATAATTTGTACAAAATTTGTAAAAATTTGTAGAGAATTCACTCAATACGAAATAATATTGGAGAAGTTACCATTTTAGTTTGAAAAATATGGATTTTCATTTCTATCTTTTCGGATCAGCAGATCCTGTATATTTTCTTGGTGATTCCTTTATTTTGGGTCAAAGGAATTCATAGTGCTCGGACTTTCAAATGTATTGACTAAAGTCAATGTTGCCAATCAAAATTATTTTGGAGTTTTGCTAATACGAAAAAGAAGAGTAATTCATCCGGCGATTACTAAGGCGGCGTTTTCTAATAATACATTTGTACATTTGTAATATTTTTGCTAAATTTTGTATGTCAACATGGAAACTTCACAGCAAGATACATATTGTTATTTGTTCGGGTCCGATACAGGTACTGGTTATGGATGTGCAGATAGTTTCAAATTCCCTGAAGGCTATTAAGTGTAAATATAACTCTGGACGGGATGACATACACGCCGTCCCAAAAAAGCCGCACCTCGAAAAATATTTCGGTTGTCAGGTGACAAATGTGAGGGTTTCAATTTAAAAATATTATAAAAAGTATAATTTTTACTTGATTATACATTTTTTTGCTATAAAAAGATATAATGTTTCAATTTCAAGTTATTTATTTCATTTATAGTATGAAATTTGTACATGGCCCATTTCTACATGCCAAACAAATAAACGCTGATGATCTAGCTTCATAAGTAACTATTGCTGTTTTTTCAAGATAATTGCTTGCCATGTTTCAAGGAGTCTTACTGCTTCAATTCCTCCGGTTCAACATGGTTTTTGCGCTGGAAAGTCTACACCGGCAATATTTTTTGAATTTGTGTCGAAAACAATGAAGAAATTTTTGCTAAACAAACTGATGTTGTTGTATTTACACGGAGTTCCGTAAAGTTTTTGATGTTGTAAACCATAATCTACTCATTTTAAAGTTTAATTCATTTGGATTTTAGGAAATTTCGATACATTGAATCGCTTTTTATCTTACTATCGTTTTCGCGCTACACTAACTACAGAGTTAGTGTATTGTAATGTGTAAAGCGTTCCATGACCCGAACATAAACAAGATTCTATATGTAAATCTTATTACTTCGGCCGATGTTACTGACGTTCCTCGCCTCTCATCGAGAAGTTATGAATTGATTCATCTAAGTTTTTGCAGGTCAATATTTTTTCAACATGAACCACTTCAAAGCGCCTGTACTGATTTCAGTTCTGTTTCTTCAGTTATTAACTTTTCTGATTCTGTTTCTAAACCAGGCAAAAAAATTGTACAATATTTATCTAATTAATTGTACATTTTTTATGATTTTACAACACATACTTTAAACTTATAACTGAACATAAGCTACCAAGCTTTAAAGGATTAGTTTAAGTCTAAGTAAATAAATATATAAAATGTTACGGACGTAACACAATAAATGTAAAATATTCTTCAGAAACAGAAAACAAATGAACTCCATGTTTGTTTGGAATGTTCAGAAGTACGCATGAGCAGTGCTTCCCAATATAAATGTACACACACCTACGCATTCTGAGCATAAACACATCTACATACTGTTGAATCGCACAGAGTTATATAAACTTACTAAAAGCCACCACCTCAGAGTCCATTGCGAAGGAGGGAACAGCAACTGAACTCAGTAGAAGAACAGGCGAAATAAATCAAAATTATATAAACAAACGGAACGCAAACGGCAAAATAACAGGAAAGATGAAATTGCTTGAAGAAGAGCTCCAGTAGAGGGCGTTACTTGCATATCTAATACATCCACAACAGAAATTATAACCAGCGACACAAATACATCGTTACTCTAATAACAAGAATTCCCGAAACGGTAGCAGAAAGGAAGAAAGTGTACGGGGGCAACACTGGTTGTGCCGCATTTTGATGAGTCTTATACTCATCGAGTGTCGTATTTCAGTGAGGTCGACCTGAATCTGTGCGTGTGTGTGTTTATGTAGACTGAACAATGAGGTTCCTCTGCGTCTTTCCCAAATGGTTTCAGTTTCGCTTACCTGCGGCATTTCGTATCCAAAATGGAGTCTTGATTACTAATTGTTATCGTTTGGAGTTTGGTTTATTTTGCTTACAGGATTTAAGAACATTTTTAAAAAAATATATTGAAAAACTTTTAAAATAAATAAGTTTCATAAATAATGTACACTAAAAAGTATAAAATAATTTCTTCTTTCTCAGTGCTGTCATAAGAAAAGTTTCATTAGGCGTTCATCGGGTGAATTTGGCATTTTATAATGACTTTGTTTTGTAACAACACTGAATTACTTAAAATCGTGTTTTGGAATAAATTTCTTCTTTCAAAACTAAAGAAAAAACGACAAACAAAGCTTTTAATACTGGCAAAATATTTGAATTGCTTTAAAAAGTAAAAGACGTGGGATTATTTTTTCTTTTAACGGAAATTCCTTCTACTCTATTCAATGGCCAAACTGTTAACATTTCTTACGTTTTCTTTTTGCAGGTATGGTTCAAGAACCGTCGTGCAAAGTGGCGCAAACGTGAGCGCAACGCTATGAATGCTGCCGTAGCTGCCGCCGAATTCAAGCCCGGTTTCGGATCTCAGTTCATGCAAACCTTTGCCGATGACTCGCTGTACTCGTCCTACTCACCGTATAACAACTGGACTAAAGTCCCATCACCACTGGGGACGAAACCCTTTCCCTGGCCAGTTGGAAGCCACCATCTTGGCTCGATGGTGAGCACGAATCATCCGCAGAATTCGGTTAACTGCTTCAACGCCTCGGCCGGCGGTGTATCCGTCAGCATGAACAACTCGATGCTGCCCAGCAGCATGGGTTCTACCCTGTCTAACAGCAACGTGGGTGCACCCTGCCCCTACACCACGCCCACGAACCCGTACATGTACCATGCACGTGCCGCCGCTGAACCCTGTAACGCCATGTCTTCGAGTATCGCCACGTTACGCCTCAAGGCGAAGCAGCACACCAGCGGCTTTGCCAGCCCTTATTCGGCGCCCTCGCCCGTTTCGCGCTCCAACTCTGCGGGCCTCTCAGCCTGCCAGTACACAGGCGTCACCGATGTTGTCTGAGAAAACGCCCTCGGTGCCCTGCTCAACCAGCACCAGCACCACTTGCACCACTTCGCAAGCGCTGGCGGAATCGGTGCTGGTGGCAATTCAGTAGTCACCTCTTTGACCAGCGGCACCCATCAGCATCAACATCACCACCACTTGCTGAACAGCAACAACAGCAACTTACTGAACAGTAACGGGCTATTAATGGATCACCACCACACTAGCAACAAATCACCACACGATGTTCACAATGATGTGGGCGGCAGCAGCGTGTTACTCGGCTCGACCAACAATAACGACAACGGCGATGATGTGGAGGAGGTGATCGATTAGGGTTAAGTGACTGTTGAGGAGAATAACTAAACTAGAGGAGAGCACGCCTGTGTTGCGGTCGATTTTGATTAATTGTAAAAAGGTAAACATAAATATAGTGAATAATGAATTCTAGTAATAATAGTAAATAAATACAAAAAAGAAGTAAAAAGCTAATAAAATTAAACGTCTTCAGAACAATAACTACTTTTAACAAACACTTAAAACTATTTGATACACATTAAACAACAATCATAATTTATTTCTTAACATTTTATAGTTTTGCTCATTTCAAAGTAAACAAATTTAATCGGGATTATTTGTTTCGCTTAATTTCTTAACTCCTCGAATTCTTGTAAATACATTATTAAAATCATGGTTCTAGTTCATCTTATTAAACAAATTTAAGGCAAAGATACAGAAGAATCAAAAACTGTTCATACCAATAAATTGCAAATATTAAAAATATAGCTTGTTGTAAAAATGTTTAAATTGCGATGTACTTAACATATATAGCTTTAGTAATTGAACGAAAAACCAAGAAATTTAAACTAGATGCAAGACAGACCGAAAGAATAAAATATATATAAGCAGTAAGTATATATACTTGAAATTTCAAACAATATAAAGTTAGGAATGAGTAATTTTGTGATTGTCAAACCAGCACAATTTAAAATGAATGTCAGTGCCAAACATTAAACCACAGCAAATACTTTCAATGCATCAGACTAGACTCCACATCATAAAATGTTATGTCATAACGAATTCTCTCGTGATGTACTTTAAGCTAACCACAGCAGTAAATCTTGAGATAAACTCAATTTAAATTTGTATGATACCAGAAATCTAATCTTGTGCTTATCTGCAGCATTAGTTAAGAAGTTGTCTAGTCTTATAACTAAAATTAACATAAATTATTAAAAAGAGCACATATTGTAATGATATAGTAAGTATTTGAATTAAAACAAAACCATAAAACGAAAGAAAAATAAATTTAAGAAAAAGTTGCAGCCAAACCACAGAGTTTTCAATTTATTTGCACAATTATTCGATTTCAAACTGTTCTCATTAGATGGTTAGCCTGAGATAATATCTTAGGCAAAGTAGACTAGTAGTGCCTACCTTCAAGTACTGTTTCCCTGTGGACGCGTCGGTAAGCACAATTGTGGAATATGGGGAGATGAAAATTCAAGAGCCATTAAAGGAAAATCACTTCATCCAAAAACGGTACTGTTTGGAAACGAGAATGAAGATTCAGTTGCAGCGAATGGTGAAACACTTTGTAATGATTATTGATTATTTATGGCTGAAATGGAATCGCCATAAGCAGTGTTTATTTTTAACAAGGCGAAGCTGCACCACACACAACGCGTGGAAATATCACTTTATTGCGATCGGGATTCAATGGTCGATTCAATGGTCGAAGAATGGTTACGTGAACTGGCCACCACGTTCGTGTGACTTTACCCCATTGGATTTTTTCTTCAAAAGTGAAGTTTATGCGAGCAACCAGTAACAATTAATGACCTGAAAACAACATTAGAAATGAAATTGCAGAATTAAACGAGCAAATATCGCAAAATGTCAACGAAATTCCCGATTTGCGAAACGTGGTCGTTGCATTTGGCAGATATTTATTCCACAAATAATTGTCATAGATAATACTTGATAACTAAATAAAAAGCCAATTAGATTAAAAAGAAATGTAGTCTACTTTGGATAACGCTGTTCTAAATTCATCGGAGTACTTTAATTTCAATTTCCTTTAAAATGCTTTATTTTTATTCATACCCGCTCGTGTCCTCTTCCCATACAGTATTTCGTCCTTCGATATATCAGATGCTCATTATTCATGGCTTGATTATTCATGTATCCTGAGGAGGTGATTCAGGTCTGGAATATAATATGGTTCATTCCATAACAATCAATCCTTCTGCGAATAAAAATCCGCATATTAAAATAAAGAAAAATTGTATTAAAATCACTAAACGAAGACATCTCGTTAGTGTCGCACAGTGCGTTTAACCTGTAACCTAACCGCATCTTGTGTCTATCTACCCAAACCCACCCTCGGCCAGTAAGGAGACGAATGAATCGAACGGAGCATATTAAAACTAAAGCGAAACTGTAATGTTTCCGCCGAAGAACAAACGCGCATCTGTGAATCTGGGGTCGGTGATGGTTCAACAAACTTAATTGGTAAGACGGAGGGACGCTACATCCAGGCAGCACAACTTCTAGCCACTGCCGCTCCAGCGTGTGGCACGTCATTCCAACTGCGATGATTTCGACATCGTAGAGAAGAAGCTGCCTTTGTGTGCGTTGGGAAAACTGGTGAGAAATCCATCCATCAATTTATTCATTACAATGAAATTATGTCAATTTAATATGCACCCCAACGGAAGGCAGAAGAAGGACATTAAATAACCTCCTGTTCCTTGATTCATTTGACGCGTAGCACCGGCAATCGTCCGAAAAATGTGCTCGCAATAAAAACAACAATAAAAAAGGAACATGCTGAGCACCCTGCTTCACAACCTGCACTTATTCGGGGTGGCCTGCAGATCATTTTGTGGTGTTTGAGCAGCTAATAGAGCTCTAAAAGACCTCGGCGAAGGCAGGCGCTGAAATACCAAATGAGCATCGCGAAGGCTGCGTTGTAAAAATACCCTGCTGCGTTAAGCACCGCCATTGCAGGGTGGCATGCTTGGTGGCAGAATGTCTGAATCACAACCCGCTTCGTATCGCGGGAGACGAAGGTGAACAGACCTTCACCAATGGTTTAATAGTGGGGCTCACTGCGTGGAGCGCGGTAAAATTGATGATTTATTCTATTTATTCCTGGCGTTTTAGATCTACTCCTAAAGCTTTAATAAGATTGATTTTATAGCAGTTCGTAATGGGTGTCGCATTAGGCTTTCGAACGGCATTTCACAGTCAAAGGGGTAATAACTTGGTTTCCTGCTGTTTAAGAACTTTATTAATCCGTTCTTTGTTCCTTTCGTGCAGTGATTCGAAACTACCAAAATCTCCCTTATAAGTAAAACCCTTGTGTCCGGAGGAATTCCACGAAATTAGCAATTATTTCATTCTCCTTTTGTCGAAACTAAAATAAAACTAAATTAAGAAACTAAAGACGAATATAAAAATTAAGGAATGCTGCTTCTACATTCATATATGTATACATATACACCTAAGTCTGTTTTTCGCGAATTAATTGTGTGTTGGTGTTTAAATTAAAAATGCAGTTTTGTTGTATGTTTTGTTTAAAGAAAATTATTACTATTTGTTTATGCATATAATTTCTATATGTAAGTATTTCTACATATATTCTAGTTCGATAGTAAGTAAGAAAAATTTCTCAGAAAAATTAAAGTTATTGCTTGATTATTAATAAGTACTCCGTAAGAGTGAATTATATTGTAATGAGTTGTAAGCAAATAAATCAATAAGTAAAGAAATAAATTATTCAGAAGATTGGGTAAATAGAAAATCCAAATAATAGCTCTTTAATACGTTGTATACTCAGGATATACTTTTTATGAAGGGAAAAAGTAGACCTTATGTCATGTATTTACTCTGATGTTACTGACATCTGATTATTGCAATCAAATAAAGTTTAACTTCTTACATGATATGATAGATTCTATCGTTAGTAGTCACTATTATTCGTCCAACTAAACTAGTGATACTTATGATTATTAGTTTTGCTAATACATTATACAGGCCATAAAATCTATGCTATAAAAACATTGTGCACTGAGCAAGGCTAAAGAAAAGAGCTTAATTAGGTTCCCTCAAATTGAAGGTGTTTTCCTATATATATACCCAATTTTACACATAATAACTGTAATGGGGTCATCTGCAAAGCCCATGGCACCAATCCTTGTCTCAGTTGAACCTTGAATCCCAAGTAAGTCATCGATATTCATGGGCTATGGTAACTGTTATAGATGTTCTAGATCTATCTATAGATTATAATCACTATGAAATTATTCCCGACTTATTATTAGATACAGAAAATAATAGCATTATTTTATAAATATAACAACGTTACATTAAAGTATCTGCAGGATTTTTTTAAATATTTACAACACGTACTTCCGGTTCATTGGTCATAAACACGCCCCTTCTCACCCGTTTTCTCCATTGTCCATTTCTATTAAACATTGAATATTTCCTCTGACTGTGTAATTAACTTTCAGGCTTAATTAATTCCAACTCTAATTATTGTTGTAATTGTGCCTTTTGCACAGGAGAACTTGCTTAATTTAAAGTCACAAACGTCTTCGTCATTCAGAAGGGCTGTTAAGTCCTCCCATAAAGGGCTGGCGCAGCAAAAAGAACCTCAAGCAATATCAAGAGCAACCAACCGCCTTCGCATATTCTCAGACTCAACTGCAGGCAGCTGCCCACTCCTCAACTGTGTTGATGCCGAATATCCCTCCCGACAACACTAATACCCTCCCCATTAATTCAACATCAGCCCTCCATCATCATTACTATTGCTGTTTTTATTGTTGTCTCTCCGTACTTGTCTTTCTTAACACATTGCGCAATAAATCTTCGCATGCTCTTATCTCTTGTCGAGCACATTTCTTTCGAGCATCGCAATGTGCTTCACCTCCTTGCGTACCCATAATCATTGCTCCATTTTCGTCTGCAAAAGAGATTTGTCGCATCTCATCTAACCGTCCATACTACTGCTGCTGCTGCCATACTTACTGTTTACTGTTATAAAATATTGTATTGCATATCCTTTAGTGTATATAAATCCTGGTGGGCTTGCTTTTTTATTTCCAAACATGCCTGTCGCCATTCCCCGTTTTCAAAATGGCTGAGTCTATTGTTTGATTCCAACTCCATTCATGATACTTTTATGTTTACTGTTTTATGTACAATACAAGTACATTTAGTACATTCCACATGCATATATATATTTGTATATGTATAAATTGTATAATTACATATATAGTATAAGTACAAACCAAATATTATGGAAAAAGTTATCGTGGGGAAAATCATGCAATTATAGACTGAAACTGGCACTGAGAGTTACCAGTTAATACCAATCGTGGCGGTATATAAATACAGCAAACCTGTTCAACATCATAAGTTCATCTCACACGAACTATATTTTAAAGCGACACAGCACGCCATTCAGAAAAGTATTTACAATTAAATTAAAAACAATTTCATACAATACCATACCATACCATACATACCAGGGTAGTACCCGACGTTGAGATTTGCCATAAATGTCGATTATTCTATAAAAAGTTTACTCTTGATGGCTGTCAAACAAATACTAAAGAATGTTGCAGCTTCAAACTTAATCTTTAGAGACGGTGCTTTTGACTACAGTAACTTTTTCACAAAGAAGTGCGATCTACGCCAGGGTAGGGTACTCTGGGACTACCCTCGTATAATTAAAATTACCATAAAAGCCTCTTTGTCCAATGTCCATCTTTCGCTTCACATTTATTGCTCGGTCGCTTCCGAAACGCTTTTGTGGTTATTTCATTAGCAGCTCCAACAGTAAATACTCTTTGTAAAGATTATTTGTCAAAATTCTTAGCCGCCAGACGATACTCCGTAACTGAGTTCGCGTCTCAGAGCGCCGCAGAACGGTAGCATTTAGCGGATTACGTTTTACGGAAGTCGAACTTATGTACCTACATGGGGACCATTAAAAGTTTATAAAACAGCGAGACAATACAGGGCAATCCAACTCCTTTGGGGAAGGGCAGGGACCATGCAAAGTATTGGAAACCTACTGCATTTGTAGGCCTATTTATTTTTGATTATAAGATTTATGTTGCTGCTTTACTTAGTAACTTTTTCCGTTGGTGTTGAAATATGCGTGTAGGAAGTTATTGCTTTGTTATTTATTATATTTGTTATATTTATATTTTTGCAGTATTAGCTTGTTGTGTTATGATAGCGTGACCTCAGTGCACAATCTGACGTGCGCCACACTTGAGTGTAAATATTTCTTTGCGGACTACTTTTAGGCTTCTACACGAGTTTTACTCTCTTTTGTCCGCTCTATATTTCTCAAATAGATACAGATACATTCACTACCACAAACGATACCTTTCAAATAATTACGGTAACAACACAAGGCAGTTCTATTAGCATAATTTATATGCCAGGAGAAGTTCTCTGTTCCCAAACAACCCTTATTCAGTTCCTATTGCAATAAATTGGATGTTCTGCAAAGTGGGCGTTGTCGATGTCCTTGCTGGGCTAACAAGATTCTTAAATTTAAAAGTAATTGCAACTTATTCCAAAAATGGAGTCCACTAGATTTCTACAAGGAAAAGTGACAACAATTCTGTCCCACACTCGCCACAGCAGTTAGACACAAGCTTTACTGATTATTTATATATTCATTATTATTTATACGTTTGGCTCCATTCGGCTAGCTGCACCACACTACTAGATACAGATTCTCCTGGCTCTTTCGCCGCTGTGTCCATTTCTCCCCCAGTACGTTTCTTTCCCTTCTGTTTAGCGAATAAAATCTGTCACACTGCCGAAGTCGAGGGTTCGTTCCCTTGTGTTTAGCTAACCTTTGCTTCCCATTCCGATACAAGCCAGAATCGTAGTCCCCATGGGTTGTGCACACAATGAAAATCGCATTTCCCCACCCAGCGACTACCCACCAATACTTCTGCCTCTCGCCAGTTATACATAACATCGAGAAAATTCAAATACAAACAAAAGAAGGACAATATTTAGCGTCTTTTTTCTCCACTGTTTCGAATTCATTCGCTTTTTATGCTGTTTTTATTTACTATTTTTATAGCGTGTCTCATTTTCTTGACTTTTTTAATTTTATTTATTATATAATTTTTTTAATATGTTTGGTCATCATTTAGATTCGTTTCTAGATTTTTATTCACGAAATATATTCACTCACTCGTATCTAAGAATAAAGGCTTAGAATATATTGAGTATACTCGTATTTAGCATATCTGCTTAGATACGAGTATTAGTTTCTGGAGTTAGATTTCATACAAGATTCAGATTTCTGGATATCTTAACTTGTCTCTTAACTCTTAACACAATTCAAATAGTAGAATTACTAGTAGAATATACTGAAAATTAAAGCATGCTCTTATTAAACTTAACAATCAGTAAAATTGGTTTCATTATTGTGCGTATTCAGCTAGCATTAGTTAAGTTAACTTAGGCCAATAAGGAGATACCCCTAGCCCCAAATTATTCACCCTTGTTGGCCATTTCTATTTATTCCGCAAAATCCTAGCCCAATTGAAACCCTCATAAATACGTTGAGCAAACATGTATTTAACAAATAAGCACAGCTTGGGTCAGAGAGCTCATTCACTTATTTTACCTCTACTATATCGAACACTTTTACATATCCAGCGGACTTTATTTATTGCAACTTACCTACACATGATCCTTTATCTATCTACTGTCGAATCCTTTTAAAAGCAATTCTTGCCCTGCCGCAAATTTTGTGATTTGATTTAAATCCACGCAAATTCGTGCATCACACAAATAAAACAAAAAGGAAAAACGTGTATGGAAAGTTGTGAAGTATTTGGCGCTGGTGTTCGACTAAGTGCAGAATCCATTGGAAAACAATTTTCAATTTTAAAGAATTATCGCCGCCATATTCGCGTTCGTGCTTCCTTAAAGCACACATAAGCAACATTAAATCTGCTCGGCTCAGCTTGGGCTCTTCTGCTTTCTTCCCGGCGCGTCTTGGGTCCGGGAATACGGTAGCAAGAAAAACAGTAGAATCAAGAAAAATCGTGCAAAATCGTGCTTTTCCGAAAATAACTTAACTTGACAATGATTTAAGTGGTTTTTTGGGGCAGGGGCTAGTAGCTCCTTTAACCATGCTGGGGTGTTGTAAATCAAACGAAGTATTCCTTTTACAGAATTTTATTGAAGAGAGAGATTTTTTTTTTACACTCCTGCCACTACGCGGAACAGAGTACTTCTAATTGTGCGAAATATTCCGTCACTGCGTCTTTACTCACGCCTGCCTGTCTTATCGTCTCTTATTTCTTGCTACCCAAAACACAAAAGGTGCAAAATCATAATTTACTTGGCTCTCCGTTCGACGCCCCAAGAATTGAATTGGAATCCAGAGAAAATCTAGAGCTAATGTATTGCAGATTATGTCAAATCCTTGTTTGAAGTCGAATGTGTGGAATGCTGCGAAAAGAATTCGGTGGTAATTCAGCCAGTCGAAGTTGGATCGTTGTTTGTGTTTATCTCCCTGGATGTCAAACGTCTTATTACAAGTTGAAAGGGTATACTTTTGTTCTTTCGTTTGGAACGCACAGAAGGTGTGAACGATTTTTAATAAATCCCTTTTGCCACAATTTCGCTGCACTGAACGTAGGTTAGGTTCGGCCTGCTTGGTCCCGATATATTTGATACTGGGAACCTTTACAGGGAAGTCTTTCGATTTCAATTCGACTGAGTTGATAATTTCGTGCTTCTTTAAACCTTTAGTATTGACATTTCACACTCATTTCATAATCAACTGCGGATAAAAGAGATAACTTAAATGCGTGATTTTGCATTGCGGAGTAAATTATTAAAGTTGTATGAAATGGAAATCAGTTGTTTGTCCAATAATACCGTAATAATTAATATTTAATACACACACTCTTCGCCACTTATTCCACACACACACACACACACACACACACACACACACACACACACAATGTAGCCAACAAACAAGCTTACACCATACAGTTGAAGCCACTAATCCAAGCGCAAAATAATTACAATTGGGCTTGAATATTGTGGGTAATCAATCATTATTATTGAATTTAAGAGCGGCTGCAAGTGGTCCAGACCTTTCCAACGCCAATAGTTCAGGTGCTAGCATGCCAACCAGCGCTTAGAAACGGAAGCCCGCCTAAATGAGTGATAATGGGCAGGAATTTCACATGTGTTGCTAATGTGCATAATGGGACCTGCAGCAAAACCGGTGGCAACGCTGTCAACTGATACGCGGTGCGGAATACAAATAAACTAAAACCACCGACCCAATGGGCGTCTTACGGCAGAACAACAACATTAATACTCGTAATCTTCTCCACACTATAATAATTAGAATATATCATGAATTGATTAAACAATATTTCCACCACACACATTCTCACCTGGTGCACAAATGCAATAAAGTTCACTAAGATAATCAGTTATTATGAGGACTTCGGCGGCATTAACTGGCCTCAGAGCCAGTCCTTCCGAAGGTCCTTATTAACAATTGCGTTTGCTGCGGAAGTAATGTACAAACAGAGACATCGATTGTGACGCCAGAAACATGTTATTAAAAACTTATTGCGATAACTATTTGCGAAAAATGTCTATAAATTTTTACAAATGTCTGTTGAAAATCTCTATGAAAAAGTGTGCTTCAAAACCCTTAATCGTCATGTGCTCCCTATATTTATTTTGATTAAGACTTTAACATGCTTTCCAGTATTTACATGAATGCACCTAATATTTATCTTAATGAAACTTATTTATTCCGACCGACAAAACAATGTTCAATAGAAATAGCATTTGATATTCATTGAAATACACAACAAAACTCTGAAAAGAAAAATAAACTCTGCGCTAATTACTTACCAACACTCCCGTTGAAAACGTTTATACTTGAATACATTCAGATTCAAACGCACATGTAGGGAAAAAAGTGGAAAAATCAATCGCCACGCAACTAATTCATTTAAATCTAACAAAATCTAAGAAAATCCTTGCCAACGACCTTCGGGATTTTGAGATTTTACGAATGTCAACCCGCAACAGAGTAGAACTTGCGTTTGATAATAGTTGGCAACACACATCAGACAGAAGTAGAGTTGTGTGAGAGTGAATGCTACGCTTTGTAAATCCATGCAGTTTATTTACCTATATAAGGAAGCTGAGTAGGGACAAGAAACGAGATTTGCCAGATTCTTTGAACCCACGTTTGTGTGTGCGCATATTTGCCGTGCTGTGCAAGGGAGGGAGTCGCCATACATTTGAAGGGCGACTCATCCTACACTAACGCGATGCTGACAAATGGAAGAACTTCGCTTAAATCTTGATCCAGCAACAGGAACTCAGAGTCCTTTAATCACACATTTGTGACTTTCTTCAGCCAATTTTTAGTTGAAAGTCCCCACTTCTGTTTTTGCCCATCAATATATAGCTCCAAAGAAGTGTGCTGGTGGTGTAGGTTTCAAACCTGTATGCCCGCCAGTGACCATTTAAAGAAGCCGCATTTAAAATGGTTGCTATTTTAACAAAAGTCCACAGAAGTCCACAGAACCGGGAACACTATAACTCGTCCATGCCTCCTACTTTGCAACATTTCGTGCTAGGCTCTCCTTCTTATTCCTATCACCCTCTCAGTGTGCGTATTTTTGATATTTTCTTCTGCCAATCTACTCTAGCTTCATTTGCATAAAGCATTTTGCATCTTGTGAACCGAGAAAGGAACGCTCCAGTCTGAATACATTTAAAAGTCAAAATTATGTAAAGTTTCCGCATTTCCTTGAACACAAACAAGGAGGGCTTAAAACGCATCAAATTTGATATCTAAAATGGCAGTTTTACATGTCCAGAATAACTTATAAATGCGCCCAAACACAAACACGCTTACTCGCATACAAACGAAAACATTAAAGCATGGCTTACGATCCATTGTTCTAGAATACCCTTTGAATTGTGACCTAACCCTCTGGGCGCCTATCCGGCCGCTGTGCACCTAACCAACCGAATGAGCGGCGAGTTGTTCACGATGTCAACACTTTTCCCAACGCGACCGAACCCAACAACCTCAACAAACGCGACCTCCCACTTGAGGTCGGTTGGAAATTCGAATGGAGCTGACTGACTCGGTGACTTCGTCCGGGTGCTACGTTGGATGGACTTTTGTGGTGTTTTCGCATTGAAAAGCATGCATGTGGTATAATGATATCTGCGCCAGCAACTCTAGCCAAAGAAAGGGGTATCAGCCACAACCTCAACCTCAACGCTGGCAACAACATCAGAAAGTATATCATGTTGGCCAGTGGCACAGTTGATTGGTTATTTTAGCTGTATACGTTTGCGTTGTTTGGCCGAATTTGCATTTTCCGAAACACCATCGACTCCGCATGCGGCTTGTGGATAGAGCAGGTTCTGCAAGGCCCTAGATGAATTTATGAACATAATATAAATTTATTATGCAGTTGGCAAGCAACCTTGCCATATATCTCTGGTGAAATGTGGCCATGTTGCCAGTGTTGTTGATGCTGTTGTTTCGGTTGTTGTTGCTGTTGTCCTTAATCTTATATATGTATATGGTACATATCAGAGAACTACATGAGTGTCCGTATTTAAACTTGTGAGCCACTCACGGATTTATAAGTGTAACTGTTACTTACGCGTACAAAATCTAAGCAACTCCGTGTTCAATTCATGAAATTTTGAATGAGAGACAAGCTTGTAGGCATGAATGCAATTACACTTACAGACTATGAATGACCGTGTGAGTGTCTTTAAGTGGTTTTCTTGTTGGGTATATTGGACTCGCTCTACTTATTTGGTGAGCCAGCTACTGCTTGGTGAGAATGAGGAAGCAGAAGGATTTTTATACGCTTGTTAGATTTCCGTTAGGTTTTGGGAGAGATCCTTCGCCATAAAGAACTAAGTCACTTCAGTGATCATAAGGTTGTCCTTATTATTCACCTGTTATTATCTATTATTAGTCACCTTCATCTGCCTTATCAAACATAATCGGCTGGTAATTTGAATCAGCCCAATGTATTCATAGTGATTCAGAAAGCATTCATTCCGATTCATGGAATGTGGATTCCGATTCATATTTTCCAAGAATCCACTTAACGATTCAAACTTTAGACTTTGAAGTAGATGGAAATGGGATGCAAAGCATTCATGGGAATTTTAATGAATGTTACAAGCTTCTGGTGGAATTTTTCTTGATTGTCGCAAGTGTGTTCTCATTCCAAGCGCGATTGGCTCTATACTTAAAGTTTATGAGTGACACTTACATTCATGTCTACCAGCCTGTCTCTCATTCAAAACTTCATGAAAACTTCTTTACCCATTCATTTCTCGCTTCAAAGATACGATATATAGTTTTTCATCATTTCGCTTTCATATTTATTTCTTCAAAGCTCTTCCATCGCCCTTCCATTCCAATTGCGAGCATCTCCTTCCAAAAGCATTTCACAGCTGGTTTCATTCTATAAAATGCGAACGAAAATAGGTTTTTTATTTAATCAAATTAGATTCTACTAGAATTCTGGTGGTTCCAGTTTAATGCTGAAGTAGTAAATTTTATGGTGCGGACTTCATTATTTTGAAACTGTACTCGTATTAAAATTAATGTGTTTCAGCGGATATGCATCTGGGCGGCTGTATATGCCTATTTACAAGTAACTTGGTGTACAGGAAACAGATAGCCTGTCTCTTGAGCGGAGTACACATCAGAGCGAGGCAATCAAATAGATGTGTCAAGCAGAGGCCCAGCTTTTCCTCGAGAGCACTGAGCAGAACGGAGAGGTACAGAAACTGTCGTCGGCAGTAATTTTCGACATGATAAAAACAATAAAACCGAGAAGAGAAGCTGGAAGCTTACTTTCTTAAATTCACTCCGCACTAACGTATTCTCGCTTCACTCCTCCGTCACGAACGTCGATGCTATACTCTACATTTCGCTCCTTATTCACAATGTTCTCGCAGTAAGTAAACGCATGAACGCCGGCATGGAGCACTGTACATATTCACTGCGCCAAAATCTTTATATGTATTTGTTTTTTGCAATCACATGCTGGCGATGGCGATTACGACCGAATCTCTTCTTTATTCTCCTTAAAGGGGGGCCACAAGTACCAACCAGCCAACGCGTTTGTGTTCGGTTTCCGTTAGATATTCGGTTAATGTGAGCTTCATCTGCATAATCCTAAAATAAAATAAACAAAGTGAAATCCGCTCAGTTCACCTAATTTTATTTTCGTTTTACTTTATTTAATTTCATTTAGATCAGCTTGAAAAGAATTTACGCTTTTTTGTGATATTCGTTTGGACTCTAATTTGTTTTCCACTTTGTAACGCACACTTCAAAATTTGATGCACTTGTTTTTCCCTTTTGAGAACTGAAGGTTGAAGTTATAGAAATAAAACATTTCACCGACAAGTGAAGATATTTCAGAAGAGTTCTATTAATGAAAACACTGCATTCGAATCTACAGAGAAATAACCTTTACTTTATTTCTCCTTGATTTCAATCTCTCGAAAAGCACCAATTTCGAATTTAAAAAAATTTTCACTCAAAAGTATTAATAAAAACACTGAAATATTAAATTCTTTCACACAATATGAGCTGTTGTAAACTTGAAATCCCAAGAGAAGGAATCTGAATATATCAGCAACCATGAATCAAAACTAGAAACTAATGCAAACTTTGAACCTAATGCGATTTTAATGTGCTTCCATCATGTTGCTCTTCGTGTTTACTGAAACTATGCAAAACCCTTAGAAAAAACATAGATCCTAAAGTTCTCTGCTATTGTCTTATAATGTTCGCCATATTTGAGAAAAAGTCATACAATTTGTTGCGCACGTGATTTGTTGCATGTGTACAACCCGAGCACACTTCACTTCAGTTCCATCAGAATCAGTTCTACTGTGTTTCTGCAGCAGTGAGATACACGGAGCAGTTCTTATTTTGATATTTGGTCGTTTATCATAAGTTTTAAGCTACGGAGATGTACGAGCACAGATCTGCACAAATCGAAGCGCATAAGAAAACAATATGAACCCAATTTAGTAGGAGTTTATGAGTAACTTCGGTCCGGGCAACGATTTCGGCCTCGGCAAGATTTATGTTGCGATGTGTTAACTTGAATTTTGATAGAGTTACGAAAACGGTCAAAGAGACGAACACGAATGAAAGGAGTGTGGAAGTTTCGGTGAAAAGTTGTTCATTTCATCCACTACGTTTTTATACCCTACACCTTAAGTTTAAGGGTATATTAACTTTGTCACGAAATGTGTAGCGCATAGAAATGGAGAAGATAGATTTAGAAAAGTATATATATATATTGTATATTCTTGATCAGCGTTAGCCATGTCCGTCCGTCCGACTGTCTGTCTGCCTGTGGAAATCACTATCACAGGAGAACCGGTGAGGATATCGGAATTTCGCAGAAATAAACTCATACAGAAATCATAGACTCTGAATCCATACACACATTGAAGAGATAAATCACGACGAAGGTTTTATGTCGGTTAAAGAATCATACAATTCAATTGTATATTTGAATCATACAAATATGTCCATACAATCGTATTATGTATAGAATTTCACATACTGTAAAGACTTTCCTTTAACATTGCCATGTGGAACCATAACAGTTCTATTTTATTAAAATTAAATAAAATAATATTCGAATAGAAAATAAGTACTCTATTCTATTCAAACTGACTCCCAATGTTAATTTTTCGCATGATTAAATGACTTTATGTTAAGATATAATCAGTAATTTTTTGTAATTCCTTCTTGGCGTAAACTTCCAATAAGACAACCAGCGCATTCCCATATTGCTGAAATTTTAATAAAAGTTGTACAGCCAAATAAGTATAGAAAAACGAATAAATAAAGAATGTCAAGAGAACTGTAAAAGAAGTCAATCCTTCCGAGAAATCTATTCGAGTCCGCATGATTATTATGTAAATCTGCAAAAGTCCTTTCGATTTAGATGCAAATTCATCATATCCAATTGTACCTTGGCAGCTCTGTACTCTTCTCGTCGGTCTTCCGCACTGACCAGCCATGCCGTTTGTTCTGCTCCGAAACTAAGCTTGGGGTCACTAAGCTGAATGTGCAAAGGACGCTATCCGGCGTTGAAATTTAGTTTTGCAAACGGAGTGAGCTGCAATGTTGGGAAGTGTACATAAATGCTTTCATGTTAAGGTCCGGTGAATTCGATTTTCCTCACCTAAAAGGTAAGTACATTACGGAATATTCATTAAATGCTGCATTCAGAATTTCGTTTCTGCATTCAGAAGTCAAAGTTTTTCGATAAACAACCCGAGCTTACTGGCCTTTAAGTGACCTTCATCAAAGCACACTAAAGGAACATTAATTATTAAAATACAAAAAACTGATGTTCTGAGCTTAAATTTGAATCCACATAAGTAACTGATTCTGCTAAATATACAGCAGGAGTATGGAATGTGGACTGTGTAGTTGCTGACGTTCAAATCGAACGTTCATCTTTAGCATTAGTACATAGAAAGATCTGAGTAAGCCCTCTAAATTTTGCAGAAGACATCGGTGCCAATGCAGCAGCCACTCCAGACTCATCATAAAGAGTATTCTTAAAGTAT
Organism: Myopa tessellatipennis; assembly: GCA_943737955.2. NCBI lineage: Eukaryota > Metazoa > Arthropoda > Insecta > Diptera > Conopidae > Myopa > Myopa tessellatipennis. The sequence continues at coordinate 60,298,178 of OX031314.1, read as the reverse complement.
TAGAGTAGTTAATCCGAGTAGTAAACTGAAATAATCAGCAAGAACGCGTGATGAAGTTGTAATGTACATACACATCGCTAATACATACATACATATGTATGTACGGTAATTCTTTTGACTTATAATGAGTGATTCATTGCTGTAGGCGGCGGGGATCGTCCCGATGAGAAGCATGCACGCATGTTGCCCAGCATGACTGCTAAAAATACATTACAACAACCACAAAAAAGAATGCAAACGAAATTATTGCATTCTACTGCATCTCTTTCATGGCGGCAATGCGCACTTGTATTTTGTTTTAAGCATTAAGTTCTCGGTACATACATATGTATATTTCGAATTTAATGTATGCGATTCAAGCATCATCTGCTTCACACTATTACAATTTATTATAGAATTTGTTAAGACAAAAATGGAAGTACGCAAAGCCGTGGATTCAATTCTCATCAGAAGTGCGATTAAGACAACCAGAACCAAACGTTTCTTAAACTGGAAGGACAAAAAATAACAAAGCACTAAATTATTGTTATTTTGCACAGCTATTTTTAGTAATTTTAGAAAACAATATTCCTACTAATCAATATGTATATCTGAAGTTGTATAAACTGAAAATATCCTTCACTAAAAATAAGCCAAACTTGTAGTTAAATTTAGTTCAACTAATAAAGTTGAGAAATGCATCTGCTATGGGCATTTAATCACTATTCAAATAAATTATTCCCCATTAGCACTCCAACTAATTTTGAGTATTCAAATTTCACATCTCCACATAAATCTGGTTTTTCTCTTTCTAATCCTGACGACGTGGATGTTTCCTCCGTGGACTACATATCGTAACTTTTGGGCGACAGTAATTCCCTCACTCATCTTGACGACCTCTTCTTTACTTGATGAACTTCTACCCAAGCAGAACTCTGCGTTTAAGTTGCCGGAAACGGGCATGATTTCGTTTTCACTTATAGGGTTTTCAATCCTGAAAACATTGCGCTTCTCCCCAAAACAAAGCCTACCTTATTGCTATTTGTAGGACGAAGTGGATATTTACTGACATCATTCCTTCAGTTCTAATCGTTCCGCTTGAAGGCGGCACATTGTCTTTCGTCGTAGCAGCAGTTCCATTTCGATATGCTTCACCGCCGAAATGATTTGGAAAACAAATCAACAACGTAATGGAGCAGCTCCTTCAGACGCTCTCAGGCTTCAGGCTTCATTTGGAGCTTAAACTGAAATTAAAATATGATATCAAAAAATTTAAAGGAACCAGGGCACCAGAAGATAACGCGCGGGTACTTCATGCGCAACAATTAAGCGTATCTCTTTACATATTGTCTACCTTAAGGCAATGAGCGGCGTCGAGCCTGAATTTGGATTAGTTACAGACTTTACTAACGATCAGTGCGCGTTGGACTGAACACCTTCATTCAATTTTAACGTTATTTTTAGAACATATTTGGGAATGGTCCCTATCTCTGATACGCTTCCTCTAACGGTGCCTAGGAAAGTCTCCTTTCCCAAATTTACAGTGTTCGCTTTTCAACTCTTATTGCAATTAGCTGGCAATGCTTGAGCTCATGAATATTAAAAAGTCCTCATTGTCGGCAGCAAATGACGCTGCATGAATAATTACACTGCATGAAATAAGCAACACCAACACTTCAGGCAGCCATCCTCCACCCACCCTCAGAAGCAACAAACGAAAGAGTACGACAGCCAGGACGCCATTTTGTTTGGAATTGTTGTTTGCTTTTGTTGTGGTTGATGTTGTTGTCATGAACTTTACTAACATTATGAATTTATGATTGCCGCATATTTAATGTAATTTGCGCGTTCTAGAATTTCCATGTTGTTGTTGTCGCTGTGATAAACTTATAACAGGCGTTGCTTACATATATAGCATTATACGAAGTAGATATAATAAAACCGTAAAACAGCGCAAAATTGTGTTTACTTTCATTTCAGTGAAAGATTTACGTGGAGTGGTTGTGTAACAGCACGCAAACACTTTTGTTTGATCTTTTGTCCAAGTGTCCATTTTATGGTAGGTTGCAATTCGCGAAGCAGGCAAAGAATGATATTTTCATGCATTTCATACAGAAAACAAACGTGCTGAAAGGGTTGAAAAAGAACAAGAGGATTTCCGAAATTTTTGCATTTTGTTTTTATACCCTACACCTTAAGGTAAGGGTATATTCACTTTGTAACGAAATGTGTAACGCATAGAACTAGAGACGATAGGTATAGAAAAGTATATATATTCTTGATGAGCGTGACCTCCTGAGTCGATTTAGCCATGTCCGTCCGTCTGTCTGTCTGTCTGTCTGTCTGTCTGTCTGTCTGTCTGTCTGTTGAAATCACGATCACAGGAGAACCAATGAAGATATCGTGATGAAACTTTGCAGTTATATTGTTTTATGTGGTGGGCAGGTTGGTATTGAAAATGGGCAAAATCGGTCCACGGCCACGCCTATTTTTTATTAAAAATGTGATATCAGCGTTCGTTTTTGAGCTATTACAACAAAATTTCATTCCTGGGTATAGAGTAGCATTATGCAAAATTTCATCACGATATCTTTACCGGTTCTCCATTGATCGTGATTTCAACAGACAGACAAACAGACAGACGGACGGACATGGCTAATTCGACTCAGGAGGTCACGCTGATCAAGAATATATATACTTTTCTATACCTATCGTCTCTATTTCTATGCGTTACACATTTCGTTACAAAGTGAATATACCCTTACCTTAAGGTGTAGGGTATAAAAACGAGATTACGACGGTCGACGCAATGAAGCATTGAGTTAGCCATACACGATGCTAATGTTGAACTGTACAAACGATATGACAAAGTAATTGAAACTGATAGGGACAATGTGTAAGGAGCTTAAAGAATCTGTCAATATTTTGCCGGCGTGACGTATATCAAACGAAAAATGATAACGGACCTGCGCAATGATTAATCTTGTTTGCTATCATTCTTGCTCTTGAACAATGTCAAATCAAACGGCAAGCACAAAAGGAAACATCAAAAAAGTTTAATGGAAAACTTGAATTTATTTAACCAATCTGAAGTGTCAAATAAAAGATTGCCAGAACAACAAAGACTACCGGATATCTTATATAGTTAAGGAGATATTAGGCAAATAAATTGAAATTTCAAAGCTCTATAACTCCGAAACCAGGGGGGAGCTCAAGATAAAATTGTTGTTGTTGTGGCATGCTCCACATTCTACAACAACAACAACAACTCGATTGGCGTTTCCGCCCGGATCTCGATATACTCCCCACATTCTTATATTGTGGCGAGGCCAGGTCAAATAGGCAGTTGTGATTTCTGACTTCTTCTATTAGTCCTTCTTCGAAATCCATGCTCTTAATCTATATTAAAATATATTTAAATAATATATTATACAGAATAATAATAAAAAAAACTGAAAAACAACAGAAAAATACTGACATAATTTTACAGCAAGTGAAATAGAAACAAGAATTAACCAGAAAGAGTGTTAACTTCGGCATGGTCGAAGTTCATATACCCTACACACGTTTATTTGAAAATTAGGCATGGTAATGGTCCGATTTTGCCCATTTTCAATACCGATGAGTTTCTAATGATAGACAACATTCGTGCCAAATTTGATGAAAATATCTCTATTCGTTCTCCTGTAGTCGAGTTTTATTTAATTAGTGGGCGGACCACGCCCATTTTTGGTAGTCTGTTTTGGTCAGAGACAGTGGACTTCTGGACAAAATTTCAACCCCAAATTCGTTCTACAAGCTGAGAAATTGAGCTATAAGCATGGATGAATTTATATTTACTATAAAAAGTAGACGTGGCAATGGTCCGATTTTGCCCATTTTCAATACCGATGAGTTTCTAATAATAGACAATATTCGTACCAAGTTTGATGAAGATATCTCTATTCGTTCTCTTGTAATCGTGATTTCCACAGACAGACAGACAGACGTACAGACAGACGGACGGACATGGCTAAATCGACTCAGGAGGTCACGCTGATCAAGAATATATACTTTTCTATACCTGTCACGCCTCCTTTAATGCGTTACAAACGGAAGCAGTTAGTGAATATACCCTATTCACTTCGTGTGTAGGGTATAAACACAAAGAAACAAACACAAACAAGAAGAAGAACAAGAACGCTTTTGCATCTGTCAAAATTAGAAATTGCTTGGATGCAAATTGTGGCAGCAAATTCGGGAAGCAAAGTGAAAATTAACTTTTTTTCTTGTTTCCCATAAGAGTCCGTGTAATTTTGAAAGTTGAAAAATGAATCTGCATCTTGCGTCCCTTGTTGTGTTTAAAGCTTAAGGTTTGTACAGTAAATTATTTTTTGACGCTGTTCGTTGCGCTTCAGCACTATATGGGCCATTAATGCTGTAAACACAAAGGAGTTGGACAAGGTTTATAGAAAGAAGGTTCCGTCACGCGCAGGTCCGTTATTTATTTTCGTTTGACAGGGACGTCAAATGACGTCCATAAGTATTTGTATTGAAATTTTGTTCGAGGCGCCTGCACACTGGTTATAGCAATTATTTTTAATGTGAATGTTTGAAGTGAATTATTGTGTGAATTATTATTCCAATAATGAATAATGAAGTGAAGTACCATATAAAACTACAACAACAAAATCGGAGCGTTCGAAAACATTTAACCTGTTCTAACTCTTCCTGCCACTTTTCAAGTTTGGCAATTAACTGTGTGTTGTGACCCTAGTGATTTTAGAAATACTTATTGACGTAGATGCGCAGAACGAGACCACTTTTCTTTGTTTACTGGCGCAACCTTTTATTCTATAAACCTTGGGTGTTGGACGACTTTTGAGGCAGCGACTTGTCAAAATGACGCAGACTCTATGGTGGGTGTCACATTGGACATCTTGAGGCCGCCGCAGAAAAAGCTGTTTACGTTGCACCCTGTCACACTACAAAAAATTGTGCGCATCCTCAAACTCGTGTACGTGCAAGCGGTTGAGATGTGTTTGTAAGCGCTTTCATTTCAACTAAAGCACGGTACGGAGTGATTGATTTGACGTGTCAGTAGCATAAGATATGTTGTACTTTACGTACCCTCTGTATAATCTACCGTATATTCTACCTGCATGAGTTCGCATTATTCGAATGTAATGTAATGTAATGCAATGTTGTGATGACCTTCAACAATTTTTTACCTGTTCGCCAGCCTAGAAAAAGTTCGCCAGTTGTAAAAATAAACATTCTGTAAAGGTTGATAGAAACACAGCAAGAGAAATTGCAACCTTTTTATACATCTTGGTTTTTATTTATAATTCTAAGAAATGTATCCTTTCTTTCCAGAATATTCTTTTGGGTCAATTGATCAATATAATAATTTGTTTTAAATAAGAATACGGAATATTTTCATATTTAAGAAATAAGTTTCTAGAGCTTAGTTAAGTTTTCTAAGCTTTGTTTAAGTTTCTAGAATTATTCTAATAATAATTATAATAATAATAATAATTACATATACAATAAAATTCTAAAAAGAAAACAGTAAGAAGTAAGAAAAAACATGAAATCAGTTTTTCCATTCCATACATTATTTATTTCTACCGGCATGCATGTTTTCTTAAGTGAAGCCCTTGCTGTGGCTGCTACGCATAACAAAACAGAAATGAGAAGGCAACAGATAAGAAAAATTTTCTGACCGTGCTTCGAGTTTGTATACATGTGTTAGTGTTTGACGCTCGTGAGGCAGCCAAAATTTTAGCGCTAACATTGAGGCGATCGTGGATCGAAAGCTGTTCCACTTTTTGCAATCAACCAATCAGAGCGTGTGAGTCTGGCGCATAGATGCCCAGTGTGACACCCACCTATGAGAAACGAGATTCACCTGATTATTACATTCGGTTTTCCGGTTTGCAAACTTGAAACTCTTTTGTTCAGTTTGGTACTTAAGTATTGCTGCCAGTGCGCTACGATTTTCGAAAGTTGTTTTTTTTTTAGTTGAAAGAATATATTAACCATTATTGTAATTAAGCTCTCCTTTTCATGTTATCAACAAATTTTTCATTTTATTTAAGTACACTTTTTCCTACTTCCCCTTTTATACACTTTCGTACATGTATATAACTTCTTTTCGTAACGTGAATAGAAAAGCTGTTCCCTGACGTCATTAAAATTTTTCACCTTAACTGAATTTTTCAATTCAAGAGAAATATTTACAATTTTACAAAAATTGTGTTCAATTTAATAATAATAAATGTAATTCACAAATTCATTGCATTTGAATTCATTGTGTTTAATATTTATTCATTGTATTGTATAATTTGCATAATTGCAATAATTTTTGATTTTTCATCTTTATTTTGTCTTATTTTATCTTTATTTGTATATGGGTGACATAGGCCTACCGAACACCCAAAAAACAGCGGTAACGCACCATACCTCTTAGGTAGTGTGGAAATGCAGAGGCAGTTTCCAAATTTGTTATTTATTTTCTTTAGTTTCTATCACACTTTGCTTTAGCCTACATTTCTGTTTACACCGATATAATAGAATTTAACTTAATAACTGCCACTAAAATGAGGAGCCACTATTTCGTCGACATACTCAGCACTGGGCGCATTTAGCGGCTCACGAATCCATAAGAACACCCAAGACCAAGACCATAAGAACACCCAAGACCAAGATGTAATTGTTAATAAGATACATATATTAACTGTACCTTTCGCGTTAGAAAAATCGCAGCCATACGCAGGATAAAACCCTCCAATAATTGCCACTGAGAATTCTGCATATCGACGTGTAATCTAGAAGCAAAATAAGACAATGAATAACTCGTATTTCGAAACGAAAACTAGAATCTAGAAATATCTTGACTTACATATCGAAAGCTTGTGGCACATAAGTTGATATCAGAATATCAGTTGAATATACAGAAACATTGCTATTGTTTCCATCTCATCGCAAGATTTTTCTAAAGGGGAAAGAATTCAAAATTTAGAAATACAAAACCGTAATGTGAGAGTATAGAACACAGAAACTAGGGGGCACCACGCATCATTTGTATTTGGATTTTTTATGGAGGTTAGTTATATATGTACGATAGGAAAGAGTTTCTAAAATAAACTTAGATGCCATTACGTTTTCTATTGCTATCCTCCTTCTTTCGTTTTTTTGTGAGACGTGTATTGATGATAATTTGCAATTTATCATGATTTATTAAAATTATAGATTACAACTGAATGGAAAGAGTCTCGGTATTGCATGAATTATTTGTTTCGAATTTTTTTATTCATATTGCGTATTCTTAAACATCCTTACGTACAAATCCTTAAATATTTTTGAAACACCAGAAATATTGGGTCGGCAAGAAACTAATTTCGGTTTTCACAATAGATAGCGTTATGTTCATTTTGTCATTCATATTATTTTTTTCTTTTGAGATTTGTCAGCTGACACTTTCTTGTTGCTACTAAACCAAATCCCGCGTATTTTTATTTACAGCTAAGTTTACTGTCAATTTGAATATGCACTGTAAAACTCAACATTTTTGAGAGATTTTACTTTTTATATCCTACACCTTAAGGTTAAGGGTATATTCACTTTGTCACGAAATGTGAAACGCATAGAAATAGAGAAGATAGATATAGAAAAGTATATATATTCTTGATCAGCGTCCTCCTGAGTCCACGATCACAGGAGAACCGGTGAAGATATCATAATGATATTACATCTCATAATTTTGCAAAAAATATTCTTTGTTATGGTGTGTAGATTGGTATTGAAAATGGTCGAAATCGGTCAACGACCACGCCTATTTTTTATTAGAAATGTGATATCAGCGTTCATTTTTGAACAAAATTTCATACCTGGGTATAGAGTAGCATATCCGTTAATATGCCATATATGAGCGTAATCCGCTCACTTTCAGGCAAAAAAGGGTCTTAAATGATTATATTGCTTAATATATAAACTTCCTGAATAAAACTTTACATTACAACTTATTTTCCAATAAAACATTATAACAGCAAAATTGGGCGCGGTCCGCCCACTTTTACACTACTTATACAGTATAGCTCATGAAAACATATTTATTACCACAGAAATAAAGCTTAAATTTGAACACAATAATAAAACTACTAAGCTAGTTATTTTGTTTTCAGGAAACGACCACGCCTACTATATATAGACTGGCGTAGCTACGAGTCTGGAGCTCGGGACGATTAAGCAGTTTGTATTTCACTTTATAATGTTATTGCGCTGCAATGGAAAATCTAAATAAATTAAAAATTTAAATAAATTAAACTATTCCGTTCAAATACATTAAACTATTTCGTTCAATTAAATTTTTTCAAAACATTTATCGAAGAAGGAAGGGAGGTTATGTCAGACCGAATATAGCACTCTTACTGGTTTATTTTCGTTAAGCGACTGAGACTCACAGAGAGATATGTAAAGTTTATGTTACTGATTGCTTAATAGAACGCACATGCCAGAATTGGCAAAATTCTGACGAACATAGGCACTGCAGACGTAATATAACTTATCAAACATCGTAAGATAATTATAACGTTAAAGATTTTAAAAAATGAAAACCTAATATTTTGTGAGGTTTCCAAATTTTGCAATGTAAGCGCTCTGATTCCGTCGTACCAGACTTATTCAATAATGCGGTCTAACTCAGGTAAATTTCTGGTCTTCCTCTTTTTTACTTGCAGTTTAATTATGTACCACAGATTCTGGATTTGGTTGAGATCAGGGCTATTTTCAGGCCGAAAGTATTGCCGAAATTTGGAATTTTGATAAGTAATCCTTTACCTGCAGAAAAATAAACCGATTTGACAAATAAAAATTTTTGTAATTATTATTCAATTCTACAACCATCCATGAAATATTATTACTTACCAATTTTGCACGTTGACATGGCGTAGAGTCATGCTGGAATATCACATTGTCTAATGGCGAAAAGTGATGATCAATCGAGGGGATCAGATTTTCTCCCAGTATGCGCTGGTACATAATTGCGTTCACTATTTGATCTAGAAGAGTCAATTGTCCAACCCCATTATATGATAAACATAACCCTTCGGCTACCCCACTGCCTGACGGTACGTTTGATGCACTCGTCGCTGCACGCCTGTCCTTTGCTTCACGTACGTAATTCCGTCGGATCAGAACAGGTTAAGTTGAGACACTTCTGAGATAATCATCTCTCTCCAATCCATCACGGTCTAATTCTGGTGTTGCTTGGCCCAATGTAGGCGATTTGTACGCATTTTCGCTGTCAAGAGATACTTTTTAGCAGGGCTGCGCGCGCATAAACCGGCTTCTGTATGTCTTCGATAAGCAGTTGTGGGGCTTATATCGGTTCTTATGTAAGCACTTTCCTGATGTCCTGTTGTGAAATGCTATCCTCTGCCAAATTGGTCTTCCGGACCTGTTCTGAACCTGGTTTTCGCTGCAGACTTTTTTGAAAAATCCCTGATGGATGATTTGCTAAATCCAATCCTTTCAATAATATCCCTAAGACTCAGCTTTTCCTCTCAGTGCTAAAATCTATGCCTTACCGGCATTCAACATTTTTTTTTTAAATTTGGCTGTTCTTACTTTTTAAAATTTTTCAGAACTGCTACAACCAATTTAATTAAAAAATAAACATAATACATGTATTTATGCATAATAATTGCTCTACCTACTGTCCCCTGCACTTGGGGGACACTACAACCTTTGATTACATCCTCAATACCTGTCCGGATTTACATGTCCGCTACTGTACGTTCAGCCTCCCGATTTTGAAAGGTAAATATCCGCTCCATAACTTTAAACTATTATATTATTAAGTTTTTAAATTCTGTTTCTAAGTCAAAGTTTTAGAAAATCATTGCCAAACTTGAAGTTTTAAAAAAAAAAATTTCGAAACAAAATTTTTGGTCGCAACTTATTTGTTAAATTACGGTAATAAGTGTATATTTTTCTTTCCAATAATTTTTAGAAAAGATGTTTCAAAAAGTTACTTCCTAAAAAAAACGGACAGCGTTTTCCGCATGATTTTTTCTTACCCTTCTAACAATTCGTCATTGTTAGACGCCCAGCATCTGAAAGCTTCTTTGTCTGTCGAAACGCTGCCGATCTCCCAATTTCTTGGTTAAATCAAATTTTTTAGAATCTTTTTTACAGTACTGTAGTTCCAGCCAACAATTTCACCAATTATACGCAGTGATTTGCTTTCTGTACTTAATTTTACCACAAGCTCGAGAGTTTCAATTGCAGTTCGTTTGCTCATATTTAAAACTTCTTTAAAACGGAAGATTTCTTGTTAACAGTTTAAACTTTTCTATGCAATTTAAATGAATATTTCACTGACAACAAGAGAACCAAAATAACCGTTCTTTAACTGTTAAATAAAACATACAAGTTATAATAATTTCGAAGCTATAAACTTTTTTTTGACGCGTAAAAATATGAATTTTTGGGGTTTATTTAAAATTACTTAAATTTTAACATCTGAATGTATTTTGTTAATATTGGTATCAAAATATTAGTAAATAAAAATACGTTTCAGATATTTTCATTATCAATATATGGTCAGTAAAGTGTTCTTTTCAATTGTATACGTTCTTTTGACGGTGACTGTATACCATTGTAGTGGTATACGCCCATGTGTATGTTGGAGGTCAAAACTTTCAGAGGACTCTCGGATATAAACATTCAAGTGTGGTATACAAATATTCGTAAAACAATTTTGAAAAATTCGGAAATGTATAGTACACAAGATAAATCGTTTATTTGGAGTAGTTTTAATAAACTATATACGTTAATACCTATATATATGGTATGTTGGGTTTCTGTTGCTTTGTATACTCATTTCTTTATCAGTAATTCTTAATTAGTTTTCTTTTATTCGTTTAAGTGATTGAATGAAAAAGGATTTCACAGTGACACTATACTGTGGGTTTGTATGGATCTTAGTGTACAGGGAAGGTTTTCTTGGCATACTACAAAATTGTAACCATTCATTCAATCATTCGAATTAGTTCGTTTTAAGACAATATATTAATTCATTTACTAAAAATCCATCGAACACTGATCCAAAAGCTAAGTTCACTATTTTTAATGCCGTATAATTATAACAGAATTTGTGTAGAAAAAATTTTAGTGGCCCACCGGGCAGACGATTATGAAGACAAGATTCAAAACTGAGACTCCAGAACCAAGTTTGAATCCGTAATAATTCTAACAAATCAGAGGCCTGAGATTTTTCTGACTCTCCTCTGCCTTCTAGATTAAGAGAAGAGTTCTAGAACCGCTCACCTGCGCCGATATGTGCAATATTGTTTCGATTTTCAATAGACACATTTAATTTCTCCATCCCATCCACGCCTCATTGGCTCCCTAGTGATCGATAATCCAACTAACATCGATAATCTAAACCTACTCAAATTTTACTCATTTCAGTTTCCCTGTGCCGAAATTTTCTGTTACATTGTTTTATGGTATTTTTTATTGGTTGCTCTCTTATTTACCTTTTAGTTCTCTTCTGAAGAATATAATCATAATTTATAATAATTATTTAATTATAAATGTAATAATAATAAGTAATGTTTTAATTTTGTTCTAAATTAAGTTTTTGCTTTATGTAATTTTATTTCTTTATTTATTTCTGTTTTCTTTTAATTATTATTTATTTTGTTGTTGATTTGAATAAATGTTTTTTGTTTATGTTGTTGTAGTATAGCGTTTTTCTGTTTGTTGTTGCTGTTGCTTCTATTCATGTTGTTGTTGTTCTTAATGCTGAAGTTGTTGTAGCAATTTATGAAGTTAAATTTATTATTCTTGTTGTAGTTATTATAACATGACGGATCGATTTTACAAACTGGAACGCATCACATAGCATACTTTCTAGTCCATTCTCGTGCCAACTCGTTATATTTTTCCCGATCAGTTTTATATATTCTTGCAATCTCTGGAACAAGTGGATCGTCTGGATTCGGATCACAGAGAAGAGAGCAAATCGATAACAAAACTGCAAGAAAAAGAGATGACAACTGTAAATGAAGTATGTGAAGAAAATATAGTTTTCAGTACCTTTTGAAATAGTTAATGCTGGCGACCATTGAGATCTCAATATATCGAGACAAATCGATCCGTTACTGTTGATATTTGGATGGTAGATACGCGTTGTAAAAGCCACTTTTGGTGGTTTGAATGGATAATCTGTCGGAAAGTGGATTGTAAGGAAGAATACCCCACCTTGATACGGGCTATCTGGCTGCAAAGGTACAAAACATAAAACGATGAGCACATGTAGGAAGATTACTGTAATAATTACATAAACTAATTTCTACTTTTAATCTCATAAACTAATCTATTAAAATAAAAAACTACTTGAAAGGGACTAACAACAATCAAGTGTTAATACCGAGGTAATCTTACCGGAATAAAAGATGGAATGTCTTCAAGGCTACCTGAAATGGTCTTCGGGCCATTTTCTATAAACCCGACTTAACATCGGAAAAAATATTATTAAAAAATAATCGTTAGATCTATGTAGATAAGTTTTGCTTGTTGATTTTCAAAGTTTTTAGAAAATAGACCCTCCCGACTAAACGGGGGAAAATGCAGCCCTCCTCCCAAACGATTTTTTTCTTGTCTCGACCCAACCTGCCCGTCCTAGCTTTTTGGCGTACGTTATGCGTTACACCCTGGTTGCCCCGTAAATAATAGATAGCCCGGCGTGTAGGGGCTACCTACCGAAACAGAGCTATTTATATACCTCGCAAAAAACTTGAGTGATTTTAACTTTTTCATCCAAGTACAAAAAAATACATACCGCTCAGGTTCAAAGTAACTTCGATCTCCAAATATTTCGATCCCTCAAGTTATAAAAACAGCGTTCGTTGACAAATAGCTATCGTGGATGAGAAAACTTTGGCTACCGTACAACGATCGTTGGTGATGAAAAAAAAAATCTGCGCAGGCAAAAAATCGATCTTTGAAGATGAAAATAATTTGAATGCAGAGATCAAAAAAGGCAGCGTAAAAGGTTGATGGTTTTTAGATTTGCTTCGCGACAGAGGCCTTTGAATGGTTAAAAATTAAATGTTTTTTGCGTACGTGAACAGTAGCCGAAGTTTTCTCATCTGATACGATCAACTATTTGCAACATACATTTGTTTGCATTTGCAAAGCTATTTGTATCATACATTTGTTTGCATTTGCAAAGCTATTTGTATCATACATACATTTCATTCTATTACTAAAGTAACCAACCGGGAGCCAGCGTTCAAAAAATTCTAATAACCACTTTTTTGTGGATTTGAGCTATCTATCTGTTATGTGGTTAATGTACAACCAATGCATTATCTATTTCAATACCGTTCTGATTATTGTTTTAGTTTATTGCAAAAGAATGGACACCATTTCCTGTAGATATCCAACGAGTCCTGTAATAGTATATAAGTCCTTGGGAAAGCGTTTATTGCATTTACCAATATTCAAGAATTGAGGTTGATGGCACCACATGGACCATGTATCATATCTGTCGTTACAATCTGGGACTGCTGATATAATCTGATCGATTTCTTCTGGTCTAATTTTGTAGGTCAACTAAATTAAAATATGACAAATATGTATGTGCCAATCCACGTTCTTGCCAATTGAATACATCCAGCATCGCGTTTCCTCAAATACACCCCGTGCCAAAAAAAAACCGCACTTGAAAAAATTGCAAATTTTCCGATTTGCAGGTAAAAAATGTTTGGAAAGGGTTTCGACTGATAAAAAATTTTCTTTTTCCCTGTTTATACATATATTTTTTGCTATAAAATGACACACTCTGTCAACAATTGTCCATTAACATTTGAGAAATCAGATCAGGACCATCCGAAGTCGTTTTTTAGAAGTTTTAAATATGGTATTAAGTGAAGAAGAAAAAGGCCGTATTGTAGCACTGAGTGGAGAAACCTATTCCAATAGACAAATTTCTCAAAGAATTGGGTGTAACGAAAGCACAGTGCGACGTTTTTTAAAAAAAATTCAAGTAACCGGAAGCATACAGAGGAAAACCGGAAGTGGTAGACCAAGAATCACTACACAGCGGGAAGATCGATCGTTGGAACGAATGTGCCTTCGAAATCGGTTCCATACTGCTAGGGAACTAAGGAGAGACCTTCAGCAAAAGCTGGGAATGCAAATCAGCAGAAGAACTGTCTCCAGACGCCTAAAGAATATGGGTCTTCCAGCTCGCCGACCTGTCAAAAAGCCGGGTTTAACACAGCGGTTATGAAGAAAAAACGATTAGAATGGGCCAAGGAGCAAGCAAAATGGATAGCTTCTGATTGGAGAAATGTCATATTTTCTGATGAATCAAAGTTCAATTTGATTGGGCCCGATGGAAGTCACAGTTCGGAGGATATCTGAGGAACGATATTCCGATGAGTGCATTCTTCGAACAGTCAAGCAATCACCTTATGTTTTGGTATGGGGATGCATAACATGTTATGGAGTTGGGCAAATTTTATTGCTGGAGGTTCCGTGAATGGAGAAAAGTATAAAAATGTTATCAAAAGGGGCGTGGTTCAACAATTGAGGGGCTGAGCTGCCATGTTGAAAACACACTTTTTCAAGACGATAGTGCACCGTGCCACCGAGCTCGCTCTGTAAGTAAACCTTTAAGTTTTACTTAAAAATGCATTCTAATGGTCATTGTGCATTCACAGGTAACACAATTAAAAGAAAATCTGGGGATATTATCGATGCCTGGCCAGGAAATAGCCCAGACCTTAATATCATTGAAAATTTGTGGGGAATTATGCATCGAAAAATTCAAGAGATTTCTCCAAAATCCATCCAGGAGTTACAAATTATTATAAAGAAAGTGTGGTACGACGAAAAAACCAAGAAACATGTCCAAAATCTCTATGATTCAATGTCCAGAAGAGTGGAAGCTGTTTTGAAGGCCAAAGGAGGATCAACGAAATATTGAACCAGAAAGAGTGTTAACTTCGGCCTGGCCGCACTTTATATACCCTACACACGTTTACTTAAAAACTAAGCGCGGCAATGGTCTAATTTTTTTCCTTTTCAATCTCAAATATCCTGTGATGAGAGAATATTCTTGCCAAATTTGATGAAAATATCTCAATTCGTTCTCCTGTAATCGAGTTTTATTTAATTAGTGGGAGGACCACGCCCATTTTTGGTGATCTGTTTTGGTCAGAGACAGTGGACTTGTGGACAAAATATCAACCGCAAATTCGTTCTACAAGCTGAGAAATTGAGCTATAAGCATGGATTAATTTATACATACTATAAAAAGTAGGCGTGTCAATGGTCCGCTTTTGCCCATTTTCAATACCGATGAGTTTCTAATGATAGACAATATTCGTGCCAATTTTGATGAAGATATCTCTATTCGTTCTCTTGTAATCGTGATTTCCACAGACAGACGGACGGACGGACATGGCTAAAGCGACTCAGGAGGTCACGCTGATCAAGAATATATATACTTTTCTATACCTGTTTTCTATACCATATTCACTTCGTGTGTAGGGTATAAAAAAAATTTAAAGAAAAAAGAAAAGAGTAGAGAGAAAATTCTTGAATTCGAAGAATATTTGAACATAATAAAAATAACAGAAACCGAAAAAAACCAACATTTTTTATTTTATTACCCCTTTTTTAAAAAAGGTAAAAAAGATCTTGGGTTTTTCCACCTCTTTAGCGGAAATCGAGCTGCCGGCCAACCCTTTTCTCTTTTCTTAAAGATTTTTTTACAGGTAGAGGCAAAACAAAAATAAAAACTTGCATGAGTAATGAAATGCTACTAGTGGGGCTTTTTTTTGGCACGGGGTGTAAGTGGTGTTTTACCACTTCCATTAGAGATTTTATTTGTTTGAATGCACGTGCCTCGGTCATCATATCGTTTTGTAATTGATTGGAAACTTGCCTCAACATTGGGATGAGGTTATTTTTTTCTCTCAAAAAGTTTTTAAATCAGCTAGGATAGTTCCTGTATGCATGTTCCTGTATTACTTGAATGTGATTGTCTCGTAACGGATGTTGGACTGATCTTCTTCATCTCCCATAAAGTAAATTTCTAAACACTTTGCAGTTTGCGTGGGTTGAGAAAGTGAAGAACAAATTTTGTGATACACCTGGCCTTGTATGTATGTGTATCCTTGTCCATTTTCAATTTAGGTAAAACCACTTTATTTTTCCGTTCCCAACAACACTCTCTCACTCCGAGCACGAAAAGTCGATCTAACGTACACCGAGATAAATCTATCAATTATATTCCTCTGAGTATCGTTCCAAAATATTACGCCTTTATATGTATATGTTGAACAATTAATATAAATATTTGGTCTTCCATCGCGTCGAAACCTACATCTCAAATAATAAGTTTTTTCATTTGCGTAGTAGACGGGTTGCTGTTGAAGGTGAGAAAACATATAAAGTATATTATTGAATAAAGCAAGCGTGGATCAAGCACAAGTGTAACCACTCTTTTTGCACGGACTCCGATCTCAAAAATTAGAGCAATTTTCCACAGAGTTTTGTTCGGTGGCGTGACCACGGCTTAACACGATAGCGTGATGTTTGAGTTGTAGTTCTCATTTGTGCAAATGGTTCAATCGTGCATCCTCTCTTGACGCTTCTTGTTGTTGTGATGTTAAATTCCTTCTAATTTGTTGCCTATTGCAAGTTTGGGGTTCACTATAACATTTCTTCACATTTCATCACATTTTTCGATGATGAAACAGAAATTACGTCAGGCAATTGGATGAAAGCGGCCGGAATTGACTAATAGGAAAGGTGTCTTCCACCATGACAACGTTCGATCACACGATTCTTTGATGGCCCGTCAAAAATTGCGAGAGTTTAATTGGGAAGTTTTGATGCATCCACCATATGTCCAGACATAGCACCCTCAGACTAACACTTGTTTCGATCTCTGCAGAACTCTCTGAATGGAATTAAGCTGCTGTCACAAGTAGCCTATAAAAACCACTTGATTAAGTTTCGCAATCAGAAACCACAAAAGTTCTTCACCGATGGCATCATGGCTCTACCCAAAAATTACGAAACATTGTAGATAATAATGGAGCATATTTGGTATTAATATTACAATTAAATTTAATATTGTTGATATGATAATTATATACAGGGGAAACTAGTTTCGCCATATCCACCTATCGGGTCTAAATTGTTATCAACTTTCTTTTTATTTAAATTTTATGTGCTGTAAATATGAGCCAAATATGTAAATATATCCATAAAAAATTTTTTTAAAAAGCGACTCCAGCGCCACCTAGGGGGGATCTAAAATAAACAAAAATAGTCCGGAGTACTACACGAATATATGATGTGGATAGCTTCAGTGGTTCAGCTGTGTGTTCATACGCACATACGCACCAACGTTTCTATATATGTATAAAGATTTGTTTTTGAAATAGTTAAATGTTGACAGTATCCCATATTCTCTTTTTTGTTGTAAAAAAGTAATTTTAATGAAAGGTGAAAAAACCAAATACGATATTCGTTATTTAAAGGTCTTACATAACCAAATGTGGAAGTTTATATAACAACTTTGTTAACTCTAACGACGACTTCAAAATTCGCCCTTAAATAAAGTTGAAATAAAAAAACAAATTCTGATAATTTCCCTCCGAAATTATAATTTTCGCTTTATATTTAACTACTAGTGAATAAAATGGCAATTACTTCACGTATTAGACACAACTATTATGAAGAACATTATATGCTCAACCTGCCCAAAGTTTGTTAAGTTCGCACCTCATTTTTTAAAAGGTTGGTTTTTTTAAGTTCTGGATGTACCCCAAAAAGTTGTGGAGTTTATAAATTTGGAGCCCTAAATTTTTAACTATTGCCATCATTGCCTTACCATTAGAGTTGGGTAGTTCGTGAACGAACTAGTTCAATTGAACGAATCACTGGCTTGAACTATGAGATCTAGTTCACAGTTCTTAGTTCTTTTAGTTCAATCGCTCTTTTAGTTCACTCGGTCTTTTAGTTCAATCGCTCTTTTAGTTCACTCGGTCTTTTAGTTCAATCGCTCTTTTAGTTCACTCGGTCTTTTAGTTCAATCGCTCTTTTAGTTCACTCGGTCTGTTAGTTCAGTCGCTCTTTTAGTTCAGTCGGTCTTCTAGTTCAGTAGGTCTTTCGTTCTTTTAGTTCAGCAGTTCGTTAGTTCGTTTCAGTTCAGCTGCTCGTTAGTTTTTCTGTATGTTTCAGTTCGTTAGATCAATTTCAGAGGATTTATTTGAAATCTTAGCACAATTCAGGCACAATGACATAACTCCGATTTTTTAGTTCTTTTTGTTGTCGTTGTTGTTTGTTTATTGTTGGGACCACAACAACAATATCAGTTAGTGGAGCTCTTGTCTTTTTTCCGAGTTATGTGTCTTTAAAGTTTGGAATTTCAGACCTATATCTCATGAACTGTAGCAGATAGCTACATGTCATTGGTTTTGGAAAGGTACTCGAATTTTCTTTCATTTATATATGACAAGCGCAATTTTTCAAAACAATTTTTCGTAATTTATCGTTTTCCGTAATGAGTAGTAGAATTTATGTAACAAGCGTTTGGTGCTTACGTGAGTCTAAGCTTTACAATGCATTTTCCTCCGCCGATTACGATAGAATACACCTCCTTGTAATGATAAGACACTCTACTTTCTTAATATTGTGATAAATATGTATGTAGGTAGGTTAATTATATATTTTATTATAAAAAAAAATTAAGAATGGAAAAAAATGTTACTAAAAATCTAACAATATATAATTTAATCATGTATTCAGTATTAGATATTGCCAATTAAATATCAAACCGATTTTCTCATCTCGTTATCTCTTATAAGAACTAACGAACTAAATGACCGTGTAAAGTACTGAACTAAATGAGCGAACGAACTACTGAACTAAATGACCGAGTGAACTATATGAACGAACTAGTTCACGACAGCTGATTGAACTAGAAAGATCGCTCTCTGTAGTGAACTATAATTCCCAACACTACTTGCCATCATTCTTGCTCTGTAAGAAAACTTTTAATTCTTACCAAATACTGCATTCAAATGAACATTTTGTGTTCACAGATAACACAATACATAGAAAATCATCGGATAACATTAATGTCCTGGCCAGGAAACAGTCCAGACCTTAATATCATCGGAAATTTATGGAAAATTATGGGACGAAAATTCTTTGAAAAGTACCCGAAGTCTGTCCAAGAGTTGAAAATTGTTATAAATGAAGTGTGGTACGATGAAGAACCCACAACAAAAATCCAAAGTCTTTACGAATAAATTCCTAGAATATTGAAAGCTGTATTGAAGGTCAAAAGAGGAACAAGGAAATACTAAAAAAAATTTTAAAAACCAAAGCACTGCAACACTTTTCACCTTTTTAGCGGAAATCTACCTGTCGGCCCACCTTCAATTTTTCAGATTTACTAAAAGATTTTTTACCGGTTACAGGGATCACATCTATATTTATCTATATAATATATATATATATCATACAGGAACTGTTGCGAAGGAACTGTTACCTATTCAAACGACTATACTTTTTTTGGGTGAAATTATTTTTTATTGATTCAAATTACAAAAATGTGTGGAAATAATAAAAATTTTAAAATCCATTTACTTTAGCTCGCTGTGGCCACCTTTTGCTTTGACTATGGCCATCAAACGGTTAAAAAATTAGTTTTATGCTGCAAGATCTTGCGGTATTTTGGCCCATTCCCGCACAATGGCATTTTTCCGTATTGGCATACTTTTTAATCATCTCCTTACTCTCCCAAATGACCCAGATGGAATAGTACATCGGATTTGCATCTGGCGAATTCGAAAGCCATTGCGCGGACGAAATTTTTCTCATCAGAGTACACAATGTTTGGAAATTCGCCACGTTCGTGCAAACGTAACAACTCCTTTGCTCTTTCGAGTCTAACTTTTTTCTGCTTTGGTGTAAGATTATGTGCCTTGTGGAACTTGTAAAGCTTTACCTTCACCTCATTTTGGAATATGCGTCGAATGCTTCACTGGGGTATTTTCAGTTCTTTGGCCATTTGATTACCACTACTGTGTAGGTTTCGTTTAAGTCGAGATTTCACTTTTCAAACCATTTCAGGTGATGTTGCTGTTTTTTTTCCTCCACCACCATAGCAACTGGTCTGTAGAGAATTAAATAGGCGTGACCTCTTAGAGGAAATGGGCGTGGCAATGTTTAGAATTACCATTATTCAGAAACTATAAGGTCTAGGAATCTCAAATCTTGCATCGTGATTGCTCTTACACTGCGGATGTAATTCGTTGCACTACAGATAGATTTTGTGAACACTCCGCCTCTAAGAGGGGCGTGGCAATGACTTAAATTACCATAATTCGGAAACTATAAGGCCTAGCAAAATTTTTGAACCATTTCTGCTCTCTCTCAAAATTTTGTTCAGAATTGTGATTACACATAGAGCAATTCAATTCAATTCAACTTTATTGAGACGATGACAACTTACTTATACAATACATGCATATATACAACTTAAACTATGTATGTTTACAAGTTTGGCAACTCCCAGGGTTAAGTTTTGCCTTGTGCATGATATTTCGTAGTATTTTAACAAATAGTACAATTTTACGAATTTGTTTATTAAGATATGAGATTTTCTCTTTGAGTTTTATACTTGCTCCCGGAGCTATGCTAAAAGTTCTTATAATTATTGGAAGCTTAATAGCTAGTTGACTTATAAAATAAAAATAAGGTACATCAGGTAATATACTTGAAATTAGAATATTACAGAGGTATATGAGTTTCGTAATATTAAATCAAGTTATTTTGATTTTGATAAGGCACTTAAAGTCTACAACATTAATTATATTATATAAAATCACATTACAGTACAGTGATAGGAAATTTATCCTCTATTTTGGCAAGATGAACTATTCTGGTAAAACAAAGGAACTAAAGCAGATTGGTCATTACCTGCTAATATAGAATCTAAGTCCATTGAGTCTATACACAAAGGAGATAAATAATTGGCAGAATTCCAAGGCTCTCTGGATAAAGAAAAAAATGCACTATATATAAGATCATTGTCTATATAGCGTAAATTTGTTACGGATTTTTTCATAGCTCTTAAGGAGTATCTCATTAGGGGTTCAACTCCGGACTTATCGTAGATGTAGCAGTTCGCATTACACATAGAGCAAACAATTATTAATATTTACAAATACAAAGCAAAGTTACCGAGTTGCTGTGAGAATTTTTTTCTTACATGAAGTACCTTTTATCAATAAAAGTGCAGTTTTTTAAAATTCTAAACTAGAGTACTATTTTGTTTCAGCACACTAGAACACCGTTTTAATCGAAGTTTGTCCTCGTCGACCACAAACACTTTGTTTTGCTTCGCAGAAGTTCATCCTCTCTGGATGAACTCAACTCTGAAACTTGACAGCATGAGGTTGATAACTTTGTACAGAAAGCAATAACAATTTTAGTTATTCTGAGTCGTTCTGGGGTGAGTTCCGAAACCAGTTCCCAGCAAAGCTTCCAGAAAGGGTCAAATCCAAACCCTGATTTCAGAATTTTCCAATTGTTGGCATTCGATTTGAGTTTTTGTTAAATTTTTTACATTTCATTTGGGTTTTCTAGCAACTAAACCCAATTAAACGATGCTTGAACGAGATAGTGCGCCATGAAAAAAAAAATTTATTCAATTCTGTCTTTGTTGTCTTTACAAAAACGAAAGTGAATGTGTTTCATTACAAAAGAATCGAATTTTGCTCATGTTTTAAAATTTTTGTATTTTGTAGTTAATTTGTGTTTTGTATTTTAATTGTTGTTTCAAATTTAATTTGATTCGACAAGATACAAGGCATACGTACGGAAATTTGGTCGGCCTGACCTATTCGTCACATTCACCTTCAACCCCAAATGGCATGCAATAACGTCACAAATTTTGCTCGGTCAAACGTCAAGATACACATATGTATCTCTGCACTAGTGTTCAGCCGAAATTGAACGCGCTAATAGAATTAATCACTAAACTACATGTCTTCGGAGAACATATCTTGGAGCGGGAAATACAATACGATCAAGAAACTCTACACAAGTTTGTCGAAACGAACGTGCCGTTGTTAAATGAACACAAAACAGCCTACGACAAATTGATGCACGCCATCGACATCGGCGAATTCTATCTTCTCGATGCTCCTGGAGACACCGGCAAAACTTTCCTAATCTCCTTGCTTCTGGCACAGATTCGTGCACGCAGCCAAATCGCTTTAGCAGTTGCACAGTCTGGCATTGCCGCCAAATTGTTAGATGGTGGACATACGACACATTCAGTATTGAAACTGCCACTCAATTTGCAAGCGACTGAAGAACCAGTGTACAATATTTCCAAGTAATCCGCCATGGCGAAAGTTCTGCAAACTTGATCTTAAGCTTATCGTCTGAGATGAATGTACTGTGTGCGATGGCGCACAACGTACGTTGAAGGCACTCGATCGGACAATGAAGGATTTCGAGGATTTAAGAAACAATCCTGATCACAGATTCGGAAAAGCATTTTTGTTGCTTGCACGCGATTTTAGCCAAAAATCATCCCAAGATCGACACCAGCCGATCAAGTGAACGCTTCGAACGCCTGACGGCATCGAATTAGAGGCGATATGTTACCAAACTCACATTGTCGACAAACATGAGAGTCCCATTACAAAACAACCAATCAGTACAAATATTTTCGAATCAGTTAATGCTCATGGGCAATGGCAGAATTCCGGTTGACGCTACCACTGGCCTCATTTCATTCCCACCTGATTTCTGTCATATAAGTACGTCAAAAATGGAATTGATTGATAATGTGGTCCCGAACATTGGTGCAAATCACAAAGATAACGTTTAGTTGGGCCAAAGAGCAATTCTGGCTGCGAAAAACAAGGACGTCAACGACCTGAACATCGCCGTTCAGAATCAAATCATTGACGAGATACATTCCAAGAATTCCAATCATTCCGACAGACTTGCCGGGAGTATCCTTGTACGCCATTCCTCAATAGAAGTTTAAAATATTATATATTTAAAATATTTAATGTACCCATTAATGGAAAGTTGAAATTCAATTTTAAAAAATAATTTAAAAATTTTTAAATATATTTTGCAAATATATATTGCAGTTCAATATATTGTATATTAACAAATAATAAAAACATTTAAATTTGAAACTGGTGTATTTTTCTCTTACCGGTCCCATTATTGTTGCCTGCCAGTGAAATACTGAAAATAAAGGAAAATGTTTAATAGAATTTTTATCTAAAATATATCTAAAATAAAATCTAAAATAAAGAGAAGCTTTCAGTGAAGAATTCCATTTTGAAATTTTGTATACGGAAATAAATTAGTATTTAGTTTTAACTGAATTAATATTATAAAAGCCATCTAAGATTTAATAACTCTAAAATGTAAATTTGATAACCAAGTTTTCATTATAGACCACTACACACTGGGCTTTTCATTTCAGCCGATACAGATATTTTTAAAAATGTAATATTAACACCTATGTACATTTATTAAATAAAGAATTTAAAAGACAATTATGTAAAATAAAAACCGTGTACCCAAATGAAAGTATGTATTATCACATGCACTATATAATATTTGAGGTATATCTTCCAAATCAAAAATTTTCATTCTGAATTTTACAATTTTGATTGTGCTTGTTTCTTGTTTACGAAGCAGTTCCAATTTTCAGGCAGAACCAAAATAGACCTAACAAACTTCACTTGTTTCGTAAATTTTCACACCTTGTCCGAAATGTTACACAAGCTAACGACTTAATTTGGATCAGCTGTTCTCAAAAAACAATCAAAATTAGTAAAAACTGATGACGAAGAGAACCGCATACTGTTCGACTTTTAAGAAAGCTAACGTTTAAACAGAATGTTTCATTGTTTCGATCAGTATACTAATTTAGGTTAGCCATACACATTTTCATTCTTACGGACGTATTCGTACTATTTCATTCTGTCTCGTTACGTCTATTTTGCACTAACCTATAGCTGTTAATCAGTGGCAATTGCTTCGTCTAGACAAAAATATCAACCTGACCTGTTTTTTGCAATGGCACTTGTTCATATTGGTTTTCGTAGTTAAAAAGTCGACGAGTTATGTTAAAAATGTGAAAATGTTAGAAGAGCTAATATATGCTGGATCATATTTCAAGAGTGAGATGATCTGAAGTATAATATGCTTAGATAATTTTTTCCTCAACGAAGAAACCTTTACGCGGCGACCGTGTACGATCGGTACAGTGTATCCTAAAAGCTAGATCTGGTCGTAGTTTCAAGATCCAATTTAAGTTTTAATTTGTTAGGAATAATGTATATAGCAGTCCGAAGCCCGTCATTAAGAAATATACTCACAATCATCACCAACTGGTCCTGCCGAACATTGTGCAGGTGGATCTCTGCCCAAATCTTGAAGTTCCTAAAACAAATAATTTATTAATCAATGACCATATAAAAATGTACAATAATTTGCAATGGCAACAATACAATTTAAAAACGTATACTGAAAATTATTAATACAATAAAAATCTAATTAGTCGCATATCACTTTAGAGATAGTTAACTCTTAAACCGCTCCACACATTTCGATTAGGCTTTCTTCATTGTGTTGGAAATACAAGGCTGAGCTACCTGTTTATATCAACATTTACATACATACATCAGAAACTATATTTTGCAATAATGCATAATTAATTTTCTCAAAAAGAGCCGGCGGTCACTCCGCTATAAACTCTCAACAGTCCGCTACCTAAGAGCACTCCTCACGAACTACATAGGAGGCTAAAACCATGTAGCAACAACGGCAGGAACGCTCTCTTAAGCTACGCCGGACAGTGTCGACGCACTACAAAAAGTGGACAAAAATAGGAGTTCTTGGAATGTGATGAAACTTGGTTTCTAAACAAAAAGATGCATTAAACAAGCGTTTACGAACAGTTCTAGATCCAATCTGTAGCTGAAGATCTCTAAGGCCGTCTTTACACGTGCGACACGTGTCCACTGGGGAAACCATTTGTTGTTGTTTTCACATCCAAACGGCAAGATGAACTATGGATTGTATGCAAGTGAACGTGTCCCCTGGGGAAATACATAAATGTCGCTCGAAATTTCTGGGGACACCAGAAAACAGAGTTGCGTTTTAGTGAAAAAATATTCATAGTCTGAAATCAGGTATGCATTGTCCCCATATTTAAAAGTAAATGTATACAAATTTAGCAACAAGGAATAGCAGCTGATGTAAACTGAAATTTTATTGTTGTTTTTGTTATTATTGTTGTTTCTAATGCTAACTCCAAAAACCACAACAATTTTTGTCGCTCTCGTCTGGTTTTCGAGTTATAGCACCTTGAAGTTTAAAGATTTACGAGCTAAATCTCCTAAGCGATTTTCAACAAAATGTTGTTTTACATAAATGAAAGGCAAGTGAAATACCTTTTTGATGACATGAATAACATGAAGTTATCTCGTAGAGTTTAGGAGATATAGCGCATAAATATTTGAACTTCAATGTACTATAACTCGGAAACCAGACGAGAGAGACAAAAACTGTTGTTGTTGGAGTTAGCATAAGAAACAAGAACAACAGTAGTAAAATTTGAGCTCTTCAGCAACTCGTATATTTTTTATTGCTAAATTGACATGAAATATAAGATTAACGCGAAGTACTGCAAAACTATTCATTGTTTCAGCGAATCAATTAATATCGATTATAAAGTTTATTTTAAATTATTATTGCTTAAAATACATAAATAGGAGTGGGTAAGGTTGGGTTAAATTTTATTTTGTAACAATTATGTATAGTTTATAGAAAGTTTATTATTTGTATTTCCTCTAAACTTTCCTTAATTTTTTCGCTTACAATCACGGTGGTACGACTGCTTTTTAGTGAACGTCCTGCAGCTTGCGTGAAATTGAACATTTTTGTATGTTTTATTTCCAAAAAAAAATTTTCTGAGATATTCCACTAGAACACACGTCCAAAATCTGATTACTCATACACCATTTTACTTGCATATGTTTTGTACACCAATGCATGTATGTATGTATACACACACATACATCACCAGTGTATCACTGTCACCAGTAGGCGGAACACGCCCACTTGACTAGATTTTATCAAATAAAATATTTATATATACAGGGTGTTTCGCATAAGGGTGTTCAAAAGACTAATTTAGACCGTTTAGGCGGGAGGGGACATTTAATAAAAATCCGACTTAACACCGAAAAAAATAATATTAAAAAACAATGGTTAGACCTAGATAACTTTTGCTTGCTGATTTTCAAAGAAAAAAAAAATCACGGTATTAAGTATAAAAATTTTTCCGACCATAAAATTCTCCAATCAATTCTAGAGAGAATGCTTTAAACCGGAAGGATCTATGTTTTGTAGTTTCCGAGAAAAGTGGAAATTACGAAAAAAACTCCTTCCTTTTTCCATATTTTTGCACCAGTTATAAAACACAAGTAGCCAAAAATTGGTATTTGAAAGAAAAGTATGCTTCGTAATTTTCAATTTTCTCAAAAACTACAAGTCATAAATCCTTCCGGTTTGAAGCATTCTCTCTAGAATTGAGAAAAATAGAAAAATTTTTATACTTAATACCGTGATTTTTAAAAAAAATTGCAACCAAAAATTTTTTTTCGGAATTTCTTTTCCAAATTTTAACTTTGTCATTAAATTTCTCAAAAACTGTTTGACATAGGAACCTAATTTAAAAAGGATATTAAGAAGCGGATATTTCGCCTTGAAAATCAGCAAGCAAAAGTTATCTAGGTCTAACCATTATTTTTATACCCTACACCTTAAGGTAAGGGTATATTCACTTTGTAACGAAATGTGTAACGCAAAGAACTAGAGACGATAGGTATAGAAAAGTATATATATTCTTGATCAGCGTGACCTCCTGAGTCGATTTAGCCATGTCCGTCCGTCTGTCTGTCTGTCTGTCTGTCTGTCTGTTGAAATCACGATCACAGGAGAACCAATGAAGATATCGCGATGAAACTTTGCAAATATATTGTTTTATGTGGTGGGCAGGTTGGTATTGAAAATGGGCAAAATCCGAGAATGTGCCAAATATGGGCGTGATCCGCCCACTTTTAGGTTACACAGGCAAAAGAAGGTTATATTGTTAAATATATAAACTTCCTGAATAAAACTTTAGATAACAACTTGTTTTCAAAAAAACATTATTACATGAAAACTGGGTGCGGTCCGCCCACTTTTATACTACATATACAGTATAGCAGTATTAAAAAAGTTTATTACCACGGAAATAAAGTTTAAATGAACACAATTATAAAACAACTGTTTTGAAAAAGGTAATGACCACGCCTATTATTTATACAGAGGCGTAGCTAGGTCTCATGGACCCCGGGTCGGTTAATCAACTTGTAGCCCCAAAAATGCCTAGAATGCAATAAGTCAATACTTGATTTCCACACCTGCCGCCCCCGACATTGTGCCGCCCAGAGTGGACCGCCACCCCCGCCCCATCCTAGCTTCGGCACTTTTTTTAAAACTTTTAGGTGTAGGGTATCTAAGATTCGGCCGGGCCGAATATAGCTTTCTTACTGGTTTAATATTATTTTTTTCGGTGTTAAGTCGGATTTTTATAAAATGTCCCCTCCCGCCTAAACAGGGGGGAAATTGACCCCCCCCCACCCATACGATTTTTTTCTTGTGTCGACCCATCCTACACGCCCTATTCTTTTGAACACCCTTATGCGAAACACCCTGTATATCCATATTAAATTTGTGTCATAAGTAAAGAAAGACCCGCAGAAAAGGTCAAAACACTTTTTTTCAACGACTTCAAATTAAAAGTCACAAAATAAATTTTATGAAAGACTTAAAAAGAAAAGTCTTCAAAAGACTTTTTTCAACGACTTAAAAATAAAAGTCTTTAAAAGAAATCTCTATTAAAGTCTTAAATAAGTGTTCTGGTTTGACTTTTATTTTTAAAAGTCATTGATAACAGTTATTCAAAAAACTTTTTCGATAGAAATTATAAAAGTTTCAACCTCTGCTAAATATCCACAATTTAATTTTTCTCCAAAACTAAGTAAACGGTTTTAAATAAAATTTTATTTCAGATAAATCAAAAATAATTTGAATACCTTTTCAGGAACACCAATCTGAAATTTTATTTCACATAAATTAAAAATAATTAATGTCAATCAAAATAATTAATAATCAAGAATACCAATGACATCTTCTACAGTTTAGGAGATATAGGTCTGAAATTTCCCAACTTTAAATCAGTTAACAACTTTGTACAGAAAACAAAAACAATGTGACTGTTTAAACAAACAACTGTTTGCAATGTAATATGAGCGATACATGTATTATGCCGTTTACACGGGGTACATATTGGATTGTGGATCGTAGTGACGTGGATGATTTCATAACATGATTTTTTTAATACTTTTTGCTACCATTAAGAATTTATAATTCTTTTTGACTATAAGGTACTGCAAACCTTTTTATTACATCTAACTTCCTGATAACACCTTGATTGTAATCAATAAAAAAATGTAAAGTTTATAGGAAATATAAATTATCCTAATTTCGATGGCAAGAGAATTCGTAGACACGTTGTTCATAATTTGCAAAGAAAACGCGGAAATTATAAGCGAAGATATGGCGTTTCATAGTCGTTTCAGCCTTCTCGAAATCCATTTTGACAAAGTTCCATAACACATTGAACTTAAACTAAGACATTCTTGGGTAATTTCTGTACGAATATCTATCGCAGACTTTCATTTCTTTCGATAGAAGTGCAAATGTACTAGTTGAACTTTTGTACTTTCTCCAAAGAATTTCTTCTTCGATTTAATTCCGTAAATAATGCATGGAAAAGAATTTTATGAAGAATCTAAAGCTTCTCTCTTCTTTAACTATAAAAATTTTTCGGCAGAATGTTGTTTACACAAATGGAAGACCATCAAAATATCTTTCCAATGACATATAGGTGTATCGTAGAGTTTAGGAGGTATAGCTCCTAAATCTTTAAAGTTGAAGGTGTTATAGCTTGGAAACCAGACGAGAGCGCCAAAAACTGTTGTTGTTGGAGTTAGCATAAAAAACAACATCTAGGGGCAATCGTGTCGCACAAGGAACACGTTCTTTGTTCACAGTCCGCAGTTAATCTTGTCGTTTGGCTGGGGAAACAACAACAATTGTGTCGCCAGGGGACATATGTCCCATGTGTAAACAAGCCATTAGTGTTTGAAGCTCGTGAGGTCACCAAAATTTTAGTGCTAACGTTGGGACAAATGTGGATCGAGTCCTCTTCCAATTTTTGCAATCAACCAATCAGAGCGAGCGAGTCTCGTGTCAAAAGGCCTAGTCTGACACCGGCCATTATGAATAAGCAAAAATATATGGCAGCCTAAAAATCGAACAGTACGCTGGAATAACTAGAATGAAAACAACAGATGATATACAATATAAGTCCGAGACCGAAGACTGCAAGGAGAAACGAAACAACATATACACCAATCTTTGAAGGAGAGGAATTATATCTTAAGCAATGCTAAACAAGGCCAAAAGAATGGGACAAACATAGCATTAAAAGTACACGAAATGAATAAATGTGCAATAGACAGATATCAAACGAATGAACGAAACGACATCAACCAAATACAATGCAACTGATGCTCAATCCATGCTATAAGCAGAGCAATGATTCTTTTAGTTACTAGTTTGGGTGATGGAGACGAAGGAAAAGAAGGCTTCCTACCACATGATGACTACCCAGCAGTCGACGTCACGAACGTGAGGTGCAAAAGAAACACCAATATCTCAAATTGTGGGAAAGAAGAGAAGGAAACTATAAACGTCGGCGTGAACGGCGCTGCTGCTGCTTCGCTAGCTTATTATGTTTCCATATATATCCCGAAGGTTTCAAAGTTTATTTTTTTAGGAAATACTTCGGATTATATGAAAAACTATGAAAAGAATTTCACCATGCAAATAATTATTTTGGAGGAATTGTTAGATATACAGTATGCAATGCATAATCCAATTAATCAATTGAGATTTCGAAAAAGTTAGGTTATGAACCGCTTTCGGATCTCATACTTCCACTCGTATATATCATTGCTACAAAACTTTTGTGGATGGTTTTTCAATATTTTCAGGGAAACTTTCGTGGTATGGAGAATTGATGTTTGCTTCAACATTATGTACTTGACAGCTGGGTTGTGCTGGATTAGACAGACTTCTCCGCTCGGAAAAAACAATCAGCTATTTTTCAAAACTATCGACAGAGAATATTTTATTCTGATGCTTCATCAAATTTGAATCAGCAGATAGTTGGATACGCGTAGCTCAGCAAAATACCCAAAGGGAAATGAACACTCGTCCCTGACCATAAAAAATAATATTACGCACAATCTACATTTTCCAGTCGAATTTTTGGACGTTTATTCGATTTTTCCAAGCATTAAGTTCAGGTCGTCGCCCATTTTTTCAGATCATATAGTTTAAATTCTTGCACAAAAATATCGCGATTTTTACTTATTAAAATATATTTGAATATCAATTTATTAATAACAGTAAAAACATACCTTGTTGATTCTTTTTAACGCCATTTTATAATTGAAATTTGATTATTATGAGGAGCAATACGCACAAAATTAAATTTCTAATAAAAAAAGAAAATTTTCCGTCCTCTTTTAGTTTGCAAGTGAGTCTGTGTTTGTGTGTGTGTGGATGCAGAGAATTCCAACTTCACGGCGGCGACGAAGAATTAAATTCTCGCAATAATCGCACTCGATCCAACACGACGACAATTCTTTTCAATTCAACCAGCGATGACCACGACGAAAACGAAACGAATTCAACTAGAGTAACGGCAGCAAGAGCCAACCTCAACTTTAAACGAGTTCAACCACGAGTAGAAAGAACACAGCTAGATTTAAAACAATTGCTATGCGATTACAATACTAAGGAAAGGGATAAATAGCGTCAACGTTGATTATTTTTGACAACCGTTGAAGCAATGCAACAAAAATTTGCAATTATTAGGTTTCTTGTCCGAACTTTTTTTTTTCTCTTTAAATTTCCTTAATTTTGCAGTAATTTTTCACAAATTTCAATAAAATGTTATATTTCTGATAAATGAAGGGAAATTTTGCTACTCGTACACAAAAGTTTTTCCGTGATCTAAAAAAAATGGAAACTTCGCCACACTTCACTTTCGTTTGTTAGCACACCACTGTTTTGGGGACTTTTCACGGCGAGTTCAAATATTTTTGTGCAAAAAACTATTACAAATATATTCGCTTTAAAAAAAGAGAATCAGCTCTAGTTGTTTCTTTCCAACAAAATTTTATAAACAGTATACTGAAACTATTTTTTTATCAATTCATAAATTTCTATTAGATGTAGAATATCTCACTAGTTCACTAATGCTTTACTTAACACAATTTTTAATGTCTAATAATTTTGTAAAAGAAAATCCCTAAAGGAAAAAACTCGGAAATTCAAAATTTAATCAATGAAATATTCGTTATGTGTGGTTCGATATACTTGACACTTTTACGCGTTCTTTTAAAGTACACAAAGTATGTTTTCACCGTGGTGAAAAATATTATCCAATGTAAAAACTTTTATACAGGTTGATTCGCATAATATACATTAAATAGCTATGACGTGCATGAAGGTTAAATACAGACAAATGACAGCTTACTCCGATCGATTCAAAAAAGTCATTTCAATATGCGCACATACATACATCGCAAGAGAGGATAATTTCTAGTTTAGGCCCGGAAGGCCAATGTTGTTCTTATTGCTGTCGTAATTGTTTTGCACGCAGACTCCAACAAAAACATCGGTTTTTCCAGCTCTCGTCTGGTTTCGCAGTTATAGCCGTTTGAAATTTTCAAAGTTCGGAGCTATATCTCCTAAGCTATAATATATATCCGGGAAGTGTTAACCATTAACAGGTATTTAAAATATCTTTTATTTATGGTTTTGTTGTTATGTTGTTGTTGCAACATTTAATTGAAAACCTTATAGTTTTCGACAAGATCAAAAATTAAGATTTTTAAAACTTTTTTCCAATGCCTAACTTTTTTTCTAAGTAATACACGTAATTAAAACATATAATTATCCCAACGCTAAACTGTTCCTGATGAAATTTATTTCTGGAGTTTAGGAAAAAACGCTCTTTGGAACCATTTTAAAACTTGGATCCATTATCAGAATTTTTTAAATTTGCTGGCGAAGAAGTTCTACGAAGTGTGGGAACACATTCTAATATGTACTATAGCTTAGGAGATATCGATCGCCAAGGACCGCGGGATTTTCCATGCAAATTTTTCACCAACGGCAATATTAACCCAAAAATGAAAATTTTTCATCTCTCAAAGGAAACACTTGCATACAAGAACCAATTAAAAAGGAGCATACATTTAAAAAAAATTTCGAAGCAGATAGGTGTTCCGACACAATGCCCTTTCGAGTTGTTGTTGTTTTTGGCGCTGACCCCAACAAGCCCTTTGAAATTTAACCGCCTATATCTCATAAACTACAGTACGCATTGAATTGGTATAATTGCGATTTCTCCTAAATTCTTGCGATCGTTCGATCATCAATCATTCTAAATAAATCTCTGAAGAAAGCTAAGGATAGCTTACTTCCTTAGTATTGGGATAATTATAAGTATTAATTATACATTTTACTTAGTAAAAAATTAATGAATTGGTAAATAAAGTACTATAAATTTTGAAATTGCGTTTTTCTCGAAAACTATAAATTTTTCCATAAAAAAAACACCCCTCATTTTCCTAGTACAACATTTTACAGCCAAGGTTACGGTTTGGAAGATATTTTAGTTTTAAGAAAAAAAATGGTGGAGGTGCCACTATAAAGCTCTCATATGACAATTAAGGTATATATTAAAAACACTATTTATAAAGCCTATAATTTTCTCTTTTTAGCGATATATAATATGTCATACTTACCCAGAGTTAGAGTTGGTAA
Source organism: Myopa tessellatipennis (assembly GCA_943737955.2). Taxonomy (NCBI): domain Eukaryota; kingdom Metazoa; phylum Arthropoda; class Insecta; order Diptera; family Conopidae; genus Myopa; species Myopa tessellatipennis. The sequence continues at coordinate 60,265,112 of OX031314.1, read as the reverse complement.
ATTGCAGAAGGAATAATTCTTTAAAAACAGTGTTTTATGTGTATTTCATGAGGTGTTTTTTATACCCTACACCTTAAGGTAAGGGTATATTCACTTTTTAACGAAATGTGTAACGCATAGAACTAGAGACGATAGGTATAGAAAAGTATATATATTCTTGATCAGCGTGACCTCCTGAGTCGATTTAGCCATGTCCGTCCGTCTGTCTGTCTGTCTGTCTGTCTGTTGAAATCACGATCACAGGAGAACCAATGAAGATATCGTGATGAAACTTTGCAGATATATTGTTTTATGTGGTGGGCAGGTTGGTATTGAAAATGGGCAAAATCGGTCCACGGCCACGCCTCTTTTTTATTAAAAATGTGATATCAGCGTTCGTTTTTGAGCTATTACAACAAAATTATCCGTAGCATTATCCGTGAATGTGCCAAATATGGGCGTGATCCGCCCACTTTTAGGTTACACAGGCAAAAGAGGGTTATATTGTTCAATATATAAACTTCCTGAATAAAACTTTAGATAAGAACTTGTTTTACAAAAAAACATTATTACATCAAAACTGGGTGCGGTCCGCCCACTTTTACACTACATATACAGTATAGCAGTATGAAAAAAAGTTTATTACCACGGAAATAAAGTTTAAATGAACACAATTATAAAACAACTAAGGTAGTTATTTTGTTTTGAAAAAGGTAATGACCACGCCTACTATTTATACAGAGGCGTAGCTAGGTCTCATGGACCCCGGGACGGTCAATCAACTTGTAGCCCCAAAAATGCCTAGAATGCAATAAGTCAATACTTGATTTCCACAACTGCCGCCCCCAACATTGTGCCGCCCAGAGTGGACCGCCACCCCCGCCCCATCCTAGCTTCGGCACTTTTTTTAAAACTTTTAGGTGTAGGGTATCTAAGATTCGGCCAGGCCGAATATAGCTTTCTTACTGGATTTTTATTAATTACTAGTATATAAGCCCTTCTTTGCCAGGACGTTATTATTTTTTATTTATTTCGTAAAAAAAATTGCGTCCGGCACCGCGCTTTTTAATAATAACCCATAGTATGTCCAAAGGCGGCGACGCAGTAAAATAGTATTTTTATGGCAATATTTAAAAACGTTTTAATTTTAAGAAGTAAATATCGAACACTACGCGCATTAAAGTACAAAAGTTTCCAGTATCCAAGTCTAAGATGTGTGTTCGGATATGCAAAGAAAATTTATTTTTAATATTTCAATAAAAGTGATCGAAACGGTAGGAGATACCCCAACATATTATATACCGTTGAAAGGGGGAAATTATGAGCTATAAGTCCACTTAATGTACATATACCTTAATTACGATTTAAGTTGAGAAAAAACTTATTTTTTAAAACAACTGCCACCATTTTTCCTTAAAACTATTTCCATAACTATTATATATTATTTAATATTATATTCATATTATTTCCATAACTATTCAAAAAAAGGATTAAGACTTAGAAAATAGATATTAAAATTACCTTTGAAACTTTATGCCGCTTACACCGGTACACCTAATAGTTTGGAAGATATCGCACATAAAAGTTTTGACGTTCAAACGCCCATAAATCCTAAACCAAAGCCACGCCCCAAAATATTCAGGAAGTGGGAGACAAGCATAAACTTATGCCGAGAAAAGTAAAGTCCCAGTGATAAATAAATTTTTTTTTATGAATAATCCGAAGTAAGTTTCTAGGTAGTAAATAATTCCGGAGACGTTTCCGGGCTCTAGTTCCGGACAGCAAAAGAATCGTTCCATGTTCCAAGTCCAACTCTAGCATACAACTCGAAACATCAAGGAAGTGTTTGGGGAAAGTGCAGATCATCATCGGACCTTACGTCGTTGGTTTGATAAGTTTCTTTCTGGTGATTTTAGCCTTGCAAATGAACCACGTGGAAGATCGGCGAGTAAGATAGATAATGATAACCTGAAACCTGTAGTGGAAGCAGATTCGTCTCAAACTACGCGTGAACTAGCAGTAGGGCTTAACGTTTCTATTTCAAGAATATTGGATTACTTAAAACAAATTGATAAGGTCAAAAAGCTGTATCAATGGATTACGTATGAGTTAAACGACCGTCAAAAAAGAATTCGTTTCGAAGCTTGCCTTGCTTTACTGTCACGGTATAAAATCGAACCTTTTCTACACCGCATTGTAACGGTTGTTGAAATATGGATCTTCTTCGACAATCGAAAACGTTCGGTACAATGCTTGGATAAAAAAAGGGTTCTGAAACAGAGCTCTAAACCAAGCATTCATCAGAAAAAACTTATGGTGTCTGTTTGGTGGTCCAACACCGAAATTATTCTTTACAGCTTTATGGTCAATCCATAATAGCAGATATGCACTGCAATCAGTTGGACGTGATGATGAGAGATCGTGATCAAAATCATTTATTGAAATGGATGTGTTTACGCTTGGAAACTTCACAGAACATTTCAATAAACAAAATTTTCGATTTTGTCTTCTAGTGCGTAGATGAATACATTTTTCAGCGCTCCCACTCTTGAACATCCAACATAAATGGGCTCATTGTATACATAATTGGTTCTATGAATTTCAGTATGGATTAATAATATGGATCTCTAAGTTGGCGAACCGGAACACGGAACGGTATAATAGCCAGCAATTCTGAACAGTTGCTATTACAATCGATTATGTCTTTGATAAATAAAATATTGATTAGCTTACGCCTCAGAGAGAGATTCTAAAGACTCAGCCGTAGGGCAAACGTTGAAAAACGCTTCTGAATATTCTTGATTCGAGCAATTGAATTTAAGTAATAAGGTTGCCATATAACGCTAGCGTATTCAAAAATGGATCTCACTAATCTAGCAAATACTGTTTTACACCTAAAATGGTCCATGAAATCCCTTCAATTTCGCTTCACAAAACCCAATAGAGAGTTGATTCAGAAATCATGTAATATATATGGGTACTGAAAGAAAAGTTATGATCGAAGTATGTGCCTAGGTCTTCACATTGGCAGACTCTCTTAAAGCTAAGACCAGAATTGTGGGTATAATCGAATTTAATCGGGTTTTTACGCCGGGCGAAAGTTAAGACTTTGCATTTGGCAAAATCTAGATTAAAATGGTTACATTCGCACCAATTAATAAGTGAGATAATATTTTTTGAAAATCGCACTCCTTAACAGACCTTACTGACAGAAAAATTTTAAGGTCGTCAGCATATAACAGTCTTCTGCAGGAATAAAAAGCATTATTGTCCAATAAAGTACTTGAAATTGTGGGTTTTGTAATTTTTGTGGTTTTTAACAACGCCGATCTAGTTGTGGTTTTTAACAACGCCGATCTAGAATTTTCAGCCGACGGACAGCTCAAGCAACGAAAATTAAAGATCTCTTGCTTTGTTCAATTATTTTCACGCAATTCTCCTTTTGCTGATATACATAAGTGCAACTTTTTCACTCCAAAACATATTCTTTTATTACAAATTTTCTATTTTCTGCGACAACGTTTATCTCTCCCTCATTATCACGGGTTTACTGTTTGATCAAACAAGCATTTGCAATATAATATGGGCTTTACACTAGATTTCCTAAACAGCCTCATCGACAGCAAATATTTTGGTTGGCCTCACAGAAGTTCATCCTCTCTGGAGAGGACTCGCCACTTTAGCTAGGGATTGACAACTTTATACAAAAAGCAATAACAATTCGACAGTTTGCCCAATCAAATGTTTGTAATATAATATCGGCCAATTTCGATTTAGGAATTTAACATCGAAACTATTTGTAAGCGTTCTTTTTGTCATTTATCATCCTGACTATTATACACTATTTTATTCAATACAAAAGCCAAAAAATAAATATTTTATTATTTACAAATGTAGGTCAGAATCATTTCTCTAGTAATAACAGCGCTTAACGTTCTTATACTGACATACCTTTAGGCTGCACTATAATAGTATAGTAGCAAAGCAAAACTACACGTGTGACCACATTCTGTGGCCTAGATAAAACCTAGAGTTGAGCGTCGTGACGACCGGGTGCATACCTCGCAGCCATTTCTCGTGAGAAGATACCATCTCGGCCTCGGGCCAGAGCATGGATTCCCGCGGAGCCATAAGACCCTGCCGTGATGTTGGAAAAGCTCAAATGGAGCAACCCCGCTCTGCCTACTCCTTTAAGTGGAAAGTTGCGAGGTTGGAGCAATCGTAAGGGGATTTCGGGTCAGCAGTGCTGGCCTATTAACAAGGAGTTCCTGAAGTCTCTAGAAAAAGCAGGCTGGGTGGTGGGGTATGGCTTTACCTCTGCGACCTTAAAGGTTTACAAAAAGAACCAGGAAGAACTCAAAAAGGATACGTCTGGGCAAAGGCTGCAGATGAAAACGCAGCACCTGCTTCGGAGAGGAGAGCCGAATCCTCGTCTTCTCTCGCTTGAGATGTACCTCGGATGGAGCAACCTAACGATTCTGATGTTTGGTTAGAGGGGGACATCACGCAAAGTTCTCTCGGGGAGTATCTCCTCACTTCTGAGTCAGAACTCGATGACATTGTGGTGGGGGTAATCAAAAGGCGCCGTGGCTCTGCGATTGATTCAGATTAACCTCCAGCACTGCAAAGCAAAGTCGGCTGCTCTTCTTTTCCGTCTCTCCAAGGATGAAGATGACGTCGACCTAATCCAGGAACCTTGGTTCGATGAAGACCAGGTGCGTGGGCTGCGGGCTCTAGGTTGCCAAATCCTGTATACTACTGAAGAATAAATTTAATAGGTTTCTTCTTAATAATTTTAGTTTATGTGATCTAACCAGGCTGGCCTTCATTTACATGGCGTCCGAGGAATTTGACCCCCCTCATCCACCAACAGATGTTTGAATGTAGGGAAAATGGACTGGTCTAGGTATAGGACCGAAGTCGAGACGATTTTGTCTGTCGGTCCGGGAATCATTACAATAAGGAAGAACTGGATACCATGGTGAAATTCTTCTCAAACATATTTAAGATGGCATTTGAAAAAGCATGCTCACTTAGATATTCAAGGGGAAAACGGAAAGCACCATCGTGGAATCCCAATCTCATGGACTTGCATAAGAGGTGCAGACATTTATTGAATAAAGCTAAGACTGCAAGTGTGTCTGCCCTCTATAATGAATACAAAGCTGCATAAAGCAGCTACAAGAATGAAAATTCGAAAGCAAAAGAAAACCTCATGGCAAACCTTCTGTGGAAATATCATGAGCGCTTCGGAGGTCTGCAGACTGAGAAATCATACCGGAATCGGTGCATTAAGAGGGAAGATGGAACGTGGACATCTTCGAAGATGGAATCACTAAAAGACACTGCAAAGATCAAGGCAAGATGAAGCAAAAGACTCTGCAAGATCAAACGAGGTCAACGGGCTCAGCAAATCATCCCCTGCTAGGTCTTTGGCAGCAACGCAGAACTTACCTTTAAAGGGTTTCGAGTTATATACCACATCCTTAGTATCTACTACTACGCAACCTGTTCGAGGTCTACAGGACGAATAAGTTGTATAGCTTCGGACGGTCAATACATCACCTGCAAGGCGATCTTAGATTCAGACCAGTTCAAAGATTAGAGTTGCATATAGAACCGTCCACTCTCACCATTGAGGGTATCGGAAGGGCCAAGGTATGCTCCATCAGCCATATCAGCACTAGCATAGGATAGGATTAACGATTTTCAACTGACATCACAGCATTCGTCATACCAAAAATAGTTTCACCGCAACCAACGAAGTGCTTACAAGCTGTCGACTGGAAGTTACAAATTCAGCAGTTAGCGGACTCAGAGATTTACAAGATGAGTCAAACTACTAGGAGCAGAATTATACCACGCGCTAATGTTATCCGGAAAACAGAAAATTTCTCCGGACCGTCCATTCCTTGAAAACACAGTATTTGGATGGATATGCACTGGCAAGATTGAAGGCAACCTTTAGGACCTCAGTCACCTGCATTTGTAGCGAAAATGAACTTAACGCAATGCTGCAGCGATTCTGGGAAATTGAAAAACCATCAATAGCGGAGCGTCCACTTACTTCAATTGAACGTACCTGTGAGACCACACTAAACCACCAATACAACACGCAGCGATGATGGTCAATTTATCGTGAGCCTTCCATTCGTGGAAAATACTTATAATCTTGGAGAATCCGAACGGATAGCCACACACCGTTTCTAGGCAAGAGAAAGTCGACTGAGCAGAGATAACAAATTAAAACAAGACTATATCGGCATTGAGTATGAGGCATTGGGGCACATGACTCTCCTAGCAAGAAACCCTCTCCATGCTATTTTATTCCTTAACATTGCATCCAGAAGCCCGAAAGCAGTACTGCTAAATTGAGAGTGTTATTCGACGTCTCATCAAACACATCGACTGGGGTCGCGCTCAACGGTATTCTACACAGAGGACCAACAATACAAAACGAGCTGTTCTCAATTTTACTCTGGTTTCGTCTACCACTATTTGTGTTCACCGCTGACATTGAGAAAATGAATCGCCAGATTCTCCTGAACCGAGATAATCAACACCGTTACATACGGAACCTGACCAGCCCCGTATCTGGCGATTAAATGCTTTCAAGAGCTGGGAAGAAATTACAGCACCACTTTGCCATTAGGTTCAAAGGCGCTACTCAACGTGGTTTATGTCGACGATTGCCTAACGGGTGCTGATTGCCTAACAACTGCATTCGACATACAACAAGAACTCGAACGTGTGTACGACTTGTCGACACAGTAAAGAGAGATCTAACCCTAACCTAATGAATACACCAACATTCTATTGGACAGATTCAGAGATTGTGCTCGCATGAATAAATGCACATCAACAAATTAACCAAGGGCACAGAAGTGAACAAAAGCATCTGCCGTACAATGATCCCTTAATGAAACTGTTACTAAGGTGGTTCCATGAACAATATCATCATTGTGGCTCACGTATGTCAGAGATTCTGGCCCATCAAAGGAAAATTGATGTCACGCTCAATAGTGCAACAAAGTATCCCATGCACAAGAGCAAGACCGAAATTGTTTCAACAGATTTTAGGAGAGTTGCCTGCAGCAAGAATCGTGCCAGCTCGTACATTTATCAACTCCGGTATGGATTTCTGTGGACCATTCTTGATTCATTTGAACAATCGGGGAAAGTCACTTCAAAAGGCATACGTTTCAGTGTTCTGCTGTTTCACAACCAAGGCAGTACATCTAGAAGTTGTCAGCGATCTGACCAGTGACGCATTCATCGGATTCCAAAAGCATTTTATCGGTTGACGAGGTCATTTTCAAAATATGTACTGCCAATTTCGGTGGGGCCAAGCATCAATTGGCGGATTTAATGGACTTTGTCCACTTAACGGTTCAAACAGAATATCACAAAAAATATGTAGTCCCAAGGGAATTAATTTCCATTTCTCATCTCAAGCAAGAATTTTGGGAACGATGGTCTCAGGAGTATTTAAGCGAGTTACAATACCGAAACAAATGGAAGGAGTTAACTATAAATCCAGAATGCATTCTCAAAACAAAAGTGTCAATGTTACTCGGAAGCCGATCTATTGGAAAATAAACTTGTGGTTCATATACAAGGTTTGGCGCTATATCAAAAATAGCAAAACCCAGTCATTCCATTCTCGAAGAAAACCATGAGAATCATTATTTGACACAAGTAAACTAGTTGGAGACATTACACGGACTGCTCAACTCCTCAGAGCTGATGACTTTACCCAGGCAGCTTCAAACAAACAGCTACCACAGCCGGTTAATTGGATATCTAGCATTGACGTTAGTCAGTCCTTGGTATTATTGTTTGCCGAAACCGATGTGTTGGACGAGGTGTTGGAAGGTAGCTCGATCTCCAAAACCACCTAAAGATCAAAACCACGAAATAATCAGCAGTCAGAAAACCAAGAGACATTCGTAACCACCGTCATCTAATTGACATGCACTCAATGGCGGGGAGGATGTTCAGTTCGTAACAAGTTCAACAAATAAGCGACCATTGAACCAACCAAAATATCATGCAATTTGAAAATACGCTGTGCCACATTATGCATATTTTGCCTATTGCGGTCACTGCCCTTGTAACCAGGGATATTACAAGGTAGTTGCAGTCACTGCTAGATTCAACCCCCAGGTTCAATGCCCAAAAACTGACGAAGCAACTCCGTAACTTTGCTTTGTATTTGTAAATATTGATATTTGTTTGCTCCATGTGTAATTATAATTCTGAACAAAATTTTGAGAGAGAGCAGAAATGGTTCATCGACAACAAACAATGCTTATAGTGTAATATCCGCATAAGCTTTAATTAGAATATCATTTCAATAAGTTTTGACACAAGCAGACAAGGTGTTTCATTCTCTTCTCCAGCAACTTTTCATGATTCAAGTGGCTGAACAGGCACTTTTCATTCTCTCCTTCTGCGATGGTTTGCAGCCACGCCTCTAAGACCTGGATGTCATGTTTTACATATAATTCCGTATCCTTCAGATATATGACAGCTTTCGCTGGACAAGAATTTTCGCTGGCCGTATGGTTTCTGTTATGAAACTTTCTTGATATTTTAATCGCCTTTTTAAGTGAACTTATATGATTTCAGTTTAATCGAAAGTTCGCGGCAGCACAGTAATGGTCCTCGTCAGTGAAATTGGCTTATTTACAACTGCTCCTATCACTGCACATTGCCGGTTGTATCCCAGAGATATAATGCGCTTAAATGGATTTCTGGGCACCATGAATCTCTCTTCCAATGGTGTGGGGTCTCTTAATTCATCCGGTATTTCACGGAAGTGCAATCCTTGGGACACACAAATGGATGGAACTTTTCCGACTTTAATTACTTTGTAGCATGTGTTACAGAATTTGTAGAAATTATTTTCTGACGGAAAGTCACCTGAAAGGAAGAAAACTTCTTGCGAATGTGGATGAGTAGATAAAAATTAATCCTCCTGCAAGGATGTTGTTTGCACTAAAAACCAAAGACCACCGCAACATATGAAAATCTCAGTGGCTCCTTTAACTCGACAGTTTAACATACGTACGGTATACAGTTGTTTCTCGCTGAAGTGATCTCGAAAGCTTTTTAGTTCGTCGTTTCAAGTGGGCTGAATTGTCCTTATTTCGTTCTTCATCGATATTCATTATCCTCACGCCGACGAGCAATCATTTTGTCATCGACAACAATCATTTTGTTTTGCTTCGTACAAGTTCATCCTCTCTGGATGAACTCAACTCTATAATCTGAGAGCGTAAGGTGGACAACTTTGTACAGAAAGCAATAACAATTTTACAGTTATTTCGAACAATGTTCGTGGTGTAATACCCGCATTAGTAGTTTTATTAAAAATTTAAGCTTTATTCCCGTGGTAATAAATTTGTTTTCATGAGTTATACTGTATAAGCAGTGTATAAAGGGGGCGGACCGCGCCCAGTTTTCTGTAATAATGTTTTATTAGAAAATAAGTCGTTATGTAAAGTTTGATTCAGAAAGATTACATATTTAACAATATAACCCTTTAAGACCCTCTTTTGCCTGTGTAACTTAAAAGTGGGATCACGCCCATATTTGGCATATCAACGGATGAAGTTACTCTATACCCAGAAATAATATTTTGTTATTATATAATAACTAAAAAACAACGGCTGATATCACATTTTTACTAAAGAATAGGCGTGGTCATGGACTGATTTTGCCCATTTTCAATACCTAAGAAAGAATATTTCTGCAAAATTTCATCACGATATCTTCACCGGTTCTAAATCGACTCAGGAGGTCACGCTGATCAAGAATATATATACTTTTCTATACGTGACAAAGTGAATATACCCTTAACCTTAAGGTGTAGGGTATAAACATACTTTTGCTCTTGTGGAGAACGAGAAAAAAATTTTTATTTCAATGTAAACAAATAGAAGGAAGAAGATCAAGAACGCTTTTGGTGCTGTAAAAGACCGAATATATTTTACTCGTAGTAATTTTACACATTAATAGTAACTAGGGCCAGATGTGGTCGAAATTTGGGCTAATAGCAATTCCATTTTTAATGAATTCGTTTTAATATGAAATTTTTAATTTAAACCAGTAAGAGTGCTATATTCAGCCTGGCTGGATATTAGATACCCTACACCTAAAAGTTTTGAAAATTTATCTTATTATTAATTAATTAATTATTATTTCCTTATTAACAGCCTTATCGTGTATCTTTTCGCGTTGCGTTTATTTCGCGTTTTGTTTTGTGCTTTTCGTATTTTTGGAAGAATTGAGATAGGAACATCTGTAAACCTCTGAAACGCAATCAAAACGCGAAACCAAATGCAAACGCAGATTTGTTGGTAATTTACATGCTTTGCAGACTTCACTACGTTTTTCTGGCATGATGGATGAGCTATTTCCTGGAAAAAGTCTCTCAAACTAGACGATTGCTAAATGCTCGCGTTTGGTGTGATTCTGAACAGTGGCTCATACAATTCTTTTTATTCACGGGGCTACCTTCTCAAAAGATAAGTAAAATATCCGAATTGTCCCTCTTCTGAGTATCCCCGTATTTTGTTCCGCGCTATGACGCTGCGCTAGTAGTTGCCCGAGGAATATTGCTGCTATATTCGCTCTCGCATAAAGAGCAAACGATAATAAACACAATATCAGTATGTAAACATTGTGTGCGCGTTATCAGATTTGCTTTTGTTGTACAAATTGTTGCCATACATCAGTTATAGCACTAATTCATTGGGATTCCTAAAAAATGCTAAAAATGCTTCATACATGGTAACTCTTTGTGCTCTGCAAACAGGGGAAGTCTGCAAGGCTACGTAAAGTTTGTGTTCTCCTCAAAACTCATACGCAGTCTACTCGAGAAAGTTCCATCATACCATTTGAAACGCACTGCGTTTAAGTCGCGTTTGAGTTTGCGTTTGCGTTGAAAAATACATGATAAGGCTGTAATTAATTATTAATATTTATTTATTTAAATTTTCAATTTATTTAGATTTCTCATTGCAGAACAGTAGCATTATAGATTGAAATACAAACTGAAACTAAAGGAAATATATCGTTATGAGGAAAGCCTTATATTCACATTTAATCACAGACAGGTATAAATTCAGTGGCGTAGCTAGGGTGGCAGTCCGCCCGGGCCAGCACAATTTCGGGGGCGGCAGTTTTGTAAATCAAGTATGGACTTATTGAATTCTATGAATTTATGGGGGTGCAAGTTGATTAACCGTCCCGTGCTTCATTCGCCCTAGCTACGCCACTGTATAAATAGTACGCGTTGTCGTTACCTGTTTTCAAAACAAAATAACTAGCTAGTAGTTTTATTATTGTGTTCAAATTTAAACTCTATTTCCGTGGTAATAAATTTGTTTTCATGAGCTATACTGTATAAGTAGTGTAAAAGTGGGCGAACCGCGCCCAGTTTTGTTGTTATAATGTTTTATTGCAACATAAGTTCTTATATAAAGTTTTATTCAGGATGTTTATATATGTTTATTATAATATGCTTAGTGTTAATAGTATTAATATTACCATTTAAGACCCTCTTTTGCCTGTGTAACCTAAAAGTGGGCGGATCACGCCTATATTTGGCATATTAACGGATAACTCTACTCTATACCCAAGAATTTTGTCATAACTCAAAAACGAATGCTGATATCACATTTCTATTAAAAAATAGGCGTGGGCGTTGCCCGATTTTGCCCATTTCAATACCAATCTGCCGCCACAAGAAACAATATTTCAATACGATATGTGCACTGGTTCTCCTGTGATTACGATTTCAACAGTCAGGCAGACGGGCGGACATGGCAAAATCGACTCAGGAGTCACGCTGATTAAAAATATTTCTTATTTAGGTTCCACAGTAAGTGCGTCGTGCTTTGCTTTGCTTTCAAAATGAAATTGGATCACGCAGTCTTATGGAAGTGGCTGAAATAACCAACGCACTGACGGAGACCACTTCGAATTTCCAATTTTGGTATGCGCCGCAACACATGTTTTGGATTTGCTGACGCAACGCTGTTATTTCGCTTTAGCGCAGCGTCGTTTTTAAGGCGCAGTGATAAAACTAACGCAAGACGCACTTACGTAGGTACCACAGTAAAACATAAACAAGACAATTGAAGCGATTCCACAACGGTAAAGTTATGACTAGAATTCAAATCCTTTGTACGCTACATTTTGGTAAACTCAATCATCAAGTCCAACATGACCATAAAACTATCAAAACTCTAAATGAAAGGGTAGATCAATTTCTCGAAAGCTGATTGAAGGAAAATAGAAGCTTGACGAACAAAAAGAACGAAATTGAATTGTCAGATTTTATTGGTCGTAACAGGGTTTAAGATTATTATTGTGCAGTTTTCTTTTTTTAAATCACAAATAATACATACTTTTAAATACTTAACAAAACTATAAAAGAATGGGATATATGTATAAGTTTTGCCTCCATATATGCATAAATATTAAAATTAAAGCAATATGCTTATTTAATTTCAATTAAGGAAGTAATACAAAAAATACTATAAATATACGAGTGCTTGCTAATCTAACATATGTATATAAGTTTATTGTGCATCCAACACAAAATAAAGAAAGTTTCGCAGCTTCCGTCGTTGCCACTTCGTGTTCGTTTTACACGACGTTTTTCGCTTCACTGTTCGTTCTCTTCTACCATTTTGGGTGACTCCCAAATAGTAAAGCTATATGAGTTTAACTATAGTAAAACGAGGTTTCGAACAGTCAATGTAGATCAATAACTCCATAAAATATTTGAAATACCATAAATTAACTCAAAGAGATCGTCGTGGTTGCCCCTGTACATAATGGCACTGCTAATAGCAACCGTTCCTATGGGTGCGTTACAATCTCATTGGATTGCTGATTTATAGTACATATATCTAATCACAAAATTGCCAGGGTTTAGCTAAATGATGGTATCAGCAGTAATGGCGACAGAGTCTGTAAATTACGAAAACTCCACATCACAACGTGGAGTAGATGCCACTGCCACTGAAATCGGGTTCGGCTCTACAGCACTGGAACAAGTGGACGGAGATGCACAATTATCTGCCTATGTTTCTTCAATAGAAACTGACGTCATAAAATGTGATGTACACACTCCGAACGATGCGCCAGTGCTGGCACAAAAAGTAACTGCGGTTGTAACAACAACGGCAGCGTCCGATTTTAATATGAAGATGCTGCTGTGTCGACGTTTCAAGGATTCTGGTGGTATTTCGAGAAATTTTAATTCATTGCCTCTGTTTGTTTATGCAACGTCAACAAAAACCCATGCATCGTCAGCTGACGGCATTGGTGTAGGTAGAGAGTTGGCGACCACAGCAATTCTAAGAGGAATGGTAAGTAAAATGTTACCATTATCTGTTTATATTTTTTTCCGATTTTAAGTCGGTTTTTTAGAAAATTTTCCTTGTTGTCTAAAAGGCGGGAAATCAACCGCCTCCCATAAGATTTTTTTCTTGTCTCGAACCAAACTACGCGCCCTAGCTTCTTGTAACATCTTAAGCGTTACACCAGTTACACCCTGTATAAATAAATGTTATATTAATGCAGTCTGGTGTAGAATTTTTGAAATGTCAATTCCATATTGTTCTATCTTCTCTATTTCTGCGTTACATTTCGTGACAAAGATACTATACCCTAATAATATAAACATATATATACATATATATATATGTATATATACAATATATATCTATATAATATAAATATAATATAGCAACCTCGATGTTGAAGTGCATACAATTGTGTGTCATGTTTATGATTGTTAGTTTTGATGCTGTTGCTAATCCAATGTTCGAATCCATCTTTCCCCGTCGCTCTGTTCCTGTTCTGCAAATATGACGGTAGTAGTTTGGAGCGCGGAATACAGGTGTATGCGGCGTATGGAGCGACGCGACGATAGTTTCCCTATACGCTTGAATTACGCTTCTATATTGAAGAGATGTAACTCACTCAACCTCATCATAATCATCATCATTGTAATAACTGTATGCATGCACTCCTCTCGTGCTTGTCTTCGAAATTCATTTGTTTTCAAAAAGCTACTGATGATTATTTGTTAGGCGGAAGATAATGCGATTTTATTAAAAGTATGCGCATTGTTGAATGCGCACTCGATGTTTAGCACCAGTTTCACGATGCGCACTTTGTTTAAGTAATTTCAACAAATCCATATAGATATATGGTACGAGTAGTATAAATTTTAACCCTCTTTGGCTCGAAGCATATAAATTTAAAGATGTTTCTGCAAATACAGCAGCAAACACCTTCCTTACACGTTTCCGAATAACTTTAAATATAACCGTAGATCAAAAGCATTCCAATGCTTTTTTCACTCATAATATTGTATTTCTTAAGGAATTTTCATAGGAAACATAAAGCTTAAATCTCCCTCTCTTCTACTAGAATTAATGTTTTTAACCCTCTAAGTCCCATATTACATTGCAAACATTTGGTTGAACAAACAACTGCGCTTTTTTAAAACGGTCCAACGTACTTAGGCACATGTTTTGCGGCGGAATAATTCCCTGCGTCCGAGAGAAAGAAATTCTTTCTTCTCACTAAGTCGCTCGGTAAGTATTGTACATCCCTAGGTCGAAGATTATATGGCCTTGCCATCTTGGCACTCGCAGTTTCCAGTTATTCCCGTATATAATTTGTTATGTCTGCCATAATTTTGGCTCTCTCCTCAGTCGATTTGTTCGGAAGTTCGTCGGAGTCATTTAAGCACCTATAATCCCTTTCTCCCTGGAGCGACAAGTTCCTCCCAAAATTAACAAAATAAGAAGACGTTCTTAACAACTCATGCTGCGACGTTCTAATACAACAAGCCATCTTCGCAAGATGAGTATCCCAAGTCCTATGGTTTTCTGAGATATACATACGTACGTATGCGCTAAGTGTGGTCTTAATAATTTGGTTAATCCGCTCGGCCGGATTCGATTGCGGGTGATAATGTGCTGTAAATCGCAAATGGACCCCATGAGACTCTCACAATACTCTGGAATTGCGGACCATTGTCGCATACAATGGAACGCGGTACCCCAAAGAAAGACATTCCCTTTCAACTCTTTAATACGACTTTTCGCATTTGCTGAATGCAACGGCAACAACAGCAAAAACTTGGTGAAGTACTCGACAACCGTTGTATATATGAATATCCTTGACTTGACCGCACCAGGTGCCCAATCAGATTCACACAGATCGTCTCTCAGAGTTCCAAATCTTTACTCCTCCATCATACAACCGGCTGGCTTCCTATTATCTGGTTTAACTGTCTTTTACAAATCCTAACGTACCTAGCTACGTCACACTTCCTCTTCGGCCAATAATATTCCTCAGCTACTCTAGCAAAAGTTTTCCTAACGCCCATGTGTTCAGACTATGGACTATCATGGAATTCTTGAAAATTATCTTTCCTATCGTTTTTGCCAATAACTCTTTTCTATTTCTAACCATTATCAAAGACACTCTTCAGTCCTGCCTTAACTTTCTTATATAACGGAACCTCCTCGATTCTCCATGACGGATAACTAAGCGGATCTTTCCTAATTTTCCTAAGCATAGCATCTAGCCAATGGTCCAATGGTGAAGAAATCTAAGACATCACCAATCACGGATACACTTCGTGATATCAACCTGTCTTCCTTTCCGATGAACGATTTAGAAGTGTATTGTTTTAGCCGCAATATCCATCTGGCCAACCTCCCGCATTGATCCTTGTGGTTGTTCAACCAAATGAGAGAATAGTGGACCGTAATCACCGTATTATTAGTTCCCTTGAAGTATAGGCGTAACTTCTCCACCGCCCACAAAACCATTATACACTCATTCGTAGTAGAATAATTCCGATCGCATTTGCTTAACGACCTACTCAAATAAGAAATTTTACCTTTTCGCTCTCATCGAGCTGTTGAGTTAGAACGGCCCCTATACCAAAATCGGCCAAATCCAGCTGCAGAAAATTCCTCGCACTACTTCTAGGTAGAGGTAGGAATGCCTCAACATTGTTTTAAATGTTTCCAGCTGTTGGAAATCCTTCGGTCTATTTATTTTTATACTACACATGGAGTGATGAGGGTATATTCACTTTGTGCTTCCATTTGTAACGCATTGGTAGGGCGTGGCAGGTGTATAAAAGTATATGTATTCTTGATCAGCTTCACCTCTTAAGTCGATTTAGCGCTGTCCGTCCGTCTGTCTGTCCGTCTATGGAAACCACGATTACAGGAGAACGAATAGGATCATGTCGTATGGTCAAAAAATTCGGCACGAATATCTCTGTCATTAGAGGCTATTTGAGATTTGAAATGGATAAAATTGCCACTGCCACTCCTAACCTGTGTAGGGTATATTCGGCCTGGCCGAAGTTAACAATCTTCCTGGTCCTCCTTTATTTTACAACAAAATTAGTTGGCCAATTAGCGACGTTCTGTTAACTTACTGTTTACTCTTCTCTTCCCCATAGATGCATTAATTTTGTTTTGCCTGTGTTCAAGATAGTACAGCACTTGTATAAATATTTCTTATGATCTCGATTACCTTGTAAGATATTCCTTGACTTTTAAGTAATCTGATTTTTTTTAAGTAATTTGATAATTTAAGTAATGTTCCTTCATAGTCTCATACGTAATGCGTTTCTACCTAAGAGTTCGTGTTAATATAAACTATTTAAAATACTTACGCTTTGTATTTATTATATTTTTGAAGTCTCAAATACTTTGCTAACACGTTTGAAAACGCAAACATTTTTTCACTCCTCCGATAATTTTCTTTCACATGACTGACTTACAAATTTTAAGCTTTTAATATTTCGATTTTTTATGAATTGGCAAAAATATGGTATTATATGCTTTTTTTTGTTATTATGCCATTGTATACATACATACATACATATATGTATTGTATAATAAAGCATCTATAAATTTATTTTACCTAAAAAATAACTTACATATGGTGTGAATATGGGATTCATCGGTCTACTAGTATAGAACTTATATTGTAGTGCCTCCTATCGGGATCCTACTAAAAACGTAAGCAACTTGAGTAACATACGTAGTGAGTCGGTCGAGTGGTTTGGCTGTGATGGGGTTTCTCACACACACGAACCAAGGATATTATATACATACATATGTATATACGAGGGCAATCCTAAAAGTTTTTCATTTTTATATTTTCTTAGAAATATGAAAAAATGTTTATTTTTAAATGTTTATTTTAAAGCTTGAAAAGCTTGAAAGCTTGAAAATTTATCCATTTTTCGACCGAAAGTAGCACAAAAGACTTGTCGATTTTTGTAGGCGCTCAAGCAGTTTTTGTATGCCCAGCTCACTGCCATGTCGCTCAGGAAGCTTTGGACCTCATGTTTTCCCTAGTCGTCAATGCTGAAGCGCATTTCGGCCAAATGTGCTTTCAACCTAGAAAGCAGATGGTGGTTCCTGGGTGCCAACTCAGAATTATAGGGTGGGTGGATGGTCTGCTTTTGATTCGCCAGTCTGAGTTTCTGAGCATTGTCCTGAGCGACGAGCGGCTGTGTCCCAGCGGTGTGTGCATGGTCTTGTTGCGGAAGTAACAAATACAAGATTGTTTCCAACAGCTGAAAGAATAGTTGGTCGGCGTCCTCAGTAGCGTTGTCGTTTTGGGAAGTATTGTAGTAGTACAAATCCTAAAAAAAATACTATTAAATTTGTAATACTTAAAGCATTAGGAAAATAATATGAGATACGCAATGAGATACGTTCGGAAAAATAAATAAAGCCAATGTAAGACAGGAGTACCTTTACGAACGTAGTACATACTTGCTTTCTGATAGCACTAAAAAACTACTAACGTAATTCAAACGACAATGCTGGTCCTATGTGTTTTGGAAATCTTACTTTTGGGATTACCCTCGTAGATAATAAATAAATCAAAATAAATTTCGTTATAATTATATATGTAATTGATCGGGATAGGTTAGTAATCTTTAACTATTGCATTTGAAAATATGTAAATACTAAACTATAACAATATTAACTTGTCTGTGTCAAGTCTAGATAATTAATTAGAGTTTAGAAGTATAGATATACATACATAACACTACGAAAATTGACAAAGTTACTGAAAACTATACTTGATCGTGGTTGTTGGGTTATAAACCTTACATAGGAAAAATTATACTTAGATGCACTCGTGTCTTCCTAGATTTATGTGTTTCTGTTAATCCCACTATTCGCTAGCACACTTGGTGTTAATAATCGACCTTCGTATCTGTATGATTTCTATACACTAATTAGTTGGTACGATTAGAAAGTTTGCGCACAAGTACTATTATACTACCACTCTCTGAGTTTAGTGCACTCTCAATTTATGTAAGATAGAGTTACTCTCTATAATCCAGTCAGCTAGCCAGTTAGCTGCTTCAGTCTGCCTTGCTTGTTTAGGTTGCTATGACTCAACTATAACTAAAAACAGACTGCAAGTATGTGTATCCATTGGATACAATGAGAATCTGTCGCCTTTGCATTTGCCTGCAATGGTTCGTTCCAGCTTAGTCTCGTTTGGGGCTGCTATTAGTAGTCAGACTCTGGTTAAACCGCGAACATTACACGACGGCGGAATGTTATTGTGACGCATTCGATTTTTTATGGTATGAATATGGATATTTCTGCTACTTGCCCTGTGATAACCGAAAAACTATGCCAAATGTTCATCCGCAATCGGGTTGTATTCAATGCGTAAATTCACCCGGTCGGAATAAGTTATTTGAATTGCTAGATATCTAAAATATAATATTATCAACGTAGTCGTGTTTGTTTTAAATCGGTACAACTGACGTCACATCGAGTAGATACGATCTTGTTAAATTGCTGAATTTGTATACCCATTCTTCGCGTTCACATTTTTAATATGCATACATATGTGGGTATATACATACATAAATTGTATACAAATGTGTATTACGAATATCGTTGCGTTGGTGCTTCCGAGCTATTGTGCACGAAAGCTTTTATTTCTGATATGTTGAGTGAATGTGAAGCGAAAACCGCTAAATTAAAAAGAGAAAATATAAATTTATATGTATACGATATACATATATGTGTATATGAATTAAATATGTACATTATATGTAAATAACCAACTGGGATTTTAATTCCCAGTACAAAAGCGGGAACTGTGTATTAAGAAAAAAACGCATTCAAAATTTTGAAGTGTGTCATGTTTTTTAAGTTTTTCAAGCTACTTTTATATTGTACTTTTCACCCACCAATTCTGCTCCTTTTTAGTCGCTATTTTAAGCTACACTCCTAGCAGTATTTAATTAATTGATAACTTGGATAAAATCAGAACGTGTTCATCATGCGAATTTTTGTTGTCGCAGCAAAACCTCTAATATCTCTAAGTAATAATTAGTTATTTAAATTAATTAAATAATTCTCTCTAAAATGGCGCATACTCTACGTAATCCGTACGCAATAAATGCTAATATGAATTAATAATTAAGCCCGTGTCTCATTATCCATACTATTTTTAGGCTTCATATGTTTAATTTTTGTTTACAGAAATTAATTTGCCCAGAATTTTGAAGCCTTAATTCTTGATTTAATATTAAGTGAGAGTGACAGACAATTAGATTCTTTAATTTTTCACAACCTAAAGAAATCAGCTCGATGGATTTCTAGCGATATATGTATGTATTAATTTTTCTCCACACTTCGTCACAGTGCACTTTTTCTTCAAAAGACTTTTAAAAAAGACTTCTTTCAAAAAAGTCATCAGAATCAATAAAACTTTTCAGTTATATCAGTAAAAATAAAAGTCATCGAAAAAGTTTTTTGAATGACTTTTAAAAATAAAAGTTCTCAATAAAAGTTATGGGTATGATTTTTATATGTAAAAGTGATTGCTAAGAGACATGACTTTTTTTGAAAAAAGTTATAAATGTTTCAAGGTCTGGTTCTATTGTATCTAATTATTTCAAATCGGAACCATAACTAACGCAATTTCAATATTTATTACTAAGCGATAATATTCTGACCAACCAAAAATTTGAGTATTTCATCGATTAACTAAAAGTGAAGTTATTTTTTAGAGTTTGTAAAGCCTTTTCTTTTTTATAATGTATATATGTATGTATGAAGTATTTACATAATTTAAAAACTGTCTTATT
The DNA here is from genome assembly GCA_943737955.2 of Myopa tessellatipennis. Taxonomy (NCBI): domain Eukaryota; kingdom Metazoa; phylum Arthropoda; class Insecta; order Diptera; family Conopidae; genus Myopa; species Myopa tessellatipennis. The sequence goes on along the minus strand of OX031314.1, from coordinate 60,244,933 downwards.
CTTCGAGAAATAATAAACAATATAATATATGAAAACTTCTTTGAAAAAAATATGCTCACACCTATTATTTGTCCAGCAGTGTACATATGTATGCACCAACGATTTTATATATTGTATAAGATACATGTATTAAACGATTATGCACTCATATTTTATTGAAAATCTCTCATGCTCATATTTTAATTTATGGTTGCTTTTGACAGAACGACTTTTATCATGTCACTCTTTGCACCGAAAACACCAATTCCAACAGCGCCATGAATGGTTTACCTTTGAGCAGCACCGGTAGCACCACACTTCACCTTAATCCAATGACGTCGACGAATGCGATAGTCTCTGGTGCATCGTACCAACAAGATATTAACCTAAATAACCATCGCCAGTTGCTGCCTCACCACTCAAAGTACAGCAACAACTACCACCTGCATCGCCATATCGGCCAAGAACACGTACATACCGAGCAGACTAAGTCTCTGCAGGAGCTGCAACATGAAGTCGGTGCTCTTTTGGAGTTTCGGGATTTGGTCATCGAAACTTTTCCGGACCTCAAGCATAAAATGACTTCAATGTCTTCGTCGGCATCAGCGGCGGCAGCAGTGCTCGGTGGCGGAACGGCTTCCGGGATAGTGTCGGGAACAAGTACGTTAACAGGTATTGGATTGATGTCAGGAGCGTCAACGGTTTCAAGGTGAGCATTGAATTTGTTGACAGATATATGTACATATTAATGTACTGCAAAATTGATGATGTGTTAGTTTATGTGACAGACAATAAAGAGCTCTCTATCTTTAGACGCGAGTGGGAACCTGGAATCCGAATGAAGAGAAAACTGCCTCAAAAAGAACAATGCACATCGGCACTTGCCAACATCGGTTCCAGTATTGGCGGCATTGCAATCGCTGCGCTGCCTATCGCTGGCGAATTGTCATCATCTTCCATGCCGCGCAGTCGAAGTAACTCGCACAGTGGCAAAAAGGAGCCGAAAAGTGGGGAAAATAACGGCAGTGTAGTGCAGGATTCCGGCTTTTCTACTGAAACCAGCTCGTCCAAGGAAGGTCATAGTGCTTCCTCTACGAACGGTGCTATCACGGTGGGTTTAAGTTCAATTCTGAATAGTTTTACATTAAAATATTAATTGAAATTTATTCATCGGCTTAATTATTTTCATGCCTGCACACAGACTGCCATTGCATCTAATCGCAACGCTTGCACCGAAAGTGATGATGAACTCATGAATCTTTTGGATGTTATACACAGAAAATCTACTCGCTTACGTGAGGAAGTAGAGCGGCTGGAAAATTATGAACACCACGTGCTCCCAACCGGAAAAGAAGATGCAGTTAATGCAACTCCGGCGAGTGAGTCAATAAAGTCTGTAAGCATAGGTGATAACAACACAACAGCGGACCTTACGCCACAAAGTTTCCATGGTCATTTGGAACGTATTAACAAAGAAGACATCCAGCAGTTGCGAAAAGATCGCGATCGCCTGCTCGAGAAGCTCGCTGAAATGGAGGCTGAAACGCTGACGGGACGATTTAAAGTAGCCAAAATGAACGATCAGATAGAAGAACTAATCAGCACTAAAAAGGATCTCGAGGAGCAGCTCAAGCTGGCAATGGCTCAAAAATTGGAGCTGAGTTCGAGGGTGCAGCAATTGCAGCATCAACAAAGCAAAAGTTCATTAAGGTGTTTTGAAATTATTAACACAGTTTACTTTAGTTTAATAATTACACTAAGTTTGTTTGTTTGTAGCGGTCATTCGGACTATTCGTCTAGTCAACGCTTCAACATTTTGTCCTCTGCTGCAACTGTACATTCAACAGGCAATGGTAGAGCGCCTCTCGATGGTTCGCCTGCCTCCAGTGCACCGAACCGTAGCAACAGCGTTACACCAATTACATTCCAAGCGGTGGGGATCGAACAAAAAGACTCCACGATGTTTTCAGAGGAAATTAAACAATTGTCGCCATTCCATCAAAGACAAAGCAGTTATATCAGCCAGCTACAGCAGCCGCTCGGTAGACTGGACGGCATTGTGAGCACACCAGACAGCCGCAATAGCAAATGCCGTGTAACGGATTCGAAGCGGTTTCAGGCAATTCTTTTGGAAACGAATGTGATTGAGCTGCAGCGCCATCTTCTCACGCTAACTGTACAGAATCAGGTAAACTGATAACATTTTTGTCCAGCATTTAAACGAAGAGATTTTCTCACAATCAGGTTTCGGCTGAACAACTTAATCAAGCAACGAAATCAAAGATAAACCTCGTTAAAAGACTAGACAGGTCAAAAGAAGACATAGAGGATTTAAGGTTTCAAGTATGTACCAGAAGCACTAAATCACGAACATTTTGTATAAGAAAATTTATTTTCCAGCTTGAGGAAAAGAACATAGAATTAGAAGGCACTAAAGCGACGCTTCGTGTACTGGAGTCTCGTATGGTCTCTTCCACACCTAGCACCACCACTTCGTACACTCACTCTCAACACGACTATGAGACAAACCGTTCGTCAGCATCTACGACTTTAATGTTGAACAGGCGTGATAACTCCCACTTAACCGACTCTTGTTCCGGCACTCCTACGTCAGCTATTAATATTTTCTCAGCTGCGACAGCTAACCAGATATCGACTCCTAGCATGAAAGCCATGACGCATCTATACATGGATGAAGCGCAACAACACAGCAGTAGCACTGAGTCAACGCACGATTTGCAGCAAGGACTGTCCAAGACTATAAATAAGATAATGAGTGCCAGTGTGGGTGGAACTAGTCCCTTTGCGCAGACACAAAATCAACACTTGAAACGGTTGGGTCAACCTTCAGTATCTAGTAAGCCTAGCAAAATACCACTGCCGGGTAATAAAGCAGGTTCATACTTTGCAGGTAAGCTAATTTTATTTTTAGCCAGATTTTTCTTTCAATTCTTCAGATTTGTTCACAGGAAAACCTCCTACAGGGCGTCCCTATACCGCAGGTCGTTCACCGCCCTCTACCAACATATCGACTGGTTCCCATACGTCGAACTGTAGCAGCAACAAGTTCTCGCTCAGTCGCAGCACCAGCAATTTAATTTGCGTTAAATCGCCCAACAGTCTTAAGCGCACTGACTCGGCACAAAGTATACGCAAAGACACTGCCTCGTCACTGAACACCAGTCGTAGCTCCACTTCCTCCATTCCAATGCCCACCACACCGTACTCATCCAGAACGCTTACTAGCCACCTGACTCCGTCCACGAGGGTGCTGCCAAACTCACCTGTACCGAAACCTAAACGTGACTCGTTAACATCACGTGTGCGCCACTTGGATTCACTATCACGTGTGCATCAGCAGAACATCTCAAATGAGTTCAACAACTCCTCACACGGTGGTAGCCATAAAACAGTGTCGCCCAACGGCGATGGGAGCTACGTGGTAGGCAGCACACCAAAAACTTCCATTATCACACAGTTGAATTCATCGGCGCGCAAGGATCTGCAGCTGAGTTCCAGTAGTTTTTCGCATGGCTCGCAGCAGTTTCTTCGACGCGCTACCGGTGGCAATCCCTATAACGCGACCGGTGTGTCTTCAACTACGCGTCGCTTCAGCAGCGCCTCTGCTGTAGGTGCGCGCATTGCTGGAGGACGCGTGCATGGACGCGAAGGTGATTTGTACGTCCAGAACATATCTACCGGCTCCAGCAACTCTACTTCATCCGCTTCCTCTGTCCACATAGCCAGTAGTGAGCAACACAACCCTGCAGACAACGACAGTGGCAAGGTACGCACTTTAAAATCGACTTTTTTGGGCTGGCTTAAAATCTAGAACTGGCTTAAAGTAACTACAGGAAAAAATACGTAAAAGATATGCAGTATACTGCAAGTGGAAGAAAATTTTTATATATGTAAACACTAAATCTGGCTACAAAAGTAAACTCATGCATTAACATGAATCATTTAACCACACTCTTGTATACATACACAAACTCATGCGCCCATTCATACGCAATTATTTAGGCATATGTATGTGCAAGTATATTTATATAGAGATGAGTAGGATCAGTTTTCTTTGTTCTGTGGTAGACGGAAAAGACGTCGGTTTTGGCTTAATTGTTTGTGTCGTCCTCAGAAAATCATTTAATGTTTATGACTTATATTTGCATTAACAATTTATTTCTTACATTTTTCAGTATCACATTATTATTACTCAAGTTTGTAGTTTGTAAATAATAGTATATTTAATAATTTATACTGACTGATCTAGAAAGGTTTTAAACTTTTTAAGTAAATTCCGTCTGCAAAACTCTGTTTGGGTGTCTGAAGACATGTTAGGAAGCAGCAATAGTTATTCTTATGATCTCTATTGTTAAACATTTTATTTTCTCGCGATGCGTAGTCTTGCATATTGTCAATCATTCATCAAGTTCACTTCTGATAGATTACTTTACAAAGTTTACTTCTTTATATATATGTATGTATTTAGTGTATTTACTTAGATTTTCGGGAGCAGGTTGGTTACAGATCCTATGCTCCGATTTTGTTGCTGTTTGCTTTTTTGTTATCGTTGTTGATGAACATGCATTCTCCTAAAATCCTGCATCAATCCTGATGATATATTTATGTAAAGCTAAGAGAATAAAAAATGTTATTAAAAGTCTAAAATTGAATTTTTTGAAAAAATGAACGTTTGTCGATAAAATCTTTTGTAATATAAATAAAAGTTATAGGCCTAGGATTTAGTATATATGTATAAGCCTGCAGTTTTCTAAACTCAAAATAGCTACAACTCGGAAACTATATGCGATACAAATTGTTATTGTTGGAGTTCACGCGAGAAACAGCTACAACAAAATCGGGACATAGGTGCTGTGCCCAACTTATACCGATTTCATGTGATTCATTATTTCTAATTCTAAACATGTTAGCTGAAAATCGGTGAAAGGAAATTCGAAAATATTTTTCAATAATATTTTTATATAATATAAAATAATAATAATATATTTATATAATATATTATTATATAATATATTTTATAATATATTAGTATAATATATTATTATATAATATATTTTATAATATATTAATATAATATATTATTATATAATATATTTTATAATAAATTTTCTTTTGCAAGACCTGAAATTTCTGACCAACTGTTTATTTGATTGCTAGTTTATTTGAATTTTAATTATATTCAGAGCTTTTGTTAATATTGTCACACTTTTTTTTCATTTGTTTCATATTCAAAATATTGAAATAACGGGATAACGGATGTTGGATAACGGGAACAACTTCTTCAATATTTTGATATTCACATAGAAACTTTAAAATCATAATGCCTTACAAATAAAACCTCGTACTTTATCGAAATTCGCCACTTTTATAATTTGCTTAGTTATCTTAGCGTAATAGTGTGACATCAGGAAAAGAGGAATTAATATCAATATTAATATCACCATGTTTTGCAGACATTAAATAAGTTGTACATATCAAAAATCTCATTTAAAAATTTGTTTTGTACTCAAGTATACTCATACCACATGTCTTTAGACTCAACTTCCGTTTATGAGAAATTCGTAGATTACTAGAAATTCGCATGGTCTATTGAATTTAACTACACAGGATTTGTGTACAAGAGCGTTTTAAGCAATATGACACAGTTCTTCACTAGTTTCCGATGTAAAAGCCTATTTTGTAGCTTTCTATCATCAAAATTGTTTTATGTACACATGCATATACAAATACATGAACATGAAAGCAGTAGTAATTTAAATTATTACTATAACAAAAACGAAATGCCCAACATTTATAGTTGAATTACATAAAATAACAATAAATTAGAAAGCGATTGTGTTTTTTATAAAGGACAAGAAACGAAAAATCATTACTCATATTGATTAGCATATTATAAAATATTAAAATAAATTATTTAATGAATAAATTATTTAAAATTAAAAACTACTATACATGTGACATCTATTTTGTTTAGTACCTAAAAAATTTATATATTTTACTTTTCAAAAAGCTAAATATATTTCATTTTATGTTCGACCTTTATTTATTATAATACATGAACACTTTGTAAACATAATTGTTAAATGCTTAGGCCAATATATGGTTTGGTCTAAATTAATTTTAGTTTTGTTTTAAATTAATTTTAGTGCACCAATTCTTCTATCATGATTTATTACGGCAGATTATTTGCTCCTTAGCCTTTTTAATAAATTTTAAAAAAACGAAAATTTTGTTTGTTTCTTAACGAATGCCCATGCTTTGGCTTTGTAGCAGCTTTAACTGCCAGTTGTTGAAGCATGGTAACTTTTTCAAATAGGGACATTTTGGAGGGTCTTTAGACTGTTGCTACGAGTATTAAACCGATTTCCAATAATACAATATTGCAACCGAATACAATATAATCACCAATATTAAAAACATTAACACAACATCACAAAACCAAATAACTAAACCAAATAAAAGACTTGAAAAGAGAAAGTAACTAATATTTTAATTTTGTTTGTTTTTTGTTTCTATTTCTCCACATTCCGTTCTCCTGTCTACTACCCTCTCTTACTCTCACATTTTAATGTAAATCACACTAAAACAAAACTATATGAATATCTACTCTACTAAAACAACGAATCTACTCTGTCTTGCTCACAAGTACTATATTACGAAAGACAGATTATCGCATGTTAAGGATAAAGCATGAAAACGAAATAAAGGTTTAACTAAAGAGAGTGTTGATAAAACAAAACTATAAACGACGAGAAGGAATTAAGATTACACTAAGGGTTGAGCAGTGAATGTCTTCTGATTTATGCAGTGAGCAAATATGCTTACGTTCCGGACGCCATTATCTATGTAAATCGACAAACTTAAACGAGAGTGAGCTTGGAGACGCAGAGTAACCTGATGATGATCTTCCATAACGAATACGCTTCCTCACCATCATGTCTTCCTCGTCATCCTTCCTTTAGCCGTATTGGATTGGATTCAGTACTTGTTGTATTTGTATCTAGTAACGCTCCACACCAAAAATGGAGCCCTCAATCGTCACTCGCGTAAGTTTTATAACAACTTTTTGATATTTCTTGCTTTGTTAAGGGTTTTATTCAATTTAGTTTCGAAGTAGTAGCTTTGCATAATCTCAATCATGTACCAAATTTGTTTTAGTTTAATTGTTATTTTCACGCCCTTTTCCAGCCATTACAGACAGATTATAAAAAAATTCTTCTTAGTACGCACCTAGGCCATGGAAGGAATGAATTTTTAAAATTTAATGAGTCACCTGAAATCCACTTTCACTTTTATACATACTTGTATATAAGAGATTATTATTTTTCAAAGTTAAGGTAAAAATTAAAATAATTTTTCTAAAGTTTCTTATTCCACAAGTAATTCAGAAAGCGTCAATTGTAAATTAGAAAATATTAAGAATTTTAATACACGAACAATAAAATTTAAAAGTTGTTGCAAGGGGCTGCAAGTTGCATAACCGTCCGGGGCTCCATGAGTCCCAGTGACGCCACTGTATAAACCAAATAAAATTAGTAGTTTTATTATTGTGTTGAAATTTAAACTTTATTTCCGTGGTAATAAATTTCTTTTCATGAGCTATACTGTATAAGAAGTCGAAAAGTGCGCCCAGTTTTTCTGTTATAATGTTTTATTGGAAACTAAGTTGTAATGTAAAGTTTTATTCAGGACGTTTATATATTTAACAATATAACCATTTAAGGCCATCTGTTTCCTGCGTAACTTAAAAGTAGGCGGATCACGCCCATATTTACATACGGATAATACTACTCTATACCCAGGAATGAAATTTTGTAGTAGGTATTATTAAAGGTAAATTAAATTAAAGTTAAAAAAGGTATTTCAATAAGTATGTACAGGGTGTTTTGCATAAGAAGGGACGAAAGACCCTTCCAGTGTAGGTGGTGTCGAGACAAGAAAAAAATCAATTGGGAGGGGTGCCTCAATTTCGCCCGTTTAGGCCTTGGGGTTCCCGTGCTTCAACGAAAATAGATTTAATTTTGTAAAAATATACCGGAAATCCAGCTTTACACAGTGTCAGATGTAGCACAAACTTGAAATTATAATTTCCATTCTAATCTACAGGTTTTCACCTCCAAGGTATGTTTAAATAAGTATCTTGAATAAGTATGAATCGTGAATTAACTAACGTTGAGCTACATTGCTAACCGATTTGTTGACTGAGGTAGAAGGGGCTTTTGATGAATGTATACATTTGATTAATTTTATGTAAAATAATGAAATGCTGCTGGTAATTGTATTCCTTTTTTGTTCTTTTTTAACATTTTGAATTACGATTTCTTTGCAATTTAACATTTGCCTATGTTTTTTGTTATTTTAATGTTTTCCTTTCTTATTTCTATTTCTTTCCTTCTGCAGAAATTGGTGTTTCTAAATTGTAAAAACACCTCGTTTGCAAATGACAGAAATAAATGTGACAACACTGGCAGCATAAAATGGTGTCAAACCGTAGATAAATTGTCCGATTATAACACCAACCACAATAGTTCTAGTAATTGTGATACTACAAATGGAAAAGGATTGACAACGGAACGACAGTCGACGCAGTTGTTTATGCCAGATCGAGGAAAGCACCAAGAACATCTTCTGAGACCGACACATTTTACCTTCCCACAAATTCAATCGGTTGCTAAAGCCACAGACTTTCAGAATCCCACTGTCAGTAACGAGTATTGTATTGAACTCCTAACTAACAACAAAACGCGCATTTGCAAGAATTCTTCTAATGAAATAAATATAGATACTTTGTCTAACAACGAAGCTCAGAGCTTCAGTAGCAACTTCGCTGAAGGGATGAAGGGGAAGCCTAACGAAAGTAATGATAATTTGCTCGTTACCTTCGATTATGGTTTTTGTAACTCAATTGAATATCAACTGATCGAGGATAATGTTAAAACCAATTGTTACGATGATGAGGTTCGTAACAGTGGTGATGAAGGTGATGCCAATGAGACGCAGATATGGCTTCCTGCGCCCCAAATCAGACATAACGCCGCCCAGTTCCCAGTGTATCACATGCAGTATAATAGCATAGATGGCTACTTATCGACTTCCATCGAGTACGATCAGGATGACGGGGAGATTCTGCCACATTCGACGAATTACATAAAGGTCAATGATGAGGCAAGTGAGGACAACGTAGAGGAAGCTTGATTGCAGAGCACATACCTAATCTATCCATTAATCTAATGCAAAAGTATAAGGGGTGTCAGAAAAATTATTTTAGTTCAGATAACTGGCAACTTTTCAAATTCGAATTTACGGCCTCCACACAATCGCGTTTCGATTGCTTTTCACACTGCTAATGCCACAACTATAAAATATGTTTAATTTTGTAAAGGCTCATTAAATAAAATTAAAAAGCACTGTTCTTTACCCGATTTGATAATTCAATGGTGCTCAAGATGACATCGGCTTCTGTTGTCGGCAGCGTAGCATATTTGTGTAATTTGGTTGTTTTTTAACGATCACCAAATCTATGTACATATATAATTTTTAAATGCCAGTTAATAGGGAACTAGAAATATGCCACACTCAAGATTGAAAGGGTATATTAAATTGGTCCATCACTTTGTAACGCAAAGAAGGGGCCATTGTAAGTATTTTAGAAAAATATATACATGCATACATATAGATATGTACATATATTCTTAATTAGAGTCACAGAGTTTTCGCGAAAAAACGAATAGAGATATCTGGAAAAAAACATAAGTGGAAACTTATGATGACTTATGTGACCATCGAAGGCCTGAAGCGAGCCGAGCGTGACGGTTCATTTTCGTTCACTGTTGAGCGCAAAGCGCGCGTAAAGAAGTTTTCACTTCAAAAATGTGTTTTACATATTCTTTGTTGTATAGCATTGTTTGGGATTGTAAATGATAAAAATAATGTCAATAGAAACGCGCACTTTTTATAAAAAAATGTGGCCCATTTTGATCTTCTAGGGAAAACAACAGGACAGCTGTAGGGTAGGATATGTACTTCAAAAAACGTATAACAAACATACAACTTTTGCTTGAAAAATACTGTTGTATGACCTATAAAACTACTTTGAGCCTAAAATCTGCTGAATCTCTAGTGGATTCGGATTTGATTAAGTGTCTGTGTTTAAAATCCATGTTGACAATGATGTGATCTGTTAGTTGATCACACCTTAAAGAGGTTTTCCTAGCTTAAGCATGTTTTTCAGCTGAACAGAGTATGAACACAGAGTGCAAAAGCATATTCAATCCGGCGGGCGGCGTTTTTTTATTTCACCTGTGATCCCTAATGAGGCGCATCTCGGCACCTTCATTTGTGTATTCAAATTAATTACTCTGGCCACGATACCAGCTCTGCCCGAGCATCACCAGGCTTTATGCACACAGATTGGAACGTTTTTCACAAAGTTAAAAAACTTGTTTGCATTTGTGGTGAGCACCCAAATTTTATTAATATAAGTTGCATTATGTACGAGTAAGTTTGAATGATTATTTATGTTGTACATTATTATTTTAATTGCTTAACGCTAAACACGTTAGACGTTGCAATACTAGTTTAAGTAATTTTCTATATGTTTTTAATATAACCACATACTTAGCTTAATCCTAGAATAATTGTAAAGAGTTGTAAAGAGTTATAAAAGAGCGGCCAGAATGTATGATGCGCCGACTCGCTCTCTCTACAGTAAGTATAGCACCACAAGTGAAAAACATTTAATTCATTTAGTTTAGAATTTGACTTTCTATAAAAATTATATGTACATATGTATGTGTCCCGATTTTTATGTCGGGTGTATTATTTCTGTCTAAATTTTGTTATGCAATTTTCCAAAACCAAAAATATGAATTAAGTAAAACATTTGCAATAAAATTAAATCAAGTTTGGTGCATTGCGCATAAAAATCTTTTAAAGTTTGTACCATTTTTAAACGTTTCAGTCAGTATGGTTTCAAAGGACATGCAACGTTTTTTGCTTTTGATATATTTGAAGTCAGGGAAAAGTTTCCTGAAATGCTTCGTCGATCGAGCGCAGGAAATTTAGGAATTGTTGTAGTGACTGAGACACTTACGAATTTGAATGTTCGAAACTAAAAAATTTCATTACATCGTGTATACAGGGCTCTTGATTGGCTTATTGCAAATAATCCACTTAAGGCTGTTACAATAAATAGATTTGCCAGTTTGAATACTCAGAATGTCATGAGTCAATATCAAACTAACAGTACTTATGTACTTCCACACGTGCTTCCTGGCATCAAGGACATCAGGTATTTCAATGTGGACACAAATACTTCAAATTAAAATATTATTGAAGGAAATAGACTTTACGAATGGATTTACTGTGAAACCAGAAAAACCTTTGCAATTGATAATCGTGGCTACTTGGAAATCACAAAGCTTCATAATGCCTTTGATATTAAATATAAGGAGTTAAATAGTTCTTTTAATTGCAGTTTATGCGACAAGGAAAACGATGGAATTAATTTCTTAAACCTGTGTACTTCGATAAATTTATTATTATTCGAATATAATGTTGGAATTTTAATTATTGCCGGCAGTGCACATAAATTCTGAGGGGAAGCTCATGCATATTTAAATCAGTTATAAAATATCTTATAGAATTCACTAAAAAGTAGGAAATAATTATTTACATAAACATATTTTTATATAAAACGTTTTTAAATGAACTAATAAGTTTAATATAATTTGTGATTGTAAATTATTAATACCAATAAAAGTACTTTTAAGATTTAAAACGAAAAACGTGGAGCGCTTGTATAGAAATAGTACCTATTATTATAATGCGCCCTACGTTTTTCCTTTGAATTCTTAAAAGTATTTAATAGGTTTTATTAATTTACAATCAAGTATTCACGATTGTAAAAAAGAGCGTTCACTCGGAAATCTCAACTCACAGCCAAAACGATGCACAATCATGTACCGTTATTTGCGACGGCGTAGGCTGATTTTTCAAATAGAAAATTAGTACCAATATGAAAGTGACATAAGCCGACCGCATTTAATTTATAGTTTTGGATTGAAGTTTTCAAGAGATCATGCCTAATTTTGGCTGTGTGGTGCTTTTTTAGTTAAAGTGTTTGTTACTTTCAATGAATATTTAACTTGCATTTTTGTTTACGATCAAACTGGTACAAATATAGATTTTCAATAGGTACAAAATGAAATTTCATCAAGACGACAAAAGCTTACGTCGTTGACGATTGAGAGACCACCCTGGCTCTTGAAGTAGCCAAGACGGGTGAGACGCGATTTTAAGTTTTCCACAATCTCTCTATACTGAGAGATGGTCATTCAACGCAATAAGCACAGAAATAAAAACCAACTGAAAAATTGCATAAATACGTTTTTGTATTTCGTTTTAATGCTTTGTAAGTAACCACGTGCATTGCGTGTGTTTATATCTATAAACATGTTTTTATGCCTATAGCTTAAGTGTGTATGTGTATATAATGCACAGTATGCAGTTTGCATTTTAAAATGTAAATTCAGTTATTGTATAAATTTTTCGCTTTTTTAACACTTCAGAATATTATACGATATAAGTTCATTTTCTGCTATCATAAACAGTCAGTTTATTGGACATTTATTTGTGATTAATCCAACACGTCGTATATAAGTATGCACTGGTATATGTGTGTATTCATTATTGATATGAGAGCTGGTGAGCGTGATTGTTATTAGTTAACGGTTCCGATTAATTTACAGTCAATGATGTTTTACTATCAGGATTCAAATCGGTTTCTTATGCGGATGCTATAAAGCCATCAGAATCGCATTTTTTGCCACATTGTTTTATTCGCTTAAAGATTTATATTTCTAAAAGTGAAGTCTTATGAGTTGGTATAAATATGCAAGCAAATATTTCTGGAGCTTTGTTATTCTTCTGGAACCTCTAAATTTTTAAGGATTTTTAATCATAACTGATGGCACTTCGATTATTCCAGTTCCAAACCAGTTCTTCAAGCAGACCATCATTTGGTCAGTTCACTTCACTTTGAGTTCGCTTCATATGTTTAATACTACTCATATGTTTACACTACTGTAAATGTAGATGTTATACTCTGTAAGGAAATAAGTGTAATTTATAATAATGGTTTAACCCAATTATTTTTTTATAGGAAGAACAAAAATCAGCAAAATATTGCTTGTGAATTCTTCTAATATTCTAAGAGCTCAATTTGCTTTTTGATTTACATTATTTTCTTTTTATTTGTCTATTTCCTTTGTTATTATAAAAATTAGTATTAAACGACATAACAAATGAGCCAATATAACAAGTGATTGTAGCTATATTTGAAGTTCCAATTGAATTTAAGTATATTCCTGCAAAATATGTGCAGTTAAGTTTGAGAGTTTAAAAAACTAGACATCGCGCGAAATTATTATTAAAAACTCACAAGGAAACGACTAATTATATTCCTGTTTAATACCATATGGAAAATACCACTTGTAAAATTTTTATTTAATTATTATTTCAATTATTATGAAATTTCAGCAAAGAACGTGATCAACAGCAGCATTCAGAACAGTAAATTATTGCTTCTGTCTTAAATTCCTAACGCAGATCTTTCACAACCAAACACATCTGAGTTGGAAACCGCCTGCACGCACTTTTTTGAGCTTTTTAACAAATGCCTAATCTAAAGCTCAGCTATGTTCCAATTAACAAACTCTTCCTGTGACAATATCGCTATTAAAAGTTTTCAGCATGTACATAACATAAATTTAGATATGCATATATATATCGTAATAACACTTTTCAAATTGTCATTCATTCTTTATAAATCTAGAACATGAGGTTCTATTTAATAATAATCAGTGATTCTTAAAATGTAAAATATTTCGAATGGTATATTCTATAAACTATTATAAAATTTTAATAATATTTAACACAACTGAAGTTGTTTTGTCATTTTGTTTCAAATATTGCGTTTATCGTTTAAAGTAACGCTTGATTATCATTTTATCTTTTTCCGCTTCTTTTATTACTATGGCATGGTTGTTTGTTTTTATGGTATCGCACGTATACCATCCAAGTTCGATCTTAATACCAGACTCGATTCGACCCAAAAGTTTGGACGATCAAGCATGTTTTGCCAGAGTGAATGTTCTTTACCAGTTGCGTCCATCCAATCCACTTCGGATCCATAACTTTTGCCTGTAAATAGAAATCATAGAAGGTTAAGTCATAAAAATAGTCATCTTGAAATACCTGAGCCTAACGAAAAACGTACGCCGCCCAAAAATTCATTGCTTGCCAAGCGGTCGTGATCCCAGACAGTCAACTCCAAAGCTCGCTCTGGCAAATCCTGTAGGGAGACATCCTCGTACACGAACGTATAATTCCAATTTGGGTGCAGCGATCGTTTTGCCACCGGAGTTTTCTGTTTCGAACTACGTGTGCGATCGGGAAGCAGGTAACTAAGTAAGTTATTCAATACAAAAGTTATTTACAAGATATATCAAAATTGTTGTAAAAAACCTTTTGCAGAACGCATCGCATGTTCCACTCGGCTTGATGGGGGTGAGATGCTTCGCCTCCTTTACTAATACGTGTAGCTGCCCACCTTTGTTTGTGCGGTCCGTTTTGGGGCCCAGACCTACGGATTTAATGCTACCAAATTTTCGCAGGTTGGAACTACTGCTGGTGGCGCTGCAACCGCGCATAAAGCCTGTTTTCTCTGGCGGAATGTATTTCAACCCCACGACGATGTCACCGCGATAGCTCGCTACTTCGTCGAAGGGTTCACTCTGTGAGTGCAAGTAAACGGTAAGTTTTAAAAACACTAAAATCTTTATCGTTAAAACTCACCCTCTCTTGCAATAGATACCATTGCGACTGCGGATTGTCAAAGACTTTACCTTGTAGATTGATGCTGACTTCACCCAGGAAATCATTGCGGCCGAACATGTCTGAATGCCAGACTGTTAACCACAGAGTGCGCGACTCCAAGCTTGAAAGTGGCATGTGAAAGCGCAGAACTTCATCGAAGATTGGATTGAGAGTGTGTTTCTTCACTTTCGTTTTCCGCTTGCCTGCTTTCGATTTATCGGGCAGAAGGTACACCTAGAATGGGGTAGTGCCGAAGCTACTTAATCTTATTCGTTTATTAATCTGATTTAACCAACCTTTACATAAGGATCGCTTCGATTGCGTTTTAGATCTACGGCCGCCAAGTCTTTGCAACGTACCATGTGAATCTCTAGAGCACTCAATTTATAATTGTACTGCATTCCAAATTCGACCTGACCCTTAACCATCACTGAGCCGTAACGTCCCTCACCGGCCCCCGAATAAACACTAGCCATTGAGTCGGAGCGCAGCTGAATATAAAATTATCAGAAAATACGTCGGAAGATTGATGGTGATATTATTTAGAACTTTGAATTCTACTTACCCCTAAAGAGCTGAGGCTACTACGGTTTTGATGCATTGCTACCAGTCTGTCGATATCTTCATCCGATTGCACTGGCCATTGGTCACTAGCACCCGATCCTTGCGATTGGCACGTGCTTTCGGCTACTTCATTTCGCAGACCAATGATCGGTGAACTATCCAGCTCTTCCTCTGTAGCTTTGGCTTCTTCTGTAAATAATAAGTCATGCATTTTTCCGCTTATATTCTCTACAATTGTTTCTATATACATATAGTATATATGTATAATCATAATATTATTAAATATGTATCCTAAATCGTAATGACTGAAATACTCCCAGGCGATCATTGAATTTATCAATGAATTATTATTAATTGTCATTACAAGCGATTAACTGTAACGTATAATCGAATTTTTTGTTAATCATAGAAATTCATTCATATCATCCTTACTCGTAAAACAATACCTAAGAGAAGCATCATAGACAATAACTCACAGCAGTGCTATCCTAATATTTGACCGTAACCTTCCCCGTCTATGATCGCAGAGCTTCAAAGACGTCTTCGATTGAAAAGAAGTTAAACAATTAAGTTTACAAATTTTGGAAGGAAGTATTGTACTAAATTAATAATATGTACACCACGATATCGGTTACATTAATCCCTTTTTATGAATTATTCTTATATATGAACTCACATAGGAGTATAGGGAAAATTCAATAAATTAATATTAGTTTTCTTAAAAGCTTGTAGATAAGCAATTCATTTATAGTTGGCTTTATTGCAGATACACATACATATGTACATTAATATAAGAAAAAATTCAACTTTAGAAAGCACACGTAAAGAAAGCAACGTAATTTCCTTTCTTTCTTACAATACACTAGAATATATGAACTCTTCGGTTGTACAAATAACCCTGCAATCATTAGTTCATATAATCGAGTTTGTAGTGTATAGTGTAACACTAATAATACAGTTCAAGGTGAGATTTGGTGACCAAAATTAAGCACCGAATTATGAACTCGGCTGTTTAGCTTTGACTTGTAGAAAAATTGCAGATTCGCAGATTTGAACTTAAAATTGTGGAAAAATTGAATGTGTTGCAGAAGAATTGTCCTAATTTTTCGATTTAGTAACCATCCGTTAGCAATACGAAAAACCAGAAGTTGAAGTATGCATAGTGGTCAGAGGTTTAGCAGAGTTAATCAAATAAATTGACGTATTGAAGGAGCGAGGCGAATCAGATTGAGTTTAGCAACGAAAGCTCAATTCAATAAACTTCAAAGAGCATTGAGCTAAATAAAAGTTAAAGTAAAGATCTGATTTTTAAAGCACTTAATTCCTGCAACCACTCTCAAGTTCAATTAAAACAGTAAACATAAATTAATGTTCGAAATCAAGTGACTATAAAAACGCAGTGGAACAGGAAGGTTCACACACTGCGAAGTGGCACTTTGTGTGCAATCTTTTGCCAGAACATGGTCGCCCTTCAAAACAAATCAGTAGAAAATATTGAACAGTGGCTCGAAACTGTAATAAATTAAACAGGTAAAAATAAATGCTCACCACCAAAATATGTCAGTCTCTTCCTCGCGTCTTTCTTTGAATACAGAAAGTTGTGGAGGCCCAGATTCGAACTGGATTTCTTAGCTCCCAACGACGAACTCGCCCTCATAAGAATACCGGGCGATCGGTAACGTGCACTTTTCGGATTTCCGGGCGACGGGGCGTAGTTTAAAGCACTTTGCGACTTGGTTATCGGCGTGGATGTTGTCCCTATACTCATCGTAGACAAGCGTGGCAACGAGTTTGTGCTCGTCACTTGTGTTGCACCCACCAAGCTACGCGGAAGTGTACAACGGGCTCCAAAGTTCGAACTCTCATCCGAAGAATTCGATTCGTACATTTCATCTGGTATACTCGAGCGACGCAAGTCTTTAGAGTCCTCTGACGAAACCCAAAGTTTTGAAGACTCAAGTTCTTGATGTTGCACGTCGCCACCGCCAATGCTACCGCATGAACGCACACGATCTAGCTGTTCGCGGCTTAGACTTTTGTGGTTGAACAGTAAATCACCTGCCGATCGACGCTTCGCAATAGCCAAAGCGGATGCAGATGATGAATTATCGCGATCAAGTTGGCTCAGTTTCGTTCTGGAATCTCCATTAGCCAGTAATGCTGATTCAAAACTGCCGCGCCAAGAAAAGCGCTCATAATCACTTGCAACGCCACATTCCTCGCCGGCAGTGTCGCTAACACCACTGCTCGACTGGTGATGATGTGGTCGTGTGGCTCCACTGGACGAGATGCTTGTACTGCAACCGGCTACTACTGAAGTAGAAGCCGGATCGAGCAACATATCGTGTGATTTACTACGTGCCAAGTTATTAGCATCGTCGTTCGGCTTGCTGTTGAAATTCAATAGCTGCTGATTATGGAAGTTGTTCTGCCCCCGACCCGAACGCGTTTGTCCATTTCCGTGGTGACGTTCTTCCTCCTCATCTTCAGTGGTTGTGACCAATATTTTCGCCTGTAGACGCTTGTGATGATGGCGTTGTGGAGGCACAGGCGAATTGGTGCCGTGCGTGTCATTGCCGCTACTTACCTCATGCATAAGCACCACTAACCTCGTGCCAATATGCTGCATAACCTTGGCGAAAAGTTGTGGGGATCGTTCCAAGCTTCGAGCGCTACTATTCGAAATTTGGTCCACTTCTACGTCGTTTTCGCTACCATTTTCAATAGCGCCAAAGTTCGCCACGCTACCTGCCGCAGCAGCTGACCTCTGTTTACTTACATTTCCCACCGCAATTTTTGAGAAAGATGCAAGGAGTTTCTGGTAAACCAGTGCCCTGTCGTCGCTGAAGCATTGCGACTCGTCCAGCAAGCCGCCATCGCCACGATCACCTTCTTCGTCCACCTCGAACTTGCTGATGATCTGTTGGCAACTTGCAGATATTTGTTCTTTTAATTCGCCTTTTCGAGTCTTGCTAGTGGCACTTTCCAAATCTGAACTGGTATAATCTGAAGAGTCATATGAGTCCGACCAGGTATCCTCACTGCTGAGATATTCAACAATTTCGCGAACTTGTTCCTCATTTATGCCGGGCACCGTTTTCATCAGCCTCGTCAGTTCGTTCTCAAAGTAAGCTAGTTGTGCAGGGCGCGTTTTCGTATAGCACGCCGAGCTTTGCTTCGTCGAACTAGACACGGTGCTCTTTCCAATGTTTGATATAGTGGAGTTTTGTTGCTGTGCGTTCGCTGTAGCTACTACGAGCGTCTTGAAGAATTGACGCATTTTCGACATCATAAGATTGGTTTCCTCATCAGAGCTCCAGTTGCTAAAGCTATCCTTCCGCACTAGACCTATGTTGCTCGAAGCAGCACTAGTTGTTGGTAGTGGAGGTTTTTCCGTAACACCATCTACTTGCAATGACTGCAAAGTTGTGTCTGATTTCATACCGTAAGGTGTCTTTTCATTGCGACCCTCTGCAGCACATACCTTATCTTCATCTTTTAGCCTATCTCCCAAGCCTGTGGGCGATTTTGCCTTTACACAGGTCGCGACCTCGCTGTCAGGAGTTTTGAGCAAATCATCATTGCTACCAACGAAACCACTATCACGACTGTGATGCTGTTGCTTATTGCATTGATAGCTGGACATGGACCCTGGCGTAGGCGTGCGGCATTCAGTGGATGCTGCAACTACTTTTAAATTTTCTTCCGTATTCTCATGAAGCCGCTTCTCATCCAGTGAATCGTGTCTTTTGCGTACTTGTTTCTTTCGTTTGATAGTATCCGAGGAGGCACTGTCCATGGTCTTTTCACCTACAACGCTGTTATGTATTGTGTCGTCACAAGTTTCCGACTCCGAAGAATCTAAAATGTCACCGATGCTCCCTGCCTGAAGTGTCGTTTCTAGTGAATCATTATTAACCGTTTGACTGCCGTCCACTAATAAATTATCCAGAGACGAATTGTGTGAGCGCGGTGTACCGCGGGCCCGCACCAAACGCTTACGGCGCTGGCTGGGACTGGGATGTCCCTCGCTGTCACTACCTACGCTACCGCTTTCCCCGGACTCATTTTTATCTGTAGCTGCACTGAATCCCATAAATCCAGAAAGAAAGTATTTCTCCAGCCTTGAAGAGGCAAGTTCCGCCGCGTTGGTGATACCATTTAAAGGTTCTTCTGGTGTATCTACCGATTCGAGACCTTCCGAATATTCGCTACTCACATCCGAAGCGGTATCCTCAGCACGCGTATCGATGGAACTCATGACCTTGCCATCGCCTAGGCCGAAGAAGAAGTACTTTTCCAAATCGGATGCAGACAAACGATTGTGATGATTAATGGTGCGCTGCTGACGCCCCTGTATCTCATCCATCTCGACATCATCATCGCCACGCAGTGAAGATACCTCGCTGTCTTCGCAACTTTCCTCAACAATTGTATGCAAAGTAAAGTCTATAGCCGTACGATGATAGCCTCGCAACTCCTCCTCGCGGTCGATAAATTTGCTGCCATCTCTGACTGAAATTGCATCTTTGCCATCAACATTTAGATCCTCCGAATCAGAGGCGGTTGGTGTCGTCGTGTTATCCTCTAAATCGTCACCATGTAGAC
The DNA here is from genome assembly GCA_943737955.2 of Myopa tessellatipennis. Classification (NCBI taxonomy): domain Eukaryota; kingdom Metazoa; phylum Arthropoda; class Insecta; order Diptera; family Conopidae; genus Myopa; species Myopa tessellatipennis. The sequence goes on along the minus strand of OX031314.1, from coordinate 60,224,884 downwards.
TTATTTCCTCCACCCAGCTGTCATCGTCCGCAAGGCCATCCTCTAGGCAAACGCTGGGAATCTTTGCCCTTGACACAAGTTCGAAAGTTTCTGTAGCAGTTGATGATGTCTCACGTTCATTGTTATCATCGATACTCACCATGTCCCTTGTAAGCAACGGCACAGCATTTAAATTGCTTCCATATGACGTCAACGACGTTTCATTGTTAATTTTTACGCTTGAGCTGAAATTTGCTTCTAATGACTCACGCGTATCACTGCATTGTTTCACTTTCTTAGTTGTTGTGAATGGTTCGAAATCTGCTATTTCGTAACCACTATTCATTTCATCACCACCGCTAGAAACAATACTAATACCAGCACTAACACCGTCATCGTCACTTTTAACATTTTGAATGCTGGCAGCAGATGACGGTTCTAAACGTGTCGCGTGCCACGCTTTTGTTGTTGCGCTGTTGTGTGTTACAAAACTCGGAGCTGCACTTTCGTTATAATGATCTTTAATCATTACCAAGCTACGATATTTGGCAGATAATGAGTTTGGCGAACCGTGTCTCGTTGGTGTTATTTTCAGATTAGTTATCGCAGGGTCGCGGTCTGTTTTTGCGTTGTTTTCATGCAGATTTTCGTCAGACGGTGGCTGAAACCCAAATACTTTGTCAAAATCTCCACCGTATTCTTTCACTTGCCCATTAGTAGCTTGCTCTTGTTTGCTATCACGGTCACTTAAATCACGAAAAACTATTTTATGCAACGAGTTGCCGTCGCCTTCTACACCCAAATCGCTTAACATTTCATCGCTAACTATTTGCTTTGCGATAGCCGATGTGCTGGCAAGCCCGTACTCTGCGCAAACAGCTTTAGAAACAGTCATTGGGAACTTCTTTGGTCGGCAACCTCCTTGTGCATGACGTGCTCTCTCAGCTACCTGTACTTCGTCGACATGCTCTCTTGCTTTCGAGTACAACTCAGGTGTTTTTTCGGGATAGTGCTCAACATATGTTTCTGTATGGCCAGCAGGTTTCTTTCCACGAATGAATGTTTTGTTTACTTGGCATTCTACAGAGTCTATCATTAAATCAGTAGAGTTCAGCTCTGTTTTGTGATTTGTTACACCAAACGAGAGCTGCGGTTGCTGGTGCTCTTGACCAGCGATTACATGCTGCTGCTCATTGAACTGTGTATATGAGCAAGTAGTCTTCTGTCTACCATCAAGCCAATCATTGCTATCGACTATACTTGTGTGTGTACGGATATTTTCAGTTTCTTTGTTTTGCTGGTCTTCGTCATCGAGCACTTTTGCCACTTCATAAACAACCACCGAGTACCCGTGTTGCTTTGCTTTCATGGTTTGTGGCTGTTTTCCGTCGTTATAGTTTATGACATTCTGGGAAACACATAATCCGCCAGCTTTTTTGTAATCAACCATTGTTATGGCCGTGCCGCGCACATTTTCTTTGTAGAAACCTATTTGGCCTGGTGGAAACGTTGTTGTTGTTTTCGATAGTTGCTCTTTTGCGTTTTGTACTCTGTTCACAAACTCGTACTTTTCGCAGTCTACTGCGGTGCAATAATCTCGTGTACCTGTTTGACGGCTATTTTTAGTCGACTCACCCCTATTGCCACTGTCTGTCGTTCTGCTCGATAACACATTGCAATCGTAGTTCTTCTTTCCTTTGTTTTCAGTGCTGTTGTTATCGTCATACACATCGTCATCACTATTGCTCCCCGCCCCCAAATGGTCTTGATTTATTTCAGCCACGTCTTTCCGAAACTTTTGAAGTTTTATATCCAGCTCTGAATTTTGTTTGCTTAACGCTAATAAACGGTTTACATCATTGGAGATGCTATTGAGTTCTTCGCACACTTCTTGAGTATTCAGGTTATCCTTGAGTAGCTGCTCACTATTCGCTCCAGTGCCTGTGGCTTGCAATTCACTAACATCTACATTGACCGTTTGTGATATCAGCGAAGCATAAAAATTGGTTGCATTCATAGAAAATTCACTGCCAATAAGTTGTTCTGATTGGTTTAATTGTTTCCTGCTGCAATTTGTTTTCTGAAACTCATTATCAACTGAGTTTTCATTTACCACTTTCTGCGTAAGTATGCCATGCGCACATGGCTTCAATGCTGGCGGCTGACTCTCCGCATCCTCTTCCCTCATCGTATGTATTCTGTTGAGTACGCCTCTACTCTGATCGTCGGCTGTGCATACACCGATCAAAATAATGCTGTTGGCTAGCTTATCCTCTGAAGAAGCAACATATTTCGAGCGTATCTTAGTTTTTTTTGTTTCTTCGGAGCTTACAGTATCGAAGTCTTTGTCATTAGAATCACTTTTATTTGATAAGAGTTGAACAACATTATCGCCAGGAAATACAGAGTTTTCATTGATTTTCTTCACATTATTGAGTACAATGCCACAAACTGCGCGCTCCGTATCCGTGTCATTATCGGATGAATCTTCTAGATTCGCATCTGAGGATTGCGTATCGGTTTCTGGTGAGGAGCCACGCATCTTAGCATGGCGATTGACAACGAAAACCTTTGAGAAGTGCCGTTTCTTCGGTCGCCTGGTCGCACTATCTGCGTCATCGGTGTCCAAAGACTCAGAGCTAGAGCTCGACTCTGTGGTAGCCCTGGAGATACTGTTGCCATTATGCTCATGTGATGAGGCCGAAGAACTGGACGATTGTGAAAATGAAAGAGAATGTGTGGCATTCTCATCTTCATCCACGTGACTCACTATCAGGCTCTCAATTCCGTAAACACTTGCTATATCATAACTACGTTCCACCAAACATCGCGACGCCGATTTGCGTTTTGTGAGTAACTCAGATTTCGAAATTACCGTATCAATTATAGTTGCATTCGATTCATTTGCTGCCGACTCTGATTCACTCTCCGTCGCATTCGATTCGGATTCAGAGCAGAAGATGTTTTCACTCTGTAGATAACCGTCTGCTGTTGCGCACTTGTTCTTCTGTTTCCTAATTGCTATCATTGAATTATCTTTACTGTAAACTTGTTTAAACTGCGGTTGTTCAACGTGATCTGTTGCCGTTATTGCCAGTGGCTGGGCGAATGCAGCCGAATTGCCTGTTGTTGATTGTATTGTAACACTTTTAACAATGTCCTTCACTAACTCTTTATCGACTAGTTGTTTTATTTTCTCGCTATCCACGATTATTTGCCCCGCATTTTCGTCTATGGGGGCAGTCATACAAGTGTTGCAATTTGTTTCAACAACGTTCAAATCTTTTCCACTACTAAGGTTTGTGCATGGCTCACTCGTGCCGATACCAATACAATTCGATGCGTCTGATAGGGCTGCAGTCGATTGTTTGCGCGCTTGGCTAACTTCTCTTTGGTTGGTAGTCTTTATAGTCCAACTGCTGTTTATTGCTAGTTTCGTTAAAACCGTTGGCTTTCCTGTCTTGCTGGCCATACTGTCGTTGTTGGTGGTTGTTTTAACGGTAGAGCCTGTTATGGTGGTGGGCAGCTGAGCGAGTCCACAGACTTGTTTGGCGTTGGCTGCAAGTTTGGTCTCAGTTGAGGCACTTACATTTTTACTAAATTCTATTGGTTGTGCCGAATTTTCCGATTTTTGCTTAGAGGTCTTAAAGTAACTAAAGTGCTTGTCAGAAATCAAATCAGTGTCACCCTTATTATCGAAAGTGGGTGCTTGCTTATTGCATTGTGGCGTATTTTCTTGTAACGTTGATAAAACTGCTGCACGACAATCCGCTGACTCACTTACACGGCTTGATCTCGGCGACGCTTTTGTTAATACTGAAGCTAGTTTCTGACTGCCGACAGCTGCAATCTGCTCCGAGTCGTTAGTGTCGTCTGTGCTCCCTCTGTCAAACATACTAGAAATTACTGTTTCGCAGTGTTGGTGGTGGTTGTTGTTGCAGTTAGTAGATTTCGTCGATAAGTGGGTACAATTACTTGCTGGAATTCCAGTTAAATTCTCAGTGCTGTCACCCGTTATTGTTCCTCCGTAGCCAAATGACGAGTATTGTGACCGCCGGACGCCACATAGGGAGTTAGTAGATGGACTTAAAAATGGCGAGACGAGATGGCCAGTTTTCTGATGCGTTTCGCTTAATGTGCTGGTCATAACATCAGGTTGACCGGCATTTAAATATGCGGAAGCTGGAGCGACTTGCAAACTATCAGTGCGCATCGATTGCTGTACCATGTTGGGACCTGCAACACCCCAGAGCTTTTGAATAGAAGCGCAGAAGCTTTCATCCTTGTCAATATTAATAAATGATAAATTCGAACAATTTCTTGTGGCGAGTATGTTGCTCAGTAGTTCGCTAGGGTTCCAGCTCTGAAACGCTGTCATGGGTACAGGTATAGGCACAGGCACTGGAATGGGAACATACTGAGGTTGAGGCGCTTCATTGATGATTTGCTTAGCGCCACAAGTGCATGTTTTCGAATCAGGTCCGGAGGAATTGGAAAGATTGCCACATGCGCCCTGTATTTTCGAAAGTTTTTGGCGGTGATACTTGTGCTCCCTACTCAAGAGACGTGATTTTAAGCACGCCTTCATGCTCGTATGTTGATGTCTGACACTGGTACCACTGGCACGTGTGAAATGGTTGTCTGAACTAGTCTGCGATGAACTCTCCCCTTCCATAAGTAATTCCTCATCGGTGCCGGTGTCACTTTCACGTGCATGCGGATAGAAAATGAGTTGCTTGCCATCAAACAGCGGGGAATCTAGTGGTGAAAGTGTAATGTCACTGGACATGAAGTTCAGTGACTTGTTACTTCGTTGTGCACTCGGAGAACTGCAGGGCGAGTAAACGTTGTGCTTATAAAGCATCCTTGGCTCGAAATAGTCCCAGTCGCAGTCGTCGATTATGATGCTGTTGCAGTTGTGCGTGGATGATGCTGTCGAGCTGTTATCCTCGCAGTCCTCTTCCTCCTTACATGACGACGAGGAGTCGGAGTTAAGAAACACCAACTTAAATTCGTCGGCTTCCGTTATGTATTGTTGATCGTTAATGGTAATTGATTTGAATTCCAACTCAGATGGGGCCTCCAAATCGCAAGCATCTACATTAAAGGCAGTGCTTGTATTAGCATTGACGACACTAATTTTATTAATAGTTAGTTATTACCATCAATGTTAATACCGTATTAAAAAGCCACCACCATCATTAATCCAAGAGTAAAGTTAATAGTTTTTAGTCATTAATTAAACACAAACTTGCAAAATTCCTAGAAATTTGTATGCTGCAAACAAAAATCCATACTAAACACCTTATTTATTATTTCATTTAAATTCATTTGTTATTGCAAACAATGAACGCACCATAAGGAAGAATTAAATTAATTAAAAAATACGTCTTTCACAAATTATTTTATTTTATTAAAGTATGTACAGTGTACACACGCCATAATGATATGATAAATACTACAATTTATTCTAATTATTTATTTAGAATTAGAATTTATTTATTTACATATACATATGTACCAGAAAAAAGCGCTGGAAAACTCGAGCCTTTTCGCAATTGTTTTGTTAATTCAGACCCTTCGTGGATATTATTTTCGTTGTTAGCTTTAGAACGATTGCGAATAAGTTTCATGCATTAAATTTACGAATACGATGTGCCTTTGCACGAATATTTATTTGTTATCCGTTGAGCAGATCAGTGGGCGGATCCGGCCCATTTTTGGTGGTCTGATTTGCTCTGATACATTAAATCCGGGAATAGAAGGCGAGACAGTCTGATTTTTCTGTATTTCAAATCCTAATCATGACGATAACTCTATATCTTCTCCTGTAATCATGATTTCCACAGACGGATACAGACATACAGACGGACGGGCAGATAATCGACCCTGAAAATGACGCTGATCAAGAATATATGTACATACTTACTTAATGCGTTACAAAAGGAAGAACAAAGGGAATGTACTCATCCCTTCAGGTGTAGGTTATAAAACATTAAAAAGAATAGATAGAGAAATATATTGTAGATTTTAAACAAACTAAAGATAGTGGAATATGGTATAATAATCCTTTAAATTGATACGCATAAAATAGAGAATCCCGTATAACCACCACCACTACTGTGTGGGTTGATAGCCGCAAATAGTTGAAACCAGAAAATATACGTACATATACATATGTATATACATATATACATGTATACCAGTACACATACAAGAAAATATTCGCGACTCACCCTCTTCGGCTGCTTTTTTCTCTTGGCGCCTTTGAAGAACGACTTTTTTAAAGATGACGGCCGCAGCCTCGACTGCATTTTGAATCTCCTGCTCACCCAAAGTGGGTGTATATTGCTTATAGGAGAAATTAAAAAATTGCCAAGATTTAATTTTATCAAGATATCATTAAAATATTTTATTTTATACCTTCATGGTTTGTGAATTTCTGTCGCTTTTCGTTTTGCTATCTTGCTCTTTAGGCTGAAAATCTTCCTTCAGGTGATGGAGAGCGAATTCTCGCTCTGCAATTTGTTTTTCCGTTCCACGTATGTCATTCTTGCTCGCATTCAGATGTTTGCCATTTTGCTCCTCCAAATGCTTTTTTGAGGATATTTGGGAAATTCTTTGTTCGTGTTGGACTGTAGAATCGTCAAATATAATTGTAGAGTATGTAGCTACATATGTCAACATAAGTCACCATCTGTTAACAATGCTTTTCAATGGAAGCGATATCTATTTATTATGACATTCTTTATTTGCTTTATTTCAATTTACTCTTTCATAGATTTTTTTAATACTCAAGAAGGATGACTTTGAACTCGTGCCAGTATGTTTTTTTAGGATAAAATCAATAAATAATAGGAAATATATCAAATAACAAACTGGTCTCAATTAAAAAAACTATTGAAATTGAAATTTGCATTATTTCTTTCAACCAATCATAAAATACCGTTTTGGAGTATTCGAATACTGAGTGATATGCATCTTTAACAGTTTTAAGCAATATGTGATTAATTTTTTAATGTCTATCTTTAGCAGCTACCCGCTTTAGCAGCTTATCCTTTCTTGTGCATATTATGAAAAAGTAGGCACACAGACAAGGAAGACTGCTTCCGCATTTATAAGGCATTCAGATACAAAACATTTCATTCTGTTATAATATTAAGAATAAAAACAATATAAAACTGTATAAAATATAAATATAACATAATCGCCTCATATCTTGCGAGTTCGGATATTTAAAGGGAAGATACCGAAGATATCGCGTTTCCAGTGATAGTTCTTGTAATAAATCTGTTGTCATGTTCATTTAAATTTTATGGTGTTGCATTAAATGCCATTCAGTTTTTTTCTAAACTAATTATACAATACTAATAAATTTATCTTACATTCATCATCAACACCTGTTCTAGTGTTGCGCCTCCTAAGTGTTGGTATTTTGGTACCCACGCGGATTGATTTCTCCATCAGATCTGCTAAAGGCTTTGGACTTGGTATTTTGGTGGGTTCAGGTTTTTTGATAAACTGTGTAAAAGAGAAAACTCTGTCAGAATAAGACTCCGATTAAAAACAAAAACGGACCTGTGTCTCCTTCTCGGGGTGCGACAACGATCGCCTCGTTACTACCTTCGGTGTATTTGGCTTTACACCGGAATCCTCTGAAACTGAACGCATTTGCTCCGGTTTGTTTCGAGAAGATGCCGCATTCCCCACGCCCACAACTTCAACTGTGAGTGGTGGTTCTGTCACGATTGCTGCTGTCTCCGGCGTAGTAGACGCCGTCTGTTGTGTTGTCTCTTCCTGCTGCATCTGAAAGTCGCGCGACTGCCGGCGACGCAAGCGGTTGTGCATTTGTGGTGTGCGTGGCAATGCGCCACCAGACGCGGTAAGACCGTTGAGCGTTATGTTTAGCGTAGCTTTCCCACCTCCGTAATAGCCATAGTTTTGGTCCTCCGCTTGAACGTTCTCGGCGCTATGCATTACGGTCTGGCAATTAGTGTAACTGCCGTCGTCGGAACCATCATAAATGATGCGTGGCTCGCTGTTGAAGCAGGTGTTGTAGTTTTTCTCGTACTGCGTCTCATTAACTTCGAGGAAGTTGCTACTGTTATCGTAGTAGTAATTCCCGTACTCGGGCCGCGTGACCTCTTCCATTACATTTTCAAATTCTTTGAATTGTTGCTTAGCTTCTCCGAAGGTGCGACGATGACATTCGTCCATGACGCACTCTTGACGAACCAAACGGCTTGAAGAGCGACTGTAAATCAGAAAAAAATATTATTAAAAAAATGAATAACTTACTATTCGTTTTTTGTACCTAGGCGAATGAGAAGTTGGTATCTCGGGCAATAAGCGCCGACTTTCAGAATTAAGTGGTTTGCTGATCGTATACTCTTCGTTACTGTGACTGCGTATCTTGATCATTTTGACGTGATCACGCGACTGATGAATGTTGATGGATTGATTGCTCGAGTAGTGGTCGGAGCTCAAACCACTATCTGGGATGCCGACCGTGGGTACGTTTTGCTGCGAAAGAAACGGTCGTGGATTTTGGGTATTCGGAAAAAGAAAGACATTTTTCCTGCGCGGTGAAATCGGTATGAACTTCGCCTGTAAATTTATGTTGGATGAGCCATGTGGGTGTAAAGTCTGATAGTTGCTGCTTGATGCCTCTAAATTTGGGAGGGTTTGTTGGCGGGTAAACTCTGGCGAACGACGGTACTGTGGCGATGTCTGACGTTTCGGTGGCGACGTCGACAATAGTTTGATGTGGTGATCTGGATTTGGTAGTGTAGCCTGGCGTAGCATACGTGGTTTTGTCAGCAGTTGGTCCAGTTCATCATTTTCTGAAGTTTTATAGGTAGGTAGTTGTTGTTGTTGGTAGTGCTGTGATAGAGACGAAATACTCAGGCTATTTGGGGAAGTTGGCAGTATTTTCGTGGGATGATGAGGAGCATTAAATGATGAGTGCGGTATAATAGGATTGCTGTGGGTTCCAGCAGGAGAATTGGAGGGAAAAGATGTTTGCCGCATAAACGGTGAATATCTGTGGTCCCCAGGCGACCGCGTATAACTGCGATTTGGCGAATTCGACATGTAGAGTTGAGGTTGGCATGGATTGCTGGAATGTGTTGCTTGTTTGCGTATCTAACAGAGATAGAGAAATTAATTAAGCTTACTGTACTATTAATAAACAATTTTTATTGTCTACTTGTAGGTGTTGATCAGAAGTATTGGCGAACATAGGCTGTGATTTGTCGTTATTTGTGATACCGATCTGTATTTGTTGTTGCTGCGATTGCTGTATATAGTTATCGTATTGGATCGTATTTGTCTGCGAGATATCGTCACTATTATAAGTGTCGGGATAGAGCGTTACGTTCTGTGGCTGATGTGGTGAAGTCGGCTCCGTCAAATTAACCTTATTGTAAGTTGACATGCTGATGCCACTAACGGCCAAACTAGAATCTGCATTGGGTAGGGAACTTGGTAGCGTAGACTGTCGGAGCACACGTCGTTGCGGATTAGCATGGAACTCGGTCGAACCTCTTAATGATATTGAGTCGAACCCAATAATCTCTGTGGCAGTACCGGTGTCATAATTGATCTGATGATCTCGTGGAATCTGTTGCCTTATTTCCGACCAGCTACCAGCTGACTGCAATTCGATTAGATTCTGTGGCTGAAGATTACTGCAAGCTTGAGCTTGGTCTGTTGAATTGTTGGGATCGTTATCGGGATCTGCAAGAAAAGTGTCACTTTTTTATAATTATTAAATAATATTTCGATAGGATAGGATAATTTAAATGTTAAATTTCTAATTACTCCAGTTAATAACAAATTGATAGTTATTTTGAATGTGATGTTGGAAATTTGAGTTTCCGTTAAACGCTATATATGAAAAATGGCCAAAAAAAGTATAATCAAATATCTCGGAAAACAGAGCCAGTCTAGCAAATCCAGTACTAAATACGTGATCAGCCACCTGGAATTAATCGGAATTGACTCCTGCTTTCCGAGGCGCATTGTCCTGCATATTTATGCATAAAATAATACAAAACAACTTAATTTTCTTCCGTAAAAAATCAGACAATTTACATAAGAGTTTAAATAATACAAAATGGTGCATGCTTTAGTCGATGCTTTTAGCTCGAATTTTTTTCTATATTTTTTTTCTAAAGCCCTTTAAAGCCCCTCATAAAGTTTGCGCTCTACAAAGCTTGGACACGTGAATCTCATGAAGAACAAACACAATATTCAAAAAAAACCAGCACAAAATTCTGGTCAGGCACTAAATAAAACAAAAACCAAATTTGCACAAATAACAAGCACAGCAAAGCTGATTCCTACGATAATGACATGCTTATGTGGAACGATTAAAACTCGAGCCTTTTTGCGATTGTTTTGTTAATTCAAACTTTTCGTGGCGATTATTCGTTTTTCGCTTTAGAAACGATTGCGTATCAAGTTCTTGCATTAAGTTTACGAATACGAATGTGCCTTTGCACGAATATGTATCCGTTATTCGATGCGCAGATAGGAACGATTATATTCGTTGCAGTTCTTTGATTGCTATGGTAGACTTTAGCATAATATTTTCAAGCTAAGGCGATAAGAAAATGAAAAGATTTATTCAATACAAAATCTTTTACTTACTCGAAATTGTCCAAGAACGTCGTATACTACTCCTCAGCACGTCATTTGTTTGTAAATGATTTACCGACCTGGAAGAACCACTCTTAAAGTCTTGCAGCCAATCTTCGCTGGATTGGATTTCCCTGCAACAAGATAGAACGCTCCACTTTAAAATCGGAAATGAAAACATTTTCGGAAGACATATTAAAAAAATCGATCGACTTCAATTAGTTGTACTATTTCATTAAACAGCTAAAGATTGAATAATCTTGATGCGCTTGTAAAATCACGAAAACAGATATAAATACAATTTTTTAAGGTGAGGTTGGAGTGCTGTTTGAAGGTTTCATCATTTAGCAAAATTCCGCAGTGCCAGCAACCCACACTCTAAGATTTGGCCAGCCTCTGTAACCGATTTTTAACTCATAGCTATTTGTACTGAGTGCATGCGTTTTCCATGCCACACAGAATCCAAATCCACACAGAAATTGTCAAAATGGCTACATAGTGAATGAATGAATGCGCAGTGATACTGAGTCTTTTTTTCTTTTTCTGAGTGTTTTAAAGGTCTTTAAATCCACGTACGCCCAAATCAACGAAAAGAAACTTGTCGATGAATTAAAGCGTGATGAATTGAAGCCATCAAATAGTGGGAGCTGTGTTTGCTATGATAATTACTGGTATTTAATCGCCTATACTTTGTAAAAAATGGCCTGTAACATACAAGCTCTGTTCAAAACGTATCGCGAATTTTGAATTTCAATTGCGCGGTTGCAGCGATGCGAGCAAATCTTTTTGTGTTGAGGTTGGCAGCACTGTCATTCATACCTTAGTAAAATTTTACGTCATTACGTATTTTCTTTGGTTAGTGTCGTTGTTTTTTCTGAATGGCCTTCAGTTCATTCTTCAATCTTTCTTTAATCTATTCGAAACGGTGTCCGAGAAGCGGTAGTTTAAGCTTAGAGTCACATGCCAGAAGTCACATGTTTTTAGAACCAATTGAGATTTTTTTCAAGCACTCAAGCACAAATGCTCTTTCATAATGGTTTGGACCAATCCATCATCAGTAAGGTCTCTAATTGCCAACCGACGATTTTGGAGCCAAATCAAATCTTTGATTTCATCGACATGTTTTTCATTGATTGATGTTGATGGTGGTCCGGGACGCTCTTTGTCTTCAATGCTTTCTCTACCTTCTTAGAATTGTTTATACCACTTATAAAAATTCCGGCTTAAATAAGGCGCTTGTCAATTCAAAATTGGCTTTACGTTTTGAGCAGACCTCGTAGCTGTCAATAAAGCCTCCGATGCCAAAAAGTGTAGCCTTCAGGGCAAGCCACTTGATCAGTGATAATATGTCTATGACTGCCAACTTTATTTAATAAAAACAACGGACAAATAAATATCAGTTTATCCACCTGCGTCGCCTAACTTTCAAATAATCTACTGTAAGTGGAAATGGTCTTATGCATTTGCTGCTACTGTGGACAAAGCAGTACAGCACAGTGTAACAACCCGTTAATGTAGCAAAGGTTATGTAAATATTCGAATGTTGATTCTGGATATACATACATATGTACGTATGCATATATATACAGCATTTCACCAGGTTGCCACTTCGTTCTGGCAAGATACAGAACGAAAGACAAAGGACAAAGGTCTGAAAATAAAATCTCAATTCCTTAATCCAACAATATTATATATCTAAATTTTATATATTACATACAAATACATTGAGTTGTTGCATTAACGCGAATGACTGTAGAACCATCAAATTAATGACAATTGAGACCAATCCTGACCACGAATCATTTTAGACTTTTTATAATTAATAATGAATTTAATTAATAATGAATCTTATTTTTGAAATCTATTGAAAATAAACACATAAAATAACTTTTCTTAGTTGAAACTTAATTGCAACCTTTTCATCGACAGTTGTAGGGTATAAAAACGACAAATTCAAGTAGTCATCAAAGACTCTTCTGTCATGTCAAAAATATTAGAAAGAGAGGAATTCAATAACCAGATGAGCAAATCTTCAATATAGGAAATCATAAAAGAGAATACGTGTAAATATACATATATTAAATAAAAACATTTGTTAAACTTTTGGTGCGAGGCAGTGAAACCGGTTATGGTGTTGACTGTTATATACAAATGCTATTTTCCATTTAGTTTTTTCTTTGCCTTTCCTGGCTTCGCTCCAAGTTGTTCAGCGATATCGAAACACTTTTCAACACCCATGCGTGTATGACGTAATGCGCCTGTGTGGGCTATTATTATAAAAGTTCAACTGTAGCATGGGTGGCCTTTATCTAGCATAAAGTTGGGTGTGCTACTTCTGAAAGCTCCAGCCCATAGAATCCTGCTTTTGTGCTGTACTAGAAGTTGATATTTAAAAATTTTAATAAGCTGGCAATGGCTATAACTGTCCCAACCATTTTCTTACAGTTAGTCACTGTATTCATTGGCTTTTAGGCACTGTAGGTTTCATCAACGCACTAAGCATGGTTTACGAACAGTGGCATCTTTTATACAACTCCTTGGAGAATATTTTTTAGTATATGATGAATAGTCCATAATTTTACTTTAAGTGTAATTAAATTCTGAATAAATTCGAATTACAATTTAATAGGGTTCTCGTGTTTCTTTTGACATCACTTGCTTACTGTTGACTTTTTTCTGTCTTCTGATTTCGTAGAGAAAGTTTAGTTAGCTTGTGTTTTGAAAGAATTGCTTCTTAGACAACTATTGACTTGCCTTAAAGACGATTGATAGGATGTTTAGAGGCGATTAATGGGTTGTTTAAAGATGGCTGATAGGATGTTTAGAAAGTCTTTAGAAAGAAGTTTCTTAGAAAGTCTGTGGCTTTTTACAAGAGTCCTTTATGATCAATTGTTTTCTGCTATGTTTAAAATGAATATTTCCAGCTATCCAGTAGCGTAGAGTGGATTTCTGTCACCCGGGGCCAAATATAAATATGCCGCCCCCCATAATGGTATAAAAATTTTGTTTAAACCACAAATTAAAATTTTTGTAATTTTTTAATGATTATTATATTTATTTAGTTAATGCGCAATTAAAATTTAATTCTGCGTGTTTCTTGCAACGCGAATTGCTTAATATATTCTTCAATGTCAGTTCGATCGCATACATGGCTAGATTTGTTAATCTCAATTTAGAACTTGTGGACCTTAACTAATTCTTAATAATTTTCAATTTAGAAAAGCTCCGTTCACAACTGGCATTACTTATAGCAATTGTGAGGAATATTCTTAACATTATTACCATATTAGGCAACCCTTCTTCAAGTTTGGCCTCAAGAATGAACTTCAATAAATCCCGGAGTCCGGAAGTCATGAAGTATTTAATTGTAGTCTATGGTAGATACAGAGGCCCATGCCTCAAGACGCATGCACTCAAGCTTAAACTCTTCTTTCTCAATATCTTCATCGATGTTGTATTCCTCATCGACGCCCAATATTCGTGCAGGCCTTAGAAAAGCATATTTCAAATCTTTTTCGTCTCAAATCATCTTCGTGCAATAAGGCGGCATCTTTACTGCCATCTCCAAAAATGTGTTTTCTCCTAATTCGTCTTGGAGGTTCGAAAGAAATGTCTTCGAAAGAAGATCTTCACAGCGTAACTTACTCGTACAGCATCTTCTACGAATTCCTGCTTGCCAAGTCCGTAAAACTTTTACGCATTTGTCAATGTGCGCCAAAGCCATTCTCGCGTTAGCCGCGTCCTTGATGTTACTTTTAGTGTGTTAGAGTCTAGGCCTGAATCTGATTGAACCGAGCGAGGTTTCGTCGGGTCTTGGGCGAAGTCTTCGAATCTAAAATTTAATGAAACACCGTCTATGAGTTGTTCAAAGATAATAATTTAATAACCAAAAGGCCACACTCAAGAATCGCTTTTGTTGCCATACTCGTTCAAGAAGCTGTCAAAAAGCGATCGCGAAGTTCAAGAAGCGATCTCCAAAATAGTTAGGTGAGTGGATAGACTGCCGCTAATTGTTTGAAACACAATACATTTACTGTTGGGGGTGTGCATGATCTCAACGACATCAAAGATAAAGTCGACACGATAAAAAGTCCTGATATCCAGAAACGCTCGATGCCAGACTCTAGACATTGTATTGTCCACACCCTATACAATACTTCAGTCGGAAATGTAGACATCGGTATGATTTTCGTCGGTAAAGCTTTCAACTTTCGTAGCTCTCCGCGAGTGAAATTGGTCCAGCTACCAACCGAAGAGTATCCAATAGAGGGCGTAGGAAAGCTTTACGGTTGGGGCTTTGCCTCCAGAAATCTAGATCATATGCATATGTATGCCATGGGTACCGTTGTTTTTGGCTTTGACCAGTGCCATGTTGATATATGTAGATTACGACGATAAACTGATGCCCTACAACATTTGTACATCCGGCGAATACGGTACTTGGGGTGAAGACTCAGGCGCACCTTTGGTACGTTCTACTCCAGGCGGACACCTGTTGGTTGGTCTGGCAACTTGGCCAAGCAAGGAATGTCATCCGATGACCGAACCCGCGATGTATTCGAATGTGTTTGTTTTCAACGATTGGATAACGGAGAATATTTTTAGGTATATGATGAATATTCCACAATCTTACTTTAATTGTAATTAACTTTTGAATAAAATCGAATAAGAATTCAATAGGGTTCTCGTGTTTATTTTGACATCAATTTCTTCTGTGTTTTGAAGGAATTGTTTCTTAGAGAACCATTGCCGTGCTTCTGCTTTTTACAAGAGAAATGCCAATTTCAAAATTTATTTTTAAAAAAATGGTAATTGAGTTTTGTTTTGATTTTTTATTCATAAATATTTCTGACTGTGACTTTTCATACGGCTTAGATTTTATTTCGGCACACTCATCTGGTACACTCGCAGCTAAGATGTCAATAACAGCGGAGTTAACAGCGCTCTGTTAAAGTTCGTGATCTTAACAGAGAACAGAACTCTGTTAAAGTTCGCGACGTATTTAACTTCACGCACTTGATATCCAGAACTCTAAAAAAATTTTCATTGTAAAATTTCAAACTACATACATAAATATTTTTCCCAATTTTGTATTGCCCCCAATAGTTCTACAGAAAATTGTACTACACGATATATCTATCGCTAATAGTTTAAAATTTATGGACGATTTTCATACTTCCCGTCGTGAAGTTAGCACCCCAAACTTTGATAGTCATTTTTTGTGCTTAATTCGCCAGAACTATTTCCAAAACTGGTATAGAACTCCAGAACTCTTTGGGGTACACCCATAACTCCAAAAAAAATGTACTTTTTAAAAAATGGGGTGACTCACATTTTTTTTTTATTTTTCTACCGTCAGGTGAAGCCGGTAGAAACGGAGGTAACCATTTTTTCCGTTTCCTTTTTTGCTGTTTAAAAAAAAGTCGTTTGAAGGTCAAATAAATTGTACTTTACTACTCAATTGACTTGATCAAATGTTAAGTGGACTGTTGTCACTTGCTTAATTCCATTACCTATAATATTCCAATGAGACGTTTTCGCTCATTTGAGTATTTTCATGTTAGACATTCGAGTGCTAACTATGCTTAAGTCACTGTAGTTTTAAAATCGTCTCTCACCCGTCTTAGCTATTCCAAGAGTCACAGTCGTAACTCTTGGTCGGTAACCATTGGTTTCCTTGATGTATTCTAAGAGACGATTATCGTCTTAAATAAGACTAGATGCATTTTAGTTGTCGTCTCATAAAAAAAATTAATTTAGTGCACAATATGGAGCTGGACTTCGCATTTATGCTTTATATAATTTTTTTTAGTTATGTGTATATGAAATTCATGAATTTTTTATGAGTCGACAACTAAAAAGCACTCGTCTTATTTAAGACGATATTTGTCTTTCACTGGTCTCTTAGAATAGGTTAAGACGACCAAAGTTTACGTCATTGACGATTGAGACACGATTTTTGAGACGACCGTGAACTCTTGGAATAAAGCTGTTACTCACCGTGACTCTTGGAATAAGCCTGTAAATCTTTTCACCACAGACTACAAGACTGGAAACTCTTTTGCATGGATGAATGAAAATTTCAACCCCAAATTCGTTCTACAAGCTGAGAAATTAAGCTATAAGCATGAATGAATTTATATTTACTATAAAAAGTAGGCGTGGCAATGGTCCGATTTTGCCCATTTCCATACCGATGAGTTTCTAATGATAGACAATATTCGTACCAAATTTGATGAAGATATCTCCATTCGTTCTCTTGTAATCGTGATTTCCATAGACAGACAGACAGACGGACGGACATGGCTAAATCAACTCAGGAGGTCACGCTGATCAAGAATATATATACTTTTCTATACCTGTCACGCCTCCTTTAATGCGTTACAAACGGAAGCAGTAAGTGAATATACCCTATTCACTTCGTGTGTAGGGTATAAAAACGTAAAGAAGACCAAGGAGCAGTTTTAAAACCAACGCATGCTTCTAGAAATGTACATGAAACCTTTTTTAATCATATAGTTGCACAATATTGAATATTTTGCAAGTAAAACGAAGTTTAAATTCATAAAAATTGTTCATTTCACAAAGTTAGACAGCTGTTTTTAACCTACCATACGTATTTTTAGCCAAAAGAGATGCCAACGTATTCAACCTTTTTTGTTGAATATTAATCTGTGATTTAGTTTAAATTTACTTAATTGTGATTTTAGTTCTTTAACAATTTAAATGAATTTTAATTTAAATGCATGAATTGTGAATTTATTTGTGTTTATCTATAATAATTTTAATTTAAATAAATGAATTGTAAATTTATTTGTGTTAACTCATTTTAATTTTAATGAAAGAGAAATGAAAAATTAAAAACAAAAAAAATTTACATTACTTTTTCATATTTCCAAACCGCTAAGAAATCGTCAAAAGCGCGAGAACTTTTAAATGCAAAGTAGTTTTTCTTGTACTGTTTACTACAAAACCAAACAAATAATAAAGTTGTGTCGTTGGTATCCCTGCCAAAACCCCCACATCATTTTGTGACGGTGGTGTAATAAACCAAAACGATTTACATTTTCAGTTATCTTGCTTTGTAATAGCCACTTTTTGCTTGTAACAAGGGAGAATTTCACCAAAAAATTCACATACACTGTACGTGAATACGCGGACAGACATTTTTTTTGAGCTCGCTCACGAAATGCGACGAGTTTCTAGTCTTGTAGTCTGCTTTTCACACAATTATGATTATCTCTAGTTCTGAAATATTCTGGCACTGAGTTCTTATTCTCAGATATAAGATATATGTAACTATTGCAATGCATCTGGTGGATCGTTGGTTGCTTTCTGGCTTGGGATGCAAACACGCGATTGAAGCAGTTACGTTGAAATTAATTTCTATAGATATAAATTTCTTATAGCTCGTATAATAATTGTATACATATATTTTTTGATTTTATTTTGGTTATTATTTGGTTCGTGTTAATATCGTTGAATTTGTGTATTTTTTTTTTTTTGTTCATGTATTTCATTTTACATTTTCTAGTTCCCTTTAAGCATTTTTATACTTATACTGCTTTCTCAATCCTTTCTTTGAGTCCTTCGTAAGAAATCTGTCGATTTTATTATCAAATTTGTTTACCTCGTATCTTAAACAATTAAACATTATATATACAACGGGTTTTAAATTCATAACAAGTCTGGTACCATCTGTAAACTTGGTTTTTATTATTTCATTCCGACTTTAATTTCCATATTTACCCATTTATGTAAACAAACACACACGTTAAACACCGATCGTCAACTGATTTAAGCCGAGTTCAACCATGTTTATAGCTGCTTAAGTGTACACGCAAATCGAAAGCGTCAGCATATAAAAAATAAGTTACTTACAAACCAAACCATTCTATAAACCTTGGTATACACTAACATAATTTTTAGTAGGCTTAAACACAATCGGAGCAACAGCAACAACTCACGGCAACAAGAAATTCCATGGCGTTAATTATAATGGCTGGGCAACGTTACTTAGCAACAGAAATTTCATATGTCAAATTCTTAATAGATGGTGTCACACTAAGCCACTTGGCATGTGGGTACACTAGATTATGTTAAATGGTGATTTCACCCTGGGCTTAGACGAGCAAGTAGAACTAGCAGGAAATCTGTCATCGTGTTACTTTTTTGTGTATTGTAACTAAGGCCCATATTACATTGCAAACAGTTGTTCGATCAAACAGTCACATTGTTATTGTTTTCAGTATAAAGCTGTCAACTCTCAGTTCATCCGTGAGAGAATGAAAACGGATGAACTGTTGGCACAGCAAATACTCTGTTTGGCCCATATTACATTGCAAAGGCCCATATTACATTGCAAACAATTGTTCGATCAAACAGTCCAAAGAAATGAACTATTTCACTCTCCCGTCAAATCTGTTTGCTTGCTATGTTACATTGCAAACACAAACAGTCAAACACTTTCCGTAGTATATATACATAATTAGAGTTGCTTTGTGCACTTATTTTCACGCAATCCTCCTTTTTCCGGCATAAGTGCAGCTTTTTCACTCCAAAACATGCATACTTTTTTATTACACCACACAACAACTCTGTTCTGTTTATAGTTTGCACGCATCGCCTGCAAACAGAGTATTTGCTGTGCCAACAGTTCATCCGTTTTCATTCTCTCACGGATGAACTGAGAGTTGACAGCTTAGGCCCATATTACATTGCAAACAGTTGTTCGATCAAACAGTCCAAAGCAATGAACTATTTTACTCTCCCGTCAAATCTGTTTGCTTACTATGTTACATTGCAAACACAAACAGTCAAACACTTTCCGTAGTATATATACATAATTAGAGTTGCTTTGTGCAATTATTTTCACGCAATCCTCCTTTTTCCAGCATAAGTGCAGCTTTTTCACTCCAAAACATGCATACTTTTTTATTACACCACACAACAACTCTGTTCTGTTTGTAGTTTGCACGCATCGCCTGCAAACAGAGTATTTGCTGTGCCAACAGTTCATCCGTTTTCTTTCTCTCACGGATGAACTGAGAGTTGACAGCTTTATACAGAAAACAATAACAATGTGACTGTTTGATCGAACAACTGTTTGCAATGTAATATGGGCCTAACAAGCCGTGGCTCGTTTTGACAACTGGGCCTGCAAACAGAGTATTTGCTGTGCCAACAGTTCATCCGTTTTCATTCTCTCACGGATGAACTGAGAGTTGACAGCTTTATACAGAAAACAATAACAATGTGACTGTTTGATCGAACAACTGTTTGCAATGTAATATGGGCCTGGTATGCTAGTTCATTTGAAAAACAGCAACAACAATTTACTGAAAATATCATATGAATTGGTAGAAACGAGAAAGCAATATCGAAATGTAACTGGCATTACAACTAGCAAGGAAAACTGGCCGTTGTCTACAGATATACTACACATGCATACGTTACTAGTTCTACTCGCTCGTTTAACCCTAGGTCAATGCCAAGAAAGTAGAGTTTCCTAGCTTTCTGGATATATTTTTATTACCATGATCGGTGCAGTATTAAAGAGATTACATGGAAATATCTTATATAGCTAAGGAGATACAGACACGAAATTTTCCAATTTCTAGGGCCTATTACTCTGAAACCAAAAGAGACCAGCAGAGAGATGTTTTATTGTTTTTGGAATCACCGTAGAAAACACCAATAACAAAATTGGGCATTTTGTACGAAAGTAAATCTATTCCAATACAGTAAATGTATTTACATACATATATTTAATATTTTAATCAAATGTTTACATTTTTCCTAAGCAAAGTGTTTGTGCTTATTTAGGTTTGCAATGTGTATTACGTAATATTATATTCTATCATTCTAAGACCTTTAAGATTCCATCCATCTCCTCTCTGGATATTTGATCTTCCTTAAAAGCGGGATATACCGTAGCGAGTTTTTATTATTTTTTTTAAAATGGTACTTACGTAATTTTGGCAGCATCCCGTTGACGCAAACTTTTATCCCGATTCAGTACCTCGATTATCATTCGGCGTTCGTTTTCCGAAAGATTATTCAACATTTGAGATGTAGTATCTAATAACTCAGGTGTCACAGCATCAATAGCTTCTCCCGGGGTACACGCAGTTAAAGCGATTGGTGCAGTTGTATTAATGACTGACATTGCACTATATGTTGGCGATAGGGTTTTGCTGTTCTGCTCGATGTATGTATTTGTGTTCTTAGTCGTTACTAAACTGTTGACAAGATTCTTATTCTTAATCGGAGTTGGCGGCAGGCGGGCGTTACGTCCACTCCACATAGTAAAGTCAGCGTGGTTTCACGGATTACATTGATCACTACTCAATTTTAATTATTAAAAAATTAAATACGATCACGGTGATTGTGTTCGCGATTTTTATAATGCATGCTAACTGCTGACACGAAAAGAGCAGCACGGAATACAACGGAAGAAATTCAGCTGTAAAAATACAAAATAAAATATAAACAAGTTCCTGAAAAAAATTGTATTATACTCTATATAATAAAAGCGAACGTTTGTTTGCTTAAAACCAGAGGTTGAAAGATTTATAACTTTTATCAAACGACCAAGTCGTTTGAATAACAATTATCAATGACTTTTAAAAATAAAGGTCACAAATTAACTTTTATCAAAAACTTTTATTTTTTAAAAAATCTTTTAAAGACTTTTACTTTTAAAAGTCTTTCATAAAAGTTATTTTAAGACTCTTATTTTTAAGTTAAAACTAATGATCTCAAGAACCGGTTTGAATTCGGTTTTCGATATTGTTTGTGTGGGGATGTGTGCACAGGTAAGTGCAACACACCGATATATAATATAAAGGTAATATAATAATAAGAGTGAGTGGGGAATTGAAAGACTTACCGATGGTTCGATGTGGTGTTTGTTTGATGTGGGGTGATGAGGTGATGGTGATCGTGATCGTGGTGATGATGGTGGTGGAGATGGTGACGGCGATCGTGGCGATGGTGATCGTGGTGGTGATGTTTGTGGGTTGATGCGGTGATGGCGATCGTGATCGTGGTGATGTTTGTGGTGGGGTGATTATTCACTCGCGTGGGGGTTGCGCACTTGAAAATAAGAAACTCGTCGCGTGGTAGTTGTACGCAGTTAAGTCACGATTGAAAAAGTAAAGAGAGTACACCGGTCAAGATCTCAAAGTAAAGTAAAAGTTAAGTTGGGGGCGGAAGTCATCAAAAACTCATTGACCTGTCAAGAGTTGACAGGTCGCAGTCCGGGAGGTTGGCTGCGCTGACCGACGTGCACTGCATTTGCATCTACAGGGGAGTAGATGGCGCTGCTTTCTCTGGGAGGGCGAAAGACCAGCGCTGGGGTATGCAGTCGAATCAGAATGAGTGTTTGGCGTAAACATACCGCCCGCCTTGCAGTACTGCAACTTTGCTCAGGTTAGAGACACACGAAAAAAGGGGGGTTTCGCCTTAGTCACGAATACGCGATGATGTGGGGTTCAAATCATCGGGTTGGTCAAGGACTCCACGGGGGGGGAGTGACCAGCAGATTGGGCTGCATTCGTGAAACTAAGGAGCGCTGCTCAGGGACGGCAGCGCCTATGTCTCCACCTTACGTGCAGACAGTTGCACGTATGTGTGAGGGGGGGGAGGGCGCACTGGAGTGCGTGGCGGTCGCTGGGGATGGAGCTTATGATGGGAATAATGTAATGACATTAGCGGGGAGAGTTCGCCGGGGTGCGAATAGATCCTTGAGATGCGATCTTAAGAGGGGAGTACCGTTAATTTACTGAGGGGACGAGTAATGGTTCCTTTCTCGTGGTCCGGATGTCGACGACGCGTGTTTTCTTGTCGGCACCATGATACAGGTGAGTCGCGCGGCCGAGTCTCCATTGTGTTGGAGAGAGGTTGTCATCGCGTAAGACGACAAGATCACCAACTTTAAGGTCCGGATGGGTTACCTTCCATTTGCTGCGTTTGTGGAGTTCGGTGAGGTACTCATGTTTCCATCGAGTACAGAATTGTTGATAGATGGCTTTCACTTTTAGCCATCTATTAACAATCTTGAGGGGGTAGTTTACTAACGCCGGTTCAGCGGGGGTCAGAAGAGGGCCACCGATGAGGAAATGGCCGGGCGTTAGAGGCTGTAGATCCGATGGATCGTCGGACATGCTGCTAAGCGGTCTCGAGCTGAGGCAGGCTTCGATCCTGGAGAGTATGGTAGCAAACTCTTCAAAGGTGAAGCGCATATTGCCGACAAACTTTCGGAAATGAAGTTTGAAGCTTTTAACGCCAGCTTCCCAGAGACCGCCCATATGAGGCGCGGCAGCGGGTATAAAATGCCATTTGAGCTGCTGATAGGCACACTGTGAGGTGACCGCTTCGTGCGATTGTTGAAGGAAGATCGTCCAATCGTTCCGAAGTGTTTTGGAGGCTCCCACGAAGTTCTTTTCATTGTCCGAGTAAACATCCTTGGGGCATCCGCGACGGGCGCTGAAGCGGTTGAAGGCAGCGAGAAATGTCGGAGTCGGCAGGTCACTGACCGCTTCGAGATGTATGGCCTTCGTTGCGAAGCAGACGAAGACACAGACATAGCCTTTGGTGATGAGGCATGCCCTCCCAGTGTAGTTTTTGATATCAAACGGTCCAGCTAAATCTAGACCGGTGGCAGCAAAAGGGCGTAAGAGAGTGGTCCGCTCAGGGGGCAGAGCGGCCATAAGATGTGTGCGCACTTGTTTCCTCTGGAGGACACAAGGTTTGTAAGTATGGATCGTGGCCTTTACGAGGTTCTTGGCCTTGGGTATCCAATGTTGCGTACGTAGCAAGCGCAACATCAGTTGGTTCCCTCCATGTAGACTAATGTCATGGACGAAGCGAACCAATAATCGAGTGCACTTGCAGCTGTACGGAAGGAGAAAGGGATGGCGTTCGTCATAGGAGAGTGACGGACACGCGGATAGACGGCCACCTACGCGCACCAATCCATCTGTGGATAAGAATGGATTGAGCGATAGAATGGGATTCTTGGGGGGTAGAGTTTGTTTCATATCGAGAGAACGATATTCATGGGCAAAATATACCTTTTGTGCGAGTGTGGCAAGTCTCGTTTTGACATGCTGGATTTCATCGGAGTCAATAGCGGTATCGTGTCGACGAGAGGACACGCGATACTTTGGGTGGCTATGCTATGGAAATCTAAACACGTAAGACAATACGCGAAGAGCTTGTGGTAAAGAAGAGAATCTCTCCATCAAGTCATCAAAGTGGGGGAAGTACGCGAAATTGGCTTTGACTGGTTTTGCTTCCAGTTCGGTTTCCATAGTATCGAGGGGGAAAGAGTGTGGCCAGTGTTTCCTTTCTTGCCGCCTGTGGGTGGTGCTCGCGTGAAGATTTTCGCAGACTGTCTTGGCTGGAGTGCAAAGACGTTGCTTGGGAACTACTTCCACGTCCCAGAGACGTGCAGGCTCACGGTCAAGGGAGACCTCATTGAAAAACGACAATCGGGTGGTAGTGGTTGAAGTCGGGGCCTGAGAAAGTGGACCGGTGAGGATCAACCCGAACACGGTCTCTTGGGCGATGAGAGAGCCCAAGATATTCCGTCGGATACCGTCCAGCAAGATAAGAGGGTAGATGTCCGCTCCAATCAAGACATCTATTTGATCGCTTTGGTAAAAGCGATCATCAGCTAGTGGTAGGTTCGGAAAAGAATCGAACAGGGTCCGGCCAAGGGAGCAGACCGGTAGGTTGCCGGTTAGTTTTTGAAGCACGAGAGCCGTGGCTTCAATGCACAGTCCGGCCGATCGGGGAGAGCCGATGCTAAACTTGCAAAGGTTGTTCACCATGGCTGTAACGGTTTCATTAACGCTGGCGACTTGAGCTTGAACCGTAGTCGTTGGAAGTCGCAAGCGCTTTTGTACGCGGTCTGACAGAAAGGTGGCTTCCGAGCCAGGGTCGATGAGAGCACGAGCGAGGTAGGATTCGTTACGATGACAGATGTGAACCATTGCGGTAGCGAGTAGCACTTGCTTGCTTCGGGAGGTGAAACAAGTAAGCACATTTGAAATTGAGGGGGCTTCAGTGGACTGTATAGTAGGGGTAGAGGGGTTCGCTCGAGAGTGCGAAGGGGGGTTCGACGGCAGACTTTGCTGATCAGCACTTAGACTGCGATGAGATGGGGAGTTAGGGCGCGAGGTTGTATGGGTAGAGTTCGAACGAGAGTTCGATCGGGGGGCCGAAGCCAACTCGCGATGTAATAGTGTATGATGTCGTTGATTGCACGACCTGCATGTGAACACACTTTTACAATTTTTCACCTGATGTGAATGTGCCAAACAGTTCGTACAGAATTGGATCCGTTGAACTGTCGCCCAACGTGTGTCTACATTCATAGCCAGAAAACGTGGGCATTGGCGAAGCGGGTGTTGCCGATTAGTGCATACTTTGCAGCTGGTCGGAACCATGGTAGCCTGGAACGTATTCACAGGTTTCGGGGCGGAGGAGAGGCGTGCGGGGGGATTCGAAGCTTTCTTAGGGGGTTGGACCGACTTTCGAATGTCGTCCACGGTTTCCAAGGTTTGGAAGTGGGAAGTGAGGAACGCGTCCATTTCACACCATTTAGGAATGTCGCGCTTATGGGTAAGGGATTGTTCCCATAGAGAGAGCGTAGTTTCGGGGAGGCGAGTAGAGCAGAGATGGACAACAATTGCGTCCCAGCTGCCCACGTCGACATCGTACAACGTGAGCGCCGAGAGGCAGTTGTTGATCTCTCGTTGGAGGCGTTTGATCGCAACTCCAGACTCCTTGTGGATTGGGGTAAGGGAGAATAACGTTCGGAGTTGGACGTTAACGAGAATACGTTTATTCTCGAACCGATCGGTAAGATTCCTCCATGCTTGTTCGAATCCGCTATCTATGAGGGGGGACTTTTGGACTATCTCCTTTGCTTCACCTTGCGTCTTTTGGTTGAGGTGAAACAGCTTTTCGACAGGAGATAGTCGATTGTTCCGGATATATAGCGCGGAAAACATATCGCGAAATGTTGGCCATGATTCGTAGTCATCCTTGAAGACATCAGTGTCACACGGTGGCAAGCTAATGTTGTGACCCGAGAGATTCGTCTGAATCATGGGAGATGAAGCCGACATCAACAGCGGAGAGGAACTGGGGGCAACGAGATGCTGCTGTTCACTCACTTTCGCGGAGACACGCACGTAGACCTGATAACACCGCCGGTATTTGGTCTTAACCACGGTGATATCGGCGCTTCGCGCATCTGGGTCCTCATCGGCCCTGCCGTTGAGGTATTCCAAGCATGAGGTATATGCTAACTTCAGGTCAGACCAGACGGCTTTGAATTCTTCCTGGTGGATGGCCAGCGAGAAACCCGAGTGTTCGCGTTCCGGAATGTTGTTATATTCGCTTTCAAATTCTTCCAATGCGTCGGAAGCATTTATGAATTTAGTTATGGGGTCCATGGTAGTAGTTTACCGAAACGAGAAAGCGAGAATTTGGATATATGGAGTTAAACTCACGAAGTGGGGTTGAACGAGTTTAACTAGGGGTGAATTATACGAGGGGTTTACGAGGGGTTGAACCTTTAATTCGAGTCGAACGAACGAGGCACAAATACGTCAACTTGCGGTCAGAAGTATGACAAGAAAATTAGTTCAATTCGAATTCAATTAAAGTTTGGAAAAGCACTTTAAATTGCGGTTGGAAATAACGAGAAACTAATAATTTAATTCGTGTTGAATTAAACTTGGAGAAAAGGAACACTTTACTCGCGAGAAAGTATTAATTTAATTTGAGTTAATTAAACGTTGGAAGAAATCACTTTAATCGCGAGAAAATCTTAATTTAATTTGAGTTAATTAAGCGTTGGAAGAAATCACTTTAATCGCGTTTGAAATAACTCGGGGAAAATATTTTAATTGAATTCGCGTGAATTAAATTTGGGAAAAAAACAAACACTTTAAAACGCGTTTTATATAAATCGGGAAAATATTTTAATTTAATTCGCGTGAATTAACTTGGAAAAACAACTTGAAATAAAATTCAAACAATTGTGAAAATATGAATTGATACTTTATTTTGTCACACAGTGTAAATTACCATGTGTATTTACAATGCAAGAGAAGTTGCTTGATGAGTTGCAATTGCTACTAATCAAGTGGAAACGCTACTGGGGGGGGGGAGAGGGGAAGCTTCACTTGCGCTGAGAGAGCGACTTATTGTGTGTAGTCGTGACGTCACTGAACGTGTTTTGTACTTCGAGTACAGAAAACACCTGACGTTACTGAACGTGTTTCTGCTTGGTGTACAGAAACACACGAAAGGGAGGACACGGGGGAAATATTCACTATGTGTGATATTTAAAAACACGCACTAAGCCGAACCGATCGACAATTTTTTACCAATATTACGCGGAATGTAATATTTGGCGCTTGAAACAGGGGGGGGGGGCACTTCACTTTTAATATTATATATTATATTATATACAGGGGATCGAGAGGTCGGAAGGGAATCCGGGTCGATTGGACCAAATGTTTGTGTGGGGGATGTGTGCACAGGTAAGTGCAACACACCGATATATAATATAAAGGTAATATAATAATAAGAGTGACTGGGGAATTGAAAGACTTACCGATGGTTCGATGTGGTGTTTGTTTGATGTGGGGTGATGAGGTGATGGTGATCGTGATCGTGGCGATGGTGATCGTGGTGGTGATGTTTGTGGGTTGATGCGGTGATGGCGATCGTGATCGTGGTGATGTTTGTGGTGGGGTGATTATTCACTCGCGTGGGGGTTGCGCACTTGAAAATAAGAAACTCGTCGCGTGGTAGTTGTACGCAGTTAAGTCACGATTGAAAAAGTAAAGAGAGTACACCGGTCAAGATCTCAAAGTAAAGTAAAAGTTAAGTTGGGGGCGGAAGTCATCAAAAACTCATTGACCTGTCAAGAGTTGACAGGTCGCAGTCCGGGAGGTTGGCTGCGCTGACCGACGTGCACTGCATTTGCATCTACAGGGGAGTAGATGGCGCTGCTTTCTCTGGGAGGGCGAAAGACCAGCGCTGGGGTATGCAGTCGAATCAGAATGAGTGTTTGGCGTAAACAGATATTTTATTTCAACTATTAGTGGCCGTACCATGGGCTATTTGAAATTTTAAAATAGTGTTTTTGTCGCTGGGGGAAAATGTGTACCTTTTTATAGGAAAAGAATAATATAAAGCGGCATATCTCAACAACGGGACGACCAATTTTAATGCGTTTTTTGCCTTTGTGTACGCCCTTCATTTAGAGTACCATAGGGTTAACTAATTGTTCCAAAGAACAACAGGTATAGATAAAATACAGCTAACAAAATACGGTTGCCTTTTTTGCTGTAATAAAAAAAAGGGCATAATAACCAGGTAAAAAAACAGTAATCACAATTGTATTAGAAATTTCTAAACTAAAAATAAATTGTACCTATACATTCTTTTCTAATATAATATAAAAAGGGAAATTTCAGCTTAAAATCTTCATTATTTTGACTTCGATATTCAGTCAAGCTAGACTCTTTAAAAATCTTCATAAAATCTTATTAAAAATACGAAGATAAAAGTAAAATCCAATCTCAGCAAAAAAAATAAGAACAGCACGAGCACTTAAATAGCTTTCACATTCTGAGACTGCACAACAAAGCCATTCCCGTTTGTCTTGTTGTCTCCCGTTGTCTCGACAACGGTCCATAGATTCTAGAAACCGTAGAGAGGAAACGGAGGAGCAACATCAGGCCGGTGTAAGATCCCAACTTAGAATACAGTCGAGAATCGGCAACATGAAACAGAGGAGGTTCATCAAATGCGCAGAAGGACTCAGCGGCTAAGACAAACAAAAACTTGCCAGCAGGAAACGGAAGAGCAACACCAGTCCCGCATAAGGTCTCAGCGTATTATGCAAACGATAAACAGGTTGAACGAAACTCAAGAGCAAATTCGAAACCGAACCGTTCCAATAGCAACGTGAACACTTCCTCGAGAAGCTCCCATACCTGTAAAGACCTACCTGGAAGGCGTTACTTCTGAATCCAAGCATTTCCTAAAGATGTTTAGATCCTATGCTTCATTTCAAATCACATCATTTGGAACCAATATAATCAGCGAAGCTGGGTTTATGCCAACATTTAAAGTACAAGTTCTGCTGCGGAACATCATGGTTCTCAGTATTTGCAGATCTACTTCGTAGGAGATGAAACAGGCCGAATTCCGTGCGCATACTTCTGTAAAAACCGGATAAATATTACTTTGCACCTTCAACAGATGATACATTGAGAATTCTACGTCAGCAATGGATATAAAATTGAAGCAATTGCAAATGAGCTTGCATTATTTAAGAATGATCAGCAATTGGAAAAAGAGATATTGTTCTTAAATATTCCGACAACACCGTAAAGAGGATAGCTGAAACTCGCTCATTTTGGTATTCCGCAAACTTGAGGCTCCAAAACAGTATCATGTGTGGATTTTTACACCCACAGATTAATGCTTCGCCGTAAATATTTCAACAATTTACACCGATGCCAGGATTTGTACCGAAAGAACTCAAGATGCCATGACTTTTGTAAGATCGTATGGAAAACCAGATCTTTTTGTCACCTTTACTTGCAACCCGGCATGGAAGAAGTAAAAAATGAATTATTTCCTGCTGAGTCTGGAAAGGATCGTCCGGACTTATTAGCAATGGTTTTCAGATAAAAACTGAACAAGCTGATGAGAGAAATCTTATAATTCAGTCCAGCGAGATGTGATATGTACATTATTGAATGGCAAACAAGAGGTGTTCCTTATGCACATATTCTTTTTTGGCTTAAAACAAAAATAAACTCCAATCAAATAGACGAATTATATCAGCTGAACTACCTGATCTGGTAAATGATGAATCCCTTTTTGAAACAATTAAAAGAACAATGATTCATGGTGGAAATTTAAATCCAACAGCTCCTTGCATTGAAAATGGCAAATGCACTAAGATATATTAATATTGATGATAGATGCGTTGTACCATACAGCCCACTATTATCAAACATTTATGATGCACACATTAATGTTGAATTTTGTAATTCGGTTAATCCATAAAATATGTGTGCAAATACGTTAACAAGGTATCAGATGCTCCTATGTTCGCCCTACAAAATCAAAATAAACACGACGAAGTGACGAGGGTCCAGTTGGGAAGATATATTAGCGGTAGTGAAAGTTTTTAGCGGCTTTTAGGATTTCCAGTTCATGAACGTCATCCAACAATTCAACAATTGTTTGCCAATAATAATGTGAACTTATTAAATACTACTAGTAACAAAGCCAATGAAGCCAATTTTGAATTTTGGCAACACTGTCATTCATACCTGTGTAAAATTTCACGGCAGTACATAATTTCTTTGGTTAGTTTCGTTGCTTTCTGAAAAAGTGAATTTTTCACTTTTAAGATCAAAGAAAAATTAACTGAAGACCATTAAGTTTCAGAAGTGTTTCAAAGATTGGCAAAATCGCTGGCACAGGTGTATTATAGCTTTTTTGTGTATTATATAATTTTCATACTATCAAGAAGCAAAGGAAGAAAACGTTTTTCTTCGCGAAAATACAATAGACCAATGTATAAACAAATGAACACAACAAATAAAAGGTAAAACAATAAAGTTTTTAAACAAATAATAAATGGAGATTGAAAATATTCCTGAAAACCTAAATAAATATTCCTCTCATAAATTGCTGGGGTTATTTTTTATTTTTGCTACATTTATAAATCTAATTTCGCGAAACAAGAAGTATTTTTTAAGGATTTTATTATTTCAACATAAACACCATAGCAAAATTTGTGCACTAAAAATGCTATCTAGTAGACAAACCAATTGTCATATATTCGCGAAAAGTAAGAGCAAGGACAATATAATACGTTTTCTACGTTTTATCATAAAAATATGTTACCTTTCAAAAATTCCAACAAAAACAATATGATTTTGACAGCAATAAAAATTTTTTTACTTCAAACATTTTTATTATATTTCAGCAAGCCAAATAATGAACTTGAAAAAAAATTAATAAAAAATTCGTGGACCCATATCCATTTTCAATTAAAACAAGCCCCATAATATGTTATGGGGCTCTAATTATAAGTAGTTTGTCAATCATTTTTAGATATTTTTATTTTTCTGTGCATAAAATTTCTAATTTATTTTGATTTTTGTAAACGTAAATAAGTAATAACAGCTGCTGATGCCTGAAGCTGAAGCTGAAGCTTTTCATTTTGTTCCGACTTCAAAAAAGCCGTCGAAAAAGCTGAAGCTGCGTTGTGTTTTATACATTAACTCGAGTGGGACTTTTGGCCATAGTGCTATAAAATAGGGCATGCCATGAAATTTTATTTGATTTTATGAAACCAGAAAATATGTATATTATAAAAACCCGATTGTGAAAAACCATTGAAGGTGCTTTACTACAATAATTGAAATTAATAATAATGCAAGTTTGAGAACTTGAAGGTAAGCTTTGAATACTGGAAAGTTTGTTTACAAAACTCAGGGAAATAAAGAAAGCTAAGGATCCCTTCTTTCTTAGTATTGGGATAATTAAATGTCTTAATTATGCATTTTGCGTAGAAAAAAATTATTGAATTGGAAAAAAGGACTACAAATATTAAATTGCGTTTTTCTTGAAAACTATAAGGTTTTCGATAAAATCTTATATGAATGACATACTATAAATGGAGGCTATTTTTAATCCCCTTTTTCTTACGGTACCAAGGCCAATCTGATACGTTTTGAAGTTTAAGAGTTATAGGCAGTTTAATTTCAAAGGGCTATACAACCGGAAGTGACCTTGTGGAACCTTTTTAGGGTTGTTGTTGGGGTCATTGCTTAAAACAACAACACGATTGGGCATTGGGCAAACTCACTCTTGTTCTTCTACGTAGCACTAAGTCAGAAATATGATTTTAAAATACGTAAAAAAGACCAAGGAGACTTAAAACCAACGCATGCGTATAGAAATGCACATGCAACCTTTTTCAAGTCATGTAGTTGCACAATATTGAATATTTTGCAAAATAAACGAAATAAATTTTCATAAAAATTGATTGATTCACAAATATAGCCTTATATTTTTAACCTACCACACGCATTTTTTGCCGAAAGAGATGCCCACGTAATCAACATGTTTTGTTAAATATTAATCGATGATATAATTTTAATTTTTATTTAATACTTACTTGTGATTTTAATTCTTTTGCTCTTTAATTTAATTGACAAGTAACACAAAAACAAGTAAGTTTAAAGTAGTTTTTGCACACACCAGCACACACTTTTTATTCGAAGACTGATGGAACTGTTTTCTCAAACAGCATTCCGAATATTCTGTATTAACGGACGTAGTCCGCTCACTGTTGCATTATGTATATGCTCAAAACGGTATTTTCTTTAAACAGGTCAGTGGCCTACAAAGTTACAATTTAATCTTGACATTTAGAAATGGGCGCCATAATACGACTTATAAAAGATTTTCACGCAAATTTAATATCTAAATACATCTAGTATTGTATACGTATCCAAAAATGGGCGGACCACTGCACATCTGTAAATTAGCCCCAAAACCATGAGGATCTAGGATATATATTCTTCGACCAGACTGAAAATATCACTCTTTTTAGCTGATCTAGGACTTACTGGGATTTACAAGGGCTCAAGTCTAGATAAGTACAAAAGTATCCATACACTAATCTCATACTCGTATATTTTGTGTATAATAAATTTACTTGTTGTTCCAAAGCGGGAAAATGGAAAAAAGTATAATAGTATTGGACTTATTTGCAATGAATTTTGTGTGCAATATTTTAGTGATTTATAGACGTGTACCAATCTGGATTACTTTAAACAGTTTTGAGTAATTGCCATCACTGTTGGAGTGAATTTCTGCATTCCATAATGGGGACGATATTTTAAAAAATTTATTAAAAAAATTATTTACAAACAGCAAAACGGAAACTACAAAACTTCACTTTAATTAGAATCTGCTTCCCGGGACTATGGTCTTAATATTACGACAATCATCCAGGCACTGAAGCAACATTTTAATGTTCAGACAGTTGCCTGGATGATTTCTGGCTGTCTTGCGCTCTCCTGCCGAAATCATCTCCACAGAGAACACCGAATCAATCCTCAAACAGAACATACATATGTACATACATATGTATGTTATTCCAACATGCTCAAAGTTCTTTCAGCTCCTAAACGCATGGTACAAACACTTGAACACTCAGTGATGCTCCAAGATACTGTTGCTCCAAAATCGGAATTTCTGATCAATAACGCGTTCTGTGAGCTTCAAGGATATGCTATTGTGGGCACAATCATTTGGGAAATCTCTCACTTGTTATCTACTCACCTGTTACGTTATCTTCCAGTCATTGGTCGATGTCATACATCGCATGACCATGCCGCAACAAAGTAGGCTTCTAGGTTGCTCATAGTAACCAGAGATGACGAGATAGGACACTTCGAATTTGTTTCCAAATTACATTGTCAATTTCACTAACCTATGATACAAAATTGTGATTTGGTGCAAAATATTTGTTCTTTGTTGCAAAAATTTTTTACTTTGCTACATAAGGTTTGTACTTCGCCGAAAATAAATTGAACGCATGCAAAATCCATAATATATATGTATATATACCGCGTTCCTTATAATGATAATAAATATTTATTTTATTTTATTTATTTATTTATTTATTGGTATTATTGGTTTATTTCACATATTTATTTGGTATAAAGTAGTGGTTGTGCTAATTTTTTATTTCAAACGCATAGTTGTTCGCCTTTTCCCAAAAAAAGGACAATTAATAACTCCTGTATAATGGCATTTATATTTTTTTCATTTGTTCTCTAATATTTCTGAAAATTATGTATTCTTATACATCGTTGATGCACTTGGGGAGTCAAACTTCCGTTTGCACCTACCATTTTACCTACAGTAAATTCACCAACTTTGTTTATTAATGATGAAAATATTTTAATCAAACAAATTAGAATTTCAACAGATTGAGCCAGACATAATACCAGAGATCTGCTGATACTTGGAGAGAAATACAGTAACAATATTGTACTTTTTGACTAATAATAATAAAAAAGAAAAACATCATATATTAACATTTTCTTCTCTTCTAGTCTGTACAATGGATGGAAAGCGCAGATGCGTAAAGCACTGCATTTTTCTATTTCACTCGTCCTGATTTCTACATATTAAATAAATACGAATTGCATTGTCTTCATTTACATTATTTAATTTAATTTCGTTTTATTCCAACACATTACCAACATATGTATGTACATACATATACAGTGTGGTGTTGAGGGTTTATGGTAGTGTGTGAGAGACAGTGTAAAAGGAAAAAAGTGTTTTAAAAAAGTTGTGACTTATTGTCCGGCGAGCGATACCAACTTAGTTTGGCCACAAGACCTTGCTTTCCTTTTGACCTTTAGAAGATGGCCACAAGGCCCAACTTACACTGGATAAAATGCAAGGCAGGAGTTCTTGTTGGTCTTAATCCAGACTTAGAATTGATTTTATTTTAGATTTCGTAGGCCTTTCTTAGAAGCTAGTTCTTACTCCATACATCTTCTTAAGGTGGCGCTACAGTCCGGGGTGGACCTGGGCCTCAAGCAACAAGCGTCTCCAGCCAGCTCGATCTTTAGCTAGCTGCCTCCAGTTACGCACGCCAAGCTGGTTAAGATCCCCTTCCACTTGCGTGCGCCACTTGAGTCGCGGCCTTCCTCTACTGCGCCTTCCGTCGGGGGTGGATTCGAAGATTTTTCGGGCCGGAGCATTTGCGTCCATCCGCTCTAAATGACCCAGCCACCTCAGCCTTACCTTTGTATTATTTACACATAACTTAAATATATCGAGTATATCGAATATATCGAAATGAGTAATTAGCTCATTCATTCTCTGTTATGCTTATTATAATTTTACATATTCGGCAGTTTTCAATATGTTTGGTTACGTATTATAAAAAATAATCGAATTGTGAAGTGAATTTGAGTGAATTGAGTGAAAGTGCTGTGTCAGCTGAGAGTCACTGCACCTCGCGGTCCATCATGTATACTTTAAGGGTCCGCTGCAGTAGGTACCCTACAGTAGGTCTACTATAGCCTCATCCTTAAAAGAAAAATTTGGGGATTGAATCAACTAATTTTTCTTACCGTGTAGTTTTATAGTTTATTACTTATATCTATGCTTACATTTTTGTGATTTTTAAATTTAATTTTGTAAGCCTGTGTGATTATTGTGTGCTTCTTTCTGGGTGCCATTATAATGTATTATTATATTATTAATATTTCTTCTTATTATGCTATATGAACCTTTATATGGTGCCGGGTGTTTCTTCCTATTGATAGTTTTTAATAGTACTAAATCTCCTACTTTTAAATGTTAATACGATGTGTGGAATCCATTCGTTCCATTCACTGTCGTTGAATTTGAATGTGATCGTTCGCAAGATTTCGGACGAAGTGTTTTTGTTTTTTGTTCAATTAGTTATGCAGGTAAGGAAATTCACCAAAATTACTTCTTTTCGTGAAAACCTCACGAACCTAAATCTTCCTTTTGAAAAATTTTCCTTTTAGATAAGAATTTTCTAATGCCGTGTTTACACGTGCGACACATGTCCGCTGGGGACACCAATTGTTGTTGTTTTCACAGCCAAACGGCAAGATGAACTATGGATTGTATGCAAGTGAACGTGTCCCCTGGGGAAATACGTGTCGCTCGAAACTTCTGGGGACACCAGAAAACAGAGTTGCGTTTTAGTAAAAAAATATTCATAGTCTGAAATCAGGTATGCATTGTCCCCATATTTAAAAGTAAATGTATACAAATTTAGCAACAAGGAATAGCAGCTGATGTAAACTGAAATTTTATTGTTGTTTTTTCTTGTTATTGTTGTTTCTAATGCTAACTTCAAAAACCAGAACACTTTTCGTCGCTCTCATTTGTTTTTCGAGTTATAGCACCGTGAAGTTTAAAGATTTACGAGCTAAATCTCATGAGCGATTTTCAACAAAATGTTGTTTTACATAAATGAAAGGCAAGTGAAATACCTTTTTGATGACATGAATATCATGTAGGTATCTCGTATAGTTTAAGAGATACAGCTCGTAAATCTTTAAACTTCAAGGTACTATAACTCGGAAACCAGACGAGAGCGTCAAAAAGTGTTCTGGTTTTTGGAGTTAGCATTAGGAACAACAATAACAACAAAAAAAGCAATAAAATTTGAGTTTACGACTAAATTGACATCAAACACAACAGCTGCACCAATTATTGCAAAACTATTCGTGGTTCCAGTTTAGTTTATTTTCAATTCATATTGTGTAAAATACGTAAACAGGAGTGGGTAAGATTAAATTAAATTTTATTTTGTAACAATTACATATGTATACTTCACAGAGATGACTTTACAATGGACGAAGGAACGCACGGAGGCTTTGATTGAGCTCCTGCAAAGTGAAAGGTCCTTGTGGGAAGTAAAACATCCTACATACCACGATAGGTGCGCAAAAGAAGAAGCGATGAATAGAATTCTAACCAAACTAGATGCTCCTGGTATTACTACGAAGGAGATTCGTATAGATAAAAGTATTATAAATTCTTAAATAGTATCTAAAAGTATGGAAACGGTAGCAAAAAGTATTAAAAAATCAAGCAATAAAATCATCCATGTCACCGCGATCCACAATCCAATCTGTCGCACGTGTAAACGCTGTCGGCGACACGGCCGATGAATAGTTCCAAACGTGGGACACGTGTCGCACGTGTAAACACGGCAATAGGCAGCACTGACGATTCATTTCGTTTTCGTTTCTTCATCGGAAAGATGAACAACACGCAACACACTTGCGAAAGAATGAACTGAAACTGAAGCAATGATAGTGCAAAATGTAAATTATGAATAACAAAACATGCGAGTAAAAAACGGGAAACCCCCGAATTTTAACATTTATTCTTGCATAAAAAAATTGTCCGGATTGTAGAGGTAAAAATTTTAAATTGTCCGAAACATAGAGGCGTCCGAATTATTGGAGTGAACGGACTAGCGCATGTCCGGACTGTCGAAGTTGGTCTGTAATTTGAAATGAAATTATGTGTGAATGTGTTTTCTCAACCGCAGCCCTTATCGACAGCAGATACCGGGACGACAATCTTTTATACAAACAACTACTCGTTGTTCTGCGAGAAGAATCTGCTTCGAAACAAAAACAAAGTTAAAATTTTTTGGCTACCCAGCCATGGATTTCATCTAAATAATAATTTTCTAAGCACAATAAGAAACTGATGCAGTCAGGCATGCTAATGAACGACTTATTATATAATATACTAGTGATATAGAAGGTAAGTGCCATGTTACATTGCAATTTTTTTATTGCTGCAAATTGGAATATTTTACTCTCTCAACAATTTTTTATTTGCTGGTATGCTACATTGCAATCAGTTTGCCAGCTATCTGTCAAAAATAGTATCAGAACTATGCGTAGTATTTCATACCGATTTGCGATTTTTGCAGGCATTACAAATATCAAAAGTAATAAACAATGCAAACAATTAAAGAATTAGAGGAAATTCTACTTAAATTATTAACAAACGCTAAACATTTTGTTCAAAGCACGAAAAATAATAAGCAATCGCAGCCAACGAAGTAAATTTTTACTTGGATGGAATGGTTGCAGAAATAAGGAGTTGCTTTGCGCAATTATTTTCACCCAAAATTACTTTTTCTGGTAAAAGTGGATCTTTTTTACTCCAAAATGTGCATACTTTTTTATTACGCCACACAAGAACACCGTTTTGATTGAAATTTGGAGCCGCCGACGGCAAATTTTTTGATTGCGGGTTCCGTAGTTCATCGGCTCTCTTTCTCTCACGGATGAACTCGACGTTGACAGTTTTGTACAGAAAACAAAAACAAAGAACAAACTGAAACAATCAAAAAATTGCAATGTAACATGGCACAAACAATCAAAAAATTGCAATGTAACATGGCACTAACAAAAATATTGATTTGGTCAAAAAGAGTCTGATTTAAGCCTTTTTTTATGCCGAAAATTTGTCCATAGTATGATACAATTGTAGTATTTTTCGCAGGTTCGTAACACTTTAGATATATGTACATGGAAAAAAGTTTTGAGCAATTATTTAAGTTTTGTTGAAATCCCTACCAAGAAAGCACGATACTTTTGGCATCCGTAAGTATTTAAGAACATGACCGATCCCTGGCAGATCCGCAATACATCCATAAACCAGTCAGTGCCTGTCGCAAAGAAAACCGAAGTGGGGGACCGAGGAAGTAATTTTGGATTCGAGGACAATTTTCCTACGAACATAAGCGATTTAAAACTTGAAAACACACTGAACAACATTGAGCATAATACAAAAAAGTGCAGTCAATATAATCCGCTACCTGATTCTACCAGTTACCTAGAGACTTTACGTAAGCAAAACAAAATGCATATCAATATATTTAGTACTTAAAAAAGTGATATATTGAATATAGTGTAAATTGATATATAGTGTAATCTAAAGCAACCGTAACTGTTTACAGAACGAAAGCTGCAAGGATTAAAAACAAATTGTAAACTAGTTGAGGCGCTCGGTGAAAGAAGACAGCAGTCTTTGCGCGCTTTGTTACAGAACAAACAGCAAATAACATCGTCTTCCCACAACAGTGATGAGCTAGAACTAAACGTACCAATACCTAAAATTGATTCCGCAGTGCAAGGTATTTATAGGCACTTCCAACCCGTACAAGGTTTGTCTGTAGGCGAGGTAGTGCACATTGTTAAATACGATCAACTTGAAGAAATCCAGGAACAGTCTAAAGACGAGTTGCATCTAAACTGAAGGGCAAGAGTTTTTAATAAACGAAAAAAAATGAATTCGGCTTTTGGTGAAGTCTTTTTATTTCTTACCAACCTGGCGTGGAAAAGTCGTATAACGATTCCAATTTTGGTTACCACTGTGTTCCTCATAATGGATATACGTTTGCAAATTGAAATCAATATTCAGTCTGGTCAAGTGGTACGCTTATATAAGATTTAAATTTGTATTGTTTTTCTACATCTTAACGTTACTTTAGGCCGCAGCGGAATTTGATAATCTTGATGATTCTGACGACGATATTGATGAGTACACTACTGATAGCACAGATAATGAAGCAGAGGAGCACAATGATGCTGATGAAGTGTGTGCAGACTTAGGGGAATGTGGCTGAATTAGGGAACGGTTAACAAACAATGCAGATCGTATGTCATATCCATGGGGTTAAGCAAAGAAATTTGTTTCTGCGCCATAGAAATAGCATGAAGTTCCATTTTCCTTCATATATTTAGTTTCTTTAAAATTAATATATTTTTATATATACGTGTGTATGTATTTATATATCAATGCAGTTTACTTTCTTAATATAAACTTAAGATAGAACTTCGAAAATGAAACCGAGTATTGTTTTTTATTAGTATAGTCATGAACATAGTAAATAATAGTTATCTGCCCAACGAATAAATATTATGCAAAGGCACATTCCTATTCGTAAATTTAATGCACTAAACTTAAACGTAATCATTCTGAAGCAAACAAAAATAATAGCCACGAAAAGTTCGAATTAAAACAATCGAAAAAATCGGAGAGTTTGTGAGCTTGAATCGGTTAATACGAGCTATTCGTTTACGGAATCAGCATTGCTGTGTCTGTTGTTTGAGCATATTGTTTTTCCTTTCATTTACTCTTTAAAATTATTTATGTGTACAGTCATGAGAATATTCAGTTATCGTGTGCTTTGTAAAAACAATTTAGAGGTAAAAGAATAAACAAAATACCCACCAAGTACAGAATTTCGGTGAGGCACTAAAAGCAGAACAAAATATGCACTAACAAGCACAGCAATGCTCATTCCTTGAACGAATAGATCTTATTAAACGATTACAGCTCGTGTTGAACGATTAAAACTCGAAAACTTTAGCCTTTTCGCGATTAATTTGTCGATTCGGACTTTTCGTAACGATTGTTTTATTGATTCGCCCCCTTCGTGGCGATTCTATGGTTGATGCGAACTCTCCGTGGCGATATTTGAAAATTGCTAAGTAACAACCACGCGAAAATAACAAAGCAGAAGCACCGATAATCACGGTGATCGTTGATTAGAAATTCGGGGCCGTAATTAGAGAGTCACGACGACGACGTTGTCAGGTGACCCTATTTGTGCTTTTCGTCGATTACAAAAACAAAGACATTAGAAATGTCGACGAAAACCACAAAGAGGGTCACCCGATAACGTGTTCGTCGTGACTCTCTGAATAAGAGCCTTAGTTTTTTTTTCATAAGCAATTGTATAAAACAATGTATGTATTTATTTCACATATACAATTTGATAAGTTCGTCGCTAACCGCTGAGGGTGTTAATATACCCAAATCCGTGAACAGTAAAGTTATATAAGCGGGGGGTGTATAGTCAACTAATGGGTGACGCTTAGAAACATCGCCTAAATGTTTTCGCGAGTACTGAAAAGGAAAATGATTTCAATCGTTTTCAAAATGAACCACAATTGCTTACTTTATATTCATCGGGCAGATCGCGTTGATTCAAGGGATACAATCGTGTAAATTTAAAGCTCTCCGCCAGCACATAAAAACGCTTCTTCATCTCGCGTGCACACAAACCTATTGTAAAGCTTCCAATACGATTGATGATTCCACCACTTTCTACCACGGCTTCTGCACCAACCATTACAAAGTCTACCGATTCCATCATATAACCAATGGCTGAGTCCGAAATTAAAGTACAATCAATGCCAACATGCTGCAAGTGGCCAACCATTTCCTCTCTATTTCATGTACTTAAAAAAGTGTGGAAAATATTATATAATACATTTAAAAAAATCTACCCTGAATTCTCTGGACCACCCTGCGTTACATAAACATGGAACTGCTTGTTTTCTTGTCCTGCACAAATCAATGCTTTAAGCACAACACGTGAACATGAATGCGTCAGTATTCGACAGCCGTTCGTAATAAACTGTTGTGCTTTCTCCGCGATTACGTTGCGTGAATGGAGCAATTTGGTCAAAAAAATTTTGCCACGATGCAGCATAATTTGGCGACACTCCTCCATGTCCTTGTCATCTAAGCTAAGTGTAATGAAACGACAGAAAAGCTCACCGCCCGAAACAATGGCTGCAATGGAAAGGTCCGTGTTACGAATTGCCCGAACCGCTTCGCGCATCGTATTATGAAGAATATGAATCGTTCCAACTAAAACACAAAACATATTTAACAATTAATGTACTTGAGTCGAAAACCTACATTGCTTCTTTTCCAGTATCATGAGCAGCGTCTTAATGGCCGCAATGCCAGAAGATAGGTCCTTATCCTCATCAAGCAACTTTAGAAAATATTTGACCACATCTGCAAATCACTTAAGTTATTAAAAATGTGAACAATGTTTTCTTTTTCCTACCAAAACTTTCATTTGAATTAGTTTGTAACATCTGCATCTTAAAGACTCTAAACTTTAAAGGTAAAGGAGGTATTTTGTTAGTATTTTATTTGTTAGTAACGTCAAAACTACGAAAATTACAAAACAAAACGGGTGTTAAACGGAACGAGCGTTTATCGTTTATAAGGGCGTAAAAGTGCGAATTTACGCTACAGAGAACAGAGGAATGCCGGAATGAATTGGTATAAACGATTTCATTATTAAGGGATTTGACACTTTCCCTAGAGAATTTTGTTATTCATTGTGCTATTTTTCCATTTTTATGTATAAAACACAACGCAGCTTCAATTTCAAAAACGAACACAAGCAAAATCTTATGGGCAAGTAATTGGACACATTACATAGTACACATAATATTATACAACTGATAATTTTCTTTAAAACTGTAATGGCAAATTCGCACTAATATCATTACGATACTTTTGCACAAAACTTACATCAGGAAAGACACAGCCCAATTAATTGTTCTATTGTTAATTGCTAATACATTGTACATTATATTATACAACTTATAATTTTCTTTTTTGTAAAATTGTAATGGCATAATCTCACTAATATTATTACGCTACTTTTGTACAAAAACACATATCATGAAAGTAATGGTCCTTTTAATGGTTCAATTGTTCATATATCCTTACGCTACTTCATAATTCGCATTGTGCTAAAATCTCCTTAACTTATGTAAACCACACTATCCGCAGCAATTTTATACTACATGCGCCTACGCACATTTATAATACTATAGTTAATATAAGTACACAATCACCTAAAGCTCAACATACAACATAATACACACTCAACAAGGTCCTTAACATAAGCTAATTGGCTTCAGGAGGTCCTTTGCAATCCGCAATGTGGATCTGGAAGACCCACATTTCTATATAATAATAATAATAAAATCTTATGGGAACAAAAAAGCCTGAGACAGCCTCAAAATAGATTTTCGTATCCACGGAGTTATCTATCGAGTTTTGCTTGGCAAGTAGGACTTTTTTTTGTTGTTTTGTGTGTTTACGAGAATTAAGAGAGAATTGTTTACACACAAAACAACAACAAAAAAGTCCTACTTGCCAAGCAAAACTCGATAGCATAACCACGGCCTATGGCAAAAATAATAGAATAGAATAGAATCTATTCTATTATTTTTGGGCCTATGGCTTCAAAAATTTCCCCTCAAAAGTTTTGTCTACGTTTTATCATAAAAACGTTTTGTTTCCTTTCAAAAATTCCAACAAAAACAATATGATTTTGGCAGCAATAAAAATTTTTTACCTGAAACATTTTTATTATATTTCAGCACGCAAAATAATGAGCTTTGAAAAAAAATTAATACCAGAAATTCTTGGGCTCACGTCCATTTTCAATTAAAATTATAAGTAGTTTGTCAATCATTTTAAGATATTTTTATTTTTTTGTGCATAAAATTTCTAATTTATTTTTTTTTGTAAACGTAAACAAACAATAACAGCTGTTGATGCCTGAAGCTTTGCATTTTGTTCCGACTTAAAAAAAACCGTCGAAAAACCTGAAGTTGTGTTGTGTTTGATGCCTTAATGTTGATTTTTGATTTGAAATATTGAACTACGGAACTAGCTTAGAGCAATAAAACTTGTTGTTATTGGGGTCAGCACCAAAAACATTGGTTAGGTCGATAAGCGCCTTATCTGTCCGAAATTGTATTTTGAATGTGAAGAATTAGATTAATTATACATATCCACGACTTTAATAATTGTAAACTATAACTTAAATTGGTGTAAATTTCACAGTAAAACCGAAATTAATCACGCAATAACTGGCAACACATTAAATCGTAGCGTAACTGTGGTACCTAAATAAGTGCGTCTTGCGTTGCGTTTATCACTGCGCCTTAGAAACGACGTTGCGCTATACCGAAATAACAGCGTTGCGTCTACATATGTTCTGACAAAAAGTTTTGACACATTCACACGCACATAAAAAATTTTTTCACATCTGCGGCCAACTTCACTTCGTATCGCATGCCAAAATTGGAAATTCGAAGTGGTCTCCGTCAGTGCGTTTCTTATTTCAGCCACTTCCATAAGACTGCGTGTTCCAATTTCATTTTGACAGAAACGCAACGCACGACGCACTTATTTAGGTACCACAGTAAATCGAATGCTAGTATATAATCTGTAACATTTTTTAACTCGCTACTCGGCGTTAAATATGAACGCCGCGTAAGTAAAGAAAGCAATTTCTCTGTCTGACGTGCTCCATGGGAACCTGTCTAATACAACGCCGAAAAACCAACGCTACGTACGGCGTAGCTTAAATTCGCGTTCTGTCTAACATCCACTATAGCGAAAGTATGCGTTCTGTCTGATGTCCACTTAAAGGTTCGGTCACAGAACAGAACACGAATTTGCGATATATCGGGCGAAGATTTTCGCGATGGAGATCAAACAGACCGCGAAATCGACAAGACAGCTGTGTCGCGCTATTTTTCATAAAAATTTTTCGCCTTCGGAGCTTTTCCCCACGTTAAATACTTTCAAAAACAAACTCTTTCTTTCTACTTTTGTTTGCCCTGGAAAGGCAGATATCAATGCAAGCATTACATAATACTTCTATCTCTTTATATATTTTCTGTTGCCCTGAAAAGGGCAGATTGTTCACCGTCCATTCAAAGGATATACTCGTCGTTGGTATCCGAAACTACCGAATTCCTTTTCACTGACGGATTATACAATCTGCCAGCATGTTTAAAAAATGCGGATAAAATATCGATATTTTTCGAAGTGCAATGCTTTTGAACATAAATTAGAACATTTCGTTAATAATTGCAATAGATGTATAATACGAACAATCCAAAAAAGCATTTTACTTAGAACAAAATTAATGAGTTGGGAAAAAAGTACTATAAATCTTAAATTGCGTTTTTCTCGAAAACTATAAGAACTTGTATATCATAAATGGAGTCCATAAAAGGTTCCATAACATTATTAACCATTAAGTCATAACAAAGATAATTAGATTTATTTACTTCTCAATACGTATTTATTAGACGTATTTATAACGCTAAATATGAAAAGATAATCAAAAATTACTAAAAATATCATGTGCAAACCTAAGCAACTTAATCTAATATTTAGTATAATAGCCATTATTTTTTATACAGCTAAATAAATTCGAGGTATTGACTCAATTAGCTTTGAAATGTTGCTGTTTGGGATGTTTCCCCCCCTTTACTACAGTCACCAAATCCTTCTTATTTTTTAAGCACCTAGTACCTACGCACCGTTTTAGTATTGAAAATAGGTTTCCGATCGGCTTTAGATCGATAGACTGCGCCGGCC
Organism: Myopa tessellatipennis; assembly: GCA_943737955.2. Taxonomy (NCBI): domain Eukaryota; kingdom Metazoa; phylum Arthropoda; class Insecta; order Diptera; family Conopidae; genus Myopa; species Myopa tessellatipennis. The sequence continues at coordinate 60,180,376 of OX031314.1, read as the reverse complement.
AGTAAGCACCTTTACCTCTTTAGAATTACAGGAGTCCTTAACATAATTTGCGATATGTATTAGGTCGCTTTCGTGTTGAAATTGCCTTTTCAGTGACATCTCCTATTCGACATGTCTGTGAAAATCGATTCATCACGCCTTCTATTCCATAGAAAGGACAAATCCCATAAACAGAAAAGCTTGCCCAAATGCACTTCTTCTTCCATGTTTAACTGTCCGCTTACAGTACAGTGGATTCAATCGCTGATGGTTACATAATTTCAACAAAATTATTTTAACAGCATTACAAAGCTAATTGAGTCTATACCTCGAATTTGTTTAGCTGTATAAAAAATAATGACTATTATACAAAATATTAGATTAAGTTGCTTAGGTTTTGCACATTATATTTTTAGTTATTTTTCTTTTGGTTTTCTTTTCATATTTACCGTTATTGGGTAGAACATTTGTAGTTGTTTTGGATATATAATGAACTAGCTGACCCGACGAACTTCGTCTCGCCCAAATATAATAATATCTGAATTGAAAAATTTTAATACGATCATGACTTTATTAAATTAAATACAATGCATCTTAACTCACAACGCCGATTAATTTAATCATCAGAATTTCCTAGGAAATAAATTTAAAGTAATTTGTCATCAGCATTCACGGCGGGTAACAATGCTCCTGCAAGATGGTGAATTTGTCCTTGAATCTATAAAATCAAACACAATTTCTTGAGTTTGTGTAATGTTTTCCTTCGTTGAAGCTCTTTCGTAAATCTGTAATATTTGCATTCGAAAAAGAATTTACCTTAACACGTTGACTGCCAACTACGAGATAACTCGTAGATTGCGTTCCCTTCTAGGGTGCCAACTACAAGTTATCTCGTACTCACTAAATCTGCCGTTTTTGTGTAGTTACGTATAAAACCGTATTATATCAGTGCTAGTATCGATAAATGGCTTCCGGGAAAAGAACAAAAACTCAATGTTGGCTTGCTTGAACTGAACATTTATTAAAACAAACAAAAAAAATATAATTGAAAAATTCATTCAATTTAATAAAAACTTAACTCAAATACAAAAAATTAAGTAATATTTTATTGTTTGTGGAAGTTCTTAAAACAATTTTCCACACAAAGGGCTGGCTTCTCTTCACAGGTTGGACAGAAGTAACGCGTTTCTCGGCGTTTTTTTGCCTGGGTACATATACGACATGGCTTTGTCGGACGCAGTTTTTTTCGGTTGGTGGTAAACACTCTAAATAATGGAGCTTTTGCAATCTATTTTTTTTCAAAACTGGTTGAATCTCTTCTCCAATCAACGTGACGACGAATTCTTCTCTGAACTTTATCAGTTTTATTTTAGTTGAAGTTACTTTTTGAAAAATTCTATGAGCATTTTGTATATATATCTCAATAATATGTAGTGAAAACTTTTTACGCCATCTAATAGCCTTTCTTAGAGATGTGTAGTACGAAATCATTTGATCTGATCTGTCAATGCCAGATATTCCATTATTGTAATCTCGAATTATATCCGGTTTCATAGAAATTTTTCCATTGCGATTGGGTACCTATACCATTTGAACAGTATGCATGTTTGAAATGGCAAGAACATCTCGTTTGTCTTTCCATTTGCATACAGTAACAGGACCATTTTGCTGCCAAAAGCACTCGTCTCTTTTCAGTTTACGATTTACCACATCTCTGGGGTTTCCTTTTCTGTTATTTCGTAAGGTTCCACACACATAAGTTTTTCGTGTATGTAACAGTTTTGTAAGACTAACTGAATTATAAAAATTATCCATGTAAAGCGTGTAGCCTTTATCGAGATAGTCCTCAAGTAAATGTAAAACAACGTCAGTAGTGTGACCTACATTAGTGGTAGTTTCCTCAGATTTTCCGCTGTAAATTTTTATTTTCATTAAAAGACCGTCGGACTCACATAGTTCATATAGTTTGATATTATATTTGTGTTTTTTATGTATTGGCGGAAAAGCAATCTTCCCCGCCATAGCATCATGGATTCGTCAATACAAATATTTTTACTTGGTACATAGTTTTCACGCATAACATTGTTGAAATTATTTAGGATTGGTCTCACCTTGTATAATCTGTCGGCAGATGATATTGAGTTATCAACCAAATGAAAATAACAAAGTGGCAACTGGAATCGATTTCGGCTCATATGTAAGCGCCAAAACTTTCCATTATATAGCTTGCTTGTGCTCCAGTAATGTTCTATTTATGGAAAAGTACAAGGCTCCATTTGCAATAAAAGTGCAATAAAAACTTTCATCTCTGTAGCACTAAAGTCGTGCCAATTTGATAACCTTTTAGATTTTTTATAGCATTACCATTCCCATTTTCACATTTGCAATTTCTTGCGCAGCATATACATAAATTAGTTTGTTCTACCAGTAATGCAAGAAACTCATCCGAAAAAAATAAATCCACCAGCGTTTGTACTGTAAAATTTGTCGTATCAAATTTCACACCAACATTTTTTTGAGAAAGAAATAATTCAGGATTGTGTTGAACTTCTATTCACAAATCATCATTCGCATTTGACGTTGTTGCTTGGAAATCATCGTCATTATCAACAGGTTCGGAGACGTCTTCAGGTTCGGAGACGTCGTCATCTTCACTATCACTTGGGTGCTCAGAAGGTTCATAAATGTCATTACTATCATCGCTAAAAATCCCGTCATATTCTGAATCACTTAGATTTGCAATTTACTCAATTTCCTTTTGAGTCATTGACCTTTTCTTATCCATATTGGGTTCTTGATAATTATAACAATAATTAGAGAATGTTTATAAAACTAAAAACAAAGAAAATAATAAAAAAATTATGATAATTATAATAAATAATAATAATTATAATAAATAATATAAAAATAATAATAATAAAAAAACACAAAATATTAAAGGAAGACGTACGAATTAACTCGTAGTTGGCTTCTGTAAGAGAAATCGCTACGCAGAAGCCAACTACGAGATAATTAGTAGGTCCTTTTTCTCCTAAAAAACATAATTTTTGCTTTTTGACGATACCTATGATCAAGAAATAGAGTTTTTAGTTATATAATGTAAAAAAATCAAATTGTCATTTTTGGACAGTTTTCTGAAAATTGCCATGGCAGTCAACGTGTTAAACGTAGGGTTAAAGCCTCGTGTTTTGATAATATTCGCCAAAAAATGAAGTCATTTGGAAGGAACTGTTATATTTTTGTATGTTGTCCAAGAAATGCTCGAGAAATGATCGAGTATCTTCGCCAGAAAGCAATGATGCCAATGGCTCTGGTGGCGGTGTCAATTTTACGTTTCCGATCGCACAACATATTCCTGGTGGTTCCTGTCGGAACCTCAAAGCCTTGCAATATTGACAAACAGTGCTCATTGTACCGAAGGTAGCCATATCTGCTGCGTAATCGACTGTTGGATCGTACCTGAACGCCAAAAGTTTGTTAATGATTGTGTCGGCTGGCCGTCTTTTTTGTCGACGTTCAAAATTATTTCGAGTGTTAGCTTGTACTGATCGGGTCGAACTTGATTGAATACGTTGTTCCGGAGTCATAATCGATCGCCCTTGCGAAATTCCTACACGATTTCCTTGCACAACGGTGTCTGCAAAATTATCTGCATTAAACAAAAACACAAAATTATCACGCACTAATAATAATAATTATTGATAATAATTATTATAAACTTTTTTCAATATACTATGTATGCAAGAAAGATAGATTACTATCTCATATATATCATATATTTTTTTCATTTTCATTTTTATGTTTGTAAACTTTGATGTGACAGCAAACAACTGATGTAAACTGTTTTTTTCTAATATTTTTTTACTGAAGTTTTAGTTTCATACTGATTAAAAATACAAATTTTCGACTTTTCCGATCGAGTTTCCCAAAATTTTCTTTCATACAAACCTTGTCCTGACAATTACGAACACAACAAAATAACAATCAATCAAATCGGTCCAACCTTTCTCAAGTGATGGCGGGACATACATGGCCATTTCATTTTTATATATATATTTAGATAGATTAAGAATTGTAATCAGAGAAAAAAAAAAAACAAAATGAAATAAAACTCGATTACAGAATCAGGAATAAAGATATCTTAATCAAATTTGGGACGAATAGTCTCTGTCATCAGAGGCTATTTGAGATTGAAAAGGGAAAAGATTAGACCATTGACTCATATATGTATCTTCAACACTCCCTTTCAATACCATATTACAAAAGAATTATTCTATTTAAGACTCAAACATTTTGTAAATTTAATGTGTTTTACTTTCGATTGCAACGGGGGGTATGGTTTGTCCGCGATTGGGGGATAACGGGTCCTCACGACGACCCTCCGTATCTTTCCCGGGCAGACAAGTCGACTTCTCCCTCCTCGTGGTGCCCCATGGAAACCGTTTCCGCTGAAACTGGCTGACAGAAGCGACGCCTCCCAGTCCCCCTTCCCTTACCCAGGATCCATCCACACCCTATCCTAACTACCTCCACCCAAGGCAAAGGTGTCAAGGTATACGTGCCGAGGGCCTGCATGGCTGACGGGTGGTTAAACGGGTCAGCAGTTAACGGTCCCTACCGATGCCCAGGCAAGGTCGGTAGTATATCAGTGCCTAGGTAGTTCAGTGCGGTAAGGCGGCTCTGCCGGGATGGTCCACCCTTTCCGGCCATACTCGTGGGAACAACAATGAACAAAAACAACACAACTCAAACAAAGAAAACGACGACAGGGGGAGACCGGGACAGTGGCTCTGTGGGGAGGTGCAGCGAAGATGAGCTGCTTGCCTCCAACCAGGAGTCAACTGCCCCTCCGGCAGTGGTGGTTAGTGCCAGACACAGCATTGAACCCACCGCTGCAGACCACAAATTACCGAGTGTCGCCAACCACAGTGGCACTCAGAAGAAAGCCAAGTCCATGGGCACAATCATGAAGCAGAACTACCAGAAGTCCCTCTTCATCCTCGGTTAGATCGCTAAGAATGAGGAGGCTGGTAAGCCTCATGAGCGTGACAAGGAGGAGAAGGCGAAATACCAGGCTGTTGTGGAAGAATACCGCAAGAGCCTGGAAGATAAAACTGCAGGGGTGAAGACGACAAAGCGGGTACGGTCGTCAGACGACGTACTGCTGGGTCAGCCGGTTAAGAAAAACCGGGTTGCTAGGACCAGCAACCAGCCGGCTGTTTCAGGTCCATCCTGCAGCACATCTGCGGAAAAGTCTTTCCTGGACGCGGCGAGGGAACACCTTCGCCTTGCGCTTGTTGATGAGCTCACCAACAAGCCAGCACCCGTCTGTAACCACTGGGCGAGCATCGAGTCGAAGTCATGGAATGGGTGCTAGAAGGTAAGGAGGTAAGGACTCCAACAAAACCATACGGGGCTACAGGGTGATAGAATGTGGGAATGGGTTCTCTAAAGATCTCCTCGGAAAGATGGTTGCTGAGGTCAGCGGCCATTAGGAGGGCTTGAAGCTCAAGCTCATCCCAGGCAGGGGGATCCCAAGAAGACCCGGTGCTCGCATCTGGTTGTCAGTGATGAAGCTAGACGCTCAGAAGCTGCTGAAGTGCCTGGCCATCCAAAACCCCACCATTCCAACTGACGACTGGGCTTTTATTAAGGTGGAGGAGCCACATAAGAACAGCCAGTCACTACTCCTCCTGATTACGGAGGAAAGCATACCTCCCCTTGAGCAAGCTGGCTTAAGGATGAAGTTTGGCATCCGGCATGCCAAAGTCAAAATCTTTCGCGCCACTGATCCCGAAGGCGATCTGGCTGAGCCAGAAGAAGTCGGCAAGCAGCTGGAGGAGCTGCGGATCGTGGACGCCCCTTCCTCGAGATGCTAAGTGTCGTGCAGATTAACCTGCAGCACTCGAGACGTGCTACAGATAACCTGCTAGTTCTCCTGAGGGAGGAGAACATCGACGTAGGCATCATACAATAGTCATGGGTGAGAGGATCCGAGGTAGTTGGACTTCGGCACAAGGATTTCACCCTGTTCTACCACAAACTTCCATGTAAGCCCCGAGCATGCATTCTGCTTAGGAATAGCATAAAAGCATATCTGTGCCCTGAACTTTGTTCCAATGACCTGACTGTTGTCGCTCTTGAGAACAACACTAATCATCCACTTATTATCTCCTCAGCTTACATGGCGCACGACCTCAGCGCCCCACCGACTGAGGTGTCAAACCTATTCTCTACAGCTACAAGGCGCGGCTGGAAAGTACTGCTGGTTAAGCCGGTTAAGAAAAACCGGGTTGCTAGGACCAGCAACCAGCCGGCTGTTTCAGGTCCATCCTGCAGCACATCTGCGGAAAAGTCTTTCCTGGACGCGGCGAGGGAACACCTTCGCCTTGCGCTTGTTGATGAGCTCACCAACAAGCCAGCACCCGTCTGTAACCACTGGGCGAGCATCGAGTCGAAGTCATGGAATGGGTGCTAGAAGGTAAGGAGGTAAGGACTCCAACAAAACCATACGGGGCTACAGGGTGATAGAATGTGGGAATGGGTTCTCTAAAGATCTCCTCGGAAAGATGGTTGCTGAGGTCAGCGGCCATTAGGAGGGCTTGAAGCTCAAGCTCATCCCAGGCAGGGGGATCCCAAGAAGACCCGGTGCTCGCATCTGGTTGTCAGTGATGAAGCTAGACGCTCAGAAGCTGCTGAAGTGCCTGGCCATCCAAAACCCCACCATTCCAACTGACGACTGGGCTTTTATTAAGGTGGAGGAGCCACATAAGAACAGCCAGTCACTACTCCTCCTGATTACGGAGGAAAGCATACCTCCCCTTGAGCAAGCTGGCTTAAGGATGAAGTTTGGCATCCGGCATGCCAAAGTCAAAATCTTTCGCGCCACTGATCCCGAAGGCGATCTGGCTGAGCCAGAAGAAGTCGGCAAGCAGCTGGAGGAGCTGCGGATCGTGGACGCCCCTTCCTCGAGATGCTAAGTGTCGTGCAGATTAACCTGCAGCACTCGAGACGTGCTACAGATAACCTGCTAGTTCTCCTGAGGGAGGAGAACATCGACGTAGGCATCATACAATAGTCATGGGTGAGAGGATCCGAGGTAGTTGGACTTCGGCACAAGGATTTCACCCTGTTCTACCACAAACTTCCATGTAAGCCCCGAGCATGCATTCTGCTTAGGAATAGCATAAAAGCATATCTGTGCCCTGAACTTTGTTCCAATGACCTGACTGTTGTCGCTCTTGAGAACAACACTAATCATCCACTTATTATCTCCTCAGCTTACATGGCGCACGACCTCAGCGCCCCACCGACTGAGGTGTCAAACCTATTCTCTACAGCTACAAGGCGCGGCTGGAAAGTACTGCTGGGCTCCGACGCAAATGCCAGGCACCACATCTGGGGGAGCAATACAACAAATGAGAGAGGTGAGTCATTTTTTGATTTTATTATGTATAACAACCTCGAGTTGCATAACAGAGGCAATAGGCCGACCTTCATCTTTCCAAGTTCTAATACTTTTCCGGGGTGGGAAGAGGTTATTGATGTAACTTTATCTACCAGGAACCATTCCTGTGAGGTCACGATTTGTAGGGTATCCAGTAAAATATCATACTCTGATCACTGCTGGATACTCTTCAACGTGGATTTCAATTCCCCTGCCCATCAGCCCCATAGAAATGTTAGGAAAACAGACTGGGCAAAATTCTCAAGTGTCCTTGAGTCTCGACTAAGAAGTATCCCTCTAGCGTACGCTGAGTCAGCTGAGCTTCTGAACAAACTCGCCTCGGAGTTCGAAGATGCCATGGAGACAGCGTCACACTGTTCATGTCCTCTGAGCCACGGCAAGAAATCCTTCCCTCCCTGGTGGACCGAAGAGCTAAAGGTCTTGAGGAAAATGACCAGACCTCTCTTCAACATCTGCTACAAACACAATTACTGGAACCCCTACCAGGATTGTCGGAGAATGTACAAAAAAGCCCTCAGGAAGGCTAAATCCACGGCGTGGAAAACCTACTGCGGCAACATCGAAAATACCAAGGAGTCTGCAAGACTCAGCAAACTACTGTCCAAGGACTATTCCTATCCTTCTGTGGTGAGAAGGGAGGACGGGTCGTGGACTAGCTCGGCATCTGAATCCCTGGAAGTACTCACCAGAACTCACTTTCCAGGTTGCTCTGAGTTTGACACCAGGATAACGGTTACGAGTGATATACCCAGCAACATCAGCCAACCTGACATTAAGATGATAAAAGACATCATCTCGACGGACAGGATAAAATGGGCTGTGAATTCGTTCGACCCCTTTAAGTCCCCTGGACCAGACGGTATCTGGCCGGTGATGCTGCAAAAAACGGAGGTCTTAGTAATCCCCTTCCTAACCAGGCTCTTCAGATCCAGTGTAGAGCTGGGCCATGTACCAGACACAGGGAGGAGGGTCAAGGTTGTTTTTATACCAAAAGTGGGGAAACGGGGCCACGAGTCAGCGAAGGACTTTAGGCCGATTTCTCTCACTTCCTTCCTTCTAAAAACACTGGAACGCATTCTGGACGATAACCTGAGGGAAAAATTATGTGACAAAATATCCCATTCCCAGCATGCGTACATCAAGGGAAGATCTACGGATTCTGCCCTACACAAGGTGGTGACCTACGTAGAGCGCTCACTCTACTACAAACAATACACGTTGGGGACCTTCCTCGACATAGAAGGAGCCTTCAACAACGTCAACTCTTCTGCCATTCGGGAGGCACTTAGGGATCTAGGAGCCGAATAATTTCTTGTATGGATGGATTCTTGTAATGCTGCATACAAGAGAGATCCACGCCACACTGGCGAACAGTAGTATCGTCAGGTATGCTAGCAGAGGCACGCCCCAAGGAGGGGTAATCTCACCGCTGCTATGGATTCTGGTGATGAACCCGCTTTTGGAACAGCTGGACAAAGCAGGAATCAAAGCCGTGGCATACGCCGATGATCTGGTCATATTGGTCTCCGGCTTCTGCACATCGACTTTAAGCGACGTTACGGAAAGAGCCCTCCGCACAATTGTTGCATGGGCTACTCCGCGAGGGCTAGGAGTAAATCCTTCCAAAACGGAGCTAGTACTCTTCACAAACAGATATAAACCTCAACCATTTAGGCCGCCGAAGCTCCACGGACAGGAGCTTCAACCTTCGATGCAGGCGAAATACCTAGGCATAATAATCGACTCCAAACTAAATTGGGGAAGAAACATAGAACAGAGGATCAAGAAGGCGAGCATTGCCTACTACTCCTGCTGCAGAACCTTCGGTAAGAAATGGGGACTGAAGCCCAAACTTACACTATGGTTGTACACTGCTATCATCAGGCCAATCCTGTCATATGGATCACTGGTTTGGTGGACGGCTTCGAGCAAGAAGTCTCACTCCATATGCCTGGGGAGGGTACAGCGCACGGCGTGTGTCGGGGCTACAGGAGCTCTGAGGACCTGTCCAACAGAAGCTCTGAACGCCATCCTGAATATCCTCCCCATAGATCTACATCTAAAGCTTACATCAACCACCGCTGCCCTGCGACTAAGGGAATCGGGCAACTGGAGTCCCAGACATTATGGTCACGGGAACGGACTGGATCTGATTCTCAGCTCGCCGGAAAACGATAGCACGGACTACCTCGTGAAGACTACCGACTTCGATAGGCGCTTCGAGGCCGAAATTCCTTCCAGATCCGCATGGAAAAGGCGGGCGGACCACTTTACCGAAAACTGCGACGCCATTGTCTACACCGACGGCTCCAAAATGGACATCGGATTGGGGGCAGGTGTATACTCGCAAAAACCACCCACGGAGATATCCCTAAAACTTCCAGACTATGCCAGTGTTTTCCAGGCGGAAATAGCAGGCATAAGGGGGCCTGCAGGAGACTAGCGGAAGCGCGAATAACCGGCGGGAGATTAACCATAGCCACAGACAGTCAGGCAGCTATTCTCTCCCTGCTGGTCACTACAACGTATTCCAAGGCGGTGCAAGAGTGCCGCATGGACCTCAACAACCTCTGTCGTCACGCGGAGGTCAAACTACTCGGGTCCCTGGGCACCGAGGTATCCACGGGAACGAAAGGGCGGATGAACTCGCTAGGCGGGGAGCCGCTATGTCACCGGATAATGCCATCCCAATACACAAGCCACTAAATACTCTAAAAGGAGAATTATACCGCGTATTCCGCGATAAAGCCAACGACAGATGGAGAGATCTACAATCCTGTCGCATTGCCAGGACGTCATGGCCATCGTATGATAAGGCCAAGACGAAATGGCTCATTAACAGGAGCCGAACGGACATAGCCAGGCTTGTCGGGGTGATCACTGGCCACTGGGCGATCGGTGATCACGCGGAACGTCTGGGCCTGACCCACAACACCTTCTGCCGTAGCTGCGGAGACACTTCTCAGAAAGAAACGGTTTCCCACCTACTATGCGAATGCCCGGCACTCATGCGTGCCAGACTCACTACCTGGGGTAAAATCACCTTCAATGGACTGGAGGAAGTCGCCAGTTTCCATCCCAGACAACTGCTCAGGTTCCTCAACCTGGCGGGCTGAGTATAACACTACTACTACTCCTAACCTACACGGATATTTTCTCTCACGCGTACTTTTAGGTGGATCAAAACGAGGGTCATTAGCCTTAATTGTTGCCCATTATCGAGTGCGGTGGAGAGCGCCACCTCCTACCTACCTACCTACCTACTTTCGATAAATTTTTAGTAAGTACAACTGCAATCGTCGGTTGGAACATATTTCAACTCGATTTTGCCTTGTTGATAAACTTCTCGAACAAAACGGTGTTTTATATCGTTATGTTTACTTCTCGCGTGGTACACAGGTCGACATCGAAGACGAATATTTTCGCTGCCAAGATAATGCTCTGTATTTGGTGGGAGATGCGTATTATGAGCTTCTAAGACCGGGTGAAACCATTTCTGAAAAGCTGTACCGAAAACAACTGATTCGTTTAAAGAGAGCATTGGCGAAAAAACGACCAGAATGGAAGACAAGACACGAGGCATTGATTTTCCAACATGACTGCTCGGCCAAATGTTGCTCAACACGTAAAAACCTATTTGGAAAATAGTGAATGGGAAGTTCTGCCTCACCCGCCATATAGTCCAGACTTGGCGCCTTCTGGCTATCATTTGTTTCGGTCGATGCAGAATGCACTTTCCAGAATACAGTTTTTTTCAGTCCAAGACATCAAAAATTGGCTCGATACGTTCTTTGACTCAAAAGATGGCCGTTTTTTTTGGGATGGCATCCACAAATTGCCAGAAAGACGGAAAAATGTTGTAACTTCCGATGGAAATATTTTGAAAAGCAGTATGTATTGTGCAAGATCTTTAATAAACACTTAAATTTCCTAAAAAAATTCCGGTTTTTAGGTTTGTACATACATACATTAATTTTATATACCATATTACGAAAATAATTAAGTCTGCCTAATAAATGGTGGATGATTTAAAAAAAATGTTGTCATCGAGTAGGTGTATAGATGAATGACCAATTTCTCTTTCGTGGCCTTTATCGGCAACCGGGTGGCGGCATCTCATTACAATAACAACATCTCTTTCGGCATCTGCGGAAAGTTATGTTGTTATTGTTAAGTTTGATGACTACCTTACCTACTTATAGTTATAGGATATATATAATATAGCTCAGCTAACTTATCTTAGCATATACCCTGTAGTCCAAAACATCGTCGATGACATTGTCGTCGATGATGTCTTGCACGACAATTCCTATTTTTCGTCAGCAATTTTCATTGACGACATGTTTAGGGACATGTCTTGCAAACTGTCCGCATGAAGACAGATACAAGACAATGTCTTGCACGTTGTCTTGCAAACGATTATGACCCGAATGAACATTAATAAGTTCGTACGAATTCGTATACAATATAATAAACAAGACAACATTGACGACAAGGTCGTATGTTGTCGTCGAAGACAACATTATCGTGTGTTGTCGTCGACATTTTCATATAATAAAAAAAATAACTTAGGGCTGAAAATGATGTATGTAATAGATGAAGTAGCCTTGATGAGATTGTCATTGATTGAAAAATTGGAACAAAAAATCATTGTTGGAACAAAGAATCATTGTTGAATCATGGAACGTTATTGTTTGAAATCAAAAGACTATAAAAAAATAAGTATACATAATTGTTAAACCATATGGCTTATGGCATTAATTTACATTAATTTTTCCATCCCTACAGATGGATTTCAATGCAAGACTATTAAAACTTGAGGAGAAAGTTGACAACATTTTAAAAAGTAAAGAGGCCGTAGCCAGCATGCTCGCGGAGACGAATATTTTATTGCGCCGTAGTTTGGGATTTTGCAGTACATCACAAATTCAATTTCCCATCAATTTTACTGAAAGCCTGAGAAGGTTAGATGAAGAGCTCGTTGGAGAAAAAAAAGAGGACATAGTAAGAGGACATTGTATAATAATTATGAAATTTTCGACATCTTTAACAATATACATATATTCCTACGTCTCTTGAAGGAACGGATATTCCAAAAAATTTGAGGTTTTTATAACTTTCTTCCCGTTTAAATAGCCGTTTCGTGATCGAGTTATTTTAACAATTCCACTTCTTAATAAACAATAATTATTCGGAGACTTCGAACTGAAATAGCAATCCGCACCATTTAAATCGAACAGTATTCCATGTCTTTTATTACATCTAATTTGTTCCTTTGGTTTAACAATCTCTTTTGAAAGATATTTATTTCGTATTTGTTCCAGAAGGGAACAAATCTAAGTAGTTTTCAGATGTTTTAGTTTTATAGTTTTCAGATCAGTTTTCAGAAACAGTTTTAAAATGTTTCTAACAAATTATAATTACTTATAAATAAAAATTAAAATTTTAATATTCACTTTTAATCTTTTTCAGACCGGTGTGATGAAACGCATTCTTTCGGGAAGCCTAGCGGGGGCTGAGAGAATTCTGTCTTCCGAAATAATAATGTCCCACAATTACGATGGGTCAAAGGATAAGGTATCTTTTAAGCAGTATGGAAACTTCTTAAATGCACTGTATATGGCAACGAAAGCCGAAGGAAAGAATTACGAAAATTTTGTTACAGAGTTGCGCCTTATACTTAAGAAAAGAAAAAATAGATGCAACAAACAAAGGAATAGAGAAAAAGTAAATAAAAGTTTTGAAAATTGATGATACATGTGTTTTAAATTCATTCTTATATTATCGAATCATAAATATTAAAATAAATAAATGTAATCGAAGACAACATAGATGACATTGTCGTGTATTGTCGTCGAAGACAACATTGACGACATTCTCGTCGAAGACAACATTGACGACATTGTCGTCGACGACAACACACGACAATGCCATCTATGTTGTCTTCGATGACAATGTCGTCAATGTTGTCGTCGAAGAAAACAACGACATTTGTATGAAAATGTCGTCGATGATCGCCATAGACTTGTCTTGCATATGTCCTCAGCGACGGGCCTATGTCGTGCACGATTCGTCGAGGATGTCTTGAAGACAAGAACTACCGGGTATTTATTAGATTCATATATTTACCCTTAAGGTCTCCAATATATACATATTATTGAAAATATCCAATATATTTTATTGTATTATATACATATACATAAAAATTGAGTGCCCAAATGGCCGGCTGGCTTGTGCTCAATCTTAAAAAAATTATGAGCAACGACTCAAGCTGCTCGTGCTCTTGTTTGCAAAAATGAGCTCTTGCTGTTTTGAGCGATCAGCAGCACGAAAAAGCTCTCGAGAGCGAGAATTTACGAACCCTGCCTGTAAGTGCCCACCTTTTCTAAGACGAAATAAACAAAAGCAAAATGAGTGTTTCGTTATTTCTTAAGGAATACTGGTACCAAAGCACTAGAACAAAATTATCATATCAAAGGAAAAATATATTAGAAATAAAATAAAGTTGCTAATGAATAAATTTTAATAAACACGAAAACTAAAAGATTTTAACGGATGTAATGAATGTTCATTCGCAGCAAAATATGTCGTTCTGTCCTACAAAATCTTATGGATAAATTCGGAACAACATGCGGTTATTGAGTTTTGTATTACACATCGGACACTTGTGAGTTAGACGCAAGGCCTGATTGATGCATCTCGCGCAGAATACGTGACCACATTTTGTGGATGTAGGCTTCCGTTTCACCGATGATTCCATGCAAACGGGACACATAAGAATGGAGCGTTCATTGCTGAAATTTGTACTTGATATGTTTTTATCCACCGCACTGTCATCTACTGTGGTCATTGGCGTTGTCAGAAACAATTGATCCTGATGTTGAGGCTGTTGGATATGTGTGGTGGAAAACTGCGGAACAATGTCTGTGGACAATTGAACGCTGCCTATAGGTGAATTTAATCGAGCACATCGCCGAGATGCTAGATTTGAACGGTTCCCATCCTGATGATAACTTGGAATACGTCTACGACGTTGATTAGAGACTTGGTGAAGTGGTGAACACAAATCAACAATATCTGACATATTAGATGAAACAATAATCACATCATCTTCCTCATCAACGATGTGCACAGGCATTTGAGATATAATGCTTGGATTTTGGCCCTGAGCATTTGATGATGACTCTGGTACTACGACATCGGAAAGGTTAATAACTTCATGGACAGAGTGTGATTTCGAGTTAGGTGAACTATCTAGAAAATAAATAGCATCTTTGCGTGAATTTTTTTTTGTCGTTATCCACCGTAAAAACCTACTTGTTGACACGGTGTCAACTGTTTCATCAAGTAAAAATGCAGAGTTCATATCTTGGCGATTATATTCAGCTATGTGGAAACAAAATACAATTAAATATTATGTACTATATTGAGAAGGGCCAAAGACACTACCTGTCGTACTTAGTACACCGTTGTTTTGAGAACGAGATTCAAATGAGAGAGTATTAACAGAATGCAAGCGCTGAGGACAACTTCCAAGATTAGTTGCTTCACATAAACGATTTTATATTGCATGTAGTGAATGTCATTAATCATATATATCAACTCACTTCTCTGGATATCCATTTGGGGGCGAAATGGTGAGGTTCTATTATTAGGAGTCTGAATTGTATTATTGCTTGCTGTTGCTAGTTGTGAACTGCAGAGAATCATGTCGCGAGTCATTCGAACTGATTCAATCATACGATATGCACTTTGAATTAATTCATCGGTTTCACTATTTTCATCAGTAGTCTGCATTAAGCTTTATTATAATAATAGTTATTAAATACTTAATATGTACCTTAGGCACCTGTCCGCCATAATCCGTTTTCAGTTCTGCCATTTTTTTTGTGTTGTATTTTATGGTTTTTTAAATTCTCTTGTAGCGTGTACTGTAGATTTTTGAAATTCTCACTAAAACCTGAAATTATAAAAACGAGTTTCCAAATCAAATTTATACTATTACAAAAAATTTAATACAAAATCTGAGTTGCGAAGCGAAAAAATTTTACCGGCATTAAATTAAAGTTACATAATGTAACTTACATTACATTAAACTTACAACAGAACTTACGAATTGGTTAGTTTACAGCCTTATAATGGAAGTCTTAATTTACATTTATCAAGCGATTTATTTTATGCTTTTTCGTATTTTGTTTGTTAGTAACGTTAAAAATATAAAAAACTACGAAAAGCACAAAACAAAATGTGAGTTAAACAGGAAAACAGTTTATCGTTTATAAGGGCTTTAATCTACCATCACTTTAAAACAGGACGCGAATTAAGGCTATGGTCTGGCGGAGATATTCGCGATGGATTTCAAAACAGATACACGCCGTTTGGTTAAGGGCCGGCTATGGATAAACGCCGTGGAATTCTATTATCTACAGCCGATAATGCCGATATTACACTACGAAGGCCCATATTACATTGCAAATGCGGATATTACACTATCTACACTTACACTTACTACGAACATTGTTCGAAATAACTGTAAAATTGTTTTTGCTTTCTGTACAAAGCTGTCAACCTTACGGTCTCAGGTTTCAGAGTTGAGTTCATCCAGAGAGGATGAAATTTTGCGAAGCAAAACAAAATGTTTATAGTCGACGACAACAAACTTCGATTAAAAAGGTGTTCTAGTGTGTTGAAACAAAATAGTACTCGCGTTTAGGATTGAAATAAATGCACTTTTATTGTTAAAAGGTACTTCGTAATAAGAAAAAAATACACAAAGCAACTCCGTAACATTGCTTTGTATTTGTAAATATTGATATTTGTTTGCTCCATGTGTAATTACAATTCTGAACAAAATTTTGAGAGAGAGCAGAAATGGTTCATCGACAACAAACAATGTTCATAGTGCAATATCCGCAAAACAGTTCGATCAAACAGTCACATTGTTTTTGCATTCTGTATAAAGCTGTCAACTCTCAGTTCATCCGTTAGAGAATGAAAACGGATGAAAGTAAAAATCGGCAGTGTGAGATTTCATTGATTTTCATCATTTACATGATTTTTTCACTACAAATCAAATATTTAACCGTTATTTTCCAAGAATTGGAAACAACTTTTTCAAATATACGCAGCAACAAGTTTAGTGGAAATATTATTTATGTTTATGTTTGCCTTTGTCACTAGGTACACTAGCAGAATGGTACTATGTACGGCGGCCTATAACCGCGTTTTGATTATAACTTTTACTATGTCTTACACTGGTGTACACTATGTCTTTGTTTTAAGGTTTTCTTCGAGTCGCCAAATAAACTGAGGCACAATTAAATTTAACCTAAACGCGCCGTCGGTTATAATATGAATCGGCGAATGCTGCGGTCAGACAGAGCGCGAAATCGACAAGTTAAGACTGAAGCCCACTGAGCAGCGTCAGCGTCAGAACTTCCCAGCGCCAAAAAAAGTGGCCAAAATTAATTCGACAGACGTTCATCAAAATTTGATGACGTCATGCCCACCATTTATCAGTTTCTGTTATTGGTGTTTTTTTTTGCAGCAAAATTGTGTCTTTTTGTTCGGAATTTTGGTTTTCGTTTGTTTGCATATCCAAAAAATATGCTTTTTGTTTAAATTTTTTGTAAAAATTTGGCACCACTTTATTATTTTCGAAGAGTAGAACCAAAGACAATATTATTGTCTTATAAGGTGTTTACATAAAATGGTTTTTCCAGGTTTTTGGAATAAACTGTTTTAAGTCCCAAAACCACTCGTAAACTGTTTTAACTCCCGTGAAATTGTTGTTGCTATTCCAGCGCTAAACCAAAATGCGTTTGGTTTTTAGCCTCAGTTTTTAGTTTGCAAGTCTGTTTCGAAGTTCGGAATTGCAGACACACTATCTTTCTCCTTTTCTAGTGCCAATAAGTTAGAAAGAGATAAAGAGAAAGTGCCACCAAACTATTCTGCCAAATGTCAAAACAAATTTAAGCGTTTCATGTCGTAAGAAGTTTATTTAAATAAGTATAATATGTAATAAATGACAAAAAATTAACTATTTCAGATGCAGAAATCAACAAAGAGAACTTTGTGGTCGACGGGGGCGGAATTAATGCTACTGGACCTGTGGCAAGAAAATATTGACGGCCTGCGCGGACTCCGCAAAAATGTCCATATTTATAGGGAGATGGCGGCGGAGATGGCCCAATGGACTTTTCACTTTCCAAATTCTGCAAACTTGCGAATTTCGTCACCATAGCAAAATACATTTCAACAATTTTGAATATTATTGTTATTTTATTCATTGTATTGTAAATTAAAGCGAGGCAAAATTTTAAAAATAGTTGCGTAAATAAACAAACACAAAACAACAGCTGTTTATTTCTTCTTTTCGGTTTGACAGCCCGGACCGGATTATGTATGTAAACACTAGATCAGCTGATCGATTTTCGAACACCTTAACCGGATTAAATATTTTTATGTAAACAGGCTATTATATTGTCATTAACGTCAGGTAGAAAATAGAATCGATCCCATCGAAACCTCATGACTTCGAGCGTCAGAGAGCAACATTCGGAACAACTTGAGTTTAGGGTCCTAAAAATTCTTCCATGAGGTTTGTACAATAAATTATTTTTTGACGCTGATGCTGTTAGATATGCCTGAGCACTATGTGTGTATTTGTGAAGAGTACAATGCCGTAATGGTAGAAACGATTTCATTATAATGGGATTTGACATTTTCTCTAGGGAATTTAATGTTTGGTTTTGATGTGAAATATTGAAAATTTAATTTAAATGTGAAGGATTTGAGAAAGAGATTCGTACAAAATGCTCAATTTTGTTGTTGTTGTTGTTTTACACACTAATTACAACAACAACAAGAAATCTTGTTTTCAGACTTTATCCCCTTGAAATATAAAGATTTCGTGTCCGTGTCTCATTACGTTCTTATTTCTGTCGATGATGTGTCTGTATGCCTGTGCGCACTTTTCTCTGTCCACTTTGTAATTCAATCTATTATTTATGGGAGTATTTATTATATGGATCATTGCTATTATGTATCGCTTCTTATAGTTTGTCTCTTGTTGTAGTATTGTTGTTTCTTTGAGGTTGGGTGTATGTCCAGTAAGACTTTATTAGGAAGTAAAAGCTGTACCATTGTATGACACAATAGAATCCGGAAGTCCGTGTGAAGCAAAAAGGGAACGCAGTACGGACACAGTCGAGTGAGATGACGTCGAAGGAACAATTGAGACTTCTAGCCACTTAGAGAAAGAGTCCTCGACAATAAAAAATAATATTCCATTGAAAGGTCCTGCAAGGCCGATATGTAGACGAGACAATGTAAATTTTGTTGTTTCCTGGGAATGAATTGGGTCTTGCGCGGAAAAATGTCGTGTGCTTTGAAAAGGTTGACATAAACCCACTGCGCATCCATGTTAAGCCAGCATATATAGCTTCGAGCTAACGCCTTCATTTTTACGATACCGGGTTGGCCGGTGTGTAAAACATTTACAGCCTTATAATGTAAATAGTTTGAAAACGATAACGAAAACACAAACGAAAACGAAATGAAACCAGACGACCTATAAACTAAGCTTTTCGGCTGGTTATTTTCGTTTTCGTCCACCATTACGCAAATTTACAGACTTTCGTTGTTTGCAGACAGAAAATGTTGCCATGTGTACAGTATTTCAAGCATTTTTCTAAGTAATTTTTAGAAACACAAAGATTTCGGGCAAAATTCAGTGCAAATGCGCGTAGGCAACACTATACATAAAACAAATTAGACAAAGGCACTTGATAATAGCGTTTTCGAGTGTTGTGAATTATTTGTGAATATTTGAAGATTTTCATTGTGGTTTTGAAATGGCAGTATCAATTTTTTTAGCCCGTTTGTTTGCTCAGCGGCGCAATGAAGACCAACATATGAACATCCTGAGGAGAAAATTGAGGGATAACTCGAATATTTTCATTGCATTTTGAGCTAGAAGGATATTTTATATTTATTATAATGTATTATACATATATTTATGCGAAAATATTTATGTATTTCACACAATATTCACACGCAATTTCACAAAAAAACACATGCAGCCATGTTTTTACTTCAGTTTTTACACAACAAAATAACTATTCACTTTTTAACATATAAATCACTTTAATATGAAATGATAGCGATTTATTTGATATATATTTACTTTCTCATTTTAATTGTTTCCAGAACAACTCACAAATTACCGAAATTATAAAACAAATGTATAAAAATTCGACACAACTTGCAAATGCACAAACTATTTTTTACACCAGACGATAGCCTCTTTGCTTTCGCCTCGATTATCAACTTTTTTCTTGGAAATTGAGCATACATTATGCCTCGTGTCTGCAAACTCATGTGAAAATACAAACAACAAACGTTAAATGCGCGTGGTGTATTTCATTTGTCAGCTGTTATATTCCTTCTGTCAAAAAAACGAAAAATGACGAAAAGCACAAAACAAAACTCATGAAAAACATATGTTTCGTTTTCGTTTTCGGCTTGAAACTTTTTACATTATAAGGCTGTTAGTTTGCCTACAATTCGGTGCTACAATTACGCAGTTGCCTTAAAACAAACATCCGTTTTGGCTGCAATTTGTGGTGTATCGACGAATGGTGTATCCCAGGTTTTTATCATTAAGATTTCTTCTTCTACAACATCCTTGACGGAACCGAAAAACGACTGTGGAAATCCGCATAAATTATCTTTGGTCCGGGTCGATACGATAAATCGAAATCTTATGCATTTAAAAATATTGATCTTCTTAATATTATGTTTAAAATAATGGTTGGAACAGACTTGGATGAATTGAAAATGCCAAGTAACGGTTTGTGGTCTGTGATGATTTTGAATTCCTGTCCGTATAAATAGTCGTGAAATTTCGTAACGCCTGCCATGATTGCTACTGACTCTCTGTCTATTTTGGGCGTAATTCCGTTAAGCTTTAGACAACGTTCTTGAATAAAAGACAATGGGCTTTTCTGATCCAGCGAGCCAACGGTGGTGTCAATTTCGAAAGGAGATGCATCACAAACGAGAACTAATGGCAGGCTTTTTAATCAAAATTTACTAGAACTTGATCAGAAGTTACAATATTTTTTAAAGTATTTAATACCACTTGATGTTGTTCGGTCCATATCCATTTCGCATGTTCGTCCAGCAATCTATGTAAAGGTTCAGCTATGATGTCTTTATTTGGCACAAAAATATGATAAAAATTCAATAACCTAAGAAAAGCTTATAACTGCTTCTTATTAGTAGGAGCTGGCGCATTGTAAATGGTATTTAGCTTCCCTTGACTAGGCCCAATTCCACGTGCGTCTAATTCAAAATCCAAAAATTCAATTGAAGGAACGCCAAAACAAGATTTATCCTTTATGACGACTTATTGACTTAACAGCTTTAGAATGGCGAATTTCATTCTGACCCCTTACTGTGGCTTCTGCAGTGGTTGCTCTACTTACACATATAGTGACCTTAATTGCACCCTCTGTAAAGCTGTATCAGTAAGCGTCTGTCGCTTTTTTGGAATCTACATGGAGTCATCCTATTTTGGTGGAGCATGATGGAATCAAACCTTGGCTTTCATGAAGCCTCAAAACTAATTGCTGGAAAATTTTGTTTGGTTTCCTCACTAATTTTTTTAAAAACTGCATATAGTTTTCGAACTTGTATGCTAACAAATTATTTAGCGAGTCTCCATATATCTCACCAATTATTCTAACATCTTTCGAGCGATCTTATTATGAGTATGGCATATTTTGCTATAAGATGCTGCTATGTAACAGAAGGAAGTGGTAATAATGATCTTCGCTAACACAATCTTTTCGAATGAATATTCCAGAATACAAGAAAAATTCCCTAAACTGAGTAGATTTCCAAATCTTAACATCATTTAAATTGCGGCAAACTTTACCAAACTCGAACAGAACGTATCCTAATAAGGATGGAATCAACAACAGTAGCAATTTTTTAGCTACACACAAATACACT
The DNA here is from genome assembly GCA_943737955.2 of Myopa tessellatipennis. Classification (NCBI taxonomy): domain Eukaryota; kingdom Metazoa; phylum Arthropoda; class Insecta; order Diptera; family Conopidae; genus Myopa; species Myopa tessellatipennis. Next base: position 60,158,910 of record OX031314.1, on the reverse strand, counting down.
AGATGCATGGCATCTAAAGGAAACTGAGAAACCATCGAAAAGTCAAACTGTTCCAATATGTTCTGATTAACCCTACAGACTGCAATATTGTAATGCTCATTCCCTCTCATTTTAAAGAATAAAACTGTTCTGAGGGAACCAAATTCTTTCGAAAAAGCTGTTCTCAATAAATGTTTCCGTACCTGACAACATTTTGGACAACTATTCTTGACATTGTGGCCTCGAAGACTGGTATGAAAAGACCTCGGAGGACTGTCACAAACAAATAACATGACATTAAACTTCTTCCTAAGTTCACTAAAACCCAGTTTCAAACCATTTTCGTGTAGATTGCGAAATTTCCTCGCAAACTTCGCGCATAAAATTGTTGACGGAGCATTGCTTATCGATCCCTGAGAGGCAAGCAATTGTAAAAGGACTTTCTTTGGGAAGCTCAACAATTGACCCAAGTATTGGTCACAAAACTTTTCGAATTTTTCGAATTTTTTAAAATTTTAAGGTCATCTACGCCTACATCAATCTCCACCTCACTTTTATTTTCAAGGAAATGAAAATATTTGGATAAGGATATATCCTAAATCCTAAAATAATGAAATTCTCCTTTTGAAATGGATTTCAACCTGTTTCCTGTCCGTATTCAATAAGGATTTTGTCAACAAAGGCAAGGCCTGTTATAACAGGTGATGAAAAAAGGCTCGATTTTATTGCGTTTCAACAAAGAGCATTTCATCGCATAATAAAGCTTCTTCGAAGGCTATCCTGTTGGCCACTATCATGGTCCAAGACATCGCTGGACACTGGCAAACAGCACGAGCCTTGTTTGAAAACGGGTCACATGCTTCGTTTATAACAGAGGCTTGCATGCAACGTCTAGGCCTGCCTACAAAAATGTCTTCAATGCTGATAACCGGAATCGGAGCAACGCCAGGAGGGAAATCAAGAGGCGAAGCAATCTTGCTAACCTCCACCGCTAGAGCGCAAATTTATAAATCAAATGTACATATTTTAAATAAAATTACTAATGACCTTACTACTTCTAGTGTAAAGATGTCTGCATGGCCTCACATAAAGGGTTTGCCACTGGCTGACCCACAATTCGCTACGCCTGGAGTCATCGATATACTCGTAGGAATGAATGAAATGCCTCAGTTTCTAACGGCGGAGATCCGTAAAGGTCCGCCAGGCACACCAATTACACAGAATACGGCCTTGGGGTGGGTTCTATTTGGTTGTGTGGGCGACACCTCAAAATGCGACGAACAACAGTTTGCGGTGCGATACAGATTTGGTGAGAGCGGCCGTTTGTGGGAGCTAGAAGAGCTTCCGCCGAAATGACATTTGTCTGCTCAAGAAGCATCGTGCGAGAAGTTGTTCGATGAAACGCACCAACTAGCGACAAACGGCCGCTATATTGTACGATTACCGCTGAAGCAAAACGCGACATTAGGAAAATCAAGGCGATTCGCTGTTCGCAGTTTCTTACGATTAGAGAAACGACTTGCGCAAAACGCTGAACTGAGATCAAACTACAAGGCATTCATGGAAGAACTGATCAACATGAATCATATAGAGCCCGTCTTTGATATACCGGACATCAATTTTTATATGCCACATCACCCAGTTATCAAGGCGACTAATTCAACAACTAAGCTGCGCGTTGTCTCTAATGCATCAATGCCATCGACTACAGGTTATTTCTTAAATCATGCGCTGATGGTCGGTCCGCAACTGCAACCCGAATTGTTTACGTTACTTTTACGATTCCGTAAATTACGTAACGATTACGTTACGATTCCGAACGCATAAATACGCAATAACGGCCGATATCGCCAAAATGTATCAGCAGGTTTACGTAGCGGAGGATTGCACCGATTATTAGCGCATTGTTTGGCAAGAAAATCCGTCCACCCCGTTAAAAGACTACCGTTTACTACGAGTCACCTACGGTCTTGCTTCCGCTTCGAAAGGACTCGAATGAGAAATACCAACAAGCAGCTCAAGTCATTCTGCAAGACTTCGACTTGGACGATTTGTTAACTGGCGCATCAAACGAAACGATGCTTATGACTCTGCAGAAGAACGTTTGCGACGTATTGTCTAACGGAGGATTTCAACTACGAAAGTGGGCAAATAACTGTCCCAAGTTGATTGCCAATCTGCCCGATACTTCCAAAAAGGAATCGCATTTTCTAGCAGACAAATAAGAAGTGCGCGCGCTAGGTATTATTTGGAATACTGCCCACGATTATTTTACGTTCGAGATGAACATGCCCGAATTGTCCCAATTTCTTACTAAAAGGCATTCCTCTCGGATGCCAGTATGCTATTTGACCCACTCGGATTCATCACACCAAATTTATTACCATACTAATAATTGTTTTACGTAATTTAATTATACCCTGCATACGAAATGATAAGGGTATATTCACATTGTGGTTCCGTTTGTAACGCACTAACGGAGGCGTGGCACATATATAAAAGTCTATATATATAAAAATCTCGTGTCACGGTGTTTGTGTTCGCACTCCTCCGAAACGTCTTGACCGATTTCGATGAAATTTTTTGTGTATGTTTGGTAGGTGTGAGAATAGGTCGTAAAGTATATTTTTCCCTCCTACCCTCACCCTACCATTAGTTAATCGCGATTTTAATTTAACATTCGTATTTCAACTAAAACGAATTTCATTATGTTGCTGACAGCTGTCGCTACGCGTGCCTTATAGAACTTTCAAGTCATTTACGAGAAGCTTTGCGTCATTTTGACATGAAAAATTTTTATTTGAATTTTATACGAATTATACGATTTATTTGAATTTATATGAAATATAATATAAAAATGAAATGTGGTTCGTTTGTTTATAACTCGGCTTCTACCGGGCTGAATTTTATAATTTTTAAATAATTGTTTTTAAAATGTTGGTATAAGTGTGTAGAAAGTTTGTAAACAAAAACAACAGAAAAAAGTTCAAAGGGGGAGTGGCAATGTCTTAAATGTCCATAGTTTGGAAACTATGAGGACAAGGAAGTTGAAATTTTGCATTATAATGAAGAGGTACATTAGGAACAGATTTTGGAAAATATGCCCCTAAGTGTTCGAAATGGGCGTGGCAAGATTTAAAATGCCTATAGTTTGGAAGCTATGAGGAATAGGAAGTTGAAATTTGGAAAGGGAGGTTAGCATTATAATGCAGAGGTACACTAGGAACGGATTTTGGAAACATTTGCTCCTGAGTGTCCGAAATGGGCGTGGCAAGATTTGGAAGTTCAAAAGCTATGAGGACTAGGAAATTGCACTGCCAAAGTGCACTAGAATCGGATTGAGGATCGGAAAATTACTCCCATAAATGTTTCAAGAAGGCATTGCAAAAATTACAATTTTAAAACTACATGGGCTAGAGAGTGTAATTTTTTTGGGTAATAATTTTATTACATTATTACATAAAAAAATAAAATAAAGAAAGAAAATGCCGTATTTTAGGAATTTTCTATGCTAAAGCATTTAAGAGGAAAGGGGAGGGGTGTAAGGGAACGAGATAGGAACAGAAGGCGGCGCAGCAAAGTCGGGCAACGGGCAGGATAGTATATACTTCTCAGGGCAAAAAATAGTAAGCCAAAAAAATATTTACTTTAAATTTCGCACGGAAATCCATTCGTTGAAATTTTTTTTTCTACGTTGATATGACTATCAGTGACATCTGTGCCAAATATCACATCAAAGTAATTATTAGTGTTTAGTATATGCTTGTCTTTCTGAAGTACAACAAGTGCATTCGGCGATTTTTACAATGAGTGAAATTATTCAACAAAGAAGTTCCATTAAATTTTGTGTGCGGAATGAAATTTCTGGTGCTGAAAAGTTAAAAATGTTGCAAAAGGTGATAATTGTATGTCGGAATTATGGGCTGACAACTCTTGGTTTTTGCACCACGATAATGCACCTGTCGCATACCGCATTGATTCCTCGTGAGTTTTTCGCCAAAAATCAGGCGTATTTAGCTCCGTGTGACTTTTAGCTGTTCAGCAAACTCAAGCGACCGCTCCGGGGAAACCGTTTTGAGTCAATTGAAGACATTAAACGTGAATCGCATTGAAGGCTATTCCAGAAATTGACTTTAACCACTGTTACTAGGATTGAAAAAACGTTGGCATAAGTGAATTGAGGGGTTTATTTTGAGGGGGACGAAATAGATTTGGCAGAATAAATAAAGAATTATAACATTATGAACAAAGCCTTAGGCCCATATTACATTGCAAACAGTTGTTTGATCGAACAGTCACATTGTTTTTGTTTTCTGTATAAAGCTGTCAACTCTCAGTTCATCCGTGAGAGAATGAAAACGGATGAACTGTTGGCACAGTAAATACTCTGTTTGCAGGCGATGCGTGCAGACAGAACAGAGTTGTTGTGTGGTGTAATAAAAAAGTATGCATGTTTTGGAGTGAAAAAGCTGCACTTATACCAAAAAAAGGAGGACTGCGTGAAAATAATTGCACAAAGCAACTCTAATTATGTATATATACTACGGAAAGTGTTTGACTGTTTGTGTTTGCAATGTAACATAGCAAGTAAACAGATTTGACGGGAGAGTAAAATAGTTCATTTGCAATGTAATGTGGGCCTTACTATTTTTTGCCCGCAGTATTTTTGATCAGCTTCTCTCCTCAGTTGATTTATTCTGTCTGTGGAAATTACGATTACAAGAGAACAAATATATTCTCTATGATCAAAAACTCGTCGGTATTCGAAATAGGCAAATTCGGACCATTGTCACACTTACTTTTTATAGTGAATATGCTTATAGCTCAATTTCTAAGTCATTATCCTGCTGAAATTTCCACAAAAGCGGCATATGGAAGCATTACCGTTTTCAACAAATCCTTATACACGAATATATTCATTACGCCATTAATTTGATGTATAGGACCTACACCTTGCCACGAAAAACAGCCATTAACCTGCCACCTCCGTGCTTTACTGTTTTTGTTGTGAACCTAAAATCGTATTCTTAGCCTTTTGGGCGACGAACGTTTCTACCCGCATCGTTCCATACAAATTTATTTTTGTTTCATCACTCCACAGAATATCGCGCCATTTATTTCCCCGTGATCTGCAGCAGGTTTTGGGTACTAATGCAAAATGTTTCCCCTTCCTCAAATTTGCAGTTCTTGCGCTTACTAATCGTCGTCGAACGATACGTGATGATATAACATTTCCAATTTCGCCAGTAATTGTTTTGGAGGACTTGAACAGATCGGGTTTAGCTAATTTAACGATTCTATTGTCGTTAAACTGAGGATGTTTTTTTAGGTGCTCCACGCGCCTTTTTTTTTGATTTCAGAGCATTTGCGACGAAATTTTCAGACCGTCCCCGATTATGGCGTATAGCTGTGGAAAAAGAATGACCTCTAGTCTGTTATTTTCCACAAATTTATATCGGTTAATTAAATGTGTGGCATAAATGCAGAATAGCTGCCAAGCTCAGATTTTGTTCATCTTTTTTTTACCGTTAGATAGGGCCATCAGGAACGGAAGTGGCTGGTTTGTATCAGGGGCAGGTCAGCCATCTTGGATTTATGACCGTTTGAAGGACAAATGAATGGTTTAATGAAACTCATTTATCTCATAAACTAAGAGAGCTAGCGGAACTAGCGATGTACTCTTGGAAAGGTATTCTTAATGCGTTTCATTTATGTAATACACATTTTTGTCCATAACATGGCTGTGAAGGAGTTATATTGATTTTTAGAAAAGTGTGACAAGTTGACCTTGAAAGAACAATTTATTTCTTCCAAACGGACACATTAAGGTATAAAACAAATTACAGTTATGGAAAGCTTGTTCTTTTACTTTTAAAATGGTATATAATATGTTATACTTACTATTGTATTACATTACTTTAGCTTTACTTTTCTCTAAACAAACATTGTAAACACAGAAAAAACATTTGAAATTAAAAAATTTTTATGAAAAATCGCGCGATTTTTTGCCTGCGGCACTCTAACTTAACAAAAAAATTTCACGCGATTTTTCATCAAAATTTTTTAATTTTAAATGTTTTCCATTAGAGCGGCGCAGGCAGAATTGTAATTGAAATTTTGAAAGGTAAAGCTAAAGTAATGTAATACAATAGTAAGTATAACATATTATATACCATTTTAAAGTTAGAAGAACAAGCTTTCCATAACTGTAATTTATTTTATGCCTTAATGTGTCCGTTTGGAAGAAATAAATTGTTGTTTCAAGGTCAACTTGTCACATTTTTCTAAAAATCAATATAACTCCTTCACAGCCATGTTATGGATAAAAATGTGTATTACATAAATGAAAGGTATTAAAAATACCTTTCCAACAGTACTTCGTTTGTTCCGTTAGCTTACTTAGTTTATGAGATAAGTGCCTTTTATTAGTACCATTTATTTGACCTTCAAACGGTCATAAATCCAAGATGGCTGACCAGCCCCCGAAAAAACATGGCCACTTCCGGTTATAACGGTCTCCGGTTATAACGGTAAAAAAAAAGAAAAAAAAATCTGAGCTTGGCAGCTGATCTGCATTTGTTCCAAATGTTTTACTTTATTAATTGGAGGAGAGTACTAAAAATATTAAAATCGCGTTTTCTCTAAAAACGGTACAAATCTATACCGGATATCTTCTATAGTTAAGGAGATATAGGGAAACTAATTTTAAATTGCAATGGGCTATATCTAGGAAACCAGGGGGATCAGTAGATAATTTTGTTGTTGTTGGCATCTCCATCACAAGCTACAACGACAACACGGTGGGTATTTCCCTATCTGCTCCGAATTTGTCGTTCGGTAGTACGCCACGGTTTAAACATTTTCTTATACCTTGTCTACCAAAAGGTAAGTTTTCTTCTAAAAGGTATGTCTTGTTTTGGTTTTGTGCAACCATGCTCTCTATTAAATTCTATTTATTTTTCTTTTGATTGATTTTTTCTATTCGATTGTTATGTCGTCAATCTTTAGCATACAAACGTTAAGGTAATCGAGTTTCGGTATATCGAGTAATTGTTAAAACATATGGATACAAATTAATTGGTAAACCATGGATACGCGTGACATGTTTTGCAATAATTGAGAAATATAATTAAAAAACCTTACGGATTACAGACCATTGCAAATCAAAAATATCAACGAGCATGTTGTGTAGGTATGATAACATATATGTATATAGGTATGATTCACTATATATGTATGTACCATAACAATTACTTGAATTTCAATCAACAAATGAATGGTTGCTTGGACTTTAAACGGTAGGTTCTTTTATTAACAACCTTCTTAGAGGCACTTACAAGACACACAAGTTCTTCAATGAGTTGCACTAATAAATAGTTTTGGCTGATTTCAGTCATTTTGTATCACTAACCACATGTTTATACTTTTTCTCACATAACATTACGGTTAAGGAGTTTTATTGAATTTGCAAAAATATGACAATTTGTCCTTCAAACAATTTTTTCCAGCTTAAATTTACATCCGTAGGGGACGCTGACCCAGCTCCAATTTTGTTCTTGTTTTTCACGGAAACTCCAACAACATAATTTTTCCCATTCCCTTCTGTTTTCGGAGTTATAGCCCTTTAAGGTTGGAAAATTTCCGTATTCAAATTATCTTTCATTTATGTAAGACAATATGTTATCGAAAAACCTTTACTTTTCAAGAAAAATGAAATTTTAGATTTTTTATAATTTATTTTCATTTATTAATTTTTTACTAAGGGCCAGTTTTTCAGTGCTCGTTTAAACGGCCTTTATTTAAACGTCAAATAAAAGTTAACTGAGATTTGAGTTTTACAGTGCGAGTTTAAATTATCTATGTTAAACGTATCTTATCTATATTTCATACCGAATTTATCTAACTGCAACGAGTATTTAGCGTATACTCGTTCTTATAATTTCATGTTTCAACCTATTTTGGCAGCAACAGTCAATATTTTCATTTTTACAAAGGGTGCGATTGGTGAATTTTCTGTTTTGGTGCGAATGAACAAAATTATTAGCATAGTTTTAAACAAAGGTAAATGTCTGTACTCGAAGAAACAGCTGTTTCTTTATCTATTAAAAAGATAAATTAACCGGAGTTTAACTCACCAATATTGGCCGGTTAAACGCCGTTTAAACGAGCACTGAAAAACACAATGTGTCGTTTAAACGCAGTTTAACTGAGAAACGACGATAACCGAGCACTAAAAACTGGCCCTAAGTAAAATATATAATTAACCCATCCATATACCTATCTCAATATTAAAAGAGCACAGCCTCTTTCTTTGCATATATAGATAGCTGGACAAAATAGTAGGTGTGAACCCAAAAATTTTTAAAATGTGAAGCCTTTCCTTTTTTATTATGACGCTGAAGTATTTACATTTGTTAAAAACTGACTTATTCTTCGAGGGATAATAAAAAATATATTAAAACCAAGCTGCTTTGAAAAAATATGCTCACCTATTATTTTATCCAGCGGTGTATATCATCAGGATCGGTCCAGGATTTTAGGAAAAAAAATACATTTCTAAAATCACGATCACGTGCTCGTAACTACTGTTTTTGCGCGATAATAAAAGTAAAACATATTTATTTAATCTTAGGCACCAAATAAATGTCCTTAAAATGCTGTTTTACTGGTTAGGCAGTGTTGACAAACTAAGAATTATAATCAACACGCGCGGCCGGTGGAAGCCGAAGGCCGCACAAAACAATTGCCCTAAAAATATTATCTTACTGCTTAGCCGTCGTGAGACATACATAAGATATTTCTAGTGTAACTAAAATTTAAGCCAAAAATTAGCCTAACGAATTTCATACAGTAGTAAAATTGAAAAAAGTGCTTACATACTTATCTGAATGTGATTTTAAAAATGCGTTTTCTCCTAGGTTCGTGAACTGATCCTGATAAAAAAACCATGCGTCGAAAGTTCAGAGCCTCTACTTTCTTAGTATTGCGATAATTATGTTGGTTAATTGTACATTATACTTCGAAAAAAATTAATGAATATGTACATATTACATACATATATACATATGAATGAAAGTATTACTACAAATCTAAAAATTCATTATTCTCCAATATTGAACGGTCTTCTGCAAAATATTATTTTATATACATAAATGGCAAATAATTACCTTTCCAACAATACCCAATAACATAGTTATTTTGTAACGGTTAGGAGATACGGGCCTGAACTTTTCAAACTCCAAAGGGCTATAACTATATGAGAGCAATAAAAATTGTTGTTGTTGTTGGGGTCATCGCCAAAAACAAAAACAGGAATAACAAAATTGGTTAAGCCCTTTATCTGTTCCATAATGTCCAATTTTAACCTACACCTCAAGGTTAAGGATATATTAACCTTCTCACGAAATGTGTAACGCATAGAAATAGGGAAGATATATGTATATAGAAAAGTATATATATAGATCAGCGTCACCTCCTGCGTCGATTTAGCCATGTCCATCCGTCTGTCTGTTGAAATCACGATTACAGGAGAACCGGTGAAAAAATCATAATGAAATTGCAGAAATATTGTTTGTTATGGTGTGCAGGTTGGTATTAAAAATGGACAAAATCGATGAACGACCACGCTACTTTTTATTAAAAATCTGATATAAGCAGTCGTTTCTTAGTAATGACAACAAAACACCAGAAAGAGTGTTAACTTCGGCCTGGCCGAAGTTCATATACCCTACACACGTTTACTTAAAAATTAGGCGTGGTCTTCCTTTTCAATCTCAAATAGCCTGTGATGACAGAGAATATTCGTGTGGAAATTACCGAATTTTTATTTGAAATTTTAATTTTCTCAAAAACTATTTTACATAGGAACCTAATTTAAAAAGGATATTAAGAAGCGGATATTTGGCTTTGAAAATCAGCAGGCAAAAGTTATCCAGGTCTAACCATTATTTTTTAATATTACTTTTTTCGATGTTAAATCGGATTTTTATAAAATGGCCCCTTCCGCCTAAACGGGGGGAAATTGACCCCCCCTCGCATACGATTTTTTTCTTGTCTCGACCCATCCTACCCTCCTAGTCTTTTGAGCCCTCTTATGCGAAACAGCCTGTATATACTTTTCTATACCTGTCACGCCTCCTTTAATGCGTTATAAACGGAAGCAGTAAGTGAATATACCCTCATCACTTCGTGTGTAGGGTATAATCATACCTGTATATAGAGTAACATTATCCAGTAATATGCCAAATATGGGCGTGATCCACTTTCAGGATCCACCCACTTTCAGGTACACAGGTAAAAGAGGGTCTTAAACGGTTATATTTTTAAATATATAAACTGCCTGAATAAAACTTTACATAACTTCTTTTCCAATAAAACATTATTACATCAAAAATGAGCGCAGTCCGCCCACTTTTACACTTCTTATACAGTATACCCCATGAAACCAAATTTATTACAACAGAAATGGAGTTTAAATTTCTACACAATAATAAAACTACTAAGCTAATTATTTTGTTCTGAAAACAGATAACGACCACACCTACCTTTTATGTGATGTGACGTCGCTAGTACTCATGGATTTGTATTGCAATTTAAATTTGGAATTGTAATTTGTTAATTGGTAGTGAGTTAATTAGCTATTTATTCTATGAACTTTCTATAATAATTTATCAGTTCAAGAAATGTATTTCTTTTATGTTTCTCGGCCCCTATGTTCTTTACACATTCTTCCTTGTGGGGGTTGGTTAAACCACCATTTTCCGAGCATTCGAAATGTTCCATTCCTGTGCATTTTTTCTTTACCCCAATCATCGACTAAAACCTGCTGATGAATCTAACGTTGTAAAATATCTTTGATATCAGTAACCGATATCAGAAATTTTAATTCGCTTAAACATCGAATATCGACAATTTTAAACCAAATAATGACTATGAAACAACTTTTTCTGTATAATATGTATAATAATAATATGTAATAAGGATAATACAAAATAATAAATTTGTTACTAAGTATTTTCTTTTGTATCATTATTTTCATATTACTTTATTTTTCCAATAATGTTCGAACAATTATAATAATTAATATGTAAGCGGAAATAAAAATAAGTCACAAGCAAATGTTTAATAGCAAATTTTTTAGAATACAATGTTAAATGTACATACAGGCAAACCTAGGTTGTTATACAATGCGTGAAAAAAGATCATATAGCGAATTCACGACGACGGGAATCAGCCGGGAACGAATCGTTTCACTGTCAATGTTAAAAAAATTATTATATACATATATAATATATATATACAGTCGAACTTCCTTATAGTGAACTTTTATACAATGAAGTTCTCCTTATTATGAACTAAAATCAAGAACACAGCTTTTTCGTTCCACTTTCAATGTATTTTGATCTCCGTATAATGAATACAGTGAATTTCCATACAATGAATTTTTCTTTACAATGAACAAAATTTTGGAAACAAAATTAGATTTTACGTGTGTTTTTGTCTCTATATAGTGAACTATTTTTAGCAGCTTTATTTTACACTATTTATAAAGAAAATAAGTAATATTTTTGGGATTCCCAAAATTTGAAAATGAAGACAAAAAAGGTAATGATTTGACTTTTAACATCAGTTGAGCGAGTCCGATGAAGATATTCTAAGCAGTGTTGTAGAAAGTCGTGGATTACAGTAGATTATATCAGATGACGATGAAGAGGAACTGGGAGGTGAAGTAATGGCAAATATTGATAAAACGACTTCACTTGATGTACTACGAACTTTTTTGGAGATGGAGAGCAACGTTCCGACAAATGTATTTAAATGTCTTAATGTAATTGAAGCTTTTATTGATAAAGAAAAATGGAAAAATGTAGTTCAAACAAAAATACCTGATTATTTTAAATAAATAAAAAACAAAAAAAAAATATTTCTGTATAATGAAGTTTCTATATGGTGAAATAATTGTCTGTCCCCGTGGAGATTCAGTATAGGGAAGTTCGACTGTATATATATATTAATTATATCATTATTGGAGTTGTTTTACTATCCAACCACAACGTAACGATGCGACGTCGTAAACGATAACGATTTCTCTCTCTCGAAATATTCGAATGAGTGACATCTGTCGTCATAAATTATTTACATTTTGTTTTAAATAAAAATAATTTCAATAATTTCCTTGTTTGACAATTCGTTTGTCAAATTTATTTACATTTCTTAGGGAATTTGAGGAATTTCATCGAAAAGTAGGTCATACTGTTTTTAAAAAAATGAGAAAATCAGTAGAAGTTGTCAGAAAATTAGAAAATTTTACGACGATGTGAGAGAGCTCAACGACATGTTCCATTTCATTTTCCTATAGGAATATCGCAATCGATTGCGACGTCGTTGCGTTGTGGTTGGACAGTTAATTGAAAATTTCATGTCCACGAATTTCTCTTATTAATTATTCTTCAAAGCTCATTATTTTGCCTGCTGAAATATAATACAAATGTTTGAAGTAAAAAAAATTTTTATTGCTGTCAAAATCATACGGTTTTCGTTGGAACTTTTGGAATGAAACATATTTTTATGATAAAACGTAGACAACACTTTTGAGGGGAAATTTTTGAAGTCATACGATAGTCTATGTATTTCGACGCCGTCGTATGCTGTAAACACATAGAATGTAGCTCACCGACCTTAGTGTCGCCGTCATTGGCAGAGGCTACCTTTTATTTTTTTCTCGTTTTTCATAAGAGCCTGTGTAATTTTGACAAAATGCAGCTACAATGCCGCTGAGCTACATTCTATGTGTTTACAGCATTAAGCCTTTTCGTTGCTCTCATAAGGTTTTGTTTGGCCCATATTACATTGCAAACAGTTGTTCGATCAAACAGTCACATTGTTTTTGTTATCTGTACAAAGCTGTCAACTCTTAGTTCATCCGTGAGAGAATGAAAACGGATGAACTGTTGGCACAGCAAATACTCTGTTTGCAGGCGATGCGTGCAAACTACAAACAGAACAGAGTTGTTGTGTGGTGTAATAAAAAAGGTTGCATGTTTTGGAGTGAAAAAGCTGCACTTATACCGGAAAAAGGAGAAATGCGTGAAAATAATTGCACAAAGCAACTCTAATTATGTATATATACTACGGAAAGTGTTCGACTGTTGTGTTTGCAATGTAACATAGCAAGTGTCATGTTACATTGCAATTTTTTTATTGTTTCAGTTTGTTCTTTGTTTTTGTTTTCTGTACAAAACTGTCAACGCCGAGTTCATCCGTGAGAGAAAGAGAGCCGATGAACTACGGAACCCGCAATCAAAAAATTTGCCGTCGACGGCTCCAAATTTCAATCAAAACGGTGTTCTTGTGTGGCGTAATAAAAAAGTAAGCACATTTTGGAGTAAAAAAGATCCTCTTTTATCAGAAAAAGTAATTTTGGGTGAAAATAATTGCTCAAAGCAACTCTTTATTTCTGCAACCAATTCCATCCAAGTAAAAATTTACTTCGTTGGCTGCGATTGCTTATTATTTTTCGTGCTTTGAACAAAATGTTTAGCGTTTGTTAATAATTTAAGTAGAATTTCCTCTAATTCTTTAATTGTTTGCATTGTTTATCACTTTTGATATTTGTAATGCCTGCAAAAATCGCAAATCGGTATGAAATACTACGCATAGTTCTAATACTATTTTTGACAGATTGCTGGCAAACTGATTGCAATGTAACATACCAGCACATAAAAAATTGTTGAGAGAGTAAAATATTCCAATTTGTAGCAATCAAAAAATTGCAATGTAACATGGCACCAAGCAAACAGATTTGACGGGAGAGTAAAATAGTTCATTTCTTTGGACTGTTTGATCGAACAACTGTTTGCAATTATCTACATTCCCTTGTTTTATTTTGTCACTAGCGTAACGATATGTTTCACTTAGTATAATAAACCCGATGTTAGGGAGTAAAAAATTTCATACTACTTTAATTGGCACGGAATTTTTTTGAGTCGGGCCTCCACTGGATGTTATTATGTTCTAATACGGCCAACAACGATATATGTGGGTCTAGCTGCACCCAGGTATCACGAATATGAATGTAAGTTGCAAATGTAAAATACTAATCACACCACACATTTTATAAACTTAATTCTTTCTGAAAGTGTTAAAAAAAGTAGTTTACGGATATCATGGAATATGATAACCATATCTTAATAAATGACAAAATAAAAAGGCTAAAATCATTGAAAAGGGTCTGACCAAACCCTGGTGTATCCATAAGGGTTAAGAAACTTTTTCGGAGTGATCGGAAATATTCCCGACGTCAAATATATTTACTATACACATTTCAATTAACACGAACCACTTGGTCTTCCATCGCATCGAAGAAAACAGCTCAAATAATACGTTTTTTCCTTTGTATGGAGGACGGGTTGCTGTTGAAGGTGAAAAAATTACTATTTTTGAAAAGCGTTGCAAGCGTGGGTCGAGCACAGGCGTAACCACACTTTAACTGTGGTACCTATATTAGTGCGTCGTGCGTTGCGTGATCACTACTACTGCAAAACGACGATGCTTTCAACCGAAATTGCTACGTAGCTAAATAAGTGCGTAGAGCTTTGCGTCGCTGTTAAAATGAAATTGGAACACTCGGTCTTATGGAAGTGGCTGAAATAAGCAACGCACAGAAGTGAAGTTGGTATGCGCTACGAAGTGAAGTTGGTATGCGTTGCGAAGTGAAGTTGGCGGCAGATGTTCATGGGCGTGTGAATGTTTAAAATCTTGTCAGAACATATGTTGAACCAGCGCTGGTATTTCGGTTTAGCGCAGCATCGTTTTTAAGACGCAGTCCAAATGCAATGCAACGCAAGAGCACTAATTTAGATACCACAGAATGCTCTCAATATCTAAAAATGAAAAAAGTCTGTGCTGCCAATATTTGTTGCTTATATTGTTCTTGCATTGTTGTCGAATTTTGAATTTTTGTGCATAGAAATGTAAAAAGCAATATGCACGTGGATTTTATCATGCATATACGCATCTCAGATACACATGTGTTTTGGGCAAAAGATATTTATATGCGTTGCCAAATTTTAATGACTCCTACATATATAAATGCAAACGATTATTTTAAATTATAGGTATTTCGGCTTTTTTGATAAGAATATTTTTTTCAGATATACATATTTATATAATTGTAGAGTTTGCGATGGATGATATAATATATACATACTGTTTTCTAATTATAAATTCAAAGTTGATTTTATTTGCTGTTGTTTTTTTTTACAAAGTTGTTTTTATTTTACCGAACCAGCATGTTTCATTTCTTTATTGTTTGTATTTACTTCCTCTTCATGATGACAATGCAGATATGTTTAACACTTTCCCCCGCGGCCTCTCTCCATCAATTAGTCGTTAGTGTATAAGCACATCGAACAGCGTCAGAACTTGCTAGCGTCAAAAAAGTTGACCCAAAATGAATACGACAGACGTTCGTCAAAATTTGTTTACATTATGTCCGCCGTTTGTGCTATATGTGTTGTTTCTTCAGCAAAATTGTTGTGTCTTTTTGTTCGAAATTGTGGTTTTCATTTGTTTGCATATCAAATATCTGCTTTTTGTTTTTGCTTTGTTTTTTTTGGTTTTTTCATTTCTTGAAGAATTTGGCATCACTTCATTATTTATTTATTTATTAAGTATTTTAGACGAAGAGTAGGTAACACCATAAAAAGGAGCGTAAGCTCGGCGTCAGTAAGAAAAAAGAATCGATCCGATCGAAGCATCATGAAGCCGAGCGTCAGAGAGCAAAATTGTCCAATAATGTTTGTACAGTAAATTATTTTTTGACGCTTTTCGATGTGCTATACATTTAAGATCCAGTTTGTGGACCGAATGCTAACTCACTGTGGTGAGTTTCTGTTATCTTTATACTGTTTCGAGCGAAACGTAATTATCGTATGGCGTTGTTCACCTCTGCGCCTTTATGGCCGGCGTCACGGCTACCATAACGATGCGTGCATCACTCCCTCATATTAGTTGGCTCACGAGATTGATAGAATGCACGAAAAAGTATTAGAGTCACCGCACACAATGATAATGTCAGTACCTGCGGTGTGAAGTTTAAAGCATTTTAAAGTAAACTTTAATATAATAAAAATATAATATAAAAAAATATAATAAAAATATTTATTAAATATTATTAGGTGACTGTATTTAAGAGGTGTATTTATCCTTCGTTATTGTTAAAAATACATTTTGGAAATTTTGATTTGGAATACCTCATGATTGATGTTCATCCAAAAACATTTCCTTTAGAATTGATAGCTACCAGCGATGTGTAAGCACCTTATGCAGCTGTACATTTTTGTGTCTTGTAAAATCAGTATCAAATACAAAAACATAGCGGACTTGCGTAATCTTGTGTTTCATCATTCTTGGCCGGCCCATTTCACACGACACGAATCAACCAATCAAAGTTGGTGATGTTCGCATCGTGATAACAAGTGTGATTCGGTCTATGTCTTTCAATGTGTGCGCGTGTGTTTTACAATTTTTTTTAGTTGGAATTTAAAGAATTATCCCTGCAAACTTTGCAACCGATTTCTCTGGTTTAGTCGAAAACGAGTGCTTGGAGACTTCATATCAATTGGAGGATCAAATCCACGTTAGTGTCCACTTCTCATTTTTTTTCTCGTATACACTCATTGTCGATACATATAAAAAAATCGAATTGTGATGAATGGGGAAAAATTGTCATTGAGTGAAAAATTGTAATTTTGAACTTTTGTGAAAAATATTAATATAACAAATAAATTTTTTATGAAATAAACGGCATCTGTAACTTTTTGCCTACGTGTATAAAAAGGAACCTTCAATTCGGAGATATATTTTATTCCTCTATAAATTTATCGATTAAAAAAACCGACGTAACGTGACAAACGTTGACAATTTATATTTTTCTGGCTTATATTTGCATGTTTAAAAACAATTGAAGTATATGAAATGAATTTGGTGAGAAAAATATCGAAATAAAAATTTAATGTTTGTTGTGTGAAAAAATAATTACGAACCGAATTAGATGTAATTTGCTTCGAAGGGAGATCTATTTTCCCAACAAGATTGTGCGAATATACAGGAACAGTTTAAAAAAATACACCAAGTATAAATCTTAATGTAACGTCATGTAAGTTTTTTTATATAAAGCATAGAATAAAAGATGAAGGTAACTTAAATCTTATTTGTCTGTAAATTCAACATAAAATATATGATAAATACTCCAAAATCAGTAAAATCGAGCAAATTCAATAGAATATACGTTTCAAAATTTCTTTTCTTTATTTCTCCTGTTTTTAGTCACTTTAATAAATCCCACACCTTCGGCTCTACATGCTTAATCTTGCTGCCCGACCAGTGGAATTATCTTCCATTTTGTTAAAAATTCAACGCAATACATTTTTCTGACTTATCAGTGTATTTGTGCATACACTACTAATATTTGATGAAAACAATCGAGTGTAAGCTCTGAGAGCTCTTTCAAATATACAGAAATGACGCCTTCATCAGCTGTTGTTTGAAATACTGCGTTTTCTAGAACGTTAGACTAGTTCCCAATTTATAATTTAACAGATTTTCAATGAAACAATTGGAAAAAGGAAGACAATTTTACCTGATTTATTAAATTTTTTTATTTGGGCTTATATTTACGGTGTGTACCAAGCTCCGATTGTGTTGTTGTTATTCTTACTGTAGGTTTTGGTGCTGATCCTAACAACAACAACAGAAATTGAGTCTGGACTCCATTAAGTCCAGAATTGTAGCCCTTTGAAATTTAACCGCCGATATCTCTGAAACTATAACGTATATCCGGTTGGTGTTAGTACCGTTGTAAAGGTATTAATCTTATTAAAAATACGTTTCAACCAGCGTTTTCTCCAAAGCTCATGCACCGATATTGGTGAACTGTATAAAGCTAAGGATCTCTACTTTCTAAATATTGAGATAATTATGCTTAATTTATTATTACATATTATAATACTTAGAAAAAAATTAATGAATAGAAAAAATAGTTCTAAAAATGTTAAATTGTGTTTATTTCCGGAAGTGCTCGGTTTTCGATGAATTATTATTTTACATAAATGAAAGATATTATTAATGCCTTTACAACGTTACTAATACCATCCGGTTATAGTTTCAGAGATATCTGCGGTTAAACTTCAAAGGGGCTGTAACTCTTGCCCCAATAGGGTCACGGATCAATTGTTGTTGCTGGGGTCAGTGCCAAAACATATAATAACAACAACAAAATTGAGGCTCCGTGCCTAAATATGTTCCTTTACTTCTTGTGATTGTGAAATTACTGTTTTTTTTAAATTATAAGTAGATTCAAATATATCCAATGTGCAGTGTGCCTTTAATATATCAGTCAAATAACTTTAAATAATTAAAGATGTGGTGCAGTATATACAGGGTGTAACGCATAGGTGGTAAAAAAGCTAGGACGTATAGTTTGGATCGAGACAGGAAAGCCAAATATGTGCCATATATGTCAATCGCGTATTAACCTTACCCGTTAAGGTTAAGGGTATATTCACTATGTCACGAAATGTGTAACGCATAGAAATAGATATAGATAGAAATAGATAAGATAGATATAGAAAAGTATATACATATTTATATTCTTGATCACCGTCACCTCCTGATTCGATTTAGCCATGTCCGTCTGTCTGCCTGTATGCAGAAATATTTTGTTATGGTGTGCAGGTTGGTATTGAAAATGGACGAAATTGTTCAACGACCATACCTATTTTTATTAGAATTGTGATATTAGAGTTCGTTTATGACAACAAAATTTCGTTCCTGGGTATAGAGTAGCATTATCCGTTAATATGTGTGATCCGCCCACTTTTAGGTTACACAGGCAGATGAGGGTCTTAAATTGTTATATTGTTAAATATATAAACTTCCTGAATAAAACTTTACATAACAACTTATTTTCCAATAAAATGCAACATAAAACATTATAACAGCAAAATTAGGCGCGGGAATCTTGTTTTGCCGCGTAGTGTATTTGCCAGCAGTATGATAATGGGTGTCGAGCCTAACCCCCAAATAGTTCACAATATTTTTCGTTTTTATACGTTTCAGACTTTTAACTCAACTTCTTGTTCGACATGTTCTTTGGGAGTAGCAGGAATTCGGTCTTCCCTGTAGCCAAGCGGAGGCCCCTGTTTCGTGCTCTTTGTAGGTTTTTGTCAAGCTCGGCGATAAAGGTTTCGGTATTTAACTTTGAAACATTCCAAGTCCGAGTGCGCTTTTCTTGGCCGTTTTGGGCAGTACTAGGCAGTGTTGCAATGCGGTAAGCGACATATTGGTGCAGCGGGTTATTTCTTTTGATATTAGGGTGATGTTTGGTATGATGCCCTCGCTGCCGCTGCCTCGCTAACGTGTCTCATGAAAGTGGGCGACGATCCTGTGTTAGCTACTAAGAGCCCTAAACTGGCTATATCTAACACCGCCTGCCCCTGGAGTTTGTATAAGACGATGTCGGTTTCTTGCTCTATAGCGAGTTTTTCCATAAGCGCATCGGCAGTGGTGCTTCTATGGATGTTTGGATATGTTGTATGGATGTTCATTTGTCTTTACTGTGTATCGCGAATCTGCTAGAGCCTGGGATATGATCCACAGCTTTGTGTCTCGCTTCGCAAAGGTAGCATTTAGGAGGTTTGGTGCAATCCTTTAGCTTATGTCCTGGCTCAGCGCATCGAATACAAAGATCCTGCCACTTTGTCTGGCACGGTGCAGCCCAATGCTTGGTGACCGGGTCCAAAGTATTGGAAGCATCTCTTGATGTCTGGTGGTGGCTTCATTCATTTTATCCACCCGTCTAGGATGCGACCGCCTTTTATGAACCTGTGACGTACGCCTTCGCTTGCTCTCTGTTATATGGCGCCGTGATGTGCACACATCTGTTCAGGTGTACCAGTCAGAGTTTTTTCCATGGCCTATATTACTTCTTCTCGGGTGGTGAACGAGTCCAGGTCTCGAACTTCAGTGGTGGCCTTCGGCTTCAGATAATCATTTAAGTTTGGTTCTATCTTAATTCCTTTCTCAAGCTGGTGAATCGCTTTCACTTTGGACGTCTTCCTTGCTACAGAGGTTATGCAAAACGTCAGCATAGCTGTGGCCCTTTTCTGGTTTGATGAGGATGACATCTGGTCGCGGGTTAACCCCTTTCACCCTGTTTCTGGTCTGTTTGTTAGCGTTGACCGCTTTTGGTGTGGTGTGCCCTTCTCCTCTTGGTCCAATGCTTCCCCTTTAGTGCCTTCTTTATTAGTACGTGTCCGTTTCTTGGATACCGTTTGCCATCTACCAGTTTTGTTTTTGGGGAATCTCTCGCCGGTCTACGGGCGATCCTGGTCTGCGGGCTGGAGGCTTCCCGTTTTGGCCTAGTTACTGACGATTGGTTTTCGTTTCCCTTGGGTATTTCTTTGGGCACAGATAGCTTGCCGTGTGCCCTCTTCATTTTCCGAAGCAAGACTCGTATCTTCACAAATTCTTCCTCTTTTGCGGTCTTCATTTACCTAGATATATACTCCTGGCCGGGTACATGTGTATACTGTGGCCATGCAGGTCTGATGTGGGGGTGTAGTTCGCTGCGCTATCTTGATTTTGGAGACCTTCTTTGTCTGCGGGTGGCAAGTTTTTGCCTGTTGATGTTTATGCGTACGACTCTTTTCCGGAAGATGAAAACTCCATCAGTTTTCGTGTTTGCTTTTTTGCCTGTTGTTGTTGCTTCACCATGTTCAATTTTTAAGGGTCCTCGCTTCAAGCCGCTATCTCCGTTCGTTGTACAGTCGCTCTTTTTGGTCTGCGTGGTTATCTATGCAATGCAGCGAGGCCATGCAAGGGTTTAGACTGCTCCTTATGAGAGTCACTGTTCAGAGCCAGGACGAGCACTAATCAGGAGCGTTACTAAGCTGAACTTGTATCGCCAACTTAATGGTGATATAACTTCCAACGTACTTGAAGACCCGCCATGGTTTTAACGGGACCGAAGGAAGCATTAGCATTAGCCTGAAAGCCATTTCAGCAAGGTGTCACTCTTGTGTACCGAGGTAACAGAATACTATAGCCCCAGCCTGAAAACCCGATTCATATTGTCGAAAATACATAACGGTTACGGTTGAACTTTCTAAATTATGGCCTCGTTTTGAGTTGTGCACAAAACGTTGCTTATTTCATCGAATCTATAAGACTTGATGTGATCGTTCGGACGTTACACATATTTTCCCATATGAAAACAAGTAATGGGTTGTTGTTGTTTTGAATGAGTTACTTTTGTATCACTTCAAGCTTAGAAATGGAATTTCAAGAAGGCAAAAATCAGCATTACGATATCTTTTTTTTCGCTTTTCATCGAGGTCAAAAGATTGGAAGATTCGGGAAGTGTGTAGAGAAGGTTTCATAGGTTAGTCAACTGCACGAAAATTATTCGCGAATTTTAAAAACGGCGACTTCGAACTTAACGCCTCGCAGCGGAAGACCTTCGGAATTCGACGTGGACCGTTTTAAGGGACATCCGAAGAAGGACGGTCGCGAATTGACAGAAACACAGCTGTAATCATCAGACTCTTCTCAATAATTTTATTTATTTATTTATTTCTCTATTGTTTACATTTTCACGGAGCGGTCGCCATTTGTTGTATCGAAAAATTTGTACGCTATTTTTGTCAGAGCTGCAGTACTGACAAGCAAGCAAAAAAAAAAACAAATTGCTTCGCTTTTTACAGAGCAAACGTCAAAGTGTTTTTAAAGAATACACTTGGCTATTGTCTTGATAAATCAACGCAATATTATGTGAAGTAATATTAATTTGAAAGTTATTGAACTCAGAATGACACAACAAAGAAAATATAATTATAAAAATATAGAATATGTACTTTAGGTTACGATTGAAGTTTTAGGTTTGGGAATTTTCTTTTTCTTTCAAACTACTTCAACATCTAATTTTCTTGTTAATTTTTCTATTGCAGAATTGTTTTTTGTTAAGAACAATAACTTCAACAAGAATAAAATTTAATCGTGACTGCCGTATCAATCATACAAAAACAATCTCACAATAGCTGCTGATAGAACAATCCTTCACCTCGTAGAGATAACGCAACCACATCGAGCATTGTCAGTACAACAAGAAAAACATTTTCCTACTGGAATTTTTCTTTATACTTACTGAACAATAGATAAATTTGAGGAGAAGCAGTTGGGCAAGAACCTACAGAAAATTGAAGATCGGCATTTGGAAAGAATTTGGTGGAAAGAAATTTCTCGTGAAATACATTTAGTTACAAATTTATTTTAAATTTTGTGTGTTTTATCTTCGTCTTCAAGTGAGAAAATTAGTTTTTACTGTTATTGAAGATTTTAGTTCTATAGTGTTAAAACCAAATCAAATTCTTGTCTTAATTCAGATATATAAAATAACATCCAACAAAACAGCAACAAATTTAAATATAATGGAACGCGAATCAAACCCAATGCAACCGATGTGCCGCTCAGGATGCGGTTTCTATGGTAATCCAGCTACAGATGGTCTTTGTTCCGTGTGTTACAAGGTGAGTGGTTTACTTTGCATTCAATACTCATTAAGTTTCCACACTCAATTTGGCACGTCTTTATTTAGGATTCGTTGAGAAAAAAGCAGCAACCACCTGTTAGCAGCACGTCCGTATCAGTTCCAAGCCCACAGTCAAGCCCTACATTTAATCCAGCCATTACACTAACTAGCACTGCACAACCGACGATACAAAGTTTACAACAACAACACAATGAAATAAAAGAAGTAAGTAAAAAAAATAATTAAGTAAAGTAAGTAAGTAAAAAATTGTTGCATAAAAATAGTTGCATAAATTGTATACAAAAAACTAAATATGAATATTTAAAAATGAATGTGATGCGGACAAAAATAATCACCACGAAGAGATCGAATCAATAAAACAATCGCCACGAAGAGTCCGAATCAACAAAACAATCGCGAAAAGGCTCGAGTAATAATCGTACAATCAATAGAAGCATGCCATTATTGTAGGAATCAGCATTGCTATGCTTGTTGTTGGTCGATATTTCGTTTTGCTTTCATTTAGTGTCCGACTGAAATTCTGTGCCTGTTGCTGGTGGATATTTAGTTTTTGGTTTTTACATCTAAGTTGTTTTTTACAAACCACAGATGTGCCCAGATAACACAATATTATTTCCATGCCTGTATACAAAAAAATTTTGGAGGGTAAATGAAAGCAAAAAGAAAATATTGTACAAAAGAGAACCACAGATAAGAACGAGTATAATGGTTGTATTACTCTCCCACTCACCACTCCCACTCTCCGCCCACTCATCTATAAATTTCTCCTACGGGTGTGGCTATAAGAGATTATAAGGGCCAGGCTCTCTTGTTTCTTTGTTTTACTAAAAGCTTTTAATTCATGTCAAACACAAATATCGAACTATTTTAAAGAGTCCAGTGAATTAGCAATTTTCTATAGATTGTTGCATATTTTCTATATAAAATATGGACATAATTTGTTGAAAAATTGAAAAAGTGCTATAAAATGAACATGGGACTTGTCAACAATCTTTGTTGGTTTAGACATCACAACCGATATCAGTTTTGATTTTGTCAACATTAAATTCAGTGAAAATGTACGAACTGAAAAACCAATAGGATATAATGCAGTAAACGAATTCCGACAAGATAAATTTAGAACTGCATACAATTTTATACTATAAGTATTGGTTCCAATATATCAGACTTTTATTATTATTATACTACTTCTATTTTTATTTTAAGTTTTCATTCAAAAACAATAAAATCGAATCGATGTGTTTCTCGAGTTCAAGATCAAAAATTATCATCTCACATCGCACAAAGTCGGTGTAAATAGTCTTCGTTTGAGTTTAGCGTCATTCGTTGCCATGCCTTTTCGTTCAAAAAAGCGAATGTCAACGAATTCTATTGTCGTTGTGTTTTGTTTTCAGCAGGCTTTCAGTAGTCAAGGCTTGATTCCAAAGCAAAAGAAGCATGTGCTTGAAATTTGTGTTGTGTCTTGAAAGTGCGTTTCAAGACACTTGTGCAGAGGTTTTACCATAGAAGTGAGAGTTAGAATATGTCAACTACCTAATATATGGTAAAATATGTAAAAGCCAACTCTAAAACAGTGGCGACGGAAGTTTGATGCTGTGGGATTATCTTTTATACCCTGCATCCGAAGTTGAAATAGTCAAGGGAAAGAGTGAAATATGACACGCAGATCCTTTGCTATGTAGAGTATTCAGGTATTACAAAAGGGCACAATTTTCTACAGCCACGCCTGCTTCTTATACTAAGACTGAAGGAAACTTTATATCGGAGTGGTACATTTAATCTAAGGCTAGGCGGAACCACTATTTACAGTTCTTGCTGAGGCGTAGGTTTAAGAGGGTATTATGACTAATGAAAGTTATGTAAAAATTTCGAAGAACACTTGTCGGAGAAAATATTCCTTAGCAAATGTGTGACTTTAAATTTAAATCAAATAAGCGATCTTGGGAAGGTGCTCTATATATGGTACTTAATTTCTACTACAAATTACAGCAGATCGATTCTATTCCAAAAAGGGAAATGCAGTAGTACTCGTACAAAACAAAGATTTTTCGACGTACTGTAAATTATTTTATATAAATATGGTTTTTAATAAAACGGGCCATTTTATTCATTCAAATTTAATTACAGAAGTAAAAAGGGAAATTAACAAAATTCGTTTTATTCAACCTTAATTATGGTCGAACTGACACTTCTATAACGTTGTTAAAGTTAACGGAATTAAAAAAATTAAATATATTAAAAAAACTTTCAAAATAAAAAACTTACGAATGAAAGTAGTATAAAATAATGTTTTCCTTCTCAGTGATATAAGAAAAGTTTCATTTTGCATTCATTCTAACATTTTATATTTTACTATAAAATCCTATGCACAGTTTTGTTAAAAAGGTTTGTATAGAAATCAATTAAAACCATGTTAAAAGTGGGCGAATAACGCACATATTCGGCTCATTAAGGATTAATGCTACCCTATACCTAGAAATTTTGTCGACATAATTCAAAAACTAACGCTGATATCCCATTTCTAATAAAAAGTAGGTGTGACCGTTGATCGATTTCCCCCATTTTCAATACCAACCTTTACGTAACAATAAAGGATATTTCTGCGAAATCAATTGCTTTCCGATATCTTCACCGGTTCGTGATTTCCACACACGGACGGACATTGCTACATCGTCTCGTGAGGTCACGCTGATCAAGAATATGTATAGTTTTCTATATCTATCTTCCCTATATATGTGTTCAACATTTCTTGACATAGTTAATATACCCTTAACCTTAAAGTGTAGGGTATAAAAAGTCAAACCTGCTGGTCCAATCATACTCGAGCCCTTTACATCCAAAGTGAGCTTCATCCTCTATATGAAATTGTATGTTAAAATACTGTATACTTTTGTCCGATCTCTCGGAGACAAACCTTTTTTAACGCCCGTCCGTAGGTTTTCCAGTAAGTACTTCCATCCGCCTTTTAGTCTGTCCGTCTGTCATTTTAAAAAAAGAATACTTCTAATCAGAATGGAATTAGGCTTCTTCAAATGCAAAGCTAACACTTTATAGCTGAGCTACATCCTCCATATGAAAATTTATGTTTAAATATTGTATACTTTCATCCGATCGTCACTCCCAGCTACAAGAAATTTTTTCCTTCCGCCCGTTCGTCTGTTTTAATTAAAAAAAGCAGAAATAGTGTTAACTTTGGCCTGGCCGAAGGCTATTATGCTAGGCAATTGTTTATTTTTCCCCTTTTGAATGCCAAGAAGTTTCTAATGATGGAGAATATTCATGCCAAAGTTGTTTTATTTAATTAGTGGGCGGACCACGCCATTTTTGTGGCTGATTTCACATTTCTACTAGCTGAGAAATTGAGCTCTAAGCATGGATGAATTTATATTCACTATGGAAAGTAGGTCTGGCAATTTTCCGATTTTCCCCATTTCCAATACCAATCAGTTTATGATGATAGAGAATATTCGTGCCAAGTTTGATGAAAATATCTATTCGTTCTGAAGCAACGAAACCAGCCAACTGGAAGCATTCTTTGGATGGCACCCGATGCAGGGTATGCAGGAGCGAAATTCGTACTCCTTCCTGTTGGACGCAATCAACAATTTTAGTAATTCGTGTTTTTAGTAAAACTATGGAAATATTTGATAGTTTTTATTCAATAGTTCCAAACACTCATTTTCACCAACTTCCGATTAACTAGCCTCTGGTTAACGACAAATTGTAGGAGATTTTTATGTGCCCGTTGGCACGTACAGTTGTGAAAACGGGACCCTTATCAGTCAGCTACTACGGAATTAGGTAAGGTCAGGAAAAACAATCAACAACGAAATCTTAGTTTAGTGGAGTTGCACTCTCTGTGCAAGAAAAATATAGCTTTTGGTTAGTCCGGCACCCTATCAATATGGAAGATCCTTGTCCCCATGCTAGAAGTTGAAATTGCTACCAGATGTCGCATGAAAATACAGCATATTTGGATTGCCGATTGTTTTTACCGAATCAACATTTTACCTGCAACATTTTATTGCTGGGTAAAATGTTATTCTATTGATTTGGGTGAATGTAATTAATTATTGTATTAATTAGTTCACATTTGGATTGTTTGTGGCTATCGGAAAACAGATACAGCGCTAGGTTTTTGTATTTCGTTTACAGTGTTTTTACTTTAAACTTGTGTTTGGTTTATAAGTACAAAAATAGTTATGTGTAGTTCACATTGAAATTTGAAGACGTCATAAATTTTTTAGTTTCCAAATTAATTGATTAAAAATTTCAAATAAAAGCAGAAAATAATTCGCCGTTCAATTATTGTTCAACCAACTGATCTAAAAAAGGATCAATGTATTTAGTTGCGGTTTTTATATTCACAAAAGAAAATTAACGTTAGTTTAACTAAATAAATGTTCCTTTCCAATATCCTGGATATATCTACATATCAACCAATAAAATACACATCATATACAACATATGGCTGCTTTAAATAAAACTAATGCAGATGTTGCTAGTAAGTGTAAAAGAAACGGAGAGAAATTTAGTGAAGTTGTTGATGGCAAGGACTCAGCACAGTAACAGCATAAAGACAATTTACTAAATAGCACATTAGAAGCTGAAGAAGAATTTTTTCTTGCTGTAGTGTCTTTTTCGAAATCTTGTCGACGATAAAAAGTTACATGCCCAACTGCAACTACAACCAGCACAACGCCAACAACAGACTTCTTAAGATCAGCAGCGAATCCTGAGCCACAATTAAAAAATATATAAATTGCATAATTTTTCACTACCGTTTATTTGTAATATACAAGAAATTAGCGGTGAATTAAAAATACTTGCGATAAGCGAATGTCCATAGGATGCGAATAGTTTCAAAATAACAAAAGTGAAAGAGAGTTCGTAATTTCCCTCAAAATCACTAACCTCTGGTATGAACACGTATCGAGAAATTCATTAGTAGTCCAACTAACTAATTGAAAATAAATTTAAATTTCAATCCAGATGAGTCGTGTTTAAAAACAACTTCAATAAATAATACAAATCCTATAATTGAAACGTTCAATAACAACATCAAAGTGCCGAAATCGACAAGTATACCATCGTGCACAGCAGCGCACACTACGATCCTTAACGCGCAGCCACTTCTCATTAATTTATAGCAATTCGCCTCAAAAACGCAAACGTTGCCAGGTGTACCAGAAACAAAAGTTTCTCAGTCTATCTTATGGAAGACAAAAATACCAATGGCAACCCCAGTGGTAAAAATGGGGCCAAGAGCAATGAACCAAGCAACGATTCGAGCAACAATGTCAACAACAATAGCACCAACAATAACAGCACCAACAATAACAACGTCAACAACAATAGCACAAACAATAACAGCGCCAACGCAAACTCGGACAACGGAAATGAAGCTGAGAATAGTTCCAAGAAGAGCGCGCCAACAAATGCGCTTACTAATACCGCCAGTAGTTCAGCTAGGAAACGGGTAATACATCTCTCCCTCTCTTTTGTTTTTCCATTTTTTACTTCCGAGTTTTCAATTCCATTCGCAATCGAAAAAAGCGCCAAAGCAGAATGGAGTGGCGCACATGAAAATGTTTTTTATGTTATACTGCGCAGCCAGTTTGCAGTATCGATTCTAATTTTTGTATTCCTTCTGTTGTTGTACTGAATATAACTATGTCGTCGATGTATAATTCTACTATATTTTTATTAATAAGTTGCCGAAATATGCAATTCACATACCTAATGACAGCGGGTGAATTACAAAGCCCTCCTTCGTTACGAACGCTGTATATTTTCTAATTGCTTCCTTCAACTGACACGTGAAAAAAAATATTTTCAAATCTATCACCGTATAAAATTTTGAATGTTGAATTTTTTCCCGTACATTATCGATTAAGGGTACTGGGAAACCATCCTTGAGCACCATGCTATTCAACATACGAAAATCGATGCATACTCTATGAGATCCGTTTTTATTTTTGTTTACGACAACTGAAATTTAATGTTGATCGATGGATCACATCCAACCGTAAACATTCTGCTACCTGTGTCTTTATCGTTTTCTTGTTGAGGTGTTAACCTACTTGGAGAGTGGCGTAACGGAGAAATATTATCTGGCATGATTTTCATCTCAACTTGGCAGATTTTCTCAGGCGTTGGATCATAATTTATTAACATTCGCGTTATTACTTGTTTCTGTTGAAATGGAGTGTCGATATGTTCGTCTGATTCTATGATATTGTAAACATGCAACTGTCATGGATTATCGTGGATTAAACTGGTAGTCATTTGTATCCGATACAAAAGCGAACCATTCTATGAAGTCGTAACCTAGCAAAACATGGTATTTTATTCGATTATCAGGCACAACTTAAAAGATTGGGAACTTTGAGTACATATATTTGTATTTAACCTGTAAAGCTTCCTAATGTATTTGTGGGAACATTACCTAAACCATACTCGTAGAACACCGAATCGCTGTTTTTTAAATCTACTTCCCTGAAATTCTTTTTATAGACGCTGTCTTGTAAAATTGTCACATCCGAACCCGTGTCTATTAGTGCAGCTAATTTCAACCGTTTATTGTTATTTGTTTGATGCGCTACTTGTCTACAATTAAATTGATTACTTCAACATTTGCTTGTAAGCAGTTTTTGGCTATATGCCCGTTCTTGTGGCACTTAGAACATTTCGTAATCGACTTGCACGACGGTCGTTTATGGTCCGTGGAACCGCAGTTAAAGCAGTACGTCACTCTCTTCTGTGTTTCACATTTTTACGTTCAGGTATATTACTAGATTTTTCAAGCTTATTTTTTTATTCTTGTTTGCACATTCTTTCAAATATTTCATATTGTTCTCGTAATTCTTTAATGACCGTTGCCGAATAAAGAGAGTATTTTATGCCACTCTTAATGTTCAAATCATGAACCATATACCGAATAGCTGATGCTTCATCGATATTACCCATTGCCATCAAGAGTCATCAAGAATAATGACGGATATACGGGGTATTAAATGCGTTCTAACTAATTCATTAAAATACGGGACCATAACTAATGCAATTTTAATATTTATTACTAAACGTGTTCGGCACACTTATTATTCTGACCAACCAAAAACTTGTGTTGGCCAACCAATTAACCAATTAACCAAAAGTGAAGTTGTTTTTTAGAGTTTGTAAACATATGTTAAAAACTGACTCATTCTTCGAGGGATATTAAAAAATATATGAAAACCTTCTTTGAAAACAATATGCTCACACCGATTATTTTGTCCAGCACTGCATAAAAACATTATTTTTGTTTTAGAAAGTAAATGAAGAAAATTCGACCAACACCAGCGAACCAGCAGCAGCATCTGGTCCATCTACTTCCACACAAGCAGCTGAAGAAGAAGACAAAGACAAGGAAGAAGACAAAGACGCAAAAAAAAAAAAAAATCGCTGCGCTGAGTGTCGCAAGAAGGTTGGCTTAACAGGTAAGCAAGATGAAAATCGTTTGAAGACTGTGGACCTTAATTTCCAATAAAGTTTATTAGGACAGACGCGCAGAAACTTACAAAATATTTAGGATAGATAAGATGAAATTGGGATGAAAAAATTTTTTAAAGACCTCTTTATACGGGAATATACCATAATCAATCAAGTCTGGAACGATCATAGCAGTAATTCCAAGACCACGACTACGACTACAAGACTATTACAGTCAGGTAGTGTCAGTGTCCAGAATTTGTAAATAGAACGTTTCGTCCAGTTTAAATTACATTTATTGGTATGCGCTTGACGCTAAACCAAGTTTTTGACTTACTGGCCGCCACGGAATTTTCGACTGTATTTCATGTGCAAAAAAAAAATACCGGAAATCCAGAAAAGGGCACGGGTGTTCATGTTTATTTATAGATTAACTTTACCATGAATATATTTTATTATATTATATGCGTGATGTAAATACATACACCACCCATATTTTTTCCGGCTTCAGCGTTTCACTTGCAACAGGATTTGAACTAGCAACTTGACTGGCAAGATCGGATAGCTATTTCGGAACATGCCTTTAACTTTACCGGTTATTTGTACGATTAATTTAAAAGTTGTTAGCTAAAAATATTAATCAAAATATTTGTAATATGTATTAAATAGTTTTTAACGTTATTATCCGTTCATGAAGTAACGACATTTAGTGGAGAATCCCAGAGTTTCGTTCATTCTGCCATAAAAATAACCTACATTTTAAGTATATAGAAATACGAAAATTTCCATATAGTATAATATTCTTAATACTTTTAATATATTAAAAAGAAATCTAATGGACATTAACACAAAGTTGTAAGCAAGTTATTGAATTATTTAATTGAAAATCTAATTTCTCCTTCTGTGACAGGTTTCCAATGTCGTTGTGGCGGACTTTTTTGCGCTGTGCATAGATACAGTGACAAGCACGATTGTAGTTTCAACTATCGGGAACACGGGGCCCAAGAAATCCGACGCAATAATCCTGTCGTAGTTGGCGAGAAAATACAAAAAATTTGAACTTTTGTGCCATCAGTTTTATAATATACAAGATAAATATATAAATATATATAAATAATAAATATACACATAATATATAAATATAAATTTAAAATATCAGCTAATAAGATTCATAACTAAAACAAACTAATATTCGTAACAAACACAACCACACACACTCACTATAGCAAACCACAGCAGATATTTATACCTACAATGAAAATGTATCATAAGCCGAAAATCTATGTATTGCAGATGAAGAAGAAGCGTAAGAAGAAAAAACACTAAAAGGAAGTTTTGCATATATAAATATAAAATATGATAACTAATTTTTTTTTAATTAGTTTTAAAAGATAACGAAAGAAAAATTTATTAATTCTTATATATTATATAATTATTATTATTATTATAAAAACAAAAATGAAAAAAAAAATAACTACCGATACTAAAAATATTTTAAAGCGGAAAACATTTGAACAGGGCGAAGAACGCAATAGAAAACAAAAAAGAATACGAGTGAATTAAAATATTATAGTATACATTATATTTTAAACAGAATTGAATCGGAATATATGTGAAAACATTCTAAAAGCTTTGTTTTTCGCACACACAATAATATTGTGCTTTATAACTTTCATTCTAAATTCTCAGTTTAGTAGTTGCTATGTTTTCATAATCAGTTATTTACTTTAATTTTATTAATATTTAGAATTTTGCTTTCAGCATCAGAGTTGTTTATTTTATTGAAATAATTCTAAAATATCTTAATATAAAAAATAAAAAAAAAACAAGAAGAAAATGTTTTATTATAAATTTATTTTTAACTAAACGTAGGCACACAATAGCTTCAAATTTAAAAATGAGAGTCGATAAGTTTAAAGAAATTTATTATAAAACATACGCTAAGTATAAAGTTTATCATTTTTACTTGCTCTGCGCGGTAACGCAGTAAATTCAGTAGTGTAAAATATAATAAAAAACCTACATACCAACTAGAAAATATCCAATTAATTAATATTGTATAATTGTACTAAAAGTTGTTATTTCTTTTAAGTTCGGCAAAAGAAGGAAAGAAAGCATTGAAATTTTTACCAACTACTACACATTTTGAAAGATTTTTTATTATATATTTTTACTAAGCTTCTATAAATATACTAAACCATCTAATAAAATATGTTAAAAAACATGTATGTAGTGCTTTTCAATTAGGTTGTTTTTTATACATACAGTATTTTTATTATCATGTTTGCATAATTTCCTTAACAATAATTAATCCCTTGCAATGATTTATGGACACTTGTTTTTCTATAATGGGATGTGTTTAACACATACGTTTCGTTCGTTATATTATGTTTCGTTATATAAATAACATAAAAAATTCTTTAAATGTATGTATATATATAGGATGCTTCGCATAAGAGGGGGCGAAAGGCTATTGCGTGTAGGTTGAGTCGAGACAAGAAAGAATCATATTAATTTACTTCACTTAATTTAATTTTTTAATTAAAAACAAGATTAAATACGAGTCGAGTATAAAAGTTAATAAAAGTCTTACAAACAGATATTAAAATTACAAATTGCATAATAAAATAAAAAGATATGAAGCGAATCAAACGTCAAAGCTGTGTAATAATGAAAAACCTGCCTGTTTTTAAGACACGTTAATATACGCAAATAATTATTACGTAAAATAAATCTCCGTAGTGGCTCTTGTCGTTCTCAATCAATGTAATGAAAATATCTTGAGTAAGGTCATTTTAATGCATAGAAAAATGTAAATATAAAAATAATACAATTTTTAATTCATTCAGAAAAATATGTTGGTATTTAAGTGAAAATTAACACTTAACAGAATGTTGTTAAAAGAATGAACACCGAACAGAATGTAGCATTGTAGATGTGCATTTGCTAAGATTTCGTAATGAATTATGCCGGTTGTCAGACATAAATCTTACATAAGTTATCTTATTTATCTTAAATAAATAAATAAATGAAATAACAGCCAAAGTAGAATGTTTCCATTTATTTGGATTTCTTTTTTTTTCTAAATTTATTATATTTTTAATGACTTTTTTATTAGTTTGAGATCTTGTTTAACAGGAAGCGCCTTATTGATATATATATAGAATAAAGTTATATAGTGTATGTTAATGTTGCTCGTTTCTCGTTAGTCTTATTAAAAAATTAGTGGTATTATTTTTATATATCGGGTTGGCTTATAAGTTCGCAGCGTTTTTTATTAAGTGCTTTAATGAACAAAAAAACAGTAATTACAACAACAAAGTAAGCAATAATGTATTCTCCATCACTGACGACCTGTTACCGCCTCTGGACCAATTTGTCGATGCCGTTTCGGCAAAAATCGGCCGGTCTGGTGTCGAAGAATTTAAGCCAGATTTTGAGGCTCCGTACACTTCGCAAATCTCCCGGGCAACTGCGGCAGATTTTTGACCTCGATGAAAAGCAGATGTCGAAAATGGTACTTTTTGCCTCCTGGAAATTCAATTTCTAAGCTTGAAAAATTATAGAAATTTAATTTATCTAAAACAACGATGATCGCAGTTTTGAAGCAGAATGAGCTCTTTCGAATGCATAAAAACAATATGCCAAAATGTAAACAAATCGTTCTAGGATAAAGGAAACAATAAAACGCTACGAACTTATTAGCCAATCCAATATAATATATAGTTATGCTTGTATATTTATTCATTATGTGTATATACTAGTATGTATACTACTAGGGTATATATGTATTCTATATATACAAATATGTATACACTTCTATAATTTTAAGGAAAAGTGGAAATTATGCAAATATGTTTTATAATAAAAATACTGTATATGCAAAAGTTCCATGAGTATATATTCCCCATTTTCCTTCGCGCTCATTTAAAATTATTGTCCGATTTATTAACTGGTTGTTTTGTTAAATATGTATATTCAAAACTGCAGTCGCGGCATTGAGAGATTACAATTGCATTCGTTTTTTTTTTAAATAAATAATTCACTTCAACTTCAAACATTAACGAGGAATTGCAAATTTAATTTAACATGATTTGATAACGAGATTGACTAATATTTTAAAGAAACTATGATAACAATAACGGTTAATGAACCACTGTAAATTTTAGTGGAAGACGAAATCATAAGTTTATTACAAAATTTGTGCAAAAGAAAAAAAAACAGTAAAACTAATCACTAGCTTTTAAATTAGTTAAATTATATTTTAGTTTTACTCTAAAAAGTTATAGTTAACCAATAATTTTCGAAATCAGAATCTACAATAAGCTAAGTATATAGGTGGTTTGAGAAAGGAATGACTAGTTTTACTAATCTAATCTAAATCTAATCTAAACTAATCTTAAATTATATTCTGTAAGTGAAAAATGAGAAAATGGTACTATTTGGATTGTGAAATTACCAATTTATAGCTATATATGTAATAATAACTAATCGTAGAAAACTTATTGAATATGAGACAACGGTCCTTTATCCGGTATCTGGACCTTTAATTTCAAACAATATATACATATATACGATTATATATAATACATATATATACTTTACATAACTAGTTATAATTAACCATTTATATTAATATATAATTAATTAATTTCGAAAAATGAATGAGGTGCAAATATTTTTGAAAATTTTGTGCAGTAATAATAAATATGAAGATTATAATAGCATCAAAGGCTTGTTTTTATTTGTATTATATAAAATGTAATACTAGTACATTTTATTAAATTCGTTCTGGAGCTTCAATCCTTACATCTAGTCAGGGTGTAATTTGTACAGTTATGTACAGTTTACTTACGAGTAGTGTTGCCAAAATGAAAATATAAGTTAATAAGTTAACAAATATCAAAGCAATTTTCTTCTGTAGGATATTGACACATTATTCTATTATTCTATTTTACTGATATTTTTTGAACGTATACAATGGAGGTCTAGACAAAAGATTTGCCATCGGCAAATAGAAGTACAATCATTACAAATAGTCCAAAATAAAAAGTGCGTGAAGTTAAATTCGTAAATCCGACGATAACATAGCAAAGATCTGAACCCAAAACGCGAATACGAATTCGTATTTTGTACCCATTCCAAAGCAATGGCTTCAATTGTAGCGCTCTTTTCTTTAACGAAATATATATTTTGAGCAACAAATATACATACATATTTCAAGGGAATAATATATATACTTCAAACATTACGCCTACTTTTGAAAAAATTTTAAAATTTGTGGAAGTGAGG
The DNA here is from genome assembly GCA_943737955.2 of Myopa tessellatipennis. Taxonomy (NCBI): domain Eukaryota; kingdom Metazoa; phylum Arthropoda; class Insecta; order Diptera; family Conopidae; genus Myopa; species Myopa tessellatipennis. The sequence goes on along the minus strand of OX031314.1, from coordinate 60,123,560 downwards.
TGTCTCCGACGGTAAGCTTCTTCCCCAATATTCAGCGATAAGTTTTGTTCTACGAAAAACATAACTTGGGCAAGTGGAATATAAGGTTCGATAGCCTACTCCAATACCTTTCAGAATCAGCAAAAACCTTTAGTGCACTCGGAAGGGTTTGGTCACCATGGTCATTTGAAGTTGGCCTTACCCAGTGCAATTTTTCATGATTTTTCAGCGAAAAATTTTCTTCAACGAAAAACATAACTTGGCCAAGTGGAATTTAAGGTTCCATCTTCATTGATAAAAATCTTTTTTCATCCAAGAAAAAAAAAATACATATCGCTCACGTTCAAAATAATTTCGATCTTTCCAACAAAACTATCAGTTGGGATGAAAAAAATTCTTATCTTCAAGTATTTCGACCCCTAAAGTTGAAAAAACTGCGTTGGATGACGAATAGCGATCGTAGAAGATGAGAAAACTTCGCTTCCGTACCATAACGATCTTCGGTGATGAAAAAATGCTGCGTAGGCGAAGAATCGATCTTTAAAGATGAAAGGTTTGGTTGGGTTAGCTCAAACATTTTCTAATTCACATAATTAATTTCAATTGAATCCAATTTTCACCGTGTGTATTAGATATTTCTGAAAATATATTTCAAATGTATGTATTCTCTCTGAATCGCTATCGAATCTGACGGGGGTCTGCATTTCGCTCCGAGTTCGCAGGTCAAAAATGTCATTTATTTTTCAAATTTCGAAAATTTGTTTTTTCATTGAAAACTAAAACATAAAAAAATTAGAAAACTGTAAATACGTAAACAAAAAACATTTTTGTGTATTATGTTGATTTAATTAAAAAATAGCTTATCTCATAAAATGTACATATTTATAACATACTTATAAAATAATTTTGGAAAGTTAATGTATAAAATGTTTTAAGAAATCTCTTGTTTAAGTGCTATATTTTTATACCCTACACACAAAAGTGAAATGATATATGTATAAAGTGTCTCCTTCCGTTTCTAACGTAGGAGTACATAACAAACGAGCCATGCTGGATTTGGAATTTTGAGTTGTGCCAGTTTTTTGGATTGAGTGCGATATGTATTACTTGTAATGAAGAACCAATGATTTCATCTCTTTATTTGAAACTAGAGCTTTCGACATTATACATACATACATACATACATATTTTTGTATATACGAGTATATGACCATCAGCGAACTCTAACGCTGTTGCGATGAACTAAGATAATTGGCGTTAAACTGTAGGTGTGTGGTAGTATTTGTAATTTTGTATGGTTTGATAAGCGTCTGTGCGCTGCATTTGTTAACTGAGCTGTGGAAATGATTTTGTTGCCAGTTGAGTTTTGATATGTGATTGATTGGAACGATGTGTTTGTTCTCCTAACAGTAAAAGTAGAAATAGTTTAAGAATGTCAATTCAAGTAGAGACAGTCATTGATGTCAATGCAACGAATGGAAAATCAGAAAATGGTGAAAATACCATTCATAAACCGAACGCAATAAAAGTACCATTGCAATTTGAGTATTCAGATGAAATACTGGATCCGTATTGCGATCCTAAGAATCCCAGAAAAATATCATTTCAGGATGTTACCGCTGCTGCATTTTTAATTAAGGAAGGCGTCGAGCGTACGCCGTGTCCAGTGAGCGAACTGTTTTTATTTAGCATACATATTTCGAGGCTTTTATAAAAACTGCATTTATTATGCTTTTGTATATTTCTATATATGCATATGTAGTATTCAACCTCTTCGGAATCGTATGGCATGGATTTGTACTTAAAGAAAGATTTTCTACAATACACTGGAAGGTATGTGAATAAATAAAATAAAAAAGAATTTTTGCTTGAGTATTACATCATAGCCGTTGTATGCTACCTGTATAATAAAAGTATTTTGTTTTGCACAGTATAATAATCTAGGAATATCACAAGTATTATAGTCCGGTATTATATTTTCGTAGTTTATATTTTCATTTGTTCCTTGTTTGTCCTTATTTCCTTGTCATGGCTTGGTGTCCCATACAAATGTGTCCCACACACAAATACGTTTGTGTGAAGATTAAAACTCACTTATTCTCGTACACACACTTTTACTTTGTAATTTGAGATTGAAAATCGATCATACTAAACAACAATCGCAATTCTTATACCAAATTGAAAGACATCATCGCGGTAGTACTTAGATTAAATAAAGTAAAAGATTGCCATCAATAAGAATGGATGTCGAATTAAAAATCCTGGTGAAACCTTTAACATAAACTTATCGTGGAAAGAAAATCTTAGTTAATTTGGGTTAGCTAAATTTGTAAAGTTTCTTTGTCTTGTACGATTGTGTTCTCTTACATGAGAATGCGTTAAATCTAACCAAAAATTCATAGATCTAATTGTGTAACGAAAATGCAATATTCATATTCAATATTTTCAATACTTTTCGTTTTAAGCTTTAAGGAACGTGGTGCTCGTTATGTTCTTCTTTCGCTATCTGATGAACAGAAGAAAGTGGGAGTCATTTCGGCCTCTTTGGGTAATCACGCTCAGGTATGTGTATCAATGCAGAAATTTAACATCGATTTATACATGTTTTATTAACGGATCGGTAGGCTCTAAGCTATCATGGTCGAAAATTGAATATTCCCGTAACCGTGGTAATGCCCAAAGCCGCACCAATTATGAAAATTCAAAAATGTCGCAATTATATGGCGCGCGTCATTGTTGAGGGCAAAGATATGGGTGAGGCCAAGTCATTGGCTTTGAAAATGTCCAGAGATAATGGTCTATTGTACATAAATGGCTATGATCACCCTCAAATAATAGCAGGACAAGGTACAATTGGCCTGGAAATATTGGAACAAGTGCCTAATCCGGATGCGGTGATTATTCCAGTAGGCGGTGGCGGTCTTATTGCCGGCATAGCTACGGCTATCAAGGCTTTGTCGCCAAGAACAAAAATTATAGTATTCAAAAATAAAACAGAAAGATTCATTGAATTAAATATATAATTTTTTCGAAAGGGTGTAGAGTCGGAAAAATGCGCTAGTTTTTCGAGCGCCATGAAGAATAATGGACCAGTATACACACCTATAAAAAACACCTTGGCAGATGGCCTGGCAGTGCCAAAAGTTGGCTATAATGCGTTCGTAACAGCTTTGCCGCTAATAGATAAAATGGTAGTAGTTAAGGAAGAATGGATTGCTTTAGCTATATTGCGCCTGGTGGAGGAGGAGAAGTGTGTGGTTGAAGGCGCAGGTGCATCTGGTTTGGCAGCGATACTTGCAGGACATCTGAATGAATTACAAGGCAAGAAGTAAGTAGAAACCAAAGCTAAGTAGATTATTAAGATTAAATAATAGAGATCAATAAGGGGATTTTCAAAAGGGTCGTAGTTCTCCTCTGTGGTGGAAATATCGATACCACTGTATTTGGGCGCTGTCTTGAACGTGGCCTGGCTGCGGAGGGACGTTTAGTGAATTTTAATGTTGAAGTTTCTGATAGACCCGGCGGTATACAAGAACTCTGCGAAGTGTTATCAGAATTAGGCGTTTCTATAAAAGATATAATGCATGAACGCGCTTGGCTCAAGGATATCTACACTGTAGAGGTGACGGTACAACAAACTATCAGAGTTTAATGTTTTAACTTTATCATTCTATACGCAGGTCAAGGTTGTCTGCGAGACAAGAGATTGGACACATAGCATGGAGCTAAAGGACAGACTTAAGAAACACTATCAGAAGGTTCAATTTTCGGAGGTACCATTGGCCATATATAAACGAAATAATATACGAGATGAATAAACTAGAAGAAATAATAAATTATTATTAATCTGTATATAATTTTAAGATTATGTGTGGAAGTTCAAGAAATTCAAATTAGTTGAAATCATTTAGCATTTCTTCTTCGAATTCATCCATTTCATCCACTGCATCATGCATTTGCTGTCCAAGTAGCATAAGTCTGTATGCTTCCTCCTCGGCGACTGTCGGGTCAATAGCTTCAATAAAGTCGGCCGAATCATGCGGGTACTCATTAATTATGGGCGCCAGATGTTTGAAGGCCATATTACGTGTCGTGTACTTGTGTCCCCAGCCCATGTATATTGACTCACACACGTTCTCGAACGTAAAGGTGTATGCACCGGGCCAAATATGCGAGCGCATCACCAGAACACGCTCGTTCTTGTTTGTATATTTGCTGGTGTAGCGTGATATCCAGGGCATGGTGAACTCCTCCGTGATATCGAAATTACAGGGATTAAGAATGGGTGGTCCTATTTCGCGTAGATTCAGTTCATCGAGCTCTTCCTCTTCACCTTCGTCTTCCTCCTCTTCATCACTTTCTTCTTCCTCCCCTTCCTCAAACTGATCACTCATTTCTAGACGCAGGAGACGAGCTAATTCTTTTTCCCGATCTCTACGCGCTTTTTCCTCATCAAACCAAGTGATACGACCCTGTTTAAGAATGTTTGGACGTATGTGAACCCATTGGTTTAATGGACTCATGGCTTCCAATAGCTGAGGAGCATATTTTTCATTGCGCAGCAACATCATATCGTTATCTTAAAAAGATTTTTCAATTTTAGTAATTTGAAAAATATTATTACATACCAGGTTCCTCCATCTCTTCCTCGCCTTCATTCATCAAATTATCATCATCGTCGTCCTCTTCTTCCTCCTCGTCATTATCTGTACCTTCCCAAATACGTTTTTCCTTCTTGGTCATCTTACGGTAGTAACCTCTTGGCGCAATATAAGTGCCTGCCGTGACACGCGCGATAAGGGCGCGCAAGTAGTGCTTCTCTTTGCCGGGAAAGCAAGGGTACGTGGTTACTTCAGCCTCTAGATCGCCGGTAAGGAATTTTTTAATATGACGAGAAATGACGATCTGTTTGGGTGTCACAATCGGCAGTTCAATCCAGTTTTGAGATAAGGCATTCACTACGAAATAGGAGTACCGATTCAGACCCTGACCAACCAATTCTGGTGGTATATCGTAAGTGTCAACCACTTCAATAATTGGTAGAGGATCGGCAGCTGGCTTCATACCAGCCAAATCTTCACTTGGATAATTTTCCCAACCATTAATGCCGGGGATGAGCTCCGGACTAATGTCTGAGCTGGCTCTTTTTTTTTGGGGTAACTTCGGAGCTTGCTTTTCACGCATCTCGTTTTCCATTTGTTCCAGACGTACGCCTATCTCCTCACGGCTTAGTGAGGCTTCCACTACGTAGTAGGAGGCTTTTAAGCCATTAACAACACCCCAAAAACGACATTGAGTGATAGAAGGATGCGTCTGCAGGCGATTCATAGAGCATGCCAACTGAAATATGTCATCTAAACTTATGCTAAATCCGCACTGATTCCAGTAAAACTGTAATTGTTGAACGCGGTCGTTGAAGGTCAGAAAAATTCTATCAACATCTCTAATTTCTTGAGCTAAATCTAATTTGGCGCTGCTATTATGTGATTCAACTGACATTTCATCGGCACCAGTTAAAACATCCTGACCATCCTCCTTGTTTGCCAACTGCATAAACGAATTCCAGTTTACAATTCTATATCCGATTCGACTCGAAAATAACTACAACCTACTTACTTTCATTGATAGTAGAAGCTTCCTTGCCATTTTATAAGAGCGACTTTCTTCATAAACAGCATCCGGTGGAAAACGCTCTGGAAGGTGAAATTTCTGTTCGCGAACGTTGCGGCTGAATTCTTCAAAGAAATCAATAATGTTTGGAGGGCGTTCATCTACAACGCGCTTAATAATATCAGAGAGGTGATCGAATCTGTAAAGGTGTTTGTGATAATACCCACAGAACAAAATTTTCTATTCAAGAACCTACAGATTATCACCACTCAGCGTGCTGTATTGCTGTAGCACGGACTTGGCAATGGCCAGTTCGTATCCAATATTTGGTTGCTTGATTACTGGTCGATGTAATTTGCATTCTGGATTGAAATAACCAGTCGACACAGAGGACGTAGAAGTACCTGAAGATGAGGCAATAATCGAGCAGGGTGGGTGATCATCTAAAACAATTTCTTTTATCTCATTTCTAGTTTTCGGTTTCTTGCACCTGTTGACGATATCTGACTTGGAACTTGTACTTTCAGAAGGAAATTCCCCACGGGTGACTTTCTTCTCGGCTTCCATTATGTGGTCAAATTTTTTTTTATTTTTTTAAAAATTTCTTTAGGAAAAAAATTTTTTATAGATACAGAAATATAAAAAAATCTATGATTCAAAATGCTTTTAGAAAATAAAAACAAAATTTAAAAAGTTTCCAATTAGATTCAGGTGAACATGATAATATGTGGAAGCTTTATTCGGATACTAGGTGTATTTGGATCGTATTAAAATTTGAAATACCGTTCTTCCTTTTAAGAAAAGAAAAAGGAGTTTTGTTTGAAATAATAGAAAAATTTAATGAAAGTTAAAGGATTTTTAAATAGAGTATTGCAGGAAGAGTGGAAGTATTGTAGAATGATGGACGAGTTGTTATCACCATTGTTAATTATTAAATATTAGTTAAAAAAGTTCCACTGGACACTTACATATAACAGAAATTTTACACTTCTATATACAGATGTATATGTATGTACATATATGTATTTATACACATTTGTGCATGACGTGCAACTTTTTCGACATTCGTTTTCTAAGATACTCTACATCTGGTGAAAATATTTATATATTTATCCAAAGATAGGCCGGTACTACATACATACGTAAAGTCCCCTTTTACATATTCCACATATAATGAGCGTGGGGCATCTAACCCTCGGCCAGGCAGAAGATAATACTATTTATGGTTATTTCTTCAGCCAGTAAGTAAGCTTCCTATCTTATCGCTTAGCACTGAGATTGTGTACTTTATTGGTTTATTTTTCATTTGTCTGCTCTACTTCACTCAACGCTGAATATTGCAGTTCAGTTTTACTCTAGATGCCGCCGTGCTAGAATGTATTAAATTTTAAATATTTCTTTCATTCGTGGCCACATATTACAAGTCAAAATGCAAATTGTACAAACAGGTAAGCGATATATTTATTTATCTTTAGGGAGTTTCAGAATGAAATCAGATGCCAATATGGACCTACAGTGGCGTACAAAACATATGCAAATAAAATGTTGTAAATGAAAATGGTTCCGCAGTCGCTAAGCTTTTTTGAAGAAACTATTTAAAGAGTTTTATAACTAACTTGTACGCTTACATCCGTAAACCACGACACTTTTTGTATTCAAAGTTTGATTGCTTAGATTTTATTAACATTTTTACGAAAAGACTCAATATCTTTCTGGACAAAAAAAATGCAACTCATGTAGAAATAAACAAATGTTTACGCTGTAACGGTATATTGGTCTAATTTTTTTAAAACTTGTAATAGCAGTCTTTGAAGAGATTATTTTCTATTAATATTTTCGCCAAAGTGGATCTTTCAGTTGACTTTTAAAAATATTATAATACTATTTTGCTTCAAATGGTGCGCGATAAATTTGATTTTGAGTTAAGAAAGAGGATTTTGGGCGACAATTATAAATTTGATTGAATAGATGTCACGGCGATGTAGGGGAGTTATCAAAAATAACGGATTCGCTAAAAAATATTATTTTATATTATCACAATATAAAAGAATTATAATACTTTAGTGTTATATACGAGGTCTGTTCAAAAAGTAACGTTTTTGATACCGTTTTGAATAGACTGATGAGATAAAAGAAAAATCTAAGAATGAACTGAAGGCCATTCAGAAACCACAACGAAACTAGCCAAAGAAAACACGTAATGACGTGAAATTCTACACAGGAATGAAGGACAGTGCTGCTAACCTAAAAACAAAAAGATTTGCTCGAATCGCTCCACCCGCGCAATTGAAATTCAATACTTCGCGATACTTTTTTTATATAAGATAAATCCTTTTTTTTAAATATTCAATTTAGAAAATATTTATATTTATACAATAGCATTAATTGATAATTCTTTTCAGTTCTTGGTACCATTGAACCCAATCAATTGGGACGTACTCTTACCCATGAACATATATCCCTCAACTTTGATGGTTTCTACTGTGATGCACCTGCAGAGTTTAAGCCGTATCTAGAGCAGAAGATAAGCTTGGAGACAATCGGCTATCTGCGTCAATATCCTTATTCCTCTTTGGAAAATCTACATTTCTATGACGAGAGTGCGCATGCGGCGACAAAGAAAGACATCGACCTTTATAAGAAATACGGCGGTGGTGCCATTGTGGAGAATAGTTCGCACGGGCTTCGACGTGATCTTAAACATATGCTAGATGCCTCCAAAAGCACTGGAGTCCATATAATTGCCGGCACGGGTCACTACGTACATAGCCAGCAGGCAAAAGAGCACGCCAACATGACAGTGGAACAGATGACTGACTTGTATTACAAGGAGATTGTTGCAGGCGTTGATGTGGATGGTGAAACAGTGAAGTGCGGCTTTGTCGGAGAAGTGGGCAGCGTTTATCCAATACACGGTAGAATTGAATTAGTATAGCTTAAATATAGTAGTGCAAACGTAAATTGAGTTGAGCCATTTTTTAATTCTTTATTTTCTACAAGATTTTGAAAAACGCGCTATACGCGCCACGGGCGAGATACAAGAATTGCTTGGATGTGGGGTTTCATTCCATCCGGGACGTGCTTCTAAGGCACCCTTTGAGATTGTGCGCTTGTACTTAGAAGCGGGAGGCAGCGCACATAAATGTGTAATGTCGCATCTCGATCGTAAGTTGTGTATATCTTCTTATGAATACCAGTAACGATCTCATTTTCAAATAGGCACCTTGTTCGAAATAGAACAGCTGTTAGAGTTCTCCGAATTAGGCTGCTATCTCCAATACGATCTCTTTGGCACGGAGTGCTCATTTTATCAACTCAACTCAGATGTAGACATGCCGTCAGATGCTCAGCGCATAAAAACTCTTTCGCAGCTGATTAAAAATGGATTGGTGGATAGACTTCTGATGTCACATGACGTCCACACAAAGCACCGTTTGGTAATCGCTGCGTTTTTTTGTAAATTTTATATAATCTTTATTTTCTAAAGACTTCCTTCGGTGGCCATGGTTATCATCATGTATTTATGAACATTCTGCCACGAATGTTGGCCAAAGGCTTGACTGTGGAACAAATGAAGCAGATAACTGTCACCAATCCTGCAAACTGGTTACAATTCAGTGTCTGATGAGCATCCAAAGTACATATGTACGTAATTTATAAAAATATATCTTTCATAGCAAAAGAAAATCAGTTTACTAATAATACATATTGTTATTTTGTTTTGTAGGTTAAAGTTAAATTGTGTTAGTTAAAAAGGAATCAGAGTATTTTGGTTTTGTTCTATAACATGGCTATATAAAGCTCAATCCACGAAAAATTAAGGCTATCGTTGACACTCAACCTCCGAAAGATTTTAAGGGAGTTCGTGCCGAATGTAAAATGCCACATGTTGATTACTTGAGCAGAAATCCAAGGATTTGTATAGTGAAATGAAATTTCTGTTTCCATTGTGAATTTTATGTGATTGGGCTGTTTAGTGATTTTAGTGTTGTTTGTTTTTGTAGATTGTGGTGTTTGTTTTTCTTTCCGTGAAGCAGTTTTATGCAGTTATCAGTTTTTTTAGCAGTTTTATATATTTCCATGTTCTCTTTGTTTGTATTATTAATACATGACTCAAATTATATAACAAAACGTAGTTTAAAATAAATGATACCTATTTTTGCATACAAATGTAAAGAATTAATTTGAATTATATGTACATATACTCTCCAATCTCATTTCGACAGTATAATTTATAGATATCGTTTCGAATTCTAAATGATATCTAGATTTCAAAATTTTATTTCAAACGAACAAACTTTTTAATTTTAATCATAGAAAACAGAAAAAAGTAAGCACTCAATACAAATTTCTGCTGATTCTGATTTCAACTGCTTCATATATTATTTACCAAAGCCAATTAATAAAAGCAAAACAAAAAAATGCCAGTTAATAATTTTTTAAAGCAATTTCAAAAACAAATTATATAAAGCCAACCTCTCATTAGTCGACTAACATAAAAGAGCTCAAAAGGCCTGATTAATCCGGCATAGTTCAAAAACATGTCTGACAGTTTGTATACGTGAATAGAATACGAAGAATTGGTACACATTTACCGTTGTGGAATCATTCCAATTTTGTAGTTTTAGTTTATTATGCTGACTACAACAATAACAATAACTTTTTTGCTTTCGTATAGATATCGAGTTATAACCCGACGAAAAGTGAAATTCTTATCAGTATGTCTCCTAAACTATAAAATACAGGGTCCGCCAAATAACTTTTTTTTTTGAAAATGCTATAAAAAAACTACTGAATATTTTCTCAAATTTATTTTTTTATTTGAAAGTACAATCCTTCCGGTTAATAATGGAAAATAATTTCATTCAAATGGCTGCCTCGGCTGGCCATGCAGTAGCCTACACGATCGGTCCAATTTTTAAGCACATTACCGATTGTGTGCAGCTTTATTTCACCAATGGCTTCACGAATATTGTCCTTTAAAGCGTCAATTGTCTCTGGCTTGTCGGCGTAACACTTATCTTTGACGGCACCCCACAAATAATAGTCCAACGGTGTCAAATCGCAGCTCCGAGGTGGTCAAACGACATCAGCTCTGCGGCTGATAATGCGATCTTCAAAAACAGGGCGCAAAACATCGAGTGTAGCTTCGGCTGTGTGGCACGTAGCGCCGTCCTGCTGAAACCAAATGTTGCCAATATCCTCCTCTTCAATTTTTGTGAACAAAAATTCGTTCAACATGGCCCGATAACGATCGCCATTGACTGTAACGGCCACTCCTTGCTCTTTTTCGAAGAAAAATGGCCCAATTATGCCTCTGGACCAAAATCCGCACCAAACCGTGACTCGTTTTGGGTGCACCGGGTTTTCAATGTATGCGTGCGGGTTTTCTGTGCCCCAAATGCGACAATTTTGCTTGTTTACATACCCGCCAAGATCAATATTAGCTTCATCTGAAAAGATGATTTTTTTGGTGATGAGATGATGATGATTGAGATGATGATTCAAAGTAATGTCGCAATATTTCCCAGCGTTGTTCAAGCGTATACACAACCATATTCGTTCAGCGAAAGGATAAAACTAATTATCTGTCAAATCAGACATGAGCTAAGTGTTACCATTCACGAAATAAGCACTAGTTGAAAAAAAAAACGTTAGATGGCGGACCCTTTATATTCAAATGGGATTGAGGCTATTTGAAATACCTTCTTTCACCTTTCATATTTATAATATATAACATTTTTTCATCTGGATCGGTGCAAGATTTTAGGAGAAAACCCTCTTTGAAGCATAAGAATTGTCGTATTTTCCTTAAATTAAATCTACTATAACTCGATAACTATACGAGATCAAAAAGAGTGATGGAAGAACTGGGGTTTAGGGGGTAAGAATGTATTTTGAAGACCCTTTTTTTAACATTACTTTTGACCGTTATTCTCGAAAATATCCGCCCGTTTCTTGGGGCGTAGCCGCCGTTTAGGATTTATGGACGGTTGACGTCGAATAAGGTCACCCAATAAAAGATCAATATTTCCCAAAGCAGATGAAATGCGAGATGTCGGTGGGAGGGTATTTTCATTGTCTTCATATTCGCAGCATTTTGCCCACATTAAAGTTTAGAATTTATGAGTACTTTTATGTAAATGTGGTTTTTTCGGTTAGATTCTAGGGCGGTGATAAAAAAGAAACAAATTAATACCACAGTTGTGTTAATCAGCATAAAAAAATAAAACAACAACAAAATTGGAGTGATCCACAACGGCAAAGTTAAGCTGAAGAATTTACTAATTGCTATGCGTATTTATCAATACGTTAGCAAAAGGGGTTGGAAAGTTCGTCCCTTGAATATAGAACGAATTAACCACGAATACTTTCGAAAAGTATTCATCGAAATAAAGGAAATGAATGAGGAGCAGTTATTCATCATCCAATGCCATACAAATAAATTTGAGTTTACAACTTTCAGCATGTCATTCAACCACGATATCGTCGTTAATATTGAAGTTTTATTCACTTGACATCAATAACGATTGCGAAATATCATATATGTAAATACATACAATTTCGATATCAATAATTGATATTCTATCGAAAACAAATATTCCTCGACGGAGTTACGATAGCCATGTTTTTTTAATGATCTATATCAGTGCTGGCCACGCCATAGGCACGCGTGCTAATTTTTTCTCTCGGCTATTCACATGTACACGACAAAAGTCCTCGGGTTTTCAAAGCGACACTAGCGATCGTTCGCATAAAGCGAGTCAGTCGACGTGCAGATTTCAAGCAAGCACGATCGCACCAGGCTATTTTATGATTGCACTGAGCAAAATATTTAATAAGGAATGGGAGAATCACTATTTTTTAGAGGAACAGCAATACATGATTTGCAAAAAAAGGTCGGACGCGCATCTACATTTTTTGTAAAGAGACACTATAGGACGTGTCATTTAGATTATGTTGAGGTTATTAATGAAGTAAGGGCCCAATTAATATTTAAGTAAAATCTGCTATTAAAAAAGATGTTTCAAAATCTGAATTAGGAATAGATTGAAAAATAGTAAACTCAATTTCATTGCAAATCATTTGCATGATTTAAAGTTTAACAACCCCCAAACAACAATCTTCTCAGTGTACCGCGCAGAGAGAATTTTTCCGCAAAACACCAACTCTCAACGCTTCACACATGCACAAAATATGATTGTATAAGTTTTGGCCAGCACTGATCTATACAGATCTTCGCCATACAACTGACCCAGCGCTATCCATACTTCTATACTTGACTTACCCAGGTTTTATCCAGATTTACATACAGATTATAGGGAAATTTGCAAATCCCCCACTTTTTTTTAAATGTAGCCAACTTTACGCATTCATAAAATGTCAAAAATTATGACAAATAAAATAAATCAACAACTCGACCGATCAAATTAAATAAACCGACTGAGGCAACTTATTTGACATAAAATGCAATTAAGTTGGGTGCGAATTCGAGCTAAACGAAATTTCCCTTGTCCTATATATATCCTTGTCCTTGTCCCTATATAGACCTTACTATTCAGATCATTAAAAAAACACGGCTGATATGATATCAATCATCGAAAACGTTAGAAGTTATAACTTTTTCGATATTAATGCGATATCATTTAATTTGCTGGGTAGTCATATGTACATACATTTTATATGTCTTATAAATACCTAGTATAAGAATATAAATAATAATTTACTAAAATGGATGAAATATTATTGAGTATCATCTAGGCGTATCATTAATGCATCTACTACATTAAAAATTTCATCAAAATGTGGACGAGATTCTACCTCAGCTGCCCAGCACTTCAGCATTAGGCGGTACATTTCAGGTGGTGTGTTTTCCGGAGCAGGCATGCGGTAACCTGTAAAAATATCGAAAGGAAAATAACGATATAGGCACAAAAACACAAATGCAAAGAATGTGGGAATTAAAGGCGAAAACCTGAAAAGTTTCCAATTTTTAAAACATTTTCATTTATCATGTCAATCATGTATAAATGATTATATATAAGAACATTATGGCAATATAAAATCTTCGCAATCGATTATTATTATTTATTGCTGCTTATTATGAAAGTGGCCTAATCCATTTATGTTAACATCGAGATATGTAAGATTTGCCTTTTAATCATTTTAAAAAAATTGGTATCTGCTAACATAGTATGTAATATATTTTCGGATTTTTAAGGGTGCTAATTGGGTTGATACTGACATAATTAACGTTATTTGAAAAAATATAATCTTTTTTATGGCTATAAATTATAATTATAAATTTTATGGATAACTCACTTTTAAACTAAATGAAATCATGTATTTTGGAACGATTTTCCGTCATCCCGTGTCAAATTTGGTTTGGAGACAAACTGGTTTCGGTGTTGTGCTATCTTCAGTGTCTTTTTTCGTTCTGTCAGTTTCATTGTTGTTTTTTCGTATTTATTAAGATTTTGTAGTCCTTGTAATTAGTCTGGTAATTAGTTTTCAGGTATGTGTATGTCAGGTAGTAAGCGGTTGTTGGGTATGGCAGGTAGCTCAGGTAGCTAAATCAACAGGAAACTAAATCAACATTTAGTTTGAATGACCGCTTTTTGCAACTTTGTTCTGCTTCATGTTCGATGTAAAGCGCTGGCACGATAGCGTGCTGTTGAAGAATTTGTATGGGTAGAAGATCTATTTTAGTCGGCAACCGAAATGTATGTAGTAATACAAAATACAAATACAAATTTGGAACAAATTTACTTTCCATTCATGAAAAGAATTCATATTATCAACATCGGCTTATGGTGCTGCAGATATTAATTTTAAATTTAATACGCAAAACGTGTTTTCGGTTCCTCGACAACATGAAATCAACCAAAAAAAAATTAGACTCAAAAGTAACCCAAATGCAATAAAAACTATAAAAAAATAATGCATGAATAATTAATGACATTAACATTACTATACAAACACAACATAGCGTATTCAACTAAGAACCGGTGTACCTAATTTTAACGCAATAAGCATTAGTCTATAAGAGCTGAATTGGAAATATAAAATTGTTAAGTAATATCGAACAAAGGTCTCATCTTTTAATATAAATTTCTTGACACACGACCCTGGACACCTTATTGGGTGGCTCGTAGGTTCACAAGTACCCAGTATAATACATTCGCAAATTGTTATGTTTTAGCACACTGTATTGTGGTGTCAACTAAATACTATTAAAGTATCTTTGTCCAGCGCATTACAGTTTTAAGATCTCAGTGATTATAGATATATCAGTTACAATTTACTTCAAAATGAAAAGGTAATATTTCAATATTAAAACAGCTATCTTAATTTCTTTGTAAAATGGACTTTGGCCACTTTCAAAATAATCGGTTCATATGTTCCTCAAAATTGTTTTACCTGAATCAATGCGCTCCCTTGCGCGAGAATTGCTCATACCCGAGTAGGGCGTATCACCTTTGGAGAAGATTTCCCACATTAATATGCCATAGGACCAGACATCACACAGCGAGGTGTACTTGCCAAAATTCAAAGCCTCTGGTGCAGTCCATTTTACAGGAATCTGTTTCATGCCATCGGATACTACAATTGTATTATATGTTTGAAAAGAAAGCCGACAATGAAATTTTTTAGCTTGAATTTACCGATGTATTCCTCTTCTTCGCGGGACATACCAAAATCAGAGATTTTTACCGAGTTCTCGAAGTCTACCAGGCAATTTCGTGCAGCCAGATCCCGATGTATGCAGTTCTTCGATTCTAAATAACGCATGCCTTTAAAAACGTAAATGAATGTAATAATTATTACAGACTTTTATATATAGTAATATTTTTGTAATTGCCAACCTTAATTGGAACCTACAGAATAATATAACAAAATACAACAAGTACATAATTGTAAAATTATACTCTTTCACGATACATACTCTTACAAAACGATATTGCTAAAAAATGTTTGTTTACGCAAAACCCCTTTAAGTACACAAAATAAATGATGTGATTTTTGGGACGAGGAAATTTCGTTTTAGAAGGAATTTTCACAGCATAAAACGAGTACATACTCGTACACTTTAATATTCACCAAATCAATTCCACAGAATATGTTCCAAATTTTTACAGCCAAATTTTTTGTCAAATAGCTAGATATTATTAAGTATTGTTATTTAATAGAAATTTAGAATATAACTGTGGGATGCGGACAGGATGGCCACTCTGGCCGGGACAAATAAGTGGCAACATTCTAACAGGCAGACAACTTGAAGCGGACGAAACTTGACGAGACGCGTCGATACGAACGGAGTTGACATGAAAAGAAATAAAAGAAGTAAGCAAGAAGAAGAAGTAAGAGGAAGAAGAAATATCAATATATTGCATCAAGAAACGAACGAACGAAAAAATATCTCTCTATTTATTAATATCTACATTGATTTTTATATACTTTATATACCTATATAAATTATTATTTATTATATATTATATACTTTGTATAATACTTTCACATTTGATTTTAGGTTGTAAAAAGTGTAAATTTTATATAAGATTTTTGCAAGATGGACGAAGCTGAAATACACAGTTTAAAGGTAGAGGCACTTAGAGCCAAATTGCAGGAATTAGGGTTACCAACGACAGGGAAAAAAACAGACTTACAACTCAGACTAATACAACATTGTAATAATGTCGACGAGACAAGTACAAGCACAAGTAACGATACAACCATTTATCAAGAACATGTCGAAATTCCGACAAGAGTGACACATCAGCGGGAACATACAAATAATTCAGTCTTGTCCAACCCAGCAACGCCGTTTACATTTAGGGATGTCGAAGAGAGCATCTCTAAATTTTCAGGCGATTCAAATAACAATGTTGAGAGATGGTTAGAAGAATTTGAAGATGTTTGCTCCTTGGTTGGATGGAATGAACTGCAAGTATATATTTACGCTCTTTGTTAATGGAGAAACGAACATACGGAACTGGCCTACTCTAAAAGCTGCACTTAAGAGAGGGTTTACCACCACAGTAAATTCCGCTGAAGTAAATCGAGAACTCCAACATCGATGCAAACACCGAATCTTTACGAGAATACCTTTGCAAGATGATAGAAATTGCGAAGCCGATAGCCTTGGATGAGGAATCGCTGATTTAATATTTTATTAGTGGTATTAAAGATGATAAATCTAACAAAATAGTTTTATATGAAGCAACGACAATTGAAGAGCTGAAGAGGAAAATAAGAGTATACGAGAAAATAAAGCAACAGGCATCAACCGAAGTTACGCTCAAATATTCTTCAGCTCCAATGAAACAAGCCATGGCAGCACCACCATTCAAACAAGAAGGTTCAAGGAAATGTTTTAAATGTGGAGATTCCACTCATATGGCAAAAGCATGTCCGAAAGCAGATTACAAGTGCTTCAGGTGTAACGAATTTGGCCATCGTTCATTCGAATGTAAGACGGATAAGACGAAAAATGATCTAATGAAAAGCAAAAAACCAAAGGCTATGTTTGGCTCAAAACAAACCAATTTAATGAAAGAAATTCTGATACAAGAGGCAAAAATGACAGCTCTCATTGACACTGGATGCGACTTTTCATTATGTTGATACGATATGCTGTGCAGATTCTCAAACATTGAACTCGTACGAAAATCCAATCTCATTAAAAGCATTAGGTAACCAAGACGTAATCACATTAGGATATTTTGACACAAAATTATATATAGACACCTTGGAATTTGAAGCACGACTGCATGTTGTGCGTGAACGAGATATGCTTTTTCCTTTCCTATCAGGCCTCGATATAATTAGACAGGCTACGGTTTTGATTGACAATGACGGTGTAAAATTTGAACGAAGAAGCGAAGTAATAAACGATGATGTTACACAAAACAGCAAATCTAAAGATGAAAAGATACAAACAGAGATAGAAGAAACTAACGAACTGTCGGAAGAATTCCAAAATTTATGTGCGCTGGCTGATAGCAAAGAAGAGGATGTAATGGAACCAAATTTAAATAACGTGCCGGAGGAATATTGTAGGAAACTCCTACGAATGATACGTGGGTATAAGGCGGAAAATGATGTCCTGCCGCCGGTCGCTTTGAAAATTATTTTGACAGATGAGGCACCACTTTATGAACCACTCAGAAGAGCACTCAGCAACCAGATAAAGAGGAAAACGATAGGCCCATTTCTGAATGGCTGAATAAAGGCATCATTAAGCCGAGTCGATCAAATTTTGCATCGCCTGTTCTACTGGTCAACAAAAAGAATGGATCAAAAAGACTTTGTGTAGACTACAGGAGAATAAACGCGCGAATAATTAAGGAGCATTTCCCACTATCACTTAGAGATGACGTACTGGATCAACTACTGCCTGCATCAGTATTTACGGCATTGGACCTCGTTAATGGATTTTTTCATGTCCCGATTGAAATACACACATACAATATGTCCAGGAAATACACTTCATTCATTGTACATAACGGTCCGTACGAATTTCAAAAAGTACCCTTTGGCATTTGTAACTCGCCTGCTGTATTTATGCTGGTTATCATAGCTCACCACAACTTGTCTCCCGAGATGTCAACGATATGCACGGAAATAAGACACAAAGACTATTTTTGAGACTATTGTGTTAAACATTATACATATTTTTATTTTTAAAATGAAATAAAATTGTATTAAACTTTATTTGTTGTAGTGCTTCGTATGAACAGTTCCTTTTTCTTCTTCTAACGCGGTGTCATGTTATGGTTGACCCGAAATTAACCTCCACATCAATTTCGGTATCAAATTTGTTGCATCAATAATATGTAGTTTCACCGAAGCCCGAATCCGATCGAAGATTCTTAAAAAATATTTTGCAGTTTTGTACATAAAGTGCAGAGGCTTTGCTTATTGAATAAATGCAATGTAGTATTATATTTGATGCCAAATCAATAATGAAACCCAAAACTTAAATTTTTTAATCTAATAAACACGAGACCTCATTTAGAAGGAACAAATGAGAATTCAAAATGTTCCCAATACTATCGATATTCAAAATAAAACGGTTACTTTTAACTCACCTGCAGATGCATCCCGGCACATACCCATCTGCTGTTGAAGGGTTAAAGAATTTGAGTGTTTTCGCAAGTTGTTTAGCAAAGATCCACCTGGAAACGGTGTGAATTAGAATATTACATTGCCGTGTAAATAAATGTAGCATCACAAACCTGGTACGAGCTCCATAACAATCATAATCGGCTGCTTCTGCACGCAAATACCAATTAACTTAACTATATTTGGATGATCGTATTGTTTAAGAATGCGTCCTTCTTGTAGAAACTTTCGCTTCTGTTCATCTGGCAGAGTCATCCGGCATGTTTTGACAGCAACATCTTGTTGGGTTGATTTTAGTTTTGCTTTGTATACGTCTCCGAAATTACCCTGTTTAAGTAAATTGTATAGAAAGTGTATTGAACCTAATAATTATAATGAAATATAATGTTATATGAATATAATATAATGCTCATAAGTAAACTGGATAATAATTAAAATAGTGAAAATAGACAGTAAAAGCTTAGCGTTATTTTGGTTATTTAGTAACATATACTCAAACTAAAAAAATTTAGAAAAATCTTATGCTTATTTTTCTGGCGACAAGCCGTAAAAGCCTAAGAGTGTTTTTCTTACTTTTCAGAAGAGTTATTTAAAGTTTCGTTTAATTCCTACAAATCAATAACTATTTATTTTTTTTTTTTTTAGAATTTAACGCATTACACGTTCTTTTATTGACGACATATTACATTGAATTACACTTAATATGTAATATACATATACCCTTCCTCGGTTGTTTACCTTGTCGTGGTGGGAGGGCTTAAGTAGGATCAAAGACCCACGGGACCGGACAGTTCCCTGGTGACACACCGAAAATAAAAATTCAACCAAGGGTTGGGTCAAGGTGTCAACCGTACCATGCCGATGATCGATCAGGTTGGGGATCCCTAAATAGCCCAGTCTCAAACGGTGGACTGCGGACACCTGGCGAACTCCGCTTTTAATCAGCCTTTTCCACGCAAAGGGGGTTCTGCGTGGATCGGCCTCCTTTCCCCCCGTAGTCGTGGGAATAAAATGAATAATGAAACAATTTTGAACCAAAACATAACCAATGAAGGGAGCAGATTATACCTGTACCCTTCACTCAGCCAGTGGCTGAAGACTTCACCGCCGATTAACGGATAGTACGTTCCTTGGGGGCTGAAACTGCAGAACGATACACACGTTCTGCAGTATAAGTCTGTGGAGGAAGCCATCATTGAGGAGCTATACAAGGCTCCCGCTGATGGGCCCCAATACAGATTTCTTGGATGCTCTTTTAAACCCGTATGGTTGGTTGTGAGGTGCGCTGAAACTACCACTAGGGACTGGCTGGTCGGAACCGCGTTGGCTGTCGAACCATGGGCTGATACCAAGCTACGTGTGATGGAGGGGGATGACCTCCCAAAACCACACGTGGCCACGGCGCACTCCCCTTGCAAGAGAACCAATGCGAAGGGGATCATGCGGATCCTTAATGCGCAAAACCGGGTACTGCCAACAAAGGAGTGGAAAATACTCCGTACGGTACCCAGCGAGGGCGGCCCGACTCTCACTATTGCTATGGATGAGAGCTCAGCTAAACCTGTTTGCAAGTTGGACTGCCTCCCCTACTTCAATCTGGGGAGGATGTCGTTCAACTTTAAGAAGACACCCTCGGAGACAGCTGTAGCCGGAAAAGGGCGTGAGGTGCGGAAGGTCATTCCTTCCTCAAATCCCTCTCTAGGGACCGCCAGATCCGAAAAGGGCAGGGAAGTGAAGAAGGACATCCCTTCCTCACACCCCTCCCTGGGGTCCACGGTGGCAAATCGGCCAATTCTGCTAAGACCAGTTGTCAATGAAAAGGCAGGTACGTCCGCCTCTTTCATATCCGGTGGTGTTCCACCCTCCAGAACAGGACCGATTAAACAGTCCCAAAAGTTGTCCTGGAAGGATGGGCTTGGTGTCCCCAAGAAGCCCCTAAACCGAGATCTGCCCCTGAATCTCTCAACCCAGAGACGTTCGGAGCGAGGAATGGACCCGACTGCGGCAAGGGTGAGGAGCGAAGTAATCGTGCCATCAGCGTACTTCGCTGGTGACAGTCCTGATTGCCTACCTGACGAAGTGGTGAAGCTTGTGGTATACGGCAGGAAAACCAAGACGGATGTCGTCTTTGGCTGCGATGTCAACGCCCACCACACCATTTGGGGTAACAACGATATAAAAAACAGGGGTGAGTCACTTTTAGAATTTGTAAACTGTTATAGTTTAAGTATTTATAATATAGGAAACACACCGACCTTTATGACAATAAATAGGAGAGAAGTGCTTGATTTGACATTTACCTCCCAATTTCACTCAAATCTCATAAATAACTGCCTGGTGTCAGATGAGACGTCTATGTCTGATCATAGACAAATTCGGTTTGATGTGGGGTACGCCAGAAAAAGTAGCCTCATATCAACAGAAAAAGAATACGAACTGGGGAGCATTAGCGAACAGTTAAGTAACCGAATCGTCGATATAATACCCTCAAGAGTCGATACTATAAACAAATTGGAGCTTGCAACGGAGTTCGATGGTCGCTCCATTATCTCGGCCTTTAAGGACAACTGCCAGCGCAAGACCAAGAGTGTTAACAGGAAAACACCATGGTGGAATGGGCATCTAGCAAACCTTAGCAAAAAAGTTAGGAAGCTGTTTAATAGGGCCAAACGGAACAACGGTTGGCCCACTTACTCGACAACCCTAACTGAATACAATAAGGAAATTAGGAAAGCCAAGAAGAATCTTTCAGACAGTACTGTGACAAGATTTTAGATGTCCAGCCTGGATGTCTTGATAAAGGTTCTGGCTAATAATGGCGGTGGGGGTTTCACTCTCGATAAGAGAGATTGCCTGGAAACACTGCTCAGAACACACTTCCCGAATTCAGCTATTCTGGAAAAGTCCAAATACTCTCCCGGAGGGAGGGTTAATCAACCCTCCAGGGACGATTAGAGAGTAGGGAAATGAATCTGTAGCAGACATGCAGTCAGGTGGGCATTTCTTCGTTCAAGCCTTTTAAATCGCCTGGGGAAGATGGCATCTTCCCAACACTGCTGCAATATGGAGCCGCTACTTAGCACCAATCAATCTCACCACCCACTGTGGTGAGATGGATAGAAAATATGCTCCGCGGCAGGATCATAAAGTCGAACATCGACGAGGTGACCCTATGAGCGACTACTACGGTGCGTTGCCCACAAGGTGGAGTGCTCTCCCCCCTCCTAAGGTCAATGGTAGTGGATGACCTTCTCAATACGCTAGTCTTTGGGAATCTACGCCATAGGATATGCAGACGATATAGCAGTCATCGTCAGATAGAGGTTCGAAGAAACCGTATCGGAGATCCTTCAGATGGCACTGATTGAAGTACAGAGATGGTGTAACAAAGTTCAACTCTCTGTAAACCCGAAAAAGACAGTTATTGTGCCTTTTACCAATAGACGGAAAGTAGTCGGTCTAAAAGAACCTCACCTATATAGGGAAACAATACCATTCTCCAAGAGTGCGAAATACCTAGGTGTGATCCTTGACAGTAAACTAACATGGAATCGCATAATAAACAAGGCTACCTAGGTCTTTTGGATTTGTAGAAGGATATGCGTAATGGATTGGGGGATCAAGCCCAAATCAATTCTAACGCTTTACCACTTGATAGTGGTGACGTATGCGGCAATAGTATGGTGGACGAAAACAAAACAACTGTCCACAATACGAAGGTTGGAAAGGGTGCAAAGACATGACGGGTTGCATCCGCTTCACATCGACGGTCAGCTTAAACGTCATACTAGGTCTGATCCCATTACATATACACATACAGATGGTTGCAAGGCTGAGCCTGCATCGTCTGTATCACTACGGGCTGTTAAACGGGCCAAGGTACTCTAAAGGCCGTTTATCAATCCTCCATTATCAATCTGGCATTGGGATGCCGTTAGATGAAACTCTACCGGTATATCGCTTCCAGAAAAACATCACAGCTGTAATCCCAGCCAGATCTACCTGGGAAACAGAGAGTCATCAGGTAACATCGTACGACTATTTGTGGTACACTGATGGTTCCAAGACAGACGAGGGCAGAGGATCCGGTGTTTTTGACGCCTTTAGCAGGATGGGCTACACCGTGAGTCTGCCCAAGTTAACGCCTGTCTTCCAAGCTGAAATCCTTACTATTAACGAGTGTATTCGGCTTATGACCCGTAAACACACACGAAAGAAAAACATAGTAATTCACACGAATAGCCAAGCTGCACTTAAAGCTCTGGATTCCTATGTGATAACAACGAAGCTAGTACTGGAAACGGCGACCATCCTTTTCGAACTAGCTAAGAGCAACCGGGTAACCTTGCATTGAAGCGCACAGGGGTTTTGACGGCAATGAAGAGGCCGACAGACTATCTAAGTCTGGGTCAGCTGAGGCCTTTGTTGGGCCTGAGCAAAAATGGGCGCTAGCGGAGGCAACCAAATACTGGGCATAAACCATAGGACAGAAATGCACAAAACTGTTCCTACCACAATACTCTCTACCAAGCTCTAAATCCCTCTTGAATCTGGACAAGGGGTGTATAAAAATCTTGGTGGGGCACTGCATTACGGGGCACTGCAGCTTGAGTCACCATCTGCATAAAATGATGCTGTCGAGTGAGATTCAGTGCAGATTCTACATGGAGTCTATTGAGTCGTCCCTGCACTTAATCTCTGAGTGCCCAGCTTTTTACAGTACTAGAAGGTCAGTCTTCGGGAAAGAAATAGTGGAGCACTCAGAGCTGGCTAAGCTAAGTCATTCACAATTTATGACCACTCTAACAAAATAGGGATGGTACAATTGGCCAATTGAGCCGCAGTAACGGAACTGCACAAGCTCATCCATCCTCATATAATAAATAAATAATAATATTTAAATATAATATAATACAATTTAAATATAATAAACAAAAGTATAATGAGTTTCTAGCTTCTAAGCAAAAAACGGTTTATTTCTCAACATTTTATATTAGTTAGTGGTGATTTGATATTAGTGAGCTACATACATATGTACAAAGAACAAATCGGTTATTCTACTCAATTTTATGTGCGTGCTTTCCTTCCTTCTGTTTGTTACAAACTGATAGAAACGGATAGAAACACATTGTCACAGGTACAGCGGAACGATTTTTTACGAACTATGATTTTGATAGAGTGAAACCACGAATTATAGTTTGCTGCTGAAGCGAGTGGTTTCGCGTTTCACAGGTCCGTTGACACGAGTATTTTTTGATATTGTGATTTTGTATTAACTGGTGTCAAGATTCGCGACGTTCTGTCTCAGGTTTCTGTATCAACGAGTATTTAATGAAACGTGTGTTTTAAATATATAGGAAGACCCCGCTTAACACTGTTTTGTTTAGCGCTGTTTCGGTTTAGCGCTGATTTGACTGACTTAAATTTTTATTTGTTTTTATAAGTATATTCGTTTATATTGTTTTTATTTTTGTAAGAAATAAATGTTCGGTTTTATTTTTATTAAAAAAAAACATAATTATTACATTTAATATCTAACCAATTTTCTATTCATCTTTATTGTACCTAACCCCATTATGTATTTACATGTTAAGATTGCGTCGTTTAGCGCTGTTTCGCATTACGCTCTACTTTGATGGAATGTATCCCACGCGTTAAGCGGGGTCTTAGTGTATTTAAATTTTCCAACCTTGGACAAATCAAAATTTGTTTGATTGTCCGTAACGTATTTCCTTGGATTTTATTTATCCGATTATGATGCAATTAAGGTTCAACTGTCAAATACGGGTTTTTCTTAGATGTTTTCTTGCGATTTTTTTAAATTAATTTAAATTAATTATTATAATTTAACTTTGTTTAAACTGTTATATTAAAATTCGGTTTTCGTTATGCCTGTTGCATACTTGTAGGTATAGAACTCGTCTTTTGCGTACTCGTTTCAGAGTCATTGTCATTGTTACACGTCACAGTTTTTTGTACCTGCGATAGAACTGTCAGTCACAGGTAGGACCTGCTCCGGAAAAATCACTTGATCGTTCACCTCTATGATAAATGCAAAATTCGCACTACAAGCTGAAACTCGGGGACGAAAACATGCAATGTCGCGTTTGTTCGTACAGCACCATCATACAAAGCAAAAAGGAACCACCTAAGCCTGCCACAGAGCTTAAAAAGAAGGTAAATATTACAGCATACGTTCACACTGTTCGTCTATTGCGTAAAGTGAAATAAAGGAACCTAATTACAAAAGCCTGCACCCCAATCATATATGTACTCAGAAGCATACCTTTTTGCAACCTGGCAAAAGATAATTTTAAATCGTCGGTAAAAAGATGAAAGAACCTATTGTGGAATGAATAGATTAAAATGGTATTGTTTGGCGGAAAGAAACTCATTCCGGGTTGGAAGATGTGAATAAAATCCAAAATTAACTGCAAAAACGAACGAATGGAGGATCGATGAAGAGCATGCCTATCTTTTCTTATTCTGGTGTTGGCTCAGAATAGGTTGAATCAAAACATTCATTGACGAAAACGTTTATGGTGATATATTGCAGGTTATGCTGCCTTATGCAGAAGGCAATGATCCTAAACATACTAGAAGAAAGGTTAAGAATTCGTTTGAGAATTTATTGAAGTCAGGAGTAACAGTCTCCGGTTCTCAATCCGAATGAAAATCTCTGGTGTACATATATGTACATTTTCGATTTCTATATAAATGTATATATTCTGGTTGGTGTCGTCAGATGCTTTCCGATTTAAACTGTAAACGATTATGATCGGATGCTGCTCCAATGTATACTGTCTACTTGTGTGCCAAGTTTGCAATATTTTTTTCATTTTCTTTTAATAGTGTTCACAATGGACGAACATACAGTCAAACAAGCTACCAAACTGACTAAAAATATGCCATATACTGTACTGGATAATTTTTTTCATGCCATGCCTAATTTATGTGTTACAAACGGCTTTACATCTTCAAATGTTCGAACAATTAGTAGCATCACAAAAGCAATTCAGAACTTTCGAGACTTACCCTGCCTATTTTCTCACAGAGTACCACATCATCATTGCTTAGCTCCCAGCGCTCGCGGCAAATGGGCCGACGCAGTATGGCGCCTGACTTGACAGTTACCGGCAACTCAGACTGATGCTGATGCATAATGAGCTCCTGTATGCTTGGAAAGGGCGGACCTTCAAAGCGAAAATATCCATCCGCAGTGGTCTGCACAATGAAGTGTTTGTGACCGTTCCAACAGACGCTTAAAACGATTTGGCTTTCTTCGTTGCGGATGGTTTCACGAACTAAGAAGTCGCCGTCTTTATTAAGAAGTCTTACGACTTCCTCCCGAGGCAGCACACCGTGAAACCATTCTTCCTCATACAGTGGACGGTTAGTGGAGAGCGACATCTATTAAGAAAGAAAGAATTTTTTAATTTATTTAAAAATATTGGTTCGATCTTTTCATGTTATTTTATTTGCAATGGGATTGCCAAATTAAGGAAACTGAAAACGCTAGTACAATCTAGCAACACTGTAGCAGCAATATAAAAATCATGCAGTGTGAGTCTCAAGCTAACTTAATTATGCTTGTATTTATGTCTCAAGCTAATATTGTTAATTAACTTATTACTTATTATTACTTATTTTAATTTTATTTATTACAGTAATCTATTTTTTACAGTAATCAAGTTATAGATAATAGGGCATTATATAGAACTTTATTTCAATAGAAGTTTTACAAAATATGATATGATTTTTTAAATAAATATATTTTTAATTTAATAATATGTATTTGTTAAATTTTATTTGTTATGTAGTAATATTTTTACGAGCATTAATAAAAAATCACTATCAAAATGACGGAAATTGACTAAATTTTACCATTTTAGAACAAATGATAAGTGGTAACAACCTGTTGTTCTTAATATTAGAAAAAATTGCTTGCCATGAGTCAAACTACATATATGCGGTCTGAAATTTCTTTGGCATTGATTCGGCGATTGTTGAAAGAAGTTTCCTCACATTTCTGGCGCTTTCATTGGTGATCATTGATCATTTCATTGGTACATCATACCTTTGCGTCCAGTGCGCTCACTCGACTTAGAAGTGCAAAATTTGTAAACGCTTGTTTAATTTATGCATTTTTTCAAAATACATGTAACTGTTTGTTAGTCAACAACAAAGTAATCATCCAGTATAGCTATCAATGTAATGATATATGAGACAAGGATAATATTATTAATTAATAATATCCAAAGTGAATTCTATATATGAAGCTCTCACACCTTTTGGATTGGATTGACAATATGCTTAATAGCAGGATTCAAACATGAGAAATTATTGTACTACTCTCCCCAAAATAGTTATAATTCGGGCTTTCCGAATCCCAGTAGTGTGATGTCGATATGACATGATATGACGTATATGCTATATAAGATTCTAACAAGATATCCTTTATAGGAAACATTAACCCTTCTGCGACTAGGTCTCGCCAGACCTTTTTCATTTTCAAATAGTAATTTTTAA
Source organism: Myopa tessellatipennis (assembly GCA_943737955.2). Lineage (NCBI taxonomy): Eukaryota > Metazoa > Arthropoda > Insecta > Diptera > Conopidae > Myopa > Myopa tessellatipennis. Next base: position 60,096,317 of record OX031314.1, on the reverse strand, counting down.
TATCGTAGTTAAGTTGAGGAAACTTTTTGAATTTGTTTGCGTTGCGTACATTTTTTTATGATTAGGTGCGAAAAAGAATTTTAATAACATGTGTGTTACGATAAAATACGTTTTTTCCATAACCCCTAGAATCAATAGAATAGGTAACCAGACCTTGCGACACTTTCCTACAGTCTTAGGAAACGGAGCTTCGTTGCTCCGATAAATACTTATATTTTATTGCACCTACCTGCAGTCCTATATTTTATTTACTACCTGCAGTCGCGCGATAAATGGTTAATTGCGTTTGCAACTTTTTAGGCCACTTTTTAAGCAACTTTTTTACAAACATATGGAACTTTGTGAAACTCTAGTTAATTCATTTCAAAAGAGTATATAAATTAAGATGAAAAGTTCATTACTTTAATACAGAAAGGGTTATATAAAAGTGTTAGAAGAAACATATCTATATTAATTACTTGTTTATAATGGCTGAAGATCTACAAAAAAACAACTAGTGGTGAATGAATGAAGTAGGGAGAAGCAATATATTAGAAAATTTTTGAAGAAGTAACAGACTTGATTCTATTTTACAATAAATATACAGCAGGAGTTGACGTCATGGACGAGATATTAGGAGAATACTCTTGTAAACGACAATACAAGGGATAGCCATTTCTACAACAAAAACATTTTTTTACATTATAAATACGTTTATATACATTACGTATATAATTTATAACGACGCATATTATGTATAATGAATACATATAATGATACATGGAACTGTTACCTTCATTTTTCTATACTTTTAGATTATATTAACCTAATTATTGTGATAATTAGGAAAGTCTGCTTTCCTTACTTTTCAGGAGAATTATTTAAAGTTTCTTATAATTCTTACAAATCAATAACTATGTATTTATTTAATTTCATTTGTTGTTTTTTGCAAAAAAAAATTATTTCTGATCATTTTTATAATTGCGGTCCAGCCAGACTTAATCCATTGGAGGGTTAAAGGAAAATCTGGACAGTAACTATCCTGAACTCTTCATATAACAATCATAAAACAAGAAAATGCGCATCAATGGAGATCGTAATGGGTTCGACTGCGGTCGATGACGTAGTTAAAATTTGTATCAATGATGATGGGGATGATATTTTTGCTTTGCTAGTTGCCACCTTTAAACTCATTTCCCCTCGTTCTATGGACCTCAAGTTCATCGAAGCAGCACTGTTTACGTTCTAGTTATCAAATGTCGGTTTTTGGACTATTATTGGTTCCATCAATTTCAGATCCGTGTCGATATTATTATTCTTAATGTTAGTCCGTTTATAAAGCACAGCAAAAACATTGAACGAACATTTTTTCGGGTCAGCGGGGAAGGATGCGGTATTATCAAAGCAAGGCAATGGATTTCTATGACTGTAAAACATTCAGGTCGCAGTTTCGCAATGCCACTCACAAAATTTACCATGGACTCGACGCCATAGTCGGCTTCGATGGCCATGTGCAGACCGCGGTTACAGTTAGCCTCCAAACTTGTAGCCATGCGTAATGGTTTGCAGATAAATTCGTTTATGGTAGAACCTTTACTAACCGATAGTGATCCGAGGCTCTGCGAGCGTGGCTTGAGCTTTGTAAGCAGTTTTCTGCTTGTATGTGCAATCGGTGATGTTGGCTGCGGCGTTGACTTACGTTTGAAAGGGCTACGCAGCAATGTAAGAACACCACCTCGGCGCATGAGTTCATTGATGATACTTACGTTGCTGTTGTAGTTGGTAGATGAAGTCGACATATTAGACGGCTGTGTATTTCGGTTGGTGTGTATTTCGGTTGTCGCCAATAATTTAATAATTGAGAATTTTTATAAAATACATAAGTAGTTTACTTGTGGATTAGTTTTTAGGTAGAAAGAATGATTTAGAAAACATTTACATTTAGAAGACCTGTGCTGGTTCATGTCTATTCTGAGACCCATATGGCACATAAACCTTTGCATCTAATTTAAATAAAACCAGTTAGAGTGGTATATTCGGGCTGGCCGAATCTTAAATATCCTACCCCTAAAAGTTATGAAAAAACTTAATTGAACGAAATAGTTTTATTTATCTAAATTTTTAATTTATTTAGAACAATGACATTATAGAGTGAAATACAAACTGAAACTAGAGGAAATATATCGTTATAAGGAAAGCTACCTTATCTGTTCTGTTATTAAAATAACATTTAATAACAGGCGGGTATAAATACAGTGGCGTAGCTAGGGTGGGGCGGGGGTGGCGGTGTCACTTCCAGTGACTGTAACAGTAATTGTCAGTGTGTAAACAACGAAATTGGTGCAGTGGTTGGAAAGTTGTTTACATTGGAAAATAGAGAAAAATAATGAAAAATTGCTCTATATGTATTTTGCAGTATTATTACGACAAAGGGAAAAACGCTGCGCAAGCTTGTGAAAAAATTTGTGCTGTCTACGGTGAAGGTGCTTATCAAAATCTGTTGCGCGGAAATGGTTCGCTCGCTTTCGGTCTGGTAATTTTAATATGAAAGATAATTCGCGCTCTGGTCGTCCAATCACTGGAAAAACTGATGAAATTCTTGAAAAAGTCCAGCAAGTTAAGCATATCAGTAAGGTCGATATTGGTATGGAGTTAAGTATTGACCGCACTGTTTTAAACCAACTACACAAGGCTGGCTAACAAAAGAAGGTCGATATATGAGTTCCTCATGAGTTGAGCGAGAAAAACATGATACACAGAATTAACATCTGCTATGCGCTGCTGAAACGCAATGAAATCGAACCTCTTTCGTTTATCCAGATAATAATGGAGCATATTTGATTTAAATAAATTAATTTTCAGAATATAATTGAATTTTACTAAAAAACGCCACGAATTTTTTCCCAGACCCAATATTTGCAATTATACACATAGGGATACATATTACGCAGCAAAGATGACGGAATGCGACACTGCACATTACTGCGAGTAGTGTAACTATATGCAATCAAGAATGATAGAATAAGAGATTGCGCCAGTAAACAAACAAAAGTGGTTTCGTTCTGCGCATGTTCATACGTAATACCGTCTTTTCAAAAGCACTAGCCTCACAACACTCGGAACAGTTGGAATCGCTTTAAAAATTAACTAAGAAAATCAATAAGGCAGAACTAGAACTTATACCAGTATCATGATATAAAGCTTTTTAACGGATAACGGCTTTTATCATTTCAAAAACAATTCATGCAAAGTGGAGTAGTAGAATACTAAACCAGTAGGAGTTCTATATTCGGCCTGGCCGAATCTTAGATACCCTACACCTAAAAGTTTTGAAAAAATTCCAATTCGGCGGCGTGAGTTTTGGAAAGTATTGACTTAATGAATTCTAGGAAATTTTGGGGCTGCATGTTGATTAACCATCCCAAGCTCCATGAGTCCTAGCTACGCCATTATATAAATAGTAGACGTGGTCGTTACCTGTTTTCAAAACAAAATAACTAGCTTAGTAGTTTTATTATTGTGTTAAAATTTTAACCTTATTTCCGTGGTAATAAATTTGTTTTTATTAGCTATACTGTAAAAATAGTGTAAAAGTGGGCGGACTGCGCCCATTTTTTTGCTGTTATAATGTTTTATTGGAAAATAAGTTGTTATGTACAGTTTCATTCATGAAGTTTATACATTTAACAATATAATCATTTAAGACCCTCTTTTGCCTGTGTATCCTAAAAGTAGGAGGATGACGTCCATATTTGGCATATTAACGGATAATGCTACTCTATACCCAGGAATTTTGTTATAACTATAAAACGAACGCTGATATCTTTTATATAACTATCGTATACTTTTCTATAACTATCGACTCTATTTCTTGTATTGCAATCTTGTATTCTATCATTCTTGATATGCAACTATAAATTGTTTAGTTATTCAACTTCTTAGTAAGTAGTTATTGCAAATATTAATATTGTAATTGCAAAAATATATAAAAAAAATTTTATGAAAAATGTACAAGAACCAAATTTGTGGCATTATTTCGTTGAAAAAAATATTTGAAGGGGGAATTTTTTTAATTGCATATGTTTGACTTATATAAAAATAAGAATGAGTTATTTTTTGGCATAAAGTCGCCTCTGTTACGAGGTTTCAACGTTGTAAAACGTGAACAGTTACAAATCAAATTCTACTTAATCAAATAAAGGTTGGGCCATGCATCAGCTGGCTTTTTAAAAAAGGTTTTCTTTAAAAAAATTAAAATTTTAAATTTCATTTTAAACCAATTAAAAAAAACAACAAACCGATGAGCCTGATGAAAAGTAAAGTTTTTTGAAAACTGCGGAACGTATCCCTTAGCCTAATCGTGACCTTTTCAATATAAGCAAAATTTACAGCATTATAATGGAAATCGTTTGAAAACGAAAACAAAATTTACGTTTTTAACGAGTTTTGTTTTGTGGTTTTCGTAATTTTTCGTTTGTTTGACAACGGAGCATAACAGAAGATCGAGTACACTAAACACAAAATAACTTTTGTTGTTAGTATTTTCACATGCTTTACAGATTTTATCGGCTACACGTTTTACAATGGATCGTTTCCAGGAAAAAGTTGATAAACGACGCAAAAGCAAAGGCTATCGTCTAGTGTAAAGTTGTTTGTGTTTTGCAAGTTCTATGTCAAATTTGTTATGTGTATATTGTTGCCGCCACGCATTTGCACTGAACTCTACATGAAATCTTTGCCTTTCTAAAAATTATAATAATTACAAAAATGCTTCAAATATTGTACACATGGCAATATTTTCTGTCTGCAAATAACGAAAGTCTGCAATGTATACGAAAAGCTTCCATTTCATATACTAGCTTATTTTCGTTTTCGTTTGCGTGTTCGTTTACGTTTTCAAACGATTTCATTCTAAGGCTATTTTTGTGTTGTTTTTAAGCGGTAATGCTGTTTGCTCCGAAACGTATCTACGGCATAAAAAGAGACCCGGTGTATAACAAAAGATTAATAATAATTAATTCTAAAAATAAATAAAATTTAAAATTAGGAAAAAATCTGGATAAATGAAAAAATTGACCTGACAGTTCTAATTCAAATTTCATTCAATGAAGTGAAACATTTCTGATCACTTAAAAAACTTTTTTCAAACATTTCGACCTCTGTACGACACTAAAAAACTCAAGAAGGACCTTGACTTCCGAACGCCATAAAAATGCTAATAAGTAATGATTTTCAAGTACCTGTTGATCGTTATTGAAACCGTTATCGTTAAAACTGTGATCCAAGTTCAGATGATCATCACAGCCGGATGGCAGCTCCTCACATCCAACTTCATTTAGCGCACTTTTGATCATATCGATTAGCTTTTGTTTCTGCCTTTCCTGACAACGGAAACTATTGAGCTCCTTCGACTGCCTACTACATAGAACATTAAAGAAATGTCTAAACATTTAAACAAAGCGGCGCACCCAGGAAAATATTTTGAGGGTTCTCACAAATATAAATTAAGTTAAAAAACATTTAAGATTTTAAGACAATTTTCCTTAATGCATACATATTCACTCATTTTCAATCCCTTTTATTCATAGGAAACGGCGAACATAATATGAGCAAACCAATTAAGCCAGCAGGACTCAATATCTGAATAAATACCTTCTTATCGGACGTTAAATGTTGCTCTTATCTCGCATAAATGTTATAAAATTATCTCTGCACGAAGTAATTTAAATTCCAATTTATTTTAGCTACTTAAAATGGTTATATCTTTGTTGACTTTCTTTTAAAAATTTTCGTAATTTGTTGGCGAGACAGACATTTAAGCTATCTTCTTCGTTTATTGATCAGGCAACCTTAAATCAGGTCTGTCAATTTTTTATTGCTATTAAAATAAGCAGTAACCAATTGCAATAATGAGGTAATGAAAATGATTTCGTTAATGTAAATAACATGGTTATTGACATTAATTTGCTAATTTCTGACCAATGTAGATATACAATTTTGCTCAATTTTTATTGATTTTAATAGACAGTGCTAATCGACACAGGAGGTTAGGGACTGTTGGAGATCAATTAGTTTCAACTTTACGATTTCATACTTTGTTTTTACTTTTAAATTATATCATTAATTGTAATCCAGGCAGACCACTCAGTCTCAGTAACTGATTGCTACGTTCCCTGGTATAAACTGATCACGTTAAATACTGAATACAACATATGTACGTAACACTCCTTAATCGGCAGTGAACTTTGAAAGTGTCGGACAACAAATATTGTAGTCCATTGTAGTTGTAAGACTCATTAATTTTTGCAATATATTTTTAAACTCGAATTCAAATTTTAAATTTTCATAATGAATGACAGAATACTCAGCATGTTGAGTTGATGTAGCATAGAATTTTTTCGCACGAAAAAATATCGTCCGCGACCGGAATAGTTAGTTAGCATCGCATTCCAGAAACAAAATACATGCCAACCTGCAGTTGAGAAAAGTCAAGCGAGGATATACCGAAGAATTCGTGGGCACAGCCTTCGGTGGCGAAATAAGCAACGGTTTGGTGCGTGATACAAGAAACGTTTGACTCCTCTCTACTTATATAGGCAGTGAAAACTTTAAATCGAAATATAATGGTAATAGTTCATCAAAAGTGGCACGTCGGGATGGTAGATTGAAGACTATAATAAACATATTGATGGAGTGGATTTAATGGACGGACTCAGCCGTTACCGCATACGGATGAAGACAAGGAAGTGGACTAATCGAATTTTTTTCATATGTTGAATGTTGCAATGATATTCTTTATCACCGATTGCAGGAGGGAATCACCCCACTACCTATTTTCAAAACGGAAGTAGTGGAAATACTAGGTTTTGTTGTAGATCGGGCAGAAAAATGTACAAAATGGCTGGTTACAAATCAGAGACACGAGCTTTTTGTGTAAAATGTAAGCTCAACTTATGTAACTCATCCACTAAAAAATGCTTTTAAACATTTCATAATAAATAATACTATCAAACAATAGTAACTTGAAACATATTTCGCTAAATAAACTAAAAGGCCTCATTAAAAAATATGTTTTATTCCTAAAAATCGAAATCTTACTTTTCATATTATTTTGTACATACATGCCCAGGTCCGCCTATAGGCGGGGTAACCACTTTTACCTGTAGCAGCTAAACAAATAATCAAAACTTAAAGCTGACTTCATATTCGTTTTTCTCAACTCTAAATTAGCCTAAATAAATTTTTAGAAGTCAATTACAAATTGTGGCATTTAAAATCTATAAGAAGCAATCTCCAGGTTTCGAGGAAGGAAACGACAATTTAGTTTGTAAGTTAAATAAAAGTATCTACGAACATAAACAAGCTGCAAATATCTGGAATAAAACTTTAAATGAAGTAATTTGTAAAGGACGTTTCAAACAATTACGTGCACATCTATATTTATGTAACAAAAATGCAGACGAGATATATGTCCACATACCTTGGTCAAGAAATTTGATTTTTGAAATTTTAATTTTGCAAAGAACAATCAAAATATGATTTATTGTATTCGACAAACACAGCAAATAAAAAAACTTTTGAGCGACAACGAAATATTTTTGGATCCTAACTATGGAAAAGCCGAAACAATATATGAACCGCTGTTAGATAATGCTAAATATCAAAAGGTTTCACTTCACTGATTCACTTTTATACCTCAGCTTTTATACCTTATACTTTTATACCTTAACGTAAACTTGAGAGCTGATATAGCTTCAAGTGTTTCAATGCTCTCAAGAAAGCAAACTTACTCAACCTTACTCAAGAAGATTGGAATGAAGTGAATATGAGTACTATGATATTTAAAGAGTGCAAGTAATTTGGCAGAGACATGGCTTAATACTTATAACATGCACTCGCGCTCAAAAAAAAAGGAGATTTCATTTTGTAATGTTATCACCACACAAAAGATAAATAGATTATTCACTCAGGTGTTAATATTTGTTAAAATTCTGTTTCAGTAAAGTGCCTAAACAGATTTTTCCGGTGTATAAATAACATTATTATTTAAAAAAATTTCATTTTGAAGAAAATCAGTATATTCTACGAAAAAGGTATTTTCGTATGCTAAAACGTTAATGTGAAAAGCAGGGAAAAAACACATTTTTATGTGGAAGCAAGGTTTCTTTAACTTTATTTATTTATTTTTTTTTTATTTTATTTCAGCCCTTATTTTTTTTATTTTATTTCAGCCCTTATTCATTACAAAAATTATTTTGTTTAATAACGGGTTTGGCCGTTCAAACAAAATTTTAAAAAAAATTATGTTCTTAATAATTCTGGTTTCAAGCATAAATAATCTATTTAATTTTTGGCAAGGAATTTGGTGATATCATTACAAAATTAAATCGGCTTTTTTTTGAACGCGAGTGTATGTACATACGAGGGCAGATTGATATTGAAGCTACCTAGCGCTAGATACCAGCACAAACACAAAAACTTTTTTTTTTTAGAAATTGCGATCTGTCAAACGGCTGTTAAAATATCAGCCAAATTCATGGATTAGTTTGTTTGTTGTAGTCGTTTGAAGTAAGCAACTTTTGTGTTTCTTGAAAAATGGAAAATTATTATTGAAAGGGAAAACGGCGAAAGAGACGAAAGAAAAGCTCGATAAACATTACGATGAGCCTGCTCCGTCAGATTACACCGTCAAATATTGGTTTCGAGAGTTTCGTGGTGGCCGCAACTCCAATACCGATCAAGTCCGCAGCGGCAGGCCCTCCGATGCGGTTACAGAGGACAATGTCAAAAAAAAACATGAAATGGTGTTGGCTGACCAGAAAGGGAAGGTGCGCGAGTATTACTTTGCATTTTTGGAGCGATTGAAGGCCAAAATCGCATCAAAAACCGGCCTCACATGAAGCGCAAAAAATTTTGTTTTTGCAAGACAATACGCCGGCGCACAAATCAATGACTTACGGCTCCAATTGCTGTCCCATCCACCGTATTCGCCCGATTTGGCTCCCTTGGACTATTATCTCTTCCCAAAAGATGGCTCATCAATAAAATATTCAGCTCACGCGAGGAAATCATCGACGCCACGGAGATGATCAACAACAATCAGCTGTCAAAACAAAACTAAATACAGTATCGCACTGAAATTGGGAATGTCTGCCTAAATATGAACGGACTTCAAGGCACCATAACCTTTTTTGCAGTAGCAGCGCATTCTGGCGGTCAAGGAGGTTCCATTTCAATCCGCCCTCGCATCATACGGACATTTCATTTCACATAACACATATAATGCGTGTTCCAATTTAATTCAGATATCTCTATTTGATCAATTCTGATTTTAACGGACAGTGCTAATCGACATAGAAGGTTAAGAACAACTTCATATACCATTCTTCATTCACCTTGGGGTATAAGAGTATAAAAATAAATGTTTATTGCTTAGTTTCGTTTTTTGTAAATATTCAATTTTTTCAAAATCTTTATTATATTTTTGAAGTTTTTTCACAATTTGAAAAAATTCCCAATGGAAATTCTAAATAAGAATGAAATTTAAACTATTGACTGCTATCAATCTCTTAACTTTAACTACGGGTCAAAGAAATCAATATTTAACTGAGGATTTTAATACCGGCCTGTTAACCTATTTCGTCCCAAACATAGAATTTGTGTAAAAATATTTCATTTTGTCATTAATTTGACTTTGAAATAATTCAAATAACACTATAAATATTAAAAATTACCAGTGGGCGTGATCATTTGCACCAGACATAATATTGCGCTGGCGCAACGTTGGGAATGTTCTGGTAAAATGAAATTTGCTTAAAATGTTCAACATGCTTGATGATATGAAAAAATTATGTCACTAATGACCTTTTAAAAAGCAGTTGAAGGTGATCCTGAAATTTCCTACCTATGTAGATCTGATGTTCGCAAATCTCCTTGAATTTTGTTCATTGCGGATTATAATACAATCAGTTTTGTTTTCCTTCACTGCTCCTGGCAATCTGTTTCTGCTGGACTGTACAAGGTTGGTGTTCTTTCTTTGAGGTTGGTAGCTTACCTCCAGTTCTAATTTTTCTTTAGTTTTCAATAAAGATAAAACAATTTGACTGATAATTTGATTGTGATTAGAGATATGTAGATATCTGTATGTGATAGAGTAGTTATGTGATTTTCAGGATCATGAACAACCTTCAAAAAGTTTGTTACACCTAAACCCAGATAATCATTACTCCTGTCTGAAGCTCCACTATAAAGGTTAAACTAGTACAGATATCACCCAGCTGAGGCTATACACCACAGTTTAAATTCAAACCTTAATGGTTTCCTTCGTATAAACATCTTAGAAGAGTGACGTCCAAAATATTGCACCACTACTTTATCAATAGATATATTGTGGGGAAAATACACCAAACTGAAACAGAACGGCAATCATATCATGTCATAGGTCTAATATGTTAAAAAAAAACTATGTGCATCCCACATATCTAGCAATAAAAGTTGAACCAAATATATTTGAGCACTTGATTATTACACAAATTATTGAAGAAAACATACTTCCAGTAGTTTAAGTTTCCAGTTTTGTATAAAAACTTCATTTTCTGAAGTTAAACTTCGCATTGCGTATACCCAAAACTGGGAAGAAGTGAGTTAAATTCAATAGATAGGTACGGAGTTTAACTACGAGTGAATAATATGGCCCTAAGTGTTATTTCGAGAAAAATCGTCTTACTCTCTTAGTAGCAATTATTAATTTCTCAGAATACTGGTTACGATGGACCCCCAAATTTAACTCCTGAGCAAGCCTCTATTTTTATAGAAAATATAACGAACTTTTGACTATCCTTATTTGATTGTATGCCATTCGAGTTGGTAAACGTTGAACTTAAACTTCCATTAGCTATGGGCGATCCGTCATTCACATGTTCTATAATTTTCAGTTGCTTTTCCTGGCAATCCTTCACCGCAAGTTCCAGATCTAGTAACCGCGATCGCAGCCAATCGACGGTGAGATTATCAACAGTCAATGTGTCGGGTTGTAGTTTTCCTGGTATATCTTCGATTAGAGATTCGTCAAACCTAAACTCCAGCGGCAAGGTAGGTAAGGTTCTAGACGAAAAATGTGTAGTCAGTTTAAAAAAAAACAAAGATATGCATCAAATCAAAAGTACTTGTGTTTTTCGGTGAACTCTATATACTCCTCGCTGGGGTTTATATTATTTATCACTTTGTCGATACTAATTTGAATTTGCTTGAACTTATCTGATGTAAAGTCACCATGCTGGCTAGCTTCCTGTAATATATTTCGCCACAATAATATGAAACTTTCCTGCACCGACTGCTGGTGTTCCAGCAATCCTGGCAACATCACTGTGCGGAAGTCTTTCTCTACTTCTGTGGCTTCCGATACAGAAAGTACATATTCGTTGTGGGTGAGATGTAGTTTACGACAAGATTTCTGGTATTTGTCGCGAACATCATCTAGTTTACGCCCACCACGTCCAGCTGCAAAAAATTAGGTATTTAATTATTCACATTTTTTTCGTGATGCTGTAATAGATATTGAATGACAACAGTTAAGATTTGGAAAGTGATAATTCCTTTTTGAGAACACCTTTTTAAAAAGTGTCAATTTTAATTCCAAATTAGCGGTTATGCTGAGCATGGCGCTTATCGAACAATAGCACCATGATCTAGATTCATGAGATGAAATCCATGAACGATCGAACGGAGTTGAACCACTTTAAATGCATAGTAAGCCAATTGTCTTGAGTGAGAGTACGCCAAATTGGAGTGGATATGGAATAGGTACATATAAGAATAATAATATGTAAGAGTAGAATAAGCGTATATATATATATAATATCATTGTCTTATTTACACTAAGGAAAATAATGGGCTAACTTTGGGTATAAAAACCCTAAGTGATCCAAAATAAAGTCATATTTTAATCAGCAGCCAATTACGATTTGCTCTTAATTTCGGCAGACCTTATTATTGAATTCGCCTCCTTTTGTACATAAGAGGTATAAAAAATCTGTAAATTTCCATTAAATTCCAAATTTAAAGAATTCTAATTAAAATCGAATTTCCGTTATCGAGTAATAATGCGAACGAATGGTGGGCCTTTGAAGTCCAGCAGTATAACTTTGACGCAAGATACCGGAAGGGGAAAATGGGTGTGGTGGCGGACGCGTTTTTGCTCAACCTATGAAGACACTAGAGAGAATCGTGGAAACCGTAGCAAAAAGGTACTACCGGCCTGGGATGATAGTCAATACGTGAGGCGTTGCGATTCTTGCCACCGGTACAAGGTTGAAACCCTTCAAAAGGAAAGCCGCCGGCGAGATGTTAACCAGAGTGCCCGAAGAAACATGGACTACCGTTTGCGCAGACATTGTCGGTCCTCTCCCACGCTCTCGAAAAGGCCACAACATGCTACTGGTATTCTTAGATAAATTTTCCAAATGGTTAGAAATAGTTCCTTCACGGAAGGCTACAGCCTCGACATTACAAAGAGCATTCCGTGAAAGAATCGTCGCAAGATTTGGAGTCCCAAAGGTGCTTCGCTCGTATAATAGCGTGCAGCTTACTAGTCGACAGCTCAATGGATATCTAAGAGGGATCGGAGTACGCCAGCAATTTACAGCACCGTAAATCCCCGTGAAAACCCTACCTAACGCACGAACCGGACCTTCAAGACGATTAGGGCCGAAAATACGGGTGCAGATCAACGAGATTGGGACGAGAACATCCCCGAAATAGCCCTCACCATCTACAGTAGCATCTCGAGTACTACCAGCTATTTGCCTGCTTTTTTAGTTCAGGGACGCGAGCATAGACTCCCTAACACTCTCTATGATGAAGCCACCCTGGGTACCGGTCAAGAACCTACAGAATCTGTGCAGAAGGCAACCCGGTTACGACAGATTTTCAAAACCGCACGAGGAAACATGCAGTTTTCGTCGAACGAGCAGGCAAGACACAGAACCTGGAGATATGGTACTCGTACGACGCGGTCACCACCATTTGTCACCATTGTCAAAGGCTTCGGAAAACTTTGCTGTCAACCTGGCACCAAAATATGACGGTCTATTCCAAGTCGTTAATTTCATCACGCCAGTAATCACCACCGTAAAGATCAACCGCAAGAAGATAAAGACCGCTCATATCGGTGACCTCAAGACCTAAAGTCATCCGAGTGACGCCCGGCCAACGGAAAGCGAGGAACACCGGACCAAGACACCGTACTGCACCACTCTTGCATCGAACTATAGAACAACACAGGAATAGCTCCTCGGTGGCGAACCACTGCAGTACAGAAGAGCACATGCAGCACACACAGCACAGAATAGCACACGCAGCACATAACGGTGAGAATTGTGTATAAAAGAGAGCCGCCTCAGAGCGCACCTCTTCAGTCCGCAAGGGTAACACATTGAAGGACCACGAGCAAGAGAACACAAAAAAAAAAAGGTAACAACAGCAACAATATAACGAAGCATGGACAACCACTACCAACAGCTAAGAAGCGACAAACCGGTACGTGAGCACCGCGCCGTAGCCACCCCGGAAGTTTCTTGGTGGAGTCCTGCTATCGGACTCCACAGACGAGGAAGCCGAGGCCCCCTTACTAATCTACCCTGAAGGTAAAGGCGGGGTCTCCATCAGAACCGTAGATTATGTGAGGCTCTCAAACGGACGATTTATAAATAATGCAATCACTGCCAAGTAAGTAACACACTGCCAAAAGCTTTGACTGGCAGGGCCCATTCCTGAGCTCATTTTTTTACCAAGCTGTGGCGCGCAAACCCTATGAGGGCGCACGGGTCCAGCGGCACTTCCGGAAGATCAACATCTTCGAGAAATTCCTAGTCAAGCCGGTAAACACCGAGAACCACTGGTTCTCTGTGGTCATAGCACAAACCTTTGTGGAGTGTGAGCTTCCCGGGAAATGCCGGATCATCGTACTCGACTCCCTAGGGCCAAATCCAGGACGAAACCACGGGGTCGCCAGAGACGTCAGGAGGATGCTCACAAACGAGTATCGCTTTCATTAACCCGAGTCACCGATGCCAGTAATGTATGACGAAAAGAAAGCTGTCCTTCTGAACCTGGAGGTGCCCCTGCAGGCTGATGGGTACAACTGCGGGATCTATATGCTGTTGGAGAAATTCTTCAAAAATCAACACCAGGGTAGTGAGCCAGATCGGTATGAGTGGGGCCATCGCGCGAATTATTTGGTCGCACGCCTCCGAATCGCCACCATAATCCGAGCCCTGTCAACTACTTCAGGCACACACCAACAATTCCTGGCCTTACGATACGCCACAAACGAAAACGAGCAGTCAAATCTTGGGCCAACAAATAGGTCCCCCGTCGCTAGCCTAGAAGAGCCACCAGCCGCCTTGGATGCCGTGACTAGCTCGGAAGAGACGTCAGCCGCCATGGACGCCGAGGAAGCCGTCTCTAGCCCAGAGAAGACACCACCCGCTACGGACGCCGTAAGAATCGTCGTTGGCACCGAAAACTCTCCGACTACAGCAGATGGGATTAAAGGGAGCTATAGCCGAAGGGATTCCTCGTGTGTGAAAGACGTTGGCAACATTCCGAAAGGGTTGGACCACCGCAATCCAGCGAGCCATGGTGAGTCACCAGAGAGGCCGACGCAAGAACTTCCTAGAAGAGAGCGGTGAGCACACCTTACAAATTCGTATCTCACGAGAAGGGCGAGTACGAGTCCAAAAATCATCCCGAAAGTAGGGAGGAGATGTGAGGACGCATTTGCGTACCAAATACAGTCGGGCCTCGATTATCCGTGATCCGGTTAACCGGTAACCCCGATTAACCGTGATGGCCAAAGATCAGTCTATTGTTTTTTGGTTGCAATGTGTTCAAATTGTTAACCGTGATTACCTCTATTATCCGTGATGGCAGAATTTTTTTTTATTAACTTCAAATTCATACATACATACAATATAATAAACATGAAAACGGGAAATTCCCTTGTTTGCATACGACAAACACCAATATTCACTTGTTAAATAATGAAAATATTAAAAAAACGGTGTAATCAAAATTGTTATTCGATTAACCGTGAAAATCGATTATCCGTAAAGCTTCTGGTCCCGACCATTACGGTTAATCGAGGCCCGACTGTACGTTCACATTATTATTTAAATAAATTGAACTACATTCTCAAATGTAAAAAGGGACAAATATTTACTTTTAATTAAAGCAACCTATATTACCTAACTATAATTCTAAACATAGCGTATTTATTTAAGTGGTGGCAGTAGCAATAAGAGAAATAGTAATAAGACAAAATGTGTACACTTATACATAACTACCGTTATTAGACGGTTAGATTTGTGTAAGTAAGAGGTCATTAAGGGCCGATGAGTTAGAGGAAGACGAAGCAAGGCGCGTTGTGGTGACGACAACACGCGAACGCCTGAAACGGCAGAAGCTTCGGCAGGCATAAAAGAACGATACAACACACTAGTCATCAGTCGTTCGTTGGCAGTGACCCGGGTAAGACCTGGTGAGATAAGGTGGCTCTCTCGTCTCTAACCGCGGTATGTGGTGGTCCATCGGATCGTCTCTGCCGTGGTTGAGGTTGGGAGAAGATTCTCTCTCTATCCGCTCTCGCTGGAGAGGTTTCAACATGGTGGTCCGACGGATCGGTCATGTTGGGACTGACGCAGCGAATCTGCGAGTGCAACATGCTGGATCGTCATGTTGTTCTCGCGGCGCGTGTCTGTGTCCTATCCCTCCGCTCCCTAGGCGCTGTGTCGAAGCCTTTCCACCTGGGAACAGCTGGTCACTGTCACAATCCAATCGTAAGGGACAAATACAATTAGTTTAAGCTTCGCGGGATACCGAATAGTGAACACGAACGTGTTAGACATACCAAACACCACACACGATCGTTAGCGCTGACGAATTAAAAAGTACAGTCCGACTTTTGTCGTCTTTTTATACCTCCGTTTTCATCGCCACAGCAACACCATTTTTTTTATACACCCCAGTTTTCTTGGTACACTTAAGGTGTTAAATAGCAAAAAAACACAGGTCCCGTCTATTAAATACATTTATTGAATATTCGACCTTGGACAGCCGTGAGCCTACCCTGGCTATAGACGAGATCCACGGTCCACCTCATAAAGAAACCGCCTCTAGAAGACCGAGGCGGAAAACGTCGTTTCAGGCTGTAAGTATACTTCTTCCCCAGAACACTCTTCTTGGATATGTTTGCACTAGTAATAAAACACAAGTAGCCAAAAAATTGGTATTTGAAAGGAAATTATGATTCTTAATTTTCCAGCTTGAAAAATATTCTTTAGAAGTGATTAAAGAATTTTGTGTTCGGTTGGCAATAATTCTCTTAAAAGCTGTTTGTTTATTATAGAAACCTAATTTAAGAAGAAGGTTATTCGAATCATCGACGCCACGGAGATGATCAACAACAATCAGCTGTCAAAACAAAACTAAATACAGTATCGCACTGAAATTTGGCATGTCTGCCTAAATATGAACGGACTTCAAGGCACCATAACCTTGCAGTAGCAGCGCATTCTGGCGGTCAAGGAGGTGACTTTTCAATCCGCCCTCGTATTCTTGTGACAGTTTCCTCATGTTTTCCGCGATTGTTTCCCCCTTTTCCTTGTTGGATCGATTTTTGACACCCTGTGTTTGGCTAACTTGGGTCATGTTGGCTTCCGTTGCTGAAACCGCCGTCGATTAATGGTAAGTTGTGGCGGTCGAATGCTGTTGTTGCGGATACCGGATAGCGTGAGCGAAACTCGATCGTAAGGTAATACGTTGATGACATCTTTTCTAGGGGCCCGTCGTCATTGAGTCCAGCTAGATGAAATCGTTGATAGGTACGAAGATGTGTTATGTAAGCAAAATCCAACTTCCGCGTACAGCATTTCACCCGTTGGTGTTGTTCCTCTGTAGTGGTTCCCTTAACGAGTTCATTCAAAAAGTATGAATTGAACTAGTAGTTTTGATGTCGGTGATCATGTGCCATGGCGTTGCCTTGGACCCATATACATATCCCAGAATGTCATTAAGCTATTGTCCCAATGCCTGATTCGTCAGTAGTACGGTGTGGGGTGCCATGTTTGATTTGATCTGGAACAACCGATATTTGTCCATGTCGAAATTTTTTTGAATGATCTGTGGACAGAAATAACAGTTGGGTAATAAATTTGTAAGAATCGACTGTCGACTTCGTATAACGATGTAGTCCAATGTGTGACCTCTGAGATCTGAGTCATTATAGCATTAAAAACCGAAACAAGATGCATGTGTTATGGTTATTCATTTGCAGTTAGTTTGCGACATCTTCTGCGACATGATAAGGTTTCAATTCATGTACAGGAATCCTGTTCCTTCCTGTTTGAGTTGGGTGATGTCATGCAATGTAAATCGGATGATTCCTCCGATATGGCCCCTCGTACTTTTAGGCCAGCTTAGCATTAAACTTATCTATGACTTTGGACAACAGGTTAGTTTGTGCCATTACTTGCTGACCGATCTGTGGAATCCATGGTCTGCGCCTCAGATTATAGTGTCGTACCTGGTACTGCGCTGATCGTTTCATGTTCCTGTGTACAAGTTCAGACGTTTCTTTAAACCTATCAGCTTTCCCGTTTAGCCTTGGCGATTTGGTTCCTTGGTATGTGCTTATTGTGTGTTCATCACATGCTCAGTAATGCAAAAGGTACGCGTGATTTCCTTCCTTGGTTTACGTATGCTGGACGGTAGCCTGTAGTTTCGCTAACCGTTGTATTAATGGCCAGCATGATCTCTGGTATCTGCGAATTCCACTTGTTCTGGTTGGCCGTGGAGAGCTGAACGTAATTCGCGTGACGTTTCGATATATCCTTTCCATGGGGTTTTCCTGTGGTGTGTATGGTGCTGTGAATTTCGAGAATTGTCGGCATTTAAATGTCGAAAATTTCAGATTTTGGAAGAGCAATATCTCCTAAAGTATGAGAGATAGTGTCGCATGCATACCATTCAAAAGGACTGCTTAGGATCTATCTTTTATGTAATATGAATTTTTTTGAGTTTTTTACGAAAAAATGCAATAAAAAATTGCAAAAAATTGCTGGGTGTTGCAATAAAGAATAGTTTTTTTCTCTATTATATGCCAATTAAGAAAGATATCATTTAAAAGTAAATTTTTCCTTTCCCGCAATATACGAGGGCGGACCGATAAGTACTTAGCTTCACCACCCGATGGTCGCCACGATCTCAAGAGAAATTTACTACCGTGTAGTATATTGTTGTAGACAGCTACTGTAAAAATTTCAGTAGCCGAATCGGACTAGTAGTTTTGTTTTGACCGCGTGTGGAAGCGGGTGAGTCCGCGTATTTTAGAAAAATGGAAAAAGAGCAATATCGGTCGGTGATTCGATTGTTCAATCACCCTGATTTTCATCAACGCACTAAGCATGGACCGGCATGGTAACATTGGCCGTATATATGACTTCAAACGCGATTTAAAAAATTAAACCATGCAACGCACTAAGTATGGTTTTCCAACAATAGCATCTATTATACAACACCTTAACCGATCAATGTGTATGTTAGATAAGGCCCAATTTCAAAATTTTAAAGAAAATATTTTTAAAAAAATGGTAATTGGTTTTTGTTTTGATTTTTGATTCATAAATATTTCTGACTGACTTTTCATACGGCTTAGGTCTCACCTCGGCAAACTCATCTGGTACACTCGCAGCTAAGGCCCATATTACATTGCAAACAGTTGTTCGATCAAACAGTCCAATGAAATGAACTATTTTATAGCATGTCTCCACCGCATATTGTCCTCTATTTGATTACGTATAATCAAGTCAGCAAATCAACATATCTCCACCAACTGACAAAAGCGTGCTGTCAGTCGTTTGTTTATATTTCTTGAAGTACAAAATTATTATTTTTTAAAAAGAGGTTACGATTTTCCGAATTTGAAAGAAGAAACTGTCATTAGCTGTCATTCTTTTTTTTGACAACGTTTCATTTCCACATGTTCTTCCAAAACCTCAGAGTTGCATGCGAAATATACTTGATTATAAGTGCGTGAAGTTAAATTCGTAAATCCGACGATAACTTAGCAAAGATCTGAACCCAAAACGCGAATACGAATTCGTATTTTCTACCCATTCCAAAGTAATGGCTTCAATTGTAGCGCTCTTTTGTTCAACGAAATATATATTTTGAGCAACAAATTTACATATTTCAAGAGAATAATATATATACTTCAAAGATTACGCCTACTTTTGAAAAAATTTTAAAATTTGTGGAAGTGAGGTGTCTCCGACGGTGAAGCTTCTTCCCCAATATTCAGCGATAAGTTTTGTTCTACGAAAAACATAACTTGGCCAAGTGGAATATAAGGTTCGATAGCCTACTTCAATACCTTTCATAATCAGTAAAAACTTTTAGTGCACTCGGAAGGGTTTGGTCACCATGGTCATTTGAAGTTGGCCTTACCCAGTGCAATTTTTCATGATTTTTCAGCGAAAAATTTTCTTCAACGAAAAACATAACTTGGCCAAGTGGAACATAACGTTCGATAGCCTACTTCAATACCTTTCAGAATCAGTAAAAACATTTAGTGCACTCGGAAGGGTTTGGTCACCATGGTCATTTGAAGTTGGCCTTACCCAGTGCAATTGTGTTATCTTCATGATTTTTCAGCGAAAAATTTTCTTCAACGAAAAACATAACTTGGCCAAGTGGAATATAAGGTTCGATAGCCTACTTCAATACCTTTCAGAATCAGTAAAAACTTTTAGTGCACTCGGAAGGGTTTGGTCACCATGGTCATTTGAAGTTGGCCTTACCCAGTGTAATTTTTCATGATTTTTCAGCGAAAAATTTTCTTCAACGAAAAACATAACTTGGCCAAGTGGAATATAAGGTTCGATAGCCTACTTCAATACCTTTCAGAATCAGTAAAAACTTTTAGTGCACTCGGAAGGGTTTGGTCACCATGGTCATTTGAAGTTGGCCTTACCCAGTGCAATTGTGTTATCTTCATGATTTTTCAGCGAAAAATTTTCTTCAACGAAAAACATAACTTGGCCAAGTGGAATACAAGGTTCGATAGCCTACTCCAATACCTTTCAGAATCAGTAAAAACATTTAGTGCACTCGGAAGTGTTTGGTCACCATGGTCATTTGAAGTTGGCCTTACCCAGTGCAATTTTTCATGATTTTTCAGCGAAAAATTTTCTTCAACGAAAAACATAACTTGGCCAAGTGGAATATAAGGTTCGATAGCCTACTCCAATACCTTTCAGAATCAGTAAAAACTTTTAGTGCACTCGGAAGGGTTTGGTCACCATGGTCATTTGAAGTTGGCCTTACCCAGTGTAATTTTTCATGATTTTTCAGCGAAAAATTTTCTTCAACGAAAAACATAACTTGGCCAAGTGGAATATAAGGTTCGATAGCCTACTCCAATACCTTTCAGAATCAGTAAAAATTTTTAGTGCACTCGGAAGGGTTTGGTCACCATGGTCATTTGAAGTTGGCCTTACCCAGTGCAATTGTGTTATCTTCATGATTTTACAGCGAAAAATTTTCTTCAACGAAAAACATAACTTGGCCAAGTGGAATATAAGGTTCGATAGCCTACTCCAATACCTTTCAGAATCAGTAAAAACTTTTAGTGCACTCGGAAGGGTTTGGTCACCATGGTCATTTGAAGTTGGCCTTACCCAGTGTAATTTTTCATGATTTTTCAGCGAAAAATTTTCTTCAACGAAAAACATAACTTGGCCAAGTGGAATATAAGGTTCGATAGCCTACTTCAATACCTTTCAGAATCAGTAAAAACTTTTAGTGCACTCGGAAGGGTTTGGTCACCATGGTCATTTGAAGTTGGCCTTACCCAGTGCAATTGTGTTATCTTCATGATTTTTCAGCGAAAAATTTTCTTCAACGAAAAACATAACTTGGCCAAGTGGAATACAAGGTTCGATAGCCTACTCCAATACCTTTCAGAATCAGTAAAAACATTTAGTGCACTCGGAAGTGTTTGGTCACCATGGTCATTTGAAGTTGGCCTTACCCAGTGCAATTTTTCATGATTTTTCAGCGAAAAATTTTCTTCAACGAAAAACATAACTTGGCCAAGTGGAATATAAGGTTCGATAGCCTACTCCAATACCTTTCAGAATCAGTAAAAACTTTTAGTGCACTCGGAAGGGTTTGGTCACCATGGTCATTTGAAGTTGGCCTTACCCAGTGCAATTTTTCATGATTTTTCACAGAAAAATTTTCTTCAACGAAAAACATAACTTGGCCAAGTGGAATATAAGGTTCGATAGCCTACTCCAATATCTTTCAGAATCAGTAAAAACTTTTAGTGCACTCGGAAGGTTTTGGTCACCATGGTCATTTGAAGTTGGCCTTACCCAGTGCAATTGTGTTATCTTCATGATTTTTCAGCGAATAATTTTCTTCAACGAAAAACATAACTTGGCCAAGTGGAATATAAGATTCGATAGCCTACTCCAATACCTTTCAGAATCAGTAAAAACTTTTAGTGCACTCGGAAGGGTTTGGTCACCATGGTCATTTGAAGTTGGCCTTACCCAGTGCAATTTTTCATGATTTTTCACAGAAAAATTTTCTTCAACGAAAAACATAACTTGGCCAAGTGGAATATAAGGTTCGATAGCCTACTCCAATATCTTTCAGAATCAGTAAAAACTTTTAGTGCACTCGGAAGGGTTTGGTCACCATGGTCATTTGAAGTTGGCCTTACCCAGTGCAATTTTAATGATTTTTCAGCGAAAAATTTTCTTCAACGAAAAACATAACTTGGCCAAGTGGAATATAAGGTTTGATAGCCTACTCTAATACCTTTCAGAATCAGTAAAAACTTTTAGTGCACTCGGAAGGGTTTGGTCACCATGGTCATTTGAAGTTGGCCTTACCCAGTGCAATTGTGTTATCTTCATGATTTTTCAGCGAATAATTTTCTTCAACGAAAAACATAACTTGGCCAAGTGGAATATAAGATTCGATAGCCTACTCCAATACCTTTCAGAATCAGTAAAAACTTTTAGTGCTCTCGGAAGGGTTTGGTCACCATGGTCATTTGAAGTTGGCCTTACCCAGTGCAATTGTGTTATCTTCATGATTTTTCAGCGAAAAATTTTCTTCAACGAAAAACATAACTTGGCCAAGTGGAATATAAGGCCTACTCCAAGGCTATCGAACCTTATATTCCACTTGGCCAAGTTATGTTTTTCGTTGAAGAAAATTTTTCGCTGAAAAATCATGAAAAATTGCACTGGGTAAGGCCAACTTCAAATGACCATGGTGACCAAACCCTTTCGAGTGCACTAAAAGTTTTTACTGATTCTGAAAGGTATTGAAGTAGGCTATCGAACCTTATATTCCACTTGGCCAAGTTATGTTTTTCGTTGAAGAAAATTTTTCGCTGAAAAATCATGAAGATAACACAATTGCACTGGGTAAGGCCAACTTCAAATGACCATGGTGACCAAACCCTTCCGAGTGCACTAAAAGTTTTTACTGATTCTGAAAGGTATTGAAGTAGGCTATCGAACCTTATATTCCACTTGGCCAAGTTATGTTTTTCGTTGAAGAAAATTTTTCGCTGAAAAATCATGAAAAATTACACTGGGTAAGGCCAACTTCAAATGACCATGGTGACCAAACCCTTCCGAGTGCACTAAAAGTTTTTACTGATTCTGAAAGGTATTGGAGTAGGCTATCGAACCTTATATTCCACTTGGCCAAGTTATGTTTTTCGTTGAAGAAAATTTTTCGCTGAAAAATCATGAAAAATTGCACTGGGTAAGGCCAACTTCAAATGACCATGGTGACCAAACCCTTCCGAGTGCACTAAAAATGTTTACTGATTCTGAAAGGTATTGGAGTAGGCTATCGAACCTTATATTCCACTTGGCCAAGTTATGTTTTTCGTTGAAGAAAATTTTTCGCTGAAAAATCATGAAAAATTGCACTGGGTAAGGCCAACTTCAAATGACCATGGTGACCAAACCCTTCCGAGTGCACTTAAAGTTTTTACTGATTCTGAAAGGTATTGGAGTAGGCTATCGAACCTTATATTCCACTTGGCCAAGTTATGTTTTTCGTTGAAGAAAATGTTTCGCTGAAAAATCATGAAAAATTGCACTGGGTAAGGCCAACTTCAAATGACCATGGTGACCAAACCCTTCCGAGTGCACTAAAAGTTTTTACTGATTCTGAAAGGTATTGAAGTAGGCTATCGAACCTTGTATTCCACTTGGCCAAGTTATGTTTTTCGTTGAAGAAAATTTTTCGCTGAAAAATCATGAAGATAACACAATTGCACTGGGTAAGGCCAAATGACCATGGTGACCAAACCCTTCGGAGTGCACTAAAAGTTTTTACTGATTCTGAAAGGTATTGAAGTAGGCTATCGAACCTTGTATTCCACTTGGCCAAGTTATGTTTTTCGTTGAAGAAAATTTTTCGCTGAAAAATCATGAAGATAACACAATTGCACTGGGTAAGGCCAACTTCAAATGACCATGGTGACCAAACCCTTCCGAGTGCACTAAATGTTTTTACTGATTCTGAAAGGTATTGAAGTAGGCTATCGAACGTTATGTTCCACTTGGCCAAGTTATGTTTTTCGTTGAAGAAAATTTTTCGCTGAAAAATCATGAAAAATTGCATGATGCAAAATGAAAATGCAAATGACCATGGTGACCAAACCCTTCCGAGTGCACTAAAAGTTTTTACTGATTCTGAAAGGTATTGAAGTAGGCTATCGAACCTTATATTCCACTCGGCCAAGTTATGTTTTTCGTAGAACAAAACTTATCGCTGAATATTGGGGAAGAAGCTTCACCGTCGGAGACACCTCACTTCCACAAATTTTAAAATTTTTTCAAAAGTAGGCGTAATCTTTGTAGTATATATATTATTCTCTCGAAATATGTAAATTTGTTGCTCAAAATATATATTTCGTTGAACAAAAGAGCGCTACAATTGAAGCCATTACTTTGGAATGGGTAGAAAATACGAATTCGTATTCGCGTTTTGGGTTCAGATCTTTGCTAAGTTATCGTCGGATTTACGAATTTAACTTCACGCACTTCTTGATTATAGGGTCGTTTATTTTGTAATCAATTGATTATAGAATATGAGGTTGATTATAAATTGTATTCATAATCAAGTAAATATGGTTGATTACTGCCATAATCAAGATAATGGCTACAATCAAGTAGTTAATCTGCGGTGGAGACATAGCATTACTCTCCCGTCAAATCTCTTTGCTTGCTATGTTACATTGCAAACACAAACAGTCAAACACTTTCCGTAGTATATATACATAATTAGAGTTGCTTTGTGCAATTATTTTCACGCAGTCCTCCTTTTTCCGGTATAAGTGCAGCTTTTTCACTCCAAAACATGCATACTTTTTTATTACACCACACAACAACTCTGTTCTGTTTGTAGTTTGCACGCATCGCCTGCAAACAGAGTATTTGCTGTGCCAACAGTTAATCCGTTTTCATTCTCTCAGGGATGAAGTGAGAGTTGACAGCTTTATACAGATAAAAAAAAACAATGTGACTGTTTGATCGAACAACTGTTTGCAATGTAATATGGGCCTAAGAAGTCAATAACAGCGGAATTAACAGTTCTCTGTTAAAGTTCGCGACGTCGCGATTTTAACAGAGAACAGAACTTTGTTAAAGTTATGTTAACTATGTTAAAGTTCGCGACGTATTTAACTTCACGCACTTTTGTTTAACAGTACAGTTTAAGTCCGAATGTTAAAATAAGAGGCTATCCAGCTCACACGAGCGTGAGAAAATCCAAAACCAGTAAGTGCTATATTCGGCATGGCCGAATCTTAGATACCCTACACCTAAAAGTTTTGAGAAATTATCTTATTATTAATTAATTAATTATTATTTCCTTAATTAATTATTAAAATTTATTTATTTAAATTTTTAATTTATTTAGATTTCTCATTGCAGAACAATAGCATTATAGAGTGAAATACAAACTGAAATTAGAGGAAATATGTGGTTATAAGGAAAGCTAAGGTAGCTTTCACATTTAATCACAGACGGGTATAAATACATTGGCGTGGTCGTTACCTGTTTTCAAAACAAAATAACTAGCTTAGTTGTTTTATTATTGTGTTCAAATTTAAATTTTATTTACGTGGTATTAAATTTGTTTTCATGAGCTATACTGTATAATTATTGTAAAAGTGGGCGAACCGCGCCCAGTTTTGTTGTTATGTTTTGTTGGAAAATAAGTTGTTATGTAAAGTTTTATTCAGGAATTTTATATATTTAACAATATAACCATTTAATACCCTCTTTAGCCCGTGTAACCTAAAAGTGGGCGGATCACAAGAGTTCTTTATGATTTTTCTTAGTTTTTTTATAATTTTTTTTTTGTTGTTGGCTTCGACATTTTTATACCATAGAAATAGAGACGATAGGTATAGAAAAGTATATATATTCTTGATCAGCGTGACCTCCTGAGTCGATTTAGCCATGTCCGTCCGTCTGTCTGTCTGTTGAAATCACGATCACAGGAGAACCGGTAAAGATATCGTAATGAAATTTTGCGGATATATTGTTTCTTGTGGTGTGCAGGTTGGTATTGAAAATGGGTAAAATCGGTCCACGACCACGCCTATTTTTTATTAGAAATGTGATATCAGCGTTCGTTTTTAAGTTATGACAACAAAATTTCATTCCTGAGTATAGAGTAACATTATCCGTTAATATGCCAAATATGGGCGTGATCCACCCACTTTTAGGTTACACAGGCAAAAGAGGGTTATATTGTTAAATATATAAACTTCCTAAATAAAACTTTAGATAACAACTTGTTTTTCAAAAAAACATTACATCAAAACTGGGTGTGGTCCGCCCACTTTTACACTACATATACAGTATAGCAGTATGAAAAGAAGTTTATTACCACGGAAATAAAGTTTAAATGAACACAATAATAAAACAACTAAGCTAGTTATTTTGTTTTGAAAAAGGTAATGAGCACGCCTACTATTTATACAGAGGCCTACGCCTCTTACGCCTCGTAGCTAGGACTCATGGAGCCCGGGACGGTTAATCAACTTGCAGCCCCGAAAATTCCTAGAATTCAATAAGTCAATACTTGATTTCCACAACTGCCGCCCTCGACATTGTGCCGCCCAGAGTGTGCCGCCCAGAGTGAACCGCCACCCCCGCCACATCCTAGCTTCGCCACTTTTTTCAAAACTTTTACGTGTAGGGTATCTAAAATTCGGCCTGGCCGAATATACCTTTCTTACTGGTTTTAAATATCTCGAAATTTCTTTTTACTTTAAACTTTTCCTTCAGTATTGTTTTTTGGAGTTGTTGGAATGTCTTTCTGATTCAAATCAGTGATCAAATGATTTCAAATCAGTTACAAATCTAATGGAATACTACTTTTTTATTTTCGATTTTTCTCTATTTGCCGATGTTACAATGTTCGGAAAGGCTTCTTGTCTGAAACTTTTATTTTCTTTACTGATCTTTCCTTGAGAATATAATTTCAACCTAGTCGAAGATTTTTTTCTTTTTATTTTTATTGGCTTCTTTGCAACTTCTCCAAAGTACATCCGACACATCCCTAATGCCCAGACTTGAATTTTATTGAACACGTGTGGGCGAAATTTTAAATAAAGTATGGCGAAAAGAAAGACAAGCAGTACTGCTGCCTTAAAACCTATTGTAACGGTAGAATCGTACAGGAGCCTGTATTTAAATTTAGACTTATTGCCTTATAAGAAACACGTAAATTGTTTTATAGTGGAGTTCTTTGTTATGCACCAAAAAAATAAAATAAGCCAAATGAAAATGTTTATATTATCCGCATATCTTTAATTATCTTGGCAAAACAACTAAAAGTGGAATTTTTCTAAGTGTCCCATTTTCAGGATAAGAGCTGTATGTACATACAAAAAACAAATTGTAACGGTACTCTACAAGTTTGTACGAAAATCTGAGAAGAAACATCATAACTTTATTAACTTCTTGAAATTACGTCAAAAATATATTAATATTTAGAATCGACTGGTTTAATACTTACATTTTATATAGTATTCTTCGAAACGTGTTCTCAAAGCTTTGTAACCTTCTAAATGCTTCTGATATTCTGATCTTTTGCGTACCACCTCATCTGTAAGCTGTAAGAGTAAAAATAAAACATGTTTGTAAAGATATTATAATATCGTACAAATAACACAAATTAATATTAACCCTGAAATGCGCAACATCTCCAATTTAAGCAAAAAGAATCATGTACTCATAGATCATTTATGCACTACTAAAATAATTGGCATACTTAATTTTTAATGTTTTCTAAGGTGGCTAAAATTAAAAATTCTTGTTGATTCATATAATAGGTGTAATAAAAAGAAATCCATAATTTTTCCAATAGATGGCTTATGAATGATTTTTACTTAAAAAATGTAAAATTTGTTGTTTTGTTAAATAAACTGAATTTGCCAAATTAATAACAGAATATACTGATATACTCTATATATATACTCTACAATGTTTAACTCTTTCTTTAACATTAAAAGCCTACTTAGTAGATGCCAGAGATTAATGAGATTTGAAACTCTTTTATCTTCAGATAAAGATGAAAAAAAGATCGATTTTTTATGAACTGGTGAATTTGGCTACATTTCTTTTGCAGCCAGAAAGATATACCAAGTGACACTTTGTGATTGCCAAGTGATAAGTAGACAAAGTGAAAAATGTGGGCATAAATTTATTTCTGTGGGTATTTTTATGTGATTGTAGAAATTTGATTAAAATATTATTATTTAATTTAGTTCAAATATTATAATATTTATATAGTTTTCTATATTTGTAAAATTTATAATGAAAAAAAGATATAAAGGATATTTTTTTACTTCTTTATTAGATGACTATTTTAAAAGTTATAGAGAATGCTGTTTCCACACCGGTCGTCCGGGTTTATAATTGGGGTAGCTCGCCAACTATCCACAGTTCAATTAGTTTCAGAAAAATTTGTTTATTGTTTTCACGACCTTGTTTATTGTGGACTTATTGCATCGATACAATGTTTGTGCTTGCTAACCCAAGATGTACTGACACACTGCCTCTGGGGTAACGCAAGTGGGCGTTGGTGTCTAGTAGTCGCAGTTCACGTCTTGGTTCGACTCAGTGACAAAGCTGTTCGGAAACCCACAAAGCTGTCCGGAGGTCCGCAGTTCTTTTACTCAGGAGAAGTATAATTGTAGATTTAAGAAAACGATAATAAATCTATTCTGCGCTGATTCCGCCAATTGTTTTATTGAACTAATTGGTTATCGCGTTTTAAAAACTTTCCGTTTGTAGAAAATAAACCTCGCGTTGGAGATATGAAACGAACGGAACTCACTTTGTTGTACGTCGTTCGTCGGTTCGTTAACGTCGATTGTCCAAAATAATATTTTCCGTTGTATTTGCGTTACTTACTCAGGCTGTGAATTCCTATGACACGCCCGTCGATGTTGAACGCGCTACACCAACTGAACTAATTGCTGTCTGCTGACTTCGGCCTGGCCGAAGTTCATATACCCTACACACGTTTACTTAAAAGTTAGGCGTAGCCATGGTTCGTTCCCTGACGACGGACAGGGCTAAAACGACTTCGGAAGTCACGCTGATCAAGAATATATGTATATACTTTTCTATACCTGTCAAGCCTCCTTTAATGCGTTACAAACGGAAGCACAGAGTGAATATACCCTCATCATTCGTGTGTAGGGTATAAATATATTGTACATCTATATATATAAAAATCTTGTGTCACGGTGTTTGTGTTTCAACTCCTCTTAAACGCCTTGACCGATTTTGATGAAATTTTTTCTGTATGTTTGGTAGGTGTGAGACTTTACTTTACTTTACCCTCCTACCCTCACCCTAGCATTAGTTAATGGCGATTTTAGTTTAACATACGTATTTCAACTAAAACGAATTTAATTATGTTGCTGACAGCTGACGTTATGCGTGCCTTATAGAACTTAGGTACACTAGCAAGGGATTTTGGAAAAATCTGTTCCCAAGTCTCCGAAATGGGCGTAGGAAGACTTAAAATGGCCATAATTTCGAAGCTATGAGGAATAGGAAGTTGAAATTTGACAGGGAGGTTAGCGTTATAATGCAAAGGTACACTAGGAACGGATTTTGGAAAAATCTGCCCCTGAATGTCCAAAATGGGGGTGGCAAGATTTGGAAGCTATGAGGACTAGGAAATTGAAATTTTGCATGCTTATTAGTTGTGCACTGCAATGGTGCACTAGAATCGCATTGTGGATCGGAAAATTACTTCCATAAATGGTTTAAGAAGGCATGGCAAAAATTCCAATTTTAAAACTACATGGGCTAGGGAGCGAATTTTTAAGGGCAATAATTTTATTACATAAAAAAGTAAAGAAAACAATGCAGTATTTTAGGAATTTTCTATGCTAAAGCATTTAAAAGAGAGAAAATGGGAAGGGTGTAAGGGAACGCGGTAAACAGAAGGTCGCCCAGCAAAGTATTGTGATAGGCGCCGGCCTAAATATGAATTACGCAACGGGGTAATTGTGGAATCGGCGTAAACCGATGGTTATCTGTAAGAAAAACAATGAGTAGTATTGTTAGACAACGTTTTTAAAGGTAAGGTCAAACAGAACGCGTTTTTACGCTATGTCGGAGGTTTTTGAGTTGCATTACACAGGTTCTTATGGAGGCAGTCAAACAGAAACGCTCTACTCGGCGTTGGAATTGACGCGGAGTATAGCGGCAAAAAACGCCGAGTAGAGCGTTGCAAAATTTTGCAGAATCTTGAATAAATATGTTTGCATTTTAAGAGTGTGAGTAGAAAAATGTTTAGAACTGCAATTCATTGCGTTGCCATCTGCTGTGTTATTCAGATGTAGTTTTTTCGTGGTGCTATTAAACTTTCCGTTTTTCGTTGTTTTGTTAATTTTTTTTAAAAATGTTAGTGTTAGTTAGTTAGTTAATTGAATTAGTGACGAAAAATCCATGCATATGTAATACAACCCACCCGGACTATAAGAATGCTTTCAAGAAAAATTAAATTGAAATGAGAAATGAAAATTTTTAATATAAAGACATCACACTAATGTTTCCATGAAATATTTGTGTCTCACAACACGTGGCCATGCAAATATGAAATACGTTTTCCCTGAGAAATTTTTTATATCACACAACCAAATTCCCTAGAGAAAGTGACAAATCCTATGGAATAAAATCAATTACTATCAAATTGGCATTCTACTATTCACAGACACGAACAGGTGATTTGTAAATGAAAGTTGTGCCGCGTTCTGTTTGACAGCCTGCGCGATAATCTACGCCGGGCGGAGATTATTTACGCGTTCTGTTTGACCGTACCTGAAGTGGTGGTTTGAGTCACCACATTAGTAGTCATTCCATTAGGCGCACATATTATCAGATTACTCTGGAGCATGCTCCTTAAAACTGACCGTGTGAAAAACAATCTTCTGTTAAGTCAACACCGGCAATCCTGAGTGTCTGGCCTTAAGATTTATTAATAGTCTTGGCGAAACAAATCTATATCGGGAATTGAAGTCGTTTAAATTCATAGGGATAGTCGGATGATATCAAAGGTATTCTCGGAATAAATAATACCTCTCCCCGTGCACAACCAGTGAATAGCTTTCATTACATTTTTCTGAAGTGATTTAATTTGAAGTCTTGTCCCATTGCAAAGTTTTGGTGGATTAAGATTCCTCAGCAACATTACTGCACAACCAACTTTGAGAAGAAGTTTCAAGCTTTGATCAACTTGGGTAAACGCCGACACCTATTCGCAAAAGTAGCTCATAAAATTGACTGGACTGAGATTCGTCAACTCTTACATAATACGTCATATTTTTTTGAGTAAGTGTTTTTATGGACGGCCATTAATGTGAAGACTTAAGACATGCGCGAACATTGATCTGGACACAGGGATTTTATATACAATAGATAGATAGATTTTCTTCGGCATTTTTTGGCTGAGGCAGACCGTACTGCAATACCGTGGTATTAAGGACACCATTCACAGTTTTTAAGGCAAAAAATGATTCAGGTCGGGTTATGAACGTGTATACGAAGATAACAACACAAACATTGTATTGAATGGGTGGACAGTGTACACTCTTCCGAAGGCATGATTTTTTATATACATATATTATTAAATCATTTAGCCAGTTAACAATTATGGCTCGTTTTTCTTTGTTCGGAATTAAATTCACTGATAATTGGCTACTAATGTTATGACTACTGTTTTTATGATATACATATGCCCTTGTAGGGCATTGCTTACAGTAAATACATCTACTGACACACTAAATTTATTTAAAATTTCATACCATATGTGTTCTTCAGATATATAATAACTTTCTATAATTTATATATATAATATATGGATATAATTTTATAAGTAGTTATATAATTATAGATATAATTTTTTTCCACCCCTACGCATTGCTTCACGGTTCTTGCTGTTCATCCAACAAAATGCATGAGCATATACATTTAGGGAACAAAGGGAAGGAGTTAGAGACGCCAAGTTTTGAAGAGAGTGGGGGCGTATTGGAGTGGTATTCTCCAAACCTTTTGCAGCAAGATCTATAAATATACAACGTATGATGAAAGAAACCCAAGTGTATAAAATATAGAAATTAGTGCTCTTAATATGCCAGTTTCGGTAGGTCTCGTCACTCCACATAAAACCTCTTTATTAAACCGATTTAATATGAGGGAGAAGGTAAAAACGTCCAGCGTTGTTAACCACCACGTACCTAGAACATGTTCAGTTCCGATCTCAATACTCGTATGTCTAGCACCAATTAAAACCATCGTTTCTTCCTAAAGTTTTGGGTCTGGGGAAGACTTTTCGTGGCGTTTTTCCGATAGGGGTCAATTGCGAAAATTGAAAAAATTATATACTGAATTAACATCTGCGATGTGGTGCTGAAACGCAATGAAATCGAGGCGTTTTTGAAACTTGTCATAACCGGTGATGAGAAATGGGTCACGTAAAATCGGAAGCGTCAAAAATCGTTGTCAAGAAGAACGATGACAAACGTTCGCAATGCCAGGATTAGTGCTGAGAAAGGTGATGCTGTGTGTATGGTGGGACTGGAAGGGTATCGCCCACCATGAGCTCCTTCCCGTTGGTCGAACAATTGATTCTTAACTCTATTGTGAACAACTAGAGATAATGCGCTAGGCATTTGAAAGAAAACGGTCGGAATTGACTAATAGAAAAGGTGTTGTCTTCCACCATGACAACGCTCGACCACACACTTCTTTAATAACCCGTCAAAAATTGCGATAGTTTAATTGGGAATTTTTGATGCAGCCACCATATAGTCCAGACATGGCACCCTCAGGCTACCACTTCTTCCGATCTCTGCAGAACTCCATGAATGGAATTAAGCAACTTTCAGAAGAAGCCTGTGAAAACCACTTAATTCAGTTTTTCAACCAGAAACCACAAAAGTTCTTTTGTATCCGATGGTGTAATGGCTCTACCCAGAAAATGGCGAAAGATTGTAGATAATAATAGAGCATGTTTGGTTTAAATAAATCAATTTTCAGACTATAAGAAAATCAGTTGAATTTTACTAAAAAAACACCACGAACTATTTCCCAGACCCAATTTATTTTTATAACCTACACACGAAGTGAATAGGTTATATTCACTTACTGCTTCCGTTTGTAACGCATTAAAGGAGGCGTGACAGGTATAGAAAAGTATTTATATTCTTGACCAGCGTGACCTCCTGAGTCGATTTAGCCATGTCCGTCCGTTTGTCTGTCTGTCGGTCTGTGGAAATCACGATTACAGGAGAACGAATAGAGATATCTTCTTGGCACGAATATTGTCTATCATTAGAAACTCATCGGTATTGAAAATGGGCAAAATCGGACCATTACCACGCCTACTTTTTATAGTGAATATAAATTCATCCATCCTTATACCTCAATTTATCAGCTTGTAGAATGAATTTGGTTGAGATTTTATTAAGAAATCAACTGTCTTTGACCAAAACAGACTACCAAAAATGGGCATGGTCCGCCCACTAATTAAATAAAATTCGATTACACGAGAATAAATTTGATATTTTCATCAAATTTTGTACGAATATCTTTCATCACAGGTTATTTAGATTGAAAAGGAAAAAAATTAGACCATTGCCGCGCCTAATTTCTACGTACAAGTGTGTAGGGTATATGAACTTCGGCCAGGCTGAAGTTAACACTCTTTCTGGTTATTTATTCACTTTAACAGGAGGTGCCCTAAGAACAAATTTATAACAAATTAATTAATTAAGAGATTTTTGAGGAAGAAGTGGAGAAGAGTACAGAAAGAAGGAGAAGTAAAAAGAAGAGGAGGAAGTAAGATCTTGAATGCAAAGATTATTTAGGTGCTGAAGAAATGTTCCCTAGCAAGTCGCCTGAAGGCTCTCTCTCCCACGATAGTCTTCAGTCTGTTTTGTAAATTATTCGATAGCTTGATAGTGCTGAAGAAGAATAATCTTGAGAGATGAGTTGAGAGTTGAGATAGTTGAACTGCGGAATTATTAGATTACGTGATCGAGTTGAGCTATCGAAGCAATGGAATCACAGTTGCAATACACTAATTCGCTATACCTTATCATGGGCAATATAGTACGTTTATGCATCAGATATAAACTTTCCGCGAATGACTTTATTATAACAAAAATAACATCCGTTGAAGCTCTCATTTTTAATTGATCTATTCTCATTTTCATTTTATCTGTTCTCAATTGCAAATGGAAAATTGTATTTTCATTGATCTGATAGCATTTACACTTGACCTGTTCTGATTTACAAATGAAAAATTTCATTATACTTGAACTGTTCTCATTTGCAAATAGAAAATCTCATTTTAATTGATCTGATCTCATTTACACTTGACTTATTCTCATTTACAGTTGAAAATGATTTAGTTAAAACTTACCTGATTTAAACGCGATGCTATCTTGGCGTGCTCCTCTTGATATGTTTTGCGAGCCTTGCGTTTGTCCTGAGATAGGTGCGCGATTTTATCGCAAACAACGTCGAGAAGTTCAGCGTTGGTTTTGAATTGTTTTGCTTGCTGATCAATTTCTTCCATGTATTTTCGCCAAGAGTGCAAAATGTGGCTACCTATAAGCAGAAAAGACAAACAGTTTAAATCTCTGGAGGTTATGTTTATTCGCCTGATCGTAGTTACTCAAAGAAAGAGGTTCCGTAGGTATAGAATATGAAATTTGTTTAAAATAGAAACAATATTTAAAAGTAAAAATATATTGTACTAGCTTAACTACCCGACATTGTGGTGAAAATAAAATATTATTTTATACTACTACATTGTATTTTTAATTTGGTATCTTTTTATTTATGGTTTTTATGTGTTTATTTTAATTTTACAATTTTTTATTGTACAATATTAGAAATGTTTTGTTTAATTTTCTTGCTGTTTAGTTTTAATTAATATACCTCTTTATACAATAAATTAGAACTTTTGCCATCAGTTGCTAGCACAAGCAAGCTGTTAGGTGAGCTAACTCTCGAGCAGGCGACGTAAAACTGTCCATGTGAAAAGCAGTCTTGCCTAAGATCAATTCCTGCTATTTTCAGTTTAGTTTGTGAGACGGTAGACCAGGTGGGTTAAGTGTGTTTATGAACTCCACAGGATAGTGTATAGCGTTATCTGTGTGCAATACTGTGTCCACCGATTTGTATAGATATTCTGTTTCTTCAAATGACTTCAGCAATGTGTCATTAATGGTTGATGGCTGATCGTTCTTAGGTGTAAGAATCACACGTTCGCCCAACCACTCTGTTGTTTTATGGTGTAGGTTTCCGATATCCGTATATATTCGTTCTATTAGCTCGTCAACGGTCGACACAACTGGGGCAAGATTTGGTTGAACTTGAATTTTGTCATCAGTTTCCGGATATTCTCCGTTTCCTATTTGCAGGAGCTTGGAGAATTGGTCAACGAAAACATCTCCCTTTAAACATCTCCCTGATGTTTTTCTTAAAGTGTAGTTTTTCTATTAAGGGCCAAAGATTTAATGCTTTACATGCATAACTTCGTCAGCCCGAGTTCCTTTTGGCACTATGGGCATAGTCCAGCGAAAGTCTCTAGCTAATACCACAGAGAGTCCACCCATCATGTCATCGTCCACTGTAATATCTTTTAGAGTTCTGTTTAGTGCTTCGAAGCTGCTTTTATGTTCCATTGTACTTTCATTACAAACTATTAATTTACAATCTCGTAGCACTTGAGCCATATTACTCTGTTTGGAAATATTGCAGAGTAGATCGTCGGCATGGATGAGATTTAACGACAGCTTGAAGGTTGCGTAAGCTGTTTTTCCACCCTCCAATAGAGTTGCTGCGATTCCTGACGATGCGACAGGAATATATTGTAATATATTCTTTAACACATGACAAAAATTCATAACATGCTGTAACACAAATTTTGTGTTATAGTGCTATATTAAGTACTCACATATTAATCTTATTCTTATCATTAAGCGACCCTCGGTTAATTCATATTTTTAACCGCCTCATGACCAAGGGTCATTACAACAAAGAAAATACAGATTTTAAGCATTTGGGTTACATTACCCCTAATAATAATTCTTAGTTTCTAAGTACATACGATAGGGAGCAACCCTGACCCACTGAACACACATAGTGGCAGCCCTGATAAATTTTGAGTGACAAATTAGCGCTGGCGCGATCATGCCACGCATCAATATAATTCGTGCGGACTTTGCAATCACCGGTCCATATAAGGGACGGCGATTGCGAAACAAGGCAGTCAAAAAGCGTTGGTGTTAAGTGGTGGGTGCGTTAAGACACCTACTCAACCGAACTTTTGGCTCTTTTTGCACTAGTTGCGATCTTTTTCTACTTTCTTCTCTTCTTTTCTTTTCTTTCTAAACTCTTCCTTCCGACTACGGTCACCCCGCTTCGGCCTTTCCCGACTACGGTCACCCCGCTTCGGCTTTCCCGACTACGGTCACCAGACTTCGGCCTTTCCCTACTACGGTCACCGGCCGAACCAACCACTGGTGGCTTACTTTCAGAATTGTAAACAGGTAATCCCTTAGTGGCTGCGCGACTACCGAACACTCGGTACCCGAGTCACAGCGAATTGGTCGCATACCTGTAAGCTACCAACTCCCTGCCTTCGGCCATACCAGTGTATGACATTGTATGTCCACCGCGACTTTGACCGAGTACGCAAACCGTAACGTAAAGTCATTAGTCAACAGAGACGTCGTGACGTCATCACCGAGCACGCAAACCGTGGCGTGCATCGAACTTGCCACCGCGACTGCAACCGAATACGCAAGCCGTAGCGTAACGTCAATCGTAACGTAACGTATCGTAACGCCGAGACGTAGTGACATCACCGAGCACGCAAACCGTGGCGTAACTAAGCCACCGCAGCTTCAGCCGAATACGCAAACCGTAGCGTAACACCAGCAGCTGCACTACTAAAACGTATACACTAGCGACGCTGCTTCGCGATTATTGTAGGAACAATTATTGTAAAGTATTCGTAAGAAAA
Organism: Myopa tessellatipennis; assembly: GCA_943737955.2. Classification (NCBI taxonomy): domain Eukaryota; kingdom Metazoa; phylum Arthropoda; class Insecta; order Diptera; family Conopidae; genus Myopa; species Myopa tessellatipennis. The sequence continues at coordinate 60,059,666 of OX031314.1, read as the reverse complement.
TAAAGAAATAAATAATAAACGATTTTTCGTCCGAGCCAAATCTTTCGGGATTGGTGAATTTTGCTGGCGCTACCAGCAAAGCATGGTCTGTCAACAGAAGGAACTGTAGCAGAAATGAGACAACGAATGAGTGCCTTGATTAAAGCAACCCGAACGCGAAGATCAACCGAGCAGCTCGACAAGTGCGGCGACGTCCTCGCACCATCCAAAAGCAACAATACGCGAAGCCCGAGCCCAAGGCAAGACAACCACCATCATGCAGCCAGTACATCACCAGCAGCGGCAACGACCATCAAAAGCACGAGCCCGAGCCCACGGCAAGACAACCACCATCATGCAGCCAGCATACCAACAACAGCGGCAGCAACAACAACGGACAAAGGTGCCGGGTCATTACAAATCAAAAACACCAGCACACGAAGCCCGAGCCCACGGCGAGACAACGACCATCATGCAGCCAGCAAGTCAGCAGCAGCCGCAGCAACGACAAGAGGGGCCATGCCGCGACAAATTAACCCCCCATATGACATCGACGTAATGAATACGGTACGGAAATGGGGCCTTAATTACAATGGCACGCGGACACTGCACGAATTCCTCGAGAACATCGAAGAACTGGCCAACTGTTACCGGATCCCATACGATCACCTGCTCCTTCCATTAAACGAATTGCTGAAGGACCCAGCACGCGAATGGTGGCGATACAAACGCAGTGACGTCCGGACTTGGAGTGCATTCCGTATTGCCGCCGAAAATTTCTTCCAACCACCGCGACACCTCAGCCGACTAGAAGAGGAAATTATCCGTCGACGGCAAACCCCCCGTGAAAAGGCGAAAGATTACATTATGAACTTGATGACTCTAGTTAGACAGCACCCCCGAATGAAGGCACAAGATCAACTCGAATGAGCCTATGACGGTTTGCGGCCAGAGTACCGCCTCTACATTCGAAGGAATGACTTCACCGATATGGACACACTACTCGCACTCACCGACGATTATGAACTTATCAAATCAGAAGAGAGCCGCTTCAATCGCCATAGAAACAACTGCATCACCAACCAGCAGTACAATCGAAGAACACATTGCTGGGCGTGCGGCCAAGCCGGTCACATTCGACGACGCTGTACTCGACCAAAGCAATTGTTCTGCTCCTACTGCCAAGCAAAGGGGATCCGCACAATCAACTGTCCTTGTCATCAGGAGGAAGTTCCACCGACGGAAGGCCGACACCATCTAGAAATTCAATGCAATCAACTCACCATACAGGCACTAGTGGACAACGGCGCCACACTCTCTTTCATCGGGCCTACGATCCGCCGGCACCTGAGCCAATCAACTGCCACGAGACCGCAACAACTAATTTGCGTCCCTCGCAAATGGACGCACTCTTCGAATCAAAGAATCGTTCCAAGTGCGCATCACCCTACAAAGTGCAGTATACTCCCACCACGTATATTTCTTGCCCGGCTTGACCGAACAATTCATCATGAGCACAGACTTGCTAAATAAAATAGGGTGTAAGTTGATGGTAGGAGGACAAGAGATACCACTAGGCAGTAGCGATCCTGAACAGTCACCAAGACCAGCCACGGCATACACCGTCACCAACATACAACAGCTCATAGCCACCGAAGACAAACTAATGGAACAAATAACGACTCCTTGTAACATGGGAACACACAAAATCACACTCACTACCGATACCCCCTTTAAACAACGAATCCGCGCAACCCCGCCATGCAGCAAATTATCAACCAAGAAATTGATAAACTTTTAAATGAAGATAAAATCGAAAAATCGCAAAGTCCGTTTAGCTCCCCAATCATACTGGTAAAGAAGAAACAAGGTACCTGGCGACTCTGTGTAGATTACCGTCAGCTGAATAAAGTTAGCGTCCGAGATGCATACCCGCTACCCCATATTCAAGGCATACTCGACAAACTAAGAGAAGCAAAGTTCATTAGTACTATTGATTTAAAAAACGGTTATTGGCAAGTCGCCCTAGACGAAAGGTCACGAAGTTACACGGCATTCACCGTACCCACCCGCGGGTTATTTCAATGGAAAGTCAAGCCGTTCGGACTACACTCCGCGCCAACCACCTTCCAGCGAATATTAGATCAAATAATAGGACCAGAACTAGAGCCTTTCGCTTTTGCGTACCTAGACGACATAATTGTGCTAGGCAAAACGCTACCCGAACACCTAACCAACTTAAAAATCGTCTTCCAAAGGCTTCGAGCGGCGAATATAAAAATCAATTTCGAAAAATCTCAGTTCTGCAAAGACCGACTAGTATACTTGGGACATATCGTTACTCCAGAAGGCATATGCACCGACCCCGAAAAGATTAACGCAATCCTAAACTTAACCGCACCAAAGGACGTCAAAGAGCTACGAAGGATATTAGGCATCGCCTCATGGTACCGTCGATTTGTGAAATCTTTCTCCACCACTGTGGCCGCCATGAACATGCACCTAAAGCAAAATCAACGATGGGTTTGGGGCCCAAAACAAGAAGAGGCTTTCACAAATTTAAAAATAGCACTAACCACCGCCCCTGTACTGCGCTGCCCAAACTTCGATCTACCGTTCACCCTACAGACCGATGCCAGTGACACAGGACTAGGGGCCGTATTATCACAAAAATACGAAGCAGACGAAAAGATAATAGCGTACGCCAGCCGTACCCTGACGGAACTAGAACAAAAATACTCGGCGACGGAAAAATAATGTCTGGCAATTCTGTGGAGCATCCGTAAAATGCGACCATACCTAGAAGGGTACACGTTCACTGTCATTACCGACCATCATTCATTACGCTGGCTCCATACGCTACAAAATCCGTCCGGCCGCCTAGCTGGCTGGGCCTTAGAATTGCAACAATACAATTTTAGTGTGGAATACCGAAGAGGCTCTCAGAATGCAGTAGCCGACGCGTTATCACGGGACACCCAACCCCCCCTCGAGACCAACTATTGTATCGCAACCAACTGATACACAAAAACAAAGATAGCGTTAAAGAATAACTCGATACGAGCGGCTCACAAGTTTCGAATAGTCGATGAGAGATTATACAAACAGATTAACAGCAACTCCATACACGCCGAATGGAAGCTATGCCTACCCAGCGAACAACAACAGCAAGCCCTAATCGAAACACATGATAATGTTACAGCTGGCCATCTGGGAGTAGCAAAAACACTCCGACGACTACAAGAACACTACTACTGGCCCGGTATGCATCACAGTGTAAAGCAATACGTCAACAGCTGCCCAACCTGTGCACGTTACAAAACAGCACGTGGATTCCAGTACCGAAAGCTACCACCGCGACAGTCATCCGACTCCTACGCGAGAGAGTGAGTTCCGATTTGGATGTCCGGAAACCCTAATCTCCGACAATGGCATGCAATACGTCCGTAAACTCCTGAAAGAATTAACCGAACAATATGGCATCACACACCGGTTCACCGCAGAGTACACACCGCACGAAAACCCTACTGAACGAGTAAATCGGGTTCTGAAAACGATGATGGCCATCTACACCCAGGAAGACCACCGAAATTGGGATTCCAAGCTACCAGAAATTTGCTATAAATACCGCCTACAACGACTCCACGAAAATGTCACCAGCCAAATTAAACTTCGGGCGCAACCCCGCCGCTCCCAAAATCCTAGCGCTCAACGAACACGACGTCGAACGACGACCCGTCAACTTCGAACAGCTATACAACAAAGCACTCCAAGCCAACCAGAAAGCCACCGCGCGACAAAGGAAATATTACGACACACGGCGACGCCACTGGAAACCGGCAGTGAATAGTTTAGTACTACGCAAAACACACGTATTATCCTCAGCGGCGAAACAATTCACGGAAAAGCTAGCGCCGAAATACGAAGGTTCTTTAAGCATCCTCCGATATCCCTCTCCCAGTCTGGCCCAACTGGGTGACCCTGACGATCCAACTAAAACATGGATAGTTCATCTCCAAAATTTTAAAATAAAATAGCTCTGCCAAATAATAATGCAACATCCTCCTCTTCTCTCACTCGACAATCAGACAATGCAGCGGAAGGCCACACAACCCAGACGCCCCGGCTTCGTCCGAGCCAACGAAATAATACCAGTGCGGGCATACCAACCACACCCGGAGGCCACTCCGAAGAGAAAGACCGAACCAGCCCCCCTCATGGTAGCATCCCGCCGGCTCCACGACCAGGTGGCGCAACGATGGCGTCTGCTAGGGCAAGCCGCAACAACAACAACCAACAACAAAAATCTACAACAACAAAATCCAAAACACAAAACCAACCAACAACAAAAATCTACAACAAAACACAAAACCAACCAACAACAACAAACCCCAAAACCAAGACAAACCGCAACCTCCACCAGAAAACCAACAACAACAACAACACACAATAAAAATCAAGAAGACCAACCCCCAACTAACAACAATAACCCGAAAAACAACAAGAGAAAACAACACCAACCAAATCACAGGCAAAACAAACAACAAAGAACAATCAACAACAACACTCCACCACAAAAGACCATAGACCAAACACCAAATCAGACCAACCAACCTACTCCATCCACCAGCGCCCACGCCCGACTGGGCGAAAGCCACATTCCCGAGTCCTGACCACCAATAAAGACCACACCCCCGTAGCGCCCCACCACTGGGCTTAATTAGAAGAAAAAAGAAAAAAGAGGAAAAAAAATGAAAGATATATATAAATGAATTATTATTATGTTATTATATATATGAATGAATTATTATTATGTTATGAATTATGTGCGATAAGTATATGAAGTAATCAATTATTTTCTTAAAAACAACAAAAATAAAAATAACAAATTTTGGAGCATGAAGCTGAGCTGAACCATCGCAAGATGGTCAGTAAATATTTTGCTCTAGAAGCAAAAGTAAACAAGTCGCTTCCTAAAACTACCTAAAACTTTATTCGCTTTTCATTTCCCAAGAAGGGATGAAACTGTAAGACAAAATTTGTGTTATAGTGCTTTAATTCATATTTTAATTAATTCATATTTTTAACCGCCTCATGACCAAGGGTCACTACAACAAAGAAAATACAGATTGTAACCCCTAATAATAATTCTTAGTTTCTAAGAAAATACGATAGGGAGCAACCCTGACCCACTGAACACACATAGTGGCAGCCCTGATAAATTTTGATTGACAAATTAGTGCTGGCGCGATCATGCCACACATCAATATAATTCGTGCGGACTTTGCAATCATCGGTCCATATAAGGGACGGCGATTGCAAAACAAGGCAGTCAAAAAGCTTTCGTGTTAAGTGGTGGGTGCGTTAAGATACCTACTCAGCCGAACTTTTGGCTCTTTTTGCACTAGTTGCGATCTTTTTCTACTTTCTTCTCTGCTTTTCTTTACTAAACTCTTCCTTCCGACTACGGTCACCCGGCTTCGGCCTTTCCCACGGCACCGGCCGAACCAACCACTGGTGGCTTACTTGCAGAATTGTAAGCCCTTAGTGTCTGCGCGACTACCGAATCACAGCGAATTGGTCGCATACCTGTAAGCCAAGGTTTATAGACTAAAAGGTTGCGCCAGTAAACAAAGAATAGTGGTCTCGTTCTGCGCATCTACGTCAATAAGTATTTCTGAAATCACTAAGGTCACGACACACAGTACAAATGCCAAACTTGAAAAGTGGCATGAAGAAGAGTTGGAACAGGTTAAATGTTACTCAAACGCTCCGATTATGTTGTTGCTTTTTTGTTGTTGTAGTTTTATACGATACTTCACTTCATTTTTCATTATTGGAATAATAATTCACACAATAATTCACTTCAAACATTCACATTAAAACTTATTGCTATAACCAGTGTGCAGGCGCCTCGAAACAAAATTTCAATACAAATACTTATTGACGTCATTTGACGTCCCTGTCAAACGAAAAAAAATAACGGACCTGCGCGTGGCGCAACCTTCTTTCTATAAACCTTGCCTGTAAGCTGCCAACTCCCTGCCTTCGGCCATACCAGTCTATGACATTGTATGTCCACCGTGACTTTGAGACGCCAGTGTTTCTGTAACCGAGACATAGTGACGTCATCACCAAGCACGCAAACCAAGTCTTGCATCGAACTTGCAACCGCGACTTCAACCGAATACGCAAACCGTAGCGTAACGTCATTAGTCAACCGAGACGTAGTGACATCACCGAGCACGCAAACCGTGGCGTAACTAAGCCACCGCGGCTTCAACTGAATACGCAAACCGTAGCGTAACTAAGCAGCTTCACTAGTAAATCGTGTACACTAGCGACGCTGCTGCGCGATTATTGTAGCAACAATTATTGTAAAGTATTCGTAAGAAAATAAAGAAATAAATAATAAACGGTTTTCCGTCCGAGCCAAATCTTTCGGGATTGGTGAATTTTGCTGGCGCTACCACACCAGCAGTAAAATCAACTGAGGGGTACGAGACCCCTTGGTGAACCCTGGGACCGATGAGTTTTATCCCAGCCGACGATCAAAACACGTTACAATGCTTCGTTTTATTTTATTATGTCATTGGGTGTATTTTTACCATATGAGGTCCTTTTTGGACCTTTAGACGATGAATTTTGGAAAATGCTGAAAATGGTTTTGAGGCATTTATACGCGGGATGTTTTTGAGGAAAAGGAAAATCCATATTTGATGGCTAACAAAAGAGTTATATGTTTGTCCTTTGAAGGTTTGTCCTTAGAAGTAAAATTTCGAAAAATCCAATGTTATTCGTTATATATGTACATCATAAAAAAAAGTTCTGTAGAAAATTTCACCTTTCTGGGTAAAAGGGTTTAGCGTGTGCAAAGAAAAAATTCTGTGTGCGTCCTTTTTGAAGTTCTTAGAAGTAAAATTTATTAGTAATATTTCTTAATATATTATTTGATACATGACAAAAATTCATAACATGCTTCTTTTTATTTTATTATGTCATTGGGTGTATTTTTACCAAATGATGTCCTTTCTTGTATCTTTAGAGGATGAATTTTGAAAAATCCTGAAAATGGTTTTTAGGCATTTATACGCGGGATGTTTTTGTGAAAAAGAAAATAATGTCTAATGTCAAAAGCTGCAAAGTAACATAGAGCTGACAATGTCCAAAGAAAACCCATTGGGCTTACCAACACCCAAAACCTAAGAAGGCGTTGATTGTATTATCTTAGCATCGGTGGTTTTAAGTGTTCGATAATGAACTGCAGATCAATCTGCTCCCGAATCTATAATATAAATGAAACTATACTTGCCATCTCCGTCCGAAACAATTGCAGCTAGTAATATGTCACACCCCTTAGTTATACAGCACACTTTAGAATTGTCATTTTTTCTAAAGCAAGTTGACTCAGTGTGACCTATCCGCACATTGAAAAATCGGTTTTCCAGTAGGTGTATCCTTCTTGACAGTTGTAACGCGGGTTTGTACGGGTTGTACGGCGGGTTTCTCCTTCTTATGACCCGTTAGACCACAACCAAAACATATACCTGCAAATTTATCGCGTTCAGAATTCATTCTGGCACGATTCATACTGACAAAGTAAAATCGTATGCCCTCTTAAACTCTATGAAGATCAATTCCCTCGATAACAGGAGACTGCACTCTTCCAATTTTTCCCATAAAAAGCTCAACATGAAATCGATAGAGGCTTCGAACCTTTTCCAAACCGTATTTGCTGATACTGCTAAAATGTAAGCCTTCATTTTTGCAGCGCGTAAGTATTTTGAATATATAAGGAATCTCGATCTGGACATGCTGTTAGAAAATCATCTTCAAAAGAGACCCAATCTTTAACTTTCGGTCCCTAGAAACGACGAGCCTTTTCAAGCAACGCTTCACCACCGTTCAAAATCATATGGTCATCCATTTTAATTCTCCTTCTAATCTCTTTAATATCTATCAGCCATTCTTCCAATGAATATGTGCTGTTATCCGGATCAAACTTCACCAATCGAAAAAATACTATTTCACTCTCATCAAGAGTGATTTTTCAGAATTTCTTTAGATAATCCTGACTTGGACATTGTGAACAGATGATTAAAAGATGTTTTCAATAATTTTTTTTTTGGAACAACTTTTTCCAAACGATTCGATGACATTATTGGACAAGAAGCCTTCAGTTGTAAATTAGCGCAATGAATCCAGTTTCTAATGTAATAACTACTAAGGTTTTGCTAATATTTCCAAAATGAATTTCAAATACTCAAGCACGTCCAATAGTTTTTCACAATCGAATTCAGTATTAACCAGAGGTTGAAACTTTTATAACTTTTATCAAAAAAGTCTTTTGAATAACTGTTATCAAAGACTTTTATTTTTAAAAGTCTTTCATAAAAGTTATTTTGAGACTTTTATATTTAAAAGTCTTTGAAAAAAGTCTTTTCAAGACTTTTATTTTTAAAAGTCTTTGAAAAAAGTCTTTTGAAGACTTTTATTTTTAAAAGTCTTTGAAAAAAGTCTTTTGAAGACTTTTATTTTTAAAAGTCTTTCATAAAAGTTATTTTGTGACTTTTATATTTAAAAGTCTTTAATAAAAGTTATTTTGTGACTTTTATTTTTAAAAGTCTTTGATAAAAGTTATTTTGAGACTTTTATTTTTAAAAGTCTTGGGAAAAAGTATTTTGAGGACTTTTTCGTCTAACTTTTTTGAAATAAAAGTCTTTTTTAAAAGTCTTTTGAAGAAGAAATGCGCTGTGGCGAACGGTGGAGGAACATGAGTGAATACATATATCGCTATCAGATTTGGTGCGAAGTAAAGAATATTTGCTTGAATCGTCACTCAGCGCACGCTGCGTGTGTGTATCAATATCTCGACCGCAGCCCTTATCGGCAGCGGGTACAGCGGCGACAATGCTTTAAAACAACAACTCATTGCTCAGCTTGTGTGTGAATGACTGTGTTGTTATTGTTGATTGTTTACGTTATAGGGTTATAAAGGATTTAAAGCAGAACTACTAATGCAATGAATTTTGATCGAAAAATTGTTATTGGTATCAAAATCTAGTTAGTCGCATGTCACTTTAGAGTTAGTTAACTCTCAAACGGCTGCACCGATTTCGATGCGGTTTTCACCATTGTATTGCAAATTTTTAATTCAATCGTATTCATTGATGAGATTTTTTTTTACATTATAATTTTATACCTAAAAAATATCTATGATTTTAAATACTTTTGCGTCGCTGATTTGGAGCAAAGGCAAATCTGCTCTGAAAATTATTTTAAATAACAGACGAACTGCTTTAACCGAAGCGCACTTAAAAGATTTAATATTAATAAAACTGAATTCATAATTACAAAACAATGTGTTATCTTTCCTTTGTTTTTTACGTTAGCTCCGCATTATGGAAAATGAAAAATAAGTTTTGAAAAATGTCGCTGACAGTACACCAATTATTGGACTCCATAAAGCCGACAAACATGGTACCTAAAGTGCCAGCGTAATTTTTCAGAATTTCTAAGAAAATTTCTGTTCTGTACTTTTGTTTTTTTATTGCTCTGCAATATAATGATAATTTTTGCATTCCACCATTTTTGTAAGTAGAAATATGTGCATATATCACACGAAAGGGTTAAGGCAAAACAGGCATGGAAATTCCCATCATTAATTGCATTTGTTTCAACAAAAGTTGTGAAAATGAAAAACAACAACAATGTGTTTTGTGTGCTGAAATGCGATATCTGTTTGCAATACCTGTCACCAAAAAATCGTACGGTACACCAACACATTCACAGGGTTCTGTACCTTCTGTTTTGGTTACAAGATTTGCCTTTGCTCCAAATCAGCGACGCAAAAGTATTTAAAATCATAGATATTTTTTAGGTATAAAATTATAATGTAAAAAAAAATCTCATCAATGAATACGATTGAATTAAAAATTTGCAATACAATGGTGAAAACCGCATCGAAATCGGTGCAGCCGTTTGAGAGTTAACTAACTCTAAAGTGACATGCGACTAACTAGATTTTGATACCAATAACAATTTTTCGATCAAAATTCATTGCATTAGTAGTTCTGCTTTAAATCCTTTATAACCCTATAACGTAAACAATCAACAATAACAACACAGTCATTCACACACAAGCTGAGCAATGAGTTGTTGTTTTAAAGCATTGTCGCCGCTGTACCCGCTGCCGATAAGGGCTGCGGTCGAGATATTGATACACACACGCAGCGTGCGCTGAGTGACGATTCAAGCAAATATTCTTTACTTCGCACCAAATCTGATAGCGATATATGTATTCACTCATGTTCCTCCACCGTTCGCCACAGCGCATTTCTTCTTCAAAAGACTTTTAAAAAAGACTTTTATTTCAAAAAAGTTAGACGAAAAAGTCCTCAAAATACTTTTTCCCAAGACTTTTAAAAATAAAAGTCTCAAAATAACTTTTATCAAAGACTTTTAAAAATAAAAGTCTTCAAAAGACTTTTTTCAAAGACTTTTAAAAATAAAAGTCTTCAAAAGACTTTTACTTTTAAAATAAAAGTTAAAAGTTAACTTTTAACTTTTACTTTTATTATAAAAGTTAAAAGTTAACTTTTAACTTTTACTTTTATTATAAAAGTTAAAAGTTAACTTTTAACTTTTACTTTTAAAATAAAAGTTAAAAGTTAACTTTTAACTTTTAACTTTTAAAATAAAAGTTAAAAGTTGACTTTTTTGCTCAAGGCCATTGCCATAACAGTTATTTTCAGGCTCTGGTATTAACTTAAATGTAATAAAACTTAATGATTTCATTCTTTATTCGGACGCAGCTTTACTGTCGATCTGATTTAGTGCTCTCTTAAGACTAACTATAAAATAATACTTAAATCTAAAGTAAACCATTCTCGCTGGCAAAGTCGAAGTCCTGCGCGTGCAAACGTAATTTAATGCAAAACTCGGACTCAAATTGCAGTTCAATGGTCTTACTATAATAATATATATAATAATATATAATATATAATATATGGTTATGGAAATTTCTTTCCTCGTGCTAGTTATGCGCCGAAATACGTAAGCGACAAGTCCCACGTTTAATAGAGTGCCAACGATAAACAATCTAGTAATGTGGCTTTGTTTCATGCTTTTCTGTTAGTATTTAATATGTTGAAGGCGCTGTTGGTTTACGCGATGAAGATAAGGGACACTTAGTATTTCCGATGGGGGTGCCGATGCGTTTTCGTTGTAGAAATTTGTGTTGTTAATTTTCACAATATCTTTGAAGAGTACCAAGTAAGTACCATTGACCGTAATAGGAGATTCGCCACTTTCCTCTATGGTAGCCAGGCAAACCTATGCCTAATGGTGTGATGAGCGTGAGTTCATTGAACGGTGTGGTGAAATTGGCAGCGTTTCGTGTCATACTCGTAAGTTGCAGATCGCATGATGTAGCCGTTGACACAAATCAGACTGTTGGTATTGTGACACTACAATGTCTCACTGCTAACGTCCGGTTGTGGCACACGACCAAAGTGGATTCTTGAAGATGAAGTATTTGGTTGCCGCGAACTACAGTTAATGGTTACTTTCTTACATCTAATTCTTGAAAGAGGATATCCTATTAAACCAGAAAGAGAGCTATGTTTGACCTGCCGGAGTCATAAATACCCTACCCGTTGAGGTGGCCGAAACCCCGCACAGCTTTGGAAAAACAACAATTTGCTGGACCATAAAATAGAAATAGTATACGGATTTAGGCACAATTAAGGCATTTGGTTTTCGAATAGTTTTTTTGGTGCCCTTTAAAATTTGGAAATTTCAGATCATGCCGATATTATTCCAAAAATTTTCATCTCGCATTTTTGCCCAACATGCCCAATCAGAGTGCTGATCTTCTCCGGTATTGCGCGCAGAATTCGCCATACGGTTTTGACTCCTCTGTGAAGGTCCGTAATTATGTTATTGTGTGTTGTCTAAATTGTGACGGAAGGATTTACTTCCATTGGTTCCCCTCGCCTTTGATTATAACTGCTATTATTAAATCCGCTATTCTGCGTATCATTGTAGTGAAATACCGTGACTATCCCTGTGCCCCTGTGCTCTAACATATAGTTAGACAGTTCACTTAGATCAGCGGTCGGAACTTTTTTAATTATTACCCCAAAATATTTTAAGTGCGTGCAGTTAAATTCGCGGTTTTGATAGTTAAATTCGTAAATAGCGAAGACACAAATCACAAACACGAATTTCAAATTCGTGTTTTTCGCAAATGCAAATTTCGATCAATCCGAAATATAACTTCGATATATGCTATACACCGTTAAAAAGAGGACGCCGAGATCTTTCCAACGTTTGATGCGTGCACTCGTATAACTTTGGCATCAGAGGTCACCTAAACTTAATCTATGCGCGATGCATATCAGAGCAAATTGTGAATGAAAATTTCGATCAATCCGAAATATAACATCCATATATGCTATACATCGTTGAAAAGAGGACGTCGAGATCTTTCCAACGATAACGGTTTGATCGTGCACTCGTAGAACTTTGGCGTCAGAGGTCACCTAAACTTAGCCTATGCGCGATGCATATCAGAGCAAAATTTGAATGCAAATTTCGATATATCCAAAATATAACTTCGATATGTGGTATATATTGTTGAAAAAAGGACGTCGAGATCTTTCCAACGATAACGGTTTGATCGTGCACTCGTAGAACTTTGGCGTCAGAGGTCACCTAAACTTAATCTATGCGCGATGCATATCAGAGCAAACTTTGAACGAAAATTTCGATCAATCCGAAATATAACTTCTAATAAATCCTAAACGGCGGCCACAACCCCAAAAAAGGATTGCTATATCCGAGAATATCAGTCAAAAGTTAAACACATTTCCTCAAAATCCCTTCTAACCCCGCGAACCCAAGTTGTTCCCTTTAACTAATTACTACACTCACCTTGCATGTCATCAGAACGATCAATCTTCATACCATGCTGAGCCACTGTAGCTAAGCTCACAGCGTATTCTTTGTCGCATTTAGCCTTTAATTGGATAGAACGCTTCATGATTTCCATAAGACGGAGTTCAGCGTCTTGACGGAGGATTAAGGCCTCGTGAGCGGCAAGACCCTGTAGGGCCGAAGAAAACCCCATGGCGCTGCAACAAATTTAATGCGTTCGACTTTTCGTAGATGCTTCCAGAACTATAACATCTCGTTATATCATGTACTCAAATTTTAGCATTTCCACTCGTTGTTAAAAAAACTTGTTGCCTGTGCAATCGTCTTTAAACCTGATTAAACGATTTAATTTTTCTTTTTCTTATATTTGAATAAACACTAATAAAAAATTATATATTGATACCGCAATTTTCAAAAAATTTGCAAAATCTTATATTGTGAAAAACATAAAAATCCCAAAGTAGGGTCTTATTTATTTCACTAACTTTTTTTTTCTGGTGAAAAAATCTCTATTAAAAATCTCCAAAATATATATGGTATGTAATATTACTAACGTGTTTGTAATAATACTATAAAATATTATTTAAAATCACTGATTTGTATTGTTTAAAAATCATAAAGAAAATAAAACTACAATTATTTAAAAACAACACCGAGTAGAACACCAAACAATAGAAGTAAGTCTTTAAGAACACTAGACAGCAAGAATGATACAATATAAATTATTATTAATTTTTTTCAACAAAACAAAAACAAAATTAGTGAGCATGTACGGCAAGCTAACGAAAAATCCAGTTAGAAATAATTCTAATGCGCTGTTTATACGTGCGACAAATGTCCCTCATGGGACAACATTTCGCACATCCAATACAAAAGTAACAACTCCAAATTTGTTTATATAAGGCGCTTGTCGACCTAACCAATATTGTTCATGTTGTGGTTATTGTTATTGTTTATACTGACTATACTGACTCCAACAACGACAACAATTTTTATTGCTCTCCTCTAGTTCCAGGTTTTAACCCTATGAAATGTTAAAAGTTCAGGTCTGTATTTCCTAAACTTTACAAGAACCCTATATGTTATTAATATTGTTTGAATGGTAATCAAATTATCTGTCATTTATGTAAAATAATATTTAGATGAAAAAAATTTTAATTTTGGAGAAAAATGAAATTTTAGATTTTTAGTACTATTTTTTTCCATGCATTAATTTTGTTCTAAGTATAATATATAATTAACTCACATAATTAAGCCAATTCTGAAAGTAGACGCTTTTAGCTTTCGACACATGTTTTTTATATGGGGATCACTCCAGGATCTTAGGAGAAAACGTACTTTTAAAATAACATTCACGTACTCTTACGTACTATTTCTGTGCGATCAAACATTTTTTTTAAATTAAGGCACCACATAATTGGGTAAACATACTGTTTTACTGCGTAACCAGTGTTGGACATACTAAAGGTACATAATGAAAGATGTGTACATAAGGGTACACATAGATAAATGAAAGATAATTGGATTACCTTTCCAACAAAAGCAATAACAGAGAGGTATCCTGTATAGTTTAAGCGATATAGACATGCAATTTTCACTTTTCAAAAGGCAATAACTCCGGAACTATATGAGAGCAATAAAATTTGTTGTTGGGGCCAGCAACCAAAACCACAACAAACTTGGTTAGGTCGACGAGAGCCTTATCTGGAAAAAAATTGTTGTTTCAAAGTCAAAATGGTATATTTTTCCAAAATTAATATAACTCATTAAACACCAGTTTAGAAGATAAGTGACTTTTATTATACCATTCATTTGACCATTAAAGTGTCATAACTTCAAGATGGCTGACCAGTCCCCAATAAAAACCAGCCACTTTCGTTCCTGATGTTCCCAACTAACGATAAAAAAAATTAACAAAATCTGAGTTTGACAGCTATTCTGAATTTATACCGCAAAAACAGTAAAATTGGACACAGTTTGCCATTGTAGCCCATTACTGATATTCATTCAAGAACATTTCCTCTAAAAATTATAGCATGAAGCAATGTGTATGCACCTCAAGAAAACTGTAAAATGTTGGTACTCCGAAGTCTGACGAAAACGAAGGGAAGATAACTGACCTGCGCATAGCGCTATCTTGTTTCCATCATTCTTAGATATAACAGATATAATTTTACAATTGATAATTGATCTTTATAAACGGCAGAAATAACTCTGATGTTCTTTTTGGTGAACGGCGTGATAACGGCAATAAAAATTACATAAAATTATTTCCTTATTTCTATTTACCATGGCTGCCAAGAATACTCTTCGCTCCTTGTTGCAAGAACTGCGGCTCCTAAACTATAGTGACTGCACAAGAAAGGCCCTAGCTAGACGTTACATTGCTGCACAAATTAAGGAGCTGTCCCCAATTGATCAGCAATTGTGTAAGGCACGAGATGAAATGCTGTTCATGGGAAAGACATATCTCACCTATTTATCCAGTCTGCGCAAATATAACGATCTGCGAAAGGAATTTCATGGAAGAAGTGAACGCACAGTCAGGGAAACTGCTGATATGGTGGGTTTTAAACTACCCATTAATAAGTGAATATTTTTAAAATTAAATGCAACTAATAAATATAGAAAAATACATTGAAATTGTACTTCTAAAAGCTAGAAAATCAGTTGGATATCAGCTTATTTTTGATGAATATGAAATGTATATTAGCACAAAATAAAATACCTAGGGCAATCGTGAACAGATATTTTCGTCGGAAATTCTCCGTTTTTCCCTTACAGGTATTGCGAACAATTATTAAAACGGTTAAACATAAATTCCGCAGAATATCTACCTATCGCGAATAATTTTTGTACGGAAATTTTTTAGGGAATTTCTGTAAATTTTTCCGTCATTATGACCCGGAATTTTGAAGTGACAACATGTAAGTGTAAAAATATCAGTTGAAAAAAACAGGCACAAATTTTAAAACTTGCAGTTTTTTAATTTACCTTTTTTTAAAGAACAATTTGAAACCAACTTGAAAAATTGCTTAATTTAATGGAAGAACATCCAGATATTGCCTCTGGATACACCAAACGAACCAAGGCGGAGATTGTAAAGTTTTGGACTACTGTGAAAAGGAATTAAATGTTACTGGACCACCTGTAAAATCTAAGTTTGAATTGAAAAAGGCATAATATGTATATGTATGTATATACACATAGTTATTAGTTAAATTATATGCAAAATTATTATTTTATTGCTTAAAAATTATATATAAAATTATATATATGATATATTTTTACAAACAATAATTCTTTAACAATTCATGCACAATTATATAACAGTTGATAAATTATATACTAATAATTGCTAATTTAATACAATAATAATATACATACATATATACAAATAAATTGTTTTCTATGTTTGGAGCGAAAAAAAAATTTATACGGAAAAAGATGTTGGAGAATATAAAACTTAGAAATGGTACTGAAGGTGGCGTATTCAACACATAGCTTCACGGACATCGAAGATGCAATAATTCGAATTAGCGACATGGGTGAGTCCGTAGAAGGAAAAATTAGTGCCAAAGGATACGGTCCACCTTTCATTAAACGCGTTCCTGATGCTGACGATGAAGATTTTGTTAAGTCAGTTTTGTCGTGAAACTTTTGTCGGAAAACGTGGATTGGGCAAGTCCAACTTCGAAGTCTTTTCCAATGTCTGTTTGGGAACCCCCCTTCCGCAGGCGGCAAAGAATCGGAAAGAACATCCATTTCTGTAATATTTATTAAAGCTCAAATATCGATTATTATTTTAAATAATATAATACGGCATTTGCGAAGTAATAACTATACTCACAGTGCTTGTGGAAGTTGTAGGGGATTGGTGCAATCCATCAAATTTCTTCCTACTCTTCTTCTTGAGAAAATGGAGTACGAACAAGAAACCAAATGTGCAGGATAGGGTGAATAGATTTAAAGTTAAATTAAGATCTAAGCTTGTTAATACAAAATTTAATAATGTACAAAAATTTATTTTTTAAGCAGAAGAATATAAATTCTATAAATATATTGAAGCGTTTTTAAAACTTGATCAAAAAATATTTCCACACCAGAGAACTGCATGAGTGCACTCACTCCACCAAGCCGATTGCTATTTAACAATTATTCCAATTTCCTCACACTTACCTGAATTTTACAATTTCAAATCCCATTAAAATAAATGGGAAATTAAATAATTTATCCTATATGAAAGTGTTTGCAGCAATCACACTTACAGACTATGAATGTCTGCATGATTCACAAACTTCAAGCTAGAAATGAGCACTTGCTCATTCGTTAAAATACCCAGAAGGCTTGCAAGCCTATAGGTATATTTATCAAGTGTTTCAAGCCTTTCGGGATATTTTTCAAGTGTTTTAAATCAGGGATATTTTTTCAAGTGTTTCCACTCATTTTGAATGATTTCACTGAGGAAATCTTACTTGTTTATGAATATAAAAAGCTTAAAGCTTAAGTTATTATTGCGCGTGCCACTGTCTCAATCACTTTCGTCTCAATTCGTCCCTCATACGAGCAATTGCTGAGCTCGCTAAAAATGCTACGGGTAGCTCCGCTGAACATACCTGGTTTAAGACATTCCCGTTTTCGTGTAAATAGTGCACAAGGTCCTTATACCTATTTTGTACAACTTGAATAAACAATATTCTTTCTTGGTGTAATTAAGAGTTACTGCTTTACGTGCGCAATCCTAAATAGATGGTGAAGAAGACCCATGGATTACTGCAGAAGCTGTAAAGGTGAAGAAATCCAATCTTTTCAATGCTTGCTGTATGAATGCCCTGCCCTGCAGGTATGACGTTTCCAACGACTGGGACCGAGGTTCCCCCAAAACAATATTTTCATTTTTAGTTTAAAAATCGCAGGCGCTGTTGACTACTGTGCTAAATTACATTAGCAGATCTCTATTCCTTTCCTCCCAACGGGTATTTCTAAAGCCAAACAAATGTACAAACAGGAACCCCTGAGGTATCGCAGATAAAAGATATATATATTATAATTTTACTTTCCAGTTCAATCTTTTAATAAACATTTTTATTTTATAGGTTTTAGCATATAACTCTCAAATACCCAATTTTTTCAAGATTCGCCATAATCCAATCGACACGGTTATTCTGCAGAACCATTTAAAATTTCTGGAAATATAATGAAGCAAATGTCAACTGTTAAAAACCTATATACATTTGTATAATTATTTGGAATTAGTACCGGTATCCTCACTTTTAATTACATTTTCGTCTTTCTCGAAACTGAGCTGCAACACTACACCATCATCATTCACTGACATTTTCAGTTCCTCATACTCCATAATTTTTACCCTTTTCATTACAGCATATTGCGAATTTCCATCATCTTCGCTTAAATCTTCTGCACTGTCTACCAACTGTTGATCGAAATCTGGTCCCTCGTCACCAGAGCTATCTTTGTCCAATTGTTCCTGTAGCTCAAAGACAGTATGCATCAAAACATTGAAATCATTACGTCTATAATGCATTTTTCGGTCTAATTTCCGTTTCTCTTCTCGCAAGTCGGCAAGCTGCTGTTTTAGCAATTCAAGCTGTTTTAATGATTCTTTGCGATCTGGTTGAATTGTTATAAGCTTAGCCAACATATCATATTCTATACGATTTTTTCGGATCCTCCTAGCCAGCGTTAGTTCGCATTTACTCTCTTCGATTTCTTTTTTTGCCTCCTCAATATTCTGATCAATGCTGTCAGATAGTCTTGCGTAGTTCTCAAGTTCTTCTTTAATCATGAGATTAACATGATGGGCCTTGTCCGAGGCAAATGTGCATTGGGCCATCTGCGCTAAAAGGCGATCGAAAATAATTTGACTGAAACAGGCGTCAGCACTATGAATACAAATTTGACAATAACACTCACTTATTTTCAGGCGCATCTCTACGTGGTTGACACCATTTAAGAAACTGTTTAAGTAACATATTGAGTCGACGATCATCACCCGTGCCGTCTCCATCAATGAGAAGTCGCCGTTTAATTATCTCTTCTGCGGTTTCAAATAACAAGTTTATATAGCTAAACGTATTTATTTCATCTTACCATCGCTCATTTAGTCAAATACAAAATGCCTAAAGCATCTATATATATCATATAGACAATAGCCGAATAAGTCACAGATTTTTCAACGAAAATCAAATACAACAGTGATAAAGTATACCTCACAAAGAACAAGCGAAGGTTTTTCAGCGTTGTATGACACAGGTTCTTATCAAGGTTTATGCCTTGAACACAATTGGACGAACAAAACACTAAACACATTTGTCTCTGTATCTTTTGCTTAGAACACGCACACAATTGGGCCTCGCGCACAAAAAACAAAAGCTGTCATTTCTGTCAATTCTCTTGTGTAAACAATTTGAATATATACAGAAGCAGAAGAAGAGCTTGTGCACAAAAGCTGTCAAAATAGAAATAGAGCTATCTCACGGACATGCGTTTCTTTATCTAAACAAAAATGTTCGTAGATAACTCATTTTTTTCTTGAATCCCATAAGAGCCTGTGTAAATTTGACAGTTGATTTTGTGTTTAGTGTTTTGTTCGTCCAATTGTGTTCAAGGCATTATAGAACAAAAGGTTGCGCCAGTAAACAAAGAAAAGTGGTCTCGTTCTGCGCATTTACGTCAATAAGTATTTCTGAAATCACTAGGGTTCGACACACGGTACAAATGCCAAACTTGAAAAGTGGCATGAAGAAGAGTTAGAACAGGTTAAATGTTACTCGAACGCTTCGATTATGTTGTTGCTTTTTTGTTGTAGTTTTATATGGTACTTCACTTCATTATTCATTATTGGAATAATAATTCACACAATAATTTACTTCAAACATTCACATTAAAAATTAATGCTATAACCAGTGTGCAAGCGCCTCGAAACAAAATTTCAATACAAATACTTATTGACGTCATTTGACGTCCCTGTCAAACGAAAAAAAACAACGGACCTGCGCGTGGCGCAACCTTCTTTCTATAAACCTTGGGTTCTTATGGAGTAGGTCAGGCAGAAATTGCTTTGTTTAATTTCGCGGCGTTGATATTTTCCCCGAACAGCGGGAAATTCCTAAATCTCCCAAATTCCACCAATCTCCAACAATCATAGTCGAATAATTTTCTGTAGAAAGCTTATGACCTTTTCTCTCTTAGAATTTATATAATTATATTTGTTGATTTCATATTTTACTTAGAAGAAAATGATTGAATTTACAAAACAAGTACTAAAAATATTAAATTACGTTAATATTTTCTGCTATATCGGATATCTGCTATAGTTTAGGAGATAACAACAACAATGCGAAAACAACAATAATATTGAGCACGTTGTACGGCGCCTATAACATAAATCGGGCACCGTACAAAATGCCCAATCGGGTTGTTGTTGCTATTTTTGGCGCTAACCGCAACAATAACCCCTAAAAGGGGTGGCCACTTTCTGTTTTATAGTTCTTTGAACTCTAAAATTTAACCGCCTATATCTCCTAACTCTACAGCACATTTCATATTGGTGTAGATATCGTTAGAAGGGGATTAAAAATACCCGTTATAATTATGTTATATAACATTTTATCAAAATCCTTATAGTTTTCGAGAAAAACACAATTTAAGATTTTGAGTACTGTTTTACCCTCTAAGGTATTAAAAATACTTTTCCAACAGTACTTCGTTTGTTCCGCTAGCCCACTTAGGTTGTGTGATAAGTGACTTATATGGAAACATTTATTTCACTTTCAAACGGTCATAAATCCAAGACGGTTGACCAGCCCCTGATAAAAACCAGTCACTTGCGTTCCTGATGGTTCCAACTAACGGTAAAAGAAGATGAAAAAATCATCTTGGCCTTCATGGCATAATTAGACTCTAACCCAAAGATCGTATGTAATCCACCCTAAAACGTTGCTAACTTTCGTTGCTGGGCAGAGATAATTATCTCTGTTGCTGGATGATCTACTTCAATTTCATTGATGGGTGAATTTTATTGCCGTCATAATTTCGTCAGATAGTTTTAGATTGCATTTTCGCAGTCAAAGCTTATATAGAATTTAAATGTCGACACACGATCCTGTCTACAAATGTAATTTAGTGTTCTGCAATCAGCCATCATTCAAATGTTTCAACAAATTTTTTGAAGATCAAACGGATGCTTTATATCTTGGGTTAAATGAAATACATCCAGTCTTTCTACATACTGAACATTGTCAAATGGATTTTGATATTGTTCAGAATAATTCAATATGCGATGCCCAAAAAAATGTGTCAGTTTTTGAATATCCAGATAATCACGCGAAGCAAAATAATTCGCCTATGTTTCACAGTCCATACAAGTCTGTACTTTCGAAAGCACAGCACTTGGGTGGACTTGAGATATTGCAAGCCTTGCAGTTCAAGAAGGAAGTAAGTGAAGAGGATATATTGATTTTGCGACAAATAGACCAAATACGGAAAGAGGAAAAACTGAAATTCATGAACTACCTCAATGAATTTAGCAAAAGGCACCGTGAAAAAATTTACGCGCCTGCTAAACAGTTTGTTGCTCTTTACAGCTTATGGTATCAGCACAAAGTACAATTTCTCATTGCTAGCCATATGAATTTGAGTTATAACACGTATAGTGGTTTGCCGAGCGTTCGTTTGTGCGACAACACCGAAAGAATTGTGGATATTGAGGATGTTCAAATACTGGACCGAAGTGGAGAGATCCCTGTTTGGAAAATGGACCCGGAAACATTTAGTTGCACGGCATTTAAAAATTATCTGAATGCCTATGCACTCATATACGACGATGTTATGGAAAATGAAGAAAAATTCGCAAATGCGTGCGAAGGTGATATAATCACTGGTCGTTGTAATGACGGTAGTTCCTTTAAATACTGCATAGGTTTAGAATCCTTGCTCTTTTTGCTAACAGCTGGAGACTATCCAGATTTGCCAACGGAAATGTTCATGGATATTACAGATGGATTAGCCACATTCCATACCCCGTTGCCATCCAGAAACTGTGGTTGGCATACGCATACAAAAGTGGTAGAGCAAGCGTTTGAAACTTTTCAAGCTGCATTACCCGATATCCGGTGGTTGAATTTAAAATCTAAAGATTCTTTAACGACGCCAAGTCCCGGAAACACAGATACTCCTTCAAAACTGAATACAGCATTAGACTATAAACCACAGCTTCTTGCTAAACATCTCCAAAATGCAAATTTTGCAGATTCCAGAAATATTAAAAAATTAAAGCCCAACCGGGCGATTGTTAGGTGGCACCTAACAGAAAATAAAAGCAAAGAAAAGCTTCATCTCTTTACTACACTACAGCAGCCTCCGGCATTCGATGTGAGTACAGGAACTTTTTTTGGTGGTGTCAAAATAAAACTTGAACATAAACCCCAATTTGGTTGTGAAGTTATGACAAAGTATGAATTACTTAAAGAGTGGCTAACCCTTCGTTTGCTAGCAACAAGTGAAGAAGAAGTACTCCACCGTCTGCGATTATCTACTAGTACATTTGAGTTACTTCTAACTGAAAAAATTGTCAGAGCGCAAATCGAGCAACAATTGTTAAAATTGTATAACTTGCGAATATCGTGTTTGCTTACCGGTTTATTTGAATTCCTGAACATGTTAAGAAACACTCCCATCGGGCATTATATGTTACGATTTAATTCGAGGTTTAAGGACAAGCTTATGCTCTGTACACCTTCCCAAGAAATCACACAACATTCCATATTTTTGTATACCTTGCTGCAGACCGAACCTTGCGATATAGTTTTTATGACGCAACACCATTTTCTACCTATCGCTGATAACATTTGCAGTATTATACATCAACGCCATCGCGTGCTTCCTTGCTCTTTCTTACCAGTCTTAAAAGAGCGGCACAAATCTCATTCTATGCAGAAGAAACGGATTTTGCAAGCAGTTAAGCCAGAAAAACTATTATTTAATGATCGTAATTTTATCTTATTGAAAATGCAGAAGAAAACCAATGCTACGAAAGCAAATGAAAAATTGTTACAGAAACGATGCAAACAACAAAAGAATCTTAGGCGCCGGGCACGTTTAAGAGCTAAGAATAAGGATTTTTTAGAAAAGCAGCAAGAAGACAACAAAGTTAAGCGTGAAATAGAATTAGATGGCTACGTAATAAATAGTTTTAAATCCTAAAACAACAATTTATTAATAAAAGTAATACTAACATTTGTTTTTAAAGAAGAATTGAAAGAGATTTGCAGTTGCGGACTATGTCCAATTTTGTCATTGTTGTTTTGGCGATGATTACAGCAACAACAAAGTTTCTCGTCACGCCCACTTTATAAGTTATAGCCCCTTAAAATTCGAAATTTCGAGCACTCGTATGCCAGATAAAAGAAAGAAAGAATGAAAGAAAGTGTGAAAGAAAGAATCGAGCAATTTGTGGTGTACAGCGGGCGATTAGCAGAACGGTGCGATTCGTCGTCGTTTTGTTCTTTCACAATAACAAAGTTTACGGATTTACCCCAATGGAGGTTGCGAAAAGAAAAAAGTAAGAATTGTTTATGGACTGATTCAATCTCTGAAATAATTTGGGCTCCAGACAGGCGAGGCATATTTAAACATAGGTTGGAATCAGATATACCTTGCCAATGAGGTATATAATACCTTAGTGATGTATGGATCATTAAATTCCATTGCCCATCGCTTTATAAAACCTAATGTGCTGTTCGTTCTGCTAGATATGCGGTTAAAATGACTATTGAAACGTAATTTTCGATCAAGGAAGGAGGAAAATCGCATATTTTTGTAGAGAAGATATTCTTAATAAATTCTGTACTTTTTTTAGAACAACATGGTTTTAGGGGGTAAGAAGCGATTTTCATGACGTTTTGTTACCGTTACTTTAGGACATCGGTGCCCAAGAGCCATTCGGCTACTCAATTTTTGACTGAGATAATATGTAGACATTGAGAGCATTATGCTGTAAACACATAGAATGCGACCTTAGTCGCTGCATCTTGTCAAAATTACACAGGCTCTTATGGAAAACGAGAAAAAAATAAAGGCAGCTGCTGCCTCTGCCAATGACGGCGGCCATTTCGGAAAATTTTCCAATTTGGTCGCTGTCGCTGCTCTTGTTCTCCTTCTCTTTATGATTGTTTACATGGTATTTAACCTTTGAGGTAATATTTTGAGGCAAAATCCTACTATGTGAGTTTTATTATATGTTAATTATATTAAATTAAGCTTTCTTTATCTATTAGTTTTCATTTTCAGAATGGATTTTGCGGATTTGATTTTGTAAAAATGAAACCAGCTGTTCTCTGCGGCGTCTCAGCAGCGCAGATTTTTGACAATTTGCCGAGAGCCACGTCGCTGAGCTACATTCTATTGCATTAAACACAACCATGGAGGCTTGCGGCGCCTGGAAAAGTCGCTAACGTGCAGTGATTAAATTAAACAGTAACGGCTGGCAGCTGATAGTAAGTGTCAAAAAAAGAAAAAAAAGAAATTAAAGTGATCGAATTGCTTTAAATAATTATATCTAAAGATATAGAAATACTCACCTTATGTCTTTTCAATTCAATGATTAACGGTTGAGATTTGCCTGTCACAAAGGTAAACAAAGAGAAGAAAAGAAGAAGAATATTTCTGCTGCTCCAGAAAATTAGAAATAGCTAGACAGCTGGCAGCTAGCGACGTAGCAGTAGCGTGTAAACTGGACAGCAAACTTTTTTCTCGATCTCCATAAGAGCCCATATAATTGTGATCGTTTGATCCCCAGCTGGCTGCCAGCCGCCATGGTTGTGTTTAATACATATATGTTTACAGCATTAACGAAATCTCTTCAGTAGCTTCCGAGCAGAGATAATGAGATAGGACACTTCGAATTCGCCGCTTCAAAAATCGGTTTGACGTCTATTTTTTATAAGCTGTTGAATTCATGTACACTATACGTGAGAACTACCATATTGTTGTTCTTGTTTTCTGTCTTTCAGTATGTTGAAAAAATCAGCTGTTTCATGCTTCACCACGGACTCATTTAGTTATGAAATCAGCATAGCTAGACGTCGTATCTATTGAAATGGTTTCACTACTGGTATTTCGATACCATTGGTGGCTACACATTGTGGTTTCTCATTTGGTTTCAAAAGTCGTAAATATGTGATGTCAAAGTGTTTGTGAAATTTACTGAATATCCAAATGTTGGCCATAGTGAGAGAAAATATGAACACACTTTCGGCAAACTACGTTGCCTTTCTTTCGTTTGACAACTGCTGTGCGTGCAAAGAAACTGAGAACCAGGGTCTATTTTCGTTTCAAAAATTCTTAACACTCGATACCAGAGTGTAGACTTTTCTCTTTCTTCCTCATCTCTCTCACACGAACTTAGTGAAACCGTTTCAAAAGATACTGCGTATAGACAAGGCCATTGGTTTTTAAAATATAAATTTCACCATATATAAACAAAGGTGGTGAAGTTTCCCAAACCTAAAATGGTAGGTGCCAACGGATGTTTGACCCCCCAAGTGCATCTAACGATGTATAACAATACTTAATTTGCACAAATATTAGAAAACAAATGAAAAAATATAAATGTGACCATTCTGGAGTTATTAATCTTAATTTTTTTTGTGAAAATTCGAACAACTATGCATTGACAGCCAAAAATTAGCACAACGCCTAGTTTATACCAGTTAAATATGTGAAATAAATCAACAAATACCATGTAAAATCTGAAAGTATAGATTTATTATAATTATAAGAATCTGGTAGATATATCATGTATATAATGTGAGCATAAACAAAAGTTTAATTTCTTAAATATATTTTTGACGTTTCGAAAAAACACCCATTAAAATCAATATTGCATGCGTGCATGCGATACTGCGGCGAAGTACACTTCGTGCGGCGAAGTACACATGAGAGGACAATGCACACGATTTTGTGTGGCGAAGTACACATGAGAGGACAGCGCACACGTTTTTTTATCATAGGTTTAGTGAAATTTCAGCAAAATGCATGTGTGTTGAAACAGCGAATTCGAAGTGTCCTATCTCATTATCTCTGCTTCCGAGCCAACGACAAGATAAGACTGTATGTCGCGCTTCTTTGATTTTGCTACACCCAAAAAATTATCGTTGTTGGCTTTATGACAAAGTTTATGTGAATTTTCGCTCTATATTAAAAAATATTGCATTATTCAATTTACTTCATATTATAAAATTTTATTGCATTATCTACTTTATATTATAAAATATTATTTCATTATCTACTTTATATTATAAAATATTACATATATATTGTATTATTCAGTAAAAGTTTATTTCCCATCTTATGCTTCAATCGCAATGTACTGCAATAATCATATATGTAGCTGTGCATATATTTTTTCAGTGCATATATTTTTCTCAGTGCTAAGTGAAAAATTTCCAATACACACTCAAAATGTGATGCGTGCTTTTGTACATCGCGGCTTTGGATAAAAAGCGAAGATTTAATTTTACTTAACAGAAATGAAAGATATATACTTTATCTTTCTAACGGTATACCAAACGGATGTCTTTTTTAGTTAAGGAGATATAGCTAAACTAATTTAAATTATCAAAGGACAATAACTCAGAAACTCAAAGAAAACATTAATCTCTGAAAAAATACACATTTGTCCCGGCTCTGAGCAGTTAAATCGGCGCTGGTTATTTTTAATTAAACCGTCGAAGTTATTTTCGGCGCGGGGACCTTTTCGCAACGGTGCTTTTTTGATTGAATTGAATTGAATTGAATACAATAAGGCCTGGCTAGACGCAGAATCTTTTGAAACGGTTTTACTACTGTTGCCTGTATTCCATCGGGGGCTACACTGTGGGGTCTCATTTGTTCTCAAAAGTCATATACATGTGATGCCAATGTGTGTGTAAAATTTACTGAATATCCAAATCTTGGTCAGAATGAGAGAAAATATGAACACGCGTTCGGCAAACTAAGTCGTCTTCTTTCGTTTGATAAATGCTTGCTTGCGTGCGTGAAAAATTTCTTCAATTTTTTTCTCTTTCTTCCTCATCTCTCTATCCATTGAACTGAGTGTAACCGTTTCAAAAGATAGTGCGTCTAGCCAGGCCTAGTTATTGTTACTTTTAGGTAAGTTAGACTTTCTGTTAAAACTGTTACTACTTTGTTTTTAGGGAATGATCTCATTAAGAGTTTTCCATAAAAAAGTCATTGATTCCCAAAAATGCCTGGTGAATTCTGTATTGTAACACGCAAGAAATGGATAGCTCGGAGAAGCTTACAACGTTGCTATCCAAGTAATTCGAGCGGAGGTTTTGACAATGACTGTCCTGATGTGGACGTTGTGCAATTTATGAGGTAAGAATATTTTTTAATATATGTATTAAGTTTAACAATTTACTTGATTTAAATTCCCGAACAGACGTCTCGATCAAATTCGCATACGTATGGCTAGTACTGACTATTTCAAACAAGCAATGATTATTCTGGGGCAGAGTTTGTTAGCATTGCCTACGAATAATTTACCAAAACGACTTGTTTGTTTTGGAATTGGACCTTTTACACGCAATTTCCAGGCGTTTCATCAGCTGGCCTTTATTTTGGAAACGCAGAAGTATTACAAAATCAAAGATTCGAATTTCTTTGACCCAATCTTTCGAGATTCTGAGAAGGCAGTGCTCGATAATTTGCAATGCACGTTGCTACGGAAAAATTGTGAAGCAAAGTATGTGGCTGATGTACTTACTATTTTTTACATGCCTCACTGTCCCAACTTTCTGACGAACAATTTGCTTTGGAGCAACTGGCGACCAGAGCTTTTGAAGAATATTGTGTTAATTAATAATAGTTTCATAACTTTGTCCAACAACAAGCCGAATCGGTTGTTACGGTTGGACGCTGCATATATCCTAGATATATTGTCATATGCAATGGAGTTTACATTGAAAGACATCTATCCTATCTATAATGTATTTAACGATCTCTCGGTGCATGTTTTCCCCGTTAAACAGTTGCCACTAGTAAATCACCAGATTTGGGAACCGAAAGAAGCGCCTTCTTATACGGATGTAGAATTGATTTCAGAAATTATTGGTAACTTAGAAATTGTGTAGTTTTATATCTGCTCACTTTTAAATTCTTATACACTCGTATGTTTTGAATTCTAATATACCTATTTGAATTGGAATCAAATTGAAGAAAATACAATATTATATTTTGTTATTACAATATATTGGACTTTATCGTTGGAGAATCATTCCAATTTTGTTCGTGTTTTTGATGCTGATTACAAAAGTTTCTTCTGCTCTCGCATAAGTATCAAGTTATAGCCTGTCGAAAATATAAATTCTTACACCTATATCTCCTAAACTATTACAGATATCCGGGAAGGATGGATCGTTATGAAGGAATTTGAAATATTGAATATTGAAATATTTTATTGATATATCTATTCTGATGGACAAAATACGATTAGAAAGCTAATGGTCTCTACTTTCTTAAAATTGAGAGAAAAAAGTAATAAAATTGTGAAAAAGCTTTTTTCCACAAATAGTGGTTTTTCGACAAAATTTTCTTTTACATAAATAAAAGGTATTTAAAATTCCCTTATAACAGGTAGTTATATATAGTTTCGGAGATATAGATGTAAGAATTTCAATTTTCGACGGACTTTAACTAGATAAGTATGCGAGACTAACCTCATGTAATTTTTACGTTGCATTTCGTTTTGTGCTTTTCGCAATTTTCGAAGAACTGAAAGGAAAATTTTTAAACCTCTCAAACGCGAACGAATTTCATTTCATACTTATTAAAAATGTCCTACCGTAACTGAAATACATTTCAAAAACAAACCTTGGAATAAAATAATTATTGTAGGCAGAACAACGTTTGCCGGGTTAGCTATCTCTGGTCAGTGGCGTAGCGTGAATTTCTGCCACCCGGGGCCGGTTAGAAATATTTCGCCCCGCGCACACACCTCCCCGATAGCTTTGTCGCCCCTGATAGCTCTGCCGTCCGGGGCAATGGCCCCTCTCAGCTCACCACGCTACGCCACTGTCTCAAGTGTCAGTGTAGCAACCGAAACGATCATGATTGTCTTTTATGAGTGTGGTTTTTTCGTGGTTCTGAACAATAAAATTTACAGCATAATGGTGATAACCGTTGTGATCGAGATCGGTCAAGCCGTTTAACTTAAGCCGAGTTACCTAACTCTAAAGTGACTTGCGACTACTTATCCACCACTTATCCGCACTTAATTATTTTCGTAATATGGTATATAAAATTAATGTATGTATGTACATATATACAAACATATGTATACTTACTTCAAATTCCCCAAAAAATGTAAATAAATTTGACGAACAATTTGTCAAACAAGGAAATTATTCAAATTATTTTTATTTAAAACAAAATGTAAATAATTTATGATGTTACTCATTCGAAGAGTTTGAGAGAAAGAGAAATCGTTATTGTTTGCGACGTCGTTGCGTTGTGGTTACACAGTATATAGTAAAATTGAAATATTATATAATATGCACCTCCCGCAGATAATGACCAAAATCTGTATTGTTAATTTTTCACAGAACCCCATTATACGGTAACTACCTAAATCTACAAAAATAACGAAGATTCATTAAAGTAACGCCGTTAAAGTTTTTAGTTACTCGTATTTTAACTAGTTATTGAACAATTTCGTTACTTCAACGTTAACGAACCGAAGTAGTTTCGAAAACGATAACGATCAGAACAACAATCCTACTTTCGTTATTTTAACGTTAACGATTGCAAAGTAATTTCGTTACTTTAACGATAAGGATCAGGTTTACGATCTTACTTTCGTTACTTTAACGTTAACGACTGCCAAGTAACTTCGTTACTTTAACGATAAGGAAGACGTCTGTGAAAGTATCGAAGTTAAATTAACTTTAACTATAACAATAACTAGTTAATGATTTAACTAGTTAGTGCCCAACTCTGATTCTCAGTGCCTTGATTAGTGCTTGTCTGCCTGTTAAGATTTCGATATTTTGCTTCGTGTAGTTCTGTCCAAATTGAATTCCGCGCATCCATCAATGGCAGTTATTTCAGCTTGGAAGAGCTTGCTTATATGACCCCAGCATCTATACCGCTTGGCATTAAGAACCCAAATGAGATCTAAGAAAACAATGAGAACTGAAATTTGTCTTTATCGTTCATGTAAACTCCAAAGTATTTAGCAGAGACAAAATGTAATACAGAATAATTTATTCGCTCTAAAACTAAGAAATAATAGAATGTAAGATTACGCATTGCGCAGGTCCGTTATCTTTTTTCTTTTGACAGAACCGTCACCGCGGCAAAATATTAACAGACTGTTTAAAATGTCTACACATCAGTCTCAAAATATGAGACTAACATGTGGTACAGATCACAATGTCCGAAAACTATGTGTTACATTATTCCCTGGTGTATATTCCAGATTAATGCATAATAATGTATAATGTATATTACACACTAGATGTTCGGATATAAAATGTTAAAATGCTCACTTTAATCTTTTTATAAGAAGTTTAAGAAGCCAATTTTCTGAAGTTGGCCTGGATGTTCACTAATGTTGTAATACCACACTGCTCTATATAATAAAAATTGTGTGTGCCCAACTCCCTTCTTCGCGTTGTAAAGGGAAAGTCCTTAACATACCGCTTCGGCTTTGAGTGTAGAGCTTTGCTGGCCACGCCATAGGCACGCGTGCTAATTTTTTCTCTCGGCTATTCACATGTACACGACAAAAGCCGTCGCGTTTTCACACCGACACTAGCGATCGTTCGTATCAATTGAGTCAGCCGACGTGCAGACTTCAAGCAAGCAAGATCTAGTAAGCCAGACTATTTTATGATTGCACTGAGCAGATCATAATAAGGAATGGGAGAATCACTATTTTTTCTTCGAAAATTAAATAAATCGGTTTGAAAGTATTATTGATATTGAGGATATTATTGAGAAATACTAAACTCAATTTCATTGCTAAATCATTTGCATTATTTAAAGTTTAACAACCCCCAAACAACAATCTTCTCAGTGTACCGCGCAGAGAGAATTTTAACGCAAAACAACCTCTCTCAACGCTTCACACATGCACAAAATATGATTGTATAAGTTTTGCCCAGCACTGGTGTAGAGCAGTGATGTCCAAACGCACACTATCAAGTTTTGAGTGTGTGTTGGGCATATTTTCTCTCAGCGGTAAAGTATGAAGCATTTGTCTCGTGTCTTTGCGTCATATCAATACTAATTTTTCGGGTATAGAAAAGAACGCAGCAAGACAAACCTAGGATGATGGCTTGACAGGCTACTAACGAGATTTCGTCAAACGCACTCAACATATACAGTAAGACCCCGCTTAACGCTGTTTCGGTTTAGCGCTCTTTTATTTCAACTGAGGATTCCCCGAAATTGTGCGCAGCGCTTGGTTTCCAAATATGTATGTACATAACATATCCGAAACAGTTTACAGTACGACCGCGCTTAACGCTGTTTCGTTTAGCGTTGATCTGACTGACTAAGAATTTTATTTGTTTTTATAAGTATATTCGTTTATATTGTTTTTATATTTGTAAGAAATAAATGTTTGGTTTTATTTTTATTAAAAAACATAATTATTAAATTTAATACCTAACCAATTTTCTATCCATCTTCCCCTAACCCTATTATGTACATGTTAAGATGCCTCGTTTAGCGCTGTTTCGCATTACGCTCTACTTTGATGGAACGTATCCCCTGCCTTAAGCGGGGTCTTACTGTACATATTTTGACTCTTGGGCACAGCTGGTGTAGAGTAAAAAACTGCTCTACTACAGAAATAAGCGATCATCAGCGCAACTTTTAGACATCGACAAAAGAAGTATAAAAACTCGATACAATACAATCCCAATACCACAGTAATAGCCACCAGAGATTATCTCTGATAGCCACTTTAAAGCTTCAATGAAGATCTTCTGGCAGAGCTGTTTCAGTGTTTCTATTGATCTCGTCATGTGCCGGTGGTAAAAAACAACAAATTAAAGCAATTGAAAATTAAATAAATTGAGCTATGGCTTTAAATTGATGAAGGAAAAGTACTGATCATGTGAAAATCAAACCACGACCCAAACGTAGTGAACCGGAAAGTGAAGTGCATGTGAGTAACTTTACAGTGGTGGATTGCAGTCCATCGCATCTATTGTACTCGAAACTGGTTACTATAGTAAAAACCAGTTACCATCAAAGAAAGAAAACTTAAAATGGTGTTAAAAAATTATGGAGAGATCGTAGCACACCACCAGTTACAATTTACGCGAATGTTATAGAAACGGTTACAGTGCAACTTTATTCGCATCAGTTCCGAAGTAAATGTTGAAGAGCCTACATAGATGAAGTGGATTTTTTTAAAATGAAGTGTTAATTGAAACGTAGAAAGAATTTCAAACATATTTACATATGGTATAGAGATATTATTTGAATTCCTGTAAAATACCGCATTAAGTTTAATAATTATTCTCACTAAAATATTTAATTACAAAATCATAAACCTTACGACGTATTATTACATTCTCAAGAAACACTAACTGTGCGGATCTTTTATCAAATGCATTCACGAAGAGGTATATATATAATGTACAATAGTATTTATTAAGCAAAAATAACTGCAATTGTAATTGAATCCGGAATTAAATTCGTATTGAGTATTTTACAACTAACTTGGCATTGTAGTATTTCATTTATTTGTAAAGTTGTTTCAATTTATTAAAAAAAAGGGATCTGCGAGTGCAATATGATATAAATCTTTTATATCTTATCTTAATCTTAAATGTAATATATAATATACATATGTATATTTCAGTCAATATTATTATTATTCCATAAATAACGTCTTCAAAGCTATTTAAATAAATTCTGATATTTAAATTATATGTTATTATATGCTGAGTTTCTGTTATTTTCATGTCAATAATAGCTTTTTCTATTGGAATCCTTTTAAAATCAATCAGTTAAATATTTTCTGAAATCCACAGTTTACCATTAAAATGGTAACTAACTAAATTTCAACTTTCAAATTTTTTGTGCTAAAGTAAGTTGCTGGATTTGTAGATATCGAAGTGAAATTTTACCTTTTGCAAATCGACTTCGTAACTGGTCGGCGTGTCGCTTAACAATTCTGCAGTCAGCCAGTTTGACGGTATATAAAACAGGTCTCGTATGCGATTGAACGGCGCCTTCAATATACTTGGATCCTGAAGAATAATTTCGAATCGAAAAGGTCATCTTTTCCGAAGTTTGGATTCGTCAATGATTCGTTAGTAAATTATAATTTGTTTGGGTGAATTTTATCAAAAATATCTTTAGCTGGCGGTTGAACATCAACTCAGCCTGTGAGCGAACTTTTGCAGAATGCGTAGTAATATGTTGGTTCTGGATTGGTCAGGTAATTGTAATGTGAAAGACGAGTCACGCTCTGGTCGGCCAATCACTGGAAAAGCTGATGAAATTCTTGAAAAAATGCAAGAAGATAAGCATATCAGCAGTGTCGATACTGGTATGGAGCTAGGTATTGACCACAAAAGTTTTTTAAACTATCTACACAAGGCTGGCTAACAAAAGAAGCTCGATAATATGGGTTTTTCATGAGTTGAGCGAGAAAAACATGATATATATAGTCCATTGGTAATGTTCTTCTTGTGTAAAAAAGGCCGTTTTCCTTCTATCTATAATCCGGAGTGGTATTGACCAGAATGCTGAATTTATTTCTTATATAGATAAATATCTACATCCTCTTTTCTTCACCATCAGTTCCTCAATCATAGGGAAAGACTATTTTATTCAGGTTATGTGAGATCAAACTTCCGTTTGCACCTACCATTTTACCTACAGTAAATTTACCAACTTTGTTTATTAATGGTAAAAATATCAAACAAATTAGAAATTTATTGTAGATTTTGATTAATAATAATCAAAGAGAAAATAAACATCTTAGACTAACATTTTCTTATCTTTCAGTGCTACAATGGGTGGAAAGCGTAAATGCGTAAAGCACTGCGTTTTCTATTTCACTCGTCCTGATTTCTCCATTTTAAATACATACATACATATATACAAATTGCATTGTCTTCATTTACATTATTTAATTTCATTTTCGTTTCATTCCAAAACATTGCCAACATATGCGCATATGTACAAATATAGGCATTACAAAAACATTAAGAAAAAAATAGCATTTTCATACATTGCAAGAAAATTGAACGCTTTATAACTAAAAATTGAGAAGGCATAAAAACTTTTTTAATGTTTAGTCATCTCTTGTATGGCATCCCAGCTTCAGTATTTCAAGATAAATTTGAAAAATCCGACTGATTTGGCTTGCTGCTCTTCATTAAAGTCATTAATGTGCGATACATTTAAGGATTGCGCTCGACAAATTTCTTGATTTTATTCCAACAACTTCCCATTATGTGTGCGATTGTATATCTTTCAACTCGTGTTCCTTTGCCAACAATTTCGTCTGCAACTGGTAATTTTGCTCACCAAAATTTTGCTCCAGATCTATACTCATTGCTTGTTTATTTTGAAACTCTTGTAGTTTCTTCAAGCACTTCCCCGTAAAGATCCTGATGATTCTGATGTTTATTGATGAATAATTTCATAACTAAAGGAATCCGTGGTGAAACATGAAACAGCTGATTTTTTTCAACATACTGAAAACAACAGAAACTAAAACTGTCAGAAAACAAGAAAAACAATATGGTAGCTCTCAAGTATAGTATACATTAAGTCAACAGATCATAAAAAATAGACGTCAAACCGATTTTTGAAACGGCGAATTTGAAGTGTCCTATCTCGTCATCTCTGGTCGCAAGTGCTTGCTCATTTCAAGCGCAATTGGCTCTACCACTTGAAGTTTGCAATCCATTCCAGCAAATCTGCCTCTCATTCAAAAGTTCATGAATTGAATACGGAGTTGCTTATAAATCCGCGAGTGGCTTATAAGCTTAAATATGGGCATTCATACACACTCTCTCTGGTTCTCTGGTTCACACCTTGCAAACTCGATAGATTTCTCTGTTTGAGTGTGTAGATTTTATCTTGTATTGTAT
Organism: Myopa tessellatipennis; assembly: GCA_943737955.2. Taxonomy (NCBI): domain Eukaryota; kingdom Metazoa; phylum Arthropoda; class Insecta; order Diptera; family Conopidae; genus Myopa; species Myopa tessellatipennis. The sequence goes on along the minus strand of OX031314.1, from coordinate 60,024,600 downwards.
TACCATGAATCTTTCGGCGAATCTGTGATATCTCGAACTAATCGAATATGTTCGATGGCATTGTTATTCGGCAGACATCTTAATCATAAAACAAAAGCAAATCTACCAAAGCATATTATAACTTTTCGAATACAAACGCAATCATCCTTTAATTTTTTTATTAAATAACAATTTTAACCCCGACACATAGTTTCACCTTAACAAAATTTATTCGTAACTCGTAGTTAAGCTCCTATGGTTATCTATGGAATTTAACGGGCTCTTCAAAATAATTACGTAATTAAAAGGTTTTATTCACCTCTAGTTAAACTAAACAGCTTAGCTTAACAGGTAGTTATATTTAATTAATTGTTAAGATTTTCCCTACGATAATTCTTCACAATGTCAAAAACTTAAAAATATTAATTTCAAAGATGTTGAATATTAAGGACGTATGGGACGGTTTAGGAGTACGATCTGTATAAACCATGATACATACCAATTCAAAAACCAATTTACATAATTTACTACTTCGGTCATTAATTCCCGAATTTATATTCATATGTATGTATGTAGGTACAAACAGTACATACATTTTTTTCTGCACTAATACAATTATTTATAATTCCCATTTATACAGAGATTCCTATCACACTTATCTGGGTAACATAAAGTTTTGTCATTCCGACCGAACTTTATGCAATCCTCCAGGATGTGTTTCAAAAACTGTAAAACATCAGAGTTAGTTAATAAGTTAGTTAACCAACCGAACTAGTTATCTAATTCCATTGTTAACTTTAACGACCAGTTAGAGAACTGTCAATTCCACCTTAATTAAGATTATATAAAACTAATTAATTATCAAAAGGCTTACCTTTTTTTTGCAGATTATGACCCTAAAGTTGATGGGATTGAACTAAATCCAGTTAATGCAAAAGTTACTGAATTTATAGAGATCAAAAAATAATAATTAAAGATGTCTTCATCGATATGCTCGCAGTTTACACAAAACGCTTGGAAGAAGGATCTTTGCTCGAATTGTTTTAAATCCAAGAATGAACATAAACAGACTTGCTCCATCTTTTTGGCTGAGAAACCCTTATCCCCTTTATTAAGCATAACACACAATTTAACTAATGCCGTTTTTTCATCAGAGATTGTCAATAAAAATGATTTTCTTAACAAGCCAGTAAAAAGTATAATTAAGAAAAAAGTTGTATCATTGCCGAACAAAGGTAAGAGTCACAACGTTTGTTTCACAAAGAATCTCTCTGTGGTAATCGGCTACGGCGGCGAATGGACTGATGACAATGATTGTACTGAAAATACTAATGATTTTATAAACTTTGCTAATAAGCGAGATGAAACTGTAACTACCAGCATCGACGACGAAGAGACGTTTGAATTGAGGCGCATCACTCGGATTAACACAGACTTCAACATGAACAATGGGAATTTGTTGAGTGATACACAAGAAAACATAAAGAAATCGTTTGCTTCCTTAAAATTGGGTGCGCCACAAATAGACAAGGAGGGTAAAAAGCAAACTCTGAAAATTAGTGTAGTTCCATTCGGTGTAACAGAGCCTACAATCAATGCCGACAGTTCTGGAAACACTAAATTTGAGAGTAATACAGGAACAAAAGTAAAATCAAACTTAGACTGCTCTCCACAAAACATCAAGTTGCAAATAACCTCAACAAAGTCGACTGACACACCAACTGAGACACTGTTAACCGCGTGCAAATCACCGACTATAAACATCGCGAAATCACCGACTATAGTAACAACTGATTTATCAACACAGATTAAGTTAGATGCGACCAACGATAATGATGGTAAAAATAGTCCGCCAATCGAACGTGCTATGGAGAAGTCGTTACTTGATGAAATATCTGAAACGTTGGAAAATCAACAGAATGAATTAAAGACGCGTATAGCTGAAAGAGACACGATCGGTCCCAGTAGTTCCAGTAAAATAAAATTCGAAATTACAAGTTTAGCAGATATTCTGGAGAGTAGGCCACAAGTCGACATTAAGAAGCCCATCGCACGCAAAGTTCCAATCTCTAAGAATCATATAAAACCAAGGATAGACGTCTTTCACAAGTTGTCAGATTCGGAAAGTAACTCAGACATCGATATTTCAGCCTACTACGATGTGGAAGATACACAGTTGAACTATGAAAATCTTTCCGATGAAAAGCGTAGTCCTCAGCAGCAGAAAATTCGGGACGTTAAGGATCAGAACCATGGCAACGGTGTATTGTTAAGATCACATTACACAACACACGATGTGTCGTCGAAGACACATGATAATTTCCATGATAGCAATTTCATGACCAGTAAAATAACCTCTGATGGCTTGATTGTCACCAGATGTAGTTCAGGTGGCTCATTGAACTCCTCCAGCAGCAGCATTGATGGCAGCAGTGATCAGGAGACTTTATACAACATGATACGTAGTGAGCCAGATTCCGGCATTGACATAAGCATTGGAAATGAATTAAAATTGTTTAATCTGAATGTTGAAAAGGAAAGTGACCGACAACGAATGGAAAACCAAAATTTGAACCACAAAAATTCAGACTGTGAAGATATACAGTTGGGAGTCACTCCTAAAAGAGTTAAAGTGGCAACGTCAAGTCAACCTAAGCAGATTTTTTGTTTGGAGAAGAGCCGCGAGTTACACGGAGAACCCGATGGTAGTGCAGATCCGGATGGTAGTCTTCAGAATAATGAAATGTTCACACAGGCTGAGCAATTTCCAGCATTGCCTAAATCCCCTCCGCCTAGGAAAATGGCCTATGCTAGTCCTTCATTTTTATGCAGCTTGCCGAAACAACACCCGACAACTTTGCTTAAAAAACCTGATTTACCTACCAAACCAATTATTTCTCCTATGCAGAGTCCATTCAAAATATTATGTACTAAGCGACAACCCATCAATATAGAGGATAATTGTGTGCCAGTATCAACACAAGAAAGCAAGGTTAAAAAAGCAAGAGCACCGAACCCCCCGCCTGGGCAAAACACTACGTCTGTCGTAACAGCAGCATATGAGTTTTCGCAAGTAGAAACACATCGTGCCGATACCGCTACACCATCAGAATCAATCGCAGAAACGAAAGGAAAATTAATTATGTCAACTAAGCTACGGGAAATTATCCCCAACAATACCATGGTAGTACTGGCGAACAATTCTGAAGCAAAAGGTGCAGATATAGAAACAGTTCTGACTGAGACAAAATGTACCTCTTCATCCAATACATACACACGCAAATTCAACATAGATTCTACTAGCGGCAGCAGCGCAAATAAGAACATGCTGCCTTCAGTCATCCGAGAAAAGGATAAACGTGAACGAACAGCAATTAATCCAAAATTTCGCAGTCTTAACACGTTCGCCTGTCATCGTATTAATTCGGCGAAGAATCTCCAATTACAGACATTGACACAATTGGAACCAACTGTTAAAAGTAATAGTATAACCAGCAATCTAGCCATGTCGAATGAATGTCTGGCATCACCAGTGGAAAAGAAAACAACTGAAGCATTCGATTCTGCAAGTCATCTGAAAATGACTCGACCCTTTAGTGCACCTATTGTGAATATATTACCACCAACAGAAACAAAAACCAAAAGTAAGTTTAGCATAAAAAAGTTTTTTCGGATGAGCACCTGCAAAACTGCCGACAATCTTCATAGAAAAGAAGGAACCTACTCTGAGATCTGTACCGCAGATGATTCGAGTGTTATAGGCAAACCACGCCTGGTCATTATACATCCAATAGATATAAATACTACAGCCTTAGAAGTTGTTAAGGATATCACGAAAACCAGTAATACAGCAACAACACAAAGCAGTTCCGTCGATACGGCGAAACCACTAGCGCTTCCACTTCGCACCACAGATGGGCAACGGGCGCACGAGATCAATAAGCCAGTCAGGCCGCCGCCACCTAAGAGCGTAGAAATGCATCGCAAACAGAACATTGCGTTTAATACCAGTGGACATATGTCAGGTTCTGCCAGTTCGGAGACGACCAGTACTGGTGGTGCTAGAATTCCAAATAAATACAAAGTGGATAATGTTTATGCCAATTTAGGTAAGTTCTATAATGTTAAAAATAGCCAAAGAGCAAATCGGCACTTACTTATTGCTTACATTCTACATCACGAGTGGGAGTGATTCTTGAACTGAGAGCCGTTAATAGATTGCATTTCAAATTAAATAACAAATTTGTCAAATTAGTTAAGTCAGGTTGAAGTTGTATGGGGCTCTGCGTGTGTACTAAGGTTTTTTTGGAATATACTTCAGAAGTATTTTGGTATACCCCAAAACCCTGTTAGAAGTCAGAAGCCATTTTATTGACTGTTAGATGTCGATATAACCGAGATCCTCTAAAAGATGGCATTTCTTTGTATAATACTATGCACCTGATCAGGTTCGCGCAGGTCTTAAGTCTTCAAATCTTTGGCTGTGCATAAAAATATTTTCTATTAAAAAAATATGTGGCTTTATTTGAGAGGTGACGAATCTGCTGGTCAGTTTTCTGAGCGAAGAGGTGGCGGCGTTTACCCAACAGTTGATTGCATGCTTGATATTCCATTAGGCTTGTGGACAGTGGCTAATAACTTTAAAGAAATAATTGAGAAGATTTATCCAAATATCGACGAGATTGCGTACATTTCTATGGAATGGCTATGCGAAGGTTCGATCTTCACTCCAAATAACGAAATAAAATGTAAATAGCGAATCAAGGGGGATTCGGTATTGAAAACCGATGATACTGTTCATTACCCTGTAATATAAATATATACTATACATTATATTTTAAACATTACCCTGTAATGTTTAAATACTCTAAACCCTTCAAATATATCGGCCCACAAAATTATTTCCAAAGTTGGCTGTCCAGTAATCGAGTAAATCCGAGCAACCTTAATCCACCAGGACTTTGCAATGGCACAAGACTTCAAATTAAAGCATTTCACAAAAATGTAATTGAAGCCATAGTGTTCACAGGTTGTGCACGGGGAGAGAAAGTATTTATCCGAGGATACACCTTTAATCCAGTTACCGGACACAGATACCATCCGACTATCTATTTGAATTTAAGCGACTTCAATTTCCGATAAAAAGGTGTTTTGCGATGACTATTAATAAATCTCAAAGGTAGACACTCAAGATTGCAGGTATTGACTTAACAGAAGATATTTTCTTACATGGTCAGTTTTATGTTGCATGCTCCAGAGTAAGCTCACCTAGCATTCCGATAATATGTACGCCTTGTGGAACGACTACTAATATGGTGTACAAAGAAGTATATAGCTAAAGGTGAGTTTCTTTAAAAAGTAATTTGTTTATGTGCTTAAATATAGATACTCATACCACATTTATTTTAAACGTTGTCTAAAAATACTTTACATTGTTTTTCTTAAAAAGATCTCTGGTAATTTCACAATTACATCGCGGCATAATTCATGTTTACTGGCACCTAGTACAACAACGCTGCTTCGCAATGCTCCAGTTTCGCACTTTCCTATAATAATTTCGGTAATTTTCCTATAATAGACTTCGTTCCGTTTTAGTAACTAATTATCAGGTTTAAGAGTTACGAAAATGTCTTTGGGATCGAAATGCAAACGTAAAAAGAGCATCATTGCATTAATTCAACCATATTCAAAAGTTCTTCAAGAAAAAAAATAAGATATATTAAAAAAAATTAATACTAAATTTTTTTATCTCAAAAATTTAAGATATCAGAAACTGTAAAACTTAATATCTCTTCAAATATTCAACTTTTTGTTATAAGAAAATACATTTTAAGCCTGAACCAAAATAGTGGAATGCAGACAATTAAAGGCAAAGCAGTTGTCACTTAGCTGCAGAGTTGGTAAATCTGGACAAACCAGTACCTGAACATATGGTGATTGCCGACCCACAACAATAAGGAGCAAATACTTGCAGAAGTCGGCTCCTTTCTTGGAAATTTACTTCATCAATACAACAATGGCAGACGTGGAGGACCAATTGAAGAACCAAAACGAGCTTGATGAGCGGATTTAACAGCTAATATCAAACTTTAAGAAGAATCCATCAAATCGGAAGACATCTAAGGGATACTACCACCAGAGATTTAGAAGATTACAAGTGCTGTACCGAGCATATGAAGAAAATGATTCGACGCTCAGGACACTCTGTCAGGATCCCCTTAAGCTTGAATATTTTTAAAGTAGTTCTGAGTTAGCAGAAGCGCCGCACCTGCTGTTTGGAAGATTGAAATTGATCGAGGGTTTTATTTTTGTATTATTAATAAATTGTTTTTTTTTTTAATTTAAAAAAATAAATTGGTTATTTTTTCTGGGTTCGCTTAGGTTTTTGTGTACGGGAACATTTTAATTTCTCTTTGAATTTTTTCGGGTCGGCCAAGTTCCTTATTGACAAGCTAAATGCAGCACGAGTCCACTCTCCAATCCAGTTAAATAAATCCTGACTTCTAAACCTCCATAACCACTTGGACCAGGATTGTTCCCCACTGTCCATATTTTTTACTTTTTCTTTTTGCCTTTTTGTTATATATTTATATTTTATTTTATTTGAGAGCGATGAACGTATGTATATTCCAATATTATCTAACATGTCCATTAGGATGGAGCGAAATTTTCATTTTCCTTATTTCTAATACTCATATATATATGAGTTTTCATATATAGTTTGAAAACTACATTTCAAATAAAAATAATGTGCGGAAACAGAATTCATTAGTGCTTTGATATAAATTAAATTGATACAATTTAAAACAAAAAATTTCAATAAACTGTATTTCAACTTGTCTAACTAAAATTCAGTGCTGCATACTTGATAAAGTAAAATTGATTATAAAATTATATAGACAAACACAGTGTGTTACAGTGCATCTCAAACAGACTATTAAACTTTTCAAAACTTTGAAATTTACTTCAAATGTCTCAAGTTTTCTCTCGAAAACTTTTTTATACAACTACCCTTTAATTTATATTTTGTAATAATGTCGTGCAAATTTCGTAGATGCAAAACATTCAGTGTTTTGGAAAGACTAGTATTCCGCTCATTATGCGATGAAGACTATCATCTGATGTCTTACAGGAAGAATTGCCCACAAAATTGGAATTGATGGTGGTCTTGCAGCAAGTCTAGATCGCGTGATGTTGAAGTAATTCGTAATTTGTGTCAAATGCGCTGTATCATTAGAGAACTCGAAAATGATTTGGCAGCTTTACATAACAAATTTCTTCAACCAATTTAAACTCATGGACCAAACTTCACCAAAGCGAAAACGCTCTAACAAAAACGTGTTTCTTCATCACTGACTGTCCGTACGCGATTTGAACTTGGTGTTTAAACCGTTATTAGCTTTGGAACCAATTGGCAATATGGTTGCCTCTGAACTTGGAAATCCCAATCATTAACCATTGAACCAAATATAATTGCACTTGATGCGAGATATGAAGTTCAAACTGAAGCTCAAAGTGGACTTCCAACACCTGTTGCACCCGGTTCAAGAGTGGACCCGTTTCAAAAGTGGCTGATAAACTGCCACTGATGGACCTATCGATCATTGTTCTTTGCGATTTCAACTTGCCTCACGTTAGGTGGGAAAAATGTGACGTTACCTTAATTCTATTACCGGCATCCGATCTGGAAAATTATACAATTTTTTGTGAACGATATTTCATCTAGAGGTCTGTACCATAATAAACCCTATACCAAATTATTATGGTCCTTATTTAGACTTAATTTTTGTCGATGACATAAATATTTTTGAGTTATCAAAGACTGCGCCCTTAGTAAATATCTGCACCTGAAGATATTTATCACCCTACGTTGGAATTAAAAAATTCACAGCACCTAGAACATTCTCCTAGATCCAATAAATGCAGTCCTGCAATGAGGAGGAATTTATGCTTTTGTAAAGCCAATTTCATGACTATGAAGACGCACCTTCAAAATATTAATTGGATATCTACCTTTCATCTTACGGTAAATTTGTCCACAAGGAATTTGTCAATATGAAAATAAAGGTTTCTATGTATCCGTCGGTTATGGAACTTGATCATCGTGATTCTGATGATTCTGGAACTATTTGCAATATGTTTGCTGAGTTCTTTGAATCTACATATTCATCCTTAAATTTACTATAGTTCAGTGAAATACCCATTCCCCATCTCTTCGGGATGTATGTAATATTGGGTCTGCCAATAATTGATGTAGAGATTGTTCTAAATGCCTTAAGAACTATAAAGTGCAACTATAATTCGGGACCTGATGGATTACCAGCATGCGTTCTTAAATACTGTGCAGCGGAACTAGCGGCGCCTATCACAAAATTATTTGAGTATTCCTTACGATCTGGCTATTTTCCAAAAGCTTGGAATTTCGCTATTTTCTTGGAAATCTTCTTTTATTATACCGTTTCATAAATCTGGTAATAGATGTGATGAAATACTCTCTTATCCCAGCAATCGGACTCAGATGGTGGTGTTGAACAATACAACATCAAATGAGATTCCGGTTCCTTCAGGTGTACCTCGAGGGAGCCTTTTGGGACCACTGCTATTCCTGGTTTTCATTAATAGTCTACCATCGGCTATTAGGAATGGGAATGTATTAATGTTTGCTAACGACGTGAAACTTTTTCTGTCATTTGTGGAGGGAATTTGAAACGAGTTGAAATTGTAGATGATCTAGGAGTAGTCCTTGATCGAAAATTACGCTACAATATTCATATTAGCCGCCGCTTTCATATGCCATCTAAAGATCCCGGTCTTATCCCGAAGCGATATGTGTTTTTGAAGTGCATTTCACAATTCTGCTTCAGTCCATAGCACTTTGTTATTCTGATGAAGATTTCCATTAGCTTTCCCTTTCACAGGTGTTACTAAAAATAGCAATACGCCCCCGTTGTCGTGAACTTTTCTCAAATATAAGCCATTTCAGGCTAGATTTTTGCGCAGCAAAACCGGACAAGAGAAAAAACCGGGCTACTACTTTGTAGTGCTGGTAGGTAATAATTTTAGTATTCTTTATTATATATGCCACCAATTCCCTCACAGACAAAAACGATTCAGTTCTACCTATACTTTATTTTTGATTTACATATTCTTCTCTATCAAAACACTAAGTTCTCTGCATACGATATGGTTCCTTTTTGTTGTTGTAGAGTTGTGTTCGAACTCCTCCTATAAGCTCGTAACTGAGGGTCGTCGCAGTCAGTCGCTTTCGATGTGTGTAGAAAATTAAAATTAAAACAATTAGACGACATTAATTAATGAGCATAAATAGTTTGAAATAAATATTGTTTTATCTTAGGTGAAATTCGTTCATCCATTGCACCACGAAAACCCGAACGTACTGCCAGTATGCGTGAACGGGAAGCTCAATTCGAATTGGTCCGCAAGAACCATGTTGACTATAATGAAAATTTCGATATTGGATCAATTTGCTCGTCGAACGGAGAAAGTTTATTAGAAGAACAACAGGGATCCTTGCAACAACAATGTATCGGCTCAAATGATCACAAAAAAAACACTGGAGCAACTGCAACTGTAAGCCCACGACAAACCAGTGTGGAAGATATGGTCGTCTGCTTAAAAACAGATGACAATCAAGTGATAGGCAGCAATCTGAGTGGCACTTTAGAGCATCAAAAGAGCGATCCAGAAGTAGCCATAACAATGGGAATATTTGAAAATAGTAATAGATCTCCAATAAGTACACCAACTGCAATCACGAGGAACAAGGAGGTCCGATCAAGCAGCTTGAAGAACTCAGTGCCCAAAATTAACAACACCAATGATAGCTACCTACAGGATAAACGTGACGATAATATGTATGACTATATGAAGACTCCTAGGTCGTTACCGCCCTCAGGTGTTGTAGAACTCTCAAAGGCTCAACGAAATTTGAAGATACGTCGTCCAGCAAATCAAACCAGTAGCACTTCAGTATCCAGCTACATACGTAGTGAAATTGAAGAAATGCGCAGAAATGGTCTTAACAATAGCATAGGTATGTTGGAGCTAAAGATCCAAGAAGAATTTAGAAATATCTCTGCATTTGCATTACTCTTCCACTGTTTATAACTCAAAGAAGGAGGTGTGGAAATATACACATAATATATGTATGTATATATTTTTGATCACCGTCAAATTGGTTCCGTCTTGTCCGTTTATCTGGCACAAACACTGACGGTATCTCACACTGTATGACAACATCCACATAAGGTATGAAGCAGCATAAATAAGCAGTTACTCCTAACAGTAGTTAGTGTTCAGAGAATGGGCGGCTCTAATCATTTACATTTCGTTGATATTTATTTCAAACGTACTAACATTTATCATAATATACGAGTAACATATGAGGTCAAAAAGTATCGCGAATTTTGAATTCCCGCGGGTCACGTATATTCGATCTTTTATGACGTTACGTTGGTACTCATGTGCCTCACTTATGCTGAGAAGTTTGGCCACTTTCAATGTTTAGTTAATTTTGGACAGCTATTTTGCTTGGACGTCTTTTGGCTCGTCTTCGATTTTTGCCTATTCCATAAAATGGGTCAAAGAATCAGTATCAAATTATGTGTGAAAAACAAAATTAAGTGCGCGGATGCATTCCGAATGTTGACTGTGGCATATGGTGAAGCTACCTTGGACCAAAGCAACATTTATCGGTGGTACAAAATGTTTTCAGAAGGCCGAGAAAAGGTGAACGACGGAGAGCGTGCCGGACGCCCGAGCATGTCAACAACATACAAAAGCATTGATAAAGTGAAGAAAATAGTATTGGCCAATCGTCGAATCACCGTCAGAGAAATTGCTGAGGACCTAAACATATCGATGGGCTTGTGCCATTCGATTTTTACCAATAATTTGAGAATGAGATGGATTGCTCAATTTCGACCAATAACAGCATCGTATTAACATTACTAAGGAGTTGTTGAACTCTGTCCGTGACGACCCAAACTTGCTCCAGAGGGTCATAACTGATGACAAATCATGGGTTTATGGTTATGACGTGGAAACCAAAGTTCAATCTTCCCAATGGTAGCTGCCGCACTAGCCAAGTTTGGTCAAATGTGAAGGTTATGCTTACAGTTTTATATGAGTGCAGGTTATGCGGTTTTATTACCTGCAAGTTATGCGAAATTTGCTCACACTTCGGTGCTTGTGCGCGAATTTTTGGCCAAAAACAAAACAATAATGATGCCGCAGCCACTCCCAGTCCTGTGACTTTTTCTTGTTCCTGAAACTGAAGACGCCCATGAAAGGACGACGCTACGTTATGATTGAGGATATAAGGACTGCATTGAAGGAGGAGCGGAACAAGATCACTAAAAATGATTTTTTTAACTGCTTCGAGGATAGGAAAAAACGTTGGCACGAGGGTATAATATCTGATGGGGATAATAAATAATAATCTGATAAATAAATAAATAATTTTTTAAAAAACACAAAATTCGCGAGACTTTTTGAGACAGACCTCGTACGTATTTCTGTATGTATGTATGTGAGTATGTAGTAATTTCCTCCAGAAAAATAGCGTTCGAGCAAATAGATAATCTAAGCTATGATGAAAACAGCGAGCAATGTAATGCATACCTTTGCAATACTAAGTAGTTGAATATATTATACATCTTAAAATAAATAATAAATAAACATCGCAAAATACGAAATATACACCATTACCCTCCCTTCTTCGGGAAATTCATATAGTTATTGACGATAGCAGACATGAAAAACAATGCTAATTTTTAGACTGTGTTCAACATTATAAATTATTATATTTTATACCTACATAAATACATTCACAAAAGATCATGAGCTTATTTTTGGCATACCCCAAGAACAGCGTATTTAATTTCACTGCTACAGACAGACTGCACTCTAAAATTGTTGGTTTATTTTACTTCTTTACTAATAGCAAGCATTTCGCACCTTACTTCAGCCTCGTACTGTGGCAGTGAAATAGGCGAATTTGATATTTATTCGCCGTACAGCTATTACGGTAGCGAAGCGGGCGGCGATGTGGCTACTGATTTTAACGAGGGTATTTGGGGCATCCCACCGGTAAGCAGAACGCGTGTATTTGAATTCAATTTTTTAATTTTTTAACGAAGATATCTATGAATCCCACCAAGGCAACAAGTCGCTTGCGCATTCGTAAAGGACGTAGCGTCGTACATAAGACTATAGAGGATAACTACACTGCAGTAGTAGTCGCTAACCATGAAGCCCTGGCACAAGTGTTGGAACAGGTGAGTTTCCGTAAAAGAGTGCTCACCATTTTATGTAACAAATTTATATTTAATATAAATTTAGGAAATAAATGTGACCGAACGTTGTCAACATTTGTTGTTTTTGTTGTTGTAACAACACACAACACAAATGATGATGTAATGTTGTTGTGAGCACTTGCATACATCTTTATACTGATTAAAAAACTGATCAAACTAATGGCCGATAAAAAATCTGCACTGTGCGGGGTCCCTTAAAAGTATTTATTTAAATAACGTGACAAATCACTAGGAAGGTTGTCCAGAATGGGTTCTCCGAATTTATCGCTATGAGAGTTCAGTCGCGACTAACTTGTATGAACTGTGCTCGGTCTTTTTACATAAAAAATTATAAAAATATATATTTAAAAAAATGCATATTTGAAAAGAAGTAAAATTTGAACAAGTCATTCAAAATCATCATACAGTGAAATTAACAAATTGAATATAATTAACACACAAGTTTCATATCAATTCAATTTATTATTCATTCGCAGCTACAGCAAACTCCGATCGTACCCCCAGCACTTCGGGCATTAGTTAACGCTATCAATTTGCGCTTCGAAGACTTTACACTACTTGATTCTGTGCAGGCATTTGTGGTAGGCAAGAAGGCCTTTCATGCAGGCTTTTGGACAAATGTACCCGTCACTCTGGCACTATCTGCCGATTCCAATCAACTAGTTGGCATAGGCGGCGAACTCTGCCAACTATCTGGAGGTGTTTGTGGTGTGCTCAATCCGATAACAGAATTTTGTGATCTGGTACCTAATTACAACTTACCACTGATACCTAGCACAGAAGTGTGCTTTCTGCAGGCCACTATCTCTGTATTACCACGCCTTCAACTAGATACTTTGCATTCGATTGGCGCTATCTTAAAGGGAAAGTCACAACTACTCAATAATAATAATATTAATTTTCATGGTTCGATTCCCAATTTCAATGGCATAAAGGAGGTAAATAGTGCCACGAATGCAGTACGTAACGTGGTTTCTACACAGAGTATAAGTTTGCTTACTGAACTAGAATCTATGGACAAAAAGGAATATGCGGATAATGTCGATCAGCAAGGGAGTGGTGGTTTGCCTGCTTTTGATGATGTCATGTCACGTGAAGTGGCTTTCATTATGCTGCAACTAATCAACGGCATGAAGAATCTGCAGGTCAAGGGCATCGAAGAAATGCCAGTGAGCCTGTCAAATGTGGTGCTGTCTAAAGATGCAGAGAACAAGGATCTGCAGGTGCGACTGTGCGTGTTACAAGTGTAAGTTTACGAGCGATAAATCCAAAGGGGTATATTTAATTTAAAAATTTCCCATTATTCTTCTCCTATCCAGCAACAGCAACTATAATGGAGAGCTCTTGGGGTCGCTCTGTAAGTGCGCGAACGTCGCGTTGTCCGAAATATTGCCATTGACTAAAATCTCTCCCATCATTTCTGATATATTACTGCAAGAACGTTCCGAATCTCTGTCTAAAGCAAAATCTGTGCTTGAATTTGTCCTCTGGGGACCCTCAGACGTGACACTCACGGGATCTAGCAAGGATCGTGAGTTGGCACTGCAGCGTTGGTTAGACTTGGAACGCGCCACAGTACTCCATGGCCTGGTGCGCACACGCGTGGAACTCACTGTGTACGATGAATGCCACCTGATGTTTTTGGTTTTTTCAAGCGCAAAAATTATGAACGATGCCGCAAGAATCATTTGCTATTATCAGTAACCACTTGAAAATGAGAAGAGGAAAAATTATTAATGAGAGACTAAGGAAACGTGGTTATTCATGCTATACACGTGGCACATACATTACGTGTATGTATTTAAATTACACATTTTGAAATTTGTTTGGCACAGCTATTTCTGTACGGTAATCTATGTTTTTATGTTTTTTAGCTTTATTTCTTCTACATCTTTCGAAAAGATATGAATATACACTAGCTAGAAAAAGTCTCCGCTTATGAGTTCATTGTTGATTATCATTTGGTTGGTAGCATTTGAAAAAATTTTAATTGCATACAAATTTTCCTAGGATATAAGTTACACATTTGTATTGTAAAGCAGAGACAAAACTTTTTGCCATTGACTTCTTTACAAATTTAACGGGAAAAATACCGTTGGAGTTGGAGGCATTGAGTTTATTGAAGGCCAAGTGCTTTCAGCAAGACAACGAGCCTCAAGCATACTGCGGAGATTGTACGTCTGTAGTTTTATAGTTTCAGAGATATCGGCGATTAAATTTAAAATTTGAATATGACACTGGCCCCAATTAAGTGCGTGTCCAATTGTTGTTGCTGTTGGGGTCAGCGCCAAAAACTACAACAACAATAAAATTGAAGCCACATGTTTGATGTAAATATAACCTTAATATTTTCCTTAATATCATTATAAACCCCCTCTGCGTTTAGACTTTTTTTATACCCTACATCTTAAGGTAAGGGTATATTACTTTGTCGCGAAATGTGTAACGCACAGAAATAGAGACGATAGGTATAGAAAAGTATATATATTCTTGATCAGCGTGACCTCCTGAGTCGATTTAGCCATGTCCGTCCGTCTGTCTGTTGAAATCACGATCACAGGAGAACCGGTAAAGATATCGTAATGAAGTTTTGCGGATATATTGTTTCTTGTGGTATGCAAGTTGGTATTGAAAATGGGCAAAATCGGTCCACGACCACGCCTATTTTTTATTAGAAATGTGATATCAGCGTTCGTTTTTAAGTTATGATAACAAAATTTCATTCCTGAGTATAGAGTAGAATTATCCGTTAATATGCTAAATATGGGCGTGATCCGCCCACTTTTAGGTTACACAGGCAAAAGAGGGTTTATTGTTAAATATATAAACTTCGTGAATAAAACTTTAGATAACAACTTGTTTTCCGAAAAAACATTATTACATCAAAGCTGGGTGCGGTCCGCCCACTTTTACACTACATATACAGTATAGCAGTATGAAAAATAAAGTTTAAATGAACACAATTATAGAACAACTAAGCTAGTTATTTTGTTTTGAAAAAGGTAATGACCACGCCTACTATTTATACAGAGGCGTAGGTGTCATGGAGCCCGGGACGGTTAATCAACTTGCACCCCCAAAAATTCCTAGAATTCAATAAAGTACTACTCGATTTCCACAACTGCCGCCCCGGACATTGTGCCGCCCAGAGTACACCGCCACCCCCACCACACCCTAGCTTCTACACTTTTTTCAAACTTTTAGGTGTAGGGTATCTAAGATTCGGCTAAGCCGAATAAAGCTTTCTTACTGGTTAATATATACCTTACAATAATTTCATATAGTATTTATGTATATATGCATAGGGTGTCAAAAGTAATCACCCGATTTCATAAGGCTTCGGGTAATTTGTTTTGAAATTTTTAAAAATCAATTATTCCGTATTCTTGAGAATTATTTACGTCTATTCTACAGCTGTCTACTTTACAAATGCCAGTCATAATGACAGATAACGCCATTTTCAAAATTAAGAGCATCTTTCAATTAGGTGATTACATTTTCCATCAGATACTTGTTTTATTATAACATTAAAGGGAATGTTTGTGTATAAGTAGTATAAAATGTCGTTTTTATCAAATTTAAGAAATAAAGAGTTTCTTTAAGAAGAGCATACTGCATAAAGATCGAATTGTAATTAAATCTGTTATACCATATGGTCTGTGCATCATGTTGGTTTTTTTGAAATTTTATTGCCCAAAGAAGCATTCGAGAACTTTGCTGGATTCGGCTTCTGCTTTCTATAACTCTGTTTTTGCCAATTCCGTTGGTCTTGGTTCGGTTGCCAATTTTGTTGGACTTGGTTTGGTTGCCTCACTTGCTTTGCGCTCCTTTTTGTGGCTGTTGCCACAACTCCAGTTTGCCTCGTGTCCATATTTAAACACTTTTGGCAAGACGGTGTGTTTTTTCGGCTTAAACAGTCTTCCCTCATATGAATGACCAAATTATTCTGTCCTGTGGTGCTCTCGAAACGTTCGGCATTTCCTCCGATTTTCTGAATTTATATTCCATAATATTATGTGTTGGTAATATTATATGGGATTCTAATGAATTCATGTTGATTCTTTGTGGGGTGCTGGAGTAAGCAATAATAACTTTGAGAGACTAGAAGAAACGGACCTGTATATTGATGAGTCGGGGTGTCCAAGCGATATTCATGACTCATCTCAGGACCTAACGATCGTGAGGATTGGAAGCGGGAATGGCTCCTTTTTAATCGCATCTACCATATGACTCAACAGAGCCGCCACCGCCTCTGGAGGTGGAGAGGCTGGTGAGATACGGTGTGGAAAGGGAGGTGAATGTGAATTTAGGTTGCGATGCTATTGCTCACAATACAGTGTGGGGTAGATCCGACGATAATCGCAGAGGTGAGAATATTCTCGAATTTGTGAGTAAATTTAACTCGTAAATCGTAAACAGTTGGTCTGAACCGACTTTTGTAAACGCAATCAGAAGTGAAGTTATTGACCTAACTCTGCCATGATATCTGCCAATGAAAAGGTGTGCTCTCGGACCATAATGAACGAAGAGCACTTTGTTCCCTGGTGGAACGAAAAAGACCCTTCGTATGAGGAAGAAGCAGACGTGGAGGGACATCAGTACCCACACGAAGGATATCTCTGGCGTATGTAAACTGCAGAAGCTGATATCAAAGCATCCAGTGTCCAAGATAGGACTCATCCGTAACAAAGATGGTGTCCTGCTGAAGACACTGGAAGAGTCTATTCAGGAGATGGTAGACAGACACTTGCTGACAACATCGGGCCTGGCCAGCATTGCGTCGATGGTATCACAGGTCGGCGAGGACCGTGGCTGGAGGAATAGTGACGAGGAAAGGGATAAGAAGTGCGTTGATGACGTTCTCCCCGTTTAAGACTCCGTGACCGGACGGGATATTCTCTGCGTTGCTCCAGTGGGGCCAGAAGCAGCAGCTCGAGCGATTGAGGGGAGTATTCTTGGCATGTCTGGCAATGGTATATGTACCTGGTATTTGGAGGGAGGGAAAAGTATTTTGGTATTTCTACCAAAACCAGGTAAGAAGAACTACAAATCCTCCTGAGGTCTGCCTTACCTCATTTATCTTAAAGACAATGGAGATGGTGCTAGTGGACTATTTAAATAGATTTCAGCACGCATATAGAGCGCGGAGATCTACGGAGACCGCCCTCTACGACATGGTCGGGGTGGCGGAAAAGGAAGTGAACAATGGAGACATCGCTTTGACCATTTTTTATGGACATAGAGGGCGCTTTTGATAAGATCTGTTTCGGAAGATTGAGATTAGCTGGGCTCAACCCCGTCCTAACTAACTGTATTGAATTCATGCTACGCCACAGGGCTGTAAATTTGCAATGTGGGAGTTATAGTCTAAGAGCGATAGAGACGAAGGGATGTCCCCAGGGAGGGGTGCTATCCCCCATCCTTTGGAACATCACTGTTGACTCATTGCTTTAACCACTGGACTCAAGGTGCATACATACAATTGGATATGCAGAAACATAGCAGTGATGGTGAGAGGAAGGTATATTGACACCATGCGGGACGTAATGCATGGGGCTCCACGATAAAGGGATGGTGTAGAGAGCAGGGCCTCACCATCAATGCTACTAAGACAGATAAAGTTCCGAACTTGATTCCTCTAAGAATTTTCGGATCAGAAATAAACACCTCCCGAAGGTTTAAGTATCTAGGAGTAATCTTAGATAGCAAACTTAACTGGAAGGAGCATGTGGTAAAGGGGATTAGGAAGGCAAAGACGGTGCTCTTTCAGTGCAGAAGAGTGTGTAGCCTTCGATGGGGTACATCCCCTAACAAGGCACACTGGATCTATACTTCTATGGTTAGACCCTGTTTGACTTATGGCTTAGTTATGTGGTGGCATAAAGCAGACCAGATAACTATAAAGGCCGAACTGGACATCGTTCAACGGCTGGTATGCATAGCCATCAGTGGTGCCATGCGCACCACCCCGACCTTCGCTCTGGAGGCGATTATAAGGCGAGGGCTGCTGACGTTAAACTTATTTATTAAGAGGACGGCAGCGCTGAAGGAATGCTGTTTGGCGTGGGGTTTGCTTACCAGCGACAGGACATGGTCAAATTATCGACATTATCTGTGCAAAGGTCAGCGATGTGCGTATGCCTATGGATAGTACGTGCAGGGTGCAAATCATCGATAGGTGGCACGACAATCTGATCGCAAACGGCCGGCTGCATGATGAGTGCAACAAGCATGACCTCAATATCTTCACGGATGGGTTATTGATAGATAGAAGGGCAGGTGCAGGGGTTTTATCTTCGGAGCTGAATCTCGGCTGTAAGCTCCATTTAGGGAAATACTTTTCCGTGTATTAGGCCGAATTACTGGCTGTGATACATGCTCTCGACCATCTAATTGGCGATCAGGTGCGGAATAGCGGAATCCTTTCCGCACTGGATAACCAGGTAGTGAGGAAGTGCGTGGGGCGGACGAACGTTAATTCTAGATTGGTGCTGGGGACTGTCCTGAAGTTCAATGAGTGTGTCCAGTATAATAGGGTAACACTCTGTTGGGTCAGAGGGCACAGAACAGAATGAGAAAGCGGACTCTTGCTAAGGAGGGGGGCTGCTGAGAATTTTTGCGGGCCTGAACCGAGAATCACTCATAGTGATGGAAAGGTCAGGGCCTTAATGGACAAGTGGTCGTACACCGAACATGTACGTAGGTTATTAATAAACCGCTTCTTGGGGAGGCCAGACAACTACTCGAATACAGAACAGACAGTGTTAGCTTAGCTCTTTGATCACTGGGCACGGCAATTTCAGATATCTTCTCCACAAGATGGGTATTGCGGAGGATGATGTCGGCAAACTGTACCTAGAAGATGAAGATCAAATAGTGAATCATTGTCCGGCGCTGGCAGCTAGAAGGCTCAGCGTGAATGGTCATAACGATGACATTCGACGTTGAGATTCAGGGTTTATGAAAGCACTTGCGTTGACACGGGACCTGGTCCTGAAGCGGGAGTTCGACTCGCTCGGCGGCCTATAGTGACGAGAGACGTGGGGGCGAAAAGGGAACCTATTCGTTCTGGTCTGCTTCGACAATTCTCCCAAATAAGAGGACGGTTTTAGTGGGTAGTCCGCAAGTGCGGAAGTCCCACACTATCGGCAGACCTGGTTCAAGCGGGGACGCTGATGTGCGATGTCATTTCCCACCTCCACAAAAAAATCTTTGTAATCTTGTATGTTTCTTGTAGTCGCTTCTTTTGCAGCTAACTCACATCCCTGCATATATTTATACACCTCACCTCTTAAATCTGGTGACTGTATTCCTAAAAACAGTGGAACACGACTACTTGTTATGTTCGCTATTTCTGCTATACCCATCTTAGATTGGTCTGCCCCTGGTTGTATAAATTTAGGAAATGAAAGTGAGGGATATCCCTTCGGACTGACTATGGCTGGGGTGGGTTCCTTATGGTATAGTATCTGGTCGTTCGCTAGTTCTATTTCTTGTTTTAGACTTCTGTTTTCCTCTTTCAATTCTATAATTCTTGTATGTGCCCTTTCTAAGTTGGTCCAATTTTATATTTAATTTAATTCAAATGCATTAACGTGCAATATTGCTAGCATTGCAGAAAATACTACAGTCAAGTTTAAGCATTCATCAACCGGTTAAGTACATTAACCTACAGTATTGCTGCATTTGCAGTGTCGCCCAAAATTGTGCCGTTCGTTTTGTTATTCTATGTTGCTTTGTTGCGAGGATGGTGATCACGCATCCCTGACTGTTACGGAACACCTTTGTTGGTATTACTATTTACTATTCTTGATTTATACTTATCAATTCTAAATTCAACAAATATACCGTTTAAATTAAACACATACCAAACATTCTTTTACATAGAAATATGTATGTATATTATATATCTTAAAAGAAAATATATGGAATTAAATATTAGGCATATGGTTTGTATTGTTTATCTTAATCTTAGTAAATGTACACGTTAATATTTACGGCCGGGTCCAGGATTTAATAAACGGCAAAAATGTGGACTGGTTACGCGACAATCTACTTGAACAAGCTTTTGTCGCATTGATATTGGTCATTGCTGACTAGTGTTGCTTATAAATTCGCTATGCTTTTGTACCTGAAAGAAACCGCCAAGAAAGAAGGAAATTAATAGTATTACCATTTCACAAAATAAAGACATTTTAAAAAAATCATTTACTTTTTAAAACATTTTAAAAATAAGACTTGGAAATATAAGGCAGTTCTGAACCAAATTCCAGCTTCAAAAAATCATTTACTTTTTCGAAAATTTTCCAAGTTTATCTGGAAATTAAGATGGCTTAATTAAAAGTGGATCGGCTACCAAAATCTTCGTTTGACCATAGGATCTTCACTTGGCAGCCTTTTGTAATTTTAAATTGTTTGTAAGAAAATTACCTGGAGGGCTGTGCACTTTTTATAACTCTCAGAAAATATTGGGAAGGAAGTGTTGCGCATTGGCTATCACAAATATGTTATACCGGTATTACGTGGGAGCAATTTAAGGAATTATTCGTTCAGCACTTTGAAGAAATCGACTCTCCGACCGCTACGTTCATAAACTTAGTTAATGGACGCCTAAATGATAAGGAATACCTCCCAGTTTATGAAAGCTAGAAAATCCAGGAGAAAGCTAATTAGTGTAGAAGAAGCAGCTGTGTCAGTCGTTCTCGCTCATACAGTTCATTTCGACAATAGGTTGCAACGATAGAATTCCGCTTTAGGAGCCCTTACTGGCACAGATGCAAGGGAGAAATTTTCATCTGATTTGAAATGTCACTTTGGCAATAAAACTGGACATAAAATTGCAGATTGTCGTATGAGAAAGGATAAAGGTCGACCCCAATAAAGTAACCAGTTTTCTAGCAACACATATGTAGGAAGGGATCGGTCATCGATAACATGTTCCAATGTGGAAACAACGTGGCCATGTTGCATCGGTGTGCCCCAAAAGCGGTTGTTCAACATCAAGTGTTGTGCAGTCCAAGTCCGTATGTGTGCTCGTAATTATATCGTTTATTATCATTGTTTTACATGATACTTCATGCGACTTAGTCGCTCCATTGTCGTAATCATTGACTCTGGTTAGAATCTTTTATTCCTTCCACGTTGGCTCGGTGACGTACCCGTCGACAGAACCAAAGTGGCTCAGTATGTCGTATTTCGCAATTTCTATTATTTCGCACTATTTATATTTGCGATATTAACAATATTAGTATCGGCCGATTAAATCGTTCCAATTTAATTTTTCCGCATAATGACCTCTGATGCAAGAACCTTTAACTGAAAACCTTTCGAAAAATGCTAAGTGGGTTATAAGGCTAAGAATGCTAAGTGGAGTAGCAGGTTGTGGACTTTAAATTAAGAATTTATAAAAAGTTTATGTTGAAGTTTATACCAAAATATTTATAAGGGAAAAGAGTGGATCACGCCCAATATTATGGGGGCGAATGTTCAATCTATTAAGCGAAAATTTATGAAAATCAGCTTGAGGCATTTCTAACGATATTTGTATGTATTCATTTCTCTCCACAGTTCGCCACAGTGCTTTTTTTTCAAATGACTTTTAAAAAAGAGTTTTGTATAAAAAAAGTCAGAAGAAGAAGTCAAAAAACTTTTTAAAATAAAAGTTAATAAAATAATTAAAAGTTTTTCTAACTTTTAAAAATAAGTCTCAAAATAACTTTTATGAGAGACTTTTAAGAATAAAAGTCTTCTTAAAAATAAAAGTCTTTGATAAAAGTTATTTTGTAACTTTTATTTTAAAAAATCATTGATAAGTTATTCAAACGACTGTTTTGATAAAATTTATAAGTTTCTCTCTGATTTTCATATGTACATATATTATTTAAAAATATAATAAAAAAAACAAATAAAATAAACAAAATTCAAAATAATAATTTTTATTTTTTGGTTCGTATTATGGTAGAATTTGGCAACACTTCATCGATGAAAGGTAGGCAACACCTTTTCGCAAAAAAAGAGCGTAAGCTCGACCGGATTTACTGTATTTTCAGTAGTACTGCTTGAATGAAAAAATTTTGGGTATTTCTTGTTTAAAGACACTTGACACTTACACACTGTAATATCTAAGCGTATGAACTAGTTTGAAAATATACTCACGACATCAGCAACAATTGGTTCTTCAATTTCGAGACCTTGAAGTGCCTGTTCCCTGCTCAAATGTAACTCGTAAGATGTAGTTGGTGTCACAAACACCACACGATTTTTACGCGTTTGCAATATATTTGCAATAACCAACTGCAAAGAAAACAAACTTAGTGTAAGATGGAACAGGGATCAAATAATTAGTAAACATATACATATAAACACAACCATAATATCCTAAGAGCGATACATAATTTTATATTATTCAATTGAAAAAATCAACCGGAAAGAGTGCTATCTCGGCATAGTCAAAGCTTAAATACCCTAAACACTCATGATTGGTATGGCATATGAAAGAGTCGGATGAGCATATTGATTCAAAATGTAAAGATATTCAATTACTCTGTGTCACTCAACTGCCAAGGAACATCTTTGATAAGATGTATTATATATATTAAAAGTTCACAAATCAGACCCATTCTTTCCCGAATTGATATTTGTGATAATAGATCTGCAGATATTAAAGTCTGTTTTTGTAGCTTACTGAAGTCTATTCTTATATGAGACTTCATATGTTCATATTAACGTAATGAATACACTCACTTTATGTTTATATTTGCATAAGCTGTCGCGAGCTTTAGTAACCAATAAATTTTCATCAGTTTCCAGCTTGAAGGATACAACAAATGCATAAGGCACCCAGAGGCTTGCTAGTGGTGCCAACATTTTTGGAACCAGCTGCAAAGAAATGGTTGGCGCTCCTTCCCGCGACTGTATTTTATGTGTAGGCTGAAAAATAATAAAAAACATGTTATGAAATGATAGAAGTAATCGTTAATCAGTGTTGCGACTGTGAACGTTTTCAACACCTTTACAGATTCCGCTGATGGGAGTACCAGAAGGTCGGAGCACATTTAGCGTTTCCCAGTTACTTTTCATACATTTCAAGTGTTAGTGGACTTTGGTTGTTCTATTGTCTTGCAATTTTATGCATTATGTACAACATAATTACGCCATCGATTTCTACAACAATATGAAAATGCACCTCTACGGATGCAGCAATCTCAAGGGTTAATAAAATCACCGCACTCCATTATTGTTGCTGAATCCACCTTATATAAAAAACGATTCCAGATACCTACTTCTCCTCCAGAGATTCCTCTCGAGTGGAAGCAGAGTGCCTAGTCAGCTGTCAGGCGGGTCCACAGGTTAGACCATTCGCTACCAGGTTCGTTTCTTTGAAACCCCGGACAAGATTACCGGATCAAGGTGTTATACGACCCGTGCCGGTGATCAGCTCGTTAACTGAGTATTTGAATACCTGGCGCTCTTTAGATTACGTAGACTAATCTGTATACAGCGGATCTCTGTATAGTACATATGGATCGCCCTTTATCTCCAGTAAATATACTCGTATGGGAATAAAGAATAAAAAAACCAGTAAGAAAACTATATTCGGCCTGGCCGAATCTTAGATACCCTACACCTAAAAGTTTTGAAAAAAGTGCCGAAGCTAGGGTGGGGCGGGGGTGGCGGTCCAATCTGGGCGGCACTTGTGGAAATCAAATATTCACTTATTGAATTTTAGGCATTTTTGGGGCTACAAGTTTATTAACCGTCCCGGGCTCCATGAGACCTAGCTACGCCTCTGTATAAATAGTAGGCGTGGGCATTGCCTTTTTCAAAACAACATAACTAGCTTAGTTGTTTTATAATTGTGTTCATTTAAACTTTATTTCCGTGGTAATAAACTTGTTTTCATACTGCTATACTGTATATGTAGTGTAAAAGTGGTTTTGTTGTAATAGCTCAAAAACGAACGCTGATATCAATTTTTTAATAAAAAATAGGCGTGGTCGTGGACCGATTTTGCCCATTTTCAATACCAACCTGCACACAAGAAACAATGTTTATGCAAAATTTCATCACGATATCTTCACCGGTTCTCCTGTGATCGTGATTTCAACAGACAGACGGACGGACATGGCTAAATCGACTCAGGAGTCACGCTGATCAAGAATATATATACTTTTCTATACCTATCGTCTCTATTTCTGTGCGTTACACATTTCGCGACAAAGTAATATACCTTTACCTTAAGGTGTAGGGTATAAAAAACAAAACCACAACTGGCGGGGCTGCACTGTCGCTGGCTGCGTGGAGCAAGCCATTCTTGACGATCAGCCAAACACTAGCAAGAATGCCCTACTAAAAATAACGACGGAAACTCTGGCGGTTATCAGTACCAACCTCCCGCCTAGGAAGACAGTGGTGTGCCTAAGGAAGTCAACTCGGCCCCTAACAACACTGGCCAAAAGGAGGGGGATAAATGCGTGGTGAAGGTTACAGAGGCTGGCTCTGTAGCTGGTGCTACAAGGGTCGACCCACTAAGAAAGGGATTGAGCGGCACGAGTACCTGTGTTACCATTCCTACGAAATGGTACCTGTGCTACCTTTCAGCGGGACTTATGCCTCAACAAGCCCTGTCTAAAGCTGAACAGCACAAGTCTACGGCAGCAACGAGCCGGTCCCCTGTGGAACCCAAAAGAGGATGCACAGAGGTCAGCCTCCACACGGACGACGGCCAAAAAGAGCAGAACCAGCAAGACAAGCACGATTAATACCACCGCAGCGATGCCAACAACATCGGAAAAGGCAAAGCCGGCAGGAAGCTACGCAGTCCTCTCCTTACTGCACTAGCAGAATCATTAATTAGCGAAATGACGAAAGGACCTCTGAACTCGTTTTCGACGGGGTGAGCTTCAAACCTGAGTACTTTATGGTCCACTGCAGAGACAACCACCCAGCGTTGTGGCTGCAGGAAAAGGTGCATGTCACCATCTGCACCCAGGTGTTCTAGGCAGGAACAAAGCAAACTCCTTGCACTTATCCAAGCCCATAACTCGGGTGTCAACACCAAGTTGTTTAAGGTATTAGTCCTCAAAGAACGTTTGATGAAAAGAGGAGGTTTGATGATAGCAGCCGTTAACTACGCCTCCTTTGAGATTTTGATACACCAAATGAATACACCATCAGCTATAGATTTGGGCAAGTCCAGGCGCATACCACCAAAACCGTTAAGCCCGAGCCTATACAGGAGAAGAAAAATATGGCCCCTGCGGAGGTAGAGTCGGATGAACCGGTTTTATAGGTAAGAAAAAGAATACTCAACAACTATATACATAATTATTTGAATTTTAAAGTCCGTGTCCGTAGAAAATGGTATCACCTGAACTGTATTTTTAAAAATACTACAAAAATTCGAATCAGTTGCTAAATCTGGCTACATACGAGTGAATACAAAACTCAGAAACCATGGATCTAAGATAAGTTAAATAATAAGTGTTCGTCCGATACGTTAAATAATAAGGTTCGTCCACAAACTAGTGAAATCTACCGAAACCTCGGCTACCTGACATTTGAAGAGGTTTTTAACAACAATCTAGCATTCAGAATTAAATGAAAGCTTAAGTGATGAATATTAACCGAAATTTATAAATATTAATATTTATCGGTAAAATTATTTATTAGATACAGTAACTCGTCATTAATGGAACTTACTTTTTTATAAATAATTATAATAAAATTAATTATTGGTGCATTTCTTTTTTTAGAATTCAGATGCTATAAAAATAAAAAGGCTGTTTTCATTTAACTTCTTACCATTAAATCCTGCGGAATGTAAAAATCTGAAACAGCAGCGGCCAAATAAAGAACAGCGCGCTTTTCATATGCCGCCAAACATTCGCACGCTGCACGCAAAAGCCACATATAATCAACTACACTGGTGAAACTAACATAAAGAATCATTTGTGATTCACGCGCATGCTTGTATTTAGCTAAGATTGGCGCAAACACATCTACGGAATCAGGGTTCACCATTATGGAGGTACTTCGTCCCTTTTCGGTAATGTCTAGCATATCGAAAAATTGCTGCCCGGTGAAATGTCTTGTAAAGGGTTCCAACGATTTTTGACGGTACATAAAAATGACTGCATAATTATGCTCCAAAAAATATTCTGCTGATGATGAACCACGTGTACCTGCACTAAAGTTGTCCACAAAACGAACTGTATTGTGCTCAAATGGAACAGTTGTGCCACCAGACTAAAATTAAAGTAAGACAATATAAAATTCAAGTTAATAAATAGTGGGTATAATTATGGGTACAATTTGGAAACGAGAATAGTTGAGAGAATAGTAGTTTAGTTGAATAAGAATCATAGTACACTCTCAAGATATTAAAGTATTCCAGAGAGTGTCAGTATACATATGGATACCGAATTATCAGGAAAATAATTGATATTTGGGCCCAGCTTTCCGAGGTTCGCCAAAAAATTCGCACATAACATCATTTCGAATAATATCAATTGCTATTTCCTACGATTGTTGTAGATCGGAATCATTGCTCTGGTAATAACAGCGCTTAAGTGTATAAACACAACGCAACGATGACGAATTTTCTATAGAAAACAAAAACAAATTATAGTCGTTAGTCGTCGACAAATTTTCTAATTTTTGGCATTTCTATCCGACGCTATAATTTTTTTAAAAACAGTATCGCCTACCTAAAATACCCATAAAAATGTAAACAAAAACCATATGATAGTGACATAAAGAAAAATTATACAAAAAAAATTCAAAACAAAAAGTCAGTCTGAATTTTTATACGTTTTTATTTAAATTCATCCACACATTGTTTATAAGGCCTCAAACACAACGCAGCTTCAGCTTTTTCGACGGCTTTTTTAAAGTCGGAACAAAATACAAAGATTCAGCTTCATGCCTTGAACACATAGAAAATCGCACGACGAATTTTACGATACGTACTTTAAAAATTACACGGCCTCTTATGGGAAACGAGAAAAAATAAAATTACGTCGATGCCTCCGCTTGCGAGTGCGAATAAATCGCATATGTGTTCGATCTGGATGCGATTGATTCGTAGTCGTCGCTCTTGTTCTTATTTTTGTGTGTTTACATTGACTTGGACAAACTGTGGCAGAAGATTTCTGACAGTTCGCATTGTAAAATTCGTCGTGCGATTTTCTATGTGTTCAAGGCATGAGGCATCAACAGCTGTCATTGTTCGTTTAAGTTTAAAAAAAGAAAAGTAGAAACAGAAAAATATTTAAAATGACAAACTACTAATAATTGAGGCACTGGTCCATATTACATATTATATCCATTTTCAAATGAAAATGCATTCATGCCCACGAATTTCTGTTATTAATTTTTCTTCAAAGCTCGTTATTTTGCCTACTGAAATATAATAAAAAAAAAAGTTTTATTGCTGTCAAAATCATATAACCATATGATCATATGATGATCGTTGAAATTTTTGGAGTGAAACATATTTTAATGATAAAACGTCAACAACACTTTTGAGGGGAAATTTTTGAAGCCATACTAGGCTTTTTTATTGTTCCCATAAGATTATGCTTGAGTTCGGTTTTGATGCTGAAGCTGTGTTGTGTTATACATAACAATAAGTTTCACAGAGCGGTTAATTGATTAGGTGAGTTGTCAGGATATATTGTATGATCTGTCCTCGTCAGCATACAAAAATGTTTGCTGAAGGAAAAGATTTAGAGCGAAACCGAAAGTACAAATATAAATAAGCTTTAACAGCCGTCACACAATCATGATTCTGAGAGGAAAATCGTATCGTGATCGTTGTCGTTATAAACTAACGTTCTTATTACCTCGTGGTGCAGTACTTACAAAACTTAATATTTTTGTCGTCACGTACTTATGGGCTGCACGATAATAGTGAAGTTTGGAAGTAGCAAAACTAAACTACACAAGTGACCGTCAGTGGTCTAGATAAAACCAACCAACGCTATTTCGAACTAACAAACTTTGTTTATCACCATTTATAGATGCTCCAATTGAGGTTATATTGAAATTTCAAATTTTTTTATGAAATATATTTAATGAAATTATACAAGCGTATGCAAAGGTATGTGATAATGTGGCAATACTTATGTGGTACAATAAAGGTTAATATAAAGTCTGTGTTCCTAGCAAAGGCTAGGATCTATATCTTGGAACGAAAAAGATGTACAAGTTGAAAAGGTTTTTTATTGCCGATATGCTTTTTCCTCATGTACCTCCAAATTTGCAATGAAGGTATTAAATGCTAATTTTGGATCAGGCTCAGAAATAAATAAGTTTTTTCCTTTTGTACTGATTGCGATTGCTTTCAGAAAATTTCATCTTAAGTGGAACTGAAATATTGTAAACTATTTTTACAATGGAGGTATGCACGAAATAAACAGAAGGTCGTGGTTACGCTATTGACCATTATTATTATTGTTATTATATAAAGTTCGTGATGCACCGCGACCTGTGCATCCTGTGTGCTGCCTGTGTTTAGTAAAACATTAGGCTTTATATGAAATTGTGCACATCTTGGTGTGAATGGGACATTTTTTCCCTCCAGTCTTCACGTTCGTAAGTATTGACAGTGCAATTTCTGGAGAGTACTAGATTATACGAAATATTGTCATGTAGTTTGGCAATTGGGTCGTTTATAAAGATTTCTGCAATCTTCATATGGCCCAAGAGATCGTCACTTTTTAAGGTTGGAAGTTCGTTTCAGCCTTAGCGCCGCCATACGCCAGAGCTATCGAACATACTCGACAGGAAGGAAGAATAAAAAAGCCCCACCTGTGTGATTGATAGGGTAACCACGGCCTAATGCACATTGATTCATGTTGGTTTTTATTTTGTTTAGGTTTTGGATTTGAGACGTCAATTTTTCATAGCGCTGGGTTTGGTATATACACGTATCCCGATTTCTATCATTGCGAGCATGTTTTTTTTCCCATTCAGATTTTCTCGGAATTCTACATATGTACATACATATGTATCTGAGAAAAAAAGAAAAAAAATCAGGGCAAGTAGGCTAAACTACATTTTTGCGACAAATTTAATATACCTTTCAATTCAGTTCTATTATATTGAAAAGTTATGTATATATGTAAATATCCATACATATATAAAGTAAATTATTTCATCGACCCTTTATTTTAAATAAACAATCAAATAGATTCTATTCATGATTCGAGCACAATTTAACTTACTGTTACAAGGACAATCCGATTTTGTAGTTTATTGTGTCGTTGACAAAACTCTTTCAGCAGCGTACGATTATCTTCGAAATCCGCGGGAGGAAGATGAGTGTTATAGAATTCCTCCCAATGTGACATTTTAAGTTTTGAGCAGAGATTATCTCTGGTTTTCAGTTCCGTCTGTTGTTCCCAATTCCACAGAATGACTTATAACACTAATGCAGCCAACGCTATCTGAATGACTATCTAATTCACTTGTTAGTGCTATTGCAAGACAACACGCATTGCAGTCGAACAATTTCAATAAATAAATAAAATTTGCGGAAAAGAAAATAAGACAAACATCGAGCAAGATGTATTAACCATATTAAAATGAAATCGAAATTTTGAAAAAACACGTATCAGCTGAGTGTAAAGGCTCCCATACACGGGTCGACAAGTTCGCCAACTTGGTTGGTTTTCTATTAAATCTGCCCGTGTATGCTGCAGTCCGCGGACTTTTTTGACGGTTGCAAGTTAGTTAAGACGAATTTAAAATCAGGGAGCAGATAGGGATCCGTCCGGAAACGCCAACCGTGTTGTTGTAGCATGTCCAACAAAAACAATTTTATCTTCTGTTCCCTCCTGGTTTCTGAGTTATAGCGCTTTGAAATTTGAATTTATTTGCTTAATATCTCCTTAACTATAGAGGATATCCGCTATAGATGTATAACGTTAGAAAGGAACTTAAATATCTTTCACTTACTTAAAGTAAGATTTTGCTTATACTACTACCGATCAGGATAAGAAAAATAGGTATAGAGAGCTAATAACATCTAGTTTCCTGTTCTCTGCATGATGTGGGTTAATTACACATTTTACCTAATTAACGGGGGGAAAAAGAGTACTAAAATTATTAAAATCGCGCTTTTTTAAAAAAATGTGCGTTTTTCGGGAAACACTTAACATAAAAGAAAGTTATTTAAGCTACCTTTCTAACGGTATACATCTATACCGGATATCTTCTATAGTTAAGGAGATATTAGGAGGCAAATAAATTCAAATTTCAAAGCGTTATAAGTCAGAATCCAGGATCGGTAATTTTTAAAAAAAATTTCGATCAAAAATTTTTTTCAGAATTTTTTTTCCAAATTTTAACTTTGACATTAATTTTCTCAAAAACTGTTTGACATAGGAACCTTATTTAAAAAGAATATTAAGAAGCGGATATTTGGCTTTGAAAATGAGCAAGCAAAAGTTATCTAGGTCAAACCATTCTTTTTTAATATTTTTTTTTTCGATGTTAAGTCGGATTTTTATAAAATGGCCCCTCCCGTCTAAACGGGGGGAAATTGACCCCACCTCCCATACGATTTATTTCTTGTTTCAACTCAACCTACACGTCCTAGTCTTCTGTCCCGTCTTATGCGAAACACCCTGTATATGCAATGTGAATGCAAATTTAACTTTCTATGAAAGTAACTTTGCGAAATCTTGTAAATGAAATAATCTTTATTTTTAATTATCTTCATAACATGTAACTAAATTAAATTATACTAACAGGGTTATTCTCGTTGTCAACTTTTAGTAAATTAAGCTGCGTTTTTACAAATTGTAAATATTCTAGTTGTGAAATCAAACCTATTTTCTTTACAATTTTTGTTTTATATCTAATTATCTTAGAGCTGAAAGCCTGGCGAATTATGGACCATATATTTGATAATACTAAAGAATATGACCCAAAAATCAGCTTTAAATATAAAAATGAAATTTCTTCATCATAAAGGAGAATAATGGCGCTTTCTTCCATTTTATATAATAGATAATTATTTGATTAGTTACAATATTATTTATTTAATTATAAAAAAGACTATCAAATGAAAACTCGTTTTCACACCAGGCACAGAATTATAAAGAAAAGTGCTTTAATTTTACAGCCAAAATACAAATATTTGTAAAAAAGCAGCGTTATCAACCAAAAGTTGACAACGAGAATAGCCCTGTGTAAATTGCAGACATGCTATCTACAATAATGTGTACATACATAATAGGAAAGAAAATTTTACTTTCTTTTTTTATTTAATTTATTTACTAAATAATTTTGATTTATGAATCTTTTATGTTATTAAATATATAATTAAATTCTAATAATCTAAAATTTTATAATAGTTGGATTTTAATGTTTGTAATTAATTTTTTAAATTAAATTTTTTACCATAATGCTTCTAGTGAGAATAAAAATATTCCAAATAAATCTAAAAGGCACTTAAAGAATCTTGTGGAATGCAGTAGTTATTTAACAGAACACTCAAAAGAACTGACATTTTTGTGAATGGTAATTTAACACATTAATTATGAAAGCTACAACTTCTTCTCATTTGTTTTGGTTAGTAAATTAAAATAAAAATGATTCGTTAATTTGTAAATACGATTTTACAGTTGGTTTCTTCGTTGCTGCCTTCCTTCTTATTTATTTTTTCACTTAAATTGTTTTTAAGTGCCTAAGGTTTTATACGGTTTGCCGCCATTACGCTCCCATTCGCGACTGAATTCATGTTCTAGAATTTCGGCGCCGCGTTTGCGCGTCAAACCAGTCTCCTCCAGACTCAGTTCACACATTTGCATATCATCTACACCTGAAATATATTTGATATAAATGTACATATATTAAATAAGGGAAGATTATTGGTTCGAATATTATTCGTTCACGAGAGTCAACGAAGAACGTCACCTGCAATCAAGAGTATTGCTGGCTTGTCCGCATGTAGCTCCATCTGGCGAGCAATCCATTGACCATCAAAATGAGCATACCATAAACCACGTTTAGCTAAGAGAAAGTTGTATTGTTTAAAAATATGTGTCACTAAGCCATAATATAACAATTTATGAGAATGTATGTATAATGTTACATTCCCCTTATTTGAAAATCATTCACTAACTATTTTCAGTAGTATTGGCGCGCATAAACGGAATGCGAAAGTAGCGATGTTGGGCTGTTGTAATTTCCTGTTTAGGCTGCATCAAAAGCGGAGCTTTAAAAGCTTTATAGAGAAAAAAGAGCTGAACTTTATTATAAATATAAGTTAGAAAATATATATTAACATTGATAATTTTGCGGTAATTAAATCAGCTAAAACATTTAACATGTAATGAAATGTGTCTCAATTTTGAAATGTTAGTTTAGGTTTTTCAACTAAAAGATAAAAAGACCACTTTCTAATTATTCAATATACAAGTATACCACTCACCAGCTTCCATGACACTCTTCGGTGCACGTTCGTTTTCATCCATGGTAGTCCTTTTGCGATTCTTTGCCTTCCAAGCATGATATACCTTCAAACGACGATGGAACTCGTGACGACACGCCTTTAACGTAACCAATTAAACGTTAAAAAAATTGTTAAAAAATCTCTAGTTTAAGAAAATTCTTGAGGAATGGAAGTTTGCCTCTATCGCCTCAATCTTTAAATCAAGGCTAAAACACCTAACTCAGAACTATAGTTTCCTAAAAGAAACAATAGTTAACCTTTCAGCAATACCTAACTTGTTTGATAAAATTGGCAGTAAATTTTTATTTATACAAACTGAAAATATCCTTTCACATCGACAGCACGGTTTATTTATTGGAAGATCTATATCCACAAATCTCCAATTCTCTCCATTTTTTTTATCAATGCTATAGAAAATAGATAGTAAGTTGATGTATTGTACATTAAGGCATTTGATAGCATTCAACACAAATTCTTAATACGTAAGCTACAGAAATTAGAGTTTGATTCCACAGTCTTGAAATATAATAGATTAATTCTTACTTATTTGTCAGAAATTTATTCGTTAAAATATGAAGATATGACTCTACATCAATAGCAGCCAATTTAGGTCCCTTTCTCTTTAATCTATTTATAAATGATTTAACACCTTTTTCTTTTGCAAAAGCCTATTATATTCCGACGATCTAATAATTTTTACTTCAGGGATTTTACAGATTACATTTATGTAAAATGTTTTTTAGTTTAATGAGATCTCACTTAGAACATGGCACTATCATATGGCATCTTTTCCAATTAAACTGTATCACCAGGATCGAAAGCATTCAAACACGATTTACAAGGTTTGATCTACATCGACTCTATACGTGCGAAAATATGACATACTGCTAGGTTTGTTAGTAGATTTACGCTAAAGCTGGAATAAATTTTATTTAACAATTCTTTAATGATAAAAAATTCCTTTTATTTTTTTCATCTGTGTGGATGAATAATATCTATAAGATAAATTTTAAGATAGCTAATCTGTAAGGATTAAACCAGGTAGATTTCAACGAATAAATAAATAAATAAATTACCTCCAAGAGTTCAATGTCACAGGATGTATTAATCGCATCCCTTAGCTCCGAATATTTCCACTTGGACAAATCGTATTTCTGTTTGCATAAAAGCTGCTGTTGAGCACGTACATTTTCAGATCTAAATATTTTTGAAAATATTATTTTAGTTATATAGGGTTTTTTTAACACCAAAGAAATCAATTGGTAGTCTCGCACGAGAGTAAGTCGAAAACCAAGTCCATTTATTAAAAGGAATTCTGCTACAATTTATGTTTAAAACGTTGTAATATTCTAAACTGTACATAATATATACCTAATACTACCTAAATACCTAATAATATCCGGTTTAACTATTATTTACATACACGCATAGTAAATAACATCGTAGCAACCCAGCAGTTCTTGTCTCTAAAACATCTTCGACGAATAGTGCAAGACATATGCCCGTCGTTGAGGACGTTTGCAAGACAAACCTATGGCGATCGACGACATTTTCAAACGTATGTCGTTTTTGTCTTCAATAAAGACAAGAACGACAGTGTCATCTATGTTGTCTTCGACGACAACGTACGTATGTCGTCAATGTTGTCTATTATATACGAATTCGTACAAACTTATTAATGTTAATTCTGATTACTAAGCGTAGAATTCTGGTTATACATAATCATATGCACGACAACCTGCAATACATTATCTGTCCGCAGGGGATCCGTAAACAAGTCATCAATGGAAAATGACTGACGACAAATAGGAATTGTCTTGGAAGACAATATTGACTACAGAATTATATCCTTATTCCGTACTCTCACACCTAATAAAATCGTCGGTTTCGTCCTTTTCATCGATTACAAAGAAGAGAGACATTACGAATGTCAATATCGACGAAAAACAAGGAAAATCACAAACCAGAATCATCGATGGACTCTGCGATGGATGGATCCATGGATTCTGGTCAGATAGAAACATTAGGAGAGTACACAAAGTAAATTAAAAACTTGTTAAATGAAAAACTAGAAAAAAAATAATTATTTATTTAATTTTTTATACTTTAAATTGTTGCTTTGGCGTAGCTACGAATTATTATTGAATGTAGTATTCAATAAATAAATTAGAAAAGGGCTGCATCGTTTTTGAAAAAATGTCTGTAGCGATTCGCTCTGCTAACGGAGGCACCTTTCTCTGCCATGAATTGGGTCGACTGCAAGTATGGCTCAATGTCATTGACTGCACTAATGTTCCAAGCCATGTTACGCTGGCAGTCGATGATACAATGCAAAGCAATTTTAAAATGAAATTAATTTACGTTTCGAATTTTCTGACGCGCAATAATGTAGCTTTTTTAATAATTTGGCTCTTATTAATTCGATAATTGTTTTGCAATATTCGTTTGTCAATTTATTTATTTTATTTTCTTATTGTTAATTATTCTGAGGTTAGTGTTTTTATCTATAAATTAAAGTTATTCAATAAAGATCCACAACAACTACACTGACTTAAACAGTTCGAAATGTGTAATCGACTCATGCTCCGAATTTAAGCCTATAAAGAAACCAGTATGAAAGCTATATTCGGCCTGGCCGAATCTTAGATACCCTACACCTAAAAGTTTTTAAAAAAGTGCCGAAGCTAGAGTGGGGCGGGGGTGGCGGTCCACTTTGAGCGGCACAATGTCGGGGGCGGCAGTTGTGGAAATCAAGTAGGGACTTATTGAATTCTAGGCATTTTTGGGGCTACAAGTTGATTAACCGTCCCGGGCTCCATGAGACCTAGCTACGCCTCTGTATAAATAGTAGGCGTGATCATTACCTTTTTCAAAACAAAATAACTAGCTTAGTTGTTTTATAATTGTGTTCATTTAAACTTTATTTCCGTGGTAATAAACTTGTTTTCATACTGCTATACTGCATATGTAGTGTAAAAGTGGGACCGCACCTAGTTTTGATGTAATAATGTTTTTTTGTAAAACAAGTTGTTATCTAAAGTTTTATTCAGGATGTTTATATATTTAACAATATAACCCTCTTTTGCCTGTGTAACCTAAAAGTGGGCGAATCACGCCCATATTTGGCATATTAACGGATAATGCTACTCTATACCCAGGAATGTTGTAATAGCACAAAAACGAAAGCTGATATCACATTTTTAATAAAAAACAGGCGTGGTCGTGGGCCGATTTTGCTCATTTTCAATACCAACCTGCACACCACAAGAAACAATGTTCATGAAAATTTCATCACATCTTCACCGGTTCTCCTGGGATCGTGATTTCAACAGACAGACAGAGGACAGACATGGCTAAATCGACTCAGGAGGTCACGCTGATCAAGAATATGTATACTTTTCTATACCTATCGTTTCTATTTCTATGCGTTACACAATTCGTGACAAAGTGAATATACCTTTACCTTAAGGTGTAGGGTATAATAAAAGGGATTGGAATTGGTTCACGTGCCAAATTTAACCATCTATAACAAAAAACAATGTCGATTGAACTAATAATTTCACAACAATAAACTTAGTTATGTGTACAAATAATAATATTACAAATTTTACAAAGTTCACAAACCACATATGTAGCTATTTTATCGTAGACATTACGTTTGTTGCATAACTCATAGCACCTCGAGTGATGCTTGAATTTAGAAAATCGGAGAAAAGGTTAAATTTCTAATTTTTTAATTTTAATTAAAAAAAAGAAACGTATAATTTTAACTGTAAACTGTCAACTGTTTTCGGATCGTGCTTATGTACCAAAAAACGTGGTTATTACCTGATAAGTTTGTTTGGGCCCATGGTTGATATTTCACTTTGACCACTGAAAGAGGAGAGAAATGATTAATTTTAAAAAAGTAGAATTGTGTTGTATAAAAGCTGAAGAAATAAAAAAAAATAACTATTTTGCAATTAATAAAATAATATGAAGATTGTTAAATAATTACATAAGGAAAACTTAGCTCCTAAGTATTTAACACGTGTCCTGCTGGCTAAACTTTCAAAACAGCACTTACACATACTTCTGTGGGCAAAAAATAGTAAGACTTTTTAATTTAAATTTCGCGCGGAAATCCATTCGTCGAAATTATTCTTTTCTACGTTGATATGACTGTCATTGACATCTGTGCCAAATATCACATCAAAGTAATCATTAGTGTTTAGTATACGCTTGTCTTTCTGAAGCACAACAAGTGCATTCGGCGATTTTTACAATGAGTGAAATTATTCAACAAAGAAGTTCCATTAAATTTTGTGTGCGGAATGAAATTTCTGGTGCTGAAACGTTCAAAATGTTGCAAAAGGCCTTCGGTGATAATTGTATGTCGGAATTATGGGCCGACAACTCTTGGTTTTTGCACCACGATAATGCACCGTCGCATACTGCATTGATTCTTCGTGAGTTTTTCGCCAAAAATCAGGCGTATTCAGGCGAAATATAGATTTGGGGGACGAAAAATAGATTTGGCAGAATAAATAAAAAATTTTAAAATTATGAACAGTCTTACTATTTTTGCCCACAGTAGTATATGATTCTTTATAAATAGTACGATAATATTCCATCCCACCTCCCTGTATGTTTATCACCCTACTTACTTACGAATAACCGGTGGGCTCTCTTCTACTTGACTATTCGACTCGGTTGCCAATCTCAGGGCCAACTCGTGATCACATCGTTCCTGCTCCAGTTGTCGACGGTATTTGACGTCATCTTGTGCCTCCTTCTCTAGTTGTGCCTGTAAAACAAATGCAGCCCTGCGATCCTCTTCTTCCTGTTTGAGACGCTGCACTTCTTCGACTTTACGGCGCGCTTCTATTTCAGCCTTACTATGATTGAAGGTAAATCGTGATTGAGTAAGAAATTGAAACTTTCTGATTCCTATCAAACTTACAGCCGTTTATTTAGTTCATCCTGCTGTTTCTTGAGCTCTTCTTCTTCCCTTGCCAAGCGCTCTGCTTCCAATGCTTCTTGCACTATACGCAATCGTTCTTGCTCTTCAGCTTGCTGCTGTTCCTTTTGCAAATAATTTACCATAACATAAGAAAGATTAACATATAATTTCAGCAAAATTAAAATTTTTTTAAATAACATAATATAAACTTCAATAAGATCCTTGTACAATTTTTACTGAAATCTTTTTTTTTTTTTAATAAGAAATTACTATTTTGAAAGTTGGTTATATTTTTCTAAACCCACACAAACTAAAAAATTAGAGAAAAATTCAGAATATGAAAAAAATGTATATGGATAATATGAATAGTATGAATGCCAATATAAATATATCCAGTGCATCTAATCGTCACCTCTTCTACGGAATGAGAGACAATTAAAGTTTAAACTCTTGGGATTTTTGCTAAATATTAAAAAAGCGTTATGTAATTTTGTGTTGAATTGCATTAAGTAACATATAAAAACTATGTCAGGTGGGTAATGTTGATGCGTTTTCTTACCTTTAATTTAGTATTCAGATCTACGGTTAACTTATTCATGTTTGCCATGACGCTGTTATAGAGATTATCAATTTCTCTTGGAGTAATCTTATCATTATACTGCAAGTAAAGAAACAACATACAGTTAATACATACGATAATTAAGACCTTAAAACAAACTTTAATGTGACGTATCGCCTCGTCAATTTGCCCATTGATGTTACTGACTTCTTTGGCAATGTCTTTATGGCCTGATTTCAATCCATTTGAAATCTCAATGGTCTTTTGGGCACTCTGGCGTATTATATGAATTTTCCTTATTCCCAGAAAACGTGGTCTATGCTGACGTCTAGCCAAATGACCGCGTACAACTCTCTGTATGAGAAGAACACATTTGTTGCGATACTTTATGCGGTTCTTTACTACAGAAAACAAAATCATTAAGACCAATAACCAAAATTAAGCCGATATACATTAACCCACATTTAATGACACATACAGCACCCAATGTAGACTTGATCCAACGAGAACGTATTAACCATTTCTTCACCTTACCAACTATAGTTAACAAATTCTCGGGATCAGACTTCATAATGCGATCGAATTCAATAAATTTTCCGGGACGGAAGAATACACGAGTTATGCCAAATTTGAAATCCTTTGAACTGAGATTTAGGGATTGCAACATTGCCTCACAGAAGATGCGTGCTGACAGTTTTACTAACTCGGCTGGCAAGTAGGATTTGTACATATTGTAGAGATCGGCAAATGGAACACGCGATGGATAACCATGCTCCATAAGCTCCAACACAGAGATCGTACCTGAACATTTTAGTTGTGCCAAAGCAAGACCACCTTCGAAATTACGATCAGTCATTTTGCTGTTTGGTTTAATGCAGCGTATAAAGTTGGTTCCCTATATGAATCTTAAGAATGAACCATTTTAACATGTGACGCTTCTCTAGTTATTTACATTTTTTTCGAGTTTCTCCATTAATTCAGCAAGTTGAGTTTTAAATTTCGACCCCACGGAAATAAAGTTGAGTTTGCCACGTGTAACGAAGTTTCTGCCTGGAGGAAATAGCGATTTCAACAGAATACTTTTGGATTCCTGTACTAAACCCTCCAGTGAAGCATGGAGTGCGTCGTTGTTCTTCTCTATGAATTGCATCTATCAAAGTTAAGGTGTGTTAAAGTATCTATGATTTATTTTTTAAGGTAACATATTTTGTATTGTCTTATAATATTATTATTATTAGCTGCTTTTCAGGCGTTCTGATCTAATCCGATTATCGCGTGGCACGCTAAAGAAGTTAAAGCTACTGGTAGGATTGAAACTCAATCCGAAAATTAGTTGGATTGAAAATGTTGTTGTTTTACATGTGAAAATTTTAAATCCGCTTGAGATTAGATTAGCTGGAACGCAGCTGTTATGTGTAAAATTTTGTTGTTACGACAGTATTTCATTTAAAAAAATTTTATTTGTCTTTGTTTTCTGTTAAGAGTTATGTCGTCACTCAACTTACCGTATTATAGCAAACAGCACCAGCAAAATGACGTACCAAGAAACCCTCTTCATCTCGTAATGTACGATGCGCTTTCAAACGTGAAGATCGAGGCAAACCTAAGCGGAAATGATTTGGCCAAGCTTTATGGACTTCAGTTGTAAAATGCACAGCAGAGGGTTTTGGTAACTTGGACTCCTCGTCAAGTAATGTATAAATACCGCTCGCCTTCGATTCAATCAAATCAATGATATCTTGATTGTCGGTGAAAGTGATTTCGGGAACATTTAAGCCTTCGCGTTTATACAACTCCTGCTCATTTTTTAAAATATTGTCATTGAAGAATTTCTGCAGCTTTTCATTGCAGTAATTAATACAAAACTGCTCAAATGAATTCACAGTAAAATACTCGAAACCGGCTATATCGAGCACACCAATGTAACAATTAGACACCTTAAAAGGGATACTTTGATTAATAAGCGAAACAATATGATCGAAAAGGCGGCTATAGATAGCCTTGGCAAGCGCATCTCGTGCATTGCAAGCTTCGTAAACTTTCAAAGGCACCCTGTGAAATAAAAATTAACTAATTTAGCAGAATAAAAATATTTTAATTTAGCTCACATAATAACGGTGCCCTTTATG
This sequence comes from Myopa tessellatipennis, assembly GCA_943737955.2. Classification (NCBI taxonomy): domain Eukaryota; kingdom Metazoa; phylum Arthropoda; class Insecta; order Diptera; family Conopidae; genus Myopa; species Myopa tessellatipennis. The sequence continues at coordinate 59,984,189 of OX031314.1, read as the reverse complement.
CCGCCACCCTTGCTTTGCATCACACGTGCTACAAGCGCCTGCCGCAGCTCAGAAGGGTCAATGTCGAGCAGACGACATGTTATAGTCAATGATTTTTCTGATGCATCAGAAACCTGAGAGCCGCCACGGACATCATCTGGTATCTCCTCGAATGCAATGTTTCCCAAATGCAAAACCGCTGCTACAAGCGAATAAATACTGAATTTATTTAACTCACTGAGTCCTAAACGCTCCAACGCCTCATCCAAATGTTGAAAGTTATAGTAATCATCGATTAATGGATCCTTGAGAGGACCCTTGTGTTGGTGGCTATATGATTTCTGACTTGTTGGTATAATTTGTTCAGTGTCTGCATTCGTAAAATACTGCGTACAACCAGAAAGGTACTGCAAATTTTAAATTAAAATATTTCTTTTTAATTTCAAAATTTTTGACACAAATATGATTTGTCCTAGCATAAGGACATGTACAGAAAGTCTTGCAAAATTGAAAATTCTTAGTATGTTGTATTCTTTAGTCTATTCAAATTTCTTTTTTTACCAATACTTATGTAAATATTTATTATATTATTGCAGTATCAATATTAGAAAAAATAAAGGTATTTTATGAGCTGTGGACCACAGCTAGAACTTTCCTTATAAGACCCTCCATATTGTCACTAAACCACATTAGCATAATGTGCTGAAGCCAAATATTGCCAAAACCAGGTTGGACCATTATGTTTACGTAAGAAAGGCGGCATTAAAAATAAATTTGCGTGTTGATTGTGCCCACAGTGAAGTACGTGGTCATCCACATTGGCTGATGGCTTGCCAAATTAGAGCTTTTTTTCCAAACTTTTCCACACGAATGGTTTTCTCTGATTCAGGAATGTCTTCACCAGGCTGCATTGAGTAAAACTGTTTACCAGAAAAAAGTTGTTAAGTCCATTTGCACGTATGTTTCGTCGCCCATAACTACACAAAAGTTTTTGTTTTCTAGTTTCGTACAATTTCCGTTCAAGAAAAATGTTTTTTGCATTCTGTTTTTCGCTGCGTTTTGGAAGTTTTTTTCTTTTTGTAAGTTTTTATACCATTTCTTTGTTTGATTCGAATTACTTGTACATGTGCAGTCCTTGCTTTTTTGGCAACTTGGCAATATCTCTTGTTGACATGGAATGGTTCTTCTTCACGATGGATACCACTTTCTTGTCTAGACTTGAGTCCGTTGAATCTTAAGGACGTCCACTTCGTGGCTTATCCTTAACCCAGGGATTCTCTTGAAACCGCAAAATGCCCCTTCACACGGTAGTGTTTATCTGGCGAGTTTTGCCAAGATTTTGCAAATTATATTTGGATTATTAGTCCAAATGGACAACATTTTTTTACAGAGTTCTTCTTGGGTGCCCATTTTGTTGGCTTGTCTTATTGCTATCGCGAAAACTAAAATAGTTTTGTGAATGACAATTTTTACTCCTTAAAAAATAATTTTCAAGCCTACTTAATAATCAGAAAAAAATTTGTTGCAAGTTTAAAATTTGCAAAACTTTCTGTACCGATCCAATACAAAAATTGAATTGCATTATTTTCAGTGCAACAAAAATGTTAGGATTCCTTTTACTAATAAATCACAGCCTAACATTCATTTCACAATCCACAATCAATAATAATAATTTTCAATTATTCTGTTAATCTATGAAACACATAAATAAACGTACGCGATAATCATCTGGGTTGCCTAGGCACAACTTGTCTCGTAACCGCTGTGGAGAACCAGCAAGCAACATATAGAAAACATGGTAGTTACGTTCTTCCAGACTCTGACTGCAAATGCGGCTCTTCTCCAACAAATAGTGCGATATATAGCCACCAACTACTTGGCAAAAGGGGTCGTAATGAACCTCGATAAACTTGCCAAAACGAGAGGAATTATTGTTGCGTGTGGTCTTGGCATTTCCAAAGGCCTCTAATACAGGATTAGCTAGATAAACCGATAAATCTTTCGAAACCATTGAATTAAAATAATGTATTGGAAAATACCATCTAAAATTTTCTGCTCTATTGGTCCCGCACTATCATATGAGTGACACAAATATTTTAGCAAATATTTAGTGGATTCCGTTTTACCAGCACCGGATTCACCGCTGACAATTATAGACTGCGATGACTTCAAAACCCGCATATCGCGTACAGCTTTATCAGCTTCAATGTAGTGGATTTATATTATATAATTCTTTTTTTAATAAAAATTACTTAACTTACCTATAGCAAATACGTGGGGAGGCAGTTCACCTAAAGAACGGCCGTTGTAGCTTTTAATAGTAGGGGACGAGTAGAGATTTAGTTCACGATACGGATTCACAGCGATAAGAACATTAGCAACGTAAGTCTGCATTAAATATTACAATTATTATATAAAGTTTCTAGTGGATAAAATAAATGTCCTTACATAAATTTTATCTTTGTAGTACCGTGTTTTTAAATTATTCAAAAATGTTGCTTCATTGAGTAGCATTAATTCACCTAAAAATAGATGTTTCAAAAGACATTTTTTGAAAAAGAAATAAAATGTATATAACTAAATTTACATAAAAAATACGCCAGTAAAAGGAACTTCGTGTTCCTCACGTCCCCAAAACCGAGGTACCAAATATAGTTACTCTGTTTATTTATTGAAAATAATCTTATATCGATCACATTTTTATTCATTACAGACTCTTCTTAGAATAACTAATGTTTATCATCTCCTAGCAAAATGACTAAAAAATGTATGTAACCATCAGTGATTGAATCCATTGTACTGTAAGCGGACAGTTAAACATGGAGGAAAAAGAGCAATGATTTGGGCAAGCTTTTCTGTTTATGTGATTTGTCCTTTCTATGGAATAGAAGGCGTGGTGGATCGATTTTCACAGACATGTCGAATAGGAGATGCCAATGAAATGGCAATTTCAGCACGACAGCGACCCAAAACATACCGCAAATTATGTTAAGGACTCCTGTAATTCTAGAGGTAAGGGTGCTTACTGGCCGGCGCAGTCAACCCATCTAAATCCGATCGGAAACCTATTTTCAATACTAAAACATTTTTAGTTATTTTTGGTTTTCTTTTCATATTTACCGTTATTAGAGAGAACATTTGGTGTTGTTTTGGATATATAATAAATACGTATTAAGTAGTTATAATACGTTATAATATTTATAATAATAAATGTAATTTTCTTTGTTATAACTTAATGGTTAATAATGTTATGGTACTTTTTTCACTGTCACTGGAAATATTGCTTAGGTTATGCACAATACTGCATATATGTCAGTTTGACAACTATTGCAATTACCAAGATACATATTATAGTTATACTAGTACCCTACCGGCTACAGATCAACAGTATAGGACTTTAGAAGTCTGTTAATACTTACAATTATCATCACGATCCTGTGGATCATCGCACGATGGAAATGTATCATCGACATGACAAGTACGTTTTTGGAACTTTTTATCGAGGGGTGTGACTTCGAATTCTTTGGAGCCAATTTCACTTATGTGGCACTGTATATACCCTTCGATTGGATCACGAGCCCACACTAGCTGCATATCCATGTTAGGATCTAAAATGAAAAGAATAAATACAAATGTTACGAATTTCACTAACATCTCCACACAATTATTTCCTTATTTATCTAATTATAGAACTATATATACATTAAAGTGATTATAGCATGTATGGGGATTTCGAAGTATGTGAAAATCAACGGACAACCCTGGAAATTGTTCGTATAGAAAAAAAGTAAAGTATAAATTTTGTGCCATATCGAACATCGCATAACCGAGACCTACCCATCGAAAGTTTGAAAAAGTCGATTTGTTCTCTCCTTTTTCTAATACTAGGATTCGATTTAACTGTCGAAGTGGAAAGGCTCGAACGTCGCTTTAGGAGATGCGATATAATCTTAAATGATGTCACCACTGTAGTTCCCGATTCTGAGCTGAATAACTTTGTCGTCAAGCTGTCTAACTTTCTTGGCGTGGAGTGCTGCAACGCTGATATAATGAAGTGCTTTCGACTTGCCAAAAGAAGAGACTCCGTCTTGGTATCATTCTCCAATATGGACATACGAGATCGTGTGTTCAGAGCCTACTTCAAGAAAAAAAATTCACTACGGCTGCGCGATATTATTCCTGCTGCTGTTGCCGAGACGCGGTTATATATGGGTGATAACCTAACACCGCTCACACAGGGGTTGTTTAAAAGAGCCAGGAAATTGCAGGAGGATGGTAAGCTTGAAGGGGCGTTCATAAGGAGAGGTCAGCTGTTTGTAATCAGGAATGGTGGTAAATATGAGGACCGAGTCATTATACAGAAGCCAACAGACTTGTCATAAAGCTGCCTATTCTCAATTTTTATTTATATCTGCACACTTATATAATATTTTAGTGAATTGAACTTATTTATACAATACCTTAAGTAATTGAACTTGTAAACATTAAATGAATTTGACTGCCTACATTTCTTTAATACTACAGAGTTTATTCATATTGTCCATAATATTATTAGTTATAACATACGCTTTATTAAACCGTGAATACGGTAGAATACGTTATCTTGGGTGTATTTTGGGACTTATAATGAAATCCAAATGAATTGAACTTGTAAACTCTAATTGTTGTCACTCTGAATATAATCATACCAACACTTGCAGCGAGCGGGTCTCCTTGTGCTACTATGACACTAGACATGACTATTACTACTATTTTTAGCCTTACTATTATTATGTTTAGTATTAGTCTCATTATTATTAATCTCATTATTATTATTAGCTATAAACTTACTCCTAACGTGCCTCAGTACTACAAGTGCTTGTGCCAGCATGCACAGCAACTATTCTGTATATTTACACTCTTCGATCGCTTAGGGGTTGTGGTCGGCGGGTCTTGGGTCTCAGGGATTGAACATGGTAGATAGTATACGTGGTCGAGTTGCTGGTGATAGACCGGTGCTGAAGGAAGTTCTTGCTGGTAGAGATGAATTCCTGAATATTGGTCATTTCAATGCTCAAAGCATCATCACTCCAAATAGACCTGATAAATTTGATGAAATTTCTTCTATTCTTGATGGATGCACTTTATATGTCGTGGGGGTGTCGGAAACTTGGCTTAAACCGGAGGTGCCAGATGACCTTGCCTTAACCCTTAAACGGGAATTGATGCATATATGAATCGTCTTAAAAATGCTCTCTAAAATCACTAGGTGGAAACAAAATTAATTTTTCACTAGACCTAATCTCTTAAAATTAATCAATTAAAACTTCTAATACGTTCTTTGGTTTATTGTTAAATTATAAATAAATATAAAACACGGGTAAACTGAAAAAATATTTCTTTGCGAATTCATCATTTTTGGCAATGTTTGAACCAAAATTATTTGTAAAAAATACACAAAAATCTTACAATAGAATTATAAATTTGCAAGATTGATGTATATTGCATAAAAAGCGAAGAATAAAAATTCTTCGGCCAATTCAATTTTGAAATTCTAGAAGTGTGCATCTTTTGTAAATTATGAAAAAATAAAAAATATGTTGTGAAAAAGTTAAGCTCCGAAGAAATTGCATATATTTTGGCTCAAATTCCATTCGGACAGCGATATTGAAGCAATTGACACTGACAGTATACCGATCTCAGATGAGGATTTGAGCGAAATTGCGAATGGTTTATTTCTTTATGATCATAAGACATTGCTATCGAGCCCTCTTCACCACCCACATCAACTGAAACATTTCGGGTACACGTAAAAAAGCAATTGGAAAGGCTCTTGTGGAAAGGAAAAAATTTGGTACTAACTGAAGATGAATTAAAATTCATTCAATTCGTAAATCGGAGATTACAATAAGCATATGGGTGGAGTAGACCTGATGGGCAGTTTCATTGGAAGTTATAGGATCACCATCAAATCGAGGAAATGGTACATACAAATATTTCATCACCTTTTGGATATGACCTATATCAACTCCTGGCTTCTATATAAAAAGGCATGTCAAATAAAGGGTGTTATTCCAAACATTCAGGCGGATTTTAGATTCAACATAACACAAATATTGTGTCGAATTGATTTTGCTGGCAAGCATGGCAGAAAATCAAATCGTTCTTCACCATCGGTTGCCAGCCAACATGACGCAAAAAGGAAAAAGTCGATTACAAATCAACCTATTCCGCCTATTGACGTACGCCACGATGGTATATTCCACTTTCCAGAAGTGGTAAGCAATCGGACACGACGCAAACTGTTTAAAACAGACCTTTATAAAAAGTACAAAATGTAATTCAGCTTTATGTATAAATATAGATAGAAACCGCTTTTTACAGATTGATTCTATATAAAAATAACCAAATGTAATATTAATTTATTTAAATAATATTACATTACTTATAAAATAAAAGAAATAAATAATTAATAAACAAATTAAAATTAATGAAGAAATTAAAAACACAAAAGAATATTTTTCATGTACAAGCAGGTTTTTATGCGCTGGCGCGCAGTGATGCATATTTAAATCAACTAGTTTTTTTAAAAATTTAGCAGTAAAATAAAAAAATTAAGAAAAACTAAGTATGCTACTGTTCTCAGAAGTGCCTAAATAACCCACATTAATTTTTTTATTCAAATCGGAGATGTTGCCCCTTTAAGGGTTAATTCAGGGGTATAACTTGGTTAGGCAAGAGGGGAGGGAGTGTTGCGTTCTACATTGCTAGTAATCTCAAGTGGACCGTTCTAGAGAGCTCCCAGCTGGATGCAGTTATCAAGTACCTCTTTATCAAGGTCAGTCATCAGAGTTCGGTCTCTATCTTGGGGGTCGTTTACCGCCCAAGAGGCGAGTTGCACGATTTGACGGACGTTCTGTCAAGCATCTCAGGGGAGTTTAGCAATGTTATTATCATGGGCGATTTTAACCTTAATATGCATGATCCTGCAACTTGTAGAGAAACTACGCTGTTCTTTAATGGGTTACACCTTTCTCCAGTGTACAATCCCAAACTTCCTACCCACTTCGACATTGCGAGATGTTCCCAGTCGTTACTCGACTTCTTTGTTGTCGGTAAGCGTGAGAACTTATCAACCTTTGACCAGTTCTGGATGCCTAATGTATCTAAGCATGCACTCATTTTCTGTTCAATGGGCAGTAGGGTGAACCGGAAGCAGAACACGTTTGAATACCGTGATTTTAGAAGAATCAACAACAGAGAGCTGCTGCAATCTTGTCAGCACTGCGACTTGAGGCGTTTTTTTGCTGAAGCAAATGTAAATAACAAATTGCTTGAATTGAACGCGGTGATCTCTGAGTTGTACAATACGTTTGTCCCACTTTCTAAGTTTTCCCGAAGGCATCAGCCATGTCCATGGATGAATGTGCAAATAAGGGACTTAAAGTAACGGCGTGACAATGCTTTTAGAGTCTTCAAGTTTTCCCCCTCCCAGTACATTGGAAGGACTATAGTAGGTTGAGAAATAGAGTAACCCACCTCATTAGAAAGGCAAGGTTTGAGTATGGCAGGAGATGTTTTGATGTGGTGGGTGATGGGACCGAGTTCTGGAAGGGGGCACGGAGGTTTGGCATACTGCCGAAGAAGTCGGCACCAGTTTTTCTCAATCCCGAAGAGATTAACAGGTTCTTTGTCTCCTTACACAGCTCCGGAGCGTCACGCACGGACACTGCCTGGCCTGAAAGTGACAATGCCTTCTCCTTTAGGAATGTTACCCTTAATAAGGTATTCTCTGCACTTGTGGCATTGAAGTCTAATGCGGTGGGTCTGGACAATGTTCACCTGAAATTTGTTAAGCTCATCTTCCCCGTTTTCGGAACGAGTTTTCGTGTCATGATTAATACGGTCCTGACCACATCCTGTTTTCCAATAGATCGGAAGACGGCTAAAGTTGTACCGATTCCGAAAAACGCCAAGCCCACTACAGTTTCTGACTTCAGACCAATTAGCATTCTTCCATGCCTATCCAAGCTATGCGAGTTACTTATGAGGAATCAAATACTTGTTTTCATTACCTCTGACACAAGATGCAGCATTTACCGCAACCAGTCTGGCTTTAGGGAATACTTCAGCACAACAACCGCATTGCTGGACATCACCGACGAAATTAGCCAGAGTATAGATAATCGGGCACCTTCCTTCTTAGTTGCCCTTGATTTCAGTAAAGCGTTTAACCGGGTGGACTGGGCCATTATGTGTTTGAAGCTGAAAAAGCAATTCCACTTTTCAAATGCGGCCTGCAACCTTGTATTTTCCATCCTATCTGACAGGTTCCAACGAGTTATGGCTTCAGAACGGTTATCCGGGTTGCTTGAGGTGGGCAATGGAGTACCGCAGGGGTCTATTCTAGGCCCGAGGACCTAAATGCAATATCCCCATGGGCCGAGCATAATAAACTTACTCTGAATCCTAGTAAGATTATCCATAGTATGATTATCCATCGCCTACACTGACACGATAAAAAGTTTGGGCATTATCATTTCAGAGGACCTATTATGGGATAAGCATGTAGCCCAGGTGTGCAGTAAGGTTTATGGGGTGTTGAGGTGTCTATATTTGATAAAGCGCTTTCTACCGCGGTCCGCCAGATTGCACCTGGTCAAGGTTCTCATAGTGCCTTCCTTCCTATACGGCTCTGAAGTCTACGGGGGCTGCAGCTCGTCTTGCTGGCGCAAACTCAATGTCTGCTTTAGATCGGTGGTTAGGTTCGTCTTTGGGTTACGGGGTAGGGACCGTGTATTAAATTTAGTTAAATCAGTCATTGGAATGGAGCTAAAAACGCTATTCAAATTCCGTCTACTTCTGTTAATGTACAAGATCATAAAGAGTCGTGTTCCCGATTACATTTTCAGTAAACTCACATGCGGTAACCCAGTCCGTTCGTCGAACTTAATTCTCCCCAGGTACCGATCGCTGACAAGGGTACGATCCAGTCTAATTAGGGGAATAAAACTGTGGAATGGATTGCCTAACACTATAAAGTGCATCTCCTCTACACCTCGTTTTAAGAGTGAAGTTACTAAATTCCTAAATCAGGTTTAAGAGCTGACGTGCCGCCAAACCGAACCAGAAGCTCGATTGCCCATGTTGATCCAGTCTTTCCCCTTGATCTTCCTAAACACAATCCTAATCCAACCTTAAAACCAGTCGCCTGTTTTGTTGGCAGGCTGCCGACGTGGTACTGATGGCGCATATGGAGTAATAGTTTTTAAATCTAGTTAAGTATGTTAAGGAATTAAACCCTCATTGTCAGTCGGATGCTTGTTAGTCTGCTTTAGATGCTTTACTGTTACTTGTACTGACACAAGGTCTCGAGACCTTTTTTGTACAGCTCTTATAATTGAATTGAATAAATTGAATAGTAGTTCTAATAATATGTAGGCCATATTCGAATGACCAGCATTTGCTGCATTTGTTGTATCAAATATGGCTTTTATTATCGCATAGTAAACAAGCGGGGTATGTAAGCGCACACTCGCAGAGCGCAGATCAATATTGACGCGTGCGTTAAAAAATATTTCTAGCGAACACGACCGTTCGTGTTCGCAATAAAATGTTCTAGCGCATGCGACCGCGCACATAAATCGACCGCGTGCGCTCATGAGTGTGCGCTTACATACCCTGTAAATAAGCGACAAGTGTTTCGAGTACAGCGCTAGCAGTTTTCTCTCCGGTTCCGCGCGTTAGCTAAAAAACTCAAATTTCAAAGTTCTGCCATAGTGCCATACAATATTTTTAAAAAAATCAGGAAAAATACTCGGAGAAACCACACGAGCATGGCAGTTATATTCCTTATAACCTGATTCCACTTCCTTTTTAATAGTTCAGGTCCGATCTATGCACACCTCCTCCAAGGTAGCCAATGGCCGCTTCATCCTGACCACTTACTCACTACTAAAATAGTGAATTTTCAGAACTTAAAAAAAAATATTCAGAGTTCATTAAAAATTATATCAGTGAACAATAATTTAATAAATACTTTCAGCGATTATTGCAGACAATAATTAATAAAATAAAAAATTCGCTACGTAGCGAACTGTGGTGAATTTGAGAGAATGGTGTGGTGCATTTTTTGTAGTTCATGTCCGTGCTAACTTCGCTACGAATGTAACTTCACGCGGTTTTCTGAAAAAACATTTTGTAACTGTCTCTTTTGGAAAATACACATCGTACTGCGTGCTAGTAAGCATTTAAACAAGTTGTGTTATTACAAATCAGCTATTCAGATAATTTGGGTAAGTAATTAATTTATATATTTCATATATACATAATTTTTATAAACACATATCATACTCAATGTGCGGCGTACATAGGTCACTTAAAGCTGCCCCTAGACGACGTACATGTACACCGCACATTTTGCGAACTGTGTCGCGAAAGCGTCAGCTTCATAACTTCCCAGGCGTCAAAGAAGCGGACCCAAAATAAATAAACCAGACGCTCGACAAAAATTGTTTGCATCATGTCCGCCGTTTCTGCGTTTTTGCTATTCGTGTTTTTTTCAGCAAAATTGTTGCCGTTTTGTTCGGAATTGTGGTTCTCGTTTGTTTGCATATCAAACATCTGTTTTTTTGTTTTTGCTTTCTTATCTGCTTTTTGTTTACATTACTTGGAGAATTTGGACCCAATTCATTATTTTCGAAGTATTTTGGACGAGGAGTAGGCAACACATTTCCTCAAAAAAAGAGCGTAAACTTGACGTCGGTGAGAAAATAGAATCGATCCGATCGAGGCGTCATGACTCCGAGCGTCAGTGACCGAAATTCTTCCATATGTATACCATATGTATTCCATATTCTTCCATGCTGTAAACACATAGAACGTAGCACAGCGACCTTGGTCGCTGCATCTTGTCAAAATTACACAGGCTCTTATGAAAAACGAGAAAAAATTAAAAGATAGCTGCTGCCTCTGTCAATGACGGCGACCATTTCGGAAAATGTTCCAATTTGGTCGCTGTCGCTGATCTTGTTCTCCTTCTCTTTATGATTGTTTACATGGTATTTAACATTTGAGTTAATATTTTGAGGCAAAATCGTACTGTGTCAGTTTTCTTATGTTAATTATATTAAATTAAGCTTTATTTATCTATTAGTTTTTATTTTCAGAATGGATTTTGCGGATATGATTGTGTAAAAATGAAACCAGCTGTTCTCTGCGGCGTCTCAGCAGCGCAGATTTTTGACAATTTGCTGAGAGCGACGTCGCCGAGCTACATTCTATGTGTTTACAGCATAAGATTTGTACAGAAATATATTTTTATATGCTGACGCTTTCGATCTGCGTATACACCAACAAATGTTTTTTATGTTTATTATATTTCACTCGATCTTCTGTTATGCTCAGTTGTCAAACAAACGAAAAATTATTAAAAGCGCAAAACAAAAAGCAAAAAATACGTAAATTTTGTTTTCGTTTTCAAATGATTTCCATTATAAAGCTGTAAGCCAAAAACCAAAACAAATTTAAAATTTCCACCAACCTGTTGTTAAACGTAACCGTGTATATTTTTTTGCTGCTGTGGCTGATGCAATTCCGCAATACTCACCCAGTCAGTTTTCTATTCATTGTGTATATGTAATAAGTGGCAATTTTTTAAAATTAATATTTGAAATGCATACATACATATTTGTACATACTTAATTCACTATACAAAGAAAGCAATTGGTTTCCTGAATTATTACTTTTTATATAGCCTTGCATCTACCGCTTAATACGTTAGATGTTATTAATTTAATCTATTCCGATTTGATTTACAGATAATTTTGTTCTGCATCAAATCAGGACAGACATTTTAGAAAATAGTGACCAAATTACTTTTAAAAGAATTTTACAATTTTTCTGTACAACTTGAATAAACAAATAAAAGCTCATTATACAAAAAACCTACCTGTACCACACGACAATATGAAACCAACTGGCTGAGTAAAATGCGTTAATTACTAAATTAAATGCAAAACGTTCACTAGAATTAAAGTAGATATAATAGCGATGAAATATAGAATTAGCGACAAACAGTGCTACCGGATTTACTCCGATTGTACTATAATTTCATCAACAATTCTTCGTCCGTATACAAAAATTCCATTTTATTCAATTTCAATTTTGATGGCGCTGTTTACACAACTTTGTCTTTCGAGGGACACAATTTTCGGCCGTTAAGGTCAGAGATTGCCTTTAAAATTTTGTGGCCTTGTTGAGGTGAAAAATATGTTTTTCGGGCGTTCTTTTTGGAAACGTCAAAACATATAATTAAGAAGACTTTTTTATATGTGCAAAATATATATAAAACATAACTACCAGATCCATAAAATGATAATAAATTTATAATACCATATTTTCACAGTATTTGTTGTTTATGTCTGATATTTATTTGGTATAAAATAGACGTTGTGCTAATTCTTTATTGCAAATGTTCACCTTTTGAAAAAAAAAATTACGATTAATAACTCCACAATGGTGGCATTTACATTTTTTCATTTGTTCGCTCATATGTTTTAAAATTAAGGGCTTAATTTTACTTTAGCGGTTTGGCGCAGCGGTTTCTCGAACAGAAGGTTATATCGAGATGTCAAATTAATGGCATTACAACTAGCACGGAAAGCTGGCTTTATCAGTTGACCTTCTTGTGTACATATACTCCAACGCATACGCTAGTAGTTTTACTCGCTCGAGCTGCTAATCCTATGTTTACACCGACCCCAAATGCGCATTTGTAATCACGCATTTGAAAAATGTTTACACCGCCTTGTTTGCATTTGGTTTGACATTGATCAAACCAAATTTATGTTTTTTGTTTGCTTGATTTTTTTTACAACAGTTTTTTACAACAAAATTGACATTATTTCCCTTCCATTTCCCTTGTTTTGTTTTGGGATTTTATTTTTCCCTACGACAGGCTGATTCGAAATATTATTTTACAACTCGTTTGGATTTCATTTCGCCAAAATGAGATGATTTCGATAATGAGTGATTTGGCAATTTGTATGGGAAATGGGATCATTTGGCTTCTCATTTGTGGCTTTTGGGCGTAATGAGCCATTTAGCGTCGGTGTAAACGTGGTATAAGATTGAATTCGCCAATGAGTAACTCGGCCTGTACCGAGAGTGGTGTTTCAGTAGTCACATCTCCCGGCTACTTCCTCCCTTCTGCTCATCTCCGTGAATGTATCTACTACCACAGTGTGGCTCCGGTCCTACAAATGGGCCGCAAATCTGAATCTAAAAGAGTATTCATCCCTTCTAATCGTGTTTGTACTACCCGAGATGATGTAATATGAGTTGGCATCGCAATCAATTAGGAGATCTTTCCTTAAAAGATCCGCAGGTACGCGGTTTCTCGTGCCTGGAATTGCGAATTCCCTTCATCTGCTTGCTGTGTAGACCCCTGATCTCCTCCATGCATACCCAGGTCTCCGGTATTAATGCTATGCTCAGTGTCTTCCCCGAGATGTGTCGCTAATTCCACACCACTCCATTCTGTCAACGTGGGTACCTTTTTCTGTATCTAGTCCGCAGTTTGGTCATCCCTGCAATGGACCATGAGGTACTCTGGTTTCAAGTTTCTTCCTTCGAAAACCAATTCTGATGCCAGCCTATCGATATCTCACTAAATAGGGATTCCTCCAATGTAGTAAGATCCTTTGGGCTGAGCATGTCTTTTGAGTACTCCCTCTCTCGGAAGGACAGCGACGCGTATGGCTTTCACAACTGCTGCATAGCTTCCTATGGGATTTTCCTTCGTCGCAGGCGCCGTTACGGTGGTGTTCACTGTACAGGGTTTGACCGTTATAATCTTCTTAACTGGTCTGGTAGGAGGAGTGATCTCTGCGCCAAATCGATCCCTTGCGATCATTAGAAGCGGTAGCCACAGCCGGTTCTTATTCTTCTCCGCTTTCTTGTGGGGAAAGTCCACCTGAGAGGTATCTCAGGATTTACATAATTCCTGCCTCACCCAAGTGGATCGTCCAGCCCACCAGGTTTGCCTAGAAGTGGGACCAACTTATGTGCCATCCAATGGGCCTTCGTCAAGGATGGCTTGCTCCAGATGGTCAACGGGTCGACTTGCAGTGCAGTCCGTGTTGGTATTGTTTTTCCCATGCGAATTTAAATACTACGAAGAAAGGGTGATCCATGAGGGGTTCAAAGATCCGCTATATACAGATAATGGTTAGTAGCCCGGAGGGCGCCAGGTATACGGACACTCCGGTAACGACTGGCCTATTTTTTAAACTGTACCCCCAGTCAGGCTGATCCTCGGCACGGGTTGTATGACATAGAATCGTAGTCCTGTCCTGGGTGACAAAGAAACTAACCTGGTAGCAAACGGATCGTGAAGGTCTTCCCACTATTCGAAACCTGTGGACCCGCCTGACAGCTGACTAGGCACCCTACTTTCCTAAAAATTTTACATGGAACACTTGAACTTCCACCTGAAAAATAGTTCGAGGCAGGGTCCTTACTACTTTGTAGCCGACAACGCTTTTCCGTTAAAACGTAACATAATGAGGCCATTAACTGACCGAAATTTACCCGCCGACAAAGAATGCTTCAATAAATACTTATCCAAAGCTCCCATGCGTATCGAAAACGCCTTTGACATATTAGCAAATCTTTAGGAAGTACTCCACACCAACATTCATGCTAACCCGGAAAATGTAGATAAAATTGTTTTAGCAACAACAGTGCTACACAATTTCATAATGTTGAAAAGGAATAAGAAATATCACAATGAAGAATTGGTGGATAGGGTAGGATGAAGGAATGCTGCATGTGAATTACGAAATGATTTAACAAATTTTTTGTATACCAACAATATAATCTAACAGCAATAAAAATTTTTTCATGTTGTGTTTACAAAACACAAAAAAAAAAAAATATAATATTAAAAATTCAGTGTTTAAAAATAATATATATTAAATAAAAAAGAAACAAAATTTGTAAGGAACAATATATATTAGATATAAGGCACAATGTAATGATGACTAACGTTCCGCGATGGCGTTATAAATAAGTCGTCGGAAATTTTTATTGATGGACTGAACATGATCAGGCGGCAGCTCAACTTCCACCATGCTGGAAAAATACTTTTCCACCGATTTGAACCTCCGCCGCCTCCTGCCGTAAACATGTTTGCCGAGATCATTGGTATCCGACGCGTACTAACAAAATTTGTGAAATTACAGTTTTCCTGGAAGGTACATTAATGTCATCAATGATACACATTATAAATTATAAAACAATTGGAGTTTACTTTTTCCTGCCTTCGTCTCTTCATATTTTAATACGAACTCGTAGTTGGTAATGGCGAAGGCGATGGCGTTGTTCGTGTCGAAAGACGCAGAGGATCCGCAGAGCCCGATCTAATAATGAAAGATCTTTTAGTTTCGGTGAATATAGGTTAGGCTGAAACTGTAAGGCAGTATGCTGCTAATATGTCTTACATTTTCTGACACATCACACCGCTAGATATATAATATATATATAAATATATAATAAATAAATAATAAAATAAATAAATAATATAAATAATATATATATAAAATAATATAATATAATATATATAATAATAATATAATATATAATATAATATAATATATGAATATAAGAGATATGAAAAAAAATTAAAAATATGAATTGTTAAAGTTATGCAGAAAAGAATATTAATTTATCATCAAAATCATGCGTTCTAAACAAAGTCTGCATCTGATTTGTTTTACTACAAGAGAAACCCACACGACAAAATGTCAAAAAGAAAACTAAATGAATCAAAAGCGAATGATAAAATTTCGACGGCGTACCATTGAGAACATCAGGGATGCATCGTAGGTTCGTTTACTTCGTTACATTCCGCCCACCTCGGCCTTACTTTTCAACGTAATATTTAACTTTGCAGCCGCCCACCTTGTGCACCCTCCTCATCATAACTCGGCAAAATCGCTAGTTTGGCTATTTCTCTCTAGAACTACCGTCTAACGATCCTTCCCAGCACCTACTTAAGGGGAGGGGGCCGCTCATCGCGAATCAACACTCAGATCCCCAACATTTACATTTTCTCGAGTTTGGCCCCATTTTGTTCGAACCTGGAGACCATGTAGATATTTCGCGCTCCACCTTTTCCAAAAATCTTGCATTGGCTGCCTTCCATAGCTTAAGCCCACTCAAAACTTTGTAAGGCATAGACGGTCGTTGCGATAATTGAACCGCCTACCAAGAAATGGCCCGGAGTTAAAGCTATAACGTCTTCGGGATCATCACTGAGTGCTGTCAGCGGTGTTGAGTTCAGCACTGCCTCCACCTGCTTGAGAATCGTCCAAAACTCTTCGAACATTTGGCTATGTTCTTCTTCCAGGAGAGTTTGCTGGGCAGAATTATGTCGAGGTATCTCACGTCGCCAGATAGAGGAAAAATATGGTCGTTTCGGCTTGGTCTTCTAAAGTCTGGTATTTTGTACTTTCTGGTGAAAAGGACAAGCTCTGTCTTTGAGGATTTACTGCTTAGACCATTTTTGTCTGCCCACCTTGAAGTTTTTCCCAGTGAATGCGACATTAGCTCGCTAATGGTGACGAGGAATTTCCCCGGTATTAGTATGGGAACTAAATCGTCGGCATATGCTGTTGCCCTAGCTCCTGTACCTTCAAATTCTCTTGGCAATTCGTCTATCACTATGAGCCACAGAAGAGGGGAGAGAACTCCCCCTGAGGTGTCCCGCGGGTGACGTTTGTGCGGCAGTTGCTTGCACCCATGGCTGCATTGACAATTCTGCTTTGCAACATGGTACCAATCCAGTCACTAATGGTATGGGGCACTTCAAAGTACTTCAGGGCTTTCTGGTTGACATTGTTGAATGCCCCTTCTATGTCAAGGAATGCCCCTATTGTAAACTCTTACCTCGACGGATCTCTCTATTGTGTCAACCATACAGTGCAGAGCGCTTTCAACTGACTTGCCCTTTAGATAGGCGTGTTAAGACTGGTACAGCTGGTGTGTGATCCTGTTCCTTATAAACAGGTTCACCAGCCTCTCCAAAGTCTTTAATAAGAATGATGAGAGGGAGATGGGCCTGAGCTATGGACTATGGACTATTCCGTGTGACCCGTTATCAGTGTTGTTGTCGACTGTTATCAGGATTGCTAACGGCACATCCGTAGCGCAGTCACTACAACCTGAGAAGTGTGTATTGCACAAGAGCTCCAGAGTTTCAAGGCTGGATTGAGTAATGATCAGAGAATGAGTATTAGTGGATACTCTCCAACCCTCGATGGTAGTGTCCCTATCGTTCTTCAGGGTTATGTCTATCACCTCTGACCTGTTCTTGTTGCGAAATGTGAGTATGCCTCCTAATACCACGTTTACACCGACGCTAAATGGCTCATTACGCCCAAAAGCCAGAAATGAGAAGCCAAATGATCCCATTTCCCATACAAATTGCCAAATCACTCATTATCGAAATCATCTCATTTTGGCGAAATGAGATCCAAACGAGTTGTAAAATAATATTTCGAATCAGCGTGTCGTATGGAAAAATAAAATTCCAAAACAAAACAAGGGAAATGGAAGGGAAATAATGTCATATAGCTGTCAAAAAACAATTGTAAAAAAAATCAAGCAAACAAAAAACATAAATTTGGTCTGATCAATGTCAAACGAAATGCAAACAAGGCGGTGTAAACACTTTTCAAATGAGTGATTACAAATGCGCATTTGGGGTCGGTGTAAACATAGCATAAGAGTCTCTACTGCTACGTTTACACCGACCCCAAATGCGCATTTGAGCTCTATTTCCCAAATGCAAAGCGAAATTTTAAAAATTTTCATACGATTTGACAAATCAAATTTAATAAATTTTATCGCATTTGAAAAAAATGCGAATGAAATGCGCAGCAAAATAATATTTTGAATCACTCTGTGGTAGGGAAAAAATAAAATCCCAAAACAAAACAGTGGAAATGGAAGAGAAATAATGGCAATCAGCTGTCAAAACAAAATTATAAAAAAAATCAGCCAAACAAAAAACATAAATTTAGTCTGATCAAGGTCAAACCAAATGCGAACAAGGCGGTGTAAACAGTTTTCAAATACGTGATTACGAATGAGCATTTGTGGTCGGTGTAAACTTAGCATAAGGATTGTCGGCTGATGGCTAGCCAGAAATTCCTATCTCCGTTCTTCGGGACATTGGACGAGACGATCTCCCAATCCTGTGCCCCTAGTGAGCCGTTCTGCGTACTTATAAGGACCAGCACGGTGGCGGCTCCCGATTCCAGAACTGGAGGGGGAATCCACACGATCACCACTGGCCGCAGTGGGAGGGCAGAGTATGGCAGGATCGATATGGCGATAAACCGAAATTACTGAGTTACGTCAGCATATGTTTCTGACAAAAAGTCTTTTCACATTCTCAGTCACATGTACATTTTTCTAACTTTTGCTGCAAACTTTACTTCGTAGCGCGTACCAAAATTGGAAATCCGAATGCTCCCCGTCAGTGCGTTGCTTTTTTCACCCACTTCCATAAGATTGCGTGTTCAAATTTCATTTTTACAGCAACGCAACTCACGGCGCACTAATTTAGATACTACAGTTACGCACTTTCAAAATAACTGGCTCAGCATCATCGAGTCGATTTAGAGATACGCGTCCGCCTTTTCGTCTGACCATTGAAATCACGAATGAGTGACAACAACACTCATCGTTTTGCAGAGCAGTTTGGTATTGCAAAATAGGAAAATCTGTCCAAGGGCATTCTTAACTTTTCTAAAATACTAAGGGCAAGTTTTTCAGGGCTCGGTTATCGTCGTTTCTCAGTTAAACTGCGTTTAAACCAAAGACTACAAGACTGGAAACTCTTTTTTCGCTTTGAATGTGTTGGTGAAATCAGGCTTGGGTGTCGTAGATTACAAAAACAAAACGCATGTAATTTTGACAGTTCGGGAACAAATTTTGACAGTCCGGGAATTTGTTTACAAAATATTTTGAGAGAGGAATGCCACTCTTGTTCTTCTTCACAGCAATAAGCCAGAAATATGATTTTTCAAATACGTAAAAAAGACCAAGGAGCCAGTTTGAAAAGCAACGCACGCTTCTAGAAATGTACATGAAACCTTTCTAAGTCTTATAGTTGCACAATATTGAATATTTTGCAAGTAAAACGAAGTTAAAATTCATAAAATTTACTCATTTCACAAATTTAGTCAGCTGTTTTTAACCTACCACGCGTATTTTTAGCCGAAAGAGATGCCAACGTATTCAACATGTTTTGTTGAATATTGATCTTTGATTTAGTTTAATATTTACTGAATTGTGACTTTAGTTCTTTTGGTCTTTAATTTAAACGAATTTAATTTTAAATGCATGAATTGAGAATGTGTTTATGTTTAATTAATTTTAATTTAAATAAATGAATTGTAAATTTATTTGTGTTAACACATTTTAATTTAAATAAAAGAGAAATGAAAAATTACAAAAATAAATAAGTTTACATTACTTTTTAATATTTCCAAACAGCTTAGAAATCGTCAAAACCTCTAGAACTTATAAATGGAAAGTAGTTTTTCTATTAATGTTTACTTAAAAACCAAAAAAATAATTAGTAATAAAGCTGTGTCATTGGTATCCCTGCCACTAACTCACCCCATCATTTTGTGGTGGTGTGGTAACAAAGCAAAACGGTTTGCCTTTTCAGATATCATGCTTTGTGATAGCCTGTTTTAGCTTGTAACAAGTCGGCAATTTCACCATAAAATTCACATACACTGTATGTGAACACGCGGACGGGCATTTTTTTGAGCTCTCTCACGAAATAAGAGGAGTTTCCAGTCTTGTAGTCTTTGGTTTAAACGACACATTGTTTTTCAGTGCTCGTTTAACCGGCCAATATTGGTGAGTTAAACTCCGGTTAATTTATCTTTTTAATAGATAAAGAAACAGCTGGTTCTTCGAGTACAGACTTTTACCTTTGTTCAAAACTATGCTAATAATTTTGTTTATTTGCACTAAAACAGCTGTTCCCTTTGTAAAAATGAAAAAAGATGCTGCGAAAATAGGTTGAAACATCAACTAATAGTAACGAGTATACGCTAAATACTCGTTGCTTTTAGATAAATTCGCAATGAAATATAGATAAGATACGGTTAACAGAGATAAGTTAAACTCGCACTGTAAAATCCAAATCTCAGTTAACTTTTATTTGACGTTTAACTAAACGTCGTTTAAACGAGCACTGAAAAACTGGCCCTAAAACAGCATATCGGAGTCCCTATGATGACAAAATTTACAGCCTTATAATGTAAATAGTGTCAAGACGTAAACGAAAAGTAAACATGTTTTTCATGAGTTTTGTTTTGTGCTTTTCGTCATTTTTCGCTTGTTTGACAACTGAGGATAACAAAACTCGAGTAAAATCCACTAAACGAAAAAAATGCTTTTTGTTGGTATTTTTACATGCTTTGCAGATTTTATCAGCTACGCGAGGTATAATGGATCGGCAGTCTCCAGGAAAAGTCGAGAAACCACGCGAAAGCAAGAAGGCTATCGTCTAGTATAAAATTTTTTATGTTTTGCAAGTTGTCGAATTGGATGTGTCGAATTTGTATGTGTATAGTATTGCCGACACTCTTTTGCACTGAATTCTACCCGAAATCTTTGCCTTTCTAGAAATTACTTATAAAAATGCTTCAAATACTGTACACATTTTCTCTCTGCAATACAACGAAAGTGTGCAATATGAACGAAAAGCTTCTATTATACAAGTTTGGCTCCTTTCGTTTTCATTTGTGCTTTCGTTTTCAAACTATTTACATTATAAGGCTGTTAATTTCCAAACATCCTGTATCAAGATAAGAACATCGTGTATTTGAACAAAGCGGAATGATCTGCCCATTATGCATACATTGTATACCAGTATTAAGTACTCTGACACAGATGGAAGTGGTCCGCCGACTTTGTCTATATTGACAAAAAAGGATCATCGTGCGTGCATTGTGTAAAGTATGCATGTAAATATATAAATAGAAAACTCAAAATTCATTCCAATCGCGATCGTCGAACATCTCTTCTCGATCATCTCGATTCACAAACCCCGAAAAATTTCTTTTTTTTAAACCGAAAATTGTAACAATTTTACTGTTAACAAAGCGATCTAATATTTTTTTACCTGGCTCTTGACTACGAGCGCACCGAATCCTGATGTTTGAAACATTCTTGTCTACTTACAGGATAAAGAACTGATTACACTAATGTAATGGTGTTTAAGAACATACTTAAGCTGAAATTTTCTTAAACTTTATATACGGTTGAAAATAACATCTTCATTATATATTTCATTTATATCGATGAATTACAATTTTCTAATCGCTGTCATAATCATTTCTTCCACTCAGCGTTAAAGGTCGCCTGGATTCGTCCTCAGAGCCATAAACAACTTCTTCATCGGAATCGTTGATCATTGAAAAAGCCGGGTTATCTTTTGTTATAGCATTTTCATCTTAAAAATGTAAACATTCAAGTTCCTCAGCAATTGTTATATAATTTCTATTAGAAATTGGATTACCTTGTAAGTAACGTGCATTTGGCGAGTACACATAGGCCATAGTGTAGAGGTAAAAATTGAGGAGGCCATAAAAGCACATAAACTGGGCCGAACTGCGATACGTTGTATTTAGGGAAGCCACAAAGTTGTCCTCCAAGATACCAAAACCAAATCGAAACATTGTAACAGTGATGGAAATCGACAAAACCACCAGCATTAACAACGTCAGGAATTTTAAACGCATATCTTTGAACAATTCAGAAAAATCAGAATTTAAAAGTATAATAGAATTTGAAATTAGCTAAAAGTCGTAACGTATCCTCTGCTTTACAAACAAAAAAGAAATGTATCTTGTACAAGGTGGCGCAAAATGTATCATCTGATTTTTTTTTTATACCCTACACACGAAGTGAATAGGCTTCACTTACTGCTTCCGTTTGTAACGCATTAAAGGACGCGTGACAGGTATAGAAAAGTATATATATTCTTGATCAGCGTGACCTCCTGAGTTGAGTTAGCCATGTCCGCCCGTCTGTCTGTTTGTCTGTCTGTGGAAATCACGATTACAAGAGAACGAATAGAGATATCTTCATCAAACTTGGCACGAATATTGACTATTATTAGAAATTCATCGGTATTGAAAATGGGCAAAATCGGACCACTGCCACGCCTACTTTTTATACTGAATATAAATCCATGCTTATAGCTCAATTTCTCAGCTTGTAGAACGAATATGGGGTTGAAATTTTGTCCAGAAGTCAAATGTCTCTGGCCAAAACAGACCACCAAAAATGGGCGTGGTCCGCCACTAATTAAATAAAACTCGATAACACGAGAACGAATAGAGATATTTTAATCAAATTTGGCGCAAATGTTGTCTATCATTAGAAACTCATTCGTATTGAAAATGGGCAAAATCTGACCGTTGCCACGCCTACTTTTTATAGTAAATATAAATTAATCCATGCTTATAGCTCAATTTCTCAGCTTGTAGAACGAATTTGCGGTTGAAATTTTGTCCAGAAGTGAACTGTCTTTGATCAAAACAGATCACAAAAAATGGGCGTGGTCCGCCCACTAATTAAATAAAACTCGAGTACAGGTGAACTAATAGAGATATGTTCATCGAATTTGGCACGAATACTCTCTGACATCACAGGATATTTGAGATTGAATAGGAAAAAAATTAGAGCATTGCCACGCCTAATTTTTAAGTAAACGTGTGTAGGGTATATGAACTTCGGCCAGGCCGAAGACAACACTCTTTCTGGTTTTTATGTAATTTCAAAAGTAATTAAAAAATGACATTTTTTGACGTCATATGTTTATTTGAAGAATTAAATTTAATTTTTTCACGTTTCGAAAATAACAGATAGCTGGCCACCACCAGAGTTGATGCAAATTTCGACTCTTATTATGGAGAATCTGCGGCTTGTTTACATAAACCAGTCCCATTAAGAAGTCTAGGGTCGTTAAATCGGCCGATATAGGCCTAATCGAGAAATCACATCGAAAAAGTTTTTTCAGTGACTTTTAAAAATAAAAGTCTTCTATAAGAGTTATGGGTATGACTTTTATATTTAAGTCATTGATACGAATTATCCACATGATTTTTTTGAAAAAAGTTATAAAAGTTTCGGGTTAAAACCACTAACGAATTATTTCACAAAAACATGGAAACAATTTTTCCGGGTTCTGGTAGCGGAAATTCCTTTCTATTTTTAAGCAATAATTTGGCAACTGTCATTTGTCAAATGTAAAGAAAAAAAATAACAATTATATTAACCGCTAAAAAGGTTGTAGCGTTTTCAAATAGAGTGATGCTTTTTGCACCACCTTGTATACATATATCTCTTTTTTCGGGTGCGGAATATAAGTAATTCAGTAAAACCAGTAATTTAAAATTAGTTTTGAAACTTACCAAAAAAAGGCATCAAACGCAATTCCGTGTAAGCACGCAGTACTAAGAGCGATAAATATAAGAGATACATGCAACCCGCAATATAGAAAAATATTTTAAAACCCTTTTAAAAAATGAAAAAATCTGGTTTTAATACACAATTCTAGTACGGACATACATTTCAACTTACATTATAATTTTTAACATCCACAAAATGACTGTACGTTGGATCCCTTAACTCATTACATTTTTCCCATGTTGCCAATACGATGGCGCAAAGCCATACCGGCAGTACAATAATGATTTTAGGAAAATAAAAGCGGAGGAATCGACGTTCAGTTTGTCTCAATCCGTGATAGATGCAAAGCCAAAACATAAGCAAAGAACAAAGGAATGTAGCTTGTAGAACGGCATCCACCATGCCTGGCACCCAAGAGTTCGTAAGAAACATCATGGGAAAAAGTGGATCTGTTGAAGTAAGGCATCAGTATTTAAATTTACAATTGCATTTTTACACCCACTATCGTAAAACAACAGCAACGGCAGCAAAACTGATATCCACTTTTGTTCAATAGACCAATCGGATATTGGATACTTGCGCAAGGTGTGCGTGTACCAGCACTGAAGGAAAACCAAACCATATACATATGAATTATTGACACTCAAATTAGCTAAAAGCGAATAACTCACAATAACAATAAATGTTAATAAGAGAAATATAAAACGAAACCAGATCTCGATTTGTGTAAACTCCGGGTTGTAGGTTTTGAACTGAAAAAAAAATTGTAGATTAGGATATATTATATAGTTTACAATAAGATGGAATTTATATGTACTATTTAATGTAAGCATACATTTTTAAAATATCAGAATTACTTTTAAATAAAGGTGGCATTAAATTTAACACACATCGCGTAATATTCTAGATTATCGCGACAATTTGCTTTCTATTTTAAATCTAATAATGATTTTTTATTTGAATGTTCGTATGCCCAATATCAATTTTACCACCTTATTTCAACAACACGGAGCTACTTTTCGAAAACATAAGAAATGTTAAAGCCTGACATTACGCCAGCTGACTGTGAAGGTGATAGATCGAACTTTATATTATTCCAATAGTCAAATCATCAAATCAAATGTAATTAAGTCTCAAATGATCATAAATAATCGATGATTTACATTTTCATGTTAACAAATTTGAGGAACCTCTGAACCTTTAAAACCTATGATAACAAATGGAAATATTTTAAATTTTAAGCATAATTTTTTAAATAAATTCGTAACCTTCATTAAAGATAGCAATAACATTTAAGAGATTATAAAATGACAACGTTTATAACGACATCGGTTATTTTCATTTAGAACTTTCCTGTTACTTTTCAGAATTTCCTAAATAAATTAAATTTTAAAATACAAAGATAGGCGTTTACTCACAAAGAACGTAATACTCCTAATGCTATATTTTTGATGAAACAATTCCAATCCATAGAATCTCACAGTGATTATATAGTTAACGTAGTCTATGAATCCTAAATGAAGTAACGTAAACTCTTCGCACTTGTTACGTTCACAGCTCAAATAACGTGTACGGTTGCGATTGATATTCTCCTCCAGAACGCTTGATGTCTTATGCTGCTCGCTGATGCCTTTTGTATTCACATTGATTCGGAAACTCTTATCGTACTTTTCATCTAAATATGAAATAGTCACATGTAAATGTATAGTTGAATACTTTTGTGTATCTAACCATCGTTGTTGCTCGTCACCATCTTTGCTATAAGCCATAATTGCTGCGCGTACGATGTCATCTTTGGAGTTTTCAAGACGAATGGCCCCGTGGCCAAAATTGTTTTGTTATTTGATAATGTTGTATTTGGTAGAATGCGGCTGGTCGTTATTTCCCAAGTGTTAGTTATTGGTGGACCAGCCAAACCGATGACTATGCTAAGGCCCAAACATGTTAAGAAGCCCAGAAAAACCATCATAAGTTCACGTTTATGCATTGAATATAGACGCATATGAACGGAGCGTTCACAGCGGTCATGATGATAGGCTGGAGCTATATACTTATTGAATTCGCTGAAAAGATCGCTAAATTGCGTCATGGAATTCCTGACTCTCAGCAAAAAGCCACTTGATGGCATATGATAGCCAAGTCCCAAAGTGTCTGCTGACGGCTTCGACATATTTACATTGGATGGTCTTACTATATGTTGACGTTTTCCTGTATGTTGCCGAAGCTGTGACTAAACTAACACTTTTCTTTCTGTAGGGAAACATAAAATTAGCTTAGAAGTTCGCTTCACTAGTGTTTAGAAGACGCGAATGCATCAAAGTAAAATAATGGTTTGAATCCTTTACCTCAATAGTAGAAAGAAAAGTAGTCGTTTTTATTATACAATTATTCAATACAATAAATCACATTGAAAATATATTGCAAAGCAAGTTCGTCCTGCAGCTTATCAAAATTTTCCCCGTCTTATTCTGTTTCTACATTGTTTATATCATTATATCATTGAGGAGATAGGACAGGAGAAAAACCTGCGTTTTGGTTCGAAAAACTTGTACTTCGCTTCAAAAAATTTGTACTTCGCCGAAACCAAATTTATCGCATGCATGCACGTAAATTTTTGTTATCGATAGGTCAAAATAATGCATTGAACACATAGAAAATCGCACGACGAATTTTACGGTGCGAACTGTCAGAAATCTCCTGCCGCAGCTTGTCAAAGCCAATGTAAACACACAAAAATAAGAAGAACAAGGGCGACGACTGCGAAGAAATCGAATCCAGATCGATCGCAGATGCGAACTATTCGCAGTCGCAAGCAGAGGCAGCGACGTAATTTTATTTTTTTCTCGTTTCCCATAAGAGGCCGTGTAATTTTGACAGTTCGTACCGTAAGATTCGTCGTCCGATTTTCTATGTGTTCAAGGCATAAATAATTAAAAATATTACATTTTTTGGAACAACTTTACCGTTGTGGACCCACTCCCTTGTAAATCTTTTGGCTCCAGAGTTATAGCCCCTTGACATAGGAAAATTTCGAGGATAACTCGGAAACTAAAAGAGAGCTACCGGACTCGAGGGGCTATAACTCGGAAACCAAAAGAGAGTTGCACAAAGTTTTGGGCATAAAGGCAGAATAGCTGCCAAGCTCAGATTTTGTTCATCTTTTTTTTACAGTTAGATAGGGCCATCAGGAACGGAAGTGGCTGGTTTGTATCGGGGGCTGGTCAGCCATCTTGGATTTATGACCGTTTGAAGGACAAATTAATGGTTTAATGAAAGTTATTTATCTCATAAACTAAAAGAGCTAGCGGAACTAGCGACGTACTGTTGGAAAGGTATTTTTAATGTGTTTCATTTATGTAATACACATTTTTGTCCATAACATGGCTGTGAAGGAATTATATTGATTTTTAGAAAAATGTCACAAGTTGACCTTGAAACAACAATTTATTTCTTCCAAACGGACATATTAAGGTATAAAACAAATTACAGTTATGGAAAGCTTGTTCTTTTACTTTTAAAATGGTATATAATATGTTATACTTACTATTGTATTACATTACTTTAGCCTTACTTTTCTCTAAACAAACAAGTGTAAACACAGAAAAAACATTTGAAATTAAAAAATTTTTATTAAAAATCGTGCGATTTTGGATAATGGATATGGATAAAAATGTGTATTACATATATGAAAGGTATTAAAAATACCTTTCCAATAGTACTTCGTTTGTTTGTTGTGACCTTTAACCGATTATAAATTTTACACGATAGCCACTCCCAATAAGCGGCTATTTCCGAGAATACCGGTCGAAAGTAACGGTTAAAAATAGGTCATCAAAATCCCTTCTTACCCCCAAAACCAAAGTTGTTCCAAATTTTCTTGAGGCTCTATAACTCGATAATTATACGAGAGCAAGTACAGTTATTCCTGTTGTAGTAATCGGTATAGAAAACTGTAATAACAACAAAATTGGAGTAATTCCACAACGGTAAAGTTAAGCCAACTGCTTTAAAAAAATATTTGTTTTAAGTAAATGAGAGATAAATCGAATATCTTTCCACAGACCCCAATAATATGAAGCTATCTTCTACAGTTTATATACTATAGGTCTGGAATGTCGTACTATTAAAGGGATATATTTTATGGATATATAAGCCCTGAATTCAAATTACAATTATAATGAGTGTAAACCACTAATTCTTGTTATCAGCAGAGATGTCGTGGGACTTGTGTTTTATATACAATTAATGTTTTAGTAAGGATATTTAGAGAAATTAATAAATGTTAAATTTACAAACTTATGCGAGCTTCTCCGATGGGGAAACAGATACAGAGGAAAGTAGGACAACAACATCATTAGATTATATAAAATTCAAAGTAGATCCCGATCTATCGATTGCAAAAACATTGTCCGTGTGCGCAGCACCTGAAGTGGTTCCCATCGGTGCAATAATGGTTCAGCGTTCTTTGGACCCTACTCTAAAAGAAGTTGAATATAACCCTAGGTACGAAGAACTCTATGCTCCGGTGAAAGGACCGGAAAATAACAACCTTACCGAACAAATGCGTGCACCACGCAACACATTGGCCGGTTACGTAGAAAGTGCGCACATCAACGCATTTCAATTTGAGAACCAACGCCGGACTTTTCACACCTACGGATACGCGTTGGATCCTTCCGTTGACAACCTCACAGATTGTCAATCCTTTGTGGGTGATTTACAATCTGCCTACGATGAAGAGGGTAAAACTGTATTTGAGTCTACAAAAACATCTAAAAAGAAACGAAAACAGGAAAAAAACGACAAGCCTGATGATATCGAAGGTTTCGTGGGACCATGGGGCAAATTCGATAATGAACAAGTGATAGCAAAGCCAAATGAAGAAGAGAAAGCCGCCTTAGATGAGATCTTAGCAAAGCGGCACAAGCGCAGTCGTATTCAAGAGGATAAACCACTGGAAGAAAAGTCTACACTGCATAGTAAGTGAAAAATAAAATAATTTAATGTTTTGTACTAACTGCTTCGGTAACAGTT
Source organism: Myopa tessellatipennis (assembly GCA_943737955.2). Classification (NCBI taxonomy): domain Eukaryota; kingdom Metazoa; phylum Arthropoda; class Insecta; order Diptera; family Conopidae; genus Myopa; species Myopa tessellatipennis. The sequence continues at coordinate 59,955,689 of OX031314.1, read as the reverse complement.
AAGGATGCGTTCGACTATCAGGGACGCTCATACTTACACGCTCCTCACGACATCGGTACAAACCTGCGTTCAAATGCTCCGCCTCCCAAGTGTTTTCTGCCCAAAGCACACATTCACACATGGACCGGTCACACCAAAGGCATTTCATCTATTCGATGGTTTCCTAAAACTGCTCATCTATTACTGTCTGGTTCAATGGATTGCCGTGTAAAGCTTTGGGAAGTCTACGGAGAGCGTCGTTGTATTCGCACTTTTGCTGGGCATCGGCAGGCTATCAAAGACATCGGTTGGAATAACAAAGGCACGCAATTTATTTCGGCTTCATATGACCGTTATATTAAACTATGGGATGCAGAAACCGGCGATGTTGTGTCCCGGTTCACTGCACGTAAAATGCCATTTTGCGTTAAATTCCATCCGGATAACAACAAACAACACCTCTTCGTAGCAGGTACCTCGGACAAGAAAATTATTTGCGTAAGTATATAGTTAGAATTGTGTAATTTAAATTTATAATTTACAAAACTACAATATATCTCTAAAGTGGGACATTCGCAGTGGTGACATTGTACAGGAATACGATCGTCACCTGGGCGCTGTAAACACTATTACATTCGTCGATGAAAATCGCCGCTTTGTTACAACATCCGACGATAAATCCATGCGCATCTGGGAATGGGATATCCCAGTAGATATGAAGTACATTGCTGATCCAACAATGCACTCAATGCCCGCCGTCACATTAGCACCGAATGGAAAGTGGCTAGCTTGTCAGTCGTTAGATAATAAAATAGTAATTTTCTCTGCTATGAATCGCTTCAAAATGAATCGGAAAAAGAGCTTTAGTGGTCATATGGTTTCTGGCTACGCTTGTAATTTGGATTTCTCGCCAGATATGAGTTATCTGGTATCCGGTGATGGTGATGGAAAATGTTATATTTGGGATTGGAAAACAACGAAACTGTACAAAAAATGGCAAGCTCACGAGGGAGTTTGTATTGCGGCGCTTTGGCATCCTCATGAAGCGAGCAAGGTCGTAACGGCCGGATGGGATGGTGCTATCAAATTTTGGGACTAAATGCGATTATACAAAAAAATTTATATTCTTAAAATAACTAATAAAATGTCGAAATCATTTTCATTTAATATAATAGTTTTGTTTTAGTAACTTCTGTTTCAAATTCAATTCAATTATAATAATATATATATACATTCAATACATAATTAGTGTTTAAGATGTATTAAAAGATATTTTATTTTAAGGTTTTTTTTTCTTTATATATGTACATATATAAAAAAGAATTGTATCGCAAACAAAAATTAATTTTCTCACATTAAACAATAAAAATATTGACAATATTTCCCCGGGGCTATTTTTCTACGTAATTGATATATTCATTTTTAAATACTTTTTTATATATATAGTTACCAGGAACAATCTTCTATATATATAAAATCCCTCTGTCTGTCTGTTAGCAAAATATGCCCGGGACTTTTTTTTGGACTTCCACATCACTTAGAAACGTGAATTTTTTCACAGATGCTCCTGGGCATCTAATGTTGATGAGAAAAATCACAAATTTCAAAAATCCAAACGGCTTCGCCATTATTTTGCAATAAATCCGATTGGGAGGAAATTTATATTTTTTTCCTTGATTGTGCTGATTAATTTGTCAGATTTCATTATGAAAAACTTTAATAATTTTTCATAATAGTGTAATTTCTCAATAGTAAGGTGAGAAAGTCCAAAAGGCTTCGCAATTTTTTTTACGAAATAAATAAAAAATAATAACTTGCTTGCGAAGAAAGTCCATATACTAGTTCGAATATAAGAAAATAACAAGAATGCAAATATTCATCAAATCAAGAACTAAAAGAAAACTAGTTACAAACTCTGAGTAATTAAATGCTGTTGTGCTAGCGCAATTGCCCGAATCGTATGATGAGAAGAATGATGACGTGCCAACTGATGAAAATATTAGCATTTAATATTTTAATTAATGAAAAACATCTAACTTACGTTTTCTTTCGTTTCTTAGTGTATCGCTGCCTCCTATTTTTTCAAATTACTTACCTTAATTTTATTTTTTATGAGTGTACAACTAATGCTCTACTATATATTTCAACTGAGTCGATTCTGGGTATGTTTTTTTTCTCACTACATCATTCCTGATTGCTGTTGAAGGCAGGGCGAACACCCCACTGGGTGTCTGTCACTCACAACGCGGCCCGCACAACGTTGCGAATTCTAAGTGCGCAAAAATGTGGCTTACGAATCTGCCATTTAAATGCCCGAAGCCTACTACCTAAAATTGATGAATTTCGATATTTGTTTTTAAATTCTGGTATCGATGTTGTTTGTATACATCCAAATATAACGAATAGACTTTACCAGTAGGATGGATTTAATACGTTTCGTTTAGATAGAGCTGGCGAATTGATGGTGGTGTTGTTATATTTGTTCGGAGCTGATATTTTTTGTTTTATTGAATTTATTTTTATTGAAATTTCCTTCCCTACAAAGAAGTTATTATTATGTTCGTGGTACAGACCGAACAAACATATTGCCTTTACCCTCTCTTATCAGCTCTTGATCAATATTCCTCTATCACGCCTGATGTTGTCGTCTGTGGCGATATGAACTGTAATATTCTCAATGCGAATGAATCTAATCCTCTATTTGATTCTCTAACTGTTTCAGTATGTTCCCGCAGTTTCTAGACATGATTTGATCCTTTATTGTGAAAACCGAACTTTCTCCTTGGTTATCAACTCAAAATCGTCAATTGATGAAACACTGAAAACCTTTTTAACTCTATACCGCAGCTTCCGTAATTTGACTACTTTAAAAATTCGTTACTCTAAGTATTGCTATTGTAACAATAAGATCAAAGAATCTAGTCCAGGGAATGTCTTGTGGAAAGTAGTCGGTATTGGCAAAGATATACTATGTATACAAGATGATATTAACTGTGACGAAGTCAAGTTTCTTGGTCAACATACGCTATCTACCCATAAATATAACAAAGTTTTAGTGCCAGTTAAATACAGATACGAAATTCCCGTCTTTTTCAAGCATTAATGAGGTCGATGTTGTACTTGTTATCAAATCTATTAAATCTAATGCGACTGGAATGGATGGTATCGGCCCAAAATTTTTAAAAATATTACTGCCTTTAATTCCTTGTTTCTTAACTTATATTTTTAACTCCATCCTAACTAGTTCAGTTTTTCCAACTAATTGGAAAGATATCAAAACAAATTCGTACCCGTATAAAGTACTTGAAAAATTAATCCTGCCTCAAATGCTCGAATATCTATCTGTACACAATCTACTGTGCGCAGTCATTCCGAATTTAGACCTAGAAGGGGATGCATTACTGCACTCCTTTCGGTGATAGAAAAATTAAGAGTGAATATTGATGCTGATAAACTCTCTTTCCTAACACTGCTGGATTTTTCTAAAATCAATTTTTAATTTTTCTATGAAAGCGAGTAATTTAATACTATCATATCTATACAATAGACGGCAATGTGTCTGCATAAGAAACAAATACTCTTTGTCCTTAGTGGTGTTCCTCAAGGCTCCGTAACGTGAATTTCTGCCACCCGGGGCCGGTTAGAAATATTCCGCCCCGCGCACACACCTCTTCGGCTATTGATCTAAGACTTGAAGTATTCGATGGAAATATTGAAGAAAACTCTTTATGATTTTTTTTTGTATAAGGTTGCTTTAATTTTCTTTATATTATTCTGTAAGTATGTAACTTATAAAGCTATTAAGATAAAAATGTTTGATGAACTGTGAATAAATACGATATATGTATATGTATGTATGTACACTCAGGGAAGAAATCCTCTTAAATTAAACAATTTCCAACCAATTATTGTTTTTTCATTCAAAGAGATCAGACCGCGTTGATCTCACGTGTCGCCTTGTTAATCGCCAATCATGTTAGTTTTACAGATTGGTTTAATGTTTTAAACAATTTTTTTGTGTACAATTTAACATTTCACATAATTTAGGATTTCGGTTTTATCCTTTTAGACACCTCAATCATACATACATACATACATATATGCATGTATAGTATATGATATCTGCATACATAATTGTAACATTTTAACGCTCGTTTCAATATTCAATAAACTTTAATTACTTTTCGTTGAATTTGTATAACTTTTCAAAACAATTTAAACAAAAATAAATTAATGTGTATTACGTAACTAAAACATTAAATAATATCGAAAACAATGTTTATATCCAAAATATAATTGATAATTATGTATGATATTATCATATATAAAAAAATATATACTTCATTTTAGCAAAATCCATACAGAGATAAACTAAAAATAGCTTGCTAATTTTTCTGTTTAGGTTTAATTTTTGGCATAGCAAAAAGAAATTTAATTGAGAAAAATACATCTTATTTAGAGATTAATTTAATAATAAAAAAACATCGTTTGCTTTAACAATTTAATATAATTATTTTATAACTATAATTTGGTTGTTGTAAGGCCCTAAACAATTCTTAGAAGCAGAATTGGATTTTTAAAAATAATTAATTTAATTCTTTACAATTTAACATTTCTTTCCTTTAAAATCACAAAGAAACTATTTTAGAGTAGCGTTCTTAATTCGTTAATAAAATTCTAAAGCTGAATTTTTTTTCTTACTTGTTGATGGTTAGTTTTATATTAGTTTTGTCTTTGGATTTTCTAGCTAATGTATGTACAGTACATGTATGTGTATGTTTTTCCAAGTACAAACTTTATAATTGCACCAAAAATTAAAATAGAAAAAATTCAATTTGTATAAATTTAAACTAAAACATGCTTGCTTTAGTGAACAATGTGAAATAATAAATTAAATAAATGCAGTGTGATTTTTTTAATTTTGATTATATTTGTTACAACATAAGAATTGCTTTCGTTGTGTTGGAAACCTTTTTGCTGTAAGTTTTCTTTGTTATTCTGGTTTTAATGGCACGTCTGTCTATTTTAATATTATTATTTCTTCGTTGTGCTTTTGTTATATCCAGTCGTTTATATAATTTTCAATTGCTGGCTCTGAGGAACAAAATATATTGTGTTATGTCATAACTAAAGGCTTTTTAGGGTTACACACATTTTTACATTTAACAGACTGATTAGAACAAATTTCGCTAGTTAACTTAATATCTTTTGTTTTTACAATTATTGTCCATGAAATATATTAATATACATACATATTCTATATACATACACACATTACATATATATATGTATATAAAATATATTTATTCCTATTGTTCTTATGTGAGTTTAGCTTAGTTAATCCTTGGCATGGTTACTGAATGAAAAAACATTTGCCACATCCTTTATATTGACGAAATTTTTTTGTTTCTTTATAAGCTTCCATTCCCGACATGCAATAGAACTCAGTAGCTCAAAGTTACTTAGTTTATATACGTAATTTTAAAGTTTATTATTTCATAATTTAAATAAGGCCAAATTAATACATATTTTTCGTTTTTTTTGTGTATATATGTTTTCTTAACTATTTTTCTATTTTTGTAATTTTTAACGGTAGCATTTTTACGCTAAGTAAATTGTTACGCTAAATTGTACGCTAAGTTGTGTGGAAACTTGAGCATTTTAACATTTGTGATTTTATTTTAACGGAATGGTCACGTAGTTCTTGGTTTTATTATATATAAAACTTTATATATAAACAATTGGTTGAATATTTTAGTTTAAGGTTACATTTTTACACTAATGTGTCTTTTAGATAATAATATACAGTTACACATTTCTTCGTTATACCTTTTTTAAGTGTTAAATAAGTGCTTGCCTACATAATCTTTAATTCGGAAAATAAATTTACATTTAGTTTGAAAATTTTACATGTATGTATATTTCTGCAGAAGTATTTAGTAGTAATAAAGAAACTTTGTAATACGTAGTAGAGTTACACTACCTTTCTTAGGTATTTAGAAGCAGTTTACACGGTGGGCATTTTAACAAATATTACAACAGTTATTTTGATATTGTTGAGGATAAGTGTAAAAATATTTTGATTTAAAACTTTTAAACTATGTACTAATTTTCGAAGTCGCTTGAAGGTTAAGTTATTTTTCAAAAATGTTCATTTGCTGCTAATGTAAATCACGTAGTTATACGTTTTATATTTTATATAAAGGTGTTATAGTTAACCCCCTTTCAAACTTAGTTGCGAAAATTAAGCGTTCATTTCATTAACATGCTTTTCATTTACTGCATATGTGTGTATTGATGTTGATGTATTGTCTTGTTAATCTTGTATGGTCCAAACTTTTTGTATCGTTGGAATGAGTTGTGGTCCAGAAACGTAATCAAAAAATTATTTATTATTTTTTTAAAAATTCTTTTAAGTAGCAACACTTTTCTTATATTACGGGACTTATTTTAAATCTGCAACCTGTACTTGAGACATAAACTTTGGATGTCTGAATTGCTATGGCAGACTTAATACTATGCCATGTGATGCACGGCAAGTGTTACCTTCGACCCTGTGCAGTGAAAGGTAAAAGTTCAAATTTAGATTTGAGTGTAGTGTAAGTGAAATGCTTATTATTTAGTTTCTTGTATGTATACGTCCAAAAGTTTCATATTAAAAGAAAAGAAATATTCTAAATAAATGAAACGGCGCTATTCCGTAGCGTTAAAACTTTTGTACAACAAAAGATACTGGATTCTCAGCTTCCATTCGTATTATTTTACCTACTTTATTTATGTTTAAAAAATACTTTAAGAACTAAAATTTTCATTAAGTGAAATGAATGAAATTTTAATTGCATTGATCAGTGTTACATTGAAAAATCTTAGATTTATAACAGATACATATCAACGAAATGTTTTAACTCTTAACGAAACGAGTATATTTGGATAAATTAGCGGAATATATTTAAATAAAAGGTATACGATCTTTCACTTCGAAAACTATTTTGAATTTCTTGAGAAAATGAAATCACACACTTTTTTTATGAGATTTGGTTTTCTATACATTCATTTTCCTGCTAACAATAGTTTCTTCAGGGACATTTTCTTAATTCAAAAGTACGGTTCATTATTGTCGGTATGTAATATCTTAATGTATGCATGTAGAATGTTACGTTAATTTAAGTACAGCTTTAAGTTTTAATTTGTTTTGATAAATTTGATGCGTCGGCATTGAAATTTAGCACATTAGAATGTTCGACTAAGCTTGATGACAAGAACAATGAATCGCCTAGTTTAGCAACACTTTACTGAAAGTTTGGAATGGATGCGTATGTAGATATTGATGGTGTTGTGAAATTTGAATTGGCTGTGGAGGTGGAGGAGGAGCTAGCGGCTGCTGACGATGTTGATAGTGCACTGAACCATTAACCAGCATTGTCTGCATTGAATCAGTACGTGGACTGAGTGCTAGTGACGGCGGCGCACGTTTTGGTGACTGCTGAATCGTCGTAAACGATGGGTCTGGATTAGGCCAGCAAGGGACTAGTTTCAAATGTTGAATCTGCCTTTGAAAATGTTGATGTTGACGAAATTGATCGTGATAGCTACTGTAATCGGATGTAACGGCACTTACGGCGAACTGCTCCCGAAGCTCAGTAATATTCAACAGATCTGAACTCTTGCGCAGGTCTACATACTGCGTAGTTCTGTTACTAGTACCACGGAGGGCACGTCGTGCTGTTTTCCTAGTGGTGGAGGTGCTGATGTCTGAAGTGTCGCTTACCTATTCCCTGTAGGGTTTACAGTACGAGTACCGGTGGTTCATGTGCTGGCTATAAGAGCCGGAATGTGAGAAGCGTTTGAGACACTTGGAGCACTGGAATGGCTTCTCGCCACTGTGCAGTCGCTTGTGTTCCGTGAGGTGATGTTTGTGCTTGAAAGCTTTTGTGCAGTCGACACACTGGTATGGCCGCTGACCTGAAGGAAACAACAACAACAGTTTTAGTTTGAGAAATTGGACATTCCAGTTGGCAGGGACTCGAAACTGTAGCTGACTTACCTGAGTGTTCGTATTTATGGCGAGCTAGGGAGCTCTGTTTAGCAAACGCCTTGTCGCACTGATCGCAAATGAATGGTAAATCAGGATCTCCAGCATGACCATGCGTCTCGGCTTTAACGCGTTTCGGTTTATTTGTCAACGACGACGAGCATTTGCTTTCATCTTCCTGCGAAAAAGCCGACTCATACTCGTTCTTATCAGCATAATCCGCATTCATATGAAAGAATGCATCCATCGGCAGGAGGCTGCGATGTGAGTCTGCGTTGGGCAAGATGTATGGAGAAAGCTTCCCAGCAGTAGCAACAGCCAGGGAAATAGCCGTAAAGCCGCTGTCATTTCGAGACGCAGTCATATGTTGTGCTAGTGCCGCATTATGAGGGGGAATCTGGTGAAAGTGCAGTGCAGGAGAATCTCCGCCCAGATAGAGAGCTGAAGCGGAGACTGCTTGGTGCTTGATTAAGGAAGGTCTCGCAGATGAGGCGTCCGATTGGGGCGAAAACGCGGATGGTGATGTTATTCCACAGCTCAGGTTGACAGCTTCATTGAGATCAACACAGTCAACTGCCTGTTGAGGAGTGAGTCCATAAAGTGGCGAGGTGGAATTGCTACAAACGGGTGAGCTGGCATATTTCTTGACCGACAGATCAAGAGGCTGATCTTCAACGGTAAAGGACGAGCTATCAGGTTGTGCGATAAAGTCCAAAACCGAAGACTGCGGGACTGACGGGGAGGGCAGTTTTCTATTCATACCATTGTTATTCATAGTGCAGCATTGTAGTTTGCGTTCTCGCGAGCGATTATTCTGAAACCAGACCTGTACGACGCGTGCATCGAGTTGCAGCTGGTTTGCTATCATGCGAAACTCTTCGCGATTTGGACGTGCGTTAATGGCGTAATGTTGCTTTAACAAGTTCTGCTGTTCCTCTGCAATGGCAGTGCGCACTCTCACCTTCCGTTCACCGCTCTCGCTGCTGCTTTCGTTCTTCGCGGAGTCGTGGTCCTCGTCTGCATTCTCATCGTGCAGAAACGATGGCGTTTTGACAGACAGTTCTTGTTGTTGCTTGTGGTAGTTCTGCTCCAATTCCTGCTTAATAAGGCCACGTAATACTTCTTCGTGTTGCACCAGTTCGGTTGGATGGTTCACCGGCTTACTGCAACGACTGCATTCTGAATCTGAATCCATGTGTTCTTCTCGATTGAGTTCTGCGTTTGAGGTTTTCTGTTTCGAACTTCGTTCTTCCCTTTCATACCGGTGACAGTTGTTATCGATTTCCAATTTCAGTGAAGTCAATGATGACGCCTCCTCGTCGCCATAATCGTCCTGCATCGATGTGCTCGATATAAGCTCCTCTTTGATGTCTGAAATACGTAAACTAGTTGAACCTGCACTCAAAGCCTTCTCGCTGCTATTTAATTTTTCGATTTCCGCGTCATTACGATTTTGTACTAAGGCAGGATGGTTGTGTATGGAAGTCTCTTCAGTCCCTCCATCTGCGCCATCCACGCATTCAGCACTTCTGTAGGTCGACTGTAGCGAGGAGTTGAGGTTATCGTTCTGTGTTATTTTATGTTTCTGCTCTTCCTTGGTGTCGCTCTCCTCCAAATCCATTAGCGACTTAGAATCATCTGGATTTACCTCTTCGCTTAGATTTTCTACACATTCCTCAAGTTGTTGCTGTTTAATTTGCGGCTGGTGCTGCCCGGAAGCAGTCAACTCCAGGAGGCGCTGTATACTGTACGGATGGATGCGTGGATCTAGCGCCATACTGTAAAAAGGATTCTGGAGTGTGGCCAACAGTGTAGCGTTCACGGTATTGTTGTAGTCCGTGTATTTGGGCAGCAGGCTTTGATAGAAGGGCGCAGCCGCCACATTCGTTGCACTACACATGGAGCTCGAATCATTCGCAAAGTAGTTCATCGGATTGAGGACATTCGGCGTCAGTGTCACTGCACTGGGCGCACTAGAAGTATTGCCGCCGGAGCGTTTGTTGCATAGCTTGCCATTACGTTTGCCGCTGGACTGATTCGTGTTGTTGCTGTACGGAGTGGACCCACTCTTTTCCAATGCCTTCAGCATGGCTCGACTGTTGTTCAGCTTTAGACCGATGCTAATGCACTTCTTTGACGTCATGTGCGATGAGAAGGAGCCGGAATGTGAAAAGCGTTTGCCGCAATTATCACAACCGAATGGCTTCTCACCGGAATGAATTCGAACGTGCTCCTTCAGGTGGTGTTTGAATTTAAAAGCCTTGTCGCATTGATTGCATTTAAATTTACGCAGCAGCACAGACTCGTCGTGGCTGATCATGTGACGCTGCAGACGATAAACGTTGGCGAAAGTCTTATGGCAGATCTTGCAACCCTAAAACGAGAAAACGAAATCGTTCAGAAACTTTGAATGATGATTCTAATTCAATTTATGGTAAAACTTAAATTCTTATTGGCAATAATATTTTCTTTTGTGGTGGCCTTGAGTTACTTTTTTATGGGATTGAGTAATGCGAAAGTATGTAATTATATGATATCTATTCATTGCATTGCAGGATATGACTTTAAAACGGAAACTCATCGAGAATTAGTAGACATCAGTACAGACATAGAGTGATTGAATACTTTCTTGATTTGCATTTCAATAAATAAATAATCTGCCTTTCAATAAATTACTTCCAAAGTAATCTTATCGTAACAGGCTCGTAGTTACATTATAGCAATATATATACCCATAACTTCGTTGCACTCTCTTTCGTTGTTCGGAACCAACTTTAACCCTCTTCTAAGAAGACTTCACTATATGCACGACTTCAACTTTTTAGCACACCTTCAGTCAGTTGGACGCTTCTCCGATTGGCTACCGCAGACCACTATCAATTCCTGAACGATATACGAGTGTCTACACGCAGCAACCTGTTGAAACTCGCACACAAGTAAACACAGAAACGTCACTAGAAAAAATTAGTATACAAACAACAAATGGACCACACCATGTAGCATGCTCAATAAGGTACATACTGTATAAAACAGCAGTGATAACAGAAATCAGCCATTCAGTAATGAAAGTCATAGTCACCGACTGCGTTCATTAACTGCGCATTAATTCGTTTAAAGTAGTCTCAAGAAAACAATGACAAAGGAATTTTAGGAGCAATTGTAACAACATTTAAAAATGAATTCTTTTCCAAAGTAGGATGTTGCTCGAGTATAGCCGACCACACTTCAATTCAACGCGTTGCTTTGCAGATGGTTTCGAATTTAAGTAACAGGTTCTTGACCTTAAAAATTGCTTCACCAGAGTAGGCGTGTTTCTTTTATTTTGCTCGCAACATAAACACACAGTCGAAGTATGCTGGGTTGTCAGAGACCGGATGTTATCAATTGTGTACCCACCTTAATTTTTACGCACTGACAGACACAAACTCTGACGACAGATGAAATGCCAGACGAATGGACAAAAGCGTTCAATTGAATAACTTTGCGGTTCTTTTCAATCTTTTGTTTGTTTGAAGTGTTCAATTGGTTTGCTAAACAACGGTCATCTTTATTAGAGTCGAGCTGGAGACTATACACTGAATCCATACTTTTAAAGTGTTGCTTATATTATAACCTGTTGTTGGATATACTTATAGTACATATGATCGATTGACAAATTATGCGAATGATGATTTGTGAAATACCTTTAATTGAACCGAAAAAATTTTAAAGATCTTGGTTTAGAAAACAAAAAAACCCATAATAACTGAAATACGTTATAATAATTTATGAAATAAACAGTAACGCATCCGAAATAGTTTCGAAAAACTGAGAGTACAAATATTTTTATTTCGAGATTTGATATCTTCATTCAAAGTACATAAAAGAACACTGTGCCCATCGGCGGGTATATGGGTTAAAAGTGGTAGTACTTATGTGGACGAAAACTGCGTCTACGAGATATTAACATACGTGACATGATGCTTTTGTGGCACATAGAAGTAGAAAAATAAAATAAAACAAATAAGTAGTGTGAAAAAGCTTCTAATTGTAAATATGAGATAACGTAAACCAATACTTTTACATGTGTGTACATATACTAGGGAAAGCGAAACGACCTAATTTATGTACCCCAAGGCTTATCGCGTCTTACGTATGCTTTTGTTTCCACAACCATATAACAAGATTTTGAACAATAGAAATCAACAAATTATTTTTACTAGTTGATAATGTAAATGGACGAATTGCTTTGAAAGGAAATCATTCCTTGTACCTTTCGGAACACACATATGTACATTCATACATATAAATATGAACGAGTATACATTAGATTCAACATTTCTACTTTTGATTTACCTGGTCAAGTGAAATAGGTGATTCGATATATGGTGCTGATGTTCGAATATAAAGATAAAATGTGACTCAGGAGGCGTTTACAAGTTCAGTTTTAATGGCTTTTGTTTACAAGAGGTCACCATACACATTGACTTAAGAGTATGTCTTCACCGCGCAATATTAATTTCATTTATTGTTTGTGGAAATAACTTTTCTCATACATTATGCAATATAAATTGCTATTCATTATTAACTTTACTTGTGCTGTAGTGATTTTTCATCTGTATATGGATTTGTGTGTGTGTTTTTTGTGTGAATCGCTACAATTTTTCCAAGGACTTTTTTTTTTTTTTGAAGCATTTGTAGATAATATTTTTGTTTTCTACGAGCCAGTCCGAATTTATAACCGTCCCTCACAAGCACACAGCTCCAAGTTCCAAGTACTATATTCCAGCTATATGCAGTGCAACAACGTACGAGAGTGTGTGTTCATTTATTTGCTACCTAAAGTGTATGCAATTTTTCAATTTGAAATGTCGGCGGTGCTCCTCCTGCTGTGGGTACTTACCACAAAGTCCTTCAGTACAATGGAAAGTGCAAAAAACTCAGTCACACACACACATGCATTTAATGATCAACACGCAGAGGTAACACAATGAAAATGAACAGCTTTTTAAAGTGCAAATAAAAAAGTTGAGCAAATATTTAATTGCTGCAGTTATAATTTATATATTTTTTTACATGCAGCAACAACAAGCACCAGTGGAAACAAAAAAATGTTGACCAATAATTTATGGGCAGCCATTTGGCGAACAACTATGGTCATATGTATGTAAGTGTTGACCTTTTAAACTGGAGACGTGGTGCTCGTATATTTGTTGCTACTGTTGATAATGATGAAGCAATGAATTCGCTGCCCATCAACAGCAACGTAGTCAACTTCAACAGGCGTACGTGATCGGGGCAAAGGGCAAGCGAGCATTGACTTTTTTCAGCTGCCTGTCGCAGACGTGAGTGCATGCGTATCAGTAACCAATTTTTCCAAACTCCTTCACCGATTCTAATAATGTACATATATATAGTACACATGTATGTAGGATAATTATATATTTTTCGTAGAAAAATCAGGAAAAATCAAAAAATGTAAACCTGTATCTGTCATCCACAACTCCTAAACAAAAGCCACGCCCCTAAGAATTTTTGGTGGTTAGATTCAAGGGAGTGGGGCGGTGGTAGAGAGCATCCCCAAACCCCCTAAACCCAATTTCTACCGATTTCCGATTTGATTTTGAATTTTTTGCTATATTCTATTATCCATTTTATACCATTGATTATTAAATATATGTATGTCTTTTAATAAATATATAATATAAATAAAAATATATTTGTACGTATTTTAATTGAAAAAGTTTCTAAAATGTTGCTTCGTTTGTGATTTCATATTTCATCTTCAACATCAATGCAGATAGTAAAAGGAAGAGAATATATTGTAAGTGAACTGAAAACTGTATGTAAAAACCACAAACTGCTCATATGAGAAATATAAAATTTAACTACCTCTCGGGAAACGCTTGCTTTTAGCTACCCTCAAAACGAATACGCAAAGCTTAGTATAACCTTTAAGAAAAAACAGATTGAACAGTGAAGATGAAATATATTGCGATATTAGATTTTTGCAGTTCAACTACGTGGAGTGGAAGAATGTAAGTACATACAACGTTCAGACAAATATTGTTGCGTGGCACGGTGCTTACTTCACTTTCATATATTTTTAACTGCTCTGCTGCTTTATTTATGTTGTTGGTCAAGCCTCGGATGGAGGACGCGCCGCAGAGACGCGCGTTCATATGGAAGCCATTCACAGCCGGTCATGTATTTATAAACAAACAGAGCAGCAGGGTGTTCGGAATGAAAGTGTGTGAGTGCAATAATAACATGCTTAAGGTAACAATCACTGCCTCGATCTACTTGGTACTATGGTTTTTTATGATAATAAAGAAAAGTTGCAAACATTGATATGAATTTATTAGAAAAGTCCAGCGAGAGTCCAGCAAGAGTACAACGAGAGTCCAGCGAGCGTCCAGCGAGCGTCCAGATGAGGGTCGGAGATAGAAAACTAATAAAAATAGTATAGAAACGTGCTCACACGCATACATACTCGCCTACTCACAGCAGACGGCTACTTGAGATTGCCACAGTTTTAATACCCACTGCCGGAAATGGACAGCGATGATTGGCTATTAGACGGCAGGCTTTTTATAGCTTAACTAAAAAAGTAGGAAATATTGTCGAACAGCCTTTTCTTTCCACATCATTTTTCGGAAAAGTAAAATACTAAATAAGAGCGTTGATGAAGTACACATCTTTTATCTTCCTTTTGAGCCATGTGCACTGTGCCATTATAGGTCGATACAGGTCCTTTAATGCAATGCATCATCCGAGAATCTTATCATACGCTTTTCTTCCCGTGCATTTCTCGCCGAACCGACTTCAAACACCTTTAATAGTGCTGCGACGGCAGGATTCACATGTCGAGATTTTACGGCGTTGAGAACCACCGGCTCGTATATCGGAGGAAGGCCTCCTTTGGAATAACACCTATACATACATGTTTCAACCTACTGTCGCCGTGGGCTGGTTTCAGTCCCTTGATAGCACTTCGTCTACGCTCTCAACTTGTGTACGCCTACGCTTTTAGCCTATTGTTATTTTTGCTCTTATCTCATTTTTATTATGACGGCGTTATTGTTGTTTCAGTACACTTTCTTCGGTTTTCTGATAAGAGTAATGCGCATTTTTTTGGGGTGTCAATCTAACGGAGCTGGAGGTTTTCTGCTGTGCTCACAAATACAATACCGGACTTAAAGATAACAATATACATATATATGTACTCGTACATTTTTGCATATAACTACACATACTAGGAATTTTTGTGCCATAACTACATTCGAAATCTTTGAAACGTACCAACGGGCGCTTCGGCAGTACATCTGGATCGTTGCTTTGCCAGCGGGCAGCGCTTCCACTTTCTATACTGCCTTTTGTAGTTTTTAGCTTTGGATGCCAAGCAAAGGGGCACTCAAATTCTGACCATAATTTGGAGGTCGAAAAAATCAGAAATACATCGAAAGAAAGAGAATTTTTGTTTTCAATGACTTCATACAATTCCTAATAACTTTTTTGATGTGAATTATAATCTTTTGCCAATAAAAATCTTTACTTGCACATTATGTCAATTTAACCATGTCCCTTCTGTATTCCAGTCTAGAACACTGGCCTTTACGCCACGTACAAACATATATGCAAGTATTTCCTCTAATTTCGATGTGAGGAAAAACTAATCGCTTCCTTTCTGCTTCCCGGGCAGCGCTGTCAATATCTCCCAGTGGAATACAGTGGAACCTGGGTTAACCAGCATAATTCTTTCCATACTATGTCATATTATTATATTTAATATATAATATTACATTGTTTCATAAGTCTCAAATAAAGTTAAAAGTCATAAAAAGTGCAAAATATGTCTAATCAAACGTTACAGTAGGAAATGATGTAGTTCAGGCGTAACCGCACAAGC
Organism: Myopa tessellatipennis; assembly: GCA_943737955.2. Lineage (NCBI taxonomy): Eukaryota > Metazoa > Arthropoda > Insecta > Diptera > Conopidae > Myopa > Myopa tessellatipennis. The sequence continues at coordinate 59,939,790 of OX031314.1, read as the reverse complement.
AAGTGACGTGAAGACGGGGTTCGAAATTTCGCTCGGCATGGGAGCATATTTTGAAAATTTATTTTGCTCGTTATGCGATATGCTCGCTAAACAAGGTGCTCGTTAAGTGAGGTTCCACTGTATACATATGCATATACGCAGTACTCATTAATACATAAAACAAGTCTATCCAATAAATAGCTAAAAGAGTCGAACAGTAAGCAATGTCTTTGTTTCCTGGCAAATTTGTACGGACGAGATTTATTACTTCAAATTTTTCTATTTTGCAGCTTGAAAGTGCAATAAAGAATCATGGGAAAAGGTGGAATGGAAAAGTACAAGAGTACATGACTGGCCAGGCGCACAGGACTTGTGAGGTAGAAATACATATATTTTTACGCACACGTCCGCGGACGAGTGCATGTGAGTCATCCATGAGGGCTCGTGAGTGTGCGTGTGCGCTTACATACTATAACATGATACACTAAGTTATCCACGAATGTGGTTGCGGTAGTCTTATGTTGAAATTCCGCATAGAATTGTGTGCATTACTAAATTTCACGTCATCCATAACTTTTAATAAGCATATGAAGAAAGCATTAAAATCAAAGAAACAGACTTTCAGCGCTGATTTCTCAAAAGAATGGAACAAAGTAGTTTCTTTGTTTTTCTTTGGCGTCTGAAAGTTCAGATGGTTATGCTTGGTTAATTCAGATTGCGGATTTACTATATGTTTTATAAAAATATGAGAGCTCATCATTTCCATTTAACTGAGCTTACAATTAGTAAAACTCGGTTTTGCTTACTTTTCAGGAGAATCATTTAAAGCTTCAATTCATTTACTTATTTTATTCATTTATTTTATAAATGAAACTAGAATCTAGTAATTACATGCATACTAGATGTATGTAGTGCACGCTTACCTGGTTTACTCCACCCTGTCCAATGGCCTGTGCACTTGGCGAGTGCATGAGTTCGTGCTTTTCCAGATTATCCCGCGTATGGAATGCTTTACAGCAGTGCATGCACTGATAGGCTCCACTACTGAATGTAGTTGAAGCGGATGTACACAATGTATCTCCGAGTGCCGATCCAGGACTGGAGTTGGAACGCGCCACCTCCAAATCATATAAGCTACTGCTGCTGGCGCTAGCACCAGCATGCAGAACATGATTGTGACCGTTGGTCAGGCGAAATAGTTGATTGGTTGGTGAGGAACTCGAGGAGTTGGACGATCTAGATCCTTTGGATGACGTACTTGTTGTAGCAACCACAGGACTATTCTGAGCCGACTGCATAGCCAATGCTGCCATGAATTGCGCCGCAGCAGTTGTTTGTAGGTTTTGCTTTAAGTGTGGATGCGTCAGATGCTGGAGCGCCGAATCGATGGTTAATGCCTGATGATGGTGAGGGTGACGTAGTTGCTGCTGGACGTAAGCTTCTGTGCATGGATCAGTCGAAGTTGGAGCCGAGGTGGAGCTACTTGGAGTCGGTGTCGCGCTGGCATTAATGTCAGCTGTGTTCTGATGTTCATGATGAATACGGTGTTTATTGTTGTTGTTGTTGTTGTTGTGGGTTTTATTATTATTATTGTTGTTGTTGTTGTTGTTATTATTATTTTTAAGTTGTTGAATGCTGTTGACATCAGTTAAAGTTGCTGCACTTAAATCATACTCATTATAATCATATCGACAATAGTGTCTTTCGCCAAATTGCAGCAGGCTCTCATAGTGAAGGAGTTTCTCATCCGGATGCTCGGACTCGATGTGAGCACGCAAATTCTGGAGAAGAACAATTGAAAAATGCATGCGGCATATTTTCGGTGATCGGCTTTCTGCTAAATAATGTTAAAGTCTGACTTACCTGAAACCCTGTTAGACGTACATGGCACTTCGGACAGATCACTCTGAAGTCGGCTTCAATTGATGGCGCGCCCATGGATCCAGGCTGTCCGGACGAACTCTCGTCATCAGCTGTGGTTGTTTTTTGAGTGATTTGATGATGATGCAAGCTGGATGCCAACACAGGAACTACAATAAAAACGGGCATTTGTTATGAGCATGAGAGAATACTTTAAAAATAGATGAACATTAGTATTTGATCTCGCTAGTCGCATTATACTAATTATTTGCCTTGCGGAAACGAATTTGAAATGAAAGCGATTATGTTTGAAGTTGAGCAGCAGCGGTGTTGAACACCACACAGTTTCATAGATTGAGCAGTGTCAAGTACTCGCTCTACATACTACAGTGTTGTACGCATGCGAAAGGCATCGAAAATGATGCCCGCAACATGGTGGCCGCCATTTTGTTTCGACCTAGCTTCGAACACGATACTTCTATACGTGTATTAATTAACGATCGTTCCTCTTAATCAGACCTCAGGCTTAATAAAAACAAATTAAATGAAAGATATGGTGCGGCGATAAGTTAAATTGAAAGATACACACTGTGCCTGTGTGCGTTAATGTGAAACAGTGTCGATGCTTCTACCTAAGAACGAGTTGAACCCTGTGGCTCGCGTAGCGAAGCCTGAGATAGGCTGTTAGGAACGTACAGGGTGAGGCTTTAATATTGTCCTGTAATGTTCTTGTGTAAATGTGCCGCTTTCGTAAATCTTAATTCCTTGGGCTATGATCCTAAACGACGCCGAGGAATTTTTGTGGCGTAGAAAAGTACGTCGCACGATGTCGTTTCAAAGTCTGTCCTATTAATACTTTTCTCTAAAACACCCTGTTTCATGAGAACGATCAACAATCAACCTTCCCCTCTCTGAAAGATTTCTTCTTTTTTATTACAGTGCGTGTGTGCATTGAACACCTCGCACAGAAAGCGTGGAACACATGCGTTTGGTAAGACATGAATTGAAGTTAGGTTACTCTACATAACAAAGTAATCGAATGTGTAATGCGTTCTTTGTTTTTATGAAGCACTCAGAAGCGTTAACAAATCGTTTTGTTTTTATTGTTACTGTTGTTTTTCTATTCTTGATGCGAGTTGTCCTGAGATTAAACACAACGAATATACAATTTATGCATGGCTGAGTTGCTTTTTAGGCGAGTATTTTAATAGACGAGTATAAATATTTTGATTCATGGCACATATACTTTACTTTCGAATTTTCATGCCGCATAAATGCTTGTGCATTATAAATTGTATCAGCAGTACTCAACTCATGCCGCACTTCCACTACACCGCTTAGTCTGAAAATTTCCTCGTGGGTCGGTTCTCTGGAGGAACCGATGATCTCATACTATAAAATCAAACCATATAATATACAAGAAGTGTACAACAAAATGAAGTAAATTTCATGTGTTCATACTGCGACTTAATCAGTTTTAAAGACTTCGCCGTCCGCGCACAGAAAACTGACTTTCAAAAGATTGCTTTGTTCGCTGCAGATAAATGAAGCCGTGTATGAAAAAAGATGGTAGGTAAGAAAAGCAAAGTTCATTCGAGTCAGAATGAAACGAAAAAATAGAAACATGGTGTACAAAATGGAGTTTCACTAAGCCCGGAGGTTCAAAGGCCTGTGTGCATTACGAATTGAAATGTATACTATCCTAGGAGAACCAGTAAGTAGCGATCCATCCAAGAAGTGATCTTAGTTTATCTTCTCACCTTGTACATAGTTGTACATTGAATGAACGTTTGCAGCAATTAACAATTGTGGCCATCATGCTTTCGTTGCTTGACGCAGTGCAAGCATGCCGCACACATGGGACTGGACTGCATGGTTTGCCGCCTTCACGCAGTCCCCATGTTGGAATACATAAAGAAATAATACCTTGTAAGAATACATGACCATTAAATGGTTTAATAAAGTAGCAGTGTTTGCGGATGCGAAACGAGGGGAAACATACATGCATGTAATTTCGAATTGAGTACGAGTGAAAGGAGGCAGTGTTGGGAAATTCTTTCACTCATCTATAATTCTGTTTTCGTTGTTAAGTGCTTTGGCTTGGTACGGAGTGAGTAAGATATGCTCTTATGAGGAAATCTACGTATTTAGTTGAAATAATAAAAATTCATCACATTTTACACTTCCTTTTATTGACGTAAAAATAATTACAATTGATATTTTTATTTAGATGTGATGAACTAAAGTAAAACGTAGGTTCTTATGTCTTACGCGAATTCGCAAGATTACAAACATATTTATGCATTGTTTTCGTACAAAATACACGCACTCTAGACGAGCATTTCTAATGTTAAGCATAAAAGTGAAAATCCAAAATTTCCCCTAATTGTTTGAGCTATTTATAGTTCCCGCAGAAAAGGTAGACTTCGGTATGGACTGCTTTCGTGGCATTAGCTGCACTTAATTGGCATAATGTCTTGGTGCCATATGTTTACTGAAGGCTAACTGAAAGAATGGTGCTACACCAACACTGAGCGGTCTCTAAATGGGCCATGCGTACCCCAGGAAGTACGCCGAACCAACGACCGTAGGATCATGATCACTTATGAATATATTATAAGAGTCACATGTACGAAATATCTTGTGTTACGCCTAAACGTATTTCAAAACCATAATAAAGATGCAATAAAGAAATAATATGTTGTTTTATATAATTTTAAATAGTTTTGCTAGTGTGTACAACTCTCCATCTCACAAGCTTGTAATAACGTATGCAATGTGAGCAAAAATGGTGTGCTCAATTCGAGATATACACTTTACTGGCGAGTATTGCTTTTTATTATTGTTTACTATAATGTAATCCTCCAAAGCCGTTGGCTACGCCTTTGCTGTCCATAATGTCTTTGTTCGGCGTACATTTTTCTGGTGATTCGGTTCATTTTAATTTCATTTGTTGCATTTCGGTGAGAACGATAAGAAATTCTTTTGAAAATATCCACATCGTACATTCGGTATATTTAAAATTATAGTAGCAAATACACACGAATGGTACATACACAGTATGTGGACTACTGTTAGTCGAATGTTGGCCTGAAATGGCCAAAAGCGAAAAACGAACACGATATTTGGGATGACTGGGTTTCCTTTTCAACTGATGCGAAATTCGTTTTTTATTTCGTTGCGATTTTTTTGAGCACAGAAACAAGAAATAAAATAAATATTGGCAAACAATTTACTTTCCGAAAAACAATGAAAAAGTTCTGTAAAAAATGTCGGAAAAATGATTTCAGAAGAACCTCGCACAGGCGGAGTCCCAGCGTTTGTGTGGACTGCGACGGTGCGCCTGGATTTGATTACCAGACGCACGCAGCTCCGCCGTGTGGTGCTTCGGGAGGCACCGTGCGTGAATTGCACATGTGTTTGTTTCCACGTTTGATTCGTTGGCGGAATCTAGCTGTGAGATACATTGATTTATTGTTCCTTTTCCTCTGATTTCGCTATTCGTGTTGTTGCTGTTGGCATTTCTGTGAGCGCATTCAAAGAATGTGCTGGACTGCTTTGGAAGCCTATGGAAGGTATGCGTTGTCGAATTTTTTGGCTTGGCATTTGGTTAAATGAAATGTTTTAATAAAAAAAGCAAGAAAGTACTTTTAAACACTTAAAAGCTCATAGAAAAAGGTAAAAGACAGAAAATGCACAGTGTTACGGATCTTGCTGTGAAAGAATATTTTTGATTCTAAACTTTGCAAAGCATTAAACCAATTTCAAAGTTGTGAATTAGTAAATTCTATAAATAAATTTGCTCAAACGTAGGGAAAGGGTTTCAACAGACTTATTTTTAAAAGTGATTGAAATTTATAGTAGTATAAGTGTAGTTAGTATAATAGAATTCATTAGATGTACAAGAGAATAGAAATACTATACTGTAATAGAATAGAAATTCTATACTGTAATAATAAATAATAAAATGGAAATTGTTTTCAACTCCAAACCTCATTCCAAAAGATATCAATAATCACATTAACTCTTCTATAATTCTCTTCTCTATCTTTTCCTTGGCATAAAAAGATTAATCCCGGACTTACCTCAGCACATAATCACTGCGCAATAAATTAACCAAGCGAAAATAAACAGAAGAGATCTAATAAAATTCACCAGACTCAGAGGACGGCACACAAAAGTTCCACACAACAGTCCTCATGGACACAACTCTTTCTCCTTACTGCGAACTCTGCAATAACAAAACTTTTAGCCTCTCTCATCTTCTCTAAATCTTCTCCTAAATTGTCCAGCTTTCCATAATAATCGCCTTAAAGTTTCTAACAATGACCCTTTATCTTACCTGACCGATCCTACAGAAATCAACAGCAATAAAATCATTACTCAAAATCTCTAACTTGCACAGTAAAATATAAGCCAACTCTATAAGCAATTATCGCATCACAAGTTAATATTTATTACACTTTGTATATCAACGCTGTTATTGATAATCATATATATGTATGTACTTTATAATGAAAATATTTTTCGTGTATATAGTATAATTCAATATTAATGTAATCCACTATAAATGTTAATGTATATTACTATACGAATGAGCTGATCGTCATCGCCTTTTCTTTAGTTATATTAATAAAAATAGTATAATGACAGTGACAAACTCAACTTCTATTTGACAGAAAATAAATGTTTCAATTAAGTCAAGCGAATTTAACAGTATTCTTTTACGCGATTTCTTTTTACAGGAATATTTCGGGAACCTGTGTATCGCGTAGAAACATACTTACATAAATGTATCGAGTAAACAATGGAAAATTTAAGTGAAATGATTTACTTACAGAAAATAATGTTTTAGAGCGAAAAATTAATCAATTTCAGTTTATTTAAGTTGTGTATACCCAAGCGTATGCGGCTGAAAACTAGAGTAGCAAGCCTGAGACAAACTAGCAAATATACGTGAGATGCGAGATGGACGAGATGAAATGGAACGACTTAGCATAACAACATGGCTGGCTTAGTGTGATGGAGTAGAGCTTCCACACTCCGCTTTCAGAAATGATTAATTATCATTTATGAAGGGACTAATTTTTTATGAAAGACTAGAAGAAAAATGGATGCTTCCTGAGAGCTACAAGAGTGCGAGCTTAAGCGAAAGTGCAGGCACATTGAGGAAGCTTGCGGAAAATATTAATGCAAGTAAAAGGAAATAAATAATAAACGGTCTTCGTTAAATTAAAGTGTTAATACACAACAATATCTGCAGACTTGTTGATGTTCTAATGAAATATTATTATAATGAAATATATTGCTCAAGCATTTTGAAAAAGAGATTACTTATTAAACTAAAGATAATGTATTGGTTTTATACATATTATAATTATTGAAGTCCCATTATTTGAAAATGAAAATATATCTTAACGTTTGTTCATTATTAATATTCCTAAGATATTAACTTAGTTTCATAGTAATATTTTCATTTTACAAAAACATTTTTATATTATTTAAATAATCTTATTATATTATATGATTCTTTAATATTATTTAAAATTTATATAATATAATATTATTAAACACATTGAGCAAGTTTTTGGAGAAGAATTAAAAACTTGCAACATTAAGAACATCAAATTGAGCACATGACAATTAATACGTTGCTATGACACACACAGCTGTTCGTTAATAACAAATGAAAGCCAAAAACGTATTACGTATTAAACGTAAAACTGTCCTCAGTTGACGCTAATAAATCACTGCGCGCGAAACCTATTTATATGTAGCACAGGTACATTTGTACTAAATATATATGAACATATACTATCGTATATTCGGTAGTATGTCTATATATGTATGAGCTACTACGTAATATATATACTTTGATACCTTACTTTTGTATTATGGAATAGTACTTCTTAATGTACGGCTTTTTCTGATTTACTAAGGTGGAAAATATTGTGTTATTACTTTTATTCTTCTGAATGCCTAATAAAATGAGTAGGTTCAGTTTTCATTTTTTGCCCACTCAACTAGAACACGCAGACTATTATAGTATGGTTCCAGTGGCGCAGATATTGTTTCGAGTTCTCCAAAATGGAGGAAGTGTTTCACTTCACTCGCGCCTTCAATTAATAGCAATGAATTTCCTCCAATGACAGGTTAATGTTTTGTTTTCATTTAACATTCTTGTTTTCTGTGTAGCGTAATAGTATCATACGCTATCGGCCTTGACGAATCTTAAATACCCTACATGAAGGGGGCGGACCCCGCTCAGTTTTGGGACAACAACAATTTTTGGACTATAAAATGCTCAGAGATTTGTATAGGTATAAATTAAACCCATGTTAAATTTTATGCACCTCAGTTAAAGTGGGCGGATTACGCCCATATTCGGCACATCACCGGATAATGTTACTCTATGATAATGTTACTCTATACCCAGAAATGTGTGTTAGTTGCCATAACTCAAAAGCTAACGCTGATATCCCATGTTTTATAAAAAGTAGGCGTGGGAATGGATGAACGAATGAATGTTGTATGTTATGACACTCGCCTTCTGGTGTAGGGTGTACACATTTCTGTATGAGGTGTGAAATATTGTTGTTTGCCAAACGGCTACTTGCAGAAGATAAACAATAAAACACACCTGCTCTCTCGTGTTACTAGAGTCTGTACTAAAACGGACGACTCATCACATTCTCGCTGCTGGCACATGCACAAGCCATGACTTATTGAACTGATCCTTTCTAAAGTTGAACTGTCCTGTATGCCCGTACTTAGTATATTTACAAGCATATCTACACAATCAGCTGAATGCAAATATGGAACCTGTCAGAACAGAATAACCAAATAAACCCGCCATAAATCATCAGAAACCAAACAGTTTTTAACTGCAAAGAATCGGCCAGAAGGCGGTCTGACTTTGCCCACTTTAAATAAAAACAAATTCTCTAATCCACGTTGAAAGAAGGTACGAACAAGCGCCAAATGCTGCAGTGCCACGTGCTACTAGCTACGCGCTACCTTTACGAAAGGTTATTGCCGGGAAACAGATACCACTATTGTTTGCCATATTGTTGTTGGAAGTCGGTCTGGCTTGTGTCTAGCACGGCGACTTAATTTGTCGTTCAGCGTACGGTAGCAACTACCTGTTTACATTCAAGATTAGCGGAGTATGTTCTGGCCATACCTGTTCGCGTGCGCATGTTTGGTGGCATGGTTGTTGTTGTCTTTCGATGTGGTATTAGGCTGGATGTAATTGTGGTAGTGCTGGTGTCGAGGTGTGTTTTGTTTACTTGTAGGAGGTTACTTTCGAGACAATGGCTGTGGTAATTGGTTTAATAGGTTGGTACTTGTCCGAATCGCTGCTGTCTCTTTAATGCAGCGCTGTTGTAAGCAATGCGGTAGCTTATAAAAGAAAAGGAGCGGGAAATATTATAATATAATAGTTCAATTTGCATTCATTCAGTATTTAGAAATGAGCGTTAGTTTTTAATAGTTTGTTCCCGATTTGAAATCGGGTTTTTAGAAAATGTGAACACTTTTGGTTTACATTTTATTTTATTTTTACTTAAACTTTAAATTATTTTATTAAACTTACTGCAACACTGTGCTCAATAATTGATCAAATATATCTTTTATAGCAAAAAGTTATTACCGACTTTTTGGAATAATATACACAGGAAAAACTCCAGAAGTGAAGTTCAACTAAATCCAAATTAATGAAAAATCTTCTGATCATTCATAAATCTTATTTGTTACATGAAATTATAAAAATCACGAGAAGTTTGCCATGTCTGTAAAATATAATAGAATAGAATAATGTTTTCTTCAGCTAGAATACAGGCTAGTGAATCCTTTCTATATCTAAATATATAATACAGATTTCATTCTAATGCGACTAACTAAATACATATACTAAGCCAATCTATGAACTCTAAGCATAGAATTGAAGATTCGAATTATTGCCTCGAATTTAATAAAATGTGAAATGCTTTAAATGTGTAATGCTTGAAAATTCTGAAAGGAAATTTTATTAATTAAGGAATAATATATGTTTCAGTACAAACATTATTTCGGTTTTGGTGTTATTATTACCTATATTTTACACTATAAGTTGAAGCGAATGCGTTTCTTTCAACAATCATATTATTAGCCGTTCTGAAACGTTTTTATTTGTCACAAAATACAAGCAACGAAATCAGAATTCAATTGGCCACTTAGATTGGTGCAGCTAGTTTAGACGCACACAAATGCAGTTGCCACCATCAAATGTTTACAGAGATGTGTGCGCACACATGTACATACGATACATATGTACTAATATGTACTACGATAACCAATACTGCTAACCCTGAAGTAGAACACTCTGTGCCGCAGCAAGCAGCTCAACCAGCATGCCACACGGAAGCATGTGTTACCACCCATTCGCTGAGAGTTCCATGGAAAGGTGAGCTCATCATAGTAGCTGCTGCTAAAACATAATTTCACAGAAAACTCAAGCAGTTGACGTAATCGAAATATGTACGAGTAAATATGTACATAGATGTATATCGAAGCTAATGAAAGTTTATTTGTGTATTTTCGGTTTTACGTCCGCGACAATTTTTGGTACACAAGGTTCTTATGATGCTGATGCTGTGATCTTAAACTCACAGCAAAGTTGAGAGACCCTCTTAGAAACTTCGAAGCAGCCAGGATTGCTCCGTGTTTTTAGTTTTCATTATTTTGGTTTGTTTACAAATAAAGTGTTGAATATCTTTTTGTGCTGATAACCGATGCCGCTGGTGGTTCGTAAGGTGTTTATTTCAAGATGAGGCAGTGAAGCGCTACGTTTTAAGGGTATTTCGCTGCAGAGTTGACAGCGCATTTTAATACAGCTGGCTGTAACTTGAAGCCGGCTGGAAGAGTTTCAAATGGAGCTCCTATTGTGCTAAAGAAGCTAAATAAGGTGATCGAGATTCGGTGCCTCGTTTAATTTATTGTTTACGGACCGCCCAGAGATTCCTCTTATTGAAATGTATACTGCTCCATGGCTTGGTGAAGTTCCTCAAATTTCCCAGGCTAACAAAAGCATTTTAAAAACTGTTGCTGGACCTTGCAAACCTCAATCTAGTCAGGGGAAAGTGCTTAGACACACTAATTTTAGGGGAATTGGTTGAAATCATACACAAATTTAGCAAAACCGACAATTCAGCAGTCAGTCAGACTTTATGCGAAAATGGAGATCGACATAACATCGAAGCGGTGACAAAATTAGAGAAAGCTGGTTAGTGTGCTGAGAACTGATGTTTTTCGCAATATGATCGATTTCATCCCAATACATAATTGGAAATTATTACACCAGAATTTCAAAACCGCAATTCTTATATAAAAAAGCTCATTGTACTCAGAAGATGTCCGTGAAAATAGTTTAAATAATGAAGTTAGCCAAGATAGTTCATTCAAGAAACTCATATTAAGATGCAAAGAAGCTGGTTTAACTAAAGTTCGAAACCGTTTGCTTCGATTCATTATTAGAATTAAAAAACCAAGGTTTTATTTTAGCTATTATTTTGTTATTTGGTGAAATGAGACTACGACACCATGTAAGTATAAAAATAATGATAACGATAATAGACAATATTAAACGTTTGACTTTTTTGCTTCGTTGATTAACTTGATGAACCGGATTTAAAGAAATTATTTCAAAAAGGTGATTGCGTTTCCCTGGCAATCCTCTTGAAAAATGCATGTACATACATATATATCTATGTAGTGTATAGTACATATTATTAGCTTCCATATAGTTTATATTATATGTGTGAATGTGTGACAAAAAATTATATGACACAAACGTTTAATTTCTGGAAGGATTTTAAGATTTCAAATAATGGTTTCACATTTAATAACATCTTCAAATTCGAAAATTAAACACAGCGGGACCAAATAAGCACAAATATTATGTAAATTTCTACCAAAGGTAGAAGATTCTGTAATTAATTCAGTTATAAAATTTACCCAGCAGGTTTCTTTATTTATAACTTGGTTTTGACTGCCAAGTTTGGCAATCCATTACATTTGTATATGAAACTGTAACGAAATTGTTGGTGAAGGATTTGGTGTAAATTAGAAATGCGAATTTTATCCAGTACAGATATCCATTACATAACAAGTACCCTCCAATAAAGTACCCTCTTGTACTTACTTTGCATTGAAAACGCTGGTGACGATGGCATGCTTCGACTGATTACGTTATCCTCTTGCCCGAAACGTGACGACGGTATCAAACACGACAACATTGGAATGAATTTAATAATCAATTTACAATTGATCTGTCAGTGAATTGTATTTCTCAATAGATTCTCGAAGCATTTGTACAATTGTGGTTTAATGTTTCTTGTTTTTGGTGGATTCGCAAGTTTAGCGCGCAGCCATTTTAGCCAAGAATGAGCTTAATGGGCTCCAGCTGTCGTTTCGGTTTGGGCGGGTCAAAAGCAATGGCGTCGTTCGGTTTCGCGATGAGCGTGTGCTTCTGCAGCGTGTCGAGGTTTGTAATCCGTGTTGGTTTTGTTATTGGGCCTGCATTAAATATTCTTAGATCAGTAGTAAATTTGCTAAAAGATTTCACTTTTTAGCTTCATGATTTTGAATTTATTTTTTGTCTTTTTCATCACTGAATTTTTAGATATTTTTCCACACACACACACACACGCACAAACAATCTGTTAAATTTAGAAGTCGAACATTTTAGTCCAATATATTTGATTTATGTTTCTCTCTGGCTGCTTCGTATTTCGATAATTTTGAAGCGCGGTAAATTTGTGATTTTAAAACATCTTGTTTGTTCCGAGATAACGACCCTCCCGCAACATTCATTCAGAAAACACATGTGTTAACTCCGCGACGTTTTGCTCGCTACTACTACTTATCCGGCGATGCTGTTCTGCTGCTGTGTCGCGTTCTTCTTCGTCGCACGAGGTGGCGGAGGTTGTATGTATGTGCGATTGGCAAATCAACCAAATCAACAGAAGCAGGCAGACCAAACTCTGCAGCCCAACAGCCGTGGAATACAACAATAACATGGGCCTTGAAAAAATGTCCGCGGTGTCTCTGCTTCTCTCTGCTTGCGAGATGTAACAGTACTTAGCTGGCAAAGTAACGGTACCGTTCGTGTGCAGTAGCAAACCAGAACATGTTGTTATTGGTGCTGACAATATTTGTATGCTTTCAGAATTTGCTCTTTCCCTGTTGTGTATGTTTTGTATACAGATAAAAGATACTCTCTCCAATATGAATTTTGAAGTCTGCAGAGTAATAATAGCTTTCCCTGCCCGTTATCAGTCTCTCTCTCTGTGACTATCTCTCTTTCTCTATATGTTTATACCTCGCCCTCTCTTACTAATGCTCTCCATGTGATACTGTGGTAAATAAACTCCCTCACGTGCTCTGTTGTTGCAGTGTAACCACTTTGAAGCTCAACCGTTATTGAGCTCATTGTACTCTTGATTTAACGATTATTTTGGTGTGCGTTTTCAACCCCATGATGCAAATAAGTGGAACTTTGTACGGTTGGTCGCTCTCTTCTGAGTTCTTCAACTCAGAACTTTAGACCAACCTCTCCAGAATCACGTACAGGTATGATCAGGTTAAGGATAATCGCCTTGATAATGTTCATAATCATCATGAATATTATGGTGATGATGATGATGTATCCATATATACTTACACGGATACGTATAATATACTACATGCATTTGCAGAGGCATGAATACATTGCATATAAGCGAAATGTTCCTACAGTTTTCGGAGTTTCCAGCCACTCGCAGCTTATGTAAAATATACATTTTACAGCGCATCATGGGGAACCTTTCTTTGTTAACGTTACAATCTATTCTCTGTAAACCGTCTTAAAGTAAAGAGAAAGAATATACAGTATTATGTTATTGTATATTCTTCGGCATAGACTTTTGACATTTGTACTACTTTTTGTAATAATATTAAACGTTTTTCTTTATATTCAATCTGCATGTACATGCATACATACATACGTACATATGTACATGCATATGTATGTCGATCAGCAGGATTCTTTAAAGAACAGCTTTCTTTTAAACCTCTTTTATGAGCATCGTTGCAATTTGGATGTTACATTAAAAATGAATTTTGTTTATCTTTTGTTAATTAAATAACTGTTTATTATAATACATAACGCTTAAGCAGTTAGTCATACGAAAGCCAAGTATTTTAAGAAGTATATCATTACTCTGAGTTGCTTACACTTCAGCTTAGGTTAGGAATTTGTTCTTTTAGGTCATACTTCTCAATAAAATTTCCCACGCCTCTCAATTTGCCCTTTCCCGGCAAAGCCCTCTCTTGAGTTCATTAATAATCTTTCTCGTCACCCTTTTGCTTCCACAGCATAAGATTAAACACTAACATTCCTCCACATTCAGAGTTAAATGGATATACTTCACTAGTTTTCGCGACGGCCCCCAAAATGAAAAGCGAGCAGTTGATCCCTCTGATAACGAAGAATTTTCTCAAATACAAAAACATCTGTAACTGTAACTCTCTAACAAATAGAGAGTTGAACAGAGTAGAGTTTCTTCCGAGCTCAAGTACGGCCTGTGTTTACTATACTTAAAATGTTCAAATTTGTCGGATTCTAAGACTATATTGGATTCGGTGACTATTCGGAGTAATAGTTGGGTTTGTTTTGTGTTCTTCAAACACGCAAATTCATTTTGGTGCCTCAATGTTATTAAACGGAGATTTTATTTCAGTATATTTGACGATAGATGCTTTACAACATTGCAACAGAAGAGGATGTTTTCAAAGGTATATATGCAATATGATGTTCATTATTTTGGTTCATTGGTCAGTTCATACAAATCCTCAGTGATCTTCTCCTGCTTGTGGATTGTGAACAGCATTAAAGTTCTTAATTAGTTTTGAAATTCCAGTTTCCCACCCAATTCATTTACGACCTGAAATCAATTAATATAATGCCGGTACCAGCAGTTTATTGATATTTTCTCAATAGAGTGCCGGCTGAATGAAGCTATTTTATTTAAGGTGGTAAATAATTCTCTCTCACTGTTGAGAGGACGAAAAGTTTTACATTATTTTTATTTTATATTAATTTTTTATGTTATTGTTTTCTTTTATAAAATTGTTTAGTGGAAATTCTAGCACGCTAATGTATTTATAATTCCTAATAAGCTTCAACACGCTTTTGTACCTTTGTCGACTCTAAGAAACAATTTGTTCCTCTACTCTCTGAAACAAATACTCCAGTACAGTAAAAAAGAATACAGTTTTTCACAAAAAAGAACACAACTCTAAGCAAGTTGGAGGAATAACGAATCTACACAAAAAGCATGACGAGTGTCTCATCCCTCAGCTGTTGGTTGACGTATGCACAATCAATGTCAATTGTTCGCAACCAGGACACAAAAAGAAGGATATATGTATATTGGTTTAAATCTTCCTTGCAGTTTCATATCTTTGTATATTTTGTACATAGCACTCATTCACAGCGTTATAGAGCTGAGGTTAGATAGACCAATACGGACAGATCGATATTACGAACAGAATATCAATCGAAATTCTTTATTTCAAACGCTTTCCATCTGCTCGGGAACTCCTTTGAAAGGACTATTGAAATTATTACGAAATTATTGGGAGCAAATACGGGCGGCTTCACTCAAATGTATTTCCCCTTATGGAAGTCCTATGTTTCAAAATCTATCCTTCGGCAGCACTTCGAAGGTGTTCAACGATCTTCTTGCGTACGATGCACAGTTAATTTTGGCTCCTTCTCAAAGTGATTGAAATTCGATAGTTTCCCATTTTCCAGGTTTATTTGTCTAGTGGAAATCAAACCGATTCTTTTTGTAGTTTTAAAGCACGGCTGATCAAATAAAGTGAGAGGCATAAAATTGATATTTATATACATATACTCGTATGTATACCAGGAAAGCGAAAAGGATGTTCGCCTGACGGGAATTTAATAACGGCTTCGAACTCTTCACCGCCTGCTTCTGTCTTTAATAGCAAATAATTCGCAACTTCAGAGCGCTGTTTTCGTTTAACGTGCGTCAAAACTTTAGAAGACAAACACTGGATAAATATATGTACAGATTTGAAATACAAAAACTCCATTGCGCTCGTTTTGCCAAAGGCACAAATAAAAACACGTACGCACAATGCAGACGCAGTGACGTGCGTCGATGCTAGTACAAATTTACCTTGATCCTGTTTTGATTCATTGAAAGAATGGGAATAGAAATTTGGAAAAGTGAACAAACAATAAGCCGATGATGAGGTGCATGCACACTATGCATGACGTGAAAAGAGGGTACCGGCACCATCAACATCCAGAGAACGGTACAACTTCTCGCACACGAATGCACGATGGCACGATGGCACGCGACCTACCTTATTCCTTAAAAAGCGGACTACAACAAGGACATTCGCAGCATTAAAAAATTTCAATCGGATTCAAAGCATTAGCACACGAAAGGAAATCCAAGCGAACCCTATGAAAACGTTAATAACGTTCATCGCGTGCCCATGACTCGAACTTTAACTTTATTGAAGGGCCCGAATTACTCAGTGATTTTAACTTTGCTGCTTCTGCTCCTGCTTCTGCTCCTGCTTCTGCTTACCGGACCCCTATGCGACCGTGTTTCCGCGCATGGTTGTCATTTTATGAACCGCTTTTGTTTGCTTTGTAGTCTTGATTCTTTTCGGTTTTCCTCAATCGAACGTGCAAATTCATTCACAGTCTGGCGTTTTCAAAGGGATGCTACTGTAGATTTTTACTGCTGTTCTTTTTCATGGTGATGGTGGTAGTTTCCCCCTCTTAATGAATATAAAAATAATCATCACCGTCATCCACCTTTACCCAAATTCGAGTCATTATAGCACTCTATGTGAGATTTTTTCTATATAATTAAACCTGTATTTTCGCAGTGCAAAATCTGTTACGATTCTCTGTTTGAGAATATTCTACAGTGGAACAAATATCCATATTGCCACTCACATTTTAGCGATTGACTTCATTTAACTAATAATAAGATAGACTACTATATTCAGCTCTGCTCGATACTCTCGTATGCTGTTGAAAAAAGTTTCTTACAGTTTTTGCTTGCTTATAGTAAAGTTTCGTTTAATTCGTTTTTTCTATATCGAAATTGCTTATTTGTTTATTATTAAATTGAAATACAAGTACACCACAAAAGTTAAAAATCTTAAAGTAGGCATAAATCATACTTGATATATTGAGAAGATTATTGAAATTAAACATAATTAAAATAATGCCAAAACTACAATTGGTACAACTGTATGACAGAAATTGGTGAGAATTTTAGGAATTATGGTATAAGAAAGAAAAGAAGAGGTGTAAACAAATATTAAGATGCTAATAATGATATTAAGTACTAAAAAGTAACTATACTGAATGGCGTTTAAAGGAAGTATTGCAGTATTGCTAACTTCGTGAACATTATCTGGTGACGCTCCGATATGAGACAAGAGTGATTGAGGTTATTTATTTATAACAAAGCTAGAATTTAACATACATACATACATATATATCAATATTTTAATTGGAGTTTCACATTCATATACCCACTGTGCGCCCAACACTTTCACTTTCCTTGTGTCCTTAGACGGAAACTGCTGATTGTGCAGCGAATTTGAGCGACACAGAATAAGTAGTACACAAGGTAAAACTGGCATCAAATCCACACTGATGGATTTTGTATGCGTAGAGATTTAATGATTATCGCTGCAGCACATGCGATGTGTCCCAAGCACTCGGGTTTGGCCATGATTTAGGGGATGCATAATGAAAATTAAGCAAATAGAAGTGCAGGATCAGAAGTGTTTGAAGCAGCAAAAGTGCTGCCAATTAATCTCATCCCATTTTCTTTTATTTTAAAAATATTATAATATTTTTTCAGGATTCATCTTTGAAAATCTCGTTGAAAATCATCGAGTGTACTTTTTTTCGCCAGATTTTCTTTTTAAATCCGAAATATAAAAATTCTTATTGATGGATTGGGCTAAATGGATGACCCTAAAAGTATTTAAAAAGGTGAGATAATAAACTATATAAAAAAGATAGTTTTTCACATATAAACGTAAATATTAGGAGCAAGCCGAAGTAAATCACGAAATCAATTTTTTATCCTTCAATTTTGAATATCTTCACTAAGTATTGGTTGAAATGTTGCGTGGGAGCAAATAAAATAATACTTATTATCCTTTTTTACTCCGATATATATGAATAATTTAGGTCGTTATACCATTCATTAGTCACCAAGTTATTATAGGAAAGAAATATATTATTGGAATATATTTTCCTCTTCCATTTTCAGATACGAAGTAAATAAATGTAAATACTTTGAGACATTTAATAGTGAATTTTAAGACAGATTAATTAGATTGCTTGCTCTTCTGAAGCATTTTACTTGTGTTCTAGAGCACTAGCTCTATATTTGTTGCCAGTTTGCAGATATTTCGTATACAAATCTGTACGGAACGCTGTTATTTTTAACACAGCCACACTCTGACAAAATCACGATGCCTTTATTCGTGCTCATCAACTTAGCAGAGAGCCATACTGTTCTCTATAACAATTCTCCCCTCAGCAGAATCCATTCGCTAGCCTATTATTTATTTACCTTACCTCAGTATAATGCAATTTAGTTAGGGTTGCAAACGGACATGCTAGTCCACAGCGTGCGTGCGTGTGTGTTGAGAACGCTTAGACGCGACACCTTTATATTGCCAACAGGCAGGCTTGCCAGATCGCAACCATACTCAGTCGGAGTAACCACCACCAGCATTAATCCTTCTGTTGCCATGCTTCTTTTGCACGCGTTGTTCACGTAGATTTGCATTGTTTTGCTGTCAGACTTTTTTCTCTTTCGTTTCTCTGAAAATTTCTACGATTTTATTTGATTAATTGCATGCGTTCCGCTGTAACGATTTTTACGACATGGTTACTTAAAATTATAACGTGCGTATACATATTGTTATAAAGAACTGAATATTCTTGTAGAATTAATGCCGAATGTAAGTATTTGCAGTTAAATTATAATACATTCTAAATTTGAAAATCAAGTAAAAATTGCAATTTTTCAATAAATTGCTAAAAAATGTCTACGTATTTCATGTTGTTTCAGCTAGGTTATGTACCTTGAAACATTAATGTTTTCGTTCTCTTATGTTTTTAAAGAAATTAGTAAGAATTCCAATTCATTGGATGTTTTAAATACTGGAAAAACTATTTCGAAACACATTTCAAAACGCTCATAAAGACGCAAGTTAATAATTAGCTCGATAACAGATTGGCTATGATTAATCTACAATAAAAGTACATTTTTATTATTAGAAGTTACATTAACCTGAATTTAATGCTTTATGTAGCACTGACTAAATCAGGGTTACTTTAATTTTTGTAACGAATAACTTCATACTACATGAATTACTCTCACTAGCAGAAATTTGCGAAAGTCATCATCATCAACACACTTTTTGGCTTTGTGATATTTCTGCAGAATACCGTAGATATCAAATGCATCTACCAACTACCACAACAACTACGACAGCAGGAGCCGGAGCCGAAGCCGGAGTTGTAACCCTTTTTTCTGTTGGGAGCTACCCTTCTACCCTTCCACTGGGTGACAGCCAGTGGCAATTTCTATTCTGACAGATGGTGTGTCTCGCGGGTTGAACTTGAGTCACGTTGGGATGCGCTGCAATGCGGTGAGCAAAGCTGCTGTATTTGGCACACGTTGCTTTTCTTTATTTTATTTACGGCTTATGTTTTTCTGCTGTCCTGCCCTGCCACGGATGACGTTGGCTGCTGATGTTGATACAGATTGAATTTCGATTTTGTGGTTATGGTAAAAGGATATGCAAGCTGGTTGATATGCAGCAAAAACCAGTTTAGTAGCTGCGCAAACTGTGCAGAAACTACATACACATTTGTATATAATTTGAGAAATGCGGGTGCCCTAGCATGGGCATGGGCCGCCCCCATCGTATGTGTCGACTAGTGGTTGGCGTTCGGATGTTGATACAATTTTTCTACGTTCCTCGGTGACGTAGTTTTTGCTCCCCTGTGGTTTTACTTATGCTTTATGTGGATAATTTGATGTTTTTTGGGATCTTCTTTTTCTCCGTTGACGCGCTTGGATGATTGCACTTTAGGTACACAAACACCATTTAAACCCACTTCCTACGCTCGGATTTTTAGCTACAGTTTGTCGGAATTCGATTTATGTAAGCATGCATGATTGCATTTAAGTCGGACGGAAGACACATTTCGGTAGTTCAAATAGCTTCGGTTCTGAAGGAATGAGTTCATAGTAAGCCTTAATTTACTATTCTACCCGGACGCGCTATAAAATATTTCCTTCCAGCGTTATAATTTACAATACTATAATAGCTCGAAACTACACACCTATGAATTTTGATTTATAAATATGTAATTGAGTTTAATTCCTTTCATCTTGCTTTTCTACTGGCATCAAACTGAGTAAAAAATCTGTTTTTGCATAATAAATTCTACTTGCATCCATATCTAGGGTTTATTCTCCACAGTAGCGACATTAAATTATTACTAGTAAATTAATTAGCTTTACAAGCATGAAGATTCTATTTTTAAGTATTCAGGTATCCGTTTTTAAATTATAATATTTTTCTTATTATTTAATTACTGATAATTTTAATCAGGAAATACGAAATCGTCATTATTACTGTTACAAATCAAGTTGATCGAACAGTAAATATGAATTCATATATAAATAAACGAAGTCAGTAGTATGTATTAATAACACAATAGTTAGTTTGTTTTTCTATGGCATGGCAAATATTTAAGGTACGAACAGAACGGTTTCGAATACGACGGAATCAATTAACCGTGCTATTCGAGGGACGCCTGTACTATATTAGATGTTGTCAGCTTCCCGTGCTATTAGCTCAGACACAACCTATTGTTTGCAGGAAGGATCTTCAAATATTAAGTGCAGTGATAAAGCCAGAGCAGCCTCAAACAGAATCTCTTCATCGAAGGGCACGTTTGTCGAAAGGTAATAACACTATAGTATGTAACCATGTGCATTTACCTAAAATTGACAGCGACAGAGATAGAAACAGCAGCACAGGCAGCCAGAAAGACAACAATACTCGCTCTTTAATTTAATTGCAGCCATCAAGTGGCAAGCATTTAGACGAAGCAACGAAACTCTGTGAGGTTTCTGCGCATTCTGTGCACATGTGTCTGCCAAATGTTTTCGGTTCACGTTATGGTATGATAAAGCCACTAAGAGCAACCAAGGAGAGCGAGAGTGAAAGACAGAGCGACGAGCACTTCATTTAGGTGTGAACTGATCCCTTCTGATATGTTTTTTGTTGCCGGTCGAGGGGGTTCGCAAGCATACAATAAGAGGAACATCTAAACAAGATTAAAATAAAGGTGTGGACACATATGTTTGGGTCAAGCCTCCCGGTGTTGTCACTCTCCTCCCGCTGTGCAGAAGACCTTATCAAGAAGTGATCATTCACATATTTCTTCTGGTGTCTTCTGTTAGTACGTTTTTAGGTAAGCAGGTAATAATTTGTTGTACTTATTTTGTATATCCTATCTGAAGGTGAAGCTGTATAACCAGTGCTTAGTCTTGCTTATATAAATACGTATATTATTCTTATAATTTATTATATTATATCACATTTTATTATATTCACAGGCAAACAAATAGGAGTGATCAGTAATAAATACATATGTATATATTTTCTCTTTCAGTTTACTGTTTTGTACTGTCTTTACATTCAATATAGAGTATAAAAAAGGATCAATAGGTTAGAAGACAATATTCAGGATGTGATTTTTATGTTCTCCTAAAGTAAACCATATCCCGGTTCAATTTAATGGGAAATGCACGAAAGTGTTCTTTTTAAATAAAGTACCTTTGGTTTTGGCAGGTAGATATTCGTAGAGCTATGGCAGGTAAGTGGGCAATATCGGTCAACGACTACGCCTACTTTTTATACAGAGAATACAAGTACCTATGTTTTTATCCTGTTAAATATGGTATATTAGCATATGTTTTGAAGTCAATGTCCATTTTAGAAATCGTAAATATCAAGTATTTCACGCGTTAATCGCGTCTAAATCATGGAGTTACGCACTGGAATTTTCTGAGTTTCGTCACCACGATAAAAATAACCGGTGATTAACATCGATGTGGGTGGAGCATTCATTCCCGTTCTCAAAATTGCGGTGCGGGGTGTTAACACCATTGGTTTTGCCATCAGTAAGCGAATCTTAAAAACCTCGGTCTCATTTTAATGATAATCCAAAAGTTTATTTGAACCGCTCCGACACTTGTGTAATGTTAAGGCCCATGTTACTGATAAGTGTAAATGTTAGTTAGTTAGTCCATCTTTTCCGGATTTGTGAAAGTAGGTGCTTGGGGTAGAACGAAGGAAATTGTTGAAAAGGATCATTCAAAACTAAAGTTCATAACCGGGAAGATTAAGTTATCAAAGACGAGAGTAACATGAAAAATCTCCTCCCAACCGTCAAATCTCTCCGAACTCGGAAAGACATACGAGTTGCAGTTGTGTAAGATATACGAGTGCTTGGCTGAAATGAAATATGTACTTTAATCAGACGAAACTACGACCAATAAACATTGGAAAAACATACAGAGCAAACGTTTTCCTTCATTGTTGAAATAAAACCCTTTGATTAAAAAGTAAGATACTCAGCAGTTAATTTTGACTGAAACTAAAACTAATGCACATCAATAGTTATTTTTGAAATTTTTGCTCCGGAAATTTGAATTCAAACAATCTAAACAAAAGACAGAATCTTTGAAACAAATATGCAAATATATACATATGTATGTACATGTAACTTAAAAAGCACAACTGTCTTTGTGTGGGTACACTTGTAGTTCACATCCATCTGCATATATGAGCTTCTCTGTTTATGATACGGTGAGTTGAAAAGAGTTCTTAAAGTCCTTGAAGTCGTATTGGCTAAAATAGCTTTACTGGAACGACAAAGTTTTGCGCTTCCTTTCTTAGAAAGTAGAACACAAGAAAGGATTGCAAAGGATGCAGCATGCCTGTGGCAAACTCTCTGAAAATTGAGTACATTTAAAAATTTTGTAGTTTTTGTTTAGCCAACAAAAGTATAAAAGTTCAATTTACAAATCGTTAACTGACGCAATCGTAAATCGACGCTGAAGCAGGTCCTTCACTGGGGTTTTCACTAGAAACCCCATGCATGTATGTACAGATTTGCAGTTTTTGCCATTACCTTTGAAAGCGTCTTAAGCTCAGCGTTGAAACTTTTGGGAAATACTAAAATTTTGAAAACACCATTTCAGTGTTTTCGCTCGGTAATGTGTTTGTTTTCCTTCCATGGAGCGGGTGATCACTTCCGGCTGGCGCACGCCATATTTAAATCTACTTGAGATGTGAAGGCGCACTTCCGATTACGATTGAAAATATTTGTTCGCAGTTGGATGATTTGAACTCAGCAGCTCCTCGTTCGTAGTCCTTGTCATCGTACCATTCGGTGGTATGTATGTGCTTTCACGTGGCTGTAAGTTGGGGCGAGTTGTTCTGTATTGTTAGCGGAAGTGATTCTGATATTGTTTAAATCAACAAATGTACAGAAAAAGTACGGCGGGGTAGAAATTATTGCTTTAGTATTATAGATTGTTTCAACTATTTGAAGAGTTTGTATAGAGTAAGAGTAGTTATTGAATTCCATAAACTTTCATATTCCATAACGTATAATTGTAATAATATGTAATATAATTATTATAGGTAATATATTTCCATATATGTAGTTTAAAAATTGTGAAGGTTAATAGTTGGGTATTTTAGTATGTACGACTTTATTTATTATATATAGGGATTATTTTATGTGTTGACAGATTTGGTGCCTTTGGCCACAGGTCTTGTAGGCTAAACTTATTCTTTAGTCTTTGTGTAATAGGAGCTAACTTTCTCTTATAGAGTTTGGTTTTCATTGATTTGAAGTTTTGATTATTGAAGTTTATGTTTACGCATAAACCTCATGTTTTTTATTTATTTATTTTCATAGATATTTGCGTTATTTGTATGTGTTCCACCTCGCGTCTAGTCCAAAAGACTTCACATCAAGTTGAAAAGGTAGCGAAGTTTATACTTTGGTCTTTAAGGCAACATCATCATTTTATCATTCTCCTATTTTAGATAGATCTCGGTGTTCAACAAATATTTCCCAAAGCAATTTGCAGACATGCAGTGAAACTTCTATTTGAAGAAAATTGAAATTAATGTAAAGTAGAACTAAATGCGGATAAGAAATACACACGGGTTTCATTTGCCGAACCCAAGAAGGCTGGGTTACATGGTAGTGGATATTCAGTTCTGGCAGTGGACGGAAAATGCGGATAGTGACTCTCTGCATGTGGTGTCATATCGAGGTGTCTATAGAGTTTCGCGTAAGTTTACAAACTTCTGCAGTTAGTTTCACTCTGCCGCTGTATTCTTCCAGTGCTTGTATTCAGACGTGCAATTACGGATTTCCGATTCATTCTACCTAAAACGATTCTAGATAAATATTAAATTTTATCCTTACACGAATTCTACTGATTTCTCTGGATTTTGTAATATATTTATTCTTGACAGATTCCACATACAGAGAATTTTATGGAACTTTTGAAAATAAACGGTTTTGGGCTATTGTTGGTTTTTTCTAAATAATGGTATTTGAGAGAATCTTACTGTCGCAAATATAGTTACATTAGAAAATAGTTGAGCATAATATTTATATATATGGAATTTGGAAGGGAAAGCTAATGGATCGAAATCGAATATAAATGAAGTGAATATATAGTAGTATTTGGCGAAAAATGTGTCCGGGATTTCTACAGTAGCCCTTTAGTAGTCTTGTGGTAGCGAATTTCAATCTGCAGATGACAAGTTGAGCAACTGGGTTCATTATCAATGAATCTCCATTAGAATTTTCGGCGCACAATTCATATTAATTGTTGTGGCAGAGAATTGGTTCATATACATTAATTTTCACGTCCTTCACATGGTGGCGGCATCTGTCTTACTATGAAGCATTTATTTTATTGGACATGAAAGTGCAGTTCTCTGAAGTTTGATACCCTTTTCGTGACTGTCTTCCTGTGGGAGCTTGGGTCTTACAAGTTATGTTAATTTTTCGGAAGGACTTACAGCACATGTGTTTTAAGGATACCGCTCACACTGACTTGTCGCCTGTCACTTGTACTCCTTTCGGATATTTTTTAGTGTTAGCATTGTTGTTGTTATGTTCATTGTCTTAATATCCTGGGGGATTCAAAGCTTATTAAAGAAAGCATCTACTTGCTGCCAAGGAATATAAATACTACAATCTGTATGTTGACTCTTGGACAACTGTGTAAAATATTTGCATGTAAAAAGTTCTGAACTGAATTTCTTGAAGGGAAACTTTCACCTATCTGTCCATATATATGTAAGTATGTATAAATAGTGCTATAAATAATGTTGCCAGGAGCAACATGAAGTTTAAAACATGTCTAAGAAGAAGTAAGAAAACAAGCAGTGACAATTTTTTATTATCTCGGTTAGAAGAAATCTTTGAGAGAAGACTCTCTTCCGCTTTCATGTGCCGGGAGAAATATTTTTATTTTTTAAAACTACTGACCACAGCTGCTGCTTTCCTGTGGCAGGCTTTAAAATTAAATTTCGCATTCGACGAGCGCCATCTGGTGACGGTGGCCGTCTTGCCGTCTTTACTATCAACAAACACAACATGTATTCAGATCTTTGATGCCTTTTTCATGCACCCTTCTGCGAAACATTGTTCTTAAGAATTATTATGTGGGTTTCAAGAATTCAGCCACTACTACACAATTGTCCACCCCGCATCGAGTAGATCCTTGGGATTAAATGTACCATGGGAGTAACCGCTCTTAACCCCTTTCAAAACTTTATCAAGCAGCAACATTTAGGTGTGTCCTCGTTGATTTGAAAATACAAAATTTATCAGTATCACACACACATAAGAACTAGAACTTAACATCATGGCAGAAATTATCTTAGCCGTCAACTACTGGCGCCTGCTATATAATTGTTAAATGTTCTGTTAGAGAAAACTACGGATACGGTCTTGAAGGGTAGGGTTCTTGAGTTGCCTTACCAGATGGACACCTTCTTAAGTAGGTAAATGAATTAAGCTTCTGAGGTGAGCTTCAAAAATGTCTACAAAATTTTAAGGAAGCAGACTTTGCCAAGGAAGGTCGCATGTGTAGCGCACGCTATTTTATGGAACGGTTTGGTGCTGGTCAGAATTTTGTCCCGGGTTGGAACGCAATACAATTAATTTAAAGTATTTTTGGTAAAGCTAGTATAAAGCTTTCTTAATTGAAGTGCTAGATGAAGGAATAACAATCAACCCAATTTCAGGCTTGAGGTTGAGAATAGCAAGAGAAGAGAAACAGAAAGAAAATGGCAAGAAAACTTTCATGCAGTCAGCTTTTCTGAATAGATTAATATTTGCTCATGTGTGTCCAATAAATTCCAATTAATATTAGCCTAGAAGGTGTAAGAAATATGCATGAGGTTCATAGTTTAAATGTACTACAGTACAGAGGAGTAGCACACAAAAGTTTAAAATTAAAATTAATTGTAGGGAAAGAACGCATTTAAAGCATTCGATTCAAGTCGTCTGGTTGAAGTACAATTTGTAAGTATTCATATTTTGAACTGGAAAACATTGGAAACATTTGCGTTAAGAAATTTTAAAGGTCAAGAAGATTAGATCAGATCGTGACAAATAAGAGAAAACGATGAGTACATGCATTTGTCATATTATTCTGCGTTAATGTGCTTTTTAAGGGTAATTTCGCTTCAATAGATTTGTATTGTATCAATCATCTCCTCAATTAATTAATAATCGGGAAATCTTGCAATTGATAAGAAATGAAACCTAAATGTTTAAAGATAGATATAGCGTTTGCTTAATTGATTTTCTAAAATTCAAGTTTATTAGATTATTAGAACCCTCTAGATTGTACAGTAGAGATCGTGCTTGTTTTTAAAACACATTTTTATACATAACTTATCCAGAAAAAGCTAATAAATCCAATCACGATAAAAGCAATGAAAGCAAAATAAAATCCTCCAAATCCAAAACAAATCCTTAGTCAGGTAAAAGTTGTTGGACATTTGAAACAATTCCTGTATTTTTGAAGATTTGTGTTTACAGATTCAAACTTGACTGTACTCTGATTACTTTTCGTATACTCGGATCAAATTTAATTTGCGCGCATGGACAAAGGGTATCTGAAGACGTATTACCGCACAGCGGAACACAGCATGAAGGTGAACTATACAAAAGGTGCCTTAATTTGGATAATACCTAATCCATCGCATAAAAGAGGACAGTGTAAATGTTCCATAAGATATCCTATATATTTCAAACCTGTGCTAGCGTATTTACATTGAATCCTTCCCTGCCTCCAGTAGCTTTCTATTAGAATGCCAGCTAGCAGTTTTCCTTTTTTATTCTTTGTGATTTGTTGTTGTGCGTGCTTAAATGCTTTCTTATTGGCTGCTGCTGATAATTTAATTTGAGATTTCCCGAACCAGCACCGATTTAAATGATGCCAATATTACTGTTTGTATAACGTGGAAGCGGTAACAAATGAGGGCATTGAATGAAGACATTACCGAGCATAGGAGACTCCAACCAAAACGAACGAAACGAAACGAAACGTAAACAAGAAACCTAACGAAACACTGGTATTTTGGGACCAATGAAATGTTGCAATTCTATTATTTTAAATAGTATTCATCTGGTGCTGCTTTTGTTGTTGTCCGCTTCTTGTCCTGGTCCGATTGCACAGATGTCGCCCTCCTTCACTTGAGGTTGGCTGTGAGGTTGCGTTTCTTTAGTTGTAATCCTTGCTCGTTGTGTGATAAAAATAAATGAAAATGTATTCAAGCGGATGCGTACTGGAATCCTTAATTCATGCTTCGAGAATTGCCGTTTGAATGAAATTAAGTGAAGATTAGTCTTGGATTCCAAGAAATAAAAATCGCACATTTCGCTTTGTTTTGAATTGCTTTGGCACAGGAGGTGGAATTAGGTTCTTTAGTGTGTTTCTCATTTAATTTTCATTTGATTTGTTCGGTGTGATGAGCGCTGTTCAATTATAAGCTACATTAAACTGAATGTTATGCTTAGATTTATAAAGTATGTTCGAGAAATATATGTACATGATCTATATGGTGAGTAACAACTGTATGGATAGAAGTATGCAAACAGACAATAGGTGTATATCAGTACATGCATTAAATACATAATTGAAAATAAATGATCCGTAAACCTACGAGTATATCATTATTTTCCTACATGATAGAGAACGATTATAATTTTTCCATTAATATTTAATTTTAGTTATTTACACAAAGATTTATTTGAAATTCATTTTTAATGTAACAACAAATTAACATTTTTTTACTTTTAGGTTGCACGGGCAAAAGACAGTCTTAAATGGTTATATTGTTAAATCTATAAACTTCCTGAATAAAATATTATAATACATAACATACAAAATTTTTTAATTTGTAATAAAAATTCCTATAATTCAATAAGTCAATACTTGCTTTCTAAAAATGACGCCCCGAGATTGTGTCGCCCGGGGCGGACCACCACTCCCGCCCACTCTGGCTACGCCACTGTATTAATAACCGTCTGTGATTAAATGTGATTATAACCATTCCTTATTCCTTATAACCACATATTTCCTTTAGTTTCAGTTTGTTTTTCATTACCATCAATCAAAAAACTAGATTCAAATAAATACTAAATTAAAAATATTACTCCTATTCTTATTATATGTATTCCGTCAAGTAAGAGTTTCGTTCTTCATGTCTTCAGATGTCATTTCGGTGCGGTGCTCATTTTCATCTTCATTGACATATCTGTCGTGGAACAAACCAGTAATTTCGGTTTATTTTCCCAGGAGCGAACGGTATGCTGATGATGCTAAGTAAACTCCAGACGTAAATTAACAACAATAAATGCAGTCTTCGTAGCTTGCAACATCGTCCCCATTATACTCGGAGCAATTTTTGAATTGAATGGATCCTCCAGGATTGACATCTTGCTATATGTATATGATTCCTTACTATTTATTTTTCAATGATTGAAAAGGTCTGTTTTCTTATATTTGCATTAATCATGTCATATTGTCTAGAGCTTTTGTAGCAGTACATGAGAAATTGACGGCAAATATTGAAGTTTAGTTTTTGTTTAGTTTAGTTTAATATTTTGAATTTAGTATATACTGATTATATACGATAGATTCTCAATAAAATATATATGTATGCTACTGCTTTTTTAGTTTTATACTGTTCCTCATGTTAATTTAGTACATTTTTTATTTACATCCTGGTTGCACTCACCAAAACTATCAAAGCTGAAACCCGATCATTGGGTTTGCTTTAATTGTTTTATCATTTGAGCCATTTGTTTTAAATTATAAATTTTCCTGTTCAATTAATAATAATAATAAAAGTTTAATAATAATAATAAAAGTTATGGTACCTTAATTTCCTTTCGAGTAAAGGAAGGGATCGAAAGAGGTTAAGGTTATGTTATCTTATACGACATTTTGCCCGATCAACCCTTGGTATCTACTTCCTCAAGTGGCTTAAAATCAGTGGAGTGAACATGGTGTAGTCTATCGTCCAAAAACCCGGCCAGGCACAAGGAGTATTTAAAAATTTCCGGTTCTTTCCAAGCAGCATCTGCAGACTTCAGATTTCACACTGCGCAACTCTTCAGATGTACTCTGAGTTCGCCAAGTCCTGTTATTTATTTATCTTTTTATGTATGTTTTACTATTATTCATAGATGTATATTGCAACCTCGGTCTCTTTAGGGACATTATACGGTATCTTTAAGTCCTTTCCAAAAGTTCCACGTCTGATGATCTTTGCACTTCTTATTTAGCGCATTCCATGTAAGTATTGGGCTTAAAAATTAAATATAATCCTCCTGATTTATTCTTGGTACCACAAGGATCCAGCCACATTGAATGATCCTCGCAATTGATGATGCGAAAATTATTTAATACTCAATAAACACTAAAAACTTTTTGCAGTTTTATATATTAAATTCCAGAGCAAGGAAATAAAAAAGTAATAAATTAAGAAATGAAAATTCGTCTACGAATTAACTACGCTAAAATAATAATAATAAATTTTAACGCTAAAATAAGAGTTCTAAACTTAAAGTTTATTCAATATCTTTACCTATTTTCCTTTAATTAATTAAAAGACCAGCAAGTAAAGCAGTCAACGAACCCTGCTTCATTTACGGTGAGTTCATTAAGTAATTAAACATTACTTTTTGAACTTTTTTAAAATCCACAAATTTCTTTGTACTGAATTAATTTGGTTACCCAGTTTTGTTGACTCATCCTGAACTGAAGCCATGATGCTGTAAATCATAATCTGAGTACAATATAACCATCCGCGGCAGACGGGTGTTGATTTTCAAATCCGCTGCTGACTACGCTGTTAATGACGTCAGGACTGTAATTATATGTATAATTAAAAAACCAAAAAACAGGAAAGCAAGACTTCGTATTTCAAAGATGAATAACGTGCTTTGGATTTTAAATATTAGGAAGTCTCTTTTGAGATATCAATGAGTTATTGATCTCATGGGTCATTGATATCCATAGCTCTCTGCATTTATTCTGAGATCATGAGAGGAATATTTGGTCGTACTCAATCAACCAAATCGTCTTGCACACAAGAAATCTCTGCATCAACATTTTGCGTTTAGATTCTTTTCTATGCTTAGCAACATATGCATGTTGATAAACAATGTTTATGTCCTGAGACGTAATACCTGATATCTTTTAATGCAGATAAAATTTCGTCTCCATTCTTTTTTGTGCAATTTAGAAGAAAAATACCTACAAGCCGGTACGTTCCATTGAAATTGAATAAAGGGAACAGACGCTAGAGGGATGGAACCTTTTTCGTGTCGCCCATTTATATATAGATATAACTGTATGTTAACTTCCGTTCGAATAGTAAAAACAAAATGTTGCCAAATGTTCGCCAATTATATTACTAATAACGTTGCTAATGTGTCAACACTTTAAGCATTAATAAAATTATGACGACTCTCTTTTGTCTATTAACTCAAAAACTTTGCCAACATGATCTCCGTCGGAATGTTTCTAAAGGATTTCGCCCAGCGACTGAACAAAGAATCTCCGGTCACTCCAGCTATGCTTATGTGGTACTTATATAAAATGAGTGCCAAATTGCCGTAATATTTCATATATTTATACTCTCGTTTATGTATGTACATTATTGCATATTCTAAGCGTTTAGGCCACTGGCTTGCCAGGATTCTTGGGTTGTGCCATGATTGTTAGTAGCGCATGTTTCTGTCACAAGCTTTCCTCTTGTTCCTTCTGTCATTGTAATATTTGCAACAACTTCCTGTTTGCTTACTTTATTAAGTAGCAAAAGAAAACTGTCTACTTATGCGTCTTGGTGCAAGGAATGTGGGCAGACTATTTTAGACAAGAATATTTATTTTGCAATATTCGTTTGGGAACTCTTGCAGCGTGTAAGCCAAGAGTATTTCACATCTTTCGTATTTATCATCCTTATAATTGTACGATAACGTTGTGTCGTCTGTATTACACAAAGCAAAGTTTCCGACAGATATAATAAAATCTATGTAAATGCACACATTTTATAATAAACGCAGATAATGGGTAAAACTTAAGAAACAGCTTTAATTAGGCAGTAATTTTTGAATGTGAAGGGAAACATTAAAGCAATAGAATGAATATTTGAAAAATAGAATATATCTGGCAACTTTAGTTATCACATTTCCTTTTGTTGTTTTCTTCTGTATTACACTTTACACTTTCACTACTAGTTTCGTTAAGATTTATGGTTTAATCTTTGAATATTCGAACGTTCGGTTTCACGAATAACGGCAACGGTTGTCCAATGTGTCAAATCTCAGAGCTGGAATGTATAAACAGTTTGCAGTTTGAAGGTCTCTAGGTTTACTACCTTCTTTTCAATTCGTTTAATTCGGTCCCAATATTTATGCGACGTCCTTTTTCAAACGAGAACTTTTATTTCTTTAGTGTGGAATGTCATTTTACAACACCCCCTTATAAACGCAGACGTCAGTCAGTCAGTCAGTCACTCATTTCAAATTCACTTTTTGTCTCTTCTTCAGCCACCGTAATTCAGATTTCCATAACTGCTGACAGAATATCATCGCGTGTAAAACCACAGAACAATCATTATTATCGTCATCGTCATAAATTCTACACGAAGGGACAATGAAAAAAGATGAAAAATTAGAAAAACTGTAAATAAAAAATTATATTGCAGGCAATTTAACGTGCGCTGCTTTGGTATCCGTTCCATTCCACAGGCGCGGAGTTTTCAACACTTAAGAAACTGACGAGGGATGTTTTTTTAAGAAGGAAACCTGTGTTAATTTGTACAGATAAAATTTTTTCGAATTATTTTTTAGCGGTAATGTGATAAAGAGAATCGGCAATATTTTAATAAAACCTCTTATGCATGGAAAACCTTCTTATTTATTATTTATGTATCATATGACAAGAAATTGTTTGTTTATCGAGTGAAGTGTGTCAAATCGAGACTGGAATTGAGCACACTTCCACTGAAGTATGATACATCAAGGAACGATCGTCATCAATATGCTAAAATCGAGAAATGCACTTTTACTTCATCGATTTTTTGTTAATTAAGTACCAAGATATTTGTCATATTAGTATAAATTAACAGCTCTTTGTGACGTTGGGTTTATTCAGGTTGTATTTTCTAACCCTTTCATTTCATAACATAAAACGCTTTACTTTTTATTACATTTTGTATATTTGTGTGGCTTAAGATTTGGTAAATCTTTATTAAGTATGGATCCAAATTAAATAACACTAGAGCTCTGAGATCCTTCCATATGAAAGATATAATATAGAGTATAGGAATCTATTTATGTTACACAATGGTTTTTGTTCTGAAATTAATTGCAGTGTATCAAGTGAATTTACAAATGTCGAAAGTTAACGCTTGTCTTGTACGCTAAAATGATTGTTGTTATTCTTCTAGAAACCTCTCAGCAAACATTTTCCCAGTCATTTACATTTTCATAGTGAGCTCTGAACATAAACGGCACTGTTGAAAAAAACCACTATGTAGAATATTTTATTTGTAATGGTTATAAAACCGTAAAAGTTGCTCTGTGGCAGGTTCTGCTTTTATTTCGTCCGAATAAACTTTAAGTGCTCAAGATTTTAATTGTTTGCAACTATTCAGGAGAGTCTGACAATTTTGAGGGGTTACTTTTTTATATTGTGCAATGATTTCAAATCGCTGTAAGTGATGGACGCCAGATATTTACGTTTCCCCAACGGCTAATAATACATAACAATATAGATTTTCTTCATTAATTTTGTTCAGACAAATTTTAATGTGCTTTGAATTTCTTTATGCGGGGTTTTAATGGCAAATTAATTCCTGCGTTAAATTAGCTTTCCGAAAATTATCCCGTAATGTAGAACGTGTTTTTATTGACACTGAGTGTTAAAAACTCGAAAAGCTGCGCAAAACATGGGAACAGCAGATTGTTTGCATGGCGCTGGCAGCTAATTTGCTTTCGACTTTTTTCGCTGTGGTTTTATTTGATGAGGTGCTTCTATGGAGGTGATTGTTAAAGAATTTGGGACAAGTTTACCTCTGGGAGCATTTTAAATTAATTATATTCCTTTCTTATGAAAATAGTAGTGCAACCTGAATTCACAAAGGTATACAATTTTTTTCTATTCTTGAAAACCTACAAACCTGTTCCTTTGTGGATCAGCAGAAAACCTCGTAATATAATCGAAAGAAAAATGTCCATTTCATTTTTATTTAATAAATGATTGATATAATCTAATATCCGATTGGTTTTCACGATACAAACTTTCGAACTTAACGAACTACTCTGATGTCGGTTGTGAAGCAGCATTGCTGACCACTCGGAGCTTTCAAGGCCCACTTGATGGTGTATGCGCTAAGCGGGAACTTGCTTTCGATGGGAACATCCATGGTAAAGGTCTGCATTGCATTACTTCTGACCGGACATGGAGTGTACTTGCAGGCATCCTTATCGAGCGTTATGAGCGGCAGCTCCTGCGTGTCATCCTTAACCCAAGTGAGTGCTGCTTCCAAAGAATCGGCCTCGAAACGGGGCGTGAAATCAAAACTTATGCTGGATTTCTTACGACGGTGGACGTTGCAGGCCCGATGGTCGAGTGCTTCTGGACATGGGTCGATGCGCGCCTCATTGACGACGCAGTTGTTTATATCTCCAGGACAGTTTCGTATATCGACGATTTCACTAACGACGATAGCAATACAATATGTAAGAACTGTCAGGTATTTCAAAGAAATCATGTTCTCGTTAATTTTCTTGCTTAAATCGATATTCGTTTCAGATTTTGAACGGTTGAGCGTTTGAACGTCTGGACGAGCGCGGTACTGACTGTGCGGAGCGAATGTCTGGCGAATGTTTTTAACAAGAAATCCTACTCCGTGTAATTTGCGCTTGTTACTGTGTGGGAATGCTAATCTTTGACCTCTGACACTGATAACGCTGTCAATTGATTAAATTTATCTGTTAAATGTGAAGGAATAAATTATTCATAGGAACTTCAGTCATTTCAGGCGATTCGCCAGTTTGGATCATGTAGATATTTACTTCTGTCTATGTTTGTGTAAAATTTAGATAAAAAACAACCATTTTTAAAGAACAATATTTTAATATACGAGTATTATTTATTTTAAATTCATTTAGCAGCTGAAAACTTAAATTTTAAGATTCCATACATTATCCACAATATATATTTTTAAATGAAGTTGTTATCTTTACACAAAAGTGTATAATAATCAAGTTCTGATACATGTATATAAATCCTGCTACAACAGTGCTCGGTCTGTATTTAAAGTGACAGAACGGGTGATAACAGATTTTTAAATCGTAGCTACTCGTAGCTACACGCTGCGTGTTACCAGCCACTACAAAGCCAAAAACACCGAAGACTAAAGATAGTGCTAATCAACGGAACAACTCAGCGACGCTAAAGAAAACTCGGACTGGAAACAATTGTCTATACTCACAGAGCTGGTAAATGCAACGAATGGAGAGATACGCTAAATACAGAGTACGAGAACTGTAGCTGTAAAGGAAATCCCAAAGATGAAATGAATACGGTTGACCGAACTAAATTTTAATCACGACTGCATAAAGGAAATGTAAGAATGTAAAAAACTCTTCATTGAGTTATATAAAACTGTTTCAAGCATTGATAAAAAGTGAATTTATCAAACTGAGAGTATGTTGTAGTATATGAAGCAAAAAAATAAAAATGCGGTGGGGTTTCAATCAGTTGACCATAAAATTATTGAAGAAATTGGTTTTAATAAATTTGAGTAGTTGGATTAAGTTGCATAAGTGCTCGTATAAAATCAGGTGAATAATATTAGAAATACCAAGCAAATTACAATACCTATCTGCACACCAAAACAAACAATATTTCTGATAAATTATCAGAATCATTATGATATTTTCACCGGTTCTCCTGTGATCGTGATTTCAACAGACAGACAGAAAGACAGGCAGACGGATGGACGTGGATAAATCGACTCAGGAGGTGACGATTCTTTTCTATATCTATCTTCTCTGTTTCTATGCGTTACACATTTCGTGAGAAAGTGAATATACGCTTACCGTTAAGGTGTAGGGTATAGGTGTAGGGTAAACAGCCAAGTTAGATCGAGTAGATCTTCCAGATAGAAATACATGATAGGAGATGTTATTTCCTTAACTAATAATGTCAACCTATTAATACTATTAGTGTCTTGAAAAGTTTTGAAAATTCAGAATCAAAGTCTACTCTATTTCCTATTGACGCATATTTAACAAAGCTGAGCGTTGTATGAAGACTGCAGTGAATTATATCTTCGACAACAAAGGTTGAAATTCTGAATCGAAATATTTTCTAAAGCAGGATATTAAAGTATCACCTGCTCCCGTTGAGAATAATGGCTCTATGCAATTTCAGAATGCACTTTCTTCATTGAGGGACCACTTTGAAAAGTAGTTATGAGAATTTGCATAATTATATCAATTGTTATCCTAGCAGGTCGTAGTAGCAATGTTAGCCTTGTCTTGGATAATAATTAAAATAATAGTCAAAGTCATTTTCAATTCGAATTAAACCCCGAAATGAAGCAGAAAATGGTCTCTCCTTCGGAAGATATCAATTATTAATTAAAACTAACTCGATTTGTATAAATTGCGACTAGTGAATAGTATCAAAGTCGGCGGTCATCGTACGGTTATCATTTGCATGCTTCCCGCACTCCGCTGTGCATCATACACACATCATGATGCCTCGCACTCACACTCGCAGACACAATAACAAACCTACAACAGCATCAATTAAAAATCATTTTTCACTTCGGTCGACTCTTTTACTCAATTTGTGGGCGAGACCATATCAGAGCCCACGCTGCATACGAGCAACAACAACAACAATTGAATATATGAGAATTAAAACCACATATCATCATTCTGCTGGCACACTGTTACGCGTTCCAGCACTATGAGCGCTGCGTTGACGGTTAACAGCAATCGCTGTCGTCATTCACACATTTGCACACACTCATGCATGCACGAGCGTTCGCATGGGTATGCAAATTGAATCGCAGTGAAATTCGGCGCTAACAGGAGCAGTTTTCACACCTTCGCTGGCAGGCGCCAATTATTCACCAATTGAAAAATTATTCAACGTGGAAGTCGATGGGTATGAAAGAGTCAAAAAATGAACATTCAATTGTGTTTGCGAAAAGAAAAATGCTGCTGAAGGGTATCCTTGGCAATGTGAGCCTGAATGTTGTGCGGGTGCTAATTTTTTTGTTTTCTTTTTCCAAATTTTATTTCATTGTTTGAGTTTTACTGAGTGAATGCCTCCAACACTTTTTCAGTCAATTTACATGGATGTTCATCGATAACTTCGTTCGAAAATGTGCGGTTTTTGTTTCTGCTTCTATTTCAGGGCTTGTAAATGTGTGTGGTTGAAAATTTCAACTTATTGTTGTGTTCAAAAATTGTAGCAACAATTGATTCTACAAATCTGTTTTTAATTGACGGGATTTACAATGTTCACTATCAACGACGACTTATCGAGCGATCGAATGGCCGTGACAAAACTTACATCTACTCACAGAGTATGAAAAACATCCATCCATCCATCCATCCATCCATCCATCCATCCATCCATCCATCCATCCACGTACTCCACCCACTCCACTCTCCAACAATACGTCTTGCACCATGTTTTCGTGTATGGATTCTTTTAGCAGTTGGATAAACAGACAATTTTAATATCCTTACATCTAGTATCAATATTATATACTCTGCATGGGGGCATGTGAGTGGAATGCAGCCGACTTTCGCATATCATGTGGCCACACAGATCATGTGGCTCTTTCTGGTTTCGGAACAACGCGGGTTCCGTTTTTCTTACCGTTACTTTTGACCGTTACCCGGAAATAGACGCTCCTTTGTTGGGCCGTCGACGCCGTTTACAATTTGTGGGCGGTTGAAGCTCGAAGAAGGTCACCGAATAAAAGGTCAATATTTCCTAAAGCCCCTATTTCCAACCAAGCTTGTGAGGGATTGGATTGAATGTGTCGAAGAAGTAAGTTTTTTAAACTATTTAAGGATCAAATGAAATGATATTAATTAGTGATCTTGATCTTCACCTATTAAAATTGGAAGTTGACCACTCCGACTAAATTGTGGTGTTAATTAGACCACATTAGACTCCAATTAATTCTGTTGCAGCAGTGCTTTAAGACCAGTTCATTAGTACCTTCGAAATAACCACCTAAGAGATTATGGTCCCAATTATATTCATGTCAAAGTGTCACTTTGGTATCGGCATGCCTTCTCTATGCTACTGCGTTTGGCCAACGAGAGGTAGCAGTTAATCCCCGTGGACCACTTCAACAAATGATTTTTAGTGTGACGATGTGAGCTAAAACAACGTTTATTCACTGCGAAAAGGCATTTCTCACAGTGTAGCTGCTGTCGCTGGCATTCATTGGGGATTTCAGAGCCTTGCTTTTATTAGCACGGATTTAAAATGTTGTTGGAGCTGCAACTTTACGGTGGTAAGTCATGTGCAGCAGCAGAGCAAACAACGAATGTTAGCATGTCACAAGTCCGGTGTCATTTGATACCTGCGATGATATCGTTCTTGGACAGGATGGGGCGAACGGGCGAACTTGTTTGAACACCCACACGAGTGGATGATTTTGTTAATTGAATCCCAACTACTATTAATTGTTTGCCAATGTTAGTTTCTTCAATAAATGTAAAAAACAGTTGTGCTTTTAAACATTAGAGCGACTCATCTATGAAAAAGAAATTGAATAAACAACCTTTTTGTGGGATCTCTTCTTTTCGCATAATTATTACTCATGCGTGAACACAAACACTTCAACAATAAAAATACAAGAGCATAATAAATCAGTTAATTACATGCCAACTAATGAGCTACTAATAAATTTTTCACAGCACATTCACTCTCTACAGAATCTGGTACATCAAACGGAAAAAATATCATAGAACAGTTGCGCCATTTGGTCACCGGTGTCCGGATCGTCCGGCCATAAATGAATTAGGGAGGGATGCTAACCCGTACTAATGTTTTAAAGGCTTCCTCATTTTTAGTTAGTTTGAATAGGGCAAAAAGCGGCGTGGATCCGGCCATGGTGCGTGCCCTGACTTTGGGCCGCCATATCGAAAGACACATAATCCAATAAAATGTGTAATTAAATTTTCGGTTCATTTGAATATGTCACTCCTGTTTGGAATTAAAACCTGTTGTTGCGCCGTGCATATATTTTGTTTTTGTCCGAATGCTCTTCTCGTGTTGTTCCTGGAACATCGTCCGGTTGCTATGAACTGCCTGCACATCGCCGCTTTAAGTTATTCCTCATTGCTTTAAATAAATTTGTGGTGAATAAAGTGGGTTATAATGGTGACTGGCGGTGCAGCAACGTCGTCAAGTCGAACAAATTTCTAAGGACATTTCGGTTTTTCCTGAAATAACTTTAAAATATTAATCGATTCAGTACTTGTCAACGAATACACTGCAAGCGCAATAACATTCTTGGAAGGAAAAAAGGTTAGTTTGCACTTTTATGTTCACGATATACATATATTGTCAATTGTATTTAAATATCTGAAAATACTAAACTATTGCATATAGCAAAATTCATCTATACTATTAAGTTTAAATATTTTCCAAATATAGTTGCATACATATTCTATTTGGTTTAATTTTGTTTTTTAATTTATGTAATTATTAGATATAATAATTTCTTTTAGGTCAACTTTAAATTAAAAATAAAATTGTGTAGTTTTTACCTTCCTTTACATTTTTTGCCGACCTTGACTTTCGAACTTTTAAGTTATTCTGCCAAAAAAGGCATGTATTTTAATTTACAATAACGGGCTACGACAGTCATATATACACTTAACTTCTATGGAGAAGGTAATCCCGAAGGACTCTAGGACAAATATCAAAAAAAAACCAGCTGAAGTGTACGTTTTTTCCAACGAAACTTTTCCCACTTGTGCCAAGTGTTTTCAGGTTTTTATAACACGCCTGCTTTTTTATATTGGTTTTTTGGTCTCGCCAAAGTCTAATTGATCCCAACAGATATTTTCAATTAGCAGAAAAACATTTATTTTTTGTTGTACTTATCTTTCTCCTCGACGTTGTGACCACCTCGAGCAGAATTCCTGTGGGCGCAACGCGGCAGCATGCAGGACAAAAAAGAAAACGCTGTCTAAAGGACAAAACTTTTTAATTCTGTTAAAAAAAACCGGAAGACAGAAAAACTTTCTTAAACTCGGTGCAAGGAAATTATAGCTGAGAGCGTCCGGTACACACCATCGAATGGAAGCCAAAACTTTCTTCTTTGAGACTAAATTTAGGTGGTAAGTAGAAAAAATGCTGAACCTTTTCTAGTGATTTTATCGGCTGCTAGACAGAGCAATTTTTTTTTATAAAGTTGGTGAAGCAGCAAAATTTTTGCTAAGAAAGAATAAAATAAAGTTAACTACTCGTAAAAGGAAGATAATACTCAAAGTTCTCATGCACATTTTA
This sequence comes from Myopa tessellatipennis, assembly GCA_943737955.2. NCBI lineage: Eukaryota > Metazoa > Arthropoda > Insecta > Diptera > Conopidae > Myopa > Myopa tessellatipennis. Next base: position 59,899,636 of record OX031314.1, on the reverse strand, counting down.
AGGTGTCAGTGTAGCTAACTCTTGTCGTTCGATTTCAGGTTCTTCTCTCACCTCCATACATTTGGCAACAAGAGTTGTGAATGCGGTCGATGGCACACCTAAAATCCAACAGGGCTGACCTCTTAAAGCCGTAAAGAAGTGCCCTTTTTTGAACCACTTGGGTGTGTTTGTGTATATCAACGCGAACACAGACAGCTGCTTCTGTCAACAGAGACAACAATCGCCAGTTTCCACAACAATACAACAACAGAACAACTGCCTAAAACTCAAAAGCTTCAGATAGCGAAAAGTTCAAGCACACCAATTCGTGAGCGAAATTTCAAAATTGGACAACATATGTATAACCAGCGCCGACATGATTCTGCAAATGCTCCCTTAACGAACCAAACAGTCGTGGACATAATTTGTATGTTGTTTAGGCAAACATTCGCAACAGAAACAACAACAAATCACTGTCATTTAACAGCCGTATCTTCGCCCACGCGCTTGCCATTTCAATATTTCTAATTAATTTATTAGAGCTTATCTCGTACGATAAATCGCCTGTCTGCATATACGAGTATGTGTTCCTGTTCTGTCCTTGGATGTTTCGACTATTTCGACCATTTTTGCACGCTTAGTTTGCCGAATTTCGTTAAACGAAACGACACACAATCAAATGTGCCAGCAAAAGCACAATGCCAATGATAAATCTTGGCCAGTGAAATATGTGCAGTGCTGAACTGCAACAATGCAAGAGGACCAAGCCAAACAACGTTACTTAAAGGACGAGGAGCAAAGTACTCGTATATTTTTTAACAGTATATTTTATTCAAAATTTTTGTTTTGCTATTATGTGCCACACCGTTTGCCGTACACCGTATATGCTACACTATTGACTTATTGCACTAATCACCTTGATGAAACTGATGAGGTCCCGAAACCATAGTACCTTACTTCTTTGGATAAAGCAGCTATTATTGAGATATTCAAAGCCGCAAATATTGATAACTGCGAGCGTCTATGACGGAATCCGTCTGATGTTTGTCAAATCAAAGAAAACCAACCAATCAAATATATTCCAACTTGATATTTTACGATGCTCAATATACTTATTATGTTAGAAAATGTGAACACAGATGAAGTTTAACGCGAATTCGTATTGTTGATGTTCAATTTTCAAAGAAAATGAAAATATCCTAAAGGTTTGAAGCTATTGCGTGAGCTTACGGGTATATTTAACATCATCCGCAAATCAAATGAGATAATACTTTCTTTATGCTATTTTCGCTTGGCTTTATGCCTTCTTGTTCCACGAAATATATTATATTTAAATATAAATAAGGAAGAAATTTATAGCATGCGGTGGGGAAAAGTAAGGGTGTCTGGGTGCTTCCTGACTGGGAAAGTTATTAAGTGCTTTTCAATATCAGTATACTCTTTAAAGGTATTTCTGGGTTGCGGAAACACCCCTGAGGGCATTGCAGTACGATAGATTTTTTTGCTGTTCTCGCTTAATACCTTAGAAAGATTTAATAAAGCGTACGAAATTGGAGAAAATAACCTTCCGTCTATGGAATTTAAATATGAAATTACCGTATGGATTTAAATAAATGTGAGCCTGCTATGCTCATGTAATGGAGCGGCACAGCGAAATTACGTACAGAATACGTTTTGCAAATTTAACAAAATTAATATAGTTCTGTAGAAAATATAGTATTCACGTAATCGGTTTACTTCTACATTATGACATATAATTCTAATAATTACATACATACTCGTATATGTATACATATATATAATTATATATTGGGTCTGGGGAAAAGTTCGTGGCGTTTTTTAGTAAAATTCAACTGGTTTTCTTATAGTCTGTAAATTAATTTATATAAACCAAATATGCTTCATTATTATGTGCAATGTTTCGCAATTTTTCGGGTAGAGCCATGATGCCATCGGTGAAGAACTTCTGTGGTTTCTGGTTGAAAAACTGAATCAATTGGTTTTCGCAGGCGTAATCTCTCTAGTTGTTTACAATAGAGTTCAATTGTTCGAATCAATTGTTCGACCAACTGGAAGTAGAAGTATGGCGCACGATCCCCCTGCAGTCACACAGCATCACCCTTTTCAGCGTCAATACTAGCTTTGCGACGTTTGTGACCGCTCTCCATCCCTTGCCCGCAATTCTTGACGCTTCCGATTATCATACGTGACGCATTTATCATCACCGGTTATAACACGTTTCAAAAAAGACTCGATTTCATTGCGTTTCTGCAGCGCATCGCAGATCTTAATTCTGTCTATCATATTTTTCTCGCTCAACTCATTAGGAACCCATATATTGAGCTGCTTTTGGAAGCCTTGTGTAGATGGGTTAAAACAGTTTTGTGGTCAGTGCCTAGCTCCATATCAATTTCGACACTGCTGCTTGGCTTATCTTGATCTCAAGACTTAATGATCTCAAGAACCGCGCATTTGCGACACTTTTTTTAAATTTAATATTAAAAAAATTATAATTATTGTGAAAAGTGTGAAATCAATCAAGTGAAAGCAATAGCAAAATACATATACCTGGAATCAATACTGTTAAAGAACACTTACCTCAATTCTTTATGATAAATATTATTATTAAGTATATTGTGCTGTTAAATTTGTTGATATGTGAATGGTGATACCTGGTAAATTATGGAAAGAATGTGAGTATTAGTGTTCCGGTGAATGTAAGTGATTTTGGCACTTGTGTGGAATGAATGATACGGTGCATGCTGCTTTTGTGTGTGACAGGGTATGATAGAGTGGACCCACCATGATTCACAAAGCGTACGAGTCAGTGACCCGTGATAATTGTCCTTCCAGTTTCGATTTATTTTTCTGCTGTGGGCTGGCAAGAATACCACCAAAATTGCCGGCGAGCATCTCACAAATTATTTTAAATAATTATTGCATGGTTATTTCAAATAATATTTCATCGTTATCTCAAATTCTTATTGCTTATCTTATTTAAAATAAACTAGTAAGGTAGACCCTTGGCCTGGCCGTAGCCGAAATACCCTACACCTCCGTGCTTCTGGTAGAGATTTGGCTGTAAGGGGGAGTTGGGCCACGCCTAAAAATAATTAGTACCTGTAATTGAAGTAATCAGTAATGATTATGCATGCAAAACATTTATTTTTATGGTAATAAATTTGTTTTTAAGGACGTTGCACTGTAAATACTGTACAAGTGGGCGTACAACGCCCAGTTTTGGAACAACAACAATTTGTTAAATCATAAAATGCTACGTAGGGTTGCATTCAGAAAGTTTGTATAGTTATAGATAATGACACATGCTGGTTCGAGCCCAGCCAATAATAGTTACACCATCGGCAACCACAAACTGGATCGATTAAAAACTGCGGAAGATGTTGGGGTTGTTTCCGATCGGAAACTACGATTTCGCATTCAGATTCGCCGCATAACAATTGGCGTGTCTAAAGCGTTGGGCTAAAGAGTTCAATGACCCGTAAATACAAAACTAGATTCTATACATTTCATTAGTTCGGCCGTCATTCGAATATGCCTCACCACCGGAATATGGTTCTCGCATATGAGTCTCGTCTGAAGTTGATAAGCTTACCCTCTCCTATGAATTGACGGAAAATGCTTAATGCTTCTTTTATTCTTAACTTGCTGTATGTAGTTATCGACTCCACATATTTGTTAAACAATATCCCATTAAACGTCCCTCGTCTATCATCGAGAAGTTGTGTGCATCTTCACCTGAGCTACTGTAGGTCAACTTTTCCTCAACATGAACCACTTCGGAGTCTGTTCTGATTTCAATTCTGTATATTCAGTTATTAACTTCCTTGATCGTGTATACTTAAAACAAAAATTTGTTTAATATTTGTCTAAATATCTTGTAAGTATTCATAACGTACTATAATAACATGGACATCATAACATGGACTATATTAAGTATAATATAGTCCATGTTAAACCGTTTTCGGCCCATGTAAACTAAAAATGTTCATACTCGGCATATTAACGGATAATGTTACTCTGTGCTGGAATCTGACATTTGTAGATCCTGTCTTCGAAAATCAGAAGTTGTGGTGGCATTCTGCATAGGATTGCAATGATCAACGCACCACGCTTGAGGGTGTTCGTAGCAAAGGTAGGGCAGTTATTAGGAGCTCCGTGCTTTATACAGCTTCCGGCTTTTTGTGATTACTGCATCCTCTCCGTCTATTTGGATGCATACAATGTGCTACATCCCATGCAGATGAAATGGCTTTTGGAAGTCCGATTAAATTCCCGTTGATTACGTTCCGCTAATAACATTTCTTCAAAATACATTATATAACATTATAGTTAATAATTTCACAAAAAATATCTACGGTTTAAGTTAAGTATGGGAACATTTGTAGATATAAGCTGGAGTTTCAATATTCATAAAAAATCACAAGATAAGAATCCTAAATATTCATCTATCTCTCTTATTTATCCGGCTTTATGTTATATCTTATCTTATTTCTTTATATCTCTATTTATCTCTCTCTATTTATGTTGCTTAAAACCTTGTCGGCAAAATTAAGCCGCTTTTCGAAAATTCCGGTCACTGTGCGACCGTCAAAATCGAAATCCTATAAATTGAACAGCACGGGCAACAACAATAAGCACAAAGTAGTGACTTTGAGTTCATTCAGTTTGCTCATGGGCTTTGGGTTTACGAGTATAATAATGCATTTGGATGAATAGCGTTGTGTGAACAAGTCTTGTCCAGCTGTATTCTTGTCCAACAGGATGGATAGTCGCAAGGGGATTTCATTATGTAGCTCAAGTTAATTGCGAAATAAAATATGGTTGACTTTTCTAGAAGCTAACTATAGAAGAAGATTTAGATAGAAGCTAATTTAAATATGTATACTTTAAGTTAGTTAGTTAGACGTCCAGAGCTGTAATAAAATTTGGAAGCTTAGTTGAAATGGTTAACAAATAAAGACTTACCAAAGGTTGCTTGGTTAAATTGTTCTGCAAATGTTCTTCCTTTTAACAATTTTTAAAAACTGATGACATGAAATCTTCTCTCTTCTTTACAGTTTCGGCCACTGTGTACTGGCTGTCTACAGAAATTCAAAGTTTATTGTTGAAGTTATCAGTAACGAACTTCTGTCAATTGTCTACTATAAAGTGGAAAATTGCTGAATTTCTCGATTCACATGCATGGTCCATAATGTGTTTATCTGCGTAATGTAAAATTGGGCTCGAAACCATTCGGAGGAGGCTTTATTTGGTGGAAATGAATTGTCCCGGGGAGACATCTCAATTATTAGTGGCTCGATGAGCTTTAGTATAATTAAGATAAGACTAGCACACGGTGGGGTAGATACGGTGATACGAGTAGCGAAATCCATACGATTTGATAAAAAATCACTTTTTGCCTATTACTATATTTATGCAGATGCATTGATTCTTTGGATTCGTTTGGCTTTTATCTTTAATAATGTAAGCTTTATCTTTATGCAAGGGTTTAAGTATTTGATTGTAACCAGAAAGAGTGTTAACTGCGGCCAAGTCGAAGTTCATATACCCTACACACATGTTAGGCGTGGCAATGGCGTCATTTCTTTCATTTTTAATCCCAAATAGCCTGTAATGACAGAGAACATTCGATCCGAATTTCATGACCGAGTTTGTCCATTTTCAATACCAATCAGTTTCTGGCGATAGAGAATATTCGAGGACAGACTTCGAAGTTTGTACAGAACTTCAAATTGAAGTTATTTCTCTGTTTCTAATCAATATGATATATTGCATGAGTAAAATAATGCACATCACTATTATTTCAATACTTATTTACGCAAGAGGTGTATAATACTTCTCAAGAGATAAAACATTAGTTGTATAATTTGTTACACTTCCCCGTCTATAAAATAAGAAATTGAAAATTACATACATACGAGTTCAGAAAAGTCATCTATTACGCTTGTAACCTGGGGGTATATACTGAGCCACATGTAAATCAATTACATACATCACCAGTGATAAGCAATAAATGAGCTGTGGCCCGTATGCTCGGAAGGAAAAAACACACAGCATCGGCTCGAGGAATCTAATTAAAATATCTTACATACGTGAACGATTTGGGGAAATGTTCTACAACCAGCGAAGGAGGGTGTTTGTGTCAATAACTGAGCGACTGCACTTATAAAGATACGTTTATAAGGCACAATATGGACGCTTCAGGAGAATCACTTTTATTGATGGCGAGCCAATTAAAATTGATTGAAAATTCCGTGCATATTTTCGAATGAGCAAGTCAGCCAGCAACTGCTTGCTCGTTTCTTGTTGCTTGTCTGCTGTTTCAGACAGCTAAAGTATTTTAAAACCTATCCAAACTCCTTTATTAGTTTTTAAAATTGTCACTGCTCAGGAAAACGAGCAAGCGATTAACGACATAGAAACCCTGACGAAATGGAGTCATCATTACAGGAAATCGTATTTATTTCATTACTTACTAGATTGTGAATATTAACCTGTGTTTCATGCTGATAGAATAAAGCTAACTGTGCAAAAAATTTTATTAATTGCACAAAATTTTCTTTTTTTAAAAACAGCAGAAGAAATTGTATTCTGCTAGCAAGAAATCAAATCAAATTCAACCCATTGACGAAAAGAACACAGAAGAAAGGAACAGAAGCAGATATTACAGTAATAATAGATATTTTATATCCAAATTAAGGTAGATTAACTTTTACGCACCAGCGGCAATTGAATGTACCAAATCAATTGTAGGAAAGATCTACGGATTATCTGGAGTTGCCACCTTTGGTGTACTACCCACTAAAACCCTCATCCTTTCCGGCGATAACCGAAGAAAACCAGTCCGAAATCGGTGACTCTGTCGCGGATTGTGTCCGGAATTGTAGTTTGTCCGGAATTTTGAAAAAAATTATGAAATGGTACTAAGCTTTTAAGACAATGTCTTTATTTAGATAAGTTCAAATGGTTTAGTTATTCACGCCGTCAGTATTAATACAAACGTAATGATCTCATGAATTAAAAATTGAAATTTTTTATTCAATTTCAATTTTTCCAATTTTTAGCATCTTATTGTACGTTGGAAAATCTAATAGGAATAAAAACATGTTGTGACAAAGGTCTTTAACTTTAAAGGGAAGAAATATTCATTATTCTTGTATACACTATAGTAGTAATATATAAAAATTAAATATGAAAAAACTTTTCCTTTTCTTGGTACAAAGTTCCTAATTAAGCACTTTCGAGTAACAAGTTCAGGGACTTCTAAATACAGATTAAAGTATCCAGACATTTGAAAATTTATGGTCAGCCCATCAATGCCGGTTTCCATACGAAATTCCGTTACTTCTGAACGGATTGAAATAATTTTTTTCGGTTGAAAGAAAGAAAGATGTTGCTTCTTATGAGCAATTAATCGATTAATACGAACAGTCAAGGCTAGTTAATCCGGTGGGCGCCAGGTAGCTGGATATTGGGATAAAATGATATTGAACATATTACTCCGCATTCAAATTATGGGTCCCCTTCGAAATATAATTACATAAATTTATACATATTGTATTTATAAATCCAGAAGTAAGCGCATTTCGTTTAATGAAGTTTTTTCCAGCTGTTTAAGCTAAATTGCTTTTATGTTAACTGAATTCGTGGTATTTTAATCGCTACACAGAGTAACGCAATATTAGTAAGCATCTATATAATTGTTACAATACTTGAGGGATAACTTAACTGATGGCACACACCCATGGTCATTAATACGGTATTAGTTCGGGGAAGATTGTCTGTGGTTGTTACAAAACTGGGCGGGGTCTACCTTTACATTATTTGTTTTATCAAAAGTAGGAGTAGAAAAAGTGTAATTATCATACCAACATATAATAACTATTTTGAGATTGGAAGTGATCCACTCGCGTTATCATCACTCTATTGGAGTTCTTGATGTACAACGCCGTATCCAGAAATAGGGATAGAACGAGACCAACACATAAAGGATACTGTTCCTTAGTTCCAGGTTCCAGGAGAACCGTGGAGAAGACTAAGGAAAAGACTTAACTCCTTTAAAAAAGAGTAATTAAATTAGACATTATACACAAAATAGTCACATTAAATTACATTCTCACACGACATGCTCTACGTGAGAATTTAAATTGTTATTTATTTACGTGAGTGAGCAAAAATTAGGCCAGATGTTTAAATAGTCACCATTTAACCCCGACTTAGGACTAATGTAGAAAGATTGTTAAGTGTTTCAATTTGAGACCAACAACTACACAGTGCACAGAGTCACATACGCTCACACATGAATCACAGCTAAAGGTAACAGTGATAACTTGTGTTCTAAATGGTTCCTTGCTTCATACACAGGGTTTCCTCGCCCAGCATGCCGAGTAGAGAGTGTGTATTATGAATTGACAGACGGCTAGAAAAAGGTTGTGTATAGTATGTACTCCTACGTTTGTATGTGTTTTGAGTGAGTAATGTGCCGTTGGACCACTTAATCCAATCTGCCTTTGAATAGATTGAGCATTCGTTCCGTGCGTCTGCAGCTTTTGTAATTTATTTGCCATTCGAATGCACTCAATCGATTTTAATCGTACGAATATGCGTGAGGAGTGCACCTTAACCGAATGCAAGCATTTTTTTCTGCCAGATGGGTGGTTGTTCATGGATTAAGCTAGGACGCAATATTATTTCCACATAATGCGGCGACTGAAGAACTGATCAGTATGGCCCATGGGTTGAATCAGTTCAATATTGTATATATGCGAAGAGTATTATGTAATATTGTTTCACCTTCCTGAATACCGTTGCCCGTATGGCACGAAATTCAACATTAACCTTCTACGTTTATCAATACAACCTGCGGCAAATATTTTATCACCTTTAGTCGCCATCACCATCGTGCATGGTGCAATTAACAACCCTCTAGACCAACCCCCTTCTGATAGAAGGTACGCTTCTATCAGAAACGTGTGAGTCTTATGATGGATTAGTTCTAAAATTAAAAAATCAACGATACACTCGATGGGTTTACCTTTTTGTCCCAATCAAGACATAATTAAGAGAACATTTGTTATTTCCACAAGAGAATTGTCCAGAACACAAGGGATGCTGCGCGATTCTTCGTAGAGCATACTTATAGGGGCAATAATTGGTCGTAAATCGGAAAAGCCTATCAATTTTGCACGTAAAATCATAGTATTTTTGTGTAATAATAAATAAAGAGTTTGGGAAACACTAATATTGTTATACTATTCTCATTAATGTTATTACGCTTATGGCTTTATAAGTTTAAACACAATATTAATAAATGAAATTAATTAAATAAATTATTTTGCAGCAAACAAATCGAATCACCTTTTTTGGGGGGAATATGCACAACTCGTGTATTCTTATTTGTGTCCACACAACATTAAGAAAAGAAATAAAATGTTCGGAAAATGTTCAGGCAGGACAAAGTAAAAAGGTTTTTCAAGGATTTTCGCATTTGCTATACTCAACGAATCAGCAAACGTTGCGATAACTGTATCATCGTGGTTAACACATAACACGTAAAGTGTTCCCGACGCCAGCGGAAGGAGTTAGAAAGAATGGCGACTCGTATTAAACCTTAAGTATATTACATTACTTCGTTATTTTTTTTTAGTTGCTACTCAAAAGGTGGTTGAGCTGAATTGATAGCCACTCCGCAACGAGCCAACTGTTCGCTAGTTGACAGTACTTTTATCTATTTCGGCTAAAATAAAAAGAAAAACTTTTTACTTTTCTAACTCAATCGCTGCTTCTTTTTGTGTTTATTTTTTGTTGTATATATTTACCTTTTTATATTTGGGATTGAAAGAACCATTGAGAAACTTAAAAAACGAAAATTAAAAATAAATTAAGCCAATTTGGCAGATATTGTGTGGAGTGGTCCTTATAGGCAATTCGGGTCAATTTCAATTAGAGTACATCCACTTATTCTGGGTGCACATAAATTTTAAACAGCTTTCCATTTGGTAGTCTTTACTTGAGAGTGTCTTCACTGAAAAAATGTCATCAGTTGGGCGTAAAATTCTTTAATCTTATTTAATTCAATTAGTTCAAGTTGAATGGCTAATTTCATTGAAGTGGATCGCAGGACTTCCCTGCGGAAAGATATTTTGAATTTCAGGTACATTAAGATTTAAAAGGACGACCTAGTAATATGGATTTTATAATTTTTAACAGTTTCTTCCCACTTCTTTCCAAAATCATACCACTACTAGTTGAGTACGTTGAGATAAAACGACAAAACTCCGAAATGATTTGGAGCTCGCGAATCGAGAAACAGGATAAATTACAAATATAATGTGAATCATTGTATTTGTATTTACAATGTAACAAACTATAGACAAAGTGAATATACCCTTAACCTTAAGGTGTAGGGTATAAAAATGTGGTAAGTTTGATAAATCCTGGAGGTCACTGAAACCGGTAAATATTTATATATGTTTCAACCTTTAAAGAAGTACTTAGATCACTCAATATCTCTTTATCTACGAATATATTCTGTAAAAATTGGCAATAATTGTTACATATATGACAAATTGGTTCGGCTCCAAATTAAGTGGCTCCAAATTAACTGGCTCCAAATTCCAACGCCTTCTAGTAGCGTACTTTATTTGGTAGAATTCCAAAACATTTCAACTAAAACAGGAATTAGAAAAGAATGCAAATATATGTAACGGAAGTATAAAATCTTCTTAAAATTATTTATAGAGACAATTTTAGCGTCTTTATCCAGACGTAATAATTTTCGCATTTATTGTGCATTCAAGCGATATAAACATTCAACTCTTGCTCGGTTAGTTATGTCTCATACCAGTAAATCAAATCATCTACTATAGTAGGTACATATAACACATTTAACATCGTTGATATGAATATATTTTATACTCTGCCTCGTCTCCTGCCTGTGAGATTATGAGAAACGGAATAACTACTCTGTTGTTTCCTAGATCTACATACTTAGAAATTATAAAATAAACAAAGGAAATATTTTATCGACTTTGAAGGGTGTACTTGGCGGACGTTGAGAATGTTTGTAATTCTTTTTTTGTTGATGGAGGTTATTGTGCTTGTATCATCCGACTTTCTAATTTGAATTGATTTAGGTTTTCGGCTTCAATGTGGGTTTCTTTGGCTTTCATTCTGCTTTTGCGTTGGCAAGTTCATTTGTGAGCAGGGCTTATGTGGGCCTCAAGTGCTCACTCTATTATACCCTACGCCCGAAGGGTATATTCCCTTCGTTCTGTCGTTTGTTCAGAGGAAGAGCTTCTTGCCTCTAGCCAGGACACAGTGGTTTCATTTAACTTATCTCCGGTTGAGGCCAGACGCAGCCTGACCGCTCCATTTAAAAACCCGGAAAGCAATGAGATCTCGCCGAGGCAGTCCATATATTGGCCAAGGAGGTAGCTGGAAAAGTAGACGATCGGGACTTTGCTGATTGAAGTGTGGGGCAGTTCCGTCACCAATGACCGCGGTGAGTCTCTCTTTGAGTTTATCATGTGTTTCAATCATATCATTAGTAATAGAGGTGACACTCCTACTTTCACTTTTCCACGTTCGGAGAATTTCGTCGGCTGGGAGGAAGTTCTAGACACTTCTCTTGCATCTGAGAGCGGACACTTATCGGCCTGGAATTGGAGGGTGTCGGAGGTGTTGTCTCTCTCAGATCATAGAATAATTCTCTTTGATATTCTTTTAGTTCAGCCCAAAGTGCCTATATTTAGAGATCCCAGAAGGATAGAATGGACTCGGTTCTAGTCTGTCTTATCCTCCAACCTAAAATACCCTCCCACCCCCCAGAGAACTACAAAGCACCACAGGATTAGACGCTGCATTATATAAGTTTGAGAAAGGGATGAAACTTGCTTTAAATCTCTCCTGCCCAATCTTTAAGGGGTATAAAGTCGTATTTACCCTTAAGGTTAGAGGAATTTGGGGAACTGAGAAGCGAAACCAGACGGGTTTTTGATCGATGTTACTCATCTGGAAACTGGCAACCATACCAAGTACGCCTGAGAAAGCAATTCTTCGAAACCCTTCCGCGAGTCTATCGGGAATATTAAGGAAACTCGATGGAAGCTCTCGCCGAGACTCACTTCCCTGGCTGCAGTGTCTGTGCAAAGGCGGTGTGTCCTACTTCAGATGGGACTTCCAGTAACAGGTTTATCCGCTGATAAGTGATAACTTGAGGAAAAATAGGCTAGGCGATATCCAGCTTTTCTCCATATACTATAGTAATTCTGTAGGTCCGCATTATGCCAATTGTGCTCCAGAAAAAGCGGAGCAATAACTATTCTTAGTGATTTTAGGGTAATTTTATTGCATCTGAGGCTATAAATTTATTAAAAAAATATCCATGAAGTACACACATACAATTTTTGACACTCAATTACTTTGTTAATGACAATATTGCCAACTGCAGTAAAAGTTGCAAAACTCTTAAGATTACTTCAAAAATTTGCAGGGGAGCTAAACGCACCGTGCTACGGTGAATTCAATAGCCATGTATGGAGATGATAACGATGTGCTGTAATAAATGAAAGCAACGTTTAAAATTATTACTTGTATGAGTGCCTCTCAAGGCAAGTACCATCATGCCGTTGGGTTGGCCCAACGGAGAAGAACTTTGCGGAAGACAGGGGGAAAATCGCAGCATACTTAGCTGAGTAAGTAGAAACAATAAATCATATACAGCACCATGGGTTATTGCAGCCACAAAATGAGGGTGAAAAATCAGATCAAACCGGAACTCCGAAGAGGACTGCATGGTATTCACTCAAACGAATGCCATTCATAACAAGTGTTGAAAAATATTAAATAGCATTAAATAGTGCAGATATCTGTGGATTGCAGTAATACAACCACTGTCAGTTCCACCCTAGCGGATTACCTCGGATTCTAAGTTACTCATTTATGGTATCTGTGTGCAGGATTACGCATTACGGCTGCTTTGTGAATTTGCATTTTCTTAGGTAATTGTTAGCAACTATGCTTCAGTAAAAGTTTCAGCACGCATGGAAATCATTTGCAAGTCGAACACTTCCAAGATTGACCCACACACTCACAAGCGTCCCACAGAAAAACTTTTACAATAGCGAATAAAAGCATCCAGTTTTGGCGTTCGGCAAAATCTCTTCATTAATTCTGACCGTTGACCATAAATCCTCTTCCGACGGAAGCGCAGTACACAGCCTACTCTTTTGGGTATACTGGCTCTAAGTCTTGCTCCACTACGTACTCAAGTCGCGTTTATTGGGAATCAAGAGTGAACAGCAGCTACTAAATGATATTCTCTTTTTACATGATATGCCCTTGCAATAAAGGGCATCCGTTTTCCTACCATTGTTTCTTTTCAGGTTTTGTTAACTTTCTTTAAATATTTTCTTTTCGTTTTTGCAACATTTCATTCCATTTATTGCTTGATAAATGCTTATATTTCATTAATTTTCTCCAACGTGATTACGTTTATTTGCCACACTCACCATCTCGCTTGTGATCCCTGAATTGATCTATGTATTTGTTAAAGATGGCAGGAAACACACACACACATATAAAACGGTCGCAGTTCTGATCCTGAATGTCTTAAAATCATTGGAGATATTCTTTTTCGTCCAGACGCATCCATCATACGTATGAAACTCCCAAGGAGTGATTTATTTCACGATGACAATATATGATTTTAAGGTTATAGGCGATCGAGTGCCCGCACGTTTCCTTTACTGAATTAACCCATTTTATACACCAAAAATGTCAAGTTTTAACAAATTTTTAGTGAAGTTATTCAAGTTCAATAAAACCATTAAATCATTAGAACTTCTCAGCAATGTTTAAATGTGGGGTATTTTACTTTGCTTACTTTGGAGTTCTAAAAAAATAAACCCGAGGGTTAGCAATTACTAGCTCCGGGATTTATGATCTTTTAAATTTGAAATTTATATAGAAAAAGCATTTGAAAAAAAAAACAAGTTAAATGATTGAGCTCGAACGTTTACAACTTCAATATTAACTCCACCAAATTAAATACTATGATCTCTGAAAATTATACCACGAGTTCGATAATCTAATGACTTGAGTTATTATAATAAGTAATAATAAGTTAATAAGTAAAATATAAACCTTGAACTAATAACTTAACTAAAGAGACAACGCGGACCCCTTAAATTTTTTTGGAAAAAGTTTGATTTGAAAAGATTTTGAATATCAGTAGTTAAAGTTTGTATTGAATTAGATACCGTATTATTTAAAGGGCATTTAAATATTTGTACACTATATTTTTGCCTCATAAAATATTCAACTTCATGTCGTATAAATATTTGCTTTGTATGAAACTTCAATAGAACTGTTATGATCACAAACAAATCCGATCGGTACATAATATCACACACGAATGGCCGTGTTCCGCTAACTTAACCGTAACATAACTTTCAAAAACTGCCCGAATTTAAAGACGCCAGGGGCTGTTGTATTGGGTTGGCGAGAAAGGAATATTCACGAGGAAGGTATTCACAATAGATAGCGTTATGTTCGTTTTGTTACTCTCTTCTGTGAATCATATTATTTTTTCCTTTTGAGATTTGACAGCTGACACTTTCTTGTTGCTATTAAACCAAATCCTGCGTATTTTTATTTACAACTGAGTTTACTGGCGATTTGAATATGGAGTGCGAAAATCAACATTTCCGAGAGATTTTCCTTTTTTATTTTCGAAAAGGTAAGAAAGCGGCTTAGGCTCACAGAGAGATATGTATGTGAAGTTTGTGGTACTGATTGCTTAACAGAACGCACATGCCAGAATTGGTTTAAAAAATTTCTTTCTGGAGATTTTTCACTCAAAGATGACCTTCTGAAGCTGATGATGACAAAATTAAAGCCATAATTGAATCGAATCGTACACAACGATCGAAGATCATATAAGATGTCTTGGACCCGTGAAGAAGTTGGATTTCTGGGTTCCACATGAATTGAAAGAAATTCATTTAACGCAAGAATCAATGTTTGTGATATGCATTTCAAACGTAATGCAATCGACCCTTTTTTGAAGCGGATAATTACTGGTGACGAAAAATGGATCGTCTACAACAATGTTGATCGAAAACGATCATGGTCCAAGCCACAAATCATACCGAAAGCTGAAGTGCATAAAAAGAAAAGTGCAAAGTGACTTGAAAAGAGACTAACATTTGACTTTAAAATGTGACGGATAGTTCGATCCACATACGGGAATGCAGCTTAACACAAGGTGCCTTCAGATATGATCGTATCCAGATGAAAGAATACCAAAATCAACCGAAACTTTCTCACAGTACACAAAATTGAAACTTCTTTGTCGTCGATTACAAATAACCCCAATAACATTACATAAACAAATGATTCTATGTAGCAACACATCGACCCCAACAACTCAACAAAAAGTCACACAAGAAAAGCCATCTGGAATTCGTTGCGTTGCCGCCAGCAATGCACCAAGTGCAGCCATAAAAATGCTTGAGAGCCCGATGTCAATGAATTTGTTCCCATATTGTTGCTGATATTGGTGATGTTACGGTTCAGTTACAGCTTGGCATGACGCAAAGTACACTTAAATATATTTTTAATTGCACAAAATGTGTTAAAGACTTTATGTGTAACACTCTATACACATAGGCACTTGCAGCACAATCGTGTACTTAATTTATGTACTCATGTATACAAAATAGCCGAGCTGGAAGGGGTTCTATATAGTGGGTTGGTATAAATTGAGTCTCCGCTCCTAAAAAAAAGCTATAAATTTCAACGACCAATCAAATAACATATATTTGTCCATAGCTTAGTCTGAGCATTACATACATATACAGATTCCATATGTATGTAAGTTTGTATATACGTGAATACAGATGACAGGAATGAGACGCAGACCATTCAAAGATGCGGTGTGAAAACGAAGCTGCTGATGTAGCTGCGGCTGGTGGTGGAGGCAATCGCCCCTGGTATTCTTCAAACTAAGTGATGGAGAAAGTGTTTGGTAGCGGGGAGTTAAGCAGACAAATGTTAATGGTTTTAAAAACTATTGCGAGGGTGTATATATATTTGAGATATAGTATGTGGAAAAGGTGACATCACCGATTCAAATATTGCGTCGTTATGTTTTTGGTACTCAAGCAGGGACTCGCTTAAGCATTAAAATCATTATATTGGGCTGATGAATCATTTCTTGTAGCTGGGGTACTGAACAAGTATTTTTTGGTACGAACGCACATGTGCAGTGGCGCCTAAATAAAAGTGTGCTACTGAGTGAATATAATAATGTAATGTAGAGAAAAATCTGTAGAAATGGATGATGACTTACGTATTTAACCGGTGCATTTTTCAATTCTGGCCTTTTTATCTCCTATATTCAAAGGTGAAAGATCATTTAGAATGTTCTAAATTATAAATATCAAATGATATAAATATAAATAAAATAAGCTCATATAAACTATAAACTAAGTTCAACTCATATAAACTAAGTTCAACTTTAAAATACAAAAATGAAATCTGATGTCAAATACTTCTTGTCTAGAAAACTAGAATTAAAATCGAGTGCCCCTATACTCTCCTATGTGCATTAATTCTCATTTTTCAAATTATGTTTTTCTCCATTCAATTAAGGTGATGAATTTTAATTGAAGACGTTTTTCTGTAAGCAAACATGTAGGAAACTGCACGGAAAGTGAGGGACCCTCATATTTAAGCTGTTTGAAGTGTAACAGTGGCCACTATCCATGACCTTCTTTAATTTACCTTTTTATGTTACTAAAGACTGATTGCATTTGAAGTACCATATATTAATAATGTTCATTTTACTTGGTGCATTATAAATTTGTAATTAACATTGAAATTAAAACATATGGACATCATAGGGCAACAGTAAACATGCGCCTAGAAGATCAAGAGTCAATTCTCTGTTCACGAATGGTTTCGGTAGAGTTTTCTGTGTACCGTTATTGGGTGGTTTTCATATACATACACGTAATGAGCCATTGCTCGGCTAATTTATAAAAGTTCTTTAAATATTATATTCAGTTTTTAGAAGAGCAGAAATTGGATCATTATACGATATATGAAGAACCATTTTTATGACGGTAAACTAAAATATCTCAGAAATCAGCCAAAGGCATTCAGAAAACTTTATTCTGGAAATTCGGTTTATATTTTAAAAGATTTAAGGACTATGCGACTCTATGTTTGAGTCTTCAACACAATCTTCACACTTCTTTTATTTGAGGTTAAAGAAATTCGAGAATTTGGCCCTCTCTTCGTAGTTGTCTTCTGCCTGCTAAGATAAATGCTACATCCAAAGAATTTATAAAAATAATTTTCCACCTAATTGCTTGCCTGTGATTAGTAATATTAAACTTCTAGGTTTTCCTTTATTTCTACAGTTTGAATATATTTTTCTCTACAAGTTTGAATTTTTTCTTGCTTTTCTCGCGACGGTTTTCATTGGTAGCAAAGTTTTTTATGACTGCAATTACAAGGATTGATTGCGGAAGAAATCAACTTTTCAAGTTTCATCTAACACGATGCGACGTGGAAGGTCCCAGTCCTCCACCCAAAAAAAAAACAGGACATTTCGTTACAGAAAAATGTTGCTAAACGAAATTTTATTTAAAATTCACACGAAATTTGTTGCACTCGCTTCAAAGTAACTACGCAGTTAGGACAAGTGACACTTGACTTCACTTGCTCAAGGGTACTTCTTATAAAGCATTGATACTTACCACAGAGTTCCAAGATTAAAAACCATTTCATTCTGCGTGGCCGGACCAGAGAGATAATTACAGCATAGTTGATACATTATGCCGAATTCGAAATGCCACACGCACGTTTGTCAAAAATTAATAATAATTTTCTACTTTCCATTAGTAACTCAATATAATTTTTACTTGTGAATTATTTTGCAGCTTTCTTTGCCTTCCTTAGCATCTCCTGTCTACACCACTATAAATTATACCTTCCTAAATATACCCTTAAATGTATATCTCTTAATTGCCGTTGTGTACAGTTTCGCTCTTACAAACCCTACATTGCAGATACTTACCACCAAATGTTCTGCTGTTCTAATGTCAGTGACAAACTTTGAAGTGCTTGTGTTTAGCTATTATAAAAAATGCTATCTGCTGAGTATCAAATCGGCAGAGCATCAGCTGAAGACCATCGGCTCAATCAGAAATGGAAGGTAGGTTTAATTGCATGTTGACGGAGACACGTGCGTCTCAAATGCGAGCCACTATTAAAAATTTCCACTTATTTTGCGAGATATGTGTTAAAGGTAAATTTTAGAAAGATGCTCAATTCATAGCGTTGCCACTTATTCGACACGCACAACTTCAGTATGACGCTTGCAAACAGGATCCTTAATTGTTTTATCTTATGAAGTATGGTCAACGTACCTCTCGATGTGGCAAGGCCAGCATCAAGAATTTCAAAGAATTTAAGGGTTAGTTTCTAAAGGACTGCAGTTTGTTTACTTCTGTTTGGGTGGAATCATTTCCTCAATGTTAAATGCCAAAAACCAAAGAATCATGGGGAGAAATTTGCGCGCTTTAAATGTTGTGGCAAAAGTCTATGACTTGTATTTCCAGCCAGCAGTAATGTATTTCCTCGTGAGGGATGCTAGTCGTGAGTTGTTTAAGTTGAGAAGCTTTCCGAGGAAACTACACGAAATGATTCCGGCGTAAAATCCAATTGTAAATTATTGTCCTTTTGCCAGTGCGGCTGTCAGTTGCAATAAGAACGAACTGAGGGCTATTCTCGGCTATGCAAGTGCTAGCAACTATTTAATTTTTATCCAGAACGGTAAACTCGAAAGTTTGCTTCACTGACAGCAACACGGACAGCAGACTTAGGAAGTCTTTCACGTGGTCACCTATTGTGAATCAATATAATTAAATTCGCATTCACAACTAACATTGTTATCTTTCCAATTATAACCCATTAAAATGTATTAATGGACATTTTCGTCACAACTATTTTATAAATTTTTAATTAAATCGATGAACTTGGTTCATTAAATCCATAAAGTCCATTCGGTCCGAAATTCTTCTGGATTGAATTTTACTATTTGCAAAACTTTTCAAAAACTTTTATACATGTACAATAACAATACTAATTTGAGCTCGAATTGTTACTGCAGTATTGACTAATGCTTAACATTGCCCCCAAGAAAACAAGTCGAATGGTGTTAAATATCTTTTCGAAGCTCTGCATGCAACTAGCAGCAGTAAAAAAGTGTCGAATATCGATGCTGAATACGTTCTTCGTGGTTATTTATAACATGCTCCCAGGAGTGAAATAAAACTGGTCGTAGTTTAAGTATTAATAGAAGCTAGAGCCTGTAAAATGGGGACATTCTTCTAATTTCATCCGCGTCATAATTCATACAATGGGTCAAATATCAATATCGGTTCATTATCTGAGTTGCTGAGTATAAATATACTATTACCTACTGAGTTGAGATACAATCTCATCCCAAGGTCTTTTGTTGTCCCTTTTAAAATCCAAAATAAAAGCTCCACTCGCTCCAGCTCCAAAAGCTTAATTAACAACCTTCTGTAAGAGTATTCGAATTCTTGCGAATTCTTTTTACACGAATTGTTTGGGAACCTATCAATTGCGTAAAAACAGACTTAAATGTATTAGAACTAGTATTTTGCTATTAGTATCTCTAAACGATGACATCTTTCTTTCAATATTAGAAAATGAAATTTTATTCTCAGCTACTTTCTATTTCAAGAAGACAGTAAATGAAGATCTTGGCCCCAGTGATGTGAGAAAGTCTCTGTGCACTAAGGCCGATAGTCGTTATGGTAATCTGGACACTGCATAGTTACCATACTTATATTTTCAACACTTGCCCTACGCAAATTTAGGGAGCTCCTCACTCTCCTTGAAGCTCCTCGTCCTCCTTGAAAATCTTGACCGTGATCCCAGTAATAGCCTCATTGGTAAACACGCGACAAGGCCGAGGGTCGTGTCTACAATTGATTTCTGTAGAAGCTGTAAGGATGCTAGCGAGGAGGATCAGCATCTATAAATATCCAGTCCTGGCACGTAAAAAGTACCTTACTTCGTACCTGACTGCGTTTTCATGTATCTTACTTCGACGAGGACGGAGATAGCATTCGTTTGTTTTTTCCAGGCTTTTCGCAGGCTTTTGTCATCTCTAATGCTAATCACCCTGTATATCGAATCTTATTATTCACCTTTTCCAACACATTATTATACACACGTAAATATTAAGATTAACAAAGCATTTTATCATATAGCGAAATAAAAAATGTGGCGGCAAATGTATTTATGAATTCCATAACTGACTCTAAGATGGTTGGATATGGATTGAATGCGGCAAGCTATAAGAAACACATTCGATTATTTATGAAAAACTCGAAGGACCATAACGGAAAGCTATTCTCGGACATTGTGTCAGCCAGGCAACCCCGAGGTGCTGGAAAAGCACATAAGGGTCACGTTGGGCAGGCAAAAGGTAAGTGCTGGGTTCGTTGAGTGGAAGATTGCTTTATGTGAGCTGCTGGCAACTGAGTTTATTATTATTCGTTGTACAACTGTATGTGTAAATGCAAACAGTCCTTGGGGACTGTGTGTAAGTGTGTGACAATATACGACAACGTGAAGCAGACTTCTAAGAATATATAATAAATATAATTATTGGAGCAGATCGTCTACTAAATAGGATAGTATTAGTATTTTTCTCAGTGTAAACTTTTGTATTTTTGGTTGCGGGCCGCTCTTATTATAGTAGATGGCCAGCTCTTGATGACAACACATCAGCACTTTTGTAAATATGTATTTACTCATTTGCCATCATTACCGGCCAGTGACATCTGTTGTGAATATTTGCGAAGACAGTGCACAGCATAAAAACATTTCGCCTTTTAGCACATCCATATGAAATGCGTATGAGTGTCACATGTGGCACGTAGCCCAACGTTGGAATTAACGTCCCAAAAGGTATTCTTTGAAATTACCTAACCGGCTGCTGTGATGGGGAGGGGAATACTTTTTTCATAAGTTGGCCGAAAAATAGGCAAAATTATATCAAGTCACGTGCTGTTTTATTAGTCAATCAAAGAGTCGATAGAGCAGCATCTCCATATTGAGTGCACATGAGGCGTCTCTGGAGCACAGCAGTAACTCTTAAGTCGTACTCCAGAAGAAAATCTTTAGATTCTATTAGTGTTTTAACAATAGCCGAGGGTTTAGACGCTTCAAGACTAAATAATAAGACCAGACAAAAGCCACAACTGTTATTATTATTTATTTATTATCCTTGAATACTTATTTCAAAATATATTTGCAGACATAAAGCAAATATTTAATAAACTTTACTTTAAACTTAACTCCGAAACAGAAGCTTATTTGTAAGTTGATTTTCTACAATTCATTTTAAGTTTTTAATTAAAAAAGTCTACAAAATATATTATCTTCAAGAATAACGTGTCTACCTTTAAAAAAGTTGCCCATTTGGACACATACGGATATGCACTATGGTTGAAAGCCTCAACCATATTGAAGAGGCCCCTTCAATTGTTTTAAGGTTATTTTTTCGTCCGAATCACTACCGGACTGTTAGGAAAAAAGCTAAAGAAAAAATTTCCAAATTGTTCAGCCGATCTCAACTGATGTGATGACAAACAAATAACAATTCATTTTTATATATAAGATATATTCATAAGGCATAAAATTGTTTTTCATTCTCTAAAATGATCTTTTGAAATTCTTATTTACTCTTAATACGAGTAATATCGAAATT
Organism: Myopa tessellatipennis; assembly: GCA_943737955.2. Lineage (NCBI taxonomy): Eukaryota > Metazoa > Arthropoda > Insecta > Diptera > Conopidae > Myopa > Myopa tessellatipennis. Next base: position 59,877,816 of record OX031314.1, on the reverse strand, counting down.
ATTAGACATAAAGAATGCTTGTCATATATTTACTGTTACTGAACACAATCAAACACTCAACCGAACCTAAATTTAGAACCTGGGCAACACGCTAAAATATGAATTTTGATTTAATAACCGTGTGTAAGTCAACAGATGACGAAAGACCACTTTCGCGGGATGTTTGAGATTCCAGCCCGACATTTTGGCCAATTAAATCATAATCAATTAGACATTAATCACTAAGGATTGAAGACTGTGTTGGGAGTTCAACGACATTCAAAATTGTATACAAAAACGAGAGCATAACGAAAAGTATAGGTACCAAAGGTATAGGTACCTATTTAAAAAGTTATAGAAAAAGAGGAGGGAAAGTGAAAGATAATGTTGAAGAGCTAGAATCGGGGATACTGACTTGAGATAAAATTAAAATGTGTGATACTTTTTAATTTTCAGGCGGCATTGACCGACACTTGACCATCTGATACGATATTTTGCCTTAATTGCAGCTATTCGTATTTTTCACCTAAAATAGATCGATAGATATGAATGGCTGCTGGAACAGTATTGTCTCACATTAACAGCTTAGCTCCAAATAATCATTCGTATCGGTCACAGCGGTGTAACGATTTCATGAACCTTTCCATTTCGTTGTAGGGTATTAAAAAACGTGGGAGTATTTTTCGCGTATAAGAATTAAATACGGCTGAGCGCAAAGTGGTATTGCTGCAGCACAGCAAAAAACAAGGGAATTTACGTTGACATCCATGATTGATTGTCCATTAATTAACTGTACAAATAACTATGATTATGTGCGTCGGAATTGTATTCGTATTATATTATTTCCTCTGATAATTGTCTTGTTATGGCGCAAACTTGGTCTTTGTGAATTTCTAGGCGACAATTTATGTAAATGCGAGATCTGTCTTTCACAGGGACAGCAACCGTAGCAGCGCGTTTTCTAGAGAATTACTCATTAGGTGAGCATATAATATCAATATTAAATTCTGGATTGTGATTACTAAAGAAAAACCTAGGCAGTTAATTACTTATACATACGAGTATGAATGGACATATTTACTTTATATGTTATTTAAGCATATAATAATCTGCATATATTCAACATAGCATTTCTTAATTGTGTTTGAAGGATGTTGTCAACATCGGATGGAAAAATTATGTCACCTCAAATGAATACGAACGAATATTTTCCCATGGAAATGTGCCAATTTAATTGCATGGTATATCTGGCATGATACACATGAGAAACCATCACTTAAAATCGACATAAATTCGTGGGTAATCGAAAATATACATCAGATACTATATCTATGTATATTGCTATCTGATTATAATTGCTTGCTATAATGTGCAAAAGGAATCTTTTTACTAGAGTCGTGCTGTTTAGCTACGGAAGAAAAAACTAATGGGCATGGCGTAGCATTTGGCCACGTGCAAACATTGTGCATTAAGGAGGACAACAAAAACAATCAAAAGTCAATGAATAAGAAATGCTTTGTGCCTTTTCTGTTGTTGTATCGCCCGCCACTCAATAGCTGTTGTTATATACATACATACATACATACATACTATATGTACGTAGTGTAATAGTTAATATAAATGAACTGTTGTGGACCATAAACGCAACACACTATCACATATCACATATTAGCAATTCGATATACATATGTATGTATGCGCTGCTCATCATCATTGGAAGCGCATCGAAATGCTGCCGATGACGTTTGGGCTTCCTTTTCCGATCGGCCTCGATAGGCGAAAGCATAATTTCATTGTATTGTAATTTATTGTGAATGGTGGCTACACATGCTCGTATGTATTTAGATGACATCATATCCGATTTGAAGCACGTGAGCGACACAACCGGGTATACTATGGATGTGATTCATGATTCAGGCGAAGGTAATCTTTCGCCATGAATGCTCTTCGTTTTAAGTGTGGGAATCAGTGTCTTTATTCTATGATAGCATGAATAACCAATTTACTGTGCCGAGATTGAATTTATTATTTTTTAATTTGCCAAATTGTTTTCATTTTATTAAAATTTCACTACTAATTCCACTCGGAAGGCATTCAACTGTACACAGCAGCATCTTGGATGCTAGCCTAAAGATTTCTTATACCGATATTCTTATACCGAGGAAGGGGGTTAAGGTGGGGTGGGGTGGGGTAGCATTTGATCCAAAGAAATAGCAGACTGACTGCGCGCCTTTAGTTCTCATAACGAAATATGAACATTTTTTAAATTAATTTGATTTTCCCTACACACTTACACACTTACTCAAAAATGAACCAGTGCAAGAAATACGCACTGTCCGAAAATACAAAAATACTGATGAAATTGGAGCGTATTCGGGGGATAGATGGATGAATGATGGTTTGACATTAAAGGGTTTAAATTGCGCCATTTGTCTGGTAGCTTCATGGATGAGCGAAGGAAATAATGTTTCTTAGCGGGCTCTAGAACAACAACTGCTGCCGCCGTTCAGCACCGACTGGGACTCTGCTGCTGCAGGATGTTATGAATTCAAATTAAAAATATACAAATTTAATAAGTTGTAACTTCAGAACTTCAATTTGCTGTTAACTATGACGAGGGTTGCTGCTGCCTGCCCGTTGCGAAAGTATTCCTTACAATGAAGAGTGCACAAGTCCAGTTTAACGAATTATTGTCTCAAACAACCCATCATGGATCTGCAGATAGTAGCTATTAGATTTGAAGTGCTAAGTGTTAATGCGTTATACTTACTAATCAAGCAATACACGGATTTCAACACAATTACTTTACCTAAGAATTGTTATGTATATAATATTGCAGTACCGGAGAAGAAAAGATTGAGAAGATTTGCTTCTATGAGTTTGTTTGGCAATCTGTCTGTATGTGGAAATGAAGATTTTTATAAAGCTGTGTTAGTTATTTATTTCACGATATTTTTTTATTTACGTAAAGTGTTGAAATGGGCGTGTAGGTTAAGCTGTAAGCCATCCCATTGCAGTGTGTTCTTCCCTTCATAACTAAGCGCGACTTGCTTTTAATTTTGGCAAACACAATCTAAGCCGCATGAAACACAAATCTTTTTCAAGGTCAAGATAGTTTATTTCTTACATTTTTCACTCCAACGCGATCCAACGACATTTTAATGTTCTTGAGTGAAGGATGAGCTTCGTGGTGTTTGCCTGATGCATTTTCATGAAATGAACTTTCAACAGAGTTGTTTTATAGAGGAAATTGTTAGTAAAAGCAACCACGATAATAATAATAATAAATGAAATACAATATATTACACATCACATTTTTCAAACTAATTTTTTTGATTGAATTTGTTTTAATCCATCAAATTAAATAGCTAATGGATTCCAGCAATAAAACGAAAATGTTTTCGAAGGAATTCTGCGCTGCAAAGATTTTTCGTAGGTTGTCGCATTCGCTGAAATGGAGTTAATTTTTTAGCTATTCACATCTGATTTTACGACTGTTGAGGTGTAATGAAAAGCATAAACAGAAACAAAAAAGTGCACAAAAGTTTTTATATCGTCGTAAACACATCGTCAGTGTGTTTGTGTGCCGCAGGAGCCGTAAGAAGTTGTATTTTATGCCTCTTTAAACTCACCCAGTTGATTCTTAACTTTGAAGTAGCATTATAGCAATTTCAAATCTTAGTTTCGGCTTTCAACATGCACCGCAAAACGTTCCTCTAAAATCGATTCGTTCGGCAGTGCACACAAACGTATCATTTCTAGTGAAATTCACGCCAAACACGTTCATCTGCTGTTTTTATGCCATGTCTGAAAACTCCAAAGCGTTCCGTGCCAAAATTTTGCCACAGCGGTTTTCTTACCTTAAGCTCCCAAATTTACTAAGATTTCCCACAGAGGTTTTGTTACCTTGCCAATTCATTTGACCAGAAACTTAAGTTATTTTTTGGAACCCAGCCAAGAGTAGACGCGTTTCATTGATGGCACTGATCTGTAAAACAAAAAGCTTCCTGCGAATATGTACATGAAGAGTAGACAGCATTCAGTGAAAAATTAAGCAAAGCAACATTGTAAATACAAAGCAATAATACATCCAGACAAAGTTATTGACAGTTTTTTACCCCGAGGTCTATTTTTCATTTCTTTTAGTTTAACATTTTATATTCAATCTATACCAAAAATTGATAATTCTAATAATTATATAACAAGTGTAAACCATGGATGTATGTAGATATGTCCAAAACCCATTTGATAAGCAAATATTTTAATGATTCTATCTATTCTATTTAAAGACTATCAACATCCGTGCTGGGAAAATTTAAATAAGTGCCGTAATTTTTAGATAGTTTGTACTATACGTCATTAGACAAGGAAAGCTAATATGAAGTCACGGGAAGCCTTACAAAATTAAGGAAACAATAAATTTCTCACACGAGGGATTCCTTTTTTGTGGTCGCGCAAGGACCGCGGTTAGATTCTAAGATGATGGTTTAGATTGTTCGATAAAATTTATCGGCACCTATATTAGTGCTTCCATGTCGTTTGTTTGGCCATACATGCATTACATCACAGCTCTCCCTTTTGCTATTTTGCGCCCAGATTACAATTTATACAAAAATTGTATAAAAACAGCCAAACGGAACGATTTCACTCTGTGTGTTCTTTGTTGTTGTATGTAGATATGTACATAAACTCGGCAGTTTGCAACGGTTTTACGCCTCAGCCTTATATTGCATGAATTTAGGATTAGGCGTGTCTATGTGACAAGTTTACCCTTTTTGTGGCTATCTATTATACACAATCACGGAATATCTGTATGTGGAGCTTTAAGCTATTTGATTATTCAGTTTTTATTATTCGAACCTAAGTGCCCACCTCAATTTGTCCTCGAAAATGCGAAAAATGTGGAAATCAGTGACTGTCTTTGTGATGCTTGCGATTTTTTCTGCATGTTGATGTTTTTCATCAATCACTATATGTGTCACAACTATTAGTGTGAGTATTTTCCGGAGGCAGATGAAACGCCCAAAAATGCCACCAGCAACATTGCTTTGTTTACGAGATATTTCCGTATGCTCTGCAAATAAAAATTATATATGGCATTACTGGCAAGCGGTAAGTTAGTACTAAGCAAGTATTTTTACTGTCAGAGTCCACATTCGGGACACAAGAAAGAGCATTGAGGGTGTTCTTTTTAAAAGAAGGTTATTCATATTTCATTTTTCCTTATAACCAACATTTTAAGCCATTTGTCAACAGGGATATATACTTCTTTGAAATTATCTATATCTGTCCAGAAAGAGTGTTCCGTACAAACTCTGAGCCAACATTGTGGATATGTAAAAGTGGGCTCTGCACACAAACTTGCTGCAATTATAGTAAATATTTCCCTTCATTACTTCTTTATCCAACATTTGTATAAAGCTAATAAAAGACAATTATTACGGATAATTATTTCAGATGATCTTTAATGATACAGTTGAAAAAAGTTCTGATTTTTTAATTTACGTTATTTAATAGTTCTCCTTGCTTAGATTCCAAGAATTACGTAATGAGGATGCTTATTAACACCATCTCGAAACCAACATCTAAAATTTCAGGGAGAACGGAAGACGGAGTAAGAAGACGCCAAAAAGCAACCATCTCTGATGCAACAAACAGCAGGTTCGTTCACATTGGGACACACACAGAGGCGAAAATGGAAAGATGTCCTTTGAACAACCACAAAAATCAAGCGTATTTAATTGTGGTGCGTCATGAACTTGCAGCATTATTAGAATTGTATGTAAACTTCAACAGTACACTTTAGAAATTTAGTTAATTTGGATAACGCATTGGATACTTGTTGTGTGTTTCATTTCCATGTTTCCATATTTTTCAATTTGAGTATTCGAAGAGTCTCTGTCCATGTGCATATTTTTACAGAAACAAATTTTTGTAATATTTTGTGGAAAATAATAAAAATAAATGAATTCACTGGATGGCCCACTCATCCATTTGTATAAGATTTCTAATCGATATACTGATGCTAGAAATAAGGTATTTTATTTATAGTGTATTTGTTTTCATTGTATTTAAATTATATAGCAATGAAAACTGTATTGGATTGTTCAATGAAAACTGTAAACGAAAAATGTATTTTTGTTTTCTTTTTGCTTTTCTTTATTTCTCTTCTGTGTATTACAATATAAGGACAAATAGTAAACAAAAAATTTTATATGCCCTTTCCCTTTTAGATGTATGTTTTTCAACTTTTGGAACCTAACCACTTTTTTGTACAAGTTCTTTGTCTCTAACACAGATTCGCATAACACGTAAATTTTTTTGAACTTATTCCCGTTTTATACAGGGTTGAGCTTTAAAAGAGATAACATTTTTGTTCATATTAATTTGGCTTAATATTTTATTGTTCAAATATATAAAATTTTCACACATAACATATCAGTTTAGTAATTAAATTTGGCTAAGAAATGTATTTACTGTATGTCGAATTTACACTATATTCTTCTTATCTTTATACTAACTTTTCTTCTAGGCTAATAATTCCACGCCGCACTGTGGCCAGATTTTGTGGAATTCAGATAATAATATGCTGGAGTGTGGACAACTCCTTCTGAATAAAGTTATGAATTATAACTGGTAGCGCCTATTTTGCAATTAATATCCCTAAATTGGTATAACTTGAATGAAAGTGGATTAGGAACGCAAAAATTTTTAAATTTTGTTTAGGAATATATCTCATATTCGAAGTGCAATATCACTTAGACGCACATACATATGTATATGTACATATATAATATGTGGTATACATATCTGCTAAATAATGGGATCTCTCAGTTAAGATTTACATACTATATCAATTAAGTCCACTATCCATTTGTATATATAAAACCGTAACCATGGAAAAGGTTATTTTTGGCCGCATTTCCTTTCCACAGCCAGCCACTGTGCACTTTCGGAGGACTTAATCTACATACATCAGAAATTTTTGCTCTCAGGTCATGTAACAGTAATAAATATTGCCACAACGAAAGTTAAACATGGGAAGCATTTCCTCTACTTTCAAACTAAGCTATAAATTTTGTTCTCGGGTGTTGAAAACGGATTTATGTTTCATGGAGGAGAAATGGAATTTGCTATTCTCATCTCCTTTCTACTTTGGTATGGTTTATATAAATGTACATACTTTTTAAGTTTTAATTTACATTCCAAATGAAAGACAGGACATTTACACGAAAAGCATATTAAGTTAGATCTATATAAACCAAGTAACATTTATAGGAAGATGGCCTCTGAAATCCTCCGATTGAAGTAGCCGGAATGTTCCTCTTAAGGGCGTCCTTGTAACGCAAATATAATCTCCGTTTAGCCTTCCTTCGTGACAAGAAAGCAAAATCCGCTATAGGCATATATGTTTGTATATACCATTTCAAAATGGGCAAGCAGGGAGTAAGAAGTCCACTCTCTGTGCTGACATTTTAATTAGGTACTACTATTTGTCGTTGCTATCTTGGTTACGAAGAAATCTTTGGCAGACACTTTACAGATGGGTTTCCGCCTCAGCATCGAACTAGCGACTCAATGTGCCTTGAGCACGACCCGTGCTGATGATCATGATATACTCGTATATGGACGATTATAGAAATCAAATTAAGCAAATCTTGGTAAAACTTGGTAATATATCTTCAGTGGGAACAGAAATAAAGACTTCAGAGAACAGACTTCAAAGTTACAGTGAAGCGATGAGAAAAACGCCGAATACTTTTTCCCCAACATTATATATAATATTAATGACCCATAAAGTAGAAATCTCTAGAGTAGAAATCATGCTTTGCAAGACATTTACTAGCAAGTGCAGCTAGTTTTTTCCACGAGGGTGGACCCAGAAGTTCCTGGCCTGAGGCATGGATGGCGGTTGTGGTTTAAAAAAAACGATTCGAACAAATCCGGAAATGGTGAAGAAAATCTTCAAAATAGTATTGTATATATAATATATATAGTATAGTGGCGAGGATGGCGTTCCCAGAAATTGAAAAAATGTTGGAATAAATGTCTCTATCTAAAAGGAGACTATGTTGAAAAATAAAGACATTTTTTCCCCAAATTTGTGGTGTTTCCTCGTTAGATCATGTACTTCTGGGAACACCCTCGCATACGATTTGATTAATAATTATTAATTAATTATTATTATTAAGATTATTATCTTTGATCAGAAGTAAATTAATAAAAGTAATTATTTTAAATTGTCTAAAGTGGAATATAAAAATATTATATTACATTATTTTTTTAACATTAAATTTAGATTAGTATGTTAAAGCATAAGACTGTCCCTCACAAGACGACCCTCAGTTCTTTAAATAAATGTTTCTGCTTCTTCTAATCTAACAAATTATTCCCAAGCCTAACAACCAGTAACAGTTTCCTTTCCGGCGAAGGACTCAGTTTGAAAGCTACAAAACATAAATTGTGATGCAGCCAACATTTCAATTATTTTACGGAAGCTCACTCACTGGCCCACTCACTTAAAAGGTGCGTGACAAATTCTGCTCAAAGTAATTGTTGTGTGAAAAGCCCTTTTCCTGGGATGCTGGCTTCTTGACGAATTTTCATTTCCGCCGTGAAAGCAAGAAAAATTATCTACTGTCCAGTTGATAAATGATGTTAACCACTATTACATAAGTCAGCAATTTTCTAGTACATTTGTGAACAAAAGTATGTATGGTAGTTCTACCACTTGCATCATATATAGTATGTACGTACATAAATAGCAAAAAATACAGACAGATCTCCCACAGATACACAGCTTCTAAAGGAGAAACTTTTGATGGACATACTCGAGCATGGATTGATAAGGATATGCGAGTCTTTTATCATCAAAGAAGCTTGTCAAAGACAAGCATACTACCCCAATTTGGAGTTGACACGTTGACATTTTAGTGAAAGTTTGTATACAGTAACTATTAATCATTATATTTCAACATTTATTTTTATATTACTATAGTTTATATGAAGGTAATTTCAATATACTATTGAAGATTCGGGTTTAAAAGCTGGCGAGACAATAGCGCAGACAGCTTAAGCTTTAGTGTTAATAAGAAATTTAATTGATTATGAAATTCATTTAATTAATAACAAATTAATTAATTATTTAGTATTAGAGCAGTAATAAATATATTGAGGTTTAGAGTTCTCATATGAACCCCCGACATGCGTGAGTAAACCAAGTAGGTCCATTAAAATTCAATGAATTGTAATGAATCCGTAGCCGAAGATTAAAAACAAACATTTTACATGAATGAAGGATAGTTCGAATACCTTTCCATTCAACATTATATTCAACCAAAATTGTATTTAATTGATTTGATTCCGTCGAAAAGTAGGATTTCGACATTGTATACATACCATTGTATGCATACATACAGTATATCCAAGCAGTCATAATAATTTCAGCAATACAAGAACAACCAAAAAACATTCGAATATTTCCGTTTCATAAAATGTGAAAATTCATATTTATCCAACATTTATCCACCATTCGGCCCTGTGGACTATGCTGGTGTGTGCATTAAATGCAACTAATCCACATTGTTGTGTAACACGCGCTCCAAAATGCACGATGGAAATGACGTAAATTTTAACTACCGCTGGAGGAAAAGGGGTTAATTTTTCTAAATAGCTTTTTGCCTTACCTGGCCATGTTACAAGGCAAGCTCTGAAATAAATGTTAGAGAGTAAATTGATCTGTAGATTACCCAAAAGGAAATAGCAATCAATGTAGCAAATAACATCCAATGGATTTTGGAAAATTACTCCCATAAATGGTTAAAGAAGCGTGGCGAAGACGGCGGGCGAAGCTATATCAACTCAGGAAGTCATCCGGTTTTGAAATACCGTGCGAAATACCTACTGGGTGCTACAAATTGACTTTAAGGCTCTTTCCAACATTTGTCTATAATTCTGACTTTTGCCATTCAATTCAACCCTATTCAAATCAACGTGTATGCAAATTGTGATGTATTATGGTTGTTGTTGCACTGTTGTTGGTCATTGTAACAATGCGTTGATTTGTGTTCTTCGGAATTGTGCAAGGGATTATTTTTATGGTGTTACATGATGGGATCGGGTAATGCTTTTTAAGGTTTTAATATTTTTTGTGTAGTGCTAATATTTTGAGCGGACAAAATTTAAGTAGACTGGGCTTGTACATGCCCGGCGGACGATAGCCGATTTTTAAGAAAGGTGGTCAGAAGTAACTTTCTTCATTGTCATGTACGAGTACAGAGCAATTAAAGATATAAAGAGCTGCGGTGATATTCAACCAAAATCATTCCTTCTTCGCAGCTCTGAATATTCATTGGTTTCAAAATATTTCAATATATTCATGTTTTTATGAATTTCTTTGCTAAGCAGAATATTTTTCATAAGTGGAGACAAAGCTTGACCTTTCTTGGATTAAGTCCAAGAGTGCTATTCCAGTATGTATTTCTACTGGCTAGATCCTCTCTTCTTCTCTTCTCCATGTGTAGCTTTGGAGTTACTTCCACAAAAGGGTTCTGGCCCAACAAAGGGAGCAGGGCGTGGCGCATCATGCGTTCTTGCCACGGGGTAGAACGCTCAATCAGGAATATTAACTGCAAGTGATGCACAATTTGCGCTAACCGACTCGCCAGAAACGTCCGGATTTGTGGCGAATATTTGGCCAAAAACAACACAATGATGCCGCAGCCACCGTATTTCCCAAATCTGGGCCCCTGTGACTTTTTCTTGTTCCCGAAACTAAAGAGATCCATGAAAGGACGCACGCTATGATTTTGGAGATAAAGACGGCATCGAAGGAGGAGCTGAACAAGATCAATAAAAATGATTTTTTTAAGTGCGTCGAGGATTGGAGAAAACGTTGGCACAAGTGTATAATATCTGATGAGGATTACTTTGAAGGGTCTTAATAGATATTCATGAATAAATAAATCATTTTTGAAAAAACACAAAATTCGGCAAAGAAAATTAAATCAGAAATATTATTCATCAGATCATTAAGTTTATTTTCTTATGTGAGCTCACTGACTTAACTTAAAAGATGATATTATAATTTCAGACAGTTTGCTTTTCGTTCATAAATTTACTTTACTTGAGATTCCATAATCGTCGAAATATTTCAAATTCTGTTGATTATTGTCAACTTCTGTCAACTTCATAAATTTCATATTTTCCAAAATATACTTTAAAAATTTAACGAAACCGCAAATAATTTAATTTTTATCATATTTTTCATTGGGTCCACTAAAATGGAATCACATGTCAAGAAGATTACAAAACCAGAAAGGTCAGACAGATTGGATAAATCACTGAAGCAAAGCAAAAGCGATCAAATTGTTGATAATTCGGACAATGCATATTTAATCGGTGCATCAGTCAAGTTGTTCAATACCAAAATTGACTATGAGACAATCTTGTCGAAGTTTCGCGAGGATTTTAACAGATTATGGGACATTAATAGCCCATCACCGGACACTGGTCTCGAAGGTTTTGATGAGATAGCCTTATTAGGCGCAGGTTCGTTTGGCAAAGTGGTAAGCACAAATTTGTCTTAAAGAAGCTCGGCAAAGCGCATGCGTTCCATTAATTTTTTATATGCATAGAAACTTGTGAAAGATAAGGAAACTCTAACCAAATATTTCGCAGTTAAACTGATGATTAAGGATCAGATTGTTAAAACCAAACAGGTGCAACATGTTCACAATGAGAAGAAAGTTTTGCAGTGCCTAAAATTCCCATTCCTCTTGAATCTTGAGTTCTCACGGAAAGACAATGACTTCATTTACTTGGGTTTGCCATTTGTCAATGGCGGTGAACTTTTTACCTATCACCGCAAGTTCGTTTTATTGATTGATTTTATTTAACTGAATTAGTTATTTTTTTAAAATCTTTACTTGACTCCTTTCATTTCGTCATTTTGTTAGAGTGCGCAAGTTCAACGAGAAACAGGCAAGATTCTATGCAACACAAGTATTTTTGGCTCTGGAGTACTTGCACAATGCGCTGCTGCTGTATCGTGATCTGAAACCAGAAAACATATTGATAGATAACAAGGGCTATTTAAGAATTACCGATTTCGGCTTTACTAAGGTCGGTCTCGACTCTAAGTAATACCTGCAGTTTCTGTCTTATGCGCTCCCTGCGATCTTCATAGAAAGTGGAAACCCGCACCTTGACGCTCTGTGGTACACCGGAATACCTGGCACCGGAAATTATACAATCGAAGCCATATGCCACCAGCGTCGATTGGTGGTCCTTCGGTATTTTGATCTATGAGTTCGTTGCCGGTTACTCGCCCTTCTCACCCCACAACCGTGATGTTATGACGATGTATGGTAAAATTTGTGATGGCGAATACAAAATGCCAGCATATTTCAGCAATTCTCTGAAAGATTTAGTTCACAACCTATTGCAAGTCGATCTTTCCAAGCGGTGAGTAATTGTAGTTTAAGGACTGTATGGCAAGTGGTTAGTTTTCGCTGTTAGTTTAATTGGAAAATAGTGTTACAAAAGCGAAATATAGAACCGAAACTAATTACAAGCCTTCGAAGGTTCTTAATTCGCGTTCTTAAATCGCGTTATATCAAGTTTAGTCGCGTAAAAACAGAAGATTTTAAGTCTTTCCTTAAAAATTTTAATAAAATCTAATCAATCAAACTTTTAGTGGAAAAGTGTGCTTTATGTGCCATATATTTATATTTGCCGTATTCTTTTATATTTGTGCTTTCTTAAAATTCAAGGTTCGGTAATTTGATAAACGGGAATAAGGACATCAAGGAACATGAGTGGTTCAAAACTGTTGACTGGTATTCCATACTTAATCAAGAAGTTGCTCCACCTTTCGTGCCCACCCTCAAAAACATGGAAGATTTGTCTTATTTTGATAAAATTGCCGACTCGAAGCCACATCCACGCTCCAAGGTCAATAAGCATGCCGAATTGTTTGCCGATTTCTAAAAACTCAAACAATTTTTCTTAGAATTATCATAGCACTTAGTTTTTTTATTAAAAATAAAAATAAACCAAGCTCGAGACCTAGAGGCGGGACCAAGATAAAAAGGTCAAATAAAACAAAAATGAAACATAATTAAATAGTTTCGAAGATCAAGAAACGAATAATTTTACACACCTTCCCCAGGTGCTTCAAAATATCTTTCTGCTTGCGTTTTCTTCATTGCTCGAAATAAATATGCTTTCGGACGAACATTAGACGCATTGAACCGGGCCAGCTCCATAACTTCTGCTTTAATTCTTAGGAATACCATAACTTTCCTTGCATGGCTACATTTTGCCAAAATAATAACAGTATAACAAAACGGAGGCTTAATTTAATTGCGGTTTTTTTATATGTAGTAGATTCTGCTTCTGTTAATGAATTAGAGTAGAGCTTTCGTGCTTACTCTTAAGAAGCAGTTTTCGTCTTCTCAGAATGTTATGAAGTAAGGATATGTAATTACTATAGATAGACACAATGTTGTATGTATGAGTTATATTGTCTCTTCATTCATACATAAGAAACTGGGCTTTTAAATCGTATTTTTATAAGAGAATATGAAAGTTATAAAGTTTTAAGATACGAAAGGTATAAAAGTTATAAGAGTATAAAGAGTTATATAAGTAAATTTATCATGGCAATGGAAATGATCATTTGTGAAAGAAATTCGCTCAAATCCGAATTTCCTTAATTGGTACCAGGTTGCTACAAATAAAGCCATCCTTCTAATCTAATGCTTGATTGACTTTTTTGTCAATACGAACTTCATCGCATGTCGTGAGTTGAAGTCGTGAAGACAAGCTCAAGTACAGTAGTCCGAGAAATGTGGAGAATTAGTATTAATTTTATTCACCCTGCACAAAATGGAATCCGGATTGGAAGGCGCGTGGTCCACTCACATCGACATAACAGTCCCCCTGAGTGAATCACTTAAGTATTGATAAAAGCATTCAATGAAATAGTAAGTAAAATAGCAATGTAAAGTAGCTAGGTATAGTCACCTCCTGAGTTGATTCAGATACCGATGAGTCGATATCAGTCTGTCCATTGAAATCACAATCGAGATTAGAACACGTATTCATGTATATATACGAATGAAATTTAGCATACGCACATTCTTTGTTACGGATTGCATTTTATAATTGCAAATGGGCAAAATTGGTCTATAGCCTTGCCTTCTTTTTATACAAACAATATTAGGTATATACTCATAGAAAGATAGCATTCCGCCCACTTTCCCATATGCCATGCAGATCATGAGGTGTAGGTTATTTGAACTTCGGCCAGGCCGAAAATAGCAGCACCCTCTCTGCTTTTCCCTTAGAGTAAAGTGTTTATACCTTTTCGTATTGTCATGATTTATGCAGAACTTTATTATTTTTCCACTTTCTGTACCAAATACCTTTTCTACTTATTTAAGTATTTGCCTCTGACTGTTGTGTCTACACTACGCGACAGTGCGACTGGATGTCGTCTGTTCTATTTCACCCTGTGTTCTCCTTTTATGAGAATGTTCTTTGTCCGGTCGACTGGCCTTTTTATACCATCGCTCCACAAAAATTACAATAATCGTGTTCTTAGGTACGTGAGTTTTCACTTGGAAAAGATGAAACATCATTGTGTTGTGTTTTGTTGTCTTGTGTTTTTTGCTATTCTCGTCTCTTTATTGTTGTAATCGTCATCATCATTATCATAGTTTCGGAGCCTGATTTTACCTCTGGCTTATGGCGCACGCCAGTCAGGCGCCATGATATCCTCCACTTCTAGCATAAAACCAACCACGTTATTGCTACAGCAATGGATAAATTAAGACATTTTGATAAGTTAGAACAGTTCTGTTCTTCTACTTGTAGGTATGCTCTTCATTCTTCTAGGATATTAACGATAGAACTGTTATTCATATTGAAAATACTCGTACTGTGTTCACCAAAAGTTCTGTACTTTTGCGCGGTCGTTCAATCAATTCAAATAAGAGTACAATAGTTATATACATATAAGTTCTAAATAAATTCCACTTGTATAATTATTTATGCCCGTAGTGTATTTCTTTAGTCTTTTTAAAATTTGGCAACACTCAGCAGCTGATATTTAATCTGACAGCTGACACCATCTTTTTTTCAGCATGGTTTTCCATAATATAAAATTCAAATTGTCAAATCGTCCAAAAATTTCTTTAAATACTCATAAATTTAGAAACTAAATGAAGTTTTGAAATTTATAATACTCGTACTTATCTACAATAGACTTATAATTTATCGCTATATTATATTGTATATTATATTGTTATATCGTGTATTATTTTACATTATATTGTTGTCATTCATAGGGATTAGAATATTATTTATATTTTGTTATAGAGATGATTCCTTATATTCCAGCTGGGAATTGGAAAACAAATTCCATCTATTTTTGCATATACTTTCCTGTTATTGTTTTGGCTGATATTCACTATACTTCACGGGATATCACTGTTTATCTGTGTTGGCTGGTCTATTTTTAAGTTAATATTTTTTTGTCGTGTTGGTTAGTAGTATAATTTTTTTGTACGATACACATCTTTTATTGTGATTTGAAACTCCAAATTCCGTATCACAAAACAACTTGGGATATATTCTGTAATAAAGAAAGGATTCTAGTTGAATTGCGTGAAATTAATTAAATACTTTTAATAGAAACAAGTACATCTAAGCCAAATAATAGTTTCCAAAAGCATCTAGACAAATAAATAAACAACCTAACCATAAACTGTATTTAGAAAGTAAAATACAGACCGATTTTCATTGATTTTAAATAGCATCCAACAAAGTAGTACTTGTGAATTTTTGAATAGGTTTTTTCAACCAGTAATAACGAAAATTAGGTCACTAATATTAATTGTTATTACTATTAAACTATTAGTAATTATTTGCTTGTATCCCACTAATAGGTATTTATTCAGTTCTGAGATACATTGAAAAATTATATAAGATGTTTCTTCTTTACACTTCTCTTCGGTAGATAATCAAGAAGAATAAAAAAGCTATGTTTTGTACCTAGGATGTTAAAAGTGTCTCACTTCTATTTCTTTTTTCAACACATTTTTGGCCACACGTCTAGTAAGGTTAAACATTTTAATAAAATACTCGATTCGCAATGAAAAAGTTTCTCGACTTTGAGCAGCATGTAGCTTACCACCGAATCATCACCCGTGCAGAACTAATCAAAGCTAGGAGAGCATTTGTGATATTATAACTTGCCTTAATTGAAATAATTCCCAAACCAATAGAACAACGGATCCGGCTAAGATTGCCTCACTCGCCCAAGCATTCTAGAGCAGGGCCAAAGGGCGCATAAAAACTTTATCTGCGGCCTGCTTTAAAACAGAACTGACGAGACTCCCAATAGCGCAATCAAACATCAGGCGCCACTTATTGTCTGATATACCTTCTGGGCGCATTGGTGTGGTGCTCGGAGGCTGAAGTCGGCATAAATTTGCTGCAGTGCTTCCGGTGGTGCTCTGGTTGCCCTCTACTACGGAAGTAACTAATTTCGAGTCTGTGTTTACGCTCTACCGCAGATGTCCTTATGGTGTGCTCCGTCTACAATTGGAGAATCTTTTCTTTGAGCATCTTGTAGACTTCATTTCGCTCAGGTAGACATTTTTCATTTAGTGAGCTTTCAAATACATTTCATCGGGTTCAGACTGAATAAAGTTTTTATATAAACATAACAGCGTAACAACGATGAGCTAATAAAATTATTGATTTATATTATGTACGGATTTATAGGTATGTAAAAAAAAATTAAACAAATGTCATATACTTATTAGTTGTGCATAGTTGTGTTCATTTATATAATATAAAATACATATTGTATAAAAACAAAGTCTTCTCGATATCGAATCCTTTTTCAGAAGTGCGAATGAAAGTGGTACATGCGCGAGGACCCTTCTTTATTTTGTGGTCTACATGAAGATATCAGAGTAGTCTAATGTGCAGGCGTTAAATGGATATTTCAAAATAAATCTAATGAGACATTTTCGTCAGATTCTAAAGCTCAAAAAACCTCAGTTCCATAAAAACTGAACTGTTGCGCGTATTTTATATTATATTATATTATAAACGTAATTTTATCTTTTACCCATAACACATTGGTTTGCTTCATACTTGTAAAGAATGTAGCTATGAAAGATCTACATTGAAGCCTTGGCTTTTATGGTAGAAGAAGTCAAGAGCCATAAGTCAAGCGTCGCAAAAATGTATGCTCTTAACCGCATAAATCAAAAGGAATTTAACGTGTTGTAACGTGGATCTATGAATTCGTACCCCAAGAACTCGTATTTTAGTCGATAGTCACCCACCCAGCCAAAGTGATACTTAATATGATGTTTGAAAAATATGACGCACAAGTGTCTTTCGCACATTTGGTTAGATGCCGCACACGTAACAGCGGCTGGATGTCCCCGTAAACAAGTGCACAATGAAGCGAAAGAACCCATAAGTCAAAATTATCAACAAGACTGTAGTTGGCGAAGATTTAGAATTATAAACGCTCTTCGGCTAGGGAATGTCTAAAGATGGATTAGTTCGCACCACTTCAGAACTAAATGCCGGGAACAAAAACTGTCACGCACGAACTACGAAGTGAAAAATATGCCTTTGATGTCATAAATCAATTAGAGGAAATAGCAAAAGGACGACAGATACTAGTAGCAACTTTAAGAGATGGCCCGACCGAGATAAGGAAAACACACTTGAATTAGAGAACCCTGTAGTACGAGAATATTCCTATAAAATCATTTTACTCCTATCTAATATTATTAACTAAAATATTTGCATTATATTATATTATATTATATTATATTTTATTATATTATATTTTATTATATTATATTATATTACATTATATTATATTATATTATATTATATTATATTATATTATATTATATTATATTATATTATATTATATTATATTATATTATATTATATTATATTATATTATATTTTATTATATTATATTATATACTATTATATTATATTATATTATATTATATTATATACTATTATATTATATTATATCATATTATATTTTATTATATTATATTATATTATATTATATTATATTATATTATATTATATTATATTATATTATATTATATTATATTATATTATATTATATGATATTATATTATATTATATCATATTATATTATATTATATTATATTTTATTATATTATAATATATTATATTATATTACATTTTTGTAGATAACTAGATTCGAAATCGGTAGAGTACAGTTAAGACGTATTTTTGGTAAAATGCCCTAAATTTACCTAGAGCACAACTAATCGTCCAAATAGCCGCATGCTGCTCGCGAGCGACATATATATACATATTAAACTGATAGTGTTGCAGATTAAGGATAAATCACAAATACTAGTCCTTCACCTATGTAATCCTTCACCTATGTATGTACATGTAAGCACATCGTGTCCACGAACGAACAACGGCAACGCTTACGAAAGTGTGCAACTTCAATTATAAGGTCATCAGCAGTTGTTTCATTTAAACTGTAGGATGTTTCTCATACCTTCAACAAATGCTAGTATTTGTCTTAAGGAAGTGTGTCTGAGCGAGTGTTTATGTATGTGTGTGTACAACGAATGCTGCTAGAAGTTTACCAGCAGGGGGATGTACAGACACGATATACTCTGTAATCGAAATACCCATCAAAAACAAAACAGAAAACATGACCCAGCTCATGTTAGCCGAAGGATAAAATATACTCGGCGCAAATTGAGGAGCTGGCGTAGCACTCTATACTCACACTTCGAAGGTAGTCAAATGGCAAGACTAATAGGGATTAAATAGATGTCGAAAAGGCAATTAGATAGCTAAACATACAAACCAGAACACGCACGCATTACAGAGAATCAATGCTTCATCTGCAAGAATATCTATAAATAACTTTGTGCAGAAAACATCTATCGAAGAAATTGATTCCAACCTATAGACTTTTTTCAGCAATATAAACTTCTTGTGGTGTTAGCGATGTTATCAGAACCCTGAAAAATTAAGTGAATACTCTGAACAATGTTTCCTAGAAAAGGTGAAAGTTAGGGTAAAATGATGCTTCCTTAAATAAACCACTTCTATAACTTTTCAAGTCCTTCCAATAATTATCGTTCTTCAAAAATTGTTTTATTAACAAATAAGAATTCTGTTTCGGCATTCGGAGGAAAGAACAAATGCGTTTTGGAATATTAATTGAACTGCATTCTTCATCAGTTGTATCGGGCATTCCTGCGTTAATCGAAGTCCGTAGAGATATTTCACGTCACAATGATCTTTTTAATCCTTGAAATAATTATAATAATCAAGTCTGTTCAGCAGGCCAAGATAACTTTTGGGTAAAGATTAACTAGCTGATTCGCGTAATGGATTTCATCAAGCTTTTAACATAGAACTCGCAAGCTTGAATCGAAGAAGTCGGACTAAATTAAGGAGTAGCCATAAAACCCACTGAAGCCATAAAAGCAACAAAAACGAAACCAAAACCAAATATATAATATACGTGTAGCAACAGCAGTGGGAACAGTAACTGTGCATGGTAAGACGGACGGATGCTAAAGTTCTATCAAGTCCTGGCTCCAGTCTGGCGGGAACCCCATACTACTCTATAATACGCTTTGTTGCTATTTGGTACCCTTCAGAAGTGTCCTTTTCTCTGTTTGACGTTGTCTTTTGTCTTAGATCGTCCTGAAGTATGACAACGTAAGAATAATATTCTACAATGTAGGTTGTTGTTGACTTTTCATTTACACAATGGCATACGCACGAAATTGACTGAATGGGATAAAATATAAATAGTGTGCACACATATTTCTGTATGTAAACACACGCTGCGAAAGTAAGTAATTTGTGTTTGAATAACTTGTGATAGTAGCAATAAAACCCAACTAAAATATGCATTCTCAAAATCACTCATTTTTAAATATTGCCGAGTATTGCACATACGTTGAATTTTTGTCGGCGTATTAATCATACAGAGTGTTTTCACAATGACCGAATGACATTAGTTCCAAATGTTTATAGGAAGCTATTCCAATTTAACAGTCAATATAGCCGGCTATTTGCGACACAATTGAAAGCCACAATTGACGCAAAGCCGCTGACAAGAACTGTGCGTGTGTCTCGAATTTAAAGATCATTAAGGTTAAACCGCTATGAGACCAAGAGCTGCTAGTTCTATTATGAATTTTATTAAATGAATGTACAACTGTGAAACAAACATTTCAATTTAAACTGCCTTTTAGTAATGTACTGATGTTCTCAAAATAATTAAATAATTTTAGAAATAAACAACCCACACGACTGAAAGCTGAATGATTCTAAATCTTAATATATAAAAGCGATGAACGATCACGGCTGAACCACTCAAGCTATCCACCTTACATTGAAATACAAAACAAATCCAGGAATAAAGCAATTGTTTTAGACAGAACAACTTTTATCGGCTCAGCTAGAAAAGGTGCACCAAAGAAAAGGTGAAATCAATACAGTCTTATGTACACATATTATGTTAACTAATAATAAGGCAATGAACAATGTAGTTAATACTATGTGCGAAACAAAGAAATTATACGAATGCGTTTGGTAGCTTAGAGAGCAACAACACTTACAATGGCGCCATCAAATGACGTTCATATTATTACAAACTACCTCTGCGTAGCATGTTGCCAAAAAATGGCAGCAAAATATATAAAGAATGTCAACCGCAACCAATAAAATTTCGCAGCTACCGGAATAGCTGGCACTATCATACCACCCACATACATACATATATAAACACACACACATACGTAATACTGTGGCCCAAACAGCACACCACCAGAGACAATCACTTGTCACTGCTGTTTGACAAAAGACAAATGCAAAGTTGTTTTCATATTTTGAATACAAATTGCTTTATTTTCGTTCCCCGCAAGATGAACCTGAAATTTAAATAAAAAATAACCAATCCGTGGGGTGGTTGTGGGGCATACTAGATACGCTACCGCTGACTTTAGAGTGGGTACGATTCGGAAAATATTTTAAAAACACTTCAACGTATATTTACAAGGTATGATGACAACTCCGAGCTTTATCGTTGTATTCACTGCGGAGTACGAAAGTGTATACGTAGTTGAATGAAATATTGAGCAACAAAGAGCTCCCTAGCGTCGTTGGTTTTCCTCGGAACTCCTTTTTATCTTCGTCCTAACAATATAATTTCATAATACTTGTCATGCAAATAAATCACAACAACGCGGTTGTAGTTAATATGATGTCAGTTATGCCATTCGAAAGAAAAATGTAAAAATGTTACAAGTCAACTTTAGATCTTTCAGTGTTTAAGTTGTCAACATTTCTCGTCTTTTCAGAGATTTATAAAGTTTCTTTTTTAATGCTTAAACTGTCGAGTTATCTGTACAATATACAATATATTATTTTTTTATTTGGTCTGTGGTCACCTTTTTTATTATACGTGTCGATATAAAACATTAATAATAAAAGGATATATGAACTATCACTATATAGAAACTATCTCTTTCTCAAGTGTTTTACATGCGGGTTAAATAATTCCCCGCATTGTCCCGAATTGTCATAATAACCCAGACATGCTTATTATCATACTAATTACCGTTAAACATTACCATACTAATTTATATGTACTCATTCACAGCGGCAATGGAACATTTCAAATAGCCTAGATTATAACGGAATATTGAGATAATTTATTACCGCACACATACGGAGCCGTGTTGAAAATTTACTCACTTTTGCAGTAATTAACGCCACAAAATTTTTGACTACCAAGTACTTGCTTGATTTGTGAGTCCTGAAGTCAAGAAAAGTCAAGCAGTGTAGTGCAGCAGTTTGCCGTCTTTGTGCCGGTTTGCGACAATTGTGCTCAAGTATTTGCCGCACCTAGTTTCCTGTGCTTAATTGTCATATTTATATGTTAATAGACTTCATTTTTGATTAATATGTTTACTCATAACTCACGTTTGGTTCGTTTTCCATCGATTTAGTTGTGGCAATTAAAGTGGGTGCTTGAAAATTACACATTAAACCATTATTGTAGAAAAAACTTACGAAAAACCCCTTATTCTAGAATAGGGGTCATCTTACGTCAAAGATGAAAACTCGAAAGGTGCTTGCTCGACTTCCAGCGAAAACTGGACATTGGCAGAGCAGAAGCTGGACCGTAAATAGGTTGAATCCCTGCTTTCTGTAACCATTGATAAGCAGATCCAGAGAGCTTGTCCCCTGACTGTTAAGTTTCATTTTCAGTTCGATCCAGTGAGGGGATTAGCCAGAAGAGCTGCCCCTTTCCAGGCAAATATTTCGACCTAGCATAAGCTATGGGCTGCCTAAAAGCTTCTTTGATATTTAGTTCTGGACAGTTGACTCATGCACCTACTCCATCTTTCACTTTGTAACCTTCCGTAGATATAGTAAAACTTGTTCCTCCGAAGTTATTATAGTTAAAATTAAATAGTGTCTCCGCTTGATTTACTGTCTATATATAGTCCGACCAACTTCGACCAATTGAAAGTATTGTATAATAGCTCATGGTGGAAGATTCCCTTCCAGTCCCACCATACACACAGCATCACCGTTTCAGCGTCAATCCTGGCTTTGCGACGTTTGTGACCGCTCCTTCCTCGAGATGCCCTTGATTTTTGACGCTTCCTATCATACGTGACCCATTTCTCATCACCGGTTATGACTCGTTTCAAAAAAGACTCGATTTCATTGCGTTTCAGCAGCGCATCGCAGATGTTAATTCTGTGTATCATGTTTTTCTCGCTCAACTCATGAGGAACTCATATATCGAGCTTCTTTTGGTAGCCAGCCTTGTGTAGATGGTTTAAAACAGTGTTGTGGTCAGTTCCTAGCTCCATACCAATTTCGACACTGCTGATATGCTATCTTGCTGGACTTTTTCAAGAATTTCATCAGCTTTTTCAGTGATACTGAAATATTTATGGGGCTGTAATGCCTGGATTACTCGTTCTCCATGATGGTATCCTGAAAATAATACTTCTGTCTAAAAATACCATTTGTATAAATAAGCTGGGTCTGTTATGTTTGTAAGCTAAACTATGTTAAAAAATAATTTTGAAATTAGATTGAAATCAGCTGAATTTAAAAGTGGCATTAACTCAGTTTCGTTCTAACTCGAGTTAAGCAGTTTTGGTTTGTGGCCATAGATATATGTATGGAATGTATGAGTAAAAGTAGCTGGCTTAACTAACTCAGTAACACTATGTCGGACTAATCTAATATAATTATATGTATTAAGAGTATGCCACTTTCCGAAGAGAAAGCGCCAAGGAAACAAAAGTTCAAAGCAAACTTCTCATCATATTCGCCTCGAACACGAAACGTGAATGACTCGTGACTTAGGAGGGAAAAACTTAAATTTCTTTGTAATTAAGAACCATTGTTTAAATGCTGACAAAAGTAAAAGATAGAATGATAGATAAGATTCTTGTTGACACTTCAAAAAACGCGTTTTTGAGCCCTTAATGGAATGTGTGGCAAGATGAATGTTTGGAAAAGTTGAGAGTGTTTGTATGCGATGTCACTGCCTTTGAAATATCTTGCTACAATATAAGAATCGAACCCCTTGTTGTTGTTCTGGCAGTGTGCATACCACACAGCAGCACATATGTATGTATGTATGTACGTTAAGTACTTGTACGAACTTTATACCCAATTTCTAAATAACTTTACCTTAAGATTTACTGACGGAATATATATTTATATACTATTGCACACCAGCCACGCCTCCATTAGTGCGGTACAAACGGAAGAACAAAGTTAATATACGGTAAAAATGATACAATCATGTCACTTGAATAAGCTAAGGTTTCTAAGGTTGTTTGTGCAATTAAAAAAAAATCTATTAAAGGCCAGACCACGATTAACCCAATTATTTATGATGCTCACATTTATTGAGCTTCCTTCTCGCAATCGCTTCTTTGTCTAGTCGTTTGTAGCAAATACAAACAAATAATTTTGTCGGTTTCGCATTTGGCTGTGATTTAGCTAAATTCAACTCATCAATCTGGCTCTTTGCCCTGACATGGCACATCATTCGACTCTGTCCTTAGCGAATCTCGATTTTCTATTTCGTTGGATTTGCGGGGAAATTAAATGTTAATTGCATGAAATGCATTTACCATGAAATGTGTATGCGAGTGGACTCCGATTTGTTATTAGGCATTATGGACTAGGGACATACATATATAGAAACAATATTAATGTAATTTGTTTCTTCAGTTATAAAGTGATAAGTATTGAAGTGGATTTTAAAACTAAGCGAACTAAGATGCTGAACTAATATAATTATTTCAATATAACTAACTTATGAAAGACCATGTCTTTCGTTAAGGTTTCATACGAACCGGTGTGAAAATCGTGATTAAGGAGATATAGGAGGCGCTGGGTAAACGCCCCATGGGTTACTCAGTTTAATTTAATGTTAACCGATGAAACACTGAAATTATGTCGACAGTAATCCTAGCTACCAATCCGCAAGCACCCTTGAAAGCGTTTAAGTTTTTCAAGTTACTACGAGTTACTGTCATAAGCATAAACCATGTGTATTAACACATTTATGAACGTGTTTGGCAGAATGCTACATTGTCTTCAAGCGATTGGCTTCGAGGGATGGAGAATTTCCTGGCAACACGCCAGTGCTGTAAACAACTGGAGCCACAAGAACACATCTTATGCTGAAGAAAGGTGTCAGCAACATTAAACTTTTCGAAACCGCTAAATAGAAAATACTTTTGAATGCTCTCAGCTTTCTTTTATAATTAAAGCACGACACAAAAACGTCTCAAAGTTATTTAGTAAAGTTGTACATAAGCTATTTGTTCTTAGATTAGACAATCTACTAGTAAATCGAGTTTTACAGCTCTCACGGAAAATCAATTGCCAATCATTTAAACTTGGGCTTTACTGGAATTTTTCAAATATTTTAATCTTTAAAACAGTAAGAGAAATAAAAACTATTATATAAAAATCGGTTTCGATGCAGGACTAATGAGAAATATTATCTATGAAATAGTCTACCATAAAAATAGCAAACAATCAAGATAATCAGCACGAATCAGCGACAACCCAGAAATGTGCATAAGTACATATAATAGGTATTTATTTATATACACTTCTAAAGTGTGTCGGCCACAACTCTTGCTTGTGTAAAGGTTGTTCATTTTGGTCGGAAAATTCATCCATTTCACAACTCCTTTAGTTTTGGAAGTGAAATTTATGACGTAAGTAGCTTTAACGACTAAGTTCGTGAGATACGCAGATGAAATGAATGACCGCACAGAGACAGGCTGGAAATCTTACTCCCAGTCTACGATTTGAAGCTGACACATGTGGGCAACATGCCGAACGACCAGCACGTTGCAAACGAGCTGCTGGCTTTCAAACAAAACTTAGTGCACGGCACCAAATTGAATTTAAATGTTTACTGTTTTCAAATAAACTGAATTTTGATGTTAGTGAAAAACAAATTTTCACCTACAGGGTCGTATATTTTAGAAGCTAATAAGTCAATTGTTACTCATATGAAGTCTTTGTTTTCATATGAATTCTAGAAAACAACAATTATTATGTCTGAATAATCTTAAGAGCTTAAAAAAGTTAAATTCGCTCAAGATCAAATTTAAAATTGGCGAAAATATTGGAATTTACTGCGTTCGATTTTATACTCATATCCGAATTAACAATATTTGCGGATATCCATAAATGGAAGCGTGAATACAAACTAATTTGTTCGTAATTATTTGTAGTCTGAAGCAGTCACCCTATACAGTAGTTTACATAGGACTATCACTTCATGTCTATACAATAATACGCATTAAAAATATTCCTAAGCAGTTTGTTAATTTGATAAACTAGACATTTACATACTAAACTAGATCGTTAGATGGTTTGTATGTAGATGGTGAAATATATAACAAGATTGAGAGAAAACCTATAAACACTATATCTGAACGAAGGCTGGCTTATATACGATTGTACAAATTGAAGCGTAAATACTGGCAACCATCGATTATTCCGGTTGCTCGGGACCGGACTCATTACGGAAAATTAAAAAACCGTACACATATTTCACAAAATATATTGTCTTAAGCGAGTTTCAAATCACCGAAAATAATCGGTAATAGAGAAAAAAACAACAACAACAAGTAGTACCATAAGAGCTGAAATTGAGGAAGCAGAAACGACAGCATTTCCTGTAGAATGCAAACTAATTTACATACAAAATATTCAATTTAAGTTCAATAGTAAAGAGTTTAGTAGATTTCATTTTTAATAGCTTTAAAGTTTTAATAGGTTTATTTTCCTAATTTAATAAAGGAACGTAAAATTGCACACGATAATATATAAATGAAAAAGCAGTCCCTTGTGGACAACAGCGTCAATCATTCGCACTACCCAACAAGAGTGTAATGGCCATCTGCTAAATGAAACGTGTCCCATCAAACAAGCTTGATTACAAGCACATACATCGAAAGGTTTGAAGTAGTGAAAGAAGCTGTTTTCATTTTACCCTTCAATTGAATGAAACACAACCAATATCCGTTTACAATCCTTTGAAGAACTTCAATCCGAATCCCAATAAATAGGGAATTCCTACAGCACGTCGCTTATTCTGACCGCAAATTATTGTGTTACTATCATCACCTACCACCCTCGACAACAACACAACTTATCTTTGTGCTTGGTATCTAGTGTGTTGACCGCAAAAATAGAAAATCACGAACTTCTTTATAAAAATGGACCCTTATACGCAAAACAGCTGCCCTGACAGCATGGCCGCTACATATCGTCTTCGGCCATATGCGCCGTCGTACATATAAAATAAAATCTGATAAAATGTTCATTACCTTTAGCAGCAAAATCAATGAGTCGGTCAGTCTTCTTGACGGCATTCAGTGCCATCACATATGGATACATATGAAAAACGTTTATTTTTTAAAGAGCACATTCAGAAAGGTTCTAGTATTCGTTCTTTTTTACCCTCCGCCTGAAAGGGTATATTATTTAAGTTTTTCCGCTAGTAACGCAGAGAAGGAGGCTTGGCGGTTATAGAAAACTGTATATATTTTTGACTATCGTCAGCATTAATACATCTTAAAATTGATACATTGGGTATAGATAAACAACGCCTGGAGGACGTAATACAATTCCGGACTTTTCTTGATAGCTTATTGCTATTTGCTATCCGTCTATTTTTATGCAATTGTAGAAGTACAAGTGTCCCTTAAAGTCCCTTAAAGTGTCCCTTAAAAGAACATTAGCATGTTCTGAATTTAAGCTTCATCCAGACCAAGCACGCTTCGTGGTTCATTTGGGATAGCAAACTAGTGACTGCCCACCAGTCAATACACAGAACAACAAACAACGACAACTGCAGTCACTATCGATGGATAAATTAATTCAACTTGCATTCACACGACTTAGTTTGTTATTAAAGAGCTCCTCCTATCAAATGGCAAGTATCCTAGATAGCCTTTGGTAATCCATTCTATAAAAAGTTAAATATGACTATGATTTTTGTTGACGCTAAAAAGAGCGTTGATATAATGACATCTCTGAGTTGCGAGGGTTTCTGGTCCGAAGTTATCTTCCCTTACACTCGTATTCTCAGTGGTTTACAAGTATCTGTGAATAAATTTTATCAGATTTTCTAAACCTGACCTAAGCCAGAGTTGAAAATGTTGCCTTTATAATAGTATTTATAAATTATAATCATTCTATACAGAGTGTTTCGCATAAGATACGAAGCTAGGATGTTTAGGTTGAGTCGAGACATGAAAAAATGGTATGGGATTCAATTTCCATCTGTTTAGGCGGGGAATTGTCTACAAAAACGATAAAAATTGGTAAACTGTTGGCGAACTTGAAATTTTGAAAAACAAATTGCTGATAAACATTTGTGGTCGATTTTGGGGGAAAAAATAAAGTTGATTAGTATAAAGTTTTTCCAATAATTTGTTTTTGTTGATTTAGTTATTTTCAGCTCCTGACAGGATGGCTACTGAATGGTATCTTATCGTGTATATAATATTTATAATACTTTCTAAAATTAAAATATGGCTATTCTTTAATTTAAATTTAAAATTTCTAAGTTTGGGAAAGATCAACTGTATATACAACAGTGCAGTTAATACCATCTCATAGCATTTGTCTTACGCAGCTTTAGCTGGCGCTTTTATATACCTACTACGCTTCCGTCTTTAACTTTAAACGAGGTCAGCTGCTTGAGTTCCCAAGCTATGATTGCCATATCCGAAGACGATTCAGAATCTGTCCCCGAAGATAAATGTGTAGAAGTTTCACGATTCTGTCCTGTACGGCAATTGAACTTCGTCAGGTATAATTTCAATTGTGTGTCCTTGCAAAATCCATTTACATAAAGTTTTACCTTTTTTGCATAAAATACCGACCCACCCAGCTCTGTAACCCGTATCATGGATGATGTTGCCGAGCAAAAATTACTGAAATTACTTCAGCACAATTGTTTGAAATTCTATAACCATTAAATTGTATGTGTATTGGGGCAACCTACATTTTAGTAACTATTCTGATTCGTATTGAATTGATTTTGCCGTCACTCTTTGCTTATGAAAACACTGGAAGCATTGGAAGCATCTGATTCATCTGCAAATCCATCTGGAAACACATTATATTGCTGCGACAAATGCTAACACTGTGCAGATAATCAGTTCAAAAATACAATAAATAGCTATTGATTTGTAGAAATTAAACGCAACTTTAAATAAATCTCCTGAAAAGTAAGAAAAACAAACTTAGATTTTACCACAGAGATATTACCTGAAGCTAATGATATCAGCTCAACCACAGCATATTACAATACATTTTTAGTGTTCTACATCAAAGTGATCACATAAAAAAGCATTGAATTTCTAATTTGTTACTCATTTGTTAAATGCACCAAACAGTTAAATATTTAAACAGTTTACAGCCTACTTTCAACATAAATGTCATTTCGCTTGAAACACACTAACTACACACCAAGTGAATTGTCTTGTTCTACACCGCAATCGTATAAATTACGACGAAAACCTGACGTATTTTCCTGCTGTATTCTCAAAATATGCTACTAACTACAAGTTAGTGCTACAAAAACATTATATTTTCTGCTATCATGGCATCTTAATTCCGTTACCTTTTTTCCTTCGCTGCCGACTTACTTTTACATTATGACTCCTGACTGGCATCGCAGACTTACACAACATTCTTTGCTTGTTGTGGATGTCATTTGGCAACACCAGCTCAAGCGCTGCGCAAATAACTGACATAGGTTTCAAACACAATAATACAGAGCATTCACAGCATTCGCTATGAAGTAAAAAATGAGCACATTTAATTTAATTTCGAGATTCTTGATTTCATATTTTTCTTTCCTCGTCTGTATTTCTATGACTCTGCCAATTTAAGTGGGCTACCCTGAAGTTGATGATGATTCCTCCTGGAGGTGGTAGCATTTGTCAGTTACAGCAACGTAAAGTAAACGTTGCTTTCAGTCTCTGAATTAATTGAATTATGTGTATTTAAGACCAAACGAAGTACCACTAGAAAGATGCGGTTGCTATAAGTCTTAATTTGTTATATGTAAGTTTGTAATAAAGAGAATAAAAAGAACAGAACAGAACATCAGTACAGATCAGTGATTTTTTGTTACGGTTATTAACTTAATTAAGAACACACATTTGGTTCAAAAGTCACCTGATACACGTAGTTAAGAGTTCAAGTGGAAAAAAAATGCTGCTACCAGTTTCTTTACAAATATAAGAAGGTTGAATTTTGATGTCACGTAAATAGGTTTTACAATATGTTTGTGAACACAAAACAAACCCGAAAAGAAATTATTGCCACTATTAAATTGAGTTGATTTTAATCTAATTTCAATATGTATTGTTTTATAGTTGTAGCAATTTTACTATAGAAATTATTCTCTTCTCTAGCCTAAGTTACATTTACACAAAAATCGTTTTAGAATACCCGTTTCTCTGTTTGCTCCGTATCATCAATAAATCTTATTTGTATGCCAAATCAATCTCATTTGTAACATAAAATATGTATGTAAGTACCAGATTATCACATGGAAAGTTTGAATTAAAATTATAAAGGCAACAAATCCACTGACGTGCTTTATGTCTTTATATGCATAAATATTGAATACATTACAACACTTTGCACATGAAAATATAACAAAACGAAAAACGATTCGAACCAGAATTTGGTACAAATTTGCTAAGCTCTATTTCGTTAACCACACTAGAGATCATTATAAAATTGCTTCCTGATAAGTGCTGCTCACGGCGGCGCCGGCCTGTATCTACTTCCGTTAACCACTCCTTAGTTCATTTAAAAACTTCACATCTAATTGAAACATTAGGTTTCATATCACGTACGATGGTGTTAGACATTCTCCGCAGTTTCAAGTGCAAATTACAAAGCACGGAGCCACGAAAACATCACCACTCAAAATCTTTTGTAGTGTCAGCATCCTTGGCAGGGCGATGAGCACCGTGCGTCATCGGCGTTAGTTTACCTTACACTTCACAAGGGTGCACCGTAACTACCATTACCCGTTTATTTTTTCATGCAAGAGAACCATCTTTTTCATTATACGAGTATATCTATATAAGGTGATTATTCCGAGTTTCGCTAAGCGGTTGATGTTCCTTTGTTTGCTTATTTTCGTAGTGCTTTTTATATGCTGTAGACGGTGTTGGTTTAACGAAACCTATCATAATAGGGTTAACGACTAAGCAAATTCATTTTAAATTATATTGTAATTGAAAAATTGCACGGATAAGGTGAGTGTAGGTAGAATACACACAAACCTTTCACTGCAGATGGAATACCAAAGCATCTGTAAGACTCAATTAAAGGATTCTTGAAACATCACAACGTATATTCCAATTTTTTTACTTTCGCAAAATTAAAAATAAAACGAGAGGTTTGAGTTGGTTGAATTGAAGTTGAATGTTCTGATAAGCGCCGGTGATTGAAGCGCAAATGATTTCATTCAAAAGCTGTAGGGATGAAGGGGAGACCATTCCGAATTTGCTCTGTTATTGCCAGGCACTGGCTAAGAGAAGATACACCCTCAAAAATTCAACTACAGAACCCATAGTTTTGGGCACAACTCAACGCACAAAATAAAAATGCAATTAACTATTTATTTTTATGATTTCTTCTCAACATTAAATAATTTCTTATATTTTAACCCTCAAACGCAGAAACAAAACAAATAATTTCTCGCTGAATTAAACTTGAAAAAGTAGTTGAAGACTATGCCAGGTCTACCGAGTCCAAATGAATGCAGCCTTGTGTTTAGTATATCCAGCATTTTCTCTGGATTTCCTGGTTCGTTGCTTCCTTGCAATCATGTACAAAAGCACTCGAGGCTGTTTTAAAGAAAAACTCTCCAACGAGGATCTCAGCGAAACATTTGCCAAACGGACGCAATATGGCGTCACCTTGTGACGGTGTGAAAAAGCACTATGAAACAGAAGACTGAATGGACTCCACCTCAGGCGCAACTTGATGTCTTAACTAACAACGTGTCTGGCATATTAAAAAATAAGAATCAGGAAAAAACTAAAAGCTACAACAACACATTTAAAAAACTTCATCAGGAATGAGTGGTTGAAAGACCACATAAAATATTAAAAGTATAAAAAATTTGAAATTTGTGTTTATGACATGAACCTTAGCGGAACAATAGTGTTGATAAGGTGGGAAATTAGATGTCAGCAAAGTGTCAGCCCCAAGTTGTTAGATGGTATGCACATATTTGACATGTTTAAAACAAAGAGTATTTAAATCAAAAAGAGGCTGACGTCTATTAGCATATCCAGCCTCCTAATGCCTTTGTATAGTACATTAGAACGTAGGTGGAGGGGCAGATCTTAGTAATCATTTCTATATTTCGTGTTAAAAGTATGAGTGTCCCACTTTTATTAAAAATTTCAATAAATTTTTGATTAATACTAAAAGCAGACTTTCGCAAAAGTCGAAGAAGAAGTAAGAAATTAGAAAGTAATGCTCAATTAGAAAGTAAAAATTTGCTGCACTTAATAATTGTTAAGGAAAAGTTGGTAAAACGAAAAAGTACCTTGTAATATATAACAAACATAATAAACATACAGTTACTTTGATATACATATGTAGATTATACGACTATAGATTTAAATCAATATTAAATTTTGCACATTATTTCTTTCCATACTTTCACTTTCGTTCACAAACGCAAACGACAATTATTTTCGTATTGTTCACATATTGAAATGCGTATCCTCCAGCTGCGCACAGTGCTAGAAACCAAAAAACAAACTTCGATAACAACTAAAGCAATTTATAGACAAAGATCAGGTTTTTTTTTCTATTTTCTGCGGTGTTTAGCAAAATATCGTGTTAATCCTGCACTCTTACTCTTGCATTAATAGGAGCAGATGTTTTAAAAAATTCAGAGCAAGATAACTTGTGCCACCTTCATGGTCATGACCTCAACAAAACCCCTCCAACCAAAAAGAGAGGAGCAAACTTCACACATTAGCACGACATATGTTCGACTTAAGTAAACTAATATGTAGGTATGTACATATATCGTCATCCGGGGAACGTCTGTCCACAGCCAGTGGATGTCCTCGATATCTGACTAATGGCATGTCTGTCAGACTATCAACCGGACGACAAAACGGATTGACCAAAGAAAAGACGAACAAAACAATAAATGGATGAACGCCGAGTATATGGTACACACGAAAAAGACAGATCTGTCTGTCGGTCAGTTAGCGGATACACAGGATATACACTCGCAAAGATAAACTTTATTAAAGCTCGTCCTAGAAGCAGAGATGCTCTGATTATTTGCAAGTTATATTGATTCATTAAGAAACAAACTGGTGGTGAAAATTTGTGTGACATTGTTTTTCGTACCCTACACCCGAAGATGATATGAATATATCTGTAACAGACTAAGTCTATTTTTCTTACTTTTAAGGAGAATTATTTAAGTTTCAATGAATTTGAATGAATGACATGAGAAATGAGAAATTAATGTTGAAATATTCTAAAATATATTTTAAATTAAGCGTAAATTCAAGGCTCTGTGTGGTTTCTATAGAACAATTTCTATAATGAAATTGCTACAACTATACAACTATGAAACCCATTGAACCACTTAGTGGGGAATTTTTCCAGCACTCATCCCGTCATTCTTCCTTGTAATTTGAACAATGACTCACCTAAATTTTATCACAATCAGATAAATAGTTTCCGAGATCGCTGATGACAAAACATACAAATGTACATACATCCAAAAGGCCTTTTAGACCTCCATTTCCCGTTGAATATAGATTACAGCAGGGACAATATATCCTTTATTTGAAACTGTATGAGAATAACTGCGAAAAGCGTTTTAATAAAAACAGAAGGTTAGATTTAATATTTACGAACGCGTACTTGATCAACATCATCTAGTGAAAACCCAATATCAGAAAGACTAGGAGAAAGTAGCAAAAAGTGGCAAGTTATGTTATGTCGAAATGGGCGGACAACGCCCATTCGTGACTACAGTATTTATTGAACGTATACTGAAAATGTGTACAGGACATAGAGTGGAACAGGGGGAACTACGCCCATTCATTTTAGTGTCCATAAATTATTACCAAATCTTCAGATAACAACTTATGTCTATATTGCCACGTTTTGTCACTGCAATATACAGCAAAAATCAATGTAAAATTTAAACATTGTAAAAGATAATAAACCAAACTAGTGGGAAAGCAAAATAAATGTTGGAAAAATAGCTTTCTTAATGGATTTCAATGGAATCAATAGATTGATAGAAAACGAATAGACAATCAAAATTAATTTGGCATAGATAATCGGGTGAAGCGTTTTTTAACACAATGACTGCAAACTACGAGATATCTCGTTGGTTGTTTACTTGCCCCCAGAACGCCTATTACAATTTACGTCGTTCCTTCATGACTTGCCATATTAGTACAGCTATGAGGAAACACGTAACATAACAGTGTATATATGTATGAAAAGATGGCCTCAGAAATAATAAAAGAGCAGGTTTGGCTTCAATGAAAAGAAAATATAGAACCACATTTCGAGAAATATTTCTTGAAATTAAAAGTAATTTTATCGAAAACGTACCGACACCGATGTTATATTTTTGGTTGCCTGTTGTGCTATCAACACAGTATTTTAACCAAAAAAAGTTAAAATCGACTTGGCCGAAGTTGTGATACCCTACACCAATGGTAGGCAATTGCGGCTCTTCAGCAACCTGAGTATGGCTCGGCTATTCGGCCACAAATCGTTTTTCACTACTAGGAGTTATCGAGGAGGATACCGATTCGAGTAACGGTCCGGCTGACCTAATATAGTTTTAGAATAGAGGTAGGCGTCAGTGTCCACCGATTTCACCCCATTTACAAGCACAAGCAGCGATATGCAACAAAGAATACGTCTTCAAGACTTCATTTAGATATATATCTATAGCTATACACTTTTCTATACCTGATATGTCTCCTTGTATGCGTTACAAACGGAGGAAAAGCCTTAATATACCCTTTAACATTCGGCTGTAGCGTATAAAAAGCATGACGCTGCATTACTTTACCAATGAAAGGGTGTTCAATAGGCTTATAAGTCATTTTAATGGGCAATCATTATACACTGCGCCAACGTGGGTGCGTGTAAGTGTATGTTTAAAATGCACATTATCGCTGATAATATGTTTAATACTGGAACACATTAATGCAAAATATATGTAACGTTGAAGTTTGTGCATTCATTTACGAACATATTTCTTTGTACTTAATGTACATTAAGGACACAAGTTGTTTTTTACAGGAGCTTTAAGCCAGCACTTCTTTCGGATTTTTCAACTATGATTCTGAATTACTCTGCGTCGTATACTATAACTTAGGTCGGCAAACTCTTCAACAAAAGAGCTACTAAACATTAATACTATGTATATATATAATACCAGATATAATATAATAATAATATTAGTTATTGACAAAGAAGTAGAAGACATCCGTTTAATATGAACTATGACCTTGCATTTGCTTGGAAAGTTTTGATAAGTCTGGCTTGTGCAGGATAGGACTCGGCGTCCTTTAATGCAGATTAAACGAATCGCTCATGCGTACCACCCCAAGTTATTCCATCTTGCAACTTGGAATGGAAAATTCCATAATAGATACAAGATAACAGTTTCCATGAGCACGAAAATTTTAAGAAAGGTGTCTTGTTGGAGTTAATACCAGACCAACGCGGTTGAATGGTCTAGCCAACTAGCCAATCTAAGATACATACATATATAGGATATATCCAAATATTTAAGGGATTTAACACAATCAATAATAAAACATAAAGGCATTCAAACATTTTTCGAAACGTATAAGAAAGCATGTATTTTAATTATTAACTACACCACCGAAAGTGGGCGTGCTCCACAAGTATTACCATTCTAACCAGAAATATTGATGCCTTCCCTGGCTAAAGCTGAAATATTAAAAACTCTCTGCTTGAAGATGCATTAACTGAAAGTAAAAGGAAATATAAATTGATTTGTTTAAGCTAAACATATTTATATAAATAATACAGATATATTTACTTATGCCTGAATAGCCTTGAATTAAGCGTGAGATGTTAGCTACGCTAACCCCATTAAAGTGCTACTCTTAGACTTTATTAACTTTCCTACTGAGGGACTTAGCTATGCATGTATCTTTCGTCATTTTGTGTGGTCATCAATAACGTGAGCGGAAATCACAACGGGTACCAAAACAATAGAGTTTATCTAACACTTGAGTTCTTGAGTTCCTATTCAGGCATACCGCTTACACCCTACGTAAGCTAAAGAGTATCTTAAGCTGCGATTAGTTTTTTTTATTAGATGTCGTGTCTTCTATTCGATTTATCACTTTCCTTATACATAAATTACTACAATATTATAACTCTAATGAAAAATAAACTAATAAAGATATCTGAATTAAATCTGTCAAACGTATTTCCACTAATTTAGCTTTCTATAGCTTAAATAATTGGTAACACCATTATTATACCAGCTGTCTTAGGATTAGTGAAGAGTAAACTCCCGAGACGTTTTCTAATATTCCTTCCTGCAAGACTGACTGGCCCAAGAACTGGCAATAGAACGTTGTGGACTTTGATAGGAACTTCTTATTCTGAGATCGAACCAGAATTTGATAGTAGCAAATAATCATGTTACAATGGTTATCGGAAATAGCCTGAAATGGCTAGCCTGGTTTGGTAGATTGAGGTTGGACTCGTGGTGTTGCCGTTTCGTTAGATGGTTCCATACTCGCCAAGGATGATGAAACCTTTCACCCACACCAACTGGATCCCTGCCAATTGGTACTACCTAAGCAATTCTGATGGGATTATATTTGAATATACATATGTTATTACATTATATGCGTGATGTAATAAATTCAACAATATGCCTCTCTCGGCACTTGTGTGCACAGATATTCCACAAAGTCGATTTTCCGGGTTAGGTCGCAGGTTAAACACAGTGTTCCGGTGGTCCGCGAAATTGGTTTAAGATATAAATTGGTATGGTGTATCATTGGTGTATGGTATAAAGTATTTAAACTCCGGCCAAACCGAGTATAGCTCCATTTCTGGTTTCCATTTTACCTTTCAATACATTACAAATTTGCTATTACGCAAACGCTGCACTTATTATTGCGTTCGCTGCTCTGCTATGCCGGTGGCTCTTATGTATTGTGGCGGAACAAAGAATGTGCTTTATTGGCAAATTTTTATGCATTCATTGTTTGTAAGGTCTCATGAATAGCAGCTGCTGTCGGGGGTTTACCACTTCTTCCCACTGTGTACAACGATTATTCTCTTAAGGTGCGCAAGTGTTATTGATCCTAGATACACTGTAGTGACGTTTATAATGAAAAACATAATTTTTACTTGATTATACATTTTTCTACTATAAAACCAATAAGAGAGGTATATTCGGCCTGGCCGAATTTTTCTACGCCTAAAACTATTGAAAAATTTTAATTGAACTATTGAAATATTATAGTTTTATTTGTTTAGAGTTTTAATTTATTTATTATATATTTTTCATTGCAGAACAATGACATTTTAGAGTAAAATACAAACTAGAGGAAATATGTGGTTATAAGGAAAGCTATCTTATAATCCGCGTCCGCGCACATGAGTCGACCGTGTGTGCTCGTGAGTGTGCGCTTACATACCCTGGTTACATCACTATTCGAGATTTGTTTGTTGTGGTTTTCTGTGCTCTGCGTTGACAATTTAACTGTCACAATTTGGCAATTTTGTATTATAAATATATGCCAAATTAACCAAATACACAAACCTCCCAGCATTGTTACCAAATTTTACCGTGATATCTCTTGTGTTTAAATCGAAATCTTAGCCAGGAAAGAGAAACATTTTTGTATTCGTAATCAACACGCTGTTAAAATCAAGTCGACCGATACTCTGGCGGTGTAAATTTATTTATAATAAATTGTTTCGTATTTATGAAGTAAAAAAGGGCTCAATCTCCCAAGAGCCACCTGTCGTAACTACATATGTTCAGGACACGGATACGGATTTTTTAACCATCTCCATTTTACGAGATGGAGGCACTTTAATAAGCTCGTTGGCTAGATATTTCGAACCCTACAAGTAACCCAGATTTCAACATACAAACAGACAAGCAATAAATATAGGAGTATATGAGAAGCACGTAAGCTCATATAAGAATGTGTGCCATATGAAGAAGAATCGTACTGCAAATCCGTGATCCACACATGTTTTAATATTATATTATGAATATAGTGTATTAACATTTATTTTTAAGGTTACGTTTTTCTTGTAAGAATTCCAGTGTGAACTGCAGCTCGAATAGCCTTAAAATTAAAAATTAAAATCCACCCTGAATTTTCTGTTCGGTGCTATTTTCCCAACAAGGATACGAATACAAAGGCATCAGCTGCGAATATCTATGCAATTATTCTATATCAATGAAATGGTTTTTTTTGGTAAATAAAGCCCAACTGCACATGTGTGAAGCAGGTGCACAATCGCAAGTCTGATTTAAAACAAGTAATTTAAGGACGACGTTTATTGACATTTTCAATCTAAACACTGGGGTAGTTTATTTGGCACAGGTTAACGTCAAATAAAATTACTCTGCTGGAAAACGTGTTACTCTTCAATAGTCATTTACATTTCAAGCACTTACTTACACTCCCTTCAGGACGGAGTTTTGCATTATTCGATAAATTCATTTCTTGCCTCTTTATGTACTTGTATAAAATAGGTACAATAATCTTCGTTCTAGGCCCACTTATATATTTTTTTTTTATGTTGTTTCCCTATTTCTCTGATGTAATGTTGAAGAAGAGATGCGTCAAAAAATAATTTACTATTCAAAGCTTACAGGAGCATTTTGACGATCGGGGTCATGCATGGCGCTTCGATTGGATCGATTCTATTTTCCTATATTCTTCCTCGAAAATACTTCCAAAATAATGAAGTGCTGCCAAATTCTAACAAAAAAATGTAAGCAAACTGTCCAGACTCTGGAAATTAAATCGTAAAAAGCAATTAAAGTCGCAAAATTAATATACTGGAAAATTTCACAATTAATTCTGAAATAAAATGTGTTCAAAGGTACAGTTGAGAGAATATTTGGGTAAAATAATAAAACAAAAATCCTCTCATATACCGGACATTCCAAATTAATTTCGCTGCACCCACGCAGGCTGCTTACCCATCCGGTGTGACCTTCAACACCTCACGCAACAACTCTCTGGTTGGCACTGAGCTAAACTCTTGTGGTCATCTCCAAACACACATCTGCAGCTACGAAACCTTTAATATTAAATAGAAAGAGCATTAGGATCGGCCTGGCCGAAGCTTATACCCTACACCCTATTTATAGTTACTTTCATAGAACGGATCACGCCCTTTTCTGTGGGACGATTTGCTCTGGTACATTAAATCTGGAAGTAGAATTCCAACTTTAGATTTGGACTACTAGCTGAGAAATCAATGGTTTTTTCTTCAATGGTTTCCTTCAATGGTTACGGACCACTCCCATTTTTTTAAGTCTGAGATGATTGACTCGGGAAAATAAAATATCTCAGGAGGTGACGCTGATAGAGAATATATACTTTTCCATACTTACCAAAGTATATAAACAAAGAAAGAACAATGCGAATATTCATTTATCCGTTCGGGTGTAGGGTATAAAAATGTTAGAAGCATTTCTTTTATTTATTTCGATTTACTAGTTCCTTTCTTTACGTTCGGAATGTTACCTCAGAAATGTTGAGTGGTATTTTCACCAACATTATAATCGTCAACATTATTATTTCAAATAAAAGCACATTAAGCAGGATTATCAACTTCCGGCGGCACACGAAGCCATTGCGTAACTGGTTCCTGTAAATGTTCTAACCCTGGACACATTTGGTTCACAGAACTCTCAAACTACGTAATCTCTTATGTACACCGGTGTCTGCTGAGTTAATGAATGTCCGCCGGAGTCGCTTCTGGGAATTCGCCTTTCTGAATTTAAATGTAGTCCGAAGTTTAGTCTTGAAAATGTTTGCAATTAAACTAGTTGGTAAAAATTAAATGTTACACAAGAAGATGGAAAGGTATTTTAAGGGTATATTAAGGGTGTGTTTCCATTTATAACGAACAGAATAAAGAGTGAGAGGTATAGAAGAATATACATATCTATTCTTGATCAGGCTTGTCTCTGTTCTTCCTCCAATTCGATTTAGAACTATTCACCTCTGCCTGTCTGACGATTTGATGGATTGAGTGAGAAGAGAAGTTGTTGTTGCAATTCATAGACGTGCACTCAATATGAAATTATTTAAAAATGGGAAATATTATTGGTCAAAATTTGGACCACGAGCGAACCTTGTTACTATTAAGTACTCCGACAAATAAGGGCGTGGTCCGGCCACCTTTGCACTATATTCTCAAATCCGGATCTTCACTGAACTGATCGAGTAACATAGACAAAATTTAATACTTAATCTTTAATAATGTACATTTAGTATTAAAATTAGACATAAGCCCAAAATACACATTTTATGCCCACGTTTACTTTGGTCCACCCAGTATTATTACATATCGTATAATATTATTTATTATTGTTATTGTTAATCTAATTTTAAAATTTAAATTTTATAGTTGTAGCAATTTTATTATAGAAATTGTTCTATAGAAACCATATAGCCTTGAATTTACGTTGCATTTACAGAAATATTATTTTAGAATAACAGCTTAATTTAAAATATATTTTAGAATATTTCAATATTAATTTCCTAATATTATATTAGCCAATCCAGTATTCAATTTTCGGTATGGAATAACACAGCTATCTTAATTTATAAATTCACGTGAGACATAAGAACCTAAGTGTTACTTTTGTTCATTACATTTGTGTAAAAATATTATGTGCAATTATTCTTACGTCAATAAAAGAAAGTGCAAACTGCTAAAATGCAGATAAATTCTGCATTATAATAAAATAAATAGTTATTGATTTGTTGGAATTAAACGAAATTTTAAATAATTCTCCTGAAAAGTGAGAAAACCAGACTTAGCCTGTTACGGCTTGTGGCCACAGATATTGTTGTCTATATCTGTCTGCTCTTTTCCTATGCGTTACCAACGACAGCTCAAACTTAACATATCTTTCAGCGTTAGATGTAGGGTATAAAAAGCTATAATAAACACCACGAAAAGCAAACAACGTCAGCAAAGTTGAAAACCGTCAAATAAAGTTGATTAAGTTCTTAACTTAATTATAAATTGTTGGCAACCGCAAATAAGTTGCAAATGTTTTCCCCGCATAATCAGTCGTCAAAGGTTGATGGCCCTGCTGCAGCTGTGTCGGAATTAAAAGTTTAATTTTGTTTTCTGCTGGAAATTGAATTACCGATTGATAGATAAAACATAAGATAAGCCGATGCGAAATACACAAGTCAATGAGGCTAATTAGCATTTTTGTACACGTACTGTAGAATATTCTACCTTCTCTAAATTTAAATGCAAAAAAGTTAGGTTTCTTAAATTGCGAATTAAAGATGAAATACACTCAAATATATGCTCAAAAAAATATACCAATGAAGATAAAAAGTACGACTACATAATTTATATAAAGATTAAAATTATACAAATATAAAGTACATATGTATATAGGCTGACCATTAATTCTCAAACGGAGTTCCAGATATTTTCAGTAGAATTTTGACAGTAGCTGTCTACAACAATGTACTACACGGTAGTAAATTCTCTTGCGATCGTGGCGACCATCGGATGGTGAGACTAACTACTTATCGGACCGCCCTCGTATGTAGTTGTACATGTGTCAAGCAACTCAGTGCATTCCTCTGTCTCCAATATTTCTTCAAGGTTCAAGTGCCTAAACAAGGTTAAAGTGCCCTTGGTTAAAGTGCCTGGAAAAATAAGTTAACATCCATAATCGTCACTGATTTATGTGCCAGTGGCAATCACTATAACTGGGAATCAACCATACTGATCAATTTATCACAGTAAACTTAACTGTATTCGCACTATGTATATTTCATCAATAGTAAATATTTATGAATAATTTATGCATTTTATAATTCAACAGTTCAAGCTTCTTTCTTTTCAATTTCAACTCGTATCTACATACACACGCGCGTATGGTAACATGATTTCTTTTTATCGCATACATACATATAAGTATGTGTGTGGATATGTATATTCTAAAATACTCGTATTCCTCCGATATTACACATCCGCTTGGTCAGAGCATGCCTTTTTCTTAGCGGCGATTTTTATTCAAGGACACGTTTTCTATTAA
This sequence comes from Myopa tessellatipennis, assembly GCA_943737955.2. Taxonomy (NCBI): domain Eukaryota; kingdom Metazoa; phylum Arthropoda; class Insecta; order Diptera; family Conopidae; genus Myopa; species Myopa tessellatipennis. Next base: position 59,835,824 of record OX031314.1, on the reverse strand, counting down.
TGTTCGATGAGTGTTGTGTTCTCTTTGCCATGTTTACTCTGCGTACGGATAAATAAGAAAATGTTTCCTAAATCTATTTTCTTACTCTCAAACCTTTTTACTTCCTATACTCGAATATATATATGTATGTATATATGTATGTATGTCTTGGCCTGCTTTGGCGAGTGTTGAATGAATTTTACCTTAAACTCATATTCGAAAATAACCCGCATTTTTTACCTTTCCATTGTCTTATGAAAGCTAGTCAATATCAGAAGATTCCAAAAGGAACTACGATTTGCACTATGAGTTTAAAACAGTAATGATGCACCTTCATGATAAGAAAAAACATAAAAACCGTTATAGTCAAGTGCCAGAGATATCAACTCTCAAACTCAGCTCTTATGAAAATCGGACATGACATTTCATACTTAATGACCTAATATAATATGGCCTAGTTTGTTGGGGAGTGACTGTTAACTACAATAATAACGCTTTATATTCGACTCAGAAGCTTGCAATTAAAACAATTAATAATAAATCCCGGTTTTGAAAGCAATTGAGAACAGAGATAGAAAGAAGAGGAGAAAAGGAAGGATAAAGGGGCCTCTTTTAGTCGGTCCCTCATCGATGAAAACAGGGAAAATTGCTTGATTGGGTTCAATGACGAGTAGTAGTGTGAGACCCGCTAAAACTCTGCCTATTGGGCAAGTCAAGTCATTTAATGTTTGTGTTCCGCTATTTGTAATAACAATAGTAACAACCTCTGTTAGGACACAATTCAATACCATACCAAACCACAAATTTATTAGAAATTATTTGGATTATGCTTGCTTACGGGACCAACAGTTGCAATTTAATGAATATAAAGTGTCTTGTGTGTCAGTCCGGTCTCCTAAGTATTAAACAGAAAACTTATGAACAACGCTTCATTGTACTTTCAAATTCACATGCAGTGTTTTTGACATACGCGTATTATTTATCTCGTTCTTTTGGGGGCTTTTTACAATTCTTCACACTTTCAATGAGGGGAAATAAATTTGTTACCAACTGTGAGAACTGTATTGCACTCGTACATGTACATGAGTGTCTATTTGGTCGAAAACTGAGTGCATTTTTTATATTCATATTGTTCTCCTGGCAGACATATAAATCAATTCGACGTCTTCATTGTTTGTTAATATATATATATATATGCAATGATTTAAGTAGATACGGTGTATAAGCACATCGAACAGCGTCAGCGTCATAAATTCCTAGCGTCAAAAAAGTTGGCGTAGAAGAATACGCCGGATGATCGTCAAAATTTGTGTACATCATGTCCGCCGTTTCCGCCGTTTCTGCTATTCGTGTTTTTTATTCAGAAAAATGGTTGTCTTGTTTTTCAGTATTGTGGTTTTCGTTTGTTTGCATATCAAACATCTGATTTGTGTTTCTGCTTTGGTATCTACTTTTTGGTTAAATTTTTTTGAAGAATTTGGCATCACTTTCACATCATTTTCGAAGTATTTTGGACGAAGAGTAGGCAACACATTTCCGAAAAAAAAGCGTAAGCTCGAAGTCAGTGAGAAAATAGAATCGATCCGATCGAAGCGTCATGACTCCGAGCGTCAAAAAAAAAAAATTCTTCCATAAGGTAAATTATTTTTTGACGCTGACGCTGTTCGATGTGCTTTTACACATACTTATTTTATGCAGATATATTTTTAAATATTAAAAATGTTAAATAATCTAAGTTACGTGCTTAATGTCTGATAACATTAGCCAACAATATAACGTTTGTTTTTTGTAACGCGTTATTTGATAACATATTCTAAAGAATTTTGGTCCGCTGATTCCAAAAATCACAAAATACAAAAATTAAATGTTTCGTTTTCGAGATAATTGTTTTTGAAAGTTTTAACGACACGTTAAGGTGCATCGATTATAAAAACCACTACAGCTGTATTATTCGGCCCATTTGGTTACAGCTACCAATGTCTAAAGAGGACGTATTTCTGAATATATTTCGCCGAATACTCCACTGTATTCGTTGCAGTTGCATTGTCAGCGTAGTTTATGCGAACATTTTCAGTTCTAGCTCCTACATTCAGTCACACAAATCTACAATCAGTTTCATGATTTAAAGCACCGTTGGCCAAAAATTATCCAATCATATTTTGCGCGTGTGTGAAGCTCTGAGAGAGCTTGTTTTGCGCAGGAATTCTCTCTCTGAGGTACACTGAAAAAATTGTAAGTAAAAAACTTGGAGAAGCACAATAAACATTAATGGGAATGATATTGTGGTCAATCAACAACTCAGATATTGTGGTTCGCCCAAGCTCTGGAAAAAGTCTAAAATTATACCATTATCCAAAAAAACAAACTCGAGCGAACCAGAATTCATTCCAATTGCTATTGTTCCATATTTCTTAAAAATTCTTGAGAAACTTCCTCTTTCAAATACAAGAATATTTAAATAACAAAAACCTTTTAACCCCTAATCAATCTGGGTTTCGCCCAAAACGAATTATTCAAAAATATAAAATTTTTCAAATTTTACAGCCGAATATATGGCTTGAATATATGGAAGCTTGGCTTCAACCTAACATTTGAAATGTAGAAACTTTTGTGAATAGTCTGAAATTCCACCGGCTCAACATGGTTTTTGTGCTGGAAAATCAACTACTAATTTCCTAGAATTCATCTCAAAACTGTTAAGAACTTTAGTTCTTTCTTTCGCTTTCAGTTGATTAATTTGAATGGATCCATATGTTCATAATAAACCCACTTGTATTTTGCAACAAACGAAAATTGAAAGCGGTTGATTGAGAAGATCGGTTGTTCGATTTGACAAACCTTGGCTACACGTGTGTGCGTTTGAAACAGTTTCTCTCTGTTTGTTTGAGAGAGAGGTGAGGGAGAAATGACGAACTCTACACCATGGTTTCAAGTGTAGAGAATTCTTGAAGGAAAAATCGAAACTGTTTCTCAGTTTTCAAACGAACGAAGTTGGGCGTAGTTTGCCGAATGTGTGTTTATATTTTTTCTCAATCTCGCTAACATGTTTACGATTTCTGACAGCAAACGAGAAACGACGTCTCACAATGATTGTTTCAGGAAAGCAGAAGAGAATCGGTTACAAAAGCAAACGAGTCTATCTAGGGCCTGTACGCGTCACAGCTCTAAACTTTCCTGTCGGCTTTACAACTACGATGTTTATTTATTTAGATTCATAAATCAATCTAATCTTCAACATAGCCATATGGAGTTCATACTCATTGTCAGCTAGCACCCGTCACAATAAATTCAATTCTTGAAAATGGCACACTTTCGAAAGAGTAACAGAAAATTATTTGTCTGTCTTTCCGCGTCAAGACGGAAGCAATACATAGTGACACGTTTAACGGACATGGATACTTCCGGTTATTGTGTTTTCCACCCTAGTGCAGTGTTCTGCCTATCGAAGTCTATTGAATTGTGATCAAATCGCATTTTTTTGCTATTGTTTTCAAGATTCTTCATATTTTGTCTGTAACAAAAACATAATTTCGTGGCTTGTCCTCAATTCGCTTTACATCATTTTCTCATGAAGGTGTAACTTTTTGGGCATTCCTTTGGTTTTCTTTTACTTTCACCCTTTGATCGAAATGCTAACACACACCGCTGCGAAATAATAAAACTCTTTCAATTCTGGGAAATTACAGAACATCGGATCTTCTGCTTTGAAGCATTTTCTCCAGAATTGATTACAAAATTTTGTGATCGGAAAAAGGTTTTTGGTCATAATGCTTCAAGAGGCTTCATCAAAAGGATATTCTCGAAGAATGCATACGTTTTAGTTTAATTTTTCTCGAATTATTCCGATGTACGTATTTAATATACTATATATATTTAAACATTTCATCTCAGACGTATACAAACACTAGACAAGTCCAACTGACATTCTGATTCTACAACAAACAGTTCAGCAAACGTACCGTACAATTAAAATATGCACAGCACGAGTAAACATATTTTCAAGAAGTAAATAACCTTGAGTAAGAACGCACAAACGCATGAAATGTTTTTAAAGTAAGTTACTTCAGGGGCAACAAAAAGGCAACGAAGACGTCGACAGCCGACTCTCAACTAAAGGTAAATAAATTCAAAAATACGTTCAATTTGGTAACTGGAAAAGAACACAAAACGCAACTCAGTAAATGTTAGCAGTTGTGCGAGGCGAAGACGTGTCTGAAGTTCTAACGTCAGTGAGGGTGTACAGTATTTAAGTTAAGCGTCTTAAGGATTAAAGAGAGACTTAAGTCCTGCAAGAAGTAGCCAAGCATTTAGCTTAAGAAAACTTCATTTTTAAAAAAGAAATATCTTCAATCCTACAAATACATACATATATCATATATTTAACTTTTTCTCTCGTGAAGTGTGCTATATTTCGGAAAGCTTGTTAATTAGAAATCAGAGTGGCACAACATAAATTCACCTTATTTAATTGCAGCTATATACCTTTAACACTTACCAAAGCTGTAATTAAAAAATAAATGAACTAAGTTGACCGTAAAAGACCTCACTTAGCTTCAAACCAAAGATGAGTAAACCAGATAAATACCACACACTTGTGAATGTGTGTGTCAACGACCAACTTTCTTTGCGCTTTCCGACTCTATTGCGCCACCTGGCAATGTTTCCTTTCCAATGGGAAAACAAATACACAATAAGCTCAACGCAAGACAACAGAAGTTGCGATTCCCTTCCATTCGTTGCTGGCTCGCACTCATCGCAGCATCTTCATCATTGCTTGTCAGCTATGCCTGGTTTTGGGTCCGGTCCCGAATACTGTCACATTTAGTTTGTTCAATTGAGTCAGAAGTCAGTGCGATATTAAAACAATAGATAATTTAATTCACTGCGACTGCCACACGATAATCATAATAAAAAAGGTTTCGAATTTCACTTAATTTCAGTTAAATACGGCTGCCGGCTTAATTTATGCGATTTCAGAACTGAATCCGTCCGAATTTTCGGAAGTAATCTAATCAAAATCATCCCAAACAAATAACAATTAAATAAGAATTGAAATAAACTTGAAACTTCAACTTATTGAAAAAAATAAATAACTAATTAATCACTTTCTAGCTAAAAACTAGTTTTTGGTCAAAAAAACATAACAACAAATAAATAACATTAAAAAAATTTACGAACCTATATAAACTTTTATTATCTTATACATATTAAAGATAAATAAATATATGTATGTATGTATGTACATGTATATGTATAATACTTAATACTTGTTATAAGTATTTATTTATACCTCGCAAATTTTGTTACTCTGATACACATCGATTATGGCTTCCATTTTCCATTTTATGATTCCATTTTAAACTCTTAACCCTCCCTCCATTTTGATCCTCGAATGGTAAGTTATAATACATAGTATTTAGTAAATTTATTCTCTGTCCTTTTTACTTTTTTGTCTTTCTAACTTAATGAAAGTTATTAGTATCTATCGTATATTTTCAAATTTTGTTTTATACATACTTCGATCATTTATATGTAAACAAATGCTACATTGATAAGAATTTCATACCTGAATTCATATGTATTTCTGAAAATAATTTAAATAATGTAATTTTTTGAATAAAAACGATCTACAAGCTTGTTTTTGTTTACTATTTGTTGTAATAGGATTTAAGAGTAGCAAAATTGTTTGTCACATAAAAATTACACCTTTCTAGGATGTGTGCGATAAGATTGTGTCCTCACAAGCGACGGCGAATAATCTCCACACTTGCTCCAACATTTAAGCCCTTTCCAATTTCTGTAGCCGCCCCGAAAGGGTCGGACTTTGAAAGACGCCCGCGAGTCTCCTTTACGGATTTATGTTTATTTATGTTTAAAAGCATTTGATTCCTGGGTGACATTTAAAAATATAAGAATTTCAGTAAATTTCTAAATAATATTTTCATATCATGCGTAGTTCCTGATATGAAAATAGTTTTGTTGTTTTTCAACAAAGCCGGGTGTGAAAACGTCAGTGTTCTTAGGAAAAAATTACATGCAATCTCATTTCTAATTTATCTCTCTTCTTCCTAAATACAATATTTCTTCTTATATAATTGTATTTCCTTCCATATATATGTATGTCATGTACGTGAAGGTCATATTAAATTGGAATACAAATTTATCGATTTCTGCAGCAAAGAGAGCGGTGCACTGACGCGAACTGCAACGACGCAAAGCAAAGAGAGACTCAGCTGCAGTGAGTAACGAAAGATAGTATATAGTACATGCAAATAGTTTAAATCAAATACGAGAAAAAGTAATTAACTAAAAACTGTTGTGGTTTTAATTCTTAAGAAGAATTCCCTTTACGAATAGCAAATAAATTCTTAGTTAATCCGAACCAAATTAAAAGTTGTTATATGTATATAAAAGTCTTTATATCTTCTTTCTTATAGGTGCATTCAGCCAAGGTAAGACCAGTTCAGCGCACCTCTTTGTAAATAATTTACCATTGGCTGAAATAAATCACAAAAGTTCCCAACTCCTTTCTGAGCAAACGCTGAAGTACACAAATGAGGTGGGCACGTCGTCACGCTATGCATGCATGTATATAAAAAACTTTGAAGGTGGAACACACGAACACATACGCAGATTTAGTTGAAAGCACCTGCACATAGGTGGAGTCACGATATAATTTTGTTTTATATAAATTCATATACACTTTAATACATTAGCACAATTTATGTGGAAAGAAATGTAAATACATATGGCAGGGCCGTCTTAAGGATATTCAGCGCCCGTAGGCTACTCAAATCCCAGTGGCGTAGCTAGCAATGGTGGCAGCCGGGGAAGAAGTAGTGCTCACACCCCTACCATTTGATTCCATTTATTTTAATTGTAAAGTTTATTTTTGATCACGAGTTCCAGCTCCATTTTCCATTTCATTCATTTCCCTCCGTTTATGTATGAAACTTACACCTACTTCAGAATTACTAACACAATATTATTTTAACAAAATTAATTGATCGATGGTTTTTCATATCCTTGCCAGAAAATAAGTAAATTTTTTTACTTGTTATTAATATCGTGAGTTAAATATGTACATATAAATGGGTAGCCGAAAGCACCTCTGCTTCTATTAGTTATAAGATTTTAGATTTTATAATTAATATAATTGTAATAAAAAAATAAATAAATACATGAGTTATAAATACAAGCGAAAATGTAAAACAAATGTTTAATGGAGAAAATACACTCAAAGTATGCAAAATATTCAAAAACTATCCTTATTATTTCGTTTTTAATTGAAAATTGTATTTCGAGATTGTTTGAAAAGTGGGTGTTGTCAATTGTACATATTTTAAAACATGAACAGTTGGTTCCTTCTTGTATTTTTATCACAGTACTATACAACCATATACAGAGTAGATTTAGCCATTATCCTTTTATTACAGTTTCATTGTAAAAATTAAATATTTTACCATCAACTCTCTGCTTTCGACACTTCCATTCTACAACCGAATGGTGCTTAATAAATAAATTTGGAGGTGCCGACGGTAAAAACATCCCGGCTTCTTGATTTCCTTGTGTCTCGTTGGTTGGCTGCCAGCATTTCTACCTCGAACAACGTGATGAAACGAGAAGCAACGTGACATACGAAAGCGTAAGCAGGCCAACATCTGTAAACTAACAATATACTCAATAGCGTAACAGAATCCAACGTAAGCAACCTACTGCCAACTGCTGCCACTTGCAATGTTTTGTCCAAGAGCAAATGACAACTACGTTGGCAGCCGATAAACTAAGTAATGTATGTAAGTATGTACATAGTATATGTAACACAAGCATAATATACAAGTACGTACATAGTTCGTCTGTAACATAGTCTCGGAAGAAACTCAACAGTGGCAGCAACAGCTGCAAACATAATGTTCATCATCACCACCAATATCAATGGGCAGGTGCGCCCAAACCAAGAACTAGTTTGTTAGCTTTGCTGTATATAATGTATTATGTATATTACACAGAATCCTTAGAAACCACGATTAGTTCCTTGATCCCCGACTTGATTTTGCCAACAACCAAATAAACGCGGCGATACACAACTAGTCTAGGTATTATATAGCTATTTCTGGTGAATGAGACAGATAGCATGAAGTTTTCTTTCCGCAGGTAGATTGGTGGAAACCTAAGGTACTCAGATATTATGTACATACATACCTATACACACACTAACAGACATGCTGATTTCAAGCCAGCAATCTTTTATAGTGGGTTGCTCACTAAAAGCGAAACTGGTCATGCGCATAGCCCATTTTATGGCTGTTACTATTCCGCTGTTATTACTAGTAAGAGTTTTTTCTGTCGAAATTGTTATAATCCGATGGGTTCGCATTCTTCGTGGAGATAATGCCTTCTTCGCAGATTTGAGAGTCTGCAAATATGCAGATACCGCTTTCTTATGCTTGATTTTGGGAGTGTTCAAAACTTGTGTGTAGAATTTATATTTACTGTTGAATAAATTGGGGAAATATTTTCGGAGTTGATATAATGCTGTTAACTTTTTTTACGCAATGTATAAACCAGGGCTACTAAAGCGTTGGGAATTCGCCAAATTCCTGTGCATTTATTATTTTGTAGAGCAAATGGGAATGATGCGATTTTTCACATCGACATTAACGATCGTTCGTATAAAGAACGTCAAAGACTATAACAGACTTATCGTACGGGATTGAGGAAATGCAAAAATAATTGGAAATCCTGGTAATAACAACTTCACCACAAAACATTAACTACATCACCACAAAACATTAGCTAGAACGAACACGATGATTGAGAAGGAAAGTTGAAGTTTAGACGTGAAGAAGACGATACGTTTGACGAAAAGACGCGAATATCGTTAAACTTCCCCTTTTATATAAAATACTTTTACTTGCTACTGCAATAAAATATTAAATTGATTGAACAGAATATGTGTAAACGGGTGAAACATCCCACAGTTATGTTATGCTTTGTTATATTCGCTTTAACAGCTGTTTTATTCGCTTTGACAGCTGTTCTAATCAGCGTAAATTACGTTCTACCCTTGCTCAGAAGCGTAGTTTACGTTTCTTACCATTTTACATCAACAGTTTCCACATTTGTTACATTTCTTCTGTGCAAAGAAGTGCACTCCATAATTTAAAAGGAACTTAAATGCTGATCGTTGAACTGTCATATCCAGCGTTATATATATCATATCGTTCCGATTGAAATATTTGAACATGTCCGAATAGCGTAGAGCTGTTTAGAAGCGCAAACCTGTCCAGAATGATATCCTATATGATATCCGAGTTGTCAAAATTCCATGAATTTTGTTTTTGTAATCTACTACACCCAAGCCCGACTTCACTAACACATTCAAATCGAAAAGAGAATTTCCAGTGCGTGGGATCTCGAGGGAATTTAAAAGTTTTTTTTAAAGAAAGCACAAAAGCTATCAGATTAGATCAACATTTTTTTGATATTTTTCATCGTGTATTACATTGTCTTTGGTGGGAAGATAATTATCTCTGGCATACTATTGAATGAAAAGGTGCAGTGCAGTGCGCTATTATCGTTTTTAATATCAAATCATACCGAGAATGCATGTACGACATTTTTTTTAGTTATGACAAGAAAATTGCATTTCTGGGTATAGAACAACATTATACGTTAATATGTTAAATAGGGCCATGATCCGCCCCCTTGTAGTTTATGTTGACAAAGGGGTGTTAATTGATTTATATTGTTAAATCATATTCTCATCATCATATTATTGTTATTGTCTATCATCATAAACCCATTGGTATTGGGCAAAATCGAAAATAGCCAGTGCCACGCTTACTTTTTATATTGCATATAAATTCATTCATGCTTTTATAGCTCAATTTCTCAGGTTGTAGAGCGAATTGGAGGTTGAAATTTTATTCAAAGTCTAATGTATCTGACCAAAATTGGTCTGGCCCGCCCACTAATTAAATAAAACTCGATTACAGAAGAACGAATAGAGCCATCTTCATGCACTTTGAAAAGAATATTCCTTATCATCAGAAACTCAGTGGTATTGGAAATGGGAAAAAGCGGACCATTGCCACGCCTACTTTTTATAGCAAATTTCTCAGCTTGTAGAGCGAATTCGAAATTTTATTCACGAATCCACTGTCTTAGAGCAAAACATACTACCAAAAATTAGCGTATGTTAGTAACTAAATAAATAAGCTAATTAAATAAAACTCTATTACAGGAGAACAAATAGAGATATATTCATGAAATTTGGGACGAATATTCCGTCATCACAGGCTATTTGGGATTGAAAATGGAAATCCATTCAATGCCACGTCTAACGTGTGTAGGTTATATGAACTTCAGCCATGCCGAAGTTGACACTCCCCTTCTGGTTATTTTTCATTTTCTTTAAATTATCCTATTATAAAATAAATTATACAAATACTCTGATAAATAAATAAAATTATATTAAATATTCTATAACAAATTAATAAACATAATATTTATTTTTTTTTATATTTATAATTTATATATACTCTTATATATATATACACATTAAAAACTCGGCGAAAAACATTTAAATATGTTTCAAGAACACGTGATCGATCCGATCGATGCCGATCGGCTCTTTCAAACCAACTTTTGAAAATTGTGTATATGCATATCTACAAATAAAAAGCTATAAGCAAAACAGATAACACAACAAAATCACAGAACCGCGCAATCAAAGAGAAAAATGTATGTATACATAATATGTATGTATGTATTACATATTGCATTCGATTGTAAAATGTATACACAATACCTCAGATACACTGCTTGACATAGCAGCGTAAATTGGACGTCATAATTGGCGAACCTTAATCTCTGACTTATTGACCACAATAATATTCCTATTAATGTTTATGGGTCCTTTTCAATTTTTCTACTTGGCCGTGCTGCAATAAGTTTTAGCCAAATGTGATTTAATGATGTACCACAATACGGCAGCCACGGCGACAGCAAATCTCTCTTTCGTGTTGTCGGAACACAATGGTCAGCAGCGGCAGCGTTTCGTTGTGAAATCGATTCAGTGTGATATCTGACATACGGGTTGTATTGGCAAAATAAAATCCGTAGACTTGATTCTTATCGTCCAATTTTGAATGTCCGCCTAATTTTATGAAATGCAATATATCATTTTATTTTCATGAAATATAAAGGGTAAAATATTGTAGTAAATTTGTAATATATTTGTAATATAGTAGGTTTCGGAATTATGTCTTTCACAGATAGATTGATGAGGTTTGGAAAAGATTCCATTCCTATCATAGCTGTTTCGTTGTAAAACGGCAGTTGCAGGTTTCTCCGTAAATTTATTTCAATGTTAGTGCGTGTTTTTACAAAGCTTGCGATTTTAAATGTTAAATGTGATTTTGTAATTGTATGAAAGTAGATGTGAATTTATTGTTAGAATTCGCTGTCGTTTGCTGTTTTCAATGTGTCGCGGTTCACTGATGCCAGCCAAGTGAAAACGAACATATCCGATCGCCAAGGCTGGAGCCAAGGAGCTCGCAGTCAAGCTTTTAGCTTGCCTCTCCTGAGTGGCCGAAGTCTGCGCCGTGATAGAGCACGGCTTCGGCAGATCAGGAGAGGCAGCCTGACGAGCGGTGTGTTTGGCGTAAACATCCCGCCCGCCTTGCAGGACTGCAAAGCTACCTGACCCTCAGCCTGGGGTGGATCCGGCGACTAGCCACAGGTGCAGCTACGTGTGCTGGTGCAGCTACGTGTGCTGGTGCAGCTACGTGTGCTGGTGCAGCGATGGGTGGTGTAGGAGCACGCCAGGCAGTTTATGCGGCGTCCTGCCACGATTCGGGGAAAGCTCGCCGTTCGTGCCTTCAAATGCCCTGCAGGTCGCGGTTGTGGACTCCGAACTGGGCCGGCGATCGCCGGTGGAGACGATCGTCCAGGAGCCTCCTCTGGACGAGGCTCTGTTGAGCTCGGTTGAGCAGCGCCGTCTTCTTCTGACGTGTAAGAGGCACTCAGATGGAGCACGTCGTCCTCGTGCGGCTGCTGCTCGTAATGCGGCATCTCGGTGGCGGGACGCGGATTTGGGGGCGCCGTGGTACGGCGGCTGGCGGGGCCAGCATGCGGCCTTGTCGATAACGGGCGCTCGCCGGTGGAGACGATCGTCCAGGAGCCTTCTCTAGACGAGGCTCTGTTGAGCTCGGTTGAGCAGCGCCGTCTTCTTCTGACGTGTAAGAGGCACTCAGATGGAGCACGTCGTCCTCGTGCGGCTGCTGCTCGTAATGCGGCATCTCGGTGGCGGGACGCGGATTTGGGGGCGCCGTGGTACGGCGGCTGGCGGGGCCAGCATGCGGCCTTGTCGATAACGGGCGCTCGCCGGTGGAGACGATCGTCCAGGAGCCTTCTCTAGACGAGGCTCTGTTGAGCTCGGTTGAGCAGCGCCGTCTTCTTCTGACGTGTAAGACGCACTCAGATGGAGCACGTCGTCCTCGTGCGGCTGCTGCTCGTAATGCGGCATCTCGGTGGCGGGACGCGGATTTGGGGGCGCCGTGGTACGGCGGCTGGCGGGGCCAGCATGCGGCCTTGTCGATAACGGGCGCTTTGGCGGCGGGTGCGTTTCATCTCAGATCTATGGAGAAAAAAGGCGTTAATAACAATTCGAGCACGATAAAGATACTAATTTAGAAATTGAACGCGTGAGTTGGCCGTTAGCCGTTCGGACATCGGCCACGCGGACTCGTGCGTCCTGGCCCTTATACACCTTGATGATGCGGCCCAGCCGCCAGGACGTGGAAGGAAGGTTGTCTTCACGGACGACGACCAGGTCGTTGGGCTGTAGGTTGAGTTGCGAAGTCTTCCACTTGTTGCGACGCGCAAGCTCGTGCAAATATTCCGTTTTCCACTGGTGACAGAAATGCTGGGCAAGGGCCTGGACACGTCTCCATCGGTTGAGAATGGAGAGCGGATTGTCGAGGGTTTCGGGCTCGGCAGGAGCGAGCAGAGGGCCGCCGACTAGGAAGTGGCCAGGAGTTATTGCCTCCATAACGTTGGGATCCTCAGATTGAGGATGAAGCGGGCGAGAATTGAGGCACGCTTCAATTTTGCTCAAGAGAGTTGAGAACTCTTCGAATGTAAACTTGGACGTTGGGGCGACTTTGCGCAGGTGCGTTTTCAGGCTTTTAACACCGGCCTCCCAGAGTCCTCCCATATGAGGAGCACCGGGGGGGATGAAGTGCCATTGTTGAATGGTCAATGTTTGATGGCCATTGTTGAATCAATTCTGGTGCGAATGATGGGTCTCGATGAGATCGCGGGTTCGAACAAGGATAAATTAAATTCTTGTTTGAGCTCTTTTGAGGCGCCGACGAAGTTTGTGCCGTTATCGGAATATACCGGAATATACGGAATATATACGGAAAGCGGCCGTGGTTAGATCACTGACAGCCTCTAAATGAATTGCTTTGGTCGTTCGTGCCTTTCGTTATTAAGCACGCCCGGCCGGTGTAATTCTTTATGTCGAAAGGGCCCGCAAAGTCGACACCGGTGTTAGCAAAGGGGCGGGAGAAAGTCGTGCGTTCCTCTGGCAATGCCGCCATAATCTGTGTTCTTTGTTGCTTCCGGTGCAAGATGCAAGGCTTACAGTGGTGGATCGTCGTCTTGATGAGGTTCTTTACTCGCGGAATACAGTGTTGGGTCCTGAGCAATCGGAGCATCAGCTGGTTACCACCGTGAAGCGAGATCTGATGAATAAAAAGAACAAGTAGCCGAGACAACTGACAGTCGTACGGCATAATTATTGGGTGGCGTTCATCGAATGACAAATTCGGGCATGAAGACAGCCGCCCGCCAAGGCGCATCGTTTTGTCTTCATGCAGCCAAGGATTGAGTGAAAGTAAACAACTTTTCGAGCTCACTGGTCGCTTACTTTCGAGCGCGTAATACTCATCGGGAAAATGTGTCTTTTAACAGATGATTGTGAGACGGCATTTGGTGTCTCGAATCTCTGTCGATGAGAGTCGCAAAGTGGCATAGAGCGGGTTCCGACTACGGCGCGTGTTATCTATAAACCGTTGTACGTACGAATACACGCGGAGGGCTCTCGGGAGAGAGGAAAATCTGTCAAGTGGGTCTTCGTTTGGTCGGAAGTAAATGTGAAGAGCCTTTACAGGCTTTTCTTCGAGTGCGGTAGCAAACTCCTAAGCAGTTCGGAGCTCGGGCCACCGATTCTTGTCGTGGATGAGCCAAGGTGGACCATTCCACCAAAGGGTGTTCTCAGCTAATTCTTGGGGCGTGGCATCGCTGGAGTACAGTAGCGATACATGAACTGTGTCGCCGATTTGGACACGGGCGTAGATGACTACGGCGTAAGCTTTATCGGAAGCGTCCGAAATGGCGTGAAGATCCACTGTGCAGTCGGGGGTGAGTCGAATCCACCTGGGAATTCGAATCGTGGCGATCTGGTGGTAATTTCGAAGGAAACTCAACCATGTTTGCTGCGTCAGTGCGGGAAGTTAGTCATCCCATTCAATCTTGTCTAGCCAGACTTGTTGGATCAGCATTTTTGCGGCAACGATGATAGGTGCCAGCCAACCGGCTGGATCGAACAGCTTCGCGATGAGAGACAGCACTTGTCTTTTGGTGTACGTTGGCTGTATGTCGATCGTCTGGGTGTCGAAGTAGAAGTCATCGCTGGTGGCATTCCAACAGCATTTTTGCCGTGCTGTTGTCCTCGAACTTCAAGAACTCGGCGTTGAGCAAATGGGATCCAGGCAAGTCGTTCAAAATGTGTCTGTCATTGGCTGTCCATTTCCGAAGAGAGAAGCCTGTCGTATTTAACGCCTCTGACAGTTCATCGCGCATTTGAGTGGCCATGGCAAGGTTGTGAGATCCAGCCAACACGTCATCAACGTACATCGAATGTCGCAGGATGTGGGCCGCAAGCGGAAACTGTTGTTGTGTATCGTCTGCTAGCTGAAGAAGCGTACGGATCGCTAAAAAGGGGGCGCAATTCACGCCAAATGTTACCGTTTGTAACGCATAGTCCCTAACTTGGGAGCTATTCGAATCTCGGAATAGAATTCGTTGGTAGGGGGTATGTTTCGGGTCGACGAGGATCTGGCGGTACATTTTCTGAATGTCACCGCTAAAAACATACCGAAAAAAGCGCCATCTTAGCATTAAAAATGTCAGCTTGTAGAACAGGGCCTGCGTGTAACACATCGTTCAAACTGAGCCCACTTGTGCTGGGGCAGAATGCGTTGAACACGACTCTGACCTTGGTGGACGTGCTGTCCGGTTTTATAACCGCATGATGTGGCAAATAATAGTGCTCAGCATCGGGTGGTGGGGGCGCTACGGCCGTCATATGACCTAAATCAAGATATTCTTGAACTACATCGTCATATTGCCTTTTGAGGTCATGATTCTTGACTAACCTTGCTTCTGAGCGAAGGTATTGTTGGTGGGCGATGTGCCGTGAATATCCTAGCGAGTGTCGGTTTACGGCTTCGCTTTTGAATAGCAACGTAACGATGTAGCGGCCGTCAGGGCTCCTACGAGTTGTTTTTACGAAATTCTCTTCGCAAAACTTTTCGGAGGGGGATAAGTGACGAGTTTTGGGAAGTTCCTCCACCACCCAAAAACGTTCGAACTGTTGTTCGATGGTGACTTCATTGAAGAAGGCCACCCTTATGTTGGGGCTATCTGATTGTAGCAGGAGGACTGGTCCGGTGATTATCCAGCCGAACACAGTCTGTTGTGCTAGAAGTGAACCTAGCACATTGCGGCGAATACCATCCAGTATGATCGCCGGGAAGAGATCGGCTCCAATGAGAACGTCAACTTGCTGACTTTTGACAAAGTTGACGTCTGCGAGCTCGATGTTACGAGGGAGGCTGCGAAGCAGCTCACTATCGAATGAGTGGGCAGGAAGTCTGCCCGTGATTTGCGACAGCACTAGCGCTGTGGCATGGATTTGAAACGAGGGGTCGCGTGGCGACTTGAGCATAAACTCACAAGATTTCGAAACCTTTGCGGAAATAGTTTCGTTGAGGCCAGAAACCGTTGCTTTTACTGGCCGCATGGGGATTTTGAGCATCTTCTGAACGTGGTCAGAGATGAAGGATACTTCGGATCCTGGATCGATGAGGGCACGCGCGGCATAGCAAGTACCGTCGTGGAATATGGTGACCGTAGCGGTTCCTAACAGAACTGGCTTCGGTGCGGCAGCGAAACAAACTTGATGGTTATCGGGCTGATTTCGATCAGTGGACTGTATTTGTTGTTGACTGATTTGGGCGGCGTTAGCCGACGTGGAGGGCCCAGTAAAGCGGGGTGCTCGCGCGTTAAGTGGGTTGTTACGGGGCTAATTGGTTTGCAATGCAGCGTTTCTACTGGGCGAACTCTTTGAATATTTAGTGAACGGACGCGACGCGGAGTTAGCTAAGGGTCGGTTCTGCGCTTGATCGTGATGCAGTTGTATTTACTGGGGCATCTTTGTATTTGATGCGCTTGCGCGAGACAATTCAAGCAAAGGCGCAACTTTTTCACCACCTCTAGATGTTTAGCGGAAGTCATTTCCAAAAATTGCGGAGAGAAACGAATTGTGTGGTGCTCTGAGCACAGCTGACATACCGTCGATGCAACATTCAGGATGCAACATTCAGGCGCGGAGGACTTTGTCATCGAGTTGACAAGATCCTGGATCAATCCAACGCATCGAACATAGTTGTCATACGCTTTGAAATACTTTTCTTTAACGCTTGGTATCTGGGGTGCCAACTTCTCATCCTGTCGCATTTGATCGAGAAGGCCGCTATACGCGGACTTGATTAGGGACCACTGCGAGTGGAGCTCCGTCATGTGCAACTCCAGGGTAGACAACGTTTGCAATTCCGTTGAACTGCTTAGAATGTGCGCGCCGAATTCTACTAAATCGTCCGCGAGACGTAGAAAAGAGCCAAGACGCTCCATTGTATGTGCGTTAGGGTTACTACTAATTTAGCAAGGGAATACACGATATGAAATCGATTTCCGTTGGAGCAACAGAGTACAGGGGCTAAAGTAGCTTAGCTAGATGGGATAATAAAGAAATAAAACACCTTAATATTTTTATTCCTAACAAAAAATTTTATTATTATTTTATATTTTTCGCCCACTGTGCAAGAATTGTTGATTTTCTTGGCAGGTTAAACGACGACGCGATATCGATGGTAGCGCTGAACAGTGTTTTTGCTGAACGTTGACGTTGATAGTACAAGTACGAATTTTATGCGAAAAAACGCGCCGCTTGTAGCGTATCACGCGGAGAGAGCGATCAATATTAGAACGAATGAACGTGTTCCTTGCTTGGCTGCAAGCTGAGAGCGTGGCTATGTGAGCGCACGTACCAAACCAACACGCAAAAGGTGGTGGTTTTTTGGTTTTTAAGTGAGGAGCACAAAAGAAAGCGTGAGCGAGCTGCAATTATGTATTCGCTGAAGAATAAATAATTGCAACACGCGCCGGTCAATAGAAGTATATAACCGGGTTCAAGGGCACTTATTCTGTATATAAGTGAACAAAATCTAACTTTTAGCGCACCGTTACACCGAAGTTAATTCTCCCGTTAACTTCACGTGTATGTATATATAGATCTATACGTACTGCGTATATACAGCTTAATCACGAATATTTAAGTTTTGAAATTTATTAAATATTAAATATTTCAAATTTATATTAAACTTTACAATTTACTTGAAGTTGAGCAACTTACCTTTTTCTTTAAAAAGGGCGACGATGTCGTGGAGTTGACGCTGGAGCCCGATCCGGCTCGTACTGGACCAAATGTTTCTTCGTAAAACGGCAGTTGCAGGTTTTTCCGTAAATTTATTTCAATGTTAGTGCGTGTTTTTACAAAGTTTGCGATTTTAAATGTTAAATGTGATTTTGTGATTGTATGAAAGTAGATGTGAATTTATTGTTAGAATTCGCTGTCGTTTGCTGTTTTCAATGTGTCGCGGTTCACTGATGGCAGCCAAGTGAAAACGAACATATCCGATCGCCAAGGCTGGAGCCAAGGAGCTCGCAGTCAAGCTTTTAGCTTGCCTCTCCTGAGTGGCCGAAGTCTGCGCCGTGAGAGAGCACGGCTTCGGCAGATCAGGGAAGGCAGCCTGACGAGCGGTGTGTTTGGCGTAAACAATAGCAATATTCTGTAAAATTTCCTGAAGCAAAGCCGGCCTCATCCCGATATCTGATCAGTCTGAAAACTGATTTCATGTCAAAAACTACAAGACTAGAAACTCTTTTTTCGCTTTGAATGTGTTGCTGAAATCAGGCTTGGGTGTAGTAGATTACAAAAACAAAACGCATGTAATTTTGACAGTTCGGGAACGAATTTTGACAGTTCGGGAATTTGTTTACAAAATATTTTGAGAGAGGAATGCATCTCTTGTTCATCTTCATAGCAATAAGCCAGAAATATGATTTTTCAAATGCGTAAAACAGACCAAGGAGATAATTTTAAAACCAACACATGCTTCTAGAACTGTGTATGTAACCTCTTTTAAGTCATATAGTTGCACAATATTGAATACTTTGCAAGTAAAACGAAGTTAAAATTCATAAAAATTGCTCATTTCACAAATTTAGTCGGCTGTTTTTAACCTACCACACGTATTTTTAGCCGAAAGAGATGCCAACGTATTCAACCTGTTTTGTTGGATTTTAATCCGTGATTGTTTAATATTTACTTATTGTAATTTTAGTTCTTTTGGTCTTTAATTTAAATGAATTTTAATTTAAATGCATGAATTGTGAATTTATTTATGTTTATCTAATTTTAATTTAAATAAATGAATTGTAAATTTATTTTTGTTAACTCATTTTAATTTAAATAAAAGCAAAATTAAAAAAACAAGTTTCCATTACTTTTTAACATTTCCAAACCACTAAGTCGTCAAAACTGCGATACCTCTTAAATGCAAAGTAATTTTTCTATTAATGTTTAGTTAGAAGCCAGACAAATAATAAATAATAAAGTGGTGTGGTTGGTATCCCTGTCATTAAGTCACCACATCATTTTGTGATGGTGTGGTAACAAACCAAAACGGTTTACCTTTTCAGTTATCTTGCGTTATAATATCCTGTTTTAGCTTGTAACAAGTCGACAATTTCACCATAAAATTCACATACACTGTATGTGAACACGCGGTCGGACATTTTTTTGAGCTCTCTCACGAAATAAGAGGAGTTTCCGGTCTTGTAGTCTTTGTTTCATGTTTTTACATATTTTACTGTTCGTAGAATTTCATTGTATTATGTAATTTTTATTATTCCACATTCCTATTTAAGAAAAATTACTCAAAATATTTATCAATACCTAAAAGAATATTCTTTAAAGAAAGGATACATTTATTAGAATTATAAATAAAAAACAAATTGCAAAAAGGTTGCAATTCTTCTTGCTCTCTTTCTGTCAACCCTTTAAGCATGTTCATTTTTAAAAAACATTAAAAGAAAAATGAAAAACACAATTAAAAAGTTTCGAATAATGCGAACTCATAAATGCAGGTATGTAGATTCCAATATATGGTAGGTATAGACAGACGGTATGTAAACAACATTACTGCTGCAATCCTGACACGTCAAATCAACCACTCCGCACAATGCTTTCGTTGAAATGAAAGCGTTTACAAACACACTCTCAATCGCTGCACGTACACGACTTTGAGGACGGGCATAATCTTTTGTAGTATGACAGTGAGCAACTTGAGCAGTGACGGCGCTTATATAGCGAATGTTGTACATAAAAAGACAACGACAGAGATCGCTGATGAGGAACGTTGGCATTTTCCGAAAAAGCTATACGATCTGCCAGTCAAGTTGTTAGTTCAAATCCTGTTGCAAATGAATCGCTGAGCTGAAGAAATATGGGTGGTGTATTTATATACACCATTCATATTATATAATACATATATTCACAACATAAAAAGAGTTTTTTGAGGCCACATGGGCCATTGGGTGTAATTACCTTTCCTTACCTTGCCACCTGCCAAGAAAACGGCGTTGGTAAAAAATAAACTGTGTTCCATTTATCTACCTTTTCACAAAACAATCCAGTACATTTTAATGTAAATTATTGCACTGCAACAGAAAAAGAATCAAAAAAATTATTAATAATGTACTCGTGTTACTTTATACATTGTAATTATTGAAATGTAATTATATATATTATCAATTATACAATATATCGAATTGTGTATATATGTATATTAAATTTCATCCAAACATTGCAATCAATTCAATGCAATTTTCTCAATCCTCCAAGGTAACATTGCGGAACAGGTATGACATAGATTCCTTATTATGAATACGTCGTATGGCTTCGGCAATTAAAATTGAAATGTCAATAGTTTTGATTTTGTGACACTGCAGCTTTTGTATTTCGTGAGGAATAGTGTTGGTTACTACGACCTGAAAAAACACCAGAAATTTAAACATCCGTATTGATGGAATGGATAAAATGAGTGGTATTTGTGAGTTTTATATGATTTTAATTTAATGCATAGATTTTCTTTTTTCTACTATACAAACAAAACAATAAAAAAAAATTAAATTATTATACTTTAATTCTAGTATGTATGATTGTTCACACTTACGTAGCATTATTACGTACCATTTTAAACGTATCATTATTATTTATTATTTATTTATGATTTTTTATTAAAATACTTCATATATGTAGGTCTAATACCATATCCACGCTATGAATAATATCTGTAGAATTAAGACGAACGCACACCGATGCGGTACAGTATTCGCAACGGAATGCCGGTAGTGGTATCAGTCACTAGGCCGCAACGTTTTTGTTACGTTTTCTTTAGTCTTCATGATGGAGTAAATGATATAATAATGGAATAAATGAATAATATGCTTCAAAAAGCATACAACGTGAGACTTAATCTGTCAGATCATCAGCCTGTTGTGTTCCGAATAAATGTTAGTAATTCGTATACTCCAATCGCTACAACCCAGAGGACAACTCCCTACAACACACACGGAATTGGGAGTGCAGAAGATGACGTTAAAATCTAATCCACATAGAAAAATCACAACAACATACACAGGCAAGGGGGAAAAATAACTTATATAACAAAGATGCACAGAAAATTAACGAAGTCCAGTACAACAACACGCGTACGTCAATGTACATGGAAACAATTACACATAGAAGTGCAGGACCATTGCTGGGAGGTGCGGAGACAACAAATACGACAAGAGAAACAAAGACCGACTTTTGTCAGTAAAAACAACCAACAACAAATACAGGTGGATTTTTTTGCAACCACAACAAATACATTGAAAGAAACTAGATGCGCTGTTTCTTCGAAGGAGAAGAGTCACTGTACACAGCATCCAAGCGCTCTTTGATTCCGCTGCGCGATTTCCCTTCCAAAAACAAGAATCGAATCACCGACCGATATTGCTCTTTTTCCATTTTGCTAAAATACAGTAGCTGTCTACAACAATGTAAATGTTTGTTTTCGTAATCGAGCAAAAGCACGAAATACAGTCATCGAGATTGTGAGAGTACGGAATGAAACATTACAATACGGGTTGCATGTTTCCATTTCATTATTCCATTTTGTAATTTTTTCAGTACTTTTCATACTACTTTTACTATAAATTCTATATATATCGTGGTGTTTGCCACTCCGTATGCATTTTTTGCAGAAAAGATCTTCTTTCTCCGAATTTCATTTTACAGGCAAAAACAAAAACAATAAAGTTGCCAAACTTACTTCGTCAATCGGTGACTCTTCAATCAGGCGTGGTGCATCCGAGCTGAGCAAACCGTGTGTAGCAAGTACGTATATTTTACAAGCCCCATTTTCTTTTAGAACCTCTGCAGCAGCAACAAAAGACTGAACGTCGTCGATCAGATCATCCTATAATATATAATATAATAATATTCATTATAATTGTTATTTATTATGATAGTTCATTGGTAAGGAATTGGGTGGAACTTACCACCATAATGGCAATGTGTCCATTTACGTCCCCTACAACATTTATTGGTGGCTTCTCTTTTGGCGGATGCATTGGTACGCCGACCGTAACGCTTATCGTGCGTGTTCGAGTAGTAGTACTTCAGAGGATTGAAGGAAATAGGCATGCGAAATATAGAGGAATTGGTTGGTTAAGTGCGATGGTATACAGTTGCGTGCAATTAATTAGAAACGCCAATTGGACGATACGAAAATATGTCGGAATTTTATTATTTTCTTCTAAACAATAAAACTTTTTAAATTTCGTAGATTTTGTAAAGTGATATGCCACCTCATATTATTTTTGGTATCTCGAAGAGATGTTGAAATTTTGCACCTCCTCCTTGCTTACTTTTCTTTTTACACCCTCCCAAAGATTTTCAATTGGATTTATATCAGGACTACATAAATGCCAATATAATACATTTTCATAATTTTCTTCATCCCATCTTTTGGTAAGCCTTTATCATGCTTTAAATCATTATCCTGCTGGAAAATCCATGGACAGGTAAATTTTTCATCGGCGTATGGTACCATGACATTCTTCAAGATCGATACGTATGGGAATTGATCCATGCGACCTTAAATTTTATGAATTGGGCCAAAGACATACCACGACATGGAACCCCACAACATTTTACCTCCACCAAATTTCATAGTTGGCAAAGTATACTGTTGGTCAATTTCTTTTGGTCAATTTCTTTTGGTTTTGGTTGGTCATCAATTCGTAGGTAGGCTACCAACATTCTGCGAAAACCATGACGGCTGGATTCAATTCATGCTGCTTTTGTGAAGGAAGTTATACAAAATCCGGATCTCACTGAGCTTTGTTCCCTGGCTCGAACGGCAGTCTAGTGGATTTCTACGCCGAAATTCAATTCATGACACAAGAAGATCAAAACCAGAAAGGCGAAATAACAAACGATTTCTTGGCACATATCCACGCGAGCGTAGACTTGGAACCAATTCTCCAAATCGAAAATAACTCATCTCCTGATACTTGCGTCCTCCTCCTGAGGTTCCTCTCGAGTGGAACGCAGCGAGCCTAGTCAGATATCAGGCGGGGAAATCCACAGGTTACAGGTAGTGAAACTACCCGGTAGCCCGTTCGCTACCGGGTTAGTTTCTTTGAAACCCCGGGCAATACTACTGGGCCGGATCAAGGTGTCACACGATCCATGCCGAGGATCAGCATGTCGGGGAGACCCAGTTTAAAAAATAGCCCAGTCGGTTACGGAGTGTCCGGATACCTGGCGCCCTCCGGACTATTAAGCCTTATCTGTATATAGCGGATCGCTGTACACTTTCTCCGCAGAAAATCTTCTTGAATGCGAAAAAGCAAAAAAACAAAATAGTTGACCTGCATGACCTCCCCCGCGAGTCAAGCCGCTAACCGTCTGGAGCTAGCCTTCTTTAACGACGAGTACTCTACTAGCAGGCAATTACTACAGAAATGCGACGGGAATCCCCGTAGGAAATACATCCAACCTCCCGCCCAGGAAGTTTGCGGTGGGTGCTAGGAAAATTTCTAACAAACCCCTCGCAAAATACACTGGTGACAAGGAAGGGGCGCCAGCACGAAGGTTACGACGGCTAGCAACGTCGTGGCTTTTGCAGCCAAAAAAGACCTTTGACTTCTAGGGAAACCTGGTGGTCTGGAAGACCCTTTTCGGAATGGGTTCAGTGGAGCGGGCGTAAAATCATATCTGCGATACCTCTCAAGTGGACTTGCACTTTAAGAGGCACGCAAGAAGGCTGGAGCAACTACCGCCCTGAGGCCCAAAGAAGAGGAGGAAGGGAGATCACCCCTCCCTGTCGACCGGCCAAGAAACCTAGGACAGGTAGATCCAGCGCGGTGAACACCACCGCAGTGGTGCCTCTAGCAACAGGGAAACAAAACCTACCAGGAAGTTATGGAGCTGCAGTGAAAGCCATTGAGGACCTCACTGCTCTAGTGGACTCTCTGATCAGTGAGATACCTAAGGGCTGGACTTCCGAGCTGATTTTCGATGGTGTCAGTTTCAAATCGCGGTATCAAACCTGGTTCACTGCAGAGATAACGAGATAGCGATCTGACTGCAGGAAAAGGCATTCAAGTTGGATGAGTGTCAGAGAAGTAGCAGAATTGGTGAACTTCTGCAGGCGACAGGGTCGACCACTCCTCATCGGATGCCATGGTAACGCGCACGACACGGTATGGGGCAGTTCAGACGTCAACACTAGGGGTGAGTACCATTTTGAATACATAAGTAGCTCAGATTTAGATATCCACAATTTAGGGAATACCCCTATATTTGTGATTAGTGCTAGAGCAAAGGTCTTAGACCTAACTATTGGCAATAATAGAATTAGGAATTTTGTGCGACACTGTAGTCACTGACGAGCCGTCTATGTCCGACCACGTGATCATGTTTAGTGTCGACGGTAAACCCCTTGCTAGTTCCGCCTGGCACAACCCTAGGAGAACTATATGGGCTGACTTTTCCAATGAACTCAGTTTAACTGTAGCAGCAATTGGAAGCCGATATCGGCTTAATAGCCCCCTCGAGGTCGAGCACACTGTAAATGAACTCAATAGGGCAGTAGTGAATGCATACCATTCATTCTGCCTTATTGGAACACGCACCCAAAGTGAAAGCTTTAAGACGTTCTGTGAAGAGATCAACTCCGCTCCGGCCGCGGATAGAATTTACAAAGTAATGGCCAAATGTCGGACATAAACGCCGATGGCATTGAGGTTGCCCGACGGATCCTACACAATCAGCGAGGAACAAAAAGCGATCGCTCTACTTTAAGCTCACTTCCCGTCTGCACGTGCAACCGAAGGAAGAGACGAAGTAGAAGCAGAATGAAGAATAAAAATAGGAGACTGAAGAGTAGCCTCTGGTATCTGCTCAAGGGAGAGGGTCAAATGGGCCCCTCAGATTTTTGCTCCCTCCAAATCACCAGGGGTAGACGGCATTATTCCAGTCCTCTCCAGTCTCATTTGGTCAGAGTATTTAGAAGCACTCTTGCATTGGGGTATATCAAACTTGCGCGGAGAATAGCAATAATCTCATTTATACCCAAAGCAGGGACTACACTTCTCCCAAATCGTTTAGACCGATCACCCTAACCTCGTTCATGCTTAAAACGATGGAGAAGGCCATTGATAACCATATTAGGAAATGCATTCTAAAGGAAACACAGCTTCACATATGTCAGCTCGCCTACAGGAAGGGAAGGTCTACCGACTCTGCGCTGTATCAGCTGACAAAAAACATCCAGGAAGCCCTGAAGAATAGGGAGACTGTAGTTTGTGCATTCCTTGATATTGAAGGAGCTTTTGACAGCACCTCATACAGGACTGTTTCAGAAGCTCTGGAGAAAAGAGGTGTAGACCTGGTGATCTGTAAGTGGATCAGAGCTATGCTCTGTAACAGGTCTGTATAAACCCACCTAGGAGAGGAACACACGAGCATACTCACTACCAGGGGATGCCCACAGGATCTCTCCCCACTCCTATGGAGTCTGGTGGTTGATGAACTGCTCACCACTCTTACACGTCATGGCATCGAGTGTGTCGGGTATGCAGACAATATTGTAATTGTGGCGCGAGGAAAGTTTGAGGGGACACTGTGCGAAATAGTGCAAAGTGGTCTCTTAATTACGCAGGAATGGTACCGTAAGGTGGGACTAAGCATCAACCCCCCCAAAAACCACCATAGTAATGTTCACCAGGAAACGAAAGCTTCAGCATGTGCGTGACATTAGTCTCAATGGTTCAGTAATTCCTAGACCAGAGGTAAAATTCCTAGGCCTAATCCTAGATTCGAGGCGTAGCGGGATCTCGTACAAGATATTCGGAATAAATCGGTAATACACCCAGTATATTCCAAGCCGAGGTCCTCGCCATATGCAGGTCCTCGTTTTGCATATCTGCAGAACTGAACCTAAGGCGTAGAATTAGAGACCAGAGCATTATCATAATATCAGACAGCCAAGCAACCATCACTAGCATCCTTTGAGATAACATCCAAGCTAATGTGGGAATGCCTGGGAAGACTCAATAGTCTAGGTAGTAAGAACAAACTCAAAGTGCTCTGGGTCTCTGGATACGTGGGCATAGAGGACAACAAGCTGGCTAGAAAGGGAGCAAGCGTTCCCTTCGTTAAGCCAGAACCGTTCTGTGGAAGTGGTCCACACCTACACATGAAGGAGAGAAGAGAGGTACTAGCCGGTAGCGGTACATACTGGAATAGCACTTTTGGACTCAGGCAGGCGAAGCTTCTAATTAGAGGATTTAATCCAAGAAGGGCCAAGCTCTGTCTTGACCCATCCGAAACCAACCTAAGGATGATTACCGGGTTCCCCAATGAATATCGTAGAATTAGGGATCATCTCAAAACTCTAGGCATCGAGACAACGGACGAATGTCGCTTCTGCAAAACTGGCCATGAGACGCCGGAACACCTGTTTTCTGAATGTAAGGCTATAACTCGGAGAAGAATGCAGCACCTGAGCTCTCACTGGACTCGGAAGCACGTACTCAAAGAGCTAAGCCCAAACAGCAAACTAAGTTTCCTTAGGAGTCTGGGGCTGGAGGATTTACTGTAGTTCACAGACTAATAAATGGGGCACAATAGACCTTAAGGTCGTGGTGCACCTATCCCCCCCAATTAATAATAATAATAGGTCGTCATTTTTTAGGTTGAGGAACAGTTGTCGGTAGTTCGGGAACTACATATTTTAAGGGATGACGCAATCTGTACGCGAACAGCACAATGCTTATCGTTTGTACTGTTCGACATTATGGTGGGTGTCATTGAAGGTTTGTGTGACACCGGTTTCTTGTGAATTTGATTATTTGATTTGATTACAAGAAGTTTTAGATTCAGAAATTTTAGTGCATTTACTTTCAACAGAAGTTTTTAAACACTCCAAAGTTTACCTAAGGCAAATTCTTTTGGCCGGCATGATTCATTAAACCATCGAAGGCCGATATTAGTAAAAAGAGCATCATACACACGCCCAGAATGTCCAACACACTTACTGTGTAAACTAAGTTCACAAATTCTATAAAATGTAAATTCTTCTGTATCACTAGTGTTTTTATTATAAATTTATTAAAATGGCAAGTAATAGGGAAGGCCCTGGGCGGCACATTGTCGGGGGGCGGAAATCAAGTATTGATTTATTGAATTCTAGGAATTTTTGGGGCTGCAAGTTGATTCACCGTCCCGGGCTCCATGAGTCCCAGCTACGCCACTGTATAAATAGTAGGCGTGATCGTTACCTGTTTTGAAAACAAAATGTGGCAAATACAAAATTAATTAAAGCGAATTAAAGCACGATTAATGCGAATATTTTGTTAAGAATGAGCATAGCACAAGCAGAAACATGTCAGGTCACGATAAGAGAGAACCTGGAATGAAAACGTATTACTATCTTCAATAACAACCGCGGACAAAAATCCAAGGTTCCACGAAATTTTAGTGAGTTTCTTCACCAATTTTTTCAGGTGAAGAATTCCCAAATGACAAAATGCCATGGACTGAAGATCAGCAGAATTGTGAAACCCACTTCAGAAACATACATATTACTTTAATAAAGATCTGAGGCGTTATATTCTGTAAAAACCCCTAAAGAATAACTGGCAACATTTACGATCTAACCGGGCGATAACCCCTCATCGACTTTTGTTCTTAGAATGTCGAATCAAACGCGAACCTAAACTTAGCAAGAAATATCACGCCTTCATGGAAGAATATTTGAAACTGGAATCGTTACAATTTGCAACATTTCCGTATGATGGTCCGACGTGTTACATACATATTGTGCAGTAAAGGCGATGTAACAATGTGCATTTGATAACAAAGAAAAATGTTCTCAGAACATGAATTGTTAAACTTATGCGAATATATGTAAAGCAAAATACTCACAGGAGGTTTTGACCTAAAAAATGGCATTCTAATTCAAAAGAAAAGAATTTTAAAAAATTAGTCGACATTAATACGCAGATGTTGGTCCTGGTTTTAAAATGGGACACAAACTCTGACCAACTAAGATTCAAGGTACGCCCACTACCGCCATCATTGAATAGTTGGTCTAAACGTTCAATGAGTAATTTCACAACTCTATGGTGGACTCATTTCACCATTCCCGATTAAAACTAAGACTTTAATGCCAGGCAGTTTAGAGTGCCGAGAGATCATCTCCCAAGCCGAATTCTTAGAACACATAAGGCTGTTTTTAAAGATTCGAAATTAACAAACGGAATAAGATTTGCATAACAATGAGATCATCTTAGAAACTTAGCTCTATTTCCCAGTACTCCATAAATCTTTTTTTTATGGTTTGAAAAAGATGGGTCCTATGTATACACCTAAAAGTGTTGGAAAAAATCAAAGGTTGCTTATAAAAATCTTTTTTATTCCTAAATACCGGATTCCCTCTCCCTCGTAATCATACCTGACTGGAGGAGGTGAATATCTTCCATCAACTTCATCACTTTCTGCCTCTTTTTGTTCACCATGAATAACAGCAATCCCGAGACGCAGACGCTCAGCGTATGAAGTGGCCTTTTTGGCCGATCCAGGGTCTCGTGCCACGATAACCGAATTACGATAATCTGGAATCTATAGAAATTTATTTCTAAATTATGATTTTTCAATATCGCAGCATACACTCTCTTGTATGTATTGAAGTAAAAAGGGGGATGCACGCAGATTATCTACAGGAATGTCAAAGAAGCCTTGTATTTCTTTTTGATGCAGATCCATAGTGATGATGTGTGTCAAACCAGAAGTACACATCATCTGCGGAGGTAATTAAATATTCATTAATTTTGTGAATACTTAAAGTTTTTATACTCTATACCTTTGCTAATAATTTTGTGACAATGCAACCACGTTTTCTCATTTTACACTGCTTAGAATATGGTAAATATGGTATTACTCCGACTATAGATCGCGCTGATGACGTCTTGCATGCATAAGCCATTATAAGCAATTCCATAATGTTGTTATTTGCATCCCTAAAGTCAAAAAATATTGGTATTTAAAAATGTTGATATGTATTTAATAAATTATTTTCTTATTGACTAACTTTAGCCTGGCCGAAGTTCATATATCCTACACCCGTAGGATATATTTATAATTGATTTCTAATAATTTAACGGACCAGCGTTATCTGTTCAATCGCCAAAGATAGAGAATATTCGTGCCAAATTGGATGGAGACATCTCTATTCGTTCTCCTGTAATCGTGTTTCATTTCACTAGTGGCGAAATAATGCCCATTTTTGGAGTATGTTTTGTAGAGTTGGGTAGTTCGTGAACGAACTACGAGGAGATTGATATTGAAGCTACCTAGCGCTCCATGGCAGCACAAACACAGAAAGAAATTGCGATCTGTCAAACGTCAGCTGTTAAAATTTCATCCAAATTCATCGATTAGTTTATTTGTTGTTGTCGTTTGAAGTAAGCAACTTTGCGTTTCTTGAAAAAGGGAAAAAAGTGAACCAAATGAGAAACCACAGTGTGTAGCCACCGATGGTATCGAAATACCAGTAGTGAAACCATTTCAAAAGATACGACGTCTAGCTAAGCTGATTTCATAACTAAATGAGTCCGTGGTGAAGCATGAAACAGCGGATTTTTTCAACATACTGAAATACAGAAAACAAGAACAACAATATGGTAGTTCTCACGTATAGTGTACATGAATTCAAGAGCTCATAAAAAATAGACGTCAAACCGATTTTTGAAGCGGCGAATTCGAAGTGTCCTATCTCATTACCTCTGTTAAACACTATTATTTGAAAGGAAAAACGGCGAAAGAGACAAAAGAAAAGCTCGATGAACATTACGGTGAGTCTGCTCCGTCAGATTACATGGTAAAATATTGGATTGCTGAATTTAAACGCGGCCGAACAAGCACTGCAACAATACCATCAACAGGAAGGCCAAGAGGTAGTTACTTAAGAAAATATCAAGAAAATCCTCGATATCGTTATGAATGATCGCCGAGTCAAGTTACGTGAGATTGTTGAAATGGTAAACATATCATATGAACGTGTGTTCAACATTTTGCATGAACATTTGCATATGAAAAAGCTATCGGCAAGATGGGTGCCACATTTGCTCAGTGTCGAACAAAAACGAATTCGACAGACCACTTCACAGCGGTGTTTGGACATGATAAAGCGTAATCCTATTGATTTTTGGCGTCGATTAATAACTGTTGATGAAACGTGGGTCCACCACTACACACCTGAAACCAAAAATCAATCGAAAGAATGGGTGGAAGCTGGTGGAAGTGCTCCGAAGAAGGCGAAGACAGTAAAATCGGCTGGCAAGGTTATGGGCACTGTATTTTAGGATGCACACGGAATATTGCTCATCGATTTAGTTCAGTCGCTCTTTTAGTTCACTCGGTCTTTTAGTTCAGTCGGTCTTCTAGTTCACTCAGTCTTCTAGTTCACTCGTTCTTTTAGTTCAGCAGTTCGTTAGTTCGTTTCAGTTCATCTGCTCGTTAGTTTTCCTGTATGTTTCAGTTGGTTAGATCAATTTCAGAGGATGTTTCCATAAGAAATTTTTATTTAAAATCTTGGCACAATTCAGGCACAATGACATAACTCCGATTTTCTAGTTATTTTTGTTGTTGTTTCTTTATTGTTGGAACGACAACAACAATATGAGTTAGTGGAGCTCTCGACTTGTTTCCGAGTTATGTCCATTTAAAAAAAATTAATGAATGGAATAAATGTTACTAAAAATCTAACAATATACATATAATTTAATCATGTATTCAGTATTAGACATTAATGTCAAAATTAAATATAATTTTGCGAATTAACCGAGTAATGTACTGAACTAAATGAGCGAACGAACTACTGAACTACATGACCGAATGAACTATATGAACGAACTAGTTCACGACAGCTGATTGAACTAGAAAGATCGCTCTCTGTAGTGAACTATAATGCCCAACACTAATGTTTTGGTCCGACACAGTGAATAAAATTTCAACTTAAAATTCGCTCTACAAGCTAAAATATTTAGCTAAAGCATGAGTGAATATATATATTCATATATATAATCTCGATAAAAAGCAAGCGTGGCAATTGTGTGATTTTGTCCATTTTCAATACCGAGTTTCTGCTGATAGAGAACATTCGTGCCAAATGACGATTGATGAAGATTCCTTCTTTTGTAATCGTGATTTCCACTAACGGACAGACAGACAGATTGAAAGGACTAAATCGACTCAGGAGGTGAAGCTGATCAAGAATAGCATGATAACAGTCAGCGTCAAAAGAAGGTATACAGTTGAGAACATATTTGATTGATCATAAGATTAATGTACTTAAATCAAAACCGCCGATTCGATTTCGCTAAAAAGTATGAAGAAATGAAATTTTCTTTTTAGAAAAACGTACATTTTTTGTGATTAAAGCAAGTTTGAAGTTTTTCGCCTTAAACCACCAACCAAAATCTGCCGATCGAACAAAATATTACGGCTACAATAAAACACAGTGGATTTTTTTTCCAATGTCTTAAATGGCCATAATTCAAAAACTATGGGAACCAGGAAGCATGAAATTTTGCATGTTGATTGGTTTTACACTGTAAAAAATTCGTATTATGAATAAATCTTAAAACACCCGCAGGTAAATGGTAGAAATGTGAGTGGCAAGATATAAAATGGCCATAGTTTAGAAACTAGTCATAGTCATAAATAAATACAGTACTGGTAGTGATAGTTGTAAAAGTAAATTACTCTGATTATTGGTTTTACTATGTTATTTTTACTTACTTAGTGCCCGTTTGTATTATATAAATGTCCTTGCCTCGCACTGAATCCCCAATTTCAACCATGGTTTCACGATTGGTCTTGTGAAACACGGAGCAGCCTCCACTCTTTAAGCCCATACGGTCGGCCACTTGATTAGCCAAGTCGGGATGTGAGTTGCCATGTATGATGACAATATCAGACGTAGATGTCATATCCATATTTAAAAAACTCTTCAGTTAACGTTTTTAGATAAATCACTACCTAAAAAATAAAGAAAGCGTTTTACATGAATTTCTGCAACAATAAACAGGAAAGGACACTCCACCTACATCTCCAAATCCGATTCTCTGTTGAGACAGATTGAGCTTTGGAGTTATGTAGGTTTTTATACCTAAAATGGTGAAATGTTTAAGTTTATCCATTATTGTTATCCTTTCATTTGAAACTCAGAGGCATGGCAGATATGGTATACATTATATGTATATATATATGTATATATGGTATACAGGGTGTTGCGCATAAGATGCGACAAAACACTAGGAAATGTATGCTCCCAGAGGATGTTCGTATACAAATAACTTCATTTAATGTTGTAAAAAAAACATCATTTGTCCGTTTCTATCTGTCCTCTCTGTCTGTCTCCCTATCTCTGTTTGTGGTAAATATCTTATAAATATTTAAATTTATTTAGAAGAATCGAAAGCTGGACCCTTTACATGCAAAGCAATACATTGTTGTTGTTTGAGAAAATATTTCATAATATGATAACATATGTACGAAGTCTGTTCAAAACGTATCGCGAATCTTGAATTTTAATTGCGCGTCTGCAGCAAATCTTTTGCTCGTATCGTATCGTATTGAGCCAATAGACAAAATGCTGTTAGGCATTAACCTAAAAATGTTTTTAGGTTCTTAGCACTGTCGTTCATACCTGTGTAGAATTTCACGTTCATACGTATTTTCTCTGGTTAGTTTAGATGTGTTTTCTGAGCACCCTGAGCAAAATTTAAAGAAAACGCGGTGTAATATAAAGGAAAAGCAGCAAAAGCCACTACAGGGAAGCTAAAGCTTTGGAACGAAAGTATCTTTGCCATCGGTCCCAAACTGCCAGACTGATGAGGAGAGACCTTCAAGTTAGCAATGGATATCAGCAAAAATATCTACGCCTTAATAGAAATAGGTCTCGAATATCGTCAGCCTGCCTGAAATGCGTTTTTAACAACGGCTACTAAAAAACAACGTTTAAAATTTGGGAAAATATTCTATTCGAATAATGTTCTCCTCTGAGTGCTAAGATACGGCCTTTTGTCTATTGGCTCAATACGATATATAAATAATCTTAAAAATTACTTCCGATGATCTTTCTCTGTTGCTATATTAGCAAACGTGTCTCTTTTATATCAGAAAAATGTATAATCAGGTAAAAATTATCATTTTTATTAAATTGGACATTTTTTATCTGACAATCAGAAAATTTGCATACGCGTATCTTTTGTAGCTCTGTTTGGGATTGTAAACAGGCGAAGTCGGTTAATACCACGCCACGTTTTTATAAAGAACAATCTCATAAAGCTCGTGTGAACCAGGAATGGTTAAAAAACCAAGTACCTACAACTTGACCCACACTCTGAACGTCACCCCGAACGCCAAATCAAACGTGAATGTGTGAGTGTATCTAATGATCCCCAATTTATGATCGTTAATTTAAGCAAATTGTGAGGAACATTATTTTCCTAAAATAATGCCCACACATTTTTTTTATCACAAATTTTGGTTTTATAAAATAACGAAGTATTTTAAGTCAAATTGTTAGTTTCCTTAAATAATGAATTATGTTCTATTATTATATTTTATTTTATGTTTTTCAAAAGCCGCTCTGAAATAAAAAGGCACTTTATGTTTATAAAAGAAAAATATAATCTTAAGAAAACTTGAATGTAAACCACCCTACCTGAATACGATCAAACAGCTGCTCTAAGACCAGCTGACATATAAGAAGAGTAAGCATAGTCTGAGTGGTACGGCTGATTATAAAAGGCGCAACGCCAGCAAAAATTTAATCAGTCATCGGGAGCCGGCCACCAGAGTAAGTCTTTTGAAAAATAATTAAATTTTATTTAAACCTTTTATTTTAGAGAAGTCCAGACTGGATGGACGCCTCGGTTTGCATCCGACTGTGGTGTCCATGCCATGCGCACGCTCTTGTTCTTCGGCCTCTCGGTATGTATCCGACTGGGAGTTTCAAGCGGGACACAAGAGCGTAATGGACTGGTGGATGACCATCATGGTTTAGTTCCGACGATGATGGTCATGCCGCTCTCTGCCCATAGCTTAGGTATTCCTGTCCTCCTTGTTTTCTTTTGTTTATCCATTCCTAGACTCAGCCCAGAGAAGTCCAGACTGGATGGACGCCTCGGTTTGCATCCGACTGTGGTGTCCATACCATGCGCACGCTCTTGTTCTTCGGCCTCTCGGTATGTATCCGACTGAGAGTTTCAAGCTGGACACAAGAGCGTAATGGACTGGTGGATGACCATCATGGTTTAGTTCCGACGATGATGGTCATGCCGCTCTCTGCCCATCGCTTAGGTTGATTCCTGTTCTCCTTGTTTTTCTTTCGTCCATTACTAAATCCGCTCTCTACACAAAACCCTACTTCCCCGCTTCATCGCACTAGAAAAGCCCCGGCTCCGCCCGACCAACCTTCTAGAAGAGACCAACCTCGCGATCGTCACGGGTGTACCTCGGGCAGGTGGGACTTCGGGAGAACCCAAAACGCGGGGTATACCTATCTCCCCACCTCAGGCTCGCCAGGAGGACCCTGACGTTCGGCACCTGGTTCCAAAGAACCAATCCCCCCCTCACCCACAAGCACTGCTCGCAAAACCATGCGTCCTTCCCCTTAATAAGAGATCGTATTTTAAGAAATGTATAATCAGGAGAGCAAAGTATCATATGCTTGGATAGTATAAAGAAATGTCAAACTTCAGTGATAAATAAAGAATCTTTTCAAAAACTTAGTCAAAAATTAAAACTCGTCTTTTGCACTTTATCGGTCTCCTGACACAAACAAATGTTTGTGACGGAGAAAGAACCGTGGACATCCGGCGAGTTTCACCTCGGCCGAAAAGCACTTCGTTACAATGGCGCCCGAGCAGGGACCGATAAGTTCACGAAAGACCTGTTAGCATTTTTTTCCCCTTCTCTCATTTCTATCACCCTATCTCTTTCCATCAAAGGGAAGAAACTATCTCTATACAAGATCCTATCCTTAGTCATGCAAGAACAAGGAATTCCTGTTTTCTTTCTCCATCCTCTTAAAGTAAAATTTTTTTTCTCCCTCTCTTTCTCAACTCAAGAAGGACAGAAGAAAAAAAAAATCACGGAAATTTTTCGTTCAAACCGAAGCCGGTTCCCGAAGTGACAAAGTGTAAAGCACGTGAGAGTGAACCTTTTTTTTGTTCATTTATATTTTACATAGAAAACATACGAATTAAAAATTTCTACTCCATTTCTTTTTTTTAAAAAAAAAAAAAAAAAAAATAATAATATATAGGAAAAAAAAATATATAGAAAGGAAAGAGTATAAAATACTTCGCATCAGAGCAGGAGGAGTCCAATCTCCAGCCACCGATCGACGAAGCAACATCATAGCCGAGCCATAGTCGAGCAAAGCATCGAAACCAGTGACGAAGCCGGGAAAAAGAAATAAAATACATAGCAGAAAAGAGTATAAAACACTTCTCACTAAGGCATGGAGAGACCAGTCTTCAACCACCGATCGACGAAGCAACATCATAGCCACAGTCCAGCCAAGCACCGAAACCAGTGACGAAGCCAAAAAAAAAAAAAGATGTTGACTACCTCTTGGATCTGTTATTTGAAAAAAGAGGACTTGATAAAATACGCAGAAGAATTTGAACTCAGTACGGACGGAACAGTCGAAGAACTGAGAAAACAACTAACCAGATTCATCATAAACAAGGAATACACGAAGGAACAAACCATAAGACTCACCGAACTGGAAACTACTCATCGAAGAGCTCTCTCGCCAACAGGAACTAGACAGCA
Source organism: Myopa tessellatipennis (assembly GCA_943737955.2). Classification (NCBI taxonomy): domain Eukaryota; kingdom Metazoa; phylum Arthropoda; class Insecta; order Diptera; family Conopidae; genus Myopa; species Myopa tessellatipennis. The sequence continues at coordinate 59,799,958 of OX031314.1, read as the reverse complement.
GCCACTAGACTCCGATACGACGATAAAAATTCCAGTGATGGACATTCCAAACGCCCAAGGAGCCATAAAGAAAACGCCGACAGGTATGGATGAAGCCCAAGAAAGCCACACAGCAATAGGACGAGCTCCTCATACTACAGTGATGGAAATAGTACGAAAATGGGGCATAAAATACAAGGGAGACAAAGACGCACTATCCTTTATCGAACGAGTCACCGAGTTGGCAGAAGCCTATAACATCGACAAAAATCTACTCCACTACACAATGCCTGAACTGCTGCAAGAAAACGCTTTGGTCTGGTACCGAAATAACAACAAACATTGGCAGACGTGGGATTCCTTCAAGAAGGACTTCCTCAACTTCTTCCTTCCCTCTCGATACTGGAAGAATCTGGATGATGAAATACGTAACAGACAACAACAAACTCAGGAACCCTTCAAAATATACGTACTGGCGCTCCAAAATCTCATGAGGCACACCGACTACACCACACAACAAAAGTTGGAAAGAATCTTCACAAACGCAGGCACCGAGTACCAACTCCACATTCGACGAAAAGATTTTTCCACCTTAGAAGAACTAATCGAATTGGCCGACGACTTCGAAACAATTAAAACTAGGACAACAGTCACCAATCAAAAACAAAACCCAAGGAGAGAGCAGAATTATATGATCGAAAGCAATATTCACGCGTCACCACCAGCAAAGGCCAACAACACTCGCTTCATAAAACAACACGAAGCCTGTCGTAGATGTGGTGAGCAAGGACACTACGCCGCATCATGCAACAAACCTCAGAAACTATTCTGCTGGGAATGCGGCCGTCTCAATATTCGCACCATTCACTGCTGCAGACAGAAAGCGGGAAACGACGAAGGAAGTCGGCTAAAATGAGGATAAACGATTTCCCGAAAACCCAATCCTCACCAAATAACAACGAGAAACCCACTCGTTGCTTAACGACTAACATCACCATAGCAGGAATGAATAAAATAGCAGTTATCGACACCGGGGCCTCCGCCAGTTTCGTCAATGGTCAAATTGCCGAAACATTAAAAAACAACCAACAGCCATTGATACCTCCAGTAAAAGTGACTCTCGCCAACGGTTCTACCATTTCCTTACATAACGCGATCAACACCGACGTACAAATGGGAAATTTCCAGACACAACACCAATTTTTAGAACTGGAAACGACACCCGACGAAGTAATCCTCGGTCTCGACTTCCTAGATCAGGCCAACTTCTTCCTTAAATGTGGGGGTATTCCCATTAAAATAAGTAAGTACAAGTCAATTAATAATAATCAACACTACAAAACAATAACACCATACCATAGCCCAGAAGAATTTTCGATCAATAATTTCTTAAATAATGAACTCCAACCATTTAGTGAACAAGTAGGTACAACAAACTTAACCGAGCATAAAATAGTCATGACCGATGAACGTCCCATCAAACAACGGTATATACCACGGAACCCCGTCATGCAGGCCGTTATTAATGAGGAAGTAAACAAATTACTCGAAAAGGGCTACATCGAACCCTCACACAGTCCGTACAGCGCGCCCATCGTATTAGTTAAAAAAAAGACCGGAACCTGGCGACTGTGTATTGACTATAGGCAACTGAATAAAAATTCTATACCCGACGCATACCCTTTACCACGAATAACTCATATTCTTGATAGATTACGTGACGCAAAATACATAAGTAGCATTGACTTAAAGGATGGCTACTGGCAAATCCCTATGGCTACCGACAGCAAGAAATATACAGCCTTTACCGTACCAGGAAAAGGATTGTTTCAATGGCGAGTGATGCCCTTTGGCTTACACTCCGCCCCAGCCACCTTCCAGCGCGCCCTAGACCAAGTCATTGATCCTACACTCGAGCCCTTCGCTTTTGCCTATTTAGATGACATCATAGTAACCGGCACCTCTCTAGAAAACCACATGCAGAATCTCCGCGAAGTTTTTCAACGACTGAGATCAGCGAAGTTAAAAATCAATCCCGACAAATGTTCCTTCTTCCAGACAAAGGTAAAATATCTCGGACATGTAGTCAGTGAAAGAGGTATACATACCGACCCAGACAAAGTAGCCGCGATCCAACAATTAAAACCCCCAACAACAGTACGTGAAGTACGTCGCTTCCTAGGGATCGCCTCATGGTACCGAAGATTTGTACCCGATTTTGCCACCATTTCCCAGCCACTAACTTCCCTCCTGAAAAAAGGCAAACATTTTAAATGGACTGATGCACAACAAGAAGCATTCAATAAACTCAAGACAAAACTAACAGAAGCACCGGTCTTAACATGCCCTGACTTCGGGAAAACATTTACACTACAAACAGACGCTAGCGATTATGGATTGGGAGCGGTACTCACCCAGGACATCGACGGTACCGAACGAGTAATAGCCTATGCAAGTCGACATCTTAACGGAGCAGAAAAGAATTACTCTCCAACAGAAAAAGAGTGTCTTGCCATCATTTGGGGTGTAAGGAAAATGAGACCATACCTGGAAGGATACAAATTCACCATTATCACAGATCATCTCTCCCTAAAATGGCTCAACTCCATCGAAAGCCCGACTGGACGAATAGCGAGATGGGCCCTGGAACTACAGCAATACCAGTTTACAATACAATATCGAAAAGGGAAGCAGAACATAGTAGCAGACGCTTTGTCCAGACAACCGATGGAAACTCTGAACCGCTTGGAAATCAGGGAAAATCCAGAGTGCAAATGGCTAGACCAGAAAAAAAGGGAAGTACAATTAAATCCAGCAAAATTTTCAGATTACGTTTTTGTCGAGAATCAACTGTATCGGCATATCCCTCAAAACCAACACGATGAAGAAACAACGCCCTGGAAATTGTGCGTAGGTACACCACTAAGAAAACAAGTTCTCCAGGAAAATCACGACACTCCTACAGCGGGACATTTGGGCATAAGAAAAACCATTCAACGAATTATTGCACGCTACTACTGGCCAGGAATGTTTCGCGATATAGCTCAGTACGTACGCACCTGCGACTCCTGTCAACGGTATAAGGTAAGTCAACAACAACCAGCGGGCGAAATGCTAACTAAGATCCCTGAAGAACCATGGGCCACGTTATGCGCAGACTTCGTGGGACCGCTACCGCGATCCAAACACGGTAATAATATGCTACTGGTATTCTTTGACCGATTTTCCAAGTGGACCGAGCTCGTTCCACTACGCAGGGCAACCACGCAGACAGCCATAAAGGCCTTTCGAGAACGAATACTAGCCAGATATGGTGTACCAAAGGTTTTGTTAACAGACAATGGCACTCAGTTCACAAGCAGGACTTTCCAGAAATATCTACAAGAGGCCGGGATCAAACAACAATTCACAGCACCCTACACACCGCAGGAAAATCCAACAGAGCGAGCAAACCGAACTATCAAAACTATAGTGTCCCAAATAGCTCGAAACGACCAGAAGGTATGGGATGAACGACTACCAGAAATAATGCTCGCCATCAATACCAGCATATCAGCCACTACAGGATACAGTGCAGCATTTCTTACCCAAGGAAGACAACCGCGCCTACCCCAGACACTCTATGATGAAGTAACGATGGGCACAGGAAATATTACGCAGAACCCAGACGAGTGGCAGGAAACCCTCAAGAGCACGTTCGAGATTGTTAAAAACAACCTAGCCCGAGCAGCAAAAGACCAAGCACGGTACTATAACTTGCGACGACGACCATGGAGCCCACAGGTGGGTCAGGAAGTACTCATCAAAAATCACCAGCTGTCCAAAGCCATCGACAATTTTAACGCCAAGCTGGCTCCAAAATATATTGGTCCATTCATAGTCACAAATTACGTATCACCTGTCATCGCGGTCCTCAAAGAACCTGGCGAATCACGCACACGCAAGGTCCACTTAAGTGAAATGAAACCGTATCTTCACCATAATGTGCCCACATAACCCTAACTAAACAAACATTTTCCAATCTAGCACTAATCATTTCTATATCCAATAAATAACCAGTTTCTCTTCTACTCCTCAGCAAAAATGGACAAATTTACGATTTCCGTGAACAATTTCTGCAAAAACACCGCTGATCTCGAGGGTGCAATGCACAAACTGCAACGCTTGCCCTGCAACTACCGAGAAGTCCCATGTGGGAAGAACCGGCTGAAGGTCATCCCGAAGTGTAGCCCAGGGCACCCCCGACCACACCCATGCAATGATGAAAATGCATTGCCAAAACCAGCACCCGCAGGCACCAGGAAACGAAAATCCTTGCCCAAAAACCAAACCCCGACAACAGCAGCAATCGCACCAGCCCCCTTGGCTCCATCACAGAAGGGAAATCAGCGACCTCCGTCCGATCGACGCAGCAACAGCCCAACTCCGTCTGTCCCAGTTCCGTCCCAGAAGGGAAATCAGCGACCTCCGTCCGATCGAAGCAGCAACAGCCCAACTCCGTCTGTCCCAGTTCCGTCCCCGAAGGGAAATCAGCGACCTCCATCCCACCGAAGCAGCAGTGCTAGCAGCAGCACCAGCAATAGCTCTAGCAACAGCTCCAATAGCAGCTCGGATAGTAGCACTAGTTCAAACAGTGACTCCAGCAACAGCTCTAGCGCTAGCTCCAATAACAGCTCTGACAAGAGTACTAGTTCGAGCAGTGACCCCAGCAACCATAGCACAACTACAGACGACGGACCTCCCTCTCGAAAAAATCCGAGACTCACTACGGAATCACCAATCCCAAAGATCCCTGAAGGTATCGTCCTTGAAACGAAGCCGCTCACCACGGAGATCGTCACGTTCCTCAAAAAAGAAATTGATAGCCCGTCCCCCAATGCAGTAAGGCGATTTATTCGAAGCTGGGGGGACCGAACATTTCAATTTCGACTACGCAGATCCGGAACGGGGAAAATTGTTGAGATCCCCGAAAGAAGGAGGGAGATGTGAGGAACATTATTTTCCTAAAATAATGCCCACACATTTTTTTTATCACAAATTTTGGTTTTATAAAATAACGAAGTATTTTAAGTCAAATTGTTAATTTCCTTAAATAATGAATTATGTTCTATTATTATATTTTATTTTATGTTTTTCAAAAGCCGCTCTGAAATAAAAAGGCACTTTATGTTTATAAAAGAAAAATATAATCTTAAGAAAACTTGAATGTAAACCACCCTACCTGAATACGATCAAACAGCTGCTCTAAGACCAGCTGACATATAAGAAGAGTAAGCATAGTCTGAGTGGTACGGCTGATTATAAAAGGCGCAACGCCAGCAAAAATTTAATCAGTCATCGGGAGCCGGCCACCAGAGTAAGTCTTTTGAAAAATAATTAAATTTTATTTAAACCTTTTATTTTAGAGAAGTCCAGACTGGATGGACGCCTCGGTTTGCATCCGACTGTGGTGTCCATGCCATGCGCACGCTCTTGTTCTTCGGCCTCTCGGTATGTATCCGACTGGGAGTTTCAAGCGGGACACAAGAGCGTAATGGACTGGTGGATGACCATCATGGTTTAGTTCCGACGATGATGGTCATGCCGCTCTCTGCCCATAGCTTAGGTATTCCTGTCCTCCTTGTTTTCTTTTGTTTATCCATTCCTAGACTCAGCCCAGAGAAGTCCAGACTGGATGGACGCCTCGGTTTGCATCCGACTGTGGTGTCCATACCATGCGCACGCTCTTGTTCTTCGGCCTCTCGGTATGTATCCGACTGAGAGTTTCAAGCTGGACACAAGAGCGTAATGGACTGGTGGATGACCATCATGGTTTAGTTCCGACGATGATGGTCATGCCGCTCTCTGCCCATCGCTTAGGTTGATTCCTGTTCTCCTTGTTTTTCTTTCGTCCATTACTAAATCCGCTCTCTACACAAAACCCTACTTCCCCGCTTCATCGCACTAGAAAAGCCCCGGCTCCGCCCGACCAACCTTCTAGAAGAGACCAACCTCGCGATCGTCACGGGTGTACCTCGGGCAGGTGGGACTTCGGGAGAACCCAAAACGCGGGGTATACCTATCTCCCCACCTCAGGCTCGCCAGGAGGACCCTGACGTTCGGCACCTGGTTCCAAAGAACCAATCCCCCCCTCACCCACAAGCACTGCTCGCAAAACCATGCGTCCTTCCCCTTAATAAGAGATCGTATTTTAAGAAATGTATAATCAGGAGAGCAAAGTATCATATGCTTGGATAGTATAAAGAAATGTCAAACTTCAGTGATAAATAAAGAATCTTTTCAAAAACTTAGTCAAAAATTAAAACTCGTCTTTTGCACTTTATCGGTCTCCTGACACAAACAAATGTTTGTGACGGAGAAAGAACCGTGGACATCCGGCGAGTTTCACCTCGGCCGAAAAGCACTTCGTTACAAAATATACGCAAAGCAATAATAAAATATTCGGTTCAAACAAGAAGCAAGATTTTCTTTTAAAAAAAATTTTTGCAACGAACCCTGAGAGTTTCCGAGCCTGTTAGAAGAACGAGAAAAGTTCGAAAAAGAAAACAGAATCAACGTCTGCGTCTTTCTGAATAAAATCTATCCTTTTTTGATACGTGTCATAACCGGTGATGAGAAATGGGTCACGTATGATAATCGGAAGCGTCAAAAATCGTGGGCAAGGGATGGAGAGCGCCCACAAAAGTTCACAAAGCCAGGATTGACGATGAAAAAATGTGATGCTGTGTGTATAGTAGCGCTGGAAGGGAATCGTCCACTATGAGCTACTTCCAACAACTAGACAGTGGCGTAGCGTGAATTTCTGCCACCCGGAGCTGGTTACAAATATTCCGCATATACAACTAGCCACTTCGGCCGACCCCGATAGCTCTGCCGCCCGGGGCATTGGTACCCCCTGACTCCCCACGCTACGCCACTGACTAGAGAGATTACGCCAGGCAATTGAAAGACAACGACGGAATCTGCGAATAGGAAAGGTGTTGTAATTCACCATGACAACGCTCGGCCACACACTTCTTTCATGATCCGTCAAAAATTGCGAGAGTTTAATTGGGAAGTTTTGATGCATCCACTATATCCACTATAATCCAGGCATAGAACCCTCAGGCAGCACTTGTTCCGATATCTGCAGAACTCTGAACGGAATTAAGCTGCTTTCAAGGAAGCTATGAAAACCACTTAATTCAGTTTTTCAACCAGAAACCACAGAAGTTCTTCACCGATGGCATCATGAAAAATTACGGAACATTGTAGATAATAATGGACCATAATTCAAATTAATTTTTAGACTATAAGAAAACCAGTTGAATTTTACTTAAAAAAACGCCACGAAATTTTTCCCAGACTATATAAGTTGTGTCGTTCATGGTCGAAGTTTCGACCAATAATAATTCCCATTTTAATTAATTCTTTTTTATTATACAATTTTTTAATATCAAACAATATATTAATTCAAATTCAAATTTACTTCTGGTCTACTAATAGCAACAACACTCACTCAATCAACCAAATCCTCTTCGTATGCATACGAGAAATGCCGAAATAGTTTTTTATAAATGCTCATGGAAGCAAACAAGCATGGAGCAAACAATCAAATTAGAAAAAAAGCGATTTCTGCAAAGAATTTACAAATTACAGTTGAAAATAATCATTGATCAAACAAAAGAAATCGTTATACGTATTAAAGTAAGGGCAAAGTAAAAGTTGAAGTATGCACAAAAATAGTTGCGCATAGTTACCTAAGAAGAACAAGTGTAAAGTTATGTTGTGTTATATTATCAATAATATTTATTTAATGATTAACTGAAAGCTATTAAACAAGCGATCATTTTACTATTATTTTATATATAAAGGGAACACAATGAAAATATGTAAATTCTTGTTTTAAGCAATTCTTGCTGGTATACAAGATAGTCCAGGAAATTTAATTATGTTGTAATATCATAATGTGTGATTCAGGTATGTAAAATAGGTTTCTTTGCTACCAAAATATTTCGAATATTTATTATTCAAATATTTCACAAAATATTATCGATGCAAAATTTTATCGAAAAGTCAGTCTTGTGAAAAATGTTCCTGTTCTCCCACCTGAAATCGCTTCTAAATTACATTTGATACAGGCAAATTAAAACTTTTTCTAAAATAAGCAAAATTTTAAGTTCTTCCTTATTTTTAAAGTTATTGAATTTAGAAGTTAGCACTCAAATTTTAAAAATTTTTGCAGAAAGTGAAGATAGCGAGAACGAGGGTGGCTTCAGAAACATATACCGTGTTATTATACGCCCTCCAGGACAAAGTGGCAAAGCAAAACGTGGTCATCTCTGCTTTGATGCAGCTTTTGAGACAGGCAATCTTGGAAGAGCAAATTTAATTGGCGATTTTGAATACGATCTGTTTCTTCGGCCAGATACTTGTAACCCACGATTCCGTTTTTGGTTCAACTTTACGGTAGATAATGTCAAACAGAATCAGCGTGTGATTTTTCATATTGTAAATCTAAGTAAGACAAATAATTTATTCAATGGCAATCTAACGCCGTTGGTGAAATCATCCAGTCGACCTAAATGGCTACGTTTACCAAAGCATACTGTGTTCTACTATCGGTCGACAATACACCAACAGCGATATGTGTTGAGTTTTGCTTTTAATTTTGATAAAGAAGATGATGTCTATCAATTTGCAGTGGCACCACCATACAGCTACTCTAGACTCCAATCTTACTTAAATGTAATTCAGGCTCGACACACTGAATCGTGGTTTACAAGAAGTGTACTGTGCACGTCGTTGGTTAGTAGCGCAAAAAATCTTAATGAAAATATTCAAATTTGATTTTCTGCTGAATTTTAATTCCTATAGCAAAAACGCAAACTGGATCTTTTAACAATTGACAATGTTACTGACAAGATAGGAACTGAACTAATGAACAGTACTTTCATACGCGTTATTGTCATTATCTGTCGTTCACACCCCGGTGAAACACCATCATCATTCGTGTGTCAAGGTTTTATAGAATTTCTTATTGGAAGTCATCCAATTGGCAAAATTTTACGAAAAAACCTTGTCTTTAAAATTCTCCCGATGATTAATCCGGATGGTGTATTTCTTGGAAACAACAGATGCAATGTTATTGGGCAGGATATGAATCGCATGTGGCATTTAGCCACGGAGTTTTCGCACCCAACGTTGTATGCCATTAAGAACATGCTTAAAATGCTGGACGATTCAAACGTGAGCAGTCAACAGCTATCCATTGCTGTAATATATAAAATGATGGATTATTGAAAACCAAAATGTGTTTTATATATTTGCAGTACTATCAGATCGATTTCGTTATAGATTTACATGCTCACACCAGCCAAAATGGTTGCTTTATTTATGGCAACACTTATGAAGATATTTATCGGCATGAACGCCATCTAGTTTTTCCTCGATTATTCGCTTCTAATGCACAAGATTATGTCGAGCAAAATATGATGTTTAACGCAGATGAACGCAAAGTTGGTTGTTCGCGTCGATTTTTTTCTCAACTCTTGAGTGACACTGTTAACGCATACTCGTTGGAAATATCTATTGGCGGATACTATTTAGAGGATTTGAAAACAGTGGCTTCTTACAACGAGAGTGGGTGTAAGTACTTAAAGTTATATTAAAACGAAACGCATTTTTAATATAACGCATTATTTTTGCAGATTTTCGTTGTGGAATTAATTTAGCGCGCACATTTCTGGCATACTATCGCTTCATTAACGTGTTGCCACTACCAATGGTAACCGATTTACATCCAAAACGACTAAGTCGCATGCGTTCTTCTAAGTCAGTTAGGCATTTAAAGACTAGACACGAAGTTAAATCATGTGATAGGACGAAACGATATTGTGCGCCCATAAGTTTTAAAAATCTTTCTATTTATGATTCCAAGGCTCCCTCAAACAAAGGTGCGAATACTCAAAGCAAGGTACAAGGTCACATCTCATAGAAGATGACGAAAATTAAGGAATTTTGATTTAAACACTTCTCATTAAAAAGATTAATAAAATCTTTCAAACGCAAGTTCATAACTTTGGATCCATCAAATACATAACAATTTTACCATAAATGTTTGATTAAAATACAAATGCAAAAAATTTCGCAATATACAGGGTGTATCGCATGAGGTACGCCAAAAAGCTAGGACGGGTAGGTTGGGTCGAGACAAGAAAAAAATTGTATGGGAGGTGCATTTTCCCCCGTTTAGGCGGGAGGGGCCATTTTCTAAAAACCCGTCTTAACGTCGGGAAAAAAATATTAAAAAATAACGGTGACATCTGGATCACTTTCGCTTATTGAGTTTGAAGCCAAATATCGGCCTCTTAATATCCTTTTTTAAATTAGGTTCCTACGTCAAACAGTTTTTAAGAAAATTAAGGCCAAAATTAAAATTTGAAATAAAAATTCCAAAAAAAAATTTTTGGTTGCAATTTTTTTTTTAAATTAAAAAAATTAATTTTTTTTAATATACTTAAAAATTATTAAGTATAAATATTTTTCCGAACATAGGATTCTCTAATCAATTCTAGAAGAAGTGCTTGAAACCCAAAGGTTCTGTTTTGTAGTTTCCAAGAAAAGTAAACATTACGAAGCATACTTGAGAGACGATAAGATACCGTGACTCTTGGAATAAGGCTGTTAAACTAAATTGTTTATGAAATACCGACTACCCAAATACAAACAAATCCAAATTATAGGTTACCAAAGAACTTTTGGCAGCTTTAGTGTACAAGCACATCGAACAGCGTCAGCGTAAAAAAATAATACACTGTATAAACCTTATAGAAGAATTTTGCTCTCTGAAGGTCAGAGTCCTGACGCTTCGATCGGATTCTATTCGATCTATATAGATTCTATTTTCTCACTGACGTGGAGCTTACGCTCTTTTTTTCAGAAATGTGTTGCCTACTCTTCGTCCAAGTACTTCGAAAATAATGAAGTGTTGCAAAATTCTTCAAAAAATATAAACAAAAACCAAATAACAAAGCAGAAACAAAAAGCATATCTTTAATATGCAAATAAACAAAAACCACAACTTCGAACAAAAAGACAAAACGACTTTGCTGAAGAAAAATCAAGAAATGCAGAAACGTAGAAACGGAGGACATGATGTAAACAGATTTCTTGAGTCAACTTTTTTGACGCTAGGAAGTTCTGACGCTGACGCTGTTAGATGTGCTTATACACTTATGTTTCTGTCCTGGTTTGTATCGCACATTCCATGACAAAACTTTGGTGAAGTCGCTGGCACATTCGCAAGATCAACAGGGCTATTCTCGTTGTCAGCTTGACATGAAATTGTCAAGACAAGTTGTCACAGTGCTTGTCAATGCTTTTCAGATTGGTATTCTGGTTGTCAATTGACACAGTGAAAGCTCTAATGCAGTAACATGCTGAAAAGCTTAGTGTTACAGAAACCAAAATGTAATTTTTGGCATATACAACATGAAGTGTCAAAAGAAAATACGACTACGGCAGAGCAGCTGGCGCACTATGCGCAGTTCATGTACATCATGTGTGGAATGTGCTGAATATCAAAGAATATACAATATATATTATTATTTATTTAAATTTTAATATTTAAATTGGTTATTTATTTATTTAAATTGTTATTACATTCATATATTATTTGTTTAAAACCAGATTCTGAAACATCTTTCAATGTAAGTAGCACCAAAGAATATGTAATAATATATTTATATTATATATTTATATTATAAAATATTTTCATTGAAAGTGTTTCAGGAGCTGGTTTTAAACAAATAATATATAAATTAAATAACAATTTAAATAAATAACAATAAATAAATTAAAAACAACAAATAAATTTGCTGTTTCTCTTCTATTCATTTGCTGTTTTGTTCTGAAAATGTAGCTGTCAACAGCTATTTGGCTCTTGACAAAATTGTAAAGAAAAGAGCTTTTATGTGACAGTCAGAATAGCAATATTGACAACTTGTCAAAAAACAGCGTTGTCAACTAAAATATGACAACGAGAATAACCCTGTAATTCTCAATAGAGACCATTAAGCGAATAAATTGTAATCAAAATATATTTTACTACAGATTTAGCAGCATCGTCCCATAGTGGCAGAATCCAAAAGTTTACAAGGAATAACCAAATGTTAAGTTCGCAGTATGGAGAATTTTTTAATGTACCGAACACTCCGCAGCTCTCCATTATAGATTTAAATCAACTAATTCGAAGTTTTAATATTTCATATACTTAAATCTGGATATATGTTTAAAATGTATTTAAAGAATATGTAAGAAATAAATACAAACAATTAATTATTAGATTCCATTAATAACAATTTACAATTTATTTTAGATTTATATTCATACAACTGAAACATTATCAGTGTAAATGAGAATAGGTCAAATGTAAATGAGATTGTCCAAATTTAAATGAGAATAAGTCAAATGTAAATGAGAATAGGTCATTCCTAAATGTCGTGTTTTATCCTGCAAGCACATTTTCCACTATGCAGAGCAAATATTGATGGTAACTAAGATTTAATATCAATTACTTTGTTAATAAAATGTGTTATTTATTAGCTAAAGAAGATATATGTAGAACGTAGGAAATACAAATTGTACAATGCTCAAGACAGGGAGGGAATTGTCTTTATTAGCTAAAGAAGATTTAGGGGATTAATGTTCCCTAATATAATAGATTAAGACACTTGGCCGTTCAGTTCCGCGCTTGCTTGAGCAAGCCTTTATTTACCCAAATTCTTAATTTATTAACGCTTAAATTCACAGCTGTAACACTTTTTCGTTAGCGGGAGAGACCGTGGCTTTTCCTTGAGCGATCAAGAAACTTCTGATTGCTAAGGCCACGGTAGCATATCCCAAAGGGTATGCCACCATAGCCACTTGAGCAACGCTTTGACTGCGACGTAGCAGAGGGCTACGATAATTAAAACGATAATCGTGTAGCGATACATACCGTCCGTTACTTTGTCGCCGACGCGGCCGCGATGTCGAATTTATACTTACTCCGCTTTCTGCCAGCGACGGCAGAAAGGGAAGCAGCGCCGAATACGACACCGGCGAACGTCTACGACAAGCGCATGTTCATTCGCAGCCGGCAGCGTGTAGCTAATCCGTCTAGCCGGCGGAACGCAAACAGTGGCGACGGCAAAGTGCACGCTCAGCATTGCTGTATCGTTTACAGCAATGAAGCGGTTGTTTATTTGCCTTGGCTCGTCGATCGTTCGACCAGCCAAGTAGTGTAAACAAATTTCGAAGTGGAATGCAACAAAGTGTCGCGTCGTTAAGGATCCGATATCCGAACGACTCCACCTACTTAAAGTTTAATGCTCGGACGTGTTGGTATGTATGATCGCTCGTCAGCGAACACACATACGCACACGTGCACGCCACAAAGATATAATACGTAAGAAATACAAGTTGTACAATGCTCAAGACAGGGAGAGAATTCTCGAAGCAGCCAACCGCGGAAGCAATTGGAAAGATCTCGCTAGTTCACTGGGTGTTAATTATAAAACCGCATTCCGACAAAAAGGTGGACGGAAAGACGACCCTCAAACAAATCAAAGATAAAATGCAAATTAAGTTTAATTTATCGGTGTCAATTTCGACGGTAGGCCATACCCTGCAAGGACAGCTATATACAATAAAAAAGTTCATTTAGAGCCCGCTTCAATGTAATCAATTCCAAATAAAGAAAAACGCGGCATATGTAAATCGACTCAATGATTTAGTAAGAAGTGGGAAGCAGATTGGAATACACCCAATGCTCCCACCTTTAGAAATAGAACTAGATCTGAACTCTTAGACCTGACCCTTAGAAGTGCTAAGGATCTACAAACTGAAAATTGGAAAGTGTCTGCTGAATATTCATTCCCGGATCACTCCAGGATTCTCTTCAATATATAGGTCACACTACCACCGACAGCATCATTTAAAAATCCCAAGAAAACAGATTGGGAGAGTTTTCAAATAGCCACGGCCAAACTGAGTTCAAGGCGAGGCCTATGGGGGATAGTACCGAAAGCCAGGTTTGTTTCCTGTCTAGGGCACTCCGCAGCACTTTCACCAGCTCCTGGCCAATAAGCCATCCGCGCAAAAACACCAAGCCAGGATGGTGGATCCCAGAGCTGCCGCCGCTAAGGAGATCTACTAGAACGCTCTTCAACAGAGCCAAAAGCTCCGGTAATGATACAGACGGAGTTCTGTACAGGGCGGAGCTCAGGCTCAGACAAAAGAAGGATCAGGATAGTTAAGAGGGATTCATGGAGGGAATATTACATGCAACATGCCTACATGAAAGGTAAATTGGTTGAGAGCGCGCTGCATCAGATGGTGTCCACAATAGAAAAATCACTCGGAACAAGGAATACACTCTGGCATTACACATTCCATAAGCCATTGGGGATTGGATCGACGAGATGCTGAAAAGCAGGATCATCGATCCATCCATGGGGACGACCAAGCTGCGCAAGAGCGTCACGCGCGGGACACCCCAGGGAGGGGTTCTCTCCACTCTCCTATGGCTGATGATGGTAGACGGAATCCTAAGAGTTCCAGGGTGCTGGAGTTATGCAACAGTGTACGCTGATGACATAGCCATCCTGGTACCAGGTAAATTTCTACCCACAATCAGCGAGTGTATTTCGTACGCACTGACGAAAACTTCGAGATGGGTGAACAAGAATGCTCTTGGGACGAACGCAGCCAAAGCCGAGCTTGTGCTCTTCACAAGGAAATATAATACAAAATACCGGACTTGAAGGCCCTGCCTGAACGGGCATTGCCTGCCTCTGTCCGGGCATGTGAAGTATCTCGGCATAATCTTAAATAGCAAACTATCATGGAAACGTAACGTGGCTGAGAGATCGAAGAAGGGACTGAACGCGTACGCGTACGTACGAGTACGTGATTATGATTTTAAAAATGCGTTTCCGCCCAAGATCCTGGACTGATCCCGATGAAAAAAACATGTGTCGAAAGGTTGTGGTTTAATTATACAATATACTTAGAAAAAATTAATGAATGGAAAACCAGAACGAGTGTTAACTTCGGCAGGCCGTAGTTCATATACCCTACACACGTTTACTTAAAAATTAAAAGTGACATTGGTCTCATTTTTTTACTTTTCAATCTTAAATAGCCTGTGATGACAGATAATATTCGTACCAAGTTTGATGAAGATATCTCTATTCTCTCATCCTATAATCAAGTTTTATTTAGTTAGTGGGCGGACCACGCCTATTTATATTGGTAGTCTATTTTGGTCAGAGGCAGTGGACTTGTGAACAAAATTTCAACCGCAAATTCGTTCCACAAGCTGAGAAATTGAGCTATAAGCTCAATGGATGAATTTATATTCACTATAAAAAGTAGGCGTGGAAATAGCAAATCCGATTTTGCCTAGTTTCAATACCAATGAGTTTCTAATGATACACAATATTCATGCCAAGTTTGATTAAGATATATACGATTCTCTTGTAATCGTGATTTCCACAGACAGACGGACGGAGAGGGCTAAATCGACTCAGGACGTTGATCAAGAATATATATACCTTTGAATACCTGCCACGCCTCCTTTAATGCGTCACAAACCGAAGCACAAAGTGAATATACCCTCATTACTTCGAGGGTAGGGTATAAAAATAGTAATACAAATTTTAAATTCAATTCTCCAAAACAACGATTTTAGGCAAAACATTATTTTACATAACAGTTTATTAAATTACCAACAATTTCAATAACATATAGGTGTCTTGTAAAGTTTAGAAGATAGAGGACAGAACTTTTCAAACTTACAGCCTTATCATGTATTTTTCAACGCAAACGCAAACTCAAACGCGACTCAAACGCAGTGCGTTTCAAATGGTATGATGGAACTTTCTCGAGTAGACTGCGTATGAGTTTTGAGGAGAATACAAACTTTACGTAGCCTTGAAGACTTCCCCTGTTTGCAGAGCACAAAGAGTTACCATGTATGAAGCATTTTTAGCATTTTTACAAGTATTTTTTAGGAATCCCAATGAATTAGTGCTATAACTGATGTATGGCAACAATTTGTACAACAAAAGCAAATCTGATAACGCACACACAATGTTTACATACTGATATTGTGTTTATTATCGTTTGCTCATTATGCGAGAGCGAATATAGCAGCAATATTCCTCGGGCAACTACTAGCGCAGCGTCATAGCGCGGAACAAAATACGGGGATACTCAGAATAGGGACAATTCGGATATTTTACTTATCTTTTGAGAAGGTAGCCCCGTGAATAAAAAGAATTGTATGAGCCACTGTTCAGAATCACACCAAGTGCCATGTTACATTGCAATTTTTTGATTGTTTCAGTTTGTTCTTTGTTTTTGTTTTCTGTACAAAACTGTCAACGCCGAGTTCATCCGTGAGAGAAAGAGAGCCGATGAACTACGGAACCCGCAATCAAAAAATTTGACGTCGACGACTCCAAATTTCAATCAAAACGGTGTTGTTGTGTGGCGTAATAAAAAAGTATGCACATTTTGGACTAAAAAAGATCCACTTTTATCAGAAAAAGTAGTTTTGGGCGAAAATAATTGCGCAAAGCAACTCTTTATTTCTGCAACCAATTCCATCCAAGTAAAAATTTACTTCGTTGGCTGCGATTGCTTATAATTTTTGTGCTTTGAACAAAATGTTTAGCGTTTGTTAATAATTTAAGTAGAATTTCCTCTAATTATTTAATTGTTTGCATTGTTTATCACTTTTGATATTTGTAATGCCTGCAAAAATCGAAAATCGGTATGAAATACTACGCATAGTTCTAATACTATTTTTGACAGATTGCTGGCAAACTGATTGCAATGTAACATACCAGCAAATAAAAAATTGTTGAGAGAGTAAAATATTACAATTTGCAGCAATCAAAAAATTGCAATGTAACATGGCACCGAGCGCGAGCATTTAGCAATCGTCTGGTTTGAGAGACTTTTTCCAGGAAATAGCTCATCCATCATGCCAGAAAAACGTAGTGAAGTCTGCAAAGCATGTAAATTACCAACAAATCTGCCTTTGCATTTGGTTTCGCGTTTTGATTGCGTTTCAGAGGTTTACAGATGTTTCTATCTCAATTCTTCCAAAAATACGAAAAGCACAAAACAAAACGCGAAATAAACGCAACGCGAAAAGATACACGATAAGGTTGTTAAAGGGGCTATGACTCCGGAACTACACGAAAACCATAAAAATTGTTCTTGTCAGCACCAAAAACGCCCCAAAAACAACAACCATATTGGTTAGGTCGACTAGCGCCTTATTTAAATCAAAGTAGATGTAAGCCTAACCTAGTTTTGTTAGTACGACTTACATCACTGTCGAACCTTAATAAAACCACGATAACTGACTTTCGCCGGGAGAAAAATTTACACTTCCGTTTCTAATGGTCACTCCTGAGGTTAAAATAATTATTAGAATTGGACCACTTCCCACATAGCGTATTTGTGTACACACAGAATGTCATTTCTTTGTTTTTTAAACAACTTGAACCTTTTATTATATGAATTGGCAATCATTAATTCATTACAGATTATTACATATACTCTATATACATTTTGATCTTTCATCTCAACGTTTCATCCATAACCTTTTTTAGTTTTGAGCACGGAACCACATATACAATTTTATTAGGTTAGGTGGAAGCAAACTGAGATCATATAATGCAAAGGAAAGGTAAAAATAACTATATCAAATTAAGTTCAATTTTTTAAATACATTCTCAATTATTTACTTTGGTTTTTTTGGAACTGTGATCTTTATTTTGTTGTATAATACAGCAAACTTTGATACTCGGTCGTTGCGACAAGCTCCGCTTGTTGACCCAATTTCTTACTATGTAAAAGGTTTACATTAGAGATGAACGATATTTTACCAGCGATGTTTAACAGTGCTAACAAGCACCTTCTTTCTACGATTTTAGAGCCACACGGTGTACCTCACTTAGTGCGTCTTAGTTTGCAAAGCGCCATTCTGTAGTACCTAAATAATGCCTTGAACACATAGAAAATTGCACTGCGAATTATTCGGTGCGAACTGTCAGAAATCTTCTGCCGCAGCGAAGTTTTGGGTTGTCAAAATCGATATAAACACACAAAAATAAGAAGAACAAGAGCGACGGCTGCGAAGCGGATTGATCGCAGGCAGATGCGATTTATTCGCAGCCGCAAGCAGAGGAAGCGACGTAATTTTATTTTTTGCTCGCTTCCCATAAGAGGCCGTGTAATTTTGACAGTTCGCACCGAATAATTCGCAGTGCGATTTCTATGTGTTCAGGGCATAAGTGCTTCGTGCGTTGCGTTTCTATTCCAAAATTAAATTGGAAAACTCACTTATGGTAGTGGCTGAAATAAGAAACCACTGACGGAGACCAGTTCGAATTTCCAATTTTGGCATGCGCTTCGAAGTGAAGTTGGAGGCAGATGTCAAAAAATGTTCATGTGCGTGTGAATGTTTAAAAACTTTTTGTCTGAACATATGTTTACACAAAGCTGTTATTTCGGTTTAGCACAGCGTAGTTTCTAAGGCGCAGTGATAAACGCAAAGTCAGACGCACTTATTTAGGTACCACAGTTATACCCTATTTCCATAAAAATATTTCATCCGGTTAAGGTATTCGAAAATCGATCAGCTGATCAAGTGTTTCCATACACAATCCGGTCCGTGCTGTCAAACCGAACAGCTGTTAAACAAGAAATGAACAGTTGTTGTTTACATATGCCTGCACGTATTTAAGTAAGAAATCATTGTTTTACTTTTATTGTTTTTTTTTTATTTTTGTGTATTAATAAATTCTATTAAACACAAAGACATTTTTGTGCAATCTGCCACCATTTCAGACATGAGCTTCACTTTCTTCTCCTTCAAATCTAAGAATTTGGAACTTAAGAAAAAACTTACGACATAAACGGAATTTGTAATTTGGCAGTTAGTGGCACTTTCTCCTTATCTCTTTCTAACTTATTGGCACTATAGTAAAGGAGAAAGATAAGCTGTCTGCAATTCCGAAAATCGGAACAGAGCTGCAAACTAAAATCTGAGCCAAAAAACCGAAAGCATTTGGTTTAGCGCTGGAATCGCAATAACAATTTCAACGGAGTTAAAACAGTTTACGAGTGGTTTAGGGGCTTAAAACAGTTTATTCCAAAAACCTGGAAAAACCATTTTATGGAAACAGCAAATAAGTTTTTTGATTAAAACAACAATAACAACTTTTTTTGCTCCCGTATAGTAATCGGTTTGTAAATTGATATTCTTATCACAATATCTCCTATACTACCAAAGACATCCGTATAGGTACTGTTATAAAGGTATTTTAAATAGCTTTTATTTATGTATAATAAAATTTTGTTAAAAAATCTTTACTTCATCCGGGTATATTTAATAGTTTGGGATATATAGTGATAAGAATTTATATTTTTGACAGGTTAGAACTTATAACTGTACGAAAGCAAAAAAATTGTTTTTCTTGTTGGAATAAGCACGAAAAACTAAAACAACAACGAAATCAGAGTATTTCCACAACGGTATAATTAAACCGCTAATTGTAATTGTGTTAGCAGCGAATGTATTTTGCTGATATTCTTCTGCGTTCGTTTACAGTTTTCTGTTGATTGTAACGTCTTTTCTTTTATTTTTTGACACTTGCTGCTAACATTTCTAGTTATGGTTGTGTTTCAATGCCAGAGTTTGTCAGCATTGGAATCTATGTCTTTCATCTTGCGGCTATAGTTGTGTTTCTTCTATAAAGACGACCATCTATGTTCCATGATAGTGTAAGCCACCATTTGATTTTCTCTGGAAACATTCATGTGCACATAAAAATGAATTATGTTTTCTTCCATCTCTTGAGGGGGGAGTTTTTGTATAATTGCTTATATTTTGTATGTGTTTTTTTGAATTAGTGTGAAATAAAATAAAAATAAAGCACAAGATTAAAAAATCATAGAAACATAAAAATTCACAAAAAATTCTTATATCTAATCACACTATATAGATGAAGTGAAATTATGTTTGAATTACTTAGAATCAGCTAATATCATTAAAAGTAAACATATATTTTCCCACAATCACAAAACCTAAAATTACTAAACGGTTAAATCTAAATTGCGTAATCGAGCAATAAAATGTTACCAGCGACTATATTTCGTCATTTCTGCCAGCGTCCTGGTCCTAGTCTGTCCAAGAGAATAACAGATTTGTTAGAACATTGCGCTGGTACGAGTGTAATTGGTGTCTCAAACGGCGGTGCTATTAACTGCCTTAATCGTTATGCTGCTGCCACCGGTTTCATACGGATCTCCTTGCTGAACATCAATCAATATCGGAACTGGAATGTCGCAAGATTGGGAATGTATGCCGGCTCCAAAAGGCGTTCGATTCATATGCGTACCTTAAAAGGTCGCAATCTACTACAAAGTGTAATTGATAAGAAGTATGAAGTCTTAATCGAACGCAAAAATTTTATTGTTGAGGATATCCGAGACGCTCGTACGAAGGTACGCCATCGGGTCCGTAACAAGATAGAGGAAGTAATCATTCGTGAAAATATACTAACTATACCAAACCTACTGACAACGGGAAGAGCAATGTTATCTCCCTACATTGGTTATCTCATTGTACAGGGTGACTACAGTTTTGCAATGAGCCTACTCTTGATCGCGGGTATCACAGATTTGGTACCACATAATGTAATTTTGTATTAGACTTTAAAACTAAGTTGTATCTTTCAAGCTGGACGGGCTAATTGCACGTCGCTGGCCAACGCAGGCAAGCAAGGCTGGATCATTTTTGGATCCTATGGCAGATAAATTATTGATTGGCTCGCTGGTCATTTCAATGTGTTATTGCAATTTAATACCATTGTGGCTAGCTAGTACTATATTGTTTCGCGACGTATTCCTTCTATCTGCAGGCTTTGTTATTCGTTATATAAGCTTATCGCCTCCCGTAAGTATCTTTTTCTGCATAAATTTAATTAAAATTGTTAAGGTTTAAATTAAAAAAAAGGGCCATTGTCCTAATGGCCGCTTAGATTAATTTTAACCAGCAGATAGCTAACCGTATGATAACTTAACTGGATAAAAAAAAGTTTCGTTTTCACTTTCATTAATTATGTCCCCTATTACATTACAACTTTTTGGGCGCTTCTGGTTAAGGCCAAATTGTAAGAAAATGGACATTTGTTCTATTAAATTTCTTATAATTAGAAAACGTCTGGTCGAAATTATTAAAATATTTGCAAGTTGAATTGAATTCTTTAATTTGAGAAACTTTACAAATCATGGGTTTTTCTTACTTTCCTCTTTTATTTTCTATTATACTGACTTTCATCCTGCCTGTTTCACACTGGCTAAACATAAATTTTTTTTGTTTTGTTTTAAACTGTCTTGGTTTTTATTTATTTTTTCAACAGGATGTCGATGTAGGATGTTAGGGTAAGATGATCAATTTAGAACGAGTTGTCAATTTTGGTTTAGAGACAACATCTTAAGCTTAAGGGTATATTAACTTTGTCACGAAATGTGTAACGCATAGAAATAAAGAAGATAAATATAGAAATGTCAAAAATGAAAAAAATATATATTCTTGATCAGCGTCACTTCCTGAGTCGATTAATCCATGTCCGTCCGTCTTTCTGTCTGTGAAAATTCAGAAATATCCTTTGTTATTGCGTAAGGGTTGGTATTGAAAATGGACAAGATCCACGCCTACTTTTTAATAAAAATGCTATATCAGTGTTAGTTTTTGAGTTATGACAACAAAATTACATTTCTAGGTATAGAGTAACATTATCCTTTAATGCGCCAGATGTGAAGGAAATATTTCCCCACTTTCTCTTTGAGCGTTTGCTAAAAAAAGATTTCAGAGTATGGTATCTCACGTTTCCACTACCGAAATTATCGGATTTCCCTCCGAAATGAAAGATTGTGAAGTTAAGAAAGTTAATGTCCGATTTTGAAACGAAAGTTTAGTTTATTTGATTTCCAATACGAAACAATATGATTAATGAAAATATTTGCTATTGTAACTTTTTTATGCCTGCAGCGAAGAAGTCTGCGGGTCGAGAGGCATATCCGAGATGAAATCCGAAAAGTCATCTTTCACAGGTTCTTGAGAACTGAAGGCTTTTCCTTGTAAGAACTGGTCAACTGCCTGGAATAATTGGTAGTCCGTTGAGGCACTGTCTGGTGAATACGGTGGGTGACAGAGAGTTTCCAAGCCTAACTCCTGTAATTTGAGTAGCGTTGTTCGAGCGACATGTGGTCGCGCGTTGTTTTGTAAGAGGATTGGACGGTGTCTATCGACCAATCTAGGCTGTTTAATGGAAAGCTCTCTCATCATTACGTCCAACTAATTGCAGTAGACATCTGTTGTTATAGATTGATAATGGTAATGGATAATTGCGCTGGACCACCACACAGACACTATAAGCTCTTTCTGATGAATGTTTGGTTTAGGGTTCTGTTTCGGAACCTTTTTTTTCTCCAACCATTGTGCGGAACGTTTTTGATTGTCAAATAAGATAATTTTTCATCAACCGTTACAATGCGGTGTAGAAAAGGTTCGATTTTATACCGTGACAGTAAAGGCAAGCTTCGAAACGATTTCCTTTTTGATGCTCTTTTAACTCATAAGGAACCCATCGATCCAGCTTTTTGACCTTACCATTTTTTTTTAAGTGATCCACAAATGATGTAATAAAATCGTTAAACCCTGCTGCCAGTTCACGCGTAGTTTGAACCGTATCTGCTTGCACTACAGCGACGTAAGGGACAATGCTTAGCTGTACCTTCCGCAAATACTTAATTGATGTTTCGAACTGCCTGCGATGCATTGGTTCCGCGACGAAACTCATTCGAAAATTACCCGCATTTGAGTCTTATGAAAGGTACTCTATATCAGAAGATTTAAAAAGGAACTACGATTTACACTATGAGTTTGAAAGAGTAATGATGCACCTTCATGATAAGAGAAAACATAAAAACCGTTATAGTCAATTGTCAGAGATATCAACTCTAAAACTCAGCTCTTATGAAAATCGGACATTTCATACTTAATGACCTAATAATATAGTGTAGTATAGTAATATATATTCAATATAGTAATAATATAATATAGGTGTACTAATATATAATATAATAAGCAATATATTGGAATATACATAAGTAATTGACATAACAATCGGCATTTATTGAACACGACCATTTCGGATCACGACAAATCATGTAATTATTCTGAACATACGTGCATAAAGTAAATTTATCATATTTGACAGATACCATAGTAATAAGCAATTCATATCAAGACACACATGTCCTGAGAGCTTTTTTTTCCTTTACTTAATTCTTTCCATTTAGCTTGTTTTTCATCGTATTCGTATATTTCCTGGTGTAGTTTATGTAACATATGCCCCATTTTACGTTTTACTTCTTCGTTTTCAGTAATATAATTTTCTATATGCTTATTAAAACTCTCATCCCTTCGCCTTGATTTCAAATCATGTAAATTAACCTGCCATCTACATATTTCTTTTTGCAACTCATTTATAGAATGTTTAACCCAGTTTGTGTTTCGTTCCAGTGTTTCTATCTTACTCTGCAAATCCGCTTTATCAATCTCTAAATCCCTGATTTTATTAGAGTACTCTCGCAAGCTTTTGCGTAATTGTACCTCAAGACGATGTGCTTCGTCAACGCTATTTCTTAGCTGGTATTCGAGATTTCTGGATTTGTTTAAGTTTTCCAACAATTCTTCTTTTGAAAGTTTAAGTTCCTGAAATTTGTAATGAAACTCTATGTTAAGATCTTGAAGTTTGTAATGAAACGCTTCGCGAAGTGTTTTATCTTTTGCCAATAACTCCTGCAATTGAATTTCCATAGCGGCAGTCTTAACTTCCAAGCATTGAATTTCTTTTTGGTATCTTTCTGTATCTATTCTGCGCATTTCCATAATTGTACATAATTCATTTTGAAGACTATTTAAGTCCACCCTTTCTGGCGAGACTTCCCGATTTATTTCCTTTGGCGATACACCTGCATTGCTAAACACCGTGGTGTTCTCTAATGAATCTTCGAACGTTAGGAAGAGGTGATGAGGCGAGATGCATTCTGCACGACACTGTGGACATGTTTCTGATTGACGCAACCAACTTTGTATGCACCAAGCATGAAACAGATGGCCACAAGACGTCGCCAAAAGTTCATCGTTCTTGCCGACTTTTTCCCAGCAAATCGAACAAAAAACTGTGCACATTCTCGACTGTTAAATTAGCCTCGTCCAAAAATTTGTGAATTATTTTCTAGATTTAATTTAGTATTTAATACTATTGTATAATAGATTTAATTTAAAAAAAGACGTTTTCTAATATTTTTGCTATAATTCACACATATGTAAACACGTAAACCAGAGTTAAGTTAGTGAAATGATGTACGAGGAAAAAAACCTATTCCTCAGAAATTTCATCGGCTTAAATAAAGCGTTTGTCGACATACACAATTTTGTTCTTATATTTTTTGTCTTAAATAAGGCACTTGTCGACCCCACCGATGTTGTTGTTTTTGATTCTGACCCCGAAAACAACAAAACTGTGTCTTGTCGTTCCAGAGTTATAGCCCTTTGAAGATAAAAAGTTCAGGCCTGTATCTCCTAAACCTATATGAAAGATACCTATATGTTATTGATATTGCTGGAAAGGTAATTAAATTCTGTCAATACTGTTATACATTATACTTAGAAAAAATTAATGAATGGAAAAAAATAGTAAAAAAAATCTAAAATTTAATTTTTCTCCAAAACGGTTTTTGACAAAATATTATGTACATAAATGACAGATAATTCAATTACCTTTCCAGCAATATTAATAACATCTAGTTATCTTGTAACGTTTAGGAGATAGAGGCCTGAACTTTTCAAACTTCAAAGGGCTATAACTCTGGAACGACACGAGAGCAGTAAAATTTGTTGTTGTTAGGATCAGCACCAATAACAACAACAACATCGGTGGGGTCGACAACGCCTTATTTGTTCCATTTTTTTTTTGCTTAAATAAATAAGGCGCTTGTCGACCTAACAACAACATTGGTTAAGTCCAAATACTACAAGACTGAAAACATATCGTATTTCGTGAGCGAGCTCAAAAAAATGCCCGTTTGCGTGTTCACATACAGTGTATGTGAATTTTATGCTGAAATTGTTTCCTTATTACAAGCAATAAGCGGCTATTATAAAGCAAGATAACTAAAAAGGTAAACCGTTTTGGTTTGTTACACATCGTCACAAATGATGGGGTGAGTTAGTGAAAGGGATACCAACCACACGACTTAATTATTTATTATTTCTTTGGCTTTTAACTAAACATTAATAGAAAAATTACTTTGCAATTAAGAGTTATCGCGAAAATATTAAAAAGTAATGGAAACTAATTTTTTTAATTTTTCTTTTATTTAAATTAAAATGATTTATCACAAATAAATTTATAATTCATTTATTTAAATTAAAATTAGTTAAACAGAAGTAAATCCACAATTCATGCATTTAAATTAAAATTCATTTAAATTAAAGACCAAAAGTACTAAAGTTACAATTAAGTAAATATTAAACTAATTCACAGATTAATATTCAACAAAACAGGTTGAATACGTTAGCATCTCTTTCGGCTAAAATACGTGTGGTAGGTTAAAAACAGCTGAGTAAATTTGTGAAATGTGCAATTGGTATGAAATTTAATTTCGTTTTAATTGCAAACTATTCAATATTGTGCCACTAAATAACTTAAAAAAGCCGTCAGAGAGCGAAATTCTTCCACAAGGTTCACATCATTTTCATTTATTTTATTCATTTATAAGTACAATAAGAATAAATTCTTTTGAAGTACACTGATTCAAGGTTAAATAAAGGTTAAATTTAAGACTAACCTAACTTTAAGTAAGAAACAGAAGGAGGAAATTAGTAAGAATAATAAGAGAGACAAAGATAGCTAAAAGCAGGAAAGAGAAAATATTTTGAGAGTCAGTCGTCTAAAGGCACCCCAACCATTTACTCCCCTCAAGCATCTTGGCAAGGAGTTCCAGAGGCGTATCGCGTTGATGAAGAACAGGCGCGCTGATATCAGCGACCCGAATCTGGGTAGGTTTGTACAGTAAATTCTTTTTTTGATGCTGACGCTTTCGATCTGCGTATACACTTATGCTACCTGACCGCACAACGGCTGAACGGCTGTTTATTCATAAGGGTTCAATTAATTTTCAGATATTTAAAAGTTGTGTAAAGGGAGATAGTAGGTTTGGCTTAAATAGGGATCCGCCCGGTAAGGCAAACGTATTCATATTTTTGCCGCTGTTGCTGCTTGTGGTGGATACCAGAGATAATGAGATAGGACACTTCGAATTCGCCGCTTCAAAAATCGGTTTGACGTCTATTTTTTATGAGCTGTTGAATCCATGTACACTATACGTGAGAACTGCCATATTGTTGTTCTTGTTTTCTGTCTTTCAGTATATTGAAAAAATCAGCTGTTTCATGCTTTACCACTCAGTTATGAAATCAGCATAGCTAGACGTCGTATCTTTTGAAATGGTTTCACTACTGGTATTTCGATACCATCGGTGGCTACACACTGTTGTTTCTCATTTGGTTTCAAAAGTCGTAAATACTTGATGGCAATGTGTGTGTGAAATTTACTGAATATCCAAATGTTGGCCAGAGTGTTAGAAAATATGAACACGCGTTTGGCAAACTACGTTGCTCTTCTTTCGTTTGACAACTGCTGTGCGTAGATACATCATGTATATAATGTGAGCATAAACAAAAGGTTAATATTTTAAATATATTTTTGACGTTTCGATAATTACACACATTAAAATCAATATTGCATGCGATACTGCGGCGAAGTACACATGAGAGGACAGCGCACACGTTTTTTTGTCATAGGTTTAGTGAAATTTCAGCAAAATGCACGTGTGTTGAAACAGCAAATTCGAAGTGTCCTATCTCATTATCTCTGGTGGATACCCCAACAACAACGAACTTCGGCTTGTGCCCGTCACTCCTGCCTGGTTTAGGTAAATACCTAACTAGTACTGTTTTCCAAGCTGATGGGATATGGCCATAAGCAAGACTACAGCTATAGAGTTTATAATATTGGTGCCAATGTATCGCAGCCATACATTATTGCAGCCGTGCTGGGAAGATGCCATCTTCCCCAGGCGACTTAAAAGGCTTGAACGAAGATATAGCCCACCTGACTGCATATCTGGTACAGATTCGGTTCCCTACTCTCCAATCCTCCCTGGAGGGTTGATTAACCTTCCCTCCAGAAGAGAATTTTGGCTGCTTCAGAATAGCTGAAAGTTTGTACTTAGCAGAGGCTCTTTCCAGGCTCTCTCTCTTATCGAGAGTGAAACCACCACCGTTTTTGAAGAGCGTGCCAATCGGGATGGCCTTATCATTAGCCAGAATCTTTATCAGGCAACATCCAGACTGGACATCTGAAATCTTATCACAGTACTGTCCGAAAGATTCCTTCTTGGCTTTCCTAATTTCCTTATTGTATTCCGTTGTGGCTTCCGAGTAAGTGGGCCATCGTTCTTCCGTTTGGCCCTATTAAACAGGTTCCTAACTTTTTTTTTAAGGTTTGCTAGATGCCCATTTCACCATGGTGTTTTCCTGTTTCCAAAGGTCGAGATGATGGAGCGACCAATGAACTGTGTTGCAAGCTTCAATTTGTTTATAGTATGGACTCTTGAGAGTATTTTATCGAAGATTATGTAACTTAACTGTTCGCTACATTCTTCCCAATTCGTATTCTTTTTCTGTCGGGGGTTACTCTTTCTCTACTGGAGTACCCCGGATGAAACCGAATTTGTTTATGATCAGACATAGACGGCTCATCTGACACCAGCCAGTTGTTTACGAGATTTGAGTGAGTGTCGGATATAAGTGTCAAATCAAGCACTTCTCTCCTATTTTATGTTATAAAGGTCGGTGTGTTTCCTATATTACAGATACTTGAACTATAGCAGTTTATGAATTCTAAAAGTAACTCACCTCTGCTGTTTACGTCGGTGCCCCAAATGGTGTGGTTGGCGTTGGAATTGCAGCCACGGACAAAATCCGTCTTGGTTTTCTTGCCATATTCCATAAGCTTCACCACTTCGTCAGGGGGCAATCAGGACTGTCACCAGCGAAGTACTCTGATGCCACGATTACCTCCCTGGGTCCACTCTTCACCCTTGCCCCAGGTTCTTGGTCTGCTAGTTGCCACATACAAACACTTACCTGTGGGCAGCAAGAGACCAAAGATTTTCCCCTTCGTGCAAGTCCACGGCTCCTGCACAAGTGAAACATCCAGCTGGCTGCTGGGCATGTTATGTGCCAAGACAGCGGTTGCCGCCAAGTCTGGGCTATATGGCGGGTGGGGCAGAACTTCCCATCCTATATTTTCCAAAAAGGTTTGCAAGGGTTGGGCAACATGTGGCCGAGCATTGTCATGTTCGAGAATCAATGTCTCGTGTCTTGTCTTCCATTATGAGTGTTTTTCCGTCAATGCTTTCTTTAAACGAATCAGTTGTTTTCACTACAGCTCTCCAGTAATGGTTTCGCCTGATTTTAGAAGCTCATAATACACAACTCCTTTGTGATCCCACCAAATACAGAACATTATCTCGGCAGCGTGAATATTCTGCTTCGGTGTCGACTAGGTTGGTTGACGGGGCTTCACATACAATTTGTTGCGCTTCGGGTTATCGTTATGAATCTCTTTTTCGTCGCCATGCAAAATCGCCTTTCCACGTCTCTCGGCTTCAACTCGTATGGCACCCCACTTTTAACTGTGGGGTTGACACTGTTGACTGATTTTGATAGGTTATAAATAGAGCTTCAAAATGGCGTTTATGTCAATGATTTACTACAGCGCATACACAAGTGTTGCTTAGGGTCAAATTCCGGTTTAATTCGGAAATTATATAACCAATATGTATTCACTGTTACAATTTCAGAAACGAAAAAACAATGATTCTCAAAATTGCAGAAAGTCGCAAAGAAAAACACCAAATAAAAAACGATCTTGTTGTGATTGTCGCAGAAATTACAAGTTCCAAAGTAAGCCAGAACGAAAATGTTTTTGGCCGAGCTCTAACTTCGAAAATACTGCATTTTAAAAATTTTATTAAGAATTACTAGAGTTCAGAGCATAAGTGAAACACGTCAGATCGCGGAGAGTGATCTGACTAAGGCGAGGAAGTTCGAGTCACTATCCACTGTCAGCACATGGCCGAGTCCCAGATGTCGGAGCCATGTTGACCTCGTTCTCGGTCTCTTGCTTGATCCGCCGGCTACGCGGATGTTTGCGGTACTGGCCTTGACCGTTTACCGACTGCCGTCGGAAACATTATTTAGTCCTTATTCTTTTTCGACCGCAGTCCCAGCAAAATATCCAAATGTCCTTTCATTGTGACAGTCACGAGAAAAATTACCAACTTGACCGCAATGTCGTAGGATTAATGATGTAATATCCCTCGTCCACAACCAGACGGTGTAGTCTTTGTCTTGTCTTTTGGGTGATTCTCTGTTGTCGTACTGCAAGTAATGTGTTCCAAAATACAAAAGAAATTAAATGGGCCCGTTAACAATGGGTTAACAATTGGGTTAAAATAAATCTACATGAATTTATAATAAATACATTAGATATGTTTCATTTATTTGGCATTAAGTTGTTTGTCCATTTCTTAATGTCTAATAAAATGAATGAAAAAATTTTGTACGTGTGGCGGACGCGTCGAGGACATATAGCGCGTACGTGGACCATGCAATGTCGCCACCTCTTGTTACGTATGTCTGGTAAATCCTCAAGAGTGGTGTCAAATTTGTCGACTGTTGTTACTGCTACTGTTGACGCCTCCCCTACCCCTAAACAACTTGCACAAAAATAAGGGTCACCGAATTGGCACAGAAAAAGAATTCTAAATGTATCTAAGGTCTCATGAAATAGAAACATTGGCAGGGAAATATTACATATATTACAAAAGAAAAAAGGGCAACAAAGTTCAAATTCCTTCATTGTCAGGTTAGAAATTTCGCAGAATATATTATTTTTTGGTAGTAATAACGGGATGTGTTATAAAAATATTTCGTCAAATAATTACGGCGAACCTTAAAACTATTTAATATTTTAAGAGAATTTCATTAAATTTTTATATTTTTAGAAGACAATTTCACGCTATTTCGATGCTACTCACGTCACCGCGCAGCTGGAACCAACATTCATTAGTAAAGTTAACACCGTTGTTCAGCTAGCAACAATTGGCATTAGTTTAGGTGCGCCAATTTGGAGTTATTTAGGTGATTCATTCTAATATCATTATCGATAACAAAGTGCATATATTTTCCGTTTTTCAGAACATGGAGCGTTGCATGGTCTATGGTACCTAACAGGTGTAACAACAGTTACTGCTGCCGTGAGCTATATTGCGCGTAAAGATACTTTTATAATAATAAAGTCATCAACCCTGAAGTCGAAGTAGAATCGCGAATTATATAAAAATGCAATATTGAAACTTGACTAAATTTAACCGACGCATCCACAATTATTTTCAACTTCCAGCATATGCAAAATTGAATTATATACTTATGTACACATCAATACATACTTAAAATACTGAATTGTAAGAATAATTCTTAAAATTAGTTGATATTTAGATTATAAAATTAGGGGAAGTTACAATCATTTTATTATCTAATGTACATAGAGAAGAATTATTATGCAGAATTATTTAAAATCCATAATTAATTTGGAAATGTAATATATATTTTATTGTTTTTTTGTCACTTCGAGTTATACTAGGGTTCTGAATCTACTAAAAATATATGGCTCATAAATCAAGAGCGGTAAAAACTGTTCGTGGCTCTATATAGAATCTCTAGACATACATTTATTACCAGAATCGATGCTGGATTTTAGGAGAAAACTCATCTTAAAGCTCACAATCACGTAATGCTTAGCGAAGTTCATGATCAAAAGACAGTACCGAACCATAACCAGGGTATTTTATCCAAATTTTTTAAATCTGCAGGCGAATTATGTAATCCGTTAAAATGAGAAAAATTCGGTAGATTTGGATATTTCAGATGATGATATCCTAAAGACTCATAAAATGTTTCCTTCAAGGAACAAAGTTTAAATTGTAGGCCATAAGCTGAAAGTAAACTCGAAAGCCAAGCACTTTGCATGGAAATGATTATGGACGCTAAGTTAAATTCCAGTAGCAAGTTCCCAAACCCTAAATAAGCTATGCTCGAGAACATGAAAAGAAAGAAGGCAAATGCGGAAGGATTGGGAACGATTTAATTCTGCCAATATTAATATTGCTAATATCGAAAATATAAAAATTGCGAACAACGACAAAGTGGAAACAAGAAAAGATTCTAATCAGGGTCAAGAACTGTACGTAGAGCGATGAAGTCGCAGTAAAATAAAAAAAATTTCGGAAAGAATAATCTAGTAAAAGTTCAGAGAATTTAATTATCAAGAAGGACTTTTTCTTACCACACTTGAAATTTTTACATACAACAGTTTTATCTCGTCATCTACATATGCTCAACACTTATTAGAAGTAGGCCTAAGACTACATGACTTGAGACTACTCTTATTTCGTGAGCAAGCTCAAAACAATGTCCGTCCACATGCTCATGTACACTGAGTTTTATGATGAAATTGTCTCCTTGTTACAAGTTAAAACCGGCTATTACAAACCAAGATAACTGAAAAAGTAAACCTCTTTGGTTTGTTACCATACCGTCACAAGATGATGGGATGAGTTAATAACAGCTATACCAGCGAGATAATATTATTTTCTAGCTTTTGTTGTAGGTTAGTATCATTGCTCTGGTAATAACAGGGCTTCACGTTGTTATCACAAATACTTATGGGCATATACTTAAAGCTGGAAGACGGTAACACGATTTTCCTTTGCAGAACGCAAACCTAGAACATGGAAAAAGTCCACAAGTTCGGCACTTTAGTGCCTGTGGCAAAAGATCACACTTTCGTGACCTCATTGCCGGTGGCACCACTCTCCGTGCTCCTTCACGTCGAAGGATCAACGACTTGATTCTTCTTGTAGAACGATTTATGACATAACGTTTGCTGTTATCGTTTTAGGTAACAAAAAACTAAAGAAAAGGGATTAACCGAGGAAACGCTAAACAAAACATTAGAACAGGGATTCGAAGAAAAATCGAGGGAAGACTGTACTTCCTTAGATAAACCAAACAAAAGAATACAGGTATTGAAGGAACAGAATAGACTTTTAACACAGGAAATAGAATTAGCTCTCCAGCAGACGCTCTATCATAAAGAAGCCATTTCTCCTACAGTCGGGCAGATAGATTACAGTTCACTCTCGTTTCCTACATTTAAACAGTCAGGCAAAGAACTAAATAAGATAGGTATAGCAGAAATAGCTAAGATCGCAAACAGTCTAGTTCCACTGTTTTCAGACACACAGCCAGCCTGCAGAGGTGAGGTGTATAAAAGGTGCCCGAGCAATTCGAGCATTAAAGATGCATTATGGAAGCACATTATTGAACGAATGAGCGAAAAGTACAGGAAATTCCCACCACTTAAGAATTAGCTCGACCTATTAATTGAATACGCATTCTGTGTAAAAAAACATTTGCTCAACAATGGAAGCATGCAAACTAGAAGCCCACCTAAACAATGCCCTACTGATTTGGGAGTAACTTGAAAAACTGTGTTCACCCTACAAACTAAACTGGGCTATGCATGTGAAAAATCATTTGGTGACTGGCTCTTCCAGAAGTCCCAAGCAGCTTAGTGCCTACTACATATAAGGCCCATATTACATTACAAACATTTGTTTGATCAAACAGTTAAAAGAAATTAATTATTTTACTCTCTCGTTAAATTTGTTTGGTTGCTATGTTACACTGCAAACACATCGAACAGCAAACACTTTTTAAAAACTAAATGAAACTAAAATCTGTAGTCTGTCACACAAATGAACGTAAACTAACGGGATGCGATACATTTAGAAGCCTAGCGCCTGACAATAGGAATAAGGAAAGAAAAAATTAAGAGCAGAAGCTGTGTCGCTTCAATGCCCACAGACTATTAGTTTAAGCATCACCCCTTGATACATAATTACAATACTCATTAGGGACACCAAGGAAGATGAGTAATTACGCCTTCTAATGCCGTACGCGCTGAACCATTGAACTCACACAGAGAGATTGAAGAAACGGAAAGACCGTATTTCAGAATAGTTCGTATTCACATTAAATATATTAGTTCAAGTTCAGTGCAAGGCTAGTCCAAGGTCCCACTATATTGGTGGGTGACAGAGAGTTTACAAGCCTAACTCCTGTAATTTGAGTAGCGTTGTTCGAGCGACATGTGTTCGCTTGTCTTGTCTTGTAGGATTGGAAGGTCTCTATTGACCAATCTAGGCGGTTTAATAGAAAGCTCTCTCATCATCACGTCCAACTGATTGCAGTAGACATCTGCTGTTATGAATTGACCAGCCCTGGGCCACCAAACAGACACCATAAGCTTTTTCTGATGAATATTTGGTTTAGGGCTCTGTTTCGGAACCTCTTCTTTATCCAACCATTGTGCCGAACGTTTTTGACTGCCGAATAAGATTAATTTTTCATAAACGGTTACAATGCGGTGTAGAAAAGGTTCGATTTTATACCGTGACAGTAAAGAAAGTTAAGCTTCGAAACGATTTTTTTTTCGACGCTTGTTTAACTCATACGGAACCCATCAATCCAGCTTTTTGACCTTACCAATTTGTTTTAAGTTATCCAAAATTGTTGGAATAGAAACCTTTCACCCTGGTGCTAGTTCACGCGTACTTTGAGACATATCTGCTTCCACTACAGCTTTCAGGTTATCATTATCCAACTTATTCGCCGGTCATCCACGTGGTTCATTTGCAAGGCTAAAATCACTAGAACGAAACTTATCAAACCAACGAGGTAAGGTCTGATGATTAGCTGCACGTTCCCCGAACACTTCATTGATGTTTCGAGCTGCCTGCGATGCATTGGTTCCGTGACGAAACTTATTTTCGAAAATTACCCGCATTTTTATACCCTACACCTTAAGGTAAGGGTATATTCACTTTGTAACGAAATGTGTAAAGCATAGAACTAGAGACGATAGGTATAGAAAATATATATATTCTTGATCAGCGTGACCTCCTGAGTCGATTTAGCCATGTCCGTCCGTCTGTCTGCCTGTCTGTCTGTTGAAATCACGATCACAGGAGAACCAATGAAGATATCGTGATGAAACTTTGCAGATATATTGTTTTATGTGGTGGGCAGGTTGGTATTGAAAATGGGCAAAATCGGTCCACGGCCACGCCTATTTTTTATTAAAAATGTGATATCAGCGTTCGTTTTTGAGCTATTACAACAAAATTTCATTCCTGGGTATAGAGTAGCATTATCCGTGAATGTGCCAAATATGGGCGTGATCCGCCCACTTTTAGGTTACACAGGCAAAAGAGGGTTATATTGTTAAATATATAAACTTCCTGAATAAAACTTTAGATAACGACTTGTTTTACAAAAAAACATTATTACATCAAAACTGGGTGCGGTCCGCCCACTTTTACACTACATATACAGTATAGCAGTATGAAAAAAAGTTTATTACCACGGAAATAAAGTTTAAATGAACACAATTATAAAACAACTAAGCTAGTTATTTTGTTTTGAAAAAGGTAATGACCACGCCTACTATTTATACAGAGGCGTAGCTAGGTCTCATGGACCCCGGGACGGTTAATCAACTTGTAGCCCCAAAAATGCCTAGAATGCAATAAGTCAATACTTGATTTCCACAACTGCCGCCCCCGACATTGTGCCGCCCAGAGTGGACCGCCACACCCTTCGCCACTTTTTTTAAAACTTTTAGGGTTAGGGTATCTAAGATTCGGCCAGGCCGAATATAGCTTTCTTACTGGTTTCTTTTTCCATTGTCTTATGAAAGCTACTCTATATCAGAAGATTCAAAAAGGAATTACGATTTGCACTATGAGTTTTGAAGGAGTAATGATGAACCTTCATGATAAGAAAAAACATAAAAACCGTTATAATCAAGTGTCACATATGTCAACTCTCAAACTCAGCTCTTATGAAAATCGGACATTTCATACTTAATGACCAAATAAAAATACATCCATTGATTCATTCGCCTTTTTAAATGAAGAGACCGTTACTCTAATCTAATTGGCCAGTTTGCAATAGTAGGCAAATGTTCCACCCAATCAATGTAGCAGAGGCCGATGTGCATGTCGCATCACGAGGTTCCTGTGATGCGACGACACCGACAAACCGCAACCACCAAGCATTTATGTAACGCGCTAACGTTTTATAAATTACCGACATCTTTTTATAAGAAAACGAAACGAACGAGTTCCTCTTTTTGTGTGGCCAGAGATAATTATCTCCGGTGTAGCTTCTCCTCGTTGGCCTTAGCAGATGACAGGAGGAACAGGTTTTTAAAGCGGATAAATGTTAAAAATATAGAATTTAATAAAAACAAACGATCTTAAAAGTTTCTTAATGTTTTATTTGTTTTTTGCCGTGCATAGGATACATAAACTACTACTATAGACAAATAATAATATTATACTACGGAAAGTAAATGTTTTATGTTCTATGTGTTTGCAATGTAAAATAGCACCAAACAAACTTACTTTACCACAGAAGTAAAATAGTTACTTTTTTTGGTAGTCTGATCTGAATATGGATATGGTTGTGTTTTAACTACACCGATTTCAATAATATATATGTCCATAGAAAGGTAGGAAACTCTATTTATTTATCATTTAGATAAATATAGATTTTACACACTTTATTTGAAGAAAACTTATTAAATTTGAAAAAATTTTACTAAAAATTAAAAATTTCATTTTTCTACAAAAGTAAACGTTTTTCGGTATATGTCGCAGGTTGATCTCCGATTTTGTTGTTGTCGTTTTTCACGAAAACTCAAGCAATAACATCAGCTTTACTCCTTTTCGTCCAGTTTCCGAGTATCAGCGCTTTGAAGTTGGAAAATTGCAGACCTATATCGCCGCAGAACTATATAGACGCACTTATTTAGGTACCACAGTTACGTGTTCCAATTTCATTTTGACACAAACGCAACGCACGACGCACTTATTTAGGTGCCACAGTTATGAATACACTGAAACTCCGTAGTTACTGTGGTACCTAAATAAGTGCGTCTTGCGTTGCGTTTATCACTGCGACTTAAAAACGACGTTGCGCTATACCAAAATAACAGCGTTGCGTCAACAAATGTTCTAAAGCAGGCCATACACGTTACAACCATTGGTACAGCTTGAGCAGGTTGTATACAAGATTGTAACGTTTGTGGAAAAATGAAAATTTTTTGATTTTTTGGCAAGTTGTACAAGTCGGTTGTAACGTTTGTGGGCTGGCCATGCGATTTGGTACTTCATTCTCAGTTTGACTTTGCGGGAGAAGCACGTGTGTGGGCAAGATTCGTGAGTTTAATTGCCGAGTAAACAACACAAAGCAACTCCTTTGACTACTTTCTCTTTTTTCTAGCCCCTTTTTCACGTTCTTCTTCTTCTTGCTCCAGCACTTCGTCGATTATTGCGCACACAATAACATCAGACGTCATCTTTACTCAAAATGAATTGTTTGCAAAATGAAGTTGTACAAAGAGGTTGTATCGTTTGTGGGCAAAACACACAACTTGATTGCTAACCATGTTGCACCAACGGTTGTAACATATATGTATGGCTTGCATAACAAAAAGTTTTTACAAATTCACACGCACATGAACATTTTTTTGGCATCTGCCGCCAACTTCACTTCTAAATGCATGCCAAAATTGGAAATTCGAAGTAGTCTCCGTCAGTGCGTTTCTTATTTCAGCCACTCCTATAAGACTGCGTGCTCCAATTTCATTTTGACAGAAACGCAACGCACGACGCACTTATTTAGGTACCACAGTTAGACGCGCAATGCAAATTTTGGTTGTGTTGCATTCAGAGATTAATCTCTGGTTTGGATTGGTTATCTATAGTTGAACGAATGAAAGACTTTGATTTTGAAGATGAATTTAGACGTGAGTGCTTTTTATTGGATATTAGCAATAATTTGCTGTCCAATTGTTTTTCCACTATTTGCATTTAGTTTGTTAAAAAACGCAAAAGCGCGAAATTATAGAACACATTTACCAGGGAAAGTAAGTTCGTTTCTAATAATTAAGTCCTGCATTTATAAAATGTATTGTGCAGGTGGTGCTTATAACTGGCGCAAGTTCCGGACTCGGTGAAGCACTAGCCCATTTATTCTACAAATCAGGATGCAAAGTTATTTTGGCCGCCAGACGCATTAATGAGTTGGAGAGAGTGAAGACAGATTTGTTGGCACTTAAAATAGTTTGTGATTGTTTATGATGTCCTGCGTAAATTTAACAACAGTCTTACTTTATAGAATTCTATTACATATCCTCCAACCGTGTTGCCACTAGATTTAGCGCAATTAAATGAAATTCCTGAATACGTTGCTAAGGCGCTCGACGTGCACAATCATATTGACATTTTGGTGAACAATGGTGGCGTTAGCGTGCGTGCTGATGTGCTGTCCTGCGCCGTTGATGTAGATTTAAAAGTGATGATAGTCAATTACTTTGGTGCAGTTGCATTGACAAAATGTAAGAATCTTCTTCTCCGTTGGAGAAAACATATTTATATGAAATATTTATACACTAGGTGTTTTACCTTCAATGGTGAAAAAGGGATCTGGTAAAATATGTTTTGTCAGCTCAGTGCAAGGCAAGTTTTCTTTACCGTATCGATCTTCCTATTCGGCTTCCAAGCATGCCATGCAGGCATTTGCCGATTCGCTCCGTGCTGAAGTTGCACACAAAGGCGTGCAAGTAATTTGCGTCAGCCCAGGTTACATACGTACACAATTGTCGGTTAATGCTCTCATAGCAAATGGAGAAACTTATGGGAGTTAGTAAAAAAACAGCTAGTGTGGTCGTCCTTTTGTATTATAAATGAACTTTTTTATAGAAATGGATAAAACCACTGCTACAGGTATGGCTCCAAATCGTATGGCAAACGAAATACTTTTTGCTATTCTTCGAAATGACAAGGATATTGTTATTTGTGATTTACAAGCTAAAATTGCATATTATTTGCGTTGTTTATGTCCCAAGATTTACTTCTGGATAATGGAAAAACGTGCTATTAAGCAAAAGTATTCGGAAATTGCAGACAATAATAAAAAACATTAGACAATTTTCGTGTTTTTTGCATTTCTGTGTTTGTAGTTTTTATAACTTTTATAACTGACAATCTAAAATAGTGATGTCCAATAGAGCTCTGCACAAGCGCCTTGAAACACACTTTCAAGACAACAAAAATTTCAAGCATTGCTTGCTTTTGCTTTCGAATCAAGACATTGACTGCCGAAAGCCTGCTGCTTGCACAAGCGGCACAAGAGTAATATCTAGTACTTCTCACCCCTCAAATTTTGCTGAACTTGGAAAAATTAAGGTGGGAGTATTACCCCTATTACTTATACTGGATTGGAACTTGAAATAAATTCAAATAGGGAATCACCTCGTTGTGTCTAGCGCACACTGTGTGTCTAGCGGCTCATGACCAGGCCGAATGAGCCGTCTCCGATGTAAGTGCCTCTACTTCAACTGGCGGGGCTGGATATTCGTACGCCATATAGGCAGATGCCACAAAGGTCCCTTTACCAGATATATCCGTAATTTTGATGACTGTTAGATCAGGTGAGCTAAGGTTAACACAGAGAAAAGTATTACGAGATTTTTCAGTTATAATACACGTGCGTGGTTTGATACAATTTACCTTACAGTGGTGTAGCATGGGGTGTTCAGGGGGGCCAACGCCCCGGCGGCAGAGCTATTGGGGTCGGCCGAAGTGGCTAGTTATATATGCGGAATATTTCTAAGCGGCCCGCGTGGCAGAAATTCACCCTACGCCACTGTTACCTTATATCCTTTTACGGTGCCATCTCGCACCCATGGTTCTTGAATACTGGCCGACATCGACATGTCTTCTTTCGCGAGGACGACAGATAGATTAGCCGTTGCATTTTTCGAGTGCTTCAGGATGAGATGTACGACACGCACCATTGTGGTTGTATTAAAGTTTCGGCTCTGCCAGGAGGAGGGTGCTTGACAAAGCGGCTTCCAGGCCTTCGGTGCCTGCCTTTGCTTCCGCCTGCGTGAAATTTTTCAGCTTGGCATGCCTGACGCCAAACCGGATCTTGTTCTCCTGTTTGCTCGGTACGTCCTTGACCGGGATCAGCTGAAGGCTTAGCCCTTCCCAAGCCTGACTAATTTCTGTTACACAGCGCGTAAGGAATTCTAAAGAGAACCTATTTCTACCGCACTTTATCAGCCGGCACCCTATGAAGATATCAGAAGAGTCGAAGAGTAGAAGGGCCTCCTCTGAGTAACCTAATAGGAAGATTAGATTTGTCCACGAGCGCCAAGTGAATGTCATTCTCCAGGACCGCGCTGAACAGGACCTTACCCGTCGACGATGAGGCGCCTTTGCTGATGGATGGTACGTCGTCCGATCCACCGGCAGCTCTGGTTAGTACAGACATTGCCGAAAAACCATGACCAGAGATCTTACCGGGTCCTCGGCGCTTGGCCACTACCTATTGTTCAGCGCGCGAAGTAGAATTTGTACCGCGTTCAATAGTTTTGGTGGCCTGGTACTTCTTGTACTCCCCAACCACCGCTTTATATTTTGCTTTGTCAGCAAGTTCGCGATCGTCAACGTTTCCAACCATTTCATTACACTGAATCTTGGCCAATATATGGACGACTTTGGAATAGCGAGATCTCATGGCATTGCTTTCCGTTTTTTTTGTGCGAACTGTTGGCCTACGTCTGGCCTCAGCCGGAGCTAGATTGGTGGAAAGGGCTGTTTCCTGGCTAGAGGCAAGAAGCACCTTCTCTGAACTGGTACCGAATTCGATTTTTCATTCGGTAGTCAAATTCGTATCCGTTTCGTTTGCAAAGGTCGTCAACATAAGGTTTGCAAAAAGTTTGTTTGTTGTTTTTTAGTTATTGTTGTTGTTTATATCTGTTTCGTACGACTACCTGCTTGTACTAGCACTACCATGCAGTCTAGGCATTTGTTCGGGAAAGGGTCGTCCGTCACGGCAGCGCCCCGTACCGCGGTAAGCCCATGGTTACTCCTTGAGGTGGTCCGGTGTCAGGAAGGCTCCGTTGGACGACGGAGCTTCCCAATAAGCACGGGACGCATTACACTCTGGATTAGGGGTGGGAACTTTATCGACTACCAAGTCTGGAGCCATAGTATTTAGCGTAAAGCAGGGCCTTAAGCAGGATGTGGTTCCGCACCACGTACTACGGTCTTGATAAGATAGAAGCTAGTAGCCCACTGTAAGAATAAGGAGTATAATTGCATAATTTTATCCTACACCTTTTACAAGTGCTTACCACCTGACCACAATGGTGATAGTCGTTAGTTTTGCCAATTAACCTTCAAACACCCTTAAGGCCTGATTAGTCCCGCTATGTTCAAAAACATGGGGTAGCATGGTAAAGCTTGGAATAGAAGGGGGAACGGAAAAATCTCAAAATAAAAAAACAGCTGTTTGTAAATAAAAGATTGAGATCTTTTGTTTAACCATAGAGAAAGAATAACAAGAGGCCGAATCAGCCAAATGTACTCATCGGCGACATGGAAGCGGTCGGTCCGCAAGGGAAACGAAGAAGCGCAATGAGTGCGAAATGAATCAACAAGCAGAGAGCACGCAATTTCAGTTTCTCTATTTTTGCTTTGTGTCTTTCTCTCATTATTCGGATCTACTATGCATGACTTTGTGAGTCATGCCTTGAACACAATTGGACGAACAAAACACTAAACACAAAATCAAGTGTCAAATTTACACAGGCTCTTATGGGATTCAAGAAAAAATGAGTTATCTACGAACATTTGTGTTTAGATAAAGAAACGCATGTCCGTGAGATAGCTCTATTTCTATTTTTACAGCTTTTGTGCACGAGGGACTAACAATTCGTCTGCTTCTGTATATATTCAAATTGTTTACACAAGAGAATTGACAGAAATGACAGATTTTGTTTTTTGTGCGCGAGGCCCAATTGTGTGCGTGTTTTAAGCAAAAGATACAGAGACAAATGTGTTTAGTGTTTTGTTCGTCCAATTGTGCTCAAGGCATCAATGTGTAATTTTTTCTCGGAGCGGAAGATCGACTTTGCTTCTGTTATTTTGCACTAACAATGCAAGCGAACATGCGTAGGAAGATATCGATCCAACAATCGTATGCCAAGTAAAGTGTGAAAGAAAGAACCGATCAATTTTCGGAGTACAGCAGGTGATAAGAAGAACGGTGCGATTCGTCTTCTTTTGCTTCTCTTACAATAACAAACCATGTGCAGCCGTCCGTCCGCCTGAAATCGTTTTAAAATTTGCAATTTATGGTTTTTGAAAGAAATTTTGCTTTTCGAAGCTTTGTTCTGCTTCTTGTTCGATGCCCAAGCTTTGTAACGCGCTGGCATGATCTACGTACCGAGCATAGCGTGCTGTTGTGAATTCGTATAGGCAGAAGATTTAAGAAGAAGAATACTTTAGTCGGCATATTCACACATTGAACACGTTATACGAAGGAATCGGAAGATCGACTTTGTGTTTGTTATTTTGTACTAACTGAAGTGTTTCTGTATCGTGTATGAATTTACCTTGTTATTGTAGTGTCCAAAACCATTATTAAAATTATTAAACACTAAAATTTTTAATATTTATGATTTTAGTTCTATTAAGGAAGCATTGCCTATGGGCTGTCAATAAAACGAAATATTTGTGCAACAATTATATTATAATCTTAAATATACAAAATAACAATTAACATTAATCTAATTTAATAAAAGACCTAATTTAAAATACTAAACAGTTGATTAAGCCGGCAAAATGTTATAAAAAAACAAAATTCCTTTAATAAGCGAAGAATAATAGGGCGAAAAAAATCCAAGCGTAATAGACCGACAGACGTAAAGAAGTCAAATTCCCTTGTTCCCTCATCCCCTGGTTTTATCAAGAAATTGATCAACCGATTCATTCTCACCTCCTTTGACATACAAGATTCCATCGCTCAACTCTTCCATCGCTTACCTCGAAGGTAAACAAAGGCAAAGGAGCGAAGCATTGAGTAATGTAGCAACGATTCAGTAGTGGATAGGAAACAAATGCTCAGAGCAGCCAATAGCAAAAGAGAAGAGCGCGAAACACTCAGTAAAAACTCGATCCAGTACTGGATCGACCATGGAAAATATTTTTGTTCAAGATTCGCCCTCTTGTTATTCTTTCTCTATGGTTAAACCATAAACCATATAGTAGTATAATGGTTAAACCGTACATATAGTAGTATAATATTTTAGTATCTGTTTAAACAACAGCGCTCATTTAGAAACGTTATGCTGACGACGCAACGTCGGTCAACGACCAACGCCGTTGACCGCCCTTGTAAAGCCAGCTAAGGTTTCACCAAGCTGCCGAATTGCTGATAACGGACGTCACTGATCGTCGCTGACGTCACTTAGCCGCAGAGTTGGTTCAAGTACCAAATTTGTGTGCAACCAATAACTACAGGACAATGAGGACAAATCAGTTCTGAACAGTATCTGACATTAATTTTCTTTCACCTCTTACACATATTTTTCAAAAAAAGATTTATGCAGAAATTTGAAATGCTATAAACTCAAAATCATGCGCCCAGAAGTGAGTATGAAAATATTGTGAATCGAATAAACGACTACAACAAAATCCAATTTGTATTAATATAGTTTAAAACCCCATGTTTTCTTTAATACAAAAGCACAAATCTTGCAGTCTGCATGAGTGTTACTTCTATAAAGAACAACTGCCAGCACTATTTAAGCTCACTTAACAAAAAATGAGAAAATATCAAACTCAATTTGGATACAGGTCCATAAGGTAGAAATAATTTTGTCGGCTATGCTATGCCGGACTAATCGCGCCTTTAACTTGCTTCAATGATGATGTATCCCAATTAAATGTCGGATTTTGGAATGATGTTTATAGGTTGGACAGGTTGAAAAATTGACATGCGGACGAGCTTAATTGCAGTGCTAGACAATGTGTGTTTAATCGGGGTTTTGTTATTTCACAATAACAAAACATCCAGCCGCAGCCGTCCTTCCGCCAATCAAACAGCTTGCTTTTTCTTACTTTGTTCTGTTTCATGTTCGGTGTCCAAGCTTTCTAAAGCGTTGGCACGATCTACGTTGCGAGCATAGCGTGCAGTTCCAGAATTTGTATAGGCAGAAGATATATTTTAATCGGCATATCAAAGCATTGAATACGTTATACGTGTAAGACTAAAAAGTTAATGGAGTCAAATTATGGAAATATTTCAGAGGAAATATTTATTTATTACATGTCTATTTATTTGTATGCTGCTTTTATGCTACACCTTATGGTTAAGGGAGACGAAGTAATAATAAATAACAATGACTCGCAACAAGCCACATCCACCAGTTTAGGGGACAACATGCTCACGGTGGATATACCCACAGTAATAGTAGTAATATTATATATAATAATTGTAGTGGTATAATTGCATATAAAACAATAAAAAACAAAGAAACAAAAAAATTAAACAAACTTGTTACTAGAAGAGTAAACACGGAATTAGCCGTAGAATTTTAGTATACATTTAATAGAAAGCATTATAAAAAAAGTAAAATGTAAAAATGATTACAAAGTACATACATACATATATGCAAAGTATATTTATTTCATATATATATACATGGACGATTTACTAAGATTTCTATGCGTTAATAGATAACCTTGCCGAATACGAGACAGATGCACGTACAAGAATAACAGTTTATAAGAACGTAACTGAACAA
Organism: Myopa tessellatipennis; assembly: GCA_943737955.2. Taxonomy (NCBI): domain Eukaryota; kingdom Metazoa; phylum Arthropoda; class Insecta; order Diptera; family Conopidae; genus Myopa; species Myopa tessellatipennis. Next base: position 59,755,940 of record OX031314.1, on the reverse strand, counting down.
GAACAACATACAATTATGGCTGTCTTTGACTTCAATACCGCACAAAAGCTTCCAGTTTTGAATGCGGAAGTAGTGGTAAAAAGAGGGGAAAGTATTAGGGATTTTTTAATAACGTAGAATTCTATCATGACATACTCAAAGAGGCAGATAAGCCAATGCTTATAAAATTCCTACGGAAATGTAAGATACAGAGCAAAGCACTGACAGACTTAGGGACAAGTGTACCCACTACATTCGTAGAATTAGAAAACAGAACTACAAAAAAAAGTGGTACGAGGGGAAACAATCGAAGAAGTGCAAAACAAACTGACCAACTTTAAACAAGGACTAAGACCGACAAGAGAATTTACAAATGAATTGGAAAATCTAATAACAAGAATGACAGATCTTGGGATCAAGGTACAGGGAGAAAGTGCAAGAGCAATTTTAACATCAGCCAATGACCAAAGGTGTTAATGAGAGATTTCGATTAGTGTTAGACAGTGCTCGACATACGAAACTGCGAGATGCTATCCACCATCTGTCAGAGTTAGATCCCAGTAGCCATGAGTCGATTAAATTCATACAGAATAGATACAATGGTTATCCTAGGAATATATGCCATAATAATAATATAAATTATAAGGAAAAAGCAACCACAGCAATAATAAGCCTAATGGACAGAGAAGTGGCAGCAGTAACAGCAATAGGTATTATCGGATCTGCGGTAGGAGCTCTGTTAGAGGTAACAGCAATAATAGTAATCACAATGGTAACAGGAACAACTATATTAATAGACAATACCAAACCTCACAGGGTAGAAACGTAGGCCAACCAAGGAATCAAGATTACTCGTACAATGAAAGTGGCCGAAATAGATTTCCACGATCAACCTAGGAGGACAATGAAACTTCAACGACACGGATTATTTATAAAAGCCAGCACTTCTATAACAGGAACGGATTTTTCATCCAAAACAACTCTCGAGGGAGTATACATAGCCGGTTCGATATCTGCAATTATCCAAGAAAAAATACCAGTAAGAATACTAAACACCAGAGATACCGAAGTACGCGTGAAGTGGATAGAATTTCCTGATTCATAACCACAAAACCGATTATGACATGATACAAATGAATAAGCTAACAGCATCACAAGAACGAGTTAATCAAGTACTAAGAACATTGAATTTGAATAAGCAATCACACATTGATATAAAGGAAGGAGTAGCTCCGATTTACAGCAAACCTTACGGAATCACACATGCTCAAAAAGAAGAAATCCAAAAACAAGTAAAGCAAACGGTAGAGGATGGTGGTGGGCCCTTCACTAGTTTGTGAAGGGTATTAATTTCAAAGTTCAACAAAATTACAAAGTTACTAAATATTAAAAATAATAAGTTTTACGTGATAGGCACAACCTCCTTATTCAATGCTTCAAGCTCCACTCCCTTTAATTTGTTTTATCGTCCACCTTAACTTGAATACCACACAAACAAACGTCGTGCCAATTTTCTCATTTTTTTTGCGTAGGTTTTTAGTAAGTAAGTAAGTTGCGAAGGTCAACACAACAACAATTGTCGAACACGAAACAGTGAAGATTCAATGCCCCTTGTGGAATCGTACGTGATTCAACATCCTCCCCGCCTTGAAATCGATGATTTCAAATTCCTGTGTCTTCGTTGGCCGTGGTTGAGTCGATGGGCAGCTTGCACAATTTAGAGATGGCGCGTTTCTGCAGACCTGAAGCCGTTTTAATGACCGCGACCTGAACCTTTCCATCGGCACCGGTGATGGGCTCTACTCGCGCCCCATTGACCATTTTAGAGGTGGTGTTGCTTCCTCCTTGACTAGCACGAGATCGTCCTTCCTTAAATTAGGTTGGTTCTTCTTGCATTTGGTTCGTATTTGTAGTTGTTTGATGTAGTCCTTGCTCCAACGTTCCCAGAAATGTTGCTGAACCCACTGCACCAACTGATATCTCCGTAACCAACTCAATTTTTGGTTCAGTATTGACGGCTCTGGAACGGTGACTAGTGGTTTCCCTATGAGGAAGTGAGCTGGTGTTAATGCCTCAAAGTCGGACGAATCATTGGATAGTGGAGTGATTGGTCTACTATTGATCATGGCTTCTAACATATATTTGACAACATACTGTCTGCAACTCATCAATTGTCAGCAGATGGGTACCTACTGCTCGTCTAAGGTACTGCTTCGCCCGTTTGACTGCACTCTCCCACAACCCACCGAAATGTGGCAGCGAAGTGGAATGAATTTTCAAGTGATGCCGTCATTTCGGCACGATCGGAAGACTGCAGCATAGTGGTGGTCGGTCATTAACATGGTGAGTAGTTCTCTTAATTCCCGATTGGCCCCTACAAAGTTTGTGGCTTTATCAGAATAGATTATACGGCACCTTCCGCGCCGTGATATAAATCGCTTGAGAGCTGCAATAAATGCCTCTGTTGTCAAATCAGGTACAAACTCGATGTGCACCGCCTTCGTAGAGAAGCATATAAAGATAGCCATGTAAACCTTTTGCGGTGCCCTTCCGCGAATGCGATGGGTAATTAACAAAAGGCCGCAATAGTCAATACCCGTGATTTCGAATGTTGGTGATGGGGTGACTCGGTCAGCAGGCAACGCTCCCATTATATGCTCCGCTATGATTGGCCAACAGCGGTAACATCTAATGCAAGCACGAAGCACCTTTCTTATGACTGTCCGCGCGCTTAGAATCCAGAATTCGTTTCGCAGAATGGCTAATAACGTTTGGCTGCCAGCGTTAAGGTGCACTCGATGATAATGACTAATGAGCGTGTGAACGAATGGGTGCGATGCTGATAGCACAATTGGATGTTTCGCCTGGAATGATATAGACGAATGAGTGATTCTACCCCCTACTCGAATAAGATTGTCGTGCAAAAACGGTGATAATTGCGACAGTTTTGATTTATGGGTTACTGCGCCTTGTTGTACCAAGTCCTTGTATTCCTGCGGGAATGACTGTCGTTGTAGGACGGCACAAATTGTGTGCAATGTATCGTTGATTTCTGTTGCTGTTATTAGACCTGCTGGTATTTCGTGGTTCTTTCGAGTTGCTGCTATGAACCGTTTCACATATGCGAAGATATGAAGGAATTTTGTGTAATCGTTAACGAATTTGTGATTTGCCAATGCGTCTACGGTTTCCTGTGATGCTAGCAGGCAAGTTTTCTTATGCTTTTCCGGTACATTCGTTGAACATTCCGTTGGAAAATCAGGTCACTGGCTGTAATCTACTAAAAACGATGGTCCGCTAAACCAGAGGTTGTTGTTCAACAAGTTGATTACTGATGAACCCCGTGAAACAATATCCGCAGGATTGAGAGCTGATGGAACATGGTGATGGAGGATTGAGAGCTGATGGAAAATTGTGCATAACTCTAATCTTGGAAGACTGACTTCCTTCGTTGGCGCTACGCGCGATTTGGCACACAGTAGAAACGAGGTGGCGGGATTCTCGCGTGATACTGCATATACGCAAGCACCATATGCTTTTGTACTGGCATCTGCAAAGGCATGAATATCAATATTTGGTTTAAATTTTACAAACCTCGGAATTTGAATTTGATTCGCAGCTGCAAGCTCTTGACACAATCTTTGCCATTGGGTGTGGACGACCGGTGGTACACTCTCGTCCCAGGCGAGTCTCAGCTTCCACAGCTCTTGCATCAAGATTTTCCCAGTGACGATTACAGGGTTAAGCAACCCAAAGGGGTCAAAGAAACCAGGGATGTGTGCTAGAATTATCATCGATTGTAGAGGCGCCAGTCATCAAGTTATCGACGTAGAAGTCTCGAAGGGTGATTGCTGAACCCATAGGGAACGTTGATGCACATTCAATTGCGAGTTGTCGAAGCGAGCGAACAGCGAGAAACGGTGCACAACTAGTGCCATACGTCACCGTTTGTAAACGATAACTTCTGATGCGATGAGCTGGTGATTCTCTCCACAAAATGCACTGCCAGTCGGTATCCTTTTCGTCAATGAAGATCTGACGATACATCTTGGCAATGTCTGCCACGAGTACATATCGATGAAGTCTGAATCGCAGAAGAATGGTGACCACATCATCCTGCAATGAAGGACCCACTCGTAGTAGTTCATTCAACGATTTGCCGTTGTCGGTGCGGCAAGATGCGTCAAAGACCACACGCAGTTTGGTGGTTGAACTGTCTGGATTGACAACACAGTGATGAGGGATGAAATTTAACTTTTCGCATTCGGACTCTGGCAGATCTATCAACGTCATGTGCTTCAAGTGACCAAAATTTGTCAAGCAGCTGAGAGACGTCTGGTTACGATACATTGAGCGGTGTGGATGTTGATGCGAGGATTGTCAGTGATGAGGACGAGAGGGCTGCCTTTGACTTCATGGCTCCTGACACTATCCAACCAAGCACGGTCTTTTGTAGAGTTGGCTGGGCGGGGTCTACTCTTATTTGCCCCACCAATAGCAAATCGTAGAAGAGGCTTGCTCCAATGAGCATGTCGATGGGACCAGGCTTATTGAACGTTTGATCAGCAAAGATAATGGTTTTTGGTAGGTTCCACTTCTCTATGTCGATGAGGCGATTTGGTTGATACGTTGTTATTGTGGGTATTACTACTGCTTCCAAGCTTGTCGAATACGCGCTGTACAGGGAGCTGAGGCTCACTGAACAGCACTGATGTGCTTCGGAATTACAACGGCCAATTCCGTTGATTTCGACATTTCTTTCTGGCGATTTAAACGTAAAAATTGTGCTGTACGCTCGGTGATAAAATTAAGTTAATTAATTAAGCAGAGTCAAGTAGAACCCGAGCTACTAGTGTTATTCCTTTATTATTGCTAAGTTGCACAAGTGCAGTAGCGATGATGACTTCGCTTGCCTGGTGTCCGGCTTGTAGTGTTACTGAATGAGACGGTGGTTCTGTGGACGTGCTATCTGTGGGAGCACTCGATGGTGAGGTTGTCGGCGCTACCGGTCCTCTGTAGAGGAGGTGGTTGGCCTTGCACTGCTGACACCTATTGGTAGATGTGCACGCCGTGGCCACATGATCTGTTCCGAGGCAACTAAGGCATAACCTTTTTCGTTTTGCTAGTTGATACCGTTCTGGTGGACTAAGTGCAACAAACTTAGCACATTTGAAGGCGTTGTGATAACCAGGTTCGTCGCACAAGTTGCAAGAGCCTTTCGAAACCATGAATATTGATGATTTTGTTGAATGTTGATTTGATGAATTTGATGAACGAAGTGGTGGTGGATTGATGGTTTGCGCCTTGCTTCCGCGAACGATATCTGCGGCCTGACAATGACACTCTAGGAATTTTGCAAAGTCCTCCCAAGTTAGTAGCGCAAACGAATTCGCGTCACCAGTTGACGCGATTGATTCCTCCCATTTCGAGTGTGTTTCGACATACAATTTTGTCAAAACTAAATGGAGTAGAGTCCCATCACCGATCTGAGCGCTATTGGTAAATGATTGTATGGCTCTCAAGTTAGCGTTGATTGTGTTGATGTAATTGCGTACTTCCGATACATTAGGCTTCAAGATTTTTTGAGCATCGAATATGTTCTGTAAATGAGATTGAAAGATAAATCTTTTGTTGTCATACCTTGCGATGAGTAGATCAAGTGCACGTTGATAATTTTCGGTCGTCGCTTCTAGCGATTGAATTACGTGACTAGCATAGCCTACGACGCATGAACGGAGATTTTGGAACTTTTCTATGGCTGATATCTCGTCGTTGTTATGGACAAGCGTCGTGAACATATTGAAGAAGTCTACCCAATCCCCTTGCTCACCACCGAATTTTGTTAATTGAAGGTATGGTAATTGTACTTGCTTGTGACGGGTAATGCGCGTGCTGCTTAGGTGCGCACCGTGTCCGTTAGACTGCAACATCTCCAAGCGAGACAAAATTAAAGCCTTGACCTCCACGAACGAATCTTCGAAATTGGTACGATGAGTAGTATCACATTATGTCTTGTCCAACAGCTCTACTTCATATTGCAATTGGTCGAACACTTCGTATTGCCTATCGATTAAGGCAAACTTAACTTGAAGCTGGTGGATCGACATCATGTTCAAGGTCTCAGCATTATCGAGTAGCGACTGCAAACGGCTTAGAGTTTGATCTCGCTGACGCAGTTTGACTCGTACTGCTCTTTCGTCACGCCTCTCCAACGACTGTTCGTCAGACCCTGTATCAGTCATTGCGATTATATCCGGCTCGAAGGACCATTCATTATGGTGGGCCCTTCACTAGTTTGTGAAGGGTATTTATTTCAAAGTTCAACAAAATTACAAAAGTTACTAAATATTAAAAATAATAAGTTGTACGTGATAGGCACAACCTCCTAATTCAATGCTTCAAGCTCTACTCCCTTTAATTTGTTTTATCGTCCACCTTAACTTGAATACCACACAAACAAATGTCGTGCCAATTTTCTCATTTTCTTTGCGTAGGTTTTTACATTACACGCTGAATAGCTATAAAGTGATGCTATGCAGAATGTGCACAGTAAGTTGCGAAGGTCAACACAACAACAATTGCCGAACACGAAACAGTGAAGATTCAATGCCCCCTGTGGAATCGTACGTGATTCAACAGATGGTATGCTGAAACCGTTTCAGCGTGGAAGTCGCGTATACTGGTTGTTTCTATATATTTAGGTATGTCTATATTTAGGTTATCTCATAGTTTTTGGTAGAAGTTTGGAAGAACATAACAAAAAATTGGCGAATATTTGTGAACGACTCAGAGAGGCAAATCTTAAACTACATCTCAGCAAATGTCTTACATATATCTTGCGCACATAATTTCTGAAAAGGGCATATTTCCAGGTCCCGAAAAACATAAAATATAGTTATACAAACCCGGGTAAGGATTAAAAGAAAATGAATTAATACAATTAATAAGTTAGGATTAAAAGAAATTAAATTAAATTAGAAGTTAGGATTAAAAAAAAATGAATTAATTAAGAAAGTAGGAAAAAGAAAAAAGGAATGAAATAAAAAAGTAATGTAATAGCATTTAAGGTAAAGTCACGGCTAAGTAAATGATAAAATCAAGTAAGTTTGGCATACGGTACGATTACAGAATATAAAACTTGAATTGAATAAGAAAAGAAAATAATACACTGTACGTCAAACGAAGAAGTTATAAAAAAGAAAAAATTTATTCACTTTTACTCCATATACTTTCGTCGCAATATAATGCAATTACTCTGCACTATGTAAACATGGCCAAAAATTTTGTTTATTCACAATTTGTTCCATGTACATAACCGCAGTATTGAATATCACAATACAATAATGCAAGCAATGCAATATGTAATGTAAGCATAAATCATTATAACAGCAAAACTGGGCGCGGTCTGCCCACAATTGACTGTCGGCAGTGTTGAGGACTTTAGCCTTTTTCTCGGTCTGCGGAATTAGCTCGTCATCCAACCTTTGCCTTTTCGACGCAAGCGTCTCGGATTCGGTCGATCCGAGTACCTGAATAAAAAATCCTTTTTGTCCTTATCAGTCAGTTCCTTTTCAGGAATCTTCCGTATCTTATCCCTAATTCTGAAAGCAATCCTTCGGGTGCGTGAGTTCCCCTTCCAGTCCTGTCCGCTAACTTGCCCCCTTCTCAAGGAACCAGAGCAAATGGGTTGATCGTCAGTCTTGGTCTCAGACGGACTCTTCTCCAGACCGTCCCTGGATCCGCTCTGTTTAGATTCGATTATCTTAGCTTTTGCCACCATTGTCACCGGCGGAGATTTTTCCTCCCCGCGTGCATTACCTTGGCCACTTACTTCAGTGGTTACAGCAGCAGGGTTGATTTTAACTGGATTTTTAAGAGTTTCGGCCTCTCTTTTTGTTATTGGTTTTTTTGTTTGTTACCTTGCGGAGAGGGGGTTGTGCGCCTGTGAAGTGATCCGCAGTACACAGGTAAGGCTATATAAACGTATGACACCTTGATTCAGCCCAGTTGGTGGTTGTTAGTTCATCTCCAAACCTTGCGACCTTTCCCACAGGATAGTCAGCACTCGGAATAGGCCCAATGACCACACATACATGCATACATATGCTGTATACATGCATGTATGTGCCCAAGCCATTTACAGTCCACTATACACCGCCTTGTCAGTCCAGCCTCCAAGGCAGGAGACTTAAGCCCCTCTACCTCGGCGAAGTCCCTACCAGGGAAGGATTCGGTGTTATCGCAAACACTTCATATAAAATAATAATTTATCATGTTTGATTTTTATCTACCTCGTCTTCCTTATTTGTCAGACTTTTAGTCGCTTTTATCATTTATATGGTATGTATAGCAGCCATAACAGCCTCACAAAATAACAATATATAACAGTCTGCAGAATATTATGTGACGAATTCGAAGTGTCCTATCTCGTCATTTCTGCCCTACATAATTAATTACTAAGTAGTAGTACTTAACACTAGGTGTACCGGACTTTTGACCACCCTTTCATTTTGACTCCTTCTGCAAATTTTACATCTCCTTCTCTTATATTGTATATTTTAATTAGTTTGATCTGCATGTGATCTTCATAGCTTACGTCACACGTAAATAATTATGTTCAGTTATAAAAAATTGTAGCTTTCCTATGAGTTTTAAACATTTGCTAATAATAAGATAGTCTTTTGTAGGTTTGGATTAAGTAAAGTAAAAAAATTATCTGCAGTGACATCCTTCGCTATCCCATCCTACCCTTGTTCATATATGAATCCATTAATTTCACATCCACGTGATCATCCAACCGGTCTTTGTGAGACTTACATTAATTTTTTCCTAAATATGGAAAGCCATTTACTGAGTACTTGCTTTCCTTGACAACAGCAAGCCAGAACTTCTGCCCATATATATCAGGCTTAGATGATATAAATTGTGTTAATGGAACCGACATTTACTCGGAAACAATTGTTCATCGATGGTTATAAACGGGACTGGTTGATAGCACGATATGCAGTTTTCAATAAAGCGATTCCATACTGTCGAGTATGGAATTTATCTGTTTTAAGCCTTTCAGATCATGTGGATTTTTCATCAAATCGAATGAATTTGAAAATTTCACTAAATCGTTTGCGTGACATTGCATTTTTGCAAAACGAATTGCCCTATGAGTTGGACCATATTGAATGAAAACGTAAATCGTTTGTTCCGCTGATTCCTCGGGGATACAATATACCAATGAAGGACTGAAGTACTGGTACAGACATATACCAATATTCATTTAATGTCTCCCTCTTAGCCTCAGCGACTGTACACTTTTGAATATACGTCAGCATAAAATTGTCAAAAATAAAAGGAAAGCACTTAGCGGGCTGCCTAAGGTGACATACCTTTTAGCATGAGCAGTTACAACGGGCACATCTTTTAAAATATTCTGTTGAGGAAATCGACCAGAAAAATTAGAATTAGGCTGTATTTCCGTCCAAATTGTTCCGTAACTCCTCACAACTATTCGGCGATTGAACTTCTAACGGCTGATCTAGTTCTTCTTCATTCAGTTGCTCTTCACTCGATTGACGCAAAACGAGACGACGGCTGCTAGTCGACGGTTCACAAGAACCATCTACTTTCACGTGTTTTATTTTATGTGACTCTAAGTAGATGCAAAAAACATATATAACAAATGAATTGAAAAAAAAAATATAAGCATAAATAACAAAAACTTCTTTCTTCCAGTTGTTGCTGTACTTTGTGCAATCGTATTTGCTTTTTTTCTTCAAACAAATCCTCAGAATCACTTATTTTGTAATCATTATCATTAGAGTCCTCAGCACTTATCTCTCCTTCCGATTCACTTTCTAGCAACCCATTCAAGATTATAGAATTTCTTCACTTATGAGATTTTTTCGAGACATGCCAATAGTTTTTTCAAACACACATCTGAATCGACTGAAGTTAAACAAAGGAATGGAAATGTACTTCGCGAACTTTCAGCGGTTATTCATCCAACGAATTATTATGGAATGAATTCCAGCGAACTTATTTCATTTAACATTGCAGAATGCCAAAATTGGTTCATTCACCTACAGAAAAATTCAAAAATGGTTAAAACAATCATAACAATAAAAAGAGTATGGTCGAACATGAATTGTATTTAGAAACCAAAATCTTTAGTGTGGTTTATTATCTTAATTACACGCAAAACCCAAAATTTCGAACCAGGAGTCAAAATGACTTCATCGGTATACAAAGGTAAAAAAGAATTTTTACTATCCATTTCTTAATGTAGGGCCATTTCCATTATCACGTCTTATTTCAATATAAGAATCATTAAAAGTCACCAAATTGCAAGCTTATCGGTGAATAATTACGTGATTGACAACGATAAGTAAACCCAAAAGCAATACTTACCAAGTAGTAAGTAATTAAATTGGACCCATGGTAACGTATAAATTTCAATTCTATTGAAGAAGCACATTAAATAGCGCATTTGGTCGCTCTCGAGCGCAGTGACGCTTTCGTCGGATCAATTCAATTTTCTCGCTGACGCCGAGCGTACGCTGTTTTTCGGAAATGTGTTGCCTACTCGTCGAAAATACTTCGGAAATAATGAAGTGGTGCCAAATTCTTTCAAGAAATATAAACAAAAAGCATATATTTTTAACATATGCTCAAAAAGGAAAACCACATTTCCTGCGAAACAAATTCTATGCTTCGTATAATGATTGCTCTATGTTTAGCATTTGCAATATGTATATTTTTGTTAATTTTTCAAAATTCATTGTGTTTATTATATTATTTTATTAATTTTACTATTCGAAATAAAACTTGCAATAATTAAAAAGGAAATACTTAAAGGAAGCACAACACTGCACTACATATTTTCTGGAAGAAAATGTATACCAGAAATGGCGGATATGATGTAAACAAATTTTGACATACGTTAGCGTTTTTAATAAGGAGTGTGTTTTTGACGCTCGGAAATTCTGACGCGTACGTTGTTCGATGGGCCTCAGCATTTATATTTCACCCACCGGAATAATTTAATTCAGATGTGTGCCAACAAGTTTACATTTTTTGTTTAATGGTAAAGTAAATTAAACACTGTGAACATAATAAATATACAATAATAGCAGTCGTGCGGTGTTTGCAATATTCCACTATTTTCTATTTATTTTTTTTAATGCACTTTATTTGGTAGGATATGTAGTCCTTTATTCTAAGCTTGTAAGTCACATTTTTATCTTTTCATTCCAGAAAGTAAAAATGCAAGCCATTGAAGAACACGTAAAGTAAATTAGCGACATTGTAGCAAATTGTGCCAAGTGGGTCTTTTAAACGTTTATAAAATTGTAATTTCAACGAAAGTTTGGCAATAGCAAAGATCTTATATAAGATTTATTTAATTAATGCATGTTTCGTTTGTGTTAAAGAAAACATTTAAAGCAAGCGGCAAAACAAATCTTTAAAGCCAATTGCGTTTAAAAGTAGAAACGAAGGTATAACTTCAAGAATTGCCACTCGATGCACATTCGCTTACGAATTCCACCTTCATTGACCTGGAAACGTATCTCGGAACTAGCGCATAATTTTTGGGGTCGATATTTTTTACAAAACCAGTTGCACTATCGAGGAAATAGTGGTAATTTATTTTCATCGTTATCATTTTTAACTGGAGTAAAGGAATCACCTAAAAAGGTAAGCTCGAAATTTTGCTAATGGCCACTAGATGAATTCATTACTTTTGAACAATTAATATTTAAATCATTAGTGCACTGCTGTAGCTTAGGAATGTGCAATGTGAATTATGTATATTCCACCATGCTCAAAACAAGAAATGCAAATAAGTGTATTTTATTGGAGATATTTCATGTCAATAGCATGTTGGAGACTATACTTTTGGATTACCTTTGTACAATACATCTGGCGCACGTATATGTACATACTTTTCTCATATATTTACATACCTCTGTGAAATCGGTTAATTTTCGTTTCGACCCGATATTTTCATAATCTTGATGCTACCGCTAATTGAACGAATTGAATTGCTACCTTTGAAGAATGTTTTTGCATAGTCTCCAAACCAGGTATTGCTCTTTACGGGTTGCGATCAGGCGAATTTTTCTTCGCAATATATTTAAAGGATTTTCAAGTCCATTCCATCTCAACAAATTTGGCGTGGCTAATTATATATTCGTGATTAAAAAAACAGGATTTAAAATTTAGCATATGTTGGATATATATATGTACATATGTAGGAAATTATTAAATATACATATAAGTAAGTTAGACCTCGATAACACGGACATCGGAAAGAAAAAAAATTTTAACAAAATTATTTGAAAATAAACTTATAAATGTTACCTATGTATGTATGTATTAGCATTTTGATAATACCTAAAATATTTATTTCTATAATGAACAAATGAAGAAAATCAACTTCGTGCTTTTTTGCTTTGTTGTATTACTGCGGGTCGACTGTAATATGAGAAACGCGGAAGCAGATTTTGATTTAAAGTATTAATTATTTTAATAATAATAATAATAATTATATAATATAATATAATATATATTAAATATATAATTATATAATAAAAATATAATTTTAATAATAACTACAAAAATATGAAATTGGAGTTATTTTATAGACTTTTCTCATTAGCTTCTTTAAATATTGTGAGATTCTTTTAAAGTGCAAAATATGCTAAATGTACTGGCAAGAAATTGGTGCCAAAAATATCAAAATGCTGTCACAGACAATAAAAAAGCTAAGTTCCATTAAAGTTCCAAGTACTTCGCAGTTAATTTTTAGTATAATTAATATAGTCAGATTACTTCATAAAGAGATTAAAGTTGCCAAATTTGCGAACAACCATATAAAGTAACAAATTTCATTAACACCAAGACCATTACCATGTCTCTAAAAAATAAACACCGAGAATGAACATGAAAAAAAAAAATTCAAAAATTCAAAACAATTGAGGAGCGTTGAGGATATGAATCGAACGTATTTAACGCTGATGATTATAATTTAATTATGGTGCACCGAAATATATTCTCCAGCATATCGAAGCATCGCTATATGCGGTTGCTTGCTCAATTTTGTCTTAAACACTACTTCATTGCGTTGCTAAGGCTGCCGGTACAATGCTCCAAGTGCTAGCATTAACATATCTGATAATCATGGTAGAGTCGCATGTCTAAAACAAAACATTACATTGTAATAGTATGTACATATGTATATTTCTATATAAAATAAATATAATTATTATCATTGAATTTATACTATAGTAACCTTTACTATTGTATTAGGTCATTAAGTATGAAATGTCAAATTTTAACACGAAAGTTTAGTTTATTTGATCGCCAATAAGAAACAATATGATTAATCAAAATATGCGCCTAAGCTATCGATGGTAATTTTTTGTTCCTGCAGCGAAGAAGTCTGCGGGGCGAGAGACAGTGGAATCCGAAAAGGCATCTTTCACAGCTTCTTGAGAACTGAAGAATTTTCCTTGTAAGAACTGGTCCAATGTCTGAAATAAGTGGTAGTCCGTTGGTGAAAGGAATGGTGAATACGGTGGGTGACAGGGAGTTTCCTAGCCTAGATCCTCTAATTTGAGTAGCGTTGTTCAAACCACATGTGGTCGCGCGTTGTCTTGTAAGAAGATTGGACGGTCTCTATTGACGAATCTAGGCTATTTAATGGAAAGCTCTCTCATTATCACGTCAAACTAATTGCAGTAGACATCTGCTGTTATGGATTGATGGATTGACCTGTTATGGATTGGTCTCATAAAGCTGTAATGTATAATTTCGGCGCTGGGCCACCAAACAGACACCATAAACTTTTTCTGATGAATATTTGGTTTAGGGCTCTGTTTCGGAATCTTTTTTTTATCCAATTATTGTGCTGAACGTTTTCGATTGACGAATAAGATCTATTTTTCATCAACCGTTACAATGCGGTGTAAAAAAGGTTCGATTTTATACCGTGACAGTAAAGAAAGGCAAGTTTCGAAACGATTTATTTTCTGACGCTCGTTGTCTGTGGAAATCACGATTACAAAAGAACGAATAGAGTTATCTACATCCAATTTGGCACGAATATTGTTTATCATTAGAAACTCATTGGTATTGAAAATGGGATCGTTGCCACGCCTACTTTTTATAGTGAATATAAATGCATCCATGCTTATAGCTCAATTTCTCAGCTTGTAGAGCCAATTTGAGGTTGAAATTTTATTCACAAATCCATCCACTGGCTCTGACCAAAATATACTAACAAAAATGGGCCTGGTCCTCCATCTAATTAAATAAAATTCGATTACAGGAGAACGAATACACATATTTTCATCAAATTTGGCTCGAATATTCTTTGCCGCAGGCTATTTGAGATTGAAAAGGAACATTACCACGCCTAATTATACCCTACACACGAAGTGATGAGGGAATATTCACTTATTGCTTCCTTTTTATAACGCATTAAAGGAGGCGTGATAGGTATAGAAAAGTATATATACTCTTGATCAGCGTGACCTCTTGAGTCGATTTAGCCATGTCCGTCCGTCTGCCTGTCTGTGGAAATCACGATTACAAGAGAACGAATAGAGATATCTTCCTCAAAGGCACGAATATTGTCTATCATTAGAAACTCATCGGTATTGAAAATGGGCAAAATCGGACCATTACCACGCCTCCTTTTTATACAGAATTTGAATTCATCCATTCAGTTGGCAGAGCGTCCGGTGACTAGCCTCATAAAGCTAAAAGTACCAGTTCGGCTTACACTCGACCATTACCCCACCTACTCGGTGAGGCTAGGTCTGAGTAGCTGACCGGAACAGCGAGGTTCCCACGGAACTTCATGAGGGAACTCACAATGGGCCTATAAGGGCTAGATGGAAGTGGCCGCGTTGCGGCCACACGCCCTTCTAACCTAACCTAACCTAAATTCACCCATCCTTATAGCTCAATTTCTCAGCTTGTAGAACGAATTGGCCGTTAAAGTTTTGTCCAGAAGTCCACTGTCTCTGGCCAAAAAAGACTTCCACAATTGGGCGTGGTCCGCCTACTAATTAAATAAAATTCTATTACAGGAGAACGAATAGAGATATTTTCATCAAATTTGGCACGAATATTCTCTGTCATCACAGGCTATTTGAAATTGAAAAGGAAAAAAATTAGACCATTGCCACTCCTAATTTTTAAGTAAAAGTGTATAGGGTATATGAACTTCGGCCAAGCCGAAGTTAATACTCTTTCTGGCTTTTAATTAAACCTGTTTACAGTGGCCTTGGTAGGACTCAGCGCCCGGGGCGGTTAATCAACTTGCCACCCCAAACATTCCTACATTTCAATAAGCCCAGTACTTGATTTCCAAAAATGCCCCCCGAAGATGTGCCGCTCGGGGCGGACCGCCCCCACAACCCACCATAGCTACGCCACTGCCTGTTTAGGGTATATGAACTTCGGCCAGTAATATACAAATTATAAAAATCAATATTAAATGTTATTAAAAAGCCAGAAAAACCATAATCAACATTGTACCATTTTAAACAGCTTTATAATGCATAAACAAAAGTTTCTGTTT
Organism: Myopa tessellatipennis; assembly: GCA_943737955.2. NCBI lineage: Eukaryota > Metazoa > Arthropoda > Insecta > Diptera > Conopidae > Myopa > Myopa tessellatipennis. The sequence goes on along the minus strand of OX031314.1, from coordinate 59,740,378 downwards.
GCAAACAACGTCTGAAATACAGACGAAAAGCTTACATTATAATAGTTTAGCTTAATTTCGTTTTAGTTTTCGTTTACGTTTTCAAATGATTTCCATTATAAGGCTGAAAGCCAAACTCCTTCCTATTTCCAGTTTTGGTATGCGCTACGAAGTGAAGTTGGCATATGTCAAAAAAATGTTCATGGGCGTGTGAATGTTAAAAACTTTTTGTCAGAACATATGTTGACGCAACGCTGTTATTTCGGCTTAGTACAGCGTCGATTTTAAGGCATGGTGATAAACGCAACGCATGACGCACTTATTTAGGTACACATATTGTGTGCAGTGAGAAAAGTGATGCCATATGTGCAATATTTTAAGAATTTTTCTAATGGGGATATTACACTACGAACATTGTTCGAAATAACTGTAATATTGTTTTTGCTTTCTGTACAAAGCTGTCAACCTTACGCTCTCAGGTTTCAGTGTTGAGTTCATCCAGAGAGGATGAACTTTTCCGAAGCAAAACAAAATGTTTGTGGTCCACGACAACAAAGGCCCATATTACATTGCAAACAGTTGTTCGATCAAACAGTCCAAAGAAATTAACTATTTTACTCTCCCGTCAAATCTGTTTGCTTGCTATGTTACATTGCAAACACAAACAGTCAAACACTTTGCGTAGTATATGTACATAATTAGAGTTGCTTTTTGCAATTATTTTCACGCATTATTCTCACAGATGAACTGAGAGTTGACAGCTTTATACAGGAAACAAAAACAATGTGACTGTTTGATCGAACAACTGTTTGCAATGTAATATGGGCCAAACTTGAATTACTTGGATTTCAAAATAGTACTCGCGTTTAGGATTGAAATATAATAAGAAAAAAATACACAAAGCAACTCCGTAACTTTGCTTTGTAAATATTGATATTTGTTTGGTCCATGTGTAATTACAATTCTGAACAAAATTTTGAGAGAGAGCAGAAATGGTTCATCGACAACAAACAATGTTCATAGTGTAATATCCGCATAAGGAATTTTAAAAATCCAACGATGTGGTGCATAATTTTGTGAGAATCGCAGAGAAAGGTCGATGTGGTGGTGTCGCAACATTCCGGCATTTATATGCTGATATTATTTGTGTATTATTATTGTGGAAATTATTTGTGAATTAATTGCGTGTGTATTTTCACACAGAACTGTAATTAAAATTGTCTAATAACACCGAAATAATATATTCAACAGAATACGACACAAAAACGTGCAGCCAAAAACATTTAACAATTTGTGTTAGTTTTTTTTTTTTGTTTTGTAATCAAAAATTTTGTTAAGATTCGGTATCCTTTTTTAGAACTAGTCCTTTTACAGACATCCTTTAGTACTAAATAGGATGGTGCGTTTTCTTCCCAAATGGAAAGAAGTACGATTCGAAGTATGTTTTGTTTTTAGCTGATGCAACCATGATTGTACGTCAATGAATTGACAGAACGAAATAATTCTAAGTGTATTTAAGAGAAAGTGGTGTTTGCTGTCTGGCAGTAGTATTTTAGAAGAAATGTACAGCCTTATAATCCTTAAACGCGTTTTCGTTTTTCAGGTATTTTGTTTTGTGAGTTTTTGCATTTTGTTTGTAACTTGAACTATATAAAAAACTATGAAAAGCACAAAACAAAGCGGGTGAAAAACGAAAATTGTGTTTATACATTATAAGGCTTTTTGTGTTTAAAATTATAAAAGTACAACTATAATTTACCATTAAACTTAATACCGTGTTGTGATTTAAAGTAAAATTTGTTTTTTTCGTAAAAGTAAAAAAGGAAAATATTTTAAGTAGAAAAGGTCGAATATATTTAAAGAATAAGAAAATTTGTAAAATTATTGAAAGTATCCTAGAAATAAGATATCTATTCTTGGATTAAGTTTCCGCTGTTGAGGCGCTTAGATTTTGTTGTTGTTGGCATATTTTTGGAATATATTGACGACGCAGGTTTACCTCAGATTTTGTTGTGTTTTTCAACAACATAAGTATTACTCGCCTATCCGGTCACCGAGTTACAGCCCGTTGAAATTGGAAAATTTCAGACCTATATCTCAGAAAGTATGAGAGGTACGCTTCTCCTTGTCATGGGTACTGTCAAATTATCTTTCATTTTTGTAAATCAATATTTCATCGAAAACTTTGTTGTTTTCGAGAACCAATATTGTTGAGATATATGTTGCTGTTGTTCTTTTTGGCGCTGACCACAACAACAACAATTTTTATTGCTCACAGTTCCAGTTCCTTAGTTATGGCTCTTTGAAATTTCAAAATTTTAGGCCTATATCTTGTTGGAACGCATCGGTATTGAAAATGGGCAAAATCGGACCATTACCACGCCTACTTTTTATAGTGAATATAAATTCATCCATGCTTATAGCTCAATTTCTCAGCTTGTAGGACGAATTTGTGGTTGAAATTTTGTCCAGAAGTCCACTGTCTCTAACTAAAAAATACTACCACAAATGGGCGTGGTCCGCCACTAATTAAATAAACTTCGATTACAGGAGAACGAATAGAGATATTTTCATAAAATTTGACACGAATATTGTCTTTCATCACAGGCTATTTGAGATTGAAAAGGAAAAAAATTAGACTTTTGCTACGCCTAATTTTTAAGTAAAGGTGTGTAGGGTATATGAACTTCGGCCAGTCCGAAGTTAACACTCTAGTTTTTAATTCATTAATTTTTTTGTAAGTATAATTAACCTATATAATTATCCCAATACTAGGAAAGTAGAGCAATTTGCCTTTTTATAGGGTATATATCGTCGCAATTGGTGTAGGTGTAGGAGAAAACCCATTTTTTAAAATTACAATCAGGTATTCGTAAGTACTATTTTCCATTCTACTTCGCGCGATCATAAAAGTAAAAAATTTGTATGAAAAATCCCGCGATTTGGTTGATCTGGTGTATTAAGTGTGAAAAAGAGCAGTTGTTGCTATTCATAGCCGAGCATTCAATTTAAAATTTTATATTATTTTTTAATAAACACGAATTAATTAGGAATTGTTATTGGTCGAAAGTTCGACCACGAACGACCCAGAGGTACTAAAAGTCTAAAATTTCATTTTTCTCCAAAATTGAGAGGTTTTTGACAAAGTATTATTTTACATAAATGAAAGATAATTCATTGATTACCTTTTCAACAATAGCAATAACATTGGCCTATCGTAAAGTTTAGGAGCTATATGCCTCAAATTTGCAAGCTTCAAAGCGCTATAACTCTGGAACTAGATTAAAGCAATAAAAATTGTTCTTCTTGTAGTCAGCGCCAAGAACAAGAAAAGCAACAACAACATTAGTTTGGTCGGCAAGCGTCTTGTTTCTTCCATGGTGGGCACACCAACTATATATGGATATGTATTATAGTTTAGGAGATATAGCTCGGGAATTTTCAAATCTCGGGAATTTTTCATTCAGATGAAACTGATTTTGCTGTTGAAATCTTCGTGCAAAACAACAAGAACAATATTGGAATTCTGGGCCTCAAATAAATTTAATCCAAATTTTTTTTCGTTCATGAATTTTTTACTAAATAAAACCTATACACTTACCTCAATATTAAAAAAGTAGTCCCTTATCTTTCTATACATATCATAAGGATCGGGGCTTAAATCGGTTTTAGTACAATTTTTGTTTTTGGCGCTGAGCCAAGCAGCAACCAAAAAAAGGTTGGTCGGTTTTCCGCTTGTATAGCCCTTTGAATTTTGTAATTTAGCCGTCTATACCTCCTAAACCATGGAACATATCGGGTTAGTATAGGTACCGTTATAAAGATATTAAAAATATCTTCAATTTATGTTATACAACTTACAGTTTTCGAAAAAAACGCAATTCAAAACTTTTGATATTTTTTTCCTAAGTAAAATGCGAAAATAAGATATATTATTATTATTAATTATTATAATTAAAATCTTAAAAAAAACACAAAAAAAATTAAAACAAAAATACGAATTTGATTGAAATAAAACCAGTTTTACGGCAATCTCTTTATTAATAAAAGTAGCATTCAAAAAAGTACTTTCACATACACCGATCATGATTATATGAATTTCTCTAGAAAGCTAAGGATCTGTAATTTCTTGTTATATGTATATTAATGTATATACATATGTGTATTATATATTTTACTTAGAAAAAAATTAATGAATTGGAAAAAAATACTCGAAATCTTAAATTGCGTTATTTTTGAAAACTAATGTTTTCAATAAAATGCTATAAAACCATCAATGGTCAATGGACCATTTTCTGAAAACCATTTATTCTATTTTTAAAAAAAATTTAAAAATGTGTAAATGTTTCTTCAAAGTAACAAAGTCGGTAATCTATTCTAGAGAAAATGCTTCAAACCGGATCTGTTTTTTGTAGCTTCTGAAAAAAGTGAAAAGGGGGGGCAGCAAATTGACCTCCCGTACGACTTTTTTCTTGTTTTGAATCAACCTACACGCCCTAGCTTTTTGTCCCCGCATATGCGAAACACCCTGTATAAAAACAACAATATTATAATAACTTTGACCGACGTTTATGTTTATTTTTTGAAAAGTATTACTTTTTTGATAAAATATTGTTTGACATAAATGAAAGATAATATACCTTTCCAAAGATACCCATAACTTGTAGGTACCTCCTATAGTTTCGGAGATATAGGTCTAAATTTTACCATTTTCAGAAGTCTGTAACTCGAAAACCAGACGAGAGCGAGTAAATCTAATGTTGTTCGAGTCTCCGTGAAGAAGAACAACAAAAAAATCAAAAAAAGATCAGCCTTCGTCCCGACATTGTCATGGAATTTTCTGAGTATGCAGAACTTCTAATTTGTTGTCCAATAGCCTACCCTGTAAAACTTTTCTACATCGGGGCATGGATTCTTGTATCCATAAAAGATAGGTTAATAAATTTTCAAAGTAACTGGTGTAGATTATACTGTGTTTATAATGGCTATATTACACTACGAACATTGTTTGTCCTTGACGAATCGATCGACGAAACCGATATTAATTCGACGTTTCATACTGAAGTTTGTCCTCGTCGACAACAATCATTTTGTTTTGCTTCGCAGAAGTTCATCCTCTCTGGATGAACTCAACTCTAAAAGCTGAGAGCGTAGAGTTGACAACTTTGTACAGAAAGCAATAACAATTTTACAGTTTTGCCGAACAATGTTGTAATATTCGCATAAGAAACAAAAAATGCAATGCCTTCGTTTCGCTTTCTAAAACAGCTACTCCAATATTTTGTATCCACCTCAACTTCCATTGGAATTCGAAAGATCTTGAACATTGAAGTATTTATTTTTAACACAAAAATATAAATCTCTAGCTGATTGTAATTTGTTATTAAAATTGTATATACCATACATATGTATAATACTTTATTATTTAATCTATCTAGATGCCAAGAACACGTAGACGCCATCATTCTCGTGAAAGATCATCGGTTGAGCGTAGAGATAAACGTAGGCGTGTTGAATCTGATGAACCTGCACCAGCCACAGGCGCAGGGGACGCACTGTCACCGTAAGAATTTTAATAATATAACTTCGTTACTCTAATTATTTTAAATAATTGTAGGCATCTGCGTTCTAAATATAATCGAGCAGGTGAAGCTAAAAGGCGCCGACGTGAATCAGACGAAAATTCGTCTCATATATCAAAAGAGTCATCGTCGTAAGTAACAACACTTTAACAAAGATGTATGCTAGTATATGTTTCTACTTCTAATATACAGGGTGTTTCGCCGCATGTAGGCTGAGTCGAGACAAGAAAAAAATCGAGTAGGAGGGGGTCAATTTCTCCCCATTTGGGCAGGAGGGACGACTTTCTATAAACCCGTCGTAAAATCGAAAAAAATTAATTCGAGTGAAAATGCTTCAAACCGGAAGGATCTATGTTTGTAGTTTCCGAAAAAGTGAAATTACGAAGCATACTTTGCTTTGAAATACCAGTTTTTTTGCTACTTGTGTTTTAATACTGGTGGAAAAATATGGGGAAGGAGTTTAGTTCGTAATTTTAAATTTTCTCAGAAACTACAAAACATAGATCCTTCCAGTTTGAAACATTTTCTCTAGAATTGATTACAGCATTTCCTACTTTGAAAAAAGTTATACTTATTAACATAATTTTTAAAAAAATTGCTATTAAAATTTTTTAATTTGAGGTTTGGAATTAATTTTCTAAAAACTGTTTGACATCGGAACCTAATTAATATTTTTTTTCGATTTTGTCGTGTTTTTAGAAAATAAACCCTCCCGCTTAAACGTGGGAAATTTACCCCCTACCCGCGCCCAAACCATTTTTTTCTTGTCTCGACTCAACCTACATGCCCTAGCCTTTGTCCTCTCTTATATGCACCCTGTATAAATGCAAATTGTAGATTATAATGACAAGTTAATGAATGACAATTAGATTCCAATATACGGAAGGCATAGACAGACAGTACGTAAAGGACAACATTGCTGCTGCTACTGACACGTCAAATCAATCACTCTGCTTTCGTTGAAATGAAAGCGCTTTCAAACACATCTCAACCGCTTGCACGTACACGAGTTTGAGGACGCGCACAATTTTTGTAGTGTGACAGCGTGCAACGTAAACAGCTTTTTCTGAGGCGGCCTCAAGATGTCAAGTATGATAGGTATAGAAAAGTATATATATTTTTGATCAGCGACCTCCTGAGTCGATTTAGCAATGTCCGTCCGTCTGTCTGTCTGTCGGTCTGTTGAAATCACGATCACAGAACTGGTGAAGATATTATAATGAAACTAGCTGACCCGGCAAAAGTTGCGCTGCCATATAAATTGTTTTTAGTTAATATTTTGGTTGTTAAATGAAAAAAATTAAAACTGTAAATATTTTCGATCGCCGACTATAAAAATGCGACTCGAAAAATAAAAAAATATTTGCCGGCTATATTGCTGTCTTATAGCTTTCTTATCGGCCCTTGTATGTAGCTGTTCCCTTGGCATCAAGTCGAGTAGCGATACAACATAATTAAATTCGTTTTTGTTGAAATACGAATGTTAAATTAAAATCGCGATTAACTAATGTCAGGGTAAGGGTAGGAGGGTAAAATATACTTTACGACCTATTCTCACACCTACCAAACATACACAAAAAATTTCATAAAAAAAAAAGATATTGCAGAAATATTCTTTGTTAGGTGTGTAGATTGATATTGATAATGGTCAACGACCACATCTATTTTTTATTAGAAATGTGACATCAGCGTTCGTTTTTGAGTTATGATAACAAAATTCATTCCTGGGTATAGAGTACCATTATCCATTAATATGCCAAATATGGGCGTGATCCGCCGACTTTTAGCTTACACAGGCAAAAGGGTGAGGGTCTTAAATGGTTATATTTTTAAATATATACAGTAGCGGACATAAAAATTCGGACACCTAAAAAATTCGGACACCTAAAAAATTAGTATATTTTCCATTTATTTTTTTACCTGTGAATATTTTATTAGAAAACCTTTTACCCATGAATATGTATGTCCTTTGACTACCTGAAACATATAATGAGCAATGTAATAAAAAGCCTGTTTTTTGTTTAAAATGGTAGAATGTTTATAATGGATTTTTGGTTTTTTTACAACATTTAACAAGAATTTTCATAACTTTTTTATTACATTCAATAAAAATACAAAATTACACCTGTAAACAATTATAACCTTAAAGATTCTAAAAAACTTTACTTTAATACTTCGTGGAACCTCCTTTGTTTTTTATGACCATATTAATGCGATCGGGCATTGAGTCAATCAAATTGCGTAGTGTCTGTGCTGTGATACCCTCATACCAGACTTCCTCGATTATGCGGTCTAATTCAGGTAAAGTCCTGGGCTTCCTCTTTGTAACTTCTACCTTCATAATGTGCCAGAGGTTCTCGATTGGGTTGGGATCAGAGCTATTTCCAGGCCGAAATGCATTGCCGAAATTCCGACTCTTGATAAGTAATCCTTTCCCTACACAAAAATAAACCGATTTGACAAATTAAAATTTTTGTAATTATTAGTCAATTCTACAATCATCCATAAAATATTATTACTTACCAATTTTGCACGGTGACAAGGCGCAGAAAAGTGTTGCTCCACTGACTAAATTTTCTTCCAGTATGCGGTGGTACATAACAGCATTCACTGTTTGGTCTAGAAGAACCAGCTGTACAACACCATGGTAGGAAAAACATCCCCGTACCATTCGCTTAACACCGTGTCTGACGATACGTTTAATGCATTCGTCGCTGTAACGCTCGCCTTTTCTTCGCCTCACGTACGAAATTCCATCGGTTCCAAAAAAGTTAAACTTTCATTCGTCTGAAGAGATCACTTCTCCAATTCACCATAGTGCAATTCTGGTGTTCTTTGGGCCAATTTAGACGCTTTTGACGCATTTTTGCTGTCAAGAAAGGCTTCTTGGCAGGAAGGCGCGCGCAAAAGCCGGCTTCTGTGAGTCTTCTACGAACAGTTCTTTTGCTGATTTGGGTTCCACTGTCTTCTTCAAAGTCTTTTCTAATATCCTCAGCCGTTGTGAAGCGGTTTTGCAAGCTTATGCGTTTTAAAACGCGATCCTCTGCCGCATTGGTCTTTCGCACCCGTCCTGACCCTGGTTTCCGCTGCAAAGATCCAGTTTCATTACGCTTTATTAAAAAAACGCTGATGGACAATTTACTGAATCCAATTCTTCCACTAACGTCCCGGAGACTCAGCTATTCCGCGCGCAATGCCAAAATCTGAGATTTATCGGCGCAACTCATTTTTTAAAAATTTGGCATTTTTTCGTTTTTTTTTTAAATTTGTATGGTACTTGTCATGTTAGTAACAACAGAATGATAAAAAAATGCACATAATGCATGTATTTATACAAAATAATTGCCCTACCTACAGACATTTGACCTGGGGAGCACTACAACCCTTTGAATGCATCCCCACTACCTGTCCGGATTTTTATGTCCGCTACTGTAAACTTCCTGAATAAAACTACATAACTTATTTTCCAATAAATCATTATAACAGCAAAACTCGGCGCTGCCCGCCCACTTTTACACTACTTATACAGTATAGCTCATAAAAACCAATTTATTACCACGGAAATAAAGTTTAAATTTTAACACAAAAATAAAACTACTAAGCTAGTTATTTTGTTTTGAAAACAGGTAAAGATCACGCCTAGTATTTATACAGTGGCGTAGCTAGGACTCATGGAATCTGGGACGGTTAATCAACTTGTAGCCCCAAACATTCCTAGAATTCAATAAGTCAATTCAATAATTTATTTATTATTATTTATCTATTATACTTTACTTTATCTATTTATACTATTATACTTTATCTATTAAAAAGATAAATTAACCGGAGTTTAACTTGAGTTTAACTCACCAATATTGGCCGGTTAAGCTTCGTTTAAACGAGCACTGAAAAACACAATGTGTCGTTTAAACGCAGTTTAACTGAGAAACGACGATAACCGAGCACTGTAAAACTGGCCCTTACTGGTTATGATTTATGGATATCAAAGGTTTTTAATTAAGTTGTTATTTATTGAACTTTACTTTAACTATACTTTCATCAAACCCGTATGTATTATTTTAAACCAGAAATTTTTTCATTTTTTTTTTCCTTTTAGGTCATACCTAAGATTCGGCCAGGCCGGATATAGCACTCTTACTGGTTTTAATGTAATTTTTGTTTTTTTTTAGTATTTCGCTGAACTTCCTTTGGCCTAAAATATCGCTTCTATTCTCCTGGGATTTAATCTTAGAGATTTTAGATTTCGTTTTCAATGCCTTCGTCGTACCACACTTTTTTTATAACATTTTTTCGCTCCTGAACAGATTTCGGTGATTTCTCTTGGACTTTACGCCCCATTATTCCCCACAAATTTTCAAAATTATTCAGATCAGGGCTAATTCCTGGCCAGCACATTGATATTATACCAAGATTTTCCTTAAATTGTGTTAACTAACAATAGAATATAACCATTACAATCCAATTTTATTAACAAATTTACTCACTGAACGAGCTCGGTGCCAAGGTGCACTATCGTCATCGAAGAACTGGTTTTTGAACGTGGCGACTTTTCAAATTCGCCTGTGGAAATTAAACCTTCTTAAATAATCGTTTTGTATTTTTCTACATTGACGTAGCCCTGTAGTATCAAAATTTGTCCAACTCCATAATAAGTGATGCATCACCACACCATAAAATCCGGTGAATGCTTAACTGTTCCAAGAATGTACTCATCGGAATATCGTTTCTCCGCCCTTTTTCGGACTATTGGTTTTCCAGTGGTGCCAAGACCCGATACATTATTATAAGACCTTCTTGGTCTTTCTGTTTTCTCAATTGTTAATGTTATAATAAAAGTATATTTTGTTTTTATTAAATCGAAACCCTTTCCTCACATTTTTTACCCGACAATCGGAAACTTTGCAATTTTTAAAGGTGCGGATTTTTTGGTGGCACGGGGTGTAAAAGTGCTTAAAAAAACAACTTTTACCTAAATTGAAATGAAAGAAATCTACGTACAACAGCTCAATAAAAATGGTACAGATCTTAAGTGTGAAGGACATTTGACTTTCTTGGAATTTGGATTTGACTTGGACTTTCTTTGCTACTCCTCTAATCCCATCTATTCTATTTTTACTTTATCTGTTTCTTTCATTTTCCACTCGCTTAGCCCTAAATATTCAGCCAACTATTTTGTAAAGAAGCATTTTGAGCCTACCATTATCTTATAAGATTTGCAATCTTAATATGGTTAGTTGCATATTATTATTACTAATAATAATAAATTGAAATTGAAAAATGAAAGAAATATTGTGAATATTCACAGTACCACCATCTTGTTTTTCTGCTTCTACTGTTGTGTCCTTAGCCGGTGTTGTTATTTCGGTTGCTGCGACTGTACACATTGGTGGCCCAGGGGAATTTGTTATATCGGCCTTGTTACTTGAGTTATCGGCTGCCGCGCTTCTAGCTGGTGGTGCCTTCGGTGATGTTAGGACGAATCTGTCCGTAGCATCGGCAATCCCATCCCCGGCCTCCCAGAAATTGGTATTAATTTACAGCACATCATCTAGCTTTCCTTCTTCTATAAAGCTAAATACGTGGTTCACGCTGGTCAGTCATTCGTTTGGATGTCAACTTCCCTGATTTGCTTATCGTGTTCAGACACTGCTGGACCGTAGTAAGCTCTCCCGATTCCTATCCCATAGCTACATGGACGCTGCAAACGGGGTCGCCCAGCATCTCTATCAACTGGTCTATTCCGTAGGTGACACAGGGTCGCGATCCATTCCGTCAGTGATGGCACGTGGCAATACCAACACGTGATTTGCTTTCGTTAAATTATTTTTAATTGTTTTCAGTTATTACAATATTACTTCTTTTCAATTACTTCTTCATATCACTTTTAAAGTTTGACATTTGTGTTGTGTGCCCTCATATTATTCCATTCCCTTTGTGACGTAGGGCCCAGAACTGTCAGCGTAATCTAATTTTCTATCAGTCTTGTTAAGAAATATAACAAATGAGTAAAGATAAACATTTTGCAAAAAAGAGGAATCAGCTTTGCTCAAATGTTACTTTAGTGCTGATCAATATAATTCTAAGAGGAACGATCGTGGAATACGTAAGACCTATACAGTGCACCAACATTTCGTTTTTGTGTGATTATTATTGTGGCTGGAAGTTTAGACTTTAAAAAGGTTTCGTAATTTATCTATTACATACTCCTTAAATAAAAAAAAGTTTGCTTGTCAAATTTTTAAAAACAAAATAACAGAAAATTTTTTCAGTACAAACGATAGAGAAAGCTGAAAAATAAATATATATTTGGGCTTTCACCGATAATTGTCAAAGTCGGTTTTTAGTACTTGGAATAATAACAAGGACAGTAACAACGCGTACCCGTAATTACTCAAGACAAACTGATCCAATCATCTGATGCTAAAAGGCTTTAAATATCGCAAAACATCGAATGATTTTAGGTCATTTTGTGAAAAAACGTTTTATAATTTATATTGTAATGAATATTTTTCTCTTTCTTCTTCTCCTTACATTGTCACCTGTGTGTACGCGTCTACAGCTTTGATCGTTCATCTCGTCGTCGCAAGGAACGCTCTAAACGTTCACACCGTAAGTCTCCAACCTCTGGTCGACGTGCCCATAAATTTCGTTACAGAGATGAAACTTCAAACTCAAGCTCTCGCAGACGTCATCGTGTTAAGGACGAGCGAGACATTGGACGCAATGCAACGCGACGATCGCATTCGAAGGTAAAAGCATTTCATACTAAATACAAGAAAAAAATAATAGTAAACCAAATTAGCGAATTAAACTACAAAAACTAGCCAATAAAGGCTGTAAACAAATACATTACAAAATCACTAGTAGAAACTACTTACTTCGCACCTTAACATTTTAGGATTTTTATATTACTTAATATATTGTACTTAATACAAAAAGTTAATACAAAAAAACCTTTGGTTAATGAATTGGCGTTATTTACGTTTGTGCACCTCTCGTAAAATATCTAAACCTCTAAGAAAGTGGTTATAATGAATGAAAGTGTAGTTCTTTAAAATAAAACTTTTTATAGTATTTATTATATACATACGTAGTGTTGAATCCTATTTATATATGCCGCAGTAATTAAATTAATTCTGAAATGTTCTTGGACCTTCAGACCATTTACGAGTATTAAGGTTATATACTAAAACACTTTTCAGGTTTGTGAAGACTTTTCTTAGCTCTTAAGTAATGTTTTTTTTTAATAAGGGCTATCTATATATAAATTAAGTCTTGTGGATTGTATTAACCAAGGTTCGGATTTACGTGCAAACGAGCAGTTCAAAATTACTGTTTCTTACTCTACAAAAAAATTCGTTAATCGTTTGTCGCGAGATTATTTCGTATTTTATTGCCAGATAAGCATCTTCTAAGTCGATTTAGCCCTGTCCGACCGTTTGTCCGTTGAATTCACAATTGAGAGATGTTCATGTTAACTCAACTCAGAACTTTTTTGGAACAGTATAATGGAATAAAAAGCAATGAGCAATGAGGACAAAGTGACACATTAAAATTGTATTATAAGTCCTTCTAAGAGTCTGGAATGGTAAAAGTGCTAACAGCGACCGAGATTAGCGACGCAACATTATGTCTATAAATCTAATACCTGTATAAAGTTACTTGCCAAATTTGTCTTTTGCCTTTATTTTTCGTTGTTTTCAATTAATCTGTCTTAAATTTTAATGATTCTAATTTTATTGTGCTGACTGCTTTAATTAAATTATTTCTTCTGGAATCAGTGCCAGTGCTCGCCTATAGATGAGATTTCAAAAATAATGATGCAACAACACAAAAAATGAGTGCACAGCTTTTTCTATCACAATTAATTCTCCGTCTTATTTTCCCAGTTTTTGAGTAATTTTTTCTTATTCCTCTCTTAGCATCTCACCATTTTAAGCGTCATCATTAAAAATTTTCGAAAATTTCTGTTTCTTTGTAATTTTGCAAATAGGAATATGTCTGAGATGTTTATGCAAGAAAGAGAATAGGAAGTCGCATTCGAGTGGCTCTATATACAGATGCATATTGTAAGTTTCATGATCATCTATTGCGACAGTGAGCATTTTTGAGCACTCCTTTCGATTATCTAAATCAGAAGAAAATTTAGATCTTTATTCGACGGTTGTGTTCGCCTGCCAAAAATACGTACGCTATATAAGTATAGATACTTTTTGTCACTTTTTTTCGAAACTACTCAAGTGAACAAATTTTCAGTGTGTGTTTGTGACTAGCAGTTTGTCTACTATAGATTTTCAATTCTCCGCAGAGTGTATATATTTTGGTATTAAAAAAGTAATTTCAATTGTTATTTAGAGTGTCGAGGGTTTTATACTTTAAAAAAAATATATTCAAAATACGTATGTATTTAATTACATATAATAACTGCAAATCAAAAATAAATTATGAAAAAAGAAAGTGATAAAAGTGCAATTTATAAGTTTGAATTTATATATATGTATATAATTTATTTTCGAAAATTGTATAAAAATAAATGCATCTGTTAAACGCTTGCAGAATGTTCGAATAAAAAAAATACAGCTAAAACTAATGAGATTTAAAAAAGCAAGAAATTAACAATTCACTGTATAAAATCATTTTCAAACGCCGAATCGCTACCGATTGTTTAGCTATTATAGACCCTGTATACACCGAAAGAAACTTTGAAGCTATTTTTAGAGCACATCACGTCTATTTTCAGGAAATTTAAAAAAGCGAACAACGTGAATGGAAAAATAAACATAACATTGAAGAAAGTAAAACTTTTCGATTTTGAGTGCAACAAGAAGCTGCTCGCGAATAGAAGAAGCAGCGAATGATTCACCGTACAATGGGTACTCTGAATGAAAGAAAATAAAACCCTTTCGGTGAAACTAAAACTTACATTATTCATACTCGGAATAAACGAAATATTGTTGTAAACAAAACTTTCCAAGACGCTAAAACTTTCTTCTCTCGTGCACGTTGGCCGTTTCCTATTTAAACATGTTTTTAAAAGTATTTCCTTGTTTGAAATTAAGTTGGCTTAATTAAAAGAATGTAAAACTTGACGCAAATATTAAAGACTATTTTAAAATTCACTAAATTACTTTGATAAATCTTATATTAAAATGTTTTTCACTCTGTTCAAATTTACCATTCGATGACAAACTGCATATTTATCATTAGTCTTTAAATACCCTTTCGATTCTTAATGCAAAGCGTTTTAAATAGCGAATAATTTCAATGAGTTTTCTCCAATCAGATAAAGATATATACAATTTTAATTTAAGAATATTTGTGAATAAATTACTATATGTACAGTCATTCAAAGATGGTTATGGTGCGTCCACTTTTCCATACGCCATGGGTGTAGGGTATTTAAGCTTTGTCCAGGTCAAATATCCTTCAGCTTTAAACTTAGTTTCTAGGTCAAATACGATAGAATAAATAGAAAATATTTTATCAGGAAACTCTTCCGTACTCTTGTTATAAAGCTAACCAAATTGTTTGGTAATTTTTAATTAGGAAACACACATAGGATTTTTGAGTACAAATTAATGCGTATTTAAGTATTTATTAGTTCACATAAATTAAAATTAATTAAACATATAATTACTCTTGAAAAACTTTGAAACTTTTTAATATTGTATCTGGGAAAAAGTTCGTGGCGTTTTTTTAGTAAAATTCAACTAATTTCTTAGTTGTAGTTGGTAGTTAATCTCTAGTTGTTCACAATAGAGTTGAGAATCAATTGCTTGACCAACTGGAAGTAGCTCATGGTAGACGATTCCCTTCCAGTCTCAGCATACACATCACATTTTTCAGCGTCAATCCTGGCTTTGCGAACGTTTGTGACCGCTGTCCATCCCTTGCCCACGATTTTTGACGCTTCCATTTATCATACGTGGCCCATTTCTCATCACCGGTTATGATACGTTGGATATGCTTATCTTGCTGGACTTTTTCAAGAATTTCATCAGCTTTACCAGTGATTGGACGACCAGAGCGTGACTCACCATTCACATTAAAATTACCAGAACGAAAGCAAGCGAATCATTTCCGTGCAGCATATTTTGATAAAGCACCTTCACCGTAGACAGCACAAATTCTTTCACAAACCTGCGCAGCGTTTTTCCCTATGTCGTAATGATACTGCAAAATATAGAGCAATTTTTCTCCATTTCCAAACGTAAACAACTTTCCAACCAATGCACTAATTTCGGCCGAAGTGTCATCTTTCTAATAAGCGTTCATTGGTATCGCTGCAATCAGTGTTGCCAGAGTTATTTGCAGTTGACCCCACCTATCGGAAAAACGCCACTAACGTTTTACTTATGAAATTGAACATATGTAAGTACAGTCGAGATCAGAGTCTTTATAGCCTAACTGTTGCTTGTATCACAAATCCCTAGATTATTATATCGACTTCTTTGCCATATACCGTATTAAAAATATTGAAACTATATATGTATATATGTATATTATATATTGGTATTATATATCGCTGTCATTAAACTCTCAGTCAATTATATGTTGCAGATCTCAATTGTTATACCATATGACAGGAATACCATTCAAAATTACATATTATATACGGCGCTGACCAATTTCGCCGCTGTCATTTGCTTAACTTTGCCAAAGAATGCACTTCAATGCTCATTTTACGTTTCAGTCAACGTAATATCAATTAATTAATAAATGCTAACGATTGCCAAGAACAAAACGTGTACAAGAACAACAGACAAGACAAATAGAATCTAAAAGCTATCGAAAATAACTCATTAACATTGAATCAAAAGTCTATCCGATATGTACACTTCGTGCCATCATTACAGCTTTTTTAATTGTTTTGCTCGTTTTTTACCTCTAATTCAGTTGAAAATAATCTTCAAAAACACTTCTTAAAAAATTGTTAAGTGATAAACATCTATCCAAAGTTTTCTAGTAGATTAAAAAAAGCTGTTAAATTAAACGACAATTATTCTTCAGACTAATGTTGATATTAAAACGTTCAAGCGTCGCGTTAATATATACGTAAAAACTCTTTAAGTGTTTCAACTTTATGCAGACAATTTTTTTAACGGCAATATGTCCAAGGAACAGAGTGAAGTTATAGTTATGGATTGCTCCGATTTAATCGTAAACGGCAACAGTAAAAACGTCATCAACGTAACTGATAGATTCAACAATAAACAGATAACGGCCACAGAATTAGTCATTGCCACCGACACGGAAATAGATGGGGCATTAGTAAAAGATTCAGATATTGCAACGCCTGAGACACTAAATTCAAAATGGGAAATGCAAAACACTGTTTCTGTTGCAACACTGTTTAGCACCCCACCTGTTAGAATAATGAAAAAAATTGATAACGTGCCCAAATCCAACCTACACTCTGTATCTAATACGGCTGAAGCAATATTCGGTGTCAAACCTTCCACTAACTCGAGGTCACCTATTAAAGACGAAAATGATTCTGAAGTTATTGATTCGGTCAAATTGCGGCTTTTGCAACGTCGGGAACGTTCGCACGAAATAAGTGACGATGTGCTTACACACCATGAGCGTAGTGCAGCTCCAGATCGTTTACATAGCACGAGCATCAGTAGTATAAGTTCTACATTGCTCTCGGTGCCCACCTGTACTAGTATTATAGACGAAGCACTTCCCACTACAGGCGTTCCAATATCGCCGATCACACTTTCTCTGCCGGAACCTACCTTTCAGATTTCAAAAACAGCATCTGTTCCTAACATAGGAAGTCTTCGCAGTAGCTTGTCGACTGTCTTTCCGAATTCTTTATCATTCGTACAGCATATTGAAGGAAGTAATACTGAAAACGAAACGCCAAGCCGCAAAATTGTGCATCGAACTAAAACTCCGCCCCCAGTAGGTGTTATACTTGGAGTCAACCTAAAAAAAGTTTCACCCCCACGGACTCAAATTATGGTAAAGAGGAAAGAAGCCCCAATGTTTGTGTTACGCAGGGTCGAAAAAAAGAAGGAGCCACATAAAAGTATTCTTGACGATAATAAACCGCTGTACCATCTGTCGATTGTACGAAACGAAAATCAGGAACATAATCCGGTTCCTAAACAAAAACCAAAGCCTGTACCACTAAAAAAATCGGCTACGTCCATTAATACACTTGCAAAACCTTCTGGTGGTATACTAAGTGGGCCACAAGTTGTTCGCACGCTTATTAATCAGGATAACCAGAAAGTGACCAAGCCTGTACGTCCTCAACCTGGAGTGCCCATCACTATACAGAAAATACAGGGTGATAAAATAATTATAATTAAGAAAATTCAAATACCCAAGAATGGTAAAATACCGGAACAGTATCTCCAGGTTTGTTTTTGTTTGTGCGTCGTTTCTTTAGTCAATGTTGGAGAATTAAGAAGTTTTCCTAATTTGTTCGTAGAGTGTGCGTGTATCCTCTTCTTCAGCTCTACTAATCGTAACTAACTGGTGTCATGGCGAAGCGAGAGAAGAAAGTGTAGCTCTCTTTTTTAGATGCCCTTTTTTTAATACGCTCCGGCCCCCTTTTCAGAAACTTAGTGTTTTATTTTCAGTGCAGATTAATTTCATAAGTTAATTAAATTGTCAATTGAATATCTGATAATGCCATCGAATTACAAAAATCTACAACAAAAACTATAAAAACTATACCTGATACAAAATCATTAACATAATTGCTATTTTTGCCTCTAGTCCCAGTGTCATCATTAGATAAATAATAAAATAGTTTTGAAATTAGCACAACTAAGAAGGAGTAACACGCAGGAGCATATAATGGAAAGCAATTGTGCAACTAAACAACATCAATTCGCCAATAAAACAGAAGAATCTGTAGGTACTAACATATATCAACAAAATGCACAATCTCAATGTTATAAAAAAAAAGTCTCTCAGTCAGAAAGTGTGATACCATCCAGCATGATGGAAACTAAAGTCGGTCTTAGATCACCTATTACATCACCACAGTCCGCACGAAAGCATAGGAATATAATAACTGCCAGCAGTCCAAATTCTATCCCACAATTAGCTCGAAATAATGTTCCACTTGCTTACAAAGTAAGTCCTGCATCAACCATTTCGCTGTCTTCTATATCGTCGCCGTCTTTATCGCCACCACCACCACCTATACCAATGCGAACGCCCAGAAATAATTCCACTACCCATATCAATCAGTTGCATAATACGTCAGGAAGTCCCAAGGAACCTTCAACGCAAGTATTTTTAAAATCACACCAGCAACACTCAGCATTAAATTATAAAATAACCCAAAATTACAAAAAACAAAATCGAAGTCTGTCTTCAGTGAAAACGAATCTTGAACCGGCGCACGGTGACAAACCCCTACAAGTCAATTCATCCTCAAAACAACGAATGCCTATAACCGATTTGGACACGATGATTGTACCCCAGAAGGTGATCGATGAAAACGCTCTTGCTGTTGCTCAAGACACCAAAATAGATGCTGATTTCTACGACGCTGAGATCGAAATGATGAATAAGTACCTTAAAAGCCTGCCTGACTATAGTGAATTGGATAAAAAATTACATCGGAAATTTCAGGAGTGTGAAGAGCTTTACGATCGCATAAAGCGCAGACAGTCCCCTTTAGTCAATTCTAGTTCGAAACAAGCAGTTGCGGTCCCAAAACGAGAAGAGTTATCTAATTGCTGGAATTATCAGCAGAAACAACAAGAAGAATTTAATCAATCCAAATTAAGCAATGGTTTTAAACAGCGTCCATTCCATCCATCTATACTTGATTTGTCTAGTAGATCGCCAATTTTACAACGCAGTGTTTCTAGCTCGCATATGCCGTGTTCGACACAAAAGCAACAACAATCTCAGGATTCAGCGTTATCCGCAAATCAGAATACATCTTTAAAGTTATCCAGTCCATATAATTCCGAAACGAAAAAATTAAATTCGACCGTTCCCAGCCTTTCAATGAATAAACAGCTTATAAATGACTTCTGGTCTGAGAATTTAGCCTCATGCCAAAAGTACCAAGCCCCTAAGCTTTCTATTTGGAACCATGATCAAATATGCGCTTCGTCTGCAGGCTGCTCATCCTTTAAGGTAGATGTGCAAACCGCTAAAAAATTGGCTATCTTCGATCCAACCGTAGCTGAGGCAGCTCACAAGGAACTTCACAAAACCAACAAATTGCAAAAGAATGCTTCACTAAGTCACCTTGACATGGAGATGCGGAAAGAAATTACAAAGAAGAATTTCTACAAGGTCATCTGCAATGAAGGCTCACCATCAAGAACAGCTTTGCCCGGTATCAACAAAACGCAAACATTTCCCAGTCGGGTGCCAGTCAAAATTTATTCTGGGCCAGAGCTAATACAACGATCAACCCTCAATAAAAGCGTATCGTTGTCGCATGTTCCAAACCCTTTTTCGCGTGAAAAATCCATGTCACAAAGCAAGCCATTTTCTGTTACAAATAACAGAGCTCATTTATTAAATAAGAGTCAAATACCAAGTTACATGAAGCAACTGTCTTCGCTAAGTCGCAGTAATTCAAATAGCGCGATACTCGTTCTGTCGCAAAATACAGGTGCTTTGTTTCCAGCAACTAAAGTCGATCAAGAATCGGCACCAACGTCGAATTCCTATTGTTGCGTATCTACGCCGGGGAAAATAGCCACGACTTCTACAACGAATGCCTATCATGGTTTACACAAAAGTTCTAGTTTTAGTGTATTCGGCAGTGCGCCACATAATCCACTAATAGTAAAGCACCTTCCGCCTCCATTGGCTGAGATGTCATTAAAAACAAATGAAACCTTTTCTACAGTTGTACAGCCGACGTCTCATTCTGAGTTTTTGGTAAGACAGATGCATCAAACAAATTCGAAAAAGCTACAGCAACGGTATACCGCCGCAAGCTCAACAACAATCAAAAACAGTACAGATAAAAACCAAAACACCATCATTAGACACTCTCCATCCATTCAGCGCAAGTTAGAGAAGAGTATCAGCACGATAAGCAGCAGCAGCGTGGCAACGACAAATTGTTGCAGCTCACACCTTTCGAAATGTACGACGTCATTTCATGTACAAGCGATAACTGCAGATCTGGAAGCTGAAGAGCCACAGAAACTACAGCAAAAAACTAAGTCAAATGCATCTTTTAGTTCTAATGTGAGAAAGAAGCAACAGTCTAGCAACCTAGATATTTCAAAATGTCAAAAGTGTGAAAATGATCACAATGAAGACTTAAAACTAAGTACCAAGAGGACGATACCGCAGTCCTTTTCAAAAACGATACCAAACAATGTCGAGCAACAAATGGGTGCTATTACAACGCTAAAAAGTATGGTACCACAACAACCCGTATCGAAATCCGAACTTATCACAGTTATTAAACATTACCAGTCGCCGGAAATTGGAGGTGAAACTAACGAAATCAATGATGAAATTTCATCAACGTCGCAAATACCAGTACCCTCACAGGTATATCACCAGAAGCAACAGCAAGTGATGAAAAAGTGTTTTCCAATCGGCAAATCGAATTCAACATCTCAAATTCAATTGGAATATCAGCGACAAGGAAAATTTCAACATTTCCTGCAACATCAGCAAGAGGAAATGTGTCAGTATCAGTACACAACACATCATCCGCAACATAAGCGTCCATTTTTGAATTGGAGTTCTTTTGCCTGTTCGGCAATGAATGACAGTACAGCTGCACGTATGCAAACGCCACAACAAATAAACAAATTACGACATACCACATCAGCAGCAAATGTCCCTAATAAGTACATAAAGCCGCAGCATCCAAAGGAATTTAAACCAGTTGCTAAGCTCAGATCATTCACACAAAGAAATACCAACAAGGAAAACAAAATTGGTATCAACTCTTATGAGCGACATCAGGAGCAATTGCATTTTGTTTCGTCTTGTCGGCAGCAGACATCTCCGCAAACGCAACCTGAACCCCACTTTCAGCAGAAACAACATACTTTATATGAACAACAGAATTTATCAGCGTATCCTGTTAGACCTGAACTCCCTCATCCGACCTCTGTTGTTGCCACTCATCATCCTTTCGATATATACAACTATTCGTCCATACAGCACCACCCTGCAATGGGCACTACTGCTGCTCAACATACGTCAACATGTAAACAAGGGCATAAAGCGTTAGAAACTTTACATACGAAATCTGGGAATAATTCCAATTACAACTTGCATTTCATGTGTCAGCAACAAAGTAATGCCGCGGTTTCTACCAATCACCAACAATCTTTCGCTGCACCCTCCTCCTACCCCGGCTCTTCTGCCAATACAACTACTATATATTTTGATTCCACAAATCACGCCTCGGTGCAGAAATGTAATCCGAACCTCAGTCAAATGCCTAAATCCACTCATGCAGCACAAAATATCGAGGTATAGACTTTTTTAATATTGTTGTGCTGCTAAATACGCTGCCCGACAACTGTTATTTGTTGCCGTCTACGCTTTTTATTCGCATGCCTCCTTGCCACACCACGCATTGTGTATGTTGCATACTAAACCATTCCAAGTATTTTTTAAATTATTTTAATATTTTAAAAAATATAATCTTGTTAAGTTAATAATCGAGATACTGACCAATTGTTGAAATAATATTACACATAAAAATGATAATTTTATATTATTAGCTAGTATTATTCAGTTTGGAAAACTTATTTGATTATATGCATCGGACATGTTTATTTTCGCTGAAAGCTGGTTGGATTCTGGTTGACAGTTTTATATTTTATTGCGGTAGGGCTCATAGAATTGTTACATCCGCGTTAGTCTTAAACAATATGATTAGTTCTTTGTATTTCTTCCATAATAAATTCTCTCGCTTTTTCGCGTAATCCTCACAACCTTAGCACAGATAAGTTAGGATTTGTTTATTTTACACATTTACATTTTATTAATTGATTTTTAAAGTTTTAATTTTAATAAAATTGTATTGTTTATTGAAATTTTGTTTGACAACAGTGCTCACTAAAAACTGACGATATCTGCATGCGTAATCCTATCATAAATGTGTGTTTTTGTATGCTGACGAAAGCATGTTAGAGTGAATTCGAGAATTTGATTTACGAAGTTTTAGTTTTAAGTTCAAGATACACTATTTTTTCAGTATATCTATATGTATTTTTTAGTATATTTAGTATATATAGTATAGTATATTTATTCAGTATACTAAGAAAACTCTAAGAAAAATTAAGTTTTCTCAAAGAAAACTGTTATCGACTAATAAATGATAGAGTTGGGTAGTTCTTGAACGAACTAGTTCAATTGAACGAATCACTTGTGTGAACTATGAGATCTAGTTCACAGTTCTTAGTTCTTTTAGTTCACTCGGTCTTTTAGTTCAGTCGCTCTTTTAGTTCACTTGGTCTTTTAGTTCAGCAGTTCGTTAGTTTGTTTCAGTTCAGTGCTCGTTAGTTTTTCTGTATGTTTGAGTTGGTTAGATCAATTTCAGAGGATATTTCCAGACGAAATTTTTATTTGAAATCTTGGCACAATTCAGCACAATGATATAAATTCGATTTTGTAGTTATTTTTGTTGTTGTTTGTTTATTGTTGGAACCACAACAATATGAGTTAGTCTTGCTTCCGAGTTAAGTCCCTTTAAAAAAAAATTAATGAATGGAAAAAAATGTTACTAAAAATCTAACAATATTAATCATGATATTTAATCATGTATTCAGTATTAGACATTAATATCAAAATTAAATATAATTTTGCCAATTAACCTAGTAAAGTACTGAACTAAATGAGCGAACGAACTACTGAACTAAATGACCGAGTGAACTATATGAACGAACTAGTTCACGACAGCTGATTGAACTAGAAATATCGCTCTCCTCTGTAGTGAACTATAATGCCCAACACTAATAAATGATATTACAGCGTGAGCGTAATCGTAACGCCATCGTCGGCCTAAAAACTAAAAATTTTTTAAAATAAATTAAATAAATAAATTAAATTTTTGCTCTAAATTGCTCTAAATAGGTAAATATATCTACCTCACCTTCTATTTTTAAATGTATTTAGTTAGTTAGTTAAGAATCAATAACTTCAAAATATGTGTCCGCTGAATATGCATTAAAAAGAATGTTCTCTTATGTGCTACCTTATAAAGAAATAAATAAATAAGTAAAAATAAAATTCTTTTGGATTAAGCTCCTTTCGATTTTTATACCCTACACCCGTAGTCGAAAGGGTATTTTAAGTGCGTCCATCCGTCTAACGCACCGAAACACGTGATAAGCGCCACCTCCCGTCCGTTAAAATCAGTTTGAGTCTATTATCGTTATCATTATCAAGTACTCTGCTAATTAAGTATTTTCGTTGAACAGATCGTAGTAAACTAGTTTTGGAAAGGTAGAGACTCTTTTCTTCGCCTTATTTTTAAATTGAGTTCCTGAGTTTTCCATAGAATGTTAAACTTCAAATATCTCTAGGAGAAATATCTCCATGTACATTTTTTTTATACTTTCAACTTTTTCTCGCTATTCTATTCTATATTGTGCTCCGCTGGTGTTTCCATATCTTTTGCACACAAAATCTAGGCAATTATGGTTGTTGTTATTGTCTTTTATTTTTGTACAGAGTTTATTTGTGTAGAAACTACAGTATTTTCGAAAATAATTGTAGCAACTACGCTCGTTTCTGCGCAGAAGCAAACAGAAGGAGATCTATATTTGCTCTCTTCTGTTCACTCTTTAAACTGCTTTGCAACAGATTGTTGCTTTCGATGGAAACAAAACTTTGTTGTTGTTTGCGGAGTTTTTAAATTTTGTTAAAGATTTGATTTGATTTGAGATTTTTTTAGATGAAGATTGACAACATAGAAAAATATATATTATTTACAGGGACACTTCCTCATTCGATTCAGCATTCTCCGTCTATTTGTTTGCCCGTTGAAACCACAATTGAGCGAACACAAACAAGATAAAAATTTGCCTGAATGAAATGTGGTAAAATTTTCTACCGGAATAATTACATTTTTTTAAAATCAGTATGAAAGGGCACCGAAGTTAGCTATGTGGACAAAATTTAATCGCTAAACATATACGAGTATCTAGTATCAATGTTAACTATTCTACGGAAACTTGATGTACAAATAAATTTTGGGGGGTTTTTAGTTATTTTTAAATGAAGACGAAATATAGCAGTAATAAATTAAAATCAGAGTAAAGGCTTTAGGTAATGGGTTTTCGTCAGAATTTTTTAGGGACTTCATGATGGTAAATGTTTTCGAAACGTTAATGGGTGTAAAAAAAGGACAGAGTTGTGCTGAAGGATCACTTCGTCAGTTCAGTTGTTGGGTCAATTGTTGTTGTTTTTGTCGGAACAAGTATTCAGATGTTTTTATTGATGGATCCATGTCCATCAGCTGCACTTTTCTTTAAATTAAAGTAAAAAACATGGCTTCCTGCAAATTGAGTTTTGTTGGCACAAAGGTTCTCATGGTAAGAGTACAAAGTATGTTGCTTAGGCTGTGGTTATGCTATCAAGCTTACTCGGTGGGCACTTTACTTTAATTTTTCTGATCGGAGTACATGCTTAAAGTATGGTTACACTTTTGCTCAACCCACGTTTGTTTGACGTTCTCAAAAATAATATAATATATTTTTCACTTTCAACAGTTTTCAGCAGTTCGGTTGAAATAATTTTCATTAATTTTATTTCAAACACAATCAACTGTATTATGCGATGAAATGAAGAAACACAGCCGCATTTGTCGAAAAAGAAAATATTGTTTCATCAAGACAATGCTTCCTTACAGACTCAATTCGACAGATTTAGCCTCCTCGGATTACTTTCTCTTTCCAATCGTGGAAAAAAGCTCAGTGATAAAAGATTTATCCGCAATGAAGAGAATGAATAATCACTACTTATCCAAATCCTGAGAATCCAAAATCCTAAAATGACCTTGACATTAGTATCCTTTCCAAAATCTCTCAATTAATGTATGTTTCACCAGAGATCCTGTAGCGTGTAGAAGTTTCGGCTTCCTGGTTTTCTATTCGAATGATTTCTACGATGTAGGTATTCATCTGCAGTTTTTAAATAAATCATTAATTATTTTTTTGGCAGAAACTCCTTATTTTTAAATTAAACTTTAATCACAGAACCAATTTTTTTCGTTTGGCAGAATCTCCTTATTTTTAAATTAAACTTTAAACACAGAACCAATTTTTTTCAATAATTTCTAGGTATCTATTTTGTTTTAACCAGGCTGTATAAACGCACACTCTCGTGCGCACACACATTAATATGTGCGAGGACGCTATAAAACTAAAAACAAATTAAACTAAATAATTTGTAACGAAACATTGCCCAATCACTTTCAAATCGTTTTCAACGCAACTAAAAACTGAAAAATAATCAAAAGATCACATATTATTAGGTATGTACATACATATATGTAGTATTATCGCTATAGAAAATTCAACAACATCAATGGCGGCAATTGATGCAGCTGAGACCTCAGCTACAAACATATCACCAACAAAATTAGCTACAACCAGAAATCAACAACAGCAGCAAAGTAATACTCGCCGTCGTTACATACGCAGTGCCACAGTGGCAAGCGTTACACAGTTATTGTCAGAAAGTTGCAACAGCCTGTTGCAGCGATTTCGGCGCAATCCAAGCGAACGACCGGACACGCGACAAAAACAAGAGCAGCAGCAACATAAGGGCACACGGTAACAGAGTGTATAAAACCACAAAAAAATAAGAAATCTATAAAAGAATCTCGGTCAAATAGACTAAAAATTTATTTGACTGAAACACGTTAAATAATCACAGCACATTTTAATTTCGTTTTGATTACGTGAAAGTAATTCATTTGAAATGATGTAAAGTTTTCCTTGAAATTAGCTTTTAAAATTAAACTAATAAAAATGTAATCAAAGTTCTTTAAGAAAATAAAGATAGTGTTTATTGATATTCCAGATTTTAAAGTGAGCTAATATTCGAAAGTTATAAGATTAGACGATTCGATAAAGGTCGATTAACAGATTTTGGAAGACTTACGACACAAATATATTTGTATATATACTTATATAATACTTTTTCGTAGATAAGGAAAACCCACAACCGAAAGGATTAAGGGTAAATTAACTTTGTTCTTCCGTTTGTAACGCATTAAAGGAAGCGTGTCAGATATAGAAAAGTATTTGTATATATTATAAAAGCATGTATATATATAAATATGTATATATATTCTTGAGTGTCACCTCTTTAGTCGGTTTAGCCCTTCCCATTGAAAATGGGGAGAATCGTACCACGCCTCCTTTTTAAAGCGAAAATCAATTTATCCGTGCTTTTTTTCTCAGCTTGTAGAGTGAAACTGAAATTTTGCTACGGATAAATCAGATGACATTCTCACCAATGTGGTTGTTGTTTTTGTTTTTGAGCTGATTACACCAATTGTTTGCTCCCACGCCCCCTCAAGTAGGCTTATATCTTCTTATCTAGAAAGGATGGAGAAGATAATATTGGTACCGTTCTTTCAATATCTTTCATTACCCGATTATACATTGTTCTGTTATAAAACGACAATGGTGCAAAATTTGTACATTACCATTTGAAAGAACAGAAAAACCATCGGAAGCAGTATAGTTTTAAAGATTAATTGAACATGGTATTATTAATTAATTAATTATGGAATATTAAGCCAAGAACAAACAGGCCGTATCTTAGCACTCACCGGAGAGAGTTATTCGAATAGAAGAATTTCCCAAAGAATTGGGTGTAACGAAAAAAATGTCAACAAATCGGTGTACAAAGTGTACAAAAGAAAATAGGGCTTGGAAGGCCAAAATCCACTACACAGCGGGAAGATCGAGCTTTGGAACGAATGTGCCCAAGCAATTGCTTCCAAACTGCCAGGAAATTAAGGAGATACAAGTTCAAGACATGCAGGCAATGTATATCAGCAAAAGAACTGTCCAAAGAACCCTTAATATGGGTCATGAAGCTCGTCGGCCTACCGGAAAGCGTCTATGACGCAAAAACGTTTACAATGGCACAGGAGTTATCAAGAATGGACAGATTCGGATTGGCAGAATGTCACATTTTTTGATGACTCCAAATTGAATTTGATTGGGCGCGATGGAAAGAAGACAGTTCGAAGAAGCTTGAAGAAACGATAGTCAAACGATAAATACATTTTTAATTTTTACCTAAAGCTTCATTCAAATGTGCTTATTAGTAAAAAATCTTTGAGCAAAAGAGCAAGGGTGCTTGGCCGGCAGATAGATTTCCGTCCTATCTGAAAAGCTGAAAAGAATCCAAAATCGTATTTTGTAAATTATAAAAAAAATTTTTAATTTATTATATTTGATTATTCTTAGAATACAAAAATTATGTATCTTCTTTCATTTTATTTGTTCCTCCTTTGGCCTTCAGCACAGATTTCACTCTTCCAGAAATATATTGGTAGAGATTTGGAATTTCGGTTGCGGTTTTTAACACTCGTTCCACACTTCATTTACAACAACAGAACATTGATGTTCTCACAAGATTTTCTTTGTATTGTGTTACCTGTAAACACAAAATGTTGATTTGAATGAAGTTTTAGATAAAAAGTAAAAATGTATTTAGAGAGCAGGCAAGGTGCACTACCGACTTACAATATTGCTTTTAAAACGGGCCAGCTCATCTCCTCGATTGTGGGAATCACGCCTTCTTTAATAATATTTTTATATTTTCTGTGGATTATATTCACTTGTGTTTTGTAAGCTTATAAGAATATTATTCTGTAGTTCTCGCCTACGTATGGTACGGAACCACTTTCCTTTCCTTTCGATAACAGTTAAAGTTATCATGCCGTATTCTTCTTTATTCTTACATATGATACTTTGTATTAAAGAAAACGCTGTTTTCAATTCCTAGATAGAATAAAGTATATCCTGTGTTATAACAGCTGCCATGTTATATTTATCTATCAGAAGTTTCAGAGCATAGATTGTGGAGTTTCGTTTTGGCTTTCACATACATAACATAATTTAGAGATTACTCTCCAATATACTGAGAAACTTCTCTGATTTTTTCTTTATCTTTTCTAGCTTTTCTAAAAGTGTAAAATAATTATTTGTTTCAAAAATTTGTTTTGTCCAGACTATTTTTTCGCTATTCCATGCATTTTCTTGTTAATAACATTGCGAATTTTCAGAATTCAATTTCTTTTGAGTCTCGTCTTGAATATTGAATGCTCTGCATATTCTCGATTTATTCGTGTATTTGTGTGTTTCGTTTTGCATTTGGATAATGTACAGAATTTTGTGAAGACATGCGGATATAATTTTGTTTTGTTCCTTCATTTAGATTAACCTTTTTAAATTCATTGTTCTTTTTTTCGATGATTTAAATTACTCATTTCCTTGAACGGGTTTTTTCGTATTAATATCCACGTTTTATTTTCAGTTTTTTCTACATTTTTCTATTTTTCCTACATTCTATTTCAATTTTTATTCCTATCTTTTACTCTTTGTTTTCGTAACCAACTAGTTTCAATAAGGAATTAAAGTCCAAGATTAATTAATTAATTAATTAATTGAGTATTAATTATTAGAACTATTAATTATTCAACATTTGTAGGTGTTCAATTGACATGAAAAATTTTTTAAGTTTTTTTATTCTTTATTATACCGTTTTTATATATTTTGGTTGTTCGCTAGAATCTACATTTTTATACTTTCTATTCCCATTTATTCACCGTCCATGTTCTTGAACAATATTTAGCGTTTCTTTCTTATAACGAACTTGTTCGCTTGTTTTTTCCTCCTTCAATTCATATGAACTTAAAAATAGTCGATTCGTTGCCAAATGTAAATTAAAACACGAAACATGCCAAAAAAATAATTGCATTTTTTTCTTTCTGTAAGAAAATGCTTAACATATATATATACATATGTGCACATATACATTGTACATATACATATACATATGTGCGTAGAAAGTTCTTTAATCATAACACACATTTTTTAAACATATGTATACGGCAACATTTGTTTGTATTTATTTAAAACTGTCTATCGGTCTTTTGATTCTCAAAAATGAATAGAGAAATTAAACTATAGTTAGTCAATTTTAAAGATTGCAAGTATACACATGCATCTTTACGTTGCAGAAAGTATGATGTCGACATGTATTATATTTAAAATTTATAATGGAAATTACCTCAATTTCTTGGTGTTTGACGACCTTTGTATACAGAATATTTCGAATTCAAAATCGTTATTTAAAATTTGAATTGGGATATTGCGAGATTCGTGTTACTTTGCTTTCATGAAAGGGCCCCTCACTGAAATTTTCTCTTGTGTTTGCTTTCCGGTGACATTGCTAAGATTTTCTCAGAATATTATGGCATATTCACACTTTTCGTATATTTGAGTGCTTAATTTTTTCCCCTATAAATGTATTTTCTCACACAGTCAGTCAATCACCTAATTTTTACCATTTCGACGAAAAGCTTTCGGCGTGAGGACTAACAAATTTAGAAAAATTAATATATAATTTACATTGAAATGAAATTCTAAATAAAAACAAAGTTTAGTCTGTAAAATAAAGTGATTGTGAAATTAAAAGTGCTGTGATTTTTTGAAAATTAAATCGTTTTAATTAATAAAACACTGATATTGATCTATCGTCTGCAGTGATAATATAAGTAAGACTATCAGCGAATGCAGTTATATTAAAAGTGGAACAAATACTTACAGTTCTAGAACCAGCAAATTCAAAGACAAGAATAACAACAATTCTACTCATATAACGGAAAGTTACAATTCCAGTAACGATAACGACCAGAAACTAATCTCAATGAGCGATCGATATAGGCATTACTATCCGTCTAGAGGCTATGAAAGCAGTGGACGTTATCAAAAAAGTTTGACTGCAGCATCGACGCACGATCGTTTGCGTTCCAATTTAAGTCCCGTTACATCCTATTATAACCCATTACTGCGTACATTCGGGAGGCGTGGCAACATTGATGATGTTAGTATACAAACTATATAAAAACCAAATTCAAAGATGATATGCGGAAAAACACTTGGCTAGATTTTTCATCTCATATCATATTAATAGTGTTTCCCCAATAATCATAGCAATATGATTGAGGAATATGATGATATGTGAAAATGGTTCCGCAATCGCTAAACTTTTTTGAAAAAATATGATTAAAAGGTATATATGCAAATTAAATAATTGATTTGCAATAAATATAATACAATAACAATACATGATTAAAAGGGTTTTATAACTAGCTTGATACGCTTACGTTCATAAGGCACAACATTATTTCCACTAAAAGTTTGATTGAGTAGGTTTTTATTACAATTTTTAGGAAAACACTCAAATTGGTAATTATGGACATTGCTATTCCATAACAGACCTACAATTCCTCAAAGAAATTATCTCTGGATTCTTTCGTCCAGCAAGTTTTTGAGTTTTTTCTTACAAATTTTAATAAAATCTACCCAATTAAACTTTTAGTGAAAAAAATGTTGTCTTATGAACGTAAGCGTATAAGCTAGATCTAAAACCCTTATAATCGTATTTTTTCAAAAAAGTTTGACGACTGCGGACTGCTTTGTTTTTCTTTAAATAAAGCATTTCACCTAATTTTATACAATCTGCCAAACGTTTTAATGATCATTATCTTTGCTTATCTAATTCACAACACCTAATTCCAAACTTAATGTAAATGTAGAAAAAAGTCATTGACAAGGATAAAACACCTATAGCAGCCGTAGACAGTTGCAAACACTCTACCATCACTCGTCTGGAATCTAAATACTCTGATATCTTGAATCGTGTCGTACGCCGCCGCAATCACAATGAGGACCGCGATAAAACCCTCGAACCCGATGAAAATTATAATCCTCTCGTCAGATCTGCAACCACACATCAACTGCTCGGTTCCGCAAAGTTAAAACTCAATTCAAACTCTTGTAATGCATCCAAAGAAAACCCATCGGACAGACTAACCAAAAACAAAACCCTATACTTTTTGGACAATTCTAATGAGAGGGGGCGATACGTTACGAACAGCGACCTCATGCACCATCGCAGTCGTGATAAGATACTTCAAGCAGATAATAACAACCGTTTATACTACAGCAGTGGTTATAGAGCTTGCCACCCGTCTGCCGGCAACAGCAGATACGGACGAACGAACGATTACGCTTCCAGTTACAAGCCCAGAAGTGGTCTCGACTACAGCAACTATTATGATGGGTCGCGCATAGATGGAAGTGAAAACTATAAGTGTAGGTATGACTCTGGCGAAATCGATGCTGAACTTGAAGTAACAGGCCAAGGGACACGCAGGTTTCGACAATATGGTCGGAACAAGACAAGTGCTAGTCTGCTGTTTCCAACAGCTGGCGCCAGCACTTACGATGTTGCTACGGAACGGCCACACTATGAACATCAGAAGGAGCATCATCTGAGTAAAAGAAGCGAGCGCTTTGCCAATCGCATAGGTAAATCCAGTAAAGGCTTGCAACACTCACCCACATATTCACAAGTGCTGAATTCAGAAGAGCAAGATTTACTGGATGATGATCGCTCATCAGTTGACAACGCTGCAATTTTAATTGCACTACGTGAGGATAACCAATTCATAGAAGCAACGAAATTCGAAGAACGGCTGCGAAAGACAAAAGAATTAAAGAAACGCATTACAAAATATGCGCAACACGATGGAAACGTTAATTCTAAAGAAGAAAACCTGGATATTAATAATTGTACCAAAGCTTTTGTGGTCGACAAAGATGTTATTGTTGAAGCCTCGTCTTCGAAGAACAGACTGAAGAAGTCTACATCTAGAAAAGTAACTAGTCCATGTGATAGTGTATCTTCTGAGAGTAGCTCTGATACCAGCTCGAAAAGTAGTAATAAAAATGTTAGAGCCACAAACTCCAACCGTTTAAAAAGAATGACTAACAATACCGAGTACAGCTCAAAGCAGATAAATACTGGTGGCACTCTGCTGCACTCCTCTAGTTCTGGCGCTTTAGCTTTTGGTGGTATAAGCGATCGTCTGGCAGCAGGGCGCACGTGCTACCGGCAACAAAAGCCGGCATCCTTGCGCAGAATCGCTGCTTTGGACGAATTCGAAGCTGCAACACTGACATCCAACAGCTATAAGCAGCAAAATAATTTCCACAAGTCCTATTTGTTACATTCACAAATCAACCAAACAAAATACGAGCAGCCCATACCTTCTCGTCAAATGTGTCACCAACAACAGCACATGCTATCCAAATCTGCAACATCTGCAGCACTTTTCAATAGATCACGCATTCCAAAAACATTTGCAGCATTTGTAAGATTATCCATTTTTGTGATTTTTTAGCTCTTATACAGGCAAAAAAAAAGAGCTTCGCCTTAAAGCTTGATAAAAAGAATATCCTTTAAAGTAACAAGAAACATAATGCGCTTCTACCGCCTTCCGTTTATTTACAGAGCTTTGAGCCTGCTTCAGTGCGTAGATAATATTGATATGATCTGATAATATAAAAGCTTTGCAGTGAAAGCCTCTTGGTTTCTTCTTGTTTCGTGCTTGTTTGTTACTGCATGCCATGACCTGTCTTAAAAATTAAAAAGTATGTAAATTAATGCTCGTTAGCTTTTGTGAGTTAGATTACAAATTTTAAGTAAATGAATTTATTTATACTTTATCTATTTTATTATAATTATTAAAATACATTTTTTTCAAATAATGTAGCATCGTCAATAGTAATGACTCGACAAAACAAGCAAGAAAATGTTTACGAAGGGGGGACGGCTAAGTCTCACTATTATTTATTATTTTTTTTTGCTTATTTTTCTTTTGTGTTATTGCTATTTAAAACGTTTCTATTAGGTCGCGTTTTTCATGTCTGTTCGGTATAAATTTTGAAAATTATTAAGCTTCTCCATGAGCTAAAGACTCGAAATTTTAAGCATATGTAGCTGAAAATTAGGTGACAAGGCATAAAACATTTAAGTTCGTCTTAAAAACGTTTTATTTAAACATTTTTAGTTATCGTTCTTATTTCTATATATTATATACAAAACTAAGATATTCCCCATAAAATAAAAAGCGCCTTTGGTAATAACAAAATATTTCCAGATTGAGGTTAATACAATCCACATAATGTCTAATTTCGTACTTTTATAAGTATTTGTACTGTAGATATGATTTATATTCAAAAACATTTTAAAACTACATTAAAAAAAACATTTAAAAATATTAAAAACAATAAGAGATCTAACTAATAATTAATAAACCAGTACAAACGGTGCGTAAATATTTTAAGAACTTTTACTATTCGATTCGTTAACTATATTATATAGAGAGCTGTAATTATTGCAGTTCTCAAGAGGTATTTGCTTTTGTTTTTCAGTGTTATTTGTTGATTCTGTTTACTAATAAAACCAGTAATATTTTAATTATTTACTTGATTAATGATTTTTTAAAAACAAACAAAAACATTTGTCCGAACATATTTCTTATCGAAAATCCGATACGTATTTTTCTCGTGTTTTTCTGATTATGATGATGATGGTAATCAATGATGATGATGATGATGATGATGGGTGCTGCTGATGATGTTGGTATTGATGAATTGGTAATGGTTATGGAATTGATGGCAATTTTGGTATGGCTTTGCTGTTTGGATGCTGTTTTGCCGTTGTAACATAACGTTGGACGATTTCATCTTTGTGGACATTATGATTGAATTGCTCTACTTGGACTTGGATGGAACATTGTGGTTCATCACTAATGGATAAATGCACGGCTCTTCTATGTGCGCTGCTGTTTTCTTTTCTCTGTTTCTTTTTTCTTTTCTCTCTCTTTTAAACAAATACAAAATTATGAAACAAAACGATTTCACCTCAACCACCACATTATTCAAACTCCAATCAACCAACTCATCGAACGCCGAACCGTACATCTGCCAACAACTGAAACACTTATCCCTCCACATCAACTGCTGAAACAAATCATACCGAATCGATCCAATCTGAACCGTTTTGAAACCTAATACAGACAGCAAAGCCCGTCGTTCAAGATGATGCAGATGGCCACTTGATATATCACTCCGGCGACATTCTTCATCACAGATGTTCGTGACAACTTTTTGTTTTCCTTTTCTCTATTTTACCACAAAGCGTACATATTAACATTTCAGTAGCGGTGTTTATAAGTTTATAATTAAAAAAAATAGAAAAAACTTCACACATTGCCAAGAAATAATTTTTAATAAGTGTTTTTTTTTTCTGTTTCTGTTTTTAATACCTAAAGTCGCGTCGTTCTTCATTTTTTATATTCATATTTTGCATTTGAAGTAACTTTTATTTTCAAAGTTTTTATTAAAAATTTTAACACCTTTAATATCTATTTTCGAAATTTCATATAACTTAATGTTCTGAAATTAAATTTAAAACATCGCGCGGATTTTTTATATGTATTTGTAATTTTTTATATAAAATAAATATAATGTAAAGCTAATTGATCTTTTAAGTCAGAAAATTTATTGTTTTAAGTTTTTAAGAAATGTTTTTCAGCATTGTGTTTTCTATAAATCTTTCAGATAAAATCATGACTACCCTAGGCGAGGGTACATTCGGACGTGTCGTTAAAGTAAAAGACATGGATAGGTTTGTTGCGTGATAGTTTTACTTCTTCGTAAACATGTTGTTATATTAATTACATACAACTTCTTTACAGAGATTATTGTATGGCTCTGAAGATCATAAAAAATGTTGAAAAATACCGCGAGGCTGCCAAATTGGAAATTAATGCATTAGAGAAAATTTCACAAAAGGATCCACACTGTGATCAGTAAGCAAGTCCTAAAAAGACACCACATGTTAATACTAAAACCTACCTTACAAATTAAGTTATTAAGTTAACAGAGTATATTAATTTTTTTCCCTGTATTTTATTGATTGAGTTTTATTTTTTAATAAACTGATAATATGAACATTTAAATTTAACTGATAAATGAACATTTAGGAATATATGTATATTTCCTATATAACAGTCATAAGTGCCTAGAAGCTATTTTTAGAAGATATATTTATTTATTTTTATTAGATACAATATTTTTCACATTCATAAGTGTGCCATTACAATGTTGAGTCGTACTTATGTCCTCATACGTATATATCCAGGTCATTCTAGCTCTTTTTTGATCCCAAACCCTCAATAACAACAGGTTTCCAACAGAGATGTGGATCAACAGAAATGAAGAGGTACCATTAGATAAACGGCGTATACAAACTACATAACTTAAACATACCAATACCACTACGTACTTTGGACACACAGGCCATTAAAGATTACAATGGGGTTAAGTTACTACATGTACAGCAAACGAAAAATATTTGTCGAGCGATGTTTGAACTTGGAATGTCCTCATACTTCCTGATTCCTCGTTACAGGCTTTAAAAATAATTTGTATGAAAAGTGGGCTAGTTCGAAGAAATGTTACTGATCACAAATACGTAAATATACAGGGTATTTCGCATAAGAAGATACAAAAGACTAGAGCGTTTAAAAATTATATACAAAGGGAAATAATAATTATTTCCTTTTAACAAAAATTCATTTTTAATGTAACAACCAATGTGCAACCATACAATTGCGTTCTTATTTCTCTCGATGATGTCTGTATGCCTGTATGCCTATGCGCACTTTTGGAGCATTTCTATTATGTATCGCTTCTTATAGTTTGTCTTGTTTTAAACCGCGTTAAATCAAATTTAGTCGCGTAAAAACAGAATCAAAAATTTTTCTGATTTTTAAGGATAAATCAAATTAGCGTTAAAATAATTCGCATAACAGACTTAGGTGTATTAGGAATATTAAGAAATAGTTTTTGAGAAAATAATTCCAAACCTGAAATTATTATACAAAATGTTGTATTTTTAAAACAAATTATGTACTACGTAGGTATTGTACATACAAGTATATAGTACACAATTCTGTAATCAATTCTAGAGAAAACATTTCAAACCGGAAGGATCAATGTTTTGTAATTTCCAAGAAAATAAAAAATTACCCACCTAAACGAGGGAGAATACGATTCTTCTACGATTTTTTCTTGCATTGGCTCAGCGTACACGCCCTATTCTTTTGTCCCCTCTTATGCGAAACACCATGTATGTATATTGTTCTATACCTGGCACCTCCTTCTGCGAGCTTCTTGGAATGGTTAACTGTTATTTGTTTGGTGAGAAATGTTTCAGAAATGTCAAGAAATTTATCCTTGCCGTAAACTTTAATAACACCAGTATTTTACTCTGTCTTTCTAGAGCAAAAAAATCAACTATTTTTTCCTGCCTGTAAATCCCATGACTAAAGTAAATAATTATAATTATGTTTTTCTTTTTTTATTTTCAGCCTCTGTGTCAAAATGATTGACTGGTTTGATTATCACGGACATATGTGTATTGTCTTTGAAATGTTGGGATTGAGTGTTTTCGATTTTTTGGTATGAATTATTGCTATATATTTAAAAATATACTTCTGATTTCCCAATACGCAGCGCGAGAACAACTACGAACCATATCCACTGGAACAGGTGCGCCACATGGCTTATCAACTTTGCTACTCAGTGAAATTTCTACATGACAATCGCTTAACGCACACAGATCTGAAACCAGAAAACATTCTCTTCGTCGACTCGGAATACACAACTCAGTATAATCATAAAATTGTGAGTACATTTTTCACTCGACTAATGTAGAGCTACTTATTGTTAAATAGCTTAATGCCTAACATACAGATCGAAAATTTATGCACAAAAATTCCCTTCGTTTGCCTTTTGCTTGATTTCCATAAATAAAAATGCATTACAAATTATCAAGCTAGTATAACGTATCCATTTGTTATGAGTACGCATGACACTAAATGCTATACTCGTATGAATATCATTCAAACTAGGGTCTCATTGCCACGTATTAAATGCTCGCAAAATATTCGGGTATTATTTATTTATTTAAAAATTTTGAAACTAAGCCATAGGCTGGTCAATCATAGTAATACCAAGATCGTCCATATGCTCAAGAGAATCCAAATCCGCTTTATTTTTGAATGAAAGAAAAATGTTTAGGTCATCTGCGAACATCAGCGTGTTACTGTTGTGGGTAGGTTATTACTGAATATAAGAATAATAAAGGTCCTAAGTGGCTGCCTTGAGGGACACTAGAGGTAAGAGGAAATGCGCTTGCATTTCGATTCTTATATATGAGTATATTTTATTAACAGTAGGTAGATTAACACTTATAATACTACATTTATGTAATTATAATTTTTTTATATGCATATTCATAATACTTATTAGGGAATATATAGATTTATAAAAACTTAAGCGTAAGATCTTAAAACCCATTGCAGAATCGTGAAATACGGCGTGTAAAAAGCACTGATGTACGCCTCATTGATTTCGGATCAGCTACATTCGATCACGAGCACCACAGCACAATTGTATCCACACGTCACTATCGCGCACCTGAGGTTATATTGGAATTGGGCTGGTCGCAGCCATGCGATGTTTGGTCGATTGGGTAAGTAGTACCAACAACAACTACAAAGGAATTCCATGCAACATTTGTTGACAGAAACAATTGAAGTCGGTAGATTGGGTTATGTGTATCCATCAGGAAATGCCAAAAAAAAAACAAAATCGAAGTTCGATTACTCCATTCTTATCTGCGAGAGAATGGACTCATCTCACATCTATCTTTCCCAGCGAAAAGTTCACGGATTCCCTGGTGGAAACCTAACACAACTACCCAATTAAGAAAAAAATCGTTTCATGGAACCATTTCAAAAAATCACCTACAAATGCTAAGAACGGAAATTAAACATTTTGTTTCTTTAAAACCAACAGATGCATTCTTTTCGAACTTTATCTGGGCATTACACTTTTCCAGACGCACGACAATCGCGAACATCTAGCCATGATGGAACGCATACTCGGACAGATTCCCTATCGTATGGCACGGTAATGCAAAGCGAAACATGCTCGCACTTTATAAAGAACAGTTAATGACATTGAATCTAATTAATTGTAGAAATCATGTTCTTTACAGTAAAACAAAAACAAAGTACTTCTACCACGGTAAGTTGGACTGGGATGAAAAATCATCGGCTGGACGTTATGTGCGTGATCACTGCAAACCGTTGTTTAGATATCAAATGAGTGATAGCGACGAGCACTGCCAACTCTTTGATCTGATTAAGAAAATGTTGGATTACGAGCCATCGCAACGCGTTACGTTAGGTTTGTGATGTTTCCTTATTTGTTTTCTACTAATTAAATTTTGTCGTAAATGGATGTTGGTTGACTGTCTATGTATTAAATGTCATTTTTGGTAAACTAGGAATAACACTTTGGAAAATGTTTACTTATTTCAAAACACAGTTCAGTTTCAAATTGCCTCTTTTCTTAAAAACTTTAACTGTTTAAAGTTTAACTTTAACACATATATTTTTAAACATACAGTCGTGGCCAAAACATATGCAACTAAAATCTAAAATGGTGTATGTGAAAATGGTTCCGCGTCATTAAACTTTTTTGAAAAAATCCGTTAAAAGGGTTTTATAACTATCTTATACCACAGAATAAATAGTATACAGAAGACACATCCCGTACAAAGCAAATTTTCTTCGTGAGTTTTATTACCATTACGTTTATAGAGACATACATCAAAATGTTATGCTTCCGTTTCCTGAGTGGGATATGACTCTGTTTTGGATCTTGCACCAGCACAATGATCCAAGCACACTTCGAAGCTGGAGAAGTTGTCGTTTAGAGATGAAATAATAACGGTTATGGAGTGGTTACACAGATCGTTAAAAGGTAATAAAAAGGAATACTTCAAAAACAGCAAATAATTTCTTTGAGGAATTGGAGAATGTGTGGTTTGGAATACCAAGGTGCAGGAAAATTATCAAACATAACGAATTCGCTACAAAATATTGGAAAAACAATTACTTTCTTACTATATACATTATAAGTTGCATTTTAAATTTTTGCATACAAATTTTAAAAACTCTAATAAATCAAAATTTTAGTGGACAAAATTTTGTGCCTTGTGAACGTAAGCGTATAAGCTAATTATAAAACCCTTCGGATCTATTTTTTTCAAAGAAGTTTAGCGAATGCGGAACCATTTTCACATACACTATTCTAGTTGCATATGTTTTGTCCCTGAGTATACATAAATATGTATGTAACATAACTCTTTGCAAAAGTTGGTGTTTCTAAACAAAATACTCTAATTAAGACTATTGTTACATAAACTTTTTAGAACTTCAGACATATGTACATACATATCGCACACCCACTTCAGAAGTGATACAACTCAAAATTTCTCATTCTTCAGAAAACGCAATTTTGTGATTGCAGCCTTGTGTATTTTCATAGGATGAAGACAAACTAAAACCGTTTTTGGCATCAGTTAACAACAAAAAAATAAATTGAGCTTTTGGTTAATGGTAGATATGTGCCTTGCGAAGAGTTTTAATACATAAACTCGAAAATGAAAAAAATTGAGTTATATTACTTTTGAAGTGGGCCTGCGATGTGTCCTTATGTTAGTAATAGGTAAAATTAAAGAGTTTAAAAATAATTTTAAGACGAAATTGATTTATAAATCTCTCACAAATTAATCCTCATTAATTAGGTGAAGCTTTGCGCCATCCATTCTTTGAAAAACTTCCACCGCATCAGCGTATCGGTGATATTGGAAACAATTTAAAGCAGGTAGCCATTTCGTCGGGCAGCAGCAGCCGGGAACGTTCTCACAGTTTGTCGAGATGAAATTTAACACGATTTGGTTATTGTTAATAGAGTTTACAAACGCAACAGGAAGGAAAATATTATAGCAACGACAGCTAGTGAACACAAAAAAGTTTTTACATTAAAGATAAAAACTCTACGTACAAAAGGCACAAGAAAGTTTGAGAAAATGTAGGTCGAAAAAATGTTTGTAAAAAACAAACACTAGCAAACCTATTTTATTTTATATACATACGTGCGATCAATTTAGCACATAAACATCTCATCCAACAATTTTTCATTCTTTAAGTTATCTTAGTTTGTTTTTATTATGAGTATTTTGTACAAAGATGTGTATGAAATATGATTATAAAAATATTCTACTTCTTTTCTTTTGATTTGTATCTATAAAAAATGTTATTCATAAACTAAAATCTTACCCAAAAAATCATATTTGCATATACACACACCTAATTGAATTTAATATATTTTATAATTAGTATGATTTAATTACATGTGTATTACATATTAATATGTGTACATGGCTTGTTGGACATCGCTGCAGGGGATATATATTTTTAAACTTATTGACTGTCCAGGCATTTGTATCACTCAATATTTAATCAATAATATTGTATCAATATATAGTTTTTATTTAAAAAATACTTACATAATATATTAAGTTGTGTTCACGCTTAAACCATGATACAGTCTTACAGATGCATATACAAGAAATGTTTGTTTTGGGTAGCATTTCAACCTATTAGTAATAGGACATAGGAGCTGCTTTTTCTTTTACTGCATCGCAATAACAGAAATTCTAGTACTGTTCTTACATATGTATTTTCAACCTCATGTCCTCTTGTAAAGTGTATTTCAATGAAACATTATTTTTTGAATTGACTAATAATTAAAGATGTCCAAATTGTTGCGAGATTTTCTTTATATTGTATATATGCTTTTACATCACATAAGCTGATGTAGTTCTTATTTTACTGTTAAGTTTACAATTACTGAAATTGTAACCAAAAGTAAAACATAAAAACAAAAGCAAAAGGTTACTTCCTGTAAAAAGTATATAAAATACAGCAATTTCTTAATAGATCAAAATAAATAAAAAATGCATGCAGAGCTAATGGGAATTTTTAAGAAATTAGTTTTAAAATCTTTATCCTAAAAAGTTTATTTTAATTTTTTTAAATTAATAAAAACAATATTCGCTCAAAAAAAACTCCGTAAACTCTTATTCTTAAAAAGACAAGTCAAGCAGTTCTTGTGATGTTTTCCTAATTCGCGAATGTCGAGGTTCAGGAGTAATAATTGTAGAAATGGAGTCAAGCTCGATTTCGAGTTTGTGTAGTTTATAAGTTAGTTTATTGATTTTAATTCAGTTCTCAGTTACATTAGTTACTTTTTATTTCTATATAATTAAAAAATTCTTACCCACAATACTAAAATACTATTTAATATAAAATTAAAAAATTAATAAAAATTTACGAATTTGAATAAAGGTGTTATTTTTTTAATATTATACCATTTTATTTTTGTTTGCATTTGGTGGGTTGATATACTGTGTAGTATTAAATATTTAGAAGCATAAATAAATTTCTAATTGTAACATTATGACTGGCAAAAATATAATTATCGATAAAGCAATTAGTGTTAGCAAAGACAATATAATTATTGTCTTTGTATTATATTGTCTTTGGTGCTAGTGAAATAGTGATGACATTCATGAGTATTATAAATCGTTAAGTTATGGATATGAATGAAGAGATAATGTTAAAAAGTAAGTATATACGATTCAAATTATTATTATATGACATGTCCTCTGTTTGAGAAAATAATATAAGTAAATTTAATAATCAAAAAGTAAGTGAGCTTCTGCTATGATGGGTAGCGAATGCATGGTGTCTGGTATAGTTTGACGCTCAGAAATATCGGAACAACATGAATGCTGTTTTGAAGAAGTATTGAAGGTTTGAAGAGTCTATGTTCCTGAACATTCTCCCCGTTGAATAATTATTCAATTATATATTAATGCTTAATTGATCGGGATGTCTCGCTGCAGGATGTGGTATAGTCCGGCTACTTTCCCTGGCACCTTTGCTTCTCTGATGCTGTTTGATGACGATGGTGATGATGGCAACGATCAGAATCAGACTTGCGTATCCCAAAGTGTAGTGGTTGTCGTGGGGCGTACCTCCTTGTAGAAATTGTTTTGTAAGCTTAACCGATTACGCTGCATCGAATTTAGTTCATGATCCTCAGACTAATATTTCTTGGAGTACTGTATGGGTATTGTGTCCGTTATTTATTCTGGGGGAGAATTGAGGTGAATTACGTTGATTGGAGATACGTAGGAGACGTGCGCCTCTGTTTTCAACTGGTGATCACCTTGGATGGTTAAATAAGGCAATCGAATTGTGCAGCTTTCGCTGATTGTCAGAACCCGCCACATTCTGCAGGGCGATGTAGGTGTGGTTTTCTTTGCATACTGCGTTCAACACTACCTTTTTACCGAGGGCAAATATACATCGATTTGGATCATGTAGCTGTATCCAATGTGGCCCTGGTCCAGCATCGTGAACAGCACATGACGAGAGTGATCTTGTCTTGGGGTGAAGAACACTTATTTCGCACTCACCGAGAGGTGAACCTTTCTGGGAGACCGGACGAATCTGATGACAAAAACAACTGTAGTGGTCGTACATGATGCAAGTTTGTTGGTCCGACTCCGTGATTGGAATGTATTGATCCCAATGTAGGTTGATGATTAGAAAGTGTATTTTCTAATTATACAATTGTCTCTCGTATGCCCACATTTATTGCAAAATGAACAAACTAACTGCGAAAAAAATATTTGACAACTGTTTTGATGTCATCCTTTTTAAGTGTTTGTTTCATTAATTTTATTTAACATTTAATTTTACGTAGAAACGCTTTTACAACATTTTGTTCTAGATAGTAGCTCAAGCCCAGATAAATAATTTCCATAATTTAGAGAGAGCTCTCTAGACCCTGGGTTTTTCCATTTACTTGGAATCACCAAATCACCTTAAACAGATCTTTCTTATTATTATTATTGATTAGGGGATATTTGCACTGCAACCTTAAGTATCATGTAGGAGGCATTAAGTATCATGTTCCTTAGGAAGCTTAATATGTTGATTGGGCTCAGGTCTTTAAGTGCATGCTTCCGAGGTCAGTGAGAGCTCAGGTGCTGCATTCTTCTTCGAGTGATTCAGAAAGCAGGTGTTCCGGCGTCTCGTCGCCTCTTTTACAAAAGTGGCATTCGTCCGTTGTCTCAATGCCGAGAGTTGAGATGACTATCTCTATAAGTCTATAGACTATAACTCTAGACTATAAGTCTATAATGTCGTGTTAGGAACCTAGTCATAATTCATAGATTGTTTTTTGACAGTCAAGACACAGCTTAGCCCTTTGCCTGCCTAAATTTGAAAGTGCTGTTACAGTATGTGCTTTTGCTGACGAGTTTCTCTCTTCTGCTCTCCTCCATGTGTAGGTGTGGGACTCTTCCACAATAGGGTTCCGGCCCTTGTTTGTTTTTCAAAACTGTATTGCTTGTTCATATCGGGTGGCAAAAGCAATTTCTTTAGCAGCTTTGTTGCTAATTATATTCCTTCTACCGACAACTTCTCTT
Source organism: Myopa tessellatipennis (assembly GCA_943737955.2). Classification (NCBI taxonomy): domain Eukaryota; kingdom Metazoa; phylum Arthropoda; class Insecta; order Diptera; family Conopidae; genus Myopa; species Myopa tessellatipennis. The sequence goes on along the minus strand of OX031314.1, from coordinate 59,696,312 downwards.
GCAAAGCGAACCATTGGTCTTGTTGCTGTCTGCTTTATTAAGAGGTGTAGGGATCTGGTGCTGATACAGTGTAGAGTCGGTTGACCTTCTCTTCCTGTAGGCATGCTGACATGAATAAAGCTCTGTGTCCTTTAGAGTGCATTCCCTAATATGGTTATCAATAGCATTCTCCATCGCTTTGAGCGTGAAGGAGGTTAGGCTGATCGGTCTAAATGATTTGGGTGAAGTGTGTGTACTTCTTCCCCGCTTTGGGTATGAATGAGATTATTGCTCTCCTCCACGGAAGCTGGTGGCATGTAGAATTACTGTGCGAAGTTTCATGGTGCTAGCATTAGTTTTACGGATTTTCAGTATGCAAAGTTTGGGGGGTCTAGCACGCTCCGTTTAAGTTATGCGTGTTTAAAGTTTTGCTATTGCTTTTTTTGCTTCCTCCAATTGGGATATACCCCAATGCAATACTGCTTCTAAATAATCTAACCAGATAAAGCAGGAGTGTTCCTTTTTGCAAAAGGACTGAAATTATGCCGTCAACACCTGGTGATCTGAAGGAAGCAAGTTACTCTAAGTCTCCTGTCTCCTTTATTTGTCCTTCTCGCTACTGCTACTTCGTCTCTTCCTTCTGGTGCTATTGCACTAGGAAATGAGCTTTAAGTAGAGCGGTCGCCCTTTTTTCCTCACTGGTAGTTTAGGATCCGTTAGGATCCGTAAATTCTTGCTGCGGCCGGAGCGAAGTTGATCTCATTGCAAAACTTCTTGAAGCTATCCCTTTTAGCTCTTCATATGGATTTGTTATATTCTGTCAGTGCTCAGGTGTATTCCTGTCAGTACCCGGTGCGCTTAACCTTGTTGAATAGGTTACGCACCTCAGTTCTGAATCTGTTAAGCTCGGTATTCCACCAAGGTGTATGACTCCTCTGAGTGCGTATTCCATTAGGACAGGATGAGTGGTATGCACTCATCTGTTGCCCTAGTCTCGGTTGCAAGTATATGATTCAAGGCAGTAAAATCTGTTCTGCGGACAGAATACGTGCAAGACAGAATACGTGCAGGATCGAGCAACAGGTTTCTTAATCATGACATAATAGAATCCTAGACAAATTAAACAGTGATCTCTGAGTGGATTGTCCTTGATGTCACCAGGGAAGTATGCGGGGGCCACGACTATTGGCCGGGGAGTGTCATCGAGGTCCACCTTCGTCTCGACCACTACCAAGTTCGGACTTAAGAGTTCTAAAAGACGAACATGGTTAATACCTTTATTTAAGAGAATGTAGGTTTTTCGTGGCGCGGATCTTATATTACGGCGCGGCTGCACTACTTCCGCAGAGGCACGAGTTTCTTCCTCCTGTATAGGCTTGGGCTCCTCAACAGTTTCGGTGGTATGCATCTTGACTTGCCCAAACCTATAGTTCATGGTGTATACATTGGACTTATAGTCTCCAGACGGTCAGCGGCTTGACTAGCGGTGCAGTCCCGCCAGCCAAAATGGGTTAATTTTTTTTCTTTTAGCATAAGAGTAATGTTACCGGGAGAAAGGGTGGTCCATCTCCACAGAGATCCGCTACTTACAGATAAGGCTAGGTAATCCGAAGGACGTCAAGTAGAAGGACGGATACTCCGTTAACGACTGGACTATTTTTTAGACTGGGTCCTCAGCCAGGCTGATCCTCAGCACGCATCGTATGACACCTTGATCCGGCCCAGTAGTCATGTCCGGGGTTTTGGAGAAACTAACCTGGTAGCGAACGGATCGTGCAGGCCTTCCCACTATTCGCAACGTGTGGACCCGCCTGACACCTGACTAGACTTCCTGCTTCCACTCGAAAGGAACCTCAGGAAGAGAAGTAGGTATCAGGCCTTTCTTAGATATATATATTTCTACAAAATTACGTTACGTGAAGTTTCTTTATAATATTTAAAATAAATTTGTTCTAATTTTTTCTTTCATCTATCCACCACATCTTTTAGTTTGGAGCCCCAGCTGTGGTTGTTGTGATTAATATCGACTCGGTGGACTCATGAAACGTTGGGGTTCTAATTTGATAAACTGCGACTCCTCTGACGGGTGCCTGAAATTTGAGACGCATTCTCGGCTAGAAACTAAATTATTTAAATTTCATCGCACGGTTAACCGCTCCTAATCCTCGCTAATCTATAAAATAACGGGCATTATAGATCTTGTTGCTATTTCAGATACACCCACAAACCTCCAAGTTTAATTATTTTTGCGTATTTCAGCCGTTTGGTTACGGTACAGTCTATAATTTACAATATCATAATACTTTCATTTTTTAGCTTTCACTTTTTTCTGGAGGTTATCTAATTTCGCTCGTTTGGTTTTGGTATTCAGCCCTCGATAACACGCACTTTGCAGTTCGGCCTCAGGGATCGAACTGACTGTATACTTAAGCTTTGACTTGTTCGAATCCTCTTTTTTGAAGACACACCTATTGTATTAAGCTAATTTTTTTTCAAAGACGGCACTCGAAATACTCTCCCCCACTATTTCTAATCTGACCATAATATTCTGCTTTGCTGACATCAGATTCTGTTCGATTACTCTCATGTCATTACAACTTCATATAGCCAAAATCTAATTGACGATTTTTTTTTCTCTCTACGTCATCATTCGCAACACACCTTACATAAGTCACTGACGTTACTTTATAATAAAATAAAATTGAAATATTATTTTTTTTGTTATTGTATTTGATAGTGTTTTGGTAATGTAAATATTTTTGTTTGTTTTTGGTAATTTGCCTTTTTAAAAGGTGCACACTTTAATTCAGTAGCCGTCTTTTTCATTGTTTGTTCTTGAAAGTTCATCTTCCTCATGGGTTTTCTCTCTCACAAAATTTTGTTTGTTATTGTGGTTACTCATAGAAGAACCAAATAGCATTCTTTACAAATACAACAGGTTGCCGTTTCATACTGTTCAGAGAAGTTTGTCCTCGTCGACAACAATCATTTTGTTTTGCTCGCATCCAGAGAGGATGAACTCAACTCTGAAAGCTGAGAGCGTCAGTGTATATGCAAATCGAAAGCGTCAGCATCAAACAAATAATATACTGTACAAAGCTTATGGAAGAATTTCTCTCTCTAACGTCCGGAGTTATGATGCCTCGATCGGATCGATTCTATTTTCTCACCGACGTCGAGCTTACGATTTTTTTTTCAGAAATGTGTTGCCTATCCTTCGTCCAAAATACTTCGAAAATAATGAATTGGGTCCAAATTCTTCATGAAATGTAAACAACAAGTAGATTAGAAAGCAAAAACATAAAGCAGATCTTTGATATGCAAGCAAACGAGAACCACAATTCCGAACAAAAAGACACAACAATTTTGCCGCAAAAAAAACACGAATAGCAAAAACCCAGAAACGGCGGACATTACGTAAACAAATATTGTCGAGCGTCTGGGTTATTAATTTTGGGACGTCTTCTTTGACGCCTAGGAAGTTAAGATGCTGAAGCTTTCGATCTGCGTATACATTAAGTTGACAACTTTATACAGAAACCAATAACAATTTTACAGTTTTGCCGAACAATGTTCGTAGTGAAATATCCGCAATACAAAACAAGAACAAGAACTTACTGTGGTACCTAAATAAGTGCGTCGTGCGTTGCATTTCTCTCAAAATGAAATTGGAACACTCAGTTATGGAAGTGGCTGAAGTAAGCAACGTCTTGCGGAGACCACTTCGAATTTCCAATTTTGGCATGCGCTTCGAAGTGAAGTTGGAGGCAGATGTCAAAAAATGTTCATGTGCGTGTGAATGTTTACAAGCTTCTTGTGAGAACATGTTGACGCAACGCTGTTATTTCGGTTTAGCGCAGCGTCGTTTCTAAGCTGCAGTGATAAACGCAACGCAAGACGTACTTATTTAGGTACCACAGTTATAGAAGTCTACGCAACGTCAGAATGTTTTGATCAAATTCGATTTACGTATACTCAGTTTGGGCAGTCTTACACAATCCTTATCATACGGACGCATTCGTTATGACTGCAATTTTTTGTTCAGGGAAATCATTGGGCATTAGCTGACAAAGTTTGTCCATTGACCGACATTTGTTGCACGTGTAAACAAGGGATAATTGGTAGCTGTACTAACGAATGTCACCAACGAGTAATTTCCTTGGGTGTACCCTGGAACGTGTCTATTCGTTGTGCATTGCTGTTTTTCGCTAGTATAATAAAGGAGGCATTTATTAAATTTTCGTGGCAAATTTTTATCACGATATAAATATCTGCTGAAGAAATAATTGATATAAAATGGGAAAGGAGAAAAAACAGTTCACCATTGGTGATTTGGTATTTGCTAAAGTTAAGGGCTACCCAGCATGGCCTGCTAAAATTACCAAATATAACAACAAAAAATACAATGTATACTTTTACGGTACCGGAGAAACTGCTAATATTAAAGTAGAGGACTTGTTCCAATATGCAGAATGCAAGGAGAAATTCGCCACTGACAAAAATTTAAAACGGTCAAATTTTAGGGAAGCTATTCAACAAATCGAGGCCGCATTGAATGGTGAAGATTCAGCACCCATCGATTTGTTAGGTGACCCATCGATTTCTGGCGATATGTCTGGCGCTTATAACACAACAGGTAATGTTATAAATGAAACAATTGCAGAGGAAGACGATGCGCAAAAAAAATCGGCGGGTGAATCGCAAATGGAAGTTGTTGAAGGACCACCGACGAAAATATCACTAGATGATAAAGACGCAAAGCTAGAAAACTTGAATGAAATGGGTGAAGTTCCTTCAAAGACGTCAGCTGTTGCATACAACGATCAAGTAAGCCGAAGTGGACGAAAAATCAAGCAAAAAAAATATACTGATGGCTTGACTGAAACTCTGGCAACTCAGCATCCGCCCGCAAAAAAGAGGGTTCCAACTGAAGGTTAATTTGATATTTTTAATTTTTAAAACCAAATGAAATATTAATTACTCTCTTGAAGGTATTATTAGTGATGTTCGACAAAAATCAAAGAAAACGTACAACACAACAGTATCTTCAGACATAGCAGTTACCCTATCGGCAGCACATGTTCCAAACAAGTCAACTAACTCGCTTGAAGTTCAAAATAATCTCCTACTTGCTTTTGTGGCCCCTGCCAAATGCGTAGGCATTAAATTGGACTTTCAAAAGCCAGACGGTTTCCCCAGTATAGTTGAACGCCGTCAATGGGAAGAAAACGCTCGCAAAGAGGCCGAGGAGCTAAAAGAAAAACTCGAGACGGGCCAGATAAAATCAGACGCGAAGGACATTAAGGAACGTATAGTTATCAATCCATCGCGCACAAAAGTTAACAAGGAAGCCACAAATCGGTTTACTGCACAAATGATAGAACAGGAAGACGCACTCTTTGTCGAACGTGATTTCATACAGTTATCGCAACAGTTGCGTGAATGTCTTGGTTTAAAACGCGCCGATGTTGATCGCTGTCTAGATATTTTGAAACAATACAAGGAGTTCGAACTTACACAATTGATGCTTCTCCGTAACCCAGATTGTGTGGATATCATACGACGTTTGCGCCGATATGTAGGAAACTTAAAATTGTGGAATTTCAGCGCAGAAAAAGAAGCAGAATTTAGATCAAAGGCAGATATAATACGCACTGAAGCTACACTTATTTATAACAATTTCAAAAAGATGTTTACGCCTAGCAACGATCGTCATTTCATGGAAGAATTTTGCGATCAAGTTGAAATCTACAAGGAGAATACGAAATACATGAATCAAGAAAATCGCATTACTATAAGTGAAAAAACGTATAAGAACCTTTCGATCAATACACTCAAGAAACAACCGGTAAAGACGAAGGAAAGTAAAATAAAGGTGGAAGTAGAGAAGAAAATTAGAAATGATACCGATAGGAAGCCTTCGTCATCTCCTGTATCTGCTGCTGTTGAGGCTTAAATTGTTGCCTTCTCAGTATTAAATATTAACGGAATTCCTTGTATTATCCTTAGTGGTTTACATTATTAGAGAGGCCTGACACATTTTTTTAATAAATCTTGTTCACACAAGCTTTCATCAACTTCAATTAAACTAGTTGCTTTGTTTTGAGTTTTTTCAATTAGAATACATTTTAGAAAATCCATAAGTCCAATTTGGTTCTATTCACATGTTCATTATTCACATTTCAGAAAATCCATAAGTCCAATTTGGTTCTATTCTTCATGTTCATTTTTATACGCAATTTAGCTTTATGACATAAATTTTCTTATATATATTGAAGCATTATTTACTGTATGTACATACCATAAATAATAAGGATTGGGCAAGCATGCCTAACGGTATACAATTCTTTGCATTGTTTTGAGCGAACTTATATTTTCTACTGTTCCTGTAATTGCGACGAATATTGTGTATAAATTTGTTCGTAAACTTATTTGCAATACATTGAACAATAATAATACGGAATATGAAATTAATTGATTGGTTTCCTGTATTTAGAAATAAATGTTCAGTATGATATATATAATATATATTTCTACTAATTATCCCATGAATTATTAAATAATATAAATATCCTTACGACTACGGAATCCTATCTCGTCTTTACTTTCCTATGCAGCTTCTATCCATAGGTATAATGGTATATATTTAGAACTCAATACTCTAGTGGGCCGTCATAAGCATAGGAAGCAAATTTTAATGCGTTTATGAAGGTGAAAGAATGCATCACTAGGAAGAACACGACAGGTTAAACATGCCATTATTGAACCTTGTTAAACTTATTCACAAAGGACTCCACAGGTGCTTAAATGCATATCTAAACTGGCGATATCACCTTGCTAGTACAGAAGATTGACTGGCGAAGTAGTATTAGATAATGATATTACTGATTCAAGGACCACTGCGGTGTCCAAGCAATTGCTAAAGCAGTCAAGCTTTGTCGCTGGAATCTACAGTAGTGAAATCGAATATCGTGATAATATATTCGGCTGGGTCGCCGAAGGCTTCACTCGTTCACATCTAGTGGACTTTTCGATCCAATCTCTGAGCTTCAGGTAAAGCAAATCGTCAATGGGAAAATAAAAATGACTACTATTTGTGTAACGAATGCAAATGTGCAACTTTGCAATCGCGACGCTTTCGAACAGTGGGAGCAAGGTTCCTTAAGGGCATGTCAATTTGCAGCAACTCAAATGTCCAATCTTTTGAAGTTCATAGGTGTTGGCAACACGAGTTTGCTTGAAAACCGTTTCACCAGTTTGTGTGGGAGGAAGAAAGGCAAAGGTCTGCACCCTGGTGTAGAGAAATCTTGAAGCGAAAATCCAAACGGTTCCTTGGTTTCTGTTCACGCACATAAGTAACCTGTTATCAAGCGAAAGAAGAGCGACGTAGTTTACCGTACGTGTTTATATTTTCTCTCACTCTTGCTAATATTCAGTAAATTTCAGACACACACATTGTTTATGATTCACATGTTTATGATTTCTGATCGCAAACGATAAACTACGTGTAGCCATGATGGTTTCAAGATGCCAGCAGAGAACCGGTTTCAAAAAAAAACCTGCGTCGCCAACACCAGGTGTTTCCAGGGTCACCACATTTAATGTAAGACTATATCTCAAACTTTGCCCTTGAATTTTTTGTCCCCAGCATACTCCGAAGGCAATCATAAGGCCATGTCGGTCCTCTGGTTGGATATCACTGTTGTTTTAACCGGCACACGCCTTCCACAATTTAACCAAACCTAAAACTTTCAATATGATGAATTACCTGAGGTGATGACGAACGAACAGAGCTACTACTAGTACTCAGGTGACGCTGAAGGAATATATAGGTTTTGAAGTCGCCTGTAAGTGCGTATCACAAAAATGTCACCGTTTTTCAGATTCAATAGAGAAGTAAAGCAAGCTCATTAACCAGGACTAGTTGTTGACTGACCCCGACACACGATAGCTGCTTCCCTCGTTGTGTTAGTCATGCTATGTCCTGCGGCTCGAGGTCATTGATCTCACCGTGTTGGTTCTTAGTAAATATACTGAATCCTCGCACTTCGGATCCTACTGGAATCGGATTCATTACAATAAGATCATATTGTCTATTATGTTATTGTTTTATGCTCGGTTTCTTTTTAACTCTATTTCCCTACAACGTCAAGCATACACCAAGAAAAATATAAGACTAAATGATACATATATGTACATATGTAGATATTCTTTGAATTATATAAGTATTTTTCTTACTGGAGCATTTGTAATATCACATACACTATGAATTGTATTACCAAAGCATTAGTAATACAGTCCCTCTACTATATTTCCAAATATGAAGTATATTCTGCATTTACCGTTTACATTACGCACAAGGTCGAGATTTTTTTGTACATGTTGAAATAAATAAATTGGTAATATCTATAGCCCGTTGCTGTCAGTTAAATTATATTTTTTGTATGAAAGTTTTCTAAACGCGTTTTTCAATAAAATTGCAATACATATAGACCAAAATGTCTGCCTCAGAACTGCTGCCAGGAGTATCGTAATCGAAAGCTGTTCCAAATCTTAATTTCGACAAATCAGAACAAGTGATCACGTGTTTCAACTCGCTCTCCGATATAAACATTAAAGTGCAAGTATCGCTCCAATTATATATACATATATCGAATTCCGAACGGTTTACTTAGTAATCAATTTTCAATTAATAAAGCTACATACAATTATAACATTTTTTAATTCAAATTAAAGTATTGCCTAAAATTCATAATCATATTAAATACAAAATGCTTATGAATCAGTGTTAACATCATAAAATCAGTGTTAAACATTTTCAACCACAGCTGTTTGGGTCTTTTCAACCACGGTCGTTGATTCACTCTTAGGTATACTGTTTGTTGTAGAATGCGCTAAGCCACCAGTGTGTACATCCTCAATACCGTTCGACCTCAATTCCGTAGCCGCGTTTCCATTGTCCGAATCGTCATTCCCACCAGCTTTATTGTAAACAGTGGGATACTGCGTAAAGCATTCCTGCATAGAACGAAACGCCTCATAACAATCTGATCCTTTTGGTTCAGCATTACTATAGTGGAAACACGAAAACGCATCTCGAAACTGAACTCCGCAGGGACCTGTTGCCATACCACCTAAGCATGGGCAGCTCCAGTTGATTTCACCATTGCTAGTAATAAGTCCCTGTGGCGGGTCTGGTAAGGGCAATTCAATTGTACTTGGAACGGTATGATCTTCTTTTGTGACGAACATCAACTTGTCCTTTCCATAAGTTTTGCAGTACGACATTGACTTGAATCTTTTTTATAAATCTAATTCCTTGACGGTGTTTAAAATTTGGAAGCGACACGGTATTTGCTGAAAATAGCCAATCAGTGTTATAGCGATGCGTGTGTGTGTAGAATATTCTTCGTTTACTTTTAATAGTGCACGTTTATGTATACGGTCAAACTTTACTAATTCTAAATCAGTTTGTCCACCAATTTCACCAAATAAATCGTCTAATGACTTTTTGATGCTTCCTTGGAAATAAGCTGGAGTTAGTACAGCGTCGATTTCGTCTCTTAACTCTCTGTTCGAATTTTTAAGAATTAAGGATTTTTGCGAGAGCTTATCGATTTATACTCACAATTCAACTTCGAAATAGTAGTAATTGACCATAATTTAGTTGCAAATTAGCAACTTTCCAAGGCAACTCAAACTCAAACTCTGAACAATAATTTCAAATCCTTATGAGGTAATGCCTCAACCAAAATAAACGAATGCAGACGTAACGAATAAGTGCGAATACGCCCGTAAGCAAAGACTACAAGACCGAAAAGCAAAACCCATCTATGGAACCTAAAACAGTGCGTTGCGTTGCTGTCAACACGCAGTCTTATGGAAGTGGTTTCGAATTACCAATTTTGGTATGCGGTACGAAGTGATGTTGGCGGCAAAAGTTAAAAATTGTTTATGGACGTGTGAACAGAGGTTGAAACTTTTATAACTTTTATCAAAATAGTCTTTTCAATAACTTTTATTAATGACTTTTTATAATAAAAGTAACAAAATAACTTTTATCAGAGACTTTTATTTTTAAACTTTAACTTTGTTTTTAACTTTTAAAATAAAAGTTCAAAAGTTATAACAATAACAACAATTTTTTTGCTCACGTATAGTTATCGAGTTATTGAAAATCTTGTCGAAATAATATCAAAAATCTTATCACTAGATCTCCTAAACTATCAAAGTTATACATATAGGGTCGATACCGTTATAAAGGAAATTGAAATACCTTTTATTTATATCAAATAAAATTATGTAAACAACCATTACTTTTGGAAAATTTTTATGACTTTTATACTTTTTTCCTCCATTTATTAATATTTTACTAAGAAAAATTTTAAATTCTTGGCAATATCCGCCCCCTTTTTAAGGGCGTTTAGGATTTATGGGCAGTTCAAAGTTGAAGAAGATCATCCAATTAAAGGTCAATATTTCAGGTATTGCTAAGATACAGTTACATACGAGATGTCGTTGAAAAGGTTCTTTAATTGTCTTCATTGGCATACATCATTTTGCCTCACAGGCGTAAACTTTAGAATTTATGAGTACTTTTATCTAAATGTGGACATTTGTTGTTATTGGCCGTTAAATTGTGTTGTTTTCTCGGAAATGGGATCATGAAGGTACGTTTTACCTTTAAAACGGTACATAAGTTGTTATACTTAGGATTGTATTAATAACGTAAGTCAAAATCGTTACCTTCATTATTCGCTTAAATTTTAGTTACACCAGAAATACTTTGTTTATGTATGTCTAACGCCATTTAATAGTATTCTTAGGCCAATTTTTTGGTGAGTATGCGTCCTCCGGCCGAGCTTGTTCATTATAACAACAACCAAGTTAGTATGTCCAACACCGACTACTCAGTAAAACAGTATTTTTAGGCCAAATTTTTGGTGCAAATGCGTCCTCCGGCCTTCTGCATACGAGCGCGCTTATTCATTATAACCCTTATGCCTTGAACACATAGAAAATCGCACGACGAATTATTCGGTGCGAACTGTCAAAATTACACGGCCTCTTATGGGAAACGAGAAAAAAATAAAATTACGTCGCTGCCTCTGCTTGCAGTGCGATTTATTCGCAATCTTTTTTTTTCTGATTCTGGCAAAATCTCAATTTATTCATGGCTTATCGAATTGTTTAGAGTTGACCGAGGCGTAGCTGATTCAAGTGAGTGATTTTTTATTCGTTTTTCTTAATTAAAAGCACATTTTCTGCATTGTTTTTTCGCTGTATCTCTTGGAAAAAAAAAAAAAGTGAGTGATGGTCTGGCCTAGTGGCCACCGTTGTGGCGGCGGATAAGAGGGGTGAGTTCACCATTCCGCGTCGTCGTGCATATGTCAACCCATTTTTGCCTAACTACTCTGTTTTTCTAACTCCCTATAAATTCGGTGATCAGCTTAATTGCGTAAAAATTGCAAAACTGCTCTATTCAAAGTTCAAAAATATTGAGATCTTTTATATTTCGAAACGCAAAGTAAAAATCTTTGCCAAAGAAATGGCCACTGCCAACGCTTTACCTTCAGACACAGATCTAAGCAAAATCTTTAACGTTTTCATAAGTCTGACGACTGTGAAGTCCGAGGCTATGTTCCCATTCCTTCTGAATACACTGAAGAAGAAGTCTTCACACAATCCGTCTGCAAAAATATGGCACAATACGGTCAGATCTCTGAATTCTGCAAGGTTGCAGAGGTCAGAAGGTTGACGTACAAAAACCAAAACAATGGTAGAGTTCTACCTTCCAACTCTATCATTGTCTGTTTCTCCGGTTCCATCCTTCCCTCACACCTAAACATAGACGGTGTCAATTTCCCGGTATCACCCCTCAGAGAAAGGGTTCAACAGTGTACTAAATGCTGTAGATATAACCACTCGGCCAGATTTTGCTCCAGAGCACAAACCATATACCCTTCTTGTGGCAACTCACACGACCCAGACTCGTGTCCCTACCACATTAAATGTGTTAACTGCGGGGGTGACCACCCAGCCTCCTCGTCTTCCTGCCCTATTTTTCTGAAAATTAAAAAACGCTTGTCCGATAAGGCGGCAGCCATAAAACCTAAATTGACAACCTCCTCTTTTTCCCAACCCCACACTTAGGCATCAATCTTCACTCCAAGGCCTCTTGACTTTCCCCCCCTTCCCCCAACTAGTCCGTCTCATCCTATAGCTGCTCTCCCTGTCACGGCTCATAAGAGACCTCATATCGCCGTCTCTCCCCTCCTTCACCCTGTCTGTCTCAAGCCTGTCGCATGTCCTCCCCTCACATCTCAAGCCGATCTGGATGACCAATTCCTCCATATTTTAAAAGAAGTTAATGACATAGATTTCTCCTCAACTAGCGCAATGCAGATACTTTCCTCTGAAATCATAGCTACTCTGGATACAAACGACTCCAACTCCCGCCTAAGTTCGTCCGTATTTAAGAGCATCTTTTCCTCAATTCTCGATAATATCAACGATGCAAATGAAAATATGCACTAATTCCCTCACTAATTTCCAAGTTGCACGCTCAAAAGGCTAACGTCCCCAGTTTGCCTGAGCTACTGACCTCCAACAACATCGATATTTTCAAAGCCATATTTCAATACATCAAGGACGCAGACATCATCATATAACCCCAAGCTATAATCTTGAATTCGCACCTCCTCTAATAGCTTTCTCCTTTATTAAATTCCACCCTACGCCTTTCATTTCCAGTCTCTCACTTTCATCTTTTCATTGTATTTTCTCCTTTCATATTCTTATTATAACGTTTACGAAAAAAAAAAAAAAAATAAGAACTACACAAAAAAAAAAAAAAAAACTCTACACAGGTAGAGTATACGCTAATATAAAACAAGAAAACTAAAACATCATATATACAAGTTACTTTCAAGATCCTCGAAGGAACTCAACATAAACCTTTAGGTTTAAGGAGCTCCTTTCCAATCCCAAATGTGGTCTAGGAAGACCCACATTTCCAATGATGATGATGATAGAATGTAGCTCAGCGACAATAGTACCTGCATCTTGTCAAAATTACACAGGCTCTTATGGAAAACGAGAAAAAAATAAAAGGTAGCCGCTGCCTCTGCCAATGACGGCGACAATTTTGGAAAATTTTCCAATTTTGTCGCTGTCGCTGCTCTTGTTCTCCTTCTCTTTATGATTGTTTACATGGTATTTGACATTTGAGTTAATATTTTGAGGTAAAATCGTACTGTGTGAGTTTTTATATGTTAATTGTATTAAATTAAGCTTTATTTATCTATTAGTTTTTATTTTCAGAATGGATTTTGCGGATTTAATTTTGTAAAAATTAAAGCGTCTCAGCAGCGCAGATTTTGGACAAGATGCAGCTACTATTGTCGATGAGCTACATTCTATCTGTTTACAGCATTATTCATGAAGACAAAACGATGCGCCTAACACCGGTGTCGATTTTGCGGACCCTTTTAACATAAGGAATTATACCGGACTTGATTTTAATTATAATGCTTAATTACTAAAGTCTACGCGTGTATCTTTATCTGTTTTGCAACAAAGGCTAGCAGTGATCCGAGCACGGCCGCTTTTCTTGTGGCCTTTTCACGTTTCACAGAGCGCCGAGGCTGCCTTGCAAAGGTATATTCCAACAACGGGACTAATTTCGTCGGCGCCTTAAAGTAGCTCAAACAAGAATTTAAGAAGTTTCTTGTTTGAACCCGTGACATCAATGCTGGTGGCAGTTCATCCCCCCTGGTGCTCCTCACATGGGAGGACTCTGAAAAAACATCTGCGCAAAGTCGCAGCGTCAAAATTCACGTTTGAAGAGACTCTCTTGAGTAAACCCGAAGCAAGCCTCAATCACGACCCCTTCATTCTCAAACTGAGGACCTCATCGTTACTGAGGCAATCACGCCTTACTACTTCCTAGTAGGCGGCCCTCTGCTCGCTCAGGCCGAGCCCGAGAATCCTAACAACCCGCTCTCCATTCTCAACCGATGAAGACGTGTCCAAGCACGTGTCCTAGAACTTCTGCCACAGATGGAAAGCGGAGTATTTGCATGAGCTTGCGCGTCGAACTAAGTGGAAGAATCTGCATCTCAAACTCCAATCCAACAACCGGGTTGTTGTCCGTGACGACAATCATCCTTTTCCGTCCTGGCGGCTGGCCGATGTCCGAACGGCTAACGGCCCTATTTCATAATATCCTATCCTATCCAAGTATCCTTAACTTTCATGTCTCGAGTTGTTGATGCCTTTTTTCCACAGATCTAAAATGAAACTTATACGCCGCCAAAGCCCCGATTTTTTTTTTTTTTTTTTGAGGTGGGAAATGCGTTTACGCACATCAGCGTCCCTGCATGAACCAGGTCTGCCGATAGTGTGGGATTCCCTCACTTGCGCACTACCCACTAAAACCGTCCTCTTTCTTTAGGGAATAGTCGAAGCAGACCAGAACGCGTAGACCCTTTTCGCCCCCACGTGCTTTGGTCAGTGCAGGCGGCTGAACGAGTCGAACTCCCGCTTTATGACCATGTACCTTGTCAACGCAAGTGCGTTCTTAAACCATGAATCCCAGCGTCGAACGTCATCGTTAAGACCATTCACGATGAGCCTTCTGGCTGCCACCGTCGGACCCCCGATACTGGCGAGAACGGATGATGGCTCCGCCAGCCGCTGTACCTTCGGCCCCACCGAATCCGTGCCCTGCGAGGAACCGTACGACGAAGAGGTGCTGGAGCTGAGCACCTCATATACCTCAGAAGAAGAGGATGCCGCTCTACAACTCTCGCCAGGGCCTGTCAGGAGGAGGCTCTACACTAATTCCCACCGGCGCCGCTCGGAGCCACGGCCCTCAAGCGCCTTGATGGTACCTGCGGCGAGCTTGTCCCGCAGAATAGCGGTAGCCCTCCAAAGACCTTATCTCCTTGTGCTGCGTGGACGTGAGCAATCCGACCGAATCGACGTTGCTCGACAGGCAGGAGCCACGCCATCAACCACGCGGCGCCCTTCGCAACGGCGAGGGCCCACGTAACCCGTCTGCCGAGTTGTGGCAACCTCCGGCACCGCGCTCGGCAGGCAGAAAGAGGCGGCCCCCACGACGCCCCTATGGCGGAGCGTGCACCCTCTTCGTCAATGTGGCCGATTCCTTGGTCGTTCGCGGATTCTGTCGGGACACATCTGTGTTAACTGCCTGCCGTGCTCCTACATCACCAACCAATGCACCAGCTAACGTCGATGCACGGCCCACCACTCCACGCTACATATCTAATCCACCCCCGGGCTGAGGAGCTTGGCCACCGATCGCCAAGCTGCCTCTCCTGCGATCCTCCACCCATACACTTCCATAACTAAACATGCTCCTTGGCCATTTTAATTGTTTTTTCGGTAAATATGTATACAAACAGGTATATATAAACATGTAAAAGTAAGATTTATTATCATTATCAAGCCTTTCCTAACGTTTTGGCTAGGTGTGGCTTTTTGGCCATGAATGTATTGAAGTACGTATTTTAATAATGCAAGCAATTGTCTTAAGTTAAAGGCTAAAATAAATAAAAATTATAATCCTTAACTTTATATTTAATACATACATAAAAGTATTTTGTTTCGCTAAACTATTATTATTATACTTCATTACATTATATTATCACTATAATGGTAATATTACTTAAATTATATTTTGCATACTTAAAAATGTTATTCCTGTGCGTCTCCTATCCCTTCAGGTAATATGGCGAATGTTGCTTCCGATTCTGGTAAACATGGTGAATCATAAATTTTACATATCCGTGTATCGCCACGACCCTTCCGTAAATATAAACGTGTTGTTGAAGCATGAGCAATTATATTGCCGCCAATTGGTTTTTTGGTATCAGCAGCAAACATAGAACTGCCATCAACCTGAGCGACTACCTGATTTGTTATAACAACAGCAACTCCAAACTATATGGGATGAAGAAATATTAGCAAACATTCACAATTCTAATTCGATATTTGAATTTTAAATTAATTCTATTTTTATAAAAATACGGGCTTATATCTGAATAAATACTTCAAACCTACACAAAATGTAAGAATTTATTACAAACTGTTATTATATGTCAACTTTAGAGATCATACTAAGATATCTCGTTTACCTCGTCAGCTAACCGCAGTAATAAACGAAGGAAACGTGCTAAATGCATTTGTCTAGCAGCCAATTCTCCGCGTCCAAAGTAGTCTGTACGATACAACGCTGTAGCGCTGTCAACAATAATCAACGCATATCTTAATGAAAAAATAGAGCAAATGTAAATGTAATTAATTACAATATATACACAAAATTTACTTTACCTTGATTCTACCATCATAGCAGCAGCCATAGTCAGCAACTGCGTCTGGTGATCTGTATTGTAAGCACGAGCGCAAGCAACATTGTCCAGAACCTCTTCTTTTACTAATTTGTAACGCTCCGCAACGGCTGACAAACGCTCTGGTCGAAATGTACCTTCTGTATCGATATATAAACATTTTCCTTCTCCACCATTCTGACTAATGGGCAGCTGGCAAGTTACTGCTAACGTATGGCATAACTGCGTCTTCCCCGAACGAAATTCTCCAAACATTTCTGTAATCGAGCCCGTTTCAATACCACCACCCAGCAACTTGTCTAGCTCTTTGGAACCCGTTGTTAACACTATAATCTCTGAGCGCTTCTGAAAGAGAAAAGTTGCAGTTGTGAAGCCCATGGGTACAAGTTTAGAAGCTTCCAGGAGTAATTTGTCCACTTTAGCATCTGAGAATCCCTTGATTTGCAAAAAGTGTTTTTTAGGCGAAAAAGCAACAGCCTCGACAGTAAAAAACCCAGATTCTTGTAGTTTTTTTACATCATTGATTGTAATGCCATTTCCCTATCAGAATTAATAAAAGAAAATATTTTAAACCTTTTTAATTAACTTAAATATTTTAAACATTCCCACCATGTATATGTACCTACCTCCAATTTCGCAATTGGAATTGGTCCAAGTTCTTCATCTAACTCTATATCGTTTTCTGTAGTTGTTCCTGTAGAGGAACTTACCTTTCCCGTTATATTTTGAATATCAAAGGTATTCATCTCACACAAAAAATTAATCTATTTTTGGAGTTGTGTGGCTCCTTTTCTACATGTTTTCATCACTGCTTTCCAATCACCATTTGAATGAGCTACATTACTGAATTAATTGTAATTGTGGGCAAACATATTTTTTCGTTTAATGTCGTAAAGTCGTATGCACACAAGAATTATAGAATATGAATATGGATAGCTAGACGTGGTATCTTTTGAAACTGTTTCACTACTGTTTTGTCGACACCATCGGTGGCTACACACTGTGGTTTCTCATTTGGTTTCAAAAAGTCATAAACATGCGATGCCAATGTGTATGTGAAATTTACTGAATATCCAAATGTTGGCCAAATTGAGAGAAAATATGAACAGGCGTTCGACAACCTACGTTGCTCTTCCTTCGTTTGATAAATGCTTACTTGTGTGCGTGAAAAGAAACTGAGAAACCGTCTAAATTTTGGTTTCACAAATTCTCTACACTTGATACGAAAGTTTAGACTTTTCCTTTTCTTCCATATCAAACAGCGTTTTGGTTCGTCTTGCGTTGCGTTGATCAGTGCGTCTTAAAAACGACGCTGCACTAAACCGATATAACAGCGTTGTATGAACATGTGTTCCGACAAAAAGTTTTTAAACATTCATGCCTTAAACACAATCAGTGACGCATGGCGCAGATTCAAGGTAATCATTTTCGGGAAGCAGAAGTATGAAATGTCAAAAATTTGACATTAGATATTTAATAAATACAATTCTATACAATACATTACATTTTTATTATTAATAATAAATACAATTCAATACAATACCAAATTCTCAAAGTTTTTCTGTCTTCAAATTCTATTAGTTTAGCTGTTTAAAGCAATGGAGCGCACGAGCGCAATGAAGGCGATGCAAGCATTTCTGCAGCTTAGCGAATTGTGTTGGCATGGCTTGCAGAGCATATTTGAATCCCATGGAAAAAATACGTAGGAGGTGGTGGGTTCGCCCACTTAACCTATCGAGAGATGTCGCTGGCTTTTACGAAGTTGGTACGAAACCGCTTATGCTAAGCGACGAAGAACATTTCTTCAAGGCAACAAGGCTAGATTGTGCCAATTTCGAATGCTTGCTAGTTCTTCTCAAAGAGAAGCTCGTTTGGAACTCGCAACGCAAACCAATTTCACCCGAAATCAGGCTGTCCATAACTCTGCTGTATGCCGTCACAATCAACAACGATTAAGTACATTTTTAATGAGTTTTAAATTTTCAGATACCTGGCGCAAGGGTGCAATGTTCAAGTCCTTGCCTGGACTCATAAACTGGGCATTTCAACGGTCCGTAGAATCATCTACGAAACGTGTGATGCACTATGGACTGAGTTGCACGGAGTTTATGTAGCGCCTCCAAATTTGAGTGATTGGGCGAAAAATGCAGAAGTGTTTTACTTAAGCACTGGATTGCCCAACTGCATAGGAGCTATCGATGGAAAGCACATCAGCATTATATGTCCCAGAAGAAGCAGCTCGCTCTATTATAACTATAACCGGTTCTACAGCATAGTTCTGATGTCAGCCTGTGATGCCAATTACTGCTTCACATTTCTTGACGTTGGGGCTTTGAGAAGCCAGAGCGATGGAGGCGTTTTCCTGCGCAGTGCATTTGGGAAAAGAATTTTAAATGCCACGCTACCAGTTCCACCAAATCGTCCGATGCCAGGCTCCTCGGAACCATTTCCGTTTTTCTTTGTCGCGGACAGCGCATTTCCTTTAAAAGAAAACATAATGCGGCCATATCCTGGAATTCGTTTGTCGGCGGACAAACAACATTTTAACAAAATTTTATCCCGTGCGCGTGTGCGTATAGAAAATACGTTCGGCATTCTTTCAAGCCGTTGGCTAGTTCTTCGGTTGCCCATACATGCCAAGCCGGACAGTGTCGACAAAATTGTTTTAGCCACAATAGTACTGCATAATTTTCTGATGCTGAAAAAAGACACGAATTATTTTAATGTCGAGGATCCAGAATTTTTCTTCCAATCGATATTATAACATATTTATAATACATTTAAATAATATATAATAATAAATAAATAATAATAATAATAATAAAGAAAAGCAACATAAATATACTCACAAAATTTTACAGCTGCTGAAATAGAAACAATGAAATGTTTAGAATGAAAACTAAACAAACACAAACCAATAAGAAGGACAACAACGCTTTTGCATCCGTCAAAATTAGAATTAGCTCGAATGCGAGATGCGTAATTTCGAAGCAAAATGAAAAGCAAACTTTTTTCTCGATCTCCATAAGAGCCCGTGTAATTTTGACAGTTAAAAATGAATCTTGCGTCTTTGATTGTGTTTAAAGGCCCAATTATAATATGCTTAACCGAGCTTACGCCAGCTTAAGCAAACGAGCGATAACACAGAAATTGTATCTCGCAATTATAATGTGCATAACGTCGTTTCGTTAAATTTTCGTTAAATTTATTTTGCTTAAGCAAGGAGCGCAACAGATCGCACATTGCTTACGGAATCAGCTGATTTCAAATTTTGAAAGCAAATAAAGCTCAAAACACTAAAGTTCACATAAGCATATTATAGCCAGTCTTCTGCATTTGATATGCAGTTCGCTCAGTTCTGAGAGTTGCGTATGCCAGTGTAAGCATATTATAATTGGGCCTTAAGGCATCACACGCGCATGAACATTTTTTAACATCTGCCGTCAACTTCACTTCGTAGCGCATACCAAAATTGGAAATTTGAAGTGCTCTACTTCAGTGCGTCAGTGCGTTACTTTTTCCAGCCACATCGATAAAGCGGCTTTCAGGCCGCTGCTGTACTGCCTGTACGATTTCTTGTACAACTTGCTGCTCTCAGAAATTGTACGATAAATACTGCATTGTGGAGCGTTCACACGTTCAAGCAAGTTTTACGATTTCATTTCTTCGTTGCTGTCGATTGATAAACATCAACGAAATGGACAACGCAATTCTGGCAGCCATAATAATTGATGAGGAGCTTCCGAAGTGGCATTTTTATCAATTTCTCTATATTTCATAAGAAGACATTCATAAGCTTTGTCTTTCAAATGCTTCTTTTTATATTCATAACTCTTCACTTTCCATAGTTCTGGGAAAACTTTCTAGATATTTAAAAATTCCTTCCAAAAATTCGTATGCATGTCGTCCGAACACTTCGAGCACATGTTTCAAATGACATTTGCACGAGTCGTCTTGCCTGCGTTCACACGATCAAGCAAGTCGGCAAGCAGAGTAAGTTGGATGTCAAAAACCAAAACAGTTTTGATTTTCATACGACTTGACCTTCAACTTGTAGCGTTCACGCATACTACAAGTAGTCAAGCATCACCAAATGTTACAACAAATCGTACTGTGTGAAAGCCGCTTAAGAATGCGTGTTCCAATTTTAGTTTGACAGCAACGCACCGCATGACGCACTTATTTATGTACCACAGTATACTGTGTTTTGTTTTTTCAAGTGGCGTCACTCCGGGAACGAAAAGGCATTTAACGTAGACGTACGCTGGAAAAAACTTAAGAATCATACGTTTGGGTCGATTTCGACCCCTCATATATTTTCTGTCCAAATTAATAAATCTTTTTGGGAAAACAGAGAAAAAGAGTGAAAATATTTAATTATTTCTTGCAAGGCAGGCCAGACAAACATTCCTGTTATTGTCCATAGTAATGTTATGGACTTTTAGGCCTTCAACTAAATCCAGGACAACTCTTTTCCTAGATTTTGCGCTGGCTTTGCTCTTGGTTGCTTGCCTAAATAGAGTTGTAAAACGCTAATAGAGTGAGCTACGCATTTCAAAATACATCGCATTTTAGTTCGTTTATCCCATTAAAAGAATGATATATAAAAAAGATGTATTTTTATATTTACAGATAATTGTTCGAAACAACCGGTAACCCCGATTAACCGTGATGGCCAAAGATCAGTCTATTGTTTTTTGTTTGCAATGTTTTCAAATTGTTTGCTTCGATTAACCGTGATTACCTCTATTATCCATGATGGCAGAATTTTTTTTTATTAACTTCAGGTTCATACATACTCGTACATACAATATAATAAACATGAAAACGGGGAATTCCCTTCCCGTTCTTTTCCCTTCTTTGCAGACGACAAACACCAATGTTCACTTGTGAAATAATGAAAATATTAAAAAAACTGTATAATCAAAATTGTTATTCGATTAACCCTGAAAATCGATTATCCGTAATGCTTCTGGTCCCGACCATCACGGAAATCGAAAACCCAGTATGCCGGCTTGAAGGTTCAGACCAAGATTATAAGACTGGTAACTTCTCTTATTTCCTGAGAAAGCTCAAAAAAATGTCCGTCCGCGTGTTCACATACAGTGTATGTGAATTTTATGGTGAAATTGTCGAGTTGTTGCAAGCTAAAACAGGCTATCACAAAGCATGATATCTGAAAAGGTAAACAGTTTTGCTTTGTTACCACACCGCAACAAAATTATCCGGTGAGGGGCAGGGATGCCAATGACAACTTTTTTACTAATTATTTTTTTGGTTTTTAAGTAAACATTACTAGAAAAACAACTTTGCATTTAAGAGTTCTCGGGGTTTTGTCGATTTCTAAGCTGTTTGGAAATATTAAAAAGTTATGTAAACTTATTTGTTTTTGTAATTTTTCAATTCTCTGTTATTTAAATTAAAATGTGTTAACACAAATAAATTTTCAATTCATTTATTTAAATTAAAATTAGTTAAACATAAACAAATTCTCAATTCATGCATTTAAAATTAAATCCATTTAAATTAAAGACCAAAAGAACTAGGCATAAATGCAGAATAGCTGCCAAGCTCAGATTTTGTTCATCTATTTTTTACCGTTACCGTTTACCTTTCCAACAGTATTTCGTTAGTTCCGCTACCTCTCTTAGTTTATGAGATAAGTAACTTTTATTAAACCATTTATTTGTCCTTCAAACGGTCATAAATCCAAGATGGCTGACCAGCTCCCGATAAAAACAAGCCACTTCCGTTCCTGATGGCCACAACTAACGGTAAAAAAAAGATGAACAAATTCTGGCAGCTATTCTGCATTTATGCCTTTTTTTGAAGTCGCTCACGAAATGTTATGAGTCTTGTAGTCTTTAATTCTTACCCATTGTTGGGCTCACCTTCAAGGGTGATGCCTTAAACACAATCAAAGACGCAAGACGCAAGATTCAAGGCAGCGAAGCAAGAAATGGCTCGGATTTAAACCAAATCATTTTCGGGAAGCAGAAGTATGAAATGTCAAATATTTGACTGTAGAGAACAATAGATTCATTCTAACCAAAATTCTCGAAGTTTATTCGAAGTTTTTTATTTTTATGTATATTAAAATATATTTAAAATACATTGAAATAATATATTATACAGAATAATAATAAAAAAAGCAACAGAAAAACACTCAGATAATTTTACAGCAACTGAAATAGAAAAAACAATGAAATGTAAACAAACACAAACAAATAAGAAGAACAAGAACGCTTTTGCATCCGTCAAAATTAGAATTAGCTCGAATGCGAGATGCGTAATTTCGCAGCTAAGCAGGGAAGCAAAATGGAAAGCAAACTTTTTTCTCGATCTCCATAAGAGCCCGTATAATTTTGACAGTTAAAAATGAATCTTGCGTCTTGCGTCCTTGATTGTGTTTAATGCATGAGTTGCAATGTTTAACTCAAGTGTGAATGCACCCTAACTGAAGTATGAATGCAGCCTGAGATATAGACACGCACCAATGCGATTGATATATCAGAGTTGGTTTAAAGTTGTATTGACAACATCATGACTTCAAGTGAAATAACATAATAATATTGTTTCTAACGAAGGTTTATTAAAATTTCATCCAGTAGCTTCGTTTGTATGTTCCCTTTATGAAAGAAGTATTTTGCATTTATTTTGTCTTTAATAATTGCAATTCGAGTTGGTTGGCTTCTGTTGGTTTAAAGAGCTTAAAAATAAGTATAGTAATGAATTATTTTGCTACAATGCAGTAAGTGCTTGTTTTAAAAATACAATAATTAAGATTACTAAATATAAACTCAGAGTGAAAGCCTTGCAGATCGCGGAGTTAATTTTTATCTACGAAGACAAACAGTATTAAAAATATTAATCTTGCCAGCGGCAAGCACGAACTACTTGACGTAATTTGAAAAGTTGAAATAAATGTGAAATAAAAAGGAATAGAGAATTAAAAGAACGCAGTATTTGATTGAATATTAATACATAATTAATAACCAAACCAAATTAACGTGTGAATAAATGAAATGTGTAATATTTAAATAAAAGTTTCTTTTTTAAAGAATTATTTAATATATAAAGTACTGCATATTAAACATTGGGTTTACTAAAAAGCCCCACGGCAAGGCAGTATGGATCCAATTGGTGACAGCGTGGCCACATTCAATCTATCCAACATTGTTACTGTTACTGGTACTACAACGAAAACCGCTGCAGTCGCTTTGACTGCGAGTGGGAAACCAAAAGAGAAGAGAAGGTGAGCGTAATAGAAGACATCAAATATTAGGGCTTATTTCTGAACAACGAACGTTCCGTATATCGAACGTTATGGTTTGTTATATTCGCTTTAATTGCTGTCCATATTCCTGTTCAGTGTAAACTACGCTCAGAAGCGTAAATTAGTTTTCTTACTATTTTACGACGGTTTACACACTGGTTACTGTTTATCGAGATTTTGATACCTTAAGGTTAAGGGTATATTTTACACTTTGTCACGAAATGTGTAACTCATAGAAATTGAGAAGATAGATGTAGAAAAGTATATACATACATACATATATTCTTCATCAGCGTCACCTCCTGAGTCGATTTAGCCATGTCCGTCCATGTGTCTGTTGAAATCACGATCACAGAAGAAATTTTGCAGAAATATTCTTTGTTATTGTGTGTAGGTTGGTGTTGAAAATGGGCAAAATCGATCAACGATCACGTCTATTTTTAATTAGAAATGTGATATCAGCGTTCGTTCTTAAGTTACGACAACAAAATTCATTCCTAGGTATAGAGTAGCAGTATCCGTTAACATGCCAAATATGGGCGTGATCCGCCTACTTTTAGGTTACAGCAAAAGAGGGTCTTAAATGGTTATATTGTTAAATATATAAAATTCCTGAATAAAACTTTAGATACCTTATTTTCCAATAAAACATAAAAGCAAAACTGGGCGCGGTCCGCCCACTTCTACACTACTTATGCAGTATATTTTTATTTTATTTATTTATTTATTAGGTATAAACTAAGCATATTGCTTTATAGTTTGAAAGAACATTCAAAATAAGGGCAAGAATTGTAGAATCTTTTGTTTAGTTAAATAGGCTGAGTCGGAGAAATTAATGACAGGATATACAGTATTAAAATCGACACAAGCGTTCCGAAGAGGTTCATGCTGTTGATGTGCAGATCTGCTGAAGCTTAGCTGAAGCGGTTCATATCGCCTCAATGTGCGGCAAGGAACGTTAAGATGGATGACAGCTCAGGGAAATATAATAAAACCGGTAAGAAAGCTATATTCGGCCTGGCCGAATCTTAGATACCCTACACCTAAAAGTTTGGTGTGGGGGTGGCGGTCCACTCTGGGCGGCAAAATGTCGGGGGCGGCAGTTATGGAAATCAAGTAACTTATTGAATTCTAGGAATTTTTGGGGCTGCAAGTTGATTAACCGTCCCGGGCTCCATGCGTCCTAGCTGTATAAATAGTAGGCGTGGTCATTACCTTTTTCAAAACAAAATAACTATCTTAGTTGTTTTATTATTGTGTTCATTTAAACTTTATTTCCGTGGTAATAAACTTGTTTTCATACTGCTGTATATGTACTACTGTATATGTAGTGTAAAAGTGGGCAGACCGCACCAAGTTTTGATGTAATAATGTTTTTTCGGAAAACAAGTTGTTATCTAAAGTTTTATTCATCAAGTTTATATATTTAACAATACAACCCTCTTTTGCCTGTGTAACCTAAAAGTGAGCGGATCACGCCCATATTTGGCATATTAACGGATAATGCTACTCTATACTCAGGAATGAAATTTTAATGAATGAATGTTATCATAACTTTAAAACGAACGCTGATATCACATTTCTAATAAAAAATAGGCGTGGTCGTGGACCGATTTTTCCCATTTTCAATACTAACCAATACTAACAATATATCTGCAAAGTTTCATCACGATATCTTCATTGGTTTTCCTGTGATTGTGATTTCAACAGACAGACAGAGACAGACAGACAGATAGACGGACGGACATGTCTAAATCGACTCAGGAGGTCACGCTGATCAAGAATATATATACTTCTCTATACCTATCGTCTCTATTTCTATGCGTTACACATTTCGTGACAAAATGAATATACCCTTATCTTAAGGTGTAGGGTGTAAAAATAAAACTACAAAAAATAATAAAACTACTAAGCGAATTATTTTGTTTGAAAACAGGTTGTTAAACAACGAATATGCCTACCATTTATACAGTGGTGTAGATAGGACTAAGTGCGTGAAGTTAAATTCGTAAATCCGACGATAACTTAGCAAAGATCTGAACCCAAAACGCGAATACGAATTCGTATTTTCTACCCATTCCAAAGTAATGGCTTCAATTGTAGCGCTCTTTTGTTCAACGAAATATATATTTTGAGCAACAAATTTACATATTTCGAGAGAATAATATATATACTTCAAAGATTACGCCTACTTTTGAAAAAATTTTAAAATTTGTGGAAGTGAGGTGTCTCCCACGGTGAAGCTTCTTCCCCAATATTCAGCGATAAGTTTTGTTCTACGAAAAACATAACTTGGCCAAGTGGAATATAAGGTTCGATAGCCTACTCCAATACCTTTCAGAATCAGTAAAAACTTTTAGTGCACTCGGAAGGGTTTGGTCACCATGGTCATTTGAAGTTGGCCTTACCCAGTGCAATTGTGTTATCTTCATGATTTTTCAGCGAAAAATTGTCTTCAACGAAAAACATAACTTGGCCAAGTGGAATATAAGGTTCGATAGCCTGCTCCAATATCTTTCAGAATCAGTAAAAACTTTTAGTGCACTCGGAAGGGTTTGGTCACCATGGTCATTTGAAGTTGGCCTTACCCAGTGCAATTGTGTTATCTTCATGATTTTTCAGCGAAAAATTTTCTTCAACGAAAAACATAACTTGGCCAAGTGGAATATAAGGTTCGATAGCCTACTCCAATACCTTTCAGAATCAGTAAAAACTTTTAGTGCACTCGGAAGGGTTTGGTCACCATGGTCATTTGAAGTTGGCCTTACCCAGTGCAATTTTTCATGATTTTTCAGCGAAAAATTTTCTTCAACGAAAAACATAACATGGCCAAGTGGAATATAACGTTCGATAGCCTACTCCAATACCTTTCAGAATCAGTAAAAACTTTTAGTGCACTCGGAAGGGTTTGGTCACCATGGTCATTTGAAGTTGGCCTTACCCAGTGCAATTGTGTTATCTTCATGATTTTTCAGCGAAAAATTTTCTTCAACGAAAAACATAACTTGGCCAAGTGGAATATAACGTTCGATAGCCTACTCCAATACCTTTCAGAATCAGTAAAAACTTTTAGTGCACTCGGAAGGGTTTGGTCACCATGGTCATTTGAAGTTGGCCTTACCCAGTGCAATTTTTCATGATTTTTCAGCGAAAAATTTTCTTCAACGAAAAACATAACTTGGCCAAGTGGAATATAACGTTCGATAGCCTACTCCAATACCTTTCAGAATCAGTAAAAACTTTTAGTGCACTCGGAAGGATTTGGTCACCATGGTCATTTGAAGTTGGCCTTACCCAGTGCAATTTTTCATGATTTTTCAGCGAAAAATTTTCTTCAACGAAAAACATAACTTGGCCAAGTGGAATATAACGTTCGATAGCCTACTCCAATACCTTTCAGAATCAGTAAAAACTTTTAGTGCACTCGGAAGGATTTGATCACCATGGTCATTTGAAGTTGGCCTTACCCAGTGCAATTTTTCATGATTTTTCAGCGAAAAATTTTCTTCAACGAAAAACATAACTTGGCCAAGTGGAATATAAGGTTCGATAGCCTACTCCAATACCTTTCAGAATCAGTAAAAACTTTTAGTGCACTCGGAAGGGTTTTGTCACCATGGTCATTTGAAGTTGGCCTTACCCAGTGCAATTTTTCATGATTTTTCAGCGAAAAATTTTCTTCAACGAAAAACATAACTTGGCCAAGTGGAATATAACGTTCGATAGCCTACTCCAATACCTTTCAGAATCAGTAAAAACTTTTAGTGCACTCGGAAGGGTTTGGTCACCATGGTCATTTGAAGTTGGCCTTACCCAGTGCAATTTTTCATGATTTTTCAGCGAAAAATTTTCTTCAACGAAAAACATAACTTGGCCAAGTGGAATATAAGGTTCGATAGCCTACTCCAATACCTTTCAGAATCAGTAAAAACTTTTAGTGCACTCGGAAGGGTTTGGTCACCATGGTCATTTGAAGTTGGCCTTACCCAGTGCAATTTTTCATAATTTTTCAGCGAAAAATTTTCTTCAACGAAAAATATAACTTTGCCAAGTGGAATATAAGGTTCGATAGCCTACTCCAATCAGTATCAGAATCAGTAAAAACTTTTAGTGCACTCGGAAGGGTTTGGTCACCATGGTCATTTGAAGTTGGCCTTACCCAGTGCAATTTTTCATGATTTTTCAGCGAAAAATTTTCTTCAACGAAAAACATAACTTTGCCAAGTGGAATATAAGGTTCGATAGCCTACTCCAATACCTTTCAGAATCAGTAAAAACTTTTAGTGCACTCGGAAGGGTTTGGTCACCATGGTCATTTGAAGTTGGCTTTACCCAGTGCAATTTTTCATGATTTTTCAGCGAAAAATTTTCTTCAACGAAAAACATAACTTGGCCAAGTGGAATATAAGGTTCGATAGCCTACTCCAATCAGTATCAGAATCAGTAAAAACTTTTAGTGCACTCGGAAGGGTTTGGTCACCATGGTCATTTGAAGTTGGCCTTACCCAGTGCAATTGTGTTATCTTCATGATTTTTCAGCGAAAAATTTTCTTCAACGAAAAACATAACTTGGCCAAGTGGAATATAAGGTTCGATAGCCTACTCCAATACCTTTCAGAATCAGTAAAAACTTTTAGTGCACTCGGAAGGGTTTGGTCACCATGGTCATTTGAAGTATTATATATTTATATTATAAAATATTATATTTTCATTGAAAGTGTTTCAGAAGCTGGTTTTAAACAAATAATATATAAATTAAATAACAATTTAAATAAATAACAATAAATAAATTAAAAATAATAAATAAATTTGCCGTTTCTCTTCTGCTCATTTGCTGTTTTGTTCTGAAAATGTAGCTGTCAGCACCTATTTGGCTCTTGACAAAATTGTAAAGAAAAGAGCTTTTAGGTGACAGCCAGAATACGAATATTGACAATTGGCTAAAAATCTGCGCTGTCAACTAAAAGTTGACAACGAGAATTGCCCTGTTAATTGCAGTAAGGATAAGCAAAGGTTACATGTAGTGTAGTTCAAGACATGGTCTCATATTTCTACACTCGGCGCAAAGATAAAAAAGATTGAGTGTGAAACGTAAATCGGATAACTTATTATCACTCTTAAGTAGTTGCGGCGTTTCTATCTTATAATTTTAAATTTATGTTTGAACACCAATATTTTTTTAAAATAATAGTTGACATAGTTGAGCTATATAGATTAGCAAAGGAAAAAACAAATTATTGTTCATTTCAGTTCTTTGAAATGATGATTGATTTATTATAAATTGTGAGTTTTGTTACTTGACTTTTAAAAAAATTATTTCTCTCCTTATTTTTTTAGGAACAATGAGAAGCGCAAAGAAAGGTCACGTGATGCCGCAAGGTTTAGGCGCTCTCGTGAGACAGAGATCTTTAACGAATTGTCACAGTTTCTACCTCTCACAAAGGAGCACGTTAATCAATTAGATAAGACATCAATGATGCGTATTGCTATTGCTTATTTAAAAGTACGTGGAATGTTGAAGTTGTGTAAGTAAAACCGGTTCTAAGTAATCAGCATTGTTTACCAAATTTTATTTTTATCTCTTCTGTATACAGTTCCAAAAGTTCTACCATGTAGTGGTGATTTAAAAATCCACGATAATGATAATGCTACGTCATATCTAAAATCCTCTACAATTTCAAAACTCTCTTCCGATTTTTTTAACTTCACCGAATCCAGCGAGTTGATGAAACAAACCTTGGATGGATTCCTGATCATAATTTCTAATGACGGCGATATTACATATGTGTCCAGCAATATCACAGAATCCTTAGGAATTGCAAAGGTTACTATAAAATGACAAGAAATTATATGCAATCGTAGTTACAATTGAATTATTATTTTGCTATTCCTCTAGATTGATATTGTGGGTCAGCAAATTTGGGAATACAGTCATCAGTGCGATCATGCAGAGTTGAAGGACGCGCTGAATATAAAGCGTTCTGAAATCAAGGATTCAGTTAACGGTGAAAATTTTGTCGAAGAGGGGCTGCATACAGTTCACCGGGAGTTGCTAGTGCGCTTGAAATGTACGCTCACCAGTCGAGGTCGTACCATCAATATAAAGAGTGCTTCTTATAAGGTAATTAAATCGGATAATATTATGTAAGCAGAAGTTATCTGACCCAAGTTTGTATATTTTCTGTAATTTATAAAACGCATAATTTATTATATTTTATGCTAATGTTTAAATTTGCAGAAATATATCTACAAAACAAATAGTATGTAAGTAGAAGTTATCTCAACCAATTTTGTATATTTTCTGTAACTGTCCAATTCATAAAACACATAATTTATTATGTTGTATGCTAATTTTTAAATTTGCAGAAGTATATCAACAAAACAAAAGATATATTTACATACATATTTAAAATCATATAATATGGTACTTAATTGAAACGTTCATACACAGAAAGGTAATATAACCTAAATATAAAATCATCAATTCATATGTTTGATTGCATTGACATAATAACTACGGACAACTGAAAAATAAATCTGGCGAGGTTAACATTCTTATTTTCGATCTGCGGAACGGAAACGGTGTTTACGCTCCGCTGCTGTTCAACTTGTTCTCAAAACAGCATTTTATAAGTCTAACGATGAGTCCCGCGGAGCGAACTGCGCTTTCCGTATTTCCCGTACTAATCAGCTGGTATGTTAAAAGTTGTGTATGTGTTCTACGCAAAGTTGACATTCAGACTCTTACTTTCTTATGATTATATGCATTCAATGAATTTGTTCTTAAACCTGTTTTGTTCTTTGCATTCTATTAATCATCAACCCTTTGTATACCAAAGCGTTTATTTGTTTATACTCGTAAAACAAATCCACAAATTATAGTCGGAAAAAAAGCTACAAGGCACGAACTGTCCAAGATCAATGCACGAAGTATACGAACGGTTCTTTTTAGCAAGCGCTGCCCAAAGACACCGGTTGTGCTTATTTTAGTTGCGAAATACTCTTTTCGAAAGTAAATACGTAAGAAGAGTGTTGTTTAAAAGTGTTGTAAACATGAGAAATGCCAGGAGGAGAATACTCTGAACAACCATTGTGAATAGCTGTTTTCAGATGCGGTTCCGTTCGCAGATCGAACATAAAGCAGTCAATTTCATGATCGATTTAACAATTTGTATGGCCCATTCTACCGATTTAGCCCTGTCCGTCCGGCTGTGTGTCTGTTTACCCGTCTGTGAAATCACGATTACAAGAGAACGAATAGAGATATCATTGGAAATGGGCAAACTCGGACTATTTCACGCCTACTTTTTATAGTGAATACAAATACACCCATGCTTTTAGCTCAATTTTCCAGCTTGTAGAGGGAATATGAAGTTGAATTTTTATTCACGAGTCCAATGCCTTGGGCCAAAACATACTAACCAACCATACATATGTTTCCCATACATATGAAGAAGAATTTTCATCAAACGTAGTGCCCAAGAGAAGGTGCTGCCGGAGTGTGTCATATTAACAGTGAAGCACGGCGGCGGTTCCGTCATGGTCTGGGAATGCTTCTCAAGCAATGGAGTAGGCGATTTAATTCGAATCGATGGAATTATGCGAAATAAGGAGTATGAAAGATACTGCAGCACAATGCCAAACCATCAGGCCTACGATTGATCGGCGAAGGTTTCGTGATGCAGCAAGATAACGATCCCAAACATAGCTCCAAATTGTGCAGAGGCTATTTAGAGAACAAACAAAAATCTGGAATATTAACAAACATGATTCGGCCTGCCCAGGCACTCGATCTCAATCCAATAGAGCTTCTATGGGATGAGCTGGATCGAAAGGTGCAAGGAAAAGCGACTACGTCGAAAGAGGAAATGTGGAATCCTGGAACAATATACAATAAGAAACCATAAAGAAATTAACCGCCAGAATGCCAAGAATTGTAGCAAAAGTTATTCTGTGCAAAGGGGGCTTTTTTGGTGAAAAATCAGTTTAGACATTTTTGTAAAAATGTTCATAATAAATATGTTTCTAAAATTTAATTTTAATGTAATTAGAAAGCAAATACAATAAACTTTAAAATGTATAATGAAACTTTTTATTTTTAAAAGCTTTGGATAACTATTAGTAAGATTTGCACAAATTTCAAGGGTGCTTCGAAACTTTTGGCCGGTAGTGTATATAATTCAAAGATTACGCCTACTTTTGAAAAAATTTTTACATTTGTGGAAGTGAGGTGTCTCAGACGGTGAAACTTCATCCACAGTATTCAGGGATAAGTTTTGTTCTACGAAAAACATAACTTTGCCAAGTGGAATATAAGGATCGATAGCCTACTGCAATGCCTTTCAGAATCAGCAAAAACTTTTAGTGCACTCGGAAGGGTTTAAAAAAAAATTTCTTAAAATTCCATTGTTAATAGAATTTATAAGTGCGTTATAAAGTCGTCTAAATTCTTTTTATATAAACACGTTCATTTTATACTTTTTCTGAATTCGACTGTAAGAGTAAGAGAATTAACTTGAATTTGTTTGCATTTTAAAGCTAAGAAGTAAATATTATAGTGAATTTATCGTACTATATTACATTTATATTATTATATTATAATGTAACGTACAATATTATTTTGATACAAATCACCACTCTAAAACTAGTTGAATGTTTAGGTTATTCACATCACTGGTCATTTGGTCATAGATACCAATGGCGATCGAGTGCTTGTCGCTATTGGACGTCCTATACCGCATCCATCTAATATTGAGATACCATTGGGAACAACAACATTTCTTACCAAGCACAAGACTAATATGCAGTTTATTTACGTTGATGACAAGTAAGATCACTTTCTATATTGTTCAGAAGTAACGGTAATTATTTCTTATATTGTAGAATGCGCTCACTACTTGGATATAATCCTGAGGATTTAATAGATAAATCTTTTTTTGATTGTCATCATGGAGCAGATTCTGACAGTTTAATGGCTGCATTTAAAACTGGTAAGTGTATAAAATATAATACACTTATAAAATAATAAATCAATTCAAATGAAATAAAAGGAAAGTTCATTTAAAACAGGAGTACAAAAGTTTGTGCAGTTATTTATTTTTTACAGTTATTTAAAAAAGTCTACTTGTTTTTTTTTTTACTTATGTTTTGTCATGTTTGTGATTAATCTTAAGGGCCAGATTTTCAATGATCACCGTGATTGAGAAGCGAGCGCTACGTTCCTAATCACCGTGATCTTAAAATGCGATTTTTAAAGTGTTTACGATTTACGTAGCAACTCGTTCTCTTCTTTTATGAATTTTAGAGGCGCTGTTTACTTTCTTTAAGGTACTCTCGGATTTCTCTTTTGTTCGCATTGCTTTCTAATTTTACTATGAGTTTCTCATATGCTTGTTTTGACAACTGCTGAAAATTGTGAAGTCCATATTTTAAAACTGCGATAGTGAATTGATGAATAAGAAATACATAAAAACAAAACAAAGAATATGTTTTTAGGAGCGGAATTTGTAATTGTTGTGAAGCGAAATATATTTATTTTCTTTTTTTTATTTATTTAGTAATGTATTTTATATATTTTGCAGAATAGAAATTTTACACTGTTTTTTTTAATAGAATAGTTAATTTATTTCCAATTTTTCCAACTTTTCTGCAGGAAGTTGAGTTTCAACAATTGCTTTAACATTGTGATCGTTCTTAGTTCTTCAAGTTCTTTCAAGTTGAAATTTTACACTGTTTTTTTTAATAGAATAGTTAATTTATTTCCAATTTTTCCAACTTTTCTGCAGGAAGTTGAGTTTCAACAATTGCTTTAACATTGTGATCGTTCTTAGTTCTGGCTTAAAACTTTATAACTTAAATACTTGAAAATAGTAAAAATAACTCTTAATGCTTGAGATCTTAAGTTAAATTAATAACATAATTAATATTAATACAATTAAAACATTCAATATAAGATTTTTTTTAAAGTGTTCTCGATTGGATTCAGTGTCTTTAAAATCATCAAAGCGATTTATCAATGATGCAAAAATCATTCCACTATCCCGCTTTAAAAGCGGAAAAACATGGAAATTGAGAAAAAGTCTCCATACAGTCGCTCGTAATTGGATGGACGTTAGACGCAACATGGATTTTCATGTGTAATTGTTTGCACATAAACTTGCAAACATTTGCGTAAATAACAAGTAAAAAAAATTTGAATGATGGTTTTTCCAAGATACATTTTCGTACATTTTCAAACCTAATTTTTGCCAAAAAACCGATTCTTTTCACATATTTCGATTGAAACGTCTAAAGTGCAAAAGCAATCGAAAAATAATGTCGGAAGTAATTGTTAGCTATTTAATTATATTGTATTTAATGATACCTTATTTGGTGCAATCGGTCGATTAAAACTCGAAAAATATAATACCTAAAACTGTGAAGCTACGGGTATTTAAAGAGAGAGAATTTCAAATATTTTTTAAAAAATCCTACGATTTAAAAATTTTGAATTTAGTTTCGATCTTTTACATTGGCATATTAGATCATGCGATGGCATAGATTTCACAAAACGAAAAAAACAAAAAAGCGAAAAAAACGGAAAAACGGATGGAGTTCTGTAACTGTGGCAAGGTTTTCAAGGGAACAAGAGATGCATTTCTTTGAAAAAAACAGCGAGCATTGAATGGAAAATTTTACATTGAAAATAAAAGTTGGGAAGTTGTACATACAGTTGTTTAGGTTTGAAAATGGAGAAAATAATGAAAAATTGCGATATTTATCTATTTGCCGTACTGCAGACAAATGGAAAAACGCTGCTCAGGCTTATGAAAAAACTTGTACTGCCTTCGGTGAAGGTGCTTTATCAAAATCTGCTGTGTGGAAATGGTTCGGTAGCGGTCGTTCTGGTAATTTTAAGTTACGCTCTGGTCATCCAATCATTGGAAAAGCTGATGAAATTCTTGAAAACTTCCAGCAAGATAAGCATATCAGCAGTATCGATATTGGTATGGAGTTAGGCATTGACTACAAAACTGTTTTAAACCATCTACACAGGGCTGGCTACCAAAAGAAGCTCGATATATGGATTCCTCATGAGTAGAACGAGAAAAACATAATAGAATTAACATCTGCCAAACTCTGCTGAAACGCAATGAAATCGAGCATTTTTAGAAACGTGTCATAACCGGTGATGAGGGATGGGTCACGTATGATACACGTTTTTCGGACTAGTGTGTAGAGTTGGGTAGTTCGTGAAGGAACTAGTTCAATTGAACGAATCACTTGCGTGAACTATGAGATCTAGTTCACAGTTCTTAGTTCTTTTAGTTCAATCGCTCTTTTAGTTCACTCGGTCTTTTAGTTAAATCGCTCTTTTAGTTCACTCGGTCTTTTAGTTCAGTCGCTCTTTTAGTTCAGTCGGTCTTCTAGTTCAGTAGGTCTTTCGTTCTTTTAGTTCAGCAGTTCGTTTCAGTTCAGCTGCTCGTTAGTTTTTCTGTATGTTTCAGTTCGTTAGATAAATTCCAGAGGATGTTTCCAAATCAAATATTTATTTGAAATCTTAGCACAATTCAGGCACAATGACATAACTCCGATTTTTTAGTTCTTTTTGTTGTCGTTGTTGTTTGTTTATTGTTGGGACCACAACAACAATATTAGTTAGTGGAGCTCTCGTCTTTTTTCCGAGTTATGTGTCTTTAAAGTTTGGAATTTCAGACCTATATCTCATGAACTGTAGCAGATAGCTACATGTCATTGGTTTTGGAAAGGTACTCGAATTTTCTTTCATTTATATAAGACAAGCGCAATTTTTCAAAACAATTTTTCGTAATTTATCGTTTTCCGTAATGAGTAGTAGAATTTATGTAACAAGCGTTTGGTGCTTACGTGAGTCTAAGCTTTACAATGCATTTTCCTCCGCCGATTACGATAGAATACACCTCCTTGGTAAGCACCAAGCACCAATGGTAAGACACTCTACTTTCTTAATATTGATATAAATATGTATATAGGTAGGTTAATTATATATTTTATTATAAAAAAAAATTAAGAATGGAAAAAAATGTTACTAAAAATCTAACAATATATAATTTAATCATGTATTCAGTATTAGATATTGCCAATTAAATATCAAACCGATTTTCTCATCTCGTTATCTCTTATAAGAACTAACGAACTAAATGACACCGTAAAGTACTGAACTAAATGAGCGAACGAACTACTGAACTAAATGACCGAGTGAACTATATGAACGAACTAGTTCACGACAGCTGATTGAACTAGAAAGATCGCTCTCTGTAGTGAACTATAATTCCCAACACTACTAGTGTGTACCTCCCTCCCCCCAAAAGTGTGTACCTCCATAACACCAAAAAGTTTTTGGTGCGTGGCTTTTTTTAGGAGTTGTGGGCGTTAAAATGTCGAATGTATACCGCATGGTATCGCATGTATACCGTATATATATATATATATATATATATATATGAAAGGTTTGCTTCACATCCCTTTACATTATAAATACAAATACTAAGTATAACGTATAAGTATAACAAGTAAGTAAGTATAACGTTTTAAAGGTAAAACACTAGTCTTTTACCACATATGGTTTTTGGACTATCTTCATTATCCCATTTCAGAGTAAGACAACTCACTTTCAAGCCAAAAAGTCCCCATTTACATAAAATTTCTTCATAACTTCTAATCATTACGACTGTGGGCAAAATTATGAGTGTCAAAGAGATTTCACTGCTCTTATTATCTTCCAATTCGTTAGGTGGCCTTCCAAACCCTTTGTTGCTGTCTGAATAAGTGATCCAAAGTTGTTCGCCCAACCAATCCTTTGAACTATGATACATTTTCGTCTTGTTGAAATAAAAAGATTTGTAGCGTCTAGACAAATTTGAAACAACCGATTTGTTTGAGCTAATATTTGGTCTTCAACATTCTGGCTGCACGAATCAATTGGAACTTTAATTCTTATGTAATCAATAACGTCCTGTATATTTCTTTTTACTAAATATATATCTGATAGCCCGTTTTTACTGAACGGTCTCCATCGTTGATTGAATAATATCCAAAAATTCTAAAAGTTAAATATTTATATCCATTCCAGCTGTTAAGTGATGTTGTTTAAAATGCAAAACTGCATAAAAACTTTCTTGTTTACTATCATTGTTTAAACGGCCAATATTGGTGAGTTAAACTCCGGTTAATTTATATTTTTAATAGATAAAGAAACAGCTGTTTCTTCGAGTACAGACATTTACCTTTGTTCAAAACTATGCTAATAATTTTGTTTATTTGCACCAAAA
The DNA here is from genome assembly GCA_943737955.2 of Myopa tessellatipennis. Classification (NCBI taxonomy): domain Eukaryota; kingdom Metazoa; phylum Arthropoda; class Insecta; order Diptera; family Conopidae; genus Myopa; species Myopa tessellatipennis. The sequence continues at coordinate 59,659,395 of OX031314.1, read as the reverse complement.
CAGCTGTTCCCTTTGTAAAAATGAAAATATTGACATGTGTTGCCAAAATAGGTTGAAACATCAACTTATAGTAACTAGTAAACGCTAAATACTCGTTGCATTTAGATAAATTCGCTATGAAATATAGATAAGATACGTTTAACATAGATAAGTTAAACTCGCACTGTAAAACCCAAATCTCAGTTAACTTTTATTAGACGTTTAACTAAACGTCGTTTAAACGAGCACTGAAAATATTCAGTGCTATAAATAGCACTTGTCAATATTTTCATTTTTACAAAGGGAACAGCTGTTTTGGTGCAAATAAACAAAATTATTAGCATAGTTTTGTACAAAGGTAAATGTCTGTACTCGAAGAAATAGCTGTTTCTTTATCTATTAAAAAGATAAATTAACCGGAGTTTAACTGGAGTTTAACTCACCGCTTAAACGCCGTTTAAACTTGTACTGAAAACACAATGTGTCGTTTAAACGCAGTTTAACCGAGAAACAACGATAACCGAGCACTGAAAAACTGGCCCTTACAGTTATTAATTCTTATAGCATTAGGTTAGAAATTGCTGAGAATTTTTTCCGCGCACAATAAAAGTAAAATTTTCTAAAGCAAAATTGTTCTCATGATTGTTACTATATCTTGTTATTTTGAACATTTCAGAAAAATTAAAAGTCTGTACTTTATATCAGAAAACCGCGTGCCAAGCCAGTTATGTGAACTCTGTAGTATTCGACTAGCGATTTCAGAGCTCCTGGATTAAAATTTTAAAAAACAGTACATTTTACTACATTTTCTAAATATGCTTTCGAAAGTAGAAGGAACGGTGTTGTTTGCTGAAGTTTTAATGAAAAACGGCAGAAATTGTTGGAAATTTAACAACCTGCTCAATTGGGTAATTTTAACAAGGTAGACATTTAAACTCTGCATTATTCTAGTAGAGTTTGGATGGTTATGAGTTACTGGCAAAACGCAGACATATACGCATTTATATACCAGATATAAAAGGTTGGAGAGACAGACAAGTAAATTAATAGTTTACGGGATGGTGTGTAAGTTTCTGAACAGCGACCGAGCCATTCCTGCCGCCTCAGCATTTACACTGTTACGCTACAGACTTAACCCTTCTGCCAATAACTATTTTAAAACCTTCCTATCAATGGAATAGGTCTGGCTGGACCTATATACGATTTGTATGAAAATAACCGGAAAGGAGTTAAATAATTGATTTTTTGATTATTTTAAAAATATTAACAAATCTTTTCTTTATTTTCCTTTTTATACCCTACACCCGAAGTGATGAGGTATATTCACTTTGAGCTTCCGATTGTAATGCATTAAAGGAGACATGTCAGGTACAAAAATACATATCATCTTGATCAGCGTTACCTCCTGAGTCGATTTAACTCAATTTCTCAGCTTGTAGAGCGGATTTGAGGTTGAAATTTTATTCACAAATCCACTCGCTCTGACCAAAATATACTACCAAAATGGGCGTGGTCCGCCCTCTAATTAAATAAAACTCGATTACAGGAGAACGAATACAGATATTTTCATCAAATTTGGCACGAATATTCTCTGTCATCACATGCTATTTGAGATTGAAAAGGAACAAAATTAGACCGTTGCCACGCCTAATTTTTAAGTAAACGTGTGTATGATCTTCGGCCAGACCGTACATTAATATTGTTATAAATATAAAAAATTATTTTATTAAGAATAATTATTATTATTATTACACATTTGCTACATTTAAATATTTTAGTACTGTTTTCCTTTGAATTTTGTCGTTTGCTCTACATATGACATTTTCGAAACCACTGTTGTGTTACTGCTGCTAGGTTGAGCTAGTCTCTTACCTATTGGTGTGCCCAAGAAGGATTCAATGCCATTTCTAATTGAGAAAATGCCTATTATCCTTAGGTTCATCCTTACTTCGATTTATAGTGTCACTAACTCATTGATCAGAGAATGCAGACATTTTCAACGATAATCACTTGTTATCTGTCCCTTGTTGTCATTTACGTTTTTATAAATTATATAAGATGGCATTGATGCGACGTCTAACATATTGTAGAAGAATGCTAGTGGCCATCCCTTTGTTTGTCGTTTACAACTATATTCTCCTAACATCTCCTAACCAAAAAGAGTGGATTGTCTTGGGCGACTACGATTTGGTAGCATTTCTGTTCATGTTTAATAAAAATCTTCAAGTGGCCATGATGAGAGATAATGAGAGCCATAAAACAATCAGGGAGCAATTGCAGGTAATAAGTGCGTGTGTGTCGAAAATTCCATAAAAAATATATATTTTATTATGTTCAATAAAAATAAACTAATTATCTGAGGGATGAAGCTAATTACCAGAAAAAGTATTGTTCCCGATGAATTATAAAACTGTTTTCACATATGATATATGGATTGGTCTTGTAAGGACTGGCCAGACCTATTCCGCTGATGCTAGGGGGACAAACTCGCGTTTTCTCGGTAAACCTGTGTTTCAAAAATTTTTTGTCCACACATAATCATAAAAAAAGCGTATACAAAGTCAGAAAGTTTCGTCAACCTAGCTTTGATATTGATATCAAATAAAACTCCTTGGAAATGGAAAAGGTCTGGCCAGACCTAGTTATGGACAGAAGGGTTAAGCTTTCTTCTAAAATTATATACATATGTATCTAATAAAGAGGAGAAACACCAAACTACCACACACATAAACGCCAATTCCCTCATCCCGTTCACTTCTAACCTAAAGTGCATTAACATAAAATGGCAATAGTTGTCGTTGCCACTGATCAATGCACCTCTTGTGCTCCTCGCGCTCACAATATAAATTTCGCTACCCATGCAGCATCGTCATGATGAGTGCAACGACATCGCCACAGTCAGTATTGGGGTTTTCAAAGCAACAGACGCCAGATAACCGAAACTGTAAGCACGAACGAGCATAGTCGAGAAATAGTCGATGGTGGGCGTGCAAAACACTTTGCAGTAAGGCGTTGAATTTTTCATGTTATGAGTGGTATGAAGAGCTCCATTCATCGTACTAAAGTACTATGTTGACAATTGTTTAAAATCAAATTGTTGAACCTAACTTTTGTGCCCCAACGGATGCTAAAAAGCGGATGTAGACCACAATATCGTGGTCCTCATCAACATTGCCATGAGTATTTAAAATTTCCTTCTCAAAGCATTTTTTAAAATTCCATCGAAGTCCCCTTTTAAACCAACATTGTATTAGACCTACCCTCCTTAGCTTAATAGAAGTTTTATGGATTTCTAACCATACGTGAAATGCACCCAAAAACAATCGGTGAAGAACTTCTGTGGTTTCTGGTTGAAAAACTGAATCAATTGGTTTTCACAGGCTTCTTATTAAAGCAGCTTAATTCCATTCAGAGAGTTCTGCAGAGATCGGATCAAGTGGTAGTCTGAAGGTGCTATGTCTGGATTATATGGTATATGCATCAAAACTCACCAATTAAACTCTTCCAATTTCTGACGGGTCATCATAGAAGTGTGTGTTCGAGCGTTGTCTTGGTGGAAGACAACACCTTTCCTATTAGTCCGGCCATTTTCTTTCAATTGCCTGGCGTAATATCTCTAGTTGCTCACAATAGAGTTGAGAATAAATTGTACGACCAACTGGAAGTAGCTCATGGTGGACAATTCCCTTCCAGTTTTACCATACACACAGCATCAGCGTCAATTCTCGCCTTGCGAAAGCTTGTGACCGCTCTCCATCCCTTGCCCACGATTTTTGACGCTTCCAATTATCATACGTGACCCATTTCTCATCACCGTTTATGACACGTTTCAAAAAAGGCTCGATTTCATCGCGTTTCAGCAGCGTTTGGCAGATGTGAATTCTACATATTATGTTTTTCTCGCTCAACTCATGAGGAACCCATATATCGAGTTTCTTTTGTTAGCCAGCCTTGTGTAGATGGTTTAAAATAGTTTTGTAGTCAATGCTTAGCGCTATACCAATATCGACACTGATTGAATAGTACTTCAAAATATATCGCAATTTTTCATTATTTTTCTCCACTTTCAAGCGTAAACAGCTTTCCAATCACTGCGCCAATTTCGTTGTCTAAACACCTACATACACGGACGAAGTGTCACCTTTCCAATAAGCGTTTCACTTGTGCCAGAGTTATTGTGCAATTGACCCCATCGGAAAAACGTCACTAACTTTTTCGCAGACCCAAGCTGGAACCTCCTGCGCTCCCTGTGGATTTTACGTTAGTTATTTTTAACTAGAAAACTAATGGATATATAATAAAAATTAAAATTAGTACATAATATAAAATTAATTACCATGCCCCTTTTAGATTGTGCCAAACTACATCCCGGATATATTTCCATTCTTTATTTCGGATAGGAGCCATCGGCTGTTATTGTGGAAAATATATTTTTTTTCATTATTTAATTTTAACTGAATGTGTTATTGTCGGAAGATTTCCGCTTAAAATATATCTTATTTCTCTTATCAGAGACGCTACATACATAAATTTATCTCTCCATCGCCATTTGTCCTTTCTTCACCTCGCAGGGAGTTCTTTATTCTTTGAAAATCTTCGACTGCTTCAGTCTGAGTATAAATTACGACTCTGGTTAGAATCTTGTTTCCACGTTGGCTAGGTTGACGCAGTCGTCGACCGAATTAAAGTGGGTCGGTATGGCGTGTTTTGCAATTTCCATTATTTCGTAATATCTATATTTCGCAATATTTATATTTGCGATATTAACAGTTTTAGTATCGGCAGAATTAAATCGTTCCAATTTAATTCTTCCGCATTAACTTTCATTCTTTACCTTTTTATATTTTCGAACCAAGCTTAATTATACCCTACACCTTAAGGTTAAGGGTATATTCACTTTGTCATGAAATGTGTAACGCATAGAAATAGAGAAGATAGATATAGAAAAGTACATACATATAATCTTGATCAGCGTCACCTCTTGAAACGATTTAGCCATGTCCATCCGTCTGTCTGTCTGCCTGTCTGTTGAAATCACGATCACAGGAGAACCGGTGAAGACCGGTTTGTTTTTGATAGTCTGAAGAACTCTCGAGTTTAAGGAGAGGTTCGTTTAAGTAGTTGATATTATTTTTCACGTTACGCCCTTTTGACGCTTTCCGCTAAAGTTTTTAAATTCAATACTGCACAGATTTTAATTTTTGAAGAAACCACAAAATAGTTCCCTACGAAAAAGTTCCACACAATTGCTCTCTTTTCCATGCTTGTAATGTTACACCCCTTTGTGTGTGCTCTTATGTAGTGTATTTATATTAAATATTTTTTATTGAGATCCACTATCTTACTTTTTATTTACAGTTTTCAGCAAAGGGCAGGGAGAAACGTGTCGATATCGTTTTCTTGGTAAATCAGGCGGTTTTTGTTGGATTTTCACCCAGGCAACAATTCTTTACGATAAGTTAAAACCGCAAAGTGTTGTCTGTGTCAATTACATCATAAGGTAAGTCGAGTTTATTGCTGATCATACTTCGTATTTGCTGCTCGAGTTTCTATTTTATTTATTATTTAAGAAAATGTTAATGAGTTGAATAGAACTTAAACCTTCCAAGAATAAGTAAGTCTAAGCTTAAAGTACGTATCGAAGTTTAAAAAGTTGTCCAGAAATATGTAATTTTGGGTATAAACTTTGTTAGTTAGTTTTTATTTTAGTATTGATTATAATTTTATTTGAATGCTGTGATTATGGTTATTATTATACGATTATTCTATTATATATATTTATATAAGTATATACAATATTTATATAGGTTATATAATAAAACTTTTTTTTAATAGTCATGTTTTAAATTCTGTGTACCTTTAAACATTTTTAACAGTGAATTAGTTTCTATTCATTTGATTGTTGATTATTCTTTGATAGGATATATGGAAATTATTTTATGGGAAGTTTCATAAATTGACGCACAGGGGAATAAAGTTAATATTTTTTACTTAATCACGGTCAAAAATCTGTAATTTTCAAATTATTTAGATATTTTCATTTGGTTTTTTGCAAATACGAGGTCTGTTCAAAAAGTAAAGCCAATTTTGTAATTGAATTGCGCGGGTGCATTGATTTGAGCAAATCTTTTTGTTTTTAGATTGGCTGTCATTCATACCTGTGTAGAATTTCACGTCATTACATAAGCTAGTTTTTCAAAACAGGTAACGACCACGCATACTACTTATACAGTGGCGTGACGGTCAATCAACTTGCAAAAATTCCTAGAATTCAATAAGTCAATACTTGATTTCCAAAACTGCCACCCCCGAAATTGCGCCTTCCGGGGCGGACCACTACCCCCGCCCCACCCTATCTACGCCGCTGTATTTATACCCGTCTGTGATTAAATGTGATTATAATCTAGCTTTCCTTATAGCCACATATTTCCTCTAGTTTCAGTTTGTATTTCACTCTATAATGTTGCTGTTATGCAATGAAGAATCTATAATAAATAAATTAAAATTTAAATAAATAAGACTATTTCGTTCAATTAAATTTTTTCAAAACTTTTAGGTGTAAGGTTTCTAAGTTTCGGCCAGGCCGAATATAGCACTCTTACTGGTTTATATTTTTACTCTCAAGTACCTTCTTCCAAACCTAGCAACATATTCATGCCTCTCTCTTAAAATAACTCTTATTTCAAAAAAGTTACCAGAAAAACTTTTTTCGATGACTTTTAAAATAAAAGCTATACTTTTAACTTTTTAAGAACTTTACTTAATTGACGATGACGTCTTCGCCCAAACGGAAGCGTACTCGCTCGCAGTGGGCACAATGCAATTCTCGTGCTTGCGCAGATGATAATCCTTTGCCAATTCCACCTGCTATGGCTAAGCCGTTACATCCAATATCCTTAAGTCAACCTACTCAGCTGATCAACCTACTGCGCCCTGCCTCACCTAGTGATACACTCCCTCCTAGTTTATTGACTTTCTCGGTCTCTTCTGATGCAATATCCCGAGACGCTGTCTTGTGTACGACCCGGCTCATAGTTCACATAACCACGGAAGAAAATCTATCTTTTCTTCCCGATTTGCTACTGATACTACAATTGAAGATATTTCGTAACCACATCACTTGTAATCTAGGCTTCTATGATACCAGTATATCTATTGTTAAATACCAATTTAATCATCCGAGAACTATATCTTCATTCAGAATTTATTTACCGGATCACATAATATGTCAAGTACCTAAATCTTATTTCTGACCAGATAATGCCTTTGTTCATTTATTCGAACCTAGAAGGAATACCTCATTACCACGATAATGGTAACCTACTAAAAAACACTTCTCGGGTACTTGTACTGGGAGACTTTAATATACCTTGTGTCTCTTGGGAAAGTACTGATGAACCGGCTGTCTTATTACCGTCAACATATGGTTCCGCCAATATTGGTTTCTTGAACAACTTATCCTGTGTTGGTTTATATCAGGTAAATAATATTCGTAACCCAAATAACCATATGCTGGACTTAATACTTACTGATGATAAGGACATTGTCGAAGTACATCGTTCGATTCCTCTCCTGTTAACTGAAGATTTTCATCATCCAGCCTTGGAGTTGAATATATGGGCGAAAAATAGAAATAAGTAATTAGCACCTCCTGAAAACCTGAAGAAGCAACAAACTGTCTTCTATTTCAAAAAGACCAACTATGTACAGCTGAAAAAGTCTTAAATTAATTATTTATTGAGAATGAAACTTTAAATCTGATCCTAAGTACTTTTGGAGCTTTATAAATTCTAAGCGAAAAAGTGATATTCTCCCATCCGTGATGAAATTTAAAAATAACCAAACTGACAATGCAGATTCAATTTGCGAATTGTTTGCGAAATTCTTTAGTTCAACTTATTCCCAAATGGAGTTTGATTCTTTGGAGTTTGAATTTTATCCATACTCCATAAGTTGTGGGAACATTGATCAGCCAATAATTGAGAAAATGTAGTTCTCGAAGTACTGATGGATCTTAATTCTACCTATAACCCTGGTCCAGATAATTTACCTTCTTGTATCCTAAAACATTGCGCGAGCGAACTGGTATTCCCAATTATAGCACTATTTGATCAGTCTATACGCTCCGGTTACTTCCCAGCTACATAGGAATCATCATAAGCTACTATACTAATGTTAAAGTGGAAACTGTTTTCAGAACGGACAAATTTCCACAAAATTTGTTAAAATGGATTGCCTTCTATCTTAAAGGCCGCACCCAGATGGTGTTGCTAAACAATAGAAATACAAGCGCAATTCCTGTCACCTCTGGCCAACATGCGGCCCACATCAATCTATTGGAGGCCACTATTTGGATTCTCTTGAGCATATGGAGGATCGTGGTATTACTATGGATCAAAAACTCAGATTTCATATGCACATTAACCGTATAACTAATAAGGCTTACAGCAAATTGGGATTTATTAAACGGTGGGATAAGGAATTTATGGAACCGCATGTAAAGAGGATTCTATATATCTCTTTGGTGCGTCCTATATTGGAATACGCCTCGCCTGTGTGCTGTCCTAACTAGAACTGTTATATATCTCAAATCGAGTCAGTCAAAGAGCAATTTCTACTCTTTTGCTTACGCAATATCTACCGGAACAATTTGCACAATTTACCATCTTATAATTGGATTGGAACTTATTAATCTCCCGAGTTTAGCTCATCGGAGAATCATGCTGAATGCAATTTTTGTACTTAAACTACTTTATGGTCATATTGATAATCCTTATCTTCTGTCTAATATCAATATTAAAGTAGCACGTCGTGTAGCCAGAAGACCTCAGTTTCTACAACTGAGTTTCGGTAGATTAAACTATCTCCAACACAAACCACTCAGGAACGCTTGTACCGACTTCAACGATGTTAATAGCATTATTACCTTATCTGATTGAATTTATTTAAGTAGAATTAAAATTCTTCAATTCCAAAAAAATTAATAGTAATATTTTTACTTTACTTTGTTATTTATTTAAGCTTCTATGTAATGTTTAATATTAATTTTATGTAAACTATAAAGCCTATGGCTTAGTTTTTAAATAAGTAGTTGAATAAATTATCGTAATCGAAATTTCCACATACAGGCAGAGGACAGACAAGTAAGGGGGTCACCACTCAAAATTATTGCGCAAAAGGTCAAATATTTATATGATTTTGATTTCACAAAAACGTGCAAAAAGTATATATAACAGCCGATTTGCACAAGCATTTTGTATAGTGTAGGGTCCGCATTTGGAATTCAGGCTGATCATAAATGTTATATTTTCTGTGTATGCCTACTTCTGTGCATTACAAACAAATTACGCTTTTCCGTCCAATGTATTAGGGTAAGAAAATACTGTTATACCGAAATGAAATAATTTCAGATCTCTAAGTGACAAAATAACATAGTAAAGCAATCATAAATAATCGTCAGTAATCGTTCCTTCCATGATATTCTAAACGAGTATTATATTTTCAGTAACAATAATTTGCAGATACAACTTTCTGTATATCTACTGTTTTTATTGTTTTATTTGTTTTTTGTGATTCCTATAAAAACTTGTCCTATTTATAAACGTTTTCGTTCATATTTTAAGAAAAATTTTTCTTCTCTCTGTGATATTAATACACTATCGTCACACAAGTGTTTGAGAAAAAATTCTTTAAATTTTAAAAAAAAAATTGTATTCGTGGTTTTAGTTTTATTATTTCACGTGAAAATTCGAAGGAATTACGGCGGATTGAGGCCTTAAAATAAAATGAATAAAATTCATTCTTTCTGAAATATTTCAAATTAACTCACGATAATTAACAAATTAATTTTTTGTGTGTATGATTCGGTACATCTACTCGTAATTTAAAGTGAAGTATAAAAGAAAATGAAATATTAAAAAGGTAAAAGATAAGCATATAATATATACATACATACGTAACGTATTTACTACTATATAGAGTACATAAGTATTTCTTTCATATGTATGAAAGAGTCGCGCATTCAACGTGCTAATGATTGAACTGCCAAACATCTAGAAGAGTCGCGCATTCATCGCGCTCTTCCGACAATCTTCCAAATGTTTGCAGGGTATAAAAACATACGATTGTTATTGATTGATTGATAAACTTTTAATGTCTTCACAATTACATTTCAATGTGTGTGTCATCGTTCAAAAAAACTAAAATAAACTAACCGACTCTGCACAAAGCATAGAAAATTAAGGCCTAGAAGTCAATAGAGAATGATTAACGCAAGGCTTCACTCTCAGTTATGTGCTTGAAAAATAATTTCGAGTTCAAGGTCTCGCTTTATTCGCATGCTCAGGGAGAACACATGCAAGTATAAAAACTAATAACAAAAATTAAATAAAAGTTTGAACAGAGTAAAATATATAGGCTAAAAGCCTTTGAAAAAGCTTCAGAAGGCATAAAAGAGAGAGAAGACCATTGGGACAGTGGAGAGTCCGAAGAAAAGAAAGTGTGTGTGTTTTTGCGCTTGATAAATGTTCTTTTTGCTCCTAGAAGTAGACATAAAACTGATCCACAAACCCCACTACAAAAATAAGCGTTGAGAAATTTAATTATTTCGATATAAGTAGTACAAAAACTTCTACAGAAGATTATTTTTTAGTCTATAGTATCTTATAATCTTCTATTATTGATTCTGCTATAATGTACGAATGTAACTTCATAGTACAACATTTTGATCTTTGTAAGAATAAAAAATTTAAATTTACAATAAACATACAATACACGACCACAATACTATTTAAATGGTTGTAATTTTTTTGTGATCACATGTTTACATATTTAAGATGGTGTAAATCATAAAGCTCTTAGAATATTTTCCGAGTTTGATTTATGCTAACACGAAACCAAAAAAATATTTTGATTCAAAGTATCTCCGAGTTGCCAAAGCTGAAATACCATGAAATAAATGGTCCATGGAACTTAAAATTAAATTTTTTTAAGTTCTGTTTAAGTGGGCGGATTACGTCCATGCGTAGATAGTAACATTATTGATACTATGTGTACTGATTGGATTCAGTTCGTCTTTGTAGTACTATCATAGCAATTTCAAACAAAGGAAATATTTGTAGAGAATAGGGTAAAATAGGAATGGACTATGCCCATTCTTTTCAGTCTAGCACATCATAATTGGAGACAAAGCCGAATTCAATGTCAATTTTAAATTTACAAAACACGAAGTAAAATGCGATGAATAACAAACACTTTATTTTTATACCCTACACACGAAGTGATGAGGATATTATGAGGCATATTCACTTCGTGCTTCCGTTTGTAACGCATTAAAGGAGACATGTCAGGTATACAAAAATATATATATGAACTGTTGATCAGTCTTTGTCTATATGGCTCTCTGTCTGTGGAAATCACGATTACAAGAGAACGAATAGAGATATGTTCATCAAATTTGTCCCGAATATTGTCTATTATTAGAAAATCATTGGAAAATCGGACCATTGCCACGCCTAATTTTAATAGTGAATATAAATTTTACGAATATAAATAAAACGAATTTAAGGTTGAAATTTTATTCACAAATCCACGGGCTCTGATCTAAATATACTATCAAATGGGCGTCTTCACCGCCTTCTAATTAAATAAAACTCGATTACAGGAGAACGAATATTTTTATCAAATGGCACGAATATTCTCTGTCATCACAGGCTATTTGAGATTAAGAAAGAAAAAAAAAATTTGGACCATTGCCACGCCTAATTTTGAAGTAAACGTATGTAGGCTATATGAACTTCAGCCAGGCCGAAGTTAACACTCTGTCTGGTCTTTTATTTTGTGTGACCAGAGTAATTTTGAGTTGTAAGATTTCTCTTTATGTGGACTTTTGGTTGATTCTATAAAGGTGCAAATAAACAATTTTAATTCACCATTTTTACTCAACGTTTTATCGGACTTTCCCAAAAATAATTTTTCTTTTAAGCCAAGTATAAAAATTCAATTATGAGTATTAAATACAGTTTATTGAAGCTTAATTCTAATTAGAATATTACGACTAAAATATTTTTAATGTTGACACCGCCATATGGGAAGCTGATTGTCCCCTCTTGTATTCATTGTTTTCCTGTAATTTCTCTTGGATTCTCATGCTTTTCTCAAAGCGTCTGTTTTGTTTTTTTTTCTATGTCTAATATTTTTGTGTTTGATAAATCCGCTGTGTCCTGTTACTGTGCTGTACTAAGGCTTTTGTTGTTTCTTTATGTCAGCTTCATGCTCTGGTCGCTAATTGTCGGTTTGTTGTGGCAATGTAAACCATTCCACCCTACACACGAAGTGAAAGGGTATATTCACTTGGTATATAAAAGTGTATATATATTCTTGATCAGCTTCACCTACTTATTCATTTTACAGCTTGTTACTTATGGTACTTATCGTTCGCACTTACTTTATTTATAATCCTTCATTGTGAAGTATTAAAAAACATAATTTTCTGCCTAATGACACAATTTGTTTTACATAAATGCTATGCGTCTGATTTGAAAGCCTTTTTCCCGGGCCGGTCCAACCATTTGGCTCAATGCTCTTCCCGGATATTCGTTGATGGGAAATGTGTCTTTTTCCTAACATTTGAAGATGTATGTAGGCAGGCAGTCTTGCGCGGGCGGCCGATTAGTTTGCTATTTCTAGCTTTCGGTCTCAAATTTATGGTGCAGAGCACATCTAAAATTTCCATTCGGAATTCCAGCTCCAATTTGTCGATACATTTACCATGGCCATAACAAATCTTTTTCCTATCCATAAGATCTACACCGCCTTCGATGTTTTCGGGTTTATGTTGTACCGGGGTATTTTTTGACAAATCTGGACAGTTGGTCATAGTACGTTTCTGCCGAATTTCCTCCATATTGCCCATTTCTTGATAGCGGATCTTTGATGTCTGTTACTCCATTAAATCAAACATTTGAGGGATGTGGTCAGTTTCTTCTTGGCTTAATTCCCAATTTGTAGTGTTTGCAATCCATTGCAAAAATCATTAATTAAAAAGGAAATTATAATTGTCGATAACTTCCAGAATACCGTAACAACACAAACTGGCATTATATATCAAGAAAAAATATCTACCAGTGGTGTTAGTTTTTTATTAATTTTTTCAAAATATGTTTTTTTTTAAAAAAACACAATTTCCACGGCCCGTGTAGCTTAAGGCTTTCAATTTATATTTTTTTTATACTCACTCGTAACCACTCGATCCAGACGTACTTAACTTTTTATGAATTTCCTACCTACCTTTTGTTTTAGTTTTTCAAAGAGTTAATTATCCCTAGAGAACTTTTACAATTATCTTCAAAATTATAAAATTCTTAAAGAGCTTAATATCTATAAGACGATTTTTTTGAGTGCTGCCGCCTCCCACTTCCGAATCTAATCACGTTAATCGTTGGTCGAAAATTTCAAATTTTTAAGAGTGATATCTCCTAAAGTACATAAGATACAATGTAAAATCAGTTACCTTAAAGATCATAATTTTTTGTTTTCAACGGTATACAGGGTGTTTCGCTTACGAGGGGGCAAAAGACTAAGACGTGTAGGCTGAGTCGAGACAAGAAAAAAGTCAAATGGGAGGAGGAGCTTTTCCCCCTTAGGCGAGAGGCACCATTTCTAAAACTCCATCTTGAAATCCGAAAAAAATATTAAAATACTCTTTGCTCTTGCTCACGGCAGCAAAGTAGGTTTCACGGTACCGCAACCACGGCCAACTGCCTCCGTTCCGCAGATCGCAAATAAGCGGTGAAGCATATCGAACAGCGTCAGAACTTCCGAGCGTCAAAAAAGTCGGCCCAAAATGAAAACGCAGATGCTTGTTCAAAATTGTTTACACCATGTCTGCCACTTCAGCTTGTGTTTATACATATGTATTAAGCAGAGTGAAAGATATAACTATGAATAATATTTTTATGTACTCACAAATACTGAAATACATACAAAATTATAATACTAATAATACTTTTTTACCTTTTGCTTTGGAAATATGGGTTTCCTTTGTTTGCATATGTCAAAAACATATTCTTTTTCATTTCCAAAAAAAAGCATAACCTCGGCATCTGTGAGAAAATAGAATCGATCCACATGAAGCGTCAAAATTATCCCATAAGGTTTGTACAGTAAATTATTTTTTGACGCTGACGCTGTTCGATGTGCTTTAAGACTAATTGCTGCCAGTACTATCTACTTTTTGCGCTGACTCATATCGGTCTAACTCCCTTAGGTAATCAGTATTGTCTTGCGTTCGAGTATTACTATTTAATTTGTACGCCTACTTTTTATAGTGAATATAAATCCATCCATGCCTATCCCTCGATTTCTCAGCTTGTACTTAAGTTGAAATAGTGTTCACTTGTCCATCAAGTCTCCCACCGAGTCTCGGATCAAAATATACTAAAAAAATGGGGGTAGTCCGCTCACTAATGAATTAAAACTCGATTAGATCGAATGGTCATGTAATTTGGCACGAATATTGTCTATCATTAGAAAATCATTGGAAAATCGGACCATTGCCACGCCTAATTTTTATAGTGAAAATCAAAAATTCACAGGCTATTTGTGATTGAAATTAGAAAAAAAATCGGACCAGAAATTTAACGGATAACGCTGGTCCGTTAAATTATTAGAAGTCAACTATAAATTTATCCTAGGGTACATGAACTTCGACCAGGCCGAAGTTAACCCTCATTCGTGTTTCTTCTTATTGCCCGTTGGGTACTTCCTTTTCAGGCATCAGGGTGTATAAGACTTCTCTAATATTGTAGGTATTCTTTTTCATAGGAAGAACGTTTGGTTTGAGCGCTGGTGCAACCTGGTTGCTGGTATTTTAGAGCAATTCTTCTCCCTCTCCTGAGTATCTTGTTTTTCTCTTTGCAACACAACGCAAAAGCACATACAATCTTTTTCTCCTTCTCTTCGGATTTAGACTTTGCTTGGATATAGTTCGGGACACTTTTTCTTTTGTTCCTTTATTGTACATACCGCCGTTGTTTTCGCTCGACTGAAAGCTCTTATTTTCCCACATCGCATGAAAACATCATCGCGGCCTCAGCTCAACAGAATTTCATTCGATGCATTGTTCGGAGAAACATTGAGGACTTCGCTTGTGTTTTTTGGCTTTGTGCGCGTTGCTTCTACATTTATTAATTAGTATATTATTTATCATTTGCGGGAAAACATTATTGTTATTTATGAGTAAATATAGTTAAAGCTTGAACAGCTTAAAACATGTTCACGGAAAATCTACAAAACTTTAACTGAAATTTTGTATACGGTGTATACAGTGTAAAAGGTGCCAACCTAAAAAAATGGTAAAAAGAAAAAAACCAACGGCACAAGGGATCGCTGTCTACATGTTTTTACAGTGTTTGCTAAGAATCCCGAGAATGCTGCAATATTTTTAAACATACATAGGTGTACATAGAACATTCTATAGGAGAATAAAATAAAATGATTTCTTATTTTCGTATATTAAATGCAAACGTAATTGTTATATATTAAATACGGTTATGTAAGAAACAACTTGTATCAGAAAATACAAAACTAAAAAATAAAATTCAAAATAAAATATTAAATAAGTGAAATACATTTCTCCGAATTGAATATGTTCTAAAACCAATAACAACGAAACAGCTTGAAATGTAGCTTGCGATTAGCCAACATAACCTCAAAGTTGCAATCGCAGGCAAATGCCTATGTATTTTCGCTTTCATACCGTGTTACATAAATACATGCTATGCAAATATCAGAGAAAATTTATTTTAAGGAAATAAAATTTTATATATGTATAGGAAACTAGATGACGAAAATGTTCATTTTTTCTGATTAGGATAAAAGAGAATCGAGACTTCAATTTTTATTAACTATGTTAAAACCTTGTTAATGCTTACTTGCGTTGCGTTCACTACGATGCATTCCATCGTAATTGTAGTTTTGCTACAGCTGCCATATCATGTGTCGGTGTTACACAATTTTTCTTTACATTTGTTGTTATTGTTGTAGATTTTCGTCATCATTCTGTTGTGCTTTTGTTTTACTTTTTTAGTTTATTATTTACTTTTCTGATTTAAATCTTTACTGATACATATATTTCCGCTTTTGTAAAAAATTTCATTTGACAATTTCTTGAATTTATTTTTCGCACTTTTTTCTATTCCAAATTGCTCGGCATGGTGTCACTTTAAACGTTGTATGCTTTCTTGTTAATGATGCTTTAGCATTTTCATTTTTTTATTAAATAAATCTTCTTTAGTAGGAATTTGTAGAAGTGACATGTTGATTATATGATGACATCGAATAATGATTTTCTTTTATACTACATAAGTATATAGTGTACTTTTTTTTATTTTTCCAGCTTGATTCCTATCAGGGTAGATATACTTTCAACTTAATTTTCTCGTTGTGTAAACATGTATTTGCAGTTGTGCACATCACGCGATTTAGCTACCATTATCAGAATAGCTTTATATGACTGATTTTAAAACTGTTTGCAACTTATTATTGTCATAACGGTCAGCTGTATTATTATGTATTAAGTTTTGAATTTTTAGAAAATATGTATCAAATGGCGCCAAAGGAATTTAATGTCAAAAAGTTAGTAGCTATTTTTTCGGCTGCCACTCAGTAGGCCAATATTATCCCCCAATAATTCAATCATAAGGGAATCGGCTCCTAATTTTTTGCTCCTCAAATTATTAAATATCACTTCAAAATCAGAAATAAAAACAACTATCAGCTGACAAGGAGAATACATTTTCATGTTAAATACAATTTCTGAGTTAAAATGTGAAAAAGCTGTGCTTAATACGAAATCATTTCACTTTGGATCTAATTTTTCCATACTGATATGATTTCGATAATGACGTGATTTGTCAATCTGTATGGGAAATGACAGTATTTGAGCTTTTAATCGAAAAGAACGATTTAAGGTCGGTGCACGCACTATTGTTTTCGACAATAATATTTGTGTAAAATGCGATTCTAAAATTATAAAAAATAAAAGTGATTTTGAAAGCACGCTTTAAAAGCCATTGAGTTCATTAATACGATTGTTTGTAAATTGTCTTATTAAAGTAAGTCCGCACTTTGTAGCATTTGTAACCAGTCAGCTATGATATTCATTTCTTACGTAAGCTAAATCACTAACGATCTGGTATGTAAAGCATGAGTATAAACATTTTATGTTTTAAAGAAAATTTCAAAGCTTTCTTATATTTATATCACAATGCAGGTAATTGAGCTCCTCAGTCAGAAAGGTAGTTTGAGCTAAATGGATCGATATACTTCCCACGCCTAACCAACGCACTCTCTCTGGTTAACTACATCAAACAGCTCTAGTACGATTGAGATACTGCATTGCTGTCACTGTGCGTAAAAACTCTAATTTTACTCGTATATATCTTTCTTCTGTTGCTGTATTTAATCCTCGGCAACGCTTCGAATTATTTGATCTTTAAACTTTCAAAAGAGAACATGATGCTTGGTTCTCAGGATTGTCAAGGAAGCTTGAAAAGTTGTTGTGCTCTAGAGAGAATTAAGAGCGTTTTATGTTCAAAGCAAGAGCGGAGAAATTATAAAAAAAAAATTTTCTTATCTTCTTATTTTACAGTTCAATTTGTGCCTGTGTATAATTTGCAGTGCACACTACAATTGTCCGTGCGTTAGTATATTTCTATTAGAAATTTCTACAACTTTGTAGTAGCAGCTAGTGGTGTAACCAATTAATTAAACAATCATAATTATTGAAACAAAAATCCACATCAAAAATCAATCAACAAAATGTGATGTATGCTTTAAGTTTATTTGTTCTTTTATTATATATATATATATATTTACATATATGTATGTAATAAAATTTGTTTCTTTAGATATATCGCATATCCACTTCACAAGTGTCACTTATGAAGTAGGTGTGCAATATTATCAATTAATCAATAAATAACTATTAAAATTAATAATTGAATATAAATATGTCTTATAATATAATCACGGAGTACATAAAAAAGGGTAACCCAAATTTCCTAACTGAATTTAATTTTCTAATTGATTTACCATTCTATTCTGTTCTATTTAACAATTTCTAATATGAAACCATTTTTTACTTCGCAGTAGACCTAATAGAAATGACAAAATTATTGTTTGTTTTTCAATACAGATGGTTATTTAAACAATTTATGATGAATTTATTTGGTATAAGTGAAATCTGAGAATTGGTGTAAATTGTTTTGATTGATTCAAAGAATTTTGGTTAAGGAATATTATATTTAATAAACAAAGGTTTTGACAATATCGTTTGTCAAATTGACATTCCAAGTTTTTAAAAAAAAAAAAAATATCTAAATACTCGTAGTTCACCTGCAGCAAGACGTGAATAAAATAAGTAGTGCAGGGATTTTAAGAGGTGGTTAAGTACTACTTTACTAGTGTTTTCGCACTGGTCGAGAAGCGTGAATAGCGAATTGAAATTTGCGTTTCTCAAGAATTGGCTCTCGAATAGGATAAAAAAAATAAGATACAACAATTAATTAAATTAAAACTTTTGTTTGATCATTATTCTAAATTTTGTTGTTCTCCTTTATTCAGATATTTTCCTTATCATATTCAATACTTTATAAGATTAAATAAAAGTTTACGAAATTATATAAATTAATTTTTAATTAATAACTTAACTTTAACTTAACTGTATAATTTTAACAACTCAAAGCTTCTGCCAGTTTTGCCGTTATCTAAATTAAAAAATGTTTTTTATAAATATTTTCTGTAAAAGTATGAAAAATTACCTGGAATTACAAATACAGTAAATTTTATATTTCTAATCCTGATTTCTTCGAGAAAATATGAAATTTGTTGTCAATTTTTTAATGTTTTTCTTGTAAATCCGGAGTATATCATTAAATGTTCTTGAAATGTACCTTTTAAGTTTCGTATACCTTGTTCTTGTTAAGTATATTAAGTATAGCTTGTTATTGTTTTACGGACATTCAACTCATTAACATTTTTCGGTATTAACGATTTAGAAGAATTTAATGAAATTATTTTAATATATTATATATGTATGTACTCGTATGTATAGCAAGCTAAGACTAAAAGCTAATAAAAACGTTGTTACGCATGGTTTGCTAAATGTCATCTTAAACGAGGCAGAGAAAGTTGAAATGCTGCGGAAACTGAAGCTTTCGAGCCGTTGCAGCTTTGAGCTAATTTTTGTTTACACTCAGAACCAAACACAAGTATGAGTGTATATCAATTTGGCATTACTATAGTGTGTATACACTGTAGATATGAGTGTCTCGTTTTCTCTCTACCTCTGTTTAGATTGCTCGTGAAACAGGGTTTGTTTCAGCTGTGTCTGCTTTTGCAATTCTATGTTTTTAATTAAGTTTAATAAAATCATGTGCTTGTTGTGATGCAATCAACTGTGTTGTTAGAGAACATTATGTTCAAATAAAAGGTATCTAAAGCACAACAAAAAAAAACCATATTGCGTTGCATGTGCTTACGAAAAATTCAAATAAATACGAATTCCACAAATTTATGAAATTTTTACAGTAATCTTGAAAACAACGATGAAATTTATTCTCTTGCACAATACGAGGCAAATCGGTACAAACTCAATAAGAACAACTCCAACGTTGAAAGTGTTTGCAACGAAAGCAGTCCAATTGAATGCAGTACAGAGCCGCAGCAAGAAATCAAGCAAGTCATCGAAGAATCAATTCCAGCAACCAACACAAATAAAAACAGCATCATAAATGATAGTATCAATCAAAACGATGGCGATGATGGCATTGTTTTTGGAGCTAAATTCAACCTACTGCCACTTTGTCCAAAACTAATAATAAAAGAAGCAAAAACGTCGTCAAAATTGTTCCTTGCAGAAACATCATCATCCTTAGAAGCATCCCAGCAGGTTATCGGTACCAATGTAAAATCTTTAAACGCATTCGACGCTTCGCGCCAGTCTCCATTGTGTATAAGTTTGCAAAACAACTGTTCACTCAAATGGACTGAAACAGAACCAACCGTTTTGTTGCCCAGAACAACAGCATCAACAAAATCGGCAAAGCATCCAAAATCGGTGACAGCTTCGGTTTTTCGATCGGCTCCACCTATCAAGAAAACCACCAACTGCAGCGCTAAAAATTGTATTGCAAGCAATCCTACAGCAACGATACAACAGTTGCCGTCGTCAATAGAAATTCTGTCGCCATTTGCCAACACTACTTGCCAACCAATATTTCTGAATACTTCGCAATTGCCGCCAGAGAATTCCGTTCCACGCGCTCAGTCTGTTACTGCATCTGTTTTTACGCCAATATCTTCGCTTCCTAATAAGCAGCAACAAAAAGTTGCAAGAGTAACCACAATAACAGCAACAATATTTAACGGCCAACAGCAACAACAGCAACAGCAGAAATTTTCTTCGTTGGAACGCATTGAAGATATGAATAAAGTCTTTTTATCATTCGCCGAGGATACCCAGCTGAGAAGTAAGTTGAATTATTCAGATTTTCAAATATCTATCCCACTTCATTAATTTAGTAAACTCTATTAAGTAAAATTTCATAGACAAGCGGGGAACACAAAAACAGTGTGCACTATTAGTTATAAGTTAATATCTGTTTTGAAAAGTCCAACTTTAACCTTAATTATCAGAGTAGATGGATTTGAATTCATACGGATAGATTTATATGATCTTATTTGTCAGTTAAGTGCACGCGTTGTTTTGTTTGCTCGTACCTGGGAGTTCTTATTTCTATAATCAAAAATTTTATAAATATTAAATATTGGTGGCAAACACCGTCGTTAGCAATGTTTGGAACACATTGCCACAATGTTAACAGCTTATGTAAAGGCGACGTACTCATCGTATATTTTTGTATAAATACATTACCATTACTCTCACTTAAAATATTGACATATATTAGGAGGTTCATTTGAACAAGTAATGTGTTTATTTTTGAATTTTCATTAATCGCTGTATTATTTTTATTCAGTCCTATTCTAGACATTAATACATATGTCTCGTAATCAATCCAGATTTGCATACATTTGTCAGTCTGTCTATGTGTTTGGATGTTCATAAAGCTGCGCTTATCTGTTATTTACTCTAGGAACAAATAACGCAACTGATCTATTTAGTTTCTGTTATTGTAATTTTGACAGTCACATTGAAGATCTAAATTGATTTTTAACACTTGTTAAAGGAATTTTGTTATGTTTATTTTCCTTAGTTTTCCGTCAACTATATCATAATTATAAAAAATGATTTCAGAAATTTATATTTAAAGACTAACTGTACTTATTTCTTACAATAACGTTTGCGATGACGAGGAAATTAAATTATTGGAAATGAATTGCATTTTCTTTATTTCTTTATTGTATATGTATGTACATATGTGTAATGTGATGTGACTCCTTTGTAGGATACCCCCACCAAACCATTGCGTACGAAGGATGATGACCCCTTTTTATAATTTTTTAAAAAAAAGTTAAACTTTAAAGTTTTTTTAAAAGAAAACGATTAGAAGGATTTTATAACTATTGCTTATACGCTTGCGTTCGTAAGGCACAACATTTTCTTTTCGAACTCTTTTTTTTTTCGCCTTTTAACAATCTCCCAAAGATTCTGAACAATCTTCTATACGGTTTCTTTTATTTTGAATACACCCAAAAAATAATCGATTGATACGAAGTAAACAAGAGAGGTCAATGCTTCGTATTTCAGTACATCCATTTTTCTCAGTGCTGAGAGAAAATCTGGCCACCACAAACTCAAAATTTGATAGTGTTCGTTTGGATATTACTGATCTAACCGACGCACCGACAGAGATCGCTGATGAGGAACGCTGGCATGTTCCGAAATAGCTATATGATCTGCCAGTCAAGCTGGTTCAAAACCTGTTACAATTGAAACGTTGAGCTGGAAAAATGTGGGTGGTGTATGTATATACATCACGCATATAATATAATACATATAGTCATATTTTCAGCATTTAGAAATATGCAAGTTAAATAAGTCATTTGCAATAAATATAATATAATAATAATACGGACCTAATTTGACTTATTATAAACTAGTCAGAGAAGAGATTAAGTTTTGGATATGTAATCATCTCGTGTTAATCTCTCGCTGTAAATCTTGTATAAATTGAAATAATTTTTGTAAATAATTTATTACTGTCGTGCTAAATCCAATTTTCCAAATGAATTTTAAATTTCTGCTACTTTCCAAAATACCGTACCTTAACTCATGCCTTCGGTGAACTTTTGTTTCTGCCACTGTTATACATGTTGCTTCTCTCTCTTTCTATTATATAGTGCTAAAGGAGGAACCTGATGATTTAGCCCAACTCGGATCAACAACAGATGGTGCTTGCATGCCCCTCGATGAGACGACGCCCCTGTTCGGGGAAATGCTCGTAGGACTCATGCCTTATGATAGTCTTTTGCCGGACGATATAAACTCGTTGGAGTCAGCGACATCATCAACATCACCACCAGTACCAGTGATTCGGACACATAAACTGCCAACAGGCAGTTGCAATAACAAAGACATCAACCACATTCACAATATCCCACCAAGTGTATCATCCACATCTTCACTTAAATCATCGTCGTCGAACTGTGCACCATCAAAAATAGTTCTGGCGTCTTCAACTTGTAAAGAAGGTCTTATCGATCCTTTCATCAATTACCGCGAGGAATCAAATGACACGATTTGTTCACAGCATTTATTATCGCCTAACATGGTATCCAAGGTATGTAGTAGACCATAATTAAAAGCACTTATTTAGTGTTACAAAGTAACAAATATAAGAACAGAGCCTATTTTAGGACGTATGTAATACTTGTGTCTGTCAGTAAATATGGTTTCGGTTGTTCATTTTAATGTATTTTTTATGTTAAGAACTACATTTTCATAAATCATAATAGCTGCGTTCCTTTTTCCTAATCTAATCCTGATTTAAAATGGAGCGGCAAGGAAATTCACATGCAGTTGTCTGGGTTCGAATCCCGCCTGGACATGAGTACTGTGTTTTACTACTGCTGTATATTTAATCCTTCGCTCTACATAATTTCTCAGTCGATAGCTACAGCTGTGTCAAACAGCGTCCTGTTTGAAGCTCAAATGCTCTACATCTCCATGAAGATGTGGCATCTTCCTGTCAAACTCATCGCATAGAAACTCTATAACTCTTAATATTGCAGACGTTTGTTTGTTTTGTAAAAATTCACAGCATAATTTGGAGCTGTGTTTTGGATCATTAATCCTGCTGCACCACAAAACTTTCGCCGATAAGTAATAGGCCTTTCGAAATCAATCTCTTACTCCATTGCTTGAGAAACATCCCCAGACTATAAGACTTTATAACCGCCGTGCTTCACTATTGGGTATTGGCACTATGATATTGGGTATCATATTTTCTCGGGCACTACGTCTGACAAAAATTCTTTGGTTTGACCAAACAGATCGAACTGTGATTCAAAGACATAAACATCCTGTATATGCATGTATATGTATATATGTACATATTAGGGATTATTACTTTTATCATCGAAGACTCTTTGTAGCAAATGTGAAAGTAACAGAACATATCTGCTAAATTTCATTCAGATTTCTTCTCGTTTTATATCAATAGTCCACAGACAAATACATATATGAACGAAACAAGGGACTGAAATAAAAAAAAATTATTATGAAATGAATAATGAATTATTATATGACATACATTATTAAATAATATCAATCTAATAAATGAATCTTTTCACGCATTGCAGAGCCCTGAGGTCAGCAGCCTCCCGTCTCTGTGCAGCCCGAATTCGCTCAGCCAAGAAGATGAATTTGCATTTATGACAATGAATGTGGATGACGATATTGATCTAAGCATGCGTGCCCCCTATATTCCAATGAATGAGCAAGACGACTTGCCTCTACTTACCGCTGACGATTTGATGTGGTGTGGCGGCTCAACCTTTTCCACAGATGAATTAAACATGCCGAAAGAGCATGTTTTTCAATACAATGTGTTGAAACAGCAAATGCAGACCCAGCAAAACTTGGAGCAGTTGGAACAGCAAGGATTCTGCACTAATCGCAATCTAATAAATTATCAGCAGCTGCAGCTGCAACAGCAGCAGCAACAACAACAAGTGAATAATTTTCATGATTCATTCTGCTCATCTCCAGCATCAAGTACCTCGTCGTTGTCAGCATCTGCCCTGAAAACGCATCATCGGCAGCAAAATAATCGCAACAGTAATCAGCAAGAAGAGCATCAACAAAATTCCGCTGATTCTGTGTTCTCTACTGATTCAAGCGAATTAGCAGCACTGCTTTGTGGCAACGTCAATGGATCATTGTCAATTCTTAGTAGTAATTGTGGTGATGTAGATGGCGGGGAATCCGTTACTGGTTGTTCGCGTGACAGTAACACTTGTATTGGCGATAAAAATACAATATCCCCAACGCAGCAGCAGCAGGCAATAAATAATACCTCCGATCTAAGACCGCTACGTCTGCAACTAGATTTGCAGGAACCACAACACCAATTGCTCGATTTGGGCATTGATTGCAAAAAACAGAACTTTGAAAAAAATTCTATTGGGGATAATTTTGAAAATGTTTATAACAACAAGGACTGTAAGTATAGTTGAAAGTGTAGAGCATGAAGTAATTTCCACCAGAAATAATTGATCAAAATTCGTTGAAATCTTCGAAATAATATTCAACATTTTATTGATAATTTATAGGAATATTTGTTGTTTGCATTTTTTATTGGTTTTTTTTGTAAACTTCTTGAAAATTCGTTGAAGGTATTTTCAATATAATTTGGTAATTCTAATTTCTTCTGATAGTATAGTAAACTAGCTTTTCCGTTGTCCGACTGTGCTGGGATGCCTTCCGTTTACCTCATTCCCCTACACACCTCCCACCTTCCCTCTTTTAAATGCATTAGCATACAAAATTCGTAAAATACTATAAATAATAAAATATTTACCGTAATTATCGTGAAATTACTCTCAATTGCCCATGTTTTAGAATTATGTTAGAAACCATGTTTAGAATTATTGTAATTTTTGCCACGTCTTCTTGATCCATTTTCGCAATGTTGCCTGTATCATTAAAACGATTTGTGGTGCGATACACCAATATTTTATTCACTTTGAGATGCCTGAGCTCATGAACTGGTTCAGATTTGCCACTCAAATATGACGCAATCACACTATTACGTTTGAATTCCATTTCGAATAACTTTTGTTCTATAAAACAGCTGTCATTCGTATGAATTTGACATAGTTGGCAATATCGCGTTGCCAGATATAGCGGTGTGAAGTTGGTAACACTTCAATCGCCTAGCCGTGTATATGGAAAACTACATGCTATATCTTAAATATCCCCACACCAGCGGCACCTATTAAATTTCCAAATTGCTCCAAATTGCTTTGCCAAAGACTTTCTTTTCATTTATATGTATATATTATATGGTGTGAATTTGAGCCAAAATCGGTTAAGCTAAAAGAATTTTTGGAAAAAGCGATGGCAGTACCACCTAGGTGAATCTAACTTAGACAAAAACAATCCGGAGCTCCACACGAACATATGATGTGAATAAGGTGGATAGCGTCAGCGGTGCAGCCGTGATAGTCAGACGTGCATCCGCATCAACGATTTTATTTTTTTATTTTATTTTTTAATTGATCATTAGATCATATTATGTTATTTCAATCCCGTAAAACTATCCTTCCATGAATAACCTTGGCCTATAAACATACCATTGAGTGTGACATTTTCTTCACATTTATTAATTATTGTTATGTTGATCGAAGCAATAATTTACTAATAAAAATATAATACTTATCATCACTTCGTAAAATTATTCTCGTGTAGGTGATCGGTGTGAAGCACACTTTATAAGTTATTACTCGGGAGGTAAATCGTAGCGCCCGGAACGAATTTCCACCAATAGACAGAAGTAGACACCAATAGAAATTTTAGTCCCTAATTATATTTATCTGAAAAATGTTTGAATTTTCAACGAATTTTCTTAGTAGATAGTCTTGATTTATTATCATATGTATGTATATTATATGATTCCTTGCGATAGCAACAAATCTCGATTGCTGGAATGAATTGCTCCAAATCAATGTCGATGTCACTTCCTCCTCAACAGCAACATTATCAACCACTCCAAAACAAATATCAGCACCCCAGCAGGAGCAACAAGAAGTTCAAGTCGATGACTTGCGGCAGCACGAAAGCAAGCCACATATTCCCCTGAAACAACTAAATATTTCAGCAAATTCAGCCACAAAAACTATAACTCAACATATGCCATTTATTACTCTTCAAAACCGAAACATTTTACTACAGCGACTCCCTGACCAAAAAGTAACACTTAGCGATGCACTGATGTCAGACAGTCATGTTGGAAATAATAAAAAAATTACAACTATAAAATTGTTAAATGCTACAATATCGACACCAAATTCCGCTATATCTACAGCAGGTATTCGAACTACTGACAATAAGCTAAGCAAAGCAACCGCGATAGCATCAATACAACAGCAACATAGTAATAAGCGTCATCTGTCCTCCCTTTCGGAAACGACTCAAGTGGATACGAAACGTTTGAAGAACTCCGATTCGACAGCAACCATCGAGTTGCAAAAATCGCCGCATCCTTTACAACAAGTAATGTCACCTATACAAGTACTGGTTACACCTGCAGATATAAAAGTGCAAGAACGCAAAGCTACTCCAATCACTGATCAAGGCTGGTCAAACATTAGCCATATGAAGACAATAACTATGACGACAAATCAAACCATCCAAGAAAAGCAGCAACAGTCAAATTCAGTCCTGAAGAACCTGCTTATTAATGGCTGCGATGTAAGTGCGGGATACTGTCTGGTGCCAATGGCTCGCAAAAAGTTAGCTAAAGCATAAATGCTTTCAGGCAAACATTTTTGAGCTAGGCAAAATTTGTTTGCGTTTCTATTAATGCCCTTAAGGACTATATAAAACTTTAATATAGAATCTATAATTAGTTCATTTTGCCTAATAATAATACCACACATAGCTTTTAGCTTGTGATTGATGATATCGCAACTTGGTACTAAGCCAGAATCCAAAATAACATATGACCGTACAAATTTACTCTATTCATAAAATATTTAAAAAAAATTTCCATTGTGTATATATATCTATACATATATATAGGTATATATACACATATATGGTATTTATCTTTCTAGCCTTCCTCCGTCGAAATTGTATAAAAAGCGTACAAACATTCTATCGACTTTCGGCCCGACGTAAAATTAAATAAATCTGTTTTAATATTAATAACAGTAATTAACATATTAACCTGTAGAACAAATGCACAAACTGTAATATCAAACAAAAAAATACTCCCAACAAGTTAGTAAATGGATCGATTTTATTTAACTAACGAAGCATTAGAATGATTAGTAAAAGTTTAGCTAAACTAGTTAGAATTTATTCATTAAATTAAAATGAATACTAAAGTTAATATGTAACATATTAATTTTATTTTTCACATTTTAGTCAATTCAAATTTTTCTCTTGTAAATAGTAATTATAAGTAAGAAATAAAGAGTTTTTCTATTCAAACTGGAAATGAGAAATTGAACAACATGATTTAATTATTTTTAGATTTGAAGAATGCATAAAAAAATGTACACATTATGCATTAACACACACAATGACTTTTACTAAAGGACGACAAACAAGAAGCAATTATGCAGTTTCCTTTGTGGGCTCACCTAACAAACTAAAGCGACTTTGATTTTTACTGTGATAGATTTTTTTCTTTTTCCTAGTTTCACTAATAGTGTCATTATTTTGTCAATACATAAATTTCATAAATAGGTAATAATAACGCAGGTAATTCGGAAATAATAGTTTTAATCAAATATTAAGGTTATTGCAAAATGTATGCTGGGAAAACACGAAGAATTTCGAAAATTTCCAATTTGAACAAATTTTGTCATTTTTTTTAATAACAAAAAAATCTTATGACTAAGGAATCTAAACTGAAACCTAAAATTACAAAATTCGAGCGCTAACGGTACAAAAGGAATCATATTATAAAACAAATTTTTAAAAGATCTTAAATTAAGCAAAGTTAATGTTTTTCATATAAACCAAATTCTGTTTTTACGCGAGAGATAGGTTTCCGAAAAACTCGTCTTAAAAAAAAAATCACGTAAAAAAAGACAGCATCTATATAAAATAACTGGTTCCTCGTTCCAAGAATTAGAACAAAAAATGTGATTAATATATTGGAATTTATCGTTTTTAAATTAATATTTATTGAATATTTACTGTAAAATTCATTTCTCAATAAATTATTGAAGTTATTCATAAATATTATTTATTTATTTATTTATTGTTTAAATTTCATTTACATGTCATTGCATTACAAATATATGTATATATCCTGCGAAGCTAATGGTTTTTCTGTTGTTGAGGTTGTACTTCTAATGTATTTGTCTTTAGAAAGCTTTAATTATAAATTGAAATATATATAAATTCAAATAACTTCAAACAATAGGCGTTATTTATAAATTCAATTAAATTGAATTCAAATAATAGGCTTTAATTATAAATTCAAGTAATATGCTTTGATTTTCTTTTTTCGCTCTAGTTTATTTTTCAAATGTTTGAGCTCTATCTGCAGTTGGTTCAGAACTGATGCTATAGTGTGTTTCAGTTGTCTTCTTTCGTGCTTGTTGTTGTGGGTAGCTCTTGCGATTGTGCCCTTGTGTTACAATTGTGGAATATTGCAGTTTGAAAACGGATGTCATAATATTCCAGTGTTACTGTCATTTGGTAAATTCGTATGTAACTCCAAGATGCTTTCTATTTGCGGTATAGGGTTCGCTGCATTCGCCTGCAGGTAGTTATCGTTGCGTAGATATATTAATGGTTGCGTTGTCTATCTATGCCGCGAGTCTCGAATATACATTAGTTTGGTTTTCGATGGATTCATTTTTAAACCATTATCATGGCACCATTGGGCAGTCCTATCCATCTCTGATTGTATGTATTGCAATGCGCTATCCAAATTTCTGTGCGAACTAAAACAGTTGTGTGATCCCCATGGGCGAATGGTGTTGCTTTTTTGAAAGTACGCAGTAGCTCATTGGTATATAATAAATAATAATGGGCCCAATTTCGATCCTCCATATTGTATCTTTTTATCTTCACTGTTTATTTCTCTTAGTTTAAGCCGGAATCTTCTATCTTCCAGATAATTTTGAAACCAACTTACCATCTGTCTTCTGATGCCTACTCTTGATAGTGCTTCCAATATTTTTGATGGTTAAGTGTGTCAAACGCTTTGCTAAAGTCTATAAAAACTATTAAAACATGTATTTTGTAGTATGTTGATTTGACCTTAATAATTCTTTTGTTAAGATAATTTCGAAACTGTTTATATTCTCCTTCATAGGTTTTGTTATTTTTATTGTTTTTACATTTTCTATAGAGCTTATCTTACATTGTATAATGAGATCTGTAGACATCCACGGATTAGACTACCGCACCTTTTCGCTCTTTTTAACTTTAAGTGCTTTTTTGAATATGGCATTATATATTATCTAAGAAGACTATAATAATGTTCTACATCATTAGCGGTTTGCAGATCTTCCCATTTTTCAAGTCTAATTAATTCACTGACCTTAGTGTTGGAACAGTTCGCTTCGAAAGTACGAATGTGACAATAAAAAGTTGAAAAATTCATAATAAATACGAGTAGAAATACTTACATATAAAAATTATAAATAGAGATTTTTTAATCGAAAAATCGCGTTAAATCAAGCTTAATCGCGTAAAAACAATCAACAATTTTTTAAAACATTTTTCAAAAATCGCGTTATATCAAATTCGCGTAAAAACAGAATTAGGTATATTGTATCATACATGGTCCAACATGTAACAATATTTAATACACTTAGATACTTAGAAAGGAGTTAGTTTTTAGAAGCTAAAAACAACGATGCTTAAATATTGCGATATTTAATTTTTTATGCAATTTATAGATGATGCACAGAGCAAACCAAAAATAATTTCTCAGCATGAAATATTGCTCTAAAATATGTGTACATTTCAAAATGGAATTTTATTTCTTCGCTTATTTTATAACACATACATATTAATTATCTTACTTTTACTTTTCAAAGCTAAGCTAAAGAACAATATTTACTCAAATGCTGGAAAATCACAAAAAAAATAAATGGAACAAGATAATGAAAACAGTTTTAAATTTTAAGATAATAATATACATATACATACATATATATTGGTATTGAATACGACGGATTAATGAGAAGTTTAATCAGATTAAATCTGTTAAATTTCCCAAAGTACTGTGATCAAAAAGTAAAGCAAATTTTAAATTTGAATGGCGCGGTTGCAGTGATTTTTTTTAGGTTGGCAGCACTGCCATTCATACCTGTGTAGAATTTCACGTCAGTACGTATTTTCTTTGGTTCCGTCGTGTTTTCTGCACGAAAAACTGCATTTTTCGATTTTTATGTGTGATTTTATTGAGCTTTTTCATTAAAAATTCGATGAATATCGTTGCACAATCATATTCGCCTGACTCCATGTGACTTCTGGCTATTCTCTAAGCTTAAACGAGCGCTTCGCTGACGCCGTTTTGAATCGACTGATGAGATAAAAGAACAAGCGAAGAATGAATTGAAGGCCATTGCACCCATCGAGTTTCAGAAGTGTTTTGAAGATTGGCAAAATCGCTAGCACAGGGATTTGGATGAATAAATAAAAATTTCCCAAGTTAAAGAAAAATTGGCTTTACGTTTTGATCACAATAGTATGTATATGTATACGTTTTCTCTTAACATTGATTATGATTCTTTCAAATTAGTACGAAGTTAATGCGAATTTATTGCTAAAGTTAATAATTAATTTTGTCTATTAATTCCTGCTGTTTCCTTCCCTTCGTTCGTAACTACGTTCGGCTTGTTATATTTTTTCGCTTTTATTTTAACGACTTGCTTTTAAATTTTATTAATTTTCGTATAGACCTAAAATGGTACTTCACATCAGTCCAGGTGTATAGTTTTATAGAGCAGCACAAGATTATCGTTCCAAATTGCTGTCAGTGGAATTAATTGTTAGACGGGGCAATAAATTACGAGTTATTGACATATCCCATGACAGATTTACGGCTTTCCCACCAAATAGTGACAACCCAACATATATATAATTCTATACCCACAAACTAAATATAAGGAACTTAAATGTTGTTTTGTAATAGTTAAACATGTCAACAAATCAAAGAAAAAAAATGACATACATCTTAAAGGAGCACAAAAATTAAAACCTAATACCATCATCAATTCTTAAAATAATTTAATTCAGATTCTTTCTTATCGTCATAGTTTTTGTATAATTTTGTTTTGGCGAATTTTTTTTTCACCAAGTGAAATTTGCCAGATACCTAGTTTTGTACCAACTCTTTTTCTCCAACTGAAATTTCTTCACAACTCAAGTGAGTTGGTACAATGACACAACTCATTTCGTAAAATGAGTTAGTCACTCTAACTTACCGCAAAAGAGTTATCTGCCCACCACTATTTGGGAATAACAGCCTTACCCAACCCAAGCTTTCCTAATTTATAAATTTGCGTAAGACAAAAATCCAAAGTGTTCCTTTCGTTAATTACATCTAAATGAAAACATTAAGTGTAATTATTCTTAAGTCAATAAAAGAAAGCGTACAATACTGGCAATTCTGCAAAAAGAAATTAAATAAAACCAATAGTTATTGATTTGTAGGAATTGCTTGAAACCTTAAATAATTCTCCTGAAAAGTAAGCCGTAAAGCCGTACGCCAAAAGCAAACCCGTCTAGCCAAGCGCATAAACTACCTCCATAAAAACTGCGAAATCTACCTCTAAAAATCAGACGAAAACAACAAATAAAGAGTTAAAATATCTAAGAAAATAAATTATACCTCACCTTAGCACAAACATTAAGAATAGAAGAAAATAGTAAAATAAAATAGCTAAATTTATATACGGCAACTACTAATTTCAAAGTTAAAGGAAGAGTTATTAATATAACAAATTTTACGTTATTCTTTATTTTGGCTAACAACTACATATATATGTCGCATTAAGCAAATCTCTAGAAAAGCAATCGTACGATTAACTTAACATATTCATGAAAAAGTCTACATACATATATAAGCTATATATATATTACCTGTATTTATTATACTCATATATCTAAATATATGTACATATACATAGGTACGAGTGTGCACACGTTCGTCGTTTATCTTACTTGAATAAATACTCATTCGTAACATACTAGATTATACTATATACAAGTTGTTTCGCATAAGGGTGGACAAAAGACTACGGCGTTTAGGTTGAGTCGAGACAAGAAAAAAACCAAAGGGGAGCGGGGGTCAATTTCCCCGTTTAGGGGGGAGGGACCACTTTTTAAAATCGGAAAAAGAAATATTTAGAAAAGGGTGATATATAGATTATTCCTAAATAGGTAATTTGAATACTACTATGAATTTGCTACTACACCTCCATTTCGAATTAGGTTCCTATATCAAATAGTTTTTGAGAAAATGAATTCAAGGTCCAACTTGAAATTTAAAAAATGAATTTTGAAAAATTTTATATTTTCTCAGAAACTAATAAACAAAGATACTTCCGGTTTAAAGCATTTGCTCTAGAATTGATTACAGAATTTTGTACTTTAAAAACATAATACAATATAAACAGTATACTTATAATATAATTTATTTTTAAATGGCTATAAAATTTTTTTAAAAAATTTAATTATCGTATTAATTTCCGCAAGAACTATTTGACATAGGAACCTAATTCAAAAAGGAGGTTGAGGTGCATATATTTGGCTTTCAAATTCAGAATGTAGGAATGATATACATATGTAGATATCATCATAACATATTTTATGTTATTTATGTATTTTAACATATTTTTTCCGATATCATGTCGGGTTTTTAGAAAATGGTCTGTCCCGCCTAAACGTGGAGAAATTGACCCCCTCCTATACGAATCCCCCTCTAATCAATTGTAGAGAAAATGCTTCAAACCAAATTTATTCTGGAGAAAATGAGCCAAACCGAAAATATCTGTTTTGTAGTTTCTGAGAAAGTTGAAAATTCCGATTTTAAGTCGTGTGTTTAGAAAATCCCCTCCCGCCCAACCGGGTGGAACTGACCCCCCTTCAAAATGCTTTTTTGCTTGTATGCATGTATATATATGTATGTACTCACGAGTATATAAATATAGCTATACGTATAACGCTAGGAGATGATAATAATATTTTTAAATGCATAAGTAATAAAAGACTGTGAGCATCAAACTCTAAAAACGAAACCAATTATTATTTACATACATACATTGAATACTCCACCACATTAGTGTAATGAATTAAGCAATAATAACAAAATTACTCTTCTGTAACATGTGATACTAGAAAATTTGTGAGGTAATTTATAATAATTACACAAATTACAGTAGACCCGCGATAATCTGGCCCGTGTCCTATTCGAAACCCCCTGTAATCCGATATGCCAATTACAAATGAATTAGTATTGATTTTATCTCGCCAGTTTTATAATTTTCCGAATTACAAGATACTCCTCTTCAAAAATTTCCTGACTACAAGGATTTAGTGTCAACTTCAATAGTCCGACAAATTTGATAATTCGACACCGCTTTACAAAACAATTGGGTTGTCGGATTAACGCGAGTCTATTGTACTCATAAACGTATCCAATTTCTGTCTACGTTTATTTAATTTAATACACAAGCATCTATTTTAAGCGGTACATACAAGCGAAGTATGAAAAATATACTAGTTTAACTGTGGCTTCAATAAAAGATATACAATTAAATATTGAAGCTGCATTCATACACACTTAAAATTGTGGACCTTTTGTACAACTCGTTTGTTGTAAAAAAACTTATGTGTACGTTTATATTGTAAATTAATCTACCCTTCAAAAAACTATTATCTTACATGTCACGAGTAGATATACATATATAGTCTGGTTATAGTATTTACTATTAACAATAACTGGTAATTATGATAGTAGCACTTTCATTAAACCTAACTAATATGTAAAACTGAAACTGAAATAATGTAATTCCGCTATTAGTAAAATATATATGTATGTAATATATTAATAAATTTTTTTGAACTGCACCTGAAAGTTGTAAAAATTTCGGTCCTTTTAAGAAATGGCAATACAGATTGGTTTTATTGCATAGAAATTCAAGTTAAGATACCTGTAACTATTTCAGTTCAAAATGTAGTACTGTAGTATGCAGCGCATTTTGCAGGGTAGGGATATTATAAGAACGTAAGAATCTGCATATTGATATTAATTCAAATTGATTACGCAAATAAAATTGACATACTCTTCATAGAAAGTATAATCCACCTGTTCGTGTTATATGTCGTAAATTTTGTCTACCTCTCTTAATGTGTCTACACAGAATATAAACTAGAAAAATTATTAAATAATACTATCAAAATGGCATCAAATTTCAAAGTAAGCAGCTTTAAAAATAAATATGTATGTTCTACAAAAATATATTTAAAGTTCCTTACATACATACGTACATACATATATGCTGTATAGAGTATCCAAAAATAGTACGAAAAATACCTCAAAAAATCGAAGTAACAAATCTTAAATCGTAACAAACAAACATTTTTACTTAGGTAAAGTAAAATATAAAAATATAAATAAATACTATAAATTGTGAAATAAAAGCATTGTGTGTATGCATATAAAAACATGTTTTTATCTTACGCGTATATTTCGGTAATCGTACTCAGTGGGATATGTCTGTAAAGCTTCTGGCAACTTTTTCATAGCAGAACTCGAAATTTGAAGTAATCATCATTTTAACATGCTGTTGGCATGCCCAAAGTTGGCTTTCCTCCAATTTCCGGATTTCCGGTAGTCTATATCCATTCGGTAGATCACAAAAAGATTCAGGATCTATGAACGTCCTTTCAGCTCCGCCTTTTGCGAGGCAGTCGGATCTTTCGTTGCCTCATAGTCTTCATGGCCAGAGCCCATCCTAAAATATCGGTGTTTCCCTTTCACAGTTTTGTCGTAGCCGCGAGCGACGAAATTTTATTTTTTCTTGTTTCCCATAAGAGCCTGTGTTACTTTAACAGGCGGCCACTTTAAAGTCGCGGCCACAAAAGTCGTAGAGCGACTTCTATGTGTTTACAGCATTACCCTGCTCGAACTTACATGGATCTATTGTATGTCGAGAATTACGTCGAAAATTACGTCGATCGACTTAACGAAGTGGTTTCGTTATGCGCATATACGCCACGCGGCAAAAAAAAGCAAACTTTAATATTTAAATAATTGAAAACATTTGTAAAACATTAGACGAATGTTATCTTTCGTTTTTCAAAAATATATATGTATTTGAAAATTTAACTGCGCATTTCATGACTGATTTTCATCCACGAAAATTTCATTTAAAAATTATAGTTACAGGCAATGTGTAGGCACCAGAGAACTGTAAAGAATACAGTAAAACGAAGTTTCAAATCAACCGCTAAAATACGAATGCTGATTCGAATAGTTTGTGGAACGCATTGTAATTGTTGGGGATACAAGTACTTTTGAGTTTACTTGTCGTAGCTTATTGCTACTGTTTTGTTCTTGTATGTTTATGGGAAACTTTTTGTTTTGTGTTGTGTTTTTGCTTATAAGCATGGTCTTTCTGTAGTCTGGGTCCCACAAGATTTCTTACTCTCAGTTCCTCTTTACAAGAGCATTGTTTTTGCTTAACCACTGTTACGGACGGTCAGTTTTCTCGTTCTTTCATATGTTTAAAACGTGTTCCTACTCATTTCCACAGCTAGTCGTGGTCGTTATTTGCGTTTGTCATTGCATATTCCATTTATGCCATGGTTATGTATGGCCTACGGCCCTTGTCATCCCGATGTGTGCATGACTCATTGGATTCGTCGTAGGTGATAATTTTCCATTTCAAGTAGTGGTATGGGCCGATGGACGCTGTCCAATCGTTTTCATCGAGCATTTCAAAATGTTTTGCAAGCTGCTTTAAAGCCGTGGGCACGCAAACATTTCGATCGTACACCATGGGCATTCCAACGAGACTCGGCACCGTCTCATAAAGCTCGTGTAAAACAAGAATGGTTAAAAACCCATGTTACAAACAATCGCTTTCGAATTCGCCAGATGCAAATCTGATGGACTCTTCTATCGGGTCCATTTTAGAGACCAAGATGAGACTAAAAACTATGCCAGTATGAATGCGCTGTAGAAAGCCAATGTACGGGAATGGGCCAAAATATCGCGAGATTATATTCGTGCAGCTCATGCAACTCATTTTTTAATCGGTTGAAGGCCATAGTCAAGGCAAAGGGGTGCCCACATCGAGCTAAAGTGAATGGATTCTAAGAATTTGTGTTATTTCACATTCACATGTATTATCACACATTTTTGTAATTTGAATCAATAAAAAATAATTTCACCCAAAAAAAATATGATCGTTTAAATAGGCAGTTCAATCGCCTAACCCTGTATTATAATGTATATGGGTGTGCATCGGTAGATGCCCGCAGCAGATCTTGTTGCTGTTCAGTGGAATTTGTTTGCGATAAGATTCTGCTGCTGATGCTTCGTTTCCCGCTCCTGACCGTCTTTAATTTTCACCTGTTTCTCGGTAGGTTGGTAGAGCGCCGCGATGGTTTACAATTGATCGAAAGATAGATAGAAATTACAATAGATAGAGTTCGCATGCAGAGCAAAGAGAGGAGAAGAGAAGTTGCTTTTGCTTAGGCCGTGGTTACGCTAAGGAGCACCAACGAGTATGTATCATGAAGAGATTGCAAAGACGAATTCGAAGCAGCAGAATTTTCAACATGAGTTTCGACGATTAGGGTGTTCCGACCATTTGGTTGAACTCGAACTTTTGATGTTTGGTAGAGTTAATCGATTCAGCACTCGTTTGCCAGATAAAGTTTAAAAGGAGGAATCGATAAATTTTTTTGAACACAGCGGATGATCAGAAGAACGGTGGAATTTGTCTTCTTTTGTATTTCTTACAAAAAGAATTCATGTGCGACCGCATGTCGGTCTGGATTTGTTTTCAATTTTGCATGTTATGGTTTTTTAAAGACCTCCTGCTTTTAGTAACTTCGTTCTGCTTCATGTTCGATTTCCAAGCTTTTTAGAGCGCTAGCACGATCTTCGTTCCGAGCATAGCGTGCTGTTGAAGAATTTGTATAGGCAGAAGATCTATTTTAGTCGGCATATCAATTCCTTGAATACGTTATACGAGTAACATTAATAAGTTAATGGAAGCAAAATTATGGAAATATATCAGAGAAAATATTTATATTGGCTTTGGAAAAAAAGTTTGAGCCCTTTTTGTTTATTAAAATTCAACTGGTTTTTTTGTAGTCTGAAAATGAATTTATTTAAACCAAAAATGCTCCATTTTTACCTACAATTTTTCGCCATTTTTCCTGTAGAGCCATGATGCCATCGGTGAAGAACTTATGTGGTTTCTGGTTGAAAAACTGAATCAAGTGGTTTTCACGGGCTTCTGTTGAAAGCACCTTAATTCCATTGAGAGAGTTCTACAGTCTGAGTGTGCTATGTCTTGACTATATGGTGGATGTATCAAACCTTCACAATTTAACTCTCAATACTACTACAATATTATACTATTTCATTGCATGGTGTCGTATCGTATTATCGTATTGTATTGTATTGTTATGCATTGTTTTGTTTTGTATTGTATTGTATGTAACTCTATTGTATTGTTTTATATTGTATTTTATCGTATCGTATTGCTTTATATTGTACTGTATTATAATTTATTTATATACTTCCGTTCATTTAAGTAGCAACAGTAAAAAAAGTAAACATTATTTGGATTTTCAAATTAAACTAGTAAAAATTAGTCAAAATAAAATTTTTTTGGATAATTTATTTTATTCTTTATTACCTGCAAGAAAAATTATACAAAAAAAATTAACCGTTATTTTTATTTATTTTATTATCTGAAACACTATCAAAAACAATGAAAAGAAATAGTTCATTTAAATAGCAACAATAGTTCGTTTTTCATATTTTTGATCGATTGTGTTGCGTAGAGTGGTAATTCTTGATTAGTTGGTTAAATTTTACCTGACAAAGTAATAATTTAACGAAAATGGGTAGAGGAAATCAGTTAAACTCAAAAGAAAGAGGAAAAATTAATGCATATTTCGAGCAAAAGTCATCGCTCAGAAAAATAATGTTTATCTTTTTTACTGTTGCTATTTAAATGAACGGAAGTGTACATATGTAAACATGAATGCATGTGTACATATGTATAAATATAATTATAAAGGTGCTGAGGGCGAAGGTTTAATTAGTTTTGTTTTAGTAGTATGCGATTAAGTTTGGGACCGCTGCTGTAGACAACACTACACTTTAAACTCTCATAAGGTAATATAAAAGTGAACAGATCATGCCAATTATTGTAGTGTAGTTTATATTAGTTATGATATGAGTATATGAGTAAGATTGATAATATTTAATTAACTATCGACATACTTTTCTATGAAAAGGCAAGCCTATATAATAATACATACATATGTAAATCAATATTTGAATACCATTCCATTATCAAAGTTCACCGTTATTAACTTTCTAAGATGAAATGAGAAGTAAATAATAGGATCCATTTACTAACTTTAAACTTCACAACTAGTGCTGAAACACATCGAACAGCGTCAGAACTTCCGAGCGTCAAAACAGTCAGTCCAAAATGAAAACGCCAGACGCCTGTCAAACTTTGCTTACATCGTGCCCGCCATTTCTGGTATCCCTGGTTTTTCATCAGCAAATTTGTTGTGTTGTGCTACATTAAAAAATGTTTTTAGTAGACAATTGTAAAACTGCATATCAAAAAAAAAAGAAACCATCACAAGCGTAGCGTTCGAGTACCATATAACCTGTTCCAACGGTCCTAATATTTTTACAAAAAACCTGTTACGTACGTGCGCAGAACGGAACCACCATTTTTTGTTTATTTGCGCAATCTTGTAATTTATCGTTCTAGATTAATCGATTCATACTCATACTCATACATACTCATACATACTTGTGTACAGCGTGCAATTCGTGTTCTTTTGTTTCTTTAACAGCAAGAAATCATGTGCGACCGCATGCACGTCTGAATTTCTTTTCTTCCTTCTGCTTTTAATAACTTCGTTTTGCTTCATGTTCGATGTCCGAGCTTTGTAGAGTGCTGTTGAAGAATTTGTATAGGCAGAAGATCTATTTTAGTCGGCATATCAATTCCTTGAATACGTTATACGAGTAACATTAAAAAGTTAATGGATGCAAAATGATGGAAATATATCAGTTCGAAGTAAGTTCCAATCCGATTGACTGGTATTTGTTTGGTCGATGCAAAGCGCTATTATCCTGCTTTTTATATTTATCTGATGGTAGCTTTTGTCAAACATCTTTCTGCAAGAATAGTGTCAATGAAATTTTTGAGTTGATCAAATTGTGTATATAAATTCTATTTCCTTCACACTTTATCTGGCATACGAGTGCTGGATCGATTAACTCTTCTTGTCAACAACCTAATTGGCATCAAACATTATCAAACGCATTTCGAGTCCAACCAAATGGTATGTCTCTAATCGTCGTAACTCATGTTGAAAATTCTGCTGCTTCGACTAGAAAACCTCCATCTCATGGTATAATACTAGTCTTAAAGAACTTTTATTTTCTTTCTGGATGAAAAATGTTTCCAATTTTTGTAATCTCAATCTGACCTTTCTTTTGAAGTACCTCCAAACAACGTTTTGAGAAGGGGAAGATGTGAGTACAGCTCGAAAGGTCAAATCAATATCATCTTCATCCAGAATATATGCGCCTGAAAACATTTCATTTCGATAGTTGTGTGTATGGTATATTGGCACAGTGAGCCAATGTTTAACCATAATAAATTATTATAGACTAGCGGTCACGGCCTGTACTGGCTGTAATATAATCAGCCTTCTTCTGCATTCCGAACGGAATTGATTCTGAATCGGAAGAAAATTCCGATCGGAATTTGAAGAAGTGTTCTGCAATACAATCGGAGTGCACATGCTCGAAAGGAATACAATTCCGATTCGTACTTTGTTATCGTTCAACTGTTTTAGAGGAGAACAAATACATTTGCAAAGATTACCGATGTCTCTGTGTTTCGGTTCAATTATGGTTATTTGCTGTAACTCAAATTTTAAAATAAAATACTATTATTTGTAGATAAATGAAATACGTTTTAATTGTAAGGAACTGTTTTCTGTAAAAATATGCATATGTAAAGTAAACAACTTTGGTAGAACTCATTAAAAAAAACAATAAAACCCACAAAAATTCAAGTTCACACACAAAAAGTTGGTCGGATTACTTTCGACGTAAAATTCCCATAAATCGGAATGCAGAACACCTCAATTCCGATCAATATGCACCTTGCGGATTGGAACATCGAAATCGGAATACAAAACACCTCAGCAAAAACTGATCGGAATAAAATCCGATTCCATGTAAATCCGAATGCAGAACAAGGCTGAATAAAGGCTTTGTGTTTAGCTTAGAAATTTTACCTTCGCCAGTTTTCAAGAAATAGTTCACTAACACTTATATTCATACTCATGTTTTCTACTTTACCCATATTTTTGTGCAGGGCACTTTTAATTCGAATGCTAATTCTATTTGTCAAACTACTGCAAATGAGGAACCAATGCTTGTCGAAGACTGCCGTCAGACGCAAGTATTACCACAGATATGCGTGGCACCATCGCCTACTAAAACTCTTTCTGTGGCAGCGATAACATCGACTTTTTCGGTGGCTCACAACCGTGGATCTCCACCTACTCCATTACGCAACTATCGTCATAACCCCATGATTGGTGGGCCCGGTGTGCTGCCGTCACCGCCTGAGCTGACGGCATGCGACACAGATTCAGCCAGAGATAGCTGCTTTGAAGGCATCAGTACCATTGAGAACGTAACAGTGTCACCTCCCAAATCACTAATTGTCACAAAGTTAAGTCATTTTAGTAACAACGCTTACAACAAGGTTACAACAATGAACAATACAACAATGAACAATACTGACGTTTTGCTTGGGAATCATGTTGATACTCCACCACCCTTATCGACACCCCGTCAAACGCCATGCATAAAGCAGAAGAACAAAAGCGTCCAAGGCAGAAAAGAATGTGATGACAGCTACAAAATATATACTTCGTTTATGGACACCAGATATCCGTTGTTAACACCAGCGCTAACGGATTTCTGCAGTGATGACTACGACATGAACGTCGATGAGTTTCTCGGGACCAATGACATCGATCACGTGCTCAGAGAGTGGAAGAAACAGTTGGCTTAGTCAGTGCGTCAATTTATTAATAACTTTTTAAGGTAAAGGGTAATACATTGAATAAAAACATTTTTTGTACTAGAATAGTAATTCATAAAATATACAGACAACAGAGGTAAAGTAGAAATTCAATTTAAGCAACAGCACAGTGCAAAAGAAAGTGTGCTCGTTTTAAAACTTTGATTA
The DNA here is from genome assembly GCA_943737955.2 of Myopa tessellatipennis. Classification (NCBI taxonomy): domain Eukaryota; kingdom Metazoa; phylum Arthropoda; class Insecta; order Diptera; family Conopidae; genus Myopa; species Myopa tessellatipennis. Next base: position 59,617,704 of record OX031314.1, on the reverse strand, counting down.
CATATTTGGAAAAACTTTATTAGCTTCTCCCACATATTTTTGTATAGGATCTTTGATAGGATCTGTGCAGTAATTTGGTATTGTACCTATCTTATCCGGATGTCTTTAATAGTTTAGAAGGAAATAAGTAAATAAATAAATAACTATACGAGAGCGGAAGTTGTTGTTGTTTTTGTTGCAATCAGCATAAAAACTGCAAAGACAACAAAATCGGAATGAGTTTCCAACGGTAAAGTTAAGCCAATTATTTTAAGACTGAATTGAAACTTATATTAAATCATATGTATGTATTAGCTTTATTTATTTTTATTTTTTTATTATTTTATTATTTGCCTTAAATAAGGTTCTTGTGTACCTAACCAATGTTGTTATTGTTTTCGTTGCTTCTGTTGTTTTTTGTTACAATTTTCATTGCTGTCATCTAGTTCCGGAGTTATAGATTTTAAAATAAAATATCTCTTAAACTTTACGAGATTCCGTCATATTATTGGTACAGTTGGAAAGGTAATCGAATTTTCTTTAATTTATTTGAATTAATATTTTGTTAAGAACCGTTCAGTTTCGGAGAAAAATTAAATTTTAGGTTTTTAGTACTATTGTTTTTATTCATTAATGTTTTTGTAAGTGTAATGTATAATTAACCCATCTAATTATTCCAATAGTCAGAAAGTAGAGTAACTTGCCTTTTTATAGAGTTATACATATATCGTCGCAATGGGTGTAGGATCTTAGAAAAAAACCCATTTTTAAAAATCACAATCAGGAAAGTAATATTTTTCCTTCTACTTCGCGCGATCATAAAAGTGACAAACTTTATGAAAAATCGCACGATTTTATATACCCGGCTATAACTCCGGAACTAGATGAGAGCGATAACAACTGTAGTTGTTGTCAGCGCAAATAACAACAGCAACAAAAATAACAACATTGGTTAAGTCCAGGCCTTATCTGTTCCCAATATTTAAATGTTCCATTAATTAAAACTTTCCAAATGTTGATATACATATACGTATGTATAGTATATACATACATTGAATAAAAATATAGATTATAGCGACAATATAAGTCGCTACAAATTGCGCGTAGGGAACCTCTTAAACATAATAACAATGTCGATAAAAACATTAACAACAACACTACTAAAAATAAAAAGACAACATGTTATTAACGTACATATATACACTACCGAAATAAACAGACGGAAAAATTAACCTGTTAAACTCCAACGGCCCTCCCGATAGTAGCTTAAATGAATGGATAAGGTAAGTCATATAAAGTCCTGAGGTAATCCTTTATTTTTGCTACATTTATAAGACACACATTTTAAGAATTTTATTACTTCAACATTAACACCATAGTAAAACTTTTGTGTGGTAGAAATAAAAATGCTAGCTGGTACACATACCAGTTGTCATATATGAGCGTAACGTAAACTGAGGTGAGCGTGACGTAAGAGCTAACCTTTAAAAAAGTGACTCTGTGAATACGACGTCTTCCACTCAGGTGACTTTTCGACGATGACGTCCGACTCACACCATATGACTCTCTGAATAAGGGGGTAAGTGACCAAGTTTATAGAATAGAAGGTTGCGCCAGTAAAGAAAACAGTGGTCTCTTTCTGTGCACTTACCTCACAAACTATTTTTTAATAACACTAGGGTCACAACACGGTACAAATTCCAAACTTGAACAGTTTTATGAAGAAAAGTTGGAACAGCTTAAATGTTATTCGAACGCTCCGATTTTGTTCGAATGCAGCGAGACAAATAGCGCGCTTTACAAAAAGGTCTACATTATTGTTGTACGATGTCTGGTTCTCTTCCAATTCCATCTAAAAGATAGCAAAACTTTAAACACGTATAACTTCGAAAGGAAAGGCCGTAGACCCCACAAACTTTGCATACTGAAAATCCGTAAAAATAATGCTAGAACCATGAAACTTCGCACTTCTTGCGACGTCTGGTTTTCTTGCAATTCGATCTGGAAGATAGCAAAACTTTAAACGCTCATAACTTCGTAAGGAGACGTCCTAGACCCCTAAAACTTTGCAAAATGAAAATCCGTAAATATAATGCTAGAACCATGAAACTTCGCACAGTAATTCTACGCATGCTCAGCTTTCCGAAACGCCATCAATCATATTTTTGCGACGTCTGGTTTCCTTGCAATTCGATCTGGAAGATAGCAAAACTTTAAACGCTCATAACTTCGTAAGGAGACGTCCTAGACCCCTAAAACTTTGCAAAATGAAAATCCGTAAATATTATGCTAGAACCATGAAACTTCGCACAGTAATTCTACGCATGATCAGCTTTCCAAAACGCCATCAATCATAGTTTTGCGACGTCTGGTTTTCTTGCAATTCGATCTGGAAGATAGCAAAAATAAACGAAATATAGCTAAACTTTAAATGATCATAATTCCGAAATGGAGCGTCGCAGACACCTAAAACTTCGCACAGTAATTCTACGCATGATCAGCTTTCCAAAACGCCATCAATCATAGTTTTGCGACGTCTGGTTTTCTTGCAATTCGATCTGGAAGATAGCAAAACTTTAAACGCTCATAACTTCGTAAGGAGACGTCCTAGACCCCTAAAACTTTGCAAAATGAAAATCCGTAAATATAATGCTAGAACCATGAAACTTCGCACAGTAATTCTACGCATGCTCAGCTTTCCAAAACGCCATCAATCATATTTTTGCGACGTATGGTTTCCTTGCAATTCGATCTGGAAGATAGCAAAAATAAACGAAATATAGCTAAACTTTAAATGATCATAATTCCGAAATGGAGCGTCGCAGACACCTAAAACTTCGCACAGTAATTCTACGCATGATCAGCTTTCCAAAACGCCATCAATCATAGTTTTGCGACGTCTGGTTTTCTTGCAATTCGATCTGGAAGATAGCAAAAATAAACGAAATATAGCTAAACTTTAAATGATCATAATTCCGAAATGGAGCGTCGCAGACACCTAAAACTTCGCACAGTAATTCTACGCATGATCAGCTTTCCAAAACGCCATCAATCATAGTTTTGCGACGTCTGGTTTTCTTGCAATTCGATCTGGAAGATAGCAAAACTTTAAACGCTCATAACTTCGTAAGGAGACGTCCTAGACCCCTAAAACTTTGCAAAATGAAAATCCGTAAATATAATGCTAGAACCATGAAACTTCGCACAGTAATTCTACGCATGCTCAGCTTTCCGAAACGCCATCAATCATATTTTTGCGACGTCTGGTTTCCTTGCAATTCGATCTGGAAGATAGCAAAACTTTAAACGCTCATAACTTCGTAAGGAGACGTCCTAGACCCCTAAAACTTTGCAAAATGAAAATCCGTAAATATAATGCTAGAACCATGAAACTTCGCACAGTTATTCTACGCATGATCAGCTTTCCAAAACGCCATCAATCATAGTTTTGCGACGTTTTTGCGCTGGTTTTCTTGCAATTCGATCTGGAAGATAGCAAAAATAAACGAAATATAGCTAAACTTTAAATGATCATAATTCCGAAATGGAGCGTCGCAGACACCTAAAACTTCGCACAGTAATTCTACGCATGATCAGCTTTCCAAAACGCCATCAATCATAGTTTTGCGACGTCTGGTTTTCTTGCAATTCGATCTGGAAGATAGCAAAACTTTAAACGCTCATAACTTCGTAAGGAGACGTCCTAGACCCCTAAAACTTTGCAAAATGAATATCCGTAAATATAATGCTAGAACCATGAAACGTCGCACAGTAATTCTACGCATGCTCAGCTTTCCGAAACGCCATCAATCATATTTTTGCGACGTCTGGTTTTCTTGCAATTCGATCTGGAAGATAGCAAAACTTTAAACGCTCATAACTTCGTAAGGAGACGTCCTAGACCCCTAAAACTTTGCAAAATGAAAATCCGTAAATATAATGCTAGAACCATGAAACTTCGCACAGTAATTCTACGCATGCTCAGCTTTCCGAAACGCCATCAATCATATTTTTGCGACGTCTGGTTTCCTTGCAATTCGATCTGGAAGATAGCAAAACTTTAAACGCTCATAACTTCGTAAGGAGACGTCCTAGACCCCTAAAACTTTGCAAAATGAAAATCCGTAAATATAATGCTAGAACCATGAAACTTCGCACAGTTATTCTACGCATGATCAGCTTTCCAAAACGCCATCAATCATAGTTTTGCGACGTCTGGTTTTCTTGCAATTCGATCTGGAAGATAGCAAAAATAAACGAAATATAGCTAAACTTTAAATGATCATAATTCCGAAATGCAGCGTCGCAGACACCTAAAACTTCGCACAGTAATTCTACGCATGATCAGCTTTCCAAAACGCCATCAATCATAGTTTTGCGACGTCTGGTTTTCTTGCAATTCGATCTGGAAGATAGCAAAACTTTAAACGCTCATAACTTCGTAAGGAGACGTCCTAGACCCCTAAAACTTTGCAAAATGAAAATCCGTAAATATAATGCTAGAACCATGAAACTTCGCACAGTAATTCTACGCATGCTCAGCTTTCCGAAACGCCATCAATCATATTTTTGCGACGTCTGGTTTCCTTGCAATTCGATCTGGAAAATAGCAAAAATAAACGAAATATAGCTAAACTTTAAATGATCATAATTCCGAAATGGAGCGTCGCAGACACCTAAAACTTCGCACAGTAATTCTACGCATGCTCAGCTTTCCGAAACGCCATCAATCATAGTTTTGCGACGTCTGGTTTTCTTGCAATTCGATCTGGAAGATAGCAAAACTTTAAACGCTCATAACTTCGTAAGGAGACGTCCTAGACCCCTAAAACTTTGCAAAATGAAAATCCGTAAATATAATGCTAGAACCATGAAACTTCGCACAGTAATTCTACGCATGCTCAGCTTTCCGAAACGCCATCAATCATATTTTTGCGACGTCTGGTTTCCTTGCAATTCGATCTGGAAGATAGCAAAACTTTAAACGCTCATAACTTCGTAAGGAGACGTCCTAGACCCCTAAAACTTTGCAAAATGAAAATCCGTAAATATAATGCTAGAACCATGAAACTTCGCACAGTTATTCTACGCATGATCAGCTTTCCAAAACGCCATCAATCATAGTTTTGCGACGTTTTTGCGCTGGTTTTCTTGCAATTCGATCTGGAAGATAGCAAAAATAAACGAAATATAGCTAAACTTTAAATGATCATAATTCCGAAATGGAGCGTCGCAGACACCTAAAACTTCGCACAGTAATTCTACGCATGATCAGCTTTCCAAAACGCCATCAATCATAGTTTTGCGACGTCTGGTTTTCTTGCAATTCGATCTGGAAGATAGCAAAACTTTAAACGCTCATAACTTCGTAAGGAGACGTCCTAGACCCCTAAAACTTTGCAAAATGAAAATCCGTAAATATAATGCTAGAACCATGAAACTTCGCACAGTAATTCTACGCATGCTCAGCTTTCCGAAACGCCATCAATCATATTTTTGCGACGTATGGTTTCCTTGCAATTCGATCTGGAAGATAGCAAAAATAAACGAAATATAGCTAAACTTTAAATGATCATAATTCCGAAATGGAGCGTCGCAGACACCTAAAACTTCGCACAGTAATTCTACGCATGATCAGCTTTCCAAAACGCCATCAATCATAGTTTTGCGACGTCTGGTTTTCTTGCAATTCGATCTGGAAGATAGCAAAACTTTAAACGCTCATAACTTCGTAAGGAGACGTCCTAGACCCCTAAAACTTTGCAAAATGAATATCCGTAAATATAATGCTAGAACCATGAAACGTCGCACAGTAATTCTACGCATGCTCAGCTTTCCGAAACGCCATCAATCATATTTTTGCGACGTCTGGTTTTCTTGCAATTCGATCTGGAAGATAGCAAAACTTTAAACGCTCATAACTTCGTAAGGAGACGTCCTAGACCCCTAAAACTTTGCAAAATGAAAATCCGTAAATATAATGCTAGAACCATGAAACTTCGCACAGTAATTCTACGCATGCTCAGCTTTCCGAAACGCCATCAATCATATTTTTGCGACGTCTGGTTTCCTTGCAATTCGATCTGGAAGATAGCAAAACTTTAAACGCTCATAACTTCGTAAGGAGACGTCCTAGACCCCTAAAACTTTGCAAAATGAAAATCCGTAAATATAATGCTAGAACCATGAAACTTCGCACAGTAATTCTACGCATGCTCAGCTTTCCGAAACGCCATCAATCATATTTTTGCGACGTCTGGTTTCCTTGCAATTCGATCTGGAAAATAGCAAAAATAAACGAAATATAGCTAAACTTTAAATGATCATAATTCCGAAATGGAGCGTCGCAGACACCTAAAACTTCGCACAGTAATTCTACGCATGCTCAGCTTTCCGAAACGCCATCAATCATAGTTTTGCGACGTCTGGTTTTCTTGCAATTCGATCTGGAAGATAGCAAAACTTTAAACGCTCATAACTTCGTAAGGAGACGTCCTAGACCCCTAAAACTTTGCAAAATGAAAATCCGTAAATATAATGCTAGAACCATGAAACTTCGCACAGTAATTCTACGCATGCTCAGCTTTCCGAAACGCCATCAATCATATTTTTGCGACGTCTGGTTTCCTTGCAATTCGATCTGGAAAATAGCAAAAATAAACGAAATATAGCTAAACTTTAAATGATCATAATTCCGAAATGGAGCGTCGCAGACACCTAAAACTTCGCACAGTAATTCTACGCATGATCAGCTTTCCAAAACGCCATCAATCATAGTTTTGCGACGTCTGGTTTTCTTGCAATTCGATCTGGAAGATAGCAAAAATAAACGAAATATAGCTAAACTTTAAATGATCATAATTCCGAAATGGAGCGTCGCAGACACCTAAAACTTCGCACAGTAATTCTACGCATGATCAGCTTTCCAAAACGCCATCAATCATAGTTTTGCGACGTCTGGTTTCCTTGCAATTCGATCTGGAAGATAGCAAAAATAAACGAAATATAGCTAAACTTTAAATGAGCATAATTCCGAAATGGAGCGTCGCAGACACCTAAAACTTCGCACAGTAATTCTACGCATGATCAGCTTTCCAAAACGCCATCAATCATAGTTTTGCGACGTCTGGTTTTCTTGCAATTCGATCTGGAAGATAGCAAAAATAAACGAAATATAGCTAAACTTTAAATGATCATAATTCCGAAATGGAGCGTCGCAGACACCTAAAACTTCGCACAGTAATTCTACGCATGATCAGCTTTCCAAAACGCCATCAATCATAGTTTTGCGACGTCTGGTTTTCTTGCAATTCGATCTGGAAGATAGCAAAACTTTAAACGCTCATAACTTCGTAAGGAGACGTCCTAGACCCCTAAAACTTTGCAAAATGAATATCCGTAAATATAATGCTAGAACCATGAAACTTCGCACAGTAATTCTACGCATGCTCAGCTTTCCGAAACGCCATCAATCATATTTTTGCGACGTATGGTTTCCTTGCAATTCGATCTGGAAGATAGCAAAAATAAACGAAATATAGCTAAACTTTAAATGATCATAATTCCGAAATGGAGCGTCGCAGACACCTAAAACTTCGCACAGTAATTCTACGCATGATCAGCTTTCCAAAACGCCATCAATCATAGTTTTGCGACGTCTGGTTTTCTTGCAATTCGATCTGGAAGATAGCAAAACTTTAAACGCTCATAACTTCGTAAGGAGACGTCCTAGACCCCTAAAACTTTGCAAAATGAATATCCGTAAATATAATGCTAGAACCATGAAACGTCGCACAGTAATTCTACGCATGCTCAGCTTTCCGAAACGCCATCAATCATATTTTTGCGACGTCTGGTTTTCTTGCAATTCGATCTGGAAGATAGCAAAACTTTAAACGCTCATAACTTCGTAAGGAGACGTCCTAGACCCCTAAAACTTTGCAAAATGAAAATCCGTAAATATAATGCTAGAACCATGAAACTTCGCACAGTAATTCTACGCATGCTCAGCTTTCCGAAACGCCATCAATCATATTTTTGCGACGTCTGGTTTCCTTGCAATTCGATCTGGAAGATAGCAAAACTTTAAACGCTCATAACTTCGTAAGGAGACGTCCTAGACCCCTAAAACTTTGCAAAATGAAAATCCGTAAATATAATGCTAGAACCATGAAACTTCGCACAGTTATTCTACGCATGATCAGCTTTCCAAAACGCCATCAATCATAGTTTTGCGACGTCTGGTTTTCTTGCAATTCGATCTGGAAGATAGCAAAAATAAACGAAATATAGCTAAACTTTAAATGATCATAATTCCGAAATGCAGCGTCGCAGACACCTAAAACTTCGCACAGTAATTCTACGCATGATCAGCTTTCCAAAACGCCATCAATCATAGTTTTGCGACGTCTGGTTTTCTTGCAATTCGATCTGGAAGATAGCAAAACTTTAAACGCTCATAACTTCGTAAGGAGACGTCCTAGACCCCTAAAACTTTGCAAAATGAAAATCCGTAAATATAATGCTAGAACCATGAAACTTCGCACAGTAATTCTACGCATGCTCAGCTTTCCGAAACGCCATCAATCATATTTTTGCGACGTCTGGTTTCCTTGCAATTCGATCTGGAAAATAGCAAAAATAAACGAAATATAGCTAAACTTTAAATGATCATAATTCCGAAATGGAGCGTCGCAGACACCTAAAACTTCGCACAGTAATTCTACGCATGCTCAGCTTTCCGAAACGCCATCAATCATAGTTTTGCGACGTCTGGTTTTCTTGCAATTCGATCTGGAAGATAGCAAAACTTTAAACGCTCATAACTTCGTAAGGAGACGTCCTAGACCCCTAAAACTTTGCAAAATGAAAATCCGTAAATATAATGCTAGAACCATGAAACTTCGCACAGTAATTCTACGCATGCTCAGCTTTCCGAAACGCCATCAATCATATTTTTGCGACGTCTGGTTTCCTTGCAATTCGATCTGGAAGATAGCAAAACTTTAAACGCTCATAACTTCGTAAGGAGACGTCCTAGACCCCTAAAACTTTGCAAAATGAAAATCCGTAAATATAATGCTAGAACCATGAAACTTCGCACAGTTATTCTACGCATGATCAGCTTTCCAAAACGCCATCAATCATAGTTTTGCGACGTTTTTGCGCTGGTTTTCTTGCAATTCGATCTGGAAGATAGCAAAAATAAACGAAATATAGCTAAACTTTAAATGATCATAATTCCGAAATGGAGCGTCGCAGACACCTAAAACTTCGCACAGTAATTCTACGCATGATCAGCTTTCCAAAACGCCATCAATCATAGTTTTGCGACGTCTGGTTTTCTTGCAATTCGATCTGGAAGATAGCAAAACTTTAAACGCTCATAACTTCGTAAGGAGACGTCCTAGACCCCTAAAACTTTGCAAAATGAAAATCCGTAAATATAATGCTAGAACCATGAAACTTCGCACAGTAATTCTACGCATGCTCAGCTTTCCGAAACGCCATCAATCATATTTTTGCGACGTATGGTTTCCTTGCAATTCGATCTGGAAGATAGCAAAAATAAACGAAATATAGCTAAACTTTAAATGATCATAATTCCGAAATGGAGCGTCGCAGACACCTAAAACTTCGCACAGTAATTCTACGCATGATCAGCTTTCCAAAACGCCATCAATCATAGTTTTGCGACGTCTGGTTTTCTTGCAATTCGATCTGGAAGATAGCAAAACTTTAAACGCTCATAACTTCGTAAGGAGACGTCCTAGACCCCTAAAACTTTGCAAAATGAATATCCGTAAATATAATGCTAGAACCATGAAACGTCGCACAGTAATTCTACGCATGCTCAGCTTTCCGAAACGCCATCAATCATATTTTTGCGACGTCTGGTTTTCTTGCAATTCGATCTGGAAGATAGCAAAACTTTAAACGCTCATAACTTCGTAAGGAGACGTCCTAGACCCCTAAAACTTTGCAAAATGAAAATCCGTAAATATAATGCTAGAACCATGAAACTTCGCACAGTAATTCTACGCATGCTCAGCTTTCCGAAACGCCATCAATCATATTTTTGCGACGTCTGGTTTCCTTGCAATTCGATCTGGAAGATAGCAAAACTTTAAACGCTCATAACTTCGTAAGGAGACGTCCTAGACCCCTAAAACTTTGCAAAATGAAAATCCGTAAATATAATGCTAGAACCATGAAACTTCGCACAGTAATTCTACGCATGCTCAGCTTTCCGAAACGCCATCAATCATATTTTTGCGACGTCTGGTTTCCTTGCAATTCGATCTGGAAAATAGCAAAAATAAACGAAATATAGCTAAACTTTAAATGATCATAATTCCGAAATGGAGCGTCGCAGACACCTAAAACTTCGCACAGTAATTCTACGCATGCTCAGCTTTCCGAAACGCCATCAATCATAGTTTTGCGACGTCTGGTTTTCTTGCAATTCGATCTGGAAGATAGCAAAACTTTAAACGCTCATAACTTCGTAAGGAGACGTCCTAGACCCCTAAAACTTTGCAAAATGAAAATCCGTAAATATAATGCTAGAACCATGAAACTTCGCACAGTAATTCTACGCATGCTCAGCTTTCCGAAACGCCATCAATCATATTTTTGCGACGTCTGGTTTCCTTGCAATTCGATCTGGAAAATAGCAAAAATAAACGAAATATAGCTAAACTTTAAATGATCATAATTCCGAAATGGAGCGTCGCAGACACCTAAAACTTCGCACAGTAATTCTACGCATGATCAGCTTTCCAAAACGCCATCAATCATAGTTTTGCGACGTCTGGTTTTCTTGCAATTCGATCTGGAAGATAGCAAAAATAAACGAAATATAGCTAAACTTTAAATGATCATAATTCCGAAATGGAGCGTCGCAGACACCTAAAACTTCGCACAGTAATTCTACGCATGATCAGCTTTCCAAAACGCCATCAATCATAGTTTTGCGACGTCTGGTTTCCTTGCAATTCGATCTGGAAGATAGCAAAAATAAACGAAATATAGCTAAACTTTAAATGAGCATAATTCCGAAATGGAGCGTCGCAGACACCTAAAACTTCGCACAGTAATTCTACGCATGATCAGCTTTCCAAAACGCCATCAATCATAGTTTTGCGACGTCTGGTTTTCTTGCAATTCGATCTGGAAGATAGCAAAAATAAACGAAATATAGCTAAACTTTAAATGATCATAATTCCGAAATGGAGCGTCGCAGACACCTAAAACTTCGCACAGTAATTCTACGCATGATCAGCTTTCCAAAACGCCATCAATCATAGTTTTGCGACGTCTGGTTTTCTTGCAATTCGATCTGGAAGATAGCAAAACTTTAAACGCTCATAACTTCGTAAGGAGACGTCCTAGACCCCTAAAACTTTGCAAAATGAATATCCGTAAATATAATGCTAGAACCATGAAACTTCGCACAGTAATTCTACGCATGCTCAGCTTTCCGAAACGCCATCAATCATATTTTTGCGACGTATGGTTTCCTTGCAATTCGATCTGGAAGATAGCAAAAATAAACGAAATATAGCTAAACTTTAAATGATCATAATTCCGAAATGGAGCGTCGCAGACACCTAAAACTTCGCACAGTAATTCTACGCATGATCAGCTTTCCAAAACGCCATCAATCATAGTTTTGCGACGTCTGGTTTTCTTGCAATTCGATCTGGAAGATAGCAAAACTTTAAACGCTCATAACTTCGTAAGGAGACGTCCTAGACCCCTAAAACTTTGCAAAATGAATATCCGTAAATATAATGCTAGAACCATGAAACGTCGCACAGTAATTCTACGCATGCTCAGCTTTCCGAAACGCCATCAATCATATTTTTGCGACGTCTGGTTTTCTTGCAATTCGATCTGGAAGATAGCAAAACTTTAAACGCTCATAACTTCGTAAGGAGACGTCCTAGACCCCTAAAACTTTGCAAAATGAAAATCCGTAAATATAATGCTAGAACCATGAAACTTCGCACAGTAATTCTACGCATGCTCAGCTTTCCGAAACGCCATCAATCATATTTTTGCGACGTCTGGTTTCCTTGCAATTCGATCTGGAAGATAGCAAAACTTTAAACGCTCATAACTTCGTAAGGAGACGTCCTAGACCCCTAAAACTTTGCAAAATGAAAATCCGTAAATATAATGCTAGAACCATGAAACTTCGCACAGTAATTCTACGCATGATCAGCTTTCCAAAACGCCATCAATCATAGTTTTGCGACGTCTGGTTTTCTTGCAATTCGATCTGGAAGATAGCAAAAATAAACGAAATATAGCTAAACTTTAAATGATCATAATTCCGAAATGGAGCGTCGCAGACACCTAAAACTTCGCACAGTAATTCTACGCATGATCAGCTTTCCAAAACGCCATCAATCATAGTTTTGCGACGTCTGGTTTTCTTGCAATTCGATCTGGAAGATAGCAAAACTTTAAACGCTCATAACTTCGTAAGGAGACGTCCTAGACCCCTAAAACTTTGCAAAATGAATATCCGTAAATATAATGCTAGAACCATGAAACTTCGCACAGTAATTCTACGCATGCTCAGCTTTCCGAAACGCCATCAATCATATTTTTGCGACGTATGGTTTCCTTGCAATTCGATCTGGAAGATAGCAAAAATAAACGAAATATAGCTAAACTTTAAATGATCATAATTCCGAAATGGAGCGTCGCAGACACCTAAAACTTCGCACAGTAATTCTACGCATGATCAGCTTTCCAAAACGCCATCAATCATAGTTTTGCGACGTCTGGTTTTCTTGCAATTCGATCTGGAAGATAGCAAAACTTTAAACGCTCATAACTTCGTAAGGAGACGTCCTAGACCCCTAAAACTTTGCAAAATGAATATCCGTAAATATAATGCTAGAACCATGAAACGTCGCACAGTAATTCTACGCATGCTCAGCTTTCCGAAACGCCATCAATCATATTTTTGCGACGTCTGGTTTTCTTGCAATTCGATCTGGAAGATAGCAAAACTTTAAACGCTCATAACTTCGTAAGGAGACGTCCTAGACCCCTAAAACTTTGCAAAATGAAAATCCGTAAATATAATGCTAGAACCATGAAACTTCGCACAGTAATTCTACGCATGCTCAGCTTTCCGAAACGCCATCAATCATATTTTTGCGACGTCTGGTTTCCTTGCAATTCGATCTGGAAGATAGCAAAACTTTAAACGCTCATAACTTCGTAAGGAGACGTCCTAGACCCCTAAAACTTTGCAAAATGAAAATCCGTAAATATAATGCTAGAACCATGAAACTTCGCACAGTTATTCTACGCATGATCAGCTTTCCAAAACGCCATCAATCATAGTTTTGCGACGTCTGGTTTTCTTGCAATTCGATCTGGAAGATAGCAAAAATAAACGAAATATAGCTAAACTTTAAATGATCATAATTCCGAAATGCAGCGTCGCAGACACCTAAAACTTCGCACAGTAATTCTACGCATGATCAGCTTTCCAAAACGCCATCAATCATAGTTTTGCGACGTCTGGTTTTCTTGCAATTCGATCTGGAAGATAGCAAAACTTTAAACGCTCATAACTTCGTAAGGAGACGTCCTAGACCCCTAAAACTTTGCAAAATGAAAATCCGTAAATATAATGCTAGAACCATGAAACTTCGCACAGTAATTCTACGCATGCTCAGCTTTCCGAAACGCCATCAATCATATTTTTGCGACGTATGGTTTCCTTGCAATTCGATCTGGAAGATAGCAAAAATAAACGAAATATAGCTAAACTTTAAATGATCATAATTCCGAAATGGAGCGTCGCAGACACCTAAAACTTCGCACAGTAATTCTACGCATGATCAGCTTTCCAAAACGCCATCAATCATAGTTTTGCGACGTCTGGTTTTCTTGCAATTCGATCTGGAAGATAGCAAAACTTTAAACGCTCATAACTTCGTAAGGAGACGTCCTAGACCCCTAAAACTTTGCAAAATGAAAATCCGTAAATATAATGCTAGAACCATGAAACTTCGCACAGTAATTCTACGCATGCTCAGCTTTCCGAAACGCCATCAATCATATTTTTGCGACGTCTGGTTTCCTTGCAATTCGATCTGGAAAATAGCAAAAATAAACGAAATATAGCTAAACTTTAAATGATCATAATTCCGAAATGGAGCGTCGCAGACACCTAAAACTTCGCACAGTAATTCTACGCATGATCAGCTTTCCAAAACGCCATCAATCATAGTTTTGCGACGTCTGGTTTTCTTGCAATTCGATCTGGAAGATAGCAAAAATAAACGAAATATAGCTAAACTTTAAATGATCATAATTCCGAAATGGAGCGTCGCAGACACCTAAAACTTCGCACAGTAATTCTACGCATGATCAGCTTTCCAAAACGCCATCAATCATAGTTTTGCGACGTCTGGTTTCCTTGCAATTCGATCTGGAAGATAGCAAAAATAAACGAAATATAGCTAAACTTTAAATGAGCATAATTCCGAAATGGAGCGTCGCAGACACCTAAAACTTCGCACAGTAATTCTACGCATGATCAGCTTTCCAAAACGCCATCAATCATAGTTTTGCGACGTCTGGTTTTCTTGCAATTCGATCTGGAAGATAGCAAAAATAAACGAAATATAGCTAAACTTTAAATGATCATAATTCCGAAATGGAGCGTCGCAGACACCTAAAACTTCGCACAGTAATTCTACGCATGATCAGCTTTCCAAAACGCCATCAATCATAGTTTTGCGACGTCTGGTTTTCTTGCAATTCGATCTGGAAGATAGCAAAAATAAACGAAATATAGCTAAACTTTAAATGATCATAATTCCGAAATGGAGCGTCGCAGACACCTAAAACTTCGCACAGTAATTCTACGCATGATCAGCTTTCCAAAACGCCATCAATCATAGTTTTGCGACGTCTGGTTTTCTTGCAATTCGATCTGGAAGATAGCAAAACTTTAAACGCTCATAACTTCGTAAGGAGACGTCCTAGACCCCTAAAACTTTGCAAAATGAATATCCGTAAATATAATGCTAGAACCATGAAACTTCGCACAGTAATTCTACGCATGCTCAGCTTTCCGAAACGCCATCAATCATATTTTTGCGACGTATGGTTTCCTTGCAATTCGATCTGGAAGATAGCAAAAATAAACGAAATATAGCTAAACTTTAAATGATCATAATTCCGAAATGGAGCGTCGCAGACACCTAAAACTTCGCACAGTAATTCTACGCATGATCAGCTTTCCAAAACGCCATCAATCATAGTTTTGCGACGTCTGGTTTTCTTGCAATTCGATCTGGAAGATAGCAAAACTTTAAACGCTCATAACTTCGTAAGGAGACGTCCTAGACCCCTAAAACTTTGCAAAATGAATATCCGTAAATATAATGCTAGAACCATGAAACGTCGCACAGTAATTCTACGCATGCTCAGCTTTCCGAAACGCCATCAATCATATTTTTGCGACGTCTGGTTTTCTTGCAATTCGATCTGGAAGATAGCAAAACTTTAAACGCTCATAACTTCGTAAGGAGACGTCCTAGACCCCTAAAACTTTGCAAAATGAAAATCCGTAAATATAATGCTAGAACCATGAAACTTCGCACAGTAATTCTACGCATGCTCAGCTTTCCGAAACGCCATCAATCATATTTTTGCGACGTCTGGTTTCCTTGCAATTCGATCTGGAAGATAGCAAAACTTTAAACGCTCATAACTTCGTAAGGAGACGTCCTAGACCCCTAAAACTTTGCAAAATGAAAATCCGTAAATATAATGCTAGAACCATGAAACTTCGCACAGTTATTCTACGCATGATCAGCTTTCCAAAACGCCATCAATCATAGTTTTGCGACGTCTGGTTTTCTTGCAATTCGATCTGGAAGATAGCAAAAATAAACGAAATATAGCTAAACTTTAAATGATCATAATTCCGAAATGCAGCGTCGCAGACACCTAAAACTTCGCACAGTAATTCTACGCATGATCAGCTTTCCAAAACGCCATCAATCATAGTTTTGCGACGTCTGGTTTTCTTGCAATTCGATCTGGAAGATAGCAAAACTTTAAACGCTCATAACTTCGTAAGGAGACGTCCTAGACCCCTAAAACTTTGCAAAATGAAAATCCGTAAATATAATGCTAGAACCATGAAACTTCGCACAGTAATTCTACGCATGCTCAGCTTTCCGAAACGCCATCAATCATATTTTTGCGACGTATGGTTTCCTTGCAATTCGATCTGGAAGATAGCAAAAATAAACGAAATATAGCTAAACTTTAAATGATCATAATTCCGAAATGGAGCGTCGCAGACACCTAAAACTTCGCACAGTAATTCTACGCATGATCAGCTTTCCAAAACGCCATCAATCATAGTTTTGCGACGTCTGGTTTTCTTGCAATTCGATCTGGAAGATAGCAAAACTTTAAACGCTCATAACTTCGTAAGGAGACGTCCTAGACCCCTAAAACTTTGCAAAATGAAAATCCGTAAATATAATGCTAGAACCATGAAACTTCGCACAGTAATTCTACGCATGCTCAGCTTTCCGAAACGCCATCAATCATATTTTTGCGACGTCTGGTTTCCTTGCAATTCGATCTGGAAAATAGCAAAAATAAACGAAATATAGCTAAACTTTAAATGATCATAATTCCGAAATGGAGCGTCGCTGACACCTAAAACTTCGCACAGTAATTCTACGCATGATCAGCTTTCCAAAACGCCATCAATCATAGTTTTGCGACGTCTGGTTTTCTTGCAATTCGATCTGGAAGATAGCAAAAATAAACGAAATATAGCTAAACTTTAAATGATCATAATTCCGAAATGGAGCGTCGCAGACACCTAAAACTTCGCACAGTAATTCTACGCATGATCAGCTTTCCAAAACGCCATCAATCATAGTTTTGCGACGTCTGGTTTCCTTGCAATTCGATCTGGAAGATAGCAAAAATAAACGAAATATAGCTAAACTTTAAATGAGCATAATTCCGAAATGGAGCGTCGCAGACACCTAAAACTTCGCACAGTAATTCTACGCATGATCAGCTTTCCAAAACGCCATCAATCATAGTTTTGCGACGTCTGGTTTTCTTGCAATTCGATCTGGAAGATAGCAAAAATAAACGAAATATAGCTAAACTTTAAATGATCATAATTCCGAAATGGAGCGTCGCAGACACCTAAAACTTCGCACAGTAATTCTACGCATGATCAGCTTTCCAAAACGCCATCAATCATAGTTTTGCGACGTCTGGTTTTCTTGCAATTCGATCTGGAAGATAGCAAAACTTTAAACGCTCATAACTTCGTAAGGAGACGTCCTAGACCCCTAAAACTTTGCAAAATGAATATCCGTAAATATAATGCTAGAACCATGAACGACGTCTGGTTTTCTTGCAATTCGATCTGGAAGATAGCAAAAATAAACGAAATATAGCTAAACTTTAAATGATCATAATTCCGAAATGGAGCGTCGCAGACACCTAAAACTTCGCACAGTAATTCTACGCATGATCAGCTTTCCAAAACGCCATCAATCATAGTTTTGCGACGTCTGGTTTTCTTGCAATTCGATCTGGAAGATAGCAAAACTTTAAACGCTCATAACTTCGTAAGGAGACGTCCTAGACCCCTAAAACTTTGCAAAATGAATATCCGTAAATATAATGCTAGAACCATGAAACTTCGCACAGTAATTCTACGCATGCTCAGCTTTCCGAAACGCCATCAATCATATTTTTGCGACGTCTGGTTTCCTTGCAATTCGATCTGGAAGATAGCAAAAATAAACGAAATATAGCTAAACTTTAAATGAGCATAATTCCGAAATGGAGCGTCGCAGACACCTAAAACTTCGCACAGTAATTCTACGCATGATCAGCTTTCCAAAACGCCATCAATCATAGTTTTGCGACGTCTGGTTTTCTTGCAATTCGATCTGGAAGATAGCAAAAATAAACGAAATATAGCTAAACTTTAAATGATCATAATTCCGAAATGGAGCGTCACAGACACCTAAAACTTCGCACAGTAATTCTACGCATGATCAGCTTTCCAAAACGCCATCAATCATAGTTTTGCGACGTCTGGTTTTCTTGCAATTCGATCTGGAAGATAGCAAAACTTTAAACGCTCATAACTTCGTAAGGAGACGTCCTAGACCCCTAAAACTTTGCAAAATGAAAATCCGTAAATATAATGCTAGAACCATGAAACTTCGCACAGTAATTCTACGCATGCTCAGCTTTCCGAAACGCCATCAATCATATTTTTGCGACGTCTGGTTTCCTTGCAATTCGATCTGGAAAATAGCAAAAATAAACGAAATATAGCTAAACTTTAAATGATCATAATTCCGAAATGGAGCGTCGCAGACACCTAAAACTTCGCACAGTAATTCTACGCATGATCAGCTTTCCAAAACGCCATCAATCATAGTTTTGCGACGTCTGGTTTTCTTGCAATTCGATCTGGAAGATAGCAAAACTTTAAACGCTCATAACTTCGTAAGGAGACGTCCTAAACCCCTAAAACTTTGCAAAATGAAAATCCGTAAATATAATGCTAGAACCATGAAACTTCGCACAGTAATTCTACGCATGATCAGCTTTCCAAAACGCCATCAATCATATTTTTGCGACGTCTGGTTTCCTTGCAATTCGATCTGGAAAATAGCAAAAATAAACGAAATATAGCTAAACTTTAAATGATCATAATTCCGAAATGGAGCGTCGCAGACACCTAAAACTTCGCACAGTAATTCTACGCATTATCAGCTTTCCAAAACGCCATCAATCATAGTTTTGCGACGTCTGGTTTTCTTGCAATTCGATCTGGAAGATAGCAAAACTTTAAACGCTCATAACTTCGTAAGGAGACGTCCTAGACCCCTAAAACTTTGCAAAATGAAAATCCGTAAATATAATGCTAGAACCATGAAACTTCGCACAGTAATTCTACGCATGCTCAGCTTTCCGAAACGCCATCAATCATATTTTTGCGACGTCTGGTTTCCTTGCAATTCGATCTGGAAGATAGCAAAACTTTAAACGCTCATAACTTCGTAAGGAGACGTCCTAGACCCCTAAAACTTTGCAAAATGAAAATCCGTAAATATAATGCTAGAACCATGAAACTTCGCACAGTTATTCTACGCATGATCAGCTTTCCAAAACGCCATCAATCATAGTTTTGCGACGTTTTTGCGCTGGTTTTCTTGCAATTCGATCTGGAAGATAGCAAAAATAAACGAAATATAGCTAAACTTTAAATGATCATAATTCCGAAATGGAGCGTCGCAGACACCTAAAACTTCGCACAGTAATTCTACGCATGATCAGCTTTCCAAAACGCCATCAATCATAGTTTTGCGACGTCTGGTTTTCTTGCAATTCGATCTGGAAGATAGCAAAACTTTAAACGCTCATAACTTCGTAAGGAGACGTCCTAGACCCCTAAAACTTTGCAAAATGAAAATCCGTAAATATAATGCTAGAACCATGAAACTTCGCACAGTAATTCTACGCATGCTCAGCTTTCCGAAACGCCATCAATCATATTTTTGCGACGTCTGGTTTCCTTGCAATTCGATCTGGAAGATAGCAAAAATAAACGAAATATAGCTAAACTTTAAATGATCATAATTCCGAAATGGAGCGTCGCAGACACCTAAAACTTCGCACAGTAATTCTACGCATGATCAGCTTTCCAAAACGCCATCAATCATAGTTTTGCGACGTCTGGTTTTCTTGCAATTCGATCTGGAAGATAGCAAAACTTTAAACGCTCATAACTTCGTAAGGAGACGTCCTAGACCCCTAAAACTTTGCAAAATGAAAATCCGTAAATATAATGCTAGAACCATGAAACTTCGCACAGTAATTCTACGCATGCTCAGCTTTCCGAAACGCCATCAATCATATTTTTGCGACGTATGGTTTCCTTGCAATTCGATCTGGAAGATAGCAAAAATAAACGAAATATAGCTAAACTTTAAATGATCATAATTCCGAAATGGAGCGTCGCAGACACCTAAAACTTCGCACAGTAATTCTACGCATGATCAGCTTTCCAAAACGCCATCAATCATAGTTTTGCGACGTCTGGTTTTCTTGCAATTCGATCTGGAAGATAGCAAAACTTTAAACGCTCATAACTTCGTAAGGAGACGTCCTAGACCCCTAAAACTTTGCAAAATGAATATCCGTAAATATAATGCTAGAACCATGAAACGTCGCACAGTAATTCTACGCATGCTCAGCTTTCCGAAACGCCATCAATCATATTTTTGCGACGTCTGGTTTTCTTGCAATTCGATCTGGAAGATAGCAAAACTTTAAACGCTCATAACTTCGTAAGGAGACGTCCTAGACCCCTAAAACTTTGCAAAATGAAAATCCGTAAATATAATGCTAGAACCATGAAACTTCGCACAGTAATTCTACGCATGCTCAGCTTTCCGAAACGCCATCAATCATATTTTTGCGACGTCTGGTTTCCTTGCAATTCGATCTGGAAGATAGCAAAACTTTAAACGCTCATAACTTCGTAAGGAGACGTCCTAGACCCCTAAAACTTTGCAAAATGAAAATCCGTAAATATAATGCTAGAACCATGAAACTTCGCACAGTAATTCTAAGCATGATCAGCTTTCCAAAACGCCATCAATCATAGTTTTGCGACGTCTGGTTTTCTTGCAATTCGATCTGGAAGATAGCAAAAATAAACGAAATATAGCTAAACTTTAAATGATCATAATTCCGAAATGGAGCGTCGCAGACACCTAAAACTTCGCACAGTAATTCTACGCATGATCAGCTTTCCAAAACGCCATCAATCATAGTTTTGCGACGTCTGGTTTTCTTGCAATTCGATCTGGAAGATAGCAAAACTTTAAACGCTCATAACTTCGTAAGGAGACGTCCTAGACCCCTAAAACTTTGCAAAATGAAAATCCGTAAATATAATGCTAGAACCATGAAACTTCGCACAGTAATTCTACGCATGCTCAGCTTTCCGAAACGCCATCAATCATATTTTTGCGACGTATGGTTTCCTTGCAATTCGATCTGGAAGATAGCAAAAATAAACGAAATATAGCTAAACTTTAAATGATCATAATTCCGAAATGGAGCGTCGCAGACACCTAAAACTTCGCACAGTAATTCTACGCATGATCAGCTTTCCAAAACGCCATCAATCATAGTTTTGCGACGTCTGGTTTTCTTGCAATTCGATCTGGAAGATAGCAAAACTTTAAACGCTCATAACTTCGTAAGGAGACGTCCTAGACCCCTAAAACTTTGCAAAATGAAAATCCGTAAATATAATGCTAGAACCATGAAACTTCGCACAGTAATTCTACGCATGCTCAGCTTTCCGAAACGCCATCAATCATATTTTTGCGACGTCTGGTTTCCTTGCAATTCGATCTGGAAGATAGCAAAACT
Source organism: Myopa tessellatipennis (assembly GCA_943737955.2). Taxonomy (NCBI): domain Eukaryota; kingdom Metazoa; phylum Arthropoda; class Insecta; order Diptera; family Conopidae; genus Myopa; species Myopa tessellatipennis. Next base: position 59,596,230 of record OX031314.1, on the reverse strand, counting down.
TTAAACGCTCATAACTTCGTAAGGAGACGTCCTAGACCCCTAAAACTTTGCAAAATGAAAATCCGTAAATATAATGCTAGAACCATGAAACTTCGCACAGTTATTCTACGCATGATCAGCTTTCCAAAACGCCATCAATCATAGTTTTGCGACGTTTTTGCGCTGGTTTTCTTGCAATTCGATCTGGAAGATAGCAAAAATAAACGAAATATAGCTAAACTTTAAATGATCATAATTCCGAAATGGAGCGTCGCAGACACCTAAAACTTCGCACAGTAATTCTACGCATGATCAGCTTTCCAAAACGCCATCAATCATAGTTTTGCGACGTCTGGTTTTCTTGCAATTCGATCTGGAAGATAGCAAAACTTTAAACGCTCATAACTTCGTAAGGAGACGTCCTAGACCCCTAAAACTTTGCAAAATGAAAATCCGTAAATATAATGCTAGAACCATGAAACTTCGCACAGTAATTCTACGCATGCTCAGCTTTCCGAAACGCCATCAATCATATTTTTGCGACGTCTGGTTTCCTTGCAATTCGATCTGGAAGATAGCAAAAATAAACGAAATATAGCTAAACTTTAAATGATCATAATTCCGAAATGGAGCGTCGCAGACACCTAAAACTTCGCACAGTAATTCTACGCATGATCAGCTTTCCAAAACGCCATCAATCATAGTTTTGCGACGTCTGGTTTTCTTGCAATTCGATCTGGAAGATAGCAAAACTTTAAACGCTCATAACTTCGTAAGGAGACGTCCTAGACCCCTAAAACTTTGCAAAATGAAAATCCGTAAATATAATGCTAGAACCATGAAACTTCGCACAGTAATTCTACGCATGCTCAGCTTTCCGAAACGCCATCAATCATATTTTTGCGACGTATGGTTTCCTTGCAATTCGATCTGGAAGATAGCAAAAATAAACGAAATATAGCTAAACTTTAAATGATCATAATTCCGAAATGGAGCGTCGCAGACACCTAAAACTTCGCACAGTAATTCTACGCATGATCAGCTTTCCAAAACGCCATCAATCATAGTTTTGCGACGTCTGGTTTTCTTGCAATTCGATCTGGAAGATAGCAAAACTTTAAACGCTCATAACTTCGTAAGGAGACGTCCTAGACCCCTAAAACTTTGCAAAATGAAAATCCGTAAATATAATGCTAGAACCATGAAACTTCGCACAGTAATTCTACGCATGCTCAGCTTTCCGAAACGCCATCAATCATATTTTTGCGACGTATGGTTTCCTTGCAATTCGATCTGGAAGATAGCAAAAATAAACGAAATATAGCTAAACTTTAAATGATCATAATTCCGAAATGGAGCGTCGCAGACACCTAAAACTTCGCACAGTAATTCTACGCATGATCAGCTTTCCAAAACGCCATCAATCATAGTTTTGCGACGTCTGGTTTTCTTGCAATTCGATCTGGAAGATAGCAAAACTTTAAACGCTCATAACTTCGTAAGGAGACGTCCTAGACCCCTAAAACTTTGCAAAATGAAAATCCGTAAATATAATGCTAGAACCATGAAACTTCGCACAGTAATTCTACGCATGCTCAGCTTTCCGAAACGCCATCAATCATATTTTTGCGACGTCTGGTTTCCTTGCAATTCGATCTGGAAGATAGCAAAACTTTAAACGCTCATAACTTCGTAAGGAGACGTCCTAGACCCCTAAAACTTTGCAAAATGAAAATCCGTAAATATAATGCTAGAACCATGAAACTTCGCACAGTAATTCTACGCATGCTCAGCTTTCCGAAACGCCATCAATCATATTTTTGCGACGTCTGGTTTCCTTGCAATTCGATCTGGAAGATAGCAAAACTTTAAACGCTCATAACTTCGTAAGGAGACGTCCTAGACCCCTAAAACTTTGCAAAATGAAAATCCGTAAATATAATGCTAGAACCATGAAACTTCGCACAGTAATTCTACGCATGCTCAGCTTTCCGAAACGCCATCAATCATATTTTTGCGACGTCTGGTTTTCTTGCAATTCGATCTGGAAGATAGCAAAAATAAACGAAATATAGCTAAACTTTAAATGATCATAATTCCGAAATGGAGCGTCGCAGACACCTAAAACTTCGCACAGTAATTCTACGCATGATCAGCTTTCCAAAACGCCATCAATCATAGTTTTGCGACGTCTGGTTTTCTTGCAATTCGATCTGGAAGATAGCAAAACTTTAAACGCTCATAACTTCGTAAGGAGACGTCCTAGACCCCTAAAACTTTGCAAAATGAAAATCCGTAAATATAATGCTAGAACCATGAAACTTCGCACAGTAATTCTACGCATGATCAGCTTTCCAAAACGCCATCAATCATAGTTTTGCGACGTCTGGTTTTCTTGCAATTCGATCTGGAAGATAGCAAAACTTTAAACGCTCATAACTTCGTAAGGAGACGTCCTAGACCCCTAAAACTTTGCAAAATGAAAATCCGTAAATATAATGCTAGAACCATGAAACTTCGCACAGTAATTCTACGCATGCTCAGCTTTCCGAAACGCCATCAATCATATTTTTGCGACGTCTGGTTTCCTTGCAATTCGATCTGGAAAATAGCAAAAATAAACGAAATATAGCTAAACTTTAAATGATCATAATTCCGAAATGGAGCGTCGCAGACACCTAAAACTTCGCACAGTAATTCTACGCATGATCAGCTTTCCAAAACGCCATCAATCATATTTTTGCGACGTCTGGTTTTCTTGCAATTCGATCTGGAAGATAGCAAAACTTTAAACGCTCATAACTTCGTAAGGAGGCGTCCTAGACCCCTAAAACTTTGCAAAATGAAAATCCGTAAATATAATGCTAGAACCATGAAACTTCGCACAGTAATTCTACGCATGCTCAGCTTTCCGAAACGCCATCAATCATATTTTTGCGACGTCTGGTTTTCTTGCAATTCGATCTGGAAGATAGCAAAAATAAACGAAATATAGCTAAACTTTAAATGATCATAATTCCGAAATGGAGCGTCGCAGACACCTAAAACTTCGCACAGTAATTCTACGCATGATCAGCTTTCCAAAACGCCATCAATCATAGTTTTGCGACGTCTGGTTTTCTTGCAATTCGATCTGGAAGATAGCAAAACTTTAAACGCTCATAACTTCGTAAGGAGACGTCCTAGACCCGTAAAACTTTGCAAAATGAAAATCCGTAAATATAATGCTAGAACCATGAAACTTCGCACAGTAATTCTACGCATGATCAGCTTTCCAAAACGCCATCAATCATATTTTTGCGACGTCTGGTTTTCTTGCAATTCGATCTGGAAGATAGCAAAAATAAACGAAATATAGCTAAACTTTAAATGATCATAATTCCGAAATGGAGCGTCGCAGACACCTAAAACTTCGCACAGTAATTCTACGCATGATCAGCTTTCCAAAACGCCATCAATCATATTTTTGCGACGTCTGGTTTTCTTGCAATTCGATCTGGAAGATAGCAAAACTTTAAACGCTCATAACTTCGTAAGGAGGCGTCCTAGACCCCTAAAACTTTGCAAAATGAAAATCCGTAAATATAATGCTAGAACCATGAAACTTCGCACAGTAATTCTACGCATGCTCAGCTTTCCGAAACGCCATCAATCATATTTTTGCGACGTCTGGTTTTCTTGCAATTCGATCTGGAAGATAGCAAAAATAAACGAAATATAGCTAAACTTTAAATGATCATAATTCCGAAATGGAGCGTCGCAGACACCTAAAACTTCGCACAGTAATTCTACGCATGCTCAGCTTTCCGAAACGCCATCAATCATATTTTTGCGACGTATGGTTTCCTTGCAATTCGATCTGGAAGATAGCAAAAATAAACGAAATATAGCTAAACTTTAAATGATCATAATTCCGAAATGGAGCGTCGCAGACACCTAAAACTTCGCACAGTAATTCTACGCATGATCAGCTTTCCAAAACGCCATCAATCATAGTTTTGCGACGTCTGGTTTTCTTGCAATTCGATCTGGAAGATAGCAAAACTTTAAACGCTCATAACTTCGTAAGGAGACGTCCTAGACCCGTAAAACTTTGCAAAATGAAAATCCGTAAATATAATGCTAGAACCATGAAACTTCGCACAGTAATTCTACGCATGATCAGCTTTCCAAAACGCCATCAATCATATTTTTGCGACGTCTGGTTTTCTTGCAATTCGATCTGGAAGATAGCAAAAATAAACGAAATATAGCTAAACTTTAAATGATCATAATTCCGAAATGGAGCGTCGCAGACACCTAAAACTTCGCACAGTAATTCTACGCATGCTCAGCTTTCCGAAACGCCATCAATCATATTTTTGCGACGTGAGGTAGGGTCCTTGCAATTTGATCTGGAAGATAGCAAAAATAAACGAAATATAGCTAAACTTTAAATGATCATAATTCCGAAATGGAGCGTCGCAGACACCTAAAACTTCGCACAGTAATTCTACGCATGCTCAGCTTTCCGAAACGCCATCAATCATATTTTTGCGACGTATGGTTTCCTTGCAATTCGATCTGGAAGATAGCAAAAATAAACGAAATATAGCTAAACTTTAAATGATCATAATTCCGAAATGGAGCGTCGCAGACACCTAAAACTTCGCACAGTAATTCTACGCATGATCAGCTTTCCAAAACGCCATCAATCATAGTTTTGCGACGTCTGGTTTTCTTGCAATTCGATCTGGAAGATAGCAAAACTTTAAACGCTCATAACTTCGTAAGGAGACGTCCTAGACCCCTAAAACTTTGCAAAATGAAAATCCGTAAATATAATGCTAGAACCATGAAACTTCGCACAGTAATTCTACGCATGCTCAGCTTTCCGAAACGCCATCAATCATATTTTTGCGACGTCTGGTTTTCTTGCAATTCGATCTGGAAGATAGCAAAAATAAACGAAATATAGCTAAACTTTAAATGATCATAATTCCGAAATGGAGCGTCGCAGACACCTAAAACTTCGCACAGTAATTCTACGCATGCTCAGCTTTCCGAAACGCCATCAATCATATTTTTGCGACGTATGGTTTCCTTGCAATTCGATCTGGAAGATAGCAAAAATAAACGAAATATAGCTAAACTTTAAATGATCATAATTCCGAAATGGAGCGTCGCAGACACCTAAAACTTCGCACAGTAATTCTACGCATGATCAGCTTTCCAAAACGCCATCAATCATAGTTTTGCGACCATCAATCTGGTTTTCTTGCAATTCGATCTGGAAGATAGCAAAAATAAACGAAATATAGCTAAACTTTAAATGATCATAATTCCGAAATGGAGCGTCGCAGACACCTAAAACTTCGCACAGTAATGCTACGCATGATCAGCTTTCCAAAACGCCATCAATCATAGTTTTGCGACGTCTGGTTTTCTTGCAATTCGATCTGGAAGATAGCAAAACTTTAAACGCTCATAACTTCGTAAGGAGACGTCCTAGACCCCTAAAACTTTGCAAAATGAAAATCCGTAAATATAATGCTAGAACCATGAAATTTCGCACAGTAATTCTACGCATGCTCAGCTTTCCGAAACGCCATCAATCATATTTTTGCGACGTCTGGTTTTCTTGCAATTCGATCTGGAAGATAGCAAAAATAAACGAAATATAGCTAAACTTTAAATGATCATAATTCCGAAATGGAGCGTCGCAGACACCTAAAACTTCGCACAGTAATTCTACGCATGCTCAGCTTTCCGAAACGCCATCAATCATATTTTTGCGACGTATGGTTTCCTTGCAATTCGATCTGGAAGATAGCAAAAATAAACGAAATATAGCTAAACTTTAAATGATCATAATTCCGAAATGGAGCGTCGCAGACACCTAAAACTTCGCACAGTAATTCTACGCATGATCAGCTTTCCAAAACGCCATCAATCATAGTTTTGCGACGTCTGGTTTTCTTGCAATTCGATCTGGAAGATAGCAAAACTTTAAACGCTCATAACTTCGTAAGGAGACGTCGTAGACCCGTAAAACTTTGCAAAATGAAAATCCGTAAATATAATGCTAGAACCATGAAACTTCGCACAGTAATTCTACGCATGATCAGCTTTCCAAAACGCCATCAATCATATTTTTGCGACGTCTGGTTTTCTTGCAATTCGATCTGGAAGATAGCAAAAATAAACGAAATATAGCTAAACTTTAAATGATCATAATTCCGAAATGGAGCGTCGCAGACACCTAAAACTTCGCACAGTAATTCTACGCAAGCTTTCCGAAACGCCATCAATCATATTTTTGCGACGTATGGTTTCCTTGCAATTCGATCTGGAAGATAGCAAAAATAAACGAAATATAGCTAAACTTTAAATGATCATAATTCCGAAATGGAGCGTCGCAGACACCTAAAACTTCGCACAGTAATTCTACGCATGATCAGCTTTCCAAAACGCCATCAATCATAGTTTTGCGACGTCTGGTTTTCTTGCAATTCGATCTGGAAGATAGCAAAACTTTAAACGCTCATAACTTCGTAAGGAGACGTCCTAGACCCCTAAAACTTTGCAAAATGAAAATCCGTAAATATAATGCTAGAACCATGAAACTTCGCACAGTAATTCTACGCATGCTCAGCTTTCCGAAACGCCATCAATCATATTTTTGCGACGTCTGGTTTTCTTGCAATTCGATCTGGAAGATAGCAAAAATAAACGAAATATAGCTAAACTTTAAATGATCATAATTCCGAAATGGAGCGTCGCAGACACCTAAAACTTCGCACAGTAATTCTACGCATGATCAGCTTTCCAAAACGCCATCAATCATATTTTTGCGACGTCTGGTTTTCTTGCAATTCGATCTGGAAGATAGCAAAACTTTAAACGCTCATAACTTCGTAAGGAGGCGTCCTAGACCCCTAAAACTTTGCAAAATGAAAATCCGTAAATATAATGCTAGAACCATGAAACTTCGCACAGTAATTCTACGCATGCTCAGCTTTCCGAAACGCCATCAATCATATTTTTGCGACGTCTGGTTTTCTTGCAATTCGATCTGGAAGATAGCAAAAATAAACGAAATATAGCTAAACTTTAAATGATCATAATTCCGAAATGGAGCGTCGCAGACACCTAAAACTTCGCACAGTAATTCTACGCATGCTCAGCTTTCCGAAACGCCATCAATCATATTTTTGCGACGTATGGTTTCCTTGCAATTCGATCTGGAAGATAGCAAAAATAAACGAAATATAGCTAAACTTTAAATGATCATAATTCCGAAATGGAGCGTCGCAGACACCTAAAACTTCGCACAGTAATTCTACGCATGATCAGCTTTCCAAAACGCCATCAATCATAGTTTTGCGACGTCTGGTTTTCTTGCAATTCGATCTGGAAGATAGCAAAACTTTAAACGCTCATAACTTCGTAAGGAGACGTCCTAGACCCGTAAAACTTTGCAAAATGAAAATCCGTAAATATAATGCTAGAACCATGAAACTTCGCACAGTAATTCTACGCATGATCAGCTTTCCAAAACGCCATCAATCATATTTTTGCGACGTCTGGTTTTCTTGCAATTCGATCTGGAAGATAGCAAAAATAAACGAAATATAGCTAAACTTTAAATGATCATAATTCCGAAATGGAGCGTCGCAGACACCTAAAACTTCGCACAGTAATTCTACGCATGATCAGCTTTCCAAAACGCCATCAATCATAGTTTTGCGACGTCTGGTTTTCTTGCAATTCGATCTGGAAGATAGCAAAACTTTAAACGCTCATAACTTCGTAAGGAGACGTCCTAGACCCCTAAAACTTTGCAAAATGAAAATCCGTAAATATAATGCTAGAACCATGAAACTTCGCACAGTAATTCTACGCATGCTCAGCTTTCCGAAACGCCATCAATCATATTTTTGCGACGTCTGGTTTTCTTGCAATTCGATCTGGAATATAGCAAAAATAAACGAAATATAGCTAAACTTTAAATGATCATAATTCCGAAATGGAGCGTCGCAGACACCTAAAACTTCGCACAGTAATTCTACGCATGATCAGCTTTCCAAAACGCCATCAATCATAGTTTTGCGACGTCTGGTTTTCTTGCAATTCGATCTGGAAGATAGCAAAACTTTAAACGCTCATAACTTCGTAAGGAGACGTCCTAGACCCGTAAAACTTTGCATAATGAAAATCCGTAAATATAATGCTAGAACCATGAAACTTCGCACAGTAATTCTACGCATGATCAGCTTTCCAAAACGCCATCAATCATATTTTTGCGACGTCTGGTTTTCTTGCAATTCGATCTGGAAGATAGCAAAAATAAACGAAATATAGCTAAACTTTAAATGATCATAATTCCGAAATGGAGCGTCGCAGACACCTAAAACTTCGCACAGTAATTCTACGCATGATCAGCTTTCCAAAACGCCATCAATCATAGTTTTGCGACGTCTGGTTTTCTTGCAATTCGATCTGGAAGATAGCAAAACTTTAAACGCTCATAACTTCGTAAGGAGACGTCCTAGACCCCTAAAACTTTGCAAAATGAAAATCCGTAAATATAATGCTAGAACCATGAAACTTCGCACAGTAATTCTACGCATGATCAGCTTTCCAAAACGCCATCAATCATATTTTTGCGACGTCTGGTTTTCTTGCAATTCGATCTGGAAGATAGCAAAAATAAACGAAATATAGCTAAACTTTAAATGATCATAATTCCGAAATGGAGCGTCGCAGACACCTAAAACTTCGCACAGTAATTCTACGCATGATCAGCTTTCCAAAACGCCATCAATCATAGTTTTGCGACGTCTGGTTTTCTTGCAATTCGATCTGGAAGATAGCAAAACTTTAAACGCTCATAACTTCGTAAGGAGACGTCCTAGACCCCTAAAACTTTGCAAAATGAAAATCCGTAAATATAATGCTAGAACCATGAAACTTCGCACAGTAATTCTACGCATGCTCAGCTTTCCGAAACGCCATCAATCATATTTTTGCGACGTCTGGTTTTCTTGCAATTCGATCTGGAAGATAGCAAAAATAAACGAAATATAGCTAAACTTTAAATGATCATAATTCCGAAATGGAGCGTCGCAGACACCTAAAACTTCGCACAGTAATTCTACGCATGCTCAGCTTTCCGAAACGCCATCAATCATATTTTTGCGACGTATGGTTTCCTTGCAATTCGATCTGGAAGATAGCAAAAATAAACGAAATATAGCTAAACTTTAAATGATCATAATTCCGAAATGGAGCGTCGCAGACACCTAAAACTTCGCACAGTAATTCTACGCATGATCAGCTTTCCAAAACGCCATCAATCATAGTTTTGCGACGTCTGGTTTTCTTGCAATTCGATCTGGAAGATAGCAAAACTTTAAACGCTCATAACTTCGTAAGGAGACGTCGTAGACCCGTAAAACTTTGCAAAATGAAAATCCGTAAATATAATGCTAGAACCATGAAACTTCGCACAGTAATTCTACGCATGATCAGCTTTCCAAAACGCCATCAATCATATTTTTGCGACGTCTGGTTTTCTTGCAATTCGATCTGGAAGATAGCAAAAATAAACGAAATATAGCTAAACTTTAAATGATCATAATTCCGAAATGGAGCGTCGCAGACACCTAAAACTTCGCACAGTAATTCTACGCAAGCTTTCCGAAACGCCATCAATCATATTTTTGCGACGTATGGTTTCCTTGCAATTCGATCTGGAAGATAGCAAAAATAAACGAAATATAGCTAAACTTTAAATGATCATAATTCCGAAATGGAGCGTCGCAGACACCTAAAACTTCGCACAGTAATTCTACGCATGATCAGCTTTCCAAAACGCCATCAATCATAGTTTTGCGACGTCTGGTTTTCTTGCAATTCGATCTGGAAGATAGCAAAACTTTAAACGCTCATAACTTCGTAAGGAGACGTCCTAGACCCCTAAAACTTTGCAAAATGAAAATCCGTAAATATAATGCTAGAACCATGAAACTTCGCACAGTAATTCTACGCATGCTCAGCTTTCCGAAACGCCATCAATCATATTTTTGCGACGTCTGGTTTTCTTGCAATTCGATCTGGAAGATAGCAAAAATAAACGAAATATAGCTAAACTTTAAATGATCATAATTCCGAAATGGAGCGTCGCAGACACCTAAAACTTCGCACAGTAATTCTACGCATGATCAGCTTTCCAAAACGCCATCAATCATATTTTTGCGACGTCTGGTTTTCTTGCAATTCGATCTGGAAGATAGCAAAACTTTAAACGCTCATAACTTCGTAAGGAGGCGTCCTAGACCCCTAAAACTTTGCAAAATGAAAATCCGTAAATATAATGCTAGAACCATGAAACTTCGCACAGTAATTCTACGCATGCTCAGCTTTCCGAAACGCCATCAATCATATTTTTGCGACGTCTGGTTTTCTTGCAATTCGATCTGGAAGATAGCAAAAATAAACGAAATATAGCTAAACTTTAAATGATCATAATTCCGAAATGGAGCGTCGCAGACACCTAAAACTTCGCACAGTAATTCTACGCATGCTCAGCTTTCCGAAACGCCATCAATCATATTTTTGCGACGTATGGTTTCCTTGCAATTCGATCTGGAAGATAGCAAAACTTTAAACGCTCATAACTTCGTAAGGAGACGTCGTAGACCCGTAAAACTTTGCAAAATGAAAATCCGTAAATATAATGCTAGAACCATGAAACTTCGCACAGTAATTCTACGCATGATCAGCTTTCCAAAACGCCATCAATCATATTTTTGCGACGTCTGGTTTTCTTGCAATTCGATCTGGAAGATAGCAAAAATAAACGAAATATAGCTAAACTTTAAATGATCATAATTCCGAAATGGAGCGTCGCAGACACCTAAAACTTCGCACAGTAATTCTACGCAAGCTTTCCGAAACGCCATCAATCATATTTTTGCGACGTATGGTTTCCTTGCAATTCGATCTGGAAGATAGCAAAAATAAACGAAATATAGCTAAACTTTAAATGATCATAATTCCGAAATGGAGCGTCGCAGACACCTAAAACTTCGCACAGTAATTCTACGCATGATCAGCTTTCCAAAACGCCATCAATCATAGTTTTGCGACGTCTGGTTTTCTTGCAATTCGATCTGGAAGATAGCAAAACTTTAAACGCTCATAACTTCGTAAGGAGACGTCCTAGACCCCTAAAACTTTGCAAAATGAAAATCCGTAAATATAATGCTAGAACCATGAAACTTCGCACAGTAATTCTACGCATGCTCAGCTTTCCGAAACGCCATCAATCATATTTTTGCGACGTCTGGTTTTCTTGCAATTCGATCTGGAAGATAGCAAAAATAAACGAAATATAGCTAAACTTTAAATGATCATAATTCCGAAATGGAGCGTCGCAGACACCTAAAACTTCGCACAGTAATTCTACGCATGATCAGCTTTCCAAAACGCCATCAATCATATTTTTGCGACGTCTGGTTTTCTTGCAATTCGATCTGGAAGATAGCAAAACTTTAAACGCTCATAACTTCGTAAGGAGGCGTCCTAGACCCCTAAAACTTTGCAAAATGAAAATCCGTAAATATAATGCTAGAACCATGAAACTTCGCACAGTAATTCTACGCATGCTCAGCTTTCCGAAACGCCATCAATCATATTTTTGCGACGTCTGGTTTTCTTGCAATTCGATCTGGAAGATAGCAAAAATAAACGAAATATAGCTAAACTTTAAATGATCATAATTCCGAAATGGAGCGTCGCAGACACCTAAAACTTCGCACAGTAATTCTACGCATGCTCAGCTTTCCGAAACGCCATCAATCATATTTTTGCGACGTATGGTTTCCTTGCAATTCGATCTGGAAGATAGCAAAAATAAACGAAATATAGCTAAACTTTAAATGATCATAATTCCGAAATGGAGCGTCGCAGACACCTAAAACTTCGCACAGTAATTCTACGCATGATCAGCTTTCCAAAACGCCATCAATCATAGTTTTGCGACGTCTGGTTTTCTTGCAATTCGATCTGGAAGATAGCAAAACTTTAAACGCTCATAACTTTGTAAGGAGACGTCCTAGACCCGTAAAACTTTGCAAAATGAAAATCCGTAAATATAATGCTAGAACCATGAAACTTCGCACAGTAATTCTACGCATGATCAGCTTTCCAAAACGCCATCAATCATATTTTTGCGACGTCTGGTTTTCTTGCAATTCGATCTGGAAGATAGCAAAAATAAACGAAATATAGCTAAACTTTAAATGATCATAATTCCGAAATGGAGCGTCGCAGACACCTAAAACTTCGCACAGTAATTCTACGCATGATCAGCTTTCCAAAACGCCATCAATCATAGTTTTGCGACGTCTGGTTTTCTTGCAATTCGATCTGGAAGATAGCAAAACTTTAAACGCTCATAACTTCGTAAGGAGACGTCCTAGACCCCTAAAACTTTGCAAAATGAAAATCCGTAAATATAATGCTAGAACCATGAAACTTCGCACAGTAATTCTACGCATGCTCAGCTTTCCGAAACGCCATCAATCATATTTTTGCGACGTCTGGTTTTCTTGCAATTCGATCTGGAATATAGCAAAAATAAACGAAATATAGCTAAACTTTAAATGATCATAATTCCGAAATGGAGCGTCGCAGACACCTAAAACTTCGCACAGTAATTCTACGCATGATCAGCTTTCCAAAACGCCATCAATCATAGTTTTGCGACGTCTGGTTTTCTTGCAATTCGATCTGGAAGATAGCAAAACTTTAAACGCTCATAACTTCGTAAGGAGACGTCCTAGACCCGTAAAACTTTGCAAAATGAAAATCCGTAAATATAATGCTAGAACCATGAAACTTCGCACAGTAATTCTACGCATGATCAGCTTTCCAAAACGCCATCAATCATATTTTTGCGACGTCTGGTTTTCTTGCAATTCGATCTGGAAGATAGCAAAAATAAACGAAATATAGCTAAACTTTAAATGATCATAATTCCGAAATGGAGCGTCGCAGACACCTAAAACTTCGCACAGTAATTCTACGCATGATCAGCTTTCCAAAACGCCATCAATCATAGTTTTGCGACGTCTGGTTTTCTTGCAATTCGATCTGGAAGATAGCAAAACTTTAAACGCTCATAACTTCGTAAGGAGACGTCCTAGACCCCTAAAACTTTGCAAAATGAAAATCCGTAAATATAATGCTAGAACCATGAAACTTCGCACAGTAATTCTACGCATGATCAGCTTTCCAAAACGCCATCAATCATATTTTTGCGACGTCTGGTTTTCTTGCAATTCGATCTGGAAGATAGCAAAAATAAACGAAATATAGCTAAACTTTAAATGATCATAATTCCGAAATGGAGCGTCGCAGACACCTAAAACTTCGCACAGTAATTCTACGCATGATCAGCTTTCCAAAACGCCATCAATCATAGTTTTGCGACGTCTGGTTTTCTTGCAATTCGATCTGGAAGATAGCAAAACTTTAAACGCTCATAACTTCGTAAGGAGACGTCCTAGACCCCTAAAACTTTGCAAAATGAAAATCCGTAAATATAATGCTAGAACCATGAAACTTCGCACAGTAATTCTACGCATGCTCAGCTTTCCGAAACGCCATCAATCATATTTTTGCGACGTCTGGTTTTCTTGCAATTCGATCTGGAAGATAGCAAAAATAAACGAAATATAGCTAAACTTTAAATGATCATAATTCCGAAATGGAGCGTCGCAGACACCTAAAACTTCGCACAGTAATTCTACGCATGCTCAGCTTTCCGAAACGCCATCAATCATATTTTTGCGACGTATGGTTTCCTTGCAATTCGATCTGGAAGATAGCAAAAATAAACGAAATATAGCTAAACTTTAAATGATCATAATTCCGAAATGGAGCGTCGCAGACACCTAAAACTTCGCACAGTAATTCTACGCATGATCAGCTTTCCAAAACGCCATCAATCATAGTTTTGCGACGTCTGGTTTTCTTGCAATTCGATCTGGAAGATAGCAAAACTTTAAACGCTCATAACTTCGTAAGGAGACGTCGTAGACCCGTAAAACTTTGCAAAATGAAAATCCGTAAATATAATGCTAGAACCATGAAACTTCGCACAGTAATTCTACGCATGATCAGCTTTCCAAAACGCCATCAATCATATTTTTGCGACGTCTGGTTTTCTTGCAATTCGATCTGGAAGATAGCAAAAATAAACGAAATATAGCTAAACTTTAAATGATCATAATTCCGAAATGGAGCGTCGCAGACACCTAAAACTTCGCACAGTAATTCTACGCAAGCTTTCCGAAACGCCATCAATCATATTTTTGCGACGTATGGTTTCCTTGCAATTCGATCTGGAAGATAGCAAAAATAAACGAAATATAGCTAAACTTTAAATGATCATAATTCCGAAATGGAGCGTCGCAGACACCTAAAACTTCGCACAGTAATTCTACGCATGATCAGCTTTCCAAAACGCCATCAATCATAGTTTTGCGACGTCTGGTTTTCTTGCAATTCGATCTGGAAGATAGCAAAACTTTAAACGCTCATAACTTCGTAAGGAGACGTCCTAGACCCCTAAAACTTTGCAAAATGAAAATCCGTAAATATAATGCTAGAACCATGAAACTTCGCACAGTAATTCTACGCATGCTCAGCTTTCCGAAACGCCATCAATCATATTTTTGCGACGTCTGGTTTTCTTGCAATTCGATCTGGAAGATAGCAAAAATAAACGAAATATAGCTAAACTTTAAATGATCATAATTCCGAAATGGAGCGTCGCAGACACCTAAAACTTCGCACAGTAATTCTACGCATGATCAGCTTTCCAAAACGCCATCAATCATATTTTTGCGACGTCTGGTTTTCTTGCAATTCGATCTGGAAGATAGCAAAACTTTAAACGCTCATAACTTCGTAAGGAGGCGTCCTAGACCCCTAAAACTTTGCAAAATGAAAATCCGTAAATATAATGCTAGAACCATGAAACTTCGCACAGTAATTCTACGCATGCTCAGCTTTCCGAAACGCCATCAATCATATTTTTGCGACGTCTGGTTTTCTTGCAATTCGATCTGGAAGATAGCAAAAATAAACGAAATATAGCTAAACTTTAAATGATCATAATTCCGAAATGGAGCGTCGCAGACACCTAAAACTTCGCACAGTAATTCTACGCATGCTCAGCTTTCCGAAACGCCATCAATCATATTTTTGCGACGTATGGTTTCCTTGCAATTCGATCTGGAAGATAGCAAAAATAAACGAAATATAGCTAAACTTTAAATGATCATAATTCCGAAATGGAGCGTCGCAGACACCTAAAACTTCGCACAGTAATTCTACGCATGATCAGCTTTCCAAAACGCCATCAATCATAGTTTTGCGACGTCTGGTTTTCTTGCAATTCGATCTGGAAGATAGCAAAACTTTAAACGCTCATAACTTCGTAAGGAGACGTCCTAGACCCGTAAAACTTTGCAAAATGAAAATCCGTAAATATAATGCTAGAACCATGAAACTTCGCACAGTAATTCTACGCATGATCAGCTTTCCAAAACGCCATCAATCATATTTTTGCGACGTCTGGTTTTCTTGCAATTCGATCTGGAAGATAGCAAAAATAAACGAAATATAGCTAAACTTTAAATGATCATAATTCCGAAATGGAGCGTCGCAGACACCTAAAACTTCGCACAGTAATTCTACGCATGATCAGCTTTCCAAAACGCCATCAATCATAGTTTTGCGACGTCTGGTTTTCTTGCAATTCGATCTGGAAGATAGCAAAACTTTAAACGCTCATAACTTCGTAAGGAGACGTCCTAGACCCCTAAAACTTTGCAAAATGAAAATCCGTAAATATAATGCTAGAACCATGAAACTTCGCACAGTAATTCTACGCATGCTCAGCTTTCCGAAACGCCATCAATCATATTTTTGCGACGTCTGGTTTTCTTGCAATTCGATCTGGAATATAGCAAAAATAAACGAAATATAGCTAAACTTTAAATGATCATAATTCCGAAATGGAGCGTCGCAGACACCTAAAACTTCGCACAGTAATTCTACGCATGCTCAGCTTTCCGAAACGCCATCAATCATATTTTTGCGACGTATGGTTTCCTTGCAATTCGATCTGGAAGATAGCAAAACTTTAAACGCTCATAACTTCGTAAGGAGACGTCCTAGACCCCTAAAACTTTGCAAAATGAAAATCCGTAAATATAATGCTAGAACCATGAAACTTCGCACAGTAATTCTACGCATGCTCAGCTTTCCGAAACGCCATCAATCATATTTTTGCGACGTCTGGTTTTCTTGCAATTCGATCTGGAAGATAGCAAAAATAAACGAAATATAGCTAAACTTTAAATGATCATAATTCCGAAATGGAGCGTCGCAGACACCTAAAACTTCGCACAGTAATTCTACGCATGATCAGCTTTCCAAAACGCCATCAATCATATTTTTGCGACGTCTGGTTTTCTTGCAATTCGATCTGGAAGATAGCAAAACTTTAAACGCTCATAACTTCGTAAGGAGGCGTCCTAGACCCCTAAAACTTTGCAAAATGAAAATCCGTAAATATAATGCTAGAACCATGAAACTTCGCACAGTAATTCTACGCATGCTCAGCTTTCCGAAACGCCATCAATCATATTTTTGCGACGTCTGGTTTTCTTGCAATTCGATCTGGAAGATAGCAAAAATAAACGAAATATAGCTAAACTTTAAATGATCATAATTCCGAAATGGAGCGTCGCAGACACCTAAAACTTCGCACAGTAATTCTACGCATGCTCAGCTTTCCGAAACGCCATCAATCATATTTTTGCGACGTATGGTTTCCTTGCAATTCGATCTGGAAGATAGCAAAAATAAACGAAATATAGCTAAACTTTAAATGATCATAATTCCGAAATGGAGCGTCGCAGACACCTAAAACTTCGCACAGTAATTCTACGCATGATCAGCTTTCCAAAACGCCATCAATCATAGTTTTGCGACGTCTGGTTTTCTTGCAATTCGATCTGGAAGATAGCAAAACTTTAAACGCTCATAACTTCGTAAGGAGACGTCCTAGACCCGTAAAACTTTGCAAAATGAAAATCCGTAAATATAATGCTAGAACCATGAAACTTCGCACAGTAATTCTACGCATGATCAGCTTTCCAAAACGCCATCAATCATATTTTTGCGACGTCTGGTTTTCTTGCAATTCGATCTGGAAGATAGCAAAAATAAACGAAATATAGCTAAACTTTAAATGATCATAATTCCGAAATGGAGCGTCGCAGACACCTAAAACTTCGCACAGTAATTCTACGCATGATCAGCTTTCCAAAACGCCATCAATCATAGTTTTGCGACGTCTGGTTTTCTTGCAATTCGATCTGGAAGATAGCAAAACTTTAAACGCTCATAACTTCGTAAGGAGACGTCCTAGACCCCTAAAACTTTGCAAAATGAAAATCCGTAAATATAATGCTAGAACCATGAAACTTCGCACAGTAATTCTACGCATGCTCAGCTTTCCGAAACGCCATCAATCATATTTTTGCGACGTCTGGTTTTCTTGCAATTCGATCTGGAATATAGCAAAAATAAACGAAATATAGCTAAACTTTAAATGATCATAATTCCGAAATGGAGCGTCGCAGACACCTAAAACTTCGCACAGTAATTCTACGCATGCTCAGCTTTCCGAAACGCCATCAATCATAGTTTTGCGACGTCTGGTTTTCTTGCAATTCGATCTGGAAGATAGCAAAAATAAACGAAATATAGCTAAACTTTAAATGATCATAATTCCGAAATGGAGCGTCGCAGACACCTAAAACTTCGCACAGTAATGCTACGCATGATCAGCTTTCCAAAACGCCATCAATCATAGTTTTGCGACGTCTGGTTTTCTTGCAATTCGATCTGGAAGATAGCAAAACTTTAAACGCTCATAACTTCGTAAGGAGGCGTCCTAGACCCCTAAAACTTTGCAAAATGAAAATCCGTAAATATAATGCTAGAACCATGAAACTTCGCACAGTAATTCTACGCATGCTCAGCTTTCCGAAACGCCATCAATCATATTTTTGCGACGTCTGGTTTTCTTGCAATTCGATCTGGAAGATAGCAAAAATAAACGAAATATAGCTAAACTTTAAATGATCATAATTCCGAAATGGAGCGTCGCAGACACCTAAAACTTCGCACAGTAATGCTACGCATGATCAGCTTTCCAAAACGCCATCAATCATAGTTTTGCGACGTCTGGTTTTCTTGCAATTCGATCTGGAAGATAGCAAAAATAAACGAAATATAGCTAAACTTTAAATGATCATAATTCCGAAATGGAGCGTCGCAGACACCTAAAACTTCGCACAGTAATTCTACGCATGATCAGCTTTCCAAAACGCCATCAATCATAGTTTTGCGACGTCTGGTTTTCTTGCAATTCGATCTGGAAGATAGCAAAACTTTAAACGCTCATAACTTCGTAAGGAGACGTCCTAGACCCCTAAAACTTTGCAAAATGAAAATCCGTAAATATAATGCTAGAACCATGAAACTTCGCACAGTAATTCTACGCATGCTCAGCTTTCCGAAACGCCATCAATCATATTTTTGCGACGTCTGGTTTCCTTGCAATTCGATCTGGAAAATAGCAAAAATAAACGAAATATAGCTAAACTTTAAATGATCATAATTCCGAAATGGAGCGTCGCAGACACCTAAAACTTCGCACAGTAATTCTACGCATGATCAGCTTTCCAAAACGCCATCAATCATAGTTTTGCGACGTCTGGTTTTCTTGCAATTCGATCTGGAAGATAGCAAAACTTTAAACGCTCATAACTTCGTAAGGAGACGTCCTAGACCCCTAAAACTTTGCAAAATGAAAATCCGTAAATATAATGCTAGAACCATGAAACTTCGCACAGTAATTCTACGCATGCTCAGCTTTCCGAAACGCCATCAATCATATTTTTGCGACGTCTGGTTTCCTTGCAATTCGATCTGGAAAATAGCAAAAATAAACGAAATATAGCTAAACTTTAAATGATCATAATTCCGAAATGGAGCGTCGCAGACACCTAAAACTTCGCACAGTAATTCTACGCATGATCAGCTTTCCAAAACGCCATCAATCATAGTTTTGCGACGTCTGGTTTTCTTGCAATTCGATCTGGAAGATAGCAAAACTTTAAACGCTCATAACTTCGTAAGGAGACGTCCTAGACCCCTAAAACTTTGCAAAATGAAAATCCGTAAATATAATGCTAGAACCATGAAACTTCGCACAGTAATTCTACGCATGCTCAGCTTTCCAAAACGCCATCAATCATAGTTTTGCGACGTCTGGTTTTCTTGCAATTCGATCTGGAAGATAGCAAAAATAAACGAAATATAGCTAAACTTTAAATGATCATAATTCCGAAATGGAGCGTCGCAGACACCTAAAACTTCGCACAGTAATTCTACGCATGATCAGCTTTCCAAAACGCCATCAATCATAGTTTTGCGACGTCTGGTTTTCTTGCAATTCGATCTGGAAGATAGCAAAACTTTAAACGCTCATAACTTCGTAAGGAGACGTCCTAGACCCCTAAAACTTTGCAAAATGAAAATCCGTAAATATAATGCTAGAACCATGAAACTTCGCACAGTAATTCTACACATGCTCAGCTTTCCAAAACGCCATCAATCATAGTTTTGCGACGTCTGGTTTTCTTGCAATTCGATCTGGAAGATAGCAAAAATAAACGAAATATAGCTAAACTTTAAATGATCATAATTCCGAAATGGAGCGTCGCAGACACCTAAAACTTCGCACAGTAATTCTACGCATGATCAGCTTTCCAAAACGCCATCAATCATAGTTTTGCGACGTCTGGTTTTCTTGCAATTCGATCTGGAAGATAGCAAAACTTTAAACGCTCATAACTTCGTAAGGAGACGTCCTAGACCCCTAAAACTTTGCAAAATGAAAATCCGTAAATATAATGCTAGAACCATGAAACTTCGCACAGTAATTCTACGCATGCTCAGCTTTCCGAAACGCCATCAATCATATTTTTGCGACGTCTGGTTTCCTTGCAATTCGATCTGGAAAATAGCAAAAATAAACGAAATATAGCTAAACTTTAAATGATCATAATTCCGAAATGGAGCGTCGCAGACACCTAAAACTTCGCACAGTAATTCTACGCATGATCAGCTTTCCAAAACGCCATCAATCATAGTTTTGCGACGTCTGGTTTTCTTGCAATTCGATCTGGAAGATAGCAAAACTTTAAACGCTCATAACTTCGTAAGGAGACGTCCTAGACCCCTAAAACTTTGCAAAATGAAAATCCGTAAATATAATGCTAGAACCATGAAACTTCGCACAGTAATTCTACGCATGCTCAGCTTTCCGAAACGCCATCAATCATATTTTTGCGACGTCTGGTTTTCTTGCAATTCGATCTGGAAGATAGCAAAAATAAACGAAATATAGCTAAACTTTAAATGATCATAATTCCGAAATGGAGCGTCGCAGACACCTAAAACTTCGCACAGTAATGCTACGCATGATCAGCTTTCCAAAACGCCATCAATCATAGTTTTGCGACGTCTGGTTTTCTTGCAATTCGATCTGGAAGATAGCAAAAATAAACGAAATATAGCTAAACTTTAAATGATCATAATTCCGAAATGGAGCGTCGCAGACACCTAAAACTTCGCACAGTAATTCTACGCATGATCAGCTTTCCAAAACGCCATCAATCATAGTTTTGCGACGTCTGATTTTCTTGCAATTCGATCTGGAAGATAGCAAAACTTTAAACGCTCATAACTTCGTAAGGAGACGTCCTAGACCCCTAAAACTTTGCAAAATGAAAATCCGTAAATATAATGCTAGAACCATGAAACTTCGCACAGTAATTCTACGCATGCTCAGCTTTCCAAAACGCCATCAATCATAGTTTTGCGACGTCTGGTTTTCTTGCAATTCGATCTGGAAGATAGCAAAAATAAACGAAATATAGCTAAACTTTAAATGATCATAATTCCGAAATGGAGCGTCGCAGACACCTAAAACTTCGCACAGTAATTCTACGCATGATCAGCTTTCCAAAACGCCATCAATCATAGTTTTGCGACGTCTGGTTTTCTTGCAATTCGATCTGGAAGATAGCAAAACTTTAAACGCTCATAACTTCGTAAGGAGACGTCCTAGACCCCTAAAACTTTGCAAAATGAAAATCCGTAAATATAATGCTAGAACCATGAAACTTCGCACAGTAATTCTACGCATGCTCAGCTTTCCGAAACGCCATCAATCATATTTTTGCGACGTATGGTTTCCTTGCAATTCGATCTGGAAGATAGCAAAAATAAACGAAATATAGCTAAACTTTAAATGATCATAATTCCGAAATGGAGCGTCGCAGACACCTAAAACTTCGCACAGTAATTCTACGCATGATCAGCTTTCCAAAACGCCATCAATCATAGTTTTGCGACGTCTGGTTTTCTTGCAATTCGATCTGGAAGATAGCAAAACTTTAAACGCTCATAACTTCGTAAGGAGACGTCCTAGACCCGTAAAACTTTGCAAAATGAAAATCCGTAAATATAATGCTAGAACCATGAAACTTCGCACAGTAATTCTACGCATGATCAGCTTTCCAAAACGCCATCAATCATATTTTTGCGACGTCTGGTTTTCTTGCAATTCGATCTGGAAGATAGCAAAAATAAACGAAATATAGCTAAACTTTAAATGATCATAATTCCGAAATGGAGCGTCGCAGACACCTAAAACTTCGCACAGTAATTCTACGCATGATCAGCTTTCCAAAACGCCATCAATCATAGTTTTGCGACGTCTGGTTTTCTTGCAATTCGATCTGGAAGATAGCAAAACTTTAAACGCTCATAACTTCGTAAGGAGACGTCCTAGACCCCTAAAACTTTGCAAAATGAAAATCCGTAAATATAATGCTAGAACCATGAAACTTCGCACAGTAATTCTACGCATGCTCAGCTTTCCGAAACGCCATCAATCATATTTTTGCGACGTATGGTTTCCTTGCAATTCGATCTGGAAGATAGCAAAACTTTAAACGCTCATAACTTCGTAAGGAGACGTCCTAGACCCGTAAAACTTTGCAAAATGAAAATCCGTAAATATAATGCTAGAACCATGAAACTTCGCACAGTAATTCTACGCATGATCAGCTTTCCAAAACGCCATCAATCATATTTTTGCGACGTCTGGTTTTCTTGCAATTCGATCTGGAAGATAGCAAAAATAAACGAAATATAGCTAAACTTTAAATGATCATAATTCCGAAATGGAGCGTCGCAGACACCTAAAACTTCGCACAGTAATTCTACGCATGATCAGCTTTCCAAAACGCCATCAATCATAGTTTTGCGACGTCTGGTTTTCTTGCAATTCGATCTGGAAGATAGCAAAAATAAACGAAATATAGCTAAACTTTAAATGATCATAATTCCGAAATGGAGCGTCGCAGACACCTAAAACTTCGCACAGTAATGCTACGCATGATCAGCTTTCCAAAACGCCATCAATCATAGTTTTGCGACGTCTGGTTTTCTTGCAATTCGATCTGGAAGATAGCAAAACTTTAAACGCTCATAACTTCGTAAGGAGACGTCCTAGACCCCTAAAACTTTGCAAAATGAAAATCCGTAAATATAATGCTAGAACCATGAAACTTCGCACAGTAATTCTACGCATGCTCAGCTTTCCGAAACGCCATCAATCATAGTTTTGCGACGTCTGGTTTTCTTGCAATTCGATCTGGAAGATAGCAAAAATAAACGAAATATAGCTAAACTTTAAATGATCATAATTCCGAAATGGAGCGTCGCAGACACCTAAAACTTCGCACAGTAATTCTACGCATGATCAGCTTTCCAAAACGCCATCAATCATAGTTTTGCGACGTCTGGTTTTCTTGCAATTCGATCTGGAAGATAGCAAAACTTTAAACGCTCATAACTTCGTAAGGAGACGTCCTAGACCCCTAAAACTTTGCAAAATGAAAATCCGTAAATATAATGCTAGAACCATGAAACTTCGCACAGTAATTCTACGCATGCTCAGCTTTCCGAAACGCCATCAATCATATTTTTGCGACGTATGGTTTCCTTGCAATTCGATCTGGAAGATAGCAAAACTTTAAACGCTCATAACTTCGTAAGGAGACGTCCTAGACCCGTAAAACTTTGCAAAATGAAAATCCGTAAATATAATGCTAGAACCATGAAACTTCGCACAGTAATTCTACGCATGATCAGCTTTCCAAAACGCCATCAATCATATTTTTGCGACGTCTGGTTTTCTTGCAATTCGATCTGGAAGATAGCAAAAATAAACGAAATATAGCTAAACTTTAAATGATCATAATTCCGAAATGGAGCGTCGCAGACACCTAAAACTTCGCACAGTAATGCTACGCATGATCAGCTTTCCAAAACGCCATCAATCATAGTTTTGCGACGTCTGGTTTTCTTGCAATTCGATCTGGAAGATAGCAAAACTTTAAACGCTCATAACTTCGTAAGGAGACGTCCTAGACCCCTAAAACTTTGCAAAATGAAAATCCGTAAATATAATGCTAGAACCATGAAACTTCGCACAGTAATTCTACGCATGCTCAGCTTTCCGAAACGCCATCAATCATATTTTTGCGACGTCTGGTTTCCTTGCAATTCGATCTGGAAAATAGCAAAAATAAACGAAATATAGCTAAACTTTAAATGATCATAATTCCGAAATGGAGCGTCGCAGACACCTAAAACTTCGCACAGTAATTCTACGCATGATCAGCTTTCCAAAACGCCATCAATCATAGTTTTGCGACGTCTGGTTTTCTTGCAATTCGATCTGGAAGATAGCAAAACTTTAAACGCTCATAACTTCGTAAGGAGACGTCCTAGACCCCTAAAACTTTGCAAAATGAAAATCCGTAAATATAATGCTAGAACCATGAAACTTCGCACAGTAATTCTACGCATGCTCAGCTTTCCAAAACGCCATCAATCATAGTTTTGCGACGCCTGGTTTTCTTGCAATTCGATCTGGAAGATAGCAAAAATAAACGAAATATAGCTAAACTTTAAATGATCATAATTCCGAAATGGAGCGTCGCAGACACCTAAAACTTCGCACAGTAATTCTACGCATGATCAGCTTTCCAAAACGCCATCAATCATAGTTTTGCGACGTCTGGTTTTCTTGCAATTCGATCTGGAAGATAGCAAAAATAAACGAAATATAGCTAAACTTTAAATGATCATAATTCCGAAATGGAGCGTCGCAGACACCTAAAACTTCGCACAGTAATGCTACGCATGATCAGCTTTCCAAAACGCCATCAATCATAGTTTTGCGACGTCTGGTTTTCTTGCAATTCGATCTGGAAGATAGCAAAAATAAACGAAATATAGCTAAACTTTAAATGATCATAATTCCGAAATGGAGCGTCGCAGACACCTAAAACTTCGCACAGTAATTCTACGCATGATCAGCTTTCCAAAACGCCATCAATCATAGTTTTGCGACGTCTGGTTTTCTTGCAATTCGATCTGGAAGATAGCAAAACTTTAAACGCTCATAACTTCGTAAGGAGACGTCCTAGACCCCTA
Source organism: Myopa tessellatipennis (assembly GCA_943737955.2). NCBI lineage: Eukaryota > Metazoa > Arthropoda > Insecta > Diptera > Conopidae > Myopa > Myopa tessellatipennis. The sequence goes on along the minus strand of OX031314.1, from coordinate 59,571,540 downwards.
AAACTTTGCAAAATGAAAATCCGTAAATATAATGCTAGAACCATGAAACTTCGCACAGTAATTCTACGCATGCTCAGCTTTCCGAAACGCCATCAATCATATTTTTGCGACGTCTGGTTTCCTTGCAATTTGATCTGGAAGATAGCAAAACTTTAAACGCTCATAACTTCGTAAGGAGACGTCCTAGACCCGTAAAACTTTGCAAAATGAAAATCCGTAAATATAATGCTAGAACCATGAAACTTCGCACAGTAATTCTACGCATGATCAGCTTTCCAAAACGCCATCAATCATATTTTTGCGACGTCTGGTTTTCTTGCAATTCGATCTGGAAGATAGCAAAAATAAACGAAATATAGCTAAACTTTAAATGATCATAATTCCGAAATGGAGCGTCGCAGACACCTAAAACTTCGCACAGTAATGCTACGCATGATCAGCTTTCCAAAACGCCATCAATCATAGTTTTGCGACGTCTGGTTTTCTTGCAATTCGATCTGGAAGATAGCAAAAATAAACGAAATATAGCTAAACTTTAAATGATCATAATTCCGAAATGGAGCGTCGCAGACACCTAAAACTTCGCACAGTAATTCTACGCATGCTCAGCTTTCCGAAACGCCATCAATCATATTTTTGCGACGCCTGGTTTTCTTGCAATTCGATCTGGAAGATAGCAAAAATAAACGAAATATAGCTAAACTTTAAATGATCATAATTCCGAAATGGAGCGTCGCAGACACCTAAAATTTCGCACAGTAATTCTACGCATGCTCAGCTTTCCGAAACGCCATCAATCATATTTTTGCGACGCCTGGTTTTCTTGCAATTCGATCTGGAAGATAGCAAAAATAAACGAAATATAGCTAAACTTTAAATGATCATAATTCCGAAATGGAGCGTCGCAGACACCTAAAACTTCGCACAGTAATTCTACGCATGCTCAGCTTTCCGAAACGCCATCAATCATATTTTTGCGACGCCTGGTTTCCTTGCAATTCGATCTGGAAGATAGCAAAAATAAACGAAATATAGCTAAACTTTAAATGATCATAATTCCGAAATGGAGCGTCGCAGACACCTAAAACTTCGCACAGTAATTCTACGCATGATCAGCTTTCCAAAACGCCATCAATCATAGTTTTGCGACGTCTGGTTTTCTTGCAATTCGATCTGGAAGATAGCAAAACTTTAAACGCTCATAACTTCGTAAGGAGACGTCCTAGACCCCTAAAACTTTGCAAAATGAAAATCCGTAAATATAATGCTAGAACCATGAAACTTCGCACAGTAATTCTACGCATGCTCAGCTTTCCGAAACGCCATCAATCATATTTTTGCGACGTATGGTTTCCTTGCAATTCGATCTGGAAGATAGCAAAAATAAACGAAATATAGCTAAACTTTAAATGATCATAATTCCGAAATGGAGCGTCGCAGACACCTAAAACTTCGCACAGTAATTCTACGCATGCTCAGCTTTCCGAAACGCCATCAATCATATTTTTGCGACGTCTGGTTTCCTTGCAATTCGATCTGGAAGATAGCAAAAATAAACGAAATATAGCTAAACTTTAAATGATCATAATTCCGAAATGGAGCGTCGCAGACACCTAAAACTTCGCACAGTAATTCTACGCATGATCAGCTTTCCAAAACGCCATCAATCATAGTTTTGCGACGTCTGGTTTTCTTGCAATTCGATCTGGAAGATAGCAAAACTTTAAACGCTCATAACTTCGTAAGGAGACGTCCTAGACCCCTAAAACTTTGCAAAATGAAAATCCGTAAATATAATGCTAGAACCATGAAACTTCGCACAGTAATTCTACGCATGCTCAGCTTTCCGAAACGCCATCAATCATATTTTTGCGACGTCTGGTTTCCTTGCAATTCGATCTGGAAGATAGCAAAAATAAACGAAATATAGCTAAACTTTAAATGATCATAATTCCGAAATGGAGCGTCGCAGACACCTAAAACTTCGCACAGTAATTCTACGCATGATCAGCTTTCCAAAACGCCATCAATCATAGTTTTGCGACGTCTGGTTTTCTTGCAATTCGATCTGGAAGATAGCAAAACTTTAAACGCTCATAACTTCGTAAGGAGACGTCCTAGACCCCTAAAACTTTGCAAAATGAAAATCCGTAAATATAATGCTAGAACCATGAAACTTCGCACAGTAATTCTACGCATGCTCAGCTTTCCGAAACGCCATCAATCATATTTTTGCGACGTCTGGTTTTCTTGCAATTCGATCTGGAAGATAGCAAAAATAAACGAAATATAGCTAAACTTTAAATGATCATAATTCCGAAATGGAGCGTCGCAGACACCTAAAACTTCGCACAGTAATTCTACGCATGATCAGCTTTCCAAAACGCCATCAATCATAGTTTTGCGACGTCTGGTTTTCTTGCAATTCGATCTGGAAGATAGCAAAACTTTAAACGCTCATAACTTCGTAAGGAGACGTCCTAGACCCCTAAAACTTTGCAAAATGAAAATCCGTAAATATAATGCTAGACCCATGAAACTTCGCACAGTAATTCTACGCATGCTCAGCTTTCCGAAACGCCATCAATCATATTTTTGCGACGTATGGTTTCCTTGCAATTCGATCTGGAAGATAGCAAAAATAAACGAAATATAGCTAAACTTTAAATGATCATAATTCCGAAATGGAGCGTCGCAGACACCTAAAACTTCGCACAGTAATTCTACGCATGATCAGCTTTCCAAAACGCCATCAATCATAGTTTTGCGACGTCTGTTTTTCTTGCAATTCGATCTGGAAGATAGCAAAACTTTAAACGCTCATAACTTCGTAAGGAGACGTCCTAGACCCCTAAAACTTTGCAAAATGAAAATCCGTAAATATAATGCTAGAACCATGAAAACGTTTTGACGTCATAGTTTTGCGACGTCTGGTTTTCTTGCAATTCGATCTGGAAGATAGCAAAACTTTAAACGCTCATAACTTCGTAAGGAGACGTCCTAGACCCCTAAAACTTTGCAAAATGAAAATCCGTAAATATAATGCTAGAACCATGAAACTTCGCACAGTAATTCTACGCATGCTCAGCTTTCCGAAACGCCATCAATCATATTTTTGCGACGTCTGGTTTCCTTGCAATTCGATCTGGAAGATAGCAAAAATAAACGAAATATAGCTAAACTTTAAATGATCATAATTCCGAAATGGAGCGTCGCAGACACCTAAAACTTCGCACAGTAATTCTACGCATGATCAGCTTTCCGAAACGCCATCAATCATAGTTTTGCGACGTCTGGTTTTCTTGCAATTCGATCTGGAAGATAGCAAAACTTTAAACGCTCATAACTTCGTAAGGAGACGTCCTAGACCCCTAAAACTTTGCAAAATGAAAATCCGTAAATATAATGCTAGAACCATGAAACTTCGCACAGTAATTCTACGCATGCTCAGCTTTCCGAAACGCCATCAATCATATTTTTGCGACGTCTGGTTTTCTTGCAATTCGATCTGGAAGATAGCAAAACTTTAAACGCTCATAACTTCGTAAGGAGACGTCCTAGACCCCTAAAACTTTGCAAAATGAAAATCCGTAAATATAATGCTAGAACCATGAAACTTCGCACAGTAATTCTACGCATGCTCAGCTTTCCGAAACGCCATCAATCATATTTTTGCGACGTCTGGTTTTCTTGCAATTCGATCTGGAAGATAGCAAAAATAAACGAAATATAGCTAAACTTTAAATGATCATAATTCCGAAATGGAGCGTCGCAGACACCTAAAACTTCGCACAGTAATGCTACGCATGATCAGCTTTCCAAAACGCCATCAATCATAGTTTTGCGACGTCTGGTTTTCTTGCAATTCGATCTGGAAGATAGCAAAAATAAACGAAATATAGCTAAACTTTAAATGATCATAATTCCGAAATGGAGCGTCGCAGACACCTAAAACTTCGCACAGTAATTCTACGCATGATCAGCTTTCCAAAACGCCATCAATCATAGTTTTGCGACGTCTGGTTTTCTTGCAATTCGATCTGGAAGATAGCAAAACTTTAAACGCTCATAACTTCGTAAGGAGACGTCCTAGACCCCTAAAACTTTGCAAAATGAAAATCCGTAAATATAATGCTAGAACCATGAAACTTCGCACAGTAATTCTACGCATGCTCAGCTTTCCGAAACGCCATCAATCATATTTTTGCGACGTATGGTTTCCTTGCAATTTGATCTGGAAGATAGCAAAACTTTAAACGCTCATAACTTCGTAAGGAGACGTCCTAGACCCGTAAAACTTTGCAAAATGAAAATCCGTAAATATAATGCTAGAACCATGAAACTTCGCACAGTAATTCTACGCATGATCAGCTTTCCAAAACGCCATCAATCATATTTTTGCGACGTCTGGTTTTCTTGCAATTCGATCTGGAAGATAGCAAAAATAAACGAAATATAGCTAAACTTTAAATGATCATAATTCCGAAATGGAGCGTCGCAGACACCTAAAACTTCGCACAGTAATGCTACGCATGATCAGCTTTCCAAAACGCCATCAATCATAGTTTTGCGACGTCTGGTTTTCTTGCAATTCGATCTGGAAGATAGCAAAAATAAACGAAATATAGCTAAACTTTAAATGATCATAATTCCGAAATGGAGCGTCGCAGACACCTAAAACTTCGCACAGTAATTCTACGCATGCTCAGCTTTCCGAAACGCCATCAATCATATTTTTGCGACGCCTGGTTTTCTTGCAATTCGATCTGGAAGATAGCAAAAATAAACGAAATATAGCTAAACTTTAAATGATCATAATTCCGAAATGGAGCGTCGCAGACACCTAAAATTTCGCACAGTAATTCTACGCATGCTCAGCTTTCCGAAACGCCATCAATCATATTTTTGCGACGCCTGGTTTTCTTGCAATTCGATCTGGAAGATAGCAAAAATAAACGAAATATAGCTAAACTTTAAATGATCATAATTCCGAAATGGAGCGTCGCAGACACCTAAAACTTCGCACAGTAATTCTACGCATGCTCAGCTTTCCGAAACGCCATCAATCATATTTTTGCGACGCCTGGTTTCCTTGCAATTCGATCTGGAAGATAGCAAAAATAAACGAAATATAGCTAAACTTTAAATGATCATAATTCCGAAATGGAGCGTCGCAGACACCTAAAACTTCGCACAGTAATTCTACGCATGATCAGCTTTCCAAAACGCCATCAATCATATTTTTGCGACGCCTGGTTTTCTTGCAATTCGATCTGGAAGATAGCAAAAATAAACGAAATATAGCTAAACTTTAAATGATCATAATTCCGAAATGGAGCGTCGCAGACACCTAAAACTTCGCACAGTAATTCTACGCATGCTCAGCTTTCCGAAACGCCATCAATCATATTTTTGCGACGCCTGGTTTCCTTGCAATTCGATCTGGAAGATAGCAAAAATAAACGAAATATAGCTAAACTTTAAATGATCATAATTCCGAAATGGAGCGTCGCAGACACCTAAAACTTCGCACAGTAATTCTACGCATGATCAGCTTTCCAAAACGCCATCAATCATAGTTTTGCGACGTCTGGTTTTCTTGCAATTCGATCTGGAAGATAGCAAAAATAAACGAAATATAGCTAAACTTTAAATGATCATAATTCCGAAATGGAGCGTCGCAGACACCTAAAACTTCGCACAGTAATTCTACGCATGATCAGCTTTCCAAAACGCCATCAATCATAGTTTTGCGACGTCTGGTTTTCTTGCAATTCGATCTGGAAGATAGCAAAACTTTAAACGCTCATAACTTCGTAAGGAGACGTCCTAGACCCCTAAAACTTTGCAAAATGAAAATCCGTAAATATAATGCTAGAACCATGAAACTTCGCACAGTAATTCTACGCATGCTCAGCTTTCCGAAACGCCATCAATCATATTTTTGCGACGTATGGTTTCCTTGCAATTTGATCTGGAAGATAGCAAAACTTTAAACGCTCATAACTTCGTAAGGAGACGTCCTAGACCCGTAAAACTTTGCAAAATGAAAATCCGTAAATATAATGCTAGAACCATGAAACTTCGCACAGTAATTCTACGCATGATCAGCTTTCCAAAACGCCATCAATCATATTTTTGCGACGTCTGGTTTTCTTGCAATTCGATCTGGAAGATAGCAAAAATAAACGAAATATAGCTAAACTTTAAATGATCATAATTCCGAAATGGAGCGTCGCAGACACCTAAAACTTCGCACAGTAATTCTACGCATGCTCAGCTTTCCGAAACGCCATCAATCATATTTTTGCGACGCCTGGTTTCCTTGCAATTCGATCTGGAAGATAGCAAAAATAAACGAAATATAGCTAAACTTTAAATGATCATAATTCCGAAATGGAGCGTCGCAGACACCTAAAACTTCGCACAGTAATTCTACGCATGATCAGCTTTCCAAAACGCCATCAATCATAGTTTTGCGACGTCTGGTTTTCTTGCAATTCGATCTGGAAGATAGCAAAACTTTAAACGCTCATAACTTCGTAAGGAGACGTCCTAGACCCCTAAAACTTTGCAAAATGAAAATCCGTAAATATAATGCTAGAACCATGAAACTTCGCACAGTAATTCTACGCATGCTCAGCTTTCCGAAACGCCATCAATCATATTTTTGCGACGTATGGTTTCCTTGCAATTCGATCTGGAAGATAGCAAAAATAAACGAAATATAGCTAAACTTTAAATGATCATAATTCCGAAATGGAGCGTCGCAGACACCTAAAACTTCGCACAGTAATTCTACGCATGCTCAGCTTTCCGAAACGCCATCAATCATATTTTTGCGACGTCTGGTTTCCTTGCAATTCGATCTGGAAGATAGCAAAAATAAACGAAATATAGCTAAACTTTAAATGATCATAATTCCGAAATGGAGCGTCGCAGACACCTAAAACTTCGCACAGTAATTCTACGCATGATCAGCTTTCCAAAACGCCATCAATCATAGTTTTGCGACGTCTGGTTTTCTTGCAATTCGATCTGGAAGATAGCAAAACTTTAAACGCTCATAACTTCGTAAGGAGACGTCCTAGACCCCTAAAACTTTGCAAAATGAAAATCCGTAAATATAATGCTAGAACCATGAAACTTCGCACAGTAATTCTACGCATGCTCAGCTTTCCGAAACGCCATCAATCATATTTTTGCGACGTCTGGTTTCCTTGCAATTCGATCTGGAAGATAGCAAAAATAAACGAAATATAGCTAAACTTTAAATGATCATAATTCCGAAATGGAGCGTCGCAGACACCTAAAACTTCGCACAGTAATTCTACGCATGATCAGCTTTCCAAAACGCCATCAATCATAGTTTTGCGACGTCTGGTTTTCTTGCAATTCGATCTGGAAGATAGCAAAACTTTAAACGCTCATAACTTCGTAAGGAGACGTCCTAGACCCCTAAAACTTTGCAAAATGAAAATCCGTAAATATAATGCTAGAACCATGAAACTTCGCACAGTAATTCTACGCATGCTCAGCTTTCCGAAACGCCATCAATCATATTTTTGCGACGTCTGGTTTTCTTGCAATTCGATCTGGAAGATAGCAAAAATAAACGAAATATAGCTAAACTTTAAATGATCATAATTCCGAAATGGAGCGTCGCAGACACCTAAAACTTCGCACAGTAATTCTACGCATGATCAGCTTTCCAAAACGCCATCAATCATAGTTTTGCGACGTCTGGTTTTCTTGCAATTCGATCTGGAAGATAGCAAAACTTTAAACGCTCATAACTTCGTAAGGAGACGTCCTAGACCCCTAAAACTTTGCAAAATGAAAATCCGTAAATATAATGCTAGACCCATGAAACTTCGCACAGTAATTCTACGCATGCTCAGCTTTCCGAAACGCCATCAATCATATTTTTGCGACGTATGGTTTCCTTGCAATTCGATCTGGAAGATAGCAAAAATAAACGAAATATAGCTAAACTTTAAATGATCATAATTCCGAAATGGAGCGTCGCAGACACCTAAAACTTCGCACAGTAATTCTACGCATGATCAGCTTTCCAAAACGCCATCAATCATAGTTTTGCGACGTCTGTTTTTCTTGCAATTCGATCTGGAAGATAGCAAAACTTTAAACGCTCATAACTTCGTAAGGAGACGTCCTAGACCCCTAAAACTTTGCAAAATGAAAATCCGTAAATATAATGCTAGAACCATGAAAACGTTTTGACGTCATAGTTTTGCGACGTCTGGTTTTCTTGCAATTCGATCTGGAAGATAGCAAAACTTTAAACGCTCATAACTTCGTAAGGAGACGTCCTAGACCCCTAAAACTTTGCAAAATGAAAATCCGTAAATATAATGCTAGAACCATGAAACTTCGCACAGTAATTCTACGCATGCTCAGCTTTCCGAAACGCCATCAATCATATTTTTGCGACGTCTGGTTTCCTTGCAATTCGATCTGGAAGATAGCAAAAATAAACGAAATATAGCTAAACTTTAAATGATCATAATTCCGAAATGGAGCGTCGCAGACACCTAAAACTTCGCACAGTAATTCTACGCATGATCAGCTTTCCGAAACGCCATCAATCATAGTTTTGCGACGTCTGGTTTTCTTGCAATTCGATCTGGAAGATAGCAAAACTTTAAACGCTCATAACTTCGTAAGGAGACGTCCTAGACCCCTAAAACTTTGCAAAATGAAAATCCGTAAATATAATGCTAGAACCATGAAACTTCGCACAGTAATTCTACGCATGCTCAGCTTTCCGAAACGCCATCAATCATATTTTTGCGACGTCTGGTTTTCTTGCAATTCGATCTGGAAGATAGCAAAACTTTAAACGCTCATAACTTCGTAAGGAGACGTCCTAGACCCCTAAAACTTTGCAAAATGAAAATCCGTAAATATAATGCTAGAACCATGAAACTTCGCACAGTAATTCTACGCATGCTCAGCTTTCCGAAACGCCATCAATCATATTTTTGCGACGTCTGGTTTTCTTGCAATTCGATCTGGAAGATAGCAAAAATAAACGAAATATAGCTAAACTTTAAATGATCATAATTCCGAAATGGAGCGTCGCAGACACCTAAAACTTCGCACAGTAATGCTACGCATGATCAGCTTTCCAAAACGCCATCAATCATAGTTTTGCGACGTCTGGTTTTCTTGCAATTCGATCTGGAAGATAGCAAAAATAAACGAAATATAGCTAAACTTTAAATGATCATAATTCCGAAATGGAGCGTCGCAGACACCTAAAACTTCGCACAGTAATTCTACGCATGATCAGCTTTCCAAAACGCCATCAATCATAGTTTTGCGACGTCTGGTTTTCTTGCAATTCGATCTGGAAGATAGCAAAACTTTAAACGCTCATAACTTCGTAAGGAGACGTCCTAGACCCCTAAAACTTTGCAAAATGAAAATCCGTAAATATAATGCTAGAACCATGAAACTTCGCACAGTAATTCTACGCATGCTCAGCTTTCCGAAACGCCATCAATCATATTTTTGCGACGTATGGTTTCCTTGCAATTTGATCTGGAAGATAGCAAAACTTTAAACGCTCATAACTTCGTAAGGAGACGTCCTAGACCCGTAAAACTTTGCAAAATGAAAATCCGTAAATATAATGCTAGAACCATGAAACTTCGCACAGTAATTCTACGCATGATCAGCTTTCCAAAACGCCATCAATCATATTTTTGCGACGTCTGGTTTTCTTGCAATTCGATCTGGAAGATAGCAAAAATAAACGAAATATAGCTAAACTTTAAATGATCATAATTCCGAAATGGAGCGTCGCAGACACCTAAAACTTCGCACAGTAATGCTACGCATGATCAGCTTTCCAAAACGCCATCAATCATAGTTTTGCGACGTCTGGTTTTCTTGCAATTCGATCTGGAAGATAGCAAAAATAAACGAAATATAGCTAAACTTTAAATGATCATAATTCCGAAATGGAGCGTCGCAGACACCTAAAACTTCGCACAGTAATTCTACGCATGCTCAGCTTTCCGAAACGCCATCAATCATATTTTTGCGACGCCTGGTTTTCTTGCAATTCGATCTGGAAGATAGCAAAAATAAACGAAATATAGCTAAACTTTAAATGATCATAATTCCGAAATGGAGCGTCGCAGACACCTAAAATTTCGCACAGTAATTCTACGCATGCTCAGCTTTCCGAAACGCCATCAATCATATTTTTGCGACGCCTGGTTTTCTTGCAATTCGATCTGGAAGATAGCAAAAATAAACGAAATATAGCTAAACTTTAAATGATCATAATTCCGAAATGGAGCGTCGCAGACACCTAAAACTTCGCACAGTAATTCTACGCATGCTCAGCTTTCCGAAACGCCATCAATCATATTTTTGCGACGCCTGGTTTCCTTGCAATTCGATCTGGAAGATAGCAAAAATAAACGAAATATAGCTAAACTTTAAATGATCATAATTCCGAAATGGAGCGTCGCAGACACCTAAAACTTCGCACAGTAATTCTACGCATGATCAGCTTTCCAAAACGCCATCAATCATATTTTTGCGACGCCTGGTTTTCTTGCAATTCGATCTGGAAGATAGCAAAAATAAACGAAATATAGCTAAACTTTAAATGATCATAATTCCGAAATGGAGCGTCGCAGACACCTAAAACTTCGCACAGTAATTCTACGCATGCTCAGCTTTCCGAAACGCCATCAATCATATTTTTGCGACGCCTGGTTTCCTTGCAATTCGATCTGGAAGATAGCAAAAATAAACGAAATATAGCTAAACTTTAAATGATCATAATTCCGAAATGGAGCGTCGCAGACACCTAAAACTTCGCACAGTAATTCTACGCATGATCAGCTTTCCAAAACGCCATCAATCATAGTTTTGCGACGTCTGGTTTTCTTGCAATTCGATCTGGAAGATAGCAAAAATAAACGAAATATAGCTAAACTTTAAATGATCATAATTCCGAAATGGAGCGTCGCAGACACCTAAAACTTCGCACAGTAATTCTACGCATGATCAGCTTTCCAAAACGCCATCAATCATAGTTTTGCGACGTCTGGTTTTCTTGCAATTCGATCTGGAAGATAGCAAAACTTTAAACGCTCATAACTTCGTAAGGAGACGTCCTAGACCCCTAAAACTTTGCAAAATGAAAATCCGTAAATATAATGCTAGAACCATGAAACTTCGCACAGTAATTCTACGCATGCTCAGCTTTCCGAAACGCCATCAATCATATTTTTGCGACGTATGGTTTCCTTGCAATTTGATCTGGAAGATAGCAAAACTTTAAACGCTCATAACTTCGTAAGGAGACGTCCTAGACCCGTAAAACTTTGCAAAATGAAAATCCGTAAATATAATGCTAGAACCATGAAACTTCGCACAGTAATTCTACGCATGATCAGCTTTCCAAAACGCCATCAATCATATTTTTGCGACGTCTGGTTTTCTTGCAATTCGATCTGGAAGATAGCAAAAATAAACGAAATATAGCTAAACTTTAAATGATCATAATTCCGAAATGGAGCGTCGCAGACACCTAAAACTTCGCACAGTAATGCTACGCATGATCAGCTTTCCAAAACGCCATCAATCATAGTTTTGCGACGTCTGGTTTTCTTGCAATTCGATCTGGAAGATAGCAAAAATAAACGAAATATAGCTAAACTTTAAATGATCATAATTCCGAAATGGAGCGTCGCAGACACCTAAAACTTCGCACAGTAATTCTACGCATGCTCAGCTTTCCGAAACGCCATCAATCATATTTTTGCGACGCCTGGTTTTCTTGCAATTCGATCTGGAAGATAGCAAAAATAAACGAAATATAGCTAAACTTTAAATGATCATAATTCCGAAATGGAGCGTCGCAGACACCTAAAACTTCGCACAGTAATTCTACGCATGCTCAGCTTTCCGAAACGCCATCAATCATATTTTTGCGACGCCTGGTTTCCTTGCAATTCGATCTGGAAGATAGCAAAAATAAACGAAATATAGCTAAACTTTAAATGATCATAATTCCGAAATGGAGCGTCGCAGACACCTAAAACTTCGCACAGTAATTCTACGCATGATCAGCTTTCCAAAACGCCATCAATCATATTTTTGCGACGCCTGGTTTTCTTGCAATTCGATCTGGAAGATAGCAAAAATAAACGAAATATAGCTAAACTTTAAATGATCATAATTCCGAAATGGAGCGTCGCAGACACCTAAAACTTCGCACAGTAATTCTACGCATGCTCAGCTTTCCGAAACGCCATCAATCATATTTTTGCGACGCCTGGTTTCCTTGCAATTCGATCTGGAAGATAGCAAAAATAAACGAAATATAGCTAAACTTTAAATGATCATAATTCCGAAATGGAGCGTCGCAGACACCTAAAACTTCGCACAGTAATTCTACGCATGATCAGCTTTCCAAAACGCCATCAATCATAGTTTTGCGACGTCTGGTTTTCTTGCAATTCGATCTGGAAGATAGCAAAACTTTAAACGCTCATAACTTCGTAAGGAGACGTCCTAGACCCCTAAAACTTTGCAAAATGAAAATCCGTAAATATAATGCTAGAACCATGAAACTTCGCACAGTAATTCTACGCATGCTCAGCTTTCCGAAACGCCATCAATCATATTTTTGCGACGTATGGTTTCCTTGCAATTCGATCTGGAAGATAGCAAAAATAAACGAAATATAGCTAAACTTTAAATGATCATAATTCCGAAATGGAGCGTCGCAGACACCTAAAACTTCGCACAGTAATTCTACGCATGCTCAGCTTTCCGAAACGCCATCAATCATATTTTTGCGACGTCTGGTTTCCTTGCAATTCGATCTGGAAGATAGCAAAAATAAACGAAATATAGCTAAACTTTAAATGATCATAATTCCGAAATGGAGCGTCGCAGACACCTAAAACTTCGCACAGTAATTCTACGCATGATCAGCTTTCCAAAACGCCATCAATCATAGTTTTGCGACGTCTGGTTTTCTTGCAATTCGATCTGGAAGATAGCAAAACTTTAAACGCTCATAACTTCGTAAGGAGACGTCCTAGACCCCTAAAACTTTGCAAAATGAAAATCCGTAAATATAATGCTAGAACCATGAAACTTCGCACAGTAATTCTACGCATGCTCAGCTTTCCGAAACGCCATCAATCATATTTTTGCGACGTCTGGTTTCCTTGCAATTCGATCTGGAAGATAGCAAAAATAAACGAAATATAGCTAAACTTTAAATGATCATAATTCCGAAATGGAGCGTCGCAGACACCTAAAACTTCGCACAGTAATTCTACGCATGATCAGCTTTCCAAAACGCCATCAATCATAGTTTTGCGACGTCTGGTTTTCTTGCAATTCGATCTGGAAGATAGCAAAACTTTAAACGCTCATAACTTCGTAAGGAGACGTCCTAGACCCCTAAAACTTTGCAAAATGAAAATCCGTAAATATAATGCTAGAACCATGAAACTTCGCACAGTAATTCTACGCATGCTCAGCTTTCCGAAACGCCATCAATCATATTTTTGCGACGTCTGGTTTTCTTGCAATTCGATCTGGAAGATAGCAAAAATAAACGAAATATAGCTAAACTTTAAATGATCATAATTCCGAAATGGAGCGTCGCAGACACCTAAAACTTCGCACAGTAATTCTACGCATGATCAGCTTTCCAAAACGCCATCAATCATAGTTTTGCGACGTCTGGTTTTCTTGCAATTCGATCTGGAAGATAGCAAAACTTTAAACGCTCATAACTTCGTAAGGAGACGTCCTAGACCCCTAAAACTTTGCAAAATGAAAATCCGTAAATATAATGCTAGACCCATGAAACTTCGCACAGTAATTCTACGCATGCTCAGCTTTCCGAAACGCCATCAATCATATTTTTGCGACGTATGGTTTCCTTGCAATTCGATCTGGAAGATAGCAAAAATAAACGAAATATAGCTAAACTTTAAATGATCATAATTCCGAAATGGAGCGTCGCAGACACCTAAAACTTCGCACAGTAATTCTACGCATGATCAGCTTTCCAAAACGCCATCAATCATAGTTTTGCGACGTCTGTTTTTCTTGCAATTCGATCTGGAAGATAGCAAAACTTTAAACGCTCATAACTTCGTAAGGAGACGTCCTAGACCCCTAAAACTTTGCAAAATGAAAATCCGTAAATATAATGCTAGAACCATGAAAACGTTTTGACGTCATAGTTTTGCGACGTCTGGTTTTCTTGCAATTCGATCTGGAAGATAGCAAAACTTTAAACGCTCATAACTTCGTAAGGAGACGTCCTAGACCCCTAAAACTTTGCAAAATGAAAATCCGTAAATATAATGCTAGAACCATGAAACTTCGCACAGTAATTCTACGCATGCTCAGCTTTCCGAAACGCCATCAATCATATTTTTGCGACGTCTGGTTTCCTTGCAATTCGATCTGGAAGATAGCAAAAATAAACGAAATATAGCTAAACTTTAAATGATCATAATTCCGAAATGGAGCGTCGCAGACACCTAAAACTTCGCACAGTAATTCTACGCATGATCAGCTTTCCGAAACGCCATCAATCATAGTTTTGCGACGTCTGGTTTTCTTGCAATTCGATCTGGAAGATAGCAAAACTTTAAACGCTCATAACTTCGTAAGGAGACGTCCTAGACCCCTAAAACTTTGCAAAATGAAAATCCGTAAATATAATGCTAGAACCATGAAACTTCGCACAGTAATTCTACGCATGCTCAGCTTTCCGAAACGCCATCAATCATATTTTTGCGACGTCTGGTTTTCTTGCAATTCGATCTGGAAGATAGCAAAACTTTAAACGCTCATAACTTCGTAAGGAGACGTCCTAGACCCCTAAAACTTTGCAAAATGAAAATCCGTAAATATAATGCTAGAACCATGAAACTTCGCACAGTAATTCTACGCATGCTCAGCTTTCCGAAACGCCATCAATCATATTTTTGCGACGTCTGGTTTTCTTGCAATTCGATCTGGAAGATAGCAAAAATAAACGAAATATAGCTAAACTTTAAATGATCATAATTCCGAAATGGAGCGTCGCAGACACCTAAAACTTCGCACAGTAATGCTACGCATGATCAGCTTTCCAAAACGCCATCAATCATAGTTTTGCGACGTCTGGTTTTCTTGCAATTCGATCTGGAAGATAGCAAAAATAAACGAAATATAGCTAAACTTTAAATGATCATAATTCCGAAATGGAGCGTCGCAGACACCTAAAACTTCGCACAGTAATTCTACGCATGATCAGCTTTCCAAAACGCCATCAATCATAGTTTTGCGACGTCTGGTTTTCTTGCAATTCGATCTGGAAGATAGCAAAACTTTAAACGCTCATAACTTCGTAAGGAGACGTCCTAGACCCCTAAAACTTTGCAAAATGAAAATCCGTAAATATAATGCTAGAACCATGAAACTTCGCACAGTAATTCTACGCATGCTCAGCTTTCCGAAACGCCATCAATCATATTTTTGCGACGTATGGTTTCCTTGCAATTTGATCTGGAAGATAGCAAAACTTTAAACGCTCATAACTTCGTAAGGAGACGTCCTAGACCCGTAAAACTTTGCAAAATGAAAATCCGTAAATATAATGCTAGAACCATGAAACTTCGCACAGTAATTCTACGCATGATCAGCTTTCCAAAACGCCATCAATCATATTTTTGCGACGTCTGGTTTTCTTGCAATTCGATCTGGAAGATAGCAAAAATAAACGAAATATAGCTAAACTTTAAATGATCATAATTCCGAAATGGAGCGTCGCAGACACCTAAAACTTCGCACAGTAATGCTACGCATGATCAGCTTTCCAAAACGCCATCAATCATAGTTTTGCGACGTCTGGTTTTCTTGCAATTCGATCTGGAAGATAGCAAAAATAAACGAAATATAGCTAAACTTTAAATGATCATAATTCCGAAATGGAGCGTCGCAGACACCTAAAACTTCGCACAGTAATTCTACGCATGCTCAGCTTTCCGAAACGCCATCAATCATATTTTTGCGACGCCTGGTTTTCTTGCAATTCGATCTGGAAGATAGCAAAAATAAACGAAATATAGCTAAACTTTAAATGATCATAATTCCGAAATGGAGCGTCGCAGACACCTAAAATTTCGCACAGTAATTCTACGCATGCTCAGCTTTCCGAAACGCCATCAATCATATTTTTGCGACGCCTGGTTTTCTTGCAATTCGATCTGGAAGATAGCAAAAATAAACGAAATATAGCTAAACTTTAAATGATCATAATTCCGAAATGGAGCGTCGCAGACACCTAAAACTTCGCACAGTAATTCTACGCATGCTCAGCTTTCCGAAACGCCATCAATCATATTTTTGCGACGCCTGGTTTCCTTGCAATTCGATCTGGAAGATAGCAAAAATAAACGAAATATAGCTAAACTTTAAATGATCATAATTCCGAAATGGAGCGTCGCAGACACCTAAAACTTCGCACAGTAATTCTACGCATGATCAGCTTTCCAAAACGCCATCAATCATAGTTTTGCGACGTCTGGTTTTCTTGCAATTCGATCTGGAAGATAGCAAAACTTTAAACGCTCATAACTTCGTAAGGAGACGTCCTAGACCCCTAAAACTTTGCAAAATGAAAATCCGTAAATATAATGCTAGAACCATGAAACTTCGCACAGTAATTCTACGCATGCTCAGCTTTCCGAAACGCCATCAATCATATTTTTGCGACGTATGGTTTCCTTGCAATTCGATCTGGAAGATAGCAAAAATAAACGAAATATAGCTAAACTTTAAATGATCATAATTCCGAAATGGAGCGTCGCAGACACCTAAAACTTCGCACAGTAATTCTACGCATGCTCAGCTTTCCGAAACGCCATCAATCATATTTTTGCGACGTCTGGTTTCCTTGCAATTCGATCTGGAAGATAGCAAAAATAAACGAAATATAGCTAAACTTTAAATGATCATAATTCCGAAATGGAGCGTCGCAGACACCTAAAACTTCGCACAGTAATTCTACGCATGATCAGCTTTCCAAAACGCCATCAATCATAGTTTTGCGACGTCTGGTTTTCTTGCAATTCGATCTGGAAGATAGCAAAACTTTAAACGCTCATAACTTCGTAAGGAGACGTCCTAGACCCCTAAAACTTTGCAAAATGAAAATCCGTAAATATAATGCTAGAACCATGAAACTTCGCACAGTAATTCTACGCATGCTCAGCTTTCCGAAACGCCATCAATCATATTTTTGCGACGTCTGGTTTCCTTGCAATTCGATCTGGAAGATAGCAAAAATAAACGAAATATAGCTAAACTTTAAATGATCATAATTCCGAAATGGAGCGTCGCAGACACCTAAAACTTCGCACAGTAATTCTACGCATGATCAGCTTTCCAAAACGCCATCAATCATAGTTTTGCGACGTCTGGTTTTCTTGCAATTCGATCTGGAAGATAGCAAAACTTTAAACGCTCATAACTTCGTAAGGAGACGTCCTAGACCCCTAAAACTTTGCAAAATGAAAATCCGTAAATATAATGCTAGAACCATGAAACTTCGCACAGTAATTCTACGCATGCTCAGCTTTCCGAAACGCCATCAATCATATTTTTGCGACGTCTGGTTTTCTTGCAATTCGATCTGGAAGATAGCAAAAATAAACGAAATATAGCTAAACTTTAAATGATCATAATTCCGAAATGGAGCGTCGCAGACACCTAAAACTTCGCACAGTAATTCTACGCATGATCAGCTTTCCAAAACGCCATCAATCATAGTTTTGCGACGTCTGGTTTTCTTGCAATTCGATCTGGAAGATAGCAAAACTTTAAACGCTCATAACTTCGTAAGGAGACGTCCTAGACCCCTAAAACTTTGCAAAATGAAAATCCGTAAATATAATGCTAGACCCATGAAACTTCGCACAGTAATTCTACGCATGCTCAGCTTTCCGAAACGCCATCAATCATATTTTTGCGACGTATGGTTTCCTTGCAATTCGATCTGGAAGATAGCAAAAATAAACGAAATATAGCTAAACTTTAAATGATCATAATTCCGAAATGGAGCGTCGCAGACACCTAAAACTTCGCACAGTAATTCTACGCATGATCAGCTTTCCAAAACGCCATCAATCATAGTTTTGCGACGTCTGGTTTTCTTGCAATTCGATCTGGAAGATAGCAAAAATAAACGAAATATAGCTAAACTTTAAATGATCATAATTCCGAAATGGAGCGTCGCAGACACCTAAAACTTCGCACAGTAATTCTACGCATGATCAGCTTTCCAAAACGCCATCAATCATAGTTTTGCGACGTCTGGTTTTCTTGCAATTCGATCTGGAAGATAGCAAAACTTTAAACGCTCATAACTTCGTAAGGAGACGTCCTAGACCCCTAAAACTTTGCAAAATGAAAATCCGTAAATATAATGCTAGAACCATGAAACTTCGCACAGTAATTCTACGCATGCTCAGCTTTCCGAAACGCCATCAATCATATTTTTGCGACGTCTGGTTTCCTTGTAATTCGATCTGGAAGATAGCAAAAATAAACGAAATATAGCTAAACTTTAAATGATCATAATTCCGAAATGGAGCGTCGCAGACACCTAAAACTTCGCACAGTAATTCTACGCATGCTCAGCTTTCCGAAACGCCATCAATCATATTTTTGCGACGTCTGGTTTCCTTGCAATTCGATCTGGAAGATAGCAAAAATAAACGAAATATAGCTAAACTTTAAATGATCATAATTCCGAAATGGAGCGTCGCAGACACCTAAAACTTCGCACAGTAATTCTACGCATGATCAGCTTTCCAAAACGCCATCAATCATAGTTTTGCGACGTCTGGTTTTCTTGCAATTCGATCTGGAAGATAGCAAAACTTTAAACGCTCATAACTTCGTAAGGAGACGTCCTAGACCCCTAAAACTTTGCAAAATGAAAATCCGTAAATATAATGCTAGAACCATGAAACTTCGCACAGTAATTCTACGCATGCTCAGCTTTCCGAAACGCCATCAATCATATTTTTGCGACGTCTGGTTTCCTTGCAATTCGATCTGGAAGATAGCAAAAATAAACGAAATATAGCTAAACTTTAAATGATCATAATTCCGAAATGGAGCGTCGCAGACACCTAAAACTTCGCACAGTAATTCTACGCATGCTCAGCTTTCCGAAACGCCATCAATCATATTTTTGCGACGTCTGGTTTCCTTGCAATTCGATCTGGAAGATAGCAAAAATAAACGAAATATAGCTAAACTTTAAATGATCATAATTCCGAAATGGAGCGTCGCAGACACCTAAAACTTCGCACAGTAATTCTACGCATGATCAGCTTTCCAAAACGCCATCAATCATAGTTTTGCGACGTCTGGTTTTCTTGCAATTCGATCTGGAAGATAGCAAAACTTTAAACGCTCATAACTTCGTAAGGAGACGTCCTAGACCCCTAAAACTTTGCAAAATGAAAATCCGTAAATATAATGCTAGAACCATGAAACTTCGCACAGTAATTCTACGCATGCTCAGCTTTCCGAAACGCCATCAATCATATTTTTGCGACGTCTGGTTTCCTTGCAATTCGATCTGGAAGATAGCAAAAATAAACGAAATATAGCTAAACTTTAAATGATCATAATTCCGAAATGGAGCGTCGCAGACACCTAAAACTTCGCACAGTAATTCTACGCATGATCAGCTTTCCGAAACGCCATCAATCATAGTTTTGCGACGTCTGGTTTTCTTGCAATTCGATCTGGAAGATAGCAAAACTTTAAACGCTCATAACTTCGTAAGGAGACGTCCTAGACCCCTAAAACTTTGCAAAATGAAAATCCGTAAATATAATGCTAGAACCATGAAACTTCGCACAGTAATTCTACGCATGCTCAGCTTTCCGAAACGCCATCAATCATATTTTTGCGACGTCTGGTTTTCTTGCAATTCGATCTGGAAGATAGCAAAACTTTAAACGCTCATAACTTCGTAAGGAGACGTCCTAGACCCCTAAAACTTTGCAAAATGAAAATCCGTAAATATAATGCTAGAACCATGAAACTTCGCACAGTAATTCTACGCATGCTCAGCTTTCCGAAACGCCATCAATCATATTTTTGCGACGTCTGGTTTTCTTGCAATTCGATCTGGAAGATAGCAAAAATAAACGAAATATAGCTAAACTTTAAATGATCATAATTCCGAAATGGAGCGTCGCAGACACCTAAAACTTCGCACAGTAATTCTACGCATGATCAGCTTTCCAAAACGCCATCAATCATAGTTTTGCGACGTCTGGTTTTCTTGCAATTCGATCTGGAAGATAGCAAAACTTTAAACGCTCATAACTTCGTAAGGAGACGTCCTAGACCCCTAAAACTTTGCAAAATGAAAATCCGTAAATATAATGCTAGAACCATGAAACTTCGCACAGTAATTCTACGCATGCTCAGCTTTCCGAAACGCCATCAATCATATTTTTGCGACGTCTGGTTTCCTTGCAATTCGATCTGGAAGATAGCAAAAATAAACGAAATATAGCTAAACTTTAAATGATCATAATTCCGAAATGGAGCGTCGCAGACACCTAAAACTTCGCACAGTAATTCTACGCATGATCAGCTTTCCGAAACGCCATCAATCATAGTTTTGCGACGTCTGGTTTTCTTGCAATTCGATCTGGAAGATAGCAAAACTTTAAACGCTCATAACTTCGTAAGGAGACGTCCTAGACCCCTAAAACTTTGCAAAATGAAAATCCGTAAATATAATGCTAGAACCATGAAACTTCGCACAGTAATTCTACGCATGCTCAGCTTTCCGAAACGCCATCAATCATATTTTTGCGACGTCTGGTTTTCTTGCAATTCGATCTGGAAGATAGCAAAAATAAACGAAATATAGCTAAACTTTAAATGATCATAATTCCGAAATGGAGCGTCGCAGACACCTAAAACTTCGCACAGTAATTCTACGCATGATCAGCTTTCCAAAACGCCATCAATCATAGTTTTGCGACGTCTGGTTTTCTTGCAATTCGATCTGGAAGATAGCAAAACTTTAAACGCTCATAACTTCGTAAGGAGACGTCCTAGACCCCTAAAACTTTGCAAAATGAAAATCCGTAAATATAATGCTAGACCCATGAAACTTCGCACAGTAATTCTACGCATGCTCAGCTTTCCGAAACGCCATCAATCATATTTTTGCGACGTCTGGTTTTCTTGCAATTCGATCTGGAAGATAGCAAAACTTTAAACGCTCATAACTTCGTAAGGAGACGTCCTAGACCCCTAAAACTTTGCAAAATGAAAATCCGTAAATATAATGCTAGAACCATGAAACTTCGCACAGTAATTCTACGCATGCTCAGCTTTCCGAAACGCCATCAATCATATTTTTGCGACGTATGGTTTCCTTGCAATTCGATCTGGAAGATAGCAAAAATAAACGAAATATAGCTAAACTTTAAATGATCATAATTCCGAAATGGAGCGTCGCAGACACCTAAAACTTCGCACAGTAATTCTACGCATGATCAGCTTTCCAAAACGCCATCAATCATAGTTTTGCGACGTCTGGTTTTCTTGCAATTCGATCTGGAAGATAGCAAAAATAAACGAAATATAGCTAAACTTTAAATGATCATAATTCCGAAATGGAGCGTCGCAGACACCTAAAACTTCGCACAGTAATTCTACGCATGATCAGCTTTCCAAAACGCCATCAATCATAGTTTTGCGACGTCTGGTTTTCTTGCAATTCGATCTGGAAGATAGCAAAACTTTAAACGCTCATAACTTCGTAAGGAGACGTCCTAGACCCCTAAAACTTTGCAAAATGAAAATCCGTAAATATAATGCTAGAACCATGAAACTTCGCACAGTAATTCTACGCATGCTCAGCTTTCCGAAACGCCATCAATCATATTTTTGCGACGTCTGGTTTCCTTGCAATTCGATCTGGAAGATAGCAAAAATAAACGAAATATAGCTAAACTTTAAATGATCATAATTCCGAAATGGAGCGTCGCAGACACCTAAAACTTCGCACAGTAATTCTACGCATGATCAGCTTTCCGAAACGCCATCAATCATAGTTTTGCGACGTCTGGTTTTCTTGCAATTCGATCTGGAAGATAGCAAAACTTTAAACGCTCATAACTTCGTAAGGAGACGTCCTAGACCCCTAAAACTTTGCAAAATGAAAATCCGTAAATATAATGCTAGAACCATGAAACTTCGCACAGTAATTCTACGCATGCTCAGCTTTCCGAAACGCCATCAATCATATTTTTGCGACGTCTGGTTTTCTTGCAATTCGATCTGGAAGATAGCAAAAATAAACGAAATATAGCTAAACTTTAAATGATCATAATTCCGAAATGGAGCGTCGCAGACACCTAAAACTTCGCACAGTAATTCTACGCATGATCAGCTTTCCAAAACGCCATCAATCATAGTTTTGCGACGTCTGGTTTTCTTGCAATTCGATCTGGAAGATAGCAAAACTTTAAACGCTCATAACTTCGTAAGGAGACGTCCTAGACCCCTAAAACTTTGCAAAATGAAAATCCGTAAATATAATGCTAGACCCATGAAACTTCGCACAGTAATTCTACGCATGCTCAGCTTTCCGAAACGCCATCAATCATATTTTTGCGACGTCTGGTTTTCTTGCAATTCGATCTGGAAGATAGCAAAACTTTAAACGCTCATAACTTCGTAAGGAGACGTCCTAGACCCCTAAAACTTTGCAAAATGAAAATCCGTAAATATAATGCTAGAACCATGAAACTTCGCACAGTAATTCTACGCATGCTCAGCTTTCCGAAACGCCATCAATCATATTTTTGCGACGTATGGTTTCCTTGCAATTCGATCTGGAAGATAGCAAAAATAAACGAAATATAGCTAAACTTTAAATGATCATAATTCCGAAATGGAGCGTCGCAGACACCTAAAACTTCGCACAGTAATTCTACGCATGATCAGCTTTCCAAAACGCCATCAATCATAGTTTTGCGACGTCTGGTTTTCTTGCAATTCGATCTGGAAGATAGCAAAAATAAACGAAATATAGCTAAACTTTAAATGATCATAATTCCGAAATGGAGCGTCGCAGACACCTAAAACTTCGCACAGTAATTCTACGCATGATCAGCTTTCCAAAACGCCATCAATCATAGTTTTGCGACGTCTGGTTTTCTTGCAATTCGATCTGGAAGATAGCAAAACTTTAAACGCTCATAACTTCGTAAGGAGACGTCCTAGACCCCTAAAACTTTGCAAAATGAAAATCCGTAAATATAATGCTAGACCCATGAAACTTCGCACAGTAATTCTACGCATGCTCAGCTTTCCGAAACGCCATCAATCATATTTTTGCGACGTCTGGTTTTCTTGCAATTCGATCTGGAAGATAGCAAAACTTTAAACGCTCATAACTTCGTAAGGAGACGTCCTAGACCCCTAAAACTTTGCAAAATGAAAATCCGTAAATATAATGCTAGAACCATGAAACTTCGCACAGTAATTCTACGCATGCTCAGCTTTCCGAAACGCCATCAATCATATTTTTGCGACGTATGGTTTCCTTGCAATTCGATCTGGAAGATAGCAAAAATAAACGAAATATAGCTAAACTTTAAATGATCATAATTCCGAAATGGAGCGTCGCAGACACCTAAAACTTCGCACAGTAATTCTACGCATGATCAGCTTTCCAAAACGCCATCAATCATAGTTTTGCGACGTCTGGTTTTCTTGCAATTCGATCTGGAAGATAGCAAAAATAAACGAAATATAGCTAAACTTTAAATGATCATAATTCCGAAATGGAGCGTCGCAGACACCTAAAACTTCGCACAGTAATTCTACGCATGATCAGCTTTCCAAAACGCCATCAATCATAGTTTTGCGACGTCTGGTTTTCTTGCAATTCGATCTGGAAGATAGCAAAACTTTAAACGCTCATAACTTCGTAAGGAGACGTCCTAGACCCCTAAAACTTTGCAAAATGAAAATCCGTAAATATAATGCTAGAACCATGAAACTTCGCACAGTAATTCTACGCATGCTCAGCTTTCCGAAACGCCATCAATCATATTTTTGCGACGTCTGGTTTCCTTGCAATTCGATCTGGAAGATAGCAAAAATAAACGAAATATAGCTAAACTTTAAATGATCATAATTCCGAAATGGAGCGTCGCAGACACCTAAAACTTCGCACAGTAATTCTACGCATGATCAGCTTTCCGAAACGCCATCAATCATATTTTTGCGACGTCTGGTTTCCTTGCAATTCGATCTGGAAGATAGCAAAAATAAACGAAATATAGCTAAACTTTAAATGATCATAATTCCGAAATGGAGCGTCGCAGACACCTAAAACTTCGCACAGTAATTCTACGCATGATCAGCTTTCCAAAACGCCATCAATCATAGTTTTGCGACGTCTGGTTTTCTTGCAATTCGATCTGGAAGATAGCAAAACTTTAAACGCTCATAACTTCGTAAGGAGACGTCCTAGACCCCTAAAACTTTGCAAAATGAAAATCCGTAAATATAATGCTAGAACCATGAAACTTCGCACAGTAATTCTACGCATGCTCAGCTTTCCGAAACGCCATCAATCATATTTTTGCGACGTCTGGTTTCCTTGCAATTCGATCTGGAAGATAGCAAAAATAAACGAAATATAGCTAAACTTTAAATGATCATAATTCCGAAATGGAGCGTCGCAGACACCTAAAACTTCGCACAGTAATTCTACGCATGATCAGCTTTCCAAAACGCCATCAATCATAGTTTTGCGACGTCTGGTTTTCTTGCAATTCGATCTGGAAGATAGCAAAACTTTAAACGCTCATAACTTCGTAAGGAGACGTCCTAGACCCCTAAAACTTTGCAAAATGAAAATCCGTAAATATAATGCTAGAACCATGAAACTTCGCACAGTAATTCTACGCATGCTCAGCTTTCCGAAACGCCATCAATCATATTTTTGCGACGTCTGGTTTCCTTGCAATTCGATCTGGAAGATAGCAAAAATAAACGAAATATAGCTAAACTTTAAATGATCATAATTCCGGAATGGAGCGTCGCAGACACCTAAAACTTCGCACAGTAATTCTACGCATGATCAGCTTTCCAAAACGCCATCAATCATAGTTTTGCGACGTCTGGTTTTCTTGCAATTCGATCTGGAAGATAGCAAAACTTTAAACGCTCATAACTTCGTAAGGAGACGTCCTAGACCCCTAAAACTTTGCAAAATGAAAATCCGTAAATATAATGCTAGAACCATGAAACTTCGCACAGTAATTCTACGCATGCTCAGCTTTCCGAAACGCCATCAATCATATTTTTGCGACGTCTGGTTTTCTTGCAATTCGATCTGGAAGATAGCAAAAATAAACGAAATATAGCTAAACTTTAAATGATCATAATTCCGAAATGGAGCGTCGCAGACACCTAAAACTTCGCACAGTAATTCTACGCATGATCAGCTTTCCAAAACGCCATCAATCATAGTTTTGCGACGTCTGGTTTTCTTGCAATTCGATCTGGAAGATAGCAAAACTTTAAACGCTCATAACTTCGTAAGGAGACGTCCTAGACCCCTAAAACTTTGCAAAATGAAAATCCGTAAATATAATGCTAGAACCATGAAACTTCGCACAGTAATTCTACGCATGCTCAGCTTTCCGAAACGCCATCAATCATATTTTTGCGACGTCTGGTTTCCTTGCAATTCGATCTGGAAGATAGCAAAAATAAACGAAATATACATAGCTAAACTTTAAATGATCATAATTCCGGAATGGAGCGTCGCAGACACCTAAAACTTCGCACAGTAATTCTACGCATGATCAGCTTTCCAAAACGCCATCAATCATAGTTTTGCGACGTCTGGTTTTCTTGCAATTCGATCTGGAAGATAGCAAAACTTTAAACGCTCATAACTTCGTAAGGAGACGTCCTAGACCCCTAAAACTTTGCAAAATGAAAATCCGTAAATATAATGCTAGAACCATGAAACTTCGCACAGTAATTCTACGCATGCTCAGCTTTCCGAAACGCCATCAATCATATTTTTGCGACGTCTGGTTTTCTTGCAATTCGATCTGGAAGATAGCAAAAATAAACGAAATATAGCTAAACTTTAAATGATCATAATTCCGAAATGGAGCGTCGCAGACACCTAAAACTTCGCACAGTAATTCTACGCATGATCAGCTTTCCAAAACGCCATCAATCATAGTTTTGCGACGTCTGGTTTTCTTGCAATTCGATCTGGAAGATAGCAAAACTTTAAACGCTCATAACTTCGTAAGGAGACGTCCTAGACCCCTAAAACTTTGCAAAATGAAAATCCGTAAATATAATGCTAGAACCATGAAACTTCGCACAGTAATTCTACGCATGCTCAGCTTTCCGAAACGCCATCAATCATATTTTTGCGACGTCTGGTTTTCTTGCAATTCGATCTGGAAGATAGCAAAAATAAACGAAATATAGCTAAACTTTAAATGATCATAATTCCGAAATGGAGCGTCGCAGACACCTAAAACTTCGCACAGTAATTCTACGCATGATCAGCTTTCCAAAACGCCATCAATCATAGTTTTGCGACGTCTGGTTTTCTTGCAATTCGATCTGGAAGATAGCAAAACTTTAAACGCTCATAACTTCGTAAGGAGACGTCCTAGACCCCTAAAACTTTGCAAAATGAAAATCCGTAAATATAATGCTAGAACCATGAAACTTCGCACAGTAATTCTACGCATGATCAGCTTTCCAAAACGCCATCAATCATAGTTTTGCGACGTCTGGTTTTCTTGCAATTCGATCTGGAAGATAGCAAAAATAAACGAAATATAGCTAAACTTTAAATGATCATAATTCCGAAATGGAGCGTCGCAGACACCTAAAACTTCGCACAGTAATTCTACGCATGATCAGCTTTCCAAAACGCCATCAATCATAGTTTTGCGACGTCTGGTTTTCTTGCAATTCGATCTGGAAGATAGCAAAACTTTAAACGCTCATAACTTCGTAAGGAGACGTCCTAGACCCCTAAAACTTTGCAAAATGAAAATCCGTAAATATAATGCTAGAACCATGAAACTTCGCACAGTAATTCTACGCATGCTCAGCTTTCCGAAACGCCATCAATCATATTTTTGCGACGTCTGGTTTCCTTGCAATTCGATCTGGAAGATAGCAAAAATAAACGAAATATAGCTAAACTTTAAATGATCATAATTCCGAAATGGAGCGTCGCAGACACCTAAAACTTCGCACAGTAATTCTACGCATGATCAGCTTTCCAAAACGCCATCAATCATAGTTTTGCGACGTCTGGTTTTCTTGCAATTCGATCTGGAAGATAGCAAAACTTTAAACGCTCATAACTTCGTAAGGAGACGTCCTAGACCCCTAAAACTTTGCAAAATGAAAATCCGTAAATATAATGCTAGAACCATGAAACTTCGCACAGTAATTCTACGCATGCTCAGCTTTCCGAAACGCCATCAATCATATTTTTGCGACGTCTGGTTTCCTTGCAATTCGATCTGGAAGATAGCAAAAATAAACGAAATATAGCTAAACTTTAAATGATCATAATTCCGAAATGGAGCGTCGCAGACACCTAAAACTTCGCACAGTAATTCTACGCTTGATCAGCTTTCCAAAACGCCATCAATCATAGTTTTGCGACGTCTGGTTTTCTTGCAATTCGATCTGGAAGATAGCAAAACTTTAAACGCTCATAACTTCGTAAGGAGACGTCCTAGACCCCTAAAACTTTGCAAAATGAAAATCCGTAAATATAATGCTAGAACCATGAAACTTCGCACAGTAATTCTACGCATGCTCAGCTTTCCGAAACGCCATCAATCATATTTTTGCGACGTCTGGTTTCCTTGCAATTCGATCTGGAAGATAGCAAAAATAAACGAAATATAGCTAAACTTTAAATGATCATAATTCCGAAATGGAGCGTCGCAGACACCTAAAACTTCGCACAGTAATTCTACGCATGATCAGCTTTCCAAAACGCCATCAATCATAGTTTTGCGACGTCTGGTTTTCTTGCAATTCGATCTGGAAGATAGCAAAACTTTAAACGCTCATAACTTCGTAAGGAGACGTCCTAGACCCCTAAAACTTTGCAAAATGAAAATCCGTAAATATAATGCTAGAACCATGAAACTTCGCACAGTAATTCTACGCATGATCAGCTTTCCAAAACGCCATCAATCATAGTTTTGCGACGTCTGGTTTTCTTGCAATTCGATCTGGAAGATAGCAAAAATAAACGAAATATAGCTAAACTTTAAATGATCATAATTCCGAAATGGAGCGTCGCAGACACCTAAAACTTCGCACAGTAATTCTACGCATGATCAGCTTTCCAAAACGCCATCAATCATAGTTTTGCGACGTCTGGTTTTCTTGCAATTCGATCTGGAAGATAGCAAAACTTTAAACGCTCATAACTTCGTAAGGAGACGTCCTAGACCCCTAAAACTTTGCAAAATGAAAATCCGTAAATATAATGCTAGAACCATGAAACTTCGCACAGTAATTCTACGCATGCTCAGCTTTCCGAAACGCCATCAATCATATTTTTGCGAAGTCTGGTTTCCTTGCAATTCGATCTGGAAGATAGCAAAAATAAACGAAATATAGCTAAACTTTAAATGATCATAATTCCGAAATGGAGCGTCGCAGACACCTAAAACTTCGCACAGTAATTCTACGCATGATCAGCTTTCCAAAACGCCATCAATCATAGTTTTGCGACGTCTGGTTTTCTTGCAATTCGATCTGGAAGATAGCAAAACTTTAAACGCTCATAACTTCGTAAGGAGACGTCCTAGACCCCTAAAACTTTGCAAAATGAAAATCCGTAAATATAATGCTAGAACCATGAAACTTCGCACAGTAATTCTACGCATGCTCAGCTTTACGAAACGCCATCAATCATATTTTTGCGACGTCTGGTTTTCTTGCAATTCGATCTGGAAGATAGCAAAAATAAACGAAATATAGCTAAACTTTAAATGATCATAATTCCGAAATGGAGCGTCGCAGACACCTAAAACTTCGCACAGTAATTCTACGCATGATCAGCTTTCCAAAACGCCATCAATCATAGTTTTGCGACGTCTGGTTTTCTTGCAATTCGATCTGGAAGATAGCAAAACTTTAAACGCTCATAACTTCGTAAGGAGACGTCCTAGACCCCTAAAACTTTGCAAAATGAAAATCCGTAAATATAATGCTAGAACCATGAAACTTCGCACAGTAATTCTACGCATGCTCAGCTTTCCGAAACGCCATCAATCATATTTTTGCGACGTCTGGTTTCCTTGCAATTCGATCTGGAAGATAGCAAAAATAAACGAAATATAGCTAAACTTTAAATGATCATAATTCCGAAATGGAGCGTCGCAGACACCTAAAACTTCGCACAGTAATTCTACGCTTGATCAGCTTTCCAAAACGCCATCAATCATAGTTTTGCGACGTCTGGTTTTCTTGCAATTCGATCTGGAAGATAGCAAAACTTTAAACGCTCATAACTTCGTAAGGAGACGTCCTAGACCCCTAAAACTTTGCAAAATGAAAATCCGTAAATATAATGCTAGAACCATGAAACTTCGCACAGTAATTCTACGCATGCTCAGCTTTCCGAAACGCCATCAATCATATTTTTGCGACGTCTGGTTTCCTTGCAATTCGATCTGGAAGATAGCAAAAATAAACGAAATATAGCTAAACTTTAAATGATCATAATTCCGAAATGGAGCGTCGCAGACACCTAAAACTTCGCACAGTAATTCTACGCATGATCAGCTTTCCAAAACGCCATCAATCATAGTTTTGCGACGTCTGGTTTTCTTGCAATTCGATCTGGAAGATAGCAAAACTTTAAACGCTCATAACTTCGTAAGGAGACGTCCTAGACCCCTAAAACTTTGCAAAATGAAAATCCGTAAATATAATGCTAGAACCATGAAACTTCGCACAGTAATTCTACGCATGATCAGCTTTCCAAAACGCCATCA
Source organism: Myopa tessellatipennis (assembly GCA_943737955.2). Classification (NCBI taxonomy): domain Eukaryota; kingdom Metazoa; phylum Arthropoda; class Insecta; order Diptera; family Conopidae; genus Myopa; species Myopa tessellatipennis. Next base: position 59,541,385 of record OX031314.1, on the reverse strand, counting down.
ATCATAGTTTTGCGACGTCTGGTTTTCTTGCAATTCGATCTGGAAGATAGCAAAAATAAACGAAATATAGCTAAACTTTAAATGATCATAATTCCGAAATGGAGCGTCGCAGACACCTAAAACTTCGCACAGTAATTCTACGCATGATCAGCTTTCCAAAACGCCATCAATCATAGTTTTGCGACGTCTGGTTTTCTTGCAATTCGATCTGGAAGATAGCAAAACTTTAAACGCTCATAACTTCGTAAGGAGACGTCCTAGACCCCTAAAACTTTGCAAAATGAAAATCCGTAAATATAATGCTAGAACCATGAAACTTCGCACAGTAATTCTACGCATGCTCAGCTTTCCGAAACGCCATCAATCATATTTTTGCGAAGTCTGGTTTCCTTGCAATTCGATCTGGAAGATAGCAAAAATAAACGAAATATAGCTAAACTTTAAATGATCATAATTCCGAAATGGAGCGTCGCAGACACCTAAAACTTCGCACAGTAATTCTACGCATGATCAGCTTTCCAAAACGCCATCAATCATAGTTTTGCGACGTCTGGTTTTCTTGCAATTCGATCTGGAAGATAGCAAAACTTTAAACGCTCATAACTTCGTAAGGAGACGTCCTAGACCCCTAAAACTTTGCAAAATGAAAATCCGTAAATATAATGCTAGAACCATGAAACTTCGCACAGTAATTCTACGCATGCTCAGCTTTACGAAACGCCATCAATCATATTTTTGCGACGTCTGGTTTTCTTGCAATTCGATCTGGAAGATAGCAAAAATAAACGAAATATAGCTAAACTTTAAATGATCATAATTCCGAAATGGAGCGTCGCAGACACCTAAAACTTCGCACAGTAATTCTACGCATGATCAGCTTTCCAAAACGCCATCAATCATAGTTTTGCGACGTCTGGTTTTCTTGCAATTCGATCTGGAAGATAGCAAAACTTTAAACGCTCATAACTTCGTAAGGAGACGTCCTAGACCCCTAAAACTTTGCAAAATGAAAATCCGTAAATATAATGCTAGAACCATGAAACTTCGCACAGTAATTCTACGCATGATCAGCTTTCCAAAACGCCATCAATCATAGTTTTGCGACGTCTGGTTTTCTTGCAATTCGATCTGGAAGATAGCAAAACTTTAAACGCTCATAACTTCGTAAGGAGACGTCCTAGACCCCTAAAACTTTGCAAAATGAAAATCCGTAAATATAATGCTAGAACCATGAAACTTCGCACAGTAATTCTACGCATGCTCAGCTTTCCGAAACGCCATCAATCATATTTTTGCGACGTCTGGTTTCCTTGCAATTCGATCTGGAAGATAGCAAAAATAAACGAAATATAGCTAAACTTTAAATGATCATAATTCCGAAATGGAGCGTCGCAGACACCTAAAACTTCGCACAGTAATTCTACGCATGATCAGCTTTCCAAAACGCCATCAATCATAGTTTTGCGACGTCTGGTTTTCTTGCAATTCGATCTGGAAGATAGCAAAACTTTAAACGCTCATAACTTCGTAAGGAGACGTCCTAGACCCCTAAAACTTTGCAAAATGAAAATCCGTAAATATAATGCTAGAACCATGAAACTTCGCACAGTAATTCTACGCATGCTCAGCTTTCCGAAACGCCATCAATCATATTTTTGCGACGTCTGGTTTCCTTGCAATTCGATCTGGAAGATAGCAAAAATAAACGAAATATAGCTAAACTTTAAATGATCATAATTCCGAAATGGAGCGTCGCAGACACCTAAAACTTCGCACAGTAATTCTACGCTTGATCAGCTTTCCAAAACGCCATCAATCATAGTTTTGCGACGTCTGGTTTTCTTGCAATTCGATCTGGAAGATAGCAAAACTTTAAACGCTCATAACTTCGTAAGGAGACGTCCTAGACCCCTAAAACTTTGCAAAATGAAAATCCGTAAATATAATGCTAGAACCATGAAACTTCGCACAGTAATTCTACGCATGCTCAGCTTTCCGAAACGCCATCAATCATATTTTTGCGACGTCTGGTTTCCTTTCAATTCGATCTGGAAGATAGCAAAAATAAACGAAATATAGCTAAACTTTAAATGATCATAATTCCGAAATGGAGCGTCGCAGACACCTAAAACTTCGCACAGTAATTCTACGCATGATCAGCTTTCCAAAACGCCATCAATCATAGTTTTGCGACGTCTGGTTTTCTTGCAATTCGATCTGGAAGATAGCAAAACTTTAAACGCTCATAACTTCGTAAGGAGACGTCCTAGACCCCTAAAACTTTGCAAAATGAAAATCCGTAAATATAATGCTAGAACCATGAAACTTCGCACAGTAATTCTACGCATGATCAGCTTTCCAAAACGCCATCAATCATAGTTTTGCGACGTCTGGTTTTCTTGCAATTCGATCTGGAAGATAGCAAAAATAAACGAAATATAGCTAAACTTTAAATGATCATAATTCCGAAATGGAGCGTCGCAGACACCTAAAACTTCGCACAGTAATTCTACGCATGATCAGCTTTCCAAAACGCCATCAATCATAGTTTTGCGACGTCTGGTTTTCTTGCAATTCGATCTGGAAGATAGCAAAACTTTAAACGCTCATAACTTCGTAAGGAGACGTCCTAGACCCCTAAAACTTTGCAAAATGAAAATCCGTAAATATAATGCTAGAACCATGAAACTTCGCACAGTAATTCTACGCATGCTCAGCTTTCCGAAACGCCATCAATCATATTTTTGCGACGTCTGGTTTCCTTGCAATTCGATCTGGAAGATAGCAAAAATAAACGAAATATAGCTAAACTTTAAATGATCATAATTCCGAAATGGAGCGTCGCAGACACCTAAAACTTCGCACAGTAATTCTACGCATGATCAGCTTTCCAAAACGCCATCAATCATAGTTTTGCGACGTCTGGTTTTCTTGCAATTCGATCTGGAAGATAGCAAAACTTTAAACGCTCATAACTTCGTAAGGAGACGTCCTAGACCCCTAAAACTTTGCAAAATGAAAATCCGTAAATATAATGCTAGAACCATGAAACTTCGCACAGTAATTCTACGCATGCTCAGCTTTCCGAAACGCCATCAATCATATTTTTGCGAAGTCTGGTTTCCTTGCAATTCGATCTGGAAGATAGCAAAAATAAACGAAATATAGCTAAACTTTAAATGATCATAATTCCGAAATGGAGCGTCGCAGACACCTAAAACTTCGCACAGTAATTCTACGCATGATCAGCTTTCCAAAACGCCATCAATCATAGTTTTGCGACGTCTGGTTTTCTTGCAATTCGATCTGGAAGATAGCAAAACTTTAAACGCTCATAACTTCGTAAGGAGACGTCCTAGACCCCTAAAACTTTGCAAAATGAAAATCCGTAAATATAATGCTAGAACCATGAAACTTCGCACAGTAATTCTACGCATGCTCAGCTTTACGAAACGCCATCAATCATATTTTTGCGACGTCTGGTTTCCTTGCAATTCGATCTGGAAGATAGCAAAACTTTAAACGCTCATAACTTCGTAAGGAGACGTCCTAGACCCCTAAAACTTTGCAAAATGAAAATCCGTAAATATAATGCTAGAACCATGAAACTTCGCACAGTAATTCTACGCATGCTCAGCTTTCCGAAACGCCATCAATCATATTTTTGCGACGTCTGGTTTCCTTGCAATTCGATCTGGAAGATAGCAAAAATAAACGAAATATAGCTAAACTTTAAATGATCATAATTCCGAAATGGAGCGTCGCAGACACCTAAAACTTCGCACAGTAATTCTACGCATGATCAGCTTTCCAAAACGCCATCAATCATAGTTTTGCGACGTCTGGTTTTCTTGCAATTCGATCTGGAAGATAGCAAAACTTTAAACGCTCATAACTTCGTAAGGAGACGTCCTAGACCCCTAAAACTTTGCAAAATGAAAATCCGTAAATATAATGCTAGAACCATGAAACTTCGCACAGTAATTCTACGCATGCTCAGCTTTCCGAAACGCCATCAATCATATTTTTGCGACGTCTGGTTTCCTTGCAATTCGATCTGGAAGATAGCAAAAATAAACGAAATATAGCTAAACTTTAAATGATCATAATTCCGAAATGGAGCGTCGCAGACACCTAAAACTTCGCACAGTAATTCTACGCATGATCAGCTTTCCAAAACGCCATCAATCATAGTTTTGCGACGTCTGGTTTTCTTGCAATTCGATCTGGAAGATAGCAAAACTTTAAACGCTCATAACTTCGTAAGGAGACGTCCTAGACCCCTAAAACTTTGCAAAATGAAAATCCGTAAATATAATGCTAGAACCATGAAACTTCGCACAGTAATTCTACGCATGCTCAGCTTTCCGAAACGCCATCAATCATATTTTTGCGACGTCTGGTTTCCTTGCAATTCGATCTGGAAGATAGCAAAAATAAACGAAATATAGCTAAACTTTAAATGATCATAATTCCGAAATGGAGCGTCGCAGACACCTGAAACTTCGCACAGTAATTCTACGCATGATCAGCTTTCCAAAACGCCATCAATCATAGTTTTGCGACGTCTGGTTTTCTTGCAATTCGATCTGGAAGATAGCAAAACTTTAAACGCTCATAACTTCGTAAGGAGACGTCCTAGACCCCTAAAACTTTGCAAAATGAAAATCCGTAAATATAATGCTAGAACCATGAAACTTCGCACAGTAATTCTACGCATGCTCAGCTTTACGAAACGCCATCAATCATATTTTTGCGACGTCTGGTTTCCTTGCAATTCGATCTGGAAGATAGCAAAAATAAACGAAATATAGCTAAACTTTAAATGATCATAATTCCGAAATGGAGCGTCGCAGACACCTAAAACTTCGCACAGTAATTCTACGCATGATCAGCTTTCCAAAACGCCATCAATCATAGTTTTGCGACGTCTGGTTTTCTTGCAATTCGATCTGGAAGATAGCAAAACTTTAAACGCTCATAACTTCGTAAGGAGACGTCCTAGACCCCTAAAACTTTGCAAAATGAAAATCCGTAAATATAATGCTAGAACCATGAAACTTCGCACAGTAATTCTACGCATGCTCAGCTTTCCGAAACGCCATCAATCATATTTTTGCGACGTCTGGTTGTCTTGCAATTCGATCTGGAAGATAGCAAAAATAAACGAAATATAGCTAAACTTTAAATCATCATAATTCCGAAATGGAACGTCGCAGACACCTAAAACTTCGCACAGTAATTCTACGCATGCTCAGCTTTCCGAAACGCCATCAATCATATTTTTGCGACGTCTGGTTGTCTTGCAATTCGATCTGGAAGATAGCAAAAATAAACGAAATATAGCTAAACTTTAAATCATCATAATTCCGAAATGGAACGTCGCAGACACCTAAAACTTCGCACAGTAATTCTACGCATGCTCAGCTTTCCGAAACGCCATCAATCATATTTTTGCGAAGTCTGGTTTCCTTGCAATTCGATCTGGAAGATAGCAAAAATAAACGAAATATAGCTAAACTTTAAATGATCATAATTCCGAAATGGAGCGTCGCAGACACCTAAAACTTCGCACAGTAATTCTACGCATGATCAGCTTTCCAAAACGCCATCAATCATATTTTTGCGACGTCTGGTTTTCTTGCATTCGATCTTGAAGATAGCAAAAATAAACGAAATATAGCTAAACTTTAAATGATCATAATTCCGAAATGGAGCGTCGCAGACACCTAAAGCTTCGCACAGTAATTCTACGCATGATCAGCTTTCCGAAACGCCATCAATCATATTTTTGCGACGTCTGGTTTTCTTGCAATTCGATCTGGAAGATAGCAAAACTTTAAACGCTCATAACTTCGTAAGGAGACGTCCTAGACCCCTAAAACTTTGCAAAATGAAAATCCGTAAATATAATGCTAGAACCATGAAACTTCGCACAGTAATTCTACGCATGCTCAGCTTTCCGAAACGCCATCAATCATATTTTTGCGAAGTCTGGTTTCCTTGCAATTCGATCTGGAAGATAGCAAAAATAAACGAAATATAGCTAAACTTTAAATGATCATAATTCCGAAATGGAGCGTCGCAGACACCTAAAACTTCGCACAGTAATTCTACGCATGATCAGCTTTCCAAAACGCCATCAATCATAGTTTTGCGACGTCTGGTTTTCTTGCAATTCGATCTGGAAGATAGCAAAACTTTAAACGCTCATAACTTCGTAAGGAGACGTCCTAGACCCCTAAAACTTTGCAAAATGAAAATCCGTAAATATAATGCTAGAACCATGAAACTTCGCACAGTAATTCTACGCATGCTCAGCTTTCCGAAACGCCATCAATCATATTTTTGCGACGTCTGGTTTCCTTGCAATTCGATCTGGAAGATAGCAAAAATAAACGAAATATAGCTAAACTTTAAATGATCATAATTCCGAAATGGAGCGTCGCAGACACCTAAAACTTCGCACAGTAATTCTACGCATGATCAGCTTTCCGAAACGCCATCAATCATATTTTTGCGAAGTCTGGTTTCCTTGCAATTCGATCTGGAAGATAGCAAAAATAAACGAAATATAGCTAAACTTTAAATGATCATAATTCCGAAATGGAGCGTCGCAGACACCTAAAACTTCGCACAGTAATTCTACGCATGATCAGCTTTCCAAAACGCCATCAATCATATTTTTGCGACGTCTGGTTTTCTTGCATTCGATCTTGAAGATAGCAAAAATAAACGAAATATAGCTAAACTTTAAATGATCATAATTCCGAAATGGAGCGTCGCAGACACCTAAAGCTTCGCACAGTAATTCTACGCATGATCAGCTTTCCGAAACGCCATCAATCATATTTTTGCGACGTCTGGTTTTCTTGCAATTCGATCTGGAAGATAGCAAAACTTTAAACGCTCATAACTTCGTAAGGAGACGTCCTAGACCCCTAAAACTTTGCAAAATGAAAATCCGTAAATATAATGCTAGAACCATGAAACTTCGCACAGTAATTCTACGCATGCTCAGCTTTCCGAAACGCCATCAATCATATTTTTGCGAAGTCTGGTTTCCTTGCAATTCGATCTGGAAGATAGCAAAACTTTAAACGCTCATAACTTCGTAAGGAGACGTCCTAGACCCCTAAAACTTTGCAAAATGAAAATCCGTAAATATAATGCTAGAACCATGAAACTTCGCACAGTAATTCTACGCATGCTCAGCTTTCCGAAACGCCATCAATCATATTTTTGCGACGTCTGGTTTCCTTGCAATTCGATCTGGAAGATAGCAAAAATAAACGAAATATAGCTAAACTTTAAATGATCATAATTCCGAAATGGAGCGTCGCAGACACCTAAAACTTCGCACAGTAATTCTACGCATGATCAGCTTTCCAAAACGCCATCAATCATAGTTTTGCGACGTCTGGTTTTCTTGCAATTCGATCTGGAAGATAGCAAAACTTTAAACGCTCATAACTTCGTAAGGAGACGTCCTAGACCCCTAAAACTTTGCAAAATGAAAATCCGTAAATATAATGCTAGAACCATGAAACTTCGCACAGTAATTCTACGCATGCTCAGCTTTACGAAACGCCATCAATCATATTTTTGCGACGTCTGGTTTCCTTGCAATTCGATCTGGAAGATAGCAAAAATAAACGAAATATAGCTAAACTTTAAATGATCATAATTCCGAAATGGAGCGTCGCAGACACCTAAAACTTCGCACAGTAATTCTACGCATGATCAGCTTTCCAAAACGCCATCAATCATAGTTTTGCGACGTCTGGTTTTCTTGCAATTCGATCTGGAAGATAGCAAAACTTTAAACGCTCATAACTTCGTAAGGAGACGTCCTAGACCCCTAAAACTTTGCAAAATGAAAATCCGTAAATATAATGCTAGAACCATGAAACTTCGCACAGTAATTCTACGCATGCTCAGCTTTCCGAAACGCCATCAATCATATTTTTGCGACGTCTGGTTTTCTTGCAATTCGATCTGGAAGATAGCAAAAATAAACGAAATATAGCTAAACTTTAAATCATCATAATTCCGAAATGGAGCGTCGCAGACACCTAAAACTTCGCACAGTAATTCTACGCATGATCAGCTTTCCAAAACGCCATCAATTTTTTTTTGCGACGTCTGGTTTTCTTGCAATTCGATCTGGAAGATAGCAAAAATAAACGAAATATAGCTAAACTTTAAATGATCATAATTCCGAAATGGAGCGTCGCAGACACCTAAAACTTCGCACAGTAATTCTACGCATGATCAGCTTTCCAAAACGCTATCAATCATAGTTTTGCGACGTCTGGTTTTCTTGCAATTCGATCTGGAAGATAGCAAAAATAAACGAAATATAGCTAAACTTTAAATGATCATAATTCCGAAATGGAGCGTCGCAGACACCTAAAACTTCGCACAGTAATTCTAAGCATGATCAGCTTTCCAAAACGCCATCAATCATAGTTTTGCGACGTCTGGTTTTCTTGCAATTCGATCTGGAAGATAGCAAAACTTTAAACGCTCATAACTTCGTAAGGAGACGTCCTAGACCCCTAAAACTTTGCAAAATGAAAATCCGTAAATATAATGCTAGAACCATGAAACTTCGCACAGTAATTCTACGCATGATCAGCTTTCCAAAACGCCATCAATCATAGTTTTGCGACGTCTGGTTTTCTTGCAATTCGATCTGGAAGATAGCAAAACTTTAAACGCTCATAACTTCGTAAGGAGACGTCCTAGACCCCTAAAACTTTGCAAAATGAAAATCCGTAAATATAACGCTAGAACCATGAAACTTCGCACAGTAATTCTACGCATGCTCAGCTTTCCGAAACGCCATCAATCATATTTTTGCGACGTCTGGTTTCCTTGCAATTCGATCTGGAAGATAGCAAAAATAAACGAAATATAGCTAAACTTTAAATGATCATAATTCCGAAATGGAGCGTCGCAGACACCTAAAACTTCGCACAGTAATTCTACGCATGATCAGCTTTCCAAAACGCCATCAATCATAGTTTTGCGACGTCTGGTTTTCTTGCAATTCGATCTGGAAGATAGCAAAACTTTAAACGCTCATAACTTCGTAAGGAGACGTCCTAGACCCCTAAAACTTTGCAAAATGAAAATCCGTAAATATAACGCTAGAACCATGAAACTTCGCACAGTAATTCTACGCATGCTCAGCTTTCCGAAACGCCATCAATCATATTTTTGCGACGTCTGGTTTCCTTGCAATTCGATCTGGAAGATAGCAAAAATAAACGAAATATAGCTAAACTTTAAATGATCATAATTCCGAAATGGAGCGTCGCAGACACCTAAAACTTCGCACAGTAATTCTACGCATGATCAGCTTTCCAAAACGCCATCAATCATAGTTTTGCGACGTCTGGTTTTCTTGCAATTCGATCTGGAAGATAGCAAAACTTTAAACGCTCATAACTTCGTAAGGAGACGTCCTAGACCCCTAAAACTTTGCAAAATGAAAATCCGTAAATATAATGCTAGAACCATGAAACTTCGCACAGTAATTCTACGCATGCTCAGCTTTCCGAAACGCCATCAATCATATTTTTGCGACGTCTGGTTTTCTTGCAATTCGATCTGGAAGATAGCAAAAATAAACGAAATATAGCTAAACTTTAAATGATCATAATTCCGAAATGGAGCGTCGCAGACACCTAAAACTTCGCACAGTAATTCTAAGCATGATCAGCTTTCCAAAACGCCATCAATCATAGTTTTGCGACGTCTGGTTTTCTTGCAATTCGATCTGGAAGATAGCAAAACTTTAAACGCTCATAACTTCGTAAGGAGACGTCCTAGACCCCTAAAACTTTGCAAAATGAAAATCCGTAAATATAACGCTAGAACCATGAAACTTCGCACAGTAATTCTACGCATGCTCAGCTTTCCGAAACGCCATCAATCATATTTTTGCGAAGTCTGGTTTCCTTGCAATTCGATCTGGAAGATAGCAAAAATAAACGAAATATAGCTAAACTTTAAATGATCATAATTCCGAAATGGAGCGTCGCAGACACCTAAAACTTCGCACAGTAATTCTACGCATGATCAGCTTTCCAAAACGCCATCAATCATATTTTTGCGACGTCTGGTTTTCTTGCATTCGATCTTGAAGATAGCAAAAATAAACGAAATATAGCTAAACTTTAAATGATCATAATTCCGAAATGGAGCGTCGCAGACACCTAAAGCTTCGCACAGTAATTCTACGCATGATCAGCTTTCCGAAACGCCATCAATCATATTTTTGCGACGTCTGGTTTTCTTGCAATTCGATCTGGAAGATAGCAAAACTTTAAACGCTCATAACTTCGTAAGGAGACGTCCTAGACCCCTAAAACTTTGCAAAATGAAAATCCGTAAATATAATGCTAGAACCATGAAACTTCGCACAGTAATTCTACGCATGCTCAGCTTTCCGAAACGCCATCAATCATATTTTTGCGAAGTCTGGTTTCCTTGCAATTCGATCTGGAAGATAGCAAAACTTTAAACGCTCATAACTTCGTAAGGAGACGTCCTAGACCCCTAAAACTTTGCAAAATGAAAATCCGTAAATATAATGCTAGAACCATGAAACTTCGCACAGTAATTCTACGCATGCTCAGCTTTCCGAAACGCCATCAATCATATTTTTGCGACGTCTGGTTTCCTTGCAATTCGATCTGGAAGATAGCAAAAATAAACGAAATATAGCTAAACTTTAAATGATCATAATTCCGAAATGGAGCGTCGCAGACACCTAAAACTTCGCACAGTAATTCTACGCATGATCAGCTTTCCAAAACGCCATCAATCATAGTTTTGCGACGTCTGGTTTTCTTGCAATTCGATCTGGAAGATAGCAAAACTTTAAACGCTCATAACTTCGTAAGGAGACGTCCTAGACCCCTAAAACTTTGCAAAATGAAAATCCGTAAATATAATGCTAGAACCATGAAACTTCGCACAGTAATTCTACGCATGCTCAGCTTTACGAAACGCCATCAATCATATTTTTGCGACGTCTGGTTTCCTTGCAATTCGATCTGGAAGATAGCAAAAATAAACGAAATATAGCTAAACTTTAAATGATCATAATTCCGAAATGGAGCGTCGCAGACACCTAAAACTTCGCACAGTAATTCTACGCATGATCAGCTTTCCAAAACGCCATCAATCATAGTTTTGCGACGTCTGGTTTTCTTGCAATTCGATCTGGAAGATAGCAAAACTTTAAACGCTCATAACTTCGTAAGGAGACGTCCTAGACCCCTAAAACTTTGCAAAATGAAAATCCGTAAATATAATGCTAGAACCATGAAACTTCGCACAGTAATTCTACGCATGCTCAGCTTTCCGAAACGCCATCAATCATATTTTTGCGACGTCTGGTTTTCTTGCAATTCGATCTGGAAGATAGCAAAAATAAACGAAATATAGCTAAACTTTAAATCATCATAATTCCGAAATGGAGCGTCGCAGACACCTAAAACTTCGCACAGTAATTCTACGCATGATCAGCTTTCCAAAACGCCATCAATTTTTTTTTGCGACGTCTGGTTTTCTTGCAATTCGATCTGGAAGATAGCAAAAATAAACGAAATATAGCTAAACTTTAAATGATCATAATTCCGAAATGGAGCGTCGCAGACACCTAAAACTTCGCACAGTAATTCTACGCATGATCAGCTTTCCAAAACGCTATCAATCATAGTTTTGCGACGTCTGGTTTTCTTGCAATTCGATCTGGAAGATAGCAAAAATAAACGAAATATAGCTAAACTTTAAATGATCATAATTCCGAAATGGAGCGTCGCAGACACCTAAAACTTCGCACAGTAATTCTAAGCATGATCAGCTTTCCAAAACGCCATCAATCATAGTTTTGCGACGTCTGGTTTTCTTGCAATTCGATCTGGAAGATAGCAAAACTTTAAACGCTCATAACTTCGTAAGGAGACGTCCTAGACCCCTAAAACTTTGCAAAATGAAAATCCGTAAATATAATGCTAGAACCATGAAACTTCGCACAGTAATTCTACGCATGATCAGCTTTCCAAAACGCCATCAATCATAGTTTTGCGACGTCTGGTTTTCTTGCAATTCGATCTGGAAGATAGCAAAACTTTAAACGCTCATAACTTCGTAAGGAGACGTCCTAGACCCCTAAAACTTTGCAAAATGAAAATCCGTAAATATAACGCTAGAACCATGAAACTTCGCACAGTAATTCTACGCATGCTCAGCTTTCCGAAACGCCATCAATCATATTTTTGCGACGTCTGGTTTCCTTGCAATTCGATCTGGAAGATAGCAAAAATAAACGAAATATAGCTAAACTTTAAATGATCATAATTCCGAAATGGAGCGTCGCAGACACCTAAAACTTCGCACAGTAATTCTACGCATGATCAGCTTTCCAAAACGCCATCAATCATAGTTTTGCGACGTCTGGTTTTCTTGCAATTCGATCTGGAAGATAGCAAAACTTTAAACGCTCATAACTTCGTAAGGAGACGTCCTAGACCCCTAAAACTTTGCAAAATGAAAATCCGTAAATATAACGCTAGAACCATGAAACTTCGCACAGTAATTCTACGCATGCTCAGCTTTCCGAAACGCCATCAATCATATTTTTGCGACGTCTGGTTTCCTTGCAATTCGATCTGGAAGATAGCAAAAATAAACGAAATATAGCTAAACTTTAAATGATCATAATTCCGAAATGGAGCGTCGCAGACACCTAAAACTTCGCACAGTAATTCTACGCATGATCAGCTTTCCAAAACGCCATCAATCATAGTTTTGCGACGTCTGGTTTTCTTGCAATTCGATCTGGAAGATAGCAAAACTTTAAACGCTCATAACTTCGTAAGGAGACGTCCTAGACCCCTAAAACTTTGCAAAATGAAAATCCGTAAATATAATGCTAGAACCATGAAACTTCGCACAGTAATTCTACGCATGCTCAGCTTTCCGAAACGCCATCAATCATATTTTTGCGACGTCTGGTTTTCTTGCAATTCGATCTGGAAGATAGCAAAAATAAACGAAATATAGCTAAACTTTAAATGATCATAATTCCGAAATGGAGCGTCGCAGACACCTAAAACTTCGCACAGTAATTCTAAGCATGATCAGCTTTCCAAAACGCCATCAATCATAGTTTTGCGACGTCTGGTTTTCTTGCAATTCGATCTGGAAGATAGCAAAACTTTAAACGCTCATAACTTCGTAAGGAGACGTCCTAGACCCCTAAAACTTTGCAAAATGAAAATCCGTAAATATAACGCTAGAACCATGAAACTTCGCACAGTAATTCTACGCATGCTCAGCTTTCCGAAACGCCATCAATCATATTTTTGCGACGTCTGGTTTCCTTGCAATTCGATCTGGAAGATAGCAAAAATAAACGAAATATAGCTAAACTTTAAATGATCATAATTCCGAAATGGAGCGTCGCAGACACCTAAAACTTCGCACAGTAATTCTACGCATGATCAGCTTTCCAAAACGCTATCAATCATAGTTTTGCGACGTCTGGTTTTCTTGCAATTCGATCTGGAAGATAGCAAAAATAAACGAAATATAGCTAAACTTTAAATGATCATAATTCCGAAATGGAGCGTCGCAGACACCTAAAACTTCGAACAGTAATTCTAAGCATGATCAGCTTTCCAAAACGCCATCAATCATAGTTTTGCGACGTCTGGTTTTCTTGCAATTCGATCTGGAAGATAGCAAAAATAAACGAAATATAGCTAAACTTTAAATGATCATAATTCCGAAATGGAGCGTCGCAGACACCTAAAACTTCGCACAGTAATTCTACGCATGATCAGCTTTCCAAAACGCCATCAATCATAGTTTTGCGACGTCTGGTTTTCTTGCAATTCGATCTGGAAGATAGCAAAACTTTAAACGCTCATAACTTCGTAAGGAGACGTCCTAGACCCCTAAAACTTTGCAAAATGAAAATCCGTAAATATAACGCTAGAACCATGAAACTTCGCACAGTAATTCTACGCATGCTCAGCTTTCCGAAACGCCATCAATCATATTTTTGCGACGTCTGGTTTCCTTGCAATTCGATCTGGAAGATAGCAAAAATAAACGAAATATAGCTAAACTTTAAATGATCATAATTCCGAAATGGAGCGTCGCAGACACCTAAAACTTCGCACAGTAATTCTACGCATGATCAGCTTTCCAAAACGCCATCAATCATAGTTTTGCGACGTCTGGTTTTCTTGCAATTCGATCTGGAAGATAGCAAAACTTTAAACGCTCATAACTTCGTAAGGAGACGTCCTAGACCCCTAAAACTTTGCAAAATGAAAATCCGTAAATATAATGCTAGAACCATGAAACTTCGCACAGTAATTCTACGCATGCTCAGCTTTCCAAAACGCCATCAATCATATTTTTGCGAGGTCTGGTTTTCTTGCAATTCGATCTGGAAGATAGCAAAACTTTAAACGCTCATAACTTCGTAAGGAGACGTCCTAGACCCCTAAAACTTTGCAAAATGAAAATCCGTAAATATAATGCTAGAACCATGAAACTTCGCACAGTAATTCTACGCATGATCAGCTTTCCAAAACGCCATCAATCATAGTTTTGCGACGTCTGGTTTTCTTGCAATTCGATCTGGAAGATAGCAAAAATAAACGAAATATAGCTAAACTTTAAATGATCATAATTCCGAAATGGAGCGTCGCAGACACCTAAAACTTCGCACAGTAATTCTAAGCATGATCAGCTTTCCAAAACGCCATCAATCATAGTTTTGCGACGTCTGGTTTTCTTGCAATTCGATCTGGAAGATAGCAAAACTTTAAACGCTCATAACTTCGTAAGGAGACGTCCTAGACCCCTAAAACTTTGCAAAATGAAAATCCGTAAATATAATGCTAGAACCATGAAACTTCGCACAGTAATTCTACGCATGATCAGCTTTCCAAAACGCCATCAATCATAGTTTTGCGACGTCTGGTTTCCTTGCAATTCGATCTGGAAGATAGCAAAACTTTAAACGCTCATAACTTCGTAAGGAGACGTCCTAGACCCCTAAAACTTTGCAAAATGAAAATCCGTAAATATAACGCTAGAACCATGAAACTTCGCACAGTAATTCTACGCATGCTCAGCTTTCCGAAACGCCATCAATCATATTTTTGCGACGTCTGGTTTCCTTGCAATTCGATCTGGAAGATGGCAAAAATAAACGAAATATAGCTAAACTTTAAATGATCATAATTCCGAAATGGAGCGTCGCAGACACCTAAAACTTCGCACAGTAATTCTACGCATGATCAGCTTTCCAAAACGCCATCAATCATAGTTTTGCGACGTCTGGTTTTCTTGCAATTCGATCTGGAAGATAGCAAAAATAAACGAAATATAGCTAAACTTTAAATGATCATAATTCCGAAATGGAGCGTCGCAGACACCTAAAACTTCGCACAGTAATTCTAAGCATGATCAGCTTTCCAAAACGCCATCAATCATAGTTTTGCGACGTCTGGTTTTCTTGCAATTCGATCTGGAAGATAGCAAAACTTTAAACGCTCATAACTTCGTAAGGAGACGTCCTAGACCCCTAAAACTGTGCAAAATGAAAATCCGTAAATATAACGCTAGAACCATGAAACTTCGCACAGTAATTCTACGCATGATCAGCTTTCCAAAACGCCATCAATCATAGTTTTGCGACGTCTGGTTTCCTTGCAATTCGATCTGGAAGATAGCAAAACTTTAAACGCTCATAACTTCGTAAGGAGACGTCCTAGACCCCTAAAACTTTGCAAAATGAAAATCCGTAAATATAACGCTAGAACCATGAAACTTCGCACAGTAATTCTACGCATGCTCAGCTTTCCGAAACGCCATCAATCATATTTTTGCGACGTCTGGTTTCCTTGCAATTCGATCTGGAAGATGGCAAAAATAAACGAAATATAGCTAAACTTTAAATGATCATAATTCCGAAATGGAGCGTCGCAGACACCTAAAACTTCGCACAGTAATTCTACGCATGATCAGCTTTCCAAAACGCCATCAATCATAGTTTTGCGACGTCTGGTTTTCTTGCAATTCGATCTGGAAGATAGCAAAAATAAACGAAATATAGCTAAACTTTAAATGATCATAATTCCGAAATGGAGCGTCGCAGACACCTAAAACTTCGCACAGTAATTCTAAGCATGATCAGCTTTCCAAAACGCCATCAATCATAGTTTTGCGACGTCTGGTTTTCTTGCAATTCGATCTGGAAGATAGCAAAACTTTAAACGCTCATAACTTCGTAAGGAGACGTCCTAGACCCCTAAAACTGTGCAAAATGAAAATCCGTAAATATAACGCTAGAACCATGAAACTTCGCACAGTAATTCTACGCATGCTCAGCTTTCCGAAACGCCATCAATCATATTTTTGCGACGTCTGGTTTCCTTGCAATTCGATCTGGAAGATAGCAAAAATAAACGAAATATAGCTAAACTTTAAATGATCATAATTCCGAAATGGAGCGTCGCAGACACCTAAAACTTCGCACAGTAATTCTACGCATGCTCAGCTTTCCGAAACGCCATCAATCATATTTTTGCGACGTCTGGTTTTCTTGCAATTCGATCTGGAAGATAGCAAAAATAAACGAAATATAGCTAAACTTTAAATGATCATAATTCCGAAATGGAGCGTCGCAGACACCTAAAACTTCGCACAGTAATTCTAAGCATGATCAGCTTTCCAAAACGCCATCAATCATATTTTTGCGACGTCTGGTTTTCTTGCAATTCGATCTGGAAGATAGCAAAAATAAACGAAATATAGCTAAACTTTAAATGATCATAATTCCGAAATGGAGCGTCGCAGACACCTAAAACTTCGCACAGTAATTCTAAGCATGATCAGCTTTCCAAAACGCCATCAATCATAGTTTTGCGACGTCTGGTTTTCTTGCAATTCGATCTGGAAGATAGCAAAACTTTAAACGCTCATAACTTCGTAAGGAGACGTCCTAGACCCCTAAAACTGTGCAAAATGAAAATCCGTAAATATAACGCTAGAACCATGAAACTTCGCACAGTAATTCTACGCATGCTCAGCTTTCCGAAACGCCATCAATCATATTTTTGCGACGTCTGGTTTCCTTGCAATTCGATCTGGAAGATAGCAAAAATAAACGAAATATAGCTAAACTTTAAATGATCATAATTCCGAAATGGAGCGTCGCAGACACCTAAAACTTCGCACAGTAATTCTAAGCATGATCAGCTTTCCAAAACGCCATCAATCATAGTTTTGCGACGTCTGGTTTTCTTGCAATTCGATCTGGAAGATAGCAAAACTTTAAACGCTCATAACTTCGTAAGGAGACGTCCTAGACCCCTAAAACTGTGCAAAATGAAAATCCGTAAATATAATGCTAGAACCATGAAACTTCGCACAGTAATTCTACGCATGATCAGCTTTCCAAAACGCCATCAATCATATTTTTGCGACGTCTGGTTTTCTTGCAATTCGATCTGGAAGATAGCAAAAATAAACGAAATATAGCTAAACTTTAAATGATCATAATTCCGAAATGGAGCGTCGCAGACACCTAAAACTTCGCACAGTAATTCTACGCATGATCAGCTTTCCAAAACGCCATCAATCATAGTTTTGCGACGTCTGGTTTTCTTGCAATTCGATCTGGAAGATAGCAAAAATAAACGAAATATAGCTAAACTTTAAATGATCATAATTCCGAAATGGAGCGTCGCAGACACCTAAAACTTCGCACAGTAATTCTACGCATGATCAGCTTTCCAAAACGCCATCAATCATAGTTTTGCGACGTCTGGTTTTCTTGCAATTCGATCTGGAAGATAGCAAAACTTTAAACGCTCATAACTTCGTAAGGAGACGTCCTAGACCCCTAAAACTTTGCAAAATGAAAATCCGTAAATATAACGCTAGAACCATGAAACTTCGCACAGTAATTCTACGCATGCTCAGCTTTCCGAAACGCCATCAATCATATTTTTGCGACGTCTGGTTTCCTTGCAATTCGATCTGGAAGATAGCAAAAATAAACGAAATATAGCTAAACTTTAAATGATCATAATTCCGAAATGGAGCGTCGCAGACACCTAAAACTTCGCACAGTAATTCTACGCATGATCAGCTTTCCAAAACGCCATCAATCATAGTTTTGCGACGTCTGGTTTTCTTGCAATTCGATCTGGAAGATAGCAAAACTTTAAACGCTCATAACTTCGTAAGGAGACGTCCTAGACCCCTAAAACTTTGCAAAATGAAAATCCGTAAATATAACGCTAGAACCATGAAACTTCGCACAGTAATTCTACGCATGCTCAGCTTTCCGAAACGCCATCAATCATATTTTTGCGACGTCTGGTTTTCTTGCAATTCGATCTGGAAGATAGCAAAAATAAACGAAATATAGCTAAACTTTAAATGATCATAATTCCGAAATGGAGCGTCGCAGACACCTAAAACTTCGCACAGTAATTCTACGCATGATCAGCTTTCCAAAACGCCATCAATCATAGTTTTGCGACGTCTGGTTTTCTTGCAATTCGATCTGGAAGATAGCAAAAATAAACGAAATATAGCTAAACTTTAAATGATCATAATTCCGAAATGGAGCGTCGCAGACACCTAAAACTTCGCACAGTAATTCTACGCATGATCAGCTTTCCAAAACGCCATCAATCATAGTTTTGCGACGTCTGGTTTTCTTGCAATTCGATCTGGAAGATAGCAAAACTTTAAACGCTCATAACTTCGTAAGGAGACGTCCTAGACCCCTAAAACTTTGCAAAATGAAAATCCGTAAATATAATGCTAGAACCATGAAACTTCGCACAGTAATTCTACGCATGCTCAGCTTTCCGAAACGCCATCAATCATATTTTTGCGACGTCTGGTTTTCTTGCAATTCGATCTGGAAGATAGCAAAAATAAACGAAATATAGCTAAACTTTAAATGATCATAATTCCGAAATGGAGCGTCGCAGACACCTAAAACTTCGCACAGTAATTCTACGCATGATCAGCTTTCCAAAACGCCATCAATCATAGTTTTGCGACGTCTGGTTTCCTTGCAATTCGATCTGGAAGATAGCAAAAATAAACGAAATATAGCTAAACTTTAAATGATCATAATTCCGAAATGGAGCGTCGCAGACACCTAAAACTTCGCACAGTAATTCTACGCATGACCAGCTTTCCAAAACGCCATCAATCATATTTTTGCGACGTCTGGTTTTCTTGCAATTCGATCTGGAAGATAGCAAAACTTTAAACGCTCATAACTTCGTAAGGAGGCGTCCTAGACCCCTAAAACTTTGCAAAATGAAAATCCGTAAATATAATGCTAGAACCATGAAACTTCGCACAGTAATTCTACGCATGCTCAGCTTTCCGAAACGCCATCAATCATAGTTTTGCGACGTCTGGTTTTCTTGCAATTCGATCTGGAAGATAGCAAAAATAAACGAAATATAGCTAAACTTTAAATGATCATAATTCCGAAATGGAGCGTCGCAGACACCTAAAACTTCGCACAGTAATTCTACGCATGATCAGCTTTCCAAAACGCCATCAATCATAGTTTTGCGACGTCTGGTTTTCTTGCAATTCGATCTGGAAGATAGCAAAACTTTAAACGCTCATAACTTCGTAAGGAGACGTCCTAGACCCCTAAAACTTTGCAAAATGAAAATCCGTAAATATAATGCTAGAACCATGAAACTTCGCACAGTAATTCTACGCATGCTCAGCTTTCCGAAACGCCATCAATCATATTTTTGCGACGTCTGGTTTCCTTGCAATTCGATCTGGAAGATAGCAAAAATAAACGAAATATAGCTAAACTTTAAATGATCATAATTCCGAAATGGAGCGTCGCAGACACCTAAAACTTCGCACAGTAATTCTACGCATGATCAGCTTTCCAAAACGCCATCAATCATAGTTTTGCGACGTCTGGTTTTCTTGCAATTCGATCTGGAAGATAGCAAAACTTTAAACGCTCATAACTTCGTAAGGAGACGTCCTAGACCCCTAAAACTTTGCAAAATGAAAATCCGTAAATATAATGCTAGAACCATGAAACTTCGCACAGTAATTCTACGCATGCTCAGCTTTCCGAAACGCCATCAATCATATTTTTGCGACGTCTGGTTTTCTTGCAATTCGATCTGGAAGATAGCAAAAATAAACGAAATATAGCTAAACTTTAAATGATCATAATTCCGAAATGGAGCGTCGCAGACACCTAAAACTTCGCACAGTAATTCTAAGCATGATCAGCTTTCCAAAACGCCATCAATCATATTTTTGCGACGTCTGGTTTTCTTGCAATTCGATCTGGAAGATAGCAAAAATAAACGAAATATAGCTAAACTTTAAATGATCATAATTCCGAAATGGAGCGTCGCAGACACCTAAAACTTCGCACAGTAATTCTAAGCATGATCAGCTTTCCAAAACGCCATCAATCATAGTTTTGCGACGTCTGGTTTTCTTGCAATTCGATCTGGAAGATAGCAAAACTTTAAACGCTCATAACTTCGTAAGGAGACGTCCTAGACCCCTAAAACTGTGCAAAATGAAAATCCGTAAATATAACGCTAGAACCATGAAACTTCGCACAGTAATTCTACGCATGCTCAGCTTTCCGAAACGCCATCAATCATATTTTTGCGACGTCTGGTTTCCTTGCAATTCGATCTGGAAGATAGCAAAAATAAACGAAATATAGCTAAACTTTAAATGATCATAATTCCGAAATGGAGCGTCGCAGACACCTAAAACTTCGCACAGTAATTCTAAGCATGATCAGCTTTCCAAAACGCCATCAATCATAGTTTTGCGACGTCTGGTTTTCTTGCAATTCGATCTGGAAGATAGCAAAACTTTAAACGCTCATAACTTCGTAAGGAGACGTCCTAGACCCCTAAAACTTTGCAAAATGAAAATCCGTAAATATAATGCTAGAACCATGAAACTTCGCACAGTAATTCTACGCATGATCAGCTTTCCAAAACGCCATCAATCATATTTTTGCGACGTCTGGTTTTCTTGCAATTCGATCTGGAAGATAGCAAAAATAAACGAAATATAGCTAAACTTTAAATGATCATAATTCCGAAATGGAGCGTCGCAGACACCTAAAACTTCGCACAGTAATTCTACGCATGATCAGCTTTCCAAAACGCCATCAATCATAGTTTTGCGACGTCTGGTTTTCTTGCAATTCGATCTGGAAGATAGCAAAACTTTAAACGCTCATAACTTCGTAAGGAGACGTCCTAGACCCCTAAAACTTTGCAAAATGAAAATCCGTAAATATAACGCTAGAACCATGAAACTTCGCACAGTAATTCTACGCATGCTCAGCTTTCCGAAACGCCATCAATCATATTTTTGCGACGTCTGGTTTCCTTGCAATTCGATCTGGAAGATAGCAAAAATAAACGAAATATAGCTAAACTTTAAATGATCATAATTCCGAAATGGAGCGTCGCAGACACCTAAAACTTCGCACAGTAATTCTAAGCATGATCAGCTTTCCAAAACGCCATCAATCATAGTTTTGCGACGTCTGGTTTTCTTGCAATTCGATCTGGAAGATAGCAAAACTTTAAACGCTCATAACTTCGTAAGGAGACGTCCTAGACCCCTAAAACTTTGCAAAATGAAAATCCGTAAATATAATGCTAGAACCATGAAACTTCGCACAGTAATTCTACGCATGATCAGCTTTCCAAAACGCCATCAATCATATTTTTGCGACGTCTGGTTTTCTTGCAATTCGATCTGGAAGATAGCAAAAATAAACGAAATATAGCTAAACTTTAAATGATCATAATTCCGAAATGGAGCGTCGCAGACACCTAAAACTTCGCACAGTAATTCTACGCATGATCAGCTTTCCAAAACGCCATCAATCATAGTTTTGCGACGTCTGGTTTTCTTGCAATTCGATCTGGAAGATAGCAAAACTTTAAACGCTCATAACTTCGTAAGGAGACGTCCTAGACCCCTAAAACTTTGCAAAATGAAAATCCGTAAATATAACGCTAGAACCATGAAACTTCGCACAGTAATTCTACGCATGCTCAGCTTTCCGAAACGCCATCAATCATATTTTTGCGACGTCTGGTTTCCTTGCAATTCGATCTGGAAGATAGCAAAAATAAACGAAATATAGCTAAACTTTAAATGATCATAATTCCGAAATGGAGCGTCGCAGACACCTAAAACTTCGCACAGTAATTCTACGCATGATCAGCTTTCCAAAACGCCATCAATCATAGTTTTGCGACGTCTGGTTTTCTTGCAATTCGATCTGGAAGATAGCAAAACTTTAAACGCTCATAACTTCGTAAGGAGACGTCCTAGACCCCTAAAACTTTGCAAAATGAAAATCCGTAAATATAATGCTAGAACCATGAAACTTCGCACAGTAATTCTACGCATGCTCAGCTTTCCGAAACGCCATCAATCATAGTTTTGCGACGTCTGGTTTTCTTGCAATTCGATCTGGAAGATAGCAAAAATAAACGAAATATAGCTAAACTTTAAATGATCATAATTCCGAAATGGAGCGTCGCAGACACCTAAAACTTCGCACAGTAATTCTACGCATGATCAGCTTTCCAAAACGCCATCAATCATATTTTTGCGACGTCTGGTTTCCTTGCAATTCGATCTGGAAGATAGCAAAAATAAACGAAATATAGCTAAACTTTAAATGATCATAATTCCGAAATGGAGCGTCGCAGACACCTAAAACTTCGCACAGTAATTCTACGCATGACCAGCTTTCCAAAACGCCATCAATCATATTTTTGCGACGTCTGGTTTTCTTGCAATTCGATCTGGAAGATAGCAAAACTTTAAACGCTCATAACTTCGTAAGGAGGCGTCCTAGACCCCTAAAACTTTGCAAAATGAAAATCCGTAAATATAATGCTAGAACCATGAAACTTCGCACAGTAATTCTACGCATGCTCAGCTTTCCGAAACGCCATCAATCATAGTTTTGCGACGTCTGGTTTTCTTGCAATTCGATCTGGAAGATAGCAAAAATAAACGAAATATAGCTAAACTTTAAATGATCATAATTCCGAAATGGAGCGTCGCAGACACCTAAAACTTCGCACAGTAATTCTACGCATGATCAGCTTTCCAAAACGCCATCAATCATAGTTTTGCGACGTCTGGTTTTCTTGCAATTCGATCTGGAAGATAGCAAAACTTTAAACGCTCATAACTTCGTAAGGAGACGTCCTAGACCCCTAAAACTTTGCAAAATGAAAATCCGTAAATATAATGCTAGAACCATGAAACTTCGCACAGTAATTCTACGCATGCTCAGCTTTCCGAAACGCCATCAATCATATTTTTGCGACGTCTGGTTTCCTTGCAATTCGATCTGGAAGATAGCAAAAATAAACGAAATATAGCTAAACTTTAAATGATCATAATTCCGAAATGGAGCGTCGCAGACACCTAAAACTTCGCACAGTAATTCTACGCATGATCAGCTTTCCAAAACGCCATCAATCATAGTTTTGCGACGTCTGGTTTTCTTGCAATTCGATCTGGAAGATAGCAAAACTTTAAACGCTCATAACTTCGTAAGGAGACGTCCTAGACCCCTAAAACTTTGCAAAATGAAAATCCGTAAATATAATGCTAGAACCATGAAACTTCGCACAGTAATTCTACGCATGCTCAGCTTTCCGAAACGCCATCAATCATATTTTTGCGACGTCTGGTTTCCTTGCAATTCGATCTGGAAGATAGCAAAAATAAACGAAATATAGCTAAACTTTAAATGATCATAATTCCGAAATGGAGCGTCGCAGACACCTAAAACTTCGCACAGTAATTCTACGCATGATCAGCTTTCCAAAACGCCATCAATCATAGTTTTGCGACGTCTGGTTTTCTTGCAATTCGATCTGGAAGATAGCAAAAATAAACGAAATATAGCTAAACTTTAAATGATCATAATTCCGAAATGGAGCGTCGCAGACACCTAAAACTTCGCACAGTAATTCTACGCATGATCAGCTTTCCAAAACGCCATCAATCATAGTTTTGCGACGTCTGGTTTTCTTGCAATTCGATCTGGAAGATAGCAAAACTTTAAACGCTCATAACTTCGTAAGGAGACGTCCTAGACCCCTAAAACTTTGCAAAATGAATATCCGTAAATATAATGCTAGAACCATGAAACTTCGCACAGTAATTCTACGCATGCTCAGCTTTCCGAAACGCCATCAATCATAGTTTTGCGACGTCTGGTTTTCTTGCAATTCGATCTGGAAGATAGCAAAACTTTAAACGCTCATAACTTCGTAAGGAGACGTCCTAGACCCCTAAAACTTTGCAAAATGAAAATCCGTAAATATAATGCTAGAACCATGAAACTTCGCACAGTAATTCTACGCATGCTCAGCTTTCCGAAACGCCATCAATCATAGTTTTGCGACGTCTGGTTTTCTTGCAATTCGATCTGGAAGATAGCAAAAATAAACGAAATATAGCTAAACTTTAAATGATCATAATTCCGAAATGGAGCGTCGCAGACACCTAAAACTTCGCACAGTAATTCTACGCATGATCAGCTTTCCAAAACGCCATCAATCATAGTTTTGCGACGTCTGGTTTTCTTGCAATTCGATCTGGAAGATAGCAAAACTTTAAACGCTCATAACTTCGTAAGGAGACGTCCTAGACCCCTAAAACTTTGCAAAATGAAAATCCGTAAATATAATGCTAGAACCATGAAACTTCGCACAGTAATTCTACGCATGCTCAGCTTTCCGAAACGCCATCAATCATAGTTTTGCGACGTCTGGTTTTCTTGCAATTCGATCTGGAAGATAGCAAAAATAAACGAAATATAGCTAAACTTTAAATGATCATAATTCCGAAATGGAGCGTCGCAGACACCTAAAACTTCGCACAGTAATTCTACGCATGACCAGCTTTCCAAAACGCCATCAATCATAGTTTTGCGACGTCTGGTTTTCTTGCAATTCGATCTGGAAGATAGCAAAACTTTAAACGCTCATAACTTCGTAAGGAGACGTCCTAGACCCCTAAAACTTTGCAAAATGAAAATCCGTAAATATAATGCTAGAACCATGAAACTTCGCACAGTAATTCTACGCATGCTCAGCTTTCCGAAACGCCATCAATCATATTTTTGCGACGTATGGTTTCCTTGCAATTCGATCTGGAAGATAGCAAAAATAAACGAAATATAGCTAAACTTTAAATGATCATAATTCCGAAATGGAGCGTCGCAGACACCTAAAACTTCGCACAGTAATTCTACGCATGATCAGCTTTCCAAAACGCCATCAATCATAGTTTTGCGACGTCTGGTTTTCTTGCAATTCGATCTGGAAGATAGCAAAACTTTAAACGCTCATAACTTCGTAAGGAGGCGTCCTAGACCCCTAAAACTTTGCAAAATGAAAATCCGTAAATATAATGCTAGAACCATGAAACTTCGCACAGTAATTCTACGCATGCTCAGCTTTCCGAAACGCCATCAATCATATTTTTGCGACGTATGGTTTTCTTGCAATTCGATCTGGAAGATAGCAAAAATAAACGAAATATAGCTAAACTTTAAATGATCATAATTCCGAAATGGAGCGTCGCAGACACCTAAAACTTCGCACAGTAATTCTACGCATGATCAGCTTTCCAAAACGCCATCAATCATATTTTTGCGACGTCTGGTTTCCTTGCAATTCGATCTGGAAGATAGCAAAAATAAACGAAATATAGCTAAACTTTAAATGATCATAATTCCGAAATGGAGCGTCGCAGACACCTAAAACTTCGCACAGTAATTCTACGCATGATCAGCTTTCCAAAACGCCATCAATCATATTTTTGCGACGTCTGGTTTTCTTGCAATTCGATCTGGAAGATAGCAAAACTTTAAACGCTCATAACTTCGTAAGGAGACGTCCTAGACCCCTAAAACTTTGCAAAATGAAAATCCGTAAATATAATGCTAGAACCATGAAACTTCGCACAGTAATTCTACGCATGCTCAGCTTTCCGAAACGCCATCAATCATAGTTTTGCGACGTCTGGTTTTCTTGCAATTCGATCTGGAAGATAGCAAAACTTTAAACGCTCATAACTTCGTAAGGAGACGTCCTAGACCCCTAAAACTTTGCAAAATGAAAATCCGTAAATATAATGCTAGAACCATGAAACTTCGCACAGTAATTCTACGCATGCTCAGCTTTCCGAAACGCCATCAATCATAGTTTTGCGACGTCTGGTTTTCTTGCAATTCGATCTGGAAGATAGCAAAAATAAACGAAATATAGCTAAACTTTAAATGATCATAATTCCGAAATGGAGCGTCGCAGACACCTAAAACTTCGCACAGTAATTCTACGCATGATCAGCTTTCCAAAACGCCATCAATCATAGTTTTGCGACGTCTGGTTTTCTTGCAATTCGATCTGGAAGATAGCAAAACTTTAAACGCTCATAACTTCGTAAGGAGACGTCCTAGACCCCTAAAACTTTGCAAAATGAAAATCCGTAAATATAATGCTAGAACCATGAAACTTCGCACAGTAATTCTACGCATGCTCAGCTTTCCGAAACGCCATCAATCATAGTTTTGCGACGTCTGGTTTTCTTGCAATTCGATCTGGAAGATAGCAAAAATAAACGAAATATAGCTAAACTTTAAATGATCATAATTCCGAAATGGAGCGTCGCAGACACCTAAAACTTCGCACAGTAATTCTACGCATGATCAGCTTTCCAAAACGCCATCAATCATAGTTTTGCGACGTCTGGTTTTCTTGCAATTCGATCTGGAAGATAGCAAAAATAAACGAAATATAGCTAAACTTTAAATCATCATAATTCCGAAATGGAGCGTCGCAGACACCTAAAACTTCGCACAGTAATTCTACGCATGATCAGCTTTCCAAAACGCCATCAATCATAGTTTTGCGACGTCTGGTTTTCTTGCAATTCGATCTGGAAGATAGCAAAAATAAACGAAATATAGCTAAACTTTAAATGATCATAATTCCGAAATGGAGCGTCGCAGACACCTAAAACTTCGCACAGTAATTCTACGCATGATCAGCTTTCCAAAACGCCATCAATCATAGTTTTGCGACGTCTGGTTTTCTTGCAATTCGATCTGGAAGATAGCAAAAATAAACGAAATATAGCTAAACTTTAAATGATCATAATTCCGAAATGGAGCGTCGCAGACACCTAAAACTTCGCACAGTAATTCTACGCATGATCAGCTTTCCAAAACGCCATCAATCATAGTTTTGCGACGTCTGGTTTTCTTGCAATTCGATCTGGAAGATAGCAAAAATAAACGAAATATAGCTAAACTTTAAATCATCATAATTCCGAAATGGAGCGTCGCAGACACCTAAAACTTCGCACAGTAATTCTACGCATGACCAGCTTTCCAAAACGCCATCAATCATAGTTTTGCGACGTCTGGTTTTCTTGCAATTCGATCTGGAAGATAGCAAAAATAAACGAAATATAGCTAAACTTTAAATGATCATAATTCCGAAATGGAGCGTCGCAGACACCTAAAACTTCGCACAGTAATTCTACGCATGATCAGCTTTCCAAAACGCCATCAATCATAGTTTTGCGACGTCTGGTTTTCTTGCAATTCGATCTGGAAGATAGCAAAAATAAACGAAATATAGCTAAACTTTAAATGATCATAATTCCGAAATGGAGCGTCGCAGACACCTAAAACTTCGCACAGTAATTCTACGCATGATCAGCTTTCCAAAACGCCATCAATCATAGTTTTGCGACGTCTGGTTTTCTTGCAATTCGATCTGGAAGATAGCAAAAATAAACGAAATATAGCTAAACTTTAAATCATCATAATTCCGAAATGGAGCGTCGCAGACACCTAAAACTTCGCACAGTAATTCTACGCATGACCAGCTTTCCAAAACGCCATCAATCATAGTTTTGCGACGTCTGGTTTTCTTGCAATTCGATCTGGAAGATAGCAAAAATAAACGAAATATAGCTAAACTTTAAATCATCATAATTCCGAAATGGAGCGTCGCAGACACCTAAAACTTCGCACAGTAATTCTACGCATGATCAGCTTTCCAAAACGCCATCAATCATAGTTTTGCGACGTCTGGTTTTCTTGCAATTCGATCTGGAAGATAGCAAAACTTTAAACGCTCATAACTTCGTAAGGAGACGTCCTAGACCCCTAAAACTTTGCAAAATGAAAATCCGTAAATATAATGCTAGAACCATGAAACTTCGCACAGTAATTCTACGCATGCTCAGCTTTCCGAAACGCCATCAATCATAGTTTTGCGACGTCTGGTTTTCTTGCAATTCGATCTGGAAGATAGCAAAAATAAACGAAATATAGCTAAACTTTAAATGATCATAATTCCGAAATGGAGCGTCGCAGACACCTAAAACTTCGCACAGTAATTCTACGCATGATCAGCTTTCCAAAACGCCATCAATCATAGTTTTGCGACGTCTGGTTTTCTTGCAATTCGATCTGGAAGATAGCAAAAATAAACGAAATATAGCTAAACTTTAAATGATCATAATTCCGAAATGGAGCGTCGCAGACACCTAAAACTTCGCACAGTAATTCTACGCATGATCAGCTTTCCAAAACGCCATCAATCATAGTTTTGCGACGTCTGGTTTTCTTGCAATTCGATCTGGAAGATAGCAAAAATAAACGAAATATAGCTAAACTTTAAATCATCATAATTCCGAAATGGAGCGTCGCAGACACCTAAAACTTCGCACAGTAATTCTACGCATGACCAGCTTTCCAAAACGCCATCAATCATAGTTTTGCGACGTCTGGTTTTCTTGCAATTCGATCTGGAAGATAGCAAAAATAAACGAAATATAGCTAAACTTTAAATCATCATAATTCCGAAATGGAGCGTCGCAGACACCTAAAACTTCGCACAGTAATTCTACGCATGATCAGCTTTCCAAAACGCCATCAATCATAGTTTTGCGACGTCTGGTTTTCTTGCAATTCGATCTGGAAGATAGCAAAAATAAACGAAATATAGCTAAACTTTAAATCATCATAATTCCGAAATGGAGCGTCGCAGACACCAAAAACTTCGCACAGTAATTCTACGCATGATCAGCTTTCCAAAACGCCATCAATCATAGTTTTGCGACGTCTGGTTTTCTTGCAATTCGATCTGGAAGATAGCAAAAATAAACGAAATATAGCTAAACTTTAAATGATCATAATTCCGAAATGGAGCGTCGCAGACACCTAAAACTTCGCACAGTAATTCTACGCATGATCAGCTTTCCAAAACGCCATCAATCATAGTTTTGCGACGTCTGGTTTTCTTGCAATTCGATCTGGAAGATAGCAAAAATAAACGAAATATAGCTAAACTTTAAATCATCATAATTCCGAAATGGAGCGTCGCAGACACCAAAAACTTCGCACAGTAATTCTACGCATGATCAGCTTTCCAAAACGCCATCAATCATAGTTTTGCGACGTCTGGTTTTCTTGCAATTCGATCTGGAAGATAGCAAAAATAAACGAAATATAGCTAAACTTTAAATCATCATAATTCCGAAATGGAGCGTCGCAGACACCAAAAACTTCGCACAGTAATTCTACGCATGATCAGCTTTCCAAAACGCCATCAATCATATTTTTGCGACGTCTGGTTTTCTTGCAATTCGATCTGGAAGATAGCAAAACTTTAAACGCTCATAACTTCGTAAGGAGACGTCCTAGACCCCTAAAACTTTGCAAAATGAAAATCCGTAAATATAATGCTAGAACCATGAAACTTCGCACAGTAATTCTACGCATGCTCAGCTTTCCGAAACGCCATCAATCATATTTTTGCGACGTCTGGTTTTCTTGCAATTCGATCTGGAAGATAGCAAAAATAAACGAAATATAGCTAAACTTTAAATGATCATAATTCCGAAATGGAGCGTCGCAGACACCTAAAACTTCGCACAGTAATTCTACGCATGATCAGCTTTCCAAAACGCCATCAATCATAGTTTTGCGACGTCTGGTTTTCTTGCAATTCGATCTGGAAGATAGCAAAAATAAACGAAATATAGCTAAACTTTAAATCATCATAATTCCGAAATGGAGCGTCGCAGACACCTAAAACTTCGCACAGTAATTCTACGCATGACCAGCTTTCCAAAACGCCATCAATCATAGTTTTGCGACGTCTGGTTTTCTTGCAATTCGATCTGGAAGATAGCAAAAATAAACGAAATATAGCTAAACTTTAAATCATCATAATTCCGAAATGGAGCGTCGCAGACACCTAAAACTTCGCACAGTAATTCTACGCATGATCAGCTTTCCAAAACGCCATCAATCATAGTTTTGCGACGTCTGGTTTTCTTGCAATTCGATCTGGAAGATAGCAAAAATAAACGAAATATAGCTAAACTTTAAATCATCATAATTCCGAAATGGAGCGTCGCAGACACCAAAAACTTCGCACAGTAATTCTACGCATGATCAGCTTTCCAAAACGCCATCAATCATAGTTTTGCGACGTCTGGTTTTCTTGCAATTCGATCTGGAAGATAGCAAAAATAAACGAAATATAGCTAAACTTTAAATCATCATAATTCCGAAATGGAGCGTCGCAGACACCAAAAACTTCGCACAGTAATTCTACGCATGATCAGCTTTCCAAAACGCCATCAATCATATTTTTGCGACGTCTGGTTTTCTTGCAATTCGATCTGGAAGATAGCAAAACTTTAAACGCTCATAACTTCGTAAGGAGACGTCCTAGACCCCTAAAACTTTGCAAAATGAAAATCCGTAAATATAATGCTAGAACCATGAAACTTCGCACAGTAATTCTACGCATGCTCAGCTTTCCGAAACGCCATCAATCATATTTTTGCGACGTCTGGTTTTCTTGCAATTCGATCTGGAAGATAGCAAAAATAAACGAAATATAGCTAAACTTTAAATGATCATAATTCCGAAATGGAGCGTCGCAGACACCTAAAACTTCGCACAGTAATTCTACGCATGATCAGCTTTCCAAAACGCAAACAATCATAGTTTTGCGACGTCTGGTTTTCTTGCAATTCGATCTGGAAGATAGCAAAAATAAACGAAATATAGCTAAACTTTAAATGATCATAATTCCGAAATGGAGCGTCGCAGACACCTAAAACTTCGCACAGTAATTCTACGCATGATCAGCTTTCCAAAACGCCATCAATCATAGTTTTGCGACGTCTGGTTTTCTTGCAATTCGATCTGGAAGATAGCAAAACTTTAAACGCTCATAACTTCGTAAGGAGACGTCCTAGACCCCTAAAACTTTGCAAAATGAAAATCCGTAAATATAATGCTAGAACCATGAAACTTCGCACAGTAATTCTACGCATGCTCAGCTTTCCGAAACGCCATCAATCATATTTTTGCGACGTCTGGTTTCCTTGCAATTCGATCTGGAAGATAGCAAAAATAAACGAAATATAGCTAAACTTTAAATGATCATAATTCCGTCGCAGACACCTAAAACTTCGCACAGTAATTCTACGCATGATCAGCTTTCCAAAACGCCATCAATCATAGTTTTGCGACGTCTGGTTTTCTTGCAATTCGATCTGGAAGATAGCAAAAATAAACGAAATATAGCTAAACTTTAAATCATCATAATTCCGAAATGGAGCGTCGCAGACACCTAAAACTTCGCACAGTAATTCTACGCATGATCAGCTTTCCAAAACGCCATCAATCATAGTTTTGCGACGTCTGGTTTTCTTGCAATTCGATCTGGAAGATAGAAAAACTTTAAACGCTCATAACTTCGTAAGGAGACGTCCTAGACCCCTAAAACTTTGCAAAATGAAAATCCGTAAATATAATGCTAGAACCATGAAACTTCGCACAGTAATTCTACGCATGCTCAGCTTTCCGAAACGCCATCAATCATATTTTTGCGACGTCTGGTTTCCTTGCAATTCGATCTGGAAGATAGCAAAAATAAACGAAATATAGCTAAACTTTAAATGATCATAATTCCGAAATGGAGCGTCGCAGACACCTAAAACTTCGCACAGTAATTCTACGCATGATCAGCTTTCCAAAACGCCATCAATCATAGTTTTGCGACGTCTGGTTTTCTTGCAATTCGATCTGGAAGATAGCAAAAATAAACGAAATATAGCTAAACTTTAAATCATCATAATTCCGAAATGGAGCGTCGCAGACACCAAAAACTTCGCACAGTAATTCTACGCATGATCAGCTTTCCAAAACGCCATCAATCATAGTTTTGCGACGTCTGGTTTTCTTGCAATTCGATCTGGAAGATAGCAAAAATAAACGAAATATAGCTAAACTTTAAATCATCATAATTCCGAAATGGAGCGTCGCAGACACCAAAAACTTCGCACAGTAATTCTACGCATGATCAGCTTTCCAAAACGCCATCAATCATATTTTTGCGACGTCTGGTTTTCTTGCAATTCGATCTGGAAGATAGCAAAACTTTAAACGCTCATAACTTCGTAAGGAGACGTCCTAGACCCCTAAAACTTTGCAAAATGAAAATCCGTAAATATAATGCTAGAACCATGAAACTTCGCACAGTAATTCTACGCATGCTCAGCTTTCCGAAACGCCATCAATCATATTTTTGCGACGTCTGGTTTTCTTGCAATTCGATCTGGAAGATAGCAAAAATAAACGAAATATAGCTAAACTTTAAATGATCATAATTCCGAAATGGAGCGTCGCAGACACCTAAAACTTCGCACAGTAATTCTACGCATGATCAGCTTTCCAAAACGCAAACAATCATAGTTTTGCGACGTCTGGTTTTCTTGCAATTCGATCTGGAAGATAGCAAAAATAAACGAAATATAGCTAAACTTTAAATGATCATAATTCCGAAATGGAGCGTCGCAGACACCTAAAACTTCGCACAGTAATTCTACGCATGATCAGCTTTCCAAAACGCCATCAATCATAGTTTTGCGACGTCTGGTTTTCTTGCAATTCGATCTGGAAGATAGCAAAACTTTAAACGCTCATAACTTCGTAAGGAGACGTCCTAGACCCCTAAAACTTTGCAAAATGAAAATCCGTAAATATAATGCTAGAACCATGAAACTTCGCACAGTAATTCTACGCATGCTCAGCTTTCCGAAACGCCATCAATCATATTTTTGCGACGTCTGGTTTCCTTGCAATTCGATCTGGAAGATAGCAAAAATAAACGAAATATAGCTAAACTTTAAATGATCATAATTCCGTCGCAGACACCTAAAACTTCGCACAGTAATTCTACGCATGATCAGCTTTCCAAAACGCCATCAATCATAGTTTTGCGACGTCTGGTTTTCTTGCAATTCGATCTGGAAGATAGCAAAAATAAACGAAATATAGCTAAACTTTAAATCATCATAATTCCGAAATGGAGCGTCGCAGACACCTAAAACTTCGCACAGTAATTCTACGCATGATCAGCTTTCCAAAACGCCATCAATCATAGTTTTGCGACGTCTGGTTTTCTTGCAATTCGATCTGGAAGATAGAAAAACTTTAAACGCTCATAACTTCGTAAGGAGACGTCCTAGACCCCTAAAACTTTGCAAAATGAAAATCCGTAAATATAATGCTAGAACCATGAAACTTCGCACAGTAATTCTACGCATGCTCAGCTTTCCGAAACGCCATCAATCATATTTTTGCGACGTCTGGTTTCCTTGCAATTCGATCTGGAAGATAGCAAAAATAAACGAAATATAG
Source organism: Myopa tessellatipennis (assembly GCA_943737955.2). Taxonomy (NCBI): domain Eukaryota; kingdom Metazoa; phylum Arthropoda; class Insecta; order Diptera; family Conopidae; genus Myopa; species Myopa tessellatipennis. Next base: position 59,507,499 of record OX031314.1, on the reverse strand, counting down.
CTAAACTTTAAATGATCATAATTCCGAAATGGAGCGTCGCAGACACCTAAAACTTCGCACAGTAATTCTACGCATGATCAGCTTTCCAAAACGCCATCAATCATAGTTTTGCGACGTCTGGTTTTCTTGCAATTCGATCTGGAAGATAGCAAAACTTTAAACGCTCATAACTTCGTAAGGAGACGTCCTAGACCCCTAAAACTTTGCAAAATGAAAATCCGTAAATATAATGCTAGAACCATGAAACTTCGCACAGTAATTCTACGCATGCTCAGCTTTCCGAAACGCCATCAATCATATTTTTGCGACGTCTGGTTTCCTTGCAATTCGATCTGGAAGATAGCAAAAATAAACGAAATATAGCTAAACTTTAAATGATCATAATTCCGTCGCAGACACCTAAAACTTCGCACAGTAATTCTACGCATGATCAGCTTTCCAAAACGCCATCAATCATATTTTTGCGACGTCTGGTTTTCTTGCAATTCGATCTGGAAGATAGCAAAAATAAACGAAATATAGCTAAACTTTAAATCATCATAATTCCGAAATGGAGCGTCGCAGACACCTAAAACTTCGCACAGTAATTCTACGCATGATCAGCTTTCCAAAACGCCATCAATCATAGTTTTGCGACGTCTGGTTTTCTTGCAATTCGATCTGGAAGATAGCAAAACTTTAAACGCTCATAACTTCGTAAGGAGACGTCCTAGACCCCTAAAACTTTGCAAAATGAAAATCCGTAAATATAATGCTAGAACCATGAAACTTCGCACAGTAATTCTACGCATGATCAGCTTTCCAAAACGCCATCAATCATAGTTTTGCGACGTCTGGTTTTCTTGCAATTCGATCTGGAAGATAGCAAAACTTTAAACGCTCATAACTTCGTAAGGAGACGTCCTAGACCCCTAAAACTTTGCAAAATGAAAATCCGTAAATATAATGCTAGAACCATGAAACTTCGCACAGTAATTCTACGCATGCTCAGCTTTCCGAAACGCCATCAATCATATTTTTGCGACGTCTGGTTTCCTTGCAATTCGATCTGGAAGATAGCAAAAATAAACGAAATATAGCTAAACTTTAAATGATCATAATTCCGAAATGGAGCGTCGCAGACACCTAAAACTTCGCACAGTAATTCTACGCATGATCAGCTTTCCAAAACGCCATCAATCATAGTTTTGCGACGTCTGGTTTTCTTGCAATTCGATCTGGAAGATAGCAAAACTTTAAACGCTCATAACTTCGTAAGGAGACGTCCTAGACCCCTAAAACTTTGCAAAATGAAAATCCGTAGTTTTGCGACGTCTGGTTTTCTTGCAATTCGATCTGGAAGATAGCAAAAATAAACGAAATATAGCTAAACTTTAAATGATCATAATTCCGAAATGGAGCGTCGCAGACACCTAAAACTTCGCACAGTAATTCTACGCATGACCAGCTTTCCAAAACGCCATCAATCATAGTTTTGCGACGTCTGGTTTTCTTGCAATTCGATCTGGAAGATAGCAAAACTTTAAACGCTCATAACTTCGTAAGGAGACGTCCTAGACCCCTAAAACTTTGCAAAATGAAAATCCGTAAATATAATGCTAGAACCATGAAACTTCGCACAGTAATTCTACGCATGCTCAGCTTTCCGAAACGCCATCAATCATAGTTTTGCGACGTCTGGTTTTCTTGCAATTCGATCTGGAAGATAGCAAAAATAAACGAAATATAGCTAAACTTTAAATGATCATAATTCCGAAATGGAGCGTCGCAGACACCTAAAACTTCGCACAGTAATTCTACGCATGATCAGCTTTCCAAAACGCCATCAATCATAGTTTTGCGACGTCTGGTTTTCTTGCAATTCGATCTGGAAGATAGCAAAAATAAACGAAATATAGCTAAACTTTAAATGATCATAATTCCGAAATGGAGCGTCGCAGACACCTAAAACTTCGCACAGTAATTCTACGCATGATCAGCTTTCCAAAACGCCATCAATCATAGTTTTGCGACGTCTGGTTTTCTTGCAATTCGATCTGGAAGATAGCAAAAATAAACGAAATATAGCTAAACTTTAAATCATCATAATTCCGAAATGGAGCGTCGCAGACACCAAAAACTTCGCACAGTAATTCTACGCATGATCAGCTTTCCAAAACGCCATCAATCATAGTTTTGCGACGTCTGGTTTTCTTGCAATTCGATCTGGAAGATAGCAAAAATAAACGAAATATAGCTAAACTTTAAATGATCATAATTCCGAAATGGAGCGTCGCAGACACCTAAAACTTCGCACAGTAATTCTACGCATGATCAGCTTTCCAAAACGCCATCAATCATAGTTTTGCGACGTCTGGTTTTCTTGCAATTCGATCTGGAAGATAGCAAAAATAAACGAAATATAGCTAAACTTTAAATGATCATAATTCCGAAATGGAGCGTCGCAGACACCTAAAACTTCGCACAGTAATTCTACGCATGATCAGCTTTCCAAAACGCCATCAATCATAGTTTTGCGACGTCTGGTTTTCTTGCAATTCGATCTGGAAGATAGCAAAAATAAACGAAATATAGCTAAACTTTAAATCATCATAATTCCGAAATGGAGCGTCGCAGACACCAAAAACTTCGCACAGTAATTCTACGCATGATCAGCTTTCCAAAACGCCATCAATCATAGTTTTGCGACGTCTGGTTTTCTTGCAATTCGATCTGGAAGATAGCAAAAATAAACGAAATATAGCTAAACTTTAAATCATCATAATTCCGAAATGGAGCGTCGCAGACACCAAAAACTTCGCACAGTAATTCTACGCATGATCAGCTTTCCAAAACGCCATCAATCATAGTTTTGCGACGTCTGGTTTTCTTGCAATTCGATCTGGAAGATAGCAAAAATAAACGAAATATAGCTAAACTTTAAATGATCATAATTCCGAAATGGAGCGTCGCAGACACCTAAAACTTCGCACAGTAATTCTACGCATGACCAGCTTTCCAAAACGCCATCAATCATAGTTTTGCGACGTCTGGTTTTCTTGCAATTCGATCTGGAAGATAGCAAAACTTTAAACGCTCATAACTTCGTAAGGAGACGTCCTAGACCCCTAAAACTTTGCAAAATGAAAATCCGTAAATATAATGCTAGAACCATGAAACTTCGCACAGTAATTCTACGCATGCTCAGCTTTCCGAAACGCCATCAATCATAGTTTTGCGACGTCTGGTTTTCTTGCAATTCGATCTGGAAGATAGCAAAAATAAACGAAATATAGCTAAACTTTAAATGATCATAATTCCGAAATGGAGCGTCGCAGACACCTAAAACTTCGCACAGTAATTCTACGCATGATCAGCTTTCCAAAACGCCATCAATCATAGTTTTGCGACGTCTGGTTTTCTTGCAATTCGATCTGGAAGATAGCAAAAATAAACGAAATATAGCTAAACTTTAAATCATCATAATTCCGAAATGGAGCGTCGCAGACACCAAAAACTTCGCACAGTAATTCTACGCATGATCAGCTTTCCAAAACGCCATCAATCATAGTTTTGCGACGTCTGGTTTTCTTGCAATTCGATCTGGAAGATAGCAAAAATAAACGAAATATAGCTAAACTTTAAATGATCATAATTCCGAAATGGAGCGTCGCAGACACCTAAAACTTCGCACAGTAATTCTACGCATGATCAGCTTTCCAAAACGCCATCAATCATAGTTTTGCGACGTCTGGTTTTCTTGCAATTCGATCTGGAAGATAGCAAAAATAAACGAAATATAGCTAAACTTTAAATGATCATAATTCCGAAATGGAGCGTCGCAGACACCTAAAACTTCGCACAGTAATTCTACGCATGATCAGCTTTCCAAAACGCCATCAATCATAGTTTTGCGACGTCTGGTTTTCTTGCAATTCGATCTGGAAGATAGCAAAAATAAACGAAATATAGCTAAACTTTAAATCATCATAATTCCGAAATGGAGCGTCGCAGACACCAAAAACTTCGCACAGTAATTCTACGCATGATCAGCTTTCCAAAACGCCATCAATCATAGTTTTGCGACGTCTGGTTTTCTTGCAATTCGATCTGGAAGATAGCAAAAATAAACGAAATATAGCTAAACTTTAAATGATCATAATTCCGAAATGGAGCGTCGCAGACACCTAAAACTTCGCACAGTAATTCTACGCATGATCAGCTTTCCAAAACGCCATCAATCATAGTTTTGCGACGTCTGGTTTTCTTGCAATTCGATCTGGAAGATAGCAAAAATAAACGAAATATAGCTAAACTTTAAATGATCATAATTCCGAAATGGAGCGTCGCAGACACCTAAAACTTCGCACAGTAATTCTACGCATGATCAGCTTTCCAAAACGCCATCAATCATAGTTTTGCGACGTCTGGTTTTCTTGCAATTCGATCTGGAAGATAGCAAAAATAAACGAAATATAGCTAAACTTTAAATGATCATAATTCCGAAATGGAGCGTCGCAGACACCAAAAACTTCGCACAGTAATTCTACGCATGATCAGCTTTCCAAAACGCCATCAATCATAGTTTTGCGACGTCTGGTTTTCTTGCAATTCGATCTGGAAGATAGCAAAAATAAACGAAATATAGCTAAACTTTAAATCATCATAATTCCGAAATGGAGCGTCGCAGACACCAAAAACTTCGCACAGTAATTCTACGCATGATCAGCTTTCCAAAACGCCATCAATCATAGTTTTGCGACGTCTGGTTTTCTTGCAATTCGATCTGGAAGATAGCAAAAATAAACGAAATATAGCTAAACTTTAAATGATCATAATTCCGAAATGGAGCGTCGCAGACACCTAAAACTTCGCACAGTAATTCTACGCATGATCAGCTTTCCAAAACGCCATCAATCATAGTTTTGCGACGTCTGGTTTTCTTGCAATTCGATCTGGAAGATAGCAAAAATAAACGAAATATAGCTAAACTTTAAATCATCATAATTCCGAAATGGAGCGTCGCAGACACCAAAAACTTCGCACAGTAATTCTACGCATGATCAGCTTTCCAAAACGCCATCAATCATAGTTTTGCGACGTCTGGTTTTCTTGCAATTCGATCTGGAAGATAGCAAAAATAAACGAAATATAGCTAAACTTTAAATGATCATAATTCCGAAATGGAGCGTCGCAGACACCAAAAACTTCGCACAGTAATTCTACGCATGATCAGCTTTCCAAAACGCCATCAATCATAGTTTTGCGACGTCTGGTTTTCTTGCAATTCGATCTGGAAGATAGCAAAAATAAACGAAATATAGCTAAACTTTAAATGATCATAATTCCGAAATGGAGCGTCGCAGACACCTAAAACTTCGCACAGTAATTCTACGCATGATCAGCTTTCCAAAACGCCATCAATCATAGTTTTGCGACGTCTGGTTTTCTTGCAATTCGATCTGGAAGATAGCAAAAATAAACGAAATATAGCTAAACTTTAAATGATCATAATTCCGAAATGGAGCGTCGCAGACACCAAAAACTTCGCACAGTAATTCTACGCATGATCAGCTTTCCAAAACGCCATCAATCATAGTTTTGCGACGTCTGGTTTTCTTGCAATTCGATCTGGAAGATAGCAAAAATAAACGAAATATAGCTAAACTTTAAATCATCATAATTCCGAAATGGAGCGTCGCAGACACCAAAAACTTCGCACAGTAATTCTACGCATGATCAGCTTTCCAAAACGCCATCAATCATAGTTTTGCGACGTCTGGTTTTCTTGCAATTCGATCTGGAAGATAGCAAAAATAAACGAAATATAGCTAAACTTTAAATCATCATAATTCCGAAATGGAGCGTCGCAGACACCTAAAACTTCGCACAGTAATTCTACGCATGATCAGCTTTCCAAAACGCCATCAATCATAGTTTTGCGACGTCTGGTTTTCTTGCAATTCGATCTGGAAGATAGCAAAAATAAACGAAATATAGCTAAACTTTAAATCATCATAATTCCGAAATGGAGCGTCGCAGACACCAAAAACTTCGCACAGTAATTCTACGCATGATCAGCTTTCCAAAACGCCATCAATCATATTTTTGCGACGTCTGGTTTTCTTGCAATTCGATCTGGAAGATAGCAAAAATAAACGAAATATAGCTAAACTTTAAATGATCATAATTCCGAAATGGAGCGTCGCAGACACCTAAAACTTCGCACAGTAATTCTACGCATGATCAGCTTTCCAAAACGCCATCAATCATAGTTTTGCGACGTCTGGTTTTCTTGCAATTCGATCTGGAAGATAGCAAAACTTTAAACGCTCATAACTTCGTAAGGAGACGTCCTAGACCCCTAAAACTTTGCAAAATGAAAATCCGTAAATATAATGCTAGAACCATGAAACTTCGCACAGTAATTCTACGCATGCTCAGCTTTCCGAAACGCCATCAATCATATTTTTGCGACGTCTGGTTTCCTTGCAATTCGATCTGGAAGATAGCAAAAATAAACGAAATATAGCTAAACTTTAAATGATCATAATTCCGAAATGGAGCGTCGCAGACACCTAAAACTTCGCACAGTAATTCTACGCATGATCAGCTTTCCAAAACGCCATCAATCATAGTTTTGCGACGTCTGGTTTTCTTGCAATTCGATCTGGAAGATAGCAAAAATAAACGAAATATAGCTAAACTTTAAATCATCATAATTCCGAAATGGAGCGTCGCAGACACCTAAAACTTCGCACAGTAATTCTACGCATGATCAGCTTTCCAAAACGCAAACAATCATAGTTTTGCGACGTCTGGTTTTCTTGCAATTCGATCTGGAAGATAGCAAAAATAAACGAAATATAGCTAAACTTTAAATGATCATAATTCCGAAATGGAGCGTCGCAGACACCTAAAACTTCGCACAGTAATTCTACGCATGATCAGCTTTCCAAAACGCCATCAATCATAGTTTTGCGACGTCTGGTTTTCTTGCAATTCGATCTGGAAGATAGCAAAACTTTAAACGCTCATAACTTCGTAAGGAGACGTCCTAGACCCCTAAAACTTTGCAAAATGAAAATCCGTAAATATAATGCTAGAACCATGAAACTTCGCACAGTAATTCTACGCATGCTCAGCTTTCCGAAACGCCATCAATCATATTTTTGCGACGTCTGGTTTCCTTGCAATTCGATCTGGAAGATAGCAAAAATAAACGAAATATAGCTAAACTTTAAATGATCATAATTCCGTCGCAGACACCTAAAACTTCGCACAGTAATTCTACGCATGATCAGCTTTCCAAAACGCCATCAATCATAGTTTTGCGACGTCTGGTTTTCTTGCAATTCGATCTGGAAGATAGCAAAAATAAACGAAATATAGCTAAACTTTAAATCATCATAATTCCGAAATGGAGCGTCGCAGACACCTAAAACTTCGCACAGTAATTCTACGCATGATCAGCTTTCCAAAACGCCATCAATCATATTTTTGCGACGTCTGGTTTTCTTGCAATTCGATCTGGAAGATAGCAAAACTTTAAACGCTCATAACTTCGTAAGGAGACGTCCTAGACCCGTAAAACTTTGCAAAATGAAAATCCGTAAATATAATGCTAGAACCATGAAACTTCGCACAGTAATTCTACGCATGATCAGCTTTCCAAAACGCCATCAATCATATTTTTGCGACGTCTGGTTTTCTTGCAATTCGATCTGGAAGATAGCAAAAATAAACGAAATATAGCTAAACTGATCATAATTCCGAAATGGAGCGTCGCAGACACCTAAAACTTCGCACAGTAATTCTACGCATGATCAGCTTTCCAAAACGCCATCAATCATAGTTTTGCGACGTCTGGTTTTCTTGCAATTCGATCTGGAAGATAGCAAAACTTTAAACGCTCATAACTTCGTAAGGAGACGTCCTAGACCCCTAAAACTTTGCAAAATGAAAATCCGTAAATATAATGCTAGAACCATGAAACTTCGCACAGTAATTCTACGCATGCTCAGCTTTCCGAAACGCCATCAATCATATTTTTGCGACGTCTGGTTTCCTTGCAATTCGATCTGGAAGATAGCAAAAATAAACGAAATATAGCTAAACTTTAAATGATCATAATTCCGAAATGGAGCGTCGCAGACACCTAAAACTTCGCACAGTAATTCTACGCATGATCAGCTTTCCAAAACGCCATCAATCATAGTTTTGCGACGTCTGGTTTTCTTGCAATTCGATCTGGAAGATAGCAAAAATAAACGAAATATAGCTAAACTTTAAATCATCATAATTCCGAAATGGAGCGTCGCAGACACCTAAAACTTCGCACAGTAATTCTACGCATGATCAGCTTTCCAAAACGCCATCAATCATATTTTTGCGACGTCTGGTTTTCTTGCAATTCGATCTGGAAGATAGCAAAACTTTAAACGCTCATAACTTCGTAAGGAGACGTCCTAGACCCGTAAAACTTTGCAAAATGAAAATCCGTAAATATAATGCTAGAACCATGAAACTTCGCACAGTAATTCTACGCATGATCAGCTTTCCAAAACGCCATCAATCATATTTTTGCGACGTCTGGTTTTCTTGCAATTCGATCTGGAAGATAGCAAAAATAAACGAAATATAGCTAAACTGATCATAATTCCGAAATGGAGCGTCGCAGACACCTAAAACTTCGCACAGTAATTCTACGCATGATCAGCTTTCCAAAACGCCATCAATCATAGTTTTGCGACGTCTGGTTTTCTTGCAATTCGATCTGGAAGATAGCAAAACTTTAAACGCTCATAACTTCGTAAGGAGACGTCCTAGACCCCTAAAACTTTGCAAAATGAAAATCCGTAAATATAATGCTAGAACCATGAAACTTCGCACAGTAATTCTACGCATGCTCAGCTTTCCGAAACGCCATCAATCATATTTTTGCGACGTCTGGTTTCCTTGCAATTCGATCTGGAAGATAGCAAAAATAAACGAAATATAGCTAAACTTTAAATGATCATAATTCCGAAATGGAGCGTCGCAGACACCAAAAACTTCGCACAGTAATTCTACGCATGATCAGCTTTCCAAAACGCCATCAATCATAGTTTTGCGACGTCTGGTTTTCTTGCAATTCGATCTGGAAGATAGCAAAAATAAACGAAATATAGCTAAACTTTAAATCATCATAATTCCGAAATGGAGCGTCGCAGACACCAAAAACTTCGCACAGTAATTCTACGCATGATCAGCTTTCCAAAACGCCATCAATCATAGTTTTGCGACGTCTGGTTTTCTTGCAATTCGATCTGGAAGATAGCAAAAATAAACGAAATATAGCTAAACTTTAAATGATCATAATTCCGAAATGGAGCGTCGCAGACACCTAAAACTTCGCACAGTAATTCTACGCATGATCAGCTTTCCAAAACGCCATCAATCATAGTTTTGCGACGTCTGGTTTTCTTGCAATTCGATCTGGAAGATAGCAAAAATAAACGAAATATAGCTAAACTTTAAATGATCATAATTCCGAAATGGAGCGTCGCAGACACCTAAAACTTCGCACAGTAATTCTACGCATGATCAGCTTTCCAAAACGCCATCAATCATAGTTTTGCGACGTCTGGTTTTCTTGCAATTCGATCTGGAAGATAGCAAAAATAAACGAAATATAGCTAAACTTTAAATCATCATAATTCCGAAATGGAGCGTCGCAGACACCAAAAACTTCGCACAGTAATTCTACGCATGATCAGCTTTCCAAAACGCCATCAATCATAGTTTTGCGACGTCTGGTTTTCTTGCAATTCGATCTGGAAGATAGCAAAAATAAACGAAATATAGCTAAACTTTAAATGATCATAATTCCGAAATGGAGCGTCGCAGACACCTAAAACTTCGCACAGTAATTCTACGCATGATCAGCTTTCCAAAACGCCATCAATCATAGTTTTGCGACGTCTGGTTTTCTTGCAATTCGATCTGGAAGATAGCAAAAATAAACGAAATATAGCTAAACTTTAAATCATCATAATTCCGAAATGGAGCGTCGCAGACACCAAAAACTTCGCACAGTAATTCTACGCATGATCAGCTTTCCAAAACGCCATCAATCATAGTTTTGCGACGTCTGGTTTTCTTGCAATTCGATCTGGAAGATAGCAAAAATAAACGAAATATAGCTAAACTTTAAATCATCATAATTCCGAAATGGAGCGTCGCAGACACCTAAAACTTCGCACAGTAATTCTACGCATGATCAGCTTTCCAAAACGCCATCAATCATAGTTTTGCGACGTCTGGTTTTCTTGCAATTCGATCTGGAAGATAGCAAAAATAAACGAAATATAGCTAAACTTTAAATGATCATAATTCCGAAATGGAGCGTCGCAGACACCTAAAACTTCGCACAGTAATTCTACGCATGATCAGCTTTCCAAAACGCCATCAATCATAGTTTTGCGACGTCTGGTTTTCTTGCAATTCGATCTGGAAGATAGCAAAAATAAACGAAATATAGCTAAACTTTAAATCATCATAATTCCGAAATGGAGCGTCGCAGACACCAAAAACTTCGCACAGTAATTCTACGCATGATCAGCTTTCCAAAACGCCATCAATCATAGTTTTGCGACGTCTGGTTTTCTTGCAATTCGATCTGGAAGATAGCAAAAATAAACGAAATATAGCTAAACTTTAAATGATCATAATTCCGAAATGGAGCGTCGCAGACACCTAAAACTTCGCACAGTAATTCTACGCATGATCAGCTTTCCAAAACGCCATCAATCATAGTTTTGCGACGTCTGGTTTTCTTGCAATTCGATCTGGAAGATAGCAAAAATAAACGAAATATAGCTAAACTTTAAATCATCATAATTCCGAAATGGAGCGTCGCAGACACCAAAAACTTCGCACAGTAATTCTACGCATGATCAGCTTTCCAAAACGCCATCAATCATAGTTTTGCGACGTCTGGTTTTCTTGCAATTCGATCTGGAAGATAGCAAAAATAAACGAAATATAGCTAAACTTTAAATCATCATAATTCCGAAATGGAGCGTCGCAGACACCTAAAACTTCGCACAGTAATTCTACGCATGATCAGCTTTCCAAAACGCCATCAATCATAGTTTTGCGACGTCTGGTTTTCTTGCAATTCGATCTGGAAGATAGCAAAAATAAACGAAATATAGCTAAACTTTAAATCATCATAATTCCGAAATGGAGCGTCGCAGACACCTAAAACTTCGCACAGTAATTCTACGCATGATCAGCTTTCCAAAACGCCATCAATCATAGTTTTGCGACGTCTGGTTTTCTTGCAATTCGATCTGGAAGATAGCAAAAATAAACGAAATATAGCTAAACTTTAAATCATCATAATTCCGAAATGGAGCGTCGCAGACACCAAAAACTTCGCACAGTAATTCTACGCATGATCAGCTTTCCAAAACGCCATCAATCATAGTTTTGCGACGTCTGGTTTTCTTGCAATTCGATCTGGAAGATAGCAAAAATAAACGAAATATAGCTAAACTTTAAATCATCATAATTCCGAAATGGAGCGTCGCAGACACCTAAAACTTCGCACAGTAATTCTACGCATGATCAGCTTTCCAAAACGCCATCAATCATAGTTTTGCGACGTCTGGTTTTCTTGCAATTCGATCTGGAAGATAGCAAAAATAAACGAAATATAGCTAAACTTTAAATCATCATAATTCCGAAATGGAGCGTCGCAGACACCTAAAACTTCGCACAGTAATTCTACGCATGATCAGCTTTCCAAAACGCCATCAATCATAGTTTTGCGACGTCTGGTTTTCTTGCAATTCGATCTGGAAGATAGCAAAAATAAACGAAATATAGCTAAACTTTAAATCATCATAATTCCGAAATGGAGCGTCGCAGACACCTAAAACTTCGCACAGTAATTCTACGCATGATCAGCTTTCCAAAACGCCATCAATCATAGTTTTGCGACGTCTGGTTTTCTTGCAATTCGATCTGGAAGATAGCAAAAATAAACGAAATATAGCTAAACTTTAAATCATCATAATTCCGAAATGGAGCGTCGCAGACACCAAAAACTTCGCACAGTAATTCTACGCATGATCAGCTTTCCAAAACGCCATCAATCATATTTTTGCGACGTCTGGTTTTCTTGCAATTCGATCTGGAAGATAGCAAAAATAAACGAAATATAGCTAAACTTTAAATGATCATAATTCCGAAATGGAGCGTCGCAGACACCTAAAACTTCGCACAGTAATTCTACGCATGATCAGCTTTCCAAAACGCCATCAATCATAGTTTTGCGACGTCTGGTTTTCTTGCAATTCGATCTGGAAGATAGCAAAACTTTAAACGCTCATAACTTCGTAAGGAGACGTCCTAGACCCCTAAAACTTTGCAAAATGAAAATCCGTAAATATAATGCTAGAACCATGAAACTTCGCACAGTAATTCTACGCATGCTCAGCTTTCCGAAACGCCATCAATCATATTTTTGCGACGTCTGGTTTCCTTGCAATTCGATCTGGAAGATAGCAAAAATAAACGAAATATAGCTAAACTTTAAATGATCATAATTCCGAAATGGAGCGTCGCAGACACCTAAAACTTCGCACAGTAATTCTACGCATGATCAGCTTTCCAAAACGCCATCAATCATAGTTTTGCGACGTCTGGTTTTCTTGCAATTCGATCTGGAAGATAGCAAAAATAAACGAAATATAGCTAAACTTTAAATCATCATAATTCCGAAATGGAGCGTCGCAGACACCTAAAACTTCGCACAGTAATTCTACGCATGATCAGCTTTCCAAAACGCAAACAATCATAGTTTTGCGACGTCTGGTTTTCTTGCAATTCGATCTGGAAGATAGCAAAAATAAACGAAATATAGCTAAACTTTAAATGATCATAATTCCGAAATGGAGCGTCGCAGACACCTAAAACTTCGCACAGTAATTCTACGCATGATCAGCTTTCCAAAACGCCATCAATCATAGTTTTGCGACGTCTGGTTTTCTTGCAATTCGATCTGGAAGATAGCAAAAATAAACGAAATATAGCTAAACTTTAAATCATCATAATTCCGAAATGGAGCGTCGCAGACACCAAAAACTTCGCACAGTAATTCTACGCATGATCAGCTTTCCAAAACGCCATCAATCATAGTTTTGCGACGTCTGGTTTTCTTGCAATTCGATCTGGAAGATAGCAAAAATAAACGAAATATAGCTAAACTTTAAATGATCATAATTCCGAAATGGAGCGTCGCAGACACCTAAAACTTCGCACAGTAATTCTACGCATGATCAGCTTTCCAAAACGCCATCAATCATAGTTTTGCGACGTCTGGTTTTCTTGCAATTCGATCTGGAAGATAGCAAAAATAAACGAAATATAGCTAAACTTTAAATCATCATAATTCCGAAATGGAGCGTCGCAGACACCAAAAACTTCGCACAGTAATTCTACGCATGATCAGCTTTCCAAAACGCCATCAATCATAGTTTTGCGACGTCTGGTTTTCTTGCAATTCGATCTGGAAGATAGCAAAAATAAACGAAATATAGCTAAACTTTAAATCATCATAATTCCGAAATGGAGCGTCGCAGACACCTAAAACTTCGCACAGTAATTCTACGCATGATCAGCTTTCCAAAACGCCATCAATCATAGTTTTGCGACGTCTGGTTTTCTTGCAATTCGATCTGGAAGATAGCAAAAATAAACGAAATATAGCTAAACTTTAAATCATCATAATTCCGAAATGGAGCGTCGCAGACACCTAAAACTTCGCACAGTAATTCTACGCATGATCAGCTTTCCAAAACGCCATCAATCATAGTTTTGCGACGTCTGGTTTTCTTGCAATTCGATCTGGAAGATAGCAAAAATAAACGAAATATAGCTAAACTTTAAATCATCATAATTCCGAAATGGAGCGTCGCAGACACCAAAAACTTCGCACAGTAATTCTACGCATGATCAGCTTTCCAAAACGCCATCAATCATAGTTTTGCGACGTCTGGTTTTCTTGCAATTCGATCTGGAAGATAGCAAAAATAAACGAAATATAGCTAAACTTTAAATCATCATAATTCCGAAATGGAGCGTCGCAGACACCTAAAACTTCGCACAGTAATTCTACGCATGATCAGCTTTCCAAAACGCCATCAATCATAGTTTTGCGACGTCTGGTTTTCTTGCAATTCGATCTGGAAGATAGCAAAAATAAACGAAATATAGCTAAACTTTAAATCATCATAATTCCGAAATGGAGCGTCGCAGACACCTAAAACTTCGCACAGTAATTCTACGCATGATCAGCTTTCCAAAACGCCATCAATCATAGTTTTGCGACGTCTGGTTTTCTTGCAATTCGATCTGGAAGATAGCAAAAATAAACGAAATATAGCTAAACTTTAAATCATCATAATTCCGAAATGGAGCGTCGCAGACACCAAAAACTTCGCACAGTAATTCTACGCATGATCAGCTTTCCAAAACGCCATCAATCATATTTTTGCGACGTCTGGTTTTCTTGCAATTCGATCTGGAAGATAGCAAAAATAAACGAAATATAGCTAAACTTTAAATGATCATAATTCCGAAATGGAGCGTCGCAGACACCTAAAACTTCGCACAGTAATTCTACGCATGATCAGCTTTCCAAAACGCCATCAATCATAGTTTTGCGACGTCTGGTTTTCTTGCAATTCGATCTGGAAGATAGCAAAACTTTAAACGCTCATAACTTCGTAAGGAGACGTCCTAGACCCCTAAAACTTTGCAAAATGAAAATCCGTAAATATAATGCTAGAACCATGAAACTTCGCACAGTAATTCTACGCATGCTCAGCTTTCCGAAACGCCATCAATCATATTTTTGCGACGTCTGGTTTCCTTGCAATTCGATCTGGAAGATAGCAAAAATAAACGAAATATAGCTAAACTTTAAATGATCATAATTCCGAAATGGAGCGTCGCAGACACCTAAAACTTCGCACAGTAATTCTACGCATGATCAGCTTTCCAAAACGCCATCAATCATAGTTTTGCGACGTCTGGTTTTCTTGCAATTCGATCTGGAAGATAGCAAAAATAAACGAAATATAGCTAAACTTTAAATCATCATAATTCCGAAATGGAGCGTCGCAGACACCTAAAACTTCGCACAGTAATTCTACGCATGATCAGCTTTCCAAAACGCAAACAATCATAGTTTTGCGACGTCTGGTTTTCTTGCAATTCGATCTGGAAGATAGCAAAAATAAACGAAATATAGCTAAACTTTAAATGATCATAATTCCGAAATGGAGCGTCGCAGACACCTAAAACTTCGCACAGTAATTCTACGCATGATCAGCTTTCCAAAACGCCATCAATCATAGTTTTGCGACGTCTGGTTTTCTTGCAATTCGATCTGGAAGATAGCAAAACTTTAAACGCTCATAACTTCGTAAGGAGACGTCCTAGACCCCTAAAACTTTGCAAAATGAAAATCCGTAAATATAATGCTAGAACCATGAAACTTCGCACAGTAATTCTACGCATGCTCAGCTTTCCGAAACGCCATCAATCATATTTTTGCGACGTCTGGTTTCCTTGCAATTCGATCTGGAAGATAGCAAAAATAAACGAAATATAGCTAAACTTTAAATGATCATAATTCCGTCGCAGACACCTAAAACTTCGCACAGTAATTCTACGCATGATCAGCTTTCCAAAACGCCATCAATCATAGTTTTGCGACGTCTGGTTTTCTTGCAATTCGATCTGGAAGATAGCAAAAATAAACGAAATATAGCTAAACTTTAAATCATCATAATTCCGAAATGGAGCGTCGCAGACACCTAAAACTTCGCACAGTAATTCTACGCATGATCAGCTTTCCAAAACGCCATCAATCATATTTTTGCGACGTCTGGTTTTCTTGCAATTCGATCTGGAAGATAGCAAAACTTTAAACGCTCATAACTTCGTAAGGAGACGTCCTAGACCCGTAAAACTTTGCAAAATGAAAATCCGTAAATATAATGCTAGAACCATGAAACTTCGCACAGTAATTCTACGCATGATCAGCTTTCCAAAACGCCATCAATCATATTTTTGCGACGTCTGGTTTTCTTGCAATTCGATCTGGAAGATAGCAAAAATAAACGAAATATAGCTAAACTGATCATAATTCCGAAATGGAGCGTCGCAGACACCTAAAACTTCGCACAGTAATTCTACGCATGATCAGCTTTCCAAAACGCCATCAATCATATTTTTGCGACGTCTGGTTTTCTTGCAATTCGATCTGGAAGATAGCAAAACTTTAAACGCTCATAACTTCGTAAGGAGACGTCCTAGACCCGTAAAACTTTGCAAAATGAAAATCCGTAAATATAATGCTAGAACCATGAAACTTCGCACAGTAATTCTACGCATGATCAGCTTTCCAAAACGCCATCAATCATAGTTTTGCGACGTCTGGTTTTCTTGCAATTCGATCTGGAAGATAGCAAAACTTTAAACGCTCATAACTTCGTAAGGAGACGTCCTAGACCCCTAAAACTTTGCAAAATGAAAATCCGTAAATATAATGCTAGAACCATGAAACTTCGCACAGTAATTCTACGCATGCTCAGCTTTCCGAAACGCCATCAATCATATTTTTGCGACGTCTGGTTTCCTTGCAATTCGATCTGGAAGATAGCAAAAATAAACGAAATATAGCTAAACTTTAAATGATCATAATTCCGAAATGGAGCGTCGCAGACACCTAAAACTTCGCACAGTAATTCTACGCATGATCAGCTTTCCAAAACGCCATCAATCATAGTTTTGCGACGTCTGGTTTTCTTGCAATTCGATCTGGAAGATAGCAAAACTTTAAACGCTCATAACTTCGTAAGGAGACGTCCTAGACCCCTAAAACTTTGCAAAATGAAAATCCGTAAATATAATGCTAGAACCATGAAACTTCGCACAGTAATTCTACGCATGCTCAGCTTTCCGAAACGCCATCAATCATAGTTTTGCGACGTCTGGTTTTCTTGCAATTCGATCTGGAAGATAGCAAAAATAAACGAAATATAGCTAAACTTTAAATCATCATAATTCCGAAATGGAGCGTCGCAGACACCAAAAACTTCGCACAGTAATTCTACGCATGATCAGCTTTCCAAAACGCCATCAATCATAGTTTTGCGACGTCTGGTTTTCTTGCAATTCGATCTGGAAGATAGCAAAAATAAACGAAATATAGCTAAACTTTAAATCATCATAATTCCGAAATGGAGCGTCGCAGACACCAAAAACTTCGCACAGTAATTCTACGCATGCTCAGCTTTCCGAAACGCCATCAATCATAGTTTTGCGACGTCTGGTTTTCTTGCAATTCGATCTGGAAGATAGCAAAAATAAACGAAATATAGCTAAACTTTAAATCATCATAATTCCGAAATGGAGCGTCGCAGACACCTAAAACTTCGCACAGTAATTCTACGCATGATCAGCTTTCCAAAACGCCATCAATCATAGTTTTGCGACGTCTGGTTTTCTTGCAATTCGATCTGGAAGATAGCAAAACTTTAAACGCTCATAACTTCGTAAGGAGACGTCCTAGACCCCTAAAACTTTGCAAAATGAAAATCCGTAAATATAATGCTAGAACCATGAAACTTCGCACAGTAATTCTACGCATGCTCAGCTTTCCGAAACGCCATCAATCATATTTTTGCGACGTCTGGTTTCCTTGCAATTCGATCTGGAAGATAGCAAAAATAAACGAAATATAGCTAAACTTTAAATGATCATAATTCCGAAATGGAGCGTCGCAGACACCTAAAACTTCGCACAGTAATTCTACGCATGATCAGCTTTCCAAAACGCCATCAATCATAGTTTTGCGACGTCTGGTTTTCTTGCAATTCGATCTGGAAGATAGCAAAAATAAACGAAATATAGCTAAACTTTAAATCATCATAATTCCGAAATGGAGCGTCGCAGACACCTAAAACTTCGCACAGTAATTCTACGCATGATCAGCTTTCCAAAACGCAAACAATCATAGTTTTGCGACGTCTGGTTTTCTTGCAATTCGATCTGGAAGATAGCAAAAATAAACGAAATATAGCTAAACTTTAAATGATCATAATTCCGAAATGGAGCGTCGCAGACACCTAAAACTTCGCACAGTAATTCTACGCATGATCAGCTTTCCAAAACGCCATCAATCATAGTTTTGCGACGTCTGGTTTTCTTGCAATTCGATCTGGAAGATAGCAAAACTTTAAACGCTCATAACTTCGTAAGGAGACGTCCTAGACCCCTAAAACTTTGCAAAATGAAAATCCGTAAATATAATGCTAGAACCATGAAACTTCGCACAGTAATTCTACGCATGCTCAGCTTTCCGAAACGCCATCAATCATATTTTTGCGACGTCTGGTTTCCTTGCAATTCGATCTGGAAGATAGCAAAAATAAACGAAATATAGCTAAACTTTAAATGATCATAATTCCGTCGCAGACACCTAAAACTTCGCACAGTAATTCTACGCATGATCAGCTTTCCAAAACGCCATCAATCATAGTTTTGCGACGTCTGGTTTTCTTGCAATTCGATCTGGAAGATAGCAAAAATAAACGAAATATAGCTAAACTTTAAATCATCATAATTCCGAAATGGAGCGTCGCAGACACCAAAAACTTCGCACAGTAATTCTACGCATGATCAGCTTTCCAAAACGCCATCAATCATAGTTTTGCGACGTCTGGTTTTCTTGCAATTCGATCTGGAAGATAGCAAAAATAAACGAAATATAGCTAAACTTTAAATGATCATAATTCCGAAATGGAGCGTCGCAGACACCTAAAACTTCGCACAGTAATTCTACGCATGATCAGCTTTCCAAAACGCCATCAATCATAGTTTTGCGACGTCTGGTTTTCTTGCAATTCGATCTGGAAGATAGCAAAAATAAACGAAATATAGCTAAACTTTAAATCATCATAATTCCGAAATGGAGCGTCGCAGACACCAAAAACTTCGCACAGTAATTCTACGCATGATCAGCTTTCCAAAACGCCATCAATCATAGTTTTGCGACGTCTGGTTTTCTTGCAATTCGATCTGGAAGATAGCAAAAATAAACGAAATATAGCTAAACTTTAAATGATCATAATTCCGAAATGGAGCGTCGCAGACACCTAAAACTTCGCACAGTAATTCTACGCATGATCAGCTTTCCAAAACGCCATCAATCATAGTTTTGCGACGTCTGGTTTTCTTGCAATTCGATCTGGAAGATAGCAAAAATAAACGAAATATAGCTAAACTTTAAATCATCATAATTCCGAAATGGAGCGTCGCAGACACCAAAAACTTCGCACAGTAATTCTACGCATGATCAGCTTTCCAAAACGCCATCAATCATAGTTTTGCGACGTCTGGTTTTCTTGCAATTCGATCTGGAAGATAGCAAAAATAAACGAAATATAGCTAAACTTTAAATGATCATAATTCCGAAATGGAGCGTCGCAGACACCTAAAACTTCGCACAGTAATTCTACGCATGATCAGCTTTCCAAAACGCCATCAATCATAGTTTTGCGACGTCTGGTTTTCTTGCAATTCGATCTGGAAGATAGCAAAACTTTAAACGCTCATAACTTCGTAAGGAGACGTCCTAGACCCCTAAAACTTTGCAAAATGAAAATCCGTAAATATAATGCTAGAACCATGAAACTTCGCACAGTAATTCTACGCATGCTCAGCTTTCCGAAACGCCATCAATCATATTTTTGCGACGTCTGGTTTCCTTGCAATTCGATCTGGAAGATAGCAAAAATAAACGAAATATAGCTAAACTTTAAATGATCATAATTCCGTCGCAGACACCTAAAACTTCGCACAGTAATTCTACGCATGATCAGCTTTCCAAAACGCCATCAATCATAGTTTTGCGACGTCTGGTTTTCTTGCAATTCGATCTGGAAGATAGCAAAAATAAACGAAATATAGCTAAACTTTAAATCATCATAATTCCGAAATGGAGCGTCGCAGACACCTAAAACTTCGCACAGTAATTCTACGCATGATCAGCTTTCCAAAACGCCATCAATCATATTTTTGCGACGTCTGGTTTTCTTGCAATTCGATCTGGAAGATAGCAAAACTTTAAACGCTCATAACTTCGTAAGGAGACGTCCTAGACCCGTAAAACTTTGCAAAATGAAAATCCGTAAATATAATGCTAGAACCATGAAACTTCGCACAGTAATTCTACGCATGATCAGCTTTCCAAAACGCCATCAATCATATTTTTGCGACGTCTGGTTTTCTTGCAATTCGATCTGGAAGATAGCAAAAATAAACGAAATATAGCTAAACTGATCATAATTCCGAAATGGAGCGTCGCAGACACCTAAAACTTCGCACAGTAATTCTACGCATGATCAGCTTTCCAAAACGCCATCAATCATATTTTTGCGACGTCTGGTTTTCTTGCAATTCGATCTGGAAGATAGCAAAACTTTAAACGCTCATAACTTCGTAAGGAGACGTCCTAGACCCGTAAAACTTTGCAAAATGAAAATCCGTAAATATAATGCTAGAACCATGAAACTTCGCACAGTAATTCTACGCATGATCAGCTTTCCAAAACGCCATCAATCATAGTTTTGCGACGTCTGGTTTTCTTGCAATTCGATCTGGAAGATAGCAAAACTTTAAACGCTCATAACTTCGTAAGGAGACGTCCTAGACCCCTAAAACTTTGCAAAATGAAAATCCGTAAATATAATGCTAGAACCATGAAACTTCGCACAGTAATTCTACGCATGCTCAGCTTTCCGAAACGCCATCAATCATATTTTTGCGACGTCTGGTTTCCTTGCAATTCGATCTGGAAGATAGCAAAAATAAACGAAATATAGCTAAACTTTAAATGATCATAATTCCGAAATGGAGCGTCGCAGACACCTAAAACTTCGCACAGTAATTCTACGCATGATCAGCTTTCCAAAACGCCATCAATCATAGTTTTGCGACGTCTGGTTTTCTTGCAATTCGATCTGGAAGATAGCAAAAATAAACGAAATATAGCTAAAATTTAAATCATCATAATTCCGAAATGGAGCGTCGCAGACACCAAAAACTTCGCACAGTAATTCTACGCATGATCAGCTTTCCAAAACGCCATCAATCATAGTTTTGCGACGTCTGGTTTTCTTGCAATTCGATCTGGAAGATAGCAAAAATAAACGAAATATAGCTAAACTTTAAATGATCATAATTCCGAAATGGAGCGTCGCAGACACCTAAAACTTCGCACAGTAATTCTACGCATGATCAGCTTTCCAAAACGCCATCAATCATAGTTTTGCGACGTCTGGTTTTCTTGCAATTCGATCTGGAAGATAGCAAAAATAAACGAAATATAGCTAAACTTTAAATCATCATAATTCCGAAATGGAGCGTCGCAGACACCAAAAACTTCGCACAGTAATTCTACGCATGATCAGCTTTCCAAAACGCCATCAATCATAGTTTTGCGACGTCTGGTTTTCTTGCAATTCGATCTGGAAGATAGCAAAAATAAACGAAATATAGCTAAACTTTAAATGATCATAATTCCGAAATGGAGCGTCGCAGACACCTAAAACTTCGCACAGTAATTCTACGCATGATCAGCTTTCCAAAACGCCATCAATCATAGTTTTGCGACGTCTGGTTTTCTTGCAATTCGATCTGGAAGATAGCAAAAATAAACGAAATATAGCTAAACTTTAAATCATCATAATTCCGAAATGGAGCGTCGCAGACACCAAAAACTTCGCACAGTAATTCTACGCATGATCAGCTTTCCAAAACGCCATCAATCATAGTTTTGCGACGTCTGGTTTTCTTGCAATTCGATCTGGAAGATAGCAAAAATAAACGAAATATAGCTAAAATTTAAATCATCATAATTCCGAAATGGAGCGTCGCAGACACCAAAAACTTCGCACAGTAATTCTACGCATGATCAGCTTTCCAAAACGCCATCAATCATAGTTTTGCGACGTCTGGTTTTCTTGCAATTCGATCTGGAAGATAGCAAAAATAAACGAAATATAGCTAAACTTTAAATGATCATAATTCCGAAATGGAGCGTCGCAGACACCTAAAACTTCGCACAGTAATTCTACGCATGATCAGCTTTCCAAAACGCCATCAATCATAGTTTTGCGACGTCTGGTTTTCTTGCAATTCGATCTGGAAGATAGCAAAAATAAACGAAATATAGCTAAACTTTAAATCATCATAATTCCGAAATGGAGCGTCGCAGACACCAAAAACTTCGCACAGTAATTCTACGCATGATCAGCTTTCCAAAACGCCATCAATCATAGTTTTGCGACGTCTGGTTTTCTTGCAATTCGATCTGGAAGATAGCAAAAATAAACGAAATATAGCTAAACTTTAAATGATCATAATTCCGAAATGGAGCGTCGCAGACACCTAAAACTTCGCACAGTAATTCTACGCATGATCAGCTTTCCAAAACGCCATCAATCATAGTTTTGCGACGTCTGGTTTTCTTGCAATTCGATCTGGAAGATAGCAAAAATAAACGAAATATAGCTAAACTTTAAATCATCATAATTCCGAAATGGAGCGTCGCAGACACCAAAAACTTCGCACAGTAATTCTACGCATGATCAGCTTTCCAAAACGCCATCAATCATAGTTTTGCGACGTCTGGTTTTCTTGCAATTCGATCTGGAAGATAGCAAAAATAAACGAAATATAGCTAAACTTTAAATGATCATAATTCCGAAATGGAGCGTCGCAGACACCTAAAACTTCGCACAGTAATTCTACGCATGATCAGCTTTCCAAAACGCCATCAATCATAGTTTTGCGACGTCTGGTTTTCTTGCAATTCGATCTGGAAGATAGCAAAAATAAACGAAATATAGCTAAACTTTAAATCATCATAATTCCGAAATGGAGCGTCGCAGACACCTAAAACTTCGCACAGTAATTCTACGCATGATCAGCTTTCCAAAACGCCATCAATCATAGTTTTGCGACGTCTGGTTTTCTTGCAATTCGATCTGGAAGATAGCAAAAATAAACGAAATATAGCTAAACTTTAAATGATCATAATTCCGAAATGGAGCGTCGCAGACACCTAAAACTTCGCACAGTAATTCTACGCATGATCAGCTTTCCAAAACGCCATCAATCATAGTTTTGCGACGTCTGGTTTTCTTGCAATTCGATCTGGAAGATAGCAAAAATAAACGAAATATAGCTAAACTTTAAATCATCATAATTCCGAAATGGAGCGTCGCAGACACCAAAAACTTCGCACAGTAATTCTACGCATGATCAGCTTTCCAAAACGCCATCAATCATAGTTTTGCGACGTCTGGTTTTCTTGCAATTCGATCTGGAAGATAGCAAAAATAAACGAAATATAGCTAAACTTTAAATGATCATAATTCCGAAATGGAGCGTCGCAGACACCTAAAACTTCGCACAGTAATTCTACGCATGATCAGCTTTCCAAAACGCCATCAATCATAGTTTTGCGACGTCTGGTTTTCTTGCAATTCGATCTGGAAGATAGCAAAAATAAACGAAATATAGCTAAACTTTAAATCATCATAATTCCGAAATGGAGCGTCGCAGACACCTAAAACTTCGCACAGTAATTCTACGCATGATCAGCTTTCCAAAACGCCATCAATCATAGTTTTGCGACGTCTGGTTTTCTTGCAATTCGATCTGGAAGATAGCAAAAATAAACGAAATATAGCTAAACTTTAAATCATCATAATTCCGAAATGGAGCGTCGCAGACACCAAAAACTTCGCACAGTAATTCTACGCATGATCAGCTTTCCAAAACGCCATCAATCATAGTTTTGCGACGTCTGGTTTTCTTGCAATTCGATCTGGAAGATAGCAAAAATAAACGAAATATAGCTAAACTTTAAATCATCATAATTCCGAAATGGAGCGTCGCAGACACCTAAAACTTCGCACAGTAATTCTACGCATGATCAGCTTTCCAAAACGCCATCAATCATAGTTTTGCGACGTCTGGTTTTCTTGCAATTCGATCTGGAAGATAGCAAAAATAAACGAAATATAGCTAAACTTTAAATCATCATAATTCCGAAATGGAGCGTCGCAGACACCAAAAACTTCGCACAGTAATTCTACGCATGATCAGCTTTCCAAAACGCCATCAATCATAGTTTTGCGACGTCTGGTTTTCTTGCAATTCGATCTGGAAGATAGCAAAAATAAACGAAATATAGCTAAACTTTAAATCATCATAATTCCGAAATGGAGCGTCGCAGACACCTAAAACTTCGCACAGTAATTCTACGCATGATCAGCTTTCCAAAACGCCATCAATCATAGTTTTGCGACGTCTGGTTTTCTTGCAATTCGATCTGGAAGATAGCAAAACTTTAAACGCTCATAACTTCGTAAGGAGACGTCCTAGACCCCTAAAACTTTGCAAAATGAAAATCCGTAAATATAATGCTAGAACCATGAAACTTCGCACAGTAATTCTACGCATGCTCAGCTTTCCGAAACGCCATCAATCATATTTTTGCGACGTCTGGTTTCCTTGCAATTCGATCTGGAAGATAGCAAAAATAAACGAAATATAGCTAAACTTTAAATCATCATAATTCCGAAATGGAGCGTCGCAGACACCTAAAACTTCGCACAGTAATTCTACGCATGATCAGCTTTCCAAAACGCCATCAATCATAGTTTTGCGACGTCTGGTTTTCTTGCAATTCGATCTGGAAGATAGCAAAAATAAACGAAATATAGCTAAACTTTAAATCATCATAATTCCGAAATGGAGCGTCGCAGACACCAAAAACTTCGCACAGTAATTCTACGCATGATCAGCTTTCCAAAACGCCATCAATCATAGTTTTGCGACGTCTGGTTTTCTTGCAATTCGATCTGGAAGATAGCAAAAATAAACGAAATATAGCTAAACTTTAAATGATCATAATTCCGAAATGGAGCGTCGCAGACACCTAAAACTTCGCACAGTAATTCTACGCATGATCAGCTTTCCAAAACGCCATCAATCATAGTTTTGCGACGTCTGGTTTTCTTGCAATTCGATCTGGAAGATAGCAAAAATAAACGAAATATAGCTAAACTTTAAATCATCATAATTCCGAAATGGAGCGTCGCAGACACCTAAAACTTCGCACAGTAATTCTACGCATGATCAGCTTTCCAAAACGCCATCAATCATAGTTTTGCGACGTCTGGTTTTCTTGCAATTCGATCTGGAAGATAGCAAAAATAAACGAAATATAGCTAAACTTTAAATCATCATAATTCCGAAATGGAGCGTCGCAGACACCAAAAACTTCGCACAGTAATTCTACGCATGATCAGCTTTCCAAAACGCCATCAATCATAGTTTTGCGACGTCTGGTTTTCTTGCAATTCGATCTGGAAGATAGCAAAAATAAACGAAATATAGCTAAACTTTAAATCATCATAATTCCGAAATGGAGCGTCGCAGACACCTAAAACTTCGCACAGTAATTCTACGCATGATCAGCTTTCCAAAACGCCATCAATCATAGTTTTGCGACGTCTGGTTTTCTTGCAATTCGATCTGGAAGATAGCAAAAATAAACGAAATATAGCTAAACTTTAAATCATCATAATTCCGAAATCATCATGATCAGCTTTCCAAAACGCCATCAATCATAGTTTTGCGACGTCTGGTTTTCTTGCAATTCGATCTGGAAGATAGCAAAAATAAACGAAATATAGCTAAACTTTAAATCATCATAATTCCGAAATGGAGCGTCGCAGACACCTAAAACTTCGCACAGTAATTCTACGCATGATCAGCTTTCCAAAACGCCATCAATCATAGTTTTGCGACGTCTGGTTTTCTTGCAATTCGATCTGGAAGATAGCAAAACTTTAAACGCTCATAACTTCGTAAGGAGACGTCCTAGACCCCTAAAACTTTGCAAAATGAAAATCCGTAAATATAATGCTAGAACCATGAAACTTCGCACAGTAATTCTACGCATGCTCAGCTTTCCGAAACGCCATCAATCATATTTTTGCGACGTCTGGTTTCCTTGCAATTCGATCTGGAAGATAGCAAAAATAAACGAAATATAGCTAAACTTTAAATCATCATAATTCCGAAATGGAGCGTCGCAGACACCTAAAACTTCGCACAGTAATTCTACGCATGATCAGCTTTCCAAAACGCCATCAATCATAGTTTTGCGACGTCTGGTTTTCTTGCAATTCGATCTGGAAGATAGCAAAAATAAACGAAATATAGCTAAACTTTAAATCATCATAATTCCGAAATGGAGCGTCGCAGACACCAAAAACTTCGCACAGTAATTCTACGCATGATCAGCTTTCCAAAACGCCATCAATCATAGTTTTGCGACGTCTGGTTTTCTTGCAATTCGATCTGGAAGATAGCAAAAATAAACGAAATATAGCTAAACTTTAAATCATCATAATTCCGAAATGGAGCGTCGCAGACACCAAAAACTTCGCACAGTAATTCTACGCATGATCAGCTTTCCAAAACGCCATCAATCATAGTTTTGCGACGTCTGGTTTTCTTGCAATTCGATCTGGAAGATAGCAAAAATAAACGAAATATAGCTAAACTTTAAATCATCATAATTCCGAAATGGAGCGTCGCAGACACCAAAAACTTCGCACAGTAATTCTACGCATGATCAGCTTTCCAAAACGCCATCAATCATAGTTTTGCGACGTCTGGTTTTCTTGCAATTCGATCTGGAAGATAGCAAAAATAAACGAAATATAGCTAAACTTTAAATCATCATAATTCCGAAATGGAGCGTCGCAGACACCTAAAACTTCGCACAGTAATTCTACGCATGATCAGCTTTCCAAAACGCCATCAATCATAGTTTTGCGACGTCTGGTTTTCTTGCAATTCGATCTGGAAGATAGCAAAAATAAACGAAATATAGCTAAACTTTAAATCATCATAATTCCGAAATGGAGCGTCGCAGACACCAAAAACTTCGCACAGTAATTCTACGCATGATCAGCTTTCCAAAACGCCATCAATCATAGTTTTGCGACGTCTGGTTTTCTTGCAATTCGATCTGGAAGATAGCAAAAATAAACGAAATATAGCTAAACTTTAAATCATCATAATTCCGAAATGGAGCGTCGCAGACACCTAAAACTTCGCACAGTAATTCTACGCATGATCAGCTTTCCAAAACGCCATCAATCATAGTTTTGCGACGTCTGGTTTTCTTGCAATTCGATCTGGAAGATAGCAAAACTTTAAACGCTCATAACTTCGTAAGGAGACGTCCTAGACCCCTAAAACTTTGCAAAATGAAAATCCGTAAATATAATGCTAGAACCATGAAACTTCGCACAGTAATTCTACGCATGCTCAGCTTTCCGAAACGCCATCAATCATATTTTTGCGACGTCTGGTTTCCTTGCAATTCGATCTGGAAGATAGCAAAAATAAACGAAATATAGCTAAACTTTAAATCATCATAATTCCGAAATGGAGCGTCGCAGACACCTAAAACTTCGCACAGTAATTCTACGCATGATCAGCTTTCCAAAACGCCATCAATCATAGTTTTGCGACGTCTGGTTTTCTTGCAATTCGATCTGGAAGATAGCAAAAATAAACGAAATATAGCTAAACTTTAAATCATCATAATTCCGAAATGGAGCGTCGCAGACACCAAAAACTTCGCACAGTAATTCTACGCATGATCAGCTTTCCAAAACGCCATCAATCATAGTTTTGCGACGTCTGGTTTTCTTGCAATTCGATCTGGAAGATAGCAAAAATAAACGAAATATAGCTAAACTTTAAATCATCATAATTCCGAAATGGAGCGTCGCAGACACCAAAAACTTCGCACAGTAATTCTACGCATGATCAGCTTTCCAAAACGCCATCAATCATAGTTTTGCGACGTCTGGTTTTCTTGCAATTCGATCTGGAAGATAGCAAAAATAAACGAAATATAGCTAAACTTTAAATCATCATAATTCCGAAATGGAGCGTCGCAGACACCTAAAACTTCGCACAGTAATTCTACGCATGATCAGCTTTCCAAAACGCCATCAATCATAGTTTTGCGACGTCTGGTTTTCTTGCAATTCGATCTGGAAGATAGCAAAAATAAACGAAATATAGCTAAACTTTAAATCATCATAATTCCGAAATGGAGCGTCGCAGACACCAAAAACTTCGCACAGTAATTCTACGCATGATCAGCTTTCCAAAACGCCATCAATCATAGTTTTGCGACGTCTGGTTTTCTTGCAATTCGATCTGGAAGATAGCAAAAATAAACGAAATATAGCTAAACTTTAAATGATCATAATTCCGAAATGGAGCGTCGCAGACACCTAAAACTTCGCACAGTAATTCTACGCATGATCAGCTTTCCAAAACGCCATCAATCATAGTTTTGCGACGTCTGGTTTTCTTGCAATTCGATCTGGAAGATAGCAAAAATAAACGAAATATAGCTAAACTTTAAATCATCATAATTCCGAAATGGAGCGTCGCAGACACCAAAAACTTCGCACAGTAATTCTACGCATGATCAGCTTTCCAAAACGCCATCAATCATAGTTTTGCGACGTCTGGTTTTCTTGCAATTCGATCTGGAAGATAGCAAAAATAAACGAAATATAGCTAAACTTTAAATGATCATAATTCCGAAATGGAGCGTCGCAGACACCTAAAACTTCGCACAGTAATTCTACGCATGATCAGCTTTCCAAAACGCCATCAATCATAGTTTTGCGACGTCTGGTTTTCTTGCAATTCGATCTGGAAGATAGCAAAAATAAACGAAATATAGCTAAACTTTAAATCATCATAATTCCGAAATGGAGCGTCGCAGACACCTAAAACTTCGCACAGTAATTCTACGCATGATCAGCTTTCCAAAACGCCATCAATCATAGTTTTGCGACGTCTGGTTTTCTTGCAATTCGATCTGGAAGATAGCAAAAATAAACGAAATATAGCTAAACTTTAAATCATCATAATTCCGAAATGGAGCGTCGCAGACACCAAAAACTTCGCACAGTAATTCTACGCATGATCAGGTTTCCAAAACGCCATCAATCATAGTTTTGCGTCGTCTGGTTTTCTTGCAATTCGATCTGGAAGATAGCAAAAATAAACGAAATATAGCTAAACTTTAAATCATCATAATTCCGAAATGGAGCGTCGCAGACACCTAAAACTTCGCACAGTAATTCTACGCATGATCAGCTTTCCAAAACGCCATCAATCATAGTTTTGCGACGTCTGGTTTTCTTGCAATTCGATCTGGAAGATAGCAAAACTTTAAACGCTCATAACTTCGTAAGGAGACGTCCTAGACCCCTAAAACTTTGCAAAATGAAAATCCGTAAATATAATGCTAGAACCATGAAACTTCGCACAGTAATTCTACGCATGCTCAGCTTTCCGAAACGCCATCAATCATATTTTTGCGACGTCTGGTTTCCTTGCAATTCGATCTGGAAGATAGCAAAAATAAACGAAATATAGCTAAACTTTAAATCATCATAATTCCGAAATGGAGCGTCGCAGACACCTAAAACTTCGCACAGTAATTCTACGCATGATCAGCTTTCCAAAACGCCATCAATCATAGTTTTGCGACGTCTGGTTTTCTTGCAATTCGATCTGGAAGATAGCAAAACTTTAAACGCTCATAACTTCGTAAGGAGACGTCGTAGACCCCTAAAACTTTGCAAAATGAAAATCCGTAAATATAATGCTAGAACCATGAAACTTCGCACAGTAATTCTACGCATGCTCAGCTTTCCGAAACGCCATCAATCATATTTTTGCGACGTCTGGTTTCCTTGCAATTCGATCTGGAAGATAGCAAAAATAAACGAAATATAGCTAAACTTTAAATCATCATAATTCCGAAATGGAGCGTCGCAGACACCAAAAACTTCGCACAGTAATTCTACGCATGATCAGCTTTCCAAAACGCCATCAATCATAGTTTTGCGACGTCTGGTTTTCTTGCAATTCGATCTGGAAGATAGCAAAACTTTAAACGCTCATAACTTCGTAAGGAGACGTCCTAGACCCGTAAAACTTTGCAAAATGAAAATCCGTAAATATAATGCTAGAACCATGAAACTTCGCACAGTAATTCTACGCATGATCAGCTTTCCAAAACGCCATCAATCATATTTTTGCGACGTCTGGTTTTCTTGCAATTCGATCTGGAAGATAGCAAAAATAAACGAAATATAGCTAAACTTTAAATGATCATAATTCCGAAATGGAGCGTCGCAGACACCTAAAACTTCGCACAGTAATTCTACGCATGATCAGCTTTCCAAAACGCCATCAATCATAGTTTTGCGACGTCTGGTTTTCTTGCAATTCGATCTGGAAGATAGCAAAACTTTAAACGCTCATAACTTCGTAAGGAGACGTCGTAGACCCCTAAAACTTTGCAAAATGAAAATCCGTAAATATAATGCTAGAACCATGAAACTTCGCACAGTAATTCTACGCATGCTCAGCTTTCCGAAACGCCATCAATCATATTTTTGCGACGTCTGGTTTCCTTGCAATTCGATCTGGAAGATAGCAAAAATAAACGAAATATAGCTAAACTTTAAATGATCATAATTCCGAAATGGAGCGTCGCAGACACCTAAAACTTCGCACAGTAATTCTACGCATGATCAGCTTTCCAAAACGCCATCAATCATAGTTTTGCGACGTCTGGTTTTCTTGCAATTCGATCTGGAAGATAGCAAAAATAAACGAAATATAGCTAAACTTTAAATCATCATAATTCCGAAATGGAGCGTCGCAGACACCAAAAACTTCGCACAGTAATTCTACGCATGATCAGGTTTCCAAAACGCCATCAATCATAGTTTTGCGTCGTCTGGTTTTCTTGCAATTCGATCTGGAAGATAGCAAAAATAAACGAAATATAGCTAAACTTTAAATCATCATAATTCCGAAATGGAGCGTCGCAGACACCTAAAACTTCGCACAGTAATTCTACGCATGATCAGCTTTCCAAAACGCCATCAATCATAGTTTTGCGACGTCTGGTTTTCTTGCAATTCGATCTGGAAGATAGCAAAACTTTAAACGCTCATAACTTCGTAAGGAGACGTCCTAGACCCCTAAAACT
Source organism: Myopa tessellatipennis (assembly GCA_943737955.2). Classification (NCBI taxonomy): domain Eukaryota; kingdom Metazoa; phylum Arthropoda; class Insecta; order Diptera; family Conopidae; genus Myopa; species Myopa tessellatipennis. Next base: position 59,476,265 of record OX031314.1, on the reverse strand, counting down.
TTGCAAAATGAAAATCCGTAAATATAATGCTAGAACCATGAAACTTCGCACAGTAATTCTACGCATGCTCAGCTTTCCGAAACGCCATCAATCATATTTTTGCGACGTCTGGTTTCCTTGCAATTCGATCTGGAAGATAGCAAAAATAAACGAAATATAGCTAAACTTTAAATCATCATAATTCCGAAATGGAGCGTCGCAGACACCAAAAACTTCGCACAGTAATTCTACGCATGATCAGCTTTCCAAAACGCCATCAATCATAGTTTTGCGACGTCTGGTTTTCTTGCAATTCGATCTGGAAGATAGCAAAAATAAACGAAATATAGCTAAACTTTAAATCATCATAATTCCGAAATGGAGCGTCGCAGACACCTAAAACTTCGCACAGTAATTCTACGCATGATCAGCTTTCCAAAACGCCATCAATCATAGTTTTGCGACGTCTGGTTTTCTTGCAATTCGATCTGGAAGATAGCAAAACTTTAAACGCTCATAACTTCGTAAGGAGACGTCCTAGACCCCTAAAACTTTGCAAAATGAAAATCCGTAAATATAATGCTAGAACCATGAAACTTCGCACAGTAATTCTACGCATGCTCAGCTTTCCGAAACGCCATCAATCATATTTTTGCGACGTCTGGTTTCCTTGCAATTCGATCTGGAAGATAGCAAAAATAAACGAAATATAGCTAAACTTTAAATCATCATAATTCCGAAATGGAGCGTCGCAGACACCAAAAACTTCGCACAGTAATTCTACGCATGATCAGCTTTCCAAAACGCCATCAATCATAGTTTTGCGACGTCTGGTTTTCTTGCAATTCGATCTGGAAGATAGCAAAAATAAACGAAATATAGCTAAACTTTAAATGATCATAATTCCGAAATGGAGCGTCGCAGACACCTAAAACTTCGCACAGTAATTCTACGCATGATCAGCTTTCCAAAACGCCATCAATCATAGTTTTGCGACGTCTGGTTTTCTTGCAATTCGATCTGGAAGATAGCAAAAATAAACGAAATATAGCTAAACTTTAAATCATCATAATTCCGAAATGGAGCGTCGCAGACACCTAAAACTTCGCACAGTAATTCTACGCATGATCAGCTTTCCAAAACGCCATCAATCATAGTTTTGCGACGTCTGGTTTTCTTGCAATTCGATCTGGAAGATAGCAAAAATAAACGAAATATAGCTAAACTTTAAATCATCATAATTCCGAAATGGAGCGTCGCAGACACCAAAAACTTCGCACAGTAATTCTACGCATGATCAGGTTTCCAAAACGCCATCAATCATAGTTTTGCGTCGTCTGGTTTTCTTGCAATTCGATCTGGAAGATAGCAAAAATAAACGAAATATAGCTAAACTTTAAATCATCATAATTCCGAAATGGAGCGTCGCAGACACCTAAAACTTCGCACAGTAATTCTACGCATGATCAGCTTTCCAAAACGCCATCAATCATAGTTTTGCGACGTCTGGTTTTCTTGCAATTCGATCTGGAAGATAGCAAAACTTTAAACGCTCATAACTTCGTAAGGAGACGTCCTAGACCCCTAAAACTTTGCAAAATGAAAATCCGTAAATATAATGCTAGAACCATGAAACTTCGCACAGTAATTCTACGCATGCTCAGCTTTCCGAAACGCCATCAATCATATTTTTGCGACGTCTGGTTTCCTTGCAATTCGATCTGGAAGATAGCAAAAATAAACGAAATATAGCTAAACTTTAAATCATCATAATTCCGAAATGGAGCGTCGCAGACACCAAAAACTTCGCACAGTAATTCTACGCATGATCAGCTTTCCAAAACGCCATCAATCATAGTTTTGCGACGTCTGGTTTTCTTGCAATTCGATCTGGAAGATAGCAAAACTTTAAACGCTCATAACTTCGTAAGGAGACGTCCTAGACCCGTAAAACTTTGCAAAATGAAAATCCGTAAATATAATGCTAGAACCATGAAACTTCGCACAGTAATTCTACGCATGATCAGCTTTCCAAAACGCCATCAATCATATTTTTGCGACGTCTGGTTTTCTTGCAATTCGATCTGGAAGATAGCAAAAATAAACGAAATATAGCTAAACTTTAAATCATCATAATTCCGAAATGGAGCGTCGCAGACACCTAAAACTTCGCACAGTAATTCTACGCATGATCAGCTTTCCAAAACGCCATCAATCATAGTTTTGCGACGTCTGGTTTTCTTGCAATTCGATCTGGAAGATAGCAAAACTTTAAACGCTCATAACTTCGTAAGGAGACGTCGTAGACCCCTAAAACTTTGCAAAATGAAAATCCGTAAATATAATGCTAGAACCATGAAACTTCGCACAGTAATTCTACGCATGCTCAGCTTTCCGAAACGCCATCAATCATATTTTTGCGACGTCTGGTTTCCTTGCAATTCGATCTGGAAGATAGCAAAAATAAACGAAATATAGCTAAACTTTAAATCATCATAATTCCGAAATGGAGCGTCGCAGACACCAAAAACTTCGCACAGTAATTCTACGCATGATCAGCTTTCCAAAACGCCATCAATCATAGTTTTGCGACGTCTGGTTTTCTTGCAATTCGATCTGGAAGATAGCAAAACTTTAAACGCTCATAACTTCGTAAGGAGACGTCCTAGACCCGTAAAACTTTGCAAAATGAAAATCCGTAAATATAATGCTAGAACCATGAAACTTCGCACAGTAATTCTACGCATGATCAGCTTTCCAAAACGCCATCAATCATATTTTTGCGACGTCTGGTTTTCTTGCAATTCGATCTGGAAGATAGCAAAAATAAACGAAATATAGCTAAACTTTAAATGATCATAATTCCGAAATGGAGCGTCGCAGACACCTAAAACTTCGCACAGTAATTCTACGCATGATCAGCTTTCCAAAACGCCATCAATCATAGTTTTGCGACGTCTGGTTTTCTTGCAATTCGATCTGGAAGATAGCAAAACTTTAAACGCTCATAACTTCGTAAGGAGACGTCGTAGACCCCTAAAACTTTGCAAAATGAAAATCCGTAAATATAATGCTAGAACCATGAAACTTCGCACAGTAATTCTACGCATGCTCAGCTTTCCGAAACGCCATCAATCATATTTTTGCGACGTCTGGTTTCCTTGCAATTCGATCTGGAAGATAGCAAAAATAAACGAAATATAGCTAAACTTTAAATGATCATAATTCCGAAATGGAGCGTCGCAGACACCTAAAACTTCGCACAGTAATTCTACGCATGATCAGCTTTCCAAAACGCCATCAATCATAGTTTTGCGACGTCTGGTTTTCTTGCAATTCGATCTGGAAGATAGCAAAAATAAACGAAATATAGCTAAACTTTAAATCATCATAATTCCGAAATGGAGCGTCGCAGACACCTAAAACTTCGCACAGTAATTCTACGCATGATCAGCTTTCCAAAACGCCATCAATCATAGTTGCGACGTCTGGTTTTCTTGCAATTCGATCTGGAAGATAGCAAAAATAAACGAAATATAGCTAAACTTTAAATCATCATAATTCCGAAATGGAGCGTCGCAGACACCAAAAACTTCGCACAGTAATTCTACGCATGATCAGCTTTCCAAAACGCCATCAATCATAGTTTTGCGACGTCTGGTTTTCTTGCAATTCGATCTGGAAGATAGCAAAAATAAACGAAATATAGCTAAACTTTAAATCATCATAATTCCGAAATGGAGCGTCGCAGACACCTAAAACTTCGCACAGTAATTCTACGCATGATCAGCTTTCCAAAACGCCATCAATCATATTTTTGCGACGTCTGGTTTTCTTGCAATTCGATCTGGAAGATAGCAAAACTTTAAACGCTCATAACTTCGTAAGGAGACGTCCTAGACCCGTAAAACTTTGCAAAATGAAAATCCGTAAATATAATGCTAGAACCATGAAACTTCGCACAGTAATTCTACGCATGATCAGCTTTCCAAAACGCCATCAATCATATTTTTGCGACGTCTGGTTTTCTTGCAATTCGATCTGGAAGATAGCAAAAATAAACGAAATATAGCTAAACTTTAAATGATCATAATTCCGAAATGGAGCGTCGCAGACACCTAAAACTTCGCACAGTAATTCTACGCATGATCAGCTTTCCAAAACGCCATCAATCATAGTTTTGCGACGTCTGGTTTTCTTGCAATTCGATCTGGAAGATAGCAAAACTTTAAACGCTCATAACTTCGTAAGGAGACGTCGTAGACCCCTAAAACTTTGCAAAATGAAAATCCGTAAATATAATGCTAGAACCATGAAACTTCGCACAGTAATTCTACGCATGATCAGCTTTCCAAAACGCCATCAATCATAGTTTTGCGACGTCTGGTTTTCTTGCAATTCGATCTGGAAGATAGCAAAAATAAACGAAATATAGCTAAACTTTAAATCATCATAATTCCGAAATGGAGCGTCGCAGACACCTAAAACTTCGCACAGTAATTCTACGCATGATCAGCTTTCCAAAACGCCATCAATCATAGTTTTGCGACGTCTGGTTTTCTTGCAATTCGATCTGGAAGATAGCAAAAATAAACGAAATATAGCTAAACTTTAAATCATCATAATTCCGAAATGGAGCGTCGCAGACACCTAAAACTTCGCACAGTAATTCTACGCATGATCAGCTTTCCAAAACGCCATCAATCATAGTTGCGACGTCTGGTTTTCTTGCAATTCGATCTGGAAGATAGCAAAAATAAACGAAATATAGCTAAACTTTAAATCATCATAATTCCGAAATGGAGCGTCGCAGACACCAAAAACTTCGCACAGTAATTCTACGCATGATCAGCTTTCCAAAACGCCATCAATCATAGTTTTGCGACGTCTGGTTTTCTTGCAATTCGATCTGGAAGATAGCAAAAATAAACGAAATATAGCTAAACTTTAAATCATCATAATTCCGAAATGGAGCGTCGCAGACACCTAAAACTTCGCACAGTAATTCTACGCATGATCAGCTTTCCAAAACGCCATCAATCATATTTTTGCGACGTCTGGTTTTCTTGCAATTCGATCTGGAAGATAGCAAAACTTTAAACGCTCATAACTTCGTAAGGAGACGTCCTAGACCCGTAAAACTTTGCAAAATGAAAATCCGTAAATATAATGCTAGAACCATGAAACTTCGCACAGTAATTCTACGCATGATCAGCTTTCCAAAACGCCATCAATCATATTTTTGCGACGTCTGGTTTTCTTGCAATTCGATCTGGAAGATAGCAAAAATAAACGAAATATAGCTAAACTTTAAATGATCATAATTCCGAAATGGAGCGTCGCAGACACCTAAAACTTCGCACAGTAATTCTACGCATGATCAGCTTTCCAAAACGCCATCAATCATAGTTTTGCGACGTCTGGTTTTCTTGCAATTCGATCTGGAAGATAGCAAAACTTTAAACGCTCATAACTTCGTAAGGAGACGTCCTAGACCCCTAAAACTTTGCAAAATGAAAATCCGTAAATATAATGCTAGAACCATGAAACTTCGCACAGTAATTCTACGCATGCTCAGCTTTCCGAAACGCCATCAATCATATTTTTGCGACGTCTGGTTTCCTTGCAATTCGATCTGGAAGATAGCAAAAATAAACGAAATATAGCTAAACTTTAAATGATCATAATTCCGAAATGGAGCGTCGCAGACACCTAAAACTTCGCACAGTAATTCTACGCATGATCAGCTTTCCAAAACGCCATCAATCATAGTTTTGCGACGTCTGGTTTTCTTGCAATTCGATCTGGAAGATAGCAAAACTTTAAACGCTCATAACTTCGTAAGGAGACGTCGTAGACCCCTAAAACTTTGCAAAATGAAAATCCGTAAATATAATGCTAGAACCATGAAACTTCGCACAGTAATTCTACGCATGCTCAGCTTTCCGAAACGCCATCAATCATATTTTTGCGACGTCTGGTTTTCTTGCAATTCGATCTGGAAGATAGCAAAAATAAACGAAATATAGCTAAACTTTAAATGATCATAATTCCGAAATGGAGCGTCGCAGACACCTAAAACTTCGCACAGTAATTCTACGCATGATCAGCTTTCCAAAACGCCATCAATCATAGTTTTGCGACGTCTGGTTTTCTTGCAATTCGATCTGGAAGATAGCAAAACTTTAAACGCTCATAACTTCGTAAGGAGACGTCCTAGACCCCTAAAACTTTGCAAAATGAAAATCCGTAAATATAATGCTAGAACCATGAAACTTCGCACAGTAATTCTACGCATGCTCAGCTTTCCGAAACGCCATCAATCATATTTTTGCGACGTCTGGTTTCCTTGCAATTCGATCTGGAAGATAGCAAAAATAAACGAAATATAGCTAAACTTTAAATGATCATAATTCCGAAATGGAGCGTCGCAGACACCTAAAACTTCGCACAGTAATTCTACGCATGATCAGCTTTCCAAAACGCCATAAATCATAGTTTTGCGACGTCTGGCTTTCTTGCAATTCGATCTGGAAGATAGCAAAAATAAACGAAATATAGCTAAACTTTAAATGATCATAATTCCGAAATGGAGCGTCGCAGACATCTAAAACTTCGCACAGTAATTCTACGCATGATCAGCTTTCCAAAACGCCATCAATCATAGTTTTGCGACGTCTGGTTTTCTTGCAATTCGATCTGGAAGATAGCAAAAATAAACGAAATATAGCTAAACTTTAAATGATCATAATTCCGAAATGGAGCGTCGCAGACACCTAAAACTTCGCACAGTAATTCTACGCATGATCAGCTTTCCAAAACGCCATCAATCATAGTTTTGCGACGTCTGGTTTTCTTGCAATTCGATCTGGAAGATAGCAAAAATAAACGAAATATAGCTAAACTTTAAATGATCATAATTCCGAAATGGAGCGTCGCAGACACCAAAAACTTCGCACAGTAATTCTACGCATGATCAGCTTTCCAAAACGCCATCAATCATAGTTTTGCGACGTCTGGTTTTCTTGCAATTCGATCTGGAAGATAGCAAAACTTTAAACGCTCATAACTTCGTAAGGAGACGTCGTAGACCCCTAAAACTTTGCAAAATGAAAATCCGTAAATATAATGCTAGAACCATGAAACTTCGCACAGTAATTCTACGCATGCTCAGCTTTCCGAAACGCCATCAATCATATTTTTGCGACGTCTGGTTTTCTTGCAATTCGATCTGGAAGATAGCAAAAATAAACGAAATATAGCTAAACTTTAAATGATCATAATTCCGAAATGGAGCGTCGCAGACACCTAAAACTTCGCACAGTAATTCTACGCATGATCAGCTTTCCAAAACGCCATCAATCATAGTTTTGCGACGTCTGGTTTTCTTGCAATTCGATCTGGAAGATAGCAAAAATAAACGAAATATAGCTAAACTTTAAATGATCATAATTCCGAAATGGAGCGTCGCAGACACCTAAAACTTCGCACAGTAATTCTACGCATGATCAGCTTTCCAAAACGCCATCAATCATAGTTTTGCGACGTCTGGTTTTCTTGCAATTCGATCTGGAAGATAGCAAAAATAAACGAAATATAGCTAAACTTTAAATGATCATAATTCCGAAATGGAGCGTCGCAGACACCAAAAACTTCGCACAGTAATTCTACGCATGATCAGCTTTCCAAAACGCCATCAATCATAGTTTTGCGACGTCTGGTTTTCTTGCAATTCGATCTGGAAGATAGCAAAACTTTAAACGCTCATAACTTCGTAAGGAGACGTCGTAGACCCCTAAAACTTTGCAAAATGAAAATCCGTAAATATAATGCTAGAACCATGAAACTTCGCACAGTAATTCTACGCATGCTCAGCTTTCCGAAACGCCATCAATCATATTTTTGCGACGTCTGGTTTTCTTGCAATTCGATCTGGAAGATAGCAAAAATAAACGAAATATAGCTAAACTTTAAATCATCATAATTCCGAAATGGAGCGTCGCAGACACCTAAAACTTCGCACAGTAATTCTACGCATGCTCAGCTTTCCGAAACGCCATCAATCATATTTTTGCGACGTATGGTTTTCTTGCAATTCGATCTGGAAGATAGCAAAAATAAACGAAATATAGCTAAACTTTAAATGATCATAATTCCGAAATGGAGCGTCGCAGACACCTAAAACTTCGCACAGTAATTCTACGCATGATCAGCTTTCCAAAACGCCATCAATCATAGTTTTGCGACGTCTGGTTTTCTTGCAATTCGATCTGGAAGATAGCAAAACTTTAAACGCTCATAACTTCGTAAGGAGGCGTCCTAGACCCCTAAAACTTTGCAAAATGAAAATCCGTAAATATAATGCTAGAACCATGAAACTTCGCACAGTAATTCTACGCATGCTCAGCTTTCCGAAACGCCATCAATCATATTTTTGCGACGTCTGGTTTCCTTGCAATTCGATCTGGAAGATAGCAAAAATAAACGAAATATAGCTAAACTTTAAATTACCATAATTCCGAAATGGAGCGTCGCAGACACCTAAAACTTCGCACAGTAATTCTACGCATGATCAGCTTTCCAAAACGCCATCAATCATAGTTTTGCGACGTCTGGTTTTCTTGCAATTCGATCTGGAAGATAGCAAAAATAAACGAAATATAGCTAAACTTTAAATGATCATAATTCCGAAATCGAGCGTCGCAGACACCTAAAACTTCGCACAGTAATTCTACGCATGACCAGCTTTCCAAAACGCCATCAATCATAGTTTTGCGACGTCTGGTTTTCTTGCAATTCGATCTGGAAGATAGCAAAACTTTAAACGCTCATAACTTCGTAAGGAGACGTCCTAGACCCCTAAAACTTTGCAAAATGAAAATCCGTAAATATAATGCTAGAACCATGAAACTTCGCACAGTAATTCTACGCATGCTCAGCTTTCCGAAACGCCATCAATCATATTTTTGCGACGTCTGGTTTCCTTGCAATTCGATCTGGAAGATAGCAAAAATAAACGAAATATAGCTAAACTTTAAATGATCATAATTCCGAAATGGAGCGTCGCAGACACCTAAAACTTCGCACAGTAATTCTACGCATGATCAGCTTTCCAAAACGCCATCAATCATAGTTTTGCGACGTCTGGTTTTCTTGCAATTCGATCTGGAAGATAGCAAAACTTTAAACGCTCATAACTTCGTAAGGAGACGTCGTAGACCCCTAAAACTTTGCAAAATGAAAATCCGTAAATATAATGCTAGAACCATGAAACTTCGCACAGTAATTCTACGCATGCTCAGCTTTCCGAAACGCCATCAATCATATTTTTGCGACGTCTGGTTTTCTTGCAATTCGATCTGGAAGATAGCAAAAATAAACGAAATATAGCTAAACTTTAAATCATCATAATTCCGAAATGGAGCGTCGCAGACACCTAAAACTTCGCACAGTAATTCTACGCATGATCAGCTTTCCAAAACGCCATCAATCATAGTTTTGCGACGTATGGTTTCCTTGCAATTCGATCTGGAAGATAGCAAAAATAAACGAAATATAGCTAAACTTTAAATGATCATAATTCCGAAATGGAGCGTCGCAGACACCTAAAACTTCGCACAGTAATTCTACGCATGATCAGCTTTCCAAAACGCCATCAATCATAGTTTTGCGACGTCTGGTTTTCTTGCAATTCGATCTGGAAGATAGCAAAACTTTAAACGCTCATAACTTCGTAAGGAGACGTCGTAGACCCCTAAAACTTTGCAAAATGAAAATCCGTAAATATAATGCTAGAACCATGAAACTTCGCACAGTAATTCTACGCATGCTCAGCTTTCCGAAACGCCATCAATCATATTTTTGCGACGTCTGGTTTTCTTGCAATTCGATCTGGAAGATAGCAAAAATAAACGAAATATAGCTAAACTTTAAATCATCATAATTCCGAAATGGAGCGTCGCAGACACCTAAAACTTCGCACAGTAATTCTACGCATGATCAGCTTTCCAAAACGCCATCAATCATAGTTTTGCGACGTATGGTTTCCTTGCAATTCGATCTGGAAGATAGCAAAAATAAACGAAATATAGCTAAACTTTAAATGATCATAATTCCGAAATGGAGCGTCGCAGACACCTAAAACTTCGCACAGTAATTCTACGCATGATCAGCTTTCCAAAACGCCATCAATCATAGTTTTGCGACGTATGGTTTCCTTGCAATTCGATCTGGAAGATAGCAAAAATAAACGAAATATAGCTAAACTTTAAATCATCATAATTCCGAAATGGAGCGTCGCAGACACCTAAAACTTCGCACAGTAATTCTACGCATGATCAGCTTTCCAAAACGCCATCAATCATAGTTTTGCGACGTCTGGTTTTCTTGCAATTCGATCTGGAAGATAGCAAAACTTTAAACGCTCATAACTTCGTAAGGAGACGTCCTAGACCCCTAAAACTTTGCAAAATGAAAATCCGTAAATATAATGCTAGAACCATGAAACTTCGCACAGTAATTCTACGCATGATCAGCTTTCCAAAACGCCATCAATCATAGTTTTGCGACGTCTGGTTTTCTTGCAATTCGATCTGGAAGATAGCAAAAATAAACGAAATATAGCTAAACTTTAAATCATCATAATTCCGAAATGGAGCGTCGCAGACACCTAAAACTTCGCACAGTAATTCTACGCATGATCAGCTTTCCAAAACGCCATCAATCATAGTTTTGCGACGTCTGGTTTTCTTGCAATTCGATCTGGAAGATAGCAAAACTTTAAACGCTCATAACTTCGTAAGGAGGCGTCCTAGACCCCTAAAACTTTGCAAAATGAAAATCCGTAAATATAATGCTAGAACCATGAAACTTCGCACAGTAATTCTACGCATGCTCAGCTTTCCGAAACGCCATCAATCATATTTTTGCGACGTCTGGTTTCCTTGCAATTCGATCTGGAAGATAGCAAAAATAAACGAAATATAGCTAAACTTTAAATTACCATAATTCCGAAATGGAGCGTCGCAGACACCTAAAACTTCGCACAGTAATTCTACGCATGATCAGCTTTCCAAAACGCCATCAATCATAGTTTTGCGACGTCTGGTTTTCTTGCAATTCGATCTGGAAGATAGCAAAAATAAACGAAATATAGCTAAACTTTAAATGATCATAATTCCGAAATCGAGCGTCGCAGACACCTAAAACTTCGCACAGTAATTCTACGCATGACCAGCTTTCCAAAACGCCATCAATCATAGTTTTGCGACGTCTGGTTTTCTTGCAATTCGATCTGGAAGATAGCAAAACTTTAAACGCTCATAACTTCGTAAGGAGACGTCCTAGACCCCTAAAACTTTGCAAAATGAAAATCCGTAAATATAATGCTAGAACCATGAAACTTCGCACAGTAATTCTACGCATGCTCAGCTTTCCGAAACGCCATCAATCATATTTTTGCGACGTCTGGTTTCCTTGCAATTCGATCTGGAAGATAGCAAAAATAAACGAAATATAGCTAAACTTTAAATGATCATAATTCCGAAATGGAGCGTCGCAGACACCTAAAACTTCGCACAGTAATTCTACGCATGATCAGCTTTCCAAAACGCCATCAATCATAGTTTTGCGACGTCTGGTTTTCTTGCAATTCGATCTGGAAGATAGCAAAACTTTAAACGCTCATAACTTCGTAAGGAGACGTCGTAGACCCCTAAAACTTTGCAAAATGAAAATCCGTAAATATAATGCTAGAACCATGAAACTTCGCACAGTAATTCTACGCATGCTCAGCTTTCCGAAACGCCATCAATCATATTTTTGCGACGTCTGGTTTTCTTGCAATTCGATCTGGAAGATAGCAAAAATAAACGAAATATAGCTAAACTTTAAATCATCATAATTCCGAAATGGAGCGTCGCAGACACCTAAAACTTCGCACAGTAATTCTACGCATGATCAGCTTTCCAAAACGCCATCAATCATAGTTTTGCGACGTATGGTTTCCTTGCAATTCGATCTGGAAGATAGCAAAAATAAACGAAATATAGCTAAACTTTAAATGATCATAATTCCGAAATGGAGCGTCGCAGACACCTAAAACTTCGCACAGTAATTCTACGCATGATCAGCTTTCCAAAACGCCATCAATCATAGTTTTGCGACGTCTGGTTTTCTTGCAATTCGATCTGGAAGATAGCAAAACTTTAAACGCTCATAACTTCGTAAGGAGACGTCGTAGACCCCTAAAACTTTGCAAAATGAAAATCCGTAAATATAATGCTAGAACCATGAAACTTCGCACAGTAATTCTACGCATGCTCAGCTTTCCGAAACGCCATCAATCATATTTTTGCGACGTCTGGTTTTCTTGCAATTCGATCTGGAAGATAGCAAAAATAAACGAAATATAGCTAAACTTTAAATCATCATAATTCCGAAATGGAGCGTCGCAGACACCTAAAACTTCGCACAGTAATTCTACGCATGATCAGCTTTCCAAAACGCCATCAATCATAGTTTTGCGACGTATGGTTTCCTTGCAATTCGATCTGGAAGATAGCAAAAATAAACGAAATATAGCTAAACTTTAAATGATCATAATTCCGAAATGGAGCGTCGCAGACACCTAAAACTTCGCACAGTAATTCTACGCATGATCAGCTTTCCAAAACGCCATCAATCATAGTTTTGCGACGTATGGTTTCCTTGCAATTCGATCTGGAAGATAGCAAAAATAAACGAAATATAGCTAAACTTTAAATCATCATAATTCCGAAATGGAGCGTCGCAGACACCTAAAACTTCGCACAGTAATTCTACGCATGATCAGCTTTCCAAAACGCCATCAATCATAGTTTTGCGACGTCTGGTTTTCTTGCAATTCGATCTGGAAGATAGCAAAACTTTAAACGCTCATAACTTCGTAAGGAGACGTCCTAGACCCCTAAAACTTTGCAAAATGAAAATCCGTAAATATAATGCTAGAACCATGAAACTTCGCACAGTAATTCTACGCATGATCAGCTTTCCAAAACGCCATCAATCATAGTTTTGCGACGTCTGGTTTTCTTGCAATTCGATCTGGAAGATAGCAAAAATAAACGAAATATAGCTAAACTTTAAATTACCATAATTCCGAAATGGAGCGTCGCAGACACCTAAAACTTCGCACAGTAATTCTACGCATGATCAGCTTTCCAAAACGCCATCAATCATAGTTTTGCGACGTCTGGTTTTCTTGCAATTCGATCTGGAAGATAGCAAAAATAAACGAAATATAGCTAAACTTTAAATGATCATAATTCCGAAATCGAGCGTCGCAGACACCTAAAACTTCGCACAGTAATTCTACGCATGACCAGCTTTCCAAAACGCCATCAATCATAGTTTTGCGACGTCTGGTTTTCTTGCAATTCGATCTGGAAGATAGCAAAACTTTAAACGCTCATAACTTCGTAAGGAGACGTCGTAGACCCCTAAAACTTTGCAAAATGAAAATCCGTAAATATAATGCTAGAACCATGAAACTTCGCACAGTAATTCTACGCATGCTCAGCTTTCCGAAACGCCATCAATCATATTTTTGCGACGTCTGGTTTCCTTGCAATTCGATCTAGAAGATAGCAAAAATAAACGAAATATAGCTAAACTTTAAATGATCATAATTCCGAAATGGAGCGTCGCAGACACCTAAAACTTCGCACAGTAATTCTACGCATGACCAGCTTTCCAAAACGCCATCAATCATAGTTTTGCGACGTCTGGTTTCCTTGCAATTCGATCTAGAAGATAGCAAAAATAAACGAAATATAGCTAAACTTTAAATGATCATAATTCCGAAATGGAGCGTCGCAGACACCTAAAACTTCGCACAGTAATTCTACGCATGACCAGCTTTCCAAAACGCCATCAATCATAGTTTTGCGACGTCTGGTTTCCTTGCAATTCGATCTAGAAGATAGCAAAAATAAACGAAATATAGCTAAACTTTAAATGATCATAATTCCGAAATGGAGCGTCGCAGACACCTAAAACTTCGCACAGTAATTCTACGCATGACCAGCTTTCCAAAACGCCATCAATCATAGTTTTGCGACGTCTGGTTTTCTTGCAATTCGATCTGGAAGATAGCAAAACTTTAAACGCTCATAACTTCGTAAGGAGACGTCGTAGACCCCTAAAACTTTGCAAAATGAAAATCCGTAAATATAATGCTAGAACCATGAAACTTCGCACAGTAATTCTACGCATGCTCAGCTTTCCGAAACGCCATCAATCATATTTTTGCGACGTCTGGTTTTCTTGCAATTCGATCTGGAAGATAGCAAAAATAAACGAAATATAGCTAAACTTTAAATTACCATAATTCCGAAATGGAGCGTCGCAGACACCTAAAACTTCGCACAGTAATTCTACGCATGATCAGCTTTCCAAAACGCCATCAATCATAGTTTTGCGACGTCTGGTTTTCTTGCAATTCGATCTGGAAGATAGCAAAAATAAACGAAATATAGCTAAACTTTAAATGATCATAATTCCGAAATCGAGCGTCGCAGACACCTAAAACTTCGCACAGTAATTCTACGCATGACCAGCTTTCCAAAACGCCATCAATCATATTTTTGCGACGTCTGGTTTCCTTGCAATTCGATCTAGAAGATAGCAAAAATAAACGAAATATAGCTAAACTTTAAATGATCATAATTCCGAAATGGAGCGTCGCAGACACCTAAAACTTCGCACAGTAATTCTACGCATGATCAGCTTTCCAAAACGCCATCAATCATATTTTTGCGACGTCTGGTTTCCTTGCAATTCGATCTAGAAGATAGCAAAAATAAACGAAATATAGCTAAACTTTAAATGATCATAATTCCGAAATGGAGCGTCGCAGACACCTAAAACTTCGCACAGTAATTCTACGCATGACCAGCTTTCCAAAACGCCATCAATCATAGTTTTGCGACGTCTGGTTTTCTTGCAATTCGATCTGGAAGATAGCAAAACTTTAAACGCTCATAACTTCGTAAGGAGACGTCGTAGACCCCTAAAACTTTGCAAAATGAAAATCCGTAAATATAATGCTAGAACCATGAAACTTCGCACAGTAATTCTACGCATGCTCAGCTTTCCGAAACGCCATCAATCATATTTTTGCGACGTCTGGTTTTCTTGCAATTCGATCTGGAAGATAGCAAAAATAAACGAAATATAGCTAAACTTTAAATTACCATAATTCCGAAATGGAGCGTCGCAGACACCTAAAACTTCGCACAGTAATTCTACGCATGATCAGCTTTCCAAAACGCCATCAATCATAGTTTTGCGACGTCTGGTTTTCTTGCAATTCGATCTGGAAGATAGCAAAAATAAACGAAATATAGCTAAACTTTAAATGATCATAATTCCGAAATCGAGCGTCGCAGACACCTAAAACTTCGCACAGTAATTCTACGCATGACCAGCTTTCCAAAACGCCATCAATCATAGTTTTGCGACGTCTGGTTTTCTTGCAATTCGATCTGGAAGATAGCATGATCAGCTTTCCAAAACGCCATCAATCATAGTTTTGCGACGTATGGTTTCCTTGCAATTCGATCTGGAAGATAGCAAAAATAAACGAAATATAGCTAAACTTTAAATCATCATAATTCCGAAATGGAGCGTCGCAGACACCTAAAACTTCGCACAGTAATTCTACGCATGATCAGCTTTCCAAAACGCCATCAATCATAGTTTTGCGACGTATGGTTTCCTTGCAATTCGATCTGGAAGATAGCAAAAATAAACGAAATATAGCTAAACTTTAAATCATCATAATTCCGAAATGGAGCGTCGCAGACACCTAAAACTTCGCACAGTAATTCTACGCATGATCAGCTTTCCAAAACGCCATCAATCATAGTTTTGCGACGTCTGGTTTTCTTGCAATTCGATCTGGAAGATAGCAAAAATAAACGAAATATAGCTAAACTTTAAATGATCATAATTCCGAAATCGAGCGTCGCAGACACCTAAAACTTCGCACAGTAATTCTACGCATGATCAGCTTTCCAAAACGCCATCAATCATATTTTTGCGACGTCTGGTTTTCTTGCAATTCGATCTGGAAGATAGCAAAACTTTAAACGCTCATAACTTCGTAAGGAGGCGTCCTAGACCCCTAAAACTTTGCAAAATGAAAATCCGTAAATATAATGCTAGAACCATGAAACTTCGCACAGTAATTCTACGCATGACCAGCTTTCCAAAACGCCATCAATCATAGTTTTGCGACGTCTGGTTTTCTTGCAATTCGATCTGGAAGATAGCAAAACTTTAAACGCTCATAACTTCGTAAGGAGACGTCGTAGACCCCTAAAACTTTGCAAAATGAAAATCCGTAAATATAATGCTAGAACCATGAAACTTCGCACAGTAATTCTACGCATGCTCAGCTTTCCGAAACGCCATCAATCATATTTTTGCGACGTCTGGTTTCCTTGCAATTCGATCTAGAAGATAGCAAAAATAAACGAAATATAGCTAAACTTTAAATGATCATAATTCCGAAATGGAGCGTCGCAGACACCAAAAACTTCGCACAGTAATTCTACGCATGATCAGCTTTCCAAAACGCCATCAATCATAGTTTTGCGACGTCTGGTTTTCTTGCAATTCGATCTGGAAGATAGCAAAAATAAACGAAATATAGCTAAACTTTAAATGATCATAATTCCGAAATGGAGCGTCGCAGACACCTAAAACTTCGCACAGTAATTCTACGCATGATCAGCTTTCCAAAACGCCATCAATCATAGTTTTGCGACGTCTGGTTTTCTTGCAATTCGATCTGGAAGATAGCAAAACTTTAAACGCTCATAACTTCGTAAGGAGACGTCCTAGACCCCTAAAACTTTGCAAAATGAAAATCCGTAAATATAATGCTAGAACCATGAAACTTCGCACAGTAATTCTACGCATGATCAGCTTTCCAAAACGCCATCAATCATAGTTTTGCGACGTCTGGTAAACTAAAACTTCGCACAGTAATTCTACGCATGATCAGCTTTCCAAAACGCCATCAATCATATTTTTGCGACGTCTGGTTTTCTTGCAATTCGATCTGGAAGATAGCAAAACTTTAAACGCTCATAACTTCGTAAGGAGGCGTCCTAGACCCCTAAAACTTTGCAAAATGAAAATCCGTAAATATAATGCTAGAACCATGAAACTTCGCACAGTAATTCTACGCATGACCAGCTTTCCAAAACGCCATCAATCATAGTTTTGCGACGTCTGGTTTTCTTGCAATTCGATCTGGAAGATAGCAAAACTTTAAACGCTCATAACTTCGTAAGGAGACGTCGTAGACCCCTAAAACTTTGCAAAATGAAAATCCGTAAATATAATGCTAGAACCATGAAACTTCGCACAGTAATTCTACGCATGCTCAGCTTTCCGAAACGCCATCAATCATATTTTTGCGACGTCTGGTTTCCTTGCAATTCGATCTAGAAGATAGCAAAAATAAACGAAATATAGCTAAACTTTAAATGATCATAATTCCGAAATGGAGCGTCGCAGACACCAAAAACTTCGCACAGTAATTCTACGCATGATCAGCTTTCCAAAACGCCATCAATCATAGTTTTGCGACGTCTGGTTTTCTTGCAATTCGATCTGGAAGATAGCAAAAATAAACGAAATATAGCTAAACTTTAAATGATCATAATTCCGAAATGGAGCGTCGCAGACACCTAAAACTTCGCACAGTAATTCTACGCATGATCAGCTTTCCAAAACGCCATCAATCATAGTTTTGCGACGTCTGGTTTTCTTGCAATTCGATCTGGAAGATAGCAAAACTTTAAACGCTCATAACTTCGTAAGGAGACGTCCTAGACCCCTAAAACTTTGCAAAATGAAAATCCGTAAATATAATGCTAGAACCATGAAACTTCGCACAGTAATTCTACGCATGATCAGCTTTCCAAAACGCCATCAATCATAGTTTTGCGACGTCTGGTTTTCTTGCAATTCGATCTGGAAGATAGCAAAAATAAACGAAATATAGCTAAACTTTAAATCATCATAATTCCGAAATGGAGCGTCGCAGACACCAAAAACTTCGCACAGTAATTCTACGCATGATCAGCTTTCCAAAACGCCATCAATCATAGTTTTGCGACGTCTGGTTTTCTTGCAATTCGATCTGGAAGATAGCAAAAATAAACGAAATATAGCTAAACTTTAAATGATCATAATTCCGAAATGGAGCGTCGCAGACACCTAAAACTTCGCACAGTAATTCTACGCATGATCAGCTTTCCAAAACGCCATCAATCATAGTTTTGCGACGTCTGGTTTTCTTGCAATTCGATCTGGAAGATAGCAAAAATAAACGAAATATAGCTAAACTTTAAATCATCATAATTCCGAAATGGAGCGTCGCAGACACCTAAAACTTCGCACAGTAATTCTACGCATGATCAGCTTTCCAAAACGCCATCAATCATAGTTTTGCGACGTCTGGTTTTCTTGCAATTCGATCTGGAAGATAGCAAAAATAAACGAAATATAGCTAAAC
This sequence comes from Myopa tessellatipennis, assembly GCA_943737955.2. Classification (NCBI taxonomy): domain Eukaryota; kingdom Metazoa; phylum Arthropoda; class Insecta; order Diptera; family Conopidae; genus Myopa; species Myopa tessellatipennis. The sequence continues at coordinate 59,457,715 of OX031314.1, read as the reverse complement.
TTTAAATGATCATAATTCCGAAATGGAGCGTCGCAGACACCAAAAACTTCGCACAGTAATTCTACGCATGATCAGCTTTCCAAAACGCCATCAATCATAGTTTTGCGACGTCTGGTTTTCTTGCAATTCGATCTGGAAGATAGCAAAACTTTAAACGCTCATAACTTCGTAAGGAGACGTCGTAGACCCCTAAAACTTTGCAAAATGAAAATCCGTAAATATAATGCTAGAACCATGAAACTTCGCACAGTAATTCTACGCATGCTCAGCTTTCCGAAACGCCATCAATCATATTTTTGCGACGTCTGGTTTTCTTGCAATTCGATCTGGAAGATAGCAAAAATAAACGAAATATAGCTAAACTTTAAATCATCATAATTCCGAAATGGAGCGTCGCAGACACCTAAAACTTCGCACAGTAATTCTACGCATGATCAGCTTTCCAAAACGCCATCAATCATAGTTTTGCGACGTATGGTTTCCTTGCAATTCGATCTGGAAGATAGCAAAAATAAACGAAATATAGCTAAACTTTAAATGATCATAATTCCGAAATGGAGCGTCGCAGACACCTAAAACTTCGCACAGTAATTCTACGCATGATCAGCTTTCCAAAACGCCATCAATCATAGTTTTGCGACGTATGGTTTCCTTGCAATTCGATCTGGAAGATAGCAAAAATAAACGAAATATAGCTAAACTTTAAATGATCATAATTCCGAAATGGAGCGTCGCAGACACCTAAAACTTCGCACAGTAATTCTACGCATGATCAGCTTTCCAAAACGCCATCAATCATAGTTTTGCGACGTCTGGTTTTCTTGCAATTCGATCTGGAAGATAGCAAAACTTTAAACGCTCATAACTTCGTAAGGAGGCGTCCTAGACCCCTAAAACTTTGCAAAATAAAAATCCGTAAATATAATGCTAGAACCATGAAACTTCGCACAGTAATTCTACGCATGCTCAGCTTTCCGAAACGCCATCAATCATAGTTTTGCGACGTCTGGTTTTCTTGCAATTCGATCTGGAAGATAGCAAAAATAAACGAAATATAGCTAAACTTTAAATGATCATAATTCCGAAATGGAGCGTCGCAGACACCTAAAACTTCGCACAGTAATTCTACGCATGATCAGCTTTCCAAAACGCCATCAATCATAGTTTTGCGACGTCTGGTTTTCTTGCAATTCGATCTGGAAGATAGCAAAACTTTAAACGCTCATAACTTCGTAAGGAGACGTCGTAGACCCCTAAAACTTTGCAAAATGAAAAATAAATGATCATAATTCCGAAATGGAGCGTCGCAGACACCAAAAACTTCGCACAGTAATTCTACGCATGATCAGCTTTCCAAAACGCCATCAATCATAGTTTTGCGACGTCTGGTTTTCTTGCAATTCGATCTGGAAGATAGCAAAACTTTAAACGCTCATAACTTCGTAAGGAGACGTCGTAGACCCCTAAAACTTTGCAAAATGAAAATCCGTAAATATAATGCTAGAACCATGAAACTTCGCACAGTAATTCTACGCATGCTCAGCTTTCCGAAACGCCATCAATCATATTTTTGCGACGTCTGGTTTTCTTGCAATTCGATCTGGAAGATAGCAAAAATAAACGAAATATAGCTAAACTTTAAATCATCATAATTCCGAAATGGAGCGTCGCAGACACCTAAAACTTCGCACAGTAATTCTACGCATGATCAGCTTTCCAAAACGCCATCAATCATAGTTTTGCGACGTATGGTTTCCTTGCAATTCGATCTGGAAGATAGCAAAAATAAACGAAATATAGCTAAACTTTAAATGATCATAATTCCGAAATGGAGCGTCGCAGACACCTAAAACTTCGCACAGTAATTCTACGCATGATCAGCTTTCCAAAACGCCATCAATCATAGTTTTGCGACGTATGGTTTCCTTGCAATTCGATCTGGAAGATAGCAAAAATAAACGAAATATAGCTAAACTTTAAATGATCATAATTCCGAAATGGAGCGTCGCAGACACCTAAAACTTCGCACAGTAATTCTACGCATGATCAGCTTTCCAAAACGCCATCAATCATAGTTTTGCGACGTCTGGTTTTCTTGCAATTCGATCTGGAAGATAGCAAAACTTTAAACGCTCATAACTTCGTAAGGAGGCGTCCTAGACCCCTAAAACTTTGCAAAATGAAAATCCGTAAATATAATGCTAGAACCATGAAACTTCGCACAGTAATTCTACGCATGCTCAGCTTTCCGAAACGCCATCAATCATAGTTTTGCGACGTCTGGTTTTCTTGCAATTCGATCTGGAAGATAGCAAAAATAAACGAAATATAGCTAAACTTTAAATGATCATAATTCCGAAATGGAGCGTCGCAGACACCTAAAACTTCGCACAGTAATTCTACGCATGATCAGCTTTCCAAAACGCCATCAATCATAGTTTTGCGACGTCTGGTTTTCTTGCAATTCGATCTGGAAGATAGCAAAACTTTAAACGCTCATAACTTCGTAAGGAGACGTCGTAGACCCCTAAAACTTTGCAAAATGAAAATCCGTAAATATAATGCTAGAACCATGAAACTTCGCACAGTAATTCTACGCATGCTCAGCTTTCCGAAACGCCATCAATCATATTTTTGCGACGTCTGGTTTTCTTGCAATTCGATCTGGAAGATAGCAAAACTTTAAACGCTCATAACTTCGTAAGGAGGCGTCCTAGACCCCTAAAACTTTGCAAAATAAAAATCCGTAAATATAATGCTAGAACCATGAAACTTCGCACAGTAATTCTACGCATGCTCAGCTTTCCGAAACGCCATCAATCATAGTTTTGCGACGTCTGGTTTTCTTGCAATTCGATCTGGAAGATAGCAAAAATAAACGAAATATAGCTAAACTTTAAATGATCATAATTCCGAAATGGAGCGTCGCAGACACCTAAAACTTCGCACAGTAATTCTACGCATGATCAGCTTTCCAAAACGCCATCAATCATAGTTTTGCGACGTCTGGTTTTCTTGCAATTCGATCTGGAAGATAGCAAAACTTTAAACGCTCATAACTTCGTAAGGAGACGTCGTAGACCCCTAAAACTTTGCAAAATGAAAAATAAATGATCATAATTCCGAAATGGAGCGTCGCAGACACCAAAAACTTCGCACAGTAATTCTACGCATGATCAGCTTTCCAAAACGCCATCAATCATAGTTTTGCGACGTCTGGTTTTCTTGCAATTCGATCTGGAAGATAGCAAAACTTTAAACGCTCATAACTTCGTAAGGAGACGTCGTAGACCCCTAAAACTTTGCAAAATGAAAATCCGTAAATATAATGCTAGAACCATGAAACTTCGCACAGTAATTCTACGCATGCTCAGCTTTCCGAAACGCCATCAATCATATTTTTGCGACGTCTGGTTTTCTTGCAATTCGATCTGGAAGATAGCAAAAATAAACGAAATATAGCTAAACTTTAAATCATCATAATTCCGAAATGGAGCGTCGCAGACACCTAAAACTTCGCACAGTAATTCTACGCATGATCAGCTTTCCAAAACGCCATCAATCATAGTTTTGCGACGTATGGTTTCCTTGCAATTCGATCTGGAAGATAGCAAAAATAAACGAAATATAGCTAAACTTTAAATGATCATAATTCCGAAATGGAGCGTCGCAGACACCTAAAACTTCGCACAGTAATTCTACGCATGATCAGCTTTCCAAAACGCCATCAATCATAGTTTTGCGACGTATGGTTTCCTTGCAATTCGATCTGGAAGATAGCAAAAATAAACGAAATATAGCTAAACTTTAAATCATCATAATTCCGAAATGGAGCGTCGCAGACACCTAAAACTTCGCACAGTAATTCTACGCATGATCAGCTTTCCAAAACGCCATCAATCATAGTTTTGCGACGTCTGGTTTTCTTGCAATTCGATCTGGAAGATAGCAAAACTTTAAACGCTCATAACTTCGTAAGGAGGCGTCCTAGACCCCTAAAACTTTGCAAAATGAAAATCCGTAAATATAATGCTAGAACCATGAAACTTCGCACAGTAATTCTACGCATGCTCAGCTTTCCGAAACGCCATCAATCATAGTTTTGCGACGTCTGGTTTTCTTGCAATTCGATCTGGAAGATAGCAAAAATAAACGAAATATAGCTAAACTTTAAATGATCATAATTCCGAAATGGAGCGTCGCAGACACCTAAAACTTCGCACAGTAATTCTACGCATGATCAGCTTTCCAAAACGCCATCAATCATAGTTTTGCGACGTCTGGTTTTCTTGCAATTCGATCTGGAAGATAGCAAAACTTTAAACGCTCATAACTTCGTAAGGAGACGTCGTAGACCCCTAAAACTTTGCAAAATGAAAATCCGTAAATATAATGCTAGAACCATGAAACTTCGCACAGTAATTCTACGCATGCTCAGCTTTCCGAAACGCCATCAATCATATTTTTGCGACGTCTGGTTTTCTTGCAATTCGATCTGGAAGATAGCAAAAATAAACGAAATATAGCTAAACTTTAAATCATCATAATTCCGAAATGGAGCGTCGCAGACACCTAAAACTTCGCACAGTAATTCTACGCATGCTCAGCTTTCCAAAACGCCATCAATCATATTTTTGCGACGTCTGGTTTTCTTGCAATTCGATCTGGAAGATAGCAAAAATAAACGAAATATAGCTAAACTTTAAATCATCATAATTCCGAAATGGAGCGTCGCAGACACCTAAAACTTCGCACAGTAATTCTACGCATGATCAGCTTTCCAAAACGCCATCAATCATAGTTTTGCGACGTATGGTTTCCTTGCAATTCGATCTGGAAGATAGCAAAAATAAACGAAATATAGCTAAACTTTAAATGATCATAATTCCGAAATGGAGCGTCGCAGACACCTAAAACTTCGCACAGTAATTCTACGCATGATCAGCTTTCCAAAACGCCATCAATCATAGTTTTGCGACGTATGGTTTCCTTGCAATTCGATCTGGAAGATAGCAAAAATAAACGAAATATAGCTAAACTTTAAATGATCATAATTCCGAAATGGAGCGTCGCAGACACCTAAAACTTCGCACAGTAATTCTACGCATGATCAGCTTTCCAAAACGCCATCAATCATAGTTTTGCGACGTCTGGTTTTCTTGCAATTCGATCTGGAAGATAGCAAAACTTTAAACGCTCATAACTTCGTAAGGAGGCGTCCTAGACCCCTAAAACTTTGCAAAATGAAAATCCGTAAATATAATGCTAGAACCATGAAACTTCGCACAGTAATTCTACGCATGCTCAGCTTTCCGAAACGCCATCAATCATATTTTTGCGACGTATGGTTTTCTTGCAATTCGATCTGGAAGATAGCAAAAATAAACGAAATATAGCTAAACTTTAAATGATCATAATTCCGAAATGGAGCGTCGCAGACACCTAAAACTTCGCACAGTAATTCTACGCATGATCAGCTTTCCAAAACGCCATCAATCATAGTTTTGCGACGTCTGGTTTTCTTGCAATTCGATCTGGAAGATAGCAAAAATAAACGAAATATAGCTAAACTTTAAATTACCATAATTCCGAAATGGAGCGTCGCAGACACCTAAAACTTCGCACAGTAATTCTACGCATGATCAGCTTTCCAAAACGCCATCAATCATAGTTTTGCGACGTCTGGTTTTCTTGCAATTCGATCTGGAAGATAGCAAAAATAAACGAAATATAGCTAAACTTTAAATGATCATAATTCCGAAATCGAGCGTCGCAGACACCTAAAACTTCGCACAGTAATTCTACGCATGACCAGCTTTCCAAAACGCCATCAATCATAGTTTTGCGACGTCTGGTTTTCTTGCAATTCGATCTGGAAGATAGCAAAACTTTAAACGCTCATAACTTCGTAAGGAGACGTCGTAGACCCCTAAAACTTTGCAAAATGAAAATCCGTAAATATAATGCTAGAACCATGAAACTTCGCACAGTAATTCTACGCATGCTCAGCTTTCCGAAACGCCATCAATCATATTTTTGCGACGTCTGGTTTCCTTGCAATTCGATCTAGAAGATAGCAAAAATAAACGAAATATAGCTAAACTTTAAATGATCATAATTCCGAAATGGAGCGTCGCAGACACCTAAAACTTCGCACAGTAATTCTACGCATGATCAGCTTTCCAAAACGCCATCAATCATAGTTTTGCGACGTCTGGTTTTCTTGCAATTCGATCTGGAAGATAGCAAAACTTTAAACGCTCATAACTTCGTAAGGAGACGTCGTAGACCCCTAAAACTTTGCAAAATGAAAATCCGTAAATATAATGCTAGAACCATGAAACTTCGCACAGTAATTCTACGCATGATCAGCTTTCCAAAACGCCATCAATCATAGTTTTGCGACGTCTGGTTTTCTTGCAATTCGATCTGGAAGATAGCAAAAATAAACGAAATATAGCTAAACTTTAAATGATCATAATTCCGAAATCGAGCGTCGCAGACACCTAAAACTTCGCACAGTAATTCTACGCATGACCAGCTTTCCAAAACGCCATCAATCATAGTTTTGCGACGTCTGGTTTTCTTGCAATTCGATCTGGAAGATAGCAAAACTTTAAACGCTCATAACTTCGTAAGGAGACGTCGTAGACCCCTAAAACTTTGCAAAATGAAAATCCGTAAATATAATGCTAGAACCATGAAACTTCGCACAGTAATTCTACGCATGCTCAGCTTTCCGAAACGCCATCAATCATATTTTTGCGTCGTCTGGTTTCCTTGCAATTCGATCTGGAAGATAGCAAAACTTTAAACGCTCATAACTTCGTAAGGAGGCGTCCTAGACCCCTAAAACTTTGCAAAATGAAAATCCGTAAATATAATGCTAGAACCATGAAACTTCGCACAGTAATTCTACGCATGCTCAGCTTTCCGAAACGCCATCAATCATATTTTTGCGACGTCTGGTTTTCTTGCAATTCGATCTAGAAGATAGCAAAAATAAACGAAATATAGCTAAACTTTAAATGATCATAATTCCGAAATGGAGCGTCGCAGACACCTAAAACTTCGCACAGTAATTCTACGCATGATCAGCTTTCCAAAACGCCATCAATCATATTTTTGCGACGTCTGGTTTTCTTGCAATTCGATCTGGAAGATAGCAAAACTTTAAACGCTCATAACTTCGTAAGGAGGCGTCCTAGACCCCTAAAACTTTGCAAAATGAAAATCCGTAAATATAATGCTAGAACCATGAAACTTCGCACAGTAATTCTACGCATGCTCAGCTTTCCGAAACGCCATCAATCATATTTTTGCGACGTCTGGTTTTCTTGCAATTCGATCTGGAAGATAGCAAAAATAAACGAAATATAGCTAAACTTTAAATGATCATAATTCCGAAATGGAGCGTCGCAGACACCTAAAACTTCGCACAGTAATTCTACGCATGACCAGCTTTCCAAAACGCCATCAATCATAGTTTTGCGACGTCTGGTTTTCTTGCAATTCGATCTGGAAGATAGCAAAACTTTAAACGCTCATAACTTCGTAAGGAGACGTCGTAGACCCCTAAAACTTTGCAAAATGAAAATCCGTAAATATAATGCTAGAACCATGAAACTTCGCACAGTAATTCTACGCATGCTCAGCTTTCCGAAACGCCATCAATCATATTTTTGCGACGTCTGGTTTCCTTGCAATTCGATCTAGAAGATAGCAAAAATAAACGAAATATAGCTAAACTTTAAATGATCATAATTCCGAAATGGAGCGTCGCAGACACCTAAAACTTCGCACAGTAATTCTACGCATGACCAGCTTTCCAAAACGCCATCAATCATAGTTTTGCGACGTCTGGTTTTCTTGCAATTCGATCTGGAAGATAGCAAAACTTTAAACGCTCATAACTTCGTAAGGAGACGTCGTAGACCCCTAAAACTTTGCAAAATGAAAATCCGTAAATATAATGCTAGAACCATGAAACTTCGCACAGTAATTCTACGCATGCTCAGCTTTCCGAAACGCCATCAATCATATTTTTGCGTCGTCTGGTTTCCTTGCAATTCGATCTGGAAGATAGCAAAACTTTAAACGCTCATAACTTCGTAAGGAGGCGTCCTAGACCCCTAAAACTTTGCAAAATGAAAATCCGTAAATATAATGCTAGAACCATGAAACTTCGCACAGTAATTCTACGCATGCTCAGCTTTCCGAAACGCCATCAATCATATTTTTGCGTCGTCTGGTTTCCTTGCAATTCGATCTGGAAGATAGCAAAACTTTAAACGCTCATAACTTCGTAAGGAGGCGTCCTAGACCCCTAAAACTTTGCAAAATGAAAATCCGTAAATATAATGCTAGAACCATGAAACTTCGCACAGTAATTCTACGCATGCTCAGCTTTCCGAAACGCCATCAATCATATTTTTGCGTCGTCTGGTTTCCTTGCAATTCGATCTGGAAGATAGCAAAACTTTAAACGCTCATAACTTCGTAAGGAGGCGTCCTAGACCCCTAAAACTTTGCAAAATGAAAATCCGTAAATATAATGCTAGAACCATGAAACTTCGCACAGTAATTCTACGCATGCTCAGCTTTCCGAAACGCCATCAATCATATTTTTGCGTCGTCTGGTTTCCTTGCAATTCGATCTGGAAGATAGCAAAACTTTAAACGCTCATAACTTCGTAAGGAGGCGTCCTAGACCCCTAAAACTTTGCAAAATGAAAATCCGTAAATATAATGCTAGAACCATGAAACTTCGCACAGTAATTCTACGCATGCTCAGCTTTCCGAAACGCCATCAATCATATTTTTGCGACGTCTGGTTTTCTTGCAATTCGATCTAGAAGATAGCAAAAATAAACGAAATATAGCTAAACTTTAAATGATCATAATTCCGAAATGGAGCGTCGCAGACACCTAAAACTTCGCACAGTAATTCTACGCATGATCAGCTTTCCAAAACGCCATCAATCATATTTTTGCGACGTCTGGTTTTCTTGCAATTCGATCTGGAAGATAGCAAAACTTTAAACGCTCATAACTTCGTAAGGAGGCGTCCTAGACCCCTAAAACTTTGCAAAATGAAAATCCGTAAATATAATGCTAGAACCATGAAACTTCGCACAGTAATTCTACGCATGCTCAGCTTTCCGAAACGCCATCAATCATATTTTTGCGACGTCTGGTTTTCTTGCAATTCGATCTGGAAGATAGCAAAAATAAACGAAATATAGCTAAACTTTAAATGATCATAATTCCGAAATGGAGCGTCGCAGACACCTAAAACTTCGCACAGTAATTCTACGCATGACCAGCTTTCCAAAACGCCATCAATCATAGTTTTGCGACGTCTGGTTTTCTTGCAATTCGATCTGGAAGATAGCAAAACTTTAAACGCTCATAACTTCGTAAGGAGACGTCCTAGACCCCTAAAACTTTGCAAAATGAAAATCCGTAAATATAATGCTAGAACCATGAAACTTCGCACAGTAATTCTACGCATGCTCAGCTTTCCGAAACGCCATCAATCATATTTTTGCGACGTCTGGTTTCCTTGCAATTCGATCTGGAAGATAGCAAAAATAAACGAAATATAGCTAAACTTTAAATGATCATAATTCCGAAATGGAGCGTCGCAGACACCTAAAACTTCGCACAGTAATTCTACGCATGATCAGCTTTCCAAAACGCCATCAATCATAGTTTTGCGACGTCTGGTTTTCTTGCAATTCGATCTGGAAGATAGCAAAACTTTAAACGCTCATAACTTCGTAAGGAGACGTCCTAGACCCCTAAAACTTTGCAAAATGAAAATCCGTAAATATAATGCTAGAACCATGAAACTTCGCACAGTAATTCTACGCATGCTCAGCTTTCCGAAACGCCATCAATCATATTTTTGCGACGTATGGTTTTCTTGCAATTCGATCTGGAAGATAGCAAAAATAAACGAAATATAGCTAAACTTTAAATGATCATAATTCCGAAATGGAGCGTCGCAGACACCTAAAACTTCGCACAGTAATTCTACGCATGATCAGCTTTCCAAAACGCCATCAATCATAGTTTTGCGACGTCTGGTTTTCTTGCAATTCGATCTGGAAGATAGCAAAACTTTAAACGCTCATAACTTCGTAAGGAGACGTCCTAGACCCCTAAAACTTTGCAAAATGAAAATCCGTAAATATAATGCTAGAACCATGAAACTTCGCACAGTAATTCTACGCATGCTCAGCTTTCCGAAACGCCATCAATCATATTTTTGCGACGTCTGGTTTCCTTGCAATTCGATCTGGAAGATAGCAAAAATAAACGAAATATAGCTAAACTTTAAATGATCATAATTCCGAAATGGAGCGTCGCAGACACCTAAAACTTCGCACAGTAATTCTACGCATGCTCAGCTTTCCGAAACGCCATCAATCATATTTTTGCGACGTCTGGTTTTCTTGCAATTCGATCTAGAAGATAGCAAAAATAAACGAAATATAGCTAAACTTTAAATGATCATAATTCCGAAATGGAGCGTCGCAGACACCTAAAACTTCGCACAGTAATTCTACGCATGATCAGCTTTCCAAAACGCCATCAATCATATTTTTGCGACGTCTGGTTTTCTTGCAATTCGATCTGGAAGATAGCAAAACTTTAAACGCTCATAACTTCGTAAGGAGGCGTCCTAGACCCCTAAAACTTTGCAAAATGAAAATCCGTAAATATAATGCTAGAACCATGAAACTTCGCACAGTAATTCTACGCATGCTCAGCTTTCCGAAACGCCATCAATCATATTTTTGCGACGTCTGGTTTTCTTGCAATTCGATCTGGAAGATAGCAAAAATAAACGAAATATAGCTAAACTTTAAATGATCATAATTCCGAAATGGAGCGTCGCAGACACCTAAAACTTCGCACAGTAATTCTACGCATGATCAGCTTTCCAAAACGCCATCAATCATATTTTTGCGACGTCTGGTTTTCTTGCAATTCGATCTGGAAGATAGCAAAAATAAACGAAATATAGCTAAACTTTAAATGATCATAATTCCGAAATGGAGCGTCGCAGACACCTAAAACTTCGCACAGTAATTCTACGCATGATCAGCTTTCCAAAACGCCATCAATCATAGTTTTGCGACGTCTGGTTTTCTTGCAATTCGATCTGGAAGATAGCAAAAATAAACGAAATATAGCTAAACTTTAAATGATCATAATTCCGAAATGGAGCGTCGCAGACACCTAAAACTTCGCACAGTAATTCTACGCATGATCAGCTTTCCAAAACGCCATCAATCATAGTTTTGCGACGTCTGGTTTTCTTGCAATTCGATCTGGAAGATAGCAAAAATAAACGAAATATAGCTAAACTTTAAATGATCATAATTCCGAAATGGAGCGTCGCAGACACCTAAAACTTCGCACAGTAATTCTACGCATGACCAGCTTTCCAAAACGCCATCAATCATAGTTTTGCGACGTCTGGTTTTCTTGCAATTCGATCTGGAAGATAGCAAAACTTTAAACGCTCATAACTTCGTAAGGAGACGTCCTAGACCCCTAAAACTTTGCAAAATGAAAATCCGTAAATATAATGCTAGAACCATGAAACTTCGCACAGTAATTCTACGCATGCTCAGCTTTCCGAAACGCCATCAATCATATTTTTGCGACGTCTGGTTTCCTTGCAATTCGATCTGGAAGATAGCAAAAATAAACGAAATATAGCTAAACTTTAAATGATCATAATTCCGAAATGGAGCGTCGCAGACACCTAAAACTTCGCACAGTAATTCTACGCATGATCAGCTTTCCAAAACGCCATCAATCATAGTTTTGCGACGTCTGGTTTTCTTGCAATTCGATCTGGAAGATAGCAAAACTTTAAACGCTCATAACTTCGTAAGGAGACGTCCTAGACCCCTAAAACTTTGCAAAATGAAAATCCGTAAATATAATGCTAGAACCATGAAACTTCGCACAGTAATTCTACGCATGCTCAGCTTTCCGAAACGCCATCAATCATATTTTTGCGACGTATGGTTTTCTTGCAATTCGATCTGGAAGATAGCAAAAATAAACGAAATATAGCTAAACTTTAAATGATCATAATTCCGAAATGGAGCGTCGCAGACACCTAAAACTTCGCACAGTAATTCTACGCATGATCAGCTTTCCAAAACGCCATCAATCATAGTTTTGCGACGTCTGGTTTTCTTGCAATTCGATCTGGAAGATAGCAAAAATAAACGAAATATAGCTAAACTTTAAATGATCATAATTCCGAAATGGAGCGTCGCAGACACCTAAAACTTCGCACAGTAATTCTACGCATGACCAGCTTTCCAAAACGCCATCAATCATAGTTTTGCGACGTCTGGTTTTCTTGCAATTCGATCTGGAAGATAGCAAAACTTTAAACGCTCATAACTTCGTAAGGAGACGTCCTAGACCCCTAAAACTTTGCAAAATGAAAATCCGTAAATATAATGCTAGAACCATGAAACTTCGCACAGTAATTCTACGCATGCTCAGCTTTCCGAAACGCCATCAATCATATTTTTGCGACGTCTGGTTTCCTTGCAATTCGATCTGGAAGATAGCAAAAATAAACGAAATATAGCTAAACTTTAAATGATCATAATTCCGAAATGGAGCGTCGCAGACACCTAAAACTTCGCACAGTAATTCTACGCATGATCAGCTTTCCAAAACGCCATCAATCATAGTTTTGCGACGTCTGGTTTTCTTGCAATTCGATCTGGAAGATAGCAAAACTTTAAACGCTCATAACTTCGTAAGGAGACGTCCTAGACCCCTAAAACTTTGCAAAATGAAAATCCGTAAATATAATGCTAGAACCATGAAACTTCGCACAGTAATTCTACGCATGCTCAGCTTTCCGAAACGCCATCAATCATATTTTTGCGACGTATGGTTTTCTTGCAATTCGATCTGGAAGATAGCAAAAATAAACGAAATATAGCTAAACTTTAAATGATCATAATTCCGAAATGGAGCGTCGCAGACACCTAAAACTTCGCACAGTAATTCTACGCATGATCAGCTTTCCAAAACGCCATCAATCATAGTTTTGCGACGTCTGGTTTTCTTGCAATTCGATCTGGAAGATAGCAAAACTTTAAACGCTCATAACTTCGTAAGGAGACGTCCTAGACCCCTAAAACTTTGCAAAATGAAAATCCGTAAATATAATGCTAGAACCATGAAACTTCGCACAGTAATTCTACGCATGCTCAGCTTTCCGAAACGCCATCAATCATATTTTTGCGACGTCTGGTTTCCTTGCAATTCGATCTGGAAGATAGCAAAAATAAACGAAATATAGCTAAACTTTAAATGATCATAATTCCGAAATGGAGCGTCGCAGACACCTAAAACTTCGCACAGTAATTCTACGCATGATCAGCTTTCCAAAACGCCATCAATCATAGTTTTGCGACGTCTGGTTTTCTTGCAATTCGATCTGGAAGATAGCAAAACTTTAAACGCTCATAACTTCGTAAGGAGACGTCCTAGACCCCTAAAACTTTGCAAAATGAAAATCCGTAAATATAATGCTAGAACCATGAAACTTCGCACAGTAATTCTACGCATGCTCAGCTTTCCGAAACGCCATCAATCATATTTTTGCGACGTATGGTTTTCTTGCAATTCGATCTGGAAGATAGCAAAAATAAACGAAATATAGCTAAACTTTAAATGATCATAATTCCGAAATGGAGCGTCGCAGACACCTAAAACTTCGCACAGTAATTCTACGCATGATCAGCTTTCCAAAACGCCATCAATCATAGTTTTGCGACGTCTGGTTTTCTTGCAATTCGATCTGGAAGATAGCAAAACTTTAAACGCTCATAACTTCGTAAGGAGACGTCCTAGACCCCTAAAACTTTGCAAAATGAAAATCCGTAAATATAATGCTAGAACCATGAAACTTCGCACAGTAATTCTACGCATGCTCAGCTTTCCGAAACGCCATCAATCATATTTTTGCGACGTCTGGTTTCCTTGCAATTCGATCTGGAAGATAGCAAAAATAAACGAAATATAGCTAAACTTTAAATGATCATAATTCCGAAATGGAGCGTCGCAGACACCTAAAACTTCGCACAGTAATTCTACGCATGCTCAGCTTTCCAAAACGCCATCAATCATAGTTTTGCGACGTCTGGTTTCCTTGCAATTCGATCTGGAAGATAGCAAAAATAAACGAAATATAGCTAAACTTTAAATGATCATAATTCCGAAATGGAGCGTCGCAGACACCTAAAACTTCGCACAGTAATTCTACGCATGATCAGCTTTCCAAAACGCCATCTTGCAATTCGATCTGGAAGATAGCAAAACTTTAAACGCTCATAACTTCGTAAGGAGACGTCCTAGACCCCTAAAACTTTGCAAAATGAAAATCCGTAAATATAATGCTAGAACCATGAAACTTCGCACAGTAATTCTACGCATGCTCAGCTTTCCGAAACGCCATCAATCATATTTTTGCGACGTCTGGTTTCCTTGCAATTCGATCTGGAAGATAGCAAAAATAAACGAAATATAGCTAAACTTTAAATGATCATAATTCCGAAATGGAGCGTCGCAGACACCTAAAACTTCGCACAGTAATTCTACGCATGATCAGCTTTCCAAAACGCCATCTTGCAATTCGATCTGGAAGATAGCAAAACTTTAAACGCTCATAACTTCGTAAGGAGACGTCCTAGACCCCTAAAACTTTGCAAAATGAAAATCCGTAAATATAATGCTAGAACCATGAAACTTCGCACAGTAATTCTACGCATGCTCAGCTTTCCGAAACGCCATCAATCATATTTTTGCGACGTCTGGTTTCCTTGCAATTCGATCTGGAAGATAGCAGAAATAAACGAAATATAGCTAAACTTTAAATGATCATAATTCCGAAATGGAGCGTCGCAGACACCTAAAACTTCGCACAGTAATTCTACGCATGATCAGCTTTCCAAAACGCCATCAATCATAGTTTTGCGACGTCTGGTTTTCTTGCAATTCGATCTGGAAGATAGCAAAACTTTAAACGCTCATAACTTCGTAAGGAGACGTCCTAGACCCCTAAAACTTTGCAAAATGAAAATCCGTAAATATAATGCTAGAACCATGAAACTTCGCACAGTAATTCTACGCATGCTCAGCTTTCCGAAACGCCATCAATCATAGTTTTGCGACGTCTGGTTTTCTTGCAATTCGATCTGGAAGATAGCAAAAATAAACGAAATATAGCTAAACTTTAAATGATCATAATTCCGAAATGGAGCGTCGCAGACACCTAAAACTTCGCACAGTAATTCTACGCATGATCAGCTTTCCAAAACGCCATCAATCATAGTTTTGCGACGTCTGGTTTTCTTGCAATTCGATCTGGAAGATAGCAAAAATAAACGAAATATAGCTAAACTTTAAATGATCATAATTCCGAAATGGAGCGTCGCAGACACCTAAAACTTCGCACAGTAATTCTACGCATGATCAGCTTTCCAAAACGCCATCAATCATAGTTTTGCGACGTCTGGTTTTCTTGCAATTCGATCTGGAAGATAGCAAAACTTTAAACGCTCATAACTTCGTAAGGAGACGTCCTAGACCCCTAAAACTTTGCAAAATGAAAATCCGTAAATATAATGCTAGAACCATGAAACTTCGCACAGTAATTCTACGCATGCTCAGCTTTCCGAAACGCCATCAATCATAGTTTTGCGACGTCTGGTTTTCTTGCAATTCGATCTGGAAGATAGCAAAAATAAACGAAATATAGCTAAACTTTAAATGATCATAATTCCGAAATGGAGCGTCGCAGACACCTAAAACTTCGCACAGTAATTCTACGCATGCTCAGCTTTCCGAAACGCCATCAATCATATTTTTGCGACGTCTGGTTTCCTTGCAATTCGATCTGGAAGATAGCAAAAATAAACGAAATATAGCTAAACTTTAAATGATCATAATTCCGAAATGGAGCGTCGCAGACACCTAAAACTTCGCACAGTAATTCTACGCATGATCAGCTTTCCAAAACGCCATCAATCATAGTTTTGCGACGTCTGGTTTTCTTGCAATTCGATCTGGAAGATAGCAAAACTTTAAACGCTCATAACTTCGTAAGGAGACGTCCTAGACCCCTAAAACTTTGCAAAATGAAAATCCGTAAATATAATGCTAGAACCATGAAACTTCGCACAGTAATTCTACGCATGCTCAGCTTTCCGAAACGCCATCAATCATATTTTTGCGACGTCTGGTTTTCTTGCAATTCGATCTGGAAGATAGCAAAAATAAACGAAATATAGCTAAACTTTAAATGATCATAATTCCGAAATGGAGCGTCGCAGACACCTAAAACTTCGCACAGTAATTCTACGCATGACCAGCTTTCCAAAACGCCATCAATCATAGTTTTGCGACGTCTGGTTTTCTTGCAATTCGATCTGGAAGATAGCAAAACTTTAAACGCTCATAACTTCGTAAGGAGACGTCCTAGACCCCTAAAACTTTGCAAAATGAAAATCCGTAAATATAATGCTAGAACCATGAAACTTCGCACAGTAATTCTACGCATGATCAGCTTTCCAAAACGCCATCAATCATAGTTTTGCGACGTCTGGTTTTCTTGCAATTCGATCTGGAAGATAGCAAAAATAAACGAAATATAGCTAAACTTTAAATGATCATAATTCCGAAATGGAGCGTCGCAGACACCTAAAACTTCGCACAGTAATTCTACGCATGACCAGCTTTCCAAAACGCCATCAATCATAGTTTTGCGACGTCTGGTTTTCTTGCAATTCGATCTGGAAGATAGCAAAACTTTAAACGCTCATAACTTCGTAAGGAGACGTCCTAGACCCCTAAAACTTTGCAAAATGAAAATCCGTAAATATAATGCTAGAACCATGAAACTTCGCACAGTAATTCTACGCATGATCAGCTTTCCAAAACGCCATCAATCATAGTTTTGCGACGTCTGGTTTTCTTGCAATTCGATCTGGAAGATAGCAAAAATAAACGAAATATAGCTAAACTTTAAATGATCATAATTCCGAAATGGAGCGTCGCAGACACCTAAAACTTCGCACAGTAATTCTACGCATGATCAGCTTTCCAAAACGCCATCAATCATAGTTTTGCGACGTCTGGTTTTCTTGCAATTCGATCTGGAAGATAGCAAAAATAAACGAAATATAGCTAAACTTTAAATGATCATAATTCCGAAATGGAGCGTCGCAGACACCTAAAACTTCGCACAGTAATTCTACGCATGATCAGCTTTCCAAAACGCCATCAATCATAGTTTTGCGACGTCTGGTTTTCTTGCAATTCGATCTGGAAGATAGCAAAACTTTAAACGCTCATAACTTCGTAAGGAGACGTCCTAGACCCCTAAAACTTTGCAAAATGAAAATCCGTAAATATAATGCTAGAACCATGAAACTTCGCACAGTAATTCTACGCATGCTCAGCTTTCCGAAACGCCATCAATCATATTTTTGCGACGTCTGGTTTTCTTGCAATTCGATCTGGAAGATAGCAAAAATAAACGAAATATAGCTAAACTTTAAATGATCATAATTCCGAAATGGAGCGTCGCAGACACCTAAAACTTCGCACAGTAATTCTACGCATGACCAGCTTTCCAAAACGCCATCAATCATAGTTTTGCGACGTCTGGTTTTCTTGCAATTCGATCTGGAAGATAGCAAAACTTTAAACGCTCATAACTTCGTAAGGAGACGTCCTAGACCCCTAAAACTTTGCAAAATGAAAATCCGTAAATATAATGCTAGAACCATGAAACTTCGCACAGTAATTCTACGCATGATCAGCTTTCCAAAACGCCATCAATCATAGTTTTGCGACGTCTGGTTTTCTTGCAATTCGATCTGGAAGATAGCAAAAATAAACGAAATATAGCTAAACTTTAAATGATCATAATTCCGAAATGGAGCGTCGCAGACACCTAAAACTTCGCACAGTAATTCTACGCATGATCAGCTTTCCAAAACGCCATCAATCATATTTTTGCGACGTCTGGTTTCCTTGCAATTCGATCTGGAAGATAGCAAAAATAAACGAAATATAGCTAAACTTTAAATGATCATAATTCCGAAATGGAGCGTCGCAGACACCTAAAACTTCGCACAGTAATTCTACGCATGACCAGCTTTCCAAAACGCCATCAATCATAGTTTTGCGACGTCTGGTTTTCTTGCAATTCGATCTGGAAGATAGCAAAACTTTAAACGCTCATAACTTCGTAAGGAGACGTCCTAGACCCCTAAAACTTTGCAAAATGAAAATCCGTAAATATAATGCTAGAACCATGAAACTTCGCACAGTAATTCTACGCATGCTCAGCTTTCCGAAACGCCATCAATCATATTTTTGCGACGTCTGGTTTCCTTGCAATTCGATCTGGAAGATAGCAAAAATAAACGAAATATAGCTAAACTTTAAATGATCATAATTCCGAAATGGAGCGTCGCAGACACCTAAAACTTCGCACAGTAATTCTACGCATGATCAGCTTTCCAAAACGCCATCAATCATAGTTTTGCGACGTCTGGTTTTCTTGCAATTCGATCTGGAAGATAGCAAAACTTTAAACGCTCATAACTTCGTAAGGAGACGTCCTAGACCCCTAAAACTTTGCAAAATGAAAATCCGTAAATATAATGCTAGAACCATGAAACTTCGCACAGTAATTCTACGCATGCTCAGCTTTCCGAAACGCCATCAATCATAGTTTTGCGACGTCTGGTTTTCTTGCAATTCGATCTGGAAGATAGCAAAAATAAACGAAATATAGCTAAACTTTAAATGATCATAATTCCGAAATGGAGCGTCGCAGACACCTAAAACTTCGCACAGTAATTCTACGCATGATCAGCTTTCCAAAACGCCATCAATCATAGTTTTGCGACGTCTGGTTTTCTTGCAATTCGATCTGGAAGATAGCAAAACTTTAAACGCTCATAACTTCGTAAGGAGACGTCCTAGACCCCTAAAACTTTGCAAAATTAAAATCCGTAAATATAATGCTAGAACCATGAAACTTCGCACAGTAATTCTACGCATGCTCAGCTTTCCGAAACGCCATCAATCATATTTTTGCGACGTATGGTTTCCTTGCAATTCGATCTGGAAGATAGCAAAAATAAACGAAATATAGCTAAACTTTAAATGATCATAATTCCGAAATGGAGCGTCGCAGACACCTAAAACTTCGCACAGTAATTCTACGCATGCTCAGCTTTCCGAAACGCCATCAATCATATTTTTGCGACGTCTGGTTTTCTTGCAATTCGATCTGGAAGATAGCAAAAATAAACGAAATATAGCTAAACTTTAAATGATCATAATTCCGAAATGGAGCGTCGCAGACACCTAAAACTTCGCACAGTAATTCTACGCATGACCAGCTTTCCAAAACGCAATCAATCATAGTTTTGCGACGTCTGGTTTTCTTGCAATTCGATCTGGAAGATAGCAAGACCCCTAGACACCTAGACCCCTAAAACTTTGCAAAATGAAAATCCGTAAATATAATGCTAGAACCATGAAACTTCGCACAGTAATTCTACGCATGCTCAGCTTTCCGAAACGCCATCAATCATATTTTTGCGACGTCTGGTTTCCTTGCAATTCGATCTGGAAGATAGCAAAAATAAACGAAATATAGCTAAACTTTAAATGATCATAATTCCGAAATGGAGCGTCGCAGACACCTAAAACTTCGCACAGTAATTCTACGCATGATCAGCTTTCCAAAACGCCATCAATCATAGTTTTGCGACGTCTGGTTTTCTTGCAATTCGATCTGGAAGATAGCAAAACTTTAAACGCTCATAACTTCGTAAGGAGACGTCCTAGACCCCTAAAACTTTGCAAAATGAAAATCCGTAAATATAATGCTAGAACCATGAAACTTCGCACAGTAATTCTACGCATGCTCAGCTTTCCGAAACGCCATCAATCATATTTTTGCGACGTATGGTTTTCTTGCAATTCGATCTGGAAGATAGCAAAAATAAACG
Source organism: Myopa tessellatipennis (assembly GCA_943737955.2). Lineage (NCBI taxonomy): Eukaryota > Metazoa > Arthropoda > Insecta > Diptera > Conopidae > Myopa > Myopa tessellatipennis. The sequence continues at coordinate 59,437,622 of OX031314.1, read as the reverse complement.
AAATATAGCTAAACTTTAAATGATCATAATTCCGAAATGGAGCGTCGCAGACACCTAAAACTTCGCACAGTAATTCTACGCATGATCAGCTTTCCAAAACGCCATCAATCATAGTTTTGCGACGTCTGGTTTTCTTGCAATTCGATCTGGAAGATAGCAAAACTTTAAACGCTCATAACTTCGTTAGGAGACGTCCTAGACCCCTAAAACTTTGCAAAATGAAAATCCGTAAATATAATGCTAGAACCATGAAACTTCGCACAGTAATTCTACGCATGATCAGCTTTCCAAAACGCCATCAATCATAGTTTTGCGACGTCTGGTTTTCTTGCAATTCGATCTGGAAGATAGCAAAAATAAACGAAATATAGCTAAACTTTAAATGATCATAATTCCGAAATGGAGCGCATAACTTCGTAAGGAGACGTCCTAGACCCCTAAAACTTTGCAAAATGAAAATCCGTAAATATAATGCTAGAACCATGAAACTTCGCACAGTAATTCTACGCATGCTCAGCTTTCCGAAACGCCATCAATCATAGTTTTGCGACGTCTGGTTTTCTTGCAATTCGATCTGGAAGATAGCAAAAATAAACGAAATATAGCTAAACTTTAAATGATCATAATTCCGAAATGGAGCGTCGCAGACATCTAAAACTTCGCACAGTAATTCTACGCATGATCAGCTTTCCAAAACGCCATCAATCATAGTTTTGCGACGTCTGGTTTTCTTGCAATTCGATCTGGAAGATAGCAAAACTTTAAACGCTCATAACTTCGTAAGGAGACGTCCTAGACCCCTAAAACTTTGCAAAATGAAAATCCGTAAATATAATGCTAGAACCATGAAACTTCGCACATTAATTCTACGCATGCTCAGCTTTCCGAAACGCCATCAATCATATTTTTGCGACGTATGGTTTCCTTGCAATTCGATCTGGAAGATAGCAAAAATAAACGAAATATAGCTAAACTTTAAATGATCATAATTCCGAAATGGAGCGTCGCAGACACCTAAAACTTCGCACAGTAATTCTACGCATGCTCAGCTTTCCGAAACGCCATCAATCATATTTTTGCGACGTCTGGTTTTCTTGCAATTCGATCTGGAAGATAGCAAAAATAAACGAAATATAGCTAAACTTTAAATGATCATAATTCCGAAATGGAGCGTCGCAGACACCTAAAACTTCGCACAGTAATTCTACGCATGACCAGCTTTCCAAAACGCCATCAATCATAGTTTTGCGACGTCTGGTTTTCTTGCAATTCGATCTGGAAGATAGCAAGACCCCTAGACACCTAGACCCCTAAAACTTTGCAAAATGAAAATCCGTAAATATAATGCTAGAACCATGAAACTTCGCACAGTAATTCTACGCATGCTCAGCTTTCCGAAACGCCATCAATCATATTTTTGCGACGTCTGGTTTCCTTGCAATTCGATCTGGAAGATAGCAAAAATAAACGAAATATAGCTAAACTTTAAATGATCATAATTCCGAAATGGAGCGTCGCAGACACCTAAAACTTCGCACAGTAATTCTACGCATGATCAGCTTTCCAAAACGCCATCAATCATAGTTTTGCGACGTCTGGTTTTCTTGCAATTCGATCTGGAAGATAGCAAAACTTTAAACGCTCATAACTTCGTAAGGAGACGTCCTAGACCCCTAAAACTTTGCAAAATGAAAATCCGTAAATATAATGCTAGAACCATGAAACTTCGCACAGTAATTCTACGCATGCTCAGCTTTCCGAAACGCCATCAATCATATTTTTGCGACGTATGGTTTTCTTGCAATTCGATCTGGAAGATAGCAAAAATAAACGAAATATAGCTAAACTTTAAATGATCATAATTCCGAAATGGAGCGTCGCAGACACCTAAAACTTCGCACAGTAATTCTACGCATGATCAGCTTTCCAAAACGCCATCAATCATAGTTTTGCGACGTCTGGTTTTCTTGCAATTCGATCTGGAAGATAGCAAAACTTTAAACGCTCATAACTTCGTAAGGAGACGTCCTAGACCCCTAAAACTTTGCAAAATGAAAATCCGTAAATATAATGCTAGAACCATGAAACTTCGCACAGTAATTCTACGCATGATCAGCTTTCCAAAACGCCATCAATCATAGTTTTGCGACGTCTGGTTTTCTTGCAATTCGATCTGGAAGATAGCAAAAATAAACGAAATATAGCTAAACTTTAAATGATCATAATTCCGAAATGGAGCGTCGCAGACACCTAAAACTTCGCACAGTAATTCTACGCATGACCAGCTTTCCAAAACGCCATCAATCATAGTTTTGCGACGTCTGGTTTTCTTGCAATTCGATCTGGAAGATAGCAAAACTTTAAACGCTCATAACTTCGTAAGGAGACGTCCTAGACCCCTAAAACTTTGCAAAATGAATATCCGTAAATATAATGCTAGAACCATGAAACTTCGCACAGTAATTCTACGCATGATCAGCTTTCCAAAACGCCATCAATCATAGTTTTGCGACGTCTGGTTTTCTTGCAATTCGATCTGGAAGATAGCAAAAATAAACGAAATATAGCTAAACTTTAAATGATCATAATTCCGAAATGGAGCGTCGCAGACACCTAAAACTTCGCACAGTAATTCTACGCATGATCAGCTTTCCAAAACGCCATCAATCATAGTTTTGCGACGTCTGGTTTTCTTGCAATTCGATCTGGAAGATAGCAAAAATAAACGAAATATAGCTAAACTTTAAATGATCATAATTCCGAAATGGAGCGTCGCAGACACCTAAAACTTCGCACAGTAATTCTACGCATGACCAGCTTTCCAAAACGCCATCAATCATAGTTTTGCGACGTCTGGTTTTCTTGCAATTCGATCTGGAAGATAGCAAAACTTTAAACGCTCATAACTTCGTAAGGAGACGTCCTAGACCCCTAAAACTTTGCAAAATGAATATCCGTAAATATAATGCTAGAACCATGAAACTTCGCACAGTAATTCTACGCATGATCAGCTTTCCAAAACGCCATCAATCATAGTTTTGCGACGTCTGGTTTTCTTGCAATTCGATCTGGAAGATAGCAAAAATAAACGAAATATAGCTAAACTTTAAATGATCATAATTCCGAAATGGAGCGTCGCAGACACCTAAAACTTCACATAATTATTCTACGCATGATCAGCTTTCCAAAACGCCATCAATCATAGTTTTGCGACGTCTGGTTTTCTTGCAATTCGATCTGGAAGATAGCAAAACTTTAAACGCTCATAACTTCGTAAGGAGACGTCCTAGACCCCTAAAACTTTGCAAAATGAAAATCCGTAAATATAATGCTAGAACCATGAAACTTCGCACAGTAATTCTACGCATGCTCAGCTTTCCGAAACGCCATCAATCATAGTTTTGCGACGTCTGGTTTTCTTGCAATTCGATCTGGAAGATAGCAAAAATAAACGAAATATAGCTAAACTTTAAATGATCATAATTCCGAAATGGAGCGTCGCAGACACCTAAAACTTCGCACAGTAATTCTACGCATGATCAGCTTTCCAAAACGCCATCAATCATAGTTTTGCGACGTCTGGTTTTCTTGCAATTCGATCTGGAAGATAGCAAAACTTTAAACGCTCATAACTTCGTAAGGAGACGTCCTAGACCCCTAAAACTTTGCAAAATGAAAATCCGTAAATATAATGCTAGAACCATGAAACTTCGCACAGTAATTCTACGCATGCTCAGCTTTCCGAAACGCCATCAATCATATTTTTGCGACGTATGGTTTCCTTGCAATTCGATCTGGAAGATAGCAAAAATAAACGAAATATAGCTAAACTTTAAATGATCATAATTCCGAAATGGAGCGTCGCAGACACCTAAAACTTCGCACAGTAATTCTACGCATGCTCAGCTTTCCGAAACGCCATCAATCATATTTTTGCGACGTCTGGTTTCCTTGCAATTCGATCTGGAAGATAGCAAAAATAAACGAAATATAGCTAAACTTTAAATGATCATAATTCCGAAATGGAGCGTCGCAGACACCTAAAACTTCGCACAGTAATTCTACGCATGATCAGCTTTCCAAAACGCCATCAATCATAGTTTTGCGACGTCTGGTTTCCTTGCAATTCGATCTGGAAGATAGCAAAAATAAACGAAATATAGCTAAACTTTAAATGATCATAATTCCGAAATGGAGCGTCGCAGACACCTAAAACTTCGCACAGTAATTCTACGCATGATCAGCTTTCCAAAACGCCATCAATCATAGTTTTGCGACGTCTGGTTTTCTTGCAATTCGATCTGGAAGATAGCAAAACTTTAAACGCTCATAACTTCGTAAGGAGACGTCCTAGACCCCTAAAACTTTGCAAAATGAAAATCCGTAAATATAATGCTAGAACCATGAAACTTCGCACAGTAATTCTACGCATGCTCAGCTTTCCGAAACGCCATCAATCATAGTTTTGCGACGTCTGGTTTTCTTGCAATTCGATCTGGAAGATAGCAAAAATAAACGAAATATAGCTAAACTTTAAATGATCATAATTCCGAAATGGAGCGTCGCAGACACCTAAAACTTCGCACACTAATTCTACGCATGATCAGCTTTCCAAAACGCCATCAATCATAGTTTTGCGACGTCTGGTTTTCTTGCAATTCGATCTGGAAGATAGCAAAACTTTAAACGCTCATAACTTCGTAAGGAGACGTCCTAGACCCCTAAAACTTTGCAAAATGAAAATCCGTAAATATAATGCTAGAACCATGAAACTTCGCACAGTAATTCTACGCATGCTCAGCTTTCCGAAACGCCATCAATCATATTTTTGCGACGTCTGGTTTTCTTGCAATTCGATCTGGAAGATAGCAAAAATAAACGAAATATAGCTAAACTTTAAATGATCATAATTCCGAAATGGAGCGTCGCAGACACCTAAAACTTCGCACAGTAATTCTACGCATGCTCAGCTTTCCGAAACGCCATCAATCATATTTTTGCGACGTCTGGTTTCCTTGCAATTCGATCTGGAAGATAGCAAAAATAAACGAAATATAGCTAAACTTTAAATGATCATAATTCCGAAATGGAGCGTCGCAGACACCTAAAACTTCGCACAGTAATTCTACGCATGATCAGCTTTCCAAAACGCCATCAATCATAGTTTTGCGACGTCTGGTTTTCTTGCAATTCGATCTGGAAGATAGCAAAACTTTAAACGCTCATAACTTCGTAAGGAGACATCCTAGACCCCTAAAACTTTGCAAAATGAAAATCCGTAAATATAATGCTAGAACCATGAAACTTCGCACAGTAATTCTACGCATGCTCAGCTTTCCGAAACGCCATCAATCATAGTTTTGCGACGTCTGGTTTTCTTGCAATTCGATCTGGAAGATAGCAAAAATAAACGAAATATAGCTAAACTTTAAATGATCATAATTCCGAAATGGAGCGTCGCAGACACCTAAAACTTCGCACAGTAATTCTACGCATGATCAGCTTTCCAAAACGCCATCAATCATAGTTTTGCGACGTCTGGTTTTCTTGCAATTCGATCTGGAAGATAGCAAAACTTTAAACGCTCATAACTTCGTAAGGAGACGTCCTAGACCCGTAAAACTTTGCAAAATGAAAATCCGTAAATATAATGCTAGAACCATGAAACTTTGCACAGTAATTCTACGCATGCTCAGCTTTCCGAAACGCCATCAATCATATTTTTGCGACGTCTGGTTTCCTTGCAATTCGATCTGGAAGATAGCAAAAATAAACGAAATATAGCTAAACTTTAAATGATCATAATTCCGAAATGGAGCGTCGCAGACACCTAAAACTTCGCACAGTAATTCTACGCATGATCAGCTTTCCAAAACGCCATCAATCATAGTTTTGCGACGTCTGGTTTTCTTGCAATTCGATCTGGAAGATAGCAAAACTTTAAACGCTCATAACTTCGTAAGGAGACGTCCTAGACCCCTAAAACTTTGCAAAATGAAAATCCGTAAATATAATGCTAGAACCATGAAACTTCGCACAGTAATTCTACGCATGCTCAGCTTTCCGAAACGCCATCAATCATATTTTTGCGACGTATGGTTTCCTTGCAATTCGATCTGGAAGATAGCAAAAATAAACGAAATATAGCTAAACTTTAAATGATCATAATTCCGAAATGGAGCGTCGCAGACACCTAAAACTTCGCACAGTAATTCTACGCATGCTCAGCTTTCCGAAACGCCATCAATCATATTTTTGCGACGTCTGGTTTCCTTGCAATTCGATCTGGAAGATAGCAAAAATAAACGAAATATAGCTAAACTTTAAATGATCATAATTCCGAAATGGAGCGTCGCAGACACCTAAAACTTCGCACAGTAATTCTACGCATGATCAGCTTTCCAAAACGCCATCAATCATAGTTTTGCGACGTCTGGTTTTCTTGCAATTCGATCTGGAAGATAGCAAAACTTTAAACGCTCATAACTTCGTAAGGAGACGTCCTAGACCCCTAAAACTTTGCAAAATGAAAATCCGTAAATATAATGCTAGAACCATGAAACTTCGCACAGTAATTCTACGCATGCTCAGCTTTCCAAAACGCCATCAATCATAGTTTTGCGACGTCTGGTTTTCTTGCAATTCGATCTGGAAGATCTTCTACGCATGATCTGGAAGATAGCAAAAATAAACGAAATATAGCTAAACTTTAAATGATCATAATTCCGAAATGGAGCGTCGCAGACACCTAAAACTTCGCACAGTAATTCTACGCATGATCAGCTTTCCAAAACGCCATCAATCATAGTTTTGCGACGTCTGGTTTTCTTGCAATTCGATCTGGAAGATAGCAAAACTTTAAACGCTCATAACTTCGTAAGGAGACGTCCTAGACCCCTAAAACTTTGCAAAATGAAAATCCGTAAATATAATGCTAGAACCATGAAACTTCGCACAGTAATTCTACGCATGCTCAGCTTTCCAAAACGCCATCAATCATAGTTTTGCGACGTCTGGTTTTCTTGCAATTCGATCTGGAAGATCTTCTACGCATGATCTGGAAGATAGCAAAAATAAACGAAATATAGCTAAACTTTAAATGATCATAATTCCGAAATGGAGCGTCGCAGACACCTAAAACTTCGCACAGTAATTCTACGCATGATCAGCTTTCCAAAACGCCATCAATCATAGTTTTGCGACGTCTGGTTTTCTTGCAATTCGATCTGGAAGATAGCAAAAATAAACGAAATATAGCTAAACTTTAAATGATCATAATTCCGAAATGGAGCGTCGCAGACACCTAAAACTTCGCACAGTAATTCTACGCATGATCAGCTTTCCAAAACGCCATCAATCATAGTTTTGCGACGTCTGGTTTTCTTGCAATTCGATCTGGAAGATAGCAAAAATAAACGAAATATAGCTAAACTTTAAATGATCATAATTCCGAAATGGAGCGTCGCAGACACCTAAAACTTCGCACAGTAATTCTACGCATGATCAGCTTTCCAAAACGCCATCAATCATAGTTTTGCGACGTCTGGTTTTCTTGCAATTCGATCTGGAAGATAGCAAAACTTTAAACGCTCATAACTTCGTAAGGAGACGTCCTAGACCCCTAAAACTTTGCAAAATGAAAATCCGTAAATATAATGCTAGAACCATGAAACTTCGCACAGTAATTCTACGCATGCTCAGCTTTCCGAAACGCCATCAATCATATTTTTGCGACGTATGGTTTCCTTGCAATTCGATCTGGAAGATAGCAAAAATAAACGAAATATAGCTAAACTTTAAATGATCATAATTCCGAAATGGAGCGTCGCAGACACCTAAAACTTCGCACAGTAATTCTACGCATGCTCAGCTTTCCGAAACGCCATCAATCATATTTTTGCGACGCCTGGTTTCCTTGCAATTCGATCTGGAAGATAGCAAAAATAAACGAAATATAGCTAAACTTTAAATGATCATAATTCCGAAATGGAGCGTCGCAGACACCTAAAACTTCGCACAGTAATTCTACGCATGATCAGCTTTCCAAAACGCCATCAATCATAGTTTTGCGACGTCTGGTTTTCTTGCAATTCGATCTGGAAGATAGCAAAACTTTAAACGCTCATAACTTCGTAAGGAGACGTCCTAGACCCCTAAAACTTTGCAAAATGAAAATCCGTAAATATAATGCTAGAACCATGAAACTTCGCACAGTAATTCTACGCATGCTCAGCTTTCCGAAACGCCATCAATCATAGTTTTGCGACGTCTGGTTTTCTTGCAATTCGATCTGGAAGATAGCAAAAATAAACGAAATATAGCTAAACTTTAAATGATCATAATTCCGAAATGGAGCGTCGCAGACACCTAAAACTTCGCACAGTAATTCTACGCATGATCAGCTTTCCAAAACGCCATCAATCATAGTTTTGCGACGTCTGGTTTTCTTGCAATTCGATCTGGAAGATAGCAAAACTTTAAACGCTCATAACTTCGTAAGGAGACGTCCTAGACCCGTAAAACTTTGCAAAATGAAAATCCGTAAATATAATGCTAGAACCATGAAACTTCGCACAGTAATTCTACGCATGATCAGCTTTCCAAAACGCCATCAATCATATTTTTGCGACGTCTGGTTTTCTTGCAATTCGATCTGGAAGATAGCAAAAATAAACGAAATATAGCTAAACTTTAAATGATCATAATTCCGAAATGGAGCGTCGCAGACACCTAAAACTTCGCACAGTAATTCTACGCATGATCAGCTTTCCAAAACGCCATCAATCATAGTTTTGCGACGTCTGGTTTTCTTGCAATTCGATCTGGAAGATAGCAAAAATAAACGAAATATAGCTAAACTTTAAATGATCATAATTCCGAAATGGAGCGTCGCAGACACCTAAAACTTCGCACAGTAATTCTACGCATGATCAGCTTTCCAAAACGCCATCAATCATAGTTTTGCGACGTCTGGTTTTCTTGCAATTCGATCTGGAAGATAGCAAAAATAAACGAAATATAGCTAAACTTTAAATGATCATAATTCCGAAATGGAGCGTCGCAGACACCTAAAACTTCGCACAGTAATTCTACGCATGATCAGCTTTCCAAAACGCCATCAATCATATTTTTGCGACGTCTGGTTTTCTTGCAATTCGATCTGGAAGATAGCAAAAATAAACGAAATATAGCTAAACTTTAAATGATCATAATTCCGAAATGGAGCGTCGCAGACACCTAAAACTTCGCACAGTAATTCTACGCATGATCAGCTTTCCAAAACGCCATCAATCATAGTTTTGCGACGTCTGGTTTTCTTGCAATTCGATCTGGAAGATAGCAAAAATAAACGAAATATAGCTAAACTTTAAATGATCATAATTCCGAAATGGAGCGTCGCAGACACCTAAAACTTCGCACAGTAATTCTACGCATGATCAGCTTTCCAAAACGCCATCAATCATAGTTTTGCGACGTCTGGTTTTCTTGCAATTCGATCTGGAAGATAGCAAAACTTTAAACGCTCATAACTTCGTAAGGAGACGTCCTAGACCCGTAAAACTTTGCAGAATGAAAATCCGTAAATATAATGCTAGAACCATGAAACTTCGCACAGTAATTCTACGCATGATCAGCTTTCCAAAACGCCATCAATCATAGTTTTGCGACGTCTGGTTTTCTTGCAATTCGATCTGGAAGATAGCAAAACTTTAAACGCTCATAACTTCGTAAGGAGACGTCCTAGACCCCTAAAACTTTGCAAAATGAAAATCCGTAAATATAATGCTAGAACCATGAAACTTCGCACAGTAATTCTACGCATGCTCAGCTTTCCGAAACGCCATCAATCATAGTTTTGCGACGTCTGGTTTTCTTGCAATTCGATCTGGAAGATAGCAAAACTTTAAACGCTCATAACTTCGTAAGGAGACGTCCTAGACCCGTAAAACTTTGCAGAATGAAAATCCGTAAATATAATGCTAGAACCATGAAACTTCGCACAGTAATTCTACGCATGATCAGCTTTCCAAAACGCCATCAATCATAGTTTTGCGACGTCTGGTTTTCTTGCAATTCGATCTGGAAGATAGCAAAAATAAACGAAATATAGCTAAACTTTAAATGATCATAATTCCGAAATGGAGCGTCGCAGACACCTAAAACTTCGCACAGTAATTCTACGCATGATCAGCTTTCCAAAACGCCATCAATCATAGTTTTGCGACGTCTGGTTTTCTTGCAATTCGATCTGGAAGATAGCAAAAATAAACGAAATATAGCTAAACTTTAAATGATCATAATTCCGAAATGGAGCGTCGCAGACACCTAAAACTTCGCACAGTAATTCTACGCATGATCAGCTTTCCAAAACGCCATCAATCATAGTTTTGCGACGTCTGGTTTTCTTGCAATTCGATCTGGAAGATAGCAAAACTTTAAACGCTCATAACTTCGTAAGGAGACGTCCTAGACCCGTAAAACTTTGCAGAATGAAAATCCGTAAATATAATGCTAGAACCATGAAACTTCGCACAGTAATTCTACGCATGATCAGCTTTCCAAAACGCCATCAATCATAGTTTTGCGACGTCTGGTTTTCTTGCAATTCGATCTGGAAGATAGCAAAACTTTAAACGCTCATAACTTCGTAAGGAGACGTCCTAGACCCGTAAAACTTTGCAGAATGAAAATCCGTAAATATAATGCTAGAACCATGAAACTTCGCACAGTAATTCTACGCATGATCAGCTTTCCAAAACGCCATCAATCATATTTTTGCGACGTCTGGTTTTCTTGCAATTCGATCTGGAAGATAGCAAAACTTTAAACGCTCATAACTTCGTAAGGAGACGTCCTAGACCCCTAAAACTTTGCAAAATGAAAATCCGTAAATATAATGCTAGAACCATGAAACTTCGCACAGTAATTCTACGCATGCTCAGCTTTCCGAAACGCCATCAATCATAGTTTTGCGACGTCTGGTTTTCTTGCAATTCGATCTGGAAGATAGCAAAACTTTAAACGCTCATAACTTCGTAAGGAGACGTCCTAGACCCGTAAAACTTTGCAGAATGAAAATCCGTAAATATAATGCTAGAACCATGAAACTTCGCACAGTAATTCTACGCATGATCAGCTTTCCAAAACGCCATCAATCATAGTTTTGCGACGTCTGGTTTTCTTGCAATTCGATCTGGAAGATAGCAAAAATAAACGAAATATAGCTAAACTTTAAATGATCATAATTCCGAAATGGAGCGTCGCAGACACCTAAAACTTCGCACAGTAATTCTACGCATGATCAGCTTTCCAAAACGCCATCAATCATATTTTTGCGACGTCTGGTTTTCTTGCAATCCGATCTGGAAGATAGCAAAACTTTAAACGCTCATAACTTCGTAAGGAGACGTCCTAGACCCCTAAAACTTTGCAAAATGAAAATCCGTAAATATAATGCTAGAACCATGAAACTTCGCACAGTAATTCTACGCATGCTCAGCTTTCCGAAACGCCATCAATCATATTTTTGCGACGTCTGGTTTTCTTGCAATTCGATCTGGAAGATAGCAAAACTTTAAACGCTCATAACTTCGTAAGGAGACGTCCTAGACCCCTAAAACTTTGCAAAATGAAAATCCGTAAATATAATGCTAGAACCATGAAACTTCGCACAGTAATTCTACGCATGCTCAGCTTTCCGAAACGCCATCAATCATAGTTTTGCGACGTCTGGTTTTCTTGCAATTCGATCTGGAAGATAGCAAAAATAAACGAAATATAGCTAAACTTTAAATGATCATAATTCCGAAATGGAGCGTCGCAGACACCTAAAACTTCGCACAGTAATTCTACGCATGATCAGCTTTCCAAAACGCCATCAATCATAGTTTTGCGACGTCTGGTTTTCTTGCAATTCGATCTGGAAGATAGCAAAAATAAACGAAATATAGCTAAACTTTAAATGATCATAATTCCGAAATGGAGCGTCGCAGACACCTAAAACTTCGCACAGTAATTCTACGCATGATCAGCTTTCCAAAACGCCATCAATCATAGTTTTGCGACGTCTGGTTTTCTTGCAATTCGATCTGGAAGATAGCAAAACTTTAAACGCTCATAACTTCGTAAGGAGACGTCCTAGACCCGTAAAACTTTGCAGAATGAAAATCCGTAAATATAATGCTAGAACCATGAAACTTCGCACAGTAATTCTACGCATGATCAGCTTTCCAAAACGCCATCAATCATAGTTTTGCGACGTCTGGTTTTCTTGCAATTCGATCTGGAAGATAGCAAAACTTTAAACGCTCATAACTTCGTAAGGAGACGTCCTAGACCCGTAAAACTTTGCAAAATGAAAATCCGTAAATATAATGCTAGAACCATGAAACTTCGCACAGTAATTCTACGCATGATCAGCTTTCCAAAACGCCATCAATCATATTTTTGCGACGTCTGGTTTTCTTGCAATTCGATCTGGAAGATAGCAAAAATAAACGAAATATAGCTAAACTTTAAATGATCATAATTCCGAAATGGAGCGTCGCAGACACCTAAAACTTCGCACAGTAATTCTACGCATGATCAGCTTTCCAAAACGCCATCAATCATAGTTTTGCGACGTCTGGTTTTCTTGCAATTCGATCTGGAAGATAGCAAAAATAAACGAAATATAGCTAAACTTTAAATGATCATAATTCCGAAATGGAGCGTCGCAGACACCTAAAACTTCGCACAGTAATTCTACGCATGATCAGCTTTCCAAAACGCCATCAATCATAGTTTTGCGACGTCTGGTTTTCTTGCAATTCGATCTGGAAGATAGCAAAACTTTAAACGCTCATAACTTCGTAAGGAGACGTCCTAGACCCCTAAAACTTTGCAAAATGAAAATCCGTAAATATAATGCTAGAACCATGAAACTTCGCACAGTAATTCTACGCATGCTCAGCTTTCCGAAACGCCATCAATCATAGTTTTGCGACGTCTGGTTTTCTTGCAATTCGATCTGGAAGATAGCAAAAATAAACGAAATATAGCTAAACTTTAAATGATCATAATTCCGAAATGGAGCGTCGCAGACACCTAAAACTTCGCACAGTAATTCTACGCATGATCAGCTTTCCAAAACGCCATCAATCATAGTTTTGCGACGTCTGGTTTTCTTGCAATTCGATCTGGAAGATAGCAAAAATAAACGAAATATAGCTAAACTTTAAATGATCATAATTCCGAAATGGAGCGTCGCAGACACCTAAAACTTCGCACAGTAATTCTACGCATGATCAGCTTTCCAAAACGCCATCAATCATATTTTTGCGACGTCTGGTTTTCTTGCAATTCGATCTGGAAGATAGCAAAAATAAACGAAATATAGCTAAACTTTAAATGATCATAATTCCGAAATGGAGCGTCGCAGACACCTAAAACTTCGCACAGTAATTCTACGCATGATCAGCTTTCCAAAACGCCATCAATCATAGTTTTGCGACGTCTGGTTTTCTTGCAATTCGATCTGGAAGATAGCAAAACTTTAAACGCTCATAACTTCGTAAGGAGACGTCCTAGACCCGTAAAACTTTGCAGAATGAAAATCCGTAAATATAATGCTAGAACCATGAAACTTCGCACAGTAATTCTACGCATGATCAGCTTTCCAAAACGCCATCAATCATAGTTTTGCGACGTCTGGTTTTCTTGCAATTCGATCTGGAAGATAGCAAAACTTTAAACGCTCATAACTTCGTAAGGAGACGTCCTAGACCCGTAAAACTTTGCAAAATGAAAATCCGTAAATATAATGCTAGAACCATGAAACTTCGCACAGTAATTCTACGCATGATCAGCTTTCCAAAACGCCATCAATCATATTTTTGCGACGTCTGGTTTTCTTGCAATTCGATCTGGAAGATAGCAAAAATAAACGAAATATAGCTAAACTTTAAATGATCATAATTCCGAAATGGAGCGTCGCAGACACCTAAAACTTCGCACAGTAATTCTACGCATGATCAGCTTTCCAAAACGCCATCAATCATAGTTTTGCGACGTCTGGTTTTCTTGCAATTCGATCTGGAAGATAGCAAAACTTTAAACGCTCATAACTTCGTAAGGAGACGTCCTAGACCCCTAAAACTTTGCAAAATGAAAATCCGTAAATATAATGCTAGAACCATGAAACTTCGCACAGTAATTCTACGCATGCTCAGCTTTCCGAAACGCCATCAATCATAGTTTTGCGACGTCTGGTTTTCTTGCAATTCGATCTGGAAGATAGCAAAACTTTAAACGCTCATAACTTCGTAAGGAGACGTCCTAGACCCGTAAAACTTTGCAGAATGAAAATCCGTAAATATAATGCTAGAACCATGAAACTTCGCACAGTAATTCTACGCATGATCAGCTTTCCAAAACGCCATCAATCATAGTTTTGCGACGTCTGGTTTTCTTGCAATTCGATCTGGAAGATAGCAAAAATAAACGAAATATAGCTAAACTTTAAATGATCATAATTCCGAAATGGAGCGTCGCAGACACCTAAAACTTCGCACAGTAATTCTACGCATGATCAGCTTTCCAAAACGCCATCAATCATATTTTTGCGACGTCTGGTTTTCTTGCAATCCGATCTGGAAGATAGCAAAACTTTAAACGCTCATAACTTCGTAAGGAGACGTCCTAGACCCCTAAAACTTTGCAAAATGAAAATCCGTAAATATAATGCTAGAACCATGAAACTTCGCACAGTAATTCTACGCATGATCAGCTTTCCAAAACGCCATCAATCATATTTTTGCGACGTCTGGTTTTCTTGCAATTCGATCTGGAAGATAGCAAAAATAAACGAAATATAGCTAAACTTTAAATGATCATAATTCCGAAATGGAGCGTCGCAGACACCTAAAACTTCGCACAGTAATTCTACGCATGATCAGCTTTCCAAAACGCCATCAATCATAGTTTTGCGACGTCTGGTTTTCTTGCAATTCGATCTGGAAGATAGCAAAAATAAACGAAATATAGCTAAACTTTAAATGATCATAATTCCGAAATGGAGCGTCGCAGACACCTAAAACTTCGCACAGTAATTCTACGCATGATCAGCTTTCCAAAACGCCATCAATCATAGTTTTGCGACGTCTGGTTTTCTTGCAATTCGATCTGGAAGATAGCAAAACTTTAAACGCTCATAACTTCGTAAGGAGACGTCCTAGACCCGTAAAACTTTGCAGAATGAAAATCCGTAAATATAATGCTAGAACCATGAAACTTCGCACAGTAATTCTACGCATGATCAGCTTTCCAAAACGCCATCAATCATAGTTTTGCGACGTCTGGTTTTCTTGCAATTCGATCTGGAAGATAGCAAAACTTTAAACGCTCATAACTTCGTAAGGAGACGTCCTAGACCCGTAAAACTTTGCAAAATGAAAATCCGTAAATATAATGCTAGAACCATGAAACTTCGCACAGTAATTCTACGCATGATCAGCTTTCCAAAACGCCATCAATCATATTTTTGCGACGTCTGGTTTTCTTGCAATTCGATCTGGAAGATAGCAAAAATAAACGAAATATAGCTAAACTTTAAATGATCATAATTCCGAAATGGAGCGTCGCAGACACCTAAAACTTCGCACAGTAATTCTACGCATGATCAGCTTTCCAAAACGCCATCAATCATAGTTTTGCGACGTCTGGTTTTCTTGCAATTCGATCTGGAAGATAGCAAAACTTTAAACGCTCATAACTTCGTAAGGAGACGTCCTAGACCCCTAAAACTTTGCAAAATGAAAATCCGTAAATATAATGCTAGAACCATGAAACTTCGCACAGTAATTCTACGCATGCTCAGCTTTCCGAAACGCCATCAATCATAGTTTTGCGACGTCTGGTTTTCTTGCAATTCGATCTGGAAGATAGCAAAACTTTAAACGCTCATAACTTCGTAAGGAGACGTCCTAGACCCGTAAAACTTTGCAGAATGAAAATCCGTAAATATAATGCTAGAACCATGAAACTTCGCACAGTAATTCTACGCATGATCAGCTTTCCAAAACGCCATCAATCATAGTTTTGCGACGTCTGGTTTTCTTGCAATTCGATCTGGAAGATAGCAAAAATAAACGAAATATAGCTAAACTTTAAATGATCATAATTCCGAAATGGAGCGTCGCAGACACCTAAAACTTCGCACAGTAATTCTACGCATGATCAGCTTTCCAAAACGCCATCAATCATATTTTTGCGACGTCTGGTTTTCTTGCAATCCGATCTGGAAGATAGCAAAACTTTAAACGCTCATAACTTCGTAAGGAGACGTCCTAGACCCCTAAAACTTTGCAAAATGAAAATCCGTAAATATAATGCTAGAACCATGAAACTTCGCACAGTAATTCTACGCATGATCAGCTTTCCAAAACGCCATCAATCATATTTTTGCGACGTCTGGTTTTCTTGCAATTCGATCTGGAAGATAGCAAAAATAAACGAAATATAGCTAAACTTTAAATGATCATAATTCCGAAATGGAGCGTCGCAGACACCTAAAACTTCGCACAGTAATTCTACGCATGATCAGCTTTCCAAAACGCCATCAATCATAGTTTTGCGACGTCTGGTTTTCTTGCAATTCGATCTGGAAGATAGCAAAAATAAACGAAATATAGCTAAACTTTAAATGATCATAATTCCGAAATGGAGCGTCGCAGACACCTAAAACTTCGCACAGTAATTCTACGCATGATCAGCTTTCCAAAACGCCATCAATCATATTTTTGCGACGTCTGGTTTTCTTGCAATTCGATCTGGAAGATAGCAAAACTTTAAACGCTCATAACTTCGTAAGGAGACGTCCTAGACCCGTAAAACTTTGCAAAATGAAAATCCGTAAATATAATGCTAGAACCATGAAACTTCGCACAGTAATTCTACGCATGATCAGCTTTCCAAAACGCCATCAATCATATTTTTGCGACGTCTGGTTTTCTTGCAATTCGATCTGGAAGATAGCAAAAATAAACGAAATATAGCTAAACTTTAAATGATCATAATTCCGAAATGGAGCGTCGCACACACCTAAAACTTCGCACAGTAATTCTACGCATGACCAGCTTTCCAAAACGCCATCAATCATATTTTTGCGACGTCTGGTTTTCTTGCAATTCGATCTGGAAGATAGCAAAACTTTAAATTATGATCATTTAAAGTTTAGCTATATTTCGTTTATTTTTGCTATCTTCCAGATCGAATTGCAAGAAAACCAGACGTCGCAAAACTATGATTGATGGCGTTTTGCGACGTCTGGTTTTCTTGCAATTCGATCTGGAAGATAGCAAAAATAAACGAAATATAGCTAAACTTTAAATCATCATAATTCCGAAATGGAGCGTCGCAGACACCTAAAACTTCGCACAGTAATTCTACGCATGATCAGCTTTCCAAAACGCCATCAATCATAGTTTTGCGACGTTTATTTTTGCTATCTTCCAGATCGAATTGCAAGAAAACCAGACGTCGCAAAACGCCATCAATCATAGTTTTGCGACGTCTGGTTTTCTTGCAATTCGATCTGGAAGATAGCAAAAATAAACGAAATATAGCTAAACTTTAAATGATCATAATTCCGAAATGGAGCGTCGCAGACACCTAAAACTTCGCACAGTAATTCTACGCATGATCAGCTTTCCAAAACGCCATCAATCATAGTTTTGCGACGTCTGGTTTTCTTGCAATTCGATCTGGAAGATAGCAAAACTTTAAACGCTCATAACTTCGTAAGGAGACGTCCTAGACCCGTAAAACTTTGCAAAATGAAAATCCGTAAATATAATGCTAGAACCATGAAACTTCGCACAGTAATTCTACGCATGACCAGCTTTCCAAAACGCCATCAATCATATTTTTGCGACGTCTGGTTTTCTTGCAATTCGATCTGGAAGATAGCAAAACTTTAAACGCTCATAACTTCGTAAGGAGACGTCCTAGACCCGTAAAACTTTGCAAAATGAAAATCCGTAAATATAATGCTAGAACCATGAAACTTCGCACAGTAATTCTACGCATGATCAGCTTTCCAAAACGCCATCAATCATATTTTTGCGACGTCTGGTTTTCTTGCAATTCGATCTGGAAGATAGCAAAAATAAACGAAATATAGCTAAACTTTAAATCATCATAATTCCGAAATGGAGCGTCGCAGACACCTAAAACTTCGCACAGTAATTCTACGCATGATCAGCTTTCCAAAACGCCATCAATCATAGTTTTGCGACGTCTGGTTTTCTTGCAATTCGATCTGGAAGATAGCAAAAATAAACGAAATATAGCTAAACTTTAAATGATCATAATTCCGAAATGGAGCGTCGCAGACACCTAAAACTTCGCACAGTAATTCTACGCATGATCAGCTTTCCAAAACGCCATCAATCATAGTTTTGCGACGTCTGGTTTTCTTGCAATTCGATCTGGAAGATAGCAAAACTTTAAACGCTCATAACTTCGTAAGGAGACGTCCTAGACCCGTAAAACTTTGCAAAATGAAAATCCGTAAATATAATGCTAGAACCATGAAACTTCGCACAGTAATTCTACGCATGATCAGCTTTCCAAAACGCCATCAATCATATTTTTGCGACGTCTGGTTTTCTTGCAATTCGATCTGGAAGATAGCAAAAATAAACGAAATATAGCTAAACTTTAAATCATCATAATTCCGAAATGGAGCGTCGCAGACACCTAAAACTTCGCACAGTAATTCTACGCATGATCAGCTTTCCAAAACGCCATCAATCATAGTTTTGCGACGTCTGGTTTTCTTGCAATTCGATCTGGAAGATAGCAAAAATAAACGAAATATAGCTAAACTTTAAATGATCATAATTCCGAAATGGAGCGTCGCAGACACCTAAAACTTCGCACAGTAATTCTACGCATGACCAGCTTTCCAAAACGCCATCAATCATATTTTTGCGACGTCTGGTTTTCTTGCAATTCGATCTGGAAGATAGCAAAACTTTAAACGCTCATAACTTCGTAAGGAGACGTCCTAGACCCGTAAAACTTTGCAAAATGAAAATCCGTAAATATAATGCTAGAACCATGAAACTTCGCACAGTAATTCTACGCATGATCAGCTTTCCAAAACGCCATCAATCATATTTTTGCGACGTCTGGTTTTCTTGCAATTCGATCTGGAAGATAGCAAAAATAAACGAAATATAGCTAAACTTTAAATCATCATAATTCCGAAATGGAGCGTCGCAGACACCTAAAACTTCGCACAGTAATTCTACGCATGATCAGCTTTCCAAAACGCCATCAATCATAGTTTTGCGACGTCTGGTTTTCTTGCAATTCGATCTGGAAGATAGCAAAACTTTAAACGCTCATAACTTCGTAAGGAGACGTCCTAGACCCGTAAAACTTTGCAAAATGAAAATCCGTAAATATAATGCTAGAACCATGAAACTTCGCACAGTAATTCTACGCATGACCAGCTTTCCAAAACGCCATCAATCATATTTTTGCGACGTCTGGTTTTCTTGCAATTCGATCTGGAAGATAGCAAAACTTTAAACGCTCATAACTTCGTAAGGAGACGTCCTAGACCCGTAAAACTTTGCAAAATGAAAATCCGTAAATATAATGCTAGAACCATGAAACTTCGCACAGTAATTCTACGCATGATCAGCTTTCCAAAACGCCATCAATCATATTTTTGCGACGTCTGGTTTTCTTGCAATTCGATCTGGAAGATAGCAAAAATAAACGAAATATAGCTAAACTTTAAATCATCATAATTCCGAAATGGAGCGTCGCAGACACCTAAAACTTCGCACAGTAATTCTACGCATGATCAGCTTTCCAAAACGCCATCAATCATAGTTTTGCGACGTCTGGTTTTCTTGCAATTCGATCTGGAAGATAGCAAAAATAAACGAAATATAGCTAAACTTTAAATGATCATAATTCCGAAATGGAGCGTCGCAGACACCTAAAACTTCGCACAGTAATTCTACGCATGATCAGCTTTCCAAAACGCCATCAATTATAGTTTTGCGACGTCTGGTTTTCTTGCAATTCGATCTGGAAGATAGCAAAACTTTAAACGCTCATAACTTCGTAAGGAGACGTCCTAGACCCGTAAAACTTTGCAAAATGAAAATCCGTAAATATAATGCTAGAACCATGAAACTTCGCACAGTAATTCTACGCATGATCAGCTTTCCAAAACGCCATCAATCATATTTTTGCGACGTCTGGTTTTCTTGCAATTCGATCTGGAAGATAGCAAAAATAAACGAAATATAGCTAAACTTTAAATCATCATAATTCCGAAATGGAGCGTCGCAGACACCTAAAACTTCGCACAGTAATTCTACGCATGATCAGCTTTCCAAAACGCCATCAATCATAGTTTTGCGACGTCTGGTTTTCTTGCAATTCGATCTGGAAGATAGCAAAAATAAACGAAATATAGCTAAACTTTAAATGATCATAATTCCGAAATGGAGCGTCGCAGACACCTAAAACTTCGCATAGTTTTGCGACGTCTGGTTTTCTTGCAATTCGATCTGGAAGATAGCAAAAATAAACGAAATATAGCTAAACTTTAAATGATCATAATTCCGAAATGGAGCGTCGCAGACACCTAAAACTTCGCACAGTAATTCTACGCATGATCAGCTTTCCAAAACGCCATCAATCATAGTTTTGCGACGTCTGGTTTTCTTGCAATTCGATCTGGAAGATAGCAAAAATAAACGAAATATAGCTAAACTTTAAATGATCATAATTCCGAAATGGAGCGTCGCACACACCTAAAACTTCGCACAGTAATTCTACGCATGACCAGCTTTCCAAAACGCCATCAATCATATTTTTGCGACGTCTGGTTTTCTTGCAATTCGATCTGGAAGATAGCAAAACTTTAAACGCTCATAACTTCGTAAGGAGACGTCCTAGACCCGTAAAACTTTGCAAAATGAAAATCCGTAAATATAATGCTAGAACCATGAAACTTCGCACAGTAATTCTACGCATGATCAGCTTTCCAAAACGCCATCAATCATATTTTTGCGACGTCTGGTTTTCTTGCAATTCGATCTGGAAGATAGCAAAAATAAACGAAATATAGCTAAACTTTAAATCATCATAATTCCGAAATGGAGCGTCGCAGACACCTAAAACTTCGCACAGTAATTCTACGCATGATCAGCTTTCCAAAACGCCATCAATCATAGTTTTGCGACGTCTGGTTTTCTTGCAATTCGATCTGGAAGATCGCAAAAATAAACGAAATATAGCTAAACTTTAAATGATCATAATTCCGAAATGGAGCGTCGCAGACACCTAAAACTTCGCATAGTTTTGCGACGTCTGGTTTTCTTGCAATTCGATCTGGAAGATAGCAAAAATAAACGAAATATAGCTAAACTTTAAATGATCATAATTCCGAAATGGAGCGTCGCAGACACCTAAAACTTCGCATAGTTTTGCGACGTCTGGTTTTCTTGCAATTCGATCTGGAAGATAGCAAAAATAAACGAAATATAGCTAAACTTTAAATGATCATAATTCCGAAATGGAGCGTCGCAGACACCTAAAACTTCGCACAGTAATTCTACGCATGATCAGCTTTCCAAAACGCCATCAATCATAGTTTTGCGACGTCTGGTTTTCTTGCAATTCGATCTGGAAGATAGCAAAAATAAACGAAATATAGCTAAACTTTAAATGATCATAATTCCGAAATGGAGCGTCGCACACACCTAAAACTTCGCACAGTAATTCTACGCATGATCAGCTTTCCAAAACGCCATCAATCATATTTTTGCGACGTCTGGTTTTCTTGCAATTCGATCTGGAAGATAGCAAAACTTTAAACGCTCATAACTTCGTAAGGAGACGTCCTAGACCCGTAAAACTTTGCAAAATGAAAATCCGTAAATATAATGCTAGAACCATGAAACTTCGCACAGTAATTCTACGCATGATCAGCTTTCCAAAACGCCATCAATCATATTTTTGCGACGTCTGGTTTTCTTGCAATTCGATCTGGAAGATAGCAAAAATAAACGAAATATAGCTAAACTTTAAATCATCATAATTCCGAAATGGAGCGTCGCAGACACCTAAAACTTCGCACAGTAATTCTACGCATGATCAGCTTTCCAAAACGCCATCAATCATAGTTTTGCGACGTCTGGTTTTCTTGCATTTCGATCTGGAAGATAGCAAAAATAAACGAAATATAGCTAAACTTTAAATGATCATAATTCCGAAATGGAGCGTCGCAGACACCTAAAACTTCGCACAGTAATTCTACGCATGATCAGCTTTCCAAAACGCCATCAATCATATTTTTGCGACGTCTGGTTTTCTTGCAATTCGATCTGGAAGATAGCAAAACTTTAAACGCTCATAACTTCGTAAGGAGACGTCCTAGACCCGTAAAACTTTGCAAAATGAAAATCCGTAAATATAATGCTAGAACCATGAAACTTCGCACAGTAATTCTACGCATGATCAGCTTTCCAAAACGCCATCAATCATATTTTTGCGACGTCTGGTTTTCTTGCAATTCGATCTGGAAGATAGCAAAAATAAACGAAATATAGCTAAACTTTAAATCATCATAATTCCGAAATGGAGCGTCGCAGACACCTAAAACTTCGCACAGTAATTCTACGCATGATCAGCTTTCCAAAACGCCATCAATCATAGTTTTGCGACGTCTGGTTTTCTTGCAATTCGATCTGGAAGATAGCAAAAATAAACGAAATATAGCTAAACTTTAAATGATCATAATTCCGAAATGGAGCGTCGCAGACACCTAAAACTTCGCATAGTTTTGCGACGTCTGGTTTTCTTGCAATTCGATCTGGAAGATAGCAAAAATAAACGAAATATAGCTAAACTTTAAATGATCATAATTCCGAAATGGAGCGTCGCAGACACCTAAAACTTCGCACAGTAATTCTACGCATGATCAGCTTTCCAAAACGCCATCAATCATAGTTTTGCGACGTCTGGTTTTCTTGCAATTCGATCTGGAAGATAGCAAAAATAAACGAAATATAGCTAAACTTTAAATGATCATAATTCCGAAATGGAGCGTCGCAGACACCTAAAACTTCGCACAGTAATTCTACGCATGATCAGCTTTCCAAAACGCCATCAATCATATTTTTGCGACGTCTGGTTTTCTTGCAATTCGATCTGGAAGATAGCAAAACTTTAAACGCTCATAACTTCGTAAGGAGACGTCCTAGACCCGTAAAACTTTGCAAAATGAAAATCCGTAAATATAATGCTAGAACCATGAAACTTCGCACAGTAATTCTACGCATGATCAGCTTTCCAAAACGCCATCAATCATATTTTTGCGACGTCTGGTTTTCTTGCAATTCGATCTGGAAGATAGCAAAAATAAACGAAATATAGCTAAACTTTAAATGATCATAATTCCGAAATGGAGCGTCGCAGACACCTAAAACTTCGCACAGTAATTCTACGCATGATCAGCTTTCCAAAACGCCATCAATCATATTTTTGCGACGTCTGGTTTTCTTGCAATTCGATCTGGAAGATAGCAAAACTTTAAACGCTCATAACTTCGTAAGGAGACGTCCTAGACCCGTAAAACTTTGCAAAATGAAAATCCGTAAATATAATGCTAGAACCATGAAACTTCGCACAGTAATTCTACGCATGATCAGCTTTCCAAAACGCCATCAATCATATTTTTGCGACGTCTGGTTTTCTTGCAATTCGATCTGGAAGATAGCAAAAATAAACGAAATATAGCTAAACTTTAAATGATCATAATTCCGAAATGGAGCGTCGCAGACACCTAAAACTTCGCACAGTAATTCTACGCATGATCAGCTTTCCAAAACGCCATCAATCATATTTTTGCGACGTCTGGTTTTCTTGCAATTCGATCTGGAAGATAGCAAAACTTTAAACGCTCATAACTTCGTAAGGAGACGTCCTAGACCCGTAAAACTTTGCAAAATGAAAATCCGTAAATATAATGCTAGAACCATGAAACTTCGCACAGTAATTCTACGCATGATCAGCTTTCCAAAACGCCATCAATCATAGTTTTGCGACGTCTGGTTTTCTTGCAATTCGATCTGGAAGATAGCAAAAATAAACGAAATATAGCTAAACTTTAAATGATCATAATTCCGAAATGGAGCGTCGCAGACACCTAAAACTTCGCATAGTTTTGCGACGTCTGGTTTTCTTGCAATTCGATCTGGAAGATAGCAAAAATAAACGAAATATAGCTAAACTTTAAATGATCATAATTCCGAAATGGAGCGTCGCAGACACCTAAAACTTCGCACAGTAATTCTACGCATGATCAGCTTTCCAAAACGCCATCAATCATAGTTTTGCGACGTCTGGTTTTCTTGCAATTCGATCTGGAAGATAGCAAAAATAAACGAAATATAGCTAAACTTTAAATGATCATAATTCCGAAATGGAGCGTCGCAGACACCTAAAACTTCGCACAGTAATTCTACGCATGATCAGCTTTCCAAAACGCCATCAATCATATTTTTGCGACGTCTGGTTTTCTTGCAATTCGATCTGGAAGATAGCAAAACTTTAAACGCTCATAACTTCGTAAGGAGACGTCCTAGACCCGTAAAACTTTGCAAAATGAAAATCCGTAAATATAATGCTAGAACCATGAAACTTCGCACAGTAATTCTACGCATGATCAGCTTTCCAAAACGCCATCAATCATATTTTTGCGACGTCTGGTTTTCTTGCAATTCGATCTGGAAGATAGCAAAAATAAACGAAATATAGCTAAACTTTAAATCATCATAATTCCGAAATGGAGCGTCGCAGACACCTAAAACTTCGCACAGTAATTCTACGCATGATCAGCTTTCCAAAACGCCATCAATCATAGTTTTGCGACGTCTGGTTTTCTTGCAATTCGATCTGGAAGATAGCAAAAATAAACGAAATATAGCTAAACTTTAAATGATCATAATTCCGAAATGGAGCGTCGCAGACACCTAAAACTTCGCATAGTTTTGCGACGTCTGGTTTTCTTGCAATTCGATCTGGAAGATAGCAAAAATAAACGAAATATAGCTAAACTTTAAATGATCATAATTCCGAAATGGAGCGTCGCAGACACCTAAAACTTCGCACAGTAATTCTACGCATGATCAGCTTTCCAAAACGCCATCAATCATAGTTTTGCGACGTCTGGTTTTCTTGCAATTCGATCTGGAAGATAGCAAAAATAAACGAAATATAGCTAAACTTTAAATGATCATAATTCCGAAATGGAGCGTCGCAGACACCTAAAACTTCGCACAGTAATTCTACGCATGATCAGCTTTCCAAAACGCCATCAATCATATTTTTGCGACGTCTGGTTTTCTTGCAATTCGATCTGGAAGATAGCAAAACTTTAAACGCTCATAACTTCGTAAGGAGACGTCCTAGACCCGTAAAACTTTGCAAAATGAAAATCCGTAAATATAATGCTAGAACCATGAAACTTCGCACAGTAATTCTACGCATGATCAGCTTTCCAAAACGCCATCAATCATATTTTTGCGACGTCTGGTTTTCTTGCAATTCGATCTGGAAGATAGCAAAAATAAACGAAATATAGCTAAACTTTAAATGATCATAATTCCGAAATGGAGCGTCGCAGACACCTAAAACTTCGCACAGTAATTCTACGCATGATCAGCTTTCCAAAACGCCATCAATCATATTTTTGCGACGTCTGGTTTTCTTGCAATTCGATCTGGAAGATAGCAAAACTTTAAACGCTCATAACTTCGTAAGGAGACGTCCTAGACCCGTAAAACTTTGCAAAATGAAAATCCGTAAATATAATGCTAGAACCATGAAACTTCGCACAGTAATTCTACGCATGATCAGCTTTCCAAAACGCCATCAATCATATTTTTGCGACGTCTGGTTTTCTTGCAATTCGATCTGGAAGATAGCAAAAATAAACGAAATATAGCTAAACTTTAAATGATCATAATTCCGAAATGGAGCGTCGCAGACACCTAAAACTTCGCACAGTAATTCTACGCATGATCAGCTTTCCAAAACGCCATCAATCATATTTTTGCGACGTCTGGTTTTCTTGCAATTCGATCTGGAAGATAGCAAAACTTTAAACGCTCATAACTTCGTAAGGAGACGTCCTAGACCCGTAAAACTTTGCAAAATGAAAATCCGTAAATATAATGCTAGAACCATGAAACTTCGCACAGTAATTCTACGCATGATCAGCTTTCCAAAACGCCATCAATCATAGTTTTGCGACGTCTGGTTTTCTTGCAATTCGATCTGGAAGATAGCAAAAATAAACGAAATATAGCTAAACTTTAAATGATCATAATTCCGAAATGGAGCGTCGCAGACACCTAAAACTTCGCATAGTTTTGCGACGTCTGGTTTTCTTGCAATTCGATCTGGAAGATAGCAAAAATAAACGAAATATAGCTAAACTTTAAATGATCATAATTCCGAAATGGAGCGTCGCAGACACCTAAAACTTCGCACAGTAATTCTACGCATGATCAGCTTTCCAAAACGCCATCAATCATAGTTTTGCGACGTCTGGTTTTCTTGCAATTCGATCTGGAAGATAGCAAAAATAAACGAAATATAGCTAAACTTTAAATGATCATAATTCCGAAATGGAGCGTCGCAGACACCTAAAACTTCGCACAGTAATTCTACGCATGATCAGCTTTCCAAAACGCCATCAATCATATTTTTGCGACGTCTGGTTTTCTTGCAATTCGATCTGGAAGATAGCAAAACTTTAAACGCTCATAACTTCGTAAGGAGACGTCCTAGACCCGTAAAACTTTGCAAAATGAAAATCCGTAAATATAATGCTAGAACCATGAAACTTCGCACAGTAATTCTACGCATGATCAGCTTTCCAAAACGCCATCAATCATATTTTTGCGACGTCTGGTTTTCTTGCAATTCGATCTGGAAGATAGCAAAAATAAACGAAATATAGCTAAACTTTAAATCATCATAATTCCGAAATGGAGCGTCGCAGACACCTAAAACTTCGCACAGTAATTCTACGCATGATCAGCTTTCCAAAACGCCATCAATCATAGTTTTGCGACGTCTGGTTTTCTTGCAATTCGATCTGGAAGATAGCAAAAATAAACGAAATATAGCTAAACTTTAAATGATCATAATTCCGAAATGGAGCGTCGCAGACACCTAAAACTTCGCATAGTTTTGCGACGTCTGGTTTTCTTGCAATTCGATCTGGAAGATAGCAAAAATAAACGAAATATAGCTAAACTTTAAATGATCATAATTCCGAAATGGAGCGTCGCAGACACCTAAAACTTCGCACAGTAATTCTACGCATGATCAGCTTTCCAAAACGCCATCAATCATAGTTTTGCGACGTCTGGTTTTCTTGCAATTCGATCTGGAAGATAGCAAAAATAAACGAAATATAGCTAAACTTTAAATGATCATAATTCCGAAATGGAGCGTCGCAGACACCTAAAACTTCGCATAGTTTTGCGACGTCTGGTTTTCTTGCAATTCGATCTGGAAGATAGCAAAAATAAACGAAATATAGCTAAACTTTAAATGATCATAATTCCGAAATGGAGCGTCGCAGACACCTAAAACTTCGCACAGTAATTCTACGCATGATCAGCTTTCCAAAACGCCATCAATCATAGTTTTGCGACGTCTGGTTTTCTTGCAATTCGATCTGGAAGATAGCAAAAATAAACGAAATATAGCTAAACTTTAAATGATCATAATTCCGAAATGGAGCGTCGCACACACCTAAAACTTCGCACAGTAATTCTACGCATGACCAGCTTTCCAAAACGCCATCAATCATATTTTTGCGACGTCTGGTTTTCTTGCAATTCGATCTGGAAGATAGCAAAACTTTAAACGCTCATAACTTCGTAAGGAGACGTCCTAGACCCGTAAAACTTTGCAAAATGAAAATCCGTAAATATAATGCTAGAACCATGAAACTTCGCACAGTAATTCTACGCATGATCAGCTTTCCAAAACGCCATCAATCATAGTTTTGCGACGTCTGGTTTTCTTGCAATTCGATCTGGAAGATAGCAAAACTTTAAACGCTCATAACTTCGTAAGGAGACGTCCTAGACCCGTAAAACTTTGCAAAATGAAAATCCGTAAATATAATGCTAGAACCATGAAACTTCGCACAGTAATTCTACGCATGATCAGCTTTCCAAAACGCCATCAATCATATTTTTGCGACGTCTGGTTTTCTTGCAATTCGATCTGGAAGATAGCAAAACTTTAAACGCTCATAACTTCGTAAGGAGACGTCCTAGACCCGTAAAACTTTGCAAAATGAAAATCCGTAAATATAATGCTAGAACCATGAAACTTCGCACAGTAATTCTACGCATGATCAGCTTTCCAAAACGCCATCAATCATAGTTTTGCGACGTCTGGTTTTCTTGCAATTCGATCTGGAAGATAGCAAAACTTTAAACGCTCATAACTTCGTAAGGAGACGTCCTAGACCCGTAAAACTTTGCAAAATGAAAATCCGTAAATATAATGCTAGAACCATGAAACTTCGCACAGTAATTCTACGCATGATCAGCTTTCCAAAACGCCATCAATCATATTTTTGCGACGTCTGGTTTTCTTGCAATTCGATCTGGAAGATAGCAAAAATAAACGAAATATAGCTAAACTTTAAATCATCATAATTCCGAAATGGAGCGTCGCAGACACCTAAAACTTCGCACAGTAATTCTACGCATGATCAGCTTTCCAAAACACCATCAATCATATTTTTGCGACGTCTGGTTTTCTTGCAATTCGATCTGGAAGATAGCAAAAATAAACGAAATATAGCTAAACTTTAAATCATCATAATTCCGAAATGGAGCGTCGCAGACACCTAAAACTTCGCACAGTAATTCTACGCATGATCAGCTTTCCAAAACGCCATCAATCATAGTTTTGCGACGTCTGGTTTTCTTGCAATTCGATCTGGAAGATAGCAAAACTTTAAACGCTCATAACTTCGTAAGGAGACGTCCTAGACCCGTAAAACTTATTATTTTTGCACAGTAATTCTACGCATGATCAGCTTTCCGAAACGCCATCAATCATAGTTTTGCGACGTCTGGTTTTCTTGCAATTCGATCTGGAAGATAGCAAAAATAAACGAAATATAGCTAAACTTTAAATGATCATAATTCCGAAATGGAGCGTCGCACACACCTAAAACTTCGCACAGTAATTCTACGCATGACCAGCTTTCCAAAACGCCATCAATCATATTTTTGCGACGTCTGGTTTTCTTGCAATTCGATCTGGAAGATAGCAAAACTTTAAACGCTCATAACTTCGTAAGGAGACGTCCTAGACCCGTAAAACTTTGCAAAATGAAAATCCGTAAATATAATGCTAGAACCATGAAACTTCGCACAGTAATTCTACGCATGATCAGCTTTCCAAAACGCCATCAATCATAGTTTTGCGACGTCTGGTTTTCTTGCAATTCGATCTGGAAGATAGCAAAACTTTAAACGCTCATAACTTCGTAAGGAGACGTCCTAGACCCGTAAAACTTATTATTTTTGCACAGTAATTCTACGCATGATCAGCTTTCCGAAACGCCATCAATCATAGTTTTGCGACGTCTGGTTTTCTTGCAATTCGATCTGGAAGATAGCAAAAATAAACGAAATATAGCTAAACTTTAAATGATCATAATTCCGAAATGGAGCGTCGCACACACCTAAAACTTCGCACAGTAATTCTACGCATGACCAGCTTTCCAAAACGCCATCAATCATATTTTTGCGACGTCTGGTTTTCTTGCAATTCGATCTGGAAGATAGCAAAACTTTAAACGCTCATAACTTCGTAAGGAGACGTCCTAGACCCGTAAAACTTTGCAAAATGAAAATCCGTAAATATAATGCTAGAACCATGAAACTTCTCACAGTAATTCTACGCATGATCAGCTTTCCAAAACGCCATCAATCATATTTTTGCGACGTCTGGTTTTCTTGCAATTCGATCTGGAAGATAGCAAAAATAAACGAAATATAGCTAAACTTTAAATCATCATAATTCCGAAATGGAGCGTCGCAGACACCTAAAACTTCGCACAGTAATTCTACGCATGATCAGCTTTCCAAAACGCCATCAATCATAGTTTTGCGACGTCTGGTTTTCTTGCAATTCGATCTGGAAGATAGCAAAAATAAACGAAATATAGCTAAACTTTAAATGATCATAATTCCGAAATGGAGCGTCGCAGACACCTAAAACTTCGCACAGTAATTCTACGCATGATCAGCTTTCCAAAACGCCATCAATCATAGTTTTGCGACGTCTGGTTTTCTTGCAATTCGATCTGGAAGATAGCAAAACTTTAAACGCTCATAACTTCGTAAGGAGACGTCCTAGACCCGTAAAACTTTGCAAAATGAAAATCCGTAAATATAATGCTAGAACCATGAAACTTCGCACAGTAATTCTACGCATGATCAGCTTTCCAAAACGCCATCAATCATATTTTTGCGACGTCTGGTTTTCTTGCAATTCGATCTGGAAGATAGCAAAACTTTAAACGCTCATAACTTCGTAAGGAGACGTCCTAGACCCGTAAAACTTTGCAAAATGAAAATTCGTAAATATAATACTAGAACCATGAAACTTCGCACAGTAATTCTACGCATGATCAGCTTTCCAAAACGCCATCAATCATATTTTTGCGACGTCTGGTTTTCTTGCAATTCGATCTGGAAGATAGCAAAAATAAACGAAATATAGCTAAACTTTAAATCATCATAATTCCGAAATGGAGCGTCGCAGACACCTAAAACTTCGCACAGTAATTCTACGCATGATCAGCTTTCCAAAACGCCATCAATCATAGTTTTGCGACGTCTGGTTTTCTTGCAATTCGATCTGGAAGATAGCAAAAATAAACGAAATATAGCTAAACTTTAAATCATCATAATTCCGAAATGGAGCGTCGCAGACACCTAAAACTTCGCACAGTAATTCTACGCATGATCAGCTTTCCAAAACGCCATCAATCATATTTTTGCGACGTCTGGTTTTCTTGCAATTCGATCTGGAAGATAGCAAAAATAAACGAAATATAGCTAAACTTTAAATCATCATAATTCCGAAATGGAGCGTCGCAGACACCTAAAACTTCGCACAGTAATTCTACGCATGATCAGCTTTCCAAAACGCCATCAATCATAGTTTTGCGACGTCTGGTTTTCTTGCAATTCGATCTGGAAGATAGCAAAAATAAACGAAATATAGCTAAACTTTAAATGATCATAATTCCGAAATGGAGCGTCGCAGACACCTAAAACTTCGCACAGTAATTCTACGCATGATCAGCTTTCCAAAACGCCATCAATCATAGTTTTGCGACGTCTGGTTTTCTTGCAATTCGATCTGGAAGATAGCAAAACTTTAAACGCTCATAACTTCGTAAGGAGACGTCCTAGACCCGTAAAACTTTGCAAAATGAAAATCCGTAAATATAATGCTAGAACCATGAAACTTCGCACAGTAATTCTACGCATGATCAGCTTTCCAAAACGCCATCAATCATATTTTTGCGACGTCTGGTTTTCTTGCAATTCGATCTGGAAGATAGCAAAACTTTAAACGCTCATAACTTCGTAAGGAGACGTCCTAGACCCGTAAAACTTTGCAAAATGAAAATTCGTAAATATAATGCTAGAACCATGAAACTTCGCACAGTAATTCTACGCATGATCAGCTTTCCAAAACGCCATCAATCATATTTTTGCGACGTCTGGTTTTCTTGCAATTCGATCTGGAAGATAGCAAAAATAAACGAAATATAGCTAAACTTTAAATCATCATAATTCCGAAATGGAGCGTCGCAGACACCTAAAACTTCGCACAGTAATTCTACGCATGATCAGCTTTCCAAAACGCCATCAATCATAGTTTTGCGACGTCTGGTTTTCTTGCAATTCGATCTGGAAGATAGCAAAAATAAACGAAATATAGCTAAACTTTAAATGATCATAATTCCGAAATGGAGCGTCGCAGACACCTAAAACTTCGCATAGTTTTGCGACGTCTGGTTTTCTTGCAATTCGATCTGGAAGATAGCAAAAATAAACGAAATATAGCTAAACTTTAAATGATCATAATTCCGAAATGGAGCGTCGCAGACACCTAAAACTTCGCACAGTAATTCTACGCATGATCAGCTTTCCAAAACGCCATCAATCATAGTTTTGCGACGTCTGGTTTTCTTGCAATTCGATCTGGAAGATAGCAAAAATAAACGAAATATAGCTAAACTTTAAATGATCATAATTCCGAAATGGAGCGTCGCACACACCTAAAACTTCGCACAGTAATTCTACGCATGACCAGCTTTCCAAAACGCCATCAATCATATTTTTGCGACGTCTGGTTTTCTTGCAATTCGATCTGGAAGATAGCAAAAATAAACGAAATATAGCTGAACTTTAAATGATCATAATTCCGAAATGGAGCGTCGCAGACACCTAAAACTTCGCACAGTAATTCTACGCATGATCAGCTTTCCAAAACGCCATCAATCATATTTTTGCGACGTCTGGTTTTCTTGCAATTCGATCTGGAAGATAGCAAAACTTTAAACGCTCATAACTTCGTAAGGAGACGTCCTAGACCCGTAAAACTTTGCAAAATGAAAATCCGTAAATATAATGCTAGAACCATGAAACTTCGCACAGTAATTCTACGCATGATCAGCTTTCCAAAACGCCATCAATCATAGTTTTGCGACGTCTGGTTTTCTTGCAATTCGATCTGGAAGATAGCAAAAATAAACGAAATATAGCTGAACTTTAAATGATCATAATTCCGAAATGGAGCGTCGCAGACACCTAAAACTTCGCACAGTAATTCTACGCATGATCAGCTTTCCAAAACGCCATCAATCATATTTTTGCGACGTCTGGTTTTGTTGCAATTCGATCTGGAAGATAGCAAAAATAAACGAAATATAGCTAAACTTTAAATCATCATAATTCCGAAATGGAGCGTCGCAGACACCTAAAACTTCGCACAGTAATTCTACGCATGATCAGCTTTCCAAAACGCCATCAATCATAGTTTTGCGACGTCTGGTTTTCTTGCAATTCGATCTGGAAGATAGCAAAAATAAACGAAATATAGCTAAACTTTAAATGATCATAATTCCGAAATGGAGCGTCGCAGACACCTAAAACTTCGCATAGTTTTGCGACGTCTGGTTTTCTTGCAATTCGATCTGGAAGATAGCAAAAATAAACGAAATATAGCTAAACTTTAAATGATCATAATTCCGAAATGGAGCGTCGCACACACCTAAAACTTCGCACAGTAATTCTACGCATGACCAGCTTTCCAAAACGCCATCAATCATATTTTTGCGACGTCTGGTTTTCTTGCAATTCGATCTGGAAGATAGCAAAAATAAACGAAATATAGCTGAACTTTAAATGATCATAATTCCGAAATGGAGCGTCGCAGACACCTAAAACTTCGCACAGTAATTCTACGCATGATCAGCTTTCCAAAACGCCATCAATCATATTTTTGCGACGTCTGGTTTTCTTGCAATTCGATCTGGAAGATAGCAAAACTTTAAACGCTCATAACTTCGTAAGGAGACGTCCTAGACCCGTAAAACTTTGCAAAATGAAAATCCGTAAATATAATGCTAGAACCATGAAACTTCGCACAGTAATTCTACGCATGATCAGCTTTCCAAAACGCCATCAATCATAGTTTTGCGACGTCTGGTTTTCTTGCAATTCGATCTGGAAGATAGCAAAAATAAACGAAATATAGCTGAACTTTAAATGATCATAATTCCGAAATGGAGCGTCGCAGACACCTAAAACTTCGCACAGTAATTCTACGCATGATCAGCTTTCCAAAACGCCATCAATCATATTTTTGCGACGTCTGGTTTTGTTGCAATTCGATCTGGAAGATAGCAAAAATAAACGAAATATAGCTAAACTTTAAATCATCATAATTCCGAAATGGAGCGTCGCAGACACCTAAAACTTCGCACAGTAATTCTACGCATGATCAGCTTTCCAAAACGCCATCAATCATAGTTTTGCGACGTCTGGTTTTCTTGCAATTCGATCTGGAAGATAGCAAAAATAAACGAAATATAGCTAAACTTTAAATGATCATAATTCCGAAATGGAGCGTCGCAGACACCTAAAACTTCGCATAGTTTTGCGACGTCTGGTTTTCTTGCAATTCGATCTGGAAGATAGCAAAAATAAACGAAATATAGCTAAACTTTAAATGATCATAATTCCGAAATGGAGCGTCGCACACACCTAAAACTTCGCACAGTAATTCTACGCATGACCAGCTTTCCAAAACGCCATCAATCATATTTTTGCGACGTCTGGTTTTCTTGCAATTCGATCTGGAAGATAGCAAAAATAAACGAAATATAGCTGAACTTTAAATGATCATAATTCCGAAATGGAGCGTCGCAGACACCTAAAACTTCGCACAGTAATTCTACGCATGATCAGCTTTCCAAAACGCCATCAATCATATTTTTGCGACGTCTGGTTTTCTTGCAATTCGATCTGGAAGATAGCAAAACTTTAAACGCTCATAACTTCGTAAGGAGACGTCCTAGACCCGTAAAACTTTGCAAAATGAAAATCCGTAAATATAATGCTAGAACCATGAAACTTCGCACAGTAATTCTACGCATGATCAGCTTTCCAAAACGCCATCAATCATAGTTTTGCGACGTCTGGTTTTCTTGCAATTCGATCTGGAAGATAGCAAAAATAAACGAAATATAGCTGAACTTTAAATGATCATAATTCCGAAATGGAGCGTCGCAGACACCTAAAACTTCGCACAGTAATTCTACGCATGATCAGCTTTCCAAAACGCCATCAATCATATTTTTGCGACGTCTGGTTTTGTTGCAATTCGATCTGGAAGATAGCAAAAATAAACGAAATATAGCTAAACTTTAAATCATCATAATTCCGAAATGGAGCGTCGCAGACACCTAAAACTTCGCACAGTAATTCTACGCATGATCAGCTTTCCAAAACGCCATCAATCATAGTTTTGCGACGTCTGGTTTTCTTGCAATTCGATCTGGAAGATAGCAAAAATAAACGAAATATAGCTAAACTTTAAATGATCATAATTCCGAAATGGAGCGTCGCACACACCTAAAACTTCGCACAGTAATTCTACGCATGACCAGCTTTCCAAAACGCCATCAATCATATTTTTGCGACGTCTGGTTTTGTTGCAATTCGATCTGGAAGATAGCAAAAATAAACGAAATATAGCTGAACTTTAAATGATCATAATTCCGAAATGGAGCGTCGCAGACACCTAAAACTTCGCACAGTAATTCTACGCATGATCAGCTTTCCAAAACGCCATCAATCATATTTTTGCGACGTCTGGTTTTCTTGCAATTCGATCTGGAAGATAGCAAAACTTTAAACGCTCATAACTTCGTAAGGAGACGTCCTAGACCCGTAAAACTTTGCAAAATGAAAATCCGTAAATATAATGCTAGAACCATGAAACTTCGCACAGTAATTCTACGCATGATCAGCTTTCCAAAACGCCATCAATCATATTTTTGCGACGTCTGGTTTTCTTGCAATTCGATCTGGAAGATAGCAAAAATAAACGAAATATAGCTGAACTTTAAATGATCATAATTCCGAAATGGAGCGTCGCAGACACCTAAAACTTCGCACAGTAATTCTACGCATGATCAGCTTTCCAAAACGCCATCAATCATAGTTTTGCGACGTCTGGTTTTCTTGCAATTCGATCTGGAAGATAGCAAAAATAAACGAAATATAGCTGAACTTTAAATGATCATAATTCCGAAATGGAGCGTCGCAGACACCTAAAACTTCGCACAGTAATTCTACGCATGATCAGCTTTCCAAAACGCCATCAATCATAGTTTTGCGACGTCTGGTTTTGTTGCAATTCGATCTGGAAGATAGCAAAAATAAACGAAATATAGCTGAACTTTAAATGATCATAATTCCGAAATGGAGCGTCGCAGACACCTAAAACTTCGCACAGTAATTCTACGCATGATCAGCTTTCCAAAACGCCATCAATCATAGTTTTGCGACGTCTGGTTTTGTTGCAATTCGATCTGGTTTTCTTGCAATTCGATCTGGAAGATAGCAAAACTTTAAACGCTCATAACTTCGTAAGGAGACGTCCTAGACCCGTAAAACTTTGCAAAATGAAAATCCGTAAATATAATGCTAGAACCATGAAACTTCGCACAGTAATTCTACGCATGATCAGCTTTCCAAAACGCCATCAATCATAGTTTTGCGACGTCAGGTTTTCTTGCAATTCGATCTGGAAGATAGCAAAACTTTAAACGCTCATAACTTCGTAAGGAGACGTCCTAGACCCCTAAAACTTTGCAAAATGAAAATCCGTATATATAATGCTAGAACCATGAAACTTCGCACAGTAATTCTACGCATGATCAGCTTTCCAAAACGCCATCAATCATAGTTTTGCGACGTCTGGTTTTCTTGCAATTCGATCTGGAAGATAGCAAAAATAAACGAAATATAGCTAAACTTTAAATGATCATAATTCCGAAATGGAGCGTCGCAGACACCTAAAACTTCGCACAGTAATTCTACGCATGATCAGCTTTCCAAAACGCCATCAATCATAGTTTTGCGACGTCTGGTTTTCTTGCAATTCGATCTGGAAGATAGCAAAACTTTAAACGCTCATAACTTCGTAAGGAGACGTCCTAGTCCCCTAAAACTTTGCAAAATGAAAATCCGTATATATAATGCTAGAACCATGAAACTTCGCACAGTAATTCTACGCATGATCAGCTTTCCAAAACGCCATCAATCATAGTTTTGCGACGTCTGGTTTTCTTGCAATTCGATCTGGAAGATAGCAAAAATAAACGAAATATAGCTAAACTTTAAATGATCATAATTCCGAAATGGAGCGTCGCAGACACCTAAAACTTCGCACAGTAATTCTACGCATGATCAGCTTTCCAAAACACCATCAATCATAGTTTTGCGACGTCTGGTTTTCTTGCAATTCGATCTGGAAGATAGCAAAAATAAACGAAATATAGCTAAACTTTAAATGATCATAATTCCGAAATGGAGCGTCGCAGACACCTAAAACTTCGCACAGTAATTCTACGCATGATCAGCTTTCCAAAACGCCATCAATCATAGTTTTGCGACGTCTGGTTTTCTTGCAATTCGATCTGGAAGATAGCAAAACTTTAAACGCTCATAACTTCGTAAGGAGACGTCCTAGACCCCTAAAACTTTGCAAAATGAAAATCCGTAAATATAATGCTAGAACCATGAAACTTCGCACAGTAATTCTACGCATGATCAGCTTTCCAAAACACCATCAATCATAGTTTTGCGACGTCTGGTTTTCTTGCAATTCGATCTGGAAGATAGCAAAAATAAACGAAATATAGCTAAACTTTAAATGATCATAATTCCGAAATGGAGCGTCGCAGACACCTAAAACTTCGCACAGTAATTCTACGCATGATCAGCTTTCCAAAACGCCATCAATCATAGTTTTGCGACGTCTGGTTTTCTTGCAATTCGATCTGGAAGATAGCAAAACTTTAAACGCTCATAACTTCGTAAGGAGACGTCCTAGACCCCTAAAACTTTGCAAAATGAAAATCCGTAAATATAATGCTAGAACCATGAAACTTCGCACAGTAATTCTACGCATGATCAGCTTTCCAAAACGCCATCAATCATAGTTTTGCGACGTCTGGTTTTCTTGCAATTCGATCTGGAAGATAGCAAAACTTTAAACGCTCATAACTTCGTAAGGAGACGTCCTAGACCCCTAAAACTTTGCAAAATGAAAATCCGTAAATATAATGCTAGAACCATGAAACTTCGCACAGTAATTCTACGCATGATCAGCTTTCCAAAACACCATCAATCATAGTTTTGCGACGTCTGGTTTTCTTGCAATTCGATCTGGAAGATAGCAAAAATAAACGAAATATAGCTAAACTTTAAATGATCATAATTCCGAAATGGAGCGTCGCAGACACCTAAAACTTCGCACAGTAATTCTACGCATGATCAGCTTTCCAAAACGCCATCAATCATAGTTTTGCGACGTCTGGTTTTCTTGCAATTCGATCTGGAAGATAGCAAAACTTTAAACGCTCATAACTTCGTAAGGAGACGTCCTAGACCCCTAAAACTTTGCAAAATGAAAATCCGTAAATATAATGCTAGAACCATGAAACTTCGCACAGTAATTCTACGCATGATCAGCTTTCCAAAACGCCATCAATCATAGTTTTGCGACGTCTGGTTTTCTTGCAATTCGATCTGGAAGATAGCAAAACTTTAAACGCTCATAACTTCGTAAGGAGACGTCCTAGACCCCTAAAACTTTGCAAAATGAAAATCCGTAAATATAATGCTAGAACCATGAAACTTCGCACAGTAATTCTACGCATGATCAGCTTTCCAAAACGCCATCAATCATAGTTTTGCGACGTCTGGTTTTCTTGCAATTCGATCTGGAAGATAGCAAAAATAAACGAAATATAGCTAAACTTTAAATGATCATAATTCCGAAATGGAGCGTCGCAGACACCTAAAACTTCGCACAGTAATTCTACGCATGATCAGCTTTCCAAAACGCCATCAATCATAGTTTTGCGACGTCAGGTTTTCTTGCAATTCGATCTGGAAGATAGCAAAACTTTAAACGCTCATAACTTCGTAAGGAGACGTCCTAGACCCCTAAAACTTTGCAAAATGAAAATCCGTAAATATAATGCTAGAACCATGAAACTTCGCACAGTAATTCTACGCATGATCAGCTTTCCAAAACGCCATCAATCATAGTTTTGCGACGTCTGGTTTTCTTGCAATTCGATCTGGAAGATAGCAAAACTTTAAACGCTCATAACTTCGTAAGGAGACGTCCTAGACCCCTAAAACTTTGCAAAATGAAAATCCGTAAATATAATGCTAGAACCATGAAACTTCGCACAGTAATTCTACGCATGATCAGCTTTCCAAAACGCCATCAATCATAGTTTTGCGACGTCTGGTTTTCTTGCAATTCGATCTGGAAGATAGCAAAAATAAACGAAATATAGCTAAACTTTAAATGATCATAATTCCGAAATGGAGCGTCGCAGACACCTAAAACTTCGCACAGTAATTCTACGCATGATCAGCTTTCCAAAACGCCATAAATCATAGTTTTGCGACGTCTGGTTTTCTTGCAATTCGATCTGGAAGATAGCAAAAATAAACGAAATATAGCTAAACTTTAAATGATCATAATTCCGAAATGGAGCGTCGCAGACACCTAAAACTTCGCACAGTAATTCTACGCATGATCAGCTTTCCAAAACGCCATCAATCATAGTTTTGCGACGTCAGGTTTTCTTGCAATTCGATCTGGAAGATAGCAAAAATAAACGAAATATAGCTAAACTTTAAATGATCATAATTCCGAAATGGAGCGTCGCAGACACCTAAAACTTCGCACAGTAATTCTACGCATGATCAGCTTTCCAAAACGCCATCAATCATAGTTTTGCGACGTCAGGTTTTCTTGCAATTCGATCTGGAAGATAGCAAAACTTTAAACGCTCATAACTTCGTAAGGAGACGTCCTAGACCCCTAAAACTTTGCAAAATGAAAATCCGTAAATATAATGCTAGAACCATGAAACTTCGCACAGTAATTCTACGCATGATCAGCTTTCCAAAACGCCATCAATCATAGTTTTGCGACGTCTGGTTTTCTTGCAATTCGATCTGGAAGATAGCAAAAATAAACGAAATATAGCTAAACTTTAAATGATCATAATTCCGAAATGGAGCGTCGCAGACACCTAAAACTTCGCACGGTAATTCTACGCATGATCAGCTTTCCAAAACGCCATCAATCATAGTTTTGCGACGTCTGGTTTTCTTGCAATTCGATCTGGAAGATAGCAAAAATAAACGAAATATAGCTAAACTTTAAATGATCATAATTCCGAAATGGAGCGTCGCAGACACCTAAAACTTCGCACAGTAATTCTACGCATGATCAGCTTTCCAAAACGCCATCAATCATAGTTTTGCGACGTCTGGTTTTCTTGCAATTCGATCTGGAAGATAGCAAAACTTTAAACGCTCATAACTTCGTAAGGAGACGTCCTAGACCCCTAAAACTTTGCAAAATGAAAATCCGTAAATATAATGCTAGAACCATGAAACTTCGCACAGTAATTCTACGCATGATCAGCTTTCCAAAACACCATCAATCATAGTTTTGCGACGTCTGGTTTTCTTGCAATTCGATCTGGAAGATAGCAAAAATAAACGAAATATAGCTAAACTTTAAATGATCATAATTCCGAAATGGAGCGTCGCAGACACCTAAAACTTCGCACAGTAATTCTACGCATGATCAGCTTTCCAAAACGCCATCAATCATAGTTTTGCGACGTCAGGTTTTCTTGCAATTCGATCTGGAAGATAGCAAAAATAAACGAAATATAGCTAAACTTTAAATGATCATAATTCCGAAATGGAGCGTCGCAGACACCTAAAACTTCGCACAGTAATTCTACGCATGATCAGCTTTCCAAAACGCCATCAATCATAGTTTTGCGACGTCAGGTTTTCTTGCAATTCGATCTGGAAGATAGCAAAACTTTAAACGCTCATAACTTCGTAAGGAGACGTCCTAGACCCCTAAAACTTTGCAAAATGAAAATCCGTAAATATAATGCTAGAACCATGAAACTTCGCACAGTAATTCTACGCATGATCAGCTTTCCAAAACGCCATCAATCATAGTTTTGCGACGTCTGGTTTTCTTGCAATTCGATCTGGAAGATAGCAAAAATAAACGAAATATAGCTAAACTTTAAATGATCATAATTCCGAAATGGAGCGTCGCAGACACCTAAAACTTCGCACAGTAATTCTACGCATGATCAGCTTTCCAAAACGCCATCAATCATAGTTTTGCGACGTCAGGTTTTCTTGCAATTCGATCTGGAAGATAGCAAAAATAAACGAAATATAGCTAAACTTTAAATGATCATAATTCCGAAATGGAGCGTCGCAGACACCTAAAACTTCGCACAGTAATTCTACGCATGATCAGCTTTCCAAAACGCCATCAATCATAGTTTTGCGACGTCAGGTTTTCTTGCAATTCGATCTGGAAGATAGCAAAACTTTAAACGCTCATAACTTCGTAAGGAGACGTCCTAGACCCCTAAAACTTTGCAAAATGAAAATCCGTAAATATAATGCTAGAACCATGAAACTTCGCACAGTAATTCTACGCATGATCAGCTTTCCAAAACGCCATCAATCATAGTTTTGCGACGTCTGGTTTTCTTGCAATTCGATCTGGAAGATAGCAAAAATAAACGAAATATAGCTAAACTTTAAATGATCATAATTCCGAAATGGAGCGTCGCAGACACCTAAAACTTCGCACGGTAATTCTACGCATGATCAGCTTTCCAAAACGCCATCAATCATAGTTTTGCGACGTCTGGTTTTCTTGCAATTCGATCTGGAAGATAGCAAAAATAAACGAAATATAGCTAAACTTTAAATGATCATAATTCCGAAATGGAGCGTCGCAGACACCTAAAACTTCGCACAGTAATTCTACGCATGATCAGCTTTCCAAAACGCCATCAATCATAGTTTTGCGACGTCTGGTTTTCTTGCAATTCGATCTGGAAGATAGCAAAACTTTAAACGCTCATAACTTCGTAAGGAGACGTCCTAGACCCCTAAAACTTTGCAAAATGAAAATCCGTAAATATAATGCTAGAACCATGAAACTTCGCACAGTAATTCTACGCATGATCAGCTTTCCAAAACACCATCAATCATAGTTTTGCGACGTCTGGTTTTCTTGCAATTCGATCTGGAAGATAGCAAAAATAAACGAAATATAGCTAAACTTTAAATGATCATAATTCCGAAATGGAGCGTCGCAGACACCTAAAACTTCGCACAGTAATTCTACGCATGATCAGCTTTCCAAAACGCCATCAATCATAGTTTTGCGACGTCTGGTTTTCTTGCAATTCGATCTGGAAGATAGCAAAACTTTAAACGCTCATAACTTCGTAAGGAGACGTCCTAGACCCCTAAAACTTTGCAAAATGAAAATCCGTAAATATAATGCTAGAACCATGAAACTTCGCACAGTAATTCTACGCATGATCAGCTTTCCAAAACGCCATCAATCATAGTTTTGCGACGTCTGGTTTTCTTGCAATTCGATCTGGAAGATAGCAAAA
Source organism: Myopa tessellatipennis (assembly GCA_943737955.2). Lineage (NCBI taxonomy): Eukaryota > Metazoa > Arthropoda > Insecta > Diptera > Conopidae > Myopa > Myopa tessellatipennis. The sequence goes on along the minus strand of OX031314.1, from coordinate 59,395,198 downwards.
ATAAACGAAATATAGCTAAACTTTAAATGATCATAATTCCGAAATGGAGCGTCGCAGACACCTAAAACTTCGCACGGTAATTCTACGCATGATCAGCTTTCCAAAACGCCATCAATCATAGTTTTGCGACGTCTGGTTTTCTTGCAATTCGATCTGGAAGATAGCAAAAATAAACGAAATATAGCTAAACTTTAAATGATCATAATTCCGAAATGGAGCGTCGCAGACACCTAAAACTTCGCACAGTAATTCTACGCATGATCAGCTTTCCAAAACGCCATCAATCATAGTTTTGCGACGTCAGGTTTTCTTGCAATTCGATCTGGAAGATAGCAAAACTTTAAACGCTCATAACTTCGTAAGGAGACGTCCTAGACCCCTAAAACTTTGCAAAATGAAAATCCGTAAATATAATGCTAGAACCATGAAACTTCGCACAGTAATTCTACGCATGATCAGCTTTCCAAAACGCCATCAATCATAGTTTTGCGACGTCTGGTTTTCTTGCAATTCGATCTGGAAGATAGCAAAACTTTAAACGCTCATAACTTCGTAAGGAGACGTCCTAGACCCCTAAAACTTTGCAAAATGAAAATCCGTAAATATAATGCTAGAACCATGAAACTTCGCACAGTAATTCTACGCATGATCAGCTTTCCAAAACGCCATCAATCATAGTTTTGCGACGTCTGGTTTTCTTGCAATTCGATCTGGAAGATAGCAAAAATAAACGAAATATAGCTAAACTTTAAATGATCATAATTCCGAAATGGAGCGTCGCAGACACCTAAAACTTCGCACGGTAATTCTACGCATGATCAGCTTTCCAAAACGCCATCAATCATAGTTTTGCGACGTCTGGTTTTCTTGCAATTCGATCTGGAAGATAGCAAAAATAAACGAAATATAGCTAAACTTTAAATGATCATAATTCCGAAATGGAGCGTCGCAGACACCTAAAACTTCGCACAGTAATTCTACGCATGATCAGCTTTCCAAAACGCCATCAATCATAGTTTTGCGACGTCTGGTTTTCTTGCAATTCGATCTGGAAGATAGCAAAAATAAACGAAATATAGCTAAACTTTAAATGATCATAATTCCGAAATGGAGCGTCGCAGACACCTAAAACTTCGCACAGTAATTCTACGCATGATCAGCTTTCCAAAACGCCATCAATCATAGTTTTGCGACGTCTGGTTTTCTTGCAATTCGATCTGGAAGATAGCAAAAATAAACGAAATATAGCTAAACTTTAAATGATCATAATTCCGAAATGGAGCGTCGCAGACACCTAAAACTTCGCACAGTAATTCTACGCATGATCAGCTTTCCAAAACGCCATCAATCATAGTTTTGCGACGTCAGGTTTTCTTACAATTCGATCTGGAAGATAGCAAAACTTTAAACGCTCATAACTTCGTAAGGAGACGTCCTAGACCCCTAAAACTTTGCAAAATGAAAATCCGTAAATATAATGCTAGAACCATGAAACTTCGCACAGTAATTCTACGCATGATCAGCTTTCCAAAACGCCATCAATCATAGTTTTGCGACGTCTGGTTTTCTTGCAATTCGATCTGGAAGATAGCAATAATAAACGAAATATAGCTAAACTTTAAATGATCATAATTCCGAAATGGAGCGTCGCAGACACCTAAAACTTCGCACAGTAATTCTACGCATGATCAGCTTTCCAAAACGCCATCAATCATAGTTTTGCGACGTCAGGTTTTCTTGCAATTCGATCTGGAAGATAGCAAAACTTTAAACGCTCATAACTTCGTAAGGAGACGTCCTAGACCCCTAAAACTTTGCAAAATGAAAATCCGTAAATATAATGCTAGAACCATGAAACTTCGCACAGTAATTCTACGCATGATCAGCTTTCCAAAACGCCATCAATCATAGTTTTGCGACGTCTGGTTTTCTTGCAATTCGATCTGGAAGATAGCAAAACTTTAAACGCTCATAACTTCGTAAGGAGACGTCCTAGACCCCTAAAACTTTGCAAAATGAAAATCCGTAAATATAATGCTAGAACCATGAAACTTCGCACAGTAATTCTACGCATGATCAGCTTTCCAAAACGCCATCAATCATAGTTTTGCGACGTCTGGTTTTCTTGCAATTCGATCTGGAAGATAGCAAAAATAAACGAAATATAGCTAAACTTTAAATGATCATAATTCCGAAATGGAGCGTCGCAGACACCTAAAACTTCGCACGGTAATTCTACGCATGATCAGCTTTCCAAAACGCCATCAATCATAGTTTTGCGACGTCTGGTTTTCTTGCAATTCGATCTGGAAGATAGCAAAAATAAACGAAATATAGCTAAACTTTAAATGATCATAATTCCGAAATGGAGCGTCGCAGACACCTAAAACTTCGCACAGTAATTCTACGCATGATCAGCTTTCCAAAACGCCATCAATCATAGTTTTGCGACGTCAGGTTTTCTTGCAATTCGATCTGGAAGATAGCAAAACTTTAAACGCTCATAACTTCGTAAGGAGACGTCCTAGACCCCTAAAACTTTGCAAAATGAAAATCCGTAAATATAATGCTAGAACCATGAAACTTCGCACAGTAATTCTACGCATGATCAGCTTTCCAAAACGCCATCAATCATAGTTTTGCGACGTCTGGTTTTCTTGCAATTCGATCTGGAAGATAGCAAAAATAAACGAAATATAGCTAAACTTTAAATGATCATAATTCCGAAATGGAGCGTCGCAGACACCTAAAACTTCGCACAGTAATTCTACGCATGATCAGCTTTCCAAAACGCCATCAATCATAGTTTTGCGACGTCAGGTTTTCTTGCAATTCGATCTGGAAGATAGCAAAACTTTAAACGCTCATAACTTCGTAAGGAGACGTCCTAGACCCCTAAAACTTTGCAAAATGAAAATCCGTAAATATAATGCTAGAACCATGAAACTTCGCACAGTAATTCTACGCATGATCAGCTTTCCAAAACGCCATCAATCATAGTTTTGCGACGTCTGGTTTTCTTGCAATTCGATCTGGAAGATAGCAAAACTTTAAACGCTCATAACTTCGTAAGGAGACGTCCTAGACCCCTAAAACTTTGCAAAATGAAAATCCGTAAATATAATGCTAGAACCATGAAACTTCGCACAGTAATTCTACGCATGATCAGCTTTCCAAAACGCCATCAATCATAGTTTTGCGACGTCTGGTTTTCTTGCAATTCGATCTGGAAGATAGCAAAAATAAACGAAATATAGCTAAACTTTAAATGATCATAATTCCGAAATGGAGCGTCGCAGACACCTAAAACTTCGCACGGTAATTCTACGCATGATCAGCTTTCCAAAACGCCATCAATCATAGTTTTGCGACGTCTGGTTTTCTTGCAATTCGATCTGGAAGATAGCAAAAATAAACGAAATATAGCTAAACTTTAAATGATCATAATTCCGAAATGGAGCGTCGCAGACACCTAAAACTTCGCACGGTAATTCTACGCATGATCAGCTTTCCAAAACGCCATCAATCATAGTTTTGCGACGTCTGGTTTTCTTGCAATTCGATCTGGAAGATAGCAAAACTTTAAACGCTCATAACTTCGTAAGGAGACGTCCTAGACCCCTAAAACTTTGCAAAATGAAAATCCGTATATATAATGCTAGAACCATGAAACTTCGCACAGTAATTCTACGCATGATCAGCTTTCCAAAACGCCATCAATCATAGTTTTGCGACGTCTGGTTTTCTTGCAATTCGATCTGGAAGATAGCAAAAATAAACGAAATATAGCTAAACTTTAAATGATCATAATTCCGAAATGGAGCGTCGCAGACACCTAAAACTTCGCACAGTAATTCTACGCATGATCAGCTTTCCAAAACACCATCAATCATAGTTTTGCGACGTCTGGTTTTCTTGCAATTCGATCTGGAAGATAGCAAAAATAAACGAAATATAGCTAAACTTTAAATGATCATAATTCCGAAATGGAGCGTCGCAGACACCTAAAACTTCGCACAGTAATTCTACGCATGATCAGCTTTCCAAAACGCCATCAATCATAGTTTTGCGACGTCAGGTTTTCTTGCAATTCGATCTGGAAGATAGCAAAACTTTAAACGCTCATAACTTCGTAAGGAGACGTCCTAGACCCCTAAAACTTTGCAAAATGAAAATCCGTAAATATAATGCTAGAACCATGAAACTTCGCACAGTAATTCTACGCATGATCAGCTTTCCAAAACGCCATCAATCATAGTTTTGCGACGTCTGGTTTTCTTGCAATTCGATCTGGAAGATAGCAAAAATAAACGAAATATAGCTAAACTTTAAATGATCATAATTCCGAAATGGAGCGTCGCAGACACCTAAAACTTCGCACAGTAATTCTACGCATGATCAGCTTTCCAAAACGCCATCAATCATAGTTTTGCGACGTCAGGTTTTCTTGCAATTCGATCTGGAAGATAGCAAAACTTTAAACGCTCATAACTTCGTAAGGAGACGTCCTAGACCCCTAAAACTTTGCAAAATGAAAATCCGTAAATATAATGCTAGAACCATGAAACTTCGCACAGTAATTCTACGCATGATCAGCTTTCCAAAACGCCATCAATCATAGTTTTGCGACGTCTGGTTTTCTTGCAATTCGATCTGGAAGATAGCAAAACTTTAAACGCTCATAACTTCGTAAGGAGACGTCCTAGACCCCTAAAACTTTGCAAAATGAAAATCCGTAAATATAATGCTAGAACCATGAAACTTCGCACAGTAATTCTACGCATGATCAGCTTTCCAAAACGCCATCAATCATAGTTTTGCGACGTCTGGTTTTCTTGCAATTCGATCTGGAAGATAGCAAAAATAAACGAAATATAGCTAAACTTTAAATGATCATAATTCCGAAATGGAGCGTCGCAGACACCTAAAACTTCGCACAGTAATTCTACGCATGATCAGCTTTCCAAAACGCCATCAATCATAGTTTTGCGACGTCAGGTTTTCTTGCAATTCGATCTGGAAGATAGCAAAACTTTAAACGCTCATAACTTCGTAAGGAGACGTCCTAGACCCCTAAAACTTTGCAAAATGAAAATCCGTATATATAATGCTAGAACCATGAAACTTCGCACAGTAATTCTACGCATGATCAGCTTTCCAAAACGCCATCAATCATAGTTTTGCGACGTCTGGTTTTCTTGCAATTCGATCTGGAAGATAGCAAAACTTTAAACGCTCATAACTTCGTAAGGAGACGTCCTAGACCCCTAAAACTTTGCAAAATGAAAATCCGTATATATAATGCTAGAACCATGAAACTTCGCACAGTAATTCTACGCATGATCAGCTTTCCAAAACGCCATCAATCATAGTTTTGCGACGTCAGGTTTTCTTGCAATTCGATCTGGAAGATAGCAAAACTTTAAACGCTCATAACTTCGTAAGGAGACGTCCTAGACCCCTAAAACTTTGCAAAATGAAAATCCGTAAATATAATGCTAGAACCATGAAACTTCGCACAGTAATTCTACGCATGATCAGCTTTCCAAAACGCCATCAATCATAGTTTTGCGACGTCTGGTTTTCTTGCAATTCGATCTGGAAGATAGCAAAACTTTAAACGCTCATAACTTCGTAAGGAGACGTCCTAGACCCCTAAAACTTTGCAAAATGAAAATCCGTAAATATAATGCTAGAACCATGAAACTTCGCACAGTAATTCTACGCATGATCAGCTTTCCAAAACGCCATCAATCATAGTTTTGCGACGTCTGGTTTTCTTGCAATTCGATCTGGAAGATAGCAAAAATAAACGAAATATAGCTAAACTTTAAATGATCATAATTCCGAAATGGAGCGTCGCAGACACCTAAAACTTCGCACGGTAATTCTACGCATGATCAGCTTTCCAAAACGCCATCAATCATAGTTTTGCGACGTCTGGTTTTCTTGCAATTCGATCTGGAAGATAGCAAAAATAAACGAAATATAGCTAAACTTTAAATGATCATAATTCCGAAATGGAGCGTCGCAGACACCTAAAACTTCGCACAGTAATTCTACGCATGATCAGCTTTCCAAAACGCCATCAATCATAGTTTTGCGACGTCTGGTTTTCTTGCAATTCGATCTGGAAGATAGCAAAACTTTAAACGCTCATAACTTCGTAAGGAGACGTCCTAGACCCCTAAAACTTTGCAAAATGAAAATCCGTATATATAATGCTAGAACCATGAAACTTCGCACAGTAATTCTACGCATGATCAGCTTTCCAAAACCCCATCAATCATAGTTTTGCGACGTCTGGTTTTCTTGCAATTCGATCTGGAAGATAGCAAAAATAAACGAAATATAGCTAAACTTTAAATGATCATAATTCCGAAATGGAGCGTCGCAGACACCTAAAACTTCGCACAGTAATTCTACGCATGATCAGCTTTCCAAAACACCATCAATCATAGTTTTGCGACGTCTGGTTTTCTTGCAATTCGATCTGGAAGATAGCAAAAATAAACGAAATATAGCTAAACTTTAAATGATCATAATTCCGAAATGGAGCGTCGCAGACACCTAAAACTTCGCACAGTAATTCTACGCATGATCAGCTTTCCAAAACGCCATCAATCATAGTTTTGCGACGTCTGGTTTTCTTGCAATTCGATCTGGAAGATAGCAAAACTTTAAACGCTCATAACTTCGTAAGGAGACGTCCTAGACCCCTAAAACTTTGCAAAATGAAAATCCGTATATATAATGCTAGAACCATGAAACTTCGCACAGTAATTCTACGCATGATCAGCTTTCCAAAACGCCATCAATCATAGTTTTGCGACGTCTGGTTTTCTTGCAATTCGATCTGGAAGATAGCAAAAATAAACGAAATATAGCTAAACTTTAAATGATCATAATTCCGAAATGGAGCGTCGCAGACACCTAAAACTTCGCACAGTAATTCTACGCATGATCAGCTTTCCAAAACGCCATCAATTATAGTTTTGCGACGTCTGGTTTTCTTGCAATTCGATCTGGAAGATAGCAAAAATAAACGAAATATAGCTAAACTTTAAATGATCATAATTCCGAAATGGAGCGTCGCAGACACCTAAAACTTCGCACAGTAATTCTACGCATGATCAGCTTTCCAAAACGCCATCAATCATAGTTTTGCGACGTCTGGTTTTCTTGCAATTCGATCTGGAAGATAGCAAAAATAAACGAAATATAGCTAAACTTTAAATGATCATAATTCCGAAATGGAGCGTCGCAGACACCTAAAACTTCGCACAGTAATTCTACGCATGATCAGCTTTCCAAAACGCCATCAATCATAGTTTTGCGACGTCTGGTTTTCTTGCAATTCGATCTGGAAGATAGCAAAACTTTAAACGCTCATAACTTCGTAAGGAGACGTCCTAGACCCCTAAAACTTTGCAAAATGAAAATCCGTAAATATAATGCTAGAACCATGAAACTTCGCACAGTAATTCTACGCATGATCAGCTTTCCAAAACGCCATCAATCATAGTTTTGTGACGTCTGGTTTTCTTGCAATTCGATCTGGAAGATAGCAAAAATAAACGAAATATACCTAAACTTTAAATGATCATAATTCTACGCATGATCAGCTTTCCAAAACGCCATCAATCATAGTTTTGCGACGTCTGGTTTTCTTGCAATTCGATCTGGAAGATAGCAAAAATAAACGAAATATAGCTAAACTTTAAATGATCATAATTCCGAAATGGAGCGTCGCAGACACCTAAAACTTCGCACGGTAATTCTACGCATGATCAGCTTTCCAAAACGCCATCAATCATAGTTTTGCGACGTCTGGTTTTCTTGCAATTCGATCTGGAAGATAGCAAAAATAAACGAAATATAGCTAAACTTTAAATGATCATAATTCCGAAATGGAGCGTCGCAGACACCTAAAACTTCGCACAGTAATTCTACGCATGATCAGCTTTCCAAAACGCCATCAATCATAGTTTTGCGACGTCTGGTTTTCTTGCAATTCGATCTGGAAGATAGCAAAACTTTAAACGCTCATAACTTCGTAAGGAGACGTCCTAGACCCCTAAAACTTTGCAAAATGAAAATCCGTATATATAATGCTAGAACCATGAAACTTCGCACAGTAATTCTACGCATGATCAGCTTTCCAAAACGCCATCAATCATAGTTTTGCGACGTCTGGTTTTCTTGCAATTCGATCTGGAAGATAGCAAAAATAAACGAAATATAGCTAAACTTTAAATGATCATAATTCCGAAATGGAGCGTCGCAGACACCTAAAACTTCGCACAGTAATTCTACGCATGATCAGCTTTCCAAAACGCCATCAATCATAGTTTTGCGACGTCTGGTTTTCTTGCAATTCGATCTGGAAGATAGCAAAACTTTAAACGCTCATAACTTCGTAAGGAGACGTCCTAGACCCCTAAAACTTTGCAAAATGAAAATCCGTATATATAATGCTAGAACCATGAAACTTCGCACAGTAATTCTACGCATGATCAGCTTTCCAAAACGCCATCAATCATAGTTTTGCGACGTCTGGTTTTCTTGCAATTCGATCTGGAAGATAGCAAAAATAAACGAAATATAGCTAAACTTTAAATGATCATAATTCCGAAATGGAGCGTCGCAGACACCTAAAACTTCGCACAGTAATTCTACGCATGATCAGCTTTCCAAAACGCCATCAATTATAGTTTTGCGACGTCTGGTTTTCTTGCAATTCGATCTGGAAGATAGCAAAAATAAACGAAATATAGCTAAACTTTAAATGATCATAATTCCGAAATGGAGCGTCGCAGACACCTAAAACTTCGCACAGTAATTCTACGCATGATCAGCTTTCCAAAACGCCATCAATCATAGTTTTGCGACGTCTGGTTTTCTTGCAATTCGATCTGGAAGATAGCAAAACTTTAAACGCTCATAACTTCGTAAGGAGACGTCCTAGACCCCTAAAACTTTGCAAAATGAAAATCCGTAAATATAATGCTAGAACCATGAAACTTCGCACAGTAATTCTACGCATGATCAGCTTTCCAAAACGCCATCAATCATAGTTTTGTGACGTCTGGTTTTCTTGCAATTCGATCTGGAAGATAGCAAAAATAAACGAAATATACCTAAACTTTAAATGATCATAATTCTACGCATGATCAGCTTTCCAAAACGCCATCAATCATAGTTTTGCGACGTCTGGTTTTCTTGCAATTCGATCTGGAAGATAGCAAAAATAAACGAAATATAGCTAAACTTTAAATGATCATAATTCCGAAATGGAGCGTCGCAGACACCTAAAACTTCGCACGGTAATTCTACGCATGATCAGCTTTCCAAAACGCCATCAATCATAGTTTTGCGACGTCTGGTTTTCTTGCAATTCGATCTGGAAGATAGCAAAAATAAACGAAATATAGCTAAACTTTAAATGATCATAATTCCGCACAGTAATTCTACGCATGATCAGCTTTCCAAAACGCCATCAATCATAGTTTTGCGACGTCTGGTTTTCTTGCAATTCGATCTGGAAGATAGCAAAACTTTAAACGCTCATAACTTCGTAAGGAGACGTCCTAGACCCCTAAAACTTTGCAAAATGAAAATCCGTATATATAATGCTAGAACCATGAAACTTCGCACAGTAATTCTACGCATGATCAGCTTTCCAAAACGCCATCAATCATAGTTTTGCGACGTCTGGTTTTCTTGCAATTCGATCTGGAAGATAGCAAAAATAAACGAAATATAGCTAAACTTTAAATGATCATAATTCCGAAATGGAGCGTCGCAGACACCTAAAACTTCGCACAGTAATTCTACGCATGATCAGCTTTCCAAAACACCATCAATCATAGTTTTGCGACGTCTGGTTTTCTTGCAATTCGATCTGGAAGATAGCAAAAATAAACGAAATATAGCTAAACTTTAAATGATCATAATTCCGCACAGTAATTCTACGCATGATCAGCTTTCCAAAACGCCATCAATCATAGTTTTGCGACGTCTGGTTTTCTTGCAATTCGATCTGGAAGATAGCAAAACTTTAAACGCTCATAACTTCGTAAGGAGACGTCCTAGACCCCTAAAACTTTGCAAAATGAAAATCCGTATATATAATGCTAGAACCATGAAACTTCGCACAGTAATTCTACGCATGATCAGCTTTCCAAAACGCCATCAATCATAGTTTTGCGACGTCTGGTTTTCTTGCAATTCGATCTGGAAGATAGCAAAAATAAACGAAATATAGCTAAACTTTAAATGATCATAATTCCGAAATGGAGCGTCGCAGACACCTAAAACTTCGCACAGTAATTCTACGCATGATCAGCTTTCCAAAACGCCATCAATCATAGTTTTGCGACGTCAGGTTTTCTTGCAATTCGATCTGGAAGATAGCAAAACTTTAAACGCTCATAACTTCGTAAGGAGACGTCCTAGACCCCTAAAACTTTGCAAAATGAAAATCCGTAAATATAATGCTAGAACCATGAAACTTCGCACAGTAATTCTACGCATGATCAGCTTTCCAAAACGCCATCAATCATAGTTTTGCGACGTCAGGTTTTCTTGCAATTCGATCTGGAAGATAGCAAAACTTTAAACGCTCATAACTTCGTAAGGAGACGTCCTAGACCCCTAAAACTTTGCAAAATGAAAATCCGTAAATATAATGCTAGAACCATGAAACTTCGCACAGTAATTCTACGCATGATCAGCTTTCCAAAACGCCATCAATCATAGTTTTGCGACGTCTGGTTTTCTTGCAATTCGATCTGGAAGATAGCAAAACTTTAAACGCTCATAACTTCGTAAGGAGACGTCCTAGACCCCTAAAACTTTGCAAAATGAAAATCCGTAAATATAATGCTAGAACCATGAAACTTCGCACAGTAATTCTACGCATGATCAGCTTTCCAAAACGCCATCAATCATAGTTTTGCGACGTCTGGTTTTCTTGCAATTCGATCTGGAAGATAGCAAAAATAAACGAAATATAGCTAAACTTTAAATGATCATAATTCCGAAATGGAGCGTCGCAGACACCTAAAACTTCGCACAGTAATTCTACGCATGATCAGCTTTCCAAAACGCCATCAATCATAGTTTTGCGACGTCAGGTTTTCTTGCAATTCGATCTGGAAGATAGCAAAACTTTAAACGCTCATAACTTCGTAAGGAGACGTCCTAGACCCCTAAAACTTTGCAAAATGAAAATCCGTAAATATAATGCTAGAACCATGAAACTTCGCACAGTAATTCTACGCATGATCAGCTTTCCAAAACGCCATCAATCATAGTTTTGCGACGTCAGGTTTTCTTGCAATTCGATCTGGAAGATAGCAAAACTTTAAACGCTCATAACTTCGTAAGGAGACGTCCTAGACCCCTAAAACTTTGCAAAATGAAAATCCGTAAATATAATGCTAGAACCATGAAACTTCGCACAGTAATTCTACGCATGATCAGCTTTCCAAAACGCCATCAATCATAGTTTTGCGACGTCTGGTTTTCTTGCAATTCGATCTGGAAGATAGCAAAACTTTAAACGCTCATAACTTCGTAAGGAGACGTCCTAGACCCCTAAAACTTTGCAAAATGAAAATCCGTAAATATAATGCTAGAACCATGAAACTTCGCACAGTAATTCTACGCATGATCAGCTTTCCAAAACGCCATCAATCATAGTTTTGCGACGTCTGGTTTTCTTGCAATTCGATCTGGAAGATAGCAAAAATAAACGAAATATAGCTAAACTTTAAATGATCATAATTCCGAAATGGAGCGTCGCAGACACCTAAAACTTCGCACGGTAATTCTACGCATGATCAGCTTTCCAAAACGCCATCAATCATAGTTTTGCGACGTCTGGTTTTCTTGCAATTCGATCTGGAAGATAGCAAAAATAAACGAAATATAGCTAAACTTTAAATGATCATAATTCCGAAATGGAGCGTCGCAGACACCTAAAACTTCGCACAGTAATTCTACGCATGATCAGCTTTCCAAAACGCCATCAATCATAGTTTTGCGACGTCAGGTTTTCTTGCAATTCGATCTGGAAGATAGCAAAAATAAACGAAATATAGCTAAACTTTAAATGATCATAATTCCGAAATGGAGCGTCGCAGACACCTAAAACTTCGCACAGTAATTCTACGCATGATCAGCTTTCCAAAACGCCATCAATCATAGTTTTGCGACGTCAGGTTTTCTTGCAATTCGATCTGGAAGATAGCAAAACTTTAAACGCTCATAACTTCGTAAGGAGACGTCCTAGACCCCTAAAACTTTGCAAAATGAAAATCCGTAAATATAATGCTAGAACCATGAAACTTCGCACAGTAATTCTACGCATGATCAGCTTTCCAAAACGCCATCAATCATAGTTTTGCGACGTCTGGTTTTCTTGCAATTCGATCTGGAAGATAGCAAAACTTTAAACGCTCATAACTTCGTAAGGAGACGTCCTAGACCCCTAAAACTTTGCAAAATGAAAATCCGTAAATATAATGCTAGAACCATGAAACTTCGCACAGTAATTCTACGCATGATCAGCTTTCCAAAACGCCATCAATCATAGTTTTGCGACGTCTGGTTTTCTTGCAATTCGATCTGGAAGATAGCAAAAATAAACGAAATATAGCTAAACTTTAAATGATCATAATTCCGAAATGGAGCGTCGCAGACACCTAAAACTTCGCACAGTAATTCTACGCATGATCAGCTTTCCAAAACGCCATCAATCATAGTTTTGCGACGTCAGGTTTTCTTGCAATTCGATCTGGAAGATAGCAAAACTTTAAACGCTCATAACTTCGTAAGGAGACGTCCTAGACCCCTAAAACTTTGCAAAATGAAAATCCGTAAATATAATGCTAGAACCATGAAACTTCGCACAGTAATTCTACGCATGATCAGCTTTCCAAAACGCCATCAATCATAGTTTTGCGACGTCTGGTTTTCTTGCAATTCGATCTGGAAGATAGCAAAACTTTAAACGCTCATAACTTCGTAAGGAGACGTCCTAGACCCCTAAAACTTTGCAAAATGAAAATCCGTAAATATAATGCTAGAACCATGAAACTTCGCACAGTAATTCTACGCATGATCAGCTTTCCAAAACGCCATCAATCATAGTTTTGCGACGTCTGGTTTTCTTGCAATTCGATCTGGAAGATAGCAAAAATAAACGAAATATAGCTAAACTTTAAATGATCATAATTCCGAAATGGAGCGTCGCAGACACCTAAAACTTCGCACGGTAATTCTACGCATGATCAGCTTTCCAAAACGCCATCAATCATAGTTTTGCGACGTCTGGTTTTCTTGCAATTCGATCTGGAAGATAGCAAAAACAAACGAAATATAGCTAAACTTTAAATGATCATAATTCCGAAATGGAGCGTCGCAGACACCTAAAACTTCGCACAGTAATTCTACGCATGATCAGCTTTCCAAAACGCCATCAATCATAGTTTTGCGACGTCAGGTTTTCTTGCAATTCGATCTGGAAGATAGCAAAACTTTAAACGCTCATAACTTCGTAAGGAGACGTCCTAGACCCCTAAAACTTTGCAAAATGAAAATCCGTAAATATAATGCTAGAACCATGAAACTTCGCACAGTAATTCTACGCATGATCAGCTTTCCAAAACGCCATCAATCATAGTTTTGCGACGTCTGGTTTTCTTGCAATTCGATCTGGAAGATAGCAAAAATAAACGAAATATAGCTAAACTTTAAATGATCATAATTCCGAAATGGAGCGTCGCAGACACCTAAAACTTCGCACAGTAATTCTACGCATGATCAGCTTTCCAAAACGCCATCAATCATAGTTTTGCGACGTCAGGTTTTCTTGCAATTCGATCTGGAAGATAGCAAAACTTTAAACGCTCATAACTTCGTAAGGAGACGTCCTAGACCCCTAAAACTTTGCAAAATAAAAATCCGTAAATATAATGCTAGAACCATGAAACTTCGCACAGTAATTCTACGCATGATCAGCTTTCCAAAACGCCATCAATCATAGTTTTGCGACGTCTGGTTTTCTTGCAATTCGATCTGGAAGATAGCAAAACTTTAAACGCTCATAACTTCGTAAGGAGACGTCCTAGACCCCTAAAACTTTGCAAAATGAAAATCCGTAAATATAATGCTAGAACCATGAAACTTCGCACAGTAATTCTACGCATGATCAGCTTTCCAAAACGCCATCAATCATAGTTTTGCGACGTCTGGTTTTCTTGCAATTCGATCTGGAAGATAGCAAAAATAAACGAAATATAGCTAAACTTTAAATGATCATAATTCCGAAATGGAGCGTCGCAGACACCTAAAACTTCGCACGGTAATTCTACGCATGATCAGCTTTCCAAAACGCCATCAATCATAGTTTTGCGACGTCTGGTTTTCTTGCAATTCGATCTGGAAGATAGCAAAAATAAACGAAATATAGCTAAACTTTAAATGATCATAATTCCGAAATGGAGCGTCGCAGACACCTAAAACTTCGCACAGTAATTCTACGCATGATCAGCTTTCCAAAACGCCATCAATCATAGTTTTGCGACGTCTGGTTTTCTTGCAATTCGATCTGGAAGATAGCAAAACTTTAAACGCTCATAACTTCGTAAGGAGACGTCCTAGACCCCTAAAACTTTGCAAAATGAAAATCCGTATATATAATGCTAGAACCATGAAACTTCGCACAGTAATTCTACGCATGATCAGCTTTCCAAAACGCCATCAATCATAGTTTTGCGACGTCTGGTTTTCTTGCAATTCGATCTGGAAGATAGCAAAAATAAACGAAATATAGCTAAACTTTAAATGATCATAATTCCGAAATGGAGCGTCGCAGACACCTAAAACTTCGCACAGTAATTCTACGCATGATCAGCTTTCCAAAACGCCATCAATCATAGTTTTGCGACGTCTGGTTTTCTTGCAATTCGATCTGGAAGATAGCAAAACTTTAAACGCTCATAACTTCGTAAGGAGACGTCCTAGACCCCTAAAACTTTGCAAAATGAAAATCCGTATATATAATGCTAGAACCATGAAACTTCGCACAGTAATTCTACGCATGATCAGCTTTCCAAAACGCCATCAATCATAGTTTTGCGACGTCTGGTTTTCTTGCAATTCGATCTGGAAGATAGCAAAAATAAACGAAATATAGCTAAACTTTAAATGATCATAATTCCGAAATGGAGCGTCGCAGACACCTAAAACTTCGCACAGTAATTCTACGCATGATCAGCTTTCCAAAACGCCATCAATCATAGTTTTGCGACGTCTGGTTTTCTTGCAATTCGATCTGGAAGATAGCAAAACTTTAAACGCTCATAACTTCGTAAGGAGACGTCCTAGACCCCTAAAACTTTGCAAAATGAAAATCCGTATATATAATGCTAGAACCATGAAACTTCGCACAGTAATTCTACGCATGATCAGCTTTCCAAAACGCCATCAATCATAGTTTTGCGACGTCTGGTTTTCTTGCAATTCGATCTGGAAGATAGCAAAAATAAACGAAATATAGCTAAACTTTAAATGATCATAATTCCGAAATGGAGCGTCGCAGACACCTAAAACTTCGCACAGTAATTCTACGCATGATCAGCTTTCCAAAACACCATCAATCATAGTTTTGCGACGTCTGGTTTTCTTGCAATTCGATCTGGAAGATAGCAAAAATAAACGAAATATAGCTAAACTTTAAATGATCATAATTCCGAAATGGAGCGTCGCAGACACCTAAAACTTCGCACAGTAATTCTACGCATGATCAGCTTTCCAAAACGCCATCAATCATAGTTTTGCGACGTCAGGTTTTCTTGCAATTCGATCTGGAAGATAGCAAAACTTTAAACGCTCATAACTTCGTAAGGAGACGTCCTAGACCCCTAAAACTTTGCAAAATGAAAATCCGTAAATATAATGCTAGAACCATGAAACTTCGCACAGTAATTCTACGCATGATCAGCTTTCCAAAACGCCATCAATCATAGTTTTGCGACGTCTGGTTTTCTTGCAATTCGATCTGGAAGATAGCAAAAATAAACGAAATATAGCTAAACTTTAAATGATCATAATTCCGAAATGGAGCGTCGCAGACACCTAAAACTTCGCACAGTAATTCTACGCATGATCAGCTTTCCAAAACGCCATCAATCATAGTTTTGCGACGTCAGGTTTTCTTGCAATTCGATCTGGAAGATAGCAAAACTTTAAACGCTCATAACTTCGTAAGGAGACGTCCTAGACCCCTAAAACTTTGCAAAATGAAAATCCGTAAATATAATGCTAGAACCATGAAACTTCGCACAGTAATTCTACGCATGATCAGCTTTCCAAAACGCCATCAATCATAGTTTTGCGACGTCTGGTTTTCTTGCAATTCGATCTGGAAGATAGCAAAACTTTAAACGCTCATAACTTCGTAAGGAGACGTCCTAGACCCCTAAAACTTTGCAAAATGAAAATCCGTAAATATAATGCTAGAACAATGAAACTTCGCACAGTAATTCTACGCATGATCAGCTTTCCAAAACGCCATCAATCATAGTTTTGCGACGTCTGGTTTTCTTGCAATTCGATCTGGAAGATAGCAAAAATAAACGAAATATAGCTAAACTTTAAATGATCATAATTCCGAAATGGAGCGTCGCAGACACCTAAAACTTCGCACGGTAATTCTACGCATGATCAGCTTTCCAAAACGCCATCAATCATAGTTTTGCGACGTCTGGTTTTCTTGCAATTCGATCTGGAAGATAGCAAAAATAAACGAAATATAGCTAAACTTTAAATGATCATAATTCCGAAATGGAGCGTCGCAGACACCTAAAACTTCGCACAGTAATTCTACGCATGATCAGCTTTCCAAAACGCCATCAATCATAGTTTTGCGACGTCTGGTTTTCTTGCAATTCGATCTGGAAGATAGCAAAACTTTAAACGCTCATAACTTCGTAAGGAGACGTCCTAGACCCCTAAAACTTTGCAAAATGAAAATCCGTATATATAATGCTAGAACCATGAAACTTCGCACAGTAATTCTACGCATGATCAGCTTTCCAAAACGCCATCAATCATAGTTTTGCGACGTCTGGTTTTCTTGCAATTCGATCTGGAAGATAGCAAAAATAAACGAAATATAGCTAAACTTTAAATGATCATAATTCCGAAATGGAGCGTCGCAGACACCTAAAACTTCGCACAGTAATTCTACGCATGATCAGCTTTCCAAAACACCATCAATCATAGTTTTGCGACGTCTGGTTTTCTTGCAATTCGATCTGGAAGATAGCAAAAATAAACGAAATATAGCTAAACTTTAAATGATCATAATTCCGAAATGGAGCGTCGCAGACACCTAAAACTTCGCACAGTAATTCTACGCATGATCAGCTTTCCAAAACGCCATCAATCATAGTTTTGCGACGTCAGGTTTTCTTGCAATTCGATCTGGAAGATAGCAAAACTTTAAACGCTCATAACTTCGTAAGGAGACGTCCTAGACCCCTAAAACTTTGCAAAATGAAAATCCGTAAATATAATGCTAGAACCATGAAACTTCGCACAGTAATTCTACGCATGATCAGCTTTCCAAAACGCCATCAATCATAGTTTTGCGACGTCTGGTTTTCTTGCAATTCGATCTGGAAGATAGCAAAAATAAACGAAATATAGCTAAACTTTAAATGATCATAATTCCGAAATGGAGCGTCGCAGACACCTAAAACTTCGCACAGTAATTCTACGCATGATCAGCTTTCCAAAACGCCATCAATCATAGTTTTGCGACGTCAGGTTTTCTTGCAATTCGATCTGGAAGATAGCAAAACTTTAAACGCTCATAACTTCGTAAGGAGACGTCCTAGACCCCTAAAACTTTGCAAAATGAAAATCCGTAAATATAATGCTAGAACCATGAAACTTCGCACAGTAATTCTACGCATGATCAGCTTTCCAAAACGCCATCAATCATAGTTTTGCGACGTCTGGTTTTCTTGCAATTCGATCTGGAAGATAGCAAAACTTTAAACGCTCATAACTTCGTAAGGAGACGTCCTAGACCCCTAAAACTTTGCAAAATGAAAATCCGTAAATATAATGCTAGAACCATGAAACTTCGCACAGTAATTCTACGCATGATCAGCTTTCCAAAACGCCATCAATCATAGTTTTGCGACGTCTGGTTTTCTTGCAATTCGATCTGGAAGATAGCAAAAATAAACGAAATATAGCTAAACTTTAAATGATCATAATTCCGAAATGGAGCGTCGCAGACACCTAAAACTTCGCACGGTAATTCTACGCATGATCAGCTTTCCAAAACGCCATCAATCATAGTTTTGCGACGTCTGGTTTTCTTGCAATTCGATCTGGAAGATAGCAAAAATAAACGAAATATAGCTAAACTTTAAATGATCATAATTCCGAAATGGAGCGTCGCAGACACCTAAAACTTCGCACAGTAATTCTACGCATGATCAGCTTTCCAAAACGCCATCAATCATAGTTTTGCGACGTCTGGTTTTCTTGCAATTCGATCTGGAAGATAGCAAAACTTTAAACGCTCATAACTTCGTAAGGAGACGTCCTAGACCCCTAAAACTTTGCAAAATGAAAATCCGTAAATATAATGCTAGAACCATGAAACTTCGCACAGTAATTCTACGCATGATCAGCTTTCCAAAACGCCATCAATCATAGTTTTGTGACGTCTGGTTTTCTTGCAATTCGATCTGGAAGATAGCAAAAATAAACGAAATATACCTAAACTTTAAATGATCATAATTCTACGCATGATCAGCTTTCCAAAACGCCATCAATCATAGTTTTGCGACGTCTGGTTTTCTTGCAATTCGATCTGGAAGATAGCAAAAATAAACGAAATATAGCTAAACTTTAAATGATCATAATTCCGAAATGGAGCGTCGCAGACACCTAAAACTTCGCACAGTAATTCTACGCATGATCAGCTTTCCAAAACGCCATCAATCATAGTTTTGCGACGTCTGGTTTTCTTGCAATTCGATCTGGAAGATAGCAAAACTTTAAACGCTCATAACTTCGTAAGGAGACGTCCTAGACCCCTAAAACTTTGCAAAATGAAAATCCGTATATATAATGCTAGAACCATGAAACTTCGCACAGTAATTCTACGCATGATCAGCTTTCCAAAACGCCATCAATCATAGTTTTGCGACGTCTGGTTTTCTTGCAATTCGATCTGGAAGATAGCAAAAATAAACGAAATATAGCTAAACTTTAAATGATCATAATTCCGAAATGGAGCGTCGCAGACACCTAAAACTTCGCACAGTAATTCTACGCATGATCAGCTTTCCAAAACGCCATCAATCATAGTTTTGCGACGTCTGGTTTTCTTGCAATTCGATCTGGAAGATAGCAAAACTTTAAACGCTCATAACTTCGTAAGGAGACGTCCTAGACCCCTAAAACTTTGCAAAATGAAAATCCGTATATATAATGCTAGAACCATGAAACTTCGCACAGTAATTCTACGCATGATCAGCTTTCCAAAACGCCATCAATCATAGTTTTGCGACGTCTGGTTTTCTTGCAATTCGATCTGGAAGATAGCAAAAATAAACGAAATATAGCTAAACTTTAAATGATCATAATTCCGAAATGGAGCGTCGCAGACACCTAAAACTTCGCACAGTAATTCTACGCATGATCAGCTTTCCAAAACGCCATCAATCATAGTTTTGCGACGTCTGGTTTTCTTGCAATTCGATCTGGAAGATAGCAAAACTTTAAACGCTCATAACTTCGTAAGGAGACGTCCTAGACCCCTAAAACTTTGCAAAATGAAAATCCGTAAATATAATGCTAGAACCATGAAACTTCGCACAGTAATTCTACGCATGATCAGCTTTCCAAAACGCCATCAATCATAGTTTTGTGACGTCTGGTTTTCTTGCAATTCGATCTGGAAGATAGCAAAAATAAACGAAATATACCTAAACTTTAAATGATCATAATTCCGAAATGGAGCGTCGCAGACACCTAAAACTTCGCACAGTAATTCTACGCATGATCAGCTTTCCAAAACACCATCAATCATAGTTTTGCGACGTCTGGTTTTCTTGCAATTCGATCTGGAAGATAGCAAAAATAAACGAAATATAGCTAAACTTTAAATGATCATAATTCCGAAATGGAGCGTCGCAGACACCTAAAACTTCGCACAGTAATTCTACGCATGATCAGCTTTCCAAAACGCCATCAATTATAGTTTTGCGACGTCTGGTTTTCTTGCAATTCGATCTGGAAGATAGCAAAAATAAACGAAATATAGCTAAACTTTAAATGATCATAATTCCGAAATGGAGCGTCGCAGACACCTAAAACTTCGCACAGTAATTCTACGCATGATCAGCTTTCCAAAACGCCATCAATCATAGTTTTGCGACGTCTGGTTTTCTTGCAATTCGATCTGGAAGATAGCAAAAATAAACGAAATATAGCTAAACTTTAAATGATCATAATTCCGAAATGGAGCGTCGCAGACACCTAAAACTTCGCACAGTAATTCTACGCATGATCAGCTTTCCAAAACGCCATCAATTATAGTTTTGCGACGTCTGGTTTTCTTGCAATTCGATCTGGAAGATAGCAAAAATAAACGAAATATAGCTAAACTTTAAATGATCATAATTCCGAAATGGAGCGTCGCAGACACCTAAAACTTCGCACAGTAATTCTACGCATGATCAGCTTTCCAAAACGCCATCAATCATAGTTTTGCGACGTCTGGTTTTCTTGCAATTCGATCTGGAAGATAGCAAAACTTTAAACGCTCATAACTTCGTAAGGAGACGTCCTAGACCCCTAAAACTTTGCAAAATGAAAATCCGTAAATATAATGCTAGAACCATGAAACTTCGCACAGTAATTCTACGCATGATCAGCTTTCCAAAACGCCATCAATCATAGTTTTGCGACGTCTGGTTTTCTTGCAATTCGATCTGGAAGATAGCAAAAATAAACGAAATATAGCTAAACTTTAAATGATCATAATTCCGAAATGGAGCGTCGCAGACACCTAAAACTTCGCACAGTAATTCTACGCATGATCAGCTTTCCAAAACGCCATCAATTATAGTTTTGCGACGTCTGGTTTTCTTGCAATTCGATCTGGAAGATAGCAAAAATAAACGAAATATAGCTAAACTTTAAATGATCATAATTCCGAAATGGAGCGTCGCAGACACCTAAAACTTCGCACAGTAATTCTACGCATGATCAGCTTTCCAAAACGCCATCAATCATAGTTTTGTGACGTCTGGTTTTCTTGCAATTCGATCTGGAAGATAGCAAAAATAAACGAAATATACCTAAACTTTAAATGATCATAATTCCGAAATGGAGCGTCGCAGACACCTAAAACTTCGCACAGTAATTCTACGCATGATCAGCTTTCCAAAACACCATCAATCATAGTTTTGCGACGTCTGGTTTTCTTGCAATTCGATCTGGAAGATAGCAAAAATAAACGAAATATAGCTAAACTTTAAATGATCATAATTCCGAAATGGAGCGTCGCAGACACCTAAAACTTCGCACAGTAATTCTACGCATGATCAGCTTTCCAAAACGCCATCAATCATAGTTTTGCGACGTCTGGTTTTCTTGCAATTCGATCTGGAAGATAGCAAAAATAAACGAAATATAGCTAAACTTTAAATGATCATAATTCCGAAATGGAGCGTCGCAGACACCTAAAACTTCGCACAGTAATTCTACGCATGATCAGCTTTCCAAAACGCCATCAATCATAGTTTTGTGACGTCTGGTTTTCTTGCAATTCGATCTGGAAGATAGCAAAACTTTAAACGCTCATAACTTCGTAAGGAGACGTCCTAGACCCCTAAAACTTTGCAAAATGAAAATCCGTAAATATAATGCTAGAACCATGAAACTTCGCACAGTAATTCTACGCATGATCAGCTTTCCAAAACGCCATCAATCATAGTTTTGTGACGTCTGGTTTTCTTGCAATTCGATCTGGAAGATAGCAAAAATAAACGAAATATACCTAAACTTTAAATGATCATAATTCCGAAATGGAGCGTCGCAGACACCTAAAACTTCGCACAGTAATTCTACGCATGATCAGCTTTCCAAAACGCCATCAATCATAGTTTTGCGACGTCAGGTTTTCTTGCAATTCGATCTGGAAGATAGCAAAACTTTAAACGCTCATAACTTCGTAAGGAGACGTCCTAGACCCCTAAAACTTTGCAAAATGAAAATCCGTAAATATAATGCTAGAACCATGAAACTTCGCACAGTAATTCTACGCATGATCAGCTTTCCAAAACGCCATCAATCATAGTTTTGCGACGTCTGGTTTTCTTGCAATTCGATCTGGAAGATAGCAAAAATAAACGAAATATAGCTAAACTTTAAATGATCATAATTCCGAAATGGAGCGTCGCAGACACCTAAAACTTCGCACAGTAATTCTACGCATGATCAGCTTTCCAAAACGCCATCAATTATAGTTTTGCGACGTCTGGTTTTCTTGCAATTCGATCTGGAAGATAGCAAAACTTTAAACGCTCATAACTTCGTAAGGAGACGTCCTAGACCCCTAAAACTTTGCAAAATGAAAATCCGTAAATATAATGCTAGAACCATGAAACTTCGCACAGTAATTCTACGCATGATCAGCTTTCCAAAACGCCATCAATCATAGTTTTGCGACGTCAGGTTTTCTTGCAATTCGATCTGGAAGATAGCAAAAATAAACGAAATATACCTAAACTTTAAATGATCATAATTCCGAAATGGAGCGTCGCAGACACCTAAAACTTCGCACAGTAATTCTACGCATGATCAGCTTTCCAAAACACCATCAATCATAGTTTTGCGACGTCTGGTTTTCTTGCAATTCGATCTGGAAGATAGCAAAAATAAACGAAATATAGCTAAACTTTAAATGATCATAATTCCGAAATGGAGCGTCGCAGACACCTAAAACTTCGCACAGTAATTCTACGCATGATCAGCTTTCCAAAACGCCATCAATTATAGTTTTGCGACGTCTGGTTTTCTTGCAATTCGATCTGGAAGATAGCAAAACTTTAAACGCTCATAACTTCGTAAGGAGACGTCCTAGACCCCTAAAACTTTGCAAAATGAAAATCCGTAAATATAATGCTAGAACCATGAAACTTCGCACAGTAATTCTACGCATGATCAGCTTTCCAAAACGCCATCAATCATAGTTTTGCGACGTCTGGTTTTCTTGCAATTCGATCTGGAAGATAGCAAAAATAAACGAAATATAGCTAAACTTTAAATGATCATAATTCCGAAATGGAGCGTCGCAGACACCTAAAACTTCGCACAGTAATTCTACGCATGATCAGCTTTCCAAAACACCATCAATCATAGTTTTGCGACGTCTGGTTTTCTTGCAATTCGATCTGGAAGATAGCAAAACTTTAAACGCTCATAACTTCGTAAGGAGACGTCCTAGACCCCTAAAACTTTGCAAAATGAAAATCCGTAAATATAATGCTAGAACCATGAAACTTCGCACAGTAATTCTACGCATGATCAGCTTTCCAAAACGCCATCAATCATAGTTTTGCGACGTCTGGTTTTCTTGCAATTCGATCTGGAAGATAGCAAAAATAAACGAAATATAGCTAAACTTTAAATGATCACAATTCCGAAATGGAGCGTCGCAGACACCTAAAACTTCGCACAGTAATTCTACGCATGATCAGCTTTCCAAAACACCATCAATCATAGTTTTGCGACGTCTGGTTTTCTTGCAATTCGATCTGGAAGATAGCAAAAATAAACGAAATATAGCTAAACTTTAAATGATCATAATTCCGAAATGGAGCGTCGCAGACACCTAAAACTTCGCACAGTAATTCTACGCATGATCAGCTTTCCAAAACGCCATCAATCATAGTTTTGCGACGTCTGGTTTTCTTGCAATTCGATCTGGAAGATAGCAAAACTTTAAACGCTCATAACTTCGTAAGGAGACGTCCTAGACCCCTAAAACTTTGCAAAATGAAAATCCGTATATATAATGCTAGAACCATGAAACTTCGCACAGTAATTCTACGCATGATCAGCTTTCCAAAACGCCATCAATCATAGTTTTGCGACGTCTGGTTTTCTTGCAATTCGATCTGGAAGATAGCAAAACTTTAAACGCTCATAACTTCGTAAGGAGACGTCCTAGACCCCTAAAACTTTGCAAAATGAAAATCCGTATATATAATGCTAGAACCATGAAACTTCGCACAGTAATTCTACGCATGATCAGCTTCAAAACGCCATCAATCATAGTTTTGCGACGTCTGGTTTTCTTGCAATTCGATCTGGAAGATAGCAAAACTTTAAACGCTCATAACTTCGTAAGGAGACGTCCTAGACCCCTAAAACTTTGCAAAATGAAAATCCGTAAATATAATGCTAGAACCATGAAACTTCGCACAGTAATTCTACGCATGATCAGCTTTCCAAAACGCCATCAATCATAGTTTTGTGACGTCTGGTTTTCTTGCAATTCGATCTGGAAGATAGCAAAAATAAACGAAATATAGCTAAACTTTAAATGATCATAATTCCGAAATGGAGCGTCGCAGACACCTAAAACTTCGCACGGTAATTCTACGCATGATCAGCTTTCCAAAACGCCATCAATCATAGTTTTGCGACGTCTGGTTTTCTTGCAATTCGATCTGGAAGATAGCAAAAATAAACGAAATATAGCTAAACTTTAAATGATCATAATTCCGAAATGGAGCGTCGCAGACACCTAAAGCTTCGCACAGTAATTCTACGCATGATCAGCTTTCCGAAACGCCATCAATCATATTTTTGCGACGTCTGGTTTTCTTGCAATTCGATCTGGAAGATAGCAAAACTTTAAACGCTCATAACTTCGTAAGGAGACGTCCTAGACCCCTAAAACTTTGCAAAATGAAAATCCGTAAATATAATGCTAGAACCATGAAACTTCGCACAGTAATTCTACGCATGATCAGCTTTCCGAAACGCCATCAATCATATTTTTGCGACGTCTGGTTTTCTTGCAATTCGATCTGGAAGATAGCAAAAATAAACGAAATATAGCTAAACTTTAAATGATCATAATTCCGAAATGGAGCGTCGCAGACACCTAAAACTTCGCACAGTAATTCTACGCATGATCAGCTTTCCAAAACACCATCAATCATAGTTTTGCGACGTCTGGTTTTCTTGCAATTCGATCTGGAAAATAGCAAAAATAAACGAAATATAGCTAAACTTTAAATGATCATAATTCCGAAATGGAGCGTCGCAGACACCTAAAACTTCGCACAGTAATTCTACGCATGATCAGCTTTCCAAAACGCCATCAATCATAGTTTTGCGACGTCAGGTTTTCTTGCAATTCGATCTGGAAGATAGCAAAAATAAACGAAATATAGCTAAACTTTAAATGATCATAATTCCGAAATGGAGCGTCGCAGACACCTAAAACTTCGCACAGTAATTCTACGCATGATCAGCTTTCCAAAACACCATCAATCATAGTTTTGCGACGTCTGGTTTTCTTGCAATTCGATCTGGAAGATAGCAAAAATAAACGAAATATAGCTAAACTTTAAATGATCATAATTCCGAAATGGAGCGTCGCAGACACCTAAAACTTCGCACAGTAATTCTACGCATGATCAGCTTTCCAAAACGCCATCAATCATAGTTTTGCGACGTCTGGTTTTCTTGCAATTCGATCTGGAAGATAGCAAAACTTTAAACGCTCATAACTTCGTAAGGAGACGTCCTAGACCCCTAAAACTTTGCAAAATGAAAATCCGTATATATAATGCTAGAACCATGAAACTTCGCACAGTAATTCTACGCATGATCAGCTTTCCAAAACGCCATCAATTATAGTTTTGCGACGTCTGGTTTTCTTGCAATTCGATCTGGAAGATAGCAAAAATAAACGAAATATAGCTAAACTTTAAATGATCATAATTCCGAAATGGAGCGTCGCAGACACCTAAAACTTCGCACAGTAATTCTACGCATGATCAGCTTTCCAAAACGCCATCAATCATAGTTTTGCGACGTCAGGTTTTCTTGCAATTCGATCTGGAAGATAGCAAAACTTTAAACGCTCATAACTTCGTAAGGAGACGTCCTAGACCCCTAAAACTTTGCAAAATGAAAATCCGTAAATATAATGCTAGAACCATGAAACTTCGCACAGTAATTCTACGCATGATCAGCTTTCCAAAACGCCATCAATTATAGTTTTGCGACGTCTGGTTTTCTTGCAATTCGATCTGGAAGATAGCAAAAATAAACGAAATATAGCTAAACTTTAAATGATCATAATTCCGAAATGGAGCGTCGCAGACACCTAAAACTTCGCACAGTAATTCTACGCATGATCAGCTTTCCAAAACACCATCAATCATAGTTTTGCGACGTCTGGTTTTTTTGCAATTCGATCTGGAAAATAGCAAAAATAAACGAAATATAGCTAAACTTTAAATGATCATAATTCCGAAATGGAGCGTCGCAGACACCTAAAACTTCGCACAGTAATTCTACGCATGATCAGCTTTCCAAAACGCCATCAATCATAGTTTTGCGACGTCTGGTTTTCTTGCAATTCGATCTGGAAGATAGCAAAACTTTAAACGCTCATAACTTCGTAAGGAGACGTCCTAGACCCCTAAAACTTTGCAAAATGAAAATCCGTAAATATAATGCTAGAACCATGAAACTTCGCACAGTAATTCTACGCATGATCAGCTTTCCAAAACGCCATCAATCATAGTTTTGCGACGTCTGGTTTTCTTGCAATTCGATCTGGAAGATAGCAAAAATAAACGAAATATAGCTAAACTTTAAATGATCATAATTCCGAAATGGAGCGTCGCAGACACCTGAAGCTTCGCACAGTAATTCTACGCATGATCAGCTTTCCGAAACGCCATCAATCATATTTTTGCGACGTCTGGTTTTCTTGCAATTCGATCTGGAAGATAGCAAAACTTTAAACGCTCATAACTTCGTAAGGAGACGTCCTAGACCCCTAAAACTTTGCAAAATGAAAATCCGTAAATATAATGCTAGAACCATGAAACTTCGCACAGTAATTCTACGCATGATCAGCTTTCCAAAACGCCATCAATCATAGTTTTGCGACGTCTGGTTTTCTTGCAATTCGATCTGGAAGATAGCAAAAATAAACGAAATATAGCTAAACTTTAAATGATCATAATTCCGAAATGGAGCGTCGCAGACACCTAAAGCTTCGCACAGTAATTCTACGCATGATCAGCTTTCCAAAGCGCCATCAATCATATTTTTGCGACGTCTGGTTTTCTTGCAATTCGATCTGGAAGATAGCAAAACTTTAAACGCTCATAACTTCGTAAGGAGACGTCCTAGACCCCTAAAACTTTGCAAAATGAAAATCCGTAAATATAATGCTAGAACCATGAAACTTCGCACAGTAATTCTACGCATGATCAGCTTTCCGAAACGCCATCAATCATAGTTTTGCGACGTCTGGTTTTCTTGCAATTCGATCTGGAAGATAGCAAAACTTTAAACGCTCATAACTTCGTAAGGAGACGTCCTAGACCCCTAAAACTTTGCAAAATGAAAATCCGTAAATATAATGCTAGAACCATGAAACTTCGCACAGTAATTCTACGCATGATCAGCTTTCCGAAACGCCATCAATCATATTTTTGCGACGTCTGGTTTTCTTGCAATTCGATCTTGAAGATAGCAAAAATAAACGAAATATAGCTAAACTTTAAATGATCATAATTCCGAAATGGAGCGTCGCAGACACCTAAAGCTTCGCACAGTAATTCTACGCATGATCAGCTTTCCAAAGCGCCATCAATCATATTTTTGCGACGTCTGGTTTTCTTGCAATTCGATCTGGAAGATAGCAAAACTTTAAACGCTCATAACTTCGTAAGGAGACGTCCTAGACCCCTAAAACTTTGCAAAATGAAAATCCGTAAATATAATGCTAGAACCATGAAACTTCGCACAGTAATTCTACGCATGATCAGCTTTCCGAAACGCCATCAATATTTTTGCGACGTCTGGTTTTCTTGCAATTCGATCTGGAAGATAGCAAAACTTTAAACGCTCATAACTTCGTAAGGAGACGTCCTAGACCCCTAAAACTTTGCAAAATGAAAATCCGTAAATATAATGCTAGAACCATGAAACTTCGAACAGTAATTCTACGCATGATCAGCTTTCCGAAACGCCATCAATCATATTTTTGCGACGTCTGGTTTTCTTGCAATTCGATCTGGAAGATAGCAAAACTTTAAACGCTCATAACTTCGTAAGGAGACGTCCTAGACCCCTAAAACTTTGCAAAATGAAAATCCGTAAATATAATGCTAGAACCATGAAACTTCGCACAGTAATTCTACGCATGATCAGCTTTCCGAAACGCCATCAATCATATTTTTGCGACGTCTGGTTTTCTTGCAATTCGATCTGGAAGATAGCAAAACTTTAAACGCTCATAACTTCGTAAGGAGACGTCCTAGACCCCTAAAACTTTGCAAAATGAAAATCCGTAAATATAATGCTAGAACCATGAAACTTCGCACAGTAATTCTACGCATGATCAGCTTTCCGAAACGCCATCAATCATAGTTTTGCGACGTCTGGTTTTCTTGCAATTCGATCTGGAAGATAGCAAAACTTTAAACGCTCATAACTTCGTAAGGAGACGTCCTAGACCCCTAAAACTTTGCAAAATGAAAATCCGTAAATATAATGCTAGAACCATGAAACTTCGCACAGTAATTCTACGCATGATCAGCTTTCCGAAACGCCATCAATCATATTTTTGCGACGTCTGGTTTTCTTGCAATTCGATCTGGAAGATAGCAAAACTTTAAACGCTCATAACTTCGTAAGGAGACGTCCTAGACCCCTAAAACTTTGCAAAATGAAAATCCGTAAATATAATGCTAGAACCATGAAACTTCGCACAGTAATTCTACGCATGATCAGCTTTCCGAAACGCCATCAATCATATTTTTGCGACGTCTGGTTTTCTTGCAATTCGATCTGGAAGATAGCAAAACTTTAAACGCTCATAACTTCGTAAGGAGACGTCCTAGACCCCTAAAACTTTGCAAAATGAAAATCCGTAAATATAATGCTAGAACCATGAAACTTCGCACAGTAATTCTACGCATGATCAGCTTTCCGAAACGCCATCAATCATATTTTTGCGACGTCTGGTTTTCTTGCAATTCGATCTGGAAGATAGCAAAAATAAACGAAATATAGCTAAACTTTAAATGATCATAATTCCGAAATGGAGCGTCGCAGACACCTAAAACTTCGCACAGTAATTCTACGCATGATCAGCTTTCCAAAACGCCGTCAATCATAGTTTTGCGACGTCTGGTTTTCTTGCAATTCGATCTGGAAGATAGCAAAACTTTAAACGCTCATAACTTCGTAAGGAGACGTCCTAGACCCCTAAAACTTTGCAAAATGAAAATCCGTATATATAATGCTAGAACCATGAAACTTCGCACAGTAATTCTACGCATGATCAGCTTTCCAAAACGCCATCAATCATAGTTTTGTGACGTCTGGTTTTCTTGCAATTCGATCTGGAAGATAGCAAAACTTTAAACGCTCATAACTTCGTAAGGAGACGTCCTAGACCCCTAAAACTTTGCAAAATGAAAATCCGTAAATATAATGCTAGAACCATGAAACTTCGCACAGTAATTCTACGCATGATCAGCTTTCCAAAACGCCATCAATTATAGTTTTGCGACGTCTGGTTTTCTTGCAATTCGATCTGGAAGATAGCAAAAATAAACGAAATATAGCTAAACTTTAAATGATCACAATTCCGAAATGGAGCGTCGCAGACACCTAAAACTTCGCACAGTAATTCTACGCATGATCAGCTTTCCAAAACGCCATCAATCATAGTTTTGCGACGTCTGGTTTTCTTGCAATTCGATCTGGAAGATAGCAAAACTTTAAACGCTCATAACTTCGTAAGGAGACGTCCTAGACCCCTAAAACTTTGCAAAATGAAAATCCGTAAATATAATGCTAGAACCATGAAACTTCGCACAGTAATTCTACGCATGATCAGCTTTCCAAAACGCCACCAATCATAGTTTTGCGACGTCTAGTTTTCTTGCAATTCGATCTGGAAGATAGCAAAAATAAACGAAATATAGCTAAACTTTAAATGATCATAATTCCGAAATGGAGCGTCGCAGACACCTAAAACTTCGCACGGTAATTCTACGCATGATCAGCTTTCCAAAACGCCATCAATCATAGTTTTGCGACGTCTGGTTTTCTTGCAATTCGATCTGGAAGATAGCAAAAATAAACGAAATATAGCTAAACTTTAAATGATCATAATTCCGAAATGGAGCGTCGCAGACACCTAAAGCTTCGCACAGTAATTCTACGCATGATCAGCTTTCCGAAACGCCATCAATCATATTTTTGCGACGTCTGGTTTTCTTGCAATTCGATCTGGAAGATAGCAAAACTTTAAACGCTCATAACTTCGTAAGGAGACGTCCTAGACCCCTAAAACTTTGCAAAATGAAAATCCGTAAATATAATGCTAGAACCATGAAACTTCGCACAGTAATTCTACGCATGATCAGCTTTCCGAAACGCCATCAATCATATTTTTGCGACGTCTGGTTTTCTTGCAATTCGATCTTGAAGATAGCAAAAATAAACGAAATATAGCTAAACTTTAAATGATCATAATTCCGAAATGGAGCGTCGCAGACACCTAAAGCTTCGCACAGTAATTCTACGCATGCTCAGCTTTCCGAAACGCCATCAATCATATTTTTGCGACGTCTGGTTTTCTTGCAATTCGATCTGGAAGATAGCAAAACTTTAAACGCTCATAACTTCGTAAGGAGACGTCCTAGACCCCTAAAACTTTGCAAAATGAAAAACCGTAAATATAATGCTAGAACCATGAAACTTCGCACAGTAATTCTACGCATGATCAGCTTTCCGAAACGCCATCAATCATATTTTTGCGACGTCTGGTTTTCTTGCATTCGATCTTGAAGATAGCAAAAATAAACGAAATATAGCTAAACTTTAAATGATCATAATTCCGAAATGGAGCGTCGCAGACACCTAAAGCTTCGCACAGTAATTCTACGCATGATCAGCTTTCCGAAACGCCATCAATCATATTTTTGCGACGTCTGGTTTTCTTGCAATTCGATCTGGAAGATAGCAAAACTTTAAACGCTCATAACTTCGTAAGGAGACGTCCTAGACCCCTCAAACTTTGCATACTGAAAAGCCGTAAAAATAATGCTACAACCATAAAGCTTCGCATGAAAGCTTTCCAAAACGGTATACATTATTGGTATTACTATTTATTATGTACGATTCTAGAGAATCCTAAAAAACATGAAATTTACTCACCATATATATGTATAGTGAACTTCACATATTTTCGACGATATATCTTTTTATCATCAAATTCTTTGCTTCGTGACAAAAGAAAACCGTTAGGATTTGTACGAGCAACGAGACCATGTTACACATATTTACTAAAAAATACAGTAAAATTACCACTTTGCTTCTCTGGTAATGTATATAACCAAAACATTGCTTTATTACATTATAAGTACGCTTCCCTGGTAATGCATATTTTCTTCAATTAATGTTCATTGTTCATTGTTCATTCATCTCGATGAATGCGTGAGTGAATAATCGCATAACCACGATGATTTCGATCGGGGATGCACAAATTAACTCTGGTTGGGTTGTATTGTCTCGTTGCGAGTCCCGCGGGCAAGTAAGACATTTTGTTTTTGTTTTGTGTGTAGTCTTTTACACACACCACAGAAACAAAAAAGGTGGGAGATTAAAGTTCCCTTCGAGTTTAAATGGGTTAAAATAGTTAAATGGCATAACAGCTTGTTTCTTGTAGCTGGCCGCCTTGGAGCACTTCGAAGAACTCGACGTGCTGACAACGTCCACTTCTAGCTTATGGAAACATGTGTATCCGATCAGTCGTACTCACTTACAAGGGGAATATCAAATCGATTTTGATATTTTACTAAGTTCGAAGTAAGTGACAGCCAAAACGCGTGGCCAGATCGAACTTGACCCTATTTTCGAAGATGTCGTCTTTGCTTACCGAATTTATATAATAGTTTAATGGGATTTCAATATAATATTCTTTAATCAATTAATTTATACGAAATCATCTCTATTATAACAAAATACCTTTGTAATATAAATAATGTGAATATAAATACTAAAATTTTGCTGCTGATTGCAAATCGAAGGCAATTGTAATCTAGTAAAATCCCACAAAACCATAAAAATACCCAATTTCGAACATTAGGTCAACTAGTGGCTACACTAGAAGTGCCTGCAACCCGTAAACAACCAAATTCATCGAAACTTATAAGTGCTAAGTACGACTAATCAGACCTAAAGACTGCAAGACCAGAAACTTTAAAGTTTGTTTACAAAATTCACAAAAATATTTTGGGTGAGGAATGCAACTCTTGTTCTTCTTCATAGCAATAAGCTAGAAATATGATATTTTAAATACTTAAAAACGACCAAGGAGACAGTTTCAAAAGCAACGCTTCTAGAAATGTATGTACATGAAACCTTATATTGAACATTTTACAAGTAAAACGCAAAAAAAAATTTTACAAGTTAATTTTCATAAAAATTGCTCATTTCACAAATTTAGTCAGCTGTTTTTAACCTACCACGCGTATTTTTAGCCGAAAGAGATGCCAACTTATTCAACATATTTTGTTGAATATTAAGCTGTGATTTAGTTGAATATTTACCTAATTGAAACTAGCTCTTTTGGTCTTTAATTTAAATGCATTAATTGTGAATTTATTTATGCGAACTCATTTTAATTTCAATAAACGAAAAATGAAAAATTACAAAAATACGTAAGTTAACAAACAAATAATGAATAATAAAGTTGTGCCGTTGGTATCCCTGCCACTAACTCACTCCATCATTTTGTGACGGTTTTGGCTAACCACGGCGTAACTCGTCTCCGTCAACCTGCACATTCGGCAACTGCTGAATATTTCTGATATATCGTAGTCATTGTGAATGGAATAAATGATATAATTTGGCGATGATTCAATCAGAAATAATAGGTTTTGCTTAGGAAATGTTCAAATTCCAAACGGATATAACTCGGGGCTATTATTGTTATTAGATCCTGTTGGGCTATGCTCAACTTATGGCAAATAAATATATCACGTGACTTGCTCAACACTTGATGGATTCAACATAACCAGTGAATTTCAAACGTCTTTCATATTCAGAAAACAGATTGACCCAAATGTCCATAAACTACAATAATTATATTTGCATTATTTTATTTGAGTCATATAAATTATTAAATGTTTGGTTGGCAAAACTGCATGCATATAAATACATATACATATGTACATACATATTTAAACAGAAATTACATTGGAATGAATATCGCCCATCGACGAAGTTTATTTTTGAACTTTTACCTAAGTTCCTAAACGCTAATGAGTATAATGATAATAAATTGCATGTCTGCAATCCACCCACCCATAATCAAATATTAATTTTCTTCATATGGCATATGGCTGATTTCTTATCCTAATGATAAATTAATATTACACAAAAAAAATGGATATGTACTCGCATGAGTTGCTTGAAACTTGGTTACGTGTTGTAACTTATTACAAGTACATATTGCAACTAAATATAAACTAATCAAAAATACAAATATTTAGTAGGAAAATTTAAATATTTAGCATGCCAATACAAATATGAAAACGCTATACGAATCTCTAGAATGCTATATTGCGGTAGATGCTATTCTTCGACATACATCAAATTTTTTATTTACAATCGTGTGTTGGTTGGTCTACCATAAGAACTCAATAAAGTACTTCTAAAGCACTAAGTAGTAAATACATATTTAATAATAATAATTAGCTATCACAAGTATTTGTTTTGAATGCAGTTTCAAATATCTTCTCACGGTATGATTATGAGTACTGCGGGGATCCGCCGCCAGAGTTGATCTTTTTTACGCGACTGACATCGTCGTAGGCGATTGAAAAAACACTCTTCTTTTCGGCGATGGGATTACGTCTGCCGATGCTGTTGAGCAGTGAGTTCATGGCGATACCCGAATCATGGTCGTCTTCCAGCATTGCCACATTTAGCTGCTTCTGTGTGGAGTGTGTGGGTGGAGGCAGAGCCTTCGAATCCTCGATATAGAGATTGATCCTGGCATTGGTGACCTTGATCTCGTTCTCTCTAATGGGCGAAGGCTTCGGTCTGACTGCCTTGTTCGCTGGTTCCCTTGAGGCGGCTAGTGGTGGTGTTTCTGGATACATATAATGTGGTAGTTTTGTAACCGCCGTTGGGACATCCGGCACATGTTCTCGCTCGAAACGATGCTCAGAGTGCTGTACTAAGGGATGGTTTGCCTCCGGTTCGGGTTTATGTTTATGTTGTTTGTTCATAGCGATGTCCTCTCTCAGAAAACGGTTTCCTTTTTGTGGAGATTTCCGAGGTGCAGGTTCCGGTTTATATTTACCCTCTTCGCTCTTCTGTATACTGTCCGCTTTAACGTTTATGCGTGTCTTTGAAATGCGTTTCTCTGCACCAGCTCCGACGTGCCGCCGCGACGAAGATTGGGCACGAGACGAATCCGTTGATGTGCGGCTATTGGCAGCAGCAGGCTTCTTCTTACCGTAATACCACTCCATGTACTTTGGGATGCTGCGCGTGGTTTGTTCGGTAACCTCGTCAAACAGATCAGTTACGCTCTGGTTGGACTGATACTTGTCCACAGGAACGGTATTCAGTGATGGCTCTGACTCTATATGACCAAATTTCGAGTAAATTCTTTTAGAACTATTCTTACGCGAAAGTCTGATCTTAGCGGTGGGTCGTTCGTCCTTATGCTCCAAAAACGAGTGAAAAACATTGTTACCCTGCGACTTTTTGTCTACGGAAGCCTCTTTAAGATGCACCTCAAATTGACGTTTCTTGTCCAGGTGATATTCCCCTGCCTGATGATTTGGGGTACATATGTTGCTTTTGATTACAATTTCGTCGCTATCTGAGTCCATATCGGTGCTGTGATCCTTCTCATCATCATTCGCATCCTGTTCACACTCTTCTCCGTCCACTGTCGCGTAATATTCTAGTTGCTCGACGTGTGCTTTCCGTTTTCTTCGTTCAGTAGGACTTTCTTTATCATCGAGAGAATCGGAGATTTCCATGAGCAAATCCCGATTTAGCGCTTCCGAGTTACGTTTCGTAGGAACAGAATGTTGCCGGCTTTTATTATTCATGCACCTTAGGATGCTGGTCTTTGTTTCACCATGATAACGTATGGGTTTCTTTGGAGGAGAACGCTTCCGATGCTCGAAAAACTCATCCCCTTCCTCCTTAATTGGCGTTCTAATCTTTCGCTTGACTTCCTCTACCATTACAATTCGTTTGGGTGGTAAATTTCCATTGCGATATTTAAGGCGCTTCTTTTGCTTTTTCCGTTTTATCCAATAAACTCCTTCGGGGCTGTTTTGTGGACTGAAGCGCACGTATTCGTAATCACCTTCAGACATAGAATCGTCATTTTCACTACGCGCTTTTCGGCGCACTGAAGTTCGTTGAATCAAAACTGAATCCGGATCTATTTCCGTTTGAGTTCCTGCTTCACAGTCCGTTTGAGTTGCTATTGCCATTGACTGGCCTGGAAGACTTTGTGTTTCTAGTGCTACATCTTGCGTTGTAAATCGTACTTCCAGCTTCTCTTTTTCCATTAGAATCTGCCGAAGAAGTGTATTTTGTTGTTTTAATGAGCTTTCCAACTCATGAGCAAGTGACTGGTTCGATGTGGAT
The DNA here is from genome assembly GCA_943737955.2 of Myopa tessellatipennis. Classification (NCBI taxonomy): domain Eukaryota; kingdom Metazoa; phylum Arthropoda; class Insecta; order Diptera; family Conopidae; genus Myopa; species Myopa tessellatipennis. The sequence goes on along the minus strand of OX031314.1, from coordinate 59,359,192 downwards.
GGCTGAAGTTGCCCTAGAAAGGTTTTGGACTTTACATTCTCGCCCTGCTCTGGCTGTGTGTGAATAACTTTTACTTCTGGTTCTATTTGTGAGTATACGATGGTATTTGGTCCCGATTTTCCCATGGGAAACGTGTCCCCCTTAAGGGTGGAGTTTGGATGCACCTCATTGGGCATCGATTGTATATACGTCGTACCTGGAACGATCTGATAGTGTTCCCTTATGATCTGCTTTCCATCTGGCTGCTCCTCGATGAAACGGCGCATTAGAATTTCTTTCCCGCTGTTGTCAACCATTAGCAGCTGAGGGTGGGACAAGTTTGTTGCTTTCAGTGGCACATTGACATAGATGTTGTCTTCTTCTCCTGCGCCACCAGCTCTTGCTTTGTCTCTGGTAATTAGCTGCAGTATCTCCACATTTCCGTCCTTGATGAAGTACTCCCGTTTGTTCTTGAGACTACTCCGCGCGGTGTTATAATCAATATCGCTTCCACGATCGATTTCGTGACGGCGAATTGAATCGTCATCAATTTGACGGTCTTCCTCCAAATAGTTTTTGTGTTGCTGTTGCTGGCTCATCTGGTGGTTCACTTTAGCACTTTGGAAATTATCAGTGACTTCATCTGTTACTTTTCGTTCATCGATTATATCTTCGATGTAAACATCACGATCGTTAATTAAATTAGTTCTAGAATTATGAAAACTAAGATGAGTATCTTCTTTGGCTATACGAGTATTACTGAAAGAAATTAGTAAGAGTAAACTCTTAGCCGCTTTATAGAATTTTTAGTAACTCACTTTGTTCTAAGACGTCTTTCTTGTTCTGCGGAGGAACGAAGGCGTCGTTCTTCAGTTATTTCGCCATACTCACCGACGTCGGGCGGATGGCCGTCTATGATTTCACCAGGCTGTTCGCGACCATCGCGGAATTCCCAACGTGTAGATTTCGTTCGGGGATCTGGTGGTTTCTCCGCGGACCAGGCCTCGCGTCTTCCCATCCATTCTGCGACCTAAATATACACGAAATACGATAAGTAATACTTGAAACACAACGCAGTATAAAATATCTGTTACGAGAATAGATTTCGGAAAAGTAAAAATTCTATTTTATTTTAATATTGTATAAGCAAACTGAAGAAAGTGTTAATTCTAGAACATGTGAAAATTAAAAGCATTTAAAACTACGAGCGCTCGATATTTTTGAAAAGGAAATAAAAAATGAAAAACTTAAAATTGTGCGTTGCCGGTTAGGACACCAAATTGGCCCAAAGAGTGATATTACAAGATCCTGGAAAGTACTACGTTCTACGCATTCTACTTGTAAAAATATAGCAAAATTTTGTATCAAGTTCAAAATCTACCTGAACAGATTTTGTTTGTTTTCCATTTGCCATTTCCCTATGAACTAGATGAACATCGTCTTCAGTTCTACTGATATTAACTATTCTTTTGCTACAAGAGAAAAAAAGAGAGGATTATGGATGGAATTAATGCTTTAAAGGGAAACGCGTTTCCGTAAATCAATAGTTCATTTGTAATAAACGCACAATACGGAAATATTAAACCTACATACGTAAGCAACATACGTTAGAGAGATATTTATTTTTGCTTGCACCTTATTATCTGAAATAGGTTCAATAGGCACCCAAACCAGGCGAATCTGATACCTATTGAACAGTATAAAAAGGAAAAATATGCAGGAACAGAGGCGAAATAAGGATTACTATAAGTTTGCTACACAATTTTGCGGGTTCGCCAATTTAGAAGTATGGTATAAAGCAGCAGCGACTTTCGAATTTATTCAAAAAGAACTCCTTTTGCATCAGACTGCACTTTAAGCCATTTAGCTACATATACATACATGTGAAGGATGTAAATGAATTAGTTTTTGCGGTCTTACCTTGTTGCGCCATACAATGGACACCATGAGCAAATACAGCACAATGATAAAATCAAAATAGTTAGCGCCATCAAGGTGGCCAGCAAGATGAGCAGCCAGAATAGCAACTTGTTTTCGGACTTGTAGAGAGTCTGTAACGGGGTGAGAGTCTATTGAAAACGGTATTAACCGTGGCTTTAGATGTAGATGTCAACATCTTAATATCAATCTTACATCGGTTTCATATGCTTCACCGCGCATCATAATTGCATATGAACTGTTCTGTTGCGAAAGGCGTTGTTGTATCTGCGATATATCAACCACAGACGAGCTGTCGTATAGCACTGTGGCTGTGATGACGCTTGAATCCGGAGCGGCTATCCTCTTGGCACCGGGCTCATCTGGCTGCAGTGGTCGGATATCATGGATGACCACCATCCCGCCGGTAATTGTCGTCAGTGTTTCCTCTGTTTTCATCTTATCTGGATTAAGGCCTGGCACAACGAAGGTAATAGTACGCGTTCGGCTTTCCGGTGGATAAATTCGAATTATAGTGGTGCTAAAACGTACTGGAACACCCAAATCGTAGGCACGCGCTGTTAGTGTAAATGTTTCCGTGTCTATGGGTTGAATGCCAGGCAGTTGACTTCGATTGCTTGCATTGATTTGCTTTCTGGAGCGAAAGTGTAGCTTCTCGCTAACCGTGAGTTCGCCAGTTATTTTGTGCAGCATGAATTTGTTCTCGTAATTTCCATTCAAGATTTCATAACGGACTTCGTTATTTGGTGCAGTAGCATCTTTGTCCACGGCGTGTATAACGGCTGTTGAGGTGAAATTCTGCATGTTGGGAGCCAGTATAAACTCGTAAAGTTCTTTATCGAATATGGGCGTTTCATCATTGACATCGATTATTTTAATGACTAGCGGCACCTGTGCTCTGTTTCCGGTGCCATCGTTGTCGCGAGCTTCCACATACAGATGATATTCCGGCATTACCTCGCGATCGAACCCATGATTGTTCGTGGATACGGTTATAACACCGGTTTCTGCGTCTAAATTCAGGGAGGTATTTAAATAGCCGAGAATGGCAGTGTAACGGATACGGCCACCGAGATTCGCGATGTCTACGTCACTAGCGTGCACCTGAACGATCTTTGTGCCTACTGTCATATTTTCGGGCAACTCGACAGTATAAACGGTCTGTCGGAAAACTGGTGGATTATCGTTGACATCGTTAATGTAGACAGTCACATTGACAACGGCGGAGAGATTCGTAGCGGGACCAAGCTCTTGTGCCAATATTCGGAACAGAACTGATTGTCTCTCTTCATAGTCTAAAAGTACATTATCGCGCACACGTATTAAAAATGAAGCGCTGCGCTCGGCTACATTTGGTGAAATCTCGAACGTTCCATTATTGTTGAGCAATGTCAAAGAAAATACGCCATTTTTGCCGATGTCGTCGTCATAGACACGCGGAACATATGGATCCAGGAAGGCCAGAGCGGTACCTTGGGGTGCGTTTTCATCAACACGCGAAACATAGCTGCAAGTAAAGAATTTATTGAATGCATGATTTGAAATTACAGTCGACGATTTTTATTTTACTTATTTATTTATTTTAATTAATACATTTAGTCTAGCATTAGTCGCCACCTCGCTTTGCTCAAGAGAGTGTCTTTTTTTGTACAGTTCTTGAATGCGACCAACAAGAGAGATGGGATCGTTCGCGTCGTGTCTTTGTTGACAGTAACAACAGCAAAATAATATTGTATTTACTCACTGATCGTTTTCGAAGTACGGCGCCGAATTAGTTCTTTCAGGCAAGAAGAATGCCAATTGCACTGTAGAGGCCATGGATGGCGGTTCGTCACGGCCAACCTTAACCTCTTCGGCAATCACTGTAAGTAAGACGGGATCGCCCACATGTGTGATTGCTGCAATATCCTCCAGGGGTCGCATTAGGAATATTTCGCCTAAAGCAAACAATTAAAGAATTAAATTAATATGTTAAGTTTTGCTGATCATTAACGGCATCATTATTGTTCAACTCCTGGATGTACTGAGTAATTTTATTTTCTATACGTATATTTTTTTAAATAATTAGAGGAGTTGCGAATTAAAATATATCTTCTGGAGCAGTCAAAGTACTTTACGATATGGATTTAAATTTGTGCTTGTGTAACCTTCATCAAGCCACCATTTGCTTTTTCAACTACTTAAATTCGCTGTTGCATACTGTTGGCACCAGTTCACTGACCCCATATTCAAACGACTTCGGTGGGTCTAGCCGATTAAGAAATGCGACTTCATGAATTCTTTTCGTTTATTTATTCATACGAAAAATATTGCTTGTGGATTCGGGTCGCACTGGTATGGAATTTAAAATCATTGCAAATGCAGAGCTAGCAGCTAACATGCGGCAAGCACCGAATGGAAAACCAAGTATACGTTGTATATTCGCTGTTAACCGGCGAACATCAACGTTAAGCAACTTCAAGTTTTAGGCTGGCAAACTCTGAGACTCTGGTGCCCACCTCCACGATACAACCATGCAACTAAAGTGGACAGACGACTTTGGTTTAGGTCGCTATTGTGTGTTCAGATAACTGGTAGGAAGCCGTGGCTAATCCCGTCGTCAGCTCGGCTAGCCAAGACCGGTTTTCAGATTTATCCTTTACCACATACGAGTGTATACTCGTACGTAATAGAAGCTGAAGGCGATGTGGGAGAGACTTAAATGCAATGAAATACCAGATAGCCAAACCAAAGGCTGTGATTAGGCTCGCGGAATATAAAAGTTAGTTTTTAATATCACAACACCTAAAGATATGAAAGTTACGAGTATTTGGGAAAACAATTTCGGCCGTTCAGATTCTTCGTTCTTTCGTTCTTCGTTCTTTCAAACAAAGAATCTCACGTAGTTCCAATTTGAAACTTTTGCAGATTCAGGCTTTAAGTTACGCAGAAGCATATGCAATTGAATTACTAGCATCAGCAACCAGGAATTCAATAGCTACAGGTTTGTGAATTCAATAGTTCTACGCACTTTTCTGACTGAGCTGTTCCTCAGTCAGTCTGCGCAGCCGACTCTCTGACTTGCATGTGTTAACAGGTTATAGATATAAGTTAGGCCGCAGAAGCATATACAAACAGCCACAAAGTTAACGCCAAGCAATAACGTTATAACAAGGAAGTACGAGTAAGTGCATAGCTGAGCACATAGCAATAGCCATGCAACAGCTAAGCCGGTTCTGTTGCGCTCAAATCCAGCCGGAATGTGCGCACGTTCCGCCGCTACTTGTAGTTGGTAGTTATTTGTTGCATTAGCATATTTTTTTTTTGTTATGACTGTGGTTATAATGGTAGTTCTACATGCTGCGCTATAGTTGGTTTGGTTTTAGTTGATATAGGTTTATCCGGCACCTTCAATTCCTTGCCTCCAGGACGTGTCAGCACTCATCATCGTTGTCATTACGGCGGCTCAGCACTCGTTTCCACAATATTACTCTAAACAGCTTGAAGATGAGGTCGATGTACTGAGAAACTATTCGTTGTTGTATCAATCAAGTGGATGTTCGGCATCGGGATTCTGTTCAGATTTCGACTTCGTGGAAAGAAACATTATTAGGTTGCACAAATTGGTACTACGTTCCTTTAAAACTAGACTGGAACTTCTACGATATCTCAACTTTTGACATTAACTTTCTTCTCCAGAATATTGATGAGAAGATGAGAATATTCCTGACAATATAGATTGGCAGCACAAAATTACGTAGATTGAATCGCGAGATTGGTTAGCCAGATCATGGTTCCACCAGTTCATCGGTTTATTGTATAATATAAATGGATAATAAAGGCGATATAAGATTTTTTTCTGAACTAACAATTCAATAGGAAGAGCACAATAATAGTGTCATATTTCTTGTAGTTTAAAAAATATACAAATATTGGAATAATACTTTGAACCACATATCAAAGTATTGGGTCTGGGAAAAAGTTCGTGGCGTTTTTCTGATAGGTGGGGTCAATTGCAAATAACTCTGGCAACACTGATCGCAGCGATACCACTGAACGTTTATTAGAAAGGTGACCGTAACTATCACTGTGTAAACAACGAAATTGGTGCAGTGGTTGGAAAATTGTTTGAAAATGGTCTGGTCGTCCAATCCCTGGAGAAACTGATGAAAGAGTCAGTAAGATAAGCACATCAGCAGTGTCGATGTTGGTATGGAGCTTCGCATTGACCACAAAACAATTTTAAACCATTCACAAAAGAGTGGCTACTAAAGGAAGCTCGATATTGCTTGGGAAATTTAGAGATATAGTGTTTTAGTAGTATGTGTTACTTTCACTCGATAAAGCCGGAATTTTGACGTCCTAATTCCGTAATTTTCGGAATAAATTCAATAAATTTCAATAAAGATACATCAGGCTGCAATTACAAAATTGCGTTTTCTGAAGAATGAGAAGTTTTAGTTGTCATTTTTTGGATTGAGTTAATTATTAAGATAATTCTGATTTTATTTTATATTGAATATATGTATAATTAATTCAATTCATATTTTAAAGCATGAATGTTCGAGTTCAGTTATGTAACTACTCAGCTTATTTGTTTTGTTGCTTTTGATGTACTTTTTTTAAAATGAACTTACACGAATACTCAAAAAGTGAAATGCTTACCGCTTGTGTCGTTGATATCAAAAAAGGAAGTGAATGGATTTCCTTCTGATACTAAGCCATATCTGACATCACGAGGATTTCCTTTATCGCCGTCTTCTGCATGAACTTGTAGTATCTACAAAAAATATGCCAATCGAATTTTCAACGACTTTCAACGATTTACAACTCAGTAACAATAAATTATTAAACATCTACTCTAAACTTTCAAAACTAATTTTAATCCACACAGTATTTCTGCAGGGAGCAGAAATTTAAATCGTATGTTCGAGTATGTAGATCGACTCACCTTGTCACCGGGAAGGATGCCCGATGGCAGTTTCGTAACAGGTGGGGCCAGTGTAAACACCGGCGGCTGATCCTGCACATCCTGCACAATGATGACGATTTCCATGCCAGCAATATTGCGACTGTCTTGGCCAGGCTCTGAGTAGGCGTCCTGCCAAAGAAGAAATGTGTTAACAAAAATGTCATAATTATGAAGGCGATCTTTATTTATATTTATATACGCGAATAAGAACTCCAAATTAACTAGAACTACAACCAGAAAAATGTGAATGGTTATATTCACTTTGTCACGAAATGTGTAACGCATAGAAATAGAGAAGATAGATATAGATAAGTTCATCAGCGTCACCTCCTGAGTCGATTTAGCCTTGTCCATCTGTTGAAATCACGATCACAGGAGAACCGATGAAGATATCATAATGAAATTTTGCAGAAATATTCTTTCTTATTATGCTCATGAAAGCAAATTTGAACCAAGGAAATAATAATGCATGAGTTTACCAATTACGTCCATTAAATCTCAATGTCCGTAACCGTACTTCAAATTTAAAACAATTTAAAAGGGTGTTATTATATAAGAACACTGCAGCATCCAAAAACTTAGTGGAGGAATTTTTAGTGGAAGAATTTTCCATACGATGAGAATTCCAACTAATATTTTGAAGATAAGTCTTCATAGTCTCGAAATTGGCTCTACGAAAGCAGAATTCTCTCCTCATTACAGGAATATGTTTATTAATTCTAGGAACATGTTCCACATGTGTTCTGTGCAATTTTTAATTCTAACGGCGGGTGATTCATATCTTCTGGTAGTACCAAAGTCTTTAATTGAAGTCACAAAGAACAATGAGATTATCTGAACCTGATGAATGAGAACCTGTAAGATGATCACTGCGTGGGCCCACCCCACAACAAAACGCTACGCCAATAGGTGGGTCTTCGAATTGTGGTTATAATAATAATAAATTATTATTGATAATAATATGCATAATATTATGATTTTTGATAATAAATTATGCACAGATTTCCCTTTAATACATATATTGGAGTTAAAGGTTCTCATTTAAAGGATTTCTCATCAGAGGGTTGAAAGTATTTCAGATTCGGCCAAATGAGAGACAGCATACTTTCTGGTTATACTTACGTTTGCCAGTACCGTGAGATGATACATGGCCTGTTTCTCGAAGTCGAGTGGTCCCAAAAGGAAAACAGTCCCTTCTGTGGTTTCAGGTGAAATAATTTTTTGTCTTATTGCAAATAGGGGTGACCCCTGAAAAAGGAAAAAATGTAGAAGGCTTTGTTGTATCTGGCTGAAGTGCATACCCATAGTTCGAGGTAGACTGGTTTTTGGAAAAGCGGATTCTTGCGTGCGATCACGTAATCCAGCTCCGTACCGCGTTTGGCATTCTGTAAATTAAGAGCAATTTATTCAATATTTCATAAATGAAACTCTCTCTGGAAAGAAAACTGCAGAAAATTTGGTTTTATAGGGTTCTTAACTTACTTCTGGAATCATAATTATGCCGGGCTTGTGAGGAAATATCCGCTCATGAGGCGTTGTAAAGTTCGTTGCCGTGATCGAACAAAGTTGCGTAGCCACGCCGCCTTTGGTGTCCTTCACTGATACCTGGAAGTCATAGTAACGACCAGGTTCCAGGCGGCGCTGCAGTATAACGTTCGCTTGACAAACGGAGTTATACTTCGTACATGGAAGGGACTCGATTTTTACGGTCGAGGACGACGCGTCACCGACGAATTCGAAGGTGATCGGATAGTCGAACTCCTCATCAGTGGCGCGCAACCGGTAGATAACGGAACCGACCTGTGCATCGGCCGGCACGAGCACTAAACGCATGCGTGTCGATGGGTCGAATTTGGGATCTACACAGTGTACCTGTCTGGGACTGAGCATCCCCAGTAAGAGGCTGATTGTCAATATCCGATACGCAGCGGCTGAGCTCCAGGCAAAAGTGGTTGAAAAGCAACGACCGTTAGAAATCCTGCGACAGGTGAAACGCTGGGAATGGTTGTGTTGATTACGGGTATGATGCTGATGTCTGTTGTTCTCCCTATGCCGGTTATTGACACTGCTATCGGTGATGTTGATGGAAGCCATTTCTGCAATTAAACGGAAAATTGTGAAATACACATAACAGATAATACTATCTGAAACTGTTATGATAGCAGATGGCGTAAATTGAACTGAATTAAGTTTGCAAGTATATAAAAAAGTATATAAAGTTGTATAAAGTGTATAAAGCCATTTGCTATCCATCATCATTCATAAATTGTATGAAATCGGAACATATTTTATGGAACTAATTAAAATCCGATATAAATATTTACTATTATCTTTAGCAAAAGCAAATATATTGCCTTATATTTGGATATTTAGATACTAATATAGATTCTTACGATGTCGTACAACAGATTTATATTACATTATCAGACATTTAGATTAGATAATTTAGGCAAATGTATTATGTGTTCACAGATCCAAGGATCATCTTTGGGGAAGCTCATCGACAAATGCAAGAGGTGAGTCACTCTTTGATTTTACTCTTAGCAACAACATGTGTGTTGTGTGCATTGCAACCGAGGCAATGGTCATACTTTTATTTTCCCAAGTTCAGACACTCACAGGGGCTGAGAGGAGGTCTGCATGTAACGCTTTCACCAGATGACTTTTGTAAGGTTGTGAACTGGAGGGCAGAAAGAACTCCCTTTCGGGTCACTGCTATACCCTACAGACATACAGAAGACATACATTGTGAAAAATGCGTAAACTTCCCAAGTCTAGACTGGCAATTCCTCCAGTAGCAGCTAAGACTACATTCACATTCCTGGCACCTCGAGAAAAGCCAAAGTTGTTTTAATCCTCAAGATAGGAAAACGCGGCCACGAGGAGACTAAAGACTGCAGACCAAAAAACGCCTGAAGACGTTGAAAAGAATTTTGGATGATTACCTGAGGAGTAAACTGCATGGTAAGCTGTCCGGCACGAGTACATCAAGGGAAAATCTACGCATTCCGCTCTGCAGCAGGGCGTAAATAACATAGAGCGCTTCCTTCCTTCATGGTGCAGGAATGCCGAACGGAAGCTCAACAGCCTCTGCTACATGGTAATGAAAGGTAATGAAAGGGCGCATGAGCTTGCCAGATAGCGGCGAGCCCTTCAAGGCGAGCCATACTATCTCTTTCGGGACAAAAGTCTAAGTCTAAATCAAACAGCCAGTTTGATATCAACAAAAATCGAGCAGACATAGCCAGACTAGTTGTAATGATCACTGGCCACTGGACGATCGGCGATCACGCAGCAGGTCTTAACTGCCTACCTACCCCTACTGCCACAGCTGTAAAGAAAACTCTCAAAAGGAGGCAGTTGCTCATTCCAGCGGGTCATATCTAGCTGCTTTCAAACGGTTCAATTATTGCTCCTTGCTTATGACCGGAAAGTATCTTAGGATCATATTATTAAGATCAGTTTCAGATCATATTATAAGTATTCATTACTTTAATATCCCATAATAGGTTACGTTACTCGTACATCATATTTTTTGACAATACTCCAATAAGATCTGTAACTGAAATTCTTGGTTGTTATAAAAATGAAAAATTTGGTTGTTATAGTTGATTCTCAATTTATATTCAACAGTCATGGAATTTTAATAACATAGTAATTAAATCATATTTGCTTTTAGCTTTCATCAACGAAGTAGTTTCGATTTCTTTGACCATATACCATACATTGAAACGGTTGTCTACAGCGTTTCTCAGATCCCTTGTTGTTTCTTTAATTTGGAATCCATTTTATTATGTTAACATCAATCGCTTTGAGCAAATTCAACGCAAATTCTGAAAATATGCTTGCCTTTTTCATTTCAAACTGAATCTAGTCGAGTCCAAAACATTACCATGAGCATATCCTCCATTCAAAACATTTCTGTTTTTCAGGAGGAATTGGAGGATGGCGACCAGCATTTGTTGTTAAATTACATCCCAATTCACCACCCCGCTCTTTAATTTTATTTAGGTCACTTTGAAGTGTCTTTCCCTTTACTTGTTACTTGTGACTGTTCTTTTACTTGTTATACAATATAATAAACATTATACAGATATATACATACATGTTATAACATAAACATAGATAAACATAAATGATAGAATATCGAAATTATCCAATACTAGTTACTGAACTACGATAATAAAAGTTCACTAATGAACAAAAAAACCAGGATGGTAGTTAGTTAGTTAACAGTTGGTAGTTGGGTTGGTAGTTAACAGCTTTTATCACTAGTTGTTGAAGAACCAAGAGGGAAATTTTTGAAATTGTTCACGAGCCATGTATGTACCTCGTTATTAGTATAACGCCTAGTTTAGTCAGTTGAAGTTCCACGTTGCGAGGACTACGGCGATCGTATTTCAGGAAATCTGGTTTGAATTTCAATCCTGGTGCAGCTGCAAAAACTATTGCTAGGTAAGATTATGAGTGCGGTAAATAGCGAAGTTTGCGCCAGTCGACCAAATAAAGCTGTTACGCAAGCTAACAACTATTCCAAATGCTATTATTTTAGTTTGAGCGACACCACAGACACCGCCCCGTACCGCTTTTAACTTATGGAAGCGTTCGTTCAACAGTCACAACAGCAGAAGCCAGAGACCAAAAAGCCACAGTAATCGCATAATTGGTTGATATCTTCGCAATGCTCGCCAAACACATACTAATATTTGGCTAAGAAACCGAGCAATGCAGAAAAAATGGAAGGTACAGGGTGTGCTATCTTTTATGTCGGTATGTGAATATTGAAAGACTTTAAAAAAAACAACAAATTTCCATGTATGAGGTATTTTTATTTAATTTGGTTCTTTACAATATATTTGGACTAGTTTTTGAATGATATTTGAATTTGATATTTGATATCTTCGCAATGCTCGCCAAACACATACTAATATTTGGCTAAGAAACCGAGCAATGCAGAAAAAATGGAATGTACAGGGTGTGCTATCTTTTATGTCGGTATGTGAATATTGAAAGACTTTAAAAAAAACAACCAATTTCCATGTATGAGGTATTTTTATTTAATTTGGTTCTTTACAATATATTTGGACTAGTTTTTGAATGATATTTGACAAAATGCACGTTGAGTTAACGCATCTGAACGACTATTTTCAATGTACAGCGTCAACATTTCGGCGCATTGTTTCGGTGTGAAGCGATTCATGGTTAAAATTGTACTGAATTGACGTTTCCAAACCATATTTACTCAAGTGAACCGGTTGATAATGCCTGTAACTGTAACTGTAACTGTATGTATTTCGAATCATGCAGTTGAGCTTGTCTTGGACACGACTCCTGAAACTGTGGCAAGATTACGTTTTAGTTGTGCTTTCGGACGAATCGAGTGTATCATGACTTGTTATGGAGCGAATCGGAGGTTATGTCGTGGATGAAATTTATCTGTATTTGAACTGTGTTCGGTGATGCAATCGGGCCAAACTACGACTGCAAAACTGCTATCGATTTTGTAACTCCGATCTTGGAATATTCGAGGCGGATCCACAGTCCAAATTTTGTTTGGCAAATGCAGTAAGCATGAATGTGACTTTAATTGTTGATGGAGGAGGTTTTATTGAGAATGCTTTTTGATATGTAGCTGGACAATAGTAAAAAACTAAACTATTATTATATTGAAACGCAACCATTTATGTTTTATTGTTAACCATTGTCATGTTCAAGCTTGTCATGTCGCAGCTGCAAATTAATTACAATGCGATCGAATGACTTTCGATTTCTCATTTAATGCAATTATGTAAAACGTTACTTTCTTTCGTATAAAAATATATCTCTCTATATACTACTCGTATATAGTACAACCGAATCGAGTTGTACTATTCGAGTTCGCTGGCGTTCGTGCCTCATTTGAATTCTAGCGGCAGTGAGCCACACACAACCAGCAGCCTGAAGGCGAGTCGATTCTAAATCCAAAATCTCTTGACTGACAGAAGATTTGCCGGATCAGGTTTATCAATGAACGAAATAAAAGTTCCCACGCTATTAGAGTTTCAAACTGTAACTGGTTAAAAATTCATTTTAATTAGAATAAAAGTGACGATTAAGATGCCATGCTTATGCTAATGGCATGTTTTTTTGCTCTCAGGTACCAGAGGCAACGTTATACAATATAAAGATGTTTTTGTGTTCCAATGAATAGAAAACATATAACAGATATTGACACTAAAATACACAACTTGTAAAGTTCGTGGGCGCTTCACATTCCGAGCTAAAGTTTCCAATAGAATTGAAGTTTGCAAATAAGCTTAAAAAACAAAGCAATCATACGATTGTTTTTATATTGTATATTTTCATAGCATTTATTGGAAATGAAAAAAGATAAAATTAGAAGTTAATTTATTAAAAACAAAACAGAAACAAAAAGATGGGGATTGAGATTCCCATCGGTTGCGAACGACATTAGACATTCGTGATTTATATTCTTCAATGAACCGAAAATAAAGCGAAAAACTTGACTTGGAAGACAACTGAGCAACTTTTCGGAATTTCTATAAAATCGTGAACACTTCAAGACTCTGAAGGCACTAAGAACTGGAAATAACACACTAATTAAGATCATATACCAAAAACAGATAGTGAACTGTCGATTGCAGAAGTTTTTTACTTCAAACTAAAAATAAATGTGTTTTTAAATGAACGATACCACATCTTCTCAAGGGTATCGTTACTCTTAAATGCTTATTTGGTATATAGAGGCTATATTCTATAGGAAGCTTTCATTTAATATTTTAAGATCTTAACTAATCTCAAAACTAAATCATGAAAACCAACTTGCAATTCAATTCATTTGAACATATTTAAATACCGGATCGAGACAATTCATTTCATCAGTTGAATTGGCCTGAAATTCAATTAAACAATAAAACTCGGTGACTTTCCGAAACACGAGAAGTTGATCGAGTTCATTCATGACTAAAGTTAAAGTAACGTTTTAAAGTACTTTCGTCTGTAGGGTCTACCTTATTTCTTAGTGAAGCTTGTATATCCAATTTATATAAATAAGCATCCGGTTACTGCTGAATGCAGCCTGCTCTTGATCCTATGTTGGTTTTGTGCAGTCGTTTTCACTACGTTCGCCTTGTGTTTATTTAGTCGAAAAAGAAACTGCATTTAAATGCTTAGCGCGTTCGCGTATCGCGCGGATGAGTCTGCCGTCATGATTGTGCGTTGTCGTCGATTGCAGTTTTTTTACAAACTTGAAGGCAGAATAAATTACTTTGTACCTTTTTGTTGTGTTCCTGCCTGTATAAATATTTTATTTATTCTTCATACATACGAGTATAACACTCGAAAACTCCGCATAGAAGTACCGATGTCGCTGTGGCACACACGCACAGGCTGCCATGATTTCGCTCTGTCCACAAACAGATTTGCGTGATTTCTTTTCGAGATGGTTAACACTAACGCACTTCAGTTATCCAATGGACGATTGTAATTGTTGGTCTATAGAGAGCGCGAGGTTGGACGGGTCTTGCTGTATATGAGGGTATACGAGAGCCAGCAGGTCAGATCACTATCTCATACGTTCAATACACTCAGATCCTTGACGGATATTCTTAATAATATATTATATAACCGTATTCGTTGTTTTGTTTTTAATTGAAATGCATTCACTTTAATGGCACTTACGATTTGTTGCTGTTATTTTGCATAACTTTTCTTTTTTAGATATTGATTTAAGGTTGGGATGGAATTTCATTACTTTAGCCATTTGAGGCATCACAATTTAAACAATTATCATCCACGCTTATGACCAAAATTAGGAATTTAATTAAAAACCGAGTTCACACGAAAGCACAAAACGGAACAAAAACGGTTGTTCAGGAGTTGATCAAGCAATTTTTTTCTTTCATTTTTTCCACACTTAAATTCTGCTTTATTATGGCTACAACAACGTTCTTCGATGTAATCCCAGTATTTGTGCACGTCGATGTTTTTGTTGTTGTGTGAGAATTAATGGTCGGTTAGCTCCTTTCGCCGAAATTCTTATCCGCACCGCAATGATCGTGGACGAGGTTTGAGGTTGAACTGGTAGCCAATCGAGCAGAAAGACTTGCGGCCACTCTGTTCTTTCGACGTCAGGCCCCAATTGGAGCATCACTCGACCAGTTTCAGGGAGAGCACCGCGATGCGAGATCTTACTCTCCAGGCCAGTTTGACGTCAATGCTGTGGGAACTCCGATAAGCAGACGTGCTCACCGCAGACCGGTTTCTAGCAATTATGAGCAAGAATCGGAGTCGAGAGACGCAATCGGTTTCTTTCTCTCTTGTGTGAGCTTCTGTTTGTTTACTTCTTGCGAACCAGTATTCGTTGGGGTAGAGTCAAAGTTTCGATCAACTGCAACAGTCGAAATAACGAAAAAACCTTGACGAGGGCGGTGCGGGACGCCGAACTCGATTTATTTACGTGAAAATTCAAGCGTTTAAAGTTATTTGAAGCTATGGAAACAGGTTTGATATGCGGCTTGAAACGCGACTCGTTTGACAACCGGGCGTTTAGAATTTCGAGACTCGATTGCGTTCATGCAACTTCTGTCTTAAGTCTTTTGTAAATTTAAAGCTATTCGGAAACGATGCTACCCGCAAAATTGCTACCCAACTTCTATAATTTTATCTTCTGAGAGTGCTCTAAGATTTGTAACTCCGAAAGAAAATTTAAAATTTTCAAAATATCGTTCAGCTGCAACGGTCCAAATTATGCACAAACATGAAGTCAAAGTTACCAAAAGCGAAAGGGGACTCAAGAGGAAAATTGCTAAGTACTCAAACACTGCTGCACTTCATGTTCAGTTGACGTTATTTGTAACTGTTGCTGTTGTTGCGCGGTTACTGTTACATGCTGACTAACTGCCAACTGCCGAGTGCATCAACGCAGAGCAAGCGAATATGCGGACACAAACATACGCACACGAACAGCCATTTGAGGTCTTCGAGAACTACTCGTTTTTCGTGGGACAACGACCATAAGCAGAAGTGAACGCTGGTTCTGTAGGTGCATCACATCATGTAGAATAGAGTCGACTCCGATAACTGCGCCATTCGTTGCGTACATTGGCTGGGCGTGCGCCTGATTGACAGGAACAGCAAAATGGCGGTGGGCATCATTATGACGTACCTCGATGTGCCCAGCATTTAAGATAGCTTCGATGTGCGGAGGCGACCCCGATGTCTCGGAAGGTCGCAAAGTATTCTGGCGGGAGCTGTTAAAAACTAGCGACTTGCTTGAGATGAAGACGACGGTATTGACGGATTAATATTCAGGCTTGTATTTCTCTCGCTTGTGTAATTATGTCCGCAGTGTTGTTGCCGTCGATAGTTACAAAAGAAATGATTGAAGTGACAATTAAGATTTGCATCAACACAATTTAAACCTTTCTGAAGGTTTAAAATTACTTTATACTTTCTTAAGAGAAATGTATTAAACTCAAAATCAAGTCAAACGAATGAAAACCTAAGAAAATAGACAGCAGTAGGTTGAATTTAGACAGTAAACAACTAATTTATGCTGGACTTCAGTACTTTAGTCTAGTTATCTCCAGAGTATTCTGCTATGCTGCGTGTACCAGCCGCTTCTGATACGAGTTTCTGGTTTCTTCGAGCAAAACCAGTATTATTTCGATATTTCGAAGTGTGCACGTGCAAATCCAGTTCATTTCGGAACCGAGTGCGGAGGACAATAACCCATTTTTGTGCTTCTGTTGTTGCTGTTTCTATTCATTTTCACTACACAAAGATCCAGAAATAGTTTTTTTCAGCAACATCGAGCAAGGAACTAGTTTTTACCAAGAAATTAATTACAAAACAAAACACAAATGGAAATAAATTTGTGTGCGTGACGGCATTATTTTATGTTTTTCGAGTTCACTCTTTGAGTTGTTGAGTTGCTAGAAGAAGTGGCTAGTGCAAAGGGCTCCAACTTCACTTCACACACCTCCATGGCTAGTTGCTCATGTTCTATGCTTCATTATAGAGGAATTTAAACGAAAATTGCAAATGGTTAATCGTGAGGTCAAGATTAATTTAAACAAATCTCACATCAGTCAAAAGCTGCAACGCAACACAAACAACAGCAAGGCCGATGCAATCAAAACCCGGACCCTGACATGTCTCCAGGATAAGAGTAAAAAGATGAAAAGAAACATTAATCTACCATCAACTGTTCAGCACTACAAGCAAACTTACGACGAAGACGGTTCCTGGTCCCGAAGTCAAGCCAATGAACAAATCAATCAGGCGACCAGCAACGGACAACGCAGGGACTCCATCTGGTCTTGAGTCGGAGCAACCCTGACAGACCGACCACAAGCCGCATTCAAAATACGGAATTCATTTAATATCGCGTTCTTATCTCTTCGACTGCGGCGCGCTTGTGCCAAGTCGTTGCGTTGATGCTGAGTACTTTGATGCGAGCTACGAACGTGACATCACGCCGCAGCACATCGCTAACCCCAAGCAGACAACCCCAACTCGCCGAGAACAACAACTGCCATGGAAAGCATAACAACAACTGCAATGGAAGTGGACTCAAGTGTTGTATGAGTGCCGTGCGCATGAATAATCATGGGTCGGTCCTAGTTGAATGATTCCGGACGGAACCGTATTGCTTGTTGCATAGCGGACACAGTATTCTTACGCTCATGGAATGCATGCATATCTTTTGATAACCTCGCTGGTCCACCAAACTGGTTCAGTGCCTCACACATCGATTTCGAATCGCCATCAGCACAAAGTCTTGGTTAGGTTTATGCTATAGTTTTCACACAACTCAATTCGACACAACTTATATTTCTCCCATAATTTCTGCAGACGTTTAACCTGATTTAGCAAGTATAATTATGATAGTTTGGGCCAAATGAATACTTACCACGATTAATATTTCAATACACTGAAATGTTGCGTAGCATTTTTGGGTTTGCTTTCATTACTGAAAGAAAACTGTTTGCTTGACTCAACACCGAAAAATGTTGTCTATCCCAATTTTATTTGTATTTTCTTGATCTGAACAACGAGGGTCTCGAACGAAATCAACAACAAGAACGAAGTCCCAATCAACAAAAAGCCTTTATAAATAAAATCCTTCATGTTCGCTACTATCAGACGATGTGTAATGTACACATACAAATGCACACACAGTCGTGATTTGAAATAACGAGTTATTTTGGTGTGCTATTTCAACTCAACACAGAGTCGCGAGTATACTCGAATTAGTATAGAATCAGAATACAATAGCATTGACTCCTCATCACAGCTAAAACTTAAAATAGCTTGTAACTAGGTGACACGTTGTGTGTTCGGATTAAGTAAGTTCAATCACATATCCTTATTTAAAACTGCTAGCCTTGGCTGTGATTTACCCAATTTTCTGAAAGCCAGAAACTGTTTATTCTTATTTAAACTAAATGCAGTTCTGCAGATCTCCACGTAGTCGCATGCTTATAACACTCAGAAGCAATTCCTTAAGCCCATCGCATTTGTTCTTCATCAACGCCATTCGATTGTGGAATAGTTTACCTCGACACTCAAAAGAAATCCGGAGCTTTGTGAGTTTAAGCGGAAAATTTGCAAGTACTTCTCGTCTTTTTGACTTCCTACAACTTTAATTGCTACACTTCTGTTCTTCTTTCTGATTTTCTCTATTTTTTACTCCTCTGTCTCTTTCCTGGTTGTTAGCACCCAAATCTACATTCTTAATCAATAAATACTAAGTAATTAAACTGAAATATTGTTACTGTTATTGTATTGTCCCTTCAAACATTTTCAGTATTATTATTATTAAATATTTATTTTGTATTTGTTATTTTCGTTTGAAATACTGTATTTTAAATTATCTTTATGTTACTTTAAAAGAGCTGGAATGAATGAGTACTTAATAAAAAAAGTAATTATATTAAATTTGTACCCATTTAATCTAAATTTAATTTCGAAACTTACTTTTTATTCAGCTGAAATTATAATCCTTTATCATGGTTGTACTTAAACTCATTCATCCGACAGTAAAAACTGTACCTTTAGAGTGAATGCCTGTACTCTTTCTTCGTGTATTTATAATTCCTTCAGAGGAAGCACTAAATCTCCATATTTTCATACTCAAGAGACCACACCACTACTCAAACTATTTCTTGTATAGCACAAACTTTCGGGCGCGTTTTGGATCAACATGCAAGAAAATGGACGCACACGACCGCACCGTTCGACTGCATTAGAATACAACCATTAGGCACAAAGTCTTGGGCAAGTCTAACGTAGTACGATTTGCATGGTCTTTACAGACGACATCTGAAATACTGCTGATGATTTTTAGTTGTGGCATAAGAACAACAACGTGGCCAGCTGGAAAGTGGAAAATTCTGGAAAGCGTTGTTTAGCAAATGCATAAAAGTTTTATACTTGAAATATTAGGCAAAAGAAAGAAAGAAACTATATATTGTTTGAGAAACCAATCATAATTATTAACGCTTATTTATGTCCAGGACTATTCCAAGTAGCTATTGTATATTTAGATACTACAGTATATGGTTTTTATTTAGCAATATGATGTCGACGTTTCCGCAGGACTAAGAGTACCAACGCGCCCTTTGTAGCCAATTTATTGGCAACCAACGAAAACTGGTCTCAACAGTGTTTTTGGCGGTTGCTTCTTGTGCCCGTGTCTTTCTCCGTTCGCAAACGCAACTTCAATTTGTAGGTCATTTCGCATTAAAACGTTAGTTAAATATGGCGGGTCATTTGTTAAGTCCTGGAAATTCAAACTTTTTACAAGCTATTGATATTTTTAGAGTTTGATGTGTTTATGAAGCGCTTGCAAAAAACACCACGTTAATGCTTCAGCCTCTTGAGGGGTGGAAATATCTACAACCTATGTAAAAATTATGTAAATAGGCTCTCGCTCGTGCTCTGGAACAGCGAAATGACCATAGCAACAGAAGTGGTCAAAACAAATGACCACGATTTCCAGTCACAGGCGTAAAGGCACTCGGACGTATTCCAACGAGATTTGTTACAAGTTTGCTACACCCAGGGCCGCAGACGGGCTCCAGTCGTATAAAAATAATTTCTGAAAAACGCTGTGCTTTGTAATTGAAATAGGATCTCTTGTTATTTAAAAATATCAAAGACAAGACATAAATACTCATAAAAACACAGTCTCAAATGACAGGAATATTGAATTAAAATAACAGAAACTTGGAAAATCAGTTCAGCAATAAAAGTCGCCTTCCCAGGAACGAAAGATTAATGAATAACGCGGTTGCGTGTTACCAAATATATTAACATCAACTCATAACTCATGCACCAACACTAATGCATATGCGCCCATATAGCATGTGACTCTTCCGATTAAAATTCCGCTATGAAATTCCGACTTTTCAAGATCGGTTTCTTGATTACACTCGTACTAGAAATATAAAAATTTCCAAATGTCTTTATATTCAGGGGATGGTTTCGATATTAATTTACAAAACTAGTGTAGAAATGCAGAAGTAGTTAGATTCTTATATATATTTACAACTGTTGTGTAAAGTTTGCCACTTCAACACTTCCTTCAAACAACTTAATTTCGTGTCACTGTTCCTAAATATTCAGCATGGATAACTGGCGCATGTGACACCCGCCAACAAGTTGGCGAAGTCACGAATGTTTGTTGGCGAAGTCTGAGGAATGTGAATAAACGCCTGTTACGTGCGCAATGCATCTGCCTGGTTGGAAAGGAACTGTTGGTGTAATTTAGAGCGAAGCAGTTCAGCTCGTCACCTAAGTGAAGTTTTCCTTCACCAACACGAGTATCAACATTTACTCACCTTCTATTCTGCATGAACTACTCCTTCACCCTTCCTTGGGAATCCTTCCCAACAGCAACTTCTCTTGTATAGTTTGCACACAATTTCTCAAACACTGCCAATGGCATTCCACAAATCTGACCACAAACAACACCATTGAAAACACGGATATTGTGTGCCAATCCACGGTGTGGAAGTTGCCCGGCGAAAAATTGTTATTGAAACTCATAAAAATATTCATCACGTCACGGGCTGTTTGTGTTGTCGCCTGTTGGAAGCGAATCAAGCACGACAGACTACTTGCGTAGTCCTTATGTTTTTTTTTAGCTCAGGGGCAAGGAGTTTCAGTTCGAATCCAGCAAAAATTTGGTTGAATTATAAGCTCAGTCACTTGAATAGCCAACCGATTTGTTGGCTTTGAAATGAAGAGAAAACACGAAGAATTTGTGGTATTAATGAACTTCTAACTCCAAGCACCGACATTTAAACTAAATTCTTTCTAGTCAACCGAAATAACAAAATGGTTGATGTTTGTATCCTGGCAACATTGGTCTTAACACTTCGACAGAGTATTGCGAAAAGGAAGGGAAGTATGTACGCTTATAATCTCTACATATACACGCGAGTATATGCAGCACACTGAGATATTGTATTACAATATACAAGATTAAAATCAACGATTAAATTAATTCAAGTGCGTGAAGTTAAATTCGCGTTTTTCATAGTTAAATTCAAATGCTGCAATCTATACATCTATGAACATATCCATAGGTGTGTATTACTCAATGTTGTTCGAATTCACATCTACCAATCCATTCGACTTTTGGAACGTCTGTCTATCGATGGTGATTATGAGACAACACCAAAAGGTTGCTTCCTTTTTTTAGTGTACATCTTCACGCTATCACATACTAATTGACTTCCTAGTTACCTATAAAAGTCTCCCGTGCTCAATCTTTCCCCCCTCCGATGCTGCTGCTATCCGAGGCGCTTAACTTCAAGTCCACAATAGCACCTGGAACTGGTTTAGAACTGTGTGTAGGGCCAGCATTGATTGTGGCTTAGGTCATGGTTAATAGCGAAATGATTTCTTAAAAGAAATATATGGAAAACAAAATATTTCTAACTTACTTTTACGGAATATGATTTTCTCAAAGGGTTGTATATATATGTAGATAGGTATAACATACAGTGGCACAAATACATACGTACCTGATTTTACAGCATTCGTTTGTTCGCATCGGCAGTAATGCGACTTAACTTCCAGTAAAAAATTAGAGTAAAAAATGAGAAAGACGACATCGAAGGGTTACGTTGAGCAACTCTTGCAGGGCACCATTTCTGCCCCTCCATTCAACGATCGCATCATCGACAAAAGTTCTCGGGTCACATAACGGAGACAGGGATCTGTATTTGATCTTGACAATGCCAACTGGAGGCGGCTCGTAGATAGACTCCAAATAGACGCGGCGGTTTGCGATGGTGCTCGGTAGAAAAACACCTAAAGTAGTGATTTTTAGCGAAGCGATTGTGCCAAAGATTAGTTTATGTAAATGAATGGAAGAAGCTAACAGCGATCGACACCAATGCACGAGTTTTACAACGAGTATGCTTCTAAAATTATTGATTCCTGGTATTTTTAATGTAGAACTTTTATATCGTATATACACATGCATACACATATAATATTGAGAAAACTTCTCACTGTCGATTTTGCCTCAAATTAGTTCCATACCGAAGCAGCGGCAGAGAAACGAATTCTTGTAATTTTTGGAGAGTCAAAAGATAAAAGTACCTTAAAGGTCAACGAGATTTGCGTATCACGTTGGAGAAATGAGATGCTACAAACGCCCACGTTTCCTTAGAAGAAAACATGCTGTTAGATGCACGCATAAGAACAACAACAAAACGAATACGTACCACGAAAGAGACTGACGAACCGACCGAGGTTACTGACAGACTGGCAGACATACTGACGGTTTATTTCCAATTTAGACCAGGTCCCGCAAGATTTGGTTAAGATTCCACGACGAAGCCTTATTAAGTAGTTTTCCATGCCTCAAGGGTTTGGCTCTGGTAGCGTTGAGATGCGCGGATAGGATTCGTGCTGGCATCAAGAGGTACAGGCCCCGTTTAACTATTGCAATAGAATAGAAGCACGAATGAATAAACTCCTTTGAGAACTGTGATACCCGACGAAAGCAGTGAGCGCAGTCTGGGCGGGTGGTAAATAAGCATCGCCGATTTGGTGGTTCGATTCCTTGGCTGGGAAGAACCAAGAAAGAACATTCCTTGGCATGAGATGCCAGTTGGTATGTTGCGGCGATGAAGTTCGCAGCTTGCATTGGCCTTGGCTACGTTAGCTGAGGCGCGCAACAGTGTATTAGCAATTTCGCAATAAGTTGCTGACAAATAAAGTAATGAAAAATAATGACAGGGATGTGAGCCTCCAACTATTACAGGCGACTGAAAGGTGGATGGATGGAACTACGAGATGCTCTTGCGATTATCTTATCATCGAAACTTAGCAAGCAATTTAGTTGGATCAGCAGTCTGGTGGGTTTAGTTTGTCTGCTCAGTCGCAGTCTCTGATTATTCATAGAATTCAACTCAATTACAGGAATCCTTTGAAACCGAATGGCTTATAGCAAAATCTCGATAAATTTGTGTGCCGTAAATCGAATAGCAAAAGAATGTATACCCAGACTAAACATGTTACCTGTTGGTAATGAAAGCAATTCGAATTGCGCTGGTAAGTGGGAAATATTGTAAAAATAGAGGGACTTACAAAGTACGGAAATTCTACGCTGACATAACTCTTACTTATGTACATATCAGACAACTGCTGCGAATACAATAAAACGATGTTTCGAATCAATCACTAAAATATGAATGCCGAGCCGTTCGTATTCCTAAACTTAATGCACGAACCTGATTCGTAATCGTTCAAAAGCGACAACGAAAATAATCCTCACGAAGAGTTTAAATCAACAAAATATCGCCACGAAGATTTTGAATCAACAAAACAATCGCAAAAAGGCTCGAGCTGAAATCGCTCAACAAGAGCTTTAATCGTTTAAATCGAGCTGTTCGTTCAATAGAAGCATGCCATTGTTTCAGGAATCAGCATTGCTGTGCTTGTTGTTGGTGGATATTTTGTTTTGCTCCAGCGGAAAAACAACAACTTCCTCAAGAAATCGGGACTGGTTGTCGAAGAATGGACATTATATAAGAAATATTTTGAGTGATTGAATGCGTCGCTGCAGCGGTGCTGAAATCTGGCATACTGAATACTGTAGCCGGCGTGATTAACAGAGATTTAAATATCCGCTGCAGCGAGTTCGCCAATTACCTTAGCAACCAGTAAAACAACACCCTGTACGGACTGCTCTGAACTGCCGCCTACTCTTCTGAATTTATGTCTGTCCCCAATGTTGCATTTTTCGCCATCAACTTACTTTGAACGTCTTTGCTTGAAACTCATCGGACACGTTGTGCAGCCTTCTCTCATGATGAGAATTTTACCATCGGGATCTGCGATGTTCTGCGCATTCGGACGGGTCCAGCGGGGTGACTTGTGACTTGTGGCTTGCTTAAGGTAGGATTGTGTTCAATTGTATTGCAGTTGCCCCAACTTGGTTTGGATCCTGCTCCCAAACGGTTTTAATTAAGTCTCAAGATATGTTTCGCTAGTTTGCCTAATTTTATCCATAAGAGCTTATGGATGCAGGGAAAAACAAATTCAGATACTTTGAAAATAAGTGAAGAGTTTGGGCAACAACCCAGAGAAGTACTTTCAAGTGCCCATGTGCGTGATTCGCCTATTTTCCTATCCTATTCTATTCTCCCCGCCGAAACATTTAGGTATACAAACATACACACATAATACTGGTCACATCCCTTTCGTTAGACGCGTTAATGGAGGCGAAGTCGAGCTGCTGACTGTTGAATGTCTAGAGAAATCGAAGTTTCTGTAGACAGCTGTAACACTGTTGTGCCCCAAGCACTGATAGACTTACATGAAGACAGTTCTGAAGACAAAAATAAGAAATGTTGTTGGCTGTAAAGTTGACGCCCTCATTTGTTGGGTCACTAACGTACGAAAAAAAAGAAGACCAAAGGGCCATGGGTTAATTGACAGAACAATGCCGACAAAGCGTAGTTTTGCAGTTTGGTTCTATCTATTAATTGCTTCTCCTGCTTTAGTAGAGCGTTGCTTCTACTGATGGATGTGGAAAATACTTACATCTGCGCCAGTGTTCATTGCTCAACAATTTATTCTTCTTATCGCATAAGAGCAAAACCAACAACGCATAGCGAATAAGTTAACGAGTCTCGCATAAGTTGCATAAGTTTAGTCAATACTGTTGGCTGTGGTGATAGTTGCAGTTGCTGTGTAGTTTTTGTTGTTGTTGTCGTTGCAAGCATATGTTCATACAGACGGCAGCTTGATGGAGCAGCTGCAGCATTTCAGTTTCTGGCAGATGAAGGTGTATGTGTGTGTCTGTGTCTGAATCAAAATAGGCCACATCAACAATTCTCTTGACGCCATTTCAGCTAAATTGAAGTCAAGACCAAGCCTCTTTTTCGAAATGAGGCTCGAGTGCGGTGCGGTGCGGCCAAAAATTAGGAAATCACAAACAAGTCACACATTTGGAAATTGTTGTTTCTACGATTTCTGATAAACATAGAGCTCAGTTCGTAGTTCCTGTTGCAATTCGCTGTGTTGCACGTACTCGCGCACATACGAGTATACAATATATTACTCGTATATAAACACGCGGCACACACACCCACTGCGAGTGTTAAAGCAGTTGGACGAGTTTAATTTCCTAATTGTAGTTGATGCAAAAGGAAACCTTCAGTGAATAAGTTCAGTGAGACTATGAGTAAGTTCAGCCAGTTCAGAGAGATCTCTTCCTCTGGCTATTTATGTGGTAACAATGTCTGAAATATAACCAAAAGTAATTTAAATAACAGTATTTGCACTTGCGAATATAGTGATTCCTGGCTTTCTTGATTTACACCGCCGCATCACGAAGTTGTTATATCCGGCAACGCTGCTGCGTGCACTATTTAAGGGATTTACACAATTTTCTGGAATTTGCATTCTCTGCATTCGGAAGATCGCAGATAATTGGATTATAATACAACTTAACAGAAAACGAAGTCGGAGATGGAGTTCTGAAGTCAATTTTATATTAGCAAGGTCTTGTAAAGGGCCTTGTGATAGTTAATCCTTGTAATAGTTACTTTTTAGCATAAATAACTTAACCCTCCTACCTTTTCAGACTGTAATAAAGTTTTTTCCTTCAACCACAGATTCGAAGGTCTTAGATGAACACATTGTCGCGCTATGCAAGAACTCATTGTACGATTCGTGCCTGAAATCGTGTTAATTATGAGCTGCACTTCAAGGCACACAAAAATATCGCGCGGCAAAGAGCGCGTCGCGTCATCATTAGCACGTCGCGTCATCAAGTGTTCGACGCTGCGGTGCCTTGTGGCTTGTGCGTTCGCAAAGTGTCACTGGATAAGTTCCAGCGTGGAACGACAAGAACAATACCATGTCACCTATTAAAATATGGTCGAAAGATTAAAAATAACGTAGCGTAAGTTTGCTGTTCATGCTTTTTGGCTTACGTTCCTCCGGTTGGCAGAGGTACTGAAGTAATTTTGGTCATGTGTTCAGCACTTCATGCTTAGCTCGGTAGCCGCTGTACCGCATCTCGGCGCACTCAAATCAAGACAACAACGGCGTAGGCGTCAAAGTCGGTTTAAGTCGGCGCAGTCGTGGGAAAACGCCCACAAAACCCAATGCAATAACAATTCGCCAACAATTGACAATCGTACCCTACATTAGAGTTAATATAGTTTATACTTGTCCTTCCTTATGTAACGCACCGAATAAGAAAATAAGGTCATATCTCCAAAACATGCATTTTAAACGCATTTACCGCTGCTAAGTGCGTTATTTGTTTATTTCTGATGTGCGGAAACGAAATGAGTCATTGAGTGCAAAATCAGGGCTGAATGGCGGATGAGCTGAGTCTATGGGAGCCGCTGAGTCTTTATAGCGCTATTGCTAGTTGTAGTGTGATTCAGTTTCTTTCTCCGCAATGCTGGCACACGCGGCCAACTGTCGCCGGACAGTTAAACGGTAGTTGACGACATTTAAGTAAAGCACAACACCTAAAAGGCGAGTTTACAAATCGGCGCCAATTCGACGGGAGTTGAACTCCTTGGCGGTCATATTTGAAATTATGTAGATCCAGTCCAACACGTTTATAAATATGTAAGTACACGACTCAATGTCGCCACTTAATAACTAGAACTTTATTTTTCATCTCAATTTATTTCAACATAAAGGCACCAAAGGCTCGGCCACACGTCAAAAAGAATGCCGGTCAATCTTGACGATTTCTTTAGCGTCTTCTAAAATATTAGCGTGGTCACATCTGGTCACTACATCCAGTTTGAATATTAGCACCTATTTTGTCTTCGTAGTCTTTATTCCGGAGTTTATTCCACAATAAAACAAAATTGATTTTGTCCTGGTAGTTTCCAAAGATCACTATTTTATGTTTCCGCAAAATACACCAGTAGTACGACCAGATCGGAAACTCAGATGTTCAATTTCATCTTGGAAGACCACATCTATCACCATTTTGCGTGAAACTGCTTCGTGTTCCAGAAATTAAAGCAATTGTTTGGAACCGAGACTGCATCGAGCATGGCTAACTACCACATCACGTACCTTTTTCAAGTCGTCATGGAATATGTATTTGAATTAGATCTGCACGAAATTATTGCTTCTGAAATTTCGTGACCTCATTTCGAAAAGCGGCAAATCCACAGCCATCCAAAAGCGATGCGAGTCAACGATGACCGGAGAAAGTCTGCCAGCCAAAGAACTAAGTTGAGCTAGTTTGTGATCGTGGTTATGAGTTATACGATTGCGGTTGCTGTTGCGGTTGATCCATTAATTCAACGCGCAATTGGGAAACATTTTTTTGGGAGGGACTTTTAACTAAATATTCCCTAAATCCTTCGAATCTGTTTCTCTAATCCTAAGAACAAAGATTTTGAGAATTTTAAAGTTTGAAGTTGCACTTTTCTGGGCTTCGAGTGGAAAGCGCTTTCAAGTGCTACTAATAATCGCCATATATACTGAGCATACATACTGAATGTACTAATGTACTAGACGACTGACCATATGGTGGGACTGTATTTTATGCCAGTTACACTTGCTTGCCAGCTGGCTCCCAAAAGTGGAGACGAAGAATTGCATAACTTTTTATGTGTTTGACTTGTACGGTTGCAGCGGGACATCGGTTAGAAACAAGAGTTGATATATAAAATAGAACATATGTACATATGTATAATATAAAGAAGAAGAACGACTGCTAGCAAGCAGAATACAACATATTTTCAAAAGAACATGGTTTTTATAAAAATGTTGGTAACGTTTTCTTCCCCTCACCTTTTGTTTCGTTTCTGTGGTAAAAACCAGAAACTGGGCACTTAAGCGATAACTGAGCGTGTGACGTGACGTGTTCAATTAAGTATGTAGGTCAGCAAGGCCGTTTAATGAACTTTCGCTTAGTTGTTCACTACATAAAACTTGCGAATTCGTCAGATACTTCAGACATTTCGTTTACGCGCTGCTATATTTACGTACAATAGCTTAAGGCTTTAACAGGCTATTAAGAGTTTATATAAGATTTATAAAAGGTTTCGTAAACCTGTCCTCAAAGTAAGATTTGTTTCTAAATAAAGTTCCTTGGGGTAATTGTCTAAATACATATATTGCTTTCAATTTTATGCGTTTTACAGGGTTCGATATTTTTTCAGTGTATTTTTTTCATCGAGCAACGAAGAGCTATTTGGAAATTTGTGGGAAAGACGATTGCACGTTGCTATTGTTATTAGTAGTGGATACTTAGGTGAAGCAAAGTATCGAAAACAGAAAAGTGTAGCACGCGGCCAATCGGCGGGCGAGAATCGAACTAAACTGAGCGTTGAAGACACAATGATAATGACCGAAAAGGAACGGTTGATTTTTGATGAGGTTCTGCGTATTATAATAACCGCCTCAAAGTCAGCTAAGACAAAAAGAGAACTAGATAAAGCGTGCAGAAGGCATAGTGTCGTGATCTCAAAACTAGTTTCGTTGATGACGTAAATTTCGTGCGAAGTTGAACAATTTGAAGCGCTGCAAAGGTGATATAGAAGGCAAAATGTAACATCTCTTGATGGCTTTTGAACACTTTATTTTTGGGAACATCATCCGACAGAAACCCACAATTAAGTTCAGCAGCTGCCCACCAAGAGAATACCTACAAAAAAACCTTAACTATTTTTAAGATAGAACTATAACGTCGTTATACGTTATACGTTTATACGTTAGATGGGTAGCTTTGATTTTATGATCAACCAAAGAAATTTTATTTACCAAATTTAATATCATTATTTAATTTCTCTGAAATAGTTTGAAACTTTAATAAATTTTTTAATTACAAAATATAAATTTACATAACTTGTATTAATAATTCAAAATGTTAACCGTCTGCAAGGATGAACTTCCAAACCCATATAGAAATTGCGTACGTGAAATTTTAAATGCAATTATTTGTCATGACAACGATAACCGACGCCTCAGTATCGAGATCCGCGATCTTGAAAATGAATTCAAGCAGGAAATAAGGAGAATTGAGTACCGCTGTTCGGAGATCCGGAAACCCATTCGTGACTATTCTGGTAGAGGAAAGGATTTCGAAGAGCACATAGCGAATATAGACCAAGTAACTGAATGCTTCACACGGCGAATCGAAAACCTTAAAAAAAACCGTCAAGAGATTCTGGACAATGCAAGACAATGCGCCATAGAGCTGAATACGGAAAAATGCAAATTTAAACAATTTCACGAGAAAACTGTCGACAACTTAAAAAGAGTAGTTATAAATACAAACGATCCAAAAGTAGTCAAAAGTTGTGAAGCAGACATTTGCGAGATGCAAAAACTATTCTCGAAGGAAGTAAATTTCATAAAAAATGCCGAGAATGTCTTGTTACCTTTTTTCCAGCAAATGCAGGATACAGATTTTGAATATTTCTGCAGTTGCTGCTGCTTTAAGAATTACGAATGGATACCACAAGGTAGGGCTATCTTGTAATTACTCAGTTCTTGTTAGGTTAATTTTATTTTCTATGTTCTCACAGGGAAACAATTTGCTGCCGTGGAAGAAGTCAGCAATTGCATTAAGAACACCATGGGAAGTACACTGAAGAAGGCATTCGCGCAGCTGCATATTCACCAGTCACCAGATGCTAAAAGTTTCCTTGCAGGGTTTCTCATGAACCTGATTAACAATGAAGAGCTACTTGAGAAAAAACTTAATTTATTTAAGGAGTTGTAAAAATATTTTCTATTTCATAAACAATAATATTGCCGATTTTTAAATATTAACTATCCTAATTAATACATCTTCAAAAACTGAGGATGATAAATCTAATGATCGAATCAATAGCTTTATTCAGTTGGTTGAGCAACGTGCGCTGTACTAGAGGCACCATGTATGATCGTACAGACATTTTCCGTAGTACCAACGGGCCATCCACGCATTTTTCTCGGATAAGTTTTGTACTTCTGCTTCAATATCATATGACTCTGGATTCAGCTGCGGGATGAAAACCTTTAGAAAAAAAAACAATTTGTAGTCGCCTTGATAACTCACAATTGGTTCAGGGAAAGTGCGCCTCATGTCGCTTCGATGAAGATGCTCTCGGTGAGCCTTCTTCAGTATGTCGTACTGACTGCCACTGATACACGACAAACACAGTTGGCATGCATCGAGATTGCAGTTATTGTCGCATTCGTATGCAGCACAAATATTTATGTTTGTAGCTAAGTTCTTTTCCGCGGTGATCATTTCTTCCATTTCATCGGTTCTGGAACGGAAGAGAACACTCGCTTACTTGTTAAACCTAAAATAAGAGTTAAGGCTAACCATGCAATGCATATGCATCGTACGAGAGAGAAATTACGAAATTAATTATGGAATGAATAGCTTCTTTATCGCTGAGTTCTACCTCAAAACTTAACATGTATATGAGCTGTTATTTTTGAAAGTGGAATAAGTCCATTTTTTCATGTATCGAGATATTTAAAGGTTTGCGTTTGAATCAATTTAAAAATATTGGCAACCGTTAATCAATCCGAGTGATGTTTTTAACACTACACACCTATTAAATTTTATTATGAAATAATAATTATTGAAAATATTTAAAAAAATAGGAGATTTTTTAAGCTCCAAATGGACTTATACCACTTTCAAAAATAACTTTTTTGCGATAAGATTTGTGTTGTTATATTTGAAAGTGGAATAAGTCCATTTTTTCATGTATTAGAATATTTAGAGGTTTTCATTTGAATAAATTTAAAAATATTGTCAAAAGCTAATCAATTTGAATGATTTTTTTAACACTTTTTAATTTTGTTATGATGTAATAATAATTAAAATTATCTAATAAATAAACGATATTTTTATCTCCGAATGGACTTGTACCACATTCGAAAATAATCAATTGAATATATGATTATAAATATGGATAGAATGTGTCTATATCTTACTAAAATTACCCTTAACTCATTTTTTAAAAAAAATGGTCTTATTCCACTTTCAAAAATAACAGCTCATATGCATTGCACGGTTGGGTCTTTAAAGTTTAAACTGTAAAATGCATACCCCTCTCTGAGCGAAGATCTTCTCACAGGGGAACCAATACCAATCAAATTGAATGCGCTGTACAAGATTTGTTCATACAGGACAGAATTCGGCTGAAAATGTGCAGAGGACAAATTCGGCGACATGTTTACTTCAAGAAGGTGTACATTTAACCGGTCATCAATTATCATATCAAATCGCAGCAATTCGAAAAAATTTGTAGTTCTATAAGAGCGCAGAATCTTTGTGATATCGTTTTCTTTAGCCAGCACGGTGCGACGCACAATGTCATCAACATGTGACCAAATGGACTGCGGATCTAGTGACTGTTCATGCAAATAAGCATCAAAGGCACTACGCATGGAGCCGGCATGCTTTTTATAATATTCAACCAGCGACGGCAACTCCCAGGTGGGCAAGTAGTCATCTCCCACCACATACTTGTCTACAACCTTAGGGTCAAACGGATGATATTTAAGTGGACAATAGCGGAATAGCACATCTCCCGCATAAGTGTAGATACGAAGAGGGTCGACCGAGGTGATGACCACGTAAACACCAATATCGAATTTGTAACCATCGATAAGCAAAGGATTTTGTATAAACTCTTGCACGAAGGAATCTGTCGAATTCAAGTTGATCTCGTGTGGCAACTTCATCTCAATGTTACGGTGTTCATTGTTTTTTACAACGAAAAGTGCTTTTTGATGATTTTCGGCATAGCGTAGAAACTCATTTTGTTGCTCAGGCAATTTAAAAGCTTTAGGTAGAAAAGGCAGCGCTGTTGTTGACAAATCAACTTTATTTGTGATGAAGCCGCAGCCCGGGAAATGGTTCACTCGCTGATGCGGTTGCAGGTTTTTCAAACGTTGTGTCATCCGCAGAAAAGGATAGTCGTGTGCCCACAATAGGTCCCAATCGGCATCGACCGAGGTACGCTGAAAACCGAAACGTTGCAAGACATTAAAAATGTGCTTAAGGTGTTCCTCTGTCTTGCTTTTTCCATAGATAGCGAATGTTGGGCTATCAACAGTTGAAGTATTCGATAAAGTTGGTTCCTCTTGTGGATGGAAAAGACTTTGTAAGTGAATCGCATTAAGAAATCCACTGCCATTTATTGGTAGCAACTCTAGAGCCACAGCACTGAACAGAGTAGTTACCAAAAATATTATTACGGACCGCAAGGGAATCAATATTTGGCCATCTCTAACCGTTTTCGGTGAGTATTGGTGTTCATTTAAAGTGGAACGCGCTTCTAAGTTCTAAAACGAAAGTTAAGGCAATGTTTTCAACACATTTGACTGTCTATATTTTGTAATTGGATCGCACTTTCGCTTCCAAGGCACTTACGGGATAATCTGCAACTGTGCTAATATTTTGCTCCATCTGCCTAATGCCAGAAAAACATAAAATATAGGAAAAGTACGAAGGAAAACATAAAGAAACTAAACCACAACAAAAAAAAATCTAGCACATCCAGACTATATACTAGTTATATACCGTTTCATACCAGCTGTCTTCC
The DNA here is from genome assembly GCA_943737955.2 of Myopa tessellatipennis. NCBI lineage: Eukaryota > Metazoa > Arthropoda > Insecta > Diptera > Conopidae > Myopa > Myopa tessellatipennis. The sequence continues at coordinate 59,326,249 of OX031314.1, read as the reverse complement.
AGTGCTACCAGTAACTAAAATTGTTTGGTGATGCCAAACTCTGGATTTGTGATTTTGTAAGGCGAGTATTACAGCTTTATATTGTAAACACATAGAATGTCGTTCGTCGGCTTTTTGGGTCCAACTTCTCAGAAATCTGCTGCTGCTGAAGCGCAGCAGAGGACAGATCATTTATTTACAAAATAATTATTCCATTCTGCAATATTTTTTTTATGAAATATGAAATAATGGTCAAATTACCATATACTCACACATTAAAATTTGTTTTTCCAATTGAACTTTGACGAATTTCTACATTCAAATGTCAAATGGAATAGAATAGAAAAGTTGGCAGCGACGACATTTAATTTTTTTTTGCGTTTGCCATTAGCCTGTCTTATTTTGAAGGGTCACGGCCAAAAAAGTCGAATAGCGACATTCTATTTGTTTACTGCATTATTCTGCATAGTGGCTCCTGACAGACGGCTCATCACTATACGTGTCTCAAAGAAAGCTATAAAGTTGCTCACGGCCACACGTAAAAAACTTATGCATGACTCAAAGAATAAATACCGATTTATTCTTTGATTTCGCTTCTTAATACCGATTTGACATAAATGCAGGTAAATCCGTTTTATGTGAACACCATAGAATTCTAGGAGTTTCAACGCAAATCGGTTTACGAGAGATGAGGTAAATTTATTATTGTGCCATAAAGGGTAATTAATTAAGGAAACAAGACTATTAACTTAGTTAATAGTAGTATCACACTTACGGATAATGATGTCGAATTCAATATTTTCACAATATTTCACATTTTCCAAAAAGTTTTTTTATCACAAAACAAATAAAATTAATAAAGACATTCTTTAAATACTAAATAAATAAATTTAATAAATAACTACAATAGGTAAATTAAAATTTATTAATAATAATAAATAAATGAATAACTTTGTCCTACTACTCTACTTTTATTTTTTATTTACTTTAATATTATAACATATGTATATATAAGGAACTTTAATATATAAGCAACATTATAAAAACATATAATGTTCCTTTTTTTTCTACAAACTAAATGCTAAGCTCGAATAACACTCTATTTCTTTAATTCAGATATAAAATTAGGATATTTCAATATTATTTTTTTAAAGTTGCTAAAAAGTGAAGTACATATTTCTTTTATTCAACAATTGTTTTTTATTCAACTAATAAATTGGCTCTAAGCCATGATAAGTGTTGCTATATTACTTACTATAAGATTCGCTTACATAACTCTTCTTCGTTTCATTTGGTCTTAATACGTTAAGTTCATTAACTGAAAATCATTGGTTGTTATGCTGATTTTTTTTGATTAATTAGCCATAGTGGACTATGGCTATTTCATATAATATTGCACGCAGATTTTTAAGATATTGTGAATTCTATAAAAAGTAAATGCTATAAAAGCTAAATTATGCATTCAACTATTTTTCTTTTCAAATATACAATACTTTATCAAACTAAATGGTCAATTCCCGAAACTATTGACCTCGTCCTTTGGTTGTAAAATTTTATAATTTCAGGTAATTTCTTACTGTCATCTCCGAGTACTTCTACTGAATTATGGTAGCTGCTTTGGAGGACAGTACATTATTTTTTTTTGCCGATGTTGGACACGACGGTAGTATTTGGGGTGAATGCAAAAGATGTACTGTAAAATTCTGCCTTATTGCATATTAGTTTTGCATATCAATGATTTTGGTGAAATTGATAACTTGTTTCTCCGCAACATTCCAACCATGGTCGTTCTGCTCCAACTTTTGTCCAACTTTGTAAGACAATAAGAAATAATCCAACGTTACGTTATGGGCTTTCAGCCCGTTAAGCAAATCGAGGACCACTTGTTGTCCTAGCTCTTCATCAGCCGGTTAGTAATATTCATCGCTTTCCAATGAACAATTTTCTTATTTTTCACTATATATGTATGTACTTTACTGTATCTTCACCTACCTCACTGTATCTACCTTTAAAATATCTCACCGTTTCTATTTACAATTTAATGTTCGCTAATTCTTAATATTTTATTAGAACGAATTTGCGGTTGAAATTTTGTCCAGAAGTCCAAACAGACTTCCACAATTGGGCGTGGTCCGCCCACTAATTAAATAAAATTCGATTACAGGAGAACGAATAGAGATATTTTCATCACATTTGGCACGAATATTCTCTGTCATCACAGGCTATTTGAGATTGAAAAGGAAAAAACTTAGACCATTGCCACGCCTAATTTCTAAGTACAAGTGTGTAGGGTATATGAACTTCGGCCAGGCCGAAGTTAACAGTTTTTCTGGTTATATTTATTTTTTTATATTTTTTTATATTATTTTTCACGTTGGAAAGTTCACAGCTAGCTCACTTGGTTTAGGGGATAGTTGACTTTTCCTAGTATCATTTGTTTGATCTTCAAACGGTCATATATCCAAGATGAAAAAAATAGCCGCTTCCGTTTCTAACTGTCGCACCTAACGGTAAAAAAATTAAAAAATCTGGCTAATCTGGCTATTTAAACCATATAAAGTCAAGGTTTATAAAATTATCCTTTATTTATTTATTATTTAATTATATTTATTAACCTTGATATAAAGAGATATACATACTGTGAGGACTTTGAGCACTGTTTCTGTTAATTTCTCTTATGTTTTTATAACATACTGGCATTTTGAAAGTTTTCAATTTCTCAAAATTTTTTTGTCATACCTTTTAAAGCCTTTTAAAATTTAAAAATAATTTACAATAATAGAAACTTTTGGTATTTGAACGAGATTTGAGACTTTATAATACTCCCACGTATTTAGACGCTTCCTATTATTTTGTAATATGATTGTCATAGTATTTAATATCAATATTTATTTTCAGTAAATGGAGTACAAATTTGTGAGCTTTTAAAGGCGTTGTTAAATTTCATTTCTTCGTTTCCAGAGACATTTGGGGGGAAAATATAAAAAGAAATGTCCTCCAAACGTGGACGAGATGCTGAAGACGCGAAGAGACGCAAAGTGGCCCGTCAGCGTTTCCGCGGCCTTATTCGAAGCGTCATCTTTAATCGAATATGGTTGAATGACATCGGCGACCAAAAGCTTTCGTTGAACGTCAAGAAAAACATCGCTATGCTCGTACGGACACAGCGTAAAATCGGGATGCTAACACTAGCTGTATGAGAGAACCCAATAGGTTTTCGATTTCCTTGCTAAAATATATGTTCTTTTTATTGTGCCTAAGGAAAAAACACTACTGAGGACGCATGTATTCTACAGAACCATTGAGGATCGAAAAAAATTAACATCATTTTTTGCTTCCCTTACGTGTTTTTCCAGATTTCCACCGGTATGCAAATGTTGACAAACTGATTGAACGGAGCATCGTAAGAGATGTACGTTTGGACCGGAATTATGTTTTTTCGGATGATCGATTTTGATCGTTTAACCAACGACATTCGAAATTGAAAGATCTAATATGCCTCACAACAGTACGACCTCTTCGAACAAATTTAATTATTCTTTGGTTCCTTTGCTGGAATTATTTTTATCGATATGAATATAATTCATGACTTAATTTGGTGGTCCAAATGTTCAATCTTTTATCCAGTTCTTATATTGATTTGTTAATCTAGTTTATTTACTATCAGAAAGTTCGTGCGCGATTAGCACCAGTTGTCAAATTTTTGTATGTAAATAGTGGAAGAATAGTAATGAGGGAAGGCGATTTACCAATGACACTTTACTTCATTCTGACTGGTGAGATCGAAATATCAAGCAGGGTTTTCGATCCAGTAAATATTAACTGAGTTTATTAGGTCAGATTCGGCTCTAACATTCAATATCAATGCTTTTAGATGAAAAACGTTTACGTCGAAAAGCCTGAACTCATTAGTGGACCAGGTGATTGTCTTGGAGAAGTTGAAATGATCGAAAATATTCCAAGAAAAAATACCTACACAGTTACATGTAAGTATCTATAGAAATTTCTATATAAACTTTAATTTTTGAATTTTAAATTGAACATTTTATGAAATATTATAGAATATATACATGCATATGTACATATATGTAGTACGTATATATGTAATTAGACTTCTGTATCAACCTTGGTTACTTCATTAAGCATTGTAAAGAGCTGTGAAAGTAGGGTACCTATCTCTGAAAGTAGGGTACACAAATCAAGCACTTCCCGAATAGAATCATTTTGAATAACTGTAGCGTGACACACGACTCCAAATATGATTAATAATAGAAACCTTATTTCTACTGCGCCAACATTGCACTTTAGATAAAAATTCTGACCTTAACATGCATACAACTATGCCCATTTATATTTATGCCCTAAGTTGTATCAATAATATTTACTAAAATGAAAAAAATTAAAAACTCAATACGCGTAGCAATGAAACTTTGACGTAATAGAAAATATGTTTGGTGGTGGTAAATTCGATGAAGCCGGGTGCCCTCTTCGTGTAGTCTTCGAAAGACCAACACTTCGTTTCATTCTTTTAGTATATAGGAAGCAGTAATTGGCAAACACTTTTCAATCAGAACGGTGTTTATTTTAGCGGACGTGGAGTTACTAGTAGTGTTCGCGGAGGACTTCGATAGAATACTTCGACCGGTTATGGCTAAGCAATGGTTCGAGAAGAAGACCGCCATCAATACCCTGGGCTATTTTGGCTTTTTCACCGACGACCAGGTTGAATTATTGTTCTAAAAGTACTCAGTTAATAGATGAGCTTAAATCCATTTAACATGTGCATCGGGTTTTGGCCGTACCGTTTTCAGATCATTACAGCCTGCAAACTGGGGATGTTGCGACAGTTCGAACCACTGGAGACCATCTGCTATGAGGACAAAGGACAAGCTAGCTACGTGTACTTCGTTTTAAGTGGAGAATGCATGATTCTGCAATGTTTAAAAATTAAGGTAATTTAGATGATGTCGAAGTTAAAGTGATTGGAATTATTATTACTCTTCTCAAAGTCACTTCATTTAAACTTATTTATGTATATCAACTCTTCTGCTCATTTCTTAGGAGGCGGAAAAATGGGGAAACAAAACCTTTGAATTGGTGGACATATCAAAGGAAGAAACTTCAACAATGTTTCAAGAACTAACCAACGCAGAGTTCATGCAAAAATTAAAGGAGGAGAATTCTATGATATACAAAGACACCTTCGACATTGACCAAGAAATTCTGTCAGTGGAGAGTGTACAAAATGAAGAGCAGAAAAAGAAAGCAGTAAGTAAATATTATAGATATTTTGATTGTGCTAAATTATATATAATAGAATAACTAAAATTTTTATCATACTTTCATACTTAATACTAGTATAAGGAAGCATTTAATAGGCTGTATCAAATTTGTAGTTTAGTAGTAATTCAAATATTTCAGTTTAATGATAAGAGTGTTAAAATAAGTACCATCTTCAATAATGTATACAGCACAAAGTGTACTCCTTAATTTTTCACTACCTATCGGATTTTTTAAATAAATTCTTTGAAAATAGTTTTAAGGTTTCGAGAATACAAGAAAATTGAGCACCTGCTAAAATTAGATAGCCACACACTTAGACTAATAACTAAAATATACATAATAAATGCAAAATTATTTACAAAGCACAATTTAACTCATAGTTACAAAAGATGGATATCAAAGGCATAGAAATATCGTGTGGTTTTAGGAAACCAAGCCAAACATCTTTAGCCGCAGTTCCTTCTACATCAAAAACAGCCGAGAAAGAGGAAAATGTTACGCCCATGAGCAAAACAGACAAGAAGAAAGTAGAGAACATTGAGGATGAAAATGAATCAGGCATAAGAGTCGAAGGAGAACAACCTAAAAGAACAACTGAAACAACCGAAGAAGCTATTAAAAATGCAAGCCCTGTAACAAGTATTCCATCGATAGTTCCTTTAGCTACAAGCGGGAGCAAGATATCATCTGATCCTGTAGTTGCTGATAATAAAAAACAATCCATAATCAACGCAGATGTCAGCAGAAGTAAACTATCGCTTCAAGCCGAATCTGTAGGCAGCATACCAAGGCTTAGTAAAAATGAGGAGGCTGTAGGCTCTAAGCAGTCGATAACTTCTCAAAAAAATATTGAACTTCAGAAAAGAGGTTCAAAATTGGAAAATACAGAAGCCGAAATAGAAGATATTGATGTTAACATTCCAATTGACGAAAATGAGGAAGGCGAAGAATCAGAAGAACTAGAAGAAGAAGAATACGAAGAAAATTCGACTGAAACAGATTTACCGTTAGCGAATACTGAAGAAGCTAGTAAATTTATGGTTACTATTCCGATTAGAAATACAATAAAAGCCTATTTACTAACACTGGCCTCTTTTTTATAGTACCAACAATCTGATAGCAAAATAGAAAATCACTTCATCGACGTCGGATCCGTTACATTTAGCGGCATATTTGGGCTTGGTGAGAAGCTAGAGCATCGTGTCATCATGGCACGCACAACTGTGCAATGCTTAATGTTGCCGCGATTTTGGCTCTTTGAAAGGGATCAAAATCCCGGCAATGTCTGGCAACGAAGACGTTTCTACTTGGATTGCACCATACCATCTCGGCAAAAACTCTTCAAAGACTTTCTGTCGACACGGAAATGGCAAAAGTTTAAGAAGGACCTAATTGAAAGTAACTTGAATCTAAACGCCACGAATAACCCAACTAAAGTTCAGGACATTCCGATCATCTGTCGCATTGTAGAGGCCCATGACTGAAATAAATCTTGATTGAATTACATAATATGATCCTTTTTATTTAGCTGTATATCATAATAGTCACGCTCATTCCTTACCTTGCATACAAGAAATTGGGTTACTATGAAGTTTGTTGGCATTCACTTTTGTCACCCATTTTCCGCAACTGTTTATTCACTTCTATCTGCTTCAACGGGTTACCTTAGAAACAACTGAATTGTTTGGTCATTTTGGTTAGCACACAAGTATTGTATAAAGTCTCCTCAGTATTGATTCTACAGCCATTCTGAAACCATACGTGAAGAAAAAGTTCAATTGTAGTGAAAAAAGATTAAGCATGTCTCTTGAGAATCTCAGCGTGCCAAATGGCTTGCGAGAACTACTGAAGGGCTTAGCCAAAGAAGTTCTGCGAGAAAAACCGCCTAATTTATACGAATTCTCAGCACTTTACTTCGAATCAGTGCTGCAGAAACAACAAATTGGCCATGCAAGTCACGAAAAAACCAAAACTTACGAAAATGCTTTTCAATCCCCAACCTCTATCGCACTGGTTTTTCAACTTATTCCAGAAGGCCTAACAAATCTTATAAAAGATTTCGTCAAAGCTGTACTCAGAAAGCAACCGGAGAACATTTGCGAATTTGCTGTACAATATTTTCGGGGACAGGTACAAAATAATAGCCACAAAGATATGTTCTCCCATTCTTCTATTCTACACACCACGTATGAAAATTACTTAAAAATCAGGGAATCTTATATTACATATTCCTCGTGCACCTGTGGAAGACCAAGAAGGTTGGAGGACGCAGAAAGTCTATCTGAGTCCATAGCTGGAAAAACTTCTTCGGAAATTAAACTTGACAAAACAAACCAGCACGAAATGTTGAAGCCTACTAAAAATCACCCCCCAAGAAATTTTAAAATGACGCAAGAGGTTGCTTCAGTTATTATACAACGGAGGCTACGTAAGCTCTTTGCAGAAAAATTCAGTAAAAGGAGGACAACCTCCATAATAACGAACACCTCCATAAAAGATAACATCTCTGAAGTAGCTTCATATACATCGGATTCCACAATTGAAATGTCTGTAGAATCAGTGGGTGAAGCAAAGGAAAAGAAGGCAATTGGAATTGGAATCACCACTTCTCCGGACCAAACACAGGTTATTAAACAAAGTAGCGAACCGCAAGAAGAGTTGAAAACACCAACCGAAAATTGTATGAGTCCAGAAGTAGGATGTGTAAAAAACAACGAGGAAGTCTACCATCACGATGAAAGCTTTCGAACTATACCCGGGATTCTGAAATCAGAACAAAGCGAATCAGATAGTGGCAAATCTAATACTGAAGATCTAGGTTCAATTATCAAAAACGGTATGATTCTTAATCATGAAGAAAATAAAATTTTCATGATTAAATATTTTAAATTAGTTTAGAATTAGAATAATAGATCTGTATTTTATATCTAAAAACATATATATACAAATGTATATACATACATACATACAAATGTATACATACATATATCTACAAGTATTTATATTCTATATATAGTGCTTTATTTTATTATTCTGGATTCAGAAATTTCAATCAAATTGTTTTTTCTTTTCTTCACCAAAGAAAGTGGAAATGTGGAGAAATATGATAACAGCAAAATTTCAAATTCTGTAATCCTGAAGCAATCGACCGAAAATTTCCAAATACAACAACCAAATATTAATGAAAATATATATCCGAATAGTGAAAGCCTGCTAGAGTGTAAAAATTACCCTAAACATATAGATATAAATCGAAATGGAAATAACTCTGAAAATTTAAATCAATATAAAAACGGTGATGATTCTGAATCACAAGGATTGAATGAAGTTCCAAAATATATGGCCAGTTATGAAGGCGATAAAACAAATAAGGACGAATTTAAAAACGCTGAACAAAATTATATCAAAGAGGTAAACTTAAAAACTACAAATCATGTAGAAAGTGAGCTCGTAATAGTAATGAAAGGACTTGAAGCAAAAGAATCCAGTTTATTAATCGAAAGTAAAGAAGAACACAGAGCAAATACCAACATTCAGTTGTACAAAAGTATTCAAGAAAATGAGGAAATCACAAAGAAATCAGTAGAGGAAGATTCCATCCAAGATTTAGATACTGAAACATTGATAGAAACTTGCGGGCCAGAACCAATGGAAATTGTAGAAGAAAATAAGGCCAAAAAGAGAAATAGTAATGAAATAAATGGTACATCTATCGAAACCAAAATCTCATTTGGTACATCTAACGAAGACCTATCGAAACCAAAATCTCTAGAAGAAAAATTCACCGATGAAGATGTTGGAAAAGACACCACTAACAATACCGAACAATACCGCGAAATTGCCGCGAAGTGTTCAGAAAATCAAGTGTGTGCTGCGCCAATAGCAAACAAGGAGAAAGGATCTAATGATACATCGAAAAAACTTCCAGAAAGCACTGAAAATTCAAAAGTCATAAAGGAATTAGAAGATCCAAGTTATAATCACATGGTAAATACATTTAAGAAATCAGGCGTTCGTAATGATCAAATTACGAAACAAGATCCAGATAAAAAAATAAATTTGAGAGACAGCGAAACAGATCTCTCCGCAATAGTAAAGAGTGAAGAACAACACAAATGTTCTACTGTAGCCGGGATACATTCATCAAACCACACAGAATATAAATATGGCCCCGAAAATGATCGAATGGAAAATATTCCAGCACATTTGTCTACAACAAAAAAAGTTGAAAGGCACATATCTGAAAATTCAATGGATAAATTACAAGATATAGTACATGAAAAAACAAAAAGCTTAGAAAGTACAAACTTCATCCAAGAATTTAAGGAAGAATCGTTACCTATAAATTACGAATTTAAACATGATGGACATGATACTTTTTCAGAGTTTGGTGGTAAAACCGAAAGGATTACGAATGGAAATCGGAACTCTTTTAAAATCTCACAAACTCAAAACGATGAAACTAAAACGTTGAAAAAAACTGATGAATCAGAGAAAATACTGTATGAAAAGAATGACGTTTCAAACATTAATAGTAATAGCGAGAAAATTCTTTTGAAACTGGATTTTTATAAAGACGAAGCACTTGAAAGCTCAGCCTATAACGATATAGACGATCAACTAAAAAGCCATCCATTAGCACTTGAAATCTTACAAGGTGACGAAATACATGCGGAAAGTCCTCTAAATGAAGCAAGAAGTAATGAGATTGTGAAATCAGAAACACACAATAAAATATGTGAATTTAATGTCAAGCATGTGTTTGATAATAAGGAGGACAACAGTGAAAAGCCGACTAAAAATAACTCCAGTGAGAATTCAGAATATCAATTTCTAGAAACCGACGATTTTAGAAAATCTGAAACGCATGATACTGAAAAGGTTGAAGCTGTAAACAATATAAGTTATGACAATCGTCTTGGTGTACACAAGCAAGAATGTCAAATCGAATTGAATATAACAAACGAAAATATTATTAATGTGGTGAAAAATCATCCTGAAAATAATGACCAAATTGGGCAAAAGACACTAAACGCAAAAGACAATAACGAAACCTCTGTAGAACATAATAAGACAGACCATTCTAAAGAAGAGCCTAAGAAAGATAAAGAGCCCACCTCTTTAAGCTCCAAATCCGTAACTAGGACACTATGTCACGAAGAAATGAAAACGGATAGCAATGAATCAGATGAACGACAAAGCTTTAGTTATTCATATGAAACGGGAATAAATAAATACGCTAGCATAAGAGATGAATCGGAAACGCAGTCTTGTCAAGTTGATAATATTCAATATAAAAAGATCAGCAATAATGATCGGGCTGAACAAGAATTACTCAAAGTTCAAATACACAATGAAGCAAACCAAATTATAACAGCTGGTAAAACTAAAAATCTTAAAAGTATGGATGAATTCACGAACCGGTCAAATGTAACTCATTCCGAAACTAATTCCATAGATGCGGAGGTACAAAATGAATTCATTAAAGGTGAAGTTTGCAACACCCAAATACTTCCGGAGACGATTTGTGATAAAGAAAACTTTAGTGACAAAAACAGAGAATTAAAAGAAGCCTTTAACATAGAAATCACTCAAAAAAATATAAATAATAAGACAACCACTGAAGACGGCATAACGTTGAAGGATTCGGAAAGGCAATCACCTAATTTCTTATATTCTCTCGATGAATTTGTTTCTGAAGCATCTGCAAGATCCACTACTAAATGCATGGGCATTATCGAAGCTGAAGACTCTTCCAGTACAGGAGGTTGTGAAACCGATGCAAGTAAGATTAAAGATTAAAAATAAACCATAAAGCGGTTTTTACCATTCCTGAATTAAAAATTTAAGAAGCAACAAGTCTCAATCGGTGTTTAACTAACAAAATATAATATATACATATATACTTAATTGATCAGTATTAAATGCTCTGCCAAGTATGGGCGTGGTCCGACCACTTTTGCATTATATTCCCTCACAAATAATGAGGTTGTAGGATTTTTAAGCTTCAGCTTGGCCAGGTTTTTTTAATTATACCCTACACACGAAATAATAGGGCTATATTCACTTTGTGGTTCAGTTTGTTCTTGATCAGCTTCACCTGAATGGATTTAGCCTTCTCCGTCCGTCTGTGGAAATCACGATTGCAGGAGAACGAATAGAGATAGCTTCAGCAAATTAGGCACCAATATTCTCTACCATCGAAAACTCATTAGTATTGAAAAATCGGCCATTGCCATCCCTAATTTTTATAGTGAATCTAAATCCATCCATGTTAATAGGTGAATTTCTCAGCTTGTCGATAGAATTTGAAGTTGAAATTTAATTGGTATTGCAAATGTCAAAAAGCGTACCATTTCCACGCCTACTTTTTATAGTGAATATAAATTCATCCATGCTTATAGTTAATTTTCTCAACTTGTGGATCTAATTTAAATTTGAGATTTTATTCACGAGTAATAAGTTTTGGTCTCGGACCAAAATGCACTAAAAAAATGGGCGTTGTCCAATTGTTCCAAAGTCTAAGAAATAAGAAAGACATGAAGAAAAATCAGGCATAATAAATTATTATTTTGTATCAAATGTTTGTGATAATACAATATACAATTGTATGCATATATCTATAAATATAAAATCCCTGTGCGTTTCTGTTAGCAAAATATGTCCGGTACTTTTTTTTTGACTTCCACATCACTTAGAAACCTGAATTTTTTCACAGATGTTCCTGGGCATCTATGTAATGTTGATCTGTTGATCTGATGTTGTTCAAAAATCCAAAAGGCTTCGCAATTTTTTTACGAAATAAATAAAAATAACTTCCTGGCGGCGAAAGGCTTATATACTAGTATATGTATATATAACTTAAAAATTTAACTAATATGTATTTTAAATTCATGAGCGAACATGCGGAAGAAAAAAGCGGATGATGTGATTGCCATGCTTATATATATTTGTATTTGTTTAAAACTGTCTGCGCGCACACGATGCGTACTAAACTGTCGGGTTAGTGTTGAGTGCGCACACTAGCCGATAGTGGACTGAATATTTTCGATATAACAGAGTTTATTTCTGTTTATTTTCGATATTTGACAGAGAGATATTTGGATTTCCAAATTTCTCTGAACAATAACAGAGTCTTCTTTGGAAAATTTAACACTATATAATTAATTATTAAATTACCCAAAGAAATTTTTCTCCTTTTACCGAATGAGCGAAAATAGCTTCAGTGAGCTCCTAAAATTAATTGGACCAACAATAGTAAAAGAAAATACACATCGCAGGCTATCAATACCTGTGGAGGAGAGGTTAAGCATCACCATACGGTAAGTTAAACCATAAATTCTATGTATTGTTTCTCATTAAAATGAAAATCAAAAAGTTAAGTAATTTAAAATTTTTTTTATAAGTCGTATGTATATTTTGACAAAGTTGGGGATGTAGAAGAACTGCTTGGATAAACCAATGGATGTGGTGGCCTGTGAGTACCACTCCATGGTACACGGGAAGAGCAGGCGGGGCTCCGTGGATATGTTGCAGTAATATGGTTACTCAGAATCAGTGCGAGTATGTCTGCGTAGTATTATCTGCCTAAAAACATTAAGAATACAAATCTTCGCTTCAAGTTTTTCCTCTACGGTTAAATTCTGAAGTGAAGGGACGAGAGATAGAGCGAAGTTTGTATCTTCATCAACAACATTGGTCGCTTTTAATGGTGTTATTATTGCTTCATTTAAGTCCATTTGCCTTGTTGAATGAGTCTTCTTCTTTCGTCCAGGATGCGAGGTGGAAGTTGAAGGGCCAAAATCTTCATTGTTTTCTATAACATCATCCCCTTCTAAGTTACTACTTGTTTGTCGGTTTTTCATGCATGGAAGTAGAAACAATAAGTTGTCGAAGTATACATATTTGCGCCTCTTGGTTTTTCTGAGTTTGGTGTTTTTGGTGTTTCTTTGTGCATTTAACTCCCGACGAAAACAAGTTCGCAAATTTGCCCATTTTTTCTGCAGATCTTGACCTATAAAATAATAATAATTTTAATGTAATTTTAATTTTAATTTTAATACGGATTCAGATTTTAAGACAGTTGTCTAATGCCTAACCTAACTATATGTGGAAACAACCAAGGAAGAAATAGCTTGACTGAAGTGAGGCAGTATATGCCCTCATATTGCATTTCTCCTGGAGGTGTCAATACGACAAAGTGAAAAAATATAGATATACCAATATACATATATTTATGCAAAGTTTAAAACTTTAAATTAAATAAAAATCTACATATCGTACATACACGTACCTTGCTTGAATTTATCTTGGCTACCAAGCTGACTCCAACCGGGAACAACTGCTTCACACACTTCAACCCACAATATTTTCTTCAGTTTTACATCAGAATATTCTTTTAAACTTTTATTGTAAAGCGCTGGTCTCTTCTCAATTTCCTCTATTAACGTTTCTATAGAAGATTCCATTATTAGCGATGTAGTGGAAAAAGACAACTCCATTTAAAAAATAATTATATTGCCACTGATTCAAAACACTTCCTAGTCAAGCGGTTGTGTGCAAATAATGATTGCTATTTCTCAAATATCCTTCTTCATGTCATATTTTGCGTCGCATAAACTTTTGTTATTTCTAAGGAATCCAATGAAAAAACAACCCGTTTGAAAAACATGAAGCAAAATTAATAAAGCACAATTCTCTAGAATTCATAAATTTCGCTGATAACAAAACAAGAATAAACAAAAACCAGTGGCAATTCCGCGTAAGCTGGCTATCAGCAACAAGTCGGCAACAAAATCAATCCACATGTCTGCGGCCTCTAATTAAATGCCATGCACATTAAGCTATCGGCCGACAGTTTGATCGAAGAGAAGCCGACGAAAAGTCTGTAGTGTGCGCGTACCCTTAGAGTACACATACACATTGTTTTCGTAGTCGACTGTTTGCTGATAGCGAGCCTACGCGGAATTGTCATGCGTTTTTGTTTATTCTTCTTTTGTTATTTCTTTCTTTTGCGTATTTCTAGAGAATTCTGGAGAATTGGAAGATATGAAATATTTGCTTCGTGCTTTTTAAACGAGTTATTTTTTCAGGGGAATCTTCCACTATCGGGTAGTGTGCGCACTAAACACCAACCCGACAGTTTAGTACGCATACTCTGCGCGCAAACAGCCTAATCTGATTAAACTATCGACCGACAAAAATTCTGTAGTGTGCGCGTACCCTTAGTATGCGCGCAAACAGTCCAATCCGATTAAACTATCGACCAACAAAAAGTCTGTAGTGTGCGCGTACCCTAAACGTCACTTTTCACCTGCCACAATAAGAACGGAATGATTTGTTTTGCATTTTTCATTGCGGTGCGCACTGTTTAGTGCTTATAGGGTTGTTGAATTCTGTATGACTTCGTATGTGAATATGCGTAAGATGTTAATCGATCCAGCACTCGTATGCCAGATAAAGTGCGAAAGAAAGAATCGATCAATTATGCTGTGCAGCGGGCGATGAGAACAACGGTGCAATTCGTCTTCGTTTTGTTCTTTCACAATAACGAATGGATTTGTTTTCAGCTTTTTTAATGAAATTTGAGTTTTCGAACTTCGTTCTGTTCGGCACTGGCACGATCTACGTTGCGAGCATAGCGTGCGGTTGCTTCCACATTCCGCCGAATTCGGACCTGGAAATTTACAATGAGCATGTTCAATGTATAAGTACGATTTCACATGGTATGATCGGCCTTGGAGACTTGAATTTACCCTTCATTAATTGGGAGATATGTATGTGCTTACCGTTTTTCCTCTTACCGTCATACTGACACATCTACTTTAAATAATCGCTTCTTAGACCTTATTTTTGTCAATGATAAAGATAATTTTGAGATATCCCGCTGTTTACCTTTTGTAGTGCCTGAAGGTTAATTATTAAAATTTTAGAATGGAGTTTTGTTCAGAACTGTTCCGTTGATCAAGCTAAATTAAAAGGAAATACTGCTTCAGAAAAACGAATTATGTGATTTTGAAGTCCAAAGTTAATTCTATTGTCCGTAGTAATATATTACTCGTGTCATTAGCATCTTTTACTAACACTCTGCAGTCTTTCATCTGTACCATTGATTAGGATTACGCAAAATCTGTTTCTATTATCTCACGTTATGTGAGTTAATGAAGAATGTTAATTCTTTAATTTGCCCGTGTCAACATGGATTTTGTGCTGGAAAACCGACCACTACTAATTTGCTAGAATTGCCAGGAAAAATAAAAAGTAATAATTATTTACAAAGTAAATTCAAATACATTTTTCTTTTTCGGAGAAATGTTTTCCATTGAAGGAATAAAAAATAGTGAAAACGACTTCCTAATATACATAGTTTTTCTAGATACAACTAATGCTGATAACGTGCAAGAGTTTCGTGTCATGCTTCCCCGGGAGAACACCCCGGGACAGTAATGATGGTTGTTATTTACTGAATACAATCTTGAATACCAATTCTTTAAATGTTTCATTGCAGGAAAAATGACTAAACAAATTGAGACCGCCAATGTTGTAATACAAAAGGATATTTTAGTGCAGGTCAGTAAATTTTCATACCTAAATCTTAATATTAATTTTTTTAAAACTGGTTACGCTTTGTGAAACTAGGATACTGTATCACCAAATTCAAATAATGAAACAGTAGGAGACCAAGACTTAAATAAATGTAAAGCGGTTGAGTTGGTTATAAATGATATCAATCCACAATTGGTCACTGAGGAGATCGCTCACCAAGAACGAAGTGAAATTCCGAACTTAAATGAATGCTATAATAGCATGATGAGTGAAGATCATGCTAACCGAAAAGAAAACAGCAGGAATTTAAATTCAATTGAATCGGCAAATCTCAATAATTTAATAATACCCGCAATGCCAGTCGGGATATTAAACACAATTAGTGAACTAAATGAACCTAGCGCATATGGAAAGAACGAGTCAAATCTTACTGAGGAACTTCTAACACAAACTGACGAAAATACCATTGAAATGAGAAAGCAGAATGCGAACAATGCTGTAAATGACGCAACTGATCGAATACAATGTGGATCAGGATCGGATAATGACAGTGAATGCACAAGTAGTTGGACATGTTCCAAAGAAACGGATGAAAATGTTTTTTCTGACGCTTTTGTAAACGAAAGCACCGACAAAACTCTACATTACCCAATTCGAAGATCTAGCCTTATCAATAGTTGCGAGCCCAATCAGGGCGGCATTTACGAAATGAACCCTAGTAGTGAGGTTTCATTAAACTCAAAGTTAGACCTAGCAATATCTGATGAAGATACTCTTGTCGACGACAGAGAAACTAATACTATTTCTCCTGCATTATACTACAAGGACCCAAACTCACAGATTCCAGAAACTGCCTTTGACGGTATCGAAAATCGCAATGACGGAGATCCAAATCTACTGCTTGAACAGTACATTAATCAGGTTACATTTTCCAATACATATGATCAGTTGGATGGTATACACAAGACAGAGTTAAGCTCTCGGGAAGGTTTTAGTGATAACTCAAAGGTTAATGAACCTACTGAAAATTCATATGTTACATTAAATGAACTGAAAGACTTTTCTGGAAACATGATACATGCAAAATCCAGAACAGAAGAGAGCTTAAATTCTACGAATGAGGCTTTAAATGCTTTTACAGCCGAAACTACGAAAATAACTGAAATCCAGAAGATTAATTCACCAGTTTCAATTCATCCAACAGAGTTGAGTGTTAATCAAAAGAATTTAAATGACACCGATATTGATCCAAAAAGTAAAAGGACTACTTCCGCGAAACTTGACACTATTGCAAGTCAATCCTTTACAAAATCTTGCGATAAAGTACGAAATGCTTCAGCAAAAATTATACAAAATGCATACAGAACTTTTCGCACTAATCAAACCAAAACAACTATTGATGAGGAATTCAAAGCAGACACTTCTATTGAATCTGCCGAGAGCTCAGTAGTAGGAATTGGTAATAACCAAAGTAATATGCACTTCCCATCCATAGATGCAGCCAGCTTTCTTAGTATCAACTCAATATCACCTTCAAAGGTACCTTCACCTACACCTGACCACCTTGAACACCTTTCAGAAACTAGTTCCTCGAATTCAAATCCAGGCGAAATATTTTCAGCATCGAAGAGTGATAGTGATCAAGTTATATCTCAAGAAAGCAGTTCCTTGGAAAAAGATGGCGAACGCGGGGATGTTCGACATCATGCTGATAATGACGATAATGTTGATTTAAAGACTGAAGAAGAAATTATAGACTGCATTGACAGCAAAATCAACACCAACAAAGCAAACACAGCACTGCATGATTTCCAAGATAAACATGGTAAGAATCGGCATTTATGGTATATTATTTTGGAATTTAATTTCATTAATTATTATTACACGCTATATTATTTTACACGCTACAATAACACGCTTTAATTTTAACTTTTTTAAGACGTAACGGAACTTGATCGTAGGATTGAATATGACATTCATAAATCTCCATCAACTCGAGTAATTTCGAATAAAAATACAACTGATGAAATTATTATTTCTAATCAATGTCATGCAGTTGGAAAAATGTATGTGGAAAGAGACAATGGTATTTCAGAATCACGAAGAGCTTGCACCAGTGAAGAGGAACGACTAAATCTTGGGTCAATATCTCTTGAAGATTTTAAATCAAGTATACCATATATAAAACTGGAAGAAGCCCTTACAAAAAAAACCATCTCTCGTATAGAAATTGACAAAGATTCCTCTTGTAAAAGAAATGAAGAAACGTCTGTAAGGGATTGTGATCGTGATAAGCGCGAGGAATATTCCCTGGAACAAAAAACTGCAAAGCTTCAGGAAGCTGAAGAAATTATAAAGAAGATGCAGCAGCGACGTGCATCTGAGACAAGAGTTGGATCGATTGATGATCGATTTCCGCAGGAAGCAAGATTTGGTGAGCCAATTCTGATATCAATGAAGGAGTTGCAAAAAAAAGAAACGTTTGAAATGGAAGATGATTCAGTCGTAGTTCTCAAATGTCTCGAAAACCAATGCGAAGACTCTCGGGAAGGTTCTACTCAAAGTCAGGAGGTCGTTTTCGGGATAGAAAGCAGAACCCAATATGATGACAAATACAACGATGAATGTATCGATTTAAGTAATCCATCTGCAACAAAGGATTCCTTACAGCGGCTTTGTAAGACACCAGGTAATGAATCAAAGGTATCCTCCAAATCGGTTACTATTGACGACTCGATAAAGTATATTGAGCCTCTAGAAAACGAAACTACGACAATTACCAGTAGTAGTTGCAATCTGGGCAACAATGCTACAGAGGATTTCAATAAAATGATAAGGAACAGCAGTTCATTATCTGAAATAGATTCGGGTGCAGCAGCAAAAACAAAAACATCTTTAGAAAGTACAGAAAACTCAAAGAATGACTTCCATATAATCACGGCTGATACCGAACCGACTATAAAATCTGCCGCTACCAAAATTCAGGCCGTTGCAAGAGGATTTTTAATCAGAAAGCATCTCAGACAATCAAGCATTGGTGTAAAATATTACACAAAAGAAAATAATAAAGGCTCTTTTAGAAATGCTACAATAGTGGAATCATCATTGGGAAAACTCTTCGAGGAAGAAAACTCTTCAGCATTTCGAAAACTCGACCGCGAAAGAGGCATTAAGTCATTGTGCACAAATAATGATCACGATAAGAAAAACACATGTCTGCATTCATATGCTACATTTGATGGCGTGAAAATATATGAGCACGAATTTTCAAGCCGCGAGAGTGGTTTGGCTGCTCGTCGTCATACTCTGCAGCGAGGAGATGCAGTGCGCAACGATTCGACTCTGGATGAAGAGAATTTTGGCTCAAAAGACTCAGCATCAACACCGAATCCATTTCAAGTTGAAATCTTAAAAGGCACAGAGAAAATAGCAGCTTCCTGTAGAAATACTGGTTAGTATGTTGAGAAAAGGGCGAATACACACTTTATGAAGTTTTATAATTTATGTTTTCAGTTAAATTTGTATATATTTCATTATCTTTTTTAGTATTATTTGAAGTAAACATAGTAGCAGTTTCAGTAACATAATTGATTTCACTGACAACCGGTATTGAAAATGCCGAG
Source organism: Myopa tessellatipennis (assembly GCA_943737955.2). Lineage (NCBI taxonomy): Eukaryota > Metazoa > Arthropoda > Insecta > Diptera > Conopidae > Myopa > Myopa tessellatipennis. Next base: position 59,306,819 of record OX031314.1, on the reverse strand, counting down.
TTTTTAATTAGAATTATAATTATTATGATCATCGCAAAAAAATTAATATAGATTGGTTACATACATACAGAGATATCCGAGGATATGGTAAAAATAGTACCATAAAATTTGGCCTATGTATTAAAAAATAGCAATGAAAAAATGATAATCAGTTTGAACTGCGTAAAAAATTAAAGATTTTTTTTCTAATAAATCCTGAAATTAAAGGACAATTATATTAGGAATTATTTGAATTTGATTGAACAAAATAACGCATTGGCTGAAAGCAGTAATATCTATTGAATGGAAATACTTTCTCTTTGAACTAAACACTTTTAGATTATTGGTAACATTCTTTTAATTAAATTTAAATCACAATGTTTGTATTTTTATTCTTGTTCGTATAAAACCTGCTAAAGTAAATATTTTTTATTATGAATAGCTTCTCGCAGACAAGCTCTAAAGGACTTCGCAGAGTTGCGGAATTGTAAATTATATATTTAGAGTGAATAAAACTCAAATACCAAACAAATAAAAATGAAAAATAATAATAAATAAAATGGGTCGCAATGCCCATAAGCCATTCCAACCTAAACTAACCCACTTCGAAATTAATATTTTCGCTTGTTACTCATGTTTGCCCTTTGTTTAGAACCCACGTCATCCGCTGCTGACAACAACAAGAAGATTAACAACAAACTCAAATGGTTCATGCTGAGGCAAAATTCGATGCCAGTCCAAATTGAATCGGAAGTATTTCGCGTCATGCCCAAACATATGCGTAAACGTATTAAGAGCGCTGGCTGCCAAAAACGAAAACAAATCCGTGCCTTCAAAGATTAAATCGGAAGATCATCATGTACTCTAAAAACGAAAGTGCGAACATGCTACCGATCACTTGCTAAACATATCAAATATATTAAATGAGTCATTGCTTAAAAATGTTTCCCTTTATTACCCCTTCTAAATCGAATAAATTATATATCTGTTTAATGATTTACGCAAATTGTGCAAAAATGATTTTACTCCAAATTCCAAATCAATCATTAATTCTATTTGGCAATTTATTTGAAACTGTTATTTGTTGTTTGAAAGTGTTATATTGCATACGAATAATTTAAATAAACAAAAAAGGAAATCAAAATTAATTGTTTTCACTACAATTATCATATCTTGTTATTGTTATCTTGCTTTATTTTAACAATGTCGCTTTGTTTCCAGTGGTGTAGCGAAGTGGGCGTCAGAGGAGGGAGCCATTGCCCGGGCGGCAGAGTTATCAGGGGCGGCAGAGCTATCGGGGTCAGTCGAAGTGGCTAGTGTCGGGGCGGAATATTTCTAACTGGCCCCGGGTGGCAGAAATTCACGCTACGCCACTGTTTGTTTCAATACATACTCGCAAAAAATATTTTAATGTATAATAATAATATTGTATAATATGTATAATAATAATATTTTAATTTTAATTTAACATATATGTATGTATGTATATACATACTCTGTTATTATACTTAATTCGTCGTATAGTTAATTTATCCGAAATTGAGCTTAATATCCTCAGTAAACACTATATGTAAGATTGATCCACACAAATATTGATCCACAAAATATTGATCCACACCATTCTATTGGGTCACAGGTCGAATATGTATGTTTCAAATGAGTTCTAGAAATGTTAGGCTTTAGAATACTGTGACTCTCTGAATACTCTTTGATTAATATATCTTTCTGTTTCTTAGTTAGATAGGTAGTTAGTCCGGTTACGCCAGACGCCTAATCTGCATGTATACCTCCGCCTTACAGTCTCAAATCTAACCGTGAAATTTTTTGGGATTGGGTTTTGTTTAAAAGTTATGGGCGATACCAAATTTTCGCGATACCTCCTAAATAAGTATCCTAACAGACTATAAGTAGAAGATATGTACATGCCATTCAAAAGGTCTTCTTAGAATTTATTTTTTAAGTCATTATCTTTTTTTTTGATTTTTTTAATAATTATAGAGATATTTAGTTTTAAGAACAAAAAACCCGACTTAAGGTAGGAAAAATAAATATTGAAAAATAACGTTGACACCTAAATTATTCGTAAATACTGAATTTAAAAGCCAAATATGTGCTCCTAGCCTTCGTTTTAATTCTAAACTAATTTCAAAAAAAATTTGAAAAAATTGGTTTATATTCATTTAAAGAAAAATATGTTAATAAGCATAATTTTTTTCATAGATTCGTACAAAATTCTAGAGAATATATAAGTAATAAGTACAAAATAATAGTACAAATTTAATAGTACAAAATTCTGTAATCAATTCTACTATTGAAAATTACGAACTAACTTCTTCCCCAGAGCAGTCCTCTTGAATGTTTTTGCACCAGTAATAAAACACAAGTACCCAAGAAATTGCTATTGGAAATTACATCGTAATTTTCAATTTTCTCGGAAACTACAAAACATAGATCTTTCCGGTTTGAAGCATTTTCTCTAGAATTGATTATGTCTTGAATATGTCTTTATATACATACATACCTATAAAATCTTTATTACTGTTAAATTTAGAGTGGATGAAGTCAACCTCAGCCTGGAAAAGTGTACTCAGATGCATGTAAGCACGATTAACACAGATGTAATCAGTCTTTAATTAGATTAAACCGCATTTACATTTCAGAAAGGAGTTTTATTTGATTTCATACTGGTTCCATAGCCCTATCGGCTATAATCCCTAAAATTTGTTCAACAACATTGATAAAATACAATAATAATTGGTAAAAAATTGAAACAATTCTTAATAAATATTGCGTCAAGTAGTATATGTATATATCTCGGTGTACATAGTAATGCATATATAGCAACTGTTTTGCGATATATACATACATATACATATATGTCAGTTGCTCGCAAAAAATGTTAGTTTAATTCAAATACTTCTCCTAAATACTTTTCACCTTAGACACAAATTTAGACGTACAGTTTTTAGACAATTCATATCAAATTAAATATTAAATACATTAAATTAAATATTACTATCAACAGCAATCTACAATCTAATAATTATTTACATATGTATGTATTTAATCTCTTGAATATATTCCTATGTGCTATGTCTATAGTTAGTGCTTCTCAATTAATTCTCAATTCTGTCAAATCGCATTTCCCTCGTTTTCTATAAAATGCACTGCATTTTCTTACTTTGTTTTAGCATATAGCAATTCTTTGAATATGTATTGTCAACGTTCCGCGGATACGACATGGAAATTTTTCTGATTCTCTTGAATTCTATTTCTGCTTCAATTTCTGTGTCTCTTTGCGAGCCTTGAAGCCACGAAACCCAGCCTGAATCTTTGTTGCAGCATCCGAGGCGATCTTCTGCTTTTTGCGAACGAGAAAACCGCGCACTCCAGCTTGGATTTTGGTCGCACAGCGATCCTCTACGGACGATCCTTCCGAGCCGCTCCTGTGCTCGTAATACGATTGAGACGTGGATAATGAGACGCCGTTGTTGCTTCCGTCAGAGGGCATTCTGATGGAGTTTTCCATTGATTGGTGGTGTAGTATACGACGCTGCGAACCGAAACGGCGATGGTGAAGATGACGGTATCCGTTGATGGAGTGACGTTGACAAAGCTGTTTACGCACCCGATAGCCACGAAACCCAGCTTGAATAGTAATAGCAGCACTTTCCTCTGATTGCAGGGAAGTAAAGGAATTCGGCGAATTTGGGTGAATGTGCATTTCTGTTCTAAAAATACATAGGTCACGGTCTTGTTTATCGAAATTGAAATGAATCCAGCATCCACAAACTATTTATTATTTATTATTCAGTTTCTTTCAGGCGTAACAAATTAGGTACATATGTACAAATGTATAATGAATTCGCCTTAACGAAACTAAAAAGTCATTGCACGAGACTACTGAAAAACTTCTAGATTTGTTTTATTTGCAGATTTCTACTTCTGTCGACCGTCCCGCTCAATGTTGGAAATCAAACTGAATATGCACTCATTCCAAAGACAACGAGGAAATCTTGTCTATGTCATTTTTTTGTATAAAACCGACAGAATTTAGTGCGGCTGCAAGCAGGAGATATGCTCTTTGCCTTGGTGTCGTTCCTATGAGCATTGACGTTAATGGCTGATCACTTAAAACTATGTACAATGCTCTACTATACATAAACAAAACATCGAGTGCAATTTTATCCCTTTGTACTCCTAACGATTTTATTCGAACTTTTATTTTTGTTCACAAGAACGGCTGCGTTTCACAGCCATACAGAGCTGTTTGTATGGTTTGTCTAGTTCAAGGTAGATTTTTTTAATGAAGAATTGTTGGTTAGCGGGTCCTAGTCCCCCAACCACAATTAAGCGAATTTAATTTCCACAGCTTTCAAGTCAAACTATTGTATTGTTATTGATTCTGCATGTTTTTCAACTGGATAGAGTTAAATATAGAAACAATAACAACTGGTTGTTTTTTTACAGAGATATTGGTGAATGGTTGTTATAATGGTGAAGGGGTGAAGGGGTGAAGGGGTGCTATACACATATTTCAGTTTATCATATTCATATACATTTCGAATTCACAGAAAGTACTAACTACGACTTATACAGTTAAACAGATAGAATTCGCAATTTTGATTGCAATTTGATCGATTGTTAGTCGAATCGAAGTGACCGAGCCACCAACGGAATAAAGCTCTACTTTTATGCAATTCTTATATAAATACCTGTGTAAATTAAATAATCCGATTTTAACGTAGGAAGTTTATTTTAGTAAGTTTTAGCCAACCAGGAATCATAACTAAGTATTAAAGACTGCACCTTTCAGTTCATTTTCCAGTTTTTATTTAAATAATAGAGTCACGTCAACGTGTAGGGTATTTAAGATTCGTCCAAACCGAGTATAGCACTCTTTCTGTTTTATTTATTTAATAGTGTAATAATGTAATGATGTAAACGTAATTCATTTCGTCATTTGGTTATTGGTCATTTGGTTTTTAGGGCATAACCTTATAATAAAATTGCTACAATAATAATAAAAAAAATATTGAAATCAGATTAAAATAAGCTTAATTTAATAGAAACTCGCGATTTCTACTATGGCTACATACATATATACATGATATATGTACATATACGAGTATAAGATTGTATGGTATATTGTGTTGCTGATTACTGAATTATGCCGTGATACTACAGATTTAGTTGTGATTACAAATCAGCATTACATTTGGATACAACATGTAATCCAAAGCAGTAATATAGATGCGCAAAGCAAATTAAACAATCTACTATGTAGCTGTTCGATCACCTATGAAATTATAGACCGAGAATTTTTTTTACGTAATTCGGAAAAACAAAAATTTATCCACAGTGCTTGCATCCGGTTTACTCGCATTGGTTTCACAACATTTGCGTCATGCATTTGTTGTTAAAGTGTCATTCATTAAGCTAAAAAATCTAATTTATCTCATTTGCGTGTTTTGAACAGATCATAGCATAAGCAACGGGCTCAAGTATAGAATAATATACTTATTATTGTATATGTACACATAATATGTATATTATTGTACATATGTCCATGTATGTATATGTATATTAGTGGTGAAATATATGTCTTAGGTTAGGGGAACATCCTTGTTCGGCCACTTTTCCAGAATTCGAGAAATCCCGTCCGATGGACTGTCCAATTTCTCGAAAGCGTTATACAAATACTTTCAGCAGTGTAGGACATACTTATTTGCAATTTAATTAATATGAAACCACAACCGACATCATGGGAAGTGGATTTAAGATTACAGTCTGCTACGATGCACAGTAAACCAGCAAAAAACACAAGATAGGCAGTGTCCGCAGTTTGTTACGATGTTTTACGATGTTCTTTTTTGCTTTCATTTGTTCTATTATTTACAGCGACTCTAATTTCATTTTATTTGGAGTTGGACAACATTTTAACTACAATTTTTTTGTTTTAAAAACTGGCTGTGTTATCTGTATTCCCTGGATAACTTCTTTTAATAAAACGAATGTGTCCAAAATTGTAAGTTGCATTATTATTATTGTTATAAATTCAGAATATTTGAAGATATGTTGACAAAATTAGATTTTCAGATTTGAACAAAATCAGATGCTGGTACGTTGCCAAAATAAATATGAATGGCAAATATGAAATGAAATTGGCGTATTCAATGGATAAAAAATATTATGTTCACATAAGTAACTACGTCATATGATAAAGCAATAACTAAGACGTGAGCACAGATAATAGAAATAAATTAAATTATTTACGTCCTATGCATCTAAGCCTTCAATTCTTCTATTGTTCAGGCAGCAAACACTTCTGTTCAACACAATCTATATAACATTTTACGCTGCATGCGATGCTGTAGTTCACCGCGGCGTATCATTGTATGGATGACTTTGAGAACGCTGCGCTCTTCGTACTTCTGACGCAGAAAATCCTGTTATGAAACAATATTAAATGTAAAGTCAAGTTTTCATTAGACCGTGGGTACGCTACCGAGCAAAACTCGGTGGAAAATTCCACTAATCTTTGTGATCGGAGTCCGTGCAAAAAGAGTGGCTTGTGCTTGACCCACGCTTGCTTTCTTCAAAAATATATATTTTTTTATATTTTTTTCTCACCTTCAACAGCAACCCGTCAAAACAACAATAAAAAAAGTCCTACTTGCCACGCAGAACTCAGTAGCGTAACCACGGCCTTACAATACAACTCACCTGTATTACATTCTGTTGCGAAACTTGCGAACCTATGGCAAAACGTTTTTTCAGTTGCTTTTCAATGCGATTTAATGTCTCCTGATCTTCTTCAGTTGTAAAGCCTTCCGCTCCAGATAAACTTCCGGCCATAGCCGCATCTAAAGTAGAAACTTGAAAAAGACGGAGCGATTCATTTACATGATCATCAGTCACGAAGGGAAGTAATCTCATTTTTGCCAATGATTCCGAAATACGAATGATTGCTTCCAATTGACGTACAGTTATGGGAATACTAAGGCGTTTATCGGCCGATTTCTCATGAGTTCCAACACCACTACGCATTAGTACATATCGGCTTTTGAGTTTTTCTCCAGCCGCTTCACTTAAACGGGGACCACAACGTGTGCGACAGAAATGAATATATTTTTTAAACGTAGCCAAAGAAATTTCCCCCTCTGGTGCTTCGATCTGACCTGCTCTATTTGATGACAAGTGCACATTTATTATATGTTTTGCAAGTGTTATGTCTCGGGATTCGTTGTGCACGTCTTTTACAATAAAAATCATGTCAAAGCGTGATAGTATGGTTGGCATAAAATCAATGTTATCCTCCCCCTTAGTCTCGTCCCAACGACCAAATATAGAATTGGCTGCTGCAAGTACTGAGCAACGCGAGTTAAGTGTTGTTGTTATCCCTGCCTTAGCTATGGAAATGGTTTGTTGTTCCATAGCCTCATGAATAGCGACGCGATCATCTTCACGCATTTTATCGAACTCATCAATGCAAACAACGCCACCATCTGCGAGTACCATAGCACCACCTTCCATAACAAAGTTCCGCTAAAATAAAACACATCATTCATCATATATCAGTACGGAAACACCCAAATATTCTTACCGTTGCGGGGTCCTTTATAACTGATGCAGTCAGTCCGGCAGCACTGGAACCTTTTCCAGATGTATAAACGCCTATGGGGGCAACTTTTTCCACAAATTTTAGAAGCTGTGATTTTGCAGTACCTGGATCGCCTAAAAGTAGGACATTTATATCGCCTCGACGGCACAAGCCATCTGGCAAGCGCTTTCGGGATCCTCCAAACAACATACAAGTAATAGCTTTCTTTATGTCATTAGAACCAAATATACTAGGTGCAAGTGATTTAGAAAGACGCTCGTAGATATCAGAAGAGGCGGCCATACGACGAAAGTTTTCTTCTTCTTCTGCAGAAATATTACTATAACGAGATATGGCTCCGGAGCCCTCGGAATCCACAGCGATCCCTACAACTCGCATATATGGAGCACGTACACCTATTACTGCCTTTTCACGCCCATCTTGACGCGAAGGTTTGCCTACCTAATGAGTTACCTTGGTATAATTGTTTTAAAATATTGAGTTACAATAGTACGCACTTTACGTATGGAGAATATTCCTTGAATTAGCACTCGATTTCCAGGGACAACGCGTTCACATAGTGAGCGATCACAAAAAAGCTGCAAATGGCGAGGAATTTCACCTTGAGGAACAAAATCTGGCAATTCTTGTAGTTTTAAAATCTGAAAATCGACGCACTTGCATTTGTCTGGCATAATAAAATAAGGATCCAACGGACACTTGGGTCGGCCAGCTTGTTCTGTATTGCACTTGCGTGGCATAGCATAACCCTCAAGACCAGGATTGACCTTTAAATTTGGAATTACACTGCTGCAAGAACGACACATAATGGACATACGGGTCGCCTTTGCTTTTATACTTGATGCAGAAACTATGATGCCAGCAATCTTTACCAACTTCGACACGCAATCCGATTTGAGATCACGTACATTCGTGGGATTAGCTTTTGACGATAACAGTACTTGTATATCATGCATATGTTCCTCGTGCTCGGGACGTGGCGCTGAAATTTCATCAGCTACTTCACGAGCAGCTTCTTCAAAGATTTCCAAGTGTTCTGTGGGTTGTTTGCTTAACTTATCTGCCAAAGTCTCATCGTATCCAGCCAAATCTTCCATTTCAACTTCAAGAAAGTAGCGCCCATTCAAACAATTTCGTTTCAATGTGTCTCTGATATTGGAAAACTAATAAAAACACTTTCAGTCAAATTATTATTTAATAACCTGTATTTATAGAAAAAATTATCCTCATTGAATGTACGCAGGAATTCCTTGTATTTCTTTTTCACAGCTTGAAGATTAATTTGATTGGTATCCTGTTGTTGTTCCCCTCCAAAATTGTCCGAAAAAAACATTCCAGCCTCATCAAATCCTTCCATGTTTTATTTCGTATTATATATTTTTTTTCAGCACTTATATTCCTTTATCCTCCAAAGAAAACGGTTAGCACTAAAAACCCAAATGATAAATTGTAGTATTAAATTCCAGCAATAGCGCGAAACTGCCGCCACTCCAAGTCTAACAACTGTCACAACAGTCTTCACAACAGTTCACAATTGCAACCTTACGATTACAGGGTAAACGCAAGAATGATAAAATACAAGATTCTTACAAGAATGTTCTTACAAGAACAAACAAAAGTTATTTCAGGAAAAGTCATTTCGAGAAATTTCAGGAAAAAGAAAACTAACCGTGACAGCGAACTTGTTAATGAAAAAAAGACCATGAATGGAAGCAGTCCATATAATGCCAACTTCCACCTCTCTTCCGAAAAAGCCTTTGCTGTTACTAGTAAATACATTTAATATTGTTCAAGAAATAGATTCTCTAAATGAAGATAAATATTATAAATAAAAGACGAAAAATTAAAATCAATAGGGAAGTAAATTCATACATATTATGGACGTTCTACCTTTCACCTTCGCCGGAAGTCACATAAAATGCATCAAACGATAATCTCACCTAAAAGCTTATTGCAAAAAGGTATCTAAACTGATAAAGCCATCAAGGATCAACCTCATTCATCATCAGATCAGGATCAGATCATCATTTCAAGGATCTAACCAAAAAGGCCACAACAGTTTTTGATGAATCACACAACACAATTCCCAAGAGTTGGTGGGACGAAGAAACACATACAAAATTTCCTTTAAACCAGAAAGTGTTAACTTCGGCCTAGACGAAGTTCATATACCCTACACACGTTTACTTAAAAATTAGGCGTGGCAATGGTCTAATTTTTTTCCTTTTCAATCTCAAATAGCCTGTGATGACAGAGAATATTCGTGCCAAATTTGATGAAAATATCTCTATTCGTTCTCCTGCCCATTTTTGGTATTCTGTTTTGGTCAAAGACAGTTGATTTGTGAATAAAATTTCAACCTCAAATTCATTCTACAAGCTGATAAAATAAGCTAATTTCATTAATTATTAATGCATTAGGTTTGTAGTTTTTTATTACATCTGTCTTGATTTTGAAAATATTTTGGTTGCTCTCTTTTGTTATACCCTACATTTTAGGGTTAAGGGTATGTTCTCTTTGTAACGAAATGTGTAACGAATAGAAATAGAGACGATAGGTATAGAAAAGTATATATATTCTTGATCAGCGGCACCTCCTGAGTCGATTTATCCATGCGATTCATCCAACGTGGATTAAGCATTCCATTTCCTCATCTGAAAAAAAGGCTGTTAGTTTCTCAAGAGTCACAGGTTTTTGTGTTTGTGACAGAGACTGTCACTGGTTGGAACTGAAATCTATTTATTTATACCATACACAATACGATAAAATATAGAATAGAATATTTAGAATAGAATACAATATTTTTATACCATACTCGCTCTCAATTACCCCTTCAGAACCCAAATAAGTGCACTTCAAATTAATCCACTCACTTCAAATCTAATCGATTCTGTAATTTTTTTAGTTTATTCAACGCGAAAGAAGGAGAGCTTTTTTTGGATCAATATGGCCCGAACATAACAGCAGGGTTAAAGTTATTACATACATACACATCATCATCATTTAGAACCTCTTTAAAATAAAGATGTTTCAAAATGTTTATTCTTGTCTTGACTTTGGACTTTAGTTTTAAATATATACTATAAAAATGTAGTATTATAAATAAATGCAATATCTTTGGAGAATAATAAATAGTTGGTACATGTTGTTTAAGGCGTAGTTTAAATAAAGCCTTATACTATGTAGATTACAAACGGTGGAGATTACTGTTGTGTTCAAAAAAAAACCTTGAAAGCCATCTGAAAATGAAACGTAAATAAATTAAGAATATATTTTTGTAAATCATGTTTACCAATTTTTATTGTTGTAATTGAGTTTTACTTCGATAGAATGTTTTTGAATTTGTTCACACCGTCCTCGAATTGATTCTGAAGCTGTTTCGCTGTACTGTCATCCTGGCGGTAATAGAAAAAGTAGACGAGTATTCCAACAATAATAAGGATTACGAACAGTGAACTGATGATGGATATCAGAACATTCAGCGCGCAGGTGAAGCAACTGTGGAAAATTTAAGAAATGAGATGAAATAGTTTTTATTTAAATACTTTGGAATAGTACGAAATAGTTCATTACTACTCATGAATTAAGTGAATCAAATCGTATAAAGTTGTAATACCGTACAACTAGAGGCAGGAACAATTTCTAACGAATTTCTTCATAATAGTAATAACTGCGATGGAATAAAATATGATAATAATTGGTCACTTATATAATAATTATAATGATAATAAAATAATGTAATGATAATTTATAGAGTTTATATAATAGAATAATGATTATAATTTATAGAATTTGGATTATAATAATTACAAGTTATAGAATTATATATATATATACATGTATGTATATTTTAAAATTTAATTAAAAAAATAAGAATTCGATGTTAGGTTCGCAAAAAAAACGTAAAGCACAAAGGTGGCAGCTTAATGGTATGGGGCTGTTTTTCGTGGCAGGATGTAGATCTGATAGAAGGATTTGTTGAAAACGGTTATGCTACCATATGCCGGAGATAATATGCAACTTTTGTCGAAATTTCTGCAGGATAATGATCTTAAGCATTCATCGCGACTTGTCAAATTTGGTTCCAAGAACATTATGTTCTTATGTAGACGTCCTTGAGTGGCCGAGTCAATTCGCAGATCTCAATCCTATTGAGAACCTCTGAGGTGAACTTAAACGAGGAACTTCAAAGACTGTTGCCAAAACGCACTTACGGGAAAATATTCAAAAAGTTTGGCACAACATTCCTGTAGAAACTTGTAGAAAGTTGATATCGTCTATGCCCGGAAGAATAGAAAAAGTCATCAAGAATAATGCCGGATATACGGCATTAAAATACGGAAATAATTCAAATTTTTCGAGGGATAATAAAAAATATTAGATCGGCAAGAAAGTAATTTCGGTTTTTTTAATATGAAATAAATCGACTTTTTTTATATATACAATTGATTTTAATCAATCAAATATTTTCCATTCTGTTCGATGACTATTTGCCATCTTTCTGGTAACTTCATTATTCCCCGTGCATAGAACATCTGGTTTTAACCAGCAAAAAATTCAACCATGTTCGATTTCAGGTCATCATTAATAGCGTAGTTTTTAACATTTTATAAATTCTTATGGCTTGGATCCATGAACGTTTTCGATCAACGTTGTAAACGATCCAGTTTTCATCACCAGTAATTATTCGCTTCAAAAAAGGGTCGATTGCATTACGTTTAAAATGCACATCACAAACACTTATTCGTTGCGTTAAATGAATTTCTTTCAATTCATGTGGAACCCAGATATCCAACTTCTTTACGACTCCAAGTCCTGATTATTAATAAGGGTGTCTGCATAGTGACAAAGGGCAAAAGTACCGTTGTGCTTTCTCGGGACAAAGTTAACAGAAATTACGTCATCGTTCGACAGATTGCCTCATTTCAGGCGACACTTTTCCTAGCATGCCGATAAAATTTAAATTTTTTACAAATACACACAACGCACTTGAATTGGTCTCTACAAAAGGATTTCGGCATAAAGGACAGGAACCGTCTCTTCTAGTGCGTATTAGTACAAAATTAAAGCTTGTGGGGTGGAACGTACTCTAAAATAATATTATTTTTTCGAATCAGGGAATTGTTGATTGCCCTGATTATAAATAAGGGTGTCTGCATAGTGACAAAGGGCAAAAGTACCGTTGTGCTTTCTCGGGACAAAGTTAACAGAAATTACGTCATCGTTCGACATGATTGCCTCATTTCAGGCGACACTTTTCCTAGCATATCGATAAAACCTCAATTTTTTACAAATACACACAACGCACTTGAACTAGTGTCTACAAAAGGATATCGGCATAAAGGACATGAACCGTCTCTTCTAGTGCGTAGTAATACAAAATTAAAGTTTGTGGGGTGGAACGTATTCTAACATGATATTATTTTTCCGAACCATATCTAAAGGCATAGTTACTCTCTATTATTACTAATGCATTCGGATATAAAAGCTCTGTCTCTCACATAATAATATTATTAACCAACCAATTTTCTGTGGGTTTGTAATATGGAATGATCTGCAATGTAGTTAAAACACTTGAAATATTACTATACAGGGTGTTTCGCATAAGAGGGGACAAAAGACTAGGACGGGAGAGACCATTTTATAAAAATCCGACTTAACATCAAAAAAAATAATATTAAACCAGTAAGAAAGCTATATTCGGCCTGGCCAAATCTTAGATACCCTACACCTAAAAGTTTTGAAAAAAATGGCGAAGCTAGGGTGGGGCGGTCCACTCTAGGCGGCACAATGTCGGGGGCGGCAGTTGTGGATATCAAGTAGTGACTTATTGAATTCTAGGAATTTTTGGGGCTGCAAGTTGATTAACCGTCCCGAGCTCCATGAGACCTAGCTACGCCTCTATATAAATAGTAGGCGTGGTCATTACCTTTTTCGAAACAAAATAACTAGCTTAGTTTTTTATTATTAGTTTTATTATTGTGTTCATTTAAACTTTATTTCCGTGGTAATAAACTTGTTTTCATACTACTATAATGTATATGTAGTGTAAAAGTGGGCGGGCCGCACCCAGTTTTGATGTAATAATGTTTTTTTGGAAAACAAGTTGTTATCTAAAGTTTTATTCAGGAAGTTTATATATTTAACAATATAACGCTCTTTTGCCTCTGTAACCTAAAAGTGGGTGGACACGCCCATATTTGGCATATTAACGGATAACGCTACTCTCTACTCAGGAATGAAATTTTTTTGTCATAACTTAAAAACGAACGCTGATGTCACATTTCTAATAAAAAATAGGCGTGGTCGTGGACAGATTTTGCCCATTTTCAATACCAACCTGCACACCACAAGAAACAATATATCTGCAAAGTTTCATCACGATATCTTCATTGGTTCTCTTGTGATGGTGATTTTAACAACAGACGGACGGACATGGCTAAATCGACTCAGGAAGTCACGCTGATCAAGAATATATATACTTAATATATATATATATATATATATACTATCGTCTCTATTTCTATGCGTTACACATTTCGTGACAAAGTGAATATATCCTTACCTTAAGGTGTAGGGTATAAAAATAATGGTTAAAAAATTACGAAACTACAAAACATAGATCCTTCCGGTTTGAAGTATTCTCTCTAGAATTGATTACAGCATTTTATGGTCGCAAATTTATACTTAATACCGTAATTTAAAAAAAAAATGGCGATCAAAAACTTTTTTTCCGAATTTTTATTCCAAATTTTAACTTTGGCATTAATTTTCTCAAAAACTATTTGACATAGGACTCTAATTTAAAAAGCATATTAAGAAGCGGATATTTGGCTTTGAAAAGTTATCTAGGTCTAACCATTATTTCTTAATATTATTTTTTTTATGTTAAGTCGGATTTTTATAAAATCGCCCCTCCCGTCTAAACGGGTGGAAATTGCCACTCCCCACCTCCCTTACGATTTTCTTCTTGTCTCGACCCTCCCTACACGTCCTAGTCTTTTGTCCCCTCTTATGCGAAACACCCTGTATATTATAAATAGCTAACAATGTAAACAGGTTATAACATCAAACTTTGTCATCAAAAAATGTAATTCAGAATAGTCACTTGTAAATCAGAATAGTGGCTTAGATAATGGTTATTGTTGTCTTAGCTTTTAGGTAATGCTCTGCAGGCTGTTAAGGTTTGGCAATATAATTTTCGAACTAGCAAATGTGTTTATTTTGCAATAGAATCTTTTTTAAAATCCATTTAACTTACCATTTACACTTTAATATGTCTGAACTAATTAACAAAATTAATTATTATAACATCACTAATTATAATTAAATATCTGAATTACAATTGACTCTTTCTGATTTACAAGTGACGTTTCCTGGTTTACAAATAACTATTCTGACAAGTTGAAAAGGTGTAGATGCTGTGCGATCACCTTTCTTCAGAGATCATAAGGAATGCACCTAAAGAACCTTCAGAATCAAGGTTTCTAAAGAGAAGCATTTACGTTTAATAATGCATACTTACCAGCAGGCAATGTTTCCGGATATACACTTGCACATATTTAAAGCTTAATTTTGTCCGTGTTTTACACTTCCATACGTATCTTCCAACTAAAATCAACAACAGACGGTAATCAACTAACAATAGAGACCAAGAATGATAGAATACAAGATTGAGCATTTGAACAAAAAAGTGGTTTCGTTCTGCGCACCACGTATAGCGTCTTTTCAAAAGCATTACTGTGGTACCTCAATCAGTGCGTCGTGCGTTGCGTTGGTGTCAAAATGAAATTAGAACACGAAGTCTTATGGAAGTGACTAAAATAAGCCTCGCACTGACGCACTGAGAGCATTCGAAACGCAGAAAGTGCAGTATACGCAGATCGAAAGCGTCAGCTAAATAACTTCCTAGGCGGCAAACAAGCGTACCCAAAATGAATACGCCAGACGCTCGTCAAAATTTGTTTACATAATGTCCGCCATTTCTGCGTTTTTGCTATTCGTGTTTTTTTTCAGTAAAATTTTGTTCGGAATTGAGGTTTTCGTTTGTTGCATATCAAACATGCTTTTTGTTTTTGCTTTCTCAACTGCTCTTTGTTTACATTTCTTGAAGAATTTGGACTCAATTCATTTCAAAGTATTTTTAACGAAGAGTAGACAACACATTTCCGAAAAAAAGAGCGTAATAGCCTGTTTACATAAAAATATTTAATCCGGTTAAGGTGTTCGAAAATCGATCAGCTGATCTAGTGTTTACATACATAATCCGGTCCGGGCTGTCAAACCGAAAAGAAGAAATAAACAGCTGTTGTTTTGTATTTGTTTATTTACGCAACTATTTTTAAAATTTTGCCTCGCTTTAATTTACAATACAATGAATAAAATAACAATAATATTCAAAATTGTTAAATGTATTTTGCTATGGTGACGAAATTCGCAAGTTTACAGAATTTGAAAGTGAAAAGTCGTACATCGTAAATCAGACTTATTTTCATTTATGTACATAAGAAGTATGCCATGGTGAAGGCTCTGCGAATAGCGCTGATGTCTATAAATAGGACCTTGTGGATTGTGGTAAATATTCCACAGTATTAATTTATTGTGGTCAAGCTTAAGATTCCTAATTATAGCCCCGCAGTAGTACATTTTGGGAAGTGGACTGCCAGAGAAATAGTGATGATTTCTTTAAGGAAAATTTCCGCATGAGCCGAGGATCTTTTCAAAGATTGTGCGATCTGTGTGTGTGTGTGATCTTGCCACAGGTCCAGTAGCATTAATTCCGCCCCCATCGACCACAAAGTTCTCTTTGTTGATTTCTGCATCTGAAATAGTTAATTTTTTGTCATTTATTACATATTATACTTATCTAAATAAACATATTACTTACGACATGAAACGCTTAAATTTGTTTTGACATTTGGCAGAATAGTTTGGTGGCACTTTATCTCTTTCTAACTTATTGGCACTAGAAAAGGAGAAAGATAGTGTGTCTGCAATTCCGAACTTCGAAACAGACAAACTAAAAACTGAGGCTAAAAACCAAACGCATTTTGGTTTAGCGCTGGAATAGCAACAACAATTTCACGGGAGTTAAAACAGTTTACGAGTGGTTTTGGGACTTAAAACAGTTTATTCCAAAAACCTGGAAAAACCATTTTATGTAAACACCTTATAAGCTGGACGTCGGTGAGAAAACAGAATCGATGCGATCGATCGTATCGTGATGCTACGTGTGGCGACAGTATTTATTCATATGTCGAATAAATTAATAAATTTATAAAAAAAATATATTTTTTTTTTATTTTATTCATATTTTCTCTCACTCTGACCAACATTAGGATAATCAGTGCATTTCACAAACACCAGTGTGTAGCCACCAATAATATCAACATAACAGTAGTGAAACCGTTGGAAAGATACTACGTCTAGCCAGGCCTATCTGAGCGTCGAGTGCAAGCAATAAAATTCTATCAGTAAATGTTGTTTTCTCAACAGTTTTGTTATCAAATCTGCTTTGTTTTATATGTTGTCTTCTCTTTTGTACTCATATAAAGATAAATTGCTTTCTGAATAAAGAAAGAATAAAATTTTCAGTTCATTTTTCTTCCATACTCGCCAATAAGAAACACAGAAAATGAAAAGACGTCATATCTACTTATGTATATACATAAAAAAACGTAAAACTATTCTTATACTTATGTGGAATCACAGCAAACGTCAAGAAATATTTGCACTTCTCTTATTTTAAGCTTTAAATCTCTTTTTCTTTTAAAATCTAGAACTAATTCTGATGAAAAATATGCGTATAAAGCTGAAGACCTGCGCTTTCCAAAAATTAAGAAAACTATGTTATATATTTTTTTATATTAATTATATATTTTTCTTAGAAAAATTAATAATGATGATATAAAGTACTAATATTATATAAAGTCGATTTTCTCCAAAATAATGGTTTTTACCAAAGTTTTCCTTTATAAAGGTAGCCCATCCATTCTTTAAGAGTTTAAAGGACATGGTGAGAAGAACTTCTAATTTCGATGGGAAATAACTCAATAACTGTACGAGAGCATTGAAGTCGTTGTGTTTATTGTAATCAGCATCACTACTACACCACCAAAAAAATTAGAGGAAGTTACTAACGGTATATTTTTTTCGGTTTTTTTTTTACATATCACAAAAAACTTTTAATCTATGGTCAGGTTTAATATTTAATATCAAACATGAATGGGGAATAGAATGTTTCCTGGCGTTACAGTGGCTTATCGATAAATTTCCGCCATGTCGCTAATTATTGCAGTCATGTAGTTTTGGCATTTGGAAAATTCGCCGACATGTGGTGCTGCACGGCGTCTATATAAAGTAAAAGTATTTTCGTGTGCCGGTTTTCTATAAATGCAATTAAATTTATAGGTATTAAAAAATTCGCATAAAATAATAATTTGTTTAATTTTGTCAATATAGTGCATTGTTTAAATATAATTGCAATTTAATTAATATCGTACTAAGATATTTCAAATATCAAACCATACCGAGGCAGAATCTTCCACAATTAAAAAACTCTAATATATAACTTTTTAATATGGTACGTCTCTGTATTGCTTGCGCCTAATTATTTATGTATTCCATTCTACATGTACCTGGGATAAAAATATTCAGGCCTATTTATCTTACTGTGATTGTTGGCAATATCTGAAAATTTTCGTTTTAAAGTCGTATTTAAGGTAATTTTTTAAAACTATTTCTTGCAGTCTGACGATATTACAATGGAAACGTCAGCAAATAGCAACGTAATAGCGTTAAATACGCCCAACAACGTTTCCAAGAAGGCATGTGGTCCTGATGACATGACATCGCGGGATTATTATTTCGATTCCTACGCACACTTCGGTATCCATGAGGAAATGTTAAAGGATGAAGTCCGAACCATCACATACAGAAATGCTATGTACCACAACAAGCACCTATTCCGCGGCAAAGTAAGAGTTGTCCATTTGCTTATATAGTAAAATATTAACCTTTTTCGCTTTAGATCGTCCTTGATGTTGGATGTGGGACTGGCATTTTGTCTATGTTCGCTGCTAAAGCTGGCGCTGCTAAAGTAATCGCTGTGGAATGTTCTAACATTGTAGAGTATGCGCGACAAATAGTGATTGACAATAACCTGACGGATGTTATCACGGTAGTGAAAGGCAAAGTGGAGGAAATAGAAATGCCAGATGGAATTGAAAAGGTGGATATCATTATTTCTGAATGGATGGGGTGAGTGACAAGTTATATTATGTGCAATTATATATTTATTTACGATTTTGCAATAGGAATTTTAGTGCAATAAATACTATATAGTAATATACTTTCTAGTTTATTCAAAATTGCATTTTATATTGTACAATAACACTACGCAACAATATCAACTATCATAAAATCATTTGTGCTTGGACTTAATATTTGTTGTAAATTCAACAATGTAACCATTTACAAATTACCATTTTTTCATTCTTTGTATTACTTTCATTCAAAACGTCGGAGATCAAATAACTTCTTATTCACAAAGCCCTTCTATATACATATTAAAATTTTTACATTAGTTAATTTAAGTTTTTATTTTCTTATATTGGGTCTGGGGAAAAGTTCGTAGCGTTTTTCCGATAGGTGGGATCAATAGCAAATAACTCTGGCAAGACTGATCGCAGCTTATTGCCAAGGTGACACTTCGACCGTAACTTTCATTAGGCACGAAATTGGTGCAGTGGTTGGAAAGTTGTTTATTTTTGTAAATGAAGAAAAATAATGAAAAATTGCGATAAATTTTGTACTATTATTACGACACAGGGAAAAACACTGCACAGGCTTGTGAAAAAATTTGTGCTGTACGGTGAAGGTGCTTTATCAAAATCTGCTGCGCGGAAATGGTTTCTGCAGCGATGGCGAAACATTGTAGATAATAATGTAGCATATTTGGTTTAAGTAAATTAATTTTCAGACTATAAGAAAATCAGATAAATTTTACTAAAAACACGCCACGAACCTTTTCCCAGACCCAATATTTAGATTATTTTCCTTTTATCGATGAGGACCATATTCATATATATACATATTCCACCATATTCAGTAATTAAACTGTACACTGTGACACTTTCCGCTTAAAAAAAAACCCGTCTTCTATCATTATACGGGTAATATAACTTACCGTTGGTCTCATCAAAAGTATTTTAAAGTTTACATTGTTCAACTCTGTAATTTTGAAAGCTCTTGCTTTATGTTCGTTGAAATTTCACTCTTTCAGTTATTCTAGAATAACCGATTTTCAAATGTAAATAAATGTTGTAAATAAGATGAACTATAAGATTAAACATAAATTATAAATTATTTGTTTTCAGTTACTGCCTATTCTATGAATCCATGTTAGATACTGTTTTGTATGCACGAGATAAGTGGCTGAAACAAGATGGAATGCTGTTCCCTGATCGTGGGACATTGTATATAACAGCCATTGAGGACCGTCAATACAAAGATGAAAAAATAAATTGGTGGGATGATGTGTACGGTTTCGACATGAGTTGTATTCGCAAAGTGGCCGTTACTGAACCCCTTGTAGATGTAGTCGATCCGAAGCAAGTGGTGTCTACATCGTACATGGTCAAGGAGGTCGATTTATATACCGTCAATAAAACAGACCTGGAGTTTTCTTCCCCATTTAGTTTAATAATAAAACGCAACGATTTTGTTCAGGCGTTAGTCACGTACTTCAACATTGAGTTCACAAAATGCCACAAACGTCTCGGTTTCAGCACATCACCTGAAGCTGCATACACTCACTGGAAGCAGACTGTGTTTTACTTAGATGATTATATGACTGTTAAGAAAGGTGAAGAAATCACGGGTACCTTCAAAATGAAACCCAATGAACGCAACAATCGCGATCTAGATTTCGTGATTGATGTTAACTTTAAGGGCGAGCTGTCGGATATGCATGAAAATAATACCTATAGGATGCGTTGATATAATAATATGTGCGTTCATATAAATTTATATACTTCCACAATTCCTCATTAAAAATGTTATCAATTGTGACTATAATATTGGCAATTATTTCAACTAAAGAATCTTAAGTAAACTTCTTCGAACATAAACGTCTATATTTTTGTGAACTCAATTTTATAGTGGGGAAATATTTCTATCTTTACTTAGGTAAACCTTAAAAAAAACAAAGAATCGTGCTACCTTCGAAGAGAAGAGAAAGCCAAAAGCTGAGACGTACCATGTCAATACAATTATTAAACATTGTTTTATGTACATACATAGGTACCATGTATTAAGTAATTATATGGGTAAATTAGGGTTAATTGTTAAGAAAGGGGATTATTAAAGTTAAGCTAATTAATACTAAGATTAATAGTATAATGGTAATTCCTTCGGAGACAAGTTTCGATGAGAAAAATTGGAACATTGACATTGAACATTTGGTTTATCAAGTCATTGGCAAATACACTTTGACGTTTGCGTGTGAAAAGCGATCTAATTGGTTTTCGGCGGTTGTCTTTATTGCAATTGAAAAATGTAGCGCAAAAGTATCATAAAAATTTTCCGCTCGAAAAGATGGCAACCGCTCCATTCCAAAATAAATAAACAGGTATGATCAGTGACAACAAGTGACAGATAACTGAGCATTGATCAGTGAGCGATGCGTTCCTGAACGCGGCTACTATTTTTCTTAACGTGAAGGAAACAAAATTCACTAATTATTGAAGCACATCGAACAGCATCAGAACTTCCTAGCGTCAAAAAAGGTGCCTCAAAATGAGTTCGCCAGTCGTTCGTAAAAATATGTTCACATCATTTTCGCCATTTCTGCTATTCGTGTTTTTTTTCAGTAAAATTGTGTCTTTGTTCGAAATTGTGGTTTTTATTTGTTTGCATATCAAAAACATGCGTTTTGGGAATAAATCGGGCAAAATGCTCAATCGTGTTTTCGTTGTTTTTGGCACCGATCCCAACGATTAAATCGATAAATATATAGGCGGTTATATTTCAAAGTACAAAAAGCTGTAAAACCGGAATCGGAAGTGACCACCCCTTTTTGGGGTTGTTGTTGGGCCAAAAACAACAACACGATTGGGCGGTTTGTATGTTGCCCGATTTGTTAAGCTTTTTCTTTACATTTTTTCTAAGAATTTAGCACCACTGCATTATTTTCGAAGTATTTTGAACGAAGAGTAGGAAACACATTTCCGAAAAAAAAGAGCTTAAGCTCGAAGTCAGTGAGAAAATAGCATCGATCCGATCGAAGCGTCATGACTTCGAGCGTCAGAGAGCAATATTCTTCCTTATAGCACGTTTACACCCTAATCACATGCTTAACTACATGCTTAGAGTTAATGCTTACAAGTTAAACATGTTTAAGAACATGCTTAAAAATAAAACACGATGCTAAGCACATAAAACTTGGTTTACAACCCGGATGATAGGGAAATCCGAACGTCTCTTCTGGAAAATTGTGCGTCACTACAGCTGTTTGTGTCTACATATTCCTATGCTTTGCATCAATGTGTGAAGCCAATGCAATGTTGTTTTGGACAATTCCCATTAACATTCTCAGTAATACTTTATGTTTCCTTAGCCAAGCTAATCTATATAGAATTTCTTACTACGCTTCTAGTTGCATTTTCAGTAATCATTGCTTGAATTATTTCTTCGCAACTCATTTTTATAAAAACCAAATAAATATAAATAACTACACCACGTATACAATAGAAGACACAAATGACAAGCTGTCAAAAATATTAAACATGTTTGGAGGTGTAAACGGTTTGCAGAACAGCTGGTTTAATTTTTACAAAATCAAATCCGCAAAATCCAATCTGAAAATAAAAACTAATAGATAAATAAAATTTAATTGAATACAATTAACATATAAAAACTCACACTGTACGATTTTGCCTCAAAATGTAACTCAAATGTCAAATACCATGTAAACAATCATAAAGAGAAGGAGAACAAGAGCAGCGACAGCGACAAAATTGGAAAATTTTCCAAAATTGTCGTCGTCATTGGCAGAGGCAGCGCCTACCTTTTATTTTTTTCTCGTTTTCCATAAGAGCCTGTGTAATTTTGACAAGATGCAGCTACCATGTCGCTGAGCTACATTCTACGTGTTTACAGCATTATGCCTTGAACACATAGAAATCGCACTGCGATTTATTCGGTGCGAACTGTCAAAATTACACGGACTCTTATGGGAAACGAGAAAAAAATAAAATTATGTCTCTGCCTATGCTTGCGGCTCGTACAATCCAGTTCGTTCGGAGGCAGATGCGATTTATTCACAGCCGTCGATCTTGATCTTCTTATTTTTTGTGTTTATATCGCCTTTGACAAGCCAAAACTTCGCTGCGGCAGAAGATTTCTGACAGTTCGCACCGAATAATTCCCAGTGCGATTTTCTATGTGTTCAAGGCATTATTCATCTTGCTACGAAAAACAAAATCTGTATGCCAACTGAAGTTATCGTCATGAAATCGATAAATAGAAGATCATCATAGCATCACTGTTAACTTGAAATTGGTTTCTAATTGTATTTTTGTATTTTAGGTGGAAAAAGAAATGAGGTTCACTTGTAAGTTGTGGGCTCAACATTTAGGGTGGACCTTTAAAAAACACTGGCGGGTACAGGGCAAAAGAGTACCACATGATACTGGCGCTATTATAGAATTAGAAAATCGTGGTATCCAAGTTAAGGATGCAAATAAAGTGCTGGCCCCTAAACTGGATCGCAAACCGTTTGTACTGTGTAGAATTTACATACTTCAATATGGTTAAAATTGTAATTCTAGCATTGAAATTGTTGGAATTAAGCCGGCAGTGATAACTGAAGATCAAACTCATCCCAACTGGCATAATCAAGTGTGTCATTCATATGGCAATTCCAATATTTTACTGGAGGGATTGTTGCAGGCGCAGGTTCTGACTAACACTATTATAATTGATAAATTTCCCCATAACATCGAAGAATCCATTTCTAAAATGCAAGTGACCACCTCTACAGACAGGAGCGTTAAAAACGCAATAACTGCCTCTCATGTGTATGACGCCCAACAGGTGAAGCTACCAAAAGTCAAGCTGTTGGAGCGGCCTTCTTATAATTTGCCGCGAGACTACGGAATTAACCATGAACGTAGAAAGTAATGAATCATTCTTTTGTAGTATTTTGTGTTTCCAAATAATTATGCTTATTACAGTCGATTGCTAATCAATAAATTAATATACGAGTGTGAAAAGCTCATTGCGCCAGCTGAAATATCTCACAGGAAACTCTTGGACGACGTCGACTTTAAGATAGCCCTCTCGAAAGATGAAGATATATTGCAGTTCGATATCAGTGCTGAAAAAATATTAATGTCCACGAAACCAATTGAACCGGTGCGGACAAAATTCAGTGGCGAATTGCCGGACCTGTATCCAATAAAATGTACAATAACGATGCCCAAAAAACATATTTATACAACAAACAATATATATTGTAAGTTTCTTATTGATATTGAAAAGCAAATAGTTATTACATATTGTATAGTATATACCATATACAGGGTGTAAGGCATAAGGTGTGAAAAAAACTTAGGACGATTAGGTTGGCTCAAGAGAAAAGAATCGTTTGGGTGGGGGGGGGGGGGGGGGGGGTGTGCATTTTGCCCCGTTTAGGCGGGAGGAAATAAAAATTTTTATTTTTACAAATTTTAAAGTTTAAAGTTTGGAATTAATTTGCTCAAGAAGTGCTTGACATAGGAACCTAATTCAAAAAGGAGATTGAGGAGGAGCACATATTTGGCTTTCAAATGCACTAATTATGAAGGATCTAGGTGTAACTGTTATTTTTTAATATTTTTTCATTTGTTAAATCGGGTTTTTAGAAAATGGCCCCTCCCGCCTAAACGGGGGAAAATGCAACAACCAACCACCCCCCCCCCCCCCCCCCTCCCGTACGATTTTTTTCTTGTCTCGACCCAAACTATACATCCTAGCTTTTCTCACCACCTTATGCGTTACACCCTGTATAATAGTTACATACGTCTTTCGCTGTCGTTCAATATAATTTCTAATAATTTAATTTGGTTTTTGGTCTAGCGCTTAGGAACTCAACTGTGTACGCCCACCCACATACAATTTTTCTAAATTTTAACAAAGAAATAGTTGGTAATTTGCATGAAACCAACGTCAGCACAACTCAATTTCAGAGCAGAACAATGCTAAAGTCGTTTGCTGTTGCAGCATCAAAAGCAAAACAACTATACGGTGTACGATAAAGTTGTAGTTTTTTTTAACTATATTATATGCTCTTTTCTCCAGGATAGCTTTATGGGACCACTTCCCAAACCTATAGTAGTGCAAGGTATCCAAACAGATGGAAGGAGTTTTCACTTTGGCGTTTTCCAACTCAATACACTTTCACTGAACAGTACAGAAGGAACTAAGAATTATTGGTTCCACCAGTCGAACCTGGACTTATTTTCAGATTGTGGTTACAAGGCAGGACGTCCAACACTTGTAGGATACAACAAAGATGTTTTCCGTATTTTTAACGCGTTCTACAAAAGCTAAATTTTAAATGAAGAACGAAAGAATAAAAGCATTTATGAAAAATTTAGGAATAAATAATTTTTTCGTTGTAACAATAACAATGCACTAAGAGGACAATGCATTTTATAGCATATAAAAATAATTTAATATAAAACATATTGATTACTTACTAAGCTTACTAGCTAATAATTTACGATAAGTAGGAATCAAAACAAAAGAAAACTAAAGGCCAAAGAAAATATAGAAAACATAAGAGGGAAGAAAAATATACAGATAGCTGTTCAAGTTGAGTGATTCCAGGATCATTCAATTTACGTAGTAGTTCCTTACCAATATCTGTTTTCAAAACAAAATAACTAGCTTAGTTGTTTTATTATTGTTTTCAAATTTAAACTTTATTTACGTGGTAATAAATTTGTTTTCATGAGCTATACTGAATAAGTAGTGTAAAACTAGGTGGACCGCGCCCAGATTTTGCTGATATAATGTCTTATTGGAAAATAAGTTGTTATATAAAGTTTTATTCAGGATGTTATATATATAACAATATAACCATTTAAGAATCTCTTTTGCCTGTGTAGCCTAAAAGTGAGTGGGTATTGGTATTTCTAAAATTACTAGGGTCACAACACACGGTACAATTACCAAACTTGAAAAGTGGCATGAAGAAGAGTTAGAACAGGTTAAATGTTTCTCGAACGCTCCGATTTTGTTGTTGCTTTTTTGTTGTTGTAGTTTTATACGGTACTTCACTTCATTATTCATTATTGGAATAATAATTCACACAATAATTCAATTCAAACATTCACATTAAAAATTATTGCTATAACCAGTGTGGAGGCGCCTCGAAACAAAATTTAAATACAAGTACTTATTGACGTCATTTGACGTCCCTGTCAAACGAAAAAAAAATAACGGGCCTGCGCGTGGCGCAACCTTCTTTCTATAAACCTTGGGTATCACGTTTCCAATAAAAAATAGGCATGGTCGTCGACCGATTTCGCCCATTTTCAATACCAACCTGCACACCACAAGAAATAATATTTCTGCAAAATTTCATTCCGATGTCATCGCCGGTTCTCCTGCGATCGTGATTTTGAAAATTCGAAGTGGTTTCCGACAGTGCGTTGCTTATTTCAGCCACTTCCATAAGACCGTGTTCCAATTTCATTTTGAAAGAAACGCAACGCACGGCGCATTTATTTAGGTACTACAGTAAGTTTTTATTTATGTCAAAGCTATGGTTTGCACACAGAGATTAATTTCTGGGTGCACAATTTTTATACTGGAATTTCTCTTTTCCTCATGATTTTGTAGCTTTGTTATGATTTTGTTATTATATCTGTTTTCGGAAAAGATACAGCGCTTGTTGTTGTTTTTGGCGCTGACTCCAAAAACAACTATTTTTTTCGCTCTCATATAGTTTCGGAGTTATAGCCCGTTAAAGTTTGCAGAGGCCTGCATCTCCTAAGCTTTACACGACATCTTATGTTATTGTTCGAAAGGTCATCAAATTATCTGCCCATTATGTGAAATAATATTTTACCAAAGAACGTTCAGTTTTGGGGAAGAATGAAATTTTAGATTTTTAGTACTATTTTCTTCTTGTAATGCGGACATTACATTACGGAAACGAGACTGTAGACTTTTCCCTTTCTTCCTCAGCTTCCTCAAACAAACAGTAAAATCGTTTCAAAAGCAAAATAGGCCCATATTACATTGAAAACAGTTCTTCGATCAAACAGTCACATTGTTTTTGTTTTCTGTATAAAGCTGTCAACTCTCAGTTCATCCTGTTCATCTCAGAGAATGAAAACGGATGAACTGTTGGCACAGCAAATACTCTGTTTGCAGGCGATGCGTGCAAACTACAAACAGAACAGAGTTGTTGTGTGGTGTAATAAAAAAGTATGCATGTTTTGGAGTGAAAAAGCTGAACTTATACCGGAAAAAGGAAGACTGCGTGAAAATAATTGCACAAAGCAATTCTAATTATGTATATATACTACGGAAAGTGTTTGACTGTTTGTGTTTGCAATGTAACATAGCAAGCAAACAGATTTGACGGGAGAGTAAAATAGTTCATTTCTTTGGACTGTTTGATCGAACAACTGTTTGCAATGTAATATGGGCCTTAGTCTAGCCAAGGGCTGACAACATAAGGGCATTATGTTGTCTCGATTTCTACAACACTGGAAAAAGTGCAAGGGCAGCCAATTGTATAAAAATTAGAAAAATTGAAATAAATAAACGGACTTCAATGCTTTTATACGAGAAAATCGTGCAATATACTCTGCAAACAACTTAATTTTATTAAAGATAATGGATTCAAAAAAGAAGAGGATTTCTGTAAGTAAAATAAAAATAATTGTGTTTTTCTATATTCATACTAATAAAATAAAAAACCCTAAGCAAAAATGTTCCCGCGGTATGTAGTGTAAACTTTCTGGAGTGTTTAGAATCTAAGCTTCAGGTTCTTATTTTTATATGCTTTGACTAAAATATACGACAGACTTCGACGCTTAGTCCGTAACATGGGTTACAGTTTTATCTTCTGTAATTTTCAGATACTCAAGAAATTTTCTGAGGAAGACACAACACTGGAAATGAATACGAAGCTTAAAAGACGAATTAGCTTCAGTGGAAAGAAATCAGTACGGTAGGTGTTTGTATTAATTTACCATCAAATTATCTAACTTTAGCCTTTTTATAGAGTATATAGTGGTGAGGAAGAAACAAAAGCATGGAACAATTCCTACGAGGAGTCAGATAATGCAGAGAATGCTTCGGCGGTATCAGAGCGGCACTCCGCTGCAGCTACCAAGAATCCAAACATAAATGGCGAACCAACAATGGAACATCAAGTACTAAACCTTTTTGAAGAAGACACAAAGAACATGAAGGAGAACATATGTACTAAAAAGAATTCTACTGTTATTGACACCTCTATTTCTGAACAGAACACCCCAATAACGTATGTGCCAGAGCAGTCTTGCATGAAGAAAAAAACACTCAGAAGTTCTTTCACACCTTTTTACACTACTCGCGATTTTATCAATAATACCTATCACGCTGATACATTGCACATTGAAAACAGTGTTGATATATCACTTTATGACCGTGAAACTCTTCAGCCGTCTATAAGCTTTTCATTAATTGAATCTGAGCGCGATAATAAACCTTTTGGCAAAATATGCAAGGACTGCCAATGCAGTGATTGCCAATCGTTGATGATTTCCATGGACCTTAAGCTTCAAAAATCTTCACTTGATTTAGCTGTTAATGAGGACTTACAAGCTCTTAACCAACCAGTGGTCAACAAAAGAAAGACCAATAAGAGTAGAGTTTCTAACAATATGAAAGAGGCAAGTCGATTAAATTTGCATTAGCTATAAAATAATGAATGTTACGACGTGAAAAACAACATAATTTAGCAGGCTTGTTCTTTTTGTTAAGAAACGTCTTTGTGCGGGGGGCCTTATTTTAAAAGTTTAAAAAAATATTCTGAAGACTTTTTTAAAAAACTCTGAAAAAAATCTTTTGAAGACTTTTATAATATTTTTTAAACGTTGACTGTTTTGCTCAAGGTCATTACAATAACAGTTATTTACAGGCTCGGATTTAATTGGTACCGTTTTTTAAAGATATTAAATACATTATGGTTCTGTTAGCTAGTTGGTGACTATAAAACGGAAATCTAATTTTATTTTTAGACTGATTCGAAAAATGACAAACGTATGGCATCACATAATGTAACAGCTTTCAATATGGAGCAAACACTTCGAAGTACAGATAATATTTCCAAATTGGGATCTTTAAATCGAAATGAAAATAATATATATGTGTGTTCTACAAATGTTCAAAAAGGGGATAAGGAAAATATTCCCCCAGGTAATGCTGACTTTACTTCAGAGAATGCTATAGGCAGTACGAAGATGGTTTCTCCAATTTCAAAAGGATATAAATTTCAGGAACATGCAAAAGTTACTGAAGCATGCGTACAATTCAACGAAAAATCACATTTATTTCCACTCCAAAGTGAGTCTGATAATAGCGCAAATTCAGAACATGGTGTTAGGATCTTTTCACAGCCAATGCTGCAGCGAGAATTGCAGGAAGATAAACGCGAAGTATTAATGGAGATCTCAATTCAGAATCAAGAGTTAGAGCAATTAATTCCACAAAGTTTGGTAGCCAATAAATCTATAAACGTTCAACAGAATGCCGAGTTTGAATACAGTCAATCAAGATTAAACTTGGATCTTGATATAACCAAAACTTCAAAGGGGAAGCATTGCAAAACTATTATTTTTGGTGGAAAGGAGTTATCTGAATCGGTCATTGCAGATACAAGTCAGATACAGAATCAGGTGGCTGCCAATAATGGAAACACAGTTTTGTTTGGACTTCCTAAAGCATACAGCGAATTGAATGTTACGACGGGAGATGGGAACACCAAAGGTACGAATTAAGAAAATATTGAATAGTCTTTTTAAGCTTGAAAAGACATATGATCTTATTTAATATTAACTTCTGTGGACTGGCTAACTATGAGAAAAATCAGAATCCGTGAAGCACTTTAGCTCCATTTGCTTTGAAAACATTTGTTATTATTTGATAGCTGCTTACAACAAATGAATTATTATTTTGCTGAGCATATTATGTGCAATAATATGAAAATGAGCTGTATGTATTAATATATTAATAATATTAAATGTATATTATTAATATATAAACTTTAACGCTTTATGCATAAATTTTACCGATAAATTGAATTTTTTAACGTTTCAATTTCAGATTTCAGCAAGCATAAAGAGCAGCAGCCACAATGTTTGTCTGAAGCAGATCAAAAAGGAAGCGTTCCAAAAGTTGTTGTGGTAAGGAAGCATTGTACTCCAAACCAGAGACGGGAAACAATTAAAAAAATGGAATTCGAAAGGTTTCAACGATATCACAGTGAAGAAGAAAAAGTAAATAAACATGATCTCGAATTAATTTGCTGTAGGAATAACAAGGAACTTTTATGTCTCACTTCAGTCGACACTGAATCTCAGCTCAACATGTCATCACTCCTGTTTTCTCCACAATATGGCAGTAAAAGCAACTTTAATTTTAGACAATTGAACGACGAAATAGAGGATGGAAAAATAAAACCGTTTCCAAGTACGAAAGTTCTTTTAAGTGAAGAAAACAATAAAAGTCAGAAACCCCAGGAATTAATTGGTACCAAAGAAACACAAAATGTATTTGAAAAAAAGGAAGCAATTATTTTTGAAACAGAGATTAGATCTGATTTGCAGTTTCCTGTCAATAGAGACGATGATATGCAATTAGATGATACCATCTATCTACTAAAGAAAGATACTGATGTTCTTGCTGTTGATCACTTTAAAGAAAATGACCAAAGTCAGTCGAAGCTAAACAGTCCTGAAAAGACAGAAATTGAATCTCTGAGCTTTAAATTCGAAAATATGATGCAAAATAATGCCACCAATATAAATAGTGGCAGCTCCAAAGTTGCAAAGTTGCGAGAAACGATTTATTATAATACTAACAACGATATGGATGTTGATAGTTCTATGATGACAAATAAAACGAAAGTAGAGCCAATAAATAAAAAACCAAACCAACAACTCGAAAGAAGCCTTCAAGAAGTATCTATTTCTGACATAGATTTCTGTAGCATGACACCGAAAAATAGAGACAAAAATGTCATTACTCATATGACCAAAAATCAGCATTGTAGTGGAAGGGATTCCGATCATGATAGTTCTAAAAGTCCAAGTAAAATTAAATTTGAGAGTCTGCAACCTAAAAGTGGAAATGGTCTGCAAGAGAATTGTAAAGTTCTTGAAGAAGGTTCCGTAAGCAATTCTAAACGAAAAACAGTTTATTACATTAAAGATAATGAGATCGATCTCGACAACTCAATAGAAATGGATCTAGTGGTTGCGCACGATAAGTTTAATGATATAAAAATATCTGAAGAGCGGCAGAAAAGACAGGACTCAGAGGGCAGTCGTAGAACACTACATTTTATAAAAGAAGATATGAAGTTGGATCATTCTTTGTTATCTGACACCGTTAGCAAATGTCATCAAAGTGAACCCCTAAACATAGCAAAACATTCTTTACAAAGACAATTGTCGCTTGTGTCGGACAAGATAGATGGCACTTTTGAAGAGTCCTTTTCATTGCAATTAAATGAAGTACGTCCATCAATAGCACGTGATAATAAAACCATTGTTTATGTGGATAACAATGATATGGTGGACCTTACAGGAAGTAGCAGAAAAGAAGCAAGGCGCATAATTAAGTTGTTTGAAGGAACGCCACATCGTTCCGTTTTAGAATTTGAGCATCTAGAAATGGAAACAAGACGAGATTCAGACTTTGGCGTTCAACATGAAATGCTGGAACCTGATTTAGATACATCCTCGCCAAAGTTAAAAGGAACTAAAAGTTTTAAATATATAAACAGGAATGCAATGATAGAAAATAATCTACCGAGTTTAGATAATCTGGAAATTGCAGACGCTAGGAAAGATATTCAACGTAAAATTATATTTGACAGTAATGAAGAATCGAATTCATCATGCAGTGTTGGCACAAAATGGAGCGATCAACGTAAACTCACCTTATATGACACTGTCGCAATTGGAATCGATGAATCAGGACTGAAGTCTCTGCATATAGAAGAAGTGTCTACTCGAGAAAAATGTAATAAGGAAGAGTCAAAGACTATTTGCTTACTTACACCAGTACTAAATGTAAACTCTAAAAGAACAACATTAAGCTTAACACCTATCCAGCCGGTTGCCAAGAAAAGATTGACACACTTATTTAATAGCTGTCTGGGAAAA
The DNA here is from genome assembly GCA_943737955.2 of Myopa tessellatipennis. Lineage (NCBI taxonomy): Eukaryota > Metazoa > Arthropoda > Insecta > Diptera > Conopidae > Myopa > Myopa tessellatipennis. Next base: position 59,274,782 of record OX031314.1, on the reverse strand, counting down.
TCTTCAATATTAAAAAATGATGACGAAATCTCTAAATCTGTTAACAATATAAAGAATGTTACATTGGACCAGCCTAATGTGAATTTAATTATTGCAGAAGTCACGCAAACACAAAGTGATACATTTAAGCACTACGCTGAAAGTGCGGAAAATTCGTCCGTCAGAAAACATTACGTAAATGATAAAGCAGCCGCATTATCAGACAGATTTATGGAAAGTTGTGCCTCTTGTGTTGGACAGAATGTAGAAAATATATCAAAAGCCTTAACACCCTTATCGGTGGAAGGCTGTAAATTACATAAACAGCAGACCGCGGGAAACGATGTAATAATAAAAACCGATTTTCCAGTTCAATACGATATTGAACTTAACTGTAACACTGAAGATTATAAAAGGTTTCCAGTTCGCTCCTATGTTTCTCATAATACCGAGGGTGTTAAGAAGGACAATTCGATTCAAAACGATTTAACCTTGAATCATTCGTTGGAGTCAATTGCAATACCCCGACATGCTTCAAAACGTAATGATGAACACTTAAACCTTTCCTTGTTTGACTTCAACCAACAGCAAATTCAGCAACAACTTCAATACGAAAAACAGTTCGAATATAATTTGTGTGAATCTCAGATGAAGGCCAAGGAAGATCCAATTACCAAGTCTGTATACCACTTCGCCCAGGGACAAAATTATGTGAATGATTGCAACCTTTCCCAAATGCCAAAACCCACAGCACTGTGTGAAGATACCGCAGTAAACATAGCTAATCTTAAAAAGATTTATGTAGACTTGACTGGTCATAGTCGTTTAAGTTCGGATGATATAGACAAAACTCGATTGAGTTTGGTTGAAACGCTTCTCGATGAGGACGACGAAGAAGTGTTATATGTTGATATAGAACCGGAAGACGCGAATGAACAATCTAAGGACTCTATATCACAACTAGAGCCACAAAAAGTGTCTGTAAGCGTTGCAACTTTGAGTAATGTATCACTTATGTGTCGGAAATGTAAACGTTGTCAGGAAACACTTCTCAATGGGTCCGCGTCAATTGCGGTCGGTTCCTTTGATCTGCCTAAAATATCATCTATTCTTAATTTTGGTATGGACCGGTTGAAACAATTACGTTCTAAACCAACCATTTCGGAAGTTAACGAATACTGGAGGCGTAAGTCTTTAGAGAAGTCGTACCATCTCGATGATGTAAAATTCGCAATATGTCCGGATCAGGAAGAGAATAATTATGATGAAGTCGACAACTTATTATCAGAGTTAAAAAATCGATTGAAAAGGTAATTTCCTCTTAGGTTTATTCTAATTCAGGAATAAATATTTTGTTTATTTAAAGAACTGAAATAGATATTGCAACAAAACGCAGCAAACAAACCAATATTTCACGTGAATCCTTTTACCAACGTTTGGAGATTAAGTTAAGGTACGACTTCGGCTATACAAGTTTTATTTAAGTTCAAGCCTTACTTTCCATCTAGATCCTGTTTATCTAATTGGATATTCGATGACCAGATGGAAGCAAGAAACTTTTATCTATTCACTCACAGAAGAATCGTCACTTGTTCAATATTACTGTTTCTGAGAACTTATAACTTTGGAAGAGACGTAGAAATTAGAGGAATTAAATTACGGTCAAATCGATTTTTAAATAGTAAGTGCTTTATTTATTAATGGGAATATGGTTCTATGGTTCTGGTAAGAAAAATAGTCTGAAATATAAGTCAAATATAAGAAAATAAAAGGCTCTGTAGTTATCACAGTTTTTACGAAAATGTAGTGATTTTAGTTTCGATATAGTAGATCTTATTATTCGTAGTATAATGCCATTTTAAAAGCATTCGTTCGTTTAAGAAAATTGGAAACCATTCCATTACGTGTTGGACTTCCAACTCAGGCTGGAGTTACCCTATGATTTGCATTCTATGTGTCGAAGCAGCGATGAAGATGGTGTATTTGCAATGCTAAAGGAAATCGACAGACTTTGTCTTGAAGTCGACCATTTTTGCCGTTGTTTTTGGAAACTTATATGCAAAGAGAAGGCTACACTGATAAGGTAAGAATATACATATCATATGTATCATGCATGTAAATATAACTCATTATATGATAACCTATGCACAATATTACAGAGTTAACAGCCGTGCAGAAAAAATTTGTAATTACATAAATTTATCTTGTTTTTTATTTCTTTTAGTGGCTCCATTTTTGTGAGAACTTTATTTTTAATATATTGACCTTTTTTAGGGAAGGAAAGTCTGTCTATGTACGAAAAGTTGTGCGGAAATTATTAGATCCTACCGAAGGAGAGTGCTGCCTTATTCAAAAGACCGTATTTATTATTGAAGTAACAAATATCCGAAAAATATGTTTTAAGGATATTACAGAACCTCCTTTACACTTATTCCGAGAAAATATACAAGATTTACCAATTGGGATAGATTTCCTTGCTGTGTTTTTGAAGGATCCTATGTGCTATTTAAAAATGAATGTCTAATCCTATGACATATTGTTAGAGAACTAAAACATTAACAAAACTTATTTTATTTTGGAATAATTGCACTTTTAAACTTATACGACTATTATCTATTTCTACATGTATTATCATAACCTTATATTAAAAAAACTTTTAAAAAAAAAAAAATAGACAATTTTGTTTTTAGTCTATGACATTGAATTTGAAAACGTACGTTTTTGACTTATTTGTATCGATGGTAAACCTAAATTAAAAACCTAAATAATATATAATATTTTTTATTTTTTTATAACCTTTTCAAGTTTTCTTATTTATTTTACAAGAATATTTTCACAGTTTACATAATTCTTAGAGCGATTTAGTTTACTCCATTTCCTTCATTTCGCTGTCACATGCATGACTTACATGACTCATGACTCAGTTTGCCTCAAAAGAGGAACTACCATCGTTACTATCAGGGACTACCTCGAATAAAATATTTTGTATACTTTTTATGCCTTACCCTTTTGTTAGGGGCCACAGATATAATCGAAAGGTTTCCATATCTTTGCGAAGAAAGGAAATGATACCGCGTATATGTTTAAATCGAAGAACCGAAAGATATAGCTATCGTTTAATAGTGCAATAAGTAGTTACTTCCGGGTTGTAGATGAACCCAAAATTGGACACCCACCGTAGGTGTCAATACAAAATATAAATAAAATCGATTTAAAATAAGTTAATAAGTAAGAGGTTTGGTTCCATGACAACAACGAATCTGGTTATTAATAACAATGAAACCTTATTTACTCGTTGCGTGCTGTAGAAGTTTTATCCAATGCACCGAAAATAATTGAATTGTAGATTATTATTTAATAAGTTAATATGATGAAACTGAATTCACCAAATAGTGGCGCATCGTCTGAAACAAGTGAAGCGCAAAGCATAGAGGAAAATACAAGTGAACTTGGTACCTTGGGGACAGTAACATCTCTTGCAAACACAAATTCAAGGTTAGCTATTTTTACAGAAATACTCATTTGAGTTATGCATTATGCACGTACTAAAGCCAATACTAAATTTATCAAAATCAGACTTGTGTGGATTATTCCAAATATACAATTTCTGGTAAATCCATAACGAAATATTTGCTTCATATCTAAAGCATGCAAAAAGCTGCATGTTCCTCAGAAACTAAAACTAAGCTGCAATAATATTAAACTATTTATATTTCGAAAATACATATGTAGTTGTCTGGTAAAGATGTATTTCGAAGTTCTTCTATATTATTGCTTCTTTGAATAACTTCTGTCTGCATTTAAATGTGTTATGAGTTGGAAACAAGAACTATGACCATTGGTGTAAGTTTTACACGAAAATATTTCGAAGCTGGGTAGTTTTCGACATTCTTCTTAGAAGCAGATCATATTTAAAATAATTTCTCAATTATTAGTACCTTAAAAGCTTGGAAAAACATGAAAGGGTCCAGTATCGTCGTCGATACGGATGCAGGCGAATCCAAAAGGCCTCCTTGGCGGGCTGTGAGCGTGTCAACTCTACCTAGACCAGATAAGAACGCAATCTTAAGGGCGAAACTGCTAGACGCATCAAGGTAGGCGCTTCATTATTTAATCCGATTTAACACCATTCTTTCAAGGCGTCTACGTGCCGGAAAGTCTGCGATTGGCGTTCAAACCGAAATGGTGGCTACCAAATTAATGAAGGAAGTAAGTTTGGGTTCACAAATGGATCTAAAGCCGGATCTGAATGACGTTGGGATATTGACTGATGGCTTCTACACAAGGAAGAAAAAAGGGTCAGGAGAGTGTAAGTTACCATCACAAACTTAAACAAGCACAGTCAATCTAAGAGAAAGATCATATGGAAATACTTATAGTTATTTTAACCTGCTCTGTTTCACAAACGACTGAGGACATTCCAGTAAGAAATGCTTCTACCCAAACATTATTGCCTAAAGTACCAGGCGATGCCTTCATTGAAGCATATTTTAAGCAGAATCTAGATATGCTAAACCTAGGGGATTTCACTCTTGGAGAGCAAAAATTGTTACAACAAATACAAGGCATCCGTGAGTCAAAGCGGCTCCGATCCATATCTGTGCACAATCCGATGGTTTATTTGTCGCCTGAGGACTCTCTTCCAGTAGTGGATACCGATATATTAGAAACAGAAAGAACATGTCCAAGTTCATCCTCGAAGCCAACATATTCGTCGTGGCACTTTGATTCTGATGATGAGCATGAGTTAAGCACTCATCCGCCATACAAAACTACTAGACGAGCGCGTCCAAGGTTCCGCTTTACAAAAGCTGGTTTGGATAGTAAACCACTATATACTAGGTGGGTACCAAACGGTCAGGGCGAAACCCCTCAAAACTGTCGAGCTATCAATATAGACCCATTCATATTAAATGCAATCGATGAACTCATTCTTGAGTCGAATAACTTGGTGGACTTCATTGAAGACTTCGATGCGAGAAATCAGATCGCGCCATATCAGCTTCCGACGCCAATATTTCCATCGGATTATTGGCTTTCTATCATGGACAAACAGGAGAAAGATTTGGCTAAAAAAATTAGCACTTTAAAATATATAAATATGCGAAAAGTTAACAAATTTGATTGATTGAGGCGCTTAGGATACTCGTGCTTCAAGTAACAAGTATTTACTTGTTTATTGAATTTACTATTTATAAGTATTTACATATTATTTAAATTTAGGTAGATTTATCTATTATAATAAAATATAAACAAATTCAAATTAAAAAGTATTTATTTCGAAAACATGGTGCTACCTCGGTTAACGCAAACCTCGATTAAAACAACACTTCACTTATTTACATTGTTGACTTAGTTAACGCAACTTAAAAAAAAAGATATAGACATATCTAATCTAACTAACGCCAGCGGCTCTTGTTTAGTAAAACAAGAATAATAACATCTACTACACCAAAGCTGATTTCATCAACGCATTCAAAGCGAAAAAAGAGTTTCCAGTCTTCTAATGTTTGGCCTAGCAATCGACGTTGAGAGTTGTGTTCATCCAGAGAAGATGAACTTCTGCGAAGCCAAACAATATGATTGTTTTCGGCCAGGACAAACTTCTCTGAACAGTATGAAACGTCAACTAATATTTATTTGTAAAGAATGCTATTTGCTTCTTATGTATAATCACAATACTAAACAAAATTTTGAGAGAGCAGAAATGGTTCATCGAGGACAACAACATTCGCAGTGTAATATCCGCATTATAATATAATTATAGATTGGGGCCGTTGAGACGGAAAAAAATTTTTTCTCGATTCAGTTGTGATTTTTGCAACTGCCTGGCTTTCTATTAGTAGCAACCGAGGTCGCACTGTCTTACATTTATAACAGAATACTCGTTTACATCTCCATACATACATATGTATGTATGTACGGATGTATGCATTGAAACCCTACTGAAAAATAGTATTTAAAAGAGAAAAAAAACATCAGTATGATTTGAGATAGTACTATAACTATAAGAAAGATGGATTAGTTATTAATGGTTCATGAGAACGACCATCTTTTTAAGACGTATGCACAGATTTTGATCTCATTCGAAGTTGAATATAAGCGAATTAATTTCCAGGGTTTAAAGAATATTCTTTTAGGTTATGAATATTAAGTGTTAATAATATATTTATTAAATTAAGCAAAATAATTTTGAAATTCGTTTTAGTGATTATTTTTGGAAGTCTTCTTAGGCAGTAATTTCATCAGAATATTTGTGGTTGTTTTACTATCCACAGGACATGATGTGTACACATCTTCACATGGCTTACTATTAATCTGTTTTCCAAGTTCGAGAGCCTCCTTGATGGCAGTTCCAACCAACAAGTAATCGACCAATGAGTTTCTGTGAAAAATTCAAAAAATATAGCAAAAAGTGTCAAACACAAATTATAGTAGATAAGATAATGTTAGATTTTAAGAATGACCATTTTTTAAGTGTCAATGTATTCCTAAATCTATATTCTGAAATGCTGTACTAGTTTGAGTTATAATTGTTATATACAATAAGTTACACATTAAAACTGTCCTTTTCTTCAAAATAAAATTGCCTTCCGGGGAATAAAGTGTTTACAATTTGTAGTGCGTAACCAGAAAGCGAATTGATCTTAAGCTTAGAAATAAGTAGATGAAACTTACTCAGATAACATGTGAATGAATTCGTCCATTTGATCGAATGCTCCGTTTTTCATGTTGTACTCCGTCGAACGCACGTAGCTGCACACAGCGCGCTGCATACAACTTGTGGTGTCGATGTTGTTTTGTCCCAGAATATCGTCAATTTTGTTCATCATGCTCGCCAGTGATGATAGATCATTATCACCTATTTGAAAAAATTTTACATCATGTAAAACAAAACAAGTGAATCGAAAAAACAGGTAGAAAAGCATAAAATTCATCATTAATCATTACTTCTTCCGTAGCCGGTGTAGCCACCATGGAAAACTTGTAGTAATTTCGGTATAATAATAATGGCCCCGATTCCTACCAGAGTACCTAAAACCACACCGCCGAGATCCAACTTGATGGGATTGTAAGCCGAGAGACCAGTTCCGGCAGGATATCCCTGCAACAAGCAGTTTTGTTTACTGAATGGGTTTTCTGTACCATTAAATATTAGGTGAATTACATACGTTAAGGGTCCCATAACCAGTTGTATAACCGAGCCGCTCTAATCGATCCTTTGTCGAGGCTGTTTCCGGCTCCGCTTGCTCCGTTTTATTGTCTTTGTAATATGAGCGACGCCACTGATCGTTGTCTGAATACGAACTGAAAGAAATGTAGAAAAAAGATCTGAAGGTAGAATGTGGTTCTATGTGATCCGAGCATTTACAAATAAAAGTTACATTATCACTGTTTAGGTTGTGAAACATGTCTATAAGGGAATACATATGTATATATTGCTACGATCTTTTTTTTTATTTCGACACAGGTCTTTAACAACCGATCCAGGTGTTATGGTACCTGGACGTGGAGTTCACTAACAACTCACTTAGGGTTTCCTCCATATTTTGCTACTGCACACGAAAAATGGAACTCGCCAACCACCACTAAAAGACACGTCCACCAAATATAATTCGTATCCATTATTTTGCGTATGGGCTCGAAGCTCTGTTACGTTTATTGCTCCAACTCAAGAGTCCAACTCAGATTGACGTCAGTTCGGCAGACATAAAAACTTTTATACTGTCAACGTGTCCATGCTTGACTTCATAACAGCAATTTGTACCAGCAACTATTCGTAACCAAGAAACTAAAACAATTACATAGGTAAAGTAACAGCAGGAGGCATTCTACCAAGACGTGTGTTAAAAATTGTCAACATCTATTAAGTTAAACAATTTACTTCAGTTCGCAATGAATTAAAGCCAAAATAATGCTGGAGGAATGTCATTAAAATCATTAAATTTAAAAGTTACAGCGTTCAATTACCTAATATTTAGATCTTACGTATTTAAGCGGTTAAAATTACGAAAGCAGATTTTAGGCTTCGTTTTAGCCTGCTTCTGCCTGCCGTGCATGTGTGACGTCGACGACGTCATGTTGCACTCCTTCACCAGCAGTCGACAGTTGTCAACATTATCAAAAGATAATTTGTGGTGTAGTAGTTAGACGCGCTGCTCAAAAGCAGAGAGTGGAACCGACCGATTAGGTAATTTCTCTATCCAGAGGTACTATAAATACGAAGCAAAGTGCTTCTTCAGTTGAATTTTGGTTGAATTATTTGGATAACTTTAGGGCTAATAATTTGATTCAGAAAAGTCGGTGTGCTTCTGTATTATTATTACACCAATATGTTTTAGTTTTATACTAACAATTTTTTGATATTTGCTTATAACCTCTTTGATGTACATATGTATGTCCAAAATTAATGCTAAGCAATCAACCTCAGAGATTTATGGATTACTGTTTCATTACGTTTTCCAAATTGGCTCGACCTATTAATAACTTAAACTTATCTATCTTAACATCTATCTTGATAATGAAACATTTAAAAAATCATTTGGTAATAAAATTCATCCCGGTAAAGAGATAATTTTTATTTAAGTTTTACTTTTGCTTTCGTTGCATTTAGCTCTTTACCTTTTACAAAAGTAATTTCTGGACTATACTAATAAGTAATTTCTAGACTATATGGCGAACTGTAGAAGCTATATTTAGATATATGTACATATGTAAATGTGACTTCCAGTATATATACATATGTACACGTTACTGATGGATTAACATTGATTGGAAATCAGAAAGATTCATACAGAGGCTGCAATAAACAACTTCTATAGCTACGTCTATATAATTCTGAATTCATAATAGCCTGGGGTTTGTTTGCAATTTAAAATGAAATTAACGTTGTAAAAATCTACATACATATCTTGGAAAATTTCAATCTAAATTTAAATGTCATTTTCGAATACAAAATTTTACAAAATTTATACATATACAGATCCAATAAAATGTAATTTCATAAAAAAATGGTATTTGAATTAACATCAAACTGCAAGAATAGACCTCCATCCAGGTGGGCCATTGTGAATTCCATTTGAACAGATTGCGTTAATGCATGTTTAATCCAATCCAATAGCTCATCGAGTTGCACCGAATATATTAATGAAGCTACATGTGGGTTCAACAATTGCCGTCAATGTTGCATTAACTCTGCCATTAATGACCACACCTATGCGGTCTTGAAGAAAATCTGTCGTAAGATCATCAGGGGTTTCGAGCGTCAGAAGTGTCGTGAGAAATACACCGTATTCGGTGGTGGCAATAGTGTAAATGTGAGAATTCATCGATCCTCTTCTAATAATGGTGGTATGTATGTAAATGCAGTATGGTAACTTCTAAAGAAAGGACTCATGGCCTTTTATACTTGTCTTATCAGCGCCAGGGGATTCAAATAATGTAACTAGAGGACGCCAGAGGCTTTCTGGTCAGCAAGGCAAAGAAGGCAACAGAGATGAGTTTGGCGCAATTAATAGAAAACGAGATGGTGGTACATCGTCTAAGAATAAAACACGTGGTGATAATGACGGTGATAATGTAAGTAAATATGGGGATCAAGCGAAGGGTAGTAAAAGTGGGAAGACGAAAAGCGGACAGGCCGTCGATGATGAACTTACCAGTAAGTCAAGAAAGTCTAAAACAGGAGGAAAATCACAGCAAGGTGAAGAGGATACCAGGTCGAAGCTTATTAACGAAAAACGAAAATCAATAAAAAGTGGACATGACACTGCTGTGGATAAAAACAAAAATAACAATGATTATGACAAAAGAAACAAGACCGAAGGCGATGACCCGAATAGAAGAACTAGGATACAAGGCAATGACTCGAATAAAAACACTACGATCGATGGTTCTGACCCGAATAGAAGAACTAGGATACAAGGTAATGACTCGAATAAAAATACTACGGTCGATGGTTATGACCCGAATAGAAGAATTGAACCAGGTGATGTGCCAATCATTGCTAATCTTCGTCTAAAAGTGCGTAACGGTGAAAGAGTAGGGCTAGATGGATCGGAAACTAGGAACGGCATGGGCTCTTGGGAGGGTGAATCGAGTAAATCAAGAAAGAAGCGAAATTCACAACAAGGAACTGGAAAGAGGAGAAAGTCGGAGAGTTCTCGGGGAAGAGGCAAGTCCCAGTCCAACATTAAAGGCGGCGGCAGGGTTCGAGATTCTGCATCGAAGCTAACCCGGGCTGATGAAGCACGTCCCTGCGATTACCTGCGTGCCAACATGGAGCAACGGGACATCCTTAGGCAATGGTATGTACTTTCGCGCTACGTATCCAGAATTTCGTGTTTCAAAACCTCTGTTCCTACAGCAACCAAAGCGTCTGCACGCTCAGAAAATCATGTAGTGAGCTCATCCGACCATGCTGTCAACAACCAATCTCGTGTCTTTGTGCAAATTTGTGTACCACTTCCACATGCTAATTTTTCGATTATGTTTTCAATCTCTATGTTAATAATGTAAAACAAATACCCGAATAAATTGAAAGTGCTGAAAACTAACAAAGATTTTTACTTACCTCTTCAGAAAATGTTAGTCAGCAGATACATTGAAAAAAAGTTGAATCGTCTTGAGGATGGTGTTGAGAATAGATCGCTCTGTACATATTATGTATGTATGAACATATGTATATACTGCATTCAGATTCCTTAAAATTTTCTTCAATTTGCCAGCATTGGACGTTTTCAGATTTTATTGTTGTATTAATACAGTATTTGAGTGGACCTTGAGAACATTTTACAAGGTTTTTCAACTTGTAGTAAAAATGTGTTGACATTTTTAAATGCGTCTGACCTTCACCATGGATATATATCCCAGTGGGAAAACCATAATGCATGCGTTTCGTAATCGAAGTTGTCTTCACTGAACAGTAATTGAAGAAAGTATGCATTACCAGAGAAGCGAAGTGGTAATGTTACTGTATTTTTTAATAAATATGTGTGCAACATGGTCTATTTACTCGTATAAACCCTAACGGTTTTCTTTCGTCAAGAAGCAAAGAATAAATCACATTGTTTTGAACAGGGAAAAAGACAAGAGGCTTAACACGCAAGTGGAAAATAATATTCTTTTAATGCGAATCGCGTCACCTAATGACAAATCATATCTTTCCCGATTACAACCGACGCGGCAATAAATCGAAAAATGTGTGAAAATGAAGACCATTACGTCAAGAATTTTTTAATAATGATATGATTCATGATCCAATGGTTATTTTCTTCTAATTTATTTAAACATTCAATCCATTTCTTTGTAAATTATTCAATTATTCGAAAAATAATGAAGTAGTACAAAATTGTCGTTGGAGTATAAGTATGACGGCGTGAAGGGTAAGAAAGCATTAAAGATGTAAAAAAATTTAAAAAGATTTTTTTTGGTAAAGTCCTACAAATTTTTTAGATTAGATTATTTAACTTCATTTGTTATTTCTTGCAGACTGCTCCGGGTGAGTTCCGGTTGAACTCCGGTTGACGGGTTCACGCACGAAGAGTATATGAAAGAAATTAAATTAGCAATTAAGAAAAAGAAGAAAATGCAAAAGAAGCCTGCATTGTCCGGAAAAATGTTACGAAACTTTTACTTTAATACTTTTAATAAATTTTCGTACAAAATACTTTTAATTAAAATAATACTGAATAAAATACTTTGGGTTTTAATAAAGAAACATGTATTAACTTTTACTAATGAAGACATGCACCAATTTTCTATCCTGGGTAATTAAAGAAAGACGCCTCTTCAAACGAAAATGGAATGCATTACATCATGATTTATTATGGAGTCTATCTAGTAATGTATGTATTTCGCATATACATTACTTTTCAATGACATCGTCTTGTAAAGAAGAATCCATTCTTAAATGCATAGTATATAAGGGTTGTACATTACCAGATCGTTTACAACACATTACCTTTTCCCACTGGGTATCTTTCCGGCCACACATACATATGTACATATTTTCTTATATTGCGCATTTGCTGACACCGCTTATCATATGTCATTGCTGTTATTTTTAGCATTGTATTAATTTATTCGTATTCACAAGCAGACATTGTAAAAATTATTTGGAAATTAAAAAAACAATGTTTTGGAATTGCATGGTTCTTTTTGATGTTTTGTTGATTTAAAAAAACAAGGCTAAAATACATACAAGTTGTAGATAGTTTGAGGAAGACTTTATTGTATGAGTTATTGTCTTTAATATGCATTTTTTATACCCCACACCTAAAGGTTTAAGGATATGTTCACTTTGTCCCGAAATGTGTAACGCATAGAAATAGAGACGATAGGTATGGAAAAGTATATATACCTCTTGATCAGCGTCAACTCCTGAGTCCTGTCTGTCTGTTGAAATCACGATCACAGGAGATTCAAGTACGTGTAGTAATCACTTCCATTAGTAGCCGTGGCCCAACGCCCACTCTTAGTTTATGAGTATAATTAGGAAAACGCATTCTAAAATGTAAAATTTAGGTTGGGTGAAGGTTTTAAAGAGTATGTAATGTATTGTGTTTAATAAAATAGGTCATGTAATAGGAAGGATGTTCCAGACAACCAAAACTAAAAAAAATATTGTTATCTGATTCTATATGATGTGATCTTTATTTAATAAAAACTTTAATCTAAAAAACTAAAAAACTAAAATCTTTATTTTAAAACAGGAACATTGGCGATATACGAGATAGATGTATAGTATAAGAATAGAGTTAGGTTTATAATAATAATTACCTTCAGTAATCATTGATACAAACATTCATATATACGAATATATTTAGTGCGATGGAGCATAAAATATTTAATACGCGTATTTGTATTTAAAGTATTGTATATTAAATACGAAAAATAAATTGCCAAATGTAAACAGCAAAAAGTTCTAAACTCATGACTTCGACGATTGGACGATTCTCGATTCCGTATACTAGGTACATGTGTGTACCATAGATATAGCAAAGCATGGAGCATTCATTCAAACATGGATAAAAGTAGACACTCGTACACGTTAGCCGTTAAGTATAGCCAGTAGATTTTCACACTTTTCACACATTTCCACACGAAAAGAAAACTTAGCGAAGTTTTGGTGGTATTGGTGATTCCAAAAATAATTCGGCACTGAGAGAGGCGCGCGCCAACTTTCACAGAGGAAATCTTAAATACACATCAAAATCGACCGATTCGGGGAGCTCAGAAGATAGAAGATCTCGAACGGGCGTTGAGTGAACACAGAACGAGTAAAGCACCGAATCCTCGAAAACTCAAGTGAATTCCCAACGGAATAAATATAAATTCTCTATTTCGCAACGAAAAACCAGCTAATTAGTTCGATCGAAAATGGTTTACGAAAGTGGATTCTCTACTCGCAGGACCTACTCTACAAGGCCGATCGTTTCATCGTATACCGTCTCGGTAAGCGTCTCCCTCAATTACACCAGTAATCATAGGACTACGAACCTCCAAGAAGAGACTGTGTATCCCTAAATAGCATTATTATACAGTGTAGTGTGGTTTCCATGGTGAAAATTGTGCTTCCAATAATATTTGCAAGCAGCTCATTTCTGTGTACATTTGAAATTCAAGACAAATCGTGTAACTCACGACGCATTCGGCATTAGATTTTTAAATAACACTGTTTTCTTAAATTAAAATTCGTGTCTACTCTAGAAGAGACAGAACCGTGTGCAGAATATTGGACATTCTTACAGCTGCACATCTTCGTGCGATTTGCAAATATTTGGAACGATTTTTTCCATGTAATTTCTAGCTATTTAGTTTTTAGAATTAGAACCGAAGTGCTTTTGCTCCATATGCTCAATGTTTTTAAAATATGAATTTAAAGCATTTTAAATGTATCATAACGTTCGAGTAGTTACCAGCAACTAAAGGATAGCGTAAGGATGAGAGCAAAAATTAAATTTCCGTTATAAGACACAATCGGACAAACGTTAAAATTATTATTTGACTTCCGGAGAAATTGAAACACGTTTGAAGAACAAGTTTCTTAGCCCCAAATGTAACTGTTACATCGTGATGATATGAATGAATATCGCATTTTCACAAACAAGTATGAGGTTGTGATTGTAATCAAAATTTTCGTAGTACATTGCTATATGTGTATGCATAGTTAAAGGTTGTTAAAACTGTAAGGTTGGTAACTAAATGTTCAATGCTTCACCGATGTACTTTGTTAAATGCACCAAGTAGGAGGATTAAAAATGGTATACTATGAGATTTAGAAATTCTTAAGTTGGCAAAAATACTCTGATGAACGGTGATATCCTGCGTGAGTTTTGTATCCTCGATGAGTAGATGGTTTATAAATGGACCGAATGATATTATATACGATTTCAGTAGGCGTTCTGAAAAATGTGTGAAACGATTTTATAAAGTTCGAAATGGTTTTCAATTTTATTATACAAATTAAAATATTATAGTTTTCGCGCATTGTCGGTGTCGTGTTGCCAAAGTATGTCAAGGTTAAAAATACATTTTAGAATCATTCGTAAAATTATGAACCAGCCATGGAAATCGGCGAAGTTCTCAAAATAGACATTAATCGTGTACATTTGAATGCGAAACCGTGTACATTTAAACGAAAATAGCTCATAAAACATGAACGATTTGTGAGATACTCATGCATGTGCCCATGTATGTCTACATGTACATACATATGCATGAACAGATATTTCCACTCCACTCAAACGAAATGCTGTAATAATTTAAAAATAATCAGGCTTGAGTTTCGTTCAGCTGGTTGCGTAATTTGTTTCTAATGCCTTCTTTAAGGCAAATTGTTTCGTTTCCGTGGTTTGCGGAGGAAGAAAATTCGAATATTATCTCTGGTATAAACAGATGCAAAACCCTTTTCCGGTGCAACATCGATGTCTAATAAATGGCAGTGTTTTTGTTGTCATTGCGGTTGTATTCGTTCAGGTTTTCATGGATGACTCGGACATCTAATTTAAGAACGGAGCGCTCCGCTGCACTCGAGCAATAGATAAACATTATTCAATTATTCAGACCTGCATTTACACTGAGTACACGAACCTAATGACTAATCGAAACGAATAAAAAGCTTCGAGCTGCGTCATCCCAATCAATGTCCATTCAATGTATGTGTCCACCAACAACCAAAAGCTCAATTAATTTCTTATTGTAAACTAATGCCAAAAACTGTTCAGTCTCTCTTCATCCTTCGAAGCTACACCAGGCTGCAATCGCAAAACTGCGTTTTCTGAAGAATGAGAAATTTTTAGTTGTCTCGCTTTTTTGGATTCTGCTCGATATATTCAAAATTATACTTTTAGCCAGATACTTTAACTTCGCATATATTTTTGAGGTCAGAAACGAATTATTTCATCCTCGTGATCTTTTGAAAGCTCATGCCGTAGGTGCTTCATACCTCATATAATCTGAATATTTAACCAGAAGGAGTGTTAACTTCGGCCTGTCCGAATTTTATATACCCTACTGTAGGGTATACAACATTTGTAGGGTATATTTTTATATACCCGAATGTAGGATAATTTTATCGTTGACTTCTAATAATTTGACGAACCATCGTTATCCGTTACATCACTGGTCTGATTTTTTCCATTTCAATCCCAATGAGTTTCTGATGATATTCGTGGCAAATTTGATGAAGATATCTCTCTTTGGACAGACAGACAAACGGACGGACGGGGCTAAATCGACTCAGCAGGAGGCGGATCAAGAATATATGTATATACTTTTGTGTACCTGCCATGCCTCCTTTAATGCGTTACAAACTCAAGCACAAAGTGAATGTACTCTTATCACTTCGTGTGTAGGGTATCAAAATGGCACTTAGAGTGTTATGTTATTAAGCTTTTGCAGAACTTTAATCCTACTTTATTAAACACTGCACATCATGTAGAGGCCTAACTATTCCAATACTTACCACCACACTGCGCGCAATTACGAAAGCTAACCTAACTCAGTCTCATGCACTGCCATTACTCACAACACCACCTGTAAAGTAACCCTACTAAAGGATCTCTGTTTAACATCCCATGTAAATAGTGCCAGTGCTGCTCCTATGTAGTATATCCGCAGTTTGAGGTCATACTTTTTGTTACCACGCTGAATTGCAGGTGACGGTTAACCTAATTTGTTTGGCTTCAAACTTTATTAGTACTTTAATTAGTTTTTAGAAAATTTATAAATATGATTGAAAGTTATCTTAACCAACCCATTGTGTGGGACTTGCAGAGTAAAAAGCCGATCGACTGGGAGAAATGCCCCTTCGTGCCACGTCCCACACTGATAGCCGATCCAGTGACAGCCTTTGGTCGAAGTGGTCGAGCTGAGATCCGTAAGAGTTCGATACTTAACCCCATCAACAGGGCCGCCATCAGACCTTGTTACACAGTGCTAAACGAACCGATCAAGCCGTACGTGCCGGCCCGCGACCAAAATCGCGAACGTATCTTGGGCATGGTGTACCAATATATTGACACTGTCCAGGCTGGCGGCAATACAGCGGCGAGGACTGCGCGCAACAACATGGATACTGTTTTGCCAAAATTGCACCACGCCGCAAGCGCTTCTGTCAGTCGTTCGCCTTATGGAAATGCACACTCGGGCTCTGCGGCGATCTATGGGGACCAAGTCAAGCGAGAGGTCCTTGTTGACGAGCGCTCGGGTGCCACTGTGACCAGATATTACTGCTAAGCTATTATAAGGCACTTGTTACATTGAAACCTACGAAAATAATTTTTATCTATAAAAACGAATTATGTAATACTCACTCTTTGTTCTCTCATCTTATGTTTTCGTTGCTTATATATTGATTGTATTCAGTTAGCTCTCATTTCATTAAATATCTGCTTTACCAGCATTCTAGGATTTGAAACATCTAACGAAGACCCGATGATTTTCTCTAAATTTTGTAAATCCTTTTTATTATATTTTACAAAATGGAATTTCAGTTAAAGACATTTGTAGAAATAATATAAAAACTTTGTTTGCAACAATGCTACTTCAAACCTGTTTCGATTTCCGTCCTTATTATGATACGATTTGACCGAAAACGTTACTTAAAGATTTATCTGCTGTATGTAATAATAAGTGTAGTCTGAATGCATCAAATTGGCTCATTTATTCTTCGATTTCTATATGTGGTACCTACTCGTATATAACGTTAAGTATTTTGATTACTATTAATGTTTATAATCTTCTGGCGACTCTATTCTAACGTTTGAAATACTTAAACAAATTCGCAGACCCCACGATTGGACCTCTGCACTGAGAGACCTGGCCAACACCGTAGCCACGGCTCATCCGATTATTCGTACTCCTACAAATCGAACATCGAAAAGTCATCGTACGACTCGAGCAATCCTTATGCCAGGCCAGAGCGCTCGAGCTATTCCTCTAACGTCGAGTCGAGTTCTCGCAGTGGTGGCCCTGGCGGCTCCTACAACTACAGCACCGAAAGGGCCAGCACCACTGGGTCTGGTCCTGGCGGCTACAGCTACTCTTCGACGACTACCGGAAACTTGCCCGGCGGCACCAGATATCGTCACTTCTCATACCGCGTCTAGACCACGCTCTTGCACACATCCATACATTAGTGTACCGTACATTAATGAATGCACAATAAAATAATGCTACAATATTCTCTTAACCACATCGATTAAACGCAATTTGCAACTAACAACAACCTGTTTATGTATATAACAACAAAATCGTAGCCGAATGAATACCCGTCGAGTGTAAACTACTCCTGAACTACCGAAGCTTGGGTTTTCATGCTGCTAAATAAAAAAATTTGAATTCTTTTATACTTTGAATTTGTTAACCTCTTAGAGTAGTAAAATATACGAACTGTTAATATGATTAAAAACAGAGAAATGTACAGTTTTATAATTTTCATTTTAACTAATTTGTGATATTATAATGTAATGAGAATACATTTTGAACAAATAAATTAATGCTTGTTTTTGCAGTAACTGCGAATCAAAATCTTTCAATTGATCAATTTATTACGAAGTGTAGGGATAGATTCTGAAAATGCGATATCCATGCTAAAAATGTTTTGAATTTTGAATTTTTTGTACTGGCGACATTGTACTGGCGTAGCATTGTATATTAAATGCGTATTAGTACAGAAAATACTTGAGTCTACTATTAAATGAGCGTATGTTTGAATCACGCCTTAGTAAGACCTTTTTCCCTACTTGTTTGTTTGTGTTCTTTTAGTTTGGTTATTTTAGCAATTTAAGCAAACTAAAGCAAAGGTTGAATCGTCTTGGTAAGTAAAACGGGATCACACATCATCGGAAATAGCATTAAGACATCAGCAGTTTACGATAAAGCACTGAATTTGAACCTTTCAAGAACTCGTAGCTAGGCGTTCAAAATGTATGTATTAATATGCACTGAAATTAATAATAGAGTCCTATTACAATACATACATATGTATAGCTTCGTGTACATTTTAGAGAGAACAAAATTTGTGTAAGTATCAATTGAGAAAACAAATAGTTACAACATTTTTCATTACTATAAATATATGGTAGATAGTAATGTATTTAATCCATTCTTTATTCTTATCATATAAAATTACGTGTGAAACTGAAAAAATTTCAAATGACATTAATTTTCTTTCATTTTTTATCTTTCAGTATCCTTCAGTTGAGAGAGTTTCACGCGTAAGTATAACTTCTGAAATAAGATTATGTCATTTTCATTTGTAGAACATTTGGTAACTGACTTAATTTCTTCCACTTGTTGAAATTGGTTTTAATAGTTCTTTAATTCATTTCAAATCTTCACTGTCCTTCACTCTTCCACTATTAATGTTTCATTGAATGTACTCATATGTAATAAGTTAATATACACATTTAAATTTAGGTATGTAGAAAGCAGAGGAATGAAGTCGTTGACAAATATGGGAAATAGGAAGTGTTTGCATCCGTACCCTAAAAAGTGGTTGCGGATCAAGAGAAGAAGTTGTGGGAAGGGGGTGTTTGTAACATAACACCATAATATCAGAAAGAAAGAAAGTCTGTGGTTTTCGGGAATTCTTCTAATTCTGTATTTCTACATTTGGTTTGGTTATTGTTAGTCTCTTCCTTTTTATACCCTGGATAAGAGTATATTCAGGGCGGGTGTGGAAAAGTATATCTATTCTTTATCAGCGTAACCTGAGTCGATTTTGCCCTGACCGGTCGTTTGTCTATCTGTGCAAATTACGATTACAGGAGAACGAAGAGGAATCCTAATGAAATTTGGCAGGAATGTTCTCTCTCATATTCGCTCTTTGATATTGAAAATGGAGAAAATCGGCCGAGTGTCGCAAACGTTTTTCATTTCAAGCAATGAGCTACAAAAAATATTTGTACATTCAAGACTCAGTTTAATACTTTCATATTTAATATGTTGCCAAGGATGTTGTATAGATTTGCTCTGGTCGTAAGTTACGCAGGCAAAATAAATAATAATATAAATAATATTGCATCATGTATCAATATTTATATGAGCCATTCACTATCTGTGCAGTGAACGGCTCATATATGCATCCAAATGCGAATTTTAGAATCCTGCGATTTAACGACTTCAATCCGATCTTCTACGATAAAGGTAACATTCCATTAAAATAAAAGCCTAACTTATACAGGTCTACAAAACGAGCTTTCCAATCTACTCGTCCTACTCGATTCCATTCGTTAGCCACAAGCGTATTGTTTCGGGAACGCGTGTTGTTACTTCGCCTGTACGAGTCGTAACCTCGCCCACTCGCATTGTGGCACGAGTCTTCTCTTCGCCGTCACCAGTGCGCTATACGACTCGGGTCATTTCTTCACCGGAACGCACCATTTCGTACTCCTACACACCGTCGTCCTACTACTTGCCATCGTCCTACTACGTGCCATCGTCCTATGTATCATCGACTTATGTGCCATCGACTTACGTGCCATCCTCTGTGTATTCACCAATTTCTCGCATGTACACTCGGTCGTTGAGTCCGGTGAGGATATCTGCGTCACCAGTTCGTAGTCCCTCTTACCTGAAGAGAATACCACCCGGCTACGGAGAGCGGGCTTTGACCAACTACCTCAGCACCGAACCCTTTACTGTGAGTTTCGAATGTGGTGGCTAACTTTTTGATGTAGTGTCTAAAAGTTGTATTCCAAATTGTATTTTTTTACCTATAGCTTTGTAATTGTAAACCTATTTTTCATTGATTTCTAATTTTCGTAGACCTTCTCAGAGGAAGCGAATAGGATTCGTCACAGGGCGCAATCATTGGTGCGAGAGCTACATACACCGGTTATTCGACGTGCGCGCAGTGTCACTCCCTTCCCAGTCTCTGGGTACGTTGTTTGGTTATTAGTGTTCATTAGACTATATTGGCTTTCGCAGATACACTTACGAGCCAGTCTCCCAGTTAGCATTCGATGCCTATATTGCGAGGATAACTAATCCAGCTCGACATGTGGCCAGGGATATTCACAATATGTCGTACTATCCCGAAATAGCACACAAATATGTGGGTAAGTAAATCTTACTAATAATGTAGGAAAGTGCTGTATATTGATTGTAGTACCAGGTCCAAGTTTATCGAGTGCGAAGTTAAACAATTTGTCAACTTCCCAAATCCATTTATTTTTACTTCTTAAATTGGCTTAATTAAACACTTGTAATCTCAATCTGCTAATCAAATATTAAGGCAAAAGTCATCTTGCGTCGGTAAGGATTTGTGGAGATAGAGCCTATAATGTTAGGAGGCCAATGTGTGATTCGGAAAAAGTCCGAACCGACATTAATCTCAAGTCCTGGTACTTAAGACATCCGAAAGGAATAAGAGAGAAAAATGTCATTGACAAAGTTGCCGAAAAAGTTGCCGACAACATTATAGATAATACAGGTAAGTGTGCGTCCACTGCTGATTTCCACTGCTGTAGCTCCAGCTTTATAAATTCATTAATATATAAGTTTATTGTGCATTTCTTACATTTATTTTAATCATGCTGCCTTTCGACTAATGTAAAATCGGATTTAAAATCGAGGTACAAGTAAAATTCTCCAAATGATACTTTCAAAATATAACGCTAGTGAAGATTGGCTAGTTGAAGAATGATTGGCAATGTTTAGCGAAAATTCCCGGATAACAAAATCAAGGGGAATTGAACTTCCCGAAGATGACATTTTACTTTGCGTGCGTACTTTTGCCAAAATCAATGATGCGACAAAAGTTTTTCGGGTTCTGCCTGTCACAAACCAATTCCATTGTTCGTTGCAGTGGAAGTTTTTCTGAAATTCTGATAATGCCACCGGATCGTATTCATTTCCTCGGCGCAGGACCGTTCTTATTATTGTTCTCATAATACAATATAATAACATTTAGAGTTGGACCTTAAACATTTTCTTTAAATTTTCTTCACTTCAACCGTGCGAATTCATTCATTTCTTTTAACCATCTTGAGTAGCTGCCCAGAAAGCTGTTGAAGCTTATGTATTTTGTTTGCCAATCATAGAATTTGTTATTTCAAATTTCGTTTATTGAACAAGAATCAGTGGTAAATTATGTAATTTTATTAAAAATTTTTTCTTAATGTTTTAATCATAGGCATAAGATTTTCTTCAGCTTTCCTGATATTTTCAATCTGATATTCGACCGTTGCTTCTACTTTAATTCTGATGAGATGCTTTTTCATTTTCGTAATAATTTTTGTTTGCATACTCTTTGTACATACTTGATTGGAATGGGCCTAATTATTCATTTATTTCACAGCGTAAAAGCTAACCTTTGCATCCGCTCTGCTGGCGCTGGAATTCTTTACGCAGAAGGTCTCAAACAGTCCTCTTGCTAGATTGTTAAATCTTTTTGTGTACTAACGTTTTTGTCTTTTTATGATTGATTGATTCTTTGCAGTTGAAGCTGTTGAAGTTGAGGCGTAAATGATTAAATCCAGTTATGTATACGGATGGTTATCATTCGTATTTTTATGTAATGAAAAGACTACATATATTGCAATTTGTTTTCAATTTATTAGACATAACAACAACACAGCCAACACACACCTAAATTACACACAGTTACAAAATTAACTCACCCTGATTACTTCCTACATTTTTCGATCATGTGACCAAACTCGGAAAATCCACGTTCTGCAATTTTACTGGCTTTATTACTGAATTCAGTCATACGAGTACAGTACAATAAAATATCATTATAAATAGGTTGATCGCTTACAAATATTTTGTTGAATTTTTATTTTTGGCAAGCAAAATATTTCGCTCACAAAACAAATTCTTGATACACACGTACTTATGTATGTATACAACTTACATGTATTTATATAAGTATATATGATCAATTATATGATTAGGTATGTACGCTATTTATGACGATACGAAGCTCTTTCGTGTAAATAATTGTAAATTAATTTATTTTTTATATGTGATTTCAAATCCAATTAAAAAAGTTCGAAAAACAAAGTGTGTTTCTTTTCCATGTGGTCAGTCCAACAATGGCAGTAAATCGTATAATGTTTTCTGTGTCATGTGACAGCTAGTTGAACTGATGCTTGATTACGGTGAATGCGCCAATCTTGGAAATATATTCATAAATTAATTTTAAATATAATCTTGTAAAATATAACTACATATTAGTAAAACGGCTATAAATACGTTTTGAATCAGCGTTTGAAAAATAGAATAAATTGGTGAATTGCAGAACTACTTAAGAAGCAACTCAGCGCTGAAATTACTAGTGCCATACTGCGAAAGCACCTACTTTAATGCCCGCTATCCCACCTTGTTTCTTCCATCATGCATAAGGTTTTTTACACATACATACGTTTAAGCATCTTGTTTTTGTTTTTTAATGTTTAAAAGTATAAACATAACTTCTTCGTAATATAAACAATAATCCTGAATCCCAAGCCTGATGGGGCAACTCACATCAGATACAATCAATTGAGGAGAATAAGCAATGTAAGTAAGAATAATTTGCCTTTGAACCTCACAATCTGATAGCTGTTAGAGCTAGACACTCTCACACTGTAACTTTCATTAGCACTTAAAATCTTTTCACCTTGAAAAACACTTCGTCCCACTAATCATACATCGTAACTTGTACTTCGTTTGCGCGCTTGATTTGTCTCTTTAGTAGCCGATTTGGATCCGTACAGGCCGTCTAGGAAATTCTCTGAATTAAAGCCATTGGAAGATCCAGTTGATGATGAGACTAAAGAGAAGCAACGTCTGCGTAAGGAGCGTTTGATGGCTGTCAACGAAGAAGCTTTGGACGAAATCGATTTGGAGAAAAATGAAGCAAAGCGCATTGATCAGATAAAGCGTCAACAAGAGAAGTAAGTTTTTAGTTACGACTAACAATATTACTAAATATTGCTCATGCAGGGCAGCTGAAGTAGAGAGGAAGACTTATCAGAAACAAAAGTCTTCAAAGGCTGCAGCTAACAGGATTGAAGAGGAAGCTGCCAAGCAGGCCGAGAAAAAAAGACTTGCTGAAGAAGCACGTGTCGCCGAAGAATCCAGGAGACAGGCTGAAGCAAGTCGCTTAGCTGAAGAGGAAGCAGCTCGATTAGCTGAAGAGAAGCGTTTAGCCGAAGAAGCTCGATTAGCAGAAAAACTACGCCTCGATGAGGAAGCGCGTCTTGCAGAAGAAGCACGCCTCGCGGAGGAAGAACGTTTAGCGGAAGAAGCACGCCTCGCGGAGGAAGAACGTCTAGCGGAAGAAGCACGCCTCGTGGAGGAAGAACGTCTAGCGGAAGAATCACGAGTTGTTGCGGAGGCCAAGCAAGCGGAAGAAGCTGCGCGTAAGGCTGAGGAAGCTCGACTCGAGGAAGAGCAAAAATTGATTGAAATGGAACTCAGCCGCTTGGCCGAAATTGAGAAACAGGCTGAAGAAGAACGCGAAGCAGAGCTTGCACGGCAAGCCGCAGAATTGGCTGAAATTGCTCGCCAAGAAGCTGAAATCGCTGCTCAAGAATTACAATCAATTCAGCAGGGCGACCAACAGGACGAAGAAACTGCTATTTTAAATACAGCAGAACCTATCGTTGATGAACCTCACAGTCCCGAGGAACTGGCACCTACTATTCAACTCAGCACTACTATTGATGAAGTTAAATCTGCAATCGAATCTTCTGAAGAAGAAGAAGAAGACGAAGAAGAAGAAGAAGAATGAGACCAGTTTTAAATTCAACTATTAAGTAACTATATAATTATAGTTGAACTATGAGTACAGTACAGTATGAACTGTAATTATATAAGTTCAAAACTCGATTGTATTAAAATAGTTAAAATGTTGCTGCCTTTATTACTGATTGATTATTTTACGACCTTCTAAAACTGGACCTCAATAAATACTTCCAATATAAACAGGAGACTTTTATATTTATTCTTTACTAGCTTGGCCGCCTTCTGTTTACCACATTCCCTTACCTTATTAGCTTTAGCATTGAGAATTCCTAAAATACCGCTTTATAATCTTTACTTTTTTTACGTAATAAAATTATTACCGTAAAAAATTACGATCGCTAGCCCATGTAGTTTTAAAATTATTGTAATTTTTGCTACGCCCTCTTGAACCATTTATGGGAGTAATTTTCCGATCCAAAATCAGATTCTAGTTCACCTTTGCTGAGCACGACTAACAACCATGCAAATTTCAACTTCCTAGTCTTCCTAGTTTCCAAACATGTCTATTTTAAATCTTGCCATGCCCATTTCACCCACTTAGGCTGTGTCCGACTTTGCTAGTCCACCTCTACAGTGTAAAACCAATCACCATGCAAAATTTCAGCGTACTGGTCCTTATAGTTTTCAAATTATGGCCATTTAAGACATTGCCACGCCCCCTTTAAATTTGTTTAGGTTTTTTTCCGTACGCGCCAACTCCGGACTGTTACGAATATATCTAAAAAAAAGGATTTCCAAATTTGTCTAGCCATTCTCAATTGCAATGACAAACATTCCATTGTCTTCCTTTTTGCTACACATCATTTTGCACACAGTTGTGTTTCATGTAAATGTGGACTTTTTCCATTGAAAGTGGGTTGTTCTTCTCGGAAATGGGCACATGAATGTACCCCATGAAATATATATCGCAGAAGCCTATTGTTTTACCTTTAAAACGATATATAATATCTTACATTTAGAATTTTATGAATAGATTAAATTTAAGTCAATGGAAATAAAAACCAGAAAGAGTGTTAACTTCGGCCTGGCCGAAGTTCATATACCCTACACACGTTTACTTGAAAATTATGCGTGGCAATGGTCTAATATTTTTTTCTTTTCAGTCTCAAATAGCATGTGATGGCAAAGAATATTCGTGCCAAATTTTATGAAAATATCTCTATTCGTTCTCCTGTAATCGAGTTTTATTTAATTAGTGGGCGGACCACGTCCATTTTTGGTAGTCTGTTTTGGTCAGAGACAGTGGACTTCTGGACAAAATTTCAACGATGAGTTTCTAATGATAGACAATATTCGTACCAAGTTTGATGAAGATATCTCTATTCGTTCTCTTGTAATCGTGATTTCCACAGACAGACAGACAGACAGACGTACAGACAGACGGACGGACATGGCTAAATCGACTCAGGAGGTCACGCTGATCAAGAATATATATACTTTTCTATACCTGTCACGGCTCCTTTAATGCCTTACAAACGGAAGCAGTAAGTGAATATACTCTCATCACTTCGTGTGTAGGGTATAATAAATTTGAACAGCAAATTAATACCAATTAAAAATTTTTTAGTTTTAAATGGAAAATACTAATGCAATTATTTGAAAGTACCGCAGGCGATCTCTCATTCCTCAGGAGAAAACGCTCTTCTAAAATTTGAAATTTTCGACATTTAAAGGCCCATAAATCCCAAATAAAATCAACGCCCCAAAAATTGTTGGTAGTTAGTTGGAGTAGGACGGTGGCGGTAGGGGTAGGACGGTGATATAAATTAGATTCAGGGGGTTGGCGCAGCCTATATAAACCTAATTTATACCCAAACGAAAAAGATAGCGGACCTGAGCGTTGCGTAACCTTGTATACCATCAACCTTGACAACCACCAACAACGATTTTAAATTTCAGAAGTGGCCTATCTCATTAGTTACTTTCAGAACGGTCTCGTTTTTGCAGCGTTGAGTTGTTTTGCTGTCACTGAACGTTCACGATTGTTTACATTTTATATGAAGCATTTTTTCGAGCGGAAAATTTGTATACTACTTAGGAGCAGACTTGCGCCGTTTGGCTACAATCCGGCTAAGCCAATACGCCGTCGTGTTGTATATACCACAGCCGTCGCCGCGACAATCGGCTAGATTAAGCTAATATGTATATACTACAACTAATTTACACATGTTAGGAACAATTCGAGCACAGTGGCATACTTCCGATTAATTTTTTTCTAAGGTTTACTTCAGCCGATACACGTCAACCGGCGACAATTTGAAATTCCTTTCGGCTTAACCGGCTTTAAGCCGCCGAAGTAGAGAAAGTCTCGGCGCATGTCTTTGCTGGAGAGCCTAGCGGCTAAACAATGTTTTCATTTTTGGCTTATTAGTAACTTACAATGAGAGACGTGACATTAAGAAGGTTTTCCTAATTTCTGCATTTAATTATGACTGATATCCAGAAGAAATTGGAACAATACCGTCAAAGCCAAAGAAGAAAAGAGAAATACCAACAAATTAAAGGAAGGATAAAAGCGTTTCTGATGCTTGGAATACGTAGTAAAGATGAAGATAGTAACGTTATCGTGGTTGATGTGAGTAGAATGATAATAGAAACTTAGCTCCAAAGTAGAATATTAATAATCTCATAGGATGAAAGTTTATCAGAAGACAAAAATCAAGTGCACAAAATCAGTCGCTTCACTTCTCCAGATGCTGAAGATACAATATTCTTCACGGATGAAGAAGAGGAAATGGAACAGATAACCACTCTAGCTGACATAAGGACCGACCAAGAAAAGGAAAACAAACTGTTCAGATATACTTTATGGACGGTATATTTTCTGTTTTGGTGTACTCTATATATCATTGCTATTGAGTTGAAGTTTGGCATCGTGTTTTTGATGTTTTCGACCCTATTCGGCATTTACTTCAATACACGGACTGGTCCCAAGAAGAGAAACGAGATCAGTGCTTACAGTGTTTTCAATAAGAACTGCACGAGTATTGATGGTACACTGACTGCGGAACAGTTTGAAAAGGAGATGCGTTACGGTGCTGGAAGTGTTAGATAGATTATGTATTGACGTTATCGGAAGCACAGGAGACAATACCACAGAACAAGAGGGGTTTTTACACCCAGTTGGTTAATATAGTAACTCCTTAAACTCTCAACTGTGAACGCACTTGCTTTGTGAAATCGTGTTAACGTGGTAAAGTTCTGAAACAGCTGATGAAAAATAATAAAGTAAACAAAAGAATAAAAAAATGCTCTGAAAAAGTGTGATATCAACAATAGTAAACTATTTATTAATAAGTGGTGTAAAACTAATAGCGCTAGCTGAATTTAATTATTTAAAATAAAACTTCAATTATTACTGACTTTCGAAGAACAAAACGTGCATAATTTTAAGAAAGAATTGAATTTAAGAATAAACTTCATACTTTATGAAAAGCTGATTCCAGAAGAAATACTTAGCAAGAATTATCAGGTTTGGATGGTAATTTGTTATTCGTTAAGTTACGAACTCGTTAAAATTACAATAACAATATACATGGGGAAATCTTTACAATCACCGAATAACGAATTAACGTACTGAGTTTGTTATTGTTATGTATTTCAGTAATATAATACTGTTCTGCTCCAAGAATGATAGAGAACAAGATTACCTACTCCGGTATACAGTTATGTTTTAACAAGTTGTGTGACGTCTTAGTGAACTCTTAGAACGCGAAAGCATTAGGATTGCCACACACGATACGAATCTCAAATTTTAAAAGTAGTATGAAGAAGTAATTCGAAAGGGGTGATATTTTAATAACTAGAAAGAATTGTAAAATATTATTAGCGGCTGTATTTATCTTTCGTTTTATTAAAAATATATTTTTGGACATTTAACTCTGCACTTGATGATTGACCTTCTACTAACATTTCCTTTAAAAGTAATGTATAAAAGCGATGTGTAATCAACTTAAAGAAAAGTGACAATTTTTTTATTGTGAAGTCAGATTTAAATCTTAATAGGTAACTGTATATCGGAATACGTAACCGTTGTTTTAATCAGTCTTGGTTCTGATCGATGGCAATGAAAAAAGTTATCAGCTCAATTTTTTTGTATGTTTCTTTTTCACGAATTTCTTTCTTTTAAGGCAATTTCGTAAACATTTCCCATCCACACAAATTGCGCAGCTCTTCGAATGCTTTAAAAATTAACACGAC
This sequence comes from Myopa tessellatipennis, assembly GCA_943737955.2. Classification (NCBI taxonomy): domain Eukaryota; kingdom Metazoa; phylum Arthropoda; class Insecta; order Diptera; family Conopidae; genus Myopa; species Myopa tessellatipennis. The sequence continues at coordinate 59,246,360 of OX031314.1, read as the reverse complement.
TTTCAATTACAAGATATGTACATTAGAATTTTTCTATTTTTTATTAATCCCAACCCTTGTCAAAAAATATAACATTTGGCCAACGGAAAAGAATATGTAATTGTTTTTATCTTTCATGTATCGTGTATGAATATAGCGTCTCTAAGCTAAATGAGTTTATAATAATCCTTGAAATCAAGAATATCCCCTGGTAGTTGTCAATATAAGCATAGAGCAGGTCAAGGATAAAAATGGAGTTCAGCATAATTCGCCGATGCACTAAAGATGGAAGGTTGATAAGGTCCAGTCGGGACACATATGACGGTAAGATCTATAATTTATCCCCATAGATATTGCGTATACAAAAAATTAAAAATTGTTTCTGAACTGACTCAATTTGTGATGTGTATCAGTCGTAATTAAGACATCACACTGGTGAGATATATTTCAATATTGGAAAGAAAAATACTTAATCTTAGTTTAATTTTTATAAAATATTTAGCATTATCGAAATAAGTTGAGAACTGAAACTAAAACGTGGTCATGATTTTTTAATTCCTTTTACTTGTTTCATACATTCCATTTCACTATTTACTATTACCCTAGTTTATCTATATACTTAGATTTAAGATACGAGTACATCTAAATTTACCACATAAATATTCTTATTCGAATACACATATTTACATACATATTTGATACGAAACAAAGCACATTTTTACAATAGATGGATTTATTTAGGTATATAAATTCATGGAGTGTATGTTGCTATTAGTGTATAACTAGACTAATGTCTTGGCTTTTCTAGTAAGGCGCTGTGATTCTTCCCATGTATGTATTCATTTCGTTTAGTTTAACTTAAATTATTATATAATTTTACAAAATACGAAGAGATCTTCACTAGTGTGTGCTTCAGCGTGGAAGTGGATTTTAGTTCATCTTGAATTTACTTTGTATTAAAGTGCTTATAAGTTTGTTTGTTTAGTAGGCAAGCTCATCATACGTTCCTGCGTATCTATCGCTTCAGCTAAAGCTATAGCTAATATAAGTCTTCGGCACACTTCTCCAAAATGCTCCTGTTTCGCATTCACTTATTCACATATGGAATTCCTGATCAATGAGCAGAAACTCGCGTGTGTACGCCGAATGCTAGCACTTCGGTATGAAAGACTTGTGTGAGGGCAGCAGGCATAGAATGCTTAACGCCATTACCATGTGCCAAATGGAATGAACTATATGGTAGTTCTGCTTCGTCTGTAGGAAAGCATAGCAGACCAGGCCCACCATTACGAGCACCATGCCGAGCGGCAAGTACACAGTGAGATACTTCCTAGCTGGGTACCATTTACGCGACTTGTGGCAACGCAAACTCCAACTGGCTGAGATAATGCATATACCGGTCAATGCCGGTGTTAAGAATACCCACAGACTTTGTTTGTTTAGCTCCGTGCCAAAGGCTAGCAGAATGGCCCCGAACATATGTAGCAGCGATACAAACGGCGGTTTTATGTGTGACATGGCAATGAGGGTCACCCAGATTGCCAGTAGGCCACAGTAGAAATCGCAGAATTGCAGAACGCCAATTTTAACCAGACAGAAGCTGTATTCATCCTCTCCCGAATCACAAGCATGATAGAAAATTGAGAAGAACATGGCGAAGAAATAAATTACTGCCTCCGTATGGTATTTTCGACGCGTTGCCATGAAAATACTGGGAAGGAAAAGCAAATTGCTGAGTGTAAGCATCAGGGATGCCAGCAATATAGATGACATGCTCGAGGGCACCTGGGAGTCTTCAGTGCAGTCCCAGCCACGATAGCCCTTTAGACAGACACATGTAGAGAAGACGAAGCCGCCGGACATGTAGTGATAGCAGCGTCCGAAGCGGCCGCATCTGCCAGCAACGCAAGGACTTGAGGATATTGTAAACACCACCGACGTATTGCAATTGTCCACTGCGAAGTGTTGCTCGGTTGCAGATTTGTGATGAATTTCGAACTTCTTTGTCATATCCATGTAATTAGGCGAACATTTAGAGTCCATCAAGCACTCTTTCATCTTCAGTGTTTCCGTCTCGTTAACTGCCTGTAGACACTTGCGGTCCTTAACGCACGCATAGAAATAGGGTGCAGCACCAGCGCATGCGCAAGGTGAATGCATGGACTCTAACATTTTGGCATGTTTCTTAACGAATTCCTTGACACTATCAATGATCGTTACACGAGCTGCTGTTTCCGCACCGTGACAATACAGCCCCATGGTGACGTACCATTGCCCGCTCTCCGGAAAAGGGACATGGATCAGACCTGTGCTGGTGTTTGAGTCTGTGTTATTTACGATGCTCGAAGCGGGCAGAAATTTCCGTCCGTAGCGGCATTTATCTGGCCAAGTGGGCTCTCCGGGCTCCCCGAGATGCATACAGACTATAATTGTTTGGTTGCTACGTGGAGGCGCCTCTTCGTCAGCGGTGTCGTCAGACTTAGGTACAGGTCGATCTATAAGTTTCTCTGCCAAAATGCCGCCACGTTCTGTGGCCGTGGCATGGACCACTGGCATGGCCCTCCACTCATTGTCCTTCAAACCATGCTTCATGGACACAGCGAAGGAAAGTGTGCCACCGATGTCGTAGACGTCACCCACTTCGAATGAAAAGCCCGCCGGTAAACCTGCTGTCAAATTGAGCAAAGTGGGCACGGTTCCATTTGCATCCGGAACAAGATCGTAGTCGAACATGAAGAACTCGCGGTATGTCTGTCGCAACAATGGATAAAAATCCATTCCGCGGAAGCGTATGGGTCGCCATGCATTGCTAACTTTTGAGGTTGTCGAATTGGTGCTGTTGTTTGTTTTCGTCGTTGCAGTTTTAAGAATGGTCTTTGCTACTGCGCCGTTTTCATCGCTCTGTTCTTGGAAATAAATTCCGATAGAGCACTCTACGCTATACCAGGCCGTTACGCCAGCATTAGAATAATTCTGCTTCTGGGGGAATCTCGGTCGATGTGCGTACAACGTTGTTGGTGGTGTATCTCTCAGTGAAACAGCCAATGAACTAATTTTGGACTTGTCGAATTCTTCGGTTTCTGTCGGTTTGACAGACGGGTCAACAAGTGTATCCACGAACTTTAATACCGCATAATGCCAAACACTTGGTTGCACATAAAACTCAATTGAGATTTCGCCTATGTGGTTTGGTTTGATCATGGTGCTGTGGATATAATTACTTTCTTCGATGCTTGTGGTAGCGGTACGAGGAAGTGAGGAGGCTTGAACGTAGAATCCAACATCAGGGCATCGTACACAAATTTGTTGCATCGTAATGCGTGCTGTCGCCACTCCGACGTCTTGAGGTACATAAAATTTGTAAATGAATTCATTGCTTAAAATCGAGTTGCTGTTGGTGTAATCATTGTTAACGGATTTCGGAATTTCTGGTGATGGGGTTGTCTCAGCCCTTTTCTGATGCGGATTCGTCTCAAAGGGGGTTGAGGTGGGTTTGTTGGAAGTTTTTTTAAAACTGGTGATGGGATTCGTTGCAGAGTCGTTTGTAAAACGGGCGGCATTCTGTTCATTGTTTTTGATCCTTAGTGTGCTATTGTACATTTCCCCGTTGTTCATGACAATTGGATGGAACCGTGACACTGACATTTCGGCCAACAGTAGTGTGTCACATGAGGCAGCCAAACCTGTAGGAAGTAGAGAAATTATAGTACAAAGTTTAGTTTTAAAAATTGTCATGCAATATATCCTGAAAGAACTAACTTCCGAACATTCTTTTTGCGTGAAAAACTTTCTCTTACAAATATCTAGTTATTAATTTTAGGATTTTTTGAATTCGAACGCTAAAGGCTTAAACTGGCAAATATAATGTACATATAATAATATATTTATATTTAATATACATCACAACTAAAGCACTTAAACGATTGACTTCATATTTATTTACAGTGTATGGTGCTTAGCTTGAAAGAATTGTTAATAGTTAGGTTTTGTTTATTAAATTAATAAATTAACAAATTAAACTAATATGAGATATGATTGTCTCTGTGTTGACACTGTAACTCGACAAGCAGTCGGCCGAATGAACTGAAATTTACATCGAATGTGTGTCTTTTCGAATGTGAGCCTTATGTAAGCATAGTTTCCAAACCGATAAGTGGCGCGTAAGAAAACTGAAAATTGATTTCGCCCATACAAAGTACACAGAAAAGAAAAACAGATTTCTTGAAAACATTAGAAATAAATACTTTTGAGAACATACTTTAATTTTAAAACAGTCACAACAAATATAAAACGTTGTAACGAACTTTCTCTCGTTCTCTAACAGGCTGGGATACTCTCAGTCAATCCAGGGTTCGTTGCAGAATATTTTAAATTAGAACCCTCTAGTTCTTGTTTGAATCAACTATTTTATTAAAGTTTAAACGTTGGGTATTCACTTAAACTAACAACAGTAGGTTGGGGAACACTAGATCCACTCACACATTCGCGTTTGGTGTGGCGTGCGGGAATGTTCAGTGTGCGAGTCAGTTTGTACGTACTCTATTCTTCCTGTGCTTGTCCAAGTGTCACGACAGAAGAACTACTTGATCGAAATACCGGGGAAGCAGCACTTGACCACCAATATTAGATCGCGATCCTAGGAGCGGAAAACTAGATATTGCCTCGGAAGCAACTTACCATTAGCAATATGTATACAAGGACGGTGTTCTACTTTGACGACGACTGTACTAATCCTTCCTTACGACAGAGAAACTAATTGATCGAAATATTGGGGAAGCAACATTGACCACCAATATTTGATCGCGATCCTAGGAGCGGAAAACTAGATATTGCCTCGGAAGCAACTTACCATTAGCAATATGTATACAAGGACGGTGTTCTACTTTGACGACGACTGTTCTAATCTTTCCTTACGACAGAGAAACTAACTGATCGAAATATCGGGGAAGCATCACTTGACCACCAATATTTGATCACGACGCTAGGAGCGGAAAACTAGATATTGCCTCGGAAGCAACTTACCATTAGCAATATGTATACTAGGAAAGGTTTTCTAAACAACGAGACTCTAACAACCACTAACTATACCTGCTATGCGTCCGCACGCTTTGAACGTTGGATCTCTACTGACTCTCCGTTAACACTCGAAGGCTACTTTTATATGCTTCAATTCTCTCGCCTTGTCGTCTTCTGGAATATTCTACTTTGTTCGCGTCTTCTCGTTTTTCTTTGCTGTCTCTGTCTTTCCCTTTAGGCATGCCGTGTGTGAGTGGATACACCAGTGTGTCCCTTACACTTGAATTTCACTTAAATATAGGTACATACAAAATAATTCCAGACCGGTTGTAACGGATGAAATAAATTTTAATTTTTAAAAGTAACGAAATTAAATTTATATACATAATTCAGTTCAATATAATAATATAATGTGAATACTTAATAATATGTTAAACAAAATATAAATTCAATTCGATATAATACAGTATAAAAAATAAGAATATACTTGTGTTGGTCAAATTTAGTAATATGTGTATGTAGATATGGAAATAAATTTGGTCCTTACACCTTCCCCTTACTTCGCCGGGCGAACCGAGACACTCAGAGCTCCTGATTTCTTGATGTTGACCTGGTAGTGTGAACCTCTTATTATCGTGGCGAATCGCACCTTTGATCCGCACCTCCGCTTGCGCAGGCAATCTGCTATTCGAATCTGCAATTCCTCAGGTATCTGGTCCTCGGATATATTGGGTTTTGCTATCTCGTGCGTTGGGGTGTCCTCGGTCATGGCTTCAATATTTTCTGGGCTGGGCTCTAGTAGTGGCTGGATAGATTGGGCTTCATCAGTGATACTAAAATTTAGGACCGGACTCATGGAATGGTATGAATAGCCAAGATGTGCATCAATATCCATATTGAGTAAGTCGAAAAGACTGTCACAGTACAATTCTGTGGTGGTATCATCGTTGTGAGTGGTATTTATGGCTGTGCAGTGAGGTGTCTCTTCCTTGGGTGCATTGGGTTCACAGTTCTGCGCGGTTTGGTGTTTGCCTATTGTGCTAAGCAATACTGTAGATGCTCGAACCACGGTAGTAGGCTGGCATGGAATATCAACAATCTTTTGTTCTTCGGGTCGTTTTACAGCGATTTCTGGTAAAAATTTGGCTTTATCACCGGCTAGGAGTCCTATTAATTCGGACAGGAAGACTCTTTTGAACATTGTCTCCTCGCTGCAAAACCAATACCGAAAGTCGCCGCGGTAGTCCAGATCTGGTGATTGCAAAAACTTTTCACAGAAATGCATGGTGAAAATGCCACAGTCGTAGTAGTTTGGTTGTTGAGGTACGTTGACATTCCACACTGGGAATCGGTCTCGTGCGAAGACTTCGAGGTCGACGTCTGGATATCTGCCGGCCGCCTCACAGCGTAGATACTGCCGTATAAAATGTCCGGCGTGTGTTCGCAGTTGATACGCCAGGGAGTCGAAAATGAAAATAGACCCGCTAGTTACCTTGAGGTTCTCGTCGTGTTCCAGGCGGATAGCAACCAGGTACCAGTGGGCGTCTTCATTTACTGGTACGAGAATGTATTTCTTCTCCAATAAGCGATGCTTCCTCGTCCACCTTTGGACTCGATGATACCTTTCTTCTGGAGTCGATGCGCCTGGCCTGACCACTAGTTGTTCATAAAAATGAGTGCTGAACACGTGTGTTGATATCTTTACTGGCTCCGCCGAGTGTTCTACTAGCCAGGTTAAATAAAAATCAATTATCACGTCGTTAATAAAACGGCCCTCGGTCAAACACTGGTAATCCTCGATTCTGACCGTTATACCGCCAGGGCCTGGTGGGTATATCATCAAGGTTGATCTGTCATCATCGTCCAAATTTCCTATGGCAAGCTCCTTTGACGTGTTTTGACAGGCATCCTCTTCTTCTGCTATCACTCGACTCAGTACTATGGTTAGCTCTTCCTCCGTCTCTCGTTTGTCTGTCACCGCCATTGTAATATCGTTATTATTATTTTTATCTTTTCTATATTGCTGATGTGTACTGGTCTGTTGTTCGCGATCGAATGAGCTCTGAACATTTCGATGACCGTGGTTGAGGGATGCTGAACGCAATTGTACATTGTTGTTATTCGCTTCTTGGTATGGCTTAACATCTCGAATGTGCGTTCGATATTTTTTCCTAGAATTCTGTTTTTGAACTTCGATTATTACCGGTGATTTAAATGTAACAACTCGGAATGGACCATCGTATTTGGGAGCTAGTTTAGACGCGAAGTTGTCTGCGGCTTTCGACAATGGATGTTGTCTTACCCACACGTTTTGTCCAATCTGTGGTTGCCAACTTCGTCGTCGCAAGTTGTAATGTCTCGCCTGAGTTTGTGCCGCTAGTTCCATACGTTTTCTGGCCACTTGGTATACTTCCTTCAATCGTGTCTCACGTTCCATTGGTTTGAGTTGCTCTTTTCCGGATCCAAATGTTAGTTCGTCAAACAATGTGTTGGGTAGCCGTAGCTCTCGACCTTGGGTTAAATAAGCTGGGCTGTAACCCGTACTGTCCGATTTGGCCGTGTTGATTGCTAATGACAATTCTGGCAGGAGCTCGTCCCATGTGCGTTGATTCTCACCTGTGAACTGCGCTATCATTGTTTTTAGTGTCCGATTGACCCTCTCCGTTGGATTTTCCTGAGGGGTATATGGTGCTGTGAACTGCTGCTTAATGCCAGCTTCCTTTAGAAATGTCGTAAACATTCGGCTCGAGAATTGTGTTCCATTATCGGACAGGAAGATCTTGGGTACTCCAAAATGCGCAATAAGTCTCTCACGGACTGCCTTTTGTAATTCTTTGCTGCTAGCTTTGCGGAGCGGGATTACTTCTATCCATTTCGAAAATTTGTCGAAAATTACGAGGATGAAACGATTTCCATGCTTTGTTGGTGGTAAGGGGCCCATGAAATCGGCGCAAACGATGGACCACGGTTCGTCGGCGATCTGTGTCAACATCATGCCCGCTGGTGCTTGCTGGGAAACTTTGTATTTTTGACATAGGTCACATTGTCTCACGTACTTACGGATATCTCGTGTCATACCAGGCCAATAGTAGCGACTTGCAGCTCTAGCAATTGTTTTGCGTATTCCAAGATGGCCTGCAGTAGGAAGGTCATGACACTCATTGATCACTCTTCGTCGAAGTGGGGTTGGTACACACAGTTTCCACGGATACTCCTCGTCATCTGTGTGTGCTGGAATGTGTCTGTATATCTGCCCATTTTCCTCTGTATAGTCTGGTAGTTCTTGCGGTTTATTACGTAATTGCATCCTTTTACCATCCAACCAACTGCAAGTTTGTTCTTCGGGGTGTTCAACATTGGCTCCTGCCAAGGTTTCGAGTGGTTGGCGTGAAAGAGCATCGGCGACTACGTTGAACTTTCCTCGGCGATATTGAATGTCGAATCGATACTGCTGTAGTTCCAACGCCCACCTAGCGATCCTTCCCGTTGGATTTTCAATGTTGTTAAGCCACTTAAGAGCGAGATGGTCTGTTATGACGGTGAATTCGTATCCTTCTAAGTAATGGCGCATTTTACGAATCCCCCATACGATAGCTAAGCATTCTTTTTCTGTTGCTGTGTAATTTTTCTCGGCTCCATTTAGATGACGACTGGCATATGCTATAACCCGCTCCTGACCGTCGTATTCCTGTGTTAGAATGGCCCCAAGTCCAAGGTCACTGGCGTCCGTTTGCAGTGTAAACTTCCTAGAGAAGTCTGGACAAGCGAGCACGGGTGCTTCGGTCAGTTTCCTTTTTAGAGCGTCGAATGCTTCCTGCTGCGCCTCAGTCCATTTCCAATGCTTCCTTTTCTTTAATAGATTGGTGAGCGGATTTACTATTGTTGCAAACTCCGGCACAAATCTTCGATACCAAGAGGCGATACCTAGACATCGGCGTAATTCCTTGACGTTGTTAGGAGGTTTCAATCCTTTAATGGCCGCAATCTTATCTGGATCGGTGTGGATTCCTTGTCCACTCACGACATGGCCCAAATACTTCACCTCTTCCTTGAAGAATTCACATTTTTCCAGATTTAATTTCAGATTTGCCCTGCGAAGTTTCTCGAGAACTTTGCTGAGATTGGCTAGGTGTTCTTCTTTGCTACGCCCTGTGACGATGATGTCGTCAAGGTATGCAAATGCGCACGGCTCCAAGTCCAGGCCGATCACTTTATCGAGGGCTCTCTGGAACGTTGCTGGGGCTGAGTGGAGACCAAAAGGCATGACTTTCCAGTGATACAACCCCCGTCCGGGCACGGTAAATGCAGTGTACTCTCGGCTTTCCTTCTCCATTGGTATTTGCCAGTACCCGTTTTTCAGGTCGAGGCTACTAATGTATTTGGCCTCGCGCAGTCGATCCAGGATATGGTGGATACGTGGCAGAGGATATGCGTCTGGAATTGATCTTGAATTCAACTGTCTGTAATCCACACAGAGCCTCCAGCCCCCGGACTTCTTCTTGGCTAGAACAATGGGTGCACTGTGGGCACTACGAGAAGGTTCAATGAGATCCTTGGAGAGTAGTTCGTCAACTTCTTTGTTGATTATCGCTTGCATAGCCGGGTTCCTAGGGAAGTACCTCTGTTTCATTGGGCGACTATCGGTGAGTATAATCTTATGTTCGGCTACGTTTGACACACCCTTGATCTCTTCGAATTTCTGTAATTCATGTTGCAGGAATGTTTCCACTTCCTTTCTGTCCTCTGGTATTCCTGACTTAATGGTGTACATTGGGAATTCAACACTGTCGGCCTGGTTCCTCTGAGGTATACGAATTTCACTTGTGCCACACTTGATTGTCGTACCTGCGGCTGCCAAGAAATCTATTCCCAAGAGTACTTCATCCGCTACTTGTGGAAGGATCATAAAGTCGATTTTATGCTTATCGGCTCCAAATTCCACGTGCAGATTTAGAATCTCCGATACCTGCGTGCGCGAACCATCTGCCATCTGAACGTTTCTATTTACGGGTTGCGTGTTATTGGACTTTCGGAACTTTGTGGCCAAAGCCGTGTTGATGAAACTGCGAGTGGCTCCCGTGTCGATGATGGCTACAACCTGCTCTCCATTTATTCCTATTTTTGCGGTAACTCTACTCCGATCATAGCCCAGCGAATTTATTGTGGAGGTTCTAGTGTCAGCGACTGCGTCGTACCTCCTAATTGATGCAGCGCCTTGTCGTTTCCCGAAGGTTGACTTTTGCAACAATCAATCGTCCTTACATTGCGTCGTCCGCATGTCCAGCAAAACAACTGGCTTGGATTTCTGCAACCTTGACGCATATGACCATTCTGACCACATCTCCGGCATGCAGTCTTTGGGTTTATCCTTGTTTCTTCCGGCTGTGTGACTTGACGATGATGTTCCATAGTGTTCCTTGGTATGGGCTGTGGTTTGTTTCTTGGTGTGTGTGCTACTTTATCTCTTGGTGTTTGTTGTTCTGTGCTGCCAAGAAGGCTCTCGTAGTCCTCGGCTAAGGATATCAATTCGTTGAGATATACAAAGTCTCGCCGTTTAATATACATTTTGTATTCATTTCTGCAGTTGTTAAAAATTCTCTCCAGCTTTTGCTCTTGTGTAAAATTTGCGTGCCGCATCATGTTCTGGATGTCGAGAACATAGTCCTTGAACTTTTCCTGAGGATGTTGATGACGCGCACGAATCTCGTCTTCCAATCTTTCAAAATAGCGAGAGTGTAGGAAAAACGTTAAGAAGTCTTTCTTAAAGTCTGTCCAAGTTTGCCAATGGGAGTCGTGGTTTCTTAGCCATAATAGTGCGCGATCTTTCAGCAGCTCGGGCATTGTTCGTGGTAGAGAATTTAAGTTGAGCCCATATACTGTCGTGAGCTCTTCGATACGTTCGATGAAACCCAAGGGGTCACATCCGTTGCCAAATTTGACGGACCATTTGCGGACCTTATCGATGACGTTCGCGTGGTCAACAGTATGATCCGTGCCGTTTTTATTAATGCTGGAGTTTTGGTTCCCAACGTACCCGGGCGTTTCGTTCGTAGATACTGGCGTAGTGTTGACCTGTCGGTACGTTGTGGCCACCTCATGCTCGCTGTGGGTAATATTTGTTTGATTTGGACTCGTAGTCCTGGTGTCTTCACAGTTCGTCCTTGGTATAGCTGACATGTCTGTAGGAGATTGTGCTCGTGCTGGGTTCATCGTGTGTATACTTTCTAACTCAGCAATGCGTTGTTGTAGAACTTCATTTGTAATGTTGGGAACTAGGCTGGCGAAACTTCTGCGTAATTCTTCTACAGTTCCGGTAGCTTCAAATCCGAATTCCTCCGCGTACGTTAATAGGTCGTTTTTTCGTAGTGAATAGATCCAAGACACTTTCACCATGTCGTACTTGTATCACTGTTATACTATGTTGTACTTGTTCAATAGTTGAATGCGATTCTGACGAGTTTTCTATGTAGAGGGTCCCTGTTCGGGCGCCACTGTAACGAACTTTCTCTCGTTCTCTAACAGGCTGGGATACTCTCAGTCAATCCAGGGTTCGTTGCAGAATATTTTAAATTAGAACCCTCTAGTTCTTGTTTGAATCAACTATTTTATTAAAGTTTAAACGTTGGGTATTCACTTAAACTAACAACAGTAGGTTGGGGAACACTAGATCCACTCACACATTCGCGTTTGGTGTGGCGTGCGGGAATGTTCAGTGTGCGAGTCAGTTTGTACGTACTCTATTCTACCTGTGCTTGTCCAAGTGTCACGACAGAAGAACTACTTGATCGAAATACCGGGGAAGCAGCACTTGACCACCAATATTAGATCGCGATCCTAGGAGCGGAAAACTAGATATTGCCTCGGAAGCAACTTACCATTAGCAATATGTATACAAGGACGGTGTTCTACTTTGACGACGACTGTACTAATCCTTCCTTACGACAGAGAAACTAATTGATCGAAATATTGGGGAAGCAACATTGACCACCAATATTTGATCGCGATCCTAGGAGCGGAAAACTAGATATTGCCTCGGAAGCAACTTACCATTAGCAATATGTATACAAGGACGGTGTTCTACTTTGACGACGACTGTTCTAATCTTTCCTTACGACAGAGAAACTAACTGATCGAAATATCGGGGAAGCATCACTTGACCACCAATATTTGATCACGACGCTAGGAGCGGAAAACTAGATATTGCCTCGGAAGCAACTTACCATTAGCAATATGTATACTAGGAAAGGTTTTCTAAACAACGAGACTCTAACAACCACTAACTATACCTGCTATGCGTCCGCACGCTTTGAACGTTGGATCTCTACTGACTCTCCGTTAACACTCGAAGGCTACTTTTATATGCTTCAATTCTCTCGCCTTGTCGTCTTCTGGAATATTCTACTTTGTTCGCGTCTTCTCGTTTTTCTTTGCTGTCTCTGTCTTTCCCTTTAGGCATGCCGTGTGTGAGTGGATACACCAGTGTGTCCCTTACACTTGAATTTCACTTAAATATAGGTACATACAAAATAATTCCAGACCGGTTGTAACGGATGAAATAAATTTTAATTTTTAAAAGTAACGAAATTAAATTTATATACATAATTCAGTTCAATATAATAATATAATGTGAATACTTAATAATATGTTAAACAAAATATAAATTCAATTCGATATAATACAGTATAAAAAATAAGAATATACTTGTGTTGGTCAAATTTAGTAATATGTGTATGTAGATATGGAAATAAATTTGGTCCTTACAACGTATGGAAATATTCCTAAATACGAAAATATTGAGTCTGGGAAAAAGTTCGTAGCGTTTTTTCGATAGCTGGGGCCACTGATCGACAACGATACCACTGAACGATTATTAGAAAGGTGACACTTAGACCGTAATTGCCAGTGTGTAAACAACGAAATTGGTGCAGTGGTTGGAAAGTCGTTTACGTTTGTTCACTATTCGTTTTTGACAAGACTAGTATATTACACATTGAAAACTCATTTTCAGTGTACTTATGGATAGTTTTTACTTACAATTGCGCAAGAATAACCAGCCTTTGGTTACAACATTTGTTACACTAACTGTCAAGACTTTAAATGAAACACAAATGATGCTCCATCATTGATAAATAAGTTTATAAGTTTTCCCATGTATTTCAGTTTCTTTGGGTAACTTCATCCAAATTAAGTAGATTCATGTGCAAATATTTAAAATGTCTCTACTCGCAGTAAGCGGGTGCCGCCTACTCTAACGCACAAGTACATACACAGCAGATGCATGTGTACATATGAGTACATACATATGAATTTATCCCCGAAGTTCTTCCAGCATGTGAACCACATTCTCTTTTGCTGTCTGTTCATATGGCTCATGAGGACACTGGCAAGGATGCTCGTTCGCTCGTGTTGGTGCTGCTTTAGCACACACATTTACGTAATGCACCGTAGGGGAAGACAGCGAGGCCATTAATGACACGGCGAAGGATTTTACTTTCTAACTGACGTAATTGTCCTCGGCAGCACGTGTTGTAATTGTAAGTTTTGTAACGGGGTTGGACTTGTAAACAGGTTATGAAGTGCGAGTAGAAGATTGGGTGTCTAACGGAAACTGTTGGCATGAAGGTTGAAGGCCAACTAAAAGCCTATCAATGGAACAAGGCCGTGAATTATGAAGGATTTGTTTTATGCTTAAAGTACATCGTTTAAAATGGCAAATCATTTTATGTTGTGTCGGTGGAAATAACCCACCTTGTTGTTCAATGCGCTCATTGATCGGGTCTGTCCAACTGACGAACGCCACTGCAAACCAATTGCCAATCTCGGGTCCCTCTACTGTAATGCGTTGCTGTGCTTCATCCGATTGAAACTGCATGTCGTAAATTTTGAATCTTCATTGGAAAAGATACAAATACATATGTGAAAAGATATGGCTATGATTTTAATGATGTTTTCATGAACGAAGTCGAAATGGGTCGTTTGTATTCATCTCACCTTTCTTCGGCGTTGAGGAAATTTCTGGGAAATGTTATGTTTTCCGGACTTATCACAGGATAACTGCCGGCCTTCAAATGTAACGTGACATCCCGTGGTTTGCATTTTCTCTCTGTGAACTCAAAAAAGACTACTTTTAAAGACCTGTATTCGCATGTGTGATCAAGCGGGCAATACTAACGAAATGCACTCTTGGGGTCTTCAAAGGCTTTGAACGTGAAAAACGCTGTCCGGGTGTCTTGTGGAATGCGAAAGTGCAGGATGGAAACGTCTTTGTATGAAGTGTACTTGAGCAGCGGGTTTGAGGGGAGACGTACGATAAGTGTCTGATCCTTCGGTATCTTCAGCTTATCTACTTTCTCCTGTTGGAATTCAGCGGCGAGGTAGTCGCTTTTTGATGGCTCTTGATTGATCTGAATGCTAGCGTCACATCCGCATCCGAGCATTCCAATAAGAGTCAAGAGCAGAAGTCCTTGTAGGCGGCACATCATCTCGATGGGAATAATTAGGTTTGTGATTTATTATAAGGTAGCTTTTCTTATAACCAAATATTTTCCCTAGTTTCAGTTTGTATTTCGATCTGTAATGTTATTGTTCTGCAATGCAAAATCGAAATAAATTAAAAATCTAAATAAATAAAACTATTTCGTTCGATTAAATTTTTTCAAAACTTTTAGGTGTAGGGTATCTAAGATTCGGCCAGGCCGAAGGTAATAAGATGATTCCTTTACGCACCACAAATAATTTTATATAATTGACATTTGCAGATATATATATACAGCATGACTCCGAAGTTAAATAATAATAACAGAAATCGGATGTTTTTAGGAGAGCAGAGCAACTTCGCCACAATTCATGATTTTTAAGTATATTGGTCCTTAAATTCTTCATCTGTTCTGTTGCATGCCTCAAGTAGCGTTTTGTTCATGTTCGCTCAACCGTGCAGTATTCTTGTGGAAGTCTTGAAATAACGAAGTTCTTTATACCGACAACATTGGAGAAACGCAGAAAGTCCTTCCTTCAATTAAAATGCGACTCTGTATTCTCTTAATAACAACGAACGCACCAACACACCAGCAACTGCTTCTATGGACTCACTTGAGAGCGTTGCTCTTTCCATCCGAACTGCGAAAAATAAAAACTACCGGAAAAACCTAAGTAACTTCATCGAGAAGTGAACAGCAAGTCGGTGTGGTGGCGGTTCGACTCACCACCAGTCATGCTACCAAGACACTGGACGTTCATCTTAACATTGAATAACTGAACTCTGACTCTTTTGCGTTTTCTCTCAATTAGTGGTGCTTAAAAGCTTATTTTATAAATTCTACATTACGCCGTTTTGAAAATGCAGTTATTAGGGAATCGTATAAATAATAATAATTTACATCGTATAAACTTTTAATTGTAAAGTTTTGTCTGCAAAAATAATGAACAGTTCGTGATTCCATAAAATAGTGTGTATGAATATGAAGTCTACGTTTATCAATAATCAGGGTCCACTGTACTGTTTCGTTTGAAAACAGAGGAAATCGGAAAATCTTTGACAAAGTGAATCCTCCCAACGATGAAGTTCACTGCGGCGCATGAATCATTTATAACGCACTCTCGCCTGCAGTTGGCGGTTACGGGCAACTCCATTTACATAAATTATAGAGGCATTGACAACCAGAAGCAACTTGGAGGATTTCAGTCTGTATTGAAACTTTAACCGAAAAAGTATAGGGTACGTTAATGGCTAACTAGAAATATATTATAGTTAATTTCTTGTTCCTGGCAGATAAGTACATTTATACATGTCTTTTTAATTATACGTGCATAGTCCACATTTCGTAAGATTTCATAGATAACCGGAACCATAGTATTTATATCAAAGATAAATCTGCCGTTAGTACTGGAGCCACAATAATATCCAGCTGGCTATGTATGTATGTATATACATATGTATATATATTGTATGTATGCATCCATGAGGGTAAACGTTTGTATTTAATTACGTTGGATACTCGTATCTATACTAGTATATATTGTACCAAAGCAAATAAATACCTGGCTCCAGTATCTTTGCTGTACAATTGTTTATTGGTTTTAAATAACCACTTAAATTGTATTGAAAAGCACTTTTGAACTTATTCACTTGGTTTCCGATTCACACTTTATTTCGCACAGCTTAAAATACTGTATATTGAGTATTGAATCACTTGATGCCGTTTAATTTATACGATTATGACGTCTACATATTGTCCGCTTATCAAATCAAACTACGAGAAAGTCTTCTCTGTCGGACTTAAATTTGCAGCTGAAACCGACACAAGATTGCTTCCATATACATATGTACATATGTGCACATACCATATAATAGAATGCTTTCATGAAGCAAATAAAACCATTTAATCGATAATAAAGTAATCCACGTTAATATTGTAATAAGACTCAATTAATTGTATAAATACTTAGTTTTTTACGAAAAAGCCCATCTTTTACTGTAAGTTTTTTACTTAGTTGTTCAGCTTCGTTGCTTAGGCTGTCAGTATACTCTACATCCGAAGATGACTACGAAGTCAAAGTGAATGTATGTACTGAAGTGACAATGGGTGTAGTTGGGTTAACAGAACCTGCCCCATTTAAAGCTGCTATGTCCCTAGAGCACCAGTTTAGCATTTTCTTCCAAACATTCTTTTTAACTGTGTAGGCCATGAAATATGAAGCTTCGAATAGGTTTCTTTCTATCATTAGAGTTCATACATTGTAGAGCCTCAACTGTACCGAACATAACACTTTTTCATATGTACTTGATTTTAATTCCAAATTTCTTATCAGCTGAATGTCGATGGGAACTATTAGTGAACGAAAACTTGCCATTATCTTATCTACAGTTTTGTAATTCCTTCCAATTCCAACAGTAAGCACTTCTATTAAAATTGTATTCGGTACAGTTCTCAAAAGCAGCATCATAGGATTTTTCAATCCTAAATGATTCTCCTCGATCAAAAAATGATGGAGAAGTTGGCTAGGCTGTCAGTTGAAAATGTTTAACTATTTGATTATGTGATCTGACTCTGTTCCAGCTGAGGCCATTGTTGAATCGAGTCAGAATGGTGCCAAAATAAATGGATGTTAGGATGACTCCGAGTTTGTAAACCAACAGAAGTTGACAGAATGTAGCTGCCCCACATCCTTCTGTGTGTTTGACCAACAGAAGGACCTGATAATATATTCAATAATAATCCTTTCACATTCCAGTGCAGTCCGGAATCTAATTCAAATAACCTTCAGAGACATCTCAAGTGTTGTGGTCTCATGAGTGGGTGGTTTCGCTCTTGCAGTCCATCATCGCATCATCGTTCGCATACTTCATAAATTGCTGCTTAAGTTATGACTTATCGACATAAGGTTTGATCAACTTTAGAGTGCAACATTCACTCATTGTTGCATTAAGTGCAGTGCAAGAGACATCAGCACAGCGGAAGAAGTGAACAGTAGAAGGGGGTATACAGACGAATAAAAGTCAACTATAGAATATTTCAAGTGTATGCAGGTGAGTTCGTAGTTCTTATAAATATTTTATGGCACGTTCATTAGAATTGTGCTTTGGTTTTGCTGAAAGGTGAAAGTTGCGGTCGGTAGCAAGTGTTTGGGAATTTCTGTGGAGGAAGTCTTAACTTGCTCACACACTCGATCGGCAGCCAGAGATGAAATGTTCAGCGCTCGCTCAAAAGAGCGTTTGCTTTCGCGAGCCAGACAAGCCAGAGCCATACAACATTTTTTTTGCGGCTCCCTCTCGCTCGGGCTCGCGAAAACAAACGCTCTTTTGAGCAGTAACTGCTCTGTGGAGCTCGAAAGAGCGGAAGAGAGCGCTCGAGTGCGAGCAATTACGAACAATGGGCATTTAATATTTGTTATTCTAGACAACATCATATTCTGTATTTTGTTTTATCTGCTCGGTTGTACAGAGGTTACTTAACACATTGAAACTCATCTCTATACCTATCATTCCACACGTGTTTTTATATCTGATGATTCTAGGCAGTATTTCCTGCTCCATGGCCCACCCAACATTGAATAGGGGTTTTTCAATTACCTCATCTAGAATCATTTAAGTAAACAATTTTTTAGATGCCGAAGCCTCACCAATTTATTGTTCCAACCATATGCATATGTTTCTTCCATGCTTGTCTTTTTGAAACCGGTTCCGTGTAGTTGGAATAATACAAAGCCATATTTCTAAAACTCAGAGCTTTCGTTTATCAAATAAAGTAAAGTATTATTGATGTGAGGGAGGCAAGAAAACACGTAAAGTACTCTATCACTATCTGGCTTTCTGATTTTCTCTTACTCTCTCTCTCTCTCTCTCTCTCTCTCTCCCTCTCTCTCTCTCTATTTGTTTTTCGCTTACTTCATGAAAAATATCGAAAAGATCAGGTTTGTTGTTTGCGTTACACAAAACAAGTCTTTCGTTTTTTCCGAACTCTTGCAACCAAGATGGGTTAGTTAGGTGCGAGTCGGTCAAGCGTCAAGTCGAAACAGGGAGTGCAGAAAGACGTCAGCGCAATAGTAGCCGAAACGGAGCTTACCATCAACTTAATAGTTGGTTAAATTGAAAGCTCATAATTTATAATATATAAAAAATAGATCAACCAGAAATTGGTAATAAAATATTATATCATAATGTTTTGGAGTGCTCTCAACAGTGAATAATACAATAATAAAGCGAGCAACCGGATTTCGATAGTAAAGAAACTGTTTCGTCGTTTTGGCAAAGCATCGTTTTTAGCAAAGGGAAAATGTTCCCCGTCGTGTCGTGTAGACGAGGAGAAGTCGTGCAGCCATTTTAGTGTGTGTGTCCGCTGTTGCGTAGATCGTCAGACACGCCCATTGGGCGAGCGCCAGGGTGTTCAATCACCTTCGAATTTATTACGTTTTTGTGTACATCATATTTTAAATCTCCATTGATTTGCATTCGTTGGTCGTTCGGAAGTTATGGAGTACTTTAGGAGGCTAGTGAAAGTAGATCTTTGGTTCTCCCCGAACCCGCCGAAAATTAAACAAGAAAATAAATGAACATCCACAAAATAACGACGGTTCGACTGGGAAATCATTAGCGCATCTTCGAAAGTGATAGAAAACAACAACAAATGCAGGTGCTATAATTGTACAACAATTTTTTGTGGCAGATTTCAAGTGTTTTAATAAGTTGAAACGTGCGCTTTTGGGTTCGCCGCCTACGGAGAGGGCGTCGGTGGATGTTCCTTATTTTGGTAACAAATAATGAATCATCACGCTCGGTCCACATGCAGGGCATCCGCTGGAGTGCAGAGCAGCTTAGTAATTCCGTTAATTGTGATTGGAATAGCCGCCTTTTTTATAAGACCAGGTAAGACCGCTATTCCAACCACTTTTTGATTCTCATTTTTATATCTTGTACATTATTTAAAGCTTCAAGATTGTTCTATTATTTTATGAGTAAGCGAGACAGTCGTATTACTATAATGGCTCGGCAGCTACTGACGAGATTTCGTCAAACACACTCAATGTATATGTATTATATTATTATATTATGCGACTCACTTGAGTGCCGAAATGGCTGCTCATGGACACCACTACCCTAGACCGACAACCGTCCATGGTGCGTATAGGTTCAATCCAGAACTTGCAACGGAAGAGAGCACATACAAGGAGGCCCTGGTTCTCTCTCATTATCGACTATAATAAGAGCATATATAAGATGCGTTCAGATAACATTTGCTTGGCGACGGCTTAGTAGAGGTTGAGAAAATCGTTCAAATTTATCCCCAAAGAAACGAAACAGTTTTCGTCCGGTCGATGGTCGGAATAACGGAAGAGACAAGATGTGGCGCCATTGTGATGGTGCATTGTGTACTTTGTGTTGAGTTTCTTTAGCGGTTCTGTATTTGGTCTGTAGCGTCGTATGGCGGAAATGGTAGAAGTTTCGTCTAGGCGTCGTTTAGCTTTTGTCTCAACATCACCCTAAACTGTTCAGTTTTTATGTCTTTAAGAATTCATTCAAATAGTTTGCCAAATTTTTTGATGTGATTGTTGGCAAAAGACAGCTTTTACGCCTGAAGACAATTGCATAGTTCTGAACTAGTTGCCCGAATTAATAAGGCCAAGAAACCGAAACTGGCATACTAAAGAAAATTAAGCCGAAGTAGTAATCGCGTATCAACTATTTACAGACAGACTACTGCATTAAATTTCGCAGCTATTTATGGTAAAGCTTTGGATGTAATGTGAGTGCGCTGAAAGATTACTCTAGGATGTCTTGCTTTTAAAATTGGCCAATCAGAAGAAGCTATAACTATGAGTCATTGCCGCGATGAATTTTAATGTATTTCAGAGTGTGTTTTTTTAATATGATTTGCCTATTAATCAAATTTTTCTGAATGCCTAATATTTTATATTAGTAATAAATATAATAAATATAAAATATAAAAATAATGTGTATAACATGGCTTTTGCCTCCATAAACCTGTCTTACCGAAAGAAAGAAGAAGATATATAGATACGAGTATATAAGAGAAAGATATATATTAGTTTTAAAGTTCGATAAGCTTTCACTTTCAATTCTTCTTCGTCTCAACATACGCAACAACATCGAATGCCGTTTTAAGTTGCCCAAAGTCTTGGCGCTGGCCCCTCACACACTTTTTATTTGTCGTCTCTCTGCTTTACAAGCATATGGCCAAAAAGGGTTCCCCATATGTGGCCATTGTGTCCCTTTTAAAGCTGTGGAATTTACCTATTCAGTCCATTCTTACTCGTATATACATATACTAGTATGTAGTCGAATGGTACTTGCGGCAATGTTTCGATTTATAAGTTGTGCTTGCCCAAAGAAGACGTGGCATATAAAAACTGGTATAACAGCGCACCAACGTAACAACCAACAACAAAGAATGGATAATTTCGCTTTCGGTTTTCCACAAAATAAGAGATACATATCTTATGTAGCGAGCAAATTTTGAATTTAAATTTAAGAATAATGAGGAGAGGGTGTGATAACACTGCAATATACTCAACAGTTGAATTTATTTCGGTTTCTTATACATATTTACGAGTATATGTATACATATATAGAAAGATATATATTAGTTTTAAACTTCGATAAACTTTGAATTCTTCATATACTCAACGACATTCAATGCTTTTTAATGTTTCCACACGCTTTGTATTTGTCGCTCCCATGCTTCACAGTATTCGACAATCAACATTTTTTAGGTATTTCTTTTGTGTTTTTAATATCTTTGATATCATTTGATATCCTTTACACCGCATTAGTTTTTAATTCTTTTTATTTTAGCCTTTTATTTCAACCGAATAACATTCTTTTTATCCCTTCTTCTCGCGTTTGTTTCGGTCGCTAACCTCAACTACGAACTACCATCAGCGGCAAGTCAACATCCATACGCCCCACTGAACACTCCGCCAATACTCTATGTGCCGGATCGAAATTGGCGAATCCCCGAGACAGAGCAAATTGGTCAAATAATTGCGAGGATCCGAGCGGAAGATGCGGAGAATGATGAGCTGGTGTTCGGTCTGGAGCCACACTTCCACTCTAATTACGCTAATCCAAACGACAATGGAGTACAGGGCGACAGTAGACTGGCCAGTGATAGTTTGCCGTTCCGAATAGATTCGGCTGGTGGAGTTGTTTACCTCAACGAGAGCCTTATTGGGCGGGTAAGTGTGTGGCCTCACCTTAATGCAACTTTAGTCAATAGAAGTATTTTGCTTTCACTAAGAGAGGCATATCGAAGAACCTTTAATATCAAAGTAACGTCAGAATAAGAATTTAAGTAAAGTAAAAGTAAAGACAAACCCAAATAAACTTGTAAGATTTGAAGATTTGTGTCCAAGTATGTAAAAAATAAAAGCAAGCATTCTAAAATTAGCTTTAAGGTTATTTTAAAATATTGCTATTTTCCTATTTTTCGTTGCATTGTGAACATCATGACTTACTATGTATTAAATGGTGTAAATATATTTACACTCTCAGGCAGGCGAAAACTTTTTTCTATACATAACCGTGTCGGATGGTCAATTAACGGCAAAAAACGAGGTTTTCGTCAACATTCTTGGAAGCAACGGCAACAAATTTAACTCACGAAAACCACCGTCCATCACGAACGTTGTGCACAATATCTCTCAGTTCTTGCCTGCATTTGATCAGCTTCCAGGCGTGCAGTCCGTTAGGAACCAACAGCTGTATAACGCCCCGTCAAAAAGTGTGGAGCCTTCATTTTTCTCACGTCATCGACCTGTTTCTGGTACTCAAGCTGGTGGCGGGGATAGTAATGGTTATCATGTGACCAATATTAATCCCAACCAACATTTTCCAGTCTGGCCCACAAACTATTCGGATGGCGATGACAATAATGCGAATGACAGTGAAGCCAACGTCGACGAGGACAGTACAGAAAGGTCTTCATTGGAAACGTCGTCACAGGTGGCAACGACAACTCGCACCAAACTGACGCCAGTTTGGATAAAGAGCCAGACACCAGACGAAGACAAGGATAATGCACTCGAACGAAAGAATTCTTCAGCGAAGCCTGCTCGTGTTGCTGGCAGACCGACCAGCGTCGACCCTCAGGATATCCCATCACTTCATTCGACGACTGCCTACTCGATCAAGGCTGCAACGATTCCATTAATAATCACTGTCTGCGGCTTATTTGCGGCAGCTCTCGCAGTTTTCGGCTACTTGTTCCGTAAACGATTGTGCGCCATTAGTAAAACGCTTAAAAAGAAGTCCAAAGAGGAGATGGCAAAGAAGTCCAATCAGAGCAATACAAGCAGTAATCTTCAAGATGACAGCCGCAACTCAATGGTAATGCAGCACTGGAATGGTCCGGTGGCTTACGGGAATCGTTATGTGCCCTGGGAGCAGGATCAGCAAACTTTGCAGGAGCCTGCGGTAAGTAAGCCAGAAATTCTCAAGGCTTCCGATATACCAACTGACTGCATAATTGTAGATAAACCTCATAAATTGCTCGTATCATAGACAACTCTTATTTATTCAATTTTTTTCAAGATTAGTTCAACGGCTTCAAACAAAATACAAACATCGAATTCAAACATACAAGTATAAATTCAATACGATTGATTATCTTATCTTATTGTTTTTGAAAGCCAACTTAAAATTCAGCCCCTTCACGTACTCTTTAAATTGGGTTTCTATGTTAAAAAAGAAAAAATGTTGCCTAATAACTTGCGTAATTTTGGTTAATTTCGGTTACTATCCACTGCGCATAACTTTCATTACTATACAGTCAATAAGTGCAGATTTAGTATATTACTTGTTCTTATATTATATCAATTATCAATTCTTATCAAGTACGATTTCCAAGTACTCCGATCACAAAAGTGAGAGTAAAATTCCCAGCAAGCATGCACCGTAGCGTAACCACGACCTAACCATCCCTTCTGCTACTGACAGACGGTATCACTGGCGACCAACTCACACAAGTGTCCCAATATTTAAACACTTGGCAGCGCTGTGTTCGCAAAGGATATTTCCTAGTTTGCATATTATCCAGTTGAAGGTGTTTTATTTTTTGTGCAAATGAAATTGATGGTGGCAGTAATCTAAACATTTTGACAGTCTGGCAATATGTGTCGCTACATTCTACAGGTTTTTTTGCTCTCTCTTCCTCTACGCCACACCTGGTTGGCGTCCGAGAGAAAATGCAACAGGATTAGGTTAGCATAGCTAGCTTGCAACATAGCCCCCCTACCACAAATAATTTTTGACGATTTTTTGAGGAATAATAAGAGGATTTTTCAAATGTTTATGGATATGTATTTCTATATGTACATATGTACATGTTTTCTTTACGTCTAATAAATCTATTTTGCCCACCACTTACATGGAATAAAATGTCTCCAACGCACCTATCCACATTACTCCCAAAGGCGAATTCACAGATATCAAGAGGTGTTGTAAACGGTGCCAACTACGTTTCGTCTGCTGTTGCGTTGGGCGGCACATCGGGCAGCAATGTCGTCGGCGTTGGTCTTGGTGTCAATGGTGGCGAGGGTCCCAGCTACAACAGTAGTTTACAGGGCAAATATGATCGATGGGAATTTCCAAGACATCGATTAAAGTTTTTCAACATACTGGGAGAAGGTGCGTTCGGGCAGGTCTGGCGCTGCGAAGCGACCGACATTGATGGTAAGTAACCGAGCAACTGCAGGCACCAGATCATATTTTTAGTCACATAGATTTCATGAGTGCATAAATAAATGGTATATCTTTTTAGGGTTTGAAGGTGTAACGACGGTGGCCGTAAAAACGCTGAAAGAAAACGCAACCGAGGTGGAGAAAAATGACTTAGTTTCAGAACTTCGGGTAAGTGAACTTCTTAAACAGTAAGAGCTCCGTAAACGCTACTCGCTGGCGAGCTGTTCCGAGACGGCATTTTCTAAACAAAGAAAGTTTCATAATTTAATTACACTTTTTCTGTCTGTCTTTGCACGAGTTGTAACGAGTTGAAGGGAGATTATTATGCTATTATAAATGATATCCATATTGTGAGAGTCCTTTATAACATGTCTTGTTGTTCCCAAGTCCACGTATTTCAAGAATATACGGAAATCCTTTTTGGTACTTACCTACTCAAGCACTTTTGAACCGAGTTTGTCTTATTAAAAGTTATTAAAAGCGATTTTACAGCGTATGTTTTCGTCTCAACTGTACAATCGAATAATTTTCCAATTCTTGAACATAAATCATGTGTACGATTTGTGTACGTCTTAAATAAATTTGTCATTGACTCAGAGACTGAGTCATTGACCAAAATGTGAGTGTTGAAAGCATTCTTCACCGTCTCTGGAATTGTATAATTTGGATGAATAAATTGCAGCTGCTCACGTTGAAAACAGTGGGACATCCCGGCCGATGTGCCTTCAGAGACGTCTGTAAAAACACCCATGAAATTTAATTCCGTTTGGGGTGACCGGAAAGCCATCAGAATGCCACGAGACACGACCAGACAAACATCCAACAAATATATTCGTAGCTCGTGTATGTATTAGTAGAATATTGCACACAATCTAATCAGCTTTTCTAATTTTGGCTTTCAGTTGCTTTATTTCGTTTGGCTTCGTGCTCTTTATTTATGCTGCTTTGAAGTTTATCCTGCTTTCCAGGATGCCGCAAGCAGCCTGGAACTCGTTAAAAGGCAACAACAAAGTTTGCCATTTCGCAGCTCAGTTGCTTTGTTTTCGTTATGCAATAGTTTTTGTTTCAGTTTCGTTTTCTGCGACAATTAATGATAATTGTCTGTAGTTATAACTTTATCCATGTTTGTGTGGTCAACAGACGGGTTGACTCGGTATTCCGTGCGTGGTTTGTTTGGCAAAGGAGCTAGAATCCCCTTTGTCAATTTGTGTGTTAAAATTTCTGATCTACTTGATTCTAAATTACTATATTCTGTAAAAGGAAAATGAGACATTGAATTGAAGATGTTTTTTTGATTTGAAATTTAAGCACTTACTCAACTTTAGGTAGAATGTGGCTTGTTGGCCATAAAAACGTTGTTTAAATACATGTGTACCTACTTTATAAAATTGCAGCAGAAAACTAGCCGTTTATCTCTTCCCAAGTACACGGCTTCTAAATTAAACGCTTTGAGCAAACTTAATCAGTCAATTTCACAGTTTCAAAGGAATCACATTCATTTCCGTACAAGTAAAGCTTAAGCATAATTCAAAAGCAACATAAGCTTTGAAGGCTGTCCAACAAGTGTGCTAAAAGGTGTCATTCGGTGATGACTACTTTAGCATTTATTTGTCCGTAAACCTTCCATTCGAGCCAAGAAGTGAGAATTGTTATGTGTTTGTATGCATGTGAATCACAAATACGAGTACATATGTACACAAAACGCTCTACAATTGTAGAGCGTTTCATGAGCAGCTGTGCAGTTGCATTTTTACTACAATAATTTAGCATTTTTAACTACTACTGTATTTTATGTATGTATGACGAGCCTTTTCCCGTTCCAGGTAATGAAGTCTTTAGAGCCGCACGTGAACGTTGTGCGTCTGCTGGGCTGTTGCACGGACAAGGATCCCCTTTTCGTAGTAATTGAATATGTAAATCGGGGCAAGCTGCAAACATACTTACGCAATTCGCGTGCTGAAAGGTAAGGAACTGAGTACTTATGACTAGGTTATTTGATGCCTAATACCGTGCTGTAGCGTTGTCAAATCTGGCCTGTAGAAACTTCAATCACATATTTTTGCATAGTTTTGAATACTATACTCGTACATCCGAAGACCAGTCCGGTTCGAAGTAGGGTAATTTAGCTTCAGTTCGGTCGAAGACGAAACTTCGATTTGAAACGGTGAAGAATTTATGATGGTATTCATATAGCGTTTCTGCACTTTAAGCATTCCACGAATCAGAAAAACAAAGCCAGTGAATCTAATATCTATATTTTGCTACAATTCAAACATATTCAATATCCGCCAAAATAGTAAAAATCAATGAACGCAATTCCTTTAACTGCGATCTAAGCAGCGAACGTAAGCATGGCGTGTTTATTGTCATCGAATTTAGAAGCAAATCGAATGTGCTAAAACGGTGGCCAATCTTATTTAGCATCGCATCGTCCTCTGCTTCCTCACTCATTCTCATTCGCTCTTTCGTGCATTGCAGGCATTACGGCAACACGCACGGAAAATCGAATATCCTGACGTCGAGCGATTTGACATCTTTCATGTATCAAGTGGGCAAGGGTATGGATTATCTTACATCGCGTGGGGTAAGTACGAGCACAAGTTCAGTGTAACTCGATATGAAATAAATACAGGAATAAACTGCGATAGGAAGTCGAATCTTTCATTCTTTATAATAGTGCAGCATCTGCTTCAGAACTGTAGTGTAGAACGGTTGTTAGAAGGAGATGATGGCACACTTACACCGACAAAAGCTTCCACCATGTATGGGAGTCTGGACAGAAATAAGTGCAAATTTCCGAAAAGCAAGATTAGAAATGTAAAAATTTGATACTCAACAAATGTGCTTCAAGTGTACAGTTCTTTTATATGTATGCTCTGACTCTGTATATTTGTATATCTGTATAAACGTTACATGTCGTTGCTTATTAGCTCTCCTTAAAAATCGATTCTTTTAGATCATCCATCGAGACTTGGCCGCTCGGAATGTCCTCATAACCGACGAGCACACCTGCAAAGTCGCAGATTTTGGATTTGCCAGAGACATCGTCACATCGAAAATATACGAACGCAAGAGTGAGGGAAAGCTGCCCATTAGGTAAAAATGCATCCAAATGCTTTCAACTATATTTGTATATGTATGCATAACTTCCGATTACTGCAAAGCGAATTACACAAGGCGGACCAACTTTAAGTAAGACACGAACACTATGCGAGTATAATCGAGAACTATACGAGACAGAATGGACGAAAAAAGACGAAACCACAGACTCGGCAATTCTGTTGTCTGGACGTGTAATGAATCAAGTTGGTTCGGCGCACTCGATTGACAGTTCTTATGTGCAACCACAGACAAATAATAACAAATGAAAATAATAATATTATTTGCCTATTATTTACACTGCTAATACTCCTTATCTTACAGGTGGATGGCCATCGAATCACTTTACGATAACATTTTTTCCGTTAAGTCGGACATTTGGAGCTTCGGAGTACTTATGTGGGAAATTGTAACGCTTGGTTCAACGCCATACCCCGGAATATCAGCAGCAGACGTTATGCACAAGGTATGTATACACACACACTCACACACACATACATACACATACAGCTACGTTCGGGGCTAAGCATATTTAAAAATATTGTGGATACTCAAGGATATTTAGCTCGTAAGATGATAAATAATAGGCTCAATTTTTAGGTACGGGATGGACATCGTCTTGAAAAACCAGAGCATTGTCGTCGTGAGTTATACAACATCATGTACTATTGTTGGTCCGAGAATGCCAACGAGAGGCCAACATTCGCAGAGGTGGTGCAAATGCTCGATAAACTACTACACACAGAAATGGATTATATCGAGCTGGAACGCTTTCCTGATCACAACTACTACAACATACTGAACCTAAGTGGTGAGAAATTGTAGATCATCGAACAAACCATATGACAATACCACAGAGATTATTGAAATGACTTGAAACAAACCAATGACATTCAAATTTGATGCGACTAGTCCATAGAACAACAACTACAACCAAAGTAAAAAATTTCACTACAACTCTGTTCCACAAAATTTACGCGTCAAACATCAAAATATGGCGAATATTTGTTCAAATTGGCGATATGTTGTGAAGATGAAAAGAAAGAATTTCTTATGTTGTGTTGAAAGAATTGCATCAGCGGAATCTACTCACACTCGCAACATCATCTCCTCCACTTCTGACTGAAGTGACCAAGAAACGGTACAGAGATAGAGGAACACTTCCATAACACTCACTTTGGAATCTTTATATAAGCTTTGCTTCTAAGAATTTATTTTGTATATACATACGTACAAATGTGTACATTTATAAACTTACTTAATTCCAAATTTATAACGTTAATTATTGCATTGTTAATTATTATAATTATATTTTAAAAACTTTGTATACTACTCGTATAGTACATATATATATAATACATATACTTTTATTATTCAATGTAATCTTATTGAATTGTTTCTTTGACTTCGTAAAGAATGAAGGAAAACATGGTCCACTAATTTGGATTGAAATTGAAGAATTGTTATTTATTTCCATATTTATATCTAAAGGTACTGATTTCTAATGATGATACTAAAATCATTAACATCAACATTTAGCATGATGTTACTAAAATCATCAACAGTTTTTTCAACAACAGTGTTGAAAGGAAAATTGTGTCTTCGATCTAATTTGTATTGACATATATATGGGTTATTTTTTGCAAAGGGAGAAAAAGCGGGCCTGATCATTCATCAATCCGCAGCAAACGTATTGAACAAGTTTTGATATTTTCGCCCCTAAGTGCGAATCGTATTGTTATAAACTTGGAATTTTCAACTTTATTTTATACCAGATTATACACTTCGATATCACGTTTTCTGCCATAAGAGATAACATATACAACGGGCGTCTCTAATCCTGAGCACAAGGCGCCAAGAAAGACGGTTAAAGCAATTGGCAGCCGTGGCAGGAATTTCATCAACAGCTACAACAAAGCTAAAGCGTAGTTACGTGATATGTATTATAAGCAATAAATATCAAACATATCGATGGTCGTAGCTCATGGGCTGCACGTCGTGTCGGTGACGTATACAACTCCGCTGGAGAGAGAAATTCTAACTGACAAAACTCGCGATGCGACTCGAAAGTGCCCGGATGTGTGACATTGTTTATTGTTTTATTGAAACCATCTGGAATTTGTTTCCATAATCAACCACCATCGCAAATCCAGAACAATAATCGTATTTTATTTATAAAGTACGAACCTTTTATATATGTACATACATGTATAATTTATAAGAACCCATTAAAAGATCAATAATATATGTAAGCCAAACAACTGTGACTAATTTGAGACTAATTTTGAATTTTCCTTCGTCCTTGGACATTTATTTCAAAATTTACAAAATCCTTTCGGCTTACGTTGCAACAAGACCAAAATACATACGAATGCCGTATCTTCGAAATGCTTTTCTGAATGGGGAAATAAGAATCACGAAAACCTTGACTACTGGTTTATTTCATTTATTTTTCAACACCCTTAGATGGTCGTTGGCTTCTAAGCCTTAATAAGAGGTTTGAGCTCAAGCAGACTCATCTGCATCATTTATATTGAGATTTTAAAATCAAAAGGACTAAATTAGACATCTGAGGACCTGCCGGATAGCTAAAACAAAATAAATCACTTGCCACACAATATTTTTCATTATTGTTAGTAAAACTACTCTGTGATAATTGGTTTTTTATTGTCATGCTACCCGCGGGATACCAAACACAACCAGGGTGGGGATGTTTTGTCGCCCGGAAAGATGTAAATTAACAACCGGGTGATAAATTATTTGCCATGTTCTAATATATGTTTTGTGTATAGCTTAATGTCGACCTATTCTTGCATTGTTTTCCATCTACGTATTATCTTGAGGTAAGGTGGCCAAAGGTAGAACTACGCTTACCATGACGCATAAGGCTGGAATGGGCCGACAACCGTTTGAATCCCTTATTGCCAGGGATGGCGAAATGCTCGCATAATGAATCTCTCATTCACTTTAGTTACTCGGTTTTGCCGATACTTAAAGTAATAAGAGTCATTTAGAAAACTTAGAAGAGGGCTTTCATTTTCACGTTAAATGCCTTCATGTAAAATGTTCGATGATGAGATGAGATAAGTTTTATAGATTAAAATATTGACTGCATGGTCTTTTTTTCGAAAATCCTATTTATGTACACACGTGATGAGTGTAACAATTCAATGTCAGATTGCTTATCATAAAAAGCTAAGCCATGAACTCGTATTATCTCTACTCGTATTATCAATTTTTCAAGTTTTTATTTATAAATTCCTTTAATAATTTATTGATAAATGAATTTTACAGTAAATATTAATTTAAATACGTTGAATTCCAATATTTCATCCACACTTTTTGTGCTAATTCTTGAAACGAGGAACCAGTGACCTTATTTTATATGGATACGGTGTCTTTTTTTACGCGATTTCTTTCGACGCGAATTTTTGGATAACCCATCTCTCGCGTAAAAACAGACTGAATGACTTCTATACTAAACGCGATATCGAAAAAAGAAAAACGACATTTGAAAAAGTGTCCTTTTTTATATTGTACAAAATTAATCTTTACTGTATTCCACATTTTGTTGTATTGCTCGAAAAAAATATAAAAAAAGATTTACACTCATTTTTCAAATTAAGCAGTTTATTTGATGCAGTCAATTTCAACGGCTTGATACCGTTATGAGTCAAAGTAGAAACCAGGTGCTTTGGCGCTTCCGATGTTTTGCATTTTTAGTTTGATTGTGCAAGTTAAAAAGCAACAACTTAATACAATTTATTTAATAATGCAAGGTAATTTGAAGTATGGGCCGAAAAACACCTATCGAGCAACGAGAATCAGTAATTCACCACTTTAAAACTAATTAAAATTAAATTAAAACCACTAAAAAATTTTAACCATGAGCAACGAAAGATGGATCATCAGAATAGTTAATGAAACACACAATAACAAACAAACAAAGTTATCGGCATCAAAATTGGCAAATAAGCGGAATATGTACATATAATCCTTTGTACGTTCAGAAGGAGAAATTTAGGATAATCTTGAATGCATTTCAAGAAAATCCTGTATTTTTCGAGGACAAAAATGTATAGCTAGCGATGGAGCATATTTAATAAAAGCATTTTGTTCTTTTACGAAAGTATGAATTCCTTTCTTAAAACAAATAGGAATTATTAACCAGTAGATATATTTATGACACTGTCACAGCTTGTTGATCAAAGTGTAATAGACATACTCCAAGGTATAAGTTTCAGTAACTTTAAGCAGGCACTATAAACTGTATGTATTACCTGAATCACCGAACGCAGCATGGAAATCTCTTTCTCTTTAAGACGGTTCAATGTAGTGTTAGAATTCAAAGCAATCATCTAATGAACTAGCAAAAATAACATCTACGGTTACCCTTTACAAGTGTATTAAATTCATCATAGAGATGAAATAAGAAAAAATATTTATTTATACAGAATAACTTTTCCAATATTTCCATTTGTTTCCAAAAATATATAATATTTTTCTGAGAAATTCAGGCAATTAAATGTGTGCTAATTGTTCTGTACATATGTTCAAATTTCGCATTGATGACATAACCAGATCCTTGTATACTTCGAACCTAATCTACAGTCGGTCTCCATTCCTTCTCTGTTCATAGAATAATTAAGCACACATACGACTTGTTATAAACCCTGCATACAGTGTATAATTGAAACAACACCTAAAAAATTTGGTCTGCTTTCAAGATCTGAATAACACACAACAAACAAACACTTGAAATGACCTGAACGACCGGGTCATGTTACACTGTTATGGAGGCAATTTGATATGTTATCGAAATCGAGCTACTTTTTGTAAAATAATCTATCAGATAAAAGCCAGTTGTTCGATAATATAAAAGACAGAGACGCTTAAAGATATTGAAGATAAGTAATAAGCTGAAGATTCTGACATTGCTCTCAAAATAAAAAAATGCCGGCATTTGCACTTTAATCGATGACTATCACGGCCGATAATATTTCATATTAACACAAAGTCACTTATTTCTTCCAACATAAAGGCTTTCATTTAATTTACTGATCAAAATTATATTGTATTGTATTATAAAATTATTTCATCTTAAATTATTGGCAATTAACAAAACCTATGCGCCGTTTGATGTACCCTTAGAAGATGACTTGGTTTAAAATCCTAATAGTTTCGTCATTTAAGTGAAATAAACTTCATGCACTTTTCTCAAAGTATATTGGATCAAAATGAATATTACTCGAATTTGTCCTACAATTTTTATGGCAGCAACTAGTTACTCATACCGCATACGTCGGGAAGAATGGTCTGGGGTATACGGCCGCTTAAGTAGCCACAATTCTCACAAGGCGTCGAACTCGACTACGGCGACATGGACCCGACGTTTATGTGTATCGAAACGGGTGTCACTGAATTTGTTCACTTCGCGGGAAAGAATTTGGCGCACTTGTGTTATTGTGTATTCGTGAGCCGGAGCAATCGTTTAATTTACACGTTCCCCAGTCGCTGGTAGCGGAAACCATTACTTGATGCAGCATCGACAATAGCACTGAATTGAGTTTATATTCCAATTAAGAAACTTGAGCTGTCCTTATTAAAGCTGTTAGTGAAAAATTGTACATTTTCTCTCTTATTTCAAATTTGAAAATGAAAAACGCGCTCTGTGACGAAACTGAACATGACCGGCTCCGAGGATAGTTTGCAAACGACTGAAAGTTCGTGCGAGTAGACACTCTTGCATTGACACTAACTTGCACACGTTGTTGAGGATGGTGAGCATCGGCAGTGTCCTTGTTGCGAGTTGGGTGGGGGTTTGGTTCTCCGTTGGTGTTATTTTGTTCTGCGTTCTTATATTTCTTCTAAACCCAGAAGCAAAAATCTCACTTGCAGTCTATGGAGAACGTTTGTGTATTCGTTTTGACATGCTTTTCTCTCTTATCAATCAGCTGGATAGAATTCGTTATTTCGGGTCGATTAAGCTGGGTTCCTCCGTATACATTTAACTTTTGCTGGGCGATAAATTAAACCGCTCTTAGTTAATTGTAAATTTAAAGCAACATCATTTTATTGTAGATAGTTTCAACTTATGTACAAGAACTCACGTTCAGATTTAAGTATTGCATAAAAAATCATTTTGCACTGGATAATGTTATTGAAAGAGATTTGAATTGCATTGTGTACCACTAAAAGCACTGAATTATAGCAGAAAATTCCTTCCAATGCTCTCCAAATATATCGAGAGCATCAGCTTCGGTTTCAGTGAGAGTTTAAATCCGCACTAAAGCTGCTGTCTCAACTGACTTGCGCACAGCTCTTCCCTTCCTTGTTCAAGTTCCAGTGGTGCACTTGAGTGAAGGTCTCCCGAACAAATCTGAAATGGAAATCCGAATGCAACACATATTATTTATGTACATATGTATGTTCATCGCCTTGGAACCAAAACAAATTACGTAAGACGTCAGATAGGTCTCGCAATGTGCGCAATTGGCAATAACCGACTACTGGTAACTATGCCAAAACATATACAAACGTTATCCTTGACAAAAGTCTACCAACCTATTTGTAATCTAACAAAAGAAATTTCTTTTCTGCACTAAAAATTAATGTAAAATTTAAATTGAACATTTGGTTGGCCTACTACTAGCAGCCCACTGCCTGGGGTCATTGAAGTCTCTAAATTTCGTATTTCTGTGGGCGTTACAACTTGCTTGCCATTCTACTATTGCCCTCTCTTCTAGTGCCTCAATGAAGTTCCTTATATTATATTACAAATATGTAGTTAGACGGTTTTTTTTACTCAAGGGTTTTCGTTTCTCGTTAATAATTTTGTTTAGGTTTTATTAATGTCGTTTATATTAATGTTAATGTATGTTATTTTTTTGGTATAACATTAATAAAAATAGATTTAAAACCAAACTGCACATTAACTGCAATCTTCAAAATGTTTTCGGAATCTTCAGGTAGTATAGATGAAGATCGTACGTAGACTTTTGTCGGCCTGTATATGTATGGTAACTAAACCGTAAATTCAATCCGCGTTGCCCCCCGACGTAACGATGAAAGAAATGGCGCGGTGGTAAAAGATTTGCCAACGATGTCGAGGTCATGTCTTCAGTAGATGGCTATTTTGAGTATCACGCCATTTTCTTACCATAAACAACGACATTTCTTGCTTTCTTACTATTTCTTCGTCAGGCCGATGAGTTCTGGGACTACCCTCATATAGTCGCACATTATATTTGATTAAATATCATTCTGCATTCCCATTGTGCATTTTAAAAGATTACGGAATTCTTTAGACCTCGCTAGTCTCATTTATACCAACACAATCTTTCAGTAAGAAACTGTCCCTTTCAAACAAGCACAATCGTGCTTAGCTACTCATAATAGCATGTTTATGGTGTGTGTATGTAAAAATTATATATGATCATAATATAGTTTAATTTTAAAATAACACAGACATATACATATGTACATAGTATATGTATGTTATAATTTAATATCATATTCAAAACAAATGCTTATAAGTATATAGACTGAGCTCTGTGCACCGATATGAACAGACTCGCTCTTGGACCTCAGGTTGGACATATTATCAGTTATCAGTTGAATATACATATGAGCCTTGGCAGGGTGCTTGCTACTCATTTAGGAGTTATTTGTTAAATATAATTAATGAATCGTACTTTTAAGATATTCACATATTTGCTTTCTTTCAAGTAAAATATAATGGTTTCTTAAAAATAATATTATATTAATATTAGAAATCGTGTTGCGAATGAAAGTTTATTGTGCTTTTTATTTGCTATGAGTGCAATATGAATTTTTCGACACAAATTGTTAGACAAAAGTATACAATGAAAACTCGAATGTTTGGATTCAAATTTCTTTTTAAAAGTTTCGAAAAGGGCGAACTTTACACGTTGAATATTTCTCAGTACCTTTGCACTCTGCTTTGCGATTTTAGTAGTAATGATTAGTAACACTTAATTTTCATACCTGCTGTTTAGTAGCAAGTCTTGTGACTCTTACTTTTGTACCAATTCAAACATGTTCCGTTTGTTCTTTTCTTGGCCGATCGTTTGCTATAAAAACGACCGCTCCCTAGCAGTTCGGCTATCAGTTCGTAGTTGGGGCCGAAGCACTGGGGAGCGATTACAAATACAGACTTCCAGACTATTATTTAAGAAATGAGTGCCACAAAAAGTAAGTCTTGCACAGTGTAGAAAGTAGACGGTGCGAAGCCAACGATTAGATAATAATGGAAAGTGTATTGTACATCGACTATCATTTCCACAATTAAAATGTTTATCGCCGGCGTTTCTTCTACTTTAGGGAATTAGAAAATTAATATTATTATTTAGTAGTTAATTTGGTTTTGTGAAGGTAAATATTATAAGATTAATTAAATATTAATTAAAATAATAAAAATTAAAACTTATTGACGAAAAGTAGAAGTATAAAACCAAGTGTTTGGAGTAAAAAAATAACAACATTTTAAGATAGAGAAAATTTAGAAGACAAGATTTCATTTCAATTTGCTTTATCTTATTTATACTATATGTTTGGGTGAGTCTATGCAGTTCTGGCACCCAGCGGCGTAGCGTGGGGGGAATTTTAAGAATCTTCTTTTCTATATTTTTTTTTTAAAGAAATGTTCTTTGTCTTTTTCTTTAAATTATTAGTTGCTTATGGCATTCGATATCAATATTTCGGAACTGAGATATGTTTAGTTGATTAACTGGATAAATTGATTAATTGAAGGTCTACTAAAACCTCTTTTTCAATGATAGTTTGTTGCCATGGACCAG
The DNA here is from genome assembly GCA_943737955.2 of Myopa tessellatipennis. Lineage (NCBI taxonomy): Eukaryota > Metazoa > Arthropoda > Insecta > Diptera > Conopidae > Myopa > Myopa tessellatipennis. The sequence continues at coordinate 59,210,252 of OX031314.1, read as the reverse complement.
GTTATCCGACGCCGCTGGAAGCCATGAAAAATGGTCCACGTGAAAAACTTCTTTACACCGTCACCGTTCAACCAAATAAGGACGAACCTCATGGGGACTATTTATCAACGGTTGACGTTGATCCGGAAAGTCCGACTTATTCGCAAGTGAGACCGTTGAAGAAGTTAACTTCGCTCTGTTCTCTACTTTATATTATTTCCAAGGTAATCCATCGTACTTTCACTAATCGCAAAGGCGATGAGCTGCATCACTCCGGCTGGAACGCCTGCTCCAGTTGTTACAATCTTGGGGAGGGCTCAAAAATTGTGCCAAAGCGTGATAAAATGATTTTGCCAGCCCTGAACTCCGATTTCATCTACATCCTAGATGTCGCTACTAACCCACGAAAACCAGAGATAATTAAGGTTATCGACGGTAGCGTGCTTAAGAGTCACAATGTTACCACTCCGCATACAACTCACTGCCTTGCTAACGGAAATATTATGATATCCACGATGGGAGATGCGGAGGGCAATTCAAAGGGCGAATTTGTGCAGTTTGACGCGGACTTCAACTGCCTTGGGACATGGACTAGAGGTGAAAAAAGAGCTCTTTGTGGATACGATTTCTGGTACCAGCCCTACTTTGATGTATTGGTTTCCTCAGAATGGGGCGCTCCAAAAAAATTCAAACGGTAAGGCTACGGTGAGGAAATATGAGCTAAATGCATACAGAATTACTTGTTTTCGGTATTAGAGGTTGGATCGCTGAAGACTTAGAAGACTTGCAACAGTACGGTTGCCGCATCAACTTCTACAAATGGTCCACTCAGACCCTTTACCAAACAATCGACTTAGGCTTGCAGGGCTTCACGCCACTCGAAATCCGTTTCATGCACGATCCTAAACGCCCGGAAGGTTTCGTAGGCTGCGCTTTGTTCGCCAACGTTTTCTATTTTAAAAAGAAATCCGAATCTGATGAGTTCGAGTGCAAGAAAGTTATTGATATTCCACACAAAGTCGTCGACTGTGGCGACGGAAGCCCGTCTCCTGTCGGTGGCTTGATTTCAGACATTTTACTCTCACTTGATGACAAATTCCTGTACGTAAACTGCTGGAGGCATGGTGATGTTCGCCAGTACGACATCAGTGACCCAGAGAACCCCAAGCTGACGGCTCAAATCTTTATGGGAGGCATTATTTGCAATGACTTGCCAAACGTTAAAGTGGTCGAAGACCTCGAACTGTCGGTAATAGTCACATGCCAATTCTGTACACGTTCTTTAAATTGACTTAACAGGAGCGTCCAGAACCGCGCTACGTAAAAGGACATCGTTTAGAGGGAGGACCGCAGATGATGCAACTTTCACTGGATGGAAAACGGCTGTTTGTCTCAAACTCTCTGTATTCGCCATGGGACAAGCAGGTATGCATCTACTCGCAGACTCCATGTGCAGCTCGACTCTGTTTAAAACTACGCATCTCCACACTATAGTTCTATCCGAAAATGGTGGAGAAAGGAGGTTACATTTGTCTAATTGACGTTGATTCCGTTAATGGAGGCATGCGAGTGAACGAGGAGTTCCTGGTTCGTTTCGAAGACGAACCATATGGACCAACTTTACCGCATGAAATGCGTTACCCCGGTGGTGATTGCACCTCGGATATTTGGCTGGTTAACGATGACAACTAAGTGGAGAGAAGAGAAGACAAAGGATACGTTTGCATTTGTGATTGACGAATGATCCTTCTTCAGGTATAAGAATCTATCTTTATAGCTATAGTATACTCGAAATATTTTTTTACATTGATACATAAAAGTGTTTTTAATATGTTTTAAAATGTATAAATGTTTTCATGATTCTTTTAAAATAGTGTACGGTTAAATAAAGATACTCGTATATTAAATATTTTGTTGATGAATGTATGTATTTACAATGTGTTTTTTAAAATATGTAACGGCAATTCGTTATAATTATTCGGGTTGATTTAAATACCGTTACTTTTAGTTTACATTTTCTTGAATTTAACAGTATCGTTTTTCACCACAAACTTCAAATAAAATTAACAAGTAGTTATTCTTAAAAATGATAATAAACAAGTTAGTTAATTATTACAATTGAGTACAATTAAGTTAACAAATCCAAAAGTTATAAACAAATTCCTTAAACGAGAGGGAAACGATAGCCGTTTGTAGATTTTTGTTGCTGTGTGTCCTCTCCTCGTCCAATCTAGAGATGGTTTTGCTGGGAACACGGTTATACAGAATCCCCATATTTTATACCTGATTCTAGATGTCATTCCGATATTGCGACGTGGAGGAAGCCATACACGCGTGGTTCAACATCAAGCAGTAACCAGTGCAAGTTGTAAGTGTGCAAGGTTTCCAAACCTAGCCACTGGCGCTGTTATTACAACTTTCAACTTGAATAAGCATCCAGAAAACATGGACTACTTTTCAGAGCGGTTATAATGAAAAGCGGTACCCACTACAGTGGAACTCGATGGAATACCAACTTTCGAGGCACTGTGAATTTAAAAAATTGTTCGTTCTTTTAGGTCATCGAATGTAATTTTGTTTCCTCGATCTCTTGATGCCATTTGTTTCGGGTTGCCTGCAGTATCAGGTCCTGGAAGGAACTGTACTCGGAGTTCGAGTTGGATTTTGCTGGAACACCTAAATCCTCCTCGTCCTCATACAAATGCTCATATACGTAATCCTTGTGCCCAATTGGTGGCTCCGACGAACTGAGCTCCCATTCATTATAGTCGCCGAAATCGTCGCTTTCCTGCTCTTTATCATCGGTGCTATGCTGTGCGGTAAACATTTCAATTAAGTCATCGATCTTCTCAACCGGCATGTCCGAAACCATATTGAGGGCAATTTTCCTGCGGGGACGCTTCAGGTTCTTCTTGGAACCATTGTCCAACACGAAGTTAAAGGAGGTTTTCATAGTGCTTTTAGAAATTTTATACTTCTTGAGTAGGTTATGATACATTTTTAACAACAGTCTCGAGTTTGGTCCAGCCTTTGGATCCTCGTGTGAGTCAATAGTATTCTGATTCTCCTTAATAAATCGGTTAATTAAATCCACAGTAGCTTTTTGATCCTTTTGTTGCTTCAGTAATTCCACTGTGAAAAGAAAACGTTTGATTAGCCTTTTATTACTTTAATCGAGTTACTAATGAGATCGAAAATCTCTTTATTGTGAATCTTTTTACCTTTGTCATTCGTAAGACCCAACCTTCGCTTGTAGGTCTCCCAATCACTATCTGTGACTGCGGCATCTCCTTTAGAGGGCTTGTCGTTTATATTCGACAAGTATTCCGTGGTTCCTCTAATGTACAAACTGTTGGCTAACTGCAGCCAAGCAACAATAAATAACACTTCAATTTTAACCATGTCAATTCAGTCTTGAATTTGCTCAAGTAATCGTTAGTTGTAGCGTGGTTGTGGTCGTTGAGTGACTGATGCAAATTTGAAACTCTCGTTTCCTTTTATACCAGAATCACGGCAAACTAAAAGTCCAAAATATTTGTGGATTAGCGGAGTCAATTAGCGCTGGCGTTGGTGTCTGTGCCACCTCGTTTGCCAGACACTTATCAACTAGCGGCGCAGACATGCTACAATTAGGGGTTTCGCGTAATTCACTTTCGATTGACGGGCAATGCTGTCTCGAAATACAAAATGTTTCTTCGGAATTTGGTTATGAAGCTATTAAATAGCTGTCAGAGACCAACAACATCTTCAGGCGTTCCTCCTTGAGGCCGAAACAGGTAGACATGACCACGAATCAAAATCAAGTGTAGGCTATACAGGTGATGCGGCACGCGGTCGACACCGATGTATAAAGGGATATTAATGTTTCGCCGCTCTCATCGGTGCGGTTGCAGGTAGTCCTTCGCTCATTGTTGAAGCAGAGTCTTGTAATTAGTTGCGATAACCAATCCGTCAGTAGTGCACAAATGAATGTGGAATTAGAACTGCTGAAAACGCCAAGTAATCTAAGCGCCGGCCATAAACAGACAGGAGTTGTTTAATTAAATGGGTGAATAATTTATTAAGGAGGGTTATTAATTTCGAAGATCTCATTAATATCATTTCATTAAAATAAATTCAGTTCTTCAACATGCATGTAAATTTATCTCTTCTGATGCTTACTCAGTATATAATAAATACCATAATTTCATATTTCTATTTTAATTTGGTGCTTTATTTCATGTATACTTTGGGACAATATTTCTCTATTTTAAGTCTTTAACAAATTTGAAATAATACACTTCAGAAAGGATGTACGAGTCGCAATAATATCATTCTCTCAGGTTTCTACTAAATAAACACTTATCTGAAATAACATAGCAACATGAGTAACGGCGCGCCTTCAGGACTCAATAAATTGGGGTGTCGGTAAATACAAGACGACTTCATAAACTGGCGCGGTTGTTCATTTATTTCGACAGTGAAAGAAGTTGCTCACGACGCCAAGCCGAACGCACAATATACCTTATAAAGGCTATAGCCAAATGCCTGGTGCCAACCTGTTGGCAACAATCGCGGCGATGGTGAGTTTATTGTTGCTTTTGCTTAAACACAGGCAATTGTGCGTGAAAAGCCGTCCGTGCTTTGTGACTTAGAATGAGATAAATAATCTTCGTCCTATATTCGCAAGAGACGGTGCCAAACTTCTAAATCCTTCGTTCGCGACGCTAGCCACAATTTACTTCAACTTTAAATTGATCGACATTTGACTAAAGACTAGCGGCTTATAGTTGTGTCTACTGATCTCACTAAAAGCATAATAACTAGGTTGTGTCTTTTCGTGACTGTGTTATTTGAAATGTTCCATACTGTTACAAAAACAAATAAAAGTAATACTGAGGCTAGTGCATACCGTTGACGATATAATGACGATATGCAATAGTTTGAAAATGGCGAGAGGCCTTGTATGGGAAGATTGAGAAAGCAAATAAATTATTGCGAAAACGGAAATCTGGAATAATTTCAATGAATGAAGGCGTGAGCCAGCATTAAATGCAGCTTTCATCATATCGTGAGTATTGAACAACTGGGAATCATATTCAATAAGTATTCATCATGCAATCGCCAAGGGTCAAAGAATAAACTACTTCGTCGTACTGGGAACTCTCTTTACACGCCTTTCTCATCTTAAAATGCATACGCGAAAGTCAATTATAAGGCGTATTTTACAAAAGATCCCTTCAGTGTTTGTCTCACAAGTGGGAGTATTTACCGATTTCTCCGATATGCAAAACGAAACTGCTCTACAATACCAACTGTTCAACTCTGGCAAAATGCTATCCTACTTACTGTTACCTTGGTTTCAATTCTGAAATATTAAGGATGTGAATGTACTTTAACGACTTTTAATTAATTCTAGTAGCATTTCGCCGCTGTTAATTAACGAATCTTCAATTTATTTCTCCGGAAAATGGCTCGGTGCTAACTTTAGCCAAGTCGGCGTAGAATAAAATCCCTTTTGCATCCAAACCAATGTTTGTTGTTAGTAAATGATTTAATGCATCCATGAAGTAATATTGTGCAGCTTCAGCAGTTTAGAGCAACAACTAAGCATTGATTGAAAAACTCCGCACACGACTCTGTTTCATGAACTCAATTTCACACTTCAGTACAACAATTAGCAATTAAATAATTCTAAATTTCCCCCCATTTATTTTTAATTGCATTAGTTAACAGAACTTAAAAATTTTCTGCAACATAATTACTACTACTTTTATACCCTACACCTTAAGGTTAACGGTATATTCACTTTGTCACCCTGTATATATTGTATTATATTATAATAATATAATGTATTATATTGTCTTTGCTATAAAGGGTTTTATGTTTTTTCTTATCATGAAGGTGCATCGTTACTCTTTCAAACTCATAGTGCAAATCGTAGTTCCTTTTTGAATCTTCTGATATAGAGTAGCTTTCATAAAACAATGGGAAGGACAAAAATGCGGGTAATTTTCGAATATGAGTTTTGTCGCAGAACCAATGCATCACAGTGAAGTGAATGAAGTGTTTGGGGAAGGTGCAGCTAATCATCGAACCTTACGTCGTTGGTTTGATAAGTTTCGTTCTGCTGATTTTAGCCTTGCAAATGATCCACGTCAAAGACCTGGATAATGATAAGCTAAAAGCTGTAGTGGAAGCAGATTCGTCTCAAAGTATGCGTGACCTAGCACCAGGATTTAACGTTTCTATTCCAACAATTTTGGATCACTTAAAACAAATTGGTAAGGTCAAAAAGCTGGATCGATGAGTTAAACGTTAGAAATGAGTTAGAAATTTAATTGGAAAGTGTGGAAAAAAGTAAATAAACCGACTTCTGAGTGCTGTACACAAAGGGGGAAAAATGAAGTTAGTGCGATTTACGTTTTTTAGAACAAATTAGTGTTTATTAGCATTTGGTGTAAAACTATTATAGAAACTGATGAGATTAAAAATTTCGGTTAAAAAGTCGTGGTTTTATTTCTTTATGGAATCAACTCTTCTTCACTTAAGTTGACCCCTAAATATTTGAAAGATTGAACTCAGGAAGAATCGAATTTGAAAAAATAGTTTGAAAGTCTAAATTAACGTTGACATGGATTGTATTTATTATTTTGATGAATTGATTTCAGCCAGAGTTATTCTTAGCAGCCTCTTCCGCCTGCTTCCGACGCTCCAATTCAGCTTCTTTCACTTCTTTCAGAATTTTATTCGTCCTGAAACCTACCGATATACCCCAGAGACCAGGGCTAGCCTCGGCTTCACATTCTTTCATAACGCCACAGAAGATGCTGAGGAGCACGATAGCCAGGACTGTGAAATACTTCATGCTGAAAGGAAGAATTGGTTGGAAAATTTAAAAGGACCCTAAACCGGTCTCTTCTACAATTCGAATAAAAATGTGCGAGATTTCAATCCTTCTGTTTTCTGTCCTTCACAAATCACTTACTTTCTTCTGTTTTAAGGTTCAACTTGAATGCTTGAGAGACTAATTAATTTTTCACACTTTGCTTGGGCTTAAATATGGTTCAAAAACCGAAAAAGAAGAAGCATTTTTTAATCCTACAAACAATGTAAAACCAAATGTACACATGGCACGCAAAAGTAATATTCTTAAATATGTCAAATATAAATAAAATACATATGTTCTATTCAAAGTATTTGTTATATACATATTTGCTTCTAATCCCGTTGATTACATAATAAACAACAAATCAATAAAAACAAGCAATGAGATCATAAAATACTTATCTATTTTTTGAATTGTCTATTTCTCAGAAATAACCAAAGCTGAGACAGTTTTTTTACCTTTTTCTTGCTTTGTCTCGTAGCCTTTATATAGTTAGGGATTTTTTTCGATTTTTATACCCTACACTTTAAGGTTCTGGTAGCGTATAGTTTCCATTTCGAAACACAATCAATTTCATAAGTGTCATTTGGGTAAAATATAAAAAAAAATTTATTAACGTCAACTCAGCCATCCCGAGCTTGATAATGAGATTCATTCGTATTCTTCCAAGGTCATGGAGGTATGTCGATTTGTGCAGTTTTTAATCTATTGGAGGATTGCATTAAAGAATGTCTGCAAGTCCTATAAGTAGTCTTCTTGAACCCTCTTTGAACTATTAAAAACTAAGCACTTATCTATTTTATATTTCATATTCATTTAAATGTACATAAAATTAATAACACTTAATTTTTCTTTTTATTCCTGAATGAGTTGTGTTTTCTTCTTTTAGAGTTGGGATTTATTATCTTCGACACTTTAATAAACTGCTGATATATGGTTGTGTACGTTGATGGTTTTTGTAACATTGCACTGTGACGCAATATACTTTTCTTCGCAATTTCGAAATTTCAATATCCTTCCTCCCCTCTGTCGAAAAGTCGAATTTAATTGACTTTTCATTCATAGCGCAACCGTAGGCATAGAAATGAATAAAAACCAAACCAAAATCAATCCATTAGTAGTAGAAGCAACTATGAGTATCTACAAACAGTATTACAGAAGCATTGATTGTGATTGCCACTGAAATAAAATCACAATCATAGATCCAGTAGGAAATAAACTCTTTTTAATAGACTTAAGTTGTCCTAAAATTCTCCTGTGCAGAATTCGAAAATAAAATTTTAAGAAACTCGTTTAAAATGCCAAATTATGTTTTTCATTGTAATTAAATTCGAACTACTATATATTTGTATGTATTTAAATTGAATTAATAATATTGAAATAATATCGTAAATAATCACATCTATCTATACGTATGTATACAAAAATCTCGTGTCACGATGTTTATGTTCGCACTGCTCCGAAACGTCTTGACCGATTTTGTTGAAATTTTTTGTGTATGTTTGGTAGGTGTGAGAATAGGTCGTAAAGTATATTTTACCCACCTACCCTCACCCTACCATTAGTTAATCGCCATTTTAGTTAAACATTCGTATTTTAACTAAAACGAATTTAATTGTTGTTGCGATTGCGTGCATCTCAATCACAAGAGGCAAGAGCTGAACGAAATCACCAACGACAATTGGAACGCAGACAAGCGCGCCGATTCGTAGTGACCACACGCAGAGAAAATGATCGATGATGAACGCCAACAAATACATATATTATTTTTGCAGTTTTCATATTTTTTATTTAACAACCAAAATATTCGCTAAAAATAATTTATATGGCAGCGTAACTTTCGCCGGGTCAGCTAGACAGATTTCTTTCATGTACTCAATTATGTCCTAATAATGTATCTGAATCTACTTCACAAGTAAATCAGATATTCACTCAGTCTCTGAATATCTATTCAGCCGGGAAAACTCAAACAAATCAAAATTCTATTGAAAAATTCAGCGAATAAAAATTTTCAGTTAAAAAATCAAGTCATCCGAGATAGTAACCATCATGATAACGGTTGGAAAAATTTGGCAAAGGGTCCATAAAATCTTTCGGGAATATTATCTGACCATTCTGTTCATGTCCATCTTCTTCGGTATGGTCTTTGGCTTTCTTCACTTCGGCTGCGGCAAAACAATCGCGATCTTCTCTTTTGGAAGCGTCTGATCAGCTTCTGCTACAATGATCTGAAAAATTGTACGCTTCTCATCCTGGTGTTCTTCGTCGTGATCAAGATCGCCTTTGTGGGACGTATAATCCTGATCAATAGGCGGTCCGTCGTACCGTTCGATGAGCTTTCCCAGTTGGAGGTGAAGAAGAGATACGCCGACTTTTTGCTCATACGTTTGATCGCCAAAATCGATATGACCGAATCGCAATACTTGCGGATCAACAACAACAACGATTTAATCCTTTTGAAGACCTTCATATTGGCACATGAGGACATGAGGCTGACCATCGAGAACTTTCGCAAGGATGCACGCAAGCTTTTGACTCCCAACGAATTGGAAGTGTCTCTGCCAATCGCAGAAGTTTACGGGGTGCAGGACGATGATGAGCGTTTCGTAAGGCGCTCCAGATTTTACCGTATGGACATCTCAGCTGACGACGATTTGATTAAGTCGTTGGTAAATCCATAAACATTTGTAAATTAGGTTTTTTTATTATAATTAAATTCGAACTACTATATATTTGTATGTATTTAAATTGAATTAATAATATTGAAATAATATGGTAAATAATCACATATAATAAAATATTGTAAAAATAGGAATCTCTCTTTTTTCATTTCAACATCTAGTTCACTTTTCGAAGTTTATAGAAGTCGAAGTTAATAAACAAGTATAAAAGCTCTTAAAGACACCCACACACACGATCCGCTAATTAAAATTCCCAGGATGACAACCATTTTAGACCGTGCATCGTAGAATTGGGCTCATTAGCCGTCGGCCCGCTCATACCGTATGCCAGCGGAGCAAAGGACATGAAGCTGTAGGCCAGTATTGATAGCAGACTACCCAGGAGCGTGTGTCGCAGCCATCTTGGAAGGTGGCCAGCTAAGTAGTGGAACATGACGCCTGAGAAGAAGTCAGAGGAAAAAAAAAATTAACAAAATCAGGCAAATAAAAAGAAATTTGAATTAAAATAACTTAAAAGCTGTATAAATTTTTTAAATATATACAGGGTGATTCGCATAAGATGTGACAAAAATCTAGCACATGTAGCTTCGTAGTTTTCAATTTTCTCAGAAGCTAAAAAGGACTTTTCGGTTTGAAGCATTTTATCTGGAATTCCCACTTGGTTTAGACTCCTGTCTAACCACGACCGACAAAGGATTTATTTCTTGTCTCTATGTACATGTCCTTGCTTTTTGTCACATCTTATGTGAATCACCTTGTATACGTGTGTACATCATGCATCGCATATTAGCCTCCTTGACTACTGGAGGCTAAATGAATGAAACTAATTTCACACCCAGTACAAATTTGCATCGCTTTCTAAGGGTTTTGGGGGCACTGACTCGACACGTTCATGTCTGGAGCCATGATTGAATATAATTTATTTAATTTATTGAAATTTCGTCTAGCGTCTGTGAACTTTCATTGAATTTATAACTCAATTTGCATAGCATTAGCCTTAAATATCAAAGCGTTTATGGAACGCGTTTATCGAACTTTAGGTACTCAAAGGGTTTTGCTTGTATATAGTATGTATCGCTCGTATTCTTGGAATATATTCTCCGAAGTATGGGATGGATGAATTTATCTTGATTCATTGTGTAATTACGTCCACCCTTGGATAGTTGAGCTGAATTCTTTTTGAATATTTAATGCTAATCGGTATCGTAATTTAATATTGCCGGTTCCATAAGCGTTCAAAGCAGAAATTACCTGACAACATTGAGTTGAATATAAGCGCCGGGAAATAGTGATGATAGTACAATACCCGGCCCATAGCCCAAAACGGCATATAGTGAATAACCCATCCGATGAAGAGCCAGCAGGCTGCCTTTAAAGACATCTGTCTGAATATGGTATCTGTGGAAAATAAAACTTAGATCTTCAATTAATTTTACATAAGTTCATGTGCTGGCTTCGCATGAATCCTTTAACCAAGTTTATTAGAAACCTTCACACTTTATATAATTTTTTCTGCAGGAAAGAACAGATAAACATACATATATTCAAATTGATTATGATATAAAATAATGTGGATCATGTTAACGGGCACCTCACGACGAATTAGAAATATTTAACGTGGCCGAGGGTCAAACTTCACTGCTGCTGCTTTAAAGAGGTATTTTCGTCTACAGTATTTTTAATATAAAAATTACCATTGTTAGCCTTATTTTCGTTCTCAGGTCCGCCATGTTTAGTAAGAGAGCTGAGAGATGTCAAGTTCGTACATGGCGCGAGTATATTAGCTACAGCTTCTGTTGGTTCTCGTGCCAACTTTAGTTGCAGTTGAAGCTGGAGTTGATGTTTCCCCCTCTGTCGACGGTTCACAACGGCGTTCACTAGGAAGGTGGTTATGAAGAGGCTCAGGAAAATTAGATTGCTCCACCAGATTATTGGGTTTCCCAACAAGTAGACGCGAAACGGGCTGACCGAAAAGAACTGCCCCTGTTCCAGAATTAATAGAGAAAACCATATTTGATTTAAATGATGATGAAACATTTAATTAATTTTAAATTTAATTTAATTTTAAAAGGCGCCTATTTAATAAATGCGCCTAAAATGGTTTTTTACTATAATAAAAAATGTGTACAATACAACAGCTGAACCATGGGGAAAAACCTCTATCCAGTGCAAATGTAAGTTATATTATAATCGTGCTTGTACTATAACTACCAATATTATAAACATTTTAAAATCTTGAAGGTCTCTTACTACAGACTTAATTAATTAAAATAATTTATATGCTCCATTATAACCACTCTATATCCTTCCGTACAATCTATATATTGTGTATATGTTCTTATATATTTTAGACGTTACTTTTATCAATAAAGGACTAGTTTAAGTAACATACTCTGTAATTGATTGGCCACTGCCATGGCCTACTAGTAACTTCGCCCTCCTTGGGTTTTAGTCCAGAATTTCCCTGAAACATTACAGCGTGTGATTCAATAAATCTCGCAAAGAATCCTGGTGCGTAAACATTGAAGCTCACTCTGGGCACTGAAATTAAATACATGTACTATACTGAGGTCTCGGATAACGTAAGATAAGCTTTAGAGGCAAATCCGAATACGAACCGAAAAGACAAACTGATTGCTCAAGTTTTCAAACAATCCCACAATATTTACTAGTGTAGTTTTTCGAAAAGCTTACGTTTGCTGTGTTGGTTATCTTCAATGTTCCAGAATCCATTGTGGTCGCGAATGTTTGGGTTGCACGAGGCTTCCTGCTGTTCGAATCCCCACTTCGGAAGTTGCACGCCAGTGGCAACCAAGGCACAATCTTGTAGATAATGGACAACTAAAAACTTGGTCGTCACCGTCTTGACGGTCTCATTGGATCTTCCGCCCACAATTAATATTCGCCAAATATCGTTCGCATCACCCAACCCTTTCTGCAAGGAGGCCCAATAAAAGCAGACATTAATTCGTTTCCTAACTAATTCCTAATACAGAACACTCGCCTCTCCGTATCCAGTCACTTGCAAGTGCTTCTTGGTCACAGGTGCCGGCTCGGCATGTGAATGGAGATTACGTTTTGTGGCGACATGTTCCAAGCGCACCAAGTCGCCATGCTTCACTAACCGGACTTTTTCAAAGGAAGCCTTATTGTGAGGTTTCACAAGCCATTTGTTATTTTCGTCCTTGTGAGTATAGGTTGTGATCTGCAAGTAGACAACGATGATGAGTTATTTGATTTGTTAGTTTTTGTCCCTACAGAATTTAGAGTCCGTAGTGTGAAAAATACGTGAAGAATACGCAGACTTACCTGCTGCTGCCTGGCCCCAACTCCTTTTGGGTAGAGGTGAAAATGCGAATGTAGATATCCACCTCCGGTTTTATGGTTTTTAAAGGTAACGATTGAGCCATATGCCACATGCCGCGGCATGCTTGCGTTGTATAATGAATTGCCGATGAGCCGAGACTGAAACGCTGAGCTGTAGAATCCGTCGCCGTGGCCGCTGCGATTCAAAACCGTCAGGTGAATGTAAAAGAAGAACATATACAACAAAATTGGCCACGCAATTAACGCCAATGCACGGCAAAATATTTGATTAAGAGTTTCGACCTGCAAAGAAGATCCGTGGCAAAGAAAATTAATTTCGATACGATTCTCTGGCAAATCCTTGCTAAAGTTTGGCTGACTTTATCATCTACTTAAAATATTTCTTAATTAACTTACAAATGGCTTTCGTAAATCACCCATAATCGTCCAGAGTTCTGCGATCGTGTGGAAGCCAATGAGAAGCATGACAAACAAGCCTACAAACTTCACGCTGATAGTGCAGGACAGCATGGAACCAGTAAAAAAAAGCCACAGCCACCAACGCAGTGTGTAGGAGTCACCGTTAGCAGTATTTTTGGAGACTTTCACCATTCCCCACACCGATGCTACCATAAAGAACAGCAAAATTGGATCGAGGAGAATATATTGGTTGAGTGTCAGCAAGCCAACATCTAAAAGAAAATCAGTCAGTCGATCAGTTAAATTCGATTGCACGTTTTTTATATTGTTTTATGTTTTATAACTCAAATTGAATAGAATTTTTATACAAGATTTAATTACCGAAAATAAGATAAGCAACCGAAACCACTGCAGCCTCGTTGGATCGGGTTATATCATAGACGATGTCGAAAGCCATCGGCATAATAAGAGCTCCCAAGGTGGTGCAAAACTATAGAGAATAGAGATGTTTTATAAACTAATGAATTTAATCAAGCACTTAATTATTACATAACGCATGCCTTCATAGTGTGTCCCGTTGTACTTATCACCCGGTTTTTCGAATGGATATGTGCCGTTGTAGCCGGTTAAATAGCCAGAAAGTGCGATGAGCATCTGAAAAGGGCAGTCTACCTTACACGATTTTCTTTAAAATTCCCGATTGCTCACCTTTCCCAACGGTGGATGGACGTCAAAAAAGAAAGTCCGATTGATGTACCAGCTGCCCATTTTACCAAAATGTGTTTCATCCCAACTGAAATGCATAAAATGTTGTTACTAGAATTCGCATACAAAGTCGTCGAGCGCACCAAACGTGATCGGGTTCAGTGACTTTGTAGAAACGAGTGGCGACAGTAAGCAGCACGATGGCCACAAAAATAATTCGACGCTTACTGAAATAAATGTATATGTGATTTCAAGTTCGTGTTTTAAGTCTTTTTATCTTACATCGTCTCGTCGCGTTTCTCTGGATTATCAACCGATTGCTGTTGCTTCATTGAATTGCTTTCCTTCGGGCTGATTTACTATAATTACGAGCTGTACCAGGTACAATATTATAATTAGAAACTTTTTATATACACTCACAAACGATTATTAATTATTTATAGATGACCATCAACTTAACAATGCTTATAGTTTATTCGGCCGACATTCAAGTGGAATCCGTACGATTAACTGACGTGTCAGTCCACTGCTGGCGTACTACTGTTTTCTTCCGTAGTAGCAAAGACTTTCTTCGGCTTTGTTGTGTTCTCCAACTCTTCTGTTGGCCCATGTTCGTTGATCATATGCAACGACTCTCATGTATAAAAGAAAATCTTCCCAAGTTCAAAACAGGTATAAGCAGTATATGCGAATATTACTACTCTTTTGCTGGTTTCATAAGTGTTTCCGAGCACTATAAAAGCGCATGATACTACTACTACTACTACTGCTAACAACGAAAAGAAAAGTTTTGCTAACTTATGCAAAAGAGAAAGAACGAATCGTTATCTCAAATATTTATCAAGACAGGCTGTGTGTGCGTGTGGCTGCGTAAATAAATTAATAAATAAATTTTAAACAATAAATTTAAATAAATAAATTAATAAAAAATTTAAATAATTTTTTTCGCATAATTCCCGTAATTTCATCCCGTAAATTTCAATTTACGATTTTCAATTTCTTCTTCTTTATAAACGTGACAAAATTTTTGATGTTTTCGACCAAATTTCTGCAAAAGCACAAGAAAAAAAACAAAAAACAGAAAAAAACGTCAGTGGGTGAAGAAAGCTTTTATATAGCGCTTTCTACAGGTTAAAGTCTTGACTGAATAAATAGCCTTAAGGCGAAATCATCGTGACAAAATTTTTGGTTTGGTATATTATTTGTCTGTGATATAAATCGCACTAATAATGAGGTTCTTGTCACGTCTTGTATATGTTTTTGCGGCGGCCAGTAGATGCACTTCCAAATCGGCGGTTGTGTGTTAAAGCAATAGAAGTCTCTAGTAAAATTATGCATAGTCAAGTTTCACACCACTCGGATATCAGAGTCTAAAAGCAAATGATTTAAATGCTGCATGATGTGTAAGTACACTATTTTCGAGACTTTTTATTCCTTACATGGAAACTAAACGATTTTTTAAAAACTTCAATTTTTAAGGTTCTCTTTAATGGACTTACCTGAGCCTCAGGATCGGTTAAGTTATTAATTAAGGCTCCATGTATAACGCAATAATTGAATAATAGATGAAATAACCAACAACAGTCAGTTGTTAGTACAATTTACATTAAATTTTATGAAAAAGTTAGCAACACTGAGAATTGATTGCAAAAGTTGTAATTGCTAAAAGCACCCTTTTAAGGCTATTTCTCACTGGACTAATTGTGCATACAATTTCAATAACTACATCAGCTTTATGTGCTCTTGTCTAGTTTCGGAGTTACCGAATAACTCTAAATGAGTTACCTACAGGATGTGGACATGGTTGGAAAGATATTTAAAGTATCTTTAATGTATGTTATATTTTATATACCGAATATTTTCAACAAAAGTTAAATAGCAATAAAAGGAATAGCAGTCTTATAAGAAAAGACTGCTAGAATATAATAGAAGTCCTGTTATAGCAGAATAGCAAAACAATGTTTTTGATTGAATATTTGGTTTATGTGGTTTGATGATAAACTATGTGGTTTAATTGTACATTTTACTTATAATAAAAAAAATTAATTGATGGAAAAAAAAATTAGTTATACAAATTTGAAATTGTGATTATCTCGGAAAATAAACAACTTTCCATGAAATGTTATTCAACATAAATGAAATATATTTTTAATACCATTATAGGCTCACATTATTCGGCTGTGCGTTATAGTTTCGGAGATATCGGCGGTTAAATTTCGAAGGGATATAAGTCCGCGACCAATTGTTGTTGTTGTTGTTGTCCGGGAAAAGGAAATCGACAACGCAAGATAGCTGACTGACTGCCAGATGGCGCTTACACTTTCATAAGAACTTCATCCCGTTGTCATAGAATTTTGTTTAAAGTTTAAACAAACATTGAAACAAACATTACTTATTTATGCGATATAAAAAAAACAAAGATTTGTCTTTTTTGCTTTAATATACTCCTATTGCCTTAATATAAACGGGTACTTTTTGTCACCATGCCACCCAAAAGTAAGGAACCGGCTGGGAAGAAACCGAAGCAATTCGAATCTACCATCGATCCGAAGAGGCACGAAGCCAAGCTGCGCGAAATCGAGGAGTCACACAGACTTCAACAAGAAATGATCGAAGAGGAGGAGGAAGAGCTTGGGGAGGAAGAAATGTCTGAGGAGGAGGAAGAAGGTCCCGAAATCTGGTCCGAGTACGAGTGGAGTCCGGATCTGGGACGCATTGACTTGTCGTTTCCTGAGAAGGCAGCCGAGTTCGCCGACTCTCCACTTTGCTATCCACCGAGTTACTACACGCTATCGGCTAAGGAGCGCCTCCTGCTCTTATACGCTGAGAATTTTCGCAGGCAATTCAACATCAACTATGCTAAGCGGCGACCTTTAGTGCTGGCTGTGCTCAACGAGTGCGATGTTCAGGCATGTGGAGGCTTAACGCCACCTGGAAATAAACTTTATTTGATGGGCTTTGGAACGAAGTTCCGTCATCCTTTGGTCAAGTATGCAATGGAGCCTCCAACATGCAATGACGGGAATTCGTTCCGAAACCCCACCCCCCATTATCTACCCGGTTGGAAACTTATTCTTATTGCTTTAATTTTCACAGAAATTTGTCTGCTCCACCATTCGCCCCACGGCTTTCTGTCACTTGCCGCTGATCTGTAGTAGTGATGGATGCGCCAGCTTCGTAGCAGACAGCATCATTTATGAACCGCTTGAGGATATAATGTCAATGGTAAGTTAAAGATAGCAGTTTAAGTAATAATAAACCAGGTGAAGGTGAAATCAAGCCGTCGCTGGCAAAAGGCAAACACTAGCCTGGGTTCACTAATTTGGTGACACAAAACCTTTACTGTGATGTAATTTTCTATCCGCTCGAAAATGAAAAGTATATCTTACGATATGCTATATGTAATATACTGTATATTCCTCTACTAGTTGTGCCCACATCGTTCGTTAAGTGGTCTACTATTAGCAAACACATTTCACTATATTTCCTGCTGCGAGTTCGTCGATTAGATTTTCCTATTCGCCAACCAACAACAAAGTTCATGTATAAATACGTTTAAGTACTTTATATTTTTATTTGAAGATTGATTTTTTAAAAGTTTTAATCGCGTTTTACTAATATTTTCCACACTGTCTTAGAATAAATTCACATTTTTTAATTTAGTTTATAAAATGGTAAACAGGATGTTTTCTTATAAATTAGAAAAACAAATACATGCGGTAATGTGTTTACTAGAATAAGTTTTCGAAATGGTACAAAATTTGTTTTAATTTTAGCATTTTAGAAGTTTATAAAATTTCGCCTCAAACAGAATTCAACTAATAACAGTTAATATTTGTTTTTATATACTTAATAACATTTTACCTAGTTTTGTGGTTCTTTAGGATAGCAATTACTTTCTTTCTTGTTGTTTAATTTACATTGTAAATAAAAATACATTCCTATTGAATACAACTACTTAGATAACATATTCGACTTTTGATTATAGAACTATTTACATAAAAAGTAACCAACTCAATGTCGCAAGGTTCATAATTAAATATAATAAGCACGATGTAGTATCTGACAAACGATATCATTGCTGAACTTATTTCAACTAAGCCTAAATATTCGGGGCAAGACAACCAAATTGGTGGTTTAATTACTATCGATAGATTCAAAATAGTTAAAAATCTGCTCCGTGTTTTCTACGCACTCAAGTTCAAAGCACTTGTCTGTTGCCTCCGAGATTCCTTTATTGATTTCTTGGTTTTTGTCACTTTGATCTTCGTTCGAATCGCAGCAGAATACTTCGTAGGATGGAAAGTATGGTGAGTGCAGTAAAGTGGCCGACGACCGGGGCTCCATAAGCTGGTGCTTGAGCAAGTGACTGAAATTGTAACACCTGTTTTCAAGCTCAAGCGCTTTCCTGCCGGTCTTTTCTTGCACTGCTTTGGCTACTGAAACTCCAAAATCTGCTTCATCATCTTCATCATCGACCAAACTTATTATTTCATCGCCCACTTCCAAAATCGTTCTTTCCACATCTACAGGCATTTTACCGTCTACTAGCGCAAACTTCTCTTGCGTGAAGACCAATTTGGGTTGCTCCTATTTGCGGCGACGCAGCTTGGTGCGGCTGCAATCTTCCGGAGATTCCTCGATACCATTTGTTGTCGTTTCAGGGACGCTCTTGCAATCGCTGCTGCAAGCCTTCTGCTCACATTCGGTGCTTGACTTGATGGCTGATAGGAGACATTTTAGTTGCATCAATTGCATCGCCGTAACGCGTGGGTTGCTGCAGTTTTCGAGCCACTTCAAGAACTTCTCACCATGCTGAATCGCTTCCAAGTCTTCAGAGACAGAATCGTTGTGAGCTACGCTTCTAGAACGCTCCTCCTCATCGGTTTTGTTTGAGTTGTTGTTATTGTTGTTAGTGCTAAGGTCGTTGTTATTGTGAAGGCTATCGCTGTTGCAGCTCGATTCACTCACAGCCTGAGCAGCTACTGCATTCGCACTGCTTCTTGGAGAATTATTCTCTCGATTATCGTTAATTTTGTACAGCAAATGATCGAGCATATCCTTGCAGTCAGCCACTCCCCCCTCCTCATGTTCGTCATGCGTAGCTGTTGCTACTCCTGCTTCGGAACGAATCTCTGGACTATGGGTTGCACTGCGGTCTGAACTGGGCGTCTGTGGATTGGCAGCTGGGCTCTGAGCGGGTGTGGGACTGGAAGTCGGACTGGTGGTTTTGGTGGATTTCGCTGAGAGATCTTCTGGCTTGCCGCCTGAATGGGTGTTGCTGGTGATTTCGTTGTTGTGTAGGTTTTCCGCAGAGGAGCTGCTCTGTACCGAGGGACTGCTTGCTGAATCCTTGGTGAGATGAGAGTAGAGAATGTTCTCGAACGGTGGTTTTTGGACGCTGGCTGGGTTGGTAGTGCTGGAGTTTTCCATTGCTGTGGAAGTCACCGGTTGATGCAGTGGATGCATTGCAGTAACGGCCATTGGAGCCAATGAATTCAGACTGGCACCGAAAGCCTTGCACCAGTTGAACCAAGTCGAGTTTTTATCATCGAGACCACCAGAAGGCGTTGATGGTGTCAGCGATGTGGATGCCAGTGGATTTTGTTGGGGAGTCGAAGTGCGAATGGGGGGACTTGTGGCACCTATTGGCGGCGGCGGTGGCGGTGGAGGGTAAAGGCCGAGCATGGCCTGTTGGGACTTCAGCCAATATAATAACGGATCATCCGGCAGCGAGGATATGGGCATGTTGTGGCCTAGGGAGGGCGCCAGTGAGGGACTTGGACACTTAATTTTGCTCTTAACATCGCTTTGCGTTAAATTTAAGCCAAAGCTGTGCTCGTTCGTTGTGGATGTTGGAGGCTTCTGTTTGGCCCAATTCTTGACTGACAGACCATGTTGGCGGTCGCTACCCTCGCTCCGTGGGCTGGGAATTTGCGTTGCTGCCTTCGGCTTCACGTTGAGCAGCTGGTTCGCTGTGGAGGCCAAGCCGTTCAGGCCGGACATGGCTGCCAAGCCGGGATTCAGTTGAACCAGTAAATTGAGATTGGACGTCAGCTCGTTGAAGCTAATTGCGAGTGGCGAATGTGAGAGGCCTGTCAGTCCCGACAGATGACTTAAGCTTGAGAGAGGGCTTATGGCAGCCATGGAAGGATCGTTCTGGCGAGGGACATCAGCACCGTACCCTTTGTGCTTGGCTGTGCCATTGAAGCTCGCATAATCCGCTGCCAAGCCATTGAAGTTGAGGTCCGCCAGTGCTTTGCTTGTGCTGAAGTCCAGGCCATTCAGTGAGGAACGCTTGTACGACAACTCGTCGTACTTCAACTTGTTGGAAAAGTTAAGCGGCAAACTGGTGTCCATCTTTTGGCGCTTCTCTGGCGGACTACCCAACAACGCAGACACACCGTCAAGTTTCTCGGCCATGGCATCCGTAGACAGCTTGTCCGCGCTCGATTGGCGCGACATGAAGCGCAACTTGTCCTCGTTCTTGCACCAACCACGCAGTGTGGACTCCGGCACGCCGATGTCGCGCGCCACTGACGCCTTCGACTCGCCATCGTGTATGCGTTGAATGGCGTGGATTTTGTCACTCGGGGTCAAGCTCCTCATGGGACGCTTGCCCTTCGTGCTCATCCGGATGTTCATATGTGGATAGCTGGAAATATCCAACTTTAAGCCGTTGTCGAACAGTTTGAGTTCTGAAATGAAACAACAAAACACACGTTATTCCAAGCAGTAACACTTTCTGGTTATGTACAGATGGAGGTTTCTTAATTACTTGCTAGATTATTACATATACAATATATTAGTATCGTAGTTGAAATCCCGCTTCCCGGTTACGGCTTTCTGGTGGTTACAGATTACCAACGAATCGGTTACTCAAAAACAACGGGTCAAGTTTCCTAATCCTGCGAGTCGTTCTCATTCGTCGGTTCGGTTCACATACTTATTACATTATATACAAGGCTTAGCTTCAACTCGTTCCTACCAGATATTGTGGGAACATCCACACACCCACGCCCCGGGCACAGCGAAGCGCGAACCTCAAATGCCGCGTTCGGGGGACGCGTTCCACTCTTATTAGCATATCTCACATGGGCTCAGATCCAAGCTAAGACAATGCGCCGCGAATTGGGGCCTGCTAATTGGCGCGCTTCCACCACCGACCCCACCATCGGCAGCACCTTTCTGGAGCGCACATAACAACCCGAAAGCTACGAATGAGCAGCTGAGGACGACACACTTTGTCGGCGAAGCACGTGCACGCAGAAGATTTACGACTTGTTTACCTGTGTATGTGCGCGGACCGTGTTAAAGTCGCGGGAACATCCCCAAATTTGGCGAACGAGCACACACACACACACACACACACACCGAAAATATTTGACCACCATCGCGATTCTATGAGGAGTGGGAGAGAAGCGAGAACAAGCTCCGCCTCCTCGACCAAGGGAACTTGCTCTTTTTGCAGAGGGACGGGGCATGAAGTGCAGTATATAAACCTGGCTTGCGCATGCTTCGTCTTCTGGGTGCAAGAGATGAGTTAAAGAGAATGAACCAAGAGAGCGTGTGACTTAAGAGTCCTGCAAGAGCGGAACACGCACACGTACGGACACTCTTGCACAGAAGTGATGATTCGAATGAAGTTCGTTTGATAACAAAATGTTACCAGTTGGTTGCGAGTCAAATTGTACTTTTACTGGGGATCAAAAGCGAATCAATCGAACTGTCACTAAACAGTCCATATTTGTGTTGAATTTATAATAATATTTATATTTTCATTTACAATGGCCATTATATAGTCTTCTAGAGTATTCCCTAATTTAGACTAATCATTTTGTCGACATTGCGGTTGTCACCAATTGCGGTTGTATGGAGCGACGTAGGAAGGAGCCCTCACTTGCTTGATCCACCCACTTTAGCACGTGCTCAGCACGAGTGCAAGTTTTAATGTAAACTTTTCATGTCTTCTGTGCTCACGCAACATCGGCAAAAAAGTGACACAAGCACATGCAAGTTAATTCGTCCATTCACTCCAAACAACGCTCACACACTCTACTCTGGCAAGATTGCTAGCTCGCAGTCCGACATGTGTTTGCTTTCATATACATACACACGTATGTACATATGTATATGTATATGTTGGAATCGCGGCGCAACAAAATCTTGGCTACTTCATAGAACTTGCAAAGAACTTCTTTGGCTGCCACAAGCAAACATTTATACTTTCTCTTTCCAGGTCCTTTTTTGCTTTCTTCCATTTTTTACTTTCCGCCACTGTTATGAGTTCGGGGTTAAAATGGGCGAAAAATATATAATACGAGTACATTTCGCAGATGTAAGTAATGTGTGTGGCACACATGCACAGACTCACACCTGCGTTGGTGGTGGTGCATTCTTTCTATATACCATATAATTTTATTATATTTTTATTCCGTATCGTAATCGTACGGTACGCTGTGGTCGGTCCTACGATATGCGAGGTGTTTGCAGTGTAAGCGGGCGCGTTGGTGTGTGTGAGCCAGTCTCAGGAATAAAGGTCAACAGCAGAAAGAAACTACTTGAACACATGTGAGCGCAAATGTGTTACACAGAGTTTTTCTGTGTATCTTCCAGGCTGTGTGTCCGTTTAGTTGTGTGGGGCTTTTGGCTTTTTTCCTCTCCTTCGTAGCTTTCTACTATTATTTGTGGATTTAGATTACGTAGACAATACTAGACGGTGTAATAAAATAAAAATGAACTCGACTGGGGTCTGTCTGCCCTTGTTGTGTAGTGTTCTTTGGAATTTCTTTTTATGCACTCTTCTAATATTTTCGTCTGATTGTATTTACTTCTGTGCAACTAGCGTCTGCCTCTGAATGAAAAACAGCTGATTCCATGTACTAACCTAATGCCTACACTGTCCCAGTACATGTCCACAAGCGGTGCATATTTGCGTCCAGTTCATTCAAGAAATACTTGTGCTGCGTGGTGGATTCTACAGTCCCTAATCGTAAATCAGAATATCAAATCATGGCAATTTTATGGAAATGCTTTCGTCATTTTGGACATTGTCTAGTCCACAGTCTGGCCGTCGAATTGCTGACTTGTTTGAGTGACGATGACGGAGACGGTGACGATGCAACGATCGATGTTGAGTCTCATTGTTGCCTTTACTTGACTAAATGGCTTCGATCGGTCCAGCAATTGTCCAACCACGGATCGGTAAAGCTTTATCTTCGCCAATCTTCTTCGAATGTGCGCTACAGACAACCCCTTCATTTGATAGCACTTGTATTCGTTGTGAGGCTACTCTGATTATAGAACAACTTGAGGAAGCCTGACAACTCGCATTCGGCGTTTACATCTTTTGACTTTACGGAAGATTCTAAAATTACTAAACATCTTTAGCTTAATTTTTCTCAAATCACATCGAGAAAAAATCGAGATCTAACACCGTTTTCAACCACACATACTGTGTTTAAATGTATAATATATGTATGTATTTTCGATTAAATTTTTGTAAACCATATAACACACAATAAATGTATAAAATGTCAATAAATCCGTCCAATCAAATAAGTAATAATTAAAACGACTAAAAATCTTTGAGGGAGTCCTTAACCCATTAACCCCACCGGGCTGTGACTTTGGGACACTCTTGACGTTTATATTGTCGTATAACTTCCAAATTCCTAATTTTTGTAAGCCAATGTAAACTCTATTCCTTTATCCATATTAAAAAAATATATATTTTAGTTCTTAGTTACTATTTAGTTATATTATTTCTTGAGAAACCTCATATTGAGGCGTAGAGTAGCTGGGTGTGACTTTGAGTCAAACCAAGCTATATGAGCATCACATTTTTCTTTGAGACAATCTTTCTACGAGCAGGCGATGTTGATACATTCGACCAAATGTGTCACGCTGTTTCGGTGAAGCCGAAAACTCGAAGTTGGCCAGTTGCTCACTTTCACAATTCGGTCGATTAGTGTGGCAAAGTAGTATAGATAACACTATACCCCGCATAGAACCAAAAAATCAATCATGGTCAATTCAAAAATTAATGCAATCAAAATTAATTTCTAAAAATCTGCTTGTTAATTAAAACCTAATATTTTCTTTAATAAATAATAATCAACAAACTATTACATATTTCAATAAAAGCATTTTCGTTTGAAAGATATTATTCTTATATGTCACAAACTGGTACTTTACGTCTATAAAATAGCTCGGTGAGAAAAGAGTTACAGGAATGATATGATTAAACTAAACTGAATCTATCACCACTCGCAAGTACGATATATGTACATATGTATGTATATAAATGTATAATATATTCCTGCAAATTTTTAAAAACCCAGAATTTTCTGACGGTCCAAAATGGAAAGAAACTAATTTTTTAAAGGCAGGTCAATATGGTCATACACAAAGAAGCAATGAAGCAGTGGTTTCTATGGAATGACCAAAGAAAGGAAGACTCAAGGTTTGAAATTAACATTTCTTCAACAGAATCTGTAAGAGATAATCGAAGTACAACATAATAAAATCGATAGTCGGTATAATTTTGCCGCAATAATTTATTGGGTTATACTTACAGGGTTACAAGCTTTATTACACTCTGAACTCCCATGTAAACAAATTTTATTTATTGCAACATTCAAGAGATTATCAGCCATAAATGAGTTTTCAATAGCTCTCCTAGAGTTTCGTGAGAATGTGCACAGAATATGCACAGAATATATTATATGTATATATACTGTATATTAACTACAGTATAAATCTGATAACATGCTATTTAGAAGCTACAAATATAGTTGTCACCGAAATCTGTGTCTCCCTTTTTCAAGTTCTTTTTGATTTTTATTCTATAATACTTCCATTTAATTGTGTTTTAAAAACACTCACCTTTTTATATAAATTCCACCAATGAGAAATTTCAGAAAAATAATTTTCTGCAGCCGGCTGTGCGAGTTTCGAGACTTACGAAAGAAAATTATCAACTGAAAGAGGTGCTGGGGTCGGCCAAGCCTATGTGAGTGGATGTCTGGGAGTCAGTGGATCGAAAAGGATCCGCACTACGATTGAAATCCGTTTTTCGTATTAAAATTTGCGTTGCAGTCACGTGCACTTAATCCGTTGAAGAGCGACTTAGTTTTCGAGAGCTACATATTCACAGTATATTCAAATTTAATTCGGGAACGATTTTTGCGAATCGCTACATCGTTGTTAAATATATTTTATTATGCAGATAAATCCTCCAGATTAATTACAAAAATTCGAATACTGGAAGCACTGAAGTTAAAAACTACGAATATTTCGAGTTGTTAAAACATTCGGATGGAAAAATGTAATTGCACTTTTTTGCACTGAGTTCCACAAATAACGTTTATGTCGCGCACTCTTGTTCTACGTGTAGCTGTTGCGCTCGTGTGTTGTTGACGTGTCCGAATGTCGTCAGGATGTGATGCCTTCGTGGTGCGGTGTGTCAGTCGAACCTTCAAACCGCGCATTCGACGGCAAACTATATCGCGAGTATATGGACGTGCGATTGAGCGAAAAAGTGTGCGTGTTTTAATTGTGTGCGGCGAAGCTGAGCACAGCGAAAGGACGCGCTCGGCAAGGACTCGTGTGAGCCACGACGGTCAGCGTCAGTGGTTTGCTATGCGCGTTCTTTGCGTTGCCGCTTCTTTCGTAGACGGCTAAAAGAACAATGATTAATAACGGGGAAGACAGCGCCGAAGAAGTCGCCAAAACGAAGCAAACGACACCCGCCGCACACAGTTCGCCGGCCGCTGTTGATTCGCAACGTCGCAACGTCGCAACATCCTGCGAAGGCCTACGATAGCGTTAGGTGGAGAAGTGGTCGAAAACGGAAAGTGGTCACGGAAAGACCAAAGGACGGACGCAATACAGTGTCTCGTCTCTTGCTCGCGCGCAGAGGCTGCCTGCATGCTGCAAACGACTGCCATGAGACTGGCAAACGGATGAGAAGATGGGAAACACAAGATGTTGATGTGGAAGAAGAAGGAATGCGGCGTGAGCGAAGCACAGCGAATGGATGGATGCACGAAGGATGACTGATGAATTGCGGGCAAATGCTTGCGTATGCTTCGTAAAGGCGCTGAGGTTCTGATTATCTCTAACCATTGCTTGTTTGTGGTTCTTCGTGGATTTGCTGTGCTGCTGTTCGGCTTCGTCCCCTTGGCTTATGACTGAGAGTGTTCGGAGAGTGCGCTGAGCAGCTAGAGCAACATGCTCTCGTAGTTGCTATGTCGGATGGCGAATTTGAGCTCTCGCAGACTCTATGCTTAGATTGGTTTTTTGTGAGGGGGGAAGGGGGACTCTGAAAGAGAGAAATACATACACACGTGCACACAAACACGCATCAAAGCGCGCGTCTTACATACACAAGGGGCAATTAAATGAATGTCCAAGCGTGTATTTAGCATGTGCTTCGCTTATGGCAGGGGGCAAGTAGACTCGGCGCCTTACCTCGCAGCGCACACTGGAAGAAAATACTTTCATTCGCCGAACCGTATTCACACAAAAATAGGAACTAAGGCGTTAATTTCTTTTGAATATTGATTAAAATGAAAGGCGTTAATTTCAACAATTTTTGAATTTTATTATTGTTAGCAAACTTTTATTTTTGATGGAGCCTATCTTACGTATCTGATCACACCGAATCTGGATAATAAACACGAAATAAATACGCCATAAACAATCAAGAAGAGTTTCTTCATTTTCATTATTAATCGATCCTACTTTTTCGTCCATTTGATTTTCACAGTGTATAAGAATTCGAATTCAGAGCGAAGTATAAGAATTCTTATGAGAGCGAAGTAAGTTGCTTCTGTCCTCCTTTTCCACTCTATACAGTGAATCTTATTGAATATGATGCTGTGTATGTGTGTGATATTGCGTGTGTGTGCAGTGAGTATGATGTCCAGTCGGGGTCCTGCAGCTGTTGGTATGGAATCGTTGAGTGATTCCGCATGTACTCGTGTGAGTTTCGGTGATATTCAGAATCACTTGCTAGCCACTTCACTGTGAACCGTCCTCTTCTGTTCCCTTGCGGTGCCGGAGTTTTCCACAAGACTTCTGTTTACTTCTAGTACTCTTACGAAGTGAGTTCGTGGGTTCATAGTCAGTCTTGTTAATCCATTGTACTAAATCCATCCCTAAAATACACCAACCTAAACTTGAAGTGAATCGATAGAAATGCATCACCTACATAATTTCAGATGAAATTCGGTCTCTTTCCTTTAGCGTGTTGTCGCACTTCAAAATAGAAGAAGGAAGTCCCGATGTCTTGCTGGACCTTTTCTGAAACTTTGGTCAAGTTAGGTTCAGTCCTGCAAGAGTTTCTCTCTACATCGACTGCGAATATAACAATAATCTACGTAAGAACACTCAAGCAACATTACGCTCGCACAAACATATACGAGTACATAAACACAATACACGAATCTCACATGGAAAGGCAGCGGCTATCGTCCTGCATGTGAAGCGATACGTACGGAGGTACGACAACATAAGAAGCCCCTCCGTTCTGCATAAACTGTGCGGAAGGTGAGCCAAGTTCTGTCCAAAAAGCGAGGTTCCTCCCAAAGTTAAGTAAACCGACCGTTTGCTTACGTCCAGGAATTCTATTCGGGTCTGATGGTGGCTGCAAATGCATACGAATGGACGCGCGACGGATGGACGGATGGACGGATGTGCTGGACGGTAAGGCAGTTTTTAAGATAAGTTTCTCTACTGCTGCACTGTTACTCTTGTGGCATTCTTAGTTCGGACCGTTCTCTCTCACGCTTTAGAAATCCTTATGGCTCGTTCCATTTCTCTTTCGTGGATGTGGTCAGTCGATGCCGTTAAGTTGTCCTGCTCAAAATTTACATCTACATTTGATCTTGTTGTTGTCTCGGTTGTTTTTGCTCACTGTTGTCATTTTCGAG
The DNA here is from genome assembly GCA_943737955.2 of Myopa tessellatipennis. Lineage (NCBI taxonomy): Eukaryota > Metazoa > Arthropoda > Insecta > Diptera > Conopidae > Myopa > Myopa tessellatipennis. The sequence goes on along the minus strand of OX031314.1, from coordinate 59,182,356 downwards.
TTCGTTCCCATTATTGCTGCTGGATACTGAAAGTTTTCTTGTATTTTCGGTAGTCCAGCAGCCGTTCCTGCTAAGGCTCTAGTTCTCTGACTGCTCTAGGATCTTGCGAAAATTGTCACATCTGCACAACTTATATTTACCAATATACAGGGTGCCGCACACATTCGTTAACAATACGAATATAAAAGACGGCAAGTATCCGAATATTTAGATAATATTATATCACTGCATGCGTTTGCATGTGTTTGATATACGAAGTCTTAGCATTTATGAAGGAACATATTTTGGCGTACAAGGAACTGGGAACTGGATGCTGTACCTTTACAAGTCACTAATAAAGCGTATTTCTTTTCAGAATTTTGAACATCATAAGCAAGTGAGACCCGACTAATTTAGAACTCAACTGCAGTAAATGTGCTGCCCTGTATATCGCATTCTCGAAATCTTCACTTCCCATTCCTCCGCAGTTCCTAGAACAGTTATGCTGTTTGCGTTTTCGATGTCAGCTGCACCCATGCTAGTGTTCGTTCATGTTGGCAAGCATATGAATGAAGAAAATTGTTGGTCACTTCTGGGCAGCGGACACCAGCATCAGTCGCATTTGCCTCCATCCGTATCGTTCGATTTGCGCGAAATGCTCCTTAACTTGGGAGCATGGGCTTGGACCATGACGGGGAAGTACGTATGTAAATTCAGTGAATACTTAGACGGTGTGGACCAGAGAAATGGGGGGGGGGCGGCCGAGCACATGGACGACAGTGTATGAATTGACGAAAGAACGAAATACGTACAAAAAGTCATTAGAGATTATATGTGTGTGTGTGTGTGCTTCGCGTCCGTGAACGCAAGAGAGAGCAAGAAAGCTTTAGACGAGCGCTCGACATGGAGTTGCTTTGGATACAAACATCCAATGTCTGTGCGCTACGATAAATCAGAAACTCTGAATAGGAAGATGGTCAGATGAGGCGCGATAATGCAAAGCGGAGGGAGGGTCTTCGGTCAGCAGAAGCAACGCCAAGGCAATCGAAGAAAAAGGATGAGTTCTTCGTTCGTGTGTATGTGTGTGTGTGTGTGTGTGTGTGTGTGTGTGTGTTTGTCCTCACATAGCTCGCTAGGGATGGCCTTCTTGCCTTGGCGTTTTCTCGAATTTATTAGTGTCGAGTGAGCGCTTCTCGAAAGGATTGTTGTTGCTGCGGCTGTTCTTGCTGTTTGGCATAGAAGCGGCAGGAGAAATGATAATGTCCTGTTGTGACACGATGTTAGTAACTTTCTTTGGTCATCCTTATGGACACATGCAAGTATTGCATACGGCTGCCAACCACTCCATTGTTTTTATTGTTCGTTTCCAGAGATACTATGTATTTCGGCTACATGAATGTACATATACCACATAGCGTGTATATGTAGGTCTCTATGTGAAATTCTAATGTCCATCCAGAATTCGTTTTAAAACAGTGAAAGACATCGTAGAGGGTACCAACGCTCAGATGCATGCACACACACCAGCACAACGATACCACGGCATCGTGGAGTAGATGCAAATAATCTTTTTTGCCCAACTCACATGTTTTCTTGACAGCGTCAGAATAGGATTTTCTTTGTCTTTGTGCCATCTTGGAAGGTGGCCCTATACTTATACATACGTCTCCTGTACGTGTCCTGTACGTGTCCCGTACGCCTGGCTGAGTGCGTGTATCAGTAAATATGTAAATAAGCGTACATATTTATTTTGTAGTTGCAGGGCCTGGATTTCGTTCGAATTATTGTGTCCATCGAATGACAAAAATTGCTTTAATATTGTATATGTATTTATATCTATATCTATAAATACATGTATAACTGTTCCTCAGATACAGTTACCTGCTTCAAAAGGTTTCTGGTTGCAAACTAACTAAAATAACTATAAAATAATCAACTATAGTTTTTAAAGTTTAGTTTTAAAATGTTATTTATTTATTAAGCTTATTTTTTATTTGAGCCTAGATGGTCAATAGATGACGATAATTTGCATTTTATTGTCTACTGCGAAATATTTGTATTATAATATTACAATTAAGAAAAACCTCTTTATCAAAAACCTTTTTCCAAGATTTTTTGTAGTTGATTACTTTATATTAATCGCTAAAGGTCACTATTTTAGGTTTGGAAATTATTTATAACAAATCGAATCGACTTTCAATAGTTTTTCACTTGGATAAGCGAGGCCATGACGAAAACAGAAGTTTAAAAAGTAACTAACACTTGAGATTTTTGATATTTTGACGATTTTTAGATTTTAAAATTTAAATATTACTCAATTTAAGAACTTTAATTTATTTGTATGTAAGTCAATTTTGGGTTTAGGTTGGGGTTATTTTTAGAAATAAATATTTATTTGTTTGGATTACGATAGAGCAACTAAAGAATTTCGTCGTTACGTCGAAATCGCTTACATTTCAAGTGCACTATGGCAGGGGATTAGGGATAAATTGGTCTCTGGAAGTATCACAATAGCAATGTGATAATGTCAGGCCTAGTTTAGTCGGTGGAATTGACAGCCACTGCTACCTAATTTCTAAAGTTTAATGGTCCCACTACTTGTATATCACGGGCTTAAGAGATGATCGTGTATAACATAGAAATCTTCGATAGCTGCGATCCGAACTTATCGCTTCTGTTTCAAAATCCTTTCAGAACTTCACCTGTTTCCATTACAGTTGGCAATTGCTACTTGATTGCTTCCGCCACCACACTTTAGATTTACTTTAGCGCGTTTACCGTTAAAAGGTTTCGGGCATACTAAATCGCTGACTGACTGATTTTGCAACTTGTTCAATCGGCTGCAGTCGCTGTTTTCTCGCCGTGACTCCATTTTTCGATTTTTCCCTGCACAGCGATAGCACACTCACATTCGAGTCCTCCACCAGAGAACAAGCTTATTTGGATCGCTGAAATGCAAAACAATGCCATGTGTGTGCGGAACTACACTGGCAGAAAACGATAGAAGATTCCGAGCAAATATTTTTTGCTTCATGGCACTTTGGTTAGTTTTTAATAATGTATACACTCAATTATAACTCGAATCTAGTCGATGGCGAAATTATAATCTTTGGTTCGTAATTTAATATATCAGCCTGTCTATCGGGATAAAGAAATCGCTGCTCTTCAAATTATTTTGCTCAGTGCACTTCGGTTAGCGTCTCCTGTGAACGCGGCGGTGGCGGGTTAGAAGGCAATCGAGTCCTTTTGCCGACAATGTGCGATAGCACGACGTCGTACGCCAGCACGAATTCGGGTGTGAGTCACAGAAGGAGGTGAGCTTTATTGCGCGCTCGCAGTGTCCGCCGTCTCCACGGCCTTCGTGACATGCAGGATATATGTACATGTTAAGAAAAGGCGCGAAGAGTCGCAGCGTCATCCGTTTTTCGCAGTCTCGTAGCTAGTCAGGCCATCACTTGAACAAAATAGCGAGATGCTGTGGGAAATTGTTATTTTTTGTCAGGCGCACTTTTGTTCAGAGCGTCTCTTTTCTTGAGTTTGTAAGGGCATCTCTGCTAAAATAGGCTGCAGCGTATGTTAGATCTGCAGCGTACTTTGCGCTTTAGCGTCCACTTACAGGCGACGGCAAATCGATATGTACTGAAGGTGTGATGCAGCGACTGCTTGGCGCGGGTTTCCCTGCACACCGCGTACGATGTAAGATGCGGAATAGAGTGGCCAGGTGCACACGGCGCTCTGATTAGTATTACATTAAACAAATACGAATACGCTCGAATGTCAAAACTTCTCGCAAATAAAATATTCCAAACAAGTACAATTGACCAAAAATTGCACTTCTTTAGTGTTTTACATCAAAGAAGAGGCTACCTGTGAGCTACCTACCAACCTACCTGTTGGCTACCTTCCAACAATCCTACCAACAAATCTTTATGTGCTATTCTTCAAAAGAAGAATAAGTATGTGAGTCCCATCGCGACTTTTACATTTTTTACTGTATCAGAATGCTTACAAGTCTTCCGTGGTCTTTTCATGGGGCGACCAGATCTACAATACTAATTATTCTAATATTGCAAGTTCTTCCTTGGTCATAAGAGGGTTGCGTGGTCACAAATCCTTCCGTTGCGTTTTCGTTGGTAGCGAGCCATGCCGACCAGTTTCAGAAGTGCACCTGTCAATTTTGATATATTCAGGGATCAGCGATAGAAGAAGCAACTAAGGACGGCTTTTCCAAGTGTGGCAATGGCAAGTATGTCGCAGTTCTTCGTTACTCTTAGCGTTTTTACGCAGAGTTGTGATGTGCACATGTGTATCACTCACCTACCTAATCACCTCCTGCCTTATCGCCTTCTTGTCACAGGCATGCATATGAAACCTCGGTTACCGTGGCAACCTTTGCTTCGGGTCCTTATATTTCACGTACGAGGGTTATTTGTTCACGAAATCAGGTTTTGCTTCTGAAATCTTCCATTATGCAGGGGAAACTCGGGTCAGACAAGCACTCTGAATGAAGCACCAGCGTCCGTTCGTCCGGAGCGTACTCAGAATGTTGAAGATGATTAGCTCAAATTTTACGTCGTGGAATGAGCGGATTGTTCGGCAGCAGCTCCTTTGACATTTAAAAATATTACGTGGGCGGGCGACCGCCACAGGAACTCTTTCTTGCCCAAGCAAATAGATGGACGTTAGGTCTTCGGCTGTTGGTTGTCATCAGCTTGATAGTAAGGATATCAGCACTGTTCAGTGGGACTCGTCGGTTGGCTGTTGGGCCGTTTATGTGAACGGGGTAAAAATTAAATTCATTGCATTAGTATTGGACTGAGAAAAAGATATGTTTTATGTTTCTTGTTTGTTTTTAGTAGTGAAAATTGAGAAATTCGGCTCTTTGGTCCTACATCGAGGTCTTAGTCTTAGCTTTGCGGATTTTATTTCGTATTTTATAAATTTGGTATTTTGAAAATCCTTCTTAGTGATATAAAGGACATCGAGGTAAAGGGAAATTCAACTATCTTTCCCTCTCGCTGCCCTTCTGTCACTGTACCTATATGAGGAATACATGCAGATCGGAAAATGAATTCCTTTTTCTACTTCTCCATGTCGATTTCACCTTCGTGCGCTGTTGTCCTAACTGAGCATCGCGCCACTTTTACCTACGCGAAATTCGTCGTCCAATTTATCATTATTCAACATACATGAGTGCCACCCAGCTTCACCGCTTCACCGTTTCACCGCTTCGCGTCTCAGTACTGCCGACCAAAGCGAAACAGGGGATTGGCGAACTAGATGTCCTGCCAAAAGCGAATTTATCCGCATCGAACCAGCGCACGAATCCGCACTGCCGTCTGCATGAAATGTCAAACCTTTCCTCCATCTTGCGCGGTAAGCAGAAACTACAGCCACATGAACTGAAGCACTTGGCAAGCGTTTCGGAGGATATTTAATTTTTCTTCTTAATTTGTTTTTTCTTCTGGGACTGTCTGCAGCACGCGCGAACTGGAAGTGGAAAGGACGCCATGAATGGCGCAGAATGCGACGTAAGCGCCAGCGGCCACTCGCGAAGGGAACTCGTCACCGGACCCTTTTATTTCTTGCCTTATCCTTTATATTTGTGCACACACTCAGCACATTTACACATACTCGTATAATGAACATCGCGTATGTGTTTGAATGGCCTTGCACGATCCTGCCAGGAGTTGGCAGGAGGAATGGGCAATCACGGGGGTATGTGCGTGTGTGTCCATTTGCGCTGATGTGTGGATGTATGCGGACACATGCATACTTCTTTATTCAAAGGACATTAGAGGCGCGTGCTTCCCGCTGCAGATAGAATGTGGCGTAACGGTAACTGCCAGGAGTAATTTTCCCAATATTCGCAAGTATAGACATGCGAAAGCAGGGGCATCGTCGTGGACGTTGGCGGCCGTCTCGCGAGCTCGTACTTAAGCCTGCCGCTGCTACGCGTCCTTAAAATGCTCGGTCCTGCAGGGGTTGCTGTGTTGCGGCGTTGCGGCGTTGCTATTTCTAATATGTTGTGCTGCTGCCGTTGTTTGCAATCGCCTTTGTGTCACGTATCTTCGCTCTGACTGCAGCTGATATCCACACTTACGCGTACGATGCTCCGGTCGTCTGAAAGAGAGCATATTCCGAATCCTTTTTTAATTTGGTGCGCTTTTAATCGATTTTATTTCATAATTTAAGGACCCGCTAACAGCATTCAAACTGACTCACTTGCTTGAATATGAGCGAGATAACAGAAATAAGAAGGATTCCTTTCATGACACTCATAATTAATACATTACTAGTCGCACTATAGACATTTCGTTAATGGCGTGAATTATCAACTTTTGTGACTCTGTTTGGCATTCAATGTTTTCGTAACTTTTCAAGGAGTCGCGGATCTCATCCACCCTCACGTGGGCAGTTGTGCATTCATATACTACATACTCGTACATATATGCGCTCTACTTGTATTAGACTCTGTAAGCAAGCACACGCTAAATAAGTTCACTGCTCGCCGCTCCAACCCCAAAGAAGTCTTACAATTTCGTCCTGGATTTCGATTGAAAAACGGGAAATCGAAGGTTCGGCTCACATAAGGCCAAGGGTCGAAGACAGGACATTAATTGTGGTTGTTTGCGAATTCCTGAGACTGCGAAACCGACAATGCGTGTGTGTCTGGTGATTCGCGCACGCTAACGCAGTTGTGTGGGCTGCTGCGAACTTAACAACGTTCATTGTTTCGATGGCTGAAGGCGTCATACACACTGTTCGCCGTGTCATTCGAAGACGCTGAATTAGTACTCGCATCATCATGACGACAGCGATATAACTATGACATACAGGGTGCAAAGTAGTTCTGAACGACTTACTGAGTTCAACTCAACTCATAGAACTTGGATTTCGAACCAACTCTTGTTACTCTTGAACAACTTGTTACTAATAATAATAATAGATTAAAATGGAACACGCATTTCATGACTTCACGGCGAAACGTGAGCCTAACGAAGGTCTGTTTCGATAAGAAGCGACCAAAACTAGTCCATTCTCTACACTAGAAAACTAGAAGAGTCATTGGAGTTTGACAAAACATCAGCAACATTCTGAACATATCGTCACTCCTTCCTAACCCCCTTCCCTTTGCGCCCCATGGATCCTTTTTCGCTGCATTCATGGCTTAATCCTTATTACGCTTATTTGGCTCGCGTGTTATTACATTTCGCTGCTCAAAACTTTTGATGGACTGCACGGCTTGCAGTGCTTCTGAGCTCCCTCAGGATGGTATCATTCGCCGACCGTGATATACGATACCTAGCGCAGTGGAGGTGGTTGGTGCTTCATTGTCTGTGTGGCGAGGATATGTGCTCCGAAGCCCGGTCGAGCGCAGACAGCGAAGTGTCGTCCTTTTGTTCTCGGGACAATTATTGCTTAGCGCGCTAGATTATCATAAAGGGGTTAAGACTTTCATTGTCTTCCTTGTGTTGTCCTTTTGCGAATTTACTTCGTCCTTTCCATACTTCTTTTCGTGCCGAAGGCGTTGTCGTGGGGGTTGTTGTTAGCGATGCTGTCGAAGAAAGCTGCTGAAAGCACGCACACAATCCCAACGTGCTTATACAGACATACAGACATACGTGTGTTCATACGTGCATGGCGGTAGGTAGGTACCACACACTAAATATGTCAAGAACCGCGCGAATTTTGTTTTTTAATCCTGCGAAGCAATGCGGCGTGGTATCGTGGCCCTTCATCGTGGACGTGATTGTGCTCCCCGGGGCGGTTCGGGTAGTATTAGTTGGATTTCCTTCATCATCATTAGGTAGAAAGGAGCATCTCAACGCTGGCGTCGAATAGGTTGCTGAAATTATGCTGATGCGGAAGTAGATGGTTCGTTTTGGAGTTCAGTGGAGTGAGAGGCTACCATTTTTATTGTTGGCTTTCCATTTGCTTTCCGTCCTTTCTTACGATCGTCCTGTGCGACTTCTCGCTGAAGTGCAAAAATCATTGCTCCTTGTTCCGCACTAGAGGGTGAAATAATGTCGCCCAACCCCACTCCTCCGTGTTGTCCAACGGGACAGATCTTTTATCGTGTTGCGAGATATTTTAGAGTCCCTTTGAGTGGGCTTTTATTGTAGGGACCATTTGCGCTTCGTGTTAACTTAGCCCTGGTTCAAGACGAAGTTCAGGAGCATGACAAGCTATGCCATGCCGCTTCACACGTTCTTCGGGTCCTTTACTTTTTGACGTTACGTTAGCCGCCGTTTTGAACCCCCGCTTAATATGAAGCGACCGTGATTTTGGATTTCGATTTTGGATTTTAACATTTAGGGCCATCAGTGAGAGCGTGCACTTCATTTCTCGTGAAGGCAATAATAGTTCTAACTCTCTCTAAAATATTCTCAAAGGATACATGCAACGCAGCAAGACACACAAACATGCGAAACACTAATTCGCCGTTATTAAATTCGTAACTGCAAGTCAGCGACTGTCCCACTGTGACCTTAGTTGGCTGTTTCTTTTGTCCTTGACGCAGTGGTTGTTCCAATGCCAAACGGAGAACCTTCCAGAGCGGCACTTCTTCCAGACACCAGGTTGCCGTTGTTGTTCTTGCTGCACCAAAGGCAAATGCTATCTCTTGTCGACTGCAACATCTCCAGATTAGCCTGTGCGCTTGCGTATCCTGCAATAACTGCAGCGAACTACTCCGCTTCGCTGCGCCTTTACGTTGCTCAGCTGGAAACAACGAGATCTGCGCAATGTTCACAATTGCTGTTCGTGTAGTTTGTGTTATATACGCAGTCTTTGTTCGTCAAAATTGGCTGAACAGTACGTTTCACTACTACCCGCCACGCCGAAATTCCCGCCGCGTTCCCGAAACTCGACTGAATGCAATTATCTAAATGTTTGTGAAGTTTGCTAACCAAACAGAATATCGCTAGGAAATTCACTGTTCATCTCAATCAAATACAAGTAAAACACATGCAATTGTAATTTTATTAATCTACTAACCATTGCAATTATTATATAACCCTATAGTATATTTATGGTGATATTTTTGCAGTCGATTTCTAACAATAGTCATGGTTGCTTTCCTTCGCTTATGCATCAATACTCGTAGTTGTTTTCTACTATACATATATACTCGTATTGTCAAGAACAGTGTTTTTCATTTATTGTACTTCGCCGTGTTTCCTTTACTTTTCTCTTAGGACATTATATCTTTATCCAGATTATATTGCCACCACGTAAAGCGTACGCAATGCGTTTCAGGCAGCGTATTCGAAAAAGACGGCCGCGGAAAATCGCGATTCTGCAGCGTTGCTCTGAATCAGCAAGAATGTTGTAGCTTTGGGATGGCAAATTGGATTTCATGGTTAAGGTGTATTCGTTCTTAAAATAACATTTGTCCTCTGCACTCTTTGTGCCTGCGACTTAAGTTAACAACTGGGTTTTTAAATACTCTGAAACGATGCCGATGCCGATGCCGATGCCTCTAATCTATTTGTTTTCCTGTACGACATACATTCATATTATAACCTCTATTCAGTTCGTCAGGATGAAATTCGCTAAACTCGGTAAAAGCAACAAAACCTCTTTTCGCAAAAAAAATGCTTCGTCAGGTACCGAAATAAAAGGTTCCGGAGTTTTATTGCGGGTGATCCCTGTAGCTCTGAATTCCGTTTGCACAGTTTTACGAGTTCCTTTGTTCCTCTTCGTGGAAATTGTCAAGCTGCGGAACGTGAGTTAAGCAGTCAACAACTGCGAGGAGTCGTTATTGCTTATCGACCTTGGGACCAACACGTACCTACGCACTACATCTAATTCCTATTGTCAAATTATGCAGGAACCACAGATTTTTGAAGAAACCTTAACAAGTCGTTCCGAAGTCAAGTAAAATTGTCGTCTTCGGCCTGAGCAAAACATTAACAGCCAAAGATCTCATCGTACTGCAGAAAGAGTGTACACACAGAAATGATGGAACGCTACGATACTCTCCTCTGACTTCCTGTCTTCGTAACCATCTACTCTCATTACACTATTGTGAGGCACTACTATTGCGGTACTCAATTGCGGAAAAGGAAAAAGTTTCCGGAGCCTGATTAAGAAAGCAGAGCAACCAGAAAAGGCAAACACCTTCCTCGCTTGGTTTACAAAATCTGCCCTTATTAGAGGACCAGAAGGTCGCTGCTTCAAACACTATAACACCCAGTAATACACCAAATGTAATTCCTGAGTCGTTGATGGGCGAAAAGTTTACCGATATCGAACTGTCAGAAATGTTTACATCTCTCAGAAAACACTTTTTCTCATTCTTTCACGGCGCCGGTCAAATGAATTGATGATGTCAAACATCCGCGATCTTCTATATTTTCATAAGGAAAACATTTCTTATAATTCTTCATTTTCGATGTCTTCACGGCTCTCGACTTTTCGATGCAATTGTCGTCATTACCTCCCGTTGACCACAAGGTACCATTGAAAGTTGTAAATCAATCCACTGCACCATAAGCTTGTAACTGAAACTGATTTCACGAATAACTGCAGTAGGAATCGCTGAGATGCGAAGTCAAGGTGTTTAGAGCCGTATTCACTTTATGGCCAGCTCTAAATTATACTAGATTTTACGGCTGCATGTTTGGGATCGAAGGAACTGAATTATGGTAGGTCCTTTGTAGAAAGTGTTTCCGTTTCGGCCTTCCACGAAATGAATTGAATTCCACATTGAATTACATTAGCCCGTGTGTGCATTGGCGAACTGAGGGTTAGAAAGGGTTAAACGACAGAAATGGTTCTGATTTAAAGAATTCATTCGGAAACTTGTATACATAGGTCTTGGACATAAGTATGAAGACACAGTAGTAAAAGCAGAAACAGAAGAAAGTGCACAGTAAAAAAACAATAGAAACATCATATTCGTATTTCGCTGGGAGGATTATTGTTGTATATCCATTGTCTGTGCGAATATCTTGCGTAGTGCAAGAAAAATTAATTAAAAGCAAATAAATTGGAGCAACACGGAACTAGAAGAAAATTCCTCGAGGAATTGCGTAACATTCAACATATGTACTTATTTTTGTATTTCCAACCATGTCTGTGGTTTCTATTCGATTACTAAACCGAGACTCGTTTCTTCTCTCTAAACGTATGTACATATCTGTAGCTGAACTTTATATCGTGCCTTTATATCTCGATTACAATAGCAGTTTTCTGAATTTTGGGACTCGATAAAGTTGTTATAATAAGACAACCACATTATAGCGTATCTTTGAAAAGAAGTGGCTTATCTGTTAAAGGCTCTTTGTTTTAAGACAGTTCTAAAGAAGTCATTTTAATTACTTTCTACATCAACGTTCCACAGTGCACTCACCCTGTAAGGTGCTTATTTTTCGAATTGTCAGAACACTTTAAGATGTACCAACAAAAGAAAAGTGCTCGACAACTATAGTAGTGTATGATAAATTCAAACCTAAAGGGGATAATTTTTATCTACATAACTTGTGATTGCTGCTCGTGGCACACAACCGTTCCGAATTGCTTGAGCCGCACTGGACTTTAAGAACACTGTAATTTTAAGTCAGATCCAAAAAGAGGAAATCTAAAGCGTCGATTGAAGGTTGAAATACAAAATGTTATTTCATAAGTTAATTCTAGAAAATTCACATTTCTTCTCCAGATCATTAGGCTTCTCTGCAGGTACATCTATATTCGATCCGGATGGATTTTAGCTTGAGAATTGTGCTTGTCTCATGTGACCATATTTCTGTGTAATTAAGCGTGTGCGTAACACGTATTCACTTGTATGCAAGACCTAATAGAGCCAATAATATGTCCTATCAAACAACCTATCAAACCATCCAACTTATTAAAGAGGTGCAGAAAATATCCGAGCATCACATTAGTAACAGAACTGACCTGGGGCAAAAGTTTTCGCATTGCGAAATCGAAGAACCATCGAATTTTGCTAAATGAACTTCGCAACACGCACATATATCAATACAAGTAAATTTATATATCTCTTTATATATATATACTGATATATATGAATGTATTTATGTATTAAATATTCGAGTGTGTTGAGCTTCCAAGGAAGATTCGTTTACATTAATGGTTCTTTTGTATCATATCATTTGCAGTGTGTCAAAGATATCGGCAAAAAGATAAACTAAAGCATGAACCAGCCAACAAATGAAGAAAATTATCGAGCAAAGAAGTAGGGAAAAGAAAAACAAAGCAACAGTTAAGCGACGAACAACAGTTTTGAATTGAATATAAAAATAAATATAAAACTTTGATTACTTCGCACGGAGATTCCAACACAAAGAATCAACCTGAGCGCTCGCTTGGCAGCAATTTTTATGTGTTTCAGACTAAAGGCTCCCTCCTCCTATTCCCGCAACCCGCAACCCCCAACCCGCAACCAGCAACACCCCCTCCAGAAACAGTATTGGTGCAAGGAACTTCTGTGACTCGTAAAAGTGCAAAAATTGGTTTTATGATTCAAGGACATAAATCCCATTATTTTCCAGTAGGAAGGCCCTCAATGAGTGGGGTGTGTGTAGGGGGCTGCGCTCCGTGTCAAACGATTGGTAGAGTTGCTCCGTCTACGAGCCATTATCCTGTTTGTACGTTTTCCTCGCTTCCCTTTACATCCCTGTTGGTGCAATATTTTAAATCCTACATTTTTACTACCACATAAGTGGAACAACTTTCACTTTCATTCCGATAGGAGGGCATACAGTGTGTTCGATTGGGACGTACGGATGAGGTCGGTCTGCTCGGGAGCGCTTGGCCACAAGTACTCTCTCCAAGGCTGGCCATCTCTGCTGATGTAGTCAATGACTGCAAGAAATTCTGTTTATCTTTCTTTTATTGTTTAAGTTATTGACATTGAAATTTTTATTTTTATTTTCATTTAATTTTTTATGCTTCTCTTTTTCTCTCCCTTCTGAAAGTTGGGCTGTAATAATGGGGCATACGATGGCAGACACTACTGCAAAGTTTTCCACACGCTTCTGCTCTGAGTGCGAGTTGGGTTATGGGTGTGCAAGACTTGGAAAACCTTGTGGCTGGATCGGTGGCTATTTTTCACAAGAAGGTTTTATGTACATATGCACAGGAAGAAGTTTCATTCCGTCTCTTGTTAATGCCCAAAATCTTGTAAAGCGGACAACATCTTCCACTTTTCATCCATCTCCGTTTTTATGTGCATTTGCTTCTTGTTCAATGATGAAGTGTTTAGTATTATGTACATTAATACAGCATTGTTTATTACTATTTTCGATCTTAAAGTTCACTGAACTTAAAAAGGGAAGAATATGAAAAAACGGTTTCTGGGTCAGGGAAACTCCAATTTTATTAGTATAGTACTGTACCATGTGTATATCATTTGGTAGAAGATTGTAATGTGCGATATGACGCCAGTATTACAAATGCTGTAAATTGCAAACAAGAAAACATGATTTCTACTCATATGGTTTAAAGTTAAGTGCATGGCTTAGTTGGATTGCTTATCACAGCAACACTTATTCCCAAGTACGTGGGCTTTATATCTGTTGCACATACTTACCTCTATATACAATCCACGGCGATAGTTGATGAACCAATTAGTTATCCTTTTAAGGTATGTACTCATAGTTAGCTCTCCTAAACAGCCTCTTGGAGCAACGCAAATCTAAACTCGGGGCGATACGAATTAAAGATAAGGGTGGCCGCAGACTCAAAAGGAAGCAAAAAATAAAAAGAACTGCCTAGTTTGTTGTAAGCTACAGCACCTCCGACCAGTCTACAACATGTGAGCACATAAGCTCTCAGCAAAATGTATATTCATTACCGGTAAACGTTGTTGGTTGAAGAGTTCCAACTTTCCTTTTAAAATTAGGAACACTTCAGTATTGTACTCTAGTGAATTTTGGTTGGAAAACCTCTTAAGCGTTACCTGCAGAGATGCAAAGTTAGATTTTTGGGCTCGTGTCTTGGTACATGTTACTTGGTCGTGGGTATGTGGGTCTGTGCACACAAGGATGTTTTCTTTTTGGCTGTTGTCTCTATATTTGTTGGTTGCTCGTTCATTGAAGCGTTTGCGGGTGCCGTTTGCGAGTTTGCGGAATGAAACGAAACAAAATAATCCTAATAATATTCCAGCGAATTTGTACAAATACCACACTCACACTCTCCCTCACGGAGCACTAAATACCACTCAGCAGCCATGGATGCCAGGAATAGGAACGCAACCATGTAAAACTGCATCCCTCATTTTAAATTATTTCACTTTGAATTCAGTTTGAAATCGTCGCATTGCATTCATCTACGGACTCACGCAGCCGAGGCGAAGCACTGCTTCAAGTTGGCGCTCCATGTACCTCCTTTCCATTTGCCAAGGATAGGATGTGGATAGGAGTGAATGGATGGGAGGCAGCACATCGGCCCCATGCATTATGACAAAAGCAACTTTGAAGTCCTTATCGCCATCATCTCATCATCGACGCAGTAGCAGCGGGGCTCCGGTAGGAAGCGGAGTTGACGCCATGGAGGCAACCCTACGTATGTCGTTGTATCGCAAAGCAATATCATCCATTTCGTATTTAACTGGTACCTTGCTGCAGCAGCAATGTGGGCCGGAGTGTGGTCAAGCCTAAACTGCTCCTGCAACCGGAACTGATTAAGACTCGACTCGACTCAGCTCATTGCCGGCCCGCAGAGCTAGCTCCCTCGCTAGCCCGTACATATTAAAAGGACGTTCACATTGTGCGGTTGGTTTATGCAAGATCTGGCATCCAAGGAAGACCAAGATGATGGCGAGGAGAATAAGTACACTTGGAATGCCGTAGCTAAAGCAGTGGATGTAGTTTCAGAAATGGAAGCAATGGAAGGCGAATATGGAAGACGAAACTTTGCAAAACCCTGGGAATAAAGGTGGTTCTTTTCGTCGATTTCCCTGCAATTGCTTACGTAGAGCTGGTTGTGGTAGCAAAGACCAACGTAACATCTCTGTACATCTCGTGAGTTTCACTTTGCACAATAATCTCAGGACTTTGAGTATCAATAAGTTATCAATAAGTTATCCATTGCGAATCTTATGATTTCAAATATGATTTGATATGAATTTGATATGATATGAATTAGGCACATGATTTGGCTAATTGAAGTAATATTATAGACCATCGACTAGTTTAGAACTTTGAAATGCTAACTTATGAATTCGGAAAATATTGAGTACCTGCAAATGTTAGGTTTGGACAAGTTTTCTTCGGATTATGCGCTTTTGGAGGAAAGCCTTTATACTTGTTCTATGAATCAATAACTATAAACTACTCCCACCTTTAAATTTTACGTATTACGAATTTACGTAACACAACAGACTCCATGCAAACATACACACTGTGCACAATTGCGTACAATATTCTATATCGACTAGATTTCTAAACCTCATTTTGCCAGTTTGTTCAAATAGGAGTGCTTCAGAAGCCGTGCCTGGTGCAGCGGTGAGAAAAGGTGGCAAAGATGCAGGGGAAGTAGACCAGAACTTAAGCCAGAATGCTTGCAAGGATTTTCACGAGCTATGAAAAACCGTCTCAAAGGCAGCCTGCAGAAACGTGCAGAAACTGGTCAAGGAACAGACCAGGATTAGGTCCGAGCCAACGTGCTGTGCGGCAGAGAAGCAGAGCGCAGAGCGCAGAGCGCAAAGGGAGATGCTGCCATCGAAAGGCCATCCAGCAAGCAGGTGGATCCTAGCTATGCGGAGATGAGCGGCTAACATTGTTGGTGCAGAAAGACGAACGCAATCCCAGAGGAGCTGAAAAGAGTTGGAGGATGTGCAACGCGAGACGATGTGCAGCTCCTACGCGTTCCTTCTCTATATTAGCGTGCCTTTCCAGCTACGGAGACAGACTTGCGTTGGTCCTTGGGTTTTGGTAAGGAATCGTATGTGTGCATGTATATGTTAATTCGCACTGGTCATTTCGAATACGCACACAAGTGCATGACGTATGTACTTCTCGCACAAATACTGCATGCCGCAAGGAGGGCTCTATATATAAAGAAATACTTTTCCGAATACATATTTCACAAAAACATAGGTACATATACGATGTGCCCAATGGCACGGGTGTGGGGCACATCGGCCAATTCCTGTGATGCCGAAATTAAGAACTGAAAACATGTAAAGGATTCGGTGTTGTATACGGAGCTGAAAATTTAATTGTATTTAACTAAATGATCCTTGCATTTTTCTAACTTCTAAATTTCAACTAAATATTATTACAGACAAAATACCTGCATTATTTTGCATAATTCTCTCCTTGCTATTTAGTTCGTAAAAGGTTTGTGATTCAGATATATTTTGTCTCTGTATTCTTATTTGTGTTGTCCTTTAACAATCTTTGGAACATTTCTTTCTATTCAATATATTGTACTATTCCTTCAATCGGAAATTGAAATGTAGATATAATCAATGTAATGTCAGTCTTTATGTCATTATTTTATTTGTGAAGCCTATTAACATGCTTTTAAGCCCATCGGATTAGAACCCAGCTCTTAACCAATCCCTTAACTAAAGTAAAACTAGTCTGTAACCAATCCCTTAACTAAAGTAAAACTAGTCTGTAACCTGTTAAGAGTATAACCTTCAAAGTTAAAACAGTTTTGCAAATAATTACCGTTGTCCAGTTATAAAAGTTTGAATAGACATATTTACTTGTGAAGAAAAGACACAAATTTTGTACATATGTACATTTGAAGCACAGTTATGATCCACTTCCACTTTTCGATCACAATAATGTCGAAATTAGCAGTTCTGGAATAAAGCTCGGCCTCCGAACATGCAGAACGTAAAGCAGCTTGATTAAATGAATCTGGACAAAGGTTCAAAGGATTCTTTGTTGTTAAGTGGAAAAATGCAAATTGAAAATAGAAATACACGAAAATTTCCTGATGAAAGCCTAGAAACAATATTGCCAAGTTCTTTCAGAATGGACGAGTACACAACTATTTCTCGACAGTGTCTGGCGCGGACGAGTGTACGTCGGACAAAGCAGCCTCTCTAACAAACTTGCAGCATTTTTCCTTATTGAAATATATTTTTCCTTTGTCTTAACGCTTTGGTATCATTTTTGGAGTGTTTTTTAGTTCAAAGTGTATTTCGTATATACATACATATATACATACCTATATAGCTGCATGAACGAACTCAGCTCGAAGAATAGGCTGGGTGAAACACAAATGCAGAGAATGCACATAAATACAGATATTCTTGGGAAAATATAAGTGAAGGATTGAAGCGAGGTAGCGCCTGAGGAAGTGGGACCACTTTCTGATGATTTATTGATTTTAATGCAAGAAAAGGATGCATCGGACGTGAGTTTGCTTGCGGACGCGATGTTTTCATCGTGACATGACATGACATGAGGGATGTCTCGTCAAAACCATATTCAGCCATACGCTCTTTTTCTCTATTTCGCTCTATTTCGAACATTTAAACATAGATTTTATAAAATAAGCGGGTCCTCATTTAAATATGTTTTTCCTGCAAATTTCAAGACCCACTTTTTTCATTACTACAGAAAAGTAGTGCCGATCGAAACGTATAACTGATTCCCACTAATTTCTCCACATAGCCGACTCGCCTGGTCTCTCCCACAACTCTTCTACTTAAGCGCCGTGGAAACAGTTTCGAAATGGCAACGCTGCTCTGTAGCATGTTAATTGGAGCCGGATTTCCAGCCATGGTCGTTTCCGGCGTGGCGAGGGAGGCGACGGTGCTCAACGATCAACGCAATGTCGAGTACCCTCATAAAATCGTCGAGTCTGCAGCCACAGAAGACGGAAAGTCGCAGAAAATGACTGGCATGAAGTATAAACTGCGACCAATGCCCGATCTGCAGAGCCACTTGGAGGAGAACCTACAGGCTATAAGAAGGCAGAAGGAGGAAGAGGAACAGCGCATTCGAGAGGAAGCAGAACGTCTTGTGAGAGAGGTGAGTATTTCGTCGTCTTGACATGTATTCTGAGTTAGTATGTTTAAAAGGTTTATTGTAGGAATTCGAGTTACGTGCCGTGGACAGGTACCACTATCGGCGCTGCCACGCTTGGGTTGTCATTATTGACAATGCGCCGTGGAGTAATAAACCGTTAAAGCAACATGTTGACGAAGACGGTAACGTTGTGGGCGAACCGCTGAAAGCACGTTTCATTGAACCAACAACAGGGTTCGAATGCGACACAAAATCCATCCAGTACATTCTCGTCGACAGCGTTTGGAATGATTACAATTACTATGTAAATCTGCAGAAATATCAAAGAATTAGCGAGATTCGCTGGGACTTACAGAATATAACGGACTGGGAGCACCTTCTGCCCGGGGAACCACCTCAAATGCGGCTGTATAAAGTTTCATCAGACGAAAATGTTGCTGAAACCGAGCGAGATGTACAAGAGGAAAAACATCTCGACACCATCGGCTGCTGGGTAATGAAGCCGTTTATCGGCGTGAAAATGTTCGAGGAACGTTTTCCAAGGCTGGAAAAAACTGTGAAATACAAACGAGCGCTTCACGAGCGCTTCTCGCCGTACACGCAGCCCGATGGCAAAGTTATGCAACTGACGCTATTCGCCGACGATGATTACGAGGAAGCAATCACACGTTGGGAGTTCTATGAAAACCGTGCCGATCGCTTCGAACAAGTGAAATTCACTTACGAAACAAGTCAAAAGCAAGAAACCTTTAGAAAGGGCAGAAATGACAGTCTAAAGTGTAAATTCGCGCTGCCCATTATGGGGAGATATAGATATATACCGTATACCATATGTACTTAATGCCTTATTTATTTCTCCAGTTATGGACTACAACGTGGACCCCAGCAAGCCCAAGTTTTTGTATTTCTACTCGGTCTGTCGTCTGGACTGCATGGAGTATCTGGAAATACAGACAGATAAAATATTATTAATATTTCACGACCGTAATGACCTTTGCGTGTATCTGGAATTCGAATTAAAGCCTGCAGTGCAAACTTTGAAGGTATTTATCATTATTATTATTAGCCATTAAATTAAGTGCCCTCTAAATGCTGGGGATCGAAGGGAATGTGTTAAAAGGTAAGGATAATAATAAAAGATTGAAAACTTCACTTCCTATCACTATTTAGAAAATTACTGAGAAGTTCAATAGAAATCTCTTGAGTGACAAACCTGCTTATAAAGATATTGCCGCACGTACTTTCTTCCTGAGTCAGCGCAAAATACTTTTAAAGTTTCATTATACTCGCGGCGCTCTGACCTCGAACACAATCGAATTCACCAAGCCGCCCAAACCCGATTACGGCCAGGAAATAAAATATGATCCGGAGCTCACTAAATTATACAAGGCGAACGCGGACGACCCGGATTTCACACCACTGGAATTATATCGACTCCTCTTGGCGCAACTGCAGTACGAAGAAAAAATTAAGAAGCATTTCGAAAAAATCATGGACGAGATTAACACCATTCTCGATACGCGCAAGCTCGAAATTCTGCAGCCAGTACTCTCGTTTAAAATATTCGATCCTCTGCGAAATGGCGCTGCAAGGGCTTTACACCTACAACAGGTGAGGCCTCTTTTTAAGAATTTAATTTTAATATTTTCGCATTCTCTCAACCCGAATCATTTTCATGTGTTGTAATTATCTGCATTTAATATGATGTATATAAACATTCTTTGATGCAGGTTAAACGTAGGAGGAGACAGAAATCTCTTAAAAGTCTATCTGTCTCCAACATTTAGCCGCCTCAGCTCACGTACATATGTGATGAGATATAATTATGGCGTAAAACTGGATCTGCTAATCGCTTAATCTTATTCCTTTGAGCTAACAATGATAATGATTCGTTGATTCGTTCTCTCGACCTTTCCAGCATGCCGAAGAGGAGGCGTTTAAGAGGGAGGTGGCTGCGAAGCCTGCAGACTTCCTAGCTCCCTATCTAGTGTCCTACAAGAAGAGACTGCTAACGTACGAGGAATCATGGGCGGCCTATAACGCATGTCTGCATGACTTAAAAACGCGCTTCGTTACAGTTTTGAACAATCTGCAACGTCAGTACGAAGATGTAAGTTAAGACTTCATTGCCGAGTTCAGTCCGGCAGCTAGACACGTGTTCTGTAACGTGTCTTTCCAGCTTACCACCGAATCCAAGTCCCTGAAGCGCTTCTTGAAGAAGTTCGAAAATCAATTTAATAACGAAGAATATGAACGCTTGGTGGGCGATGCGAAGAATATAGAGTTAAACAAGCGCATGGTCCAACAGGCGCTGGAGCAGACGCACGAGGATGCGCAGAAGAAATACGAATCGGTGAAAGCGTCCTTAATGAAAGATACACGACTCAATCTCAACAAAAAAGCCTAAAATCCGAATAAACTTAATCCAATCCATTTATATTTTCCAGAATCACTTTCGAAAATACATACATACATGAAAAACTACATTTGTTTTATGTCCCCTAAAATTGGAGGTGTCCGACATAGCGTAATGTTCCGGTACAAGTATTATTTTCAAACACATCCACCTTCCTATTTCATCCTACAAAGAACCTCTTCAAATGTCTCGAACTCTCCTTACCATCAACGTCTTCAATGTCTCCCGAAGTTGTTTCCAATTACTACTCAAGGAGAACGTCACGACGCGTCGGTACTCCAGGGAAACGGACAAATCGTGAAAAATTCTAAAAATCAGCGACAACGAACTCGGCTCAGCAACAATTCCGAGCCTAACGACCAGCAGCCTTTGTGAGCATTTCATTCGAGGGTGTTGGAGATGGCGTTCATTCGTGCGTGGTGACTATCTGGGTTGTTGGAGGGTGGGGGAGGGAAACTATAAGGCGATAAAGTGGAAATGGAAACACCAACAAGCCGAAGTATGTATGTGCGTGTACGAAATTCGGCTGGCTTGCCGGATCGGAGCCCCAAAGATGACCATGACAACATAAGGACAGAAAATACGTTGGAGGAAAAGAAAGCCAGAGCGTTTGAAGAAAGTAAATAACGCGCACATAACGGAATTGCTTCTGCGAACCTTTAACAACAAAAACAGACAGTATATTCCCGGCACATATGACACATGACGCGTCCCAGCGTCCGCAACGAAGCGAGCGGCAGTTGTAAAGACTAACCGACCGACCAACCTTCCGTCCATCTATTCATGCATTCGTGCGTCCATCAGTGTCTCCCCGGCCAGGTTCATTTCTGTTGGGGTGTGCCTTCTCCGAGGGCGAAAACACGCGAAATTTCCAAACACACTTCACTCCACTCCTCCACTCCTTGCAGTGGCACGAATGGGTATGTATTTATTTATTGAAAACAAGAACATCAAATAAGAACTCGAAAGTCGGCAGAACTTCAGCACTTTAAATGGATGTGCACATAAGAGTACGGCGACAGGACGTCATTGTCGACCGATTGAAGCGCAAATACATTATCATCTTATTTCGTTTCATAGGACAGAATCTCCCTCAACCACTGAGTTACTTCGCCGTTATTACAGTGGTCTGAATTTAAATCTTTCGAATGCACCATCGATTGCAAATATCAATTTACACGAATCTAATTTCTATTCAGACAACAAACAACTTCAGATTCTCAAGGTTTGAATACTACAAACTAAATTTCAGAATGTCCTCGACCTTATATAGTATAAGATAAAAGATCCTTTAAAGCTAAAGTTTTGCACAGGACAAACCTGGGGTTTCAGAAAACATCACTAACGGAGATACGAACTGGTTCCAAGCTGGAGTTTTTGGGATTAGCACTGAAAAAACAGACATATTCGCCCTCAACATGGGAATTCGGACGAATCTCAAAAGGAAGTTACATTTTTTTGAAATATTTATTCTTTTCAAATGTCATATTCAAAGCTATATACATATATGTATATCGGGATCCCTTTCGTGTTTGCTAGAGATTCTTTTTTAAAGAACTCCATTGAAATGTCTCGTACTCGCACGATACACACATGAAGTAAGGGATTGATTTTTAAGGATATTTTGCGGAGAACTGCCATCAGAGAGTTCTGTACGTAATACGTTGCAGGCAGGGGGGGTTGGATGGAATAGATTGGCGACCGCCTTGTAGTCGACATACATTATTAGAATCTTATGCGGCTATCGAAAGGACAGCAGCCGAAAACCCGGCGAACCTGAACTGCGTCGCTGTGATACACATGCTGAAATGCGAATTTTCTCGCGAAATATTTTATATCTTGCAGCCTTCTAACTCACACTCGCGCACACATACATACGCTTGCACACAGACTCACATACATATAAGGTAAACTGTAGTGCTTCTTCGTTATCGTCGAATTCCTAAAACGACATGCGGCTGTGGTTGGGAGGGTTGAATTTGTTAGTGGGTACGTTATTGGGTTGTCCTTGTCGGGTTATTCAGCGAGCGAGGGTGGAGAAGGACAGAGCCCATGTGTGAATAATATGACAAAGAAACCCTAGACGACCAACTGACCAGCTGAAAGGACACACACGCAGCCCGCCATCGACGCCGCGGAACATTCAGGCGGCGTCGGACGATGTTGTCGAAAAGCATCTTTATTTTTACACACTCACAAACACATCCCTGTTGTGACTGCTGTAGCGCAGTGATGGCGATGCGGCAGAGATTTCAGCTCGAAGGAAGACGAAAACACCACGCTCGGGCGCTACTCGTGCCCAGCGCTCATGTGGCGCAGTTCCTCTAAGAAAATTACCCGCGAACTGTTCGAGAGCTACACTGAATAAAATAGCGTTGAAATTGTATATACTGTATGCCAATACATGTAAATTAATTATTAGCATTATTAGTTAATTAGTAAGTTGAACAATGCTATTTTCTGAAAGACTCTTTCTTGCTAAAGCTGAAGACGTCAATTAGAAACACGCCTGCATATGAATGTTGCTAAATCTGCCAATGTTATGCATTTTTAAAGTGCACACATTTCAATAAATAAATAAACATTTTCTTCGAACCTTGAAAATCTCCTAAATTGGTTACGAAACATTTAAATAAGGTATTTGAAACTTCTCTTTAGCCAACATTATATTGCTAAATTCAAATCCGAACTGAAATCTTTTTCAGTGTTCGGTGATTATTGAAAGCAGTCTGCATTCTATACCGTTCCATTCTACGTACAGTTGTGCCTTAGATGTCTTTCGGACCGTCCGGCTGGAGGTCTTCCATCCCAGCCGTGCACCATCGCGGCCCACAAGGCATAATATTTGCGCGGCGCAAGGGACCCGTGTCTGGATATGTTTTCGAGTCCTTCATTACGCGTGGAATGATTCGGTCCTTTGTTCTGTTTATAAAATAATAATGTCAGAAACCAGAGACAAGCACACACAAATACGCCGCACATTTATTCAATATTTATTTTTGTTCACACGCGGACGGATGCGCGATGCGGCTTTGTTTGGTAGATGTCACGATGGTAATATTTTTCAATATTTTATATATAATATATAATATTTTGGACGTTCAATACATGATCTGTTTATAGAGTCCGCTTTCGCTTTTAATTTCGCCCTCTTCGGGAAAGATTGAACATTACCAAATCAATGAGCAATTGAAGAGCTCAAGAACACAATCTCCAGGGCAATGGCGAAATCAACACTCACCAATGGTAACACGTCACATTAAAGGAACTTTTAATGGAGATCGAAGTATATCTCTATGCATAATTCTAAAAATCTGCTTTAAATATAATAAATTTAGATGGAAATATAGATTGAAATGACATCTCATACGTTTTATAATGTTAATTTATGTACGTAAGAACTAAATTATGTTAGTAAAATCTTTTAATGCAAATTTAATGCATTTTAAAAAATTAACTATAGTATTCGTAATTATTATTGTTTTTGTAAGCTAGATCTACTATAGACTTCGTTTATATACTTTCATGTTGTGTCTTACTTATATTGTTGCTCTGTATATAAGAATTGATCGACTAATTCGACAAAATCAACACATATATAGACATGTCTGTATATGGGAAACACATTAGTTTGGACTCTGTACTGCTGCCAGCGAAAGATGAATGGAAGTCGCCCTGTCAGAAGACCGCCCTTAGTTAAAGCGTGTCATGTACATACATACACATCGTATGTATGTCCATGCGTGCAACAAACAAGTTGGAATGAGTTTCGGATTCACAAATTCTTTGGATTATGTTTCTACACGATGTATTTTCCATGCCTATATTTCTTCGCTACTGTTCGCTCTACTGTCCGCACACACCGAAGAAGTAATTCTGGGCAATATCTACCTTATGCAGCATCTGCATATTTCGTTCATCTACTTGTGTCCCAGAATATTCATTTCGCAAATGACCATCGGCCTCTTCCTCAAAGAGTTCACACCAGAATTCCAAGCGTCCAATCTTCGTTCGTTTGCTTCTAATGTGCAGGCGTCTTGTAAAATTGTTAGTTGGCCGGTCATCTGCGTTCTGCCCGAGTTGAATTCGTTATTGCGGCAAATGCTTGGCCAAGTCGTAGGATGGTGCAGCTGATTTCTGATGTGGTTTACAGGTCTGGCAGCATATTCCTAAAGCTGTTACGTCTTCCATGATCCCGCCCATTTCCGCAAAAACTCATCCGAATAGCTCAGGCTGCACATCAGCGAACCATTCACTCGTTAGCATAAAGTCGCTGTCGTTGGGACTAAAAGCGAAACTGACGGGACAAATGACAAAACGGCGATGAGGTGGGCACAAGGAAAGAAACTTATAGACAGAACGAATCTAATAGATTTCAAATACCGAAACGGCAAGCAGGCAGATCCTCTTGTAGCCAGGAAATATCGAGACAGCTCTGAACAATCGAAGAAACCAGAAGAAACGGCACAACAACCAACAAACTATCTCAATTTTTCAGGTCTTTCACGGAAATTCTAGCCCTGTAACTACGATTCTGCTGTCCTGGCAATGGCCCTGCCTTTTTAATTCTATATTTCAATTTTTCGGAAACGACGCAATTGAAAATGTAAGACAAAATTCGATGTACTCGTGGAAATGTTGGGTGTTATATTCCCCATCGCTGTACCACTTCTTTCCAAACGAACGAAGAGCTACGTACAGAGCACCCGCTGATAGATAACAAAAGCAACACACATGTGCGTGTTTTCATGTATATACATATATGTACATTTTTGGTATTTAGTTAAATTTTCCCGTCCGTTTGCTCCACGTCTGCTCCTTCAGTGCACCGCCCTGATCGGTACGCACCTCAGCTGGCAGAAAGCATGGTCCAGTGCCTTTATGTGCTGTCGTAAATATGGTAGAGGTCCTTTTTCCAGCAACGAAGATGCCAAAATATCCTCCACAACAACAAGCACTAACTACAGCTGAGGAGCAAAAACAACCTCTGAATGTCTTGTGGTCAGCATAAAATTTACTGCATGAACTCCTCAATCTTTAGTTGGGCAGGGTGTGCATTATAGTAGACGAAAACAGCCGCCGAAGCTGCCTCCCAAAGTGGTCAAATAATATTGTCCTAAACTAACGGACTCCTTACGCACCTACTCGCACTCATACAAGGACTGCCTAGCTTGTATGTTTTAGCCACTCGATCAAGTTTTCCTGGCTCCTTTGTTTGCGCACAGATTTAATTGAAGTATTTTTGTTTAGCTGCAAGTCAGCAGGTGTTTGTTGCTTAATTCATTCCGTGTTTTCCATCCCTAAGCAAGCATTATAGCGCCATCCGTCCCTCTGCCATATTCTCATATTCTCTGTTGCAATATAGATCAAGATGGAAACCTTTTCATTGGGAGAACAAAGCATCCATCTTAGATAATTCTCACATCTTGTTGAAAGGCTGCGACTTTGTAATACTGCACAAATTTAAATCTGATTTGTGTTACACAGCATGATCAATACTGAGAAAGTTCTTGGCTTTCTTTCTTTCAAAATTGGTTAGTGTTTCAATATTTGGTTAGTGTTATTTAATAGGAAATGTTATGAATAATAAAATCAACGGCTATGACTTGCAAAACATGGCATCCAACATGGCACTCATAATTCTTTATTTGGCGATTAAATACTTCAAATCAACACGTCCGAAAAATATTTTCTTGATGCCAGACAAAATTGATGCTCTAAGGAAACGAACGCAGTGTGATGCATAAGTGCTGAGCAAATCGTTGCATAAAAATTAAAACCTCAGCGAGCGATGGTCCATGTACTCGCACTACAAAAACCAAAATAATTTTTTCGAGTCCTGACCGTGTTCATGCTGCAAATGGCCGCAAGAAGTGGCAACCTAACGGTGTAATGTGGCGCTGCTGCGATACCATGAAGTGGCATCAATGGTTGCATAAAAACTGCATTCAACTCACATTCCACCGGATGTTCTTCAATGAATGGCCCGCATCACATTGTTTGTGATGCAAATGCCCGTTGATTGTCAACAAGCCGCCAACGGATGGTGCAATGGAAAGCGAGTGTGCGAAAAAAATATCGACCAGGGCTGAGCCAGATTCAATAAAATGGGCTACTATATCGTATCGTATCGTTAGTCTCAGGGTATTTGCATTACCCCCACACACATTGCGAACTGACGAATATTTTCGGGCATATAATTATTTCTGCTATTTGAATAAAACTTCAACAAATTAATTGTAAATGTATGTATGTCCATCCCTGGCATTAATCGCCCTCGAACCGCACCACGGCACTTCTCAGTGCGATCGACATTAAATGGTCTAAAGACTAAAATCACTTGTATGAAGTGTGTACCGTGACGGTGGATGAAAACCTCCCATTATTGACAGGCAACTGCTTTTTTCCTGCTCTGGCATTTCGACTAATCCTTCGTTCATAACGCAGCTTTCGAATTCCAACGGATTCGACTTCACTTCAAGGACGAAGGCCCATAGTCCCAAGTTCACTTGTTGCCGAAATGCACTCCCCCGTGCTGCATATCAAGTGCGCTTTGGGCTGTTGGAGACCACATTCGTAAAAAATGGCTTGCAGGCGGACTGCTGATTCAAAGGCGGCGTTCAGAAAAAATCCTCTCAGTTACTCCGTTATTTCGGCAACAAAAACTATGCAACCTGCATACGTGTTCCAGAATTTCGTGCGAATGGCTGTGTACAGTGGCGAATAGCTAAACGAAAGGATTATATTAACATCATCACTCCTAGATCTAGAATTAATAAGTGTACGTACACATGTAATCGTGCTAGTATATTGAATGAATACATTAAAATAGGGACAAAACATTATACAACGCCAGCAACCCGGTCACCCTCGAATCTAACACCTCTTCAAAGTATGGGACATGGATTGGAGTTAGGGAGAGTATATTGCTTGGTTTGATACTAACTGCTTCACTGCTTATCTGTTATTTTAATCATACGACAGAAACACGAAAAAATTATAATGGAAATCAGTAAAGTAATTCAAATTAAGGATTTGCTTTGTATAGTTAAGACTGAGGCTTCCACTGAGCTCTCGCGACGACTCCGACTTTCACGTGCTTCCACGTACATTGATTTATCAACAATGAGTCCGTGTGCGTGAGTGGAGCGACTTAGAGTCGTTATCATCCTCGTTTCGTGGTAAGAAAGTATAATTTTTGGTGGTATATATTTTATGGCCGGGAGAAGACTTCGTCTAGTCGAAGAAGCTCCGGAAGAACCAACTGTTGGACTTTACGACTGCAGACTTTATGTTGGCGCGTGAGCCGGATAGAGTGTGCGAATGTACACGTCCATGTATTGGACAGCGTGAATGCTGATGAAATGTTTACCGTGACATTAAATTCTTTTACGATTTATTTACGAACATTATGTAGTGTTCAGTTGGCTTGCTTGATCCTGATAGCTTCAGAGTGAATGTGATTTTATATGTGTCCATCGCAGACTCGACTTCCGTTTTTCTACTAATGATGCTTTAGTATTTATTATTATTTGATAAAAAGGAATTTCCTGAGCTTGCTTACAGCTATGAGATTTGCTTTCAATTACCTGCGTATCAAGTGTTTACAAGGAACAAAAAATGCCATAAAGGGCAACTGGTATCAGTTTCAACCTGTTGCCCGTTTATATAACACAACTTAAATTGGACACATTGACTGCCCATTATGTAGGATGGTTCTTGAATTTCCCGATGGTCTAGTTACGGAAAAACTCTTCCATTTGGACGAAACAAATAAATTAGACATGCACACAGATAATTTTGACCAAATGAAGAATTCAAATACCGAATTCTAAGCTAAGCTTGTTATCGCTCTTTAAATTCCCGAATAGCAGAAACGTCCAGGGAACTGAAAATCAATAATCTATATTCTCGACATCGAATATGTGAATTCGCACATACACATGCACAGCAATTCGTGAAAATTGCATGTGTGTATGTCCGCGTTTGTGTTTGCTGACTTCCCAAGGATGTGCCGAGGGTTGTGTTGTGAGATGGACAAAGCCTTCCAAGCAAATACGCGAGAAAACTGGTCAGCGGCGCGGCTGCCAACTCCGCAGTTGATGCTGCGAGGAAGCGATCTAAACAAATCCAACGTCAAAGCGAGTGCGGGCGAGGGCGAGAGCGAGAGCGAGGGCGCCGCACAGTGGTTCAGGAATTAAAAATACAACTCAATTTACATCAACAACGTAACAACACGTAAATGTACCATTTGAGCAGTTTTTATAAATTTTCCTTTAGATGGTTCAACAGTGCGGACTTTTAGCCAGCGCATTTCTCATTTGATCCACTGTGGCAGGAGGTTTGACCAGTTCCACACACAGCGTTTGCACAGCGTTGACGGTGCTTCAATTGATGGTGGCTACGAGATGGTTTTAAGCCCCTCGCAAGCGACTGTACGTCTCCAGTTAGAAATGTGAACCCTCGACGTAACGAACACAACATTAGACGCATACATATATAAGCATGTATGATACATATGTATGTACGTACAGACATGTGAAGGTATGTGGCACTTGTCAAGGTATGCTGGCATGTACGCGCTTTACATACAAACCACTCAAGACTCGAGTAAACACACACATCGAAAGGGCAGCACAAGAAAAACTAGTGCTAGTCATCGCGCCAAATGCAACCCCACTGCCACGTTCCCTGACTACGCGGCTTACTTCGCATTATAGGCGAGCGCATGGATCCGTCATTTAAAATTCGCCTTGACTAGCAATCGGCCAGGAAGCGTCGTAGTTCATCCAGATGATAGCCTACTCGCGCTGCTCAGACCAGAACTGGGCAGCAAGACTGCTGTCGTGTCGCTTGTGGGAAGTGGACAGTCTCCATGATGAACACTTTCGAAGTTTGGTCCATAGATTCAGTTTCTTCCACAGATTGGTGAAGTAGATTGAGGATGAGTGCGGAGAATGCGTTGGATGTTTACGAAGTTTCGAGCTCACGATGGCAACCAGCGTACTCGCACGTAGCACATTCCGCAGAACTCGCCAGACCCTTTGCTTCACCGCGCCGTCTTCTCCACGGTGATCAGCTGACTTGCAGAAGCCATGTCAGATGTTTTCGGAAATTGAGGTTCTGCGAGTGTAATTTTTTCCCCATTTGACTTAGAAAAACTATTTGTTTCAAATAATTAATTCCTTCTGATGTCCGGTTGGCTAAATCAACGGCTCCTCAACTGAGTGCTGAGTAATGAGAGTTCGTATCCCTGAACTGATGGCTGTTGTTTTCTGTTCATACTCTGCTGAAGCTAATCCTACGTCCTGCGCACAATAAGTTGTTCGTGGAACGGTCCCCGTGTCCCATCTTTACGAAGAAATGCACCCAACTTCGTCTTTTCCGATGCTCCACGCCGCTTTAATTTTGAATATTTTCTTTGATATCCGCAATGGGTCGTTGGCCCGTCTCAGTTCCGTCCTTTATGTGTTTTTTATTCCTGATATTAAAGTTGCATTCGTTATGCTTTTTCGTTCGCACTCAAGGTTAAGCAAGGTCATCTTGAGGTCCCTGTAGTCACATCCCTGCTATTACATCGGTTCTCATGCGAGGCATAAGATGATTGAAGTGAGTTCTTCGATTGGTCAATTCATCTGCTTCTATTTTTAATTAATTAAAATTTAGCCGGTACCAAATCGGGAGCATACCAAAATTAGGACACTTGGTCAATCAAGCAAGTGGAGGAGCGTCGCTTGATCACCCTTCAGACGCTCAGGATTATTATTTAGAAACAACCACGCATTCGAGCTCTTCTTTATTCAAATGTCCGCCTTGCTGAAGAACTCATTCGCTGCAGGACAGCAACAAACAACAACAAAAAACAACAATTTCGTTGCAATTCCAATTTCAACTACAACAACTTCAAAGCGACTGTCCTGCAAGGCAGCAATCACGCCGCAGCATGGCAGCTGCAAGGACATCGTCTCGAGCAAGCAAGAAATGAATTTCATATCGATTGGCGTTCCTAGATATCTGCATCTTCTGCCCGTCGCCCTCATTGCAGGCGGCGTTGTCCTTCTTTCAGTTCACTCAAATGGTTTCCACCCTCCGCTCCATCTGCGTGCTGTCCTTTTCTAATCAACTACAGGAATTCCTTTTTGGTTGTCAGTGCGAAACGAGTGCAACATAATTTGCAGCGGAGCGCGAAATTTGGAAGCATTTCTGTTCAGCGAATACTTGGTTACTTCCAGTTGTATTCCTGGAAACAGAATACTGGTTCGTCAATTTGGGTGGCAGAATAGAATCGAAGAAAGAGCCGTCTACATAATCAATCGATGAAAACCGAAACACATCCTCATCGAATCAGCTGTGTGACATGTCGTGTTTTGATAACTTTAGTTGCCCTTTTCGGCCATTTGTAATTAACCCAAACAAGAAGAAATACTTGCCTAAACGCACGTATTCCACTCTGTCTGAGAACGAAGTGGTCGCGGAACGTACCCCGTATTCGGACGCAGAATTAACCTTGCCGTGTCTTGCGCAAGGGCTTAACGCTGCCCATCAGGAAGACGGACGCTGACCGCTTTCGAAAGCACAAAATATAAGCATAGCATATCCCAATTTTTCAAATAAGATGAGATTTCTAATTTCATCCCTTTTTTGGACACATGTTTCATTGGCATGTGGTGCACTCCGCTCACCTCTGCCCAGTGATTCAGGGCTCCCCCCCCCCTACTGTCCGCCCATATCAGCGGCTCGGTCTCAGGCCAGCTAAGTTCTCATCGTCAGCACAACGCAGTTTCTTTCCATTCCTTCGTAAGCAGATTCGCGACGTCGTCCTTCTACGAGCTGGACAAAAAACCATCCACACCGAAACACACGAAAATACAACTCGACACACTCGCAAATAAATGTAAAAGTGGGAGGGGGTGAAAATGCGAAAGGGGTCGGTCGCTGCGGCTGCTATGCGCTGTACACGAGGTCCCATTAGAGTCATAGCTTATGTGTGCGTGTGTGTTTTACGTCCGTACTTCCTTGCGGCCCGAAATTAATGCGAAAAGGGACGCCTTAAATGAACCTGTGATAACATTAAGTTTTTCGGTGAAGCAATCGGTAAACAGGGTGGCCAACAATACAGTGGGTATTAAAGCCAGTTGTTCGCTGTCTCATTCGAATGCTAACTCTTTCTGGTTTTTAGTCCACAGCAGATCTTGTCTCCTTGTTTTATTCTTTCGGTTTGATGATTTCTATTCATCGAGATAACGTCAACAGATCCGTCACTTGAGATCACGTAAGTTCACTTCCGTGACTTGAGTAACACGTAACATTAATCTTCAACGCTTAATTTTTTATATAGTCGTAGTTCACAAAAGTTAAACAACTAAAAATCTGATTAGATAAATAATTAAAAGAGTGCGTTTGGACAAAGTTTATATGTATGTATATACAAGTCCGTAAATTTTCCTTACCCGGTTTCGTATATGTTCGAGTTTACACCCAAATGTGTACATATGTAGGTATATAATAAATAATTTTTCCCAGCGGCAGCGCAGCGACCGAAACATAAGAAAAGATGGCCCAGAATTGACTTCATCATCACCAATCACACGTGCACACCCCAGCAGAACAGCCCAGCGCAACCTCACCGGACATCAGGGTTCAAATGTCCTAACGGAATGAAAAATATTTTGCAAAAAACCCGTCGATCCCGCAAACGCATGCAGGACAGCAGGCTGGCAGCGCAGCAACGACTTCGACGCAAACGTAGGCCGCGACTAAGTAATCGAAAACGCCCCTGCTCACGTTTTGAGATCTTACCGTGACCCTTGCACGATATGGCGAGGAGCTGCGATGAGGAGAATACACAAAATGTACAGATAAACTGAGCACAACAGAGCAAGCAAATGTTTTTGGCGGATGCAGGATTTGGAAAGTAACATTTGGACTTTCTCGCGAGTATGAAGTCGAGTAGAGAATTAGTATGTGGACTGAGGCGAAGACGCTTTGACAGCAGCGTGAAATTCAGTGGAACTTCACGGGCCGTAAAGGAATCATAAGTTATCCAACTGGTGTCTTGAGGGGACAGCACCTTCTTCTTCTCAGAATTCGGCTGCTCTTTCGCCATTTCTGCCTTCAGCTTATGAAGTAAAGATGCGTCAAGTAATACACTCCCATTAGTATTGCCTTTTATATTGCCTCGCAACATTATATAAGAATTTACTTCAGATTTACATTGAAGTACTTCTTATATTTTATAAATCTATTTGAGATGTGTAAAATTTAGTAATTCAAATATAAAAACGCCTTAGTTTCGCTTTAAAATTATATTCCGTTTTTCAGCGAAACTTTGCCAGTTTATTTATATTTTCATCAAATGCTCGCTCCACTTCCGGTAACTTTGTTAAAATCTGGTCAAGTATCTCATCTTCAAAACATACCATAAAGTCCGTATATTTATTCCACGTCGTCATTCAATTAAGACACAAAACTTTCCGAATGCGATTCTTTCTTATGCGTTCGTCCTTGACATTAATATTTTACTGTACTTGGAAGTAGTGATGGTATCCTGAAAGCGATTTTTCTGTCTCGGAAAGCAGACAAAAATAGTTATGACGTCATTACGAAAACTTTTTATTCCGAGCCAGACTATCCGACTGGCCAAGTCTGCACATGTACTGCATGTGGCTCGCTTGATCCTTTACATATGTACATGTACATGCACTCTTATGTGCGCTTGTACATATCTCTCCAGAGTACATGGGCATGTCTGTCGGAGTGCGGTTGTTCGTGTGCCCGACATTTTTACAAATTCAACTACTTATGTACTTTATAGTTTTATTATTGCAGCGACAAGTGCACGTTCTTCCAGTGTCGTTTCCCGATGGGTCCCACCCTTGCCCGGCTCCCGTTCGGCAAGCATCTCCGTGCAGTTTTTCTATATTTGCACAATCATGAATTCTTTTATTACTTCTTTTATTTGTATATGTTTATGTGCGACTTTTTTCCATGTGAATGTATTTGTGCCAAAGTCCATTGCCACCACTTTTTTTAAATGTTGTGCAGAAAGAGAAAGTATTTTCTGCATTCTACTGTTGCTGCTCCAATGATTTATTAAGTTCCCAGGGAATCCCACACTTTCGCTTTTCAAGCACACGCACACACACACACACACACACACACATCCAAATAAGCAGGGGCTGCAGTTTCGACGTAGGTGTGTCGTAGATGTTTCTTTGACATAGATCGGGATTCTTTGGCCGGTCTAGTTAACTAATATACTGATTAAGAGGTGAGGTCCGTCCTAATATTCGATCGGCTGGTTGCAGTGTTTGTTCTGCTTTCGCTCACAGATTATCGCTTCCACGCCGTACTTCCATCTGATTACAACACACACCTGCATACACGCACACACACAGATAAACAGCTGTACGTAGATAATCACAGCAACAGATGTACTAGTGCGAATTGTGTCTGTATACGGCTGTGTGTCTGTATGTCTGCCCAGACAAATAATTCGGTTAATTTAATGATAATGAGCTGCTGGAATATGTTTAACCTACAATTTGGTACATCTACTTACAGCACATACATACATACACACGTATGTATGTGTTTGTGCGGAGAATTTGAACTTGCATTTTCTGCACAAACAAATGCTATATGATTCATATATGCGAGTAAATAAATGTACATATGTGCAGTTGAAGAGCCAACGACGCCTGTTTGCAAGCATAAACTTACTTATGTACCTAATTACGGGAAATCCTTTATGAAAGCACATACAATTCATTCAGGAATTTGTCACAGACGACGTCGCACGACAATCGGACGACGAAGTGTTGCGCTGTGACCACCTGTTATGGATGTTCTCCATGGCAGAATATCGTGCATCCTGGTCACCATCGTGAAAAACCCATTAAATGCAACCGCGATTTCCTTCAAGTGTAGAATTCGTGTGGCCTCTGGTTACGGCATCTTCGCGATCTAATTTTTCATACAAAAGCTACATAATAAGTCCATTCTGGTAGCACAATCCATGGCCCAATTGACGCGAGGCACCATTTAAACCATAATAGCCATGAAGTAAACGATACTCACTCGTAGTTACGAAATGTTAATTTAGTAAAGTGATTTGCGCAAATTTGGAAATTAATTCGTATTATTTTAGCTTATAAAATCAGAAAGAAGACTCTTACCGAAGAAAATAAAGCTTTTTCATTCCCATATTTACTATTTCCAATATTGTAGTTATTTGCTTTATTATTTTTATTATTTCCAATTCATTACACGACAACATACAGCATTGTGTTAAGTAATGAAACGTGGCTGAATCACGGCCACTCTTGCCACATCGTTTAATTTAAATTGATATACTTTTCAATAAGAGAACAAAACCTACGTTGTCACCAGCGGAAGGACATTCAAACATAAGTCCACACTCAGCCGGATTCTGAAACTTAATCCGCCATTTAAGCAACTCAGCACTCAATTTCGAGACTTTGACACTTCTGAATTCGACTGCAAATTTGAAGAAATGAAAGACGGTTAAATTTAAAAACAAAAAATCGGATCTCGCTCATTTGCGTTATTTCGAAGCATCAAAGCATCAAATTCCGAGACTCCGAAGACTGAATTATCTGCTTGGACGGTGAGTAAAATATTGATGAGTACATTCATACGAGTATGTTTCTAGAAACCGCAGCTCTACATACTCTAAACTTCTAGCCGACGCTCCGCGGAAATGACTTTCGTTATCGCCATGTATCGTTGGTGCGAATTAAATTTTGATTTCGCATTCTAATTTATTAAATTTTAGATTTTAGTACGCTCTGTGTGTGGTGCACAGATTCGCAGAAGCAAAACAAGGAGCAGCCACAGAATGAGGACAGCCGAGTGATGGAGGAATATGCGCTGTTGAGGCGGGGAAAAACCCTCGCTCGGCCGGAGAAAACCGCCTTAAAGGAACCCAGTGGACTGTAAAGTTGCAAACGCTCTCCGGACATAACAATAATTATGTATAAACAGACATGCAAATGTACTTGTGTATGTGTGGCTGTTTGTTAGTTTGAATTACGTGTGTGCGTGTGTGCGTGTGTGCGTGTGTGGAGGTGGACGCCTGTAGTGACCGTTATAGAAAACCCTTACTTAACATTTCACAATTACAAAATGAGAGAAAGAAGCAATAGAAACTAGAAGTAGGAACACCAGCTGGCAACTTCTCTGCCTGGTGTGCGAGTGAGTGTGAGGATTGGTTTGGAGTCTAATACATCCCGACTGGACGCACTCTTTGAGGAGCATGCACACACACACACAGACACACAAACACACACATACGAGTAAGTGTGTCCTACAAAACAATCTTACTTGCAGGCATAAACTAAAACAAAACGGATTCTTGCTTTGCATTTACAAATACGAAACACTTTGCGTGGAGATGAGAGTACGCTGGCACATGACCACCGTCTCATACCTGCGCTTGTTTATGTGTTTGCGTGTTACATAAACACTGAAACTTTAAGACCAAGTAAATGCTGGGTGTGCGGCTGTTGGTCGGGGGGGGGGGGGGGGGGGCGGGTTGCTTGGAGTGTCGTCGATGCTAGGCGACGGTCCAGAATAGTTTGCATCCAGCGTCACACTGAAGTTTATTTCATTTGCTTCGTCATCAGCAGAGCCAGTGCCAGCGTCGTGAAGATTAGGTACAGTGGGTCGAGTTCAACGAACAGGCGCCACTCTGCATCGGCGAGCACTTTGCGCTGCTGTGCAATCAAGTCCCCCTCGCTGCCCGGGCCATCCGCTCCGTCCGGTCCGTCCGGTCCATCTTAGCGAACTGCAATGTGTGCGCATAAATAGCAAAATTCTGTATTTACATAAAACATCCCTGTGCTGAAATCTCGCAATACACGTCGGTCAACATGCTGCACACTCGCTTGGCCGGTCGTTTCGTTAGTCGTTCGGTCGTTCGGTCGTTCGGTCAGGCGGTCGTGCTGCGTATCAAACACAAACGAAATGCTGAGTTTCTCGCCTTCCTTCAGAGGCCCACCTTCACATCCGCATTCATTTTGTAGTTGTTGCTTTGCGGGCCACTGTTGCTCGCATGGACTTCACACAGTCGAATCGCAAGTCGTATGCAAACAACGTTCTGCCAGCGACGGCCTGGACTTGCTTTTCCTTGGTCTTCGTTGAATCTTCATGTAGGTCCTTCCGTGGTTCCTTCGTGGATTGAGCACGGATGACGTACTCGTACGCTTGGAAATTTACAGACGCAGCGCAGCAGCGGTCAAGCTCACCATGGAAAAATTATCGATCGGGCTGCCGCTGGGCGAGCGCCGAACGACGGCGGGGCAACCTAACAAAAAGGACAAATGGCGAAATCCATTTCCATGGCGGGAGGTGTGGGCAGAGGCAGTGTACGGTTAAATGACAAGCACGTCGACGACAAGAACTACGAACTACGAGATGACCGAAGGAATTGCGGATTTTCTCCATATTCGTGCAGGACACAACACTGCGAAACCGAACCCCTTCCACCCCTCCGGCCCACCCCTCTGTCCCAGCCCTAGCGACATATCACTGAACGGACGAACTTACCGATGCGACGTCAAACGCTATGGCCATCACAAAGGGTGGTTCTCCAGGGGTGAGGCGGCGACAGGATGGGGGGGGGATCCGCACGCGGAGCAGGTAAGCACTTTTGAGTTAGGTCGTAGCTACGCTGCGTAGGTTGGGCCTCGGAACTCGTTGCTGCCGACAGTTCGGTTGGACGTGTTGTCCGGCAGCCGTATGCCGCTAACCGAACCACCGCTGGTTAACGGAACATTCACTTGACCGTCAGATGCTGCCATCGGTGGCCCGTTTGGGCGGCGGTGGTATGAAGTTGATTCGTGTGGAGCACCGTTCCATGGATTTCGATATTAAGTTAGCACAGCCATGCACGGCGTTTCAA
This sequence comes from Myopa tessellatipennis, assembly GCA_943737955.2. Classification (NCBI taxonomy): domain Eukaryota; kingdom Metazoa; phylum Arthropoda; class Insecta; order Diptera; family Conopidae; genus Myopa; species Myopa tessellatipennis. Next base: position 59,145,077 of record OX031314.1, on the reverse strand, counting down.
GAGATTCGCTTCCCTTAGCTTCGTCTCGTAGATGCTATTGTTAAACCCTTGGCACATCCACAAATGTACACAAACAACTTTGCAAGTCATGTCAAAGTCCTTTTGCGGTGGTTCATTTGAGTTGCCTTCGCCGTTGCCGTTCCCGTTGCCATTCCCATTTCTATGTGTAACCGGTGCCAGTCCAACATACCGTCCGTCAAAAATATTTTGCCGCAGACTCCGCAGGTCCTGAATATTTCGTTCGTCTACTGATTATCCAAAGTCTTTGGTGCTCGCACGTTTATTAGCGTTACGACGACGACTTCACAAATTCAGCACTACATACTCGTACTCTGTAGATATGCATGTGTGTGTGATAAATGTGAACATTAGGTGAGTTTATTTTAAGGTGAGGAGTAATTTAGCTTTTGAGTTTGGTTCAGCTCTGCTCAAGCACCATCTCTTAGCGGCGAGGTTATCATCTCCTGCACACTTGCTCCGGCCCCAGCTCACCACCACGCCCCCTAATACTGAAGTCATGGACGCTTTCTAATATCGAAAAGTGTTCCCTCGCCGTCTGATTCACGAACAGAGCCAGTCAAAAACTTCCTTGTGTTTTCCGTAAGAAAACTTTCAGTAGTTGGAGTGTCCATTTTGAATTTTCAAATTAAAGAAAAATACGAAAGCTAAAATGGCATTTCACAGGAATCCATGCATTCAGATGCATTAAAAGTGACGGCAAAGGCATCTGATTTTCTTATAACCTTGTATATAAATCGGAACTCTTTACTTTTTCATGACAACACACCTGATAGCCTCCACGTAAACAGTGCTACGAGGAACATATTTACACTTACGAGTTTATGGAGTCAATGAACATTTTCGCTATTTGAATTGTGCCTGCTGACAGTCAAATTGACATGCATAAATGGTGGAATCCATTTGAATGGACCTATCAGACGAGGGCAACAAGTTGCTGCTGAAAATAATTTAATAATTTCGTGTTTACTACGAGCATTTCCAGTGACCTCCTGTGTATCTGCGTCTGTGACCGGCTCAGTTCTGTCCACTCCAGCAAGTCTGTCGCAGTCGACGTTCCAGCATGAAATATTAATTCAACCGTTATACGTTTCATTCATGATTTCCTCGCTTTCCAAACTGCGTTTCTTTTTTCTTTGGGCATTTTTCTACACTTATCCCACTCTTGGCCAATGTTAGTTTTTTTCTCCTTGCTGGTGCTGTTTACAACTTAACTGTTATTTTATTACAACGTTTAATAAAAATCAACAAGCGGATAGTGATTCCTTGCTAGGTTGCATGGAGTAAATGGAGCATGTCGCCTTTCTACACAACGACTGTTGTTAAATGCAGTCATTAAAATACAAATAAATCGGCTACGAAAGATTAACCACTCTCTTGACCACTCTGGAAGTTCTTGCTTCAGTTGGATTTATAGTTTTGCGCTGCAGTAACTCCGGCCCGATGCCTATTTTAATGCATATTTGTAATGCATGTATTTTCTAATGCATATTTTGTGTTTCGCCAAACTGTATGTTTACAATAACTCTTGTGGACTGCATTTTTACTTTGAATTGGCAGCGGTTTTAACGGAAATCGTTGAAATAGTGTGTCGATGATGAACCAAACAGCCACGGATTCCGCTTCGTTCCGTATCGTTTATACGCAATCCTTTTAACATCTTCGCATGATGATCTTCTCTGGTCTTCTCTGGCTTCATCTCTCCTGCTTGTCTTGTTATCTGTCTGTCTGTCTCGATCTTGTTTACACTTTCAACTTAATAATAATAAAGAACAAATGTTAAAACACAGTTTTTAGTTTCTGCTTTTGAGGCTTCTTCTTCTCCTTTTTATACTTCTTCTTTTCTCAGGATGATCATCGTTTTTTGATAATGAAGATCGTCTCATTTGAAAGAAGAAAAAAAATTTGTCTCGTCATATTTTTGACACGATTAAAGTCACTTTGATGGCTTTTAAGACTCGATTAAGACTTCGATTCCGATCAACTTCGGCGACTAACTGATCTCAGCTCCTCTAATGATCAGCGCCTGATCGGTGCTAATTTCGGGTAATAAAAGCAATGAATGATCGAGTAAAGAATACTTAAAAATTGATATTTTCTAGTTTTTAAGGAGTTTTCGTTTCCCTTTGATGCACAATTCTTTGAATTGGAGAATCTGAGGCTTCTTTTATGAGTTGCTTCTTCTTCTTGATCGTGTTTTTTGATTTTATTCAGGTTGTTGTTGTGGTTTAATTTTTACTAATAAACGATTATTTGTTGCTTTTGATGCATTTGATGATTGTACGCATTGTTCCACCTCTCCCCCTCATTCTCATTTCCTTTTTTATTTTTTCTCATAATTATTTTTTCTTAATTGCTCCATTTTGTGATGGCAAATGAAAGGGAGGGGGGGGGGGGGAAAGAATACAAATCTTGACACCGTTTATTTAAAAGCTTTTAAATAAACCTTTAATATTCCGTAACGCACCATTTCGACCTGCCTACTATTATTTTCACGCCAGAAGCTGTCACGGCGAACGTCTCCCGCATCTCGCCGAGTCTATCAGTCTATCTATCTATCAGAACGATGCAATCAACTTCGATCTCCTGCTATTTTCGAATTGTAATATTTAATCTCACTTAATTAGAAACTTTAATCTGCTCTACAGGAAGATATCCTTCCCGATGTGGTTCCCGGCAAATTTGCGTCATTCTTAAGCGATTTCGTCATTCTATTTTTTTTCTCCTGTGAGAAACTATCTGTTGAATCATATGAAATCATTAAGTGCTTTTAATCAGATGCAAGATATGATATTTTATGATATTGTATATTGTGAAAATAAATCTACGATACTCTAAACATAATTTTACATAATTTTCGAAATATTTGCTAGGGTGTCCGAGTTCAATGATGTTTTTGAATACGAATTTTCGTAGTCCCACATAAAATTTGGTATGGAGACAGACCAAAGTCGTGGTCGCCTCCTCCTCACTTCATTAGTCTTCCTTACGAATCTAATCAAACTATAATAGCATCACGATGATGCAAAAACCGAAGCTTGTTTATTGATTTGTAATTTATCGTCTAGTAATTTGTTAATAGAGCGTGATTGGCAACTTAAGCTTCAGGACTTCGACCACTCGGCGAACAGGAGCATCCGAGCAACGGATAAAGTTTCTACCGCAGATGGTTTCAGTTAACCGAAGCAATGGCAACCAATAAATATGTTTCCAATTTGTTTTTATCAAGCGTGTGTTTCCTGATTGAAGGAAAGATATATTTCATCGATTTTTCCTAAATCAAAACCAAAAGCAGCTGTTTTCGCAGGCTGACACGTGCATCTGTTGCAGGGCAGCACGTTTTCAAGCGAGGACAACCCTGCATTGGCATTGTTGCAACAACATTAACACAAATGTTCTCAAACAAACCATAAAGCCAACAAAGCGGAATCTTGAGTTCTTTTTTCATTAAAACACATTGCCATTCAAATGTTCCAACTAAATAAAAATCATCCTCAGTTGGAATTTGCATAAAAATGCGTTACTTGTCACCGTCACGAACCCTTAATCGGACAGGACTCGTCCTTTCTTCATCTATTCCCGGCCTCTCGAAAGGAGAGGGAGCTGGGAAAACAAATCTTGAAATCCGAATGTAAATATAGGGAAATTGTGGGTCAAAGTGCAACCGTTGCGGACAGTGACAGACGTAACGTCTACTTCACGAATACCGTTACGGGACGCCTGTGACGTAGCAGAGGCACCGCTGCTTTGTTCTTCTTTGAACTCAGAGTTCCTAAGCGTTCTATGAGTTTGGCCTTTTCTATGGACAAATACCTAAGTTCGTTATGAAAATCGGTTAAATATATAATCGTCCAACTATCCGAAAGTTAGCAGAACCGGTTGCAAGTCCAGCTCACCAAAAAAATGGAAAAGCAACAGAGCCTCTAATTTTTCAGTTCGTTTTCATTCCTGATGCAAGCTAAATCAAGAATTTCACGTTTCCGCAGTTACCTTGAGACATCTATCAATGACATGTTAGTGTCTGATGGAACACTGCAATGCAGGACAGTTTCACAGGAACGTCTTAAGGTCTTGCAATCGCCCAATCTTCCAATCAACCCTTCTGCATCGCTCGACGGATGCTTACATGTTATCGCGGCAATGCAACTGAGCGAGAATCATTAATTTGAGGCTTAGCGATCACGTAATACTGCCACGTTTCAAATCCACTGTTATTTCGTATAATCGTATCCATATGCAGCGTTTTCCATGCATTATCCGGCGACATTTTTACACCCTACACCTTAAGGGTATATTAACTTTGCCACGTATATTAACTGCCAATGGAAAAGATAGATATAGAAAAGTATATATATTCTTGACCGTCTTGTGCGAAACCGTGTTATATAAGACTAGAAGCTAGAAGACTAGACCAGTACAAAAAAGAAGAGTAATGTTCCCAAAACTATTAGAAAGCTGTTTTTAGAATTCCGTATATAAAACCTTATTTTTTACGGTTTTGGGTTTCTCAGGATGGTATCATTTATGAAGCCAATTGGTATAATTACCACTATTTAAAAAATTGTAGGTCTTCGATGGGTATAAAAGGACTTTCATTTAATTTCGAATTTATCATTATCAATTTTTGATACGTCGTGAACCTTCTTGCATGATATTCTTTCTATTCATTTGAAACTCTTAAAATGGGACTTCAATAACTTTCCAAATAAACATTTTTGCTATTCATTAACCAGAAAACTTTCGTTTCACAAAATCTGCACGATTTTAAACATATTACAATTTGCTTTAGAAAGAATAGATAACGCAGAAATGTAAGTATTAAAATAACTAAGCTTTTTTTTTTTTGAAAATGGCCCTTTTCAAGATAACGGATAATTTCATATAAAGGGACTCATACTTGTACACACATACACACATACTCATATACCCTCTTGCCTCGAAGCATATCAATATTTACAGCGAGTTAAGGTATCTAAAACTTGAAATGACAATGACGAATGTTTCTTCCAGACATGTCACCGTTCTAATCGGTAAAAAATCGGTATGTTGAAAATGCATGGAGAGTAGTTTACACTCAGAATGCGAAGAAAGTTTTATAAATAAAGCCTGTGGCCATCCTCGCCATCGCCATTCAAGCTAATTAAGGAGCGCAGAGCTTGACAAGTGAACCCCTGTCAATCACTTCTTAATTAGAGACCAACTTTTCTTCCATGGAACTAAACTCAGAAAATATATGCTATGCAATAATTTACAGATCTACTGTAATCTATATTTACAGAGTCGATTTGGATTGATCCTTACATCCTACCTTACATCTCCATTATAAATTTTTGGTGTGGATGATTTCAAACTAATTACATGAATTTCGATAAACTCTTCGAAGTACAAAAGAGGTACATTATATAGATAATTTTTTCAAGTGATAATACAAATGTTTAACACTTTAAGTTTAGCTGAATAGACAGAATGACCCAGACATCATATGTATGGTATACATTTAGTACATGCTACGTTTAGAACTGGTACATGTACTCTAGTAACGAATACACCCAAGCAAGAGTATTTCGAACACACTCTGGAGATGAACCGGACTGATTTAATGAAAATCATATCAATTAATTATTGAATATTAAAGACATATGGTGTGCATGCTTCCATTCCTTGGCCTTGTCTACCGAGATCTCATCATGTACCATATGCACACATACATTTTTACATATATAAGCTTATTATTTAACCTCATCTGTATTTAGAAGATACACACACCAAAAAATCTTATCATTATTTTTAGTTGATTTTTATTTTGTTCATTAAAAATTGTATGAATTAAAAATGCATTGTTATAGTTTATTCATTTCCTCACAAACATAGTGTAGAACTCTTTTAAATTATGAAAAATCTGTTTACCATTCCCAATCCACTGTTGGAAGTGGATCCTTCGTACTCGTAGGTATTTGAGTAGAATCGTAGAACCAAAACTGAAAAATTAAACTCTGCTCGAGGAAACGTGACGTGTGTACGTCTGCATGGCTGAATCTTAGCAACCGCTCCCCCAAAAGCCCACCCCCCCTCCCTTCCACACAAGTCCACGTTTGTTTGAAGCTTTTCCACTTGACATGACTGGAGTCTGATTACGATGCCTACGCGACTTCTAGTGGCAGCCGCTTTCTCAGTTCTTTTTGCGAAAACTTCTGGCATCGACAGCCTTCCCGATGTCCCTTGCTGCCGGACATCATCGCCAAAAGACGGCCACTCACACTAGTGTCGCTTCCTTGTTCGCCCCTGCATTGTAGTCTGTGCTTTTTAGTGGCATACAAGAGTGTTCCCATTTTCTCCGCTCTTTACACAGAAAGTCGTATACGTTTTTTGTGTTTTGATTAGGACGAACCCGAAGTCGTTTGCCTGCTACCATGTAAAGCCAGGGTACTTGCACACACATGTATTTTCCTATCCGTGGATATATGTATGTATGTATACGATGTGTACGTCGTGGGTTTCTGTTTGGACGTGTGTCTGTCTTTTAAATTCCAATTTTCTTTACAATCACAAGCAGCAGTCGTCCGTCGTTCGGCCGTCCGTCCCACACACAAGTGTCCGGCACCCGTCAAGTGAACTCTCCCATATTTTCAAAATTCGCGATGTTAGAAGGACGACAAAAGAAGACAGCAACAAGGGCGATGGAAACGGGAACAACATCAACTAGAAAGGAACTCTTCCAAGAATTCTGCGCGTATGTCGAAGCCGAGCAGACATGTTCACATGTTTTGAATTGCGGAATGCGGCTGCATCATACTGGCATCCTTTTCCATTTTTTATATTAGTCCATTTAGTACCGTCTATTTCGCCTCGAGCTATGCTCTTTGGTTTTTTTTTCAGGGCAAAGTTGATTCACGTAAAAAGCGTTTCAAGCTCATGTAGACTATACTACTAAGTTTGATGTTTGATATACAATATTTACTTACTCCCATATTACAAGATCATCGATTAGCGGTAAAAACTTCAGCCATTTTTTTGCTCTCTCTCTCTCTTGTGATTACACGAAGACTTCGTTCACTCAAAGCAACTCAGTGTCCAACTTAGTGATCGAACCTCCCAGCCTCGATCAGGGCGATTACGATCGATCACGACGAAAAGGCGGCGAATTCTCTCTCGAAAACTCCTTTTGAAAAATGTTACATGCATTTATTATCCGTTGGCGACAAATATTTGTGTAGTAATTAATTACTGCATAAATTGTAATAAATAAACAAATAAATAATTAACTTTAACCCATTTTATTCCAGACCACAAACCACCCATTCGGTTTTCTACTGAGTCGTGGCGTTTTCGCAACACTAAATAATATAACAGCACTAAATAAGCTAAAACCTATTAAATATTCACAAAGTGAACAAATCTTGATTGATCTTTTCAGAATACACAATAAACTAGATATACATATAATATTTCAATTCAAAATGTTGTGTCTGTTGTGCGAAAAAGCAACGCTGATTAAAAATGGGTTATTAAAACAATTATATGGGCTGATTAAAACAATCTTTGAAGACAAGTGTTTTTTTGCATTGTTGGAAGTGCTCTATATAACTATAACCTATTTATAAAGCAGGTTCTAAAAACTAGGTGTCAATTCGGTGTCAACGATACCCAAACTTTCGAAAAAGTTAGTGTGTGATAGGTTGACCTTCCAGGTCAAGGAGCTCATATCCCGAATTCAACATGGCTTTGTATCAGGAAGATCCACTAATACAAATCTAGGTATTTTCTCGAAGTACTTAAGTAGTTGTTTTGAGAAAGGGTGATTACAATGGTGGTACCAATGTGATGTAGTTTACACGGATTTCTATAAAGCGTGTGATAAAGTAAGCCACAGTTTGTTGATGGCTAAACTTCAATTGAATGGTTTTCACTCGATTATGTTGAAGTGGCTGAAATCCTATATTGTAATCCTAAATCGTCCGGATTTATTATAGCGTGTCGCAAACAGTTATAGTAAATCAGGAGTACTTCCTTTTACTTTTCACTATATTTGTTCATGACTTACCGAATATTATTAAGTTTTCTCGTTGTCTTATGTTTGCAGACGACTTCAAAATGTTTCACTCAATATCGAGTGATTCTGATACTCTCTTACTTCAAGAGGATTTATGTAGATTGCGGTTATGGTGCACTGATAACCAATTGTTTCTTATTATAATATATGTATCTAAGTGTAGTATTTTGAAATTTTACCGAGCTCTGTTCCATTTGCTTTTCAGTATAGAATTGGTGATAAAAATCTTAACGTTATTATTAGAAAGTGTTCGGAGTCTCGGAGTGTTGTTTGATCATAAGTTTAGCTTTTCTATCCATTAAGAAAGTATAACTGGGAAAGCAAATAATCTGGTTTTCGAGGTTTTCGCCATTTCGACCGCTTAGTGTGAAATATGGTTTTGAGGTGGTCCCGCAACCAGGAAGAGTAAAATTCAGAGGCTTTATTTAAGAATTTTCGAGTTGTTCGCATTCGATTTGAGTTTTTTGCATTTGCGTTTCCTTTCGCCGATTTCGTCATTTCGATTCATGTGGGAAAAATTTTTACGCATCTAACAATTCAGTTTACAGCAGTTTATACTTCTTCTTCTTTTCGAAACTTTGATGAAAGCTGATAAACTTCCACGTTGATGTACTCATCTTTACAAGTGACCGCAATCACTTAAACCCAAACGAAATCGACTAAGAATAAAGAACTTTCGCTGCAGTCTGGAGTCTTCCTATCCATGAACGTTTTCCTTCCCTTTTCTCTCGGATTTGTGAGCAAAATCCGAAACGGTACAAAAAAGACAGAACTGTTCGTGCAGTCGTTAGTTCAGAGCACATTTAGCATCACGATTTCTGTCCGATGGTGTTTTTAATATTGGAAAAGTATAGACAAATAAAATTCCTTCGTGCTCTCCTATAGTTTCTGCTGCTTTACTAGATGTATACGTACATACTCGTATATTGTATACGGGTTACTTATGCACATAATGACTTCGGATCGTCTGTCGAACATATTATCTTTTCCAAAGTTTGTGGGTCAAGGTTATTTATTGTAAAATTTGCCGAGTTGCATTATGTCGGATTATTATAATTAGATGTACATAAATATAATACATTCTTGTTGTTATAAGTAACAGATAGAAATATAGGAAATATAGAAGACGATTCTTGTGCAATCGATGTGCGAACAATCAATGATAAACTCTAATTATCTCTTCATTAACGAAATAGGCATAAAAAATATTCAACGATAAAGAAAGGACATCTAAAGAGATAATCCTCTATAGCAATTCATAAATATCCCTCCCGGTAATTACCGTATTAAGTGGTATATCCCGGTTGATGTAAAAAAATCAATTTTGAACTTTCTATAATAATTACATATGTTCCAATAATTATGTTCGGCATTTCATTATAACTATGTATAATGAATACATTTTACTAGGACCTCAAGAAGTAATTTTGAACCAACCCTTTGTTTATAATAAATTGAAATGCAACAATTTCATTTGCTGACTGCATTTGCATTTGCTTCTCACAACAATGCAACAACAATGCAGCACGTGAACACGCACTCGACGCAAAAAACTGCGCTACGCATTCGAAAATGCATTCTGCAGCAACGGCGGCTGCCCAATGAAAATGTGCATCTCCAAGCCCCGAAAAACTCTTGTGCCAGAAGAGCCCTCGCGTAGTGCCACACGCTGTGTGAGAACGCTTTAGAAAAGAGTGGCACATTAAGCTTTGGCCGTTGCGTTCTTGAGTCTGCGCAAACTGATGTTTACGTTCTCCCACTTCGGGCCACCAGCAATCTGCCAAAAACTCTTCCTTTGTACATGGCGTTCTCTTAGACACCTTCGACGTGCAGACAACGTGCTCCTTTGAACCGAGTACGATATTTAAATGCTATCCGTGGAGTGACGTCAGACTCTACTTATATAGAGTCAAGTCTTACCGGGGATTGCATGCAATACCCTCAGTTCAAAAATTCCTTTAGTTTTAGCAATATTACAAAATATTCCTTCACCTAAAAATCCAATGCATTTCCTTTGCTTAAATGAGCATCTTTGATGAAGCGCTCAAAAGGTTGCAATTATCATGTGCAAATTTATGAAGTACAATTGAATTAAGTATTGTACCAATTTTCTCCAGAATTCTCTCCACTTGTCCTGTAGAGTAAATGAGATCATTGCTGTTGCTATTACTATTATACAAATAAGTAGAAAGTTCGCAAATATATTAATAATACTTTTGAATATTCACAAACTCGCAGCTTCGAACAGGTCATTAACAGGTCAGTAGTGAGAGTTCAAAGCCAAAACGAAGGTCGAACGAAACGGAAAGTGCATTCGAAACTGTTAATAAACACCAGATAATTATGTGGCATTCATATGAAACGCCATCCCACCCGGAAAACACAGATTCGAAAGGGACACACACACATCTATCTACATAAGTCAGTTAATTTATGTATATGCATGTGTAACACATACTTATGTGATAGCATATATTGTATTATGCCAGAGTAATGGTCATCTTTTAAATAAATAATGCAAATGTTGGCAATCAAGTGGCAGATCGAGTAATGTTCATTAATTATGCTGATTAAGTTGTACATACGTATCACGGAGGTACATAAATCTGCATTGACACCTCCAACAGAGTCAACAGCATGCAGACGCCAAACATTTCTGAGTGGACAATAAGCACTAGCGACCGAAAGTCATTCAGTGGAATCAGTGCAGGTCCTGCAACAACAGCAACATGATCAGAGGGGGCAGTCCTGATGTCATAATGATGTGTTATACGTATAATTAGCTGCACTCACACACCCATAAATATGAATGAACGCCCGAGAATGTTTTACAAATAGAGGCCACCATCTGTAAATGAAGCCTTAACTGTGAGACCTATTTAAGTGAAACCGCCCGAATCCTGGAGCTTAACTCACGTACTCCAATATGTGTGTGTGCCTGTGTGTATATGTATGTTCACGTGCATGGATGGAACACTTCGAAATGTGTGAGACACCTCATTAACAAATCACATAATAATGGCTCATAATGTGGCGAAAGCATTTAATGTTAATGCCTTTAAGCAAGTAATCGCAATTAACTGTTGATCGTTGTTGCGACCAAATAATTTCAGAATCCAAACCCGAACATTGGGATCGCCTCCATGTATGGAAAATAACGTTTTCCAGAAAGACCCATCAGTCCAAATAAACGGGTTTTTATGCTTCCAACAGTAAACACGCTTCGCGGATTTCGGCAGGCTAAAACCAAGCTATTGACCAAGGAAATACGATATTACCAACGAGTTTTTTAAATTCTTTTTTAATTTTGGTGTTCAAATAACCAAAATTGTTCGCTTCACCGAATTATGCGACAACGTTCGCAAGCTGCTGTTCCCTACAGTAGCCAGCCAAGTGACACCAAGCAACTTCACCAGCACGCTAAACAGGATATGACATCTGACTACCGTTTCATCGTGACCCTGATTGTTGTACGTCGTCTTCTGTGGATGCTAAAATCGGATGAAGTTGTGTCATCAGAGAGCCAACATGCCTGCTTAACGTACTATATACAACTTGTAATCTTATATGGGCCATGGAAAAACTGTATACTGGCTGATTTGCCACCTACCAAGTTGCTTTGAACGCTCCAGTGAGCAGTTTCGCAAGCTACGACCGTCTGCTGTTAGTTTCATTATCAATTCTTAGGATTGAAAAAATTTCTACTTGAACTTTTGAGTTACGTTTTACGAACTTTTTCTTTGCAAGGGACTTAATTAATATTGCCTTAAAATTTATTGACGCCATGTGAAAAACTCGCATTATTAAATGCACACTAGTTAACATCGCAACAATGTTCTTCAAAATATAAAGAACATTATCAGTATCTTTTACTTAAAAATACTTTCTTTCTTCTTTTAAAAGAATCAAAAATATAGCTTTTACTTCGATTGCACAAACTTAATTCTCATCTTTCGCTTTGTTGCGAGAGTGTTTTGCAAATATTCAGCAAATGAAAGTACCAATGAGTAATTTTTATAATCTAATAACACACGATAACATCTTGTACCCTGTATAGAGTCCTCTGGATAATAATATTTAATCTTTGGACTAGCCTCCGGTGACCGAACTAACGACAAAGCATTCAATTTTGATCTTGATTGATTTGCACCAATCCCTTCATTTAATCAAATCATTGCGGAAATCCTTTGTGATGTATTGATTTAGAGGTTGGTTTTTCTTGTGATTTTTATGATAATTGCAGTATATAGAATAACAATTAAAAATCTCATGTTTGCACTTAGCCAGTCTTTCATCGAACTGTTGATAGACTCCCCAACAACGTCACTACTCAAATCTTCTAAGTGACGAGAAGGTCCTTGATTATTTTCTATCAAAGGCCAAACGTTCCATTTCCAAAAGACGTCTCAAGATGTGACCTATATTTCACTTATGAACATATACATATGTATGTATATTCAGTAATTTATTTCAGTTCTCACTGAACAAGTGTTCCTAATACGAGATGTGGTTCATTAGAAATTGATCTTTTATATCAATACTAGAAGCTGGATTTTCAGCGTAATTTCTATTGAAAAACAAAAATTAAGTGTCTCTTAGGCTCCGAATGTTCCGGAGTGTTCCCCAAGTACATATATCACAGGAAGACTGCACCGCGACACTAACAATCGGTGTCGCGAACCGTTCTCGATAGTCACGCGGTGCTCGGATTACCTCTGTTCTCGGTTTCAGGTGAATTTCTTTTCATTCGCAGGGCATGCGATTCATGTACAGCGATACAGTTCACTTGCTCTGTAACCGCAAAAATAGCCCCACTGAGGAAATTTAATCGCTGGACCGCTGACACGCTACAGAAGTCACGGCAGTTGCAGCAAAACAAATTAATGTCCCGCGTTCGCATTCGTTCTTCCACCGCAACTGATCGACAACCACAGCCGAGACGTCGAGTGCGGCAGCCGCACAAATTGCTGGATGCGAAAATTAAATATCGCGTGTTGATAATTTCCGCTCGACTCCTCGTAGCCGCTGGTCGAAGCGAATTATTATGATTACGCGACTGACAGTACTTCCAGCCAGAGCAGCACATCAGAACGCTACTCCCGTTGATGCATAGTGGAACTGAGCGTGGAGTGTAGAGTGTCAGTGAGAAGAGGATCAAATTGCTCTGGCTATGTTATTTGTATGGGTTTTCGTGTCGTTCGGAGCAGGTAAGCTTACGACAGGCTCAGCACCACAAACCTGCAAACGTCTTTACATTTTAGCTCACCAATGGACCGCTCTGTAACACCTCTCGATCCGTGTTCAATGCCGCAATGATGCACCCGATCGACACGACGAAGCATAAAACGGTACAATCATTCAATCAATCGGCTGACTCGAAAAGTATTTGCGCACAGTCGGATATGACAAGTCGATTTTCTTAACGTTGGCGGTTATGGGCTCACCACAAAGTTTGCTGAAAAAAACGCGATGAACGCTCGCTCAGTTGAGCGCTGGACTGCTGTGCAACAATCTCAGGCGGGAAGGTATTTTCACCGCGAATCTCTCATGAACCACTTGGTTTGCTTTATTGGCTTTATTTCTTTAATGCGGGTTAGCATTGTTTGGCTCACAACGAAACACGAAACTACCACTGAAACTCAGTGTCAGACAGACAGAGACAAGTCATGCTGAAAACGCACATCCGCCGAGGAATCACTTGCGTGAACCCGTAACGGACGAACGCAACGTGGCTGATTGACAATTGGAGCAACTGTGCGATCGACGGCAACATCACTTACGGCGATCACAATTACTATTGGTGGTGGTGTTGTTGTTGTCGGTTAAGGCCATAATTGGCTGAAGATACAATAACAATAAAATAATCGCTCATAGCAAAAACCTCTTTGAATCCTTTCCCCCCGCCCCCAGCCCGCTTTAATGAACCCTTCCTTTCACCGGAAATCCATTGCCAACTACATATAATAGGCTAGTGGATATGAAACTGCCTCGGAGTTAGGACATAAGATGACCATAGCGCCGTTTTTCATTACGCACAACTAAAAAACTCATCGCAAAATAATTATTGACTATTTAATTAGTTCCAAATGTTACCACATTTCGCACGGTCAGTCGATTAAACATCGGAATATAGTTAAAATGTAAAGCTACCTTCAGCAATTTAGACAAAAAACTTTAAAAAATTTGTTTTCGAAAAAGCCTACTATTCAAACATTCTAAAGTATGATTTTCGTGTTTGGTCAAAATATGTATCTACAATTTATGAAAACAAAATAATGGCGACTCATTCACAATTTAATATTTTTACCAAGTAATATACCAGGAAGAGGTTACATTTAAAGATTCATATATTCACTACGGAAGATGGGGCAGACAGGAAAACAGAGCAGTTGCGCATGTTCTCAGCCACCCCTTCTAGGGTTGTGGTACACTTAATGACGTGTCTGCTGCACGATCTTTTATTTCTTGGTTTCAAACCAACCCGATCATAAATCAAAGAATTCTCTGTTCCCATTCGCCTAATTAAATGAATCCATTTCTACGATTTAGCTTGCATGGAATTTCATACTCCGGACGAAGTGAATGGCAAAACAGCAGCTCTAATTAAAGTACTCAATTCACGGGTGAGAGAATTGACTGAATCCTGATAACTTATACTAGGCACGTGAGCTTCGAGGCCTTGGTTGGCCTTCAGCAAATTCCAGCAAATCATGTGGGCCAGCAACATAGCCGACTCGGAGTTCGAAAGCGAGTCCGATGCAACATATTAACGATCGCATCGGCCGCGAACTGGAAGTGTTGCCACTAGAAACGATACACAACACATGCACTGTAATCAGATATGACAGCTATGACTGCCGTGTGTCTAAACACGCAAAATCGCCCCCAAAGAGCACTTCTTTGACGTGAAGTAGAGGACGTGGAGAAGCACATTGTTGCTACTGCAATGACATAGTAACTAATATCGAGGAAATTCTTCTTCATGGCTCATATTCCTCTTATGTGACAGATTCTTGGGTAAAATTCACAAACAGATAGCGTGCATGAAAATCGAAAAACAGTTAAAAAGTTAAAAGTGCACTAAAAATGCTTCCTCTTAATGGAATTTAGCAAATACGCCCCATCATTTACTAATATTCACAGAAAATACTCATAACTAGTAAGCTAAACTAGAAAACAATGCATTATTATTATCATTATTAATGTGGGATATGCGCGCTTCGAAAATCCTGTGAGTTACAGTGAATCTCCCAAGCCCCAGCTTTTGAGGAAGCTCAATATATCAGGGTCCAGGTCCCAGAGTTCCTGCATCACAGGAGAGTGAAATCCCAGGTGCACCATCTTCCTGTGAGTGATATCCACGCATTCAGAGAACAAGTGCTGCGGCGTCTCACTTCTGTTGTCGCAGAAGCAGCATTCATCCATTGCCTCGGTTCATAGCGTCTAGAGGTGACCCATTTAATCGGCATTATACAAAATCGTAGCGTTCAACCTCGAAGACGAAAATCACCACAAATGAACACCAAATTCCAACTATTTGTGATGAAAAATGAGCCCCTTTTGTTGATATTATTTGAACGATTCGAGAGAAGTCGGCTCCGGAAATTTGGAGCAGTAAAGTTGAATATGTTCCCTTTCGGCCTTTCCAAAGGCTATCAACAAACAAGACCGCAACATTTCCCACTTTCCTTACCCCTTATCTTTCCTCCCATAATGGAAATCGATAGGCATTTTTAAAATAACAAATTTTTATTAAATAACATAATTTAGTAATGGTACCCAAACAAAGCAAAAGTTGATATGTAAGGGCGACAATTATTCAAATAAATAGAAACACGAATTCAAAATTTGTAGATTATTCTGAATTTTACAAATTTTACTAGAATACCTCATAAACAATAAACTAATTTAAATTTAGAGATTAGAGACTATATAATATTGGAACTCATATCTACAAGTTTTAGTTATTCTAGACGAACATCTTGTTCCATGATTTTACTCAAAATCACTGTGGACCGAAGAAGTGGACAATATATTCGGGCTCTGAGAGCGGCTGTTCATGGGACTAGATATTTTCGAACTAGTTGACGGTACAGATAGGTCCTCCGGCTCGCTATCGAAGTAGCTGTCATTGGAAGCGTCACTGCCGGCCAAATAATTTCCCGGCAATGGAAACAAGTTCTTTGTTAGATGCCTGTACAAGAGATAGTCCGGGGAGCTTTCTCGGCCATCTTTCTGCATGAAATCCTCATTAGAACCGAAGCCTGCAGCTCCTGGCTGTTGCAATGCTGCTGCTGCGGCTGATAGTGCTAAATAATGAAGGCTCGCATTGAATAGCTTGCACCAATCCATCAGAGCAACATTGCTGCTTTCTGAGTCCTTAAATAGACTGGGAATAGGAGTTAGACTATTTGGAAAACCAGTCGAAAAGACGGTTTCTGCTAGCGGCGTGGATCCCATCCGAACTGTTGGATTATCATCATTGTTGTTATTGTTGTCGTTACTGTCGTTTCGGCAAAGCCCTTCAGTTGGGCCAATTAACAATGATTCTTTTGCAGGGTCCTTAGCCCAGTTCTTAACAGATAAAATAGGCGAACTCCTAGTTTCAGCGCTATTGTTGGTAATAGCGCTGCTTGCTACCTGTACAGGAATCTTTGGGTTGCAGTCTTCTACCTGGCTCGGCACACTCATTATTGGTGTTGTCAAATTGGGATTCAAAAGTGTTAACAAATTGAAATTTTGCAGCATTGCAAGTTGCGAATATTCGGCTGAAATTAATGGCTGATTAAAAGCCGATGGCAATTGTGAAGACTTTGTGGTAGTAGGCTCCTGCATTAGATTGGTTGTCTGAATGAACTCGTCGATGGACATTTTTTCGATGCCATTGTTTTGAGCGAAATCAGAAGCACAGAGTCGTAGTCCATTGTGTCTGATGGCTTCCATATTTTTGGCAGCTCCCTTCAACTTGAATGACGAACTGTTGTTTACGAACTTGAGGCGCTTCTCTGGTGGGGGGTCCGAAGCGTTGAGCGACATGTGATCGCCTAGTTGGCGGCACATAAAACGCAACTTTTGTTCATTTTTGCACCAGCCACGCAGAGTGGACTCCGGAACGCCGATATCACGGGAAACGGAAGCTTTGGTCTCTCCATTGTGAATACGCTGTATGGCACGTACCTTGTCATTGGGTGTCAGATTACGTAATGGTCGTTTGCCGCGAGTGCCGCCCATCCGGATGTTCATGTGTTGGAATGCTGTAATATCCATCGTATTCAATTGCGTTTTCTAGCTAAAATAAAAAACCGATATAAAATAGAAGCTTGGAAGAATTCAATTGTGTAAGAATTCGTTTTTGGGAAAACACCAACCTATTCTCAAATATATCCCACTAATACTAGGCGATGTTCGGGCTTTAAGATATTTTTTCAACTAATATCTTCACTCGAAACGAAATGACACGAAATTACAAACACTATTTTTTCTATGATATTTATTTAGAAATCATGATATCGCGTAAAGTGAGCGTCTTGGCAAAGTGTTTCCGCAGTCGCAAGTAACTTTTTAGTGGGAAGCGAATTAGCACACGCACATCGATCCTCCCGTTGTGCACTTCTCGAATAAGTAAAAGGATATGACTTCGATTACACGAACGCCACCATTCTAAGGCTATGATATGTACTGCTGCCGAGAGTTTCTGCGGCGAAGAGCGCTGTTTGCGGCTCAGCTGAAAATAGCGTTCATTCGTTTGATGAAGAGCAGACGCGAAAGAGAAAGACAGAATCGAAAGGTGCAGAAATAAGCAGACCAACAAGTTGTTCCTCATATGCAAGCAGTAGGTTCTGCGATTCCACGCTATGCGCAAACGCATTTTCAGAGAAAGAGAAAATAAAGGAACAAATACAGAATACAAAAACCACATCTTCATTCTAGGAACCACTCTTCCATCTTCGCTCTGAAATCTTCGGATTGAGAGAGAGCAATGAAACTGCAATCGTAGCGTCAAATCAACACATGTCGCAACCTTGGTTTAACTTTTCTGCTCTCTCATGCTGAGTTGTGTATGTATGTTGGTATGTATGTTGGTATGATGGCCCTCCCTGCCATCTTGCTATAATCAGCGAATACAACGTAAAATAGCACGCGCTACTGTTGTCGTGAGGTTGCCACTCGGAGAAGGACATGCAAGATAACATCAGCAGGTAGAGTGTTGTTTTAGATTTCGCTGGCCTTCTTTAGTACTGCTTTGGTGTTCATTATTTCTCCCAGCGTGAAAAGGAAATGATCTGCCTGAGGAGAGCACAAGAATTATCCCGCGTATTAATTTTAACTGATGGGCCAGGTAAAAGCGCTAAACAAATCTATTATTTTCCTGGGAGATCGGTTTGCGAATACTTTTTCGGTCTTAAGAAAATACTTTAACAGGTGCTTTGGTATCGGGACTGAAACTTAAATTCCTGTCGCTGACTGATCTCTGATCGGTGTTTTTCTTAAAAATGTCATCCCTTTGAGATTAACTTAACCGTGGAACACCTGAAACACCGTGACCACCGCTAACTCATACTAACTGTGGAAAACTTACTACTTTATATTCTACACATCGTTACACTTGTCCTTCATGGACATCCTACTTAATCAAGTAGTAATAGTTCTTTCATATATTTACATGTGCATATTTAATTTAGGATTTCACATTCATATTTTAATCCAATGTTTTTTTGAGACATTCCACTTTAGGCGTCCAAAGGCTCGCTACGAGACACAATCATTTCAACGATTACATTGGAGGCCAATATTTGGATTCTTTTGAGCATGTGGATGATCTTGGTATTACCTTGGATTCCATATATACATACATACAACAATTAATAAGGTTTATATAATAAGGTAACGTGGATTCTATATATCTCTTTGGTCCGCTCTATATTGGAACAGGGCCTCACTTCTGTGGTGTCCTACTTATGACTGTTATATATTCCAAATGGAGTCAGCAATCTCTAACGTGATAATTTGCACAACTTACCATCTAATAATTACCCATTGGTACTGCGGTGGATTGATAATCCACCATTAACACAATTACTCTCTCTGATTCAATTAATTCAACTAGAATCCTCGAATTTCTAAAGAACCAATAATCTCTATACTATGTTATTTATAATTATGTATTGAATCTTTATCTTCGATATTTTTGTGCAAACTATAAAACTATAATACATATCGCACTCAATCCAAAAAAGTGGTACTAAAAGATTTTTAAATATTCGAGTTTATGAACTCTTCGCAATGAGCATATCTACCAACAACGAAAAGCTCAAGAATGAAATTTTGAGTTGAGTCAGTTGGTTGCGATGCTTATCTAACTAATTAGACTGTATTTCTTTATACTACCCCTAAACTACCCCTACGCATATCAAGTCTTTCCTTCCCTTTGCACCCCACAAAAGAACGCATGGTATATAAACGAAGTATGGTATATTCTTGATCATCGTTAGCTGGCTGTCAATGGAATGTTAGATATCGTCTAGCTGTCTGATTGTTGAACCCACACTGTGTTTTGCACCCACGTGAGTCGCATTTAACATTTTGGCGTCAGTGTAGCCACCTTGCGGTGCATTTTGAAGGATGATTTACATTTGTTTCCGTATAAGGTGCAATTAACTTAAAAATATTGCCGACAGACCATCCACGTTGCTTGGAATACGACCAAACGTCGCTCGAATGGTTGACGCTGAACCTGATATTTGGAAGCAAACTTTAATGACCCATTTCGCACTCTCTGTCGCAGTTAACAAGCAAAATTGCCGCATTTGAGGAATCCCCACGAGATCCATGAGTTGCTTAAATCCAAGTTATCATTAGTTGCTTAAATCCAAGTTATCATTATTTGCCTAAATCCAAGGAAGCTACACACTTAAGCTTTGGCTCATGGTTTTTTGAAAATCGCGAAATATCAAAATTAGACCTTGTGAAAAAATTCGAAAAAACCGTAAATTAATTTACAAGCTGCAATAAAGGATATAAAATTATACATGTTTAATACACATCCTCTGCATTGCTCGGAATAAGTCGGATTGTTATATATACATATGAGACATAAGTTTGAGAGAAAGAGTAAAAGAACTCCATTTAGTTTAAAGCATCTATTCCGAAAACTGCATCAGACCGAAAACTGCTTCGATTATTGCTGCCGACCTCACTATCCCTGTCAACGTACACACATTCGTCTTTTGGCCTGCATGATTCTTGCTCACTGGGCCCTGGTCCTCGTAATTAAAGTCCATCTTAATGGTTTCTGCCTACATAACAGAACAAACAGCAACACCAACGGAAAGAGCAAAAGCAACAGCCTTTGAAATAAAATTAATCCACTACTCTTGCGTATGCCGCCTTTTCTAATTTCGGATTTATTCCTTATGTGGCTGAAAATACTCCATCCGGGGTGCAACCCGGTGCATTGCTGTACATTTGCACAAAATTCATCTGTGGCTATGCAATTATATAGTTTTATTAGTTTTAAGAACGTCGGGCCAATGTGCGATTGAGGAAATATTTATGCACGAGCTTGTATACATATCTTATGAATTCGACCATGCTTTGTTGTTGTCGAGCCATTGTTGCTTGAAGCACACAAATTCTATGACATTTTGTCGCAGTTGCTATGTCCATCATTTATCGTCTTAACAATTTCTTACTCTTCCGCCTACCACCCGTTCCACAGCCCGCTATCGAGGAAACGCAACACGGACGATGCTGGACATCGCTCAGCGCGTTGCATCCTTATAGAATAATAAAAGCCTCCTGCACAAATGTGTTCACATATTTTACAAACATATTGTAGGAAATTTCAAATGCATTTTCCTCAAGACAAACATTTTCTCATACTGGTAAAAGTGGACGAAATATTAATTTTCTTGACGCAATTTTGCACAAGAAAACCAATGCATTTGCTGATATTCGTAATTCTGTGCATGTGTATGTATGAGTATGGGTGTGACTATGTATATACACACATTATATATACATATTTTAAATATACATATTATATGCAGTATTTATTATATTGTATGCCATACAGGGTGTTCCTCATAAGACAAAAGACTCGTGGTTTCGATCTTACACTTATATTCTGTAAAGTAGAACCTACTTGAATTCTTACCTTGAATTCTGGTATAGTTCTGCATAAAAATCTAATGGACGGGAAAGACTATTCTTAGTATTATTTTCAGTCTCAGAAAATCTTGCTATGTCCCAGATAACGAGTATTATTTTATATTTTTCCAAAAAATAGAATATTAAAAAACAGAATATTAAAGAACAGATTACAAATTACTTTATATTTTTTAATTTACCCACATAGTTAACCAAAGATAGAGCTTTGAACCGAAATATTATGGAATATATAAAATTATGTAGAACTAACACTAATTTGTACAATACATGGACCGAAATTGGTGAAATAATTCGCAATCTATAATAGTTTCATAAACTGGAATATTCAAGGCAAACACATTTCAATTTATAAATGATTTTTTCATTTCCATATTCACTTTAGAACTCTCCTTTTATTTCTTTGTATTTTTTGTATAAACTTTCTAATTCCATATATTACTGAAGTATTTTAGTCCAGTTCATCTAAAAATGAGAGGGCAGTTTACCACCAAGCCTACTTCACCGGAAGCACACACACATACTCCTATCTGCCTCTATAAATAAGCGGTGGGATACGCCGACGGTTTGCGGACGAAGAAGCTAGCGAAGAAAGCCTTCGTTTCTCTTCATTAATTTGGTCATTGCGAAGTAGAATTTGCATTGCTTGGGTTGCTACCGAAGTCCAGCTTGGAATTAATTGCAATTGCAATGGGGTTTCTTCATATGCACTACGTTGCTGTTGTCGATCGTTGTTTAGGAATATCAAAGTGCTGCGTTGCATGCACATTAAAATTAATGTACATCTTTGGTAGCCACAAAAGTTTGGAATTTAGATCCTTGAAAGCATTTATTTACGTGAGACATATTGTTAGGTTCGTTTGTTGCTGCATCAAAATTACGTTGTTCTTCTGTCCTGGAAAAATGTTTATATATATAGTAAATATATTCGTTTGTACGTGCTTTCGCGAATATTCATAGCGTAGTCCAATATCCTTTCGAAATTTTCAAAACGCAAACAGAAGTCTGAGCAGTAGCTCTCAATGTGCTCTCAATATAACGGTCCTTGCTAGGATACCTGATCAAAGCTAGCCGACATCGAGCAACCAAGGAAAAGTTAATAAAAGCTGTAATTTGGGGTTTTCTTCCCCGTTTAGGCGAACGAACCTCGAGAACCTTAGGTTCGAACCTCGCACCCTTCGTGTCTGAGGCCAACACCCCATTAAATGTACATACATGTTCAAATATTGTATACTTTCGTCCGTGCGTCACTCTCAGATATAAAAATATTTTTCCGTCCATTCGTAAGTCTTCCCGCAAGTACAACCGTCCGTCTGTCATATTTAAAAAAATAAAAACATTTTCTGCTGTTATCCTAGGCTCGAACCTTCGTGTCTGAGGTAAACACTCTCGTCCGTGCGTCACTCAGGGGAGACAAACCTTTTTCGTATGAGTAATTTTTCAGAAATATTTGTAATCGAAAAATCGCGATAAATCAAGTTTAGTGGCGTAAAAACAGAATCAAATCATTTTTCATAAATAGCATTAAAATAAAGGCCTGGAAAAACAAAAACATTAAGAAAATGGAATGCAATGGAATGAACCTACTTCGTGTCTGCTGCTCCGCTGTTGAATTTGGTGATTTTTTAATTTGTTGAGTGTACGAACTTTTGTTACTTTATGAATTATTATAAAGTGAAATAATAATTACTGCCGAAATTAATATTTAATCAGCATAATCAGGCCTTTAATTCGCGTAGAAACAGACTTAGATGTATTGTGTTATGAGTAAAAAAACAATATTGGGAAATCCGACAATTCAGAGGACTTCATACATATCGTACTTATACAAGGATATTGTTTTGCTATTATCAACGTTATTGCTGTTTTATTAATATGTTGACTTGTGTAGATGACCCATGCAATATTTTCTCTGAATGATATTCATAGATGAATATTAACTCCGAATGATATTTCAGTAACAATGATAAACTCCGCTGGCATCCGACAGAAACTCGAAAACTTGGCGTACTGACAGAATTTTTTTTTCATAATCAGATGGATTATTTTCCATTTGTTCCACAAAAACATGATCGACTTTCGATAAAAACATAAACCCATTTGCTCAGTAGTATTTATTTTTCCATGTGATTCATTTTCGTTTAATATTTCGGTAATACTTTTATCATAAAATTTCAATTTCTTAAGTTCTGTAATTTATTTACTTGCAACTTATATATTTAAGGTTTAATTTTATTACATTTAGGTTTACTCATTATCATAATTATTGATGAAATATTACTTGATTCATAAAATACCGCTACAATGTAGCAATGTACACTGCTCTCGAAGTTTATTGATGATTAGGTCTATTATTCGCTTTTTATTTATACATGTAATCGTAACTCTAGTGTTTTTTCTTACTCTGTAATTACAAATCGTTTGATTTAATTAGATACATTGCAATTTGATTCTCGTGGAAGGGGAGGATTCTGGCCTTAATTTACTGATGAAGTATGCCAGTTCCGGAGATTTTCCGCTTTAAGTCTATGAAATCACGTGGTGGTATAAGATACGAAGAGGATTTTCATTCGGCTGTCTATTTATTTTACAATTATATATATATATATACGTATATACACCGACGATGGCATACTTCGCCAAGATAACAAAAGCCCTGCTTCTGAATTTTTGCACTCAGTGAGAAAGTGTCTAAAAATCATTTCAAAAACCACCAATTAAATAAGGCTTCTTAGAATTAGGGTTTGTGTACAAAAATATGCCGTGGTTTGTATCGGCACGCTTTTCCATGGTACAATTGTTTGCTTTCATTTTTTGTCTTTAATTTCAATTTCGTAAATAAAATGAGTACATTTTAGTTTCCGAAAATCAGGTAGCATATCAGCCAAACTATATATAGCAATGAAAATCAAAAGTAATACAACAATTGTTAATAACTTATTGATAATGATCCCATTTGACCAATGCACCGTCCTTCTTCGTCATAAGTTGCCAACGTCAGACTCGACAATTTGTTGCACAGCACTCCGTTTCCATTGTTCTGGATTGGATTGGGGTCTGAAATATAAAAAAAAAAACATTTAAGTTATACAAAACATACATCCCCGCCAAACCCTTCACGGGACAACTAATGTAAAATTCGTAGCTTTTAGTGTAATAATTGTTAGTATAATTTTTTGTACTAACACCAGAAAATTTCATCGCAATATTTAGACTGGTTGCAGTCTTCACCGAACGATGAGTGTGACTGACTTCCTATAAATATCAATATAAATAAACCGCATAAATATGAGCGTATCCTTTTTAGATATAAATTCCAAATATTGTATGTGTATACTTATGTTCCTGTATTGTATGAGTATTAAATTAATGGGGAGGTGTCACGTCTCATCATAACGTTGTACAAATGTTCTTACCATCGTGAAATTGTTCCGCGGCATTGCCATCCTGGCCATCTTTACGTCTTCTCATTTGTTCGGCAAAATAATTAATTAAGGCATCCATCATGGCAGCTTGTCTGGAGAAGATTTGCATTAGCTTAGATACTTGAATACCATTTTCGACAGCATCAAACTGAAAGAAAAACACATCATAGCTAAAAATTCTTTTCACTATTTCTTTTTAGTAGTTGTAAGAATGAGAAGTTAATTACCTCTAAAAATCTAAACTGTCACAAATAATGTAAAATTCTTAGCTTTTAGTATAACAATTGTTAGTAAGGCCGATATTACCAAATCTTCGTGTTGTAATATCGGCCTAAGAGTATAGTTTTTAATACTAACACCAGACCATTTCATCGCAATATATGAACTGGTTGCAGCCTTAACCCATCGATGAGAGTGTATATTAAGTTCATATAAATAACAATATAAATAAAACGCCTAAATAAAACGATATAAATTTTAAATAACGTCATAAATATTGTAAATAATAATGCTTTTACATATTTTATATGACTATAATTTGATATTAAGTATAATATTACCTATACTGTTTTTAACTTAATATCATGGAATCTATAGTGATGTTTAAAATCAAACAAATTGTAATAATAAACCAATTTTTACCTGTATAAATATACATGTTTGACATTCCGGATCATCGCTTGCGCTAGGTTTGGCAAAGTCCCACGACAAGTCTTCGTATCTGAGTCCCAGCAGCAGCGTCTGGAAGCACATGTGTTAAACTTGAGTTAAACATTTGAGTCATTAAATCTACTCACGCAATCTACGGAGTCAATGATGAAAACACCACGCTCGTTTATTGCAATTATAACTGAAACGTCTTTCTGGTTGACCAGGCTCAGAAGGCCCCTAACTGGTTGCTCCACTTGCCCGTGAAAAAACGCGGCGCTAAACATTAAACAACAATAAAATTAGTTTTCCTTTAAAAACGTTCAAAAGCTGTTACTCACCCATAGAAAGGCAGTGCCCAGCAAAACTCCAAATACTTTCTCATAAGCTTGCGTGTCGTTGCTGTTTGTGGCACCCGTTTGTATTGCTCTAAAAGTTTCACTTCAGCCGAGTTCTTATGGCTAACTGGCAGCCAGGACCAACTCGAACTTTTGGCAACATGTTGGGGCAAAAATCGTGACTGGTTTTCTCTAAATTATAATCAACCATTTCGAGTTATCGAATTCGGTTCTCTTTCATTCAATTAATTGATTACATACCTGAAGAAGCTAGCGGAGTGAGTGTGTGAATTATATGGGCCCAATTCAATTCTAGCTTGAATTCCACCCAACATCACCGAGTGCACTGACTCCATAACGTACCGTCCAGACAAAACATTACTTTTTGCCTCCTCATACAGCAATTCCAATATTCGATGATCTCTGAAAAAAATCGTAATGGTATTGAAATTATTTCCACTAACTTCTAAATTGACTTGAGCGCACTTGATTTTCTCTTCGTCTCGCTTGGAGAAGAACACATTTCGTTTCAGCATTATCATTGGCTCATCGAACTTCTTCTCGATCGGATTTCCCTGACTGAATTTTTCCAGTAAACTAGGCCACGCCACTCTAACCACATAAGGCCGATGATGGGATTTTAATTGAATTTCTAAAAGTGCACTGGTCATCCATAAGCCGAATATACTTTGTGCCAATAATTTGTTTGCTATTCCTAATTCCTCACAGCCCAGAGCAGCGGCCAGCATCACTTGGGAGGGACACTGAGCTGTTCCTTCGATTTCCATATGTACAGCGATGCGCGACATTAAGTACACGCAAGTGGGTATCACCTGGAAATTTACGATATTTACAGAAAAGGATATTTACAAAAGACCAGTTTTCACTCATTAAGACTGAGTCAACCAGAGACTTACATTTTGCAGAGGCTTCGGTATCGACGTTTTAACACCACTGGAATAACTTGTGTTTGTGGATGAGGGGGTTAAATTGTTGTTCGAAGTGTTGCCTGGTATCCCGGTTGTCGCAGGTTGTTGGTTTTCGGATGAGTTGCAGTATTGCTGCCGGTTTGGCGAATATGTAGAATTTGTACTTAATCCTAGAAGCAAACGATAAGTTTAACTTTAGCACAGAAAACAAATACTTCAGACAACATTAAACGATTATCCAAACGATTATATACGAAATCTCGGTTGAAATACTGAAAAATCCCTCATAGGAATCCCTCACGCATTAGTTCCAAATAGTAATTCCTTCTAAAGCCTGAAACGCTTACCAGGTGAACTCTGCCGACCTCCGACTGTGTTAACATTGCCATCCGCAATGTTACTGCTCGTCGTACTGTTACTGCAAGTGACGCCGTTGCTGATTCCAACTATTTTGCCACCCATACCTGCCATGCCATTGTTCTCGCTGCTAACAGACGCCGGGTCGAACGCTGCTCCTTGTCCCACCGTGCCATCAAGCTCGTCTCGCACTGCACTGACAACATTGGATACGCTGGACGAGGCGACAGTGTTGCCGGTAGCCGTCTGGACTTGCGCTGTCGTCACCACTCGGTGTACTGTATACAGAACCGGCGCCGGCGGTATGGCCGCAGCGTTAATAGATGGCGAAGTGGTTGCTTGCTCACAACTAACGCTGCCACTAGATTGGGTTTGCGTCGCAGCCACGACTCTACTATTGCCCAATACTATGCTGCAATTGAGTGCTTCATCTACGCAATCTGCTGCATCGCTATTATTGGTGCTGCTGTTGGTACTTGAATTCGTGGTGGTGAACTGATGCTGGTGCGAGTGGTTATGGGAATGTTTTAACTGATGATGGTGATGATAGAGCTGCTGCTGAGGTTGCTGCTGCTGAAGTCGGTGCTGATGTTGATGTTGGTGTTGATGCGGGTGTTGAGGTTGGAATTGCGCTTTGGGCTGGGGTTGTGGTTGGGGTTGGGATTGGAGTTGGGGTTGTGATTGATGGTGGTGTTGATGTTGATGTTCATGTTCATATTCATGTTCATGTTGATGTTGATGTTGGTGTTGATGTTGATGTTGGTGTTGATGTTGATGTTGGTGTTGGTGTTGGTGTTGATGTTGGTGGTGATGTTGATGTTGGTGTTGGTGTTGATGTTGATGTTGGTGTTGGTGTTGATGTTGGTGATGATGCTGGTGTTGGTGGTGATGTTGGTGGTGATGCTGATGTTGTTGGTTTTGATTTTGGAGCTGTACCGACGGAGATGGTGAAGATGAATTCAACCGACCACCACCATTAATGGAGTAGTAATCCTCGCGACATCTGTAATCTGAAGTATTGTAATATAAACGTGACCTGCAATAAAAATGCAAGAACATATCATAAACACCGTATGACCAAAAATACTGTACGGACCAAAAATAAAATACGGTACGGCAATACAATACAATACAATAAAATACAATACAATAGTAGCATACATTGAGTGGCTATAATAGCTATAATCGCTATTTTAACGGTTTCATAAGGTTTCATAAGAATTATACATATATATGTGTACATAATTATTATGTATATATAAATACACATACATATACACATTATACGTATATATGCCTTATGTATGTACCGTATAAATAAGTCTTCAAATTGTCAGAAAGTTATACTCGTAGTTCCACCACAAGAACTGTGGGTGCCTCTCTTGGTGTTGTGAAAGTATGAACTCACTTTAATCGTACTCCCCGCAGGTGGGGCTACAGCATCATTACAAGTGTATTTTCGAATTGACCTAGAAACCTACTAAGCACAAATTTCTCACCCTAAATACTGACTCGCAGACATGGAAGGGGTTCTCAAACGTTGTTTTTCAGTTATTTATGTGGAAACTTATCTACGTTGCAACATCTGAAATCAAAAATTTCGTTTGTTCCTGCAGGAATTCATCTGGGCAATTAGCTAAGAAAAGTGAATTGAAAAACAGCTTCAGATGTTCTACTCTTTTGTTTTTACATATTAAATATACTTGAAACAATTAGGGCCCCTGAGATTTTAACATTTCCTACTTAAAATATAGTAATGTTATTTTTACACCATACGCTCTCGTTTGGGAACGTAAAATTAGCGTATCAAACATCGAAAATCAAGTGCACCAAAGCATAGACGTAGATAGCAAGCATGGCAGCATTGCTAGCACCCAGGAAGAAGTATCGGTGACATGCCTTGATTTCACTAATTTTAATTTTCGTACAATATTCTATTCCTAATTTTAGCCGAAAACAAACACTTGTCTGGATAATCTCAAACAACTTCCGTTTCTTTTTCTTAGGAAATTAATAAATGGGAAAAAAGTACTAAAATTAAAAGTACTAAAATCATAAGTTATAAAAGACATTTCAAATAACGGTACCATTCCTATCCGGATATCTTTAATAGATTTAGAGATACAGTGATAAGAATTCGACGGCTGTAACTCCATAAGTATACGAGAACAAAAAATCATCAGAGTAATTCTTATTCTTGTAATCAGCATAAAAAACTAAACCAACAACGACAAAATTGGAGTAATTCCACAACGGTTAAGTTAAGCTGAAATTTTCAAAAGCTTTGATATCTTTGAAATCAAAATTATTTTTGGCAACACTACTTGTAATTAAGCTGTCATTCAAAGCTACATACGTTACTATTCTATGTAGACAAATCCCAACCTAACTACATGCCAGGAGGTCTGTTCAAAAAGTATCGCAAATTTTGTTATTCATGAATATTTATTTTGTACCCTTTAAAGTAATCCCCATCAGATATTATACACTTGTGCCAACGTTTTTTCGAAGCAATTCAATAAATCATTTTTGTTTTTCTTGTTCACGCTTGAGATTGTGGAAAATTATTATGGAAACTTCCTCAGAAAGAAAGGTTTTCTATATGAAAATCATATACATTTCATTCGCTACTCTTAATAAAAAAACATTTATTCATCCTATTGGATGTTCAGCTTAGGGTATGTTGGAAATTATACTAGAAGTTTTCCTAATTATCTATGCGCTTATACTTTTGATCGTTTCCCCATATGGAATCAGAAATTATCGCGTTCTTCTATTCTGGTGTCATCCATCTCCCTGAAAAACTATAAAATAATCCCCCTAGCTACGGCACTGCATTAAATATTTATATTTGGATATAATTTAATATAAATTTATAATTTCCGTTACCTGTTTTAAAAAAATTAGCTTATCTTTGTCACCCAGGGCAAAAGATGTGGTATAAATTGGGTTTAGGGAATGGCCCCCTAAATCCAACTTGTACTAATCTTGGCTCGAAGAAGATCGACCTTCAACCGCCCATAAATCCTAAACGGAGGACATGCCTCAAAAAAGGGGCGGATATTTCCGAGAATAACGGCCAAAAATAATGGTAAAAAAGTCATCAAAATCGCCTCTTACCCCCTAAACCCAAGTTGTTTCAAAAATCTTCAGGAATACATAAGGAATACTTACTGGTTCTCTTGTTGATTCAGCTTACGATGATGATATTGAAGTGTGGCCACCGGAAGTGGCATAATGTTTATGTAATCGCCAGTTTCGTTCGAACTGCTACCGCTGCCGTAACCGCTTGTAGTGGTAACTAGAAACCCAGATGCTGCATTGGTCCCCCGATGATTGAGTTGCGATTTGTTGTCATTGTTTGCTACCAACTCTTTAAAACCACCGCCAACAGTACCGCTTCCAGATGCACAAGCCCCGTACTCATGTGCCGAGCCGCCCAGACCCATTGTCGAGTAATTTTCAGACGCGATTGACAACTGCGACTGTGCTGTTGCAAGACTGCTTGCATTGTGGCAATAGAATTTATCCGTATTCATATTATTTATTGTTCCGGCATTAATCTTCACTTCGTCGATGCAGTGAAAGATGGCGTCAACAATGCTCTAGTCGCCTTCTTACGATGCAACAGATGAAATGCATAGTGACTCCTTGGGCGGGCCTGAGCACCTGTTTAAACAGAATCAAATTTTGAAGCTGGTGAGTTTAATTCGATTGGTGTGCATAATATCAACCGTGCTGCAAATATGTTGTATGTTACTAGAACCTTTCAAAATGTTCACACGATTTTCAAAACGAATTCACGATTTCTGAAAACTCATGTCAAGTTCTCAAAGGTAATTATTTTGGCTTCATATCTACTCGAAGTTCGTCGCATTGACTCTGAAAAAAACGGAAAGAAGGCATTTATTATTCAATCCGAACTAATTTAATATCCAAATTACACATAAATATATTTTTTACATCATAAAAAATAGATGTGTATTATTATTATATTGTATTTGTGCAAATGAATTATTTAATTTGCACATACAAAAAATAATCTAATCGTAAAATTTTGTTGCTGAGATTTATCGTATGCCTACGAAGACAATAGGCGGGCAAGTTTATTTTATATTAAAAAATTATATAACAAAGAAAGAATTACTTAAAAATGGGAATTATTATTGGTCGAAATTTCCGTCACAAACGACCCAAGTTAGAAAAAGACAATCAAATCTTTCTGAAACGATATTCGAAAGTGTAATAGCCAAGGCGCTTCCCTCTAAGTTAAACAACGCTTTAGGCAGCATAAGCAATGCTTTCTTTGTACGGTATTTCAGTTTTAATTAGTTCCGAAGGAACTTATTATACTCGTATTTGTATGTCAGCGAAATAAAATTGAGAATCACATCTTTTTATTTCGTTATTTTAATTTAAGCGCGCGAGAAACACTCAGACACACACTGAAGCATTTGTGTCGCACTTTAGTAGGGATATTAAGCCAATGAATAAGAAGTTTGAGGCAAACATAAGAGAGATGTTTGAAAGATGGCACGACGATGAGTTAGTAAAGTGTTACAAAGACTTCTTGTCATTTATGAATGTGTATATTATCTGCGACTAAGCGCCATTATTTTTTTCTTACTGCAATCGAAGCTTCTTATTTCATATTATATTGTATCTAAATTGTAACGTAATAATCGCAAACCAGCTTATTTTCCGCAAAAAGACTAGTCTCTTGGAAAAACTGCTGTATATAAACACAATTCCATAATTTTGCACTGCATAAAATTTTAAATGTTTCAATCAATATACGCACACATTAGAACCGTATGTGTCCCCATTGGTTGGGTGGGACACAGGCGAATGTAAGGTCTTCAGCAATCCAAGCATCCTCTTGGTACTTTTTGCATTCAGTCAAGTGTTGGTTTTACCCACATATTTTTTCATACAAAATAAGAACGCCTTTTCCGGATTTCTTGTGAACTTATAGCACCTCATGGAACTACACCTAACATATCAACGACTTTTCCGAACAAAAATGCCCGTCTGGTATTTTTGTGCTTTAATTTCTGAGGAACATAATTTTGATATCTTTTTCATGTATTCTAAAATTATTAGATCAATTTACGTTCTAAATTTTGAACTCTTTGTATGTGGCCTTCAAACCTCTTTTAAATGAAAAATTCCTGTTTGTATTTAATTTTTCTACACAGCTTAGATTAGGACGAAGGAGCCACGAACTTTAAGTATTCAGTTGTCAAAACAGGCAAAAGTCAGCCATTTACATTTCCTTCAAACAATTTGCAAAATAATACTCACACAGGCTCAATAATCGCATGTATACACAAGCACACGCGGGCTAGAGGACTGAACAGTGCTTCCGAATGGTACGCACACAAGTCAAAAGTTTCGGAGTACATATAGCTCTCTCAAAAGCTACAGCAGGCATGCGCTTGAAAAAGGCTTGCTGCACATATGATACCGAGTCCTTTGACAAAGTACTGAATTCCTATCTTTGAAGCGCAATAAACACCACGCTAACGAAGGTATTGTTTAAATGTAAGCGCTGTTAATTTTTAGAACTTTTACGCTTTTTTGAACGCTTTTTAGAACTTTCCTTTCAGAATACGAAATTTATTATTTATATATTTAATAATTTATATTTTTTATGTATTTATATTTATATTTATTTATTTATTTAAGAAAATTCATACAATGAATGAGAATATCATTATTATTATCGAAGAATGTCGCCTCAGGTTTTTAATGTTACCAACAATCATTAATCAAGCCATGTGAAATGGTAATCTTTTAATTAAATTTAGGAATTATGAGTGCAGAAAAAACGAAGTAAGGTAATAAACCACCAGATCATTTCTCATAAATTAAATTATATTTTTACATATTCTAGAAATGGTACAGATGGATCGATCTTATAATACACAATATAATTCACTTCATAAATAGATTCAGTTCTATTGCACTTTTCGCCGTCTTAATATTTTAAAACAATCGAAAATGTATGTACATATGTATTTGATTTTTAAAATATTCAAACATTTACTTTTTAAATTTCTGTAACTGGGGTGCAGAAAGTTTAACCTTGCCTGGAATATTTCGGGCAAGGCTTTCTTCCTTTATACTCTTCAGTAAATCCTTTTCACGCGTACTGCAAGCCTTATCTTTGGAAAAAATTGCCAATGCCATCTTTGCGGCGCGTCCCCTCTTCCCTGTCCCTGGAGTTAACTTCACCTTAAATCTAAAATACAATATTTGTTAGATTCATCCGTTATTTCAGCATTTAAGTACATGTATGTGTCATACTTGTAGTTTTGTAAAGCTTGATAAGGAGCTACAACAGGAATGGCAAATAGGAACTCATCATCTTCGAAAGGCATCCCAGTTAACGAATCAATCATTTCGACATCTGCACCAGTGGGTAAGTCTTCGTTGTCATCAACAGTCTCCTGTTGCTTTGAGTCAGCTTGGGGCTTATTTCGGTTTTTGTTCTCCTTAGAAATTTCTTCTTCAGCTTTCAGATCTTCAGCTGCTAACTTACCTTTACCAGCCGACTTAAGAATTTGCATACGTATTTCGCGCTCCTCATCATCTTGATGCTTGTACTTTAATTTCATTTTCTTAAGTTTTCCTTTCTGTCCACGTTTCACCTGGCCTGCATCATTGCACTCCCGCTGTAATTGATACTGTTGTTGTTTTGCTTCATTTTCTGTCTTTCGGACCTTTTCTTCTTTACGTCTTTTAAAATTTAGTTGTTGCTTCATCCTAGAAGGTGCTGCTGGAATAATAGTAGCATCCTCTCCATCCGTACTCTTGCCTAAAGTCTTACTATCATCTCCACTTATAATGTCTTCATTTATAAATACCGAAGTATGTTGAACGGTAACCAGCCCAGTATCATGTTCAATTTTAACTTGTGTATCAGGAAACTGTATTCCCTCTTCATTTTGGTCAGTCCTTTTTTCTTCTGAGTTGGCAATTCCGTCTTGTCCAGTCTGCTTGAATGATTTCTTTAACCTGAAATCTTCATCGCTTTCCTCCAATCCAAATTCCTCATCTTCTTCGACCGACTCTAGTTTTTCGTTCTCAATCGTCAATTCTTTTGATCGTAATTCTAACAGGTCATCTTGAAAAGTGCGAATTTTACGTTCACCCTGATGTTTCTGTACGAAACTATCTTCCAACTTAAAAAGCAAACTTAATCCCATTATCAGATGGCAAGGCGGCAGGAAGTTCTTTTTACCTCGTACCATGAAACTTCCAGTTCCCAAATATTCTCCCGTTGGTGCTGTCTTACTAACTTGATCGCTACGCACCCAATAAGCATTCGTTACTACCTTCGCATCCCAGGCCACACTGTATGAAATTGCCATGGTACCAGCTTCAAGAAGAGTTTTAGGGGGAATTTCGGATCCAGTTGGATTGCGAATAACAACACTTGAAGCACCTTGAATCTCCGCGTGCACGTAAATGTCCGATGAGCGCATGTATCTATAAGTTAAGAGATAAGATAAAGTTAGTTCAAGTCAACAAACTAGAAAAAAATTTCTCTTCGAAGTATCTTTGCTATTGAAAGAAGTTGTAAAATGAATGGAGTTTCAGTGCAGTACAAATTAGATAATGGAGCAAAAAAGTAAATGTTTCAAAAGAATGACGAAGGTAAAAGACGTCTTGGTAAAATGAATGAAAAATACATCATTATTTGTACCTATACTTTCTTACCTTTTAACAATTAATTCATTCTGTTGAGCATCGCGCCCTCCGATAACTAAGTAGTTCTCAGAACTTATGAACCAGTAAAATTTCTCAAACCAGTACACTTTGCGCGCCTTAGTAATGGTAGATATTGTGCGAACATCCTTGAGAGTTTGCTGAGTTTTCCTCTCCGCTGATTTGAGGGCTTTCTGTGAAGCGTCAATAGTCTTTTGTTCCTTTTGTGCTGCCGAACGTTTTTTATCGTAATATTTTCGAGCATTTGCCCAAGCTGAGAGTGCTAAATCGACGTCAACAACCATCGTTGGAATGAACTCGTCCTCGTCGTCGATGCTATTATCATTCGACTCTTTAGCCGAGTCTGCAATCCGATAAGGGTCAGATAAATTTAATGAAATATGATTCATTTCCAACTTCAACTGCTTTATAGAGACAGCAACAAACTCTTTATTAGATTGAGCTGCTTTTACCAATTCATAGATATCAAGCCAGGGAATTTGATTAGCAAGTGCTGAACGAATTGTCAAAATTGCCTTATCCACTAGAACTTGATTACGCGTAAGCAATTCAGCCTTCTGTTTATCGTTTTCTTGAGCTTTTGATAGATCTTCTAAACGCTTAACGTGGTCTTTTTTTACATTGGAAAGCTTTTTAAGAGCATCGCGTTCTTTTTGTATTGTTTTAATGTCGATTTTCTGTCCTTCCATTGTCGAATAAAACTCATCCACTGCTAACATAAAAGACTCGAATACTACGTGCGGCTTTGCCTTACACTGATCAAAAAGGTACGGATGATACTCAATATTTTGATAGAAGTATTGTACTGATACGCCATCAGGTGATGGCCGCTCCTCCTGCTTCTGTATTATATATCCCTTCGTTTGCTGATAACGTGCCTCTTTTAATATTTCATCTGTTTCCTACATTTAAAAATTATACATTAAATTTGTGTTTATAAAACACCAGGCATAGCTCTAAATATCGCATCTGCGTCCAAATAATTACAATTTAATGAGTACAATAAAAAGAAGTCACCCGCATCTATTAGGAAATATATTTTTGTGTACAAATTATTAAAATTTACGAAATATTTTGCAATATAAATGGAATAAATGCAATATAAATTCCCTTCGTTAAAAATTCTAACTATAACCTTTTTATATAAAATGCCTGTGAGCCTACCAGTGAATTTCTGAATGATATAACTATCACCCGTCCGCCAGTTGAAATCGTTGTTTCACGAAACAAGTGATGTTGGAATTATTGAATAAATTTTTAGGGAAAATTCTCTGGGAAGAATAAGTCATAATTAAAAGCCTCTTAGACCATTACCTTTATAGCCACCATTAGGATACCCAAATCCCTTCCGATATGAAACGGTTGCGAATTAATGGGATTGTCCTTCTTCTTTTGTTTGCTAGACTGATGTTCTTCATTGCCTTTTATAACGCAAGCATTCAAGTTGTGCTTACTAAGCGCATGTTCGATAACCGATGGGCCACAATCCAGTAATGGCATCAACAAGCGCTTTAAATTTTCGCCTGGTGCTGCATGTTCTATAAGCTGACGAATTTCATCTTCAGTGGGCAAGGGACTTTGTTCTTTAGCGCGGTTAATTGGGTACTTTTCTCGCACCGCAAAACGTACCTCTTCACCTTCGTAGTGGGGTCGCAAAATATACAGAATCGTGAGCTCATGGTCCGTTAATATAATATTACCACGATCATATAGCTCAATTATTACATGATATGAAGCTTGACCTACACCAAACTGAAAATCTACTATACGATCTCCTCCTAATTGTGTTAGACTTTCCAGGCGCTTATTTTTTAAATGCTTGCGGAGCTTCATACTAAAGCCCGAAGGTGCAACATTCTTGGGCCATTCAAATGCAGTCGTGTGGAAACGGACACCAGATTCCATTAATAGCATTGTCTTTGATTCACCTCCTTGGAAACGAAACAGGTATGTTTTGTTGTCGATATCATAAATCTGATTCACACGTAACCCGACCAGCCTATGACGAAGATTATGACAAATATTGATCTTATTCAATTGTTAATGCTACTTACTTTTGCATTTCGGTAACTCCAGACACGATATCGTACGTGTTGAATCGAGTCTTCATTTTTACTTTAATCTTTTAAATAAATCTTTAAAAATCACCAAAATATCTATTATTGTATCTCTCGTGGCTAATAGTGTTGCCACTTTATGAAAAATTTTTCTAAATATTAAATCTCGACATAAGTTACACAGACACTACCTTTCTCTTGGCTGAAATATGGCACCTGTCGACCTAACCAATATTGTTGTTGTAGTTTTTGGGGCTGACCACAACAACAAAAACAATTTTTATTGCTTTCATCTAGTTTCAAAGTTATAGCTGCTTGAAATTTGACAATTCAAAGTTATTGATATCATTGGAAAGGTATTCAAATTGGCTTTGATTTACGTAAAAAATATTTTAATGAAAAACTATTAGTTTTCGACAAAAATGAGATTTAAGATTTTTAGTTTTATTGTTTTCTAAGTAAAATGCATAATTAACCAATACAATTATATCATTGCAAAGAAAGTAGAGTCGCACTTATTTTAATTCTACTACTCTTTCCATTATACCATTTGAAATGGTATAAAACAACAACAGCAACAAAAACAATAACAAAGTTGGGCATTTTTACGGATGTAAATTTAAGCCAAGAAAAATTTAAGTTTTAGTACTTTTTTCCCATCTTTATTTTTTTTTAAGTAAAATGTATAGTTAACACATAATTATCCTAATTCTAAGAAAGTAGTTTCTCTAAACCTTGGACACATAGTTCTTTCATTAGGTTAATATACTACGTTAATAATATATTTTATTCGGAAAAAATTAAAATGGAAAACAAATCCTTTTAAAAATCTAAAATTTCATTTTTCTTGAAAACTAAACATTTTTGAAACTTCGCAACTTTGAATTAACTTTCTTCACATAAGCGATAGATAATTCAAGGACCTTTCTCACGATACCAATAAAATATATC
The DNA here is from genome assembly GCA_943737955.2 of Myopa tessellatipennis. Taxonomy (NCBI): domain Eukaryota; kingdom Metazoa; phylum Arthropoda; class Insecta; order Diptera; family Conopidae; genus Myopa; species Myopa tessellatipennis. The sequence continues at coordinate 59,107,403 of OX031314.1, read as the reverse complement.
TTGTATAGTTGAGCTGATATAGGTATGAAACTTGGAAACTTTAAAGAACCATAACTCAAAAATCAGACAACGTCAGAGGCAACTGTTGTTGTGGTTGAAATTCCTTGGCGTGTTCCGGAAAAACTACAGATGTTAAAAAGCCATTTCTTTAGCCATTAGCTATTTAGTGCTTATTGGCACTTTCTAACGTTACGTACTTTTGGTGTTAAGCATATTTTTCTCAACGGTTACCCTGCCGTGTCAAAAAAAATATTTCAACTCAAAATAATTTTTACTACAGTAAAAACATAAATTATAAATTATTTATCCTGTAAATTATAGGCTGCAGTAATGGGATTCCTAACAGTGCTAAAAAAAATGCGCCAAAAGGAAAAAGAAATGCGGATACTACTGCTGTTAATAGAAATCAAATGAATCAGAATTACACAGATCTATTGACATATACTTCATAGGGGTCTGGATAATGCTGGTAAAACTACAATACTGAAACGCTTTAATGGCGAACCAATTGATACCATATCACCGACGTTGGGCTTTAACATTAAAACAATGGAACATAATGGATATACATTGAATATATGGGACGTGGGTGGACAGCGTTCCTTGCGGTCATACTGGCGGAACTACTTCGAGTGTACAGATGGGTTGGTCTGGGTGGTGGACAGCGCCGATCGCATGCGTTTAGAAACGTGTAAACGAGAAATGCAAGTCCTTTTGCAAGAGGAGCGTTTGGCCGGTGCAACACTGCTAGTATTGGCCAACAAGCAAGATTTGCCTGGCGCACTGTCCGCACAGGACATCAAAGAAGTAAGATCCGATAAAGCTCCTCCATTAATTACAATTAGGAGTAACCATTGTTCTATCACAGATTCTTCAACTGAATAATGTCACTTCACATCACTGGCTGGTTATAGGCGTAAGTGCAGTGACTGGCGAAAAGTTACTTGGCGCAGTAGATTGGTTAATCGACGATATTGCAAAACGTATTTTTACATTGGAATAATTGCTTTTCAGTTAAACACTAAATTCGTTTGTTATGTCATAATTCTTATTACTTTTCCACTAGATGTAATCTGTATAATTTTTCGAACTTATCGTCATCAAAATGCAATTTTGGATTAACGCGTATTATTTCCTCAAAACCTTCGATAATTGTTGGTTCTATATACTTTTTTTTCATGATATTCATTACCAAGTCATTAATCTTGGAGTGCTTGGTGTCGACAAGCTGCCTGTAAGCGATGTTGTGTTTAATTTGAGGCAATCCAACATTCATAATAAGACAGCGACATGGTACTTTTTGAGTTTTAGCAAGATCAATAAACTTTTTTCGAGTCTGCACATCAACATTTGTGTTATCCACGACACAAGAATGGCCCTCAGATAATAATTTCTGACATCCTGCGATACAAGCTTGAATGCTTCCTAGTGTGTCTGCGTTAAATATTCGATATCCCAGCGGTTGGAGGTGATATTGTGCAAAGTGGCTTTTGCCTAATAAAGGCATAGAAAAACTAATAAGTTTTATAAACGAAATTTGTTTTGTTTACCTGACCCGGGCAGACCCACTAGAAGTATAAGTTCACAACTGTCCCTTGGAACCTTCGTAGTAGTTGGTTCAAAAATCGGTTTCTTTATGTCGTCAATACTTCGTGGTTCAAATTCAGGTTTGTGAAAATATTCCGTAGTTGCACCAATGAAATGCTCTTCTGGTGTGTAGAAATTGACTCCTATATTTTCCGCAAACAAACGATCCGCTAGTGAGTGATCTTTTTTCCGTTTCTTTGAACCGGTGCCGCAATCTGGTCGCCCAGCTGCATCTCCAACATAAAAACTCCTATCTAGCTTTATTGGAACACTGTTATTCTTGTGTTCTTCTAAATGTTGCCACATACCTGGCGCAGGTTTCCTATAAAACCCATTGCTTATAGCGATAAATACCTGCACGGGCACCCCAAGCTTTTTTTGTATATTAATGACTTTCTGCTTGAATTCATCAAGCTTTACCTTCCCTTTTGCAATGCCACCTTGATTCGTGAAAAAACAAATCTTATAACCCTCTTCATACAAGCCCCTAAGTTTAGTACGCACTTCTGGGTAATTAAGCTGCCAGTCGTCGCAGTTTCTTGGGAACACTTTGCCGGATTTGGTACGTATTATAGTGCCATCGATGTCATAGCCAGCTATTTTGGCGGAAGCCTTTAATCCTTTAGTGTTAAAAACTAGCATTTTTCCATCTTCAATGATATCCCAGCATGATTCAAGAGTTTTTGACTCTATTTGTGCGCTTTTACTTAAACCATCAACACTATTGCTCTCCCCATCAACCGGTCGTTCAAATACAATCTCAAATGTATTCCGCCCATAGACAATCTCCAAAATATCTCCATGTATCAAATCGCATTCTATATTCTGCATAACCATGAATCCGTTAACTCCGCTTGGATTCACCCCAAGTACTTTTAATCGAATCATACATGTTTCAAAATCCACATCCAACTTTAACTGTTGCTTCGAGCATCGCATATCTCGGATACGAGTTTCTTTGCTCCTTCCAATAATGTTTACACCAGCAGTAAGCTGAATTGTATGTTGCTCTGCGTCTATGGGTTTCAGGATGCAGACGAGCTTAATTGCATCGCTGGTACAATGTGCCATTGACCTATTTAGAAGTTTAATCGGGGTCATTATTGCCACTAATTTAAAGTTGTGATTATGTAAATTTTATGTGTGTATAATATAAAAATTAACGACAATAACTCGTAAACCTTTGGACATGAGAACAAAACATACCTATTCCTTTTTCAATCTGCGTTTCATTGTAAATAGAAACTCTTTTCCCGCTAAAAAATGTGTCAAATAAACTGAAAATTTATTATCCCGTCTTTACACTGGGACATATGTCGCACTTTTGAACCTATTCATCAATCGTGTCCCCGACAGTGTTTACACGGGCGACAGTTTGGATTATGGATCGTTTTGACATGGATGATTTTATTGCATGATTTTTTAATACTTTTTGCTACCATTTCGATACTATTAGATACCATTTAAGAATTTATAATACTTTTTGACTATAAACTTTTCCAAACATTTTCATTATTCCAAACCTTAGGTTCGTGATACCGCCGTTCGTTTTTGCTGCTGAAGCGTAAGCTGCGTTCTGTTCTGTATATAATTGTTACAAAATACAACTTAATTTAATCTTACCCACTCCTATTTATGTATTTTAAGCAATTATAATTTAAAATAAACTTTATAATAGATATTAATTGATTCGCTGAAACTATGAATAGTTTTGCAATAGTTGGTGTTAATGTTATGGTAACTCCAGCAACAACAACAGTTTTTGTTGCTCTCATCCGGTTTCCGAGGTATAGAACCTTGAAGTTTAAAGATTTATGAGCTATATCTCCTATATCGAGATAGCTACATGATATTCATGTCACCGGAAAGGTATTTCAATTGTCTTTCATTTATGTAAAATAACATTTTGTTGAAAATCGCTCAGGAGATTTAGCTTTTAAATCTTTGAACTGCAACTCGCTATAACTCGGAAACCAGGTGAGAGCCTGGTCAAAAACCAGGTTTTTGTTTTTGAAGTTACCAAAAGAAACAACAACAAACACATCGAACAGCGTCAAAGAATAATTTACTGTACTAAGTTAATTGGAGCATTTTGGGTTTTTGTCGCTCCTCGTCATGACGCTTTCATCGGAACGATTGTATTTGCTCGACACCGTGTTTCGGAAATTTGTTGCCTACTCTTCTTCGAAAATACTTCCAAAATAATGAAATGGTGCCAAAGTTTTATAAGAAATATAAGCAAAATCCATATGTTTTTGTTATGTAAAAACCGCGTTCAGTAAACTAAAATATTTCGAAAAAACTACCAGGGGCTTTGTGGAATCTAACACAAAATCGCCGTTACTGACTTATTTATATATATTTCTGACAGAGTGACGCCTATGCTATCATGAAGACAATCTTCTTCCGGTATGTTGAGTACTAAAATAAGTACCCTATCTGGTTCAGTTACGGAGATAATCCAGCCACAAGATTGATCAGGGGTCGGTGCTGGCTGGGAAGATACCATTTTTCCAAAACTTTTGATACGTCAACGAAAACTTTAGCTCTTATAGTGGGGGTGTCACACTAGGCATCTTAACGCCAGACTCACGCACTGATTGCTTGATTGAGGCAAACATGGATCGATCAACCAATCCGAGTGTGTGAGTCTGGCGTTAAGATGCCTAGTGTGACACCCCACATAGTGCATGACAGTTTTGGGCGGTAACAGCGTTGTTGACATATTTATAGATTTTTTAGGCCGTGGTTATGCTACCGAGCAAAACTCGTTGGGAAATTACTCTAATTTTTGTGATCGGAGTACGTGCAAAAAGAGTGGTTACGCTTGTGCTTTACCCACTCTTGCTTTCTTCAAAAATATATATTTTTTCTCACTTTCAACAGTAACCCGTCTACTACACAAATGAGAAAATGTATTATTTTAGATGTAGTTTTCGACGCGATGGAAGACCAAATGTTTTGAATTAATTGAAATGTGTTTAACATTTAAAAAAGCGTCATATTTTGAAACGATAATCAGAGGAATATAATTGATAGATTTATCAGTTAATTCCATTTGTTCACTCCATTCCGCTTTTCAAAACTAGACCGAGTTTTCGTGCTCGGTGTGAGAGAGTGATGTTGAGAACAGAAACATATCCCATTCTCTCTTTTACACACAAAACAACAAAAACAAGTCCTACTTGCCAAGCAAAACTCGATAGCGTAACCACGGCCTTACGGATTGACATCTATGCTATCTGGAACAGGATATTCGAAACTTTGAGTACAAAAATTAGTACCCTGGTGATTTTTCACCAGGCGCTGTTGTTAACTTATACATTTCTGACGGAATGACACTATATCTGGAAGGGGATATTTTCCGAAATTTTTAGTGTAAGAATGAGTACCTTATCTTTTTAGTTCCGGAGATAATCTAGGTTTAAATCTAGATCTAGATTCTGCAGATTGGTCAGGCCACCGTAGCCGTTACTGGCTACTTAGAAACACTTGTCGAAAATTACACTTACCTCAACCTGTATTCCAGGTTCAACAAGTCACCGTGTGTGATGATCGTATCATGATTACATATGTGACACCGATCATATTTTGAAAATTTATAAAAATGTATAATTTCTTAATCCGTTTTCCTATTCTTGTCATGCATTCTGTGGATCAACGGGAATGGGTAACAGAAATGTCTTGAAAACATGTATTTTCTGTTAAAATCGAAAAATTTTCAGCGCATACAATTTCGCCTACTTCATCATTTCACCCTTTAGGGAATTATGTAACGATATTTTGTTAAATTTTCAAAACCGATATTCAGAATAGGACAGAAAAGAACCAACCAACAAAATTTTGATAACGTCAAGTCCTGTAGACAATAATATAAATTCTGCGAGTTTACTCTGTATTATCTTCTGTATGCATTTCATAGTCCGATATCAACACTCTAAAATCAGAAGTGCCCAGTATAAATGTCAGTATTGATTCCGGTAAAATCAGTTATAAAATTAATTTAACTTGTTGAATTTCTAACGAACTTACCAAATTAAAACATTAAGGACATCGATACATCGACTTTACTAACCGGACTGAAAACACTGTACAATGTTACAATCTTGTTAACAATTTGTTTTTTGTTTTTCAGTCCGGTTAGTAAAGTCGGTGTATCGCTATTAATGTCCCGGTTAAGCTAACCGAACATTGTGAAATCGTCCGTAAAACTTATCACAATGCCAGATATTGATAAAAATAAAAATGCTTTTATCCCTCTTGCAGACTTCGGCATCATGCTATCTGGATTTTGTAGCGTCTAACATTTAATAGAGTTCCAGCAAAATATGAATGTCAAAAGCTGTCAAAATTGCTATTACTTTATTTCTTGAATTGGTATAGTTTTCGTGACCTTTTTTGAGACGCATACATAAATCTAAAAATGATTAATTTGTCCAAGGCGAGTATTACACAAGTTATTGAAATAAAATATATTATGCAGTCATTAATATACTCCATCTTAGTATTTTGACGAATTGTAGTGGAATTAAAATTCCTTATTACGTAATTACTAAAAACAGTTTTTCATTTTCAGGCAATAGTTCGAAGCTTTGCGACGTCAGGTGCACGACGATCCGAGATGGTCAGCAAGTCGAACATTGAGAAAGGTTATTTTGAACTCAAGAAGGTTCAGGAACACTTTCAAAAGAAGGACGGCAAACCGGTGTTCTTAAAAGGATCTGTGATGGACCAGGTCCTGTATCGCTTAACTGTAGCACTTAGCTTGGTGGGCATAGGCTCCATGGGAAAGCTTTTCTACGAATTAAGCGTCAAATAGACTAGTCACCGGATAAGCTCTCGCGTGCTAAACCCGTTGCTTATTTTTCTTTTCGTGAGCTTGTTCAGTTAAGTATTTACTTATCATTGATGCTTGTCCACTTTACAGTCTAAGGAATTTTCTGGACATCTGCTCTCGTTATATTAAGAATACAACACATTATTTCTTCATTTAAAGAAAAGAAATAAATATGTATGTATATCGATAAACATTACCTGATTCTTGGCTTTTATTTATTTTTCCGACGGTAGGATGATATATATATAGGATGGGACGAGTTTTCGTCATCCCTTGTCAATTTTGGGTTGGAGACAAACCGGTTTCGGCGTTGTGCCATCTTCAGTGTTTTGTTTCGTTCAGAACAAACGTTCGTTCAAATGATGAAAACTCATTCCAATATATACCATTATCTGATCCCTTTTTAAAGCCTTAATCATACCTTAGCGCAGCTGTTGGTGGTAAATTACCCCAAATGGGGTAAAATAAAATTTTTGGGGGTAAAATGAAACATTTTTGTGTAAAAAGCTCTTCGCCATGGGATAATATCAACTTTTTTTTTTGGGCTACTACTATTTTGGGGTAATAATTAAAAAAGTTCCTGCAACAGAAAAATTGAAATCCAATTCAGAGAAGTTGTTTTCGAATATAATTTACGGACAAAGTGGCTTTTGAAACAAAGGAGCACACAAAATTAAATGGGGGGTTTTTGTACTGCGACAGATCCTGCTAATTTGCATTTATGGCAAGTTATTAAACTAGTTTTAGTAACTGGATTTTTATTGTCCTTAAAAAAGAAGAAGAAATGGGCCTTGGAATGGAAAAGCCAAAAACATAAAAATGTGTTATAGATGCAAATTAAAAGTTTATGAATGTGTTTAAGTAAACCATTGTAAAAGTATTGTCTTAAGAAATACACCGATAGTAATTTTTTATTTAATCTTATATGGCGGGAAAGGCTGTGGATGACAGTTATCAAATTCTGCGGTTTAAATTTTTAACATGTTAAATTTTTTTTTTTGCCAAACTTTTATGAAAATCTGGTCTTCGACATTCAGGTCATGATGCATAACGAAGAAGTAAATAAAATATCTATATTTCTTCGATTAAATCTTAAATAAAACCTTGGATAAAAAACTAGCAAAACATCCTACCAAAGACAATATAATACAAAGATGTCTCACTCCATACAAAATAACCGAGCAGCTAAAATTCAATTGGGATTTTCGGAAAATCCCATCTGAAGCTTTGGGAGAGTAAAATGAACATATTGTGAGAGCGAGAGATCAAGTTGTGAGAGTAATAGATCAAGTTGTGAGAGTAAGAGCTGCAACTTGCAAGAAAGTACGCACAAAAGAGAGCGCGTTTGCTACAAATGAGTGTAAAGAATCAAAGCAGTTGCCATCAGAATGTAGAACATCTTATTTTAATTATAACAACAAAGGGTGGTGGCATAACAATCTTTTAGAGGCCCTATATCAGTAGAAACAACAATAAAAAATGAAATCTTCAAATATTAAATGACATTTATTTATGATTCAGTATTTGAAGTTTGGATTTTTTGGATCGTTTGTTTTTAAAATATGACCAAGAACGGTGCTTACGGTGTAATATGATTATCAAACGATCTAAACACTAATCCTGTGAGAATAACATTCATTATTTTCCTCAAACCGATGCGCATTTGGACTTTGTTTTGTACAATGTATACATTGTTGTATAATATATTATTAATTAATTATTATTAATTACAAATTACCGATTATAATATAAATAATAAATAAATTACTAAAGTGTAATTGGATATCCAAATAAAAAACCAAAATCACTATTAAAATAGTAGCCAAAGTCAAAATCAATCAAGTCACAAAAAGGAGCTAAAACATCAGTAAAAATAAAAACACAAAAAATCTCGTTTCTAGTTCGGTAAAGAACGCTGTTGTCGTCATTCATATACTTGTTGTTGTCGAGCGAGCGGTATTCTTGCACATTCGTACAAACTCTAAAAATTTATTTTACAAAAACAAACATTCGCTTCTCTCTCGCATCGTTTGTGTTCACTGTGTTTTGAGCGCGAATTATATTTTTATGTACCCATGCAAAAGGCGAGAGAGAATGTGCGTCGCATCTCAACAAAATTGAAAGCTCTTTCTCAAAAGCACAAAAGCTATCAGATCAGCACAAAATTTTTTTGAAATTTTTAAACGTACTGAGTGAGACATCTTTGTATTATATTGTCTTTGATCCTACTCTGTACATTACATATGCAAAAACAAAGAGTGTTCCCTTGCGGGGATTCATCATGTATCCATCAAAATCGGTCGAGTGGTTTTTGAGTAAATGTTACCCCACTTTTGTAGCTTTAGTTTATACTTATACATAGACGATTATTATATGTACCAGTCTATAAACTTCTCGAAATTTTCTTTTATTTGTATTTTTATCACATTGCATGTATTTTAGTTTCAAAATTTTATTTTTCAGCTCATTAAAAAAGGGAACTTGTGACCCACTATAAATTGTCGAATTGAAATTTAAGATGTTGAATTTAAGAAAGGTCTGTTAATATAATTTTTATGTGGTCTACACGACTTAATATAAAACTAACGTTTCAGTTGGTCATAAGTTCGGGATGCATCCACGTATGCAAAAAGGGTAAATTGAATCCCGTTCTATGCAGATGGAGTGCCGATGATAAAATACCAGCCGAGGCATCTAAAAAATCCGAAAAACCTATTCCAGAAACAAAGGCAAAGGTCCCAGACCTAGAAAAACTTCGAAAACTGCAAGCACATTTTCAAGAAGACAACGGTTTACCCATATTTTTAAAAGGTGGTTCCAGGGATCAGTTACTGTATCGCGGCACTGTAGGCTTATGTATTCTTGGACTGCTACTACAAGTTAAACTATTTTTCAATCTGATATAGATTAAACAATGCAAATTACCATTTATCATCTTTGAATTCACAGAACTAAACTTTTAACTTGTATTGTATAAAATCTTTTATAAAACTCATGTTCTTTCAAAATTAGATCCACTGTCGGATTATTAGATATAATCTTGGTATAAACAGAAATGCGCATACTTTTACTTTTGCAAAAATGTTTATTTCAATAAATGGTCTGCAGTTAACTGTATAAAGCATCGAAATTGTTGTAATAAATTTTGGAGCTATTTATGTATCGTTAAAAGATTTATATAAAATTAGATTTGAATAGCACAATTATACAGTAAAAGCTCAGGCACTTTTCATAGCCAAATGTAATGAATTTAAGAATAATCCTTACTATCAAGTTAATCGCCATCTAGTGTGTCAATTATATGCTTAAGACAATCCTTCGTTGTAAGCTTATTCAAATCACACATTTTGGTTAGATCCATTTTAGCAATCTGTTCAATAATTTCCTTGATTTTTTCATTTCTTACAATAGATTTTATTGTGTGTCTAACGCCATGTTTCGCTTCAGTTGCCTGTGTTACTTTCTTATGATTGTGATATAGTTTCTCAATAGAATCATTTTCAATGACTGAACCCTTGGCACGATAATGTTGTTCAATAATTTGGCGTAACTTCTGTTTGGTTGCATTTGTATCCTTTTTTGCTGATGCGCCTACTGCCATATTATGCAAATCTTGGTATTGAATTTCCCTCGTTTGCGATACAGGTGATGATTGGTAATACTCAGATGTATTTATTTCCGTATCATCATTACTGTAAGCATCAGCCGTAATGACTGTTGGTGCGTATAATTTATCAAGCGTCTCAGTTTTTGAGGTTTTGGAACTCGCCAGTATTGTATTCAATTCTTCTTCGACAAACTCCTCATTTGGCTCCTCGTTATTTTGTGAATATGTATTTGTGTTTTGATCATGGTTCACTGGATATCTTACGCTATTCCGCCTTCTTAAAATGGCAATGCAGGGCTTTGTCTTTATTCGAAAAGGCAGCAGAGATTTATATTGTATTCCGATATTACTAAAGCAATCTATAACTTGGAGAGTTTCGTATTGCTCTAGCAATGTATTCCAAATTTGAGAGTTATATTTTGTCTTAGCTTCAACAAGCAGGTGCGTATATTTAATAAGGTCGTCATGGACGTAATTAAGTGTTTCATTTTTGCAATACCTGAAAAAATTTAATAAAAATAATTTAATTTCAAACAAATTCATTTCTTCTAGAAAAGAGGCATTTCTGCCAGCCATACTTCCAGTCGCTGTGAATTTCCATGAATCTGGAAACTCCACTTTGTGCTGCTAAATTTGCAATGTGTAGTGTAATATTTGACGTATCAGCTTCTAAGTAATGCAATCGCGATAGAGCCAGTCCGCCTGGATAGTTAGTGCCAGATACCAGCAGCAGGAACAATGTCATTAAGACATTAAAAAGAATATGTCCACAAGCACACAATGCAAGAAAACCACACCACATCGATTTAGTTCTGTTGATCCAGCTGGAAATGCAAACCGCCATAAACAAATAAGTAATCAAACGTGTTAAATTCTTTATGCGTACAAACGATTACAGGCACACGCTGCACTCAAATTCAAAATGGGGAACACATAAATAATAAAACGTAACTCCTTATGAGGAAGTAATGAGAAGATTAGAACAAAACACAAGCTGATAACAACAATGTGCCGTATGCGAGATTCTAAATAGATGCCCACGGGAACGAATAAGAGTGAAGCGCCCATGGCACGTGGAAGTGCTGAATAGAAATACCAAAGAAACGGAGAGGTCTAGAATTAAAAGTTACATTTTATAAGTTATTACAACAAAGAACTTCTCTACCTACACCCCAGTTGGAACTTTTGTTCAATATAGTATTGTACCAAAATACTTCCCCTTCGGGCCAGACCAAGCGTTGCCAAAAAAAAGAGTCGACGATAACCGTTGTTGCTAAAATAGCTGCGCCTGCTGGAATAGCAATTTTTAACACCCTGCAAGAGATCGTTTCAATTAATGCATATTTATCGCGACTATTTATCACCACTTACCTATTGAATTTAAGTTTGCCTTTATAGACATCATAGATTAAGAGCAACCCAAAGAATATCGCCAGTTCAGAGCGAAATATTATTATGCTAATGCCAGAAGTAATAATAAATGCCTTTGTCTGACCCCTTAACCAATGTGCAACGGCGTACAGCACTGTAGTAAATGCAACATTATTGAAAACAAGTAAGTTTAAAATCAGCTGAAATCTTAATCATACCTGTTGGTAAAGCCAGAATATTGGGCAGAGGGCGGCTCATGTAAAACATAAAATGAAATTGTGATATGGTTATCAAAGTCATCCACATGCAAACCTTGTAGTGAAATTCTTTTAAAATAATTTTGCGTAAATTATTCCAAGCTACACATATGATAGCGGCCAATATAAGACGCACTTTAAGATCACAAGGAATAAAATTTAAAATATTATTTTAAATGCCGAATTTAGATCAGACTTTAATAGGATAATATTTGATTAATGCATTTTGTATGGTTGAAACTATTTATGAGGTGTATATTTTTAAATTACGAACTGTAAATAGTTTTAAATATTTTTGGTAACAGATAAGTTGTTTTAATTTAAAAATCTATACATAGTTGCCTAAAAGTAATTTCTGTAATATTGTAATATGTAGTTTCAATAGAAAAATTGTATTTTAAAAAGCAAATAACGAATTGTTTGTATCAACTACTCTGGAATTCAAAGTTATGAATGATAATGTTTGGTAGTTTACATTAAAAGATTTTGTTTACCTACATATTGGGTCCAGAATTTGTTGATACGAAGCGTCTCAAAGAGCAAAACAAATGGCGTGGACAGTACAGATATAAAGAGCGGTCCTAAAAAGGAGCGAGGCACAACTCCGGGATACTCATGGTGATCGTACTTTGAAAACAACAAACATTACCAACTAAAACACTATATGTTGTAATTGTATCACTTACCTGAGTTATGTTGTGTCGCCAGAAAAGAATATCGTGCATAGCTTGCAGATTGAAGCTCTCTTCTACTTTTGTGAAAGGTGCGTATAACATGTGGGCGGCTGCCGTTAAAAATAGAACCCAGTCCATTTGGCTTTGCAAGCTAAAGGTATAAGAATAAGCTAAATTCAAAAGAGGAACTCTTTATACCAATACCTTTTCAGCAATCGAAATATTTAAATTCGTTCGAGTTTTTTTAGATTAAGCAGGATTCTTGAATCAATTGTTCTGGTTTGTAACCTCACTCTTTACATGAAGAACCAATTGTTGATGGTCTATACGAAAAACAATTTCGTAAGTGTAATTAGTTTAGGAATATTTGGGTTTCAGTTCTTTTCAACTTATTGCTATTTTCTGAAGTATGTCATATCTGAGCCATCAAATAACAAGAAATAACATAGGTAGCGTTTACATTTGAGACATTTTAAAGTTTTATAACTGCATACATTGTTTCCTAGAAAAAGTAGCGAGTAATTCCCACAGTTGCATATAAAACGCAGGCATCAAACTGCTTCCATTTGAAATACACTGGAGAGAATCTGTAATAAATGCGAGGGGAAATTTGTTAAATGACCTTTCAATTTCAGCTTTTCATATACAGTACCAATATGAAAAAAATTGAACAGTTTTGCCAACACTTACACTTTTTGTCAAAATTGTTGCCAAATTTTAAAAAATGTTTTAAGACAGCTTAAAGGTCTCCATAAATTTTTTTAAATCTCATGACGTCAAACCGATTCAAACTCTGACTAATCACATGTCACAAGTTTCCATGTAGAGTTAACTCCGAGTTAGAGTTTTCGTTGAGTTACAAAGTGCTACCGGTAACCCAAATGCGTTTCCATGCAAAGCATTAATAAAAAATAGAAATCTTGTGCTTAGCTCAGAAAAACAGAATGAATCGAACCATTAAAATTTTGACTGCACGATTTAAAAATATTGCTATTAAAAGGAGACATATTTTTGTATCAAAACTACGCAAACCATACGATAATTCGTCATTTTTGCTTATACTAAATTTAAAATCACTTTAACAGATAGAATTTAGCTAAACCCAGCAATTTTGTGGAGTTTAGTTGGATTAAACGAAACTCAAGCTGACTCCCATTTCCATGAGAAGTTAACACTAAGTTACCCTGGGTTAAGTCTACATGGAAACTTAGTAATGGTTGCTCAACGTAAAAATATGTTTCAGTTATATTTAATACGAGTAAAAATGATTATTTGAAGATCGAATATTTTTATTTGCTTACTGCTTTTTATACTTTGAGTGCATAATATTTGAAATTTAAATAACAAAATTAACATTAAAATTTTTATTTTTTATGTTCTGAAGATATTGTGGTCGCTCAATAAATTTAGTGCTATGTTGCGGTCTAGCAGAAAATTCTATCCGTAATGCAGGAGTATAATAAGGCATTCCCTCCTCTTCATCTCCTCTTTCGACTTGGGACATTTTTTTCGCGCCTTTTGATCCAGCTCATTCCAAACAAGCTCTATTGGGTTCAGATCGGGAGACTATTTTCCCAGATAGTCAGACTTCGCTGATCACTGTTGGCACTATTCAATCGAGAAGCATCTTTTCCTGGGCACTGCGTCTGACGAAAATTCGTCGATTCGAGTCAAACAGTTCGAACTTGGACTCGTGCGCCCAAAGAACATTTTTAAATTCCTCTTCGGTCCAGTGCCTATAGGTAAGAGCCCATTGAAACCGTTTCTTTTTATCACAGAGAATGTCAACTCTTAGGCGCCTTTCCAATGTCGTTAGTAATATCGGATTTAAGCGGCTCGTATTTATTTCGGCTTGCGATTCACAGAACTCGTTTCAACTTTTAACTTTTGAGCTATTAATTTTTAACCTTGGATCAGAACGATGAATGGTGTCAATATTCTGGGTCATCCTTTTATGCTTGATACTTTTTATGCTTGATAATTACCCCATCATAAAAAAATAAACCTAGGTACTATTTTTATAATCCTTTTTTCTATTTTTGATGGCATGAAAAACCCAATTTTGTGACAGTATTTGTCTGAGCATGCAATTCAACAATTACCACCGTAAATCCATTTCTATATTACAGTTATCACTTTATGACCATCGCATTAAAAAACAGAAAACCAAAATGTATACACTAATAATGAAGAAATGACAAACGATTCTATGAATATTTACCGTCATGGCTTTAAGCTTTCCAATTCGTAGTGCACCTCTACAGTGTAAAGCCAATCAGCATCCAAAATTTCAACTTCCTAGACCATGTCGTTTTCTCATTACGGCCACTTTAAATTTTGCCACGCCCATTTCGGACACTCAGAAGCTGAGCATTTCATAATCCGTATGTACCTCTGCAATATAATGCCAATCGCTCTGAAAAATTTTATTTGCCATTCTCCCTTTAAATTTTTCAAGGTTTTAAGTGAAATTGAAGGATTTGAACAATTTTTTTAACATTAAGTGAGACCGTTAGTATCGGAAATATCTTTCTTTTTAAAAAGGTTAAAAAGTGCTTCCAATAAAAGTTAGCTATCGCCTAAACAAAGTAATATAACGGGTCGGATAATGAAACGGTGAAAGAGTTATTTTAATTTTTGTAAAAATGTGACAATTTGTCCTCGAAACAAAAATTTTGTCTCCTAAACAAATACATTCAACTGTACAACAAATGCAATTTTTAAAAAGCTTGTTCTTTTACCTTTAAATGGTATATAATATGTTATACTTATCATTTCATATGACTTATGTGTGTCCCGAAGGACCCTCCTCAAATACTGGGGGCCAAAACCGAATTGTTTTGGGGGCTCCCCCAGTCCCGTAGTACCAGTTTAAAGTCATATAGGTCACACCTCCTAACCCGAAGGTTACTACCAATTTGGGTTACCATCTCCCCCGACGTTGGTGTCGTCATTTTCCCTCTGAGTACTTTGAGGTGTCAAAAGCAAGTAATACCTCTTCTAAGTCCCAGAGGGGGAGATACAGTTGGAACAGGATAAATGTTATCCGAACGCTCATGCTCTTCTTTCTTTTGTAAGTTTTATACGGTAACTTCAAAAACAACAACAGTTCTTGTCGGCTCTGCTATCGTCTCGGAGTTACGACCCCTTAATTGTGTACTTCATTTTTGATCTTCATTCACAAATATTTCCATTAAAAATTGAAGCTACAAGCGATGTGTAGGCACCTAGAAGATAACTGCCAATAGGAAGACGCTATGACGTAAAAATCCAGACGTTATGAAAGCAAAAACCGAACCTCTGCGTGTCGCAATCTTGTATTCAATCATTGTTGGCAGAACTGATCCTACGCACCCATATATAATATATCAAAACAAAGCATGTGTGGAATTTTGAAAGCATAATTATAAGTTAAAGCGAAGTAGGAAAGAGGGAGCATGCCCGTAGCCACTTAGGTGAAGGGATTTGGCTTTTATGGAAAAAGATGCTATAGTGTATTTTATTACGCCTGTCTAGACTGCTATTAGTTAAAATTCTAGAATTTCATGTGAAATATGAGTTTATGGAGATACTCGTATGTCACTAACGATATCTACTTCCACTTACTACTTATCTTCTTTCTTTTGCTACCATAGCATTTCATATAATTTTCTATGGTTTCTTCTCACTCTTTCTGGGCGGATTATTTGATATAGTGTATATTGTATGTATGTACATTGTACATATATATTTAAAATTTTAAAGGATTTCCCCCCTTTTATCAAATGTAACCAACTTCACGCATTCAAATTTCCTCGTCGTGGTTTTTTTTTAAATGGATCTTCATTAAAATCGCAGTCGGAATTGTTGTCCCAAAAAAGTACAAATTGCATCTTTTTTCCATGTACAACATACGATATAAATTCAAAAATAAAGCATGAATAAATTAATACTTTAAATTAATTTGGTAAGTTTCATTGTTTTTTAAATGTGAATAAAACAAAATTTAGATGTAACGTTTTATCGTCAAATTCTACGGAATTCTTATGAACTTTTTAAAATAAAAACTATTTTCCACTTTTATGTCTTCACACGAAAAATTATTCAGAACATAAATAAAACTCAACAGGAAAATTCCCTTCCAGAATTCCTCATTTATCTTTTTGTTGTTGCTCTTTTGGCACAGGGTGTTAATAGCGAACTCAAGTTGATTTTATGGCTTGGCGCGTATTTTAGATTTAAATGTTGCGTTTCGGTGTAATAGTGAAAATGATTTCGAGAAAGGCAACATAAAAATAAAAAATTGTGAAATGAAGCAGGAAAAAATCCAAAGAAAACATGGATATGCGCTGAAATAGAGTTGAATCGCATATTGTTTTTCCTTTTTTAATTTGTTTTCCTGTTTTAATTGTTAATTTAAATCGATTTTTAATAAAACTATATTCGAAATCTTAATAGAATATTTTGTTTTAAGTTTGCTTTAACGATCGCGTGTAATGTTTTACTCTGCTGTGCAAAAAGTAAAGAGATTTGTAATAGATTTATTCGAAATTATGGAATATAAACACCGGATTTTGTTCATATTTATTGTTTGTTAGGTGAATATTTAAGAAAACAGAAGAATTTGTATTAATAGTGATATTGAAATAATAAATTATGTATTGGATAAAAGGACCAACAACATAAGGGGTTCGCGTTGACCGAACCCATGTCGAATAAATATCGGTCCATTTGACTAGGCAACAAACATTATGAGTTATAAATTCCGGAAGGACGGACGGTCAATTTAATATTTTCCCCTTTTATTTCTCCATTTATGTACGCATTATATTGTATTTGCAGTACATAGTACGAGCATATTTAGAAATACTGCATTCATGTACTAAACCACATACATATATCGCACTCAATCCAAAGAAGTGGCACAAGTATTTATATATTAAAACTCTTCGCAATCCATATATCTGCCAAAAACGCTTATAGCAAAGACAATATAATACAATACAATTTTGAGTTGTGTCACTCTTTTGGACTGAGTGCCAAAAGTGCCCATTGGAATGATGGCCAGGTTTCCAAATAAGGAAAAATAGAGTCTAAGACTCTAGTTTATCTAGACTTTGGAATATTGTCTGAAACGCAAATACTGGTATATATTTACGCCTTAAGGCCTGCCACATACTATGTACATACATACTATGTAAATGTGTAAATAAATGCTTATGCATTAGTAACCATACAGATTTATGGTATACATGTGTACTTTAATTTAAAGCGACGAAACGAAACGAAACATAGCTTTTAGAAATTATGATCTACAAATACGAGTTCAAATTCAATTTGTTTAACAAATTCTTTAGGAAAGATTTCGCTTTTTATAAATATTTCAGAGGTGCAGACGCCTTGGCCTCGCGCTACGACTCACAACAGCCGGGGTGGCTGACTGATCTGTTCGCTCACTAACTCACATATGTAGCCACAAATCAGAATTCCGTCGAAGCGTTCAAGTGCATCAAGCGTGAAGAGAACTCGCTGCCTGCCAAACCGATCCATGCGGCAACTGATCATCGTCGCGTCGTCGATTGCCAGCCTTATTGAGTACCCAGAAGCCAATTCAAGAGAATGTGGTATCTGAGGTGGCATCCCAAATACCAATGAGTTGGGGAAATGGGAGAAAGAAGTCGTTGATTCGTATTCGTACGAATAGAAGAATCGCTTTTTTACAATTTTTACAATTTTAATAATATAATTTTGGAAATCGTTTGTTGGGAAAATTCGAATGTTATCAGTTTGTTTTACTGATATACATATGAGTACAATACATTATAGCATAATATGTATTATAGCAACCCATATCTTGTATATCTTAAGGTTATTGTGGCTCAGTATTTTCGTTTGGTCTAAGGAGAATGGCTCCCAACCTTAATATCCTTATTAGCATCCCTATCATTTATTCGAGCAGTCAAAAATTCATTTCAATTCAATAAATCAAAATCTTTAAAGATGTTTTGGTTCACAAATGACGTAAGGTTCACAAATGCACCCCTAAAGCGGATCCTAGACTCTAGAAAAAAGACATACTTGAGTTTTGAAAAATTTGATCTTAAATCTAAAATCTTGATTTACGAGGATATATACATAGGTTTCGAACGAGAGCTAATCGACAACTGAATAAAGATGTATTCAAACTGCGTAAAGATGTATTAAAACTAAATTCGGGTTACTTTTAATTCCGCTATTTGTTTATTTGAGCTTTTTTGCGAATGACACAAGTGAAAAATAACATACCGCCGCCTTCACATAACACACAAATTAGACAGCCTGTGATCTCGCCGATGTTGGACGAGCGTCAAGCATGACAAATGAATGTTATTGCTGCATGCTAAAACAGCAACAGCAAGTAATACTGCGCCGAGCGAGACAGAGCAATGAGCTGTGTACAGTGACAAAGGAAGCAAAAGTCGCGCTGCTCAGATGAGGAATCACACTTGAACAAACAACGAATCAAATATCACAAAAGTAAAAGTTTCGGGGGCAGAAAGTGTCAAAAAATTGTTGAGTGTCATATGATCGAAGCGAAATAAACATCATCGACATTTTTTCAACATCTTTACGATCTACGCATGCGGAAGCGTCAAATTGTCTACGCCTACATTGAGTCCACTTAAAGAAAAGCAATATAGACATGCATCATCACATGATTACGCGTAACTTAAGGGCTCGTTTGCCCTGTCTAATGGTGTCTCCTTACAGGGACCTTTTATACTTTTATACTTATATGAATTTTTACTGTCGACTGTGTGTTGGCTGTCCGGAATTATTATATGACGACGATATATAACGAGTGGTCTTATGTCACAATTCTTACATTTGGACTCCTAGCACCTGACACCATCTTTCGAAGTATTAAACCAAAAACAAGAAATTATTTCTGAACAAAAATCGAAGTCGAAAACACCACAGCAACACATGTTTTAACTTCTCTACGGACCCGATTTTGGTGTCGGCTCACTTTGTGGCTGTTGGCACCCGTATCACGAAGACTCATCTTTCAGTTGTATTCTGGCAACGATGTACATCGGCTTCCTACGTCGCGTTGCTACATACTTTTCAGCATATCAATATTTGTCGGTATCTTTGGAAAGGGAGAGTACGTTCCGCCCCGTATGGAACATACTGCGAAGGTTGAGACAGGGTTTTAAAGGATGGCCTCCTCCAAGCTGGAAGAGCGCCATGGTTTATAAAAATGTATCCGCACGAATTTTGTGTGTACTCTTCTCACTTCAATTTTTACTTTCAGATTCCCTTTGGGTTTTACTATTCAAGACATGGTGGCGACTGTTATTAAGTTATAAGTTAATTTTATTTTTATTTTATTATTATTTTTATTTTTTATTGTTTTTTTTATTGTTTTTTTTATTGTTATTTTTTGTTTTTTATTGTTATTTTTATTTAGATGTAATGAACAAAAGTAACACTTAGGTTCTCATGTCTTACGCAAATTTATAAATTAGGACAGATTAGGTTGAGTTAGGCTGTTATTCCAACAACGCGAAATACGAGTATTCTAAAACCTTTTTTATATTAAGCTGTTGTTCTAAAATTAGGTTTCTGTAAATTCAACTTATGCGGTATAGTTTTTATAGAAGAATTTTTACAATAAAATTGCTACAATAATAAAAAAGTACTGAAATTAAATTAAAATCCGCTGAATTTGATAGTGGCAATAACTCATATTTGTTCTTTCTCGAGTTAATCGGTTTTGGTTTGTGCACAGATTTATAACAAGATTTGCTCCGGTGCGCTTAGCTGCCTCACAAAATAAATGTATTATATAATTCTGTAACTATATAATTTCTGTAACTATGCTACTACATCGGACGCGGAAAGATACACATTCTGTGTAAATTTCAATCGGGCGACTCGAGTTTTAGTGTCTTGTAATACACAGACAAACTTTCATTTTTATATCTTAGATTAACTTCATGTTATATGGTATTTCTTTTGATTAATTCCAAGAAATTATTTTTCTAAATTTCAAGTTTGTCATTCATTTCCTCAGAGCAACCTAATTCGAAAAGGAGATTAAGGAGAAAATATTTGGTTTTAGAAACTATTAAAAACTATAAAGGTATCACCGTTATATTTTAATTTTTTTTATTATTTAGTTAGGATTGGAAAGTGTTCGCTCCTTGGAGACAGAGAAATTTTTATCCGTAGGGATATTTTTATACATTTATTTTTATTTTATTTTTTACACATTTATTAATTTAAATTTGCAATAAATACAAGTACCTAAATAGGGGTAAATTGTAAAGGAATATGCATGTAGCTGATCAATATACTTAAAATTAAATTTGTATTAATATCTTCAACCGATTTGGACATGTCATCGAATAGTGGAGCGATATTTTTTTGTAAATAATTAGCGTGAAAGGAAGCATGTCGTTGTTCTGTGTCGACTGTTGACAGGTTTACTAATTGATCACGACAGGAAATATTTGTTTTTGTATTTTTATTTACAATTTAATTTTATTTATCAGTTTATAATTTATAATCAATAATTTATCAATTTAATATTGAGTTGATTTTTGGTGAGTTCGTGCGTTGATTTTTGGAAAGTTGGTTGGTAGGGAGGGAGAATCCCTCCCTAGAGAATTGAGAGGGGTTGATTAAAAAATGTGCCTTTGACACAATCAAGTTGCTCACGTTATTTAGAAGTGACTTGGCACATACCAGGGGATCCTTATATGAAAGGTATATAAACTAAATGTACCTCATTCTAATACCAAATGCGGAATTCTGGAAATAATAATTCTATACACAAGTATTATGTATTTTATTTATTACACATATACATATTTCTACAATATTGAGTTAAAAATGAAGCAAAAATGTTTCATTTAGGTTGCATTACTTTAAAAATAAAAATACATATGTACTTTATTTTAAGTTCACATCATTATAAATTGACTCACATTAACATGGTCTAAGATTATGTGAAATCTTACAAGTCTTATAAAAGCTTAAAAAAGGTTTGACAATTTCTGACAATTAATTTGAGTTGATGTTCTGATTAACCACGGTAATTAATTTATATTAAGTGTAAGCTTTCTACCATCAAGAAATAAGGAACGGTTCACATGCAAAACCAATAAAAGGGGGGCACCGAAATCCTTCCTAGATATGTTTGAGTGTCACGCCATTAAAATCCAGCATAAACAACTGGGGGCGGAACCAAAAAACACAAACACTAACGCTTGAATCGAACGCAGACATCCAAACAACATTAATTAAGCGTCTGTGTGCAGATAAGGTAACTGATGAGAACCCATTTGGTATCAGCCATTAAAATATTATGATAAATTCTAGCCTTCGTTGAAACGAAGACTTTTTCAGTTATTTAATTAAATCCAGCCAACCACATCGCCTCGCCTCAACAAAATCGAAAATGCAGCATGCAATGCACAGTGAGCAAGTCCCAAGCACGCACACCTCCGCTCTGAGAGTTCCCTAATTTGGTCGACGTCATTGCAGCTTATTAGGGCGAACTTTGAAAAAATAGTTCAGGTGACCAAGTGAGCAGGAGAGCGCAAGATTCTGGTTTCTGCTCCGCCTTCAGTGTCTTCATGCCTGCGACGTGCACAGGCAACGCGACTACTTAAAAAAAAGTCATGACATCTCGCACAGTGCGGAACGGATACGGGTACTTGCTTCAGATTGGCCATTCAAGCATTCAGAAATCAACTCCGCCCGGTTGCGTATGGTTTAGTCGCAGAAACTAAGTGCTTGCAAGAAGGATAGAAAGAGAGGAAAAGAGAGAGAGCAACTAAACGAAAATATCACAAAGGCGATCTCGATCTCACAGACACGGCTGCTCTGAAATGAAATTGTGAATTGTAGATACTTGCCTAGAAATCGTACAGGGCCGCATTGGAGGCGATGAGCGCCCTCGATTTCACAGATTGCTAACATCTCAAAATATTTCTTGTTGCAGTAAATCATTGAAATAACAAGAGACGATCAAGAGACGATATTTTCTTGTAGTAAAAGACAGTAAAACCTCAGCTCGAGCTTAGTCTTAAAAATGTTAGACTTTTTGAACTTTCCTCTCTTTCCCTTGGTTTGTGGTCTTTTTTATTAATATTAACTAGTTATGACCACACGCTCCTTAATTTCGTTTATTTACATTTGTTTCTTGTCACTCTTTTCGTTGTGTTTCGGACCGCAGGCAGAAATGCGCCATTGTCATTAAAGATCGGCAATGATATTTTCTCGTCCGCAACAAGCCACCATGCGCTTGTATTTACCATGGGTATGTGCGTGATGGCGATGAGTGACCAAATATAACCAATACCGGCCGCACAAGCAGACACACACGATCGGCGCGGCACAATTAAGTGATCCCCAAGATAAAGTCAGCACTTCCTTCTGAAGCAAAGGTACCACCAACAACCACGAAGACATCCACGGAAACTACGGCTGGCTGCTGAAGATCAACTCCGTCAGCGTTGCTTATATTGTTGAGCATCGTGCCAGTCGCCTGTAGATCGAGAGACGAATAACAAGTTCGGAGCAAATCGCCGACGCGGTACTTCAAAAGGCGTGCTCTAGTGAAAGAGTATTCGGACAACTTTTCTCATATGAGCCCATCTCAGTTCTGGTTGTTTCTTTGTGCAGGCTGGAATTCGGTACAACAAAATAGCGGATTACTTTGTGAGCGTTGATTACGGTTCAGAATACAACTTGTAGATACTTCCGGCTTTCGGTATTTCTGTGCAATACTATTGAGCTTTCACCTTAAGATCATATGCTCGATCGACCTGACCGATTTTATGTGAAACGTGTAAAGTGATTGTGTGTTCGCATTGCTTGTTCACTAACGTTATTTTAGGAATAAATAGCACAATTTCGATAAATCCAAGTAAACTAATCGAAGGGAATTCGAGAGGCAGAACATCGAAAGCGTTAAATTGTGTGCCAAGAGTAGCTCACAACAAAAAAATAATTTCTTCATTTTGTGTTAATTTAATGTCAGCCCTGAATAAAAAACTGATCACTTTGAATATGCCTTTTCCCTCTTCAAACGGAAATGGATTGAGTCGACTTTTAATCGATAATTTTCGAATGTTTAGTGCCACCTATCGACTAGTTTCTTATAAGTCAATGTAACGTATTGGAATCGCGTTATGCACACCTTTTCTTTAGGTGTATTCCATGGTTTCCTGAAATACATGTAACACTTGAAAGAAGAAATGTTAACGGATGATAATTTAATATTTTACTGTTACTGTGAAAAAAATTAACTACTGTGTAATTTATACTGTTTTTTTAAAAAATTTGTTTCAAACTTTTCATCTTCATCTCTAAAAACCGCATAAATCGAAAATGGATCCAGGTTAGTACTCCAAAGAGCATACCAGAGCGTAACACATATCACATGCACAAAAATACTGATACGAATATAATCCTTCTCTTAATATAAACGACCACGGGGTTTGAAAAATTGAAGCTGTCTTTTAACATTGGTCCTGTTTTTCTTCTTAAAATATATAATTCTACTTATACAATTTATAATAAATAAAAATATAAAATTTGGGAAAAGTAAACCGTTATTTTAAACTACTGTGATAACTTACAAAAACTTATATATAACGAGACGTTCAAGAATTTGCTTTTGACCGAAAGTCATAGATGTTTTTCTCTGAGATAAAAAAGATATCTCTCTAAATACAGTTAGAAATTGCGATATAAACAGAGAAGTTAAAGAAACAACTTCGATATGTATTTATTATAATATAGTAACCGTATAATGGACCACAAAGTTCTTCTTGCGATGGGATGTAACGTTTACCATTATTACCATGTTTTGATTTCTTGGTCCACATCATCGTCAAATAGTGACAACATAGTTAGTTCTTCTGTGAAATACCATATACATATGTTGGCTAAACTTCTGTAAAGCTGTTCTTTTAACCTTTTCGTAAGCCTTCATGGACTTAAAAAGGTCAAATCTTGGCAAGGTACTTTTTCTGACAAAATGCATTGGATCCATCGCTTGACGCAGGATGTTACGATGAACAGGAAGACGTCTAATAGTGCTTCCTTATCCGTGCTACTAATTTTCAATTAAGCACTAACCAGTGACATAAACCGCATGGCACCTGAAAGTCGAATTTAAATATTCTCTCTGTCTCCGCTTAAAAATCGATTTGTAACGGTTTATTAGATGGTATCAAAGTAGTTGGTGCGATGAGTAGATGGTATCGGCTCGGCTCTCTCTTAAATTAATTAAAAAATTTAGAAATGATTTACGTATTACCGTTATTTTTTTAAATCTTTCCGATTTGAAGTCGTGTTTCTGGAAAATGGCCCCTCCCGCTTAAACGGGGGGAAATTTACCCTTCGACCCCTACGATTTTGTTCTTGCGTCACATAACAGTTCCTCCTTACACTGTTTTTGGCTTAATGGGAAATTCTTAAAGGAGCGCTCAATTGCAATTTATGTAACTGCTAAAGTATATTTTATGGGGGCGTAAAGTAACGTAAACGTTACTATTGATGAACAGTTGGTGCCTTTTTGTGGCCGTTGCGGTTTTAGGAAATACATTCCATTAAAACTTGCCAAATATGGCCTAAAAATATGGGCCTTTGTGATGCAACCCGCAAAAATGCGTGCAATGTGGAGGTTTTTTGGGGGAAAGCAAGAAATACGCCGCGAACGTAACTCATTTGGTATTTAGGTAATCATAACTCATTTGACTTCTTATTGTAAGTGTATATTTATTTATTCGATACTAGCTTGCCCGTTGCCAGACTTTGCTGGGTTGCCTAATGTATTCGTAGAAAAAAACCTGGATATTCAGTGAGGGCTTTACCTCTTTTTCGGCGTTCCCAAGTTTTTTTAGACGTATTCCATGTAAAATAAGTTAGTAAGTCCCAACAAAGTATGGTTTTTGCGAAACGTCCAAAATCATTTTCTTGTTGGCATAATTTGAAAAATTTCGTTAATTTTGTTTTCGGTGATGCTTCTGCTCGAATAACTGCACTTTCTTCTGTGAAGTGAACATGTTGTCCATTTTCAAGATGGATAGCTAAATGAGTGACAGCTGGATTTCTTTCGTGAATAGAAAATCAGGGGATTCACCAGACTGCTTCATTACTGCTTATATACCTGCCTATTCGGTAACTCTCAACGTGATTTGTATTAACATTTCGGACTTTTTTGCACAACTTTACAGATATATTTAATAGATTTAACAGAGCTGCAAAATTCTACATTTTTATGTACATACTTTGTAGGTTTTCGATAGAAGCGGACAATAAGGTACAACCCATTTATTATCTATTTTAATACCGTTCTGGTTATTGTTTGAGTGTCTTACAAAGAAATGGCCAACATTTTCAGTAGATCGGCGACGATATAGTGGATATCCATCAATTCCAGTAATAGTATCCGTAATATGTACTTGGGGAAGTGTAAAGTGTCCTTGTATGTCCTTGGGAATTCGTAGTGTTTTACTATAAAATCCATTAAAGATTTTAGTTTTTGTTTGAAAACACGCGCCGTTATGTCATGTCGATCATTAGTTGATTGGCCTAACAATAAATATGTTTTGATTTCCTCCCACTGCGGGTTACATGTAAATGTGATGAATAAGTCAGGTCTTCCGTATGCACGTACGTAGGCCAATGCATCTTGAATATATTCCTGCATATGCCGAGGACTTCCAGTGTATGACGAAGGTAGGATGCACATTTGATCAATTTCATTAGGGTTTACATTTCCATCCACATTATTGTTTATGGCATCGCGAAAATGGATGTACTTTTTAGACCTTCATTTTGCCTGGTTGTATCGAATATATCGGAGACGTTCACTTTCAATTTTAGCGAATATATTGGCAATGAATTGTTCGTTTATGTGTCTGCATTTAATTATGTGATTGTCTATATTGGTCAGAATCATAAGCATGTGTGCATAGAAATCCATGGCGCTAATTTTTTATTCGTTTCTTCACCTGTTGCAGGATTCCCTTGTTTGATGTTTATATGGTAGCCTTGCTCCCCCTCCCCCCCCCCCCCCCCCCAAATGAAAGGATACTGTAGTGCATCGTAAGAACACTAAAGTACATCTACTTTTATAGTGATTTCTATGGTGTTGTTGCGGCATATGATGCGTATATCATGTTGTTCGAATGTATCGCCAACCTTTACTATTCTACTTCTTTCACTTTTGGAGCATTAAAATGCCGCACATGCAATTTATCGGCTTTAACAACGGTCATATAATTATCGTTTTGTAATTGATTGGAAACTTGTCTCAACAATCGGAGGTTATTTTTTTCTTTCAAACAAGTTCCTAAATCGGCTACGATAGCATGTTCCTGTATTACTTGAATGTGACTGTACTTGCAGCGGAAGTTGGACTGCTCCTCTTCATCTCCCATAAAGTAAATTTTTAGAGGAACTAAAGAGCCAATTCTGTGATAGACTTGGACCTGTATCTTGAATGTTGAATTAAATGTCTGTGTCCTTGTCCATCCGTATTACTAATGATATTGCTTATTTTGTTCAATAATAATTTGGACTCCGTGGTGTTGCCATCCATTAGAGTTGTTAGTGGCTCTGGTGGTGGGTTGAATGTAGGTAAACCACTTTGCCTGATGAACAAAAAGTCCCTGCGGCTTAATTTTTTAATTTCAGAGCGTAGCAATGAGTGCATTCTTTATCCATGTCACCAATTAAAATTTTCGAATAATATTTTCGAATATTCAATGTCTGGATCTTATTCGAATGCAATACGATTGATTGTTAATTACCATAAGCGTCCTACAATTCCGAATCTATAACCTTGCCATCTGACTTTTGAATTTTCGATCGCTAGGAACGATGTTCACCGACTGATCTAAACTCAGCTGACAATCTTTTATATTCAGGTTGATTTGATTCATTCATAGTCACATACCGACACATGAAATCCTTTTTATTTCGCTTGAACAGCTCCAAACAGCACTCTGAAAATGGGAATTTAAACCCGTGGTTTTTATTTATTATCTGAGTAACTTTTTGCGAACCAATTAATGGTCGAGGATTATTTTTATTATTCGGCGGAATTTGTAATTTAAAAAAAATTAAATCACTATTTTATAAAAAATAGTTTTTACTCCTTAAAACTACTGTGTATACATAGTATGGGTATAGCATGCAAAGTATTTGGTGTACAGTCAATGAAGCATATATGTAACATAATACATACATAGTATATGTGTATGATGTACTGAACTGAAAAATCCTAAACGTTATAGTATGTACTTACATATGTATAAATCTTCTAGTATAATTTGTTTCATACTTTTAAGCGTCTTTCTGTAAAATATCGTACTTTTATTTTGTTCATAGTATTAACGAGCATTTTAAGTCTTGAACACGTCGCCACGCATTTCATGAATCCATGCAACAGTGCATCTCATTTTAATGGGCTACTCCACAGACGTATGTACGTATATTAGAACATGTACATATGCATGTCTATACATATGAAGGAATATATTTAGTCGTTAAGTCGGGTATTTATGAAGCCCTAAGAGTTTGCTTGCTTTGTTTCACCGATTGATGTATTTGTTGTGAATCTCGGTACCGCATGAGATGTTCAAGCTACCGAAGTAGATGATGATAATGAACGTGATGCGGACGATAGTGGTGACGTCTGGCTACCAGTAGCCGCCGTTAGTCACGCATTTCTGCTTCTTTATAGTGTCCAGCGCCCTTTCGACTCGGATGCCGCCAGTAGCCGCAACCATGCCTCGTGATGTGATATGCTAGCTAAGCCATATGTCAATATTATTGCATCAATGGCAAACACATCATACGTTGTGGGTCTGCGCATATTTATGATGTGTTTCCATCCATTACACCCCGTCTTCCGGTGCGGCCATCATATCCAAGAACACTGCAAATAAAAATGCAGTGACTTTAGCTTTCAGCCAAAACAAACATTATTTAAATAAACATTTCGGTTTCATATTGGTACCTTTTTTGTGGCACCAAATGTATCCACCGAACTTATATTGGAGCTGGAAATGATTACTGATGAATGCTTTTTTAAACGTTATTTTTTTCAAAATTTTTAATTTCTTATTTTATTCAAAACATATTCTTTCTTTATACACACCTCAATTTTTATGCTGCGGCTCGTGATGACAAAAACTTTATTACTAAATTGTATCTAATATCCAATTGCTAATATTTGAACCCCAACTAAGAACCATTTTTCAATTAACTAAAAAAATAATTTTTTTATATTTTCAAACTTGATAATTTCGTAATATGTTTTCGGCGAATAATTATCGAATATTTTTCAACCATATATACATATATTAGTAGATATTTCAGTTGGTACCAGTGTTGCCAGTTCCGGATACATAACTAAATACACAACAATAATTAAGATCCGTAACCTCAGGATAAGGATTTCATAGAATCACACTTCATTGGCATTAAATTCCATCTACTATATTGGATTTTGAGGTTAGCCAACAGGGATAAACAAAAATCGAGATGTTTTGTATTGTAAGCTTATTACTCAGATCAACAAACGAAAATTTTAACACATATATGTACCAGAGAGATGAATATAAAAAATTACAATAAAAAGGAGTGGTTATATGTATATATTTAAGTGTTTCCCAACTGAATTGAGTGCATTAGGTTAGAAAAACTGACAAACTTCTTCCTACGTTAATCCTCAAGAAATTTTAATTTGCTACCGAACTGATTTGTACCACACATAAACATCACGTGACAACCAAGCAACTGAGTCCCCTTGACACAAGTGCTACAATATTAACATCAATCTTATTTGCTACCGACCACAAACAGTCAGTCGGCGGTCTCCAGCGTGATATGACGACTGAAACAAGAAGAAGCAGAAGAAGACATTGACATTGACAAGTGTATCTCAAGTTGGGAATATTTTTAGTTGCAGCGTACTGTTAGATTTTCTTCTGTCATCCATTCTCCTTCCTCTACTTATAAACATAAATTTAATGAGATTCTAATAGATGCCCATCGAAGTATCGGATGGTTTTTGTATGGCACGCGTTCTCACTTCTTGTTTTACGTCCGCCTGAAGACGTTCCTATTCATAATTTATACCTACATAATTGCTCAGCATCTGCTGCGCCTACGAACTCCACTTCGTGTTGAAACATAAAATAAATAATAACCATAACTCTTGCTCAGTACATTGTTTTAAGGGTTAACTAGTCAAATGATGCGTTTGCCCGAATTTCAAAGAGAGCTTGATTTAGATGCTGCTGAGAAGCCTGCCCTGGGATGGAATTGTGAGGTTTGGTGGGTAATTAGGTGCTCTTTGCTATGCTCATGTGGCATTCATGTGTGCACCATTGTTCAGCTTCTCGCTAGATTGTGACCTTTCCCCATGTTTCTAGACCCTTTCCTAAGATTTGTTTCCTTCCAATAGGATCGGTTGCAAGGTAATTGAATTTCCTCCTGAATCCGTAGGTTTCTACTGAAAACAGTGAAAAAAGCCTTCGTGACGTCCAAGTCCCTTGTCTATATATCATCTATTCATATGTTTTCTTGTGTCTGTTTCTTTTATTGGGAATTTTGTTTTTCCCCATACGCTTAATTGATCTTACCTCAAAGTACCTAAGTACATCTTCTTAGTGGGGTTGCTGATTTATGAAGACATTAATAATGTTGACAAGTGATAATGTTGTCGAAGTAGTGTTATGAGCTCTAGAAGTACCATTTCGACCGGCATTTAATTCATCGTTAAGGTTGATATTATAAAATATTAGTATTAATAACAATTCATAAAATGATAGAAACAAATAAAAGTAAATACTGAACTAAAGGATCGAATAAAATTAAATTAGGTCCATGAAATTAAATAAATGCTTCAAAAACAAATTTGGGGTTATGAGGAATGACCATAAATTGCAAACTAAATCGGCATCATTACAATAAAGAAAGGGAACTGAAAGTACATTATTGCAGCACGCCGACGCTATAAGACGGAATTCTAAAGCGTGTTTGAAGAAATTGCCATGGCCATTTTTTTGCATCTCTACTTTACCTCTCCCGTAGAATATGACATAATCCAGAGCACGAAGCAAACATACTCGTTAATGCAAAAAAAGTTACACAATATCCCAAATAGTATTATTTTAAACAGTAAAATAAAAATCATCTGACTATCGATGAATCGTTTTGAAGTCAGTGCTGCTCGCTTATTGGATTTATTTATAAATTTGTTATCATGACCCGTTAAACATTATCGAGACCCTGGAACCTCGGACGTTCACAGAACTTCTTATTATTTTGAACATACTATACACAGCACTGATGCAAAAACAAATGGCAACTCAGACAAATCTGAGAACTCTGTATGCAGATGAGAAAAGTCTCATTACTCACTGATAACAAATGTGTTGATCTCTAGAATAATTCTTTACCGACATTGTAGGATCTATGTTTTCACGTTCAAATATTTTGAATGTTGAATTAATGTCCGACTGTATCTCACGAAAGTTCGTCAACCGCTGCAAATTTGAACATACATACATACATACGTACGAGTATGTATGTATGTACTATAAAACATGTGTAAGTTGAAAGTTTTAGCTACATATTTTTGCAAAATGTTATTACCGCTCAATGAATTATTTTTTATATATGGTGACAAAATATTTAGGTGGTACATAAACTCTCTATTATCAAATTTTAAAAGCTATCAATTTAAAATAGCTTAAAATAAGAAAAAATATGCTTCAAATCTTGAACTTCCTTTAACTTTTTCAGGAAAACATTTCCAGGAACATTAACCAGGTCTGTCAAATATTTGTTCATACATGTACTCCAATGCTAACACTTTTTCATGCTAAATCCATCACTTGCCTGAATTTCGTTTAGAACTTACGCATTCTTAACAGACTAATACTATTAGTTCTTACTAATATTAACAGTATAGATTGAAAATTTACCTGTAGCTCACCGGGGGAGATATTCAGACAACTGCATTAAACTCCCGATCATAATCGAATCTTATCCAGAAAAAGTGTTCACTATCATTAAGAGTTTAAGATGATGCACATTCTAATAGGTATGTACCAGAGTAACAAAAGATTAGATGTTTATATTTCTATTATCAGTATTATGTATATACACTGCCTAATATAAGCGTGCCAGACGTTCCCACTTTCCATTTCAAAACGGGACCTTCAGTTGAACAGATTGAAATGAACTACAAAGACAAAATTTAATATCTGCAACAGCAATAATTAAATATTAATTTATTCTGGAACAAAGCTTAGTTTTAGAAAGAAATTGATTTTTTTAATAGCCACTACGGAAAATGCATGTATTAGTAATATGTGTTAAAAAAATTAAATATATGTATTTAGATCCGACTATTAAAAAGTTTTATATATTTGACAAAAGAAATATGTAATTTCGAAGCCAAAGTATTTTGTGTACATATACGAAAAGTATCGCGAATTTTGAATTGCAATTGCATGTTTTTCATTGATTGATGTTGATGGTCGTCCGGGACGCTCTTTGTCTTCCACGCTTTCTTTACCTTCTTGGAATTGTTTATACCACTTGTAAACATTCCTTTCAGACCTGATCGCCGAATCGAGCTGATCGCCGAAAGCCTTTTGCAATATTCTGCAAACAAAATGTTATGCAACTTCTTTAATAAAACTTCAATAAAATCACACATTATAAAAATGGAAAAATTCAATTTTAATTGATCAGAAAACAAAACGAAACTAACCAAAGAAAACACGTAATGACGTGCTTCTACACAGGTATGAATAACAGTACTGCCAATTCAAATTCAAAATTAGCTTTACTTTTTGAACAGACCTCGTAAATGGTGAGCCATCGGGTAGTTTCTTGTTGAATGCACCAATTCATTTAAAAGTTAAGTTAAATCCTTTCTGCGCTATATGTGTTGTATGTAGTCTAGAAGTGCAAATAACAAAATATAATTTCATTCTATTCTATTCTAAGTCTACAGGCATTTCACATAAAAAAAACATATTATACATACATATAGTATAATATGTATGTTCGCATATATGTACATAAGTATTTACAGTACACATACATATAAGTAAGTACACATATGAGAAAGTGCTTAAGATATGTACCACAGTTTTAAAAGGCAACTATAAAAAGGCTAATTAATATCGTCTTATAATAAATAATTGCTATAAATTCTGGGAAATTGATGCGAACAAACCGACCATTGTTCCTGCTAAACCAAGAAATTCATAATAATAATTCAGAAGTTAGCAGTTCAGAAGCACTCACACACCCACCCACAGAAACGGGAATATCACACACTCGTGTTTGTGTGATTGCGGTATATGCACGCATATATCAGGCACTAGAACGAAATCTAGAATATGCAAAATTCCTGGAAATATTGGCGTTAATTTTGCGTAGAATTGCCAATAAGTTTTGCTGAGACATTCAGAGAGAAACCAAGTCGACTCGAAATTCAAAATACGAGTATGCTTCTTACAAACACATTTCGATTGCCTGCTATACTATTGTATACCTGAAGATTCATACACATACATACTCATATGTACCTACATACATATGTATGTAGATAAATACTCGTGTAAGCCGTTGCGAAGCTCGCTGCAACGAATTGCCAAGAACCTGCTGGCGCTGACATGTCGACTTTGAGTTTTTGAAGGCTCTGATCACATTTGGGTAAAATCACCCAAATGGGTAAAACGTTGTTGTTGCTTCTTTCTATCTTCTTCTGTCTTTTGTATTGTGCGTCTTGCAAATTGGCATATCGACATACAGGCATTTTGCCATAAAAATTGTATAATGGAGCATGTGGTATTTTCACAATTCGCTAAAAACTGTTTCGCAACGAATTTCAATTGTGTTTATGGAATTAATTTTCTGCTCCATAATTTCAATTGTGACTTCCGGTTAGAAAATCGGAAATTAGGAAATTTTCAAGCTTTTAGTAGCAGAAAAATGAAAACTTGTGGAACAGCTTGGGTTTAGGTGGTAAGAAGGGATTTTGATGACCTTTTTTACCGTAAGTTTTGAACGTTATTCTCGAAAATAGCCGCCCCTTTTTTGGGGCGTGTTTAGGATTTGTTTATTTGCGATTGAAGGTCGAAGAAAGTGACAATAAAATCTCAATATTTCCTAAAGCAAATAAGCTATTGCGACATTTTTGAAGATTTTCCATTCAACAGTTTGCCTTTCCCAGAAATGACGCAATAATAAATCCACAGAGAACCAGAAAGGCCGACCAAAAAAGTTTACAGCAAAATTAGCTGTTAATTAGCAAAATTAAAATTCTCCAAGGAACATAAAAACTGGGCAATTGAAGCTTGGTAAATTGTAATAGAGTCTGACCAAGCAAGAATTAAGCGCTTCCAGTCAGATGGAGAGTCTTACCTTTGGCACTGACCCAAGTAATCCCCACAAAAACACCAAGTAAATCAAACTATTAAACACGGCGGCGGCAGCGTAATAGTTTGGGCCTGCTTTGCATGTGGCATTTGTGGCCCTTAATTAGAATAAATGGCATAATGAAAGCAGATCACTATTTGTACATTCTGCAAGGAAACTTAGGTTTTGTCGAATTATACGCCTATCCTGTAGAGGAGATATATTCCAGCAAGATGGTGAATCCAAACACACCGTCAAATCCGTGAAAGAGTGATTGCAGAATTTCAGTATTTAGAGCCGGCACAAAGCCCGGATCTGGCAGAGCATGAACGAGCTCCTAAAAATGTGAAGGAGGTATGAGGCAAAGTGCAAGAAACAATCGAATAGTATTCCATCGCAAACCATACACAATTTTGTGAAAAGTAAGCATCTTTAAGTAAGCAAAGGCTTATGGACGAAGTACTAATAACAAAGTAAATAAATGAGTTTTCTACACAAGTGCAAGGAATGAATGAATAGCTTCAATTCAATTGAGTAACGAACGAACTCACATGAATTACTTTCATTTGAAAATAAAAAAAAAATTTAATTAAAAACCCTTTATTTGAATCGATTCATTATTACAAATTTTATGGACATGTAAGTTTCTACGAAGTGGTGTTTTAATGAACAACCTCGCTTATTGCAATATAACCAGTCGTCCATTGGCTCACAATCGGCTCACAATTGGCTCACAATTGGCTCACCAACCATTGTGATAATGAAATAGGAATTTAGATATCCGAAGATCAGTTTTCCTTACCGCGTGGATGAGATAGGAAGACTTTCTCAGAAAATGTTAACTGAAGACGTGACCTTTTCAGGAGACTGAAATGTACACTACTAAATTCGCCATGTTTCATGTGACTCTACTAATTATAGATAAAACTATTATAATTTGCCTTCTCCGCATCTATCGAAGTACATATTTGTTCTAAAGCAAACAAAAACAACACCAGACCTTGATGACTTGGGTATTTAGTACTTCAAAATTTTAAAACTATTTGTTTGTCAATAAAACAACAACCACAACCAATCGTTTACCGTGTTTCAGAACGTTTAGCAAATATTAATAAAAACATGATTGCGGGCGATGTTAAGGCAATGAAAAGACTGAAAATATGCAACTCGATATTTTAATCTGGAAAATACTTAGAGTTAAGATTCTTGTAAAACAACATTCGGGCGTTTTCAGAATATTCGAAATTTATATTAAAAAAGTAGTGCGATTTTCAAAGTCGGAGAAGCATTTGATTGTTGTTGTGCTCATTCACAGTAGTTCTGCACTTTAATATGTATAGAAACGGATACAAACAGTCTTAAAAATCACCTTGCACTCGGTTTTTTATTTAAGGAATTCTATAAGAACAAAACAAGTAGTGAGTCAGTATTTTGAATTCGAATGTTTTAGTAAAAGTCATGTTAAAGGTTGGAGTTAAGTTCCAGGTTAAAGTAATTCTTTTCCTAATCGAAAACTTACATTTCGAGGTTTTCCAATTATTACTCTGTTTCTATTTCTGTTATGTTGTTAATAAATTATTTTGTGTACTTACCTTTTAAACCTTTTTGAAGCCCTTTCAGCTCTACCCGAAACCTGAATAAGGTGAACAAATATCGGACTACGTTAAGAGTGTAAACAACCGCAGCCAACGAAAGCAAACACGATAAGCCAACCCTTTACTTAACACTGAGAAGAAGTAAAAATTACTCTTGCTACCTGTGCACTTTGTACTCTTTACAAACTCTCCGAGATCACAGCCGATCGAAATACCAGACGGTGGTATGTTTACACCACTAATAAGATCAATATTGATACACGTACGGCATCCAGCAGCCGCACATCTCCACACATCTTCAAATGTTTGTGTCTTGTCTGCCCGCCCCTTTTGAAGATAAACGCAAATAATTTTTCACAAACAGACCTGGCTACTGAATTCACTTGCTTACTTACTTACTTGCTTTGGTTAATTTCATTAAATGAACTTCTTTAAGATTCCGAACTCCTAACTTTTAAGGTAATTACCCATACCCAAGTTTTCGATGGATTAGTAATGCATTGAAATAGTGATTGTGAAAATCTGGTATTGCATATGAAGGCCAGCATGAAGGAAAAACGAATATTGTCTGTATTGTTCCAATTTGATATTACCTACTCTATAGAGATAATATTCGATAATCGGATATTAGTAATAAAACCTTAGATAGTCTGTAGGTATATATGATGCTCGCAGTTAGTCCATTTTAATATGAAAACACGCCCTTTCCAAAAGTCATCATTCACACCGATTAGCACTTTTTCCCACCGTTAATTAGAATTGTTCGAAATTCTATCGCTCGAGCTCGTAAAAAGCCGTATTATTCAGAGAAGTAAAGTAATCGTCACCTGTGCATTATGCGAACTGAGTTTTGTTTAAAACAGATTCAGTTCGCCTGCATAACTAAATTTAATTAACACAATTTTGTTTTAAAATTTCAAGCTTTACAATTTCAAGAAATTGACTCAAGGATTGTTTTTGATATCGAATTTGTTTATAGAATTTGTTTGTTTATATAATTTGTTTATATGTTGTTTTACGAATTTTCGCTTTAAACTGCAAATTTTATTATGATATATGGTTTTATTCATATGTACATATACATACATATGTACGTACATAAATATATTATTACGCTATAAAAATTCTTGTTTTTTTTTGAACTTAAACATAAAACCTTTTTAATTTTGCTTAAACCTTTTCTTATTTGCTCACTTGCCTTCAGTTTGTAAATTTCATCCGCATTCACATAAATATATTTAACCCTCTTGAGACACAGTTGTAGGATTTGTCGTAGTTAATTCTATCTCTGAAGTTTCCATATTGGTGGGTGTTGGCTGCCCTTCTGGATTTTTCATGTTTTTAGTTTGTGTTGTTGAGCTCTCGACCGTTTGGATGTTTACAGTCTTGTTATTGTATAGCATCGAAGTTGGTTTTGCTGGCGGAGGTGTGCTGGAAGTCGCACTTCCACTTTGCTGTACAACGATGGTACAATTTCTACATATCACTGCCGGAAAAAGTTAGAATTATAATTGCTCTCTCCAATTACTTGAAATTGTTTTTCCAATGTAGTGCATTTTACTGATTTGACAAACATATTTAAACTATACCAAATTCAAAATAACTTGTGTACTGACTTAAACTGAACCAAGGCAATTATTCAATTCAAGAATACTCACGATAACTTTCCTCAGATTCGCTCATATCGACATCGTCGTCGTCTTCATTCAAAATTGAGTAGAACCAATCATAAATATTCAAAATCTATTATATTAAATAAAAGCAAAGAAATAACAAAACTACGCTCCCATAAGCACTCCGTACCGTGAAATAGTCAGCACTTTCCGCATCTGTTTGCAAATTGTACTGAACGGGTTTGGATATAACTTTTTTATTTCCTGCCGATAACACAATAACAAGAATTGCCACATATCGTGAAGCTGCAAACATTTTCGTAGACTATAGATTTTTTATTTAATTCCTGTGCACCCAACCGTCCTGACGTCTTGACTTCTCACTTGAGTATGCACCCAAACTGTAGAGTTAGCGCATTTAAATAGCCTTTCAATAGTTTAATATTTAAGCAGTTAAATATTAAGAGTTAAGTCGATTTTCAAAAATGTAAACCATTTATAGCTTTGCATAGATGCCTGAATATATTACTTTTATGCCATTTTTAAATAGGTAAATCATAGGCATTTCAAAATAAATTTTATCACTTTTTTGTTTGTTTGAAGTTTACAAGGTTGCAGTTTATTTTAAACTGAATATTTGACTCAGTATTTAGCTTAGAAAATATCTACATTTTCGATCGGCATCTTATGTTTGCCAACAAAGGAATAAGGATATAGCAAACGTTCAATAAGTTCATCGAAAATTGACGTGATCCAAATTTTGAAATTATTTAACCTCACAGACCTAAAATCTGAAGAATTTCCTTATAAAGGCTCTGGGTTCTAACACTTGCCAATCTTCGAACGTGGGTTTACGTTCATAATGTTCGACCAGGCCGATGATAATACTCTTTCCGATTAGAATTTATTTAAAACTTAAATACTAGAAGTAGAATTTAGCCTACGAGCTAAAGGAGACGCTTTCGCTTGCTCAGTACTGGACTGCAATTTTAAGAATTGTTGAATAATGCTAACCATTATTTATGCATGCTTCAAACACGACAGAATCACGTTTGTTGCTTGACGTTAACACGATGACGTATAGCACTAAAACGAGCCGGAAAACAATTACAATCAATGCAGTTATGAGTTTTGAAACTTTAATTCATATTCCCGAGAGCTTTCCAAGCTCTCTAGTTCAAATCTTAGAATATACGCCAATGTCACAACTTCCGTAATTTTTGTAAGCTGCCATTTACACTTGTTGTAGCAAGCATTTGTAAGAACTTCAGTGTGCGAAAAACCAGAGTTATACGTGATTGAGTGATGGCTAGAAATAAGAACCAAACCGAACAAATAAATGTATTAATTAGCTCTGAACGGGGGACAAATGAAAGAGCGAGTGAACGACGGTGGCACCATGATAGCGTCTGAGTACCACGCACGTACCAGTGCAGTTTAGACACTAGAAAAGCTGCATGAATGAAATGAGGTCGATACACTTAGAAAAATTATTTTGTTGTGGGATATCACGGTCTTGTGGTAGTGTTGGCAGGAGCCAACAGCCTGGCTGTAGTCGTTTCTGGTATTGTTATGAAATTTAATAACGTTCGCCTAGTGACCAGATGTTCAGTCAGCGAACTATTTAAATAGGAAAGCAATAGCGTACAGAAAATGTAAATCAGTTGCAAATACATGGTACATACAAATAACTATAGCTTGCGGCGACCCGGACCAAAAGACGCGACGGTCAGTTACTTTGGAACAACTTCGGTTTACGGAGTAAGAAGGATTTTGATGAAATTTTTTTACCGTTACTTTTGACCGTTATTCCGGGAATAGCCACACCTTTTTGGAGGCGTGGCCGCCGATAGAATATGAAAACATTTACACACATAGAAATATATATATTTTAAATATATGTACATATATAGTATATGTTTTTATATATTTTATTAAATATTTACATATATTTTTATGTTTTATATTTATAGGAATAATATATAGTACATGGGTGTAGGGTACACGTATCAAAACTTCTATCTAATCTAACTTTATACGCGGAAGGAAATAAAAACTGATATAATATGAAGACTCTTGAAAATAAGATCCGCAGAATTTCGCACGTTTCGCATTCAAAGTACATATGTGCATCTTTATTATGATGCAATCACCGCCTGTAGTTGCCACACAAGCATACATCCCGAATTCTCAGAAGCAAGCAATGAATTTGTAAAGAGTTTTTCTCTCCAGCTATGCACAGCGGCTCCAGGGTCCAGTTTGGATGGGATCTCGTAACCCCCGTTTTGTCTAATCAATGCCGAATTTCGCACGATCGATTGTTGTGCCAATTAATTTACTGATTACCTTTTTTTGGTAATTGCTCGGTCGATGTGTCTACAACTTCTGAGAATCTGAAATCTGTAATTGTCATTTACAAGTACAATTTTACAATTGTATATTGCAATTTCGTGAAATAGGGCACTGGTCTTAAGAAGAAAAATAAAAAAGCCAAATAAAAAACGCCACAGCCCGATGAGCCACTCAGTAAGTGAGTGGGCGATATAAATTAGAAGCAAAATGTATAGGCAGGTAGAACCCAAAACAGCCCTAGATAGACGGAGTCTACCAAAGGGGAGCCTGTTTCTATAGGGCAGGCTATAATCTAAATATAATCCTATATCTATACCTATATCTATATAATCCATATGTATACCTTTCGCTTTTCCTGATGGAGTTTGACATACGCTGTTTTTCTAGTTCCTTAAGTTATTCTTTCTTAACAACCAGCTATGAATCACACTGCGTGTGCAACAAGAAGGAAAAAATTTAACACTTATTGTATTTTTATTATTTACTAGACGCAATTACCCGGCATTGCACGGCTATTTTTTATTTCGTATTCGTCTTTAATTGTTCCTATTTTTTAAAAAAAGTGGCGGAGTAGCATAACATACACAAAACTCGTGTTCGCCTAGACCACGAATGTAACGTACCTTTTCAATTTCGAATTCTTTCCAATTACAAATTATTAATTATTAATTATTTAATTCTGCACACAATTTTAGAGAAAGTTTATTATAACAATCTGCGTCTAGGCACTAAATTAACGTTTCTTATTGACGTCTGAACAATAACATATAGATGTGGGCGTGGTAGTTATTTAATCATGTCTACATTTAACGCGGCACCTCATACTGACAAAGTGCTTTCGCGCTTCAGCGACCGAATTCGGCAAAATGCCGAAATTAATTTCTAGATATTTGTAAAAGAACCTGAGGTGCGGGCGGATAGGTCATATGGCAAATAATGACTGTCCAGCAAGGTATTAGAAATGCAATAAATGCAGTTTTCTTGGGCACTTTACAGGTAAATCTAAAACAAAACGATCTAAATGGGGTTATGTTAACTATTATCACAGAATAAACAGTTTATTCTGTGCTTATATATAGGTGATCTAAAAGTAAGGATGGTTATAGACTCGCTCTTAAATATCGCGGTTTAAACTGCTGTGAGTAGACGTCTGGGACGAGTTCCAGGAAAATGCGTTGGTGTTATGGAATGTACGAAAAGAGTCACAAAACCAGGTGAGAGCGTATGCAGCAAATATCTTCTTCAAATTGTGTGTATTTTCGAGTCCACAATTCATGATAGAAAAGACAAGGAATAGGTGCGACATTTTACGTGAAAATTGGCTGGGTTTAGATATAAATTTAACAACCGTTACGACGTATTCCATCGTCACTTAAAGAGAAAGTCGAAAGGAAAATTATTGAAGCTCGTTAAGCTCGATATTATTGAACCAGTATGTGAACCAAGTGCCTGCATCTCGCCAATAGTCTTCCTCGGTAGTCGCCGGTTGAGCCATGAACTGCCGGTAACGGGAATTGGTGCTAATCCGGAAAAGGTCATGGCTATTGTGATTCAGATTCAGATTTCCTGAACATAAAAAAGAGACGAGCAACGTCAAGAATTAAGCAACGTATTTGGTTATTAAGTATGAAATGTCCGACTTTCATAAGAACTGAGTTTGAGAATTGATATCTCTGACATCAAAAATGCATCTTGTTTGATAATCGAAAACGTTCGGCAAAATGGTTGGATAAAAAAGAGGTTCCGAAACAGAGCCCTAAGCAAACATTCAACAGAAAAAGCTTATGGAGTCTGTTTGATGGTCTAGCGCCGGAGTTATCCATTACAGCTCTATGAGACCTGGTCAATCCATAACAGCAGATGTCTGTACTACTCCCCGTAGTACCACCATCGGAACTTATGTTTAACAGAAGCATTCGTGAAAAGTTAGTTCAGGATGTTGAGGAAAATATCCTAGATGCAGCGGTCCGAGATTTAGATACAATGATTAAACAAAAAAGGAAAGGAAAGGGGAGATAGGGTTCGTGGGGAAAAGGTGGATAGGGTGTTACTTTATAACAGTGAGCCGAGAAACAAGCTAACACCAACTATTCTCTTAACCGAATTCAAGGTAATTAATCGGGACTGGAATGAAGGGTTGATACAAGGAGAGGGGAAAGCGTTCTGACGGAATGTGAGTCATGTTAAGAAAATGGCACCAAGAACTACTGTTCAGCAGAATCCAGCAAAAGATAGTGGAACTTCAAAAGACCTTACTTCAAGATCACCTTTGACCTGCTACATCGCATTCTAGAAAGAGCGCAGAAACAACTGCTCAACTATGGCATTGACTGAAAGAGCAAAACGAGTGTGATTGACATTGATCGAATTATTATGTTATTATACTTTTGTAAGCGGACGAATAAAGTTCACGCACTGGAAGAACTACTGGAGTTTTACTTAATTTAATGGTATTTAGAACAGGTGTTGAATTCGAAAACATACTTTCTTATTCCTTGTATACACCATATAAGAGATCTCTGTGCAAAATTTTATGTTTCTACACTCTTTGGTTTAGACTGGGCGTTCATGGGAAGTTAGGCCTTTCATTTTTATGTATAATGATTTCAAAGGTTTCTGGTTGGTTTTCTGTTTGTCAATTCCATTTTTAGTAAGCAGGCGAAAGACGGACGTCTTTGCATATATGTTTCAAGGGTGGCAAAGGAGCGGCTTGGGGCGATTTTTTGTGGGTCTCTGTAAATTTAGCACAGTTTACCAAAAACAAGCCTTAATTTTAAACATCCCGAATTCTACCGAATTTGAATCAAGGTGGGTCTTGATATTTTCAAACGTGCACTACGCGTAGTCTTCGTAGGCATGCTATGCGTAGTTCGTAACGACTTTTTGTAATTACAAGGCAATAATTTCCTTGTTCTTCGTACTTAGAGATTTGCTAAATAGTTAAACATTTCAATTGACGAAATTATTAATTTTTCTTTTTATATCTTTCAGAAAATCAATGTCCACAGTATGGCGAAGTGAATCAGCTAGGCGGCGTGTTTGTGAATGGACGTCCGTTGCCAAATGCAACACGCATGCGCATCGTCGAGCTGGCCCGCCTCGGTATACGTCCGTGCGACATATCGCGTCAGCTGCGCGTCAGTCATGGCTGTGTTTCCAAAATACTTGCCCGCTATCATGAAACCGGCTCAATATTGCCTGGAGCTATTGGAGGTTCCAAGCCAAGGGTAACAACACCCAAGGTAGTGAACTATATACGTGAGCTGAAGCAACGCGATCCAGGAATTTTTGCCTGGGAAATCCGCGATCGACTACTCAGCGAGGGTATCTGTGATAAAACCAACGTGCCCAGCGTAAGCTCCATCTCCCGCATTCTACGCAACAAGCTTGTCTCAGTTGGTCATCACCATCATGTCTCTGCAGGAAGCGCTGTTAATAGTAACAGCACATCGCCTCATCATCACCATCATCATCATCCCCCTCATCATAACCTACATCAACAACACGTTCATCATTCGGTGTCTGTGGCAGCTGCAGCCGTAAATGCCGCCCATCACACACATGCGGCAGCAGCGGCCGCGCATGGACAACACCCACACCTCTACAATTCAATCTATCATCAGCCATATAGTGCTTACACCATGAAGTCAGGAAGCGGAAGCAGCCCCTCTCCACCACAAACGAACCAGACGCAGCATCAACTGCGCACCGCAGCGGCAGCTGCTGCGGCGGCTCACTGCTGGCCCTCTTCTCACTCGGTCTCTGACATACTAGCGCATCACCAGGCCGTAGCTCTGCGTGCCAGCTGCCAGGTGGGAACAGGTGTTGGCCCATTGCCTTCAACGTTGTCCATGACGGCACCACCATCAGGTACTGGTTCGCAATTCGACTGCGACACCACGACAACGGTGGCTGTAGCCGCAGCCCAGCAGCCCTACAACTACTATATGTATTTCCAAAATGGCGGCATGCACCATCACCACGGCAGTAGCATGATGGCTACCGGTGGAACGGGCTTATGAGATAACGTACTGCACTTCTGAAGAAACATTGTAATATTACTTTAGTGTAGGGATATGTAATTTTAGATATTAGCAAACGTAAATAAATTCTGTATTGTAACTTAACATAACATTTCATAATATTGCAGTACATGGCTAATTACTCGACCTTAATGGTGTTCGGTTGTCTTATATTCGTCTGCATAATTAAAAATGCCAGCCTTTATATCCTCAACCCCTTAATGTATTTTCTTCAGTTGAAGTCTATTAACATTTTGTAAATTAATAAATGACGCACGATGAAAATAGTTTTAAGT
Source organism: Myopa tessellatipennis (assembly GCA_943737955.2). NCBI lineage: Eukaryota > Metazoa > Arthropoda > Insecta > Diptera > Conopidae > Myopa > Myopa tessellatipennis. The sequence goes on along the minus strand of OX031314.1, from coordinate 59,063,754 downwards.
AATAATTTATTTATATATTAATGCATACAAAAGTATACAAAGTTGTCGTACACTTAGGTATATATTCGTGTTTTTAAATATTACTCTCATCCCATATGGAATTTTTTGTCATTATTGCAATTATTTTATGTAGATCATTTATTTGAACAGATCCCAAATTTGAATAGATCCCAAAATATACCTGATTTCGAGATTTTAGTACAGACATCGTTCAAACTTCCCAATATTTTAGTATTTTAATTTGTAGTTATTTTATTTCTAAAAAGATTGATCCTATGATCTCTGATATTATGGAGAATAAAAATAATAAATGTTGATATCAAAATCAAAAGATTATAATTCAGTTATGCTTCTCAATAGTACCAAAATACAGTATGACTTTTTATTAAGCACTCATACGAAGAAGTAATATTTTGTATATTTTATCACAAGATTTTTGATGATGCTTTTATACATTATGGTGTACATTATGAATAATTTGAAGAAGTTGTTTTTTGTATTCCTAGTTTCTAGTTACACATTTTACTTTTTTTAAATGCGCTTATAATATATGTAACTGCATCATCAGTCATCACGTTTTTTTCTTAAAAACGTCTTCCTCTTATTACAAAGATAAGAAGTGCTTTTACACATTGACATCGGCAGCACCTACCAAGCCGGACCAGTCCACCGATAGTGTGGCACTCCCTCATTTGATGGAAGGCACTAAAGCCTTTCTCCTTACTTGCGACAGCCAAAGCAGACCAAAACAAGTAGGTTTTTGTCGTGCCCACGTCCTCAGTTAATGTGAGCGGCAAAACGAGTCACATCCTCTAGGCACCAGCCCTACGCCAGACAGCATTCCTGTGCATGCGTCGTTTCGTCAGCGCAGCCGTCCTCTTAATAAATAAGTCTAACTGCAGCATCCCGAGTATCGCCTCTAGAGCGAAAGTCTATGCATGCCAAATGTTGTACTCTGTCCAATTCGGTTTTTATCGCTACTTGGACTGCTTTATGCAACCAGAGCCATGTCAAGCAGGGTCTAACCATAGCAGTATAAATCGAAACTTACTCACTTCTCTGCACTGAAAAATTGCCTCTTAATCCTCTCTTATAAATGCTCCCTCCAGGTAAGTTTACTATCTAGGATTACTCCTAGGTACTTTAACCTCCGGGAGTTGTTGATCTCCCATCCCAAAATCCTTAGAGGAACCATACTCAGATTCCCCTCTTCCCGACAGAGCGCACCATGCGTTATATCCCGCATCTGCATAGCCAATTGTATGAATGCACCTTGAGTATAGTAGTTGAAGCAAGAAGTCCACGGTTATGATTCAAAGATGGGCGAATCTTTCCCTGGGGGCATCCCCTAGTCACAATCGGCTTCTGCAGTTTACCTATATCAGAGATATCCTGTTCTCAGAGATTCCTTCTTCTCTTCCTCTTGCTTAGGATCTTCGTCAACCGTCTTTTCTTTTTGCATCTTTGCGCCTTATGTGCCGATTAAAGGCCGCTTCCCTTTTCATGGATTCCAGTTCCACGTTCCACTAGGGAACAGGGTTTTCTTTGTCTACTTTAATATGAGATCACGTCTTTTCAGGCAGAGATCATGGCCGAGTTTAACCTCTTCACCTCGATGTCCACTTCTACTGTATTCCTAGGTATTCTATCGAACCTAGTCGAAAGACCTTTTTTGAGAACGTGTAACGAGGCATGGAAGTAACCTGTGAGGACAAAATTTGATTTCCAAACATGTAGCTTCAATACTATTAATACCAATTTAACAGATTTCTTCAGTTAATTTGGTTTCTCTAAATATCTTCTTCTCTTACTGGTTAATACTTCAATATGCAATGTTAATGTGTGTAATATGTTCAGAATAATTTCCAAGCCCCACTGTTATTTGAGTACAATCACTAACTACATAAAATAGAGACCACTAACACTCCCTTTTTTTCTGGTCCCCAAATCTGTCTGTATGTAATAAAAATATGTTCCTACTCCTTTCCTCAGCTTATAAGATCTAGATTGTGCTTGTTATTCGCGTTCGTCATTGTATATTTGTATTTAGTGTCTGCGTACCTTATTTTGCATGGTGTGCACGGCCCATGTTAATTGTCATAAAAAAATAAGCAACAAAGACGTTTGCGGCAGTTTTCACAGTCCTAATACACTATTTAAGAAACCTATATTAAAATATATATCATTTATATTATAATGCATGTGTTTTCATATATGTATGTACATATGTAAATAAATATATACATATGAATTACCTTAAAAATGCCTTAACTGTTTCCGTTTAAAGGATGCAAGCGGCCCTTAACAAAGTAAAGTATGTAAGTTAAATTTTGTGTCTAATCTTAATATACTAGTGGCAGCACTCGTTGTCGTAGATGTTTTGCTTAATCCAGCCAAAGCAGAAATAACCAACACCTAAGCCCAGTATAACGGCTAAAAATATCCAGTAATTGAAAGTCATGACGACTAACATCAGCAGATACGAAATTACGACCTGTATGATGCTGAGCAAAGTCTGCAGCAGATGTGGCCCCGCTGTTATGCTGTGCAAGTAGGACTCATCCTTGGGACCGGCTCTATTTCTTTCTTTCGCATTCTTCTCCGACGTCATTCGTTTTAGCAAGTATTCACGGAGTGCTTTTAAAGCCTCATATGAAAAGGACATCACAAACAAGGCCAGACATGAGAACACAAACTCAGTCACTGTGCTGGCTACCCAGGTCTTCCATAGAATGCGTTCGCAATGACCACCATGGAACTACAATTGGATTAATAATTATTATAATTCCTAAATTAAAAAACATACAAATAAAAACAAATTACTGAGTACAACACATTACTGTTGTAAATGTCAACGAGGAGTTGAGTTTTACATCGATCGAAGAAAGTCTGAAAGACTTTTCAATTGCCATGCATTTTAAGCATTTTAAGTTTATAACTGTTATAAACTTCATCCGTTTTAGATTTGGATTTCAGATTATTGTAATTGAAATCTACCCACATTATTAAAAAGTGAATATGGTACTAGTTAATTGTAAACACCAATACAAATTTATTTCAATATCACTATGAATTAAACATTTTTATTAAACATCGGATATCACCGTTAGTTTTTGAGTTATTACAACAAAATTGTGCCCACTTTTAGTTTACTCAAAAAATTCAACATGGGTTTAATTACTATCTATACAAACTTTTTGGAAAAGTCGGGCACACCATAACTCCGATGTTTTTGTTGTTGGAACTCCAACAACATCAGTTGGTTTCCGAGTTATGGCCCTTTAATGTTTGAAAATATCCTATATCTCATAAGCTCTAGAAGGTAACTACATGTCATTGGTTTTCTTGGAAAGGTATTCGAACTGTCTTTTACCCATGTAGAATAAAATGTTATTAAAAACCGTTTACTCTTGAAGAAAATGAATTTTTAGATTTTTAGTAACATTTTTTGCATTCATTAAATTCTTTTTAACCAAAATTTTTAATTCACCTATGTATATATTTATTACAACATTAAAAAATAGAATGTCTGCCCTTTAATACAGGTACAAATGGGCAGAATCGGTGGAGGAATTTAGGAGAAATTCATTTTAAATCTCCAGTTCCATCAACAAAGATAATAAAAAATCGGAGCTATGCCCGACTTGTGCCAACTCTTTGAACAAAACTGTATATAGCATTTTATGGTCCAGCAAATTGTTGTTCCAAAACTGGGCGTAGTTCGCCCACTTCAAGGTGTGGGGTACTTAAGATTCGGCCAGGCAGAATATAGCACTCTTTCTCGTTTTTACTTCAAGTTAATTTATAAATGAATTTTTATGGAAAATTTATTGGAGCATTATTTTAGATGAAAGATTCACATTTTAAGGACTAAAAAGTACAAAATAAAATATATTAAAAAAACTTAAAATAAATGAAGTGCACTAAAAAGCATGAAATAATTTTCTCTTTCTCAGAGATTTTATATTTACGGCGATAAATTTACATCTTTTCAAGTGCATTAATAAAAGTTTGGGCATGAGTTAGAGTTAGACAATGTGAGATGGCCTTGGTTTTTGAAAATGACTACCTTGTAATCGACAAATTATAAACATTTTTAGAACAAATCGACATTATATGTACAATATGGAACTTCGCGAATTAAATAATACAACAGATAACACAAGGTTTATTATAAAATTAACGTAATAATAATATGGCAATAATAATCATAACAATTCGCATGCCGGATTACAGGAGCGCCAGTCCGCCTGTAATTGCGAATCACTAAACTGAGCTGGCTGTCATTAGAATAATTAAAATTTATACAAGTTGCAGTTACACAAATGTGAGTATAGTTATGGAGCCCAAACTTTTATTAATGCACTTGAAAAGCTGTAAATTTATCGCTGTAAATATAAAATCGCTGAGAAAGAAAAAATTATTTTATGCTTTTTAGTGCATTTTATTTATAAAGGTTATTTATTTTAAAAGATTTTTTAATATATTTTTCAGTTTAAAATTATAATTCAGTTAGAACCAGTGAAGAGTTCTGAGTTTTGCTTTGAGATTAGCTAGTTATTATATTACCATGTAGAAACACTTGACTATTACTTGAGACAGGAACTTAAATTTTAATCTAACATTATCAACGTCCTTTTTGGATACGGTTTCTTAACTTACCGTCATGATCATTGGACATTGGACTACTGAAAAACCACTATTGCTAATGTTAAAGTGATCGTGTTCCTGACCCCGATTCATGGTTACTTCTTATTAAAGTAATTCTTACTTCTTTTACTTACAGAATGTACAGAACTTTATGAAAGCTAGCCTGTTACTGAAATTCGATCTACTGTAGGTTTGTCTATTTAAAAGAAAACAGATAGCAAATGCGAGTAATAATACTGGAGTTAAGAGAATTCGTTATCTTACTTGTGTCGACACCAAAGCTTACCAGCGACAAAGAATATTTGGTGTAAAAAAAAGAGGTGGAAATTAAAATAACAGACCCACTTGAAGCAAGAAAGCCTTCTTATGTGGCTTCTCTAGAACTCAAGTGTAAAATTAAATTGCCAGAAATGCCAGGTCATAAGAGGATCTACATTTTTGAAATATGCGAAAAAATTCTTAGATTTGTATTTGTAATTGCACACCTTTTTAGAATATATAATAACAAGGCTTATTAAGCGTCTTAGGTGATGAATTGATTTAAAAATATTGTGACGAAAAACACACAATATAGGAAGAATAATGACTGCTTGTAGTGTTCTCTAGTTGAACAACGTTCGAATTGTATTTCAGCGTTTTTTCTCAGATCGACTGAGTATATATTCTCTAAATGTCTTTTCATGAGTGTCTATAGTACACCTCGGCTAAGCTTTAGCGCCGTGTGCAAACACAGCGAGGTGTCGTGGGGATTTCGGGGTGCGCGTGGTGTGTTGGCCAAATTGAGAGAGTGGAACCAAAGACAATATAATACTTATTATATTGTCTTTGGTGGAACAATAACTATGGATTATTTTATTAGATAACTATGTATGTTAAAATTTTACAATTGTTTGAAGTTTATCGAGTTTTATTGAACTAGTGAAAGGTGTTGTTGCTCCCTATAAACACTTGCATTCCTCTCTACCGAATACTACTCTAAGTGATATTGACCTCTAGTATTAGTACAAGACGTTAAGGGCCGTTCTCACAATCCCCGGTTAAATTAACCAGTAGATAGCCAACCAGTAGACAGCCTTATTAGAACTTATCTAATACTAGGGTTACACCGCAGATTAATTTCCAAGATCCATTATCAAGATTGAGATACATATATAATCTCGTTAATTAAATTTAGATTAGATAATTTGTAGCACTTTTTAGAATTGGAGTAATTATTAGAATTAAATTAATAATATATTAAATATAAAATAGTATTAAATATAAAGAAATGAAAATTGAATATAAAGCAAAAATAAGAGAATCGTCTATTTTGCCGATTAATTTTTAATTTTTATGACGTTTGTGTCCTTTTTAACTCATTTCGTATTTACCAATTACACTAGTTAACCAAATTGAACTGCGTAAATCAAGCCTTTACATATGATCGCATTACACAGAAATTTATTTTGACAGATTAAAAGTAAAAGTGAGTTTTAAATTTCTTAAAACCTAAAATTGAATATTTACTTTGACTTATCCGTGTTTTTTTTTATTTGGCCAGTTTCTCTCGTGAAATTTATGTTTTTAAATAAATTTGCAAAGTGCACAATCCCCTTTATTACATAGTATACTGCATTTGTCAAAAGATACATACCTTACAAAAGCTGTCGTGAACTAGTTCGTTCATATAGTTCACTCTGTCATATAGTTCAGTAGTTCGTTCGCTCATTTAGTTCAGTACTTTACTCGGTTAATTGGCAAAATTATATTTAATTTTGATATTAATGTCTAATACTGAACACATGATTAAATTATATATTGTTAAATTTTTAGTAACATTTATTCTATTCATTAATACTTTTTTAAAGGGACATAAATCGGAAACAAGACGAGAGCTCCGCTAACTCATATTATTGTTGTGGTTCCATAAACAATAAACAAACAACAACAAAAATAACTACAAAATCGGAGTTATGTCGTTGTACCTGAAATGTGCCAAGATGTCAAATAAAAGTTTCGTATGGAAACATCCTCTGAAATCGATCTAACCAACCGAAACATACAGAAAAACTAACGGGCAGCTGACCTGAAACGAACTAACGAACCGCTGAACTAAAAGAACGAGGTAACTAGAAGACCGAGTGAACTAGAAGAGCGACTGAACTAAAAGACCGAGTGAACTAAAAAAGCGACTGAACTAAAAGACCGAGTGAACTAAAAGAGCGACTGAACTAAAAGACCGAGTGAATTAAAAGAACTAAGAACTGTGAACTAGATCTCATAGTTCACGCAAGTGATTCGTTCAATAGAACTAGTTCGTTCACGAACTACCCAACTCTAATTTGGTACCGTGTGTTGTGACCCTAGTGCTTTTTCAATAAACCTATGACGTACATACGCAGGACAAGACCACTATATTTTGTTTAAATGCGTAAATTTGTTTATCAATCACAACGTTGACGTATGTACATATATTGGAATGGATATGATTGTTGGAGATAAATTACAAAGCTCTGAAATTATCCAAATGTACTAAATGTATATAACTTTGCTCGATGTATTTTTAAATATGATTCGTTTTAAGGAAATGATTAAATATATACTTATAAATATACTTAAATACACATTCGTGTATTAACTGCGACAGGCTAAAATAGTCTGCAACTACTAGGACCAAGTAAATTCTACTAAATCACCACCACAGAATAGGCTACAATTTTTTAATAACAGTGATATTTTTAGCAAATATGTGAGTAACTAGTGTTTTTGATATATTATTTTAATACAAAATATTTCTCTCATAGGTTGTGCGTGCGTACGCTGTGCTCTCGTTCCTATCAACAATTTCAATTAATTCCTTATAGCTTCAGTCTTGGATACAGACCACTTCGCATGCCATGGTCAACTCATAAATTTTTATATGCTATACAACAAAAGTATCACATGATCCACTTCAGACTGTTATCGAGGGAATTAAAAGCACGTGAACACATTATGAACTGCAGAACATATCATAATATAGACAAAAGAAAACATGACAAAACCCATCAAGAAATACAACCAACGCAGGAACTTCTCAAGCAAATATCTCCATATATACGACTCATGCGTCTGCACAGGCCGATTGGTAATTCTAGCATTGGGTCTGGGAGAATGGGTTTTCTTAGTAAGATTCAACTAGTTTTCTTAGTCTGAAAATTAATTTATTTAAACCAAATATGCTCCATTGTTATCTAAAACGTTTCGCCATTTTTCGGGTAGAGCCATGATGCCATCAGTTAAGAACTTGTGTGTTTTCTGGTTGAAAAACTGAATCAAGTGGCTTTCACTGGGTTATTTTGAAAGCAGCTTTCATTCAGAGACTTCTGCAGAGATCGGAACAAGTGGTAGTCTGAGGATCATCAAACTTCCTAATTAAACTCTCACACTTTTTGACGGATCATCAAAGAAGTGTGTGATCGAGCGTTGTCATGGTGGAAGACAACACCTTTCCTATTAGTCAATTCCGTCCGTTTTCTTTCAATTGCCTGGCGTAATCTCTCTAGTAGTTCACAATAGAGTTGGGAATCAATTGTTCGACCAAGTGCTAGTATCTCATGGTGAACGATTCATCATCACCTTTTTCAACTTCAATCCTGGTTTTGCGAATGTTTGTGACCGCTCTCCATTCCTTGCCCACGATTTTTGGCGCTTCCGATTATCACACATACCCCAGTTTTAATCACCGGTTATGACACGCTTTTAAAAAAGCTCAATTTCATTGCTTTTCAGCAGGGCATCGCAGATGTTAATTCTGTCTATCATGTTTTTCTCGCTCAACTCATGAGAAATCCATATATCAATCTTCTTTTGGTAGCCCGTCTTCTGTAGATGGTTTAAAAGAGTTGTCGTCAATGCCTAGCTCCATACCTATATAGACACTGCCGATATGCTTATCTTGCTGGACTTTTTCAAGAATTTCATCAGCTTTTCCAGTGATTGGACGACCAGATCGTGACTCATCTTTCACATTAAAATCACCAGAACGAAAGCGCGTGAACTCTTCATTATTTTTCTGCATTTTGAAACGTTAACAACTTTCCAACCACTGCATCAATTTCGTTGTTTACACACGTTGTAAAAACGCCACAAACGTTTTCCCAGACCCAATATATGGGCTCGTAGTTATTCAGGTTTATAACTGCATTTATAGGTATTTCCTTGCTTTACTGGCCTAGCGCTTGGAGCATAGCTCTCAGCGCGGATGCTGGCTGTTGGCCGGACTTTACAATGCTTAGCTTATTTGGCGCAGGCGCGATTATAATGCGAAGCGCTGGATGCACAATCAATGATCTCTGGGATAAAGACATCGATGCCAGGGTTGAACGTACACGGACGAGGCCATTGGTAATTTTTTTAACTCAGTATTCAAGAAATTTAAGATAGTTTAAGTATAAGAATACTGTTTTTTTAAGGCCAGCGGTGCTGTCTCGCAGTTGGATGCAATCGTTTTTCTTTCGGCACAATTGAGTTTGGGTCTACTAATTCTAATTCAACTGAATTTAGAATCGATACTATTAGGTGCAAGCTCCTTAGCACTTGTCGTTACATATCCACTAATGAAACGCGTAACGTATTGGCCACAATTGACGCTTGGCATGGCTTTTAATTGGGGCGCACTGCTCGGATGGTGTGCCACGCAGGGTTTTGTAAATTGGTCGGTATGTTTGCCGCTTTATTTATCGGGTGTATGTTGGACAATCATATACGATACTATTTATGCACATCAAGATAAATTGGACGACTTAAAAATCGGAATTAAATCTACGGCACTGCGATTTGGCGAAAATACAAAATTCTGGCTAATTGGTTTTTCGGCGGCAATGCTAACAGGTTTGGGATTAGCTGGCGTGGCTTGTGATCAAACATTGCCTTATTACACAGCCGTAACCGTGGTAGGAGGACACCTGGCGCATCAGGTATAAACGTAATCAAACGTGACTTCTCAATTTTTATGGTTTTGCTTGGCTAGATGTACTTTCTCAATATACATAGTCCTGCTGACTGCGCCAAGAAATTTATTTCAAACCATTGGGTTGGATTGATACTGTTTCTTGGAATTGTTTCGGGAACACTGTTGAAGAAAACAGAGTCCAAGAGCGTCAACAGCGATAAAAGAATGGACTCGTCTTATATGCAAATGACAAGAAAGGCAGAGATAACATAATTTAATTAAGATATATTAAAAAAAACGGATTTACAAAAGTTTTAGTTGATTATATTAGCTAGATGTAATAGTAAATAATAAATTTTATTTGAATTCCAGTTTTTCAAAAATCAAAGCAAATTAATTTTGTACAGAGCAAAAAAAACTATTGCAATGTACTTTTTTATTTTTCGATTACTTAATTGTTTTTATCTCCGATTACAAATTAAATCAAATCTGCAACATTCATTGGCATTTCATCTATCTGCGTCGAATAGTACTGTTCAATATCACGCAGAATACGAATATCATCAGACTTCACAAAATTAATTGCTACGCCTTTACGCCCGAAACGGCCCGAACGACCAATGCGATGTATGTACAGCTCACGATTATTGGGTAAATCGTAATTTATGACTAGAGAAACCTGCTGCACGTCAATTCCACGGGCCCATACATCAGTGGTGATGAGCACGCGCGACTGTCCAGCTCGAAACTCTTTCATAATCTCATCACGCTCCTTTTGCGGCATATCACCGTGCATGGAGCTAACGGTAAAGTTGGCTTCACGCATTTTTTCAGTCAACCAATCGACTTTACGTTTTGTGTTGCAGAATATGACAGCCTGTGTTATAGTCAATGTATCATAAAGATCACACAATGTATCAAATTTCCATTCTTCCCGCTCGACAGCTACGAAAAATTGTTTAATACCTTCCAGCGTCAATTCATCACTAAATAGAAAAAATAAGTAGACATGAATTGAAGGATAATGAAATTTACCGTTTGACAAGTATACGAATCGGATCGGTCATAAACTTTGAAGTCATCTCAAGAATTTCATGTGGTAGAGTAGCAGAAATTAGTACAACCTGAGTGGCTGGTGGGAGATAACGATATACATCATAAATTTGCTCCTTAAACCCCTTATTAAGCATTTCATCTGCTTCATCGAGAACAAGCATTTTTATAGCCCTGCGATAAAAGTAACAACTTAATAAGCAACAATAAACAAATGTGCAGCTGACCTGATACTAACCTTGTTCTCAATACACGCCGTTTAATCATATCGAAAACCCTGCCAGGTGTTCCACTAACAATATGTTGACCGTAGTCTAATTTGCGTATGTCTTCTCCCAAATTTGTACCCCCAATACACACATGGCATTGCACATTCATAAAGTCGCCTAAAGCCAGAATTACCTTTTGTATCTGTACGGCTAATTCGCGAGTTGGCGATAAACAAAGCACTTGAGTCTCGCGCAACGTTGTATCCAAACTCTGCAGAATTGCAATCGAGAAGGTTGCAGTCTTGCCAGTGCCAGATTGAGCCTGTGCGATAACATCACGTCCCTTAACTATAGGTTTAATACTTCGCTGTTGTATAGCAGAGGGCTTCTCAAAACCTTTTGTTTCCGATAATTAATTACAGATAATTAACAATTAGATACAATGAATATCAAACAACGTCTTCCTCATAATCATTAATCATTTACCGTATGCGTAAATGCCGCGCAAGAGCTCCTCTTTGAGGTTCATTGTGTTGAAGGTGGGAATAACTTCGACATCTTCGCTGGTTTCAAACTCCACGTTTGAAAGGTCTTCGGCTGGTGCTCCGCGACGCGACATTTTGATTTTTTTAAAAACAATCTAAAGTGCTAGTCCGACGGCAATAATTTGTTACAATTATAAATAACTTTATATATAAACTGTATGTTAAAGATAATGCGGCAGACGTTCTCACGATTTTATTTTGACAACTATAAGTGGTAAACTACCCACCAGAAATAGCAGCCTTATCCCTGCTATCCACACAGGGTACATACAAAAATTCCTCAAGCAATGTTATCATTTTGCGTTTTTTAGACTGCTGTAAGGGCCAGTTTTTCAGTGCTCGGTTATCGTCGTTTCTCGGTTAAACTGAGTTTAAACGACACATTGTGTTTCTCAGTACAAGTTTAAACGGCGTTTAACCGGCCAATATTGTTAAGTGAAACTCCAGTTAAACTCCGGTAAATTTAGCTTTTTAATAGATAAAGAAACAGCTATTTCTTCGAGTACAGACATTTACCTCTGTTCAAAACTATGCTAATAATTTTGTTTATTTGCACCAGAACAGCGTTCCCTTTGTAAAAATTAAAATATTGACAGGTGCTGCCAAAATAGGTTGAATCATCAACTTATAGTAACGAGTATACGCTAAATACTCGTTGCATTTAGATAAATTCGATATGAAATATAAAGTACGTTTAACATAGAAAAGTTAAACTCGCACTGTAAAACCCAAATCTCAGTTAACTTTTATTTGACCTTTAACTAAACGTCGTTTAAACGACTTTGGTAACATTTAACCTGTGTTAAAGAAGGAAACATATAGAAGTCGCTCTACGACTTTTCTGGTCCAATTGTCAATATATGCTTTTCAGTACATGATTTTCATTTCTATAACAGAATTTGAATATTTACGCATTTTCTGCAGATTAGCATTCATTAGAGCCCAAAATCGCTTAACTTTGGTACATTCGGTGGATTCATTACTTTCGTAAAATAATGAACCACTTGTGAGTGACATTAGCATAATGTGCTGGAGCCAAATCTGGCCAAAACATGGTTGGACCATTGTGTTTACGTAAGAAAGGCAGCAGACGTTTCTGCAGACACTTTTTGACATAAGCTTGCCAATTTAGAGCTCGTTTTCCAAAACTTTTCCACACGAATGAATTTCTCGGCTTCAAGAATGTCTTTTCCAGGCTGCAATTAGTAAAACTGGTGACCAGGCAAAGTACTTAAGTACATTTTCACGTATATTTCGTCGTCTATAACTATGCTTTTGCATAGTTTCGTTTAACCGAGAGATCTTTTTGAAACCGTAAAGTGGTCCTTCGTATGGTGGCATATGTTGATCTGGCGAGTTTTGCCAACTTTTTGTAACTATTGGGTCTGGGAAGAAGTTCGAGGCGTTTTTCCGATATGTGGGGTTAATTGCAAATAACTCTGGCAACACTGATCGCTGCGATACCACTGAACACAATCGTAAAGGTGACATTTCTAAAGACATAAAGTTGTTTACGTTTGAAAATGGAGAAAAAAATTGCGCTATATTCTGCAGTATTATTACGAGAAAGGCTCAGGCTTGTAAAAAAATTTATGCTGTCCACGGTGAAAGTGCTTTATCAAAATCTGTTGCGCGAAAATAGTTCGCTTGCTTTCGTTCTGATAATTTTAATGTAAAAGATGAGTCACGCTCTGGTCGTCCAATCACTAGAAAAGCTGATGAAATTCTTGAAAAAGTCCAGCAATATAAGCATATCAACAGTGTTGATATTGGTATGGAGCTAGGCATTGACGACAACTGTTTTAAACCATCTACAAAAGACGGGCTATCAAAAGAAGATCGATTTATGGGTTTCTCATGAGTTGAGCGAGAAAAACATGATAGACAGAATTAACATCTGCGATGCCCTGCTGAAACGCAATGAAATCGAGCTTTTTTAAAAGCGTGTCATAACCGATGATGAGAAATGGGTGATGTATGATAATCGGAAGCGTCAAAAATCGTGGGCAAGGGATGGAGAGTGGTCACAAGCGTTTGGAAAAGCCAGGATTGACGCTGAAAAAGGTAATGCTGTGTATGGTAGGACAGGAAGGGAATCGTCCACCATGAGCTACTTCCAGTTGGTGAAACAATTGATTCTCAACTTTGTTGTGAACAACTAAAGAGATTACTCCAGACAATTGAAATAAAACGGTCGGAATTGAATAATAATTTTCCTCCATGACAACGCTCGACCACACACTTGTTTGATTGAGAGAGTTTAATTGGGAAGTTTTGATGCCATATAGTCCAGACATAGCACCCTCAGACTACCACTTGTTCCGATCTCTGCAGAACTCTCCGAATGGAATTAAGCTGTTTTCAAAAGAAGCCCATGTAACCACTTAATTCAGTTTTTTAACTTGAAACCACAGAAGTTCTTCACCGATGGCATCATGGCTCTACCCGAAAAATGGCGAAACTTTGTAGATAATAATGGTGCATATTTGGTTTAAATAAATTAATTTTCAGGCTGAAAGAAAATTACTTGAATTTGAAACGCCACGAACATCGGAAACTTCGATTTCATATGCACATTAACCGTATATCAAGCAGAGCCAGCAGCGCATTGGGTTTTATAAAACGATGGTCTAAAGAGTTTATGGACCCATATATTATTTATGGTTCATTTTGGAATATGCATCGCCGGTCTGGTGTCCGAACCTCTGCTGCCATATTGTGAAAATAGAGTCTGTACAAAACAGTTCCTACTTTTTTGTCTGAGGAATTTGCGATGTGATCGAACCATAAGATCGTTTATTCTGAACTTGCTCTATGGCGTTACAGATTCCGCATAATTATTAAGTAATACACACTTAAAAATTCCTCGTGTTTCATCCAAAGCTTAGGCAAAATTCTTTATCTGACAAATAAAACTAGACCAGATTTAGCATTCGGTATTGCTCCAACTAACCAGGACATTTCAAACGTAAAACGTTTGAGATACATCAGCCAATCCAAAGATTAAGTCATCGAAGAACTTATATGCTACACACTTACGAGGGCGGATTGATATTGAAGCTAAGAGGTAGGAAAAAAACATTTTGTTTCAAAAACCATTTATTTCTCAACATAGTCTCCTTTTAGCTCAATATACTTAGTAAGACGATATTCCAACTTTTTTATACCATCTGAATAATACGATTTTGGGAACCCCTCAAAATACGCGTTAGTTTCGGTAATCACTTTTTCGTTTGAGATGAATCTTTTTCCTGCGAGCCATTTTTTCAAGTTTGGAAACAGGAAAAAGTCACTAGGAGCTAAATTTGGACTATAAGGTGGATGATCAACCAATTCGAAGTGTATTTCACGTAATTTTAGCATCGTATCTAATGCTGTGTGAACCGGTGCGTTGTCTTGAAGAAAGAGCACTTTTTTCTTCTTTAAATGTGGTCGTTTTTTCTTAATTGCATCAATCAATTGATCCAATAATGCACGATAATACTTTCCTGTGATTGTGGATCCTTTTCCAAGATAATCGATGAGCAATATATAGTCTTCCCCTTCATCGGAGCACTTCCACCAGCTTCCACCCATTGTTTCGATTGATTTTTGGTTTCAGGTGTGTAGTGGTGGACCCACGCTTCATCAAAAGTTATTAATCGACGCCAAAATCAACAGGATTACGCTTTATCATGTCCAAACACCGCTGTGAAGTGGTCTGTCGAGCTCGTTTTTGTTCGACACTGAGTAAACGCGGCCCCCATCTTGCCGATAGCTTTTTCATATGCAAATGTGCATGCAAAATGTTGAACACACGTTCATATGATATGTTTACCATTTCAACAATCTCACGTAACTTGACTCGGCGATCATTCATAACGATATCGAGGATTTTCTTGATGTTTTCTTTAGTAACCACCTCTTTTGGCCTTCCTGTTGATGGTATTGTTGCATTGCTTGTTCGGCCGCGTTTAAATTCAGCAATCCAATATTTTACCATGTAATCTGACGGAGCAGATCTTTTGATGAGATTTGTCTCTTTTGCCGTTTTCCCTTTCAAATAATAGTGTTTAATCACTGCACGAAATTCACTGTTTTCCATTTTTCAAGAAACGCAAAAGTTGTTTACTTCAAATGACTACAACAAATAAACTAATCGATGAATTTGACTGAAATTTTAACAGCTGACGTTTGACAGATTGCAATTTCTAAAAAAAAAATTTCTTTTGTGTTTGTGCTGCCATGTAGCGCTAGGTAGCTTCAATATCAATCCGCCCTCGTATATGCCAAACACTTACTTTGGAACCTAAATAAGTGCGTCCGTTGCGTTGCTGTCAAAAGGAAATTGGAACACGCAGTCGTATGGAAGTGATTGAAATAAGCAACGCAGCGACAGATCATTCGAATCTCGAAAATTGCTTAATTAACTTAAAATGTCGGATTATATATAAACTTTCTTGCGGAAATTCTAGCTTGCTGTCTAAATTCATCTATCTTGCCAAAACCCGAAGAACTAAGCCGAAAACAAACCTCTGCCATTATTCAGGAGTTTTACCCTTAGATGTTTTAATAGTGGACTCGTTTCTATAAGTTGATGTTTCAAGCTATTTTGGCAGCACCTGTCAATATTTTCATTTTTACAAAGGGAACAGCTGTTTTGGTGCAAATAAACAAAATTATTAGCATAGTTTTGAACAAAGTTAAATGTCTGTACTCGAAGAAACAGCTGTTTCTTTATCTATTAAAGAGATAAATTAACCAGAGTTTAGCTGGAGTTTAACTCACCAATATTGGCCGGTTAAACGCCGTTTAAACTTGTACTGAAAAACAAAATGTGTCGTTTAAATGCAGTTTAACCGAGAAACGACGATAACCGAGCACTGAAAAACTGGCCCTAAGAGTAAGATATGTTTCCATATAGTTGGCTTTACCGCAACAGGTTAAACAAAATTCAAATCCAGGCCCAGAATTTGACAATTCTTGAAACGAATAGGGTTGGGGTAGTATTCCCGCACAGGAAGTTTATACCAGGCAATATCTAACAGTTTTGGTGGTTGATAAAAATTAAATGTTAATAAAATAAGGCCTGTATGAACTTTTTTGCCATCTACATTTTTAGTAAAGTTGTATATTCCTGTCACTCCTTGACCACAGACCGCCAAACTTCGTACGTATATATTTGTCTGCAAGTTTTTGGGTTTTAGTAAGAACTAACAGACTGCCATCGCGAAGCATACTCACCAATTCTACCTCTGTACTAATGGAGTCTAATTCTTTTTTTTTTGCAAATACACTAAAGTTGGACAAAGGAATATTACCCGCAGCTCTGATCTTATGAATTTTGGGTCCTTCTTCTGAATATTTATCGATGGAAGTGCAGGGAAGGTTTCCTTGGTAATGGTTTTTTTTACTTAGGGGAGAATCTAGATTGACTTCATCAAGCACACTAAACCAGTTCCCCCGTTGGGTCGGGGAATCCCCCAACATTAAACTAAAGTACAAAAACTTTATTAGGTAGATTTATTGAAGCTTTGATTTATAAAGAAAAGAGAGAGAAAAACAACTATTCGTGACGAGAGTTGGAGACTGAAAACATTTGAAAGGTCAAAAATGCGGGTAATTTTTTAATATGAGTTTCGTCGCGGAACCAATGCATCGCAGGCAGCTTAAAACATCAATGAAGTGCTTGGGGAAGGTGCAGCTAATCATCGGACCTTATGTCGTTGGTTTGATAAGTACGTTCCGGTGATTTTAGTCTTGCAAATGAACCACGGGGAAGACCGGTACGTTAAAAGTTACCGTTAAAATGGCAAAACACCATCGATAGCTTAGGCGCTATCGATTTGATTATATTATCAATTTTGATTAATCATATTGTTTCTTATTGGAGATCAAATAAACTAAACGTTCGTTTCAAAATCGGACATTTCATACATAATGTTACAACCTCGTTATGAGTAGAACATTTATTGCAAAACAAAAGAATAGGATTACAAATATAATAATAGATTACTTCAGACTTAAATATTCTAAATAAATACAAATATCTACCTCCGGTGGTGCAGTATTTCCCAACTGATACTCGCTCATTCCTGGGATCGACGCTGACGTATCAGGCGGTGGAGAAGAATCCTCATTTACCGCAATTCGTTCCGCATATGCACCCGACGTTCCTTCCTCGACTTGGTTTATTGGAACATCAAACGCATCCAACAAGATTTTGATTGTTTCTCGTTCGGACGCTGCTTCCCTTACTCGGTTTCGCAATTGATTGGTATGTGACGATGCCTAGATACCACGCTGATTCGTTTTTCGTGAACAACTTCAGAAAAAGAAAAACGTAAGTAATTTATGCCTAGATGTATCCAAACCGTCTATTTTTTTAAGAGCTCGCTTAAGTGTATCGACGAATCTCTCAGCTTGCCCATTCGAGTGTGGGTGATATGTAAATTTATGTAGAATTCCTCGACTGTTACAGAATCCCGCGAAACTTTTCCCCGAGAACTGCGTTCCATTGTCGCTGACAATTTCTTCTAGGTTGCCAAACTGCGCTGTAAACTCTACCATACACTCGAGCACCACCGATGAAGAGATTGATTTGACTTCATATATTTGCGGCCATTTTGAGAACGCGTCAACTATAACTAAGTAGTAGAAATTCCTAATTGGCCCCTCAATGTCAATGTGCACCCGCTGCATAGGGCGATTTGTTTGCGGCCATGCCGACAATGTTGTTTTCGGCATGCTTCTTGCTACTGAAGCGCACCGTTCGCACGACTGAACCAAATTTTTAATCTGCTCATCGATCTTCGGCCAGTAGCCATAGCCAGTAGCTTGATGACCCTTGTGTATTTCTTTCAGGATACGATTTCTAAAAACCGAGTCACCATACGATCGTTAAGCTTAAACATTCGTTTACGACACTCAGATCGTTGCGTCTGCTATAGAAAGCTTGTAACTCTGCAGTCTTACTATCTGGCCACTTATCGTCTTTCAGATATCTTATCACGTTTTGTAGTAACCCATCTGCTTCCGTGGCTGACTTGATCATTTTAAAAGAGATCGGTAAAACTTCAATTATGCTTTCTGCCATATTCTTAAGTTCGTCCTCAATTTGAATCATGGCGATAACTCTATCTTCCTCCCGCTTAGGGTTGTTGCTAATAAGCCAGGATAAAAGATCGGCGGCGCCGAACTGACTAGTAGTTAGCTGAATGCGCCGAAATTCCTTTTTTATTGCCGAAAATAGCAAGTAACGGCTTATGGTCTCTTTGCAATTTAAATTATCGACCATACAAGAATTTATGGAACTTTACCACGGCGAATACTTAAGCTAAACCTTCTTTTTCTATTTGCGAATAATATTTCTCCGCTTGGGTAAGCGCTCTTGAGCAATGGAAGATTGCTTTTCCCATCCCTTTAGCAAACTCATGACAAATATACGCACCTATTCCCACGTTGGAGGCGTCAGCTGAGACTTTGATCGGTAAAGATGGATCATAGTGTCTGAGTTAAAGTTCGAATGATAAAATCTGCTTGAAGTGTGTGAAACTGTTTTCAAAACCGGCATTCCAGTTCCATGTCTCATTTTTCTTCAATAAGGAATCGAGGGGTTCGCGTAGGGATCGCATTTCACCTATAAATTTGCCCGATAGCATTGCTTCCATTACCTGTTGGAAAGCTCCGGATGCTGACTTGATTCCCGGTGACAAACGATTGAAGGTAAACAAACCCTTGATAGTGTTGATGGTCTGCAGCATTTTCGTTTTATCATTCCCCTCGATTTGGTTGTAAGCGTTATTCAAATCGATTACCGAGAACGGGCACATCCGTTGAAATTGGTGAATATTTCGTCTGGAATTGGTAGTGGATACGTACATATGTGGAATAATCACCACATATACGATATACATATAATCACCACCTGTTGCTTTCTTCACGACGACAATGGGTACCGCTCATGGTGAAAAATTCACAGGTGACAGAATACCTTCGCGTTTCAACCTATTTATCTCGCCCTCTACCTGCTCTCTTGCTGCGTAAGCCACCGGTCGCTTCGGACGAAAAACTGGGACTGCCTGTGGTTTCAGCTTCAAGTTTACCTTAAACGATGTGCAGTGGCCCACTTCGTTGCGGAAGACTTCCGAATATTTCTAAACCGCTAAGAAATAGTCAAAACCACGACCGCTCTGGCAGGAAAACGTTTACGGCCTGCAGGGACTCCGCAAAAATGTCCACATATATAGGGCGGTGGATATGGCCCAACCCGGGTATATGGTTGGTCCGGAGGTGTATGGTTGGTTTATTCATTGTATTATAAATTAAAGCGATGCACAATTTTAAAAATAGCTGCGTAAATATACAAACACAAAACAACAGCTGTTTATTTCTTCTTTTCGGTTTGACAGCCCGGACCGGATTATGTATGGAAACACTTGATCAGCTGATCGATTTTCGAACACCTAAACCGGATTAAATATTTTTATGGAAACAGGCTATTAAATGCAATGTATTTTTTTATTAAACGCTGAAACATATCGAACAGCGTCAGAACGTCTTAGCGATAAAAAAGTTGGCCCAAAATAAATACGCCATATCTGCAATTTTACTGCGCTTTTACTATTCGTGTTTTTTCTTCAAACTGTTCGGAGTTTTTCTTCAGCGTATGTATATAATATGATCCTACCATTTACAGCCTTATAAAGGAAATCATTTAAAAACGAAAGTTACGTTTTTCACGCCTTTTGTTTTGTGCTTTTCGTTTGACAACGAAACCTAACAGAAGATCGAGTGATCTAATGCTACGTTTGCACCGACCCCAAATGCGCATTTGAGCTCTATTTCCCAAATGCGAAGCGAAATTTTAAAAATTTTCATACGATTTGACAAATCAAATTTAATAAATTTGATCGCATTTGAAAGAAATGCGAATGAAATGCGAAGCAAAATAATATTTTGAATCACTCTGTGGTAGGGAAAAAATAAAATCCCAAAACAAAACAGTGGAAATGGAGGGGAAATAATGTCAATCAGCTGTCAAAACACAATTATAAAAAAAATCAGGCAAACAAAAAATATAAATTTAGTCTGATCAATGTCAAACCAAATGCGAACAAAGCGGTGTAAACAGTTTTCAAATGCGTGATTACGAATGCGCATTTGGGGTCGGTGTAAACATAGCATAAGCCGAGTGATCGAGTGATGAAACCCTAAACATAAAAAAACGTTTGTTGTTGGTATTTTCACATGCTTAGCAGATTTTATCGGCTACGCGTTGTATAATGAATCGGCAGTTTCCAGAAAAACAGTTGATAAACAACGCGAAAGCAAAAAGGCTATCGTCTAGTGTAAAATTGATTTTGTTTTGCAAGTTCTATGTCGAATGTGTTTTGTTTTGTGTCATGAATGCGGAGCGAATGAGAACAAAATAAACATTTTGAATCAGTGTATGGCTGGGAACAAAAACTTCCCAAAACAAAACAGTGGAAATGGAACGAAAATAATTGCAATTAGCTGTCAAAAACAGAAAGCAAAAAATAATATCTCCCAATTTTTTTGATTTATTAAAATATTACTTCTTTTCAGAGACTTTCGGCTTAAGTTTTTGTTGGTTAATAATACAGTTTACATTTTTGCATTAATGAAAGTTAATGCCTTTTCAACGATACGAATAACATGTATTTGTATACTTGAAGAGAGAGATATTTTCTCTTAATTTCCAAATTTCAAAGGGATGAACCTCCGAAAATAAACGAGACCGACCAGAACTATTGCTTTTGTTGGTATTGCACTATAAAACTACAACAAAAAAGCAACAACAAATCGGACTGTTCGAGTAACGTTTAACCTGTTCCCACTTTTCTTCAAACCACTTTTCAAATTTGGCAGTTTTGCCAAGTTTTTGAACCGTGTGTTGTGACCCTAGTGATTTTAGGAATACTTATTGACGTCATGCGCAGAACTTCACCACTTTTCTTTGTTTACTTGCGCAACAACTTTTTACTTTATAAACCTTGTTTAGGTACCAAAGTTATTCATTATCTCTGCTTTCCTTAATAAAATTCTAAAAGAGAAAGAATACAATTTCGTGTGAATAAAAGAGGAAATAAAACAAATTTAAAAAGTAGATGACAAAGTCAAGAGTGCTCTGAACACAATCAACTCAGGTGAAATTATAGTGTCTTAAAAAATTAATTGAGTTGAAACTAATGAAAATGTAATAATTCAGCTACTATTTATTTAGTTATGTAGCTATATTATTTAATATTGAGCGCAACGTTCATTACTGGGTGTTTATTCATGCATTATCCATTAACCCTAAAACTAAAAACAAGGCGGCAACAACAAAACCACCGAAATATTCTGAGAAGCGAGGTCATGTAACTCAACCTCATCGTCATCATCCATCACATCCTACCATTATTAAAAGCGATATGAGCTTACGTGATGGAACAATCAGCAGGCTTCCTTTTATTGTGCCTAGCCTGCAGCGTAAGATAACAAAGTTCAATTACGATCTCATTGAAGAATGTAAACGCTGTTCAGAGGATTCAACTCTGTCAAATGGAATGTGCGACGCATTGGAAAGGTAGGCGTAAATATCCAATTCTTTGTGTTCAGGCTTTACTAAAAGTGTTCTAAATGTTCGGTATTTCTGTGAGATTTTATACAGAAGAAATTCATCAGGTGAAAAATGTAGCAGAAGTACTAATAAAAAGAAGCTTGATAATGATTCCAAGAAAATATCAGAGCTAACTCTGTTGAAAGGTCGTGCAAAACTTATGCATGTTGCTTAGATAAATATACGGAATTGACCACTATATCGGATACTTGCTTAACAATCTTCTGTTCAGTTTATTTTGTAGTAGTAGTGGTCAGCCGGACTTAGGAGGAATACATCTAACTTAGTATTTTGATTCCGCACAAGCCCAAGGTCCGCACAAATCAGACATGTGTATCAAGCCACGCCATTTACTTAGTGGCTGCTTGACTCAGAAAATTAGTTTCATTACTCAGTTTTCTGTGATGATTAATCTGGAAGCCATCTTACTTTATATATTTTCAGAAACCGGTATAAAATACCTGCTGCTATACCGCTCTCCATTTTGCAGCCATCTGTGTAGGTAGCCACTCCCGTTGTACGAAATGCATTCATATTTTCTGAATCCTTGCTGGACGAAAGTCAAACGAGTCAAACCACTCTCGTGAATAGTCTCGGTATAATGTAATCAGTCTGGGAACCAGCTAATTATTTCGGGAGGTTCCCCAGCCCTAGAGCCCTGTCTGAGTCTCATAGCGCAATGAAATGCTTTAGCACTGACTACACCATAGGTAAGAATCGACACTTAAAAAATCCAAGGACCAGATTCGATCACAACCCGCAAGCGTACTTACATTGACCATTCTTCCCACTTATTTGAAGACAGGCTGACATCTATTTCTGCTGATTTCGGAATAAAACAAGTTGTCATTCTCCAACGTATTGAAACGTAATGGAGTTCAATACTTACACTGAACTGACCTGGAGCCAAAGTACCGAATGGTGTGGATACCATCCACAGTTGAATATTTAACTGGAGAGATCAATATCTTGGTGCAACTGTATCGCTATACCCGAACATATTTCCACCTCCCTTTTTTCTGTAGCATAGCTACGACTACCAGAATAGTGAGAGTTTGGCTTATATAATCTATTTCATTTCAATAAATTAAAAAAGGTTATGCTACTTTAACATTAGAGATGCATAACGATGTACATCACAAATTGCTCCGAGACTAAATAAATTTTAAATGTTAAGTTTTGAATACATCGGGATAAGATTTATGTCTCATCCATAACCTATGTCCAGTAAAATTGGCAGCGTATTTAACGCTACATTAGATGTACATATGTAGATTGTCATTGCCAAATTCTTAAAGTGACAGATAGAGAAAATGTTTGCGAAAAACAGTAGTATTTGGTGATATATGTAGTTATTACCCATGTTACCATTTTCTCTCATTTGCCACACCAAACTGACAACAAACTACATAGGAATGTATGCACATATCATTCAAACCAACGACGTAAGGTCCGATGATTCATTGATGTTTCGAGCTGCCTGCGATGCCTTGGTTCCGCGATGAAACTCATATTCGAAAATTACCCGCAAATTTGTCCTTTCCATTGTTTTATGAAAGCTCCTCTATATCAGAAGATTCAAAAAGGAACTACGATTTACACTTTGAGTTTGAAAGAGTAATGATGCACATTCATGATAAGAAAAAGCATAAAAACCGATATAGTCAAGTGTCAGAGATATCAACTCTCAAACTCAACTTTTCATTTGAGCAGGATTTTTCCTTACCCTTCTAACAATTCGCCCATTTCCTGCATCTGAAAGCATCTTTTTCTGTGAGAACGCTGCCGATCTTCCAATTTCTTCGTGAAATCGAATTTTTTTAGTTTCACCAACTATACGCAGTGATTTGCTTTCTTTACTTAATTTCACCAATAGCTAGCGAGTTTCATTTGCAGTTTGTTTGCTCATGTTTAAAATTTATTTATTTGTACACAAAATGCAAATATACGAATTTGCTTTATATATTCTTTTCAAAGCTTCTCACGTGAATTGCGCCGTGAAGTTGTAAAAAAGGTTCGAAATGGTTGTGCACCACTTTTTATTGCCTGCAAACGCGGTTGTTTTGAAATCGTTAAATATTTAGTCACGGTATGCGAGGCAGATGTCGAACAACGTGGAGTCTTCGAGATGTCTGAGGATCGAACTTTTCACTACGTAACACCGCTATGGTGTGCAGTTGTGTCTGGCAAGCTTCCCGTAGTGAAGTACCTAATACGCATCGGATGTGACATAAATGCCGTATCGGATTCGGGGTCGACTCCTGTGCGAAGTGCTTGTTTCATGACTCATGTCGATATTGGTGAGTACTTGATCATAAAATAATAAAGAGAAGAGTTGAATAAATAACGTTGCAGTTGAGTACTTAGTTGAAAATGGAGCTGATATCAAAAAACCAAATATGAACGGCGGTACTTGTCTCATCAACTCGGTGCAATCAATTCAGTTGTGCTTATACTTAATTAAAAAGGGTGCCGATATTAATGCCAAAGATATACAGGAAAAAACTGCACTTCACTATGCCATACAGGAACACAGGTATATTTTTATATCGCTAATTGGGCTGCGATGACAATTTTCCAGCTCAAAAGATTATGTCAAAAATCAGAATGTAGATAGGTTATTCTAGGAACCTTCAGTTCGATTATAGGTTATGAGGGTGTTATATATACATATATCGGTTATCTATTATCCACAAGCCATAACTGCTTAAGTCGGTTTTGCTTACTTTTCAGGATAATTATTTGAAGTTTGAATTCATTCCTACAAATCAATAACTATTTATTTATTATTTTCTTTTTGCATTTTGCATTCTTTTATTTACTTAAGAATAATGTTATGCAAAAAAATATAAATACTATTAACATTAATAGTAACTAGAGTTAGGCGCTGTATTATAGTGTATCTGTATTTATTTGTGGCTACAGATATAAGATTGAACTTCGCCGTAAAAAGCGCTGCTTTTCATTTTGTGATATATTGTATATTATTACACTAATTTATTTATTTTTATTTATTTATTTCATATTTGTTTAACAAAAATGTAAACTAAGGGTGTGTGCCAATTGGTTACTCGTGGTAAGTAATGTTGAAATTAATTTACTCTGGTGAGTAAAATTTTATCTCTTTGCTGTGCCAATTCGTGGATGAAAGTTT
This sequence comes from Myopa tessellatipennis, assembly GCA_943737955.2. Lineage (NCBI taxonomy): Eukaryota > Metazoa > Arthropoda > Insecta > Diptera > Conopidae > Myopa > Myopa tessellatipennis. The sequence goes on along the minus strand of OX031314.1, from coordinate 59,038,628 downwards.
TCATAATTTTCTTTTCCATTTTTAAATAATTTTAAAATACTCGACGTTGAAGAGAATACTCCACCGATGTCAAAAATTTACCCAGCCCTCAGGGCTACATAAAATTTTGACGTTTGAATTGATCTCACTCAGGTCAAAATTTCAGTTTCTTATGTCAAAATTTTCTATACCGAGAAAAAAGTAACCGATTGGCACACACCCTAAGAACAAAATCGTTTATAGTACATACAATTATATATTAGCACGATCATTAAACAACTTATAATAATTAATACCTAACATCTTAAGAACTAGACAAGAGAAGGATAGAAAAAGAGAAAAATGGGGAAAAGAAGAGAGTCATATTTGAACACTAAGATTTAGGCAGTAAAGAAGCCCTGCACAATTGCTTTCTTAAGCTCAAGGGTAAAGAGTTCCAACGTGCAATGGTGCTAATGAAGAGGGCTCGACTGCTGTTGAGAAAATTGCACCTAGGAACAATAAAAGTTATAGATCGAGACGAATGAGAAAGATGTCATTTTTCGTATAGGTAAAAACGGTTTTTGGTACGAACCAGCTTATGTAAAAAAAGAATATTTAGAATATTTAAGTACTCAACTATGTATATCACAACCTAGAATGCCCTTACTCAACATAAAAATATATAAGCCCGAGACTGCATACATATATCTAGCAGCACTGTTGAATGCCACAAGGATGTTGAGAGTGAGAGGTTAAACGCTGAAAAACAATAGCAATAGAGCAAAAGTGCGGCTTTTTAACTTTGCAGACAAATTCCAACTGCAAAACATCAATAAACAGTGGGGGGGAGGGTGTTGTCTCATAATGGGAGGGAACCTTCGATTTGGCAGGGTTATTGCGAAGTATGTTTTGTCTGTCCAAGCACTAAGTGCAGAGAGGTTAAATTTAATCTATAACTTAGATCTTCAGCAAGACTAAGAGGTCCTGCCAAACAGATCCGAATATCATCAGCATGGGCATGTATGAAGGAATAGGCGCAAACTGAAAAAATCCCATTAATGAAAATGGAGATTAACAAATCGAGTAACCTCACAACACAACTAAAAATAAAAGCAGGGTTATTAACCGAGTCAAAGGCTTTTGAGAAGTGAATAAGGCAAAGAAATCTTAGGGAATCTTGGTCATGAAATACTCTATTGTCATCTGTAATATTCAGCATGGCCGTCGAACAACTGTGGCCACAACGAAAGCCCGACTGCAGAGGGGTTAAAAAATTGCGAGAATTTTAAAAAGCTGATATTTGCAGACACAATGCTTTCCAGGACCTTCCCCAATGCTGGGGAAATACTAATCTGCCTAAAGTCTCTAGAATCAGTTTAAGTACTCGACTTGGCAATGTGAATTATAAAAGCTGTTTTCCATAAGTTCGTAAACCTAGAACTAGTCAGGCAATGATTAGCAATGTGCGTGAGAGAAGCTAAAATAAACGGAGAACCAACCTTGAAAAATCTCATTGGCAGTCCATCTACACCAACTGCGTTAGAACCCAACTTAGATAAGATGCTGCCCACCTCGGCCTCGCTAACGGAGGTAAGCATGAAAAAGAAAAAGAGAAAGAAGTGGCGGGGGAAATAAGGTAACCAAACACTGGAAGGGTTATAAAGACCATTAGTCACAAACGCATGATTGAGTTCATCCGGGACTATGTGGCATTCAATAGCTACCTTATCAATAACACTTAACATCTTCAAATTCTTCCATAAGTGTTTAGCATCCAATTCAGGATTAAGCTTCGAATCGAAATACCACCTCTTTGCGCTTTTTAATAACATAGTGGCTCCATTACTGCTCCCAGACTACAGATGGTCTACAGTTTTTCCATTTAGAATGGAGTTTATTCCTCAGCTTAATGGCAGATAAAACACGGTTAGTGCCCCATGGAGAACCTAGTCTCAATGACCTCACCGAACACAGCAGAACATGATTAAGGAAAGCAGTGCTAAGGTACGCCAAAAGGACACGAAGTTTATCATACTGAAGTCATAATAACTAAAGCTAGACACAGCACGACACAGCTGCTAAGTCACTAAACAACGCAACATAATCAATTGTACTGAAATCATAATAACTAAAGCTAGCAAGTTCTAGCACAGATTAAAGTTGAAGTTGAACAAAAAACTAGGTCATGGTCAGAAATAAATGTCAATGTTTAAAAGGAGTGCAAGTTTAGAAACAAGAAAGACATCAAGTAAACTTGGGTCACATGAAGGGGCGTACCGAGTAGGCGTGTCAACATTAGTAAGGTTCAGGTTAAAGTTAAATAGTTGAGGTTAAATAGAAGAGTAGAAAGACTTGGATAATAAGAAATAAATAGTAAAGAAAATAGAAAAGAAATAATAAGGCAGAAACGAATAAAGTAATAGCAAACTAATATTAGAATTAAAAATACCCTTACATAAATACTAATATACGACGACAGCGTCAACGCTCTCCTTGTGAACTACTAATTTAGCCTTAGATTACCACGCAGCGAAAACACGGTTTGCGGCAACTCCTTTCTTTTCTTCCTATTGGCATAATGCAGTAACTCACGATTAGCTTTAGTAAGACCTTCGTGCACATAAATAACATATTCTCTTTCAAGTCCACCATCACTGAGCTGCAGCTAACAATTATTCGCTCTGCGAAAAGCAGCAGTAGCCTTGCACAAATTATTACGATCATTCGCCGAAGACAATTAGCAATAATCGCAGTTTTTATTGCTCGTTGTAGCGCTCACACGAAATATATTTCGAATACTAGGAGCGCCCGCCTTCAAAGCAGAGCAAATCCTACTAAGAACATCAGAGAGATTCTCTCCTGGTAGAAATGGAATTCCGTTTATTACAACATAAGATGAAACAAAATTACTCTAAAATCTCTCCATTTTTGCTTTTAAATCCGTAAACTCAGAATTCAGCATCATAGCGAGAGAGCTTCCATCAGCATTGTCCAGCACAACCAAATTCTTGATCTCCTTGAACTGCTCTTTCAAAATATCAAATTCAGCACAAGCAGCTTCAACAACTAACTAACTCAGTTACTCTCTCGATAATACTTTTAATGGAAGATTTTATGTTTGTCACCTCAGCTGATACCTTACTGAGTCTCTGCAGTACTCGCCCCTCAGATGTCGTTAGCGCAATCGTCAACTTCTCAATAATAGTCTCTTCAAGGCTATTCAGCTTAGAATTCAAGTTAGATACTGAGAGCAAAGCAGTTAGACCAGGGGATACCCCATCGGAGCGCAGCAATTTAGCGCCAAGGGGAGTTGGTGACGCAGAATTTCCTCTACAGGCCGATACATTTCTTGTGTTCTTAGCTGGACAAAACATTCCAAATACGATGATGATTTCCAATAAAAATTCAAACATACTATCACAAAACCAGCAGCAGCGTTCAAACACCATAAAGATCGCAAGGCAGAGAAATAATAAAAACACTAAAATATAACTTAACAGCGATCCCCAAAACACGATCAATCACAATGACATTCTCTACTGAACTGCAATTAATTAATTAATTATGTTTTCTAATGCTCCAATGTGACTGCTTTTTACATACTCCTTCATTACTTTCTTTATTGTACTTTAGACTTGAAACAGCTAAACTACTCCTTGAGAATGGTGCAAATCCATACGCGAAAAGCCGCTATGGTGATGATGCACTACGCACAGCATGCCTAAAGGGAGCACATCAAATATTCGACTATTTAAAAACCAATCTCGAATATCCGACATTTCGGATTGCAGAGGCACATGAATTGATAGGTATTTATCACAAGTATTTATTCCATACAACCGTCATAAAAGATTTTGTACTTCTTAGGTTCAACATTTCTCGAAGAGCATAACGAAACCAGGGTGGCTATGTTACACTGGCGTTTAGCGTTACACATACGTGCTTCACATTCACCTTACATTGGTATTCTATTACAATATTTATGTATGTTTTATTTAAGTTAAAGCCTGATCATTACTTAGAAAAACAACCGAAAGTACCTATGCGTTCGGCATACGGTAACGCTGTCGAGTTCTCCACTTTAGAAGAACTCGATAACATAGCCACTGATGTGGATGCCATGCGCATACAGAGTTTGTTAATCTGTGAACGTATTCTGGGCATCCAGCATAAAGATATGCTATTTCGTTTAATGTTCCGGGGTGCATCATATGCTGACTCCTTGCGGCTTCAACGTTGCATTGATTTGTGGCGCTTACTGCTCGAAGTACGTGTCAAACACTGCTCTATTTTATACACGGACACATGTTTTGCAGCGCAAGCACTTGTACGTCTCATGCTAGATTTACATGAACGATACAGCGGCAGTGAACAACAGAGTGAACAACAACGACAGCATCAATACAATGAAGATAATCAAGAGCACGTTCCACACTTCGATGACGTTTATGGTGTATTCTCAACTCTCACTGAAACGATTGGCGAGGCTAGAGCGTTGCTGCAGTTGCGGCCAGTATTCCGCAAGCAGCAGGAGAATTTCGACCGTGTGCTTAAGTGTGTTGCTCACTTGATTTATCTGCTTATAAGTACAGCACATACGCATGACGAAAAAAAGTTGGTTTTTCGATCAGTACGTGAACTGGTACACATTAATGTGAATAGTGCCTGCACCAGCGACACGTTGCTGCATTTGTGTGTATCCCGATTGAATGTTATCAAGAGTGGGTACTTCGGCGATGAAAACAATTTAAAGGTTGGTTTTGAGATGAATTTAAATAATTTAATTAAATTTAGATCAATTTTATTAATTTAAAGATCAATGAAGAAATTAACTAATTTAATTTTATTATTCATGCAGATTGTATTTCCAAATGTTGAGGTAATAAAATTGTTAGTCGACTGCAGTATAAATGTAAATGCCAAAAACGAAGCCAAATCTACACCACTACATGTGGCATCGTTGCCGTACAACTACAGTAATGAGGTAAGTTCCCATCTGTGCAATGTTTAAATGTTTCAATTATTTACAGTGTTGTGCATAACCTAAGCAACCTTTCCTGTGACAGTGAAAAAAATTCCATAAAATTATTAATCGGACCGGAAAATTATTAATCGTATAAAGAAGTAAATAAATGCAATTTCCTTTGTTATAAGTTAATTGTTAATAATATTATAGAACTTTTTTCACTGTCACAGGAAATGTTGCTTAAGTTATGCACAATACTGTATATTAGTTCGCTTTCCAAAAAACTATTCAAATTATATTCATTATTAAATTACATTATTAATGATATTGTGTGTAATACAAAACAATTCATTTTAAAATGTGTCGAAAGTTTGCATACTTTCAGAAGTTGGATCTCTTGAGAAAGGCGTTGTTATTTTAAAATCTTTCGAAAAATATTTAATATTAGATTCATTTTAAAAAATTTTTTATGCTAAGAACTTAATTTATCACGGTTATCGTAAAATTTATGAAATTTAAGTACATACTTGGTATGTTATTCGTACGAAACATAGAAATGCATGTGCAAAAAATATAACAAATAAATAGACAGACAATAGCAGACATAAGCAAAGGATATTTTTATATCCTTCACCATAATAAAATTGTAATAAAACTATGAATAGTAGTCTTACATCAAGTTCAAAAAAATTATCGGACATATTTACGACTAATGCCTCAAACAAAACTGGAGAGACAAGAGACAAAATCAAATGTCAAAATTACACAGGGAATCGAGAAAAATCAGTTATCTATAATAACTAATTTGACACATTCTATTAAAGCTCTCTTCCTCTTCTTTATTGCTTGCTGATTTTGCATTTTCTACAAATATTCTGAGCAAATTGCAAACTTTTGTGTGTTTTTGTAATTCATTTCGTATTGTTTGTGTGTGGTATTTAAGCAAAAGATTAAAATACAAATGTATTTTGTCTCTCCAGTTGTGTTTGAGGCATAACTTAATTTGTTCACTTCTATTTAACAGATAATATTATTGCTTTTGCAAAATGGAGCAGATTTAGATCAACCCAATAAGTCTGATGAACGTCCGTTTAATGTAATTGTTAGCAATCCAGCCAATATAATACCACTGATGAACTTCATAAATCTCAGATGTTTAGCTGCTACAATTATCAGCAAGTATAACATTCCTTACCGTAATCAAATACCAACACTCTTAGAAGATTTCGTTAAGCAACACGAGCGTTGAAAACAATTTGCTCTAAACGCGACAGTTGTTAGAGATGTGTTGAACCTCAGGCGCTTAACTAAATTTATACCTACACTTTAATTTAAATTGTAAAATATACATATTTGTAATGAACTTTTCTTTATATATTAATAAACCAAAATAATCTTACAGGCTATGTTTTTACTCATTTATTCTTGCTCTCCATTTCGATAGGAATTGAATTCAGACTCGTTTTTCTCGGGGCGGTCTGCGATCTGATCGAATTTCACATGTACGAGAGGCATACAATTCCGATTCGAACATATGTTTCAATTCGAGTCAGTCGCTAGATTATGAGAGGCTGTGGTCGCTCCCCATCGCATGGAAATCGCATACTCGGCGTAAATAAAATCATGATCGTTTGGTGTAACTTTAAAATAAAATGCCAATATTCGTAGATAAATAAAATACGTTTTACGTATAAGAAACTAACTGTTTTCAGCAAAAATATATGTAACGTAAAGCAACTTTCGTAAAACTGGTTAAAAAACAATAAAACACGCAAAAAATTAAAGTTCACGCACAAAAAGTTGGTCGGATTACTTCCGACAGAAAATTCCAATAAATCGGAATGCAGAACACCTCAAATCCGATCAATATGCAAATGTCGGATTCTAACACCGTAATCGGAATAAAAAAACCTCAGAGCAAAAACTGATCGGAATAAAATCCGATTCTGTGTAAATCGGAATGCAGAACAAGGCTGATTAATTTTTAAACTACCCGTTAGAAAATTTTCTGAAGGATTTTTTGATCAGTCTATAAAATTTTTTAAAAAATCATCAGCTCTCTCACAATGGTTGCAGCCAAAACTGCCAAGACTGTCCAAGATGCACTAGTGGGCAGGGAAGTAGCTGTACTACGCAAGTGCGCAAAACTATCGATGATATGAATTTTCCATCCCATATTTGCATGCGTAAAGCTATTGTAGTACACCGTATCGGGCCACGTGATATTCGGTGTTACTTCTAATAATGCCGGATCCTCCGGCGAACAGACAGTAATAAGCGAGCGGTTAAACTTTTTAAAACTTGGGAAATTATCATCCAAGCGTCTATCATAATTGTTCGGGTACTTAGAGAGACATAGCGGACCGGCAGCTGTTGGTTTTGGGTGTCCACGAAGTGTAAATTCAACACCTGCTAAGACGCGTATTTCACTTTGCTTAGCATCAGATAATCGATCAAAGCCGCCACTCGGCTCGTCTGTAATCACAAATGGATGGTAATGTTCGGATGAATGTGGATTATTTCCCCCGCGTACCTAAAGAAAAATCTGCTAAACAAAATGTTGCATGCAAACTATTCTTACCTTAAATACATAAGTGAGACCACGTTTCATATACAACTCTGGCACCATGTAACCATTTATATACCAAGCTAAGCCACTCGAAACATGTCCTATAACCAAAGAGTATATTCAAAATTACTGATTCAAAACAGATCAAGTCGTAGTTACCCGTAAGGCCTTGATAGCCACGAAGACTTCCAGATGGTCCCAGATAAGCATTGAAAGTACGCAAAGATCTGTTATATAATAGTATATAATAAATTATTATTCCTGCCTTATTTAACCTTATTAGTCTTGAAGACATTTTGAAGCTTACGCACCGATCTTGTATTTTAACTCTTTCCCAAACCTGTACTGGGCTATCTGTCCGTTTAGTAAAACTAAAGCAGTCGTTGGTAGGCTCACTAGTGTTGAAATCAATGATTATATCGCTTTTTGGATAGAAATTATGAAATGCGGGCTCGTTGTTGGCATCCAGTTGCCCCAGAGCCCACACCACATAATTGCTTTTATCCAGACGAATTTCTTTATCACCAGAATCAGCTGTAGATGATAACAAATGCACAAACAAGTTAATAATTTTATAACTTCAAAAATATCTTTGTACTTTAGCTATTCAAATAATTCGAAATTTGTGATCCTTTAATTTAACCCAACTATTTTTAAATTAATCCTTTCAAATTTCTTGTATTGGGTCGGCACAAAAGGATTTCGGTTTTTTTAATGAAATAAAACAACTTTTTATATACAAAATTGACTTTAATCAATCAAATATTTTCCATTCTGTTCGATGGCCATTTGCCATCTTTCTGGTAACTCATTATTCCCCGTTCAGCAAAAAACTCAACCAAGTTCAATTTGAGGTCATCATTATTAGCGTAGTTTTTACCCTTTAAGAAATATTGTAAACTTCGAAATAGATATAGTCTGAGGGTGCAAGGTGGGGGCTATATGGAGGATGTGACATAACTTCCCAACCAAGCTCCAATAATTTTGTTCGCGTTGCTAAAGATGTGTGACGCCTAGCGTTATCGTGGTGGAACACGATTCCTTTGCGATTTGCCAATTCTGGCTTTTTCTTTTTGATTTCTTCCTCCAATTTCATTATTTGTTGACAGTAAACATCCGAGTTTATCGTTTGTTAGAGTAACAAAACGAACATAACGCTATCTATTGTGAAAACCGAAATTACTTTCTTGCCAAGCCAATATGTTGTATATTCTTGATTTTTATTCCCTTTTGCTCTTAATTAGTGGAATTAATCTTCAATTTTGGATGCACGAAATATGATTTTCTTTAAATGATTGGGAGCAAGTTCCTTCTTATTTCAACGATAATGAAACCATAAAATAAATAGTATCAGAAGACGCATCTCGTACACATTTTCTTCGTGGGTTCCAATATTGGCACCCAACCCAACACAGATGAGCGTAGTACAGGAGAATACACAAAATGAAATTGAAGTGACATTTCGTGAAGTGCGTTTTCGTTGGTTTTGTTTTGGCAAGAGCAAAGCCGTTTATGTGTGCGTGTGTATTCATTGATAGCGTCGATCCTAAATTTGCATGGTGTTTGCTTTGCTTTTGTTTTTAAACCCTACACATTAAGCTAAAGGGTATATTCACTTTGTCACGAAATGTCCTGTGCTTTGCTAGGACTCATGGAGGCCGGACGGTTAACCATTGCAGCCCCAAAAATTCCTAGAATTCAATAACTCAATATTTGATTATTGAGTTATTGCCCCACCCTAGCTAGGTCACTGTATTTGTTCCCGTATGTGATTATAAGGTAGCTTTCCTTATAACCACATATTTCCTCTAGTTTCAGTTTGTATTTTACTCTATAATGTTATTGTTCTGCAATGAAAAATGTGAATAACGCTTTCACAACGCAGTCTAGCAAAACAGATGTAATCACACATACTATAAACATTTTATGCTTGCTCTCTCGTTGCTTCTCTTTGTTCGTGATTGCTCTCTGGTTGCCTCTCCCTGTTCATGCTCTTTCCTTGTCCACTAAGCTGTTCCGATCGCATCATAAAGTGAAAAGGCATCGCAGATCGAGATGGGTCTTCTGTACATTCTATTTATTCTGTGATGATACTTTATCCTGTCTAAAATACTCATATTTTTAATAATGTCCAACTTGCTAAGTTTATGAAAATTTTATTTATTTAATATAATGTTAGGTTATACGAGCTTGTAGCCCTGGGAGAAGGGCTACCTTCACCTAGGCTTTGCCGGCCCATTGTGACTGTCCGTATGTTAAGATGGGAATTCCAAAGTTTCAAGCCAGATCAGCAACCCTGAAGGCCACCCCCCATTGAGCTTGATTAAGTAGAGGCCACGTGAATGCCGATCTGGCGCTCTTAATAAACTTTAGGAGACCGCTCTGACTGCTCCGGCAATCTATCTAAGAACCCGATCCCCACCGGGTTCTCGGGATAGGGTCAGACATTGGCGTCGGGATAGGGCCGGACATTGGCAGAGCAGATTGCTTAAAGTCTCTTCCTCGTCTACCTCATCACAGCATCTGCAGTGATCCACTTTCGCTCTGGTTTCCTGGTAATTATTTAATGTAATTAAACGCTAATTTGAATCTTAAAATATTGTCTAACTTTCCAGTAGTTAGTACTACGAAAACACTACAACTTCATTTACAGATTTTATACATAAAAAAAAACAAATTGTTTCTTTGCATTGGTACAACTTACATGATATCAAAGTACGACGAAACGTGATTGTATTTACACTATCCTTACGGCTGTAGGTATTCAGCTGAAAGCTATCCAAGCCGCCTACGACATCGTCACGACATACGCCTTTATTTTTACCTAGAACTTGCACGCACTGCAATTTTAACACGAATGATACAATTAGCGACTACAGCTATTGGATTTCGGTTTCATACCGGGGATAATGAAGTGATATTGTAGTCCACTGAATATCCGCGTATATCATCAATGAAAGCCACTACCACGTCAGCCCCCATCATTTGGCTTGAGGTCTCTGAACCCGAGATTCCAAACGACATGTAATCATTCTTTTCGACCTGACCTGCCAGCTGTAGCGTTATTTGCGGCCCAAACACTTCCCAAGACACTTGCAAATCCTTATGAAGTTGTCGACAGTTTGGCAACGAAAAATCATAGGGTGTTATTTTTACTAATGATGGTGGCACATTAAGGTTATCCGTTATTAGAACATGTCCAAAATTGTCATTGTCGCCCAGATCGTATATGCTGATCCAGTCAATGTCGAATATGGTTTTATCACCAGGTAATTCCAATGTTATCGTTTCCTTACTGTATGCTCGTATAGGGTCTAAGCTGTGGTAAAATTAATTTTTAATTTATGAAAACCCAGAATTAAGCATCGGTCAACATACTATCCCATTTCATCAGGTATTTTATACCCTTTGCTCGAAGGCTGTGCTCCTATGCCTGCCCAAAAAAAGGTACGCTTTCCTAGACCGTCGTAAGTGAAGTCATTGATTTTTACTGTTTTCGAATCGATCAACTCTAAAGAACTGCTACTGACATTGTGACTGCGTTGCGAAAACGTTCCTCCCTGCTGAGTTTTCGGTGGCTCAAACTCTTCCGGTATGTAGACATCACCGAAATTATTCTGGTTATTCAGGTCGTACACAGCAAGCCATTTGATTTCTGTGATCTTTTTGTGATCTGGCAAAAACAGTGTCAAATCCTTGTTGTGGTATCTATCAAGTATATTGGTCCTGAAAATGTAACCAACAATAATTATTTGAGATAACAGTTAATATATCCATCGTTTCCATCACTTGTTATGCTCATTGGGCACGATGAATCCCTGGGGTCCAGGTCGATTGGATGCACCTGCCCAGAAAAATGTATCCGCACCGTTACCATCGTAATTAAAGTCAACTATCAGAAAGGCGTACTCATTTACTGCATAGACATCCCCTGAAACCTATGGTGTTGGACGAAGTGTTACAGTAGCAATCTCTTTGAATCTTTTTAATTTAAATGTGATCTTGGCTTACTTGATGATGATACGAATTAAGTTTTCCCAAATACTTTCCCTTATATGGACCATCTTCATCGTCACCAATAGCATCTAAAAATAATTTATAATAATATAAAATACAGGTTGAAAATGGGTTGTCCTTACACGATTTCAATATAAAGTTCCTAATAGAGAGTTAAGAGAAGTTTAAATCTTATCAATTGTACTCATTGTGTCATGAATGTACGCCACTATGACAAAAAGGAAAATACTAAAGTAACTAGATAATTAAGAGGGATATAGTTGACTGCACTTGAGGACATTTTGGAAATTTAAAAAAATTTTTCCCATTTCCGGTTCTATGCTGTTCGTGAATGTATGTTCGATATGCTGTTCGTGAATGTTCTAGCTGTTGCGTGAATGTATTACTGGGCATATACTCTTTTATTAAAAGTACGAGTTTTAGTTAAAGTTTTATTAAAAGTGCTATACGAAGACTTTTTTATTAAAAGGTAAAAGTAGAAAACGTTATTTTTATGTAAAACTAGCAGAGTACTTGACTCTTTTTCTTTTTTTTTAAGGTTTACTTAAGAGAAAATAATTTGTATAGAATTTAAAAATGCTTGAGCTCCTTTATTTCCAAAAAATATTGTACATTCATTGAACGCTTATTATATTTAAAATTACAAATTTTTGGATAGAATATATTGCATATACGAGTATGTATCTAAGGACCGGTAAATTTTTGTAAAATTGAAAATTCTCACTATGTTCTATTCTTCAGCTTATTCAAATTTCTGTTCTTAGCAATACTGAAATACATTATTGCAGTATCAATATTAGAAAAAAACTAAGTAATTTTATGAGCTGTTGTCTGTATGCTCGAATTTTTCTTACAAGACTACCAATCAAGGTTTTTACAACCGTTAAAGTTTCATTTACTTTAATGGATGCTTTTCACCACATAGATTTAGCCATTTTTGGCAGACAAGCTTTCATTAGAGCCCAAAATTGCTCAACTGGTCGCAATTCTGGTACATACGGTGGGTTCATGTCTTTCGTAATATAATATTATTGTCACTGAACCATTTCTGAGTGACATTAGCATAATGTGCTGAAGCCAAATATGGCCAAAACAAGGTTGGGACATTATGTTTACGTACGAAAGGCAGCAGACATTTGTGTGTAAATTTAAGCAGATAAATTTGCGTGTTGATTGTTCCTACAGCAAAGTACGGGGTTGATTTTTCCGCATTGGTAAATGGCTTGCCAAATAAAGCTTTTTCCAATCTTTTCCACACGAATGGTTTTCTCTGATTTAGGAATGTCTTCTTCCGGCTGCATTGAGCAAAACTGGTGACCAGGCGAAGTTCTTAAGTCCATTTTCACGTATGTTTCGTCGTCCATAACCACGCAAAAGTTTTTGTTTGCCAATTTCGCTTTGTACAATTTCCGTGCTTTTTGCATTCTGTTTTTCGTTGCGTTTTGGAACTTTTTTCTTTTTGTAAGTTTTTATACCATTTCTCTGTTTGATTCGAATTACTTACACATGTGTAGTCCTTGCTTTTTTGGCAATATTTATTGTTGACATGCAACAATTCTTCTTTCTTGTCTAGATTTGCATCCGTTGAACCTTTACACCCACTTCTTGGCTTATCCTTAACCCAGGGATTCTATTGAAACCGCAAAATGATCCCTGGTGGCGGTGAGTTATGCCGCGGTGGCATATGTTGATATTTTGAGTTTTGCCAATGTTTTAGAACTAATATTTGGATTATTAGTCGAAATGGCCAAGTTTTTTTACGGAATTCTTCTTGGGAACTCATTTCTTTGGCTTGTAATATTGCTGTCGCGAAAACTAAAATAGTATTGTAAATGACAAATATTACTAGTTAAAAATTTCCAAGCCTACTTAATAATCAAAAAAAAATTTGTTACAAGTTGAAAATTTGCAAAACTTTCTGTACCGGTCCTTATATCTAATTGATTATCTAATAGAGCAGCGGCACACAGTTAGAGTATATAAATATCAGCCCACCAAATTACCTTTGATGCAAAATTTTATTATATACATAAGTACTAACAAACTGTTCTGAAATAAACATATGCATATATATGCATATATGGCATACATTGCCGAAAACCTACTATTGTCATTACAAAACAATTAATTAATGTATTGTGCTATGTATTTTAAACACTTATAATTACTTATTAATTATTAGGTAATCTAAAATTAACTATTATCACTCTTAAGTAGCTTCTTCCAAACCTAACCACATATTCATACTTCTCCACACATCTTAAAATAACTCTTATTTCAAAAAAGTCAGCAGAAAAAGTCATCAAAAAAACTTTTATCGATGACTTTTAAAATAAAAGTTAAACTTTTAACATATATTTTGTTACACTCTATGTGTATCGGAATTGAGGCTTGATTTCAAGTCGAGAAAAGGGCAAATTTCAAATTGAGGATTAATGTTCCATTTTTGTTGAGAATGTTATCAGTATCATCGTGATCAAACGTTTGACATTTGAATTGTATCTTGATATCAAACTATAGTCAAATGTAATTCAAATGAAAATGTTTGTTGAAATTGTAGTTAACTAAGAAATGTGGTGTTGGAAACACACTGCGCACCATTGGTAATTGCAGGTAATGTAATTGTGTTGGTACTTACCAGCGCTTATTATGTAAAATGCAACGTACACAATTGTAATGCTTACTAGAATAGCCACGTTGTTGATGAAATTCGAGTTCACATTCAACTCCATTTAAAATTCAACCAGGTAAAATGTGAAGGCGTTCAATAATTTAATATTTTAAAAAGCCTAACCTTGCATACGTCACAGTCAACCATGAATATCTTTTTACTGCGTTTTTTTACTTTCTTGCGAATGTGGCAATTTGACCAAGTTACAACGAGCATGCGTAACTATGGCTATAACCTAAACAATTGCGTCGTGCTATAGGTTGCTGTCCAAATGGAATTGGAACACGTAGTCTTATAGAAGTGGCTGAAATAAGCAACGCACTGACGGAGAGCACTTCGAATTTCTAATTTTAGTATGTCCAACGAATTGAGGTTGGTTAAAATGTTAATAAAAAGTTCATGTTCGTGTGAATGTTTAAAAACTTTTTGTCAGAACATATGTTGACGCACCGATGTTATTTCGGTTTAGCGATTTCGCGAACTGTGACTTTGTCACAAATACATAAAAGTCACAAGTCACAGTTGCGACGAAGATTGCTTCTAAACTGTGACACGCTGTCACGTTTTGCCTCTGGAGCAGATATGTAGTTCAGTCTAGAGCTGAGCGATATTTCACGACCTGTGATTTTGTACACAAAATCACGAGTCACAGTTGCGATTGAAAACGCTCCGAACCCATGACACGCTGTCACAGGTACAGCGGAACGATTTTTAATGAACTGTGATTTCATTGAAATGCAACCACGAGTCTCAGTTGGTATTGAAACGCTCCGAACCTGTGACAGGCCGTCACAAGTATTTCACGGCCTGCGAATTCGTTGAAATGAAATCACGAGTCACAGTTTGTTGCTCTATCGTTTCGTTATTGTTACAACGAGTTATTGTCCGTTGAAACGAACGAATTCTTAATATTTGTTTCAACCAGTGTGAAGATTCTCATCGTTCCTGTCGCAGTTTTCTGTTCCAGTGAATAAGCAGTGATGCCGTTTTTGTGCAATTTGTCGCAATTAGGGATTTCCTGGCTGGATTTTGTGGGATTACCGGTTTAGCTCGATATTTGTACGATATTTCGGATACTACTGAAGACATTAACGAAAGTTGCTATGTGCAAATATCTAGGTAGCAGTGAACTTGCTCACAAAATGAGAGGACTTTCCAGTCTTGTAGTCTTTGCACGGCTTCGTCTCTGTGAATAGAAAAGACGAGGACGACTTTCTCATTTAAGACTTTTCTTATAATTATATATTTTATATATATTATTTTTTTAATATAATTTTTTATTTTATTGTAATAGATTTTTTATATAAAACATTACTTGTGCAATGAGTTTGAGTGGTATAATTTTTTATTGAACATGATTAAACAGCTATTTTCATGTTTTATGAGTATGTTACTCTTATTTTATTTTCAATAAATTAAATATAAAATAAATAAAAAATCATATTTATACCCTACACACGAAGTGATGAGGCTTGTAGAACGAATTTGCGGTTGAAACTTTGTCCAGAAGTCCACTGTCCCTGACCAAAACAGATAACCAAAAATGGGCGTGGTCCGCCCACTAATTAAATAAAACTCGATTACAGGAGAACGAAGATATTTTTATAAAATTTGGCGCGAATGTTGTCTATCATCAGAAACTCATTCGTATTGAAAATGGGCAAAATCGTACCATTGCCACGCCTACTTTTTATAGTAAATATAAATTAATCCATGCTTGTAGCTCAATTTATCAGCTTGTAGAATGAATTTGAGGTTGAAATTTTATTCACAAATCAACTGTCTTTGACCAAAACAGAATACCAAATGGACGTGATCCGCCCACTAATTAAATAAAACTCTAGATTACAGGAGAACGAGAGAGATATTTTCATCACATTTGGCACGAATATTCTGTCATCACAGAATATTTGAGATTGAAAAGGAAAAAAATTAGACCATTGCCACGCCTAATTTTTTAGGAAACGTGTGTAGGGAATATGAACTTCGGCCAGGCCGAAGTTAACACTCTTTCTGGTCATTTTTGTTTTCGATTTATACAGTTTTTCATGCAACCATTTTTATTAACAAATATATTTTGAATTAAAAGGAAAGCGTAAACAATATTATTTTTTATTTTGTTTATTGAATTTTTTATTAAAAACCTCTAATTTGCGTCGATTGATTATTTTTGATAGGGAATAATTCTTTAAACGTTGCATGGGCTTATATGCTCCTTTAAATATACATGTGGAACATATGTTGCTTCTGTCGTAGTTTTCCTGCTTCGGAATTAAATATAGTACAACATACCTTAAGTGAATAAATGATTGAGGAATGAATGAGGAAATATTAATCGATATCACAAAAACTCGTACAATATATCTACGTCATAACATAGAAAAGCGCGACGGTTATTTATTTGATGAGCATCGATTTAATATGCAATTTAAATGCAAAAATTAAAGTTTACCAGCATTTTTAAGGAACGATAAATTTTTTTTATATTTAATTTCAACCATATTTATGCCATACTTTTACTGGCATTTGATTTAAACAGTTATTAAGTTTTAGTTCTTGCTATCCATATGATTTCTTCATATGAAAGCACGCAGAGTGGAAGAGTTTCAGAAGAGCGAAGAACATTTATTAAAATCAAGAAAATTGTTTTTACATATTTATTTTTACTCTTTTCCTCATTAATATTAATTAACGCGATGCTTACAATTATAAAGAAAAATTATACATATTCAAAAAAATGAAAATAAACATTTTATGTGCTTGAAGTTTTGAAAAGATTTTATAAAATAAGCTAATGTGAAAAACTAATAATGGAGGTTTAAAGATCAGTAAAGACAAACAATAATTTGCAGTTGAAAACCTAATGAAAAAAAGTGTTTTAAAGAACATCAAATACTGCTCATCAGCAACTATTACTGAAGAACATAAATATAATAATTATAAACATATGCTAAAGGTAAATTACAATTATGGTAATAATCATAATAATACAGAAATAATTGTATTTAAAATTAAAGATATTAGCATTAATAATTATAATTAAGAATGAATTTAACACGATTATTAGCTAAAATTTATCTTGAAATATGAATAGGTTATTAGTTGCTGCAACTGCTATTATATTCTCTAATGGATGCCAGGCTGTGTGTAAAATTTTCTTATTGAAATCGAGGCAATCAACACTGATTTCGTCTTTTTTTCGTTTACCGCCAGTGCAGACTTTTCGTGGTTTGAGTACGGTTTTTGGTTTGATGATGTCGCGTGAAGCCTCAAGTGTGACATCCTTTTTCGAATTACGATCGAAAACTCGGAAGAAATTATTGTAACTGCCTGTCATAATTGAAGTATCTTTGCCATTCCAACAACACTCAAATTTGTCGAATATACAGTCGTTTTCATATAACGAACACAATTTAGCACGTAGATATTCATGTACCTAAGAACAGGCCAGTAAAAAAAAAAAATAAAGCATTTGTGAATATTTATAAGGAACCTTCAAAAACTAGCATCTATTATAGACAATTTTGCTTTTCCTATGACACGCACTACTTACCGGATACGTTTCAATTGGTTTCGATTCCATATGCAAATCCCAAACCTTAATACTTAGGTAATCTCTGGAAATCATGTAACGTCCTGAATTGCTTAGTTTCACATCACTGATGGAGCTAATAATTTCGCTAAAGAAGCTGCGATTAGTTGGATTCTCTGGCTCTTCAAACTGTTTACTATGCCGATCACATAACGCCGAAGAGCGCATATCACATAAGCGTATGGTGCCCTTAGAGCTGGAGTAAACGAAAACATTGCACTCGGTCGGATGGAATTCGGCAGCCGTGATCACTTCCGTTAATTCTTCCATGTTGGTAGGCTTGATATCGACAATGTTAAAACTCTGATCGGTCACCTCAAGATTCCACAAATTAATGCGCAAATCATCAGCTGACAAGTAAGTTTCTTGGTCCGAATTCACGCTAATTGAATTTATGTGATAGGTGTGAGCATTGGCGAAAATACGGCGAGGAGACGCCTCCACCAGTAATGGTATTTGTTTTACGGAAGGTACACGAAGCGCGGTAATACATTGTGGGTCGCGTGTAAGACCGTTCTCCTCTTTTGTATTGTATCCCTCGAAGGACTTATCGCGTTCACTGACTTTCCACAGTTTCACTGTTTTGTCATTCGTCGAAAGCAAAAAGTGTGCAGGATTTTTCCGACGCAGCCACCGAATTTTATTGATTTTTTCCTCAATTTCAAGGGATTTCAGGTAATCGAATTCAGGCTCGTGCGATTGGAATGTCGAATAGACATTGTATTCACCACGACGTGGCATGGCGCTTTTCGATACAGGATCACGCTGTTGTGATAAAAGAAAAATGAGAAAATAATATCAATGAAGAACTAATGGTTCATATTGATGATTGCCGAATCTAATCTGCCCTTACCTGAAAGATAACAACGCGACCTCCTTTATCACCAGTTGCCAGCAGTTCACCATCGTGGTTAAATTCAACACAAGATATGATATCTGCATCCGTGACATCATCATCCAAAGCTCCTTTTATCTGTGAGAAACACCAGGAAGCTTCTCCATTACCTGAAATATACACACTTTAAATAAGTATTCATAACTGAAAATTGATATTGATGAAGAATTTGTTTATTGCAAAGTAGTTGCGCATTTAGTAAAAGTCCAGTAATTGTTTAAGATCTTATCATTCGTAATAAGAATGTCTGTGGCTTAACCATCAATTCCAATTACAAAAAATATAACATCATTTTTGAAATAAATTTGATAATTCTAACTACTACTGTACAGCTGATCAGCTTCCGACTCTTTCTTTGTAAAGAACTTTTACACATTTTTCATTGATTGTGGGTTTCAAACAGGGCTTAGGTTTAGTTAAGTTAGAACGAAGTAAGGTATAAGGTCTAATCCCGTTCTTATTATTATTGTTGCGAACAGGCACGGAGTCAATACAAAAATTAATGAAATCTTATTTGAAATTTCGATGATTGTTTTATATTGGCAAAAGACAAAATCACAACGAAAAATTCAATGGGGAGATTTACAGTTCGAATTAATCCTTGATGGATAATGATAACACTTCTGTACAAAATGGCTTGCTACAGATTGTGCAAACATACTCTCTCTCTCCACTAACATTATATTAACGCCGAGGTATGTATTTATTATCTTAAAATGCATAGTAAGTTCGTGTATATATGTACTATATAAGAATATATGCACAAATTTAAATGATGAATAGTAAATTGAGAAGTTTTAAATAAATCGAAGGTAAAACAGTATAGTTATAGTTGTTTTTAACGTGCCGAATTAGATGTGGCTTTATCTGTTATATAATCTTGATCATCGCCATCTCCTGAATACACTTAACATTATTTGTATCTTTGTCTTTCTGTTAATATAGACATTTGTGAAAATCATGATAAGAAAAATATTCAAAATTAATAAATTTTAATGTAGGAGTTAATTTCAATTACAGTGTTAAATGAATTTACATAAAATCGAAAAAATTATAAGACAATTTTAAATAAAACTGATATAAAATTGCACACAAATTTCTTGAATAGTTAAACTTCTTTAAATTAAGAATTATATTAAATAATTTAATTTTATTGAGGTAAGTTACGGGAGAGGTGGATATTTGGCATCTGGACAATATAATAATATACGAACTTATGATTGTATCAAGGTCCGGTTTTTTCACTTTTAGTGACACTCTTTCACCTTCATATGTGGAAAAATAGTACAGAAATGTAACTTACCGGCCATAATTTATTGGTCGACAGACGACGTTAATCACAAGACAATAATCGACGACTTCCCAAGGCCAGTTTACGCCGATTCAGTTTTAATGATTTAATATTCTTTGTCTATAACAGCGAATTTATCAACAGAATCAGTCCATTAAGTTATGAAAGGAGAAATGCAAATATGACAGCGTTATGATATCTAAATCAACGACCATCCAAAGTAGTAGGAGTTACAAACGAAAATGATTGCTACTTCCTTGTTTCTATTTGCCCCGTGGATTCCTTGACTTATTACTTCGGAAAGCTGCTTTCAGTTGAGTTTTAACAATATGTCTAACCTTCAAATAGTGATTAGACCTCAATACAATTTATTAAATTTACACCTGAATCACTAAAAAAGTAAAAGGAATTTAGAGAATCATTCTTTTTGATATCAAACGCGACTTACATTAGCACTGTTTTTTAAATGCGGAACGAACGACTACGAATGAATAATTTTCCAAGTTTACCTATCGGACCTATAATTTTTTGAAATAAAATCTTGCATGATTTGTATTACAATAACTTCTTAGAATTTGCACATTCGATCTAAAATACTTCCAAAAAAATTCAGGACATGTAAAATATTTCCATCTTATTGGTTTTTCTTTTCCTTTGTATCTGTTTGGTATCTCACGGTTCAAAACTTTATAGCATTCGAAAATCTTCCCACATCACATGTACCCACTGGTATAACACAGTCAAATTAATAGTGTTATTTTTATTATATTGGGAGATATGTACATTCCCACATTTATTAGAAACAAAGAATAAATGCCCGACTATGCAAAATGACGCGAAAGAAAACGCTCTCGTTTCTATCGCAAATCCCTCGGTTGGTTGCTGTCGTTATTTCCGCCAGTTTTGTTCGATTTATCTTGAAAAAAATGACAACTACTTTCTGACATTCAAAATTGGCAGTGTTGTCAGCTGTCAATTCCAGAAAGCAATGCTCGATTTCATTGTTATTGTAGTCTTTGGCCAATTTTACTCGATGCGCTGCAGAATTTGTAGAACAATCTAGTTTGGGAACAGGTTAGGCTCTCGTCAACCTAACCAATGTTATTGTTGCTGTTGTTGTTTTTGGCGGTGTCCCTAACAAGAACAAAATTTTTCCCGCTCTTATCTAGTTCCGGAGTTATAACCCTTTAACATTTCTAAATATCAAGCCTGCATCTCCTAAACTTTACGATATACCTATATATTATTGGTATTGTTGGAAAGGTAATCGAATCATCGGCTTAACTTTACCATGTGTACATGTATAATTTTCTTCATTTTAAGGGAGTAGAGGCTATTAGCTTTCTAAGCGTATTTGTTTCATCAGGATCGGTGCAGGATTTGCGAAAATACGCTCTTTGCAACGGGAGAATTAAGGTATTAGTAGTTTTTCTCCAAAAGTAATGGTTTTGCGACAACATTTTAGTTTACATAAAACAAAGGTATTGCAAATTCCTTTATAACTGTACCCTATCCTGATATCTTTAATAGTTTAGGAGATATAATGACAAGAATTTCAAATTTTGACGGGCTATAACTTGATAACTATACGACAGCCAAAAAGTCTTTGTTGTAATCAGCATAAAAAAATAAGACAACAAAATTTTAATGGTTCCACATCGTTAAAGTTAAGCCTAAAATTTTGTCGAAAAGTGTACATTTTTGGAGAAAAATAAAATTTAAAACTTTTAGTACTACTTTTTATCATTCATCAATTTTTGTATAATTAACCCACATAATTATCCCTTTAAGCGTATTATTAATTTTTGTTTCTTTTTACAAACAGTTTGTTCCTAAAATTCCAACAAACACCTTAAGCGAGACTTATTCCTTATATAGTTATTGAAGTTTCTTATTTTATCGTCTATCCTAACCAGAACTGTGCGATACTTCAAAACAGTACAAATACTCTGACCTTAAAGCAAAAAGGATGAGCCCTTTTCAAGTACTTTTGCAGTACAAGTCCTTTTAAAGTACCAAATCTTTTTTCAAGTATCAAGTATTGATTTCCATTTTGCTTCCCTAATTTGCTGCCACAATTTGCAACCCGCATCCGAGCTAATTCTAATTGTGACGGATGCAAAAGCGTTCTTCGTTGTGTTTGTTTACATTTCATTCTTTTTTCTATTTCAGCTCCTGTAAAATTATGTGAGTATTTTTTTGTCGCTTTTTTTATTATTATTCTGTGTAATATATTATTTAAATGTATTTTAAATATATTTTAATACAGATTAAAATAAATAAACTTCGAGAATTTTGGTTATTATGAATGTATTGTTCTCTACTGTCAAATTTTTGACATTTCATATTTCTGGTTCCCGAAAATTTCTGCTAAACTGCGTCGTGAATTCACGTTGTGTTGGTAAAATTTTGTTTCATGCTTTAGATTTCTGTATTTTGGGTTTCTTCCCTTGAAGGTTTCATATTTTACATTGCATAGTTATGCGCAGCATTAACAGGAGTTACTGGTTAATTGTAGTGCTCTAGTAAAAAATTACTAGAGAGAAAAATTAAATACTGCCGGCACTTTGGAACAGCGGCGGTATTTCATTTCGAAAGAAAATTTTACTGCCAGTATACACAAAATAGGGTATTTCGATAGTATCTCCCAATTCCTGTTTGAGGGCCCTTGGTCACAAGTTAAAACTTTAACTATGATGCCAAAACTGTTCAAAATCATGTTTGGAATTGTATCGCAATTCCCTTCTAATCGCCATTTCATCCATGAGCAGAATCATATTATTCTTTTCGTACTGATTCAAATCCAAAGCACTTCTTTTTTATTAACTCCAACTTACGGTAAGGGCAGAACAGTTAAGGGGAAGATCAAACAACGCGTGAAGCTTCGACAGAGCTTGTTTTGCGAAAGAAATCTCTTTCTGAGGTAAACTGAAAAGATGGAAGCACGGGCGGCGCCCCAATAAAAAAAACGAAAAATAACCATAAACATTAATGGGAATGATATTGTGGTCAATATTGATCAGAAATCAGACATTGTGTTTCGCCCAAATTATTTTCAAAAAACAAAAAGTGAGTCTCCTATTCCTTATTAAACATTTTTCACGGTGCATTCATAAAACAGCGTGGTACGATACGTCCTCCTTGAAGTCTGTACATCTGCTCTTTATAAGAACGATCGCTAATGTCGGTGTGAAAAAACGACGAGTGCTGTCGTGTATATGTGAAGAGCCGAGAGAAAAACGATTGCACGCTTACTCTCTGTTCAATAGGGTGCCAATATTGGAACCCTAGAACAAAATTTGCTTTGTACGAGATGCAACTCCTGTATACTATTTATTCTGTGGTATAATAAAAGGAAATTTAACCAATCATTCTATTCTCACGAAGTACTACACGATCGCGAATCCTTTTTCGGTGCTGAACATTTTTGTAAATTTGCTGAATTTTACGCGAAGTGGTGCTTCGATTGTGGCTTATTCCTATATTGCTTTGTCAGTTTGACCATCATGTCATTTTCATTAGTGCATTCTTTCATTTGCTTTTGGTAAATCATTGGAAAACTAACATTTTATTTTCTATTCTGCTTTGCGCATACAATAATCATTTTTTTGGTCATTCTTGCGGAATTAAAGTAATTGAAAGCAAGGTGTTCCTCAAAATTTCTGTTAAATTTTTAATAACTTTTGTTTCGTAATGAAAATTATATAATAGCGTGTGACATTAAAGGCTACAAAATACGAGGTGATTCCGAACGCTTCGTGTTCTGCTGGATGTTTGACGCGGAGCTCATGTCAAGTGTGCGGTTTTGACGGGCAAAATAGCTGATATGATTGGCATTGACGGTGGTCTTGTCGGCAGTGCCTTCTTCGCAATTCGGTCTAAAGTCGAAAAGTACGAACAACTATTTAAGAGCTATGTAGATGCTTCTCCCAAACGGAAGCGTGCTCGCTCGCAGTGGGCACAATGCAACTTTCGTACGTGTGTAGATGATGGAGCGGTCGCCTCCAATATACCTAAGTCAACCTACTTAGCTGATCAACCTACTGAACCCTGTCTTACCCAGAGATACACTCCCTCCTAGTTTATTGACTGCCTCGATCTCCTCGGATGCAATATCCCGAGACCCTGTAGCTGTGCATGACCCGGATGATAGTTCAGAAGCTTCCAAGAGAATAACCATGGAAGTTCTAGTCAATACTGTAGGTGGACCCCTTAATTCTGCATCGGGCCCGATATATACTAGTCTATTAAACTTGCACGCTAGGACCTCTGTTCATGGTATTGAACCAGTTACAAAGCTAGTAGTGATTCAGCCGAGAAAATCTATCTTAGCTTCCCGATTTGGTGAGATATTCGTAAATACATCACTTTAAAGCTAGGCTTCAACGATACGAATATATCTATTGTTAAATATAAATTTAATCATCGGAGAACTATATCTTCATTCAGAATTTATTTACCGGATCACTTAACAAGTCAAGTACTTCAATCTAATTTCTGGCCAGATTAAGCCGTTGTTAATTTATTCGAACCTAGAAGGAATACCTCATTGCCACGATATAATGGTCAATATCATCAACAAACTAACAGCCTTATTTCAAGAGTCACGGTCGTCTTAAAATCGTCTCTCCATCGTCAACGACGTAAGCTTTACTGTGGTACCTACATAAGTGCGTTGCGTTTATCACTGCGCCTTAGAAAAGACGTTGCGCTATACCGAAATAACAGCGTTGCATTACATATATTCTAACAAAAAGTATTTAAACATTCACACGCATATGTACATTTTTTTACATCTGCCGCCAACTTCACTTCGTAGCGCATGCCAAAATTGGAAATTCGAAGTAATCTCCGTCAGTACGTTTCTTATTTTAGCCACTTCCATAAGACTGTGTTCCAATTTCATTTTGACAGAAACGCAACGCATGGCGCACTTATTAAGGTACCACAGTTAGTCATCATGTATTCTAAGAGACGAGTTAGATACTATTATCGTCTTAAATATGACGAGTGGTTTTTAGTTGTCGTCTCATACAAAAAATTAATTAATTTAGTCCACAATATAAAGCTGGACTACGTATTTATGTATGCTTTATCTTTCATTTCATATTTTCATATTTTTTAGTTATAGGAATATGAAATTCATGATTTTTATAATAATTCTAGAAAAGGTCCATATTTTCGCGAAAAACTCAACGCACAAAATAAAAATGCACTTATTAATTTATTTAAAGCACTTATAAAAGCAATTCAAGATTGCTAACTTTTCCGCGTGGAATTGAAAATATCTTTGTTTACAATTTGCTTCAGTGTTGGAAACTTCCACAAAGAGAAAAACAATGTTACATTTTTTTGCTACAATTTAAGCGAAAAATATAGAATAACACAAATATCAATCTACACATAATTTGCAAAGTTTATTCTATATTTTAGCAACGTTTGTAAACCTGTTTTCGCGAAAACAAACAATTTTATAAGGTTTTTATTAATTTCAATTAACCAGAATTATAACATTTTCGTCTTGTATCACTAAAATTTATATCTTGTACGCAAACCGCGACGTAAGAGCAAGACGTGACGAATTCCGTGACTCTTAGAATATGGTTGTTACGTCGTCGTGACTCGTGAGAGACGATTCTCGTCTTAGTCACCGTGACTCTTGGAATAAGGCTGTAAGCAACTCGTCTTTAACTGATGATTTGAATATTTTTTATCAAAACTTACTAATATTAATACTAGGTACGTAGTACTTACTTGACGCACTTTAATATAGACTCGGAGATCGAGTTCTGTTATGTGCATGTTACATTTGAGCTATTATCCTTCCACCTCACCTGCTCCTATATTCCACCGAATTCTAGTGAAGTGACTTACAACTTGCACTCGTATTGTATATCTTCATTGGTAAACAGAATGTTACCTGATGATAGTGTACTTTTACTAGGAGACTTTAATATACCTTGTGTCTCTTGGGAAAGTACTGATGAACTCTCTTATTACCTTCAACATAAGGTTCCGTCGATATTGCTTTCTTGAACTACTTATCCTCTGTTGGTTTATATCAGGTAAATAATATTTTTAACCCAAATAACCGTATGCTGGACTTAATATTTACTGACGATAAGGACATGGTCGAGTTACATCGTTCGATTACTCTCCTGTTATCTGAAGATTTTCATCATCAAGGCTTGGAATCGCATATATGTGCCAAAAATAGTAATAAGCATCTACCACCTTCTGAAAATTTGAAGAAACAACAAACTGTTTTTTATTTCAAAAAGACCAACTATGTACAGCTGAAAAATTATTTAAGTGATGTAAGTTGGAGCTTTACATCACCACTTAGCGTGACCTGATTATACTGTAGCTCAGTTCAACCAAACTCTTCATGACGGTTTCAAACTATCGGTACCGAAACGAAAGGTATCTACTACTTTATATCCAACACCCTGAGGAATCTAAAAACAAATTCTATAAAACTCACTGCGATATTCATACAACGGACACCTTTGTTACATCAATACGAAATAGATACCAAAGAGCTTGTCGACAGTCATATAATAATATAAAGAAACTTATACTAAAATCCTAAGTACTTTTGGAGCTTTATAAATTCGAAGCGGAAAAGTAATATTCTCGCATCCGTGATGAAAATTGATGATAACCAAAATGACAATGCGAATTGCTTACGAAATTCTTTAGCTCAACTTATTCCCAAATGGAGTTTGATTTTGAATATTATACATACTCCGTAAGTAGTGGGAACATTGATCACCCAATAATTAAGGAAAATGTCGTTCTCGAAGGACTGATGGATCTTAAATCTACCTATAACCCTGGTCCAGATAATTTACCTTCTTGCATCCTAATACACTGCGCGAGCGAACTGGGATTACTCCTAATTTCAGCTCTATTTGATCAGTCTATAAGCTCCGGATACTTCCCAGCTACATGGAAAAACTCATACATCATTCCATTCCACAAATCTGGTAATAGATCAAATATAACCAATTATCGAGGTATTGCCAAGTTAAGTGCTCTGCCTAAACTATTCGAAAAAATAATAACTCGCCAAATTGCGCGTCAAGTGAATGCAGCTTTATCTCCTGTTCAACATGGGTATGTCAACTACTGCAAATCTATTGAGCTTTGTCTTCCGTACAACTAATAATTTCAAATATGGCATACAAACGGATGTTAACTACATGTATTTTGCTAAGGCTTTTCATGTGGTGAATCATAAGCTACTACTAATGTAATGTAACAACTAAAGTTGAAACTGTTCGGATTTCAACAAACTTTGTTAAAATGTATTGCGTCCTACCTTCAAGGCCGCACCCAGATGGTGTTGCTAAACAATAGAAAGCGCATTTCCTATCACCTCTGCTGTCCCTCAAGGTAGCTTTTTAGGACCTTTATTATTCTTAATTTTCATTGATGACCTACCCACGATTATACACAACAGTAACACGCTGATGTTCGCAAATGACCAAAAATGTTTCTTTCATTTCAAAATAAAGCGGATACGCTACTGCTTCGAAAGACCTGGACAACTTAGTCACGTGGTGTGATTTTAACTGTATGGAACTGAATCTTTCCAAATGCAAGCAACCGTGTATCGTGCGGGCCACGTTAATGTCAACTATTCTATTGGACGCCTCTATTTGGATTCTCTTGAGCAAATGGATGATCTTGGTTTTACTATGGATAAAAAACTCAGATTATAGCATATTGGGATTTATTAAATGGTGGGCTTGAGAAATTAAGAGTCACATGTAACGCGGATTCTATACCTCGCCTGTGTGGTGTCCTAACTTCAACTGTTATATACCTCGAATCGAGCGAGTTCAATTGCTTACGCAATATCGGAACAATTTGCACAACTTACCATCTTATAATTACCGATTGGAACTTATTAATCTTCCGTCTATAGCTTTTAGCTTCTCGGATCCAATTAACTTAACTAGAATCAAAATTCATCAATTTCTAAAGAATCAATAGAAATTTGTTTACTGTTATTTGTTTAAGAATGTATTTAATGTTTAACATCAATATTTTATGTAACAATTATATGTCAATGCGAGGATTTTCCATTTTTTTGTGGTAAATGTTTACAACTTGTATTTAAACAATTAGTGAAGTAGAATCCATTCCTTTTTTATAAAAATTCGTACTATAAAAGCATTTGGTATGCGGCTTTTAAATCAATCATTTTCAACGTCTATAATTGTGAAGTTATAGAAAAAGAATACAAAAAAATTGTTAAAATGCGCAGATATAAGGCAAACTCTGGACAGGAACGTTTTACTATAGTAACCTTATATACGAGGGTAGTTCCAGAAGTACCCGATAAGACGTATAGACGTATAGCGGTTGTTGTTTGAAAAGAAAGACTATGGTAGAGAGTACCAACTTTATAAAGCTTAAGTTTGAAGTTCAACGATGCTACGTTGTTCAGTATTTGTTTGGCAGCCATCAATTGTAAACGCTCTCAGTGAATTTGTAAACATGGAAAAAATTGGGTGGAATACTAAAGAACGTTTTTAGTGAATACATTTTATGACTGATATCTTTAAAAGGAAAATTACCCTTGCATTCGTTGGAAAATTATAAGCAACTTAATTTAAACATTTAGAACAATTAAAATTAGATATACTGATTCAATATTTGTTATATTATTTCAAGATTTTTCTAATTTTTTCTTACTATTGCTTTTTTCAGGTGACATCAATAAAAAATGTATATAATGTTTACCACATTTCCCTGAATAATAAAATCAAATGATTTATGTCTTTAATTTGCACTTTTAATTTAAATTTAATGCAGCCTTCCAATCCTTCTAGTGATTCGATTCCATAGATAAACATAAATTCAATAACTAAGAGTTGTTCGTAGATCAGACTCCAATCGACGTCAATTGTTTGAGCACACGTCTCCAATAACCAAAAGAATGAGCGTGAAAATTTATTTTCCAAACTCTTCTTTTGTGCTTCATTAAGTAAGTTAATATTACCAATCAGAACCCAGTAATCAAGACCGGAGGTAATAAAACTGGAGGTGATCGATTTTGCTTTATTAATATTTATCTTTTCTTTCAAAGTTGTAGTGTTATCATCATCACTAGTTTCAACGTCACTACTCAGGTCCTCAAAAAGGTAACCACCGTCGTAACATCGCCGTGGTGTTGTTAAATTAAGATTAGTAATTGGCTCCATATCACATTCATTAAAAACATTTATTGAATGTATAGAATGGATGTAATCCGTGATTCCAATTTTGTTCGCATTTAATTTCTGTCGGAATTCCGTTGAGGGCAATAGAAAGTCGCTCGCAGTTATCTAAAATGTATTGCAGATAAGATACAGGTTGAATCGCATAAAATGCAACATAAAACTAGGTTGAATCGCCAAGAAATATTGGATGGCGGTAAATTTTCCCATACATCCGGGGTAGGGAAAACATAAATTAAAAATAATTGGAATGCAATAATCAGTAATAATAACAGCAATCATTTCTGCTTACTAAAAGTCAAATATCCGCTCTCCGACCTCCTTATTTGCAAAAAGTCTTAATAATGTTTTGTTTCATTTTAATTTTTAAATAAATGTACAAATTTTGGTTCCGGAACAATTTAAATTAAATTTTTATTTTCTGGAAAGATTAACTTAGAAACTGAAATTCAAAAGGAAATTAGTCAACTGGTCTTCATTGTTTCCAAGAATTTTTATTTTTTAGAAAATAAAATGGGCCTAAATAACGTTTTTCAGGGCTGGGCTTCAATTAAACTCCACGCTATTATTAATATGAACCAAAATGATCATCAAAGAATATACAATGAATAGAACGTGCATCTCATACAAATTTTCGATCAAAACATTTTGTTCAGTGGGTCATAGCAGTACCACCCAACTTTAGCAACATTAAATCTTTTTTGTAAATCTAGTTTAATAACTTTTCTCAACTTCGTGTAATTTGATCTCAATGCCATTGTTTTGTTTTTGTATAAAAATTGATTTGTTTTCCTTCAGCGTAAGAAAGGTCAATGCAGTAATGTATGCCAGATGATGTGTGAACAAAACGATTCATCGATTTCTTTAGTACAGTGCGTGAAGAGAGGAAACGAGGCAAATCGACTTTTTTTTGTTTTCTTACAATAACAAATGAAGTGCATACGTCTGTCGAATGGAATCTAACTTCGAAATGGTTTATATCCTACACCTGAAGGGAAAAGTTCTTCTATTCTAAAATAATTAATACTTTGTGTGTTGTAATATTTTAGATCACCGTAAAAAAACTTAATTTAAGAATAACCAGAAAGAGTGTTAACTTCGGCCTGGCCGAAGTTCATATACCCTACACACGTTTAAAAAAAAAAAAATTAAAAAATTAAGCGTGGCAATGGTCTAATCTTTTTCCTTTTCAATCTCAAATATCCTGTGATGACAGCGAATATTCGTGCCAAATTTGATGAAAATATCTCTATTCGTTCTCCTGTAATCGAGTTTTATTTAATTAGTGGGCGAATCACGCCCATTTTTGGTATTCTGTTTTGGTCAAAGACAGTTGATTTGTGAATAAAATTTCCGATTTTGCCCATTTTCAATACCGATGAGTTTCTAATGATAGACAATATTCGTGCCAAGTTTGATGAAGATCTAAAGATCGAGAAGAGATCGAATAGAGATTCGTTCTCTTGTAATCGTGATTTCCGCAGACAAACAGACAGACAGACGGACGGACATGGCTAAATCTACTCAGGAGGTCACGCTGATCAAGAATATATATACTTTTCTATACCTGTCACGCCTCCTTTAATGCGTTACAAACGGAAGCAGTAAGTGAATATACCCTCATCACTTCGTGGGTAGGGTATAAAAATATAAAAAACTGAACTCCTTGTTTCATTACAAAAATTTCTTGTGTTTAGTGTGTTGTATTATAATATTTCGGATCATCATCCGGTATCCGTCTTTGGACAATATGACACTGATCATAGTGCAGCTAGTGTGTCTACAATAGGGTATACATAAAAAAGTTGTTTTCAGAGGATAGTATGTATTTTACAGTTTTTTTAATTTGTTAATAGTGTGTCTGTTGATTTGTGTGCAATTTTCAGTGACTGTCTTGTAATTTATTAGTTCTTTTGCTGGTACATTTAATGTGTGTAACATTTCTAGGTTATATCGTTTCCTATAGTTGGTCCTCTGTTGTAATATTTTCGTTTCTTTTATGTTTGGAGAGTAGAAATCACACTCTGTGGTGCAGTGATTTAATAATGCAGTTTTGTTGTCTTAAATTTTATAATCTGATTTCTGTGATGCTAATATTGTACGTTAGAGCTGAGCGATATTTCACGACCTGTGATTTTGTCACAGGTACACAAAATCACGAGTCACAGTTGCGATTCAAAACGCTCCGAACCTGTGACTCGCTGTCACAGGTACAGCGGAACGATATTTAACGAACTGTGATTTCATTGAAATGCAACCACGAGTCACAGTTGGTATTGAAACGTTCCGAACCTGTGACGGCCTGTCACAGGTTCGGAGCGTATTTTACAGCCTTCGAATTCGTTGAAATGAAATCACGAGTCACAGTTTGCTGGTTATTTGCCATTTCGTTATTGTTACGAGTTATTGTTCCAACTAGAAGCAGTGATGCCCTTTTTTGTGCAATTTGTCGCAATCAGGGATTTCCTGTCTGGATTTTGTGGGATTACCTGTTTTACTAGATATTTTGCGATATTTGTACGATATTATGGATACTACTGAAGACATTAAGGAAAGTTTCTATATGTAAATATCTATGTAGCCGTTGTTTTTTCATAGACTATGATCATGCAGATCAAATACAAATTTTAAAAATGCGTATTGTAAAATACGGAATGAACTTAATAACATGTTACACTTTCAATACGATTTTGCCTTCACTATTTTGAAAAAATACAAATATGAATTTGGTAATAAAATATTAATACAAGAATGTTTTTTATACATATAAAACATGTACATATATATCAGTAGTTTTAACTACTTAAAATTGGTTTTTGTATGCATGAAGTATGACTTCAGTAAAATATGAATGCCTTTAAAATTAACGAATGTTCATAGCCTCACTTCGTTCCTATAGCAAAAGCTATAGCTATATTCTATATTCTCCAGAGCTGGGCAAATACTGACAGATCGTCGAAGCAATCTGAGCGACAAAAAATTGCATATGTTAGTATTTTTAAATACTAATTATAAATACATTAATTAATGTTAATTCATGTTATTAATTAATGTTAACAATATTAAATAATTATTAAATTAATGTTTCATTATAAATGAAATAAATATTTCTGTATTTTTGCTTTCCCGAATATATGTATATTTCTCTTCATTAGTTGTTATTTTCAATTTGTAACTGTCATTTCCGTAATCGTTCGTTTCTTGTTTCCTCTGTTGCATACTGTAGGTAGAAATCTAGCAAGTTTTTGCGCACTCGTTTTATAGCGAATGCCTTGTCACGAGTCACGGGTTTTTGTACCTGTGACAGTACTGTCACAGTCACAGGTCGGAGCTGCTCCGGAAAAATCACGGAATCGCTCACCTCTATTGTACGTATTTTTGATTTGGTTGTGCCCACATATACTATTTTAAATATGTTGGATCAGTCTCCCGCATATGGAATTTTGTATACATCAGATTTTTCCAATTTGTCCAGCTTCGTTTTCATATTTGTAACTTTGTTGCAGTTTGTTGTTTGTTTTTAGTGCAATGTTTATTTTGTCCTTGTCACACATATCTGAATGTACCATTTTACTGAATAATTCCGCTATGTCAATTATTGACTTGTAGAATTTTATTTTATTATTTTATGTAGAATTTTTATGGTTTTTCTTTTATTTTCATGGAATTGTTTGCCCCCAATGCAAGAATTCTCCTTGCGAAATTGTAGACAACGTTGTATTTATGTGTTTTGGATGCTTATTATCAGTGCGTCTAGGTATGCCAGATCTTATTTGTTTGTGAAAAAAACATATGTATGTGCCAACATATTTAGTTAGTATTCTTGGTTTTATGAACAGTATTTTCATGGTCTTATCCAGAAGTTATTTTATGATAATATCTATGACTGGTGATGCACGTGACCCCATGGGCATTACCTTTAGTTGTTCGTACCTTTTATGTCCATATTTAAATTATCAACTTTGTTTTGTACAAAACTTTAATACTTCTGTATATAATTCCTTTAGCATATCCGTAAAAATTGTTGAGTTTTTCCCATTATTTTAATTTAATAAACCTTCTGGACAATTGCAGGGGTATATTCATCTTGTCACGAAATGTGTAACGCATAGAAATAGAGCAAATAGATATAGAAAAGTATATATATTCTTGATCAACGTCACCTCCTCAGTGGATTTAGCCATGTCCGTGCGTCTGTCTGTCTCTTGAAATCACGATCACAGGAGAACCGGTGAAGATATAATGAAATTTTCCAGAAACATTTTTCATGGTATTGAAAATGGGCAAAATTGGTCAACGATCACGCCTATTATTTTATTACAAATGTGATATCAGCGTTCGTTTTTTAGTTATGACAACAAACTCCTTCCTTCCAAAATTCATTCCTGGGTATAGAGTGGTATTATCCATTAATATGCCAAATATGGCGTGATCCGCCCACTTTTAGGTTACACAGGCAAATGGTTATTTTGATAAATATATAAAGTTCCTGAATAAAACTGTACATAACAACTTATTTTCCAAGGAAACATTATTACAGCAAAACTGGGTGCGGTCCCCCCCTACTTACACTACTTATACAGTATAGCTCATGAAAAGAAATTTATTACCACCGAAATTAAGTTTAAATTTGAACACAATAATAAAACTAAGCTAGTTATTTTGTTTGTGCTGTAGACACGAGCGAACACGCCACCTGTTTATACAATGGCGTAGCTAGGACTCATGGAGACCGGAGTGGTTAATCAACTTGCAGCCCCAAAAATTCCTAGATTTCAATAAGTCAATACTTGATTTCTAAAACTGCCGCCCCCGACATTGTGCCCACTCTAGGTACGTCACTGTATTTATACCCGTCTGTAATTAAATGTTATTATAAGGTAGCCTTCTTTATAACCACATATTTCCTCTAGTGTCAGTTGGATTTTCATTAAATAAATTAAAAATTTAAATACATAAAACTATTTTGTTCAATTAAAATTTTTCAAAACTTCTAGGTGTAGGGTATTTAAGATTCGGTCAGGCCGAATATAGCACTCTTACTAGTTTTTTATTTTGGTTTGATATATTCGTGATTTAAATTCAAGCGCATCTTTTCTATTTTATTTTGAATCTTTTTTATCAAGGTTTGGATTTTTTAGGTTTCTTAAAAAATTACACAATCCCTAAGCATAACTGTGTCCATTAAACATTTGTCTCTGTATGTTAGTAATTTTATATACATAAATGATTATCAACTATGTTTAATAGTTTTGTCCATGCCATCTCCTGCTCTTCTTTTTTATGTTTGTCTGTATGATGTTTTCTATGTCTGTTAATTATAAGGAGTTGATGTTTTTTATACCCTACACCTTAAGGTTAAGGGTATATTCACTTTGTCACGAAATGTGTAACGCATAGAAATAGAGACGATAGGTATAGAAAAGTATATATATTCTTGATCAGCGTGACCTCCTGAGTCGATTTAGCCATGTCTGTCCGTCTGTCTGTCTGTTGAAATCACGATCATAGGAGAACCGGTGAAGATATCGCGATGAAATTTTGCAGAAATATTGTTTCTTGTGGTGTGCAGGTTGGTATTGAAAATGGGCAAAATCAGTCAACGACCAAGCCTATTTTTTATTAGAAATGTGATAGCGTTCGTTTATGAGTTATGACAACAAAATTCATTCTTGGGTATAGAGTAGCAATATCCGTTAATATGCCAAATATGGGCGTGATCCGCCCACTTTTAGGTTACAGAGACAAAAGAGGGTCTTAAATGGTTATATTGTTAAATATATAAACTTCCTGAATAAAACTTTATATAACAACTTATTTTCCAATAAAACATTATAACACCAAAACTGGGCGCGGTCCGCCGACTTTTACACTAATTATACAGTATAGCTCATGAAAACAAATTTATTACCACGGAAATAAAGTTTAAATTTGAATACAATAACAAAACTACAAAGCTAGTTATTTTGTTTTGGAAACAGGTAACGACCACGCCTACTATTTATACAGTGGCGTAGCTAGGGCTAAATAAATTAAATATTTTAATAAATAAAACTATTTCGTTGAATTAAATTTTTTCAAAACTTTCAGATGTAGGGTATCTAAGATTCGGCCAGCCCAAACATAGCTCTCTTACTGGTTTATGCTTTGGTAAAGCAAATTTTAGGCCTACCGATAGTAATTCCTGTATATTTGTCGGTATTTTAATATTCGTCATGTTTACAAATCAATCTTCATTGTACTATATTTTATCTTATTCCATCTTTTCAATGTTTACAAATTCATGTGAGTTTTTAATTTGTCGTTCCTTTATTTTCTTCGGTAGAATTTTATGTATAGTTTGTGTATGTTTAGTTGTTCGTCCAGAACATTTTTAGTATTGTTTATTCATGTAAGGTCATGCTTCTGTATTATGTGATGAACCAAATTTTGAGCCGGGATACGCTCATCGGTGTCCAGGCTTCGGCTTCACAGAAAATTTATTTTCTTCAGGGAACCGCAATCACAGCAAATCTTATTCTTTTAAATTAGTTACAATTTATTTTGCTCTAACTTAATTTTTATTTTAACAGTATTCTTAGTTCTCTTAACCTACAACGCGTCTCTCTTTGGCGGACGATTTGCTTCTACTCCGTATCGGCGTATTTTTTCTCGTTCCTCGCCTACGCTGGCAGTAGATAAAAACAACCATGCTGTTTTCCTTTCGGTGTTTCACTGAATGTTTCAGCGCGAATGTCTAGGTATCCTTAGCTGCGAGCCTTCATCATCTGTCCGTTTGTGTCAACAGCACAACCGAGCAGGCTCCACTGTTGTCGACCTTTTGTTCGTGTACGCAGCACAACCAACTCTCTATCATTGTAAGTCCGCCTGTGTTAACAACACAACCAAGCAGGTACTGTTGTCGTCTGTACGTTCGTGTCAAAAGCACAACATTATTGTCGAAGGCATTATGGTCGTCGTTTATCCGCTCGTGTCTAGAGCACAATCGAGCAGGCTCTACTGTTTCCGCCTGTCATAGAGTATATCAAAGTCGGCTCACTCGCTGTGTTAAATCCCTAAGCTACTACCTCTGCTGATGACTTACCTAGTTGCTATTCGCCGGGAAAGTGAACTTAAGGCCCAAGGGTTAGACTACATCGTGTAATAGTTAAAGGTAAGTCTACATCTTAGTGTAAACACGTTTATACTCTTTGTTAAATAATTCATTAACATTAACATAACAAAAATAAAGCATTACCATAAAGTATAACCATTCAAGTAAAAGTAAAAAATAAAAGTGTAACTCCGAATTTGTGTGGTCGGCAAATGAGTTGACGACTTGCCCCTTCACAATTATTAAAGGATTTAGAATTTTTTTGTGAAATTGTGCTTTGGAGATTTTTTATCCTTCTATTACTATTTTGATTTTTATTACCTATGTATATTATAATTGATGATGATGATATATATTATAATGATGTTCGCAGTTATATTGAGGGGACAACAAAATCAAGACTACGTACAAGATTGACTTTACAATGGCTATAAAAAGAAGGCATGGATTAGTCCAATTTTTCCCATTTTGAATCCCAAATTTCACGATTCATTCTCCTGTAATCGTGATGGACAGACTGACGGACGGACAGGATATATACTTTTATATACCTTCCACGCCTCCTTTAATGCATTACAAACGCAAGCACAAAGTGAATATACCCTCATCACTTCGTGTATAGCTTATAAGAAAAAACAATCCAAAAACTCACAAGAGCTGAAAAATGCCATTTGCAGCATTTCATTTGTTAGTGCAACAGGACAAAAACAAAGGCGAATTGCTTTCGCTCCCTTCTCATCAACAAATTAAATTGCTTTTCTATCTTCCGAATTCAGTCATGAATAGATCAATCGTTTTCATTTTTCGCTATGAGCGCATAGAAAACAAAACTAAAACCAAGTACAAAGTGAGTAACTTCTGGGCAGTGAAGCTGTTTTCACTCGTTTTGCCTGTTGTATACGACCGATCGCAGAAAATGTGAAACTTGGAGTCATGAGTCTTCTATATTTTGTATATTCTTTGTTATCATACTTCATCAAATTTTATAATGTTGATTGATTGATTGATTTTTTAATGTTGCTTCCAACATTGAATGCTCAGTTCGAATTTACTACTCTCACCGAAGCCGATTGCCATACAAATGTTGACAATCGCTTCGTCGTGTGAAATAAGATTAAGCATAATGTTTTGTTATTGGAAAAAGAACAGCTTGCTTGTGGAAAGAGAAGGGCTTGCTGTTGAGCAAGCATAATGTGGTTCTTCTTCTTATTTCCCACAAAATTGGAAAATTTTTAAAATTAAATACTAATAAACTTACATCAGCTCCAGGATTTTTAAAGTGTTTTTTACACGGCGTAGATTTTGGCAACCTATTTTTGGTACTTTTCTTAGTGTTCTTCGTGGCAAAGCCAATTTTGTCGAAGTAATGGTTTCGATAGCATTCGAGATCAGTTTTAAATTCTAGTTCATCCAATTCTGCGTCATCCTGTATTTGATCTAGCCATTTCTCATCACTTATATTAAAATCTGCCTTTAGCGAAGTATGTTGGTTCTTGTCAGATTGCGGGCGGAATATTCCAACGTAACAACGTTTGCTTGTACAGGGTGCTTTAATAATTTTTAAATGCAATCCTTTACTGCAAAAGAAATCATGAAGTGGCTTTGGTTGCAAATAAAGTCGAACTGAACGCTGCGTATGATCAATTCGCATAAATTCAGGGATTGTATCGATTGGTGATGAATTCGCCCTTTGATCACTGGAAATATGCAGTAAAATTCTTTTGAAATACGAATGAGCGGGAGTATAACTAGGAGGGAAAAAAATAGCATCAACTGGTTCCGGTGGTGTTTTATTATAGTTTCGTAAAAAAATTTCGAAAATTCGTTTCATATTCGCGACGCTCGTTTTATTTGAGCGGTCTCTTTTCTTTTCCATTGCAGGAGCTTCTACAGACTCCTGCTGACGCTGATGCTTTTCTGCTATCTCCGAAAGAAGCTGTGCTATGTTTTGGCACTGATTGAACTGTCTACAAAAGTTTCGGTTATATTGAGAAACAATAACTTTACGCATTTCAACATATTCCATCCATTCACTCCAAACAAAAAGAGGTTGGAGAGAGTCCGTATAAGTTTTCAGTTTATCCATTTCTAAATTTAGTTTTTTTGCAGAATCCGACATAAGATGTTCGCTGTGTCCATCTAGGCCGAAAAGTAATTTTAATACGAAAATTATATAAGCCATTGCACGTGCTTCATAAGCCGGATAACTAAAGGGAGCGCGAGGTTTCATATCATCTGGAGGTAGCAAAGTTATGAGTCTGCCTATAAATAAAACTACCTCTTCCGGCAAGTTAAGATCTACCACATACCGTTGGACGAGTTTGTAAATATCGGGTTTGTGGAATTCATTAATATGTAAAAACTTAGAAAGTACTGAAATTTGTTCACGCAATGCCTATAGAAATATACATTGTATTAAAAGGATAAAAGGCCAATAATGGAACTTACCTTGTATGTATATTTAATGGAATTTTTCGTGAAGCCAATTTCTTTCAACAAGTCCTTGCAGTGTGGTACTACATTTTCGGGGAAATATATATGAACGTTATTTGCGTTTATTCGTTCTTCGTTAATAAAACGCACCAAATCACTCATTTGTATTTCGTCCTCTACTAAATTAAGAGCTATCGCAAGTATGGAATATATTTGTTTCATATTCAAACATGTGACCGCATGCTGATTTCGATTTAGAGTTCGAACCTTGGGACAGATTTTATGACAGTTTAAAAGCCCTTCGCTATCCTTTTCGTGCTTCTGCAAATGCTTTAGAGGCATTATTTTTTTATACTGCTTACGTGCCAACAAGGAAAACTTTAATTGAATTGCACGCGTCGTTCCGCCAGTTGAGGAAGTATTATTCGAATATAGTGAACCGCTTTCTTTGGATAAAAGTGATGGCGATGATAGATTCGAGTACTCAGATTCATCCAATTTTCGCTAAAACAAAATATCATCATAATGTATTATAAGTAAATTTTGTCATACTTCTGAAGTCTGAAGTCTGAAAACATTCGTATTAATAGAATTGAATTCAAAGCAATCAAATTAAGTAGAAAAAAAATTTGAATTCAAATCCCTTAAATTAAGTTTATTTAAATTTGTTATGAAAGAAAAGTTTGGGCTCTCGGACGATGAATATTTCGCATTAAAATTAAAAACCGACGCCGCCTGCAAAAATATAATGCAACATAATAATTGTAACATGCGCTCTATAGAAAATCAGTGAGCAGAGTCCGCTTCCGTAGATTTTGAATTACTAGATAGAAGCATAAACTTTCGAGGTCAATTAATTAATCCATTTCTGTCCTGTAACAATAATTATATTTGGAACAAATCTACTTTAGCCCATTAGAACCGATTTTTTACAGGTATTTAGATTTACGCGATAATTCGAATGGTGAAAAAAAATTCGTCATACCTCGTGAGGACGCATTCTGCGAAGCCCCCTCTCATGCTCCTACCTACTAAATTTTTTCCCCATATACTACTCTGAGTAAAGCCAATTTTGAATTCATTTCATTGGTGAATTTCACGTCATTACGTGTTCTCTTTGGTTAGTTTCGTTGTGTTTTCTGATCAAAATTTTCAGCAAAAATTCGATGCATGTCGTTCGCCAACCACCGTATTGGCTTGACTTGTGACTTCCGGATATTCTCTAAGCTCAAACGACCACTTCGCGGATACCGTTTTGAATCGACTAATGAGATAAAAGAACAATCGAAGAATGAAATGGTTTTATAGTTAAATAGGTGTTAATCGGTTGTGCTAGTCATCGTAGTGCCACGGACAACTATTCAACGCAAAATTAAACAATAAAGATTAAAGATCGTAACAATAACAATACAACAATAATAACCTCTTTATATCCATATTCTATAGACGGACCTGGGTAGCCCCGAGCTTTAGATAAGGTTTGCGAACCGAAGTTTTGAAATCACGACAGGGCCAGTCATTAAAACGACCGAAAGAAATTGCGACGTTTCAACTTATATATATATAAAAGTACTAGGTGCAGTAAACCCCAGCATTATGCGTATCAAATGAGAGGTAAATTTATTTGCTTTTAAACTGTATCATTTTTAATAATTGATCCCTATAAGTAGCTAAAAACTGGAAAAAAATACACGTGAATAATGTATAATGAATTTAATAGTTTTAAAGGAACCGTTAATTTGCTATACGGCACTTTAATGGGTCCTTTTAAATTCAAAAGATATTTCTCAATAATTATACTGGTACGTGAAATTGAAAGGGTACTTTAAAATGTAAATATGAAACTCCATATTTTTAAATATGGAAACAAATAGTAAGATAGTCTTAAGAAGCATTGCATCCAATAACAATAATTTTCATCTATATTAATTGAAAATTTAAGAAAATGTTTCGCCGTAGATGGAAAACGCTTAATAAAATTTGAAAATGTTTTCTACAAATTTTGTATTGTGAAGCGCCGCAAGCGAAAATTTTTTTAGTTTTAAGACTCAACTAGACTAAAATCCATCTATTACTACATATTTTTTGAAATGGATGGTGTGTTTTAAAGTGACGTATAGCAAATTAAAGATAATGAAAAGAAACTTTTCAATTTATGGAATTCATAATATAGTATTATCGTATTTTAAACAAAACGATTTTTAGTAATTTTTTGAAATTTTTTTACATAAACTGTATTAGTTCCTTATAGGAACCAATTATTAAAAATATTTATATTCAATTTAAAATCAAATGATATTACCTTTCATTTGTCCCGATTTTCCATTTCAACATTTTGTTAACCAACCATTAGATTTTCTCGTTATCTACACATCTGCGAAAAAAGGGGGAAAAATCGAGGCTAATGAGCTAAACTAGATTTATGCCTTATGCTTTTTATATATAATTATGTTTGTACAAACAACTTAACACATGTTCATATCTAATTTAATTAATCGAGCAATTCCTGCATATACCTTATTTCTACGCCATTCTCGTATACTAGACGCGGGACCTTCGGTGGATCCATCTTCAGTACGAATTCGATGTTTCTTTTTTAGTTGTTGGCAGTGGTTGTACAAGGTCATAGAATCTCTAAGTCATGTGCAAAATGTTATTTCCTTTCTGATTTACTTTTTTTTAACAAGAACATGTTACCTTTTTAGAAATCGGAAACCCAACTTGGGTAATTCGGCGTGTTTTTTATTGAAGAATGCCACTTCGTTTCGTTTTAAATATGCCGCCCACACTTGCAAGCTCATTAGTTTAAGTTCCGGTTTGGCCCCCAAGCCCAGTAAATCTTCTACAACTCCACGGAGTATATAATTGTAGCATTCCCATGAAGTAAGCTGAGCTGCAATTTGGAAGTTATATACATATTATAAATAAAGGCGTTATAGGCGTAAATAATAATAAACAATATTTACGTTTTTCTGTTTTCACGGTTTGTATCTTTTGCTTTTTTATATGCTTCTTTTCATTAAAATCATCATCATGTTCTACCTCGAAGGCTCGCACCTGGTTCTGTTTGGTGCCACATTCGTCGCAGTAATAGAAACCTTCACGAAGATGAAACTTATTTTCGTTGCAAATCTTACAACAAAGATTAGGGTCAATGCGAACTTCTGTGGATTCCATTTGTCATGACAAATAAGCCGCCGCGTATTTATTAATTCACTGAAATGTGTATTCTTGATAGATGTAATAAAATACAAAAACGTTAGCAAGGATGAAAGGCTCAGGCCCATAAAATACGATGAGTACTTCGGAACAAAACGGCTTTAACGTACGGTTCAGAGTGCGTATTTACGGTACGCCGGGCGTGGATTTACTATGATACCTAAATAATTGCGTCGTGGGTTGCGTTTCTGTCAAAATGAAATTGAAACACGCAGTCTTATGGAAGTGGCTGAAATAAGCAACGCACTGACGGAGACCACTTTGAATTTCCAATTTTGGTATGCGCTACGAAGTGAAGTTGGCGTCAGATCTCAAAAAAATATTCATGGGCGTGTGAATCATTAAAAACTTTTTGTCAGAACATATGTTGACGCAACGCTGTTATTTCGGTTTAGCACAGCGTCCTTTTTAAGGCGCAGTGGTTTAAGGTTAAAGCGGTTTGAAGTATGAATTTATTCGCACTATATCTCCTTAGCCGTAGAAGATATTCGGTTGGCATGTCTACCGTTACAAAGATAAACTAAATATCTTTCATTTATGTTAAGTAAATTTTTTCTTAAAATCGCATATTTTTCGCCGGTCTTAATTTTTTAGCATTTATTTGTTCATTAACCCTTTAATGTCAGCATTGTATTTCCGTGGGCACAAAAATGAAATTTTTCATGAAAATCTTAGTAAACGTGATATACACATATCAAAGTAGAAGAAAAATTTGAAAAAGAACAAAAGGATAACATTTGGTGGAGTGTAATTTCTATACTACAGCGGGCAGATATGGTATACATAATATATAGTATATATAAATATATAGTAAATATAAATTCAGTTTTTCAAAGTAAAAAGAAATCTTGCAAATTAATAGGGAATTTTTGGAATTTAAATGATCTTATTTTATTAAAAAATACCGAGTTTATTTGCTTAGTTAGCCTTAGTTACATTGAAATTTCAATTCCATTTTCTTTTTTTTGTGAAACATTGTACGACGCTTTGAGCATTGAACAGTTGATTGTCCATCCTTATAATACCTGCAGCGGTTTTGTTTTTCCGAGTACTCTGGCCAGTGTCCAGTGTTGTCTTTTCTTACACTAAGGACGGGGTCGTAACTTCAAAATTTCTTTTTATCCTGAGAGGAAGATTCATTTGATGGTCTTAAATGATTAAAGATGATGATTTGATTTAGTTATCTTTTACAGAATTATGTATGTACATTTGTATAATATTTACCCCTGAAAATTTTCACTTGTTTATCGTTTAAAGTTCTACCGCAGATGACATTTTTCTAAAATGACACAATCAAATCACAAAATGCTTAGCATTTACAAAACAATATCGCAAACAATTTGTGCACTTTATTAACTTGGGTATATTTAAACTAAATTACACAATTGTGCTTACTAGAAATTTTTTTAATAAATTGCAAATAACTCTAAAGTTGACCTTATTGAAATTTTTGCATTCACAAAACTAACCACATGTTCATTCACAAAGCAACCGTTATGGTCATTGTAGACCTCCTTTGGTGAATAGAAATAGTAAAAAATACAATATGTAGATGTTTGGGACTAAGCTAATCAAAAATTTTAGCAATGTTTCATTTTATCATCTGTTGTATAGCTCTGAAACTAACGTATTTTGTATACTACACTAGACATTAAAGGGTTAATTAATTTTTTCTATGTAAAATGTATAACTAACCCAAA
This sequence comes from Myopa tessellatipennis, assembly GCA_943737955.2. Classification (NCBI taxonomy): domain Eukaryota; kingdom Metazoa; phylum Arthropoda; class Insecta; order Diptera; family Conopidae; genus Myopa; species Myopa tessellatipennis. Next base: position 58,994,991 of record OX031314.1, on the reverse strand, counting down.
ATTTATAGAAAGAAGGTTGCGCCACGCGCAGGTCCGTTATTTATTTTCGTTTGACAGGGACGTCAAATGATGTCAAGAAGTATTTGTATTGAAATTTTGTTTCGAGGCGCCTGCACATTGGTTATAGCAATAATTTTTAATGTGAATGTTTGAAGTGAATTATTGTGTGAATTATTATTTCAATAATGAAGTGAAGTACCGTATAAAACTATAACAACAAAAAAGCAACAACAAAATCGGAGCGTTCGAGTAACATTTAACCTCTTCTAACTCTTCTTCATGCCACTTTTCAAGTTTGGCAATTGTTGTTGTTAGTCTACGAGCCATGCTAACAGGGTGCTTCTCCTTATAGTTTTCGAGAAAAACGCTATTTAAGATTTTGGCATATGTCGAAGACGTCGGCCCAACTCAGATTTTGTTGCAACGCAAGACGCACTAATTTAGGTACCACAGTAAGTGCCATGTTACATTGCAATTTTTTGATTGCTGCAAATTGGAATATTTTACTCTCTCAACAATTTTTTATTTGCTGGTATGTTACATTGCAATCAGTTTGCCAGCAATCTGTCAAAAATAGTATCAGAACTATGCGTAGTATTTCATACCTATTTGCGATTTTTGCAGGCATTACAAATATCAAAAATGATAAACAATGCAAACAATTAAAGAATTAGAGGAAATTCTACTTAAATTATTAACAAACGCTAAACATTTGTTCAAAGCACGAAAAATAATAAGCAATCGCAGCCAACGAAGTAAATTTTTACTTGGATGGAATTGGTTGCAGAAATAAAGAGTTGCTTTGCGCAATTATTTTCACCCAAAATTACTTTTTCTGGTAAAAGTGGATCTTTTTTACTCCAAAATGTGCTTACTTTTTTATTACGCCACACAAGAACACCGTTTTGATTGAAATTTGGAACCGTCGACGGCAAATTTTTTGATTGCGGGTTCCGTAGTTCATCGGCTCTCTTTCTCTCACGGATGAACTCGGCGTTGACAGTTTTGTACAGAAAACAAAGAACAAACTGAAACAATCGAAAAATTGCAATGTAACATGGCACTAAGTTTTTGTGGCCCATTTACGTGGGCGGTCCGATAAGTACCACCCGATGGTGGCCACGATCGCAAGAGAAATTTACTACCGTGTAGTACATTGTTGTAAACAGCTAATGTGATTTTAAGTCGAATCGGACTCGTAGTTATGTTTTGACCGCGTGTGGATGCGGTTATGTCCGCGTATTTTAGAAAAATGGAAAAAGACCAATCTCGGTCAGTGATTCCATTCTTGTTTTTGGAAGGGAATCGCGCAACGAAATCAAAGAGCGCTTGATTGCTGTATACGGTGACTCTTGTTCTTCGTTAGCGACCGTCAAAAATTGGTTTAACGAGTCCCATTTAGCGAAGATTCCAAAAAAGAAACATGTTGGACACAACAGCAAAACATTTTGAAAATAAGTGGAAAAACTTAAAAAAGCAAGAAGCTAACTTGTATAGGGAAATGGCTACTTTCATTTTCTACTACTTATTTTTTTCATCCATAGTTTTGGAAGATTTCTTTTTGTCATTACTCTGCGATATTGGAATATTATATCATTACTCATTGTAAATATTTGGGAGAAATACAGTAAATGCTTGCGTAGTTTTGATAAAAAAAATTTGTTTCCTTTTGATAGCAATACTTTTAAATCGAGCAGTCAATGTTTTAATTGTTTCATTTATTCTGGGTTTCTGAGAAAAGCACAAGATTTCTATTTTGTTATTGATGCTGTTCATGGAAACTCATTTGAGTTAACGGTACCACTTTGTAACTCAACGAAAACTCTAATTCGGGATTAACTCTGCATGGAAACTTAGTATATGTAGAAAAATTAATCGCCACTTTTTCAAAATTTTCGTTTTTTTTTTTCTAGGCTAAGTACTTATCGAACCGCCCTCATAAAATTAAAGGCCTAAACATGCAATGCATATGCATCCTATTGACGAAAAGAGAGAAACTTAGAATACACTGAATACCATTTGGTACCCCATACTAGGCACATGCAAGGTTTCACGTGGCGCCATAGACCCTCTATTGTTTTTGTATGAGCACCACTTGTCGGATTTTTAAAATTCACCAAATGATAGAATGGTAGAATTAAAAAAAAAAGAAGTAAACACGTTTGAAGGATCCTTTTCTCCTAAAATACTGCACCGATTTCAATAAAAAAAAATGGGTAGAGAAAGCTATAATAACATCTTAGCAAAATTATGTTAGTTGATTACACATTTTACTTTAATGGGAGAACAAGAGTAATCAAATATTAAAATCACGTTTTCTCCAAAACGATGCGTTTTTCGGCAAAATCTTACTTGACGTAAATGAAAGGTATTTAAGTTACCTTTCTAACGGTATATACTTATACCAGATATCTTCTATAGTTAAGGAGACATTAGGTCATATACCAAGGGGTAGCAGAATATGAGTGCGTTGTTGTTGGGATCTGCTGGACATACTACAACAACAACATGGTGGGCTTTTCCCTATCTGCTCCCAAGGAAAATGCAATTGTTGACTTCGGCATTATTCACGAACAACGTAAAAATTGGATTTTTGACAAATAAAATTGTTTGGACTCAGTCAAAAGCCTTGTATGGTTGAAGAGATATTCTCTGGGAATTTTCAAAGGAAAGGAACTCCGAAAACATACGAGACCGACCAGAACTGTTGTTTTTGTTGGAGTTACCGTATAAAACTACAACAACAACATCGGGGCGTTCGAGTAATATTTAACCTGTTCTAAGTTTTCTTCATACCACTTTTCACACCAAGTTTTGCATTTGTACCGTGTGTCGTGACCTTATTGATTTTAAAAATACTTTCTGACATACATACGCAGAACAAGACTACTTTTTTGTCTACTGGAGTACTATTCTAATCTATTCTATCCAACCTTCTATTCTATAAACCTTGTATACTATATATTTATTTTGGAAGACAGTGGTCAATCAGTCGGAGTAATGTTCGAATGTATATCAAAGATATCTTCACTAACTAACGATCCGGAAAATATAAATGCTAAACTTCAACAAATAACGAATTGGCTGAAGGACAATCCACACATAAATGCTTGTAATGATGTTGGCAGTTTACAATTTTTTCTCCGCTGCTGTAAATTTGACGTGGAACGTACAAAAAAAAAACTTGATTGGTATGATAGGAAATGCAAATATTTCTACAAGTTATCATTAATGGACGCTGACGCATCCAATTTTTTTTTGTTTTTCACGGAGATTCCAACAGCATTATTTTGCACATTCTCGTCTGGTTGCGGAGTTATAGTCGCTTAAAGTTGGAAAAGTTCGGACCTATAGCTCCGAAACTATAAGAGTTTTCTACATATGGGGGGCATGATTGAAAAGGTATTAAAATTAACTTTCATTTATGTACGACAATATCGAAAAATTATTACTTTTCAAGAAAATTGAAATTTTAGATTTTTTTTATAATTTTTCTTCATTTTTTAATTTTATACTAAGTAAAATATGTTATTAACCTATACACTTATCTCAATATTAAAAGAGTAGAGTCTCTTACCTCTCTTTCTTTGGATATACACCTAATTCTCTTTTTACACGGCCTTTTTTTACACGGTTTTGATTTAACACGGTGTGAAAATCAATAAATTTTAAATTTTTTTACACGATTTTATTCCATTTGGCACGATTCAAAACCTTTTGGGCTTAAATTTTTTTTGGTTAAATTTAATTTTTGCGAAATATGTTCATATCACAAATTTAGGGGAATTCCCTTTTTGTAGATACACGCAAATTTACTGGTAAGATATAAATAGCACAAATTTAGGGGAATTCCCTTTGAGTGCATACAATCAAATTTATTTGTGACTGCAACTAGCATGCGTTAATATTTTCTGATCTATTTTTTTTTTTTAATAACTATGCTTGTTACACATTGAAACACATTATATATGTGATTTAATAAAATAAACATGAATAGTTGTTCTTAAAAAATCCTTGTTTTTCACTAATTTAAATAGGTTTTAGAGATAAGGAACCACGCTTAAGATACCTTATCAATAACCCGTAAATTCTTCAAATTCTTCCACAGCTGCTTAGCTCCTAAATCAGGATTAAGCTTGGAACCGAAATACCGCCTCTTAGCATTTTTTAATAACATAGTGGCTCTATTACGCGCAATTCCAAACTGCTCCCAGAAAGTAGTTGATCGAGAATTTTTCGATTTAGAATGGCAGACAAGACGCGGTTTGTGATCCATGGAGAACCTATCTTCACTATAAGTCACTACATAACGCAAAATAATCAATTAAACTGAAATCATGATAACTAAAGCTACCAATTTCATTTTTATACAGACTGAAATTGAAGCTACAAAAAACTAGATCGTGGTCTGAAATAAAAGTCATGTAGTCGATATTTAAAACTATTGAAAGTTCAGAAACAAGACAGACATCAAGTAGACTTGGGTCACATGAAGGGGCGTACCGAGTAGGCGTGTCAACATTAGTAAGATTCAGACCAAACATTGACACAAAGTACAGAAAGCTGTCAAATTGTTAATTAATGGAAAAAAAGTAATAAAAATCTAAAATTTTATTTTTCATATCATAGTGATATCTCGTAAAGTTTAACAGATAGCGGTCTGGAATTTAGAAACATTAAAGGGCTATAATTCCGAAACTAGACGATAGCAATACAAATTATTGTTGTATTGTTTCACAACACAACTGTTCAACGATTTTTACTGAACAAGAAAACCAAAGTGAAGCAGGTAATTACCGTTGAATTCAAATTTAAAAAAAGGGATTTTTAGAAATCCTATTTTTTCTTTACGCATTAATCATAATATAATATAAATATGGCATCTACGGCCAACATTTTGATATTCAGTAAATTTCACACACACATTGGCATAACATGTTTACGGCTTTTGAAACTAAACGAGAAAGCAGTGTCTAGCCATCGCTGGTATCATCATACCAGTAGTGATACCGTATCAAATGATACTGCGTCTAGCCAAGCTGATTACTTTTAAAACTCCAAGGACGACGATTTTCTTCGGTAATGCGGATATTACATTACGAACATTGTTTGTCGTCGATGAACCATTTCTGTACGTGAGTACTATTTTGTTTCAGCACACTAGAACACCGTTTTAATAGAAGTTTGTCCTTGACGACCACAAACATTTTGTTTTGCTTCGCAGTAGTTCATCCTCTCTGGATGAACTCAACTCTGAAACCTGAGAGCGTAAGGTTGAGAACTTTGTACAGAAAGCAATAACAATTTTACAGTTATGTCGAACAATGTTCGTAGTGTAATATCCGCATAATAGGCCCATATTACATTGCCAACAGTTGTTCGATCAAACAGTCCAAAGAAATTAACTATTTTACTCTCCCGTCAAATCTGTTTGCTTGCTATGTTACATTACAAACACAAACGGTCAAACACTTTCCGTAGTATATATACATAATTAGAGTTGCTATGTGCAATTATTTTCACGCAGTCCTTCTTTTTCCGGTATAAGTGCAGCTTTTTCACTTCAACACATGCATACGTTTTTATTAGACCACACAACAACTCTGTTCTGTTTGAAGTTTGCACGCATCGCCTGCAAACAGAGTATTTGCTGTGCCAACAGTTCATCCGTTTTCATTCTCTCACGGATGAACTGATAGTTGACAGCTTTATACAGAAAACAAAAACAATGTGACTGTTTGATCGAACAACTATTTGCAATGTAATATGGGCCATAGATGTTCATTGTTTGCAGGCGTCGCTATCATTCTACAATCTTTAGTTTAATTTCCCTTTTATTTTTTTTACATTCTTAATGCTTCTCTTGAAGATTGTTAGAAAGAATATAAATTTACGAAATGCACGAGATATCAATTTTAAGCATATATAATGAATATCCGTTGCGAGGAATGAATATCCGAAGTGGATAAGAATGAATGAAATAAAAACAAAAACAACAGATACTAAATAAAAGCCGTTCGTTTTTCTTCTGCGATTTAGGTATAAGATTTATATACTATATAGTGATTTAAGTCGATTTTCTAATCCAATTGAATTGACGAAATCCAAAAATTTTTGCACATGACAAAAGTTAACAAGTTTTCAACAAACTCAAACTGATCTTCAATCGTTAAACGATACTTAACAAAAGTTATCCAGTTCCCAAAGATTGGATCCACCCGACCTCCTTTCTATTCTTCTAATTTCAAAACTACTATTTCCAAAAAAGTAGCTCTTCTTTACACAACTCAATCATTCAAACTTTATTTGATTTTTAAACTTGTATACAGATACATTTATGTTAAAATGATAATTTTAGTAATTACTTTCAACCTCCTTTTGTACCATGTTTCACCAATTTTCCTAAACAACCCGTCAATATTAAAAACTAATTTAAATTTTTGCACTTATTGCTATCAATCACTCTTTCTGTGTCTGCTGCTGTGATGACGCATTTGAGTATCACTCCGTTGAACAACTGAAGTGAGTATTTTTCACACCATCACAGAGAGGATAATTGCAAGGACCCACACTAGAAGCACGTCCAGCGAATGTGCTTGAAAGAAGTTGAGCTCAGCTGCGTGTGATTTTAAATGACTCGGATTCGGTTCGCGCAACAAATACTCCATCCACCAGACCGCTTTGTCCAACGGCTTCAATGGATTGTCGCGAAAGTACCGTGAGCGCCGCTTAGCATTGGCCACCATCTGAGGATCTTCAGCAATGTGTTTTATACTTGAAGCTAGCAGCTTCGCTGTCATCGTCAAGTAGTCCACTTTTTTAGCACAACCCGCTAATAAGGATTGACGTAAATTCTAAACGACAGCCACGGAAAATAGTATCAATCATTGCTAGTTTCCTAGACAGCAATGTTGATCGAAAAATAGTGGAATACCAACCATGGGCACGCCGCGCCACGTCGCCTCCTGAGAACTCATACCTCCACAGTCTGTTACAAAAGCTCTCATCTTGGGATGCGTTATGTGAAGAGTTTTAAATTAATTAATCTTAATACATCTAAGCCTCTCACGAACCCAAGATATCTCTTTGCGGCAAGAAGGGCTTGATCAGCACGTTTGGCGGCAGTGGCTCCCCCCTCAAATATTCTTGGTCAAACTTCCAGAGGAAATTGTAGTCCGTAAGGTTGCCAAAAGCTTGCAGTATTATTTATATTCTATCCGGACTCATGTCGCCGCTCTTCATATTGGTGCCCATCGAAAAGAAAATAACGCCCTTGCGACCGCCTCTCATAAAAGTATCCAACTCCGTTGGCAAAGGCTTCGGCTCTTGCATCTGCATGCCGCCAATTTCAATGACATTCGGTGGCAGCGCTTCCACATAGTCGATATCCGGATGCGAATTGACCATCGCAATCGAGGTAGGTTTCGCCAGATCAGTAACTGGCGGCATGTAGCCACCGAAATGCGGACGCACCATTGCTTCAACCCGTGGATTGTAGTATAGACGACGGTATCTGTTTAAGAGTCATAAGTGTCACCAATGAAATCTGCGAGAATGCACTCACTCACTCACAGGGTATCTGCTGTGAACACCGCCGTGTTGTGAAAACACTCCCAGAAGCTCATGCGTGGGCTGTACGTCGTCGAGTGGTACGGCGTGTAGACGGGGAAGTAGTGATTATTATTTCACTGTATAGGGCACAATATCCACTAATAAAAAAAAGGTTTGATATTTTGTTTTAAAATTATTTTAATTCTCTCGGGTGGTTCAGCCGTGAAGGTCGGACATACATACCCACCAAAGTTGGGCGCCACTAACATTCATACAAAGAAACAAACTTACAATTCAAACTGAAAATACTAAATATTTTTTGACACAGGGTTAACTTCAAAAAAATAAATTCAAAACGAATTACGAATTGTCAAAACTATTGTATAATATGCTCTTTTTTGGATTACTATGCCATAGTATATATATAATAATTAAACTTATATAAATCTTTCTTACAGAATAACTTACATATGGTGTGAATATGGTCTCAATCGGTCTATTAACACAGAAGTTCTGTTGTAGCGCCACCTATAGGACAAAACCTAACAAAAAACCATACTTGCAACAACAATTTCAATGACTTTCTTCATCTGCTGTTGCTCACAAAAATGTAGTTTATTCTCAAGGTTCGAAATCATATTATTCAAAGTTTTATTTTCTTTCTCGAATTTGCTAATCATTGCCAAAAGTCAATATTGAGTTTCTTTCTGACCAACCAGCCTTTTTCTGTTTTGTTGCTGTAGATGTTGTTTTTTTTTCCAGTCCATGCTGTACTTGTTTTAAAGTAGCTGACTCAGCAGGTATGCACGAAGAAGAGTGTTCTTGTAGTTCAACAGCTAAAACCGTATTTGAAACATAAGTCCTAACATAATTTCTTTGTGGTCTCATTGCACTTAATTCTTTGCTTGTATATACATATGTCCTATGCGGAAAAAATCGGCAATATAACTTCATCGCCTATCAAGGTTTCTCAAGCGAAATGGATTCAAAATGAATGGAAAAGTTTGGATTCAGCACCTCCTTGTCCTTGAGCTTCTAAATCGAGTACCTAGTTGTTCGACTGGCCATAAATTATATATTGACAATTTTTTTACCACATATACATATGTTGGAAATTCTAGAAGAAAGAATAATTTATGTTGCTGGAACAATTCGGGTCGATCGTTTTCAAAATCTGCTTCTGCTGACCGATGCGATTATGCCTAAAAAACGACTGGGAAACGGTCAGGTAATAACCCGCGATGGACAAGTAATTGTCTTGAAATGGTACGACCTCAAAGGTGTGTATTTGCCCTCAAATTTCGTTGGAATCGGTCAGTCGGACAAGCAAAAGGAAAAAAGTTTATTGATATTTATAGGCTATACGTTGTGCAGCTCTATGTTAGAGGAATGTGTGATGGTGTCCTACTTGACCAAATGTTACAATATTACCGCATTTTCATAAAATCAAAAATGGTCAAAGTGTAACTATTTACTTCTTTTATATGGCGGTTTCAGCTAGCTGGTTCTAATACAGGGCTAGCTGGTTCAAATTCAAAACTCAAGACTGGAAGAAATTTTAGATTCGCTGTGTTAGAAGCGGTACTGAAAGCGTTAAGAATTCGTGACGATTATAACCAGAGAAGATAATTCCAAGCATTTGCATGGTGCTTGCATATTTCGTTGATTATTTCGCATATTTTCTGTTTACTAACTTTTTTCAAAAAGTCTGTAATGATGAATGATGCTATCAATATTTAGTTTGAATGAGTCGAGTTAAGTTCAGGTCGATATATCGCGGTCGACCACTTTGGCTGCGAACTCAAGACTCCTGCGCTTGTAACAAAGCAAAATTGAATCATCTACTAATGAGTGAGGGGTTCGGAAGATCTTTTTTAAAGAGTATGAAGGGATCGGAAGATGAACTTTGTTTCTGTTATTTTGCACTAACAATGCTGGCGAATATGCGTACGAAGAAATAATCGATCCAACACTCGTATGCCAAGTAAAGCATGAAAGAAAGAATCGATAAATTTGTGGTGTACAGCGATGAGAAGAACGGTGCGATTTGTCTTCTTTTGCTTTTTTTACAATAACAAATCATGTTCAGTCCGCCCGTCTGAATTTGTTAAAAATAAATTTTGTTTTTCGTAACTTTCTTCTACTTCTTGTTCGATGCCCGACCTTTTTTAAGCTCTGGCACGATCTACGTTCCAAGCATACCTTGCTGTTGAAGAATTTGTATAGGCAGAAGATTTACTTTACTTGTCAAGTCATATCAAGTCGTTGAATATGTTATACGAGTAATGCCTTGAACACATAGAAAATCGCACTGCGAATTATTCGGTGCGAACTGTCAGAAATCTTCTGCCGCAGCGAAGTTTCGACTTGTCAAAGTCGATATAAACGATAAAACATTAAAGATAAGAAGAACATGAGCGACGATCCAGCGATCGATCCAGTTCGTTCGCAGCAAAGACTACAAGACTGGAAACTCCTCTTATTTCGTGAGAGAGCTCAAAAAAATGTCCGTCCGCGTGTTCACATACAGTGTATGTGAATTTTATGGTGAAATTGCCGACTTGTTACAAGCTAAAACAGGCTATCACAAAGCATGATATCTGAAAAGGTAAACCGTTTTGCTTTGTTACCACACCGCCACAAAATGATGGGGTGAGTTAGTGGCAGGGATACCAATGACACAGCTTTATTACTAATTATTTTTTTGGTTTTTAAGTAAACATTAATAGAAAAACTACTTTCCATTATTAAGTTCTAGAGGTTTTGACGATTTCTAAGCTGTTTGGAAATATTAAAAAGTAATGTAAACTTATTTATTTTTGTAATTTTTCATTTCTCTTTTATTTAAATTAAAATGTGTTAACACAAATAAATTTACAATTCATTTATTTAAATTAAAATTAATTAAACATAAACACATTCTCAATTCATGCATTTAAAATTAAATTCGTTTAAATTAAAGACCAAAAGAACTAAAGTCACAATTCAGTAAATATTAAACTAAATTAAAGATCAATATTCAACAAAACATGTTGAATACGTTGGCATCTCTTTCGGCTAAAAATACGCGTGGTAGGTTAAAAACAGCTGACTAAATTTGTGAAATGAGTAAATTTTATGAATTTTAACTTCGTTTTACTTGCAAAATATTCAATATTGTGCAACTATAAGACTTAGAAAGGTTTCATGTACATTTCTAGAAGCGTGCGTTGCTTTTCAAACTGGCTCCTTGGTCTTTTTTACGTATTTGAAAAATCATATTTCTGGCTTATTGCTGTGAAGAAGAACAAGAGTGGCAATCCTCTCTCAAAATATTTTGTAAACAAATTCCCGGACTGTCAAAATTTGTTCCCGAACTGTCAAAATTACATGCGTTTTGTTTTTGTAATCTACGACACCCAAGCCTGATTTCACCAACACATTCAAAGCGAAAAAAGAGTTTCCAGTCTTGTAGTCTTTGTTTCGCAGCCAGATGCGATTTATTCGCAGCCGCAAGCAGAGGCAGCGACGTAATTTTATTTTTTTCTCGTTTCCCATAAGAGGCCGTGTAATTTTGACAGTTCGCACCGAATAATTCGCAGTGCGATTTCTATGTGTTCAAGGCATAACACTAAAAAGTTAATGGAAGGCATCAAAGGCAAAGCCAACATGGACTGCGAAATCAACGCCGACAGCATAGCCACGGAAGCTAACGTCGATCACAGAGAAAACCAGAAAACCCAATCTGTTAAAGGTAAAACCATTCTTTTAGATTTATGGAATTTGATATGTTTTTTAAAGAAAACAACAATTTATTTGCCATTTATGATTTTGTGATTTATTTTGCCCTTTTTTACATAATCTGCAATAGTTATTTAAAGTTATAAAAAATGTTTATATAAAGTGTGATAGCAAATGAAATTACCTTTCTTTTGATACCCATCGTCGTCGTTGTCTTTAATTTGCTTACACATTGCATTTATTATAAGCATTGCATTTATATATCACTTTTCAATGCAAAACGTAGATGGCCTTCTCATCACGAATAAGTTTATAGAATTGTACATTGACAGAGACAAACATATTTAATTTGACAAAAAAAAAATAAAAATACTGTTTTTATGAGGCAGTACGATTTTACAAGCCAGTATGTATTTTGAAATTAAAAAAAGAAATATCGGAAAATATATTTTTATAAAAAACGAAAGATGAATAAAACGGCCTAATAATATTATACAGCTGTTTTAGGTTATTAAAATATTAGTTATCATCAATTACATCTTCAGACATGAAGATTTATTACACATTTTATTTTATTATACTGTCCTCTCTCTGCCATAATTTTTCACCTCTTCTTTTTGTTTGTTTATTTGTAGTTTTAATACCTGTGACTTTTTTAGAGACATATCTAAATGTTCTTACATATCGAACCGAATAAATTGAGAAACTCTCAAAGAACGATTGACCTTTTATTGTTGTTGCTGTCCCACAACTAAAGACAGAGCATTTTGCGCTCAGGGTTTCGGGATATCATCTGTGTAAACATCAGATTTACAGTATTTAAACTATTTAATTTTATTTATTTATGTTCCCTCATATTGAACCGAATGAATTGAGAAACTCTCAATTCACGATTGACCTTTTATTGTTCTTGCTGTCCTACAACTAATGCTGTAAACAGATAGAATGTAGCTCAGCGACAATAGTAGCTGCATCTTGTCCAAAATCTGCGCTGCTGAGACGCCGCAAGAGAACAGCTGCTTTAATTTTTACAAAATCAAATTCGCAAAATCCATTCTGAAAATAAAAACTAATAGATAAATAAAGCTTAATTTAATACAATTAACATATAAAAACTCACACAGTACGATTTTGCCTCAAAATATTAACTCAAATGTCAAATACCATGTAAACAATCATAAAGAGAAGGAGAACAAGAGCAGCGACATCGACAAAATTGGAAAATTTTCCAAAATTTTTCTCGTTTTCCATAAGAGCCTGTGTAATTTTGACAAGATGCAGGTACTATTGTCGCTGAGCTACATTCTATCTGTTTACAGCATAAAGACAGAGCATTTTGCGCTCGCGTGTGACAACGTCATTACGACGTCACGACAACTAGTCAAAACAACTGCATACCAGAATGCGTAATCTTGTTTTTTTATGATTTTTGGTTTTTTATCATTTCTTACGTACATACATATATATATTTTTAGTAGCTCTACCTGTTATTAATTCTTAATTTTTTTTTAAAAGAAAACAATTTATATTTTGGTAAAAAGAAAACATGCTTTATTTAAAGTATTGCTAGCTATACATTTTTGGCACAATGCAGGCACAGAGACATTTATCTGATTTAGTTGTCAAAATCAGACAAGAATCAGACAAATGTTGGACATTTTGTTGTTCTTTTTGTTGTTGTTTGTTATTGTAACTCCAAAAACAACATCAGTTGGTAGAGCTCTCTCCTATTTTCCGAGTGATGCCTCCTTAAAGTTTAGAAAACTTAGACCTATATCTCTTAAACTATATATTCTTTCGCTGTGTGATGAGGCGTTATCGTGTTTCAAAATCACGTTTACGTTTTCTTCTGATCCCGTCAAATGTACAACATTGTCTTGAGGTCGATGTTGATAGGTTTTCTGGGTCAACTATGAGTCAAAAATATCGTAAAAATGCTGTTGCTTTCAGTGCCATCCAGCGAAAAAATTAAGAATTATTAACCGGTAGACCTGGTAGCTACAAAATATATATTTTATACTATGCGAATTTCTTCCCTAACTTTTATACTTTTCAAGTTTTTATCAGATGCGAGCAGAACGCGTTGAATGGTTTCACAACCGTGATCCATTTCTTCCGGAAGTACAGGAACTATTAAACTTGGGTGTATTTCTACCGATTGATGGTGTTGATAAAGAACATCGCAAAGTTATAATAATAAGAACAGCGGCACATAATCCCAAATTACATTTGCAGGATAATGTCTTCAAAGTAAGTCAAATAGTTCAAAACATCAATTTAAAATAATGCTTTATAGTATGTTGTAAGTTTATTCTTATTAGGTAAGCAAAATGATTCTGGATCTGCTTTTGAAATTCGAGCCGGAAAATTGTGCCAATGGTATTGTTGCAATTTTTGATATGAATGGCGTTCAGCTGGGCCATGCATTACAATTGAATCCCCTACTAATAAAACGTTCTGTAGATAGTTGGCTAGCATATCCGTGTCAACCGAAACTTTTGGAATTTATAAACACACCAACACATGTCAACTTAATATTAAATACATTCAGGTTCATAGTGTTTCTTCGGTTTACTATAGTATTCTTAAATATTATGTTTTTTTATCAAAGATTCTTCATGACATCCAAAATGCGCTCTCGTATTTTTGTACGAAAACACAAATGCTCAGTGCAGATAACAAATTTACCAAAAGACATAGGAGGGACAGGATTGAGCTACATGGAATTGGCAGTTAAATGGAAAGCACTGGTAGAGCAGAATGTTGACTTTTATATAGAAACTGAAAAATACATAAGCACTTTGACCGCACAGAAGTAAATTATAAAGTAGACTGTGTATTTTAAAAAATGTTTTTACTTTTTCGTCTACAATAATTTGTAAATATTTGTAACTAGCTTGCCCGTTGCCCGATTTTGCTGTGCCGCCTCCTGTTTAGCACATTTCCTTAAACCCTTTCCTTTTTTTAATGCTTTAGCATAGAAAATTCCTAAAATACTGTTTTATTTTGTTTACATTTTTTTTTAAGTAATAAAATTATTACGGTAAAAAATTACGCTTTTATTAATTATGTAGTCGTGCGTGTTCGTTACGTAGGAGTATTGTTACACTAGGCGTGGTCGTTACCTGTTTTGAAAACAAAATAAGCTTAGTAGTTTTATTATTGTGTTCAAATTTAAACTTGGATTTAAAAATTCAATTTGAATATTTACTCTTTCGTCTTCTATCGAAATCGATAACTATGGTTTGACAACTGAGAATGTCAAACTGTGTTGACATCTCTGTTCAGTAAGATTTGGCAAGTCATCATGAACAGTTTAAGGGCAGAACAACGATTCCAAATTGTGGAAATTTGCTTTGAAAAAAATAAATATGTTCGCGAAGTTCATAGAGTTCTTTCGAAGATTTCACTTCGTCCATTATACGATCAACATAACCGGAATAGTGAGCAAGCAATTCGTGCAGTTATTGATCGTTTTGCACTAATTTTACTCTTTTCGATTCAAAACCATCAACAAGACAAAGAAATGAGCGTACCGAAAAGAATATTGCTGTTGTAGTGCGGAGTGTTGAAGTGACGACGAAATGTCGACTCTTCGTCGTTTAAGGGCAGAACAACGATTCCAAATTGTGGAAATTTGCTTTGAAAAAAATAAATATGTTCGCGAAGTTCATAGAGTTCTTTCGAAGATTTCACTTCGTCCATTATACGATCAACATAACCGGAATAGTGAGCAAGCAATTCGTGCACTTATTGATCGTTTTCGCACTAATTTTAATCTTTTCGATTCAAAACCATCAACAAGACAAAGAAATGAGCGTACCGAAAAGAATATTGCTGTTGTAGTGCGGAGTGTTGAAGTGACGACGAAATATCGACTCTTCGTCGTTCTCAACTTGTTCCGCCTTTGTTCTTCGACTACCTATATAATACAGCTCGTACAAGAATGGATGCCAAATGACCATGGTTTTCGACGCTTTTTTGCTGATTGAGCTCATTTGAAACTGGCCGAACATGAGCATTTTTATCTAAAGATTGTGTTTAGTGATGATCATTTCTAGTTAAATGGCTACGTCGATAAGTAAAAGTAATAAGTTTTGTTTCCAAAAATTAATCAGCTAAATATCAACGAATTTGGTTCCAACCAGACGGCGAAACTTGCTATCACGCTTAACAATTGATTTATTGCAAAATCAATTGGGTGACAGCTTTCTTTTCAGAAGTGGCCCTATTCACTGCCCCCCCCCCCTTCCCGTTCGTGCGATTTAACGTCTCTCGATTACTTTTTATGGGGCCATGTTAAGTCATTAATTTATGCCGACAAACCAGCTCTTGAAGCATTAGAAGCCATACGGCCAAATTTATTAATACGGCCGTTTTTCCTGCAATTCGGCGCCATATCGGCCCAATAATCCGGCATAGTAGAGCCTTGTGATCGTTTTGCCCTTGTCCAGGTCTACTGTTTCGACTGTTCCTTGGTCTCTGTTGTGTACCAGTGGATCAATGTTTCATTGACGGTCACGAGAGGACGCAGAAACAGCCTAACAGCCTTCGGATTGCGCCTAAACAGCATCAAACACTGTTCTGAAGTAGTCTCACGGTTGCGCTTGCAATATTTCATGCAGGATATGGCCCACGCGGTCTTTTGAGATGCCTACTATCTCAACTATCTCGCGCACCTTCAATCGGCGGTCTGCCAAGACAAGATCGTGATTTTTTTCAAATTATCCTCCGTGGTAGTCTTTTTCGGCTTCTATAAATCTTTCTTACAAAATAACTTACATATGGTGTGAATATGGTCTCAACCGGTCTATTAGTATAAAAGTTCTGTTGTTGCGCCACCTATCCTGGACAAAACCTAACTGAAAACGCTACTTGCAGCCTAAGTAGCATACGCTGTGAGTATGAAGTCAATCTCTTGGGTGGTTTACCAATGTTTTTATACCCTACAGCGTAAAGCTAAAGGTATATTCACTTTGTCACGAAATGTGTAACGCATAGAAATAGAGACGATAGGTATAGAAAAGTATATATATTCTTGAACAGCGTGACCTCCTGAGTCGATTTAGCCATGTCCGTCCGTCTGTCTGTTGCAGAAATATTGTTTCTTGCGGTGTGCATGTTGGTATTGAAAATGGGCAAAATCGGTCAACGACCACGTCTATTTTTTTATTAAAAATGTAATATCAGGGTTATCATTCCTGGGTATAGAATAGCATTATCCGTTAATATGCGCGTGATCCGCCCACTTTTAGATTACACAGGCAAAATAGGGTCTTAATTGGTTATATTGTTAAATATATACAGTTCCTGAGTAAAACTTTACATAACAACTTATTTTCCAATAAAACATTATAACAGCAGAACTGCGCGCGGTCTGACCACTTTTACACTACTTTAATACCGTATAGCTCATGAAAACAAATTTATTACCACGGAAATAAAGTTAAATTTGAAACAATAATAAAACTACTAAGCTAGGTATTTTGTTTTGCAAACAGGTATCGACCAGCTTACTATTTATACAGTGGCGTAGCTAGGACTCATGGAGCCCGGGACGGTTAATCAACTTGCAGCCCTAAAATATTCCTAGAATTCAATAAGTCAATACTTGATTTCCGAAACTGCCGCCCAGTGCGGAACGCTACCCCCGTCTCACCCGAGCTACGCCACTGTATACCCGTCTGTGATTATAACGACTGCTTTCCTTATAACGAAATCTGTAGTTATACCCTACACCTTAAGGTAAGGGTATATTCACTTTATAACGAAATGTGTAACGCATAGAAATAGAGACGATAGGTATAGAAAAGTATATATATTCTTGATCAGCGTGACCTCCTGAGTCGATTTAGCCATGTCCGTCCGTCTGTCTGTTGAAATCACGATCACAGGAGAACCGGTGAAGGTATCGTGATGAAATTTTGCATAAACATTGTTTCTTGTGGTGAGCGGGTTGGTATTGAAAATAGGCAAAATCGCTCCACGACCACGCCTATTTTTTATTAAAAATGTGATATCAGCGTTCGTTTTTGAGCTATTACAACAAAACTTCATTCCTGGGTATAGGGTAGCATTATCCGTGAATGTGAAATAAAACTATAGTTTCAATTAAATTTTTTCAAAACTTTTAGATGTAGGCTATCTAAGATTACTGGTTGTAATTCTTGTTGGCTTTTATGGTAACTTGTTGGAGTCGATCTCGCCTTAATTTCGAATAAAAAAAAAACATCTCCTAAAATGTACAAGTTATTGGTGTCGGTGGAAAGGTATTCACATTATCTCAATAATTTACAGAGTATATACTTACTTCTTTTGAATTAAAATTTCATACAAAAATATTTTCTATTGAAATACATGGCAACTAGGATATATTCCAATCATTGGATGATGGAGAATGTACTGCAATATTTTCTAATAAAATAGTGCGGAATTAACTTTCTCTATTATTTACATATGTACATATCTATATTCTGAATACATATGTAAGTACCTGAAGTTCCAAAAATATACAAACAGTAGATGAAAAAGGGAAGTTTGGGTCCCTCAGATGGATCAACAATAAATAATGTTCAAACATATTACTGAACAATTGAAAAAACATTAATGCGACCATTCTGGTATTACTAATTGTAATATTTTTTTGTACAAAGGCGAACAATTACGCATTTGCCAGAAAAAATTAGCAAAACGACTAGTTTATTCCAATGTAAATATGAGAAATAAACAACCAATATTGGGTAAAATAAGGAAACATACATTTAGCTTGGCTAGACGCTCTTGAAGCCATCTGGCTATACGTAGTGTGCTATCAGAAATCGTAAACATGTGATGACTGATGTGTGTGTGTGTGAAATTTACTAAATGTCCGAATGTTGGCGAGAGTGAGAGATTATATAAACATACGTTCGCCCAACTACGTTGCTCTTCTTTCGTTTGATAACTGCTTACTTGTGTGCATGAAAAGAAACTGAGAATGAGCCCAGCGTGAAAAAAGGCCTCCAAAAATCCTTTCGGCGCTGACACCTAGAATAATTTTTATTTTAAAAACAAAACCGATGGTTACGAAATAGACCCTAGAGATCTGCAAAACTCGTTACAAGCTCTAATAGGAATGCCGGGTGGACTGCTTGGTTTCCTTGTCGACTGGAACGACAATATGCTTAGTAGTAGAATCGTCAATTCAAGTATGGAAACCACTACACGAGAAAGGGAACACATGATTTTCACCCCTAAGTATAAGATATCGATAAGATTTAAGCGACACCCCTTCAATGGGATCCACCTGGGTTTGGCATCGAAGGTTAACTACCTCGACACAAATATACCGGAGGTTAAATAATAATATATATCGAACACAGAAAAGATAGAGGCTGGGGCTATACATCGTATTCCAGCTATAAGCAAGTAATTTTAATACAAGCATGAAGGATTTTGCAGTTTTTGGACCTGTTCAAGTGAAAAAAAATCCTTAAGACTTGCAGAGTTTCTTCTGTGAAGGCAAAAACTCATTCTTTGCCCCAACAAAGTTTATACATGCGTTAGATCAACAATGTTTCTATCTATGTAAACCTGTACCAACATAAATATTTCCAAAGGTAGAATTGCAAATATTAATCGCACATTAGATGTGTATAAGACTCGACTCGATGACAGCTTCTACACAAGTAAATTAGGTCTTTTGTTACGAGTATGTTTTCTTTCCATGCATTAATTAAATATTGATTGCAGATTGTTTCGTAATTTAAGTTGCTGAATTAGCTTTTCTGCTTACGCCAGAGATAATTATCTCTGGCTTACGCTTTGTAAGGTTTGAAGTTCACCAACTAATGTGAATTGTCATTGTCAAGGCGAACACTGCTGGCTAAGTTCACAATTATTATTTCAAAATCAAACGCGAGCTACCAGTACATATTTGAATTGAAACTAAGGAACTGTATTTTCATGATTATTGGGTGCTGCTTTCATTTAAATAGAGATTCGTACGCAAGGACCTGTTTAAATTTTATAAGATTTCATTTTAATCGGAAAAAAAGTTTTTGGGTAAAGGTATAATTATCTATTGTATCGAATTATTGATGTACAGAATATTTGTTTTTATTTCTTTTCATCGGAAGTAGTCAAAGTAAACAATCGCGATAATGTTCAAATGTACAACAAAGATAGCTCCAATCACGAACGATCGCGGAGATATAAATGCAAAACTTCAGCAAATAACAACGTGGTTAGAGGAGAATCCACACATAAACGCTTGTAATGATGTTGCCAGTCTACAATTTTTTCTCCGATGCTGCAAATTTGACGTGGAACGAACAAAAAAAAAAATCAGATGGTATGATAAACTCAAATTAATGAAATGCAAGCAATTATAAAGATTTTTACTAATAGATTAAGGGCCAGTTTTTCAGTGCTCGGTTATCGTCGTTTCTCAGTTAAACTGCGTTTAAACGAGACATTGTGTTTTTCAGTGCTCGTTTAAACGGCGTTTAAACTCCGGTTAATTTATCTTTTTAATAGATAAAGAAACAGCTGTTTCTTGGAGTACAGACATTTACCTTTGCTCAAAACTATGCTAATAATTTTGTTTATTTCCACCAAAACAGCTGTTCCCTTTGTAAAAATGAAAATATTGACAGGTGCTGCCAAAATAGGTTGAAACATCAACTTATAGTAACGAGTATACGCTAATTAATTACGCTAATAATACGCTAATAATTGCATTTAGATAAATTCGATATGAAATATAGATAAGATACGTTTAACATAGATAAGTTAAACTCGCACTGTAAAACCCAAATCTCAGTTAACTTTTATTTGACGTTTAACTAAACGTCGTTTAAACGCCGTTTAAACGAGCACTGAAAAACTGGCCCTAAGTAATTGATTTTTTTGTAAAATTTATAAGGAACCTGAAAAATGACTATATTTTAAGAATATTGCACACACAAGTACAAAGTGTCAACGTTTAACATTCTTTTTACTCCGAACCGTCTTTTTGAACATTTTCTGGTACAATGTTTAGTACAAATCCACCAGATACGTAAAATTTAAATTTTGAGAATTTTGAAGAAGTAAGTAAAGTTAATGGAGAGGAAAAAGATATGGAAAATTGGAATTTGGGGGGAACGCCCTCGTGATCCAAACTGTAATATTATAATATTTTTGACCGATATGTTAATTGGAAGCTGAAATGATACATTACTTACATATACAGCTAAAAAATATAAATGCTATACTATGCGAATAAGTTCAATAACGGTTATACTTTTCAAGTTTTTATCAGATGCGTGCAGAGCGCATCGAGTGGTTTCACAACCGTGATCCATTTCTTCCGGAAATACAGGAACTATTAAACTTGGGTGTATTTCTGCCGATAGATGGTGTCGATAAAGAACACCGCAAGGTTTTAATCATAAGAACAGCGGCACATGATCCTAAATCAGATTTGCAGAATAATGTCTTCAAAGTAAGTTCAAAAGTGGAAAGTTTAAATTTGAAATTATGCTTTATGTAATTTTATTCTAAGGTAAGCAAAATGATACTGGATCTGCTCTTGAAATTCGAGCCGGAAAATTGTGCCAATGGTATTGTTGCAATCTTTGACATGGATGGAGTTCAGCTTGGACACGCGTTGCAATTGAATCCCTGGCTAATAAAACGTTCTGTCGATAGTTGGCAGGCTTATCCATGCCGTCCGAAGCTTTTGGAATTTATAAAAACGCCAACACACGTGAACCTTATATTAAATACTTTTAGGTGTATAGTGTTCCTGATTATGAATTACTAAAAATTATTTAATTTTGTATCAAAGATTATGCATGACGCCCAAAATGCGCTCCCGAGTTTTTGTAAGAAAACATAAATGCTCAGTACAGATGACAAATTTACCCAAGGACATCGGTGGAAGGGGGCCCGGCTACAAGGAATTGACAGCTAAATGGAAGAAATTGGTTGAGCAGAATATTGAGTTTTATAGGGAAAATGAAAAATACAAAAGCATTTTAAATTAACAACACATTTAAAACAAAATTAAATATCTCCTGGATATTGTAAATATTTAATTGACACATATAACTTCAGATTTATTAAACATCGCAACTTTCTTATAAAATTACAGCTACATTCTTAGTCCAGATGTTCATACATATATCTGTGGCCATAAGCAATAAAGGCAAATTCGTTTATTGTTTTTCTTACTTTTAGAAATTACTTAGGGCCAGTTTTTCAGTGCTCGGTTGTCGTCGTTTCCCAGTTAAACTGCGTTTAAACGACACATTGTGTTTTTCAGTGCTCGTTTAAACATCGTTTAACCGGCCAATAATGGTGAGTTAAACTCCGCTTAATTTATCTTTTTAATAGATAAAGAAACAGCTGTTTCTTCGAGTACAGACATTCACCTTTGTTCAAAACTATGGTAATAATTTGTTTATTTGGCCCTAAGGGCCAGTTTTTCAGTGCTTGTTCAAACGGCGTTTAGTTAAACGTCAAATAAAAGTTAATTGAGTTTTGGGTTTTACAGTGCGAGTTTAACTTATCTATGTTAAACGTATCTTATCTAAAGGGTTTTCCAATAATAGGTGTAATTTTGATATTCAAAGAAAAATGCCATTTTTTGAGATAAATTATCGCATGTTTATTTCGTAATAAAGAGGAAGGTATGCCGTTAATAATGAAAAACAACATCAGCCAAATGGCCACCACGACCAACAGGACCATATCCTTTTCAAGAAATTTTCCATAACCAAATCGCAAAGTGGCTGCCCTATGTCCTCGATAGCCTCACGAATTCCATCTTTGAGGCCTTGAATCGACGCTGGGCTGTTGGCGTAGACCTTATATTTCACGTGGCCCCAAAGGAAGAAGTCGCAAGATGTTAAATCACAAGATCTCGGTGGCCAATTGTGATCACCATCATGTTCATGCATTTCAAGGACCCAATCAGCAAAGACACGACGTTGTTGATGATCGGCCGGCTTGATTTCTTGTGTTAACTGAACTTTATAAGCCTTAAGACCTAAGTCTTTATGCAAAATACGGTGTAATGACTTTTGTGGAATGCCCAATTCCAAAGAACGACGAGGATTGGACAAACCGGGGTTATCCTCAACACTTTGGGCTACAGCAGCAATATTCTAAGTTGTTCTTGAGCGACGTGCACGGGTTTTATTCTTCACATCACTAACTTGTCCCAACAGCTCGAATTTTTCCACCAATTTCTGTATTGCGGTCCGACAAGGTGCTTCACGACGACCCAAAAATGCTTTAGTTTTGCGAACTGTGACTGCAAAATTTTCACCATTTTCGTAGTGAATTTTAATAATTTCAATGCGTTGTTGCAGCGTTTATCGTTCCATTTTTAGTAATGGCGTAGTTTCTACTTGTCAAATGTCAAAAATAACAGCTTCAAAAGTGACAGCTACCGAAATAGCGGGCTATTCAAAATTACACCTCTTATTGGAAAACCCTTTATATTTCACAGCGAACTCGTTACTATAAGTTGATGTTTCAACCTATTTTGGCAGTACCTGTCAATATTTTCATTTTTACAAAGGGAACAGCTGTTTTGGTGCAAATAAACAAAATTATTGGCATAGTTTTGAACAAAGGTAGGTGTCTGTACTCGAAGAACTTTCTACTTTCCTTTATTGACTTAAGTAATGAAAAAAGGAATACAAGTCCTAATAATATGTATAATAACCAATACAAACCAGAAAAACTGTTAACTTCGGCCTGGCCGAAGTCCATATACCCTTTACTCGTAGGATAAATTTATAGTACTAACACTAACCACATAATATATAGACCGCTAAAAGTCCCTTTTTTCTGGTCTGCAAATATTTCTATAGCCTGGGTCCCACAAAAATTCTTACTCTCGTATTCTCTTTTCAAGAGCGATTGTTTTTGTTTAACTACTGCCACGAAAGGTAGGTTTTCTCTTTCTTTCTTCCACAGAATACGAATATGCAATGACGAAAGCAATAACGAGCACGATCTGTGGAAGAAAGAAAGAGAAAACCTACCTTTCGTGGCAGTAGTTAAACAAAAACAATCGCTCTTGAAAAGAGAATACGAGAGTAAGAAATTTCGTGGGACCCAGACTATAGAAGCATTTGTGGAAATGAGTAGGAACACATTTTAAACACGTGGAAGAACGAGAAAACCTACCGTTCATAACCGTTGTAAAACAAAAACAATTGCTCTTGAAAAGAGAATACGAGAGTAAGAATTTTTGTGGGACCCAGGCTATAGAAATATTTGCAGACCAGAAAAAAGGGACTTTTAGCGGTCTATATATTATGTGGTTAGTGGTACTAATAATTTAACCAACCTTATAGCCTATTAAGGGACTTAAGACTTTATAACCTTAACAGGTTATTCCTGTTTCCAAGATTATTATAAATAACTGAAGAGATTGCAAATATAAATATGTATCTAACAATAAACAAATAAATTCCTCAGATTCAAATTATTACAAAATACAAAAAACCAATTAGCAAAGTTAAATAGAAAACTATATTAGAATCAGCATCCATATCAAGAATAAATTTAATATAATTCAATATATGTTCTTAATTTTAATCTTAATAAATTATAATTCGCATCATTACAAATTGTGGTAAAATTGTAACATTCAAGTGTAAGATTTTTATTTTGGTTAAGTAAAGTGGGTTATAAAAAAATGTTATAAAATATCTTCATGTAGTAAAATAATAACAAATCCACGTTGTTATACTGGAGGATTTGGCGATGTAGGCTATGGATTGAAAATCAAAAATAGATTTAAATTATACATAACTACCGTTGAAATTGGTAATGTTATGCTATTTTTGTTATATTTCACTTAAACATGACTTCAAATACATAAACTTATGAGTAAGAACTAAAAAAAATGCGAAAATATTGACATTTTAAATTTTATTGAAACTTAATTACGGTAGTATCTAGTGTCTTGCAGGTGGAAAATGTTGTATATATGTAAATTTTCCATATATATGTGTATTGATATTGAACACTAAATGAAAAGCGATTCTTTCATTTTTGGTAACATTTTTATTCTTCCATTGCTGTTTGCTGATTTTGTCTAACCTCAATATTTTCTCGGTAATTTAGGAAATTGAGAATTTCAGATTATGTCAAAAGGGGTCAATTTTATTTTCTATTACAATCCAAGGTTGTGTTTAACGATTATAGAACTTCTTACATACAACAAATTCATATTAGTATTAAAGATCGGAATCGG
Source organism: Myopa tessellatipennis (assembly GCA_943737955.2). Lineage (NCBI taxonomy): Eukaryota > Metazoa > Arthropoda > Insecta > Diptera > Conopidae > Myopa > Myopa tessellatipennis. The sequence goes on along the minus strand of OX031314.1, from coordinate 58,970,480 downwards.
AGTATTTCTATATGCAGCTTACTACAGTAATTTCTGCGAATAACCTTTCGCATTCAGAGGAGCGCTGGACCATTCTCATTATCATTTAGTCGTAATAATCATTACGAATTCTTATAACAAAAATTTTAAAACTAGAGCATGCCCAAGTTTCGACTAAACATACACTAAAATTAATAACTTCAATCAACAGTTATTTCATAAATTAATATAAATATAAATATAGTTTTAACCGCAACACATTAAAATCGCATTAGTTAATGTAGCGTTTATATTATATTTTTTATGATTCATAATTCATTGTGCAGATGTGTTGCTTTAGATTTGCCTTATCAAAGGTTTGTTCAATACTTGATTTCTTTACACCTGCCGCTCATCCTTAGCTGTTAGCTTATCGATAAGTTCCTGCAGGGGTGCCAACTCGCGCCGTTCAATCAAATTGAATTCTTGTACAAAGAATATAAAATGCTTGAACGAGGTATTTAGATGGGCCTCTTCGCCTAATGTTACGACCTCAGTAAAATGCTGGTGATATATATGCGCATAGACACGAAACAAACGTTTTAGTATCGTTTTGGCTATAGCAAGAAAATTTTTTGGGAATGGAATACCGATTTTTGAGGGGAATAAAGTTTCGTCGTCGAGCTGATCTTGTACCCACGTCATCAAATAATCAATATATTTTGGAGCGCTACATTTTATGGGTTTTTTCACAGTCAATCCATCTGCCCAGTGATATTCATACTTGGGTCCGGCCGACATTATGCCGCAGCTCTCTTCGGTGCAGAATTCAGTGATTGTGCCATACAACATGTTAATTTGATTGAAAAAATCTACAGCTAATGCAAAAATTCAAAATTAGTTAGGCTGCAGTAAGTAAAAAAACCAAGATGTGAAGAAACCTACTATTTACTGCCACCCACTCATTTAGATCTTCACCATCTGGCAGTGCGACGGCATTTCGTAGATTGCCAGAACCAAGTGTAGCTGCAGCATGTTTCATAAGATCATATTGATGGGTGCCTTCAGGAATATTCTTTTTGGGCTTGAAGGTTTTGCTGGAGCGTGAACCACTGCAATACATACGATTAAAAAATGTAGTGTAAATACATTATTTAATATTACAAAACTAATTTGTTTGTCTCATTTCCATATGTTTTGGTAAGGATTTTTGGTTTGGCGTAATAAAGTGGGGTTAATGGAATAAACGACCAAATTTGCTACAGTATTACTTATCGCGTTGCGGCGTGCCGACAGTTTGTAATTGGGAAAAATTGATAAAAATATGTCTTTCAGAATTTTATTTGGAGAATTTCAAAAATTTCAAAACCTAAACTAATCATATACTTCTTTATTTATACATGATCATTTTAGCATCTTACTGCATATGTAGTAAAAATCTGTGGATGCTAAATAACTTTATAATAAAAAAAAATTACCATCGCTACAAAATATGTACGTCAATTAAGAATATTACTAATTTTCCAAAAAATACATGAATAAGGGGACTATGTAAAAATATGTATATATTACCACATATTTGGAAGAAAAAATGAATAGAATAGCATCGCAAGTTTTTTTAGAGAACTAAATGTTGCAGGAGCGGCAGTTCAGTTCAATTCTTAAATCGATAAACTTTTGTTTCAATATGGAACTGGATTGGAAAACAATCAGTTGCATCTCAAAATCTTCCAAATACTGCCACTCAAAAATTTTGAAATTAAATTTATCCCCCGATATCTTGTCTGGGAACATAATGCATTTTGATGTTTCTGCAAATGTTTTAAATTCATTAAATCTTAAAGTAAATTCGTTCATTAGAGTATATAATTAGATAGAACAGAGTGAATAATTTCAGAAAAATATTTTGTTAATTTAGTTTTGTCATTTTCTTCATGGGAATATAAATTTGCAAAGAATTTAAATTAAAATATTTATATATGTATGTATGTTCGAAATAATGTCCTGATTAAAACTTTCTAATTTAGTTTCGAAAGCTTTAATTATATCAAACATTATAATAATTGTCTTATTGCAGTTTCATATTTAATTCATGTAAGTGGAACACAAGTCAGTAAAAAATATGAAATTTGCTATCCATTCAGTGTTCATTAATCTATATATATAAAATTGTTGTGTCTGACTGGTTGATCGACCTACTGGCCAAACCAACATGAAATTTTGCTCATACAATGTTTTTATAGCGTAGAGCTGTACTAAGGCGGGATTCTTTGAAATTTTACCCCCAAGGACTAATAAAGGACATAATTGCAATATCTTTTGTTATCGATAAAATATCGACCCAAAATATCTTAGGTACAATTTCCTAAAAACCATTTTCAGGATTTTTCCAAATTCGTCCTCCAAAGATTCAAACAAGGACACAATTTGGTAAAAAGTGCAATGTTTATCATGAAATACATATATCCAGAAAGAAGTGGCATGCGAATATGCTTTTGGCGTCAAAAGGTTTCTCTTACAAATATCTATAACTTAATTTCAGAATTTTTTTCGGATTCGGTCGCTGAAGGATTAAACTGACCAATTAACGCACAGGCTAAACCTTTATACCTAAATTTTACACAGAGGTTTCTTTTATGATGGTTACGACGAATGAGAATAAATTTTTCGAAATTTTACTTCTAAGGACCTCAAAAAGAAAACAAGCAATTTTTTTGTAAGTGTTCAAATATCGATTTTGTTTTTACGAGAACATTTCCCGTACAGATGTCTAAAAAGCAATTTTCATGACTTCACCTTTCGTCGCCTAAAGGTGAAAAAATTACACAATGCAAGAGTGCAATGTTTATCATGAAATATGTCCAGAAAGAAGTGGCTCAGTCATTTCAGGATTTTTTCGAATCCTGTCGCGAAAGGACGAAACGGGCCAATATGTTTTCTGCTTTAGAAGTAGAACGCATCACAACCAAACCATTCCACCGATTGACCTCATATTCAGAACATATGTTACTTAGGTTCCAAGGATCACTTGTAGTTAGGTTCGAACTCGATAGGTGGCGCCAAAATAGAACGTCTATGCTAACGGGCCGATTGAGCCATATGTACATATATATATATATATAAGCACACTATATGTAATTTTGTAAGGACAATGTTTAGGTACTTAATTATGTTCACATTGTCATTATAAACTAAAAATGAGCATATAATTGAATATTGTATTTGAGAAATGAAGAATATGTGCGTCAGCTTATGTATAACCTTTATATAACCTATAACCTTAATATTGGTAAATTCCTTCTTCCTTTGTACATCCCTAACACTCATTAATCCCATCATTCCTAAATTGTCCCATTCCTTCCACTAACATTGGCAAATAATTCAAATGCCAAGAGGTCAGCCGACATCACAATTATTGGTGACCATATGATCCTAAGATCGGTCAAATAACTACCCCTCCAATGAGCACAACCAAAAAAAAAAAAATATATATTTATATATATTATATATAACACTATAAGGAATATAAATATACCGTTCGAGCATCAAGGCAAGTGTTTGGCGTACGAGGTCAATAAACTTCTAATATCAAAAGGTGTAATGTTTATAATTAAGTGAGTTACTTACAATAAAAACTCCATTTTTTATAAAGCCCAAACAGATATCCAAAAATACAAATTTTATTATTTCGCACAAATTTTGCGTTTTAACGTTTCCACTTCTGTAGCTATAAAAATATTATTTGCAACTACAAAAACCCAATAAAAAATAAGAACACGAACAGACAACAATACAATTTACAGCTTGTATTTTATTTACTGTGAGTTCGTAATTTTAATTAGTTTTTAGTATCAGGAATGAAATGAATAGAAAACAAGGTTACGCACTCCGGGAAACAGTTAACTTTTAAGATTTAATTGTGACGTCACAATTAAAACATGGTCAGCTTTCTTTAAGTTACTTCCACATCGCTTTTGGAAGATCTTAAAAATAGGTGTCTCTTACTCCGATTTTTATACCCTACACATGAAGTGATGAGTTGTCAAATTCGATATAAACACACAAAAACAAGAAGAACAAGAGCGAAGACTGCGAATAAATCACACTGCGAACGAACTGAGGCAGCGACGTAATTTTATTTTTTTCTCGTTTCCCTTAAGAGGCCGAGTAATTTTGACAGTTCGCACTTTTCACATATATAGTGAATATAAATTTATCCATGCTTATAGCTCAATTTCCCAGTTCGTAGCACGAATTTGCGGTTGAAATTTTGTCCAGAAGTCCACTGTCTCTGACCAAAGCAGACTACCACAAATGGGCGTGGTCAGCCCACTAATTAAATAAAAGCCGATTACAGGAGAACGAATAGAGATATTTTCATCAAATTTGAAACGAATATTCTCTGCCATCACAGGCTATTTGAGATTGAAAACGAAAATAATTAGACAATTGCCACGCCTAATTTCTAAGTACAACTGTGTAGGGTATATGAACTGCGGCCAGGCCGAAGTTAACACTCTTTCTGGTTATTATTTTGTTTACCATTAAAATTGGAAATGGTAATTTGTACGGCAGAAGTCAGCCATCTTTTAGTCAGGAGCGTTTAAAAGTCAAATAAGTGTTCTATTAAAATCCAGATATCTGCTAAATTAAGTGAGATATCGAAACGTACGAGGTACCATTTGAAAGGTATTAGCGGAACATATTTATGCTCAGATTTACGGCGGAGCTCAAATGTTGTTGTTTTTCTTGTAGTTTGTGGGCTCTGACCCCAATAAAAACAACAATTTATCCCGGACCCCATTCGGTCTAAATCAGCCCTTTGAAATTTGAAAGTTAACCGCCGATATCTCTGTAAGTCTAAGAGATATCCCAATAATGTTAGTACCATTGTACTGGTCTTAATAATACTATATCTTCCATTTATTCAATATTTTCGAAGGATAACAGAATTTCATGTTTTTAGTAATATTTTTTTTCTATTCATTCATTTTTTTCTTAGTAAAATGTATAATTAAGCTACAAAATTATCTCCGTATTTAGGAAGTAAAGATCCTCAGCTGTATACGGAAATTATTTCACCGGAATCGCTATAGGAATTTCGGAGAAAACACTCATTGAAATAAAATATGTACACATAGATTTTCTAAAAAAATGTTCAACTTTTAGGAAAAATATGATTATATGTATTACATTATATGCGTAATGTATGTATCCTATTCACCTATATCTTTCCGGCTCAGCGTTTCAATTACAACAAAATTTGTTTCGACTTGCCTGGCAGATCGTATAACTATCTGTGGTACCTACATAAGTGCGTGGTGCGTTGCGTTTTTGTCAAAATGAAAGTGGAACACGTAGTCTTATGGAAATGACTGAAATAAGAAACGCACCGACGCAGACCACATCGAATTTCCAATTTTGACATGCGCTACGAAGTGAAGTTGGCTGCAGATGTCAAAAATATGTTCATGTGCGTGTGAATGTTGAAAAACTTTTTGTTAAAACATATGTTGACGCAATGCTGTTATTTCGGTATAGCGCTGCGTCGTTTCTAAGGCGCAGTGATAAACACAACGCAAGACGCACTTATTTTGGTACCACAGTATTTCGGAACATACCAACGTTTCTCATCATCGATCTCTGTCTGTGTCTTTAAACCCTTGAACACAATTGGACGAACAAGAGACAAAACACAAAATCAACTGTCAAATGTACACAGGCTCTTATGGGATTCAAGAAAAAAATGAGTTATCTACGAACATTTGTGTTTAGATAAAGAAACGCATGTCCGTGAGATAGCTCTATTTCTATTTGGACAGCTTGTGCACAAAGCTCTTCTTCTGCTTCTTTATATATTCAAATTGTTTGCACAAGAGTATTGTCATATTTGTCTTAGAAATTACAGATTTTGTCTTGTGCGCGAGGTCCAATTGTGTGAGTGTTTTAAGCAGAAGATACAGAGAAAAATGCGTTGAACAGCTGTGATTCGAACTAGGACCCTCGCTCTGAAGCTATAGTGATGGGCACACCGATTAGAGGCACGACTTCTGAAAACGCGAGAGCCTGTCAATCAGATTGCTAAGCACGTAACTGAATCTCTGTCTATATCCCCGTGGTTATGCTATCGAGCAAAACTCGGTGGAAAATTTATCTAATTTTTGTGACCGGAACCCGTGCAAAAAGAGTGGTTCCGCTTGTGCTTGGCCCACGCTTGCTTTCTTCAAATATGTATATTTTTTCTCACCTTCAACAGCAACCCGTCTACTACACAAATGAGAAAACGTATTATTTTAGATGTTGTTTTCGACGCGATGGAAGACCAAATGTTTATATTAATTGAAATGTGTTTAACATATATAAAGTCGTAATATTTTGGAACGATAATCAGACGAATATGATTGATAAATTTATCAGTTAATTCCATTAGTTCACTCCATTCCACTTTTCAATACTTTTGTGAATATTGAGACTAAGCAACACCGGTTTGCTTGGTGTCCTCGGTGTACGCTAGACCGAGTTTTAGTGCTCGGTGTGAGAGAGTGATGTTGAGAACAGAAAAATATCCCATTCTCTCTTTTACACACAAAACAACAAAAAAAAGTCCTACTTGCCAAGCAAAACTCGATAGCATAACCACGGCCTATGCGTTCATTCGGCATCTCATATGCTGCGATGAGTTTTTTAAATGTCTTCTTACTTTACATCACTGGCAGTGCTGTCATATGCGAGCACAAGTGGTAATGTCTGTATTCATTCTCGGCCAAAACAAGCTTTGACTAATTAAGCGTTTTGAAATTTTCTCGGGTCCAATATATTTGTTATACTGTCGAAAAATTGCTTACCAATTGGTTTGAGTGCAGATGTCCAGGAAACTGGGCAACATTACAATATACTGCTGCTTCAGTACCGTCGACGCCTAGCTTTTGAAGGTGGAATGATGTGCTGTCTGGGTGTTTCAGAAGCCGTTTCAATTTGTCATCCTTCTCTTACTCAGTTGTTAACTGCACAGCATCAATAAGCCGGAATTAGTGGCTCACATCCTTCTATGAGGTGTTTGAAATGATTTGCAAGAGTTGTTTAAGCTGGACTTGCTACGGCTTTGTGACTCCTGTCCACCCATCAAACGATTCACCTGGAGTGTCAACTCCTCGACAATTAGCAATTTCTGGACCAAAGCGGTTGTCCCGTGACAGCGTCGTTGACAGCGCCGGCGATAAACCAATGGACTCACGGTCAATCTGAGTAAATATGTGTTAGGTAAGCTTACATTCCTGGGATACAAAAGCAGTAAGATCGGGTGAAACCTCCAGCCGAACGAATCAAACTAATTGTAGAGTACCCGAAACCGAACACTATTGCTGAGCTTCGTAGATTTCTGCGACTAATCAATTTGTACCGACACTGTACTGAGAATCTAGCTGAACCCCAGGTACCTCTAAACGAGTTTCTGAAAGACTCAAAGAAAAGTGATACCCGACCAGTGCCTTGGATACCGGAATCTGCAAATGCTTTCCAATTGTGCAATTTCAATTGTGCTTTCCAAACTGTCGCAGCACCACAAAATAATTTTCCTGCATTCTTCCATGAAACTACACAAAGATTCTCGAGTGGGAGCAGGGAGCCTAGTCAGCTGTCAGGCGGATCCACAGGTTGCGGATAGTGGAAAGGCCGGCTCGATCCTTTCGCTACCAGGTTAGTTTCTTTTGAAACCAAGGACAAGACTACTAGGCCGGATCAAGGTGTTGTACGACCTGTGCCGAGGATCAGCCTGGCTGGCCTTTCTCCGCAGTACAAAACTTGAATGGTAAACAAAATTAAAACAAAACCACCTGACCATTTGCTCCCCTTGCTGTATCCACAGAGAATGAACTTCTGCGAAGCATGTAAAGGTAATTTTCGTCATTCGAAACACAATACTACGTATAACACGTTCGTGAAGGAGGCAACCCTGGTTGGTAAGAAAACTTACCACAGAACAGCGAGAACCGGTTTACGAGCTGAGAGCAGCACATAAATAATAAAAGCAATAAACAGCAATAAAATAAAAATAATACAAACAGAGCAACAAAAGGACAACGGGAACATGTTTACGAGCTAGTCACCACCAAATGGAAAGAGCAATAAACGACAACGGGATTGTGTGGACGAATTCAATCAACACTTGCAAGGAACATAGCAACGAAGAACAACGGGAAATTGTTTACGAACAAAGTGTAAAAACAAGAGCAAGCAACGCAGAACATATAAATACCCAAACAGCAGTGCAGAAGAGATCAGTGGGTGAACATCGAATACGCCACGCGCAGCAGTCAATTTATCATCAGAGGATGCACAGTGAGTAAGCAACAGTGCGCATCAAGGAAAATATACAGATCAGCCAGCCAGGAAACATAGTGAGATCAATGAGGCAGTGAACATAAGCCAGTCAACCTAAGGAAAAGTGAAACAAACAATCAGTGTAACGACTAACAAAGACAATAAGTAATTTAACTAATTAAACAGTAAACATACATCAATTAGCTGTTCTTGCTCGATGTATGCCCAGCAGCTAAATTGTATAAATCATACAAGCGAACCTCTTGCTGTTCTTGTTCGATGTATGCCCACCAGCAGAATTGTATAAATAGCGGTGAAAGAGTATAACATCAGATAAGAATAATCAACCCAAAACTTTGGCGTTTCGCCACTTATATACAGGTGTAGTATATAAGTGAATAATTGTAAACATTATTCACTTTGAAAAACACGAAGTATTGTAATTTGACCCATCGAGGCCGCTGAGATTATCCCGGCCGTAAAGTTCAAGCAAAAGAATATTATTGTTGTCGACGAGGACACACGTATCTGAATAGTATGGAACTTCAACTTGTATTTGTAAAAAATGTTTCATCGAGGATAAACAATGTTCGTAGTGTAATATCCCTATAAGAGATAACCCAACATTATATACCGTTGTAAAGGAAAAATTATAAGCGTTTCCAACTTATAGCTTAATTGTCATATAAGACAGAGAAAAAATATTCCTTTAATGCAACCTCTAGAATTTTTTTCGTAATGCTATGTTTACACCGACCCCAAATGCGCCTTTGTAATCACGCATTTGAAAAGTGTTTACAACGCCTTGATTACATTTGGTTTGACATTGATCAGACCAAATTTATGTTTTTTGTTTGCCTGACTTTTTTTGACAGCTGATTGTGTTTTGACAGCTGATTGACATCATTTCCCTTCCATTTCCACTGTTTTGTTTTAGGATTTTATTTTTTCCCTACCACAGAATGATTCAAAATATTATTTTGCTTCGCATTTCTTTCAAATGTGATCAAATTTATTAAATTTAATTTGTCAAATCGTATCAAAATTTTTAAAATTTCGCTTCGCATTTGGGAAATAGAGCTCAAATGCACATTTGAGGTCGGTGTAAACGTAGCATAAAACTCAATTATCTCCATAATTATGTGAAAAATCCAGAAAATGCTAAGTACGTGACAGACAGATCCTAATCGAATCTTTTGGTGTACATCCGATTTCTATAATGCTCATACTTTAGGAGATATAGCTCCTCTATAATCTGAAATTTTCGAAATTTAAACGCCCACAACTGCTAAAAACAAGCCACCCTCCACAAAATTGTTGGCGGTTATTTTTACCGGGTTGGGCAGTGGTGGCGCAGTAATTTTCTCAGATTAGGCCCATATTACATTGCAAACAGTTGTTTGATCAAACAGTCACATAGTTTTTTTTTCTGTATAAAGCTGTCAACTCTTAGTTCATCCGTGAGAGAATGAAAACGGATGAACTGTTGGCATAGCAAATACTCTGTTTGCTGGCGACGAGTGCAAACTACAAACAGAACAGTTGTTGTGTGGTGTAATAAAAAAGTATGCATGTTTTGGAGTGAAAAAGCTGCACTTATATCGGAAAAAGGAGGATTGCGTGAAAAGAATTGCACAAAGCAACTCTAATTATGTATATATACTACGGAAAGTAATTGAGTGTTTGTGTTTGCAATGTAACATAGCAAGCAAATGGATTTCACGGGAGAGTAAAATAGTTCATTTAATTGGGCTATCTGATCAAACAACTATTTGCAATGTAATATAGGCCTTATATGGTGTTTCCATAAAATGGTTTTTCCAAGTTTTTGGAATAAACTGTTTTAAGCCCCAAAACCACTCGTAAACTCTTTTAACTCCGTTGAAATTGTTGTTGCGATTGCAGCGCTAAACTCAAATGATTTTGGTTTTTTGACAGTTTTTAGTTAGCAGCTCTGTTTCGAATTTCGGAATTACAGACAACTTATCTTTCTTCTTTTCTAGTGCCAATGAGTTAGAAAGAGATAAAGAGAAAGTGCCACCAAACTATTCTGCCAATTGTCAAAACAAAGCGTTTTATGTCGTAAGTAATATGTTTATTTAAATAAGTATAATATCTAATAAATGACAAACATGTAACTATTTCAGTTGCAGAAATTATCAAAGCTTTGTGGTCGATGGGGAAAATATGTTGCTGGACCTCTGGCACGAAAACATTGACGGCCTGCATGGACTCCGCAAAAATATACATATATATAGGGGATGGTGGCAGATATGGCCCAAAAGGGTATATGGTTGGTCCGGAGGTATATGGTTGGTTTATTCATTGTATTATAAATTAAAGCGATGAACAATTTTAAAAATAGCTGCGTAAATATACAAACACAAAACAACAGCTGTTTATTTCTTCTTTTCGGTTTGACAGACTGGACCGGATTATGTATGGAAACGCTTAACACCTTATCCGGATTAAATATTTTTATGGTAACAGGCATTAATGTTTAGCGATGAACTACATAATAAAAGCTATCATTATCATGGAAACATTAATAGCCTATTTCCATAAAAATATTTAATCCGGTTAAGGTGTTCGAAAATCGATCAGCTGATCAAATGTTCCATACATAATCCGGTCCGGGCTGTCAAACCGAAAAGCAGATATAAATAGCTGTTGTTTTGTGTTTGTATATTTACGCAGCTATTTTTAAAATTGTTCATTGCTTTAATTTATCGCTAATAATAAATAAATAAAAATAAATAATAGCTATCACTCCGCTATTTTTGTGGTTTTTGCTACCATAAGCCGAAAAATTTTACACGATCCCAGTGTAACTAGACCCTTATAGAGTATAGATGCTTTTTCGTTCTGCAACCCTTATTTCACATGCAGTACAAAATACATTTTTGAAGAGTTGTTTTTCTGAAAGAAGCACGTGGAGCGTATTCGATAGTTGGATTAAATTTCTGTTGGGTAAATTGATGCTAGCGGCGCAGTTGGCATTAAAAATGGTACGTAAAACGAAGTTGAATAATAATACAGCAAATCTTTGCACTTTTATGTAAAGCATTAACAACAAATTTTTTGTTCTTAGTCACAATTATATGTTCTCTACGAACATGCGGCTGGTTACGCACTTTTTTCTGTAAAAGATTTCGAGGAGATAGCTATGTTCCTGCCACAAGTCGAGTCGTCTGTGACAGATATAAGCAAGTTCAACTCCATCGTAAAGCTGGTAGGCTTTTCGCCGTTCAAGACAGCCATTTCAGCCTTGGAGAATATTAATGCCATTTCTGAAGGTATCGTTCCTCAGGATTTGATGGTATTTTTGGACGACTTCTTTTCAAAAGTCAAGAAAGGTAAATGCGTCCTTGGCATTGCTGATGCCAAACTCGGTGCCTTCATTACAGAATCGATTGGTGTGCAATGTAGCCATTTTGGTGCAGTTCCAGAAGTGCTGCGTGGCATTCGTTATCATTTTCATAGGTTGGTTAAAGGTAAGAAAAATGACAATATCATACTATATGTTGTTAACAGCTGGTTTTGATGCACAGGTTTTACTGATGTATCCGCTGGTGTAGCACAGCTTGGTTTGGGTCATAGTTACTCGCGTGCTAAGGTGAAGTTCAATGTTCATCGTTCCGACAATATGATCATTCAGTCGATTGCTTTACTTGATCAGCTGGACAAAGATGTCAATACGTTCTCCATGCGCATACGGGAATGGTATTCTTATCACTTTCCAGAATTGGTTAAAATAGTACCAGACAATTATATGTTTGCTAAGGCGGCAAAATTTATAAAAGAACGTAAGTCACTGTCTCAGCAGAAATTGGAGGCACTTGAAGAAATTGTTATGGATTCCTCAAAGGCACAGGCCATCATTGATGCTGCCAAAATGTCAATGGGTATGGACATTTCAATTGTAGATTTGCTAAACATTGAGATGTTTGCAGAAAGAGTTGTTAAGCTTTCCGAGTATCGCAAAAATTTGGCAATCTATCTACACAACAAAATGAGCTGCGTGGCACCCAATCTTCAGTCCTTAATTGGCGATCAAGTAGGTGCGCGTCTTATATCACACGCTGGCAGTCTAACAAATTTAGCGAAATATCCAGCGTCGACAGTACAAATTTTGGGCGCTGAAAAGGCACTCTTTCGTGCATTAAAGACTCGTTCAAATACACCTAAGTACGGTTTGTTGTATCATTCCTCCTTTATTGGACGCGCAGGTTTAAAAAACAAGGGACGCATTTCCCGTTTTCTTGCGAATAAGTGTTCGATTGCGTCACGTATCGATTGCTTCTTAGAGCAACCGACTAGTGTCTTCGGGGATACCCTGAAACAGCAAGTAGAAGACCGCCTGAAGTTTTATGAATCGGGTGAGATTCCACGTAAGAATATTGAGGTGATGAAGGAGGCAATTCAAGTCGCTGGGCGGGAGGCTGAAAACAGTTCAGTCCAACAAACTATCGAACATACTGAACCTCAATATCTTAAGAAGAAAAATAAAAAGAAACGTAAGCAAGTGGAGGAGTCTGAGATAATTGAGGATCAGAAAGCTGCAGAACCTACAAATGGAAATATTGAGGACTTATTAGAAAATGGCAATGAAAAACCCAAGAAGAAGAAAAAGAAGAAAAATAAAAATAAGGAGGAATAATCTTACTTTACTCCAAATATATAAAAAGCTGCTTTTTGCTGAACGAGTTATTAAGCTCTCCGAGTATCGCAAAAATTTATCTACATAAAAAAATGAGATGTGCGGCATTAATTCAGTCCTTAATTCGATATCAAATAGGTGCGGGTCTTGTATTGCACGCTGCGATAAAGTAGTTGCTTTTTACAGTAATTAGAAGATTTAAGATTAAATATAAATATGTTTTGGTTTTACCGTTGTGAAATCACACGAATGTTGTTTTAGTTTTTTATGCTAATTACCAATAACTTTTTCTGGTAATTCTTATCACTACATCTCCTAAACTAAAGATATACAGAGTGTAACGCATGAGGAGGTACAAGAAGTTGGGACGTGTACGTTGGGCAGAGACAAGAAAAAATTGTATAGGAGGGTGATGCATTTCCCCCCGTTAAGGCGGGAGGGAACATTTTCTAAAAACCCGCCTTAAAATCTGGAAAAAAATATTAAAAAATAACTTACACCGATATCGTTTCTAAATACTGAATTTAAAAGCAAAATATGTCCTCAATTTCCCTTTTTTAATTAGATATATGCGATAGGATGGGTACCGTTATAAGTGAATTTAAAACATTTTTTTATGTCTTCTCGAAAAACCATTACTTTTAGAGAAAAATTAGTTCATAATTTGAGTACTTTTTTCCATTTATTAAGTTTTCCCTAAAAAAAATATACAGTTACTCGCAAAATTGAACGTACACTATTAAAAATAGCGTTCAAATAGCAAAATGGTGAATACTGACCTCATAAGTCAATGGAAAATTTTTAAAAAAATTCATGTTAACAGATTGGGGTTCTACTAGGTAGTAACCACCATAAATATTTATTTTTACAAAGAAAACACAACAACATATTTATAAATAAGAAAATTAAGGCAAAATTCAGGTCACAAAATTGAGCATACACTAAAAGTAAACTAAAGAAAAATGTTTCTAATCCTTAAAATGTTCGTATTTTTGTAGTCCGTAGGACCACCTCCTGCGTCTATTACCGCTTGCATTCGCCGTGTCATTTAAACAACCAACTTTTGAGTTAAAGATTGCGATATCTCTTCCCATATTGTTCTTATTTCCCTTATTAAGACCGTCTTGCTCCTGGGATGGACATTGTGCAATTTTTACTTGATTTCACCCAACATAAGCTCTATGGGGTTCATGTCCGGAGACTGGTGGCGTTTTGAGTTGCTTTGGTGCATTATATAGCTGCCATTCTCGTACTATATGTGCCGTGTGTTTGGGATCGTTGTCTTGTTGGAAGCAATACACAGGCGGGAGTTTGAGTTTTTCGGCGCTTTGTCGTAAATTACGCCGTAAAATGGCCAAATAACTTTCTTTGGTCATGATTGTGTCGATGAACTATTCGTACCGGCTCCGCTAGTTGCCATAGAATCCCATTACATTACTGAGCTCAGCCATGTTTCACAGTTGGCACTAAATTCTTGTTTTGCAGCTGAGAATTCGGTTTTCGCCAAACAATTTGCTTTCCATCTGAGCCCCAGAGGTTTATTTTAGTCTCATATGTGAACATTACGTTCTCACAAAAGCTTGGAGGCTTGTTAACATGAGCTCGAGCAAACTCCAATCGTTTCTTTTTGTTTGCAGGAGATATGAATGGCTTCTTGCCTGCGATACGTGCATTGAAATTGTTTTTTCGAAGCACACGACGAACTGGTTCAGTGGATACTAACTAATTTATGGTTTTGGAATCTTTCTATTGTTAATTTAGGAACGCTAATCTTGGGATTTATTTACACTTTCCGAACAATATTGCGCTCATCAACTGCTGTTAGCAATTTTTTTCGACCTCTTCCTGCGTAATTTCGTATTGTTCCTTCATACCGATACTTATTAATGATTTTTTGGACGGTACTATAAGATCTATTAATGGTTTCACCAATTTGCCGATACTATTTTCCTTGGCAAGAGAGTTTTATTACTAGTTCTCTAATTTCAAGAGTTGTTTGTTTTCTTGTAGGCGCCATTACGAACACAACACAAAATATAAAACACTGAATTTACCCAAATTAGTTAAAAAAGTGCATACATTAGCTGTGTAAACTTTAAAATATTTTTCAGCGCCTTCTTAATTAAAAGAAGTACAAATTTTTAGCGCAATTTCCAAGTGTATGCTCAATTTTGTGACCTGAATTTAGTGGTAGTTTCAACATTTTGAATTATTGTGGCGTGTTTTTGTAAAAAAAAATAATTTATGTTGGTTACTATTTAGTAGGACCCTCATCTGTTAATATGAATTTTAAAAAAATTTTTCCATTGCCTTATGCGGTCAGTATTCACCTTTTTCCTATTTGAACTAGGGTCTACGCTCAATTTTGTGAGTAACTGTATAATAATCCTATATAACTTTAAATGCTAAAAATTGGAGGCCATTAGCTTCCCACGCGTATTGTTTTTCACCAATATCTGTGCAGAAATCGCCTTCTGTCCCCTCTTATGCGAAACACCCTGTATATAATGTAATATAAATATATACAATATATATCAAAAATAATAGAATCTATTCTATTATTTTTGAATATATATGTATTAGACCGGTCCTTATTTCTTTTTTTTCGAATTCGAATGACGGCAAGCGCTAAAACCATTTTATTTGATCCTAAAAATACACAAAAAAAATTTGAGCTTGATTGGACAATTTTTAGCCGTGCCCCCGCCAACATTGAAATCTTGAAGATCTTATACTAAATCGTTCATCAATTCGTCGAATGCGTCAGAAACATCGTGCAACAACAGCACAAAACATTGCAGCAAACTTTGATGTAAGTACTGTAATGTGTTTGTGTTTTTCCCTATGCTTCTTTTTTTATGTTTTGAGTATAAATTAAGAAACTTGAGTTTTTTTTTCCACATTCCACGTAGTTTTGTTTTGCATTGGGATGGTACAATGTTAACAGAAATTAGTGGCAGGGAAAAAGTTGATCGCTTGCCAATCATAGTCTCATCTCAAGGTATCGATAAACTACTTGGCATTCCAAAGTTAAAATCTTCGAGTGGAAAAGAAATATCAGATGCCGTGTTTAATTCAATAAAAGAATATGAAATGCTTGATCGAGTTGAAATTATCTGCTTCGACACAACTGCTCATAATACAGGAGCACAAAACGGTGCTGCTGCTCTGCTTGAAGGAAAACTAGGTCGCGATTTATTATATTTTCCCTGCAGACACCATATTTACGAGTTGTTGATCCGTAAAGTGTTTGAAATTAGAGTGGCTACTACAGCCGGTCCAGAAGTGCTAATTTTTAATCGCTTTAGCAAATACTGGAATAATATTGACAAATTAAATTATAAGAGTTGTTTAGAAGATGAACACATTATTACAGTATTGACAGCTGAAGAACGTGGAACAATTTTAAATTACTGCCTAGATAACTTAAAACAAGCTCATAGCAGACGCGACTACAAAGAATTATTACAATTAGTTGTCAGTTTTCTTGGTGGTACGGTGCCGAATTTTAACACCTTTCGTATACCTGGTGCAACTTCTCATGCTCGATGGATGTCAAAATCTATTTATGCACTTAAAATGTATTTGTTTCGTAATGAATTCAATATGACCAAACAAGAGCTAAACGGTATACGTAGTGTCTGTCTGTTTATAGTTCGTATTTATGTAAAAGCCTGGTTTGGATGCACTAGAGCAATTGAAGCACCAAATCAAGACCTAAATTTAATTAAAAATATTATAGCTTATCCTGAAAGGGATATAGCTCTTGCTTTGCTACAAAAAATAAGCAATCATTTGTGGTATTTGTCGGAAGAAGCAGTCGGTCTTTCATTCTTCGATCCTAATGTAAGTGTTGCAATTAAAAAGAAAATGGTTCAGGCAATTAATGTTAAAGCAAATACAGAAAAATGCAAGCGAATAATAACTAATCCAACAAATATCGACACATTTGCGCAAAAAGATTTAAGCGATTTTGTAAATTCCAATACACGCGTTCTTTGATCGCTTAGAAATTTCAAAAGAATTTTTGCAAGTCGATCCGTCGGATTGGAATGAAAGATTTGACTACGCTCAGGGATCACAAATTTGTAAAAACTTATCTGTAGTAAATGATGCAGCTGAAAGAGGCGCCAAATTCATTACAGATTATAATAATAAATTAACCCACAATGAAGAGGAGAAACAATTCCTTTTTCAAGTGGTTAAAGAATATAACATGAATTATCCCACTTTTAAAAAGACTTCACTATTAAATTAAAATAATATTAATGTTACTATGAGTATGTAATTAATAAAAATATTTCAGTTTATTCTTACTTTTCAAATAAATGCAAATAAAATAAAAAAATATATTTTTTTTTGCCTTATTTCTCATAATAAAAACAAAAAGGTGCTTGGGGCACGGCTAAAAATTATCCAATCGTTGTCAAATTTTTTTTTATGCTTTGTGAGACTAAAACGAATATTTTTAGCGCTTGCCGTAACATATATTCGAGAAAATAAATTTGTCCATATAAATAAGGACCGGTCCAATATGTATACAGGGTGTTTCGCATAAGAGGGGACAGAAGACTAGGACGTGTAAGTTGGGTCGAGACAAGAAAAAAATCGTATGGGAGGGGGGGTCAATTTCCCCCCGTTAGACGGAAGGCGCCATTTTATAAAAATTCGACATAACATCGAAAAAAAAATATAAAAAAATAATGGTTTGACCTAGATAACTTTTGCTTACTGATTTTCAAAGCCAAATATCCGCTTCTTAATATCCTTTTTAAATTAGGTTCCTATGTCAAACAGTTTTTGAGAAAATTAATGTCGAATTTATATACATTTTCATTTTTCTCGGAAACTACAAAACATAGATCCTACCGGTTTGAAGCATTCTCTCTAGAATTGAATACAGAATTTTTAAAAAAAATTGCGACCAAAAATTTTTTTCGGAATTTTTTTTTAAAATTTTAATTTCGACATTAATTTTCTCAACAACTGTTCGACATAGGAACCTAATTTAAAAAGAATATTAAGAAGCGGATATTTGGCTTTCAAAATCAGCAAGCAAAAGCTATCTAGGTCAAACCATTATTTCTTAATATTTTTTTTTCGATGTTAAGTCTGGTTTTTAGAAAATGGCCCCTCCCGTCTAAACGGGGGGTAATTGACCCCCCTCCCATACGATTTTTTTCTTGTCTCGACCCAACCTACACGTCCTAGTCTTCTGTCCCCTCTTATGCGTCCCCTCTTCTGTCCCCTCTTAACACCCTGTATAATGTAATATAATATATGTAGGACACTGCCTCGCTTATTGGCTTGGTTTAGTGTAAAAACCAAACGTTGCTTTGTCTATTTCAAGAAACTTTATTATATTTTTTAAAAGAGTTCCTTTCTATTTAAAAGCTTTTCACAAACTTATTCTTTTTTATTTTTGATTTTTTATGAAAACAAAATTAACAACATGATTCTTATCATTTTGAACATAGCAGTCAGGGCAATCGTGGCTAGACCGAGTTTTCGTGCTCGGTGTGAGAGAGTGACATCTAAAATAATACGTTTTCTCATTTGTGTAGTAGACGGGTTGCTGTTGAAGGTGAGAAAAAATATACATATTTGAAGAAAGCAAGCGTGGGCCAAGCACAAGCGTAACCACTCTTTTTGCACGGACTCCGGTGACAAAAATGAGATAAATTTCCCACCGAGTTTTGCTCGATAGCATGACCACGGGGTTACGGAAATTTTTTAAGGAATTTCTGTACATTTTTTCCGCCGTTTTTAACACGCGGAATTTTAAAGCGACAACATGTAAGTGTAAAAATTATCGGTTGAAAAAATAGACCGAATTTTTAAAACTTGCAGTTTTTTAATTGACCTGTTTTTAAAGGACAAATCGAAAACAACTTGAAAAATTGGTTAATTTAGTAGAACAGGAACCGTGGTTCACTACGGTAGAACAGGAATTAAATGTTACTGGACCACCTGTCAAATCTAAGTTTGAGTGGAAAAAGGTATAATTATATGGTAAATAAGGGTATAATATACATATATGTTTATACACATAGTTATTAGTTAAATTATAAGCAAAATTGTATTTTAGTGTTCGTCAAACCATAACTTATTATACAATTCATGAACAATTACACATACAGTTGATAAATTATATACTAATAATTGCTAATTTAATACAATAATAATATACAAATAATTTCTTTTCTAGGTTTGGAGCCACAAAAAAAATATATCCAGAGAAAGAGATCGGAGAATAGGAAACTTAGAAATGGTACTGGAGGTGGTTATTCCAAACTACTAACAATCTAAAAGTTTACAGTGACATTTGACAATTTGAGCGGCGGCGGGACTTCCGCCTCTTTGGAATGTGACGGCCGGCAGATAAACAAGAAGGAAAAAATGCTCAAGGTTTTTTTCGATAAATCCAAACCAAAGCACCCTAAACTTTGTATTAAAATAACTTGTATGTAATCTTAGTAACAATAAAAGCAACACCTTTTTTCCTTATTGACCGGAAATTTGATAATAATTGGCATAACCAGCTATAAGGTTAGAAATTTAGCACGTTCAGATTGTCTGAACATTCCTTGTTGGCATTTGGGTCGAGAGGTGCATCGCCAACTGTATTAGCAGCACCTGAAGTGGCCACAACAATGGAGCACTCCCAGCAATCGCCATCAGAAGTCGCCACTCAGTCATTCTTGTCGGCCAATCAAGTGCTGCTACAAGCAATTCGGACTTCGAAAGCAAGCTGTATTTGATGCAGAACGAGTTTAGCAGGCAGCTACACTTACTACAAGAGGAGCCTGAAACGCAATGTGTCGCATCGAGAGATACTGTGCAAATGGCAGCGTTGGCTATACAATTGCGGCAAGCGACACAGCAACCGCCTTCTTTAATGTATCCCACGGTAATGACAAAAGTTAGTTCGCAGACCGACCAGCCGAAGCATGTAGTGTCATCACAGCCACGTCACCTTCACAACCAGTCCGCGACATACCCAACGTCACACATGCCACAGCCACTTCTCCTTTACAACTAGTCCGTCCAGCAATCTGAAGCGAACGGACTGCCTCATATCGTACAACGTGCAGGCATATGCGATAGTTTTGAGGGAAATTGACTATATCAAACCATAAAAAAATATATCCATTACCCAATTTCTCCGGCGCGCCAGAAAAGTGGCCAACGTTCTTCAAAGCATTTCAATCTACCACAACAGAATTCGAGTATTCAAATTTACATAACATTATGAGATTGCGTGATGCCTTAATGGGTAGAGCCAGGGATATAGTGGAATCATTACTCTCCAGCTCGAATAATGTAGATGCCGTAATTAATATACTAGCCGAGACTTTTGGCAGGCCGGATTTATTGATAAAGGTACAAATTGAGAAGATCCTTTCAACACCATCACTCACAGAAGGAAATTTAGATGCTGTAGTAAATTTCGCCAATAAGGTGCAAAATATGGCAACATTCTTGGTTAATGCCAGAGGTTGGCATCACCTGTCAAATCCAACTTTGCTTAGCGAATTAGTTGCCAATCCGGCACATTCGCGGTAAATGCAATGGGCAGAAAAGTGTTGGAGTGCTGGAAAGACGACCTCAATCGTAGGTTTAAGCAATAGGATTTTCGACCTAAGGAGCTTAGCATATATGGTATCGGATTCTTTACCAGGTTGTACCAAAGGAATCGCACCACAGCGTAATTCAACCACTGATCGTATAAATAAAGTTAAGAGCCAGCGGTTTGCGCATACAAGTGTAACAAGAACGGTTTGCATAATATGCAAAATGGGTTGCAACAATTTAGCTGAGTGCAAATCCTTTTTAAGAATGTCGATACAAGATCGATGGAGAAAGATCAAGCATTTTAAATTATGTTTTTGTTGTCTGACGAGCAACCATCAAGTGACCAAATGACCACAAAGAAAAAACTGTGGCATAGACGGTTGCCAGCGGCCACATAACAGCTTGCTACACGTTATAATAAGGTCACCCGAACCTTCGAAACGAGATGGTGAAACAAACGCAATTAAGACCACTGAAACCAAGACAAAATTACTTCAAAGAATACTGTCAAAAGATTCAAGATTGCGTGGATAAAGGATATGCCAGAAAGCTACAATACTCAGAAATAGACTCTTCAAGTACACTTTATTTAGTCAGTTTCTGACCCCTTCGGATTTGTGGCGGCCACTGGTAGTGGCTAAGATATTGCTACAAATGATATTGAAGTTAGGCATCGCATGGGACGACCCAATACCGTACAATCTACATAAAAAATGGGAAATGTGGCTCGAAGAACAACCACAAGTTGAAAACCTGAAAATTCCACGTTCCTATGGTCCAAACTTCAAGCTACAAACTGTAGAGCTTCATACATTTGCAGACTCAAACAAAGAAGCGGTGCGGCGGTGGCATATTGGAGAATGGTAATTGACGGAGAAGTTAATATTTCATTTGTAATGGGAAAAACAAATTGTGCACCAACTTGATATCATTCAATCCCAAAATCAGAATTACGAGCTGCAGTAATGGCGACGAGATTATGTGAGACAGTTATCAAACACCACACAATTAGTGTCAAAAGGAGATATTTCTGGACAGACTCACATACCGTCACACGGTAGCTCCAGTCGGATCACCGAGTTTACAAACAATATGTTACAACGCAATCACCGCAGTTTTGGCGCCACGAGGAATAAGATAAAAATTCAACACTCCATATAACCGGAGTGCAGGTGGCGCTTGGAAACGCTTAGTGTAATCGATCAAGAAAATATTACACATTATGATGCAACAAAATGCTCCCAAATTCGAGACGGTTCAAAGTTTTCTGATAGAAGCAGAAAATATAGTCTATTCTCGGACACTCACGCACATCGCACAAATTCGACGCAGACGCCGGCACCATATAATCCAGCATATCTTTGTCTGAGGTAGCAGTGGAGAGTCGTACAAAACATGAAGAATTGTTTTTGGAAAAGATGGATGGTCGAGTACTTACCAGACCTGACGAGGCGAGTAAAATGGTGTTTACCGGAGCGACCGTTAGAGGTAGCTTTGCTAGTTCTGCTGATTGAACCAGATATGTCCAGATCTCGATGGAGACGAGGACGAGTCGTCAGACTGTATACCGGAACCGACGACATAGCGCGCTCCGCAGATGTACAAACGTCTGAAGGAATCTTCAAACGATCAGTCTCCAGGCTTGCTGTCCTACAGGTGGAACCACCGATGATTAGTGAATCCTCCCTTCCGACTCGGTCAGTTCACGGGAGCCGGGATGTCGAATGTGCGCAATTACAACAGCTCAGGAAATCGAGCGGCGGCATGACTTGCGTCTCTTTGGATTGTGACGAACGGCAGATAAACAACAAGGAAAAAACGCTGAAGGTTTTTTCCGATAAATCTGCATTAATCCAAAACACCCTCAACTTTGTATTAAAATCAATTGTATGTAATCTTAGTAACAATAAAACCAACAGAGGTCTCTTCCTTTAGTAACAATAATATGAAGAAGCACAATGAAACATCCGATCTTTTCTAAATTGAATCCAATTTTCTCGGCTGCCCCAAATATAAAGTGTTCCTGAAAAAAAAACGTGAACTCTTCCTTCCTGAGAAAGATAAAAATACCATTAGACCTGACAATGCTGCTCTCCCCAACAACTTCAATTCTGCAAGAAACGCATCTGAAAATCCAACATTAAGTGCGCCTTGATCAGTACGTGTTAAGTCGTAACGATTCTACACAAGGCATTGTAATAGCGCTCCAAAGAGCTTATATTTAACAAAATCGACACTTCAATCGAAATCTTCAATGTTCTCTACCTTGTACTTTTGTATCCATTTACACATTCTACAAAATCTCTACTTTTGGGTTCATTATACCATCCAACTCACCCACCGCAGCAATTCTTGCTGATAGACCAAATTGGTTCCGTGTCCGCTAATTACGACGGAACAATTCTCGGGGGGACTTACACGCCAAAAGCACCGCATGGGGGAACTCGCCTCGAAAGAAAAATGGCATGGCCATTGAAGATTAGATCCTAGAAATCACCACTTTTTAAACTTATACCCCATTCTAATCCGTCGTATCCTAATGCTTCTACATATCTAGACCACTTTATTGTTTCAAATTGTTTGATCGACCTGATTAACCTTAACTACAACATTTCAACTCTCCTGACCACTTCGCTCTTCTACTCTTCTGCTCAAAACGATTTGGACGTGTTTCCAAAAAAATGTATACGACGAACTAGTCCTCTCTTTCCCTCCTTAAGATAAAAATCTTCTCTGACGAGGACATTCTACATTCATCTTCTTAGTACGGCTATTAATAAAACAGTGATCAACAACTCTAAGCTGATTAACTCTCACTTCAAAAAATATGAAAACCTTCCTCAGGATATGCCACACTTCAAAAATATGAAAACCTTCCTGAGGAAATGTTAAACAATGATTACATTTTTTAAAAATAAACACGCGCGGCATAAAAGAGACTTTTCATGCCACTTACAATACAATAAACATCTCTTACAAGGAATTATCCTGTTTTCTTTTCTCATCTACTATCTCAATTCAACGACCTTGGTTATACTATGGTGTTGAGCCACCATGACATTCTGCAAATAGAAAAAGGAGCAAAATGTGTGCACCGCTGCATAATCAATTCCCGAGCTGTCTGACGTTTGCTTTGCTTCGGTCCCTTTTCCGCTTTGAACCATGAGCGATAAACAACAACTTGTAAACATGAATAAAAAAATCAAATCAATCAATCAATCTCATGTCTTCTTTTAGGCAAAATAATTAAAGAAAGAGTAAAAATTTGATTAGATCAAATACTCGCTAAAACTCACTGGAATCAAACAGGCCCTCGTTCCTTTAAGGATATACTTTTAAAAACCGGTAATACTACATATTCGTCTGAAACAGACGCTGTTAATACCTTCTGTAGCCACTTTGAATCGGCTTTCCAGAAACGAATTTTGATCAAAGCTTACTTAACCCTAGAAAGATAATCATAATCTGATATACGTTAAAGATAATCATGCGTAAAATTTACGCATGCTTTTTGGGAAGCTAAATAGAAGCATTTTGTTGATCGAATTAAAATAAACTAATGTTGATTACTTTTTTCAATATAAGTGAAGTAAAAATACCCGACTTTTAGATACTTTTATATATATTTATTATAAGAAAAAACAAAATAACAACAGTAATTAACAAAACTTAAGGATCATATTTCTTTGGAAACTTATCACCCTTTTTTGGGCTTCTAGTCAGTCATTTTAATAAATATACTAAATAAACAAAGTATTTTTAATAAAAAAAATATATAAAGCTTTTTCAAAACTAGTCAGATACAATTTGGCAGATGTCAACATGCGTAATTTTGACTCACATAACCGTTATATTTCAAAATTGGTAACACCTACCGCAGCGACACATGTGTCTCGTTAAAGCTGTGATCAACGACTGAGATGTCTAAAGAGTAGGACGGCGAATTCATTGTAAATAAAGAGAAATAGCAATATGTTTGAAGAGCATGCGTAAATTTTACGCAGATTATCTTTCTAGGGTTAATAAGGTCGAAAATATCAATCACAATTTTAAATCCAATCTCCCACCTCGAATTTTCAACTTCGACCGAAGCAACCCTGCCTTGACCCCTCTCTGCAGGAATTTCTCATTGTTGCTGAGTATTCCAAAGCCATTTTCGAAAACTGTAAAACTTAAAAATGAGGCGAAATGATGATCTGCCTATTTTAAAAACATGTCAAAATACTTTTTCGATTTTCTAATCAATCTTCTGAACAATTACCTTAATAATGGTTACTTTCGTGATTGTTGAGAAGTTGCGAACTAATTACAATAAAAAAATAGCTAGTCCTGTCGATATTTCAAATTTTAGACCTATCCAACAAATTTTAGGGCTGTCCAACCTAGGTAAATCGTTCGAAAGAATTATTCTTCACAAAATTGAAATTCACACATTAAAAACAACTTTCCTCCTCCAATCTTCAAACTTATAGCTTCGTTTCCCACTAGGTTTTTCTTTATACAAAGCAATCAATCTAAATCACGTTTGAGAAAGATAGAGCGGCGCTCCCCCTTCATACTAGCTCTTCAACATTTATCTTTGACTTCCCTCACTGATTACGACTCCGTTTCCGTTAACGATCCCATTAACTCACTTGCGATGCTGTGCGCTGATGACACCTCGGTCTACAATCACACAAAACTTCACTATGATGCCTTGTTATGATGACCTACGCCTCCTCACAAATAAATAATTATTATAATTATTTATTCTCTATATTATCTATCATCTATCTCTATATTTGAAAAACCGAATTCTTCTGTTTCAGGAATGCGTCAGAAAAAGGACCTGCGAGGGTAGTGAAAGACAGCAAAACACTGCAACTTGACATTGATGACGGTAAAATTCCCTTCAAAACACATCTTACATACTTAGTAGTCAACTTTAATCACCGCTTTAAATTTAATAGCCACGTAAGGGTTGTGCTGGTTAAAGCAAAACGAGTTTCAGGAATAATAGCGCCATACATTAAAATAAATAAGGTGTCTTTCCAAAGACACGAAACGGATATTTTATAAATCGTTAATCAGTCCTGTTTTAATTAATACTTTCTCTTGTTGGTTCTCGTTCTCAGCGTCGGTGGCAGGAGAGCTCGAAGTGCTCGAGAGGCAAATGCTGCACTTGGGTATAAACAAACACTTTCAATCATACAATCAAAAATTCTGAAATCTCTATGTATGTATAACTTAAGCTATTAAACTTACACTAGTTTGTAAGTTTACACTTTTCTTTAGCTCCGGGAGCAAGAGCTTTAATTTATTCGATATAATTTAGAAGCATCTGAGATCCCAATTCACGATAACATTAATTGTGTACTGTAACGAAGCAAATTTCGAGCCCGGGTTACGCTCATCGGTGTCCAGGTTTGGCTTTACAGATAATTTATTTTGTTCAGGCAACCGCAATTAGACCAAGGAAAAGAGTCCTTTTTTCTTTAAAACTTCGTTATAATTTATTTCGCTCTTACTTAATTCTTATTTTAACAGTATTTTGTTTTTTTAACCTACAATATATTCGCGTTTCTGTTTATTGCGCGATCCACTTGTACTCCGCACCGCTGTATTTGTTCTCGTTCCTCGTCATTTTCGACGCGAGCGTCTAAGTATCCTTATCTGCGGATTTCGTCCCATATTTGCTCGTGTACACAGCACCAGCAGGTTCCACTGTCGTCCTTTGTGTCAACAACCGAGCAGGCTCTACTGTCGTGGTTTGTTCATTCGTGTCAACAGCACAACCAAGCAAGCTCTACTCTCGTCGTTTGTTGTAGAGTTCACCAAAGTCGGCTCACTCACTGTCCCTAAGCTAAACTCCTAAGCTACTCCTAGCTACTACTAAGTGATGTCTTACCTGATTGCTGGTCGTCGCGAAAGTGAAGTCAAGTCAATGTTTCTCCTTTTATAGGCCGCCACGTGACCATTTCGATGTGCTGTTGTGTTCAGGGTTGCATTTTCTGGAACTTACAAACTATGTAAGGCCCATGTTAGGCTATGTTATTCTACTACATAGGGTAATACTTAAAGTTAACCCTATATCTTAGTGTAAACACGTTTGTATTATTTTTTTAAACTAACCACAATAATAATAATAATAATGTATAATTCATTTACAAAATGCAAAAAAATGCACAATTATTTAAGAAAAAAATAAGTAAAAGTATTTAAGAAAAAGAAGAAAAATAAGTAAAATCCTAAATATGTGTGGGCGGCAAACGAGTTGGCGACTTGCCCCTTCACAGTACTATGGTTAAGAAGAAGAATCTTATTTGTAACTGCTATCTCTAGTCCTACAATAATTTGTAAACATGCTGTGTCTTTTGACTCAATAAAGTTAACTAGAACTTGAACTTGGTTTTTTATTATAAAAATCCCCAAAGAATATCAATTTATGCCCACATTAGAGCAAGGGAACTTCTTAGTGTCGCAAATGCTTGGAAAAAAGTTTGGTGAATCCGACCATAAGAAAATAAGGTGTCACTTGCTATCTCTTTCTGACTGCAAAAGAAGTGCAGAACAAAATTCACCAGTGCATCCATCCTTTTTTCTTCATCGTAAAATAAAAAAGTTTTATATCTATGTAATCTATGGCGAAGGCTTGTTTAGATGAAGATTAGTAAAATCGAAAAATTAACGTCTCGCAAATTTCAGAATTGCCAGAAAGCAACAATAAAATTGGGACAACTCTCCGTAGATCTAAATAAGCCCTAACTAATTTTTCGTTGATAGTGTTAAAAATATAAAATTACAGTTGTTATTGTATGGTTTACAATATTCAGAATTTACGTCTTTAGGGGATTTGACAGCTATCATCTGTCTTTATTTCAAGAAACCTTTTCTTCGTTTTGATCTTCAATTAATTAAGACAAAAAAAGGACCGAAGTTCAGTTGAAATAATTGAGGCTATAGTGTTTTCGAAAGTGTATTATTTAAATTTTTCTGTAAATTGACCTATGATTTACGAAAGAATAATTTAAGTTACCTTGCGATTTTATATTACTGAAAATATTCAATGAATTTAAATAAAGGAAAATTTAAATAAGAAAATTTAAACCCTTCTATAGCACATTTGATACGTTCCTATAAATTCCGTGTTGTGTGGAACCGTATTATGTGAGACTTAAGAGTCAGCAAAAATGGGTTTAGGTTCCGAAAATTTATTAAAAACAGGCAGATTTTTTACTGCGTTTTAAGCTGAGTTTAAGCAAAACTTAATTTAATAAATTTCTTCAGTACTCTGTACAATCAAACGATAACGTTTTTCGGTTGAATGATATCACCTTTACTTTCCGAAGTTTCTTCTTCATTAAAATTTTTTACACTATCTAAATTTTTAAAAATCTGTAATTTTTGTTTGTTTGATTTCACGGTAAGAGAAATCTTATACAATTTTCATTTATTTAAGATCTATAAACTAGCATGGGTTTCGTCATTAAGTCACCGAAGCATTACTGCACAAAACGTAATACGCAATACTGTGGTATTATACGATCTTTAAAACACCTTAAATTCGGGCAATTTTTTTTTAGTTTTCGATATAAAGGTTCTACTGGTTCTACATTTTTCCCACAAAAGCCACGATAGCGAACGGAATACAGTGCTACATCAGGGTCCCCGCAATTTATCGATCGTCTTAGAGTGAAATCGTATTATAGGAAACTATGCTTTACGGGAGTGAAGCCCTATCTTAATTTATTTCTAAATATGGACACATTTTTCTGAAGCTGAGAACACATTTCACTTTATGTTAGCGGCAGCACGTTTAGCTCATATGTGAGCGCAATAAAGAGCTTCATGAGAGCGCTTAAATGAGAATAAAAAACTTCAACAAAAAGAGCGGTTGCATTCGGAACACGCCATATAAAATGTTTGCTTGTATGAGATGCGCATTCTATTATAGTACATATTCTTTGATAACACATACAACTTGTATATACAATTTATATATCTATATACCTACATACATATATTAACAGCATCTCATTAACAAAAGTAAAAGCTGAAATATTAAAAAGTCTTCCACCGAGCTCGTTAACTCGTTTTTCGGTATTTTTTAAGTTTTCACATGTATTTTGTTATCGGTATTTTAGAGAGCTTCCGACTTAACGAATAACGAATTACCATGCTTACAACCTTGATCATTTTCTCTTTAATGCTGAAGCACATCGAACAGCGTCACGACTTCAAAAAAGAGGCCCAAAATGAATACGCCAGACGCTCGTCTGCGTTTATACCAAAGTCAATAAGGATTGTACAGTAAATTATTTTTTGACGCTAATGCTTGTTGTAATGCGATGTTCGATGTGCTGCATAAGTTAATGTCAACTCTGGAAACAGCTGTTTCTGAAGGGTGAAGCTTGTTGTAAAATCCTTTTCTGTTTCATAAAATTATTGCATGTTGAGTTTTGCGAAAGTAAGTAGAAGTTTTATTTTATATAACTAATAATCAAAAAATTCCGCCAACGCTATTAGTTGCACTACTTATTATTAAATGGTTTTCTGCTGTTGATTTCACACATTTCGGACTATTTTTTTCTCCTGCTTCCTTTATTATTTATCATATGCAAACATAAAAATTAGATGTTTCAGAACGTGACTTTACAACGTTAACACGATTTCACAAAAAAGTGCGATCACAGATGGGAAGTTTATCAAATTACCATTATATTTAGCTCGGTGTAAAGACCCCATAATGTATTTAAAATTAAATAAAATAAAATATAGATATTTTAGATAGATATATTAGCAATTAGATATCATTGAAATAAATCAATTGATGGAAAATTGTTGTTCACATTTTTTTTCTGCTGTATTGATATTGAAGATGGGTACAAGGGACTGGCTAACATGGGTGTAGGTTTGTGTTGTAATGTCGACACATTTTTTTGTACTGTATTGGAAAATGAAGCAGTATAACCCTTTGGAGCAGCTCCAAGAGCTGAGGGCACATTTGGTGTCGTGCCAAATGCACCAAAACTAACGGCAGTAATGGGCAATTGTTGTTGTCCGTTACCCAATGTCGGACTATACCGTACTTTTAATGCGTTCATAGACAGAGCTGGTGAATTCTGTTTGGGATTCTTACTTGTCAATAAATTATCTAAATCAATTTTTAATTCGCCAGCTTCTATATTTCCGGACCAAGTTGCACCAACATTTGTTGGTACAACTACTGATGGTGTTGTCGGCTGTTGGTTGTTGTTAGTAGCACTTATTGGTTGCAGAATATCCTTGTCAACGGCAGCAATTGGTGAAAGAATATCTGAAATATATACATAGGTATATAAATAGTTTATTAACGGTATCTTCTCTTTATATCCTACACCGAATATTAAGTACGTCCTTCAGTTTGTGACGGATATATAGTATGTCTGAATGAAATTTAGGACATATAACCTTTATTCCCCAACATATACCATAAAATATTAACTAATTTCAAATAGGTATGGTCTGGCAACAAAAGAAAGTGGTCCCCATTTGAAATACTCGTAGGTCTTTGGGACAATAATTTTCTTAATAACATCATTGATCATTCACATAATTTCAAGGAAAGTATTGAGGATAAAAACGAAAAACCCAATTACTTGCGAATGTTCACAGACGAACAACAAAGACGCACAATTTCTTTAAAATTGTTTAGAATCAGTTGGTTCTTCCAAAAGGGGTAAGGGTGCAAGCACGATCGCTGCAATTTTAGGTAAACGACACACTGCAATTAGAATTCCACGTTTAAGGCTGTACAGGCACAATATACCGACTGGCAATAAGGGCAGCAGTAGTTGAAAGACATCGGTAATTGGAGATGAACAAACACGGCCGTATCGGTTTTCGGGTGAATGACACCAGCAGCTACTCTTTTTCTTTGTATTCATTTGCTAACTTCAATTCAAAATAATAAAATTGCTTATGTAATCAATTTGAAGTTATAAAATACTTTAGATACCGATAAAAAATGCAGTTCATATTCAAGTTGAGTTGTGGTTCAATTGCCGCAACCACCTTAAACTATTTATAAATATCTATATATAGCAATAGTTCTAATTCATGTGCTAAAACTATCGCCAACAAGGAAAACGCTCCTTAAGCCTTGTTCTGCATATCGATTCACACGCAATTGGATTTGATTCCTATCATATTTCATTCGGTGGTGTTCTGTGTCAGATTCCGATGTTATTGATCATACCATACACCTGTGTTCTGCATTCCGATTTATCGGAATTTTCTGTGGGAAGTAATCCGACCAACTTTTTGTGTGTAAATTTGAATTGAGTATTTTATTGTTTTTTAAATGAGTCTACAAAAATTGTTTTACGTTGCATACATATATTTTTACAGAAAATGAATTTATTTAAACCAAATATGCCCCATTAATATCTACAATGTTTCGCCCTTGTTTGGGTAGAGCCCTGATACCGTCGGTGAAGAACTTCTGTGGTCTCTAGTTGAAAAACTGAATGAAGTGGTTTTCACAGGCTTCTTTTGAAAACAGCTTAATCGCATACAGAGAGTTCTGCAGAGATCGGAACAAGTGCATTAAGACGCATCAAAACTTCCCAATTAAACTCTCGCAATTTTTGACTGTTCATCAAAGAAGTGTGTGGTCGACCGTTGTCATGGTGGAAGACAACACCTTTCCTATTAGTCAATTCGTTTTCTTTCAATTGCCGGGAGTAATCTCTCTAGTTGTTCACAGTACAGTTAAGAATCAATTAACAACCAATTCATTCGACCAACTGCAAGTAGCTAATGGGGGGCGATTCCCTTTCAGTCCTACCATATACACAGCATCACTTTTTTCAGCTTCAATTCTCGCTTTGCGAACGTTTGTCACCGCTCTCTATCCCTTGCCCACGATTTTTGACGCTTCCGATTATCATACGTGATCCATTGCTCATGACCGGTTATGACACGTTTAAAAAAGTTTCGATTTCATTGCGTTTCAGCGCATCGCAGGTGTTAATTCTGTCTATAATGTTTTTCTCGCTCAACTCATGAGAAACCCATATATCGATCTTCTTTTGGTAGCCAGCATTGTGTAGATGGTTTAAAACAGATTTGTGGTCAATGCCTAGCTCCATACCAATATTGGCACTGCTGATATGGTGATCTTGCTGTACTTTTTCAAGAATATCATCAGCTTTTCCAGTGATTGGACGACCAGAGCGCGACTCATTTTCAGCTTACTATTCTTTTAAATTCTCTTTAATAATACAATAAACAAATGCAAAGGAATGTTTGAAAACTAAATAAAACACGCACAACACAATCGACTCTCTTGTCAGTTTTTAGTTGTTTATTCAACGCGAAAGAAAGAGACAGCTCAATAATATTTCGTAATAGATGTTTTCAAAACAGCGGGACTGACCAGGGTTCGGAAAACGTTTCTTTTTTATATCGCTCAATTTATATCCCTCACTGAAGATAACAATATTTCCATCCTCACTGATAAATATCTTTTTTCATCTTTGTTCAAAAAAATACATATCGCTCACGTTCAAAATAATTTCGATCTTCCAACAAAACTATCACTTGGGATGAAAAAATTCTCTTATCTTCAAATATTTCGATCCCTCAAGTTGAAAACATTTCGTTTGTTGACGAATAGCGATCACAGAAGATGAAAAAACTTCGGCTTTCGTACCATAACGATCTTCGGTGATGAAAAAAAGGCTGCGCAGGCAAAGAATCGATTTTTGAAGATGAAAATAATTTCGACGCAGGACCGAAAAAAGCAGCGGAGCAGAGTTGAACAGCATGGGTTGTGTTGGTGTTTGCATGGTTCGCTTCGCGGCAGAGTTTGAAAATGAAGTTTTGTTTGTGTTTCGTATGAATACGTTTTTGTTGGATTCGGTATACGATGAATTAAAATTAATTTTGAAAGGTGTGGATTGTTAGGAAAAGTTGTAGAAGTAAATACGTAAAATATTAATGTGTAAAAATATTAATAAGAATATTTATTCAAATAAAAAACATTTTTATATAAAACGTTTTTAATGAACCAAAAAGTTTAAAATAATTTTTGTAGCACCATACAGATTCGCAACTCCATAAAGATGTTAAGATTTAAAACGAAAAACGTGGGGCGGATTATAATGATAGGTACTAATTCTATAAGCGCCCCACGTTTTTCGTTTTAAAGACAGTACACAAACCTTTATTATAATATATACTCGTTGTTCAGTTGCAACGAGTGTATATGTACTCGTTGAGTTGAAACGCAAATCAATCTTCTATCAAAAAATATATGTATTTTTGTAAACTTTCAAATTTCAAAATGGGCAAATTTCTCGCCTTAAAATGAGCGGTGGCGGGTAAATATGTTTTAGGGATGCATTGTCATCCAGTTCTGAACTATGGTCAAAATTTCAAAAGCCTAGTTCATCGGGAAATGAGTGAAAAATGGCTTTTAAAATTTGCTAGTTCGGAAAGCGTCCTAATAAAAACGTTTTAAAAATGATATAATTCTATTATATATTATACATATTCATTATATACATATATGTACATATATATATTTCTTATATCTTCCCATTATACTTTTTATTATTCACTGAAATTGAAACACAGGAGATTTTTTTTTCCAGCTGTTGACTTTAAAGAAATTTTCTCAAAGAATGTTGGCTTTCTCTCAATCCATTCCAATATACATATGAATATCTTTACATTTTTTTGGACCATGTCCTGCATAGAAAACGTAAAGCAAGTGCAAAAATTTACTCCTCAACCCTTTCTGTGAGCTCGTTCCGAATATATGCAATAAATTTTTCAGGTAGGCATTTGAATACATATATATGTACATTAGGGTGAACCTTATTTTTCGACCATAACATTTTTACAACGCCGCCCTCTAAACTTGTACTGTTTCATGAAAAAGTAATTTGTACAAAATTTTAGATCGATTTGACGTCGGGAAGACGTGGCACATCGAACACCAAGTTTTGAAATAGAAATAATTGCGTTTCTATATTTATTTTATATCACAAAGCGTTTTTATATTTCTCCGAAAATAATGGTTAAATCAATTTAACTTTTGCTTGCTGATTTTCAAAGCCAAATGTCCGCTTCTTAATATCCTTTTTAAATTAGGTTCCTACGTGAAACAGTTTTTGAGAAATTAAGGCCAAAGTTAAATTTGGAATAAAAATTCCGAAAAAATTTTTGATCGCACTTTGTTTTTAAATACGGTATTAAGTACAAATTTTTGTCCGACCATAAAATTCTCTAATCAATTCTATAGAGAAAGCTTCAAACCGGAAGAATCTATGTTTTGTAGTTTCCGAGAAGCATACTTTCCTTTTAAGTACCAATTTTTTGGCTACTTTTTATTACTGGTGCAAAAATAGTATGAAAGAAGGCTGCTCTGGGGAAGGAGTTTAGATCGTAATTTTCACTTTTCTGGAAAACTACAAAACATAGATCCTTTCGGTTTGAAGCTTTCTCTCTAGAATTGATTAGAGAATTTTATGGTCGGACAAAAACTTATACTTAATACCGTATTTTAACAAAAATAATAAAAATAATAAAAATAAAATAATTTAATAAAAAATTGCGACCAAAAATTTTATTTTTTGAATTTTTATTCCAAACTTTAACTTTGGCATTAATTTTCTCAAAAACTTTTTGATGTAGGAACATAATTTAAAAAGGATGTTAAGAGGCCGATATTTGGCTTTCGAACCCAATAAGCGAAATTGATCCAGATATCGCCGTTATTTTTTAATATTTTTTTCCGGATTTTAGTCGAGTTTTTAGAAAATGGCCCCTCCGAAACATACTGTATAACTAAAAAAAAAGAAAACTCACAATAAGATGCATAAAATTTAATATCTATAATTTACCAAATGCAGGTATTAGTTAATTATTATGCTGAAAAAACTATACTGTATCACTAATATTATGCTTCATTCCTTTTCGTTGATACAAATTTCTCATTTTTTGCAAGTTTCATATGAATGTGCCACGTCTTTCTGTTATCCGATCAACTTGCTGCAAAAAATTTTCGCCCAGTATAGCTAAGGTCCACCCTAATGTACATGTATGAATGGAAGGTAAATTTGTATATTGCCTTGAAACTAAAATCTTTTTGAATGAAAAAGGATTGATTTTTAGAGGGACAACAGGTAACAAATTTTATAAAGGAAGAAGTGTTTGAATTCATGTTTCAAATGTCCGTCGGATAATAAAATTGATGAATGTAATGATGTGAATTGTAAGCACAATCAGTGCTTGCAATCGAGGAACAAATACCCTCAATTAATGTTTACTTAATACATACATAATTCATAATAAAAATTTGTAATAGGAATATGTATAAAATATATTAGAATTACTTATGGTAAAAAAACATTTTCTTATTAATATTTTATGTATTTACTTCTACAACTTTTCCTAACAATCCACACCTTGCAAAATTAATTTTAATTCATCGTATACCGAATCCAACAACAACGTATTCATACGAAACACAAACAAAACTTCATTTTCAAGCAATTGTCTCTGCCGCGAAGCGAACCATCCAAACACCAACAAAACCCTGTTCAACTCTGCTCCGCTGCTTTTTTCGATCCTGCGTCGAAATTATTTTCATCTTTGCCTGCGCAGCCTATTTTTCATCACCGAAGATCGTTTTGGTACGAAAGCCGAAGTTTTCTCATCTTCTGTGATCGCTATTCGTCAACAAGCGAAATGTTTTCAACTTGAGGGATCGAAATATTTGAAGATAAGAATTTTTTTCATCCCAAGTGATAATGTTGTTGGAAGATCGAAATTATTTTGTACGTGAGCGATATGTATTTTTTTGAACTAAGATGAAAAAATAAAAATCGCTCATGAGTCAAAACAGATTTTCATCTTTTGAGATCGGGGTTTTTGTGAGGGATATAAAAAAAAGTTGTGCGTTTGAGGGATATATTCCGAACCCTGATTAAAACATAAGTTGGAATCGGAATTGTATACCTTTCCAAGATGTGAAATTCGATCGGATTGCAGAACACCTCCGCAAAAACGGATCGGAATTCAATTTCAATTCAGCATCACTTCATATCGAAATGATGAACAAGGCTGAATTTTAATATTTTCTTTTTATACTTGTATATATTTACCACAGAATAAATACAAATTACGCATCTCGCACAAAGCAAATTTTCTTCGTGGGTTCCAATAATGCCACCCAAGCCAACAGAGACGGCAGCACCCGTCGTTTTTTCATATCGACATTAGCGAATGTCACCGCAGGCCGATATGCGTATTATGTATACTATTTATTCTGATGTAAATTCTTCTATTTCATCATGTGACATCCTCTTCATTAGGATTCTGGTTGTTATTTTAAAATAAATATGATGTATATGAAGTATATTTGTAAGTACAATGAAAATTTTAAAAAATGTGCAGACTTGAGATACACTTTAAGCGTTGAACTGAAAGCGATACTTTTATTAAAGTCCTTAAAATTATATTGCCGAAAGCTAAACTACAAATATTTTATATATAACACAAAACAATCTAGAAAATACTTTAAGTGATGACATTTACACATGATTACTTTTAATTATTAGACACCTTTTACAAATATATTTAATCATAAGAAAACTTCTAATGCCAACAATTGTTACGAAACTAGAGTGAATATTTTATTTTTAATGCATTACAAATATGAATATTACAAATAGTTGTATTCGGCATTAAAAAATGTAGTATTTAAATCAAAATCGTTCTTCCACTTGTTCCTGTTGTGACGAATAAAGCTTGTAGCATGTTTCCAAAATTTGTACTGCTAGTTGACGACATTCGTCGCATGTTTCTCCACCAAGCAGTGGAGATTTGTTCATATTTTCCAACCAATTCCGCAGTTCAACGAGCTGTTCTGAATACTGTTCAACAAGTAGAACAGACGGCATGCTAACAAGCGTAATACCTATAAGTTCCAACGTTGCTAGCCTCACTCTAGACTCAGGGCTGAAGCGTACAAATGCGCATATATCGAAAACTTCACGCGCCATTGTTGGAAGCAGTGGACTATTATGCGCACACATCATAATGATGGAAATCGTATGCAGGAAATTCACCAGGAGCATCGTGTCGATGTCGTGTGCAATGCGATTGTACTTTATGTAAAGCATCTGCTTAGTGCGCTCGCCGCGTACGAGCATGAAGAAAAATGTCCCCACTACAGGGTAAAAGAGATTCACTTGCCCAGATTTTTGATGCGCATTCAATTTACTGGCAAAACGTCTAGTTTTCTCCTTAAGCCTGTGCCGAATGACTCGGCGCGCTTCTGTAAGGCGTTGTTGGTGAGTGTTTTCAAATCTAAATTTACGCAGTTTGTCATTTTGAATATTTAAACTAGTTTCATCAAATTCCATACTATCCGCAGGAGCAGTTGTGGTACCCGACAATTCCTTTGCTGCACCTGCCAAAACTTGCAATATTAAAATGCGAGTGTCTGCGTTATATCGTGAGTCTTCAGTGTGAAATTCGCGACAGAGATACTCGGCGCAAGCACTGGGATGCGCAACGCAAATGGCCTGACAACACTTGTATTTAGTTTGTTCGAAATTTTCAAAATAAAACTGCATTTCCAAAGAAACAAAGAGTTGCATAAGATCCACGGCCATTTGCATATCATTCTGAGCTAATTGAGTGCGTATGAGTGCCTCCGCTGCCGCGAGGGCACTTTCATATACCTCATGGTTCTCGTTCCGTGAAGTAAGTGTGACTAACAAGTCATGTAAGAATTTTGGACGCTTCTCCTTCAATATTGCAATGTCGTTGGACATATCATAGGGCAGAAAGTCATCATCGTCATCTGAATCAAGTTCTCTGAAGGATGACTGATTTGTTTGTGATGCTGAAACATGATAAGGTGTCCTCACGGATTCGATAATTGGAGAGGATGATTTTGGAATACTGTTTAAGTTTGGCTCAATGCTTATTTGCATCATAAATTTTTCAAGTAGCACTGTCAACTTTCGTTGGTCAAGCGCATTATGCTCCATAATCTTCTGCGGTTTCCAAGCAGTAACTATTTCATCTATTTCCTGTAGAATCTGTCCCCGTGGCAATTTTGCAGCATCTTCATAGTCGAACTTCAAACTAGAGACCCCTTCAGTTGCAGAAGTTGAAGACTTCTCCATGAAATTAAAAATCAGCTCTACCACCTTCATGCCAATATATCTCAAAGTAGTGTCGCTCGACTCCAAGTGATGACGAAAACCCTCATGTAGTTGCATTTTTATTATATGCAGAAACTCCTCATTATATTCTTGAGCTTGACTTAAACCCCATAATGCTTTTCCAGAAAATATTAACAACAAGGAAATACCGATATGCTCCTGTGCAGTTAGTTTTTGCAAAGCGCTCCGTTTTGACCAAATGCCAAGAAGGTTTTGAAATAGTTCCAACAGCAATTCTTTTGACACAAAGTTGAAATATTCAATAAGCCTAGCTATGGCTTGATTCGATACAAGCACACGTTGTAAGGTAACCTTGTACATGAAGCAGAACTTCCAGTCTGGCGAATGATGTATCGCATCACCGAGTAGAAGTTGTAAATTTAGGTTGTTGCTAAGCATGTGTCCAGCAAGCTTATATGATTCATTCCCATCAAAATTCTGTAAAATTTTATTAATTGATAAACGCATGTGTTTAACATTGCAGTAATATTGTAGTACACGCAGAAAATCAATCAAAGCAGAGGAATCTGTAGGCGGTGATGGACTTCCATAAAAATGTGTTACGATTCTCCCCAGTGTAAGTCCAAAGAAATCTAAATTAAAATAGTCGCCCGTGTGCTCACAATGGAATATAAAACTTAAGGCTCGCATATAATGCTTCAGCAACAGATGAGCATATCGTCCAGGAATAAAAACATCCGGTGCATATGATTTTAAATTGTTGGATACAGTGCTTGGCAATGATATTAATATTTGCAGGTATTCGCTTGTAAGTGCATCGAATTCTTCTATTACCTTTACTGGCATGATTTTTGCCATTCTGCCGTGCTTCTCTATGAGCCGTGCTTTATGCTTGGAAATATGCAAAAAGCTGATCGGTACAAGCTGATCATCTTGTAATAAGTCCGCTAAAATAGCAGCGACTACACAAGGCTGCTCCTTCAGTGTTCGGACTAGGCCGTAAAAACTCTCGTATATGAACTCAAAACAACAATCAAGTTTAAAGAGATTCAAAACCTCGGTATTCTCTTTTATTTTAGGCCATGAGCTGTTAAAGCGATACAACAACTGCTGCAGCAAGTCTGCATACTCACGTGGTGCCAAATACGACCAGTC
Source organism: Myopa tessellatipennis (assembly GCA_943737955.2). Taxonomy (NCBI): domain Eukaryota; kingdom Metazoa; phylum Arthropoda; class Insecta; order Diptera; family Conopidae; genus Myopa; species Myopa tessellatipennis. The sequence goes on along the minus strand of OX031314.1, from coordinate 58,931,645 downwards.
AATGGGATCCACATCCAGGCCGATGATTTTTTCTGGTGTTGTGTAGCCAGGTAGTACGTTTTTCTGTTGCAATGTGTAGATTATCAAGCCAATTCTTTTAGTGTCTGTGATCGAGGTGTCAATCTTCTGTAGCGCGCCGATGACATAATGAAAATGGGCTTGTATACGGTTTAATAGCACTGTAGTTGCGTTGGCCGGAATTTCAGCTGAAATTGGAAAATATTGGCATCCAATTGGAATGTGTTACCGTGACAATAATTTGAAAAATAGTTTTTACAAAAACAGTTACTTTTTATTTATAAAATAAAAATACTGATATGAAACTTGTAAAAATGATCTTGACTGCCAATAGTACTTCAACCAAACTCGATATGTACAAAGTCTTTACTTTTTACTTACTAAGTACCAGCTGGCAAATACTCAACGTTTTTTGATAAGAAATAATGACACCGTGACCGGCTTATGAAATACAATATTAAGGGTTATATTCATAAAAAGTTACAAAACTCTTGCAAACACTTTCTAAGAAAAATTCGAAAAACCTTATTCATAAACAATTTTTTATCTTAAAAAATATTTGTACGTTTGCAAGTCGACAGACTTTAAAATACAGTCGATGTCTTTTAAACATTTTGTAAAATGAAAATATTTTTTTGGGTTTTTTGAAGCCCTTTTATGTCTTTTTAAAAATTATTTGGAGCACAAATGTTTTGAGATGTCTCTTCATTGTGAAAAAAATTGTCAAAATCCATTTTTAAAGTTAAAGTTAAAAAACATTTTGACTACATTTTTGGATTTTTTTATGAATAAGACCCAAGACGAAAATTTGTTCCCCCTTTTTTACTTTAAGTTTACGTTTCTATTCTTCTTGTATACACCCCATGTCAAATAAAACGTGCACTTCGGAAGATTGCAAATTCTCCGAATTTTTATGTTAAAATGTTAGAGAAGCCCGTGAATTTAATAAAAAAATTGCTACTTACGTAATTATACATGCAGAATTACATAAGGATTTACTTAATTACAGCATTGATAAGAAACAGCATTATTGGAAGATTAGACTATTTTTGCAATGCTGCTAATTTCATCAGGTAACATATTTTATAAGGAGAGTAATTATATCACCCTCACTCAATTAGTGCGCTGCTAATAAATTTAAATTGATAATAATATTCAAATGCGTTCTAAATCATGTTTTACCAAGTGCAACATATTGAACAAAAGTTAATTTTCATGTGATGAAGTAATTCAAGTAAGAAAATCTAAAAACCATAAAATCGAAATGTTTGAAGATAACAACTATTTTTACTTCAAGTGATATCTATCTCCGAAGCTCAAATGTATGTTGAATATTTTCCTTTCCTGTCATTTCCCTCTCTAATCAATTATAATCCCCTGCTAATATCTTTTTTACATGAAATTTTTAAAGTTCAAGAAATATGTTCAGGAGTTGAAAATTTTGTAAATGAAGTATTACGTCAGGTAGGTTTTTTCACTTCCCCCAGGTACATCCAAGAAGAAGCATTTTGATGATCTGCTAGATGTGTATATTGCATCTATATCTCTATAAAGCAACACTCTCTTCATCGTTTAACTTTCAATCGTATCTTGACCTTTTGCTCTTTCTTTCATTATATCAAGTGCTGCTCCGGCATCATGAGGAAAGTCTTGAGATGGAGTTTTAAGATCGAAGTCTGTACAATTTTGACCATGTAAAATAAGAATTTCTTGGACGTCGCGTAGGGCTAGATCTTCAAAATCTGCGTGTGTTTTACAATGATCCGGGTGTCTTCCAGGTAGGTCTTCTGTAAAGTGGTTAAGAAACTTGTCCCACAATTTCTGCGGCTCAAGTGGGCACCCAAAAACACAGGTTAAAGCAAACAATTCTCTGAGGGCTTTAGGCAGGCTGTCTTCTACAGCCTCAGTCAGTGTGGCTTCCCAAACAGAATCTTCTAAGATACCCAACTCCTTGCATGCCTCTTTGAATATTTTGAATATGACCCCGTGCACAGTTCTAAGGTTCTCAAAACTGATTGCTCCTGGCACAGGAATTGATGGATATCCACTATATCGTCGCCGATCTACTGAAAATGGATATACTGAAATTCCTTTGTAAAAACTCAAACAATAACCAGAACTGTATTGAAATAGATAATAGATGGGTTGTACCCTATTGCCCTCTTCTATCGAAAACCTACAAAGCACATATACATAAATGTAGAATTTTGCATTTTCTAAATCTATTAAATATATGTGTAAATATGTGCACAAAGGCAGCGACGTGACCGTTTTTGCTATTCAAAATGTTAATGAAAATTACAAGTTGCAGGTATCAAATGGGTAGGAATATAAACAGTAATCGGGCAGTCTGGCGAATCTTGTCCTTTCTATTCACGATAGAAATCCAGCTGTCACTCATTTGCCTATCCATCTTGAAAATGGACAAGTTGTTTACTTCACAGAAGAAAATGCAGTTAGTCGAGCAGGAATACCACCAAAAACAACGTTAACGTTAATGACTTTGGACGTTTCGCAAAAACAATACTTTATTCAGACTTATCAACTTATTTTTCATGGGATACCTCTGAGATATACGTGAGGTAAAGCCCTCACCTTATATCCAGGCATTTTTTCTACGAATACATTAGGCAGACTATACACTGCATCCAAGACAATGTGAATGCTTCTACTTACGATTGCTATTAATTTATGTTCCAGGACCAACATAATTTGAATATTTAACTCAGTCAGTCAATGGTCAAATATATGCCAAAAATCATGATGCATGTCGCGCATTACAATTATTAGAAGAAGATTCTCATTGGGATTCGACTCTACCCGTGCTGTCCTTGGTTCTGCTCCTCATCAAATTCATGAGCTATTTGCAATTATATTGACAACACGCTTTCCAAAACACCCAAAGGAATTATTTTCATTTCATTTCATTTAATTTATTCATTTATAAGTCCAATAAGAATAAGTTCTTTTGAAGTACATTGATTTAGGTTAAATAAATGAAGGTTAAATTTAAGACTAACCTAAGTAAGAAACAGAAGGAGGAAATTAATAAGAATAATAAGAAAGACGAAGATAACTAAAAGCAGGAAAGAGAAAAGTGTTTGAGAGTCAGTCGTCTAAAGGCATCCCCACCATTTACTCCCCTCAAGCATCATGGCAAGGAGTTCCAGAGGCGTATCGCGTTGATGAAGAACAGGCGCGATGATATCAGCGACCCGCATCTGTGTGGAATCAATGTTCGATTACGTTGAGAGATGCAAAACCGTATTTTTTCAAACAGATGTTTTTGTCATAATTATTTTATGTAGAAAAACACAATTTCTGAACTTTAGGTAGCTAAAAATGTCACAACCTATTTTATATTAGATAGAAATATGGTCGAATTTATGCAAGCCTATTACATATCGTGTAGCATAGTTAAATGCCACCTATATTTTAATTTGAGAAATGTTAATGAGATTGCTTTGGCCATCGCTTCATCAGGTATTGCGCTACTCGGATGGCGGAAGAACTGCTCATTCCGTACTTAAATTGCCGTTAAATATACAGACAAATGAAAATGCAGTATGCAATATTAAATCACATTCAGGTATGGATAATGTGCTTAAAATATGCCAAATTATAATCTAGGATGAGACTTACAATGGCACATAAACATTCATTAGAAGCTTTAAATCGTACGTTGAAAGATTTAAAAGGGTACTCTCTCTTTGGCGGTACTATCATTTTGTTATCAGGAGATTTTCGAGAAACACTTACGGTTATTCCACGTTCCACCTATGCAGATAAAATAAATGCCTGTTTCAAAGCTTCATCACTGTTCACAAATTCAAGTTAACAACAAATATGATCATCCAACTTCAAAATTACCACATGCAGCGCTATTCTCAAAGTATTGCTTAATATTGGAAAAGGCAAAATTAATGTATATTCAATGAAGCAGGCAATCAAGTTACCAGATAATTTTTGCATCATTGTGCCATCTAGAGACGCGATAATTCAAAATGTGTTTCCAAGCATTTCCATTCAAGCCAATTGATACTGTGGTAGAAGAAGATGAAGGAGTGAATTTTCCAACTTTATTTTTAAATTCACTTGATTTGCCAGGTCTTCCACCATATAATTTAATTTTGAAAGTTGTATCACCAATCATACTGCTACGAAACATAAATGCACCAAAATTATGTAACGAAACGCGTTTGGTTGTCAAGAAAATATTGGATAACATTATTGAATGGACAATTATCAATTGCAAGTTTAAAGGACAGCATGTTTTATTGCCAAGAATCCAGTATCCAGATTCTCCAATAGCATTCAAACGTTTGCAATTTCCAATTTGTCTGGCATATGTAATGACAATCAACAAATCTCAAGGTCAGCCGATGCAAGTCTGCGTCTTGGATTTGAAAAATTCGTGCTTCGCTCATGGACAATTATATGTAGCCTGCTCCAGAGTTGTAAGCCGAACGATTTGGCTGTATACGCCGAAAATAAAGAAACAAGAAATATTGTCCACACGATGGCTTTACAATAAATTATTATTTACTAAGATCAGACGAACATTTTATTATGTGAAACAAAACTGAATTTATGAAATCTATATACAGTGGTCACACAATTTATTCGTACACCCTCAACTTTCAAGTATATGCTGCTGAAACTTAGCTTAATCTTAACATAAAAAAAACAATTTCTTATGACAGCAAAAAATAACATTTCTATTTTATATTTCAAAAGTAAAAACCGTTAAATTCATTGTTGGTGTAATATAAATTTAGAGAAAAACAAAATAAGGCACAATTTTAGGCAAAAATATTATTCGTACACTAGCCATTGAAAAATGTTCCCATGAAAAGAATGATAAACCAGTAAAAAAAGCTATATTCGGCCTGGCCGAATTTTAGATACCCTACACCTAAAAGTTTTGAAAAAAGTGGAGAAGCTAGGGTGTGGTGGGGGTGGCGGTCCACTCTGGGCGTCACAATGTCGGGGGCGGCAGTTGTGGAAATCAAGTAGGGACTTATTGAATTCTAGGCATTTTTGGGGCTACAAGTTGATTAACCGTCCCGGGCTCCATGAGACCTAGCTACGCCTCTGTATAAATAGTAGGCGTGGTCATTACCTTTTTCAAAACAAAATAACTAGCTTAGTTGTTTTATAATTGTGTTCATTTAAAATTTATTTACGTGGTAATAAACTTGTTTTCATACTGCTATACTGTATATGTAGTGTAAAAGTGGGCGGACCGCACCCAGTTTTGTAAAACAAGTATTTATCTAAAGTTTTATTCAAGAAGTTTATATATTTAACAATATAACCCTCTTTTGCCTGAGTAACCTAAAAGGATCACGCCCATATTAACGGATAATGCTCTATACCCAGGAATGAAATTTTGTTATAATAGCTCAAAAACCAACGCTGATATCACATTTTTAATAAAAAATAGGCGTGGTCGTGGACCGATTTTGCCCATTTTCAATACCAACCTGCACACCACAAGAAACAATGTTTATGCTATTTCATCACGATATCTTCACCGGTTCTCCTGTGATCGTGACAGACAGACGGGCATGGATAAATCGACTGAGGAGGTCACGCTGATCAAGAATATATATACTTTTCTATACCTATCGTCTCTATTTCTATGCGTTACACATTTCGTTACAAAGTGAATATACCCTTACCTTAAGGTGTAGGGTATTAAAATTAGTACTTTGTTGGACCGCCCTTAGCTTTAATCACTGCTTCCAAACGTCGACGCATACTTTTTACTAATATATTGGTGTAACCAGCCGAAATTTTCTCCCACTCAACGCTGATAGCTGTTTTTAATGAGCCTATTGATGTTATTTTATGGTTTCGTATTTTTCTTTCTAATAATTCCCAGATATGCTCAATAGGGTTTGAGTCGGGTGACTGAGGTGGGGTTTTGAGCTGCTTACAATGGTAAATAAGCCATTCTTGCACCAGATACGACGTGTGCTTGGGGTCATAGTCTTGTTGAAACAAGAAGCGTTTAGCGTCTAACCCAAGTTTTGTAGCACTCTCAATTAAGTTATTTTTTAGAATGTTTAAATACCGGTGCTTGTACATATTTCCGTCAATGAAAACCATCTTTCCAGCTCCAGCTGCAGCCATGCATCCCCAAACCATTGCATTCCCTCCTCCATGCTTAACCGTTGGAATAAGATTATTTACATTCAGCTCTGTATTTACTTTGCGCCAAACTTTTGGAGGTCCGTCTGGTCCGAAAACGTTGTATTTTGATTCATCGCTGAAGATGACATTCTCCCAAAAAGAATCTGGCTCCTTTACGTAGCATTTGGCAAATTCTAATCATTTCTTTTTGTTAATTTTAGATATGTATGGCTTACGTCGTGCCACTCTGCTGCGATAACCAGCATTATGCAGGCAATTACGAATTGTTTGTGTGCTTATTTTTTTTTTAAAGACTTGCACATCTTGACATTGTATCGTGGAGGTTATTTTTGGGTTTTGGGCAACGGAAGCTATTATTTTACGCTCCTCACGCGGAGTTAATATTCTTGGTCTTCCGGCTTGTTGATGATTTGCTGCCAATTGTCCAGTATTTAAATAGTTATTTATAACACTTTGCACGGTTGAATGAGACCTGTCAATCCTATTGCCAATTTCGCGAAGTGACTTGTTTTCCAAGTATAATTTAATAATAAGTTTACGTATTTCAATAGGTAAATCAGCACTGCGTCGCATTTTGCCACCATCAAACGAAACTGAAACCGAATCGACCGAAAATGCTTAGAAAAACCAATGATACTTCGTTTTCAACAAAATTAGCCAAAACACAAATAATATTTTGAAAATAAAAGTTAAAAGTTTTTCTCATAACTTTTATTTTAAAAGACATCGATAAAAGTTTTTCTGGTGACTTTTCCTGCTGACCTTTTTGAAATAAGAGTTATTTTAAGTTATTTTGAAGAAGTGTGGAGAGGCATGAATATGTGGTTAGTTTTGGAATAAGCTACTTGAGAGTGAAAATAGTTAGTTTTAGATTAGCTAATAATTAATAAGCAATATTAAGTTTTTAAAATATAGAGCACAATACATTAATTGTTTTGTAATAACACGATAGGAGGTTTTCGGCAAATGTATGTACATATGCATATGTTTATTTCAGAACATTTTTTTAGTACTTATGTATATAATAAAATTTTCATCAAAGACAATTTGTTGGATTGATATTTATGTATATACTCTAACTGTGTGCCGCTGAGATTTGTTGTTTATTCCTTGATCGCAGTGTGTGTGTATCTAGCATTACCTCGACCGTAGCCGTTATCGGCAGCAGGTACACTACAGCGGCGACAATGCTTTGAAACAACAACAACAACTCATCGATCCGCTTGTGTGTGAATCACTGTGTTGTTATTGTTGATTGTTTTCGTTAAACGGTTATAAAGAATTAAAGCAGAAATGCAGACGCAATTAATTAGATAGAAAATCTATTATTTGTATCAAAGACGAATTAGTCGCATGTCAATTGAAAGTTAGTTAACTCTTAGACGGGTGTAGCGATTTTGATGCGGTTTTCACCATTCTGCTCGAAACTATGAATTATTCGTATTTGTAAGAAAATATTTAATTATTTTGTGACTCCAATTTTGCATCTCAAATGGGATGATATTTGTTTGACTTTTGGTCCGCTATTTCGCACAAAGACAAATGAGTCTGATGTTTTGCCTATGAGTGCATCTATTGTACGATTTATTGGCGTCAGGTAGAGACATTGCATTCCAAGAGACAAAACTAACGGGATATGCTTTTGGTGCTGATATTTTATTACTGCTTTTCACTTTCAAAGTTTGTATTGTAAAGAAAATGCAATTAATGGCGGGAATTTCCATTTGCCGTAACCCTTTAAGCATTAAAAATACAGAGAACGTTGCAGGACAATAAAAAATTTCAGATTTGTCCTGTCCAGTTCCGAGAATCGATTGACTGATGCACTTTTGTGATGTCATTCAAGTTTTATGATGATTTTGAAAACGCTTTTTTCAATTCTTGTTCATTCTTCAAACGCAATGGGTCGAAAGTGCAAAGAATTTATTCGCGCGTTATTTGTTCAAAAAAGTGAAAAAAACATTTGTAAAAAATGCTCACAAGTGATAAGTGGCAATTATGTGACTAATTTAGAATAACATTTGAAAGTAAAACACGAAGAGTTATTTCGGAAATTGCTGGATAATAAAGAAAATTAGGGACCAGACATTAAAAACGGTAAATTCAGTGTTGAATTCAGTGAAAAAGAACTTGTAACGAACATTTTTGACTTGGTAAGGCCAAGGAAAATATACCTTTTGCCACATTAGACTCAAAATTGCCAGCGCAGTCAATATTTGAAGGTTTGGGGATGGGCGTTATTAACGCTCATAACATTTTTACAATATTGAGTGCAAGGCAGTCATCAATTAACCAGTAAGAAAGCTATATTCGGCCTGGCCGAATCTTAGATACCCTACACCTAAAAGTTTTAAAAAAAGTGCCGAAGCTAGGATGGGGCGGGGGTGGCGATCCACTCTGGGCGGCACAATGTCGGGGGCGGCAGTTGTGGAAATCAAGTATTGACTAGCATTGCATTCTAAGCATTTTTGGGGCTACAAGTTGATTAACCGTCCCGGGGTCCATGAGACCTAGCTACGCCTCTGTATAAATAGTAGGCGTGGTCATTACCTTTTTCAAAACAAAATAACTAGCTTAGTTGTTTTATAATTGTGTTCATTTAAACTTTATTTCCGTGGTAATAAACTTTTTTTCATACTGCTATACTGTATATGTAGTGTAAAAGTGGGCGGACCGCACCCAGTTTTGATGTAATAATGTTTTTTTGTAAAACAAGTTGTTATTTAAAGTTTTATTCAGGAAGTTTATATATTTAACAATATAACACTCTTTTGCCTGTGTAATCTTTTCGCTCATGTAATCTTTTCGTTAGGTAAGAAAAAGTGGAATCGACTCATCTGCAACACAATAAAGCAATGATAACCAAATTCCCGTGCAATAATCAACCAGTGTTTCGAAAACAAGGCTTCAGCAGTACTTGCAGAATTTTACTTAGCGTTCTTCAGAAGAGAGTGATGAAGAGGAGGGGTACATTCATCGGTGCTTGACTAAAGCCAAAAATTACAATAAGCATTCTGCAAATGTACATATGAAAATTTTAGAGTACTGGAGTGATAACACAGGATACACATATCTTGGCGAAATAGCAAAAATAGTACACGGAGTTCCGGGAACCCAAGTGTCAGTAGAACTATCGTTTTCAACTTTAAAAATCATTTTAAACAACAGAAGGACTTCATTAACTGAACTTCATTTAAAGGAATTAATATTAATAAAACTTAATTCTTAAGACGAATTAGTGTGTTTCCTTTCCGTTATTATTTTTAATTAATTATTCATTATGGCAAATGACAAAAGGGTTTTCAAAATCATCATAAAACTTGAATGACATCACAAAAGTGCATCAGTCAATCGATTCTCGGAACTGGACAGGACAAATCTGAATGTTTTTTATTGTTCTGCAACGTTCTCTGTATTTTTAATGCTTAAAGGGTTACGGCAAATGGAAATTCCCGCCATTAGTTGCATTTTTTTTATAATACAAACTTTGAAAGTGAAAAGCAGCAATAAAATATCAGCACCAAAAGCATATCCCGTTAGTTTTGTCTCTTGGAATGCAATTTCTCTACCTGACGGCAATAAATCGTACACTAGATGCACTCATAGGCGAAACCTCAGACTCATTTGTCTTTGTGCGAAATAGCGGACCAAAAGTCAAACAAATATCATCCCATTTGAGATGCAAAATTGGAGTCACAAAATAATTAAATATTTTCTTACAAATACGAGCATACATAGTTACATAGTTCCGAGCAGAATGGTGAAAACCGCATCGAAATCGCTACACCCGTCTAAGAGTTAACTAACTTTCAATTGACATGCGACTAAGTCGCCTTTGATACAAATAATAGATTTTCTATCTAATTAATTGCGTCTGCATTTCTGCTTTAATTCTTTATAACCGTTTAACGAAAACAATCAACAATAACAACACAGTGATTCACACACAAGCGGATCGATGAGTTCTTGTTGTTGTTTAAAGGCATTGTCGCCGCTGTACTGTACATGCTGCCGATAAGGGCTACGGTCGAGGTAATGCTAGATACACACACACTACGATCAAAGAATAAACAACAAATCTCAGTTGTTTTTTTATCGATGACTTTTAAAATAAAAATCATACCCATAACTCTTATTGAAGACATTTAAAAACCAGTAAGAAAGCTATATTCGGCCTGGCCGAATCTTAGATACCCTACACCTAAATGTTTAAAAAAAAGTGCCGAAGCTAGAGCAGGGCGGTGGTGGCGGTCCACTCTGGGCGGCACAATGTCGGGGGCGGCAGTTGTGGAAATCAAGTATTGAATTCTAGGAATTTTTGGGGCTGCAAGTTGATTAACCGTCCCGGGCTCCATGAGACCTAGCTACGCCTCTGTATAAATAGTAGGCGTGGTCATTACCTTTTTCAAAACAAAATAACTAGCTTAGTTGTTTTATAATTGTGTTCATTTAAACTTTATTTCCGTGGTAATAAACTTTTTTTCATACTGCTATACTGTATATGTAGTGTAAAAGTGGGCGGACCGCACCCAGTTTTGATGTAATAATGTTTATTTGTAAAACAAGTTGTTATCTAAAGTTTTATTCAGGAAGTTTATATATTTAACAATATAACCCTCTTTTGCCTGTGTAACCTAAAAGTGGGCGGATCACGCCCATATTTGGCACATTCACGGATAATGCTACTCTATACCCAGGAATGAATTTTTTTGTAATAGCTCAAAAACGAACGCTGATATCACATTTTTAATAAAAAATAGGCGTGGCCGTGGACCGATTTTGCCCATTTTCAATACCAACCAGCCCACCACATAAAACAAAATATCTGCAAAGTTTCATCACGATATCTTCATTGGTTCTCCTGTGATCGTGATTTCAACAGACAGACAGACAGACGGACGGACATGGCTAAATCGACTCAGGAGGTCACGCTGATCAAGAATATATATACTTTTCTATACCTATCGTCTCTAGTTCTATGCGTTACACATTTCGTTACAAAGTGAATATACCCTTACCTTAAGGTGTAGGGTATAATAAAAGTCATCGAAAAAGTTTTTTCAATGACTTTTAAAAATAAAAGTCTTTAATAAGAGTTATGGGTATGACTTTTATATTTAAAAGTCATTGATAAGAGTTATCCACATGACTTTTTTGATTAAAGTCATAAAAGTTTCATGGTCTGCTAAAAACCATTTCAGGATTTTCAAAATTCATCCTCTAAAGGTCCAAAAAAGGACATCATTTGGTCAAAGTACACCCAATGACATAATAAAATAAAACGAAGCATGTTATGAATATTTTGCACAGAGGTTTCTTTTTTAATGTATACAAGGGAGAAAAAAGGATTTTTCGAAATTTTACTTCTAAGGACTTCAAAAAGGACAAACACATAACTCTTTTGTTAGCCATCAAGTATGGATTTTCTTTTTTCACGAAAACATCCCGCGTATAAATGCCTAAAAACCATTTTCAGGATTTTTCAAAATTCACCCTCTAAAGGTCTAAAAAAGGACACAATTCTAAAATTAAAATAAACACATAAAAAACATAAATAAAAACATACCAACTTAAAAATATAATGTAGTATTATAAAATAATATTTTATTTCCCGCGCAATGCCGGGTTGTTCAGCTAATCAAAAATAAATTAAAATTTAAAATAACATATTTAAAATAACAAATTTCATTTCATACTTATTAAAAAAATTCCTACCGTAATTGACATCCATTTCAAAATAAATCTTGGAATAATATAATTATTGTAGGCAGAGCAACGTTTGCCGGGTTAGCTAGTAAATTTTTAAATTTGTTTTATAACGTGTTGCCCTCGAAATTGACACAATTTCATTTGAAATGGGCAGTGTTCGGTTTAGGCATTCCCAATTTCATTTCACGTTTCGTTTGTTTACTGTTTTGTTAGCATTAGAAAACAATGGAAATTGTCGAAGATTTATAAATAATTAACATATATGTGGATTCTATCAGAAACATATTGCTAGCTTTGGCGTCTTAATTTGCGGCACTATGGTCAACTGTGGTGAGGGAAAGTAAGTGCTAATTTATATCCGCAAATAAGCATTATTTTCATTAAAGAATCGAAGGAGTTCATTCTGGGAGTCCGATTTCCAAGTCAACGATGACGACTTCTTCAAAAGCACTTCTTCAATGACTTCTTTCATTTTTCGACACATTCTCTAAACATGCCAATTTATAACACATTCTATTACAAAATCAGGGTTGATTTTTTATTTCTAGTCAATTTCGCTTCCAATTTCGTTGAAATTGAGATAAATTTATTCACCACCTCAATTTCGTTTGACGTCCTTTTGTATGCCAAAATTGTGGTTCTTTATTCTCAATTTCAGCCGTAATTGTGGTAAGGAGCGAAATTGCCTAATTTTGGTCTAGTGCGAACATAGTATTAAATGGAAAATTGTTATAAACAAATGCATATACATACTATCAACTTTTCATTCTCGTAATTTGGTTTACTCTTCCAAATAATCCAGTTTACACACATAATCCGGGAGTAACAAACATAAAAATACCTAGATCTATGATTATTATCAATTTGGATTCACTTGTTTTGGTAAAACGTTAAATTAAAAAGATTAAATAAAGCGTTAAATAAAAGATCAGCTTTCACAGCCCAAGCTGATGCGAAATGCTCTTAAAGTAAAATTCTACATACTTTTTTCTCTGGACGATCTCTTAGATGTTAAGGTGACACCTCTGAATTACTTTGTCGAGAGGTCCCGAATGGGTGTTCAGCTGTAACGTTAACCTAACCTAAGCTTCTCCCACTGATTATTTTTATTTACAAAACAAGCACTTTCTTCACATTTCATGAATGGTGTTAACTTAACATAAACATGACGACTTCGAATAGCTTGAATTTAAAAGTACATACAATATTTTTCAACTTACCCAATGGCATATTCTGATGTATCGATAGATCTCCTAAACCAGCCAATAGATCAGTAGCTTTTACTGGAACAATCTCACTGTTTGTTGAATTCGAAATTGAAGACGGGGGGGTTTCGAACAAATCGAAAGAATCATTAGCTGGAGATGCAGTTGTCATAAGATTACCCTCAATTCCGCCAGTTATATTATACTGTATGTTCGATCCGAGTGATGATTCTTCCTGAAATGTAGAGAAATCGGCGAATTCGTCTGTCTGCATTTGAACTGGTGCCACCCCCATGTCACTAAACGCAAAAGTAAAATCACCAAAAGGTTGCGTGTCATCAGAGCGAGGATTAAAATCGTCAATATCTTCAGTGGCGCAGTTCGAGTTAATTTTTGGTACTGAGCATGTTTTAAATACATCAAGTAGATTATTATTTTGACAATTATTGCTGGCCGCTTTTTTTGCAACACTTATGGTGCTATTAAGTTCGGCTAATGATGGTTCTCTAGTGGTCGAACTATCGCGATATGTTGGAGAATGTATACCGATGGCTGCGGAAGCTTCCGATTTACCAAAATTTGCTGCAGCACCCATATCTATCTTTTTAGTTCCTTCAATTGATTTTGTTAACTGCCTTGAGGCTGTAGCCTCAGAAACGGTTTTATGACTGGACCTTGTATTGTTTACCGCGGATGTTTTAGTGCGAATGTTCATGCTAATTGCAGATTTGGCATCGGAATGAATTTCCAACGGGCTCGATCTATCGTTATAGCGTTCATACCTACATTACAAAATAATATATTGTATATATATAGAATTATATCGTATATAAAAAAATGTATTCAGATATTTATTTACAAATTTTTAAATAAATATGTAATTAACTATACTTTGGACTAGGTGAATCACTGTCAGAAACTTCCTTTTCACCCTCGTATGTATCATCATCTTCATATCGATCACTACTACCACGTGAATCTGAATCTGAAAGAAAAATCGATGAATATAAAAAAAAATTCATTTAAAATTGAGTAAATTGCTCATTACTAAGCAATTTCCAATTTTTTTAAAAATGTAATATGGACATTTTTTAAAATATATAGTGCCATTAGTAATATTAATGTAAAGTACTCTTTACTTAAGTTTAAGTACAATTAAAAACGCCGAATGAAAAAAATTAATTCATTACACCGATTACTTACACCAATTATCACCGTGATCACTTCGCGTTGTTCTCCAACCGGCATCAGTGTAACCACTGCACGTACTATTCATGGTATTCATGCTGCGCAAACCCATCGCATCACTACTCATACCAATGTATTTGTCTTTGTTTTTCTTGGCCTTTTTCCGTTCGTCACGCAAGCGATCGTCATCTTGTATAAAGTCTATTAATTCTCTCACCTAACAATTGAAACCATAAATAATAATTATCAATAAGTGTGGTGTCTGTTCTTAGCTCAACGGAAATATAAACGACCAATGTGTTTTGTAGGTAAAAATATAAACGGCGTTATTTATTCATATAGTTTCCCATTTTATATTTTTACCTTATGTCTAACATTGATACCCTGATCCTTGCCACCCTCATCGGTAAAGGTGTAGTTCTCAAGTGAACGTAAATCGTAAATATGTTCTCTTGATGATGTTACCACACGTTCTGAGCCGTTCCGTACCAAATAGTTTAATAGGAGTAAACTCTGTCAATTGAAAGATCCAATAAAACATAGGTAAAATTAATTCTTCGGTAGGTATAAGGTTTCATGTTTTATAAACCTTATATGTTTTTCGCCAGTTAGTTTTATTGTCTTGCAACATTCGTTTCCACAGCATTGACATTACTTCTGGAAAGCTTTCATAGGAGAATGTTGCATGAGCTAATTCTTGCATTAATGGACCGGTGGGTCCCCACGGGTCATCATTAGTTGCCTCGCGTACTTTACCTTCAATTTCTGTGTAGTTCATGACTACATTAGTGCTACGGAAAGAAAAATAGTTTTTACTATCAATGACTTCATTTCTTGAAATTATATGTTCCTATATTTAAGAAAAATTAACTGATTTTTACCTTGGACCAAAGTTAAAGAGAAACTTGTAATCTTTACATAACCTAAAATTTAATGTTATTTTAATTATTCAAATAAATTAATTAAAATAAAAATTTCATTTCAATTAAAGTCAACTAATACTATGTTCGCACTAGACCCAAATCTGGCAATTTTGTTCCTAACCACAATTACGACTGAAATTGAGAATTAATGTCACAATTTCAACATACAAAACGACGTCAAACGAAATAGGTGAATAAATATATCTCAATTTTAACGAAATTGGATGCAAAATTGATAAGAAATCAAATATCAACCTTGATTTTGTGCTAAAATGTGTTCTAAATTGGTATTGACAGCAGTTAGTACGTTTGATTACATTTGTTGGATATTTGTCAAATATTTCTAATAATAAGCAAACAAACGAAACGTCAAATGAAATTTTGAATGCCGACACCGAACACTGTCAATGCCAGATGAAATTGTCAAAGCTTGTCATATCAAAGCTTGACTATGCCACTGCATTGTACAGGATGGGGCGATATTTCAGACGAAATGATTTACTCTTTGCTGGTGTCCCTGCCTTAATTAATGACATAGATCTTATGCAGTTAATCATTGACACTGGAAAACGCGTGTGTTCAAATTACTGCTTGTGACGAGGAAAGTCGGGTCTATATTGGGGAGAACTTAACAGAAAAAAATGCAGAAGGACGTTAGGATTGACGGGGCTTTCGTACGAAGAGGTCAATTATTGTTCTGAAAGGAGGCAGCGAAAGAGAATCACCAGACTGGCCGTCCACGGTATTACACATGATGGATAGCGCATTACTAAGAATCATTCTCGCAGTTACACATAACTTACTACGATTGAAAATCATATAAGATGTCATATAATCATATAAGGCCAGAATTGGCAAATCGCAAAGGAATCGTGTTCCACCATAAAAACGCTAGGCCTCACACATCTTTAGCAACCAGAACAAAATTATTGGATCTTGGTTGGGAAGTTATGTCACATCCTCCATATAGCCCCGACCTTGCACACTCAGACTATCATCTATTTCGAAGTTAACAAAATTTCTTAAATGATGAAAACTACGCTAATAATGATGACCTCAAATCGAACTTGGTTGAATTTTTGCTGGTAAAAACCAGAAGTTCTATGAACGGGAAATAATGAAGTTACCAGAAAGATGGCAAATGGTTACCGAACAGAATGGAAAATATTTGATTGATTAAAGTAAATTCTGTATATAAAAAATGTCATTTTATTTCATATTACAAAAACCGAAATTACTTTCTTACCGACCCAATAGTATCAAGTAACGTGGTATCTTTCACGGGCGACTAGTGAAAATCGATTTTTTCCAAGTTCTAACGGACTAGAAGATATAATCTTAATATAGGCTCACTTCAACGCTCAGATCATCAATACGGCAAGCAGACCCGACAAATTTCATGATATTAAATCCATCATTCTTGGATGCTACCTTCATGTCAAAAATATCTGGGAAACCTGCCTCATGCCTGATGTTAGAGATGACCTAGTTGCTGTCCCTGGTTATAGTTTTATCAGGCACAACAGAATGTGGCGTGGGGGTGATGAAGCTTTCTATGTTGGTAACAGTATCATTTGGTCTTTGGTCGATTGCTCCCTCGCGAGTTCCAATATTGAGTACCTTTTTATAAAAGCACACCTCGAGAGCAATATCGTTATTATTGGTGTTGTTTACAGGCCAAGAGGAGATCTCTCCGAATTCAGTGAGATACTCTCCTAAATTTCCGGTAAAACCAAATACATCATTATAGGCGATTTTAACACCAACCAGTTCGACCAGCTTTTTTTTCAATGGCTACCAGGTGGACCTCGTTTTTAACCAAGATAAACCAACACACTTTGACATCGCCAGAGGCTCCCAATAACTTCTTGATTTCTTTTTAGTAGGTGATCGCGACATAGGTGATTGGAGTTGTTCAACCAATTCTGTATTCCCGGCATCAACAAATAGACTTTCACCTTCGGTTCACTTAATTATGCAATCAAACGAAGACCAGTTTCGAACTGCCATCATGTCTTCTACAAAATTAATACTAACAGACTGCTAGACAGTGCCGTGATTATGACAGTAGTCGCTTTTGGAACTCTACCGATGTGAACTCTAAGGTTAGTGAGCTGAATATTACATTGATAACTATTGTTAATACTTTTGTTTCGCTGATTAGCTGTCGCCCAAACTCTCAATTACCTGCCCCAAATTCAGCAAGACTGTGTACTTATCCCATACAAAAGAGTTGTGTAGAGCCTTGCAATTTACATCAGCGCAGACTTAACAAGGTTATCCATGTAGCCCACCTTTACAGATAACTTTACTACACACTCAGAAACCTCTATATGGTTAAACATTTCTTGCCTTATTCGACCAGGCTTGTCAAATCACTAATCGTACCAATTTTTATATACGGCCGCAAAATCATCGGGGTAACACTTCGGCCTGCTAGAGCAAGCTTTGCAAGTGCTTACGTTCTGTAGCTAGATTTGCATTTTCCTTGCGCAGAAGGGAAGGGAACGCGCGGCACCTGTTTCAGGAAATCATTGGCACGGACGTCAAGTTACTGTTCGACATTAGGTTAGTTCTGTTAATTTTCAAGGTTCTTAGGTCTCGCGATCCCTTGTACATTTACAATAAACTTACACATGGCAGCTATAATCGTGCCTTGCACATTATCACCGCACGTATTCAAACAGTAGTCAGGGAGCGAACCAGTCTCATAAGGGGTGGCAGATTCAGGAATAGTCTCTGCAGAGATTTAAGCAAGAAGCTTTTGACTTTTTTAGCCCTCACTAATCAGCACCTGATTGACTTCAGGTTGTCTCCACGGCCGCCTCTGGGGGTTATCGACTGGCCGTTCCTCCCAACCTTCATAATTGGTCCAAGTAACGCCTAATATTTTACCTTCCTACATCTTCCTTTATCTTTCTTTACTAGTCTTGCCCTGCCCCACCTGACCAAAGTCGATTCAACATTATTGAACATTGTATATATCTCAGATGGTGTAAAATTATAACATTTTATCAAATAGCATTATTGTTCTTGTATATAACGCATGCGGCGGCTAATATTAATGCTGCTTTAAACTTGCATTTATATGATTGCTGTTTTAAGCCAGGAACCTATATGTATGTACAGATTGCCATAAAATTAAGATATTTCTATTTCAAACTATTATTTTTACTATTAGCCTGCTGTACATGTGTACAATACGTACAAGGTCTTGAGACCTTGTTTAAGTTTGTTCAAGTTTGGTATTAATTTCCTAAAAACCTGTTTGACACAGAAACCTAATTTTAAAAATAGTTTGGGGAGCAGATATTTGGCTTTCAAAAAACTTATAAGCGGAAATAATCTAAGTATTCCAGTTATTTTTTGAGATTTTGCCGCCTTTAACACAAATTTTGTGTTATAGTGAGTTTTCTACATATACTATCTATACCATTTCATAAATGGTCCTTCCTTTATATTCCTTTCCTTTATATTATATTAAATAACCAATTGATTCTTAGTTTCCTATTATTACTATTATTAATACTATTAAGTTATACTTAGTCAAATGCAATAGCTGGCAACCCTTAGCTGTGCACGGTTGTACGAAGTGACAATTTTTAACGTTCGCATAACTG
The DNA here is from genome assembly GCA_943737955.2 of Myopa tessellatipennis. Classification (NCBI taxonomy): domain Eukaryota; kingdom Metazoa; phylum Arthropoda; class Insecta; order Diptera; family Conopidae; genus Myopa; species Myopa tessellatipennis. The sequence goes on along the minus strand of OX031314.1, from coordinate 58,912,823 downwards.
CCCACGCAGCGATATAATTCGCGACGACTTTATAGACTTTAAGTCGTTTGGATTTTTGAAATTTGCGAAATTTTGGATTTGAAAATTTTTCTCATCAACATTAGATGCCAAGAAACCTCTGTGAAAAATTTCAGGTTTCTAAGAGATGTGGAAGTCCAAAAAAAAGTCCCGGACATATTTTGCTAACAGAAACGCACAGAGATTTTATATATATAGATACCAGCTGACCCGGTTCTTCCATATAAATTATTTCTAATTGGTGGTATGAACAACGAAGGCACCACCTTGCTTGTAAATTACTTCTGATTTATACCCACTTCCCACTTCCACTGTTAGAAATACAAACGATTTGGATACTGTTCATACAAAAATATTAAAATCAGGATTAAAAAAGTGGGAGATGGGGGTAGGAGGCTGAAATATAATTTACGACCTATTCTCATATCTACCAAATATACATAGAAAATAAAAAAAAATGGGCTGAGCCGTTTGGGAGGAGTTCGAACACAAACACCGTGACACGAGATTTTTATATATGTACATATATAGATATTATTATATAATATTTTTAAGTGAAGAAGTAAATAAAACGAGTCAAAATCACCTCAGGGTTGCTAGACCCCTTGGGTAACCATAAAACCGCTGAGTGCTACCCCAGCCTACGACAAAAACTGGCTACGCGCCTATGCTGGTGGAAATTGGCACCTGTTTCGTACGATATTTTTCTGGTATCGACTTAACCTATACGCCCTAGCGTCTATTCGCATCTTATGCGGAACATCTGGATAATCTAGAATTAATCTGATTACTACTTGCCTCTACCACTTCGCAACTACTATTCATCCACTTACACAAACGTCCTTGTTTCCTTCAATAAATATAGTAATAGGATGGACGCAATACTTGTACGTTTTCTAAATAATGAACTAGAGTCGAAATCGAACTTTGATTTGGGTAAGGTGAGGGAGTATATTAAGTTTGTACCGACCACAAAGTCTAATCCCCGAACATATTCCCTAAAATATCAATAGTAGCTGATCCCCTTAAAAAGAGCGCTTTTTTATACTATCTCTACTCATAGGAACTTAAATTTTAATAAGTGCTGTTCTAGACATATATCACAACTTGCTATCCATATCATTATAAATCGACAAGGGAAATTTCGTTTAGCTCGAATTCGCAACCGACATCATTGCATGTTATGTCAAATAAGTTGCCTCAGCTGGTTTATTATTTATTTGTTTTGTATTTGGTCGACTTTTGTACTTGGTTGATTTATTTTATTTGTCATCTTTTTTGAAATTTCATTCAAAAACAGTGGGTAATTTGCAAATTTCTCTATAATATGTATAGAAATCTGTATTAAATCTGGGTAAGTGTCAGTTGTATGGCGAAGATCTGTATATATCATTAAAAAACGAGGCTGGTATCAATACTATGTATGCAATCAAAGGGTGTTTTCTACTTTCCCATATACCATGCCAATTATAAGGATGTAGGGTATTTAAACTGCGTTCAAATCAAAGACAGCACTTTCTTCACGTAGGACTATACAATTTTTCAACGTGGGACTACGTGTCATACAATACATGCGCTTGAGTACAAGGTATGTACAAATTTCCTACAAACCTTATCCAAACAAGGTCAGCGCAGACACACAACCTATGTTTTGGCTTAAATAAGGCGCTTGTCGAGCTAACCAATGTTGCTGTTATTGTGGTTGTTGTTTCGTACTGACCCCAGCAACAATTTTTTTTGCTCTCATCTAGTTCCGCAGTTATAGTCCTTTCAAATTTGAAAATTTCATGTCTATATCTGTCAAACTTAATGGGATACCTCTATGTCATTGGTATTGTTAGAAAGGTAATCCAATTATCTTTGATTTATGACAGTAATACTTTGTCGAAAACTGTTCAGTTTTGGAGAAAAATTAAATTTTAGATTTTTGGTACTATTTTTTTACATTCATTAATTTTTTCTAAGTATACGTAATGTATAATTAGACCACATAATTATCCCAAAACTAAGAAAGTAGAGCTCGTAGCATTCGAGACATGTTTTTTTCTTTAGGATCAGTCGCATATGTTCATGTTTCATTTTTTTCAGTTTTACTACTGTGAATTGAAAATCGGTAGTCTAATTTTTCGCTTAAATTTTAGTTACACTAGAAATATCTTATGTATCTCTTATGTATCTTATGGTTGAGAGCAATAGAAATTGGTTACGACGACAAGCGCCTTATTTGTTCCTAAGTTTTTAGCATGTTGAAGGGCAAACAAGTTGACCAAGTCCAAATGAGCGGCCAAAATTTATTTAGAAGTCTAAACATTTTTAGAATCCTTAGTTTGAAATCTTTTTGAAAGTAACATGTAAAAAAGGAATATTAAGCCTAAAATTTAAAATAAGTTTTCACATAATTTTAAATTTGTTGTACTGGACATACTATTATCAGTACTAAGGCTATTATCAGTACTAAGCAATTTATGGAACCTACGTAATAAATTTGTCTATGCTTACAGCCTTTTCTATCTTCGAACGGAGGGCTTATGGTATATTTGCTATGTATATTCGGTTTCCTAACATAGGAAACAACAACAAAAAGCGAAAATAACAATGCACAACGTACGATAAGCGCTCCGTTGTTATTAAATGGGTCCCTGAAATTAAATTAAATTTAATGCAATAAAAACATTTAACTCAGAAACCAAAAACACAAAGTTCAGTTGTCCGTGTAACTAGTTTGGTTAGGTGGGAAGTAAAACATCTCTACCAATCTGCCACATACGCTAATGTTTGCTGGATCACTTGGATGGATTTCCCATACTTATAACGATTCTAAAATTCGTGTGGCTAATGCGATTTTATCACAGTTATTCTTAATTGAATTTTTTAAACTTACACTTTATCAGCCAGTTCGCGTACTTTCCACATACTTATAAATTTATCAACCATTTTGCTTCCTTTAAATGTTTTCCCAATATATTTTTTTATTTTTTCCTTTTTTGTACTAATAAGCAATTGAACTTTATTTTTCGCTAAATTAAAAATAAAGCCATGAAATTATTTTCGATAGTCGATAGCTTCAAAAACTAAAATAAAATGTGTTGATGATTTGGCTACTATCCGTCACTGTAACGTCGTTAGAATGAAGTTGGTGACGATAGAAATAACAACAAGTAAAAAACTAACCACTTGTGTCGGTATGAATAACTTTTAGAAAATTTGAATAGTAAGGCTCTGATTACAATTGGTTAAAATCACCCAAATGGCAAATCATCCAAAGTTAAAAAAGCTTAACTGAAATGTTGTGGAAACATTCCAATTTTGTTGTTGTTTAAGTTTGTCGGGGAATTTATTCAAACTTTTAAATTAATGGAAATTATGATATATTATTCACGTACTTTTTTAGGAAAACGTTTTTTATGATTATTTAGACTTTTTATACATAATCTAAAAGCCCGCACAGAAGAAAGGTAAGGAGCTCTACTCTTGTAATATATGGATAAGTATACAGTTTGATAATACATTTTACTTAGTACAAAAATTAATAATTAAAAAAAAGTTATAAAAAAATCTGAAATTTCAGAGTTCTTAAAAAGTACTTAAAAGTACTAAAAATAGTTTTTCGATAACATATTGTCATACATAAACAAAAGATGATTTTAATACATTTCCAGCCATGCCTACAAATATAGGTAACTCGAATAGTTTCGAAGATATAGGTGCGAAATTTTCCAACTTCAAAGGAATATAACTATGAAACCACACGAGAACGTGGAAAATGATATTGTTGTTGGAGTCTCCGTGAAAAGCAACAACAACAGCAAATCGGAGCTGCGTCGTTTAGGAGATATTGGTGTTTAAAGTTCAAAGGGCTATAAAACCTGAACCGGAAGTTGCCAACACTTTTTGAAGTTCTTGATGGGGTCAGCGCCAAAAACAACAAAAATAAAAAAGGATTGGACAGTTTGTACTGTGACTGGTTATACTGTGTGTGTAATGAAAGAGAAGAGGGAAGAAAAAAAAAGAGAAGAAAAAGAATATGGATCAACATTAGAGTAGGGTAGTTCGTGAACGAACTAGTTCAATTGAACGAATCACTTGCGTGAACTATGAGATCTAGTTCACAGATCTTAGTTCTTTTAGTTCAGTCGCTCTTTTAGTTCACTCGGTCTTTTAGTTCAGACGGTCTTCTAGTTCAGTAGGTCTTTCGTTCTTTTAGTTGAGCAGTTCGTTAGTTCGTTTCAGTTCAGCTGCTCGTTAGTTTTTCTGTATGTTTCAGTTCGTTAGATCGATTTCAGAGGATGTTTCCAAACGAAATATTTATATGAAATCTTGGCACAATGACATAACTCTGATTTTTTTAGTTCTTTTTGTTGTCGTTGTTGTTTGTTTATTGTTGGGACCACAACAACAATATCAGTTAGTGGAGCTCTCGTCTTTTTTCCGAGTTATGTGTCTTCAAACTTTGGAATTTCAGACCTATATCTCATGAACTGTAGCAGATAGCTACATGTCATTGTTTTTGGAAATGTACTCGAATTTTCTTTTATTTATATAAAACAAGCGCAATTTTTCAAAAAAATTTTTCGTAATTTCTCGTTTTCGTAATGAGTAGTAGAATTTATGTAACAAGTGTTTGGTACTTACGTGATTGTAAGCTTTACAATGTACTTATAAATGACCGCGTAAAGTACTGAACTAAATGAGCAAACGAACCACTGAACTAAATGAGCGAACGAACCACTGAACTAAATGACCAGTGAACTATATAAACGAACTAGTTCACGACAGCTGATTGAACTAGAAAGATCGCTCTCTGTAGTGAACTATAATTCCCAACACTAATCAATATACATATATCCTCAATGTATCAATATATTATGGGGAAAATATATCCTATGCGTCAGCACCGGATTTCTCACTGCACTTTATTTTTTTTAGTTCTCTCCTATAGCATGTTCTGATGTTGTTAATATTTTTTTTAGAACGTCCAAAGTGGTATTTTTATCGATTTCTCTATATTTCATAAGAAGACATATTTAAGCTTTGTCTTTCAAATGTTTCTTTTTATATTCATCACTCTTCACCTTGCTGAAGAAAAAACACGAATAGCAGAATCGCAAAACGACGTAAATAATGTAAATAAATTTTGACGAGCGTCTGGCGTATTCATTTTGGGACTGCTTTTTCGACGCTAGGAAGTTATGACGCTGTTCGATGTGCTTATACACTAATGCCTTGAACACAATTACGAACAAAACACTAAACACAAAATCAACTGTCAAATTTACACAGGCTCTTATGGGATTCAAGAAAAAAATTAGTTATCTACGAACATTTGTGTTTAGATAAAGAAACGCATGTCCGTGAGATAGCTCTATTTCTATTTTGACAGCTTTTGTGCACAAGCTCTTCTTCTGCTTCTGTATATATTCAAATTGTTTACACAAGAGAATTGACAGAAATGACAGCTTTTGTTTTTTGTGCGCGAGACCCAATTGTGTGCGTGTTCTAAGCAAAAGATACAGAGACAAATGTGTTTAGTGTTTTGAGCTTCCAATTGTGTTCTAGGCATAACGCTTCGATCGGATCGATTCTATTTTCTCACTGAATAAAGCAGACCTGCAAACTCGATTGCGTGAAGCAATTGGGAGTGAGTGCATCAATGTTGATGGAAATGAGTTCTGTTATGATGTTATGTATATGATGTTAGGGACCTCATCTAAAGTCGAAGAGTAGTTGGTAGAGTCGCAGCCAGCTCCAGCATTCGACACAGAGATAATAGGATTTGTTTTGTTAATGTGTGTTCCAAAGGACTTTATATACATTTATTTACTATTTAAACTATTTAACTATTTTGACTATTTAAAAATGAATATATCAAATATGTGAGAAAATTATTTTATATTTGCAATGCAATTCTTTGTTATATAACATTAAGGAAAAAAATCCTGAAAGTAAAATACCTTTCAAAACATCTTAAACAATCGCCATCTTCTGAATTGGCCAATAACTTAGGATTGGTCAAAATTATAAAAATTAAGCAATAGCCTTAAAATTTTAAAAAAATTTAAAACAAACTGGAATGTTAATAGCAATTCTGAAATTCTTTCAAAGAACCAACTATAACTTACTTCAGTTTTCTAATTTTCCAGAACTTAAGAAAATTCTTTCCTCTGTGAATAAGAAGTAATTCGTTGTATTTGAGAGTTAAATAATAAAACACACGTTTTAAATGTCGATTAAATACAAAGTATATTAAAACATTTCTTTGAAAGTTTGAACAAAATATTTTGCTTCACGCATTGTAATTTCATAGCGGCCAAAACAGAAGTTAAATTGTCCAGAGTTAATGTACATTGAAGATATTTTGACCGTTTGTCTTCCTGAAAAAACAAAATATATAAATGAAAAAGTTCATTAAGTTCGAGTGGTTGTTAAACAGCTTATCTGTAAATAATTGACATCCATTCATTCATTCATTGCACCAAGTTGGTATCTCAAAACAAAGGGATCTACTAAGGTGTATACAATAAAATTGATACATATTCCGGGGTGCGAGTCTGGGGAGTTTCTCAAAAAATTCCAAGAATGGGGTCTGAGTCTGGTGAGTTTCTACACTAAAACGTCATCAATTATCGAGTTTTCACGAACACTACCATACAAAAAACACAACCACCAACATGCGATTTGACAACCAGAGTTGCACTTTTTAGAAGTTTCCTATCTCATTATCTCTGATTCGACATGAATGTTCTTTTGGCAGCAATGGCGCAGTAGTCCTCACGCATGGAGCAGCAGCTGGCACAAAGCACTTCACCACTGCAACATAAACTATCCTCACGCATGGAGCAGCTGGCACAAAACACTTTACTACTAGGACCAACTATCGCACATCGAGGGAATTCTGCTGAATGCAAGCGAGGCAGGATAAAGTGGAGGATGAACTACACAGTCTAGAAGCAAAACTATTGCGGTTGGATGGTCATATGTGAGAGCTACAGAGAGGGTACAGTCGACCAGTTACAGCCATTAGCGCAACGAAATTGAAAGCGCCAACGTTTGATGGTGCTGATCCTTTTAAAATCTTTAAACTACAGTTCGTGCACGAACACATCACGAACCAATCACTGGACTACGACAGACAAAGTGGCAGCTTTGATGGTATCACTGAAAGGCTCCGCCGCTGAAGTTTTACAAACTGTTCCCGAAATTGACGGGGTAATTATGACTCGTTAATAGCAGCAATTGAACGGTGATATGAAAGGAAGCAAATGTTCCAGATGGAGCTAATGAATCATTACCAAATAGCTAACGAGCCGTTATAGAAATATGCAGCGGAGATAGAGCCCTCGCGCATTTGGCCAACGAAAACAACGAAAATGCATCAGGAAGTAATTGAATTACCTAAAATTCAGGCGTTCATGAATGGAATACGAGGTGAGGAGGATACCAAACGCGCAGTTTATTCCATACCAAAGAAGATGTTTGCCGAAACGGTTTCATTTGCTTTGACACAGGAGACTGCAAACCTTTTATGCAAACAAACGCATCATGTTCATCGGGTAGAAGTTGCGCCAAGTGAATCCCTGAAGAAAACCATAACGGTTTCATTTGCTTTGACACAGGAGACTGCAAACCATTTATGCAAACAAACGCATCAATTGTAATGCGTCTGGTAGGGAACGCTAAAGCGTCAGAAAGTGGAGTAACGGTAATGCAAGTGGTGTTTCTGGAGAAAAAGGAATCGTTAAACTAAAACAGACCAGCCCAAAGGGGCGTGGTCTGGTTCCCGCAATTAATTGCCCCACCTTCTCCGTTTCACAAATGCATCGCAAAAACAAATATTTAACCATAAAAGGGGCTATAAATGAACGATCGCTGGTCTTAACCCTGGACACGGGCACAACACATTCCATCATTCGATCAGACTTGGCAGGTGATAATATTGAGCCGTTAATTAGTTGCAAATTACGAACAGCTACAGGGGAGGAAGCTGGTATTACAAGGTCTTACTTTAAATCTGAAGGAAAGAACGCTGACATGCCAGAACATCGAGATACCCCTAAGCATTGGGTATGAACAGCCTCAGATCAGGAATTTAAGTGTAAGTCACCATCAGCAGATTCCACCAAAGTCCGAAGCAAATAGTGGGCATGTGTTGAAGGAGACTGTGGAGCGGATAAGCTGTGGGTAGTGAAGGCATCAGACAGGATTACAAATATATTGGTGGGACGAACCTTGGTACAGACCGGGGAGAATAAGCGGATTCCAATTCGAGTGATGAATGAGCTTAGATCACCGATATCCCTGATAAAGGAGCGATAGTAGAACAGTGCCAAGCTGTGGAAGTTGTAGTAAATTGTGACGATCCTCCCCAGAAATGTAAAAATCAGATCCTCAAGAAGGCACGAAAACTAACATTATCATGGGTGACTGGTTAAATGAGGTATGTGGGCCGGAAGGAGTAAAAGCAAAACGGTTACTAGAAGAATATAGCTTCGTATTTGCCAACGATGACAATAAATTTGGAAGAACTGCCATCGTGCAACATCGTGCACTGGAGATGCGCGACCGGTTCGGCAAGCTCCACGCAGAGTGCCGCTCTCAAAATGAGAAGTGGCGGGATAGATAGTAGACGAAATGCTGAAAGGTCGGTTGAACCATCAACAAACCCATGGGTTGGTTGTGCTAGTTAAAAAGAAATATGGAAGCACCCGGGTTTGCGTTGACTATCGAAAGCTGAAGGATGTCACTAAGAAGGACAGTTGCCAGGTATAGACGACACGTTGGACACATTAGCTGGAGCGGAATGGTTTTCAACGCTGGATTTGAAAAGTGGTTATTGGCAAGTGGAAGTCGAGAAATCCGATGGCGAGAAAACTGCTTTTAGCTTCGGAAATGGGTTGTGGCAATTCTCTGTGATGCCATTTGGATTATGCAACGCTCCAGCGACTTTTGATTGTGCAATGGAACACGTATTAAACGGGCTTCACTGGAAAACCTGCTTGGTGTATCTTGATGACATTATTGTCATGGGCCAGAGTTTTGATGATCACCTCAAAAATTTAGCAGAAGTCTACCGTGGAAGTGCTGGATTACGGTTGAATGCAAAGAAATTCAATTTCTAGAAAACCGAAGTAACTTATTTGGGTCACAAAATTACTACTGGGAAAATTCGCACAGATGAAGAAAAAGTAAAAGCGGTAAGAGATTGCGCGATTGATAGAAAGGTTGCAGAATTATGACTGTGAAATACAGCATCGGAAAGGTGAACAGCATGGAAACGCCGATGCACTATCCCGATGAACGTGTGCATTGGAGTGTAAGCATTGCTCCACGGCTGAAAGATGCGAAGGTATAGTCGAAATTCGGTTAACAAATCTGCAATCTGATGATGAATGGGAATCCAACAAATAAGGAAAAGTCAACTAAACACAGACTTGGTTAAGCTCATGAAAGCGAAATAAACGAATACAAGACCGACCAGGGGAGAAATGTCATCAGAAAGTCCATTGGCCAAGGTGTATTGTGCGCAATGGAATAGCTTCAAACTGATAAACGGAGTACTGCACCATTCTTGGGAGAGTGAAGATGGTAAACACACTGGCGATTTGATTTTCCTACCAAAGTCTAGTATAGTATCCGTATTAGAAGAGTTTCACAACAGTGAAGCGGAGCATCTCGGCAGTACGAAAAATCTGGAAAAGATTTAAGATCTAAGGGTCCAAAAGTTAGAAGCAGAGGCAGATTGCGGCAGTTGAACGCGTTGCAATGGGAGTAGCTGGTCCATTTCCTAGTAGTGACTATTGGAACAAATATGTGTTGGTGATTATTGACTATTTTAGTAAATGGCCAGATGTATACGCTATACCAAATCAGGAGGATAAAACTGTGGACGAAGCTTTTGTACAGAATAGGGTCATCTGGTTTGGAATGCCAATTGAGTTGCATTCAGATCAAGGGAGGAATTTTGAGTCTGCTATATTTCAAGACATGAGCTCACTGCTGGGCATCAAGAAGACTCGAACAACAGCTCTACATCCATAATCGGAGGCATGGTAGAAAGGTTTAACCGCACATTAGAAGAACATACACGGAAAGTAGTGGACAAATGTCAGCGCAATTGAGACAAGCACATTCAAATATTTTTATTGGCTTACAGATTAGCAGTACATGATACTACTGGCCATTCACCTGCGAGAACTATTTTTGGTACAAGCTTAAGACTCCCGTCAGATCTAGAATTTAGGAAAAGCAATATGTTTACTGAAATCGGAGGCGGATATTGGCAAATGCTTCAGTCCGAAATGGATGAAATACATAAACTCGTGAGGCAGCGAACAGAGCTGATGAGCAGTAAAATGAAGGATCGTTATGACCAAGATATGAATTTAGAAGGATTTCAAGTGTTGTTTTAGAATCCATAGCGGAGAAGGGCGTGTCTCCAAAGCTGCAAACATCATGGAAATGGCCATATAAAGTCATTAGGCTACTGAACGATGTTGTGTATCGCATACAAGCCCATACGCAGAGGCGAGACAAAATTAAAGTTGTCCATTTAGAAAGATTAGCTCCATATGGATCAAGGAATCTGGTGTATCCACAAACACAAATCAATATGACTTGTATATTACATAAATGCCAAGAAATTATACTAAAGTAAAATAAACATATATCTGCGGCATGAACTAAAATAAGTTCAATTGGACATTTAAGCATTAGAATAAATTGTAAAATGTATAAGAAGAAGCAAGCATGTTGAGAACCTGACTGCCATCTCGATGTACACCCACGACAGCAGTAAACATACTTCAACAACACACCACACCACGGCAAGGAAATAGCGCCCATCCAACTCAAAGGGGGAAGGGTAGCTGGAACAGCCCATTACACATATTAGCTGGAACAGCTGATCATCTTAGCAACCATCACAAACAAAAATAGAATTGAGTGCCGCAGAAATGCAACACCATTAGAAAATAAAACACGAAGTTGCTTTCAAAGAGTTCTAACAGCAGCAACAACCTGAACTGGTAAACTGACTTACACAATAAATAATAATAAAATCATTACCACTTTTTAGGGAATCTTTGAAATTTGGCAATTTAATGCTAATTCTACACTAGAGCGTATAAAAAATGTTCAGTGTTAAGAAATAAGAAATATTTGACAAAGTTTTTTTTTATTGCCTTTGAATTGCTTCAATTATAAATATTGAAAAAAGTATTTACTCCCTACCTACCATCAGCTCAGAATCAACGGCTTTAGAGCAAGAGCGCGAGCGAGCAAGACAAGGAGCGACCAAGAGCGCGAAAGACTGTGAGCGATCAAGATCGCGAGCGACTACAAACGCGAGCGAGCTAGAGTCGCAAAAAAAATGAGCATTGCTCGCTCCTGCTTTCGAAAACATAGGCGCTTCTAAGCGAGCGGGAGTGCTAAAAATTTTATCTGTGGCTACCGAAATTACAGCATTACGTCAACATATGTTCTGACAAAGTTTTTAAACATTCACACGCACATGAACATTTTTTTAACATGTGCCCCTTCGATTCTTGTTTTTGGAAGGTAAATCGCGCAGCGAATTCAAAGAGCGCTTGGATTTCCCTTCCAAAACAAAAATCGACAACAACTTTATTTTGCCCGCCCTCGTCTGGCTTCGGAGTTATAGCCCTTTAAAGTTGGAAAATTTCCGAACTGTATCTCCGAAACTATAAGAGTTACCTACATGTTGTGGGTATGGTTGGAAAGGTATTAGGTCTTTTATTTATGTATGCCATCTTTTATTTATGGCAATAAGTTATCGAAAAAGTATTACTTATTATTACTTATTTGTTGTTGGAGTCTCCGTGAAAAACTACAACAACAACAAAATCGGAGTTGCGTCAGCGTCCCCGAATATGCCGAAATATCTCATATAGTTAATGAAATACGGACACGAAATGTTTATATTAGAAGGGGATATAACAAGGAAACCAAAAGAGAACTGCAAGAACTACGGGAAATTTTGTTGTTTTTCTAATTAGCATGTAAAACAAAAACAAAATTGGGCATTTCGTACGGATCTGTTTCATACTTGTGATCGCTCTGTTCAGTTTGCGATTTGACAGCCCGTTCTTTGGTCGTTTTCTTGTGCTGATGTTCTCTGGTTGGGAGGAGTAAATTAAAATAATTAAATTATTAATTAAATAGTATTTAAAAAAAGGAAGTATGAATATTTACGTGCTTCTATATTTCTGTACTACTTTCTTGGATTTGTATTTTTGTGAATATTTATGAATAAAAAGGTTATGTAAAACTTGTACTTGCAGTTCCAGTGCTTCAGATTCAAATAAGAGTTTTAGCATCATGTTAGGGATTCAGCGTATTGTGTTCAGCTTTTCGGGACAGGTTTTGCGTCGTAACAGTTACAGTACCACATCGCGTATGGTGGCCATTGAACCCGTCCAGAAAGGCGCTGTGGCAGAGGCAGAGACGGTTGCAGGAGTCACTAAAAAGTCAAAAAGTAGCATTTGGAATTTATCTAAAGGTTTTAATGTAATCTATTTTATTTTGTGCACTGCAGATTCTATTGTAGCGGCTGTTTTTGAATCACTTAAAGATGATTCACGACCCTTCAGAGATATTGAGAATAAAGTGTCTTCAAAATCTAAGTTAAGCAACGATAATAAAAGTCAAAATTTAGATGAATATATTATCAATGCTAAAACGGTAAACGCGCTACTGGCGGTTTCAGAACATGATGTTCCTATATCGCGAAATCATGCTTTGAAAATTGTTTCAATCCTGGCCGAATGGAGCACTATAAACCGCGTAAAGCTGTCGGACTTTGAAAATGATACGCGATTCGTACGAATTTGTCGAATACTCGGACGCACAGCTGGAGTCAACGGGACAGTTACAAAGTCTTTGAATAACAAACAATTGCAACCTACTGGTATATGTACAAATGATCTCAACACTGTGCTTGGCGTTGCCGGTGACGATGAAGCAGCTAAATTAATAGCCAGTATAAGCCTGCCACAAATGGTGAAAGTACTGAGCACGCTCGCGCATCGGAAGCGGCGGAGTACACCACTGCTACGCTCATTGGCCTTTAATATCAGCAGTTCTTCAGAACGTCTGGACCTTAAGCAATGTGCAGATGTGCTGTATGCTATGGCTACGCTGAACTTTAAGGATTCTGTATTGGCAGCTAAAATTTGTGCTGACATACAGATAAGTCTGCAAGACAATTTGGATAAATCATCTGTAGTGGGTTCCATTCTGACAAGCTTAGGAATTTTAAAATACCGTGATTTGGGTTGGTGTTGATAACCTTTAAATTGAAATTTTTGTAGTCAAAATTGTTCAATTTCAGAAATCCTCGAATCGCTTACGAAATGGATTATTATGAACAGTGATATCTGTAGGCCACATGATTTGAGTGCGCTGTTCCTCACATCTGCTATGTTGAATTTTAAAAGTATAAAGGTCGAAGATGTCAATAAACTTGTGCCGTGTATTGTTAGGGAAGATTTTTCGAAACCTGGCGATTGGCTGAATCATGTGCTTGCTCTTGCCATGTTAAACTTGGCCAAGAGCTCACATTTGGAAAGTGTTTTAAGGTAAAATAGGGTCAAATCTAACATAAAGAAGTAATTAAAAACAAATCACCATTGAGAAAAAGACAATATGTATATTACTTCAGCATTTTGTCTACCACAAAATATATTATATATAATAGATACATATATAATATATGTAAAAAGTTTTGCACATCGGCAATCAAAACATTTTGCTGTAGTCGAAGAAACTACAATGTTAGAAACTACATAAGCGATTGTGTAAAAATCACATACATAAACCAGTGATGTCCAAAAGCACACTATCAAATTTTGACTGCGGATTTACCCTCACTGTTTGTTTGTTGCTTGGGTGTAGTCAAAATAAAAGAACGCAGCTAGATTTCGTCAAGCACACTCATGTATACTTATTAAGGTGCTCAAAAACTGAGGCGCTCTTGGACATCACTGATATAAACCAGGTATTCTAATGATCGTAGATAAAGAGAATTTAGATAAAGATAAATTTAAAAAAATTTAAACAGACAAAAATTGTAAAACGTTTTCATAATAATCCCATATTAACAAAATTGTTTTATTGCTTTAACATTGCTTCATATATAATTCAAAAACATGTTTAGTAGAAACTAATAGAAGCCATTGGGTCTATTAAATAACATCTATTCAACGAAATCCCATTTGCTGATTAAAATATGTTTCAGAGAAAAAAATAAATTAGAGGTCAAAACAATTAACATCTTAGTCAAAATTAAATTACACTAATAGGAAAACGTCTTTCCTAGTTTTTCCTTAGTATGCAAAATTTACGCCATTTGCATTTGTACGTCAATATACCAAATATTTTCATATACGTTTATTTTGCCAACAGCGAAGAATTTATTAGTCAAGTGGAAGCAGGTAAAAGTACTTTATCACCATCGTCAAAAATGAAATTCATAAACCTAAATAGTTTTGCACAAGTTTTGGCAACAAATTACAAGGGCACATTTCTACCAACTGATCATTTTATCTATGATGTGCCAATAGCACATGCAAAATCTAAACAAATTCTATGTAATGGCATGATCGCCGCTTTAAAGAGTCTTTTACCAACGAGCAATCACATGAAGACTCTGGTCGACAGCAAGATGGGTTTTCTTATTGGTACGTCCTACAATTTATTTTATTCCGAACAAAAAAATTAATTTTTATTAATAATTTTTAGATGCGCTGTGCCTGTTTGATGGTAATTGCAAATCAGTACCTTTGGATAAGGAACACTCAAATGTTACAAAGTATGTTAAACTTACGCCCTTGTTTTGTCTTTCGATATTTATTTCCGGTCTTTTTCCTTTGGCCTCTTTTTTAGAGTTGCATTAATGGTTGTAGACTACCATGATATCTGCCATGGTACTCATCGTACTGTGAATGGCTTAACAAACCTTTATTTCGATTTACTTGAGAAGAGTGGCTACAAAGTGTTGCCTATTCCCTACAATGAGTTCAACACCAGTGACAAGCTTCTAAAGCGAGTTCAGTATTTGGAGAGGAGTTTCAAGGCTATTATTCGCAACAAATAAATTTTAAAGTTTGCTTCAACTTATTGAATGACCAAATCATAAAAAAAATCATGTAAAAAGTCGATTAAAAAGTACAAATATTGGATTTTGTTTGTTTTAATCAGTTTTTTCATTAAATGTCAATAAATTCAAACGAAATTTCGACCAATTACAATTCCCATTCCCATATTAAATATTAATCTCCTTGTTATAAAATATTTTGATATACATAAAATATAAAATTCAAATTGACTGCTCGTCTATGAATAGCAGCATCACCAACAAACATATTCGTAAAGAGATTGCATGAAACATTTGTTACCGACAACAATCGTGATTTCAAGTTGCAAGATTAGGGCAGATGCTAATGAGCGCAGGCCGTAGCGCTGTAAACAAACACCATCGCTGTAAAGGAGAAAACCCAACATGAAAACGAAGTTTTTTGCATTGTGCAAAATTATATATTTTGCTTGACTTTACTTGCTTACATTGATTTTTTCATTTTGATGCTTAGGTTTTTGTGCTTAACCAAATTTTTGCGAATGCTTGAAACTTTGATGAAAAACAATCCATATATTATGAATTTTCTAATAGATTCGAACAAAGCAGTCTATATATTGGGATTCAAATGGTTTTCTTAGTCTGAAAATTAATTTATTTAAACCAAATATGCTCCATTATTATATACCATGTTTCATTTTTCCGGTGAAGCCATGATGCCATCGGGGAAGAACTTCTGTGGTTTCTGCAGCTTAATTCCTGTCAGAGTTCAACAGAGTTCGGAACAAGTGGTAGTCTGAGGGTGTTATGTCTAGACTATATAGTGAATGCATCAAAACTTCCCAATTAAACTCTCGCAATTTTTGATGGGTAATTAAAAAAGTGTGTGAATGAGCGTTGTCATGGTGGAAGACAGCATGTTTCCTATTAGTCAATTCCGGCCGTTGTCTATCAATTGCCTGGCGTAATCTCTTCAGTTGTTCACAATAGAATTGGACAATTCCCTTCCAGACCCACCATACAGACAGCATCACCTTTTTCAGCGTCAATCCTGGATTTGCGAAGGATTGTGACCGCTCTTCATCAATCGCCCACGATTTTTTAAGCTTCCGATTGTCATACTTGACCCATTTCTCATCACCGGTTATGACACTTCAAAAAGGCTTGATTTCATTGTGTTTCAGCAGCGCATCGCAGATGTTAATACCGCCTATCATGTTTTTCTCGTTCAACTCATAAACAACCTATATATCCAGCTTCTTTTGGTAGCCAGAAATAAAATTTTTGTAACTGCTTACCACTTTGATGAAAAACGTGCCATGTATTTGTAACTTTCTAATAGTTCTAACAAACAAATCAATAAATAATCAAAATAGTTACTAAAGTTTAAATTGTTCTTTATTTTTGTATATTAGGGTGTGTGCCAGTTGGTTACTTTGGATATAGAAAATTTTGACATAAGAAACTAAAATTTTGACTTGAGTGAGGTGAATTCAAACGTCACAATTTTAAGTAGCCCTGAGGGCTAGGTAAATTTTTGACAATTGTTGAATATTCTCTTCGGCCCATATTGTATTGCAAACAGTTGTTGATCGAACAGTCATATTGTTTTTTTTTCTATATCACAGTTCTGTCAACTCACAGTTCTCCGTGCGAGAATGAAAAGGGGTGTGGGGCACATTGGCACAGCAAATACTCTGTTTGTGCCATGTTACATTGCAATTTTTTTACTTTTACCCAAAATTACTTTTTCTGATAAAATTGGATCTTTTTTACTCCAAAATGTGCTTACTTTTTTATTACGCCACACAAGAACACCGTTTTGATTGAAATTTGGAGCCGTCGGCGGCAAATTTTTTGATTGCGGGTTCCGTAGTTCATCGGCTCTCTTTCTCTCACGGATGAACTCGGCGTTGACAGTTTTGTACAGAAAACAAAAGCAAAGAACAAACTGAAACAATCAAAAAATTGCAATGTAACATTGCAATAACATGACACAAACAATCAAAAAATTGCAATGTATGTATGCAGTCGAAGCGCCGAGCATCCAGCACGACGGTGTAATATAAAAAGGGCCACCTCAACTGAGAGTTGTTTTGTGGCTCTTCAAACGAGCGCAGCATTAACTGCATAAAGAATTTAATAGATTATAGTAAGTATTGTATGAATCAAGATATTCAGATAACGAGCATGCACTTGGCATTATTTGATAGGATCAGATCCTTTTTCTTTTTTTTTTTTTTTTTAAATATAAATTTATTCTTTTGTGTTTAGTCGAATGTTTTTCTTTTTTTTTTCTGTTTTTACATTTCTTTTTCTTTTCTTAATTCTTCTTTTTTTTTTTTTTTTTAAAAACGTTATAAAATAGTGTGGTGCTTAAAATTCTAGTGTACAATAGAATTTGATTTTAAAATATCACAGATAGTATTACAAAGAAAGTACTTATAAATATTATAGAAGGTGTGAAATATCACAGATAGTGTTACAAAGAGTACTTATGGATATTGTAGAAGATGTGGAAATGGAGGTTCTCGACTAAACCTTTATTAGACAATAATGTTCGCGCTTAAGCAAAATCTATGTAGTAGTGTATAGATTTTTATGTCTTTTAGCCTAAGCAAATGTAGGATGTTGTGGGTGCCCACATTGTGGCGTCCAAGATTAGCAATCAAAGAAGATCTGTGCGATGAGTTGATGTCCGGACAATGGAAAAACAAGTGATCCATAGACTGGACGTGGCCGCAGGTACAGAGGTTGCTGCCTACTATATTAATTTTAAAGAGGTGTTCACGGCATCTGGTGTGGTTGAAAAGTAGTAGTAGTAGTAGTTGATGAACACAATTAGGGGCCGAGCAAGGTTCAGGTGTTCGAACCAGGGGGGCGTGTTGATTGTGGGGTGCAGAGAAAACAGGTGTCTACCGTGTTCAGAGTCGTTCCATTTTCTCTGCCAGAGCATGGCCTGTCGGGACTTGTCGAGTGGTTTTAAATCAAAGGCATAGATTTTCTACGACAGGGGATCTGGTTGGTGGCAATGGTTTGAGGCGACTAGATCAGCATACTCATTACCCTCAATGCCCATGTGGCTGGGAACCCAGAGAAATCGAATAGAGAACCCCAGGGATTGAAGTTCTGAATTCAGGGTTTTAATAGTAAAGATGTGAGGATGAGTGTGAGTTTTGGGGTAGGAAATGAGCGATGAGAGGACAGATTTGGTTGAAGTTTTGTAAATTTTAGGGCTTCAATGATGGCCAGTGATTCAGCAGAGAAGATAGAGGCAAGAGGATGAAGAGGGAAATAGGCCTCGATATCAACTTTGGGGAACCAAAAGGCACAACCCACTCTGGAACTAGTTTTCGAACCATCAATAAAAATTCGGTTGTATGAGCGCCAGCGGTTGTTTACAAGTGAGTTGTATTTAAACTGAACCTTTGATGGGCTGCATGTAGACTTATCGCAGTCCAGAAATGATACAGCAGGTTTATAGAAAGAGATGTTGAAAGGAGATGAGAATGTAGGATGTTGTTCTAAGGTAAAAAAGTTGTAGCTATCTAGTTTAAGTTTTAGCTTGATTACGAATGGATGAGGGACGGATTGCACTCTGCCCAGCTCGACAATGTTAGCTAGAGCAGGATGGTCTCGGCGTTGCAGTATTTTGTTGATGGAATGATCAGAGAGCATGTTGAGGCGCTCCGGAATTGGCATGACGTTAGCTAGTTGTTCCAAGGCAAGAGTGTGGGTTGAGATTAAGGCGCCGAGAGATATGCGTAAGGCCTTCCATTGTACTCTTTGTAGTTTTAGGAGGTCGCTTGCAGAAGCGTTGAGGAGCAAGGGAGCTAAGTAATCAATTTTGGGTCTGACTGTACCTTTATAAAGTGTGATGAGACACGTGGGATCAGAGCCCCAATATACGCCGCAGAGAGAGCGAATAATGTTGATGAATCGCAAGCATCTATTGACAATATAGTCAATGTGTGGGCGGGTGCGCAGATGTTTATGAAAGATAAAACCCAAGGAATTGAATGTGTCAACGCATTCGACTGCGTGGGTATTGATAAAGATCGGGTGAGCAACCAATTTAGTTCGAGGTCGCGAGAAAATCATTGATTTGGTTTTATTGATGGAAATATTAAGATCAAGATCCCGCAGAGACGAGTTGAAGTAATTTACAGCGGCCTGAGCTTTGTTTGCGGCCAAGGAAGGGTCTGAGTCAGAGCAATATAGGACGATGTCGTCGGCGTACGCTAAGGCTTTTACATCAGGGTTCAGGTGGGAGAAAATACTGTTGATATATAGATTAAAACAGAGCGGGCTCAATATAGAGCCCTGTGGTACTCCAGTAAATGAATGCCTGTTGATGTAGTCATTATTGAATTTGATGTACAGGTCTTTAGATTGAAAAAGGCAGAAAATTAATCTGCTGAAACTGGTAGGTATCCCCAATGATTCAAGCCTCGACATCAAGAGATGTATATTGACATTGTCAAATGCACCTTTGATGTCTATGAAGACGGCAATGGTGTACTGTTTTTTGTGGAAGCCTAATAGAATTGAAGACCAGAGGGCAATGATATTGTCAGCTGTGGACCTGGATCTGCGAAAGCCGGCCTGAGGACCCTGCATCATACGATTCGACTCTACAAACCACTCGAGTCTAAAAGTGAGGATTCTCTCAAAGATTTTTCTGAGACAGGAGGCCATGGCTACTGATCTATAGGAGGAGGCGGAACTGGCATATCCTGTCTTCTTCTTAATGGGGGAAATAATATACTTAAACCAGGAGGATGGTAGGCGACCAGAGGAGAGAATTTCATTAAATAGCTGAAGCAGTTTGTATCTGTTTCCGTTGTTAAAAAGTTTTATGTGGACATTTCTAACGCTGTCCAAACCAGGAGCAGTGTCCTTGGAGCAGTATATAGCTCGGTCGAGCTCAACGAAGGAGATCTGCATCAAAAGGGGAGTATTGCCAACTAAGGGAAGAGGGTGGATAGTTTTGTGTGGCCCAAGTGGTCCCGCAAGGTCGTCACATAGGGGTAGAATACATTCATGTAGACCAGAGAGGCAGTCAGAAAAATTACCTTTGAAGCATTTGATGGTTTTCCAGAGTTCAGCAATCGTTATTTTGGAGTCAATCACAAAAGTTTTTCCAGCCTGAGCGCTTTTCTCTTTTGATGGTGCGCTTGTAATTTCTCCTACTCTCAGTGAGATGAGCAAAGTTAGCTCTGGATGGGTTAGACTTATACTTGGTCAAGGCTAAGCGTAGCTGAGCGCTCGCAAGGTTGCAAGTTGTATTCCACCAGGGATTAGGGAGGCGAATGCTGCTTTTCAGCTTACTCTTAAATGCGTCGAAAAGGCTTTTTGAGAGAAAGTCGATTTTGTTAGGGGAATCAATGAAGTCTCCAGATGCAAAAATATCAGATAGCTTTCGATTTAGGATGGACTTGTCTAGGACCTTGGGAATGGCATAGCGCGGAGCGCTGCGAGGGGCAGATAAAGATAGATTTATTTCAATGATACAGTGAGTGCTTCCAAGCGTATTGTTGGTAGTCTGCCAGTTGGTATTCAGGCTAAGGTTGGGAGTGGTAACAGAGAGATCAACAGAAGATTGAAAGGGACCAAAGTAGGTAGAGGAACCGTCGTTAAGGATAACGAGATTGTGATCGTCGATGAAGTCAGCAATTCTGCGGCCGCGAGCATCGGTATTGTTACCGCCCCATAAAGAGTGATGCGCGTTGAAATCGCCACAGATGACAAGAGATATGCGAGGGAAGGAGGAGAGGATGAGTGACAATTGTGAGGTCGAAAAGGTTGTGTTGGGTGGGATATAGAAGGAAAGGATAGAGATAGGGCCTGAAATATGATCCACTTCACAGCCGCACACTTCAATATGGCTGTAAGGAGAGCGAATGTTGAGATTGCGGACTTGAATGCTATTATTAACGGCAATGGCAACGCCACCACCAGAATTGCTTGAGGAGGCTCTATCGGCGCGTATGATGTTGTAATTTTTTATGGTAAAGGGTTCGGACGGTTTGAGGAAAGTTTCAGATAAGCAGGCGATGGAGATATTAGAAGAATAAAGATATTGAGAAAACTGTGCTGTTTTGTTGCGAATACTGGTACAATTAAATTGACAGATTTTCATTCGGGGCGGTAAGGGATTTGATAATGGAGGTAAACAAAGGTTTTATTATATTATCTTTAGCCGCCTTCTGCAGATTTGATTTTTCAATGGATGAGAACAGAGTAGTAAGAAACGGTGAAATTATTTTAACGGTGTCAGAGTTAGAAGATTCAATTTGTTTTTTACAGATATCTTGTATTGTGTTACAAGTGTCCTTCTCAATTGGAATAAAGTTGTGTGCACTAGAACAGGGTGATAAGACAGAGCTAACTGGGTCTTGAACGCGAGGGCGTTTGGCAGGGATTATTTTATAGGTCTGAGGGTTCGAAACTTTAGGATTAGATGCTTTAGAAATGGACAAAGGTGGAAAATCTATTGGTTTTAAAACGTAATTAAAATTAGAAAGAGGGTTATTGGCAGCTGGGTCTGCAAATGTGACTATTTTGGGTTTGGAGTTGTTCGCCTTATCTATTTTAGCTTTATTCTGTTTTTGAAACATTGGGCACAAAGCGGAAGAGGCCGTGTGCTCACCACCACAGTTAACGCATTTAGACCTGGCGTCACACTCAAGACTGTCATGCGAACATCCACAGTTCGGGCAGAGCCTGTTGGGCCTAGAGCAGACCCTGGTGGAGTGGCCGTAACGCCAACACCTACCACACTGCAGCACCCTTTCCCTGAAGGGTGTTACAGGGTAGCATACACCGTCAATGCAAACGTGCGAGGGAAGAGTGTTTCCCGAAAATGATATTAAGGTAGAATCGATGTTCGCGATTTTGTCGGGTATGTGAGGATCCTTTTTTGAGAATCTTCTGACTTCGTTAATGAGGCACGAAGCAGTCAGAGGTCCATATTGGACCAAGTTCTTAGGATAGGCATGTTCAAAATTTTCTTTTTCAGCGTAATCAACCGGAATTGGGACGACGCCCTTCACCTCGCAGTCCTCAGACAAAATGAAAACGTTGTAGTCTCTATTAAGGTGCTCGTCTGCCGCCATTTTGTTAACTGCGGCCACGTCCATACTAGTAATCTTTAGTTTTCTTTTGGAGATGTAGATCATTTCTACATTTTTGTAATTTTGATAAATAGTCTTACCAATTTTCACCAGATTGAGATTGTCAGACCTCTTATGTGGCGTAATGTATATACAGAAGTCAATTCGGCTCCCACCAGTTACATAAAAGCAGGCTCGTGGAATCCTAATTTCCTCGCCGTCGGTAATGGCGGCAAGCACGCGGCCGGGCGGCCAAACCATCGCACAGAAAATCGATGAGAAACCACAATATGAATCCAAAAACTTACTTGCGAATAAAGTATATGAACGTAGGCAAAAATCGTATGCTTTGTAATAAAATGTGGGCAGTGAGATTACTTTCAATTTTATGCAAAATTTAATAGAATTTAAGAGCTGAAGTCAGAAAACGATCTAAGCACGTCAAAGGTTTAGTCGAGAATCAAAAAAAAAAAAAAAAAAAAAAATTGCAATGTAACATGGCACCAGGCGATGCGTGCAAACTACAAACAGAACAGAGTTGTTGTGTGGTGTAATAAAAGAGTAATCATGATTTGGAGTGAAAAAGCTGCACTTAGCTGAAAAAAAAATTGCAATGTAACATGGCACCAGGCGATGCGTGCAAACTACAAACAGAACAGAGTTGTTGTGTGGTGTAATAAAAGAGTAATCATGATTTGGAGTGAAAAAGCTGCACTTAGCTGGAGGATTGCTTGAAAATAATTGCACAAAGCAACTCTACGTATGTATATATACTACGGAAAGTGTTTGACTGCTGTGTTTGCAATGTAATGCTACGTTTACACCGACCCTAAATGCGCATTTGAGCTCTATTTCCCAAATGCGAGCGAAATTTTAAAAATTTTCATACGATTTGACAAATCAAATTTAATAAATTTGATCGCATTTGAAAGAAATGCGAATGAAATGCGAAGAAAAATAATATTTTGAATCAGTATGTGGTAGGGAAAAAATAAAATCCCAAAACAAAACAGTGGAAATGGAAGGGAAATAATGTCAATCAGCTGTCAAAACACAATTGTAAAAAAGTCAGGCAAACAAAAAATATAAATTTGGTCTGATCAATGTCAAACCAAATGCAAACAAGGCGGTGTATACACTTTTCAAATGCGTGACTACAAATGCGCATTTGGGGTCGGTGTAAACATAGCATAACATAGCAAGCAAACAGATTTGACGGGAGAGTAAAATAGTTCATTTCTTTGGACTGTTTGATCGAACAACTGTTTGCAATGTAATATGGGCCTTCAACGTCGAACATAAATGAATCAAACATAAAATGAAAAAATCATTGTAAAGCGTTGAACACAATGCGCTGGCTATACTCAGTATCTTTTGAAACGGTTTCACTCAGTCCACTTGAGAGGGAGATGGGGAAGAAAGATAAAAGTCTACACGTTGGTATCGAGTGTAAAGAATTTTTGAAACGGAAATATACCCCGCTTCTCTCAGTTTGGATGATTACACATTTTAGTTTATTAATGGGGGAAGAGACATATTTCCACCAAAAATATACGTTTTTCGGCAAAATCTTACTGTACATAAATGAAAGGTATTTAAGTTACCTTTCTAACGGTATACATCTATACTGGATATCTTCTATAGTTAAGGAGATATAAGGAAAATAAATTCAAGTTTCAAAAGGCTATAACTCAGAAATCAGAGGGGGCCAGAAGATTAATTTGTTGTTGTTGGGGTCTGCTCGACATATTACAACAACAACAGAATAGGCCTTACCGGGCGTATCCCGATCTGCTTCCTTTTTATTGGAATTATCGTTTATTTTATTAATTTCTTGTAAAAAAATCATTTTTCGAGTACCACTCAGCAACGATAATATATAAACCACCCTAAATCGTTCCTAACTTTGGTTGCTATAATCCAGGGTTTATAAAATAGACCTTTTTATTAACCTTGGCTGTAATCTGTATTAAAAACAAATCTGTATAAAATCTGGCTAAGGGTACGCGCACACTACAGACTTTTTGTCGGTCGATAGTTTAATCAGATTGGTCTGTTTGCGCGCACACTATGCGTACTAAACTGTCGGGTTGGTGTTGAGTGCGCACACTACCTGATAGTGGAAGAATCCACAAAAAAAACAACCCATTCGAAAAACATGAATCCAAAATTTCATATCTTCCAATTCTTTAGAATTCATAAAATTCGCTGATAACAAAAGAAGAATAAACAAAAACACATGACAATTCCGCGTAAGCTCGCTATCAGCAACCAGTCGGCCACGAAAAAAATCTGCATGTGTGCGCACTCTAATTGACTGCCATGCACATTAAGCTTCGGCCGACAGTTTGATTGCAGAAAAGTTTGAACGCAAAACCGATGCCCATTCAACTTTTTTTTCAGCTCATATCGAGTCGGTGTAGTGTGCGCTCTTCCATATAACTCGTTGCTGATTAAGAAGGTAAACAAACTATCGGCCTACAAAAAGTCTGTAGTGTGCGCATACCCTAACTGTCAGTTGTATGGCAAAGATCTGTATATCAGAGATAATTCTCTGTTTTATAGATCATTAAAAAACACGACTTCTGGTATAGATTTTTAACGTTTACGTGTAAATAAGTGATTGAAAAGCGTGAAAATTATGAAAGTTTATATTTTTTGTTCTCTTTTGTTGCTTACGGTTATTGTCGATGCTCATAAAAATGTATTGTTGCTATTGGCTGACGATGGTGGTTTCGAAATGGGCGCCTATTTGAATAAATATTGTCAAACACCAAATCTGGATGCACTTGCAAAGCGCGGTTTGATTTTCAACAATGCATTTACATCAGTTAGTAGTTGTTCGCCTAGTCGCGCACAGTTATTGACAGGTCTTGCGAATCATGCGAATGGAATGTATGGCCTACACCAGGGCGTTCATAACTTCAATGTTTTACCGTCGGTTAATGGTCTGCCTAATGTATTACGCACAATGTCACGTGGACACATTATAAGTGGTATAATTGGCAAAAAGCATGTTGGACGTGAGGCCAACTTTCGTTTTGACTATGAACAGACCGAAGAGCAGCACTCTATTAATGAAATAGCCCGCAACATCACCAATATAAAGCTTTTTACCCGTGAGTTTTTAGCTATGGCCAAACGAGAGAATCGACCATTTTTTCTTTTGGTTGCTTTTCATGATCCGCATCGTTGTGGTCATATAACACCGCAATACGGTGAATTCTGTGAACGTTGGGGTTCCGGTGAGCAGGGCATGGGCTCAATTCCGGACTGGAAACCTATTTACTACGATTGGCGCAACCTGCAGGTACCGCCATATTTACCAAACACAGATGTAGTAAAGCAAGAGTTAGCAGCGCAATTTACGACAATTTCGAGGCTGGATCAGGGAGTGGGATTGGTGCTACAGGAGCTCGAGTCGCAAGGTTTCCAGCAGGAAACGCTTGTCATATACACCTCAGACAATGGACCGCCATTTCCTGGTGGACGCACCAATATGTATGATCGTGGTATACACGAGCCGTTCATCATGGCTTCTCCAGAGCCGAATACTCGACATGGAACTACTGCTGCCATGACAAGTCTACTTGATGTCTATCCCACCATTTTGGATGCCTTCAACTTTTATGACCACAACAATGCTTCTCTATCAACAAAAAGTCTGTTACCATTGCTGCTGGCTGAGCCGAAACCTAATGAACAGGATCATGTTTTCGGTAGTCAAAACTTCCATGAGATCACAATGAATTACCCGATGCGGATGATACGCACCCGTCGTTTCAAACTTATACATAATCTTAACTTCTGGTCGTTCTTCCCAATTGATCAGGATCTTTACACCTCGCCAACATTTCAACAAATATTAAATGCAAGCTTATCCAGGGAGCCACTCCCATGGTACAAGTCGCTGCTCAGTTATTACCGACGTCCCGAATGGGAATTATACGATTTGAAATTTGATCCCATGGAACAATGGAATCTAATTGATAAGGTGAAATACAAAACCAAGGTCAAAGATTTGCGTAAACTTCTCTATAAATGGCAGGAGGAGACAGATGATTCTTGGCGCTGTTCCCCACACGGTGTTCTACAGTCACAGGGAGTATTCAAAGAACAACCACTTTGTATGACTTTGGGTCATGAATCTTTGTAGCAACGATCATTTTTCAGAATAATTACTGTTTTAATCAGAAAAAAATCAATGTTTTCGCCTTCGTCTAAATTTGTAAAATTGTTCTACAGTACAGTGCAGACGGATTAGCCCCTGTAACACAGCTAACTGTGGTACCTAAATAAGTGCGTCGTGCGTTGCGTTTCTGTCAAAATGAAATTGGAACACGCAGTCTTATGGAAGTGGCTGAAATAAGAAATGCACTGTCGGAGACCCCTTCGAATTTCCAATTTTGGCATGCGTTACGAAGTGATGTTAAGTTGGCGGCAGATGTTAAAAAAATGTTCATGTGCGTGTGAATGTGTAAAAACTTTTAATCAGAACATATGGAGACGCAACGCTGTCATTTCGGTATAGCGCAACGTCGTTTCTAAGGCGCAGTGATAAACGCAACGCAAGACGCAGTCATTTATGTACCACAGTAAGACTTAAACACAATCAGGGACGCAAGATGCAGATTCAAGTTAGCCAAGAAATGGCTCGGATTTAAACCAAATAGCAAAGAAGCAATTTCGGGAAGCAGAAGTATGAAATATCAAAAATTTCACAGAGAACAATATATTCATTCTATCCAAAATTCTCAAAGTTGATTTATTTTAATCTGTATTAAAATATATTTAAATAATATATTATACAGAATAATAATAAAAAAAGCAACAAAAATACGCACATAATTTTACAGCAGCTGATATAGAAACAAGAATGAAATGTAAACAAACACACACAACGAAGAAGATAAAGAACGCTTTTTTATCCGTCGAAATTAGAATTACCTCGGATGCGAAGCAAAATGGAAAGCATACTTTTTTCTCGATCTCCATAAGAGCCCGTGTAATTTTGACAGTTAAAACATGAATCTGCGTCTTGCGTCCCTGATTGTGTTTAGGGCAATACTTATTATCCCTGTGAATTAATTTGCAACGCTTGAAACAATCTAATCAATCAGAAATCTCGGTTTATTAATGAATCACATTTTTATAATATTTTTTTTTTAATAAAAAAGTTATTTTTCTTAAAATATATAAAGGTAATACTTTAATTGGCATAAATGCAGAATAGCTGCCAAGCTCAGATTTTGTTAATTCTTTGTAGCGTTAGATGGGATCATCTGGAACTTGGGGAACTGAAGTGGTTGGTTTTTTTTGGGCTGGTCTGCCATCTTGGATTTATGACCGTTTGGAGGTCAAATAAATTATAATAAAAGTCACTTAACTCCTAAACAAAGGATATTCTAATTACTTCTTCACAGCTTTCAAACTTTTCTTCTCCTTTAACAGCCTTATAATAAATAGTTTGAAAACGAAACGAGCCAAACTAGTATTATAGAAGCTTTTCGTTCGTGTTGCAGACTTTCGTGGTATTGCAGAGAGAAAATGTTGCCATGTGTACAATATTTGAAGCATTTTTATAAGTAATTTCTAGAAACGCAAAGACACAGCTCCGATTTTTGGAACAAATCTACTTTAGCCCATTAGTCCTGATTTTTTTCCAGAAATTCCTGAGAAAAACCGAATGGTGAAAAAAAATGGCTCCGGTGGTGGATTCAATTCTTGTAATTTAACTTTTCATGGCGGTAGTCATTGGTCCAATTGAAACCTTGCCATAAGAAACGTAATCAAAGTCATAATCATCATAATTGAATGCAGCACGCTCCAAAGTACGTCGTACATACGGACGTGGAGCTGGATTTCGCAGAGCCCTACCACGTACCATGGCATTTCGAGCAGCCAAAGTATTATTTGCACGCTGTTCGTCACTTTGAGATGCTCTACATGCCACGACATTTCTAGTGATTGACGCCCCAAATTCCTGCGCGTACTTACCATTTTGTATTAAAAAATTTGGCTACACCAATTAAATATGAAGTAATTGAAATTTTATTTATTCGCGAAATTAAAAAATTGAGACACATTGTTAGTTCAATAATGCAATTATTAAGAATATAAATAGATCAGCTGATCATGAAATGTCAGTCATAGCATGCACTCAAATGCTAGCGACCTTGGAGAAAAAGTCCGTTACAGTATTACATGTATATATTAGCTGTTTGATTTAATTTTTGAAATATCCGTTAAGTTAACATATAAGAAAGCTCATTGCTGTGCATAATAAACCGTTTATACATAAAAGCCTTGGTATTGACGTCACCTTTCATATGAACTTTGCAGAAACAAAATCGGTTCACGCATTCCAGAGAACATCAATTACTAACAATGCAACTTATTTTTATATATATAGATTCGTTTATACTGTTTTTATTTTTGTAAGAAATAAATGTTTGGTTTTATTTTTATTAAAAAAAAATAATTATTGAATTTAATACCTAACCAATTTTCCGTCCATCTTCCCCTAACCCCATTATTTATATGTTAAGATAGATTCGTTTAGCACTGTTTCGCTTTACGCTCTACTTTGATGAAACGTATCCCCCGCGTTAAGCGGGGTCTTACTGTACATATATATACAAAACTACTTTGTGTATCCTAGCGTTATGGGTATCAAAAGAATGGAAATTTCAGTTCCTTCTGAACTGTGTATAAGTAAAATGTGTAATTAATAATTGGTCCCTATAAGTAACAAATGCAGGTTATGTAAAAAAAGATTGCGTCAGAGAGCAAAATTTATTATTATTACTTTTATGCAGTAATTAATTACTACACAAATAGACAGTACTGGCAACTAAGGCCATCGGCTGATAAGGGATAGGTAGAGAGAGAGAGAAAGATAACAAAGACAGTTTATACATCCATGCGCATGGGATTCGAACCACCGTCCTCAAGGTTGAAAGGCAAGTGTGTTAGCTTCCACGCCATCGAGGACTGCAGCAAAATTTTTCCATAAGGTTTGTACAGTAAATTATTTTTTTACTATGAGTGTACGCAGATTGAAAGCGTCAGCATCAAACAAATAATTTACTGTACAATGCCTTAAGCACACAGAAAATCGCACGACGAATTTTACGGTGCGAACTGTCAGAAATCTTCTGCCGCAGCTTGTGAAAGTCAATGTAAACACACAAGAATAAGAAGAACAAGAGCGACGGCTGCGAACAAATCGCATCCAGATCGATCGCAGATGCGATTTATTCGCAGTCGTAAGCAGAGGCAGCGACGCAATTTTATTTTTTTCTCGTTTCCCATAAGAAGCCGTATAATTTTGACAGTTCGAACCGTAAAATTCGTCGTGCGATCTATGTGTTCAAGGCATTATGGAAGAATTTCTCTCTTTGACGATCGGAGTCATAATGCTTCGATCGGCTCGATTCTATTATCTCACCGACGTCGAGCTTACGCTTTTTTTTCAGAAATGTGTTGCCTACTCTTCGTAAAAAATATTTCGAAAATAATGAATTGGGTCCAAATTCTTCAAAAAATCTAAACAAAAAGCAGATGTATGATATGCAAAGAAAGGAGAACCACAATTCCGAACAAAAAGACACAACAATTTTGCTGAAAAAAGTACGAATAGCAAAAACGCAGAAACGGCGGACATTATGTAAACAATTTTTGTCGAGCGTCTAGCGAATTCATTTTGAGCCTTTTTCTTTGACCCCTAGGAAGTTATGAAGCTGACGCTTCGATCTTACGTTGTGCGATGTGCTTATACACTTCATCTGACATGGTCCAATGAAAACGGGAAAGTTGTTCGAAGCTGGACGTGAGTAATCAAACAGAATGAATTTCACAACGAATCTTAACTTTTCGATAACTCAACGTGAGTATTTTTTAATATTGGCATAATTTTTGCGATTTCATTCCATAAGAATTAAATTCATATGCAATTAAAATATTCTAACAAATATTGTTGGAGTTGGGTTGTTGAGTTTGAAATAATGTAAAAAAACGAGTGCTTCTCTAATTTTTAAACAAATAAAAAACTTTTAAGTAGATATTTTCCAAACTGTATCCACGCGGAGTTAGAACTCACTACGTTATAAAATAAAGAATTTTTGTCTACGTCAATAGAGAAAATTCATTTCAAAAACCAATAATCAACCCAAGATTTACGTGAGTTACAAAAACAACATCTTTATATAAGATAAATATTCATTGGTAAAGTAAAGAAGTATTATCTAACTTCTATGGCTTAAATATACGACTTCACGGAATCGCCAATCCTGTTTATGTTGCTTGATTTTAAAAATTCGTTTTCTCCTAAGATCCCAAACTGAAGCCGATTAAAAAAAGATGCGTCGAAAGTTAAGAACTCTACTTCCTTGGTATTGTCATAATTTTGTGGGTTAATAATGCATTACACTTAGAAAAAAAATATTACTAAAAATCTAAAACTTCATTTTGTTACAAAATTAATGAAGAGAGATGTTTTCTTCAGGCTCTTAGGAGAAAACGAATTTTTAAAATCACAATCGCGTAAGTATGTAAGCAGATTTTAAGTTTTACTACTGTGAATTGAAAATCCATAGTCTAATTTTCGCATTAATTTTATTTATAATAGATATATTGTATATATTTACATACAATATCTTATGTATCTATGTATTGGGTGTATAACTTAAAAACCGGAAGTTTTTTAGGAAATTTAAGCGTTTATTAAAGAAGATCTTGTAGATCAAAATATTGTCCATCGGAAGTTACAACATTTTCCTATGTTTCTGGCTGTCTTTGGGATGCCATCCAAAAAACCGGCCATCTTTTGAGTCAAAGAACGTATCGAGCCAATTTTTGATGCCTTGGACTGAAGTAACCGTACAGCTCTCCAGTAATGGTTTCCCCCGGTTTTAGAAGCTCAATACACAACTCCTTCGTGGTTCCACCAAATACAGAGCATTACCTGGGCAGCCTGAATATTCTTCTTTGGTGTCGACTTGGTGGGTTGGACGGGCTTCACATACGATTTGTTGCTGCTTGAGTCACGCCCAATGATTCCACAAGCTCTTCTTGTGTTCGACACGAGTCTTGACTGAGTAACACCTCCAATTCTTCATTTTCAAACTTTTTCGGCTGCCCGCATTTTGTCTTTGGCATGTTCGTCATACAACTCCACGAGCAAACCATGACTTTCGGCTGCATTTTTCTTTGCGAAAAAGTGACTCAGCAAAACTTCCCGCAAATGCTGTTATTCGCAGATTTTCAAAATGTTCCATAACTGAAGAAAATTATGATGCGCACAAGCAAATCAAACTCTGTTGACTGACTTTGATAGGTTATAAATAGAGCTTCAAAATGGCGTTTATGTCAATTATTTGCTACAGCGCATGCACAGGTGTTGCCATCTAGGGTTAAATTCCGGTTTTTAAGTTATACACCCAATATGTCTAACGCCGGCTACGCAGTAAAATAATATTTTCAGACCAATTTTTTGGTTTGATCGGCCTCAGGCCTACTTTCCTAAATTTAAATAAAGATATTTCACTGTTATAATCGCGCAAAAATAGTACTTACAAGTACATGCTTGTGATTTTAAAAACGCGCTTTCTCCTAAGATCCAGGATATAAAAAAAACATGTCGGAAGCTAAGAGCCTCTACTTATTATTGGCATAATTATGTGAGTTAATTATACACTATACTTAGAAAAATTTAATGAATTGAGAGAAATATTACTAAAAATTTAAAATTTCATATTTTTCCAAAATTGAACGTTCTTCGGCAAAATATTATTTTACATAAATGACAGATAATTCAATGACCATTCCAACAATATGATAACATATAGGAATCTTGTAAAGTTTAGGAGATACAGGCTTGAACGTTTCAAACTTCAAAGGGCTATTACTTTGGAAATAGATGAGAGCAATAAAAATTGTTGTTGTTGGGGTCAGCACGGAAAACAACAACAACTACTACAACATCAGTAACATTGGTAAGGTCGACAAGTGCCTTATTTAAGCAAAAAAAAAAATTACTAGCGTAAAACAATTTATACAAACCGGAGTAGTAGAACTCTAAAAAAGTATTAATTGCGTTTCAAAGAGCGGTTTCTCCTATAATACTGCGCTTTTTACGATAAAAAAACGGGCATAGAAAGAAACTTCTAGTTTCTTGTTTTCCCCAAAATTATGTTAATTATACATTTTACATAATACAAAAATATTAATTAATGGGACAAAGGACTAAAAATATTCAGATCGGTTCTCTCGATTTTCTTCGAAAATATGCGATTTTCGGAATAATTTTACTTAACATAAAACAAATATATTCAGTTTACCTTTCTAAATGCATATAGCTTCTACGGTTAAGGAGATATGGCCTAAATAAGTTCCAGTTAAGGCCACTTTTAAAGGGCAATAACTCAGAAATTAGTGGTCGCTGGGGTAAGTTGTTTTTATTTTTGTGGTCTGCTCAAACTAGAACAACAACAACATAGTGGGCGTTACCGGGCGGATCTGCTCCAATGTTAAATCGTGTTGCTCTTGGAAATTGATGGGTTTCTGAAAAATTATTATTTCATAGATATATCAAGATATTAATACCTGTAGAATGGTACTAACATCATCCGGTTATCTGTTATAGTTTAAGAGATCAGCGCCAAAAATATAAGCCCAAAATTGTATTCGAAAACGGAACAGATAAGGCGCTTGTTGTTTCCAACAATAACATATATGTATCTTGTACGGTTTAGGAGATACAGGCCTGAACTTTTCCAAGTTTAAAGGGCTATAACTCTGGAACGACAAGAAAGCAACAAAAGTTGTTGTTGGGGTAGCACCAAAAAAAATAAAATTGGTGGGGTCGACAAGCGCTTTATTTAAGCTTCAAGAACGTTTAATTTTGGAGAAAAATTCAATTTTAGATTTTTCTTAGTAACATTTTTTTCCATTAATAAATTCGTGTGCTTTCGAAGACGATCTTGATGATTGAGTCAGGAAAGGAGGTACTGCTGCTATTTATAGACGAGCAGTCCATTTGCATTTGTTATTATTTTATATTAAAAAATTTTATAATAAAAAAAAGTTAATTAAAAATGGAAATTGTTATTGTTATTGTTCTTGTGATCGAAATTTCGACCACGACCGAACCTAGTAATTTTATATTTCTTTCTTATTTCTCTAGAAGACGTTTGGGTGTATGTTTTTAATTTTGGAAGTACTGATTTTGGTTTTTCTTTTTTTCATTACAGTTTGAAACAGATTCTTCTAAATCTTGCTTAGAGGTTCCATAACAATTTCATTGTTCAGCTATAATAGTGAATCACAAGTAAGTGGAAGCAATACTGTCACATAGCCTGGCAAAAACCAGCAAAAAAATTAGGCTGTAGTGCAGCAGGTTCTGAAAAACAACGCATATAACGTTCGCATGCTTACAAATACTTATGTATAGCAATAAATTAATAAACTATTATATTTTCCAAACCATGTGTGGCAAGTAATTGCAATCTTCTACAAACTGGAACCTGCTTGACTCTCTATACATATACAAAGAACAATAAGAATATGCCATACAAACAGCATACAAACTTGTTACGAAAATATCCTTAATAATTTTTTTTTTATATATTTTTCTTCCATATCTATATTCGGTTGCTCCATTCAAATCTTGCAAATAATATCAAATTCAATTATAACACGGAAACGCATTCTGCTATTGAAAAATTCGTTATTAGGAACAATCAAAATGGCATTCAACTTTGGAATCCACTCTTGCCAATCTCGGCCACAAACCAGCAACAGTATCCGAAACATCGTCGATAGGAAATCTGAACGATATTGTATTGAAGATTCAGGAACCGTTAAGTCTACAAGTACAAGAGCAGTGCGGTGGTTGCACTACCGAGACTCTCCTTACGTGTCCAGTACCGAATTTGAATTTACCAACAATATTACTAATATCAGCAAAATCACTGAGAACACCACACCAGGGACAACAAAGAAAAGATTTTCTAACTGTACCCTTTTTATCGGGGACGGCACCAAAGCAGCTTTCAGTGAAAAAAAGTCTGTTGTCAAACAGCTCAGTAAAAAACGCAATCCTAAATTCGGTATCGAATCCAAACGAGCCTCCATTCATTTCCAATTCGGGCGAGAGCGAATATTGCCTCCAAGTCTTGTACCCGGAAACAATTCTTCAACAATTGTACCCACGAAGTCAACGGTATACACAAGTAACAGAGAACATGAGGCCAGGTTCCTACAAGTCTCACACGGAAATAAGTGGAGGAACACCACCGCCTGTTGCTTTAGTTGAAGAGAATAAAGTTCCGGTATTCATAGATGGTGAGTACTGTGTAGATGTGTGTTATGACGAATACATGTACAGTAAGACCCCGCTTAACACTGTTTCGGTTTACCGCTCTTTTATTTCAAACGAAATTCCTCGAAATTGTGCGCTGCGCTAGGTTTCCAAATATATACATAACATATACAAAACTGGTTACGGTAAGACTCCGCTTAACACTGTTTCGTTAAGCGCTGTTTCGGTTTAGCGCTGATCTGACTGACTTAGAATTTTATTTGTTTTATAAGTATATTCGTTTATATTTTTTTTATTTTTGTAAGAAATAAATGTTTTATTTGTATTAAAAAAAACATTATTAAATTTAATACCTAACCAATTTTCTATCCATCTTCCCCTAACCCCATTATTTACATGTTAAGATAGACTCGTTTAGCGCTGTTTCTCTTTACGCTCTACTTTGATGAAACGTAACCCCCGCGTTAAGCGGGGTCTTACTGTATATCATTCGTATTCATAACAAATGAATCCATAATTTGAATATATTTTTATTATATTATATGCGTGATGTAAATGCATACACCACCCATATTTCTCCGACTTAAGCGTTTCATTTGCAATGGGATGTGAACTATCAACTTGACTGGCACGATCGTATAGTTATTTCGGAACATGCCAATGTTCCTCATCAGCGATCTTTGTCGGTGTCTATTCTTGTACAACATTCGCTATATAAGCTTCGTTGTTTTGTAATTAATAACTTAATACGAATTACAAACTCTAGAAGAGACTTAGAAGCAAATAATTGTACACACCACAAGTTGTTTTTGTCAAATCTGTTGCGTTTTGTGTTTTACATGCTCTCTGTATGCAGGCCGGTTTCGGAATCAAGCATGAGATAGGAGCATTTTTTGTGTATGAGCGCGCCACGCTCTTTTTGTGAATTGTTATTGTATTGAATTCGTTGCAAATCGATTAATTAATTTGCACGTTTTCCTAAACGCTGAAAAATTTGAATATATTTTTATTGTATGCGTGATGTAAATGCATACACCACCCAAATTTTTCCGACTTAAGCGTTTCATTTGCAATGGGATTTGAACTATTAACTTGACTGGCACGATCGTATAGCTATTTCGGAACATGCCAATGTTCCTCATCAGCGACCTTTAATTCCATCCATAATTTATAGAACTAATTTAAATAACAAAAAATTGGAAAAATTTCAATGGCAAACGCCAAAAAAAACGTAGATAAAGTTAAAACGAACCAAATTTCCAAATTAAACTAATATAAGTCTGAAGAAATGTAATCTTCGATGGAAAGAAAAACTTCGATCGATCCTACTAGATTCCCAGTGTAATGGCAGTGGCAAAAAAATTGCAATGATAAGTAAAATTAGACACTTGGGGGTTGCAATGAAATTAGCAATGAGTTAGCTCATATATCCTATAACCGTACGATAAATGTATAGTTCAATTTCGTGCAGTGATTAAACACTATTATTTGAAAGGGAAAACGGCGATGTTTTCCGTAATGTTTATCGAGCTTTTCTTTTGTCTCTTTCGCCGTTTTTCCTTTCAAATAATAGTGTTTAATCACTGCACGAAATTCACTTTTTTCCATTTTTCAAGAAACACAAAAGTTGCTTACTTCAAACGACTACAACAAATAAACTAATCGATGAATTTGGTTGAAATTTTAATAGCTGACGTTTAACAGATCGCAATTTCTAGAAAAAAAGTGTGTTTGTGCTGCCATCTAGCGCTAGGTAGCTTCAATATCAATCCACCCTCGTAAACGTAAATTTAAACTGATATGGCCAAATATAAATAATGATAATATAAATAATTTTCTGAAAGCTAAATATGCCAAGACTCTTGTGGGTTAACAAGGGCAGCACCATACACGCTCTATAGGCTATCAGTATCAGTTAATCAGTAACTACCGGAACCTAAACCGAGACACCCAGACAATTTTTTTTAATAGATGTGAGAGTGATTGAAGGAGTTATTTATTTCTTATTAATCATTGTATATTTCACACATATACCAAAGTATAATGTCACATATCTTCATAATATCATTTAATACACAGGGTGTTTCGCATAAGAGGGGACAGAAGATCAGGGCGTGTAGGTTGGGTCGAGACAAGAAAAAAATCGTAAGGGAGGGGGGGTCAATTTTCCACCGTTTAGACGGGAGGGGCCATTTTATGAAAATTTGACTTAACATATTAAAAACTTATAACATATTAAACATATACAAAAAAATATTAAAAACTAATGGTTAGATCCAGATAACTTTTGCTTGCTGATTTTCAAAGCCAAATATCCACTTCTTAATATCCTTTTTAAATTAGGTTCCTATGTGAAACAGTTTTTGAGAAAATAAGTGTCAAAGTTAAAATTTGGAAAAAAAATTCCGAAAAAAAATTTTTGGTCGCCACTTTTTTTAAAATTACGTTATTAAGTATAAATTTTTTTCCGATCATAAAATTTTCTAATCAATTCTAAAGAGAATTCTTGAAACCGGAAGGATCTATGTTTTGTAGTTTCGGAGAAAAGTCTTCTGTCCCCTCTTATGCGGAACACCCTGTATATTTTAATGTTTTCACATTGCATTATAAATACATAAATTGAAAATTGTAAGAAATAAAGTGGTAAATTGAACTAATGAAGGATTTTAGTAAATGACTAAAAAGATACTCTTTAAATAATTTGATCGTAGTTTTGTTTTTCAAATCTTTATAGAATACAAACAACAACGTACACAGCCATTGACACCAGCATTAACATTGAACAACAAAACCAGCAACGTAAACGGTAATACTTACATTGAAGAAAGAGATTTTGAAAATTTGGACATCGATATAGGAATAATAACGAAGGATCGTAAATCAAGTCTAAACAAAATGGATCGAAATAACCACGATAACAATTTTTACTACGGCGAAAAAACCATAATAGAAAACAAACACCCAACTACTTATAATAGCAGCAACCTTGCAGCAACATTCGAAATCTACAATGAATTACATCAAACAGAGGAGCCGCAGTATCTCATCTCTCCTGGTATGGCTCACTATAATCTAAGTGAGGAAGTAACTAGCCTAGGACTAGACGCAGCCGATGTTATATTTACTGAGGAAGCCGTCGATATAAACGCGATGAATAATGATAATTACACATTCGCAGATATTTTCTGCTCTTCACAAAGTGATCCGATGCTCACGGAGGGACTCGACAACTTCTCACAGAAACTCACATATGCTGAACCAGTAATACCAAACATCGACTATGATGCCGAGTACGCAATGTGCATTAAACAACAAGAATCTCCAGAGACCTTTGACAATAAATTCGAGTTGGACAATGCGGAAAACACATTTGTGAACTCACTAAGTCTTTCGAACTCGGATCGTCCCCTTGCGAAACGGAAGCGTAACACATCGTACAGCTTGCTGCGAAAGCGAAACAAACTGCGTTTAAACACAACCACAAAACAGAATATGAACTCGACACCTACTCTGACTACGCCGGATGTTATAAACTTGATTGAGGATTGGGGCAAAACTCAGGTAAATGTAATTATTTAATTCCTTATCCGTTTGTTTGTTTTTCCGACTCTCACGTCTAAAAGTGTAGACAGATTTTTCAACATTTGGTACCCAGGTAGGTACACATTAGAGAGCTACACTCAACAAAAAGTCTCAGACTAAGACTCAACAAAAATTTCAAGCATTGCACTGTTTGCTTATTTTGCTTTCGAATCAAGACATTGACTGCGGAAACCGTGCTGATAACAAGGCACAACAAAGGCAATACTACTCATTGCCATTCGTTGCTTTTTTGAACGAAAAGGCAACGAATGACAATTGACAACGCTAGGCAACGAATATTGTTATTAAATTTAAATAATTTAATAATAATTAAAGCTCCTGGTCGCTCCAGAGAGCATTTTTTTTCAGGAGCGCGAGCGAGCAGGAGCGGCAAAAAAAATTTTTCAGGGCTCCTGCTCGCTCCAAAGAGCATTTTTTTCAGGAGCGCGAGCGAGCAGGAGCGGCAAAAAAAATTTTCAGGGCTCCTGCTCGCTCCAAAGAGCATTTTTTTTCAGGAGCGCGAGCGAGCAGGAGCGGCAAAAAAAATTTTCAGGGCTCCTGCTCGCTCCAAAGAGCATTTTTTTTCAGGAGCGCGAGCGAGCAGGAGCGAAAGAAAGATGTTTACGAGTTGCAGGGGGTACCGGGACTTCTAGTGTAGCCGCTAGTTGACCTAATGTTCGAAATTGGGTATTTTTATGGTTTTGTGGGATTTTACTAGATTGCAATTGCCTTCGATTTGCAAAATTTTAATATTTATATTCACATTATTTATATTATTATGGCATTTTGTTATAATAGAGATGATTTCGTATAAATTAATTGTTTGAAGAATATTATATTGAAATCCCATTAAACTATAAATTCGGCAAGCAAAGACGACATCTTCGAAAATAGCGTCAAGTTCGATCCGGTCACGCGTTTTGGCTGTCACTTGGTTCGAACTTAGCAAACTATCAAAAACGATTTGATATTCCCCTTGTAAGTAAGTACGACTGATCGGATACACATGTTTCCATAAGCTAGAAGTGGACCAGGCCTTTAGTGCTTGTAGCAATTCAAGACATCTTGTGCAGCTCTCTAGTACACATTCGATAGGTGATTCGATTCTTGTTTTCGAAGGAGAAGAGTCACCGTACACAGCATCCAAGCTCGCTTTGATTTCGCTGCGCGATTTCCCTTCCAAAAACAAGAATCGAATCACCGACCGATGTTGCTATTTTTTGAGCAATAAGATTTGCACATGGCACCATCATGGCTGCTCTTATATTTGTTTGCTGTTTATGATCAAAAGCAGGTGTTTGGCAACTTGTAGCACTTTTTGCTCAATTAACTATGCTCTGTTAATTTTGTACATAAGTCGAACTACTTTGGAAGACCTTGCTGCTTTTCGGCTTGCAGGGAGACCAAGCACTACTAACGTTGCCATTAATTTGCCTTCATGTTCGAAATTAGTTTTTTTTTGTGGGATTATCAGCTACTCTTTGTCAGTGTTTGAGTGTCAATTCCTTCCGTGTTTTGTATGCTTTAAAAATTGAGTTTACAATAATGTGTTGTGAGAAATGTCCCCCTTGATAATTAAAATATTCGATTGTATTTTTCCGATACCTCGTAGGGTTTCTGTTGTTATTATTATTAGACTTCTTTTACTTATGTTCAATGTGCTTAGTTGTTCTACGTACATCTCTAGACTGCCTTTTTAGAGTTTTCTTATTGCCCCGTTGGCTCGGCTGACGTGCCCGTCGATGGAACCAAGTTGGTTATGGTAAGTATGTCGTATTAAATCGTTCCCAATTTAATTCTTCCGCGTTTGTTTTCTTACTTTTTGTTATTTTTCGAGTCAAGCTATTTGGTCTGGACTTTCGACTTTAACCTAACTTCTATAATTACTTGGTTGCTAACGTGGCTTTAGAATTGAACTTCGCCAGAACATTGACCAAATCTTATGGCTTACCAAGCTAAGTGCTGTTGTTGCATTAATATCTTGAGTTTGATTCTCTTATTGAATATTATGAAAATAATAATAACATTAACCTTGAAGATTTCGGTTACGACATACAATAAATATATTGTGTTTACAATAGTTAAATCGTAAAGATTTACGATGGGCGACGAAAGCGATCTGGAATTTTTAAATATTTTAAGGCTGACATTGGATTGGATCATGTCCAGACGGAAGGCCTGGGGAGTTTGTCCCATAAATGAGGACTATGTGCGGAATGGATATTTTAGAAACGTTTTTATGGTGATAAAAAATAGCGACGAGGAGCAATTTTTCATTCACACAAGAATGACACATCTAGTGTATGATTTATTGCTGACGTTGATCTGGTCTTATGTGGAAAATCCTTTGAATAAAAAACTTCTAAACTAAAAAGCTAACTTCACCTTTAACGTTATTACAAAATTTTACTGCGCACTTCATTACTGATCTTCGTTCACAAATATTTCAATTAAAAATTATATCTACAAGCGGTGTGTAGGCACCTCGAAGAAAGATGACAAATTTCGAACTGGCTTTATTTGCTTTACTTTTCATTATTTAACTTTGTGTTTACCTTAACACCATAGACAAATAATATACAATATTACTGTGTTAATACTTTATTTTTTTAAGGTCTACAAAAAATTTTGCATAAAATTGTTAATAAAAAACGTTTATTAAAATGACATTCAATTGAAAGTGCGGCAAACTAATACGCCAACGACATGGGAAGCAACGACGACATCGATCTGGCAAAGTGTTTTTGCTGCCAATTTCTTCGAACTTGAGCAAATATCAAAATGGATTTGAAATTCTCTTACAACTACGTACTGCTAATCAGTTGGGAATTTTACTCTCCCACCTTGTTTGTTTTTCTTTTCTATATAGAAGAGAAAACTGCATACACACACAAAATAACAAAAAACCCCTACCCTACCGTGCAGACTCGGAGGGAATTTTACTCTCATTTTTGTGATCGGAGTTCGTGCAAAAAGAGTTCTGCCATCCTACGCGTTGTTCATATATCGTACGTACAATATTTCTTGAACAGTCATTTCAAGTGGTTCTAGCGTTGTTGATCATTTCTTTTGCTCTATGGAGCCAAGAAAGGAGGAGGACAACAACTAGAAATAAAAATATATTTTCATAAACAGAACAAAATTTAGCATTTCGGAAACAACTGACTCCAGAGTTAACATTTAACCAAACGATTACCAGCGATGTAAGCCAAGTAATCTATTATTTATTAAGTCGGCAACTCGTTAAAATCACAATAACATAATACATTTGAAAACTTTGAAAGTACAATTGTAAAAAATTCTTGTTGTAGAAAACTTAAAAAAATAAATCCTACTGTTTCCTTATTTTTCAGATATCGCAATTAACGTTTGACGACTCTACCACCACACAAGACATTATTAAAGACCTGCTAGATATTGGTGATTCTTCTATACATTCGTTATTGCAAAGGAATGAAAATGCAATATCCTGGGCAACGGACAATAGCACTAACGCAAGTAGTATCAACATTAACCACGACAGCAACAACTCATTCGCGATGAAGTCAATCTCAGTTGCAACCACCAGCAGTTTAAACATACCACCCAGCATTGTGGATTCTCCATCCTGCGGTTCTTTAGCTTATACCGATGAGGACCATCCATGTACTCCTCAAAGCTTCTCCTCCATTAATCGTACCTTCTTATCTGGTGACTATGAATCTTCGCCCAACTCTTCGACGTTTTCGACTAACGCACTAATGTCAACTACAACAGGGATAAAGAAGAAGCGTGGCCGTCCCTCTAAACAGCACAGTGACAGACCCGATGCTGCCCGATTAAAACATCTTCCTGGGGCTGACCGGAAGCGTGCAGAGGATCGTGCCAAAAACAACGAAGCCAGCAGATTGTCACGGTTAAAAAACAAGTTAAAGGAGGAAGCCGAAGCTATGGAAGTAAAAATATTGACTGAACGCAACACTACAATGAAAGTTGAATTGGATCATCTGATCCGAGTTACAGCGAAGTTAAAGCAAGCTCTGCAGCGACGTCATTTCAAACGACATTGAACACATCCACCCCAATGGTTAAAATAGATTGCTTTATAAATGCTTAAACTCAGTACAAACTAAAACTCGT
The DNA here is from genome assembly GCA_943737955.2 of Myopa tessellatipennis. NCBI lineage: Eukaryota > Metazoa > Arthropoda > Insecta > Diptera > Conopidae > Myopa > Myopa tessellatipennis. The sequence goes on along the minus strand of OX031314.1, from coordinate 58,870,579 downwards.
TATCGTTAAAACTGAAGTTTATCGCTAAAGGTTTTGCTAGCATACTAAGGTATCATTTACAATACCGCTCATTTACAGTATCAACATTGAAATCCTTACATGTAGGACATGTAGGCCTTTCTGTGCAGCTCGTCTCACAAAAGATCGATGGGAGATAAATCCGGTGTTTGCGGTGGCCACACCATCCGTTTCAATATATTCTTGTTCCAAATCTAATAAAAATGCTCTGAACAAACGTGAAGAGTGCTTCGCATCATTATCTTCTTAAAAATGAATCCACCTATAATTCTAATTCCTGAAGGCACGGCATGTTCTTCTAGTATCTTCTTGTATCCCTCCTCGTTTAGTTTTTCGGTATTTCTGACAAGCTCGCCGATGGATCCTGCACCGATACATCCCCAAACCATCGTATTTCATCTTGTAAGCACGATACAGACATCCGCTGTCCGGTAAGCTAACAAACTAACACCTGGCGGACCTGAAAATTTCAAATTTGGACACATCAGTCCAAACACACATTCTTCCATTGCTTCCTTCGCCCATTCCAATCACTTTTACTTCTTATTGGTAAGCCGAAGTAAAGGCTTCCTTGCTACTACTCTTCCTGACAAACAAACTTTCTTCAGACGTCTTTTTAGGCTGCTCGCACACTGCATGCGTTTTTCTTTCGTGCGAATTCTGACGAAAACGATTCGTCCGAAGTCTTATTTGGAGTCCGCACACTCTTTCAGAACTTATGCGTAAAAGTCTGAGTAAAGCAAAAACATATGCAATGGACACGGTTGATGACGTTTTTTTTTATTAGAAAATTCTTATCTAAAAGGAAAATTTTTCAAAAGGAAGATTTGGGTTCGTGACATTTTCGCGAAAAGAAGTCATTTTGGTGAATTTCATCATCTGCATAACTAATTTAACAAAAAACAAAAACACTTCGTCCGAAATCTTGCGAACGATCCCATTCAAATGGAATCGTTCGCAACTCGCAACTTTTCGCAACAATTCTGACGACGGAACAGTGCTTCAATGTGCGCATTTACAATCAATAACATGCAATGAGATCGCTCGCATGTTTTCGTCAGAATTCGCACGAACGAAAAACGCATGCAGTGTGCGAGCAACCTTATTGTGGACGGGATTTGAACAGATATGGGATTTGGACTGTTGCAAATTATCTGGTTGGTGATATCCGGGGCCGTTAGACGTCTGTTCTGTTTGCTCTGGACTACAATGAACTTGTCATCTCCTGCAGTCGTTCTTTTTCTTTCTTCCAGGACGAGATCTGTTGGCAACACTGCCGATCTCTTCCTTTCTTTAAGAATGGCCCAAGCATAACTCTTTGATATCTTTAAACGGGCAGCAATCTGCTCGTAGGTATATCCTTCTTCGCGGAGAGTACAAACCGCAGAAAGTGTCTCAATTGATAATTTTTTTCATTAAAGGATTGTTGATGAAATTTTCCATAAAGTGGAATTAGGACAAAATGCACCTGAGCCACCACGAAAAAAGGGTAAGGGTTTTTAGGTTTCTCCTAAAATACAACACAGACATCATAAAATCGAATTTAGTTTCCAATGAATTCTGCTGATTCCGAAAAATTTTGAATTGACTTGTTCGAATACTTATGAATGCTGACATATGTCAGCATTTCACCCTACAGTGTGTGGACCGTTTTCCCTTTCTCAACTATTATTTCTATCTTTAACACTTGGTAACTCTCTTTACATATTAATAGTTCCAGATAATATATAAATATTTTTAAAATTAACAAAAAAACTGGTGTAGTAAACTTGTAAAAAACATAAACGTATATTTTTTATTTCAAATTGTGTATTTGAATTCAATATTTATATATCATATACATTATACGGTAAGAATATATTTGCATTTGTATATGTAACGTAACTGCTATTTACATATACAGCAAAGTATAATAAAATTAATTAATTAAAATCAATAAAACTATATCTGTACAATAGTATATGATGGGCTATATTTCTACTTTGTTAGAAACTACATATAATACAATTATAATAAATATTTTTAGAAATAAATTGTTGATTGAATTTGTTTTTCGGTCTGTTCATTTTCGCACCGTTTTTATATGCCAAGTGGTAAAAGGATGTGGGGCCCCCCACATGTGGATGAAGGATGTGGGGGGTTGGCCTTCAGTTTGCAACGCAAGTGACCGGTATAGCCAAGTCTTATTTATCTGATAGCAAAGATCCCTCTAGCGTCTCTTTGTATATAGTTTTCTTCTCTACTGCACAAAAAAGAATGGAGACTTAATTTTACCTGCATTAAAAGATATCAGGTATTACCAAAGAATATACAATAGAAGGCGCAACTCATACGAATTCTTGAACAATAAAGATATCGTGATGAAATTTTGCAGATATATTGTTGCTTGTGGTGTGCAGGTTGGTATTGAAAATGGGCAAAACCGGTCCACGACCACGCCTATTTTTTATTAGAAATGTTATATTAGCGTTCGTTTTTGAGTTATGACAACAGTTGAGTTAATTTCTGAGTATAGAGTAGCATTATCCGTTAATATGCCAAATATGAGCGTGATCCGCCCACTTTTAGGTTACATAGGCAAAATATGGTTATATTGTTAAATATATAATCTGAATAAAACTTTATATAACAACTTGTTTTCCAAAAAAACATTATTACATGAAAACTGGGTGCGATCCGCCCACTTTTACACTACATATACAGTATAGCAGTATGAAGACAAGTTTATTACCACGGAAATAAAGTTTAAATGAACACAATAATAAAACAACTAAGCTAGTTATTTTGTTTTGAAAAAGGTAATGACCACGCCTATTATTTATACAGAGGCGTAGCTAGGGCTCATGGATCCCGGGACGGTTAATCAACTTGCAGCCCCAAAAATTCCTAGAATTCAATAAGTTACTTCTTGATTTCCCCAACTGCCGCCGCCGACATTGTGCCGCCCAGAGTGGATCGCCACCCCCGCCCCACCCTAGCTTCAGTACTTTTTCCAAACTTTTAGGTGTAGGGTATCTAAGATTCGGCCAGGCCGAATATAGCTTTCTTACTGGTTTACTATTTCTATTCACCAAAGGAGGTCTACAATGACCATAACGGTTGCTTTGTGAATGAACATGTGGTTAGTTTTCTGAATGCAAAAGTTTCAAAAAGGTTGGTCAACTTTAGAGTTATTTGCAATTTATTAAAAAAATTTCTAGTAACCACAATTGTGTAATTTAGTTTAAATATAGCCAAGTTAATAAAGTGCACATATTGTTTGCGATATTGTTTTGTAAATGTTAAGCATTTTGTGATTTGATTCTGTGTCATTTTAAAACTACAGCAGCCATCTGCGGTAAACCTTTAAACGATAAACAAGTGAAAATTTTCCGTGGTAAATACAAATGTACATAATTTTTTAAAAGGTAACTAAATCAAATCATCATCTTTAATCATTTAAGACCATCAAATGAATCTTTCCCTCAGAATAAAAAGAAATTTTTAAGTTACGACCCCGTCCTTAGTGTAAGAAAAGACAACACTGGCCACAGTACTCGGAAAAACAAAATCGCTGCAGGTATTATAAGGATGGACAATCAACTATTCAATGCTCAGTGTCGTACAACTCTATGTTTCACAAAAAAAAAAGAAATTGGAATTGAAATTTCAATTGTATCATATGTAACTAAGACTAACTAAGCAAATAAACTCGGTATTTTTTAATAAAATAAGATAATTTAAATTTCAAAAATTCCATATTGATCTGCAAGATTTCTTTGTACTTTCAAAAACTGAATTTATATTTACTATATATTTATATATACTATATATTTATATATACTATATATTTATATATACTATATATTTATATATACTATACATTTATATATACTATATATTTATATATACTATATATTTATATATACTATATATTTATATATACTTTATATTATGTATACTATTTCTGCCCGCTGTAGTATAGAAATGACACTCCACCAAATGTTATCCTTTCGTTCTTTTTCAAATTTTCCTTCTAATTTAATATATTTATATCATGTTTATTAAGATTTACATGGAAAAAAAATTTTGTGCCTACGGAAACAATGCTGACATTAAAAAGTTAATGAATATGAAGGGATCGGAAGATCCCGGTTTGCTTCTCTTATTTCGCACTAACAATTCAAGCGTATATGCGTAAGAAGAGTAAATCGATCTAGCTATTAGTATGCTAGATAAAGTGAAAGAAAGAATTGATCAATTTCTGGTGTACAGCGGGCGATGAGAAGAACGGTGCGATTCGTCTTGCTTTGCTTCTTTAGAATACCAAACCATGTGTCTGTCCGTCTGGATTTGTTTTAAATTTTGCATTTTATGGTTTTTGAAACAAATTCCGTGAAAGCGGCAAGGATATACCACAATCCCTTGCTGACATGAATGGAAAGAAAATGACAACTTTCTACATTTAATACAATTGTTTGAATTTTTGTTTTTTAACAGAAGAATTTCTGGAAAAAATTAAATTAAAATTTAGTAGAAAAAAATGGGTGTGAAGTCAAAATCTAATAATTTTTTTTTTAATGTTGATTTTAGAAACATTGTAAGATCTAAAACGTGTAAAAGGGGGCATAGGTATATTGTAGAAATATATCATATGAAGATCTAGTTCTGTTCAATGAAAATCTTTAGTACCATTTTAGTTCCCCAAATTTGTTATAAAAGCCACAATCAGATAACGTGGGCTCATTTACTGAATCGTACTAATTTAAAGCAATAAAATGTTGAGATTTGATGTTTTTTTTTTTTATTAAAAAATAAGCGAATTACTAAGCTATTAACCACTGTCACAAAAGAGTGTGGTGAGCGCATTTTGTTTATTATTATTATTCGATAGCCTTCGAATAATAATATTCGGTGAGCCTTTTATTCATTTTCAATTAACTAATTATTACCTAAGCTATCTAGTTATTAATTTCGTAGCAACGTAATCATGGCTAATTAAACCTTTTGCCCAGTGTTTAGCAATGCTTAACGTTGTTGTTACACACTGCACTAGGCTGCACTGTAACAGCGAAGCTTGAAAGTAGCAAAAAAGTGGGCGGATCACGCCCATATTTGGCACATTCACGGATAATGCTACTCTATATCCAGGAATGAAATTTTGTTGCAATAGCTTAAAAACGAACGCTGATATCACATTTTTAATAAAAAATAGGCGTGGCCGTGGACCGATTTTGCCCATTTTCAATACCAACCTGCCCACCATATAAAACAATATATCTGCAAAGTTTCATCACGATATCTTCTAATTGGTTCTCCTGTGATCGTGATTTCAACAGACAGACAGACGGACGGACATGGCAAAATCGACTCAGGAGGTCACGCTGATCCAGAATATATATACTTTTCTATACCTATCGTCTCTAGTTCTATGCGTTACACATTTCGTTACAAAGTGAATATACCCTTACCTTAAGGTGTAGGGTATAATAAAGAGAAGTAAGAACCTTTAAATATGTATTTTTAATATAAGGTATCAAAATTGGGTCTGACAGTCCAAGTCCACAAATTTGGCAAATTTTTGTGTGGCGTTAGGTAAAGTTAATTACGGCACACCTGGCGGATCTATATAAAGTCCAGAATTTCGGCACATCCATGCCTGTGCCTCCGTTGTCTTCACGTCGAAGAACCAACGACAATGCTTTCACAAACTATTGCTCTTGGTCCATTTTGTCGAAGAAATTACGACGGCTAAGCTATCTGTAAGTATGAGCAAAATTGCTAAATTGGAAATTTTTTGCAAGCTGCAACCAAATATTATAGCGACATGAAGAGTAAATAGTACTGTAACAGATAACAAGCCCTGAGTAATTAGTTTTCTTATTTACTCTTTGCTACAGCACCACTGCCACATTATACTCTAGACTATACTGGAAATATATGGAAATATATTTTACATTTGAACGAAAAATAACATTTTATATATTTATCTAAATACTAGCTGACCCGACGAACTTCGTCTCGCCCAAATATAATAATATCTGAATTGAAAAATTTTAATACGATCATGACTTTATTAAATTAAATATCTTTATTATATTAATATAATATTTATTATTTATTAATATTTATTTATTAATATTAATATACTTTATTAAAAAAAAATGCATCTTAACTCACAACTCCAATTAATTTCATCATCAGAATTTCCAAGGAAATAAATTCGAAGAAATTTGTGATCAGCATTCACGGCGGGCAACAATGCTCCTGCACGATGATGAATTTGTTCTTGAATCTATAAAATCAAACACAATTTCTTGAGTTTGTGTAATGTTTTCCTTCGTTGAAGCTCTTTCGTAAATCTGTAATATTTGCATTCGAAAAAGAATTTACCTTAAACGTAGGGTTAAAACCTCGTGTTTGATAATATTCGCCCCAAATGAAGTCATTTGGAAGGAACTGCTATACTTTTGTATGTTGTCCAAGAAATGCTTCGATCGAGTATCTTCGCCAGAAAGCAATGCCAATGGCTCTGGTGGCGGTGTCAATTATGGTAATTTTACCTTTCCGCTCGCACAACATATTCCTGGTGGTTCCTGTCGGAGCCTCAAAGCATTACAATATTGACAAACAGTGTTCATTGTACCGAAGTTGGCCATATCCGCTGCGTAATCGACTGTTGGATCATACCTGAACGCCAAACGTTCGTTAATTATTGTGTCGGTTGGCCGTCTTTTTTGTCGACGTTCAAAATTATTTCGAGCGTTAGCTTGTACTGATCGAGTCGAACTTGATTGAATACGTTGTTCCGGAGTCATAATCGATCGCCCTTGCGAAATTCTTACACGATTTTCTTCCAAACAGTGTCTGCGTTCTTCATCTTTCTCATTGACGATGGTCACTGGTTCGAACTGAATTACGCGTATGTCGACCGTCTAACGTGGCATTTTAAAGCGCAAACCAAAAAGCAAAATAATAAATTATCACGAACTTATATGATCACAGTAAACAAAAACTATCACGCTAGATTAAAAAAATTTTCACGCACTCATCATTGATAATAATTATTATCAACTTTTTTCAATATACTATGTATGCAAGAAAGATAGATTACTATAATTTTGTATGTCATATCATAAATTGTCATATTTTATTGTCATTTTTTAATCTCATGTATTTTTATCATTTTCATATTTATTTTTCTAATCTTTGATGTGATAGCAAACCACTGCTGTAAACTATTTTTTTCTAATATTTTTTTACCGAAGTTTTAGTTTCATACAAACCGTGTCCTGACAATTACGAACACAACAAAATAACAATCAGTCAAATCGGTCAAAACTAATAGCAAGAGTTTTGAAACGTTTAACAAGAAGCAGTGTTTATTAATGTAGAATGGAAGTATCGACATTAATATTACATATATCCTCAAATGCAAACCTTTTTAATGTTTAAAAGCATTTACTACGCGAAGAAGATTTATTGTGATTAGTATTTAAAATATCCTTAAAACTGCGCACAGAATCATCATCGTCATTCGAAAATATAGTCTCGTCGACACTCATATCATCTGAAATATCTTGATCACTATTCTGACAAGCTGTGTTTACGAAAACTGACTAAAATAATAAAAAAAATTAATTATTTCATTGATCACTATATGTGTGCGAAAACCTGTGAAAGCAGTTCGTCGCCATGAATGTCCTTGTTTTTTAAATTTCCCATCCAGAAAACTGAAGCACACTTATTGGCCACTAGAAGAGCTTTTACTCGGAATACTAGAGTCTCAACTGTTTCACGTAAAAATGGTATCTGACCAACGATGGCTGTATTTTTTAAGGCCTACATAGAATCATAAACTTATTATAACTATTTTTATATTTAATCCTAGTATACAAAACCTTGGAATGACAACAAAGATTATGCAGGAAACGCGTGGTAACTTGGAGACTCTTCAATAGCTCATTGACACGTTCTGGATTTTTACGTAGGAACTGTTCATATACTGGTAGACCATACTGTAGTACAAGCTTTAGGTACATGTGCGAATACTGTAAAAGTGCAAAATTAAAAAATTTGACAATTATTTACGAGTATAATTAATTATTGTAATGTATTCTGTTATAATCAATAACATATATCACAATATTTTTCATTGCTTTACGCAATGAATATACTCGTACATACTTAAGATTTCATGAAACATACATATGTTGCTAGAAATACTTGATGTGCGGTTACCAAAGATTAGCATGTTCTCGGCGATCTCGAATACACTCACTAATTGTGTAAAGAAGTTATACACAAATTCATTACAATCGTATAAATTGTAGTACTCGTATATAGTATTTCATCTTTTCACCCAACCAAGCAATCAGTTGGACGTGATGATGAGAGGCGTGAGGACGTCCAATAGAGACTGTCCAATTCTCTTACAAGATAACGCGCGACCACATGCCGCTCGAACAACGCTACTGAAATTACAGGAGCTAGGCTTGGAAACTCTGTCACCCACCGTATTCAACAGACCGTGCACCAACGAACTACCACTTATTCCAGGCATTGGATCAGTTCTTATAAGGAAAATCTTTGAGTTCTCAAGAAGCTGTGAGAGATGTCTTTTCGGATTTCACTGCCTCTCGCCCCGCAGACTTCTTCGCTACAGACATGAAAAAGTTACCCTTAAAGTGGCAAAACTCCATCAATAGCCTAGGCGCATATTTTGATTAATCATAGTGAACTTTCGTTTCAAAATCGGACATTTCATGCTTAGGGCCAGTTTTACAGTGCTCGGTTATCGTCGTTTCTCAGTTAAACTGCGTTTAAACGACACATTGTGTTTTTCAATACTCGTTTAAACGGAGGTTAACCGGCCAATATTGGTGAGTTAAACTCCAGTTAAACTTCGGTTCATTTATCTTTTTAATAGATAAAAAAACAGCTTCGAGTACAGACATTTACCTTTGTTCAAAACTATGCTAATAATTATATACTTAAATATTATATGTATTTATAAATATTGGACCATTCTTTCAAAAACTATGCGGATTGTGTTCTTGGTAAAAGCTATTATACAAATATTGAAATTAAAATTACCCGCTGGTGGAGACGTCTACATCGAACATGAGGATCACCTCTTTCGATGCAGTCCAGCTAAGGAAATCAAAACTCATTTTGTGGCATGAGTCCACTATCGCTCCAAGTTATGCACTTTATGCTGTTGATACTCTTGAAGAATATTATGTAAAACACTCATCCGTTCGACGGTAAAATCATTCTTCTTGGAGTAGATTTCCGATTTCTACCTGCAGTGTATTCCGATTCTCACCTACGGAGGCCTATTGTAGTGGGAGGCGCTGCAACGCAGTAGCAATCTTAAAATCTTAGTAGGGGTGCAAAGATGTGCCGCTATGGTGATTACGGGAGCAGTCAAAAGTACACCGCAAGCAGGACCTGCTACACCTCCTGTCTCTGGACCTATTCATGATGGGCACTGCAGGCAAAAGCATGCTCAGGCTTAGATATCTCAACCTCGGCAACGAAACCCAGCGCCGACATGCCAGCGTAAAATAGAAGCTTAGGCTACTAAACTCTGGCCAAAGGTTGAACCTTTCTGATACAATGTACTACATTCTTCCGACACTTGAGTTTGAGGGCAGACACTCGGTATTCCTCCCAAGTAGGAAGGACTGTTCGACAGGGGAACCAATCTCTCAAGTGGTATCGCAATCTTTACGGACGGATCAAAGACCGAGGAAGGTACGGGAGCTGGTTTCTACTTCAGCACGCTGCAGTTAAAGCGCTCTTGCAGACTGCCTGACTACTGTAGCGTGTTTTAAGCGGAGGTGTTTGCGATCGAGTGGGCGGCAAATTTTGTCCTGGGAGAAACGATATCGAACACCGATATATCTACACTTCTTAGACAGTCAGGCTTTGCTAGCGTTGGACTACGTGGTAGTAAAATCAAAGGTTATTTCGAAATGTAAAAGGAAGTTCACGGAACATAAGAGGACGCACAATGTCAGACTCTGCTGGGTTCCAGGTCACTCTAATATAGAGGGCAATGAACAACATCTGTCGGTTCATCAACAAGTCTCGCAGAAGCTGACCCCACCGTTGGAATACCGATTTTGTTCCAGTTTAAAGAAATTGAAACCCTGGCAACGTACGAAGCCAACCGCGCCTGGATAAATAGGGTAGATTGTACTACGACCCGGTCTCCATGGCCAAAAATTAATCTGAGAAACTCGAGAACACTCCTCTCCTTAACGAGGGAGCAGCTGAGAGCTGCGGTTGGAGTGATCGCAGGGCACTGCCCAATTGGCCAAATGGTTTCTAGATGGAAACCTGGGGCTGTAATTGATCACTGCAGGTGCTTTAAATAAATAGATGAGGAGGAGACTGTAACTCATCTGCTCTGTCAGTGTCCGGCCCTATTACGAAGCCGCCTCCAGATATTGGGGGCCGGGATCCTGGATACTGTTGGAGCGACCGGTTTCTAGTTTTAGTTAATAAAGAGTGCCGGGAGGGTCTGGCAGCGGGAGTTGGAGACCCACCGTCTCCAGATCAGATAAAGAGTTCAGATAGGTATAGAAGTGTATATATATTCTTGATCAGCGTGACCTCCTGAGTCTTTTTAGCCATGTCCGTCCGTCTGTCTGTTGAAATCACGATCACAGGAGAACCGGTGAAGATATCGTGATGAAATTTTTGCAGATATATTGTTTCTTGTGGTGTGCAGGTTGCTATTGAAAATGGGCAAAATCGGCCCACGACCACGCTTATTTTTTATAAGAAATGTGATAGCGTTCGTTTATGAGTTATGACAACAAAATTCATTCCTGGGTATAGAGTAGCATTATCCGTTAATATGCCAAATATGAGCGTGATCCGCCCACTTTTAGGTTACAGAGACAAAAGAGGGTCTTAAATGGTTATATTGTTATATATATTGTTATATATATATTGTTATATATAAGCTTCCTGAGTAAAACTTTACATAACTTATTTTCGGATAAAACATTATAACTGCAAAACTGGGCGCGGTCCGCCCACATTCACACTACTTCTACAGTATAGTTCATGAAAACAAATTTATTACCACGGAAATAAAGTTTAAATTTGAACACAATAATCAAACAACTAAGCTAGTTATTTTGTTTTGAAAACAGGTTACGACCACGCCTACTATTTATACAGAGGCGTAGCTAGGACTCATGGAGCCCGGGACGGTTAATCAACTTGCAGCCCCGAAAATTCCCTTTTTCAATCAATAAATACTTGATTTCCAAAACGGCCGCCCCGAAATTGTGACGCCCCGGGCGGACGACCACCTCTACCCCCCTAGCTACGCCACTGTATTTATACTCGTCTGTGATTAAATGTGATTATATGGTAGCTTTCCTTATAACCACATACTTCCTCTAGTTTCAATTTGTATTTGTATTTCTGCAATAAGAAATCTAAATAAATTTAAAATTTAAATAAATAAATTTTAATAGTTAATTAATATAATTAATAATAAGATAAATTTTCAAAACTTTTAGATGTAGGGTAGCCAAGATTCGGCCAGGCCGAATATAGCACTCTTTCTGGTTAGAAAATGCCCTTTGTAATATTGGTTTGAATTTGTTTAAATAGTTACTCAAAAACATTAGTTATAATTTTCATGTTAATCATCTCTTTGTTCTCTATAGTTAACGACACGATACAGATTTGATCTAAAGCACTTTATATTAACTAAGATAATTGGTAAAAACTTGCCTTTAGAAATAATTGAAAATTGCGCGAAACTTCCAAGCCGCGCAGAACTTCTAACAGCATGTTAAGTATCTCACAGCTTTTCTCCCAAATTTTAAGTTTATCGAATGCATCCTCGTTATCAGTAACGACGACGTTAGTTACAAACGTTATCAGAACTTCACATAATCCCCGGAAAAGTAAGGGAAAATTGGCTCTGAAAATATATTTAGTACAAAAACATTTCGTGTCATTTATATATACATATCGCACACCCACTTCAGTTACACAACTCACCATTTTTAATTTTTCAGAAAACGAAAGTCTATTTTTGGTTTTATGAAAAATTTATGTGAAATAATCTCTATTAAGTAGATCAACGATCTAATAAGTACGCATTTCACGTCACAACTCTGAATAGAACTCTTTTGCAATTGTAGCCTGGTGTCAATCCTGACATGAAGAAAGATATAACTGTTTTTGGTAACAGTTTATAACCACAAAATGGAAAATTTCGACTTGTGTCACTTTGTGTAAGTGGGTGTGCAATATATACGTAATTCAGTGAATTTAACTAACTTTTTGAAGTTTGGAAAAGATTTGAGAGCGCCTTCATTGTTGCGCAACTGTTTTGTTTCGTCCAAAAGAACACGCAGAATTTCACGTTGTCTTCGAAAATCGGATTTTTTTAGAAATCCCTTAACGAGTTCATTTAAGTATATATTACAAGAGGAACCTTTTTCAATGCAACCATCATAATTGTACCATTGACGCATCAGTAAACTCTTGCAGAAATTTCCTGTTGTAAAGAATAGGTTTAGTGAATTTTTAAATGATATACGTATGACGAATTGAATAGAAGATCTCACGTATATCATTTGATTGATTATGTGTCTCTGATTCGTCTATTGCTTCATTGCCGTCTTTAACAGTGGAAAGTTTTTGTAAAGCAAGCAAAAGTTGGTATAAATGGACCCCGGTTTTAAGGTCTACAACATTAGCATCGCACTGCTTATACATATTGAACAATTTTCTAGCAATCTCGCAACTCCGTTTACCTTTGAACTCCTGAAATACACTTTTAGAAAACAATGACAACAATGATTCTGAAAATAAATACAATATCAATATTCAGTATAAATTTTGGTTAAATTATATTATTTAATTAATTAATAAATACATGATTCTTTATATTATTCTGAATTAACAAAAGAAAAAGAAAAAATTCCTCCAACAATAAAAGTTTCCAAAGTTTGATATCGGTTCAATCAACTGACAATAGCTTTTTTTACTTTATTGAACTGACATTGATTAGGGCCGATTTCACAGTTCTTAGTTAACCAATTGGTTAACAAACCAATTGCTTTTAGTCTATGGTATTATAATTATTCTACGTAAAATCTATTACAGTGGTACAATGTAAGATGCAGGGTGCACTTTTTCTTCGGCAGAAGTAAATTGCTTGATACAAATTATTGAACGAAATAAAATCATAATGAGTGCATAAATATGACAAAAATGGGTTAATACCAATATTCATTATATCAAAAATTCCATCATCTTTTCGAATCGGTCTCGAAAGAAAAATAAATTTACGATTAAAAACAATTTGTCGTGCATCAGCAAACTGCTGTTAGTGAATCATTAGATAAACACAGAAACTCGTGTGATTAAACTTTTGTTTTAACTGTGAAAATGAATGTTTTATTTAAACTCTGATTAAAGGCTAGTTAAGCACTGTGAAACCGAACCTTAGAGATTTATAGATTTATAAAAAATTAAATTGTTCAAAACCAAAATAAAGACAAAGAACTATGCTCAGAATGAAGGCCGCAGTAGTTGAAGGACATCGGTAATTGCAGATGTGCAACCACGGCCGTAGCAATTTTTGGGTGAACACACCTGCAGCCATAATACTTGTTGCATTTATTGAGTGCAAACTTGCAGTATTCATTAAATGTTAAATTGCTTTCTATTTAATGCAAACTTGCAGTATTTATTAATTGTTAAATTGCTTTTTGGTATTCATTAATTGTTAAATTGCTTTTGTATTACTTAATTGTAAATATTCGACCGTAATCATTTTAATGTTAGAAATTCATATTCAATATCAATAAAGAATACAGTTCACCACCAGAAGTATTAAGAAGTACTCATTTTCATCCAAGGAGTTGTGGTTCAAGTGCCGCAACCAACCCAAATCAAGAGAAATAGTTCAAATGCTGCAACTATATTTATAAGAGTGTTTTAGGTCAGAATCATTGCTCTGGTAATAACAGCGCTTAATGCTGCTGATACCACATACCTTTCGGCCCAGTGGTTAACAATGCTTAACGTATGGTAACCAAGTCCAACAAAACTGGCAACCAAACCAAGACCAACAGAATTGGCAAAAACATAGGTATGGAAAGCAGAAGCCGAATGCAGCAAAAGTAATTCAAAAGAATCAATCTCAATGTGAATGGTGCAATAGGGTAGGACATAATACACTCGAATGTTATGCGAAGAATTGGGAGAAGTCCCAAAGCAACCGTCCGCGAAACTGTCAAGGGCCCAGAACAGGCCAATAATCTGGGAACCCAAAAATATTAGTAACTTAAGGCCAAATGAAGGAGTAACCGTAATGCAAACATCGGAAACGATTGTGGATACGTTAACAAATAAAGTGGTAACCGTTCGTCCGACATCGGAAGCGCTTGTTGAAACGTTACCAACTTCAAGAGACTTAAAAGTAATATGAAGATGAAGAATACTGATAATAATAAAAAAAACGTCACAGAGAGAGAGAAATCATACGTTTGGGGAAACAGTCCATTCAGAGATGCCAATTAGATTGAAAGAGAAAAAAAAATTTAAACCCTAAAGTTCCTTGGTGAATTTATAAGTTATCAAAGAACAATAGAAATACAGAAACAGGTGTATCTAACTGGAATCAAACCCAGCTAAATGACGTGTTCATTGAATTGCCTTGCGCAGAGGCTATAAATGGAAAACTCATTTTACTGGTAGATACGGGTGCAGATAGAAAATAAACCCCAGCCTGATAAAGAAATGTGCGATAAAAGATAGCACAGTAATAGCCAAGTCGAATAAGAAAGACTTAAAAATAACACGGTTTATGCTCCGATATTAAATACAACAGAATGTGATTACGAGATAAATACCGAATTTAAACCAAAACTCACAAATTTCGAGAGTACACAATACAAAGTACTAAGTCAATTAATAGCATAAGCAAAATAGATGCCAAAAGAAGAATATATAAATTGCTCAATGAAATTGAGTTATATAAGGATTTAAATATGGAAGAAACGAATACGTAGTAAAATGTTTTTACGACGTCTTCGTATTAGACGGTGACGAACTATCATTTACAAGTGTAAAACACGAAATTCCAACAGGCGCAGATCAACCGCAAATAATTAGGAAACAGTATAGATTACGACAAAGGTTGATTTTAAAGAAGAAGACAATATACTAAGGGGAAAAATAGATAAAGACATTTCTCATTTCACATTTTCATTATAAAGACAAGTCATAAAAAAGCTTCAATCACTTGTTGAAGATATCACTAAACAGATGAAGGTTCAATTTGAAGAAGAAAACACTATACTAAGGGACAAAATAAATAATTGTCCAATCATTTAAACGATGGGCTTGCGCGATTTGAAGGTTTTGTAGTTGAAAAACTTAAAAGAGGAAATTCCATGGCTGAGATGGCTGATTCCATGGCAAACCATAGAAGAGAGCTGAAAATCCACACATGCATTAGAAAAACAAAAGAGATTAATAAAAAGCAAGCTGTAGTAGAGGAGTTTCACAGCAAGCTCGTAAGAACTTTAAGCGAAGGCCAGTAATAACCAAGGGAATAGATAATCTCTGGCAAGCAGATTTAGTGGAAATGTGTAGTTATTCCATATATGATGATGGATAAACTCTTATACCACTTATATACTACTCGCTTTCTTCTAATTGTAATAGACACATTCTCGAAATATGGCTGGAATGTACCCTTAAAATCTAAAAACGCTATTGATGTTACTAAAGCCGTGAAATCCATTCTCGATTTAAGAAGAAAACCTAATAATTTACAAACCGATGACGGCAGACTTCGAAATGCAATCACTATAAACGGTACTGTAAGTTGTACGCTAGCTTCATCAGTTACAAAGAACCATGCTACACACATCATAGATTATGTAAAGAGTAGTGTCGAAACTATCTAGAGAGGGTGAAATTCAATTTACACTCTGATCCGAAGACATTTCGGAATTTCATTAACACTAAAAGAAAAAATGTAGTATACCCTTCATATATGAAACTGGATCAACATGAATCTAATAACACTGAAGTTATTTGTAGCCTTTTTGCTTAATTTTTTAAATCATCATACTCGTCTGCTACGTATAGTTCAACAACCTACCCATATAGTATTTCTTTGGTTATAATCCTGGCACGGATGACCTACCGGCATATGTTTTAAAATAAATGTAAGATGAATTAGCGTCACTCATAACGTCACTGTTCGAATTTTCACTTTGAACAGGCTATTTCCCGAGAGCATGGAAATCTTCATATGTTATTCCTTTGCATAAGTCTGGTAATAGGGCTATCGCGGTATTGCTAAACTTAGCGCCGTACCAAAGCTATTTGAGAAGATAATTGTTTGCCACATTTCAAGAAGTATTGAGGTGTATTTGTGAACAAAATACATCATATACCTACCCGGTCGGAAAACAAACACAATTTAAACAAACAAGGCTTATATTTCTCTAGCTCAGCACGGTTTTTGCGCTGGAAAATCTACAACTAACAACTTGTTGGAATTTGCATCGAAAGTGATCAAAAATTTTAACTTGGTCCATACACTACTCCTCATAAAGCTTAACTTATTTGCATTTTTAGGAAACTTGTTAAATTGGATAACCTGGTGTCCGAACCTCTGTTGCCGTATTGCGGAAATTGAGTCTGTGCAGAAACAGTTTCTACTTTTTTGTCTCACGAATTAGCGATGGGTTCCAACCTGAAGATTACCATCTTACG
Source organism: Myopa tessellatipennis (assembly GCA_943737955.2). Lineage (NCBI taxonomy): Eukaryota > Metazoa > Arthropoda > Insecta > Diptera > Conopidae > Myopa > Myopa tessellatipennis. The sequence goes on along the minus strand of OX031314.1, from coordinate 58,853,800 downwards.
AGTCTCGACTTAAGCTAATAAATTTGCCGTTACTTGTTAGTCGAAGGATAATGCTCAATGCTGCATTTATACTGAACCTGCTGTATGGCGTTGCAGACTTCTCATACATAACAAGTAATACACATTTAAACGTTCCTCGTATTACATCAAGAAGATACGAATTTCTCAAGCTAAGCTTCTGCAGATCAACATATTTCAGCAAGAACCACTCCGTAGAGCTTGTACTAATTTTACAGAATGTGCTTGTTTCTTGTGCTTTGTTCAGACAACAAAAACAATGTGACTGTTTGATCAAACCACTGTTTGCAATGTAATATGGGCATAATTAGTAGGAAAATAAAAATCTGATCTGAAAAATTAAAATTATACTGAACAAAAACAATTCTATTTATAATTATATCAATATACCCATGTGATTGCAAACCAGCGTTCACTTTAAATGCACATAATTCATTTAATAAATTAAAATATTTATTGCCCAAATTACGAAAAGCAATAAAACGCATAATATGCAGCGCACACTACTCGCATTCAAAACAACACAACGCTACGCATGTTTATAAAACAACCCTCCTTAGCAGCAAATGCCTATGCAGTTCGCCACTACCTTCGCTGTCCGTAGTTCGTGTAAGCCTTTCACTTATAGTCTAACCCTCCCTTCATTCCCTCTGCCCATTCCTTCCCTAACCATTCCATTCCCACTCCTTAACTACCATTACCCCTTCCCACGGTTATGTTTGTTCGTTTGTATATACATATGTATGTACGTCTGTCTGTACAACTTTTAATATCAAATTTTTCAAAAACTATGACACGAAGAAGGTACTGCTACTAGCACCTCACTAGCAGAACTATGCCGCTGCCTGTGTCGGCGTCAGGCACTTTAAGCATCTACACAAGGTTCCGCAATAGCACCTCACTAGCAGAGCACCACATGAACCTTATGCGTCACAGTTGCGACGTTGGGCCAGAACCCGCCTATCCCTAGTACTTACAATAATCCAGGACTATGTATATTCTGGCTTGTTATTTTATCAAAATTTTCGATTGCATTTTTGCCGAACGAGAATTAAGTGCAATTGTATTTTCTTTATTGGTCCGTCGATCCCTGGTGTATACTTAAATTATGGACAGTAAAGAAATAATTTAAAATTGCTTGTAATTTATTGCATTTCTTTTGATTGGCAATAAACACTCACTGAAAAAGTTTTCACTCTAAGTTTGCTTATTTGACATCCCACAGGCTCTTTAGAGGCGGTTAAACGCTTTCATGATTGTAATCGAAAAATCTGTAATGAGAGCGTTTTCTTACCTTTTAACAATAATGCCGTTTTATTGTCCATATTTACTAAATCAAACCACGAAAAAAAGACCGCTAGTAGACGGAAACTTAGATCCAGATTAACTTTAAGAAAACTAAATCTATCTGTAAATAAGTCAGCGTGTCCATAAGCATGTTTGACGTCTTCCAGTTTTTTGAAAATAGCAGACGCCAACTAAAATAAAAATAATAGGAAAAAAATATAACAGGTAGGACAATTTCTAATCAAAAGTTATCTATTTTTTAGATCAGCTATGTATATCTCTAACCTAATAATTAACTTTTGAGTCAGAAAAATACTGTGGATTTAATTTCATCCTTAAACCTACCAATTCTATATTTCGACTTATAGCTCCTAAAAATTTAGATAGATCCATCATGAAATACAATGGCTTTGCAATATATTGAATTGTTGCGCCTTTGTCGCATTTTTGCATCCCGCTTACTGATTCCAATTTGCTCACTAAATCATTCAGTATGAACCGATATTCCACGAGGCCGATACCTTTGCCGTTTTCTTCCATAGGTAAAGGGTAGTGAGTGATCAACTTTTCCCGCAAAATTAGCATTATATTCGAGTCCATCTGCCTGCAAATATAATACATCTATGGAGTTCAATCATGACAATTTTTAGGTTATACCTCTTGTAAGATAATTGAAGAGTAACTGTAAAAACTATTTATTTACCATAAGTAATCAGAAGAATATGTACTAATTGCATGTGGCATTTGAACTTAACAAACCTGTAAATTTCTTTAGATCCATACAAAGTATTGAAATAGTTGTTGACAGCAGGAGGTTTATGGTTTTTCTTCGTGTTGGTATTTGCATTGGTTTCTTTAAATGACACCTCCCTTTCACTTTGTCTGCTATGCAAATCTTGATTAGATTTTGATATGGATCTGCCGCATCCTTGCGTAAAAAAAATTAAATTTAGCGTTCAGATCTAAATCAAAGTGAACCCTACCTCCACCCCAAGTATTTGCTGTAAAAGAAGAGGCGCAGGAGTCACTTATAAACTGACATATAGGCGGTACATAATCTACTGGCGCTTTGAACAGCAACTTTCGGATTTGTTCCTCAATTTTTATCAGTTCAGATAATCGTGTTAAAACCTTAAAAATATTTACTGAATTTAAACAAATACCTAAAATAATGGAAGCTACTGACCTTACTGCGTATCATATCCTCACGTTGTGTTGTAAATGAACTAACTGTTTCACGTATCCAATTGACGCAATGAAAATAAATATCTAAAATTTTTTTTCTTAATTCCACATCGTAATCGAGCCATAGGTCTTCAGGATTATCAAAAAATGTCGGCAAAATAATAGCACATCCAAGTAGTGCGTTAATTAGTTCCAGGCTACCATTATAGCGTTGCAAATGTAGGACCCGTACAAGATTAAAGAGTGGAGCTAAAACCAGCATGGATGATGTCGCACTAACAAAAACTTACAAATTTAATACAACCACAGATTGGAAATACCATATATAGCCTACTCTGCTGCCGGTTCAAGTACCAATCCGGCAATATTAATAGCAATCGGAGTAATTTCATTATCTTCAGTATTTGCATCCACAACCGAATTAATGCATTTCTGATAAGACAGACTGATACCACTACAAAAATATTGAATTGCAGGTGTGTAAATATAAATTTCAAAATACATCATTCGGTAGCAAAGCTATTTCGTTGTTTTTATGACCAATATCATAAAGCTTCGGCTAAAAGTATTAGACTCGTAAAAAGTTTTATATAAGAAAGAGAGAGTCGTTGATATTAGACTTTTCCTCAGAGCTTAAACTATAAGAAAAAAAAATTAGAGCTTAAGTTGTAAGAAAAATATCATTTAAAATTTGTCATTGTCGACCGAGCTGCTAGATGCACTTAAACCAGAGGACGTCTATTGTGGGACTTCGTATTTGAGTGCACTGTATTACTTTTACATTTGTTTGACTTTAATTTGAGGCGGCTCAAACGCGGTGCAGAAGTACGAAGAACAAGATGCCGCGCAGGCGTGGTTGACGGCCTATGCACCCCGAGGGGTTAAAGGATCTAACTAACTAACTATATATGTATACACGAGTTTTATTGGACCGAGCAACGATCACAGACTGCCGAAATAAAAATCTGACAACACAAGCAACGGCGAAGTTCATGTCGGGGGCCAACGAAAAATACGACTGGGAGACAAAGTTCGCAAAATTTTTCGAACCACTTTTTTGTTGATTTGAGCTATTATGTGGTTAGTGATTATATTTAGTCGTGCCATAAGTTCTGTTACGTGTTCATGTTAAAAAAAAATTTTTAATATTTGTTATAATTTTGATTTTTTTATAAATTAATATTCTTGCCAAAGAACAATACTTCATTGCTTTGCTTTTAAACAAGTCCTTAAACGGCCTGACCATCGCACTATAGCGACACGTATGGTTGCAATGGGCAAAAATGACGCTGCTGCTTGCTTCACACTTTCCAAATGTCGGTGGCGAACTTTGCAGGGCATGCCTTCCAATTCCAGCCACAAGCTATAATCCAAAGGATTTTAATCCGGGCTGCCCGAAGGCCAATCTTGAGCAGAAAGGCAGGAATATTCTGTAGTAGCCTTTATGTTAGATATCCTAGCATAGATCTTATACAATACTTCATTGCTTTGCTTTTAAACAGGTCCTTAAACGGCCCGACCATCGCACTTAAGCGGCACGTATGGTTGCAATGGGCAAAAATGACGCTGCTGCTTGCTTCACACTTTCCAAATGTCGGTGGCGAACTTTGCAGGGCATGCCTTCCAATTCCGGCCACAAGCTGTAATCCAAAGGATTCTAATCCGGGCTGCCCGAAGGCCAATCTTGAGCAGAAAGGTTGGAATATTCTTTAGTAGCATTTATGTTAGATATCCTAGCATAGATCTTATCGTTTTATTTGTTAATTGTTTATTTGTTAAAAACTTCTTCCACCGTAAACATTTTTTCATCAATAAAAATGTTTGGATGGATGAATGTTTTCATAGCCGTTGCTTGCGTGTCACTGAAAAGGCTGATTGCATCTTTTAAGCCTAATTTATTTTAAGCGCAAAGCTAATAAATGACCTGTGGATCTGCGGAAGCCTTTCATTTGGCGATCATCCCGAATTAGTCGTGACATGGATCTGCTGGAAATATTCAGCTCCCTAGCCTTGATTTTCTGCGGACGTCCACGGACGTGCGGACTTCTGGCTCTATCGTCTACTTGCGATGAGTCCAAGAAACGATTGATGGTACGATAAACAGACATTCTGCAGATTTTTCTGAAATGTGACTCGCGCTATTTCCACGCTCGTATAAGGCAATTCCGGAACGCTCTTTTCTTTCTCATCTCACTCCATTATCAATTAAGCAAAAGTTGAAATCAAACTAATTTGAATTTATTGATTAATACTCCATTCTATCTGAAAAACAAGATAACGATAATATTCTAAGCAATTTTTAAATTAGTAGTCTTTGAAAAGTTTGTGACAGCACTTATAGCACGACTAAGTACTAAAATTAAACAACTAATTTGGTCAATAAAATGTAACGTATTTGACTCTGCTACTGAATTCTCAAGAATAAATACGATATGAAAATATGTGTTCAAATACATACGACGATGTTTCTGGAGTATGCTCAGTGATAAAGCTATTTTGTAAATTATAAGTCATCAATTCGCAGAGCCATATTAAAAACGGCTTATCATGTAACGGTGTATTTGAGCAATCATTGGGAGAAGTCGTACAAACGCTGGCCAGTTCAACATAAAAGAGAGCTAGAGATTCCGGGCAATGAATGGTAGATGAATGAACTCGTACTGCCGGTAGAACTTTTTTATATTAACGAATATTAAAACAAACTCAATGAAACAAACCAATGTACTGCGCAGCGATTTTTCCGCGACCATCAGGCAAATCATTTATTGAACTAAATGTCTCATTTAAATCGTCTATCTCGATGAAAGCGTCATCAATACGAGAAATTTTATCAACTAACTGCACGCTCCCAATAATACCTCGCTTTTTAACGCTGCAGAAGACATGTTTAATGTTTTTCAAAATCACAATAAAAAGTGAAAACCTGCCTGGATGCGCGATTAATTAACTGCTTCTTTACCAACATATCTATTTGATCCTGCAGTGCGGGAAATTCAGTTAGCGTAAGCATAGGATACGCTAGTGAGCACATCAACCCCATAACTAAACGAGCCTGGGATAATGACATTTCATTTACGCGATCAAGAAGTGGCTGGAAATGGGATAGAAATAATAAATTATGCTTCACTAAACTTAAATTAAGTTACAAAATTTTTAAATTTTGTACAAATTTGTCACTTTTTCCTAATATTATAATAGGTAAAAAGGTTTAAGTTTCTCTTGATGGAGTCTACATACATCGAGGTGATACAATATTTTAATTTTCCATTTAAATTACCATTAATAAATTAGCCCAATTTTGCACTCTTTCGGGGTATTTCTGTTTCAGATCTATTATTAATTCCAGAGCGAGATTGGCCATATTAGGCGATGATTTTTCCAAAGTTAATTCCAGCAATTTCCCAAGTATATTTTTTTGAAATGAATCTCCCATTTCAAATAGTATACTAAAAAAAAATTTATTTCATTTACTTTTCAACACACCTACAGTGCCGGATATAACATATTGGACTGGCAAATAGTATTGCTTGATCACACTCTCACAAATTTATTTCTAATTTAATTTAATTTTAAAAAAAATATTAACAAAAATATACGTTTATTCTGTCCAAGGTATTCCAATAATAATCAGAAGAGTGTACTGTTCGATTGCTGGTACACTTAGGCGTGGCACGGGTTCAATTTTTTTCCATTTGCAATCTTAAATAGCCTGTGATGACAAAGAATATTCTATTCGTTCTACTGTATTCGAGTTATATTTAATTAGTGGGCATTTTTGGTACTATATTGTGGTCAGAGACAGTGGACTCGTGAATAAAACTTCAACCTCAAATTCGCTCTACATTGGCTTTTGAGATTGTTGATTATATTGTTGGAAATATAAAACAGGCATGTTTTGTCTGATTCAAATAATTTGTCCTTGTCACTTCCTTTTTCCTATCTATTGAAATTCTTATTGGCAATTTGTAATAAAATAAGATCTGGGGACTGTGCAGGCGATTTCAGAATATTGATTGATTAGCTGTCTCAGCGGTTCCACTATTTTTAAATTAGTTTATCTGCCAGTCCAATATGCTATGTTTGACACATATCTATAATTTATAAATATAGCGGATTTTCCAATTTATATAATTATTTGTAGTGCGAAAATATTTAATTTTAAATATTACTAATTTTAAATTAAATAACTCTTATTATAAAGCGTTTCGGTTACATCTTCAGGAATAAATCTTAAAAAAGGGAAGATTTCCGTACCGTTTGAAATTGCAAGTTATCACAACGTGTGTCACAATTAAATTACCTAAATTTATACTACAATGCTTTATAATTCTAATATTTGCTAATATATCGTATATCGTTACACACAATTACTGTCATTATATCGTTATGCAGTATAGCATTTGCTATTACTCTAACATATTCTATAAAAATGTTATATGTAGATATATTTGTCACACTATATAGTCGTACATTATTGTACTAATATTACCTATAAGAAGCTCGTGCAAAATTTGCAACTGATTTGTTTTTATCACCCAAAAAGTCGTGCACAATCTGCAGTAGAATATTTGTATGTACAAGTAAAATAACGCAAAATTTCGATTTCGTCTCCAGGAGGATATCAATTTTCATGTGTTCTAATATAACAAGCCGTCGAAGCTGAAAAGAAACAGTTTCAAGAATTGCTTTTAATTTTGTTTTTTTTTAACATACAATACTCTGTATGGTCAAAGCGCGGTCCTCTTTAATGTTGATCAAAATCAAAAGAATAAGGAAATCGATAGATCTAAAATAAAATCATCATTATTTTGAAAGCCATCATGCAATGTGCAAAAAACAAAAAATCGCCGTACGGATTAAGATGCACGAATTGCTACTAATTTACAATTCCAAAAGAGCAAATTTGTTAAAGTAAGTTCATTCCAAATAGATAAAACTTTCTTAAGCTAAGGCTCTGTGAAACAATTCGTGTGCTCTGTGAAATTCGCCGACGTGATTGTACAGCCACTATATCATGTATTCTTTTTTATTAACGATATTTTATTTACTTAAATTGATTTGGTGGCATGACAGCAATAGTTTTTTTCCAAATGTCGTAAAACCGTCTTGAGCGCATAAGTCCCTGTGCTATATAATCATATAATTCCAGTTGAAGTTGTTTATCTAGAACCTCTGGGTTATCTGTAGTTTGCCATAATAAAATTTCTCGAAGTACTGTTATGAGCTGATTCGGCAAAATATGAATTTTATAAACTTATTGAATAAATTATTATCTTAACAACAAACCTCACGCACGCAATCATCTGTGTCCTGAGTTAATGATTTTAAAAGAAATCTTATTAACTGTGGCAAGGGCTGAAACAAAGCATTAAACTCCAACTTTGAAAATATTATATACATATGCACAGAGAAATTAGATGATCATAGTGATAAATATAATATATGGTATATATTATGTATATATGTACATATATACAAGGTGTAAAGCATAAGAATGATCAAAAAGCAAGTACGTGATCTACGTATTTCCGTTATTTTTTGAAATTTTTCCGAATTTATTTGGTGTATTTAGAAAATTCTTCTTCCCGACAAAACCGGGGGAGGGAAAATTTACCCGCCCCTCCCATACGATTTTTTCCTGTCTCGAAGCAACCTACACGTTCTAACTTTAGGATTATTCTAAGGTGTTACACCGTGTATACATACATACTCGTATATATGTACAGTGTTGGTCATAGAATTAGCACACTCAACTTTGCTTAAAAAAGAGTTTATTGTAGGTATATTTATTCTTCGAAAATCAGCTCCTTGCTTCAAAATAACATTAAACTGATATACTCCAAAAACACAGATACTTTTTAAAAGAAGCCGTAGCATTTATTATTCAAATCTTAGGAATAATTGAATTTTTAAATGGAGAAAAAAATTAGTGTAGCATAATTTGGGAGAGAAAAAGACGAATTCATTTTCAATTTTAAATTTTGATTGGGCACCCTATGGCAGCTTTTTAGGTATTATCGCGGTTATCGTACACTACTTATCAGGTAAAAAGATTTGAAAAAAAACTTTTTTTTTCAAAGCTTAGTGTTGATAGATACACCACAAGACAAACTACCTATTTGTAATTAATAATTTTTTTATTGCTAAAACATTCTAGAAGTATTTTAATTTTTTATTTTAATTAATTAAGAAAGCCAACGATTCCTCTAGAGAAATGGTGATCCGTCCAAACCTATCGAAACATACGTGATGCAAAGGATGATTTTCGGAGCCACATTCTCACCATGTATCACCCAATACATAAATAATAGCAATGCAGAAAGGTTTAAACCTCTTGGATACCGCATCCAAGAGCTGTTGAAGGCATTGTAGATATTACGTGGACGACTACATAGATAGTTTCGAGAGTGAAGAAGAAGCTGTGACTGTGATAAAGAACGTAATTGAAATACAGAGTGCAGGAGGATTTGAAATTCGCCACTTTTCAAGCAACTCAAGAAAGCTCGAAGAATCAATAACAGAAGCAACCGCGTCGAGAGAAGAGAATGTCACCGTAGAGGGTGATCGAAAGTTAGAACGCATGCTCGGTATGCGATGGCTGCCGAATGAGGGTGCTTTCGCCTTTGCGATGGACTTCAGTGAAATTCCAACAGACTTATTGGAGCTAAAGAGAAAGCCGACAGAAAGAAATATGCTCGACAAGGAAAAATTATTTGAATCACGCAAAACATGCCTGTTTTAATATTTCCAATAATACAATAATACAAACAATATAATTGGCAATCTCATTGCATCTATGCCAAGATGCCGTCCTTAAAAACAAAGGTTTTGCCATCAAATGAGGATAAATTAGATCTGGTTCAATATATTATGTCGCAGTTTTCACATTTTCTGTAAAATTTTGTAGGAATAAATTTATGAGAGTGTGAACAAGCAGTACTATCTGCCAGTCCAATATGTTATGTCCAACACTGTACATCTTATATTGTATAATATTATACAGCTACGTAATACTACGGACGCAAAGCAGAGAAATTGAAGTGGTTCCACCTTATAGTTGTAACTGATTTTTTCTAGTCAGGTTAAAACGATTGATCTTATTTCGAATTAGGAGCGGTAAATCGTTAACAGCGATAGCTATAAAAAATCATCCCCAAGTCATCCAGTGTCCTAGTAAAATACCAGGATTTTTATCTAGATGGTGCTGGATGTGATGCCAATTGTTCTTGGAAGGATGAGGTAATGTTCTTGATATTCTTATAAATTTAAAAGTGAATCCATGTTAATTTAAGTGAATATTCTTACTGAATAAGAATACTTAGTTAACTAAGAAAACCAATTTCCCCTTCATATACTTTTTCTGGGCTTCACATAACTACAATAGAGCTAGCGCGGAAGAGGTGCCAGTAAAAGTTTCCAAAGTCATTTGTGGATTTATCATAGCCGTGCAACGAATTCCATTGGTCGTATATGCCCGAGTTTTTCCCCTCCTAATCTAAGATATTTTGGGGATTTTTACTATTTACAAAATATGTATTTTGGTAAATAGATATTTTGGTCATAGCAGTGTTCTGAACTCACTTTCAAATTATATAATTTGTGAAAAATCTTACTACTTTGTATCGTGAATCATAATAATACCATCTGCTCTTTGGGGTACTGCCCATCTTTATTAGATTGTCCATTTAGCCCAAGAACTATAATTTATATGTTGGTTGAAATCAATGTGTAACCTACCATGTGTGGACTTTGCTTATCCGTAATAAACGCTAACATTTTATTACGCAGTTTATACTGCATTTTTAAACTCAAGCATAGATTAGTCAGCGTCTGTACAGCATTTGCGTCCAATATACCTTTGCTGGGCATATAATCCCTATATAAAAAAGTAGTGTTACCATTCTTACATTTCTGTAATTTTACAGTTCTTAAAGTTATAATGTAAGAACTGTAAAATTACATAAAGCTAAAACTTACAAAATAACTTGGGCAAATTCGTCGTGCTTGCTGGAATCCAAAATTAAATCTCCATTAGCTATTATTTCCCTCTTAGCAAAATCAGAACATCTCTCAAATATGTATTTTATGCGCGTGAAAATTAGCCCACCATAAGTAAGCGGCGCATAACGGAGTTGAGTCAACAAAAGTGTAAGAAGGGGTTTTCTCTGGTTTAATAATGTAAAGTTGCTGCACAAATCCGCAATAAAATATATTTAAAAGTCAAATCGATACGAATGTAATAAATGCATTCAGGGCCACCCTAACCGCTGGACTAAAAGGCCAATAGCACCGAGACGCAAGTCTTTTGGGACGGCAATTAATATTAGTGTGTATATCCATTCCGTGTATTTTCTTATGAACGGGGTACATACTCTTTTGTAGCCCACGGGCGCCGAATATCCTTAAGACTGCCCTGAATACATAAAACTTTATACTCACGGGTTACATGCCGTTTCTTCAATTTTGTTTAGTAATAAATCTAGAACGTGTTCTCGTAAGAGATCGACCATTAAAAAGTTAACAATCATGCTATCCTGCGACTGGTACACGCTTTCCAATCCTGGTATGCTGATGGTACATCCGCCGAGCATCTTCCATATCAAGGTAGATTTTACATTTAAAGCGTCCAGCATACCCATTTTAAAAGTTTCTACATTATCTGGATAATTTTGTGATTTAATCAAGATTTCACGAAGCTTGGCGACAAAAGATGCATTGTCACAGTCTGCCAAAATTTAAAGAAAGTTTAAAAATTCTTCGCCACGAAATTTTACCTACATAGCACAAATGTATCTGCTTCGTCCAACTGTACGCCTGCATTCATAAGTATTAATTCATAATATGTGCTTGGAGGGCGTTGTGAACGTGACTGGGTGCGCAACAGTGTACCAGCATTGATACTTCGCTGTGACAAATACCTCTGCGTCTGCACCTGAGAAGCGGGAATGTTTTCCTCACTGCTCCCTTCCACTAAATTTTTAGTCTCATTAACCGATACGACTCCTAGCTGCTGACAAAAGAAATAATTCCTCAATAAATTTTGCGAAAGTAAATTTTCCAAAATTTCTTACTTGTAACTTTATTGTTGTGTTTTCATCGATTACATTTAAAGATCGCTTTTGTCTGGCATTTTCTTTTGAAATCAATTTCGAGCTTTTATAATTTTCGCGGTTTTTATACATTTTGCACGATATAAAAAGTTTAAACAGAACTGCCGAGGTCACACAAAACAATTGACTGCTGTGAATACTTGCGTACAAATAGTAACGAAAGTTAGCAACTAACGGGGTGGTTTATATAGTATCGTTGCTGAGTGGAACATAAATACAGTACAACTTCGACAGTCCGGACATGCGCCAGTCCGGTCTCTCCAATAATTCGGACGCCTCTATGTTTCGGACAATTTAAAATTTTTACCTCTACAATCCGGACAATTTTTTTTATGCAAGAATAAATGTTAAAATTCGGTGGTTTCCCGTTTTTTACTCGCATGTTTTGTTATTCATACTTTGATTTACATTTTGCACTATCATTGCTTCAGTTTCAGTTCATTCTTTCGCAAGCGTGTTGCGTGTTGTTCATCTTTCCGATGAAGAAATAATACAACACGCTAAACGAAATGAATCGTCAGTGCTGCTTACGGACTATAAAGACGACTTTGTAGTAATGGATGCAAAAACAAAGATCTCTAATTCTGCTGCAAATTAAAACAATTACATAATACAATAAAATTTTAAGAAAACCATAAAAATTTCAACTGAAAACCGTAAAAAAGTTCAAACGCAGACCGACTTAACGTTCCAGTAATATTTTGTTATCATCACATGCACTCATTTAAATACAATATTTAATATTAAATGTATTTTGCTTATAGTACTACGGTCTTATTCATATAACCTTAAAAGCCTTATAAATTTATTTACTTTTCTTACAGTTCAGAACAAGAAGTAGAGAACAATAGCTTAATATTTTCCTTTTCTTGAATTATAATTTTCTCGTTTGTGTGTGAATAACGCCGTGATACTTGAACACTAACAATACAATGAAACTACTCTATTTAGTACAGTATATGGTTGATCCATGCCCTTATATTAAGCATGCGAGCTGGTCTCCTCAGTATTAATGATATTATACACCAAATTATTATTATATTCTAAAGTTAGAAATATGTTTAAGATAAAAATTCAATTAAAGTTTCCACATGGCAGAAATTTCTTCACCACCACCACATACTCTGAAGGTTCGAATCGGGACACTGCCGTGGCCGTTACGTGTTGTGTGCGTATAAATTATCATGTTAGATAGCATTAGGGGGCAAGCTGCTAGTGACAATACAATACAGTCTTGAGAGAGGCTCTGTGTAATAGAAGAGAACTATTGAATGTCGGTCATTTCAATGCGCAGAGTATCATTACTCCTAATAGGCCAGATAAGTTGGAGGTTGCGGTTGCGATAACATGGTTGCGGTTCCTGGCTACGATCTAGTAATCATGATAGGGTTGACGCGCGGGGTGGTGGAGTCGCGCTATATATAGCGAATAATCTTAAATGGACCGTTTTAGAGTGTTCCCCAACGGCTGCCGATATTGAATACCTTTTTATTAAAATGAGTCAGGGTGAAACTAACACCATATTTGGAATCATCTACCGACCTAGGGGTGATCTGCTAGAGCTATCCAATGTCCTATCTCGGATTTCAAGTGAATTCAACGATACTATTATTATGGGCTACTTCAACACCAATCTGTTAGATTCCGGAGTAAATCTTACCTGCAATCTTTTCCTTAATGAATTTCATCTGGATTTAGTTTATAACCCGCACATTCCAACCCATTTTGACATATCAAGAGGATCGCAGTCACTACTTGACTACCTATTAGTAGGTAACCGGGATAAATTAATAATTCATGATCAATTCTGGATTCCTAACATTTCTAAGCATGCATTCATCTTCTGTTCAATGGCGAATAGCATAAAACAGAGGAAAGCATCCTTTAAGTACTTTGATTACAGTAATATTAACATCCGGAGTTTACACATCGCTTGTTGTGACTACGACTTAGGTCGATTTCATAACCAAGTGGACGTTGACATTAAACTAGATGAATTCAATGCCGCAGTGACGTTCTTATTCAATTCATTCGTACCAATTACCTCTTACGCACCCAAAAATCGCCCTTGTCCCTGGATTACTTCAGTGATAGTCAGAACAAAATTAATGCGTGACCTTGCGTTCAGAGTCTTCAAGGTCCCTCCCCCCGACCCCTCCCCTACAAATTGGAAGAAATATACCAAAATCAGAAATAGAATCACCCACCTAATGAAGAAGACCAAATATGATTATGGTCGAAAATTTTTTAATGAGATCAAAAATGGAGGTGACTTCTGGAGACGCGCGCGCAGATTTGGGGTCACCTCTAAAAAGTCTGGACCTGTCACGTTCAACCCTGAAAATCTTAATTATTATTTCGGTTCGTTACATGATTCTGCAGCTAATTGCGCTCGCGTGGATACCAGAGAGTAATCAAGCGTTCTCGTTTAGAAATGCTTCCATGGATGAAGTGTACTCTGCCCTCATACAATCTAATGCGGTTGGACTCGATGATATTCATCCCAAATTCATCAAGCTGATTTTTCCTTAAGCTTGAGTGGAAAATCGCCAAGGTAATACCAATCCCAAAAAATGCCAGGCCGATGGTCTTGTCGGATCATAGACCAATTAGTATCTTGCCATTTTTATCAAAAATGTGTGAAATTCTAATGAAAAATCAGATCTTAAACTTTCTGAACGCTGATAATAGGACCCTAATTTATCGAAATCAGTCAGGTTTCAGGGAGAAGTTTTGCACTACTACTACACTTTTCGACATTACTGATGAAATTAGTCAGAGCTTGGACAGCCACGCGCTTTCCTTCCTCATTGCTCTAAATTTTAGTAAGGCCTTTAATCGTGTGGACTGGGTAGTTATGTGTAAAAAACTAAAAGAACAGCTTCATTTTTCTAGCACGGCTTGTAATCTTATATACTCGTATTTAACGCACAGACATCAGCGTGTTTTCGCATCAGGGAAACTTTCGGAGTCCCTGGAAGTGGATAGTGGGTTGCCCCACGTGTCTATTTTGGGCCCTTTATGGTTCACCTTATACATAAACGATCTTCCAACCGTAGTCACGCACACCCTTGTGCATATCTTTACGGATGATGTCCAGTTACTGCTATCCTGTGACAGGTCTAATGCAAAACGGGGTGTTGAACTTATCGCTGAGGACCTGAGCTCAATCTCCAGTTGGGCTAAGTTCAATAATCTCACCCTGAATGCCGGTAAAACACAAGTTTTGGTTGTCCCCAGAGGGGCCCAAATTACAGGACTGCCCATGGTAGAACATGATGGACTTATTTTACCCTACAATCAAGTTATTAAAAGCCTGGGCATTATCATCACGGACGACCTCTCTTGGGACAACCAGGTAGCTAATGTCTGCAGAGAGGTTTACTGTACGTTAAGAAGCTTATACCTCGTCCAGCACTTTTTACCCCGGTCTGCAAGATTGCACCTCGTTAAATCGCTAATAGAGCCACATTTCCTGTACTGTTGTGAAATATATGGTGGATGCAGCTCAGTATGTTGGGGTAAGCTTAATGTTTGTATACGGGCAGTTGTTAGGTTTGTCTTCTCGCTGCGCCGTAGGGACCATGTGAGTCACTTGATAAAATATGTTATCGGGATGGAGCTCAAATCCCTCTTTGATTACAGGCCTCTTCTTCTAATTTTTAAAACCATTAATCATGGGGTACCTCAAAATTACACGGCCTCTTATGGGAAACGAGAAAAAAAATAAAATTACGTCGCTGCCTCTGCTTCCGACTACGAATAAATCGCATCTGCGATCGATCTGGATGCGATTTATTCGCAGTCGTCGCTCTTGTTCTTCTTATTTTTGTGTGTTTACATTGACTTTGACAAGCTCCGGCAGAAGATTTTTGACAGTTCGCACCGTAAAATTCGTTGTGCGATTTTCTATGTGTTCAAGGCATTATTGAAATAAATCGCAAATCACTATTAAAAATGTTTGAACGGTAGTATATTTTTTTCAAATGGTTTACATTTTTTATTAAACCAGCGAAGGTACTTTCGCATTTTTAGGCATATCTAATTCTAAGGATCGATATTTAAAAATATTCAGTTATCATTGTTAAAGGTATTTTGCCTTTTGTTAAAGGTTTCGTTCAAAGGTATAAATAGGCCGCTTTGAGACAGCCAAATAGCTTTTTATTTATTTTTAAACTTTAAAGGCATTTTAAAGTAATTTTGCTTATTTTCAAGAATAGTTATTAAATAGAGTCGGCAATATTAAATCAGCTTAAAATCATGGTAATTTTTTCGCACGGCGCCTTTTGTACCCAGTTATTTGCTTCAATAACTGCGAGTTCTCATCATCCAACTCTAGGTGAGGTTCCCATAGACGCAAACGTTTTGGTATATAAATTAGTCCAAATAATGTTATTGCTGAAATAGTTTAAATGATTATTTTAGGTATCTATGATATATACGCCATATAGTTAAATCGCGATTACTTAAAATCAGGGAATCAATGAAGTTAGACGTTCTGAGTGAAGATTATAATTCATAAATTAAAATAAATTAAATTAAATAATTTGAAAAGGTTACTTAGATTGCTTGACAATTATAACTTAATATTGTGAAGGGGTAAGTCGCCAAATAATTTGTCGCCACTTTTATTTTTCTACTATTTTTTAAATAGTTATACTTTTTTTTCTTTATTAAATATATATACGTACTTTTTCTGTATTTTGTAAAAGACTTA
Organism: Myopa tessellatipennis; assembly: GCA_943737955.2. Classification (NCBI taxonomy): domain Eukaryota; kingdom Metazoa; phylum Arthropoda; class Insecta; order Diptera; family Conopidae; genus Myopa; species Myopa tessellatipennis. Next base: position 58,837,483 of record OX031314.1, on the reverse strand, counting down.
TAAATTATTTTGTTTATGTTGATATTGTATTAATGAATTATTCAAAAAAACAATTCAAACGTGTTTACAATAACTAAGATATAGACTTACTTTTAAGTATTACCCTATGTAGTAGAATATCATAAATGGAACAGCAACCCTGAGCACAACAGCAGACCAAAATGGTCAAGGGGCCGCCTATAAAAGAGAAGTATGAAAGGCCTTGACTCCATTTTCGAGACAACTAGCAACATCAGTAGAGTTAGTAGCTTAGGGATTTAAGACAACGAGTGCCGACTTCGAAATCTACAACAGACGATGACAGTAGAGCCTGCTCGGTTGTGGTCAGAGATAATGAGATAGGACACTTCGAATTCGCTGTTTCAACACACATGCATTTTGCTGAAATTTCACTAAACCTATGATAAAAAAACGTGTGCGCTGTCCTCTCATGTGTACTTCGCCACACAAAATCGTGTGCTTTGTCCTCTCATGTGTACTTCGCCGCACGAAGTGTACTTCGCCGCAGTATTGCATGCACGCATGTAATATTGATTTTAATGGGTGTTTTTTCGAAACGTCAAAAATATATTTAAGAAATTAAACTTTTGTTTATGCTCACATTATATACATGATATATCTACCAGTTCCTTATAATTATAATAAATCTATACTTTCAGATTTTACATAGTATTTGTTGATTTAATTCACATATTTAATTGGTATAACGTAGGCGTTGTGCTAATTTTTGGCTGTCAATGCATAGTTGTTCGAATTTTCACAAAAAAAATTAAGATTAATAACTCCAGAATGGTCACATTTATATTTTTTCATTTGTTTTCTAATATTTGTGCAAATTAAGTATTGTTATACATCGTTAGATGCACTTGGGGGGTCAAACAACCGTTGGCACCTACCATTTTAGGTTTGGGAAACTTCACCACCTTTGTTTATATATGGTGAAATTTATATTTTAAAAACCAATGGCCTTGTCTATACGCAGTATCTTTTGAAACGGTTTCACTAAATTCGTGTGAGAGAGATGAGGAAGAAAGAGAAAAGTCTACACTCTGGTATCGAGTGTAAAGAATTTTTGAAACCAAAATACACCCTGGTTCTCAGTTTCTTTGCACGCACAGCAGTTGTCAAACGAAAGAAGAGCAACGTAGTTTGCCGAAAGCGTGTTCATATTTTCTCTCACTCTGGCCAACATTTGGATATTCAGTAAATTTCACAAACACTTTGGCATCACATATTTACGACTTTTGAAACCAAATGAGAAACCAATGTGTGTAGCCACCAATGGTATCGATATACCAGTAGTGAAACCGTTTCAAAAGATACTGCGTCTAGCCAAGCTGATTTCATAACTAAATGAGTCCGTGGTGAAACCTGAAACAGCTGATTTTTTCAACATACTGAAAGACAGAAACAAGAACAACAATATGGTTGCTCTCACGTATAGTGTACATGAATTCAACAGCTCATAAAAAATAGACGTCAAACCGATTTTTTAAGCGGCGAATTCGAAGTGTCCTATCTCATTATCTCTGGTTGTGGTGTTGACACGAACGAACAGACGACGACAGTAGAGCCTGCTCGGTTCTGCTGTTGACACGAAGGAACAAACGACGACCGTGGAGTCTGCCCGGTTGTGCTGTTGACTTGAACGAACACACGACGACAGTAGAGCCTGTTCGGTTGTGCTGTTGACACGAACAAACAGACGAGGACAGTAGAGCATACTTGTTTTGCGTTAAATGGGTAAAACCTCTCCCGCTGAAGTTTAAAAAATCGAGGTATACAAAGAGATGGGGCTTAGTAGCCGTATTATTGCTTAAAGTGGAAGTAAAACACTTACAAATTATATTTCTAACCCATTTATTCCCAAACATAGAAATTGTGTAAAAATATGTAATTTTGTCATTAATTTCAGTTAGAAATAATTAAGAATTAATTAATTAAAAATCAGACATGAATCTCATGGGAAAATGCTGAAGGATGGTTACACATAAAGTTTATGAAAATAGACGACAATTTGAAGCCAAAAAATCACATAAAGATGCTATTAGGACAGCGTTAGCAGAAGTCGACCTAAATTACACAATATCACTCTATGATTCATTTCCCAACCGTTTGAGTGAACTGATTTCGCAAAATGAAAGTTCTAGAAATCACTAGAAAGGTTAGAGTTCACTAATTTTTGAAAAAAAAATAAAAATACCTTTTTTATTTCATTATTTTTGTAGGTGGTCTTATTCTATTGACGCGATGATAAACCTTAAAATCTTGAGTGGAGGAAAGGTAACCATAAAAAATAACAGGGCCTATAAATAACGGTGTCTTTTTATGAACAATTTTTGTTAGGAATATTTTCCTTTACTTATAAGTACATTTTTGAATACAAAAAATAATTCGGTTGCGTAAATAAATTTGACTGCAGCTGGCTTAATCAAATGACACGGAGTGTATGTTGTAATATATGTATAACCATAGAGATTATAATAGATATAGTTCGCACGCAGAGCTACTTTCTGTCCCCGATTTTCGATGGGGTCATACTATTACGTCCCAGAATCTAAACATTGTATATAAACATATGTTGCTAAGCACAAAAAAGAATCCAAGAACAAAATATTGTTTTTCAGCTTCTTCATGTTTTTAGTATCAAAAGCTAATGGTCTCTACTTTCTTAAAATTTAGAAAATTTTATAGGCTAATTTTACATTTTTCCTGGGAAAATATAAATAAATGGGGGTACTAAAATTTTAAAAAAGTTCTTTTTCTATAAAAGTAATGGTAAATAAAGTAATTTTCGACCAAATTTTAAATACCAAATAAATAATAGGGGGTGGGGGGGTTGTAATAAACTAAGCCTCAATTCGGTAAAGCCTAAGATATTGCCCATTTAGAAAAAATCAATTGATCCCAACAATTTATTTATTTATTTATTTATTAGGTATAAACTAAGCATATTGCTTTATAGTTTGAAAGAACATTCAAAATAAGGATAAAAATTGTAGAATCTTTTGTTTAGTTAAATAGGCTGAGTGGGAGAAATTAATGACAGGATACACAATATTAAAATCGGCACAGGCGTTCCGAAGAGGTTCATGCTGTTGATGTGTAGATCTGCTGGAGCTTAGATGAAGCGGTTCATATCGCCTCAATGTGCGGCAAGGAACGTTAAAATGGATGTTGGATAATAAATATGCACTATTAGTAACGCCATACAAAATGTTGAGGATAAAAATAGCATTTAACATTCTACGACGATTAGCGAGTGATGGCAGGTTTATCAGCATAAGCCGGGATTCATATAGAGGTAAGTTTACGGATTCATCCCAATGGAGGTTGCGAAGACAGAAAAGTAGGAATTGTTTTTGGACCGATTCAATCTCAGCAATGTAACAATTATAGTTTGGGCTCCAAACAGGCGAGGCGTATTCCAACATAAGTCTGACTAGTGATGTATAAAGTAGCTTAGTAATATATGGATCATTAAATTCCTATGCCCATCTCTTTATAAAACCTAATGTGCTGTTCGCTCTGCTAGATATGCGATTAATATGAGTATTGAAGCGTAATTTTCGCTCGAGGACTACTCCAAGATCATCTACAATTTCAACTCGTTCCAGATTCCTTCCACAAATAGTGTAATTACAGAAAAAAGGACTATGGCAACGGGAAAAAGTTATTTGTTTGCATTTCGTTAAGTTGAGGTCCATGCAGTTGATGTTACACCATGCGGTCAGGGAATCCAAATCCGACTGTATGAGACTGGCGCCAATTTCTTCCTTATAAGACAGAAAAAGTTTCACGTCGTCCGCAAACATTAACACATTCCCATTCCTAATAGCCAATGGTAGATCATTAATGAAAACCAGAAATAACAGTGGTCCCAAATGGCTCCCTTGAGGTACACCTGTAGTAACAAAAATATCATTTGATGTTGTATTGTTGAACACCACCCTTTGAGTCCGATTGCTGAGATAAGAGAGTATCCATTTTAGTAGCGGTTTAGGAAAGCCAAACATCTTCAGCTCTAAAAAAAGAAGCTTATGATTAACAACATAAAAAGCTTTGCTGATGTCTGTGTAGATAGCGTCTGTTTGCATGGAAGATTTGAAGTTTTTCATGATTATCGACACGAATTCGAGTAAATTTGTTGTAGTTGATTTTACCCCTACAAAAACCGTGTTGTGCTGGAGAAACCGAAGCATGTATACTCCGTGATATTTGTTCAGCAATTATCCACTCAAATAACTTCGGCAGCACACTAATTTTTGCAATGCCGCGATAATTTCTTACATCGCATCTATTACCAGATTTATGAAGCGGTATAATAAATGAAGATTTCCAAGCTTTTGGAAAATAGCCAGATCGTAAGGAATGCTCGAATAATAATGTGATAGACGCTGCTAGTTCCTCAGCACAGTATTTAAGAACGCATGCTAATAATCCATCAGGTCCAGGGTTATAGTTGCACTTTAAAGTTTTCAAAGCATTTAGAATAATGTTTACATCAATTATTGGCAGACTTATACATCCCGAAGAAATGGGGAATGGGTATTCCACTAAACTACAATTTACGGATGAATATGTAGATTCAAAGAAGTTAGCAAACATATTGCAAATAGTTCCAACATCACTAAATTCACGATGGTCAAGCTTCATAACCAACGGATACATAGACAACTTTTTTTTTCATATTAACAAATTTACAAAAAGACTTTGGATCGAAATTCAAATTGAGTTTAATTCTTATTAAATAATTGGCATAAGCTTCCTTGCATTGTTTCTGATATTTACATCTCGTAGTTATTATATATAATATTATATATATAATACATACATAGCAAAACTTGCAGGTGAACGACTCGTACAATACACTCTATAATGCTTAGATTTCAAAGTCCTTAATTTCCGACATGGAAGTGTATACCAAGTCGGTACAATAGAGCTCGATAATTTTCGTAACGGTACAGAATATATAAAACAATTCAGAAGGGTGGTATTAAATAAGTAGACCGCGGCATCCAAAATCTCTGTGGACAAATTTAACATAACATGAAATATAGATTCCCAATTAATGTTTTGGAGGTAAGACTTCATTGTCACGAAAATGGCTTTACGGAAACAAAAATCCCTCATAGCGGTGCTGCATTTATGGGATCTAGGAGCATGTTCTTGGTGCTGTGAAGCTGTTAATTTGAACGTAGGGTGATAAATATCTTCTGGTAGTACTAAAGGCACCGTCTGCGATAACTCAAAAATATCTATATCATCGACAAAGATTAAATCTAACCAGCGACCATAATTATTTGGTATAGAGTTTATTTGGTACAGACCTCTAGATAAAATGTCATTCAGAAGAGTCGTGTAATTTTCAATATCAGAAGCCGGCAACAGAATCAAGGAATCATCAAATTTTTCCCAACTAACATGAGGCAGGTTGAAGTCGCCCAGCACTAATAGATGGTCGGTAGGTCCCAGTTTATCAGCCACTTTACTTATGCAGCCGATGTGCTTGATATACATAATGTAAGGAGAATTAGGTGGGATGTAGGAACATGTAACAAAGATATTTAAAGAGCCAAACTTCACGTATACACTGCAGAAGTCTATTTCCTTATCGCAGCTAATTACTTCCTCTCGCGAAAAGTAGGTAGAGTCAACTGCAATCAGAACACTGGTTAAATGAGTTAAAGATGGGTCACGGTCTTTACGATAGACAGTATAGGCTTCAGACAATATCTCCAAGTTATGTACATTTGGTTTAAGCCAAGTTTCGGTAAGAACAATGACGTTATAATCAATGTCAAAGCTTTTTAATAAAAGGTCAGTCATTTTAGTATTGAGTCCTCTGATATTTTGATAAAGGATTTCAGAAGCACACGTCCCTAGTTTTTTGAGCTAGCACTAGCACGAGTTGCAGCTGTAACAGAATTTGCAGGGTTCACCGCGGTATTTCTAGGCCTAAATACATATTCATGTACAATTGCATTCTCAGGCCAAAAAGTGGGATCCGAAACACGCGTTAGCAATTGATCTGGTAGGTTTATATTAAATGATGCATAGGATTTCCTTGCACGAAAATTAAATTTTGATATAGATAAATCAATATCACGTTGCTCTAGTTGAGTACAGATATGATTACGAATGTCTTCAACTGTCGAATCCGGAGCAAAACGCGATACGAATACAGTTTTCTTTGGTTGCACAACCACCAATTTCTTTACGGAAGTTGGAGCAGGCGGCACGGGTAAGGAGGCATTCAATGATTTTGGAATCGCGCCGGTGTTACGCACAGTTACCAATGTATTTTTTACCACTGTAGGACCACTTGAATCAGGTGCAACTAATGCTGGAAGTCCACTTTGAACTATAGTTTGAACTTCAGGTTGAGCTTCAGGTCTCGCTTCAGCTGCAATTATATTTGGTTCAATGGATAATGATTGCGGATTTCCAAGTTCCGGGGCAACCACATTGCCGATTGGCTCCAGAGCTAATGACGGATTAGAAACCAAGTTCAATTTACCGAATATATACATACATCGATGGAGACGTAATCTAATATGCGGCTTCGGCGCGAAACCTTGGAGTCGTTTTCAATAATACACATGGTAAAGTCCATTACATTGGTAAAGTGTTTGGTAAGTGTAAGTGTCTTACGCTGTTGTGGAATACCCAGCACCTTTTACCTAACAATACAAAATTAATTTTATCTAACGCATTTCTGTTCGCAATGTTCACCTACGGATTTGAAATTTTTAGCAACCTTGAATCCTGCACTCCACGAAATTTCATTGTTGTTTATAACAGTATTACACGTTTCATCTTCAATATAAAGCATGGCGAATATAACATTTCATTCTTACTTCTCACTTGGTCGCCGGAAATCTTACTGAAGTTAAGAAATCTTACTTTCTTGCACAAAATCATTCACACTGGTCAACCAGTCTACCTATTTAATACTCTAACTTTCACTCATTCCCAAAGGTCTCTTACGCTGGTATTAAGTTTAATTTGTATTTGTGCAACTACTTTAACACTACTTAATTCATTGTATTTTTATTTATCTTCTCTTGCTATATTGTTTTTCTCTTCTTACCATATACTAGGTGGGGTGAAAAGTAACATCCTTGACCGCCAGAATGCGCTGCTAATGCAAAAAAGGTTGTGGTGCTTTGAAGTCCGTTCATATTTAGGCAGACATGCCAAATTTCAGTGCGATACTGTATTCTGCAAAATACTCCTCCGTGGCGTCGATGATTTCCTCGCGTGAGCTGAATTTTTTATTGATGAGCCATCTTTTGAGGTTTAGGAAGAGATAATAGTCCGAGGGAGCCAAATCGAGCGAATACGGTGGATGCGACAGCAATTGGAGCCGTAAGTCATTCATTTTAGCCGTGGTTGCGATGCTCTTGTGCGCCGGCTCATTGTCTTGCAAAAACAAAATTTTTTTCGCTTCATGTGAGGCCGTTTTGCAGCGATCTTTGTGGTATCTACTAGCTCGCACCTTCACTTTCCGGCCAGTTAACACCTTTTCATGTCAAAAATAATAGAATACAAGATTACGCACTGCGCAGGTCCGTTATTCGATGTCGAAAAATTTGACAACCGGTTTCAACCGTGTGTGACGTCACAATAGCAAGCATTTTTGTGAGAGCCATAGGCAAAACCATTGATATATAGTAAATTTCATGATTTAAACATATAATTTGATAAAAAATAATGAAGTGCAGAGTGAAAAACTGTGGAAAATGGAATCAGAATATGTGCAGTTTTTTTTCATTTCCATCCGACACTAAAACAATGCGAATTTGGATTAGTTTTTGCAGACAAGAAAATAATATGCAGTTTGAAATGGGTAAGAAAAGGAGTTTTTCTATTATTATTCAGTATTAAAAAGCTTAAAATTATTAGGATTTGGCAAGCAGAGGATTCTGAAGCGTGGGTGCCGTTCCGTCCATATATAATCCACTTGCTGGGAATCCAGGGTTGGCTGCAGAACGTGAGAAAAACACATTGAGCAAACTTCCGGAATCAATTGCGACATCATAATAAAAAAGTTATTCTTCCGGGCCAGAATGTTTTTTAAAAACAGGAAACTGAATAAAGACATTGTGGATAATACTTACAAAAAGAAGCAGAAGCAGCAGCTATGTAATACTGTTACATAGCTATGTAATACTGTTACATAGCTCCTGATTTTCTTTATTGTGTATATTGTAAATATCTTCCAATTATTGTATGTTAATATACATAAGTCCATTTATTATTATATATTTTTAAGTTTTGAATTTCAATATAAAATGTAAATTCTAAGTTTTATTTAATAATGTCAATAAAATTTACTTTTATGACATTTACAAAATATGTATTTATTTATTAATTGCCATCGCCATCTAAGAATAATAGGAAAAAAGTTTTGTAACTGGAGTAACTGCGCTGGCAGATTTCAATACACGATCTGTCGTAATTATTTTATTTTGACCGAACTAATCCATTCTGAGATTGTTGGACATAATACGTTGGGGGTTGAGATTTCGGATCGTATATTTCTATAGTATATCGTTATTATTTCTAAAACCGAGAAATTAATGTAAAATATAAAATTTTACGGCTATGTTTACAATTTTGTATGCAAACTGTATACAAATTTAACAGTTCAGCTATATTGGTTTGCTATTGTGACGTAGATGCGCAGAAGAAAACATTTTTTAACGCTGTTCTGCGTAATCTTGTATTCTATTATTTTTGATTTCATGTATTTTTTTGACATTGTCCTCTGTAACCGCATTGGAGGGCCTGCCGCTGCGGACTTATCGGTAGTGGAATTGCGGCCACCACGAAACTTTCGAAACCAATATTTGACGGTGTAATCTGACGGAACATTAGCCCCATAATATTTATCCAACTTTTCTTTTGTTTCCTTCGCCGTTTTGCCTCTCAAAAAATAATGTCAAAACAAAACTAAATACAGTATCGCACTGAAGCCTTTTTTGCAGTAGCAGCGCATTCTGGCGGTCAAGGAGGTTACTTTTCACCCCACCTAGTATTATTAATTATATACTTCCTATCTCAGTATTTTCTTGAATTATATACGATATATCTTATCTCATTATTTAATTTTACTGTTAACTCTTACATATACATACATATATTTGTGAACATAAATATAAGAACAACCGGAGTATTATTGACACTAGGCTACCATTATCTTAAAGACTGTGATCTGACCATGGTTAGCAAACTGCATAAATAAATAAATTGAAAGGCGGGAAGATATCTACTTTCCACTGTTGCGGGCACTTGTCTCCTGCTACATGTTATTTTCAAGATCACGAACTGTTAAATTAAATGTCCAAAGCTGCCTCTTATAAAAACTAACCGAATTTCTAAGAAATGGAGCTAGTAAACATTCCTGAAAATCGAACACAAACGCGTGAACGTTTTTAGAATTTTTTGCATCTACTTTATCGTTTCGTTTTTCTTCATAAGCTGTTCTGCACTTCGTTTTTTCTTAATAAATGCTGCCTTTTTATCATCATATTGAGCCAATTTTTAATTTTAAAACATAGCTGCCACACGTGTCTACATTGTCTTATATATTTACGAATATTTGGATAGGCTGACCGGATTCTTCGCCTTTTCCGTATAGAGGCCTAGAGTAAGACTAAGGCTCGCAGGTAAATATTTTCTTATTTGTATTCAGTCGACTATAGTGACAAAATGTGTTGCTTTACCTCAGATTCTCTCACCGAACAACTCTTATGGATTGAAGAGTTTTTTCCCCGAAGATTCTTAAATGGAATCAATGGAAGATTAAATGGCAATCTTTCTTACTGCTTATAACTGATTTTAGGAAACTATCAGTCTCATTGATACATTGTAAAAAATGTTTCCTGCATACACTTATAATTTTGCTTAACCTTTCGTGTTTAGCCAGTTCATTTTTAGTATCACATGTTTTATCTTCAATTGCTATTAAGTAGCTTATAGTTATTATATAAAAAATTAAATTTGGTGCTAACACCCTAAAGATCAGTAGTGAGAAAAAATCGATAGAACATCGTCAAATGAAATTTTTATACCCTACATCTTAACGTTAAGGGTATATTAACTTTGTCACGAAAAGTGTAACGCATAGAAATAGAGACGATAGATATAGAAAAGTATATATATTTTTGATCAGCGTCACCTCCTGAGTCGATTTAGCGATTTGAAATCACGATCAGAGCAGAACCGGTGAAGATATCATATTGAAATTTTGCAGAAATATTCTTTCATATTGTGTGCAGGTATTGGTATTGAAAATGGGCAAAATTGGTCAACGACCACGTCTATTTTTTATTGGAAATGTGATATCAGCTGTTCGTTTTTGAGTTATGACAACAAAATTTCATTCCTGGGTATAGAGTAGCATTATCCGTTAATATGCCCAATATGGGCGTGATCGGCCCACTTCAAGGTTACGCAGACAAAAGAGGTTATCAAAGTGTTATATTGTTAAATATATAAACTTCCGGAATAAAACTATACATAACAATTTTCCAATAAAATAGAACAGCAAAGTGGGTGCGCCCACTTTTACACTACTTATATTATACAGTATAAATCACGAAAACAAATTTATTACCACGGAAATTAAGTTTGAATTTGAACACAATATTAAAACTAGTAAGCTAGTTATTTTGATTTCAAAACAGGTAACGACCACGCTTACTATATATACATTGGCTAGGACTCATGGAGCCCGGGACGCTTAATCAATTTGCAACCCCAAGAATTCCTAGAATTCAATAAGTCAATACTTGATTTCCAAAACTGCCTCCCCTGCCGCCCCACCCTAGCGACGCCACTGTATTTCCACACGTCTCTGATTAAATGTGATTATAAGGTAGCTTTCCTTATGACCACATATTTACTCTAGTTTCAGTTTGTATTTGGCTCTATGTTATTGTTCTGTAATGAAAAATCTAAATAAAATAAAAATTTAAATAAATAAAACTTTTTCGTTCAATTAAATTTTTTCAAAACTTTTTGGTGCAGGGTATCTAAGATTAGGCCAGGCCGAATATAGCACTCTCACTGTTTAAATTCTTTCTATCCTCTAAAAATTAATGTGAGCCAAGCTCTTTCAATACGATCTTAACTCTTTGATAAAATGGTGTGATATAAATTGCATGCAATTTTATATAAGTGCAAACAAATGACATTTTCTCGTACAAGCCCAGTTTTATTTAATTATATAGTTATTATAAACTTGATCGATTGGAAGTTGTAGACGATCTCTGTGGTTCTAGATCAGAAAATTCGTTTTCATACTAATATCAGTCGCATAACTAATAGGGCCAGCAGTATACTAGGCTTCATAAAGCTTTGGACCAAAGACTTCAATGATCCCTATATCATCAACATTTTATACACATCATTCGTTCACCCCATTTTGGAGTATGCCTTTCCAGTTTGAAGTCCACGCTTCAACTGCTACATCTCTGAAACTGAATCCGTGCAAAAGCACTTCCTACTTGTTGGTTTTCTTTTTGCCTACGGAATCTTTGCTGGAATCCATCTTTACGTTTACCACTACACGAGTTCCGACTTAAGCTGATAAATCTATCCTCACTGGTTGACCGAAGGATTATGCTGAATGCGGTTTTTATTTTGAATTTATTGTATGGCGTCACCGACTCTGCATACCTGCTAAGCAATACTGATATTAGCATACCTCATCTCAACTCAGGAAGATGTAAGGAAGGAAGAAATAATTACCTTCATATACATATGTATGTATATGTAGTAGTTTACATAATGTTACTTAATAAGTGTTCTAAAATAATATTGTTTAATATGTGTTACTAATGAAATTGGGGCTAATGGGATGAAGTAAATATGTTTGAAATTATATTTTATTTTATATTACCACAGACATATAATATAAATATTTCCATAATTTTACTTTCATTAACTTTTTAGTCTTACTTAGAAAGTGTCTTAGTTTAGTTCTACTCTGGTTACTTAGTATATCATTCAATTTTGCTTTGCTACGAGCGCAGAGAGTCTTGAGTTCGTGCTTAGCTTGAGTTCGTGCCTGAGCTTAACTCGGTTCATTCAAACTAAATGTTGATAGCATCATTCGGCTCGTGAAATCTCTTTGCCTATTAATACTCTTTGACAAAAGTTCCATGTTCTGACATATTTCTGGTATCGCCAACATTTTTTATACAATGTTTATAAGAACTCGACAAAAATGCTCGAAAATAACATGTACGGCGTGCGAACTCTATCTATTATTATCTCTATGGTTTATTGTTTCAAAAATGATTCAAAATATCTACTCTTTTCGATTTTCCCAACATATCTACTTACATTACTGTTATTCAATACTGTTAAAAATATTTACTTACAATTTAGAACGCATGGAAAGATTACATAAAAATTTAAAGTACTTGAACGGAAATACAAAGCTTCGCTACCATACAGAACCATAGTCAATGCCAACGAACAACCTCCCATGCTTACTACACTGTAAAAATTACAAACACAATCATATTAGATTTGGTATTATTCGGCAGTTACTTACGGTTTATAATGTATGTACAAGGTGCAGTGAACTAATGCAATCGCCTTCAGAAGACAATACATGCCTATTATGCGGGATATAGTATAATCACCTGAATTAAGGTTAAAATTTTACCTATTTTAATGAGACGTAAATTCCTACAAATATTTTTTGTTGTACTTGCCTTCAATAAATTGTGTTTCAGTATGATCACCGAGAAAACTGCGCCTTTCTATATAACTTCTAAATGCTGTACCTAGATCCATGAAAGCTACAAATGCTATCCAACCCCGAAAAGCATACAACAGTTTACGATCCATCTTACGTATTACGAGATACTTTCGACAATCTAAATATTTACTTCACTAAGTATGAAAAAATATTTATAATATGTAAAATATATCACTTAATTATGCAGAAAGTTGTATTTGAGTAAAAGAAATACAACTTAATAATAGTACAATAACAATAATAATGTCATTTAGATATAAGAATGATACTGATAAAATGTTATGGAGCTGTATTTTATTTAAACAAAAACGAGAATACAATATTCAGTATGTATTCTAATTAAATGTTAGTCAACAAAACGTGCTTGCTTAGATATAGTTACATCAAAAGGAATGGTAATTCGAAAAATATGATTCAGAGGTCGAATGTTTGTATTACTGATATGTCCCCAAGTATTACTGATATGTCCACAAGTCTATTTTTGTCATGCGTTTATAATGCGAATAGGCACCATCAACTTGACCCTTTTATATCTGTTTTATATGGTGTTTCCATAAAATGGTTTTTCCAGGAATTTGGAATAAACTGTTTTAAGCCCCAAAACCACTCGTAAACCGTTTTAACTCCCTTGAAATTGTTGTTGCGATTCCAGCGCTAAACCAAAATGCTTTTGGTTTTTAACCTCAGTTTTTAGTTTGCAAGTCTGTTTCGAAGTTCGGAATTGCAGACACACTATCCTTTCTCCTTTTCTAGTGCCAATAAGTTAAAAAGAGATAAAGAGAAAGTGCCACCAAATTATTCTGCCAAATGTCAGCGCTATTCGCAGAACCTTCACCACGGCATACTTTTTATGAAAATTAAAGTAAGCCATACCATAATACATTTCAACAATTTGAATATTATTTTTATTTTATTCATTGTATTATAAATTAAAGCGATGCAAAATTTTAAAAATAGCTGCGTAAATATACAACCACAAAGCAACAGCTGTTTATTTCTTCTTTTCGGTTTGACAGCCCGGACCGGATTACGTATGGAAACACTAGATCAGCTGATCGATTTTCGAACACCTTAACCGGATTAAATATTTTTATGGAAACAGGCTATTATATGAAAATGTTGTTGCCTTTGATTACATGGCAATTTAGTTCTCATTTCTTTGATGTTACTCCAACAAATTCTGGTCATACCTCGCTTTCTGCGTTGTGCGATGAGCGTACTTTTAGATTTCTTCCAGTCACTGAGCTTGATGTTGGTAATAATATCAGAGATATCACGTACTAATGCCGCTGGGTTAGATGGTCTTTCTATTGGATGTATAAAAAATTTATAGACGCATATTAGTACGCCGTTGACCCATATTATAAACCAATGCTTTCTTTTTCAACATTTCCCAGTCTGTGTCTCATTATGACAGCTGTACCTAAGAAGTCCAATCCCGTAGTAGGTAGTGACTTTAAGCCTATTAGCATTTTAGCATCATAGACATATTCTTATTTTCAGTTATATATTTTATTATTGAAGCGAAGTGTTTCAATTTCATTCTTTAGTTCTACGAATTCTAGTTGCGTTATTGTAAAAATTTCCTTTGTTTTATTAATAGGAAGCATAAATGTAACAGTTAATGTTTTATGTGGATAATATGGAGATTCTGATACAAAAAATAATATTTGGGTTATTATAGAAGGCATCTACATACATAGGTCTAGTATTTCGTATGTGTTTTCGTAAAAAAAAAAATTGTGAATTGTTTAAGTATGAATGCTATATATTTCTTTGCCTTTATTAGGCGTTGGTATAACTGAGTGATGAGGATGAGTTTTACCCAAGACGACACGAACAAAACCCCTTTTTGTGTTTAGTGTATTTCACTTGAACTTCTGTTATGCTCCGTTGTCAAACAAACGTAAAATTACGAAAAGCACAAAACAAAACGCGTGAAAAACGTAAATTTTGTTTTCATTACGTTTTCAAACGTTTTCCAAGAATAGAAAATTCTATTCTATCAACCTTAAATTTTAGCCAGGATTATGCTGCAGCAATGTACGCTTTGCACGACATACAAACAAACAAAAGACCGCAATAAAAAAGTCAATATTGATTAATTAGAAGCAAATAATTTCTATTTTCATACCAATTCTAATTTTACATTTGTCTATTAATACGGTCACTTACCAATTAATAGTGAACACTTTCCAAATACTGCATTCTTTCCTGTGTTTAAATAATTGGTTTCCTCTTAATCCCATATAAAGGTTCACTACTATATTTTACAATTTATATATTTCATGTTTTTAGTATTTATACTTTTCATTTCCGCATCAAAGTATTGTTATTTGTATATATTATTATTTATTTTTTAACGTTTTCTATATAAAACAACAGAACTTAATGGCAATTGTTATAGCACATTTCATGTGTCGAGAGTTCGAAAGACTATTTTTTCGTCTTATACCCTACACACGATGGTGGAACTATAAAATTCTTAATTAAGTAAATTAAGTTTTTACACCAAAAGGTAAAAGAGTTCAATTTATCGGGAACAAATCTACTTTAGCCCATTAGCTTCGATTTTTCTCCCAGGAATTTAGAATTCCGAGAAAGTCCGTTGTTTTCTTATAAAAATATAGAATTACAGGGCGATTCTCGTTGTCAACTTTTAGTTGACAGCGCAGATTTTTAGCAAATTGTCAATATTCGTATTCTGGCTGTCACCTAAAAGCTCTTCTCTTTACAATTTTGTCAAGAGCGAAATAGGTGCTGACAGCTACATTTTCAGAACAAAACAGCAAATGAGCAGAAGAGAAACAGCAAATTTATTTGTTATTTTTAATTTATTTATTTAAATTGTTATTTAATTTATATATTATTTGTTTAAAACCAGCTCCTGAAACACTTTCAATGAAAATATTTTATACTATTATATAAATATATAATATAAATATATTATTACATATTCTTTGGTGCTACTTACAATGAAAGATGTTTCAGGATCTGGTTTATTTATATTATCTATATATATAAAATCCCTGTGCGTTTCTATTAGCAAAATATGTCCGGGACTTTTTTTTGGCCTTCCACATCTCTTAGAAACCTGAAAATTTTCACAGATGTTTCTTGGCATTTAGTGTTGATGAGAAAAATTTTTAAATGCAAATTTAAAAAATCCAAACGGCTTTGCCATTTTTTTGCAAAAAATCGGATTGGGAGGAAATTTGTATTTTTTTTCCTAGATTGTGCTGATTAATTTGTCAGATTTTATTATGAAAAATTTAATAATTTAAGAAATTAATAATTTTTCATAATAGTGTAATTTCTCAATAGTAGGCTGAGAAAGTCCAAAAAGCTTCGCAATTTTTTTTACGAAATAAATAAAAAATAATAACTTCCTGGCGAAGAAAGGCTTATATACTAGTATTACTATAAATATATAATATAAATATATTATTACATATTCTATGGTGCTACTTACATTGAAAGATGTTTCAGGATCTGGTTTTAAACAAATAATATATAAATTAAATAACAATTTAAATAAATAAATAAACAATTTAAATAATAAAATTTAAATAAACAATAATATACATTGTATATTCTTTGATATTCAGCACATTCCGCACATGGTGGACATGAACTGCACATAGTGCGCCAGCTGCTCTGCCGTAGTCCGTTCGTATTTTCTTTTGACATTGCATGTTCTATGTGGCAAAAATTACATTTTGGTTTCTGTAACACTAAGCTTTTCAGCATGTTACTGCATTAGAGCTTTCACTGTGTCAATTGACAACCAGAATACCAATTTGAAAAGCATTGACAAGCACTGTGACAACCTGTCTTGACAATTTCATGTCAAGCTGACAACGAGAATTGCCCCGTTAATATATAATAAAATCTATAAATTTAAAAGGACCGTTTCATTACCTTTTATTTGGTATACGGCACTGCAATAATTACCATAATCACGAGCAGAGCTATTTTTTTCACCATTCGGATTTTCTCGCAATTCTACATATCTGGTAAAAAGGAAACAAGATCGGGGCTAATGGACTAAACTATGCCGTAAACTAAACTATGGACTAAACTAAACTATGGACTAAATAAAACTAAACTATGGACTAAATTATGCCTAATCTATTCAAACAACCATATCTTTTTTGATACAATTATTTATTGATTCAAATTACAGAAATGTGTTGAAATAATAAAAATTTTAGAATCCATTCACTTTAGCTCGATGTTGGAACCTTTTGCCTTGACTATGGCATTCAAACGTTTAAAAAATTAGTTGCATGCTGCACGAATATGATCTTGCGGTATTTTGGCGCATTCCCGTACAATGGCTTTCTTCAGCGCATGCATACTGGCATAATTTTTAGTCCTCATCTTGCTCTCCAAAATGGCCCAGATGGAATAATCCATTGGATTTGCATCTGGTGAATTCGAAAGCCATTATGTGGATAAAATAAAGTGTGCATTTCACCATTTCAGGTGATGTAGCCAGACCATAGCATTTGACAATGCTGCCTGACACAATGTACACAAACATTTTATTCACTTTGAGATGCCTGAGCTCACGAATAACAGCTGGTTGTGATTTTCCACTCACATATAACGCAATCACACTTTACGTTTGAATTCCATTTCGAATAATTTTGTTCTTTAAAACTTAGACGCAAATGCTTGTGGTACCTTGTAATCAATATAAACAGCTGCCATTGGTATGAATTTGACACAGTTGGCAATATCGCGTTGCCAAATATATCGGTATGAATTTGGTAACACTTCAATCACCTAACTCTGTAGTTGAACTTAAAACGTTCGTTCTAAAATTTAGTAAAAGCGCAGCGTCTGTTATTATCGACAAAAACCGATTTTTAATAACTTTTATACATAAATATAAATTACGGTTTCTAATGCCGGCATGATTTTGCGCTTTGCTATATTTTTATAAACAGTGTGTAAGTCCAGTCGTAACACAATCGTGACGGCTTCGTGGTGGCGATTAGTTAATGCGTTAGTGTAGAAACACATCGAACAGCGTCAGCGTCATAACTTCGAAGCGTGAAAAAAGTTGGCCCAAAATTAATAGGCCAGACGCTCGTTAAAATTTATTTACCATGTCCGCCGTTCGTGCTATTCGTGTTTTTCCTTCAGCAAAATTGTTGTGTATTTTTGTGCGGAATTGTGGTTTTCGTTTGTTTACATATCATACATCTGCTTTTTGTTTCTGCTTTGATATCTTCTTTGTGTTTACACTTTTTGAAGAATTTGGCACCACTTCATTATTTTCGAAGTATTTTGGACGAAGAGTAACACAACACATTTCAGAAAAAAAAATGTTGAAAGGAAATGCAGAAAGGATGCTGTAGGGCCTATTGCACCCATATAATTTAATACTTTATTATACATATAATATACATATACTCGTATATGTATATACAAATTAATATATATATACTAGCTGACCCGGCAAATTATATTCTGCCATATAAATTATTTCTGATTGGTGCTATGACCAACAAAGCCACGCACCACCTTGCCTTGTAAATTATTTCTGATTTATATATCAAGGTCTCTCAAGGCAGAGAGGCACGCACCACACTCACAACAGTCAACACGCCGAGCTATGCACATATGTCTGGCTGTCTGTCCGTTTTACAACGCCCACAAATGTCACACCTACTTCTCCCACTTCCTCCCATGCCCACTTCCTCCGTTTGAAATACGAACGATTTGGATACTGTTCATACAAAAATATTAAAATCGGATTAAAAAGGTGGGGATTAAAGGGAGGTGGGGATGGAGGCTGAAATATACTTTACGACCTATTCTCATATTGACCAAATATACATGGAAAATTTCTTAAAAATCGGCTGAGCCGTTTGGGAGGAGTTCGAACACAAACACTGTGACACGAGATTTTTATATATATGGATTAATATATGTATATATTTATTGTAATATTTGTATATAACAAATATATTACAAAATACAATTTCAATTAAAAACATTCTAAGGAAGTTGAGCAAAATGTATCGATGCGAAGAAACTTGTTTTTAAAATTAAAAGTGAAGCGTCTCTATTAAAAAACCTAAGCACAAAATATATCCGTACTTTAACAAATAATGCAACGAAGACCTCACTGCTGCAGTTAATGCAACAAAAAATTTTTTCTAAAAATGCTTTTTCATCAACTGATATATCTATTTCACATTGGTTAATGAATTTTAATTCTGGTCGCGGTGTACTTTGGAAGTTTTGCCAAAATGGGTCTGTGCTGACTAATGAATCATCCTAAGGGTATCCGCACCCTACAGACTTTTTGTCGGCAGATAGTTTGTTTACCTTCTTAATCAGCATGGAGATATGTATATGGAAGTCCGCACACTACACCGACTCCATATGAGCAGACAAAAAAGTTGAATGGGCATCGGTTTTGCGTTCAAACTTTTCTGCAATCAAACTGTCGGCCGAAGCTTAATGTGCATGGCAGTCAATTAGAGTGCGCACACACTCTTCTTTTGTTATCAGCGAATTTTATGAATTCTAAAGAATTGGAAGATATGAAATTTTGGATTCATGTTTTTCGAATGGGTTGTTTTTTTGGTGGATTCTTCCACTATCAGGTAGTGTGCGCACTCAACACCAACCCGACAGTTTAGTACGCTTAGTGTGCGCGCAACCAGCTCAGTCCGATGAAAGTATCGTCCAACAAAAAGTCTGTAGCGTGCGCGTACCCGAAAGGTTTGGTATATCAATATAATGTAACCCCCAACGCTTCTGAATGTGGCAGGAAAACATATCGGGAGTTATTCTTGTGTTATTACCGCCACCTTTTTTTATCTGTCCAAAAAAATTTTCTAAGCTATCCGGACACAATTTACGAGTTTTTAAGGAATTTAATTCCCACAAATATAACAATGCGCTAATATTTAAAAGCCACCCTTTAATAAAGGAAAATACCTGCTTTATATCTTTTCCTATTCTATTTTCTATTGAATTCAGCCGAAGTTTGGCTTTTTCTAAAAGTAATATTTGTTCCACAGATCCAAAAAAAATGTCCTTGGCAGGATAAATTGAGTTAACATTGTACCTGTTAAATACATTAAATAGGTCATCGAAACAAATCAGGTATTCTGTCGTATTTACAGTTGTTGGAGCTTTTGAGACGGACAAGACATTTAACTTATAAAGGGATTTCATGGCAGAGGCAACTGTGTTGTTTACCACGTGAGCAACCAACCGGACGGACATTTTTTAAGAAGTGTTTGGGTACAGATGGGCGACAGTTAGTTTTGGGGCACATTTGTCGATCGATATAAATGACTATAAGTAAAGACGATTATAAAAATAATTGTAAAGATATTTTGTAACAACTTGTAGCATTGAGCAATCTAAAATTCTAGGACTACAAACTGAGATAGCAAATAACTAAGAATAACTATGATATATATTAAGAACTAAAATAAATATAAATATCATATAATATATTATATAATTAAATATATTCATAACTCCATAGAAACATAAAATTATAAGTTATGCAGGCAGGAGGGTGTAGTGTACCCACATAGCCGCACTCCGCTCCTGTATAATTCACAAACTCAAACTCAGTAACACTTGACAATTTCTGTGGATGAATTTTTAGTGCAATGCACTCAAAGTGCACTTACATCCATAATACACCGTGTAGCATAACAACATACATATTGTACATTGGTCATTGTGCACATTGGAATATTAGAATGAGAAACAATCTAGGAAAATTAAACCGCTTACTTGTTTTGCGTATTAATAAAGAATTCAATCATTTACGCCAATTTTAAAAATGATTTTTATTGTAATAGCTTCTGTTATTATATACAGAATTCAATTGTTTCCTATTGTGTACATTCATTAAAATATTCTCATTAAATGCATACATAAATTAAAATATCTTCCCTTTCTGGAATGCACGAATTTTTATTATTTATAATAGACGAACAATCAAAAAATATTAGGACAGTAAATTTTATGTCCTACTATGTTTGTGGTTGTTGTTGCTTTTGTTGAACATTTGACGCGGCCGCCTTTTGTTGTGCCTTGATAAATTCTGGATAATCAATATAGCCATCCCGACTGATGTCATCCATTTGCAAAATTGGATCAATGAGAGCAACGAGCTCTTCGTCAGAGAAAACCTTCTCTTCAACACGTGTAGCTTGTTCATTATGTGATTCTTTGCTGCCTTGTTCTAAGTAAATTTAAAAGATTTTTTAATTCGATTGATTGAAAGTTTATGTAATGATGAAATGCATAGCAGTTTTACATTAACCATACAAGCAAAACCACAAATAATGATCCAAAGAATGCAAGCGGTGTGAGAGTGTACATATACACTCAATTCTGTTTTTACACGTTCGTGTTTTACACGATTTTACAATACAATCAAATTTATTTGTGACAGCAACTAGAATGTGTTAATATTTTCTGAACTATTTTTTTTTAATAACTATGCTTGTGTAAAAATACATTATATATGTGATTTAATAAAATAAACCTGAATAGTTGTACTTAAAAAATTCTTGTTTCTCACTAATTTCTATTGGTTTTAGAGATAAGAAACCAATCATCTATTTTGCATACGAATGTCTTTTTTTACACGGCTTTTTTTAAACACGGGTTTTCCTGGAACCAATTTCGGTGTAAAAACAGAATTGAGTGTATATATATTAGGAATCCATAAAAACATTTTTTTAGATTAGTGAAATGAAACAGATGATCATTAGATATACGTTATGTATTCAAAACATAATTAGAAGACAAAACACTTAAATCATACCGTAAATTTTGATAACATACCGTGCCAATGAATCAACGATTTTATCAATTCGCAACCATCCAATTTATTGTTATTGTCCGAGTCGTGTATTTTAAAATAATGAAACTGCAACTCGGCGTCACTCATTTTACTTGTGTCGATAGGAACTTGCATATGCTCCTGGATATGACTATAATGTTAACAATTCTTAAAATTCAATTACTATTGCTAAATATTTTTATAAGCGAATTAGATTTAAGACTTAAGACTTAATCGAAAAGGATTATATTCTTGATCAGCGATTCTACTTAGCAAAAGTTCAATATTCTACACTCTTGTAAAGCATCGTAAACTATTGACTGATCAATAGTTTACGATGCTCAATTGGCGGCATCCATTTGGACAATTTATTTAGTTACGAAATATGTTTTTATACTTTTTAATTGAACTGATTATTCCCCACATACGAGAATGTAGCATGGCAGGTATAGAAACGTATTATCAGCGGCATTTCTACGTCGATTTAGCCCTGTCTACCTGTCTATCAAAAACTCGATTGTGAGAAAACCAATAGAAATATATGAATGAAAGGTCAATTTCCCCTCGAGAGGGCAAAATTTTGAAAGCCAAATGTATACTCCTTAATATCACGTTTACACCGACGCTAAATGGCGCATTACGCCCAAAAGCCAGAAATGAGAAGCCAAATGATCCCATTTCCCATACAAATTGCCAAATCACTCATTATCGAAATCATCTCATTTTGGCGAAATGAGATCCAAACGAGTTGTAAAATAATATTTCGAATCAGCCTGTCGTAGGGAAAAATAAAATCCTAAAACAAAACAAGGGAAATGGAAGGGAAATAATGTCAATTAGCTGTCAAAAAACAATTGTAAAAAAAATCAAGCAAACAAAAAACATAAATTTGGTCTGATCAATGTCAAACGAAATGCAAACAAGGCGGTGTAAACACTTTTCAAATGAGTGATTACAAATGCGCATTTGGGGTCGGTGTAAACATAGCATAACCTTCTTTGAAACAAAATTTCAAAATTTCGTTGCTACAACTGTAGGTTTTGTGTAGTCAGAAAAATTCCTTTCCTAATGACTATCCTAAAAAATTTACATTTGATTATACAAAAATTCACTTTTTGAAAACTTTTTTAAAGGCAATTTCGCTGAATGTTTTGAATACTATTTCCATGTTCCTTATGATCTTACGTACCCGCAAATGCGCCACTTGGACGTCTTTTTGACTAGATGATTAGAACGGTGCTGGAGGGCCGAATTCAACCAAGCTTCGTTAAATATTCAAATTTCTTTTTGGTAACCTTAAACCAAAGACAATACAAAGAAGATGTAACTCGGTACGTTGAAAAATATTTAAAAAATGTTGATCTGATCTGATTTTGTCTTTTTGAGAAAAAGATTCTTTTGGTTTGGAAATGTGGTTTTCTTTTGCTTTGATATGTCAAAAACATAATCGTTTTTATTTACAGTCTGTCAAGAATGACTTGCGACAGCGACTTTTTACGAGCAGCTCTTGACTGTTACATGCGAAACGACGACACCACACTCTTCCTTGAGATCTTCTGCAAGCGTTCTGGAGGAAACCTTGAGGTTTTGGTATATTTTCCTCATCATAACGCGCTCTGCACGTTCAGTTAACTCAGAATTACGGCCGCTTAAATACTTCAGTTGTAGTCTTCCCTCATTTTCTTCACAATATACAGTATTGTATATTTTCTTTCGTGTTACAGATAACATTTTGGATACTTCTGGCAAAAATTTACCCATTTGTACATTACAATAAACTAACTGAATCACTTCAAAGCATAACCTTTTGCCTGGCATTTTAAGGAAACGTTATGTTAAAAGAAAGAACCCCAACAAAAGAACCACAAAACACGATTTTTCAACTTTTTGTATTCGCAAAGCAACAATGAATAAGTAATCAACATACCAACAGAAAAAAACTTCAAACCAATGCCTAAATAATGGTAAAAACAGCACATATTAAATCAACAAAAGAGTTGTGAAAAGAGTTTCTTGACACTTAAAAAACTGAGTAATCATGATTTTTGTTGCATATTTCGTGGATTGTGCATTAAATTTAGCTTTTTTTTCATTAAACTGTTGTAAGTACTGCAACTTAAGGATAATTGATAAACGAAAATTCTATAGAGAATCAAAAAGTAGTATTATTTTGCTAAACAAATTGAAAAATGGAATTTATTTTCAATGTGTAAACTCATTCTTGACAGACTGTATATATCTTGAAAGTATTTGGCGATGACTAACTAAGTAGCAGAGATAATGAGATAGGACACTTCGAATTCGTCGCAAAACACATTGGCATTTTCACTGGCACTACGATAAAAAATTGTGATTTTGTGCAAAAAACTTGTACTTCGCTCTAAAAAACTTGTACTTCGCTGCAAAAAATTTGCACTTCGCCGAAAATAAATTGATCGCATGAACGCATGCAAAACCAGTTTTTCGGGGGTTGTTTATCAAACGTCAAAACAAATAATTAAAAATATTATCCTTTTTATATGTGTAAAATATATATAAAACATAACTTCCCGTTCCGTATAATGGTAATTATTGTATGTTTCCATATTTTACCCAGTATTGGTTGTTTATTTCTCATTTTTACTTTGGTATAAAGTTGTCGTTGTGTTAATTTTTCGTTTCAAATGCATAGTTGTTTACCTTTTGACAAAAAATTATTATTATTATTATTATTATTATGCAGTAATTAATTACTACACAAATAGGACAGTACTGGCAACTAAGGCCATCAACTGATAAGGGGATAGAGGGGATAGATAGGTAGAGAGAGAGAAAGATAACAAACACAATTTAAACATCCATGCGTATGGGGATTCGAACCACCGTCCTCAAGGTTGAAGGGCAAGTGCGTTACCTTCCACGCCATCGAGGACCGCTTTTTGACAAAAAAAAAACAGCTCATAAAAAATAGACGTCAAACCGATTTTTGAAGGGGCGAATTCGAAGTGTCCTATCTCATTATCTCTGCTAAGTAGGCAGCACATTTCTGAAAAAGATCATAAGCTCGGCGTCAGTGAGAAAATAGTCGCGTTCATGGACGAAACGCTCACTGATCAATGACAAAGACTAAAAGACTGGAAACTTTTTTTTCGCTTTGAATGTGTTGGTGAAATCAGGCTTGGGTGTTGTAGATTACAAAAACAAAACGCATGTAATTTTGACAATTCGGGAACGAATTTTGACAGTCCGGGAATTTGTTTACAAAATATTTTGAGAGAGGAATGCAACTCTGACTGACTTAATATGTTTTGTTGAATATTGATCTGTGATTTAGTTTAATATTTACTGAATTGTGATTTTAGTTCTTTTGGTCTTTAATTTAAACGAATTTAATTTTAAATGCATCGATTGAGAATTTGTTTATGTTTAATTAATTTTAATTTAAATAAATGAATAGTAAATTTATTTGTGTTAACATATTTTAATTTAAATAAAAGAGAAATGAAAATTACAAAAATAAAAAAGTTTACATTACTTTTTAATATTTCCAAACAGCTTAGAAATCGTCAAAACCTCGAGAACTTATAAATGGAAAGTACTTTTTCTATTAATGTTTACTTAAAAACCAAAAAAATAATTAGTAATAAAGTTGTGTCATTGGTATCCCTGCCACTAACTCACCCCATCATTTTGTGGCGGTGTGCTAACAAAGCAAAAAGGTTTACCTTTTCAGATATCATGCTTTGTGATAGCCCGTTTTAGCTTGTAACAAGTCGACAATTTTACCATAAAATTCACATACACTGTATGTGAACACTCGAACGGATATTTCTTTGAGCTCTCTCACGAAATAAGAGGAGTTTCCAGTCTTGTAGTCTTTGTCAATGATTAGTTTTCTGTCACTTTCTTTCACTGAACGTACCTGATTATTTAGTTTTTCATAGAGCGGTCGCCATTTTTCCAGCGGAAAATCTTTACGCCACTTTTGCGCTACATTTTTCACAGTTGCAGTACAGACAACCAAACAAAAAACCAATTATTTCGCTTTTTCCAACGCAAACGTCAAAGTGTGTTTGCGAAATTGGCTAGATAATCCAAAGCTGAAACTTAAGTGATTTCATTAATTTCTAAATTAAAATAAATTATTATCAATATCTGAATCTCACAACAAATGAATTACAGTTATAAAAATATATAGTGGATATAACATTTTGCTTCAGCACTAATAATAAGTAGTGTGAAACTAATCACGTTAACTGAATTTTTCTACCCTGCTAAGGTTAGGTTAAGGCTATATTAACTTTGTCACGAAATGTGTAACGCATAGAAATAGAGAAAATAGATATAGAAAAGTATATATATTCTTTATCAGCGTCACCTCCTGAGTCGATTTACCCATGTCCATCCGACTGCCTGTCTGTTTTACGGTGAATTACGATTACGGTGAAGATATCGGAATGAAATTTTGCAGAAATATTGTGTTGTTGGGCAACGGACGGTATTGAAAAAGGTCAAAACCGATCAACGTTAGTTTTTCAGGTATGACAACAAAATTACATTTCTAGGTATAGGGTAACATCCGTTAATGTGATGAATATGGGCGTGATCCGCCCACTTTTAGTTTACCATAAAAAATTCAACATGAATATAATTGATATTTATACAAACTTTTCGGAAAAGTCGGCACATTGGCATAACTCCGATTTTGTTGTTCTTGTTTGCTGTTGGAACATATATCTCCTAAACTGTAGAAGATACCTACATGTCATCAGTATCTTTGGAAAGGTTTTTGAACTATGTTGCATACATATTAAAAAAAATTTTTATTGAAAATCGTTTACTCTTGGAGAAAAATTAAATTTTAGAGTTTTAGTAACATTTTCTTCATTAATTTTTTTCTAAGTAAAATGTATAATTTACCTATATATTTATAAGAATATTAAAAAAGTCAGTGTCTAGCCTTTTTATAGAGGTATATATCATCATAATCGGCGAAGAATGGAACGTTTGCAACTATAGAGACTAAGAACTTTTGATAAAAATATTACTAAGAATTGTTTTGGGTCGAACTTTAAAAACAAACAATAAAAAATCAAAATTTCAAATATTGAATCTTGAATCATTCAATATTTTTAGTTTTGATTTTTCTATTGTTTATTCATAACGATCTTCTTGCACACGATCTAACGACACTCTTTCTTGTTGTAATTAAAATAAGATGTGCTACATTCTGACGGCAAGTGCATCGCTTCATACTGACTTGTTCCAAACGGAGAGATCGTTTGTGCATACTGTGTTGCAAGTTGCACCTGTTATTCTCACAAGCTACTCTCTCGCTCTCACAAAATGTTCATTTTAGAATCAAACCTGTAAAACCCTAGGAGTTTTCCGAAAATCCGACTTGAATTTTAGCTGCAGAGTTGCTTGTATGAAAGTGGCAAATCTTTGTATTATAAGTCTTTCCTTAAACGTTTTTTATTCAGTCTTCAAGGTATGTATGTCGAAAACAGAAAAGTCGAGGAGGCATTACAAAATATATTGTTTGCGGCTTATAATTTGAATTCTCTTCAAGTTCAACTAGCGGAATAATTAATTGTTAGTAGAAAGCTCAAAAGTACATATCGTAGAAGCCTTTACCTTTAAAATGGTATATAATATGTTGTACTAAATTTTTGTATTAATAATTTAATTAATAAATAATTCTTCGTTTAAATTTTAGTTATACTAGAAATAGCTTATGTGTTAATATGATAGATAGCTTATGTATGTCTAACGCCGGCTACGCAGTAAAATAGTATTTCTTGTCCAATTTCTTGGTGCGTTATGCACTTAATATTATTTTTCAATAAATATGGTCAAAACTATTAGAGATAACAACAGTAATATAAACCAACATATTATATACCGTTGGAAAGGAAAAATTATAGGCTTTCAGATGGTTTTACAAGTCGGCTTTTACCTTAATCGTCATATAAGAGAAAAAACATTTTTTGTAATGCAACCACCATTTTTTTTTAAAATTATATCCATAATTATGTGAATTCAAAGAATGCATATTAAATAAAAGATGGATCCTAAGCAGGCCTATCGAGATATCGCTCCTCCAAAATCAGAAATTTTCGACATTTAAAAGCCCACAGCTCCTAAACAAAACGAGCCCCCAAAAATTTTCTTCGGTTAGAATTTATACCTATAATTTTTGTTTTCGGCTTGATCATCTAAAAATACAACTCACACTCTTTCGTGATCAAGATTTCCTACGTTAAGCACTTGTTGAGGCTGTCCTTGTGCTGAGAGATGCCCGTGTGTTTGTTGTTTTTGTGATTGAACTTGTGGAACTTCTATATTTTTTTCATATTGCTGCTGTTGCTGTAGAGGAATTTGTTGGTGCTGAACTTGTCCATGCTGTTTACATAATCGCATTTATAACACACAAAATATTTCCATAATCTCGTTGCATACTCACGTATTGCAGTGAGCCTACTCCAGGCGCAACGGGAACTTGTGGTTGCTGTGCATTAATTTGTTGTTGTTGGTGTTGTACGGGTTGTACTTGTTGCTATAGAAAAAATAGTTTTAGACATAAAAAAATTAACTATTTTTAATTATACATAGTGCTGTGGTGGAACACCGGGGGCTACACGCTGACCAGTTGCCAAAGCTAAAATCAATAATAGAATTGCAACTTCAGTCTCTTCTTTATGTCCCATTTTCTTTATTGAAAAATCTGTAGTGACTATAGACGGGATTATTTTTTATAATAATAAATACAAACTATCCTTTTAACACTGAAATCTCTTTTTTTTCTCTTACAACAGATTATTTGAGCCCAATTGACCACGTCAAACATTACATTAAACCAGTGCTGCTGTTTTGGCAATACAGAACAGAGATAATCTCTGATACAGAATTAGTAGGATTGAAAATAGTACCTGTGGTACCTAAATTAGTGTGTCATGCTTTTTCACAACAACGCTGCGCTAAACCCAGAGATAACTAAAGATAAATAAAGAGATTAATCTCTGTTTGTTACTATTGGGAAAGTTAGTTACTATTACAATAAACTGGCTGTGTTGCCACACTTCTGCTTCATCGCAAATTCCCATTGATTGTTCAGTCACGTCCTCTACGGTCTTTGCCCCTGATCCTAATATGTATAGTTTTACCGAATCGTGTTTTATAGCCTGTTTCCATAAAAATATTTAATCCGATTAAGGTGTTCGAAAATCGATTAGCTGATCTAGTGTTTCCAGTCCGGGCTGTCAAACCGAAAAGAAGAAATAAACAGCTTTTGTTTTGTGTTTGTATATTTACGCAGCTATTTTTAAAATTGTGCATCGCTTTAATTTATAATACAATAGATAAAATAACAATATATATATCGCTGGAAAAGCGTGTTGCTATAGCAATTTATACTCTCGGCTCATCAGCGGAATATCGAATTATAGGAAGTACTTTCAGCATAGCAAAATGCACAGTTTGCAAAATTTTCCTGGATTTTACAATAGAGGTGTGGAAAGTACTTTTACCACTTTACCTAAATAATTTGCCATTCACGTCTGGAATGATAATAATATGATCTATAATAAGAAAAAGCATGGTTTATATTCATTATTGTTTTTATTTTTGTGACTTGAAGAAATCAGTAATGCAGGCAGACATATTTTTAAAATCTGCCATCATCTGTGAAAAAAACCTAAAGCATTTGAGTTTAGCGCTGGAATCGCAACAACAATTTCAACGGAGTTAAAACAGTTTATGAGTGGTTTTGGGGCTTAAAACAGTTTATTCCAAAAACCTGGAAAATCCATTTTATGGAAACACTATATTAGCGACTAATGCCTTGAACACATACGATGCAAACTGTCAGAAATCTTCTGCCGCATCTTGTCAAAGTCAATGTAAACACACAAAAATAAGGAGATCAAGAGCGACGGCTGCGAACAAATCGCATCCAGATCGATTGCAGATGCGATTTATTCGCAGTCGCAAGCAGAGACATCGACGTAATTTTATTTTTTTCTCGTTTCCCATAAGAGGCCGTGTAATTTTGACAGCTCGCACCGTAAAATTCGTCCCCCGATTTTCTATGTGTTCAAGGCATAAATTAGAAAAATTATTCAATCAATAATTGCAAAAGCATATTCGCAAGTCCCTTCTTTCAGGATATATTTCATGGTAAGCATTGCACTTTTTACGAAATTGTGTCCTTTTTTGACCTTTTGGATGAATTTTAAAAAATCCTGAAAATGGTTTTTAGGCATCTGTACGGAAAATGTTCTCGTGCAAAAGAAAATCAATATTTAAAGGCTAACAAAAGAATTTTTTGTGTCCTTCTTTTGAAGTCCTTAGAAAAATCCGGAACAAATCTACTTTAGTCCATTAGCCCCGATTTTTGTTAAGTTTTTTCCAGGATTTCGGAATTCTGAGAAAAACCGAATGGTGGAAAAAACAACTCTGCTAGCGATAAATGTGAGCGTGAGGGCGTGTTGAAATCTAAAATCCAAGCGTTATGGATATCAAAAGAAAGGTAATTTCATTTGCTTTTAAACTGTATATAAATATTTTTAATAATTGATCACTATAAGTAACTAATGGAGATTATGTAAAAACACATATAATGTCTTTCTACGTCTTTTGTGGCCGCGACTTCTCAAAAATCTGCTGCTGCTGAAAAGCATCTTTTTTGTCCAAAATATAAAATAATGGTTAAATTACCATTATTTTAGTTTAATTAATAGACTCATACAATAAAATTTGTTTTTCCAATTTAATTTTAATGAATTTCTAACTTCAATTGTCAAATAGAAGTAAACAAGCAATTGTGAAAAGAAGAATGTAAACAAACAAAAAAAGAATAACAAGAGTGACGACAATGAAAAAATTTTTATGGAATAATTTGCTCTATATCTTCTTAATTATAGAGGATATGTTCCGGTTGGCACTAAAAAATGTACTTTTTCTCATGAAAACGTAGTAAAACAAAGATCGTGTTGCTGCAACCAGAATTGACAGTTCCGGCTTCACTAAAATTTATTTTTTTCGGATTAATACGTTGCTCTTTATAATATGGTTTGGCAAGAAATCCAAGGGTTGGGAATGGATTTTAGATCTCTGCGGAGTTTTTAGCTACTGATCTTTGTTTTCCTTTTTAAATAATTAGAGTGCAGTTTACATCAGCTTTCTTGTTAACGTACATTTGTAGGCCCTAAATACATTTGTTTGTGTTCGAAACATTTGTTTAGGGAACAAATGCATGTTAACAAGAAACTTTTTGAGGGCGTTTAAGTTAATTTTAATTGTGTTCTTTACTTTAAGGCACGTTACTTCAAGGAACAAGACATCGACGGTAAGATTTTACGCGACGTCACGTATACCAACATATTAATGCTATGTAATGTTATTTCTATCCTCCCCCTCCATTCTATTAACAATATGTAGAATTTCGTGAATGCTTTTACCTTTTTTCCCGTTCCGGACAAATAAACTCGTTAGATGAGCTGACTTTGATTATGCGTTCGTTGGGTCTATCACCAACTATTCAGGAGCTCGTTTCATATTTAAAAAAGAAGAATGGCAATATGAGTTTTGCCGATTTTTTGGAAGTAATGCACCAGCATTCTAAAGTTGAAAATTTACCACATGAAGTGGTTGCTGCATTCCGTGCAAATGATCCAAAAAACAAAGGCGTAATATCAGCCAAACAGCTCCGTAACCTCTTGCAAACCTGGGGCGAAGGCTTGTCGGTCCGCGAGGTTTGTATTAAAAAAGCAATACTTATAACTAGATTTATTAGCAGATTTTGCAGGTGGATAACATTTTTCGTGAGGCAAATGTAACAAACAACAGCATGGTATGTTACTCAGATTTTGTAAAGATTGCTTGTGCGCCGGTACCCGATTACTACTAAAGCATACACAACTTGCTCGACCAACCTTAGTGAATATTAACTCCCTTTAGTTGAATTTCTTAATAGTTCGATTTGTCTTTGGTGTGTTTTGGTTAAGTATATAAACATAAAAAAGTATAAAACAATCCGTATTTAATATGATATTAGATATATCCAGTAATGGAAATATTGCAGCGAGTTTTCTTCATCGGTTGGGATGGAGTTCATCGGCTCTAGGATTTCCGAACTAGAGATGAGCGATATTTTGGTATCAGTGACTATATCACTGTTACTTTGAAGTAATTCTGCAGAATTTCATTATGATCTTTTCACCGGTTCTTCTGTGCTTGTAATTTCAGACAGATGGACGGACATCGCTGAATCTACTCAGGAGGTGAGGCTGATCAAGAATATATATACATATAAATATAAACATGTATATATTTTGTATACCTATCTTTATTTCTATCCGTTACACATTTCTTGACAAAGTGAATGTGCCATTAACCTTAAGGTGTAGAGTATAAAAAATAAAGATTAAAGGTAGCAGTCGAAATTCGGAGCAATAAAAACTAGGTACGACAGCTATTTAGTAAGCAAAGATTTCCAAGAAGAATTGATAAAGAAGATAGAGGACGAAAACGAGGAACTAGAGGGTCCATTGGTCAAGAGGGATTAGCGGAAGAAAAGCTAAATAGGAAAGCAAGCCAGAACTTTATACAAAGAACACGGGAGGAGTGTCATTCATTAGAAGGTGCAAATAAAAGAATACAGGATTTACAAGAACAAACTAGACTTATACTAGCACAGAATAAATAGTATGCTATTTATTCTGTGATAGTAGTTACAAATAAAAAAGTACCGCTATTTTCGGGAACACAATCGCCAGATTTAAGAGGCGAAGTTTATAAACAGGGATGCGAATTAGCCGCAAGAGACGTGAGTACGGGCAACATTGAGGATTATATAAATTGGATTAAGACTACACAGCGATGCTTTAGTAAGGTCACGAAGGTTCAATAGCCTAGACGAACTCTAACTCACGATAAAAAGAGTATACTTGCATTCGGTCTCCTTAGAATTAGTAATAATAGGTATACAAAGTTGTAGCCAATTACTGAACGAAGATATACGGCAGTTTGCAAGACGCCTAAACGCATTACGAATACAGCCAATACAAATAATTCGAGCTGTCTATAACCGAAATTGAGATACACTGTGCACTGTTCAGTACGGTGAAAGCGGCCGCAGAGACATCATTCAAAACAGGACAGAGCAGGTTAAAGGACGCGGCATTCCGGATTTATATGCTCAACGTTACGGGCAAAAACATCGCATAAATGGAGTTAGCCCTATATGCGCTCGAAACCATACAAAGAAGTATGAATCTGCCCACAAAGACTTAAACATCAACATGAATTCACCATTTCTCGCTACCAAGCCATACAACCAACCAAAGCAAATTCAACAGGAAAGTCGGGAAAGCGCTTCAGGAGAAAAAATTGTCATGCAAGTGACAAGGGAGAGACTCCACAAGGACTGACAAACAAAATAATTTGCCAGTTTGTAATAAGCATAACAGAGAGGATTGTTTAACTCGCAAGAACACGCCATATTGTCAAAAGTGTTTAAAATATGGACACGAGGCAAACTGGAGGAGTGACAAACAACACAAAAAGCAAAGCCAAAAAGGGGGCGAATAACACGGTCCAATAACCGGCTACAGGAAAATCTACAATGGAACCTGGAAAATTGGCAACAAAACCTCCAAACCAAGTTCTCCTCCAGCCCAAGAGAACTGGAAACAATAGCAAAAGGAGCCAGTAAACCCAACCTCAAGTACGTTCAACGGGTTGCAAAGGAATCACAGTCCTATGAACCCGCCGAACCGAGCGAATTAAACGCTATGTCATTGATGTAACAGACCAGGACACAGTAGCGAATTGTGAAGTTAAAAGAAGTTGGGAGAATCTCCAGAATAATCAGCAAGGTAACTGGCAAGGGCCCAGACAAGGCCAATAATCTCGGAACCCAACAAAAATAGGATTAGGGCCAAATAAAGTAGTAACCGTAGTTCAACATCGGAGCGATTGTGGATACTTTATCAACTTCAGATATATTAGAACCTAATAGAGCAAAAAATAGTAGTGATAATAATAAAAATGGAATAAAACTTATGGAACGAAATCATAAAGTAAATGAAATAGTTACTAAATGAAACAATAAATCTGAAAATATAATTGAAGTTAGCATAGTTTGTGACAATCATCGTACTAATTACACAACTGGTATGTGCATCAATTGTAAAAACAATAGTTCACGCTATAAAATAAGAAGCGTTAGTCTAATTCCAAGGGAACACGTGAAATCTATAAAAACACTTGCAAGCAAGGTAAAATCAAAATTACTAACGAAATTTAAAATTTTCATTTAAAACTAAAGTTATTTATTTATTTATGCGGTCCTCGATGGCGTGAAAGGTAACGCTCTTGCCTTTCAACCATGAGGACGATGGTTCGAATCCCCATGCGCATGGATGTTTAAAAATTTGTGTTTGTTATCTTTCTCTCTCTCTACCTTTCTATCCCCTCTATCCACTTATCAGTCGGTGGCCTTAGTTGCCAGTACTGTTCTATTTGTGTAAGTAATTAATTACTACATAATAATAATAACAACAACAACATTATTTATTTATTAACTTCGAAACTAAACATTAACAAAATGTTTTATAGTTTACGTAAAGAGATATAGTAATTATGAATGATTGTTACTTAGAAAATTTAAGATTTTTTGCTTTGTTAAATAAATTGAATCTGCCAAATTAATAACAGAATATACTGAGTTGAAATCTGCGGAAGCCTTGCGAAGTGGCTCATGTTGAGCAAACGATGACCTGCAGAAGGATAAATGAAGCAATTCATATCTTCTGGATGTACGGCGAGGAACGTTTAGTGTAACATTACTGAGTAAGTATTCATTAACAGTAGTCCCGTACAGCAGATTCAAGATAAAGATGGCATTCGTTGTTATCCTCCGGTGAGATAAAGATGGTAAATTTATCAGCTTTAGTCTGTCTTCATAGGGAGGTAGTCTTACAGATGGATCCCAACGTAAATTCCTAAGGCAAAAAAGTAGAAACAGCTTCTGTACAGATTCAACTTTGGAAATATAGCAAGCGTAGTTTGGGCTCCAAACTGGTGAGGCATACTCCAGAATCGGACGAACTAGTGTGGTATATAAAAGCTTTGTAATATAAGGCTCCTTGAATTCTTTTGCCCATCTTTTAACAAAACCTAGCATACTATTACCTCTGCTGGAAATGTGGTTTATATGCATATGGAAGCGGAGCTTGCGGTCTAATAGAACTCCAAGATCATTGACCGACTCCAGTTTATCCAATGAATAATTATTAATAGTATAGTCCAAATTCGCGAACGTGAACGAGAGAATGTCATTTGCTTACATTTATTTAAATTCAAAGTCATGCAATTTGTGCTACACCATCGAGTCATGTTGATCAGGTCAGACTGTAATATGACTTCCTTGTGGGACACCAGATGTAACAACAAATTTCGTTGATGGTACCTTTCTAAACAATACTAATTGTGTGCGAAATTGAAGGTAAGAAGATATCCATTTGTTAAGAATTTCAGGAAAACCAAACCGGCGCAGCTTGAGCAGAAGTAACTTATGATTGACTACATCAAAGGCTTTACTAAAATCGGTATAAATAACATCTGTTTGTTTGCCAAATTTAAATTCATTAATAGTTCTGGAGACTAATTCGAGTAAATTAGTAGTTGTCGACCTTCCTGCGCAGAAGCCATGTTGAGCCGGAGAAATATGGGCATAAACGCTTCGCGAAATCTGATATGTAATTATTTTCTCTAGCAATTTTGGCAACGCGCTGAGTTGCGCAATACCGCGATAATTCGTGAATAAACTTCTGCTGCCTGATTTATGCAAGGGCACAATAAAAGAGGATTTCCACGCAACAGGAAAATATCCCGAACGTATGGAATAGTCAAAAAGTTTTGTAATGGGCATTGATAATTCATCGGCACAATATTTTAGTATGCACGCTGGAATCTTATCGGGACCAGGTTTATACGAGCATTTTATATTCGTTAAGGCATTTCGAACAATTTTTTCATCTATAATAGGCTCAGTAATAGATGCCGCAGCAACAGAGTACGGGTAGTTGTCTGAATCATATGTGGCTATCGAGTAGGTTGATTTAAAAAATTTAGCGAACAAATTAGAAATCGTAGAGATATTTTCTGATTCTTCATCATTGAATTTCATACAACATGGGAAAGTATTACATTTCCTTTTAGTGTTCACAAAGTTCCAAAATGTCTGCGGTTTGGCTCTTAAGTTAGATTTGACAAGTAGAATATAATTTCTATAGGACTCCCTACATAGAAGAAGATACTTTTGTTTATATAGAATATAACGACTCAAGCTAGAAGCTGTATGCGTTTTACAATATAATTTAAACCACTTAGTTTTAAGGTTTCTTAATGCTCTAGCATCTTTGTTGAACCACGTGGGAACGCAATTCTCGCTAATGCTACGTTGTGGCACTGTAGAGTTAAGAAAATCTAATAAAATATTATTAAAAGAGGCCACCGCAGAGTCCAATGAGATTGAAGATGTAAGTTTACTTAAGCCTATGCGGGAATTCCAGTCTGTGTCGCGGAATTTCTCCTTAAGATTCACATAGTTTGTGTTTTTAAAATTAAATTCCATTACAATGTTAGGTATATATCTACCAATCCGGCGCTTATTGGTACATTGTGCCACTGCAACTTCCAGTGTAGGATGATAAGAATCTTCCGGTGATACAAATGGTGGACAGCGAGTTGTATCGAATAAACCCTTATCATCTACAAAGATCAGGTCCAACAGCCGATTATTGATATTTTCAATACGATTTATTTGGGACAAGCCACAAGAAGAGACGTCTTTTAAAAATCCAATATCCCTTTGTCCTGCACCAGAAGGTAAAAGCAGTAATGGTTCTTCAGGGCAAACATTCCATTGTACATGAGGTAAGTTAAAATCCCCAAGAACGATAAGATGATCTGTTGGCAGTAATTTGTCTACAATTTTGTTGATACAGCAAAAATGCTTATAATAAACCTCATCGCCGGAACTCGGCGGAATGTAAGAACACGTAACATAAATGGACAGTTCTTCAGCCTTCACATATGCACAACAGAAATCAATATCAGCAGTCTCATGTATAAGTTCTTCACGAGAATAGAACTGGGATTTCACCGCAATCAGGACACCACCACCTCTAGATACGCCTGTAACAGCAAGATTTCTATCTTTACGATAAACCGTAAAATTATTAGAAAAAATTTCCAGATCTAAAATATCATGCTTAAGCCAAGTTTCAGAAAAGGACACAACGTCATATTCCGTATCAACACTACTCAATAGAGTTTCGTGAAATTTAGTATTTATACCTCTAACATTTTGGTATAGAATCCTAAGGCTTAGTTTTTTAAAGAGGATTTCGTAGAGTAGTTTCTGTTCGATGATGTATTTGTATTGGTCCTGTGAACAAATTCATGGACTAGAGTGTCTCTAGGCCAGAAATTAGAATCTAAGATACGATTAAACAAATGTGGTTGCACTATAATCTTAAAAGATGATACCAAGCTGCCGGGCTTTACATTGAACTTTTTTATTAGTATACTGGAGTCGAGTAAGCCAAGTTGAGAATTGATGTGTGTCCGCACGTCATCCACAGTAGTATTAATGTGAAACCGTGAGGTGAAAATCGCCTTTAAAGCCGGAATGACCACTAACCCAGAAGTCGAGGCCGTGTTAATACCCGACGCTGGGTGTGAATTCGAAGAATTTTGTATGGCATCAGTAGTCGTGTAAGCAGAGTTAGCAACTAAATGAGAATTCTTTGGTATGGCGTACGAATCCCATTGTTGGCAACAGTTCGTGAGCCTTCCGCTATAGCTGCAGTAACGGAGGTAACATCATACGTAGTAGATGCAGCATTATGTGATGATGTTTGAGCCAAATCAACCTTATTCGTGAGATCTCATTGCTTTGATTGGCGTGACGAACCAATTCTAAAGTATTACCAGTGACGCCTTCTATATCACTTTCAGCAGGACTTAACAAATTAATAAGTGAGGGCGACTCACTTTGCGAGTGAGAAGTGAAAATGTTGAGCGTATTCAAATGGCCGCGTGAGGTTTTCTGCGAGGATTTCTGGAGACGAGTTTGCTTCCGCTTCGGCGACCTTTCCTCAAGAAGTTGGAACTTATTGGACTCAAAAGGACTCATAATCTTTTAGTTTTTTATGGAGTTCCAGGAGTTGGTGATCGATTTCACGGAAGTTCAACCGTGCCTGACGCAATAAACGAATCATATCGCAATCATGACAAGTGTTAGTGACAACAATCAATGACAGTGTTAGTTCATAAACAAGAGATTTGCTCCAGGAATCTACGTGGGGGAATCATTTCATTTTTCTCGGACACTACAAAACATAGATTCTTCCGGTTTGAAGCATTCTCTCTAGAATTGATTAGCAAACTTTATGGTCGGAAAAATATTTATAGTTAATACCGTAATTTTTAAAAAAAATTGCGACCAAAAATTTTTTTCGGAATTTTTTTTTAATTTTAACTTTGGCATTAATTTTCTCAAAAACTGTTTGACATTGGAACCTAATTTAAGAAGGATATTAAGAAGCGGATATTTGGCTTTAAAAATCAGCAAGCAAAAGTTATCTAGGTTTAACCATTTTTTTTTTAATATTATTTTTTTCGATGTTAAGTCGAATTTTTATAAAATGGCTCCTCCGCTTAAACGGGGAGAAATTGACCCCCCGTCACATACGATATTTTTCTTGTCTCGACCAATCCTACTCGCCCTAGTCTTTTGAGCCCTCTTATGCGAAACACCCTGTATATTGCAGTAAACGCACGTAATAGCTAAATCCGCGTCGCAAGAAAGTTCTTGCAACGAAGAAACTGGAGCCACATCCATATTAGAGCCCAGTTAATCGGCCACAGTAATAGCTTGAATGACTAAAATGGCCTCAACCAATGTGTTTCAATCAGCTGTGCCATTCGAATTTGGACTGAGAAAATCTCTTAGCTCAGGAGCATTTCCAATTATAGATTTAGGCCGTGGTTACGCTACCGAGCAAAATTCGGTAAGAATTTTACTCCCATTTTTGTGATCGGAGTTCGTGCAAAAAGAGTGGTTACGCTTGTGCTCGAACCACACTTGCTTAATTCAAAAAAATATATTTTTTTCTCACCTTCAACAGCAACCTGCCTACTACACCAATGAGAAAACGTATTATTTCAGATGTAGTTTTCAACGCGATGAAAGTCCAAATGTTTATAATAATTGAAATGTGTTTAACATATATAAAGGAGTAATATTTTGGAACGATAATCAGAGGGAAGAGAGAATATACTTGATAAATTTATCAGGTCACTCTACTCCATTTTTCAATAATTTTGTGAATATTGAGACTAACAGGGTAATTCTCCTTGTCAGCTTGACATGAAATTGTCAAGACGAGTTGTCACAGTGATTGTCAATGCTTTTCAAATTGGTATTCTGGTTGTCAATTGACACAGTGAAAGCTTTAATGCAGTAACATGCTGAAAAGCTTAGTGTTACAGAAACCAAAATGTAATTTTTGACAAATAGAACATGAAATGTCAAAAGAAAATACGAACGGACTACGGCAGAGCAGCTGGCGCGCTATGTGCAGTTCATGTCCATCATGTGTGGAATGTGCTGAATATCAAAGAAAGTACAATATACATATATTATTTATTATTTAAATTTTATTTTTTAAATTGTTATTTAAATTTAAAACCAGATCCTGAAACATCTTTCAATGTAAGTAGCACCAAAGAATATGTAATAATATATTTATATTATATATTTATATTATAAAATATTTTCATTGAAAGTATTTCAAGAGCTGGTTTTAAACAAATAATATATAAATTAAATAACAATTTAAATAAATAACAATAAATAAATTAAAAATAACAAATAAATTCGTTGTTTCTCTTTTGTTCATTTGCTGTTTTGTTCTGAAAATGTAGCTGGCAACACCTATTTAGCTCGTGACAAAATTGTAAAGAAAAGAGCTTTTAGGCGACAGCCAGAATACGAATATTGACAATTTGCTAAAAATCTGCGCTGTCAACTAAAAGTTGACAACGAGAATTGCCCTGTAACTGTGTTACCTAAATAGTGCGTCGTGCGTTGCGTTTCTGTCAAAATGAAATTGGAACACGCAGTCTTATGGAAGTGGCTGAAATAAGAAACGCACTGACGGAGACCCCGTCGAATTTCCAATTTTGACCTGCGCTACGAAGTGAAGTTGGCGGCAGAAGTCAAAAAAATGTTCAAGTGCGTCAAGTGAATATATGGTAACGCAACGCAGTTATTTCGGTATAGCGCAACGTCGTTTCTAAGACGCAGTGATAAACGCAACGCAAGACGCACTTATTTAGGTACCACAGTAAGCAACACCTGTGTGCTCGGTATCCCCGGTGTACCCTGGACCTTGATTTCGTGCTCGGTGTGAGAGAGTAGGAGAGAGCCGGAGAAATAATACAATAGTGAATTTACATTTGAATTATCTGTAACTTTCATTTGGGCAGATGACAGCTAACGGGCAATTTTGGGAAAAACCCGCGCGGACACTCCCTAAATTATTAGTTATATCTAAATCGATCTACAAGGGTTTTTAATAGTTTAGGAGATGTAGTGATACAAATTTGAAATTTCGAGGGGCTAGAACTCGATAACTATACGAAAGCAGATTTTTTCTGCAGAAATAGAGAAGATAGATATAAAAAAGTGCTTGATTCAGCGCTCCTGCGTTGATTTAGCCATGTCTGTCTGTCTGTCTGTTGAAAACACGATCATTGAAATTTCGAGGGGCTAGAACTCGATAACTATACGAAAGCAGATTTTTTCTGCAGAAATAGAGAAGATAGATATAAAAAAGTGCTTGATTCAGCGCTCCTGCGTTGATTTAGCCATGTCTGTCTGTCTGTCTGTTGAAAACACGATCATAGGAGAACAGGTGAAGATATCATAATGAAATTTTGCGGAAATATTCTTTGTTATGGTGTGCAGGATGGTATTGGCGTTCGTTTTTGAGTTATGACAACAAAATTCATTCCATGCATTAAATTTTCAATAAAATTTAAATAAATAAAACTACGGAACAAATGCAGAACAACTGCCAAGCTCAGATTTGTTTTTTATCGTTATTTGAGACCGTTATAACCGGAAGTTGCCATGTTTTTCGGGGGCTGGTGAGCCATCTTGGATTTATGACCGTTTGAAGGTCAAATAAATGGTACTAATAAAAGGCACTTATTTCATAAACTAAGTAAGCTAGCGGAACAAACGAAGTACTGTTGGAAAGGTATTTTTAATACTTTTCATTTATGTAATACACATTTTTACCAATAACATGGTTGTGAAGGAGTTATATTGATTTTTAGAAAAATGTGACAAGTTGACCTTGAAACAACAATTTTTTTCTTCCAAACGGACACATTAAGGCATAAAACAAATTACAGTTATGGAAAGCCTGTTCTTCTACCTTTGAAATGGTATATAATATATTATACTTACTATTGTATTACATTACTTTAGCTTTACTTTCGGCCAGCCTGAATATAGCACTCTTACTGGTGGTTGTTGTTCCAATCAGCGCCAAAACAACAACAACTACAACAGAAATTGGAGTGAGATTTTTAAGGGTAGAGTTAAGCCCAAAAACATTTATCATTACAAAGTTTCTTACAAAATCTTTAGTTTTGATTAATTATTTTTTAATTTTCAATCAGCCTGTAACATTAGTGGTTTAAAACAGTTGGAATACATCTCCTTTTTACTACCTGTTTATAATCTGCCAACATAACATTGCTATCGTTATGGTTTTAGTAGATAATTCATCGGTATTTTGTAAAATAAAAAATAAATATTTTGTGAAATTATTTTTTTCCTTTACAGTTTATCTTACGTATTGAAAAATTCGCAAATGCGGCAAAGCAAAATTCTTTCACTGTAACTTTCAAGCGGTGTAAGTCTATAACAGTTCCTCATTACGTGTTTGTACTAATAATTTATCTTAAAACTTATATAGTTGATGGAAAAAATAAACCAACTCCCAGAAGTGGTAAAAAAAATGGTTCTCTGCCTGAAACAGAAGAATACCTGTGCTTAGTACGAGCGCAAAGCAGATCGAAAAAGGTGAAATAGTGATATTTGCAATTGCTTCATTTATGATGTGACCTCTATTTCAGATTTCTACAATAGTACGTCCAGAAGATATAACAATAATGATGAGTATGTATGCTCAATTTATGAAAAGTAAAATGGACGGTTTGAAGCGGGTAAAAAAAATCAAAAGCAAGGTCAAAGTGGCTAAAGGATAATACAATATTGTTTGTATATAAGTTGTATACTTAGTTGATTCAAATGTTAAGATAACGCCAAACATTGTATTTCTGAATATTTTTATTTCTATGACATCGTTTCGATTCGATTATATCTCGTTCTGCACATGTACGTCATAGAACTTTTGAAACAGGACTAGGGTTACAGTGGCACAGTTGGAAGAGGTTGTTACTCAAACGCTCCGATTTTGTTTCTGTCATAGTTTTATACGGTACCTCCAACAACCAGAAAACTTCTGGTCGTTCTATGTTTTCAGCCGTTTGTTTGAAATTCTTTGTCTAGCTGGTAGAACTCCCAAAGTTTTGATAATTTCGATCTGATGGAAAGAGGAAAGAAGAGAATGTGTACTATATTTTTTTTTTATAATTCAAAATATCACCGCTCTTAATTACTGAGCTTTGTATTATAAATTGGCGCCAAACCCCTAAACCCAATTTTTATAATCGCCCTAACTCTTGGAATCTAACCGCCAAAAACGAGGCGTGACTTTTGTTTAGGAGTTGCGGGCGTTCAAATATGGGAAATTTATGACTGGAGGAGCTATACCGCCCAAAGTATGAGAGATACAGTTTGCATACCGTTTGAAAGGTCTGCTTAGGATCCATCTTTTTTGTTATATGCATTTTCTTATTTTTTCACATAATTATGGAGATAATTAGTCTTAATCACTACTGGTATTCACTACGGTTTCACTACTGGTATGTCCATACTATTGGTGGCTATACACTGGTTTCTCATTTGATTTCAAAAGTGGTAAATATGCCAAAGTGTGTATGAAATTTACTCATTATCCAAATGTTGGCCAGAGTGAGAGAAAGTATGAACACGCGTTCGGCAAACTACGTTGCTCTTCTTTCGCTTGCTAACTGCTTACTTGAGTGCGTGAAAAAAAAACTGAGAAGCAGGGTCTATTTTCGTTTCAGAAATTCTCTACACTCGATATCAGAGTGTAGACTTTTTTATTTATTTATTTGTTATCCATGTCGTACAAAGAAGGTCAGTTTGACCTTATATTAATCATACTTAGTTCATCACAATAGTCAATCATACAGTGGTTTGTCGTATTCTAAGGTATAACTTATAACTATACATTTGTTTAATGAAAATTTACGTGCATGGCAATATACTAGAAATGCTCTCAATAAATTACCCTGTCGCTCCCTATATTTTTACTCTCCGCCCTAATGTGAAATACCACCCTCATCACCCCCTGCTAACACTGCAGCGTCTGTCATCCCCACCAAGCAATCATCCAAGGCTTATTTGCCTAGAGGAGAAGCGAACACAAATAATATTTTGGGTAGAAACTCTAGCAACAGCCGATCTATCATCTAAGACACCCAGGACTTCCTGGCATAGGAAGGGAGAACAACGAACTGTTTATCTAATTTACGCTGGAGAGGCGATAGCGGTGGACGCTAAGTAACAAGCGAAGCTAAACTCCTGAATGCCTCCTCTTTGAATCTGGAAGGCCCCGTATTTTCGTTTATTGCGTTTGGCAGGCCATTCCACAGCCTAATAGCCCTCACCATGAAGGATATTTCCATTATCAGGGAGGAGAGCCGTGGAATGATGACATTCGATACTCGCTCCGAGCGTCCAAATTCGAGCTTAGTGTATAAGTAAGCGGGTTCCCGAAATCTCATTACTTTATACATCATCAGCAAAACCGTGTTTATATGGCGTTTCTAGG
The DNA here is from genome assembly GCA_943737955.2 of Myopa tessellatipennis. Lineage (NCBI taxonomy): Eukaryota > Metazoa > Arthropoda > Insecta > Diptera > Conopidae > Myopa > Myopa tessellatipennis. The sequence continues at coordinate 58,793,811 of OX031314.1, read as the reverse complement.
TCTGTATTTATCACCCTCCTAACAAGGTGCGAAACACTATCCCTTCTTTTGAGGGAATAGACAAACCTCACCGTGGCCCGGAGGCAAATATTTAACCGGTGTAAGCAAGCCGCGCTGCAACCGCTGAAGACCTCGCAGCAATAAAGCAGATGAGGCAGCACCAAGGCTTTAACCAAACGCAGTCTTACAGCTGCAGGTAGGTAATACTTTACCAAGTGTAGCCTCCTAAGGCAAAGGAAAACACGGCTGCATACCTGAGCAACATGCCTGTCCCACGACAATGTGTCGCTTATTGTCACTCCCAAGCTCTTTACTTTATCAACAAAAGGCACTACTACGCCATTGTGATAGATCGGCCGGCATATATACCCTGAGGAACCACTATGTAATACCATTGCTTGTGTTTTGCCTGCGTTTAATGTTAGCCTGTTTGCCACAGCCCATCTAGTAACAGCTGCCAAATGTTCCGTAACCCGGTCCGCACCACTTCCCGCGTCCTCAGGCTTACAGGCGTGTAAGAGCTGAACATCATCCGCAAAGATGTGCACTAAAGAGTGCGTGATGACATCTGGTAAATCGTCCACGAAAAGTACAAATAAGATTGGGCCCAATATGGACCCCTGAGGGACACCGCAGCTTATGCCAAGCATTTCGGAAAGGGACCCAGATGCACAGACTCTCTGAGCCCGTTCGGTCATATAGGAGAAAATAAGGTTGCACGCCAACTAGAGAAGACGAACCTCTCCTTTAGTTTGCGACACAAGATCCTGCCATCCACCCTGTTGAAGGCTTTACTGAAGTCTAATAGAAGCAAGTAGGATACGAGCTTCCTATCCAGGTTTTGTCTAACTGTGTCAGTAATATCAACAAGGGCCGTCGCTGTACTGTGACTCGATCGGAACCCTGATTGTCGCACAAATATGCTAACCCTGTCATCGGATTTAATGAATTCGAGAATCTGAGCCTTCATTACCGCCTCACAGAGTTTGGACAGACAAGGCAAGATACTAATTGGCCTGTAGTCGGACGGAACCGTTGGCTTAGAAGTCTTAGGCAGCGGGATGATCTTAGCTAGCTTCCAAACACGAGGGAATATGGAATGCGTTAAGACAGAGTTTACCATTGACCAAATATGAACGCCAAATATGGGCCAGATGAGTCTGATGAATCTTATGTTGATGCCGTCGACACCTACAGTATCTGACTTCATATTGGTAAGAGCATCCCACAATTCACTTCTCTCAACGTTTCGGAAGAAAAATGCTTTTGGATTTTCGGACAGGTTGATGTCCGTACGACCAACAGTGGTATCCGTTTCGTGTAGCGACGCGAAGTAGCTATTCAGGTCATTTGGATTTAATAGAACTGGGCACTTCTTACTAGGGGTCACCCCAAGTCTCCTAACACGCTTCCAAAAATCGCCGGTAGTCGACGACCCCTCCACTCCCTGGTGCTCCCCCTCCACTGGTGCTACTCCCATATCTGAGCTTTGCCTTCTTGGTTAAATGGGTGACCCTGTTTCGATACTTCGTATAGCAACCCCAATTTTGAGGCGTTGGGTGAGTGCCGTGGGCCCTAAATGTTGCATCGCGAAGAGATTTGGCATTAATTATACCCTGGTTTAGCCAAGGGCATGCTTTGATGCCGGACTTGTACCCCACTAGCGGTACGAACTCGTCAAATAGGCTGGTTATTTCCCCATTCAAAATCCTGATCTCCAGTGCCATAGAAGGCTCGCATGTCAAGGGATCTACATTTCTCCATGAGCCTAGGCAGATCTATTCTGTTGAAGTTCCGAATTTTGTGGCTAACTGGCGAGCTCTGGCTGGTTATGGTCGTTGAGGCAAAAATGAACGCATGCCTCGAGATGTTTGGAATCCAAAATTGGTCAGTTAAGGTAATAGTATCCACCCTCCTCAGTACACGGAAATCAAGTAAGGACTGAGACCCATGTACAACATCCAAGTGGGTTGGAAGGTCGCGGTTTGTCGTAGTCACCAGGTTAAACGCGTCAAAAAACAAGGTCGTGCTATCCTTGACAGCACCGTTTAATAGATCGAAATTAAAGTCTCCCATTATGTGAATGTGCTCATAACCAACCGTCGCCCTTGTCAGCTCATGAAGATCGCCCCTGGGACGATAGACCACACCAAGGAGAATCGGCATTCTATTGTAAATGACCTTAATGAATAGAAACTCAATATCGGCTGCGACTGGGGAGTAGTCAACGACACCACCACCACGCCTGCCAGTCCTGTCGTGTCTCACGATGCTATAGCCAGGGATGGCTATCATCTCATCTGTCACGGCATCACTTAACCACGTTTCCGATATTCCTACAACATCAAGCACACCACCGCTCAGTATGCACTTAATCTCTTCAAACTTATCGGGCCTGCTTGGAACTAAGAGGCTCTGTGCATTGAAATGGCCTTAGTCTAACGCAGTTTTCCTGGGCATTAAGGCTTCAACCAACACACTGCTGTCGCTAACTACCCTGCCGTAAGTATTATGGTTCATGACCCCTCTGACGCCTACCCGGTGAAGAAAACGAGACGCATACACTAGCATTTATATAGTAAAGCACTGGTCGAGGGGGGAAACATCGACCACGGCGGAGTACCTCACAATACTTCCTCCTCGCGGGAGTTAAAAAATAAAGCTTACAAATCAAACTTAGCAGGGCCTCTTATTGATACATATTTGCCCGCAACTTCAAAGGCTGTTAGCTATGACTAAGTGAGTTACCATCAATTTGTACCAACGCAATATACGCAGTAATAAGTGATAGTCCAAAGTATTGTCGAAATTCATTTAAATTTAGATGTTTACACAGTACTATATGCAACTCGGTGAAAGATATTACAAATATATATTAAATTTATTACAATATCATTCTACTTCCACCCAAGTTATCCTAGCTTAAAAATTAGTATCACCAAATGACATAACTCATGAAATTTATTTAATAACTTCGATGAAAGGCAATCCAAAAATATTCTCATTTTCCTTCAAATTCAATACAAAGTTATGCTTCGCTTATATATTAATGTCACCGAATGACATAAATGAGCCATCAAATTAGATGAAAGGTAACCCAAATTAATTTCAATATCATTCAATTTCAAATCAAATTGACATAAACTCATGATAACTCATGACAAGTTTAAATGATAACTTCGAATTTGGTATTAACTAGAAGGCATGAAATATGGCTCTAAATTTAATTCGCGTATATACCATTGCGAGTTTAGTTTGTACTAAAAAGAAAAATATACAATGCTACTTTACTGTGGCTCAACTCAATTTACGGTTAATTTAAATTTTTAAAATTAAGTATAAGGAGTTAATACAGTAACTTTAATTAATTAATAATTTACGGTTAGTTTAATATTTTTAAAATGAAGTTTGAAGTGCTCGTACAAAGTACCATTTTTTTAAAGTAATTAATGAAAACCACTCTTTGATAAGAAAACAATCCAAAATATTCGTCGTTCCCATTCAATTTCAGTTCGATGTTATGCTTAGCTTATATATTAATGTCACCGAATGACATAAGTGAGACATCGATTTAGATGAAGATAAACCCAATAATTTCAATTACATTCAAATTCAATTCAAGGTTATGCTTAGCTTATATATTAGTGTCGCCAACTGCCACAAACACCTGATGTGCATTTAATAGACTTGACTCGGATATTTACTAGAAGGGGTAAAGTTTCGCTTATATACTATTTGGATTGTACTAAGAAGTTTAGCTTGCACCCAGCAATCAATTACTTGTTCAATTTACTTAGATATTAGTATCATCAAGAGGTAGAGTTTGGTTTGTACTAAAGATGTTAATTTCCTTTGGTTCAACTCGATTTACGGGTAATTTACATTTTTACAATTAAGTTTAAAGATTTAATACAACGTACACTTTGTTATAAAGTAATTACTGAAAAACCACAGTTTGAGATGAAGAACAATTTCAAAATATTTTCTTTCTCATTCAATTTCAATTTAAAGTTATGCTTAGCTTAAATATTAATGTCACCGAATGACATAAATGAGACATCGATTTAGATGGAGAAAAAAGAAGTTATTACAATTACATTCGAATTCAATTGGTTGCTTGCTTGTTGTGCTTAGCTTATATATTAGTTTCGCCAAATGCTATAAACACATGATGTGCATTTAATAAACATGACTCAGATATTTACTAGAAGGCTTTAAGTTTACGCGACTTCGCTTATATACTATTTAGTTTGTGCCAAATATTCACTTTAATTGTTTACTTTCGTGACTAATTTCGAAGAATTGATTAGAACTTTGCATACATACAGAGACTCCTAACCAAGCTGACCACGGTGAAGTTTTAGGTTCGCCGCTGACGTTACTGGATCCCTCCGCTCGGCCTTGTCATCCTTCCTCACTATAAACACGATTCCACGACTGGCGAAGACTCGCTCGAGTTTGGCCGCCGCCACCATGTCCTTGCCCATGTTCAACAAGTGTAAAGCTTGCGGTGTGATGTTGTCGCTTAGGTAAACCCTGGAGCAGATGTCGACAGACGGGTGGATGTCCTTTAGCGTCAAGTTCTTTGTCTTGAAGTACTCCTTTAGTACTGCATTACGGGTCTTCAATGAGGCAAAAGTAATCAGCATGGAATTTTTCCTTTTTTTCAGACGAAAACACTTGGCGATTTCTCCTCGCTCGCAACTGACACCAAAAAATGCCGTCATATTTAACACCAGGTCGATTAAGCTCGCGTCCGGAATATCCGTCGGAATCCCGCTAAGGATGGCATCGCACTCACGGGCCCTCCTTTCAAGCCTGCCCACAGCCACCCCGAGTTGCTCAACGACGCCACTCTGCCTCTCGGCTGCTTGGAGTCTGGTTCCATATTCTGCCATGAATTTTGAAGATAATTTAGTCTCAGCATCCTTTAATTGTCCCTCCACCTTCAGATGCACCTCGTCCAACTGAGAGGTTAGCCAGCCCTGGATGTCGACTACTCCGGAACACGTCGAAATTTTTGATAACTGCTTCCATTTTCTTAGCCAGCAAGCCAACCGATTTCTCCAGGCGCTGCATGGCATTTGATGCTTGTTTCCTACTACTAACGCAACCGGGGCAGAACCAGGAGGACGCATCGCCCAAAGTAGTGATCGCAGCCAGTGTAACTTCATCTAGTTTAGCGCATTTCCTATGAAACCACTTCTCGCAGCCCTCGCACAACACCTCATGATCACCATAGGTAGATCACATAGGTATGATCACTCAGGTAGAGTCATCAGCGTATATGAGACTGATTCAAAATCGTAGACTAAATATTCTGCGTCCAGAAGAGCTACGACTGTTTTTCCGTTTACACTTATTGGTAGCGGAATAATTTTAAAAATCTCTGCTGATCTGGTGCTAAATAGTGGTATCTCTGCCTTTATCACTAACCGCTTGTCTATCACGATTCCTTTAGCTGTTAATGTCTTGTATACTTCTCTCAGCTCGTCCCCGGAATACCCACCAGGTAAGGCTAGTGTTGAATGTAGTTGTTTCTTTATATTCTCCAGTTCATGTTTCAGTTGGTTTGGCTTTAATAACTGCGAATTGATATGTCCGTGGTTTATGCCAATCAAAAGGCTAATTATTGCTGATCGGATGATGCTACAAATAAAAATCGCATTCAGCTGTAATGTTAGTAGTTGAAGTACCAAAATACTTTTATCTTCATTTTGTTTTTTCGTGGATTCTTCATAAAACATTTTCACTTAGTTGAAGTTGATGTTGATGTTTTTCGAAGTTTTCTGCACGAGGTTACCGTAGAATCGATGATGGAGCTCTGCTGCTTGACGTACTCCTTTATGTTCTTTTGGTTGCTCATGTTTTGCTTAGAATCTCTATCATCGGCGTCCATCATTCCAAAGACAATATGGTATAACGAACCAACAAATTCAAAGGGGGCTCTTTTCGCCCGTTTATCTCTTACTATGAGTTCATTGTTTTGTTTAAGGAAGGTCTAACGACGTTCAATGTAGGCTGACATAGCTTCGCATGCTTCTTTGTAGTTGCCTAAGCGAAGGCATTGTTCAATGAGCCTGCGACGGAAAATTTGGTATGGTTTTCATCTCTTCCATATATGAATCTAAAACAAAATATATATTAAGATTGCATTTAGAGCTTTCTACGCTGGTTTCTCCAATTTTATCGAAACAAATTGCGAAATAAAGCATCCTCATGGAGTGGTGAGATGGTTGCTGCGTTTAGAAAGGCAGCCGTTCTTATTCCCTTTGCTGACAGCATGAAGAGGAGAAGAAACCAAACACTAATTTTCCATTTCTTTGGTTTTAAATATGTTAGGTTTACCGTCTGTGGCCTTTTTTCATTCATCGGTTGATTGTCAGCAATACCTAGTGGACAAATTTTACTGATTGGTCGTTTTAATAATTTCCCGCTCAGCTTTAGGGTTATCCTCTTGTTGACTTGTTTTGGCCATCGACCTTCCAGTTCACTAATCCAGGTTGGACCCTTCCACCATAAATCAAGGTTGTTGAGTTTCGGCACTGAAATTCCCCTTGATGCCACATCAGCTGGGTTCTCTTTGGTTGAAACATGTCCCCATTACGTCTCTGGATTAAGGGTCCTTATTTCTTCCGTTCGGAATCGTACAAATTTATCCTTACTTTTAGAGTTATTGGTCCATCCCAATGTGATTGAGGAATCACATGCTTTGTATTATGCTTCAATATCTCTTTTATTTTATATAACAATTTAGACAGTTTTTGAGTTTACCTTAGTGTTTGATGTAATGAGAGTGATGATTGTGCCTACTTTCGCATATATGATTGCTGCATATACTTTTCCCGAGACATCAGAACACCCATTCGGTTCTACATACTTATTGTTGGTTATTTTAATCTATCTAGGTATTTCCACTTTCTGAAGCTCCTTCATCTCTTGTCTGAATATATTCCATTGTTTTTGAAGATCTTCTGGTAGTTCAAGATCCCAAGATGTGTGCGTGATCCATAACTTTTGAATAAATAATTTTGCCACAATAGTTACTGGAGATAGCAAGACAAGAGGGACAAGAGGAAAGTTGTTACGGTTTCATTGTCATTTATCGGGTCCATATTTTTTAAGTTGAGCTGTAACTGATTTTTGGATTTCAATACATTTTTCTAAAGTGTCAGCCCTTGTCATCAAACCGTCCATGTAAAAATCATCCTTGATTATGTTATGTGTTGTCTTATCTTTGGCGTTATGAGCGACCTCGTGTAGCGAACGTGAATTTTCCAGACGCTCGAATGAATTCGCCAGACGCTCGACAAAATTTGTTTACATAATGTCTGCCGTTTCTGCGTTTTTGCTATTCGTGTTTTTTTTCAGCAAAATTGTTGTGTCTTTTTGTTCGGAATTGTCGTTCTCGTTTCTTTGCATATCAAACATCTGCTTTTTCTTTACATTTCTTGAAGAATTAGGTCCCAATTCATTATTTTGGACGAAGAGTAGACAACACATTTCCGCAAAAAAGAGCGTAACGAGCTTACGGTAAGATAATACTTCGGTAAGATAATAGAATCGATCCGATCGAAGCATCATGACTCCGAGCGTCAGAGAGAGGAATTTTTCCATAAGGTTTGTACAGTAAATTATTTTTTTGATGATGACGCTTTCGATTTGCGTATACACTTATCGTTTTTAACTTATAGTATATTCCTTTATTGGATCGCTTTTAATTCCATTTCTCCATAGAATATGCATGTAAGCTAGGTCTTCTTCTGCTACTTCTATTTATCGAAACATTTTGCCAAGATCGCCATTAAATTGTCAGGTCATAAATGTCTTTCTGAAATTTCGGTTCTACCAGCATTAGGTCGTTTAAGCTTCTGCCACTGGATGTTTTAGCAGAGCCATCAAATACAACTCTTAATTTGCTGTTAGACTTATAACCGGTTGATGAGGCATATAATATTTTCCCATTCATAACTTTGTAGCCTCTTCCATATGTCCCAGCTCTAAATATTCTCCCATGAATTGCACGTACTCGTTCTTCAATTGACAGTTTCTGTCAAATTTTCGTTCCAAAGTTAATATCCGGGTCATTGTTTTATTCTAGAGTTACTATATCCTCCTTGAAAGGTATCTTTACAATTATTTTGCCTACTTTATTAATTCTTGTCGTTTCGTTGTATAACTTCATGCATTTCTCATATTCTAATTTTGTGGGGGTCGCCGATGGTATATCCTCCATCTCCCAGATTTGTTAGTGCTACTGATTTCTTGTTGTTGTCTGTTTTCCTTTCAATGATACCGGACAGAATCCACCCGAGTTTAGTGGCTTGTGCAAGCACTCCTTCCTTTTTCTCGATTACTGCTCCATACAAGTCGCTTCGAAACAGTAATTCAACTTTGTCTGACTTATTAAAATAAGGGTCTGCCAAAGTTTGATTTTGCCACTGCTCGATATTGCAGGTGAAGGTTTGGTCGGGCTACGATCCAGTTAATTGCGGTAAAACAACTTATTTGCACAGCGAAATTACTTACGAATATCGGCATTTTTCCAATTGTGACTTTGCTTTTTGATATTCCCACATCTTAGTTTCCAAGACCTTGTAAGTCAGCTCTTGTCTTTGTGCGTGGTAGTGATAGAATTTGAGCTGCTTCTTCCGTTATTGCTGTCATTTGTGATCCTTGGTCGATAAGGGAACGGAGCAAAATGTATTCACCATTGTAAGATTTTACCTTTACCATAGTAGTTGCGGTGATGGTTCGTTGATGACCATGGTTGCAGTTTTATTGGAAGATTTTGTGAAGTAAGGTGTTATGTCTCTTTCCACATTGTTTGCTGTGCTGACACATCTGGTGTCTCTTTTGTGATTAATACAAAGAAAACAAAGATTGTTGGTGTAAGCAAACACGCGTCGGTTTTCTATGGTTAATCCTTGGATTTTTCGGCAGCCTGATGTTTCATGTCCTAGTATATTACAGTAGAGACATATTTTTTGAGATAGCTGTATGCAGATCCAGGGTTATTTTTGACGAAGTTACTTGATTGCTTTTTTGACACTGTGTTTATTGCTTAATAATGTGATTCCTTTAATCCTTTAATGGCTTTCCTTTGTTTTTCGAATATTTTGGTCATACAATCGTAATCCCTCCTTAACTAGCTTGCGGATAATGATTCAGGCTATTATTGAATCAGATTTGTCTATATTTGTTTGCAGACCTTTTAGTGCGTGTATGCATTCATTGTTGTATCGAGCAATTTTTAATACTTGATGCAGACTCGCTGTTCACTGCAGTTTGGACAAACAATTTATCTACCAATGTGGTAAATAAAACACAGCGACTTTCATACCTTTGTCGTAATATTTCTATTGCCGCTTCATGCTTGTTACTGCTTACTGTTAGGTGTTGAATTAGTTTACTTGATTCACCTTTAATTATTGTTTTAGGACGGTACATTTTTCATTTGTCCACCTGCGAAATATGCTCGACCTCATGAATTGATTTGTTGATCGTAATTCAGGTCGTAAAAGGATGACCATTCATTGATGTCTCCGTAAAATGGCGCTATCTTAACTTCCTCCAGTTTTAATGTACTTGCAATTGGTTTTATTTCAGGCGCATCTATTTCCCGTGCTATTGTTGCAAAATAGAGTAGAAAAATATTTTGTATCTATCGAACTTGTATCTCCGTCTCCGTCTATTCTTCTATAGGCGTTCTCGTCAAGTTCTGAGCGTGACGAATTTTTTAAATCGTTTAGCGTTGTGCTAAGATGCTATATATTTTTTTATTTTTGTTGACAGTTGTCTGTTCATATTAGCTTTAGTATTTGCTGCGTCATCTTCCTTGGACGGGATGGAATCACTGATTCGTTTATGCAGTACTATCTTCTTCACTGCCCTTTGGTCCGATGGTTCTTGGTCGTGGTTCTTTGATAGATTTCTTCTATTGCAATGAAGTAGTCCTTGTTGAAGTAGTAGTCATCCGTTATTCCCGCTGCCAGTAGGTTTTAATGATGTTTTTGGAAAGACTGCCATAACATTCTTATGTGATTCATATTTTCATCTCTGGTAGCTTTACGAAGATTTCCTTCCTGACATTTGCTGTGTAGGCAGACGATTTCTTCTCCCATCTGCTTCTGTTTCTCTTACAATTTTTGTCGATCCGACATGATTTCTGGTTCCTGTCCTATGTCTTAGCAAGTAGGACTTTTTTTTGTTGTTTTGTGTGTAAAAGAAAGAATGGGATATTTTTCCGTTCTCAACACCACTCTCTCATAGAGCACGAAAACTCGGTCTAGCGTCAAACGAGGACACCGGTGTTGCTCAGTCTCAATATTAACAAAAGTATTAAAAAATGGAGTGGAGTTAAAAAATGGAATACACTGATACATCTATCAATTATATTCCTCTTTTTATCGTTCCAAAATATTACGCCCTTATATATGTTAAACACATTTCAATTAATATAAACATTTGTCTTCCATCGCGTCGAAAACTACATCTCAAATAATACGTTTACTCATTTGTGTAGTAGACGGGTTGCTGTTGAAGGTGGGAAAAAATATTAATTTTTGAAGAAAGCGTGGGTCAAGCACAAACGTAACCACTCTTTTTGCTCTAGTGTTGGGCATTATAGTTCACTTGAGTGAGCGATCAATCTAGTTAATTTTGTCGTTGTGAACTAGTTCGTTCAGTTATTTCAATTTTTTGATTGGTTCAATTTGTTCTTTGTTTTTGTTTTCTGTACAAAACTGTCAATGCCGAATTCATCCGTGAGAGAAAGAGAGCCGATGAACTACGGAACCCGCAATCAAAAAATTTGCCGTCGACGGCTCCAAATTTCAATTGGACGGTTCAAAACGGTGTTCTTGTGTGGCGAAATAAAAAATAAGCACATTTTGGAGTAAAAAAGATCCACTTTTATCAAAAAAAGTAATTTTGGGTGAAAATAATTGCTCAAAGCAACTCTTTATTTCTGCAACCAATTCCATCCAAGTAAAAATTTACTTTGTTGGCTGCGATTGCTTATTATTTTTCGTGCTTTGAACAAAATGTTTAGCGTTTGTTAATAATTTAAGTAGAATTTCCTGTAATTCTTTAATTGTTTGTATTGTTTATCACTTTTGATATTTGTAATGCCTGCAAAAATCGCAAATCGTTATGAAATACTACGCATAGTTCCAATACTATTTTTGACAGATTGCTGGCAAACTGATTGCAATGTAACATACCAGCAAATGAAAAATTGTTGAGAGAGTAAAATATGCAGCAATCAAAAAATTGCAATGTAACATGGCACTAAGGCCCATATTACATTGCAAACAGTTGTTCGATCAAACAGTCCAAAGAAATGAACTATTTTACTCTACCGTCAAATCTGTTTGCTTGCTATGTTATGCTATGTTTACACCGACCCCAAATGCGCATTTGTAGTCACGCATTTGAAAAGTGTATACACCGCCTTGTTTGCATTTGGTTTGACATTGATCAGACCAAATTTATATTTTTTGTTTGCCTGACTTTTTTACAATTGTGTTTTGACAGCTGATTGACATTATTTCCCTTCCATTTCCACTGTTTTGTTTTGGGATTTTATTTTTTCCCTACCACATACTGATTCAAAATATTATTTTTCTTCGCATTTCATTCGCATTTCTTTCAAATGCGATCAAATTTATTAAATTTGATTTGTCAAATCGTATGAAAATTTTTAAAATTTCGCTCGCATTTGGGAAATAGAGCTCAAATGCGCATTTAGGGTCGGTGTAAACGTAGCATTACATTGCAAACACAAACAGTCAAACACTTTCCGTAGTATATATACATAATTAGAGTTGCTTTGTGCAATTATTTTCACGCAGTCCTCCTTTTTTTGGTATAAGTGCAGCTTTTTCACTCCAAAACATGCATACTTTTTTATTAGACCACACAACAACTCTGTTCTGTTTGTAGCAGAGATAACGAGATTGGAAACTTAGAACAAAACAGCTGTTCAAAAAAACAGCCGCGTGTTGTTTCTGTAAATTTGCTATGCAAACTCACCCGCCAAAAGCATAAACAAAGGTTTGTTTATGCTTTTGGCGGGTGAGTTTCGAAGACTCGACTGAAAACGGTGAGTTTCAATACAAATGTTACAAAAACAAATTTAATTGAACGGTTGCATGTCGAAAATGTAAAACTGTGCCATATCGTTTCTCGAAGAAAAGTCATTATAATCTCTGTTTCCCGCTTTTTAAGCTGTCATTCACAAATTGATTGATATTGGAACGCTAAAGATAGGTACTCGCAAAATTTTTACAATTATTTATTAATATTGTTTTGAAATGTCAACAACCAATTTTAACAATTTGGAAAATTAAACTTTGACATTTACTTTGAAATATTTGATACGTTTTGTTGTAAATATTGTGTCATTTGCTTCTACTTGCGACTTGTATTCTTCCCTTTGATCTATTTCTATAAAATCAGTACCCCGTGGTGTGCATGAAGTAAGGTTTGCATGTATTACATAACTTATTTACTAATTTTTTATTTTAGTATTAACTAGTAGTTAATATTAGTAATTAGTATTAATAAATTTAGTGTGTTTTGTAGTTGTAATTGCATGTGCACGGGTGATATAGGGCTACTGGGGAGCCGAACACCCTGAAAAATATGTAACTCCCCTTGACTCTTATCTAAATGGTGGTGTGGAAACAGCATGATCTCTATAACTTTCAGAATTGTCATCTAATAAAGAACTAAAAAAATATCCTTTATATCTTTTTTTAAAATATACAAATATAGAAAACTATATGAATAATATAATATTTTAACTAAATGAAATAATATTTTAATCAAATTTCTAGAATCACATAAAAATACCCACAGAAATAAATTTATGCCCACAATTTACAATTTGTCTACTTATGGTGGCAACCGCTTGCAAAAAATGTTGGTGAATAATACCCTCAAAAGATGAAGCGTCACTTGCTATCTCCTTCTGGCTGCAAACGAAATGTAGCCAAATTCACCAGGTCATAAAAAATCGATCTTTTTTTCATCTTTATCTGAAGATAAAAGAGTTTCCAATCTCATTAATCTCTGGTTTGTAGTTTGAACGCATCGCCTGCAAACAGAGTATTTGCTGTGCCAACAGTTCATCCGTTTTCATTCTCTCACGGATGAACTGAGAGTTGACAGCTTTATACAGAAAATAAAAACAATGTGACTGTTCGATCAAACAACTGTTTGCAATGTAATATGGGCCTAACATAGCAAGCAAGCAGATTTGACGGGAGAGTAAAATAGTTCATTTCATTGGACTGTTTGATCGAACAACTGTTTGCAATGTAATATGGACCTAATTCGCGTACGGTTAATAGTTAAACCAACACAGGTCAAACGAAGTGCAGCTTGTGCCAAACGAGTAAAATTAGAAATATATATCAAGCTAAAATATTTGAAACATTTATGTCTTTTATATTTTAAATGGCATTTATGCCATTTATGAATTCTGACATTCTATCAGAACTGGCGCCTAAAATTATGACTACAGCAAAAACAACATATGCTCCATATGTGTCCATAACATAATGGACACGGTTGATGACTTTTTTTTATTAGAAAATTCTTAGGCTGCTCGACGACGGAACAGTGCTTCAATGTGCGCATTTACAATCAATAACAATAGCAATGAGATCGTTCGCATGTTTTCGTCAGAATTCGTGCGAACGAAAAACGCATGCAGTGTGCGAGCAGCCTTAACTGGAAAGGTACGAAAAATATCTTTCATTAATATTAATCATATTTTACCGGAAACCGTATGCCTTTCAATATAATTTGAATTTTACATTTTTCGAGCTTTCTTTTAAAACACAACCAACTTTATTTAAACAATATTTTTATTATATTACTGTTATATGTTTTATATTAATATTATTAATTCATAAAAAACATTTCATAAATATTGTTGAATATTTTTTAATTTTCAATCGCTTGTATATGTACATATGTTATCTTTATAAATAACAAATTATAAAGTAAAGTATATAAGTTAAAAAATCAGGCATAAATGCAGAATAGCTGCCAAGCTCAGATTTTGTTCATCTTTTTTTTACCGTTAGATAGGGCCATCAGGGGGCTGGTCAGCCATCTTGGATTTATGACCGTTTGAAGGACAAATTAATGGTTTAATGAAAGTCATTTATCTCATAAACTAAGAGAGCTAGCGGAACTAAAGACGTACTGTTGGAAAGGTATTTTTAATGCGTTTCATTTATGTAATACACATTTTTGTCCATAACATGGCTGTGAAGGAATTATATTGATATTTAGAAAAATGTGACAAGTTGACCTTGAAACAACATTTTATTTCTTCCAAACGGACACATTAAGGTATAAAACAAATTACAGTTATGGAAAGCTTGTTCTTTTACTTTTAAAATGGTATATAATATGCTATTCTTACTATTGTATTACATTACTTTAGCTTTACCTTTCAAAATTTCAATTACAATTCTTCTTGCGCCGCTATAATGGAAAACATTTGAAATTAAAAAACTTTGATGAAAAATCGCGTGAAATTTTTTTGTTAAGTTAGAGTTATTTTTACCAATGTATGCAAGAACGACGAGTGAACTAAAAGAACTAGTGAACTAAAAGAACTACGAATTGTGAACTAGTTCGTATAGTTCACAGAAGTGAATAGTTCAATTGAACTAGTTCGTTCATGAACTACCCAACTCTAAATGGCATCACGAATTTTGAAACCAAACGAAAAACCACTGTGTCTAGCCACCGATGGTATGGACATACCAGTAGCGAGAGCGTTTCAAAAGTTAGCGTATATAGCAAAGCTGTATCTATGCCTTGCATTTCTTCTGATTTCTTTGCTGTGCAACCATGGATTTTTCTTTTCTATTTTAACTCTTGAAGAGTCTGGTTCAGCGCTGCTCCAATCTTTAAAGGTTTGATTATCTCGACCAGGATTTTCTAATAAAATGGTAATATATTGGATAAATGATTTTATAATTAAGTAAGATATTGAGGAGATGAAAGTGCTGTTTCTAACGTAACTTTATTAAATGCAAAAGGCCGCTGCCCCGAAAGATATTGAGAAGCCTCAAGGCGCTGATTCCGCATCCGTTCATCGTATTCGCATCACCTTAACCTCGAGAAACGTTCGTTCTTTGGAAAATGTTTGCCGCGATTTAATTACCGGCGCCAAAACGCAGAATCTACGCGTCAAGGTAAGCGACATTTTTATACGTTATATTTATTTGGCATATGGTGAATAGCTTTTCAATTGGAGCACTAAACTACGCAACCATTGAGTCTATTAATATTATTGTTGGAGACCATGAGCACTCGATCGGCGTAGATCTATGAACCTTGAGGTTAATTGAGAAGTCAATTTTGAAATAGATCTTCGTTGTAATGAAAAGTATTTCTTTATTAGTTTTTTTGGAACAGATTTACGACTTCCCGGTACGGCCAATCGTGTTGTTGTTTTTGTTGTTGTTGTTGCTTTGGATGGAGACCCCAACAACAACAAAAATATCTGTCGATCTCCCCTACTTTCTGAGTTATAGCCCTTTGAAATTAGTATCCCTATATCTTCTAAACTATAGGAGATATTCGGTATAGATATGTACCGTTAGAAAGGCAAGTTAAATACCTTACATTTATGTAAATTAAGATTTTACCGAAAAATGCATATTTTTGGAGAAAACGCGATTTTAATACTTGTACTATTTCCGCTTCATTAATAAAGTAAAACATATCATTAACCCACATAAGTGTGCGGAAAATAACGAACTAGAGGTCATTAGTTTTATTTTATGGTGTGTATGCGGCCGCGCTCTTTGATTATAACCTTCAGTATGTCAAACACCGGCTACGCAACAGAATAGTGTTTTGTGGCCAATTTTAGGCCACAAAATCGCGCGATTTCTATAGTTTAGAAGATGTAGGGATACTAATTTCAAATTTCAAAGGGCTATAGCGTTGAAAGTAGGGGAGAGCGACAGATGTTTTTGGTGCCTCCATCACAAACAACAACACGATTGGCCGTACCGGGAAGTCGTAAATTTAAGCAGTTTTTTTTATATAAATATATCTTTATTATTTTCGGAACGGATAAGGCGCTTGTCGACCTAACCAATATTATTTTAGCCCAACAATAAGTTTTATTGCTCTCTAATTCCGGAGTTATAGCCCTTTGAAATTTGAATAGTGCATGTCTGTATCTCCTAAACTCTACAGGATACCCTCATGTTATTGGTGTTGGAAAGGTAGTCCTATTATCCCTTATTTATGTAAAATAATATTTTGCCGAACATACATGACAGATAATTCGATTACCATTCCAACAATATATAGGGATCTTGTAAAGTTTAGAAGACACAGGCCTGAACTTTTCAAAAATCAAAGGGCTCTAGCTCCGGAACTAGATGAGAGCAATAAAAGTTGTTGTTGGGATCAGCATAGAAAACAACAGCAACTACAACAACATAGCTCGACAAGCGTCTTATTTAAGCCTCGGAACAGATAAGCCACCATAAATTTATATTGTATAAATATTTATAAATGACATTTATATTGTTTTCCTCATATATACAGGGCCCAGTACGCATGCCAACAAAAATCCTGCGAATTACCACACGTAAAACACCTTGTGGTGAAGGTTCTAAAACCTGGGATCGTTTTCAGGTTAGTCTCTAAAATTGACAAATGTTTTGCTAGCAAATCGGGCATCGAGCTTACGAGAAGTTAACTTGTAAGCTACGTGCCTTAGTATCTAGCTGATTTGCTGACAGTAAAAGAACTCTCATAGTCCTCCCTAAAGACTTTCTTTTATGTGGCTCTCAGAGTTTTACAAAATTTTAATTAAAAATGTTTAATTCTATAAACATTTGTTATATAACTACGTATACTTGGTTAAATTATTTATGCTGACTTTATGATATATTTTGTAGATGAGAATCCACAAGCGCATTATTGATCTTCATTCTCCTTCTGAAATTGTCAAAAAGATTACATCAATTAACATTGAACCTGGTGTGGAGGTTGAGGTAACCATTGCCAACTAAGTTTTTTGTATGAAACTGTAATGCACTTCTTTTTTTGGAATATATAAAAGAATTTCAAGAAACTGGTTTTTATGAAGTAGGGTATGGTTTCGGTATTGAGAAATTTTGCTTTAAAAACAATTGCCCGGAATGTTTATTTGCATTCGACAGTAAGATTTTATCGAAAAACGCATATTTTTGGAGATAATGCAATTTTAATATTTAAGTACTTTTCCCCCAACCCCCCTCCCACCTATTAAAGTAAAATGTAATTACCTCACATAATTTTGTGGAAAAGAACAAACTAGATGTCGTTAGCTTTCCACAGCTCTTTTTTTCGCCATAATCGGTGCAGGATTTTAGGAGAAAACACTCTGAATCGTAAGTAGTTAATCAGGGAAATCGTGAACAGGTATTTCCGTCGGAAATTTTCCGTTTTTCCCTTCCTGGTATCGCGAACAATTATCGAAAGGGGTAAACAAAATTAAACAGAAAATCTACCTATCGTGAACAATTTTTGTACGGACATTTGTTATATCGCGGAATTTTGAAGTGACAAAATGTAAGTATGAAAATTATCAGTTGAAAAAACACGTAGAAATTTTAAAAATTGCAGTTTTTTAATTGACCCATTTCTAAAGGACAAATCGAAAGCAACTTGAAAAATTGGTTAATTTAATGGTATCCAGATATTCAGCCCAATCATGAATATTCTCAAGGAATTTTGTTCATAAGGAAAATATTTTCCTCCAAAAAAATTCGTCCAATCATAAATAACCAGGGAACAAAAAAATCCCTGGTTCGGAAACAGCTGTTCTGTTTATTTACTTGTACAATATTTTCTTTGTGGAGGTATATTAACAAAATAAAGTTTATTGTGTTGTGTAAAATTATTAAAACAAACTGTTGTTTGCAGTCTATTTTTCTCTAAATTATATTCTACTTGTACTCTCAGCTTTTCCATGAATAAATTATGGCGGCGCATTTCATTTATTTCTTCGCGTTTCATCTTTTCCATTTCGGTAAAATGTTTTTTGTGTTGGTCATTTATTCTGTCAAGTGATCTGTATATCTTTCTTGTTGTTTGCTCCAACTCCTTTTGATTTGTTACAACAGATTTAATATTTTCCAGCAGCTCTGGAAAGTTAATGGCTTAATTTCTTCTGTGGTCTCCTCTACATTGTCAGGTATATTGTCCAAAGAATGAAAATCTTTAACGCTGTATGCTCTTCTGTTTCTGAAGAACTGACACCAAATCATTTTGTCGGCACACCTTCAACAGAAGCTTTCATTGCAATTAGGTTGTAAATCGCTTCTTCTGTATTGGATAACATCTTTTCTTTGCTTGGGCCACCTCCAGATTTTTTATCTTTTAGGTTTTGTGAAGCCTCTGTCGCACATATTTTTTTTGGTCTGCCCACACCTTCATAAAAATTAAGAGCTTGTGTCACTAGTAGATAATTGCCAAAATATACAAACAAACCTTTTTCCATTCAGCAATGCACTTAATTGGAGGTCCCATAGAATTAAGTTCATCTTCAGCTTTTTGCCAAAATCGAGCAAGCACCTCCTTATTGCCTTTAAAAAATCCAGGGCAATGGCTGGATTCGCTTCCATTAAATCTAGTAAATTTTGGCTTTGCTGTTTATTTGTTGTTTTCGACCTGACAAAAGTGACTATGTTTATTGAATTTGTAGTAATTATAAAAATACTTACATTTCCTTTTTAGCTCCCTACTTAATTGCAAGTGAAAATTTTTTGATGAAAAAAGAAAGAACATATGTTTTTAGAATGCCTGTTCTTTCCCTGCAGAATATTTTTCCCTTTCGATGTTGATAAAACTGAGATGGTAAAACAAAAATTTCTAAGGAATTTCTTAACGTAATACGAGGGTTGGGAAAAGAGAAAAAACCCTTACGGAATTGTTATTCGTGATTGGGCTGATTGCCTCTGGATACACCAAACGGACCAAGTTGGTTGGAAAATTTTGGACTACGGTAGAAAAGGAATTAAATGTTACTGGACCACTTGTAAAATCTAAGTTTGAGTGGAGAAAGGTGTAATTATATGGTAAATAAAGCTATAATATACATATATGTTTATACACATAGTTATTACTTGGAAAAAGATGTCGGAGAACATAAACTTAGAAATGGTACTGGAGGTGGTTATTCCAAACCAGAGATAATCTCTGGTTCCAAACTATAATAATTATCTCTGTTCCAAGCTAATAACAACGCAATCTAAAACTTTGCAGTGACATTTGACAATTTTGACATTTCGAAGTTATGTTCGAATCAATATTTCGCCTCTATACTGTTGGTAATAATGATTCCGTCGGAAAACTGTTCCGATGGAAATTCACGATAGAAGGAATTTTTCCGAGCGGAGCGGAATTTTCGACGGATAAAAAATTCCAGCGGAATTCCCGATTGCCCTGAATGCTTTTTTGTTTTCTAATACACTGCATGAATTGTTTTACTCTGCTGTTTTTGCAACTATGTTCGTGGAAGGTAAAATTTGAAATGATGGAATCGTGTACCGTTATCCGTTAAAAAGCTTTATATTGTGATATTGGTATTAGTTGTAAATTTTAATTCTGCTTATATTGATTTAATTTGAAATAAATGTTTTAGGAATATTCAAATTATTTAATTCCGAAATGTATGGTGCTATAACATTAGAAATTTTCCATCAACTCTAAGAATACGAATCGCGCGATTTTTTATACCAATTTGTCATTTCCAAACAGTGAACACAATTACAAGTGATCATCGAAGAGTGCAGGTTTGGAGGAGTTAGAACCTTCTCCAATCAATTCAGATCCCTCCGGCAGGATCTTAACCAACAGACAGGCACTTAGCATTTAGCCTATTTACACGATTAATAATTAGTAAAAGCATAAGTAAAGTAATGAAGCAGAAATACCCTTGTCTTGTAATTAAACACCTGGAACCCCGCTGATTCTACCCCAGCCTTAGAAGTTCATTACAAACTCCTAATTACGATTATTAGGAGCTTCTAGGATAGGATATACATACTAGAAGCATACTTCAAAGTATCCTAAATTACGAAACTTTATTCTCAGAATGTTTCAGACACATATGCCAATCCCAGAGTTATCGAAATAATATCTGAATTCATAAATTTTTTTAGAAGGCTCTGAGCATTAATATGGCAAATAGTAAGCACCTTCTTTCTCTTACAAAGCACCCAAACTAGGCAACTCACATCAACTCCAGACTCATTGAAACTATCAGAAATCATTAACTAATATTCAGAGCAAATAAAATTGCAGCATAACTATCAGAATACGATACCATGAATGTATTGATCAATTGCAGTTGGTTAAATTTGAGCATCTCACAAAGTAATAGAATGGAATGAAAGACAGAAGGAATGGAATGGTGTAAGAGAAGAAATCTGGAAATATAATTACAAGAATATAAAATAATTAAAAAAAACAAAAATTGAAAAAAAGTTCAGCATTGGTTAATTAGTTAATTCTTTCTTCCGAAATGTAGAGACCATACCAAAAAAGAAATCTTATGGGACAGCTCACGAAATTTCATAATAATAGGGGGGATCTCTTGCGCCTTTAATCAGTACCATAGGCTCAATTCCAATTCCAAGTTTGGCAGAGCTTGTTGAAGATGTCCACTACATTTTTACCTTGTAAATGAGGCACACTAGTAAATACACCATGTCTTGCAGCCTTACGACAAAGCTCTTCAAACTCTTTATTGAGATTAACATCAGCTCTGCTATTCGCTGTTCAACAGCAACAAGTCGAGACTCCGCTAGTGATACTCGCTGCACAAGCTCACCCAATGTTTTCCCATTGGCCTCAAACTTTGAAAACGCTTTATCCTCAACATCACGAATCTGCAACCTGAGGTCCGTACGAAGGTATTAAGTTCTTCTGAAAGGCTATTAGAATATCAGCTTGAATTTTAAATTGCTATGTTGAAACTGACACAGTGAGAGGCCCGTTATCATCTGGAACGTTCCCGTACTGGAACATACCAAATTAGCAAGCTAATTTCTACCTGTTTGTGTGGGGGATGTGTGCGCAAGGTAAGCGCAACACACCGATATATAATATAAAGGTAATATAATAATAAGAGTGACTGGGGAAATTGAAAGACTTATCGATGGTTCGATGTGGTGTTTGTTTGGGGTGATGAGGTGATCGTGATCGTGGTGATGGTGATCGTGGTGGAGGTGTTTGTGGTGATGATGGTGGTGATGTTTGTGGGGTGATGCGGTGATGGCAATCGTGATCGTGGTGATGTTTGTGGTGGGGTGATTATTCATTCGCGTCGATGGTTGCACCGTGGAAAATAAGAAACTCGTCGCGTGGTAGTTGTACGCAGTTAAGTCACGATTGATAAGCAGAAATAATGAGATAGGACACTTCGAATTCGCCGCTTAAAAAATCGGTTTGACGTCTATTTTTTATGAGCTGTTGAATTCATGTACACTATACGTGAGCGCTACCATGTTGTTGTTCTTGTTTTCTGTCTTTCAGTATGTTGAAAAAATCAGCTGTTTCATGTTTCACCACGGACTCATTTAGTTATGAAATCAGCTTGGCTAGACGCAGTATCTTTTGAAACGGTTTCACTACTGGTATATCGATACCATTGGTGGCTACACACACTGGTTTCTCATTTGGTTTCAAAAGTCGTAAATATGTGATGCCAAAGTGTTTGTGAAATTTACTGAATATCCAAATGTTGGCCAGAGTGAGAGAAAATATGAACACGCTTTCGGCAAACTACGTTGCTCTTCTTTCGTTTGACAACTGCTGTGCGTGCAAAGAAACTGAGAACCAGGGTCTATTTTCGTTTCAAAAATTCTTTACACTCGATACCAGAGTGTAGACTTTTCTCTTTCTTCCTCATCTCTCTCACACGAATTGAGTGAAACCGTTTCAAAAGATACTGCGTATAGACAAGGCCATTGGTTTTTAAAATATAAATTTCACCATATATAAACAAAGGTGGTGAAGTTTCCCAAACCTAAAATGGTAGGTGCCAACGGATGTTTGACCCCCCAAGTGCATCTAACGATGTATAACAATACTTAATTTGCACAAATATTAGAAAACAAATGAAAAAATATAAATGTGACCATTCTGGAGTTATTAATCTCAATTTTTTTTGTGAAAATTCGAACAACTATGCATTGACAGCCAAAAATTAGCACAACGCCTACGTTATACCAATTAAATATGTGAAATAAATCAACAAATACTATGTAAAATATGAAAGTATAGATTTATTATAATTATAAGGAACTGGTAGATATATCATGTATATAATGTGAGCATAAACAAAAGTTTAATTTCTTAAATATATTTTTGACGTTTCGAAAAAACACCCATTAAAATCAATATTACATGCGTGCATGCGATACTGCGGTGAAGTACACTTCGTGCGGCGAAGTACACATGAGAGGACAAAGCACACGATTTTGTGTGGCGAAGTACACATGAGAGGACAGCGCACACGTTTTCTTATCATAGGTTTAGTGAAATTTCAGCAAAATGCATGTGTGTTGAAACAGCGAATTCGAAGTGTCCTATCTCATTATCTCTGTTGATAAGTGTGTGAATGAAGTTGGGGCGGAAGTCGAAAAACACCATCGACCTGTCAAGAGTTGACAGCTGCTCTCTCTGGGAGGTCGAAAGAGCCGCGCTGGGGACTGCGGTCGAGTCAGAATGAGTGTTTGGCGTAAACACTACCAATACGGCATTGCTAAAATCTGCGACTGAAATAGCGTTCGTGTTCTGTTTGATCATACTATTAAACAAAGATGTCATCTCTGGTATTGGTGCGCAAATGGATTCAGTGTATTAGTAGTTTTTCTTTTTTCATCAGTATGATGCATATGCATTGCATAGTTGGGCCTTTATTTACATACCAAATATGTTCCTAGGAATGCGGGTACCCAGATAGATACCTGATAACAACCCCACAATTCTAGGCCATTCTAATTAATCAAAGTTTGTGTCAGGTTAGTTCTTACGAATAAAACGTTTTATAGTGTATTTTACTTCGGTCGTTGATATAATCTCGTGCTATCCAAAAATAATAGAATACAAGATTACGCAGAACAGCGTTCAAAAATGTTTTATTCTGCGCATCTACGTCACAATAGCAAACCAATATAGCTGAACTGTTAAATTTGTATACATTTTGCATACAAAATTGTAAACATTGCCGTAAAATTTTATATTTTACATTAATTTCTCGGTTTTAGAAATAATAACGAGATACTATAGAAATATATGATCTGAAATCTCAACCCCCAACGTATTATGTCCAACAATCTCAGAATGGATTAGTTCGGCTAAAATAAAATGATTACGCCAGAGCGTGTATTAAAATCTGCCAGCGCAGTTACTCCAGTTACAAAACTTTTTTTCTATCATTCTTGGATGGCGATGGCAATTAATAAATAAATACATAATTTGTAAATGTCATAAAAGTAAATTTTATTGACATTATTAAATAAAACTTAGAATTTACATTTTATATTGAAATTCAAAACTTAAAAATATATAATAATAAATTGACTTATGTATATTAACATACAATAATTGCAAAATATTTACAATATATGTATACAATAAAGAAAATCAGGAGCTATGTAGCAGTATTACATACCTATGTAACAGTATTACATAGCTTCTGCTTCTTTTTGTAAGCATTATCCACAATGTCTTCATTCAGTTTCCTGATTTTAAAAAACATTCTGGCCCGGAAGAGTAACTTTTTTATTATGATGTCGCAATTGATTTCGGAAGCTTGCTCAATGTGTTTTTCTCACGTTCTGCAGCCAACACTAGATTCCCAGCAAGTGGATCATATATGGACGGAACAGCACCCACGCTTCAGAATCCTCTGCTTGGCAAATGCTAATAATTTAAACCTTTCTAATATAGTAAAATAATAAAGAAATAATAGTAAAAAAACTCCTTTTCTTACCCTTTTCAAACTGCATATTATTTTCTTGTCTGCAAATCTAATCCAAATTCGCATTGTTTTAGTGTCGGATGGAAATGGGAAAAAACTGCACACATTCTGATTCCATTTTTCACAGCTTTGCACTCTGCACTTCATTATTTTGTATCAAATTATATGTTTAAATCACGAAATTTAGTATATATCAATGGCTCACACAAAAACGTTTGCTATTGTGACGTTACACACGGTTGAACCGGTTGTCAAATGTTTCGACATCGAATAACGGACCTATTTCTTTTTTTTGGTCCTCGTGTAGTTATAGTTATATATTAAAAATTTTAATATAAATTCATAATTTTATTTATTTAAATTAAAATTAGGTCACAATTCATGCATTTAAATTAAAATTCATTTAAATTAAAGGCCCAATGAACTAAAATCACAATTAAGTAAATATTAAACTAAATTACAGATTAATATTCAACAAAACATATTGAATACGTTGGCATCTCTTTCGGCTAAAAATACGTGTGGTAGGTTAAAAACAGCTGACTAAATTTATGAAATTTGTAATTTACTACAAATTGTAATTTACTACACCGAAGCCTGATTTCACTAACTTATTTAAAGCGAAAAAAGAGTTACCATTCTTCTAGACTTTGGTTTAAATTGAGTTTCTTTCTTTCCTTCTCTTCTATCGAAATTCCCATCGTGTACTTTCGTTTGAAATTGTATGCAAAGACTACAAGACTGGAAACTCCTCTTATTTCGTGAGAGAGCTCAAAAAAATGTCCGTCCGCGTGTTCACATACAGTGTATGTGAATTTTATGGTGAAATTGTCGACTTGTTACAAGCTAAAACAGGCTATCACAAAGTATGATATCTAAAAAGGTAAACCGTTTTGCTTTGTTACCACACCACCACAAAATGATGGGGTGAGTTAGTGGCAGGGATACCAATGACACAACTTTATTACTAATTATTTTTTTGGTTTTTAAGTAAACATTAATAGAAAAACTGCTTTCCATTTATAAGTTCTCGAGGTTTTGACGATTTCTAAGCTGTTTGGAAATATTAAAAAGTAATGTAAACTTATTTATTTTTGTAATTTTTCATTTCTCTTTTATTTAAATTAAAATGTGTTAACACAAATAAATTTACAATTCATATTTTTAAATTCAAATTAATTAAACATAAACAAATTCTCAATTCATGCATTTAAAATTAAATTCGTTTAAATTAAAGACCAAAAAAACTAAAATCACAATTCAGTAAATATTAAACTAAATCACAGATCAATATTCAACAAAACATGTTGAATACGTTGGAATCTCTTTCGGCTAAAAATACGCGTGGTAGGTTAAAAACAGCTGACTAAATTTGTGAAATGAGTAATTTTTATGAATTTTAACTTCGTTTTACTTGCAAAATATTCAATATTGTGCAATTATAAGACTTAAAAAAGGTTTCATGTACATTTCTAGAAGCGTGCGTTGCTTTTAAAACTGGCTCCTTGGTCTTTTTTACGTATTTGAAAAATCATATTTCTGGCTTATTGTTGTGAAGAAGAACAAGAGTTGCATTCCTCTCTCAAAATATTTTGTAAACAAATTCCCGGACTGTCAAAATTTGTTCCCGAACTGTCAAAATTACATGCGTTTTGTTTTTGTAATCTACAACACCCAAGCCTGATTTCACCAACACATTCAAAGCGAAAAAAGAGTTTCCAGTCTTGTAGTCTTTGATTGTATGGCACACAGGAACATTTGAGAACGTTTTGCTCACATTCCGTGATTCTCAGAAGGAACGCAGCTTGTGTGGAGGGGTGATGACATACTGGGCCACTTGAGATCGAGCGCATTTATTCGGCTGATTAATAATTGCCAACCAGTCAGCACTATCCACACTACTCTCACTTTTGGAGTCAAAATTATTGTGTATTAATTTTTGCTACCTCCGTATGACTCCTGTGGCATCGCCCTTTTTATCGTATTTTGTTGTTGTTTTTGTGTTATACGCTATTTACAACAATAACATATTTTGCTCTCTTTTGTTTTCAAAGTTATAGACCCTTGAAATATGAAAATTTCGTGTACGTATGTATATCCTTAACTGTATTTCCATACTGTTCACATCATTGGAAAGGTATTTAAATTGGCTTTGATTTATGTGAAATAACATTAAATTGAAAAACTTAGTTTTAAAGAAAAATGGGAATTAAGATTTCGGTGTTATTTTTTTTTCATTCATTAATTTTTTATAGAAATTTAAAATGTATAATTAACCAATATAATTATCTTAATCCCAAAAAAATTTAGGCATGTTTTTATTACGAGGAGGATCACCTTGTTCGTTTATTGAAAATCTGGCCTTAAATTTATGCAGGAACGACTACAACGAAATACATTTATAGCCTCATCATGTATTTTTAAATGCAAACGCGAACTCAAAACGCTGAAATGCGTTCCAAATGGTATGATCTAACTTTTTCGAGTAGACTGCGTTTCAGTTTTCAGAAGAAACACAAACTTTACGTAGTGTTGCAGATTTCCCCTGTTTGCAGACCGCAAAGAGTTACTGTCCAACCACAACGCAACGATGCGACGTCGCAAACGATAACGATTTCTCTCTCTCAAAATCTTCGAATGAGTGACATCTGTCGTGATAAATTATTTATATTTTGTTTTGAATAAAAATAATTTGGATAATTTCCTTGTTTGACAATTCGTTTGTCAAATTTATTTACATTTTTTAGGGAATTTGAAGAATTTCATCAAAAAGTAGGGCAGACTGTTTTTCAAAAAATGAGAAAATCGGAAGAAGTTGTCAGAAAATTAGAACATTTTACGACGACGTGAGAGAGCTCAACGACGTGTTCCATTCCATTTTTCTATAGGAACATCGCAATCGATTGCGACGTCGTTGCGTTGTGGTTGGACAGTTAAGATGTATGAAGCATTTTTACCATTTCTTCGTTTGCGTTTGGTTACGCGTTTCGATTGCCTTTGAGAGGTTTACATATTTTCCCCTCTAAATTCTTCGAAAAATACGAAAAGAACAAAGCCAACCGCGAAATAAACGCTACCCAAAAAATTACATGATAAGGGTGTTATTCAGGATGCAGAATCTTTTATTGAAAATCCGGCCCTAGATTTATAGTGTGCTAAAATAGTCATACGTTCCACCCAGCAACGATAATATATAAACCACCTTAAATCGTTGTTACTTGCAATATACCGGAATGAGCATATAAGTTCCATCAACCTTGCCCGCTGTCTGTACACTAGAAAAAACTTTGATTCGGTGGTGTTAATTTCTTACAGAAATGGTAAAATCAGTTAAAGAAACGGGATTTGTTGTTGAGAAAATTGTGGATAAACGCATAACGTCAGAAGGTAGAGTAGAATACTATATCAAATGGAGGGGTTATCCAACGTGAGTACCGAGTATATAATGCAGATAATAGAAGTAATTACTTGTAACTTTTAGTTCGGATAATACATGGGAACCGGAAGAAAACTGCGATTGTCCAGCGCTCATACAAAAGTTTGAAGAATATCGCGCAAAATCAAAGAAACGTGGAGAAAAAAAACCGAAATTGGAAGAAGTAGTAAAGCCCCGTGGTTACAATAGAGGTTTAGCTATTGAACAAATAGTCGGCGCTACTGATGTTTCAGGGGAAGTGCAGTATTTGGTAAAGTGGTATTGTTCTGATGAATTTGATTTGGTTTCCGCAGCAGAGGTCCGCGAGAAAAGTCCAGAAGTTATTTTAAATTTCTACGAGCAGCGCTCTTCCTTCCAACGTATTATTAAAGAGCGTTTGATAAGCGTGCCTAGTAAACTGCGCGTTGCTAATGGGGAGAGTCCAAGTTCCAACGAAATAAATGAAAGTGCAGTACTAACGGAAGAGCCTGAACATATATGCGTAAAATTTGCGAGCGCTTCAAGGAATGAAATTCAGCAAGAATTAGATGGCAATAATACTGTTGACAAAGCTGCTGTATCGTACTCAATCCCTCTTCCTGGCGTCGGTAATATTGGTATTGATGTTCCCATTATTAGAGATGGTATCGAGAATGTGGGAATGCAATAGGTTGCATATCAGAGCATAAAAAAAATTATCTTAGTATTGTTAAAATAAAACAGTTACTATGTAATAATAATACATGCTTGGTGGTTTAGAAATTAAATCTTAATTATATTTAATCTAAATTGACCAGTTGTAAAATTATTGTACAAGTTTGTAAAATGTTTAGAGTTTCGTTGTTCGGTATTACTAAGAAAGCACTTAAATGACCATTCAACTTTGGTTTCATTCACTTTCTAATTCTATCATCATAGTCGGCTTCATATTTCGAAGGGTTTGTCTAAATTAAAATGACCTAAACTGCCTTGTCTAAACTGCTTAATGAAAAATGAGGCAGCATATACAAGGTCTGGCACTAAAAAGACCTGACCGTCGGTTTTTTTTAATCTACGCTTAATTCCAAACCTGTTGGCACATGATATAAGGAGCTCTATAATATTATCAGTTGGTTTTTCCAGACCCATTAACTTTACATAGTCGAAGAGTTGCTGCCGATTTAACCAATATAACAAATAGTCGGCAATTTTGTCCTCACCTACCAAATGATCTTTTAGGCAACCTACCAGCGCCAGTTTCATTCCCATCTCATCGTCATCTATACGTGGTGCCAGTATACCTGGAGTGTCCACCATATATGTCAGGGGATTATCGCATATCTTTATTTTTTCCATAACTGAACGAGTAACGCCTGCAATAGCACCAACTTTTGCCGCACCTTTCTTCTTTAAATATTTATTGCGTAGAATATTAAGCAGGGAGCTCTTGCCTACGTTCGGTACACCAATAATCATTATACTAAAATCCCGCTCGCCCGTTCGATTGTAGCGCTCGGAGTTCGAAATCAAATAATGGGTTAATGGCACAAGTTTTTGAATGCCTTTGCACTGTTGATTCTTGCAATTTGTAAAAATTACATGTTCAATGCCCTCTTTCATCCGAATTTGGGTCGCGGTTTGGTGCTGTTCTCGTACTTCCGTGAGGTCCTTCTTGTTTAGCACAAGTATCCGCGGTTTAATTGTACCAAAGGACTCGCGGAATTGGAGGTTTCTTCCCGAGAAAGGAACACGCGCGTCGTGAACTTCAATTATGCAGTCAATGGTCTTTAGCTTCTGTTCTATTTGTTTCATTCCCTTCCCCATGTGTCCAGGAAACCAACGTATTGCTTGCTTGCAGGCGAGGTTATAGCTTTGTCGGAAATTCATCGAAATATCACGAATATAAATTCTCTAGTTGATTAAAATTTTGCATCTAAAGAATTCCTTCAACTACTTAACGAACACGTTCCGCCTTTTTTGTTTGATGATCGAATTATTAGAAAAAATAGTGCCAAGACCCTAAAATTTTGTTTTTCTCCAAAAATAAACGGTATACGATAAAATTAATTATCACAGTCTCATGTGGTGATTAACAGTCTCATCTGCATTCGACGTGTTTTGATAAACACAGATCAATCGAAGCGAGGTGCAACTTCAAGTTACTGTGGTATCTAAATTAGTGCGTCGTTCGTTGCATTGAACATCGCTTTTTCAAAACGACGCTGCGCTAAACAGAAATTGCTGCGTTGTGTCACCATATGTTTCAGACAAAAAGTCTTAACATTCACACGTATATGAAAATGTTTTTAAGATTTGTCACCAACATTACTTCGAAGCGCACACCAAAATTCGGAAATTCGAATGCTCTCCGTTAGTGCGTTGCTTATTTCAGGCACTTCCATAAAACCGTGTTTCAATTTCATTTTGACAGCCACCCAACGCACGACGCACTGTTTAGGTATATCTCCCTAACCGTAGATGGTATCTGGTGGTATATATATCATTAAATAATTTTCATTTATGTAAAGTAAGACGTAAATGCGTAATTGCTTTCTCGGGCCTTGGATGGCTCCGTCGAACAGTCCGGCCGGTCGATATTATGCAACAGAGCAAGAAGTTAATCCACTTGTTGCTCCGTTGGGGTGAGGAAGCTGAAACAGGCACGCCCCCTTCTGTCATCCTCAACACAGCAGCGTTTTCTGTCAGTTTTTTCTTTGTCCGACTTTTTAAGGCAGTTCACATCTAAAATTGTAAAGGAATTCATATAAATATGTATTACAATTTCTTCAGTGAAGACTTATATTCTTCCATTCGGTAACTGTTATAATGGGAGGGCCTGGGCTGTTGAGCAGTACTCCACGAACTTCCCATTCTTTATCCCATCGCTGCTTATTTTGGCCGAACACGGGTGGGTTACGCGCCATCTCTCTCCCCTTCCAGAGATTGACCAAGAGCAGTGTTTGTTGGTCTTGAGCTGAAGGGATCATACGTTATATCCATATAAACATATATAAATAGACATTGAAATTCACATCCAAGTTAAAATACACTTGGAAAGTAAAAATATACTTGAAAATGAAATGCAGTTTGCACATGTATCTTATTTCACACAATATTTACATACTTGTTCATAATAGTTTCTTTTATTTATAACTATCTATCCACACCGCAATGACGTCATTCCTTATTTTTTTGAAAAACTGTATGCCATACTTATCTTTGAAATTCCTCAAAACCCCAAAAAATGAATTTGACAAAGAATTTATCAAAAACGGAAATTATTTAAATTATTTTTATTTAAAACAAAATGTAAATAATTTATGATGACAGATGTCACTTATTCGAAGATTTCGAGATAGAGAAATCGTTATTGTTTGCGACGTCGCATCGTTGCGTTGTGGTCACACAGGAAAATCCATATTTTTCATGTACATATTTGGTTTCCGTGCGTGTCAATTTTAACTTTTATGAGCAACTTAAAGATTTATGAAAAACTGTTGAAAATCACACCAAATGCGAGTATTTGCATTTTGTTTTGACAGACGATTTCGAGGAAATATTTCATCCATCATACAACGAATACGTATTGAAGTCTGCAAAGCATGTAAATTACCAACAAAGTTGCGTTTCGGATGCGTTTAAGAGGTTTACAGATTTTTCTCCCTCAATTTTTCGAAAAATACGAAAAGCACAAAAGAAAACGCGAAATAAACGCAATGCAAAACGTTACATGATAAGGTACTAAATTTAAATAAATTAATTAAATTATTTTCGACGCTGACGCTGTTCGATGTGCTTCAGAACTAAGAACCTCTATAATATGTAACCTGAAGGTCACAACATTGTTTACTCAATAAACCTTTACTTCGCCGCCATAACGAAAATTCCCGTTTTCTGTGACGTCCACTAAAGAGCTGAAGCTCAACGAACAGCGTCAGCGTAAAAAATAATGTACTATAAATAATGTACAAAGCTTATTGGAGCATTTTGACGCATCGATCGGATCGATTATGCGTTCTCTCTAAGCGAATTCTGGCACGGAGCGGTACTGAACAGTTTTCTGTCACTGTCAGTCAATGAACATACATGATTTTTTACTTTTTCATAGAGCGGTCGCCATCTTTTTCAGCAAAAAGTTTTTACGCTACAGTTTTCACAGTTGCAGTAAAGACTACCAAACAAAACAAAAAAACAAATTAGTTCACCCCTTTTCGGAAATGTACAGACTACTCTTCTACTTTACTACTCTAATACTTCCAAATATATGAATATATTTTTTCCAAATATATTCCAAAATAATGAAGTGGCGCCAAGTTCTTACAAACAGTGTAGACGAAAAGCACAGGTTTTCGATATGCAAACTAGGGAAAATCACTATTCTGAATAAAAAGTAAAAGTCATATTAAATTTTTATTTCTACTTAAATAATGAATGAAAATCCATTGTAATAATTAGAAGTTTCAGAATTGTCACAAAAAAACTTTTTGCATGTAGCACAACACAGCAAATTTCCTGAAAAAAACGAATAACAGAAATGGCGGGCATGATATAAACAAATTTTGATAAACGTCTGGCGTTTTGAATTTGGCGATTTTTTTTGACGCTTTGTAGTTCTGACGCTGACGCTGTCTGATGTGCTTCAATATTAACCGGGGGATTGCTGACTGGAGCATTCGTGTTTAGTACTCCAAGAAAGAGTTTTTGTTAAAAATATGTTGAATACAATGTATACAATAAATAATAATTTGTATTAATATATTATTAATAATACAATAATAACAGAAATAAAATGTCCTCAGTAGACGTAGAGGTTCAGCTTCTTGAATTTATTCAGAGCAGGTTAGCTGGTGCGTCAAACGATGATCTTCTTAAATGTTTACCAGATATTTTAGCTGCAACCCGATTGGAAAATCTTAATAAGCTGCTTCAAAAGGGATTAATTGAAGTACTCAAGAAAGGTGATAAATTAATATATCGTTCCAAGGATGCAAGAAAAAGTGTTTTACCGAAAGATGCTGATAATGAAGAGAAAATTGTATACAGAATTATTGAAGAAGGTGGTAATAAAGGTATTTGGATACGTGATATTCGAATACAATCAAATTTAAATATGACTCAGTTGAGTAAAATACTAAAAAACCTGGAAACGAAGAAATTAATTAAGGCTGTAAAGTCTGTTAATGTAAGTGTAAAGATAAAAAAAGCTTATTACTTCGATTCACATTTGACACGTTTAAAATTTCAACACCCTCCCGAAGATAGTGCATAGTAAGTTTTGGAACATATTTACGATAGTCACGGAGCTCCAGTTTTGTTGTTGGAGTTTTTGGCGCTGACCTCAACAACAATGAATTCCTAAATAACGTTAAGAAACTCTACTTTGTTAATATTGCGATAATTATGTGGCTTAATAATACAGGTCGTGGTCGAAATTTCGACCAATCACAATTCCCATTTTTACATAATTCTTTTTTATTATAAAATTTTTGAATATAATATAAAATTCCAATTTACTGATCGTTTATAAATAGCAACACCTGCTCTTACTCAATAAACCAAATCCAACAAATTTATTTGGCTAGCGATATGCATAAGAAGAGTTAATCGATCCAACACTCGTATTCCAAGTAAAGTGTGAAAGAAAGAATCGATCAATTTGTGTAGTACAGCGGGCGATGAGAAGCACGGTATGATTCGTCTTCTTTTGCTTCTCTTACAATAACAAATCATGTGCCGCCGTCCTTCCGTCTGGAATCGTTTTAAATTTTGCATTTTATGGTTTTTGGAAGAAATTTTGCAAGAAAAAATTATACAAGAATTAATGTGTTACTAATGAAATTGGGGCTAAAGTAAATTTGTTTAAAATCATACTTTGTATAACCACAGACATATAATATAAGTACATATTTTCATAATTTTGCTTCCATTAACTTTTTAGTGTTACTCGTATAACATATTCAATGTGTTGACATGCCGACTACATATCATCTTCTGCCCATACAAATTCACCAACAGCACGCTATGCTCGCAACGGAGATCGTGTCAGTGCTTTACAAAGCTTGAGCATCGAACAAGAAGCAGAACAAAGTTAAGAAAAGCAAAAATTCTTTCAAAAACCATAAAATACAAAATTTAATACTATTTCAGACGGCCGGACGGCGGCATATGGTTTGTTATTGTTAGAGAACCAAAAGAAGATGAATCGCACTGTGCTTCTCATCGCCCGCTGTACTCTATAAATTGATCGATTCTTTCTTTCACACTTTATCTGGTATACGAGTGCTGGATCGATCTCTTACGCATATTCGCTAGCATTGTTAGTGCAAAATAACAGATGCAAAGTCAATCTTCCGAACCCCTCACTCATTAGTAGACCATCCAATTTTGCCTTGCTACCAGCGGAGAATACAAAGGAAGTTTTTTACTCTGTAAAGAACTTCGTTTTTATCTTCGGTTTCCTGCTTTACAGAGCTGGTGCTTGATTACAGCGCCAAGTCCCGCTAATTAACAGCTGCCCTAATCTTCGCACATGAAATCAAAAATGTTGCCGGCAACAAATGTTTCATGCAATCTCTTTACCTATTTATACTCTTTGGACGTACTACCTGATATCTTTTAATGCAGATAAAATTTCGTCTTCTTTCTTTTTTTCTGCAGTAGAGAAGAAAAACACCTCCACATACGTATATGTTCCATTGAAATTGAATAAAGTGAACAGACGCTAGACGGATGGAACCCTTTTTGTGAGGCCTATTTCTATATATACTATTTTTATTAGAGCAAATTGGGATCCGTCCGGTAATGCCTACCGTGTTGTTGTAGCTTTTGGGGCAAATTCCAACAACAACAACATTTTACGCGGCGCCCCCTAGTTTCTGAGTTATAGGCTTTTGAAATTTGAACTTATTTCTCCTAAAATCCTGAAACCGAAGAACATCTATTTAATTTCCCGTTTTCCACAAAATTATGTGGGATAATTATACATTTTACCGAGAAAAAAATTGATTACTTAATGGGGGAAAAAGTACTAAAAATTTCTAGATCGGCTTTTCTCTGAAAATACGTGAAATGAAAGATATTTACTTTACCTTTCTAACAGTATATATCCTAACCGGATGTCATATTCTGTGAAGGAGATATAGGAAATATAAATTTCAAATATCAAAGGGCTATAACTCAACCAGGGTCGCCGGGATAAGTTGTTGGGTTCTGCTCCACAAGCTTCAACAACGGCAGAAATATAATACACTTGGAGTTACCGGGCGAATCCCGATTTAAGTCTTATTATATTACATAAATTAAAGATATTATTAATACCTTTACAACGGTACTAATATCATCATATCTGTTGTAGTTTCAGAGATATCGGCGGTTAAATTTCAAAGGGCCCCAATTGATTCTGGGTACAATTGTTGTCGTTGGGGTCAGCGTCAAAAGCTACACCAACAAACAGAACAACAACAAAATCCGTGGATATCCGTGTCCATCGTAAAAATAATCCTAAGTTGTTTTTCCATGTCACCTCCAGAGTCGTTTTAGTGCTTTGCCATAGGGGTGGTGTGTACCTCTTTTATGACTATTTTAGTATACCTGTCGTAAAGTTGATTTGTGCCTACTTACAATGATTTAGCAATACAATTGAATCTGTTAACAGTAGAGTTGGGTAGTTCGTGAACGAACTAGTTCAATTGAACGAATCACTTGCGTGAACTATGAGATCTAGTTCACAGTTCTTAGTTCTTTTAGTTCAATCGCTCTTTTAGTTCACTCGGTCTTTTAATTCAGTCGCTCTTTTAGTTCACTCGGTCTTTTAGTTCAATCGCTCTTTTAGTTTACTCGGTCTTTTAGTTCAGTCGCTCTTTTAGTTCACTCGGTCTTTTAGTTCAGTCGGTCTTCTAGTTCAGTAGGTCTTTCGTTCTTTTAGTTCAGCTGCTCGTTAGTTTTTCTGTATGTTTCAGTTCGTTAGATCAATTTCAGAGGATGTTTCCAAACGAAATATTTATTTGAAATCTTGGCACAATTCAGGCACCATGACATACATAACTCCGATTTTTTAGTTCTTTTTGTTGTCGTTGTTGTTTGTTTATTGTTGGGACCACAACAACAATATCAGTTAGTGGAGCTCTCGTCTTTTTTCCGAGTTATGTGTTTTTAAAGTTTGGAATTTCAGACCTTATCTCATGAACTGTAGCAGATAGTTATATGTCATTGGTTTTGGAAAGGTACTCGAATTTTCTTTCATTTATATAAAACAAGCGCAATTTTTCAAAACAATTTTTCGTAATTTCTCGTTTTCCGTAATGAGTAGTAGAATTTATATAACAAGCGTTTGGTGCTTACGTGAGTGTAAGCTTTACAATGCATTTTCCTCCGCCGATTACTATAGAATACACCTCCTTATAATGGTAAGACACTCTACTTTCTTAATATTGTGATAAATATGTATATACATAGGTACGTTAATTATATATTTTATTATAAAAAAAATTAAGAATGGAAAAAAATGTTACTAAAAATCTAACAATATATAATTTAATCATGTATTCAGTATTAGATATTGCCAATTAAATATCAAACCGATTTTCTCATCTCGTTATCTCTTATAAGAACTAACGAACTAAATGACCGCGTAAAGTACTGAACTAAATGAGCGAACGAACTACTGAACTAAATGAGCGAACGAACTACTGAACTAAATGACCGAGTGAACTATATGAACGAACTAGTTCACGACAGCTGATTGAACTAGAAAGATCGCTCTCTGTAGTGAATAGAGATGAGCGTTCCGGTGATTTTTTGAGAACGGTGACAGCAGTGACTGCTACATTTCTGTCACCGTGATTTTTACCAGTGACTAAGTCACCGTGATTTTGATATAAGTAACGATATCAGAAATTTTAATACGTTTAAATATCGAATATCGACATTTTTAAAACAAATAATGACTATGAAATAAATTGTTCTGTATAATAATAATAATGCATATATTATATATTAATATATGTATAATAATAATAAGAATGTTTGGACAATACAAAATAATAATTTTGAAACTGAGTATTTCCTTTGTATCATTATTTTCATATTATTTTATTTTTTCAATAATGTTCGAACAATTATATTAATTAATATGTAAGGGGAATTAAAAATAAGTCACAAGCATATGTTTAATAGCAATTTATTTAGAACAGAATGTTAAATGTACATACAGGACAACCTAGGTTGTTACACAATAAGTGAAAAAAGATCATATAGCGATTTTACGGCCACGGGAACCAGCCACTGACAGGAACGAATCGTTTCACTGTCACTGTTAAAAAAAATTATTCTGTCGGTCCAAAGTAACATTTACAAAATCACGGGTATCGAAATATCGCACAACTCTCCAGAAACCCAACCCTAGGTTTTTGTACAGTTCAACGAAAAAATATCTTATTGCGAATTCACGGCACGAGAACGAACGAGTGATACGAACGAATATATGAATAAATATCGTAGAACGAATATTCACCTGTCACTGTCACTGGTAAAAATAATATTCGGTCACTCCAGTGACCAGTGACTTTTAAATCACGGTGACAAAGTCACCGGTACGGAAATATCGCTCATCTCTAGTAGTGAACTATAATTCCCAACACTAGTTAACAGTCTACCTATTAAGCGCTTTACATTTCCACTGCACTTAAACCATGATTTATTTTTTTTCTAAATTTGATAGCATAATAAAATTTTCGATATTGTTGCAAAAAGTCAATTACGCTTAAAACGAATATACAACTGGAAAGATTGCCTAATTTCAGTTGTACAGTGAAGCTTAAATTCCCTAAATTCTCATGAACTATAGACCATATGTGAGGATGGGTGAAGCTGGTTAAGTATATAGTATTGGTACCTGAAGTATATAATTTGTCCTTATAACTCACCCCCCAGATTAAATCTTAAAATGAAATTCTTTTATAAGGCTTGTGAAAAAGTGTGCACCGCCATCATTCTTTGCAAGGAAATTTGGGTAATTTTTATACTAAATTTACAGGTATTTTAATACCTTTTATTTTTGTAGCTCAATATTATCACAGAATAAATAATATACAGAAAACGCATCTCGTACAAAGCAAATTTTTTTCGTGGGTCCCAATATTGCACTTAAGCCACACAGTACGCGTGCTTCCGTTTTGCTGTCCGCTATTCACATTTACACGGCAACACATGTTTTTTAGCATCGACATTAGCGATCGTTCCTATCAAGAACATTCCGTCGAAGTACAGACTTCAAGAAGTTTGGATTGCCCTACGCTTTTTTATGAACACCACAGAATCTTTAATAAGAAATGTTAGAATCTTTGTTTTTCGAAAATAATGTAGACGAACCACAATGTCTGATTTGTTGATCAATATTGACACACTATTCCCATTAATGTTTATTGTTACTTTTATATTTTTTTAGTTAGCGTACCGGTCTAAGACTTTTCAGTGTATCTCAGAATAAGATTTTTTTCGCAAAATAAGCTATCTAGGAGCTTCACACGTTGTTTGATCTTCCCCTCAGCTGTTCCGCCCGCCCGATGCAGCAAGGTCAAAAGCATCGCAGGCCGAGATGCGTCTTCTGTATACTATTTATTCTATGGTATTCTTTATTCATTATAATTTAAAATATAATAAACGTTTGTAAAGGACTAGCTGATATGCTATAGGCATAATTTATTCAACAAAAATCTATTTTGGTCATAAAATGCTGGTATTAGAAGTTCGTGTGTACAATACAGCTTGTCATTCTTTTGACACACTGCACGCTAAATATTTATGCTTTGCTTCATATTCGGGAATGTATTTATATTCAAAACTAAACCTGTATGTCGATTGATTTCGCTCATTTTGCGTCTGAGTATTTTGCCGGATGTTCAGATTCGCTCCATTAATCTTCGTTTTCTCATTTTCTTTCCGTCGGTTGAACGGAGAAAAATGAATAGGAGGTGACGCTGATCAACTTTTCTATACCTGCAAGTATATCCATCTGTGATACAAACAGAAGGACAACCTA
Source organism: Myopa tessellatipennis (assembly GCA_943737955.2). Lineage (NCBI taxonomy): Eukaryota > Metazoa > Arthropoda > Insecta > Diptera > Conopidae > Myopa > Myopa tessellatipennis. The sequence goes on along the minus strand of OX031314.1, from coordinate 58,755,351 downwards.
ATAATACCCTTTTACCTTTTAATTTAGTGTGCACTTTATATTAACATGAAACTATTAACGCTTAGGCCAGCAAAAAGAAAGTGTATATGTTGTACAACTTAGAAGCAGATCGCTCTGTTACAGGAGGTGCTTGGTATCAGGATCAAGATTTTGAAGCTGAATTTGTTGATGTGCTCAATCAACAATGTTTAAGATTTTTACAAATGAAGCGTGCGTCGGCAGAAAAGAAACGTGAGGGACCATTGGCTTTTAAACAGCTTTCATGCTGCACTGTGCAAGAAGTTCATAAGTTTATATCCGATTTGGGTATTAGCAAAGTATTAACATTCGCTGTATTAAAATGTATGCTTTTGATATATTCATAAAACAATCGTAGGTCAATCTGGATGAAGACGATCTGGAAACTATTTTGAAAACTGTGGCTTATGATGGAAATGCTGAACGTATACGGATGACGGAATGCTCTTTTGTTTACCGCGCCATCAACTCTCCTATAGCACCACCAGGCTTAGTTCAAATGCCGTGCGGAATTTGCCCAATTATCAAAAACTGCTCGAAATGTGGCAGTGTTATGCCAACGAAGTGCCCATACATGACTGAGTGGCTAGACTAATGAAAGATAAAAATGTTTCTAACTTATTAAAATACAAATTATATAATTTTGATTTCCTTATTTCTGTGAAGAGCTTATGTAGTTTTTCGAATTTTACGAAAAAGACATCAAATTTTAAAAATGTGTATGAACAATACAGAAACAAAGTTCTAGAAAGGAGGGCCACCCTCATAGTATATGTAATATCACAGAATAACCAGTATACAGAATGCGCATGTCGGCCAACGAAGCAATCTGATTTATAGGTGCGGGCCGAAAGCAATACGGGGGATAACAGATCTTTGTCGCTGTTAATTTGTCGGGCGAGGAAGTTCTCTGCTGTTATCAGAAAGAATAATAACAGAATAATAGATAATAGAAAGAAAACATAATTCCGTATTTAAAGCAATTTTTTTAACAATTCATGGATTATGAATATTCTGTTAATTTTTCTTATAATTTCTTCTTTTCTTGTACAGTTGTTTTGTTTTAGAAAACGAAAAAAGTGCTAGTCGACAATTTTTTAGGAGTTTGATTTGCCTGCGAAACACCTTCCCACATCTTCCTTGTGTAAACATTGTGAGGATCTAAATTCTTTACAGGAATTTAAATTTTCCATCATATATTTTTTATCTATTTTTTTTATTTCTTCTTTATAATTATTAACCATGAAGCGTGTTTAAATATATTGTTTAACTAAAAATTAAGTATTTACAATAGAATTGAAGTTATAAAGTTGGAAATAGAGATTAGCCCAGAAATGTAGCAACGCCGAACTACCCTGTGGTAGTAGTTACGCTAGTAGTTAAAGAAACTACCGCCATCAGCGCATGAGGTTGTAGTGAGAGCTCGCAAAACACACGGAGTCAACGAGGAACCAGCGACGAGACAACACGTACGGAAGTTACAATCAGCAAGAGAACAACAGCGTAGCAGTAAGCATCGAAGAGTTAGTCAACGAGATAACACGTACGAAAGTTGTAATCAGCAAGCATCGAAGAGTTAGTCAACGAGTAACCAGCAACAAGACAACACGTACGGAAGTTGTGATCAACAAGGGAACAGCAGCAAGCATCGAAGAGTTAGTCAACGAGTAACCAGCAACGAGATAACGCGTACGAAAGTTGTAATCAGCGAAAATCGAAGAGTCAGTCAACGAGGAGCCAGCAACGAGACAACACGTACGGAAGCTATAATCAGCAAGCATCGAAGAGCTAGTCAACGAGTAACCAGCAATGAGATAACACGTACGAAAGTTGTAATCAGCGAGCATCAAAGAGGGAGTCGACGAGGAACCAGCGACGAGACAACACGTACGGGAGTTAGAGTCAACAGAGGCAAACGCATCGCAGGCTTACTGATCAAGGGCCCATCAACGAGGCAGGACACGCGACATATACCTGAGTAAGTAGCGGGTAGAGCTAGGGCTTAGTTTCGGTGACAGATTACATAACAATTCGGGGTTGTCGGGAAAGCTTTGCGTTGTGGTTACGTAATCTAAACGATCGTTCCACCTCGCCAGGGACATCCTAGACACCCTTACCCAGTAGATCGTTTCTGGACTGCTTTCATCTGGACCAACGACGCAACAAGTACATGGTCTTCGGGGTAGTCGGGGAAATCTTTACGCTGTGGTTACGTAAACTTAACGATCGTTCCACTGCGCCCGGGATATCCTGGATACCCTTACCCAGTAGGCGCAATCTAAACGATCGCTTGCCGTAGAGGTGCCACCTGGACCAGACGTACAGCGATTACGGACTTTGAACGATCGACTTAGGTAGTCAACAGGGCACCAACGCCAATTTCACTGCAGCAACAACGATCCCAATAACAACAATTAGAGCGACGACTCGACCATTCGGTCTCACTGGCATATCGATTCACATCTACACCATCATGCCTATAATTTAAGAAAGAAAATAAAGCTTGTACTTGAAATCAAGAGGGTTACTGAAATTTCTTTAAAATTCTGTAACAGGATCTCGGACAACGACTGAGACTAGCTATAATCCGGACAAACCGGAGCTTTGTTACAGTGGCTCCCGAACAGGGACCCTCTTGAACACAAATACACTAAGTGGCACGAACGATACGCTAGAATACAATACAATACCGGCTGGATACAAGAACTTCGTCGAGACGATCTCCTTGCCTACGCGAAAGAGTTCGGTCTGGAAACTAGTGGGACAGTGGAGGAACTACGCACGAACCTAGTCGCATTCACACGCGACGAAAACCTAGGCATCGCGGAGGTTCCACGCCTCAATAAGCTGGAGCCCCAGCACCGTCGTATCCCTTCACCTGAGTTGGCTACATTAGAGCATCTTCCGGACACAGCGGCAGAAGTACCGAAACCACCATTCGGCTAACCAAGGGGCTAACTCTCACGATACCCCCCGATGGAGGGTATTCGCTTCCAGGCACACCGCATTCCAGCAAAACAGCACGCCACGCAGACAAAGTCACAGACACCATCAGAGATCGCCGCGACGAAGATCAGTACCTGACACACTAATCGAACACCGGGATTAGAAAATGGACAGTATCCTATGACGGTCGGAATGACGCCCTGCCATTTATTGAACGGCTAGAAGAGCTCTCGGAGCTCTATAACATTAACCCGGATCACCTAACAAGAACAATGCCACAGTTCTTTACATCGCAAGCCCTTGAGTGGTTCAGGAACAATAACCAAAAGTGGCTATCGTGGCGCAGTTTCAAGAACGATTTCCTGGATTTCTTTTTACCACCAAGATATTTCGAGCGACTCCACAACGGCATAAGACAGAGAAGGCCGAATGAGAGGTTCAAGGATTATGTGCTGACGATGCAGAACTTGGTGCGTCATACAAAGTTTACCTGGTGGAAGCGACTCTCGACACTGGTGCGACTCGGTGCTTTGTCAGTAAACACGTTGCTGAAAAATTCCCCGACGAGGGCAGTGTGACAAGGGAGAGATGGCAGGAGTCCATGGCTAATGGGCTGCACCAAGAGATTCACGAAACCCTTAAAATCTCGACGAAATTGGCAAATCAAAGTCGAAGGACCACTTTCTTTGTCATACCGGAAATTGTCGACGTCGTCATCCTCGGTGTCGATTTCCTCACCAGCATCGGAACGGTGATACAATGTGGCGGCCTATGTGTGACTGAGCGAAAAAAGACCCACCGTTGTAGAGGATAAGATCACATGCAAGACCACGAGAGAGATCCCACTATCATATGAAACCAAGATACAACAATTTTTACGTGAGGAAATAAGCAAATTCGAAAGCATTGAAGGAACAACGAATTTGGCTGCGCACCGTATTATCTTCAAAAGTATGTAAATAAAAATTCGTACAAGTATGTTAATGCAATGGAAATAGGTTACTTTTATACTAATTTAATGTAAGATTTTATATATGTATATCTATATATTTTTTTTTATTATCTGATTTTTCCTATTTCCCTTTAATTTTCTTATACCTTTTGTTTTCTTATGCCCTTATTCCTTTTTCTTTTATATGAATTAATTTCGGGTTGAATGTACATATTTTGTTTCTAAATTGCAATTAAATTAACTTTTATATATATGTGTATATTATTATTTATAGTTGTACTTTAAATATTGTATATATGTATGTATATGTTTTCAATACTTCTCTATTTTATTTTTCCTTTTGTTAAAAGTTATTCACCTTTGTGGTTGTTTTTTTTCAATAATTGTGTTAATTTTTTTCGAACGTGTTCAGTTGTTTTACTTTGTCCTGCATTGTTGCAGTGCTTTCGTTATTCGCTTAATAAATATTGAGTTAATTTCATTGACTTATTTGCATTATGTGTGTTTTCATTATACTGTTTGTAATTACTTTTACTTTACTAATTACTTTTTTTTGTAATATAATCTATTAATGTATACATTACAACGTTACACCTATGGCCAAAAAAAGCCGCACTAGTAGCATTTCATTACTCATGCAAAATTTAATAAAAAAGGAAAGCTACCTGCAAGATTTTATTTTTTTTATATTATTCGATCCCTATAGACTCTACCTGAAAAAAATCTTTACGAAAAAAGAAAAGGGTTGGCCGGCAGCTAGATTTCCGCTAAAAGGGTGGAAAAACTCACGGTGAACCACCCACGGTAGCACAGGTCTCTTATCCCAACCACCCATTAGGGTTTGACAAGCTCCGAATATTTGCCACAGTGGCACTGGGCCACGATCTGGCTACCGCCCAATTCGACATGGACAACTAGCAGCTTCATCAGTAAATCCTTCGCCGACAAACTGGCAGAACAAGAAACACTCGAACCAACAGCGAACCATCACGGAGCACCTTAATATAAACATGCGTCTTGGAAACGCACAGTTTCAGCAGTTACTGGTCCTGATATGACTGATAATCTAATACTAGGGATGGATTCACGCAACCAGGGAGCATCACTACGCAGCACAAAACTATATCCGAGTTAACACAGATACGTGACGTCAAGGCACACAGACAAGAAGTAATGTCAGGCAAAATTGAACAGCATTGCGAGGTCATAGCCCAACCTAAGATAGGGGATGAACAAATGACAATAAAAAACAAAATAACGGACAAGCGGGAAGATAGGCCATAGGGTAGAATAAGGATAGCCACGAGTTAGCCAGAAGTACCAGAAATTAACCACACACAGAGCGACCAAACAGGCGAACCAACAAAGAAGACTTCGAGGAATTTTCGCAGCAAGAGCTGAGAGCCTGCAACATTTACCCGGAGTGTTGAACGTAACCACACACAGCATTATAATGAAGGATGACAGGCTGATAAAACAAAGTTATTTCCCGAAAAACCTCATAAGTCCATACAGCGCGCCCATAGTGCTGGTTAAGAAGACGACAGGACAATGGCGCTTATGTGTGGATTACAGGCAGCTAAATTCACATTCAACTCCAGATGCATATCCACTACCTAGGATTCACCACAATTTGGACCGTCTCAGGAATTCTCGTTATATCAGCAGCCTGGTTTGGAAGAACGGGTACTGGCAGATACCCATGGACCGAAACTGTAAGAAATTCACGGCCTTTAGTGCCTTGCAGGGGTCTTTTCCAGTGGCGTGTGATGTCCTTCGGGTAACATTCGGCACCGACAACTTCCCAGAGAGCACTCGATCAGATGATAGGACCAGAGATGACATGATATGAGACATTATTGTCATAGGCAGTACCCTCAAAGAGTACCTGGCAAACCTGAAGGAGGTCTTCTGAAGAGTCAAAGAGTGTGAATTCTTTAGGCAGGACCTTAAGTACCTCGGACATGTCATCAGCAGCGAGGGAATGCACACGGACCCGGATAAATTCAAGGCGATCTAAAATCCTTGTATTCGCGAAGCAAGGCGAATAGCTTCCTTGTATTGGCGGTTTGTGCCAGATTTCGCCAGCATTGTAATACCCCTGAAAAAGCTACTCAAAAAGGGTAAGCAAACAGAGTTCTTCAGAGAATTCGATCTCTTTCGAAACAATCGGCAGGTAAGATCGTGTGCGACAATTTACTCCTAGACTTTCCTAGATTCCTAACCTCATCCAATCATAGACTAACTTATCGCCGGTATTTTATTTAATACAGAGTCCAAAAATTCCGCTAATTCCAACTGATAATGGCCCGTTTTTAAATACAGGGGTCAATACATCAAATCTTTCCAAATTCCTCTTCCGATCTCAACAATTATCAGTAACTCGCTGATCTGTTGTTAAATACAGGGACCAGTGCGTCACGCTTCTCTACATGAACAAAACTATGCTTTTTTCGAAAAAATCGGCATCTCTTTCAAAACCATCGGCAGGCTTTTTCGAAACAATCGGCAACGTCAAGACAAAGAACAAGAAAAACCGCAGTTATCCAGTACTCCAGGTAATGCTTGACTTACACAAATAAAACCCTCCATAGAAAGTAATTGCGGCGTGCAAACAAGCGCCAAAACCAAGCACCTTTGGCGTCGTAACGAATACAGCCTACAAAAAAAAGTCAGATTCCTCGTGCCACACACACGCAACAGCAGTGCACCACCCAACCGTCGGCAGATTCCTCTGGCAACAGCATCGTCGTCGACTTTCACCACCCAAAAACAGGCCGAAGAACCCTCAGCGACGCCAATGGACGTCGCCTCAACAATACCCAATATGAAACACCTATTTTAATACAAATTTATTGTCAAAATACAAACTATTATTTTATAATTACCTAAACTAGAAACTTTATTGTAACAATAAACCTAAATACAAAATACAATAAACCTAAATACGTTACGTTGTTTGCGTAACGAACTCTGGCACCGACGAGCATATTCCGGCTTAGAAAGTTCGTTACAAACGAAAAGATCTAAAATGTTTTAATTACGGAAGAAAGGGTCATTTCACTGCTGAGTTCCCAGAAAATAAAAATGAAAAATACTAAATGAAAAAAGATAATAAGCTGAAATTTAGCAGTTTCGCAGCTTCTACAAAACAACAAATTGATAGCGGTGCGACCTCACGTACATATATGCGTTGATGGTGAAATGTTTACAAAAATCGAAACTCATAATGAAAGCGTTTAGTTAGCTGGAAAATATAACGTAAATAGGTTAGGTAGTGGTACAGTTCAAGTGCAAACGGCCAACTAGGAATTTCATTTAATAAATATGCTTTTGAATTTTATTTCAACATCAAAAGCTCACGATTTAAAAACGATGTTTCAAGAGGAATGCGCAAAGATTCAAGATGCGGCTGACGTTTTGGTTGTATTAAGGGCTTACAATGGACAATTTGCATGTAGTAAGGATACAATTCAAACATGTAATTTTTCTCGTGCTCGGAAAGTGATGAAGTAGCATAATCGTTATGGCCATATCAATTTTCAAAGTTTAAATCCGCAGACAAGGTCTAAAGAGCTTCGCATGATCGGTGAATTACAAACTATGAATTTAAAGTGAATAAAAACGAATAAAACAAATGTGAACTCTCAAAAAACATTGTGAATGGAATATTTTTTTTTTCATTTCATTCATTAATAGATCCAATTCCTAATACGAGAGATATCGTTTGCGTAATTTGCATAAAAAGCATAATATGCTCAGAAGTATTTTCACTCTCGGAAAATCGTACGAAAAAAATTTTAGACCTTATTCATTTCGATGTGTGTGGACAATTTGGTACAGGGTCACATAGTGGCTCTCGTTATTTTTTAACTTTCATTGACGATAAGTCACGGAGGATGTGTGTATATTTTTCGAGGTCAAAAGACCAAGTTTTCGAATCATTTAAAACAATGATCGAATTGCAAGGCACATGCAAAATAAAAAAATTAGGTACCGGCAATGGCATACATACGCAATCGAGCTTAGCCATTACGCTTAAACAACGTAGCACAAAATTCCGCCCAAAGGGCAAGGAATATGTCATGGTTTGATATGACAGCGAAGCGAAAGCGAATCCTATAGGTAATACAATTTTGTGGTTAGAATAGATGTGAAGTTTAACGCAAACGTGATGATAGGAAGTAATAACATATGCGATTTTTCATAGATGGAAGTGAGCAGTTTCAACAAAGACAGTAATGGGAAGCAGAATAATAAAATATCTGAATCACAATCTGATTACGAAGACGCCGAAGAGATCCCAAAAAGGTTTAAAGCAGAGTAGAGGAGGTAACGATAGGCAACATATTGGACCTGGTGGGTAAAAAATGTTGAGAACTGGTGCTTCGGGCAGACCAAGTAATGAGTTTACATCATTTGTTTAACATAAAACGTTGAGGCACCATCATGTGTTGAAGATGCTTTGGAGAGGGAAAACGCGCATGAGTGGCAGCGTGCTATGAAGGAAGAATTCAACGCACTCCAAAATGAAACAGGGGAGCTATCGGACTTGCCTAAAGGTCAGAAAGCTATCGGCTGCAAATGGGTGTTTGCAGTTAAACGAGATTTAAACGGCGTGATACAACCATATAAAGCGAGGTTGGTAGCAAAAGGTTACAGCCAAACTTACTTACTTTGCTTTAAACTGCTTATCGCATGTTCAAACCTTGGTGAGTTAGAACAAATAAAGCAAAAAGTTTGTGGTATTTTTCAAATTGTGGATAAAGGCACCATTTTTTGGATATGGAAGTTGGCGTGCACGTTTGAATGGTTCCATAACAATTATGCAGAAGTAACAAGTGTTGCAACTATTGATTAGGTTAGAAGGACGTGTGGCCGCAAAGCGGCCACTTCCACCTAGGCCTTATAGGAACTATTGATTAAACACAAGATGAATACGTGTGGTACACTGTCAACCCCACTACAGTCGATCAGTCGTTGTATATAGAATCATGTATATAGAATCGACACTAGATTCTAGTCCGTCAACACTAGACACGATATTTTGCACACGGTGTGCAAATTAGCTCAGCGGAATATCGATTCAATTCTGAGCATCTCCTGCGTAACCCGTGTATCATAATCTCCTGCGTAACATAATCGAAATGAAGTTACACTACAAGAGGACCGGTGAGTGGATTAGAGATTATGTCTACGCCGACTGGGACGGAGACGCAACTGATCGTAAATCATATACGGGATACATATTTTTCTTGGGTGGCAGTTTATTGGTACATATATTAAGAAACACATATCTGTAGCTGTGAGTTCCGTGCTACTCACAGTATACGTGCCTAGTATATACATACGTGGTCTGTTCAAAACGTATCACGAATTTTGAATTTTAAACTGCGACTGCGGCGATTCGAGCAAATCTTTTTGTTTTTAGGTTGCTAGCACCTGTGTAGAATTTTTTTATCAAAAATTCGATGCATATCGGTCAACAACCACCGTATTCGCCTGACTTAGCGACTTTTGGCTATTCTCTAAGCTCAAACGACCGCTTCGCTTACACCGTTTTGAATAGACTGATGAGATAAAAAAAAATCGATGAATCCAAATGTTGCGTTGCGGTGGTCGAAAAATTGAAACTGGTGCAGTTGGTGCGCACCTAACAATGGAGCATCGATTTTTAAAAACTTCGTGTAAGTCCTCGTCATCAAGTTTGGGAACACCTGCAAGAATCGCGTCACCTGTAATTTCACGTCTCTCAAAAATAATAAAACCAAGTTTAATAATAATATTTTTGTGTTTTATATAATAAAGTATATTCCTGTTGACTTAGATGTCGTTGTTGATGTACACCCCGTTATACCGAAGTCTTCCTGTCGATTTGTTGTATAGGAATGCTGTTGCTGGGTAGCTGACTTCGTTGTAGTTGTGTTGTGGACGAAATGGCAGCTGTTAAATTTCGCTTTCATTTCCATTGGTGCCCATTGTATTGACGATCAGATGTGTTTAATTGTTATTTGTAGTACCGGTTTTCTGAATTTATATTCCACATTATTATGTGTAGGTAACATTATATGGGATTCTAAGGAAGTCATGTTGATTGTTGGTGGGCCTGTTTGTCGCTAGAGTAAACTGCTCCTTTGTAGAGTATTAAATGTATCTACTGCTATTTCCAACATGTCCTCTAGGGTTTTTCCCGTAACACATAATATATAAACTCTTAACGTGGCATCTCTCAATCCTGTTTTAAGAGATGTTCCAGCTGTTGTCTCTATCATGTTTAAGAGCGCACTATCACCGACACCCTTATAAAAGTTTCTCGTTATTTCGATGGCCTGAGTTCGTAGGATATTTAACCGTCACCGAATTGTCGAATATCCTCATTGGGTAATTGGATACAATTTTGTTATTAGAGAATCTAGGGAAACCGAAGGTAGGTAAGCTCTTTTATCACTAAATGCAATTATTCTAGACTCCCGAAACGTGTTGATCTAACTAGATCATAAGTGTCTCTATGTAATGTCTGTTTGATACAATCTATGTAATCTTATATGTTTCCTGTAGTAGCTTCTCTTTGCGCTAAGACACATCTCTCAACTCTTAAGTCTGCTGACAATGTTCCTAAAAACAGTGGAACAAGACTGCTTCTTATCTTTGCTATTTCTGCTATACCCATCTTAGATTGGTCTGCCCCTGGTTGTTTAAATTTAAGAAACGAAATTGAGTGATATCCCATCGGACTGACTATGGCTGGGGTGGGATCCTTATGGTATAGTGTCTGGTCGTTAGCTAGTTCCTTTTCTTGTTTTAGACGCCTGTTTTTCTCTTTCAATTCTTGAATAATTGTATTTGCCCTGCCTAAGAATGCACAAACAGAGCGCGTAATTACGCTATGTCGGGCGAAGATTTACGCGATGAAAGTCAGACAGCATGAAATGACAAGTCAGATGTTTGTATCTGTGAAGAGTAGAATGCTATTTTGGTAGAAACGATTTCACTATTATGGGATTTGACACTTTGCTTAGGGAATTTTATTTTTTTGAAATTTTTCCATTTTTATACCCTACACACGAAGTGATGAGGGTATATTCACTTACTGCTTCCATTTGTAACGCATTAAAGGAGGCGTGACATGTATAGAAAAGTATATATATATATTCTTGATCAGCGTGACCTCCTGAATCTGTACGTCTGTCTGTCTGTCTGTGGAAATCACGATTACAAGGGAACGAATAGAGATATCTTGATCAAACTTGGCACGAATATTGTCTATCATTAGAAACTCATAGCTATTGAAAATGGGAAAAATCGGACCATTGCTACGCATACTTTTTATAGTGAATATAAATTCATCCATGCTTATAGCTCAATTTCTCAGCTTGTAGAACGAATTTGGGGTTGAAATTTTGTCCAGAAGTCCATTGCCTCTGACCAAAACAGACTACCACAAATGGGCGTGGTCCGCCCACTAATTAAATAAAACTCGATTACAGGATAACGAATAGATTTATTTTCATTGAATTTGGCACGAATATTCTCTGTCATCACAGGCTATTTGAGATTAAAAAGGAAAAAAATTAGAACAGTGCCACGCAATAACAGCCTTATAATGTAAATAGTTTGAAACGAAAACGAAAACACAAATGCAAACAAAAACGAAACGACCCAAACTAGTACAATAGAAGCTTTACGTTCGTATTGCAGACTTTCGTTGTATTGCAGACAGAAAATGTTGCCATGTGTACAATATTTGAAGCATTTTTATAAGTAATTTCTAGAAACGCAAAGATTTCGGGTAGAATTCAGTGCAAATGCGTGTCGGCAACACTATACACAACACTATACACATACAAATTCGACACATACAACTCGACAACTTGCAAAACACAAATAATTTTACACAAGATGACGGCCTTCTTGCTTTCGCGTGGTTTTGCGCCATGTGTACAATATTTGAAGCATTTTTATAAGTAATTTCTAGAAACGCAAAGATTTTGGGTAGAATTCAGTGCAAATGCGTGTCGGCAACACTATACACAACACTATACACATACAAATTCGACACATACAACTCGACAACTTGCAAAACACAAATAATTTTACACTAGATGACGGCCTTCTTGCTTTCGCGTGGTTTCACGACTTTTGTCCTGGAAACTGCCGATCCATTATACCACTGATAGCTGATAAAATCTGCAAAACATGTAAAAATACCAACAACAAGCATTTTTTGCGTTTAGTGGATTTTACTGGAGTTTTGTTATGCTCAGTTATCAAACAAACGAAAAATGACGAACAGCACAAAACAAAATTCATGAAAAACATATGTTTCGTTTTCGTTTACGTCTTGAAACTATTTACATTATAAGGCTGTAAATTGTAGTGCTGATCATTTTCATACTCACACTCACAAAATCACAATACACAATACTATATTAGTAAAAAATTCTGTAATATTTTTCAACGCGATACTCGGCGTAAATATCAACGCCGCTAAAGTAACCAAAACAATTTCTCTGTCTGACGTGCTGCATTAGAATCTGTGTAATACAACGTTGAAAAACTGTCGCTCCGCCCGACATACTGTGGTACCTAATGCATCTTCAAAACGACGATGCGCTAAATCGAAATTACTCTATTGCGTCAACATGTGTTTCTGACAAAAACATTCATATCTTTTAACATTCACACGCACAAAAATATTTTTTTAACATTTGCTGCTAACTTCACTTCGTAGCGCATACCAAAATTGGAAATTCGAACTTACTCTCCGTCAGTGCGTTGCTTATTTCAGTCACTTCCATTTGACTGCGTGTTCCATTTTAATTTTGACAGCAACGCATGACGATTTGATTTACTTGCATTAAACATAATCATAGACGCAAGACGCAAGATTCATTTTTAACTGTCAAAATTACACGGGCTCTTATGGAGATCGAGAAAAAAGTTTGCTTTCCATTTTGCTTCCCTGCTTAGCTGCGAAATTACGCATCTCGCATTCGAGCTAATTCTAATTTTGACGGATGCAAAAGCGTTCTTGTTCTTCTTATTTGTTTGTGTTTGTTTACATTTCATTGTTTTTTCTATTTCAGTTGCTGTAAAATTATCTGAGTGTTTTTCTGTTGCTTTTTTTATTATTATTCTGTATAATATATTATTTCAATGTATTTTAAATATATTCTAATATACATAAAAATAAAAAAACTTTGAATAAACTTCGAGAATTTTGGTTAGAATGAATCTATTGTTCTCTACAGTCAAATATTTGACATTTCATACTTCTGCTTCCCGAAAATGATTTGGTTTAAATCTGAGCCATTTCTTGCTTCGCTGCCTTGAATCTTGCGTCTTGCGTCTTTGATTGTGTTTAAGGCAACTGTGGTACCTAAATAAATGCGTGTTGTATGTCGCGATCGCAATTTCCTCTTGGTTTAAGGAAGAACTTTCAAGGCCAGTATTATTGTTTTTATAATACTACTCCGCGAGTGAGTCAAGGCCAAGTTTACATTAATGCAACCACAGCACTTTGCTTGGTAAGCCCAAAGCTTTAGTTTAATTGGTTTTAGTCAAGTTTTGGTTTAATGAACTTCGAAAGCTAAGGTAGGAACCCGAACACTTCGCATGGAATGGATTGTGGAAGCTGGCATTTAGTAGCGAGCTTCCAAACCCTAGAATCCATAGCGCGTGGCGATTGTAGTGGATTGTGGAAGCTAGCTTTCATTAGCAAGCTTCCAAACCATTAAATCGCTTGGTTTGAAATAACCAACGATCAGAATCCACACGCGGAAGAATTAAATTGAGAACGATTTTCTTCCGCGTATTGATTCTGCGAATATTACAATTTTTATATTGCGAAATAATGGAAATTGCGACACGCGCCAACAGCGACCCACTTTGGTTCCGTCGACGGGTACGTCGACCAAGCCAAAGTGGAAACAAGAAACAAATTCGAACAGAGTCTTGTAGTAAAATTCAACCGAAGAAGTCGTTTCCAGAATCGCGCATCAAGTCGCGATTTAGCTTTTAAGATAGTAGTTCCAAAAAAGAGTCTTGTTAATTTAATTAATAGTGTAACTAATCATAAGTGTAAATAACAACGAGTGTAGTTATAACAGTAGTGAAATACTGTGAAAAATAATAATAAATATAAATCAAAAAATAGTAAACCAACGACCAGGAGTTTTACTTGCTGTCCAAAGGACAACAGAGATATCTCAAGGGCACCCGTAAGATAATACAACAATTGGCGCAGCCGGATTTTCGAGCCGAGGATCGCTCGATTGAGTAAAAAGTGAGTAAAAATAAAATATGAAAATTAAAAATAAGAAAGAAGCTTAGAAAAAAAAAAAAGATTTTTTAATTAAAGTGCAACAACAATTTCAACAACAATAAGTGAAACAATAATTTAGTAATGTATTTGGAGGAATTTTGAAAATAAGCGAAATAATAGTTTTAGGAGTAAATCGAAATGTAAAAATCTAGCAGTTCTTTTTAAATTCAACATATCGACAAAAGCATATACAACATATATAGAAATAAAGTTGCCAGGAAATTGAAAAAAAAAAAGTGAAATAATAAGTTTAGGAATAAATTAAAAAGTGGAATTGTAGCAGTGACAAATATATTCAAAGTAAAGGTAGTAGCTTAACATAAACTAAAAAAGGTGAAAAGGATACTAATAAAATTAAAATAAATTAAATTACAATATATTAAACTAAGATTTTTTTTGCACTATAATAAATTTACTAATCGTTCTTAAGCCAATGGCAATAACCTGCCGGCATATAACTCAATAAAATAAAAGTCTTAGCTGAGGCCGATGGCATACTCTGCCGGCCAAGCCAAAGATTTTATAAAGCAACAAAAATAAATAAACTAATTAAGTTGTTAATTTATTTAACAACCTTTACATTAATTTTCAGCGTTGGCAGTCGGTTCAAGTTCCGAATGCCAACAAATCAGCATACATCCTGGTGAAAGGTACTGGTTCATGTGCTAGTTATCTTTCGTTAATGCCAGTAATCAACAGCAACGACATAACGTCGCCAACATTAACAAATACGAATTTTTGCGATTTTTTTTTAAAAATTAACGTTATTGGTTACTGTGACAAATTGGCGAAAATCAGAGTGGCTTTATTAACTTAAATAAATTTTATTTAACGTGGTAAAGTTCGGATGATAAAAGCAAATTGTTAAAAACAGTTTCGTTGTATCATTTTCGGGTATGTGTCTTAGACCTTTGTCTTCAAATTACACTGTTTAACATGTAATTTGATTTCAAAGTCGCACATTTTAAGTTGATTAATTGATAATTCATTTTATCATTTTATTCGAGTTCAAGTCACACAATTTTTTCTTTACTTAAATAATACGTCATACATTCAAAAATGGATGAAATTTAAAAAAGGGTAATAATCGGAATTACCATAAATCAAGACATTAAAAAGGAGTTATTTTGGTTATTTTGAAAAACCAAAATTAAAAGTTAAACATTTAAAATATTGCGGTTAGAGACTTCATATCGGTTGGAGAATCAAGGCAAAGTTAGATTCGTTGTTTCAAATAAAAAGCAATTATAATTGCTTGCTGATAAAAGCAATTAAGGAAGCCAAGCAATTAACAAAAAAAAAAAATAACTCGAACGGGCACACTAGGTTAATCGTACGAATTCGAAATCGCAAACGTTGCCGTTATGTTGGCCGCTGAAAAATAGAGACAGTTCGTTCGTTCCATTCTGTGAGGTCTTAAATTACCTCAGCGAAGTCGCGAAAATTTCGACGCTTCGACTCTGCTTGAAAGAAAGCAGAATAGCGCAGTCACGAAAATTTTGACGCTTTGGCTCTGCTGGAAACAAATAAGCAGCGGACGTCAGCGTACAGACTAATAAACAGATGTACAGCGAATGTTTACTGCACGCTCGATAAACGAAGCGAGCAGGAAAGCTAAGCCGTTAAAGAAATTAAATCTTCATATGAAAATTTTAATTGTCTCACATTTAAAAGTACTACGACTTGTATACAAATTAAACGTGTAATAAAACGATGGAACGTTAAGTAGCGGCGCTAAGTAATCGTTGTACAACATTTTTCACCACAGAGTTTAAAATAAATTTAAATTTATATCATTAGGAAAAATGTATGTATACTCCTACATAGGTAAATTGTAAACATTGGGAAAAAATAAAAACCAATAAACTATATGACGTTCTTTAATTAATGGCCGAGTCGTTGCAGGAACAAATTTACTTAGAATTAGATAGGACTCATAAAGAACTGAAACGCCAGTTGGGGGAGTTTATATCTAAATATTGGGCAATTTTAAAAGGGACTGTAGGCAACAAAGAGAACTTAGAGTTGATAAAGTCTAGAGTAGGGGAGCTAGGAGACCTTACAAGTGTAGAAAGAGCAGACGCAGTAGTAGAGGAATTGCTTACATTCCTAAACCAGATAATACAGAATAAGACAGAAGATTCCAAGACATGGGAATCAGAATTTAATGCACTGAAGAATAGGTATGATAATTACTTAGTAGATAAAGTATTCCAGGAGGATATACTAAGGAACGTAGAGGGCGAGAACATAAAACTAAGGGAACTATTAGAGAAAAAGGGAATAACTGAGGAAACGTTGAATAGAACGCTAGAACAGGGATTTTCACAGAAATCTAGAGAAGACTGTAGTTCTTTAGAAGAGGCAAATAGACGAATACAAGAACTAAAGGAGCAGAATAGACTTCTAAGTCAGGAAATGTCGTTAGATCACAATCAGTCACTCTTTCATAAGGAACCAAATCCGCCTGCAGTTAGTCCGAAGGACGGCAACGCAAGATCTCTAGCACAAATTAAGACAACAAAAGATCAAACCAGAATGGGTATTGGAGAGATAGCCAAGATTACGAATAGGCTGGTACCGCTCTTTTCGGGAACGCAGTCACCAGACTTACGCGGGGAAGTGTACAAATTCATACAGGGGTGCGAATTAGCCACAAGGGAGGTAGGTGCAGAAAACAGTCAGGATTATATAGACTGCATTAAGCAAAGACTACATGGGGATGCATATGATTTAGTTAGGTCACAGCGATTCAATAGTCTCGAGGAATTCTACCTCACAATAAAAAGAGCATATTTGCCTAAGGTAACCTTAGACTCAGTGATAATAGGCATCCAAAGTTGTAGACAGTTACTGAATGAAGATATACGACAGTTCGCGAGACGCCTAAACGCCCTTCGAATACAGGCAACGGAGATAGTTCGAAATGATTATAACGGAACCGGAGATAGGGCACTATTAAGTATGGTGGAAGGGGCCGTAGAAAAATCATTTAAAACAGGATTAAAAGACGCCTCGTTGAGAATTTATATGCTCAACGTGACGAAGAAAAATATTGAACAAATGGTAGAATTAGCGGTGGAGGCACTAGAAAACATACAAAGCAGTAACTCCCTCCAAACAGACCACTTAAATATTAACATGAATTCATCACTTCTGGCCACCATGTCGCACACGCAACAGGAACAAATTCAACACGGAAGTCAGGTCAGAGCTACAGGAGAACGAATGGTTCGGCAACCAACCAGGACGCAAAACCCTCCACAAGGAGCGACCGAGAGAATAATATGCTCTTTTTGCAACAAGCGAGGTCATACTAGGGATGATTGTTTAACTCGGAAAAATACGCCATATTGCCAAAAGTGTTCGGAATACGGACACGAGCCAAACTGGAGATGTGACCAAAAGGGGGGCCAGAGAACGATGACAAGGAACACATACCAAGGGAATAATTTTCGAAATCAAGGAACTCAGCAATGGAATTCAACAAAGCCAAATAGACAATCAAACGAAATGCAACAGAACTGGCAATCAAACCAGGTTCAGCAAAACTGCCTACCAAATCAAGCCCAACAAAATTGGCAACCGAAACAACCCCAACAAAATTGGAATCAAAACCAATTTCGACCGAACGGGAACCAAAGAAGGGAAATAAACCCAAATGCAACTACAGCTAACGGCTTGCAGAGGAATCAGACTCCTATGACCCCGCCGAATAGAACGAACCAAACAATATGTCATTGGTGTAACAGACCAGGACACATAGTAGCAAACTGTGGAGCTAAAAGAAGCTGGGAAACTCTGCAAAACAATCAGCAGGGAAACCGGCAAGGGCCCAGACAAGGCCAGTAATCTGGGACCCCAACCATAATAGAAATTTAAGGCCAAGAGAAGAAGTAACAGTACGTCCAACATCGGAACAGATCGTGGATACGTTACCGACTTCAGAAATATTAGAAGCTAATAAAGCTAAAAATATTGGATACAAATTTACTAATAAAATAAAAATAATAAAACAGAATGATAAAATAAAGGAAACAATCAGTAACATAACCAATAAAGCAAAGAAAATAATAGAAATGGGAGCAGAATTTTTAATAATCATCTTGCTAATGATACAATTAGCATGTATATCGATTGTAAAAACTATGTTTCTCAATTTTCACCAATACAAAGCAAGGAGCACTAGTCTTAATATAGTAGAATATATTACAGATATAAAAGCACTTGCAAATAAAATAAAATTAAAAGTAATAGAAAAATTTAAAATGTTTATGTCACAATTACAGAACAAGAAAACAATACGTTCGTGGTTAACGAATAATTTGAATAATAACTATAAAAATAATATAAAGGAAGTATCCAATTGGGATTCAACCACGTTAAGTGACGTGTTCATTGAACTGCCTTGTGTAGAGGCGAGAAATGGAAAACTCATTTTACTGGTGGATACAGGAGCGGATACAAGCCTAGTAAAAGAATGTGCATTAAAGGAAGATGCCATTATAAATAGAAAAGTTAAAAGGGAATTAAGTGGAGCATTTGGAGGCTGTATAACCACAATAGGGTCCACCAGCATATGCCATGATGAGGTACAGCCCTTACGTTTAACGCTACACGTTGTGTCACTTAAACAAGGGGTACCGGCGGACGGCATACTGGGTAGAGACAACATGTGGAACAGATCCATTATAAATACGCTCAGTAAAAAATTAACCTTATTCAATAACAGTAAAGAATTTGTAATTAAATTGCCGCTACTAGGCATCAAAAATACAGAAGATAAAAGTATCAAAAATAGCATAACCATTGAAGCAAGAACGGTTAGAATAACGCCGTTAAGAATTAAAACTAAAGTTATGACTGTGGTAGTTCATAAACAAGAGATTGCACCAGGAGTGTACCTGGGAGAAACACTAGCAAATGTGGAAAATAAAGAGGTCAAGGTACCAATCCTAAACTCGACGGCAAAAGATTTCATTCTTAGTGACCACTTTGTACCGAGATTTAGTGATTTCCACAAATATAAGCTAAGTGAGGTTTCGGACAATCAATGGACTACCATCAATAGTATAAGTAATGCGGGCATGGCGCAACGAATGAATGTTTTAATGAAAGATTTAGAATTGGATCCTTCCTTAAACGAAGAGGAAAAGGAATCCATAACCAAGCTATGTGCGAAGTATAATGATATTTTTCTTTTAGAGGGTGACAAATTGACATACACCCCGGTATTAACACATAAAATTCCAATAAAGGTGGATCAGCCACCAATTAATCAAAAACAATACAGAATTCCTCAGACACATAGAGAAGAGATGAATAGGCAAATTCACAACTTACTAGAGGAGGATTTAATATCTCCAAGCGTATCTCCATGGAACTCACCACTACTTCTAGTTCCAAAAAAGAGTGGAAAAGATGGAGAAAAGAAATGGCGTTTAGTAATAGATTATAGAAAGGTAAATGAGGCCACAATTAAACAAGTTTTTCCACTGCCTAGAATAGATGAGATATTGGATCAGTTAGGCAGTAGTAGATATTTTTCGACGTTAGACTTGGCAAGTGGGTACCACCAAGTCCTAATGGACAATGCAGACAAAGAAAAGACCGCATTTAGTTCAGCGTTAGGACATTTTGAGTTCAACCGAATGCCTTTCGGGTTAACCGGCGCCCCAGCGACGTTTCAACGTCTTATGAATCATATTCTGACAGGACTTCAGGGTATAGATTGTTTTGTCTATTTAGACGACATAGTTGTATATGCAACAAACCTGGGACAGCATGAAGAAAGGTTAACTAAGGTATTCGAGGTAATTAGAGAAAATAACTTAAAATTAAACATTAGCAAGTGCCAATTTCTACGACGAGAAGTCGTATATTTAGGGCACAAGTGTTCAGAACATGGAGCACTTCCAGACCCTAGCAAGGTGGAGTGCGTTAAGAACATTCCGCCTCCTAAAAATAGAAAGGAAGTACAAGCCTTCCTAGGCCTTGTTAATTATTACAGAAAATTTATACCGGGAACCGCAAAAATAGCACTACCAATTAACAAATTATTACGTAAGGACGCAAGATTTATCTGGACAGAAAACTGCCAGCAAGCATTCGAAAAACTAAAAGAAGCAGTCATGTCACCACCAGTTTTGGCATATCCAGATTTTTCAAAGGAATTTCTTTTATCTACCGACGCAAGTAATGAAGCGTTAGGCGCGGTCCTTTCTCAAGGTAACGTAGGCGAGGATAGACCAATAGCTTTCGCTAGCCGAGCACTAAGCGACACAGAACAAAGGTATTCCACAATAGAAAAGGAATTTTTAGCAATAGTCTGGGCGACAAAAAATTTCAGGGCATATCTCTTAGGCAGACATTTTAAAATATTTACTGACCACCAACCGTTAAAGGGAATAGCGAATTTAAAGGATCAAACTTCTAGACTGGCAAGATTCAGACACAAGTTGTCAGAGTATGATTTCGAAATCATATATAAGCCAGGCAAGAAAAATTTGAACGCAGACGCGTTAAGTAGAATTCCTCAAAACCGCAATGTAGTAACAGCAGTCCAGACCCGCTCTAGAACCAAAGAAATGGAAATGAAGAACCAAGGGAATAGCGAAAATTCAAGAACAAGTCCGACGCCTGTAGAACCTGACACTTCAGGCATACCTCAAAAAGAAAACACCATTTTATTAGAAAATCCAAGACAAATAGAGACCGTCATCAAAGATTTTCATAATACACCATTAGGAGGTCACCAGGGAGCAGTGAAAACTTACCTGCGAATCAGGCAACAATATAAGTGGCCAGGGATGCAAAGGCAGATAAAAGATTATGTAAAAAATTGTCCTAAATGTCAAGCGAACAAAAGTTCGAAATTAACAAAAATGCCCATGGTGCTGACAGATACACCAATGAGGCCATTTGATAAAGTCTACATGGACATAGTCGGTATTCTACCAGAAACTGTGTCCGGAAATAAGTACATTCTGACCTTTCAGGATGATTTCTCGAAATTTATGGCATGTACAGCTATCCCAGACGCGGAAGCAAGTACTGTCGCCAGAGCTTTTTATGACGAAGTAATCACGCGTTACGGAATTCCGAGAATTCTAATTACCGATAATGGAACTAATTTCATTTCGAAATTGTTCTCGGACACATGCAAATTGCTAGGTATTAAGAAATTGCATATAACGCCATACCATCCACAAGCTAATGGCTCACTAGAGAGAAGCCACAGACCGTTAGCGGAATATTTGCGGAGTTTTGCGAAAGAAGACGGGTCGAATTGGGACCAATGGTTAACTGCAGCGATGCATGTTCATAACCACACACCCCACATTACGACTAAGCAAACACCTTTCCGCACTTTATTCGGATTCGATACGGA
The DNA here is from genome assembly GCA_943737955.2 of Myopa tessellatipennis. Classification (NCBI taxonomy): domain Eukaryota; kingdom Metazoa; phylum Arthropoda; class Insecta; order Diptera; family Conopidae; genus Myopa; species Myopa tessellatipennis. Next base: position 58,733,721 of record OX031314.1, on the reverse strand, counting down.
GATGCCGACTAACTTAAAAAGGAAGTGTAGTCCGGTGTATAATGCCGAAGATCCGAATAAAGTTTTGAAATTCCAAGTTCAAAGAGCTCACGAAATAGTGAGGAAAAACCAGGAAATGGCTAAACAAGTAGCCAAAAATCATTATGATAATAAGTTAAATTCAGTAGAATTTAAAGTAGGAGATAAGGTATTAATTAAGAATCAGACTAGGAAAAATAAGTTTTCACCAATATGGATAGGGCCATATAAAGTAGTAGGAGTAAAAAGTTCAATTACGACAGTGTTAAATATTAAGGGAAGGGAAAAACCTTTCCACAATAACTTACTCAAGTTATATAATAGCAATTAAGAGGGAAATAGAATAGAATCACTTAAAATAAGAAAATAGGTTTAGGGGGAAATTAAATTAAGTAGTCATAGAATAAAGTAAAATTAAAGTAATCACAATACGCTTAGGATTAGGATAGAATAAATATATATAAAATAGGATTGATAGAATTTAGTATGGGATAGTAGGAAACTAACATTTTTAATTTTACTACTAATAATTTTAATTTAACTTCAGTCTTAAGGCTGAATAACGAATGAAATATTGAAAAATTCAACAAGAAAGTAAATAGAAGATCAGAATAGCGGTTCAGTAAGCAACAACTTGCTTATTTAAGCGTAAAATATAAGAAAAAGAAAACTTATAGTAAAAGAAATAAAAATATAGTAAAATAAATTCGTAATTAATATCGAAGTCATTTTTTGTAAAATTTTGAAATTGAACCCTTGGTATTCATTTTTAATAGATAATATACGGTACATGTAAACTAGCTGTTCCGTTTTAAGAAAACAGCCAATTTGCATTTGCAATTATTATATTAATAAATGCACATGTAAAGATATGCCTGAAGACTTAGTTCATGCATATAACATACATGCACATGCAATATATACACAAATTCGCACCCATGCCTATATGTAGGCATAAAATAATTTAGTAATATGAATACTAATAATAATCAAAATTATTTCATTTTTATTATACATACTAAATGTAGGGCATAGACAAACATATGTCAAAATAAGAATATTAATTAACGCAAGCCATGCAATACTGCAGAGAAAAAACAAAGGGGTTGAACAACTGAACACGAGCAGAATGCAGTGTCAGTTTTAAAACGGCTAATGAAAAAAAAAAAAAAAAAAAAAAAAAAAAATAATAATAGAGAAAGAAAAAGAATAAAACACCAAAGGTGAATAACTTTAGAGAAAAAAAAAGATAATAACAGAAATAATAACAACATTCTTATATCCATACATATATATAATATTTAAAAGTACAATTACAAATAATGAAGTACACACATACACACATAAAAGTAATTTTAAACTTAATTAAACTGTAATTTGAAATAGACTATATACGCTCCATTAAAAAATTAATGAAATAAAGGCGTAAGGGAAAACACAAATTTTTGGTTAAGATTCAAATAAGGAAAATACATACTTATAATAACAATACCAATATATATATATATAAAATCTTAAACAACAAATAAAAATATAAGATAAGATATGTAAAAGGCTTGTACGAATTTTATTCAAAATGGTTGAAAATATTATTGATAGTTAATATGCAACAAAATTCTATTCCACAAAATTAACGTACATATTATTAAAGAACTGAAATTATTAAACGGTTAAGAAATCACGCAGTGGAATTTTATTAAAATTAGAATGTAGAGAGAAAATTTTAGAACTGGATGAAAATAAATACAATATACGTTACTAATAATAATATAAAATCATAATAAACAAATAATAAATAAGATAAAATATTGTAAGTACAAAAATATAAAAATTGATAGTTAAATGTAATTACGTATGTATACTAAATAAGGACCCAGCATGCAGAGAAACCGGCCCGAACGTCGATGTACACCCACTACAACAGGGCAACAAAAAAGCGCCCAAACAACTTGAGGAGGGAAGGGTAGCTGTAACAAACAGCTGATCAGCGTAGCGACGACCATCGCAAACAAAGATAGAATTGTTGCAACAAACAAGCAAATCCGACAGCAGCAACCACGATAAGATAACTAAATGGTAACAATCATGATCCCAACGATGAAGCAAATTCATCGGCGGATACAACTCAGTTTCCGCTCAGCAGCGAGATCATAGTCAAAAATGATCGCTAAAAGCCAACAATTTAAGACAACATAAGTTATCGCATCATCAAGGGGCAGCGATGGTGATAAACCACGAAATCGACCGGATAGCAGTAAAAGGTTAGCCAGTTAAATCAACTGCAACCTATTCATCTGTAACACAGTAATAACTATTACAGCATCAACAGTTACAAATGTGAAATTTTTGACTTGTAACATCAGCAGTAACCAGGACCGAATTACGGGCAAGGAGCAGTTTAATATAAAAACAGAAAAAGGCGCCAATGTAAAATGTGACGCAACTACAGATGAAGCTAAGAATACATTACTTACAAATAAGAATTCTGGCAAAGATGAGGTCAACCATTAACACCATACCACCAAAGACAACAAGTGATGAACATCAATACCAACCAAAATAGGAAGAAAACAGGCGGTTCGGTCGCCGCACGTTTCAAATACAACAAGACTTCATTCAAGTCAGCTACCCAGCAGCAGCATTCCTACATAACACTAGAGAAGATGATATTGTTACAACGGGGTGTACATCCACAGCAACGTCAACGCCGACACCAGCGTCAATATGGTCAACACAGCAACGGCAAGATGAACATCGACGTCAACAACAAAATGTTATTTCATCTTATTATTTTATTTTATTTTATACATTTATATAATACATTATAACTTTGTATAACCACCAAACACATATTAGTACATACATGCATTACAATAAATATGATTTCATAATTTAGAAAGAACAGTAAACCCATAACACACGACCACCCCCACTTCAACAAACAATAGATGTACAAGAAAAATTTAATATCGTTTTGTACGATACTAAATTTTTCTTCCCCGAGGGTGGAGGGATGTTGTATGTCGCGATCGCAATTTCCTCTTGGTTTAAGGAAGAACTTTCAAGGCCAGTATTATTGTTTTTATAATACTACTCCGCGAGTGAGTCAAGGCCAAGTTTACATTAATGCAACCACAGCACTTTGCTTGGTAAGCCCAAAGCTTTAGTTTAATTGGTTTTAGTCAAGTTTTGGTTTAATGAACTTCGAAAGCTAAGGTAGGAACCCGAACACTTCGCATGGAATGGATTGTGGAAGCTGGCATTTAGTAGCGAGCTTCCAAACCCTAGAATCCATAGCGCGTGGCGATTGTAGTGGATTGTGGAAGCTAGCTTTCATTAGCAAGCTTCCAAACCATTAAATCGCTTGGTTTGAAATAACCAACGATCAGAATCCACACGCGGAAGAATTAAATTGAGAACGATTTTCTTCCGCGTATTGATTCTGCGAATATTACAATTTTTATATTGCGAAATAATGGAAATTGCGACACGCGCCAACAGCGACCCACTTTGGTTCCGTCGACGGGTACGTCGACCAAGCCAAAGTGGAAACAAGAAACAAATTCGAACAGAGTCTTGTAGTAAAATTCAACCGAAGAAGTCGTTTCCAGAATCGCGCATCAAGTCGCGATTTAGCTTTTAAGATAGTAGTTCCAAAAAAGAGTCTTGTTAATTTAATTAATAGTGTAACTAATCATAAGTGTAAATAACAACGAGTGTAGTTATAACAGTAGTGAAATACTGTGAAAAATAATAATAAATATAAATCAAAAAATAGTAAACCAACGACCAGGAGTTTTACTTGCTGTCCAAAGGACAACAGAGATATCTCAAGGGCACCCGTAAGATAATACAACATGCGTATTGCGTTGCTTTTATCACTGCGCCTTAGAGACTACGCTGCGCTATACCGAAATAACAGCGTTGCGTCTCCATATGTTTTCACAAAAACTTTTTAAACATTCACACGCACATGAACATTTATGTGATATCTGCCGCAAACTTCACTTCGTAGCGCATGTCAAAATTGGAAATTCGAAGTTGTCTGCGTCGTGCGTTTCTTATATCAGCCACTTCCATAATACTGCGTGTTCCAATTTAATTTTGACAGAAACGCAACGCACGACGCAGTTATTTAGGTACCACAGTTAGGTAATACAGATAGCGTAATTACGCGTCTGTTTGACGTCCACTTAACTTATACTGATTTTGGGCATTCTTTCAGTATTCGTATTTTACAATCGTATTCGTACTCATTCGTTACATCTGCAATCGTCTATTTTGGTTGCGGCTTTAGTTGGAGAAGAAATATCTTCAGAACAATTGTTTCTTGATGACGGAGGGAGAAATTCTGTGAACTATAAATGACTTTCATATTCTATAATATAATAACTTTAGATTAACTAACGAATTTTTATCCCATTAATGCAAAATGTCATCTCATTGGTGTGATAACATTCACACTACAGTGTTTACTCCTCGCGATTATCAAGTAGAACTCTTAGGTTCAGCTTTTGAGAGAAACACCATGATTTGTTTGGGACACAAATCGTCCAAAGAGTTCATTGCACTTAAGCTTCTTCAAGAATTAGCTAAAGAAGCTGGAGCCAGAAACAAAGTTTGCATTTACCTCACTTGCCATGGCCCACCATCAATACACACAATGGTGGAGTACTTGACGGATCTTAAAACTTTTCTTAATGTATCGGAAAACGATTATATCAATGAATTACCAACTGGCTATGACTTGTTCATCATTCAACCAAAGAGTTTTTTGAACATTTTACAAAAGCAATCAATAACCATGGAGAAAGTTCAGTTGCTTATATTGGAAGACTGCCACGAAGTGGATGTGTACATGGATCTTTTACCCATATTCAATGAATTTTATTGCTGCTCGAATAGTAATAAATTGCCGAAAGTCTTGGGTTTAGCCGGACCATTACATAACGCTGGTTGCGAGCTTCAAGTGTTGGGTGCAGTGGTCAGCACTTTGGAAGAAAATATGTGTTGTAAAGCTGAAACTGCAAGCGACATTGTTACTGTATTGAGGTATATTTAAGCTCAAATTAGTTATAAAGAAGGTAAAAATTAAACGTTATTTATGCTTCATATTTAAGATATTGTCCAAAACCCATTGAATATATTTTACAATGTGCACCATTTAATGGCAATGAATTGACTGCAGTACTGGATGATATTATTTACTCACGTAAATTATTTCTGAACGATCATCGTTATGACCCTACGGAGATCTATAATACTGACGAATTTTTAGAAGAGTTAAAAGGTTTGAGAATTACTTGAAATTCCGGTACCAATTCCCACAAATTTGTAATCTCCTAGATATACCCGATCCAAAAAGGGAGCCACTCGATTTCCTCAACACCATATTAGAAGTGCTGCACGAAATGGGTCCTTGGGCAGCTTATCGTATAGCTCTTAGTTTGTTTCAGCGCATAGAGAAACAAAAAATAAAAACTCCACATGAACGTCATTACATTTTGCTATGCTTAGTGAATACCGCGCTCTTTGAAATTCACACCATATGCGAGCATACTTTCCGTAATTGTAAGAACCACAAAGAATTGATTGAGAAATATTCTAGCCCCAAAGTATTGCGGTTATTAGAGGTATTACGTTTATTCAAGCCCGAACATTTGGCGTCGAAAAATGAAACTATTAAGAAGATCAAAAATGATCTCGAGTATATTGATTTTAAAAAATTAAGTCGTTCACTTGAATATAGTTGTCAAAGTGTAGAGCACCTTTCTAAGCAACAGCTGGAATTGCGATCAATCGTTGAGAATCTAGATCCCATTGCACACGACACGGAAATATTAAACCCCGCTTTAAATATACAAAATAAATTAACAAACCAAGCGGCATATAAAAAGATGAAGCCGGAATTGAATCAACAAGTTAATCATATACGAACAAAACGTCGTCCTGGTATTACGCGTCGGCAAAATCGCGATATAGCGGGTGGTTCCGAAACACTTTGTGCTTTAATATTTTGTGATTACAACCACACAGCAAAACTTCTTTTCGAACTTTTATCTGATATGAGTCGTCATGATGTAAATCTAAAATTTCTGAAATGCCAATTTACAACTGATCGCGTTGCGGATCCCCTTACGGAAGCTAAGGAGGCCGAAATAGAACACCGTCGCCAGGAGGATGTGTTGAAACGCTTTCGTATGCATGACTGCAATGTGTTAATTGGAACTTCTGTCTTAGAAGAGGGAATCGATTTGCCCAAATGCAATTTGGTAATTCGTTGGGATCCGCCCAAAACATACCGCAGCTATGTGCAATGTAAAGGACGTTCTAGAGCGGTACCAGCCTATCATATAATTTTGGTTGCACCACGATTTAATATGGAAGCACATACGAAGATACACATCAAAGAGCAACTGAGCGATTGTAGCCATAGATTTGTGTGCCAAACTGAAAAATCCTTAGACAGTAACGTTTTGCAAGAGTCTGAATTATCAAACGAAGATGAGGATGAAGGTGGTCTTCGAAATCAATACACAACAGGTTTTGTAAAAATACTAAATCCAGAGGTCATAACTAACAATCCACCAACATCTACTGAGATCACATTGAAAGAGATAAAAGATGAAACGCCTGCAATTAAAACGTATAAAAGCACATATGAAAATAATACAGAAGAGGTAACCAAAGTCATTGATAATTGCAGTAATTTTGAATTTACAGAAAATTCGAGAAAAAAATCCGATAAGAAATTCGATTGGCAATCACAAAACGAAAAATATGCTCCTTTCTTCGAAGTTATTGACCTAACTGATGTTGTCTCCAAGCTAAATGAAAAATTAAAGAATCCATTAATAACCCAATCCAGGAAAAAAAAAAATGTTAATAACACATATAAAAGTGAAGTGCATTTAAAAAGTAAATGTTATGTCAACGAATTGGATAATAAACAAAACACCGGAGAAGTTTCTAGTGACATGGAATTAATGGTGAAAACAACAAATGATATGGTTCACCAATTAGCGCAATATCGTGAAATTGAGAAGGTGTTTAGAATTATTGCAATAGTTTTACATTAGATCACAACAAATTTAATTGTTGATAGATTGATTGAAAGAATATTTATATATTTTATAAATTTACGATTATAATAATCGTTATGTACACATATGTATGTAGACATATGTATATATCTATGTGTTTAGAAAATTGTTATATGCTTCGCATCTATGATGATTTAGTTTACATGATTCACTGCTTTTATTTTTTTTCAGATATTGTTACAAAAATGTGCAAATTCTGAACCACCTGAAAGTGAACATCGATACGCCGATAAGTTTACACCTTACGTTACCGCTTATAAACCCCTTGCAAATATGCTAACAGGTTGTTCAGTTGATCTTAGCTCGGCAGTTGCTTTAGTGAATAAATATTGCTCAAAGCTGCCTAGTGATACGTTTACTAAGTTAACTCCAATCTGTCGTTGTGAAACAACAGTGCGAAACGGCGTACAAATGTTTCAGTATACTTTGCGTCTTCCAATTAATTCTCCACTCAAATATGATATTGTGGTAATGATACGATCAGTTTTCGAGTGGGTATATACATTTCCTAATTGACTTCCTTACAGGGAGTTCCAATGTGCACAGAGATATTAGCTAGAAGAATGGCTGCTCTTCAAGCGTGCAAAGAATTACATATTTCTGGCGAATTAGATGATAGTCTTCAGCCTATTGGAAAGGAGAGCTTCAAAGCCATTGAACCTGACTGGGAGATTTTCGAGTTAGAAGAACAAGATGAGTTAATTGTACGGGACAATTCAGAACCTCGCCCAGGCACAACAAAACGCAGGCAATATTATTATAAGAGAGTACGTACAGTTACAAATGTATTGGCTCAGGAATTTTTATTTACATTTGCATTTTCTAGATTGCCTCCGAATTCTGTTATTGCAGGCCCACCGTGGGTACCCCTTGTTATTTGTATTTCCTCGACTTAACATTACAGTGTCCTATACCTGAAGAACAAAATACACGTGGACGAAAAATATACCCACCAGAAGATGCGCAACAGGGCTTCGGTATTCTAACCCTAAAGAAAATACCAAAAGTCAGTTCATTTCCAATATTTACACGTTCTGGCGAAGTTAAGGTGTCTATCCGACTATGTCCGGATATGGTAGTTTTGACAGAACAGCAAATACGATGCATCAATGTATTCTTAAATTATACTTTTACTAATGTCTTGCGTTTGCAAAAATTCCTAATGCTTTTCGATCCTGATTCAACGGAAAACTGTATCTTCATTGTTCCAACTAAAAAATGTTTCAATACTAAAAATAAAGCAGAACATCATGTAATTGATTGGACATTTTTAGAAATAATTGAAAGGAATGCTAACATGATGCCTACAATTGTACCGAAGGAAGTCCGTCAAACACAGGAATTTTGTGCCAGCAAATTTAGAGATGCCGTCGTCATGCCTTGGTATCGCAATCAGGATCAACCTCAATATTTCTATGTAGCTGAGATTTGCCCACAACTAACACCACTTAGTTGTTTTCCCGGGGAAAATTATAGAACATTTAAGCATTATTATTTCTTAAAATATGGCATTACCATACAAAATGCTAAGCAGCCATTGCTAGATGTGGATCACACCAGTGCACGATTGAATTTTCTTACACCACGCTACGTCAATCGCAAAGGTGTGGCCTTACCAACAAGTTCAGAGGAAACTAAACGTGCCAAACGCGAGAATCTCGAACAGAAGCAGATTTTGGTTCCAGAATTATGCACGGTGCATCCTTTTCCAGCCTCATTATGGCGCATTGCCGTGTGTCTTCCCTGTATTTTATATCGAATTAATGGGCTTCTATTGGCTGATGATATACGAAAACAGGTATCATACGACATTGGTTTAGGCCAGCAAGAAATTGATGATGATTTTGAATGGCCAATGTTGGATTTTGGTTGGAGTTTGTCGGAGGTCTTACGAAAATCGAAAGAATGTACACAGAAGTGTGACATTGCAATAGGAGAAGTAGTTGGTAATAAAAAAGCGGAAGATAAATCAGAAAAGGAAGAAAATATCAATATAGAAAAACACCAACTTTTAAATCGTAAAACTGCAAACGATATAGTTATTAAGGCAGAGAAACAATTAGAAGTAAGTATTTATATTGATAAAATTTACTAAAAGTTTTTAGTTAGTACTCGTATATGGGTGGATTATTATTACTAGGGTCGGTCGTGGTCGAAATTTCGACCAATCACAATTTCCATTTTTAAATAATTCTTTTTTATTATAAAATTTTTTAATATAACTAATATCAAATTCAAATTCATTGCTCGTCTATAAATAGCAACAACACCTCCTGTCAACCTTACTCAATCAACCAAATCGTCTGGGTATGCACACCAGAAATTTTAGCAAACAAAATTTTGCGTTTACTTACAAGTTTTTTAATTGTTCACAACCTAAACAAATCAGCTGGAGGGATTTCTAGCTATATATGTATGTACATATTCATTTTTCTCCACACTTCGCCACAGTGCATTTTTTCTTCAAAAGAGCAGAAAAAGTCAAAGAAAAATTTTTTTCGATGACTTTTAAAATAAAAGTTAAACTTTGAACTTATATTTTGAAAATATGAGTTAAATAGTTCATAAGTTAAGAGTTAAACTTCAAACTTTTATTTTCAAAATAGCAGTTAATAGATTATTTATATATAGAATATATAATAATAATAAGGCACTCGGTAAAAACTTATTTCCATTTTAAATACATAATTTTGTAGCCCTCAATTTTAATTCTTCCCATAAATGAGAAATTTGAAAAATTTTATAATAATTTATAATTATCATTTTTATAATCTTCTTCATAAAGGATAATTATAATAGAAAAGAGCGATAGAATCACAAATCGCTTTTAATTACTTGCGCTTATCGTAAGTTCTATGCGCAAGAACAGAAAAAATGATTAAAAAAACTGGATTAACAAACTAAAATTAATTATTTCTATATTGTAGAAAACCTGATTTTTATTTTCTGAAATAAGTCTAAGTGGCAAGTTATTTTTAGGATACTTCTTTAATAGAAATTGGAACGTGGTCAAATGATATGGCTGATAATCTTCAAAATAGTAATTGTGACAGCGATGATGGCGAATTTATGGAATTCTTCCCTCCGAATGTGAGTTTCTGTGATGGTTCATTTGGTACGTAACATTCATATCAAGCACACATAGACAAAAACAGATATAACATACAGATTTCATAATTCGTCAAATAGATCACCCTTTGCCATTTAGCTCACCACCGTTTTGGGATTTTAAAAAAGGCAACGCCATATCAAACGATTGCGCCACTGAATCGCAATTTAATGCAACACATAAAATGAAAAATTATAAACATCAAAATGCCACATTTACGTATTACGATTCCGATGATTCGTACGCCTCTAGTTATGACGACGGATTGCACAACGACGCCTACACTAGTGAGGAAGATAATGAAGATAATGGACAATTACGAATAGCATTTACATCCAAAAATGAGGCCGAGTCTGTTGAAACTGAACAGGAAATTCAAAAACGCAACAAACAACTTTCCATAATTAAAGAAACAACAGCGAATGAACGCAATTATCAGAAGACAAAAAATTTAAAAGCGGGTTACAATCTTGCATGCTTACTTCATCGCAACGAAAAAGAAACTAACTCGATAGAGGATTTTAATTTATCTACAGAACTTTTTAAAAGAGATATGAAAACATCTGGTATGCTTGTGGAATATGATAAATCTATACAGCTACAGAAACGGGAAATGATTTCAGAAGAACAAACGGTAAAAGATATAACATTAAGCAATTTTCAAAAAATGTTGCCCTATGTGAAGCTTGTTGATATAGAAGAAGTGCTGAAGTTGCGTTCAGATGCACTTACGATTGATGATATTGTTCAATTTAATCTCAAGTATATGAATCTATACTCTGACGAAATATTTACAATAGTAGGCCGTGGCGATCTTTTTGACCGTTTCAATGATAAAGCAAATTTAAAAATTTTAAAAAACTGCGAGAACAGCCCGAAGGTAATAAAATGTAATTCTCAAAATATAAGAGGAGATAAATTACAGCCGGAATCACCACTAGAAAACGAAGCCAAATTGTCAGTAAATAATACAGATACAAGGGATTCCCATTTCAGTTTTGATTATCAGCCAGAATTATTGCGTCATCCCGGTCCAAGTCCTAGCATAATACTGCAGGGTTTAACAATGTCGAATGCCAATGATGGCATCAATTTAGAACGTTTGGAAACAATTGGTGATTCATTTTTAAAGTACGCAATTACCACTTATTTGTACATTACTTACGAGAATGTACATGAAGGTAAACTAAGTCACTTGCGCTCAAAGCAAGTGGCCAACTTAAATTTATACCGTTTGGGACGTAAAAAAAGGTTGGGTGAATATATGATTGCAACTAAATTTGAGCCTCATGATAATTGGTTGCCGCCTTGCTATTATGTTCCCAAAGAACTTGAGAAAGCACTTATTGAAGCAAAGGTACGTATAATTTTGTAAGACCACCGCCATTAAGATATAAATTGTTTTTTAGATTCCTCCACATCATTGGAAGCTAGTCGATTTACCAAATATAAAAAAATTAACGAGCACAGAGATTTGTGAGTTAGTTCGTCAGAAAGCGGATTCAATGGGACTGATGAGCGATGTAAGTTTGTACCTAAAACAGGTTGATGAAGAATCCAAAATTATAGACAAAATGAAAATTTGTTTAGAACAAAGTTTTAATGTTAATATAAAGAACGTGTTTATTGTTTAGTGTTATTTGACTGGATAAACAAATGTCGCAACTTTTCAGTTAATTACTCCAATTTCGATTAATGCTATCGGTCCGAAACATATTGCCATCCTTAAGTCATATAAGGGAATAAATTACAGAAAAAGAAAGAAAATTTGTTCCTATCCATTATTACTGTTATTATATTTGATTTCTAGGATCCAGTTTATACTGAGGATATAAGTGTTCAGGATGAATCATCTGACTTCACCTGTTTCATACCATACAATTTAGTGACTCAGCATAGTATACCAGGTTTGTTATTGGATTTACAAGCCAAATCAATTATTATATGTGCTTTTATAGACAAATCTGTGGCAGATTGCGTAGAGGCACTTATTGGAGCTTACCTAATAGAATGCGGACCTCGTGGAGCCTTGCTATTCATGGCTTGGCTCGGTATACGTGTTCTACCGTTCATAAGAAAATCATATGAACCGTTAGAATTACGTAAACCTGGCAGCACTAATCCCACGACCGATAATAAAATTACTATATACGGCGAGTGGACACCACCGAAAAGTCCTCTTTTACACTATTCACCAAATGCAAGAGAGGAGCTGGAATCGCTGTTGGATGGATTTGACGAATTTGAAGCAATACTCGGTTATCGATTTCGTGATCGTTCATACTTGCTGCAGGCAATGACTCATGCTAGCTACTCACCAAATCGTGTGACTGACTGCTATCAGCGCTTAGAATTTTTGGGCGATGCGGTACTGGATTACTTAATAACTCGACATTTATATGAAGATCCGCGTCAGCATTCTCCGGGAGCTTTAACAGATCTACGATCTGCTTTAGTTAATAATACTATATTTGCTACATTAGCGGTTCGGCATGGATTTCACAAATATTTTCGACATTTATCTCCCGGTTTAAACGAAGTGATCGATCGTTTTGTGCGCATACAAAATGAGAATGGACACAGTATCAGCGAAGATGTAACTTTCTTAATTTTCGTTGTTTAAAAAATATATGTAAATATTTTTAATTTCTGCAGTACTATCTACTATCTGAAGAAGAATGTGATGATGCCCTAGATGTTGAAGTACCGAAAGCCTTGGGTGATGTCTTCGAATCAATTGCTGGTGCAATATTTTTAGACTCTAACTTGTCACTCGATGTGGTATGGAGAGTCTATAGCAATATGATGAAGCCGGAAATAGATCAATTTAGTAATTCAGTGCCAAAGTCTCCCATTCGTGAACTGCTGGAGTTAGAACCAGAAACAGCGAAATTCGGGTAAGGATCCAATATAATATATACAAAAAAATTGTAAAATAGTTTATTGTTTCGTTTTCGAAGAAAACCCGAAAAATTAGCTGATGGAAGGCGAGTTCGTGTTACAGTAGAGGTATTCTGTAAGGGCACATTTCGAGGTATTGGACGCAACTACCGAATCGCTAAGTGTACCGCAGCTAAATGTGCTTTGCGTCAATTAAAAAAACAAGGTCTTATAACAAAAAAATAAGGATTTTCGTACTTAAAAAACTATATTGTTACTGAGCCCTAAAAAAATTTTAACATGAACGCATATTAATTTAAATTATTTAAGCCGTTTTTATAAATTCACGCAAATAGCACGAATTTTTAACTTCTTGATTTTCTTTCATAGTTAAGAGATATATGTAAATATTCTTAATGTATGCAGTATATACCTACCAGTATATCTGAAGAGCATAGCAAGTTACAATTTTCCTAATGAAACTAACTTTTAATATCTTATAAATAAAACGCTTTTGAGATTCGCATCTTTGTAAGCAGCTTTTTTATGTAGTTAGGAAGCATGTCGAACATAAAATAGTCTTAATATAATTTGTATATAATAGAGAATTTTAATTGAAAGTTGGTTTTTATATGAGCTGGACTAAAATAAATTCCATTTTCCTTCATAAAGTAGAAGTGCGAATAAAAAAAAGAAAAAACTTTTATTACATTAGGTAATTAAGAATGAAATGTGCGATTTTGAAACGAAAGTTTAGTTTATTTGATCTCGAATAAGAAACAATATGATTAATCAAAATATGCGCTTAAGCTATGGTGGTATGCCATTTTAACGGTAATTTTTTTATGCCAGCAGTGTTGAAGTCTGCGGGGCGGAGGCAGTGAAATCCGAAAAGGCTTCTTTCACAGCTTCTTGATAACTGAAGGATTTTCCTTGTAAGAACTGGTCCAACGCCTGGAATGAGTGGTAATCCGTTGGTGCAAGGTCTGGTGAATACGGTGGGTGACAGAGGGTTTCCAAGTTCCTGTAATTTGAGTAGTGTTGTTCGAGCGACATGTGGTCGGGCGTTGTCTTCTAAGAGGACTGGACGTTCTCTATTGACCAATCTGGGCTGTTTAATGTAAAGCTCTCTCATCATCACGTCCAACTGATTGCAGTAGATATCTGCTGTTATGGATTAGCCGGATCTCATGCATCATGGGTTGTGATGAATAAAACTGACGCTGGACCACCAAACAGACACCATAAGCTTTTTCTAATGAATGTTTGGTTTAGGGCTCTGTTTCGGAACCTCTTTTTATCCAACCATTGGCCGAACGTTTTCGATTGTCGAATAAGATCTATTTTTCATCAACCGTTACAATGCGGTTCGATTTTATAAACCATAGAGAAAGGCAACCTTCGAAACGATTTCGTTGTTGACGCTCGTTTAACTCATACGGAACCAATCGATCTAGCTTCAAATTTAAAAGAGTAACTAATTGAATTAATAATATTATAACGTTATACAAAAATAGGCTCAATAAAACTTCAAACTTTAAAGGAGTAATGATGATGATAAGAAGAATCTTCATGATAAGAAGAAACATGAAAACCGTTATAGTCAAGTGTCAAGCGTTAAATACAATAGTGGGTGTCACACTGGGCATCTATGCGCCAGACTCACATGCTCTGATTGGTTGATGGCAAAAAGTGGAACAGCTTTCGATCCACGTTCGCCTCAATGTTAGCGCTAAAATTTTGGCTGGCTCACGAGCATCAAACACTAAAACATGTATACAAACTCTAAGCACGGTCAGAACATTTTCCTTATCTGTTGCCTTCTCATTTCTGTTTTGTTATGCGTATCAGTCACAGCAAGGGCTTCGCTTAAGAAAACTTGCATGCCGGTAAAAAGAAAAAATTTATGGAATGGAAAAACCGGCTGATTTTGAGGTTTTTCTTACATTACTGTTTTCGTTTAGAATTTTATTGTATTATGTAATTTTTATTATTATTATTAGCTCTAGCAACTTATTTCTTAAATCTGAAAATATTGCCCATTCTAATTTTAAAAAAATTACTCAAAATATTTATCAATACCCAAAAGAATATTTTGGAAAGAATGGATACATTTCTTAGAATTACAAATAAAAAACAAGATGTATAAAAAGGTTGCAATTTCTCTTGCTCTCTTTCTGTCAACCATTACAACATGTTTATTTTTGCAACATGGAAATTCCTCTAAGAAAGGAGGCTGGCGAACAGGTAAAAAATAGTTGAAGGTCATCACAACATTACATTACACTACATTACATTCGAATAATGCGAACTCATGCAGGTAGAATATACGGTAGATTAAACAGAGGGTACGTAAAGTACAACATATCTGATGCTACTGACACGTCAAATCAATCACTGCGCACAGTGCTTTCGTTGAAATGAAAGCGCTTACAAACACATCTCAACCGCTTGCACGTACACGAGTTTGAGGACGCGCACAATTTTTTGTAGTGTGACAAGGTGCAACGTAAACAGCTTTTTCTGAGGCGGCCTCAAGATGTC
The DNA here is from genome assembly GCA_943737955.2 of Myopa tessellatipennis. NCBI lineage: Eukaryota > Metazoa > Arthropoda > Insecta > Diptera > Conopidae > Myopa > Myopa tessellatipennis. Next base: position 58,718,067 of record OX031314.1, on the reverse strand, counting down.
AAATGTGACACCCACCAATCGGAGCAACAGGATACAGCCACATTTCATGGCAACAAGAAATTCCATGGCGTTAATAATAATGGCTGGGCAACTGTTGCTCAGCAACAAAAATTTCATATGTCAAATTCTTAATGGTGGGTGTAACACTAGGCCACTTGAGGCCGCCTTCAACTGTTTTTTACATTTTCGCCAGCCTCCTTTTTAGAGGAATTTGTATTTCTTTTAGGAATTGATAAATATTTTGAGTAATTTTTCTTAAATACGAATGCCGCATATTTTCATATTTCAGAAATAAATTGCTTGTAATAATAATAATAAAAATTTTAAATTTAATTTAATTTTAAATTTTAATTAATTTAAATTTTTAAAATTTAAACCTTAAATAAATTGGTGATAAGATGACACCCCCCACAATGCAAATTGTCAAATTTTACATGACAGAATGTAAACAAAAACACCGAAGAAGAACAAGAATGATTTTGTTGCTGTCAAAATTAGAATTAGCCCGGATACAAGATACAAAATGGAATGCAAACCAGAGCAACAAACTTTAAAGCAAACTTTTTTCTCGAGCCCATAAGAGCCCATGTAAATTTGACAGTTGGAAATGGCCTGTTGCTCCGAATGTGTTTAATCATAGAGAAAGAATAACAAGAGGGCGAATTTTGAACAAAAATATTTTCCATGGTCGATCCAGTACTAGATCGAGTTTTTACTCATTGCTGAGTGTTTCGCGATCTTGTCCTTTGCTATTGCCAATGCTAATGTATTTCCATTGCTGCTCTGAGCATTTGTTTCCTATCCACTACCAACGAGTATATATTATTGCATTGCACTCGCTCACACGTCTAACTGAGAAACCAAAGACTTTGCTGCCGTTTGTTTTCATTCCCTTTGTTTCGTTCGCAGTAGCGGCCGCAGTCAGCGTCGATTTTCTTTGTCCACCCAAGTCCGCGCACGATCTCATGTTGTCTTCAACGAGTAGCCTGCGTTGAAATCTCTTTATAATATATACTCGTTGCCACTACTGAATCGTTGATACATTACTGAATGCTTCGCTCTCTTGCCTTTGTTTGCCTCGTTTGTGTGTTTACACTGATGCTCTCAGAATTCGTTCGTTCGTAAGATTAGTTGAGCGATGGAATCTTGTATGTCAAAGGAGGTGAGAATGAATAGGTTGATCGATTTCTAGATGAAAGCAGGGGTTGAGGGAACAAGGGAATTTGTCTTCGTTTTGGTTCCTTTGGCCCATATTACATTGTTTACATTACAGTTGTTCGATCAAACAGTCCAAAGAAATGAACTATTTTACTCTCCCGTCAAATCTGTTTGCTTGCTATGTTACATTGCAAACACAAACAGTCAAACACTTTCCGTAGTATATATACATAATTAGAGTTGCTTTGTGCAATTATTTTCACGCAATCCTCCTTTTTCCGGCATAAGTGCAGCTTTTTCACTCTAAAACATGCAAACTTTTTTATTACACCACACAACAACTCTGTTCTGTTTGTAGTTTGCACGCATCGCCTGCAAACAGAGTATTTGCTGTGCCAACAGTTCATCCGTTTTCATTCTCTCACGGATGAACTGATAGTTGACAGCTTTATACAAAAAAAACAATAGCCGCATTCAGCGGTTGAGCGCTCAATTGTTTTGATGTCACTGAACGTACCGTATTGTTTACATATTCACGGAGCGGTCGCCATTTGCCATTACGCCATTACGCTACATTTGCCAGACTTGCATTACTAACAAGCAAGCAAAAAAAAAAAAAATAAATTCGCTTTTTACAGAGCAAACGTCAAAGTGTTTTTAAAGAATTGGCTTAATAAATCAACGCATTATTAACTGAAATAAAAATAATTTGAAAGTTATTGAACTCAGAATGACTCAACAAAGGAATTATAATTATAAAAATTTAGAATATGTAGTTTGGGATACGATTGAAGTTTTAGGTTTGGGAATTTTCTTTTTGTGGGATACTTGAAATTCGTGTTGAAATTCTTGTTTACTATTTTATCTTTCCGCTCAATGATCAGGAAGCATACCATTCAGGAACACATAACTATTACTGATCAGGTAGCGCTCAAGGAGCGCTCACCCGCTGAATGCGGCTAATAACAATGTGACTGTTTGATCGAACAACTGTTTGCAATGTAATATGGGCCTTTGCAATAAAAACACAAGTGCTTACGTCTATCGTTCTATCAAGCTTTTCGTTTATTAAAGGAATTTTGTTTTTTTTTTTGTAACATTTCGCCGGCATAATAACTGTTTAGTATTTGAAATTAGGTTTATTATTAAATTAGGGGGTCAAGGTCCGCTCAGGTTTGGGGGAAAAAGGGACCACAGGACGTCCCTCCGTAACTCTCCTGGGCAGGCAAGTCGGCTTCTACCTCCACGCGGTGATCCCTGGTAACCAGGTCGTCTCGGCTGTAGGGGATAACTGAGACTTCCTGGGCTGACAGAAGCGGCGACTCCTCCATTTATCCTCTGTATCTCCCCGCTACCTGTACCCATGTCTCCATCCCATCCTTCCTCCTGGTTGTCCCTGGGCTGGTTTACGGTGTTAGACGACCCGTGCCGATAATCAACCTGGCTGGGGGCCCAATGAAATAGCCCAGTCGTTAATGGAGTATATGGTTACCTGGCGCCCACCGGATTAAATAGCCTTGCCCGCACAAGGGGCTCTGTGCGGGTGGACCTCCATTCCCCATTACTCGTGGGACCAAAAACGGACAACATACAAAAAACAAAACTTACGATGAACGAAGGGGGGGAAAGGGCTGGAGTGGAGGCCCCTGTCGAGGCGGAACCCGATGAGGGATTAGCTTCAGCAGGGTGTGGGGAACCACCGGGAGGTGTATCCGCAACCTCGGATGGGGTTGTGGTGCTCGACCCCCGGCCGAAAACCCAGTCAGAGGGACGACTAGGTCGTCAGAGGGATGCTGGAAGTCCCAGTGGAACGGAACCGTCCAAGAGTCTAGTTTCTAGGGACGTCAGGGCACCCATATTGAGTCCGGGTGAAAGCGACGACGAGACCCAAGGTATTTGGCGGATCCCAAGGTATTTTCCGAGGGATTAGTTGGTCGTAGCGGCAAACCGGAAGGGCGAGCCGTAGAAGTGGTCGCCTCAGCGATCTCTCGCAAGAGGGAGAAGCAGAGGTGTAAGCGGAAGCGGCAGAAGACGAGAAGAGCATTGGAGAGATCCATAGCTAAGCTGACTTCTAAGCTTAGCGAGCTCTCCTCGTGTGAGACCAGTCCAGAAGAAGGCTTGCCGGGCAAGAGGTTCAGAGGTAACACCTCAGGGACCACGGTGCCGGGGAAGCTGGACGTCAGATGAGTGCTGCAGATGGGGCGAAAGCCTTTGAGTCAGTGCTGAAGGGTGGAGATGGAAGTCCTTCGAACAGTAAAAGGCGAACGGCGGTTCCTAGGAAGCGTCCCGCTCCAGCTGGTCAGGGCCCATCTTCTCACAGCAATGAGCCCGCAGCCAAACGGAGGTCTTTCGCGGGGGTCGCGGGGAGTGATCTCTTTGTCGGCATAGCGGACATCTCCGGCGGGGGGCCATTGGAGGAAAGCCATCTGGTAGCCTTCAAGGCCTTCCTGCTGAAGGCGGTGGACTCTCTGGACGGTGGAGGGGGCATCGGGTTCGTTGGGAACGCCTTCCTAGACAGTGGATTCATTGCCATTAGGTGCAAGAATCAGCAGTCGAGGGAATGGCTGTTCAAGACTTCTGAGAAGCTGGGGGGTCTCTGGCAGGGGGCCAAACTGCGTCCGGACAGGCTTTATGCATTGAAGGATGAAAGGAGGATGTTGTTGGTGGTCCACGGTGCTACCGAGACCACAGAGACTATCCTCAAGAGGCTCCAACGGCCGAACGGCTGCGTAAGGGATACCTCCAAATGGAGGGTTACCTTCGCAGAAAAGTTCGCGAAGGGGCGAAAGTCGGGGTTAGGCTGACGGTCTGGTGGCCAAAGGAAGAGGCAGAGGCCATCAAGACGGCGGGGCGGAAACTTAACTGCGGTCTTGATCAAGCTGTGGTCATATTCCAGAGGGATCCAGCCTGAAGCGAATACCGAGTCCGCGGGGACGGTGACTCACTCCTTCGGGAATGTAACACCGGGGCGGGAGGTGGGCCTGCGCGTACAAACTCTGAAGGTGTGTCAGCTCAACATTCATCACAGTAGAGCAGCGTCAGCAATGATGCTGCGACAATTTGAGGAGGACAAGCTGGACATAGCCTTGGTGCAGGAGCCCTGGGTACTCCATGGTAGTATTAAGGGCTTATCCTGTAAAGGGACTATCCTCTTTTTGCCTCCAGATGAGGGCAATAATACGACCTGCGTAATGGTGAGACGGGGTGTCCAAGCGATACTCATGACTCATCTATGTTCTCAAGACCTAGCGGTCGTGAGGATTGGAAGCGGGAGTGGCTCCTTCCTGATCGCATCTGCCTACCTGCCATACGACTCAATAGAGCCGCCGCCACCTCTGGAGGTGGAAAGGCTGGTGAGATACGGTGTGGATAGGGGGTTGAATGTGATTATAGGTTGCGATGCTAATGCTCACAGTACAGTGTGGGGTAGCTCCGACGATAATCGCAGAGATGAGAATATTATCGAATTTGTGAGCAAATTTAACCTGCAAATCGTAAACAGGGGGTCTGAACCGACTTTTGTTAACGCAATAAGAAGCGAAGTTATTGACCTAACCCTGGCAAGTCTCGGAATGTTAGAGAGACTATCACACTGGAGGGTCTGGGACAGGCTAACCATGTCTGACCATAGGGCCATCCGGTTCGATGTCGCGTACGGACTGAGACGGCAGCGAGGAAGCAGGATAACGAGGATCCCAAGGAACACGGATGGTCATCTGTACCGGGAAGTTCTGAAAGGATCTCTGCCTGGGTTGAACAGAATGCCCAGAAACACAGCAGAAGTAGAGATCGAGGTGAAGAGGTTAAACTCTGCCATGATCTCTGCCTATGAAAGGGCGTGCCCTCGGACCATGGTGGATGAAGAAGACTCTGTTCCCTGGTGGAACGAGGAACTGGAATCCATGAAGAGGGAGACGAGAACGGCCTTTAATCGGTACATGAGGCACAAAGACGCAGTGACTTGGGCTGATGAACATCAGCAGGTCTGCCTAACCTCTTTCGTCTTAAAGACAATGGAGAGGGTGGTGGTGGACTATCTAGAGGGATCAGTATTTGTGGAACGTCCTTTAAGTAGATTTCAGCGCGCATATAGAGCCGGGAGATCTACGGAGACCGCCCTCCACAATTTGGTCGGGGTGGCGGAAAAGGAACTGATCAATGGAGGCATCGCTATGACCACTTTTATGGACATAGAGGGTGCTTTCGATAAGATCTGTTTTGGAAGATTGAGTTTAGCCCTGGAGGCCCGTGGGCTCAACCCAGTCGTAACTAACTGGATTGAATTCATGCTGCGCCACAGGGCCGTAAATCTGCAATGTGGGAGTCATAGGCTAAGAGCGATAGTGACGAGGGGATGTCCCCAGGGAGGGGTGTTATCACCAATCCTTTGGAACATCACTGTTGACTCCTTGCTTCAAAGGCTAGACTCAAGGTGCATACATACCATAGGATATGCAGACGACATAGCGGTGATGGTGAGAGGGAAATATATTGACACCATGCGGGACATAATGCATGGTGCGCTCTCCACGGTAGAGGGTTGGTGCAGAGAGCAGGGACTCACCATCAATGCTACTGAGACGGATATGATCCTCTTCACAAGAAAGAGGAAAATTCCGACCTGGAGTCCTCTAAGGATTTTCGGATCCGAAATCAACACCTCCCGAAGGGTTAAGTACCTAGGAGTGATCCTAGACAGCAAACTTACCTGGAAGGAGCATGTGTTGGAGAGGATTAGGAAGGCAAAGGCGGTGCTCTTTCAGTGCAGAAGAGTATGTAGCCTTCGATGGGGTATATCCCCAAACAGGGCACACTGGATCTACACTGCTATGGTTAGACCCTGTTTGACTTATGGCTCAGTTATCTGGTGGCATAAAGCAGATCAGATAACGATGAAGGTCGAACTGGGCAGGGTCCAACGTCTGGCATGCATAGCCATCAGTGGTGCCATGCGCACCACTCCGACCTTCGCTCTGGATGCGATACTCGGGCTGCTACCGTTAGACTTATTTATTAAGAGGACGGCGGCGCTGGCGGCAATGCGCATGCAGAGGAACGCTGTATGGCGTGGTGCTGATTTACCAGCGGCAGGACATGGTCGCATTATCGACATTGTCCGTGCAAAGGTCAGCGATGTTGGCATGCCTATGGATGGTATGTGCAGGGTGCGAATAATCGATAGGTGGCACGACACTCTACTCGCAGACGGCCGACTGCACGATGTGTGCAGCAAACATGACCTAAACATCTTCACGGATGGGCCATTGATGGATGGAAGGGCAGGTGCAGGAGTTTTCTCTTCGGCGTTGAACCTTGGTTGTAAGCTCCATTTAGGGAAATACGTGTCCGTGTATCAGGCCGAACTTCTGGCCCTGATACATGCTCTGGACCACCTAATTGGCGATCAGGTGCAGAATAGCAGAATCCTGTTAGCTCTGGATAACCAGGCGGTCATTAAGAGCATGGCGCGGACGAACGTTAGCTCCAGACTGGCGCTGGAGGCTGTCCAGAAGCTCAATGAGTATGCCCAGCACAACAAGGTAACACTCTGTTGGGTCAAAGGGCACATAGGCACAGAACAAAATGAGAAAGCGGACTCTCTTGCTAAGGAGGGATCTACTGACTATTTTTGCGGGCCGGAGCCGAGAGTCGCTCTTAGCGATGGGAAGGTCAGGGCCTCAATGGACGAGTGGTTGTACTCTGAACATAAACGAAGGTGGAGGGAGCTCTCCACATGTCGTCGGGCGAAGATGGTTATCATTAAGACGCTTCGCAGAGAGGCCAGACGACTACTCGAATACAAAAGAGACAGTCTTAGCTGGCTTATCTCTTTGATCACTGGACACGGCAATTTCAGATATCATCTCCATAAGATGGGTCATGCGGAGGATGGTGTCTGCAGGCTGTGCCTAGAGGATGAAGAGTCGGCGGATCACATTGTGAACCATTGTCCGGCGCTGGCAGCCAGAAGGCTCAGCGTGAACGGTCATAGCGACGACATTCGACGCTGGGATTCTTGGTTTAAGAACGCACTTGCGTTGACAAGGGACCTGGTCATGAAGCGGGAGGTCGACTGGTTCGGCCGCCCGCACTGACTAAGGGACGTGGGGGCGAAAAGGGACCTACTTCTTCTGGTCTGCTTCGACTATTCCCCCAAAGGAAAGAGGACGGTTTTAGTGGGTAGTCCGCAAGTGAGGGAGTCCCACACTATCGGCGGACCTGGTTTGAGCAGGGACACTGATGTGCGTAAAAGCATTTCCTACCTCATTATAAAAAAAAAAATAAAAAATTATTAAATTAGGTTATTGTTAATTGTTATTTTATATGTCGATCTTCCGATTCCTTCATTCTCATAAAAAATCGATTAGCTACATAATATAAATATTTTCTCTGAAATATTTCCATTCTTTCATTTTTTATTTTTGCTTCCATTAACTTTTTATTTTTACTCGTATAAGATATTAAATTTGTTGATATGCCGATTAAAGAAATTTTCTGCCTATACAAATTGTTCAAGAGCACGCTATGCTCGGAACGAAGATGGTGCCAGCGCTTTACACAGCTGGGACAACGAACAAGAAGCAGAACAAAGATACGAAAGCAAAGTTTCTTTCAAAAACCATAAAATGCAAAATTTAAAACGATTCCAGACGGACGGACGGCTGCACATGGTTTGTTATGTAGAAGAAGAAAAGAAGACAAGAATCGCACCGTTCTTCTCATCACCCGCTGTACTACACAAATTGATCGATTCTTTCTTTCACACTTTACTTGGAATACGAGTGTTGGATCGATCTCTTCTTACGCATGTTCGCTTGCATTGTTAGTGCAAAATAACAGAAGCAAAGTCGATCTTCCGCTAAGAGAAAAAAATTACACACTGACTCACAAAGTCATCATGCATATGGAAATCCGAATAATGAGAGAAAGACACAAAGCAAAAATTCAGAAACTGAGATTGCGTGCTCTCTGCTTGTTGATTCATTTCGCACTCATTGCGCTTCTTCGTTTCCCTTGCCGACCGACCGCTTCCATGTAGCCGATGAGTACATTTGGCTGATTCGGACTATTGTTATTCTTTCTCTATGGTTTAATGCTTCAGAGATATCCACTCTTAAACTCAGCCCTTATGAAAATCGGACATTTCATATTTAAGCCTCAGACACAATTGGACGAACAAGAGACAAAGTACAAAATCAACTGTTAAAATTACATCTTATGGGACTAAAGAAAAAATTAGGTATCTACCTTTGTATTTGGATAAAGAAACGCATGCTCGCAAGATAGCTCTATTTCTATTTTGACATATTTTGTGCACAAGTTCTTCTTTGCTTATATTCAGTCGCAAAATAATGGTCTGCCGTGTCTGCACTTGCCTAGCTTCAAAAAATAAATTAATTAAGTAATAATAACTATTAATATTACAATGTTTAATAATAAATTAACCTTTTCAGAATGGATCATGATGAAAAATTAATTGAGTTGGTGAGCTCGCATAAAGAATTGTACGATCTTAAATCTGAGTACTACAATAATGTGGCACACAAATCCAAATTGTGGACGGAGAATTGCGCGCAAATTGGTGTAAACGGTTGGTATATAATTTGAAAAATTAAAGTCTTTAATCGATAATATAATCATAGGCAAAACATGCTAAAAACACTGGCTGGGAGTGCCAGTGTCGAAGGTAGTACCGTCGGGAAGTCCGCAACATTCGAAAAAAAGAAGTGGCGGCATCTTGACGAGATAGTCTTCCTCGAGGGAGTCCAAAGCAGCAGAAGGTAGGTTCTTGTTACAAATATATATATTTGAGTAAAATTCTCATCACTCACTTTTCTTAGAACAATTGGGTCCGTCGAAAATGACGGTGTATTGAAAGAAGAAGTGGACTCGCTCGGCGAACAGGAAGTGTTCGAGACAGTCCATCTAGCCACCCCATCTCCAAGCAATTCCAACACGAGTAGTGCGAAAAAAGTAAGTTTGGATTTGAATTATAATAAATTTTTTAAATACATAGTTTTTTAATGAAATCCAGACTACAATGAATCCATATCTGGCAGATGTCCACAAACTTCCTGCAGAAAGCATCGGATTCAATTCAAGTGGTGATAGCAGCTTATTCCGGTCAGTCAATGACGAAGAAAATTTTTCTGGGGCTCACCAATGCTGTAGATGATGCAAACATGGTACCTAATGTTCTAAACAGTTTGCACCAGGACATAAGCGACACTCTTATCTATTCACTTTGTCACGAAAAATGTAACGCATAGAAATAGAGACGATAGGTATAGAAAAGTATATATATTCTTGGTCAGCGTGACCTCCTGCGTGAATTCCTGAGTCTGACACGATCACAGGAGAACCAGTGAAGATATCATATTGAAATTTTGCAACGAAATATTCTTTGTTATGGTTGGTATTGAAAAAAAAACAAAATCGATCAACCACCACGCCTATTTTTTATTGGAATTGTTATATAGTGGCAACACTAGTGCAATGAATCAACTGTTAGCCATAGTGTCCGCTCTGAGCAAGGAAGTGGCAAAGCGATTGACTGAATGTCGCATTCGGATCGCAATCACAGTCAAACTCGAGATGCGCTATCCGGCTCAGCTACAGGAACGCAAAGCGGTGATAAAAGAATCTGAATGATTTGGCTCCAAGGCACGAATGGAGTGCTCCGTGCTAATGGAGTTCCTTAAACTAGACACGACGGCGGCTGATGGGACGACCGTCGATGCTAAATTGACATCAAAAAACCTCAACATCCAAGACAGAAAATCAAGTGTCTAGTTTTTGATAGGCACGGACCCTGATGTCTCCGTGCTGCCAAAAGAAAGCGGGTATACCCGCCCAACAACAAACAAACCTATTTGCTGCAAACGGCTCCTCCTGCGTTGCAACCTTCATTCAGTAACACCAGGTCATTGGCGTTGAAGAAATCGAATAATGCTATAATAATAATGCCTCTAACACAGCAATTTGTACTATCCCAAGTATGGTGAGTGTTAGCATCACATCCTACTAATAGCCGTTTACCTGATTTCTGCGCGTAGGCCCTCAGCGCCAGCGTGGTCCTGGTGCATCGTACGGCAGGTATAGTGAGGCCAGCAGCAGGAAAGATCCCACCTCCTCCACCATCACAACGTCGACTGATGAGGACTTGCGGAAGAGATGAAGTTGTAGCCTTTCTTACATATTATGCAGGTCCTGGGTCTACCTGAACCTGCATTGTAAAATATTTGGAACAATGGTATCCGAAAACCTTGTTTTCAATGGTTCAAGATTCCTGTAGTAGAGCAACGTCACACTTACCTGCCATAATCTTCTCGAGCAGCGCCTGTGTAGGTAGTTGACTCCGGTGTAAGTTGACCTGCGTGATCAACATACCGGAGACAATAGCAGATAATCTTCCTGTTAGTAGGTGACCTCTTTATCCAGGTCTGACCCCTCCTCTAGTGCCTCTCAGTCATTCCTTCGATCTTCTTTAGGACGGTCCTGGTTCTCTGCCTTAGTCCCTGTTGTTGACCCACTATCCTCCTGTGGTTCATTTGCACCCCTGGTGGTTGCTGAGACAGAAGCCCTTCTGGGAGGCTTATTCCCCACCTTTATGGTGACGGTGGTTGACAGTCTGTCTGTCTGACAGTTGTCAGGGAGTTGTTAGGGAGTCCTAGTCGATTCCAACTATGAGGAGATTGCCTTCCGACAATTTCTCCCGGCGAAATACTTCCCATTTCTTTACCTTCAGGCCCGAGTTCTGTTTTTCCAGTTTTTCAGGATCGTACCCGATGAAAGCTTTGTGACGTGGCCATGCAGAAAAATGGAATTTCTTTAGCTGCGAACATCAGCTGATGTCCTTCCTTGCGACTAAACGCAATTGAGCTCCATCCCAAAGCTCCGGCAGATTGCTCACCATCCTGCGCAGTCCGTCGATGCAGTCCTCGGTAGCCACCTGTACCAGGAATATTCCTCTAGTAAACCAGTAGTGATAGATTTGGAAAACCGGCACACCATCATCGGATGCTAGAATAATGCCCATAAGGCATCATTCCTCGCCTCCTCCAGTTTGCCTTGCTTTTCGTCATCGATTCTACCTCCCGGCTGGCTTATATCAATGACGGAAAAGCATAACTTATCGTCCCATTCCTTAGCGGCTTCTGCGTACGAGTTTCTGGCCCTAAGTACTTTGCCATCCGAGCTAGCCCGTTTAGCCACCACGCCTTAATCCTTAGGTAGCTTACTCTGTCCGATTTGTGAGGCCTTAGAGGTGGTTGGTGGCTCTTTCTGACAGAGCACTTCTCTGCTCCCTTGGGTGCCGATCGCTGTAACTTATCTTTTAGCATCCTGTTTGCTGTGTGCTTCTGCCGGGAACGCAGCCTATTTGCGGAGTCCGCTAACGCAGCCCCACCTCTCTCCTTTCGCCGGAGGGTTTTTGAGTTTTCGATACCCTGGAGGGGTTGGCATTAGACTCCCCTCTCGTGGCCAAATTCTTCCGCATAGCAACTATGCGCCGAACCTCGCGGTCAGTCCAACCTCTTCGTATCGGTCACTGACGAATGGACAACAACGGTCTTATCTGAGTCCATTGATTCGTCAGTTGGGTCCAGTAGGGTATCGTTCATTCTACCCTCCCCCGTCCGGTCCCTGTCCACGTCGACATTTGTCGTTTTCTCCATTCTTGTAGCAATATATGCCGAGATGGCCAAGTTTCCCACGACCACAGCACTGCGGTCATTGGATGACGACGACTTGTTCATTCATCAAAGCCGCCGGTACTGGGTATCCGTTCCCCTGCACCTTAAGTGTCTCCTTTCTTTTACCTTCCATATTCGTTTTATTTTCGGGGACCGTACCCCTATCCAGTTTTGGTACATTGTCCCACCTACCCAGCATGTCGACGACATATCGAGCGATCCACTATTCGCCATCTGTGGACGAGTCCGATGTGAGATCCTGGTAACTTTTCGCGGATGATTTAGGTAATAGTACTTAACATAACGGTCAGTGTAATAATAAATACTTGTTGTTTTATATAATAATAAATACTTGTTGTTTTATATAATAACTATGTTGCTGTTGACGTAGATGTCGATGTTGATGTACACCCCGTTATATCGATGTCTGCCTCTCAATTTGTAGTATAGGAATGCCGTTTGCTGCGTACCTCACTTTCTTGTTTTGTTGTGTTGGAGCCGCTGTTAACTTTCGCTTTTATTTCCATTGGTGCCTATTGTATTGATGATCAGATTTGAAGAATTTGCATCAATTAATGCTCGCTTGGTACCTACTCCAGGTGGGAGGTTGAAGATAAGATGCTTGCCAGCATTATCATTTGATAAGTAATGAACATTTACATCCCTCCCGCTTTAGGACTTATGTTGTGTTTATGTTTTAATGTAAACTTCTCCTTGGCTTTACTTTCATATTGATTAATAATGATGTTGCAACTCAATACAAAGAGTATTAATAGATAAAGAGATTTCACGAGACCAATGATGCTATCAACATTTAGTTTGAATGAGTCGAGTTAAGCTCAGGTCGAAAAACTGGTCGATATCGCGGTCGACCACTTTGACTGCGAACTGAAGACTCCTGAGCTCGTAGCAAAGCAAAATTGAATGATCTACTAAGGAGTGAGTGGTTCGGAAGATCTTTTTTAATGAGTATGAAGGAATCGGAAGATCGACTTTACTTCTGTTATTTTGCACTAACAATGCAAGCGAATATGCGTAAGAGGAGTTAATCGATCCAACACTCGTAGGGCAGATAATGTGCGAAAGAAAGAATCGATCAATTTGTGGAGTACAGCGGGCGATGAGGAGAACGGTGGGATTTGTCTTCTTTTGCTTCTCTTACACTAACAAAGCATGTGCAGCCGTCCGTCCGTCTGGAATCGCTTTAAATTTTGCATTTTATGGTTTTTGGAAGAATTTTTGCTTTTCGTAACTTTGTTCTGCTTATTTTTCGATGTTCAAGCTTTGTAAAGCGCTGGCACGATTTACGTTCCGAGCATAGCGTGCTGTTGAAGAATTTGTATGGGCAGCAGATTTATTTAGTCGGCATATCAACAAATTGAATACTTTATACCAGTAAGACAAAATTATAGGATTATATACTATTATGTATGTATGTGGTAATACAAAATATTATTTTAAACCAATCTACTTTAGTCCATTAGCCCCGTTTTCATTATAATACTACAATAATTATATAATTACTATAATAACTATAGTAACACAATTGAAACGAACGTAGCAATGTGTTTTGTTGTGGGCTCTAATTAATAATTGGGCTTAATTGTTGTGGGCTCTAATAATTATATATCAGATGAGGAAATATTGGAAAATTTTTGCGGCTCCTGTCAAAAATATTGCCATCTTTTAGAATTTTATAAAAATAAATATTTCGAGTTAAGAAAAAAGGTGGATGCAAATATAATTTCACACCAGCGAGAGTTAGAAGCTCTGAAATCGGTCTAATGTTAGAATGGAATTTTCAGCCGACGGGCAAATCAAGCAACGAAAGTGAAACATTTAAAGAAGGTTCGATTGAAGAAGGAGTGCCTTGGACGGATTTAAATTCCTTAAATCCTATTGAATGCTCTGCTGGTCGATATTTCGTGGGTTACGGCCTACACGCAAAATTTAGCCAGAAAATTCAATGCCAGACTTGTGAGCAGGAATTGCTCAAGTTGGAGACGTATGCCGTAGATCCTGATAAACAAGCATTTCTATTTGCAAAAAACTACAGTGAAACGCAACTTTATTTGCAAAACCCCTCCGATAAATTTTTTAATATATGCTTACAGCATTTTGCCATTTTTAAAGCTCTTTTTGAAAAAAGATGCCATGAGCCTAATTTGAAAGAAAAAATTATGCAAGAATGCCTTAAACAGACAGACATTTCTTTCCCAGGATGGTTTAATCCAAATGAGAATTGTTTTCACCACAGGAAACAAATTTTGGAATATTTAATTTCCATTCTAATTCGAAAAAACTCAAGATGGCTAAAACAGAAATTACTTAGCAAGATGATTTCCAAAAAAAAGGGCGAGAACTGGATCCATGGCAGATGTAAAAATGCGAAGAATTTTGGAGAAATGAATAGTTTCATATATATATATGTAGTTTACATAATTTTACTTAATAAGTGTTGTAAAATAAAGTTGTTTAATAAGTGTTACACATAATATAAATATTTCCATAATTTTGTCTTACTGGTATAAAGTATTCAATTTGTTGATATGCCGACTAAATAAATCTGCTGCCCATACAAATTCTTCAACAGCACGCTATGCTCGGAACGTAAATCGTGCCAGCGCTTTACAAAGCTTGGGCATCAAAAAGAAGCAGAACAAAGCTAAGAAAAGCAAAAATTCTTCCAAAAACCATAAAATGCAAAATTTAAAGCGATTCCAGACGGACGGACGGCTGCCATGCTTTGTTAGTGTAAGAGAAGCAAAAGAAGACGAATCTCACCGTTCTCCTCATCGCCCGCTGTACTCCACAAATTGATCGATTCTTTCTTTCACACTTTACGTTGCATACCAGTGTTGGATCGATCTCTTCTTACGCATATTCGCTAGCATTGTTAGTGCAAAATAACAGAAGCAAAGTCGATCTTCCGATCCCTTCATACTCATTAGAAAATTTCTTCCGTACCACTCACTCCTTAGTAGATCATTCAATTTTGCTTTGCTACGAGCTCAGGAGTCTTCAGTTCGCAGTCAAAGTGGTCGACCGCGATATCGACCAGTTTTTCGACCTGAGCTTAACTCGACTCATTCAAACTAAATGTTAATAGCATCATTGGTGTCGTGAAATCTATTTATCTATTAATACTCTTTGCTCAATAGGCCGCAGTAGATTGTACACCCGAGCCTTTCTACTTCGTCTAATCGCTGATTCATCGCAACGACGTGATTATGCTCTCACATCGCGTTACGCTCATACGCTCGCGTTAACGCGTGCGACTTCCGCTTGAAGGCGTGATTAGTCGTACTTAGCACTTATAAGTTTCGAAGAACTTGGTTGTTTACGGGTTTGTGGGGGTACCAGCACTTCTAGTGTGGCCACTAGTTGACCTAATGTTCGAAATTGAGTATTTTTTTTGGTTTGGTGGGATTTTACTTGATTAGATATAGATTGCAATTGCCTTCGATTTGCAATCAGCAGCAAAATTTTAGTATTTATATTCACATTATTTATATTATAGTGGTATTTTGTTATAATAGAGATGATTTCGTATAAATTAATTGTTTAATTAAACTATAAATTCGGCAAGCAAAGACGACATCTTCGAAAATAGCGTCAAGTTCGATATGGCCACGCGTTTTTGCTGTCACTTGGTTCGAACTTAGCAAAATATCAAAATCGATTTGATATTCCCCTTGTAAGTAACTGTGGTACCTAAATAAGTGCGACTTGCGTTGCGTTTATCACTGCGCCTTAGAATCGCCGTTGCGCTATACCGAAATAACAGCGTTTCGTCTGCATATGTTCTGACTAAAAATTTTTGCACATTCACACGCACATGAACGTTTTTTTGAGATCTGCCGCCAACCAGGGTTCGGAATTGCTCGCTCTTGCTCGCTCGCAGGAGCGACAAAAAAAAATTTCAGGGCTCCTGCTCGCTCCAAAGAGCATTTTTTTTCAGGAGCGCGAGCGAGCAGGAGCCGCAAAAAAAATTTTTCAGGGCTCCTGCTCGCTCCAAAGAGCATTTTTTTTCAGAGCGCGAGCGAGCAGGAGCCGCAAAAAAAAATTTTCAGGGCTCCTGCTCGCTCCAAAGAGCATTTTTTTTCAGGAGCGCGAGCGAGCGAGCAGGAGCTGCAAAAAAGGAGCGCTGAAGCTGAGCTGTTTCTGAGCTGATGGTAGGTAGCAATTGTTTCAATTTATATTTGAAACAAGTCAAAGGCAATAAAAAAACTTTGTCAAATATTTCTTATTTTTTAACAAGAACATTTTTTTATAAGTTCTGGTGAAGAATTAGGTCCAAATTGCCAAATTTCAAAGAATCGCTAAAAAGAGGTAATGGTTTTATTGCTGTTTATAGTCTTCGTTTTTCATGTGGATGTAGCTACCGTTTCTACGAATAGACAGGTACTTAATAATACAATATATGTACATAAGTATATATGTATGTATACTTTACGCATATAACACATACACACAGGTACTTTTATCAGTGAAGTACCATTTACAATTGGCAGGTCAACCTAATCATGATTTTTTTACCTAACGCGTTGTTTGTCAAAAAAACCCATCTAAAAAATGCAAATTTGAAACGCATGCACATGCATATTCCTTTGCCTGGAGAATTCCATCCCAGGCTCAAATTGTAAGTATATTTTTCTATTTACATATGAAATAACCCTTTGGCAAATTTTTCTGCTTGGATCAGAAAACAATGACAATTTAATATTTAAATGACACATTTTCGAAACTATGGTCATTATTGGTTCTGTCATTGATTTGAATAAACGTATTCCGCAATTACAAAATTTTTTATATTACTTACATATATAAAATGTCAAGACTAAGTCACAACAACAAATATTTCAATTATACTCCAGAAAATAACAAGTCTGTGTGTAAAAAATGTGAAAGTATAATAAGCGGGAAAAAAACTTTTAATTTAAGACGTCATTTGAGGCAAGTGCATCACATTGATATTTTCGCAGAGGAAGATAGTGCAAGTGACAGTGATTGTGAAATGCCGGCAAAAATATGCAAAACCACTGCAGATATAAAAAAAGACAAAAATGCATTCATTAAATGTTGTGTGGGTTTAGTAACGGTGAAGAATATTCCTTTGAGGATATTCGATGATACAGAGTTCTTCAAGCCACTTATTTCACCGCTGGAGTCAAAATTCAAAACATCTTTAAACTCAAAGCATATCATCAAATATATAGAAACCACTAGTTATCATATTCAAAATATAATATCGAAAAGGCTTCGAAATAAAATGGTATCTGTGAAAATTGATATTGCAACTAGAATGGAGCGAAGTGTATTAGGGGTTAATATACAATATATAAAAGACTTCAAAATATGTATTAATACTATTGGTATGTATGATTTTTCTTTTATTTTTTGTTTCAAATATAAATTGAAACAATTGCTACCTACCATCAGCTCAGAAACAGCTCAGCTTCAGCGCTCCTTTTTTGCAGCTCCTGCTCGCTCGCTCGCGCTCCTGAAAAAAAATGCTCTTTGGAGCGAGCAGGAGCCCTGAAAATTTTTTTTTGCGGCTCCTGCTCGCTCGCGCTCCTGAAAAAAAATGCTCTTTGGAGCGAGCAGGAGCCCTGAAAATTTTTTTTTGCGGCTCCTGCTCGCTCGCGCTCCTGAAAAAAAATGCTCTTTGGAGCGAGCAGGAGCCCTGAAAAATTTTTTTTGCGGCTCCTGCTCGCTCGCGCTCCTGAAAAAAAATGCTCTTTGGAGCGAGCAGGAGCCCTGAAAAATTTTTTTTTGCCGCTCCTGCTCGCTCGCGCTCCTGAAAAAAAATGCTCTTTGGAGCTTGAAAGAGCGAGCTGGAGCGGAAAAGAGCGAGCAAGAGCGAGCATTTCCGAACCCTGCCGCCAACTTCACTTCGTAGCGCATGCCAAAATTGGAAATTCGAAAGCGTCGAAAGCGTAATAAATAGCAAATAGTAAATATAGGGGAATTCCCTTTTAGTGCATACAATCAAATTTATTTGTGACAGCAACTAGAATATGTTAATATTTTCTGAACTATTTTTTTTAATAACTATGCTTGTGTAAAAATACATTATACAGTGACACATATTCGTATAAACGCACTCTTAATTTTCATTTTGCTACCTTCTCTCTCTTTTATCAATGCATTACTCAAAACAAATTCCAACTCATATTGTTTACTAAACTAATAGAAATTGGTATTGAGTGCAAAAAACTATATTCGTTGTTGTTATTATATATAAATCATTGAAGTTTAAATATTTTACTAAAAACAAGTACATATTCGTTTAAACGCACCTGAACAAGGAGGTCAAAAACATATTAGTGGTTTAAAGAAATAAGTATTTGCTTGCATTTAATTGACAATTGGTAAGTTTTCTTTAATTTAAATGTAAAATTATTTTTTTAACGATATGTTTTTAAGATTTCATCAAAATGCCAAAGGGAAAATACCTCAATGACACAAAAAAAGTCCAAATCAACATGTACCATAAAGAGGGTTATTCAAATCGGGAAATTGGGCAGAGAATTGGAAGATCAAAAGCAGTTGTGTGCTCTTTTTTAAAAAACGATGAAAATTATGGTGTAAAAAAGCCCATGAAAGGCAATCGAAAACTGAGTATTCGTCATCTAAATCAGATTAGAAAGGAAGCCACCACAAATTTTTTGAACTCAACTCAAATAAAAGAAAAATTAGATCTTCCAGTGACAACGAGGCACATTGCACACATTTTACGTAAGTCAAATATTGTTGAATGGAAAAAACCGGAGAGCAAGCCTGTGTTGAAGCCGCATCACAAAATGCGCGCCTAGACTTCGCCCAAAAACACATGCAGTGGTCAACTGAGTGGGGCAATGTTGTGTTTTCCGACGAAAAGAAATTCAACTTAGATGGCCCAGACTCTTACAGTTGTTATTGGCATGATTTGCGTAACAAAAACGTACGTATGTCAAAAAGAACCTTTGGTGGTGGCAGCGTTATGGTGTGGGCGGCATTTTCATCGAGAGGTAAAGCAAATATTTGCTTTGTGCCGCCCAAAATGAATTCAAAAATATACACGGAATTGTTGGATGATGCTCTCATTTCATTTATGGATGATAAAATGGATGAAGACAGCATTTTTCAACAGGATAACGCTGCCATTCACTTTTCTCAAGAGTCATTAAAATGGTTTGAAGAGCACAACATCCCACTTATGAAATGGCCTGCATGCAGTCCCGATTTGAATCCGGTGGAGAGCTTTTGCGGGTGCATGTCACAAAAAATCAATGGACGAAAAGCCCGAGGACACCTTTACAAAACTGTGCTAGAGCTCAAGTTGGCCATTAAGGAAGCTTGGAAAGATTTGGATCGTCAGTTGCTCCAAAATTTAGTGAAGTCGATGGCAAATCGTATTTTTGAAGCCATAAATAAAAATGATGGACCAATTAATTATTTAATGTTAAATAAATATGTTCCTATTGAAAATTAAGTTGATGCGTTTAAACGAATATGTACTCCTTTTTAGTAAAATATTTAAACTTCAATGATTTATACATAACAACAACGAGTGCATAGTGTTTTGCGCTCAATACCAATTTCTATTAGTTTAGTAAACAATATGAGTTGGAATTTGTTTTGAGTAATGCATTGATAAAAGAGAGAGAATGCAACAAAATGAAAACTAAGAGTGCGTTTATACGAATATGTGTCACTGTATATGTGATTTAATAAAATAAACCTGAATAGTTCTTCTTAAAAAATCCATGTTTTTCACAAATTTCAATAGGTTTTAGAGATAAGGGTCCAATCACTTATTTTGCATACGAATAATGTCTTTTTTTACACGGCTTTTTTAACACAGATTTTCCTGGAACCAATTTTCGTGTAAAAACAGAATTGAGTGTATATATGTCTTGTCTTTGTTACTAATTTACTGGTTTTACTACATTCAAGCGGAAGTCGCACGCGTTAACGATATGGTAATTAAGAGTTGGGAGTGTTCGCAAGGTTGCAAGATAGAATAGGTGTCATTTAGGTAGAAAATGTTTAAATAAGTCAGAAGAACTTCCTTTAAAATACGTGTGAGGTTTTTTTGAATATATAAATAAACTTTTTGATGCTTGCTATTGATATTGGCTTTAGAATTGCATAGTTGGTAGGTATACTGTCGCATCACAATTTCCAGCAGCTGCTCTCGATCCCCCGAGGATATTATTGCAAATATCTTGAAAACGAAGCAATCTAAGGTACTCATTGCATTGTCGAAGAAATTGTAATATAGTCCTTAAGATAGAATAGGCATCTATCTATTTTTTAAACCTCAGCAATGACACTTTTCTGTTGGGTTCCATGCCTTTTTAAGATTTGCCCAATTATTCTGATTCATTGCATTACTAGATATTTTATAATAATCAAGGGTGAGTTAGATCATAATTTTTCCTTCCAAAATGCACATTAGGTTTTCTTATTGCAATTATCGTTTATTTTGAATAATTTTACCTAAACATTATCATACTTACGTTCCACACAGCAACGAAAAAAATAAACGACCCTAAATCCTTGCTAACTTTCATTGCAATTTGCACGCACGTCAAATAGGGCAAGTTTTTTTATTCCAAGAGCATCCAAACAATCGCTTGAGAAAATTTAAGGGTATGCATAATTTTCTTTACTTGAACTGAAACATTTTCACACAAATATTAAAAGTAAATATTTATTAAAAACCAGGATGGCAGATACAGTATTAGATGATTTATTGGATTTTCGTGAAGTCTCCGAATGTAATTTTAAAGGCATCCACAATAGTGTTGGAAAGGTAAGAATTGTCGTCGGCTAGAAAGTAACTCGATCTCAATTGTGCTGCTTGCAAACTACAGTCCAGATAGAGTTGTCTATCTCTCTATGCTGTACTGACAACTACCGTCAACTGTAAAAACAAATTGCATTTTGCTATAGGTTGGTTATTCGGACGGCGTGTTAAATGGACGGAACAGCGCGTTCCAGGAAAGCTTTGATAGGGGATACGTCGATGGAATTAAAGCTGGTTTCGAAATAGGAAAAAAGACATTTGTCAACGATGTAATAAGAAGTGGTAAAATTAAAAATACAAAGTTATTAAAGGAAGAAATACAGTTCACTGAAAATACTGTGCAGATTGCTAACGACAGTATCCACTCCTGGATATGAAACATGACTAGGTATATTGACATGCACTTGAACTACTTGGCTAAAGCGTCTTCACTTCCTGATTACTACTAGTTGGTGAAATATTTATTGAATAGTTTTAGTCAACATGTATAGAGATAATAAAATGTAGTAATAACCATCTTTATAAATAAAGTCCTTCAGGAGTTCCCTCTTTCTTGCGATAAAGTACACTCTCTTTGGATTTTTTAAAATCTTCGTTTGTGACTTTCATTCGCCGTTCGCGCAAAGCCATGAGACCTGCCTCTGTGCAAATAGCCTTAATATCAGCGCCGGATAAATCATCCTTGGCCATAATTAGTTCACTTAGGTTCACGTCTTCAGCTAGAGTCATACGCGATGTGTGAATTGTGAAAATGCGACGTTTGGTTTTTTCGTCAGGCAAAGGAAACTCAATTTTACGATCAATACGACCAGGCCGTATAAGAGCAGGATCCAACGTTTCAATACGATTCGTGGCCATAATGACCTGCATGGTTAGAAGATAATCACACAAGTTTTTGGAAAATCGTATCCACTGACCTTAACATCACCACGCGAATCAAAACCATCTAATTGATTTAGAAGCTCCAACATAGTACGTTGAATTTCACGTTCCCCACCTGAGTTCGAATCATAACGCTTCGTCCCTACAGCATCGATTTCGTCAATAAAAACAATGGATGGTGCATGTTCCTCGGCTACACGAAACAACTCGCGTACCAATTTGGGACCATCGCCCAGGTACTTCTGAATCAACTCTGAACCGACAACCCGAAGGAATGTAGCTGACGTTTGATTTGCAACTGCTTTGGCTAACAACGTTTTTCCAGTTCCAGGTTGTCCATAGAGTATAACACCTTTAGGTGGTTTAATACCCATTTCTTCGTAGTACTCTGGGTGCGTTAATGGCAACTCTACTGATTCCTTTATTTCTTGAATTTGTGTATCTAAGCCACCAATATCAGCGTATGTCTCCTGTGGGGCCTTTTCTAGTTTCATTACCGTGACCATAGGATCCGTATCATCTCCGAGTACACCTACGACAGCATGCACCTTGTGATTCAGGAGCACTGAGCAGCCAGGTTCAAGTTGATCCTTATCAACAAAGGATAAAATGCTCACATAGTGCTCCGAGCCTACAGAAGTTGATACAATTGCATGGTTATCATCGATGATCTCCTCCAGATTCCCTACAGACATTGGGGTTCCACGCAAGTCATCCACTTTAGAACGCTCCTCTTCATTTTTTTCATCCTGAGGCTTAAGGCGCTCCTGATTCCGTATAAACTCATCTTCCATCATAAGATAATCTTTTATGCGCTCCAACTTTAACAATTTTAGCCGACAACGTGTATGAGGTGTAACTTGTGGAAGTTTCATGGCAGCATCAGGTCCCTTGGCCCGACGCTTCTTTTTTCCCACACGTGTAGGAATTGGTGGTTCGTACTTTTTTTTCTTGTCTCTGTCATCTTTCTTGTCCCCGGTTCCACTCTGACCAGACTGATTTTGACCCTGAATAATAAAACATTTGAAATTAAAACAGACAATTGTTTTCTTAATTGCATATTTTTGCAGGTACCATTCTAATAAACTATGGTTTAAGCAGATTCTAAATTCAGTAATTATAGCAAATCTTACTCCGACCGACAACAAATTTTTAACAAGTCATTTAAAGTGAACTTGGCTGCATTTAAAACTCCAAATCAACGTTTTCGTTGATTTAGTTACCTGCGTGCAAATTGCAGCGATTTAAGGTGGTTTATATATTAACATTGCTGCTTGGAAACTAAGTATGATGCTTTGTAGAAAAATTTATTCAAAATAAACGATAAATGCAATAAGAAAACCTAATATGCACGTTTGCATGCAAATTTATGGTATAAATTGGGATCTGCGCGATAATGGACATCGTTGTAGTTGTTGCAAGTTGTGGAGCACACCCCAAAACTTTTAACTTGTTTGCCTATATCTCTATAGCCGTAGAAGATACCCGGTTGCCATCTTCAAGATGGAATAGGTTTCATTGAGGTAGCAAATCTTTAAATAGGGCAGAACCGGTTTCGAAATTACTTTAAATTACATATGAGGATTTTCATGAATATACAAATAAGTCTGACTGCTGCAAACTACCACACAAAAATTTTACTATGCTGTTTATGTTGAAATAATAAAATTCTTTTTTAAATCTGGATTCTTTAGTGCTAATGGGACCATCGCATGTAGCCGTAATGTCCGCATGAATTTGCTTAATTATGGTGTGTGATTTGAAATCTCTTCACATCTATAATTGTAACATACAGTACCGCACATAAGTATTCGAACGATTCATATAAGTGCAATTTAGATCGATTTAAAAAAAAAGTAAAGCAGTTTAATCGAGTTTTGGCACAAACTTGTGTGCCTTACGATATATTTATTTAAAAAAATAACAATAAAAACAAATAATACAAAAAATTAGGTCACTATACATTTTCATCTATATATCCGCCTTTTGCCTTAATAACAGCCTTACATAATCTCGGCATTCTCTGGAGTAATTTCTCCAAAGTTTTATGCTATGTTTAAAATGACCTCAAATGTGCATTCGTAATCACGTATTTGAAAAGTGTTTACACCGCCTTGTTCGCATTTGGTTTGACATTGATCAGACCAAATTTATGTTTTTTTGCCTGATTTTTTTTATAATTGTGTTTCGACAGCTGATTGACATTATTTCCCTTCCGTTTCCACTGTTTTGTTTTGGGATTTTATTTTTTCCCTACCACAGAGTGGTTCAAAAAATTATTTTGCTTCGCATTTCTTTCAAATGCGATCAAATTTATTAAATTTGATTTGTCAAATCGTATGAAAATTTTTAAAATTTCGCTTCGCATTTGGGAAATAGAGCTCAAATGCGCATTTGGGGTCGGTGTAAACGTAGCATTAGGCCTGATCTCGCCCCAAGTTTGAAATAATTTTTGCCAGAGATCTTCCATAATTGTAGAACTTACAGCTTTGGCCTTTCTGTCCAGCTCGTCCCACAAAAGGTCGATGGGAAATAAATCCGGTGATTGTGGCCACACCATGCATTTCAAGATATTCTTGCCTTTCAGATTTTGTAACCAGTAAGAGTGCTATATTCGGCCTGGCCGAGTCTTAAATGCCCTACACCTAAAAGTTTTGAAAATATTTAATTGAACCAAATAGTTTTAATTATTAAAATATTTAATTTATTTAGTCCTAGTTAATCTACTGTATAAATAGTAGGCGTGGTCGTTACCTGTTTCCAAAACAAAATAACTAGCTTAGTAGTTTTGTTATTGTGTTCGAATTTAAACTTTATTTCCGTGGTAATGAATTTGTTTTCATGAGCTATACGGTATAATTAGTGTAAAAGTGGGCGGATCCCGCCCAGTTTTGCTGTTATAATATTTTATTGGAAAAAAAGTTCTTATGTAAAGTTTTATTCAGAAAGTTTATATATTTAACAATATAAGCATTTAACACTTTTTTTAGCAATATAACTTTTGATTAAATTTAAATAAATTTCTGCGGTTTTCTTTGCATATTCACCAAATTTTTTGGCATCAATCATTCTGCTGCATGCTATAACTTCTATTCTAATTTTGAATCGCTTAATCGCCACTCCTGTAATGAAAGCTGCCGTCTCAGGATCTGAGAAAAATCTTCTAGCGGTGTTTCCATCATTCGTATTTCCCTCTCCTTGTTTTGGCTGGTCAATTATTAGCCCTATTTCACGATATTGTTTCTGTATTTGGCTTTTTTTCAGCTTCCGTTTCTCCATATTCACTGCATTTTGTCTAACCGTTCCTGTTGCTCCGAATTCTAAATCATAGCCCAATTTGAGTATATGTTCTAGTGTGAAGAAGGCGAATTCTAGTGTGAAGAGGCGACAATCCGAATTCGTATGCCTCCTCAAAATAATTGGCATCTGCTGGTGCTTGGCTTAGTGTACTCGCGGTTTAATGGCATATAATACAGCTAGAGGATGCCTTAGTATCAGTTAAGGTACTTGTTCGACTTTTCCATCAATCATGGTGAGCTGAACATTGAAATCTATTTGAATAATATGGCCATGATACTCAAATAGCCGCGGCTGAAGTTCATCAATTTGCCTCCTAATTTTATTAACTTCATCGGTTATCACATCTTTTATCACATCACTTACAAAGGCCAAGACTTTTCACATATTTCTCTTCCAATGAAAGCAATAATCTGTTCAAATTTACACTACATATGCAGTAAGAGCTAATTACCTGATAATTAAAAAAAACCTAATTACTGCAAACTATCCCAGTACCTTTCCATACTTTGAAATATATGTACATATAATTTGAAAGAAAAGTATAACACTAACAAAAAAAAAATAACGGAAAACATGTTAAAAACGTTTGCAGTGTGTGACTTTGACTCATATAATGGGCTCTAGCGCCCGGTGGGGCAAACCGATGCAAAAAAATTGGTATGGGCTTTTAGAGGAAACTTTCAGCTTTACAATGGTGTAAAATTTGTTTTGGAGCATTTTGGAGCGCAAAAGTCCTGCTCCAAAATACGACGAAATTTAACCAAATTTGGAGCATTTCTGGAATTCGTGTTACGTAATAACTATACCACAGTTTTACTCAATTGTAACAACATTTGACAATGAATATATCCAAGAATTTAATAAAAAAAACCGGAACTTAATATCTGAAATATTGACAGAGATATGGATATCTAAATCTGTGAAAAGTTGAAAAAATGTGTTTATTTTAGTTGAAAATAAAAAGTGCTGTCTTTTATTGCATAGTTACTAATGAAATAATAAAAATAAAGCTGTAATTTTTTGGCTCCCTAGGTTCTCAGGTTTCTACTTTCATATGATCTAACCCATTTTGAAATCGGTGACATTGAAAAAAATGACTTTTGGCCGCTAAGTTGAAAAACCGGCCACAGTGCGACGTTGAAGAAAATATTCAACGGTTGTCAAAAATTCACCTAGCCCTCAGGGCTACATAAAATTTTGGTGTTTGAATTCACCTCAATCACATCAAAATTTCGGTTTCTTATGTCAAAATTTTCTATATCGAGGAAGAAGTAACTAATTGGCAAACACCCATAATAATAGACGACATCCAAGTTCTTGTCGTCTTATTTGACTACTCATGCCGTTGGTTGTCGTCTCTGTGAATAGGTTTTTGCTCACCTCCAACCTACGTAAGACACGACACCATACTTAGATAAGACTATAGCTTATATCAATGCGAAATTAGACGTATAGTGTACATGTTTTCTGATTTTACGATTTTTGAGTGCAGTGGAAGAATTTGCAGGCTTTTAGCAAAGACAATATAATACTAAGATGTCTCACTCCATACAAAACAACCGAGCAGCTAAAATTCAATTTAGCGAACGAGCGGTATTCTTGCACATTCGTACAAACTCTAAAAATTTATTTTACAAAAACAAACATTCGCTTCTCCCTCGCATCGTTTGTGGTCACTGTGTTTTGAGCGCGAATTATATTTTTATGTACCCATGCAAAAGGCGAGAGAGAATGTGCGTCGCATCTCAACAAAATTGAAAGCTCTTTCTCAAAAGCACAAAAGCTATTAGATCAGAACAAAATTTTTTTGAAATTTTTCAACGTACTGAGTGAGACATCTTTGTATTATATTGTCTTTGCTTTTAGTCATTGGATTACTGCCTCACTTCTCAGCATCACTGCTTTCAATACCCTGTTTTCCATTACGCATCATGACTTTTGCTCTCTGACACTTCGATCGGATCGATCCTAATTTCTCACTCACTGAAATTAGTGCATATTGCGTTACGTTGATCACTGCGTCTGAAAAACGACGCTGCGCTAAACCGAAATAACAGCGTTGCGTCAACATATGTTCTTAACACGCACATGAACATTTTTTTGACATCTACCGCCAACTTCACTTCGTAGTGCATACCAAAATTGGAAATTCGAAGTGGTCTCCGTTAGTGCGTTGCTTATTTCACCCACTTCCATAAGACTGTGTATTCCAATTTAATTTTGACAGAAACGCCACGCACGACGCACTTATTTAGGCCCATATTACATTGCAAACAGTTGTTCGATCAAACAGTCACATTGTTTTTGTTTTCTGTATAAAGCTGTCAACTCTCAGTTCATCCGTGAGAGAATGAAAACGGATGAACTGTTGGCACAGCAAATACTCTGTTTGCAGGCGATGCGTGCAAACTACAAACAGAACAGAGTTGTTGTGTGGTGTAATAAAAAAGTATGCATGTTTTGGAGTGAAAAAGCTGAACTTATACCGGAAAAAGGAGGACTGCGTGAAAATAATTGCACAAAGCAACTCTAATTATGTATATATACTACGGAAAGTGTTTGACTGTTTGTGTTTGCAATGTAACATAGCAAGCAAACAGATTTGACGGGAGAGTAAAATAGTTCATTTTTTTGGACTGTTTGATCGAACAACTGTTTGCAATGTAATATGGGCCTTAGGTACCACAGTCACGCTCTAAATTTTAGTTCATCCAGAGAGGATGAACTTCTGCGAAGCAAAAAAAATGATTGCTCTCGATGAGGACAAACTTCTCTGAACAGTATGAAACGTCAAAATGTTGTATTTGTAAAGAAAATGCTATTATGTTGTTCTATGTGTAATCACAATACCAATAAAAATTTTGCAGGAATGTAATATCCGCATATGGAAACTTGTATAGTTCATTAAAAAATCCAATTAATATTAATATATTTATTACATTATATGCGTGATGTAAATACATACACCACCCAATTAATATTACTCTACGTATGAAAGATTATGCATTGAATTTGATAACGGTGAACTGCACCTCATTAAAGAAAGCAGCTAAAAAATATTCTTTGTGAAAAAGTTTTGGCAACACTGGTCATTTGTATGGCGATGGTTCGTTAAAAAAACGCAGCTGAAATGAAAATTAACAAATATAATAGAACAATTATTTTAGAGGGACTAGAGTGACGGAGTTCTACATTGTTCTGTTTGAGGAGGATTTAATAGGATCATCAATTTATATACCATAATGGGTCTATGCAAGTGCCCTAAACGTCAAGTAACAAATCAGTTTTGTTTTGAACACCGAGTAAATGTTTGTGAACATTGCATGGTACAGAGTCATCCTAAGGTAAAATCGCTTCAAGTGCTTCCGCCTATCATCAACATGAACATTTTTTGTTTACTACTTCCAGTGCATAGTTCAATCGTATTTACAGTGGCTACGTGACAGCGACTACGTGTCCAATTGTACACTTTGCTGCACTACTTTGGATAATAGTGACTGCGTTCGTCTGGTTTGCTACCGTAATTGATTCCACTTAATTTATGTTTGCCATATGTCCTTATTTAAAATGTTTGTCATATGTCACGAACGCTGACACAGCTCCGATTTTGATTTTGTTGCTTTATACGGCAATTTCCTTAATGTGTCCGTTTGGAAGAAAAAAATTGTTGTTTCGAGGCCAACTTGCCACATTTTTCTAAAAATCAATATAACTCATTAACTGCCTTATGGAAAAAAATGTATATTACATGAATGAAAGGTATTAAAAAGATAGCTGCTCCGCTAGCTTACTTAGTTTATGAGATAAGTGACTTTTATTAGTACCATTTATTTGACCTTCAAATGGTCATAAACCCAAGATGGCTAAACAGCCCCCGAAAAAACATTGCCACTTCCGGCTATAACGGTCTCAAATAACGGTAAAAAAATCTGAGCTTGGCAGCTGTTCTGCATTTGTTCCCCGATTTGTTCCCAAACTTCCTAGCAGCTCTTTTTGTTTTAATGTTTTAGCCCCTTGAAATGTGAAAATTTCGTGTCTGTATCTGCTTAACTATATGGGATATCTACATTTTATTGATATTAGAAATGTATTCAAATTGTCTTTGATTTATTTAAAATAATATTTTACTCGGAAACCAAACGAGAGCTGCAAGAAATTTTGTTGATGTAATGGCCGTATAAAACAACAAAATTGGGCATTTTGTACTGATGTAAATTTAAGACCGACTTTTTATTATTGTTTTTGTTTTTCACGTAGACTAACAACATCAGTTTTGTCCGGTCTCATCTGCTTTCGGTGTTGTAGCCCTTTAAAGTTGGAAAATTTTGAAGTTATATCTCCGAAACTATAAGAGTCATTTACAAGTTTTGGTCATGGTTGAAAAGGTATTCAAATTATCTTTCAAATTATACTTAAAAAAATTCAATCATTTTTATTTTTTAGTAATAGCATGTAGCATGTTTATTTTTTATAAAGTTTATGAAAAAACCCGCCGATCCTGATGATATATTATATATATATCTGAAGAAAGTTAAACGACTTCTGGTTTAATATTGATAAGTATATAGGTTAATAATAAATTTGAAAAGTAATATGTATGTTTTCGATAACGTATTGCCTTTAATTATGTAGTTTAGGAGATATAAGTTCAAAATTTTCTAACTTCAAAGGGCTATACCTGCGAAACCAGATGAGAGCGGCCAAAACTGATGTTGGTATTCGCATTTTTTTAATTACATTAATACCATATTATGAATAATGTTCTTATAAATTCAAGAAAAAATGCAACAAATCCAGGTTTTGTAGTTTCTGAGGAAATGCGAAGTATACATTTTACCCAAAAAAATTTTGTGGAAAACAAAAACAAAAAGTGGGAGCTGTGTCAGCGTCTCCGACATGCACCAAAAGTTTTTGTTTTTTTTTTCTTTTTAAGATGTGTTTCATTGGAATTGTTTAAACATGCGTCAAGCTTCATTGTCAATTAACACCACACCAAGAGGTCATATTTGTCCTAGCTGCGATACTGAAATTTTCCCCACATCAAACCTAGTTTCTCCTGTAGCCGATGCCTTAAAGACATATCTATCAAAGGTCAATTGGGGTCGCAATGGTTTGGGTTTGGCATTGGTACTAAACACATTTTATAGAATACTTATGATATTTAAATTGGTATCCTTCTCAGGTCGTCGAAGACTCTGTAGTTTGTAGCTCGGTGTCTCCTGGATTCGCAAATCTTAAATTAAAATCTAATACAAATGTTGCCTATCCTCAAAAAAAACCTGACATTAAGCATTCCGTTTTACTAATGGATGCTTTCAATCCACCGTCAACTGGTGATGCATATGGTGAGTATTGCTTGAATAAAAACCTTATAATGTATAAACGGAATTTTGTCTTTCACGTGTTTTGCTTTGTGGTTTTCGTAGTTTGTTTGAACGTTGTTTGTTTGTAATGTGAAATATAGAAAACACTACAAAACGCACAAAACAAAACGAACGGAAAAGGAAAAATGCGTTTATGCGTAAATGTACGATCAAAAAGCATGAACGTAAACATTATGAAAATACGTTAATTCTGCACCTAATTTTGTGAATTTGTTATTTGATTTTAGATAAATATACAAGGTTCATAAAAACGGTTATTAAAAACGACAAAAAGAATTGGAAAAAAATCTCAGAAAGTAATGGAAATACTTCCATCCTTTCGGCTTACTGTTTTTGGCATAAATGCAGAATAGCTCCTAGGCTCAGATTTTGTTCATCCTTTTATTACCGTTGGCTAGGACCATCTGGAACGGAAGTGGTTGGTTTTATCGGGGGCTGGTCAGCCATTTTTATACCCTACACCTTAAGGTAAGGGTATATTCACTTTGTAACGAAATGTGTAACGCATAGAACTAGAGACGATAGGTATAGAAAAGTATATATATTCTTGATCAGCGTGACCTCCTGAGTCGATTTAGCCATGTCCGTCCGTCTGTCTGTCTGTCTGTCTGTTGAAATCACGATCACAGGAGAACCAATGAAGATATCGTGATGAAACTTTGCAGATATATTGTTTTATGTGCTGGGCAGGTTGGTATTGAAAATGGTCAAAATCGGTCCACGGCCACGCCTATTTTTTATTAAAAATGTGATATGAGCGTTCGTTTTTGAGCTATTACAACAAAATTTCATTCCTGGGTATAGAGTAGCATTATCCGTGAATGTGCCAAATATGGGCGGCAAAAGAGGGTTATATTGTTAAATATATAAACTTCCTGAATAAAACTTTAGATAACAACTTGTTTTACAAAAAAACATTATTACATCAAAACTGGGTGCGGTCCGCCCACTTTTACACTACATATACAGTATAGCAGTATGAAAAAAAGTTTATTACCACGGAAATAAAGTTTAAATGAACACAATTATAAAAACAACTAAGCTAGTTATTTTGGTTTGAAAAAGGTAATGACCACAAAAATGCCTAGAATGCAATAAGTCAATACTTGATTTCCACAACTGCCGCCCCCGACATTGTGCCATCCAGAGTGGACCGCCACCCCCGCCCCATCCTAGCTTCGGCACTTTTTTTTAAACTTTTAGGTGTAGGGTATCTAAGATTCGGCCAGGCCGAATATAGCTTTCTTACTGGTTTGATTTATGACCGTTTGAAGGTCAAATAAATATTTTAATAAAATGTCGCTCATAAACTAAGGGAGCTAGCGGAACAAACGAAGTACTGTTGGGAAGGTATTTTTAATACCTGTATGTAATATACATTTTTGCCCATAACATGGCGGTGAAGCAGTTATATTAATTTTTTTTTTCTTTTGAGTTTTTGTTTTTTTTTAAGATATGAAACAAATTACGGTTAAAGCTTGTTCTTTTACCTTTAAAATGGTATATAACATGTTATACTTACTATTGTATTACATTACTTTAGCTTTACTTGTCTGTAATGCAGATATCACACTACGAACATTGTTCGAAATAACTGTAAAATTGTTTTTGCTTTCTGTACAAAGCTGTAATCCTTACGCTCTCAGGTTTCAGAGTTGAGTTCATCCAGAGAGGATGAACTTTTGCGAAGCAAAACAAAATGTTTTTGGTCGACGACAACAAACTTCGATTAAAACGATGTTCTAGTGTGTTGAAACAAAATAGTACTCGCTTTTGGGATTGAAATAACTGCACTTTTATTGATAAAAGGTACTTCATAATAAAAAAAAAATATACAAAGCAACTCCGTAACTTTGCATTGTAATTGTAAATATTCATGTTTGTTTGCTCCATGTGTAATTACAATTCTGAACAAAATTTTGAGAGAGCAGAAATGGTTCATCGACAACAAACAATGTTCATAGTGTAATATCCGCATAAGCAAACAAGTGCAAACACGGACAAAAACATTTACAATTAAAAAATTTTTATGAAAAATCGCGCCATTTTTTTAAAAATTTTTTGCATGTGCCGCTCTACTTTCAAAACACAAAATTTCGCGGTTTTTCGTCAAAATTTTTTAATTTAAAAAAAAATATAAAAAAAATATATATATTAGACAAATGAAAGGTATTAAAAATAGCTTCCCAACAGTACTTCGTTTGTTCCACTAGCTCACTTAGTTTATAAGATAAGTGCCTTTTATTAGTAGCATTTATTTGACCTTCAAACAGTCATAAATCCAAAATGGCTGACCAGCTCCCAAAAAAACATGGCAACTTCTAGTTGTAACGGTCTCAAATAACGGTAAAAAAATCTGAGCTTGGAAGCTGTTTTGCATTTGTTCCTAATTTTCTTATAAAGTCAAGAAAAAATTCTTCAAATCGGAAGGATTCAGGTTTTGTAGTTTCTGAGATAATGCTTTTTACCCAAAAAACTTTGCTTGGGTATTTGTGAAACGGAGTGGAAAATAACATTGAGTTAACACTTGTATTTATACTTCACGCCTAAATGGGGAAAATTGACACCATCTTGTATCTTGTCTTTGGTTTAAATAATATCTTAAAAATCATTGTGCAACTTAAAAATATTCTAATTGTGGCGCATACGAAATAATATTTTATTCTTTAGCAAGTAGTAGACGTCCCTTGCTTCCTCGGCAATCTAACATTGTGTCTTCCGATTGTGATGAAAGTAAATATAAGAGACGCACACCTGCAGAAATGTTCTCACGTTGGTCACGCCGGTTTTACGCGCCTTCAACACGGCCACTGCGACGACGACATTTGGTTGTGATTTTGGTCGTTATTTTATCATTCTTGGTTATCGTTTACATTATGACCACCTTGGAACAAGGTTCATCCACTGGCATTACTGCTAATGAGTGGATTAATCCAAACCCTGTACCAAATATGCATTATGAATAAAAATATTTTTTAATGTGCTGTGTTATTGGTAACCTCAGAATACAATGATCGCATTCCATTCATAAACCTGTTTTTTTTCATTTGTTTATAGAAGTTTACTACCTTTTACTTGCCGACCGAATTCACATTTCACAATTGGATATTAGAAAAACCCAAATACCAGAAGGATTGGAGTTTCTCACGGGAAAATTTGATATATCATCTACATTATTCAAATTTACCGTTCGAAATTCGCTCTAATGTTGTAGTTTGTGGCGTTGATTACAACAACAACAATAACTTCGGCTGTCGTATAGTTATGGAGTTATAGCCCGCCAACATTTGAAAGTCAATCACTATATCTCATAAACCATTAAAGATATCCGTATAGGATTGGCACCGTCATAAAGGAATTTGAAATACCTTTTATTTATGGCAAATAAAATGGTTTTTTTTAATAACCTTTACGTTTGGAGAAAAGCGACTTTTTATAACTATACTACTATATATGTACTTTTTTCTTGAATTTATTAATTTTTTCCTAAAAAGAAATGTATAATTAGCGTATAGAATTTTAATCATTTTAAAAAAGTAGGGGAAATTAACTTTATAAGCATATTTAATCAGGATCGGTGCAAGATTTTATAGGAAAAAGCTAACAGTCAAGATAGAAAAGGGGAAAAAGGAAGAAAATGTAAAAATTGTTATACGCTTTCGAGGGATTTTTCAGTTTGAAATTAAATATTAAAAACGCATTCATAAAAAAAAAAAACAAAGTTGTAGTGGTAGCGTTACGTTAGCGCGGTTTTACAAAAAACATTTCTAAAAATACATTCAGTGAATGTCACAAGTGCAAAATATTTTTTTCGGCTGCTTCCATGTACATACCCGTCGTTTTTCACACCTACACTAACTATCGTTCCTATCAAGAGGGGTTCAGGCGTGATTAGTCGTATTTAAGCTGGTATGATACTTCATTTGTTCTGTACTGCTTGTTTGACACCAAGTGCGTTAAGAAGAGTGGAACTGCGCTGCCAATGTAAGTATTCAAGAGTGTGAGGCATACGCTATAGAATTCTAAATTGGATCAAGTCCAAGAAAAATATGTCTAGCACATATATATGGGTCTTCTTGCTAGTTCTTGACGTTTCTCTCTAAATTCATATAAAAGCTGTGAACACTAAAATCACAGACAAGTTTTTTAAATTTCATTATAAATATAAATTCACAAATCAACACCAATATGATGAAGGATGAAGAATTAGTTTCGGGTTTGGTACATTTGTACACAAATTTAATATGCCCCGCATCATTAGTGACTGGATTGGTAACATGTTAGAAAGCAGAATTATCAATGCAGCCATGGGTGCAAGCAACTGCCGCAAAAACGTCACACGCGGGACCCCTCAGGGGGGAGTTCTCTCCCCTCTTGTGGCTCATAGTGGTAGACGAATTGCTCAGAGAATTTCAAGGTACGGGGGTCAGGGCAACAGCATATGCCGACGATGTGGCCATACTGATACCGAACTTGTCCTTTTCACCAGAAAGTATAAGATACCAGACTTCAGAATACCAAGCCTGAACGGCCATACTCTTCCCCTGTCTGCCAAGTAACAGTAGACAATGGACAGTAAACTCTTCTGGAAGAAGAACATAGCCGAAAGGAGGAAAAAAGGCTTGAACGCCCTATACACAAGCAAGAAGGCCATCGGAGGGGGCTGGGGCCTGCCACCGTACAATGCCCATTGGCTGTACACGGCCGTGGTCCGCCCAATCTTAACCTATGGGTGCCTGGTGTGGTGGACGGCAATCCAGCGTAAAAGCAACCTCGAACCTCTGAACAGAGTACAAAGATGCGCCACCATGAGCATCACCGGATCAAAGAGCACACCGCAGGCTGGTCTGGAGATGATGATGCATCTCCTTCCCCTGGACCTCTTCACTATGAGCTCAGCAGGGAAAAGCTTCCTCAGACTACGGGGTCTCAATCTCTGCAAGGAAGCTCATTTTGGACACGCCAATGTACTACTTGCGTTTCAACAACGAAACACAAATACTCGGACGAAGTAGTCCGCGGAAACGGACTATATTCTTCCGAGGACTGACTTTGAGGGAATACCTAGGATCCTCCTTCCCAGCAGGGAGGAGTGGTCGACTGCTGAGCAAATACAGTCCGAAGGTATCTCAATTTACACGGATGGCTCAAAGACCCGCGAAGGGACAGGAGCCGGATTCTACTCCAACACGCTGCAAGCACAGCGATCATACAGATTGCCAGATGAGTGCAGCGTGTACCAGGCAGAGATCTTCGCGATCGAGCGGGCAGCAAACTATGTCCTAGAGGAAAGGGTATCTGGAACAGATATAAATTTCTTCAAAGACAGTCAGGCTGCCATAAAAGCATTAGGCTCGACGCATGTGAAGTCAGAGATTGTCCTGAAATGCAGAGCCAAACTGCGGGACCTAATGAGACCCCACATCGTCAGGACCTGCTGGGTCCCAGGCCACTCGAACATCGAAGGCAATGAACGAGCAGATCTCCTGGCTAGAACGGGTTCCTCACTGGAGGCTGAAGAGGCGGACTCCGCTGTCAAGACACCTATCTCTAACCAGATGCATTCAATCGACACCATAGTGACAAACATAACCAACCACACCTGGAAGACCAGGTCGGACTGTGTTATCACCCGTTCACTATGGCCAGAGCTCAACCGAAGAAACTCTAAGACGATACTCTCAATGCCAGAGACCAACTTAGAGTAATAGCAGGAGTGATCACAGGGCATTGCCTCATAGGGGCTATGGTGACCAGGTGGAAACCAGGCACCTGAGTGGATCACTGTAGATGCTGTGACGACGCGGATGAGAAGGAGACTATTCACCACCTGCTCTGCCAATGCCCAGCCCTCGCACACCGCCGCCTCTGCAGTGTGGGGGTGGAGTACCTCGAGGGGCTGACAGAGTTGGCAGAGCGTCCGGGAACCAGTCTTATAAAGCTTATCAAGAGCACCAGATCAGCTTATAGCCGGCCATTGCCCCACCCACTCGACCTGAGTAGCTGTTCGGAACAACGAGGTTCCCACAGAACTAAATGAGGGCACTAACAATGGGCCCCTAGAAGGCCTCGGTGGAAGTGGACGCTTCGCGGCCACACACCCTTCCAACCTAACCTAGCCTAATATATGCTGCCGCAGAATTGGAGAATGAAAGCAGATCCAAGAAAAAAATATTCATCAAAGTGGCTCACAAACTATTCCTGGTGATCCTTTTCTTACAAAGTATTGCTATACTGTCCACACTATTCTTAAATTTAGTACAGAATAATTGAAGGAAAAAATTAAGTATCATACCAGCTTTAGCACTTAGAACTTGGAACTTTCGTTAAACTTGGTTGTTTACGGTTTGTAGGGGCTACCAGCATTTCTAGTGTTCCACTAGTTGACCTAATGTTAGAAATTGTGCGATTTTATTTGATTAGATATAGATCAGCCACTTAATTGCAATTGCCTTCGATTCGCAATTCCAAGTAAAAGTTTTTAAAGTTAAAATAAATTTTTTTAAAGTTAAATAAAATAAATAGAAGATAAGTAATAACTGAGAAACTGAAAAATGGAATATGAAGGCGATTTGGACATTTTAAGAATTCTATAACTTCCAATGGAATGGATGGCGACCAAGCCGGAAAGGCGCTGACGACTTCGCCCAATAAATAATGACCACATTTCCAATGGATACTATAGAAAAGTATTCATGACAATGAAAATTATGGATGAAGACCAATTTTTTATACACACATGGATGACGCCAGTGTATGATTTATTGCTTAGTTTGTTCGGCACGTTTTTGGAGAAGCATCAACGTATAATTGGTCCAGAAGAACGGCTTTTTATCACTCTCCTGTAAATGGAAGTCTGTGGCAACCAATCATCTCCGTAGTGATGAAATTTACTTATTCTTTGATTATTTTTATCAAATTGTTTTTTAAGATATTTAGCCCACGGCGATAGCTTCCAAACAATTGCGTGGAGGCCTCCGGAGCCTATAGAAAGCTTGAAACTTATTGTATAGTATTGGCTTATTCTGCACGAACTAAATTAGTCTTTCGTCATCCATTGCGATCTCAATACTAACTATGTGTATGTATATTCATAATACCATATAGATAAAAAAATTAAATTGTAGAAATAAAGTAAATTAGTTGTTTAAAGAATATTATACTGAAATCCTATTAAACTATTATATAAATTCGGAAAGCAAAGACAACTTCTTCGAAAATATCGTTAAGGTCGATCTGGCCACGCGTTTTTGCCGTTCGAACTTAGCAAAATATAAAAATCTATTTCATATTCCCCTTGTAACTAACTGTGGTACCAAAGAATATGTAATAATATAGAAAACGCATGACTCAAAATTTCGAATTTTTCAAAACAGATGCGGTCGGTCGCAGGCAGCGGGTGTAAGCAAAGGAGTGAAAATAGCTTCACTACTCGCGAAGTTACTCTCTTTGCCATGCTTCGGTTTCTCAGCGCTGATAACAAAGCAAAATTGAATGATCTCCTAATGAGTGATGGGTTCGGAAGATCTTTTTAATGAGTATGAAGGGAGCGGAAGATCAACTTTGCTTCTGTTATTTTGCACTAACAATGCAAGCGCATATGCGTAAGAAGAGATCGATATAGCCACTCGTATGCCAAGTAAAGTGTGAAAGAAGGAAACGATCAATTTGTGGAGTACAGCGGGCGATAAGAACGGTGCGATTCGTCTGGATTTGTTTTAAATTTTGCATTTTATGGTTTTTGAAAGAAATCTTGCTTTTCGTAGCTTTGTTCTGCTTCTTCTTCGATGTCCAATCTTTGTAAGGCGCTGGCACGATCTACGTTCTGAGCATAGCGTGTTGTTGAAGAATTTGTATGGGCAGAAGATCTACTTTATCGGCATATCAATTCATTGAACACGTTATACGAAGGAATCGGAAGAGCGACTTTGTGTTTGTTATTTTGTACTAACAACTGAAGTGCTTCTGTCTCACCGTGTATGAATTTACCTTGTTATTGTAGTTTCCAAAACCAAACCAAACCATATTGGTACAACAATTATATTATAATTTTATACATATAAAAAAATAAATATATATAAATTTTATACATATCCGTTGGGCGGCGGATATGGCCCAACACGGGTATATGGTTGGTCCTGAGGTATATGGTTGGTTAATTCATTGTATTATAAGTTAAAGCGATGCACAATTTTAAAAATAGCTGCGTAAATAAACAAACACAAAACAACAGGTGTTTATTTCTACTTTTCGGTTTGACAGCCCGGACCGGATTATGTATGGAAACACTTGACAGCTGATCGATTTTCGAACACCTTAACCGGATTAAATATTTTTATGGAAACAGGTTATTATGGAAGTGGCTGAAATAAGAAACGCACTGACGGAGACCACTTCGAATATCCAATTTTGGCATGCGCTACGAATATTTTTTTAACACGCACCTATTTAGGTACCACAGTTAGGATCGGTTAGTTTCCGTAAAGTTGCTACCTAAATAAGTGCGTTGTGCGTTACGTTGCTGTCAAAATGAAATTGGAACACGCAATGGAAGTGGCTGAAATAAGCAACGAACTCACGAGAGCATTCGGATTTCCAATTTTAGTATGCGCTACGAAGTAAAGTTGGCAGCATTAATGTTCATGTGCGTGTGAATGTTAAGTCTTTTTGTCAGAACATACGTTGACGAAACGCTGTTATTTTGGTTTGGAGCAGCGAACTTCTTAAGACGCAGTGATCAACGCAACACAAGGCGCACTGATATAGGTACCACAGTTAGTCGACCATAGATAGAAAACTTTTGAAATTAGATAAAGATGAAAATAATATCGATTTTTGATGCACTTGTGAATGTTGTATTTCCTCTGCAGCCAGAAAAAATAGGAAGTGACGCTTTATCTTTTGACGGTCAAATTCAGCAAACTTTTTTCGAAACTGTTGCCACCATAAGAAATTTTGTCATCCAATGCGGGCATAAATTAAAATTATGTCGGTATTTTTAAGTTTTTGTAGAATTTTAAAAATATTGTAAAATTTCCTAAATAGTATGTCACTGAATTTATAATGTAAAAAATATTAAAATTGATCTATTCCCCTTCTTTATTAAAAAACAATTCGGAAAGTTACACTGTTTCCACACCGCCAATGAGGTAAGCATTACGGCGCGTTACCGATTTTTTAGGGTGTTCGGTTCCTTAGTAGGCCTATGTCACCCGAGCACATGCAACTATAAGTAAAGCCAAATAAAGTATTGTAATAAATAAATAAAATCGTATTTAAGCTCATTTGTCTTAATGAAAGCAAATAAAAGCTTACTAATTACCAATATAAATTAATTGTTGTAAAAAAGATTATATAAGTGTAAACAATACTTCATGCAATTATGAGGAAAACATATTCGGGTCGAATAGTATGTAAGTATATAGAAATAAATCAGGGGAAGAATGCAAGTAGCAAATAGAAACAAATGGCACAATATTTACAACAAATTTGGAAATATTAAGTACACGTCGGACGCTCCGATTTTTTGTTATTGTTTTTCACAGAGACTCCAAAAACAAACGACAGTTTTTGTCGTTCCAAAATTCAAAAAATTAGAAGCCTATATCTCCTAAACTGTAGAAGATACCGATATATTATTGGTATTGTTGGAAAGGTAGTAAAAGTATCATTCATTTATGTTAATCAAAATTAACATTTATTATTTGAAATTATTATACATTTAAATAAATTAATGAATGGAAAAAACTGTTACTAAAAATATAATTTTTCTCCATAAACTACGCGGTTTTCTATAAAATATTGTTTAAATAAATGAAGGATATTTCTTTCTTTCCAACAATACCAATAATATTCAATATTTCAAAATTACAGAGAAATACAAAATGCACTTTAATATATTTATATTTATATACTACAAACTATATACACACTTAGCTTTCCGCTTTGGCATTGTGATCAGGGAAAGCATAAAAATTGTCCATTTCCCATTTTCTATAATAAAATATTTTAAAATGAGTTTGAATATGTTTGTAAAAAGGTTAGGAATACTTATCTTTTTAACGCTCCAATTGCAGTTAATTTGTGAATGATTGGTTAAAGCACGGGAGCAGAGATTATAGCAAATTTTGCACAAACAAAAATATGGCAAAATATGCTTCTCTTCAATTCCAACCGTTCAATTCAATTTGTTTTTTTAAGAGTTCTATTGAAACTCGCCGATTTCATTCGAGTTTTCCAAGCTTACCCGTTAAAAGAATAATCAAAGCTTTGTTTACTCTTGGCGGGATTGAATTTAACAAATCAATTTATTTTCACTATTCCGTTTTTTTACACTTAATTATAATTGTTCTTTCGCATCGGACCTCGCGACTTTACGTACAAAATCAGACGAAATCAAATGTAATTTTTTCAGAACTCAAATTTTTCATTTCTACACATTTCACTGTTTCAACTTCATTATTTCACTTTTTAAACTTGTATTTACATTACTAACTGCTGCATTTTACTAAACTGCTAAACTTTCTTCTTATTTTTTTAAATAATTCATTCTACTCACTTTTTCCTTCGAGCATTCCTCGATTCGGATGCGCCAAAATGTTGTATCCCTAACTTGTCGTCGTCCTGAATGTAGCCCAATTGTCGTAATTCTGCTGGCACAAATAACGTGGAATTATGGTTTGGGAACCTGTTACTGGAACTTAGCTTCCACAATTATTCCCAACTAAAGTGCTATGGTTGCTAGCTTGGCTATCAAATTTAATTTCAGCTTCTGAATGAAGCTTATGGCTTGCCAAGCAAAGTGCTGTGGTTGCATTAATGGCTTAAGGCCTGATTAGTTGTACTTAGCAATTAACACTTATAAGGTTCGAAGAATTTGGTTGTTTACGGGTTGCAGGGGGTACCGGCACTTCTAGTGTAGCCACTAGTTGACCTAATGTTTAAATTGGGTATCTTTATGGTTTTGTGGGATTTTAATTGATTAGATATACATTGCAAGGGCCTTCGATTTGCAATCAACAGGAAAATTTTAGTATTTATATTTACATTATTTATATTATTATGGTATTTTAGATGGACATTTTCGAAAATAGCATCAAGTTCGATCTGGTCACGCGTTTTGGCTGTCACTTAGTTCGAACTTAGTAAAATATCAAAATTGATTTGATATTCCCCTTGTAAGTAAGTACGACTAATCGGATACACACGTTTCCATAAGCCAGAAGTGGATTTTGACAGCACGTCAAGTTCTTCGAAGTGTTTATAAGTACGACTAATCAGGCCTTCACTCGCTGAGCGTTATTAGTAAAATAAGTTTAGAGTGCGAGCGTTCCAGAGAATGTTCTCTATTGTCAGTGTAGCGTACGCGACTGAAACAATCAGGATTGTTTTTTATGAGCGTCCTCTTCGCATTTAAAATACAATATGGCATCGAAGGATTGGGAAGTTCTGCATCTGACACTCGACGTCGTGACGTTCCCATCGAAGCAATTCTATTCTCTTACTGACGCCGAGTTTACGCCCGGACAGGACTTTTCAGAAATTGACAATGGAAAAACAGACTAAAACAAGCTGTTTTTACCAACGTACCCATCCACACACGAAAAAATAAATGTAACAATAATGTAAAAATAAATTCAAATGTGTATTTCTATTTTTAAAAATAAAACAATAAAATTTTCGTTTATAAATGTTGAATCCCTCCTTTAGTTTTTGTTGCGTTTACTTGTTACTTGTTTAAATGTCGGCATCGCGCAGAATTTCAATGTCAACCAATCAACGATAGGCGTAGGACATATTCGGAATAGTATGCGGTAAAATTTGTAGCTGTGGGAGTTAACAATAGAAACAAATATTGGTATACAGTAAACTCCGAAAGTAAGTAAAAATCTGTTAAATTTTCTTATTTTTAAAATCTGATAAAAGAAGTTAAAAATAAATATATGTTAATTTTGTTTTGTTGAATAATATACAAGGGTTGCACCTTGTACATACATACTTGTACGCCGCAGATTTTCAAGAGCTGTGTGTCGCACTGAAATTTCCACGTCTGTGAGCTTGCTGACGCACCGTGCGTCGGTTTTCAAACAATTTTGATTATCTGCGATTTTGTGCGCGTACATGTTCGTCGTCTGTGGTGCGGTGTAAGCACCACAAAGAAAAATGCAACAGAAAATTAATCCGTTCTAATCGTGATGGAGTGCATTTCGACGATAGAATGAATAGTGAAAAAATTGTATCGCGAGCATGATCGATTTTTTAAAGAATGAGCCTTCATAGTCTTCGCGTATATTTTCTTTTATCCTTTTTTTAAGGAAATATATGCAACAAGCATGGCTTACTACTAGCGACAAAATGTAAAATAAACCGTGCACCGTCTGTGGCAAACGTAAAGGCACAGCATGCTCGATAGCCAGAGATGACGAGATTGGAAACTTAGAACAAAACAGCTGTTCAAAAAAACAGCCGCGTGTTGTTTCTATAAATTTTCTATGCAAACTCACCCGCCAAAAGCATAAACAAAGGTTTGTTTGTGCTTTTGGCGGGTGAGTTTCGAAGACTCGACTGAAAACGGTGAGTTTCAATACCAATGTTACAAAAACAAATTTAATTGAACGGTTGAATGTCGAAAATGTAAAAATGTGCCATATAGTTGCTAGTAGAAAAGTGGTTATAATCCCCGTTTCCCGCTTTTTAAGCTGTCATTCAGAAATATTTAAATTAATATTGTTTTAAAACGTCGTATTACAGAACTTATGCCTGCGGATGTAAAGCAATGGACATTTTTATGCTTTTGCATATATAGTAAAATTTGATTTACTATAAGGTTTTTTAATAGAAATATTTTCGAACCTGATTTCAGATATAAGATTTTGCGCATAACACATAAATAAATAAAAAGAGTTTGTTGTAAATATATTGTCATTTGCTTCCACTTGCGACTTGCATTCTTCCCCTTTATCTATTTCTATAAAATCATTACTCGGTATGTAGTAAGGTTTTGCATGTATTACATAACATTTACTTATTTTTTATTTTAGTATTAACTAGTAGTTAATATTAGTAATTAGTATTAATAAATTTAGTGTGTTTTGTAGTTGTAGTTGCAAGTGCACGGGTGATATAGGCCGATAATTTTTTAAATTATTAAATTTTTCATAATAAAATCTGATAAATTAATCAGCACAATCTAGGAAAAAAAATACAAATTTCCTCCCAATCCGATTTTTTGCAAAAAAATGGCGAAGCCGTTTGGATTTTTGAAATTTTTGTCATCAACATTAGATGCCCAGAAACATCTGTGAAAACTTTCAGGTTTCTAAGAGATGTGGAAGTCCAAAAAAAAGTCCCGGACATATTTTGCTAACAGAAACGCACACGAATTTTATATATGTATATAGATTATAATATTTGAACTAAATTAAAAAATATTTTAATCAAATTTCTACAATCACATAAAAATACCCACAATAATATATTTTTCCCACATTTTTCACTTTGTCTACTTATGGTGGCAACCGCTTTCAAAAAATGTTGGTGAATAATTTCGTCAAAAGATAAAGCGTCACTTGCTATCTCTTTCTGGCTGCAAAAGAAATGTAGCCAAATTCACCAGATCATAAAAAATCGATCTTTTTTTCATCTTTATCTGAAGATAAAAGAGTTTCCAATCTCATTAATCTCTGTCGATAGCGTAACTAGAACTTTAATGCCTGATTAGTCGTACTTATAAGCACTTCGAAGAACTTGACGTGCTGTCAAAATTCACTTCTAGCTTATGGAAACATGTGTATCCGATCGGTCGTACTTACTTACAAGGGGAATATCAAACCGATTTTGATATTTTACTAAGTTCGAAGTAACCGCCAAAACGCGTGGCCAGATCGACCTTGACGCTATTTTCGAAGATGTCGTCTTTGCCGAATTTATAGTTTAATGGGAATATAATATTCTTTAAACAATTACAGCCTTATTTACAAACGTATTTTAAAGGCTGCGTAACCTTAAACACCTCTTAAACAATAAAACGTTATTTATAAACAAATTTTTTTTTACGCAACGTTGTTTAAAGGCTGTGTAATTTAAACACAAAAATTTGCGTTTAAAGACTGCGTAAAGTGGCATATCAAAATTCAAATAATTTTTGTGTTCAAATAAAATTTTTCAAAAAAAACTTCAAATCGCGTTATATCTTTTCAAATGAAATTCAAAAATATCAAATTTTTTACTTACATATCAAAAAAAGTAGTAGAGAACGCCTTTTTGTTATAGTTTCAGTGGA
This sequence comes from Myopa tessellatipennis, assembly GCA_943737955.2. Lineage (NCBI taxonomy): Eukaryota > Metazoa > Arthropoda > Insecta > Diptera > Conopidae > Myopa > Myopa tessellatipennis. The sequence continues at coordinate 58,673,571 of OX031314.1, read as the reverse complement.
TTTCTGAACCTTTTTATCCACAAACCTTGTTTATTTGACACACACTTAAAATTCAATTATAAATAAAAACTTTAGCAACGTTGTGTAACTCCTTACGCAGTGTGTAATTAAACAATTGTTTAACGACTGTTTAACGAAATCTAATAAATAAGGCTGTTAATTTATACGAAATCATCTCTATTATAACAAAATACCTAATATATACATAATTATATAATAATAATAATAATAATATACATAGTAATATAATATACATAATAACAAAATCTAATAATATAAATAATGTAAATATAAATACTAAAATTTTGCTGCTGATTGCAAATCGAAGGCACTTGCAATCTCTATCTAATCAAGTAAAATCCCACAAAACCATAAAAATACCCAATTTCAACATTAGGTCAACTAGTTACTACACTAGAAGTGCTGGTAATCTGCAACCCGTAAACACCCAAGTTCTTCGAAACTTATAAGTGCTAAGTTCGACTAATCAGGCCTTTAATCTAACGTTATAGTAAAAGTATTAATTACCGTGAGTAATTAATCCTTCCTAAAAATAAACTGGTTCAGCGATTCGATCAAATCTTTTTGTTTTTAGATTGTAACATGTAACACTTTTTAATATAAAAACCAGAAAGAGTGTTAACTTTGTCTCGGCCGAAGATTATATACCTTACACCCGTAGGATACATTTATAGTTGGATTCAGTGAATGGATCACGCTCACTTTATGCGGGCCCATTGCTCTGATACATTAAATCCGGGAATACAATTAATATTGCATTATGCATATAGCGGATGCATTAATACTTATTTAAAATGTAAATAAATAAATACAATAAAAGTATTTTTTAAAAGTCTTTTGAAGAAAAAATGCGTTGTCGAGAACCTTGGAGGAACATGAATACATACATATAACGCTAGAAAACCCTCAAGCTGATTTCTTTAGGTTGTGAAAAATTAAAGAAGCTTGACTTTCTTTGTTCGTCTTTCTTTACTCACGACACAATATTATTAGGATTTATAAACGTGTTACATCATAAAAATTAATAATACGACATTAATACAAATTGAAAGTTGAAATTTGCGCAGGCGCTTCTTAGTGGTTCATGTTGGAGGATTTGTTGCTCTACACAAGCTTAAGTGTAGAAAATTGCTTCTCGAAGTGCGACGAGGAGTGTTAATGTCAATGTTACCTATCAAATAAGCAGAGTCGATGTCAATTTCAAAATAAAGACAGCGTTAAGCATTGATCTGCGATTAACCAGTGAGGATAAATTTATCAGCCCAAGCCGAGACTCTTATGACAGCAAACGTAGTGATGGATTCCAGCGAAGATTGCGTAGACAGAAAAGTAAGAACTGCTTTCAAGTTTATCGATATAACAGTCCAATAAAGTGTGGACAACAAATCGGCGCCGCGTACTCCAATATAGGGCGAACAAGTGCTGTGTATAACAATTTAGTAATATATATTGGACCAACGCTTAATGAAACCCAATACAATGCTGTCTCTATTACTAATATGTGTATGAAAACGCAGATTATGATCGAGTACCACGCCGAGGTTATTTACAGTATCCAAACGATGAAGTTTATATTATATTGTATTGTAATATTGTACTCAAATAAACTAAAAACATACCACTATAAGTTTTGAAGGATAGAAATAATTTCACGTCGTCGGCAAACATCAATATATTTCCATGTTTAACAACAGTCGCCAAATCTTTGATTTGATTTGATTAAGGGCGTTCCTAAGTGACTGCCTTGTGGAACTCCAGATGTTATCAGAAATTCACTACATTTTGTACATTTAAGTAACACTATCTGTCAGCGGTGAGTAATATAAGAGGCTATCCAGTTTATTAGAAAATTCGAATAAATTAATCTTTAGAATGAGTCCTATGATTTACAATAAAGATCTTTACTGAAGCTTTACTAAAAGCTGTGTATATTACATCAGTTTGTTTAGCAATACTAAAGTTTTTAATGGTTTTTGAGCTGAATTCAAACAAATTAGTAGTGGTCGATTTCCCAGCACAAAATCCATGTTGACACGGGGAAATTAAAGAATTATCATTCCGTGAGATAACAGAAACAATTATTTTCTAAAATAGTTTGAGCAGCGCGCTAAACTTGGCAGTCCCGCGATACTTACTTATATTACATGTATTTCCAGACTTGTGGAGTGGAATGACGTAGGAAGACGTTTTTATGCATCTAAAAAATAGCCAGAACGTAGTGAATGGTAAAGGAGCGCAGTTATAGGTGACGTTAATTCATTCGCACAAAATTTTAAAGTGCAAGACGGAATACCATCCGGTCCGGGTTAAAAATTGCATTTGATAGCCTTCAGGGCATGTAAAACCATATTATCATCAATTTTAGGTAGTACAATGGAACCTGAAGGGATGATGAATGGGTAATTTAAGATATAGGTAGACGACGAATAAGTAGACATAATAGACAAGTTTCCAAATAGAATGTAAATAGTGTTTGTTATTAGATTCCGTATATACTTTTACTTTTGTTATTGACAGCTCACATTAGTACGTAGTTTACAGTATAATTTGTACTTGTTAGTTTTTAAATTCCTTAGGGCGAGAACTTCTTTGTTGAACCAAGTAGGACTCAGGTTTTACGCAATATTGGTACAGATGATCTGAAAGATTCCAACAGAGTGTTTGTAAAAGATTCCAATGCCAAATCCAGGCACAAGGATGTATATCCAGGCATGTGTAGTGTATTACTCAAGTCAATGGAATTGATTTTGTACATAAAAATCACATAATTCGTTTTTCTAAAGCAATATTTCCTTTTAGTTTGAACACTATCAACGGAACAGTACCGATGTTTATGTTTATTACCGATTTCACTAATCAATTGTTCGCCAACTGGACCAACTGGAAATACCTTTTGGTGAACGATTCTCTTCCAGTTCCACCATACACATAGCATCACCTTTTTCAGCGTCAATCCTAGCTTTGCGAACGTTTGTGACCGCTCTCCATCCCATGCCCGCGATTTTTGACGCTTCCGATTATTATACGTGACCCATTTCTCATCACCGTTTATGACACGTTTCAAACAAGGCGATTTCCTAGCGTTTCAGAAGCACATTGCAGATGTTAATTCTGTCTATCATGTTTTTCTCGCTCAACTCATGAGGACCCCATATATCGCTTCTTCTCATAGCCTAGTTTAAATGGTTGAGGGCGTGACTCATCTTCCACATTGAAATGACCATAACGGATGCGAGGGAACCATTTAAGAGCAGCAGATTTTGGTAAAACACCTTCACATAAGACAGCACCGACTTCTTTGTTTACACATTGACAGTTACGGTCGAAGTGTCACCTTTCCAATAAGCGTTCAGTGCGTACTCTGCGATCAGTTAATTGTTATTTGCAATTGGCCCCACCCATCGGAAAAACGCCACGAACGTTTTCCCAGACCCAATACATTATTATATTATAATTATTTGTATTATATTATTGTATTGTATTATAGTATATTTAATAATATAAACAATTTTTAATTATTTACAATATTTAAAAAATTAGATCTTATCTTGGAGTGAAAAAATTAGTCTAGAGAATGTTCTCCAACCCGGCGGCCATGAAGAAGACTGATTCAATTCACACCAGGGACGCTGATCCCACAATTATCATAAGTAAAGTTGTAAAATATTTTTAAGTAAATAAATATATAAAACGATTTTTCCGCCCGAGCCAAATACTTAGTGATTGGTGAATTTTGCTGTCTCTACTAAGCCAGCAGTGCATAAATCTGGCGTCAAAATCATCTGAGGGTTGCGAGACACCTTGGATAACCCTGGAACCGCTGAGTCCTATCCAACCCTTGACGAAAACTCGCTACAACACATATTCACAAACTCATCGCTCATTAATTAATTAAACCGTATTAACCAAATCTTTAATTTATTAACGCAAAAATCAGCTTTTAAGTAATATTATTTTAAACACGAATTAAAAATATAGCGCAAGATTAAAGGAAAGTTTAAAATTAAAATTTTCATGAATCCATATAGTCATATTCAAATTAATGAATTATAACCGTGTTCAAAAGGTACTCATAACATTTTCTATATTTCTGTTCTAATTATAAAAAAAATAGTAAGCTATTAAAATATGTGTGACTTTCTCCAACACAAAAATTCACACGCACAATCTAAACCAATGCTGGCCACGCCATAAGCACGCGTGCTAATTTTTTCTCTCGGCTATTCACATGTACACGACAAAAACCGTCGGGTTTTCACACCGAAACTAGCGATCGTTCGTATCAACTGAGTCAGCCGACGTGCAGACTTCAAGCAAGCAAGATCGCGCCAGACTATCAGAGATTAATGAGATTGGAAACTCTTTTATCTTCAGATAAAGATGAAAAAAAGATCGATTTTTTAAGACCTGGTGAATTTGACTACATTTCTTTTGCAGCCAGAAAGAGATAGCAAGTGACGCTTTATCTTTTGAGGGTATTATTCACCAACATTTTTTGCAAGCGGTTGCCACCATAAGTAGACAAATTGTAAATTGTGGGCATAAATTTATTTCTGTGGGTATTTTTATGTGATTCTAGAAATTTGATTAAAATATTATTTAATTTAGTTCAAATATTATATTATTCATATAGTTTTCTATATTTGTATATTTTAAAAAAAGATATAAAGGATATTTTTTTAGTTCTTTATTAGATGACAATTCTGAAAGTTATAGAGATCATGCTGTTTCCACACCACCATTGAGATAAGAGTCAAGGGGAGTTACCGATTCTTCAGGGTGTTCGGTTCCCCAGTAGCCCTATATCAGCCGTGCACATGCAACTACAACTACAAAACACACTAAATTTATTAATACTAATTACTAATATTAACTACTATGTAGTTAATACTAAAATAAAAAATTAGTAAATAAGTTATATAATACATGCAAACCTTACTTCATGCAGACCACGGGGTACTGATTTTATAGAAATAGATCAAAGGGAAGAATGCAAGTCGCAAGTAGAAGCAAATGACACAATATTTACAACAAAACGTATCAAACATTTCAAAGTAAATGTCAAAGTTTAATTTTCCAAATTGTTAAAATTGGTTGTTGATATTTCAAACCAATATTAATAAATAATTGTAAAAATTTTGCGAGTACTTATCTTTAGCGTTCCAATATGAATCAATTTGTGAATGACAGTTTAAAAAGCGGGAAACAGAGATTATAATGACTTTTCTACGAGAAACGATATGGCACAGTTTTACATTTTCGACATGCAACCGTTCAATTAAATTTGTTTTTGTAACATTTGTATTGAAACTCACCGTTTTCAGTCGAGTCTTCGAAACTCACCCGCCAAAAGCATAAACAAACCTTTGTTTATGCTTTTGGCGGGTGAGCTTGCATAGAAATTTTACAGAAATAACACATGGCTGTTTTTTTGAACAGCTGTATTGTTCTAAGTTTCCAATCTCGTTATCTCTGCAGACTATTTTATGATAGCACTGAGCAAAATGTTTAATACGGAATGGGAGAATCAATATTTTTTCTTTGAAAATTAAATAAATCGGTTTGAAAGTATTATTGATATTGAGGATATTATTGAGAAATAGTAAACTCAATTTCATTGTTAAATCATTTGCATGATTTAAAGTTTAACAACCCCCAAACAACAATCTTCTCAGTGTACCGCGCAGAGAGAATTTTTCCGCAAAACAACCTCTCTCAACGCTTCACACATGCACAAAATATGATTGTATACGTTTTGGCCAGCACTAATTTTTTCGCGTGCTAATTTTTTCTCTCGGCTATTCACATGTACACGACAAAAGCCGTCGGGTCTTCACACCGACACTAGCGATCGTATCAAGTGAGTCAGCCGACGTGCAGACTTCAAGCAAGCAAGATCGCGCGAGAATATTTTATGAAATCACTGAGCAAAATGTTTAATAAGGAATGGGAGAATCACTATTTTTTCTTTGAAAATTAAATAAATCGGTTTGAAAGTATTATTGATATTGAGGATATTATTGAGAAATAGTAAACTCAATTTCATTGTTAAATCATTTGCATGATTTAAAGTTTAACAACCCCCAAACAACAATCTTCTCAGTGTACCGCGCAGAGAGAATTTTTCCGCAAACCAACGTCTCTCAACGCTTTACACATGCACAAAATATGAATTTTTCCGCAAAACAACCTCTCTCAACGCTTCACACATGCACAAAATATGATTGTATACGTTTTGGCCAGCACTAATTTTTTCGCGTGCTAATTTTTTCTCTCGGCTATTCACATGTACACGACAAAAGCCGTCGGGTCTTCACACCGACACTAGCGATCGTATCAAGTGAGTCAGCCGACGTGCAGACTTCAAGCAAGCAAGATCGCGCGAGAATATTTTATGAAATCACTGAGCAAAATGTTTAATAAGGAATGGGAGAATCACTATTTTTTCTTTGAAAATTAAATAAATCGGTTTGAAAGTATTATTGATATTGAGGATATTATTGAGAAATAGTAAACTCAATTTCATTGTTAAATCATTTGCATGATTTAAAGTTTAACAACCCCCAAACAACAATCTTCTCAGTGTACCGCGCAGAGAGAATTTTTCCGCAAACCAACGTCTCTCAACGCTTTACACATGCACAAAATATGATTGTATAAGTTTTGGCCAGCACTGATCTAAACCAAACTACTACAACAACAACAAAAGCAAAACTCAATTTGCCTGACCGCTTCGATTGCCCCATAGTGTATCAGCAGATTAGCCAAACATAAAATTAAATATCTGATATTAGTAATACCCTATCATTTTACAAAGCACAAACTATCTCGAAATGCTTATAATTCATTTAGTAAATTAAAAAACCTACACCCGAAGAATAATAAAATAAAAGCAATAAAAAATATTCTATCCGCAATGAGATCAAATTTCAACAATTATAGCATACACTAAGCATATTCATATAAGCATAAATATTGTACATCTGCGTAAAAAATATTACTTCATGTGCATAAATTGAAAAGGAAATCCAATAAATTTGTTTACATATACTCTATTGATGCCATTCAATTCCTTAACAAATTCGCACGGACATCAAATGCTATTCCTAATAGAACCTATACAATGAAGAAAAGAAGTACAGCATTCTAGGTTTCCTTTCACCACTTCAGTATTAACACTTGAATATCAGCGACACGCGTCTATATTCCTAAAAATAACAACAACACAAATGCGTTTTCTGGATGTCTGCAAAGTAGGTCTCCGTGGCGGCGATAACCTCCTCATTCGACTCAAATTTCTGCCCGGCGAGTAATTATTCAAGTTTGGAAAAAAAAGAAGTCGCACGGGGCCAAATCTGGAGAATACGGTGGATGGAATTAGGCAGTTCGTAGCCTAATTCGACCAATTTGGGAAGGCATTTAGACTTGGGAAGGAATTCTTTAAGGAATTTGCATAAGCAACAGATGGAAAAACACATTATGGAAATATTTCTCAGTGCCAGCAACTGTGTTTATGTGGATTTTATACATATTTATGAAGAATGTTCAAAGATGCATTACAATTAGTACTTGTTATTAGTTTCGTCATCATTTTACTAGCGGGCACAACAATAGCGTTTGCTATTGTTTTCTTTAATGTTTTTGCTTTTAGAATATGATAGAATTATTTAGATAGGTTTTAATATTACTCGCAAATAATAATAAATGATGTTGTTCGCTATTTCCGTCAGTTAGTATGGATCGTAATTGTTTTTAAGAAAAAACTTACCGCAATGGCTCATGTATGTACGTCTCCTTGGGAAGAGTACTGGTTAGTGCATCCTTAAATTTTAGTAGTAAACCATTATCTTTAATTTTATTTGGTGGCTTAAGTCCAGATAAGATTAATAGATACTCGTTGAATTTTTTAAAATATGGTCCGTAAAAATAGTGCTGTTCATGACTGAACTCTTTAAACATTTCTTTAGCGTGTTCTTGTTGTCTGGCTGAAATGTTGCTAAGAGTTACAAAAGATCCAGGTATAAAGTTAATAACATCTACGCCATATTGATTCATTTCTATTCGTAGTGCATCGTTCCAAAATCTCAAAGCCGCTTTTGAAGCTCCATATGGAGCTAGTGTGGGCAGAGCCTATAAAATACAACAATTATTTAAATATTTTATTCATTAGCTTTTAAATTTGTTTCATGTGGCTACCTGCAGTCCGCAATGACTGGTTACATTTATTATCCTCCCACGATGCTGCCGTAGCAAAGGCAACATTTCTTTTGTCAAATGCATGGTACCGACCAGATTCACATTAATTTGCATTTCAATTTGCTTACGCGTCTGCCATTCAAATTCACCGAAGCACATGACGCCAGCATTGTTCACTAACGCTGTAAATTGATATTCAGAATTCATTTGCATTAGATCGGAAACAAAGCGCTGTGCATTTTTAATTGTCTCCTGCTGAAGCAAATCTAACTCAATGGTTATCAAACGCTTTGGATCATTAACATTTTGTAGCATCCGAGCACCTTGAGAATGAATATTGTGGCAAGCAGAGATAACAGTCATGTTTAGAGAGTGGCAATAGGTAGCTAAAAAGAAACTGCAAGGTGTAGAAGTTTGCATTATTATGTGTATTTTTATACCCTACAGCCGAAGGTGAAGGGTGTACGTATATTAAGTTTGTCCTTGCGTTTTGAGAGATGGGTATAGAAAAGTATATATATATATGTACATATTCTCGATATGCGTCACCTCCCGGGTCGATTTAGCCCTTTCCATACGTTGAATTCTCGATTGTGTGAAACATATATACAATACCTGAGTGAAATTCGGCGCCCATATTCTTTGTTCTGTAGAGCACTTGGTAAACGGCAATACTTCTCTTTTATACAAATAATGAAGACACCTTGCAACAAGGTTTTTCCTCCCTAGAATATACTCGCGGGTGTCCAGGTTTTTTTATCAATAATAACACAATTGCTAATGATTTTTAATTTCTTTCTTTTATTTCGTTTATGTTATTAATTCTTAAACCAAATATTTATTATCTACTTTAACTTAACTTAGGTTACCCTGTGGAAAATGTTATATATTGTTAGCAGAATATGCGTCTTTTATGTGATATTCCACGTGATATTTTACGTGATAGCCCAACGAAAAGCACCGATCAAGGGTGTCACGTCCGCGCGGTAGCTCAACTTCAAGATCAAGGATAGTAGGAGTCTACGATTTGATAGTGACGTCCGCGTGGTAGCTCAGCGTCAAGATCAAGGATACTACTGTTTAATAGTGGCGTCCGCATTGTAGCTCAACATGAAAATCAAGGATACTACTATACATACTCCAAGAGAGTGCCTGAGTACCGATCTGTGCGTGTAGGTTTTGTGTTTGTATTTGTTGTTGTGATTTTTGTATGTGCATTAGATTTTCATTGTGGTCATCTTCTGCACCCCGATTCAGTGTGTGTTTTTGTTGATGAGAATGCGCCTATGTATATTTCTTCTTGTGTATTATTTCAGGTTTTATTTGTCTATTGTTTTTGGATGTCGGTGTACATTTGTTTTTGCGTTTCAGAGTTCTTCGTCCTTTGTTATTGTATATCTTCGGTGTAGTTTTGCTCTCATTTGATTTGCTTACCTTGTGTGGTGAAAGTTTTCATTATCGAACATGAAGCTTTTGAGCTTTCTATCATCGTACTTATTTAGGTTTGATGTTCGAGTTTGCTTTGTTTGTTTGGTGTTCGTATTGCAGTGAATTAATAAAACAATAGTTCTTTCGTTGAATATTTATTATAAAGTGAAGTAAAATATTTTCACACAATGGACAGAACAATTTTAATGCAAAGATAACTACAAAAATTACTAAACAAGTATAAATTAGGAAGTAAAAATTCATTCTCTTTTCATTCACCCTTTCTTAATTAAGTTTTACTCCTGCTAATTTTCACAGTTTTTCGATTCGTATTGCACGCAATAGTTTAGTCATCATATCAGCAATCATATTTTCGATGCAACAATATACAAAATTTCGCTTGACAAAATATATCTTGGTATCAATATGTTCCGTTCTGTTACTCAGCTTCTCTTGATTAAACGGATACGGCTCTGTTTGTCTTCAAAAATGCATCTTGATTCTCTTTGTTTTAAAACCATGTCGGAGAGTAATTTTGTGATCCAAATTGCTTCCTTGCATGCTTCAGAAAGTGCCATAAATGCTGCTTCTGTAGATGAAAGAGAAATGCAAGTTTGCTTTTTGCATGAGCAACTGATCGAACCACCATTTATTTGAAAATGAAACCTGAATTAGACCTTCTAACATATACATACTATATATTCCCTGCCCAATTTGCGTCTTATATATAATAATGGTCTTATATATAATAAACAACAATAACTTTATGTAATGTCGTACTCCAGGCGTTTGCCGCTTGCTTTAATGCATACGAGCTTTTATTTAATTTGCAGACATGATGCTTTTCTTCTTCCTCAAAGGCTGTTTCCCCAGGAGGCTGTTTCATATACATATATTGATTCGTCTAAGCCGCCATTGAGAAACGCAGATTTTTCATCCATATGTATTACTGACATACGTTTCACTCCCGCTACTGCTAGTAAAATTCTAAGTGTTGTTTGACGAACAACTGGAGCAAAAATTTCATCATAATCGCATCCATATTTTTTACTGAACCCTTGTGCTACTAAACGAGCCTTATACCTCTGAACTCTACCACTTGCATCAGTCTTCAACTTATACGTCCATTTACAGCCAGCAATGTTAGGTGGTTTGACTAAATCCCAAGTCTTGTTTGATTTTGTTTGCTTATTTTATTGCTACTAATTGTAATTTTATTTGTTCGAAGGTCAATTAAACGATATCCATTTGATCATCGTAGCCAACAAAAGTTCAGATTTCTGACTTATTATCAAAGTTTTGTCGCTTTTCCTTTAGAATTAACACGTAAGCTTTAGCGCTGAAAACTTTGAGATTTGCAATATAGGATTTCCTACCTTCCCATAATTCAAAACTAGTAGAGACTAATGATCGCGAGACTATACGATTTTGCAAGTAAGATGCTGTCATTATTCTCCCAATAGGAATTTGATAATTTGGCCTCAGCCAACAAACACCTTGCCATCTCCTACCAGTGTTCTATTTTTCCTTTCAGCTACACCGTTTTGTTGAGGAGAATATGGAACTGTATATTGCTATTGCACTCCTATGATATCTAGATACTTTTGGACATTATGAGATGTGTATTCTCCACCGTTGTCTGATCTAACAAAGTTTGGATACTTCGAAAACTTATTTTTAACCATTTCCATATATATTTTTAGTTTTTCAAAAGCCTCAGACTTATTGTTAAGTAAATAAATGACTGTGTATCTACTAAAATCGTTAATAAATGTAATGAAATATCGCTTCTTTCCTGGAGTTACCGATTACATAGGACCAAAGACAGTTGGTGTAGATGGGGTTCGTTTCAAATTTGTTAAGATAATTCTACCACACATCATTGGCTCCCTTACCCATGTCATAAATCACTGCTTCACTACATCTAGGTTCCCAAAACTATGGAAAAGTGCAATTGTTATACCCTTGCCAAAAAAATCGAACGCAGTTGAGCCCGCTGACTTTAGGCCAATAAGTATTCTGTCTCCTTTATCGAAAGCTCTGGAGATGCTTATGGCTGATCAAATCACAAAGTTTTTAACCGAGCATAATCTTCTGAATGTCAACCAATCTGGTTTTCGTGCTGGGCATAGTTGTACCACGGCTGTCCTCAAGGTTCTAGATGACATCAGACCTTTCTTCGATAGGGGGATGTTCACCTTATTGTGCCTGCTCGACTTCTCCAAAGCCTTCGATACTGTTAACCACCGTTTACTCTCTTTTAAGTTACAGTTTCTTTTCGGTTTTTGTGATAGTGCGGTAGGCCTTATTAGCAGTTACTTGGGCGATAGATCTCAAACAGTCCGATGCGCAAACGGGTCTTCACAGTTTAAAATGATTTGCAGTGGAGTGCCGCAAGGCTCGGTCTTAGGACCACTCCTGTTCTCATTGTTCCTAAACGATATTTTTGAAGTTTGCAAATACGCCTCAATACACGCTTATGCGGACGATATCCAAATGTATCTGTCAAGTGATGATAATCTCAAAGAGGATTTGGTCGCCAAAATTAATGAGGATCTGGATAGCATCCAGCGTTGGTCAGCAAAGAATTATCTGAAACTCAATCCCTTGAAGTCAAATGTTTTACCGATTTCGAAATACAAACTTCACTTTTGTGACATTCCTGATATCTTCATCGGTAGGAATAAGTTAAAGCTTGTCAATGTGGCGGTCAGCTTAGGCTACCGTTTAAATACGTCACTCAGCTGTTCGGATCACATTAATAATGTAATACGAAATGTTTATTTCATTCTTAGGAGTCTACGAACTTCAGCGACTTTTACTCCAACTGCCATCAGATACAAGCTTGTTATACAGTTAATTCTTCCTTTACTTACTTACGCTGCTGCTGTCTATAGCAGGCTTGATTCACGGTCGTCTCATAAACTCTCTGTAACTTTCAACTGCGCGACGAGATATGTGTATGGCCTCTGCAAGTTTGAGCACCTGGGTCAGTTCAGATATGCTCTGCTAGAATGTGACATTATCAACTACCTTAAAGCTAGAAGTTGTATTTTCCTGCATAAACTTATCTACTCCCGTACTCCTGGCTACCTATTTCATAAGTTACAATTTGGTCAATCACGCAGAGGACTCTTGTTAATTATCCCCGAATTCAGTTGCTTGAGTTCATCTGGATTCTTTTTTGTCAACGCCATAAGATTATGGAACTCATTGCCCACGAACCTGAAGATTATTACAGGGGCAAGATGCTTCAAGCTCGCCATATTGGAATACTTTTCTCCGTGATAGCACTATCTTTGTGTGTACATTCCTTCTTTCTTTTCTATCATTTCCTCAAAACTCTCTTCACTCTCTCTACTCTTAATTAATTATACTATTAATTATATTAGTATTAATTAATTATAGTATTAGATATATTAGTATATTTCGTTATAGTTATATTTCACATTATGTTCTATTTGACTTGTCTATATAATGTCTTTCTTTCTATTATCAATTTTGTACTATAAAAGAAAGTATTTTCTTATTGTACTACCGATATGAATAATAAAATTGAATTGAATTGAATTGAATTGAAAGACGTCACTGTATATTAAATCTAATACAGCTTTTGACTTTACTACTGAGTGACTTTTAAAAGGTTTCTTTGTCATCTTACATTGCGTGCAAATGCCTCAATTTCTTCTATTTCTTTCTTTTGCATTGCTTTTACGGCATTAATGTCCCGATGCCCAAACAATGAATGCCAGTAGTATCAATTCTTCATTTCGCAATCATTGCAATGTCTGCAAAACATTGCTTCAAATTAAATAAACCACCAGAAAATACGGTTATGACGATCCCCTAACCCTACTGTCGTGACATTTTTAACCATTTTTAACATTTTGCTGATGGATAAGTCAACATTAACCATTACCTTTCTTTAAAGGAAGGTATAAAAAAGACGTCCTGTACATTAACATCAAACTTTTCACCACCTGTGTAGTAATACGGCAGGTACTCTTGCACTTAAAGTAATTACTTCTCTATTGACAACCGTAACATTCTCGCGTACCGATGTATTTAACGAAACACAATCTAGCCTAGCTTGAGCTTATGTGACATGTTGCGCCAGAGTCCACTACCCAAATATTAATACTATTGCACATTATAAAAGAACAGTTACCATCTAATTCCGACGCGTGATGCTTAGCTTTATTAGACTGGTTATTGTTTTTAAACTTTTGAAATTCCCAGCAATCCTTTTTGATATGTCCTTTAGATTTACAAAAAATGCACTTTTTAAAAAAATCCTTACGTTCTGAATTTTCTAACGTTTTCTAATTAGTAGCATAGCAAACTAATGTTATTTCACAATAACAAAACATTTTTTTGATGGCTTTTGAATGAAATTTTGCTTCTTCTGACTTCGTTTTGCTTCATGTTCGGTGTCCAAGCTTTGTAAAACACTGCCACGATCTACGTTTCGAGCATAGCGTGATGTCGTGTTGTCGGCCGTTCTTCTTCAAATGTGCCTTAAGACCTCGATGAAAAGTCAATGTCGAAAATGATGATTTTTGCCTCCTGAAAATTCTACTTTTTTAGAACCTACTCTACTACCTGAAAAAAGCAACTTTGTACAGACAGCAATAACAATTTTACAGTTTTGCCCAACAATGTTCGTAGTGTAATAAGCGCGTTACATAAATGAACGATAATTTTAATACCTTTTCATTTATTTGACCAGGATTGACATGGCATTTGAAATATAAAATCTCAAAGAGCTATAAAACCGGACCTGGAACAAAAATCCTTTTTCTTGTTGCTTTTGTCAGCCTCAAGAACAACCACAACATTGGCTAATCATCAATCGCGCAATCGTTTTAAGTGGTGTAGAGTCCACTTAAACATCGATATTAACATTTATGCCTTAAACACATAGAAAATCGCGCGACGAATTTTACGGTGCGAACTGTCAAAATTACACGGCATCTTATGGGAAACGAGAGAAAAATAAAATTACGTCGCTGCCTCTGCTTGCGACTGCGAATAAATCACATCTGCGATCGATCTGGATGCGATTTACTCGCAGTCCTCGCTCTTGTTCTTCTTATTTTTGTGTGTTTATATTGACTTTGACAAGCTGCGGCAGAACATTTCTGACAGTTCGCACCGTAAAATTCGTCGTGCGATTTTCTATGTGTCCAAGGCATTACTGTAGTACCTAAATATGTGCGTCTTGCGTTGGGTGGATCACTGCGTCTTAAAAACGACATTGTGCTAAACCGAAATATGTTCTGACAAAAAGTTTTTAAACATTCACACGAACATGAGTATTTTGTTAACACGCACTTATTTACCACAGTTAGGCTCGGTTAGTTTCCGTAGCTATGGTACCTAAATAAGTGCATCGTGCGTGGCGTTGCTGTCAAAATGAAATTGGAACACGCAGTGTTCACTTATGGAAGTGGCTGAAATAAGGAACGCACTGACGGAGAGCACTTCGAATTTCTAATTTTGGTATTCGCTACGAAGTGAATTTGGCGGCAGATGTTAAAAAAATGTTCATGTGCGTGTGAATGTTTAAAAATTTTTTGTCAGAACATATGTTGACGCAACGCTGTTATTTCGGTTTAGCACAGCGTCGTTTTTAAGACGCAGTGATCAACGCAACGCAAGACGCACAAATTCAGGTACCTCAGTAACGCACGACGCAGGTACCACAGTAAAGGCCCAACCATGCAATGCATATGCATGCTATGCATGAAAAGAGAGAAACTACGAATACACTGAATCCCATTTGCGCACCCATACTATGCACATGCATAGTTTCGTTAAGTTCGTTCTCTCTCTTCTTGCATAGCGTGAATAAAGGCCCAATTATAATATGCTTACGCTGGCATAAGCAACTGTCAGAAGTGAACGAACTGCATGTCAAATGCAGAAGACTGGCTATAATATGCTTATGTGAACTTTGTTTTCTGTTGTCAAAGCTGTCATCAGCTGATTCCGTACGCAATGTGCGATTTGTTTCGCTCCTTGCTTAAGCAAAATAAATTTAACGAAAGTAGGTTATGCACATTATAATTGCAAGATACAATTTCTATGTTATCGCTCGTTTGCTTAAGCTGGCGTAAGCTCGGTTAAGCATATTATAATTGGGCCTTAAGAGTTTGCGGTCTGGATCGTACTTTCCGTAACAAGCAACGGAAAAAGAGTTACCATCCCATACGAATTTCCAACTTAAATTTTTGCAACCTAAAATTTTATTATTTTTATTTAGTGTTTTCCTATTGAAAAGTCCCAGAAAAGTACTAAAATTTATAAAAATAATACTACATGATTTTCTTTAAAGTTTTTAATTAATTTTATGCAACATTAAGTAATTTCTTCAGTTTTGAGGACGCGTACTACGCAATTTTCAACTATTCATGTGAGGCTGGGCAACCCTTAAAAGCAGAGGAAAACATATGTGATGGTTTTCTGGATCATGAAACAGCTGTTTTATTTGCTTTCAATTTCATGCAATGCTTGGTCGTTCTACTGATGAATGGAATGAATAGCTTGCTTTTCGCTGACTTCTCTCACAAAACTTAACATGCATATGCATTGCATGGTTGGGCCTTAAGGCTGCTCGCACACTGCATGCGTTTTTCGTTCGCACGAATTCTGACGAAAACATGCGAACGATCTCATTGCATGTTATTGATTGTAAATGCGCACATTGAAGCACTGTGCCGTCGTCAGAATTGCTGCGAAATGGTTGCGAATTGCACCATTCAAATGGGATCGTTCGCACGAATTCTGACGAAGTGTTTTTCTTTTTTGTTCAATTAGTTATGCAGATGATGAAATTCACCAAAATTACTTCTTTTCGCGAAAATTCAGCTAGATCTGTCTCAGCAAAATGTCAAAAATCTGCGCTGCTGAGACTCCGCAGAGAACAGCTGGTTTAATTTTTACAAAATCAAATCCGCAAAATCCATTCCGAAAATAAAAGCTAATAGATAAATAAAGCTTAATTTAATATAATTAACATATAAAAACTCATACAGTACGATTTTGCATCAAAATATTAACTCAAATGTTAAATACCATGTAAACAATCATAAAGAGAAGGAGAACAAGAGCAGCGACAGCGACAAAATTGAAAAATTTTCCAAACTAGTCGCCGTCATTGGCAGCGGCTACCTTTTATTTTTTTTTCGTTTTCCATAAGAGCCTGTGTAATTTTATGCAGCTACAATGTCGCTGAGCTACATTCTATTTTACAGTGTTTACAGCATAATAAACAACCTATTGGAGCGATTTGGTGAAGATATAAAATGCTTGTAAAACGGCAAACATCTTACGGCAACTTTACACTCAAATAGTTCCGAAATTGTTCTACTTACCCCAAACCAGAATCACATCCAGTTATAAACACAACATTTTTAGGAGTAACTTTCCTTTGCTTTCCTCCAAAGCCAAAAGTTTTCGAAATTGCTTTTAGCATTACCTCGCGTTGAAGCTTTATGGGCTGATTAGTCGTACTTAGTCGTAAGTCAAACTAATTTTGAAGATCTTTTTGGGTCATGTTACTCTAGGCCTCTTGAGGCCGCCTCAAAAAAAGCTTTTAAAGTTGCACGCTGTCACACTACAAAGAATTATGCGCATCCTCAAACTCATGTACGTACAAGTAGAGAGTGTTTGCAAACGCTGTCATTTTAACGAAAGCATTTTTCGGAGTGGTTGATTTGACGTGTAAGTAGGAAATTTCTTACTTGTATTTTCCATTATTTCTTTTAATGACCTTCACTATCTCCTTTTTTACAGGATTTTCCAAGTTGTAAAAATGAACATGCTGAAATGGTTAACAGGAAGGGAGCAAAAGGAATTGCACTCATATTCTGCATCTTGTTTTTTATCTATAACTCTAAGAAATGTATCCTAAAGTTCTCCGAATACAATTTGGATATTGATTAATGCGTTGGGTTATTATTTTTTTAAATAGGAATGCAGGCTATTTTTATATTTCAGAAATAAATTGCCAGTCCTACAATAGTATTACTATTAAAAAAAATTATATAATACCATGAAATTCTAAGAGAACCCCAAAAAATGTAACTGAATTAGATTATTTATTTAAATCTGTTTTATATTATATAAGAAGTTAAAAACCACAATCATGAAATACAGCCGATCCGGTCCATTCAATACATTTACCTATACATAATACATACTATATCTACTGCAATGCATGTTTTCTTCGGCGAGGCCTTTGCTGTGGCTGCTATGCATAACAAAACAAAACTGAGAAGACAACAGATTAGAATAATTTTTAGACCGCGCTTCGAATTCTGTATACAGTGTTAGTATTTGAAGCTCGTGAGGAAGCCAACATTTAAGCGCTAACGTTGAGCCGAACGTGGATCAAAGTTGTTGAACTGTTCGCAATCATCCAATCAGAGCGAGCGCGTCTGGCATCAAGAGGCTTAGTGTGACATCGGACTTTGGGTTGCAAGTGGAACCAGCAGTACTAACGTTGCCATTCATTTGCCTTCATGTTCGAAATTGGGAATTTTTTGGGTTTTGTGGGATTTTATTTCTAATGATTTCATCAATATTATTTTGAGTAATTATCATTTAAAAGTGCTATGAAGAAACAGCTTCTAAACTACAAAGCTAACTTCTCTTTAACATTATTACAAAATTTACTTCTCTCTTCGTTCACAAATATTTCCATTAAAAATTATAGCTACAAGCGGAGTACTAAGACAAGAAATTACAAAAAGGCTTTATTTGCTTTACTATACTGTACAAATACATTTACATTTACTTTACATTATTTAGCTTTTTGTTTGCCTTAACACCACAGATATATATTACTGTGTTAGAATTTTAAGGTTTAAAAAAAATGGTGCATAAATAAAATGCCATTAAATTGGAAAGCGTGGAAAACTAAAACGCCAACTTCGATAGCAACTAGAGAGCTGCACAAGATGTTTTGAATTGCACTAAGCCAAAGTATTGCAGTGCAGTGTACTGTCATATACAAATGAACGATTTGACACGAACGATTCAAGGCAACTATCCGAACAAGCCGTGACTTTGTTGTCGTCTACCTGCTTCGAACAAGACTGTGTGTTGCTTTGTTTTTCTGTGAAGGCAATATTGCTTCAATTGTAAGCAGAAAAGGCAATACTGACTTGAGGAAGGCAACAAGACATTGAAAATAACAATACTGCTATGATGTCGGCAACGACGCGCAATGATATGAACGGCACATTCTTTTGCATGATCGGGCAACTTGCGCATTAACAAAAGTCATTCATTTCTGACCGCCTTCGGAAACTTATAAAGTTACCTGTGAGCTACGCTCAAGCCAAGATCTCCGGTCTAAATCAACAGGTCTCTATTAATTCTTCGCAACATTGCTCGTTTATTCTGGGTTGACCTATTGACCCTGATATTCGAATAGAGGCAACAGCATTCGTGCTTTCTCAAATTACTGCAAATTTGCCACAATTTTTTTTTTGTATGCCCATTCTTCAATTCAGCCTCGCAACATTCCATTATCTGATGTTAACTTCTTCAAAAGCGGGCCAATGGATCCATTGATAGGTTGTGACATTTATCCATTAGTTGTGCTCGATGGAGTAAAGCACAATGTAATGCGATTGCTTTTAGCGCAAAATACTATGTTTGGCTGGATGTTAACCGGAGCTGTACAAAATGCGGATACTCTAAGAACTTCCAAAAAGCCGAATTTTATCACATAGCGATAAATTATGCGAAGACCTCTTCTCTAATACAACTTATCGAGATAGTTCTGGGAGATATGTAGTCTCATTACCCTTTAAAGATACGTTCCCATCTGAAATACAGGTTGGCGCTTCCGCCATCTCGCTTCTAAGCAATTTTTGCGGTATGAATCATCTCTATTCAAGAATCTTTCACTAAAATTCACCTACGATAACGTTATAAAGGAGTACCTTGAGCTTGACCATATGGAAAAGGTTCCCACTCCAACGCGACCCGACTCCTGCCCATCGCATTGCTATATTTCTCCTCAGCCTGTTATCAAACCGGACAGTAGAACTACTAAAGTAGACGTTGTTTTCAACGCCTCTAGTCCTACCGCTAACAAAATCTGCCTTAATGATGTTTTACACGTTGGCCCAGCACTTCAAATTGAATTAATCGCCATAATCTTACGCTGGAGACGTTAAAAGTTTGTTTTCAATAGCGATATTCAGAAAATGTCAAATCAAATCATGGTACGACCTTCACATCGTCCGTTCTAAAGAATTCTTTTCCGAGAGTGCGTCGAAGACGCTGTCATCGATTATCAGCTTAAAATCGTAACATTTGGCGTGAACTGTGCCCTATTTAACTATGCAGACATTATTACAACTTGCTGCTGATGTACGACATTACCACCCTCGTTATACAACAGATATGGTTAGACAAAGCTGAATAGGTTGAACCACTTTTAGCGGCAACCTTTTCAAAATAAATAACATTTCTTACGAACTATCCTTATATAAATAAGATTACTATTCCCCGATGGATAAAATTTTCTGATCAAGGGGCCGTACAAATTCATGGTTTCTCTGATGCCTGTGAGTAGCTTATGCGGGTGAAGTGTACATTCGAGTTGAAACTGACTTAACAGTCCATTCGTCTTTGATCTTGGCTAAAACCAAGGTTGCCCCCGTTAAGACAATCTCGCTACCAAGGCTTGAACTGTGCGGAGCACTTCTTTTAGCTGATATGCTTGAGTCCATTTTGATAAAATTAAAATTGAAGGCCGATTTCGGGAGCGCCTTTACGATTCAAAGCTCAGATGATCTTCTGGATACATTTTCTTCACTCTCTCGGGCGGTTCGAGTGTATTTACGTATTTCGTTTCATTAATGCAGCTCACAATAAAGAACGCTTCAATTCCTTAGAACTCTGCAGCAGTGAAATCACATCGGTTCGAATTCGACTTATCAGATTAAGCCAACAAAAATATTTCCCTGATCATTATAAGAATTTAACTGCCAGGAAACCTCTTCGGTCAAAAAGTAAAATTCTAATATTTAATCCTTACGTGGATTCGCAGGGCCTTATTAGAGTTAATGGGAGGTTAGCTAACTCATCTCAGTTGGCTTTCAATGAGAATTATCCGTTACTACTACCATTTCTAAATTACTCATTCATTTCATTTCTATAGTTTCATTACATGGGGGCAATCAACTTGTCCTACGTTTAATTCGGCAGCAATACTGGATTCCAAAGGCAAAACCTCTTGTCAAATCTATAATTCGCACTTGCAAACTATGTACTCTTTTTAAAAGGCACCAACACTCCCAAATAATGGCAACTCTTCCGATTGAGCGTTTCACCTTTTCTAGACCATTCGAAAATACTGGAATTGATTTTGCTGGCCCCTTTGATGTAAAAAACTATACCGGTAGAGCATGCCTTATTACCAAAGGTTATGTTTGTGTCTTTATTTGCTTTTTAACAAAGTTAATCCATCTAGAGGCCACCAGCGACTTGTCGTCAACCACCTTTATGGCAGCCTCTAATACATTCATTTCCCGAAGGGGATGCCCACCACAAATCTTTTCGGATAACGGCACCAATTTCGCAGGTGCTTCCAAACAGCTGAAGAACGATCTTGAAAATGTGCTGAAGTCGTCACGAGAAAAAATTTGTTCCAACTTCAATAATCAAACCATCCATTCGAATTTTATCCCTGCCCATGCTTCGCATGGGAGGCAGGCGTCAAAAGCTTCAAGGCGCATTTTCGAAAAACAGTCCAAGGAAAACTTACTTTCGAAGAATTATCGACACTGCTCTGCCGCATCGAAGCTTGTCTAAATTCGCGACCGATTAGTCCACTATCTAATGACATTAATGATTGTGCAGCTCTCCAGGTCATTTTCTGATAGGTGCTCCTCTTTTCTCTCCTGCGGGGCCAAGTACTACAACCAATCCAATTTCTTTAATAAATCGTTGGCAAAAGGTTAAGGCTTGGGGTTTTTTTTATGTTTTTGACGGAAAGAAGAATACTTGAAGGAACTTCATAAACGTTGCAAATGGCAATTCCCAGAAAAGAATCTGAGTGTCAACGATTTCGTCGTCGTAAAACAGGAGAATTTACCTCAGAGGAGAGAATTTACCTTAGAGGAACTCCATAGAGTCATCCGGCCGCAAGCGACCGCAAAATTTTAGGACTCAGGATTTCAGGACTCCCAAATACCATTTTGGATGGGTCCTTTCGGGCCTTTAAGACACATGCAACATGAGAAAAAAAACCAACAACACAGAGGCTCAGGCATACTTATTAATACATGCTCCAAAACACATATATTTCTTTATACATACATGAATACATTGAAATATTGTTAATTATTGAATTACTGAAATATGTTTATAAGAATTGAGATTAAGTGCTGTATAATTGCAATGTGGGCGGCGATGTTTAAATGTAAACAGAATGGTAATCACTATTGAACAACATATTGCAACATCACTATCGTAATTGCACAACATTGCAATCTTACGCACTTGCATGTGTGCCAACTATTGGAAGCAGGAGAGGAGAAAGGTAAAAGTAAGTTCCGGTGAACTCGGCCTCTTGGGTTTTGACAGCGCTGCGAAGCAGATGTTCGTCCTAGACAGAATTGTTCAATTTTCGAAATTTTATGGCGTTGACCTTCTGCTGTTGCCCAATGCTTGGCAGTCAGTTTATTCCATTTCCGGATGACCTCTAGTCTATAACCATTCGATAGACCTCAAAAGGGTTCTGGTCGGATCTGAGGACTTCGAGAGCTGCTTGGCTGTCAGATAAAATTTAGATATGCGTGCTAGAGGTATTTCTACGTATACACTCTTATGCATACCTACATGGCAAATAGTTCTGCTTGAAAGATAGTAGCAAGCTTTTTAATACGTTTAGTTTTTTGAAATCTAGGTCTATTGATGCTAGCTCGTGTCGCCATTTTTTAGTTTGGACCCGCCTATGTAGCAGATTTGGGAACCAGGTTTGAAACTGAACGTCTTTGTTCCTTGTTCTTTACGGTCTTTGATGTGGACTGTGTATTTCCTGGAGAATGCCAGTTTGTGTGGCATATTGTCATTGAGTTGACCTAAAAGATCTTTGATGGTGGGAATTCGGTTAAGTCTGAACGCAGTTAAACATGTTTCCGTCTTAATAATGATTGGTAGAGGTGGGATATATAAGATATCGCCCAGGGCAGTGGTTTGGTATGACCTCATTGCCTCCGTTACGCCCATGCAGACTAAATGTAGTTTATTTAATGATGAAACTGTATTCTTATGTTTGTCTTTAAGCCAATAAGCTAACACCTCAACATCGGTCTTACAATAGTCATGAATGACCAGTACGTCATTTTGGGGCTACAAACCCTGTGGTGTCAAACCCATATATTCTTATTGGAAGGCATAGAAGGCATTTTATATCTTTCACACAAATGTGAAATTCACCAAATGTGTGTTGTGTTTTAAAAGTTGGGTGTGAGAAATTTCAAACTTGTAATTAAAAAGAAATGTCCTTCAGATTCCTTGAATATTCCGTACTTTATTGTTTCTTTTATGACTTAGCTTAACGCGACTTCGTCGCTGTGTACAAATCTCAACTCCGGTTAGAATCTTTTCTTGTTTCCACGTTAGGTCGGTTGACACACACGTACCAAAGTGGATCAGTTTGCCGTGTTTCGCAATTCGAAATATTTCCATTATTTAGCAATATTTAAATTGTGATATTAGCAATATCAATATCGGCAGAATTAAATCGTTCCCAATTTAATTCTTCCGCTTTTAGTTTCTTATTTTTTACATTTCCAAGGCAAGCTTTTTTATGGTTTAGGACCTTGAAAGCTGACCTACTGAAAGTTAGCTTCCACAATCAATTCCATGCAAAGTGCTATGGTTGCTAGCTTGGCTTTCGAGTTTAATTTACCCAAAGCTTGACTGGAGCTTATGGCTTACCAAGCAAAGTGCTATGGTTGCTAGCTTGGCTTTAACCAAAGCTTGAATGGGGCTTATGGCCCAAGCAAAGTGCTGTGGTTGTATTAATGCTATGAACTTGACCTTGACTCACTCACGGAGTATTATTATGAAAATAATTATAAAACGGGGCTTAGGTTCATATTACCCGGAACTGGAAATTGCGATTACTATATACAACATTTGTCTTCCAGTTGAACGTTTTATCAAGAGTTACACCTAGATATTTCGCGTCGCTGGAAAATTCAGTATTTCACAAGGTACGCTTTTATAGGTTCAACCTTTCTTTTTCTGGTGAAGGGTACTGAGACGATTTTTATCGGGACTCAGGCGTATCCCCTTGTAGTCTGAGGTCGTCCCACAATATAAATGACTAGATCGTCATGACCAGGGTCCACAGTAGAGGTGATTGTCCTCCTCCTTGAGGACAACAGGGAAAATGTTGCAATTGCGCATTGCACCCGTTCGTTTTGGGAGCCATGCTAGACTTGCCTCTATGCTAAATAAAGGCATCGATTCTATCGCCTCGTGTGTAGCCTCTTTTAGGGGAACACACCCCGGAAAGTGAATATTTAACAGTAGTTGGTTGTTCTCACCCAGAGTTGTTGTGTAGCTTCCACCCGGATTTTTAAGGGTGCAGATGCCATTTGAGTGATTTTTGGCTAGGGATTTTTGGACTCAGTTGATACTTGTGCTGTGGGAACTTTTGCCCAAACTGCTACCAAAATCCATGGTGATGAATTCTGAAAAGAGAAGAAAGTTAAGTCTTATGAGTAATAATGCCTTTCTAGGACGGTCACAACCGGAAAAGCAGATTAACCTACCGTTTGTCGTATGGAGACCCTTTATGGCTCCTTTGAGAGTCCATGCTTTTTGGGTGAATGCTACATCCAAAGCCTTCAGCCTAAAATTTCATACTACGTACATCAGAGCAAGGTTGATTTGTAGACATTTCATGTGTCTACGAACCAACTTCTTCGGCGAGAGCCTAATAATTTGCGGCCACGGGCTACCACTTTCCTCTCTCCTTAGGAGAGTTCCTTACTCCTTTGCTGACACTTCCCTTGTGTCGTTCGTTTGATTGCAGGAAGGGTCGTATGTCTTCTGATTGCTAACTAGTCGTTGGTGCAACTCCCTCCTAATATTCCCAATTTTCTTATACTATATATTTTATGTTTATATGTACATATATGTTCATACAATATACACAGTTTAATTGAAGTAGATTGATGGAATTAACCGAAGCATTAATAAATTTTTACTTACGAAGCTAAACTTTGTGTTTATAGCGAATTGTACTTATTCATGAAATCACAATAACATTAACTGGACAGTTTTTAATATATACTATATGAAGGTATGTTTAAAATCCTGAAAGATCCCGGGATTCTAATTTTAAATACCGAAAATTACGGGAATAAAAAATCATTCGGAATTGTCAACCCTAATACATACGTACATATATCATGTCTGGATATTTAGATGTCTTGAGCTTAAACGTATTACTTTAGCATATTTTAATATTAACATTTATGTTGCAGCAATATAACTTTCTGTTCTATACATTTCATAAGCGAACTCTTCACTTCGGCTAGGATCAAATTCTAGACCAATATAATCGATTTCTAAACTAAATGGTCCATCCAATCCATTTTTAGCACCTACTGAAAAGCCAAAATGGGACACCCGATCTAAGCGAATGGGGCCTTGCTTATCTTGAACACGTCCTTTCGACGAAAGGAAAAATTTAGAAAATGGAATCTGGAAATGCATATGTTCATTCAGTAATTGTTCCTCGTTTTATCTGATTTGCAAATTTGAAACCTTCGTAATTTGCCAATGTGGACCTCCACGCGTGAACAAAACATAATGGTATATATCGTTCCACATTAAGTCAAAGTAGCCTTCGGTGTGTAAATTTATTAAGTAGTTTCGTCCATCACCACGAATTTTCAGCACCAGTGTGTTATACTGTGTCCAGTCATATGTCGTTTCGCGTTTAAAAGACTTCTGAAATTATTTGCGAGTTAAACCAGGTTAATAATGAAAAACACGAAATATATAAATTCCTTACTCTTACGCGCATCGTGCGCATGTTTGCATAGCCGGAGCGCTTGATGCGACCATCTCTTATATAATCTGAATTAACAACACCTTCAAATAAACCAGTTCCAGTATCGGTAATTTCAAGCGTTGCTGCACTTTTTCCATCATTGTGATCACTGTCCGTAGTCACTACCCAGTTGTTTATCATTTCACGAGTTTTAAAATTAAACACGACATCGACTTCCCCTAAATTTGTTGAAATATTTATTTATGATTCTGGCTAGACTCTAGTTTAGGCCCGGAAGTCCATTGTCCTTTGAAATTTAAAAAGTTCGGAAAATCATCTCCTAAACCATAGTACATACAAGTGCTCATTATGCATTTTGCTTCAATGAATAGGAAAAGATAGTAAAAAAAATTACTTATTTTTTTACATTTCCATATGAAATACATTTACATCTACATTTTTCTATAAAATGTTACATAAAATGGCAATAATGCAGAATACCTGCCGAGCTCAGATTTTTTTCATCTTTTCCTTACCGTTAGTTGAGACCATTAGGAACGGAAGTGGCTGGTTTTCATCGAAGGTCAAATAAAAAGGTACAGAAGGTTTAACAAAACATAAAATTGAGCGATTTTTCATAAAAATTTTTTCCAAGATTTTCCATTGAACGGCGCATGCAAAATTGTAATTGAAATTTTGAAAATACAGAAAAGTAAAGCCAAAGTAATGTAATACAATAGTAAGTATAACATATTCTATACCATTTTAAAGGTAAAAGAACAAGTTTTACATAACTGTAATTTGTTGTATCCTTTATGTGTTCGTTTGGAAGAAAAAATTGTTGTTTCAAGGTCAACGTGTCACATTTTTCTAAAAATCTATCAATCAAAATACCTTTCCAACAGTACTTCGTTTGTTCTGCTAGCTCACTTAGATATGAGATAAATGCCTTTTATTAGTACCATTTATTTGACCTTCAAATCCAAAAGGGCAGACCAGCCCCAGCGGTAAAAAAAAATCTGAGTTTGGCAGCTGTTCTGCATACGTTCCCATAAAATAAATAAAAAATATTTACGATACATGTATAATAGTGTCCACACCAACCGGATATGTACTATAGTTTAGGTGATATAGCTCCGAACTTTTCAAATTTCAAATCTCGGAAACCCGACGAGAGTAGGTAAAACTGACGTCGTTGGTCGAGCCTCGATGTAAAATAACAAAAACAACATTGGACTTCTGGCCTAAACCAGATTATATCCGCGATTTTTTCTTTTGGCTTAAATCAGGCTCTTGTTGACCTAACCAATATTGTAGCTGTTGTACCCCGACACCCACTGATTGCTGAGTTATAGGCCTTTGAAATTTGAATTTATTTGCCCTATATAATTTTGGCCGTAGAAGATATCTGGTTGGCATATATTCCGTCAGAAAGGTAAACTTGAACTCTTTCATTTATATACTTTATATGTTTATATACTTATATATTTATATACTTTCATTTATATATTCAAAATACTTCCCAAACCGTACCTAGCACGTTTCATTAGTTCACTAGGTTTAGGATATAATTGACTTTTATTAGTGCCATTTATGTGATATTCAAAGGACCAAGATAGCTGACCAGCCCCCAAAAAAAACAAGAACTTCTGTTTCTATCAGTCACACCTAGCAATAAAAAAATTAAAACAATCTAGCAGACTATTCTGCATTTATACCAAAATCAGAGATGGATCCAAACATTATGTAAGCCCAAATAGTTCTTAGGGTCAGTGCCAAAAACAACAACATTGGTTAGGTCGACAAGCAGCTGAACTGTTCCAACATTTTTAATCATTCTCCCACTCGTTGCTTACCAGGTCTATAAACTAAAATTGGATCGCTTTCAAGTTGATCTTTAATTTCATTTTTCCACAATTGTATTTCGTACTTGAGCTCTCTAAGCCCCTCCAAGACAATTTGTGTTTTTGATGGCATTGGTAGTTCAGTGCGGTAACCACTTTTCTTATCTTTTTCCCAAAATGTTCTACATAACGACGTCGTATGTATCCAATGGCACCAAGTTTTGGAGCAGTTGCTCTCAATATCCTTGTCATTGAAATTTGTTGGTAATAGCTGCAAACACTGCACGCGTGTGAAACCCTTGTAACGACGTATGTGCCAATGTAAATTATAAGATATAAATTTTATAATTATATATTTTCGGTACGATTTAATGAAGCCGCAAATCATACCGGCAAAAAATATTGATGAGACCAATAGCATTATGGCCGACACCACACGAGGTGAAACCGCATCCGATCCACGAATGATAGCCTAATCCACCGCTAGGCCGTTGTCACGCTGCCAAGTTTTGCTCGGCAAGTAGTAGTTTTTTGTTGGGCTTAAATTTACGACTTCCCGGTACGGCCAATCGTCTTGTTGTTTTTGTTGTCGTTGTTGCTTGTGATGGAGACACCAAAAACAACAAAAACAACTGTCGCTCTCCCCTACTTTCAAAGTTATAGCCCTCTGAAATTTGAAATTAATATTCCTATATCTTCTAAACTATAGAATATGCATTATGCAAATATGCATTTTTCAGTAAAATCTTACTTTACATAAATAAAAGGTATTTGAATTACCTTTCTAACGGTATATATCTATACCGGATATCTTCTATAGTTTAGAAGATATAGGGATACTAATTTCAAAGGCCTATAACTCAGAATGTAGGGGAGAGCGACAGGTTTTTTTTGTTGTTGGGGTCTCCATCCCAAGCAACAACAACAACAAAAACAACAATACGATTGGCCGTACCGGGAAGTCGTAAATCTGTTCCCGAACAACGTTCGTAATCTATATCCGCATTACCGAGCAAGAAAACTCGGTTTATCGTGCACACCGGTGTTGCTTAGTCTCAATATTCACAAAAGTATTGCAAAATGGAGTAGAGTGAAAAAATGGAATGAACTGATAAATTTATGAATTATATTTCTCTGATTATAGTTCGAAAATATACTTACGTTTTCTCATTTGTGTAATAGACTATTGAAGGTGAGAAAAAAATATATATTTTTGAAGAAACCAGGCGTGGGTCGAGCACAAGCATAAACACTCTTTAACACATAGGTCGATCACAAAAAATAGTGATCAGTGCTGTAAATGAATAGTTATTGTTACCTTTTGCTTTTTGCAGACCATATTTGCCTCAATCTTTCCATACACTTTGTCAACCACCGTACAAAAGGTTAAATTTATATATGAAAAAGTTTATTCACTCCTTAAACGTATGCCTCGTTGTTTTTGTTTGCACCGAAACTCTGTTTCACCGTTCACATTGTCTACAGTGAGATTTCAGGGGATATTTTTTTAATCTATCTTACTCGAACTTTACGTTATCTCTTTCTTACTTTAAATAACTGTCCATCCACAACGCAACGATGTCGCAATCGATTGCGATGTTCCTATAGAAAAATGGAATGGAACACGTCGTTGAGCTCTCTCACGTCGTCGTAAAATGTTCTAATTTTCTGACAACTTCTTCCGATTTTCTCATTTTTTTAAAAACAGTCTGCCCTACTTTTCGATGAAATTCTTCAAATTCCCTAAAAAATGTAAATAAATTTGACAAACGAATTGTCAAACAAGGAAATTATCCAAATTATTTTTATTCAAAACAAAATATAAATAATTTATCACGACAGATGTCACTCATTCGAAGATTTTGAGAGAGAGAAATCGTTATCGTTTGCGACGTCGCATCGTTGCGTTGTGGTTGGACAGTAAATGTTCCAATTTTAAGAAAAGTAGTGCCGCAGGCTAGGAATAAGACGTAAATTTTTAGGTTTCAACAGCATTTTCTCCAAAAATCCTGCACCGATCTTGATTGATTCAATAATTTCATGTTTTGGCTGCGGCAAATTTTTTCATAAGCAGTGTGTTAACTTAGATGAACTTGCAATTAATAGTTTAATAAACTACAAAAATTTGGTTTATTCATGTTCTGAATGCATTAATATTAAAAGAGATGTTTTTGCAATTATTTCTTCTATGGCCTTGGACATTGGAGAGCTGAAAGCTAAGCTCTCTCAATTGTGCTCTAATGCAGAAGGATATAAAAACAAGAATCTAATAGTCAACCAGCCGCTCCAACTAAAAAGAAATCAAAACCGGTTTCGTCCTCTCAGAAAGTTCTCTCAGGTGAGGAAATTGATAAGGCTGTATGCACTCGTTCCCGTGCTCGTGCTCTTGCATCGCCAACGGTGATTGATGTTTCCCCCTCTTCTCGGAATCAATGCTCTTCTGTCACCACTATTACTAATGCTGTGGATGCAATTGAACAGAATGCAAACAATGGTTCAACGAATGTCACTAGAAAAAGGAACGGAGATATCGATCATAGTGAACTTGGATCTATCGCTGTAGCTTCTAATCAGACCGATGTTATCGTCTTGGATGGTGAAAGTCTTAACCCTTCGCAAGCTACCATACCTACGACGTCCATTATTACTGAGGTAAATCCTGATGATGGTTTTCAAATTGTGCAAAAGCGGAAAAAAAATTCCAATAAACCGTTAACCCAAAAGTCAATAAAATTGTTGGGTCTGATCTTAATTCGAATCTAAAAGCGTTGCCAAATTATTCATGGGTTCATTTATCCAAATTTAGACCTGATATATCCACCGAGTATATTATTAATCATATATCAGGAAAATTGAACATTAGTTCTGACCGATTTAAGTGTTTTAAATTGATTAAAAAAGATGTCGATAATAATAATCTAGAACATGTGAATTTCAAGCTTGGGTTCTCAGTAGACATCAAGGATCGTGTTATGGATGCTTCTGCTTGGCCTGTATTTGTGCGAGTTAAATATTTTCAACATCATCGGAAAAATGTAAAATTCGATAGCAACCTGGTTGATACTGGTTCGCAAGGACTCGTAACGGATCAACGACTGCCTTCTAAATCACTTTCTCAATCAACTCGTGAACTACTATTTTGTTACCACAACACTGGTGGATTAAGAACTAAAGCTAGTGAAATCTACCAACTTTCGTCATCGTCACTGTATGACGTGAGTGCCTTTTCCGAAACATGGTTGACAAGCCAATACTATGACTCGGAGTTTTTTAATTCCAATTATGTTATATATCGAAAGGACCGATCTCAGACGCTCTGTGGACTGTCAAGAGGAGGCGGTGTGCTATTGGCTGTCCGATCAAATTTTTTATCTCTACCTTTACCCTTATCATCAACTTTAATACCTGTTGAACATAATTTTGACATTGATCAGTTAATTGTTAGGATTAAGTTTGATAATAATGCGGAATTTATTGTAAATCTAAGTTATATTCCACCTAATAGTTCTGTACAATTGTATAAAATCCACATAGGCAATATTATGAAAGTCATTAACAATATTAAGAGTCCTCAGCATTTAGTAATTTTAGGTGATTTCAATCTGCCCAATATAAATTGGCAATATGATGATCAACACCTGCTTCTGCCGTCAAATATTACCAGTGACTGCGAAAATGAAGTAGTAAGTAATCTTGCGGTAAAAGGTCTAATTCAAATTAACAATATTTTTAATTGCCGGAACAGGCAATTCCTTGATCTAGTTTTCGTGGATGATGATATGTATTCTAATATCAGTAGGCTAAACTCTGATTATCTAACGGATTCTGAACATCATGTGGCTTTATGCTTAGCATTAAAAACATATACTTACTCCAAGTTGCTTAATCATTATAATGAAATCAAATATGATTTCTGGAAAAGCGATTTCAAGGCTATTTGTAGATATATGTCTAATATCGATTGGGCTTTGGTTCTTGTAGATTCAAATGTCGAAGAGAATTATAAACGGTTTTCTGAACTCCTTAAAACTGCTATTAACTTATTTGTCCCTAAGAATACATTCTCGAAGGTAGATAAACCTGCATGGTATAATAAGACATTATCTAACATAAATAATGCTAAAGCCAAGGCTTACAAACGGTGTAAGAGATCTCCAAATAATCCGAATCTTTTGGCTCACTACATTTTTCTTAAAAAACAATTTTTCACTTTAAATAAATTTTTATATAACAACTACATTTTTCGAATTGAAACTAATCTAAAGAAAAACAGTAAATGTTTTTGGCATTTTATAAATAGTAAAAAGAAGTCTTCTGGTATTCCATCTTCGATGGAATACTTAGGTGAAACATCGTCTGATCCTAACGAAATTTGTGATATGTTTGCTGAGTTTTTTTCCTCCGTATATATTCCATCTTCTCCCTTTTCAGTTTTAAATAACCAAAGTCATGAGGCTATCGTTGATATTGGGTCTGTACAACTTAGCATCAGTGACGTCATGGATGGCCTATTGCAACTAAATCTAGATAAGCAACCCGGAGTTGACGGCTTTCCACCCATCATTCTTAAGAAGTGTGCTCAAGCTGTTGCTTTTCCGCTGTTTTTAATTTTTAGCCAATCATTGCGCTCTGGTGTTTTTGTTAGCGAATGGAAAGACTCTTTTGTAATACCTATTCA
Organism: Myopa tessellatipennis; assembly: GCA_943737955.2. NCBI lineage: Eukaryota > Metazoa > Arthropoda > Insecta > Diptera > Conopidae > Myopa > Myopa tessellatipennis. Next base: position 58,641,365 of record OX031314.1, on the reverse strand, counting down.
TAAAAGCGGATCCAAAAATTTTATTCCCAATTATAGACCTATTTGCAAGATTTCTGTGATTCCCAAGCTCTTTGAAAAGCTTGTGTACTCGAAACTACTTTTTCAAGTAAAAGGTGCTATATCCCAATTACAGCATGGTTTCATTACTGGAAGATCTACTTCCTCGAATTTGACGATTTTTTCTAATTACGTCGCTAGTTGCTCAGAAAAAGGTTTACAGTGTGATGTTATGTACACTGATTTTTCTAAAGCTTTTGATAAGGTTGACCACGGCCATTTATTATCAAAGCTTTGGAAACTAGGGTTTCACTCTAGTTTTTTCAATTGGATTAAATCTTATTTATCAGCTCGTAGACAAATTGTCAGATTAAATAGTACTGTATCTAAACCATTTTTTATTTCGTCTGGTGTCCCTCAAGGGAGCCATTTAGGGCCTCTACTCTTTCTCATTTTTATAAATGAAATACCTAAAATACTTCAATTTTCGCAGTGTCTAATGTTCGCTGATGATTTAAAGATATTTTCGTCTATCGAATCCGTGGACGACTGCTCTAGACTACAAGCCGATTTGACTAACTTGGCAGTCTGGTGTAAGGACAATGCTCTTTTACTTAATGCGTCAAAGTGCCAGTATCTAACTTTTAGTCGCGGTTCTAATCCGTTAATTTACAATTAACGACATTGTTAATAGTAAAATTGATGCTCCTACCTTACTACTACTGATCAATATTCGGGTGCCTACTAGGAACTTTAGATCTAACGATATCTTTAAAGTTCCCTACCACCGTGTTAACTATTGCTTCAACGAGCCAATGACCCGGTGTTTAAGATTGGCCAATTCAGTTTGTACCTATGTGGATTTTTTTATTGGCTTGAGCCGCTCCAATGTTAAAAAGTTAGTTTACAGTTGCCTCAGTTTGGAGTAGTCATTAAGATTGTGTTGTAATCTGCTTGACGAATAAATAAATAAATAAATAAATTCGAAGGCCGTGGTTACGCTACCGTACAAGTATTAGCTTTACCGTAGGCCTTTTTTGTTCCTGTTTTGTGTGTAAAAGAGATAATGGAATTTTTTTCCGTTCTTAACACCACGCTCTCAAACCGAACACGCAAACTCTGTCTAGCTTACACCTACTAGATCGAGTATTGCTTTGTTTTAATATTCACCAAAGTATTGAAAACTGGGGTGGGGTAAAAAAAAATTAAATTTATTATTTTTTATATAATTTTTGTTCAATCATTAATTTTTTTACTAAGTAAAAGGTATAATTAACCTATTATATACTTGGGGGTCAAGGTCCGCTCAGGTTTGCGGGATAATGGTACCACAGGACGACCCTTCGTAACTCTCCTGGCCTGGCAAGTCGACTTCTACCTCCACGCGGTGATCTCTGGTTACCACGTCGTCTCAGATGTAAGGCATAACTGAGACTTCCGGGGCAAGTGGAGTGAAACCCATTGCATCAGTGCTTCAGGGTGGAAGTGCTTCGACCAGCAATAAAGGGCGGACTGCGGTTCCTCGGAACCGACCCGCCCCAGCTGGTCAAGGTCCGTCAAAACCTAACAGCGAGCCCAAAGCCAAACGGCAATCTTTCGCGGGGGTCGCTATGTTTGATCTCCTTGTCGGCATAGCGGACTTCTCCGGCGGGGGCCGAAAGATTTTGGAGAAAAGCCATCTGGCAACCTTCAAGGCCTCCCTGCTGGAGGCGCTGGACTCTCGGGATGGTGGAGGGGACATCGGGTTCGTTGGAAACGCCTTCCTGATCCTTCCAAACTGTGCCCGGACAGGTTTTATGCTTTGAAGGATAAAAGGAGGATGGTGTTGGTGGTCCACGGTGCTACCGAGACCAAAGAGATCATCCTCAGCAGGATTCAAAGGCAGAACGGCTGCGTAAGGGATACCTCTAAATGGAGGGTTTTCCTTCGCGGAAAAGTTCGGCGAAGGAGCAAAAGTCAATGTTAGGCTGAGGGTCTGGTACCCAAAGGAAGAGGCAGTGGCCATCAAGACCGCGGGGGGAAACCTAAAGTAAACTTTTTAATGAATTATTGTGTTTGTATATTCACTGCATACTTTCTGCTCCAGTTTAAATTTTAGTTATTTAATTTTGTTCTAATTATGGAAAACCTTAGTTTCTAAGATAAAAAGCGAGGCAGTTAGCCAAAATAAAGCATTCGCTGTTTGGAAACAGACAGAATCTTTTTGTTTTACTTTCGGCAGTTCCTTTGAATGCTTCCAACCCTCCAGCTGGAACCTTTCAGCTGCATAAAATAAATACAGGGCTATAGGGCTAACTATAAACGACAAGTCCACCACATCGCAATTTCGAACCTGCGATTTAGATCCTGCATTTTCGATCCTGCCAAATCAAATAAACTACAGAAATAGACGAAATAGTGAACCGTTGGGAGAAATATTTAAAGGACAATACTACCGAAGAATAAGTCCCCCAATCCAGTCAACACCCGAACACCCCCATACCAAGCTACTGTCCACTACCTTCTACAGCAGGCCCAAAGGCAATAACAATAGTAGAGTATTGAAACCAGAGATAACGAGATTGAAAACTTGGAACAAAACAGCTGTTAAAAAAAAACAGCCGCGTGTTGTTTCTATAAGTTTTCTATGCAAACTCACCCGCCAAAAACATAAACAAAGGTTTGTTTATGCTTTTGGCGGGTGAGTTTCGAAGACTCGACTGAAAACGGTGAGTTTCAATACCAATGTTACAAAAACAAATTTAATTGAACGGTTGAATGTCGAAAATGTAAAAATGTGCCATATAGTTGCTAGTAGAAAAGTGTTTATAATCTCCTTTTCCCGCTTTTTAAGCTGTCATTCACAAATATATATATTAATATTGTTTTAAAACGTCGTATTACAGAACTTATGCCTGCGGATGTAAAGCAATGGACATTTTTATGCTTTTGCATATATAGTAAAATTTGATTTACTATAAGGTTTTTTAATAGAAATATTTTCGAACCTGATTTCAGAAATAAGATTTTGCGTATAACACATAAATAAATAAAAAGAGTTTGTTGTAAATATATTGTCATTTGCTTCCACTTGCGACTTGCATTCTTCGCCTTTATCTATTTCTATAAAATCATTACCCGGTGGTCTGCATGAAGTAAGGTTTTGCATGTATTACATAACATTTACTTATTTTTTATTTTAGTATTAACTAGTAGTTAATATTAGTAATTAGTATTAATAAATTTAGTGTGTTTTGTAGTTGTAGTTGCAAGTGCACGGGTGATATAGGCCGATAATTTTTTAAATTATTAAATTTTTCATAATAAAATCTGACAAATTAATCAGCACAATCTAGGAAAAAAAATACAAATTTCCTCCCAATCCGATTTTTTGCAAAAAAATGGCGAAGCCGTTTGGATTTTTGAAATTTTTCTCATTAACATAAGATGCCCAGAAACATCTGTGAAAAATTTCATGTTTCTAAGAGATGTGGAAGTCCAATAAAAATTCCCGGACATATTTTGCTAACAGAAACGCACAGGGATTTTATATATATAGAAGAAGATTATAATATTTGAACTAAATTAAAAAATATTTTAATCAAATTTCTACAATCAGATAAAAATACCCACAGAAATAAATTTATGCCCACATTTTTCACTTTGTCTACTTATGGTGGCAACCGCTTGCAAAAAATGTTGGTGAATAATATCGTCAACAGATAAAGCGTCACTTGCTATCTCTTTCTGGCTGCAAAAGAAATGTAGTCAAATTCACCAGATCATAAAAAATCGATCTTTTTTTCATCTTTATCTGAAGATAAAATCTCCCATGTCATTAATCTCTGATTGAAACAGAACCAAGAAAATCACACAGACTATCATTCTGTAGCTGTTATCTACTACATAAGAAAATGTATAGTACAGCGAATTGAAACAAAAATAGAAAATAAAGACATAAACAATATTAGGTGTGTTTCTTTTAATAATAACTAATACTTTTTTTAAACTTGGCAGCATTATCTGACAGCTATCTCATTTAAAAATGCATGCATGTAAATTATAATTCTGTTTATAAAGTTCGCAAAAATTAGGGGTGGGCAAAGTATTACATGACATAAATAATAATACATATCTATTTAATTTACCACAGAGCATCTTTTAAGTTCATTTCAGCTCATTGGTGTGCACCTGTCACGGTGACGTTTGATGGCGACACAATGATGAGTGGGTGATACAATTTTTGCTATGGAGTTGTTTATTATAGCGGGAATTGGGATCAAATTGAATAATTGGTAATATTCGAGTCCTACTAACGGTTGTGACAAAAACCATATGGTCCATATGGAGGACGTCAAGGAGGTCGGCATATATTTGTCGAAGGTTGGCTGCTATTATTTTTAACTGGGTTGACAAGGATGTGTACCATTGGAATCTTTTGAATTGATCCATCTCCTTCCGTTCTGGTCCCACACTGCTCTCGATTTACGATGTTTAGCGTTGAATCGACTAAGGTGTCTGTTTTTTTATTACGTCATTGTTGTTTTTTACTTGGTTGACTGTACGAAACATTTCTTCAGCGTATTCATTGTATTGTATTCATTGATTCCGTATACTGAGTGGGCGATGTTTCCAACTATGTTGAAGGCTGCTCTTTTCAACCGAGTGCTAGATATTACTTTCTTGTCAAATTGTAATTCAACAGTGATGGAGCTAATTCAATGATTAATTAGCGCATGACAAGCCTGGTGGATTGAATATTTACACACATGTGTTGCAACATCGTAATCCCGTACATTGCTGTCCTCGTGCAACAGAGGCGCTAGTCGATGTATGGGCCTTCGGCAACATCCAGCTCCGTCATTTCCCTTGAATACTTGCGTTGTTCTCCCAAGAGGTCACTACAAAGGTGGTGTGTTATCTACCTTCATTATTACGAGGTTTCCTTCCTTTGGGTTTAGGAGCTGTTCCCTCCATTTTGTTTTTTGTTGTAGTGAAGTTAGATATTCTGAATTCCATCGATCCCAAAATGTATGTTTTAGTTCTGAGACTAGATTCCATCTTTTTGTTAAAGACCCTTTAAATTTCGACGCTGCTCGATCCACTTGAGCAGTTAAGGGCTGGCCGAACAGGAAGTCCGCAGGCGTGAGTGCAGTTAGGTCGCTAGGATCTTTTGATATTGGAGTGATCGGCCTGGAGTTGAGGATTGCTTCAATTTCAACAATTACGGTTTCTAACTCTTCTTACGTTAGCGATACTGTGGATACGCTTCGGCTGAGTGGCTGATTTAATAGTAACTCCATAACTTGCCACTCCCGTAATTAAAAATTGTCGTATTGGGGTGATTGCTGGCAAGTTGCCCATTATCTCTTTATATAGGTGAGGCCGGGCTCGAGTGCACGCGTACATTTCTGGACAATGCTGCGTGACATTGATTTTGTTTGATTATCCAAAAACGTTGTCTGGATGCAGCAAGCAGCGCTTGAGGTCCACAATGTTGTAATTGTAATGTAATTCCTGTAGCAGTTTCTTGATTAGTGGATCGTTGTAGGGCAGCAGCTGTCCGTGTTTTCATCAAAGGCTATATTGGATGCCTTTAGACGTACGCCAACACGAATGAGTACCTTTTCATCTTTGAAACGTGATAGACTGTTGAGGGAGTTTTCTTTGCTCAACGATTTCTGTTTAGTTAACCGTTTAATTTCATCTGCGAATTCTGAAATTTGGATTGCTCGCAGAATTATGCTTAGTGCGTCTTTTTAGCTCCTCTACAGATAGTCTTGTTTCGATGTGCCGTTTCACGGTGGGTTTCCGACAATTTTGTGTGAAACGTAATGTGTAGGCGATGATTCGCTGAAGAACTTTGAATGAATTTTTGTGATTTGTTCCATAAACCAACTGCTCGATATCCGATGTTGCGTCTACTACACGTTGGGCTGATAATGTAGATGCTACTTCGATTTTTTCTAGTGCACAGTCCTTGTTTAAAGTGTTGGGGAAGGGTGCTTGTTAGACAGATTCCAGCTCAGGTAGAAATAGTAGATCAAAAAACTACTTGGTACAGGTTGGTAGTGTTTCCGGCGATAGTCCTCGAGAGTGTATATCATCAGGGTTGTCTGCTGATCTGACAGCCGTGGTTAGTTCTTGAATTTTTGCCACTCTGTTTGCTACAAATGTGAGAAAGGCCGAGGTTTTAGCGCTGATCCAGTGCAGCGTTATCTCAGAGTCTGCTCATAGAAAGGTTTTGGAGTTATGCAATCTTAGATCCCTTTTAACTCTAGTTGCGAGTTCTTCTCCAGTGAGTGCCGCACAAAGCTCTAATCGCGGAATTGTTTGTGTTTTATGGGAGCGATTCTCGATTTCGTACATAGCAGGTTAACAATTATTTGTTTATTTTGATAGTGGTTCGGAGATATACTGTAGCTCCGAGGCGTCCTCGAATCTGCATTGAAGTCGAAATATTTGTACTGAAAATGTGTCTGTGAATGTTAATGTTGTTTAAAGTAGCAGACATTTTTTGAAATTTGCGCCCTTCCTGCTGCATTGAGTCTGGAAGTTTATCATTCCAGGACAGCTTCATTTGCCAAATCTGCTGGATGAAGATTTTTGCAGCTACCATCACAAGTGCGAGTATTCCTAAGGGATCAAAAATTCGGGATAAATCTGAGATGACAGATCGCTTAGTGACGGTTGCTGTAGTAGGCATTTGTACACTGATGCTTAGCTGGTCTTTTCTTGGTAGCCAGATTAGGTCTAGATCTATCTCGTGAACCTCTTGCGGAATGTTTAGCAGTAATTTGTCATGGTTAGCGTACCATTTGCGAAGCTTCAAACTGGCACTGGAAAGTATCTTGGTTAACTGCGTTTGAATCTACTGATGCAGTGAGTGTGCTTGCGCCGCTTAAGCAATCATCTACGTAGAAGTTGTAGTGGAGTGCTTTGGCTCCGGCTGGATAAGTGATTTTGTTTCGTTCTGCCAGCACTTGGAGACATTTGGTGGCTAAGTATGGTTCAGAAGCCGTTCCATATTGTACCGTCTTCGCTTATAGTCTTTTATTTCCTGCGTTATGTCTTCTCCCCATATAATGACTTGGTATCTCTGATCGTCATCATGTATCAGTATTTGACGATACATCTTCTCCACATCAGCTGAGAAGCGTACCGGTGTGCGCGGAATCGTACAAGAATCGAAAATAATTCTTCTTGTATTGTTGGAATAGAATCTTCTCAGCACCATGTCTTTTGAGTTTTCTAGTGCGGTACCTTCTTCTACTAATGGCGAACGTACTACGAAGCGTCGTTCTTCTGTTCTTGAGATAGTTTTTGCAAAATATATTTCAACAAGCGTTCCGAGGATGTCATTGATTTGTTATGGTCATCGAGATATTTCAACATCTAAAACCGTTCCACAAGTTCGTTGGTTTCCATCTCATCCTTGCTGAATAGCGTTGCTGTTTTGTAGCGTTGGCAGGTTCTCGCCAATCTTCAGTTTTTCTGGTTGGAGGAGGTCGTAGTAACACTTAACATATAAACTCTAAAAGTGGCATCTGTCAATCCTGTTTTAAAAGATGTTCTAGTTGTTGTCTCTATCATGTTTAAGAGCGCACTATCACCGACACTTTTATAAAAATTTCTTGGCTTGGCTTTTAAGTCAGCTTTCGGATGAAGCTTATGGCTTACCAAGCAAAGTGCTGCGATTCCATTAATTGGTTACTTGAACTTGGCCTTGTCTCACTGAGTATTATTATCAAAATAATAATATGACCTTAGCTCTTACAGGTCAAGTTCCCGGTAATTGAAATTGCGATTACGGCATACAACAATCTGAAGTGAATTTAATATAATAGTGACCGCCTTTTACACTTTTCTGAGATTCAAGAGAAGAAAAGAGTAATATACAGGGTTAGGCGATTGAACCTAGGCGTTACGTATTCAAACGATCATATTCTTTTCGGTGAAATTATTTTTTATTGATTCAAATTACAAAAATGTGTGGAAATAATAAAAATTTTAAAATCCATTCACTTTAGGTAGATGTGGCCACCTTTTGCCTTGACTATGGCCTTCAAACGGTTAAAAAATGAGTTGCATAATGCACGAATATGATCTTGCGATATTTCGGTTATTAAAGAATTATTATTACTGATTTTCTTTTTATTAGTTTTTTATTGAAAAATGCAATTTACACGTTACCCCTTACACATTAATATTTAAAAAAGTTTTAGATATGTGTAAAGTGTTAATATGTAAAACACTTAAAATATCTTCATTTGACTGTGCATTAATAAATTGTAATAATAAAGGACAACATGTATTCTATTATAATTTTTGGCTACTTTTTAAATACATTAAAATAAAACAATTGTCTAATTGTTGAAAATTATGTTTCTTAAAACCAATTCATTAAAAGTTTCTTAACTTGATACTTGCGCCTACTTGTTACCCTCTTTTATGTAAGTAATTCCAAGTATTAGGTAGTTTTAGGATTTTTTAAATAAAATGTTAGCTAATTAATTTTCGGCCTGGCCGAATCTTAGATACCCTACACCTAAAAGTTTTAAAAAAAGTGCCGAAGCTATGGTGGGGCGGGGGTGGCGGTCCACTCTGGGCGGCACAATGTCGGGGGCGGCAGTTGTGGAAATCAAGTATTGACTTATTGCATTCTAGGAATTTTTGGGGCTACAAGTTGATTAACCGTCCCGGGCTCCATGAGACCTAGCTACGCCTCTGTATAAATAGTAGGCGTGGTCATTACCTTGTTCAAAACAAAATAAGTACCTTAGTTGTTTTATAATTGCGTTCATTTAAACTTTTTTTCCGTGGTAATAAAATTGTTTTCATACTGCTATACTGTATACGTAGTGTAAAAGTGGGCGGACCGCACCCAGTTTTGATGTAATAATGTTTTTTTGTAAAACAAGTTGCTATCTAAAGATTTATTCAGGAAGTTTATATATTTAACAATATAACCCTCTTTTGCCTGTGTAACCTAAAAGTGGGCGGATCACGCCCATATTTGGCACATTCACGGATAATGCTACTCTATACCCAGGAATGAAATTTGTTGTAATAGCTCAAAAACGAACGCTGATATCACATTTTTAATAAAAAATAGGCGTGGTCGTGGACTGATTTTGCCCATTTTCAATACCAACCTGCTCACCACAAGAAACAATATTTATGCAAAATTTCATCACAATATCTTTACCGGTTCTCCTGTGATCGTGATTTCAACAGACAGACAGACGGACGGACATGGCTAAATCGACTAAGGAGGTCACGCTGATCAAGAATATATATACTTTTCTATACCTATCGTCTCTATTTCTATGCGTTACACATTTCGTTACAAAGTGAATATACCCTTACCTTAAGGTGTAGGGTATAAATATATTTAGTTTAAGAGAAATATTTAATTTTTACTATAACATTATGTAGAAATTGTTAGTTACATTTACATAAATAAATATAAAGTATTATATGATCAGTTAAATCAGGGAAACAAATACTTTCAACGGAACAGCTAAAAATTTACAAATATAGTGCGGGCCGTATGCAGAAACTTATGATGAATTATTTCTTTATTAAGAAAATAAACAAAAAATTACAGAAAAACTCATTAATACAAATACTATCAAAAAAGATATATATAAATATTTTAATATTATTTTTATTTCCATATATTAAAAAAATTATGGAAAAAGAGAAAATTCCATACATGAGAAATTTGGCATTGCTTCTTTGCCATCAGTTGACTTTTATTTGTAGGTATAGGCGACACAGCAACTCATACACAGCTATCTAACCGTACATCATTTAATTTCGATCGGATATAGCTTTTATTTTCATTGCAAAAAATTCTGAACGAGAAAGTGTGGCGTGCCGCGGGCTGCTCATGCCTGATTTAAATAGGAAATCATATTTACGAGTAGTCATTTTTTTAAGTTATATTTTATTGAAACTATTACTTTGAAAGTTATCTTATAAATTATATGTTCATATATAATAATACAGTTTCATCTCGTTGTTAAAAAAGAAAACAAAAAAGAATAAATGACCAAGTAAAAATCAATGAAATGCCTTAATTATTCATGCCATTTTAAGGTGTTTAGTTGAACTTGGCCAAACATGAACAGATAAAATTGTATCCTAAAGGAATAACTTAATGAAATGTGTGTAAAAGAAAAGTATTGAAGAAACAAGTCTCCATATTACTTTCTATTTGCATTCCTTATTCCATTCCTTATTTTGACATAAACTTATTATAATTCAGCAGATGAACATTCTTGGTCGCTTTTTTTCTTCTCATTCATGATATTCGTATCAGAATTTCTGAATTTGGATTTGCTACCTTTTTTTGAAATAACAAAATCTGTGCTGGCTTGACATACTAGGGTACCTTCTACATAGTTTGTTATAATTTTATCGGCCTTTTATCACAGTCAGCACAATTAATTGTATTCGGTAGTTTTCCCAAAGTATTTTTAAAATCCAGTTATGAATGGCTTCCAATTAATTAAACTAATCCTTGAGAAGCATACAAAATGTAAAATAATTTTTTACAAAGTTGTTAGACCCAAGCAGGACGGTTTTTTTCTGAGATTACTGAATCGGTTTTAATCATCTATATCCTTTCTAATCCTTGTACCTCTTAATTATGAATAATATTACATAACTAATATTTTTTTAAGTAAAAAGTTTTTTATTTGTATTAGAGTAATTACTTTAATTTACTTTCAATGAAAAGAACATCACTCTTAAATTATCTTAGGAGTAGTTTCTTTCGTAAGTAATCGTACGACATAAGAATAAAATCTAGCGAAGTTCATAGTTCTCAATATTGGAGCATATGTTTAGTAAAATATTTTTTAAGAAAAAATAACTGCGTTTTGATGTTTTAAATATTTATTTTGTTATATTTTCATTATTTTAATATTTATTAAATTCAAAAAAGTTAGTTATAAATTAAATTTATCCATTGGCTCTCAAATCTGAATTCGTATTTTTTGTCGCTTTAAATTTACAATATCTTTATCATAAAAATAATATAAATTTGAAATGATGCGCCAGTAAATACTTTTTTGTTTATGTTTATCATTCCCTTGTTTTTATGTTTATATCATTAAAAAGTAATTCTGAATCAATCCCTGTTAAAATCTTAAAGTTTTTTGGCACCTAATTTCAAAGGGCCACTGCTGCGCTGTGCACGTCTCGTTTCTAGCTCTCTTTGCCTTTCTAATTTCTTCTCTTCGCGCTTCCGACGGGCCTCTTCAAGTTTCGAATTACCTGTTGAGAATAATTTTTAGAAGTTTTTTATGTTACAAAAGTCTAGTAAGACTTCAGAAACATAGCACATATGTACATATATAGGAAATAAAACCAGCAAAATCATAAACATCTTAATAAATATCTGACCTAACTTTTAAATAGTAAACATATCTGAATAATAAAAACATTTCAAATTGGAATACAAATACTCATACCTGCCTTTCACCACAGACTAAATAGTATACAGACAACGCATCTCGTACAAAGCAAATTTTCTTCGTGGGTTCCAATATTGCCACCCAAGTCAACAAGGAGTACAAGCATGAGTAGCGACAAGAGAGTGTATCAGCGTTGGTCATTTCATATGCACGCGTGCAAAAGTGTTCTCTCGGCTATTCCCAAAGATTACAAGACTCCTCTCATTCGTGAACGAGCTCAAAAAATTGTCCGTTCGCGTGTTCACGTACAGTGTATGTGAATTTTATGGTGAAATTGTCGACTTGTTACAAGCTAAAACAGGCTATTATAAAGCAAGATAACTGAAAACGTAAACCGTTTTGGATTGTTACTACACCGTCACAAAACGATGGGGTGAGTTAGTGACAGGGATACCAACCACACCACTTTATTATTTATTATTTGTTTGGCTTTAAAATAAATATTAATAAAACCAGTAAGAAAACTATATTCGGCCTGGCCGAATCTTAGATACCCTACACCTAAAAGTTTTGAACCGCACCCAGTTTTGATGTAATAATGTTTTTTGTAAAACAAGTTGTTATCTAAAGTTTTATTCAGGAAGTTTATATATGTATTTAACAATATAACCCTCTTTTGCCTGTGTAACCTAAAAGTGGGCGGATCACGCCCATATTTGGAATATTAATGGATAATGCTACTCTATACTCAGGAATGAAATTTTGTTGTCATAACTCAAAAACGAACACTAATATCACATTTCTAATAAAAAATAGGCGTGGTCGTGGACCGATTTTTCCCAAATTCAATACCAACCTGTACATCACAAGAAACAATATATCTGCAAAGTGTCATCACGATATCTTCATTGGTTCTCCTGTGATCGTGATTTGTAGGGTATAAAATTAAGTTTTGAAAGTTAAATGTAAACTTACTAATTTTTATAATTTTTGATTTTTCTTTTAAATAAATTAAAATTACATAAACACAAATAAATTCACAACTCATTCATTTAAATTAAAATTAGATAAGCATAAATAAATTCACAATTTATTCATTTAAATTAAAGAGCAAAAGAAATAAAATCACAATAAGTAAAAATTAAAACTGAATCACAGATTAATATTCAACAAAACATGTACTTGGCTTTCAAATTATTTTGATACATAGCTTGCAACAAAAATTATCAAACCCAACTTTCAAGGGAAGACAACCAAAATACAGAAATCCAAAGCTTGATGTTCACAAAATGTTGTCAACACCACTTGAATTCACGACGTAAAATGAATAGCCAAATGCTCGTCAAAATTTGTTTACATCATGACCGCCATTTCTGCGTTTCTGCTATTCGTGTTTTTCCAAAAAACAAATTTGTTCTGTTGTACTATATACAAAAATTTTCTTTGTGGACAATTGCGAAACTACTATTACAATGGATTTTCATATATTACTTCAGTAGAAATACAAAATTCAAAACAATTTTTACTCTTTGTAGAATTGGGAATTGTGGTTTTCATTTGTTTGCATATCAAAAACATATGCTTTTTGTTTATATTTTTTGTAAGAATTTTGGACCACTTCATGATCATTTCGAAGTATTTTCGACGAAGAGTAGGCAACACATTCAAAAAAAAGAGCGTAAGCTCGACGTCCGTGAGAAAGTAGAATCGATCCGATCGGAGCGTCATTAAGCTTTAACGCAATCATAGCGGCTAGCTACAAGATACAAGCTGCAAATGCAGCTGACTTCCAGTGATAGCGGCAAGAAACCAGCGGCAAATGTCAAAACACAAATCTGTTGATATGTAATGACTGTAAAAGAACGTAGACAAACATAAAAGAAGAAGAAGAATACCTCCGCCGCCAGAGAAAATTAGAATTCGATCGACTGCAAGCGGCGTGAAGCTAGCGGCTAACCGCAAGATACGTAGCGGCGACTGGAAATCAATGTTTTTTCTAGTTTCCCATAAGGGACAATTTTGACAGATGCAGTTTGTATCTTGTATCTGGCCGCTATGGTTGTGGTTAAAGTTTTACTCCGAGCATCAGAGAGAAAAATTCTCCCATAAGGTTTGTACAGTAAATTATTTTTTGACGCTAACGCTGTTCGGTGTGCTTCAGCGTTAAACGTTTTATGCTTGCTCTCTCGTTGCTGCTCTCTGTTCATGCTTTCTTTCTTGTTGCTTGATCTTCCCATTAGTGTTGGGCATTATAGTTCACTACAGAGAGCGATCTTTCTAGTTCAATCAGCTGTCGTGAACTAGTTCGTTCATATAGTTCACTCGGACATTTAGTTCAGTAGTTCGTTCGCTCATTTAAGGTACGGTCAAACAGAACGCGTAAATAATCGCCGCCCCGCGGCGATTGCCGCGAAGGCAGTTGCATTACACAGGTTCTTATGGAGGTAGTCAAACAGAAACGCGCTACTCGGCGTAAAAACTGACGCGTAGTAGAGCGGCAAAAAAGATCGGAGTAGCGCGTTAGAAAATTTTGCAAAATCTTGTATAAGTATGTGTGTATTTTAGGAGTGTGAGTAGAAAAATGGTTAGAACTGCAATTCACTGCGTTGCCATCTGCTGTGTTATTCAGATCTATTTTTTTCGTGGTGCTGTTAAATTTTCTGTTTTTCGTGGTTTTGTTATTTCTTCATTTCTTTAAAAATGCTAGACATGCTAATTGAATTGGTTAGAAAAAATCCATGCATATATAATACAATAGATCCGGACTCTCAATTTGTGGCTTCACCAGCTCATGAAGCTCTTCAAACTTGCATCGCGTCATTCGGAAATATGTCCAAAATTTTTCATCATCATTTTCTAAATCTCTGTATAGATGGTGGAACTCGCCGAATTGCTCCCGCGCTTCATTTATTTGGCTTACCCAGGGACGCCTTCGCTTAACTCTTCTCTTCGCAATTACCAGCAACAGTAGTTCTTCATCGGAAGACATATTTGACACACTTCTTTGAAGGTACACTTCAATTTATTTTTAATATAAAGACGAAAATTTTTGCAACACACTAATGTTTCGATGAAATATTTGTGTCTCACAACATATGGCCGTGCAAATATGAAATACTGTTTCCCTGAGAAATTTTTCATATCACACAACCAAATTCCCCAGAGAAAGTGACAAATCCCATGCAATAAATTCAATTACTATCAATATGGCATTCTACTATTCACAGACACGAACAGCTGATTTGTGTAAATGAAAGTAGTGCCGCGTTATGTTTGACTGGATTCCTGATTCTAGCTTCAAGCAGTACGCACGTGCTTTTCTGAAGTGCTTTAATTTTTCGTTTTAATTTCTATATTTTCGCGCCGAACTGCGCGCCATCAATTAACTAGCATATTTTGAAGTGGATAATTGTCTGGTGAGAGTATTCATACTTTTACTTCTTTTTTTGTACAGCGGCCCCTGATTTCCGAACGTTTTAAGTGATGGTCTGGCCGAGTGGCCGCTCCGTCGTGTCGGATGACGGCAAATCCGAACTTACGATTCCTCGGAATCGGTACTATACCATTCCCAGTTTAAACACATACAGCGTCTTCATAGCTCCTCGGAAATTTGGAGATCTCCTAAACTTTGTAAAAATAGGGAAAACCCTATACCCCAAATACGATAACATAGAGCTCTTTTATATTTCCAAAAGAAAGCTCAAAATCGTCACTCAGGATATAACAACGGCCAACAAAATGGCGTCTGATGATACTCTTAACTCGGCATATAATATATTTATCCCCTCAGCAGACTGCGAAGTGCGCGGCTACGTCCCTATCCCAGCAGAGTACTCAGAAGAAGAAATTTTTTCTCAAGGAAAATGCAGAAACATGGCGCAATTCGGTCCTTTGTCTGACTTCTGCAAGATAGCAGAAGTTAAAAGGATATTTAACAAAGACGTTCACAACAATATCAACAAGTGCCCCTCAAACGCGGTTATAATCTGTTTTACGGGCAATACTCTCCCGTCCCACTTGTGTGTTGATGGAGTCAATTTTCCCGTATCCCCACTCAAAGAAAGGGTTCTGCAGTGCGATAAATGCTGGAGATACAACCATTCAGCAAGAGTATGTACTAAACAGCACCATTCCTGTGCTTCCTGCGGCAAAAGTCACGTAGAAGAAATTTGCACTGCTCCTGTCAAGTGCATCAACTGCGGAGGTGGGCATGTCGCCCCCTCCCCCTTGTGTCCTATATTCCAAAAACTTAAAAAAATGAACATTGATAAGGCTAATGCTATCAAACCCAAAGTTATATCATTCAGCAGTTCACTCATCCCTCCCACAACTCAAGAATCCAAACACATTTTCCGCCCGTTTGATTTTCCTTTACTCCCCACCCCTAAACAACCCTCCCTTCCTCCTCCCTCCCCCATGCCAAAGAGACCACGCCTCCTGGAATATCCCGGAGCCTCCCATTCCTCCCCAAATCCCACCCCAGAGGCCAAAATCCGTAAAATAAACACGCAAAAATCTCAAGAAGCTATAGATAACCTGTACAATTATATAATCACTAAAATCAAAACTTCGGATATCGGCGAAAGAAGCGCTATGCAAACCATCGTATCTAAAATAACTACTATCTTGGAGGCGGACAGTTTCGACCCCTCCATTTGCGCAAATGCATTTAAACGTATTCTCTCCTCATCTGCAGAACACATCAATGACCACAATGAAGATATGTCAATTTAATGCCACTAGTTTGAGAAATAAATCAGCTCAATTCTCGCAATACCTTTTCGACAACAAAATCTCCATAGCTTGTATATCCGAAACTTTCCTGAAAACAAATGAATCCTTCTCAATAAAAAATTACAGCATTATTCGCTCAGAAAGACCTTTATTCTATAATAGAGGAGGAGGAGTCGCCATATTCATCGACTCGAAAATTAAACACACAGACATGAAGCTTTCCTCTGGCAATGGCACTGAAATATGCGGTTGCGAAGTTCAGTCAAACTCTAACTCAATTATTATTCTCTCTGTGTATGTTCCTCCAAATTCTCCGCCGAACACCTCACTACTCTCCACTATCATCACTAACCATCCTCATTCTTCCATCATCATATGTGGCGATTTCAACGCACATCACACTGCATGGGGATGCCATTACGATGACTCTAAAGGTAATCAGATTCTTGATCTTCTTGATCTACATAACCTAGTTCTGTTAAATGACGGCTCCCCCACATTTTTTGGCCCACATCACTCCACCCTTGACCTCTCGATAGTGTCCCCCAATTTAAGTCTCCTCGCTACATGGAATACCACTAAAGAAACATTAGGCAGTTTACATTGTATAATAAACATTCTTATTAACTTTTCACCAACCCCAAAACTTCGCTCTCGATCTGTCATCCCCAAATCCCTTAGTAAATCAGTTCTGAATAAAAAATGCAACGAAATATTCACGTTAATGCCAACCGCACAGCCACCAGAAAGCCAACCACTGGACTTTCTTGTCGACAATCTATTCGAATCATTCAAATCCAACCCCAACCACAAACATCACCCTCCTAATCCCTGGTGGAATAATGAGTGCAACAAAGCCAGTGCTGCGCAAAGATTAGCACTAACTAGATTTAAGCAAACCCCGTCCAGATCAAACTATAACATTCTTATTTCCTCCAGAAAAGCATACAAGCGTGTTATCAGAAGGGAAAAGAGACTGGGATGGCAGTCTTTTTGCGCTAACATAGGCTCCAATGTTTCCCCCTCAACACTCTGGAAAACCATTAAACTTTTCAAAGGCAATCATGAAAACTCTCAGGAAGGTCTTCAGGAATGTATCGGCCCATACTGCGACTTGCTGGCGGGCCCTCAAGGCCCCAGCCTCGTTGGTCGCCCAGACCCCTCAGACTCAGTCTCAGACTCTCATTTCCTTCTCTCTCCCATAACTTTTCAAGAGTTAGAGCAAGCTATTTCCACACTAAAGGACTCAGCTCCAGGCTTTGATGGCCTCAGAAACAGTCACATTAAACAATTCAACGGCGATAACAAATATAACTTGATGGAATGTTTCAACTATATTATTAAAAGTGGCCACCTCCCACGAACATGGTTCTCGTACATAATCTTGCCTATTAAAAAAAGAGGATGTCCCTCCAATTGTCCATCCTCATATAGATCCATCGCTATGGCCTCATCGATCAGAAAACTATTCGAAAGGATATTGACCACCCGCCTCGAATGGTTCGTAGAGTCCAACAATAAATTAAAGAACATCCAATCTGGCTTCCGCAAATCGAAATCCACCTGGGACAACATATTCACTCTCTGGTCCGAAATCACCTTAGGATTCGAACAAAAAAAATGTACCTTCGCTACATTTTTAGACATTAAAGGAGCTTTCGATAACGTGAATATTAGCATTCTCTTGACAGAACTCAATAAATTGGGTATCCCCAACCGATTCAACATGTTCATATACTGCCTGTTTCAATCCAAGATCCTTTACATACAACATGGCGATGGCTACATCAAGAGGAACTCCTTCACGGGGGTTCCACAAGGATGCATATTAAGCCCGTTCTGCTTTAATCTATACATAGATAATATTTTTGCCAACCTTCCTTCGGAAGTGAAGGCATTAGCCTACGCCGATGATATTGTCATATACTGCACCAAGGCTGACGTCAACCTTGCTAGGTCCCTAGTCCAATCAGCAGTTAACCACATTAACAATGGCCTCGTAGCTCTTCAACTTTCTCTCTCAGTCAATAAAACTAAGTCTATGATTTTTTCTCGACGCAAACGTCTCCCTCTCTCTACCCCTATTCTGATAGACACTCATCAGGTCGAAACTGTGCGTACTTTCAATTTCCTGGGCTTCACACTGCACGAAAGACTCTACATCGGCCCTCATATATCCCAAATCGCAAAAAGATGTCTGCAATTCATCAACATTATGCGATCATTGTGCGGAGTATATTGGGGTAGTCACCCTTCGCAGCTCATTCGCTTATACGTAGGCGCCGTAAGGCCAAAAATAGAATATATGGCTCCCCTTATTTTAAACGGTTCATCATCCCTTATCCTTAAACTACAGAGGATACAATGGAAAGCGCTACGCATATCATTAGGTCTAATGATGTCCACACACACCAAGAGCCTTGAGCAGCTCGCCAATATCATGCCCCTTACCGAGAGACTCAAACTAATATCCGACAATTACTTATGCAGCCTCCTCTCTCGAGATAACCATCCGGCAAGAGATAATCTACTTGAATTAACAAGAGTTCTACGAAGGTCACATCCTCTCATAGACAAGGTAAAATTCCTCGCTCAAAATTTCAACCTCATGTCGTACAATATCCACCCCATATTCGCCACTCCCTTCCAAGCTCTCCTCCTTAAACCCCTAGTAATCTTCCTTGACGTCGACAAATCAAAAAACACCCCAGAAGAGGTAAGAGAGAGCTTCAACAAGCTAATAAGTAAACGCTGGAACAATTTCGATCGCATTTATACTGACGGCTCCAAATCCTCTGAGAAAGTCGGATGCGGTTTCTGGTTCCCTAATTTGAATATAGAGGCACATTTCCCACTAAACCACTATTGCTCAATCTTCTCAGCGGAAGCACTAGCTATTCTTGAAGCGATTAAAGTAATAAAAATACTACCCTCTAAAAAATACGTAATTGTCTCGGATAGTAGATCGGTCCTTTCCGCGCTGATTTCACATCGGAAATCATACACGCATCCTTACATTCTTCAAATCATTTCGTTACTATATGAGCTTAAGTGCTCGGGCTACCTCATTCACTTTTTATGGGTGCCAAGCCACATGGGTATTGAGGGAAACGAATGTGCTGATGCGATTGCCTCAAATCACCCACGTTGCGACACCAATCGCCTCCCGATATTCCACAGAGATCTCAAAGCTTTGCACAAAAAGGTTCACACTATGACCTGGCAAACCGACTGGGACAACTCCGTCCATGGTCGACATCTCTACTCCATCGCCCCAAGAATTAATGTTCCTCCCTGGTTCAATCATACATCCCTCCCTCGCTCTCACATAGTTTGTATAAATAGATTAAAAACCAATCATACCAGGAGTAAGGACCACCTTCACAGAATTCGCATAGTGGACAACAACCTGTGCAGTTGTGGCTCCATTCAGACCACTAATCACCTCATATTTCATTGCCCGAACATACAACCATCACTCAGACGTTCGTTAATTACGGGGCTGCACAGTGAAGGGGCCTTCCGTCTCAATCTCACTCACCTTTTAACTTCTGATAATATCAATGTCCTCAAGGCAATATTCCATTTCATTCAAGAAGCCAAAATCATCATATAACAGAAGCTATAGTCAGGAAGATATTTTCAACACACTTTGTATATTAATTACACAGCATATAATATTTTGTAAAACATGCATTTGCCCCACGTCGCTTATATTATTATGCAACTTTTGCTCAAATTATACATTATAAAGACACAGTCCAATTACTTGTCCAATCGTTAATACATAGTACACATTATATTATACAACTGATAATTTTCTTTAAAACTGTAATGGCAATTTCGCACTAATATCATTACGATACTTTTGCACAAAACTTACATCAGGAAAGACACAGCCCAATTAATTGTTCTATTGTTAATTGCTAATACATTGTACATTATATTATACAACTTATAATTTTCTTTTTTGTAAAATTGTAATGGCATAATCTCACTAATATTATTACGCTACTTTTGTACAAAAACACATATCATGAAAGTAATGGTCCTTTTAATGGTTCAATTGTTCATATATCCTTACGCTACTTCATAATTCGCATTGTCCTAAAATCTCCTTAACTTATGTAAACCACACTATCCGCAGCAATTTTATACTACATGCGCCTACGCACATTTATAATACTATAGTTAATATAAGTACACAATCACCTAAAGCTCAACATACAACATAATACACACTCAACAAGGTCCTTAACATAAGCTAATTGGCTTCAGGAGGTCCTTTGCAATCCGCAATGTGGATCTGGAAGACCCACATTTCTATATAATAATAATATGTTTGACTGCCTCCGCGTATAATCTACGCGGGGCGGCGATTATTTACGCGTTCTGTTTGACCGTACCTTAAGTTCAGAACTTTACTCAGTTAATTGGCAATATTATATTTAATTTTGATATTAATATCTAATACTGAATACATGATTAAATTATATATTGTTAGATTTTCAGTAACATTTTTTCCATTCATTAATTATTTTTAAAGGGATATTACTCGCAATCAAGACGAGGGCTCCATTAACTCATATGGTTGTTATGGTTCCAACAATAAACAAAAAACAACAAAAATAACTACAAAATCGGAGTTATGTGATTGTGCCTGAATTGTGCCAAGATTTCAAATAAAAATTTCGTATGGAAACATCCTCTGAAATTGATCTAACCAACTGAAACATACAGAAAAACTAACGATCAGCTGAACTGAAACGAACTGCTGAACTAAAAGAACGAGGTAACTAGAAGACCGAGTGAACTAGAAGAGCGACTGAACTAGAAGACCGAGTGAACTAAAAGAGCGACTAAACTAAAAGACCGAGTGAACTAAAAGAGCGACTTAACTAAAAGACCGAGTGAACTAAAAGAACTAAGAACTAGATCTCATAGTTCACGCAAGTGATTCGTTCAACTGAACTAGTTCGCTCACGAACTACCCAACTCTACTTCGCATCAGCTCTTCCACCCGCACCATAATGTGAGAAAGCGTCGCAATCCGAGATTCTTCTTCTGTATACTATTTATTCTGTGCTTACTTACATTACTTTCCCCCTATGAATTTCGTTTAATTTTTGTCTTTAAATATTGGAATTTCAATTAAAAATATATTTTAAGTAAAAGTAAAAATATCAATAATTCTTACAAATCACAATTTTAACAAAAATTTTGAAATTTAAAAAAAATAAGTAAAAAAAAATAAACTAACATTAAAACACCGTAACTGTAAGTTACGACGTCAGTTAAACAACAAAATTGCTGCAGTGTTTGGAAAACTGTTTACGTTTGAAAATGGAGAAAAATAATGAAAAATTGCGCTATATTTTGCGGTATTATTACGACAAAGGGAAAAATGCTGCAGACTTGTGAAAAAATTTATTTCATAACAGCACAGGCTTTGTGCTGTTTCCGGTGAAGGTGCTTAATCAAAATCTGCTATGCGAAAATGGTTTCTCTCGATTTCGTTCCGGTAATTTTAATATGAAACATGAGTCACGCCAATCACTGGTCGTCCAATTCAGAAATTCAGAAATTCTTGAAAAAGTCAGCAAAGTAAGCACTTCAACAGCACCTATAACTCTATAACGATATATTGGTATGGAGCTAGGCATTGGCCACAAAACTGTTTTAAAAACTTTAAAAGGCTGGCTGCCAAAAGAAGCTACAAAAACACTCGAGAAAAACATGATAGACAGAATTAACATCTGCTGAAACTCAATGAAATCGAGCCTTATTTGAAACGTGTCATAACCGGTGATGAGAAATCGGTCAAGTATGATAATCGGAAGAGTCAAAAATCGTGAGCACAGCATGCACAAAAACGTTCGCAAAGCCAGGATTGATACTGAAAAAGGTGATGCTGTGTGTATAGAGGGACTGGAATCGTCCACCATGAGCTACTTCCATTTGGTCGAGTAATTGATTCTCAACTCTATTGTGAACACCTTGACAACGCTCGATCATACATAGCACCCTCAGCCTACCACTTGTTCCGATCTCTGTAGAACTCTCTGAATGAAATTAAGCTGCTTTCAAAAGAAATCTGTAAAAACCACTTGATTCGGTTTTTCAACCAGGAACCACAGAAGTTCTTTAGCCGTGGGCATCATGGCTTTATCCGAAAAAACCCGAAACATTGTAAATAATAATAGAGCATATTTGGTTTAAATTAATTAATTTTTAGACTATAAGAAAAAAAGTTGAATTTTACTAATAAAAAAACGAACCCATATAATAAAAATATACCTCTTATAGGTGCATCGATTGATTCGAATTCACCATCTGTCCATGTGTCGCTATTCCAGTTTATGTTATTCGCTGTGTTATTGCAGTGTGTGTGTTTCTCTTTCTTAGGAGTCATACTATTGCAATTTTCAAAAGGTTTTGAAGTAGCCAGGCGTAGCACATCTTTTGGATGTGATGTTTTTTGTAAAAATACTTGTTGATTTTGTTGTCGGTCTGATTGCAACGTAGCCGCCAGTGTTGGGAATGAATTAATCTTTTCCAGAGATTTGATAAATTGTGATTCCAGTGGCTGATTTTTTTGATGCTCTTCGTCTTCACCCTAAATACATTTATTTATGCTTTTATTTAATTACATATATTAATATGCAAATTTTTACCGGTTCCTCTTCCAGACTGCCCCATTCCTCATTGTCCCACCCATCGCGAACATCTGCTAAAACATTTAAAGCATTTAACTGAGCATTATTTGAGTTACTCTCTTGTGGACTAATTGGATCTTGTGATGTCTGCAAAATTTGCTGTTCAGAATTTTTAAAACAAATTTACCCACTAAACACCACACTTACGTCCATTTCTCCCCAATTCTCAATGTCCCAATCATTGTTGCCATAATCTGATGCAGATGCTGAGGTGTCGTTGCTCTCATGTTCTAGAGATGTCATAGAGGTAACGCTGGACGTTGTAGTTGATAAACTGCTACTCGATGGTTGCTCTATAAAGACAAATAATTAAATTATAAACAAAAAATACAAGATAGAAAAATTAAAAGAATTACCCAATGATGCTGGTTTCGATAAGTTACGTCCTGTTAATGGTGGTCGGGGACGCGAGTTATCGCTTTGACTACGATAAAATTTTGCTGTCACCGAGGTTACAGCCCATCCAGCCCAGGTGGCGGCAGCATTACCAATTGATGGTGTTGCCGTGTGAACATCAGCCTCTAAAAAAATTATGTTTTTCTAACAATAGTTTTCGATAAATTGTAAAAACCTACCCATAGTTACTTGTAGACTGGGATCCTCAGAAACTTTTTCAAGTTTTCCAAGAAATCCTCTTATTGTTTTAAATGCTGGATCACGTACCGATTTTTCAGGATCAACGGTGAGTGAACATAATGAGGGCAAAACGCGATTAGCAACTTCACTGAAAATAATTCATACATATTTCATACTTTTTTTTTCATAATTAATTACCTAAGTAGGAAATATTGTTGCGTTGCCGCTAATGCTAAAACACCTGCCACTCTGGCAGGAGGAAATGGATCACGCATTGCTCGTATAAATGCTGAAACCAAGACGCGCTGCCTTACCTTTGAATGTTAATTTGGAAACATGAATTTAATTCGAAACATGTTTAAATAATAAAACTTACCTGCGGATGCAGATGAGGTGCAATTTTACCCAAACATACAGTTGTGTTCGTTCGTATACCACCCTGGTCATCTCGTGCTTGCAATCGAGCGAAATGTCTCAGTACTTCAACGTTAAGATTGTTATAATTCAATTTCGGTGCTAGATGTATGATTGACTTGTTTGATTGCAAAATCATATATTACTAATTAATTTTTATTTAATTCGTTTGCACAAACTTACTTTGACGGTTTGTTCACGTATTGTTGCATTAGTGTCTAAAAAGCCATGTGCAACCTGAGGAAATATTTGATCGTTAACTACGTTTGGCTGCAGATGTGCTACAAACAGATCTAGTTGCTGTAGTAGTCTGGAACGTGTAACACGATCTGTAGACGTAAAAAGTTTCACGACACATGGTACAATTCGTGTTTGATATTCTGCCTCGTCCAGTAATTTTCCAAGCTATATTAAGAAAATTAATTAAAAATAAGTATATTTGGCAATGTATAAATGAAATATTATAATATCCACTATGAAATTAATTGACACTTTTAATCAATGTGTATTACCTTAAACATTGGTGCCAACACTGCAGAACCAGCGTCGCCATATTCATATGCTGTTATTAATTGTGGCAAAATTTTATGTCTGCAAAGTGTATGTTTTTAAATGAAATGACATTTAGGAAAGCAACTAAAATCATGTTTTATATAGAAGTTGTGCTGCATACTTGCAAACGTTATCTGGGAATTTCTCTAAATGCAGCGTCAAACCACTAAAGAACCGATTTTTTTCAGCTTTATCCTTTATTTGTATCTCTTCAAGAAATAATAAACTGTCGACTAAATCATTCTTAAAGAAACCTCCAGGCTTACGACATCGTGTAATAACATCCGCTGGATTGGGACGGTTCGATGGAGAGGCGCCGACGAGTTCGCAGTACAATGATTGTAAAGATTTCGGAATATTATCGATATCTTTAAGATTAGTTCGCATTCTCAGTTGTCCATTGAACGTCTCCCACACTAAACAGCCAAGACCCCACATGTCCACAGAGCTAGAAAAATGATAATATAATCCTATTAGACGGTGTAAAACACAATTAATGCAAACCATTTTGTTGCTGCTTTCAATTTGCTCTGATCGTTCTTTTCCGGTGGATCGTAAACTTCTAGAAACGTTAGTACTTTTTCTGGTGGCATGGGGTTTCCGTCAGCTGCCGATATGTAATCCAGACTCCCCAGCTTCCACTCGCCCGATGAGTTCACAAAAACTGACCAAATTGATACGTTGTTATGTCGTAAGTTCCCGTCATTATTGAGAAATGATAAAGCCCGCTACAATAAAAGCAATAACAAAAAAATGTATTTATACTAGTTCATCGAACTCACGGTTATCTGAAAAATACCCCATGCCAGATACAAATCTTTTTGTGCTACATCTGTTACCAAATTAGCTAGGTAAGTAGCTAATGGCTCGACTGCCTCTGTGGCTACGTAAAGCATTTTATCGGTTTCCAATGAGTCGAAAAATTGCAATATGCTTGGGTGCCGCAAAGTTTTCAAACGCTTCACAGACGCTTTAGCTAGCTCAAATTTCGCTTCCGAACCACTCCGTATATCATATACAAACACAGAGACTTCATATGCACCAGCACTGCCACCCCCTTTCCGCTTGGCTTTATGCAAGGACCAAATAGATCTTGTCTCGTAACCCATCACTTGTTCCCCAATAACATAGGGAAATTCTTTAGATGAGTCGCGCGAAAAGAACGACCACATAATGTGTTTTGCTCGCCGACTGAATATTTTGCTATATGAACTCCAAAATGTTAAGGAATGCGAAACGATATTTAAGACGCCGAGGGATGAAGCCCCAGTCAAGATAAGATATATTTCTTTTTGGCCGCGCGTCAAAACTTGGTTCAAAAGTAAAAGCCTGATTAGCCGTAGTACGAACATCGAACTGATTTAAGAGAACTGACAGTTTTCGGGATGCAGGGGGAAACCAAGCACTACTAACGTTGCCATTTATTTGCCTTCATTATCGAAATTTTGTATTTTTTTTGGATTTGTGGGATTATCAGTGTCAATTTGTTATTGTTTGAGTATCAATTCCTTTTCTTGTTATTTCCTTGTTTTGTTTTCTATTCAAAATTGTGTTTAAATTTTAAAGATTTACAATGGGAGACAAAAACGCTTTAGAATTTTTAATTATTTGTAGGCTGACACTGGATTGGACCATGAGCGGCGTGGATATTTTTAAAAAGTTTTTATGATGATAAAAAAATATAGACGAGACTTCACCCCCTTATTCAGAGTCACTGTCCAACCACAACGCAACGATGCGACGTCGCAAACGATAACGATTTCTCTCTCTCAAAATCTTCGAATGAGTGACATCTGTCGTGATAAATTATTTATATTTTGTTTTAAATAAAAATAATTTGGATAATTTCCTTGTTTGACAATTCGTTTATCAAATTTATTTACATTTTTTAGGGAATTTGAAGAATTTCATTGAAAAGTAGGGCAGACTGTTTTTAAAAAAATGAGAAAATCGGAAGAAGTTGTCAGAAAATTGGAACATTTTACGACGACGTGAGAGAGCTGAACGACGTTTTCCATTCCATTTTTCTATAGGAACATCGCAATCGATTGCGACGTCGTTGCGTTGTGGTTGGACAGTCACTTGGAGTGAGTCGGAAGTCGTCGTCAAAAAGTCACCTGAGTGGAAGACGTCGGATTTACGTTGAGTCGGACCACAATTTACGTTGCTCTCATATATGACAGTTGGTTTGTGCACTAGCTAGCATTTTTAGTGTTACAATACAAGAATTTTACTATGGTGTTTATGTTGAAATAATAAAATTCTTAATAATTAGATTTTTTTTCGCGAAATTAGATTTATAAATGTAGTAAAAATAAAGAATAACCTCAGGAGTTTATGAGAAGAATATTTATTTGGTTTTTCTATTGTATTTTCGTCATTTAAATTACACCAAAATATATTAACATTGGTTTTTCTGTTGGAAATTTGCAACACTGTAGAATTGTAAACAATCGGGAATTCTAAACAATTACAATATGTAAAATTTTGAGTTATGTTTATCAACTGCCTCTTTTTTAGTGAATGTATAATATTCACATCTAGATTTAGTGCTACTGGGGCCACCTCATATAGCCGCAATATCCGCATGAACTTCAGCATCATTTTGGTGCGTGATTTGAAATCTCGGCATATATCGGGGGCCGTACTCCTTGCTCAATCTTTTTGTTGTTTTTGCTGCTGTTGTTGTTTTTGGTGCTGACCCCAACAACAACTTCAAAAAGGGGTGGCTACTTCCGGTTCGGGTTTAATAGCTGTTTGAAACATGAAATTTAACTGCCCATAATTTCTAAACTATAGCAGATATCCGGTTTGTATAGGTGCCTTTCTAAAGGTACTTAGAGTATCTTCAATTTATGTCATATGATATTTTACCGAAAAGCGTATTGTTCTCGAAAAAAGCGCAATTTAAAATTTTTAGTACTTTTTAGTGAATTCAATAATTTTTTTCTAAGTAAAATGTGTAACTAATCATATAATTATTAAATCCTAAGAAAGAACAGATCATTAGCTTTCTACAGAAATTTACTTGACCATGATCGGTGTAGGAATTTAGGAGAAATTGCATATTTAAAACCGCAACGACGTGAGTACAAAGCAAAGTGAAAAATTTTTATGAAAAATCGCGCGATCCGAAATCTCTTCATATCTATAATTGTAACATATGTAAGGAAGTGCACATGTGACAATTAAAATGTTAAACTAATTACCTTATCCATTCATTTAAGCTACTAACGGGAGGTCCGTTGGAGTTTAAAACGCCTCTCCCATTCCTGTTCACCCTATATTGGGTTGGAGTTAAAAACAGGGGCCGTCTAGCTAATTCTGAAATTATTCCATTCTATGTCCTGCACCAAAACTTCAAATTATAGTGTACGCTATATCTTAAGAATTAATAAAGTATTTAACAAAAATTGTTGTAATTATTTATTATTTGTTTAAAAACTTTATTGGTTTACCTTTTATTTTATATCCATATTATTTATCCATATTCACAATTCTATACTTTGTGTGTATTGTTATGGATGTTTCAAGGATCAAGAAAATAATGGGAAGAAACGATTTTTTAGCAAAGCTTTATACATCGGAAAGAAACAAAGTAGAAAAGAAAAATTTTTCTTCGCGAAAATATACCCATTTTGTCCAGGAAAAACAGTTTTTCAAAATAACATTATATAATATATATTTATTTATTTTATAATACAATAAAAATATAAATATAACATAAAAAAATCATTAAAGATAAATATAAAAAATAAGCAATAACTTGCACACTTTTTCATTTATAAATATAATAAAAAAAAAAATCATAAAAGATAAATATAATTTAAAAAGTAACAATATCCTACAAAATATTTCATTTTTAGCAAGAGACGACACCTTGGAGGCTGTTGTCATATTTGACAGTTCATGTCGGTGGTTGTCGTCTCTGTGAATAGGTTTTTGCTCACCTCCAAACTACGTAAGACACGACACCATGCTTAGCTAAGACACCTCTTCGCTCTGTGAATAGAAAAAGACGACAAACAGCTGTTTTAGACGACGACGACAGCTATAAGTGACTCTCTGAATAAAGGGGTCATACAATAATGACACGTACAGTGTATGATTTATTCTGGTGTTAGTCAGGTTTTCAGCGTTGTATTACACAGGTTCTTATAGACCACGTCAGACAGAGAAATTGCTTTTTTAACTTTTGCGGCGTTGATATTTACGTCGAGACGCGCGTTGAAAAATGATACAGAATTTTGGGAACAAATGCAGATAAGCTGCCAAGCTCAGATTTTTTTTCTTTTTTTTTACCGTTATTTGAGATCGTTATAACCGGAAGTGGCCATGTTTTTTCGGGGGCTGGTAAGCCATCTTGGATTTATGACCGTTTGAAGGTCAAATAAATGGTACTAATAAAAGGCACTTATTTCATAAACTAAGTAAGCTAACGGAACAAACGAAGTACTGTTCGAAAGGTATTTTTAATACCTTTCATTTATGTAATACACATTTTTATCCATAACATGGCTGCGAAGGAGTTATATTGATTTTTAGAAAACTGTGACAAGTTGACCTTGAAGCAACAATTTTTTTCTTCCAAACGGACACATTAAGGCATAAAATAAATTACAGTTATGGAAAGCTTGTTCTTCTACCTTTAAAATGGTGTATAATATGTTATACTTACTATTGTATTACATTACTTTAGCTTTACCTTTCACAATTTCAATTACAATTCTGCCTGCGCCGCTCTAATGGAAAACATTTGAAATTAAAAAATTTTGATGAAAAATCGCGTGAATTTTGTTGTTAAGTTAGAGCGCCGCAGCGAAATTTTTTTTAAAAATTTTTCATAAAAATTTTTTAATTTCAAATGTTTTTTCTGTGTTTCCACTTGTTTGTTTAGAGAAAACTAAAGCTAAAGTAATGTAATACAATAGTAAGTATAACATATTATATACCATTTTGAAAGTAAAAGAACAAGCTTTCCATAACTGCAATTTGTTTTATACGTTAATGAGTCTGTTTGCAAGAAATAAATTTTTGTTTAAAGGTCAACTTGTCACATTTTTCTAAAAATCAATATAATTCCTTCACAGCCATGTTATGGACAAAAATGTGTATTACATAAATAAAACGCATTAAAAATACCTTTCCAACAGTACGTCGCTAGTTCCGCTAGCTCTCTTAGTTTATGAGATAAATGACTTTCATTAAGCCATTAATTTGTCCTTCAAACGGTCATAAATCCAAGATGGCTGACCAGCCCCGATAAAAACCAGCCACTTCCGTTCCTGATGGCCTTATCTAACGGTAAAAAAAAGATGAACAAAATCTGGGCTTGGCAGCTATTCTGCATTTATGCCGAATTTTGTACTAATATTGTGAGTAGAATGTAATACTAATAGTATTCTGAGTATGCAAATGCTCAACATTATAATTTCTTGTGTTGCCATCTGTAACGTTATTAACTTCGTTTTCTCGGTTTAATTTACACCACTTTAAGTTATAGTTTATTATTATTAAAAAGCCTGTACAATTAAAATTATTCACATCACTTTAATTCACTTTCAAAATAGAAAAATTTCACAACAAAATTCAGTGGAGAAAGAAATCCCATAATAATAAAATTGTTTCTACCAATACGGCATTGCTCTGTTCACAGATCCACACAGCTGTCGATTTCGCTTTCTGTGTGACCCCCATCGCGTAAATCTCCACCCGACAACGTAAATACGCGCCCTGTTTGACCGTACAATCGCGTTTTCTCCAAAACTAAGGGCCAGATTTTCAATCAACAATCACCGTGATTATCGGTGCTTCTGCTTTGTTATTTTCGCCTTCTCGTTTCTTAGCGATTTTCAATGAACGAGCAACTCGTTCAATAAAAACACAACAACACTTCCCATACTTCTTACGAGATCACGCTCGTTTCATTCAATTTTCAATCGTGTTTGGCGTGATAAAGAAGCGAGATGAACTGTCATAAGGAACGATAGCTAAAAGGCTGGTGTTACTGCACTCGTTTCGCAAAATGGAGTGAAGTGTTTCCAAAAAACATTAAAATACTTGCAATTATTTATTATTTACTTTATATAAAATTGTATGTGTTACAAAAATGAATTTTGTAACTTTATTTAATACAAAACTTAATAAAATAATAAAAAATATGACAAAATTAAAATCGGTATATATTTCGATTCAAAGCCATTGCAAATTCCACACCTAAAAACATGTTCTTTGTTTTTTTTTATATATATATATTATTTCACCAATTGACATTCACAGTTTTAAAATGTTCACGACACAATTTTCAACAGTTGTCAAAACAAACATATGAGAAACTCATAGCGAAATTACAAGGAAGCCAATTTCAGTATTCGTGGAATTGCCGTCGGCTTCGTAACGCTCTTCATCTTGGGCGCTACTTCATCCAGGAGTTTGGCGAAACAAGTTTCATTCATCCTAAAATTCTTAATAACTTTGAAATGCTTTTGAAAAGTTCAAATGCTTGTACAGTACAACTTCGACAATCCGGACACATATATGTAGTTTTAGGGCCGGTCGGATTAACGAGTTTTCCGGACTATAGAGGTGAAAAGATTGAAATGTGTAATCTAAGTGAATTAAATTGTGTGTACATATGATTTATTAAAAAACAATAAATTATATTTTATTATTATATTAAATTATTAAAATATGTAATCTATTTATTTAAAAACCAAGGTTTTCTTGTGCTGACTAACTTTGTTGAGATGTGCTTTTTGCTCTAGTCTCTTTAACAATTTCCTGAATATCCTGCATATCCAAATTATTCTCCTCAGCCCACTGAACGCAAACTGAAAATGATTTCTTTGCAGCAGCATTAGAGATCTTTGTCCGAATTATTGGAGTGACCGGACTAGCGCATGTCCGGACTGTCGAAGTTGTACTGTATATGTATATGTATTTTATATTATATTTATTTATTTATATTTATTTATTTATGTATTTTATATATATTTAAATGTAGTTAAGACGCAAAAGCCCAATGTTGGTGTTTTGTTCGGAGATTCCAACAACAACAGAATTTCTATCATCTCTCGTCTGGTTTGCAAGTTATACCCAGAAAACGCTATGAAAAAAATTAACGAAATGGAAAAGGTAGCAAAAATTGCGTGTTTCTAGTTATAACTCGAAAACCAGACGAGAGATGATAGAAATTCTGTTGTTGTTGGAATTTCCGTACAAAACACCAACAACATTGGGCTTCTGTGTCTTAACTACATTTAATCCTATATAAAATACATATATTTATATAATTATTGACTTACTCCTGTTCTGGCATCTCCAAAACATTAGAAGAATTCCTCAATTCTCTATTTCGACCCCTGAGGGAATCCACCTCATCTCTCAATCCAATCAAACGCTCTCAAACAACTCCATTGCAAATTCGACAGCCGTTAACATTTTTTTAAAATTTTGTGAAATTTTATTCCAAAAATCAATTTCAAGTTTTTCCAATTATATTCGCGCACAATTTTATTCCCTTCAAAACACTTTCTTTACTTGTCAAAACAAATATGTGTATCAGAAAATTATACAGCAATGGGAATAAAAGAGAAAATAATAGCACAGACTGATAGCAAATATGCAAAGCAATGAAACAATGTGAAGAAAAGAGAAATCCGAGTGTACCATAAAGAAAATAAACAGCGAGTCTAAAATGCATAGAAGAAGAGAACGAGAAGCGCGTAATGCCTTAAACACAATCAAAGACGCAAGATTCATTTTTAACTGTCAAAATTATACGGGCTCTTATGGAGATCGAGAAAAAAGTTTGCTTTCCATTTTGCTTCCCTGCTTAGCTGCGAAATTACGCATCTCGCATTCGAGCTAATTCTAATTTTGACGGATGCAAAAGCGTTCTTGTTCTTCTTATTTGTTTGTGTTTGTTTACATTTCATTGTTTTTTCTATTTCAGTTGTAAAATTATCTGAGTGTTTTTCTGTTGCTTTTTTTATTATTATTCTGTATAATATATTATTTCAATGTATTTTAAATATATTTTAATATACATAAAAATAAAAAAACTTCGAATAAACTTCGAGAATTTTGGTTAGAATGAATCACTTGTTCTCTACAGTCAAATATTTGACATTTCATACTTCTGCTTCCCGAAAATGATTTGGTTTAAATCCGAGCCATTTCTTGCTTCGCTGCTTTGAATCTTGCGTCTTGCGGTTTTGATTGTGTTTAAGGCATAAGAGTTTAGAAATCGGATTTTTTGATCACGGTGATAAGTAACGAGCTCGCTTCTCAATCACGGTGATAAGTAACGAGCTCGCTTCTCAATCACGTTGGCCAGGAACGAGTTCTCGCTTCTCAATTACGGTGATCATTGATAATCTGTCTCTGAATCATTGATGTTTACAAGAGGAAAGGAAAACTTTTAAGAATTTCAGTATACATACATAATACGCTTCTTCGGAACGACTGCTGATGTTTTTTAAAAGGTACGACGTTCACAAGAGCTAAGTGTGTTAATATTTAGTAACTTCTGCAATAAATATATAATTGCAATATTAAATAATAATAGTTTTTCTTGTGGAGCTTAGTTTTAGAGAATAGTGGCAGAAGAAATTGGCAGTTATAAAACAGCTTATTTGTGTCGTATTTTGATTTCCTTTCGGTTCGTGTAAAATTAATATGGAGAAAAGTTTTTTTTTATTATGAAAGTGAAAATTGAATTAAATGAGCGTAAAGCCATAGCAAATGTCTCGTGCAAGAGTATGTGTCCACACGATGCCAACATGTTAACGGGCTTAACGGAGGAACGAGAACATGTTTCAGAGAGTCACAATTCGTTTGAGACTCTGACGCCACTGTCTACGGTGGTCCCTACGGCGACGTCAACGACTGCAGGGAGAAACAATATAAACGTATGTTCAGATTTCTTTGGAAATAACTTAATTTTTTTATTAATAACATTCCTTTGCTGGCATAATTTAGCTTTTATTTTTTAGCAAACTTTCACTTAACCCTTCTGCAGTGATTCAAAACCTACCCTTGGTATAGTGCTCGTGAGTCAATTCGACCCTACCATAGAAACCGAAAAATAAAGCAATTGTTTCTAGGAAAAAACATCAATTTAATATTATACTTTTCATAAAGCTCTCATGCTAAAATATTGATTGAAAAACATTTTACATTTTTGATTGGTAATTTTAACAAATAATGACTTTGCTACTGTGCTCTGTGTCCACAAATTTGCTGCAATTGTGTATAGTACTTTGAATTTTTGGTGTGCGGACAAAAGAAACAGCGGTCTTTTTCCTGAAGGTGCTGACCCAACATTGCTGGGTATGACACAATTTTGGTACGTTTACTTTTAGACGATTTTCATGGATCGTGTGCTGTGAGTTGAAAATTTTTGGCAACAGTTTTAGATTCTTCTCCATTTGCTTGTCGTTTGCGTAGAATTTGTGGGTTTACAATTTGACTTGCCAATTCCAGCAGATAAACCTTTCGTCTAAACGTTATAATACAATTCCATTGACAATTAATTTCAGTCCATATATAAAATGAATTGTGTGCTGAAACATTCATCATATTGGAAAATGAAGAAATTGACCAAGTTTTAGATTGACGCTTACATGCAACTAAGTGGTCTAGTCTACAGCGTCGCAATGGTGGAGAGAACTAAATAAAAATGCGAATCTGTATTTTTTCAAAAAAGTATTTCTTGTTCTCCCCCTATAAACCTGCGTATTCCACGCATATTTGCTTGTTGCATCACAAAAACCACATATTTATGCCATATTAGGCAGGTTTTGATGGAATGTGGTGTCTAAGACCGCAACGGCCACGAAAAGGCACCAACTGTCAATCAATAGTTACCTTTACCTTACGCCCCCATCAGTTACACATTTTTAGTTACACAAACTGAAACTAAGCTCCTCTTTATGAATTTTACATTAAAACAAAAACAGTATAAGGAAAGGAGCAGATCCGCCCGTTAACGCCCGTTAACGCCACCGTCTTTTTTATCGTAATGGGTGCAGCATATTAGGAGAAAACGCTCTTTGAAACGTAATTACTTAATCCTTTTTTAGAATTTTAATCCTCCGCTTTTTATGAATTGTTTTACGATATTTGTAGACCCTACACCTTAAGGTTAAGGGTATATTCACTTTGTCACGAAATGTGTAATACATAGAAATAAATGACATATTTAGTTTGCCTTTCTAACGATATACACTCCGCGTTATTTGATTAAGGCCAGTGGTTTCGATTTTTAATTTTAGCATCATCCATGCGTATAGCTTCATTTCTCAGCTTGTAGAACGAATTTGCGGTTGAAATTTTGTTCACAAGTAAACTGTCTCTAACCAAAACAGACTACCAAAAATGGCCTGGCCCGCCCACTAGAGAAATCTCGATTACAGGATAGAACGAATAGATATTTTCATCAAATTTGGCAAGAATATTCTCTGCCATCATAGGCTATTTGAAATTGAAAAGGATTGAAAAACATTGAAGAAGAGAAATTGAGTATGGATGAATTTATATTCACTATAAAAAGTAGGCGTGGTAATGGTCCAATTTTGCCCATTTTCAATATCAATGAGTTTCTAATGATAGACAATATTCGTGTTTGATGAATATATCTCTATTCGTGCTGTTGTAATCGTGATTTCCACAGATCCCGTCATACTTATCCAAAAATTCAATTGTTTTTTTTCTTACATCTTTTCCTTTCTATTTTGTTTCTTTTCGATTTAAGCCCTTATAAACGATAAACGCTCGTTCCGTTTAACACCCGTTTTGCTTTGTGCTTTTCGTAGTTTTGACGTTACTAACAAACAAAATACCAAAAAAATACTCCAACGGCCCTCTCGTTAGTAGTTTAGATGAATGGCTAAGGTAATTAGTTTAAAGTTTTAATTGTCACATGTGCACTTACATACACTACCGGCCAACAGTATTTACCCACCCTCATAATTCGTTATTATTTAAATGCCAGTTATTTTTTTGTTACGAAAATATTTGTATCGTAAAGCACCAATTATGAGGTTAATAAAAGAACCCAATATTTTATCATTATAAAATATGGATGCAGGCGGTTAGGGGCAACTTCCCAAATTGCAATCTGCATTTCATTCTTTATTTAACACTAGTTGAGTAAAGAGTTAAATTTTTAAAAATGGTGTTTTTTTATTATAAATATTCAAAAAATGTCCGCTAAAAAAGAGTTATCTGTTGAAACGCGTGCTCTAATAGTATCCCACCGGTGAAAATAACCGCGAAATAGCTCTTGAATTTGAACCGAAGAACCGTGGACTACAACATTAAAAAATAATAAGCTACTTGTAGATTAAGCAACAGAAAGCGACCAGGGCAGCAAAAAAAAAACTACACCAGCAGAAGATCGAGCAATCGCAGTGATTAGTAAACGCAGCAGAACGAAAACAGCAATTACAGCTGAAATAAATGCAGCTCGTCCTGAATCCATAAGTTTGACAACAGTCAAAATGCGCTTCAGAAAAGCAGGTTTACATGGTCGGATCTGGACCGACGAGTCCAATTTTAAGATATTTGGCACAAAGCGGAGGAAATTTGTCCGAAGATCAGCAGGAGCACGAGCCCTTAAATCCTGCATAGTACCTATGGTAAAGCACGGCGGATGGTCGGTTATGGTTTGGGGTTGTTTTGGAAGCACATCTGTGTGCAACTTGGTGAAAATAATTGTCATCCTGGAAAATAATGCACTCCCATCTGGAATGCGATTAATTGGAGAAAACTTCATATTTCAACAAGGCAACGATCCCAAACACACCTCAAAAATATGCAGTGGGTATTTGGAAGAGTTGCAGCAACAAAACAAAATTATTATAATGATCTGGCCACCCCAAAGCCCCGACCTGAATATAATTTCGCGAAAACAAAACTATTTTTTAAGAATTTTATTATTTCAACATAAGCACCATAGTAAAATTCTTGTGTAGCACTAAAAATGCTATCTAGTACACAAACCATCTGTCATATATGAGCGCAAGGTTAAAGAGTTAGTCACGTTTAGAAAAGTGACTGTGAATACGACGTCTCCGACTCTAATGAGTGTTCGACGAACAGGTGACTCTGAATAAGGGGGTTTATTTATATGCATCGATTGTTCCTCCATATTTCCCAATATCCAAACACAATACTATATATAGTATATCGGCAAACAGAAACGCCTGCTGGTCAAACTGCAAAAGAAAGAAAGAAAGTTGTGTAGTAAGGGTATGCCTGTTTTGGAGTGAAAAAGATGCAAATTAATTTTTTGTGACTGTTTGATCAAGCAAAAATTTGTAATATAATATCGGCTTAAGAAAGTTTACGTTGAACTCATTTTGACAGATTGTAACTTTGAAAGCGAAGTATGACAGATTCTATAGGCCAGATCTTTTAACTTGTTCCACGCAATAATAAACACGTCGGCACATATTTACACCAAGCCTTGCCTCCAATGTTGTTGTAACTCTGGCTTCAACAACAACAATAAAAATTGGGTACGGAGGCCTTTGAAATGTGAAATTTAACCGCGTGTTTCTCCTAAACAATAGAAGATATCACTAATAATATAGGCTCCGTTGGAAATTGGAATTAAAAGTACTTTCATTAATGTTCCACTTATTCAAATGAAATGTAATCGAGACCCTTCTTTTTTAGAGAAGATAAATATTTTTAGCATTACTTTATTTTATTAATTAATGTTTTCTAAGTTAAATTAACCCAATAAGTAATTAACCCACTTAATTATCAAATACTAACAAAGTAAGTCCTTCAGCTTTCTAAGCATCTTTTTCTGATCAGGATCGAAAGGGATTAAAAGGAGGAAAAGTATCGTAGAAATTAGGGTTATAACTCTGGGGGTATAACTCCGATCCTAGTTATTGTTAAGGCCTGATTAGTCGTAGTTACAAGTAGGTCGATGAACTTGACGTGCTATCAAAATCTATGTTTGTCTTGTGGACACGTGTGTATCCGATTAGTCGTACTTACATAGAAGGGGAATATCAAATCAATTTTGATATTTTACTAAGTTTGAACTAAGTGACAGTCAAAACGCGTGACCAGATCGAATTTGACGCTATTTTCGAAGATGTCGTCTTTGCTTGCCGAATTTATAGTTTAATGGGATTTCAATATAATATTCTTTAACCAATTAATTTATACGAAATCATCTCTATTATAACAAAATACCATAATAATATAAATAATGTAAATATAAATACTAAAATTTTGCTGCTGATTGCTAATCGAAGGCAATTGCAATCTAGTAAAATCCCACAAAACCATAAAAATACCCAATTTCGAACATTAGGTCAACTAGTAGCTACACTAAAAGTTCCGGTAACCCCTGCAACCCGTAAAAAACCAAGTTCTTCGAAACTTATAAGTGCTAAGTACGACTAATCAGGCCTTTAGAGTCAACGAGAAAAACTACAACAACAATAATAAAGTTGGAGACACGTGCTTGACGTAAGAATGAGCCAACACATCTCCTAGATTCTTTAAAATGCCTTAATCGTAAATTGTACCCTTTCTGATTGCTTTGCGGATTGCACAAACCGTATTAATGAGTTATATAAACGTGAAAAACAAATTGATGACGCATTCAGTGTACAAGTAATACCGAGGTCTGAGTGTTTCTTGTTTTGTGATTTTTTGGCATTTTCAAATTCCGATTCGTTTATTTTAGAGAAAGCCTGTTAAAAAGAAGGCACAAACGTTTTTGAAGTTTTACACACAACTCTTAGTTCAACTGCAGCGACCGATTTTTCCTATCATTATAATCAATGTGCTTATAATTCGTGCAATGTTAAAAGGAAAAAGGTTGAATCTGCTAAAACTTACCTTATATCGGGTTCCTTCGTCGAAACAAACCATTTAAGAATATATTTACAACATTTTTACGACGTATTTTTTTTTTCAACAAAAAGTTTGTACTCTCGCGAGATAGTAACACCGCTCACTGAGATTTACGTTGAAAGATTGTGACTAATATTCAGATTGTAAAAAATTTTTAGTTTGAATTAAGCAATCCAAAGCAACTTTAGAGATAAGTATTCATCGGAAGCCGTGTCTCTTTTGCGCATTACATTTGCGCTATTTGCAAAAACCGCAAGCTTCTCGAAATTACCCTGGACAATTACACTGTTTTCAGCAAAGACTACAGGACTGGAAACTCTTTTTTCGATTTGAATATATTGGGTGTGTGCCAATTGGTTACTTTTTCTCGATATAGAAAATTTTGACATAAGAAACCGTAATTTTACGTGAGTGACGTGAATTCAAACGTCAAAATTTTATGTAGCCCTGAGGAATAGTGGAGTATTTTCTTCAACGTCGTGTATTTTAAAATTATTTAAAAATTGAAAAGAAAATTTCATTCACGAATTGCTTTGCAGATTTTATCAACTACGCGAGGTATAATGGATCGGCAGTTTCCAGGAAAAAAGTCGAGAAACCAAGCGAAAGCAAGAAGGCTATCGCCTAGTGTAAAATTGTTTGTGTTTTGCAAGTTGTCGAATTGTATGTGTCGAATTTGTATGTGTACAGTGTTGCCGACACGCTTTTGCACTGAATTCTACCCGAAATCTTTGCGTTTCTAGAAATTACTTATAAATATGCTTCAAATATTGTACACATGGCAACATTTTCTCTCTGCAAGACAACGAAAGTCTGCAATACGAACGAAAAGCTTCTATTATACTAGTTTGGCTCGTTTCGTTTTCGTTTTCATTTGTGTTTTCGTTTTCAAGCTATTTACATTATAAGGCTGTAAATTTATTTCAACATTACCACGAGTAAAAAGTAATAGACACAGCCATTGCTAAAATCTGGCTTGAGTGTACTAGATTACAAAAACAAAATGCATGCAATTTTGACACTTGAACTAAATTTTGACAACTCGAAAGTTTGATTACAAAGTTTAGGAAATTATTTTGAGAGAGGAATGCATCTCTTGTTATTCTTCATAGCAATAGTACGTAAAAACGACCAAGCAGACAGTATTAAAACCAGCGCATGCGTCTCGTTTTTGAGTCATATAGTTGCACAATATTGAATATTTTTAAACTAAACCGAAGTCAGTTTTCATAAAAATTGCTCGATTTAGATAGTATAGTCAGCTGTTTTTATCCTACCAAACGTATTTTTAGCCGAAAGATATGCAACGTGTTTTGTTGCATATTAATCTGTGATTTAATTTCATATTTATAATACGTAATTGTGATTTTAGTTTTTTTGGTCTTTAATTTCAATGAATTTCACAGCCTTATAATGTAAATAGTTTCAAGACGTAAACAAAAATGAAACATATGTTTTTCATGAGTTTTGTTTTGTGCTTTTCGTCATTCTTCGTTTGTTTGACAACTGAGCATAACAAAACTCGAGTAAAATCCACTAAACGCAAAAAATGCTTGTTGTTGGTATTTTTACATGCTTTGCAGATTTTATCAGCTACGTGTGGTATAATGGTTCGGCAGTTTCCAGGAAAAAAGTCGAGAAACCACGCGAAAGCAACAAGGCTATCGTCTAGTGTAAAATTGTTTGTGTTTTGCAACTTGTCGAATTTTTATGTGCATAGTGTTGCCGACACGCTTTTGCACTGAATTCTACCCGAAATCTTTGCGTTTCTAGAAATTACTTATAAAAATGCTTCAAATATTGTACACATGGCAACATTTTCTCTCTGCAATACAACGAAAGTCTGCAATTCGAACGAAAAGCTTCTATTATACTAGTTTGGCTCTTTTCGTTTTCATTTGTGTTTTCGTTTTCAAACTATTTACATTATAAGCCTGTTAATTAAATGCATGAATTGTGAATTTATTTGTGTTAACTCATTTTAATTTAAATAAATGAAAAATAAAAAATTATTAAACCAAGTAAGTTCACATTATTTTTTAATATTTATAGACTGCTAAGAAATCGTCAAAACCGCGATAACTCTTAAATGCAAAGTAGTTTTTCTATTAATGTTTACTTAAAAACCAAACAAATAATAAAGTTGTGTTGATGGTATCCCTGCACTAACTCACCCCATCATTTTGTGACGTTGTGGTAACGAACCAAATGGTTTACCTTTTCAGTTATCTTGCTTTGTGATAGACGTTTTTAGCTTGTAACAAGGAAGCAATTTCACCATACATTGAATTCACATACATTGTACGTGAACACGCGGATGGACATTTTTTTGAGCTCACTCTCGAAATGAGAGGATTTTCCAGTCTTGTAGTCTTTGGTTTTCAGTGACGATTATCTGTACCCTTCCAGCGGGCCATTCTCTATGCTTTCAAAAATGGTAAGCAGTATATCGAGGCAGCATAGCTTTCAGTATTAATAATAATAATAATATTTTTAATATAGTAATAGTATTTTATACAATAATATTTTTTCTTTAAATTATCAAAAATGAGAAGCTCAAAGCGTTCTCTATGTAAGGAAAATATAAGGCTTAACCTAGGGTTTAGGCGAGGGAGTGGCACAAGTAACGTATGCATGTGTTAGTGTATCTACACTTGAGAGCCAACTGTTGCGACCAAGTTTACGTGCTAGTTGTAATGCCAGTAATTTTCATCTGCTATTTTTACTTGATTGTTGTTTTTGAAATTAGCTAGCATAAGTACTAGTTGTCAAAACGTGCCACGGCTTGCTAATTACAATACACAGAAAAAAACTAAAACTATGACAGATTCCTACTAGTTCTACTTGCTCGTCTAAGCACCAGTTTTATGTGTAATGCCTTACCATCAAACTTAAGAGATGTTACTGGTAGGATGAAGTTTGATAAATTACTATATATGAATATCTAAAAAACAACTAGAATAAGCATGTCTTGTAGTATGTTTTGTTCGAAACAGTGGAATCGTGAATAAAATTTCAACTTGAAACTCGCTCTATAACCTGAGAAATTGAGCTATAAGCATGGATGAATTTATATGCACTATAAAAAGTAGGCGTGGCAATGATTCGATCTTGTCCATTTTCAGTACGAATCTGATGGTAAGAATATTTGTGTCAAATTTTATGTCTATTCGTTCTCTTGTAATCTTGATTTCTACAGACGGGCAAACGGACGAACCGGGCTAAATTGACTCAGGCGGTGAAACTGATCATATATGCTTTTGTATACCTGCCACGCCTTCTTTAATGAGGTACAAACGGAAGCACAACGTCAATATCTCTCTTCGGAACAAGAGAAGGTTGTGGGCGTTACCTGTTTTCAAATCATAATAATTAGCTTAGTTTTATTATTGTGTTCAAATTTAAACTTTATTTCCGTGATACTAACTTTGTTTTCATGAGCTATACTGTAGAAGTAGTGTAGTGTAGTAGTGGCGGACTGCGTGAATTTTGGATACTCTGTTTCAAAAAGTAATGATTCTTGTGGGCGAAGCTATAGGGATAGTACAGCATGTAACACTTACATTAACAGCAAATTTTCACTCTTTTGATGAACAGTAACTACCGGGTAGAGAAAAGTAAAAGTAAATTATCATTATATACATTATTGATCTGCATCTCCAGCAACGATTCTGGTGAAATATTTTTTGGATACTTTCGAGCATGATCTGTTTGTGGTAATTAGGGCAAGGGGGGAAAATTCCAGAAACCCGCTTGTTACATTTTTTATACCTATTGTTGAACTATTTTTATATACATATGTATGTTGAAGGCTAAAGTTTTCCATAGACAGGAAAATAGCAAATCTACCAACAATTAAGTGCGGAAGTTAAATTCCTAAATATCGAAGACACAAACCAAATTGTTCACTGAATCTGAGACCAATGTGAGAATGTGAGACACAAACCAAATTGTTGTTCACAAATGCGTTGTGATGTGATGTTCACATCAGAGCAAATATTGAAAGCAAATTTCGTTCAATCCGAAATATAACTTCGATATATGCTATACATCGTTGAAAAAAGGACACCGAGAGCTTTCCAACGATATCGGTTTGATGCGTGGACTCGTCGAATTTTGGCGTCAGAGGTCACCTAAACTTACTCTATGCGCGACCTCTGACGCCAAAATTCTATCAGTGCACTAGTGTTGGGAATTATAGTTCACTACAGAGAGCGATCTTTCTAGTTCAATCAGCTGTCGTGAACTAGTTCGTTCATATAGTTCACTCGGTCATTTAGTTCAGTAGTTCGTTCGCTCATTTAGTTCAGTACTTTACGCGGTCATTTAGTTCGTTAGTTCTTATAAGAGATAACGAGATGAGAAAATCGGTTTGATATTTAATTGGCAATACCTAATACTGAATACATGATTAAATTATATATTGTTAGATTTTTAGTAACATTTTTTCCATTCTTAATTTTTTTTTATAATAAAATATAAAATTAACCTACCTATATACATATGTATTTATCACAATATTAAGAAAGTAGAGTGTCTTACCATTATAAGGAGGTGTATTCTATCGTAATCGGCGGAGGAAAATGCATTGTAATGCTTACACTCACGTAAGTACCAAACGCTTGTTACATAAATTCTACTACTCATTACGGAAAACGAGAAATTACGAAAAATTGTTTTGAAAAATTGCGCTTGCTTTATATAAATGAAAGAAAATTCGAGTACCTTTCCAAAACCAATGACATGTAGCTATCTGCTACAGTTCATGAGATATAGGTCTGAAATTCCAAACTTTAAAGACACATAACTCGGAAAAAAGACGAGAGCTCCACTAACTGATATTGTTGTTGTGGTCCCAACAATAAACAAATAACAACGACAACAAAAAGAACTAAAAAATCGGAGTTATGTCATTGTGCCTGAATTGTGCCAAGATTTCAAATAAATATTTCGTTTGGAAACATCCTCTGAAATTGATCTAGCGAACTGAAAGATACAGAAAAACTAACGAGCAGCTGAACAGAAACGAACTAACGAACTGCTGAACTGAAAGAACAAAAGACCTACTGAACTAGAAGACCGACTGAACTAAAAGAGCGACTGAACTAAAAGACCGAGTGAACTAAAAGAGCGACTGAACTAAAAGACCGAGTGAACTAAAAGAGCGACTGAACTAAAAGACCGAGTGAACTAAAAGAGCGACTGAACTAAAAGACCGAGTGAACTAAAAGAGCGATTGAACTAAAAGAACTAGGAACTGTGAACTAGATCTCATAGTTCACGCAAGTGATTCGTTCAATTGAACTAGTTCGTTCACGAACTACCCAACTCTACAGTGCACGCATTAAACCAATATCATTGCAATGATCTCAACGTCCTCTTTTCAACGACATATAGCAAATGTCAAAGTTATATTTCAAGGTGTAGGGCATTTAAAATTCGGCATCCTTCTGGTTGTTCTTGATGCTATATTCTTTGTTTTTAATGCTATATTCAAATAATGTTAAAAATCACTTCCGATGATCTTTCTCTATTTTCTAAAGTTTTTATAATAGAAATCTATAATTAGGTAAAGAATAATTTTGTGTATTAGATTGATAGCTTTTCTGAACATGTTTTACCTGCAAATCGGAAAATTTTCAAAATTCCGAAGTGCGGCGTTTTTCTTTTTTTTTGCTCGGGTTGTACCAGGTCTACTGGTTAATAATTCTTAATTTCTTCGATCGATGACACTGGAAGTAAGAGCAAGTTTACGATCTGCACACATGGCC
This sequence comes from Myopa tessellatipennis, assembly GCA_943737955.2. Classification (NCBI taxonomy): domain Eukaryota; kingdom Metazoa; phylum Arthropoda; class Insecta; order Diptera; family Conopidae; genus Myopa; species Myopa tessellatipennis. The sequence continues at coordinate 58,597,313 of OX031314.1, read as the reverse complement.
AAAATAATAAGTACACGTCCTTTACCTACCAATTGGACTTCATTTATTACGTTCTCAACATCTCTGTTCGAAAATAAATTTTAGTTATAATAATTTTAATTTGACAATGATATTGCTTACAAAAAAGTAACTGTATTTCCACGCGTTAGATATTTGCATTCGAAATTGAAATTGAAGTTCCAGTTGTGCTTGGTCAAGTAAGTACAAAACTAAATTTGCATAAATTTTATAGACATTGATTTCGATTTCAGTAAGTTGGTACATTTATACAATAGCAAATTATAATAGCTTTTATTTGTTATAAGATATAAAATAATTTATACAGATGGGCCGAAATTCGCACTCCCGAAGAAAGACGAATGATTTTAAGGCTCAGAGACCAGGGTACTACTCTTCCTTCCAAGGCCAAAACTCGGGCGATGTGTTTGTTTTGTGCAAAATGGGCTCACAGAAAGAAGAAACTCTAAGAAACTCGCGGAAGGCCACGAAAAACATCAAAAACCATGTACATTCGCATCATTACTATAGCCAAAAGGGATCCGTTCAATTCATCGAGAGTGATTTCTGCTTCTATAGAGAATGAAGGTTCGTCACGAACTGTTCTTCGAGGATTGCAAGGTGCCAATCTGAATGGACGAATAGGCCGGAGAGTTCCGTTGCTTGGAAATTAAAATTTGTTGATGCTTTTGTCTTTTGCAAGACAACACTTCCTTTGGTCTTGGCCGGATGGGGAAAAGAAGTGGCGCAACCTTTTGTGTAGCGACGAAACGAAGATAAATTTGTTTGAAAATCATTATGGAAGAAATGTGCGTCGTCCAAAAAACAAAGAGTTTCATGTTTAGCACAACAAACTTTTTCAAATAGGTACCAATTATGGTCGTTTGTTGAAAAATCGTGGTATGAGATACCAACTGCGGCTTGTCAGAAGCTAATATCCAGTATGCCAAGAAGAATTGATAAATACGGGCTACTGAGATTACAAATGTAAAATCAACAAAAAAATCTGATGAAATAATCATACTAGTATGTTTTTTATTCACAGACAGGAGATGTACTTTTTTGTCCAGGCCATTTCTTTGGCTTCTTTTTGACGAAGCTACTATTGAAGTTAGTTTAGTTTTTATTATTGGTTTTTCTTTTTTAATATATAGTATAATATACAAAGTTTTATTAAGAATAAGTTTTTCACTACTTCCATTTCTAGAAAAATATAGATGAATGATTATGAAAATAACACGAACGTGTACATATTATTTTGGCCATATATGTATAATCATATGTCATTTTGTTGCTTTCAAACGATATCGAGTTAGCGTCATATTTTTTTTTGGTGTGGTGAACATGTCTTGTTCGAAACCACGTAAAAGCATTTGCGGCACCTACTCATTTTGTTTAACCAAAAGAAAAACATGAGTAAAAGCCGTCGTATCCTTATGGAAACATACGGTGACGATGTTCTAACGTAGGCCACGTGTGTGTTGGTTCAGTCATGAGTTGACCCATGAAAATTATCAACATCGATCTGAAGGCAATGGTATGCACTTGGCGGAACTGGTAGACCTAGTATATATAAATAAATAAAATTCTGTAAGATAAATGAATAATCATTACTACTGTACACATCAGCTTTGTATGTAATATCTCTTTGATGACAATTATCCTGTATGACAATACAAAAATTAAAATCCTTGTCTGTGTGTAACGGTTAAATATGATGTCGCCCGATTACACTGTTGCTCTAGTTTGGTGTACTGACACACCCATTGAGTGGTATATTTCTACAGCATAATGATCGATTGAAACAAGTTGTACCGATAGCCTCGAACGCATTTCCCATTATTACAATGCGGACTTTTTCAATTAATTCAGTTTTTTTATTTTTTCAACTATTCAAAACATTTATGATCTTCAATTCACTTTCGACCATATTTAAATCCAATTGCTCCCTATTTAACGGGTGGAAATAAAGTATCTCCATATTTTTGTATTTGAAAACTGAGAGACTGAATAAACTAAACGAATAGGCTCTAAAAATACAATTAAACCATTGTTTAATAAACAAAAATTGGTGTCATACGGAATGTCCCAAATAACCGAGCAAACAATATAATTTCTAAGAATTGTAAGAATTCCCTCATTGATAAACGCAAAAAGATGTTAGTTTACAGCATCAAATGAAAAAATGTGTATGAGGACGGATACGAAAGAGATTATCTTTGCTAGCAGTATAAAAATACACATTTCATTTGAGAAAACTATACTTCTAATTGTTTCATATATATTGTAGCAAACCTGAATTCTACTTGCGAATGCCGAGCAGAAAATCCCAAATTCAGTTGAATATGAGTCGGAGCACCTGAAGTTTCCCCAATGTGCCAAGAAATATTACAGCGAGAAAATCGAAACAAACGAAAAAAAGTCAAAAAACTAATTAAACCAATACTGCATCGAATTATTTTAAATAAGAAAGGGCTCTTTGGTGCTTTGGCAGAACAAGCAAAAAACCTTTTTTCCCCCTAAAATTAAACTTAACGTTTTTTAAATAAAATAAAATTGAAGGTGCGAAAAGTTTTACGTCGAACGAACAACGAAATTTAATGCAGATTTAAAAATAAAATAAAAACAGCAAACAAAAAGACAAAAATTCATCACGAAGTAAATTAGAAAATAAAATTACATATCGAATTTTGCTTTGAGATACCTAAGTTACATAAGCTCAAAGCCAACACCTTAATGTTACGCTATACAAATTTGCAACAAACGAACATATACATATACCATATTAAAAAAAAAAGTAAAAGAGAATTATTTTCTTCACTTCATATGAATAAACGAAAAAAATAACGTAATATGTAATAATACAATAAAAAACATGCAAAAAGTGACAACTGAAATATTAGAAAAATATTAATTTTAAATATTCCTTAAAATAAACAATGAAATATGATATAAAATGGTATATTTATTTTGGATAGAACTATCAATGTATATGATTGGCAGAAAAACATGTACATATTTTTAATTCATATTACAGAAATTTTGCACAAATTCTGTGTAGGTAAAAAAAATTAAAAGAGAAAGTTAGCTTTAGACATTAAATTTGTATTATAGGATATTATATTTGTATATTATATACGCCTTTTAAACTAAATTCATTGCAAAATTACTTTTAAATCTTTTTAAATTTTTTTTTTAATTGAATATTGTTGATAAAAATTGTTGGCAAAAAATATTATCTACATATTAAATAGATAATATTTATATTACAAATAAAAGATATAAAACTTAGTATCACAAGATAACTAAAGAATTTATACAGTAACTAACTGGAGGAACGAATTATATAAAGAAAATAAAATGTCAAAATCGTTACTTCTAATGATTCTAATAATACAACGAAATTTAAAAGACGAAATTAAAATATAAAATTCTAACAGTCGAGCATGTAGCAAACGATAATCAATAAAAACTACATAAAATAAAAGGTCGGAGCCAATCACAAGTGCAAAATAAAATAATTTAATATATAAAATATATAATTTAAAAGTTGCTCGTAAATTCTGGACTCGGTGTAAAAATCTTTTCTTTATATACACCCTGTTTATTTATATTATTATAATATAATATTTATGAATAATTTCAATTGCAACGCGTGCCAACCGGATAATGCGTATGCGAGTCACTCATACATTAACTGCAGTAGCAACAAAATCGCTTATCGTACGCATAAACGAACACAATACCACAAGCCATAAATATTGCACTCCACATCCAAAACGAAACGAAATCTTACGCCTTCACATTCACTACTAACATTGAGAATTCAACATCAAACACCGCTGTGTTCAATATGTATGCCTCAGCTTATGCAAACTTAATTTCAAATTACAATAACAATATTGAAAACAATACATATTGCAACATCACAAATATTTGTAATAATAATAATAATAATAGTAACAACAATAATAATAATCATCAACATGTTGCTTCAATTCAACAACACGGTGATAATCGAAACGGAATTGGTGCTGTACGTACTGCTTCGTTTGCCTCTGCTGTAGATAAATTTACCATGGATTCCTGCGAAATCGCAAATTTTCTGTCGAATGAGCTATTTATGCATCAGGTAATAATCCAGGGTTCAGAATATACATATATACTATATGTCTCAAACGAACAACTTTATTTATATCTCTCACAAAAAAAAAAATAACGATCTCAAAAGATGAAAAGCTGTTTTGACTCATGAGTGATTTGTATTTTTCCATCCAAGTGCAAAAAAATATATATCGCTCACGTTTAATCCAGAATTTTGATCTTCCAACAAAACTATCAGTTGGGATGAAAAAATTTTTTTTTTCAAATATTTCCATCCCTCAAGTTGAAAAAACGGTTGTTGACGAATAGCGATCGTAGAAGATGAGAAAACTTCGGCTTCCGTACCTTCGGCATAACGATCGTCGGTGCTGGAAAAAAGGCTGCGCAGGCAAAGAATCGATTTTTGAGGATGAAAATAAGAGTTGAACAGCTATGGATTTTGTTGTTTTGTTTTGCGGCAGAGACGCTTGAATGCGTGAAAATGAAGTTTTGCTTGTGTTTTGTATGAATATGTTTTTTTTGGATTTGGTTCCTTTCCTTCATTCCAAAAGTAATTATTTTCAAGGGGTAAGTATATCAAATTTGTGTCATTCATATGTATTCAAATGCCTTCCTCTAAAATTTATTGCATATATTTGTTGCAGAACCTAATCTATAAAGTTGTAAGGATTTTTCTTTCGAATGTTTGCTCGCATATTTACGAGTACCTATGTGCTAAAATGTTTTTTATCTAATACAGAAATTATGACAAAATTACAGTTGTTTAATTCATCTTTATTTTATCGAATATGGCTCATTAAGCCTAGCTATCAAAATATTTTGTAAATAAATAAATAAATAATAAATTTTTGTAATAGTAATTTATATTTTAAAATCACTTGGAAAACAATTTTTTAGTTTAAAGGTGATTAGTTAAGTACATTCAGCTTCGACCAGGCCAATGATAGTCATAAGAAATTAAGGGTCAATCAGAGTGAGTGCTATCTTCGGCCTGGCCGAAGAATCTTAAATATGGAAAAGTAAGGGGACCAAACCAGCTCGGTTAGTATATAGTATTGTAATCAAGTATAAAAATTTGTCTTCATATTTCACTGCGGGAATAAATCTATACATGAAATTTTATTTGGCTTATAGAAAATTGCAAGTCCATTCATCGACGATGAATAATATACTTTTATGAAATGACGTCTCAAGGCAATGTTTTGCCTCCAGGAAGATGGGAGTGAAAGTTTCATAAACTTTTAACTTCTACTGTTAAAAGTTAAGTTAAGTTAGTTACTGTTAAAGAAAGGAATTTTCTCTCAGAAGCCCTTTTTTTAAATTAATATTAAATTGTTTGAGTTAAAATTTTATTTATATTTGCAGCTCGTCTCAGTGGATGGAATTCAAAGTGGTGTGCCAACATTGACAACATCGACCTTAACTCCGACCACATTACGCAGCATTGAAGAAACCTTCACTCAACTCATTACCGAACCTATTAATGCACCCTACCAAGCCGGTTTTATACCCCCCCCTCTGGCACCGTTTTCCGCGGTGGTTACAAATATAACTCCCACAGCCGCAACGGGAACTACAACATATAACAGCAGCTTTAACGAATCCTACGAAACAGAAACCGAGGATTCACAAACATCCTGGAATGCTGTTCATTTAAATGAGGAGCATTCTATAGCTACAACAGATACTTGTGAGTATAGACATACTGACCATAACAATCTATATACAAAATTTTGCTAAAATGTTTATACATTTTTTATTTATTTATTTTTTTCATAATTAATTTTTTCGTGATTTAAAAGACAATGTTAGCTACAAAATTTAACAAATTTTAGCAGAATCGCTACTATTTTTTTATCGATATTCAGCCACTGACACGAAAATCTCACTTGAAAATTTTTGAAGGGTAGGACTTTTTTAAAAATTAAAAATTTTTTTTAAATTCTTGAAAAAGATAGCTTCACATTTTTTTGGTGTATATCGAGTTCTAACCGACCGATCCTGTCAGATAAAATGGTATACCTTAATACTAATATTAAATATGCAACAACTTATGGCGTTTTGTATTCTCCCGAAAATTCTGCACTTTTGCCGTTCTGTTCAATAAAAAAGGATTTCCTTTTTGTTGACTCCCAAAAACGTGTCGTGTTCTACTCTCGAATATTGTGAACTGAAAAATTTAGAAACTGCAGAGACAGTACAAAATCCTGCCCTGAAAAAGTACAGGGTGACATTTGTGCGCAGTTTAGGTCAGAATGTAAAAATTCTGCACTCTATGAGTGTAGTGAGTGAAAACTATTATACAAAACCGATCGAAAATGTTATATAATGTTGTTATAAAAAATATAGCATATTTGTTTTTCTTTAATCTGATACTTCATCTGGCATGATGCGTCTGTTAAAACTCGATATGAGAAGGAAGCTTTGCACAACTGTCTACAAACGCACTTTGAAGACAACAAGAATTCAAGTATTGTGCTCTTGCTTCCTTTGCTTTGAAATCAAACCATGACTGCCGAAATCGTTTTTGAACGAAAATATAAAATAAAATAGAAGTAGAGTATAGTATAATAACAATTAATAATACTTTGAGATATTGGAACCAATACCTATATATAAAATTATATGCACTTCAAATAAGTCAAATAAATTTATACAAAATTTGTGTAAATATTTAAAAAATAATTTAAATCATAAACTTAAATAATTGGAAAATAAATATTAATAATATTTAAATTGCGTAAAAATATAAATCTAAGCGTAACATTTTTGTTAATGCGCATGTTGACTGATCGTGCAAAAAAATGCGCCGTGCACATTATTGCCTATTGTTGCCGACATCATAGCAGTATTGTTATCTTCAATGTCTTGTTGCCTTCCTGAATGCAGTAGTGCCTTGTCTGCTTAAAATTGAAGCCATATTGCCTTCACACAAAAGTAAAGGAACATTATTCGAAAGCAATACACGATCTTGAACAGGTCTTGATACAGGTCTTGAATCGTTCGTGTCAAATGACTCATTTGTATTCGACAGTGCACTGCAATACTGTGGCCTAGTTCCTATATCTATTTAAGTCATCTTGTGCAGCTCTCTAATACCTACCCTCAGGACCTACTTATTAAAAAAATAAATATTGCTCATTCGGTTAAAAAATGGTTGTTAACAACTATGGTTGTCTACTATAATTAGATGCATTTATTTTATTCTGCAAACTCATCGTTGACCAAAGTTTCTGTTCGTTTTTCTCATGTCGTTATAGCAAGTGGCGCCACTGACAGCACCTCATATCAAAACGGGTTAAATGGAATAGGAAACAATTCACTAGCTACCTCAACCACATCGTCCAAAAATGATTTTACCTCGGTGAATATTGTAATCGCAGCTGCAGCAGCTGCTGTAGCTGTTGCTAAAAATAACAACGGATGCGGCGTTATCAATAATACTAACACACCAAACAACCAAAATACCTCAAACAGTGCCACTCGCGCAACGCCAAGACGCAATCAGGGCGGCCGACGTCCTGCGAAAACAGCAAACATGACGCCTGAAGAGGAGGAAAAGCGACGCATACGTCGGGAGCGTAACAAATTGGCAGCGGCACGCTGTCGAAAACGACGCGTAGATCAGACCAACGAATTATTGGAGGAAGTTGACATTTTGGAGAAGAAACGCGAGGACTTGCAGAAGGATATCGACAGCTTGAACACCACGAAGAAGGAATTGGAATACATACTAGAAGCTCATCGACCGACATGTCAGAAAATACGCCAAGACCTATTGAGTATTGGCACCTACAGTGGTTTAATAATGCCTACCAGAAACAAAAACGGCCCACTTTCCGCCAATAGCCCGATTCACTCGCCAATCGATCTAAAGCCAGTGCTGCCAGACGGTATGTTGGATATAGCTCACCAAATCAAACACGAACCCATTGACGATAGTGCCCTCGATTCAAACTCTTCGCTTGATCACGAAGGTCCACCATCACCCAAACGTATATTGCTTAATCGCAACAATCCGATGATTCCTCCAGCCCTGCCGAATGTTGCGACTTTATCATCAGCGTTGGCAGCTGCCTCAGCGTCTTTGAATACACCTATTATTCCAACGGCTCCAGTCAGTTTTGGCATATTCAATAGCAGTACGACCTTGAACGCGCTGAACGCGGTAAACAATCCAAACGGCAGCAAACAACGGCCCAACACTTTGCCAACTGTGCCGCGCAATTCTCCGCAGACGCTTGGCTTACGCGTTGACGGCAAACCACCAACGGATATAAACGGTGTTGCAATACAAACGCCTTCGACAGGCATGTTCAATTTTGATTCGTTAATGGATGGTGGTACCGGATTAACGCCTGTCTCGGGTCCTTTGGTGCCAACGTGTTCATCACAAAACAAGCATCCGTTGGAAATGACCACTCCCACAAGTGAGCCTTCAAAACTAGTTAGTTTATAAGAATAAATTAAAGAAGTTGTTAGGAGATGAATGTTCAGGATGTTCACAGTTTATTTAGAATTGCTTAAAATTCATATTCAAAATTCATATTGCTTAAAAGCATAAAATAAAAATTGTAATTTAAAGAATTTTTAGTCAAAAAAATCAGTCTAAATTCGTAAAAAAAATAGATTACGAATTACATATTCGTAAGAAAAATCATGCTACATAAAATTACTTATTTCAATTTCATTTCAAAGAAGCGTGTTACATTTTGATATAAGGAAAGGTTTTAAAAAATGTTTTGTCACAAAATTTGAACTTCAAATACATCTTTTGTATTATATATTTGTATTTATCTAAACTATTTTATACTATATATTTGAAATATGTGCATATACTTATATATGCTGGTATGTATGTATGTATATAAACAATTTTTTGTAATTTAAAAACGGTAGTTTTGTTAATTAGATTTATTGATCTTTAAGAAGTGCTTACATTTGTATCCTTACATATGTATGTATGTATGTATGTATATATTTCAAATATGTGCATACCTTCATAAATACGTATCTAATACACACACACAGACATGTACACACATATTTTTAAAGTAAAGGAAAAATTTTAATATAAAAACAAGATTGAAAAATCTATATAGAAAGCGTTGTGATATTTATTAACTAAAGATAAAATTTACTATTTACATTGTAATTTATAAAATAAAATTTTGAGCTCTTATATGCTGAATACAGCATAAAAATAATATTGGAAAACAACAGAGAACAATTAGATACATTCATATAAGTATTTGATTGTTAAAACAAAACATGAAAAAGCATTTTCTAAAGCAAGTCCTAGCATGAACTTTGTATTAATTTCACCGGCACACCGGTAACAAATTTTAAAAAAGCATGGTTTTGTTCCGGATAGTTTTTCAAATAACGTACTAACGCGATGTAAATGTAAATTGATGACACTTAAAATGTTTCTAATTTAAATTAGATGCATTCATATGTATTTGATTGTTAAAACCATTGTACAAGAACACATGAAAACATTTTTTAATGAAAATCCTAGCATGACCTTTGTATTCATTTCATCGGCACAGCCAGCGGCACTCAAATTAAATAAAGCATCGTTTTGTTACGGATAATTTTTCAAATAAACTTACTAATGCGATGTAGATGTAAATTGAAAAACGAATTAAAAAAGTAAAAGTGCATAAAGTCCAAATCTTGTTAAACGATAAATTTTTTGTAAAAATAGAAACCAAATATAATTGCGGTTTAAAAATGGAATTAAATAATTTTAAAATAATAACAACATTTATTTAATGCAGAAATAGAATTTTACATGAATAAATAAATAAAGAAAATTACATATAATCAAAAGCATATTTTTCTATAAAAACACTAAATAGGTTACAAACCTGCAATGTAAAAAAGGAGAAACTGTATATTGAGAAAACAATAACATCTAACCAAATTGAAATGTGTTACAAAAAAAATTTCAAGCATTGATAAAAATATTATATTATTATCATTTATATAAATACAAAAGTCTTAATTTGAAATAAACAGAAGGTAAACTGTAATTCTAACATTGTAACTTTAATAACAAACTAAAAATGAACTAAAGATAAAACAACAAATATAAATAAACATGAATTTTTTAATATAATTTTATTAATGAACTTTATTTTATTAGACTTCAAAACAATGGCTTTAAAGGTTAAGGGCAAATGTTGTTCCAAGTCTTATAAAATCTTATCTATTTCTATAGTTTTTAGTAGGTATTTACGCTGGAGCTTTTTCCAGCTCAGAAATCTTTGTCGTTTTTTCAATATATTTCATTTGCAAAAAAAAGTAATTTATTACCGGTAATTTTAAACCGGTAGAAGTGCCAGTTTGCAGATAGGACGACGTAAGGTTCCGCGAGCTGTGCGGACGTCTACAACTCTCACTCGATTATCCGCTCCATGGATGCAGTTAGTTATTGCGGTGGCGTGTTGTATTCGTGCACAAGAACCAAAGCGTTGTCGACCAAATTCAGTTGCTTTTTGACCATTTGTAACGTGCTTGTAACTCATTTAAATATTCATGAGTCCACTGCCTCCAGAACTGTTGCTTTACTGCGCTTATGCGTGTCCATCTGTCGATGTGGCTAATGTCTCGTGACAGTATCTGACGTTCAGGTAGTGCCTTGAGAGACGCACCAATTAAAAAGTGCGTTGGCGTGAGTGCTTCTAGATCACTGGCATCGGTCGTGAGTGCTGTAATTGGCCGTGAATTCATGATGGCCTCTATCTCTACCGCAGTGGTCAATTCTTCGAAGGTCAATCGAGCATTCATCAATGTGCGGTTCAGATGTCCCTTTGCTACTTTCACGGCCGAGTCCCATAAACCTCCCAAATGTGGTGCTCTAGGTGGGATGAAACGAAAATTAATGAATTCGTTAGTACAAAATTGGACAAATGTATTTTGTTTTTTTTGATTGAAGAAGAATGATTTAACTTCTCCAAATTTACGAGAAGCGCCCACAAAATTAGTAGCGTTGTCACAAAAAATGTCGGTGGGAGTGCCTCGTCTGCCGATCATGCGTTTCAATGATGCAATGAAGGCATCTGTTGACAGCTTTGACACGGCTTCGATGTGAACTGCTTTGGATGCTAGGCATATAAAAATAGCGATGTAAGTCCTGTAAGGGGTTTTTCCTCGTATTCGCAGGTAGGTAGGTATCGGGCCGCAGAAATCTACTGCACATCGTTGAAATGGTGTGCAAGGAGTAATACGCTCGACTGGCAGATTTCCCATAATTTGGTTTAGTAGTTGTGGTTTATAGCGGACACAGTGAACGCATGATTTTACTTTTTTTCGAGCCAAGTTTCTTAGATTTATAATCCAAAATTTCTGTCGTACGAAGGCAATCAAAGCCCTGGGGTCAGCGTGATAATTCTTCACGTGCAAGTGACGTACGTAGGCTTCCACGAATTTGCAGTCGCCCGGGAGCAATGCTGGGTGCTTCTGTGTGTTGGCAAGTTGGGCTAACTCCAGCCGACCTCCAACCTTTAAGATTTCATACCCGGCGGTGTTCTCCAAGAACGGGTTGAGGTATTTTACTGAGCCGCGAAGGTTGGTGTCTTTCTGCAAGCAATCAATTTCTTCTTCAAAGTGGTGCTGTTGGATTGACCAGGCGATGCACTACAGCGCTCTGTCCATCTCTCGTGGGTTGAGCATGTTTGTCATCTGGTCAGGCTCACAGCTTTTAATCAGCTTGTCACGAAAGCGTAGTGTCCACGCAACAATGCGCACTGTTTTCAGGTGCGAACTAAATTTATCGATAAACTGCCAGAAATTGTATACTGATGTGGACAAGACGAACGCTGACTTTCGCTTTTCCCTTTTGACTGTGTCTTCATCGATTTCGTCGAAGATGTTTGGTGGCCTTTGCTCTTGATCCCGCAGCAGGAATGCTGGTCCGAGGAACCAGGACGAGTTGGTGAGCTCGTTAACATTACATCCTCTTGAGACTACATCAGCCGGATTTTCGCGTGTAGGCACATACCTCCAATGGCATTCGGATGTCAGATCTTGGAATTCAGCAATCCTATTGCCCACGAACGTTGACAGTGTAGCTGAGTGTTGTCTTAGCCAATGCAAAAAAAATTGGGAGTCAGTCCAAAGGAATGTTTCCGAAGAGTGATTACCAAGAGACGATTGTATTTTATGCCACAGTATTGATAAAACTAGCGCGCCACACAATTCGAGCTGTGGCAGAGATCTCTTCTTAATGGGAGCTACTCTGGACTTTGCGGTCAGCAACTTTACACTAATGTTGCCACAGTAATCTTCATCACGAATATAGAGACAACAACCATATGCCCTGATCGATGAATCGCAGAATCCGTGCACCTGCAGCAAAACTTGCCACGCTGTATGCAGGACTTGGGGAACCGATTCGTCCCAATCCAGCTTCAGGAACCATAACTCTTGTAGAATAATCTTAAACGTTATGATGAGTGGTGCTAATAATCCTAACGGATGAAATAGTGATGAGGCAATTGACAAAATGGTTCTTTTTGAAATTCGCCTTATGTTATGTTGTTTTGGTCGAAACGAGAATGTAAATGTGTCAAGGCGTTGGTCCCATGCAATTCCTAAGGTGCTAACGATTGTTTCTTCTGTGATGCTTAAGTCTTTCAGCATTTGGTCGTCGGTAAATTCTGCATGATTAGAGTGCCATTTGGACAGCTCAAAATAGCATCTTTTGAGAATTTCTGAAACCTCTAATTTGATTCTCTTAAGTGATTCGAGTCGGCACCGCACAACATGTCATCGACGTAGAATGAAGACTTTATTAGTGCGGAACCAACTGGTAGCTTTTTGGAATATAGGTCTGCTAGGAACGTCAAGGCACGTATAGCCAGAAAAGGTGCTGCCGCTGTGCCGTATGTGACCTCTTGCTCTGACTTTCTTAGACTTTCATAGAATATACTGAAACCGGTGATCTGCCGGATCGATGAGAACTTGCCGATACATTTTGACAATGTCCGATGTAAGCACGAACCGATATAAACGAAAACGAAGTAGCAGTAAGAACAACTCTGGCTGAATAGCAGGACCAACTAAGAGAAGTTCGTTTAGCGATTTACGAGATGTGGTGCGACAAGACGCATCGAAGACCACTCGGAATTTGCAAAGTGATCCTACTGTTTCGTGCACGCTATGATGTGGAATGTAATAATGAGGTCGCGTAAGGTCTGGTTCGGTGACTTCTACCATGTGACCAAGTCTTTCGTATTCTTCCATGAAGGCAGCATAGCTTGCTTTGAACTCGCTGCTATGCCTAAAGCGCTGCTCTTGAGCTGAAAAGCGTCTGAGGGCGATAGAGTATGACGTTCCTAAACTTGACGTTTTCTCTTTAAACGGAAGCTTCACAATAATTCTGCCTTCATTATTACGACGAACATTATTAATGAAGAAGGCTTCACTAGCTGACTGCTCAGCCGTCAATGCGGGTGCTACGTATTTCGTGTCTTCGATTTCCCACAACTTTTGTAAGGCCTTGTCGACAGAGAGTTTTTCTGTCATGAAACACGAGGATGGCTACCCTGCCTCTGTAGGATCCGGACTTCTTGAGCTGCCGCACCGACCAGCAACAATCCAGCCTAACAACGTCTTTTGCAGAGTTGGTAGACCGTTGCCAAGCTTTATTTGCCCTACGGCCAAACTTTCAAAGAAATTTTCGGCTCCTAATAGTAAGTCGACGTCATTTGCCTGAGAGAACTCTGTGTCTGCCAGCTGAACGTTGTCTGGCAGAGCCCAGGCAGCTGTATCAATGTGCTGGTCAGGCTGGTACGAAATGTGAGGCGTTATGCAAAATTCGAGGTCGGCTTTAAACTTCGTGACGCGAGACTCGAGCGTCGCTGAAGCTGTATATTTAATGGTTGCGCTTACCGCACCCAAGCTTCGGATTTCGATCTTTTGCCTTTCTTTGACTAATCTCAGTTTTTTTGCAAATTTAGATGTCATAAAATTTACCTGAGAACAGGAATCCAGCAGCGCTCTACCTGTGTGCATGCGACCTGCGTTGTCACGAATTACTACCAATGCCGTGGCCAGAATTACCTGTCCTGATGACCCTGTATTCAGGTGCGTATGTGAGACGACAGTATCGTTGTTAGTATTGTTCACCGGTTGCGAACCATGCGACTGTCCCCGGTGTAACAGGCTATGATGTGCCCGCGAACAGACCTTGCACTTATGCTTATGCTTAGTGCACTGCGCTATATGGTGTGAAGCCGAGAGACAATTCACGCAGAGGTTCAGGCGTTTGACTGTCTCAAAACGCTTGTCAATATCCAAGGCGTGAAAGCGAGAGCAGACGGACGCTGTGATCCGATGCTGTGCAGAGAGCGCATGAGCGTCCAGCTCACACAAACGATGAGCGATGTTGTGACGTACGAGTTCGTTCTTTATTGGACCCTACTGATTTGTTAGCTGATTAGTGGTATCACGAGTGTGCTCGGTGTCAACTGATTCCAAGAATTGGCAATGTCGATCTAAAGATTTCTTGCAATCACTCCACAATGGAACTCTGCTGAAGTCGAGTGATTCTTTCCACTTACGCTGTGTCTCGCAGTAGACTTTTTCCATTACGAGGAAAATGATCATTGCGTTTGCAATGTCTTTGTCATTGCCTAAGGATTGCAATGAGCTGTACAGCGCTGAAACATTATCAGCTAAACTTCTCAACTGTGCAGCGTTGGGTTTTGCTACTGTAGGTAGCTCGAACAGCGATGCAATATTTTCCATGAAGATCATCGGATTGTTATCGTATCTCTCCTTAAGCCGCGCCAGCGCCTTAGCATAGTTTTCCGCAGTGACCTGGAACGCCTTGACAGTATCGATCTTGCTTGTCCCTGAAGGCAGTTCAGTAAGTGGTTGAACTTCTCTATATTTGACAGATGCGGTTCTCTATCTACAAGTTGACGAAACGATGAGTAAAAGTTCTTGAATCCCTAATGCTTCCCTGTAAAATTGGGCAATCGCAATCCTGGCAGCTTCATGCTGGGAAGAGGAATTAACACAGATTGCTCCGCGATGGTGAAATGGTGTGCGCCATCATCTAGTTGCTGTTGAATGCTGGCCTTCACACAGACGTACAGGTATTCGATTTCGGCACGCCCCTCATCTTGTGACCTTAACATTTCAATTTGTGCCTGGCATGTCAAGGCGTCCTTGAAATATGTCTCCAGGATGTCTAAGCGGCATCGCAACTGTGCAGCTGGTATCACGTGGTCATCACTTGGCTCGATGATACGTTGAATGTGAGTTATGTTTTTTATAATGCCCTTTCGCGTAGCTTGTAAATTGGCGAGAGAAGGCATGATGTTTCGATAGGTTTTGATTGACGTCGAAGTAGTTAGATTGGCAAGTTTCACAACGATAGTAGTGGCAAGTTAGTTTATGCAAGTTGTGCGAAAAAAGCAAAGAATGCGAATTGGACAAAATGACGGCTGCGTTTTTGTAAAAACGAGTTCTAGTTGACAGTAACGAGCTTGAGTCACCAGGGTTGTAAGACAATGATTGATTAGCGAAAGTATCAAATGTACAGTGCTCATAGATGGCGCTGATGTTGGTTCATATACGGTGATTAACTTTACCGACCGAAGTGAACCTGATGCAAAGTGAGGTTATGCGAACGAAGTCCGAATGCGGAGCACTGGATGAGTGTGGAACCTCACACTTTGCGAAAACCAAATGCGAAGTATATTATACGGATGGCGAAAGAGACCAGTGATGAACTGCACTGTGTTGCGATGAATAACGTTCCAGCGGTCGCGTAGGCACTTTGAGATTCTCGATAAGTTTTCTCGATACGTCGTGCCCCACGTTGGCGCCAATGTTTACGCTGGAGCTTTTTCCAGCTCAGAAACCTTTGTCGTTTTTTCAATATATTTCATTTGCAAAAAAAACTAATTTATTTTAATTAACTTTTATTGATTGATCTGTAATTGTACTTAAACTGTAAACTAACAACCACAATACTGAAAAAAGAATGTTGGTTAGGCTGAAGCAGAAACTTTTGTAATGAATAAAGCAGACCGGAAATGCTTTCATACTACACCATGAGTAGCACAGGTCCTTACATTCGTACTTTTACGCGCACACAGTGCGAGTACTGAACAGTAGGCATATTTTAAACTATGTAGTTAGTATAGTTATTATTTGCACACACTGTATGCCTACGTATGTATGAATATGCGACATGTAAATGAATGACAAGCTCAATGAATTGACGTGAATAACATAATTTTAATTCTAGCAATTAGCAACTAGTACTATTCACAAATTGTAGCTTATTCTTCGAGGAAGGTGAATCCTATATACATACTAACCTGTAGAAATCATAATTCGCTTGTGGGCATCATATTTTGTTCAGTTATGGAACATTTTGAAAATGGCGAAAAAACAGCATTTGCGGGGAGTTTCGTTGATCCACTTTTTCGAAAAGAAAACTGCAGCCGAAAGTCATCGTTTCCTCGTGGAGTTGTATGGCGAAGATGCCCTTGTAAAAACTCGAATGGTTTCAACGCTTTGAAAGTGGCGATTTTGACACCAAAGACAAAGAGTGGCCTGGGCAGCCGAAAAGTTTGAAGATGAAGACTTGGAGATGTTACTCGATCAAGACTCGTGTCGAACACACGAAGAGCTTGCGGAATCATTGAATTGCTGCTCGAGCGTCATAAAAGGAAGTCGTTTTTGCATAGAATTATTACTGGCGACGAAAAATGGATTCATTACGACAATCCGAAGGGCAACAAATCGTATGTGAAGCCCGGCTAACCAACCAAGTCGACACAGAAGAATATTCATGCTGCCAAGATAATGTATTTGGTAGGACTAGAAAGAAGTTGTGTATTATGAGCTTCTAAAATCGGGTGAAACCATTACTGGAGAGCTGTACCGAAAACAACTGATTCGTTTAAAGAGATCATTGACGGAAAAATGCCCAGAATGGAAGACAAGACACGAGGCATTGATTTTCCAACCTGACAATGCTCGTCCACATGTTGCTAACCCGTAAAAAACTTTTTGGAAAATAGCGAATGGGAAGTTTTGCCCCACCCGCCATATAGTCCAGACTTGACGACTTCTGACTACCATTTGTTTCGGTCGATGCAGAGTATTGTGAGTAGCATTATTGTACAAGATCTTCCTTAATAAACGCTTAAATTTCCTTAAATTCCGGTTTTTAAGTTATACACCCAATATTATTATTATTTTATTATTTTTTAGTTATGTATCTGACTCTATATGTATTTATTTGAACAATTATTCAATAAATTATACAGTAAGCTTTGGAAAACTTATAATGTGGTACAATATAATTATAATTTTACTAATATTAATTAATGCTATTATAGAATAGCATTTTGACATTAGATCATTTAATCTTACTTTTAATAATAATGCTAGTATTCAGGATTTGGTAATCTAGGCTTCCCAACTCTGTAGATAGTAGTTTACTATGAAGTTAGAAGAGTGATTTGTGGGGCTGTATAGGTTCAGAAAAGGAGATAGAAGTAAAAAATCATAGGTATTTCAGGTAAGGAAGTTGGATAAAAGAAGAGAACTGATCTCGCTGCCCCGAATTTGGGATGTATTCCTGTTGGTTGTACTCGGTAAGCTTAATTTTAAACTGTTTTGTGCTGCTGGCTTTATGAATGGTGGCGGGAAGAGAGTTCCAGAGCCCTACTGAATAAATGAAAAATTGACGTTCTAACAACAATCTTTGGTGTTTAAAAGGCTTAATATTCATATTTCTTTCTGAGTGCAAACCTGTTATGGAGTTAACTTGGCTCCGATGTTAATATTCTTTCATTTAATAGAATTGGTGCGCGTAAGTCTAGTAGGCGATTGAATGACATCCCACAGAAGTTATTCACGAAACTAGATACATGGTCACGATTTTTGAGTTTGAAGACGTATGTTACTACATTATTGAATAATACTTTTAGTTTTTGTCGACTGGCAGAATTACAATTTTCGAAAATTTAACCCGTAAAGAAGGGCCGAGAGTAAATAGGATTTGGATCTTGCCACAAATCCCTTGATGAAGGCCCAACAAAGATATTTTGAAAAGGAAGAGCGTAGAGCTGAAGAAAAACACCAATTATAAAAAGAACATACACTCTTCAAGATAGAAATATTACGGTACGAGCTCGAGGAAAAGAAAAAAGAGGATGTTTATGAATGTTTATTTTTGAATCCATATATTTTGTGTATTTTAATGAATCATTACAATGTTTCTACCATTTTATTGCATGTACATATAATACTATAAAATGATATTGCTACTTTTATTATTAATTAATGAAAATAAATTTGTTGAATTACTTTTGTTAAGAATTATAACCTGAAAAACAAAATGTTTAAAAAATTTTGTTTTGTTTATTATATATTATATATTAATACCTTTCAAAATAGTTTTGAATCAGGGCAGACCGTTTTGCAGAAGAGGTGTTTGAGTAAATTTCATTAGTTCCGGTTTCGACAAAGTCTTCTTCAACGTCAGTTTCAAATTGAGGTGGATCAGGCTCATTAAATTAGCGTGCAACATTTTTAACGCTAATCCCTAAGGATAGAATTGGAATTCGCCGCTTCTACACCCAGAAACAGCGCTCAATACAATTCCTTGTTCATATTTGGGATTCATTGTAGAGTCTCTCTGCTTCTGAGTTAGAGTGCGTCAGAGGAGTCATCATGTAATCACTCACAGCATAGCCACTGTCTCCCAAAGTGAAGCAGTAAGGAAAATCGTTACTTTCAAGTCTAGCTTTAAGACGACTGTTGTTAAATATAGTTTTATCGTGTGCACAACCAGGTCACTTGCACACGATATCCAAAAATTTTAGGTTTGGATTGCAAACCTCTTGAGTATTAAATGAAAAATATCCCTTTCTCTTTCGGAATAATTCTGCATTTTCTCCGCCAGGGGATTGTATGCGTACATATGTACAATCTGTGCAGCCAATGACCCGGGGAAAATTTGCTATTTTGATGAAATAAAAATTTTACTCTTGCAAGGTCTGCCTCCGAGTTGAAATTTTTATAAATTCTTAAGAGAGCTCCGCAATTGAAAAGGAGACTGTCGTTACGATTCTGCTGGCAGAAGCGACACTGACGCTCCAGAAAAATCGCCAACAACAATTAAAAAACATATTTTAAAAGAATCTACATATAAATCCTCGATGATTTCCAATATCCCTAGATTGAATAAATTTTGATCAAAAGCTTTAAAAGCAGCTCCTATAAAATCATTGGCACGCCCATTTCAATCATTTAGAGGTCAACTTTTTGTAAAATAGCCTATGTTCATCCCCATGACTCAAGGTGTCTCCATGTAAATTTCGTCAAAATCAATGCAGCGGTTCACCTGTGAGAGCCTAATAGTTTCTTCATTACGGCGACTGAAATCATTGCCACGCCCATTTAAACCATTTCGAGGTCGACTTTTTATAAAATAGGTAGCCTATGTCCATCCCCAGGGCTCAAAGTATATCCATAGAAAATTTCGTCAAAATCGGTGCAGCAGACCAGCTGTTAAAGCTTTAGTTGTTAAAGCCTCATTACGGCGACTGAAATCATTGCCACGCCCATTTCAACCATTTAGAGGTCGACTTTTTATAAAATAGGTAGCCTATGTCCATCCCCACGGCTCAAAGTATATTCATATAAAATTTCGTCATAATCGTTGTAGCGGTCCAGCTGTGAAAGCCTTATAGTTTCCTCCTTACGGCGACTGAAATCATTGCCACGCCCATTTCCACCATTTAGAGGTCGAAATTTCGTCAAAATCGGTGCAGCTGTTTAGCCGTGAAAAGGTAACAGGCAGACAGACTTTCGCATTTATATATTAGTATAAAATTACGATTTTTTCAAAATAAAAACAAACTCACGTCAACACCTGACAAAATTAAAATCTGACTTCTATCAGTTAACCGGCACCTCATGTTCCGGATAAGTTACCCAGCACTTTAACTGGCAGATTTACTTTAAGCGGCCATTGTGAAAACGTAATTGTTTTCTATTCTCCGGTTAAAGAATCGGTTAGCACTTAACCGAACATTGTGAAATCGGGCATAAATCGACTTAGCAGGTGACGCTGATCAAGAATATACCTATATACTTTTTTTTTTTTTTCAGATGTAAAAAAAAATGTATATACTTTTTTTATATCTACCTTATCTATTTCTATGCGTTACACAGTTCGTGACAAAGTGAATATACCCTTAAACTTAAAGTGGAGGGTATAAAAACGATTACTATATTAGAACCTGCACTTTAATACAATTAAATAATTAAGATAAGGAAATAAACGTTATTCCGTGAAAAAATCTATCAAACAGGTATAAAAATACACGTTTTCGTAAAATCAGGTGCTCAGGAATATCACCAACACAAGTAGGTACTATTTTCAAACGAAAAAAAAACGGTTCCGGCCGGGTCAAGTATGTTTCGGTCATTTGCTTATAACACTTCAAAGCTTCAAAAACCATAAACTCTAGGATAAGCATTTATAGGCGCTGAGACTTATAATCTCCCAAAGTTCAAATGTATATGAAGATTAACCTTTTCTTCAAAAATTACCAAAAATAGTTAGACTCAAGGCACAAAGTTATTATGTTTTTCTTATAGATAATTAAAATATAGCATATTTGTTTACATATGTTTATTTTTTTGTTGCTAAAAAGTCAGAAAAGCCTTCTTTCCCAATTAGTCAGTGTTGGTTGGTGATTTTCTTCTGTTGTTTTATCTTTCTGTGATCTCCGGTGGTGCGGAGTTTAGGCTTCGAATATTTATTTGTATTTCAGATATTTTTATATTTGGGTATTTATCTTTTTGAACTTTCACAAAACAAAGACCGATCCTTGGATCGAAAAAACGGCTGCGCCAAATGTTATGTCCCGGATCCTAGATCAGGAGGACCACGGACAATGTTATGTCGTAGATCCTTCTACAAGATAAAAAAAACAAATGTTATGTCCTGGATCCTTCAACGAAAAGGATTAGGGACCTTATTTCGTAGAAACGTCTACAAGGATCATGAACAATGCTGGGAGAAAAAGGATTTTTATCGTTCATACTTCGACGTGAGGGAGCAGGGACAATGGTGCTACAGGCAATTAGGTGCCGGAATTGTGGTCTTTTATAGGGATTCGGCAGGAGTGCTTGTTTAATTACAATTACTTGTTTTAATTTAGCGCGATGTTCCATTTATTGGAATTCGGTCGGTTTTCGTTTTATCTAGGCCATAGAACGTGTAGTTTAACTTTGCTATTTCAAAGCTTCACTATTAGAGTTCAGCGTAGAAGTATGTCTTCACAACAACGTTAAGCATTGCTAAACACGTTAAGCGCCGTTATTACCAGAGCAATGATTCTGACCTACAACAATAGGGCCCAATTTGGATACCTGAGGTACACATGTGTAACATATACCTCTCTGCTTTTTTCTGTGAGGAAGTAAACTCATCATAGCGTTGTATTTCGATACGATAATCCAAATATTCTACGTTTTCCAAATAAAAAATTACTTTAAATGGAGACTTTATTCCATTATATTAGTTTTGCAATAAATTTTGTACGGCTTGTTTCTTTTAAACTTTTTTTTAATTTAACTATGATTATTTAGAACTTATTCCACTATTCTGCAAAAAACATTTTTGCGATAGGATTTCTAGCTAAAATTCTTATGATTACTTTGTCAAGAAATCGTTCCTCATTGCGATGTATGAGACTCCAGTATGATCTTAATAAAATTACACATCATTAATTTTATTTTAAAAGTAGACTTATACCACAAAAACAACAGCTCATTTATGTTAAAACATATATGTTTTGGTATACATATACAGTTGAACCTCGGTTATGCGGACCCTCGATCAATGGCATGCATATGTAAACTGGGATGACGAGGTTTGGTCTTTTACCTTTATTGCCCGTGATTTCCCTATATTGTCCGTAAAACACATTTACACAAACAACACATTTACTCATTCAGCCAATCAAAAGCTAACGAGAAAAGACATACATATGTATTTTTGTAGATGCAAATTCATGTTATTGTTAAAAAGAAATACAACAATTTTCCATAATGAGCTCGATCCCAAACCACTCAGATAATCGAAGTTCAACTGTATATTTACTTATGTATTTTTATTTCCTTTATTTGTTTTTATATAAAATATAATATATAAATATATATAAATAGTTTCAAATTAAGTATTTGTATACAAATATTCCTCTGTAAAGCTAGTTTATAAAGGTGCTTTTAAATGGAAGAATTACAACAGCCTTCATGGAAATAGACGAAAGCATAAAAAGATGAAAATAAATACGTGTACATATTAAATACAAGACATAATTTGTAATAATACATAACACATACAATGCATAATGTAATAAAGTAAATAAATAATAATTGAGCATTTTAAAAATAACGTTTTAATAAAACAGGTATAAAAAATTAATACACACCTCCATGGAAGTCGGTTTACCACGGAGGTATCATAATTTACCAGCGCTGTCTGCAAAGTGCAAAACAAATTCAATCAATTGAAATGCTTCGCATTATTCTTCAATAAAACATGAAAACTTTGAAATTAAGTAAACTTACAAAACTTAGAACAAATAGAAACGAAAATAATCATTTCCATTTAATTATTCCAAATAAATCAAAATTTAAAGTTTTGATAAAGAGGCAACGCTGGATATTAATTGTCAAGGAATCATGCCAAGGCTCACTATTTGTCCATTACTTGCTGTAGTGCTAGTTGGATTACGGCTTACTCTTCTACTACTAAGTGACAACTCGTCGTAACGTATGGTCATCGAATTGGAATTTCCTGATAAAAGAGAATAACCCAAACTTTGGTAGAATTTAATAAGGTTATCCTTGCAGTCCAATGTCATTTTGTAGCAGCCGAGATGTTGAGCCAGCAAGGTGACAGTAACAACGATTCTAGTGTATAAGAGTATCGAAAGTCATTATCGTATTTCATGAAAGTAAACTTTACATATGTCTAAACTTACAACTTTCCCAGTTGTTTGCCTCGGTATGTGTCATTAACAACTACATCTTCAAGTCGTCCCCGCTTAGATTTAAAATACCATAAATTTATATAAATTCAAAATTGCGGTCAAAACTTACAATTGCACAATTATGAATAAATTTCCTTTCAATAACAAGCGTTGCTGCCCCAATTATTTCATTCTTACGAGTATCTTCAATAACGGTTACATAATAGTCACCTCTTGCTTTCATCTCAGAGAACCTCGCTGCGGAAATATAAAGAAATTAACTACCCAATAACTTGCTTTCAGAACAAGATGCAGGATATAAATATCAAGAATTTTTTAATTACTTCACTAAACATTTCACTTGAAATACCAAATAACTGCGTAACCACAACGCAACGATGAAACGTCGCAAACGAAACTGATTTCTCTCTCTCAATAAAAGGAACGAGTGACATCCGTTATCAGAATTTATTTACATTTTGAATGTAAATTTGTCCTTGTTTGAGAATTAGTTTGTAAGATTTATTTAATTTTTTTGGGGAATTTGAGAAATTTCATCGAAAAGTAGGGCATACTGTTTCCCAAAAAATGAGATAATGGGAGAGTTGTAAAAAAATTAAAAAATTTGAGAGATACGACCTGAGAGAGCTCAACGACGTGTTCCTTTTCATTTTTCCATACGAACATTGCAATAGTCTGCGACGTCATTGAGTTGTGGATAGACAGATAAATGAAATAAGATTTTAAAAAACAGAAGCTTTAAATGTTTTTAAGTTTAATATTTACTTAGGAATTGTCTGCGCGTCACCTGGCCAACGATAGTCAATTGTGATAGCAGCTCTAAGAAACCGCGATCGTAGTCACCATCTTTAAGTGGACGTACTTTTAGCCACGTTTCGCCAGGACATGCGACAGATAAAAATGGATCAAATTTAACATTACTTCCGTGGAAATTTAACTGATGAAGTAGACTGCGATCGTAGAGATAAGTTTCTTCCTATTACAAATTACAAGAGTACATTAAGTTTTGTAAATATGCAAATAGTAAACACGTGGCAATATGTCTAATAGTTCAATTACATACTAGTCTGTACATATATGAACTTGTGAACAGTTATTGATTAGTAGGGATTATTATTCATTAGCTCGTTAAACACATCTATCTATGGCCACAAGCAGTACTTTCACTTACTTTTCAGGAGAATTATTAAATTTCAGTTTGTTTATTTACTTTATTCCCTTATTATTTTTTTCGGAATTGTACACATTTTGTAATTTCTTTTATTGACTACAGTAGTATAATGTAATGTAAATCAAAATAATGTAATAATGTAGATGTAATAAGGATGTTTTATAATAAACATGTTACAAATGGAAAAAAATACTAAAATTAGATGACAGTAAGCAATACAGTGCAATTTAATAGTTCAATTTAGTCCTAACACTAGTTGGGCGATTTGGGGTTGTGGCCACAGATATATCGGCAGAAAGGATAATAAAATTTATAATTGGTTTACAGCCTTATAAACTAAGCTTACCATGCTATCATCTGAAGTGCTACGACCATATATTAAGTGCCAACAATACAAATACAAAGTGAAAAACTTTATAAATAGTTAAGACACGGTTGTGTCGTTGTAGCTATCAGAGTAGACACAATGGCCCATGTTACACTAGGCCTCTTGAGGCCGTCTCAAAAAAAGCTATTAAAGTTGCACCGTGTCACACTAGAAAAAATTATGCGCGTACTCGAACTCTGGTACGTACAAGTGGTTGAAAGTGTGTTTGTAAACGCTTTCATTTCAACGAAGCGCGGAGTAGTTGAGTTGACATGCCAGTAGCATGAGCACCGTTGCTATTTACGTACCGTATATTGGAATCTACCTTTATTTATGAGTTCACTTTATTCGAAATTCTTTAATTGTATTTTCCATTATTTCTTGTATTGATCTTGACCTGTTTTATACCTTTCCGCCGGCCTCCTTTTTTACAGAAATTTTCAAGTGGTACATTACATGTGAACATGCTGAAGGAGTTGACAGAAAGCGAGCAAGAGGACTACCTTTTTCTGCATCTTGTTTTTTATTTATAGCTCTAAAAAATGTATCCTTTCTTTACAGAATATACTTTTGGGTATTGATAAATATTTTGAGTCATTTTCCTTAAATAAGAATGCGGAATATTTTCATATTTTAGAAATAAGTTGCAGGAGCTAGTAATAATATTAAAAATTACGTAATACATGCATGCTATGCATAACAAAATAAAAATGAGAAGGCAACAATAAGCGGTGAAATTTTAAAAATGCTCAGATTCACAGTTTATTTTGGCAGCTGTCACGTTTTTAACTTCGTTTTCGCTGTTAAATTTACACAAATTTCAGTTAGAGTTTACAATTATTGAAATCCTGCATATAAACAAGTAATCAAATTCTTTACATCAAAAACAAACATTAAAAATGGAAAAATTTAAAAATAATATTCCCTAGAGAAGTGTCAAATCCCATAATAATAAATCGTTTCTACCAATACGGCATTATACTGTTTAGAGATACATACATGATATGTCGATTTCGCGCTCTGTCTGACACACACCGCCCGACAGCGTAAATTTGAGCTATGTTGGACCGTACCTTAACAGCCTTATCATGTATTTTTAAACGCAAACGCAAACTCAAACGCGACATAAACGCAATGCGTTTCAAATGGTATGATGGAACTTTATCGAGTAGACTGCGTATGGGTTTTGCGGAGAACACAAACTTTTGTAGCCTTGCAGACTTCCCCTGTTTGCAGAGCACAAAGAGTTACCATGTATGAAGCATTTTTAGCATTTTTACAAGTATTTTTTAGAAATCCCAATGAATTAGTGCTATAACTGATGTATGGCAACAATTTGTACAACAAAAGCAAATCTGATAACGCGCACACAATGTTTACATACTGATATTGTGTTTATTATCGTTGCTCTTTATGCGAGAGTGAATATAGCAGCAATATTCCGTGTGCGACTACTAGCGCAGCGTCATAGCAAGGAACAAAATACGGGGATACTCAGAGAGGGACAATTCGCATCTTTTACTTATCTTTTGGGAAGGTGGCGCTGTGAATAAAAAAAATTGTATGAGCCACTGTTCAGAATCACACCAAACGCGTTGGCAATTGATATTTTTATCACTACATCTCCTAAACTGTTAAAGATATATAGATTTTCGATGGGCTGTAACTCAATAGCTATACCAAAGCAAAAAAAGTTGTATTTGTTGTTTAAAATAGCATAAAAAGCAACAACAACAACAACGAAATTGGAGTAGTTCCACAACGGTAAAATAAAGCCAGTTATCGATTTATAGCTGGTCGAAAATTTAAATATTTATCGATACGACTCTCACACTATTAAAGATATCTGGATAGCAATTAAGGAATAGCACATAAAGAAATTTACAATACTTTTAATACCATCAAATTAATAATTAATTCATTTAGGCATAAATGCAGAATAGCTGCCAAGCTCAGATTTTGTTCATCTTTTTTTTACCGTTAGATAGGGCCATCAGGAACGGAAGTGGCTGGTTTTTATCGTGGGCTGGTCAGCCATCTTGGATTTATGACTGTTTGAAGGACAAATTAATGGTTTAATGAAAGTCATTTATCTCATAAACTAAGAGAGATACCGGAACTAGCGACGTACTGTTGGAAAGGTATTTTTAATGCGTTTCATTTATGTAATACACATTTTTGTCCATAACATGGCTCTGAAGGAATTATATTGATTTTTAGAAAAATGTGACAAGTTGACCTTGAAACAACAATTTATTTCTTTCTCAAATAACGCTAAAAAAAAAGAAAAAAAAATCTGAGCTTGGCAGCTGATTTGTTCCTTCATTTAAATCGAAAATTTACAGCCTTATCATGTATTTTTAAACGCAAACGCAAACTCAAACGCAACTTAAACGCAGTGCGTTTCAAATGGTATGATGGAACTTTTTCGAGTAGACTGCGTATGAGTTTTGAGGAGAACACAAACTTACGTAGCCTTGCAGACTTCCCCTATTTGCAGAGCACAAAGAGTTACCATGTATGAAGCATTTTTAGCATTTTTACAAGTATTTTTTAGGAATCCCAATGAATTAGTGCTATAACTGATGTATGGCAACAATTTGTACAATAAAAGCAAATCTGATAACGCGCACACAATGTTTACATACTGATATTGTGTTTATTATCGTTGCTCTTTATGCGAGAGTGAATATAGCAGCAATATTCCTCGGGCGACTACTAGCGCAGTGTCATAGCGAAGAACAAAATACGGGGATACTCAGAAGAGGTACAATTCGGATCTTTTACTTATCTTTTGGGAAGGTGGCGCTGTGAATAAAAAAAATTGTATGAGCCACTGTTCAGAATCACACCAAACGCGAGCATTTAGCAATCGTCTGGTTTGAGAGACTTTTTCCAGGAAATAGCCCATCCATCATGCCAGAAAAACGTAGTGAAGTCTGCAAAGCATGTAAATTACCAACAAAACTGCGTTTGCATTTGGTTTCGCGTTTTGATTGCGTTTCAGAGGTTTACAGATGTTCCTATCTCAATTCTTCCAAAAATACGAAAAGCACAAAACAAAACGCGAAATAAACGCAACGCGAAAAGATACATGATAAGGCTGTTAGTCAAATGACCTACTTTTGGAGAAAAACGACTTCATATACTTTTAGTACTTTTTTCGGTTTAATTAGCGGCTGTGTCAAACCTCTAAAGTAAAATTAAGCTTGCGCTTTTCACCCTAGAACAGAATCCCAAAATATTTTTGAGGGCATTCTTTTTATAAAAGATATGGGCGTTTGCAGTGCGAGAATGCAGAATCTTTGGCGAGCGATAAGTCCCTAACTATTAGCCCCTTATAGGAGATATATACACCAATTGAAAGGAAGTATTTTGAGGTAGGAAATGCTTTATTATTATTATTTTTATTATTCATTTATTCAGTATTCCCTTTGTACAAATTGATAAACTAAAATTAAGGATAACATGAAATCTTATAATATAGAGAATAGAGTAGTGACATTCTTATAGCTAGTATAGTGTTAATGTCACATTAAGCTTAAAAATAAGATTAAAAATTCCAGAGTGAGCAGCAGAAAGGCAGATGAAAGGAATTTAAGCAACGAAAACAAAAAAGTAAATAAAGTTGGAGGAGAGATAGTTAAAAATAAAAAAATTATTCTAAGTAGCAAATTGCAGTAAGAGTTCAAATAGCCAAAGCTTAATTCTCCTCAAGAAGGAAGTTCTATTGCGAAATGTCCTTATTTCTCTAGGAAGTTGATTAAATAGCTTACAGGACATAACTGAGTAAGAGTTTCTAAAAACAGTAGTGCGAAAAGTAGATACAGCGACCCTTTGTAAAGCAAAACTACGTAGATTACGATTATTAGGAATATGGCTAACCAAGTAACCACTTCTGTTGAAAAAAATTTCCAAGATTTTATAACAGTATAAATGTCTAAGGGGAAGAACATGTAGAAGTCAAAAAAACTCCATAGAGTGCTCAGAACGATTCACATTGAAGATTTTCCTTATCATACACTTTTTTAGTTTTTTTGCTGTAGACAGCAAGTTTTTGTAGTTGATTACGATAGGATCCTCCCCAGCAACTAATCCCATACTGTAACTTGGAATGAAATAAGCCATAGTAGATTGTTTTAAGCAAACAGTACTTTCGTAAACTAAAAAAGTACCGAATAGCAGAGAGAAAATATTGTTTTAATTGTGTGATATGCTCAGACCAGTTTAAGTTTTGATCAATTGTTACACCAAGATATTTAAGGTGTTCCACCACATCTATTATAAAACAGGCCGGATCACAAAACAAGTCGAAGCAGACCAGAACCTTTTCGCCCCCACGTCATCAAGGCCCTGACCTTCCCATCGCTAAGAGGGACTCTCGGCTAAGGTCTGCAAAAATAGTCCGCAGCCCCCTCCCTTGCAAGAGAGTCCGCTTTCTCATTCTGTTCTATGCCTATGTGCTCTTTGACCAAACAGAGTGTTACCTTGTTGTGCTGGGCACACTTATTGAGCTTCTGGACAGCCTCCAGCACCAGTCTGGAATTAACGTTCGTCCGCGCCAGGGTGATCAGGGCCAGTACTTCGGCCTTGTACACGGACACGTATTTCCCTAAGTGGAGCTTACAGCGGAGGTTTAACTCCGGAGAGAAGACACCTGCACCTGCTCTTCCATCCATCAATGACCCATCCGTGAAGATATTGATGTCATGCTTACTGCACTCATCATGCAGTCGGCCGTCTGCGATGAGAGTGTCGTGCCACCTATCGATGATTCGCACCCTGCACATACCATCCATAGGTATGCAAACTTCGCGGACAATGCACAGACAATGTCGATAATGGTATGGCTAACCATAGCAGTGTAGATCCCGTGTGCCTTGTTTGGGGATATACCCCATCGAAGGCTACACACTCTTCTGCAATGAAAGAGCACCACTTTTGCCCTCCCCAACACATGCTCCTTCCAGGTAAGTTTGCTATCTAGGATTACTCCTAGGTACTTAACCATTCGGGAGGTGTTGATTTCGAATCCGAAAATCCTTATAGGATAGAAAATTCCCTCCCTCCAAGTACCAGGTACGTAACCCACTGCCAGATATGCCACGAATACTCCCCTCAATCGCTCCAGCAGCTGCTCCTGGCCCCACTGGAGCAAAGCAGGGAATATCCCGTCCGGTCCTGGAGACTTAAACGGGGAGAACGTCATCAACGCACTTCTTATCCCGTTCCTCGTCACTATCCATTCCGCCTCGGTCCTCTCCGACCTGTGATACCATCTCCGCAAAGATGGCCAGGCCCCAGCGTGTCTCTTTAGTAGACTCTTCCAGTGTCTCCAGCAGGACTCCATCTTTGTTACGAGGGAGTCCCATCTTGGATCCTGGATCTTTTGATATCACCTTCTGCAATTTACATACATCGGAGATATCCTTCGTATTGGTACAGAAGTCCCTCCACATCTGCCTCTTCCTCTTGCGAAGGGTCTTCTTCAACCATCTCTTTTTTTCTTTATAATCAGCCCAAGCCACTGTATCCTTGTGCCTCATGTACCGATTAAAGGCCGTTCTCGTCTCCCTCTTCATGGATTCCAGTTACTCGTTCCACCAGGGAACAGAGTCTTCTTCATCCACCATGGTCCGAGGGCACGCCCTTTCATACGCAGAGATCATGGCACAGTTTAACCTCGTCACCTAGATCTCTACTTCTGCTTTGTTCCTAGGCAATCTTTTCAACCCAGGCAAAGATCCTTTCAGAACTTTCCGCTACAAATGACCATCCGTGTTCCTTGGGATCCTGGTTAACCTGTTTCCTCGCCGCAGTCTCAGTCCGTACGCGACATCGAACCGGATGGCCCTATACTCAGACATGGTTAGCCTGTCCCAGATCCTCCAGTGCGATAGTTTCTCTAACATTCAGAGACTTGCCAGGGTTATGTCAATGACTTCGCTTCTTACTGTGAGCATTGGTATCACAACCTATAATCACATCACAATCAGTTTGTCCGCGCAGGCCCCCCTCCCGCCTCGGTGTTACATTTTTGAAGGAGTGAGTCACCATCCCCGTGGACTCGGTATTCGCTTCAGGCTGGATCCCTCTGGAATATAATCACAGCGTGATCAAAACCACAGTTGAGTTTCCCCCCGCGGTCTTGATGGCCTCTGCCTCTTCCTTTGAGCACAAGACCGTCAGCCTAACCACGACTTTCGCCCTTTCGCCGAACTTTTCTGCGAAGGTAATCCTCCATTTGGAGGTATCCCTTACGCAGCCGTTCTGCCATAGGAGCTTCTTGAGGATGGTGTCTTTGGTCTCGGTAGCACCGTGGACCACCATCCTTCAACCATCATCCTCCTTTCATCCTTCAAAGAATAAAGCCTGTCCGGACGCAGTTTGGCCCCTGCCAGAGACCACCCAGCTTCTCAGAAGCCATGAACAGCCATTCCCTTGACTGCTGATTCTTGCCCCTAAGGCATTCCCAAGAAACCCGGAGATGGCCCTCCAATGTCCCCACGCCCGAGAAGTCCGCTATGCCGACAAGGAGATCACTCCCCGCGACCCCCGCGAAAGACCTCCGTTTGGCTACGGGATCATTGCTGTGTAGATGGACCTTGACCAGCTGGAACGGGACGCTTCCTAGGAACCGACGTTCGTCCTTTATTGCTGCTCGAAGGACCTCCACCTCCACCCTGCAGCACTGACGCAGTGGTTTTCGCCCCATCGGCAGCACTCAGCTGACATCCGGCTTCCAGCTTCCCCGGCAACGTGGTCACTGAGGTATTCTCTGAACCTCTTGCCCGGATAGTCGTCCAATTGACTGGGTTTTCGGCCGGGGGGCAAGCACGACAACCTCATCCGAGGTTACGGATACACCACCCGGTGGTTTGCCATACCCTGCTGAAACTAATCCCTCATCAGGTTCCGCCTCGACAGGGGCCTCCACTCCAGCCCTTTCCCTCCCTTCGTACATCGTTTGTTTTGTTTCAGTTGTTATTCGTTTCGGTCCCACGAGTAATGGGGAATGGAGGTCCAGGCGCACAGAGCCCCTTGTGCAGGCAAGGCTGTTTAATCCGGTGTGCGCCAGGTAACCGGATACTCCGTTCACGACTGGGCTATTTAATTGGGCCCCTAGCCAGGTTGATTATCGGCACGGGTCGTCTAACACCTTAATCCAGCCAAGGACAAACAGGAGGAAGGATGGGATGGAGACATGGGTACAGGTAATGGGAAGATACAGGGGATAAAAGGAGGAGTCGCCGCTTCTGTCAGTCCAGGAGGTCTCAGTTATCCCCTACAGCCGAGACGACCTGGTTACCAGGGATCACCGCGTGGAGGTAGAAGCCGACTTGCCCTCCCAGGAGAGTTACGGAGGGACATCCTGTGGTCCCGTTTTCCCCCAAACCTGATCGGACCTTGACCTCCTTCTCAATTGTTTAGGAGATATTTTAGTTTTTCCCCTACTACTAAAATCAATATTTTTAAAGCCCATGATTTTCTCTTTTCAACGATATATAATATAATACTAGTTGCTTTAACAGTTCCGCATACATTCACTGAAATATACAAAATTTTCTTTTTACAAGCCCCAAAATTTCCGTTTTTTAGCGCCTTCCAGCGCTTAAAATTGGCCACAAAACACTATTCTGTTGCGTAGCCGGTGTTTGACGTACTGAGGCTTATAATTGAAAAGCGCGAACGAAGCGCCGGACGCCGCACACGCGCCCTAAAATTGGCCCCAAACTACATCATGAAATACACATAAAACAGTGTTTTTAAATAATCATCCCTTCTGCAATATACCAATTCTAATGGTAAGTATGACCACAGAATAAATAGTATACAGAAGTCGCATCTCGGCCTTTGATGCTTTTTCGCTTTATGGTGCGGTCGGAACAATTGAGGGGAGATCAAATAACGAGAGAGCAAACGTGAACAAAGAGAAGCAACGAGAGAGCATGCATAAAACGTTTATGTGTGCGTACATCTGTTTTGCTAGACTGCGTCGTGAATTAACGTGGTGTTGACAAAATTTTGTTTCAAGCTTTTGATTTCTGTATTTTGGTTTTCTTCCCTTGAAAGTTTTATATTTTACATTGCATAGCTATGTGCAGTATGAACAGGAGTTACTGGTTAATTGTAGTGCTCTAGTAAAAAATTACTACAGAAAAATTAAATATTGCCGGCACTTTGAATCAACAGCGGCGGTATTTCATTTTGAAAGAAAATTTTACTGTCATTATACACAAAATAGGGTATTTCGAAAGTATCTCCCAATTCCTGTTAGAGGACATTTGGTTACAAGTTACAACTTTAACTATGATGCCAAAACTGTTAAAAAATGTTAAATTTCGTAAAATGATCTTTTTTAGTATATTGGCGGAAAGTCCATTTTTGGAAACAAAATAATTAAATGTAAGCGACCAGTTGGAAAACATTGATTGGTTTGTCCCTTCAACCGCATTTTTCTCAAACCCATCCACTAAATCTAGTTTGGAATTGTATCGCAATTCCCTTCTAATCGCCATTTCATCCATGAGCAGAATCATATGATTCTTTTCGTACTGGTTCAAATCCCAAGCACTTCTTTTTTATTAACACCAACTTCCTACGGGCGGAAGAGCTGAGGGGAAGATCAAACAACATGTGAAGCTTCGAGAGAGCTTGTTTTGCGAAAGAAATCTCTTTCTGAGGTACACTGAGAAGATAGAAGCACGGGCGGCGCACCAATAAAAAAAAGGAAAAATAACCATAAACATTAATGGGAATGATATTGTAGTTAATATTGATCAACAAATCAGACATTGTGTTTCGCCTAAATTATTTTCAAAAAACAAAAAGTGATTCTCCCATTCCTTATTAAATATTTTTCACAGTGCATACATAAAAAAGCGAAGTACGACGTTGCTTGCTTGAAGTTTGTACGTCGACTGACTGCTCTTTATAGGAACGATCGCTAATGTCGGTGTGAAAAAACGACGAGTGCTGTCGTGTATATGTGAATAGCCGAGAGAAAAACGATTGCACGATTACTCTCTGTTCAATAGGGTGCCAATATTGGAACCCTAGAACAAAATTTGCTTTGTATGAGATGCAACTTCTGTATACTATTTATTCTGTGGTATGACATATCGCTGAAAAGAGAGAATTATGGTCTGTATAAATAGTGATTTTAATATATAGGGTGTTTCGCATAAGAGGAGACAAAAGACTAGGGCGTGTATATTGGGTGGAGACAAGAAAAAAATCGTTTGGGATTAATTTCCCTCGTTTATACGGAACGGGACATTTTATAAAAATCCGACTTAACATTGAGAAAAATAATATTAAAAAATAATGGTTAGATCTAGATAATTTTGCTTGCTGATTTTCAAAGCCATACATATATCCGCTTCTTAATATCCCTTTTAAATTAGGTTCCTACGTCAAACAGTTTTTGCATTTTTTTTAAAGTTTTTCCGAGTGAAAATTTTTGATCGCAATATTTTTGTTAAAATTACGGTATTAAGTATAAATATTTTTCCGACCATAAAATTTTCTAATCAATTCTAGAGATATAGCTTCAAACCGGAAGGATCTATGTTTTGTAGTTTTCGAGAAAAATGAAAATTCAATGAAATGAAACGCAATGAGAGACCCGATTTCATTGCGTTCCATCAGCGCATCGCAGATGTTAATTCTGTCTCGTGTAGATGGTTTAAAACAATTTTGTGGGCAATGCCTAGCTCCATAACAATATCTACACTGCTGATATGCTTATCTTGCTGGACTTTTTCAATTCATCTTTCATGAAGTCTTTCATTTCATCAGCTTCTCCAGTGACTGGTAGACCAGAGCGTGACTCTTCTTTCAGATTACAATTACCAGAACGAAAGCTAGCGAACTATTTCCGCCCAGCAGATTTTAATAAAGCACTTCACCATGGACAGCACAAATTTTTTCACAAGCCTGCGCAGCATTGTCCTTTGTCGTAATAATCCTGTAAAATATAGGACAACTTTTTATTATTTTTCTCCATTTTTAAACGTAAATATCTTTCCCACCACTGCACCAATTTAATTGTTTATACACTGAAACGGTTATTGTTACACAGTTACGGTCGAAGTCACCTTTCTAATAAGCGTTCAGTGGTATCTCTGCGATCAATGTTGCCAGAGTTATTTGCAATAAATTTTAAAAAAATATATTCTTTGTACACATTAAGAAAAATTAAAAAAAATATACACCTCTAAATTTTATGTTGTTCTTTTCACTTAGTTACCGAGTCTTTGCTACCAGATGCTTATCTAGAATTACAAAAAAACCACACAGAATTAAAAAGACGGGCGGGGAGAAAGCTTATAACAAAAATTTGAATAATACCGTAAAGAATACCGTATCCAATGAAGAATATTTAGAGTTAATAAAAACTAGAGTAGGAGAAGTCACAAGTGTAGGAAAAACAAAGGCACTAGTAGAAGAATTGAGAAAAACCAGTACGATAATTATTTAATAGAAAAACAGTTTCAAGAAGAATTGATAAAGAACTTAAACTAGAACTAGAACTGTAATAAAGAAGAAGAAAACGAAAAATTAAGAGGGTTGTTAAATAAAGAAGGATTAACGGAAGAACCTCTAAATAAAACATTAGAACAAGAATCGGCATAAAATTAAAAAAGGATTGTGCATTCTTAGAGAGGGCGTATAAAAGAATCTAGGAATTAAAAGAGGAAAACAGACTTAAAAAACAAGAAATCGAACTAGCAAACGATCAGGTAGTATAACATAAGGATGCTAAAGTCAGTCCGAAGGGGTATAATTCAGTTTCATTTCCAAAGTTCATACAAACAAGCAGCAGGGACAAAATGGGTACAGGAGAGATAACAAAGATTACAAAGACTCTAGCTCCACTATTTTCAGGAAAACAGTCACTAGATTTAAGAGGTGAGGTATATAAATTTATACAGGGATGCGAGTTAGCCGCAAGAGAAGCGACTACAGGAAACATTCAGGATTACATAGATTGTATCAAACAGAGGTTACATGGAAACGCTTATAATCTAGTCGGATCACAACGTTTCGATAGTTTAGAAGAATTATATTTAGTGTTCAAACACTAGTGTTATATTTATTTCTAATAACAGAATTACAGAATTGTATCCAATTACCGAATGAGGATATTTGACAGTTCGGAAGACGGTTAATTACATTGAGAATTCAGGCCGTAGAAATAACAAGGCATTTTTTATAATGGTCTTGTAGGTCAGAATCATTGCTCTGGTAATAACAACGCTTAACGCTGCTATCATCAGATACCTGTCGGCCCAGTAGTTAACAATGCTTAACATGTGGTAACATATACTTCTAGGCTGCACATTAATAGTGAAGCTCGGAAGTACAAAGTTAAATATCACACCACCATGGCCTAAATAAAATCCAACGCAACCGCATTCCACTAAGTGGAACCTCGAGCTCATTTCACAGAGCAAAACTCGCAATTTATTGTAAAGAATTATTACCGAAAATAATTCGGAAAATAAACGTAAGAAACTTAACTACCCAAGTTTTATTTCAGCGCCTGTCGAGGTTACACTCGGCATTACTGCCTGACAGGTAAAAGGTCCACATGGTCGCCACCTTGGTGCCCGTGGCAATATAGGTCAAAGGGATCCACCGCCGGCACATCTGCCGGATCCCTACAGGAAACTTCACAAAGGCGGCACATCCTTGCCAGTGGCACTGTCGTACAGGGGATTCACCTTCGGCACATTTGCCGGATCCCTACATAAAAGTCCACAAAGTCGATCCTTCTCATGGAAGGATCAACAAGGTGTATGACTCCTTTGGATGCGTGTTCCTATAGGGCAGTATAAGTGGTATGCAAGTGCCCTATTAAGTTAATGTACAGTGTGCTCGACCTCGAGGAGGCTATTCAGCCGGTCTCGGGTTTCAATTGCTGTTACATTTGAACGAAGTTCATTGGGATAGTTAGCCCATATAGTTCTCCTAGAGTTACGCCTGGGGGAACCTCGATACTAAACTCTATGATCACGTGGTCGGACATAGAGGGCTCGTCAGTGACTTTCCAGTGTCGCAAAAATTTCTAATTCTACTGTTGCCAATATTTAGGTCTAAGACTTCTGCTGTAGCTCTAGTCACAAAAGTGGGTGTATTCCCAACATTGTGGATATCTAAATCTGAGCTACTTACATATGTATTCAAACAGGTACTTACCCCTAGTGTTGACGTCTGAATTGCCCCATACCGTTTTATGCGCATTTATCTTTATTGTTTGTTGAGGAAGTTCACAGTACATACAATAAGAAATTAATTCTTTTACAGCACTAAGTATAAAAATATTTAGAATTAAGTACAAGTATTATAAATAATAAAACTAGCTTAAAACTAGAAGAGTAAGAAGAAAAAGTATCAGAGAAGTTAGAAGATAGAAAAAAGTTTAGTTTAAGAAGTTAGAGACTAGAGAAATGAGAAATAACAGTTCTTCTGAAGATCTCCCGGCTAGTCACATCTTTAATAAATCGTGGCAGCGAATTCCATAATCTAACAGCATTGACAAAAAAAAGATTTGATGTATGCAAGGAGCCAGATCGAGGTACAATTAAAATACGACTACGTTGCGAATGTGCGAATTGTAATTTTGTGAATAAATATCGAGGAGTTTTAGTCAAGATTAACTTATGAAGGAAAATGCAGTTGGGAGCATTTAGATAACTAGTAAGATCACAACCTAACAGGGACCTCCTAAAACTAGATATATGGTCAAATTTATTCAATTCATATACATATCGAGTAGCATAGTTATAAGCTAGTAGTCGTTTTAATTGGGAAGAAGAGTCCAGTCTACTGTACACCACATCCGCATATGTTATTATGGGCAATACAAACTGCAGAATCAACATTCGTCTAATACTGACTGGTGTGCAATAAGCTGATACTCTAAGGTTGCGTAAAATGTAATAAATTTTCCTAACTATCATGTTAATATGATCTGCGCATGTTAGTGTTGAATTAATTACGTAGCCAAGATTCTTAATGTTGGTAACAACCTTTAACTGACTATTGCCAATAAGGACCTGCGGGAGATTGAGGTTTTTGATTTTAACTTTAGTAATTGGTAAGATATAAAATTTTGCAGCATTCAGTTGAAGTCTATTAGCAATAGCCCACTGGTAAATGTTACTCAAATCCTCATTCATTGCATTGCACAGTTGCACGACATGGTCCTTGTGGCTAGACATATATATTTGGATGTCGTCAGCATACGCATGTAATGATACATTTTTGCATACACTAAATATATCATTTAGGAAAATTGAGAACAGCAGGGGACCGAGGATGGAACCCTGAGGAACTCCACTAGAAACAGGTGTTAGCTGAGACAACCTACCGCAAGCCTTAACTCTCTGATACCTGTTGGATAAGTAGGACATTAAAAGCCTTTGAGCATTATCACTAAAACCAAAGAATCTCGATAACTTTGAGCACAATAACACATGGTTTACCTTATCAAAAGCTTTGGAAAAATCAAGCATTCCGAGTAAGGATATTGCTCCCGAATCATAGGCAGGTCTTAAGTCATCAAGAATCTTGACAATAGCAGTAGCGCAACTGTGGCCTGACCGGAAACCCGATTGAAGAGGCGAAAGAAGATTGTTCTTATCTAAATAGGTGGATATTTTGGATAAACATTAATTTTTCACATACTTTAGATAAAGCCGACAAGATGTTAATTGGTCTAAAATCACTGATTTCAGATGGACTATTTGATTTTGGGATTGGTTGAATAATAGAGATTTTCCACAGATCAGGGAATGATGAGGAAGTAAAACAGAAATTTATTATGTGTGTCAATGGTTTTATTATAAATGGCAAAATAAGTTTTATGAATCTTATAGGAATACCATCTTCACCAATTGAATTGGATTTAATTTTCATGACACAATTGCAGAATTCATATTCACTAACAGTCATGAAATGAAAAGATTGTGGTATGCAGGTAGATGGAGACGTAAGAGAGCCGGCGAGAGACTAACCGGCGAATTGTCAAGTGATTGAGCATAATAATTATTAAGAGCATCAGGATCAAACTTACAGTCAACCTCGTACTTAGATCTTACTCCTAACTTCTTAATATTATTCCAGAGATCTTCAGTAGTAGTCTGGGTTTAATTTAGAAGCGTAATATTTGATTTTCGCTTGCCTGACTATCAACACAGCAGCATTGCTAGCACGTCTATAGTTTTCCCAATTGAGCATAGACTGGTGTTTCTTCCATATCTTATGCAACCTATTCCTTTCCGAATAACATTTAGAACGCAATTCGAGAACCAAGGACTTGTCTTATCCTTAATCACAATGGTACGCAAAGGTACGTGATAATCAAAAATCAAGGCAATAGGAGTTAAAAAAGAGCTTAACTTATCGTTAACAGAACTATAAAAATAACAGCTCTCGAAATTTATTAAAGAAAGGTCGCTATATAGAGAGGGAAAATCTATTGAACGAAAATCACGATACGAAAAAGTCTCCCCATCAACCCTGAAGGACATGGGGGACATGGGAAGGTTTATATTTATGGAGCAAAAAATTAAATCATGGTCAGATATAAAATCTATTTGATCAAATAGAGATATAAGATTAACATCAGACACGCATTTGCATCAAATCCAATGAGGATTGGTTGACCCTGCCCACCAGTTCTACAACTTCTCTGGGTGAAATATGCTTGATGTCCCCAAGGAAGTATGCGGAGGCCACGAATATAAGCCGGGGAGTGCCGTCGAGGTCCACATTTATCTCGACCGCCACCAAGTCTCGACTTAAGAATTCTGAAAGAAAAATTTTACTAATATCTTTATTTAAGAGAATGCAGGCACCAGGTTTTTCGTGTCGCAGATCCCATATTACATTTGTTTTCTTGTTCTGCAAACTCCTTATCACGCCGCTGTACACCCAGGGTTCCTGTACTAATGCCATGCTGAGGGCCGCCGAGGTAAATCTCCTAGCAATGACGGCAGATGCCGCTTGCATGGTGGAGATTCACTTGTGCTATCCTGAGCATGGACTTATCTCTGATTGGTGTCATTGTTTTGACGATGGATTCCCCGGTTCAGCGGGCATTATCTTCGCAGTGGCCAGATTTCCTTTCTCCTTAACTTGCCCAAACCTATAGTTAAGCTTGTACCTATTGGACTTCACAGTCTCAAAGGAGGTGTCGTCAACAGCAGCCGTCCTGTGCCCTCTTTGAAGACTAATACTTTCCACAACTTAGTGTTGATGCCCGAGTTCTGTGCTTGGATGAGTGAAAGGAGTTTGCTTTGCTCCTACTCAGGTGTGCTGGGTGACATTATGTACTTTGGGTATGTCTTTCCCAAGTCGTGTCACCAGCTTTGCCCT
Source organism: Myopa tessellatipennis (assembly GCA_943737955.2). Taxonomy (NCBI): domain Eukaryota; kingdom Metazoa; phylum Arthropoda; class Insecta; order Diptera; family Conopidae; genus Myopa; species Myopa tessellatipennis. Next base: position 58,557,235 of record OX031314.1, on the reverse strand, counting down.
TTTCCACTCAGCCAACCGAGCCACCATTTCCTGCAGCGACAACGCTGTCTGGTCATCTCTGCGATGGACTATTTGGTATACCGGTTTGAAGCTCACCCCGTCGAACACCAGTTCAGAGGTCAAGCCCTTCATAATTTCACTGATTAACTCCTCTTCCAGTGTAGTAAAGTAAACCGTGCTCAGCATTTCCCGGGGGTATTCCCTGGGGAGCACTGCAACGCGAATGCCCTTCAATATGGCTGCGTAGCCTCCTGCCGGCTTCGCCTTACCCAATTGTAGGTATCACTGCGGACGTATTCACCGTGCTTAGCTTGCCGGTTTTACTCTTCTTTGCCACCGGCCATGTAGGGGGAGTGACCTTTGTGCCTTCTCTTTTTCGTACCACAGCGATGGTCGTTTTTGCCGTCGTCCTGTGCCGTTCGGCTTTGGGCGGGCTTCTTCAGGTATAAATTCTTCGAAAAGGTAGCGCAGGTACCATCTTACCCCGCGCCTCTCCATCCCTTTTTTAGTGCATCGTCCCGGCCTCCAGGTTTCTCTAGAGGAGGAAGATCCAACTTTGGAGCTTTAGCTACAGAGTTATTAGCCTCTGCGACCTTCGCCTATCACGGACTTTTACCTATCTAGACAACATAAATAAACACGGATACCGGAACCGCAGAAAACCCAGTTAGTAAAAGTAATAAAACACAAAAATTAAATGAACCCTGCTACGTGTAGACAAACCTCACACCTAACAACCGCTCGCTAATTGACGAATACATATCTGAAAGGTAAATACTGCCACAAGGAGCAACAACGTTTTAATAAATACGATCTATCAAGAAGGAAAGAAAAACACTGAAGATGGCATAACTCCGAAACCGGTTTGTCTCTAAACAAAATTTGACAGGGGATGACGATGGAAATGGCATCGTAGGGAATAAGCAAACCATTTAAGGGACGGATAATTTTTAATCTGTGGAATATTTTATTTATTTAATATTCTTTGTGTGTGCAGTGTGCGCACAATGCAATGTTACTCTGTATTGTTTTTATAAACGAACATACAGTTTTCGTTTAATTATATTAACATAAAAGACCACATTTTGGACACTTTGAATGATTAATATTAATACACTTTGAATAATTAATATTCCTAAAATTTTAATTTCATTTTAATTTTAATTTAATCACCAGCTATCAAGATCAGATTAAAAATTTGCGAAAAAGTGTACTTATAAGAAGTATTTTGAAGTACAAGCAATCCGACTATAAAAATTCATGTAAAAAAAATAATGAACAATTGACAGCAAATTTAAAAGACCAATTCAATTGCAGAAGGGATTTTATTTATTTAATATTCTTTGAGTGTGTAGTGTGCTCACAATGCAATATTACTCTGTATTGTTTTTATAAGCGAACATATATTTTTTGTTTAATTATATTCACATAAATGACCACATTTCGGACACTTTGAATGATTTGAAAAATACTCCATTAAATGATGAAGATGACCACCATGCGAACAACCCTGACACCAAGCGTAAAGACCACGGACCACTAAACTGCAAACGCAACATTTCGAATTTCGTGTCGATTTGCATTTGACACAATACCAACCCACGGAACCTGTCATTGGGCGACCACAATCACCACAGTTCGTGTGAACTGAAGTCGATTGTTGATTTAGTCCACGTATAGAATCTATCCAAGACAGATTTGCCACTGTGCCAGCCTCGTTCCACAGTTGATAACGATGAAGTAAATCTATGTAAGTATGAAACCAGTGCTCCTACGGTTAAAGTGTGTTTATAATTTTATTAAAAGAAACTCAAGTTATTTCCATTACTATAACAACAACTTACAACAAGAGCATCGCCTATGGACAACAGCTTCCGTGATTCACCCATAGCAATAAGCACACACAATGCAGTTTGTATATCACCTACATCGCTTTGCAATAATAATGAATCGGTAACAAATTGATGTGGCTCCCACATTGGTGTGGACGGTAAAGTAGTAACTTTTAATGTGGTCGGCATTTTAGGTGGCTAAGCGTAGGATTCAAAGATAATAATAAAAAAAAAAATACAAAATATTTTTGTACGTATTTTGATAAGACAACGCTGTTTTCAATACTACTGATTTCATTAAGTAACATATTTTATAAAGGCAGGGCCTTTGATGTCACAACATTTGATTACCTGTTTTAAGTGGCCGTCGTTGAGGAATGTAAGACGGTTTAATTGCATGCAATCGAATAACAAATATGCAAATAATGCTTATTATTTTGTAAATACATAATGCTTAAATAGTACTTTGTTTATAAATTTTAATTATTGCTAATAAGCCGATTTGTAGCTTAGCACGTAATGTAATTTAAATTCTATTCACATTCTAAAAAAACCTTAATTTTCAATAGTTTGAAGTACTTCGATACAAGTCGCGAAGCAAATCTAAAAACCAATTGCCTTCTTTTAACTCTTTCATCTATCTTTTTCGATTCTTACCTTGAAATTTTATTTTAACTATGTATGTACGAAGGCGGTCCGATAAGTACTTAGCCTCACTACCCGATGGGCGCCACGATCTCAAGAGAAATTTACTACCGTGTAGTACATAGAGACAGTTTAGCTCGATCAGTGTTAAGCAAAAAAGTGAATTAACAGATGAGCAGATAACAATATAGGAAAAATTGCATGAGGTACAGGCCAAATATTTTTTGGATACTCCTGGTGGAATGGAGAAAACTTTTCTTCTTAACTTTCTTCTAGCAAAATTAAGAAGTAACGGTGAGATAGAAGTAACATTAGGAAGTAACATTGCGGCTACTCTTTTGGATGGAGGCAGGTGGGCTCATGCTACGTTTAAAATGCCACTCAACTTAACATATTCAGAGACGCCCATGTGCAATATCACAAAACCGAGCAATACAGCTAAAGTAATGATTGTTAGCTCATTGTCTGGGATGAGAGTACAATGGCGCATAGGAAAGCCCTTAACAAGACTCTAAAAAATATTAGAGGCAACAGTATTGCAATGGGTGGTATTACTGTAATACTAGCTGGAGATATGCGTCAAACTCTACCTGTAGTGCTAAGAGGAACACGAACTGATCAGGTTCGCGCATGTCTTAAGTCTTCACATCTAAGGCCGTCAATAAAAATACTTTCTCTCAAAAAATGTGAGGGTTTGAATGTATATTTCAGAGCTGACGAATCTGCTGGCCAGTTTTCTGAGATAATTTTGCGAATAGTTGACGGCGTTTACCCAACAGTTGATGGAAAGCTTCATATTCAATTAGGCTTGTGGACAGGTAGCTAATAACTTTAAAGAACTAATTAAGAAGATTTGTTACCCTGTAGAGTTTTTAAATACTCGAAATCTATCGACCCACAAGCTTCTTCTCAAAGTTTGTTGTCCAGTAATGTTGCTGAGCAACCTTAACCTGTCTTTTACCGCCGTTTCTTTAAAGAAACACTAACTTTAAAAAATTCCTTAAATTTACTGTTGTTTTTTTTAAAAAAAGGATTAGCGCTTTTTGATACATTTGTTTGTTTATTATTAAACTGTATCCATTTTTTTTTAAATTTTACGGTTTTACTTGTTTTAGCAATGAGTTAACCAGTCACATCTTTTTTAGCCCTTTTTAAAACTATTTTTTCTAAATACAAGTAAAATAGGTGTCCATATTATTGATGTTAAATCTTAAAATGTATGTTTGAAATTATACAAAAATTACTATAAGTATTAGGTTTTTCAGGTATTTATTAGTTTTTTTATTGCATAAAGAAAGCTGTTGCTGTAAAGCAACATCGGTCAATAACTAGAACTTCAGTTATTTTGGCAGTTGTAAAGATTTTCAAATAGGAGTAGAGAAGGCGACAAGGTTTACCGTTATTCTGTAGTTATAAAAATAGACGCTTTTTTGAGTTGTGTGTGCATCGTTATCAGTCTTTATTCAGTATTGATAAAGTACTTTTAATAAAACCAGTACTATCTACTTACCAACGTTGCTTTAAAGCAACACACTACAAATATTTTTTTAAAATTTTTCTGAGTATGCAGAACTTCTAACTTGTTGTCCAATAGCCTACCCTGTAAAAATTTTCTACAGCGCGGCATGGATTCTTGTATCGGTAAAAGACAGGTTAATCTACAAAAACTTTGCAATGGCACTTTCAAATTAAATCACTTCACAAAAATCTATTTGAAGCCATAGTGTTAACTGATTGTGCAAGGGGAGTATTTATTGCGAAGATACCACACCACTATCCTATTTGAATTTAAGCGACTTCAATTTTTGATCGTAGTTAGTTTCTCGATTACAATTAATAAATCTCAAGGCCAAATACTTAAGATTGCAGGTCTTGACTTAACATAAGATTTTTTTTGTCACACGGTCAGTTTAATGTTGCATGCCCCAGAGTAAGCTGACCTAGCAATGTGATAATATGTGTGCCTGATGGAACGACTACTAATGTGGTGTACAAAGAAGTATTTAGCTAAAAGTGAGTTTCTTTAATAAGTAATTTGTTTATGAGCTTAAATATAGATACTCATACCACCACTTAAAAACGTTGTCTAAAAAAACTCTTCATTGAAGAAACCAGTAAGAAAGCTATATTCGGCCTGGCCTAATCTTAGATACCCTACACCTAAAAGTTTTAAAAAAAGTGCCGAAGCTAGGATGGGGCGGGGGTGGCGGTCCACTCTGGGCGGCACGATGTCGGGGGCGGCAGTTGTGGAAATCAAGTATTGACTTATTGCATTCTAGGCATTTTTGGGGCTACAAGTTGATTAACCGTTCCGGGCTCCATGAGACCTAGCGACGCCTCTGTATAAATAGTGGGCGTGGTCATTACCTTTTTCAAAACAAAATAACTAGCTTAGTTGTTTTATAATTGTGTTCATTTAAACTTTATTTCCGTGGTAATAAACTTTTTTTCATACTGCTATACTGTATAAGTAGTGTAAAAGTGGGCGGACCGCACCCAGTTTTGATGTAATAATGTTTTTTTGTAAAACAAGTTGTTATCTAAAGTTTTATTCAGGAAGTTTATATATTTAACAATATAACCCTCTTTTGCCTGTGTAACCTAAAAGTGGGCGGATCACGCCCATATTTGGCACATTCACGGATAATGCTACTCTATACCCAGGAATGAAATTTTGTTGTAATAGCTCAAAAACGAACGCTGATATCACATTTTTAATAAAAAATAGGCGTGGCCGTGGACCGATTTTGCCCATTTTCAATACCAACCTGCCCACCACATAAAACAATATATCTGCAAAGTTTCATCACGATATCTTCATTGGTTCTCCTGTGATCGTCATTTCAACAGACAGACAGACAGACGGACGGACATGGCTAAATCGACTCAGGAGGTCACGCTGATCAAGAATATATATACTTTTCTATACCTATCGTCTCTAGTTCTATGCGTTACACATTTCGTTACAAAGTGAATATACCCTTACCTTAAGGTGTAGGGTATAAAAAAACGGAAAGTGAAGTAAGTAACGAAATTCACGCTGTAGTGATAATGAAATGGCCAAAGAACTGAAAATATTCCAGCGAAGTATCCGACGCATATTCCAAAAACAGCTCAAGGTAAAGCCTTATAAGTTCCAAAACGCACATGATCTTGCACCAAAGCAAAAAAAAGTTAGAGTAGAAATAGCAAAAGAGTTGTTACGCTTGCACGAACGCGCCGAATTTCCAAACATCTCTGATGAAAAAACTTTCCCTATTGAGCAGTTCATTAACTCTCAAAATGATCGTGTTTACTTAACTGAATGCACTTACGAAAATTTGAGTCTACGAACGGCAACCCGAAGTAATTTTCCATCTCAAGTAATGGTATGGGCAGCTGTGACCGCCGATGGACGTTGTCCAATCGTTTTCATCGAGCCTAGTGTGAAAGTCAATGCGACTTATTATCGGGAAAATGTTTTGGAACCTGCTTTCAAGGCGTGGGCACGCCTCGTACATTACGAACATTTCTGTTGTACAGCATGGACATTCTAGCAAGACTCGGCACCGTCTCATAAAGCTCTTGTGAACCAAGAATGGTTAAAAATCCATGTTCCACACTTCATTTCGTCCACACAATGGCTTTCGAAATCGACAGGTGCAAATCCGATGGACATCTGGGCCATTTTGGAGAGCAAGGTGAGGACTACAAACTATGCCAGTATGGATGAAAATACTGGATGAGCTGAAAAAAGCCATTGTAAGCCATGGAATGGGCCAAAATACCGCAAGATCATATTCGTGCAGCATGCAACACATTTTTAACCGTTTGAAGGCCATAGTCAAGGCAAAAGGTGGCCACATCGAGCTAAAGTGAATGGATTCTAAAATTTTTATTATTTGCACACCTTTTGTACTTTGAATCAATAAAATATAATTTCACCCAAAACAAATATGGTCGTTTGATAGGTAACAGTTCAATTGCCTAACCCTGTATATATATATATATATATAGATATATAGATATATAAATAAAATTCAATATAATAACACCGTGTATATACACGGTGTTTCGCATACGGATGTTCAAAAGACTAGGGCGTGTAGGATGGGTCGAGACAAGAAAAAAATCGTATTGGTGGGGGGGGGGTCAATTTCCCCCCGTTTAGGCGGGAGGGGACATTTTATAAAAATCCGACTTAACACCGAAATAATATTAAAAAATAATGGTTAGACCTAGATAACTTTTGCTTGCTGATTTTCAAAGCGAAATATCCGCTTCTTCATATCCTTTTTAAATTAGGTTCCTATGTCAAACAGTTTTTGAGAAAATAAGTGTCAAAGTTAAAATTTGGAAAAAAAATTCCGAAAAAAAATTTTTGGTCGCCATTTTTTTAAAAAATTACGGTATTAAGTATAAAAATTTTTCCGACCATAAAATTCTCCCATCAATTCTACAGAGAAAGCTTCAAACCGGAAGGATCTATGTTTTGTAGTTTCCGAGAAGCATACTTTCCTTTCAAATACCAATTTTTTGACTACTTGGTTTTATTACTGGTGCAAAAGTAGTATGAAAGAAGACTGCTCTTGGGAAGGAGTTTAGATCGTAATTTTCACTTTTCTCGGAAACTACAATACATAGATCCTTCCGGTTTAAAGCTTTCTCTCTAGAATTGAATAGAAAATTTTATGGTCGACAAAAATCTATACTTAATACCGTATTTTAACGAAAAAATTTCGACCAAAAATTGTTTTTTTGGAATTTTTATTCCAAACTTAAACTTTGGCATTAATTTTCTCAAAAACTGTTTGATGTAGGAACATAATTTAAAAACGATGTTAAGAGGCCGATATTTGGCTTTAAAACCCAATAAGCGAAAGTGATTCAGATATCACCGTTATTTTTTAATATTTTTTTTTCCGGTTTTTAGTCGGATTTTTATAAAATGTCCCGTCCCGCCTAAACGGGGGGAAATTGACCCCCCCTCCCATACGATTTTTTTCTTGTCTCGACCCATCGTACACGCCGTCGTTCAATTTGTTAATTGAATTAATAATATTATAACGTTATACAAAAATAGGCACAATAAAACTTTAAACTTTCTTATACCTGCCACACTCACTTTAATGCGTTAAAAACGGAGGAACAAAGTTAATATACTCTTATCCCTGCCGGTGTAGGGTATAAAATGGGTTGAAATGTTTTAACATTAGCATTTTGGTGAATTATGATATACAATATTTTCGTAGTTCTTCTTACCGGTGATTTTTCACGGCTATCTTCTGACTTTATATCTGGTAGAGGTCTGGCCGCCCGTACATCATGATGCAGTGCCGTTTCGGGAAATGACAAAGCCTTCGTAAAATCTGGTGGACCCACATAAATAAAACCATTACGTAGTAAATCAAAATTCTCGAATGAAATATCATTTATAATTTGTTTCTCTGATAAGATCACTGAATTGTATGGTGGAAAATTAGGCTTGCCTACTCTAACGATTTCATCATCATCAATAATCGTCAATGTTTGCATATCTTTCAATACAGATTCAGTTGCCTCATTGTTTCTATTCGCTATGTTAAGATCTATGCTATCCCAATTACGCGCCTCTCGATTAAGTGCATTTATGGCATGCTTCGGACGCCGTAGGGATTGACATGTCTTTTGATTTGAAAAAGAATTGCGATGTTCCATTCGTTGACTGTTAAACTCATTGGATCCGTACAGTAGTTTAATAAAGGTCCAAAGTGTTAACGCCTACAAATAAGTATATTATTTTGCATAGTGAATACATATACTCGTACATGACGTAATAGTAAATAATTCTTTTGATTAGTCCTACTGCAGGTTGTAGATTTAGTATAATATGCGATAAGATTTAAATTTGAGACTAAACAACAATTACTGGGTGGACGATATGAAACACCATGTTCTTAGGTTGATTCCTAGATCTACAACCCCATTGGATCTTATAAACATTGTCCATTTGGATTTTGTGCCTTTAAAAGCCTACGTCCACGAACCATCTTGTCCACTCACAAGACTGTATGTGATTGATTTCAGTAAAAATATTTTTTAAACAATTATATGGATCATACAGTATGAGTCATACATTACAACATGTTATACTTACAACATGTTTCCCGTATTTTTTGCATATGTTGGCGTTATGTTCACAAATATCCGTTAGGTTTTTACCGTTCAAAATAAATTCTTTCGCACAGCCTACATAACATTCGTGTTCCTTAAATAAGACAGTATCGTTTTCAATATAACCCTGATTCTGAAATATAATGGATATTACCAATTTTTTATAAATTCATGTTTTATAATTCTGGAATGTGGTAGTTTGTGTTTAGTTATGTTTGTTATGATCTCTTCATAGATATTATTACCAACATTTATACTTTTTATATTATTATGTATATTCACCGATATTTTAGTAAATTTTTAATTTTCTAAATATTAGAATCTCTGGTATTTATACTAAAATCTAAGTTACCGTTGGTTTTAGTAAAAATTGATGAAAATCCGATTGTGCTATGTAAAATTGCTCAATTTCAGGTATAACCTTCTGCTTAGTACTAATATAATAAATATTAATATTAATAACATATTAAGTTAATAATATATAAGAAAGTCAAAGAGCATTAACTTACATCATTGAATTTGACTTCACTACTTGAGAAATGGTGGCTGGAGTTACAAACTGAATTTTGTTTGCAAACGACACATCGCTGCGTCTACTTAGGCAGGCGCCTTGTGGATTCGCTTTGAGTGAAGGTCGTACAGAGTCTTTGAAAGCATGTTTGTAAATAGTCGAATCCTTGCTTGTCGAAAGTAAGCAGTGGGAATCGCAACCCTTCCAAGCAATGCCTGTGGTGACATTTGTGTGATCATTGAAAGAAGCAAACGGAATATATGGACGGCGTATGTCCCACACATGAATGCTATAGTCAACGACTAATGCACAGCTGGCGATGTGGTAGCTATAATACATCGAGGTAATAAAATAACGTTATTATATAAAATACATACGTTCTTTCGGGACGCCATTTCATTCGTCCTACAACAGCAATAGTGTGTATTGTGTGTTCCAAAGATGCTTTACCATCCATGTTCCAAACCTAATAAAAAAAGTTATATTAATGTACCACGAAGAGGGTATTTATCGTATTATATTTCTAAGACATTAACTCTTTTTCAATTGTACAATGAATGTACCTTAATTTGCTTATCTCTGCTGCCCGTTGCCAGCCAATTTTTTGTTGGATGCCAATCGCATGTGTAAATCGGGCCACTGTGCGCGGTGAATTGCAAAATGCATTTGTCCCATCTATAATTGAAAACAGGAATTATGAAATTAAAATTATATGTAATATACTTATAATCTGTTTTATTTTTATACTTTACTTTCTTAGATCCCAGAGCTGAACTGTACCATTTTCTGAAACCGCTGCAAATATGTTTAATGAATGTGGGCTAAATTTTATGTCACGCACCGACTCAGAGTTACTGCAATAGGTATAAACAGATTTTTCAAATCGAGTGTCAAAGCACTTTATAGTACCATCCTGTGAACCAGATATTAGAATATTCGGTTCTGCACTGTGAAATGTTACTGTGTGGGCAGTACGTTCATGTTCATTGTAAACTAACAATTGCTTCTGACGACCAAACTTAGAGAGATCCCAGACGGAGACAACGCCATTGGTGGCTGCTGTGGCTAGTATGTTATTGTCAAGTGTATTCCACGCCACATCATTAGATGAGTAACTGAGATTTTGATTCTTCCCACAACGCATGTTGCATACTTCAGTAAAACCATCACCATCAATGGAATAAATCTTGAGTACTGCATTAGAAAATCTAATATTTCATCAAGAAAATGTAATCTATTTGTCACCTACAACTTCTACCCGCAACTGCAATTTGATTGCAGTCCTTATTGAGTGCTAAAGCATTTGCATGTCCTTCTTGACAAATTCTCAGCGACACGGTAGCAGAGTCTTCTAACATTGTTTAGCGTGTTTAATTTGATTGTTTGGCAAAGCAACTAATTGAAATTTCGTTACTGAAATTGGTAATTAACTTTTTGAAGATAATTTGGAAAGAGATAAGGCGCTTGTCAACCTCACCAATGTTGTTGTTTTTGCTGCTGTTGTTGTTTTTGGAGTTGACCACATAATAATAATGGTGGGTGTCACACTGGGCATCTATGCGCCAGACTCACACGCTTTGATTGGTTGATTGCAAAAAGTGGAACAGCCTCAATGTTAGCGTTAAAATTTGGCTGCCTCACGAGCGTCAAACACTAACACATGTATACAAACTCGAAGCACGGTAAGAAAATTTTTCTTATCTGTTGCCTTCTCATTTCTGTTTTGTTATGCGTAGCAGCCACAGCAAGGGTTTCGCTTAAGAAAACATGCATGCCGGTAAAAAGAAAAAATGTATGGAATGGAAAAACCGTCTGATTATGTGTTTTTTCTTACTGTACTGTTTTTTTTTAGAATTTTAATGTATTATGTAATTTTTATTATTATTATTAGCTGTAGCAACTTATTTCTTAAATCTGAAAATATTGCCCATTCTAATTTTAAAAAAATTACTCAAAATATTTATCAATACCCAAAAGAATATTTTGGAAAGAATGGATACATTTCTTAGAATTACAAATAAAAAACAAGATGTATAAAAAGGTTGCAATTTCTCTTGCTGTATTTCTTTCAACCTTTACAACATGTTTATTTTTACAACAAGGCTGGCGAACAGGTAAAAAATAGTTGAAGGTCATCACAACATTACATTACATTCGAATAATGCGAACTCATGCATGTAGAATATATGGTAGATTAGACAGTATGTACAACATATCTGATGCCAGAGATAATCTCTGCTGTATACTTTGTCGTTGGTCGTGTTGTGACGAGCAGAATTCCAGAAAATTCTAGTGCACACACAAGAAAGAAAATACTTTAATAAATAAAAACACAAAATTATTATAATAAAACAAAACATGATTATATTAGATGTATTTCTCTTAAAATAAAGTATAAAAATGAAGTCAATCATACTGTGCTAAATTTAATGATAAGGTTAAAGAGAACTGTCATATAGAGTAAGTTAAGAAATGTAGAATATAGTTTATAGCGAGAGAACGAGCATCAGCTACAACACAACAGAACACATCGATTTCACCACCGAAAGGAAAACAAACACAGAAAAGAGCGAACACACAAGCAACAAGAAGGAGGAGAGCCTCAACGAAGTCAGCAGAGATAATGAGATAGGACACTTCGAATTCGCCCCTTCAAAAATCGGTTTGACGTCTATTTTTTATGAGCTGTTGAATTCATATACACTATACGTGAGAGCTACCATATTGTAGTTCTTGTTTCTGTCTTTCAGTATGTTGAAAAAATCAGCTGTTTCATGTTTCACCACGGATTCAGTTAGTTATGAAATCAGCTTGGCCAGAGTGAGAGAAAATATGAACACGCGTTCGGCAAACTGCGTTGCTCTTCTTTCGTTTGACAACTGCTTTCTTATGTGCGTGCAAAGAAACGCAAGAAGAAATAGAAGCAGGGGCTATTTTCGTTTCAAAAATTCTTTACATTCGATAATAGAGTGTAGACTTTTCTCTTTCTTCCTCTTCTTTCTCTCCCACGAACTGAGTGAAATCGTTTCAAAAGATACTTCGTATAGCCAAAGCCATTGGCTTTTAAAATATAAATTTCACCATATATAAACAAAGGTGGTGAAGTTTCCTAAACCAAAAATGGTAGGTGCCAATGGATGTTTGACCCCCCAAGTGCATCAACAATGTATAACAATACATAATTTTCAAAGATATTAGAAACCAAATGAAAAATATAAATGCGAAAAAAACAAATTTTCTCATTTTTACTTTGGTATAAAGTAGTTGCAAATGCATAGTTGTCTGCCTATTGACAAAAAACATTACGATTTATAACTCCAGAATGGTGGCATTTTTTTTTTATTTGTTTTCTAATATTTTTGAAAATTAAGTATTGTTAAACATTGTTAATGCACTTGGGGGGTCAAACATCCGTTGGCACCTACCATTTTAGGTTTGGGAAACTTCACCACCTTTGTTTATATATGGTGAAATTTATATTTTAAAAGCCAATGGCTTTGGAAGTATCTTTTGAAACGGTTTCACTCAGTTCGTGGGAGAGAAAGATGAGGAAGAAAGAGAAAAGTCTACACTCTATTATCGAATGTAAAGAATTTTTGAAACGAAAATAGCCCCTGCTTCTATTTCTTCTTGCGTTTCTTTGCACGCACATAAGAAAGCAATTGTCAAACGAAAGAAGAGCAACGCAGTTTGCCGACGCGTGTTCATATGTTCTCTCACTCTGGCCAACATTTGGATATTCATTAAATTTCACACACACTTTGTCATCACATGTTTACGACTGTTGAAACCAAATGAGAAACCACAGTGTGTAGCCACCGATGGTATGGAAATACTAGTAGTGAAACCGTTTGAAAAGATATGCGCTTAGCCAAGCTGATTTCATAACTAACTGAATCCGTGGTGAAACATGAAACAGCTGATTTTTTCAACATACTGAAAGCAGAAACAAGAACAACAATATGGTTGCTCTCACGTATAGTGTACATGAATTCAACAGTTCAACGTTCCTCAACGCTCCTCAACGTGCGCAAGGCAAACGGTCGATGGTTCTCAGGGCCGGTGGTTCTAAGCGTATATAGTTGCGCGGCCTTAGGGCCGGGAACTTTAAGGTATATAACTGCTCGGCCCCAGGGCCGGTGGTTCTAAGCGTATATAGTTGCGCGGCCTTACGGCCGGGAACTTTAAGGTATATAACTGCTCGGCCCCAGGGCCGGTGGTTCTAAGCGTATATAGTTGCGCGGCCTTACGGCCGGGAACTTTAAGGTATATAACTGCTCGGCCCCAGGGCCGGTGGTTCTAAGCGTATATAGTTGCGCGGCCTTAGGGCCGGGAACTTTAAGGTATATAACTGCTCGGCCCCAGGGCCGGTGGTTCTAAGCGTATATAGTTGTGCGGCCTTAGGGCCGGGAACTTTAAGGTATATAACTGCTCGGCCCCAGGGCCGGTGGTTCTAAGCGTATATAGTTGCGCGGCCTTAGGGCCGGGAACTTTAAGGTATATAACTGCTCGGCCCCAGGGCCGGTGGTTCTAAGCGTATATAGTTGTGCGGCCTTAGGGCAGGGAACTCTAAGGTATATAGTCGCTTGGCCTTGGGGCGGTATCTACAGCCTGCCTAGCCTTCTTGGCCTTAGGACCAGGGACCTCTAGGTTGTGTCAGCTCCTCGCAAGTTTGCCAGACTTTGACCCCAACGCACGCATCTGCCACACGTACGCATTTGCTGCTCGCCGCACACGTTGAACGCACGCATCTGCCACACTCGGGCATTTGCTGCTCGCCGCACACGCTGAACGCACGCATCTGCCACACTCGGACATTTGCTGCTCGCCAGACACGCTGAACGCACGCATCCGCCACACTTTGACAATTGCTACTCGCCGTACACGCTGAACGCACGCATCTGCCACACGTACGCATATGCTGCTCGCCGCACACGCTGAACGCACGCATCTGCCACACGTACGCGTTTGCTGCTCGCCGCACACGCTGAACGCACGCATCTGCCACACGTACGCATTTGCTGCTCGCCACACACGCTGAACGCACGCATCCGCCACACTTGGACATTTGCTGCTCGCCGCACACGCTGAAGGCCAGACACATTCAAGGGGGTACTGGTCGACAGCAATCGCCAATCTTCCCAAGTCTCCAGCGCTACTCGTAGTACGCAAGAGCTACCTCAAGATAACCCCACACCACGATTTTGATCTTTCTCTCACTCGCTCTTAAAACTAAGGTGTAAACTAACGAATGCATCTGAATTTCGCCAGCTGAATAAACGATATTGTTATTGAATTTAGAGTGTCTCGATTAAATAAATTCTGTATCGACTCCAACCTGGGTACCCGCTGAGCATACCCCAGCTATAGACCGGAAACCGGAGTTTCGTTACAGTGTGAGCGTTGACTGTGCTTTCAGAGAGTATGCGTAGCCGTTGACTATACTCTGACGTTGACTGCGTGGACGCTAACTTTGCTCTGAGAGCGTATGCGTAAGTACAAGGATAGGTTGTAGACAGGAGACCAGGAAGATTTATCAAATCTGCCCACTCAGTCGTAGAGCAAGGAGAGTAGGTGCGAAAACTTCTCTTATTTCTGGAGAGTTATCAAATCTGGTAGTTTGTTAAGGGAAGGAGGAGAGGAGGGGGATTGGGCTGCGTATTTTACTCACTGCAGTGTTATTCCTTGAACACATAGAAAATCGCACGACGAATATTTCGGTGCGAACTGTCAGAAATTTTCTTCCGCAGCAAAGTTTGGGCTTGTCAAAGTCGATATAAACACACAAAAATAAGAAGAACAAGAGCGACGAACTGGATCGATCGCAGATGCGATTTATTCGCAGTCGCAGCGACGTAATTTTATTTTTTTTTTGTTTCCCATAAGAGGCCGTGTAATTTTGACAGTTCGCACCGAAATATTCGTCGTGCGATTTTCTATGTGTTCAAGGCATTAGCTCCGACTGTTGTTGATCCAGAGATAACGAGATTGGAAACTTAGAACAAAACAGCTGTTCAAAAAAACAGCCGCGTGTTGTTTCTGTAAATTTTCTATGCAAACTCACCCGCCAAAAGCATAAACAAAGGTTTGTTTATGCTTTTGGCGGGTGAGTTTCGAAGACTCGACTGAAAACGGTGAGTTTCAATACAAATGTTACAAAAACAAATTTAATTGAACGGTGCATGTCGAAAATGTAAAACTGTGCCATATCGTTTCGCGTAGAAAAGTCATTATAATCTCTGTTTCCCGCTTTTTAAGCTGTCATTCACAAATTGATTGATATTGGAACGCTAAAGATAAGTAGTCGCAAAATTTTTACAATTATTTATTAATATTGTTTGAAATGTCAACAACCAATTTCAAGAATTTGGAAAATTTAGTTTACTCGTACTTTTACCGTTATCGGCTCTAGTCCAGAGTTGGTTAAAGGGAATTTGGGAGGGGGATATGGAGTCCTCATATGTACCGCGGACCAAGTAGACACCCATTACTTGGCATGCCACTTGCGGCATCTGAGGTCCAATAATTCTTAATAACAAATTGCAAACTATTTCCATATATAATTTCGCGCGATGCTCCGCTTTTCAAGATGCGGTCAAGTGCTGTATTTCTCAGAATGCAGTCACGGGCATCACTTTGCTATGCTACTGGAAAGTACTATGATAAGTATGAACTTGTGAGTGCATTCCGCAGACGTAAACCATCGTTACTGCTCATAGGTATACACACTGATCCATAAGAAATGTGAAAGGAAACAATTTTTATTTTAAGTTTCTACAGTTACCAATTGTAGGGCACTTTTTCTTTGAAAAACCAGAATTAGGGTAATTTGAAGGTTTCTAGCGCCTAGACGCGCCGTCGGTCGGATACAATTCAATTTTCAAATTTCTTACGGTTTTGAGCATTTTTCCACATTTGATTAAAGAATTTTTCTAAAACATTACAACTAAACATTTTTTCAAAATTTCAAGTTTCTTAAAAACTGTTTGAATAATTTCCAGTTTCCAGGAATCTTATATTAAAATTTCCAACATTTTCCCTTTTCATTGTTCGTATTCTAATCTCTGACAACGATCGTGCATTGTTGAAGAGTATATTTATTAGCTATACGGAACTAGGCGTAGTAAATAAAGGAAATTTTGGTCCATCAGGTGCATTTTCAATACATAATTTTACAATATATTAAAGAAATACTGAACATATCTATTTTATTTACTAATTTTAATATTGTTTTTAAATACACGACAACTGCGCGCTTGAAACAAAAAATTGAGACGGCGAGTACATTTATTAAAAATACCTAGTCGTATGGCACGACTAGGTATTTACATGTTCTGTTACAATTTAAAGTTAGTAAAAATTGAAGATAAAACTTTTTTATTACTATTCTTGTGAAAAAACAATCCTATCTTCGAAATGCTTTTCTACATTCCCTTAAATGGTCCGGCCATCGCGGTATAGTGGTACGTATAGTTTCAATAGACATAGCGAACTTTGCAGGTCATGCCTCTAACTCCAAGCACAAGCTGTAATCCAAAGGATTCAAATCCGGGGATTTGAACCCGGCAAAATCTACCCACTCGATTTTTTTGATTCGGCCCAAACTATGCACATATCGTAGCTTTTTATTGCACCTTATGCAAATCACCCTGTATGTATAGCAAAAAAAAAAATAATATATTATAGTAAACAAATAAATAAGAAATACAAAAATAAAATATTTTTATTATATTATATTATTGATATTTCCAAATGAGATTACTTATGTCACTGGCGAGCTTCTGTTACCTCCTTATCTCACTGTTCTCTAAAATCACGAATATAACTGTAAATGAAATCGTCGTAAAGGTCGCGTCGTTCGGCAAAAAACTTTATAGTTTTTTTAGATGCGGTCATTTTCTGAAAAACAATACATCTTACTTTCCTTCCTTATAAAATCCCTAAATAAGCAAAATTTACACAAAAAGAAACAAATACATTTCAACCCAAAACAAACACAAACAAAACGACCGATATAAGTCGTCGTCGTCATTGCATTATGGTTATTCAATAATTTTCCTAAACTCAGCGCTGCTGTTACAGGTAAAAAGACTGAAGATCGCTAATATTAATTCGGCGAAAGCTGACACTGGGGATGCTTTTTAACGGAAATTTTTTAAATTCAGATCTTCAATTAAATGATATAATTTTTACAATGTAAATATGTTTCGTTTGGTATCATAATTGTAAATGTTGACTTGTACCTTGGAGAATTTTTATGAGTCGTAAAGCGTTTGCAAGTGGTTGAAAATAAAAGATGGTATTGAACTTATGACAAATATTATTCAAAATTTAATAAAATGTTTTTCCATATTTTTTGATCAGACATAAACCATTTTAAATAATAACTTTTACGTAATATTGTCGTCCTGCTCATGAGCTTCTTGGTTTTCATTTTGGTATACGCATTTTATAACGATAAATTATTGATTTTTAGTTTAAGAAGCTGATCCAGTTGTTTATTTAATACAATTTGTTTATGGGTTGGTTTAAAATTTATTTACGCTGGTTCTGGCGATGCATACGTACTGTAAAAATGATAAGAAAACAAATAGATTAGACAAATAAGATTAGCTTAATGAATAGATGTTAAGGAAGTTAACATACATACAAGTTAATATATTTCGATACAATATCGTAAAAAATACACTTATAAAAAAAGGTTTTCAAAACTGCAACATTACAATTTTAGTAGTGGAATAGCATTCAAAAAGTTTGTTAGGAAAGTTTAGTAAAAATAGTAACTTGTATAGAAATATTTTATTAGATATATGTTAGTTTCAGCACACAGTATATACTCCACGAAAAATTAACTACCAAGACAAACTGCATCGATTTCAGAGATCATTGGATCTTCGCATTACAAAAGTCGGTTATAATTTTTCGTTGAATGACAAATGAAAATGACGTCACAATAGCTTAAAAATTGACAGCTTCCTTAAGTTGCCACACTTGTCGCTATCAGTCTCAATTACTTCTCCATATGTACATATGTATGTATTGGGTCATTCAAAAAAGTCCCAAATGGAACCTTTTTAAAAATCTTTGATTATTAATCAATTCAATTTCCTTGTTAAGCCTTGTTCAGAGTGATAACCTTGAGCGTCAGCGTCGCATTAGTTTCGTGGTAGCGTCTTCAGCGGTGGTAGCGACGTCGTGTGACCGTCGTGTCTACAGACACGACTGCTCGTTTAGAGTGGCAGCATCGATCACTCTGGACAGTTGGTATTTACTTTTGCTGAATGTTTTTTTTATGAAACAATGCTTCTACTTTGAGCAAGGCCGACTTACCCGGAAGGTATAGTTTTAAGTAGCAAAAGTGCTACTACCTAAAGAGTGCTCCAGCTGTTGTAATAGTTAGTAACAACTGATTTTGACGGTTTGAGAGAGTTTTCTAATAATATTAAGATTATATCGCATTGATGGGCGTATAAAAGATTTGATTTTTACTGTGCTTGAAGTGTCAAATTTGGTTTTAACTAAGCAGCATTTGCGGGAGGTTTTGAATTTCTACTTTGATTGAAAGAAAAGCACGGCTGAAGTATACCGAATGTTTGTCGACGTTTACGATGACACCTCTTCTGATAAATCATGTAGGGAATGGTTTCAACGTTTCAAGGTTGAAGTTTTCAGGGGGCTAAGGATGGACAGCCAAAAAAATTAAGAGGCAAATAATTAGAGATATCGAAGATCAGAGTCAAATGCAAGAGGCAGAGCAGAATAATTGGAGGTAGCTCAACCAGCCCTTTCTATACGATTGATGGCATGGAATTATTCAAAAACAAGGAAAATGGGTGCCTTATGAATTGAAACCAAAAGACATTGAATGGCAATTTTTCACTTGCTAACAGCTGATTCCAATCAATCAATCGTTGGCATCGACCCTTACATCAACACCACGCCGAGCATTATACGAAGAGCATGCTCTATATCTGATGGGACCAAAAGGGCCCATTGGGAGCTGCTGAAACCTGGCGATTCCATTACGGTCGATAGGTATCGCATACAATTGATTTGTTTGAAACGTGCATTGCGAGAAACTCTTCATTAAGCTTCTTTTGAAAATAATGCTTTTTTGAACACAAAACGGACAGAACAAGGTTATGTTCCTAATAGTAAGTAGCAAATTTATTTATACTGCACTTCACTATTTATTACTACCTTTACATACTACTACCAACTATGTAAAGACAAAACCGGAATTTGCCCCTACGTGGCGCTAACAGTTGCTACACGTCAAACCGTTTATAAAAAAAATTAAATTTGATATTTTTAATAAAATTTTTTTCCATTCATTATCTTTTTTCCAAGTAAAAGCATAGATACAAAAAATTGGTCTAAAAATATATTTTACGGCGTAGCCGGTATAAGATAACTAAACTCTTTGAAAAAATTTGTCAATTTTTTATAAAAATTTTGTTTACTTTCTTAGTATTGAGATATGAGGTTATTGTATACTTTACTAAGAAACCAGTAAGAGAGCTATATTCGGCCTGGCCGAATCTTAGATACCCTACACCTAAAAGTTTTGAAAATATTTAACTGAACGAAATTGTTTTATTTATTTAGATTTTTCATTGCAGAGCAATAACTTCAGAGTGAAATACAAACTGAAACTAAAGGAAATACGTGGTTATAAGGAAACCTACCTTATAATCACATTTAATCACCGACGGGTATAAATACAGAGGCGTATATAGGTTGGGGTGGGGTGGCGGTCCACCCCGGGCTATACTTTTCTACACCTATCGTTTCTATTTCTATGCGTTACACATTTCGTGACAAAGTGAATATACCCTTAACCTTAAGGTGTAGGGTATAAAAAGCTAATGAATGGAAAAAAATGTTATTAAATATATAAAATGTAATTTTTTTAAATAAAGTAAACGTTTTTCGATGAAATGATACATAAAAAAAGGTTAAAATATCTTTCCAACGGTATGAATAACATTTAGATATCTTGGTTAGGTTAGGAAATTTTTCTAAGGCCCAGTTTTTCAGTGCTCTTTTAAACGGCGTTTAAACGACGATTAGTTAAACGTCAAACAAAAGTTAACTGAGATTTGGGTTTTACAATGCGAGTTTAACTTATCTATGTTAAACGTATCTTATCTATATTTCATAGCGAATTTATCTAAATGCAACGAGTATTTAGCATATACTCGCTACTATAAGTTGATGTTTCAACCTATTTTGGCAGCATCTGTCAATATTTTCATTTTTACAAAGGGAACAGCTATTTTGGTGCAAATAAACAAAATTATTAGCAGAGTTTTGAACAAAGGTAAATGTCTGTATTCGAAGAAACAGCTGTTTTTTTATCTATTAAACAGATAAATTAACCGGAGTTTTACTGGAGGTTAACTCACCAATATTGGCCGGTTAACCTACGTTTAAACGAGCACTGAAAAACACAATGTGTCGTTTAAACGAAGGTTAACTGAGAAACGACGATAACCGAGCACTGAAAAACTGGCCCTAAATATTCAAATTTTAAAGGTATAACTCGGTAACCAGATAAGTCCGACTTTTTTAACATCATTCACAATTCTAAATGTCTGGTAAAATAGCAAAAAATCGGAGCCGATGGGCTAAACTAGCAGTGTTTATTTCTATTTTGTAATGTATTTCTCTAATAATTACTTTTTTCATTCTGTTGCCGAAAATACAGTTTGTTTTCAGGTCTCCTTTTTTATTAATTATATGCATGCATTTTTAACGTTTTTATGATTCCTATTATTTTTATTCAAAATTAAATATGTTGTTCTGTGTACTTGTTATGTTGTTATGTTATGTCTTATCGTCAATAAGACTAATTAATTAATTAATTCTTAATTTAATTAATTTAATTCTTTTTTACTTAATTCAATGCACAATATGATTAATAAAGATTTGTTAAAATTGAATTACTTTAGTTGTGTAAAGTTATTGAATTCTTGTTGACTTCTATGCAGTTTATTAAAAAATCTGAACTGCAGACGTAACTCAAGATCTTTTCTTACTGCAATTGGAAAGAAGAAATAAAAATACAAATAAATAAATTAATACTGGCACAAAATTATTTGATTTATACATAGCAGTATATCAAACCATAAAATCATAAGTAAAAATAATAAATGAGAAAAATAATTAAAATTAATTATTATTAATTATATAGTACGCAAATCACAATAAACGAGTTGTGTGGTGTGAAGTGCAAAGGGCCGTAGTAAACTAAAAATTGTTTCAAAACGATTTCAAAACGATATATTTATAATATGTATGGGATGTATTGTGGATAATACAAATAGTATACATAATAATTAAAGTCATCTACCATATAATATACATATATTCATATAATATACATAGTACTTAGCGAATACACAGCTAGTAATGTTAAATACTGTAAATAGCAAATGAGCCGGTTATTTTGAAAGTAGCCATTTTCCGAAAAATAAAGTAATCATTTTAGTATTTAAATTTCCACGTAATCTCTTCGTTTTGAAGCAAATTGTTACTACATATATACATACATATAACTACATACATATATTTAAAATCACCACGTGTTTGTAAAATGAAAATGATAAATGGAAAATTATTGGTTAATTAAATAGTAAAAATGTATATGGAAAATGACTTATGCACAGTTTTGAAGATTCAAATGTACACTACCGGCCAAAAGTTCCGAACCACCACTCCTGTTCATAGAAAATCGTATGGCATTTCTATATTATTGTATAAATTTTGATTTTTTCTTTGTTAATAGGATGGTTGTAAAGTGATAACTGTAATATGGAACCCAAAACGGATTTACGGCGTTCATTGTTTAACTGCATGCTCAAACAATACACTAAGTCAAGAAATTGGGGTTTTTTGTTTATTGCACTTGCCATACAAAATCCAGAAAAAGGGTTATAAAAAACGTTTTTCAGGTACTCAGGGTAATTTTTATGTGGTAATTACTACAGGTAATTATGAATAATTATCACCTTCCATTTTTTACCCTGGATCAAGTATAAAAAGCTGACCCAAAATATTAAGAGCATTATTTGTTCCTCAAGATTCAAACTGATCAAACGTTAAAAAAGCTAAGCCATGCCAAAAAATAAAATTGCTATAAGATCTGCAGTGATTACTCTTTGTAAGGAAGGCAATTCCGAGCGGATAATAGCGCACAAATTAAAAATTTCGAATAGTTTTGTGCATCGCACCATACAAAGGCACAGGGATTATGGAACTCTTGAGGACCTTCCGCGATCCGGAATGCCAAGATCGACAACAAATCGTGAAGATAGAGCAATAGTAATATCAAGCAGACGAAACAGAAGAAAAACGGCTCCAGAAATACAAGCAGAGATCAATAACAGTCGATCAAACCCGGTGTCACTAACAACTGTAAAAAGGCGTCTAAGAGATGCTGATCTTCATGGAAGGATTGCTACAAAAAACCCTTACTTCGACCACGAAATAAAAACAGAAGACTTCAATGGGCTCTAACCTATAAGAAATGGACCGAAGAGGACTTCAAAAATGTTCTTTGGACCGACGAATCAAGGTTCGAGCTGTTTGGGTCAAATCGAAGAATTTACGTCAGACGTAGTGCCCAAGAGAAGATGCTGCCGGAGTGTGTAATCCCAACGGTGAAGCACGGCGGCGGTTCCGTTATGGTTTGGGGATGCTTCTCAAGCAATGGAGTAGGCGATTTAATTCGAATTGGATTGAATCGGATTCGTGATTCGGATTCGTGATGCAGCAAGATAACGATCCCAAACACAGTTCCAAATTGTGTTTAGGCTATTTAGAGAACAAACAAACATCTGGAATATTAACAAATATGATTTGGCCTGCCCAGTCACCCGATCTTAATCCAATAGAGCTTCTAGGGGAGGAGCTGGACCGAAAGGTGCGAGAAAAAGCGACTACGTCGAAAGAGGAAATGTGGAATGCATTGTTGGAATCCTGGAACAATATACAACAGGAAACTATAAAGAAATTAATCGCCAGAATGCCAAGAATTGTAGCAAAAGTTATTCAGTGCAAAGGGGGCTTTTTTGATGAAAATTCAGTTTAGACATTTTTGTAAAAATTTTGATAATAAAAATGTTTCTAAAATTTAATTTTAATGTAATTTGAAAACAAATACAATAAACTTTAAAATGTATAATGAAACTTTTTATTTTTAAAAGCTTTGGATAACTATTAATAAGATTTGTTGAAATTTCAAGGATGCTTCGAAACTTTTGGCCGGTAGTGTATATGGAGAATAATAAATCCATCTCCATGTACAATCTACAAATCTCCATATACATTTACAACAAATTATACGAGTATACAAATGTGATGAGATCCAAAAAATGGATGATTGTAACCCGCTGTTCACTAACAATTTAACAATTCACCTAGTGAGAAAGGTGTTATACTACTTTATATACGCGACTTTTAAAAGTGTACTTTTAGAAAAATACTGACGTAGAAAGGGTACATTGGTTAAAAATATGCTGGATGAAGTTTTTGCAAACTGAACCACATAAAATGTTCAATTAAATTAACAACGAATGAGGATGACCTTTTAAAAACTCTGTCTTTGCTATTGCGTCGGGCAAGACAAAGTAACTTTAATATTACTTGGTGAGATTTGAAGGATTTATGAACCAATTTTGATGAAATTTTATATGGAGATACTTTGAGTCATGGAGATGGACATAGGCTACATATTTTATAAAAAATCGATCTCTAAATGATTGAAATGGGCGTGGCAATGATTTTAATGCCCATAAAAACTTCACACACAACCAACAATTTTAATCTCAGTAGGAGATCCTTTTAAAGCTTTTGATCAAAATTTATTCAATCTAGGGATATTGGAAATAATCGAGGATTTAATTTAGAGTGTCGGAAACATTATAACGAAGTAAGAAACCCTTATATGTGTAAATTCTTTTTAAAAAAAAAAGTAAAAAACATCTAGCGAAAATTGCAAATGATCGGTGATAAAATTTGAAAAATGTATGTTTCATACATACATACATTGAAAAATTAGATACACATATTCAAACTATACCATCGACCACTACTCTACCACGCACACGAAGTCGCGGGTAACCGCGTATAGAATAAAACATATAGACTATTCTAGTAAAGAATAAAAGCTTAACATTTTTTAATTTTATAACATACAACACGAACTGTATACATTCATTGAAATGTGCAAATTAAATAATTGATTTGCAATAAATTCAATACAATAACAATACACATTCATTCATTATTTTTATTTCAAGGGAAATAGACTTTTTTCCATCGACTTGTGCAAAGATCAAAAAAGAGATTTCCTAATTTTAGAAGTGGCCTTCAAAGGTGCTATACCTCCTTTTGTTACATTTATAGCCATCAAAAACACGTTATTTTTTAAATAATGTTAATTGAAAAGTTTCAAGGCTCCTGTAAAAACACTTAGCCGAGGTTTTTTTTAGTAAATAATTTCAATGTAACTCAAATTGAACACGGAAAAAGTAACATTGAGCAACCACTCAATGTTTATACTTAACCTCAGAGTGTAAGACAGAGAGAATCTAAGATTTTGTAAGGCTGTGATTCCACTGGGGTGAAATTATCTAAATGGGTGAAAATTTGTTAATGCTTTGCAACAAAAAGCTATTACCACTTTCCCGTGAGAGAGAAAATAATAAAAATAAACAAATAATAAAAGGAAATATAAAAATAAATTAATAAATGATTTCAAAATAACAACATCACATTAATGCTCTCTTTTTCTATACTAGCGAGATGACAGTACTAAGTGTCTACTACTTTATACATTTCAACATAAACCAAGGAAGAAGCGTATTTTTTAGGAAGTTTGGTATGCATGCCGATAGTTCCGGAGCAGCTCCAATCAATGAAAAACATAGTTTATTTTAGTAAAGGAAATCGTAATCACGTAGGATAACACTCAGGCTTTTGTAAAGCTTAAATGAAATGACTTTATTAAAGTATTGGGAATATAGTATGAGAGTTCGGAGTTTGGGATACTCTCAAATGAATATCTTAAATATCGCGTTTTTAACATAAATTTATTAAGACCACTTTCAAAATAACCTGAGTAAAATAAACATTTAAATTAAAATAATGTGAAATAAATGCATGTACTTATACAATTTTTTTTAAAAAAACAGAAATTTTAAAGAAACAAATGTGCAAAAAAGAAAAACATATTTAATAGTTAGTTGAATAAGAGTAAATTTAAGGTTTTTTGTATTCATAGCTGAGTTTTAAATTTGTTTGTGATTTTGTGTGCGTTGTTTATTTGTTGACTTGTCTTTACGGTAAAAGCTAACTCACGTATGCTATTTATAGGTGCCTGTATCTTCATTGACTGACGATAATTGCGTTTCAGTCCGACTACCCGACATCACCACGTTGTGTATATCCAATTCTGGTTCGAAATTACCGCCATAATCACCGCCATGTGTAACCACGTTGTCTGGATCAACTTCAACTTCGTAGTTAATGCAGAGTTGTGGCGATGGCGATGGTGAGGACGGAGATGGTGATGGCGAGAGTGTCGGTGGATCCATGTAACGTTTGTCTATTTGTTCCATTCCACCCAGCGAAATAGGATTGGATAGGTTTAGCTTAAGTTTTTGTACGCGATGGACTAAGTTAATCAATTTTTTTGGTAGGTTTTAATACACAATTAATAACTTCTATAACAAATTTTACACTTATCATTACTAATAATTAATAAAATAAATATTATTACATAAATATTTACAACATACAATACAAGATACGAGTATATGTACAAAGAAAATATTATTCGGTTATATTTTTAAGAAAAATACGTTGGCAAATTAGAACAAACCAGAAATAAACGCAAACTCTACGTAATAAGAGCCAATATGAACATAGAAGTAACTTTGATCAGTGTGTCCAGTGGTATTTTGCACACACAAACAAAGTGCAAGTCAAGCAATAGTGTCCATATATGAATCATTTTTAATTTTTATAGCGTGAGTAAATCGTGAGTACTATCTAAGAATTCAATTTAGGTAACTAAAATTGTGAAAATAGTTGGGAATAGGTAATTGATTGGCGGTTTTGGAAAGAACGATAAACTACCTCCAAAATGGCGTATACGTTACCAGGGTCAATGGTTAAAAAATTAATTCAAAACCATTGGGAGATGCCTCATAATGAAACATAGCAGGGGTCCGGTAATCCGATAATGGTTTTGATGTGAAGCAAAAATTTCCTAGCAAACCCTTTCGTTGGAATTGCTTGTTACACAACCTATTCTGTAGGTATTCTGTAAAACTTCCTCGTATTATTTTCTATATCCAAACTTCAAAAAATGTTTCGGTGAGAAAATATATGCCAATAATAGGTGTGTAGTTTGCCATTCATGGCTACTTTGAGGAACTTGACGGTTATCATTATAAACAGGGCAAATCAAAGCTATTCAATATCGCTGGCAAAAGTATATAGAGCTAGAAGGAGACTATGTGAGAAATAATAATATTTTTTTCCAAGTTTTTTTTGTTTTGTTTGTTTGGTTAGGTACTTTTAGGAAATAAATTTATGCGAATTCCCAAAAGTGGTAACAATAACAATGTGGCAGTAATAACCAAATATGACAGTATGCCGCGTTGTGAACTCTCAAAGAAACAACGTTAAGAGGAATAAGGAGGGGAAAATAGTGAATAAAAGAATTTTAATGACAGGAAACATCATGTATTTTAAAAAACAAGACTTCACGAAACGAACGTAACCAACGTAACGAATAAAATATCTTATTCCAGATGTATTAATATTATTATCAATATGAAAACACAGAAAAAATATAACAGAGATTTACTGTGTCTATTCTTTGATGCTGTATTTAGTCAGCTCCTCTACAATGGTTTTTTTACAATGTGATATGCAGTCACATCAGACTGCTCTCTTATGCGTGACATTGTCAACATTGGTGATGTCAACATCTTCTATCATAGGTGATGTGTCGTAAACTTCATTCTTGTTTCCAATGTGCAAAGAATGCTTGTAAAACTCATCCACACCAATTAATGTCTCATTTCTATTATACATTAAAACAGTTTTCTTTTTAATCATTCGGTTTGCATTAATATCATCTATAAAATGAAAATTAGACGTTGACTGGTTCTCTACAGTAGTACTACCAACAAAGATTTCTGGTTTATAATTTATTAAAGTCGGCTCAGTATTTATTGGTAACGTAATTTTTACATCATCCTGAATGACGTCATATTTCAATGGTAACAATGTTGTAAAGCATTGATTTAGTACAGGCAGTGATTTGCTTTGTATATTGCCTATTTAAATGGAAGTGATAGTTAATTAAGATTTTTAAGATGAAGAGAATTTAACAGTAAATTTGACTCTAAACGACGTAGATGAGGAAGACAGTTACTTTGCAAATCAACAGAAGGGGATACACACAAAATGTTGTATCCAATTCTAGAAATGTTTCTAGCTACCTTCTTAGTTCTCTAGAAAAAACCTTTTACGGAAAAATAACAAAAATATGTACAACTGAAAAATACTTATTTAAAAAGCAGTACTTACTTCTGTCGATGTTGCGTTGCAAATGTGCAGCGACTCTATGGCGAGCATCATTGAACTCCAAGTGAAGGCCTAGTCGAAGTATGGATGAATTCTTTTTCACCAATTCGGTAATTTCCATTTCAATCTTATTGCCAAGCACTGAAGATCGCTGGAGATGAAAAAAGGAAAGGAAAATGTGACATTTGAATAACAATTTCTTATAAATTTATGAGATTTTAGTTTTAATTTGCTTCGGTAATGAAAGCTATTGTTTTCATTCAAGTGATTTCCGCCACTCTAAAAGGCGACAATTTAGTTTATGTCTTCTTTGTTTATTGAAAACCAAGAATTCCATTTTGATGAAATTAGTTTGAAATCATATGACAATAGCTGCTGCGTTCCCACTGTTCCAACCTAATTCGAAATAAAATATAACAAATGCAAAGGGAAAGAAATCATATCCATATGGTACTTATGTGAAGATTCTTTAGTGTTAGTTATTTAACACTAATCTTTATTCAAATACTTTCACACTCACATACAATAATAATAATATTGGGTCATTAAGTATGGAATGTCCGATTTTGAAACGAAAGCTTAGAGATATAAGCCCTTTGATGCCCAATCAGCTTGGCTAGACGCAGTATCATTTCATACGGTCTCACTCAGTTTGTTGGAGAGAGAGATGAGGAAGAAAGGGAAAAGTCTACACTCGAGTATCAAGTGTAGAGAATTTTTTATACAAAAATAGACCCTGCTTCTCTCGGTATCATTTACGCACACAAATAAGCAGTTGTCAACAACAAGCAAAGTGTCGGCCATAATGAATTCGAACGGTTGCAAATGAAGTTGAAAAAATTCTCTTTTTCGGAGAAATTTCGTTTATTTGTTCGTATCAAGTCACGAAAAGTTCAAAAACAATTAAAAAAAGGGCTGTTGTTGTTTCTGGCGTACATTACAATTAGGAAAACATTAATTAATGGAAGAAAGTACTAAAAATCTAAAATTTTATTTTTCATACCATAGTGTTCTCGTAAAGTTTAACAGATATAGGCCTGGAATTTAGAAGCATTAAAGGGCTATAATTCCGGAACTAGACGAGAGCAATACAAATTATTGTTGTTAGGTTCAGCGCCACAAACAACAACATTGGTTAGGTCGAGAAGCGCCTGATTTAAGCCGAAAATGCAAACGTTTTAAGTAAAAAAATAGACATATTTAAATAAAGATATTTCGTCCATCCTTAAATAGCAGTATAATCGTATGTACTGGGCCCTAGAGTTCTTAACAAACCTTGAGTGTTTCCACGAACACTGCGATTCTTCCTCCACTTCTTTACCCAACACGATCGATTCCTTTGCGAATTTTCATCTGCTACGACATAGCATGCAGCAGCTGTTGCCATCGGCGTAACACAAGCCATTTGTGATTCCTCCATTATTAATATTTTGAAATAAATTAACTCTTTTAACAAAATTTTACAACACAACTGTTCAACGATTTTACTGAACAAGAAAACCAAAGTGAAGCCGGTAATTACCGTTGAATCAAAATTTAAACATGAGATTTTTAGATATCCTATTTTTCCTTTACGCATTAATCATAATATAATAAATATGGCAACTACGGCCAACATTTTGATATTCAGTAAATTTCACACATACATTTACATAACATGTTTACGGCTTTTGAAACTAAATGTGATACCATAGTGTCTAGCCATCGCTGGTATTATCATACCAGTAGTGATACCGTATCAAATGATACTGCGTCTAGCCAAGCTGAATAAGAAACAATGTGATTATTCAAAATATGCGTATCGTAAGGTATCGATAGTGTTCTTCCATTTTAACGATAACTTTTTTATGCCTGCAGCGAAAAAGTCAGCGGGGCGAGAGGCAGTGAAATCCGAAAAGGCATTTTTCACAGCTTCTTGGGAACTGAAGGATTTTCTTTGTATGAACTGTCCCAATGCCTGGAATAAGTGGTAGTCCGTTGGTGCAAGGTGTGGTGAATACGGTGGGTGACAGAGAGTTTCTAAGCTTATGTCTTTCTTTCTAATAATTTGAGTAGAGTTGTTCGAGCGACATGTGGTCGCGCGTTGTCTTGTAAGAGGATTGGACGGTCTCTATTGACCAATCTAGGCTGTTTAATGGAAAGTACTCTCATCAACACGTTCAACTGATTGCAGTAGACATCTGCTGTTACAGATTGACCAGGTCTCATAAAGCTGTAAAAGCTAATTCCGCCTCTGGAGCACCACACAGACACCATCTCTGCTTTTTCTGATGAATGTTTGGTTCAGGACTCTGTTTCGGAACCTTTTTTTTATCCAACCATTGTGCCGACCGTTTTCGAATGTCGAATAAGATCCATTTTTCATCAACCGTTACAATGCGGTTGTAGAAAAGGTTCGATTTTCTACCTTAACAGTAAAGAAAATCCGACGCGAATTTACCAAAGACACAAACCGAAATACGAATTTAAATTCGTGCATAATTAGCAGTGCCAAGATAAGGTGTCACTCAGATTTACTTATTCGTTTAGTAAAACATATAATCTGAAAACGGTTTGTATATTTCTCGAAAGGTCACTATATCAGCTACCTAATCCTGAAAAATTCAGCCGTGCACAGCCGTGAAAACCCATTTGAATGGGATCGTTTGTAATTCGCAACTTTTCGCAGCAATTATGACGACGGAACATTGCTTCAATGTGCGCAGTTACAATCAATAACATGCAATGTTTGATCCTGAGTGGATAATGCTACTGAGAGGTCTTGAATTTGACCCTTCCGTAGTCGTTACACGACTGACATCGGAGTTAAGCGTCAATGAAGAGGTGGAATCGATTCTACCTTAAGTTAATTTTGCAGAATTTATCTTACTTGCCAATACCTGTTCTTCTTGATATATTAAGGATAGAAGGGAAAAGTACCTGTTCGAGATATATGTGAGCCGTTTATTTTGAAAGTGGCATAAGTCACTTTTTAAAAAAAATCGAGTTACTGGCAACACTAAATACAATTGAACGGTATCTTTTCATTTTTAAAAAATTTAAAAAAATAAAAACAAAGTGACTTATTGTACAGAATAAGCACTTTTAATTTGGTTCAGCTGTGGTGGGAAGGTAAATATTTACCAACGACACAAAAACACTATTTAGGCTGTGTGCCAATTGACTACTTTGTGTATTACGTAGAATTCTTATTCAGGGATGCAATCTGAACCATTTTCAATTGATAATTTTAAAAATTTTACTTAGCCTCTGCACGTTGAATTAAGACGAATTTCACGCCCCTCATTAGGTTAAAAATGTATTTTTCAGATTGCTCATGTCGAGGAAAAAGTAATCAATTGGCAACGTAAAAAATATAATCATTAATTTAGAATTTACATGTAAAGATACGAGAGTAATGCCAAGACACCCAACCTTGGCTATAGATGGCAGTTGTTTGAAAAATTACTATTCGAAAGTAGGATCCCTATAAATTCTATACGCCATCCATGGTATACGCAAAGGTTGATTACTTCTCGCAATACCCTCGTATCGAACTGGCTGCCATTAAAATATATACTAACCTGGTTAGATGCTCTGAACTCTTCGACAGTACGACAAATAAGCAAGGACTTAATTAACTCCACTATTACCGAAGGACTGATGAAGTTTGTTTCAACATTCAATACCCTGAGGGTTTTGCATCTCTGAATTGCTTCGGCCAACAATAAAGCAGTTTTATCAGTCAAGCCTACATTTGTTAATGATAGAACTTCTAAGTGTTCGTTATGGGATAGTGCTACAAAGAGTTCTTCGAATTTCTCATCGGAAATGTTCTGCAAAATTATGAATTATCAAATACAAATTTGTAAACTCAGAAACTTATACCTTTATGTTATTTAGATTTAGTTCAACTAATTTGTCGTCATTTTCATTGACTCGTTTAATTGACTCATCAACATCAGTATTATTTGGTGGATCCATTGGAAATACCTTCTGTTGAGTAGATTTCGTAATGCCGTCCCAGCCCAAACCAATTGGCTGACCTTTGTTCAGTAATGAAGCATGATACTGATCCTGATTCATCATTGAGTGAAAACCAAGAATAGCTAAATGAGAAAAGACCATGTTTAAATATTCTACAACCTAATATTTAGTGAGATGTTTTGGAAATTTTGAAAATTTTTAGTCATACGTATGAGGTGTTCTTTCTTACGCTTACTCTGGCTTTTCTCGTTTCGGAGTTATAGCCCCTCAAAATTTGAATATGGATGTATATCTCCCAAAACATGCGACATACATACATGTTATACACATTATACATGTTATTGATATCGTTGAAAAATTTTCCAAATCATCTTTCTTTTATCATTTACTTTTAAAGCAAAATTAAACTTAACAGTTTAAATTGAATTTTTTCCATTTATTTTTTTGTTCTTAATAAAATGTACAATTAACCTACATATTTATCTCAACCTTAAGAAAGTAGAGCCTCTTTCCATACATACATATATACAGTGGCGGAATACGGAAGAACTTCTGAGGTTTCTGTTTGAAAAACTGAATCAGGTAGTTTTCACATGCTTCTTTTGCAAACAGCTTTATTCCATTCAGAGAGTTCTGCAGAGATGGGAACAAGTGGTAGTTTGGGGTGCTATGTCTGGACTATATGGTGGATGCATCAAAACTTTCCAATTAAACTCTCGCAGTTTTGAAGGAGTCATCAAAGAAGTGTGTGATTGAGCGTTGTCATGGTGGAAGACAACACCTTTCCTTTTAGTTAATTAGGCCATTTTCTTTCAATTGTCTGGCGTAAGCCATTCCAATTTTCCTTTTTGGGAAATCAGGAGGCCAGGACGATCCACTAAGAAAGGTAGTGGCGCGGGCGTGACATGGTACCAGCGCTACCTATCAAAGGGACTTACACCGCCCGAAGTAAACCTAAATAGAACACATCGACGGCAGCAACGACCGACCCTATGGGTCGTAAAAGAGGCCGTCCAAGAGGAGCGGAACCGACAAGCCAAGGCTTGGAAAATTAAATTTTCCTCACAACCACGGCGGTTTTCCAAAACTACACCGAAGATATACAACAACAAAGAACGAAGAACTCTGAAACAAAATGCAAAAACAAATGTACACCCACAACCAACAACAATAGCCAAATAAAAACCTGAAATAAAACACAAGAACAAATATACATAGTCGCAACCTTAACAACAACAACACACGGAATCGGCAGTGCAGAAGATAATGTTAAAATCTAATGCAGAAATACAAGCAAGTTATACATTACAGAATAAATAATAAAACTCTTTGTAGGAAAACAACAACCAAATGGAGCAGCTACAGCAAATACACTAAAGGGATTAGTAGAACAAAAGTCAGTGATCCCTACAACAACTACACGACAGAAAAGAGGCGGAAAATCTACAACAAAGATGCAAAAGAAATTAGCGAAGTTCATCACAACAAAAAACGTAGGTCATTGTACATGGAAAAGATTACACATAGGAAAGTGCAGCGAAGACTGGCAGCCGCGGAAACAACAAATACTACAAGAGAATTAAAGACCGAATCTTGTCAACCACTTGAAACAACCACTACCAACAAATACAGGTGGATTTTTTTTGGCAACCACAACAAATCTCGAGTTGCACAAACGAAAAAACAAACCATGCCTCGACAAGAAGTATGTGGAGAAGTCACGTGTTTAAGACTTGTCGACAGCGTAAAGAGAGATCTATCTAACCCTAATGAATACACCAACATTCTATTGGACAGATTTAGAAATTGTGCTCGCATGGATAAATGCAGAGTCATCATCATTTCATACCTTTGTCGCTAATCGAGTAGCAACAATACACTCTGCGTCTAAACCTCAGCAGTGACTTCTAAGGACAACCCTGCGGATTTACTGTCTCGAAGACTATCACCAGCACGTTTTCATGAATGTAGTCTATGGTTGAGTCTGTGGTCAAGTTGGTTCGCAAACTACCAGGCAAAAGCATTTAATCCAGATGACGAGGAAATTAAGAAAAAGTATGCCACTGTAATCATCGTATCCAACTCGTATCAGTGACGATAAGTTACTTCGTCTGGGAGGACTACTAGAAAATGCCACAATTTCATATGATGCTAAGCATCCAGTAATTTTGCCGTACAATGATCCATTAGTGAAGGTGTTACTAAGGTGGTTCCATGAACAACATCATCACTGTGGACCCCAAACACTATTGGCTCACTTATGTCAGAGATTCTGGCCCATCAAAGGAAAATTGATGGCACGCTCAATAGTGCAACAATGTGTCCGATGCTTAAGAGCAAGACCGAAATTGTTTTAACAGATTATGGGAGACTTGCCTGCAGCAAGAATCGTGCCAGCTCGTCGATTTATCAACTCCCGTGTGGACTTCCGTGGACCATTCTAATGCGCAGTCATGGTGAAAATCGAAGCTATCTTGAATTCAAGCCCACTGACGGCGATCTCCTGTGATCTCAATGATTTAAGTATTCTCACTCCAGGCTATTTCTTAATTGGATCTCTGACCGCACCGGTCGACACTATAGCAGCACCTATTCGGTCGTTGTTACTCACGAGATGGAAATTGGTTTATCATCTCAAGCACGAATTCTGGAAACGATGATCTCAGGAGTATTTAAGCGAGTTGCAATACCGAAACAAATGGAAGGAGTCACAAAAGAATGTCGAAGCTGGAATGATGGTCATCATGAAAGAAGATCACAATGCAATGGCCACTAGGGAGAATTCTAACCAGAAAGAGTGTTAACTTCGGCCTAGCCGAAGTTCATATACGCTACACACCTTTTCCTCAAAATTAGGCGTGGCAATGGTCTAATTTTTTTCCTTTTCAATCTTAAATAGCCTGACAGAGAATATTCGTGCCAAATTTGATTAAGGTATCTCTATTCGCGC
The DNA here is from genome assembly GCA_943737955.2 of Myopa tessellatipennis. Classification (NCBI taxonomy): domain Eukaryota; kingdom Metazoa; phylum Arthropoda; class Insecta; order Diptera; family Conopidae; genus Myopa; species Myopa tessellatipennis. The sequence goes on along the minus strand of OX031314.1, from coordinate 58,522,593 downwards.
TCCTGTAATCTAGTTTTATTTAATTAGTGGGCGGACCACGCCCATTTTTGGTGATCTGTGTTGGTCAGAGTCAGTGGACTTCTGGACAAAATTTCAACCGCAAATTCGTTCTACAAGCTGAGAAAGTGAGCTATAAGCATGGATGAATTTATATTCACTATAAAAAGTAGGCGGTGTAATGGTCCGATTTTGCCCATTTTCAATACCGATGAGTTTCTAATGATAGACAGTATTCGTGCCAAGTTTTATGAAGATATCTTCATTCGTTCTCTTGTAATCGTGATTTCTACAGGCAGACAGACAGACGGACGGACATGGCTAAATCCACCCAGGATGTGATGCTGATCAAAATATATATACTTTTCTATACATGTCACGCCTCCTTTAATGCGTTACAAACGGAAGCAATAAGTGAATATACCCTCATCACTTCGTGTGTAGGGTATAAAAACGTATCCAGGCCACGATAACCAAGTAAGAGTGGCAGACGTTCAAACCGCAAAAGGTGTATTAAAAAGGCCAATCATTAAACTCGCACCGCTTTCAGTGCCGACATATCTACAACCATCAGATGTGACATCGCAGTGTCCTAGTAGCAGCCAGGTTCGAGTCAACGACGATGACGCCTACGGTAGTCAAGGCATTAAAAACCGACGGATAAGTCAAATCATCAGCCTTTTATCAGTGTTAATGATATTGCTTATATTACCAGTGGCATTGTGCCAATCTATTACAATCCATAATTTCAACCAAATTACTGGAATTCTCTTTGAACAAATGGGGACTAGTTACATCGTGTCAAGCAACTGGAATTTGATTGTCTTTTATAAGTTGATTCCAATGCAGCTGAAACTCAAAGCCCTCAACAATTGAACAAGAACCCTCGAGCATTTATGTAAGTCGTTGCAACAGCAGCCTCTATGTGAAGATCTTGTTGCACATTTCCCACACATGGAAGGGGAAATGTACGTAAGTGACAGCCTATTGAACATTCACAGGCAAAAAAGAGGAGCGCTCAACGTAGTAGGAACGTAGGAAATGTCGCTAACGTTCTCTTTGGCATACTTGAGAATGACTATGCCAACCAACTGTCCAAATCCATCATGAACGTGCAAACAAACGAATATTATTTGCTCCAATGTTTAAAAAATCAGACCTCGATTATCGATTTAGCATTAAACATCATGAAAAAGTCATCTTTCAAGTCACTCTTCCACTGCGAAGTGCTGAATATTTTAATCTGTTTCGTTTCATATCAATTCCAACATTTGTCTATGATCGCCATCAGGCTGTCTACACCTATACTAGCAACAACTCTTCACGGAGATAATTACTTCCCAACAGATGCAGAAAATCTGAATCAATGTCAAGTAGTAGCTGAGCAATCATATTTAACACTCAGCCCATCCGAACACTCAACCCATCCGAACACTCAACCCATTTACCAAAAGGGATCAGAAGTATGCGCTTGTGAAATAAGCTTATTCAGCAATCAAATTAAGCGGCTTTGCGAATTCACACGCGCAAGACAAGAAGTATGGATAAAAACGAGATCAGAAAATCAATGGATGTTCGCTCTCAAAAATGATACCCATCTTACCGCTATCTACGGCGAAGAAGTATCACAGCCATCACTGAAAAGATCAGGATTACAAAACAGAAGTGTCAATGTTACTCGGAAGCCGATCTATTGCCACCAAAACTAGTGGTTCATATACAAGTTTTGGAGCTATATCAGAAATAGTCCATTCTCGGAGAAAACCATGATCTGAGAATTAGAAGAATTAGAACCCACACGGACCCCTAGAGAACCATGTCGGCAAAACCAGAGCCAGACGTTTACCGTACAACATGGAACTCCAAGAGATCGAGGAACGGCTTGCAGAAGATGCGGCGAGAGATAGACACTTCCAACGAGATTGCCGCAAGCCAAGGAAGCTTTTCTGTTGGGAGTGTGGCAAAGAAGGTGTATGAACCATCGAATGCTGCAAAAAGCCACAGGGTGTCCAAACGAGACGTACCTCACGAAGTGTCTAAAATACAACAAAGAGAGAATTTCCGCCAAAGTAGCGCTGGATAGAGAGCTCGTCACAGCCACCCTGAACACACGAGCTTCAAGGAGCTTCGTCAGTGAGCTGCTCGCTAATGAAATTACGGCCGAAGGAAAACTGCTGGATGATGTTGGCGACAAAATGGCATATGACACAGTAAGTACAATCAAGGAAGCCGTTGAGGTAAGTATTCGGTTAGAAACAGCGAAATGCAGGATGCCACTCTTGATACTAAAGACCGACCATGTAATTCTGGGCTTGAATTTCCTGAGAAGCATAGGGGACCCGATAAACTGTAGAGGCGAAACATTAAAACTCGGTAGGGAAGACCACGAAAGGGAAGAACAAGCAACATGTTCCACTATTCGATTCATGGCAGACTCCCATTAATACAGAGAGCAAACAATACACTCCTTTTACAGTCCCTGGAAATGGACTATTCCAGTGGCGATTCATGCCGTTTGGGTTACATTCGGCAACAGTAACTTTCCAAAGGGCACTCCATCGAGTAATTGGGCCACAGACAAAATAGCCGCTATCAAGGAATTATCACCACCGACAAACATTAAAGGAATTCGCCGTTTTCTTGGAGTAACATCGTGGTAGCGACGGCTCGTACCAGACTTCGCTGACTTGATTGTACAGCTCTACCAGTGTCAGTAGTACTAGAAGCAGTAGTACTGGAGTGCCCAGATTTTTACAAAAGAAATGAATGTCTCGCCATCGTATAGGGAATCAGGAAATTGCGACCGAACCTGGAGGGCTACAGATTTTGGGTCATCACAAATCACCTCTCGCTGAAGTGGTTATATTCTTTGGAAAATCCTTCAGGTCGAATCGCAAGGTGGACAATCGAGTTACAGCAGTACCCGTATTACGTGGAGTATAGGACAGGTAAATGGAACGTGGTCGCAGACACACTCTCGAGGCAATCCGTACAAAACTCAGCAAGGTGGCGACAAACGAGGAAAAATGCAACTGAACCGAAACCAAGATGGAGGAAATCAGGAAAAATTCGGAGAAATTTGCAGATTGTGGGCAGTTGTACTGACATATTCCTGCGTACCGAAATACCTTCGAACTAGGGTACTAAGGGAGAACCACAACGAGCCGAACGCTGGACATCCAGAAATCAGGAAAACAGTAGCAAGAATAGGCAACAAGTACTATTGGCCAGGTATGTTTCTGGACATCAAAAAACATGTGTGATGGTCTGAATCATGTCAACGGTATAAGCCCGTGCAAGACGGAAGATGCTTACGTAGTTACACGACGAGCCCTGGTCTATTGTTTGCGCTGACTTCATTGGACCACTGCCACGATCGAAGCACGGAAACACGATGTATCTGATATTCCTCGACAAGTTTTCGAATTGGACGGAGGTAGTGCCACTACGACAAGCCACAACGCATAGCCTAAAAAAAGCCTTCAGAGACAGAATCCTAGTGAGATATGGAGTTCCCAAGGTTCTCACCACGGGAAAACTGCGTCGATAAACAGCAAATAATTTTAACGATTCCTTCAGGACTCCGAAAACAATTTACGGCATCTTACTCTCCCCATGAAAGCCCAACGGAAAGGGCGAACCGGAACGTGAAAAGAATACTAGTTCAGGTAATCGACAACAAGCAAACACAGTGGGAATGAAGTCGTCGCAGATATTTCGTTGACGATCAACACTGTGACATCGGAGACAACAGAATTCAGCCTAGCTGTCACCATCAGAACAGGATTAGTACCACAGAGCCCGGAGTGTAAAGGAAACCGACTTCAAGAAGACCACTTGCATCCTGAGGAGAAACCTAGAAAGAGCATCGAAGGATCAAGGACGGACACTAGAACCTGCGCCGGGGACATTGGAGTCCTAAAGTTAAAAAACTGGTTCTGGTCAAGATTCACTAAACTACGACGGACCATACAGAGTTACGAGATACACTTCACCAGTCATTGATTGATTGAGCTGATCGAGCGAAAATCGTTTCAAGAGATTTAACCTCGAGTCGTGCGGTAACAACTAATTTGAAGTGGATTTAACTCTGCTAGAAAATTGCAAACAAAATACAAAGAGAATAAAACAAATAAACAACGTAACCTTGTACATCAAACCTAAACGCGTACGACGATCAAAAGCTTCATGTTTGATAACACAAACCTTTCACTATCAGCGTATAAAAGTACGCACAGATCGGTACTCGGTTAATTATTTGGAAGCCAGAAAACAGAGCGGTAAGTAAACTTTTTATTAAATTAAATTAGAAATTGAAATTAAATTAGATAATAAATACGTTTGTTTTATAATACTAAAATAAATGAAACCAGTAAAAAAGCTATATTCGGCCTGACCGAATCTTAGATACCCTACACCCAAAAGTTTTGAAAAAAGTGGCGAAGGGTGTGGCGGTCCACTCTGGGCGGCACAATGTCGGGGGCGGCAGTTGTGGAAATCAAGTAGTAACTTATTGAATTCTAGGAGTTTTTGGGGCTGCAAGTTGATTAACCGTCCCGGGCTCCATGAGTCCTAGCTACGCCTCTATATAAATAGTAGGCGTGGTCATTACCTTTTTCAAAACAAAATAACTAGCTTAGTTGTTTATTATTGTGTTAATTTAAACTTTATTTCCGTGGTAATAAACTTGTTTTCATACTGCTATAATGTATATGTAGTGTAAAAGTGGGCGGACCGCACCCAGTTTTGACGTAATAATGTTTTTTTGGAAAACAAGTAGTTATCTAAAGTTTTATTTAGGAAGTTTATATATTTAACTATATCCCTCTTTTGCCTGTGTAACCTAAAAGTGGGCAGATCACGCTCATATTTGGCATATTAACGGATAATGTCAGGAATGAGATTTTGTTGTCATAACTTAAAAACGAACGCTGATATCACATTTCTAATAAAAAATAGTCGTGGTCGTGGACCGATTTTGCCCATTTTCAATACCAACCTGCACACCACAAGAAACAATATATCTGCAAAGTTTCATCACGATATCTTCATTGGTTTTTCTGTGAACGTGATTTCAACAGACAGACAGACGGACGGACATGGCGAAGTCGACTCAGGAGGTCACGCTGATCAAGAATATAAAGGGTTTTCCAATAAGAGCTGCAATTTTGATATTCAAAGAAAAATGCCATTTTTTGAGATAAATTATCGCATGTTTATTTCGTAATAAAGAGTAAGGTATGCCGTTAATAATGAAAAACAACATCAGCCAAATGGCCACCACGACCACGCTTACAGGACCATATGCTTTTCAGGAAATTTTCCATAACCAAATCGCAAAATTCGCTGCCCTATGTCCTCGATAGCCTCACGAATTCCATCTTTGAGGTCTTGAATCGACGCTGGGCTGTTGGCGTAGACCTTATCTTTCACGTGGCCCCAAAGGAAGAAGTCGCAAGGTGTTAAATCACAAGATCTCGGTGGCCAATTGTGATCACCTCTTCGAGAGATAACACGGTCAGGAAACTTTTCCCGACGAGGAATGGACAAACCTGGGTTATCCTCAACACTTTGGGCTACAGCAGCAATATTCTCAGTTGTTCTTGAGCGACGTGCACGGGTTTTATTCTTCACATAAGTAACTTGTCCCAACAGCTCGAATTTTTAAACCAATTTCTGTATTGCGGTCCGACAAGGTGCTTCACGACGACCCAAAAATGCTTTAGTTTTGCGAACTGTGACCATTTTGCAAATTTTCACCATTTTTGTAGTGAATTTTAATAATTTCAATGCGTTGTTGCAGCGTGTATCGTTCCATTTTTAATAATCGTAGTAAGCGTAGTTTCTACTTGTCAAATGTCAAAAATAACAGCTTCAAAAGTGACAGCTACCGAAATAGCGGGCTATTCAAAATTACACCTCTTATTGGAAAACCCTTTATATACTTTTCTATACCTATCGTCTCTATTTCTATGCGATACACATTTCGTGTGAAAGTGAATATACCCTTACCTTAAGGTGTAGGGTATAATGAAACAAAAGATTGAAAAATAAGCAATTGTGTATTATTAATGAAAACCCTTGGACGCCCGAGAGTATATCCAGAATAGGGATAAAAAACCTCGTTACAACGATGAATACCACCGCAGCGATGACCACAACATCGGGAAAGGCGAAGCCGGCAGGAAGCTACGCAGCCACTTTGAAGGGCATTCGCGTTGCAGTGCTCTCCAGGGAATACCCACGGAAAATGCTGAGCGCTGATGACCTTACTGCAATAGAAGAGTCATTCATTATCGAAATAACGAGTACCTCTTAATTAGTCTTTGACGTAAGCTTCAAACCGGAGTACCTTATGGTCCACTGCAGGGACGACCAGCGTTGTGGTTGCAGAGAAAGGTGCCCAAGTTGGCTGAGTGGATGGTGATAAAGCTGATGACGCGTCTTGGGCAAGGCATACCTAAGGTGCATAATTTCACCAAATTCACATAATAATACCAAGCAAAGCAAACTCCTTGCTCTCATATAAGTCCAGAACTAAGTTCTCAACACCAAGTTTTGAAAGGTATTAGTCTTCAAAGAAGGTGGCACATGACGCTTGATGGTAGCCTTTGACGACGCCTCCTTTGTGACTATGAAGTCAAATGCATACACCATCAATTATAGGTTTGGGCAAGTCAAGGTGCATACCACCAAAACTATTGATTTGGGCTCATCAATGGGTGCTTATACGGAAGAAGGAAAATCCGGCCACTGTAGAGGTAGTGCAGGCTGAACCCAAGGTGAATTCACTGGGCAACTACTGACGCAGAGGAAGTTCCGGACTCGCAGGAACTGCTTGTGGATTAGCGAAATTACAAGCGTCACCCCACTTTTTCTGACTAGGGGTAGAGAAGAGGTCTTAGACATAAGAATTGGACCCATATAGGAGAACTATATGGCTGACTATTCCAATTAACGTTATTCCAATTTCGTATATCCGTATATAAGTATACAGATGGCTCTAAAATCTACAGATAGACAGGGGGCAGGCGTTGCGGAACCTCATACAAGACACTCGGAATCAATGGCCATAAATATATGCGCGAAAATTCGCCTAAGGCGTAATATTAGCGGCTAGAGCATTGTCATAATGTTACGGCCAAGCAGCTATTAAAGCACTAGCATCCTACGAGATAACGTCAAAGCTAGTGTGATAATGTATAGGAAGACTTAATAGTGTAGTGCTTTCCTCGGACATGTGGGGATAGAAGGTAACAAGCTGGCTGGAAAGGGAGCTAGTACTGTCCTTGTAGGGCCAGAAGCTTATTGTGAAAGTGGCACACACGTACACATGGAAGAGAGCTGAAGAGAAGAACTAGCTAGTAGAAGTAAATACATACTGAAACAGTGACATAAATAACAGAGGGATATAAATACAATGGCGTAGCTAGGGTGGGGCAAGGATGGCGGTCCCCAGGCGGCAGATTTGGAAATCAAATATTGACTTATTGAATTCCAGGAATTTTTGGGGCTGCAAGTTGATTAACCGTCCCGGGCTCCATGAGTCCTAGCTACGCCACTGTATAAATAGTTGGCGTGGTCGTTACTAGTTTTCAAAACATAATAACTAGCTTAGTAGTTCTATTATTTTATTTCCGTGTTAATAAAGTTGTTTTCATGAGCTATACTGTATAAGTAGTGTAAAAGTGCGCGGATCGCTCACAGCTTTGTTGTTATAATGTTTTATTGGTAAATAAGTTATGTAAAGTATTATTAAGGAAGTTTATATATTTAAGAATACAACGATTTAAGACCCTCTTTTGCCCGTGTAACCTAAAAGTGGTCGGATCACACTCATAGTTGGCACATTAACGGATAATACCCTATACCCAAAAATGAAATTTTGTTGTCATATCTCAAAAACGAACGCTGATATCACATTTCTAATAAAAAATAGGCGTGGTCGTTGGCCGATTTTGTCCATTTTCAATACCAACCTGCACACCATAACAAAGAATATTTCTGCAAAATTTCTTTATATAACCTTCACCGGTTCTCCCTGATTCCAACAGAGAGACAGACAGACGGACGGACGGACATGGCTAAATCGACTCAGGAGGTGACGCTGATCAAGAATATATATATATACTTTTCTATATCTATCTTCTCTATTTCTATGCGTTACACATTTCGTGACAAAGTGATATACCCTTAACTTTAAGGTGTAGGGTATAAAAATTGGAATTATTATGTGTCAACATCAATATGTAGAATACATGCAATATCTGCGAGAATTATTTTAAATCTATAAATTACATTGCAATCTACTCCTGTGATTTCAGCATTCACTTGCGGATACGAAAACAATAACGAACAATTCTAAATGTTGAATATTTATAACCATTCCAGCTTCAAAAAATTGTTAAATGATGATTTTCTTTATAGTACTTGGCTTATCATAAAGCCAAAAATCGTACAAATTTGCACCAGTTTGGTAAGGTAAAATGGACATATCAATAAAACTAAAAAGCAAAACTGCACAAAGTTGTTATCAGGTAAAGAGGTATATTCTTCTTTACTAGCAAAAAGTATAGGGTACCAGTACAAGAACCACTTCCTTTGTAGTGCCTGTAGAAATAAACAAATTATAATACATATTTTTGAAAAAAATAGCAATTAAGAACGATTTTGAGGTCTCAGTTAAACTGGGTACTTTATAAAAGGTCATATTGAGAATTACCGAGAATTTTTTTAAAAATTTCCGTAGATACCAATTTTAGGGCACTTTTTCTTTGAAAAACTATAGTTAGGCTCATTTAAAGGCTTCCAGCGCCTAGAGGCGTGGTTTGGCGGGTACAAAACTGGGTATCGGGAAAACCGGTATCTCAAGGTCTATCAGAACAAAATAATTTTGTGTCTTGCCCCGTGTTGCGCTATAAATTATTAATTTTTCATCTTTTATTTTCGATATTTGTTTTCAAAGCACCCAAAAATAAACCCATCTGTACAGGCCAAAAAAGTAAACAAAAACATAACGGATTAATTTGAAACTCCGCAATCATTACGAATAATTACCCTAATAATTAGATAAGCAATTTGCTTTTAACCACCTTTGTTTTCTCAATTTGAGGGCATACTGCACTGACCTTGACACCTCTATTTAGGTCACTTTGTAGAGATATTTTATTCTCTAACACTCTTAACATTTCTCTATTGACTGCAAAAATCCGCATTAAAAATTTCCTATCTGTTCAAAAGTTAACGATTTTTGGCCGATGGATTTCATTTCGGGACCACTATGGGACGTTCTCTAACTCTATTGTGAAGAACATTTGCGATTTGGCAACCCAAATTAAGAGACAGATATTATCCAAGGATGTTATGAAGTCGGCCTGTAAGGTGGCAAAACATAAAGACCAGCATTTGGAGGACTTCAAGCAATGAGCATATATTTGTAAAGAGATTGCATGAAACATTTGTTGCCGGCAGCAATCGTGATTTCATATGCGAAGATTAGGGCAGCTGCTAATTAGCAGGCCGTAGTAAAAAAAAGCTGTAAACAAACACCAGCTCTATAAAGCAATAAACCGAAGATAAAAACGAAGTTCTTTACAGAGTACAAAACTTCGTTTGTATTCTGCGCTGGTAGCAAAATTAATTGATCTACTAATGAGTGAAAGGTTGGGAAGATCTTTTTTAAAGAGTATGAAGGGATCGGAAGATCGTCTTTGCTTGTTATTTTGCATTAATAATTGCACTGGCCGCCTCCAACCTATAACTAGTATGCAAAGCGGCAGAGGAACTGGACAGCGTACTCGGCAAGAAGTTAATCAAGTGGGGTATGCCATTTAAACCCAATACGACTAAACGGTTCGAATGACGACTGGGTTAAAGACCGGGCTGGCAACACGAAGGAACACATCCAGGTCTATGTGAGACCGCTGTCAGTCGGCATTAACATAGCATAACATATTCATATTCAACAAATGTTTCATTGACGACCTTGCGTAGGCACTTGGTTGTCGGGAAATATGCCGGAATTGTAGAAAATTAAAGAAAGTAACAACCCCAGCAACTGAAATATTATTTCATACTTACCAGCTAAATCAATGATTTCCTCTTGCGTTGCATCACTCAAAGCTTGTTCGTATTCCTCACCCATATCAATTGCTATTTGTTCTTCTGCTTCCAATTCGCGTACATCACGTGGTGGTGGAATCCACTTCTTGCCACGCACCATTCCTTGAACATACGGCTCAAATTCTGGTTGATCAGGTGCTTCAATAGCCTGCTTATTAATATGCTCGATTAACTTCTTGCGATCCAACGGACCAGTTGAGCTCTTTTGGCATTCGTAACTGCAACGTTGGTCAGGTGGCAGGAAGTTATCCTAAAAATATACATAATATATATGAAGTTCCGACAGCTAATAGGCCCTAAATAAAAATAGGTGATAGATAAAAAAATCAAGTAACTTACATCGGGATCTACTTCCTTCGCCAAAATGTTTATCTCTTCTGGAGATAACTGCGCCAACAAGGCATCAACATCAACTTCATCGTATTCACTCAAATCTTTGCCATATAGTTTCGCGGGGGTAGTCATCGTAGTAGTCTTGGTAGTAGACGAGGTCTGAAATGATTATTTTAAAATAATTATGAAATTAAATAATACATTTTTAAATGTAACGTTAATAAAACAGCACATACAGCAAATAATACGGCCCACGTACGGCACAGTATTTATATAATTCTGATATTACATTGTATATAATATATATTTTACTTGTATCTTTTTTTTACCGTTAGTTGGGACCATCAGGAACGGAAGTGGCCATGTTTTTTCGGGTGCTGGTCAACCATCTTGGATTTATGAGCGTTTGAAGGTCAAATAAATGGTACTAATAAAAGGCACTTATCTCATAAACTAAGATTTTTTTCTTTTTTTTACCGTTATTTGAGACCGTTATAATCGGAAGTGGCCATGCTTTTTCGGGGCTGGTCAGCCATCTTGAATTTATGAGCGTTTGAAGGTCAAAGAAATGGTACTAATAAAAGCCACTTATCTCATAAACTAAGTGAGTTAGCGGAACAAACGAAGTACTGTTGGAAAGGTATTTTTAAGTAAAATTAAAGTAATGTAATACAATAGTATGTATAACATATTATATACCATTTTAAAGGTTAAAGAACCAGGTTTCTATAACTGTAATTTGTTTTATACCTTAATGTGTCCGTTTGAAAGAAAAAAAATTGTTTCAAGGTCAACTTGTCACATTTTTCTCAAAATCAATATAACTCTTAACCGCCATGTTGTGGACAAAAATGTATATTACATAAATGAAAGGTATTAGAAATACCTTTCCAACAGTACTTCGTTTGTTCCGCTAATTCACTTAGTTTATGAGATAAGTGCCTTTTATTAGTACCATTTCTGTGACCTTCAAACGCTCAAGATGGCTGACCAGCCCCGAAAAAACATGGCCACTTCCGGTTATAACGGTCTCAAATAACGGTAAAAAATGGAAAAAAATCTGAGCGTTAGTAGTTAAGCTTTTTTAGTATTCCTGAGTACCTGATCAACTCCACTTTCCATGAAGTGTTTTTAAAATTATGGAAGCGGGTACCGTTATCGGTTAAAAAGCTTTATATAGTGATAGGTATACGTTGTAGTTCTGCATTTTTCATTTTCTTAATTAATTTTTCATTTTTTAGTTTTCTCCTAAAATCCTGCACCGATTATGGCGACAAATATAGCTGTGGAAAGCTAATGACCTATAGTTTATTTTCTATTCAATAATGGTGGTAAAACGCAGAAGATGACTTTGTCGTTGTTGGAGCATTACAAACTACAACACGATTGGCGATTGTGGGATATTATCTATTTAAGCCGTTAAATTTACATCAATTTCAGTTATAATATACAATTATTAAAGTTGGGGATATATGTATACAATTAATCTAATTCTAGGGAAAGAGTCAAATCCCATAATAATGAAATCGTTTCTACCATTAAGGCATTCTACTGTTCACAGATCGACACAGCTTACTTGTCGATTACGATTGTGGAAATCTTCGCCCAACATGGCATAATTTGCGTTACGTTTGACCGTACCTTAAATCGAATTTTATGAGAACACCATATTAAACTTCTTTATAGCACAGGAAAACGAAATCGAGGTATTAAGCAAAGGTGCTGTGTAGCAGTAGAGAAATTCGCATTTGCAACTGGTATCCCAAATAAAATCAAATAGATAAAATGTTGTACAAGCTATGTATGTCTAAACAATTGGTATAATGCACACTAACCTCCATTAATTTTGAAAGTTTCCTTCTTCTAACTCAATGGTAGTTTATTTTTGTTACACTTTTTTTAATACAGTAAATTGCACTCAAACTTATTTTTGGGCGTGGCGCAAATCTCAAAATGGAAAATTTAATTAAATTTTGCAAATTGTTAATTGTAGTAGTTTTTGTTTGCAAGTTTATTCGGTGTGTCATAAAATATCAATTCATACATGAATTTATTTTATTTTTCATCTTTTTACACATATATGATTTTATTCCTCAGCATTGCACTTTAAAGATAAATTCACTAGAGTACCACCATAAAGTAAACCAAAACTGAACCACCCAAATATTTACAATAAAAATGTATAATAAAATATACATACATATGTTTCAACCAGTGTCTCATTCTAATTTTACCGTACACTTACAAAATTGCTTACTCTCTATCTAATAGTAGTAGAACTTTTCGCACCCTTTTGGAAATATGAAATCCAAGTCTAGGTTGATAGAAAAAAGTTTGTGCTAAGCGCAAGTCTGTTATCTTTTTTCGATTGACAGTCATGTCAAATGACGTAAAAGTATAAGTATTGACATTTCTAGTTCTAGTAATAATTTTTGATGCACATGATTACCAGTGACGTCATCACTGGTAATCATGTGCATCAAAAATTATTACTAGAACTAGAAATGTCAATACGTATACTTTTACGTCATTTGACATGACTGTCAATCGAAAAATGTTCAGTAATATTTTACAATAATGTTAAAGGAAAAGTTAGTAGTAAGAGTTTTTTCTACTTTCCATCAGATGTTCGGTTATCAAAAACTTGGTCGGAGTTTTGCCAGCAAAACAAAGAATTCAAAACCAACATGCAGGCATCTATGAGGATCATATGAATGTAAATTGCGTTGAAAACGAGTTACAATTGAATGTAGGTATGTAAATTTATTATAGTTTTTTAACTTTTAATTTATATAACGACTACAAAATCAGGTTATGCTACACGTAAAAGGTTGAAGTATTACAACGTAATCTCACAACAAGTGGCAACAGAACAACAGGAAAGTTGCACAGGAAACGAAAATATAATAGTTGACTTCGGCATTATTAAAAGTTTTTGTCAGTTAATTATACATTTTACTTAGAAATTAATCAACGAAAGAAATGTTACCATAAATCTATAGTTTGATTTTTCTTCAAACCTATATCACTTTTAATAAAATATGGTTTTATATGGTGTTTCCATAAAATGGTTTTTCAAGGTATTCGGAATAAACTGTTTTAAGCCCCAAAACCACTCGTAAACTGTTTTAACTCCCTTGAAATTGTTGTTGCGATTCAAGCGCTAAACCAAAATGCTTTTGGGTTTTTAGCCTCAGTTTTACAGCCTTATAATGTAAAAACAAAGACAATATAATACAAAGATGTCTCACTCAGTACGTTGAAAAATTTCAAAAAAATTTTGTTCTGATCTGATAGCTTTTGTGCTTTTGAGAAAGAGCTTTCAATTTTGTTGAGATGCGACGCACATTCTCTCTCGCCTTTTGCATGGGTACATAAAAATATAATTCGCGCTCAAAACATAGTGTACACAAACGAGAGAGAAGCGAATGTTTGTTTTTGTAAAATAAATTTTTAGAGTTTGTACGAATGTGCAAGAATACCGCTCGCTCGACAACAACAAGTATATGAATGACGACAACAGCGTTCTTTACCGAACCAGAAACGAGATTTTTTGTGTTTTTATTTTTACTGATGTTTTAGCTCCTTTTTGTGACTTGATTGATTTTGACTTTGGCTACTATTTTAATAGTGATTTTGGTTTTTTATTTGGATAATTTGGCAATGTATTTATTATTTATATTATAATCGGTAATTTGTAATTAATAATAATTAATTAATAATATATTATACAACAATGTATACATTGTACAAAACAAAGTCCAAATGCGCATCGGTTTGAGGAAAATAATAAGTGTTATTCTCACAGGTTTAGTGTTTTAGATCGTTTGATAACCATAATACGCCGTAAGCATCGTTCTTGGTCATATTTTAAAAACAAACAATCAAAACTTCAAATACTGAATCATAAATAAATGTCATTTAATATTTGAAGATTTCATTTTTTATTGTTGTTTCTACTGATATAGGGCCTCTGAAAGTTTGTTATGCCACCACCCTTTGTTGTTATAATTAAAATAAGATGTTCTACATTCTGATGGCAACTGCTTTGATTCTTTACCCTCATTTGTAGCAAACGCGCTCTCTTTTGTGCTCACTTTCTTGCAAGTTGCAGCTCTTACTCTCACAACTTGATCTATTACTCTCACAACTTGATCTCTCGCTCTCACAATATGTTCATTTTACTCTCCCAAAGCTTCAGATGGGATTTTCCGAAAATCCCAATTGAATTTTAGCTGCTCGGTTTTTTTGTATGGAGTGAGACATCTTTGTATTATATTGTCTTTGATATAATACAAAGATGTCTCACTCAGTACGTTGAAAAATTTCAAAAAAATTTTGTTCTGATCTGATAGCTTTTGTGCTTTTGAGAAAGAGCTTTCAATTTTGTTGAGATGCGACGCACATTCTCTCTCGCCTTTTGCATGGGTACATAAAAATATAATTCGCGCTCAAAACATAGTGTACACAAACGAGAGAGAAGCGAATGTTTGTTTTTGTAAAATAAATTTTTAGAGTTTGTACGAATGTGCAAGAATACCGCTCGCTCGACAACAACAAGTATATGAATGACGACAACAGCGTTCTTTACCGAACCAGAAACGAGATTTTTTGTGTTTTTATTTTTACTGATGTTTTAGCTCCTTTTTGTGACTTGATTGATTTTGACTTTGGCTACTATTTTAATAGTGATTTTGGTTTTTTATTTGGATAATTTGGCAATGTATTTATTATTTATATTATAATCGGTAATTTGTAATTAATAATAATTAATTAATAATATATTATACAACAATGTATACATTGTACAAAACAAAGTCCAAATGCGCATCGGTTTGAGGAAAATAATAAGTGTTATTCTCACAGGTTTAGTGTTTTAGATCGTTTGATAACCATAATACGCCGTAAGCATCGTTCTTGGTCATATTTTAAAAACAAACAATCAAAACTTCAAATACTGAATCATAAATAAATGTCATTTAATATTTGAAGATTTCATTTTTTATTGTTGTTTCTACTGATATAGGGCCTCTGAAAGTTTGTTATGCCACCACCCTTTGTTGTTATAATTAAAATAAGATGTTCTACATTCTGATGGCAACTGCTTTGATTCTTTACCCTCATTTGTAGCAAACGCGCTCTCTTTTGTGCTCACTTTCTTGCAAGTTGCAGCTCTTACTCTCACAACTTGATCTATTACTCTCACAACTTGATCTCTCGCTCTCACAATATGTTCATTTTACTCTCCCAAAGCTTCAGATGGGATTTTCCGAAAATCCCAATTGAATTTTAGCTGCTCGGTTTTTTTGTATGGAGTGAGACATCTTTGTATTATATTGTCTTTGGTAAAAAGTTTCAAGCCGTAAACGAAAACGAAACATATGTTTTTCATGAGTTTTGTTTTGTGCTTTTCGTCATTTTTCGGTTGTTTGACAATTGAGCATAACAAAACTCGAGTAAAATCCGCTAAACGAAAAAAATGCTTGTTGTTGGTATTTTTACATGCTTTGCAGATTTTATCAGCTATGCGAGGTATAATGGATCGGCAGTTTCCAGGAAAAAAGTCGAGAAACCAAGCGAAAGCAAGAAGGCTATCGCCTAGTGTAAAATTGTTTGTGTTTTGCAAGTTGTCGAGAAGTATGTGTCGAATTTCTATGTGTATAGTGTTGTGTACAGTGTTGCCGACACGCTTTTGCACTGAATTCTACCCGAAATCTTTGCGTTTCTAGAAATTACTTATAAATATGCTTCAAATATTGTACACATGGCAACATTTTCTCTCTGCAACACAACGAAAGTCTGCAATACGAACGAAAAGCTTCTATTATACTAGTTTGGCTCGTTTCGTTTTCGTTTTCATTTGTGTTTTCGTTTTCGTTTTCAAACTATTTACATTATAAGGCTGTTAGTTTGCAAGTCTGTGTCGAAGTTCGGAATTGCAGACACACTATCTTTCTCCTTTTCTAGTGTCTATAAGTTAGAAAGAGATAAAGAGAAAGTACCACCAAACTATTCTGCCAAATGTCAAAACAAATGTTTTATGTCGTAAGTAATATGTTTATTTAAATAAGTATAATATATAATAAATGACAAAAATTTAACTATTTCATATGCAAAAATCAACAGAGAACTTTGTGGTCGATGGGGCGGAATTAATGCTGCTGGACCACTGGGAAGAAAACATTGACAGCCTGCGCAGACTCCGCAAAAATGTCCATATATATATATATGGAGATGGCGGCGGATATGGTCCATTTCAACAATTTTAAATATTATTGTTATTTTATTCATTGTATTATAAATTAAAGCGATGCACAATTTTAAAAATAGCTGCGTAAATATACAAACACAAAACAACAGATGTTTATTTCTTCTTTTCGGTTTGACAGCCCGGACCGGATTATGTATGAAAACACTAGATCAGCTGATCGATTTTCGAACACCTTAACCGGATTAAATATTTTTATGGAAACAGGCCATTAAATAAATGAAAAATCCTTTAAATCCCTTCCAATGATACCAATACAGGTATCTTGTAAAGTTTAAGAGAATTTCCAAATTTCAAAGATGTAACTTCTAAAACATGCGAGACCGACAAGAACTGTTGTTTTTTTCCAAGAACAATTGGAATATTGCATATCTACTATTGGAAGATAGTAGATCGGAAAGCTTCAAAAATAATACACTGTACAAACCTTATTGGAGGATTTTACGCTTTGACGCTTAGCGTCATGACGCTTCAGTGCTAAAGCACATCGAACAGCGTCAAAATATAATTTGCTATACAAACCTTATGGGAGCAAATGTCCGATTTTGAAACTTTTTCATGCCTGCAGCGAAGAACTCTTCGTGGCGAGAGGCAGTGAAATCCGAAAAGGCATCTTTCACAGCTCCTTGAGAACTGAAGGATATTCCTTGTAAGAACTTGTCCAATGCCTGGAATAATTTTTAGTCCGTTAGTGCAAGGTCTGGTGAATACTGTGGGTGACAGAGAGTTTCCAACCCTAGCTTCTGTAATTTGAGTAATGTTGTTCGGGCGACATGTGATCGGGCGTTGTCTTGTAAGAGGATTGGACGGTCTCTATTGACCAATCTAGGCTGTTTAATGGAAAGCTCTCTCATCAACACGTTCAACTGATTGCAGTAGACATCTGCTGTTATGGATTGACCAGGTCTCATAAAGCTGTTTCCGGCACTGGACCACCACACCGACCACCACAGCTAATTCCGGCACTGGACCACCACACCGACACCATTTCTGCTTTTTCTGATGAATGTTTGGTTCAGGGCTCTGTTTCGGAACCTCGTTTTTATCCAACCATTGTGTCGAACGTTTTCGATTGTCGCAGAAGATCCATTTTCATCAACCGTTACAATGCAGTGTAGAAAAGGTTCGATTTTATACCGTGGAAGTAAAGAAAGACAAGTTTCAAAACGATTTCTTTTTTGACGCTCGTTTAACTCATACAGATTTCGGTCATACTCATACGGTCTTCCACATGGTTCATTTGCAAGGCTAGAATCACCAGAACGAACCTTATCAAATCAACGAAGTAAGGTCCGATGATTAGCTGCACCTTCCCTAAACACTTCATTGATGTTTCGAGTTGCTTGCGATGCATTCGTTCCTCGACGAAATTCACGACGAGCGCGTTCTGACCGCGAGCTTGGTGGAAACAGAAGAACAAATGAACACGAACTGAGCGCGTTCTGAATGCGAACTTTGCTTGTGTTTCATATCCACTAAAATCATGTGCACGTCTATAAAATGCGTGATGTTCGCGGTCTTGTTTTTTAGTTAGTACATGTGGCGTACTGTTCGAGCAGATTAGAAACAGAACGCGAACAGAAGTTGCAAGATTTGTCGATCAGTTCGCGAGCATCTGTTGTGTTGATTTTTGGTGGAAATAAAAGAACGCGATCAGAACGCGGACAGTTCGCGTACTGAATTTTTGGTGGAAACCCACCTTAATACAATAGCATGGAAGGCGCATGACTCAAAATTTTCAAACAGATGCGGTCAATCGCAGGCAGCGGCACCATGAGTGGAAACTGCTTCACTTTTCGAAAAGTTACTCACTTTGCCTTGCTTTCGTTTTCTCTGTGCTCGTATCAAAGCAAAATTGGGAACGCTTTATTGATCTACTATTGAGTCAAGGTTTCGGTAGGTCTAACAAAAACGCAATTGGATTTTTTTATGAGTAGGAAGGGATCGAAAGATCGCCTTAGTTTTTGTTATTTTGCACGAACTCAATTTTTCTGTCCGAGGCGTGCGTATGAATATGCGATCTATTGTAATTAATTTGACAAAATTTACATTTTTTAGCTTTTGGGTATTTTTCGTTTCTTGATTTTGTGGATATATACGTATCACGTTTAAAGATTTCAACACAATCTCACGCCCACATTAATCGCGAGCAGAGTTGTTTTTTCACCATTCGGTTTTTCTCCGAAATCCTGGAAAAAAAGAAAAAAATCGGGGGTAATTGGCTAAAGTAGATTTAGATTCCGAAATTTTTCCCAGAGTGAATTCGCGGATTTTACGCTTTCACGAAACGAAATGTATCATAGTAGCGCATGCAAAATGTCTACCATTATTCGAAACGTCAAAAGAAGCGTCTTGTTCGCATCATATCGCTCTAAATTTAAAATAGCAATTTATTTTTAAATTTATAATTTAAAGGCTATAAATAGCTTTTATAACAAAAGACACCTACTTGTCTTTGGCACCATTGAACGTGGTCCTTCACATTGAAGGATCAACGACAAAGTCTTTATCTCCCACCATTGTGCGTGATACTTCTTTTAGAAGGGTCTACCATATAACATGTTCATGATCCGTCTGGACAAAGGGATATAACATTTGGCGCAGCCGGTTTTTTTATCCAAGGACAGCTCCGTTCATTGTGAAAATTCACAAAAATTCTAACTGCAATCGAATCGATATTAATTTGTGTTTAAGACACAAATGTAATCTCTAAAATATGTATGTACAAATAAATATTCGAAGTCTGAAACCCGGAGCACAGGAGATCACAGCAATCAATCACATGGAGGTCCTCACAATCGACTAAAAGATGCGTCGGCAGGAAGATAATACAACAATCTTAATAAACATTTATTGGCAATACAAAAAATAAATTTTAAAACATCACTTCACATATTTATACGCTACACACGAAGTGAATAGGGTATATTCACTTACTGCTTCCGTTTGTAATGCATTAAAAGAGGCGTGACAGGTATAGAAAAGTATATATATTCTTGATCAGCGTGACCTCCTGAGTCGATTTACCCATGTCCGTCTGTCTGTGGAAATCACGATTACAAGAGGACGAATAGAGATATCTCCCTCAAACTGGCGCGAATATTGCCTATCATTAGAAAATCATCGGTATTGAAAATGGGCTAAATCGGACCATTACCACGCCTACTTTTTATAGTGAATATAAATTAATTCATGCTTATAGCTCAATTTCTCAGCTTGTAGAACGAATTTGCGGTTGAAATTTTGTCCAGAAGTCCACTGTCTCTGAGCAAAGCAGATCACCAAAAAATGGGCGTGGTTCGCCCACTAAGTAAATAAAATTCGATTACAGGAGAACGAATAGAGGTATTTTCATCAAATTTGTCATCACAGGCTATTTCATCACAGGAAAAGGAAAAAATTAGACCAATGCCACGCCTACTTTGTAAGTAAACGTGTGTAGGGTATATGAACTGCGACCAGGCCGTTAACCAGGCAGGTTAACACTCTTTCTGTTTTTTTTTTTTAAACAAATATTGAATAGACAATCAAGTCAATTTGAATCCAAAGTACTTGAAGAATTAAAATTTTTACGGTATGTCTTTGAACTATATTTCTTGTCATAACAACTTACCTATACCATGTTATTATTATTTATTTCAATATACATATGTATGTATTTTTTATTATTTCTAATACCAATGAAAATCTTTTATAAGGCCTAAAAATAAAAGTGGGTGCATCACGCGCATTACTTATCAATAATATCAAAAGAGCGCAGTTTTAGAACACACTAATTAGAACTTATTCTACTTTAAGCTCCAGGTATTTAAACATGAAACCGGAATGATTGGATCATTGGACCGGACGGATCCTAAAATACGTGTAGACATCAACACGAGCCGGTCAAAGCCCTCTGAAAAAGCGCCTGAGTTGAGAGTTGTAGCTATCGCTTTTAGTTATCACCTGGACCGAATAACTTTTGAAAGATTTGCTTTGGACAGATGAGCTAAAGTTTCAGATTTTTGGGACAAAATGAAGAATTTTCATAAGAGGAAGTGCTAAAGAAAAAAAAGATGTTAGCTGCATGTGAGGTAGCAATAGTGAAGCACGGAGGCGGGTCTGTCATAGTCTGGCATCCCCTCTATTAACGGATTAGGGGAGGAACCAAGTTCAAATAGGAGAAGAAAAAGAATTTTAAAGCTCAAAATAATGTAAGTACAAGACACTCGTGAATATTGTAGTGTTCCTATGTACGCAAAACAATACAATTTTGAACATTTCAGTGACATTCCATTTTAAATTTGTCCTGGGCCACTCCTGCGTAATTTTTTAATGAATTGGTTTTTAATATTAAATAATTTTAAACTTTATTTTTATGGCGTACTTTATGTATGTATAATGGATGGAAAGACTACAAGACTGGACACTCGCAAATTCTGTGTACACACTTATGCATTTTTGCTTGAATTTCACTAACACTATTAAAGAAAAGTTTGATTCGCTGCAAAAAACTTGTAGCCTCGCCGTAGAAACTTTGATTCGCTGCAAAAAACTTGTGGCCTCGCCGTAAAAATCTTGTGGCCTCGTTGAGGTGAAAAATTTGTTTTTCGGGGGTACATTTTGGAAACGTCAAAACAAATAATTAAAAATATTATGTTTTTTATATGTACAAAATATATATAAAACATAACTACCAGTTCCATATAATGATAATAAATTTATACTTCCACATTTCACACGGTATTTGTTGTTTATTTTACATATTTATTTAGGTATAAAGTTGTCGCTGTGCTAATTTTTTTTTGCAAATGCATAGTTGTTCGCCTATTGACAAAAATTACTATTAATAACTCCAGATTGGTCGCATTTATATTTTTTCATTTGGTTTCTAATATCTTTGAAAATTATGTATTGTTATACATTGTTGATGCACTTGGGGGGTCAAACATCCGTTCTCACCTACCATTTTAGGTTTGGGAAACTTCACCACCTTTGTTTATATATGGTGAAATTTATATTTTAAAAGCCAATGGCTTTGGCTATACGAAGTATCTTTTGAAACGGTTTCAATCAGTTCGTGGGAGAGAAAGATGAGGAAGAAAGAGAAAAGTCTACACTCTATTATCGAATGTAAAGAATTTTTGAAACGAAAATAGCCCCTGCTTCTATTTCTTCTTGCGTTTCTTTGCACGCACATAAGAAAGCAGTTGTCAAACGAAAGAAGAGCAACGCAGTTTGCCGAACGCGTGTTCATATTTTCTCTCACTCTGGCCAAGCTGATTTCATAACTAACTGAATCCGTGGTGAAACATGAAACAGCTGATTTTTTCAACATACTGAAAGACAGAAACAAGAACAACAATATGGTTGCTCTCACGTATAGTGTACATGAATTCAACAGTTCATAAAAAATAGACGTCAAACCGATTTTTGAAGCGGCGAATTCGAGAGTGTCCAGCACAGATAATGAGAAAGGACACTTCGAATTCGCCGCTTCAAAAATCGGTTTGACGTCTATTTTTTATGAGCTGCCGCGAATTTGCATTGAAACTCGAAATCTCCACATGAAAACTTTGCCATTCTAAAAATTACTTAGAAAAATTCTTTAAATATTGTACACATGGAAACATTTTCTGTCTGCAAAAATTTAAGGTCTGCAAATTTACGCAACGGCTGACGAAAACGAAACTATGCAGGCAAAAAGTTTCCATTATACTAATTTGGCTTAGTTTTGTTTTACAGCCTTACTGTCCAACCACAACGCATTTCAAAAAATGAGAAAATCGGAAGAAGTTGTCAGAAAATTAGAAAATTTTACGACGACGTGAGAGAGCTCAACGACATGTTCCATTCCATTTTTCTATAGGAACATCGCAATCGATTGCGACGTCGTTGCGTTGTGGTTGGGCAGTTATAATGTAAATAGTTTCAAGACGTAAACGAAAACGAAACATATGTTTTTCATGAGTTTTGTTTTGTGCTTTTCGTAATTTTTCGTTTGTTTGACAACTGAGCATAACAAAACTCGAGTAAAATCCACTAAACGCAAAAAGTGCTTGTTGTTGGTATTTTTACATGCTTTGCAGATTTTATCAGCTACGTGTGGTATAATGGATCGGCAGTTTCCAGGAAAAAAGTCGAGAAACCACGCGAAAGCAAGAAGGCTATCGTCTAGTGCAGCGGTCGGGGAACTTTTTTAATTATTACCCAAAAATATTTTTGTGTAAGTTGATATTACCCCATAGCGAAGAGCTTTTTACTCACAAGAGTTTCATTTTTACCCCCAAAAATTTCATTTTACCCCATTTTGGGTAAAGCTTTTACCCCATTTTGGTCCCCGACCGCTGGTGTAGTGTAAAATTGTTTGTGTTTTGCAAGTTGTCGAGATGTATGTGTCGAATTTGTGTGTATAGTGTTGCCGACACGCTTTTGCACTGAATTCTACCCGAAATCTTTGCGTTTCTAGAAATTACTTATAAAAAAGCTTCAAAAATTGTACACATGGCAACATTTTCTCTGCAATAGAACGAAAGTCTGCAATACGAACGAAAAGCTTCTATTATACTGGTTTGGCTCGTTTCGCTTTCGTTTTCGTTTTAATTTGTGTTTTCGTTTTCGTTTTCAAACTATTTACATTATAAGGCTCTTAGTTTCCGTTTGTGTTTTCGTTAACGATTTCATGCGAAGATCCATCATAAGGCTGTAAATTTAAGATTTGTTTAAAAGTTTGGTTATTCATTGAAAATCCTTTCTCTAAAGAAAAACAACAATTACGAAAAATTGCTTTTTTATTACCCACCGTGGTCGTTTTTCGAATCTTTCTCCATGTGGAAGTTGAGTTTTTTTTTTTATCTTCAGAAATAATGTTGTCACTCATTGCGTCGACTTCTATGATGTTTCTAAATTTCGTGTGTAGAAATTTTTTTATAAAAGTTTACCTTTCTTCCTTAATCTTTTATTTTTCTGTTTCTGGCACAATTTTAATAAATTTGCATCAAAGTTAATTCATTCACAATATATACGAACTTTTAAAATGTAATTGAATATAAATTCAATTAATAATATTGAATTAAATACGAGGGCGGATTGATATTGAAGCTACCTAGCGCTACATGGCAGCACAAACACAAAACAATTTTTTTTTTAGAAATTGCGATCATCGATTAGTTTATTTGTTGTAGTCGTTTGAAGTAAGCAACTCTTGTGTTTAACCCTTTGTGTTGTGTTGTGTTGTAACTTTTGTGTTGTGTCCTCGACTACAAACATAACATAACATTTATAACATTTAACAAATCTGAAATGTTATATATGTGTGTCCTACGTGTTTGTCGCATCTTATAATAGGGTTTATTTCTCTGATCGAATTCTAAGAATTCGGAAAAGTTGCCTAGACCAAATTGAAATTCAACTCGGATAATTTGTTCTGCGTGCACCAAGAGGCCTCATTTTCGTAATTTTAAAACTCACAAAAGTTCAACTTTCTTCCGTTGATAGATTTAACCTTCTTTTACCTAGAACCATATTTATTACGTAATAAAGTTGAGAAATACGCATAGCTGGTTTCGTAACGATAGAATAGGTCTATTGGCACATTAAAATATCAAAAAAAATACTTGGGGACAGTAATAACTTTAACCCATTTGCTGCTAAGAACGGCTATACTTATCCTTCGCACATTATCCTTTATACATCAAGTTATAAATCCAAACTCAGCTTGACGCTTTGAAATCAAACTGTGCTTAACTATAACCACCTTTATCGGCAACAGTGAAAATCTCGCTTTTGCCAATATTCAAAAAGTTGTGTCTTGCTTTACTGCATTTTTATTTTTTCATCCATCTGCGCGATTTCCGATATGCTTTTATTTTTAAACGTCGGCAAATACGAAACAGGATGTCGAGGTCCTGTTGCCTTCCCATTGTCAACGACGACTATAAACATATATATATTATATTGTAAATATAAGTCAATTAATAAAAGTTAGTTTTACAATCAACTCTTGCCCAATCAACTCTTAACTCAATCTTAACAAGTCCAAGTACTTGATTGCAACTCCAAACAATATCCCAGTTTGTATTAAGGATAGAATCTAAGTTACCACTAGCTAAACGAGGGTAGAATCCCCCAAGTGAAGAAAGTCGAACTTTTGTGAGTTTTAAGAGTTCGAAAATGAAAAAATGAGAAATGAAACCTCTTCGTCAGCACAGAAGAAATTATCCGATCGAGTTGAAATTTTTTACACGTTTTATTGGGTGTCGAGTAGGTCCAGATAAGAGAAAAAATCTTTTTCCCACCCTAATGTACAAATAATTGGTCAAATAGTATTTAGTGCTGACTAATGTAGGTGCTTGTACATTGCATTTTGTGCTTGTCGGTACAGCAATCTGTACGGCTTATTATGTAAGTGAAATGCAGAATGAAATGAATGAAGAAGAATTAAGAAAAATGGAAACTCTTAAATTAAAAAAAAAAATAACGATGGTACCTCTTCTTGGTCGAAGCTTAAATACCCTATACCTTCATGATCTGTAGAGTACAGCAGTCAGAACTATTTACTCTCTCCTCTCAAGATCTACATATCACGATTATCTTATCAGAATAGATAATTTTTATACTACTTGAGTAAAGATGCGCAATCTTTTGTTCTTGGCTGACTTCAACCTACTCGACGAAAATTCTATTTTATGAAGATTACTAGCATTGTTAAAACATGTTTTAGAGTTTGTCACTCTAGTGCGGTTAGGACTTTTTTAATCCGTCTTAATAGGACTCATAATATAAACCTTAATGTCCTAAAAACTTAATATATAGTGTAGCTCATATTGGCGCATTTTTCGCGACTAATATCGGTTGGTGTCCCCGAGTTAAAATTTCTAGTATTGTGCCAAGATATACTCGTATATGAATATAGGTATGTATTACATATATTATATATGAACGTATCAATCAAGGGAATATGATTCGCCAATATGATTGCCATATTAATCACAATCACTCGTGTTTATTAAACAGAACAGAGTCGCTGGCTTCACATTTTACTCGATCGCATCTCGAGGCTGTTGTTAGAGATAACAATTGTCTCACGAAATCTCTTCAAGTAAGGTATGATTTGGTCAAACAAGGGGATTTAATACATTCTCGTATGTACATATAGTATGTAAATACATATATTTTTCGATTCCTGTAATGACATTTTGGCGTGAAAAGAATATAAATGATATATACCATTGCCATTTTACATTGCTTGACAAAACTGGGGGTTTCATTCCGAAAGGCGAATTTCTACCATTGTTTTAACTAAACATTTTCCACACGAATAAATGTTTTGAAAATACTAGAAAATTTATCATCCGAGACATTTATACAAATCAAGAAAGAATTTAAATATTATATATTCTATATATGTATATGATATATTTTGACATTGTTTACCATGTTTGTGGGCGGAGTTGTGGTCCGTCCATTTGTAGGTATGCATGTAAATGTATATGTATGTATGTGTCGTTATGTTTTCAATGAAAACGAGAAAATGTATGTGAAAATAAAATAGATGTACAGGGTCTTTCGGATAAGATGGATCAAAAAGCTAGGAGGTGTAAGTTTATTCAAGACAAGATGAAATCAGAAAAAAAGAAAGAATATTAAAGAAAAAAGGATAAAAAATAATTTTATCCTTATTATAAAAAATAATTAAAATCATTTTCTCACAAACTATTTGACATGGAAACCTAATTTAAAAAGGAGCTTAAGCTATATAAGGCATATTTAGTTTACAAATATAGTAAGCAGAAGTGAAAACCTAGTCTTAGCTTTTTGATGCATCTAATGCGGAACACCCGGTATATCTTCTTTGTAAAAGTTCAACGGTTGTGCATTTAATAACCATTAATACTTGGAAGGATTAATATACAGCGAGGCCGTAACAAACTTTCTGGTTTAAGTATATTCCATTTCCATTCCATTTCATTATATTCGGTATCGTATATTCCATTCGTTTCGGTGTCGACTCAGATAGCAAAATTTAAGCAAACACAATTTTCTTTAAGTTAAACAGCTATGCGTACAACCGGATTCGAAGTCACTCTTAGGAGATAAACATATCACCTACCGTCCCAAAAGACCATGAAGTAAGACTAATTACGTAAATGCGATTCGATTTGATTGAAGGTCAAAGAAGATCACCAATATTTAGAAGATGGTCAATATTTCCTAAAGCAGATAAGATAGAGTTACGTGCGAGATGTCGTTGGAGAGGTATCTTTCATTGTCTTCATTCCCCACAGTCGTAAAGTTGAAATGCTATAAGTACTTTAATGTAAATGTGGACTTTTCCCTTTGAAAGTGTGTCGCTTTTCTCGGAAATGGAATTATAGAGAATTGGAATTTTCCGCTCAAATTTTAGTTACACTAGAAATACTTTATGTATGTAGTAAAATAGTATTTTTATGCCAATTTTTTTTATATTATTTAAGCGGAATACTAATTTTTAAAAAATATGGCCCAACTGTAATTATGTTTGCCTTTGTCACTGGGTATATTTTTGAATATTAAACGGTTACGCAGCAGAATAGTACTTTGAACTCAATTTTATATTTATATATTTTTTTATATATATTTTATTATATTTTTCTTTATTTTATGCAAATTTGAAATAATGGCTCAGGTGTGCAATATTTACCGAAAATTAATCGAAGGTACTATTGCTGGGGAAAACTGCATCGAGTTAAACAAGGTGCTATTTTGAGATATAAATATATTTTTTGTGTGTTCTGTGTTAGGTCGGGTACTTCCTAGACTACCCGTAAAACGGATTTCAATAAAAGAAATATATCATCACTTTGTCAGAAAAAACAAAAAAAAACATTTATACAGATATTTAATTCAAGTATGATGTAGGTTGTATGTAATTTAACCAAATGTGTATTGCAATTAAGACCAAAAGCCTCAGAAGCATATGCTGCCTACACATGGTATAAATATACAGTCATGTAGCAAGATCAATAACCATAAATCTTTTTATGGTCACATAGCCATATAGTTTCTTCGTTTCTAAACATCATATCAAATCAAATCAGATCGTTCTAAAGGCGCGAAAAGTTACCCTTTATCGGGGGCCATGGGGTTATTGGGTATTTAAGCTTCGCCTAAATATATGTACATATATATATGTACATATGTATAGATATTTATGTTTATATTTTTTATTTATATTTAGAGTGAGAGTAGTGAAAATGACGTTATATTTTAACATTTTTTCCTACACGTCATAGGTTTTTGATGCTTTTTTTTCCATGTATTCTTTTGTCAATGCATGTATTTACTCTATCCATATACTATACTGTTTGCGAATACTTGTTTATACAAACTTGTGTGTGTATTTTTAGTTAACATTTAATTTTATTCGTGAGCACTCAATTTTTTCAAATGTTTTTAAATGTGTGTGTTTTTTTTCCTTTAGTTTTTGATAGTTTTACTTTTTTAATAAGTTTACTTCTGACTTCATTCTTCTTCTTCTATTGATATTAAAATATCTAATTTATTTTAAACAATTGCTTTGAGAGCAACTCAGTTCTTTGAAAGTTTATGTGAATTTTCATAAAAGTTTAAGCAAATTCTCAAAACTGCTGCGATATACTTTCACAACGCGTAGACATTCAACTGAGTCGATGACTTTCACAATAAAATCGCTTAGCAAAGAAAAGACTAAAGAACATGGCGACAGCAATTTAAATTCATGGGGTATTATTTTATTAGATTATATTTTATTAGATATATTATTTTTTTAATATTATTGTTTCATCCATCTGAGTAGCTTATTCTTAAATAAGGATGGAATAAGTATGGAATTTAGCACAAATATTACTGTATATTACTTTATCTGCTAGAGGCGATCACTGTTAGAGCAATCAGTTTGTATGTACATAACCTTTAATAAGGTTTACTATACACAAGCCACATTTTTTCACAGGATAATTTATCTAATGGATAATCTTTAAAATAAATGTACGGATATACAGTCTTATTCATAAAAAAATCAAAACAGGCGTAGAAGCCTTTTGTAGTTAAAATGCTTTTTAACTTTAAAAAGCGTTTTTAAAATTTGTTATTCATAAACACATTTTACCTGTTTTTGACATTTTGTTTAGGATGAAACGAATCTTGTTGAATTTTTAATTTTTTTGGTTGTTGTCTAATTTGGTTTGTGCTCTGGTCTGCAGTGGGCTTCATTCCATCATTGCGAATTTCAATGGTTTGTGGTGTGTGTATATTGTGAATTGCCTACCTTCCAAGTGATGTCTGAAATGTTTAACATTTAAAAATATCGCCAATAATTCTCGGTCAAATGTACTGTATTTGGTTTCTGTGGATGAAAGTTTCTTTGAAAAGAAAGCTAATGTTTCCTTCGCATTCTTATAATTTTGAGTTGGACACCGCTGACAGCGACATTTGAAGCATCAACCGTTAATGACAGTTTAACATCTTTGTTGAAATAATTCAACATTACATGCGAAACTGTTCTTAATATTTTCAAAGGCTGTACTAGTTTCTGCAATCCATATAAGTGTTTTATCATTCCATATTTTGTGGACTCTCTGCGATTCTAGGTATGTATCTTTGGTAATAGTTCGTAATTCCTATGCATTTTTTTGTCTATTTTATTTTTTGTCTCAGGAAGTCAGCATTTGTTGTGCCAAAAGTACTTGGCTTGGTTTGATATTCAAACGGTACTCTTTTAGGCGTTTAAAAAGTTATTTTGGGTCTATTTGAGTCTTTTATTTGGGTCTTTTAGGCGTTTAAAAAGTTATTTGGGTTTATCATGTGTTCTTCTTCGTTCTCGCTAGCTGCAAGTACGTTATTAGTATACACGAATTCACACTCGAGTTCAGTGACGACTTCGTTTATGAATCTCTGGAATGCTTGTACATCATTTCTTGATCCGAATGGGATTCGAGTAAATATGCCAAAAAGAGTTGTTAGTGCTGTTTTAAACACGTCTTGTTCCGCCATGGGAGTGTGATATGCACGTACTAAGTCTAATTTCGAAAGTATGTTTGCGTCGTCATGCTTTCGATAATGGAAGAGGTCCTTCAGTTCAGTGTTTTACCGGTTTTGTGTAGTCTGGTTCCCTTGTTAATGATGGAAACTCTTTCAATAATAATTTCGGGAGTTAGATGTCGCATAAATATGCAATTTCCATTATTAAATGACTTGAAGAGTCTACTAGATGTTTAATTTTAACGTTGACTAACCGCCCATATTTGGTGAGAAAATCTAACCTGCTTTATATACGACCATGATCTTATTTTCTGTACTCTTAACATTTACATATCACCATCTGTAGACCCTAATTATTTTATTTTCCGTGATTATAAATCTATTGACTATAGACCTATGTATCATTATCTGCCTTGTATTGACTGCTCGATATGTTGGTTATCTACCTCTAGATAACAAATTAAAAATTTTTAGTGATAGTGTTGTATCCATTTGACTTGCATGCACCTATTCGGAAAGTAAAAATAAGAAATCGTACGGTCCCTTGGTTTACTAATAGTGTTAAGCGGGCATTACGGCATCACACACTGCATCAGATTTGATGCGATTTTCTTTCGAGCGAATTCTGACGAAAACAATTCATCAGGAGACTTCTTTAGAGCCCACTCTATCCGAACTGATGCGTAAAATTTTGAGCAACGTAGAAAAAGCATATGCAATGGTCGACGTCTTTTCATTAGAAAATTCGGAACAACTTGGATTTATGGCATAAGAAGTTATTTTGATGACGTTTTTTACCGTTACTTCTGGTAACAACATATTCGGATGTATTATATGTAGATGCATTTTTTGGGGTGTGGCCGCTCGTTTAGAACTTATGGGCGGTTGAAGAGGGTCACGTCATGCATGCGACACTGTATCTCTTATACTTTACGAGAGACTCCTCAAAATTCCCAAATCAGAAATTTTCGATATTTAAATATTTCAATAACATCAAGCATGTTTGGCGGTTAGATTCTAGGGAGTTGGACGGTTCTTATCTAAAAAATTCTTGTTTAAAAAGAAAGTTTATGAAAAGGATGGTTTAGATTCGTTAGGCTCCCACGAAAAGAAGTATTTTTGTGAATTCAATCACCTGCACACGGATTTGGTGAAAGATGAACAAAAGTTCTTCATATATTATAGAATGAACATGAAGAGATATGAATATATTTTAGACTACAAAGAAAATATATAAAAGTTTTCAAATTTTCGAAAAACTTTTTCGCCGGATGAGCGTCTGTTGGCAACAAAAGTTAGCTCAATTCAAAAACTATAACTAAGTGAACGCAAATAAAAAAAACTCCTGTGAAAAGTTGCGATCGATTCCATTCGAATTGGTGTATACGCACACTTTTCGCAGCAATTCTGACAATCTGTGCGCATTTACAATCAATAACATGGAATGAGATCTTTGGCATGTTTTCGTCAACATTCGCATGACAACATTCGAGCCTAAAAGATAAACACAAAATGTACCATTTTTTAAAGAAAAGTCACTAAATTTTGGATCGTAATTTTTGCCAAAAACACAATTTTTTTCATATATTTCAACTGACTGCGCCTAACCAACAAAACCGAGCGGAAATTTATTTATGATTGATAGGATGGCGGTAATTATTTTAAAAATTATAATAAGAAATTGTATGTACCATTTATTGCTATGCAGACATGAAATTTATCTTAGGTAACGGGTTAGATTTAGCTGGTAATAAGAATAATAATAATAAACATATGCCTATAGCACTTATTTATTATATTAGTTGTATGTATTCGGGAGAGGATGCCCCCAAAAAATTTGTAGAATATTTTGTTAGGGATATTTTAGATATTTATAATCAGTATTTAAGTGGTGAGACTAATGGACTTTCGGAATTATTTGATAGTATAGAAATTAAGACGGCCAAAGGCATTAAAAAAATCTGCTGTAAATTAAGTATTTATCTTGTAAGATTTAAGTATTAAATATTTAAGTATTAAAATTTTTTATTAATAAAATTATACATGTATATTTAAAAAATGAAAAACTAAATCTGTTTTATTTATTAAGAATACAATTTCTAAGCAGCATTTCATTTTCTAGTGCACAGCAACCATTATGAGAATGGCATCTTTTGTAGTAAGTGTGTATCTTTAAGTGTTTCTAGATTTTCACAGCCCAATTCTTCCAAATTCAATACAGTTTTCCCCAGGATTTCTACAATACAGTTTTTCTTCTCGACTCCCTTCATATAAACGGACGTATGCTTAAGATTCTCCATAAGAAATTGTTGAAAGAAAGAGCTATATATAGATTATAGTGTACTATTAAAAGAGCACTATAGATTTATCATTCCAATGAGATCCATGCTGAGATGAGCTATATATAGATTATAGTGCACTATTAAAAGAGCTCTATAGATTCATCATTCCAATGAGATCCATGATGATTGTGATATAGTCAATTCGCTTGTTTTTGATATTTAGGAGATAATTTTCCAAATCCAAATGGTGGTTTTATAACAAAGTTTTGATATTCATTAAAGCTGAAAGTTACTACTAGCACTTCGAATATCAATTGGTCCAGTTTTTATCGCTTCGTTTAAATGAGTTACATCCACCACTATTATCGGAGCTGTATCTTTAGTCTTCGGACAGCAGCAAAGGTTGAGAATCGCGCAGAAATTTCACAGAAATGAAAATATACCTTCTTTTTACTCCATTATTTTTAGGGAAAAACTGGACTTTCGCTTGGAGTTGTAGAAAATCCAAAAGGATTTTGCTTTACATTTAATACTACTCTTAATTGAATGTCAATATTTCTTGTAGAGAAAATTTTAAAGAAAACGTAACTCTTCTAAGCTGCACAAAACGAACTCGTAGCGTCTGAATTAGAATTTAGAATAAAAGTTCTTCATTTAGCATTTGTTTGAATTTAAGGCTTAAAAGGAACTCTTCAAAAAGACTTTTTTGAAAGACTTTTAAAAATAAAACTGTTTGATAAAAGTTATTTTGCAACTTTTATTTTTAAAAGTCATTGATAAGCGTTATTCAAAAGATTTTTCTTATAAAAGTTTCAACCTATCGTTGAAATGCATGAAAAGCTGTATTGATCTTCAAGGAGAATATTTTCAAAAACAGTAAAGCCATTTCCAGGTATAAATATTTGTTTTTATTTGTGTATCTTAAAATATAAGTCGCTGACCTCGTATCTACTAAGGAAATAGTAGAAAAACAGTTTCCTGGAAGCATCGGAACCAGCAAGGTCTCAAATGGTCTCAGGTCAGCAAGTAGTGTCAAAGTAGAACCCAGCTACCTGGAGACAAAAAACAGAACCGCATACCTATCAGCCGATCGCTACCTGATGAATAAATACCTGAAAACTAATTATTGCCACAGGGATCACAAAATCTTAATAAATACGAAAGAACAACAATGAAATAGACAGAACTAAAAAAGTGTGAAGATGGCACAACACCGAAACCGGTTTGTCTCCAAACCAAACTTGACACGGAATGATGAAAAGTTCCACAATACATCAACAAGATATGTAATAGTTAGTTGGGGGAGAGGATATGTCGTCATGGAATGAAATGAAATAGCGGACTCCCTCGCTAAGGAGGGGTCAGCTATCAGTCGGAACCTAAAGTCGCGTTAAGTGATGGGAATGTTAGGATTTTAGTTGAGCACAGTTTTGGAACAACAACAAATTGTTGGACCATAAAATGGTATGTAGAGTTTTGTTCAAAAAACTTGTGTAGGTATGAATAAAACATATATTAAATTTTTTGCGATAAACTAAAAGTGGGCGGACCACGCCCATATTTGGAACATCAACGGATAATGTATCCCTTATATCCATAAATATAATGACAAATGCGTAACAATTGTACTTTAATTTTCGTCCGGATGTTTAAAGCCAAGATTAATGTTTAATAATATAGGGTTAGCTCTCGATTTGCATTTAGTTTATTTTCTTTTTGTATTCTAATATAATAACAGTGTATCTATAAGTTTTCGATAGAGGGTACATTCAATTGTAATCCTATATGTTTCACCCCCACTAGTTTCGCAACCACTATTATAAGTCAATAACAATTTTATTGTCACTATGAAACAGTAAAAACACTGATTTTGTACAAAATTTATTGTTTAGACAAACAATATTAATATTATAATACAAAATATCATAAAAGAAAATATCACAATATCAAGAACGAATTTCAATTCACGATTTCGCAAAGACCATTAATATCAATATATCGGATTGGTTTTGTCATATGTTACCAGACATAGAAGCAAACTTTACTTGGTCTGAAAACTATGTATGTGGTCTGCAAAATAACGTAAGGGCTTAAGTAAAACTTACACTAGACAATAAGGTTTTGAATTTACACAACCGTTCATGAGTATTCATTAAACGGTCCTTAATTATAAAAAACAATGCATTTTTAAACTCATTTCATATTGACCAACTCCCAAATATAGAAATCTTTCAGAATCGTAAATGAATTTTGGAAAGATTATTGTCGAGATTAAATAATAATCTTATCAATTAGAGATTAATTTCTGTATGCGCAATCATCTATATAGATTAAGGCCGATAATCTTGCGTAAATCTGGTGGTGTAAACCAAGTTTACGTAAGTGCTATGTTAAAATAACCTGTGTAAACGGAAGACGCAAACACTAGCACGCATAATACATATGTTAAAACATACATAATGTAAAAATAGATCAACAAACCCAATTACGGAAATACTAGGAATCTATAAAATACGTAGTTTATTTCATGTATGATTTCATAAAAATTAAGTTGTAATCACTAAGATAAACTTTTCAAATCGGAGCAATTATGTACATAATTAATATACCTGTTTTCTTTAAGGTCCACTTACTGATCACTAAAAAATACCCATACGTAGTCCGTATGTATGTACATACATATATATGTATCCTATAAATATTCTTACCTCAATTATTTTCATTGTACGTTTCACCGTCTTTCGAGTGACTTCCGTGGTTTCTTCTACTATATCGCCATCATTATCAATAGTTTCTGTAACCATTTTCTCGGTTTCACCGGATTCTCCCTGCATGTCTTCATTGGGGACCCAATTTGAGGTGTTGGTGGCCCCAGTGTTATCACCGAAAGCATCCTGAATCTTAGGCATGTTGTAACTTTTAGTCTTTTTTTTAGTTATTCAAAGTATTTTTAAGTGCTTTTTTCGTAAAGTTCACAATTTTTGGATACTTACTTGAAAAGTAGTATATATAAACACATATGTACATATTTCAATGTGCAATCTGAGGCAATATTTTTGTTTTGATTTACATAGTTTATTTATTCTTTATTTTATATGTACACACATATAAAATATGTAATTTGTAATAATTTGCAAGGCTATACGAAAATTATCTCAGTACTACGAACATTTATATATAATTCCAACACTGTTTACAAAGTTTGTAATATCGTCTTCACAAAAAATTACTTTTTCAAATAAAATTCTTTTAATTAGTAACTGTCAAAAGTTGTAAACCATAAAAAAACAAAAATATAAGATAATTTTTTTAATTTTTAATTTTATTTATAATACTCATTTACTAATTGTCTTTATTAATTTTGTGAATTTCAGAATATAAAACAATTTATATCTTTCGACGTTCGTCTGAAATGATCAGCGGTTGGGCTTCGCTTAATTTTTCGTATAAAAAAGTCGGTTATTTCCAAAACAACGACATGAACTACACAACCGACAAAAAACGACGATAATTTGGTTTCGTATGTATGTATATTTAAAAAATAAAATATTTTAACACGAAGATATTATACGTTATCCAATGAGCAACACAAACCTACGACGCAAATTATAATAGGATCATTCTGTGTATATGTATATACACACATCTAAATATACGTACAGTTGAGCCTCGACTATCCAGTCCTGCATCAAACGCTTACATCTGTTAACCGGGATGAGTATTTTATGTCTTTATTAACCGTGATTTCATAATTTCTTTAAAAAATGACTATACAAAATTATGTTTCGAAATTTTGTTTTTAATTAAAGTTTTCTTAAAACCTATTTGACATAGTATCCTAATACAAAAGGGAGGTTGAGGACCAAATAGTTGACATTCAGTATTTTGGAATATATAGGTATCATTGTTATTTTTTAATGAAAATTTATTTGTTTATGAATTTTAAATTAATGAATTTAGAAAATGGTCCCCCCTTCCATATAATTTTTTTATTGTCTCGACTCAGCCGTCTCTTCATTTGTCGCCTCTTATGCGAAACACTCTTTATAAACATATAAATATAATTATGAATATATAACCCTTTATAACCGGGATTTCCGAAATGACCCCGGTCTCGATCCACCCGAATAATCCAGGTTCAACTGTATTTTCGAAAATTGAAGAAACGTATCGCGGCGAAACGTGTTATTGAACACAATTTGAACGCTATTCTTTCTATAAAAATACAAGAAGAAAAACATGCAGCATCTTTTCCCTCGGTAGCCTTTCAACTAATTGCTTCCTCGATGAAAGAAAAGAGAAGGCAAGTTAAATTTTGCACATTCATTTATATGTTTGTCTAATCTTTGCTCATAGAAAAAATTCAATATACAATACACAGATATATACCCGTATATAAATATCTCTAGTAAAATTCTATTTTGTACGATGTGCTGCAGAAAAATATATTTTTAAAATATGTATGTACCTATTATATACTTACGTACTTATTATATATTGTACAGGGTGTAGCGCATAACATGGCTCGAAAAAGTTAGGATGTGTAGGTTGGGTCGATACAGAAAAAATTGTATGTAGGATTCCGCCATAGGTGGGAAGGAAATGTTCTAAAAACCCAACTTAAAATCGGAAAAAACCTCGAAAAATAACGGGAATATCTAGATTTCTGCTTACTGTTCGTGAAAGTAAAATATTTGCTCCTCAATTTCCTTTTCAAATTAGGTGCCTATAGTTCCAGTTTTTCGTAATTTTATGATTTTCAGATACGTCCGGTTTGAAGCATTTTCTCTAGAATTGATTAGGGAATTTTGTGATCAAAATACTACAAAAAAAAATATTACTTCTTACATTTTACAGGTTTGGCATTCATTTTCTCAAAAAGTGTTTAATATACGAACTTAATTCAAAAAGGAGGTTAAGGAGCAAATATTGGGCTTTAAAAAAGGTAAACAGAAATTATCTAGGTGGTCCCGTTATTTTTCGAGGTATGTTTTCGATTTTAAGTTGGATTTTTAGAAAATTCTACCTCCCGTCTAATCAGCGGAAAATTTTCAATTTCCTCAGAACCAACAAAACATAAATCCTTTCGGTTTGAAACATTTTCTCTAGAATATATTACAACTTGAAAAAATTTGCGCTTTTAACATCATTTTTTTTTTTAAAGGCTATACAAAATTATTATTTATCGAAATTTTTTTTTTCAAGTTCATTCAATTCTAGATCACTTGAATTCAAAATTTAATGAATTGCGAAAACCGTTTGGAAGCTCATTTTCTGTTGATAAATTGTTGATGTTCCTTCAAACAGTTTATACGTGGAAAACATATCCAATATGGTTATAACTTGGGATTGCATCTTGTCTGG
This sequence comes from Myopa tessellatipennis, assembly GCA_943737955.2. NCBI lineage: Eukaryota > Metazoa > Arthropoda > Insecta > Diptera > Conopidae > Myopa > Myopa tessellatipennis. The sequence goes on along the minus strand of OX031314.1, from coordinate 58,485,249 downwards.
ACTGTCTGTTGCTTTTATAAATATAAAACTCAAGAATAAAGCATTTATAATAAAGTAAATATATTAAAGCTGATTATTATTATCTTTATAATATTAAATAAATTTATATATTTTATTAAAGTTATTTAAAATTTTATTAAACTTGTGATAAAAATTAGAATGCATATTAATTTCAGAACTTTTCTTCCTATACTAACAACTCTCCTTATGCGTTTACGTATGATATATCATACGTTTCACCACGCCCACATCGCGTAAGATATATTCTTGAAACTTCGAAAACTTTCGAAACTTCGAATTTTTCTTTCTAGACTAATGTTAGCTTGTCATATATCATACGTTTCACCACGCCCACATCGCGTAAGATATATTCTTGAAACTTCGAAAACTTTCGAAACTTCGAATTTTTCTTTCTAGACTAATGTTAGCTTGTGGTGAAAATTTCAACACATACGCTCAACGGATCAACTGGTTAAGGTGAGTTCTTCAGTAGTGGGTTTGACCTGGTTGTAACACCGATTAATTAAACGTGGAATATAAGTTGGGTTTAAAGCAAGTAATTGTTTTTCAGTGCGAGTTGAACTCATCTATTTTAAAGTTATCTTAAAAACTTATCTCTAATTTTTATATACATATCTAATTTTATATGGCTTTTATAATATAGTGTTCAAGTGTTCAATGTTTCCACTTTCACAAACAACGGCGCAAAAATAGTTAGTTCAAAAACAATTGATATTCAGGGAAATATATACTTTAAAACGTTTGCTGTCAGTATCTTTGGGTAAATATAGACATGCAAATTTAACATTAGCACTTGAAATATTAATAAAAGATGATAAGATATTTTTTAATATGAACGATGATGACTGAAACGTCTTTAAGGGGCGGTACAAAGACGACCCTTGGGGCCACTTGTACCGTATCTGCAGCTCAAGAAGAAAGAATGTGGATCTGAGTTGTATTCATATTGGCGACAGGGGGCCCTCGGCCATTCCCCATATGGAACTGGTTGCTAGCCCTCCTGACCTGGCTGTCGGCGAGATAGGTAGTAGTATCTCACAGGTCAAGTCTAAGAAGTCACAATGGATAAGACTGTGATGATGTTGCTAAAAGGCAAGTTGTCACAAAATCGGTCTCCATTTCCCCCGGTTAAAGGGGTTTCCCTCAGGTATGTGATGAAAGTCAGGTACGTGGTCATAACCGTCGGTGAGCGATTGAATTTCTTTCCTCACCTAGTCTGGTTGAGAGAACGATTGACGTGTGTGGTTGGTCAAATGCGCTGTCTCTTAAAGTGTGAATGGGAGCTCAGCAGGCGTGCCATCCGCATCGTTTTTAACGGCCTATTTCTTGGTTGCGCAACATATGGTCGGCTGCATGGGGTGAGGTGATCACCTCTGCCATGCAAATGTTGATGGGTATCGCCCCTCTTGATCTAGAGGTGTTACGTCGTAGTATATCCCTCAGGCTAAAGAGGGGAATTCCGCAAAACCGTGGCCTTTCGACCAAGATTCATATTCAGCATGAACATCGGTTTCTTACTTAAGAGGGATGGGTCCCTCAATGCCTTTTTGCACTCGAGGAATCTGAGTCCTAGTACGTCCTGCAAATGTGGTGCAATTGCTGAGGATTCACATGTTGTGTGAATGTCCGTTGTACTGGCACTATAGGGATTTGGCGGAGATAGGGATTAGGTGGACGGACCAGGGGTGGGACATGAGTGAAATGCTCTCCACTGAAGAGTTTATGCAGCTACGCGGAACGTCGTGCTTGGAGAGTTTTAGCTGATCAACTTTAAGTAAATGTTTGCGTGGGTGGTCAATGTGTATTTAGTATGCAAGAGCGTTTTATGGTGCATCGTGCATGGAGCGTATGGTACATAAATTTGTTGAACGCGGTGACTAGGTAGGAGTGGGGTGAGTCTTTGTCTGGTGTGTGATTCCCTTGAATGTGAGAGTGATTGAGGGGAAAATGTGTGCGTATCTGCGAACGGATGAGTGAATGTATCTGATTTTATGAATGTGTGAATGTTTTCTTTTTCGTTGACTTGGTAGCGCATCGAGGCCTCACAGGTACTGTATTGCCAGGGTAACCAGGGACCACCAGTCCTCGAGCTACATGGAGCTCACTGGTAGTAACTCGGTTACGATGTTCGATCAGAGGCTTTCTGAATCACGGGTGTCGAGGAGTGATGGAGTTGGTCTCAAAACTTCACCTTGGCACTATAGATCAGCGGTGGATCTTGTTGCGATAGGGTGCGATTTGGCTTTTGCCTAGAACATGGGTGCCGCTCCCCGGTAGAGGTAGGCATTGGCCTCGCTCTTTGCAGTGAGGAAGCTCGCGATCATGTGCGCAAGCTTCGTACTGCCTACACAATGCGTGCGATGGGCTCTCCTCTGCCCTGAGTCCATACGCGCATTCCTATAGCAATCTCCTATAGCATCTACATAGTGGCAACCACTCCGGAGTTATGAAGGAACTCAACTGGTAGTAGTGACTACGAGGTCTGGGGCCTTTTCTGGTACCACGGGTTGTTAGTAGGCTCCGGATATTGTATCCAAGCTGACATGAGGTAGTCCCCCTGTTGTGTTCCTCTCCGTGAGCGGAGAAATGGTCCCATAAAATCAAAGCTAACTATTTTCCATGGACGGACGGCAAACAAAGTTTGCATCTGACCGGCCGGTGGACTGTGGTTTGGTCATGCTTGGCCATGCACATTCTGGTTTTGGTCGTATAGTTTTCGTTACTTCGAGATGACCGGCAGTAGCGTTATCATGGGTCTCTGTTAGGATTTTGTTTTGTTGCTCTGTAGTACATATAGTTACCATTCCGGGTGGACGGGGTTTCCGTTGATCTGTTTGTACAATTTTCCGTCTGATTTGGAATCCCTTGGTATTCCTTACGTGGTTGTTTTACATAGCAGCTTTAGTTTTATTATACCAGTTCGTGACAGATAGATAGTAATTAGTATCGATCGGGGGTAAGGTGTCTCGGGATAATGAGTCAGGTACTGAGTTTAGTACACCCCTTCGGTATTGTACATTAAATCTCTACTGTTGTAATTCCAATTCCCAGCGTCAAGTCAGCCTGAGGGAGCGTGTGTAGCCAGTATAACGAATGGTGTTCTGTAATGACGTTGCAGATGTACACTTCCAGGTAAGGTCTTAGCTTGCGAATACTCCACAGGATCGCTAGATATTCTTTTTCGGTGGCTGAATATTTCCTTTCTAAATCAGTTAGTATCCGACTCACATATACTAATATCTTCTCGTCTTCATCGTTTTTTTGGGACAAGGCTGCACACAGTTCGTATTCACTGGCGTCGGTCTGTAGGATGAAGCGATGATCAAAGTTTGAACAACAAAGTACGGGAGCGGTGGTTAGTGCTGCTTTTAGGCTCTGGAATGCTTCTTCCTGTTATGGGTCCCATGTCCATTTTTGGTTCTTTTTCGACAAGGCTCCTGGCGGCTACGGTGGATAAAATTAATTTCACAAATCGACAGTACCATGATGCGATTCCTAATGTTGTCTTTAGCTCTTTGACATTCTTCTGTATAGCTAGATGGAGGATGTTTTAACAAAGTCGGCGTTCTGCCCTTGGAAACCAATGAAGACAAGGAGCCACAATTAGAATTTCTGAAATATGATAGGTTGGAGAATTTCAAAGGGGTATATATACTATAAATTGCAGAAGGAAACTGTCCATCTAAATGCGAGAGAAGGCACGAAAGAAAAATATTCTTAGGTTCCAGCTGGAGAATCTCCACGGTTATATATACCATAAGTTGCAGGAGGAAACTGTCCATCTAACTGCGAGAGAAGACATGGAAGAAAAATATTCTTAGGTGACTCCTTTAAGTGAGGGTGGCTTATTATTAAATAATAAATATTTATATTGGAAAATATATTAAAAGAAACGAAAGATGAATAAAGCAGTTGAATAAATATAGATATTTTAGAATTCTTTTCAGTTATTAAAATATTATTTCTTTCCAGTGATTAAAATATTACTTTTCGGCTTAAGTTGTTGCCGGTTAATTATATTGTATATTTTACTTAGAAAAAAACTATTATAATGAATTAAAGAAATGTTACCAAAAATCTATAAATTTTTAAAAACTCTGAAAAAATAGCAGACCAACCAGAAAGTTGCTACTATTGGAGTTGCTGTATAAAACTGCAACAAAAACAAGTACGAAATCGGAGCTGGTAACATTTAACCCGTTCCAAATTCTTTGCATACCTAGTGCTTTTTTTTTACTTTCCAATCACAACGCAACGATGCGACGTCGCAAACGATAACGATTTCTCTTTCTCAATGTCAAGAATGAGTGACATCTGTATCAGAAATTATTTGATTATTTTATTATGAAATAAATAAAGTAATAATTATAAAAAGTATTTTGGAATACAATAGATTTAGTATACAATAGATTTTTGATAATATTTCTGGTAGATCACATAAGACCCGAAATGGGAAATGCCAGAAAGATTCGAAAGATTTTAAAAATTATAGAGTTCCTATGGGAAGCATATAAAGCATTCTGCAGGCTGTATACCAGACGGCGTTGGTGGGTTCGTCCGACGAACCTAAGGCGGAATGAGCTGGGGTTTTACACAACATGTGTACGAGAGCTCCAACTGCATGACCCGGAGCAATTTTTCATAGCAGTTAGGATGGACACTGCAAAATTTCAGTTCCTTCTCTCTCTGCTCCAACAAAAAATGAGTCGCAGATCACAACGGAAGCCAATTGCACCACAAATACGGTGTGCCGCCACTCTTGTGTGAGTTTATTAAATAACTCAATATGTATTTAATAAAATCAATGTTATGTACAGGTATTTGGCGCAAGGGTGGAGCTTCCACATGCTAGCCTTAGCATTTAAAATGGGGAAATCTACGGTCAGATTGGTTGTGTACGATACGTGCGAAACCATTTGGAAGGAGCTGTACCCGATATATTTATCGTACCCAAACAACACTGATTGGGAATATACAGCCGAAAAATTTCAGGCCGAAACTGGTTGTCGAAGGTAGTGTTCGGATCGAGATTGCTTTCGGAATTTTGGCAAATCGTTGGGGCGTGCTACATTCCACGATAACGGCAAGCCCAAATAATGTGGACCGGATTGTGTTGGCGACTGTTGTTCTACATAATTTTTAATGCTGCATAAGGACACTGTCTACTTTACAGCAGGGGATATCGAGCCTGTTAATGAAAATAATTTGCCATCAGCGAGACTCTCTACACGTAATAGATCCGCTCGACGTGCGTTTGAATTAAGAGATATCTTAAAAGATTACCTTCAACAATAACGGAAAACTGTGCTAAACAACTGGAATTACCAAAGTATATTTACTTTATTTCCAAATACATCACACATTACTTCTTTTAATACTCTTGCTTCTTGATTAATCCCAAAAAACATGAACATGAACATCGTGAAGATAAACATAAATATAGTTATAGTCGTTAGATACGATTCCTTTTTATTTCATTTTTTATAGTATTTATTAGGCACTCTGTGTCACTCTTCACTTCGAGAAATCCTGACTCCTACTCAGTTAAATTCGCATTTTTCATAGGAGCAGATAGTGCATCGAACAGCCATGCTGTGCTATTGTCGTCTTCTGCGCAGTGTTTTCCATTAATTGGTAGAATTGGTCGTGAACATTACGCCTTGCCCTCTTAGATGGTATTGGTGATGGTGATGGGTTTGAGGACGGTATTGACGACTGTTGCTTCGGCGTCGATGGTAAGTCCGGCGAAGAAGTATCCACATCTTCGCAGTTTATAAAATTTCCTATTGTGCTGTAAAACAGATATTCTTTTTATTTGTAAATAATACGAAACCATTTCTTACTTTCTAGTGAAAGGAACATTGTCCAAGAACCTCATTTGGTCGAAAAATTTCCAAGTGGGGCTGCAGCTTGCAGCACTCCCAGATGGGCAATTTAGACGTTACTTACAGCCCGATTCTGACACCGTCACAAAATCGTTATAAGTCACAATTGAGACAGTCGTCTCAATTGAGACGATTTGGTATTCAGAATACATTTTAAAAAGCTCTTTTCGTCTCGATTGTGACGAAAGTTGTGATGTTCTCAACAGCACCACAACGACAAAATAGAAAAGGAAACAATGTAATAAGCTAAAAAAATGGACGAAGTCGGCATTGTTTGCATTATTTTAGCTCTTAGAAAAAAGAAAAACGAAAAGCTAAAAAGAAGACGATTACTAAAGTGTATAAGAGATTCGAGTAATCCATTCGAAATGCAAGAGAGCATTTTTATTAAACTTTATAGAATCCCCAAAAATCTGTGTCGGAGAATTTGGGCACGATGGGGAATTCTTCCCAATTTGAACTTCAGGGTGGCTACGCAGGAACTCCACATATAAATATCTCCAATTGCTCCTGCGTCGTTCGCTCGTATTTAGGTGGTCTAGAAAATACAAAATCAATTAAAAATATAGTTTTATTACTATAAATATAAAATTTGTACTTACATCTTGTTCATATTTTCAACTTTTTAGCGAAATGCGGGGTTGCTTTCCCAATAGAATTTATAATATGCAAATCAACATTTTTTCAAACAAACAAACAAAAGATTACATAAATATTATTACTTATAACAATCATAATAATTTTGGGGCATTTGTTATAGAAAACTTTTAGAAAAAAACGGTCTTAACTAAAATTAAATTAATTGTGTTTGATTTTCATACGACTTGAACTTCAACTTGTAGTATGTAGCGTTCACACATACAACAAGTCATCATGCATCACCAAGTTGTACAACAAATCGTACTGTGTGAAAGCCGCTTTAACGGTATCCTATATCTGCGTTAGACAGAAAAACACTTTGTTTAAACCAGATTATCTCTGATCTTTACAATGATCTATCTTGCTACCCAGATCTTTAAAAAAACGACAAGGGAAATTTCGTTTAGCTCGAATTCGCACCCATCTTTATTGCATCAAAAAAGTTTGTTTATTAGTTATTTTATCTGTATTTGGTCGACTTACTTATTTATATAAAATAATTTCATCTTTTTGTGACATTTTATGAATGCGTGAAGTTCGCAATAATCTGTAGAAAACCTGGTTAACAGCCTTATAATGTAAAAAGTTTCAAGACGTAAACGAAAACAAAACATATGTTTTTCATGAGTTTTGTTTTGTGCTTTTCGTCATTTTTCGTTTGTTTGACAATTGAGCAAAACAAAACTCGAGTAAAATCCACTAAACGAAAAAAATGCTTTTTGTTGGTATTTGTACATGCTTTGCAGATTTTATCAGCTACGCGAGGTATAATGGATCGGCAGTTTCCAGGAAAAAAGTCGAGAAACCAAGCGAAAGCAAGAAGGCTATCGCCTAGTGTAAAATTGTTTGTGTTTTGCAAGTTGTCGAAATGTATGTGTCGAATTTGTATGTGTATAGTGTTGTGTACAGTGTTGCCGACACGCTTTTGCACTGAATTCTACCCGAAATCTTTGCGTTTCTAAAAATTACTTATAAAAATGCTTCAAATATTGTACACATGGCAACATTTTCTCTCTGCAACACAACGAAAGTCTGCAATATCAACGAAAAGCTTCCTTTATGGCTCGTTTGGCTTGTTTCGTTTTCGTTTTCGTTTCCATTTGTGTTTTCGTTTTCGTTTTCAAACTATTTACATTATAAGGCTGTAAGTGTCAGTTATATGGCGAAGATCTGCATAGATCATTAAAAAGACATGGCTTTTGATGTCGTTGTATCTGTTGTTGTACTTTTTGGCGCTGACCCCATAAAAACAATTGATCCCAGTCTCAAGGGGGTCAGTTTTTCAGTGCGCGGTTAAACGTCGGTTAAATGACGTTTAATTAAACTTCAAATAAAAGTTTACTTAGATTAACAGCCTTATAATGTAAATATGTAGTTTCAAGACGTAAACGAAAACGAAACATAGAATAACAAAACTCGAGTAAAATCCACTAAACGCAAAAAATGCTTGTTGTTGGTATTTTTACATGCTTTGCAGATTTTATCAGCTACGTGTGGTATAATGGATCGGCAGTTTCCAGCAAAAAAGTCGAGAAACCACGCGAAAGCAAGAAGGCTATCGTCTAGTGTAAAATTGTTTGTGTTTTGCAAGTTGTCGAGAAGTATGTGTCGAATTTGTATGTGTATAGTGTTGTGTATAGTGTTGCCGACACGCTTTTGCACTGAATTCTACCCGAAATCTTTGCGTTTCTAGAAATTACTTATAAAAATGCTTCAAAAATTATACACATGGCAACATTTTCTCTGCAATACAACGAAAGTCTGCAATACAAACGAATCTATTATACTAGTTTGGCTGGAATCGTTTTCGTTTGCGTTTTCATTTGTGTTTTTGTTTTCAAACTAGTATTTACATTATAAGGCTGTAAGACGAGCACCGGTTTTACAGTGCGAGTTTAACTTATCTATGTTAAACGTATCTTATCTGTACTCGAAAGAAATAGCTGCTTCATTATCTATTAAAAAGAAAAATTAAACGGAGTTTAACTCACAAATTTGGGAGGTTAAACGCCGTTTAAGCTTGTTCTTAAAAACACAATGTGTGGTTTAAACTGAGTTTAACGAGAAACGACGTAAACCGAGCACTGAAATACTGGCCCTTAGTGTTGAGATAATCTTAACTATTTAATTATTAATTATGGAGTTGAAGAAAAAAGTATTAAAAACTTTAAATTGCGTTTTTCTCGGAAACTATAAGATTTCGATAATATCGTATATAACATAAATGCAGGGTATTTCTAATCCCTTTCTAACTGTACGTAGGCCAATCCGATATGTGCTGTAGGTTAAGAGATATAGGCGGTTAAATTTCAAAGTTCAAAAGAATATAAAACCGGAAGTGACCCACGATTTTTAGGGTTGTTGTTGGGGTTAGCGCCAAAAACAACAATAACATGATTTGGCATTTTGTACCGTGCCCGATGACTTTCCTATTTTTTTCTATTCATTAATTTTTTTCTTAGTAAAATGTATAACTAAGCCACATAATTATCTCATTACTAAGAAAGTAGAGATCTTTAGCTTTAGGAATTTATTTCCCTAAAATCGGTGAAATAAAAATGGGAAAAATAGTATTAAAAATGTTAAATTGTGTTTATTGCCTCCGAAAGTGATGGGTTTTCGAAAAATTATTATTTCAATGAAATAAAAGATATTATTAATACCTTTACACATAAGGATAAGGAAAATATTATTAGGTTACTAGCATAATCCGGATATCTGTTATAGGTGCAGAGATATCGGTGGTTAAATTTCATAGGGCTATAACTTTAGCCCCGATGGGGTACGTGATTAATTGTTGTCTTCTTTGGGGTCAGCGGCAAAAAGCTACAACAACAACTATATTGGACTTCCGTGCTTATGGTAAATTTCTTATTCTATCATTCTTCCATCATACTAATCCTAAAACAACGTTACCATTTCTATAAAAAAGAAATACTACTTTTATTTCAACAACTAAACACTTTTTAATTCAAAATTGGCTTCATTTACAGCATCTCAGAATGATCAATGAAAACAAAAACCATATTTTATTAGGTATTGGTAGAAAAAGTTTAAGTTATTCTTTTATTAAAGTTAAGAGTTACCGATTAACAAGGTGTGCTTGTGTTACCCCATCATTTAAGCAGTAACATGAGTGGCGTAGATGCTATCATAAATTTTAAAAGGACTGGAGATGAAGATTTTTATGAGGTGCTTAACTGCGATGAAAATTCTGCGGTAAGTTGAAAATTGAAGGGATCTAAAGTAGAGCTGAGCGATATTTCGCGAATTGTGACTGTCGCAGGTACATAACAGTTACGAGTCACAGTTCCGACGACGTTTGCTTCTAAATTGTTACACGCAGTCACAGTTTTCCTCTAGAGCAGATATTTCAGTCACAGTTCATTTTTGAACTGTTTGAGTATTCGATTCTGTTCATTCTTGGAGCAGAATGTAAAAATTTATGATAGGGTTAGGATATACTATAATTATTTAATTGTATAGATATTATATAGAGACTTATTAAATACTACCTTGCCCGACTTTGCTGGGCCGCCTTCTGTGTACCGCGTTCCCTTACACCCTTCTCATCTTTCCTCATTTAAATGCTTAAAGGCCCAATTATAATATGCTTAACCGAGCTTACGCCAGCTTAAGCAAACGAGCGATAACAGAGAAATTGTATCTTGCAATTATAATGTGCATAACGTAGTTTCGTTAAAGTTTCGTTAAATTTATTTTGCTTAAGCAAGGAGCGAAACAAATCGCACATTGCGTACGGAATCAGCTGATGGCAGCTTTGACAACAGAAAACAATAAAGTTCACATAAGCATATTATAGCCAGTCTTCTGCATTTGACAAGCAGTTCGTTCACTTCTGACAGTTGCTTATGCCAGCGTAAGCATATTATAATTGGGCCTTTAGGCCCAACCATGCAATGCATATGCATGTTAAGTTTTTTGAGAGAAGTCAACGAAAAGCAAGCTATTCATTCCATGCATCAGTAGAACGACCAAGCATTGCATGATATTGAAAGCAATTAAAACAGCTGTTTCATAGTCCAGAAAAACATCACATATGTTTTCTTCTGCTTTTAAGAGTTGCCCAGCCTCACAAGAAAAGTTGAGAATCGCGTAGTACGCATCCTCAAAACTGAAGAAATTATTTAATGTTGCATAAAATTAATTAAAAACTTTAAAGAGAGTCATATAGTATTATTTTTATAACTTTTAGTACTTTTCTGGGACTTTTCAATAGGAAAATACTAAATAAAACAATAAAATTTTAGGTTGCAAAAATTTAAGTTGCAAATTCGTATGGAGTGGTAACTCTTTTTCCGTTGCTTGTTACGGAAAGTACGATCCAGACCGCATATTCTTATTCACGCTATGCAAGAAGAGAGAGAACGAACTTAACGAAACTATGCATGTGCATAGTATGGGTGCGCAAATGGGATTCAGTGTATTCGTAGTTTCTCTTGCCTTAAACACAATCAAGGACGCAAGACGCAAGATTCAAGGCAGCGAAGCAAGAAATGGCTCGGATTTAAACCAAATCATTTTCGGGAAGCAGAAGTATGAAATGTCAAATATTTGACTGTAGAGAACAATAGATTCATTCTAACCAAAATTCTCTTTATTCGAATTTTTTTTATTTTTATGTATATTAAAATATATTTAAAATACATTTAAATAATATATAATATTATACAGAATAATAATAAAAAAGCAACAGAAAAACACTCAGATAATTTTACGGCAACTGAAATAGAAAAAAAAAGAATGAAATGTAAACAAACACAAACAAATAAGAAGAACAAGAACGCTTTTGCATCCGTCAAAATTAGAATTAGCTCGAATGCGAGATGTGTAGTTTCGCAGCTAAGTAGGGAAGCAAAATGGAAAGCAAACTTTTTTCTCGATCTCCATAAGAGCCCGTGTAATTTTGACAGTTAAAAATTAATCTTGCGTCTTGCGTCTTTGATTGTGTTTAAGGCATCTCTTTTCATGCATAGCATGCATATGCAATGCATGGTTAGGCCTTTTAGCAGAGAAAATTCCTAAAATACTGCATTATTTTCTTTACTTTTTTATGTAATAAAATTATTACCCTAAAATTATTACCCTATATATAAAAATAAAAAAAAAAAAAAATTAACTACTATAAAAAAACTATAAAAAACTATAAAAAAACTATAAAATTAAAAAAATTATTATCCTATATCCTATATCCTATATCCTATATCCTATCCTATCCTATATCCTATTATCCTATATATGCAATATATTTTATTAACTTTGTTTTTTATATTCAGGTTTTCCCATCAGATTTGAAGTTGTAGTGTCGACAGTTTCGTAGCGATATTGCTATTAAAGGCCTCATAATGTACATATATTTGGCCAGATATCTGTAGAAGCCTAGTCGGGTTTTCTTACTTTTTTGGATAGTTATTTAAAGTTTCAATTCATTCCAACTAATCAACAAGGATTGTGGGGTACCTGACCCAAGGTCAGAACCTAAAAGATAGAGGAACCTACACTCATATATTTCATTGATTAGATCGAAAATAAACATAACCCGTAATGTAGCCTTCGAACTTCAAGCGGTTTAAAGTGACTTGTACATGATATTCGCTAAGTAAATCTTAGGAACTTGCACTGGATTTGATCAATGCGATGTGTGGTATAATAAAATTAAAATGTGCCCTTTTTGATGCGCTTTCCATAACTTTTTCGATCATCTCGGGCTTTATAGCTATGATTTCAGCACGAATATTTGCCTTAAGCTCGTCGATAGACTTTTTGGCGTACACTTTGCTTTTCAAATAACCCCACAAAATTAGAACAAAAATGGCCCAATGGTGTTTTTGGCGTAAACGCCGGGCCAAACAATCACTTTTTGGTCATGCACTGGTGTTTAATGAATCTCGTGTTGATTCTCCGTTCCGCAAATCCGGCAATTTTGCTTGTTAACGGCGCTAGAAAGTGTGAAACGAGCCTCCTCGGTCATCAAAATTTGCTTCCAAAAATCGTGCTCAGCATCAACCATTCGAGCGACGGTTTGGTCGTATTTCACGCCACGTGGACGTTCTGTCGGCAATAGTCTGACGCCAAAATGCTGAGCGCTGTGACGATAAGACATGTGGATTCTCGGCACACGCTCTTACCGCTTCCACCAGTTTATTGGAACTTCTTGGACGTTGATGAACGGCATGTCGACGATCTTCCACTGTCCCGTGCTTAAGAAAATTCGACACCTTTTCTTGGCCACATTTTCGACGATATGCACGTTGAGTTAACACAGCTGACCGACTATTTGCAACGTAGAATATCACCAATTCTGCGCTTTGTTTCTGCGCTGGTGTGAAGCGATTCTCTGATGAAGAAGGTTGGCATGTTCCGAAATAGCTATACGATCTGACAGTCAAGTTGGTCGTTCAAATCCTGTTGCAAATGAAACGCTGAGGCGAAAAAACATGCGTGGTGTATGTATGTACATATATACACAGGAATAAATAATGTTGCTTATGTTTTGCAATGCATTTCTTTGGTTATGTTTGATTTTGTTTAAAAAAAGTACCGTTATTGAAGTACTATGATTTTGTTGTTTTTTATAAAAAATAAGGATTAATTAATAAATTAATAAATACAATTTTCGTTACAATAATATATTTTATATTTAAGGAAGTTATTGAGCTTTTTCAGAGGCGAAGAAAATGTTGCTTATGTTTTGCGCAATACTATATATACTTTTATATACCTGCCACGCCTCTTTTAATGCGTTACAAACGGAAGCACAAATTGAATCACTTCGTGTGTACGGTATAAAGAATTGTCGAATAAATTTTTTTAACGATGGTTTTAATGATGGTAAAGAAAATATCTGTATATCTATGAAATATGTATAAACTTTAAATGGGTCAGTCAGAATATGCTATAGGGAAATGCTATGATACAGAAAGTGTGTGACCAGGGCGAATATAGGTACATGACACGTTCAGTTTTTTAACAGCATATTTATTTTTAACATAAACTTCAACGACATAATAACTGTTTTAACGGTGTTTTTTTGCTGTAGTCGAAAGTTATTCCGTACTAAAAGTAAACAGTAATAATTAGGCTGATAATTAGTAATAATAAAATAATAATTAGGTTCATTTTCCATATATATTTTCTAACTTCCTAATGAACTATTACGTGTTAAATTTGAGCAGCATTGGAAGTGTTAAATTTCAGCCGCTTTCAAGATTTTTCGCATTTCATGTAGTTTTTAGAAACCTCTCCCCTCACCCCCCCCCCCCCCCCCCACCACTCATACCTATTTTACTTCTCTTGGCGGAATCAGTGAATTATAGTACTTCTAATATATTATATGTAGTAAGCAAAATAAATATATTTGGAGTATTGCTTAGTTCGAAATTATTCTACCATTAACATTAAAATTTGAATCTATTTGAAGGTGGAGCAAATACAAGCTGAATATAAGGTCCTAGCTTTGAAATTTCATCCCGATAAGAACGATGGAGATAAAAGTTCGCAATCAAAATTTCAACTTATAAAGGTAACTGTTTGGTAAATCTCAAAAATAAGTTAAATTACTTTATAGATTAATATAATAATATATTAATGAACATACGTCAAAGCATCAACCCTGAAAAAACCAATGAACACATTCACTCTCACTCTTGTCAAATGCAAGTGCGCAAATCACATTGAATTTTTAAAACAGTTTCGATTGACGCAATACTGAAAATCGTATTGTAGTAGTTGGTCTAAACGTAGTTGGCATGAAAACAGGCGAAATCTTTCTGCCATTGTATGGTTCGGTATTACTCGTAATTCTGTGTAACGTGCTAAAGTTATTCGAGAATACTGTTAGAGTGAAAGATCGTCAAAGATCCGGACGTCCACGCGATGTGAGGACTCCAAAGCTTTCAAAGCCATGCAGAATCGAATCTGTCGAAATCCGCTCCGCCAGCAGATGTTGTCCCCGGAAACGAATATCTCATCGGTAACGATTTCTTGAATTAAAAAATACGACTTTACTTATATATGTACTCCGAGCATACAAGAACCAAAACGGACATCTGCTTACGGAGGCATTGAAGCAGATACATGAGCTTAAATCCAGAGCGCATCGTGGACCTTTCAACAAGACTCTGCCTCAGCTCAGAAGGCAAAAACTATTCTGAAAGACAAATTGCCTTTTAAATAAACCAGAGTTTATTTCGACATATTATTTATGTTGTAGTCCATTTTAGAAGGCACCATGCCTTGCGCTACTCGTCACCCAAATTTGGAATCTCTGAAGCGCGCACTTATCCGTGTATTGGACAATTTTCCCATGGGTGGCCGGGCAGACGCAGCACTGTGGAGCTTTCGACTTAATGGCGGGCAAAATTTTGTAACTTTTTTTATCAGATTAAGATATTTTACTGCAGTTTTTTGCAAATGAGCTTACGTAGACCTAAGTGCAAAACAGTGACGGTGATGAATGAACTAGCACCGATTAGACGTACCATTAATGAATTCACTGCTGTACAATCTACTGCCTATTCATCTGTGATACAGACAACAAGACAACAACATTACAAGAACATTTACAATGGTACAAATTTTGAGTTATAACATCATCATTAATGAAAAGACGAAATAACAAAATACCCACCTGGAGATCAAGCGAGCAATAATTGATCTAAATTATGGAACAACTTCAACGGCTTCAGTCAAGCTCTGGCTAAATTAAACCCGAAAGCAAAGCAAACATAGCACTTTGCATGGAAATGATTGTGAAAGCTAAGTTCCAGTAGCTAGCACCCAAACCATAAAAAAGCTTGCCTTGGAAATATAAAAAATAAGAAACCAAACGCGGAAGAATTAAATTAGGAACTATTTAATTCTGCCGATATATATATCGCTAAAATCACAATTTATATATTGCGAAATTATGGAAATTGCGAAACTCGGCATTCTGACTCACTTTGGTTTCTTTGACGAGTACGTCAACCGAGCCAAAGTGGAAACAAGAGGAGATTCTAACCAGAGTCGTTGATTGTACGTGAACTAAAGAAGTACGTGAGAAGAATAAAGAACTACCGCGAGGAAGAAAGAAAAAAGGAGGCAATTTTCACTGACGAAAAGGACTTTGGGACGTTGTGTTTGTATACAACACAACATTTGGCCTGCGTTTTTATGCAACACAACATAACCCGACAACATAACATAGTTATGTTATCCCACTCCCCTCCCTCGACCAGTATCAACCGCGAAGTGGCCTATACAAGTTATTCCATATAAATACAGTAACACCCTGCTTAACGCGGGGGATACGTTCCATTAAAGTAGAGCGTAATGCGAAACAGCGCTAAACGAGGCTACCTTAATATGTACATAAATACATAATGGGATTAGAGGAAGATGGATAGAAAATTGTTTAGGTATTAAATTTAATAATTATGTTTTTTTAATAAAAATAAAACCAAACATTTATTTCTTATAAAAATAATAACAATATAAACGAACATACTTATAAAAACAAATAAAATTCTAAGTCAGTCAGGTCAGCGCTGAACTGAAACAGCGTTAAGCGGGGTCTTACTGTATTTTTTGCTTAACCTATTTGTAATCGTTACCGAAAAAATAAAAACATCGGTGCAAAATAAAGTGTGCAAAGTTAACGTAAAAGGGCTCAAAGTCAATTGTTAATCGAAAAGTGACCACGTAAAAGTTTCCTGTACATATTTTTATATAATACCATAAATTGTATTAAATTTTTATTATATTTTCTAATTATTTTATGCGTACTTTTATAATTAGTGCCAAAATAAATGCAAATAACATATTGCGTTATTGTGTTTCGGCTTATTTTGTAATGTTCCCAATTGGGAGCATTGGCCTTAATGTTTTCCATGAACATGTTCAATCCTTTGACACTAAGAACTTTTTGTGCGTTATTAAAATTCAATTTTTTTAGATAATATCAGAATATAAGACTTCGCGACGATTTCTTACGATTTATCTGAGAGCGATAATATATTCACCTACTTCCCAGACCCGATGAGTTAACAGATTGTGAGGACATTGACGATATATTTGCAGAACATGAAGTACCAAGAGAGATTTCAGGTGAAGTTCAATTGCAGTACGCTACAAAAAACGACAATAAAGTAACTTCAGAAGAAAAGCCATCTCCTGAGAAAAAATCTCGTACGTTGAACTTACAGGTATACCACCCATGTTGGAGAAAGACGGTTACAATTTATACGAAGACCATATATGATATTGATAGATACGAGGCTGTAAAAGCAGATTTGGAGACCCAATTACAAAACCTAGAGCCTCACGAAATTTTTGAAAGTTTTTCTGACCAATCCCTGGTTGAGAAAATAGCTCAAGAAAGTATTCGCTACGCATAGCAAAAATATAAACATGAATACTTAGTCACTCCTAATTGTATATGAAAATTTCTAGGCATTCTGATTTTTACGGGTTATCATACTGTTTGTAAAAAATATAGTTAACCCCATAGAAACAAGTTGGTACTTAATGGGTTAACTGCCCCTTTGTCAAAATGGGCGACATATGCCTCAGGAAATCTCTCTAAACTTGTATACTCTTTGTTGAGAAGTTGTGAATGCTAACATCGTAAAGTCGCGATCAGAATTTTATATTTATTTGCCAAAGACTGCGTCGATAAGCATTTTATTTTTCCAAGAAAAGCCATACGTCTACACTAGGCATATTTTCTATATGCCACAGTTCCTAGTGTCGGATCATATTCTATATATCATATACGTACGTACGTCATGCATACATTATAATGGTAATCATTAAGCAAGGCAACGTAGGCTGTTAGGGTGTAGATGAATAAAATAATATTTTTAATTGTCACAATTTATTTTATACAATTCACATTTCGTAAGATAATGAAGGATGCTAGGGAAGAAGTGGATGATTAAAATAACATTTTTACTTATTATTTATTTTATTATATTTTATTATACAAAAACACAAAGTAAACAGTTTTAAAAACTATTTTTAGAAAGCTAAGGAAACTCTATGTGATCCCGAGAAACGTACCAACTATGATAAATGGCGCAATAGCGGAATTGCAATGAGTTACAAAAACTGGTTGGGCATGAAAGAACATGTTGGCCAGGTAAGAAAACTGAAAATATTCATATTTTCATTCAATATTCATACATATGACATAACGTTTAAAACTTTTTATTTAACTTTAAAACGTTTATTTTTAAGTTTAAGTTATTTATTTAGTTTTTTAAAAATTGTAAGAAATATGGTTTGATTAAAAAATTACATAGCAATTGGAGCTACATTACTTCTATGTGTGACCACGGCATCAAAGGCCGTGACACATCCAGGAACCTATTGATCTCAACGGAAAACTTTGACGAAAATATTGAAAGGATAAAGATTGTGTAAAAAACCGATTAGGCTCAGTATTAGACAAAAATTCAAACAAGAAAAACTTCTCATTGGATTGGTTTTTTTACAGGTACACCTGCTTGTTACGCTGAATTCAAAGAGATAGATATGCGGTCGTGAGTCTTGGTAAAGCTACAGGCTCGGATCCTTAAGGTGTTATGACGATTCTGGTCTTTCCCTCCCCTCTCCTTGGCTTTAAGTAGCCCTGATTTACCTACAGAACATCTTGACACAAAATTACATATTCCCTTTACGATAAAGTTTATTCATTTTTTATACAATAGTTTATTATTGCTATATTATATTGCTATGAAATTATTAAAAAATTTGAAATGTCATTTGGTATCGAAATGTCTAACGGACGACTTAGTTGAAAGTTGGTGAACTACTGCGTTGGGTTGTGCGTTTTCGTGATTAAAAAGAATTTACGATATAACGCATGAGATCGTATTTCGGTTTCTCTCATAAGATCGCGTGTTTTGAACATTATCTGTCAACGACGACCAACCTAGAGCATCATTGCCGTTTAGGCTTTAGTTTAATTTAAATTTTTGCTTGATTGATATGGAGTGGGGTGACATAAAAAACCGTATTGCAATAATTGCCTTATACAAGTGTGGAAAAAGCGCGAATCAAATTTTCAAATTGGTGAAAAATCTTGATATTGTATATCAAGAATATTTGTTTGTCAAGTGGAGGACAGAGCCAGGAGTGGGCGTCGCGCATTGCTCGTGGGTGAGGTTAGGTTAGAAGGGCGTGTGGCCACGCCACCGAGCCCTTATAGGGCCATTGTAAGTACCCTCATTAAGCTCGGTGGGAACCTTGCTGTTCCGGGCAGCTACTCAGACCGAGCCCCATCGAGTAGGTGGGAAATTGGTCGAGTGTAAGCCGGTCTGGTGTTCTTGATTAGCTTTATGAGACAAATCACCGGACGCTCTGCCAACTATCAGCCTCTAGAGGTACTCCGCCTCCACTTTCTAGAGGCAACGATATGCAATGGCTGGGCATTGGCAGAGCAGGTGGTGAATAGTCTGCTCCTCGTCCACGTCGTCGCAGCATCTACAGTGATCCACTCTGGCGCTCGGCTTCCACCTGATCACCATGGCCCCTATGAGGCAGTGCCCTGTGATCACTCCCAGTAGAGTAGAGAGTATTGAGTAGAGAGTTCCTTCGGCTGAGCTCTGGCCATAGTGAACGAGTGACAACGCAATCTGGCCTGGTCTTCCAGGTATTGTTGGTTATGTTTGTCACTATGGTATCTATTTAACTCTTCTGGTTAGAGATAGGTGTCTTGACAGAGGAATCCGCCTCCTCGGAGGCTATGGGTTCTCATTAGATCCCGCAGTTTGCCACTGCAGTAAAGGACAATCTCTAATTTTACCTGCGTCGAGCCCAATGCTTTTATGGCTGCTTGGTTGTCTACGAAGAAATTTATATCTGTTCCAGATAATCTTTCTTCTAAGATGTAGTTTGCTGCCCGCTCGATCGCGAAGATCTCTGCCTGGAACACGCTGCACTCGTCTGGCAATCTGTATGATCGCTGTGCTTGCAGCGTGTTGGAGTAGAATCCGGCACCTGTCCCTTCGCAGGTCTTTGATCCGTGTAAATTGAAATACCTTTGAGTTGTATTTGCTCAACAGACGACCAATCCGCCCTGCTGGGAAGGAGGATCCTAGGTATTCCCTCAAAGTCAGTTCTCGGAAAAATGTAGTCCGTTTCAACGACCAGGTTTATCCGAGGGTTTGGGTTTCGTTGTGCTAGCACAAGTAGTACATTGGCGTGTCCAAAATGAGTTTTCTTGCAGAGATTGAGCCCTCGTAGTCAGAGGAGGCCATCCACCACACCAGACATCCGTAGGATAGAATTAGGCGGACCACCGCCG
Source organism: Myopa tessellatipennis (assembly GCA_943737955.2). Taxonomy (NCBI): domain Eukaryota; kingdom Metazoa; phylum Arthropoda; class Insecta; order Diptera; family Conopidae; genus Myopa; species Myopa tessellatipennis. Next base: position 58,465,395 of record OX031314.1, on the reverse strand, counting down.
TGTGCAGCCAATGGGCAATGTACGTTGGCAGGTCCCAGCTTCCTCCGATGGCCTTCTTGCACGTGTATAGGGCGTTCAGTCCTTTTTTCCTCCTTTCGGCCATGTTCTTCTTCCAGGAGAGTTTGCTGTCCAGAACTATGCTTAGGTATCTCATGTCGCCAGACAGAGGAAGAATATGGCCGTTCAGGCTTTGTCTTCTAAAGTCTGGTAATTTATACTTCCTGATGAAAAGGACAAGCTCGGTCTTTGAGGCATTGATGCTAAGGCCGTTCTCGTCTGTCCACTTTGAAGTTTTTCCCAGTGAATGCGACATTAGCTCGCCAATGGTGCCGAGAAATTTCCCCGGTATTAGTATGGCTAGATCATCGGCATATGCTGTTGCCCTGACCCCCGTACCTTGAAATTCTCTTAGCAATTCGTCTACCACAATGAGCCACAGAAGAGAGAGAGAACTCCTCCCTGACGTGTCTCGCGTGTTACGTTATTGCGGCAGTTGCTTGTACCCATGGCTGCATTGATAATTCTGTTTCTCAATATGTTACCAATCCAGTCACTAATGGTGCGGGCACTTCAAAGTACTTCAGGGCTTCACTAATCGCTTTCGGGTTGACATTGTTGAATGCCCCTCTATGTCAAGGAATGCCTAGGTAAACTCTTTTACCTCGAGAGACCTCTCAATTGTGCCAACCACACAGTACAGTGCGCTCTCAACTGACTTACCCTTTAGATAGGCGTGTTGAGACTGGCACAGCCGGTGCGTGATCCTGTTCCTTATAAATAAGTCCACCAGCCTCTCCAAAGTCTTTAGTAAGAATGATGAGAGGAAGATGGGCCTAATGTTCTTAGCGGGGCTATGAGAGGATCAGGAATAGAACCCCGACTTCCCTCCACTCCATTGGGATGTACCTCTTCATAAGACACTCCTTGAGTATGTCAATGAGCATAGGTAAAATGGTCAACAGGGATCTCTGTAGCATGGCAGAAATGATTCCATCTGGACCCGCAGCTTTGTAGGGCTGGAAGGAGTCGACCGCCCACGAGACCCTTTCTGCATTCACTATGTCGCTCACTATTCCGTGTGACCCGTTATCAGTGTCGTTGTCGATCGCTATCAGGATTACTGATGGCACATCCGTAGTGCAGTCGGCACAACCTGGGAAGTGTGTGTTGCACAAGAGTTCCAGAGTTTCAAAACTGGATTAAGTCCACGAGCCGTTCATACCTTGGATGCCGCTCGGTACTGCCCTTTCTCGAGCTAGCACTTTGCGAAGTCTTGCCGCCACGTTCACTGCGCATATTGACTCGCAGCATGCCCTCCAGGAGTCCCTCTTGACCGCTTTGGTTCTGCCTTTATATGCTCTGAGTCCGGCTTTGTATACAGCCCAGTCTATGTCCTTACCGAAGTCCACCGCTCTGAAGTCCACCAGGCCGAATTGGCTTTTTTGCGCGGACGGCTAATAGGCGCTGCGGAGTCCTTCCGAGAGAAGTCTGACTCCTTGTTACGAAATGTGGGTGTGGCCCCCCTATTACATATAACAAGGTCATAGTTTAATATAAACTCAAAGATTGGCTCAGCCTTTTCGTTAATGTCACGGCTTCCCCACTCAGAATGATGACTGTTCGCATCGCATCCCATAATCAACCTTAACTTGCTCTTGTTGGCAAGGTTTATCAGTTCTCGGACTTGATGCGATGGGGGCTCCTGTTCTTCGTATGGGAAGTTTCGCATACTACCGTCGTAAGATCACGTGAGCTGTAATGTGGAAAAAGAAAGGTGTTTTTGTTTTTTTCTTACCAATAAACATGTTCTTACCTTCATTGTGGTGTCCGTTACAAATAGTTGGTATCGACCTGACACTAGTCCTACAACCCTGTCATCCCTCACTCAGCGTTTCTCTACTAGGGCTACGTCAATACCCTCCTTCTCCATAACCAGGAGGAGGTCGACCGATGCCGCCTTGCAGTGATGCAAATTAATTTGCACCGCCTTCATTCGGCTTTGTTTTACCTCCCCCTCCCACTTTACCTCGCCTGTTTTACCTCCCCCTTCCATCAGTCGACTCTCGGACCCTTAGTGATCCAACGCCGAATCTGATGGAGCCACCTTGCCTCCTAAGCGTCTCTAAGGATTGTAGGCTGATGGCTAGCCAGAAATTCCTTCCTCCGTTCTTAGGGACGTTGGACGAGACGATCTCCCAGTCCTGTGCTCCTAGTGAGCGGTTCTACCTATTTATAAGGCCCAGCAAGGTCGCCCCCGATTCCGGAACTGGAGGGGGAATTCATACGACCACCACTGGCTGTATTGGGAGGGCAGAGCGTGGCCGGACCTCTAATCTGGCCTTGTCCCTATTGGGCGTCACTGCAGTAAATTTTGCAACTCGAATTGCTTTTGTTCTCTTGCATTAACGAAATGTGAGAAACAATATAGTGAAACCATTTGCACTTACAGCATGTAATTTTTATACCCTACACCTTATGGTTAAGGGTATATTCACTTTGTCACGAAATATGTAACGCATAGAAATAGAGACGATAGGCATAGAAAAGTATATTTATTCTTGATCAGCGTGACCTCCTGAGTCGATTTAGTCATGTGCGTCCGTCTGTCTGTCTGTCAACGACCACGCCTATTTTTTATTAAAAATGTGATATCAGCGTTCGTTTTTGAATTATGACAACAAAATTTCATTCCTGGGTATAGAGTAGCATTATCCGTTAATATGAAAAATATTGGCGTGATCCGCCCACTTTTAGGTTACACAGGCAAAAGAGGGTCTTAAATGGTTATATTGTTAAATATATAAACTTCCTGAATAAAACTGTACATAACAACTTATTTTCCAATAAAACATTATAACACTAAAACTGGTAGCAGTCCGCCCACTTTTACACTACATATACAGTATAGCTCATGAAAATAAATTTATTACCACGTAAATAAAGTTTAAATTTGAACACAATATAAAAACAAACAAAGCTAGTTATTTTGTTTTGAAAACAGGTAACGACCACGCCTATTTATTATTATTTACTATTTATACAAAGGCGTAGCTAAGAATCATGGTGCCCGGGACTGTTAGTCAACTTGCAGCCCCAAAAATTCCTAGACTTCAATAAGTTAATACTTGATATCCAAAGCTGCCGCCCCCGAAATTGTGGCGCCACGGGCGGACTGCCACCCCCCTAGCTACGCCACTGTATTTATACCCGTCTGTGATTAAATGTGATTTTAAGGTAGCTTTCCCTATAATCACATATTTACTCTACTTTCAGTTTGTATTTCAGTATCGTATTGTTTGCATAAATTTAAATAAATAAATTTTAATAATTAATTAATATAATTAATAATAAGATAATTTTTCAAAACTATTAGGTGTAGAGTATCTAAGATTCGGCCAGGCCGAATATAGCACTCTTACTGGTTGTTGTTGTGTTTATATTTTTCCGTCATTCAACTTCATATTTCATATTCAGCACTCCTTTAATAATCTTGTTTTGTTTGTTTTTTAAATCTCTTTGTATCACTATGCTATTTTTATGTAGTTTTATATTTAAAAATAACTGTTAATTAATTTCGTCTGTTTCCAAATAGTCATTGCATTGGGCCACTCCAAAAACTAAGGATCGTATGCTTCCTGAGCTTTCAACCACATCATCGAATTCACCACAACGCCGTGCATCTGAAGGTGGAGCTGCACATTCTCATGGTAACCGTAAAAATGAATTGAGAAATGTTTCAGATGTGGCCAATAAGTTTCGCAACTACGAAATCTAAATACATTGCTTACATTTATTACTAGATAAAAGCAAAACGCGCTAATTTATGCATTTATCAGTTACCGCTGGTATTGAGGCATTGAATGAGCATTGAGGGCAAATACATTAAAACAGGTAGCTGAGCAATAAAATTTATAGTACAATGGTGAAAACCGCACCGAATTCGGCCAAGTCGGTTAAGAGTTAACTAACTCTAAAGTGACATTCGACTAATTAAAACTATATTAAATAAATAATTAACTACCTGAAAATATTGGATATTCCTCGTTTCTTTAAATTTCTTTGCAACCCTCAAATCGACATGAATAAGCATTAAGGGTAAATGCATTAAAACTAAAATTGACAGCACAATTATGAAAACCGCATCGATATTGGTCCAGTCGTTTAAGAGTTAACTAACTCTAAAGTGACATGCGACTAATTACAATTATATTAAATAAATAATTAACTACCTGAAAGGATTGGATATTCCTTGTTTCTTAAATTCCTTTATAACCCTTAAATCAGTAAACTCAACAATAACAAAACATGAATTTACGCAAATGCCGGAAAATAGGTTGTTATTGTAATGCGATATCCCCCACCCTGTGGCCGATAAAAAGAAATGGATAACACACAATCAGTATTTGCTGGCTGAGGAGTTCATCTACAACACATTCTCAACGAGAACTACTGTCTATAGCCGTCTATTGATGACACAATTTTTTTAAAAATCATCCACTACTCATAAGGCAGGCCACTACTTAATTATTTTTGTAATATGGTATATACATACAATTAATGTATGTACATACGTACATATGTATACTTAGTCTTAAATGTACAATTAAGCACTGTGCTCGTTTAGATTCATTTAGTAGACTCTATTCATGCTTCCGTTGCATCTGTGCATTGGTTGCTGGCGAGCTTTGAGTAACCAGGCTCCAAGACCAATAGTAGCCGAAGAACTTGTTAGAGTGTTTGGCGGCGACTGGCTTCGTGAAGGTAACGGAGTTGTAGTTGGCTGACAACTCGGGAGTAAATTTTGACAATTCGGAAGTTTGTTTACAAAACTCAGAAAAATAATTTGAGAGAGGAATTCTACTCTTGTACTTCTTCATAGCACTAAGACAGAAATATGATTTTTTAAATACGTACAGCAGACCAAGGAGATACTTTTAAAACCAACGCATGCATCTAGAAATGCACATGGAATTTGCAAAGAAAATTAAGTTCCATTAAATTTTCATTAAAATTGCTTGATTTTCAAATATAGTCAACCTATCACAAGTATTTTTAGCTGAAGTAGATGCCAATGTATTCAACATGTTTTGTTGAATATTAACTGTTAGTTTTAAATGTTTTTTTTAAATGTAAAACTGTTTAGTTTTAAATTGTACTTAATTGTGATTTTAGTTCCATTGCTAATGAATTTTATATAAATGAATGAATTGTGAATTTATTAGTGTTTATCTAATTTTAATTTAAATAAATGAATTGTGAATTTATTTGTGTTTATCTAATTTTAATTTAAATGATTGAATTGTGAATGTATTTGTGTTTAACTAATTTTTATTTAAATAAATAATAATAAAAACCAAGAATTTAAAAAAACAAGTAAGTTTACCATATGTTTTAATATTTCCAAACCGCCAAGAAATCCTCAAATCCCCAACAGCTCTTAAATGTGTGAGATTAGACCCAAAACATTTTTCTTATTCCCGGAAACACTCTGTGACCACGATACACTTGATTTCTTCTTCTCCCACTATTGGTTTGGGGAGAGCGGATGCCGTTATATGGCGTTATCGAAGTTTGTAGAAGGATTTTTTCTATATGAAGTCGACATCACGCCATTGTCAATTCAATTCAAGTCAATTTAACAACGACATGGACTTGATGACCATGAGAAATGGTATACTCACGTTAAACCTCTTCAGCGAATTCTTAACGTAACGTTCCAACGTACTATTGGAACTACTCCATTTGACCTATTGGTGGAGACCAGAATGAAAACAGGCCAAGACAGACGCATAATGGAAATAATAGAGGAAGAACTTCAACATTTGTTTGAGAAGGACAGAGATGAACGAAGAAGAACAGCAAAGTTACAAATTGGAAAGATACAACAAGAAAATTTACGAAGCTATGATAAAAAGAGGAAGATGGCAGTCAAGTATTCTATTGGAGAGTTAGTAGCGGTAGAACGGAGCGCAGTTTGGAGTTGTCCTTAAAGTTAGAGCCAAGAATTACGGTCCTTATAAGGTGGTAGCAATTAAAGGCTTCGAAAGGTACAGAGAAGAAAGAGTGGGTGAGCATGAAGGTCCAAAATCAACCGATGTAAGCGCAGATAAGATGAGGAAGCAACTGGAGAGGCATGAAAAGATAAGGATTTTACAGCCGTATTAGTTTCTTCGGATTCCGAAGAAGAATCAGAAATGGCCAAATGTGGACGAGTCAAATAGGTGAAATGATAGGAGTTTTAATACGAGTTTGAGTGGACAGCTTCTCATGAGCCGTGGACGTGGAACGGCTCACTTTCCTCTTCCCTCCGCACCAGTCTACGGGCAGGGAACCAGTCTACAGGCAGGGAGCCACTTTACGGGCAGAGAACCAGGCAGCGCAGTCGCTACGTTGGGCCAGAACCCCCTTATACACATTACTTCGCTGACCCATTTCTTACATTCCATGAATTAATCAATCAACGAGAGTGATGCACGCATCGTTATGGAAAGTGTGACATGGGTCGTTCCAGGCAGGGAGCCAGGTCTAGTCTACGGGTGGAGAGCTAGGCAGCGCAGTCGCTACCTTGTCCTAGAACCCTTCTATACATACTACTATAGTCAGCTTATTCTCCAGAGCACTGGCGTAGTACTCCAAATTATTGACTAAATGTTTCTCTATTTCTAGCAAAAATTCAATTGGTTAAACAACATTAATTGCACAATCTCCCATGGAAACATATGTTCATATTTGTAGATAATAGATATGACAATGATAAATCCGCCATATTACTGATAAAACTTTGACATAAATAATTATAGGGTGCCTGTATTCGTTTATAAGAGCGTTCCGCCTAATATAGTTAAAAAGGCTGGTATATACATAGGTGTAGTTCGAACTATGTATATTTAGTTTTATATATGGAGTAATCTTGTTATGGCGACCACTTTAATTTCAAGGGCCAAAAAATGTGTCGATAACTACAAACTGTAAGCATTATTAAAGAACGGTAACGTGGAAACCGAGACTATCTCACGTAGGCCCCTTTTGGTACCACTGGAACGGTTAGTCCCACAAGTTTAATGGTTCTAGTGGTTTACAGTTCCAATTAGAACACAAAATGAAAGTTTTACGATGTAACTTCATTTTTACATCCCTAAGATCAACCTGGGGTGGAAAGAACAAGATACTAGTACGTGGAATCTTCTTCGCACCAGGACTGTGCATTAAAGATGGCCTCTTTGTTTTCATCAATGCCGAATCTACTGACTTCTGAACACTCTTATAAACAAATACAGGCACCCTATAATTATTTATGTCGAATTTTTATCACAAATATGGCGTGTATTTACTATTGTCATATCTATTATCTACAAATATGTACATACATATATGTTTCTATGCGAGATTGTGCAATTATTTTGTTTAACCAATTGATAAAGTTAAATACTACTGAGTATCCATCCGAATATAATAGTCATAATTTCGTTATACTTTTATAATTCTCAAAATACTGATGTTCATAAAAATGAATTTACTTTCAATACTTATCATATTCAGCTTAATTCCTAACCAATTGTGGTGTCAAAAAAGTATTATTAATAACAAAAGCTTATCGACATCAATTGCCGGAATGGAATTTCTGCTAGAAATAGAGCAAAAGTTAGTCAAAAATTTGGAGAGCTACGCCAATGCTCTGGAAAATAAACTGACTATATTACGTCGGTAGGCCCCTCTATTCCTAATAAGACATTTTTATTCTTCAATTTTGTTTTTAAACTCAACATTCATGAAAATTTCAGTGCCATCACGGAAATTTATTCTGAAATTAAAAAATATCAACTAGACTCCGAGGAATATTTGGCGAATCCTCTAAATAGCTATTCGTTGATACGTAGAATGTGCAAAGATTGGTTACATTGGGAACGGTTTTTGCAACAAAAAATGTGCACAGGTATAATTTATTTATTCATAAAGTCTTTATTAAATAATTAATTCGTCGAAGTTGAAGTCGATATGATAAGAAAATATAGATCGCAAGTAAGTAGCACAGATCTAGATGAAGCCGCTGCAGCAATATATCGCTTGCAGGTTACCTATGATCTGAAACCCAACGAAATGGCAACTGGTCTACTTAATGGCAAACAATATGAGTAAGAAAAGAGTAATAAAGAATTTTTATTAGAAAATGTTCAATTTGATTTTCATCAGCGCAAAGTTTTCTGCATTCGATTCCTATTGTGTTGGTTATTATCTGTTCAGACAAGGATTAATGTACCCTGCTGGTTTCTGGTTGCATACTGCACTTCAACAGTTCCAAGAGGGTGAAGTGTTCCTCGTGCTTAAATTTAATAAACTTAAAATATTTGAACTATATGCTGAAGTAATTTTGAGACAGAGTAAGTGAATTAATACAGACATATGTATAAACATCTACCATAACACATGAGCTATTAAGGCTTAATTAGCTTAACATATTCGTATTCGAACACGGCCTAATTCGAATACGCAGAGAAAATATGTACCACTAATTAATAATTAAATGGCTCAACTAAACATAGAGAATTCATTCTGTTCTGCAGAGAATGCAGCTTATGAATTAGATAATTTTTTAAAGAAAAGCTATAGCAATGGGCTAAGAAACATATTTTAGAAGAACGGAGTACATGTTATGTTCCGCAGAATCTTCTCATTAACCTTTAATGTAACCTCAATTTTCATTATGGTACAAGACACACAGATTTAAAAGCATTGAATTCGGTTGAACATTTAGAAAATACAAATTAGTTTTTGCTAATTATTTGAATCCACTTCAGATAGATACTCAGATGCTCTTGATGTCACTAATATTGCTTTAAAACTTGAACCAAACAATGCAAAATTGTTGCGAACCAAATCCTTAGCGAAGATGGGAATTGATAGTCAAAGAAAAACGCAAGCAGATAAACCGGTCAGTATTTTTTTGTTAATGTTACTTCTGTTTATAAGCTGTGTATCAAATTAATAAAAGTATCATAAACTAACAATTAATAATTAACAATACACTAACAATTAGGATATGTCAAATATCGCCAGCCCATATATACGCGGATGTCGTGGTGAATTCTCGAAGCGTACTTCTCGCCTGCGGTGCTACCGCAAATCGACAACATCAAGCGCTTTTCTAAAATTCGCACCGTTCAAAGTGGAGGAACTTTATTTAGATCCATACATAGTAATGTTTCATAACGTGCTCAGTGACACCGAAATAGCAGAGCTCAAGCAAATGGCGCGGCCCCAGTTGAAGCGTTCTACTGTATATCTCAAAAGGGAAAAGCGTAATGCTTCCGTACATAGTAGATCTAGTCAGTTTTCATGGTTGGGCGATAACACCAACAACTTAACAAAACTGTTGAACCAGAGAATTTCTGAAATGGGTGGTTTCATTATGAACGGTTCTGAAATGTTACAAGTTATGAATTATGGTTTGGGCGGTCACTACGAAACTCATTTTGATTTCTTGAATATTTCACAGGTAGATCATGGAAATTTGTCGTCCTATTTTAAAGAACATTTTAATTTTAGGATTCTGAAGTTACACGTTTGCATGGCGATCGCATAGCTACTGTGTTGTTTTATGTAAGCTGTAGTTGTTTAAAGTTTTTAACCTTGAATGGATATTATTTTCTTTCATTTTCTTTTTAGATGACGAATGTGGAACAAGGCGGCATGACAGTATTCCCCAATATTCAAATAGCTATTACTCCACGCAAGGGCTCCGCCGTTTTGTGGTACAATCTAAACAATAAAGGCGAAGGTGATTCGCGTACTTTACATGCTGCATGCCCGGTTATTTTCGGCTCCAAATGGGGTTATTTTCACTTCAATCGGTTAAGAACCTAAAATTTTAATTGAATTCTTTTTTTTCAGTTACGAACAAATGGATACGTGAACGTAATCAATCACTGTGCAGCCGTTCTCATAATTGAGCCCTATTTTTTTACTTGTGTTATTGAATATTTGGTGATATTAATTCTGATTCAGTAATTTGTCGAACGAGTTCGAAATTTATATTAGTCACGAAACATTTATATTACAAACAAGATAAAATAGTAATTATGTACTAGGAATCTTTCCATTTATACAAACTTCCGTTACTTTAGGTCATTTCAAATTTGGAACAGCAATGATAAAGGTGTTGTTGATTACATGAGGCTCATAGAACGTTTTCTCTAATCTGTTATAACAATAATTTGAAATAACTTGATAAAATGCTACAAATACTCAACTATTTAGTTTGTCGAGTCACTGGATGTGGTCTAGAATGATAAAACATGTGAAAGAAAGATATAACAAATATGTGGTATGTGATGAATGTTAGTGGAAGAAAAAGGAAACACATTCCTCAATAGAAAAGTTTGCATTATCTGTCAAAAATATTGACGACGTAATCAAACCCGATCTATCTGGTGACGCTGACCAAACAATTTTACTCAAATTGTAATCACCTAACAAATAGAGATTACAATTTAGCCCAACGGACAAAAATAAATTAATAATGTTGTCAACATGAGCCGTATACAAATCATCAACACTATTGGGTGGAATATAAGAGAAACATAAATAAATAATATCTGCAGCACGAGCAATTGACACCACTAGCTGGTCCAAAAGAGTATACTTGTTTTGAAGATCGAATAGCGACGATAAAAAAATTCGCTTAATCGCTATTAAGACTCCACCACCTCTATTACAGTCCGTTTTAAAGGTATCTCGGTCCTTTCGATAAACTTGGTATAAGTTACAATCACAGAATTCTTAAGTTACAGTCTAAAAAAATCCGAGTTGAGTAAAAACGGGTCATGTTTCGACAAGAACAATGACATCATAATCGCAATGAAAGGTACCAGCCAGAAGATCATTCGCTTTGGTTCTAAGTCCAAACATGTTTTGATAAAAGATTTGAATTGAAGAGCTGAAGTAAACAGTATAGTATTACCACCGTCAGTTATGTGGAAATTTGAGGTCTTGGAACTTTTTGAAAAAAACGAAACGGCATCAGTTTTACTCCAGATTGCTAGACGGAGGGATCCAGAAGGCGCCTATAAAGAGAAGGCGTAATTCCCACTTTGAATCATGTCTTCTTTAGATTCATTAGATTAGATCAGATCTAACTAAATTCGTGACAACAGGAACATTAGTGTTAAGAACATTCCATTCTACTGCATTAGCGCACGAAGAAAGAAAAACCGGTTCCACAGAGAGCCGCTTGGGAAATATAGGCAAATCAGGCACATAAAGAAAAGAGCGTGAAGAAGTATACAAGTGGTCAACAACAGAAATAACGCACACAGCTGGGAGAGTTATATTTTGTTTATTCTCTGTAATTTAGTCGCTTTGCAAATTTCACAAACATTCCGTTAAGTCTATTCATTTCACTCAATAGAGTTTTATTCACAAATATTAAATTGAATGAAAGCAATCATTGCAATTAAAAACAAAATTTTTGCGAAGATTACATAAATTAAAGGCTTCGTCTGTAATTTCACAACAACCTGTATGTAGTAACTTGTTGCAAATGTTACAGCAAACAGCAGAAAAGTTCGAAATTTTAATTAAGCACTTAGCGAAAGTAAGACTCGACATGTCGATATGAGAGACGAGATACTAATGCAGACGAATTTATGAAGTTTAGTTCTAGTTTTATTTATGTTTTCAGTATATATAGACAATATTTTTATTTAAATTTATTATAAAGTATTTCTGATTATTTTGATGATGATAATGATGATCTTGAAGATGAGGATGATCCCATCCCCGTCATGTAGTACTTGTTCTTCAAGGATTTGTTTGTTTGATGTGTTGTTCTCTTTGTGTTTTGTTTGCAATTTGTTTGTAGTGTTCAATCCACCTCAAGTTGGGACCGCACAACTCGAGGTTACTGCATCTCTTGAAAACGATTTTCATGGGATGAGTGTAGTCTTAAGGAATTTTTATACTTCCTTACACTTTCCCCTTTCTTACCGGTGGGGGCAGATGGTGATTTGTGTCAGTTTCAGCATGATCTTGTGGCCCGCACACTGGAACTGGATCCTCTCCCGCTTTCGTGGATGTCATTATGTGACATTATTTGGTACCGTTGCCGTGTTGCTTCAACTATTTCTCGGCTAATCGCCGTGCCTGCTGGACCCACGAGCTCTTCCAGATCGCGGAATTATATCGTTCCGGGAGTGTCGCATTCCTCTACCACCCGGTTAAACTGCTTTGGTTGTGAGAGTTCTGCCGTAGCTTCAGACGATAAGTGCTTGTTGACTTCGGCACATAGGTCATCATAGTAGGTGCCGCCCAATTGGTCGAACTAGTTGCGCGAATGGGCTGGCTCTGGGCTGCTTGGCACTGTCTTGTGTGGGTCTCCGCCCGTGGGCTCCTTGAAGGAGGACGGGGTACTCCCCGTGTGTGCTCCCAGCTTCCGGATCGTGGCTGCGACTTGATTGCTCCTCCCCCTTCCCACGTAAACCACTCCTCCTTGCCCAAGAATCCGTCTCGGTAGTCGTCTAGAGGGTGAGTAAAAAACTGCTCGCCGTATGGAAGGAGGAAGACTTCACAGTCCGTCCAGTTATGTTGTTGGGGCACCTTTGGCACGTTCGCTTGCATCGAATAGTCTGGTTTTTCCGTCAGGCCTGCATGCCTAATATTCGTATCGGACGTTATGTTGTATCCGCTGTGCCATCTCGGTCCTAGGGACCGGACTTAGGGAGTTGAATTGTGGGATACATGTACTCTTGCGCCCCACGTACCATCTGCCTTCGGTTTGTCCATCATTTAGGACCCGGTTTCTCCCACGAAGCACATGATCTTTAAAAATTAGTGTTGATCCTTTTTGGCCGGGATGAGAACGTAGTCCATTGCGAAGAAATCAATCCGTTTCGTCCAGCGTTTGACCCTGCCGTGTCGTTCCATTGAGGTGCCCACCTGATTTATCCGGTCGAAAAAGTCTGCCCACACGTCGAAGAGGAGCAAAAACTGGTGTCTGTGACTTGGCTGGTCGATTTAGCTCGAACAGATCGTCCAATCGCTCGAATCATGGTTTCGACTCTGTTGTAGCTGCTATTAGTGATGATTGTTGTGGTTGGTTGTAGGTTTCTGGAGAGGAAAACGTTAGGTAGGTAGGTAATTGGGCTTGTAATCCCAAGGGGGGGATTACCAACACCTAGGCCCAGTCAGAGCCGCAGCCAGAGCCTCCCTGTATAGGTCCGGTAGAGGCCGGGAGAAAGCCAGCCCAGCGCTCCTAATAAACCCCAAAAGGCTAGAAAGCGGTCGCTCTGCCAGCTCCGACAGATTATCCAGGAAACCAACCCCCATCATCCAGAGGCGGCTTCGTAATAGGGCGTGGCACTGGCAGAGCAAGTGGGTTATAGTCTCCTCCTCATCTATGTCATTACAGCACCTGCAGTGATCAACTGCAGCCCCAGGCCTCCATCTAGAGACCATTTGGCCTATTGGGCAATGCCCCGTGATCACTCAAACTGCGACTCTCAGCTGCTCCCTCGGTAAGGAGAGGAGTGTCCTCGAGTTTCTCAGGTTAATTCTTGGCCAAAGAGACCGGGTCGCAATACAATCTGCCCTGCTTTTCCAGGCAAGATTGGCTGCGTGCGTTGCCAGGACTTCAATTTCTTTAGCCTGGGATGAAACCTGTATTCCAACGGGGGTATTAGCTTCTGTGGAACTTGTTGAGGAACCCACCCTTGCCAGACGATAAGCCTGTTCATTGCCCTCTATGTTAGAATGACCTGGGACCCAGCAAAGTGTGACATTGTGAGTCCCCTTGAGTTTCCCTCCGCATTTCAATACAATCCTTGATTTTACCACCACGGAGTCCAGCGCAAGCAGGGCGGCCTGACTGTCCACGAAGAAGTGTATATCGGTGTTCGATATCCGTTCCTCCAGGACGGATATCGTCCTTAGCCGCCCACTCGATCGCAAACACCTCCGCTTGGAGCACGTTACAGTAGTCAGGCAGTCTGTAATGGCGCTCAACTTGCAGCGTGCTGAAGTAAAAACCAGCTCCCGTACCTTCCTCGGTCTTTGATCCGTCCGTGAAGATAACGATACCTCCTTGGGGGATTAGTTCCCCTGTTAACCAGTCCCCCCTGAAACTCTCCAGTCCTCAAACTCAAGTCTCGGGAGAATGTAGTCCGTAGGAGCAGACAGGTTCAACCCGTGGCCATAGTTTAGCAACCTAAGCTTGTGAAGCACGCTGGCATATCCGAGTTGGGAAGAGGACCCCTCCCTGGGATGTTCCGCGCGCGACGTTCTTGCGCAACTTGGTCGTCCCGATGGATGGATTTATGGTCCTGCCTTTCAGCATCTCATCAATCCAATCTCTAATGGCCTCTGGAATGTCAAAGTGTGTCAGGGCTTCGTTAATTGCCTCCGGTTTGACATTATTGGATGCCCCTTCGATGTCCAGGAAAGCACCCAGAGTGTATTCTCTGTTTCCAAAAGATTTTTCTATCATGGACACCACCCGATGTAGTGCGCTCTCAACCGATTTGCCTTTCATGTAGGCGTTTTGTGACTGGGACAGTCTGTGAGTGATCCTGTTCCTGATGTACAGATCTACCAGCTTCTCAAGCGTCTTCAGCATGAATGACGAAAGAGAGATGGCTCTGTAGTCTTTAGCGGAGAAGTGCGATGGTCTGCCTGCTTTCGGTATGAAAACGACCCTTACTTCTCTCTATTCCTTAGGGACATACTTATTCCTAAGGCACCCTCTGAAAATTTCGATGAGCAGCGGTAAGATTGAGGTGACAGACTTTTGCAGCATGGCCGGTATGTCCCACCGACTTGAAGGGACTGAACGATCCAACCGCCCACTTAACCTTGTCCTCGTCCACAATGTCACCAACTGCACCCCGCGTTGGGTTCGCTGCTGTTTCACATATCGAACTTGGAGTGCCACAAAGCACTACCAGAGCCTCCCGGCTGCTTTGCGTCCACGAGCCATCAGACCTTAGGATAAAGCCCGGTGTCACCTTTCCTGGGCAAGTATCCTGCATAGTCTTGCCTCCTCAATTTTCCCTCCATGAGTCCCTCTTTACTATTCTTATTCTACTCTTGTAAAGCCTGAGCCCCGTCCTGTACAAAACCCAGTCTATATCATTACCGGAGCTTTTGGCCCCGTTGAAGAGCTCTGTGATAGCCCTCCTTAGTGCTGCCAGCTCCAAAGTCCACCATCCTGGATTGCTGCTCTTGCGTGGACGGCTTATTGAAAAGCTTTAATGTTGTTCTTTATCAATATACAGGTCCTTACCTTTGATGTTACCGCGCTTTTGTATTGGCGCGATTTTAGCTCTGCAACCCTCCCTCCACTCAAGCAGGGTTCCTGTACCAAAGCCACGCCAATGTCATCCTTCGCCAAAGTGAGGAGGAGGTCGACCGAGGCCGCCTTACAGTGATGGAGGTTTACCTGCACCACCTTCGTTTGGCTGTAGTCCTCCGCCCCCTCCGCCGTCTCCATCATTCGGCACGCGGACCATTACAGATCCGAAGCCGAACCGGATGGCTCACCTCTGCCTCTTAATGGCCTCCAGGGATTGCTGGTTTACCGCAAACCAGTCGTTCCTTCCACCATTTTTAAGGACATTAGACTAGAGAATCTCCCAATCCTGCGCCCCTAAGGACGGGTTCTGCTTCCTAATTAAGCCGAGCACGGTGGCTCCCGATTCCGGGACCGGAGGCGGGATCCACACCACAACCGCTGGCCTTAAGGGAAGGGAGGAGCGCGGCAGGATCTCGAGCTTGGCCTTCGGCCAGATTTCGCCAAGGTTTGATATCGCTGACGACAAGAAGTCCGGAACCTTCTTATTGCCGCAACTGATGACCTTGACTCCTCTTTGCCATCCTCCGGATAGATAGGTATGCCTCTTCGTTGTTCTGCATATTCTTCTTCGGTTCCCGTTGTTCTTGTGTCTCTTGTGGCGATTTGATCATTGTAAGTGTTCTTCGGGCTAGGCAAGAAAATTAAATTAAATAATGTAAATGAAGACAATGTGATTTGTATTTATTTAATATGGAGAAATCAGGACTAGTGACATAGAAAAATGCAATGCTTACGCATCTGCGCTTTCCACCCATTGTAGCACTGGAAGAGAAGAAAATGTTAATATAAGGTGTTTTTCTTTATTGATTATTATTATTCAAAAAGTACAATAAATCACTAATTTTATTGTATTTCTTTCCAAGTATCAGCAGATTTTTGGTATTATAATCTGGCGCCCAATCTGTTGAAATTCTAATTTGTTTCATGAAAATAAATTCACCATTAATAAACACCGTTGGTGGATTTACTGTAGGAAAAATGGTATGTGCAAACGAAAGTTTATCCCATAAGTGCATCAACGATGTATAACAATACATAATTTTCAAAAATATTAGTGAACAAATGAAGCAATATAAATGCGACCATTCTGGAGTTATTAACCGTAGTTTTTTTGTGAAAAGACGAACAACTATGCATTTGCAACAAAAAATTAGCACAACGCCTACTTTATATAAAATAAATATGAGAAATAAACCAATACTGGGTAAAATATTATTATTTTTATTATTATTTATTTATTCACAATATTCAGTGTACGCTAAAACCAACGTCTTTTTTAGTACTAGCAAAATATATTACACGTAACAAGAAATAATAATTAATATGCAAACTTAAATATTACTTAAAATTCTACAATTATAACTATAATTTAACTTAACTTAAAACAGCAATAAGAAACAAGATTTAATAAGAAAGTAAAAAAGATAGAGAGCAACGAAAGACAGTGAAGGATAGAAGAAAAGATTGTTTGAACACCATGCAATTAGGACGTAGAAAAATACTGCACTATAGCTTGATTGAAGCGGCCCCCAACGACATCTGTCTTAAGTGTAGCGGCAGAGAATTCTAAAGCCTAATGGTGCTAACGAAAAAGCAAAATATATGGAAGATATGGAAAAATATGGAAGCATATTATTATTATAGAAGCATTATATTATTTATTATCATTATAAGGAACGCGGAGTTATGTTTTATATTTTGCAAATTTAAGAAACAATATTTTTAATCATTTATTTTGACGTTTCGAAAACGAGTCTCCGAAAACCAGAGTCTGCATGTGTTCATGCGATCAATCTATTTTCCGCGAAGTACAAATTTTTTGCAGCGAAGTACAAATTGTTTGCACCAAATCACAATTTTTTATCTTAGTGTTAGTGAAATTGCCAATGTATTTTGCGACGAATTCGAAGTGACCTATCTCTGGCGTAACGTTCATCTCTGGCGTAACCACGGCCTAATCACAGCCAAATTAATTGAAAACCCTGGATTAGTTATGTATATTCCTACTTACGTGTAACTAGCAAAACTGCAGCTCAACCTCTATTCAATCGCTTTAAAATTATTATTATATTATGTAATAGGACTATTGTTCTACTGGATATTTCAAATCCATTCCAAACAAAATTTTAATACAAAATATTTCCTTAAACTAAGCTACTATTTGCATAATAGAGTAAAAATCTGTTTTTCTAAAAGTAAAACCACAAGAAGTGAATAGACATTTAAAAATTACATCCATATCTAAGTACATAATTCCTACAAGCAAAAGTTCTAATAATTAAGAAATTATACTGAAGAAAAAGCTAAATAAAATATAAAGTGCTTAATCTAATGTATTCCAAATTATTTGTTGATTGGGTTAGGCCGTGGTCACACGTCACTTTTTTGATAATCTTAAAGGACATTAGCGAAAGTGCGACACAGCAAAAATGTGCGAGAGATAGGTTGAATATGATACCCTCAAATCTCTCTGGACACGTAGGTGGTGAAAGATGACTGTGTTTCAGTGCAAAAAACAAAACGTCGAACCATACGCTTTAGGAGTTAATAATAGTACGGAGGTTGACATAGTGTATGGAAAAATGGAGTGAAAAGTGGTTTGTATGCGAAAGTGAGGTCATAATATTTAGGATACAATCTATTTTGGAGCATATCGCGAAATTTTTCATTTTCTCAGTGTAGCGCAGTATAAATTCGAGTTTTGGTACACCAGCATAGGTGCAATGTAATATACCAGAGAAAAAAATAAAGTAGTACGTGAAGTGCGATTTTTTGTTAACATTAAAAAGATACATAGGTATAGAAATCAAAAAACATCTAGTTTCTTGTTTTCCACAATTATATGGCTTAATTATATATTTTACCTACAAAAAAAGAATTAATGGGAAAAATTAAGATTTCCCGAATAATTCTAAAGATCGCTTTTTCTCCAAAAATGTGCGATTTTCGACACAATGCCCTACGTTGTTGTTATGCGGTTGGTGTAGGAACTCCAAAAAAATTAATGGAATTGGAAAAAAATAATAAAAATTTTAATTTGCGTTTTTCTCGAAAAGTATAAGGGTTTTGATAAAATATTATATTATGTACATTAAATAATGTATATTACGTATTAAATACCTGTGCAATGGTGCTCAGTCTTATATGTACTATACTTTAGGAGATATTGTTCCGAACGTTTCAAGTTTCAAAGGGCTATAACTCCGAACCCATACGAGAGCAGGAAACCCGATATTGTAGTTGGAGTCTCTGTACAAAACAATATTGGACTTCCAGCCCTAAAATTAAATGTTATATTTTTAGAATTATTTTCTTCCATTCATTAATTTATTTCTAAGTATAATGTATAATTAACCCACATATTTATCGCAATACTAAGAAAGTAGAGGCTCTTAGGTTTCGACGAATGGTTTTTTTCAGTCCAGGATCGGATCTTAGGAAAAAACGTATTTTTAAAATCGCAATCGCGTAAGTATGTAAGCACCTTTTTCAATTTTACTACTGTAAATTGAAAATCATTAGTGTAATTTTTCGCCTAAATTTTATCGGCTACGCATTAAAATAGTATTTTTAGGCCAATTCGGTGCCTAAATTTAAATAAAAGTATTTCACTATTATTATCGCGCAAAAATAGGAGTATAGGTGAAAAATACGTGATTGATATCTTAAAAATGCGTGTTCTTCTAAGATCCTGGACGGATTCTCATGAGAAAACATGCGTCAATAGCTAACAGGCTTTCCTTTTTTATTATTGGGATAATCATGTACGTTAATCATACACCTTAGAAAAAAAATTAGTGGAAGAAATAGTACTAAAGATCTAAAATTTCATTTTCTTAGAAACAGAACGGTCTTCGGCATAATATTATTTGACATAAATGACAGATAATTCAAATACCTTTCCAACAATATCAATAACATACAGGTCTGAACTTTTCAAACTTCAACGGGCTAGAACTCCGGAACTATATGAGAGCAATAAAAATTGTTGTTGTTTTTGGGGTCAGCGCCAAAGACAACAGCAATAAAAACGAAATTGGTTAGGTCGACAAGCGTTTTATTTAAGCACTATTTTTCATTACGTACATATATGTGTATATTAACAATAATCAATAGTGTTATGCCCAATATGCTTGGTGTAGGCAACACCGAGTTTAGTCCGCGGTGGAGTTCACATAGCGTGAAATCGACAAGTTAGCTGTGTGAATGTGTGAACAGTAAAATGCCGTATTGGTAGAAAGGATTTCATTATTATGGGATTTGACACTTTCCCACGGGGATTTTTTTATTTGTTGTGAAATTTTTGTATTTTTAATATTTGTGTTTGATGTGAAATATTGAAATTTTTTAATAATTTAATTGTACGACTTTAATAATTGTAAATTATAAATTAAATTGGTGTAAATTTAACAACCAAAACGAAGTTAACATCGCAACAAATGGCAATACAATAAATTTTAGTGCTGAACATTTTCATACTCACACACTCACAATACACAAATACTAGTACAAAATTCTGTAACATTTTTCATCGCGCTACTTGGCAAAAATATCAACGTCGCGAAAGTAAGCAAAACAATTTCTCTGTTTGATGTGCGCCATTTGAACCAGTGTAATACAACGCTGAAAGACCCATGCTTCGCTCGACATAGCGAAAATTCGCGTTTTGTCTGACGTCCACTTAAAGTGTGACGTTGAAAACGTAAACTCTCTTACGCACAAAAGAAAAAAGGCTTGCTCGATAGGCGGCGGCTTAAATAGGGATCTACCCGGAATCGCACCCAACAACAACAAAGTCATCTTCTGCCCCACCTTGGTTTTTGAGTTACAGCTCCTTGAAGTTTGAAATTAGTTTCCATATATCTCCTTAACTACAGAAGATATCGAGTATAGATATATACAGTTAGAAAGTTAAGTTAAGAAACTGTCTGTTTTAATTGAAAAGGTGTTTTACATGTGGAAAAGGCGTTGTATTTTGAAATAACGATATTGGGAACACGTGCTCGAAGTGTTTGGTGTAGATAAAATCGAGTTTACGTGCTCGTTGTCGTGAGCGTGGTGTTGAGAACGGAAAAAATTCTGTTCTCTTTTTTACACACAAGGCTCATAACGATGCGTGCATCATTCTGCGTAATTCCAAGTTGTAAAAATGAACAACGGCCGAAAGGGTTAGGATATGTAAAAAATAGAAAGTCGCGACCTATTTTGTATTTGGTTTTTTTATTTATAATCCTAAAAAACGTTTCATCCTTTCTTCTGTATTTCCAAGAAAATTCGTTGGTTATGAGTAAATATTTTTGGTCAGTTTTTTTTAAAATAGAAGTACAGGCTATTTTTACATTTCAAAAATAAATTGCTAGAACTACAATGGATAATAAAAAAAACGAAACTAATGCTATTGTATCGCGCCCAATTATTGCACCCAATAAAAATAAATTTCTAAGAAGACCCAAAAAATACAAAACCGAGTTAATTTGTTTATTACGATTGGTGTGAATATCATAACATTAAATGCTAAAATGTAAATAATTAGACAAACAAACACTGTCTAAAGCCGACAGCTTTTTAATACATTTTTTATTGAAAACGATTTTCGTGAACACTAAAAGGAAGTGTGATATTTTCCCATCTTGTATGAAATTTAATGATGAAGATTCCGAAAATATCTCTACGATTTCTAATTTGTTCGCAAAATTTTTTAAATCAACCTACTCGCCATATAGGCCAAATCAGCCATATAGGATTCAGAAAACTATCGATACACTGTTGCATTGGGATCTACTACTCAGCCTATTACAGACGAACAACTTATTCGAAATACCTTAACGAATATAAAATACTCATATAAACCTAGTCCAGATAACATTCCTGCATGCCTATTAAAATACTCCTCCGATGAATTATCAATGCCCATTACAAAACTTTTTGACTATTCCATACGTTCGGGATATTTTCCTGCTGCGTGGGAATCTTCTTCTATTGTGCCCTTGCATAAATCGGGCAACAGAAGTTTAATTACGAATTCTCGCGGTATTGCGAAACTCAGCGCGCTTCCAAAATTGCTTGAGGAAATAATTACGTATTAAATTTCGCGAAGCGTTTATGCTCATATTTCTGCGGTTCAACATGGCTTCTGCTCAGGAAGACCGACAACTAGTAATTTACTCGAATTCGTCTCCAGAACTATTAATGAATTTAAATTTGGCAATCTAACAGATGTTAATTGTACCGTTTTTAGTAAAGCCTTTGATGTAGTCAATCAAAGTTAGTTCTTGTCAAGCTGCATTTGTTTAGTTTCCCTGAAATTCTTAAACAGTGGTTATCTTCTTACCTTCAGTATCGCACACAATTGGTGTTGTTTAGAAAGGTAATATCAACGAGATTTGCTATTACATCTGGTGTCCCACAAGGAAGTCTTCTGGGGCCATTGCTTTTTCTAATATTTATAAATGATCTTCCAATCGTAATACAAAATGCTAATGTGTTAATATTTGCTGATGACGTTAAATTGTTTATACCGTTTAAGCACGAATCAGAGTCAATGCTTTTACAGTCTGATCTGATCAACATAATTCGATGGTGTAGCATATATTGCATGACTTTGAATTTAAATAAGTGTAAGCAAATGACATTCTCTCGTTCACGTTCCGTGAATCTGGATTGTACTATTAATAATTATACATTGGATAAATTATAATCGGTCAATGATCTTGGAATTCTATTAGATCGCAAGCTCCGCTACCATATGCATATAAACCACGTATCCAGCAGAGGAGTAGTATGCTAGGTTTTGTTAAACGATGGGCAAAAGAATTTAAGGAGCCTTATACGACAAAGCTTGTATATACGACACAAGTTCGTCCGATCGTGGAGTATGCCTCACCAGTTTGGAGCCCAAACTATGCCTGCTATATATCCGAAATTTCCTAGCAACGCAAGGCCGGGATCTAGTTTAGTATACATATTTCATTCCGTTTCGTAGCATTGTCACCTTTCTCTCATATCTCCAAGTCGAGAACTTTGACAGCGATCGTTTCAAACCGTCGTTCACGGTAGTCACCTCAGCTGAACCTGTTACCCCGTCAGATCCATAAGTAAGCCTATAACGTGCCCTCGCCTCCACTTAGATCTGGGGACTATATTATCGATCACCAGAACGAGAGATGCCTCGCTCAAGGATTGTGTCAGCAAACAGCATTTCGTACGACGCGTCAAATCGGGAAGATATTCTTTTATCCATCGATGCCACACACGGTTTTTAAGGTTCTGTAGCACCTTCCACTGCTTTCTCATAAAGTCGAACCTCGATCCTGGTGGAGCTGGCGTTTGTATTGACTCTTCCGGTGTATCTTATATGTAGATGTGTTAATGGTCTGGAATTCAATATGTTCTCCACTTCTATCAACAGACTCTGAAAGGTGTGAAGTCTGGGTGCATGTTCTTTTAAAGTGAAATATAGGGATTTCTTCACCGACTGTATCAAGTTTTACCCTGTACCACCTACACTCTAGTCTGCCGGAGTATTAAACTTCCACTTTACACCCAAGGACCCAAGCCCGCTGTCATTTTGTCATGGTCGATGAAATCTATGTATCCCGGTAATTCCTTTGGAATCCCGACGAAGTTAGTTCGTTGTCACTTCCTATAACCAATGGCACACCTCCAGTATATGTAAACGGTAAATGTATTCGTTTATAATCGTGTTGGTGTTCTGATGACGGTATTTCCGATGTTAATAGTCAACTAACAATTTCGAGTCTAGATGTGTTTTTGGAAATGTTATAGGCTGACGCGTTTCCTTTGGTAGATACGTAGCCCTTTCAATTCTGCCGTTTATTCGCAGCACACCGTCAATTTCTAAAAATTGGTTGAGACTGACTAGCGCACTGTCTTTACCAATGACATCATCGCCTTCTAAAATGATGAGATCAGTACAATACGTTTACCGCTGCACCCAACAACATAAATATTTCTCTGCCTGAACTTCCTCTTCAGCGGTGAACTTTCTGTGTCTTAATCTCGCCCTCAGGTTATATGCATAGCGAAGTAACCAGAACATTGTTCGTTTGTATCTACTGAGCTTGGAAAATCGATGAATACTTGGTATTATACGACATACCTTTTGCGGGCGCATCAATGTATGCTTTCGTCTGGGTTCTTGGTCATCAGGGTTTCAATGATCTGCATTGCTATTCTTTATGTACTGGGCGATACACGGTGAGCATGTGGCTCTGAAAATCATCCTTTGCATAACGTATGTTTCGATAGGTTTGGACGGATCACCATTTCTCCTGAGGAATCGTTGACTTTCTTGGTCGTTCCTTTTTATCGAAATTTTTAAAGCATTTCTTTAATATCCTCGCGGCGGCGTCAAATACTATTCTATCAGGATACTATTGTAGTTGCAATATATCGTTTTCTCCTTGTAGCCCGATTGTCTACAAAGGGCTAGGATTGAATAGTTCTCCCTTTTCCGTAGAGCTTCACGGTACAAATCTGTGTGGCAATTCCAACGGCGTTGAGGATGTTCTAGTGACGACGATCCTGCTGATACTGCATTGTTGTATGGATCGTCCGGATGCGCACGTTTGTTGTTGACTACAGCTATGTTCTCCGCATTTGCATTATGAAGAAACGAATGGTGCTTCCTTTGGCACCTGTCAGCGGGGCATGGTTTCTGTGAACGACACTCTCCCACACGGCGCCCTTTTCGTGGACATAAAAAACACAATTTCAATTTCTTCACCTTTTCCCAGCGAGCCTCCAAAGAGAGTTGTGAAAATGCATTACAAATGGATACGTTTTTACACTCACCTTGATATACGTAGAATTTATCATTCGCAATGCTAGTGCATGCGAATTGACGACCTTTGTCATATTTGGTGGTACTAACCTTTTGTCGTCGGTTGTTTGCGGAATTTCCAGTTGACGACGTAGGCAACGCATCCGACACGATCTAGGCTACTGACGCTGTCCGCTCTCGTTGAACACACTTCTCTGCTCACTGCATTTGTCTGCTCGTCGGGAGTTTCATCACCAGTGAAATGATCAACGATGGGTTTTTTGTTGCCATATTAAAAACTCTATTGACGAACTCCGCCAAAGTCTTTAAATCAAGGCAACGACCATTACGGCTGCACTTAATTACATGTTCGCTTTATTTATATTGACTATAAAAAGTAGGCGTGAAAATAGCCCGGTTTTGCCCATTTTCAATATCAATGAGTTTAATGACAGACAATATCCGTGCCAAGTTTGATGAAGATATCTCTATTCGTTCTCTTGAAATCGTGATTTCCACAGACAGACGGACAGGGCTAAATCGACTCATGAGGTGACACTGATCGAGAATATATATACTTTTGTATACCTGCCACGCCTCCTTTAATGCTTTACAAACGGAAGCACAAAGTGAATATACCCGTGTGTAGGGTATAAAGATAAATATTTAATAACTAAATATTCAATAAATTTAATATGGGTCCAAACGGAGCCAGAAACACTTATTAAGTGTTTTTGTTTTTAAACGTAACCGGGTTAAGATATATTTTGCCCTCTGCACTTTGCAATATTTATTTAATTTAATTATAAATAATTTCTAAAAATCATAAATTAAAAATAAAATTATAAAGAAGGTGTGTTGACAAGTTTTCGTGTTTCCCCGTGGGGAAATAGGATCAAAATCAGTGGCGAGCGGAATGCAGCTAATATCAGCTGTGGTGAAGATACTTGGAATAGAAAACCTAGAGTTTTAATGTATTACATTTAATCTAAGGAATGGCCTGGCCTTAGCCGAAATACCCTGCATCAAGCTTCCGGAGAGATTTGGGTAAAAGTGGCGTTCGGCCACGTCTACTAACAGAAATAGATCAGACAAGACCGTAGTCAATTTTGTTGTAATAATGTTTTATTGGAATACTGTAATAATAAGACAAAGACAAAACAAAGTCAGAGACAACATTGTATACAAATATACATTAAAAGCAAATAACTCATATTTATCTTTACTTCCAATAATAGTTTTGGAGATCCAAAAAAAATAAGCTTACCTCCCATCTTGTACTGAAATCAACGAAATTATATACATCAGTATGAAAGGAGACGGTTTGGCTCAAATGGTTGTTTGGTGCCTTTTTTGTTGCAGCTTTCTTCGTGTATGTGCATATCAAATAGGTGTTGGCCGCGCTGATGTGACGGGTCCCCCAGTGGAAATAAATTTTGTACGTAGGTTTATGTTTTAACACGTATGTTTAACACGTTATGTTATGTTATGTTTAACACGTATGATATATTAACTAAAAATTTCTCAGATGGGTTACGGCAGTCTAAAACAAACTGGTCGCGGTTTGCATTTGCGTCAGTTCGCAAGAGCTTTTGTGGTTCAGGATACTGATCAGAGTCGGGTTTCATTTGTCTCGGTAGATGCTGGAATGATGGGCTATGGAGTGAAACGTGAGGTTAGTAAGAGCAACAAAAAAATATACAACAAAGACTATAAGACTTAAAATTCCTCTCATTTCGTATCCAAAAATGTCCATTCGCCTGGTCACATACGGTGTATGTTAGTGTTGCAAGCTAAAAGCAGCAACAAATATACTAACGACAAAACATTATTTTTATTATTTATTTTGATTTTTAGGTAAACATTAACAGAAAAACTACATTGCATTAAAGAGCTGTGGCGGTTTCGAAGATTTCTTAGCGGTTCGGAAATATTTAAAACTTACTTGTTAACTTAAGCAAATAAATTGACAATCCATTAATTTAAATAAACATTCATTTAAATTAAAGGGCAAAAGATCTAAAATCACAATTAAGTAAAATAAGAATTAGAATTGTTTAGGCTCGAGGTCAATTGAAAACGTTAATTCACTTTCAGCACTTTATACTACAATTTTATCATAATTGTAGTAATATTCATACAAAACAACAAATCTTGTTGTATTTATTTCAAAAAACAACAAGAAATTTATTTGACTCCAACTGGCAGATCGGATAGCTATTTCGAAACTTGCCAAAGTTTCTCATCAGCGATCTTTGTTGGTGTGTTTTTCTGTGTATTATGTTGGCTTGTTCCCCCTGTAACCCAAAAAGTAGCAAGATTTTCGAAAGTAGTTCGACTTAAGGCCTGCTAGTTGTACTTATAAGCACTTCGAAGAACTTGACGTGCTGTCAAAATCCACTTCTAGCTTATGGAAACATGTGTATCCGATCAGTCGTACTTACTTACAAGGGGAATATAAATTTGACATTTTACTAAGTTCGAACTAAGTGACAGCAAAAACGCATGGCCAGATCGACCTTGACGCTATTTTCGAAGATGTCGTCTTTGCTCTCCGAAGTTATAGTTCAATGGGATTTCAATATAATATTCATGAAAAGCTGCGGTTTAGAAAACCATTGTCTTTAATATTTTTACAATCTTTTTACACTTTATGTTGTAATATTGTTCATTTTGGGTTTGTTTTTGGATTAATTAATTAATTAAGGTGATGTCACTTTTGCTAAATATTTGTAAACCTTTAATGTTTCATATTTCCCGCACCCACACAAATGTCCACCCATGTTCCATTTTTTTTCGTATTGATTTTTCTTTTTGAAATTTAAACATATAATTTCTTGTTAATTATTGTTTTAGGTTTTCTATTTTTTGTATTTAAACATTCACAAATCACTGAATATTGGTTAAGACACAAGTTTATCTTTATTATTATAGTAAATTTTAACTTTGTAAAAAACCGAGTTGTTAGCGAGAAAAGAAAAACACGTTCGATCACAAGTGCTAGACTTAAAAGTTTCGAGCGGAATGGTGAAAGCCGCATTAAAATCGGTACACCCGTCTAAGAGTTCACAAACTTTCAATTGACATGCGACTAACCTTAGATAGTGGGGCATAGACTATCAGCATGATAGGTCTATAATCAGGCGGCTCATGAGCATTTGACTTTTTATTTGCATTTCAAAGTACTATACCTTTTTTAATAAGCTGGGGAAGGTGGAGGTGGTGAAACAATGTGTTAAACGATCAGCAACATACGGGAAAATTATTTTGATGAATTTTATGTTTATTTCATCCATACTCACGTTATTTTACTCAAGGACTTAGATAGTTGGTACTCGTTAACTACTGAAAATGTAAACTTTTCATTTTTAAGTGAGGGGTGCTTGAGACTGCTTCCATTACAGTCGAGTGTACTTTATTGTTATTATTTAATTGATGGGAAAGAAAATAAGTATTCAAGATAAATATCTTACATGATCTCAATAGTACATGGTTTTTTGTTAAGAAAACGAATACCTAATACTGTCAAGTTCCTCCATAGGATCTTAGAAGGCAAGGATGTCATTATTTTCCTTGAATAGTAAGAAACTTTTACTTGTTTTATGCATCTTACTCTACGGTTTTTCCACAATATCAGGTTCCCGATTGGAAAAGGAATCATTCCGTAACCGGTTATTTCCACATTACTTTGGATTGTCGGTGCACCCATTTCTACATACCAAACCGGGTGCTCCGCTGTGCATTACACGGTAAGGTCATGGTGGGACAAGGGATGATGTGGTACAATTGAATTCCAATGTTCACTTCTTTTGCCGTCTATGTATGGAAGGAGGTAGTGAGTCCAACTACTACTTGAGATGAAATCACAAATACGTTAAGTCTTAGTAATACCACTAACCACATAATATATAGACCGCTAAAAGTCCCTTTTTTCTGGTCTGCAAATATTTCTATAGCCTGGGTCCCACAAAAATTCTTACTCTCGTATTCTCTTTTCAAGAGCAATTGTTTTTGTTTTACAACGGTTATGAACGGTAGGCTTTCTCGTTCTTCCACGTGTTTAAAATGTGTTCCTACTCATTTCCACAAATGCTTCTATAGTCTGGGTCCCACGAAATTTCTTACTCTCGTATTCTCTTTTCAAGAGCGATTGTTTTTGTTTAACTACTGCCACGAAAGGTAGGTTTTCTCTTTCTTTCTTCCACAGAATACACAGAATACGAATATGCAATGACGAAAGCAATAACGAGCACGATCTGTGGAAGAAAGAAAGAGAAAACCTACCTTTCGTGGCAGTAGTTAAACAAAAACAATCGCTCTTGAAAAGAATACGAGATTAAGAAATTTCGTGGGACCCAGACTATAGAAGCATTTGTGGAAATGAGTAGGAACACATTTTAAACACGTGGAAGAACGAGAAAGCCTACCGTTCATAACCGTTGTAAAACAAAAACAATTGCTCTTGAAAAGAGAATACGAGAGTAAGAATTTTTGTGGGACCCAGGCTATAGAAATATTTGCAGACCAGAAAAAAGGGACTTTTAGCGGTCTATATATTATGTGGTTAGTGGTAATACGTAAGACGATATTAAGTCTTCAAGTATTTTGAAAATAGCCGTAGTAAAACGATGACCATTTCTAAATCCAGACTGAAGTGGGCTCAACAGATTGTTTGCAGCAAGAAAGATATTTGATAAAAATTTATATGTGTAAAAAGAAACATTGTCAAAAAGACGAATTTTTATACCACACGAACTTTATTTCTATTGTACAGTAAGACCCCGCTTAACGCTGTTTCGTTTAGCGCTGTTTCGGTTTAGCGCTGATCTGACTGACTTAGAATTTTATTTGTTTTTATAAGAATATTCATTTATATTGTTTTAATTTTTGTAAGAACTAAATGTTTGGTTTTATTTTTATTAAAAAAACATAATTATTAAATTTAATACCTGACCAATTTTCTATCCATCTTCCCCTAACCCCATTATGTATTTACATATTAAGATAGCCTCGTTTAGCGCTATTTCGCATTACGCTCTACTTTGGCAATCAGCAACAATAGCTTTCTTACAATTTAAAATTAAGTACATATGTACTTAACTATGTTAAAATATTTCGTAGGTGATGAAACGCTTACAAACTCGATACGGTGATATTTATCGCAATGACAACGTCGTTATAAGTGGAACACATACTCATTCCGGTCCAGGTGGATTTTTAATGCATCTGCTGTATGATATTTCCATTTTAGGTTTTGTACCGCAGACCTTTGAAGCTTTGGCTCAGGGAATTTTTTTGGTAAGTTTGAGAAATCTCAAAAACAGCAATATGTTAAAAATATACCACTGCAGAGTATCAAGCGCGCAACAGACAATATGGTGGAGGGCAAAATCTTCTCATCAAAAACGGTTGTGCTGAACGTTAACATCAATCGTTCACCCACCTCGTACCTGCGGAATCCCGTTGAAGAACGAGCTCAGTATGAACACGATGTTGATAAGGAACTTACACAGCTACGTTTCGTCGATCTGGAGAACAATCTTTTAGGTGCTTTTAATTGGTACGCAGTGCATCCAACTTCTATGAACAACACCAATCATTTGGTGTCCAGTGACAATGTTGGTTACGCCTCGCTACTGTTGGAGAAGGAGTATAATGCCAACAAAGTACCTGGAAAAGTAAGAATATGACTATTTTAAAAAAAATAAATTATTATAATTAAATGACTTCTCAGGGTAAATTTGTGGGAGCCTTTTGTTCGGCAAACCTAGGTGACGTATCTCCAAATATAATGGGTGCAAAGTGCACTATAAGCGGCAATGCATGTGATGTACTAACATCTAGGTGCCCAAAAAAGGAAGGTGAATGTATCGCTTCTGGCCCCGGACATGATATGTTTGAGAGTACCGAAATCATAGCAAATAGATTAGCCAAAGGAGCACTGGTAGGCCTATTGAAATTTCAATAATTTATAGAGTTTGTCATTATATAAGTTTTTGGTGTTTTACCATAAAGCGTCTGTTAAATGAACAGAGCCATGAAACCACAAACCATGAGTTAACTGGTAATGTAGCTTTTATACACCAGTTTATTGATATGCCCAACTATAACGGAAGCACGTACAATCCACTCACTCGAAAATTAGAAAAAATACGCGGCTGTCAACCAGCGATGGGTTACAGTTTTGCGGCTGGTACCACAGATGGACCTGGTGCATTCAGTTTTGAGCAGGGCACCACGACTGGGAACGCCATGTGGAATGCTGTACGTGATTTCATTGTACCACCCACGGAGGAAGACGTCAGCTGTCAAGCACCGAAGCCGATTCTTTTGGCTACTGGACGGGTAGGTATAGACAAATAGAGTGTAAATCACTTTCGTTAACTGGTTTTATCTTATACGTTTCAGTGAGGTAGGTATTCTCTCTCAGTGCTAATGTATTTTCCTCGCTATTTGTTATTTTGTATGGAAATATATTGCGTTGTTGGCAATATTTTAATATTTTTCCCTATGTTTCGTTTCTGTGGTTTGTTTAACGTCTCAAACGTCAAAAATTAACGTCTCAAATCTACCATTGCGAATTACATATCATCAATGTTGTTTTTGGTGCTGATTACAACAAGAACTTTTCTTTTTGGACACGCCCACTTTATGAGTTATAGCTCCTTGAAATTTCAGAGCTTTTATCTCAACTGTAAAAGATGTCCCAATGATAATAGGTACTTTTATTAGAACATTTCATCCTTAATGACCTAATATATAGACTTTTTAAGTATCTTTCATTTATGTGAAGCTGAACAAGAATATATTGGGTCTGGGAACCCACCATCTCATGAGGAACCCATATATCGAGCTTCTTTTGGTAGCTTATGTAGATGGTTTGAAACAGTTTTGTGGTCAATACCTAGCTCCATACCAATATCGACAATGCTAGTAATATGCTTATCTGCTGGACTTTTTCAAGAGTTTCATAAGCTTTTCCAGTGACTGGACGACTAGAGATTACTCGTGACTCATATTTGAGATTAAAATTACCAGAACGAAAACGAACGGACCATTTCCGCGCAGCATATTGTAATAAAGCACTTTCACCGTAGACAGTACAATTTTTTTGTATGGAATTAAAAAATGCTTGAGCTCAAAAAATAATGTACATTCATTGGATGCTTATCCTTATATTAAAAATTACAAATTTTTGGATAGAATTTATTGCACATACATATGTATCTACATATATCTATACCTATATATCTAACTAATTACCTAAGAACCTTACAATAGACAATGTTTTTGATGTTTCCATTTGGAGCATAAACAAGAATATTATCAGGATTACCCCCAAATTGAAACCTTTTGAATTGAAAGGGCGTATCTGTAGGAATTATAGGTATTCTTGAAATAAAAACATTTTCACCTTTGCCACCTCCAGAGAGAATGGTTGCTTTAATTACGTAAGGCATGAGCTTTTAAAAACCAATCTTGTTACCTTAGGTATTACAGGTAATGTTTGTCTGAAATCTCCAGACAAAACCAAAGTACCTCCTCCATTGACGGCTGTATTTCCTCGAATATGATGTAACGTCCTGTTTACAGCTTCAAATACTGCTTTGTGCGCCATTGTACATTGTGGTTATAACTTGGTTATTTCTGATAGCAGAATTTAAAATTTTGTACTTATAATATATTATATGTATATGTATATGTATATGTATATACATACATATATATTTTATATAATACACATCGTAGTGAATCGTAATCAATAAAAAACTCAATTTCGATTTTCATAGGTTATTTTAGGTGACGAAATAAAGCAATACTTTAGTAATTTTTATGCTAAAGCATTTAGAAAAAGGGAAGTTGGAAAGGCTGTAGGGGAATGAGATAAACAGAAGGCGGACCAGCCAAGTCGGGTAACGGGCATTCTAGTAATATGTATGTACATACATATATATTTTAAACGATATTTAAAATTGTTTCTCATTTTAATTTTTCGCCTAACGTCGAAGAAGTGTGATTTCATTGTGACGAAGCTTTAGTAATGGCCGAGTGTCAGAACGAGAATAAATACACAAAAAGTCACGTTTATATAGACATCGCTTCGCGCTCAGAGTGATAAGTAAATATATTGATTCTGAGTGTGCGACTCAGATATTCTGATTTGGCGTGGTATTTAGTTTTGTCCTACGTCTGACGTCCTGCGTCATGAGAGGCCATTTTGGTGACGCTCATTGAATCTTGTATTCTATCATGCTTGACACACTTGTAAATCTTCTTTATTAGCAGCCTTGGTTGGTTGACACTGAATATAAATACGGGTATGGTATTGAACTTTACATTTTTTTGGTTTTACGACAGGGAAAGATGATGTGTTGTGGAACAATTTTCCGTCATCCCTTGTTAAATTTGGTTTGCAGACAAAACGGTAAGCTTATGCTCCTGTTATTGTTGTTGCTGTTCTTGCTGTTGTTATTATTGTTGTTTCTCTTGTGGGAGGTTCATGTAGAAGGTGTGGTGTCAATACTTTGGTAGAATTTGATGGGTAAACAGTCTGCAATCTGATGACGCGCGTGATTTTTGGTGAGACTGTTGCTTGGAAATGTTTGGTTGTGGAATATGCCGTAATCTTAGTTAGCTTACAAGTACTTTATGCTTACAAGAAATTTAATCATAAACACTTTTCCAGGCTACTTTTCCTTATGAATGGCAGCCTAAAATAGTAACCGCACAGATTCTTAAAATTGGTGATTTAATTCTGACTGCTGTACCGGGCGAGTTGACTACTATGGCGGGTAGACGATTGCGCAACAAAATCAGAGCGGTGGCTGCAGCCACTGAGGGAAAAGACTGTGAAATTATAATAGCTGGACTTTCTAACATATATTCAAGTTATATAGTTACCCCAGAGGAGTACCAGGTGCCTAAAACTAAAAACTACGTTAAAACTTTATACACTGTAAGAAATTCCAGGCTCAACGATACGAAGCTGCTTCCACAATCTTTGGTCCCAATACTCATACTATTTATATGGATGTCTTTGAACGGTTAACTAAATCGATGTTACGTGGGGAGAAAGTCGAATCTGGCCCAAGCCCACCATATATGGACGATCGAATGTTGTCCATGAATACCGGCGTGATATTTGATGGTCATCCGATTGGAAAAGATTTCGGATACGTCAAACTGCAGCCTCTGGAGTCGTATCGTATAAATAATACCGTGAGTGTGACGTTCATATCCGGAAATCCCCGTAATAACATTTTCCACGAGAAGACTTATTTCGTGATCGAGCGCAAGATACACGAAGACCGTTGGAAAGTAGCCTACACTGATGCTAGCTGGGAAACAAAGTAAGCATAATATAGATTTATAAAACTAATTGTATAAAACGGCACTCGCCGTTATTTACCAGGGAAAAATTCATCAGTCTGTGCTCATGCTCCTTAAAATTTTTAAACTTTACTTTTTGAAGTAATCTGGTTTATTTTTTGTTCTGTTATGACTACAAAGAAGGTACAGATGCTAATCGGTTAATGAAACTTTTGTTGTTTCGTTATCCAGCATGATTTTTATTACAATTCAGCTTTTGGCATTTTTGAATTTCTTAGCTACATGCCATCCTTTAGATTTCTTAGTTTTAGTACTTTCAGATTTTGGATATAATTTCATTGTTTCATTTTTACTATAATCAAGTTTAAAGTAAAAGAAATAAATTTATATGATCACACTGTCAAAATGAAAATATTGATAGGTGCTGCCAAAATAGGTTGAAACATCAACTTATAGTAACGAGTATACGCTAACGAGTATACGTTTAACATAGATAAGTTAAACTCTCACTGTAAAACCCAAATCTCATTTAACTTTTGTTTGACGTTTAACTAAACGTCGTTTAAACGCCGTTTAAACGAGCACTGAAAAACTGGCCCTTAACGAGTAGCTAACAATTTTTGGTAGGAAATCAATTAGGTAAAGCCGTCGAATATCCATTGCGATGATGGCGATAGGAAATGGCTCACCTCGTTTGTTTTAGTTCGAGTGTAGCTCTTGGGTGCAGTTGGTGAAGTTCTTCGATGCACTATATCGACATAATGTGTTTACACAAAGGACACATGTCCCCAGTTTGGAACTATTTATCTAGCATGTACTAAAGTGTTTACACATGGATGAATTTACGAAATGATTTTTTAATACTTTTTACTACCATTTAGTGCTTTGTGATACAATCTACATCTTTTCATTAGAGTTTGAATATAAACTTATGCTTAAGTTTACTTAACTTATTTATAAAATAATTTTATAAAAACTTTGTATCACACCTAATATAGAGATACCGCGCGTGAAGGCAAAATCGTGTGTTCAACTTATTTATATGATCGTGGTCGAAGTTTCGACCAATAACAATTCCTATTTTAATTAATTCTTTTCTTTTATAAATTTTAATTTTTTAATGAAAATTCAAATTGACTGCTCGTCTATGAATAACAACATCACATCCTCTTCTCACTGAGTCAACCAGATCAACAACACCAGAAACGTCAGCAACAATATTTTGCGTTTAGCTTCTTTTTTGTGCTTAGCACATATCTTGATAAGCAATGTACTAGGACGTAATACCCGATATCTGACAATACAAATAAAATTTCGTCTCCATTCTTTTTTTATGCAGTAATGAAGAAAAATACCTAACATCTTTTTAACATCTGTTGTAACAAATTCGAACTTTTATACAGCTCACATATCAATCCTTAGTCGCCTGACCATATTACCCCTGCTGTTAGATATAGGAGGTGCTCCACTGACTACTTGTGACAATACTTTATTTTAACCGTTATGTAGAATAATTGACGAGACTTTACCTCTAACCTCTAAAACTGTACCTCTAACCCAAATGTTCCTGTTCTTCCTCTTAGTTGACAGTCAGAGAGCAGGGATACCCGTCCAAAAAACTCATATTCTGGTTCTCCATCTACCAGTCTGTCCGTGTTGTGTTATGATGGAAAATACACAAAACCCAAATATTGCTATTCTCCCGCTCTACCGGTAGTCAAGTCAGCAAGATTGCCGATCCACAAAATCCATACTCTAGTTTCTCTCGCAGTCTGTTCGTTTTGCGTCGAGGTGGAAAAGCAACACTCTGGTCCACAAAATCCAAATGTTCCTATCCTCCCTCTCTACTGGTAGTCAGATAGCAGGATTCGCTACACGTACCATCCGTGAAGTCACTGAAATTTCATGGAAGGGAATCGCTAGCAGTCTGTCGGTCAAAGAACATGTAAACAATGAATCTAAAATTGCGGTAAATGCTATGAAAATGGCATGCAAAATTCAATATGCAAATTTCCATGGCTCATATGTCAGGATATGTATGTATACAAAAAATAAAAACCTTTCAAAGGTTGCCATCCAAAGAAAGATCCCTGTACTTTATCACCAAGGAACATATGAAACTGATTTCCAGACTAAATAAGATGAAAAGAACACAAGACGAAATTATACAAAATTATGTATCAATTTTGAACGATACAAAAATGGAAATATCAAATTCTGGGCCACTCTTGCAGCTATCTTTCCCGATACTGTTTGTTGTGGAGTTTTCATTCTATCAGATAATAAAAACAAAATAATTGTTGAAGAAAATCAGAAGAAAGCAGCAATTTTCACTGACAGCATTAATTCAAGCATTCTTTTTAAAAACACCTCTCTAAATAAATACCTCTTTACCTAATAATAAACTTTACTTTATTTCGATAATAAGGAGGCACAATAAGATTACATTACAAATTATTACTTAATTTACGAATCACTAATTATTAATCTAATTTAATTAATTTAAAATTTAAATTAAAGGTGATTTAATTTAAATTTAATTAAATTTAAGCTCCGAAAATAGGAAAGGAAGGCAGAAAATGAGGAAAAAATATGACTGAGCTCAGCAGGTTATTTATTTATGTCAAGACAATATCAGATGTAGGAAAATATTCTCGCAGCAGTCTCCCAAAACGACCCCTATTGCTTATCAACTTTATATATCTTAGAATTATGATGTCCCTCTGCAAGCGAATCGTCTGAGCAAAAGTATTGCCAAGCAGAGCAGATTAAAAACACTGTTTGTATATGGCTTACAACGTTAACATCACCTATTAGATTGTAGAAATAATCTAATAGGTGATGTTAACGTTGTAAGCCATATACAAACAGTGTTTTTAATTAATAGCTCCAGTTTGTGCAACGAGTTCGAGTCAAATGTACATGTCTCATGGGTCTCATTTGACAGTCTCATTTCATTCAAATGGTATCTCCAGTTGCAGTGTCCCGTGAGAAGACCCACCAAGGTTTTTATACACCTCTTCTCCAAATTCAAGAGGGATTTAGAGATTGGTAGAGAGTATTGAGGTAGGAACAGTATTGCACATTTCTGACCTATAGTTTGGGCTCAGTATTTGCCTCCGCTAGTGCCCATTTTTGCATGTGTTGTTTGAATAGTGATTTGCTTACTCCAAATGAAGGCTCCGGTCCAACGAAGGCCTCAGCCGAATCAAACTTAGCCAGTCTGTCGGCCTCTTCATTGCCATCAAAACCTCGGTATCCAATGTAACGTTACCCGGGTGCTCTTAGCTAGTTCGGAAAGGGCAGTTGCCGTTTCCAGAACTAGTTTCGATGTTATTACCTAGGAATCCAGTGTTGTAAGT
Organism: Myopa tessellatipennis; assembly: GCA_943737955.2. Taxonomy (NCBI): domain Eukaryota; kingdom Metazoa; phylum Arthropoda; class Insecta; order Diptera; family Conopidae; genus Myopa; species Myopa tessellatipennis. The sequence continues at coordinate 58,428,581 of OX031314.1, read as the reverse complement.
CCCGCCTGGCTATACGTGTAAATTACTACGTTTTTCTTTAGTGTGTGTTTTCGGATAAGGAACCGAACACACTCGTTGATAGCGAGAATTTCAGCTTGGAAAACAGACTTTAACTTGGACGGACTCACGGTGTAGCCCGCTCATGCAGACGACTATTAGCCTCTGCACGCTTTCCAACCTTCATATTGTGGACAGTTCTTTTGTCTTCGTCCATCATACTATGGCCGCAAACGTCAACACCGGTCTCACTATCATATGGTAAAGCGTTAGAATTGATTTGGGTTTAATCTCCCAATTCATCCCGCATACCCTTCTACAAATCCACAAAGCCTGTCTACTGTCAAGAACTACCCCCACGTATTTATGTATAAGTGCGGTTGTTTAAGACCGATAACTTTCCGTTTATTGGTAAAAAGTACAATAACTGTCTTTTTCGGGTTTACAGAGAGTTGAACTTTGTTATACCATCGCTGTACCTGAATTAGTGCCGTCTGAAAGATACGATTTGCTTGAACCTCCCTCTGACGATGACTGCTATATCGTCTGCATACCCTAAGCATGGATTCCCAACGAATTCAGCGAGAAGATCATCCACTACCATAGACCATAGGAGCGGGATAGCAATCCGCCTTGGGGACAACCCACCGTAGTTGTCGCAGATAGGATAGGTTTATAATCCTGCCGCGGAGCATGTTCTTTATCCATCCCACTACAGTGGGTGGTATGCCAAAGTTAATGAGAGCGGTGCCTAGGGATTCAAAAGACATATTATTGAAGGCTCCTTTCATGTCCAGGAGAGCAATCATACCGATGTCTTTGGAGGACATTGCTCCTTCAATTTTCGTCATTACTTCATTTAGCGCCGTCTCAGTAGATTTCCCTTTGGCATAAGCATGTTGATCATTAGATAGGGATTTAAATCGTAGTATATCAGTTCTGATAAATTTGTCGATTAGTTTTTCTAGTCCTTTTCAGACAAAGAACATTAGACTTATAGGACGGAAAGACTTCGGATTGTGTCCGTCTCTCCTGCTTGGTTTTGGTAAATACCTGACTAATACTGTTTTCTAAGCTAGTGAGATATGACCATAAGCAAGACTATAGGTATAGAGTTTATGTAGTATTGGTGCAAATGTATCGGCTCCATATTGCAACAGTGCTGGGAAGATGCCATCTTCTCCAGCCGACTTAAATGGCTTGAACGGAGATATAGCCCATCTGACTGCATGTCTGCTACAGACTTGTTTGCCTACTCTCCAGTCCTCTCTGGAGGGTTGATCTACCATCTCTCCAGGAGAGTGATTGGGCTGTTTAAGAATAACGGAATTTGAGAAGTGTGTGCTGAGCAGAGTTCCCAGGCACTATCGAGGGTGAAACCGAATTGGGTAACCCAGTTCCCAGTTCGTATTGTTTTTCTGTCGATATCGGACAAAAATCTATGATCAGACAAAGACGGTTCATCTGACACAAGCGAGATTTGAGTGATAGTCGGAGGTACGTGTCAAATCTATCACCTCTCTCTCCTATTTATTGTAATAAAGGTCAGTGAATTTCCTACATTATATATACTTAAACTATAACAGTTTATAAACTCTAATAGTTACTCACCTCTAAGTTTATTTCGGTGCTGTCCCAAATGGTGTGGTGGGCGTTTGCATCACAGCCAAGAACGACATCCGTCTTGGTTTTCCTGCCATGGTATATCAGCCGCACCACTTCGTCAGGGGGGTAATCAGGATTGTCACCAGCGAAGTACGCTGATGCTTCTCACCCTTGCCGTAGTCAGGTCCATCATTAGAAACTCTATCAAACGAAAGAAATTAATGTTATTGTTGAAAATAATACAGGTTCTTGGTTTGCTAGTCGCCGCATACAGACACTTACCTGTGGGCGAGAGACCGAGAATTTTCCCCTTCGTGCATGCCCATGGTTCTTATGCGAGAGCCACATCCAGCTGGCTGCTGGACATGTTATGTGCTAAGACCGCGGTTGCTGGCTTGGCATGATGAAGGTTGATTTGTACAACCTTCATCGTGGAGATGCATTGGTGGCGTGTGCCCCCTCTTTTAACCTCGTCCCTTTCCTTGCTCTAAACGTCTCAGGATTGAGAGGTTCAGAAGCAGGTCTCGGGTTGGGGGCCTCTTCTTGGGGGTACCTAGCCCACCCCTCCAAGACGACTTTTGAAACTGTTTCATCAGTCCCGTTCTGGAGGGTGCAGCACCACCAGTTATGAAAGAGGCGAACGTACCTGCCCTTTCAGCCTCATCTGGTTTCCCCAGAATGGATCGACTCGACGCCGTGGGTCCCAGGGAGGGGTATGAAGAAGGATTGTCCTTCTTCACCTCCCTACCCTTTTCAGCTCAGACGGTCCCCAGGGAAGGATTCGAGGAATGGTTGATCTTTCTCGCCTTCCTCCCCTTTTCGGCCACAGTTTTTCCCGAGGGTCTCTTCTTGGAGTTGAACGACACCCTCCTCATATTGAAATAGGGGAGGCAGTCCAACTCGCAAACAGCTTTTGCTGAGCTCTAATCCATGAGCAATGCTGAGAGTCAGACCGTCCTCGCTTGCTACCGTATGGAGTATCTTCCACTCCTTTGTGGGCAGCACCCGGTTTTGCTTGTTGAGGACCCGCTTAACCTCTCCGCATTGGTTCTCTTGCCGGGGAAGTGTGCCGTGGCCACGTGTGATTTTAGGAGGTCGTCCCCTCCGTCACACGTAGCTTCGCACCAGCCCATGGTTCAACAACACGGTCTTGATCAGCCAGTCCCTAGTGGTAGTGTCAGCGCACCTTACAACCAACCAAGGCGGGAGCCTTGTCGAGCTATTTGATGATGGCTTCCCCAACACTTCTGCTACTCGCCAGTGGGATGGTTAGCCGGAAAGTCCACCGACATGAGCACCAGCAACCTCTGCATAGGAGGGGACGTTTGGCCGGGGGTCTTTTTGCTGGGCTCTGCTGGACTGTCTCCATGAGCACGTTTCCTTGTGGATACGACGGTTCAGTATTTTTGGAAGGTCCACCAAGGACTTTCTCCAACGCATCTTTATATGGCGTGCCATCCGCCATGAGAGCCCGGAGTTTCTTCCGCTGCGCTGATCTCAAACGTTTACGTTTGATACTCAGCTTGCCGACATCCAAACCCTTAACGGTTTCTTTGTCTGAAGCTATGACTGCCATTCTCATCCGTTTGTGTAGCATCGGCAGAAGTGACAGATGAATCGTCACTGCCTAGTTCTGCAGAACGTATGTATCGTACTATCCGTTCAACGAACGTAATATTTTTAGCCATAGGCTGAGTGAAGGGTACAGATATAATTCCTTCATTAATTTTTTCTAAATTAGTGTTGGTTTCATTCATTTTGTTCCGAGTACGGGAGAAAGGAGATCAATCCACGCAAAGCCCCCGTTGTGTGAAAAACGCTGATTAAAAGCGGAGGTCGCCAGGTATCCGCAGTCCCCCGTTCGAGACTAAGCTATTTAGGGGTTCCCACTCTGGTCGGTCATCGGCATGGCACCTTGGCCCCAACCCCTGGTTGAATTTTAGTTTTCCGTGTCTCACAAGGGAACTATGTAGTTCCGTGGGTCTTCGATCGTACTTAAGCCCTCCCACCACGACAAGATAAACAACGGAGAGAAGGTTCGAAGTGTATGGAATCTAATAATATAAACTATTCCTTTATAAATTTTTTTAAAGCTCAAATGTTACAATGAGTGACTAGCTTGTCCTGCTGCTACCAGAGCTACGCAAACGGCCAGAGATGGCAACAGGCGCTACTGTATTTGGTTATTACAAACAACAGTGGGAGGGAGGACGGGAGTCTATCCGAGATATATTCCCAATGCCCTCCCATCATAAGGAAAAGGTTAAACTTTATTGAATAATTTTTTTATATTATAATTATTGGTTGGACGAAAGTTGGCGGATGAAGTTGGTGGAGAAGAGGAAAACAGACAGTAGATCCGCCTGTTTAAGCGTGCTAACTCAGACTGAGGAAGAGGTGGAAAAGATTCCAAGCTTGTCCGTCAATACATACCCGCGCGGAGTAACCCACGGTGTTATGTAAAAAAAGAGTATATGTCTATGACAATCTCAGACATAAAGAAGGTAAGCAATAGTTTTCTATGAATAATATAAATTAATATTTGTAAATTTTTTTTTACTTTAGCCTCTACTGTCTATTTGTCAGTCTCGCCATCACCTCTGGCGGTCTCACTTGTGCCGTTGTTACTCAACTTAACAAAAACGGTGTAAATTCGAGGAAGAGGAGTATTCGATGTTGCTTAGGTTGAAAAACAATTTGGCGGAAAGAATCGAAAATCGCTTGAGCTGCTTATAACGGAACGGCTTCCTTGCAGATTACTCGCTTTTCGATTTTTAATTGATTTGATTGAACTGAATTTAATTTAATTTGCCTAATCCTTGAAATTAACTTAAGTTAATTGACTAATCTCTGAACTGAATTTAATTAGGTTTACCTAATCTGTGAACTTAATTTAAATATAATATATGTATTATATTATATGCGTGATGTAAGTATACATATATGTATAATAATAATTAATAATGTAATAAAAATAATTTGCCTAATCCTTGAAATTAACTTAATTTTATTGACTAATCTCTGAACTGAATTTAATTTGGTTTACCTAATCTGTGAACTTAATTTAAATATAATATATGTATTATATTATATGCGTGATGTACATATATATACATATATGTATATACACTACCCATATTTTTTCGGCTCAGCGTTTCATTTGCAACAGAATTTGAACTAACAACTTGACTATTAGCTGTTTCGGAACTTACAAACTGTTGAAGAGACTTAGAAGCAAATAATTGTAAGCACACCACAAGTTGTTTTTGTTACTTTTTGTGTTTTACCTTGATTGAATTGTTGATTTTTGGTTTGTTCATTTGTTATGAAAGAAAAAACCAAGTATATACAAGTATTGAACTTTATATTTATTTTATATTGGGCCTGAAAAGGACAGAATGGTATGAGTTTTTGGGATGAGATAGCAGTGAGAACACATAATTTTTATTATACCAAATTTATTGTTAATACAAACATTATTTGAAAATATCATAAAATAGCAAAATATCATCATGAAATTGTCAAAAACAAATTCAAATTCACAATTTCACAGCAAATAGTCGCAGACTCATATATATTGTTATCATTTAATATTATTTTATATTTCATGCAAAATGTTTCATGGATTTATTTAATAGTCGTATTGTTGAAGTAAAGTTATAGAAAATTTACGATAATAGTCATACATTTTAAAATGTTCAAACAAAAACTTCAAAAAAACCTCTTTCATTCTAATTACACTAGATTCATCTGGGAACGCGTGCACACAATACTGGGGTTCAGCGATGCTCACATTAAATGGACCATTGGTCTCAACACTCTTCCTGGCGTGTACAGAATTCGCCACTTTGGAAATTACAAATACATTTTGGGTGGTATTTTTCCCTACGAAGGACAAACGAATACTTTTATAATCACAGATGACTAAGCAATTACATTCGTGTGGTTGACTAGTCAAATTACTGCATTATATTTTACAATACAAATCGAATGCTGCAAATAGACGTGAAACTTTAGAAAATAAATGTGAATTTCCTGTTTAAATGTGACCAAATGTGTTTTCTTACAAATTTTTTTAAATCTCAATTTCGTCATTAATTTTCCCAATAATTGTTTGACTGGAGAGAATGTATAGATTTCAAAATAATGAAGCAGAAACGAATTACCGTTCTTTTTTGATTTTAAGTCGGTTTATTAGAAAATTTCCCTCCCTTGCATGCTATGAATTTAATTTAAAGAAACTAAAATAATCATCAGATTGTAAAAATCTCTTGCGAAAGCTTAATTATTTGGAATTAATATTGGAAATTTTAGCGAAATCTTAGTAGTTACAAGGGTTGCTACTTAAGTTTTCAGAAGACTTACAGCCTTATAATGTAAATAGTTTGAAAACGAAAACGAACACAAACGAAAACGAAACGAACCAAACTAATATAATAGAAGCTTTTCGCTCGTATTGCAGACTTTCGATGTATTGCAGAGAGAAAATGTTGCCATGTGTACAATATTTGAAGCATTTTTATAAGTAATTTTTAGAAACGCAAAGATTTCGGGTAGAATTTAGTGCAAAAGCATTGAAATTACAAATGTACAAATTCGATGTACAAATTCGACACATACAATTCGACAACTTGCAAAACACAAACAATTTTATACTAGGCGATAGAGTTCTTGCTTTCGCTTGGTTTCTCGACTTTTTTCCTGGAAACTGCCGATCCATTATGCCTCGCATAGCTGATAAAATCTGCAAAGCATGTAAAAATACCAACAACAAGCATTTTTTGAGTTTAGTGGATTTTACTCGAGTTTTGTTATGCTCAGTTGTCAAACAAACGAAAAATGACGAAAAGCACAAAACAAAACTCATGAAAAACATATGTTTCGTTTACGTCTTGAAACTTTTTACACTATAAGGCTGTTATAAGACTTTCTCATCACAGCATCTGCAGTGCTCAACTATAGTCACAGGTTTCCATCTAGAAACCATTTAGCCAATTGGGCAATGCCCTGTGATCGGATCTTCAGATTGCTGCTGCGTTGGGCAATTATTTGGGCCGGTATTTTGTACTTCCTTCTGAAGAGGACACGCTCGGTCTCGGCTGCGTTCGTCCTTAGACCATTCTTGTCCGCCCATTTTTCGACACTGCGAGTGATATTATCTCGCTGATTGTTGGCAAAAATGTTCCCGGTACCAGGATAGCTATGTCATCGGCGTACGAAGTTGCTCTTACTCTTGTATCTTGAAACTCCCTCAGGATTTTGTCCACCACCATGAGCCAAAAATAAAAATTGCATTCGAATTGATTAGCGTTTGTCAATATTTTTAAATGGCTTGAAAAGCAAACCCTTAAATATCTCTATACATGAAAAAATTATATTCCACTCTCAAATATAACAGCTCATATCTTAAACACATTTCAATTAATATAAACATTTGGTCTTTCATCACGTCGAAAACTAAAGCTTAAATAATACGTTTTGTCAGTTGTGTAGTATACGGGTTATGCTATGTTTACACCTATGTTTACATATTATTTTACAACTCGTTTGGATCTCATTTCGCCAAAATGAGATGATTTCGATAATGAGTGATTTGGCAATTTGTATGGGAAATGGAATCATTTGGCTTCTCATTTCTGGCTTTTGGGCGTAATGAGCCATTTAGCGTCGGTGTAAACGTGCCTTTACTGTTGCAGGTGAAAACAATTTCTATTTTTGAAGGCAGCACTCCGGGGCTGGGCACTTTCTCCGGTCACAAAATTTAGAGTAAAATTCCAACCGAGTTTGCATGGTATACCGAAGTCAGTTGCCTTGAACAGTTATTGTACCCTTTTGCTTTTTGCGCAGTTTCAGATGATCTTTTTGCGACTGTGAAAAGTGTTTGGGAGCCATTAAAATGTAAGATATTACTATGCAAAAAGTACTTATTGTAGTAGTAGTAATAGTTCTAATACTATAAATACGTATAAGAATATAAATATTGAAAACGCACTTTCACAAACAGAGCACATTCCACTCAATCTTTCCAAACACTTTTTCAAACACCGTACAAAAGGTAGTACTTTTTACACATGAACTAGCATATTCACTACTAAAACGTATGCTTCGTTGTTTTTGTTTGCACCGAAACTCTGTTTTACAGTTTACCGCTGACAATACCTCCGGAGAGATTTCACGGGATATTTTTTCAACCTATCTCTTTCACACTTTCCATAAAACTTCCCTTGGGCTGTGAAAGAAGTGACATGTGACCCCACAGGTCACGGCCAAAGGGTACAATAACGTTCCTTCACAGCACTCAATGCAGCAGGTCGTGTGACCTGCACTGCGTTACTGTGCATGCTCGGCAAGTTGGACTTTTCTGTTGTTTTGTGCGTTCTCTTGTGTGTTCATTCTCTCTTTTATACCCAAAACAAAAACAAACAAGGTGGGAGAGTTAAAATTGCACGGTGCGTAACCACGGCCTAACGTTGCTCTCAGAATGAAAACTAGCATTAAGGTCGCCACACACGATACGAATCTCAAATTTTAAAAGTAGTATGAAGAAGTAATTGAAAAGAAGTAATATTTATTTTAATAACTAAAAACATTCGTGAAATATTATTAGGCAACTGTTTTATTCATCGTACGTTTTTTTTAAAAATATATTTTTTTATATTTTTTCATTTAATTCCCTAATTTTAAAATGCATCCTGGCTCGAAAAATGTCTTTATGTTTGTGCCACATTGAACAATGTGCAGTTTTATATAATTATTCGTGAAGGACGCCAAATGCGTTTTATTATTATATTTAGTTACTAATTTCCATAAATGCGTTATTGTGACTTGTGTTAATTTTTTTGAATTAATTATACAGGTTTGCATACGAAATTGCCCTTAGTTTTATTCTTTTACGCTTGTCGAAATGCGTAAAGTTGTTGCTTTACATAAATGAAAAATAATTTAAATACAAACGATAACGACTGTATTTCATATTTTAAAGAGGTATAGGCCAGAAATGTCCAAACTTCAAAAGCCACTACTAATATACCATTTTATTTTAAAATACATATATTCAGCGTTTCAACTGTTCCTCAATTTATCAATTGCTCTATATAAACAAAATGTTTATCTGATTTATCGTGTTAATTGGTTTTATGAAAATATACCTTTTGCTATGTATATCATATTCCTATGACTAATATTAGCTTAGGTTTTAAAAAATAACGGCATTTTGCTTAAACTACATTGAAGAAAAATATTCGGGGTCAGTGTGTGTAACTATTAAAATTACTCTAACGTAATACGAGTAATTTGCACTCGCACTTTATATGTATACCAACACAACGCATACTTAAAAATCTCCTGCTGCATTTGTTTTCAACCCTCAAAATTCTGAGCATTATTCCCATGACCAGCAGATGTTTAATTATAATTGAGCAAGAACGCGGCATAGTTGTGCATGCGCAGCTGCTGCATTTGTGCGCTTATTTATAAGGGAGGGATTGTTAATATTATTTAGGACAATTTTTCAATGCATTGAAGAGGGGAGTAAATACAGACTCGGTTCATTCAAACAACCTTTGAATAAGTTGCCGTAATACTTGTGTGCAGTTGTTTTAAAGAAGTCGATTAGTAAAGAGCTGATATTATCAATTTTGTAAGAGGTTAAGAGTGAAGAACATAAACGGGTACAATACAATAGACATTTATATAATTGCTGAAGTTAAAATCATGTTAAAACATAATTACATAAACCCAGCATTCTGTCAGAACAGCGAATTTTATTCAGTACGTTCTGCCGCATCCAGTAAACAAGGCCATCCATCAAAAACGAATTCCAAGTATAGCTTGAGTTCGGACACAAACGTATCTATGAGTCCTTACAGAACTGTCCCGGAGAGTCCACTAGGTTTTCAGCAAAATTTAAACAAGTCTACAAGTCGACCAATAGCTAATAAAATCTCAATGCTGAGAAAACCACTGCAAATACCATCGCTTAAACAAAATGTGGACAATTCACAAATCCAATGTGATCATCAACACCCTTACTGTGTCTCTTTAGTTGGCAACACTTTTGATAGCCGCGGAGGATCTGGTCGCTATGCGTTAGTGCCAGTCGAAGAGTTGTCTGGTAGAAATAATTGTTACACCATAGCACCCAGTATATCGATACCACCAAAACACTGCTTCAAGTCGCAAGAAAATCTGGATCACTATCGAGATGAAGAATTCCAGTTTTCCAGCCTACCACCTGAGTTAGGTTCGTTCCAAAAACATAGTTTGTCAGCTCCACCCGTTCCACTTACGTCAAAAAAAATCAAACATGCTTTCTCTAGTGATTTTGGAAGCAAATCGTTTCTATTTGTGGATAAAAACAGTAATAAAGGGTATCAAATGATACCAACAGCTGAGAATGAGGAACTGGTTGACGAGAACCAAGAAATTATCCAGATGCTTAATGGACGGGCGCATCGGTATGCAGTAATTCCTACCAAAATCGAAATCGAAGGTAAAGGCGAGGAAGACACTTGCCACACTACCTCAGAGGCAAATCACAGTCATAATTTTTTAGAAATCATCTGTGGCTCTGCTAATGCAGATGTACTACAGAAAAGCACTTCGATATCTGATCTGTTGTCTTATCCGAACACACCACCTAAGAATGAAGCTGCAACGAAAATTCTGAATGAGTTGTTACCCACATCATCTAAAACGCCTGAAACTCGTAAACCGGAAATTCAACGCTACAGTGTCAAGAGCAACGGTCGGCTTGATAAAAGTTCTTTGCGAATATATGAATCTACGAGATGCAAAAAAGAACTGTCTCCGAAACGATTGCAATACGAGATCGTGGAGCCTTCGTTCAGCACGGTACAACATACCGATCGAACAACGGCAGTAATTAGTCCACGTGTAGCTGATTCAAAAAAATGCCCACAGATTGGCGAAACCAGCGATATAGAGGATAGAAGTAATAATTCATATGCTCAGAAAGTAGTTAACGCTACCATAACTCTAGCGGTAGTGTCGCTTATGTTGGTTCTCTGTAGCACGATGAATTCGTGCTTAATCATTTATATGATTGCACATGTAAGTGTATAGCTATCTACTTTTATTTAAAGTGAATAAAACTTAATCTTCTTTCTTAGTTGGGTAAAACCTTTTATCTTCAATTCAGTTTACTAGCGGCATTTTGCGGTGTAGGTCTCGGATTCCTCGGCTTTCGCTCACGTCACTGTCACTGGTTACCGAGTCGTAGCTACACATCCGGTTTCATATTGGTCACAATATTTTCTTTACTCAAATGCTCTGGCTTACTGGTGATACTTGTTTTGGATCCGTACCCTGGCTTGCCGATTCATGACGTTACCACCGGCGTAATACTAGGATTATCAATGTTTATAACCTTTTTCATCGGATTAGGCGTGGTTGGTTCGTTATGGTGCTACCGGCCACCACCAGACAATAGGATTAATGTGGTTTAAATACTTGGTATCTACGCTTATTTACATATTTCAGTGGATTGTCAAATTATGGAAGATAACTAATACCAAAAAATAAGTGAATTTAATAGTAAAAAATGTAATTAAAATAATTTATACAAACATATTTATATATATATTTTTTTAATAACTTTAAAATATAATTTTAAATAATTGTAAATGTTTGCGTTGGTGTAATGTATTACTGTTACGTTTACGCTAGGACGTTTACTATTTGAAAGATCTTGATTCATTCATTGATTTGCCGAACGTGTGCTTCTAATGCGAGCCGAGCACTGCGCGAAAAACGGCCGCGGAAACAATAAAGCTTCAATTATCCAAAAAAACCGCACGAATTAAACGGTACCCCTATTATATTTTCAGTAAATTTCTCACACACCCATTTTAGGCATGACATGTTTACGATTTCTGATATTATACTACGAACATTGTTTGTCCTCGATGAACCATTTCTGCTCTCAAAATTTTGTTTGGCATTGTGATTACACAGAAGAGCCAAATAGCATAATCTACAATTACAAGTCGACATTTCATACTGTTCGAGAAGTTTGTCCTCGTCGGCAACAATCATTTTGTTCGCAGAAGTTCATCCTCTCTGGGTGAACTCAGCTTTTAAAGGTGCGAGCGTAAAGTTGAAAACTTTTTAGGCCCATATATACATTGCAAACAGTTGTTCGATCAAACAGTCCAACGAAATGAACTATTTTACTCTCCCGTCAAATCTGTGTGCTTGCTATGTTAGGCCCATATTACATTGCAAACAGTTGTTCGATCAAACAGTCACATTGTTATTGTTTTCTGTATAAAGCTGTCAACTCTCAGTTCATCCGTGAGAGAATGAAAACGGATGAACTGTTGGCACAGCAAATAATCTGTTTGCAGGCGATGCATGCAAACTACAAACAGAACAGAGTTGTTGTGTGGTGTAATAAAAAAGTATGCATGTTTTGGAGAGAAAAAGCTGCACTTATGCCGGAAAAAGGAGGATTGCGTGAAAATAATTGCACAAAGCAACTCTAATTATGTATATATACTACGGAAAGTGTTTGACTGTTTGTGTTTGCAATGTAACATAGCAAGCAAACAGATTTGACGGGAGAGTAAAATAGTTCATTTCTTTGGACTGTTTGATCGAACAACTGTTTGCCATGTAATATGGGCCTTACATTGCAAACACAAACAGTCTCCGTAGTATTTATACATATGTAGTTAGAGTTGCTTTGTGGAATTATTTTCACGCAGTCCTCCTTTTTCCGGTATAAGTGCAGCTTTTTCACTCCAAAACATGCATACTTTTTTATTACACCACACAACACGTGTTTGTAGTTTGCACGCATCGCCAGCAAACAGAGTATTTGCTGTGCCAAAAGTTCATCTGTTTACATTCTCTCACGGATAAACTGAGAGTTGACAGCTTTATACAGAAAACAATGTGACTGTTTGATCGAACAATTGTTTGCAATGTAATATGGGCCAAAGGAAAACAATGTGACTGTTTGATCAAACAACTGTTTTCAATGTAATATGGGCATAGTTGTGTTTGCACTTTGAAAAAAACTAACCATACATTGCAGAGGTGACGTCATTATCTCTGATGACAGTTGTCTGACGACGAAAGACGATGGATAATTTTTTCCAGAGATATTTTTTCTATCAACCTTGCGCGATTAGTAATCTTGTTTTTTATAATTTATGGAGTGTATGTGACGGGTCTGAATCTTAATCATATTTATAACCATCTGAAACTGTTCTCTTCATTTCTTCTGAATTTAACACACGTAAATTAAAAATTCAATGTAATATAGTGTAAAGAAAACACTGATACTGATAATATGAATACACAAATAGATTAGATTAAATGCATAAAAATGGCTATTTGAAATATTTTTAGAACATTTCATTACGAATTGTTTACTTGTAAAAAGTGTGAAATTATATGCTCAAAAATATGAGTTGTAATTGTATTTTGGCTGAATGAATATATTTTACATTATATGTAGTTTGTTTTTTTTTTCCTTAGCCTTCACATCGACCAACATCCTTGAAAGGATTTACTTTAAATATATCTGCTGCACATGTTTTAAAATAAAGTCTGTACGAAGCGTTTAAGATTTTAGTTTATCGGAAGCCGTCGGTATTATGATGAATATTTTCTTTTCAATCGAATGGATATTGAAGACAGTTCAGTGCCAAGAAGTAAGTTGAATTGATTTTGTCATCGAAAAATCCTATTAATCATCCATTACTTTCTTAAATGATTTTTTGGTTAGTCGCTGATTAATAAGAGTGATATACTGTCATACTACAGATAAGAATTTATTATAATGTCAGCGTTTTATACACTGAAATGAAATAGTGCAGGTTAAGTGTGTGCTTTCTGAATCATTATACGCAAAGACTACAAGACTGGAAACTCTTTTCGCTTTGAATGTGTTGGTGAAATCAGGCTTGGGTGACGTAGATTACAAAAACAAAACGCATGTAATTTTGACAGTTCGGGAACGAATTTTGACAGTTCTGGAATTTGTTTACAAAATATTTTGAGAGAGGAATGCAACTCTTGTTCTTCTCATAGCAATAAGCCAGAAATATAATTTTTCAAATACGTAAAACAGACCAAGGAGATAGTTTAAAAAAAAAGCACGCTTCTAGAAATGTACATGAAACCTTTTCTAAGTCTTACAGTTGCACAATATTTAATATTTTGCAAGTAAAACGAAGTTAAAATTCATAAAAATTGCTCATTTCACAAATTTAGTCAGTTGTATTTAACCTACCACGCGTATTTTTAGCCGAAAGAGATGCCAACGTATTCAACATGTTTTGTTGAATATTAATCTGTGATTTAGTTTAATATTCACTGAATTGTAATTTTAGTTCTTTTGGTCTTTAATTTAAATGAATTTAATTTTAAATGCATGAATTGAGAAATTGTTTATATTTAATTAATTTTAATTTAAATAAATGAATTGCAAATTTATTTGTGTTCACACATTTTAATTTAAATAAAAGAGAAATGCAATATTACAAAAACAAATAAGTTTACATTAATTTTTAATATTTCCAAACAGCATAGAAATTGTCAAAACCCCGAAAACTTATAAATGCAAAGTAATTTTTCTATTAATGTTTACTTAAAAATCAAAAAAACAATTAGTAATAAAGTTGTGTCATTGGTATCCCTTCCACTAACTCACCCCATCATTTTGTGGCGGTGTGGTAACAATGCATAACGGTTTACCTTTTCAGATATCATGCTTTGTGATAGCCTGTTTTAGCTTGTAACAAGTCGATAATTTCACCATAAAATTCACATACACTGTATGTGAACACGCGGAGGGACATTTTTTCGAGCTCTCTCACGAAATTAGAGGAGTTTCCAGTCTTGTAGTCTTTGGTTCTACGGAACAAATCGGGCGAAACAAAACAAAATTTTTTTGTTGTTTTTGGCGCTGATCCCAACAACAACTTAAAAAAGGGGGCGAGGACTTCCGGTTCCGGTTTTAAAGCCATTTGAAATTTATCGGCCAATATGTCCTCAACTATAGCAGATCTCCGGTTAGTATGGTTGTCGTTCTAAAGGTACTTAGAGTATGTTTAATTTATGTAATATGACAGTTTACCGAAAATCTTATAGTTCTCGATTTTTAGTCCTGTTTTTTAATTCAATAATTTTTTCTAAGTAAAATATGTAATCAACACATAATTATATAAATCCTAAACAAGAACAGATCATTAGCTTTCTACGGAAATTTATTTTACCATGATTGGTGTAGAAATTCAGGAGAAATTGCATTTTTAAAATTGCAATGACGTGAGTACAAAGCAAATTTTTATGAAAAATCGCGATCCTCTCGATCTCATAAACTAAGTGAGCTAGCGGAACAAACGAAATACTGTTGTTAAGTTATTTTTATGCCTATACAATAATAAGTATAACATATTATATACCATTTTAAAGGTAAAATAAGATTTCCATAACTGTTATTTGTTAAATATCTTAATGTGTCCGTTTGGAAGAAAAAATTGTTTCAAAGTCAACGTGTAACATTTTTCTAAAAATTAATATAATTCCTTCACCGCCATGTTATTGACAAAAATGTATATTACATAAATGAAAGGTATTAACAATACCTTTCCAACAGTACAACAGTCATAAATCCTAGATGGCTGACCAGCCCCCGAAAAACCATGGCAACTTCCGGTTATAACGTTCTCCAATAACGGTAAAAAAAGAAAATCTATATCTAAAATATCCAAAAATCAAAAATAAATTTCGTAGAATCGTTACACCAAGAACAATATGGATAACGGTAATTAATTTACAATTTCGAACACGATTGTAAAAGTTGTGTAGTAAGAATATTTCAAACCAGTAAGAAAGCTATATTCGGCCTGGCCGAATCTTAGATACCGTACACCTAAAAGTTTTAAAAAAAGTGCCGAAGCTAGGATGAGGCGGGGGTGGCGGTCCACTCTGGGCGGCACAATGTCGGGGGCGGCCATGAGGCCTAGCGACGCCTCTGTATAAATAGTAGGCGTGGTTATTACCTTTTTCAAAAAAAAATAACTAGCTTAGTTGTTTTTATAATTGTGTTCATTTAAACTTTATTTCCGTGGTAATAAACTTTTTTTCATACTGCTATACTGTATATGTAGTGTAAAAGTGGGCGGACCGCACCCAGTTTTGATGTAATAATGTTTTTTTGTAAAACAAGTTGTTATCTAAAGTTTTATTCAGGAAGTTTATATATTTAACAATATAACCCTCTTTTGCCTGTGTAATCTAAAAGTGGGCGGATCACGCCCATATTTGGCACATTCACGGAAAATGCTACTCTATACCCAGGAATGTAATAGCTTTGTTGTAATAGCTCAAAAACGAACGCTGATATCACATTTTTCATAAAAAATAGGCGTGGCCGTGGACCGATTTTGCCCATTTTCAATACCAACCTGCCCACCACATAAAACAATATATCTGCAAAGTTTCATCACGATACCTTCATTGGTTCTCCTGTGATCGTGATTTCAACAGACAGACAGACAGACAGACGGACGGACATGGCTAAATCGACTCAGGAGGTCACTCTGATCAAGAATATATATACTTTTCTATACCTATCGTCTCTAGTTCTATGCGTTACACATTTCGTTACAAAGTGAATATACCCTTACCTTAAGGTGTAGGGTATAAAAAGGTATAGTACAATTCAAAAAAATACTTACATACATACTTACACTTTTAACATGCAATTTCTTCTAAATTCCGACACCAATAAGGGTTTAATAAATATCTGTAGAAAGCTAATGGTCTGTTCTTTCTTAGAATTTATATAATTATTTGTTGATTACATATTTTTTCTTAGAAAAAAATAATGAATTAAAAAAAAAAGTATTAAAAATCTTAAAGTGCATTTTTCTCGAGAACTATAAGGTGTTCGGTAAAACATCATATTACATAAATTGAATATACACTCGCGCTCAAAAAAAAAGCCGATTTAATTTTGTAATGTTATTTACAAAATTGTTGTTTTTTGGTTTTGTGGGATTATCATTTACTCTTAGTAATTGTTTGAGTGTTAATGGGCCGTGATACATGTAGCATCAGTATGAGCTCAGAACTTACGCTGATTGGCTGATTTTAAAAAGCAGAACGATCCAAACCCTCATAACCATTAATGCAAAAATGTTGGCTGTTTCACGATCATCAAAGAAACATGCATGCAGAACTCGAAGCACGGTCTGAAAATTTTTCTTATCTCTTGTGCTTTCATTTCTGTTTTAAGGAGACACAATCGGAGCAACAGCAACAACTCAGTGTGTTGCATGCTATGCACTTCTTGCATATGCTCTTCTTGCATAGCGTGAATAAGAATATGCGGTCTGGATCGTACTTTCCGTAACAAGCAACGGAGAAAGAGTTACCACCGCATACGAATTTTTTTTTTTTATTATTTATTATTTATTTATTCACAATATTCAGTGTACGCTAAGACCAACGTCTTTTTTAGTACTAGCAACATATGTATATTACACGTAACAAGAAACAATAATTAATATGCAAACTTAAATATTACTTAAAATTATACAATTATAACTATAATTTAACTTAACTTAAAACAGTAATAAGAAACAAGAGTTAATAAGAAAGTAAGAAAGATAGAGTGCAACGAAAGACAGTGAAGGATAGAAGAAAAGATTGTTTGAACACCATGCAATTAGGACGTAGAAAAATACTGCACTATAGCTTGCTTGAAGCGGCCCCCCAACGACATCTGTCTTAAGTGTAGCGGCAGAGAATTCCAAAGCCTAATGGTGCTAATGAAAAGGAATCTGCTGCTGTTGAGAAAAGTGCACCTGGGAACAATAAAATTAAGGGACCTGGTTGAATGAAAGTGCTGGAGTTTTTCATAAAGGTATCGAGGGCTTTTAGTATGCACAAGCTTATACAAGTACAATATTCTGAACTTTTAAATACTCAATCAAACCACACCCAAGTATACCCTTAATTATCAACGAGATGTGATCAAAGCGCCGGACAGCATAAGCATACCTTGCAGCATTGTTAAATGCCACCAGGATCTTGTGCTGCGACTGAGAATCAAGGCGACTAACAGTGCAAGAAAACGTAAAGTGGGGTACAATCTATTGCTTAACAAGCCTTAGTCTAGTTTCAAGGGGAGTGTAAATCGCAGAAGAACGCAAGCACCTTAAAATTCCGTAGATCTTTCCGACAGAGCCATTAATATGGCCAGTACAATTAAAATTAGAATTTAGTGTGAAACCAAGGATTCCTGCTTACAAACTCTAACTGAGTGGAGCCAACAAACAAGGGGGGAAAATTATCGAATCCACTGACCTTCTGCTAATTGGCAGAACCTTAGACTTAGAAGGATTTATGCGCAGCAAATTAGAAGCAGCCCAATTGTTAAATGCGGCGAGATCCAGATTCAGTTTATTACTCAGATACTCAATGAGATTTAGAGGTCTAGACAAATAAATTTGTATGTCATCAGCATAAGCATGTATTGAGGCATGATCACAAACCAAGAAAATATCATTGATAAATATCGAGAACAGCAGGGGACCCAAAATGACCCCTGCGGAACTCCTGTGGTGACCATTTTCATTGAGGAGAATCTGCTACCAACTCTAATACACTGCATTCTACCCTCAAGGTAACTTGATAGTAGACGAACAGCTCTACCACTAAAATTAAAACTAGTTTCTAAGCTTATCACAGAGTAAAGTGTGATCCACAGAGTCGAAGGCTTTTGCAAAGTCGATAAGGTACAGAAATGTTAAGAAATTTTGGTCATAAAATATTCTGATATCATCAGAAAGTTTCAATATTGCAGTTGAACAGCTGTGGCCAGCCCTGAAACCTGATTGCAAAGGGGATAAAAGATTATTCAGGTTTAAAAATGTAGACATTTGCACATACATAATCCTTTCGAGGATCTTTCCCAATGCTGGCAAAATACTTATGGGTCTAAAGTCACCAGGGTCAGATGCAGAAGGAGATTTAGCAATGGGAACAATAGCAGTTTTCCATAATTCAGGGAGCTTGGAGCAGGTTATGTTGTGATTGAGTATGTGCGTCAGTGGAGCTAAGATAAACGGTAAAACTATCCTTATAAATCTAATAGAGACACCATCGGCTCCTACCGCATTGGAGGTTAGCTTAGATACGCTGTACCCAATCTCAACTTCAGTGACAGCAGTAAATTCAAAAGGAGGGAAAGATGACAAATATGTCCGTACCGGTAATGTCGTGCGAGAAGGCATACTAGTACGATCATAATTACCACTAGCCAAGAATTTATCATTAAGTTCATCTGTATCCAAGCTACATTCAACTGAGACCCTATCAATAACTCGCAGCTTCTTTAAGTTTTGCCACAACTACTTAGCACTCAAGTTAGGACTTAGTTTAGAGCCATAGTACCTCTGCTTTTCCCTTCTCAGTGTAAGCATTGCTTCCTCCCAACTCACAGCGGCTTTACTTCTTTTCCATTTCGCTTTTAGTCTAGTCTATCTATCTAGTCAAGTCTATTTCTCTTTTTGACAGCAAGTAAGACACTCTGGGTAAACCAGGGACAATTACTGCTCAGAGCCCTTACAGAGCGCAAAGGTACATGATTAATGAAGGCAGTATTTAAATAAGTCAGTAAAACTCTAAGTTTTTCATCGTCTGAGTTAGCGAACCAAACGTCATTCCAGCACATCATAGATAATTCTCTAAACAAAGACTAATAATCTATTGCATTAAAGTCGTAATAGGTAAAACTAACCACCTCACTCTTACACAGATGAATATCAAGGCAGCAAAAAATGAGATCATGGTCAGAAATAAAGGTCATGTGGTCAAGAGTTAATAAAAGAGATAGATCAGAGACAAGACAGACATCAAGTGGACTGGGTTCACAAGCAGGAGCGTACCGAGTAGGCGTGTTGGTATTAGTAAGACACAAACCACACATTGACACATAGTACAGAAAACTCTCAGTAACAGAATCACAGGACAACAGATTCACGTTAAAATCACCAAATACGACTAGAAAATCGTAAGCAATAAGTTTGTCAGAAAGGTCACTAAAGAATGGACCAAGATTAAGGCTAGGCCACGGATTATACACACAAGAAGTTTAGTAATTTAGTACCGACGTCAATTATTGCGATATTCAAGAACTCACAAGATATATCACCTTTACTCACGAAGCTAGACTTAAGAGCACACTTACAATACACAGCAACACCCCCGCCCCTTCTGCCACATCTATCATTACGATAGAGTTTGTAACCTTCAATATTATACAAAGAGTCCGAAATATCACTCTTAAACCAGGTCTCCGAGATGCAGATAACGTCAACAGCAGAATTCCCAAAAATATATCTCACATAATCAAGTTTTAAGCCATTCAGACTCCTAGAATTGAAGTGAACAACGTTCAGACCATCCGACTTAGCACAAAAAGTATGTATTAGGGCCTTATAACAACCGATAGCACCATTAGACTTATTATCATACCAAGACAAAAACCACAACAACAAGAGCCAGCTCCAAGCATTCCAGAGCACATTTTATGTAAACATATTAACTGGTATTCAACACGAAATAGAGGACATAGAGTTAGCAGGAGATAATGAAAGATATAGAAGATAGTTAGAAAAATATAGTTAGAAAAATATTTGCAGGTTAACATTAAAATAATCAATGCTAAGTTCCAGCGGCGCAGGCAACGCTCTCCTTGTCTATCACCAGTTTCGTCTCCCCGCCAGCTGATGCTTTGACAAAAACTCTCCCACGAAACGAAAAAGCAGTGAAAAGCAACTTCTCTCTTTTCTTCAAATTTTACTGAAGTAATTCACGGTTCTTTTTTGTAAGGCCTTCATGTGAGTAAATTTTCTGCTCACCGCCCATGCCAATGTCAATGTGCTGCAGCTGACGTTTATTCACTCCACGAAATGCTGCAATGGCTTTGAAGAGTTCATTACGCTCACTCGCCAAAGTCAGTTTAGCTATGATAGCAGAGTTTCTGTTGTTCGTTCGGCTGTTCGGCTCTCACACGAAATATATTTCGAAGAACGAGAGAGTTTAATTTTACTGATGTGCAAATTTTCTCAAAAAGGTGTGTGCAACAAGGCTCAAAAATTCACAAATATAAAATCAGTTAAAAGCAACTAAATATAGCTAAGATCGCGAACGCCAGAAAAACACGTCCACTCACAATGACATATCAACACAATGAATTTGCAACTTAAATTTTTGCAACCTAAAATTTTATTATTTTATTTAGTGTTTTCCTATTGAAAAGTTCCTGAAAACTACTAAAAGTTATACAAATAATACTACATAATCGCCTTTAAAGTTTTTAATTAACTTTATGCAACATTAAATAATTTCTTCAGTTTCGCTTCGTGTACTCCGCGATTCTCAACTTTTCTTGTGAGGCTGGGCAACCCTTAAAAACAGAAGAAAACATATGTGATGTTTTTCTGTACCATGAAACAGCTGTTTTAATTGCTTTCAATATCATGCAATGCTTGGTTGTTATGATACCAGAGATAATGAGATAGGACACTTCGAATTCGCCGCTTAAAAAATCGGTTTGACGTCTATTTTTTATGAGCTGTTGAATTCATGTACACTATACGTGAGCGCTACCATGTTGTTGTTCTTGTTTTCTGTCTTTCAGTATGTTGAAAAAATCAGCTGTTTCATGTTTCACCACGGACTCATTTAGTTATGAAATCAGCTTGGCTAGACGCAGTAACTTTTGAAACGAATTCACTACTGGTATATCGATACCATTGGTGGCTACACACACTGGTTTCTCATTTGGTTTCAAAAGTCGTAAATATGTGATGCCAAAGTGTTTGTGAAATTTACTGAATATCCAAATGTTGGCCAGAGTGAGAGAAAATATGAACACGCTTTCGGCAAACTACGTTGCTCTTCTTTCATTTGACAACTGCTGTGCGTGCAAAGAAACTGAGAACCAGGGTCCATTTTCGTTTCAAAAATTCTTTACACTCGATACCAGAGTATAGACTTTTCTCTTTCTTCCTCATCTCTCTCACACGAATTGAGTGAAACCGTTTCAAAAGATACTGCGTATAGACAAGGCCATAGGTTTTTAAAATATAAATTTCACCATATATAAACAAAGGTGGTGAAGTTTCCCAAACCTAAAATGGTAGGTGCCAACGGATGTTTGACCCCCCAAGTGCATCTAACGATGTATAACAATACTTAATTTGCACAAATATTAGAAAACAAATGAAAAAATATAAATGTGACCATTCTGGAGTTATTAATCTCAATTTTTTTTGTGAAAATTCGAACAACTATGCATTGACAGCCAAAAATTAGCACAACGCCTACGTTATACCAATTAAATATGTGAAATAAATCAACAAATACTATGTAAAATCTGAAAGTATAGATTTATTATAATTATAAGGAACTGGTAGATATATCATGTATATAATGTGAGCATAAACAAAAGTTTAATTTCTTAAATATATTTTTGACGTTTCGAAAAAACACCCATTAAAATCAATATTACATGCGTGCATGCGATACTGCGGCGAAGTACACTTCGTGCGGCGAAGTACACATGAGAGGACAAAGCACACGATTTTGTGTGGCGAAGTACACATGAGAGGACAGCGCACACGTTTTTTTATCATAGGTTTAGTGAAATTTCAGCAAAATGCATGTGTGTTGAAACAGCGAATTCGAAGTGTCCTATCTCATTATCTCTGATGATACTACATAACATAACATTGGTTCCATGATACTACATGGAATGAATAGCTTGCTTTTCGTTGAATAGCTTGCTTCTCTCAAAAAACTTAACATGCATATGCATTGCATGATTGGGCCTTTAACCTTTATAAAGTTAGTACTTTTTACCATTGTCATTCTTTTATAGCGTTTTATTCTACTCGCTATTTATTAATATACAATAATTACAAACAATCTATTTACATTTTAAATCTAATTCATATGGTTACCACGCACGTCTGCCTCGAGCAAAGAATCCCAGAAGAAGGAAGAAAAAGAAGTCTTTTGTTTTAAACGAATGACAGTCGGCGAACAGCTGACAGGCAGACTCTGACGAGGAGATGGCGCTTCAGTCGCCAAGGTCGCCACATCACTCCCCTCCGAGAAACGAGTTTATTGAGTTGCGAAACGTACTTTTTTTGCTGGATAAGTAGAATGCGTCCGGATGGAGCAGCCTCTGCTGAACTCTGAGCTGCACTGTTCTCAAAAAAAGCTGGCTTCAATCGCTCGGTGGAAACAGTTGTGGCTTTTCCGTCAACGTTGACCTTGAATACGTAGTCAGAAATCCTTTCGAGGACCGCATATGGGCCCTGGTACGGTGGCTCGCACGGCTTCTTGGTAGCATCGACCCTTAGGAAGACATGTGTGCATTGGTGCAACGTCTTGTGCGCGAATGCCTTTCGTTTGTTGTGGTCTGCTGACGGAGCCGATTTAACCAGTCGCATTTGCTCCCTGAGTTTGTCGACGAAGTACCTAGGTTCAACCATTACTTCTTCGTGGATGAAAAACTCACCTGGTATTCGGAGTTGCGTGCCGTACACTAGCTCTGCTGCAGAAGAGTTTATGTCGTCCTTGTAGCTTACTCTTAACCCCAGCATGACCGAAGGCAATATCTCAATCCAGTTGCTAACGTTGTGGCACATGATGGCGGCTTTGAGTGAACGGTGCCATCGTTCAACCATGCCATTGGCGGCTGGGTGGTACGCCGTCGTTCTGATTCTACTACTGCTTAGTAAAATAGTCATGGCGTCGAAAAGCTGGGATTCAAATTGTGATCCTCAGTCTGACGTTATGTTGCTGGGCACACCGAACCGCGCTACCCAATGAGCGTAAAAGGCGTTTACCACTGTGTTTGCTTCAATGTCTTTTAGGGGCACGGCCTCCGGCCAGCGCGAAAATCTGTCGATCATTGTGAGTACATATCTGAATCCATTGCACGGCTGCATGACAACTAAATCTACGTGCACGTGGCGAAATCGATCAGCCGGTATCTCAATATGTTGTGGTGGATTTTTCACATGTCTTGCCACTTTGCTACGTTGGCAGCTCAAGCAAGTGCGGGCCCAGGTGGTGATGTCTGCATTCATTCTCGGCCAGACGTAACTTCGACTGACTAAGCGTTTCGATACTCGGCCGCTCGGGTGCGATAAACTATGCATGCTGTCGAAAATTTGCTTACGCAGCGATTTGGGTGCATATATGCGAAAACTTGGTCCCGATATGTCACAATACACTGCGGTTTCCGTGCTGTCGACACGTAGCTTTTTGAGATGAAGTGATGTTGCATCAGGTTGCTTCAGGAGTTCCAGCAACTCTTCATCTTTTACCTGCTCTTATTCTAGCAGCTCTGCGTTGATTACAACCGGGACGTCGATAGTCTGCACCCTAGATAACGCATCAGCCACCTCGTTTTTGTCGCCAGCAATGTGAACTATCTTAGTGGTGTATTGACTAATTTCTTCGAGTTGCCGAGCGACTCTATCGCTTGCGTGATCCGACTTCTGTAAAAAAGAATAAGTTAATGGCTTGTGATCTGTTAGGATTATTAATTCTCGTCCGTCAAGCAAGTGCTTAAAATGGCGAATAGCCCTATAAATGGCTAAGAGTTCTTTGTCGTATATTTTGTATTTCTTTTCGCGTTCACTCAGCTTCTGCGAGAAAAAACCAAGGGGTTGAAGGCCACTTTCTGTTTGCTGGTCCAATGCTGCGCCAATTGCGATGTCAGACGCATCACACCGCAGCATCAAGGGTCGATCGCTTCGTGGGTGTGCGAGTTGCGCACACTTCTGCAACGCTGCCTTACATGCTTCGAACGCCTCGCTTGACTTACTCGTCCATTGAACCTCTCGTTTATCCCTTTTTTTGGCTCCTAAAGTGAGCTCTATTAGCGGAGCTTGGATTTCCGCGGCAGCAGGTATACATGATCGGTAGAAGTTCCAGATGCCAATGAATTTACGCAGTTTGTCCATGGTCTCCGCTTTCTTGTATTCTCTAATAGCCTCAATTCGATCTGACGGAGGACGAATACCATCACTGCTTACTGTAAAACCGAGGTACCTTACTTCTCTTTGGCCAAAAACACATTTTTCGATGTTTAAGACTAAGCCGTATTTATTCAGTCTTTCCAGGACAGTTTGTAAGTTTTGTTTGTGTTCGCTTTCATTACGTGACGCTACTAATATGTCGTCAATGTAGCATTGGCAAAACTCGAGTCCGTGTAGCACGTTGTCCATTAGCCGTTGCATAGTTTGCGCAGCATTACATAACCCAAACGTCATTACCTTGAATTCAAAGAGCCCAAAGGGCGTGATGACTGCTGTTTTTGGGCGGTCCTCAGGTGCCACTGGAATTTGGTGGAAAGCCCGCTGTAGGTCGAGGGTAGAAAAAACGGTGCATCCATGTAAACGGTGAGTGAAATCGTGGAGGTGCGGGATCGGGTACCGATCGGGTACAGTGATGGCGTTAAGGCGACGATAGTCGCCACATGGGCGCCAAACTCCTGAGGGTTTCCTTGCCATGTGGAGGGGCGATGCCCATTCACTTTTTGATTGTTGGCAAATCCCTAGTTGCATCATCAAGCTGAATTCCTTCCGAGCGGCTGCTAGTTTATCACCTGCGAGTCGACGCGGTTTCTCTGCGACAGGGTAGCCTTTCGTAATTATGTGGTGTTGAACGTTGTGTTCGGAAATGTTGCAAGTAGACTTTGCATTGTTTGCTAAATAATGTTGCAAGATGTTCGCATAGCGTTGCGACTTGCTTACAGTATAAACTGGTGGTTGACTACTTGAACTCGCTACCAGCTTTGCGTGCAATTGGGTGAGGGGATCTTCAATCCGTTTTTGTTTGAGATTGATGATCAATCCGTAGTAATGGATGAAGTCCGCCCCTAATATCGCCTGTGAAACATCAGCTATGATGAATGACCACTGCAATTCTCGTCGAAGTCCGATGTTGAGTACTAAATTTAAGTTTCCGAAGGTCTTGATATACGAACCGTTCGCAGCGTAAAGTTTCATGGAGTTTGTAGTGTATGTGCTATTTGTTGTTTTTGGCAAGATAGATACGTCGGCACCAGTGTCAACTAGAAACCACATGCCAGATTTCTTATCTTTGACTTTGAGGCGTTTTGACACATTTTGGATGCCAGCGGTTGCCTCAATTGCCGCTGGCGAAGCTAGTTTACCGGCTGCTTCCAGGTGCACGGTTTGCGACAGCGTCGTGCATCTGCTCCGAATTTTTCGTGATAAAAACACAGTTTGCTTACTTCGTCACTGTGCTGAAAAGGAGAAGAAGAGCGTGAGCTGCTTAACCTACCCTTACTGTGGCTTCGTCTTGCTCGTTCGCGCGTCAAGCACGTCACCTGTTGTGTTAACTTCTCAACGGCGATTACTAATTTTTGGACGTCGGCGGTGTCCGTCACCTCACGTGCTCTGCCGGCGTCGGCAGATTTGACGACAGCATCCACATTCTGCGTAACTGCCGCGATTTTGGGACGAATCGCTTCTAATATGCGATCGGCTTGCTCGGCTAGCTTCGATAAATCTGCCAACTCGCTTATGGCTAAAATGCCACGCACGTTTTCTGGCAATTGCTCGAGGAATAAGCTGCGCATAACCGTGTCGTTGCACTGACCAGCGGCCAGATTGCGTAATCTTTGAAGGAGCAACGACGGCTTCTCCTCAGCGAGGTGTTGACCGCATAGTAATCGCCGAAGTTTCGTTTCTTGGGATTCTGACAGACTGCTAATTATTCGCCGTTTGAGTGCCTCGTATTTTCCGACCTGCGGCGGGTTGTCGATTATATCACCCACGATGTCAAGCAAGTCAGGATCAAGGTGTGTTGCGAGGTGGCGGTACCTGGTCTCATCGGACGTTACGCGGTGTAAGTCAAACTTCATCTCGGCGACGGTAAAATACCTTGCCGGGTTATCGCGCCAGAATGGGCTAGGAAGTTTAACCATACTAACTGCGCTGAGCTCCCCTGGCAGAGGATTAGCATCGCCGATGGATGCCACTGTTGTCGATGGATTAGAATTTCCCAAGTTTACGTTGGCTTGGGCAGAACTTGCATATGTCTCCTCGTCATTTTTTTTCGGAGAATGCTGAGTTGGAGACATTTCCATTCAGGTTTATTTCAAAATGTGTGGTTATATAGTACCAAAAAAATATGAATAATTACGATGTAATCACGTCGTGGTCACCACTATAGCGTTTTATTCTACTCGCTATTTATTAATATACAATAATTACAAACAATCTATTTACATTTTAAATCTAATTCATATGGTTACCACGCACGTCTGCCTCGAGCAAAGAATCCCAGAAGAAGGAAGAAAAAGAAGTCTTTTGTTTTAAACGAATGACAGTCGGCGAACAGCTGACAGGCAGACTCTGACGAGGAGATGGCGCTTCAGTCGCCAAGGTCGCCACACTTTTCAAACAATAACCGCCATCTATACGTCAGGTCGGGTACTTCTGGGACTACCATCGTATATACCTAACAGTGTTAAGTTTTAAAAACGCAAACTATGTAAACCTGAAGGTGAAATTTCGTGAAACAAATTGGAACTCCCTTATAGGCTTAAATAAATTTACATCTCCATTCTCATTGGACTCTGCTGTGGCCTCGTTTAATAACATTTTATGAGATTGATTTAACTCCAATTTAACAACGTAGTATTAGCGAGAATTGCGCTCCCACGTGGTTTAACAAAGATGTTAGAGCATTAAAACGAAGTGGTTTAAATTATATCCAGCTTGACTCGTTATATTCTGTATAAACAAAGTATCTTCTTCTATGTACAGTCCTATAGAAATTATAAGCTACTTGTCAAATCTAACTTAAGAGCCAACCGGCAGCCACTTTGAAATTTGATATTATATAAGGAAGTGTGATATTTTCCCATCTTGAAATCTAATGATGAAGAATCGGAAAATATTTTTTTTTATATGGGTACGGTGTGTTTTTCTATGCGATTTTTTACACGAGTTTCTTGAGAAACTATCTCTCGCGTAAAAACAGAATTAAGTGTATTCACTTTGTCACAAAATATGTAACGCATAGAAGTAAAGAAGATAGATATAGAAAAGTATATATATTCTTGATCAGCGTCATCTCCTGAGTCGATTTAGCCATGTCCACCTGCCTGTCTGTGTGTTTGTTGAAATCACGATCACAGGAGAACCGGTGAAGATATCGTAATGAAATTTTGCAGAAATATTCTTTGTTATGGTGTGCAGGTTGGTATAATATAAAATGGGCAAAGTCAACGATCACGCCTATTTTGTATTAAAAATATGATATTAGCGTTAATTTTTTACTTATGACAAGAAAAAAAATTATCCGTTAATATGCCTACTTTTAGGTTACACAGGCAAAAGAGGGTCTAACTGGGTTATTATACTGAGTATTAAATATATAAACTTCCTGAATAAAACTCGCCGCGGTCCGCCCACTTTTACACTACTTATACAGTATAGCTCATGAAAACAAATTTATTACCACTATATTAAAGTTTAAATTTGAACATAATAATAAAACTACTAAGCTATTTATTTTGTTTTAACAACCTACTACGCCTACAATTTATACCCGTCTGTGATTAAATGTGCTTATAAAGTAGCTTTCCTTATAATCACATATTTCCTCTAGTTTAAGTTTGTATTTCACTCTATAATGTTATTGTTGCAATGAAAAATCTCAATAATTTAAAAATCTACATACTGTATCTTTTTCTGCATTGAATCAGGGTGCACCTTACCTTGTCTATGCCAGTATTATGATTAGAAACCCAAACATTTTCATTTCCCTATTCTCTATATTCCGTATTTCACAGGGATCTTTATTATTGAAACGTGCTAGTAGTGATAAGATACGAGAAGTCTTCCAGAAGTACGCCACTGTAGAGAAAGATGGTGAAAATTACATGAGCAGCGAGGATTTCGTGAGAAAATTTTTGGGACTCTTTACAGACACAGATTTTAATGATGTAAGTAAAAAAAGCTTGTAAGTTATAAGGAACTAAAACCGTTAAAATCTAAGTAAATGAAGCCTGTAAGATGTACGTAAGTAAGAATAACATGGAATTATCTCCGGATCCAAACTATTATCATCATCATCATCATCATATCTACTGAAACTTTTAAAACAACATATCAAACAAATATCATACTATACACAAGTATACAACGAACAAATTATGTAGTAATGGCAACGAGTTCATTATATGTATACTAGATACTCGTACAATATTCGGATAGCTAGTATAGAGTAAACATTGTTCTATCGAGTTGTCGAACTCATCGGATGGGTTCAGACACCGGATAAAAGAAAATTTAAAATTATTGATTGATTTGCTAATGTGTGTGTGTTTTAGGTATTGTGAATTTAGATTTTTTGCATCGCAATTTTTATTAAAAAACAAACAAGTAAAGAAATGATCACGGACATGCATAAAGAATTCAAAGTAGTGTGAGGGAAAATACTTGGAGGCAAATTGTCAGTCATTCTTATGTTGCGAGAGTGAGCGGTCGTGTTTTTTATTTGTCTCTGCCGTAGCTTGTGGTTAAAACTGGAGTTTATACTTATTATTAATAAGTAGTAAATTTGTAAATAACCGGTATTGTGTACTGGTGATTGTACTTCTGTAGCGAAAATAAATTGTGCATTATTACACGTTAACAGTTAAACATTAACAATTAAACATTAACATTAAACATTAACAATAAACAAATTAATAAACTAATAAACAGTGCTACATACTCATATTGTTGTGGAGCATGATTAACTATTCTTCTTCCAACGAAATCGTTAATACTCACGCCAGGAAAGCTCAGTCTGTTGCTGTCAGTGCTTTGGCTCTCTCCAACAAGAATGCAACAAATGTAAATGAATCAGTCAGTTTAATGTCTCTAACAGTTCTCGAGTTTGAAGGTCATTTAAATAATCAAGCCCATCTCCTGACGAGTCGTTTAGCTTGTCATCGGAAGGAGCTTTCTAGGAAAATCAAGCAAGAAGGAACGTATTTCTCTAAGATTTAACGAGTTCGACAAATCACTGAAAGAACTACAACAACGTGTGTCCAATCTGGAGGAGGGTGAGCGGCAGCATAGAACAAGGAAAGGTCGATTACAACTCGGTTAAAGAAACAGTGAAATTGAAATTCAGGTGCGATGCAGTTGAGAGACGTGAAATTGCAGGTGACGCAATTCCTGCAGGTGTTCCCAAACTTGATGACGAGGACTTACACGAAATTTTTAAAAATATATGCTCCACTGTTGAGTGCGTACCAACCGCAACACTTTCAACTTTACGACCACCGAACCGGAACAGGAATTTGGATACTCCAATTATAATAAAATTCAATTCACTGAATTCAGAGAATAACGCTGTCTTACTTGCATCAGTAGTTAGACTAAATTCCCTTGAAAAGTCTGGGTATGCTAACACTGGTGGTGATATGATTGATTCTTTTAGCAGTTCAAACGCTCTCTGGCAGTCTTCTGTCCAGACGAACTTAGCGTCTTTTCGTAACAGTTTGTTAATGAGAAGTGCTATTTTTGTGGTGCCTGGTATGAATTTAAGATGTAGAATATTTTTGACGCACTCCACTTTGCTAGGATCTACAAGTGTTGCATGATCTGACACTTATGCCCTAAATATACGACCTCTCTACGTAGAAATTGGCACTTGCTAACGTTTAATTTGAAATTATTTTTCCTTATGACATCGCTAACCTATCTTCATGTTGTCCCAGGTTTGTTGCATATACGAATATGGCGTCTAAGTAAAAGAAACAATCCATTCCCTGTAGTCCTATCAGAATATGATAGGTTAAACTCAAAATGTCCTCAAGGTGAACTAAATGCGGTCTTTTTCTTGACCGCCTTATCCTTTAGGACTTGGTGGTACCCACTTGCCAGGTCTAACGTTTAAGAATATCTACTCTCAATATCAATATCTCATCTATCCTATGGCACTGGAAAAACTTGTTTGATTGTCGCTTCATTTATTTTTCTATAATCCATTACTAATCGCCATTTCTTTTCTCCATCTTTTCCACTCTTCTTTGGAACTAAAAGTAGTGGAGTGTTCCATGGAGATACACTTGGGGATATCAAATCCTCCTCTAGCAATTTATGAATTTGCCTATTCACTTCTTCTTTATGTGTCGGTGGAATTCTGTACTGTTTTTGGTTATTTGAAATTTTATGTGTTAGGAATGGGGTGTACGTCAATTGGTCACCATCTAAAAGAAAAATATCATTATATTTTGCACATAATTTTGTAAAGGATTCTTTTTTTAAAATTTTTTTCTTTTATTATTTTTTTTATATTTACTCAAGGGCAATATGTCTTGCTTCACGCTGGCACTTCCTCTCATAAACATAATTTAGTATTTATCTATATTTACCTCGAGCAATCCTCGGCTCGAAAATTACGGCTGCTGTGTTGTGTGGTGGCAATTTCCAAAGGTTTTAATGAAAAAGTCCTTCTGGTTCCTTGAATATTCCCCCGGTTTTTTATTTTATTACTCTTTTTAATTTTCTATCTTCCTGCGACTTAGTCGCTCTACGTAGAATCATCGACTCCTCGCTTAGAGTGTTTTCTTATTTCCACTTTGGCTCGGTTGACGTTCCCGTCGAATGAACCAAAGTGGGCCAGTATGTCGTATTCTTCGTAATCGTTCCCAATTCAATTCTTCCGCGTTTGATTTCTTATTTTTTATATTTCTAAGCCAAGCTTTTTTGGGAGCTTGCTATTGGGACTTGGCTTCCACAATCATTTCCATGCAAAGTTCTATGATTGCTAGCTTGGCTTTCGGGTTTACTTTAGCCAGAGCTTGACTGAAGCTTATGGCTTACCAAAGCCTATACCAAAGGCTTATAGCAAAGTACTGTGTTTGCATTAATGGTATGAACTTGGGTTGACTCACCCATTGAGTATTATTATAATATTAAAATAATAATAATACTGGCCTTGATGGTTCATGTTACCCGGAACTGAAAATTGTGATTATGACATGTACAACAGCTGACAGGAATAAAGGTAGCCGCAGTACCCGCAGTTCCAACGCTTGTGTATTTAACATGGTACGTGTGTTCTATAGACAAAGTTCTGGTCTGAAAATTTGCCATATTAACGTACATAACTTAAACAAGAAGGTTGATGAATTTAGGCACATCTTCAAAAAATCTGATGTTGACGCCGAATGTATTTCTAAAACTCTCGTCTCTTGGCGGATTTCGCAAATGTAAACTGAAGTACAATATATAACAGTGTGTGAATTGATGATCAAGTTAACTATACTAATCGAGAAATCATAAAAATTTTTGAAAAACGACCCGCTTTGAAGCGTAAGGTTGTAAGGAGACCGATAAACCCTGTTTCTCTATCACAATTAAGGCATTAATATCAAAGCGAGATTTAGCATTTCGACGGTGGAAGAAATTTAGACTTCATGTTTTGTATCAAGAGTTTAATAAAGCTAGAAGATTCGTAACTAAAGCTGTCAAAAAGGCCAAGGCAATGCACTCAACCTTAGTTTCCTTAACATAAATCTACCACAACTTAGATTTAACCATTACCTCGGTATACGCAATGAATTACCTGAACATGCCAATTCCATTCCAAATTTTTACTTCCGAGGTGTAGAGAAGATGGAAGTGCTGCTAAGGTGTTAAGTTTAACGCAGTTGGATTGGAGGATATATACCCTTAATTCCTAAAGCTTCTAACAGGGGGATTACTTCCCTTTATTTCCCATATTTTCAACAGTTTCCAAAGTTTGCGAAAAGGTAGCTTTTAATCAAATCTCCGAATTTTGGTAGGAGCACCGGTTGATATTGGATAAGCAGTCAGGCTGCAGACGTGGACGAAGTTGTAGAACTGCCTTAATAGATGTCATTGAGGATGTGCGATTGAATGTTGAGGACAATAAGGTCACCTTTCTTGCTCTCTTGAATCATTCGAAAGCATTCGACTCAATTCACCACGACACCCTATATACAAAACGATCTTGCATGTTTGGTTTCTCATCGTCAGCAGTTAGATTAATAAAGTCTTATCTCGCCAACAGAACTTAGGTAGTGTGTTGCAATGGAGCTGTCTCCGACCCTGTTTTTTAAAACGCGGCGTTCCGCAGGGTTCCATTCTAGGACCCGTGCTATTTTCTATGTATATCAATGACTTGCCTAGTGTTTGAGTACACAGCAAAATCCACATGTACGTCGATGATCTGCAGGTTTACTCCACATGCAAACCGAATAATATAGCCTCTTGTGTCCTTACCTTAACAGTGACCTCGTAAAATTAATCAGTGGCCACTTAGAAACGGTTTGTATTGTAACCCTTTGAAATCTAAGTGCCTGATCATTAGTAGGAATATAATTAATGAAAATTTCCTGCTCAAACTTAATTTAAACATGAGCACTATTGAATACGTCGCTAATGCGACGTCTAAACCTCAGACTTGTACTGGCAAAGTCGTATCTCCTGCCATCTTTGGTATATGGTAACGAACTGTTTTGCAGTTGTTGTTTTATTATTATTGCTATTATTATTATTGTTGTAATTATTATTGTTATTATTTATAGTTATAAATGTTAATCTAGTTTTGTGTTTCTACTGAATTATCCATGAATTGTACTATTTATAAGATTCTATAGTCTTAGGGTATGATTGTTAAATGAAGAAAGAAAGAAATTTCCCCACACCGAATTTTTGTACTAACTCAATTTTCGAGACCAAGCCGCTCTCGCGCTATAAGATGAAAACATATAAAAGGCTGCAACGTCGAGCCATCGTTCTTCTATCGGCTAGTGAATTCCAACGAGTTCGGACGCATAGTAGCAGCGCAACGAAATCAACGAGATTTTCTACCTTGGGTGAGTCTTGCCAATTTGTACAACGAACACAACTTGAGAAAGTACCATTAATCCACTAGGACGCGACGAACAACGTTGAAAGTCACTGGCAACTGTAGACGAGCTCTGTTGGTAAAGTTTCATTTCTCAAAGGCGTCTCAGAGTATCGTGGTTAAGTATTGTTGGCAAGTTTCCTTCGTCAATATCTAGTCAGACTATCTCATTCCGACCCTCACCCATATAACCAAGACCGGTAGGAAGCCACCCAAATGACCGTCCAAAATACCTAAGGTACAATGGTGACACGATCAGCCCACTGCCCACGTTCGAACCAGCGCTCTTAAGCCAATCACAACAGCGTACCAGATCGCTCAAAGCCAACGACATCAGCGTACCACACCGCTCAAAAGTCAGCGACGGCAGCAGATCACCTCGTTCCAAGCCAACAGCGGCAAACGTGTACCAGATCGCTCTCAAGCCGTAGACAGACAGCACTATACGTGCCACATCGCTCCCAAACCAGCATTGCCGAGTTCAGCCGATCGTGCGACACCACAATCGCCAACGTGTAGATCGGAAGCATACCATTCAACTCTGCCCTCAGCTCACTTACGAAGGTGTTATAAAGATTTGTATACGAATAATACCAAAGTTTAAACATTCAACACAAGGGTTCTAAATAGCCTATCCCAGGTTCAAACCCGGAGTAACCGGAAGTATCCTTACAGCAGGATCTGAAAATTGTTCTTATTGTGCTGTTGTTTTTTATTATTCTTTTATTGTATTAGATATTATAGTCTTGAAACGAATAGCGAAAGGCTAAAGACGCTATTGTATTTTTGAAGAATACACACAAAATAGACACTCCTCCAGACATTCAGAAAAAGATTTGAAAAATAAAAAATTACTGAATAATATCAACAGAAAAGAAGAATTTTTAAATTAAAAACAAAATGCAAAAAAGGTCGAAGGTCTTATTTCTCTCCTTCCATCAACACTTTTGTCAGGTAAATTTGTGTACGTTATTAAAAAACACTGGCTTGAATAAATGGAGGGTAATTAGTGATGCATGCCTTGTAAATTCAGACATACGGTAGGTGTAGAGGTATGCTCGGACAGGCCTGCGCATTTTTGATTTTAAATATGGAATATAAATTTAACGAGATTAGTGAACCGAAATATTGTACTTTCGTTATATCCAAATGTCAAATGAGTTAGGTAGATTTTGCTGTCTCGAAGAACATATTATACATAAACCAGTACTGACCGACATAAACAAACTGTAGTCTGGGAAACGAAATTTTACTGCGGTACCACAAATTTCATATAAAACCCCCCCACATATACCACCCTCCAGCTTTGAACCATTAATATAGCGGTGATTCACTCTCCCAACCCCTCTGCTGGGTATACATGTATCAAATTTGCAAACCGGGAGTATAAACGTAATGATGTAATCAAGATTCTCGAAAGAGGAGGACAAACCCTCCATTATTCTCTGATGGCCAACTTTCTTGTTGTCCATTGTCCACTGTTGTCTGATTGTCTACTTACGGCATTAAGCCTCACTGCTGAAGATTTGGCCAATAACCCTGAGATCATTTCTATTGGAGGAAGGTACATTAATACCTCGAGTACTATGGTATGCACATGCAGGCTGACCTTTGAACTTTCTCAAATAGCCTACAATTTCTAACTTTTTCTAAGGTTGGCTTATAGCAATAGCTAGTTGGCAACAGCTTTTCTACAAGAGTAAAGAATCGCCATCGTTGTCTTAACCTTTCCATGATGTTTAGTTTCCGGCTTCTTAGAGCGCCTTCAAATCTGTAAAGGCCACGATTGAAAATTCCTTCCAGGCTATTGATTTTTCGAATTTGTTTGTACGCTGCTACTGCCGGCACGACCACATCGCGCAAATTCCTCGTTTAAATGAAAGTGTTTACAAACACTCGCAACTTCTTAGTCGTATACGGATTTCAGGACGGCACCATTATTTGCTCTTTAAGAGTGAGCAACCTTATAGCTTTCTTGATGTCGACATCATGATGTTCCGTTTGTCAACCCATATTTACAGATCAATCAGTCGGCTAGTTTTAGGTCCGGATATTTCCTCGGAAACATTTAAACAAATACAGTTTAGATCATTTGTTTTTCCAGTTCTTATTCATTCCGTTAGTTAAATCATTTCGCGGTACTGATTGGTTTTTCGAGATAAAAAGGATCTGTATACATCGGATATGTTTGGCTAGTAAACAAAGAACATAAATTCATAATATGTATTATTTTTTGCTTTATTTAAAAAATAATATAAAATAAATATAAATTAAAGCAATAATATATATAAATACATAACCGCATTTCTTCAATGCTCTTCAATGTACATCAAATCTAATATGTAAACAATTTTAATTTCTATGACCTTACTCTTGTAAGCACCTTTTTTGCAACACAAAATTTACAGAGTTGATAAAATTGTGTTTATGTTTAGAAATAAACACCGAAAACGATGACACTACACTCTTTGGTTCGGTTGTGAAGACTGGAAAGAGTTGACAATACAAATCACAACCGGTTCAGCTTGCAAACATTAAGAAAATTTTCCGACGTCGGAAATATTTCCTGGAAAAATTAAAAACCGGAGCTACACAACAGTACTCGTTTGACTAGTATTGAAAGTTGGTCTTTCTCGGCAACGAGAACCTTTCTTTGAAGGTTTCACACAGTAAGAAATGCGACCATTCTTTCTCAGTTGTTATACTTGTTTAAACCATCATACTTTTATTCCTCAAACACATTTAAAAACGTATTTCAAGAAGTACAGCAAATTTACAATAATTAATATCCTTAGGAATCTGTAAGATTGCTAGCTGGTATTGCCGACACAAGCAAGGATGGCCTTATATCATTCTCAGAATTTCAAGCCTTTGAAGGGTTACTCAGCACACCGGATGCACTTTACAAAACTGCTTTTCAACTATTTGATCGTCAGGGCAATGGAACTGTTTCTTATGGTGACCTATACTTAAAAAATAAGCAGAAATAAAAAGCTATAAAACAAAAAATTAAATACTCTGTAATAATTATTAATTTAAATTATTAAATTTCAGTTGATTTTGCTGATGTCGTAAAAAAAACAGAGCTGCATTCTAAAATACCTTTTAGTCTAGATGGTCCATTTATCAAGCGTTATTTTGGAGAGGTATGGTAATGGTGCTAAATATCAACATAATAGATATAAAATAATTTTGGAAAGTGTGTTATTATAGAAAAAACAACGTCTTATTAGCTACGCGGAATTCACGCAATTGCTGCATGACTTTCACGAGGAGTATGCAATGGTAGCATTCAGTAGTAAGGATCCATTTGGTTCTGGATATATTTCACCTTTAGATTTCCAAGATATTATGGTTAAACTAAAACGGCATTTACTTACATCCGGTGTCAAGGATAATCTTGTAGTGGTGAATCTCCCAAGTTCTGCAAAAATTTTAGTTACACAAACAAAAATATTTAACAATATTTGTTATAGGTTACCGAGGGACATAAAGTAAGTTTTCCTTATTTCATGGCATTTACATCACTACTCAACAACATGGAGTTAATTAAGCGTATATACTTGAACGCCACACATGGAAGTCGCACGGAACCAGTCACGAAAGATGAATTACTTTACGCCGCACAAACAATGAGTCACATTACACCATTGGAAATTGATATCTTATTTCAAATAGTCGGGGCAGTTCATCAAACTGGGTAAGAATCGATTGTACAAAATATGAGTTACACCGTAGTATAACAAAACACTAAATGGTGAGAAATATATACGTAACTAGTTAATAATCGCACGCAAGAATTTTCAAAATAACTGTCTATCCACAACGCAACGACGTCGCAGAAGACTGCGATGTTCCTATGGAAAAATGAAAAGAAACACGTCGTTGCTCTCTCACCTCTTCGTAAAATTTTTTAATTTTTGACAACTCTTTCTAACTTTCCCTTTTTTTGGAAAACAGTATTCCCTTATTTCCGAATTTTCGAATTCCTAAAAAAATTTAAATAAATTTGACAATGAATTTGTCAAACAAGGAAATTATTCAAAATGTAAATAAATTCTTATGACAGTTGTCATATTCTCATTCCTCTTATTGAGAGAGAGAAATTGTTATAGTTTGCGACGTCGCATCGTTGCGTTGTGGTGACACAGTACCACTTATGGGAAACGAGAAAAAAAAAATTGTTAATACCGTCCACGTTGACGCTTGCGTCAAAAATAGAATTTTTTTATTAATTTGTGCGTACTTACAAATACTCATATACTCACTGAATATATAGTTTTTTTATATTTTAATGCAGTATTTTTATGGCATGAATATTATAGTTCAGGAGCGAAGTGCTCCGATTTTGTTTATTTTACCCTACACATTAAGTTTCGGGTATATTAGCTTTGTCAAGAAATGTGTAACGCATAGAAATGGACAAGATACATATAGAAAAGTATATATTTTTGATCAGAGTCACATCCTGAGTCGATTTAGCATGTCCGTCCGCCTGCCTGCGGAAATCACGATTACAGGACAACTGGTGAACATATAGGAATGAAACTTTGTAGAAATTTCTTTTTTTTGCGTAAGAGTTGGTATTGAAAATGTGGAAAATTGGTAGACGACCACGCCCACTTTTTATTAAAAATGGGATATCAGCGTTTGTTTTTGAGTTATGATTCCAGTCGAATTCCCGCAATAGCACTTTCAAACGGGATTAGTGTAGGGGTAGTAAGATGAAAATTCAGATTGCCACCTCTTCCAGCCAGTCATTGCCAAAGATGTTCCAGTGACCTGGCACCCACACAAAGGTGATGGACGACCTTGTGTCCAGACGTTCTAGAATGTCCTTGCAATGCTGGAATATCCTGGATGTAGTTTTCATGGCCCTTCATGAGAGCTTGACTGTCGGAGAAGATTGCTGATCTTGAGGATAGCCTTGACACGCCTCGGTGATTGCCGTAGTTTAAGCCTGGAATACACTGGTATGAACTATATCTTAAGCAGAGTGATATACTGAGACTTTCCGAGAAGACATCAGCTCCAGCCTCTGTCTTGGAACCATCCGTGTACCACTATACCAGTTTCATCGACTTATCCATCTGGGTTATTTTGGTGGGCAACCTAAACGCTGGGAAGTTTGGAAGCTTTAAACTTAGCACTTGTCCAGGAATAGATGACGATTGTTCAAATTCACCGTTTGAATAAAATTGTCCGTGTAAATCACACATCGAACAATGCTTAGATACACTTTCTTTAAGCATTGTTCGATCTCTTCCTCTTTCTGTTGTACGAACACTTTTCTTTTTGACAAAATAAAACATTCGAATGTCAAGTAAATGACTAAATAACTATGTACTTTATATAAAAGTGCAGTAGAAAACTAGTAAGCTTAAAATCGATGATCCTATAAAGTGTACAAATATTACACATACTAGGTAAAAATTATATTTGTATAGTGAACTAATGTAAAAAATTAATAAATTGTTTTCTTGTTTCATTTTTTCAATTTTGCACAACAAAATATAAATAAATAATAAAATTATAATTAGTTGGTGGAAACGTAAAGATATTGATGCTAAGAGGCAAGTCTTTTAGATTAATATCGAATCTCTGTAATTTATTTTATTTCAAATTACGTTTAGGGCTGATTTCACATTCTGTGTTTGGGGACTGGCACATTAAAACCGTTTCACCGACTTTACTAACCGGACTGGAAATTTTAAAAAAATATTGTACATTGTTGTTGGTTCAGGTAGTTAAAGCCATGTATCGATTTTAATGTCCTGGATAAGCTAACTGGACATTGTAAAATCAGCCCTGAGTAATTTATTTATTCTATTTATACTACTATTTGATTTTCCTCCTATAATTCTCAATTACCAATTTTGTGGTTTGAAATTTTATTACTTTGTTAATTTCATTTTACATTATAAAAATAAATAATTCAATGTACAAATAAAGAATATATTTTCGATTTAGACATGTCCGCCCGCCTGCTTTTTTTGATTGCTCTTTCAAATTATAATTGATCGAAAACGAATCATACTACAACATTTTACAAAAAAGCCGATAAAAATGTTAATTTTTTTGATGAGGTTAATCGATATTCCAGTCGAATTTGACAATAAAATGTCTATTCAGAACATCCGACAATGTTGATTTTTCCTCAACAAATGGGCGTGATGCGACTACTTTTATATTTTCTGCCCTATTATTATTAGTATTATTAGATGTATCAAGTTCTAATTTTTTTTGCGTTTTTTTTATTACACTGTTGTAAGTACTGCAACTTAAGGTAATTGTTAAAAAAAATTCCATAAAGAACCAAAAAGTAGTATTGTTTTGCTAAACAAATTGAAAAATGGAATTTATTTTCAATGTGTAAACTCATTCTTGACATACTGTATGTATATGTATCAGTACCTGTAGTGGTAATTGCCAAAATATACATCGAGCAGCTTTAGCAATTCAGGCTGTCATGGGATAACGTTTTACCAGACCAACTACAAAAAGAATGGCGGCGCTTTGAAGAAATATCGGCATCCTTAAATAAAATTAAAATTGAATGGAAATACCAACTTCAGTGCAAATATAAACAATTGCAGACGCCTCAGAAAGAGATTACGGAGCGGCAGTATATCTAACGTTCAGAAACGGACTGGTTATAGTGTGATTGCTGTGTGCAAAGTCTAGAGTTGCTCTACAAACGGCAAACAAAGGCAAACAATTCCTCGCCTAGAACTATGTGCAGCGCCTATTTTAGGCGCCGAACTTACAACCAGGTTAAGAACTCATCACTTTCACGTGGTTCTATGCTGAAGACATTCAACAGCGTCATCCTTTCACAACTTTGTTAAAAAATTCATCAAAGAATAACACCTACGCATTGGCGGTATGTCAATACGAAGAAAAATACTGCTGACTTCTTATCACGAGGCCAACGGATAAATTATTATACCAAAATGCGACATGGGGTTCTACGGTCTTTCTTGACGGCAATAAATTTCAATGGTTTACTTCATTTTCAAAAACCTCAAGCCATGAAGCCGACTTTGAAAGGAAAACAATCGCTGCAACCTCGTTAAGCACGGCTAGAAGAAAAGAATTATATATGGTGTTAATCAAAGGGATTCTTTTCGCGCACTGCAACGCATTGTCGTCTATGTATTGTGTTTCATCAGCAACGTACGACATTCTGAACCACAATTACAGGAAAGGATTTTGATATCACCAGAAGAGTTATCAAAAGGCCTACAACTAATAGTACAAACAATACAACAGCCAGACAACAGAAATCAAAGCGCTTACGCAACACAAGGCATTTCACAAGGTAAATTCAATAAATAGTTGATCACCATACTCTAAATACAACTCTTAGTACAAGATGGAAATTAGTGCCTGAACTAAAACATAAGTTTTGGAAACGAAAGAGCTGCCACTTATATGCGCTGCTTCTTTAAATAAAACAAATTCCAAAAACGGAGTTTTTTCGAAGGGAATATATTTCGAAGGAATATGGAATGAATGAAATTGACCATTAAATATTGCAATGGTACATATCGATTTCCATACAACTCTAACCAATTGCCTAAATCTAAGTAGAGTTCAAACCGCAATGTTGGATTTAATAGCTGCTGTACATAATGAGCGCAGCAGTCCACTATTACTTACGCCAACACAACTGAAAGAGCAATTAAAAGAAATTAAAAACCATATATACCAGAACAGTTTCTTCCCAATGGCGAAAACAATCTTCTGCAATTATACGGAACAATGGACGTCAAGGGCACACACGGAAAGACCAACGCGTCACATTCAAAATAACGATCGCACCTCATGCTTCTGCTGTGTTTCAAGTTCTTTAATTGACAGATCATCATTAATGAGATTAGGTCTTTACCGGACATTATTTTTTGTCTCTTTTCATATTAGTAACCGTTTAATTTGAATATTTTTAAAACAATTTTAAAATTTAAAAAGTGTAAGAGATATTTAGTTACTTCCATTTGGTGGTTTTTAGATAAATAATTAATTACTTAATTAAAGTTTAATCAGTAAAAGTACTATATTCGCCCTGATATTCCCTGATATATTTATTATGATTTCTTCATCGGTTCTCCTTTAAACGTGATTTCAAAAGACAGACAGATGGACGGACGGACATGGCTAAATCTACTCAGGCGGTGACGCTGATTACGAATATATATACTTTTTTATATCTATCTTCTCTATTTCTACGCGTTACACATTTCGTAACAAAGTGAATATAGCCTTAAACTTAGGTGTAGGTGTAGGGTATAAAAATGTAATATAAAAAATTGAAATTAAAAAGCATAAAATTTCAAACCACCCTCATTTCTTAATTATATTTCAAATATAATATCTTAAAAAATGCACACGCAGGCGCATCGTTTATGGCGATCTTAGTAACATTTCACCCGAGCATTACACGAAGCATATTACGACACGACTAGCTGAGATCAAAGCGGTTGAAAGCCCTGCAGATCGATCAGCATTTATACAGGTTCTGGAAAGCACGTATCGCTTCACGCTGGGTTCATTCGCAGGCGGTAGGCAAAAGCAGTTGTGAACTCAAAGATTATGGAATAAAACGTAAATTTTATATAAAAAATTTTAGCTGTGGGGGCTACAGTTGTTTATCCTATTGACTTGGTCAAGACACGTATGCAAAATCAACGCACCGGCTCATATATTGGCGAAGTTGCTTACAGAAATTCGTGGGACTGTTTCAAAAAGGTATTCTTAAAACTTAAAACATATACATATAATCACATTTATCATTTTTTAACTCCAAGGCTTTCTTGTATATAGGTTATTCGCCATGAAGGTATTTTGGGCCTCTACCGTGGTTTGCTACCTCAGCTGATGGGTGTAGCTCCGGAAAAAGCCATAAAGTTGACTGTGAACGATCTTATACGTGACAAATGCAGTGATAAACAGGGTAACATTCCGCTTTATTCAGAGATTTTAGCTGGTGGCTGTGTAAGTTGGTCTTGTAGTCTTTCGCACCCTTGACACAATGGAGCAATTAAATGTTGTTTTTCTGTAGGCTGGTGCCTCTCAAGTTATCTTCACGAATCCGCTAGAGATTGTAAAGATTCGTCTACAAGTTGCTGGCGAAATTGCTGGCGGGGTCAAAGTTCGTGCCTTATCAGTGGTTCGTGATTTAGGTTTGTTTGGATTGTATAAAGGTGCACGAGCTTGTTTGCTGCGTGATGTACCATTCTCTGCCATATACTTCCCGACCTACGCACATACAAAAGCGCTGTTTGCCGACGAAGATGGGTGCGTAACTTATGGATAAACCTTTTCATTCCGAACAAATAAATGAATATGTATTATATTATATTCGTGATGTACATACATACACCACCCATATTTTTTATGGTATTATTTACAACAAAAATTTGTTTAACTAGACTGATAGATCGTATAGCTATTTCGGAACATGCCAACTTTCCTCATCAGCGATCTCTGTTGTTGTCTTTTGATGTACAACATATGAGCTTAAATAAATAATGTCATAGGTGGTGTACATACATCACGCATATATCATAATATACATATGTATGTACATATATATTAACATTTTTCAGCATTTGGAAACTGTAAATTAAAATAATTGATTTGCAATAAAAATAATATAATAATATTAATACTTAATGTAGCGAGGCTGGCTCTTACATATAAAATGGTCCTATCTCATGCTTGATTCCGAAACCGGCCTGCATAGAGACAGAGCTGTAAATCACAATAGCAAAAAAATTGGCAAAAACTTGTGGCGTATAACCCGTTTTTCATCAACGCTTATGACACGTTTCAAAAAGGCTAGATTTCTTTGTCGAGCTTCTTTTGGTAGCCAGCCGTGTGCAGATGGTTTAAAACAGTTTTGTGGCCAATGCCTAGCTCCATACCAATATCGACCTTCCTAGTACCTTCAACGTAGACGACACAAATTTTTTCACAAGTCTGCGCAGCCTTTTTCCTTTTGTCGTAATAATACTGCAAAACAGAGCTCAACTTTGTATTATTTTTCTCCATTTCAAACTTCCCAACCACTTCACCAATTTCGTTGTTTAAACAAGCAATGGTATCGCTTTATCAGTGTTGCCAGAGTTATTTGCAATTGACCCCACCTATCCGAAAAACACCACGAACTTTTTCCCAGACCCAATATACATATTCACTTTTACCAGCCTTTGGAAAAGTGCAAATTAAAATAATTAATTTGCAATCAAATTAATATAATAAAAATAATAAAAAATAAATGAGTTCAGCGTACAATATAATATTTGTTCTTTCCTTACCATAGCTACAATCACCCACTTACTTTATTAGCCGCCGGAGCAATAGCTGGCGTGCCCGCTGCATCGCTTGTTACACCAGCCGACGTGATTAAAACTCGTCTGCAGGTTGTTGCTCGCACGGGTCAAACGACATATTCTGGAGTATGGGATGCTACCAAGAAGATTATGGCTGAGGAAGGGCCACGAGCTTTCTGGAAGGGTACGGCAGGTAAGAGCTATTTTCTCTAAAATAACAATTACTTCTCCCATCATTTTTTGCTTCTCTTTTCCTTTACACAGCCCGTGTTTTCCGTTCATCACCTCAATTCGGTGTCACTCTAGTTACCTATGAATTGTTGCAACGTTTGTTCTACGTTGACTTTGGTGGCTCGCATCCAACTGGTTCCGAAGTGCATAAAACCAAGTCAATCGACCTGTTCCAGGAACGCGTGAATCCCGATCACGTAGGAGGATATCGTGCAGCGGTGCCGCTACTGAATGGTATCGAATCAAAGTTTGGCCTTTATTTGCCACGCTTTGATAAAGCCAAA
This sequence comes from Myopa tessellatipennis, assembly GCA_943737955.2. Classification (NCBI taxonomy): domain Eukaryota; kingdom Metazoa; phylum Arthropoda; class Insecta; order Diptera; family Conopidae; genus Myopa; species Myopa tessellatipennis. Next base: position 58,384,153 of record OX031314.1, on the reverse strand, counting down.
TCATCCTCAACAGTTGCGGGTTCATGATGAAGTTTTCAAAGTCGTCATAAATCAAACTTCTCCACTAATTTCAAAATTCAACTAATGAAATTATTAATTATTGAATTGTTAATTATTATATGTTAATCTTAAAGTGAAAAAACACATATATCTTTTGCTAGGAAAAATTTTATTATGAATACATACACAAATCAATAACTGCATTTTAGTAAATTAAATTAATAAAATTACAAGATTATTATAATCTTTCCGCCTGTTATAAAAGGGCTTATAATATTATATAAAAAGTGAGGGATGTACGAGTATTTATTTGAATTTAATGGGCAATGAAAGCACAGCAGCAGTTAATTTAGTCTCTTTTACACAATCTGTATCCCATACAAACGGGTATACCAGTTGGAGTATATGAAACAGTATAAATATGTTGGATTCTCAAAAATGATAATCCCTACAAGCGCATTAACTTTGTAGGGATTTGTACAGAAAATAGGGTTTTGGAACAAGCACTTGAACTTGTTACAAATCGAAGGTTCTTTGCAATACCTGGAATTGTACATTGTAGAGAGGTTGGAGGTGTTGCTTCAAGCACCTGCACTTGAAGCAATCTGATAAATAAAATAACAAGTTTATTATGCTAGTGAACAAGTAGGTTACTTTATTTATTGACTAGGTTATTTATAGTCCAAAAAGAAGAACAAGAAAATGAATTTATGATTTGAATTTAGGGATGGTTCCCACACCGACACCTGAGCGCGTGCGAATTTGGTGGTGTTTCCATTCTGCTGCAAGACGCTTCCACGCGGAGATACCTAAGCTCGGCTGCCGCACCGACGCTGTTATCGCTGACCATTTGGGTTGTTTCTCACCTCTGTTGCACGACGCTCCCACAGCGACATTTGAGCTCTGCTGCGGCCGTGACGCTGTTATTGCTGACCGTTTTGGTTGTTTCTCATCTCTTTTGTACGACGCTCTGCTGTGACGTGCAGCTAATGCATAGGTTGGCTGCTGTAGGTTGACGTTCATGTCGGAACCAAATGAATGCTGTGTTGAAGAAGTTATGTTCTTGAATATTCTCCTCCCGTTGAATAATTATTTAATTATATATTGATGCTATATTAATCGGAATTTCAGGGTACAGGTTGTGGTATGGATCGACTCCTTTACCTCGCACCTTTGCTTCTCTAACGCTGTTTGATGATGGCAAGGATCAAAATTAGATTTGCGTATCCTAAAATGTAGTGATGGATGTCGTGGGGACGTACCTCCTTGTGGAAATTGTGTTTGAAGGTTAACAGATCACGCTGCATCGATTTTAGTTCATGATCCTCAGACTGATATTTTTTGGAGTACTGGATGGGTATTGTGTTCGTTGTTTCTTCGGGGGGAGAATTCAGGTGAATTACGTTGATTGGAGATACGTAGGAGACATGCTCTCCTGTTTTCAACTGATGATAACTTTGGATGGTTGAATGAGGCAATCGGGTTGTGCAGCCTTTGCTGATTGTCAGACCCTCACATTCTGCAGGGTGACGTAAGTATGATTTCCCTTGCAGACTGCGTTCAACACTACCTCTTCACCGAAGGCAAATATCCATGGATTCGTATCATGTTGGCCCTAATTTGGCCGTGGTTCAGCATCGTGGACAGCACATGATGATGGTGATCTTGCCTTGTGATGGAGCACAATTATTTCGCACTTACCCAGAGTTGACCATTATTCGACACGGCATTATTTCCTTGTCCCGTGGAAAGTTGTTCTATTTGAGCAAGGAGTACGGAGCACGGTTGCGCATGATGAATCCATTCGCACATTTGTGTTAACGCCGTTTCCTAAGAATTTATGATATCAACTGTTTTCCCAATATGTGTGCATATTAAACTATATAACTAAATTTCAATTGCTGGTGATAAGTTCTGTCAACCCAAGATTTTCATAGTAGATACCAGTAGTTGTTTTAATGGGTTGAATATTTATCGACGAAGCATATGTAAGTGGTAAAAGGGTATGTAGAATGGATCCCTTAGTCCGTTTGGACTCTTTTGGGGTAAGAAGAGTCGTTTCGCTTCTGCAGTGTTAATTGCGTGGCTAACACCATCGTCTTTCGTTTAGATGTGCAAGGTGATTCATCGCGATGGGTAGGCAATAGAGCTGCTCTTTTTAGGATGAAATTTTTTTTTTATATCTGCCACGCTAACAGCGTTATTGGGACCCGTGTATACCTTGACGACTCTTCCAAGTGGGACAGGAGGCATCCCATCTTCCTTCTTTCCACTTGTTTCTAGATTGCAATTCAGTCAAGTACTCCGTCGACCATCGGTGACGCTATAGTAGAGGAATTACTTATGTTTTTAAATGAGAATATAAAGAATAAAACCGAAGAACTAAGAGACTGGAAAACTAAATGTACAGCACTGAGAAATATATATGAATTATCGATTAGAAAAGGAGTTTCAGGGGAAATAATAAGGAACCTTGAATACGAAAAATGAAGAGGGTTATTGAATAAAAAGGGTAATAATAGAGGAAACAAAAAATTACATTATATTCAAGTAAGGATCGGGTCGAAAGAAAAGACCCTGGAACAGTTTATTGGACAAGCAGTGGAAATAGCTGACGACGTCTACCAAGCAGGGGCCGGTACTTAAATCAGTTGATCGCTATGGTAGGAAGTTCTACTAGAGGGTATACATCTACGTATAACTCGGATAAAATATCCCAATCATGACAATAGTATCCATTCCATCAACCGCATTATACGACGGAGAACCAGAGGGGTAAAGCTTTAGAAAGTACAGAATTTTCACAGATTACATAATTCCTCCGAAAAATGCCACACTAAACATAACTTGCAGTTTCTGCAAGAAAAAGGAGCACACTAGGGAAGAGTGCCTTACAAGAAAGAATTCACCTTTCAAAATGCGTCTTGTACGGCCACGAGACCAATTGGAGATGCCGAAAAAAGACGGAAAAAGAAAACCAGACGCAGCAGTGGAACGAATCCCAGAGAAAACTTCCGAAATAGAATTGCCAGAAATTGAGGTATGGAAACTCGAAGCCAGATTCATCAAACAGGATTCAAAGGAACCAAACACAATGCCAGTGGTGCAATAGGTCCGGACATAATATAATCGATTGTTATGCGAAAAAGCATTAAGAAAAGTCCCAAAACAATCTTAAGGGAAACTGGGAAGGGCGCAGAATAGGCCAATAATCTGGGAAAAACATTAGTAAATTAAGGCCAAATGAAGTAGTAACCGTTAATCTGACATCGTATGTGATTGTGGAAACCTTGGCAATTTTAGGAAAAATAAAAAGTAATAAATAAAATAAAAATAATGAGTAGGATATTAATAATAATGAAACGAACTTAACAGAGAGACGAACCAATTTTGACAGTTGTACGTTTCCTTGTTTTGACTGAATGTAAGGCGACTTTGTTTAATTTTGTTGGTCTATTTTTATGTATAAGGTTGTAATTTCTTGAACAGTGGCGTATGAGTGTGATAATATAACACAAATTAATAATATAAATAAATATTTAATTTTATATTTATAAAAAAGATAATTTATTTTGTTATTTGGTCTAAGCGGCTCATGCTGCTTCCTCGCCTTCTTCTTCCTCTTCCTTGCCAGTGAGCATGGAGATGAGAGCAGCAGTATCAATTTGGTTCTTGTCATCAATTACCATTTGATCGTAGGCATCGTCTACCTCCTTCATTGTGAACTTGTCGCCAAAATTCATCAGCATATCGCGGAATTTATCTCCGTCAATGAGCCCATCGTTATCGAATGATTTAAAAGCAGCAATGACAACTTCATCCTCGTCATTAGCACCAGATGTGGCCATACGGTTAGCGAAAAGGGTTAACAATTGGGTAAAATTAATTGGTCCAGAGGCTTCCCCCAACATGGTATCCAATTCCTTGTCGTTGGCGATCTTACCAACAGAATCGAAAGCGGCACGTAAGTCATTCTTACCAATGATGCCATCCTTGTCCGCATCCATTAATTGGAAAGCCTAGAAGACAAGCAGATAAAGTACTTACAATTGGAAGTTATATTCGTAAGGTAGTATAGGAAATTCGCAGGTAAAACACGGACAAGTTAGATAAGATCAGCAAATAAGTGATAATGCTTACTTCCTTAAATTCGGCAATCTGTTTCTGTGAGAAAACGGAAAACACGCTAGAGCCAGCACGTTTCGACTTCTTAGAGCCACGTGAGCCACCAGATGCCCTCTTTGATCCAGTGGTTGAGGCTGGAGCAGGAGTAGCAGCAGGTGCAGGAGTTGCTGCCTCAGATGCGGCTTCGGAAGCAGTTTCAGAAGTACCTCCCTCTTCCTTGGTCTTCTTCTTCTTAACTTTTTTTTTCTCATCAGCCTTTCAAACGAAAACATATGATTTGAGATTAATTTAAAGAAAACATTATAATTTGTTCATGTTTTAAATACATTTGACTGCGTACACACTTAAGAGGGCGGTCCGATAAGTACTTAGCCTCACCACCCGATGGTTGTCACGATCACAAGAGCAATTTACTACCGTGTAGTACATTGTTGTAGACAGCCACTGTCAATTTCAGCCGAATCGGACTCGTACTTTTGTTTCGTGTGGAAGCGGGTGTGACCGGGATTTTAGAAAAATGGAAAAAGAGCAATATTTCTCTTGCGATCGTGGCGACCATCGGTTGGTGATTCTAAGTGCTTATGTGTGATTCATATTACCGTCCTTATTTTCTAATAACTTTTCTTACAATTACAAGGTCGATTAGTGTCGGATAGCTTGAATAAGAAAATGAAGCCTAGCTAGCCTACCATCTTCGTTTTGTTCTCTGAAGCATGATATAAATTGGGTAATGGCACAGCATTATTATTCTATTTTTAATCTGTTCTATTCTATTATTCTATTTATTAAATTCAGTGATAAATGTTAGTGCTCCGTTTGTATAAAGTGTAAATACACTTTTCACTTCACCCTAAAAATTTCCTTTGAAACTGATAGCTACAAGCGGTGTAGACACCTTAAAAAATCTGTAAATTTTTTAGGACTTGTGATGTCATTCTCAAACGGAAAAATATAACGGACTTGCGTAATATAATGCGTAATTTAGTGCCTAGCATTCTTATGTACAAATATATGGAATGAATACGAACATGTAGGAATTCCAACAATTTAAGCAATTCTTCAAATAAGAAAATTTCTTAAATTGTATTTTTGGAAGTTGTTTTTATAAAAACTAGCGCCGCGTTCGATTTTTATTTTTCGTAATTTCTCGTTTTTAAATATAAAACGAATAATTATTAAAATTTGTATAAAAAGTGTTTCGTTTTTACGTGAGTGGCGGCAAGAACAACAAACAACAACAAAAAAAAACGGACTGCCTGGACTTCAATAAAAAATTTTCGTATAAAAATATTTTTGATATTTGAAGCAAAGACTACTAATAGGTAAAGAGATTTCACGAGACGAATGATACTTTGGAGATACTTTGAGCCATGAAGATGGACATAGGATATCTATTTTAGAAAAAGTCGACCTCTAAATGGTTGAAATGGGCGTGGCAATGATTTTAATGCCCATAAAAACTTCACACAAAACCAAAAATTTAATCTCAGTAGGAGCTGCTTTTAAAGCTTTTGATAAAAATTTATTCAAACTTATTATTTCAATCTCAATTTCTATTGGAAATCATCGACGATTTAATTCAGAGTGCCGGAAACATTATAACGAAGTAAGAAGCCGTTATATGTGTATATTCTTTTACAAAAAAACGTAACAAACATCTAACGAAAATTGCAAATGATCGGTGATAAAATCTGAAAATTGTATGTTTCATGCATACATTGAAAAATGAGATACACATATTCCACTATACCATCGCCCACTACTCTACCATGCGCACGAACTCGCGGGTAACCATCTAGTATTATAATATGTTGGATATACTACATACATATGTACATAGTTTTCATTTATTGATCCTCTGTTAAACGTTTTTTATAAAGTTTCAATATTTTCTAGTACGCCTAAATGTTGCCCTTTGTTCTGAATGTGTAGAACCGTTTTGTGTTATGTATTATTTTGAAATTAACGGCGTTTTGGGCTTGGAGAAATGTGGCTATTATTTAGCGTTTTCCTTATTGTTTTGTAGATTTTTGTAGCTTTTTTTTAGATTTGGTTTTCTTTCTGAAAAAGTTCTTTTCACTACTATTAACATAATTGTTACTAGTGAGTTTTTAATTAAAATGTAAGATTTCATCTCGTTGGTCCTTTTAACTTATTTAGCGTCGGCAAAAATTTTATAAGTTTATTCGTATTTAAAGTAAAATTCTAGTATTCTCTTCGGATTTCATAATAATTAGAATAATATCACTATAACGTATTGGTAAATTGGTTTAAATATGTTTCTATAATTTATAAATATATATATTCACTTTTAACTTAGTTGTATGTATTATTTCTTTTTTTTATTACAATTTAATCCACTTTTTAGTGTCCCTCACAATATTTCTCTTACCATTTTCTAGAAGTGTTTCAACGGATCGAACGGTCAGAAAAGACTGAGAGTTGTGGCTGATTTTATCATGAAGACATAGATGTTTTAAGATATTCGTTCAACACAATTTTTTTGAATTTTCCCATCGACACATGCGCATGTAAAATTACCTACCTTTGCATGGACGCTGTTTGTATGTATGTGCACTGTATCCGTTTCCCTATATGCAAATGATCATTCCTTATTTAGTATCTCTATCTTGTACTATCTTCGCACACACGTTGTTTTGTTGCTGGCGTGTATTTTTGTTGTATTTTTTTATACCCGCTTACCGTCAGGTCTATAATTAAATGCGCCACAATGAAATGCATGTGGTCTAGATAATTTTTTTTGGATCAATTTTTCTCAGGAAAAATAAAAATCATTTCGTATTGCATGTATATTATAATGTACATAGTATAGTACATATACATTTTGTTATTATGGGTTTTTTTAATTGATAGTATATGTAGAAATATGTGGTTGTTTCTTTCAGTGGATTTGTTTAAAAGTTCTTGTCAAACATTTATAAATAAATACTACACAGAAATATGAATAAAATGAAAAATATTCTATTACCCATAACTTTTAGTATATGACTGTATACCAATATACATACTTTCAAAATTTGGTTCTTATTTAAATATGTACACAAACCATATGTTTATATTTAAATGTACATATAGAATTCAGGTTTGACATTGGCATCATGTGCGTTGGTGCATTAGCATCTTTAGTCCGAGAAACTTAAATAATCAACAACGAGTTAAATAGATCGTTGTTGATTAGGTACATTGTGTAGCAATAAATAACGAGCATATCAGAGAATAAATTTCATGAGTGTTTATATTATATTTTTATTATTATATATGGATTCTATTTATTTTTTTTTGCATTTTTTGTTATACCCTACACACGAAGTGAAGGGTATATTCACTTTGTGCATCCATTAATGGAGGCATGACAGGTATATAAAAGTGTATATATTCTTGACCAGCTTTACCTCTTCAGCCGATTTAGCCCTGTCCGTCTGTCTGTTTGTCCGTCTGTGAAAATCACAATTATAGGAGAACGAATAAATATCATCAGAAACTCGTCGGTATTCAAAGTGGGCAAAATCATGAATATAAATTCATTCATGCTTATAGGTCAATTTTTCAGCATGTAGAGCGAATTTGAAGTTGAAATTCTATTCAGGATTCCACCGTCTGTGACCAAAATATACTACCAAAAAGATGCGTTATTATACATTATAAAGCTGTGTAGTGGAAGTGAGGCAAGATTACTAAGGTTTGATGAGATTCTTGATTTTGAAAATGTATGGGTGAGTATGAGAAAATTTGGGAAAAGAGATGAGAGCTGTAAGTACAGATTTGCTGTCAGATAAGATCACGACAATGTCGCAGTCCAAGAATAGAACGATAGGTTTAAAGAAGGGTGTTCTAAATGGAGACAAAAATTTGGTATGGAGGTTGAGAGAAAGAAAGTTGTAGTTGAAAGCTTAAGTTTAAATTTTACTATGAATGGGTGGGAAGAGTGTACGAGTTCAACGAAGCAGTTCAATGCGGGATGGTCTGTGCGGTTTAGGATTTTATTAACAGAGTAGTCTGATATCATGCTAAGGCATTCCGGGAGCAGAGTAACACTAGCAATTTGTTCGAGACCCAAGGTATAAGAGGATATGAGAGCGCCAATGGAGGCACGAGGGGTCGGAGCCCCGTTAAAGTCCGCAGAGAGAGAGCGAATCACGTTGATGAAGCGTAAGCAGTTATCCGCCATACGGGTGATTTGGAGGCGGGTTCAAGTGCGTATGGACAATCCAAGGAAAGTAAAAGAATCAATATTCTATATGAGATTTTAGGTAAATTGGAGGTAGGTATGGTTTGATTCTGGTGCCAGAGAAAAGCTTATGCTAAATTAGTAAGGATAACGGCTCTGTTGTTAAGATTCCTCCACAACAGATCTCCGCGAATGGTTTTCCATTCGCATCACCGGAACGATTACCTCGAACGAACTGCAACAAAGTTTATTTACTATCGTGCAATTTGTTCAACAAATTACGTTTGATAAGGAAATACAGCGAATTGAATGGAATGAAAATTTAGCGATCAAACCCTAATGAAGACGTGTGTGCACTGCTGTAAAGTTTTGTGTGCACTGGCTTTTCTTTTGTTGTCGTGCGCTGATGGTGTTGATCGAATCTGCCGCATTTGTTCTCTCAACTTTTCCAAAAAATATCTTGGCTCTGATATCATTTCTTCATTAAGCACAATTTCCCCTGGAATACGAAGCGTGGAGCCATAACCCAATTCTGATGCCGTGCCGAAGCATTTATGTCATCGTTATGACAAATTCGAAGACCCAGCATTATAGACGGTAATACTTCCAACCAGTTTGGTGTGTTGTGGCACATGATGGTTGCTTTAAACGAACGACGGCAGCGCTCAATCATGCCATTATCTGCTGGATGATACGCTGTCGTCCGAATTCTCTTGCCGCGTAAAATCATTCTACTATTGTGTTGATTGTGATGTCAATTAAAGTTAGGACATACCTGTAACCTTTGAATGGTTGCATGATCACTATGTCGACATGTACATGCCGAAAACTCTCATTAGTCATCGGAATATGTCGTAGTACGTTTTTAACGTGGCGGCCAACTTTGCTGCGCTAACCATGTACAAATGAGCGGGCCCATCACGATTCATGTTAGGCCAAACAAAACTTCTGCTGCATTCGGTATGCAATTGCGGTAAAAATTCCATGCGCCTATAAACTTTCTCAACCGATCTATTGTTGTCGTCTTTCGATAATTTTGAATATCCTCAGTACGCTATTCAGGCGCGCGAATGCCATTTTTGTTAACATCGTAACATAAGTACGTTACCTCTTTTTTTCCAAAGTGACACTTCGCAACCTTAAGCACAAGTCCAAATTCTTCCATTCGTCTTAGGACTTTACACAATTGTTCTCTTTCTCATTTCGTGACGCGATCAAAATATCATTTATGTAACAATGGCAGAATATTAGTCCTTGAAGTACCTTGTCAATGAAGCATTGCATAGACTGTAATAAGAGCAGTTTTGGCGCGGTCTTCTTTGTCTATCGGTATTTGATGATATGCCCTTTTGAGGTCGAGCGTTAAAAAGATGTTACAACCTGATATCTATCAGGAACTAAGATAGAATTGAGGCGACAATTTTAAAATTGCTAAACAAACTGATGTAATATACTCAGAATTTAGTAAAGCTTTTGATATTGTAATTCATTCTAAAGCTTAATTTATTCAGATTTTCTAATAATCTGGATAGCCAGATGGTGTTGTTTAAAGGAACGAAATCTAGTGAATATCTAACATCTAGAGTTTCACAAGGGAGTTCCACTTGGGACCGCTCTAATTCTTAATATTTATCATTGATTTGCAGAAAGCTGAAGTGCATCAAAAGAAGATCGTGCTGTCAATTTAGTTTGATCACAAAGGTGTTGTGTATTTTGAGCTGCTTCCACGCAACCAAACGATCAACTCAGATGTTTGCTGTTAACAACTGATGAAATTGGCGGAAGCAATCAAAAAGAAAAGGCCAGAATTGGCAAATCACAAAGGAATCGCGTTCCACCACGATAACACTAGGACTCACACATCTTTAGCAACCCGAACAAAATTATTGGAGCTTGGTTGGGAAGTTATGTCATATCCTATATAGCACCGACCTTGCACCCTCAGACTATCTAGGATATATATCTATATCCTTCCTGGTTTTTCCAATAACCCAATTGATTAAATAAGAACAGTTGATTTTCTAACTATTTTAACTTTATTATTTTTCCTTCATTTACTAAATATTATATTTACACTTATAATTTTAATAGTGTATAGGATTCATTTACTAAATACTATAAATAAAATATACGTTTGTTCTTCTTTTTGAACTCTGAGACATGTCTCAGTATCTGGTTTCTATCGTGTGATGATCTAAATTTAAGTATTATAGGTGAATCGACTCATTTATTTGTGCAGCGGGTACGAAAGATTGAACACAGTGATGACGGTTTACAGTTGACTGCTTCACACGCACGTAGGAAAACTAACTCCAGACTCTCATCATGAGTTTGCGATACACCGAAGCAGTGGCGTAGCGTGGGAGGTACGGGGGGCCAATGCCCCGGGCGGCAGAGCTATCGGGGTCGGCCAAGGAGGTGTGTGCGAGGGCGGAACATTTCTAACCAGCCCCAAGTGGCAGAAATTCACGCTACGTCACTGCACCGAAGAGAATAGCCTCTGTTGATATGTAGCTTTATTCAAAGCTGTCACATTGACGTTTTACGCTCGCAAGCTGTTCTCGCAGAGTCGAATTATGCGCGACATTCTTTTGGTTGTACCTGTGAGCGTTTCTCAACGTTTTCTACGCGCGCCTGCAGCTTGTTTAGCGATTCATCTAGCCGTAGTACTTTTCCTCAAAAATAGATACCTGAGCTATTAGGTAATCTCGCAGATCACTAACCTCGTTCCGTACGATCTGATACAAATTCTTCTTTATTGCTTCTGTGTGTTTACTAAGTTCTTCAGTTAGCTCCTTTAAGGTGATAGACATTGTATCCGAGTGAATTCCGTCACATCTTTTCTGCATAGAGTTCAGAGTACCACATTTATTCACTGTACCTAGAATGTCAACGGAAAAGCTCATAACCGTGCGTATTCTCAATTCGATGCTCATGGTAACAGAAAGAGAATGATAAAAGAATAAAAGAGTGCGCGTTTAACGGGATCACGGCAAAAAGTCTTCTTTATAATTTTTTGTAGGCAATTACTGAAATTTATAATACTGGTTTTAATATTCTTTTCTTTTAATTCTTTCTTTATTCTTTATTCTTTCCTTTAATTCTTTTAAAGTTTTTCCACTATTGAGAAAATTGTGGAAAATTATTGAAAATTACGGAGACGACAAAACACGTCGAGTCGCTTGCAATGCACATGAAATATTCGTTTATCGACATTCTTTAAAAGTTACCAGATGAATTATGCGCCGAATGCATGTCGAATTGACCAAAGTATCGAGTTAGTGACAATATCCTTAAAAAAACGTTAATTGTTATATTTAGCAAACTGAATTTATAATCTTGAATTTTTAATTTGGATTACAAAATAAATTATCTCTACCTAAACCTACAAACCTATCACGAATATCTTATTATTAGTAAATGATTCAAATTCTTAGGTTAGGTAGTCTTCAAAATATACGATTTATAGAAGGATAAAAGAAGAACATAAACATTTCTTGAATGTAATTTGATAAGTCCTTCCTGTGGTATTAACATAAAAGCTTTATTACATTAAAATGTATATACCATACGTTATATTTATATGTACCTACATATTTATATACATGTATATAACACCAATTTTAATTAGTACGATCCCCAAAAATAGAACTACCAACACGAACAATTGTGCTTCCCAGTTGAATCTGAAATTAGAATGAATAGTTAATAAATGAATAACGATTATACATCATATTAGTTTGTGTTTCTTTTATGTAGTTATATTATTATATAGGATAGAATATATTGCGTTCGATGAGTATGCCTTTGGTATAACTTAATGTAATCGCTATTTTAAACACACGCAAAAAGTCTTAATTTGGGAATGGTTAATTAAATTAAAAAAATTTTTTCGTTACTTACAAAGTACTATTCTTTGTAAATAACACTGCGTCATTACGTGTTTGTGTAAAAACTCACCGCCTTATCAAAATCATTCGACATGCCCATTGAAACCTCGATTCCGTCTGGTGGCAAAGCGTTTTGCTCGCATATTTCGCGATGTACATTCATTAGTTCAATAAAATCAGGATTAGGTTTGATGGAGTAATCATGCCCAAACGCACCAATTGTCATAATGCCATCCATTTGTAAATTGCTTAGATTTCTTCGGATGTACTTAAATAGCGCTGGGGCTTCGCATGGTTTCACACCATGTTTAGCTTTTCAAAATTGTATTAATAGGAAAGTGAAAACATTATGTAGGATTAAAAATATATAAAACCTTCTTCTTCGCTTGTATTGACTTGTATGAGTATCTTCAGGGGTTTTTTGTTTTCAATTTTAAAATTTCCCCAAACCGTATTCAAATTGTTTGCTAGTTTTTCGTTATCAACTGTTTGGACCATGTAAAGATTATGTAACTTTATTATCTGAAATATTTTAGAAAGGATAATTGCAGTGAAGATTGTCTACTTATTTGTTATTTAATTAATAGATATATTCGATCTGACTACGAGTAAAACTTAAAAACTAAGAGCTATTTATTTCTGTCAAACCTCTATCGGATTAAACAAAAATTGTCAGTCTTTAGCACTGTTCTCGATTGGTGCGATCTGTCAATTACGAGGCCCGCGAATCAGATATGAGAGGACCCAGAAAATTTGGATATGAGAAAATAATCCGAGTGCTGCATGCTGCGCATATTGATGGTCGACAACAGTCAATGCAGTGGATTGCAGTGGGGAAACCAACTCCGAAGAAGGCAAAGGTCGTGCTCTCTGCAGGAAAAGCGAAGGCGACGGAATGAATCTTATCGATTACCTTGCAAAGGATAGAGCAATCAACGAACAGTACCACGCTGCAATGCTGGATGAACTGAAGGCCACAATTAAGGAAAAACGCCCGCATTTGACCAAAAACATTCTGTTTCACCGTGTCGTGGAGCCGGAAAAAAAGAGCTTTTATTTAATTTAAATAAACACTTTATTTTATTGAGTCACAAATTGAACTGCTTAACCGAATAATTATAAATTTAATATAGTTTGATAGAGCGACCGTAAAATGCACATAATTTATTATTGTAAAAGAACAAAAAAGAAGTACAATTGCCTAGTTCCCTCTTATCGTCTGTTTTAATCTACAAATCGATCAATCGTTTCTTTCCCACCCCTTTTGGAATACATTGCTGCTTCGATGAAACTTTCTTACGCATAATCATTTATGAAAGTGAACAAACAAATTACTATCTATACAAAAGAAAAAAATATTCAAATTAATACATAACACAAAATGGTTCTATACATTCAGAACAAAGGGTAACACATAGGCGTACTAGGAAATATGCAAAACGTTTGACGGAAGATCAATAAATGAAAACTACGTATATCAGACATAATATTTCAGCCTATAAAGTTAAAATATTATTAAACCAGAAAGAGCGTTAACTTCGGCCTGGCCGAAGTTCATATACCCTATACACGTTTACTTCAAAATTAGGCGTGGCAATGGTCTAATTTTTTGTTTTCAATCTCAAATAGCCTGTGATGACAGAAAATATTCGTGCCAAATTTGATGAAGATATCTCTATTCGTTCTCTTGTAATCGTTATTTCCACAGACATATTTATCGACGAAACATGTGTAACTGGTAAAGGGAGACATAGCAAAAAGGTAAGTAGATTAGTTGCTTTAGTCCGTTTGACCTCTTTTGGGGTGGAAGAAGAGTCGTTGTCATTTCTGCAGCGTTGATTTTTTGACTAATACCACGTTTACACCGACGCTAAATGGCTCGTTACGCCCAAAAGCCAGAAATGAGAAGCCAAATGATCCCATTTCCCATACAAATTGCCAAATCACTCATTATCGAAATCATCTCATTTTGGCGAAATGAGATCCAAACGAGTTGTAAAATAATATTTCGAATCAGCCTGTCGTAGGGAAAAATAAAATCCCAAAACAAAACAAGGGAAATGGAAGGGAAATAATGTCAATTAGCTGTCAAAAAACAATTGTAAAAAAAATCAAGCAAACAAAAAACATAAATTTGGTCCGATCAATGTCAAACGAAATGCAAACAAGGCGGTGTAAACACTTTTTAAATGAGTGATTACAAATGCGCATTTGGGGTCGGTGTAAACATAGCATTAGTCTTCTGTGTAGATTACTGATTCATGGCGACGAGTAGGTAGGTCTTCTGTTTTGGTAGGGCTTGATGCTGACGCATTATTCTCAACTAGTAATAGAGCCAGCCGATGAAGTGCTCATTTTAGGATGCCATTTTTTGTTTTTACATCTGCACGCGAACAGCATTATCAGGACCCGTATACCTCGACTACTTCCAAGTGGCCATGTGAGAGTAGGCATCCCATCTTCCTTGATGATAACCATGCTTCCAGGTGTGACGTTTCGACAGAGTTCTTTCCATTTGTTTCTAGAATGGAACTCAGTCAAGTACTCCGTCGCCCATCAGCGCCAAAATTCTTGTTTCACATCCATCTTTTTAGAAGAGATGCCTTTGTGGGTGGGGCCGTAGCATATGCTTGTGCTGTCAGCGCTTCACCAAATGTCCTGGACTTAGATTGTTCAAATCATTTGGATCTGAAACTTGTGGTAGTAGTCTCGAATTAGGGATTGCTTCGATTTTGATCATCAGAATTCTTCGTAAGTTAGTGAAGCAATTCTTCGTAGGTTAGTGAAGCATTCAGTTCATCCAGTTTTTTTCTTGCTCTAACAAAATTTGTTGCATTGTCACGGTATAGATTCCTGCAGTGACCTCTGCGCCCTATAAACCGCTTCAGACATCCCAAGAAGGCATCGGTTGTAAGGTTAAAGACCAGATGTACAGCCTTGGAAGCAGCAAAATATGGCAACATACGTCTTTCGTGGCCTTTTCCCACAGAGTTTAAAATGTACGAAGAATAGTCCTGCGAAATCTACTCCTGAATTTATGAACGGTCGTAATGGATCCATTTCATTAGAAGTTTGGTCAAGTCAAAATTCTCAAAGGATGGTTGTAGAGAAAAATTATTGGGTGCTTTGCATCGTATGGAATGGCTGAGGAATCAAGACGAACTCCCAAGCGAAGACCTTCATCATCTAAAAATGGGTTGGGTCTCCTTCAACCTCGGATGTTACATGTAGAGCTACGACCTTCAGCTTTCTTTGATGGTCTGTATCTTGGATTTTTGCCCTACTGTGCTCTTGCAACCATGTAGACCTTTTTATGTAAGAATATCGATCCAAAGAACCACAAGTTGTATGATTTAAACCGTTTCTGAAATGCTAGCCTAGGATTTCATATTGTCATGAACTCGCTGTATTTCCTCTTGAGTTATTTGTCCCCCGCTGAGGAGGCAAGGTGGCTCCATCAGATTCGGCTTTGGATCACTAAGGGTCCGAGAGTCGACTGATGGAAGGGTGGGAGGGAGAGGTAGACCAAAGCCAAATGAAGGTCGTGCAAATTAATTTGCATCATTGCAAGGCGGCATCGGCCGACCTCCTCCTGGTCATGGAGAAGGAGGGTATCGACGTGTCCCTAGTAAAAGAACCCTGGGTGAGGGATGACAGGGTTGCAGGACTGGTGTCAGGCCGATACCAACTATGTGCAACGGACACCACAATGAAAGTAAGAACATGTATATTGGTAAGGAAAAACATTAACGCCTTTTTTTCCCTCATTACAGCTCACCTACTCTGAAAACTG
The DNA here is from genome assembly GCA_943737955.2 of Myopa tessellatipennis. Classification (NCBI taxonomy): domain Eukaryota; kingdom Metazoa; phylum Arthropoda; class Insecta; order Diptera; family Conopidae; genus Myopa; species Myopa tessellatipennis. The sequence continues at coordinate 58,368,156 of OX031314.1, read as the reverse complement.
ACTGGCTAAAGTTCGCAGGTCTAACCCCTGGGACACTGTCTAAGGTCACCGCAGGCGATGGAAACACCGATTCCTTAGTCAGACTTCTCTCGGAAGGACTCCGCAATGCCTTTAATGTCTCGTGTCCTATCAGCCGACCGCGCAAAAAAGCCAAACCGGCCTGGTGGACCTCAGAGCTATCGGCGCTGCGGAAAACATCGAGATCGCTCTTTAACAGAGCAACCAACAGCGGTAACGACACCGACTGGACTCTATACAAAGCCGGACTCAGAGCCTATAAAAGCAGAACCAGAGCGATCATGAGGGACTCCTGGAGGGCATACTGCGAGTCAATATGCGCAGTCAACGAGGCTGCAAGACTTCGTAAAGTGCTAGCTCGAGAAAGGGCAGTACCGATCAGCATCCAGCGAACGAACAGCTCGTGGACTCAATCCAGCCTCGAAACTCTGGAATTCTTGTGCATCACACACTTCCCGGGTTGTATGTTGTTGACAGAGCTACGGATGTGCCTTCAGCAATCCTGACGGCGGTCGATAACGACACTGACAACGGGGCACACGGAACAATGAGCGACATAGTGAATGCAGAAAGGATATCGTGGGCGGTCGACTCTTTCCAGCCCTACAAAGCTGCGGGCCCAGATGGAACCATTCCGGCCATGCTACAGAGATCCCTATCCATCATTTTACCAATGCTCACTGATATATTCAAAGAATGACTCATGAGGAGATACATCCCAACGGAGTGAAGGGAAGCAGGTTTCTATTCCTGCCAAAGGCAGGCAGACCCTCCCACAGCTCCGCTAAGGACTTCAATCCCATTTCCCTTTCATCATTCCTACTAAAGACTCTGGAGAGGCTGGTGGACCTGTTTATAAGAAACAAGGTCACACACCGGCTGTGTCAGTCTCAACACAGCTATCTAAAGGGCAAGTCAGTTGAGAGCGCACTGCACTGTGTGGTTGGCACAATTGAGAGGTCCCTCGAGGTAAAAGAGTTTACCCTAGGGGCATTCCTTGACATAGAGGGGCATTCAACAATGTCAACCCGAAAGCGATTAGTGAAGCCCTGAAGTACTTTGAAGTACCCCGCACCATTGACTGGATTGGTAACATGTTGGGAAGCAGAATTATCAATGCAGCCATGGGTGCAAGCAACTGCCAGGAGGGAGTTCTCTCCCCTCTTTTGTGGCTCATAGTGGTAGACGAATTGCTAAGAAAATTTCATGGTACGGGGGTCAGGGCAACAGCATATGCCGACGATCTAGCTATACTAATACCGGGGAAATTCCTCGGCACCATTAGTGAGCTAATTTTGCATTCACTGGGAAAAATTTCAAAGTGGGCAGACAAGAACGGATTTAGCATCAATGCCTCAAAGACCGAGCTTGTCCTTTTCACCAGGAAGTATAAAATACCAGACTAGAAGACCAAGCCTGAATGGCTATATTATTCCTCTGTCTGGCGAAGTGAGACACCTCGGCATAATTCTGGACAGCAAGCCCTCCTGGAAGAAGAACATAGCCGAAAGGAGGGAAAAAGGACTGAACGCCCTATACACGTGCAAGAAGGCCATCGGAGGAAGCTGGGGCCTGTCACCGTATATTGCCCATTGGCTGTACACGGCGGTATTCCGCCCAATTCTAACCTACGGTTGCCTGGTGTGGTGGACAGCAATCCAGCGGAAAAGCAACCTCGAGCCTCTGAACAAGGTACAAAGATGCGCCACCATGAATATCACCGGAGCGGAAAGGAGCACACTGCAGGGAAGGCTGGAGATGATGTTACATCTCCTTCCCTTGGACCTCTTCATTATGAGCTCAGCAGGGAAAAGCTTCCTCAGACTAGGAGGTCTTAGTCTCTGCAAGGAAACTCATTTTGGACACGCCAATGTGCTACCTGCGTTAGAACAACGAAACCCAAATACTCGAATGAACCTGGCCATTGAAACGGACTACATTCTTCCGAGAACTGATTTTGAGGAAATACCCAGGATCCTCCTTCCCAGCCGGGAGGAGTGGTCGTCTGTTGAGCAAATACAACTCAAGGGTATTTCAATTTACACGGACGGCTCAAAGATCTGCGAAGGGACAGGAGCCGGATTCTACTCCAAGACGTTGCAAGCACAGCGATCATATAGATTGCCAGATGGCAGAGATCTTCGCAATCGAGCGGGCTGCAAACTATGTCCTAGAGGAAAGGGTATCTGGAACAGATATAAATTTCCTCGTAGACAGTCAAGCTGCCATAAAAGCATTAGGCTCAACGCAGGTAAAATCAGAGATTGTCCTGAAATGTAGAGGCAAATTGCGGGACCTAATGAGGACCCACATCGTGGAGGACCTGCTGGGTCCTAGGCCACTTGAACATCTAAGGCAATGAGCGAGCAGACCTGTCTAGAACGGGTTCCTCACTGGGGGCCGAGGAGGCGGACTCCTTTGTCAAGACACCTACATATATCTAACCAGAAGAATTCAATAGATACCATAGTGAAAAACATACAACCATCCACACCTGGAAGACCAGGCCAGACTGCGTTATCACTCGTTCACTATGACCAGAGCTCAATCGAAGGAACTCTAAGACGATAATATCAATGCCCAGAGACCAACTTAGAGTGATAATAGGAGTGATGCGACGACGTGGATGAGGAGGAGACTATTCACCACCTGCTCTGCCAAGTTTGGGGGCGGAGTACCTCGAGAGGCTGACAGAGTTGGAATATCGTCCGGTAGTCTCATAAAGCTAATCAAGATCACCAGATCGGCTAACACTCGACCATTACCCCACCTGCTACTTGGGGCTCGATCTGAGTAGCTGACCGGAACAGAGAGGTTCCCACAGAACTTCATGAGGGCACTCACAATGGTCCGCTTTGCGGCCATACGCCCTTCCAACCTAACCTAACCTATTTGTCCCCTTTTTCGACGCCTCTCTAGAGCCAGATAACGTTTGATGACCAAAGGTTTTAGTCACCAAGTCTTGAGGTTTCTTCGAGGAATGGCAACTTCACCACGACTTTTTTTTAGTAAAATTCAACTAGTTTTCTTATAGTCTGAAAATTAATTTATTTAAACCAACTATGTTTAACCATTTTTCGTTAAGAACTATGATGTCATCGGTGAAGCACTTCTGTGGTTTGTGGTTAAAAACTGATTCAAGTGGTTTTTGAAAGAAGCTTAATTCCATTCAGAGAGTTCTACAGAGATTGGAACAAGTGGTAGTCTGAGGGTGCAATGTCTGTACTATATGGTGGTTGCAGCAAAACTCCCCAATTAAAATCTCGCAATTTTTGATGGGTCATTAAGGAATTGTGGAGTCGAGCGTTGTCATGGTGGAAGACAACAACTTTCCTATTAGTCAATTCCAGCCTTTTTCTTTCCTTTGCCTTGCGTAATCTCTCTAGTTGTTCACAATAGAGTTGAGAATCAATTGTTCGACTAACTGGAAGTAGCTCAGGGTGGATGATTCCCTTCCAGTCTCACCATACACTGAGTATTTTTGAGCGTCAATCCTGTCTTTGCGAACGTTTGTGACCGAGCTCTAGCCCTTACCCAGGATTTTTTACGCTTCCGGTCATCACCGGTTATGACTCGTTTCAAAAAAGGCTCGATTTCATTGCGTTCAGCAGCGCATCCTGATGTTAATTCTGTCTATCATCTTTTTCGCGCTCAACTCATGAGGAAACCATATATCGAGCTTCTTCTGGTAGCCAGCCTTGTGTAGATGCTGATTTGTGGTCAATTCCCAGCTCCATACCAATATCGACACTGCTGATGTGCTTATCTTGCTGAACTTTTTGAAGAATTTCACCAGCTTTTCAATTGATTAGACGACCAGAGCGTGACTCATCTTTCACATTAAAATTCCCAGAAGGAAAGCGATCTTACTATTTCCACAAAGCAGTTTTGTATAAAGCATCTTATCCGTAGACAGCAAAAAGTTTTTCACAAACTTGCGCAGATATTTTCACCTTTGTCGTAATAATACTGCAAAATATAGCGCAAGTTTTCATTACGTTTCCCCATTTTCGAACGTAAACAACTTTCCAACCACTTCACCGATTTCGTTGTTCACACACTGGCAGTTACGGTCGAAGTCTCCTATTACAAAAGGGCATTAAAAAATAAAATATTTTTATACCCTACACCTTAAGGTAAGGGTATATTCACTTTGTAACGAAATGTGTAACGCATAGAACTAGAGACGATAGGTATAGAAAAGTGTATATATTCTTGATCAGCGTGACCTCCTTAGTCGATTTAGCCATGTCCGTCCGTCTGTCTGTCTGTTGAAATCACGATCACAGGAGAACCAATGAAGATATCGTGATGAAACCTTGGAGATATATTTGTTGGTGGGCAGGTTGGTATTGAAAATGGGCAAAATCGGTCCACGGCCACGCCTATTTTTTATTAAAAATGTGATATCAGCGTTCCTTTTTGAGATATTACAACAAAATTTATTCCTGGGTATAGAGTAGCATTATCCGTTAATATGCCAAATTTGGGCGTGATCCGCCCACTTTTAGGTTATACAGGCAAAAGAGAAGACCCTCTTTTGCAAATGGCTATATTGTTTAATATGTAATCTTCCTAAATCAAACTTCACATAACAACTTCTTTTCTAATAAAACATTATTACAGCAAAAATGGGCGCGGCCCGCCCACTTTTACACTGCTTATACCTACATAAATCCTTATATAAGTCTGTAATTTTATGAGATGTTATCAATTCATATACAATTTTGTAGAAATATTCTTTGTTCGGAATTGTAAACGAGTAAACGAATTGTAAAGAAGCAATTTATAAAAAAATGCATTGGTATAAAACATTAATTCCTAAAATTGCAATTTTACAACACCTTATCTACATATAATTAAAAGAAACTCTTTTTTATGGTTTTCTCAGAAACAATCATATTGCTTTGTTTTTTATGTTTGTATTTCACTCTATAAATAAAATCTAAAAAATAAAATCTAAATAAATTAAATATCAAATAAATTTTTTCGTTCCATTAAATTATTTTAAAACTTTTAGGTGTAGGGTATCTAAGATTCGGCCAGGCCGAATATAGCTTTCTTACTGGTTTTTATATATTTATTATCTATATATATAAAATCCCTGTGTCGTGTGTCTGTCTGTTAGCAAAATATGTCCGGGACTTTTTGTGGACTTCCACATCACTTAGAAACCTGAATTTTTTCACAGATGTTCCTGGGCATCTAATGTTGATGAGAAAAATCAAATTTCAAAAATCAAACGGCTTCGCAATTTTTTTGCAATAAATCCGATTCAGCTTGGCTAGACGCAGTATCATTTGATACGGTATCACTACTGGTATGATGATACCAGCGATGGCTAGACACTGTGGTATCACATTTAGTTTCAAAAGCCGTACACATGTTATGCCAATGTGTGTGTGAAATTTACTGAATATCAAAATGTTGGCCGTAGTTGCCATATTTATTATATTATGATTAATGCGTAAAGGAAAAATAGGCTTTCTAAAAATCCCATGTTTAAATTTTAGTTCAATGGTAATTACCTGCTTTTCTTTGGTGAAATTTTTTTAAAATAGTTAATGTATTTAAAAATATTAATAATGGAGGAATCACAAATGGCTTGTGTTGCGGCGATGGCAACAGCGGCTACATGCTATGTTGTAGCCGATGTTGATTCGCAAAGGAATCGCTCTTGTTGGAACATTGGTTACTTCGAGAAGCGCCTAATCTGTTCCCCTTTTTGTTAATTGTTTTTGAACTTTTCGTGACTTGATATTAAAATAAGGCAAATGGGAGAAATAAACAAAATTTCTCCGAAAAGGAGAATTTTTATTAACTTCATTCGCAACCGTGAATATGACACACAAGCAAAGTTCGCGTTTAGAACGCGCTCAGTTCGCGTTCATTTGCTCTTCTGTTTCCACTAAGCTCGCGGTTAGAACGCGCTCAGTTCGCGTACCTTGGTGGATGCGCACCTTAACGTACTGATCGGGCTCTGCACGCGTTCTGCTCTGCGCCTGTTCGTTTGCTTTTCTGTACGCGTTCAGAAATTCCGTTGTTTGATCAAATTCAGTACAGAAATGAAATTCAGTGTTTACAAAATGTACAGTAAAGAAGACGTTCAAGTTGCGCTCATTTGTCCACTCCATGATTGAAAACCAACAAAATCGCACTGATTTGTTCGCTTGCTTTCCATTTCAAAAACGGAACAAGAAGCGACGTGCAGCTTTCAAACGTTTCGGAAAGCTGTTCGCGTTCAGCGCGTGAGCTGCGCACGATTAGTTCGCGAGCAACTTTTGTGTTGATTTTTGGCGGAAACAAAGGACGCGGACAGTTGGCGTGCTGAATTTTTGGTGGAAACCCAGCTTAAGAAACTACTTTCTTGGCATTGAAATAATTGCAAGTGTTAATTATACATTGTACTTAGAAAAAAATTAATGAATGGAAAAAAATTACACTAAAAATCATAAACTGATTATTCTCGAAAGCTAATAGTTTTTCAATAAAAGAATATTTCATAAAATTATCAAATATTAATATATGTAGTTAAAGATATGTTTATATTTCAAGGGGCTGTAACTCTCAAACCAAAGAGCGGTGCAAGAAATTTTGATGTAATTGCGTATAAAACAAGAACAGTTCATTGTGTACTAAAACGGATTTGGTTCCTTATTTTTTTTTTATCACTTAAAATTAATTCTTACTTTATTAACTTTATTGTTTTGCATGTGGCCTATAAAGTGCCATTTAATATCAGGACACTTAGACAATATAGCTGGATGTCGACTCTTCTCCATTAGTTCCTGTATGTAATTTTCTCCAAAATGTCGCTGTCCTGTAGCATAAGCATCTATAATCATATTCACTGATTTCTTCTTGCTTACAGCAACCAAACAGGGCTTTGTTGCTTGGATTATCTACACTTATAAATTTATGAATTATTGATGCATAAATTGCCCTAATGTTTGTATACTTTTGGACGCAGATTGTAGGCATCGTCCATGCGTTTTAGTATCAACTGGATTCTTGTTTTTATATCAAAATCGGCCATATTTCAATTTAAAAAATAGTACACTATTGTTTAGCGCAATTCAACAAAAATATTTTGGTAAAAAATACATAAAATAAAAATAAGGCAATTGGGTTTACTTTAAATACTTCAGAAATAATTATTGTTTCTAAAGCAAACTTGGCTTACAAAATCATTTGCCAACAAAATTATCATAAAACCACTCTATCTTTAATCAATAAATACGCAAGTACAAATACCAACGGCAGTTAGCAAGATGATATTAGTGTGGCTTATATGTATGTCATCGTTGCTGGGTGGAATGTACAATAACAGCCTTATCATGTATCTTTTCGCGTTGCGTTTATTTTGCGTTTTGTTTTGTGCTTTTCGTATTTTTCGAAGAATTGAGATAGGAAAATCTGTAAACCTCTCAAACGCAATCAAAACGCTAAATCAAACGCAAACGCAGTTTTGTTGTTAATTTACATGCTTTGCAGACTTCACTACATTTTTCTGGTATGATGGATGAACTATTTCGTGGAAAAAGTCTCTTAAACCAGACGATTGCAAAATGCTCGCGTTTGTTGTGATTCTGAACAGTGGCTCATACAATTTTTTTTATTCACGGCGCCACCTCAAAAGATAAGTAAAAGATCCGAATTGTACCTCTTCTGAGTATCCCCGTATTTTGTTCCACGCTATGACGCTGCGCTAGTAGTCGCCGAGGAATACTGCTGCTATATTCACTCTCCCATAAAGAGCAAACGATAATAAATACAATATCAGTATGTAAACATTGTGTGCGCGTTATCAGATTTGCTTTTGTTGTACAAATTGTTGCCATACATCAGTTATAGCACTAATTCATTGGGATTCCTAAAAAATACTTGTAAAAATGCTAAAAATGCTTCATACATGGTAACTCTTTGTGCTCTGCAAACAGGGGAAGTCTGCAAGTCTACGTAAAGTTTGTGTTCTCCTCAAAACTCAAACGCAGTCTACTCGAAAAAGTCCCATCATACCATTTGAAACGCATTGCGTTTGAGTCGCGTTTGAGTTTGCGTTTGCGTTTAAAAATATATGATAAGGCTGTAAATATGATGATTTTTAAAAATTAGGTGATAGTTGTAATAATTATATAGATTAATTCAACACTTTATTTAAAAAAAAAATAATTAATTGAAGAAATAGTACAAGACATGAATATTAGTATTATATTATATGCGTGATGTATATACTACATACATATGTACATACATATGCTACCCATATTTTTCCGGCTCAGCGTTTTCATTTGCAACAGGATTTGAACCAACTTGACTGGCAGATCGTATAGCTATTTCGGAACATTCCAACGTTCCTTATCATATATGTAGATCACGCATATAATATAATAAATATATACAAATATTTCAGCGGTTAGAAATATGCAAATTAAATAATTGATTTGCAATAAATATAATATAATAATAATACACAAAGTAGCATGGCGCGCTCTTATACAAAAAATGCTCCTATATCATGCTTTATATATGTTGGTGAAATCAGGCTTGGATGTTTACAGATTACAAAAACAAAACGCATGCAATTTTGAGAACTAAGGAGTTTGTTTACAAAATTCAGAAAAATATTTACAGAGGAATGCAACTCTTGTTCTTTTTAATAGCTATAAGCCAGAAATATGATTTTTTAAATACGTAAAAAATACCAAGGAGCCAGTTTTAAAACCAACACATGCTTCTAGAAATGTATATGAAACCTTTTTTAAATCATATAGTTGCCCAATATTAAATATTTTGGAAGTAAAACGAAGTTAAAATTCATAAAAATTGCTCATTTCACAAATTTAGTCAGCTATTTTTAATTTACCACACGTATTTTTAGTCGAAAGAGATGCCAACGTATTCAACATGTTTTGTTGAATATTAATCTGTGATTTAGAGTAATATTTACTTAATTGTTATTTTTGGTCTTTAATTTAAATGAAATTTCATTTAAATTCATGAATTGTAAATTTGTTTATGTTTATCTACTTTTAATTTAAATAAATGAATTGTAAATTTATTTGTTTTAACACACTTTAATATAAATAAAAGAGAAATGAAAAATTATAATACAAAAACAAATAAGTTTACGTTACTTTTTAATATTTCCGAACCGCTAAGAAATCGTCAAAACCGCGTCATCTCATAAATGCAAAGTAGATTTTCTAGTAATGTTTACTTAAAAACCACACAAATAATAAATAATAAAGTTGTGTTGATGGTATCCCTGCACTAACTCAACCCATAATTTTGTGAAGGTGTGGTAATAAACCAACACGTCTTACCTTTTCAGTTATCTTGCCTTGTAATAGTCGGTTTTAGCTTGTAACAAGGAAACAATTTCACCATAAAATGCACAGACACTATATGTGAACACGCGGACGGACATTTTTTTCACCTGACTCACGTAATGAGAGAAGTTTCCATTCTTGCAGCCTTTAATGGTACCGTACAAGAGAGACTGAGGAGCATTCCTGAAAAGTGGCCTCTTTAGAGAAGCTTACTTTGAGAGAAACTTTCACATATACCAGCATGTGTGGAAACGAATTCTAAGCGGCTGATGAGTACACTGATGGGTCTAGGCTAGACAATAGAGTTGTTTTGGAGTAGACCCTTTAAATCTGGGTATAAGTACAACCACTAACCTTCATCATATTCCAGGCCGAAGTGCTAGCAATAGATGTGGCCAAATGGCTGGACTCGGCAGCGCACTTTCTGCATGATGCAGCAATACACAATGTCTGAATATTTGAATATTCACATTTTCTGGCTGCCAGGTATCGCAAGTAACTTCAAAGCGAATCAATGTGCTGGATTAGGATGGTGATGGCACGCTAAATGGTGTAGTAAATGATTCCGCATTCATGTTGTTGAATGCGTGTATGATTCCAAGAACAATCTAGCCTACTTTTTATTCTTGCAGAACTATAGAGCTAGAAACTATAGGTGCTATAAGAGCTATAGAACTATCTTCCTAGATCTAAAATTACCATTGTGGTCAACCATAAGTGATCAACGAGGCGTACTGGCACAGCTGGCCTTTTTTGGCATAATCAAATCTGTCTCGGCTGCCCCTTCACCTAACTTAACATACTCTACTACACTGATCAGTACTTTTGCATCTAAATCACCTGAATTCTTAATGATATACATATAATACATATGTAAAGATAATTTAAATTTAGAAGGTTCACGCATATTTTTTTGATTTAATTAATACTCCAATACCGTTTTTACAGGGCAATTTATAAATATATCCAATAATGTATGTATATAAATTATATATCCAGTGTATACATACATATATATCCAGTTTTTTAATAAAATACTTATGTCCGATTTCGCCCAGTTTTAATCAGAGAGAATACGCTACGCAAAAAAGAATGTCTGAAATTTAATCCAAATACTCGGTTCTCTACTCGTGATCTCTCAATCGTGATTTTCACAGAAAGACAAATAAACAAACAGGGATAAAAAGTCTTCGAACTGATCAACTCAGTTTTCAAATTTAAATATCTTTATTTAGAAGACTAATTATTTATCACATAAGGTTGCAGAGTATTTAGGTGTTTCTCTATTTTGGTTTGAAGGTGTCCTCTTGACAATTATACCCTACAGAATACATACATATATTGCTTTAACCAATACCACTCAACACTTTTAATTGAAAACTGAGCATTACGAAATCTTACAGGACATGTTTTACTAAATTATTGGCGATAGCCTCAAACAAAAAATTTGTAGTTCCTATTTATATCTACAATAAATTAGGTCATGATTTCTATTGCTTTTCCTCCAATTCATTGTTCAGCGTGTGTCGTTGTATTTCTGACTTTGGGATTGAAGGGGTTGGGATTAGATCAGTTGTGACTGACTCTGCTGGGGTTAGTGCGGCTGTGGTTGAAGCTGTAGTCGATGCATTTAAAGATGGATTTGCTACCATTGCAATTTTCGGGAGATCATCTGTGGGGTCACTTTGTGATTTCTCTACAGCCTTCATAGATTCTTTTGATTGCATCGTGAGCATTTCCACGAGTTGAGGATATAAGGTGTTGCTGTTGCTCATCGGAGTACTTTCTCTATTTTTAAGAGTTGTACTCTCCGAAGTCAATCTCTTTGGTACACTTATCGAAATACTGCGTTCCCACTTGTTTGAAAGAATTAAAGCAAAATTATAACTAAACATATCTTCTCACATGTATAATATATGTATATCAAAGAAAGCGAAAATTACCGCATTGAAGATGACCAACGCCATCATGTAGGCTAGCAGCAGCACAACTCCAAATTTCACGAACTGCATTACGATATCCAGCAGTCCCCTCCCTAAACCGAAAATCAAACATTTTATTCCACTCAATAGCATTATTGTAATTTTCCACTATTTTAAAAATGTAAACTGTTTGAAAAATTTTTAATTTTTTGCTGACTAAAAAAATTCTGCTGTCGACATTTTATTCGTTCGCTTCTTAAATTTGTACGATCATTAGAATTCTCGCACTGAGTGACACTTATATTAGCTTTATTAAATTTATTCTATAATGCATGCTATATTACATTTATTCAATATATATTTAGATTTATTATTAATACTACAATAAATATAATTTAGCATGGTGTTGAAATGAAAAACAAAATTTATAGCTGTATTAGCCGTTTATTGGTAACTAAGATCATCAGCACATTTTGTCCTTCGCAGTATTCCTTTTAGATGATGAAGCTGGATCATTTTTCACAATTTTTCACAGTCTAAAAAAAAGGCAAGCAAATCCTCCTTTTCGCGTAAAATGCATTTTCGCAAGTCACTTCATTCTGGATATATTTCATGATAAATATTGTACTTTTTACCAAATTGTGTCATGGCTAGAGCCATGGTAGAAATGTTCAACACACGATTCCTAAAAACGAAAAACTCGGTGGAAAGCGAATTTAGTGGCATAACAGAGGTGAATTTCGGATGAAATCTAAATGAATGGTATTGGAATCAGGTAATTATTTTTGCTGTTAATCCCTTCATTGATAATTGAAGTAATATTTCTCATTCTTTTAACATTTTTGCACTCAAATTATTAGTTTTTAAAAGCTAAACAAACACCAAATTGAGTAAATAAAACGACTATTTATTGTGCTACACATAAGAAGCAGCAGTATTTCGCTGAGCAACCACGAAGCAGTTCTCTTAAATTGTCAAAAGATATACATTTATACGAAATCACTTATAATTGAAATATTATATAGAAAACTGACCTGATTTTCGCCGAGTTCTTCACTGACGTAGTCTTTGTGGAGCTTCTCTTGCACTTGCTCGCTATCCTTTACCATGTTCTTATAGCTGAAGCTATAATGTTACTTTGTTTATTCCGTTTTAAAAGATTACCATGACAAAAAATAAATTCAACGAGTTGCTTTGAGTTCCTTGTTTTTATCATACTTTACTTCGTAAACATTAAAGAAGTTTATTCAACACCAAATAATTAAATTTTTTATTGTTTTTTCCTAATTGCTATTAATTCATTTGCCACGTTTGGTTCCACAATAGTTCTTATCGCGTTTAATTGTAGTCATACGGCACTTCGGAAACAATATCATATTCAAGCATTCTTGAGAATATATTGCTGACTGCACATCTGCGAACAGTGTGGGAACCAGCCGCAGCGACAAGCGAGGTGTAATGAGAGACCCTTTTTTTTGCTGGACGAGCACTCCAGCCAACCTAGCTTAATTTAGCTATAAATCTGTTACACAAAAACGTTTGTAATTCTTATTAGCAATAATTCTCTTGTATGCTAAAAGACTACGTTAAGTCCCAGTGATCTCAAACGCGATCAGCTCTCAAAATCTAAAATAAATATGTACGTAACAAAAACATATTTTCTGGTTATAATCCTCTTAATTAAGCCAAATCAAGTATCGGTTAAATATATAATATCTTTCAAAAATACCATGTGGGCGTTAATGGTTTAAATTAGTGACTACATCGTTGTCTAGATGTCGTGACAATCATCTTTGATTGTCACGGATATCAGGAATGAAGCATCGTCAAGGTGTTGAGACCGACCAGATTACTTCATTTCGGGTATCCACAGCCCTACATATCGTCTCAGAATATTAACAAGTTATAAATACTATAAATACCCGTATAATAATATACAGGGTGATTTGCATATTAGAGGAGAAAATAAATATCCCTGTTATTTTTTAATATCTTTTCCCCGATTTTAAATCAGATTTTTAGTAAATGGCCCCTTCCGTCTAAGCGGGGGGCAATTGACCCCTCTCACAAACGAATTTTTCTTTGTCTCGACTTACCCTACACGCCCTAGTCTTTTGCGAATCACCCTGTATAGGATATAAGAAATAGTCGATACTGAAATATTTATGGTTATTCCATTGAATCAAATTAGTTTTTATGCATATATTCTAGGTAATGTCATTCGTGAATAGTGCGTTACTGTATAATTAAATACTTAGGCTAAATACTTATTCGAATATTCCATTTAAAACCGCATGTTTAATTACAATCTCAAAATTTTAGTTGCTTAGTTCTATTCCAGACATTGCGTCGTTTAGGAAAAGTGAAAACTGATTAGCGGAAGAAGTATTAGCTTTGTCGTATTCTGGTTTTTTTTTTAAATCACTGTTAAAAAAATAAGACACGATAATCTGTCTTTTACAAAAGGTATAGAAGGCCCTAACACAATATTATAATCAGGGACCGTAACGCTTATGATCAATATTGTTGATCGTAAAAATATTAATCAGAAATTCTGTGATTTTTTTTATTTAAAACCTATACCCTGAATATTGTTTTTGAATCAGGTTTTACATATAATGTTACATTTATAATACCGGAAACTTGAAAATTTCTTTCGGTTCTTAATATCGGTTGAATAAGTTGATTTGAAATTCAGTTGGGAAGTTATATGATTATTTTGTCCTTCGGAACGCAAAAGACATACATATGTATATGTAGGCTATAGGAGTTAAAGGTTCGTCTTATTTACTTTTTTGATATGCGCATAAATTTAAATTTTCTGTGAATTGTTAGAGTCAAGTTCCCGACAATACATAAACATAAAACACATACATAAGTCCATTTTTTTTTAATCAGTAAATAAACACCGAATATGAATGACATAGTAATTTTTTCAAAAGTACTTTTTCAAGCAAAGCAAAATTTACTATTAGAGTACTTAATTGTATGCCAATTATACGGGTCTGAAGTTGAGAAGTTCACACGAGGTCTCGACTGCATAATGTGTATTGCCCTGGATTTTAATTTCTTGCGTTTTTGTGTAGTAACGATCACAAAATACTTATTAATGAAGTGCAAATATAATTCCAGCCTGCTGACAACATTGCGTAGAATGGAGGAGACATTTCAATGGACAAGAACGACGGAATCGGACGGAACCTTGGCTAAGTGTGAGCGAAGCTACAAACGTGAAGCCAGTTGGCCTTCTGTGCTTTTCTACATTCATTTGAATATTTTGGGTCTCTATGGAGCGTTTGTAATGTTCACAAACTGTTCATTGCTGACTATTTTATTTAGTGAGTTTTAATTCCACATGTAACCTTTTTGTCTGTAATCTAACAGCAAAAATTTTGAAATGCATCAAACGAATTGTGAAATGGAATAATATTCTATCTCTCGGCAGTTTATAAAGTTTACTCAAAAGTAGCTGAGGTTTTCATTATTATCATCACGTACGATAACCGTTTTTTTAAATGTTGTGTGAATTTATTTTGAGAAGTTGCGATATATCGTATAGTATGTATAATAATAATACCATTCTAAATATTCGACTATAATATACTCGTTCTTGATCAAATTACGATTGCTGCCACAATATGCAATAAGTGCAAAGTAATCGTTTGTTAATTTCGTGAGTTAAAAAGTCGTAATTAATTGGTTTCTTTTACAGCTTTTATACTAACATTTCTGGGTATTTTGGGCGCAACAGCTGGAGCACACAGACTCTGGGCTCATAGAACATATACAGCTAATGCAACATTACAGCTATTTTTGATGTTATGCCAGACGATGGCGGGCCAGGTAAGCTGTGAAGAAATAGAAGAGGAATCAGAAAATTGTGAATGTAAATTGAAGTAACATTTAGGCAAGAGAAATTTAGGAAAGGAAGAAGAATAAGTCTAATTTATTTAGTTTTTATTTATTTATTTATTTTTAAATAAATGAACTGGGACTTCTCGTACTACTCGTTATGTTGTGAAACTTACTGATGGATATTTTTTATCCATCTATATAGATGGATATAGAGTATCCAGAGTATATTAAGAGTTAAATTAATGAGTTTTCTACGGTCATTTTATTTATTACTTTAATTCTGTACTTCATAGGGTTCTATCTACAGTTGGGTGCAAGCACATCGTCTACATCACAAACAGTTTCGTACGGATGAGGATCCTTTTTACAGCGCACATAATTTTTTTTCGGCACACGTCCGCGCACAAGTTGCAAGCTACACGCCCGAACAGAAGGCCCTACTCGAACAGGTTGATATGTCGGACCTAGAGCAGGATAAACTTGTTATGTTGCAAAAAAAGTAACATTGAAACTTACGGCAGAAACCCTTGCGTACATTTATACTATGTATTTATCGTATACTTTTCATAGGTTTTATTGGATTTTATACTTCTTTATGAACCTTTTGCTGCCCATCAATGCGCCTCTCGCATACTGGGGCGACACACTTGCCGCAGCAATTTTCGTCACATTCTCGTTGCGTTATTTAATTGTGCTAAATGTGTGCTGGCTTATCAATTCGGCGCATTTCATTTGGGGCCTGGACAAGAATTTCAAGCCATCCGATTCGAACATAGTCTTTTTTATTACCAAAAGCTATTGGCCGCAATATCATTATTTGTTACCAAATGACTATCAAAGTGGGGAATTCGGCCATTATAGTGAGTATTCGACAATTAGCATATGCTTTTGCATTAGCATTTTTCTTTGCAAAACGATTTCCAGATTTTTTTGTAATTCACAGTTTATTCAAGAATTTTCAATTTTCAAAAATTACAGCTCGAAATAAAATTAAGTTTTATAAAATCTCTATAGTATTTTAAATAAGTAATCGTAACCTCTGCTGGAAAGCCACTATTTTTATTTTCACACCCAGTAAAGAGGAAGTAGAAGAAGGAAAAGTGCAAAAAGAACGACTCTAACAGAAAAAGAAAAGTTACAGATTCTAATTTGTAAACTTTCTTACTGTATCTGGTGTTTATAAATATAAATATAAATATAAATATAAATATATTTTTCTATAATATTCTTATTTACGATTCCAGGTCAGGATATAATAACGGCTTTTATACGTGTTTTTGCCGCCTTAGATATGGCTACACGTTTACGCACCATAACATCAACTGCAGTCAGAAATGGACTCACCACTGCTATGAAATCCGACCGTCACATAATAGAGTGCATACAAGAAAATGCGATTAAAGATATGGAAACTCTTCCTGACAATCATTTCTTGAATAGGTATAAATTTATGTGAATATCTTATGAAAAAATTTGCGATATATCACAATATTCTAACGTTTTGAATTACACTTTTGATATCGCTTCATAATAAAGAGAGATTAAATACATGCATGGTATT
The DNA here is from genome assembly GCA_943737955.2 of Myopa tessellatipennis. Classification (NCBI taxonomy): domain Eukaryota; kingdom Metazoa; phylum Arthropoda; class Insecta; order Diptera; family Conopidae; genus Myopa; species Myopa tessellatipennis. Next base: position 58,351,468 of record OX031314.1, on the reverse strand, counting down.
TTGAACTTTATAATACAGATTAGGTAACGTGAATAAAAATTATAGTGATTATATAAAATTTAAATTTATGTATTTATGTAATTATGTAATTTACGGTTTTTTTAGTGTTCGCAACCATATTCATTTGTTATCACGTGTTAAAAGGTTACACAATTTTCGTTATAATATTTATAATGTTAATATGCTTTTTGGGGTTTTCCAATCGAATTTTTCGCGTCTTGTAAAGTAAGCATTTATTTGTAAAAAGTAGACAAAACTACTATGAAATTATCCAGACGAGGCACAGCTTGGCTCATCAAACGTAACCCAAACCTCAATAAAAAAGTAGAAACACGGAGAAAATAATTTGAAATGATCTTTATCGATCAATTGCCACAAATTTCTTCTACATGGGGTTCTCCAATAGATGGTTCAAGTGAGGTACTCACTTATGCCACTAATAAATTCAGCTGACTTTCATCCGATTTCAATATTTTTTTATAGTTTTAGCAATTTTATTATAGAAATCCTTCTATAAAAATCATATACCCTAAGTTGAATTTACAGAAACATAATTTTAGAATAACAACTTAACAACAAAATGTGTTTTAGAATATTTCAACATTAATTTCCTAATTTTATATTAGTCATTCCAGGATTAAATTTTCGGTATGGAATAACAGTACATGAGATAATGCATTTGTTGTGCGCAACCTTTAATTTCTCAATTATATCCAAACTTGATGTTGGTAAAATTTACAATAAAGAATACATCCCTAAGTTGACTTACGTCAATAAAAGAAAGTGTAAAATGTGGTAAATTCCGCCAAAAAAGATAAAATTAAACAAATGGTTTTCGATTTGTAGGAATTAAATGAAACTTTAAATAATTCTCCTGAAATGTAAGATAAACAGACTCAGGCTGTTACGGCTTGTGGCCACAGATATGTACATATTTACATACATTTGTTTGAATATCCACACTGTAAAATGTTCGTGGTCTCGACTTACAACTAATTCGATGTTGTGGTATCGTTGCTTTGGTTTCGGATCTTTACCTTCTATGTATTTGCATACCTTTTCAGTTCATTGTCAACCACGAAACCTGTATACATACATACGTATGTAATGAACTAAATTGTGGTATCGTATAGCTGAACGTTCAATAGCTGAACGTGGTGCTGGCGAAAGTTTTATTGGAAGAAATTTTCGACATACCTAAGACTAGAACTTAGATTATGACACCAAATTGAGTCCGACCGCAAAGAGAGTGAATGAACCTCTTTCGGATTATAGTTATAGTTTTAGTTTTAATCATAAAAACATTTTATTTAGTTTATCGTTTATTTAAACGAAACAGTCTATGAAATAGTCGAGTAAGAGACCAGAATTTTGAGCAGTTATTTAGTGTGAGAATACATACATATGTTTGATTTGCTATAGAAGTTCTATTTGATAAAAGTTCTGAGTTAGAAATAAAAATTATACATAAATTTTGCATAGAAAACGCAAATCTCATATTGTATTCTGGTTAACTCACAGAAAGCACTAAAAAATGCAACTTTAAGTTATTTATATAATATAAAGAACAAAAACCGACAACTTTAAATTGAAACCTCATAAAATAAGTAAACAATATTAAGGAATTTTAGAAATTAAAAAAGCTATAGTCCAAAAGTTCTTTCCTAAAACCAGTGTACGTATTTATATGTACCATATAAAGTATTATGTTTTATTCTATAATGTCAGACTGTACATTTGTTTTCCTGTTTATTATGAATTACTATGTATACTATATTACTATGTATACTCTTTTCATATTAAAATCAAATATTGGATCTTAGTTGGACAAGTTAATACAGTACTTGGAATGGAGTCGAAAGTAAACAATAAACAAAAATTCCAAGTGTGTTTCAGGTATCGTACTACGTAAATATTATCCTAAAATGAAGGAAGGTTAAGTGGTTACTCTACAGTGTAACCCGATGAAATTCCTGTTCTTATATTGAGACTAATTATGAACCCATTACACAGTAATTAAATTCGAAATTCACAACTACTTAAGGAGATCACGTCTATGCTTGAAATAGAACTAATACTAGATATTTTTACAATTTGTCAAATGCCGAAGTATTGTATTAGAACAGCAATTATATCAGAAGTACAATATATAGTATGTGTTTTAGTTTTTATCCACATAGTCAATACCGATATACATTCTTCAATCCAGCACAAACTCTCACTGAGGTAAGTAATGTAAAAATCGGGACAACACACCACATTACCAGTATTATCCAGTCTAGTGAAACTCAATTTATCTCACGGCAACTTACTTTTTTTTGCATTCCCTAGATTAAAGAAAAACTGTTTGTTAATTTTCACAATTTACATTACTCTTACATTCGCATTCACTCTCATGTCGCAATTGTAATTACACAATTAAGAGAGGGGATTAGAGTGAGATTTGGGGTATTACATAAAAATGCTGTTTATTTGTTATTTATTATAAGGTTTATTGGGTTTTTAGTTGTTATTTGAACTAAAGTTGACACCAATTACTAATGAGATTTATTTTTATTTGCTAACCTCGTCATTCTAAAAAATGTTTTCTAAGCTTATTTATTCGGCCCAAGTACAAGTATGCTATTGTACATATATTTATGAGCAATATTATATTTAGCAATTCGAACGGTTTGTGGATGCGTATTGTGGTATACAGCGAAATCAGATATACAACATTCATATATGATTATACAGGGTTATTAAAAATGGACTACGGGAAGTGTTTTTATATAAAAAACATACTCTTTCTAATTTGATTGGTTATATTAAGTATTACCAATGACAATTATGTGTGAAAACAATAATTGTCCAATAATTGTCTGTATCCACCACGACCACGTTTACCGACATCAATTAATAATCAAAATTTTCGTTGAACTTTTAGTATTTGTTCGTTTAATTCACCAATTTCATTTCTAATTTTCTTTTTCAGGTATTAATTGTTGTTGGCTTGTTGGCATAAACTTTGTTGGCCAATCCACAACACTCACCTGAAATTACTCGAACATTAATATCGATCGCAATAAAGACATGAGCTGTTATTTTTGAAAGTGGTATAAATCTAATTTTTATAAAACTTAGTTAATGGTAATTTTACTAAGATATAGACACATTCTTTTCATATTTATAATCATAGATTCAATGGAGTAGCTTAAAGGCCTGATTAGTGGTATTTAGCACTTAGCACTTATAAGTTTCGAAGGACTTGGGTGTTTACGGGTTGCAGGGGGGTACCGGCACTTCTAGAGTAGCCACTACTTGACCTAATGTTCGAAATTGGGTATTTTTATGGTTTTGTGGGATTTTACTTTTTTTTTTTGTTTTTATTATTATTATTATTATTTATTCATGCATATATTTGAGCTACATTTACAGTTAATTTCCCGCGAAGCCCTCTTGGGCTTTTCTGCAGGAGATACATCACACTTTATACTTAAAATTACATTTGTCGTACGGTTGAGTAGACTAATAATAAAAAATTTATAATTTGTTTCTTAATTATATGTAACTAGGACTAATTATTTTCCATTATTCAATTTTATAGACAAGATTTTCTTAATATCTATTTAAAGTAATGTAAGCGATATGATCTAATACAGAACACTATTTAATTTCCTTCTGATATTAAATAGCTTTTTATAACTTTTTTTCTCTTAAAAACATTTCGGATATTAATGAGTTCACTGGGCATTTTGTTAAGAATAGTCGGAACTATTACTTGTAGAGTATGTTTTCCGTAGTTGTTGTGGAATTGGTTGACCTTATATCTTCCCTCTGCTCTACGTCTTGTTTCATAACAATGGTCAATGGTGTTTCTAAATCAGCTATCTTCGTAAAATTCGATAACGACACTATATCTAAATATTTTGTTGACATCTAAAAGCTTCAGACTTTTCGCAATCGATGTGGTGTCACAGATTCGCTCATTTTTCGTATTTCTTGCCAATATTTTCAAAACATAATTCTGATTTCTTTGCAGTGACTTACAGAAACTTGATGTTCCCCATGCCGTTATACCATGTCGGATATATGATTCATATAACGACAAATATGCCTGCTTTAGAACTTAAAAAGTACAAACATTACTCAGATGGTATATATAATATGAAGACCTCCGTAGTTTTTTCTGAAGAGTTTCGATATAAGCACTCCAGTTGAGATTCTGATCCACAACTACACCTAAATACTTATGTGTTTTGACTAGTTCAATATATGTACTGCAAGTATCTATCGAGTCGTCCATGTTGTTCCCATAGTTGTTATGAAGGCATTTGACATCGTGGTATTTTATGTGTATTTCACTGTAAAGGAAGTTAGATGGCTTTATATGCATAATTTTTGTTTTTGATGCATTCAGTGATAAACCATTATCATGTGACCATCGTGTAATGGCGTTGAAGTCTGATTGGATCCTTTCGATGGCGATGCTTAGCTCTCGATTGGAAACTACAATTGCCGTGTCATCAGCATATGCGTATGCAGAAGAATTTTTCAACATATTTAGCATGTCATTGGTATATAAGATGTATAATAGTGGCCCAAGCTTGGAGCCTTGAGGAACTCCGTTGGAATAGACTCCTTTGAATAGAATTGAAATGAATGAATAGAAGAATAACATAGCTTTCAAGTGGCTGTTTTATATTTTATAACTCGAAATAAATGTAAGAATTATAGCCGAACTCCAGAAAAGTTTTAAAAAAAATATTGATCTTCAACCGTCCCTTTTTTAGGGCAGCAGATTTAGCCACTATGACCTTTTCGATACTGATAGCTTCTTTAAATACCCTACGTCCTCCTTCTGCAGTACCTCTCCAGTGGAAGCAGGGAGCCTAGTCAGCTGACTGGTGGGTTCACAGGTTGCGGTTAGTGGAAAGGCCTGCATGATCCTTTCGCTACCAGGTTAGTTTCTTCGAAACCCTAGACAAGACTACTGGGCCGGATCAAGTCCAGTGCCCATATGGAGTCCAGTTTAAAAAATAGCCCAGTCGTTAACATAGTGTCCGGATATCTGGCGCCCCCGGGACTATTAAACCTTATCTGTATATAGCGGATCTCTGTACATATGGACGACCCTGTCTCCACAGAAAAAAAGCAAAACAAAACAAATTACTTGACTTGCGGGACTGCACCGCCTGCCACGCCTCTGGCCGTCTGGAACATTTCCAGCAAACCCCTCGCAAAAAACAGTGGAGACAATAAAGGGGAAGCAGGCACTGCGTAGCTTACGGTGGCTAGTAACGCCAAAAAATATCTTCCACCTATAGGGCAACCTGAGAGTCTGGGTGACCTTCTTCGGAAGGGTAGAGCAGGGTAAGATTTTAGTTGCGCGGAAGAAAACTGAGGAGAACAAAAACCAGCAGCGACTACCGCCCCTGAGACCCGAAAAAGGGTGAAAAAGTCCAACCTGAGTTTTACGAAAAACTCAGAGAGACACTAAAAGACTCTGCTAACGTAATAAATGTTCAAACCCATGGCTACAATCGAAATCCAGGCCCTCGACGGAATACTCCAGCTGGAAAAAGAAGATCATATTAAGATCTCTATTACCAAGCTAACACCAGAGAACAGGTTCGCTCACGCATTACCCTACCATACGGTAGCGCCGAAGCTATCCTGACAATAGAACATATAAAAATCTGATAGCTTAAAGCCAAAATACGACGACAAACGAAGAATCAAGCGATGGTATATGTAGGTATTATGGAACAGAGCACCAACAATGGGATTATAAACGTCCAGATAGAAAAGACGGACTTTGTGTACGCTGCGGAGCGCCTGATTGCCTACATATAATCATAAGCTTCGTGCTGAAAAGGCGATACAACTACTCACACATGAAGATCTTAAAACAGCTGCCACTGCAATGAAGCACAAAAAAGCTCCAGGGCCAGATGGAATTCCATCCGATGAAAATCATAACGAACAAACGCTAAGACGTTCTGTTACATATGTATAATGCCACTCTAGTAGAGGACATGTTCCCAATAGCATGGCAAAGGCAGCAACTTACTCTAATCGCTATCGAAGAGGCGGGGAGCTATCTGAAAGACAACAGAGCAATAAAAGACTTCATAAGCAGCGTCGATGTAACGCCAACCGAACATCACTTCTCTATATGCTTAGTACCACTGGCGACACTAGACGTGAGGAACGCATTCAACCGTGTTAGCTAGTCTGATATCATCCACGCGCTAAAGAACAGATTTAAGATACCTCGGTACTTGGTGCGGATTATTCAGAGAAACCTCCACGACCGCAAACTCGTGTACATAGCAACAGTTGGTCGTAGACGTAAGCAAATTACATCGGGCGCAGCTCAAGGATCAATTCTAGGCCCTGAAATATAAACTATGACGAAATACTCAAGATCGATATGCCTGACGATACTCACTTGATTGCTTTTGCAGACGACAAAGCTCGTACTAAATGCTCGTACCACAGGCTTAGCACAAAGAAAACTAAACCAAGTTTTACGACGCACGAAAACGTGACTAGACGAACACAACAAGGCGATATATTCCAGTTTAGAGGCTTAGTTCCAAAGTCTGTGAAATACAAATGTCTGGAAAAAAGTCAGTAAAGTAACTGGGAGTTAGACTGGATTGCAAAATGAACTATTGGGAACACATAAAACACGCAGTAAAGAAAGCCGTACAAGTCACAGTCTACCTTAGTAAACCAATAGCAAACCGCTCTGGGCGTATGCTTTAAATGCGGATAACCGACGAAAACTGAAGGCAGGAACACAAAGAACAGCAGTACTTAGAGTTACCTCAGCATACCGAACTGTATCTGAGGCATTAGCATTAGTCATCAGCGGAAACATTCCAATTGACCACATTGTCCAAGAGAGGAAAAGGAGATGACAAGAGGCAAACAACACATCCGTAAATCAACAAGAGCTTAGACGACAACGTTTCAACAATGGCAACAGACATGGAATGTCGAGAAAAGAGGTAGATGGTCCGCAAACTGTATATACGGAGACACCGAAGTAGACGACGATGAACACACTCTGTTCCAGTGTGAAATATGGTTAGCAGAACGCCACAGAGTAGAGCAACCGTTGGGAAACATTTCGCCAGAAAATATCATAGGGAAAATGTTAGAGAGAGATGAAAATTGGATACGCGTAGCCCGATACGCTGAACGGATTTTATGAAGTAAAAAACATGATCTCGATGTTGCAAATGGAGTGCCATCTGGAGACAACTGGAGAAACCTCACATGGTATCAGAAGAACGATGGCAAGAAGAAGAACGATTAGGCGTGCAAATGACGGACGAAGAGAGTATTGTAGTTTTTTGTGTCTCTACCTTGAAGTAATGCGAGAGCGGTTCCAGGGGAGAGAGGTCTCCCATTGGATGAGATGGGTTTTTTGGTGGCAACACCACATATGTAACAACGATGGTCGCTCTATGATACGAAGGTATTTTTCCAACCTCGGCCGTCGAGAAAAAAACAAAAAAATCCCAAAAAAAGGGTACCACCAAAGGCACCTCGGACCCCGGGCGTTTAGAAGAAGCAGGCAACCCTGTAACAGAAGCAGAGTCTTTTGAGACGACGGGACCACGAATCATGGTTTGAAGTGCTTGATCTAGCTCCAAGCACCAAAATCCATAAAGTAATGGACAAAACTCGGGTGAAACGGCGATGTGACCGAAACTGCCACACGGATACTATATCATTACTGAGGACCACGGGGCGAGGTCCTGCGGGCGGCATCATTGCCTCTTTACTACAAGGAGGCAAGCAGGAACTCCTGACTCATATGCTTAGAATGTTTAGAACCAGTATATATGGGGTACATCCTCGAGGAAAGCCATGACGTAATTCATGTCCAAAGCGGGGAAGAAAGACTACAATAAGACCAATAAGTCTTACCTCCTTAATGCTTAAAGCAATGGAGAAAGTTATTGACAACCACTTCAGGCAAATCATCCTGAAGGAACTAAAATTCCACCCAAGCCAGCATGCGTACAGAAAGGGAATATCGACTGGCTCCACTAAGTATCAGCTGACGGGGAGCATCCAGGAAGCCCTGGAGAACAAAAAAACTGTGTTCTGCGCATTCTTTGATATTGAAAGGGCTTTTCAATGAAGGGATTTTTCGATGAAGGGAACACATCTAGTCGCCTCGTTAGAAGGATAATTGCAGTCTTTTCTGAGGCCAGCTTTAAACCGTGTTCGTCTACTCACGATTTCGTACGTCGCAAAACTTGGTTTAGTTTTCTTTGTACTAAGCCTGTGGTACAAGCATTTATTGCTGCAGCTATGTCGTCAGCAAAAGCAACCAAGTGAATATTGTCAAGCATCTCGATCTTGAGTATTTCGCCATAGTTTATATTTCATAGGTCAGGGCCTAGGATTGATTCTTAAGCTGCGCCCGATGTAATTTGCTTACGTCTTCGACCACCTGTTGCTATGGTCACGAGTTCGCGGTCATGGAGGTAGCTCTGAATAATCCGCACCAAGTACCGTGGTATCTCACATCTGTTCTTTAGCGCGTGAATGATATCAGACTAGCTAACACGGTTGAATGCGTTCCTCACGCCTAGTGTCGCTAGTAGTACTAAGCATTTAGAGAAGTGATTTACAGTTCGCGTTAAATAGACGCTGCTTATAAAGTCTTTTATTGATCTCAATGTCGCTCCTGATTTGAAGTGTTGTTCTCTTTCCAATAGCCTCCCTCCTCTTCAATAGCGATGAGTAATCGCAGTTTGATCAACATCTTCAGTAGTTTCCTGACCGTGTTTAGCAAGTATAGCCTATATGTTTCCGCTCTCTGGGGGTTTCATTTCCCGTTACTAATTAGAGTAAGTTGTTGCTGTTTCCATGATATTGGGACCATGCCCTCTACTAAACTGACATTATACATATGTAACAGAACGTCTTAGCGTTTGTTCGTTATGATTTTCTTCACTTCGGATGGGATTCCATCTGGCCCTGGAGCTTTGTTGTGCTTCATTGCAGTGGCAGCTGTTTTGAGATCTTTATGTGTGAATAGTTCTATCGCATCTCCAGCACGAAGCTTATCATCACATGCTTAGGAAATAGTTCGATTATGATTTCCATGTTTTCTGTTTCAAGTATAGACGCTGGTAGTCTTGATCCTAGCTTCTTCATCATAATTTTTTACCCAAGGTCCCACGGGTTGTTGTTCACATCGTTGATGCTTTAGCTTTAGTTGTGGCCAGTCATCTGCCTTTAGTCCTGATAAGTCTGCGTCCTTTGTATAAGTAGGTTGTTCTTAGCTCTGCTATTTCACTTGTCCACCAATAAGCGGCTTTCATTTTTCGGTTCGTTCGCAGTCTTTGCTGCGTTCCAGGCTTGCTTAATACTGTGCATAATGTGTATAATCAGCTGTCAAAACAAAACTAAATACAGTATCGCACTGAAATTTGGCATGTCTGCTCATGCATAACGAAGCATTAGGCGCAGTACTTTCTCAAAGCAAAATAGGCGTAGATAGACCTTTCGCTAACAGAGCCCTACATCACGCAGAAAAGCGTTACTCTACTTTAGAAAGGGAGTTCTTAGCCATTGTTTAGGCAACAACAAAATTTAGAGCTTATTTATTGGGAAGACCATTGAAGATACTGACAGACCACATAATAATATAGTAGGAACAGTCGAAACACGCTCGAGAGCAAAAGGACTAGAACAGAAAACACAAAACACAAAACAATGCAATTTCCATAAAAGATAACCATAAAAGATAACCAGAACGCACGTATGTATCTACGAATTAGGCAACAATTCGCGACTTTGTGTTTTTTCTAAAAGTATTTCCTTATTCATGAATATCTGTTATATCCCCTTGAAAGTAATCCCTATCAGATATTATATACTTGTGCCAACGTTTTTTCCAATTCTCGGAGCACTTAAAAAAATAATTTTTAGTGATCTTGTTCAGCTCCTCCTTCGATGCCGCCTTTATATCATCAATCATAGCGTAGCGTCTACGGCATCATATTGTGTTGTTTTTGGCCAAATTGGCCTAAGCCAATTTTTGTTCTTCCACAAATCCGGGAGTTTCTGACGGTTCGCTTCGTGGAAATTGCGCATAACTTGCAGGTAATATTCCTTATTGGCCGTTCTACTCTGTGGCAAGAACTTATGATGCACCCCGCCCATTGATCCATTTTAAAAATAGCATAATTGAGAGACATTAGTATCTGCATAACGCCACAAAAAAGTTGAAAATCGAATGTACGTAACCCGAAAATCGAAAATTCAAAATTCGACTTTTGAACAGACCTCAAATATATAATTTCCGGTTCTAAAACTAACCTCACACTTTCAGCCACTCATCTTTCTTTTGGGCCTGTTTTAGGTGTTGCTTTAGTGAGTTTCCGATTAAGAAACAGTAACGTGGCCACGTTTTTCATTCGGTATAAGCTAAATCGAATTCAATAAACTGTGAAGCCTAACTTTGACGAGTATTTAACCCATACTGACATCGAGTATACGCGACCACGTGTGTAATTCTGTATACGCTAAATATAGTTCATGAACATGAAACCGTACTTTGACGAGTATTTAACCAATACTGACATCGAATACGATCTTATTACATTTATGTATATCTATATTTGCTTTGGCTGTTATTGCGTATGGCCAAAGATATATGTACATACTTCTATTATAAGTATTAAGTACTCTGCCAAAATTGGTTGAAGGTTTCAGTTTTTCCGGCCCTCATTGCACATCAGATCCGATTCCCATCAGAATTCATAAACAATTAACCAGGCTTCGCAAAAGGTAACTCTAACGAGCGTATATTTGAAGCTATTCTCAAGGCAATAATATTTGATATAAATTTAAAACTATCTTCTGCTTTATTTTCTCTAAATTTTTTTTACGTAATCAAATAATTACCCTAAAAAATTACGCTCCATAATCCATGCAGTTTTATTATTATAATCATTGCAATTTTCGCCACACCTTCTTGAACCATTTATGGATATAATTTTCCAAAATCCGTTCCTAATGTACCTCTGCATTATAATCCCATTCACCTTAAAAAATTTCAAGTTACCAGCTTGCAAACTATGGCCATTTTAAATCTTGGCACGCCCATTTCTACCAGTCAGGGGCTGATGTTTGCAAAAATAATTCAAAATATCTAAAAAATATTCTAAAATTTGTCCAGCCTTTCTCAAGTGATGAAATGACAGACACACAACAAATCATTTTTATATAAAAGATATGTGTATGTAGTTATAATATATAAAAAATTGTATATATTGTAGTATAATTTTATATAAATTCGATTCATTTAGTTACGCTTGTATACTTATACCAAAACCAAATTATACTTACCAACTTATACTCGTAAGTACCTGTAAAGAGTGAAGCTTAATTAAGGGCATGATTTTACAAAAATTCAACGGCCAGTTCAACGGCACAGTTTTGCTTCTACCTAACTCAAATATTTTCCATCGCCTGATTGTGCATTTTAAATTTTATTCGTCTCTTTTTAAGAGTTCCAAACTTTTTTTATTCCTAAACATATATAGCACCATTCGTATATAGCATATATACATACATATATATGCTTGTACATATACCTGTGTGAGCCTAGCATAATAAAGGTATGTGGATTTCGTATGAATTGGCAAATTTACGTTAGCTAGCTTTTATTCATTTAAGGTTTATGTAGTTAAAAAACCGCATGATAAATTTCAACAAAATGAACTTAGTTTTAACACATTAGCAATATTTCGGATAATTATAGTAGAGACAAACGTATTGCCACTGGCGTTATTGTTTTCCATACCGTTAAAGTTTATGTTAAAAATAATTATGCGGTCTATATATGTATATTCGGCCTGGCCACTCCCTTTATATATCATGGTATAATTTCATTGTACTCATTTAAAAATTTATTTAAACATATATGCATAATATATAAAGATCAAGATACAATACAATACACAATACCTAATACAAGATTGGTATATAATACCCAATACAAGATATTGGATATTACATCAAGTCTTTAGCATAATTACAAAACTTTACTATTTATATATTAATACGCCACACGAAGAGCATTCCATCCCTTTAGCGTGTGTTTAATTCAATTTCAATGAACCATATACCATTTCGTAGGTACTTTTCTCCTCTACTGCACATACTGCAAAACATACTTTTAATAGATATTAATTAATATAAGAGATAAAAAAGCAATCAGGCCAAAAAAATATTTTAAAAGTATTCTTGAATTCCCGTATAAATATTTACTTTATTGTCATTTCATTGGCACTGTTGCGCTAGATTTCTTTTACGTTTTGGGAATTGATGAATAATAACACTACTGCTATACACATATAATAAACAATAAGAATATTTGGGGAAGCTGCGTCTGCATCATATACTCATACATATGCACATACAGTCTCTGGTTAATTGAGCTCTGGTGTTTCGAGCTTTGCGTTAGGTGATTTCGTGCTTCGCAGTACACGTGGCTTTGTGTTTGGTTTAGTTTCTTCAACATGCCGACATTTGTTTGTGTTGTGCGTGGCTCAATCTTGGCCTTAAATTTTGACTATCTTAAGTTCGCACCACTGTGATCACCGATTGATCGTCGCTAAGCTGCGCTCAGCTGAACCGAAATCTACGATTCTGTGTTGAGCATGTAGATACGAGTATTAGTAAAATTTTATAAGTTTAATGTTATGAACAAAGATCATTTATCTACGAAACGGCAGCGAGTGACGATCGTTAGAGACTTTGACGGAACAAAACAAAAAGAGGTCAATCAAGTGTTATAAACTTAAAACATTATATATATATTAACCCATTAAAGGAGTAGAGACAAGTATTGAGTTGTTAATTTAATACAATAATTTACACATTGGTAAAAATCTAGTGAAATTAAGTACTTCTAATAGAAAAATTATCTTTTATAAAAGTTTGATTATAATTTCACAAACATTATCTACAAATTAGGACGAAATTTAAAGTTTTCATTATTGTTGCATTCAATTCTTCTATTCAAGGTTTCCTCCAAGAAACTAAGTAAAAAAATAATAAGTGAAAAACAAAAAATTAGTGATACAATACATGGTTCATGAATATAATTTTCCAAAAATGGATTACCTACCGAGAAATGATCGCATCTGCTCGAATGTAATCAATTATCTTGTCAACGGAAATGCACCCAACAAACTTCTGAATCGTAAGGAAATCGTTATTGGCAATGATAACTTAAGGCAAAATAAAGCGGAAGTCAGGACTACCACCAGTGAATATTTTACTACCGAGGAATTAAACGATGAGCAGAACAACAAATCTTTTAATACAGAGAAGCGAATCATCGCTTATAGTCATCACATCGATTTGGAGGAGTACACGAGGAACTTTAAGGGCACCAAGGTCTTTGGCTGGCAGTTCAAGGCTCCGCTTAAATGGAGTAAACTCATCCAGATATCCTTGCTACACTTCGTTTGTGTACTTTGCATCGTTTTTTATCCCCTGCACAAACTCAACTTTTACACGTTGCTATGGAGTAAGTAAAATAATTCCTAAGTTATTATTTGTAATTTGTGGAAATTACCTTATATTTGTTGACATACATACATACAATATCGTATTTCATAAATCTTTTGTTTATTAAAACAAAAATTATAGGGGCTTCACTAAGTTTTTCCGTTACATTTGCTTAGGAATTGTGTGGGTCTACAACAGATCTAATGCTAATGAAGTTTTCTAATATTAGGCAGAGTTGTGTGGACTTGAAATATATTCAAAATACAATCTAAACTAGACAAACCGGTTTTACGAAATTTTTAAACATTTCTTAAGTAAATCGGATATTTCTTTTGAAGATTTCATAACATAATTCAAATCCGGTTGCATTTTGGACCTGCTGTAGCAATTATTTTATACGAATTTTTCTTGTTATTGTAATGCGTAGAGTTTTCTTTTATTTTGTTAGCCACATCCATTTATTCCATTGTGTTGTAGTTTTCTTTGAACTCTCTACAAATGTTGTTTCGTTACTTTGCATAACCACCTAATAATAAATTTTATAATGCGTAGCATCATATGCATAACTGATTTAAAAAAAATAATATTAGGTTACCGTTAACAAGGTTAGGTTAAAAATTATGACCTAAATTTCAATCAATGAAGCTAAAATTCAAATTATTGAAAATGATGCTGGGCTATATACCCGAATGATATCATCGAGCACGTGCAATTATTTTCCTTTATTTAACTGAATTTTGGACTGTCGTACTTCCCAAGTATTTGTTCAGCTCTCATATTTTGGAATGTCAGATAAAAGATCCAGTTTGAAGCTACTTAAAGTGTCTGTGATTGTACGCTCGGTAATAATGACGGAATTTTAAAACCGTTTATTCACATATCAGTATAAATTACATGGCACTTGGAACGACAATACCTACACATTAGGACGAATGTTAAAGGTTTCATTGCAACCAAAAAACTTGTGAGTCGTACGAAAAACGTTATTGGTAATGATAACTTAAGCCAAAATAAAGCGGAAGTGAGGACTATCGCCAGTGAATGTTTTAACAAATAACATAACATTGCAATATAGGAAAAGATTAGTCGGAAAAATAAAAAAGTATGTAAATATTATCCAAAGGTAATAATACCTTTTGGCGCCGTGCGCCATTTCCTTATACATGTTCTCTGTTAAAAAATCCTTGATTAGGGGTCACGAGGGTTCTGCCAAGTATTTAGAAGATTTGGTTATTTCTGGTTTTCGTTCAGTAAGTTCGCCTTCTAGAGGGTCCCCTTATCCGTTTAAATCACGTTTGAGGAAAAACCTATGAAGATATCTATTGGGCACACAATTTATTTGTTATGTAGAACAGTTCGAATTGAAAATGCATGAATGAAATTAAAATTTAATTTTCAATAATTCTGTAACAAGATTAACTACACCCACAGAAATGCACGTAACCCGCCAACTTTTACATTATTTGTCTTATTAAGAGTTTAAGATGTAACAAGTCCTAATAGATATGTAAGCAACGTATGATAAGCAACAGTGACCGATAAAAGTCTACATACGATCCATTTCTGCTACCTGACGAGTCCAAAAACATTATGAAGAAAATTAAAGCCCATTACGGGCACCTGTAGACTTCTGGGCATTGGAATCACTAAATGCGAAATCACAATTTTTATGGGCGTTACGACTAGCCGTCCTACTCTTGTCTTCTTTTGGAATTGGGATACTAGAAATTAGTGCTGAGCGATATTTCGCGAACTGTGACTTTGTCACAGATACATAGAAGTCACGAGTCACTGTTGCGACGACGATTGCTTTTAAACTGTGACACGCTGTCACCGTTTGCCTCTGTAACAGATATTTCAGTCACAGTTCTGTTCTAACGAGTATTTTTTACTAAAGAGTGACGATCTCATAGGTTGCCTCTGGAGCAGATATTTCAGTCACAGTTCTTTTTTGAACTGGTTGAATATTAGATATTAGCTTAAGTCGTTGAACGTGGTTTGTGGCGAAGGTAGGGCGGAGGTGGTTGGGCTGTCGGGGAAGTACGACTACTTACCTGCACAAAGGTGTAAAGTGTGGAATGAAATGCGGACAAATCTGATTAAAGTGCTTTGGATTAAGAATTGTTCCTTTTTTGTACAATGTGGTGTATACGCATTTCTTGTGTTCAATAAAAGGGGATGCAGATTCATCTTATCTGCATCGAGTGTCAACTGCTTGTGTTGCTTGAGGTTTATTAAAATATACTCACTAAATAAACTAAATACTAGTTACATAATATGTTATGTCTACGACAGCTGACCTCTTTTTGTAGAGGCCTCACAAAGACCTGGCAGGTCCTTCGTGTCGTCGGGTTTTTAGTTTCTAATTCTGCAGTCACAGAAACAAACAACTGATCTTTCTAACTGCGTAAGTGCAAAAGTGTATTTTAATCTAACCATTAATCGAATTTAGTGCCTCCAGAAGAATGTATACAGTTCAAGACCCTTGACGGAACGCATACAAAAATGTAAAATACGAACCAGCACCCTGTAAAATCTGCAAAGACCAAAAATCTCAATTTTATAGGGTTTTGCTAAGTAATTCGTTAGAATATCCTACGCACCGAAACCGTGGTCATCAAAGACAAGCTAAAGAAACCCAGACCCGTCAAGGGCCTGGGTTTCTGATTCAACTCGATGCACAATGTGATCATCTTCATCAGACGTACGTTTTCCCCGGAATCCGATGATTCCAAGATGACTTCCTCCCAATTGGACAGATAATACATGGAGCTAAGCTCATTCGTCTACGGTTGAGATAAAAGAGAGTTAAACTACATACGTTTTTGGGCGATTCTTGCTTTCGTCCACCTTCTCAATTAGCTGCGATCCCAACTGGCCAAGCACAAGCATTTCCATTATCTTCCCGGCGATCCAGATCAAGAAAATGTAAACCGTGTAGGTGGAGGTACCGTAGATCTTGTACTAGAACCTCATGGAAAAACTTAGTACATAGTTCGATGAAGGAAAGCACTCAAATAACAACTCACCGTGGCCACCGTGAAGCCCATCACACACAACAGAATGGCGCACAGACCCAGCAGTACAAAGATTCGGAACGAATACATCGCCTGCATTTGATCCGCGAACTTATTCAATTCCACGTTGCGCCTCACGATACGCGCCAGGCCCCGCTGAAACCTCCGCGCCACGAGGGCCGCATGACAGCCCTTCAGCGACGCGTGCAATTGGGTCGTGTCCTGCTGCAGCATCGTGTACCGTGCATTCAAGTGCAGGATCATTGTGACCAACACGTTCGACTCAGCCACGATGAAACAGCCGCCATCCAAGGTGACTGCGATACTGACGAACAGCACTGCCAGGTAAATGGGCAGCGGCTTATAGTCGAAGGGGAAAAGTAGCTTGAAGTTCGGCACAATGCGGCACGAGGGAGACCTGAGAACCGGAAATATGGAACTGTACAGCACGGCGCCGATAAACGAGTACGTGTAGAGTACTGTGGGCAGCCGCTGGCGTTCGATTTGTCGGTAAATCTGGGGACTGGAGTCTCTATAGTGGATAAGAAATGCAGAAAAAAATAAATCCAAACAATAATTCACGTTGTTCTTCGCTTACTTATCGATGTAGATGCTCCGATAGAAGTCAGACAGCAACTCCTTGAAGTGCTGTTTGTTGAAAACCAGATTCAAGCCACGTAGACTGACTTCAACCAGGACTAAATAATGCGCCAATCCCTCCAGCATGGGCCCGATATTCTTTATGTTGGCCACAAGGTAGTACAACTGGGGCAGATGAGCTAATACTACCACTGCAAAAGCTACGATCTCTCGGAAGCGAACAATCAATCTTATCCGCCAGCCAGCATGTTCTTCTATGGGCCAACCGACGGTCAGGAAAAAGATTCGGATTTGCCACTCGAGATGTGCCACTTGGCCGTTGCCCAATCGTGGTCGAAAGAACATGCTAACAAGAAATGTCTTTCCGATGGAACGCGAACAGTATTTTGTACTTTCACTCCCGATTTGAGATTTGATTAACCACGAGTGGTTAGTTAGCCAGTTAGAACTGCCCACCGCTAATTAAGTGCTTTGTTTTTATAGCAGCATTTGCACTTGAGCCATCAGAGGTCGGCTGGGGGTGCATTCCTCAGCACTCATTAAAAGTTGTTGAGCTTTTACTGGGCCCGAAAACAATTAACTTAATTAATTGCTGAGAACAAGCGAGCATGTTTGAAAGCTGAGGTTGGCCAATGCAATATTTTGCCAACTTCCCAATTGAAGTCATCAATAAATAATTGCAATAATTGCAAATTGTTTCTGTACTCATATTTATTGAGAAATTGGTTAGTGAAATGGAATTACTTTCACCTCCAGAGAACGACGTAGTAAGAAGTATTAATTGAAAGTAACTAATTTATAAATCGACATAATAAATAATTAATACAGTATGTACAGTATAATTAATTCTCAGTATCAATCGAGGAAGTTCCGTGATGCGTAAAGAAGCCTCTCCCCTCCAAGTTCCATGCTTACCTTCTCGTGGTGACTACCTTCTGGGTTCTCGCGACCGACTAAGGGCGGGGTATCTCCTCAACCTTCCTCTACTTCGCTATAAGTTTCATTTGTACCCTTATCATTTTTAATATTTCAGAGGAATTACGATCCACTTTCTTCAGAATTACAGTTCAGAACATTACAGAACAGTTTATAATTTTATTCCGTTATCAAGCAGAACAGAATACCAACAATAAAAAATATCGAAATATTGCAGCATTTTTTATGAAAAATTTTGCAGCATAAATAAAAAGATTTCCTTAGAAATGTACCTCAGCACAGTTTTGTATTGAACTTTTCATGAAAAAGTCTCGCGTCTCTGCTAATTCACGCTACGAAAAGCTAGTCGGCAATGTCGATGATTACGTCGCCAACATTAGGGTAATTAGGGGAGATTCAGTTTTTCTTTGTACTCGTGGTTCGGAAGGTGGCACCTTCACGCACACCTAGGCGGGAATTCAATCCTCCTGGAAAAGGGAAATTTTTTGGTTATAAATGTTATAAATATAAAATCCCTACACTAGTTGGAGTTAAAATTTTGTACTAGTCAATTAGTAATAATAATTGTAATATGTAATAATAATTACTAAGCGTTCATATTGGTGAGGATGAACCATCAAAGGGCAAGTGAGAAAGATGTGAGCAAAATATGTGAGAAAATGTAAGCTTTAAATGTGAGTTATTGTGTTGAGTTATTACACCCCTGCGGCCAGAAATACTTCATCTAGTAAATTAAAAAGTAAATTACGTTTTGCTTTCGTTTTGTGGGAACTGGTAAAGTCACGGTGGGGTGTTTGCTACGCATATGCTTCGTTAAATTGGGAATAGTCGATATGTACGATATTTTTGATTTGCAAATATTGCATTTTGCAAAAGTGGTATCTGTTGGCTCGAAAAACTGCCAAATTTTACTCGCTTTTTCACTTTATGCTCAGACATAATTTAAATTTTGGGTTTAATAAATGATACCTCTATATCACAAATTGGTTTTGGAATTAAAAAATTTACCGTTACGCAGGTTCGGAGATACATATCGCAAAATAGAGCTGAGCGATATTTCGCGAGCGGTGACTTTGTCACAGATACATAAAAGTCACGAGTCACAGTTGCGACGGTGATTGCTTCTAAACTGTGACACGCCGTCACAGTTCGCCTCTGGAGCAGATATTTCAGTCACAGTTCTGATCTAACGAGCATTTTCTATTAAACAGTGACGAGCAATCACAGTTTGCCTTTGGAGCAGATATTTCAGTCACAGTTCTTTTTTGAACTGTTTGTAAATTCTTGAGCAAAATTTAAAAATTGAAGATAGGGTTAGGTGAGGTTAATTATTTAATTGTAAAGATTTTATATACAGGCTTTTATTAAATATTAGTTTTGTAATATGGACAGCAATATTTTAAATTTTAAAAATAAGCGAAAATACTCATTTTCAGCACTAGTGTGAACACAGTATAACATGGAATAAGCGTTCCGTCCTCTTATCTAAAAAAGGCTGTTAGCTTATGTCACGAGTCACAGGTTTTTGTATTTGTGACAGAGCTGTCACTGTTTGGAACTGGTCTACAAAAATCACTATATCGCTGAGCTCTATCGCAAAATATCTGCCAGATTTGGCTAAAAATTCCCGAAATGGGAATTTTTAACGCCCGTGGTAAATTTTCGTAAGTAAGCCCCATATTACAGAGACTACGACATGCTTCAGAAACTACGACAGAGAGAAATTAAGTTTGTTTACAGTAAAAAATTTGCGGAAACTGTAAAGTTCTTTAAAAGAAAATAATTTGATAATAATAATAATAGCAATAATGTGATTTCGAACTAATAAAGTTTAAAGTGCAAACGATTTTTCTTATAATATAGTATTTTTATAAGATTTATTTGCTAGATCGTATGGGAATTTATGACTTCTAACCTCTTCAATTAGTTTGTCATCCACATTTTCCATTCTGTAAATACTTCGTTTAGAATATAATATAATTTATTTGTATAATAATATGTAATATAAAATTAAAATACTCACCCAACAAAATTTTACAGCGAACTCTCCTGACTTTGTCACAGATACATAAAAGTCACGAGTCACTGTTGCGACGACGATTGCTTTTAAAATGTGACACGCTGTCACCGTTTGCCTCTGGAGCAGATATTTTAGTCACAGCCCTTTTTTGAACTGGTTGAATATTAGATATTATATCGCCGAAGCAGTCTAAGCGATAATAAACTTAATATGCTTGTATTTTTAAATTCAAATATTATATTAACCGTAGAGCTACCCTGGTGTAGAAAACTACATTTTTAAAAATTATTTTTCAAATATTCGTCAGAGTATACAATATATTATTCTCAACTTTTGTTACATTGTTTTATTATGAAATATGAGCTAAAATCGGGGAATGACAATGTAATATTGATTAATATATTTAAGATATTTAAAAACTTCAGTATAACGCCCTAAGGTGTAGAAAACTACACTCGTGTAAACCGCATTCGTTTTTGAATTGCAACGGTCGGTTTTACCGTTATTCTTCGGATGCTTTGATTGATCTGATACATACTTCGTTGTGCAGTTTAAGTTTCAGTTGACCAAAATATTTGTGTGAAGAAGAAATTGAAGAAATTTTGTTAGAAAGTGAAAATGAAGAAGATTTTTCCTTGAGAAGTGATGAAGATTACCAAACGGCATACGAAGAACTATAGCTATCTTATAACGTTTCTGATGATACTTCCGTGGAAGATGAAGAATCACAGGGTAACTTAGATTGTGATTCGTTGTTCACGTCTGAAGATGGTATTGTTTGAAGTACACCTTTTTCATCAAAAGGCCGGAGCCAAGCATCAAATGTGTTGCGAAAGAGGCCTGTCATAATTACCACCGCTTCGTCTCAGGTAAAATGGTTGGAATTATGCGAAGAAACAAATTATCAATTCCTCCAAAATTATTAAAATGCAAAAAGTCAGCACTTTATAATTCGTCTTTTGCTTTCACCCCAAACGCTACCCTGATGTTCTGATGATTGGCAGAAAAAATAAATGTACTGTCCTCCAAAGCACCTTAAATAATTCAGAAGAAATTCTCTGAGATGACAGTAAGAAATTACCTAAATAATAAAATATAATAATAATAATATAAATAATAAAATTTTACACCCAAACAAAGGGAGGAGTCCATACCGTCAACAAAACGGTTTCGGATTACAGGATTCGGTAGTGGTGCAAGGAAGGGGGGAAAAGTGGAAGCATTACAATGCTATGAGTTTCCTAAAAGCAGTTAATTGCAGGAGAAAGTAATTCTTCCTTCGCAGAACGCTTGAAAACACACCAACAGATACCATTCAAGAAAGCCGAAGCTCAACAAAATAATTGACAAAACATGGCAGTCTTTTACAATATGCTTGATACATCAGCATTAAATGCTTATGTTATATACAACTAGTACGTAAAGACACCAAAAAATTGTGAAAAAATATTGTAAATATTTCTTCTTTATATACAATAGATCCCAATTGGCCCAAAAAACAGAGGGAACAAACACCTTCGCAAGCACTTTTGGCATCCGTTTCTAAACGTGTATCTGAAGTAGGCGAAGATGAACTAGCCCAAAAGGTTCAAAGACTAGATGCAATTCCGAAAATATAAAAAAAGGGGAAAATGTTTCCTATGTACTTTAGGGAAAAATTTAAAAGTTAAATATAATCATGAATTAGCGTGCTGTATATGCAAAAAAGTATATCCAAAGCAATGCACAAAAGAAACATATGCACAAACCGTGTATGTTTTCATTTTAAATAGTGTAATATTATTTTTAAATAATAAATTTTAAAAAAACTGTAAACACAACAGACGTTCATGGAGAGTAAAGGAAAACCTCTGGGTGTAAAAATCTACACTTCAGGGTAGGATTATAAATATTTTTCTAGGGTAGCTCTACGGTTGTATTATAATAATATAATATACAATGTATATTATATAATATAATTTTGTATTAAAAAATTGTGCATTTAATATAAAACGAGGTTCTCTTTTAATATAACAGACTCTTTAAATTTTAGTTTATTTACAGCCTTATTTCAGCTGTCAACTAAAATTAAGTTCTGTAATGTGGAGAGCAATATTTTTTATTTTAAAAATAAGCGTACTATAACGTGGATTAAGCGTTCCGTCCTCTTATCTAAAAAAGGTTGTTAGTTTGTCACGAGTCACAGGTTTTTGTACCTGTGACAGAGCTATCACTGTCACTGGTTGGAACTGTTCTACAAAAATCACTATATCGCTCAGCTCTACTAGAAATGGCATAATTTCTTAGTAAATGGCACGTCTTCTTTCTTTTTACGCTTCAAAAGTACGAAACTGGCTCAATAAAATTAAAGTCCGGGTTTTGAGGTGGTGTATAGCGTTATCCCGGGGTTTAGTAAAGAAGACAATCCTTGACAATTTGTGCAAATCGAAGGGCAAATTAAACTAAAAATTAATGCAACAAAGTTAAATAATAAAATATATATAATAATAATATGTAGATATATTATTAGATGTAGATGTAAGTAATATGTAATAGATATAATATATAATAATAATGGGTTAGGCGATTGAACTATTACCTATTCAAAGGACCATATTTTTTCGGACCATATATTCGGGTGAATTTATTTTTTATTGATTCAAATTACAAAAATGTGTGGAAATAATAAAAATTTTAGAATCCATTCACTTTAGCTCGATTTGGCCTCCTTTTACCTTGACTATTGCCTTCAAACGTTTAAAAAATTAGTTGCATGCTGCATTCCGAATATCTTGCGGTATTTTGGCCCATTCCCGTACAATGGATTTCTTGAGCGCATCCATACTGCCATAGTTTTTAGTCCTCACCTTGCTCTCCAAAATGGTCCAGATGGAATAGTCGGATTTGCATCTGGTGAATTCGAAAGCCATCGTGTTAACGAAATGAAGCCGAGTCATATTGGAATGTCCATGCTGTACGACCGAAATGTTTGCGTGCCCACGGCTTTAAAGCAGCTTCCAAAACATTTTCCCGATAATAAGTCGCGTTGACTTTGACACCAGGCTCGATGAAAACGAATGGACAGCGTCCATTGTCGTTTACAACTGCCCATACCATAAGTTGAGTTGGAAAATTAGTTCAGGTTACTTCGTAAGTGTGTTCAGTTAAGTAAACATGATCATTTTGAGAGTTTATGAACTGCTTAATAGGAAAATTTTTCTCATCAAAGAACACAATGTTTGGAAATTCGTCACGTTCGTGCAAGCGTAACAACTCCTTTGCTCTATCGAGTCTAACTTATTTTTGCTTTGGTGTAGGATCATGTGCCTTTTGGAACTTGTAAAGCTTTACCTTGAGCTCATTTTGGAATATGCGTCGGATGCTTCGCTGGGATATTTTCAATTCTTTGGCCATTTGATTATCACTTCTATAGTGGAATGATGAAGACTCTTTGTATGCGCCAAGTTTATTGATATATAAAGTAAGAGCCAACATTAGCTTGAGTTTGGAGTATTCGAGATTCTTTTAAGTTTTCAAAGGTAATTCATGCATTAAATCACTCATTTTCACTACAACTTGGATTTCTTTCCAAGTAACAGCAGATCTTTCGTATTATACCCTGGCACCCAAACGTTTCAAATTCTTATTTGTTTAATATTTTCACCATTAATAAACAAAGTTGGTGAATTTACTGAAGGTAAAATGGTAGGTGCCAGCGGAAGTTTGACCCCTAAGTGCATCAACGATGTACACCCGTGGCCAAAAAAAAAGCCGCACCTGGAAAATTCGCAAATTTTTCACTTTGCAGGTAAAAAATGTTAGGAAAGGGTTTCGACTGATAAAAAATTTTCTTTTTACCTGTTTATGCATATAATTTTTGCTATAAAATGACACACTCTGTCAACAATTGTCCATTATCGTTTGAGAAATTAGATCAGATCCATCCGAAGTCGTTTTTTAGAAGTTTTAAATATGGTATTAAGTGAAAAAGAAAAAGGCCGTATTGTAGCACTGAGTGTAGAAACCTATTCCAATAGAAAAATTTCTCAAAGAATTGGGTGTAACGAAAGCACAGTGCGACATTTAAAAAAAAAAATTCAAGTAACCGGAAGCATACAGAGGAAAACCGGAAGTGGGAGACCAAGAATCACTACACCGCGGGAAGATCGATCTTTGGAACGAATGTGCCTTCGAAATCGGTTCCAGACTGCTAGGGAACTAAGGAGAGACCTTCAGGAAAAGCTGGGAATGCAAATCAGCAGAAGAACTGTCTCCAGACGCCTAAAGAATATGTCTTCCAGCTCGCCGACCTGCCAAAAAGCCGCTTTTAACAGCGGCTGTGAAGAAAAAACGGTTAGAATTGGCCAAGGAGCATAAAGAATGGACGGCTTATGATTCGCGAAATGTCATATTTTCTGATGAATCGAAGTTCAATTTGATTGGGCTCGATGGAAAAGCCACAGTTCAAAGGAACGATATTCCGATGAGTGCATTCTTCGAATAGTCAAGCATTCACCTTATGTTGTGGTATGGGGATGCATAACATATTATGGAGTTGGACAAATTTTATTGCTGGAGGGTTCCGTGAATGCAGAAAAGTATAAAAATGTTATCAAAGAAGGCGTGGTTCCAACAATGGAAGAGCTGAGCTGCCATGTTGAAAACACACTTTTTCAAGACGATAGTGCACCGTGCCACCGAGCTCGCTCTGTAAGTAAACCTTTAAGTTTTACCTAAAAATGCATTCTAATGGTCATTGTGCATTCACAGGTTACACAATTAAAAGAAAATCTGGGGATATTATCGATGTCCTGGCCAGGAAATAGCGCAGACCTTAATATCATTGAAAATTTGTGGGGAATTTTGCAGCGAAAAATTCAAGAGATGTCTCCAAAATCCATCCAGGAGTTACAAATGGTTACAGGAGTTACACGCACAGATGTGTTTGTGCGGATCTTATACATATGTGTTACTTTGTTTAAACAACGATAATGTTCATTGGCGTAGTTAGGTAGGTGCAGGGGTGGGCACGGCCACCCCTAGCTTACCTTTTGCCCACCCCACAATGCTATGAAAATTCAATTTGAATGAACAATAATTTGAAATAATTAAATTTTGTGTGAAGCTAGCCTGAGCTAGACCGCCCCACAACAAAACCCTCGCTACGCCAATGATAATATTATTATTCTATAAAGGTCGTGATAAACAACGATAATAATTTAGAATATCAAATGAAAATAAAGGACTTACTTGAGAATAATAATAATATTGAATAATTTATTTACCAAGTGAAAATAAAGGACATACTTGAAATGAGAAAAATTAAACCCATCGTTTCAGTTTCAACTATGATTTTTTCAGACTATAATGATATTTATTATTTTTATTTGTTCAAATTCAATCAGAACCCCACAGACCCATATTACATTGCAAACTGTTGTTTTATCAAACAGTCACATTGTTTTTGTTTTCTGGGCAAAGTTGTCAACTCTCAGTTCATCCGTGAGACAATGAGTACGGATGAAATGTGGGCACAGCAAACACCGTGTTTGCTGTCGACAAGTGCAAACCAGAGATGGCGAGATAGGACACCATCGAATTCGACTGGCGAATTCGACGTCAAAATACATTGGCAATTTCACAACACTAGGATAAAAAATTGTGATTTGGTGTATAAAATTTGTACATCGCCGAAAATAAATTGATCGCATGTATGCATGCAAAATCTGTTTTTCGGGTGCCCTTTCCGAAACGTCAAAACAAATAATTAACTTGTAAGAGTGCTATATCCGTCCTGGCCGAATCTTAGATACCTCACCCCTAAAAGTTTTAAAAAAATTTAATGGACCAAAATAGTTTTATTTATTTAAATTTTTATTTATTTAGATTTTTCATTGCAGAACAATAACATTATAGAGCGAAATACAAACTGAAACTAGAGGAAATATGTGCTTATAAGGAAAGTTACCTTATAATCACATTTAATCACAGATGGGTATAAATTAGTGGCATAGCTAGGGTGGGGCGGGCGTGGCGGTCCGCCCCAGCCGGCACAATCTCGGGGGGCGGCAGTTTTGGAAATCAAGTACATATTGACTTATTGAATTCTAGGAATATTTGGGGCTGCAAGTTGATTAACCGTCCGGAGCTGCATGAGTCCTAGCTAACCCACTATATAAATAGTAGGCGTCGTCGTTACCTGTTTTCAAAACAAAATAACTAACTTAGTAGTTTTATTATTGTCTTCAAATTTAAACTTTATCAAATTAATCTAATTTTAAACGTGGTAAAAATTTGTTTTCATAAACTATATATATTGTAAAAGTGGGCGGACCGCGCCCAGTTTTGCTGTTATAATGTTTTATTCGAAAATAAGTTGTTATCTAAAGTTTTATTCAGAAAGTTTATATATTTAACTATATAACTATTTAAGAGCCTCTTTTGCCCATTAAGAGTGGGCAAATCACGCCCCTATTTTGCATGTTAACGGATAATGCTACTGTATACCCAGGAATGAGTCACATTTCTAGTAAAAAATAGGCGTGATCGTTGACCGACATTGCCCATTTTCAATACCAAGCTGCACAATTCATTGTGATATCTTCACCGGATCTCCTGTGATCGTGATTTTAACAGAAAGACAGACAGACCGACGGATGAAAATAGCTAACCAACTATTCCAGTAATTACAAAACCAACAACAAAATAGGAGCTTCGTCAATACGGTGTAAGTTCACACAAATTGAAGCAGGAAAATGTATGTGTTGTTCTCATTTCCAAAACTTTACGAATTATTGTTGTTGATTTGCATATATACATACATGAAATTTTTAAAAAAAATTTTTTACAACTTTAAATGACTTGCAATAATGGCTCGGATTAACCTTTTACACGATTAAATCCAAAATAGGACATGTGATTGGAAAAGTTCCTCATTGCCATATCCTAACGAATTCAGGGAGCAACGGTTGGATAGCAACGCGCCTCCTTCCTTCAAATGGTTGTCACGAGCGAAGATAACACTGTCCAGCTGCTTCAGTAGTCTTCATGTCTTCAGCTGCTTGCTCGAGAAGTCGTGC
Source organism: Myopa tessellatipennis (assembly GCA_943737955.2). Classification (NCBI taxonomy): domain Eukaryota; kingdom Metazoa; phylum Arthropoda; class Insecta; order Diptera; family Conopidae; genus Myopa; species Myopa tessellatipennis. The sequence goes on along the minus strand of OX031314.1, from coordinate 58,324,298 downwards.
TTAGGCTTCTACCTTAAATATGAAGCAAATAAGTATTCACTTCTTAATCCAGATATTTACATTACTTTGTGTTAAGCCTACAGCAATAATTTTAAATCATCTGCAGTAGTTTTACCATCTTCTACTGTTTCTCCTGGCATATCTTCATAATCTGCGTGAAATGAGTTAGGTTATTGTTATTAAAATTACACTCAGTCTTAACACAACTTAGCCAAGTTTCATGCTTGAGGCCTCAAATAATTTTTATTACTCCAGAATACTTTTGTTTCTTTAGTCCGCTTACTTAGGGCCAGTTTTTCAGTGCTCGGTTGTCGTCGTTTCTCGGTTAAACTGCGTTTAAACGACACATTGTTTTTTTCAGTACAAGTTTAAACGGCGTTTAACCGGCCAATGTTGGTGAGTTAAAGAAGCGAAGATGACACTGTCCAGCTGCTTCAGTAGTCTTCATGTCTTCAGCTGCTTGCTCGAGAAGTCGTGCTTGGGCTTCTACCTTAAATATGAAGCAAATAAGTATTCACTTCTTAATCCAGATGTTTACATTACTTTGTGTTAAGCCTACAGCAATAATTTTAAATCATCTGCAGTAGTTTTACCATCTTCTACTGTTTCTCCTGGCATATCTTCATAATCTGCGTGAAATGAGTTAGGTTATTGTTATTAAAATTACACTCAGTCTTAACACAACTTAGCCAAGTTTCATGCTTGAGGCCTCAAATAATTTTTATTACTCCAGAATACTTTTGTTTCTTTAGTCCGCTTACTTAGGGCCAGTTTTTCAGTGCTCGGTTGTCGTCGTTTCTCGGTTAAACTGCGTTTAAACGACACATTGTTTTTTTCAGTAAAAGTTTAAGCTTTATTTGCACCAGCTGTTCCCTTTGTAGAAATGAAAATATTGGCAGGTGCTGCCAAAATAGGTTGAAACATCAACTTATAGTAACGAGTATACGCTAAATACTCGTTGCATTTAGATAAATTTGCTATGAAATATAGATAAGATACGTTTAACATAGATAAGTTAAGCTCGCACTTAAGTTAAAACCCAAATCTCAGTTAGCTTTTATTTGATGTTTAACTAAACGTCGTTTAAAAGCCGTTTAAATGAGCACTGAAAAACTGCCGCTTAGCGGCTTACTTAATTAATTTAAGCCATATTTTCATAAGTAAATCAAACCGTAGTGAAATATGAAACTGCTAATTTTTTCAACATACTGAAGGACAAAAAACAAGAAAAACCAGTAAGAAAACTATATTCGGCCTGGCCGAATATTAGATACCCTACACCTAAAAGTTTTGAAAAAAGTGCCGAAGCTAGGGTGGGGCGGGGGTGGCGGTCCACTCTAGGCGGCACAATGTCGGGGGCGGCAATTGTGGGAATCAAGTAGGGACTTATTGAATTCTAGGCATTTTTGGGGCTACAAGTTGATTAACCGTCCCGGGCTCCATGAGACCTAGCTACGCCTCTGTATAAATAGGAAGCTAGGGTGGGGCGGGGGTGGCGGTCCACTCTAGGCGGCACAATGTCGGGGGCGGCAATTGTGGGAATCAAGTAGGGACTTATTGAATTCTAGGCATTTTTGGGGCTACAAGTTGATTAACCGTCCCGGGCTCCATGAGACCTAGCTACGCCTCTGTATAAATAGGAGGCGTGGTCATTACCTTTTTCAAAACAAAATAACTAGCTTAGTTGTTTTATATTTGTGTTCATTTAAACTTTCTTTCCGTGGTAATAAACTTGTTTTCATACTGCTATACTGTATATGTAGTGTAAAAGTGGGCGCACCCAGTTTTGATGTAATAATGTTTTTTTGTAAAAAAAGTTGTTATATAAAGCTTTATTCAGGAAGTTTATATATTTAACAATATAATCATCTTTTGCCTGTGTAACCTAAAAGTGGGCGGATCACTCCCACTTGGTATATTAACGGATAGCTCAAAAACGAACGCTGATATCACATTTTTAATAAAAAATAGACCGATTTTGCCCATTTTCAATACCAACCTGCACACCACAAGAAACAATGTTTATGCAAATTTCATCACGATATCTTCACCGGTTCTCCTGTGATCGTGATTTCAACAGACAGACGGACGGACATGGCTAAATCGACTCAGGAGGTCACGCTGATCAAGAATATTTTTCTATTTTCAAGAATATACTTTTCTATACCTATCGTCTCTATTTCTATGCGTTACAGATTGCGTTACAAAGTAAATATACCCTTAGCTTAAGGTGTAGGGTATAAAAAGGGAACTCTCACGTATAGTGTACATAAATTCAACAGATCATAAGAAATAAACGTCAAACCGATCATTGAAGCGTCGAATTCGAAATGTCCTATCTCATTATCTCTGACATGTACACAACTCTAGTAAATTACTTAGTAAACTACATACATACATATATTTGAAAACCATCTAATAGCAAAATAAATAATAAAATAAAAAACTGTAATATCTGGAAGGCTTTTTGTACTGAGAAGGCATATTCGCAAAGAATTCGGACAGAATCAAAGGTCTTTGGAAGAGTTTAGTAAATGGAAAGCTATTGAATATCTCCAGTTTCTGCTTTATACTAGTGTAGCAGTGCTTAAGGATTTCGTGAATGAAGATATGTACTATCATTTCCTGCTATTGCATAGTGCTTATAGACTTTTAAATACACCTTGCAATTACATTAACAATTTAACTACTACAGAAAATATGTTGAAAGATTTTGTGAAATTTTTCCCCAATATATTTATATGGCGAATAGTCGATGACATACTATGTGCATAATCTTTCTCAGTTCTCTGCATATCCTTTTGAAAATTTTATGCGACATTTACATTAGGTGTAATGAAAGACATGGAATACTGTTCGGTTTAAATGGTGCGGATCGCTGTTTAAGTTCGAAGTATCCGAATAGTTATTGTTGTTAAAATAACTCGATAACAAAATGGCTATTAAAATGGGAAAAAAGTTATGATTTTTTGGGGAATTGCTTTATAATTTTTTATTGGTGATATTTGATACACAGTTTTATATATCTGTGAAGAATTGACAGTTCGCGAAATATCGCTCAGCTCTACTATCAGTAGTCTTAACATTAACTTGCTTCTATTAAAAGCCATTCCTTTGCCATTGTTGTCTATTGCTAAAACTATGCTGTAGAAATTGATTAATACATTTCATACGTTGCGTTTTACATCGCGAAATTACTTTATTATAACGCTATTCTTTCTAAAACCGAAAAATTAATGTAAAATATAAAATTTTACGGCAATGTTTACAATTTTGTAAGTAAGATGTATACTAATTTGACAGTTCAGCCATATTGGTTTACTATTGTGACTTAATGTGCAGAAGAAAACATTTTTGTAAGGTGATCTGCGTAATCTTGTATTCTATCATTCTTGGGTTAAAGTGAAAGCTGAATAAATAGCTTTTATTGAATAAATACGTATGAATAAATAGCTGCAATTATATGGTTTTAGGTTCTCAATTTTTTAGATCTGGTATAGTTAGAGTTAAAAATGAAAATTCTTGTCTCCTATACTGTATCTTATATTTCCTAAACTACTAAAGATATCCGCATAGGACGTCAATCTTTCACAGATTGTTTCCTCCTAAAATCTTCTATCGATACCGAGCCTCTACTCTCTTAAAATAAAAAAAAATAATATGGTGAGTTACATTTAGATTGTCACTTGTGACAAGTCCTTTTATAATTTAAAAACATTTTTCCCATATATTATTTTTTTCTAATGCGGATATTACACTACGAACATTGTTCGATATAACTGTAAAATTGTTATTGCTTTCTGTACAAAGTTGTCAACCTTACGCTCTCAGGTTTCAGAGTTGAGTTCATCCAGAGAGGATGAACTTCTGCGAAGCAAAACAAAATATTTGTGGTCGACGAGGACAAACTTGGACTAAAACGGTATTCTAGTGTGCTGAAACAAAATAGTACTCGCGTTTAGAATTGAAATAACTGCACTTTTATTGATAAAAGGTACTTCATGTAAGAAAAAAATTCACAAAGCAACTCCGTAACTTTGTTTTGTATTTGTAAATATTGATATTTCTTTGCTCTATGTGTAATCACAATTCTGAACAAAATTTTGAGAGAGAGCAGAAATGGTTCATCGACGACAAACAATGTTCGTAGTGTAATATCTTCATAAGAAAAATGTATAATTACCTAAAAGGCTTATAACATAAGCACACACATTTTTTGTATCTTGTGACGTCATTCTCAAACGAAGAAAGATAACGGATCTATGCAATGCATAATCTTATTATCTATCATTCTTGATGGCTTCCCTTAACGACGCTTTATTCAAAATAAATGCCAAGTCCGTTCTGTAAATGGTATAATATTGATATTTGAAGTGTAGATAAACTTGATACCCATGGAAACGTCATCATTCCACAATTAACGAAATTTCATTCGGCTGAAATAGGGATCCGCCTGGTAACGCCAAGTGTGTTCTTGTTTTTGCTGTTGTTGTAGCTTGTGGAACAGACCCTAACAACAACCTACCCGGCACCGCTGGTTCCTGAGTTACAGCCCTTTTACCGAAACCGCAGTTTAAAGTTTACAAAGAACCTTACTTCATGTACTATTTTCCTTTCTTCCAAAAATGCGACTCCGGTATATTACACATCAGCTATGCTGATGTATCCAAACTAAAATTTATACTGCGCTACACCGAGAAAATGAAAAATCGCGCGATTCGAATTCTGTATGTGCCATGTTACATTGCAATTTTTTGATTGTTTCAGTTTGTTCTTTGTTTTTGTTTTCTGTACAAAACTGTCAACGCCGAGTTCATCCGTGAGAGAAAGAAAGCCGATCAACTACGGAACCAAAGACTACAAGACTGGAAACTCCTCTTATTTCGTGAGAGAGCTCAAAAAAATGTCCGTCCGCGTGTTCACATACAGTGTATGTGAATTTTATGGTGAAATTGCCGACTTGTTACAAGCTAAAACAGGCTATCACAAAGCATGATATCTGAAAAGGCAAACCGTTTTGCTTTGTTACCACAACACCACAAAATGATGGGGTGAGTTAGTGGCAGGGATACCAATGACACAGCTTTATTACTAATTATTTTTTTGGTTTTTAAGTAAACATTAATAGAAAAACTACTTTCCATTTATAAGTTCTAGAGGTTTTGACGATTTCTAAGCTGTTTGGAAATATTAAAAAGTAATGTAAACTTATTTATTTTTGTAATTTTTCATTTCTCTTTTATTTAAATTAAAATGTGTTAACACAAATAAATTTACAATTCATTTATTTAAATTAAAATTAATTAAACATAAACACATTCTCAATTCATGCATTTAAAATTAAATTCGTTTAAATTAAAGACCAAAAGAACTAAAGTCCCAATTCAGTAAATATTAAACTAAATCAAAGATCAATATTCAACAAAACATGTTGAATACGTTGGCATCTCTTTCGGCTAAAAATACGCGTGGTAGGTTAAAAACAGCTGACTAAATTTGTGAAATGAGTAAATTTTATGAATTTTAACTTCGTTTTACTTGCAAAATATTCAATATTGTGCAACTATAAGACTTAGAAAGGTTTCATGTACATTTCTAGAAGCGTGCGTTGCTTTTCAAACTGGCTCCTTGGTCTTTTTTACGTATTTGAAAAATCATATTTCTGGCTTATTGCTGTGAAGAAGAACAAGAGTGGCATTCCTCTCTCAAAATATTTTGTAAACAAATTCCCGGACTGTCAAAATTTGTTCCCGAACTGTCAAAATTACATGCGTTTTGTTTTTGTAATCTACGACACCCAAGCCTGATTTCACCAACACATTCAAAGCGAAAAAAGAGTTTCCAGTCTTGTAGTCTTTGTACGGAACCCGCAATCAAAAAATTTGCCGTCGACGGCTCCAAATTTCAATCAAAACGGTGTTCTTGTGTGGCGTAATAAAAAAGTAAGCACATTTTGGAGTAAAAAAGATCCACTTTTAACAGAAAAAGTAGTTTTGGGTGAAAATAATTGCGCAAAGCAACTCTTTATTTCTGCAACCAATTCCATCCAAGTAAAAATTTACTTCGTTGGCTGCGATTGCTTATACTTTTTGTGCTTTGAACAAAATGTTTAGCGTTTGTTAATAATTTAAGTAGAATTTCCTCTAATTCTTTAATTGTTTGCATTGTTTATCACTTTTGATATTTGTAATGCCTGCAAAAATCGCAAATCGGTATGAAATACTACGCATAGTTCTAATACTATTTTTGACAGATTGCTGGCAAACTGATTGCAATGTAAGGCCCATATTACATTGCAAACAGTTGTTCGATCAAACAGTCACATTGTTATTGTTTTCTGTATAAAGCTGTCAACTCTCAGTTCATCCGTGAGAGAATGAAAACTGATGAACTGTTGGCACAGCAAATAATCGCACAGTAGGCGATGCGTGCAAACTACAAACAGAACAGAGTTGTTGTGTGGTGTAATAAAAAAGTATGCATGTTTTGGAGTGAAAAAGCTGCACTTATGCTGGAAAAAGGAGGATTGCGTGAAAATAATTGCACAAAGCAACTCTAATTATGTATATATACTACGGAAAGTGTTTGACTGTTTGTGTTTGCAATGTAACATAGTAAGCAAACAGATTTGACGGGAGAGTAAAATAGTTCATTGCTTTGGACTGTTTGATCGAACAACTGTTTGTAATGTAATATGGGCCTAACATACCAGCAAATAAAAAATTGTTGAGAGAGTAAAATATACCAATTCGCAGCAATCAAAAAATTGCAATGTAATGCCTAGAACACAATTGGAAGCACAAAACACTAAACACATTTGTCTCTGTATCTTTTGCTTAGAACACGCACACAATTGGGCCTCGCGCACAAAAAACAAATCTGTCATTTCTGTCAATTCTCTTGTGTAAACAATTTGAATATATACAGAAGCAGAAGAAGAGCTTGTGCACAAAACCTGTCAAAATAGAAATAGAGCTATCTCACGGACATGCGTTTCTTTATCTAAACACAAATGTTCGTAGATAACTCATTTTTTTCTTGAATCCCATAAGAGCCTGTGTAAATTTGACTGTTGATTTTGTGTTTAGTGTTTTGTTCGTCCAATTGTGTTCAAGGCATAACATGGCACTATTCAGTATAACTTCTCGTTTTGGTACATCAGCATAGCTGCAATATACCAGAGTCGCATTTTTGCCCATAGAAAAAATATGTATAGAAAGCTTATTAGCTTGTTTCTTGTTTTCCACAAAATTATGTGGGTTTATTACAGATTTTACCTAGAAAAAAAATTAATTAATGGAAAAAAGTACTAAAAATATGCGATTTTCGGAAAAATTGTACTTAACATAAATGAAAGATATTTAGTTTACCTTTCTAACGGCACATATGCCAATCAGATACGGTTAAGGAGATATACCGTAAATTGTTCTTGTTGTTGGGGTTTGGACGCTACAACAACACGGTGACAGTTACCGAGCGTATCCCTATCTGCTCTTTCATTCTATAAACAAATGCATAACGACATTGAACTATACATATTTCTTTTAAAATATTTAAGCATTGTTCACGGGCGGCGTAGCTGGATTCGGTGTTACCGCAGGCGCTCACAGATTCTGGACACATCGTTCTTATAAGGCTAACGTTGCATTGCGTATAATACTGATGTCAAGCTTCTCGTTAGCTGGTCAGGTAAACTTGATTTTATAATTTGTATACGGTTTGAATTTACTTGTTTTAATAGTAGGCAGAATCAATGGTTTGTATATTGTACGAGCTCTAATCTAACTTTTTCATAGTGTTTTTTTTCTCATACCCTTAGCTTAACGAATAGGTTATAGCTCGACTACCTAGGCTGCAGAAAAAAGAAAAATATTTACAAACTGCTCTAAGAATTATGTCCCTTCAAAAAAGTTTTTTTTTTGCTGCCCATGTTCACATTATTGAGGACTACAACCGAAAATTTGGGAATTACCAGTGGATTTTAAAATATACTTGATTGTTGGTCGTTTTCCATGTGCAACACAATTTATGAGAAGCTGTTTCTGGTTTTTTCCAAAAATTTTTTTAAAAAAAGTTTTGTTTTCTGTTTTTCTAATGGCTAATTTTGAACCCGTAGACAGGTTTTCGGCGTTTGGTTCTCTGCCCGCAGTTTGCGTTCTACCTGAAGCTCTGCCCGTAGACTGGTTGTCTGCCTGTGGTTCTCACAAGTGTGTAGTAGACGATTTAATCTTGCTATATTGTTGTTTTTATTTTTAGGAATAGAGACGCATACTGTTTATATTGAAATGGTGACATGGACGGCTTTAGCAGTTAAATCTAGGATCTGTTCTTATAGTAATTTTCTTTCATCTTTTACTTCGGTTTTCCTTCGTTCTAGGATAAGCGTTTCAATTTTGGTGTTGGAGAAAGACACATTTAAGCGGTTTTTATTTTGTTTTTTACTGAGAACAGACATGTGAGCCGTTTATTTAGAAAGTGGCATAAGTCACTTTGTTTTCAAGTCGAAATATTTAAGGGTTTGCGTTTTAACACGTATAAAAATATGGATGCTAACTTTTGAGAAGATTTTCTTGTATTTGTTATCTCATGATACTGGTATTTTACTCAGTATAAATAATTTCGTATAAACATTAAAGAATCACTACTTTTCATTACGGTAAAGTGACTTAAGCCACTTTCAAAATAAATAGTTTAGAAAAATGACTGACTTTTTTTAATATTCATAAAATACAAAAATAATTAGTTCATTTTGAAACATATGTAAGTATAAGTAATTTATATGAAAATACATCAGTTCAATTTAATTTCCATCAATAATAGAAGTGATTAAGTCCTCGGAAATCGTGTTTTGTTTCAAATTTTTAAAATAACTGTGGTATATTGGGGTTATACAGGGTGTTTCGCATAAGAGGGGACAGAAGACTAGGACGTGTAGGTTGGGTCGAGACAAGAAAAAAATCGTATGGGAGGGGGGTCAATTTCCCCCCGTTTAGACGGGAGGGGTAATTTTATAAAAATCCGACTTAACATTGAAAAAAATAATATTAAAAAATAATGGTTTGACCTACATAACTTTTGCTTGCTTCCTTAAAATCCTTTTTATCCTTTTAAAATTAGATTCCTATGTCAAACAGTTTTTGAGAAAATTAATGTCAAAATTAAAATTTGAAAAAAAAACTCCGAAAAAAAATTTTTGGTCGCAATTTTTTTTTATTAATTTTCTATTCTGCTATTAATTTTTTTCAGCTTGAATCGATTATTGGGTAATATACCAATAACTTCATAGGGGCCACGATAGTAAGGTTACACTTTTGTTTTACTTATTTGATTGCTGCAGTACACCACCTTTTGTCCTATTTCCAATTAACTCGGTTTACATTTATTTTTATCAAATCGAGTTATGAGTTTATCTGGAGCACCAAATAACATTACGTAGTTGTGAAACTGCTGAACAACTTCTGTACCTTTAAGTGATTTGCACGGAGTTAATATAACAAACTTTGTAAATGCGCCGATAACAATGAAAATGGATTGATTATTTTTTTTCATTAAACGTTCCCAATAGAGAGCTGCACGAGATGTCTTGAATTGCTAAAGGCACCATGCCACAGTATTGCCTTGCAGTGAACTGTCGTGCACAAATGAACGATTTGACGCGAACACTTCAAGGCAACTACCCGAACAAGCCGTGACTGCCTTGCCGTCTACCTGCTTCAAACAAGACATTGTGTTCCTTTGATTTTCTGTGAAGGCAATATAGCTTGAATTTTAAGCAGAAAAGGCAATAGTGCCTTGAGGAAGGCAAAATAGCAATACTGCTATGATGTCGGCAACGATGTGCAATGATATGAACGACACATTCTTTTGCATGATCGGGCAACATGCGCATTTGCAAAAATGTTAAGTTTGATTCATGTTTTTACGCTATTTAAATATAAATTATTATTAAATTATTTAAATTTAATAACACCATTCGTTGCCTTACGTTGCCATGCGTTATTAATTGCCATGGCAACTGTCATGCATTGCCTTTTCGTTAAAAAAAGTAACAAATAGCAATGAATAGTATTGCCTTTGAAAGCAAAATAAGCAAGCAGTGCAAGGCTTGAAAGTTTTGTTGTCTTGATGTGCGTTTCAAGACATCTTGTGCAGCTCTCTAGTTCCCATAAAATCCGCATGCACAACATCAAATGGAATCGGTTTCTTTATAATTGGATGTAGCTCACATTGATTGATCATATTTAAATATAAATTTTTCTTTCTTCCAGAATACCCTGTATGACTGGGTGCGTGATCATCGCGTTCATCACAAATACTCTGAAACGGATGCGGATCCACATAATTCTAATCGCGGTTTCTTCTTTGCCCACGTAGGTTGGTTGATGATGCTGAAGCATCCAGAGGTTCTTCGTCGTGGTCGGCAGCTCGATATGAGTGACGTATTGGGAGATCCTGTGGTGCAATTCCATCAAAAATATTTCATACCTCTCAAAATAATGCTCTGCTTTATTCTCCCCACACTGGTACCTATCTATTTCTGGGGCGAGCTCTGGTATTTATCCTTTATTACGCAATGCATTCTACGTTATGTTAGCAGTTTAAACTTTACCTGGTCCGTTAACAGTGCTGCCCACATGTGGGGTACCCGGCCCTTCGACAAGTAAGTTTACTTTACAACTAAGTTCTAAATAACACATGTAAACATAGTTACACAAGTTTTTTATTTTCCTTTGCTTCATTGCAGATGTATCAATCCGAGCGAAAATATCTATGTATCAATACTCGCCATGGGTGAGGGTTGGCACAATTATCATCATGTATTCCCCTGGGATTACAAAGCAGCTGAACTGGGAATATATTCAGTGAACTTTACTACAATGGTTTTAGATATGTTCCATAAACTAGGCTGGGCCTGGGACATGAAGGAACCTTCTAAGGATTTAGTACGCCGAACGCTTGAGAAATACGGTGACGGCACACATGAATCTATGAAGCAAAGTAATGGATTTAAAGATGGACACGGTCACTTTCCTGAAATACCTGATCCCGAGTTAGACGATGCCGATTCAAGCAGTACAGAGAGTAGTAAACTGGACGAGAATGAAAACATGCGGGATAAAACAATGAAACTGTAGAACAATAATGGATTAATGGTCGATTGCGGGGAGAGGCGGCATGCTGATTTTAAATATTTATATTTGGGGTCTTTCAGCTGTGTTTTTAATACTTTTGGGGAGTATTTTATATTGAACGCTAAATTAATAACATTTAAAATACATATATTTATACAATGCAATCTTAAAGAAAAGTGTAATTATAGTTGTATTGACAATAGTTGTAGTAATGTGCAGTTGTACTCGTAGTTTTATTTTTCATGTATGCTACAATTAATTAACAAAATTGTTTAGATGCTGCACCACATACATATTATTTAATAAATATGAAATGGTTTAAGAAATAAATAAATAAGTACAATATAAACGCTCTCTGCCCTTCATTTGAAACTGAAACTTGAATATTATTTTTGTATTCGAATTCAGACAGCCATCATACAATTCTTGCTTTAATTACAACCGTACCAGAGGATGAGAATAGATTAAGTTTGTTTTTCCGTTTACTGTAGTACCTAAATAAGTGCGTCGTACGTTGCGTTTCTGTCAAAATGAAATTGGAACACGCAGTCCTATGGAAGTGGCTAAAATAAGAAACGCACTGACGGAGACCACTACGAATTTCCAATTTTGGCATGCGCTACGAAGTGAAGTTGGCGGCAGATGTCAAAAAAATGTTTATTCGCGTGTGAATGTTTAAAAACTTGTGGATGTTTTTGGTTAGCACGGAGTTGTTTTTAAGGCGCAGTGATAAACGCAGCGCAAGACGCGCTTATTTAGTTACTACAGTTACAACGCACCAGGAAGTAAGAAAACTAACCTACAGTAGGTGAGCAAAAGTCACGCCTGCGTGTAAAAAGTTAATAACTTTAAATAGAAAACAAAAAAATACAAAATTTTAATAAAATCTGAGAATAAAATTCAAAATAATAATAAACAATAAAATTATTCATTCACATAACACGCAGGCATGTTTCTGGTGCATTTTTGGGATTCGCATAAGAGGGGACAAAAAACTAGGGCGTGTAGGTGTAGTCGAGATAAGAAAAAATCTTAAGGGGTGGGGGTCAATTTCCCTCTTTTAGGCGGGAGGTACCATTAAAAACCCGACTTAAAATCGCAAAGAAATATAAAAAAATAGCGGAGATACATAAATTATTCTTAAATACCGGTTTTGAAAGCCAAATACTTAGTCCTTTTCGAAAAATTTCCAAAAAAATGTTTAGTTGTGCTGTAAAATAATATTCAAGTCATTTATTTATGATTAAGTATAAGTATTGGTATATGTTGGAAATTAATTCAAGTGTAAGTTAGCACACTGATAAAATCGGAACCGACCATCAAGTCAAAGTCGACACCCTAAACTAACACTTGTCAGTGATCCCACCTAGCATAACTTAAGGCTCATGAACATTCGTAACATTTATATTTTTAACACCTCTTGTTCCCGACGTCATTCTCATTTCAACCAGACATCGTGATATTGTAGTCCAATTCAAAGGTTTTGTATAATAGGTTTTGTAAGCAAATCTGCTACCTGCATTTCTGTTGGTACATAGGTAACATTAACATTACCAGCTCCTTGTTCTTGTCTAATCCTATGAAAGTGAACCCCGATGTGCTTTCGCTATGAAACCCAGGATTCTTTGACATTGGAATTACTGCCTGACTATCCACTTTCAATTCGTTCGCTCGGTATTGTTTCCAACCAAAAAATGCTATTAAAGGTCACAATGCCTCCGAAATTGACACATATTCCGCTTCTGAAAGTGCCGTAAATCGTTGTAAACTTGACGACCAAGCGACTGGTCCACCATGAAGTATGAATATATGTATATATAGGGACGTTAACCTCCTCTCTTCTACTTCACCCGCATAATTAAAATCGCAATATCCAATCAAATCATCAGATTACTTTTCATTATAACAAATTGACACATCAATCTGTTTTTCAATCGTTACCTAACTTTAACTTAAAATACAATATAAAAACAATGTCCAATTGTAATTTTCGTTAATATTTAATTTTTAACATTTATTAAATCCATCTCTAAAGTTAAGAAGACTTCAAGATGTTTCCTTTTTAATTAATGTAAACACTTTACATGTTCAAGAAGTTATCTGGAAATTCGAAAGTGACATCCCGGCCGGTAAGCTTCTTATAGATAGATGTGAATGTATCGACCTGCAATAGTAATAAAGAAAAATAACTGTAATTATAATACATATTTTGTTTGCATAAAAACTGAAATCTTCTCTATTAAAAGTTCAAAGATAAGATTCGCCTAGAAATTTCTTTATCAATGCCTGCCATTAGGGAGTTTTAATTAGAGTGCACTTCTCTACAAATCAAGCAAAAATAAGCCAACGGCTTGTGTAAAAGTGCCAACGGTTAAACCACTGTTAAAAATTTGAAGGAAGAAATACATTCTTTCAATCCGCTACCCGGAATTTGTCACTAAAACACACAATTTTCATTTAATCAACATTTAGTTTGTGACTTCAATGTACCCTCTCTCCGGATCATTCAGTGCTTAAATGCATCTATATACAGGGTGTATCGCATAAGGTGCGCCAAAAAGCTAGGACGGGTAGGTTGGGTTGGAACAAAAATTTTTGTTCGGATTTTTATACCCTACACCTTAAGGTAAGGGTATATTCACTTTGTAACGAAATGTGTAACGCATAGAACTAGAGACAATAGGTATAGAAAAGTATATATATTCTTGATCAGCGTGACCTCCCGAGTCGATTTAGCCATGTCCGTCCGTCTGTCTGTCTGTCTGTCTGTTGAAATCACGATCACAGGAGAACCAATGAAGATATCGTGATGAAACTTTGCAGATATATTGTTTTATGTGGTGGGCAGGTTGGTATTGAAAATGGGCAAAATCGGTCCACGACCACGCCTATTTTTTATTAAAAATGTGATATCAACGTTCGTTTTTGAGCTATTACAACAAAATTTCATTCCTGGGTATAGAGTGGCATTATCCGTGAATGTGCCATATGGGCGTGATCCGCCCACTTTTAGGTTACACAGGCAAAAGAGGGTTATATTGTTAAATATATAAACTTCCTGAATAAAACTTTAGATAACAACTTGTTTTACAAAAAAACATTATTACATCAAAACTGGGTGCGGTCCGCCCTTTTTTACACTACATATACAGTATAGCAGTATGAAAAAAAGTTTATTACCACGGAAATAAAGTTTAAATGAACACAATTATAAAACAACTAAGCTAGTTATTTTGTTTTGAAAAAGGTAATGACCACGCCTACTATTTATACAGAGGCGTAGCTAGGTCTCATGGACCCCGGGACGGTTAATCAACTTGTAGCCCCAAAAATGCCTAGAATGCAATAAGTCAATACTTGATTTCCACAACTGCCGCCCCCGACATTGTGCCGCCCAGAGTGGACCGCAACCCTCGCCCCATCCTAGCTTCGGCACTTTTTTTAAAACTTTTAGGTGTAGGGTATCTAAGATTCGGCCAGGCCGAATATAGCTTTCTTACTGGTTTTTTTTAAATTACGGTATTAAGTATAAATATTTTTCCGACCCTAAAACTCTCTAATCAATTCTAGAGGAATTGCTTCAAACCCGAAGGATCTATATTTTATAGTTTCCGAGAAAAGTGAAAATTACGAAGCATACTTTCCTTTTAAACAGCAATTTTTTGGCTACTTCTGTTTTATTGCTGGTTCAAAACTATGGTTGATTGCTCTGCGGAAGTTTAGTTCGTAATTTTCACTTTTCTCGGAAACTACAAAACATAGATCCTTAGAGTTTGAGGATGTAAAAAGGATGTTAAGAGGCCGAATACTATGCCAATTGTCGGAAATCCTAAATTAAGTCCTAAAATTGATAACGTCGATGAAGTTCGGTTCCCATTCATCATACTTAAGCATCAGACAAAAACGAAGATAATTATTATTAGAAGACCTTGAATCAAAATATCACAAATGTAGCCAAGAAACGGAATATGTTTTCTCTATGTACAAAAACAGAACAATAACGAGTTATTGGCAAATTAATGTACGTTCCTTCTGACAATCATTGTCTTGAGCAGCAGAATCAATGAATAACACAGGAACGTTAAAATCCCAAAAATTTAAAAATAAATACCAATTTTTTCTTTTAAATAAAAAGAATGTTTTTTACTTGTACCTTTTAAGAAAAATTGACCTGTATAAGCCCAGTGATGCGTTTTCGCAAGAAGCTCATATAACCTTGAATAAAAATAATAACACAAATGTAGCCAGGAAACGGAATATGTTTTCTCTATGTAAAAAAAGAGAACAATAACGAGTTATTGGCAAATTAATGTACGTTCCTTTTGACAATCATTGTCTTGAACAGCAGAATCAATGAATAACACAGGAACGTTAAAAAGCTTAAAAGTACTTCAAAAGCGTTAAACGATATGACTATATAACAATTCATACAGGGTATCACGAATAAGATTATCAAAAAACTGGCACGTGTACGTTGAGCCGAAAAAAAAAATTGCATTGGAATTACGTGAAATAAATCTGGTGGAAATATTCAACTACCTAGCCGTCCTCCACTTGGGATGAGTCCAGAAAACGATTGATGGTACGATAAACAAACATTCTTGAAATATCAAGATTTTTCAGCACTTTGAAAATCTATCTTCGGGATAGTGCCGCTAAAGAATAGTATTTCAATCAATAATGGCCAGAAATGCCCACATCCTGACTACTATAATGTTAAAAACCAAATTGGGAAAGTTTGAAAAGTTAGGTACTCTGAAACGGCATTTAAGACCAAATAGAAATGTTTATTGAACGTCTATACTTTGGAAACCAATTCGTAATGCTTTGAATCATTACTATCGAAGGAAATATTTTTCGTATCAAACTAGGATATCGATTCACTATTTGTGATGCGTTCAGTGAATGTTGGATCGGAATTGGCCCGATTCAGCATTGAAGAACATTCAATAAAAGCCGTGAAGCACTACTGAAATGTACTGATTCAAGCAGCCACTGTAAACAAACTGGTTGATAGATTCCCTCATTTTTAATCGTAGACTAATTAAGTACAGAAAATCAAAGACCAAATTACAGAAAATATTTGAAAAAAAATAATTAGCTGGAGCTTTATTTACTAAATGTTTTATATGTAGATACAGGAATTCTATATGCATAGAGAACGAATATAGAGGTGTTTACAAGGAAATACCAAGTTAACATGCCGCAAATTTTAAAGAATTTATTTTTATTTTTTAGCAGATCGCATACTATGCCAATTGTCAGAAACCCTAAACTGAATCCTACTGATAACACGTCGATGAATTTCGACGTTGTTGTTAAGTTGCCATTCACCATAATTCTGCATCAGACAAAAACAAAAATAATTATTATTAAAAGACCTTGCATAAAAATAATAACACAAATGTAGCCAAGAAACGGAATATGTTTTCTCTATGTAAAAAAAGAACAATAACGAGTTATTGGCAAATTAATGTACGTTCCTTTCGACAATCATTGTCTTGAGCAGCAGAATCAATGAATAACACAGGAACGTTAAAATCCCAAAAATTTAAAAATAAATCCCAAATATTTATTTTAAAGAAAAACC
The DNA here is from genome assembly GCA_943737955.2 of Myopa tessellatipennis. Taxonomy (NCBI): domain Eukaryota; kingdom Metazoa; phylum Arthropoda; class Insecta; order Diptera; family Conopidae; genus Myopa; species Myopa tessellatipennis. The sequence goes on along the minus strand of OX031314.1, from coordinate 58,307,576 downwards.
AGTAAGAAGGCTTTATTCGGCCTGGCCGAATCTTAGATACCTTACACCTAAAATTTTTGACAAAAGTGGTGAAGCTAAGGTGTGGCGCGGGTGGCGGTCCACTCTGGGCGGCACAATGTCGGGGGCGGCAGTTGTGGAAATCAAGTAGAGACTTATTGAATTCTAGGCATTTTTGGGGCTACAAGTTCATTAAACGTCCCGGGCTCCATGAGACCTAGCCACGCCTCTGTATAAATAGTAGGCGTCATTTACGTTTTTAGGGTCATTACGTTTTTCAAAACAAAATAACTAGCTTAGCTGTTTTATAATTGTGTTCATTTAAACTTTATTTCCGTGGTAATAAACTTGTTTTCATACTGCTATACTGTATATGTAGTGTAAAAGTGGGCGGACCACACCCAGTTTTGATGTAATAAGGTTTTTTGTAAAACACGTTGTTACCTACAGTTTTATATTTAACAATATAACCCTCAGGAAGTTTATATATTTAACAATATAACCCTCTTTTGCCTGTGTAACCTAAAAGTTGGCGGATCACGCCCATATTTGGCATATTAACGGATAATGCTACTCTATACGCAGGAATGAAATTTTGTTGTAATAGCTCAAAAACGAACGCTATTACAACAAAACGATATCACATTTTTAATAAAAAATAGGCGTAGTCGTAGACCGATTTTGCCCATTTTTAATACCAACCTGTACACCACAAGATGTAAACCCCATACACAATGTTTATGCAAAATTTCATCACGATATCCGGAGAGGATTCACCGGGTCTCCTGTGATCGTGATTTCAACAGACAGGCAGACGGACGGACATGGCTAAATCGACTCAGGAGGTCACGCTGATCAAGAATATATATACTTTTCTATACCTATCGTCTCTATTTCTATTACACATTTCGTTACAAAGTGAATATTCCCTTACCTTAAGGTGTAGGGTATAATAACGTTTTTTACTTTTACCTTTTAAGAAAAATGTGCTTCTATATACCCAATGATGAATTTTTGCAAGAAGCTCATATAACCTTGCATAAAAATAATAACACAAATGTAGCCAAGAAACGGAATATGTTTTCTCTATGTAAAAAGAGAACAATAACGAGTTATTGGCAAATTAATGTACGTTCCTTTTGACAATCATTGTCTTGAACAGCAGAATCAATGAATAACACAGGAACATTACAAAGCTTCTAAGTTCCTTAAAAGTGGTTCATAACATTGGCCAGTTGACATTAAAACACAATCAAACACGAATTTTTAAACCAACATTGTCAAACCTACTTTCTAATAGTCGGCCTGGAAATGTAATGCAATTGAAGAAATGCGCCAACAAAAATTTTGGTTTTCGGTCTTGCAAAGTGGTTTGGAAGAGGAAACGAAGATTTACAATTTACAGCTCCTACTTTGTGCAGAGAAGTCGGAAATAATGAAAAGACTTATTCCCCACCATTCCAATCGCTCATGCTGTCAGCTCATAAGAAACATACCATAAAATTTCTATGATCAACTTACAACTTCCGGTTTTTCCAGAAACGATCTTTTATTCCTCAATTATAATTTATATACCGTTTAAAAATATATCAAATATCGAGATTTTAAAAATACTAATTCCACTTCTCTTGATCATAATTAATTGGGAGTAATCTGAGAAAGTATTTATAGAATATACAACATGCATCTGAAAAAACCAAAACATTACTTCCAAAGAATCCTCAATGGTTGATAAATAATATTCCTGTCCTCATGTGAAAACACGACGTTGCGTATATCTCCACGAAAAATATATAATTAAGAAATATAGTGCGCTCTATCGCTCTTTGCGTAATCAGATTACAACAAAACTGTATAACTCAAAGCGCATATATTAAAAAGCACTGGAGAATACACCTCCAGGTAAACCACTATGGAAAACCCAAAGCCATAAGGGTGTTACCAAGGAATCGCATATGTTCTCTACTGAGATAAACTCTGATGAACTCAATACAAAAATTCTTTCACATTCAGTTAATGACTTCTTCATTCAGTTAGTGCTTCTTTACATATCTTGCCCCGTTTAATGAATCGTACATTTTTCTTCACAAATGTAACAGACTACACATTAAAAACAAAATTTTGTTTTTTTAATGTTTTCAAAATTTTCGGCAGTTTTTTCACATGCCGACAGACATAAAAGACGGCGCACGCTGTATTAATTATAATGTATGCATGTACATATGTATATAAGATTTTAATTGAGGATTACCCTCCTAAAAATTATTAATTGATTGATGAAGCGTAATTGATTACTCTAAAATTAATTCTCGGGGACATGTTCTCTCTTAACTTAAAAAATTTGGAGAATATGAATTCCAAAATTATTGCTTACTGAAAACTGTCTGCAACCAAAGCCAGCTATTCAGTGCATATGTAATCTTTAGACTGATCTACTGTATATTAAAATAATTATCAGTAAATTAATTAAAAAGATTTTTGTTTTCCGCTAAATAAGAAGTCCCAGTTCGCTATTTTCAATTTAAACGAGTGGGAGGCAAATTAGCGTGTAGTTTCCACAATAATTAAGCCTGAAATACATGATTAAAGAGCCAAAACTATGATTATGAATCAACTTAACTCGCTTAATATCGATTCCCTTTATATACGCAAGCGTTCGTCGAAACATATTTGCTATAGTCATTTCTTTTAATATCCGGAGTACCGGCTACTACAAAATAGGACCATTTTAATATAAATATAACAAGTTTTAAATAAAGATACTAACAAAATAATTAAAAAAAAAACAGTCACCAAAATTTTTGGTTTCTTAATATGAAATAGGTAAATAGAACAGAGTTAACAATATTAGAAGAAGAAACTTGGATGAAAAAAATAAATGATGAAGTGTAATTGATTACTCTATAATTAATGTGCAAATTAATTATCGGGAACATTTTTGGTCTTAACATAAAACCAGAAAGAGTGTTAACTTCGGCCTGGCCGAAGTTAATATATCCTACACACTTGTCCTTAAAAATTAGGCGTGGCAATGGTCTAATTTGTTCCCTTTTCAATCTCAAATAGACAGAGAATGTGATGAAAGACAATATACGTGCCAAATTTGATGAAAATATCTCTCCTGTAATCGAATTTTATTTAATTAGTGGGCGGACCACGCCCATTTGTGGTAGTCTTTTTTGGTCAGTGGCAGTGGACTTTTGGACAAAATCAACCGCAAATTCGGTCTACAAGCTGAGAAATTGAGCTATAAGGATGGATACCGTTTTTCAATACCCATTTTCAATACCGATGAGTTTCTAATGATAGACAATATTCGTGCGAAGTTTGATGAAGATATCTCTATTCGTTCTCTTGTAATCGTGATTTCCAGAGACAGACAGATAGAGAGACAGACAGATGTACAGACAGACGGACGGACATGGCTAAATCGACTCGGGAGGTTACGCTGATCAAGAATATATATACTTTTCTATACCAGTCACGCCTCCTTTAATACGTTACAAACGGAAGCAGTAAGTGAATATACTCTCATCACTTCGTGTGTAGGGTATAAAAATTGGAAAATATGAATTTCAAAATTTTTGTTTATTAAAAACTGTCTGCAACCAGATCTAACTATTCACTGCACTTGTAATCTTTAGACTGATCTACTGTATATTAAAATATTTATCAGTAAATTAATTAAAAAGATTTTTGTTTTCCGCCAAATAAGAAGTCCCAGTTCGCTATTTTCAATTAAAACGAATGGGAGGCAAATTAGCGGGTTGTTTCTACCATAATTAAGCTTTTCAAATCAGTTCCGACAAAGATTGTAAAAACGTTGATGTAACTATATAGGGTGTAATGCATAAGGTGTGTCAAAAAGCTAGGACGTGTAGGTTGGGTCGAGACAAGAAAAAAATCGTACGAGAGGAGGGGTGCATTTCGACCGTTTAGTCGGGAGGGGGAATTCTTTAAAAACCTGACTTAACATCGGAAAAAATAAAAAATAAGCGTGATATCTAGATTATTCCTAAATAATTTGAAGCTCAAATATGTGCTCCTCTGCCTCCTTTGAATTAGGTTCCTATGTCAAATAGTTTTCAATGTATTTATGTAATAAATTTTCAGATTAGATTAAAAATACTTTATTTTCAGGAAACAATTCTGTTATTAATGTGCATTGGCAAATTCGTATTCTTAACCGTTGATTTGATTCGCAATCGTTCTAAAGCGAGCGAAAAAAATATCCACGAAGAGTTCGAATCAACAAAGCAATTGCAAAAGATTCGAGTTTCGTTCAATACGAGTTATTTATTAACAGCCTTATAATGTAAAAAGTTTCAAGACGTAAACGAAAACACAAACAAAAACGAAAACGAAATGAAGCCAGTCGACCTATAAACTAAGCTTTTCGGCTGGTTATTTTCGTTTTCGTCCACCATTACGCAAATTTACAGACTTTCGTTGTTTGCAGACAAAAAATGTTGCCATGTGTACAGTATTTCAAGCATTTTTCTAAGTAATTTTTAGAAACACAAAGATTTCGGGCAAAATTCAGTGCAAATGCGTGTAGGCAACACTATACCTAAAACAAATTAGACAAAGGCACTTGATAATAGCGTTTTCGAGTGTTGTGAAATTTATGCGAAAATATTTATGTATTTCACACAATATTCACACGCAATTTCACAAAAAAACACATGCAGCCATGTTTTTACTTCAGTTTTTACACAACAAAATAACTATTCACTTTTTAACATATAAATCACTTTAATATGAAATGATACCGATTTATTTGATATATATTTACTTTCTCATTTTAATTGTTTCCAGAACAACTCACAAATTACCGAAATTATAAGACAAATGTATAAAAATTCGACACAACTTGAAAATGCACAAACAATTTTTTACACCAGACGATAGCCTCTTTGCTTTCGCCTCGATTATCAACTTTTTTCTTGGAAATTGAGCATCCATTATGCCTCGTGTCTGCAAACTCATGTGAAAATACAAACAACAAACGTAAAATGCGCGTGGTGTATTTCATTTGTCAGCTGTTATATTCCTGCTGTCAAAAAAACGAAAAATGACGAAAAGCACAAAACAAAACTAATGAAAAACATATGTTTCGTTTTCGTTTTCGGCTTGAAACTTTTTACATTATAAGGCTGTAAACCAAGCATGAACCTTATTGTAGGAATCAGCATTGCTGTGCTGGTTATTTGTGTATATTTTATTTTTTCTTTCATTTAGTTCCTGATTCTGTGCATATTGTTTGTACATCTTTTGTTTATGCTTTAATTTATCCTTTATAATTATGGTTATGAGAATTGGATATGAGAATTGAGTTATAAGAATTTTGTGTTATGTGGGCACATTTTCCGTATGTAAAAATCAACAATTTAGAGGAAAAAAGCAAAAACAAAATATCCACCAACAGCGAGCACAGAATTTCATTCAGGCACTGCAAAAGCAAAACAAAATATACACCAACCAGCATAGCACTGATGTGAATAGCCCGTGTTAAAGGATTAGAGCTGGAAAACTCGAGCCTTTTGCGATTTTTTTTGTGAATCGAACTCATCGTGATTGTTTTGTTGATTCGAACTCTTCGTTACGATTAGATTGTTGATTTGAACTCTTTGTGACGAACAATTTAAAACTTTTTGCTTTTGCTTCGTTTATCATTCTTTTTCCGAACTGCCGATCTATTATACAACGCGTAAGCAATAAAAGCTGCAAAGCATGTGAAAATATCAACAACAATTTGTTTGTGTTTCGGGTATTTCAGTCGATCTTATGCTATGCCGCTTTGTCAAAAAGACGAAAAATTACGAAAAGCACAAAACTGAATTAGTGAAAAACGAAAATTTTGTTTATCCATTATAAGGCTGTAAATTTAGAGCTTTGGACCAAGCTCTTTTAGGACTTTAAGAAAACATTGTTTTTAATAATTGTATTTTCGGTCCTCGTTTAAAAGAAACCAATAAGAAATCAGTTATTCCATAATTGTTTTTCTAAAACTATGCTTACTTTGTGTTCAATTGTTGTCTGTTGGTTTTTATCCAAATGCACTTTTATCAATTGTGTTCCGTCTAACTTCACGCGAATACGCTTGCCAACGATTTCAGCTGGGAAAACTAAATCCTCCAAGATAGCGTCGTACACGGCGGTTAAAGTACGAGAACGTGGTCGCTTTTGTTTCAATGGATTTCTAGCTTTACGGGTTGGCTTTGGTAAGATTTTACGTTCGCCAACGACAACAACGTGCTTTCCAGAAAATTTCTTCTCCAACTCACGCACCAAAATTATTTGTATCTTTTGGAAAGTCTTTTGTTGTGGAATTGGAACGTAGATGATAATTGCCTAAGTAATTAGCACAGTTAGCACTACATACTATATTAAACAAGGCGAAACGTACCTTTTTGGTACCAAACTCTATCTCACGAGCACGGGTTATGTGCAGATCTCTCAAATATGGTTTCAAATCACAGTTAGCTTCCAATTCCAATAACGCCTGAGCTATAGTCTTTTCAAAATCATCAGGCTCAGCGCCGCCTGGCTTGATAATCTTTGACCCAATCATCTGCACGTAATGAGATAAAAGAGCATTAATGCCTTCATCTTTTCCAGTTCACTAACTCACAAATATTGAATTTAGAGGAAATAAACATTCCCTAATTAAATTTAATTTATTGCACAAAAGCCCATTAATAAATATATGTAAATATAATTCTAATCATATTTTATATTCCCATTGTGTGTTTAAAAGTTTTTATTTTAATACTATAGAATTTAGAAGAAATAAATAATACCCTAGACAAATTTACATTTATCGGATGAAGGCCAGCAACAATCCCCTCCAACGAAATTGATGTAAAAGGAAGCAAGATGGCGACATAAATTTCCTTTAAGTATTTGACACTGCAGCTTTCTACTTAAGTTGGTTGCGATTGTTCGCAAGCCGGAATTTACTGCGGTACCTGTATTAGTGCGACTTGCGTTGCGTCGATCACTGCGCCTTAAATACGATGCTGCGCTAAACCGCGATAACAGAGTTGCGTTAACATATGTTCTGACAAAAAGTTTTTAAACATTCACACGCGAATAAACATTTTTTTAACATTTGCCGCCAACTTCACTTCGTAGGGCATACCAACATTGGAAATTCGAAGTGGTCTATGTCAGTGCATTGGTTATTTCAGCCACTTCCATAAGACTGCGTGTTCAATTTCATTTTGACGCAACGCAACGCACGACGCATCAATTTAGGCACTATAGTTACGAGTAAAAATTTTGAAGTATCGTAAGGCCATGGTTACAAAATAAACTCAATGCAACTTCAGCAGCGAAAGCTGCGTTTTTTTTTATGAGAATGTTAAACAACGAACATTGTTCAGCAAAATTGAAAAATTTTTATTGCTTTCTGTACAAAGCTGTCCACCTTACGCTCTCAGCTTTCAGAGTTGAGGCAACCAGAGAGGATGAACTTCTGCTAAGCAAAACAAAATGATTGTTGTCGAAAGGCAATTGCAATCTAGTAAAATCCCACAAAACTATAAGAATACCCAATTTCGATCATTAGGTCAACTAATGGCTACACTAGAAGAGCCAGTACCCCCTGCAACCGCCAACTTCACTTCGAAACGCATGTCAAAATTGGAAATTCGAAGTGGTCTCCGTCAGTGCGTTTCTTATTTCGGCCACTTCCTGAGTGTTCCACTGACTGAGTGTTCCAATTTCATTTTGACAGAAACGCAAGGCAAGACGCACTTATTTAGGTACCACAGTTTGACAGCAACACAACGCACGACGCTCTATTTAGGTTCTACAGTTACGCTACGCCGGGCGTAGTGTTGGTTTTTCAGCGTTGTATTACACAGGTTCTTATGGAGTATGTCAGACAGAGAAATTGATTTGAGTAAGCGCGTTGAAAAATGTTACAGATTTTGTACTAGGATTTGTGTATTGTGAGTGTGTGAGTATTAAAAAGATCAGTACTACAATTTATTGTGTTAACAGTTGTTGCGTTATTAACTTCGGTTTCGCTGTTAAATTTACACTAATATAAGTTGTAGTTTACAATTATTGAAGTCGCGAATATATACAATCAATCTAATTATTCACATTTAAAATACAAATTCCATACAAATTCTATATTTCACATCAAAAACAAACATAAAAAATTACAAAATTCCCTAGGGAAAGTCTCAAATTCCATAATAATGAAATCGTTTCTACCAATACGGCATTCTAATTCATTCACAGATACACACAGCTGACTTGTCGATTTTGCGTTTTGTCTGACCTCCATCACGTAAATGAACTGGATCTTCAGTTCATTAAAAAGCGCAGCTGAAAACTTTGAGCCGTGGTTACACTACGGTGCATGTTTAGCAAGTAGGATTTTTTGTTGTTGTTTTGTGTGTATGCCATTCTTTCTTTCAAGCAAAAAAAACAAAAATAGGGCGAGAGTAAAATTCCCGACGAGTTTGCCCAGCAGCGTAACCCCGGCTGATGGGAACAACGAAAATTCGGCGTCGAAATAAACTTTCGCTAGGCTTCGAAAATTTCTCCTTAAAAGTTTTGCCTTCTCCTAAAAGTGTTAAAAATCATTTTTTTACTTCAAACATTTTTATTATATTCTAACGACTTCTAGCACAGGCAAAATAATTAGTTTTAAAAAAAATGATTAACTGAAATTCGTGGACATGAATGTGTTTTCAATTAAAACAAGCCTCACCACATGGACTAGTGCCCCAATTAGATTCAATTTCTTCTTTTTTGTAAACGTAAACAAATGAATACAGCTGTTAGTGAATGAAGCTTTTGTTCCGTCTTCAAAAAAGCATTCCAAAAAGTTGAAGTTTCATTCTGTTTGAGGCCTTAAACTTGAGCAATGGCTGTCCAAAAGGGTGTTAATTGCGTTGATTACACATAAACCAATTTTCCTCTTTTCTGGAAAGATTTTGATTTACAGCCTTATAAGAGATCCTCACATGAGAACGTTAACGAAAACGAAACTAAGCCACTATAATGGAAACTTTTCGCGTAGTTAGTTTCGTTTTCGTATGCCATTGAGTAAATTTGCTGCGGCAACACTGTATACAAAAGGAATTTGAATTTATATGATAATAGTGTTAGTGAGTTTTTATTGTGAAAATTATTTGAGATAAGACAAATAGTACATATATACACGTGCAGCGACCATATACATACATATATATCTTGTAACACAACAAAATAACTTTCCATTTAACATATGATTGACTTAAACGTGGATTTATGCCGATTTATTTAATACGTTTGTATGTACCTTCTAGGGGTCAAGGTCCGCTTAGGTTTGGGGGAAAACGGGACCACAGGACGACCCTCCGTAACTCTCCTGGGCGGGCAAGTCGACTTCTACCTCCACGCGATGATCCCGGGTAACCAGGTCGTCTCGGCTGTAAGTGCCGTGCCGATAATCAACTTGGCTGGGGGATCAACCAAATAGCCCAGTCGCGAACGGAGTATCCTGTTACCTGGCGCCGACCGGATTAAATAGCCTTGCCTGCACAAGGGGCTCTGAGTGGGTGGACCTCTATTCACCAATACTCGTGGGACCAAAATGGACATCATACATATTAAAAACAAACAGACGATGAACGTAGGGAGGGAAAGGGCTGGAGTGGAGGCCCCTGTCGAGGCGGAACGAGATGAGGGATTAGCTTCTGCAGGGTGTGGGAAACCACCGGGAGATGTATCCACAACTTCGGACGAGGTTGGAAGCTCGCCGCCCGGCCGAAAACCCAGTCAGCTAGACGACTCTCTCGTCAAAGGAGTGCTGCGACTCCCAGTGGAACGGAACCGTTCAAGGGTTTAGTTCCAAGGAAAGTCATGGCACCAATATTGAGTCCAGGTGAAAGCTACGACGAGACTGATCCCAAGGTATTTTCCAAGGGATTATTCGGGCGTAGCGGCAAACCGGAAGGGCATGTCGTACAAGTGGTCGTCTCAACGATCTCTCGCAAGAGGGAGAAGCAGAGGTGTAGGCGGAAGCGGCAGAAGACGAGAAGATCATTGGAGAGATCTATAGCTAAACTGACTTCTCGGCTTAGCGAATTCTCCTCGTGTGGGACTAGTCCAGAAGAAGGCTTACCGGGCAACAAGTTCAGAGGTGATACCTCAGTGACCACGGTGCCGGCGAAGCTGGAAGCCGGACGTCAGCAGAGTGCGAAAGCCACGAGGCGTCAGTGCTGCAAGGTGGAGGTGCTTCGACCAGCACTAAAGGGCGGACTGCTGTTCCGCAGAAGCGACCCGCCCCAGCAGGTCAAAGCCCATCTACACACAGCAATGAGCTGCCGACACCAAAGAGACCATTCTCAAGAGGCTTCAATGGCAGAACCGCTGCGTAAGGGATACCTCCAAATGGAGGGTTACCTTCGCGGAAAAGTTCGGCGAAGGGGCAAAAGTCGGTGCTAGGCTGACAGTCTGCTGCCCAAAGGAAGAGGCTGACGCTATCAAGACCGCGGGAGGAAAACTCAACTGCGGTCTTGACCAAACTGCGGGAACGGTGACTCACTCCTTCGGGAATGTAACACCGGGGCGGGAGATGGGCCTGCGCGGACAAACTTTGCGGGTGTGTCAGCTCAACCACACACCACAGTAGAGCAGCATCAGAAATGATGCTGCGACACTTTGAGGAAGACAAGCTGGGCATAGCCTTGGTGCAGGAGCCCTGTATACTCCATGGTAGTATTAAGGGCCTATCTTGTAAAGGGACTAGCCTCTTATTGCCGCCAGGTGATGGCAGGAAGCGGACTTGTGTATTCGTGAGGCTGGGTCCAAGCGAAACTCATGACTCATCTATGTTCTTAGAACCTTCTACTTTGGAGGTGGAGATTCTGGTGGGATACGGTGTGGATAGGGGGGTGAATGTAATTATAGGTTTTGATGGTAATGCTCACAGTACTGTGTGGGTAGCTCCGACGATAATCGCAGAGGTGAGAGTATTCTCGAATTTGTGAGTAAATTTAACCTGCAAATCGCTAGCAGAACCGATCGGAACCGACTTTTGTAAGTGCAATAAGAAGCCTTATTGACCTAACCCTGGCTAGTCTTGAAATGTAAGAGAGACTATCGCACTGAAGGGTCTGGGACAGGCTAACCATGTCTGATCACAGGGCTATTCGGTTCGATGTCGCGTATGGACTTAGACAACGGAGAGGTAGCAGGTTAATAAGGATCCCAAGGAACATGGTTGATCATTTGTACCAGGAGGTTCTGAGGTGATCTCTGCTTGAGCTGAACAGAATGCCCAGGAGCACAGCAGAAGTAGAGATCGAGGTGATGAGGTTAAACTCTGCCATGATCTCTGTGTATGAAAGGGCGTGGCCTTGTACCATAGTGGACGAAGAGGACTCTGTCCCCGGGTGGAACGAGGAACTGGAATCCATGAAGAGGGAAACGAGAACGGCCTTTATTTGGTACATGAGGCTCAAAGACGCGGTGGCTTGGGCTGATTATAAGGAAAAGATATGGTAGACAGACACTTTCCTGATAGCATCGGATATGCTGGGGCCTGGCCACTATTGCGTAGATGGTATCACAGGTCGAAAAGGACCGAGGCGGAAGGGATAGTGTCGAGGAACGGGATAAGAAGTGCGATAATGACGTTCTCACCGTTTAAGACTCCGGGACAGAACGGGATATTCCCTGCTCTGCTCCAGGGGGGCCAGGCCAAATCCTTTAGACCGGTCTGCCTTACCTCATTTGTCTCCTCATTTGGAACGTCAATTAAGTAGATTTCAGCACGCATATAGAGCGGCGAGATCTACGGAGACCGGAGAAAGGGAACTGAGCAATGAAGGCATCGCTATGACCACTTTTATGGACATGGGGGTGTTCTTTTCATGAGATCTGTTTCGGAAGATTGAGATTAGCTCTAGATCTCTGTTAACTCCTTGCTTCAACAATTGGACTCAAGATGCATACATATAGGTGGATATGCAGACGACATAGTAGTGATGGTGAGAGGGAAGTATATTGACACCATGCGGGACGTAATACGCTCTCCACAGTAGAGGGATGGTGTAGAGAGCAGGGCCTCACCATCAATGCTACTAAGACTGATATTATCCTGTTCACAAGGAAGACAAAAACTCCTTAAACTCCTCTACCTTAAAGTCACACCAAGGTCTCCGACCATCTTCACAGATTTCAGCATATAGAAATGGAGTATTTGACATTTATCGGTTTCGTGCGCGAAAAAGTCATCTGCATGCATTTTCGAAGATTAAATTTAATATTTATCTAAAATAATTAGATCCTGTTGAAGAAAAAGTGCATCCGATTCTTTCTTAAATGAGACTGAAAAATTTTACCCTTTTACTATGTAATGAAGATCATTAATAAAAATCAGGAACAGTAGAGGTCCAATATGGCTCCACTTGAACTCGGTAATCAATTCCAAAAAAACACAGACCACCACTGCTAGTTGAGTCATGAAACTGCGGCCAGTGGCTGCCACATTATCCACTTCAGATTCAGTTAAGGTGCAACCTCGGTACCACAAAAGGCTAATTGGTTGGTATATAAGGGACTTTATTAGGTTGTGTCTCTGTAGAGCATACCACTCATAACAGAAAGGTAGATAGCCTCCCTGGAAAGCGCCCTATATCAGAAGGCTAGGACAATCGGTGTTGATATTACTCATATTCTCAAGGCCTTTGAGAGCACAGGTGAAATCACGAGATCTATTGAATTATCCAAGTGGGCAGGAAGAATCTCTCATAGGGTTAACTGATATGGTCCTTTTCACACAGAATTATAAAATTCCCGATTTCAGCTACACAAACTAAATGGAATCGAACCTGAGCCTTGTGTCGCAGTCTTTTATCTCGTATTGTACTCGACCGGAAATTAGATTGGAAAAATGACACACTATATGGTGTTTCCATAAAAATATGAAACTGGTGCAAACATCGATCAGCTGATCAAGTTCTGTCATTCAAAAACTAAATTTATTTTGACTCTAAACATCTGTATAGCCGCCGATGAAAATAGCTCTTGGGTATGCGAACAGAATTGTGTGCGAGTGTGCGGTTTTGGTAGAGAATATTTTGGAATACAATATTTACCTTTTTCTACGACATTAGGTGTAGAGACAAAGGTAGGTGTTCTAGTATTTCAAACTTCGAAAGAGGGTTTGCTCCCAACTACTGGCAGCAAATACGCAAGGTTTATTCAGAGCACAAAGTGGCTCTTGGATTCACTGTACTTAAGAACTTTTACTTAGAAAAGATTAGTAGGTCACACGAACACATTGTATAAAGGCAAGAAATTTCCTGCTTATGGATTGAAGTATTAGCAGTAACAAATATCAAGTCATCAAAGCTCAAATAGAGATCACGTGATCAAGAGCTCCTGAAACATTAGTTTTAGTATTTTCTAATGCAGCAGACCTGTAAAGGAACATCAGAATATATTGCTGCTTTTAAAATAAATGGTATAGTATTAAGCAATAAATACTTACCTCTTACATACTTAATGGTCTTCTCACTACACTCGTAAGTAGTAAAAAACTATTTTTAATGGATTTTTTATTTTTCATTTTTGGAAATTTTATATAAATTTCTAATGAATATAAATATATTAAGTTCAGTTAGTATACATGCAAAAAGAGATTATTTATAATGCTTATAAAGTATTCATTAATATTTCATATTGTTAATTAAACATAAGTGCTTAATAAAGGAATGTATAAATTTTTTTTATCATTTCTGATATAAAATGTTATTGATGTATTTTTCTCGAATAGGGTAGGAGAACCATTTGCCGATATAAATTATTCGTAGATGTCTTTCTTTTCTTAATTTTTTATTGTGTCCAGAATAAATACAATTCCAACACATTTTTGAAAATAATTCAATGTACAAACATCTTAATTGCTTTAATTCAAATTTTGTTAACATTCTTTATATTTTTCAATAGATTAAAAAAGAAATGTTCTTAGCAATAATAAATCTTTTAAAAAATCAAATGCATAAGGCCGATTAAAAAGTTTCCGACCTTATTGACATAAAGTAATTGTAGAAAAAACTTTCTTTAGCGGTCGGTATAGCGAATGGTATTGGCATGTGTAAATCGTAAATATTTCAAGTCATTCTAATCACTATTTTATCTATGGCAACTCCTTCAAAGTTGTCAGCTGACATTGCCTGTCAACAATGAAGAAAATTGAGTATCGCACAAATTCCTTCATTTGAAAGGGGAAAAAACTCAGAAAATAAAAGATGAGTACACGGTGAAGCTTCCCCTTCACATGCAACGGTAAAATATTGGGTGGCCGTGTACAAACGAAGTCGTACCAGAATTTTAGACGAGGAACGTTCCGGGCGTCCGAAAACCGCTACAACGGACGCTAAATAAATTTTGGATAAATAAATTTTGTTTTACTTAATATATGTTTTCCTTAAAAAGTCCGGAAACTTTCAATTAGCCCCGTAATTAAATAAATTTAAATTAATTTGTTAATTATAATTTAAAAACCTTCGTTACCTTGCTCTAGTTGGCTGTCTTCACTGCAATATAATTCTTTAAAATTTTTACTTTGCTGAAACATTTCATAGCTCATTTCTAATTAATACATTATATACCATTACATACCAATAATGAGTCTTTCACAAATAAATGTAAAAAAATTCAATGTGTAAATAATAGCAGGACATAAAATGATTATTCATAAATAGATTTTGCAATATGTTATATTACTTTTTCTTTAATATATGTAGGTCTATTAGAATTTTTATAATTAAAATAAAACAAAAATGTTGTACTTTCAAAACAGGGATTTTTGTTTAAGAGATGTTTTAATCGTTTTTACTTTTGTGGGGTTTGAGTAGTGAGGTTTAATATTTTTATATCACTTACGTTCACGTGCCTTTGTTTGGTTATTAACATAAATTATACTTCGTTTAATTAAGCTAAAATTGCGTTTATTATTTTCTAAATAGATAATTTTCTTTCCCTTGTGAGGTCAACCTTTTCCAATAAAGATTTTTTTAATAGTGTGCAATATTTCGTGCGGAGCAAGGAACGAAAAGCTTTCGAACAATCCAAGTTTGTTGTTTAGCGTTATTTGGTATTTATAATCGCATTATTGAGAATACACGATTGGCATAAATTTTTCAAAAAAGGGCTACCAACCGTGGTATAAATATGAAAAATACCTGAGTAAAAATGGTGTTAAATTCTAGTCAATCATCTTGCAATTAGATATAATGATATAAATTCATTGTATAGCTCGCTCTAACTTTATATTAGGAATTGATAAACTTAATTATTGAAGTTAGTTTTAAAACTCATGTATTTTTTGTAGATGAGATGAAAGAAACAATTACAATTGATAAACTTAATTATTGTAGTTAACATTTAAATTCTTGTGTTTTTAGTAGATCAAGTAGATCAAAAGTAGGTAAAAGAAACAATTACAAGTATAATTAATTATTTTTTTTTTTTCTAAAAGCAATTTAAAACATCGCCAAATGGTGGTCGGTAAGGCCAAACTAATTCGTCAGCAGTACCATGTATATATATTTATTACAAATATAAAAAATAATATTAATTTTAATCAAACTAAGTACATTTATTCTACAATTTAAATTTTGGTTTTTAAATATTTAAATGCAAAATAAATTACATAAACCCTTTATTTCAATAATAATCTTGAAGCATATTACACGTTTTTAAAAAAGATAAACTCTAAAACCTGTAATATTTTACTTTTACTTAGATTTTTAATTTATTTATTATAAATATAAAATTTTAAAACCTTCTAAAAAAATTTTAACGCCTTTTAAAAAGTCCACGAATTTTTCTAATGAAAATTGTATTTTATATATAAAAGTAACATATAGTATATATCCCCAAAAAATTGTCTATTTAGCCCCTTCCGCCCGTCTGTTTGTTCGTCTGTGGAAAACACGATTACAGGAGAACGATCGATATATTCATCAAATTTTTGATTCTCTATCATCAGAAACTCGTCGGTATTCGAAATGGGCAAAATCGGCCACGCCTCCTTTTTATAGAGGATATTCATAAATTCATCCATGCTCAAAGTTTCAATTTGTAGAGTTGTATTTAAAGTTGAAATTTTATTCACGAATATACATACACACCGTCTCCGACCAAAATATACTCGCAAAATGGGCGTGGTCAGCCCAATATTGAAATAAAACTCTATTACGTTAGACCGAATAGAGGTATGGTCATGAAATTTGGCACAATTATTCTCTGTCATCACAGGCTATTTGGGATTGGAAATGGAAAAATCGGACAAGTGGTAATAATTTAATAAATAACGCTGGACCGATAAATTATTAGAACTATAAATAAAATTTAAAAATTTAGAGAATATTATTAGAACTATATAAAAGAACTATAAAAGAATTTTATGCGTATATTGTCTGGGTCTTATCAAAGAACCCAGTTGAACAGCTATGGATTTTCTTGGTTTGTTTCGCGGCAGAGACACTTGAATGCTTGAAAATTAAGTTTTGTTTGTGTTTTGTGTGAATATGTGTTTTTTGGATTTGGGAAACGATGATTATAAATTAATTTTGCATGGTGTGAGGGAGAGCTGTAGAAGTAAATACCTAAAATATTAATATGTAAAAGTATTAATACGTATTTCTGTCATAAATAGTTTAAATATATTTTATACGTATTTCTATAATATATTTGCTGTCCGATTGAAAGCGCAGATTGTGTAGTTATATTCATTAATTTTATTATCCGACGGACATTTGAATTCAAACCCTGTCAAAAATGCCTTTGAAATATTTTTATACCCTACACTTTAAGGTTACGTTATTAGCGAGATACTGAATTTGAAAATCACCTCAACCTCCTTTTTGAATTAGATGCCTATGTCAGATAGTTTTTGTCTTTATAGTTTTTATAAAACTAGTAGATAGTTTTAGTCTTTTAAAACCTTTTTGAAAAAAATATTATGGTAATAAGTACACATTTTTTGCAACGTACAAAATTCTGTAATCAATTCTAAAGAAAATGCTTCAAACCGGAAGGATCTATGTTTTGTAGTTTCCGAGAAAATTGAAAATGATTAAGTTTGTGCTTTCGTTTTTAAGGAAGAAAAGATCTTCCCGTTGCAGATATACAAAAATATATATATGATAGATATATTATAATAATAGATCCTTTTCAAAAAAATCTTGGTCTATATGCAGAGGAAATATTTTCGATTAATTGAAATTTTATTGAAATCAGTTAGGTCGATGTTCACGTGCTAAGGATGGAGAACAAGGACTCAGTACTAAATGATCGGATGATTATTCATTAGTAGATTTATGATTTAAGAATTATAATGCTGATGGATTTATTATTGAGTATAATATTAAAGAAATGCTGTTTGGTGATATTATATGTATATATATTTATATATAAATTTATATATTTTCATTTTTAATATATTTTTCTTAAATACGCGAAAATTCATTTATGTTAAAAAATTCAGCCAGTCTTAGTTTTTTAGGATTATTTCAAATTTTGTTTGTGTAGTCGACAAAATTATTGGTGATTCTAACATAATAATTACTGATGTTTTGAGGTAGCTAACTTCGTTTTAATTTTCTCTTTTTATGAAGATATATTGATTATAATGAGCTTTGACGGTTGTTTTTTGTGTAGCTACCTGAAATATGAAATCGGAAAAGTTTTCAAAACATTTTGATTTTAGCAAGAAAATTTTTATTATATACATATGTACATGTATACAAATACATCAAAAGATGCATACACTAACAGGCATTTCACAGTTTTAGATTTTACCAGTCTTGTTATTTGCAGTTTCAACATCATATGAAGAAATCAGCCCAAATCACATTTTCGTTTTTTTCGTTTGCGAAATGCACTTAAACATCTGACGTGTATGTAGGTATATAGAGTATAAAATACTCGTTGCATCCGATTCTGTATAGTTTTTGTGCAAAATATGTTATAAAATTTTTCGCTTAACATTAATTAAGTTCACAACATCTAAGCAACGACTTACATACGGTTGATAAACATTTTTAAAAAACACTCGACATATAATCATTAAATATGTATATACGCTTCACTTTACATGATTATGTAAAATAAAAACGATTTTTCGACAATTCATGAGAGTACATTAAACTTTGCAGAATTGATACAAACACAATACATTGCAAGCAGTCGCAGACAAGTTTCATAAATCTTTTAAACTAATTAATATTATTATATTAACGGTGATTATTGGATACACGGGAGTATTCTAAAGTTATCTGTTACATTAACTGTTGTAAAATATTAACTTCGCTTCTCGCAAAACCTCGATAAGAAAAAACTTATTTCGAAAATTGAGTTGTTCCCTGCGTTTGGTTTAATATTAAAGTTATTTCTATTCTCTTCTGGTTCAAATATCTCAGCATTGATTTTATTATCTAAACATTTTATAAAACTTACGCTATCAAAAAATTACAATTGCTTACTTCTTACGTAACTCAAAGGTCCGCTTAACCAACTTTTATTTATCTTACAGGAAATAACTACCTATGTTATCTATTTAATGTTTAATATAATATAAAATTATAGTTAATTTAAAATTTAATTTAAAAATTATAAAATGCGATCTATTAAACTCTAAAATAAAAGAAGCTCTCGCGAAAATTGAAGCAAGTAAAAAGTAAACCTGTGATTAAAATAATAACAATTCAACTAAATTTAGGAATTAAACAACAGTAAATCAGTTAAGAAACGACAACATTGTTTTTGTTTGCACTAATTGCCCTTGGCCACATGTATTTGCTTTTGAAACAGTTTCACTTAGTTTGTGTGAGAGAAAAGTCTACACTCTGATTTCGAGTGTAGAGAATGCTGGAAACAAAAATCAAGAATGTTTCTCAGTTTCTTTAAACGCACAAAAATAAAAAGTTTTGAAACGAAAAAAGTGCAACGGAGTTTGCCGAACGTGGGTTTATAATATCTCTCACTCTGGCCAACATTCGGATATTCGGTAAATTTCACACATATTTCGGCATCACATGTCTTATGATTTGACAGCAGACGGCAAACGACGTGTGACAATTGTTTCACGAAACTAGAAGAAAAACCGTTTCAAACCCAAATACGTCTATCCAAGACCATTGAACATTGATCAATAAAACCTGGCTCTGTCAGATACTTAGAAGCGCTCGCAAGTGCTGTGCTGCAGCTAGGCATTTTGTTTCATACTCAGACCTTTTGTTTTGTACTTTTGTTTTAGCCTTAACGCTTAAGTTACATTGACAGTGTTTTAAACATGAGAAAATATCAAAAGAAAATAAAATTTTAGACTAATTCAGGAATTTTGCAGTTGTACTAAATTTACTTTAAGTAACAGGTAACTAAGTACAAATAAAAAATATTTGAAAAAAATTCTATATTTGTATGGAATGTTTATATTGTATTAAAAGGATTCATGGAAAGAATCGTTTATTTTTTGGCATTTGTCAACTCTAGTTTTCGATTACAAGAGTACATTACCAGAAACGGACATTTAGATGACTTCTTTTGACATCATTTAGATGACGTCTTTTTAAATTTTCTATCATCAAATTATACATATGTATAAGTTTAATTTTGTTAATATTTCATTTCATAATAAAGTACAAAATGAGATATTTCTTTCCCCGCTGCTTATACGATAAACATTTCACTTCAAATCTCTCGTGATACGGAACACAGTAATGTGCAACAAAATTAATGAAACAAATTCACACCCTATATTAAATCACGCGAGATTAATTTAAGCCCTTCATTTAATCAACCTCGTTATACCACGTACTGAAACATATTTGAACGTTTCGTCTCGTTTGTCATTGTTTTCTATGTGCTCTGCGTTAACATCTTCACAATTTGGGTCTTACAATACGATGGGTGGCTCGCAAGAAAACTAATAAAATTTATTTAATATTTTAGCACTATTAATATCTAGCTTTAGCCCTGTCCGTCCCTCTCTCTTTGTCTGTCTTTCCGTCTGTAGAAATCACTATTACAGGATAACGAATAGAGATATCTTCACCAAATTAGGTATGAATATTCTCTATCATCAGAAACTCATTGGTATTGTAAAATTGGACCACGCCTACTTTTTATAGTGAATATAGATTCATCCATACTAATAGCTCAATTTCTCAGATTGTGTTTGAAGTTGAAATTTTATTCACGAGTCCACCGTTTTGGACCAAAATATACTCCAATAAATGGAGTCCACCCCCACTAATGAAATAAAACTTCAATTCGGGCGGCAGTTTCGGAAATCAAGTATTGACTTATTTAAATTTGTTTTCATGAGCTATACTGTAGAAGTAGTGCAAAAGTGTACGGACCGCGCCCAGTTTTGCTGTAATAATGTTTTATTCGAAAATAAGTTTTTATGTAATATTTTATTCAGGAAGTTAATATATTTAACAATATAACCCTGTAAAACCGTCTTTTGCCTATGTAACCTAAAAGATTACGCTCATATTTGACATATTAACGGATAATGTTCCTCTATACCCAGGTATGGATATCACATTTTTAATAAAAAATAGACGTGGTCGCTGACCGATTTTTCCCATTTTCAATACCAACCTTCACACCGTAAGAATGAGTATTTATGCAAAAATCATTACGCTATCTATACCGGTTCTCCTGTGATCGTGATTTCAACAGACATGCACACAGACGGACGGAAATAGCTAAATCGAATCAGGAGGTGATGGTGATCAAGAATATATATACTTTTCTATATCTATCTTCGCTATTTCTATGCGTTACACATTTCGTGACAAAGTGAATAGACCCTTAACCTTAAGCTGTAGGGTATAAAAATACGTATGCAACAGTTTTACCATACCAACATTTGGTATGGTATTTGCATGGTTGATTTACATTTGCATGGTATGCATAATACTTAATCTAGCCTACGCTTGGTAATAGAAAAATTTGCGATTAATATGTTCCTACTTTTGTTGAATACTGTTGATAAATCTATTTACTGTCAATTTACTATTCAATTTTAGTATGGTGTTAATAATTGCGATGTTATCAATATTTTTGTCTTTATTTATAGTGTGATAATCCTTCGTTGGTTTATGGTAGGGTAGTATTAATCTTCTAGATTAATTGTTATATACTAGTTCCGATTTGTTGCTATGAAAAACAAAATATCATTATAAACGAAACTCTCTCGTATTTCTAGATTTACATATTTCACGGCATTTACACAGTACAAGTACTATTTCAGTTTTTAATGCATATAAGATCTGCACAGATCTATACAAAAATATAATATAACAATGTCAAAATTATAAATATAGTTGAGTTAATAAAAGTAAAATGAATAATAAATAGTAAAATTAGAATTAGAATAAAATTAGAATAGTAAAACGAAAAATAAAACAAGATGGAATGTTTTATCAAAAAATTATTTATTAAAAATTTCGGTACATAACAAAACTTTATTAATACTAAATAATTAATAATAAAGAACAAATTTTGTTCGTAAAAATGTTCCTTATATTCATTATTACTTATTATTTTTCAAGCAATATTAAGTTTAATGAATCAAACATAAGATCAGAGTTTTTTACTAAGTTACGCTAACAAAAATTTCCTTTAAAGAAATATGTATAGAAAATATAATGTTTGAAATTAATTTACTTATTTAATTATTTAAAATAAAGTATCGTATCCAAATCAAAATACATTTAACACATTTTTTGCTGGTCAACTTTCGAAACGAGACGAAAGGAAAAAGTAATATTGACAAATTGCGTAGACGTATACAAATGTTCTTAGTCAATGTATGTACATACATAAAATATGGTTTTTCATTTCTTCTTTAATTTTTTTCTTTCATTTCATACATTTCTGAAGTTCGTAAATGCTAAAAAATTCGATAATCTCTGTTATTTCTCTCTATTTCTGGCGATATTAAACACAAGAATATTATATTAAAGAAACTTTTTACAATTTAATTCTGCCAATACAAACACAATATACTAAAAAACCCACGGTTCGGAACCTGAAGGATTAAGAGTAAAGTTTTCTGTAACTTTAATGCTGAGTAAAAAATGTATGATTAAATTTAAGAAAAGGTCGTAAAATTATATGTGTTAATGAAATGAAGAAAATTGAATGAAATTAATAAACTTGAATTAAATGAATAAAGTTGAATGAAATGAATAAAGTTGAATGAAATCAATAAATTTGAATAAAATGTAGGAAAAATTTTCAAAAATTAACATTAAAAATTAAAAAAAACATTTTTTTAATTTTGAAATTGTCGTTCCATTTGAATTAAAACATTTCGAAGCTCCAAGTTATGCAATAATTTACCATTTTGTACATTATTTCATCGAATGATCTGCGAGAGTCCACAATCGTAAGCCATAAAAAAAAATTTATTGAATAGAAGCGTAAATTCAAGCGTAGAAAAAGATGTAAATCAAGAAGATACCAGACATCGAATAGGAACAATTGTACGGTTGTAAATTTTTTCACGTCGCGAGCTCGAGTTCCAAAAGTTTTCTTCGGAAATTTAATAAATTTTGTAGAAAAAGATTTAGAACTTGCCAGACTATATGCCGCAATTGTAGGCGTTTTAATACTACAATATAAATTAACTACTACGCAAACTGCAAGACAAAGTAGATTAGATAAAATCAATGTTTTAAAAACCTAAGGCTAGTTGTATAATTTTCGTGAATGTTACAATTAAACAAATAAAATTATGCATCTTTTGTATCTTTGTTTCTCTACTGAGTTTTATTACTATTAGCATTATGAATTGATATTATAAATTAATATTAATCACATTGATATAGTACGAATTTTGCGATTTTTTATTATTATTTATTAAAGATAAAATTATCTAGGGTTAGGCTTTATAATTAAGGTTTCTTCGATATTATAATATAATAATAATAATGCAAATTATTCTTAGCAGCTTTTTGAAACATTTGACGTACATATTTTTAAGTATAAAAGCAATTTCTAATAGCTGTAAATACTTTGCCGTTACTGCATTTTTCATGTACTCCTTTCCACTAATTTAACATTATTATGCACAATTACCGATATTTAGTACATCATTAACATATCAACAGAATACATTAGCAGCAATCAATGTGTTTATTATTAACACTATTTTTTAAAAACGACGTTTTAGATTTAATTATCATTCTTCAATTTTTAGCTGACAAAGACAGTTTTTGTCATACACTTTTGTCACTAACTTCAGTTGTATTTATTATAATGGCAAAGGTATTCGTTTCAAACATTTGAGAGCGAAACATTGCAGTAAAAAAATGTCATACAAAAAACCACAAACGATTTTTACAATATATCTAATCCTACGTTCGTCCTTCGTCCTGATTCCCTATTTATTAAGAGAGGAGATTATAAAATTAAATTAAAGTTTTTGGAACAAAGTTAACAGTGGCATAACTCTGATTTTGTTGTTGTTGTTGGCACACCAACACAACTTCAGTTGCGTGGGGCATCGTATAGTTTGCTTTGAAATGTATTAGAATTATCTTTCATTTATGTAAAACGAAATTTTATTGAAAACCTTTTACTTTTGGAGAAAAATGAAAATTTAGATTTTTAGTAACATTTTTTCAATCATAAACTCGGAAACCAGGCGAGACCCCACGCAACTGATGTTGCTGTTGGAGTTCCAACAGCAAACAACAACAAAATCGGAGTGGTGCCACCGTGATATATTTATACCAAGTTTTTAGTCTTTAAACTAGTGTACAAAATGTGAAATTTTCAATTAAATTCAAGAACTATTTGTGAGTT
The DNA here is from genome assembly GCA_943737955.2 of Myopa tessellatipennis. NCBI lineage: Eukaryota > Metazoa > Arthropoda > Insecta > Diptera > Conopidae > Myopa > Myopa tessellatipennis. The sequence goes on along the minus strand of OX031314.1, from coordinate 58,283,732 downwards.
ATAATCAATTTCATTAATTAATTAACTCCTAGCAATTTTTTAAATGGAGGTTAAAGTATGGTTACTGCTTTATGTAATTTTTTAGAAGCAATTGATTACTGGAGATACATTCAATGTTGATATTCGGTTAAGGTTAACACAATGTTGTATTAAATGCAAAAATAGGTCATGTTATCACACATGATACGTCATATTATTAACTGAATCATATATGGCGACTTTAAGCGACTGGATATTATGATAAACATCTGGACGTAATTCAAACCTAAGTCTTAAATACATAATTTTATTTTTGGTATATGGAAAAATCAATTTAGAAGTAAGAACCAAAACTGATCATAATATTTGAGATTTAGGTATCAGACTTTTTGATAGCATTAGATTCAGAACTTCTTACTGTTTCGTTGTCTTGATTGCAAGCTGCGAAAACATTTTCTTTTAATTTTAGATATAAAGTTATAAAAAAAATTTTGTTCGTTACGAACGCATTCACATTCATTGCTTATAAAACTATATAAATCGTCACAATATTTAAGTTATTAATATAACTAAATATTATATTTAGTTTACAAAGTTATTATTTAATAGGAAGTAAGGTTTTAAAATGGGTACTTAATTTTATGTTACGAAATTATGTTTACAAAATCAAGTAAAGTTCCTTCAAATGCATACAATATGCGTATATAGAAGGTAAAATGTGTAAAGAATGACACTTCAAAAAAATGACAGTTACAATATTTAGTATAATGTCATCACTGAATAATCGTGATTAAAAAAGTTAATTCTACAAGAAATTGATATTTTCTTATTTCTGGTTTTTAAATGCTTAGTAAATATCTACTATTAAATACTTTTATCGAAATATCAATTATATAACCAAATCGGAAAGAGATCTAATCATTTCCAGAGTTTTAGAAAAAATTTATATTCGAGTACATTTGTGTTTAGTTAAAACTTTTGGAGTTGGAGTTTTGTGTTAATTCTTCAAAACTTGAATAAAATAAATCACCAAATAGTTTTTATAGTTAAAAGCCGGAAGCCAAAAGTTTATACGTATTTAAAAGTTTCTTAACTGAACTCCAGCTAAACAAAAATCAAATTTTGCAAATTCAGACAATATCAAATAAATGTTTATGGAGGTATCTTTAAGACATATGCCTACAAAAATTTAGAGGTCATATGCTTGTGTTGTTATGTTTGTAGTGGTGTAAACATCCACACTCACACGTTAAATTACCATTGTGTAGATGTATCGAGTTGTAACTGTAAAAAGAGAGTTGCAGTAAATCTACAAATCACATTGTACCAAACATTTTAGTATTGATTTTTTTAGATTATAAAAACGTGTGGCGCAGGCTACTTTTTAACGCTGCCACATTTTTCACATTTTAATGTTCCCAAAAGACACCTTATACCAATCGAAGAATACTGTTATATGTTTTATAATATAAGCCAATGCAAGATTAACATTGTCTTATCTAGCTACTTCATCTAAACTTATTTTTGCGCTTAATCTAGGTATCAAAAGTTTTTATTAAAATCCCGATAAATTGCATTAAAATTAACATTTTTTTAAAAACTTGGGTTTTTTATTGAAAGCCACAGCATTAATTTAGACTTCACGCTACATATTATCCATTTTTGTTTTATAATTATCAGTGTTCAAATTTAATGTTTTATTTAAAACCTATAAATATTAGTAAGAAGTTGTTCTGAGAATTTTATTGATATCAATTGAAACTGTGTAAGTTTGAAAAATTATAAATTAAATAACAAATTAAAATAACCAACCAAGGATGTAACCAAGTTCATGTAAATATTTTCTTTAATTCTTTTTATGATTGAATATGTTAATATTATAATGAATATCATCGATTAAATCAATCCGAAAATAATATAATTTAATATCTTTTTACTTATCAGTTCGCATTTCATCATGACCTGACATTAATTTTCTTTTTTTGAACTAATAATGAAGTAATAAAAACGTCGAGTTTTGCCACCGTGTTTGATAATGCAAGAGCTTTAATGCGGAGCTTTACCACATAAAAACTATTCCTGAAGGTTTGTATATTATTCTTTTTGCACACTCTGCCATTGGAGTTTTTGTAATTTTCTGTACTTAATGTTAGTATATATCATTACATACTTAATAGTATTAGTGACGTTTTAATGGTTAGTATGGTTATTATTATATACCATTGTATACAATATGTTTTTTAAGAATTTACCTAAAGTTTTCATTTGTCTTTAATTTTAAGTTATATTTTATATAGTTAAGCAATTACTCTGGGATCAGATCCTTGAAAGCCACAGAATCTGTTACATTAGCATTATTTCCATTGCTGGTCAAAGACGGTCGATTCAATCGACAAGAATCTAGCCAATTGACTTTTTTTTCCTATTTTATTGTATTCCATTTTATTGAATTGTTGTGGGAAGGGGGGAGTCTTTCTTGTTTGACGAGGGCCAGATAGAGCTCAGGTTGGCGTTCAAATCCGCTGAAGAGTTTGAGCTTACGTCTGAATAACTATTGCATGGACAACTCCTGGCTGCATTGCTCCAGAGATCATTTATGATTAATGCCATAGCAATGTCTGCCGACGGTTTTGATATTTCCCAAATGTTGTTAATTCTATCGAGGTGTCGGTGTGTGTCTTCTGACGAAACTAGTGACGCCTTTGCTTCAGAAACAGAATAGCTTTTATTACGTTGCAGAGTTGTGTAATGGGTATTCCATGAGTTTGGTGGTTTTAAAGAGCCAAGTCCAGAAGAACAATACGATGAATGTGAATACCGGGATGCAGCAGATGATGTTGAAGAGACTGTCGATGTCTGCTCAGAAGACCACAAAGCATCTTTACTATTGCTGTGGTTGTTTTGACGCATGGTAGTTGTCATTGATGTTGGGCTCATCGATGGTTGGGAACTGGAGGCTGAATCGGAAGAGCAACCACTGGAGGAGATATGGCTGTTATTGACGTTGTCGGAAGACCATCCCCAGAGTGCAGAAATGGTGTCAGAGCCACTGTGGTGCGCGATAATATTTCTGCTGCTGTTGTTGAACTTCTGCAAGTCGCATCTCTTGGTGGGATTGCAGACTGTGGCCAGTAGACCCCAAAGCGAGTTGGATTTATTTGTTGTTGCTCTTGATTTTATATTTTTGCCAATTAATAATCTATTAATACTGCTGTCAACATTATTTGGTATTAAATCACCAGAATCTTCTAACCCGCATACCTGTTGTTGGGCTAAGCCAACTGCATTAAATTCAGTTACAAGAAAACTTTCCGATGTTTCTTGATTATTGTTATTGTTACAGTGTTCTCTTAACTTTAAAAATAGGTTGTTTGGTGATGTTTCTGTTTCAAGAAGAGCTGTTGGTTGTTGATTCAAACTTACAGTTGGCGCTGCAGATGTTAGGCTATCGCCTAAAGACAAATTAGCAATACCAGCTGCAGCTATAACTGGAGTAAAAGTTGATACTGGGCGTTCCGTGTGTCTTACCTGACTAAAAAATTGCTGCTGATGTACCTTTGGATGTGACCCCATTAGGTCCGCGTTGGTTTGCTGCAATAAGGGCGCTGAAAAATCAATTCCGGGATTGTGAAATACGATTTTCTTTGATTTCTTTGTTGCTTTGGTCATAAAGGTAGCATTTTCTGATGTCGCCTCGTCGACGGTGCAAGTTGAGGTCGATGCAACTGCTGATGCTTGTGTCGTTAACTCGGGAAAGTTTGACGTGGCCTTATGTTATGCAATGAGCTGATGAGTAAAAACATTTCTGGTGTAACAATAGCTCAAAGGCTTGACGAAGTGCGTGTCTTGTGTAGTGCAGTACGGACAAGTGACGCAGTGTGAATAGTCACTATAGAAGTTTAGGCGTTGCTGCGGATGTAAAAGCAGCTTAAAGCAATTATTACACTGTAAATAACAAAATTAAAAATTGAAAATCTTAATTCAAATGATATATGTATGTATCTGTGGCCACATGTTTATTATAGAAGGTATTCTCAAAAAAGCACATTACATCAGCCTAAATTACATTTACATCATTACATACAGGCAGGTTCCACAAACATAGTGAAATAAAAAAGAAGTCGAAATGGAAAAAGAAGTGAAATTGTTTTTGATGTTCCAGAAAGACAGTGTAATATTTAATTTCGACTACGACATATGATTTTATATAATTTTTGAAAACTGTTTTCTTCTCTAAAACTGAAAATGAGTGCTTTGTATAACTATTATAGCAAAGAACTAAACAAAGAATAGGGAAAAAATAAAAATACGATATTTGCGGTACCACTCCATTCCATTACAAATTGGCGATACTATGTAAGTGAAGGAGTCGACCAAAAGAAACGTTCCACGTGCTTAATATTCATATTTATGTACTATCACTTTGTACATAGGTTCGTCTTATATTATCGTGTCAATAATCTCAAATATCCTGGAAAATATTTGGAAAGCCATGGTAACATTTTACTCCTGTAGAAGAGCTATTGGTAAGAAGTGAGGTTTTACTCGATGGATTACACACTGACTGTACGTGACAGTGGTAAGACCCATACTACTATGTGGGGATTGGAATTTGGTGGCCATCTCTGAAAAAGGTAACAAATTTCAGGCTACTGTAGAATGTCCAAAGTTCAGCCAACAGATAACAGGCCAAAATTCTAGTGCACATGTTATCCTCAAGAGGGACGTTCCACAACATCTGAGATATGTGAAATCGCAGCTAAATTTTATCTCCCTGACTACTGTAATGTGTTTCAGCCGGAGATAATTGCCATCCGAGAGGCTGAAAGAGAGTAGGATACAATACCTTCTAGTGGTATCTGTATTTTTACGAACAGCCATAAAATTCCTGGAAGCAACTTTCACCACATCCATGGTAAAAAGTTGGCACCAATATCTCTATGAGATGACAGACCAGAGCTTTCAATAATTTTGCCCTGGGTGACAGGTCACACTGACATTCCAGGAAATTGCAAGGCGGGTGATCTTCATCGTCTGGACACTACACTACAGTGGCTGGCATTAGATCAGGGAAGGCATACCCATATGGGAGCGTACATCTTTAACAACCTCTGTGAGATATCATTATTCTAATTAGGGGATCTTAGCCGGTACATAAATAGCTCTGCGTGAATCGAATATATGGGGTAATCAGATCCATCGGGTATCACAATCCACAATCACAATCCAACCAAAAGTGGTCCAAGTGTGTCCTCCGAGCAGCGCATTGAAGAAGGAATAACTCGTAAGGATGTTGTTGCCATTAATTTGTTATAAAATCAATACAATATGAACCCGTTTTGCATATTTTATTTCGTTCACATGTTAGCTTCAGCTCCTCTAATTATCCCTTTTGTCTTTTAATTTTTCATTGAAAGCCTCTTTTCGTAGTTCTTCCATTTGAAGGTGATGCGAATGGTGGTGCCAATTTCATCGCGAATGATGTGAAACAATTTATTGCCGATTTAGGCTGATACGACTTGTGGCCACACATATATTTTGTGCTAAATCAATCAATGTACTTACCTTGAGCCGCTCCGCGCAGCAAGGCATTGCAGCGAAGATATCGTAAGCATACATTGTACCAAGGACTAGATTGGAACCGTCCCAGTTTTCACAGCAAAATCTGTTAACGTATGAAAAAAGTTTTGGATTATAAAAATGAAAACTGAAATTGAATAATTGAAAGTACAACTGCGGTATTCACATCGACCTGGGTAGATAAAATAAGTACCCTAGATAATTATACATTTCCACTAAATTTTTACTTTTAAGTAACCTATTTTATTAAATAATTTGGGTTGAAAAATCTGTTCAACAACATTACGAAATCATTAGAATAACGTTCCGTTGCTCTCTGTTTCCTTTCGTCAGGAAGAATTCAATATTTTTTTGTCACAGATGGTTTCCTCAATATAAATTGACAAAATCGGTCAACAGACACTCTACTTTTTATACAAAAACTGAAGAGAAACCTGTTCTGAAAACGTGTAATTTGAAATAACTCGTTATCTCAAATAATTTGTTATTTGAATATGAAATAACATGATTATTTTAAATAATCGTGCAGATTCGATAACTATTTCGAGTGGCTAGATTTTGGATAAGCGAGCTGGGTTTTTTTTGTTGTCGCGTGTTGCGCTAAATTTTTATAACTTTTCGTGTTGTTTTTTTTTTTAAAAATATTTTTCCACAAACAATAATTTTTTTATTTGTTTTTATCCCCCGTCTCATAGAATATAAGAAAAAACCGCCAATCAAAATTTTTAGAAGTGACCGAGATATTTGGTTCCAAAGCACTCAAAAATAGACCCATATTCAGAGCCCACAAATTTCAATCGTTGCGAATATACGAGGTCCGTTCAAAAAGTATTTTGAATTTCCGTGGGTTACGTATATTCGATTTTAAATTTTTTTTGTGGCGTTATGTTGTTCGGCCACTTTGAATGTTTAGTTAATTTTGACAGCTATTTTACTTGGATGTGTTTTGGCTTGGGGCAAAAACAACACTTTGGGTAACACAGCATGGCGTAATTCAGTATATTGTAGAATGTCTCCAAAAAAGACAAAGGACTATCAAAATGCTGACAAAAAGAAAAAACATCACATACATATAATACCGTAACCATCAGCCAAACCTGGGGTGAACGAATTCTATATGCTAAGTAAATACCGCAACATTATTGATCTCCATCATATCACAAGAGGGAAAAAGGAATATAGATTGAAAGTTATAAATTATTACAACAACTATGGACAAGACACGCTTAACGTAACAATGCCGAAGCTTCTCCATGAACTTCCAGTAGACATGCTAAATATACTGTACATCCCTTTCAGGAGAAAGCTTCTCCATGAACTTCCAGTAGACATGCTAAATATACTGTACATCCCTTTCAGGAGAAAGCCTATTAAGGATCCCTATATCATGAATTAGACGACAAAATAGTACCAGCTAGTGGTTGTCATGTTGATATACAGTACTTACACTTTTTTATTTATTATATTTCACTTACACTTGTACATACTTTTGTACTACTTTTCTTTTTACGCAATCAATTGAAAATTTGGAAAATATGGTATTAGGTGTACAAATAAGTTTTCTCGGTTTTTTATAAACAGTTAGGAGTTTATTGTGAAGGAACAGTACATTACGTTTTATTCAAAGTATTTTCCATCATTTGCCACTACTTTTCCCTATCTTTCTGGCAACATTCGGATACCCCGTCGAAAACACTCTTCATCTTTTGACGCTATCCACAAATCTACCCAATTTGTGGTGTCTTCATATGATGTGAAGCTCAGACAGACCATGTGCCATCGACCGGAACAGGTGATAATCAGAAGGGGCTCAGTCTGGTGAATACGGCGGGTGGGGTAAAACTTCCCAGTTGAGTGTTTCCAAGTATGTTTTTACCGGCGCCGCAACATGTGGACGAGCATTATCGTGTAAAAGAATAATTTTGTCGTGTCTGGAGTAGTAATGGGCGCGTTTTTCCTTAAGTGCCCGACTCAATCTCATCAATTGTGTTCGGTAGAGAGCTCCAGTAATGATTTCGCTTGGTTTGAGCAATTCATAATACACGACACCAAGCTGATCCCACCAAATACACAGCATGAGTTTTTTTCCATGAATATTCGGCTTAACTGTCGATGTTTATGGTTCGCCGGGCTTAACCCATGACTTTCTCTTTGGATTATCGTAGTGAATCCATTTTTCGTCACCAGTGACTATACGATGCAAAAAACTCTTTTTTTATTCCTGGCAAGCAGCATTTCACTCATGCATAATCGGCGTTCAACGTCTCTCGGCTTTAGTTCATATGGAACCCAAGTTCCTTGTTTTTGAATCATTCCCAACGATTTTAAACGATGTGAAATTGCTTGTTGAGTCACTTGTAATGTAAGTGCAAGTTCTTTTTGCGTTTGGGACGAATCTTCCTCCAATAATACTTCTAATTCCATGTCTTCGTACACTTTCGGCCTTCCACTGCGTTCTTCGTCCTTCACGTCAAACTCACCGTTCTTAAACTTTTGAAACCATTCCAGACAACTTCTCTCACTTAAAGCAGCTTCACCATATGCTTCTAGAAGCAATCGATGCGCCTCAGCTGCAGCTTTTTTCAAATTAAAGAAGTAAATCAAAAGTTCCCGCAAATGATGCTTATTCGGCACAAAACTTGACATTTTTGCGGGAAAAAAATTACGTGATGCTGATACGGAATCACTAGTACTTTTTGCCGGTAGTACTTTGTTATGGTGTTGCCGGATGACGAAACTTGGGATATTACGTTTTACATCTGACAAATTCTCCATAACTTTCTGGTGGGGCCATCTTTTGACAAACCGCGGAAACTTATTTGTACACCTAATAAATTTCTTAAATACTCTCGCAAACAAGCCGTATGGCTTCGCAAGATTAATATATAAATTTGACAAGTTCTTACCTGCAACTAATGGAACGATTTGTTGCGGTACCATCGAGACAACTCATGCAAACGCATGTTAAGAATAAAGATCGTCCCTCGTATTTAACCTGAAAGATAACCCAACTGTTAAAATACTATAAAACAATTTATAACTTTCGTCAATTTATAATTTTCGGAGAAATGTGCATTTTAGTTTATTACTGTATATATAGTATATCATTCGTACACATAATTGTAAAAATAGTTTGCGACTGTGATAGAGTCAGATATATCTGATCATTTTACTCTACTTTATTGTATCTACAGTCCAACACATTCTACGGCAATTAAACACCTGAAGTCAGAAAATATATCCAACACTAATACACTAGTATTAGTTAGACTTGAAAAATGGGTATATCTTCAAACCGCTAATGATGCAGAATTAATAATTAAAAATGGAGCTTCAATATTTCCGACTGAGGTGCCGCCCTTTGGCTATAACATTATCTTGCCCTCTTGTGACACCGAGGTGTTTTGAGGCGATTACCTATACTGGCCCTCATTCCGAGATTTGTTCACGGCACTTTATATCCAGAACACACGGATCTCGCGGGTGGAAAAACTATTCTACCTCACCCATAAAACAGAACGAGAAGCGAAGGAGATCTTGCAGTCGTGGCAAAATCTTTCGGATAGGTATGAAAACGAAGGCGTTCTCGTAAACACGCTATTAAAAAGCCTTCTTAGTCTTGTCACGTTAACAACGGAAACCGGAAGCGAAATTAATAATATTCTCGCCGCTTTGGCGCTCCAAGGTATCGATACCTCCCAATGGGACGACATCATTGTTTTTTTGTTTGCTGTGAGAACAGTCGATTCAGAACCAATTTGAAATTCCCCAATGGACATATTTAGATGTGTTTTTACCCACCGTTTTCAAACGCTGGACACTGTGCAAGACAACACGAAAGTTATTCAGTCGTCACCCCCTGTCACATGCAGTCATCACCCCTGTAACCACAACGCAGTCCTCTGCGAGGCCCTTAACATTTGATTTCTCTTCGAGGTCATCAACATTTGAATCCTCTTCGAGGATCGCAACATTTGATTGATCCCTCTCCGAGGCTTTAGGTACCAATAACATTCGTATATGTTCATCGATATGAAAAGGCCACTGACCAGCATGCGAAGCTGTGAGGTCTATATTTCTGGCTGTATCATTTGAAACAACATTTTCATTACGTTTAGTTTCTGAAAAACTGGAAATTGAACACGTTTCCAATTGACTATTAGGTATTCCGTGGTGAATATATTTTACCAAATTTCCTTCACTATTTCGTTATTCATTTTCCCTTTCACTTTTCAGTTTCCGGAAGGAAGCACCGCTTGGTTTTATTCGGCTATTTTTATGATGAACTCTGAAAAATGTATTTCTTTTATGGAAATACATACATGATCGTGGACTGAATGACCATGGAAACCAGTTTTTGTATTTTTAATTTTTTCCGCTTTCATAATCAAAATATTCAAATAACTTTGAAGAGCTGTAGCAAAATCAGCTGTGGAAACTGCTGTCATAATGGAATTGAAACAAAATTCATGAGAATAAAATGTTGTAATTAACGCAATCCCACTCAAATGAAAAACTACAAAATTGGCACTTACCTCAATACAACCGGGTGCGTATTGCTTGGGGCTCAAGAAAAATGATCCATCAACTAGCGGATAACGATCGAACACTAACATTGAGTTCTCGCATAGAATACAAGCAACACGACTCATTTGCGACTGTGCAAGTGAAGATAGAATGAACAGGCGTGTTTCGTCATTGCCATGATTGCCCTCATCTTCGATCTGCAAGAAGTGAACAGGACAAAATTATTAAAAGTAATTACACCCAAGCGCGCTTTGCAGGTTAAGAAAACTAAAGAATAAAGAAAATACTGTTAAAATAATAATTAAGTAAGAGCGAAGTAAATTATAACGAAGTTTTAAAGAATAAAATTACTCTTTTCTTTGCTTTGATTACGGTCCCTAAACGAAATAAATTTTCTGTGAAGCCGAACCCTGGATACCGATGAGTTTACCCCGAATCGAAATTTGGTTCGTTACAGTGGCACCCGAACAGGGACCGAATAGTGCAATACGAGCAAAGTAAAAGTGAAAGTTTACTGAATGAGTATAAATAAACATAAGTGATTCAGTAAAAGAACAGTGACTCAGTGCTATTTCATCAGACTAGAGATACGTTCTTAGGTAATTATTATAACCAGAATCTAAGTGCTGTCGGGAAATACCCCGCACCAAACAATAGAAAACAAGAATCACCAAACATGATTACCACCACCTGGATATATTTCCTGAGAAAGGATGACTGGCTTATGCCACCCAAATCAACTTGAAAGCAACCAGGACCGTAGGGGGACTACGATAGCGATTTGCGGCTTTTATAAACAATGGGCCTCTTGCCAAATCATGGTCAGAGGAATTTTCATCTAACGAAATTTCTTTGCTTCGTTCGAGTTATCTGATAAACATAAGCTTAAATGACAAAATAGATTGCATATATCAATTATATTTTAAAAAGATAACATTGGCAACTTTTTAGAAATGGTGCATCTAATGGCAAACATTTAGTAAAATTAGAAATGGGCCAACCAATTTTACTAACTTATATGTCATCAGAAATTCATGAGTTTATTGAAAATAAGGAATAAAGTTCTGCAAAAAATTATAGATCAGGTTCAAAAGGCAAACAAAGATCAAACAAACCAAGTATTATGATACGTGATGATTGAGAATCGGAAAATATGTACGAGTTGTGAATCTTTAATAGACTTTATTGAAACCAAAAACAAAAGATCCGAAGGTATTAATAAAGTGATACTAGGTAAGCTCGACATTATGAATTGTAAAGAGCCAGTTCGCGATAATGCCCTGGTCCTGTGCTCCGGCCATTTTAGCTGCAGTATCGCAAACTGGCCCTTTACACATGGGTTCGAGACACATATTGTAGTGCCAGAGGCAGTGCAGTAAACATGACACGCAATTAATACGAAGAAATATTGGTAACGTTAGAGAGGTTTCAGAAATTGACGAAAGCTTGAACACACGAACGGATGCAAGAATTTCGTTGGTCGCGATGCAATAATTTTCTTTCCTGTTTCTTGGGCCTCTGGTAACTGGTGATGCGTGTAGTGAATGATGACCAAAATTATTTGCAAACGGAGAGACTTAACATGACTCAGTGTACTCAGAATATAATCGCCTTCCAGACAATGTTGGAGAAGAAACGAGAGGAACCGAGAGGATTTATGTTACGCTAGAAACTTGTGCGAAGAACTTGGCACAAGTTGTTGCCAACTTGAAACTTGGTAGTAGAGATGCCGGCATATTGCACGAAGATGACTTAAAAAGAAAAATGTTTTCTTCAAAAGATAAACCTTTTCCCCTCCACCACCGGTTGTTAGACGGAAGGAGGACAAAAACAGTATTTAAAACCGGAACAAATTTCAAATTTTCATTGACTTCGATTGGTTTTCATTTTGATTTAATTATTTGCTGTGACAATGCGTTGGAATTGAGATGCGACTTTTTTAATTTGCTTTAGTTTATCAAGATAATGGCTGGCAGAGCTCAAACTTAGGTCGTCGTACTAGGGAAGCGAAAGCAATGCAACGAGTAATTGCTACTCAAACTGAGGAAGAATTGGCACCAGTGAATATGCGCAGCAGACAAAGAATGGCTCAAATACGTTACGTGTTCTAGAGTCGACAAACCAGACAGTCACAGAAAAGGGAACAGCAAAAAATATTATATACCCACAAGCATTCTCAAATTAAACATATGTATGTATTAGAAACGTGTGCTTTTTTCTTTCTATGATGTATATTAGGAACTCGTTTTTTTTATTGTTTTACAGTAATTCACATTTTGTTGTCAGATCTTATGCGAATCACCCTGTAGATTGTGAAATTGAAAATATTAGAAACGTGTGCCTTCCACTTTCGTTCTTTTTCAGATTGAGCCAAGGCAACGCATGGCAGGGTACAGCTAAAGAGTCGTCTGATGTATAGTTTAGTCGCTTGGGGATGAGCTCATGGTGGCTATGGTTAACACCCGAAGTTTCGCGGGTAGAGCTTATGGAATTGCATGCTCAACTCAATCACAAATGGAATTTTACAGAGAGGAATTGCGCCTAACCAAATTTGTTCATTTCGTAAAAGTGTTATCTGATAAACATAAGCTTAAATGACATAATATAATGCAGTAGATATTATATTTTAAAAAGTTAAAATATGTAGTAGGATGTATTTTAAAGTTGCTCTTTCTGAAGGTGCCTAGGAGAACTGCAGGTTTGCATATCGTGGGTTAGGTCCCACGCCGATAGATACCCACGTAAATTCAATTGAATCATTCTCTAATTACTATTAAATTTTCTACAGCTCGTAATGCACATTCTATTATTTCTACACGGATTTTGTCAATAAAACACAATTTTTATTTAATCATGAAGATTTATTTGTCGCCTTCGTCTATGTCCAGATGCAAGAAACATTTGGCAACGCTTTTTACATTTGTTTTAAACATTTTTTATATTCTCTATCGGATATTGCCTTCAACACCAGTGAATTTTGTTGTATGGATTTAATAGATTCCAAACAAGTACGATGTCATCGTGCAGAATCCACAAACTTTTTTTTCGAAAATTCCGGTTGTTTCTTGGGAATGCTTTCAGGCAGGCGCCTCAAGACGGCCAAATATTGTAATATTCTTTATTGATCATTTGTCCTTCCAAAACGAACTCATGAAGCACAATACGGCACACAACAACTTTAGAGTGACGTTTGAGCGGCCATCTCTGAACGGTTTGCACCACTCATACGCCTGTGTTTTTGATAATACTGATTTACAATAAGTCTTTTGTAATGTTTTGGGTGCATCACCGCACGAAATTTGGTTTGCAATACAAAATATCAGGCGAATATAAAATAGCTACACACCACTAACATAGACTTGTTCAAACAGCTGCTTTAATCATACTAATTTACAGATTGCGGTAAATTTTTAGCCAGTCATCGAAAACAGTTCTAACGACTTACAAGTTTTTCGTTTTATTAACCATTCAATGTACGAATTTTTACAAATTCTAATAGACGTTTAACAGACGGTATTTCAAAAAGAACAATGGCCAAAACTTTTTGGAGACGTGGTGTAATTTAATGTAAATATGCATGTATGTATGTATATACATAAAGTACCCTTAAAAGAACTTTAGTTTAGGGGCAGGCCGTGTTCTTTGGTCATTGATTTTATCTGCATTTGTCATTCATGTCTGCATAAAAAGTTGAGAAAAAGAAATCTGCGGTAGAAATAAAAAACCTACATTTTCCCTTCCGATCAAAAAATAAAACCACTACTAATCCCCAACCCCCACATACTACATGTAAAAGATATACAGAAATAACACACAAGATTTTTATAAATACGAGTATATACATATATTCACATGTATATGTATATTCACATGTAAACATGTACACACATATCACACACACACAATGGCTGACTCGCCACCGATAATGGTACGGTCACGGTCACTGTCAGGGCCATGACAACAACACAACACTTGTAAGGATTCTCTGTACAGACTGAAAGAGCACACAAAGCATTTGTCTGCCCGGGCTCGGTTTGTTTTCAATCTCTGGTATTTGCATTCATTAAACCTTTACTCCTAATGTGGATAGTAGAGAATTTTAGAAGTGTTTCTTGAGCTCTCTTCTCGTAGACAGTCTCTGCGCATGAAAATTAATCGTTCTGTATTATTCTTGCTCCCTTATATGTATACAAAGAGGCGACGTCGAGTGTAACGCCCTTGATACCAGCCGTAGACATTTTTTTTAAATAACAGACATCGTCTGGTTGTCTACCGACAGAGCTTGTCCGGGTTTTATTTTAGCAGTACACAGAATGTTTCGAAAACCTATACTGGGGGAGGAAAGCTAACTAGGAGCAGCCTGTTTAAAAGTGGTATACGTGTACTTCAACTTTTATAATCCCCTCAATAATTTCAACTATCTTACGAGTCTTACACCGTGTGTTTTTGTTTGTCTGAAACATGCCTGCTTACAAAAGTTATTGCTATTTAGTTGCCTGCTTGTTGGAAAGGATCGTATTTAAATTTTATTATGTCACAGAAAACTTATCAAAACTAAATATAATTATTATGATTAATAATAATACTCTGCCAGTGTTTATTATATATTTAGATATATATACATATTTAGTATATATTTAAATATATTTAGTATATATTTAGATATATAGATAGATATATTTGTGTTTGTACCTTAATTTTTATTTTGTTTTATTTGTTTGCCTTAATTTTTGTATGGCAATTCTGTTTCCTTATTTCTTGCCTGCATTCGATACTTCATACTTTCGTTGAACGATGAAACGATGTTAATCATTGCTTAAATGTACATATTTAAATTTAGTATCTTACTCGTGGACCGATTCAACATATTCATTTCAGCAGCGGTAAAAAATAGTAGGGGAAGACACATCTTATGTTATATATCATATAATTGTTTATTATTTATAGCCAAGACTGTAAAAATGTAAATAATGCGTAAACACGTGTTTTTAGTTCTTGCTTAAATTTTATGTTTTTTGTGACATACTAAATAATTTTCACTTTTCTCGGAAACTACACAACATAGAACCTTCGGGTTTCAAGCACTTCCTCTAGAATTGATTAGAGAATTTTATGGTCGGAAAAATTTATACTTAATACCGTAATTTAAAAAAAAAATTGCAACCAAAATTTTTTTTCGGAATTTTTTCCCCAAATTTTAACTTTGGCATTAATTTTCTCAAAAACTGTTTGACATAGGAACCTAATTTAAAAAGGATATTAAGAAGAGGATATTTAGCTTTAAAAATCAGCAAGCAAAAGTTATATAGGTTTAACCATTTTTTTTAAAATATAATTTTTTCGATGTTAAGTCGGATTTTTATAAAATGGCCCCACCCGCCTAAACGGGGGGAAATTGACCCCCTCTCCTGTACGATTTTTTTCTTGTCTCGACCCATCCTACACGACTTAGTCTTTTGAGCCCTCTAATGCGAAACACCCTGTATAAATGTTTTGTTTGATAAAATCTAGTAGTCAATCTTTTTTTAATTTTTCACAACCTAAAGAACTCAGCTTGAGTCATTCCTGCGATATACATATGTATGTATAATAAGTCTTCAAAAGACTTTTCAAAGATTTTTAAAAAGAAGAGACTTTAATAAGAGCTATTTTGTGACTTTTATATTAAGTCATTGATAACAGTTATTCAAGACTTTTTTGAGAACAGTTATAAAAGTTGCTACCTCGCAGTACTGTTTAATCTTCAACTCTCTATAATACAGTCGAACTTCCCTATACTGAATCTCCACGGGGACAGACAATTATTTCACTGTATAGAAACTTCATTATACACAAATATTTTTTTTTCTTTTATTTATTTAAAATAATCAGGTATTTTTGTTTGAACTACATTTTCCCATTTTTCTTTATGAATAAAAGCTTCAATTACGTTAAGACATTTAAATACATTTGTCGGAACGTTGCTTTCCATCTCCAAAAAAGTTCATAGTACATCAAGTGAAGAGGAAACGTGTTCTAATGTAGGTGACGTTTTATCAATATTTGCCATTACTTCACCCCTCAGTTCCTCTTCATCGTCATCTGATATAATCTGCTGTAATCTACGACTTTCTAAAACACTGCTTAGAATATCTTCATCGGACTCGGTCAACTGATGTTAAAAGTCAAATCATTAACTTTTTTGTTTTCATTTTCATATTTTGGGAATCCCAAAAATATTACTTATTTTCTTTATAAATAGTGTTGCCAACAAGTGTAAAATAAAGCTGCTAAAAATAGTTCACTATATGGAGACAAAAACACACGTAAAATGTATTTTTGTTTCCAAAATTTTGTTCATTGTAAAGAAAAATTCACTGTATGGAAATTCATTATACGGAAATCAAAATACATTGAAAGTGGAACGAAAAAGCTGTGTTCTTGATTTTAGTTCATAATAAGGAGAACTTCATTGTATAGAAGTTCACTATAAGGAAGTTCGACTGTATTTGGTTGCGGCTCGCAAATAATTTCAAATTTGACAATTTGGCTCCTACAGAGTTTGGCCACCCGTTCTATGGAGAATCTGTGGTCTAATGTGAAAAAATTTGTAGCTAAAACTATACCAAGTAGTAACCAGTAAGAGTGCTATATCCGGCCTGGCCGAATCTTAGATACCCCACACCTAAAAGTTTCGAAAAAATTCAATTGAACGAAATAGTTTTATTTATTCAAATTTTTAATTTATTTAGAATTTTCATTGCAGAACAATAACATTATAGAGTGAAACACAAACTGAAACTAGCTACCTTAAAATCACATTTAATCACAGACGAGTATAAATACAGTGGCGTAGCTAGGATGAAGAGAGGGTGGCGATCCGCCCCGAGCGGCACAATTTCGGCGGCAGGATTTTTGGAAATCAAGTATTGACTTATTGAATTCTAGGAAATTTTAGGGCTACAACTGTATAAATATAATAGTAGGCGTGGTCGTTACCTGTTTTCAAAATAAAATAACTTTTATTATTGTGTTCAAATTTAAACTTTATTTCCGAGATAATAAATTTGTTTTTATGAGCTATACTGTATAAGTAGTACAGACAGACGGACGGACATGGCTAAATCGACTCAGGAGATGACGCTGATCAAGAATATATATACTTTTCTATATCTATCTTCTCTATTTCTATGCGTTACACATTTCATGAAAAAGTGAATTTACCCTTACCTTAAGGTGTAGGGTATAAAAAGCCACCGCGCTACTTATATATATTCGATAGCTCTTACGATGATTTGCGTTCCGAGAACTGCGCTTTATTTGTTTGCGCTGGTATGTCAAAACTGTTGGGGTATACACAGTGTGCACTTGTATTTCTCTTTTCCTCTTATGATTTTATGGCTTCCAAGATTTTGTTGTGATTTATGTTTTGTTTCTAACTTTTATATGCATACCAGCGTTGTTGGTTACGAAATTGTTTTACTTGTGGAGTAAGAAGTAATACCTTTTTGGATCCAACTTTACCGTTGTGTAAAGATTCACTTTTATTGTTGTTGTTTTAGTTTTTTATGCTAATTACAAAAAAAATTTCTTATTCTCCTGTACAGTTATCGAGTTATAACCCGTAAAATATTTAAATTATAATCAATATATCTCCTAAAATATTCAAGATGTACGGATAGAATGGATACCGTTATAACGTCATTTGAAATACCTTTTATTTATATGAAATAATCTTTTGTCGAAACACCATTACTTTTGCAGATAAATAACTTTATATACTTTTACTAACCTAACTATATTATATGAGAGGAAACAAGTTGTTGTTGTAAGCATAGGCATGTTGTGCAGCATAAGAAACTAAAACGAGGACAACGAAATTGGAGTGATTCCACAACGATAAAGCTTTCCCTTTTTTGCATAGTAGTACGAAAGGAATATTATATATTTATAGCTTAGGCATTTACCTAATGTTTCTTTGTGAAAAAGCCTATTTATTGCAATAAAATTAAAAGATAAAAAAGATAATAAAAAATAAAAAAGATAATAACATGTAAAATAAAGATAAGATAATAAAGCCAATGTGAAAGCGTACCACTGACTTTAAGAAGGTAGTATATGCTCTCGAATATAAGTAAAATACTATAATGCTAACTAAAACAATCTTGAATTTATAAATAATTCATAAGTTAGAAAAAAATATATAAACACTTAAGATAAAAAATAATATAAGCTGTTATATTTGAAAGTGGAATAAGTAAATTTATTCATGTATCGAAATATTTAAGGAGTTGCATTCGAGTGATACCATAAATATATATACTATATACTTCTTAAATTTTAATAATTAAAATTATTTTTAAAAAATAGAATTTTTTAGGTCCAAATAGGCTTACTCCACTTAAAAAAAAAACAGCTCATATAAATTTCCAGTATATTATCCGTCTGTCTTTTACTTTTCTGCTTCATCCCTATTACTACACTAATTTTAATTATAAAAATTTAATTTTATTAATTTTATTTACATATTATTAATTTCATTAATATTTAATTAAAACTAATTTTAATTATTTTAATTATTAAAAGGATATTCATATTTCTTATATGTATATGTTATATTTTCATATATTATGCATACATATGTATATGAAAACAAAACAAAAAAATAAAACCGATAACATGCACAAGACGCAATTCACTACACCTTTCTACTCAACTGTATACTAGCGAATGGTTTTTTGCCTACCGATGGATTTGACAGTTCAACGGTAGGGTTCATTTATGTGGATTGTAAGCTATGAAATACACTTTTTTGCCGAAACAACGTAAGGAGTGGGGAAACTATTGTACATTGGTATGAAGCGCTATTTACGCTACTGAGTGGAAGCGGAACGCAGTTTGCGCTGGATCAGGCATGTGGAACAGCTGTTAAGCGAGTATAACAAATGTGCGAGTATAACTATTTACATTTTTTTGCTACAATTTAAGCGAAATAATATACACAAATATTATACATACACTAAAATTTGTATCTAGTACGCAAAACTTTTTTACAAATCAAACTGTGTCCGCGACGTAATAGCAAGACGAGACGATTTCCATGACTCTTGGAATAGCTTTGTTACGTCGTCGTGACTCGTTAGAGACGAATGTCGTCATAGTCACCGTGACTTTTGGAATAAGGCAGCGCAAAACTCTTGTTATATATTAGACTTCTAAAACTAATATGGACACGATAACAAGATGTAAGATGTCTCAAAAGATATGTCTCGTATGGTATACTTAAGTATACTACGATAATGTTTAGAGAATAACTTTTTTGATAAAATGTCAAAAACTTTGTATATACTCATATACAATGCTTATTTTGAAAATTTCAATACATTTATAAAAAATTACAATTTGAATTTGAAAGGTATTTAAATTATCTTTCATTTATGTAAACGAAGATTTTATCGAAATGTATTTTTGGAGATAAATTAAATTAACAGTTTTTAGTGTTATTTTTTTCCATTCATTAATCTTTTTTAAGTAAAATGTATAATTAACCTAAATAATTATCTTAAACATAATAAAATAGAGTCTCTTAGTTTTCTAGACGTATTTTTTTCACCACGATCAGTGCAGGATTTTAGGAAGAAACGCTTTTTAAAGCTCACAATCACGTAAGTAAAATAGTACTTCTTTTTAATTTTACTGCTTTACTCTGTTTGCTTTCGCCTTACTTTTATAGCTATGTTGATGTTAGAAAATTAAATTGATGGCGGAGATTACCGTTATCCATATCATTGATGTGGTAACAGTTGTCTAAATTTGTAATTAAATTCTGTAATTACTAACGAATTTGAGTAATATATTCCAGTTGTTCAACTGTGAATAAGATGGGGGGAAAAATGAGGAAATTTTGCATCAATTGCAAAATTCGAAATTAATTTAATTAATTAATTTAATTTAATTATTTTAATTTAACGAATTAATCTATTTGTAACGATCGATTTTCCTATGGTTGAGATAATGATGTAGGTTAATTATACATTTTATATAAATAAAAGATTTCTTTAATACCTTTCCAACAATATCAATAACATAGGGGAATCTCGTATAGTGAAGAATATACAGACCTAGAATTATAAAATTTTGAACAACTAAAGCAAAAACAACAACAAAATTGGACATTTTGTACGAAACTCAATTTAAGGCAAAATCTGTAAATAGATGGTGTTTACGCCAAACACCGCTATCCTCAGGTGCCGCTCCTGACCTTTGTATGTCAGCGATAGTTCGCAAGGGTCCATAGAACAACAAAACTATGTGCCATCACGCATCATTTGTATTTGGATTTTTTAATGAATGTTATATTGTCACTTTTGTCTATGTGGAATTAAGTTAAAATCTGTACTGTACTGTACAGTATCTGTAAAATCTGGAGTTAAAATCTGTACGATAGGAAAGGTTTTTTAAACTGTCGTGTAAGAGTTTCCAGAATAAATTTAGATGCCATTTCGCTTTCTATTGCTATCCTCCTTCCATCGCTTTTTTGTTAGCCGTGTATTGATGATAAGTTGTAATTTATCATGATTTAATAAAATTATAGATTACAAGTGATTGGAAACTGGATTACAACTGAATTTTTTTATTCGGAGTACTTATTCTTAAATGTCCTTACGTACGTATGTATCCTTAAATATTTTTATATCTGTATTTCTGTAAAATTTCTGTTCACTGGTAACCGCTGTTAACCGGAATTTCGCGTTAAATTTCTCTGTTGAAGGTCTGTTGTTAACATATTCGCCGCTGTGATTAACAGCACTCTGTTAAGTTTGTAACCAAACCAATTTGCTGTCTGCTAACTTCACACCAGTGCATTTTTATGGAAAGGCAAACAAGATTAACAAAACTGCGAAATGAGAAATTAATTTATAACTTGGATTTCAAAAGATAAAAACTACTATAGATTGTATACTATATAGATTGTACAAAATTACTTACTTCACACACACAATAATGTCCATAAAAAAGCTTACCTTAACTTGATAAGAATTCAAACGTGTCTTTGGCAACAAATTAAAAGATGAAAAGTCCAAACGTCGCGAAAAAATGCCATTGCAGCCGGATGTGGAACTGAAAAGAAATTACGAAAAAAATCATATACTACAATACATATTGTGAAATATAGCAAGGAACTTAAATACATATTTTTATTTGTTACACTTGTTGTTTAGATTATTTGATATCCAATAAGAAACAATATGATTAATCAAAATATGTGCCTAAGCTATCGATGGTGTTTTGCCATTTTAACGGTAATTCTTTTATGCCTGCAGCGAAGAAATCTGGGGCGCGATGTTTACTTTTTGAACAGACCTCATACAATATACCCTGTGGTAAACTTTTCTGTATAACTATTGGGGGCCTGTCCAGAACTGTATACAATGTTTTGATGGCTGATATTTCGGAGGCTAAATTATTGGAGAGCGACTACAATTGGGAAAGGCGAAATTATTGGAGAGAGGTTACAATTGAGAGGCTAAATTACTGGAGAGAGGCTACACCGTAGTAGGAAGATTATGCTGTGCTAGAACCAGAGATAATGAGATAGGACACTTCGAATTCGCTGTTTCAACACACATGCATTTTGCTGAAATTTCACTAAACCTATGATAAAAAAACGTGTGCGCTGTCCTCTCATGTGTACTTCGCCACACAAAATCGTGTGCTTTGTCCTCTCATGTGTACTTCGCCGCACGAAGTGTACTTCGCCACAGTATCGCATGCACGCATGCAATATTGATTTTAATGGGTGTCTTTTCGAAACGTCAAAAATATATTTAAGAAATTAAACTTTTGTTTATGCTCAGATTATATACATGATATATCTACCAGTTCCTTATAATTATAATAAATCTATACTTTCAGATTTTAAATAGTATTTGTTATTTATTTCACATATTTAATTGGTATAAAGTAGACGTTGTGCTAATTTTTGGCTGTCAATGCATAGTTGTTCGAATTTTCACAAAAAAAATTAAGATTAATAACTCCAGAATGGTCACATTTATATTTTTTCATTTGTTTTCTAATATTTGTGCAAATTAAGTATTGTTATACATCGTTAGATGCACTTGGGGGGTCAAACATCCGTTGGCACCTACCATTTTAGGTTTGGGAAACTTCACCACCTTTGTTTATATATGGTGAAATTTATATTTTAAAAACCAATGGCCTTTCTATACGCAGTATCTTTTGAAACGGTTTCACTCAGTTCGTGTGAGAGAGATGAGGAAGAAAGAGAAAAGTCTACACTCTGGTATCGAGTGTTAAGAATTTTTGAAACGAAAATAGACCCTGGTTCTCAGTTTCTTTGCACGCACAGCAGTTGTCAAACGAAAGAAAGGCAACGTAGTTTGCCGAAAGCGTGTTCATATTTTCTCTCACTCTGGCCAACATTTGGATATTCAGTAAATTTCACAAACACTTTGACATCACATATTTACTTTTGAAACCAAATGAGAAATCACAATGTGTAGCCACCGATGGTATCGAAATATCAGTAGTGAAACCATTTCAATAGATACGACGTCTAGCTATGCTGATTTCATAACTAAATGAGTCCGTGGTGAAGCATGAAACAGCTGATTTTTTCAACATACTGAAAGACAGAAAACAAGAACAACAATATGGTAGTTCTCACGGATAGTGTACATGAATTCAACAGCTCATAAAAAATAGACGTCAAACCGATTTTTGAAGCGGCGAATTCGAAGTGTCCTATCTCATTATCTCTGCTAAACGCTTCACCCCTAACTAAGCATTATTTTTTTTTGCTGCAGATGTCAAAAACGCTAGTTTCTAGAATTAAAACTCGATGGCTCTAAGAACGCGTAGGAGCACAAAGCTGTACAATGTTTACAAAACCCACTTATCAACCATACAAACCCACTTACTATTCCAAATGCACACAAGTATGTACGAGTACATACACGGTTGAAACATTCCCGGCTGTAATTGGTTCCATGAATACATACGGCGACAAAGCTGTCAGAAAAAGTATTAAAAGTAAAATTAACGATACTAGCAACCACAGCAACGCATCAAGCTTCGGCAATGCACTTTTCCAAGGGCAAATTCTTTGAAAACTGATACTTGCAGAGTTATAATTTACAGGGTGATACGCATAAAATGCGTATCATATTGCATATAAATGTTGAGACGAGATAAGAAAAGTATCGTATTGAAAGGGGGGTAAGTTTCCCGCGATTAGGCGCGACAAGGGTATTATATGAGAAAAAATCTCCCTCCAAAACGAATATTTCTTGCCTCGACTCGACCTACAAGTCGTAGGTGTTTGTAGCATCTTATGCAGACCACCCTATATAACATATGCCAACTTCTCTTCACTATGCTTGTAGTTGTAAACAAAAGGAAAACAGTAACCATTAAACAAGTTACACACACCAAGTTAAACACAACAAAATATATGACTCACTAACAGCACTAAAGGCAAAACGCCGAGCAAAAAGATATGATCAATAAGATATAAAGTACAATTTAAGAAGAAACGCAGCGGTTGTACATATCACATCTCTTTCGTTGTTTTAATTGTTCAAAATTCATTTTTAGTACCAAACAAATATGAATCTGAGATGCATATAGTTAACTATATCCATTTAAATTACACGGCAGACTTTGAGAAAATGTAAAAAAATTTTCGAGAATACTATACATGACGTCTTATTTTAAATTTTGAATGCTATCAGAGTTTCCATTATTTCTTGTTCTATTCTGCTTGTATTGTTGTCAATTTGCAAGCATAAAAATGTCATAGAAAAATTACGCATATGCGTTTTAACTGCGGCACTGCATGCATATACGCATGCATCTGACATGCAGGTGTAGTTGCGTATTTTAGAAAACCACGAGTTAACATCGAAAAAATAATGTTTAAATAACGAAGAAACGTTACTGGTTTTGAAAGCCAAGTATCCACTTCTTAACCGTAAACGTAAATCCGTAATTTTTAAAATAAATTGCGATTACATTTTTTTTTTATATTTTTCCGAAATGTTAAGTTGAATTTTCTCAAAAACTGTTAGTATAGAAACCTCATTTGAAAAGGTTTGAACACAATTGGAAACACTAAACACATTTGTCTCTATATCTTTTGCATAAAACACGCACAAAATTGGAACTCGCGCACAAGAATCTAATGCCTTGAACACATAGAAAATCGCACCACGAATTTGACAAGCTGCGGCAGAAGATTTCTGACAGTTCGCACCGTAAAATTCGTCGTGCGATTTTCTATGTGTTCAAGGCATAAATCTGTCATTTCTGAGACAAATATGACAATACTCTTGTGCAAAGGACTTGAATATATAATAAGAATATTCTTCAATATATAAGAGCTTGCGCACAAAAGCTGACAAAATAGAAATAGAGCTATCTCACGGACATGCGTTTCTTTATCTAAACACAAATGTTCGTAGATAACTAATTTTTTTTATATACTTTATAATTTTGACATTTGATTTTGTGTTTAGTAAAGTCATTTTATGATCTGTTGTCCGTATGCTCTTTTCTTTTCTTATAAGACCCACCATCAAGATTTGTACAGCCGTTTCATTTACTTTAATGGATGTTTTTCGCCACATGACCACAAATTCCCACAAATCTGGCCAAAACAAGCTCACCATTGTGTTTACGTAAGAAAGACCAGATGTTTCTGCAAACACTCTTTGATATAGATTTGCGTGTTTATTGTGCCTACAGTGAAGTACGGGGTCGATCTTTTTCCACATTGGCAAATGGCTTGCTAAATTAGAGCTTTTTTTCCAAACTTTTCCACACGAATGTTTTTCTCTAATTCAGGAATGTCTTCAGGACATTCTGCTTTTCGCTGCGTTTTGGAACTTTTTTTTTTTAAGTTTTTATACCGTTTCTTTGTTTGATCCTTGATTGTTTGGTAGTCCTTGCTTTTTGGCAATATCTCTTGTTGACGTGGAACGGTTCTTCTTCACTATGGTTACCACTTTCTTGTCTAGTGAAGAATTTATCTTATCTGTTGTCTTCTCACTTTTGTTTTGTTATGCATGTGGTATCAGCGTCCGTTTTGAGTTATGACAACAAAATTTCATCATTCCTGGGTATAGAGTAGCATTATCCGTTAACATGCCAAATATGGACGTGATCCGCCCACTTTTAAGTTACACAGGCAAAAGAGGGTCTTAAATAGTTATATTGTTAAATATATAGACTTCCTGAATAAAACATTACATAACAACTTATTTTCCAAGAAAACATTATAACAAGAAATCTGGGGGCGGTCCGCCCACTTTAACACTACTTATACATGAAAACAAATTTATTACCACGTAAATAAAGTTTAAATTTGAACACCATAATAAAACAACTAAGCTAGTTATTTTGTTTTGAAAACAGGTAGCGACCACGCCTACTACCGAACTAATGGAGCCCGGTATGGTTAATCAACTTGCATCAAAAATTGAGAGAATTCAATAAGCCAATACTTGATTTACAAAACTGCCGCCCCCGGAAATTGCGCCACCGGGGCGGACCAAATATCTTCTTCGGTTAAGGAAATATACTGATACTCTCAATGCCCAGAGACCAACTTAGAGTGATAGGAGGAGTGATCACAGGGCACTGCCCCATAGGGGCCATGGCGACCAGATGGAAGCCGAGCGCCAGAGTTGATCACTGTAGATGCTGCGACGACGTGGATGAGGCGAAGACGTGCTCTCCTGCTCTGCCAATGCCCAGCCATTGCATACCGTCGCCTCTACAGCGTGAGGGCGAACTACCTCGAGAGGCTGACAGAGTTAGCAGAGCGTCCGGTGACTAGTCTCATAAAGCTAATCAAGAATACAAGATAGGCTTTCACTCGACCATTATTCCACCTACTCGATGGGGCTCGGTCTGAGTAGCTGCCGGAACAGTGAGGTTCCCACCGAGCTTAATGAGGGCACTCACAATAGGCCTATAAGGTCTCGGTGGAAGTGACCAATTTACGACCACACGCCCTTCTAACCTATCTAACCTAAGGAGATATAAGGCACATAAATTTCAAAGGGCTATAACTTCGGAACCAGGGGGTATCGGGATAAGTTGTTGTTGTTGGGGACTGCTCCAAAAGCTACAACTGCAAGAATATGAATATCGGGCCAGATCCCGATTTAAACCAAAATCTTAGCTGCGACAGCGTCTCCGACATATGCCAATGTTTTTTTCCAATTTTGTAAAATTTTTTAGAGTTCTGTATGTGGGTGTCACCTAGACATCTTGACGCCAAACTCGCTCGCTCTGATTGGTTGATTGCAAAAAGCTGAACAGCTTTCGATCCACGTTCGCCTTAACGTTAGCGCTAAAATTTTGGCTTCCACATGATCTTCAGACACTAATGGGGATATTACACTACGAACTTTGTTGTTCCTCGATGAATCATTTCTGCTCTCTTTCAAAATTTTGTTTGGAGTTGTGATTACACACAGAAGAACCAAAGAGCATCTTTACAAATACACCAATTTGACGTTTCATAGTGCCATGTTACATTGCAATTTTTTGATTGTTTCAGTTTGTTCTTTGTTTTTGTTTTCTGTACAAAACTGTCAACGCCGAGTTCCTCCGTGAGAGAAAGAGAGCCGATGAACTACGGAACCCGCAATCAAAAAATTTGCCGTCGACGGCTCCAAATTTCAATCAAAACGGTGTTCTTGTGTGGCGTAATAAAAAAGTAAGCACATTTTGGAGTAAAAAAGATCCACTTTTATCAGAAAAAGTAATTTTGGGTGAAAATAATTGCTCAAAGCAACTCTTTATTTCTGCAACCAATTCCATCCAAGTAAAAATTTACTTCGTTGGCTGCGATTGCTTATTATTTTTCGTGCTTTGAACAAATGTTTAGCGTTTGTTAATAATTTAAGTAGAATTTCCTCTAATTCTTTAATTGTTTGCATTGTTTATCACTTTTGATATTTGTAATGCCTGCAAAAATCGCAAATAGGTATGAAATACTACCCATAGTTCTAATACTATTTTTGACAGATTGCTGGCAAACTGATTGCAATGTAACATACCAGCAAATAAAAAATTGTTGAGAGAGTAAAATATTCCAATTTGCAGCAATCAAAAAATTGCAATGTAACATGTCACATACTCTTCAGAGATGTTTGTCCTCGTCGACAACAATCATTTTGTTTTGCTTCGCAGAAGTTCATCCTCTTTGGATAATCTCAACTCTGATAGCTGAGTGCGTAAAGTTGACAACTTTGTACAGAAAACAATAGCAATTTTACAGTTTTGCCGAACAATGTTCGTAGTGTAATATCCGCTTATCACATGTATACAAACTCGAGGCACAGTCTGAAAACTGTTCTTATCTGTTGCCTTCTCATTTTTGTTTTGTTATGCAGAAAGAGCAAGGGCTTCGCGGAAGAAAACATTCATGGCAGTAGAAATAGAAAATGTATTAACGCCCTTATGAACGATAAACTCTTTTTCCGTTTTACACACGTTTTGTTTTGTGCTTTTCGTAATTTTCGTTGTTTTGACAGACGGAGGATAACAGATGACGGCTTCCTATGCGTTTAGTGTAATTGTGCGTTATTATAATTTGTATTTTGCCTCCCAAAAGCTTTCGGAAATTATTTCTTCAAACAAAATGAGAAAGCATGTATGTATTAATAGCCTTATAATATAAAACGTAAACGAAAACGAAATTTACGTTTTTCGTGACTTTTGTTTTGTGCTTTTCGTAATTTTCGTTTGTTTGACAATGGAGCATAACAGAACTTGAGTAAAATACACAAAACGCAAAAAACCTTTGTTGTTGGTATTTTCACATGCTTTGCAGATTTTACTAGCTACGCGTGGTATCGGCAGTTTCCAGGAAAAAATTTGATAAACGACGGGAAAGCAAGAAGGCTATCGTCTAGTGTAAAATGGTTGTTTCAGTCAACCCCTTCAGTATGTTTATTTTTACTCCGCACAATGCTTTCGATGAAATGAAATCGTTTACAAACACACTCTTAACCGCTTACACGTACACGAGTTTGAGGACGCGCATAATTTTTTCTAGTGTGGTAGCGTGCAACTTTAAAAGCTTTTTTTGAGGCGGCCTCAAGAGGCCTAGTGTAACACGGAACTATAGCCCTCAATAGGTCTACAGGAAAGTGTACTACACGATATATATATCGCCAATAGTTTAAAATTTATGGACGATTTTCATACTTCTATTCGTGAAGTTAGCATCTTAAACTTTGGTACTCGTTTTTTGTTTTTGCTAAATTCGCCAAAACAATTTCCAAAACTGGAAGAGCTCCCAAGAAGCTCAAAAGAAAAATTAAATTTCTAAAAAATTAACAATTAAATTAAAAATTGTGCGAACGTCACAGACACTGAAATACGTAACAATTTCATTCAGATATCGTTTTTTATTTTCGCTCACTCGTGTTACAAACGGAAGGACAAACTTACTATAACCTTTCACGTTCCTTTAGGAGGGTATAATTAATCCACAAACTTACCGAACGCGTTCTGAGTAAATCTCTACTTCCTTATTTTTCTGTTCCTGCACTAGTTGCTGTTTATCAATACACGATGAACTATGCAACCCATTGGTATTTGCAGTCGCATGTGCTTGCTGTGGTTTAGTTGTGGCCAGCAACTGCGTACCAGTACTTATGCTGGCAGCCAGACAGTTGTTGACGTTCAGAATACCTTTTCCAATTCTATTTTGCATCAAGGACTGCTGATATTGTTGCTGCAACTGCAAAAATTGCTGTTGAGGGTGCTGATGGTTATGTTGTATTGGTGATATTGAAACGTCGCTAGAATGTGATACTGAAGGCGATGTTGATCCGCTGCCGGTAGTAGATAGGCTGCTGGCGCGCGCGCTTAAATCTAATCCCAACACGTTCCCGATGTGTTCACTTGTTAAACCCATAACGTTGCTGTTCAACGACTCGACAATACTCGAATCGTGATGCTGCAACTGCTGATGACTGTTATGCAAACCCGATCCGATGACGCCAACATTCCGATTAGTTGAAATTTTAGTGTCACTATTACTAGAGTTGTTGATGTCTGTATTAACATTACTGCTGCTCATGTGCACACTAACAGTAATGTTATCAATATTTTGCTCCATATTGTCCTTATTATGATCATTCTTTTGAGTTTGTGAATGAATTTGCTGGTGGTGAGTGTTTGGGTGGTAGCCATTAGAATTCAGTGTTAAGACCAAACCATGTTTCTGATTATTTCGACTGCGTTTCTTCTTCTTTTTGTTGCTAGTTTCGGCATCATCCCCAGAACCGCCATTAGAATTCGATTTCTGACCACTAGCGCCATTGATGTAGTTACCGACGGTGCTATTCTTGATCTGAGGTGTGGTTACTTGAGCCGACCACTCCAGATCTTTACGTATCTGGCCTCGTCCACATTTGCAGCCGCATGCCTTATATACTAAATCAAACCCCTTCTTTGTCCACAAGTTTTGGGACCGCTGACGGTCAGACCAAGCACGAGCCCGTCCAATAGTCTTGAGAGTTACCAACACAGTTTGTTCCCATGAGTCAAAGCACTCGCGATGCATATACTGACCGGCGTTGCAGTTTTCGTTATTACAGAGTACGCGTACGCAGTCAGATACGTCATCAATGGCGATCAAGGTGTTGAGCTTTAAACAATCTCCATTCGGCAAGCAACAACGAGTAAATTTTTGGTCTTGTAGTGAATAATTGTTCTTGCTATTCTGGTTATTGGTGACACTACTAGTTTGCATGGGAGGCATAGTGTTGCTGGTGTTACTACGGTTGGCTTTAATATTTATGGCAGATGTTTCTACTAACGGGCAGTAAGTTTCGTTATGAAAACCAGTTGCAAGTAGCAGTGGTTGCTGATGCACAATGCTGTTGCTACTGTTGCGACGTGGCGCCATAGGAAGCATTTAAAATGGAGGATTCTCTTATTTTATGTCCAATATACATTAGTTCCTAAAACTTTAGAGTTTTCAATTATTTAAAATTATCGGAAAATGAAATCTAATATATGTACCCGTTATTTAATTGTTTGTCATTTTCATTATTTTAAAATTATCCACAATTTTCGTATGTTGAAATTTAAAATTTCCTTCATATTTTTTAATGTTATTTTTGCAGGTTGGTTGTCACACATTTAAACAAACTTTAAAGAAACTCAGAATTGCGGTTTTTTTCTTTCTCTGTTAAAAAATAGTTGATTTATATTTTTTAAAAATTTCCTGAGTTTTATAAGCGTTGGTGTACTAAACCTGCACGTTTTTATTAGAGCATATAATATATATTTATATATTATATAAATCCACATATAAATACATGCATTCTTTGGTTTCGCATTTTAATTCGAAAGCTCTTTGAAACTTTAAATATTATAAATATGTGTATATATTATGATAATCATTTTGTTTATTTTACGCGAAAAATCATGGGGGGGGGAACGGAAAAACATTTACGTCTCTGAATATTGAAGTTTAAGCGTCTATTTACACATATTCGTTAGGGTTTTTTCTGTTTTGTGTATTCATAATTTTTCTCCATTCTAAATTCATTCGTATTTTGCGATATTTGCACTACACAAACACTTTAAAAATGTTAAGAATCGTCCCCCGAAACGAATCAAATTTATTTTCCAATCTTTAATCCGCAGTTTCTTGTTGTAGCTGCTGCTATTAATTCTTTGCTAGTGTGACTTGCAAGAGCATATCTACATGGTTGTGCTATATTTATACTTGGCACTTGTTTTATAAAACACACCTCTGGTACAGACAACATATTCAGCGGAAAGCGAAAATGAAACTGGAATTTCACTTGAAAAGTAATCAATGGCGGTATACTTTTGCTGTCGACGAGTTTTGCCATTAAAATGAAATAATAAATAAAAACATCAAAAGTGTTGGAAGGAGCGATAAATTGTTGTCCAACATGTTCGTAGGCCTTGCCATTCGTTCGATGCGTTTTCCAATATTAAATTCTCCTCGCACACATACTCGCTTACAGTTTAAGTCTGTTGATATCCCAGCACAAGCTTGCTTTAGTTTCACTCTCGATTCCATAAAGCATTACCATAATCTAAAGTAGAATCTTCACATTCCACAGTGTACACAGAGAAGCTTTAACAAGCTCTTTGTGCCTTGTGAAATGTGTCGCACGTTTGAAACTACATATACATCCAGTTGTCTCCGTCAGCGTTTACACGGGACAGATTGGGTTTTGGTCGTAGTGACATGGATGATTTTATAGCATGATTTTTTAATAGTTTTTGCGGACAAGATCTACCCAGGTCCGGTGTGATTGTTTTTTTGTTGTTGTTGTTGTTGTTGTTGTTGTAGGTGCCCACGAAAACAAACCCCGCCCCTCGCCCCGCCCCCGTTTAGAAGTTATGAGCCTTCAAAGTTTGAAGCTTTTATGTCCTATATCTCCATAATCCCGGCGCATATAGGAACGATATATACATCGTTGGAAAGGTAATTTTAATATCTTTAATTTATCGTTTTAGAGATTTTATTGAAAAGCTTTTAGTTTCCCCGCAAATCGTATTTATTATTTTTACTACTATTTTTTATAGTATTTATTAATTTTTTCCAAATAAAGTTCTTCAGAAACCTGTATAAACGTTTGCATTTTAATAAAGTAGAGTTAAGAAGCTATTTACAGGTGTTTTTTTTATTGAAATCGGTTCACTATTTCGGTAAATAACGTTCTTTCTCAAAAAAGGGACAATTCTTTGTCAATGTTGTGTGAGTACTTTTTGTATGAATTTTTTTGTCGTACGACTTTTTCAACCATGTAATGTAAATATTTTTACCTTATAATTAATTTATATATTAATTTACATAACCTTATATGTAAATAAAAAAAACAGAAAACATATAATTTATATATTAATTTACATAACCTTATATGTAAATAAAAAAAGAGAAAACATATAAAACTAAATTGTTTTGTTTGAAAATTGGCGCCGCAGGCGAAAAATTTTGTTGTTGTTGTTTTTGTTGTTGAAATGAGCAATTTTTTACTCATTTTTTTACTCAAAAATTACTCATTTCAACAACAAAAACAACAACAACAAAATTTAACATTTCTTGTTGAGGTATCTTAGCATTTGACAGAGTGGTTATTTTTATCAAGAGTATAATCATTAGAAAAACGTAGTTTTCGCAAATTTTTATGTTCGTTTTCTCCCGAATTAGTGAACCGATTTCAATAAAAAAAACACCAGGAAATAGCTTCTTAACTATACTTTGTTAAACTGCAAACGTTTATACAGGGTTCTGAAGAACTTTATTTGGAAAAAATTAATAAATACTATAAAAAATAGTAGTAAAAATAATAAATGCGATTTGCGGGGAAACTAAAAGCTTTTCAATAAAATCTCTAAAACGATAAATTAAAGATATTAAAATTACCTTTCCAACGATGTATATATCGTTCCTATATGCGCCGGGATTATGGAGATATAGGACATAAAAGCTTCAAACTTTGAAGGCTCATAACTCCTAAACAGGGGCGGGGCGAGGGGCGGGGTTTGTTTTCGTGGGTAGCTACAACAACAACAATAACAGCAGCAACAACAAAAATAAAAACAATCACACCGGACTTGCCTTGAATGTAGCCCAAACCTTCTTATTACATTAGGTTCGTGATACCGCCGAGGAAATACAAATAATAAATTCTCTGTAAACTATATGTAAGGCCTCAAGCACAATGCAGGTTCAGCTTTTTGAAATACTTTTTTAAAGTCGGAACAAAATACAAAGAAGTTAGAAGTTTTATGTATAGAAAGAACTTTTACAAACAACAACTACATTCAGGTCCACGAATAGCTGTTATCAATTTTTATTTAAAACTCATTATTTTGCCTGTGCT
Organism: Myopa tessellatipennis; assembly: GCA_943737955.2. Taxonomy (NCBI): domain Eukaryota; kingdom Metazoa; phylum Arthropoda; class Insecta; order Diptera; family Conopidae; genus Myopa; species Myopa tessellatipennis. Next base: position 58,250,745 of record OX031314.1, on the reverse strand, counting down.
AGAAGACGCTGAAATATAGTAAAAATGTTTGAAGTAAAAAAATATTTATTTGCTGTCAAAATCATATGGTTTTCGTTGGACTTTCTGCAATGAAAGATATTTTTATGTTGAAACGTAAACAACACTTTTCAGGAGAAATTTTTGAAGCCATGTGAAAGTCTATTTGGACGCCGCAAGCCTTTTCGTTGTTCCCATAATGTTTTGCTTGAGTTCGTTTTTGCTACTGCGAAAACAGTAGTAACAGTAGAAACGCAGTTTTTACTGCGTTGTGTTTTGTATCTAATTGTTACAAAATAAAGTCTAATTTAATCTTACCCACTCCTATTTATGTATATTAATCAATAATAATTTAAAATTAAATTCATAATAAATATTATTTGATTCGCTTAAACGATTTAATGTCCAGATGTCTACAACCGTTATAGATGCCCGTAGTGGGCCAACCAAATATTAAATTTAAGATTTACTTTATTTTTTAGTGCCTAAATGAAGTTTCTTTTGTTAAATTAAAAATCGCACATCAAGATAGATTTTCGTTTTTCGTTAATAATTTTTTAGGTTTATATTAAAGCATGTTTTTTTCGATATGATGTTAATAAAAAAAGATTTTAAAAAACTGCATTATTACTTTTTTACATTATGTTTTTAGACTCGTCAGCTAGCTGAAAAGGGAGGTCGTATGTACCCTTTTGTCGGTCACTGTAAATACAATATGTAGCTTCAGAAATGTGTGAAGTGATGTGTTCAGGAAATTGGTTGAAAATGTTATGTATGCAAATATATATATGTTTGTAGATCTGCTCGAGTTCCTACTTTTAGTTCTAATTTTTAATTTTGTTCTTATTTATAGTTTATAATAATTCTAATATTTCATATAGATATTTGTTAAAATACTATAATATTTCTACAAGCGTGGTAAAAAATATAAACGACTTTCCAGCTAATTTTTCAAATAATAAAAAACCTGATGGAAAAAACTTAAACAGGGGTATCTGTTCCGGGTTCACTTTCGTTTGCTTGAGGCGAACTATATACTCCACATGGTGTGTACACCACAAATACAGGAGCAACCTGTTCCCCTTCAATGCATGTTTGATTGCAAACCGGTTTTTGTAGTATGCGTGAGTTGAACCGGCATGAGTTGAAAGCGAGAACGAAATTACGAGAAAAAGTGAAGCTAAGAAGGCGGTAGAAATCAAACCCTACAAGACTGGAAGTTCTTTTTTCGCTTTCAATGTATTGGTGAAATCAGGCTTGGGTGTAGTTGATTACAAAAACAAAACGCATGCACTTTTGACAACTCTGGAGTTTGTTTGAGGATATTGCCCACATTATATTGCAAACAGTTGTTTGATCAAACAGACACATTGTTTTTGCTTTCTGTACAAAGTTGTCAAGTCTGAGTTCATCAGTGAGAGAATCAAAACGGATGAACTGTTGGCACAGCAAATACTGGCGACGAATGCAAACTGCAAACAGAACAGAGTTGTTGTGTGGTGTAATAAAAAAGTATGCATGTTTTGGATGTAACATTGCAAGCAAACAGATTTGACGGGAGAAAAATAGTTCATTTCTTTGAACTGCTTGATCAAACAACTGTTTGCAATGTAATATGGGCGTATTAGATATAAGTGCAGCTTTTTCACTCCAAAAAATGCATACGTTTTTACTACACCACACAACAACTCTGTTGTGTTTGCAGTTTGCACTCGTCGCCAGCAAACGAGAATATGGGCTGTGCCAACATTCTTTTTCATTCTCTCACGAATGAACTGAGAGTTGACAACTTTATAGGGGAAAAACAAAATTTGACAGTTTGATCAAACAACTGTTTGCAATGTAATATGGGCATTACACTACGAACATTTTTGGTCCTCGATAAACCATTATGCTCTCTCTCAAAATTTTGTTTGGTATTGCGATTACACATAGAAGCACCAAATAGCGTTCTTTACAAATACAACTAGTTGACGTTTGATACTGTTCAGAGAAGTTTGTCCTCGTCGACATTCATAATTTCGTTTTGCTTCCTAGAAGTTCAACCACGCTGGATGAACTCAAATCTGAAAGGTAATAGCGTAAAGTTGACAACTTTGTACATAAAGCAATAACAATTTTACAATTTCACCGAACAATGTTCGTAGTTCAATGTCCGCATTACAAAACTCAGAAAAATATTTTGAGAGAGGAATGTAACACTTGTTCTTCTTCGTAGCAATAAGCCAGAAATATGTTTTTTAAATACTTAAAAAAAAGGGGACAATTTCAAAACCAACGCAAGCTTCTAGAAATGTGTATGAAACCTTTTTTGAATGTTATGGTTGCACAATATTGAATATTTTGCAAGTACATAAAACGAAGTTAATTTTCATACAAATTGCTCATTTCACATATATAGTCAGCTGTTTTTAACCTACCAAACGTATTTTTAGCCGACAGAGATTCCAACCTTTTTAACATGTTTTGTTGAATATCAATCAGTGATTTAGTTTAATATGTATTTAATTGTAATTTTAGTTCTTTTGATCTTTATTTGACATGAATTTAAATTTAAACGTATGAATTATGAATTTATCTGTGTACATAATTTTAGTTTCAAAGATTACAAAAACAAATAAGTTTACATTACTTTTTAATGTTTCCAAACCGCTGAGAGATCGTCAAAACCGCGACTACTCTTGAATTCATAGTAGTTTTTCTATTAATGTTTACGTAAACCCAAACAAATAATAAATAATAAAGCTGTGTCGTTGGTATCCCTGCCACTAACTCACCCCATCATTTTGTGACGGCGTGGTAATAAACCAAAACGGTTTAGCTTTTCAGGTATCTCTCTTTGGAATAGCCGGTTTTAGCTTCTAACAAGGAAACAATTTCACCATAAAATTCACATACACTGTACGTACATACGCGGACGGACATTTTTTTGAGCTCGCTCACGAAATTAGAGAAGTTTCCAGTCTTGTAGTCTTTGGTAGAAATACAGCTGCACTGGAAATTACAACAAAAAATATCGCGAAACAGACAGCGCTGCAAAGCTCTCTTGCTTCTTCTTGCATGTTTGAAAATGCTTTTTTTAATGTGGAAGAGAATTGTTGATTTTGTTTCTATTTAATTCTCAACGGTTTTGGCTAGACATGTTTGCTTTTGAAACCATACGTGAAATGCATACGTTTTTACTACACCACACAACAACTCTGTTGTGTTTGCAGTTTGCACTCGTCGCCAGCAAACGAGAATATGGGCTGTGCCAACATTCTTTTTCATTCTCTCACGAATGAACTGAGAGTTGACAACTTTATAGGGGAAAAACAAAATTTGACAGTTTGATCAAACAACTGTTTGCAATGTAATATGGGCATTACACTACGAACATTTTTGGTCCTCGATAAACCATTATGCTCTCTCTCAAAATTTTGTTTGGTATTGCGATTACACATAGAAGCACCAAATAGCGTTCTTTACAAATACAACTAGTTGACGTTTGATACTGTTCAGAGAAGTTTGTCCTCGTCGACATTCATAATTTCGTTTTGCTTCCTAGAAGTTCAACCACGCTGGATGAACTCAAATCTGAAAGGTAATAGCGTAAAGTTGACAACTTTGTACATAAAGCAATAACAATTTTACAATTTCACCGAACAATGTTCGTAGTTCAATGTCCGCATTACAAAACTCAGAAAAATATTTTGAGAGAGGAATGTAACACTTGTTCTTCTTCGTAGCAATCAGAGATAATGAGATGGGAAACTCTTTTCCCGCCAAAAAATATGTCAAAATAAAATGAATATTTGCTACACGTATAGTGTACGTGTTATTCACCATAGGACGTCATGGGTTTTATGACATTTTAAATGACGTTTCGTTTATTTACAGAAAGTTTTTGGAGGAATCGGGCAATAATTTTTGTTTATTGAATTAAATTAAATTAATAAGCGCATTAAAGTAATAGATATTAAAATAAATCGTATATAAAAGTGTGTGTGTGGTATGGGAAAAGTTTTAAGGCAGCACATCGACTTCGCTATTAAAATTCAACTAGCTACCGACGTCGCTATTGCAAAGTCGAAAATATTAGAGGAGATTCCTCAATTGTGTCCGGTTCTGTGTACCATACTATTGACCAAGGTGATATTCGTATGAAGACCAGTTATCGGTGAAAGCGGGCCAATGCAAACAGTCCATTGTTGCGTTGCTGAAAGTTTTGGTAGGCGAAATATCAACAGTGCCAAAAAAGAAATAACTGAAACCACAAGACGAGGAGAAGTAAATTAAAAGCAAAGGTTGCATTTGTAAGGAAGTTAATTAATTGCATAATAAAATCAACAGATAAGTATAAACCTTCTCTGTAAGCTTGAAGTGTTATTAATATGTTATGAATTCATTGTATAATAAAGTCAACAAATCAGTGTAAACAATCACTGCAAGTGTGAAGTGTTATTTTCCGTAAAACTCAGTAAATTGAAATTCTTTGTTTATAATAGCTAATTGTAATAGAAACGTGAACCAAATTCGATAGTATTAAAATATTTTTATATTAATAGTTCTTTCTTATCTACTTAGGAATGATTGGAAACTTTGGTGGCATCCTATCGCAGGCATATATCAAGAGACTCCTGAAAAACAGAATTGGAAGAACGTATCGCAAGAATTCCAAGATGGACTGCTACAGTTCCGACCGAAGAGTTCGTTTAATACGGAGTTGGAGTTTTTAATAAAGGAAAATAACAAGATAATAATGTTGTTGATTAACAATCTTGTCTATCTTGTCTATCACATGCACAACAAAAAATGGGGTAATTATCTGAAATTTGATCAGATTGCATTTAACTATGTAGTTCTTTTCTCTCTGCTAGTAGTAAACGTATGAGCCCCAGTTTCACTCTGGTGGACAATGCCTGCAGGGAGTATTCTTGGCACGAAGGCGCAAGATCTGTTCAGTCAAATTATGGAAAAAACATTTACTCTAATGATAGTAAGATTTGAATCCTCGTTATTGTAACCTTCTACTCGTTTAACTTTTGAGTTTTTTATATATGTATATGTATGAGTTGTATGAGTTTTTTAAAAATATTTTAAATTGAATTATTGACGTAATATATTTATGTATATACGTTGTATTTATATATCTAGTTTTGCTAAATTATTTCCTAATTTGGTAACTTTTAATCTATAGGTAAATTCTAACTTCATAACGAAATTCAATAATTTATTCATTTAAAAGTTTTAGTTCATCCAAATTCTTGCTTCCATTTACTTCAGTATTTCTAAATCTTTTAATTTTCCCCTTTAGAAAAATCTTCAGATGAGCAGATGATGGTTTTGATTTAATAGCAATGTTTGATTCATTCAACTGATATCAACTTATGTATGTGCCACAAGCTTTGGAGATGTAAGTCAAGATATTTCTACATACTAGGAAATTACGTTTCGAAATTTGAGTTATTCATCCTCTTCTTATTTTGCTTAGATATTGGGACTCATTGCAAGCAGCTATTTCGTGAGCAGTGCGTGCCGTGCTGATTATTTCGACGAAATACTGCTCCTCATTTTTTGGTGGCCTCATACAGTTTTCCATCGCTGCTGACTGGCTCACAGTTGCTGCAGTTAGTCTGGGTAGCTTGGTGCAATGTTAAAACCGTTTCCAGAAGCTACTGATAGAATATTCGTGCGCAGCTAATCAGCAGGCATATTGTTATGGTAGATAGTAAAACATACAAGAGCAGTTAACTTAAATTCTATTATATCGGTACAAACATAAATAAAGACTAGCGCAAAGTTTAATACAAACTAAAACAATAAATAAATAAAAAATCTGAAAACTACCTGTGCATTTCCACACCACCTAAGAGGTATGCACTATGGTGCGTTACCGATTTTTTTTTGGGTGTTCGGTTCCCCATTAGGCCTATGTCACCCATATACAAATAAAGATAAAATAAAACATTCATGTAATTATACAAATAAGAAATATACAAAATGCCAATAAAAATGCTATGCTAATAAAAATTAACTAAAATACATATATGTATAATACCATATTTTATAATAACAATAATAAATTTTACATAAATTTGTATATAAAAATCTTCAGTGTGTCTGACTTCTTTTCTATGAATTTTACATGCAAATTACTAAAACAACACTTACCGTTCAGCCTGGGTGCCTGCATTCGGGAATTTATATAGCCTGGGATCGCCGGAACATCCTTCTTTGCTGCAAAATCTCCTTGCCGGCATTGTAAAGTAGAAGTCTTCAAAAATCTGCGAAAAAAGAAGTCAGAATTATTATTTATAAGAAAATATTGTAAAATTGTATCCCGCTTGAATTGAAAAATTCAGTTGAGGTGAAAATTTTTAATGACGTCACGAAACAGCGTTTCTGTTCATATTACCAAAAGAAATTATAAAAGTACGAAGTTGTGTAAAAGGGGAAGTAGGAAAAAGTGTACTTAAATAAAATGAAAAATTTGTTAATAACATGAAAAGGAAAGCTTAATTACAATAATGGTTAATAAATTATGCATATATGAACGTACTAGTGTATCTTTCAACTAAAAAAAACAACTTTTTGGTTAAATCGTAGTACACTAGCAGCAGTACTTAAGTACCAAAGTCAGCAAAAAAGTTTGAAGTTTGCAAACCAGAAAACCGAATTTAATAATGAGGTGAATTAAATATGTAGATATGCCAACACCTACTTTCATTTGCCTATATATTTGCACAAATTTAACAATCTATTTGCTTTTAATATTGTGTTTTTTAGGTTATATATTTCTAAATTTTTTTAACAAGCATTTTTGGTAACTATTGAGATTGAAAGTGCAAATTAAGTAAAACAATTATGTTTACAAATTTGTAAAACAAAACAATATACAATTTGTAAAACAAAACAATATACAATATGTGTATAACTTATTTCAATTTTCTAATATTCCAGAACTTAAGAAAATTCTTTTCTCAGTAATCAAACCTAATTTGTTGTACTTGAGTTAAATAATAAAACACATATTTTAAATTTCGTGTTAGAACAGAATATTTGCCTTTTCGCACTTAATTTTATAGTCTACCAAAACAAGCGTCAAATTGTTCAGAGTTAATGTATATTACGATCCTTTGATAGCTTTTTTTCCTACGATAAACAAAATATTTAAATGAAACTAAACAAATAATATTTAAATGAAAATATGTATATCCTATAGTACATTCAATATACATATAACTTCACCATTCTACATTCCAAATTGCAAATTGAAGTTATTAGTCGATTGTAATTATTATTAGATATTATTTGCAAATATTTGACTTTCATAAGCTCATTCATTGATTTGATAATATAAGCATATTGGCATCTCAAAACAAAAGGTTCTGACAAATGTCAAACGTGGTGTATAAATTAATAAACTGAACAGTTTGTTTGGGTCTGTTAGGAAAAAAATCCATTTGTTTGGGTCTTAAAGGGGTGAGTTTCTGAGCTAAAACGTCATCAATTATCGAGTTTTCACAAATACTACAATACAATTTCACAACCACGAACACACGATTTGACAACCAGAGTTGCATTTTTTAGAAGTTTCCTATCTCATTATCTCTGGTAGCAATAAGCCAGAAATATGTTTTTTAAATACTTAAAAAAAAGGGGACAATTTCAAAACCAACGCAAGCTTCTAGAAATGTGTATGAAACCTTTTTTGAATGTTATGGTTGCACAATATTGAATATTTTGCAAGTACATAAAACGAAGTTAATTTTCATACAAATTGCTCATTTCACATATATAGTCAGCTGTTTTTAACCTACCAAACGTATTTTTAGCCGACAGAGATTCCAACCTTTTTAACATGTTTTGTTGAATATCAATCAGTGATTTAGTTTAATATGTATTTAATTGTAATTTTAGTTCTTTTGATCTTTATTTGACATGAATTTAAATTTAAACGTATGAATTATGAATTTATCTGTGTACATAATTTTAGTTTCAAAGATTACAAAAACAAATAAGTTTACATTACTTTTTAATGTTTCCAAACCGCTGAGAGATCGTCAAAACCGCGACTACTCTTGAATTCATAGTAGTTTTTCTATTAATGTTTACGTAAACCCAAACAAATAATAAATAATAAAGCTGTGTCGTTGGTATCCCTGCCACTAACTCACCCCATCATTTTGTGACGGCGTGGTAATAAACCAAAACGGTTTAGCTTTTCAGGTATCTCTCTTTGGAATAGCCGGTTTTAGCTTCTAACAAGGAAACAATTTCACCATAAAATTCACATACACTGTACGTACATACGCGGACGGACATTTTTTTGAGCTCGCTCACGAAATTAGAGAAGTTTCCAGTCTTGTAGTCTTTGGTAGAAATACAGCTGCACTGGAAATTACAACAAAAAATATCGCGAAACAGACAGCGCTGCAAAGCTCTCTTGCTTCTTCTTGCATGTTTGAAAATGCTTTTTTTAATGTGGAAGAGAATTGTTGATTTTGTTTCTATTTAATTCTCAACGGTTTTGGCTAGACATGTTTGCTTTTGAAACCGTTTCACTCAGTTTGATGGAGAGAGAGAAGTGAGGGAGAAAGGGAAAAGTCTACACTCTGGTTTCAAGTGAATACAATGCTTGAAGCAAAAATTCAGATTGTTTCTCACCCCCTTATTCAGAGAGTCACCTGGAGTGAGTGAGACGGACGTCGTCGTTGAAAAGTCACCAGAGTAAAAGACGTCATATCCACAGAGTCACTTTTTTATAGGTGACTAGCAGATGTCACATGCAGATGTTTCTTACAGTATATTGCGATTCCGCCCCCTTTCTAAACACAAGGATTACAAACACAAGAGTACTTTATTCTTATTATAGCTCACACACAAATTTAAAAACTCCACAGACATTCCGGAAGATTTACACAATATATTCACATACAGATGTTTCTTACATTAATCTGTGATTTCTAAAAATATTATAGTTATGAATATTGCACAGAAACACACAAATACTCATGCCACCAGGTCTCAGTGACACATATTATGTCAACCAAAGACTTCTCCAAAATAACCTGAATGTAGTCGAATATGTCCACATTTAAATTCCTTGCATTGAATTGGACAACATTCAACCCAGAATGTTGGTTTCAAAATACATTCAGTATGCTTTATGGTTTTCGTCAATACCGTCCGAGCGATGAACGCTACCCATGCACAATAACAAGGAAATCTTCATATAGAATCCTTCCCTCGGTTGTTTACCTTGTCGTGGTGGGAGGGCTTAAGTAGGATCAAAGACCCAAAGGACTGGATAATTCCCTGGTGAGACACCGAAAACAAAAATTCAACCAGGGGTTGGGTCAAGGTGTCAACCGTAACGTGCCGATGACCGACCAGGCTGGGGACCCTTAAATAGCCCAGTCTCAAATGGCGGACTGCGGATACCTGGCGACCTCTGCCTTGTCCACGCAACGGGGGCTCTGCGTGGAGCGACCTCCTTTCCTCCGTACTCGTGGAAATAAAATAAATATAAACACAATTTTAAACCAAAACCAAACCAATAAAAGAGAACAGATTACACCTGTACCCTTCACTCAGCCTGTGGCTGAAAATATCGCCGGCGATGAACGGATAGTACGTTCCTTGGGGGCTGAAATTGCAGAACGATACATACGTCCCTCTTATGCGGCCAAGCAAAAATAACCTTCCGGCCAAACGTTTCCTCCTGGGGGGGGGGGGGTTGCTGGTGCTGTCAGTAGGTATCATGCCGATGGAGTTCGCAGCTAGGCATCTCACTGGCGAACAGCAGAAGTCTGTGGAGGAAGCCATCATTGAAAAGCTACACAAGGCTCCCGCTGATGAGCCCCAATACAGATGGTTGGTCGTGAGGTCCGCTGACACTACCACTAGGGATTGGCGAGTCGGGACCGCGTTGCCTGTCGAACCATGGGCTGGTGCCAAGCTACGTGTGATGGAGGGGGATAACGTCCCAAAACCACACGTGGCCATGGCACATTTCCCCAGTAAGGGGAAAGGGATCATGTGGGTCCTTAAAGCCCAAAACCGAGTGCTGCCAACAAAGGAGTGAAAAATACTCCGTACGCTGGCAAGGGCGGGGCGAGGGCGGCCTAACTCTCACCATTGCTATGAATGAGAGCTCAGCAAAGGCTGTTCGAGAGTTGGTCTGTCTCCTCTACTTCAATCTGGGGAGGATCTCGTTCAACTTTAAGAAGAGGTCCTCGGAGACAGCTGTAACCGGAAAGGGGGGAAGGTAAGGAAAGTCATCCCTTCCTCAAATCCCTCCCTGGGGCCCGCCTTAGCCGAAAATGACAGGGAAGTGAAGAAGGACAACCGCTGTCTTGGCACATAACATGTCCAGCATACAGCTGGATGTGGCACTTATGAGGAGCCGTGGACTTGCACGAAGGGGAAAATCGTCGTTTTCTCGCTGCCCACAGCTAAGTGCTTGTATGCGGCAACTAGCAAATCAAGAAACTGCATTACTTTCCGATGCAAGAAGCGGACCAGGAAGGTAATCGTGGCATCAGTGTAGCTTGTGGAAGCTACACTACGAAGTGGTGAAGCTTGTGGAATACGGCAAGAAAACAAAGACGGATGTCATCCTTGGCTGTGATAACAACGCCCACCACACCATTTGCGGCAGTACCGACCTAAACAGGAGAGGTGAGTCACTTTTAGAATTCATAAACTGTTATAGTTTAAGTATTTGTAACGTAATTACAGTATTACAGTATACAGTGTAGTATTTGTAAGTAATATAACATTAAATAGGAGAGAAGTGCTTGATTTGACACTTACCTCCGACACTCACTCAAATTTCGTAAACAACTGGCTGGTGTCAGATGAGCCGTCTATGTCTGATCATAGACAAATTCAGTTAATCGTCGATAAAATACCCTCAAGAGTCGATACTATAAACAAAATGGAGCTTGCAACGAAGTTCTATGGTCGCTCCATTATTTCGGCCTTTGAGGACAACTGCCCGCTTAAGACCAAGAGTGTTAACAGGAAAACACCATGGTGAAATGGGCACCTTAGGAAAAAAAGGTAAAAAGTTGTTTCATAGGGCCAAACGGAACAACGATTGGCCCACTTACTCAGCAGCCCTAACTGAATACAATAAGGAAATTAGGAAAGCCAAGAAGGAATCTTTCAGACAGTACTGGACCAGATTTTAACTGTCCAGTCTGGATGTCGCCTGATAAAGACTCTGGCTAATGATAAGGCCATCCCGATTGTCACGCTGTCCAAAAACGGTGGCGGTTTCACTCTCGATGAGAGAGAGCCTGGAAACTCTGCTCAGCACACACTTCCCGAATTCAGCTATTTTGAAACAGCCCAAATACTCTTCTGAAGGGATGGTTAATCAACCATCCAGGGAGGATTGGAGAGTAGGGAAACGAATCTGTAGCAGACATGCAGTCAGGTGGGCTATTTCAAGCTTTCTAAATCGCCTGGGGAAGATGGCATCTTCCCAGCACTGAAGTGCTGACTATAGTGGGAGGTACACCAAAGTTCTGACACTAATTGAGGTACAGAGATGCTGTAACAAAGTTCAAATCTCTGTAAATCCGAAAAAGACAAACCTTTTACCAATAGACGGAAAGTAGTCGGTCTAAAAGAACCTCATTTATATGGGGAAACAAGAGTGTTGAATATCTAGGTGTGATCCTTGACAGTAACTATCATGGAATCCACATATGGATCGCATGATAAACAAGGCTATCGAGGCCTTGTGGATTTGTAAGAAGATATGCGGAATGAATTGGGGGATTAAGTCCGTCTGTATCACTACGGACTGTTAAACGGGCCTAGGTACCCTAAAGGCCATTTATAAATCCTCAAAACTTTGGAACAGACTGGAAAGTTTGGGATGCCCTTAGATGAAACCGTAATCCCAACCAGGTCAACCTGGGAAACAGAGAGTTATCAGACAAGATCGTACGACTGTGTGTGGTACACTGATGGTTTCAAGATAGACGACGGCACAGGATCCGGTGTCTTTGACGCCTCTAGCAGGACGGGCTACACCGTGAGTCTGTCCAAGTTAACATCTGTCTTCCAAGCTGAAATCCTTGCTCTTAACGAATGTGTTCGACTCATGACCGGTAAACACACACGAAAGAAAAACGTATTAATTTACACGGATACCCAGGCTGCACTTAAAGCTCTGGGTTCCTATGTAACGGCGATTATCCTTTCCGAACTAGCTAACAGCAACCTGGTATCTTTACATTGGATACCGGCGCACAGGTGTTTTGACGACAATGAGAAGGCCGACACACTGGCTAAGTCTGGCTCGGCTGAGGCCTTCGTTGGGCCTTCATTCGGAATAAACAAATCCCTATTTAAACACTTAATGCAAAAATGGGCGCTAGAGGAGGTAACCAAATATTGGGCCCAAACCATACGACAGAAATGCACAAAACTGTTTTTACCATTTGAATAAAATAATGCTGTTGAGTGAGACACAGTGCATGGAGTCTATTGAGTCGTCGCTCTCTGAGTGCCCGGCTTTTTACACTACTAGAAGGTCAGACTTCGGGAAAGAAATAGTAGAGCACTCAGAGCTAGCTTACCTGTCATTTACAACTTATGACATTCATAAAAAAAAACTGGAGTGGAACTCTAACAATATAGGGAAGGTAAAATAGGCCAATTGAGCCGCAGTACTGGAGTTGTATTAGCTCACCCATCCTCATATTCCTCACATTCAACTATAACCCATTCCACCAAGAACACATCTCTTAAGTGGGAGAGAGGCTGAATGTTGGAGATAGGCTGAAGTTGAAGAGAGGCTAGAGTTGGATAGAGCTAATGTTTGAGAGAGGATGGATGTTGGAAAGAGTCTAATGTTCGGGAGAGGCTGAAGGTAGAACTTACCAATATGTTTCCTCTGATGTTCTAGAAACTGAATGAACGAAGTACAGGCGAGCTGCTGCTTTTATACTCTTTTGCCCGAAATTCGTTTCGTTTTGGCTGCAACTACGTCTGCCTTGCTCTAGTAGCTGCTTAGTAACATCCTATTATTAATGTACACGTGAATGGTTTACATTAGTTACCTTGTACATCTGTTTTTCTTACATGTGATTGATTGTATCTTGTCTGATTTTGATAATTTTGTATTTTATATTTCCATAACGTTTATTCAAATTTAAATTCAAATACCTTAGTTTTATATTTACATTTATTCAATGCCAATTTAGGACAGGAAGAAAATGAAATTATAAAATACTTCACAATATCTTAATTCAGTGTAATAAAAAAGTTAATATATTCTAACTTGATGAAGGTACTTCGGTGATAAAGGTTGTTGCTACTGCTGAGCGTTCCTCCTTAGCTCTTTGATGTGTGCATTTTTTGATAAAGTGGCGGAACTCTTGATGGTAACGATCACTGGTGAAACAAAGTTTTTGACCTGGTAAGGTCCTATGAATTTGGGTGCGCAAATTGTAGTGGCAGACTTGCTCACTTGAAGTGAGTATTGTTGCGGCGTGCTAATTGTAAAATGTCTTGAAGATTCTTAGCTTTGTCTGGCGGCATTAGTGATTTTGATCCAGTTTCCAGTGTGACTTCGTTGTAGAGCGCTCGGAAAGCTTTCCATGGACCATGGAAAACCAAATATATCTTTCATGTAGGCTTTTATTTTATGACTGACGACGTGTGCGCCATTGCCAGTTATTAAAACATTTGGCATATCAAACCTCGCGATTATCCTTTCCCTGAATGTGTGTTGAAGGGTTTTGGCGGTGCCTTGCCTAAGCAAGTGCGGTGCCTTTGCTGAACGAATTTGTCTATGACGTGATCTCGGCAGTGGACCAAGGAAGTCAGCGCAGACAGTTGCCCACTGTTACTCAGGGGTTTGGGTGAGCATCTCTCCGGCTGGTTTTCTTTGTTCCACCTTGTAGCGCTGGCACGAATCACACTTCCTTAGTTAGCGGGAAATGTCACGAAACATCCTCGGCCAGTAATTCCTACGAGCGAATGTTTTCCGGACGCCTAAGTGACCGGCGCTGGGTTCGCCATCGTTTTCCAGCACTCGGTCTCTCTCTGGCCTTAGGTAGGTGGGGTTGGCTTCGCCGAAGGACCTCCCAAAGTATCCTCCCAAAACCCACTCTACCTGATATACTAATTGATTTAGTGAAATGTATCTGCGCGATATATGTTATAAACGCGATGTATTTATCTGACATATCAATTAGAAGCTTCGTAATAATAGTGCATATCGTATCTATTTGAAATGTGTTGTTTTGTGGTTTAACTTAAATTAGAAATTATTATATTTCAAGAGAACTATGGAAGTGCTGCATTATGGAATTATCAAAACCAGGTATATATTGGGACTACAAATAGAAACCCGACTGTTTTCAATAAAAGCCGCCAGCAATAAATGCTAGTCACATGTGCTAGGTTAGAAACGTCACACAGTAAGGCTAGGCATCTGTCAACATTTCCCCGTCATTACATTTTTATACCCTACACCTTAAGGCAAGGGTATATTCACTTTGTTACGAAATGTGTAACGCATAGAAGTAGAGACGATAGGTATAGAAAAGTATATATATTCGTGATCAGCGTGACCTCCTGAGTCGATTTAGCCATGTCCGTCCGTCCATCTGTCTGTTGAAATCACGATCACAGGGGAACCGGTAAAGATATCGTGATGAAATTTTGCATAAACATTGTTTCTTGTGGTGTGCAGGTTGGTATTGAATGGCAAAATCAGTCCACGACCACGACTATTTTTTATTAAAAATGTGATATTAGCGTTCGTTTTTGAGCTATGACAACAAAATTTGGGGTATAGAGTTCTGCATTATCCGTTAATATGCCAATTACGGGCGTGGTCCGCCCACTTTTAGGTTACACAGGCAAAAGAGGGTTATATTATTAAATATATAAACTTCCTGAATAAAACTTTAGATAACTTGTTTTACAAAAAAGATTACATGAAAACTGGGTGCGGTCCGCCCACTTTTACACTACATATACAGTATAGCAGTATTAAAACAAGTTTATTACCAAGGAAAGAAAGTTTAAATGAACACAATAATAAAACAACTAAGCTAGTTATTTTGTTTTGAAAAAGGTAATGACCACGCCTACTATTTATACAGAGGCGTACTAGGTCTCATGGAGCCCGGGACGGTTAATCAACTTGCAGCCCCAAAAATTCCTAGAATTAAATATGTTACTACTTGATTTCCCCAACTGCCGCCGCCGAGATTGTGCCGCCCAGAGTGGACCGCCACCACAGCCACACCCTAGCATCGCCACTTTTTAAAAACTTGTGTAGGTGCTAAGATTCGGCCAGGCCGAATATAGCTTTCTTACTGCTTAAATTTGTATTGCCGTTATATATATGTTTGCGCGCCAAAATGTCGAGATTTGAACCAAAAAAGCTACATTTGCGAGAGATTTTACGCGTATGTGTCCTCTGGCCTACATTGTTGATTATAACGCTTAGAATATCTAACGCCGGATACGCTGTAAATAGTATTTTTTTACCAATTTTTTGGTTCGTATGGTATGCACTGAAGACTAATTTTCAATAAATGTGGTCAAGACTGTAAGAGATAACTGTATCGGATATTATATACCGTTGGAAAGGAAAACCTATAGTCTTTTATGTGACAGGTTCCAGCTTTTGGCTTAATTGTCCAATTGTTAATGCAACCTACACCATTTTTTTCGTAAAACTAAATCATCTTCATAATTATGTGGAAATTTACACACACCAAAAAATATTTGGTGGTTAAATTTTAGGAGGAAGGGCTGTGGTATAAATTGGGTTTAAGGGGATGGCGCAGCCATACCCAACAACAAATTTGCCCATATTATAATTAGCAATGTAATTAAAAATTAAACAGAAATGCAAAAAATATAATTATTTTGTCTACCTAGAATCTACAAATACCCATATGTGCGTCGTTCAGGAAATCTCACTTAAAAGCTTCTAATGCGACCACGGCTTGCATCGCAGGAGTTTTGACATGATTCGAGGTAGGCTATGTCTGTCGATACCCCAGGCCTTTAGCCGATTCCTCTACTTGTTCGACAAATTCTAACAGGTCGGTTCGATCATCGAAGGTCACGCCTTATTTATGGACTTTGTTGATGGCATCTGTGTGTAACACAGATGTAACACATTACACACACATGGCCACGGTGTGTAACGTAGCGGGTGTCGTGCTGCTAGACGATCCGTGCGATCGTGCTGGATTGAGCAGGACCACGGACAATGTACATACTTCTCAAAAAAGATCACGGACAATGGTGGGAGAAAAGAATTTTTGTCGTTAAACCTACGACGTGAATGAACACGGGCAATGGTGCCACAGGCAATGAGGTGCCGAAATTGCTGGCTTTTATAGGGATCCTTCAGATGTGCCGAAGTTGGATCCCTTTACCAAATTGCACCAGGCAATAAAGTGCCGAACTTGTGAACTTTTCCTGTGTCCTCTTCGGAATGCCGAATTTGACAGGGAGCTGAAATTAAATGCATGTTGTTAGGTAATGTTCTTACGTTTATGGTTTATTTCAATTCTCGGTGAAGTTGCGTTCACTGCATCTTAACTTATTGTTAATTAACTAACTGAATCCCAAATATGGGTTTATATATATTTCGGATTCGTTGTTGGCCAGAATCATTTCCGCATCGATTTTTGCAACTATCTCAAGAATTATTTTTATTAATAAATCTTAACAAATGGCAATTATTGCTCGTTTTAATTTAGCGCGATGTTCCAATTATTGGAATGCTGTCGCTTTTAGTTTTATCTAAGCCGTAGACTGTGTTCAGACGTGTAGTTTAAATTTGCTACTTCCAATCTTCACTACAGTGCAGCCTAGAAGTATGAATCAGCGCTAACGTTGTTATTACCAGAGCAATGATTCTTATCTACATTAGTAATGGAATACAATAGCTGCCAAAAATCTGCCGCGACTCTTCTTGCATATGGCGATTCTTTTGATGAAACTTTTCATCACATTTTCGAATAATTGCGGGGCTATCTCTAATAATAACAGCTCTAATATTGTCTTTGATTGCTTCAATATGTGCTGGAGCATTGGCATAGACTTTATCTTAAACGTTGCCGCAAAGAAAAGTCTAAGGGCCTTATGCTCGATCTGCGAAACGAAAACGGTGCCTACGGTCCGCTTCTGTTTGCGTTGCTCTTAAAACTGTAGTTTCTAACTCTTCGGATAAGCCTCGTTGAGCGAACTGCGCTTTACGTATTTCCCTTAGGCCGTGGTTATGTTATCGAGTTTTGCTTGGCAAGTAGGAATTTTTTTGTTGGTTTGTGTGTAAACAATTCTCTATTTTACACACAAAACAACGAAAAAAGTCCTACTTGCCAAGCAAAACTCGATAGCATAACCACGGCCCTACTAGTTACATCTGGTGTACACAAGTTGACATTCAGTTGCTAAACTTCTACCGCTACTCAATGGCACACCGATTGCGCTTGTGTTGCTTGCAAAATAAGGTTTTCTAACGTAAATACGTAAGAGTGCAAACTGTTGTTGAAAAGAGGAGAAATTCCAGCGGTACCGCTTCTGACAGAAGCGCAAGCTGTGTCTACACCAAAGACTACAAGACTGGAAACTCCTCTTATTTCGTGAGAGAGCTCAAAAAAATGTCCGTCCGCGTGTTCACATACAGTGTATGTGAATTTTATGGTGAAATTGCCGACTTGTTACAAGCTAAAACAGGCTATCACAAAGCATGATATCTGAAAATGTAAACCGTTTTGCTTTGTTACCACACCGCCACAAAATGATGGAGTGAGTTAGTGGCAGGGATACCAATGACAGCTTTATTACTAATTATTTTTTTGGTTTTTAAGTAAACATTAATAGAAAAACTACTTTCCATTTATAAGTTCTAGAGGTTTTGACGATTCCTAAGCTGTTTGGAAATATTAAAAAGTAATGTAAACATATTTATTTTTGTAATTTTTCATTTCTCTTTTATTTAAATTAAAATGTGTTAACACAAATAAATTTACAATTCATTTATTTAAATTAAAATTAATTAAACATAAAGAAATTCTCAATTCATGCCTTTAAAATTAAATTCGTTTAAATTAAAGACCAAAAGAACTAAAGTCACAATTCAGTGAATATTAAACTAAATCAAAGATCAATATTCAACCAAACATGTTGAATACGTTGGCATCTCTTTCGGCTAAAAATACGCGTGGTAGGTTAAAAACAGCTGACTAAATTTGTGAAATGAGTAATTTTTATGAATTTTAACTTCGTTTTACTTGCAAAATATTCAATATTGTGCAACTATAAGATTTAAAAAGGTTTCATGTACATTTCTAGAAGCGTGCGTTGCTTTTCAAACTGGCTCCTTGGTCTTTTTTACGTATTTGAAAAATCATATTTCTGGCTTATTGCTGTGAAGAAGAACAAGAGTGGCATTCCTCTCTCAAAATATTTTGTAAACAAATTCCCGGACTGTCAAAATTTGTTCCCGAACTGTCAAAATTACATGCGTTTTGTTTTTGTAATCTACGACACCCAAGCCTGATTTCACCAACACATTCAAAGCGAAAAAAGAGTTTCCAGTCTTGTAGTCTTTGGTCTACACTAAAGAACCTTTTCGATTAGCTGTTTTACGAATATAACGAAAAGTAACGTTGAGAAGTGGTACCGTTCGCATATCGAGCATAAGGTCGTAATTGTGTTAAGTCACACGATCTCGGCGGCGAATCAGTCTCAATTCCGAGAAATCTCACGTCCAGTAAATTTTGTACGCATGTGTATGTATGGCATGTGGCGGCGTTCTTCTGCTGTTGAGTTTGTTGTCGGAGTCTTAGGCCCATATTACATTGCAAACAGTTGTTCGATCAAACAGTCCAAAGCAATGAACTATTTTACTCTCCCGTCAAATCTGTTTGCTTACTATGTTACATTGCAAACACAAACAGTCAAACACTTTCCGTAGTATATATACATAATTAGAGTTGCTTTGTGCAATTATTTTCACGCAATCCTCCTTTTTCCAGCATAAGTGCAGCTTTTTCACTCCAAAACATGCATACTTTTTTATTACACCACACAACAACTCTGTTCTGTTTGTAGTTTGCACGCATCGCCTGCAAACAGAGTATTTGCTGTGCCAACAGTTCATCCGTTTTCATTCTCTCACGGATGGACTGAGAGTTGACAGCTTTATACAGAAAACAATAACAATGTGACTGTTTGATCGAACAACTGTTTGCAATGTAATATGGGCCTTAGATGCAACAGTTTTGCTTATTCACGTACCCAGAGAAATGGAAATGAGCCTCATCACTCAGAATAATTTTGTTTGACAAATCACGATCTTGTTGCATTTCCAGCACCCAATCAGAGAATGTACGACGTTTTCCATGGTCTAAAGGCTTCAATTGTTGTGTCAACTGCACCTTATAAGCATGTAGGCCAAGATCTTTATGCAAAATACGGTGCAAAGGGGTTTGGATAGGCCCAATTCTTGTGATCGTCTCGAAATGGACAAACCTGGGATTTAAGCCAAACTCTCAGCTACAGCTGCGATATTTTCAGTTGACCTAGCCAAATGTGCACGAGTTGACGTCTTCACTTGTCCGAGACGTTCGAATTTATCGATTAATTTCACCATAGCTATGCCAGAAGGCGTGTTATGCTGGCTAAAAAGATTACGCAAGAGAGCCAAAAATTGTGTTCGCAATATATTCACCGTTTTTGTAGTGATTTCTTACTATTTCAATGGGCGAGCGTGTATCGATCGATGTCTGAAAAAATAATGGGCAAAATTGGCAAAAAAATAATTAAAATGACACCAGTTGTTGAAACACCCAGTAGTAGTTGTTATAACAGTGGGTCGCCGGATTTTACGTATCTACTATAATACTAGAAGAAACATCGAATACTTTATATGGTTTTGTATTTCTTTTAATGTTATGATTTAAAGTATATTAAACTCAAACGATTTAGATTAATTCATAATTGTTTGTTTGGATAATTTAATAATTATTTGTTTGTTTGGATAATTTTATAAATGTTTTATGTTCTCCGATTTTTTTCTGTTGCTATCGCTGCTGCAACATAACGAAATTTTATACTATAATATGGTTCCACAGATCTAAAGGCTCTTGTCGAACAAAAATTCTCCCAAAGCGCCATGGTTAGTCATCATCTTTTTTAAGGTGCTCAATTTACCGGCCAATTCGCGCTGTCCAGTAAGTTGTTCTTCGAGAAAAACGCCGGTCAAGTAGTCTACCAGCTACAATAAAATGTTCATAGTTTATTAAGTAACAACTATAATCACCAAAACGTTGAATATTTACATGATAGTAATTAGGCTTTTTTTCACAAGTTTGGATAACATTTCGAATAGATTTGGTTACTTCGGTCTCTAGTCGTAAAGCATCTTCGAGGGCAGTAGCACCATCGATCCACTCGTGTTGTTTAACAGTCTATATATGATTATTTTAAAATTTTGAAACTTGAAATATTGATATTTAATATATGGGAAACTTACAGGAACAGTGACCAGTCCAGTGATATCCTTAGTTAGCTGCCCGCGCATTGATAAATATTCAATCAGCTTTTGTCCGTGTTCTCGTTCCTCCTTTGCAGATTTAAAAAAAAGTTCAGCGAAACCGGGACGATTAATGGTATCACGTGAAAAATGCGCGCCCATAGCCAAATATGTGTAGGAAGCGTCAATTTCCATTTGAATTTGCTTGCGCATTACTGCCAAACAGTCGCCTTTTAAATCGATCCATGTTTTGGGCAAGTCGGGCACACCTACAGAGCCTATAGATAGATGTATATGAATGAAATTATACTTTAGTTGAAATTAACTTTAAATTTCATCTGAATGTTATGCAGTAAGAAACATAGTACAAACATGCGTTCGAATATAAGAAACGTTGATTATTATATAGTCGAAAAACAGGGCTGACATACGGTTAGATAGATTATATTAACACCTTAAGAAGGCAACTGCTAAAAGACCTTGAACATACACATTTATACACGTATTTCCTTAAAGGAAATGGGAGATTTTTTCAATCAATTATTATCTACACTATTGTTATCAGAATTAAAAGTCAAAAGATCTACTTGCATACACATTGATACAAATGCATACACACTGCCGTCCAACAAGTCTCCGGGCAAACTTTTATGTCAAAACAAGTAATGGTAAATCCCTTTTTTTACCAATTTAAAAATAAAATAATTATTTTGTTTTATCAATAATATATTGTAATTACTTAAATATATTAAAAAATTAACTTTACAATACAATAATACAATTACTTAGTTAATAAATAGGAACGATAAATAATTTTCGTTAAAAATTTCACCTCCCACTTGCACCACTTTTGATGTCAATTTGGGCATTCTTTCCATTCGATTTTAAATATTTCGCGATCATATGGATCTCAAGCCCTCTTGGAGAATTCCGAAGGGGGGCAATGTTTTGAAATCTCTTTGTACAGTTGGTCGCAAAGCAGTTCTATGGATTAAGGCCAGTTGATTGGGCAGACCATTTCATATTTCTTAAAATTATTTTTTGTTCCTTTTCGTCTAAGTAGATATCCTCGGTAGAGCTGGGACGAATATTTCGGATCATTATCTTATTATACATCAATATCATCTTATTGAATGCAACCCCGATAGTATAGTGTTCTTCTAAAATTTGTCTGTACTTCTCCTTATTCATAATTCCATCGATACCAAAGGTCTCCAACGCCAGCGTAAGATAAACATCAGCAGATCATTATAGAACTGCTTTACTGTTGGAACTATACAGCACATATACAGAACATATCAGCGAAGAAAAGATGACCACCGAACGTAAACTCTCCTCTTTTGTCTAAAAATTAGAAATTTGGATTCTTTTCTGTCCATAAGACTTTCGACCACTCAGTTTTTGGTGATCCCTTCCCAATCTACCAATTATTTTTTACCAACATTTTTCCCGATTGAAACCAAAGAATATACAATATACAGAATGCGCATATAAGCAAGAATACATTTTGCTTGTATGTTCCAATATCAGGAGCCAGACATAAACTTCTATGGAAGCTCACTCGACCAATTCAGATCCGTACTTCAATTGCTATGCCACTCTGTCGCTCAATTCAGATCAGCATAAAATTTCAACTTCAAATTCGCTCTATAAGCCGAGATTTTGAGCTAAAGCATGGATGAATTTATATTCACTATAAAAAGTAGGTATATTATATATACCTATGTATATATATATACATATGTATATAAAAGTAGGTAATTTATATTCACTATAAAAAGTATAAGTAATACCAATGAGTTTCTAATGATAGAGAATATTCATGACAAATGAAGATCCTGTAATAGTGTTTAAGCATGAATGAGTTTATATTCGTTATGAAAAGTAGGCGTGGAATGGTTCGATTTTTCCCCATTCTCAAGCTATTTCATTCATGTAAAACAACATTTTATCGGAAACGTTTACTTTTTGATTAAAATTTGTTTTTAGATTCTACCAAAATTTTTTCAATAATTTGTTGCTAAACTTCAATAAATCGTGCGATTTTTATAATTATTCGGCGAGCTTTTCTCCCCGCAAAAAAAAATTTATGTACATACATAAATATGTTTCTTTTCATTTTTCCGGTGCGCCGTTGAGAAAAGATTGCTTATTAGTTACAAAAGGCCTTGGCTACTCTACGCAGTATCTTTTGAAACAGTTCCTAGAGAAAGAGAAAAGTCTGCACGCTGGTATCGAGTGTAGAGAATTTCTGAAACGAAAATAGACCCTGCTTCTCATGAGAGAACTGATCAGTTTCTTTTCACGCATACAAGTTAGCAGTTAACGAGCGAAAGAAGTGCGACGTAGTTTGCGGAACGCGTGTTCATATTTTCTCTCACTCTGGCCAACATTTGAATATTCAGTAAATATGGCACACACATTGGTGAGTGTCACACTGGGCATCTATGCGCCAGACTCACACGCTCTGATTGGTTGATAGCAAAAAGTGGAACAGCTTTCGATCCACGTTCGCCTCAATGTTAGCGCTAAAATTTTGGCTGTCTCACGAGCATCAAACACTAACACATGTATACAAACTCGAAGCACGGTCAGAAAATTTTTCTTATCTGTTGCCTTCTCATTTCTGTTTTGTTATGCGTAGCGGCCACAGCAAGGGCTTCGCTTAAGAAAACATGCATGCCGGTAGAAATAAATAATGTATGGAATGGAAAAACTGGTTTCATGCTTTTCTTACTTTTTTTTAGAATTTTATTGTATTATGTAATTATTATTATTATTATTATTAGCTCTAGAAATTTATTTCTTAAATATGAAAATATTCCGCATTCTTATTTAAAAAAATTACTCAAAATATTGATTAATTGATCCAAAAGAATATTCTGGAAAGAAAGGATACATTTCTTAGAATTATAAATAAAAACAAAGATGTATAGAAAGGTTGCAATTTCTCTTGCTGTCTTTCCGTCAACCTTTAAAACAATTTTATTTAGCAACATGGAAATTCCTTTAAGAAAGGAGGCTGGCGAATAGGTAAAAAATAGTTGAAGGTCATCACAACATTACTTTACATTCGAATAATGCGAACTCATGCAGGTGGAATATACGGTAGGTTAGACAGAGGGTACATAAAGTACAACATATCTGATGCTACTGACACGTCAAATAAATCACTGCGCACAGTGCTTTCGTTGAAATGAAAGCACTTACAAACACATCTCAACCGCTTGCACGTACACGAGTTTGAGGACGAGTACAATTTTTTGTAGTGTGACAGGGTGCAACGTAAACGAGAAACCACAGTGCCTAGCCACCGATAATATCGGCATACCAGTAGTGAAACCGTTTCAAAAGATACTGCGTATAGCCACGCTGAGATGATGTTTTAAGAGCAATGTGAACCGAAGCGGAGCATAGACAGCATTTCCGTTCGGCAGATCGATCACAAGGCAGACACACGCTGACCTCCCATTTATGTTGTTGTTGTTTTTCACGGAGACTACAATGTGTTTAAATTTTTTCTCACTCTGACCAACATTCGGATATTCAGTAAATTTCAAACACAAATCTAGGCATTGCATGGTTACGATTTCCGACAGCAGAAGAGAAACGCCGTGTGACCAAGCTTGTTTAAAAAAATTAGATGAGAAACTGTTTCCAAAGCAAATACGTCTAGCCGAGGCCTATCGGAAACTGAAAGAATCACTTCAAAGGAATCTGCGTCTCGCCTCTGTCGATATGCGTAATCTTGTTTTCTATGATTCTTGAAATGTCAAAAGAAAATACGAACGGACTACGGCAGAGCAGCTGGCGCACTATGTGCAGTTTATGTCCACCATATGTGAAATGTGCTGAATATCAAAGAATATACAATGTCTATTATTATTTATTTAAATTTTATTATTTAAATTGTTTATTTATTTAAGTTGTTATTTAATTTATATATTATTTGTTTAAAACCAGATCCTGAAACATCTTCCAATGTAAGTAGCACCAAAGAATATGTAATAATATATTTATATTATACAATATTTTCATTGAAAGTGTTTCAGGAGCTGGTTTTAAACAAATAATATAAAAATTAAATAACAATTTAAATAAATAAAAATAAATAAATTAAAAATAACAAATAAATTTGCTGTTTCTCTTCTGTTCATTTGCTGTTTTGTTCTGAAAAGCTGTCAGCACCTATTTGGCTATTGACAAAATTGTAAAGAAAAGAGCTTTTAGGTGACAGCCAGAATACGAATATTGACAATTTGCTAAAAATCTGCGCTGTCAACTAAAAGTTGACAACGAGAATTGCCCTGTTAATTTAAATGCAAGTTGTGTGGTTGGTATCCCTGTCACTAACTCACTCCGTCAAAACAAAACGCATGCAATTTGACAACTTGGGAGTTTGTTTCCAAAATTCAGAAAAATATTTTGAGAGAGAAATGCAACTCTTGTTTTTCTTAATAGCAATAAGCCCGAATTGTTTTTGATATTTTAAATACGTAGAAAAGATCAAGGAGTCACTGAATTAAAGGCAATTATAAAAGCAGTTCACGATTGCTCATTTCTCCGTATGGAATTGAAAATGTATTTGTTTACAATTTGCTTTCAAAAAGAGAAAAACTATAATATGATAAATTTTTGTAGCTACAATTTAAGCGAAATAATATATTACACAAATATAAAACACATATTACAATAATATAAAACACAAATATTAATCTAAATATAATTTGCCAAGTTTATTGTATATTTAGAACAAATGCAGTTTACGGGTCTTTCTCCGATTTTTTTATTTTTTTTTCACCGTTAGAATTTACCGTTAGGAACGGAAGTGTATATTTTATTTCCGGGTCTAGGATTATTTTGGATTTATGGTCGTTTGAAGGTTACGAAATGTGACCTAATAAAAGACCAATAACTCCTATAGAGGATAACCTTTAATACCACGATTGGAAAGGTATTGTTATTGGTATCTTATAAAGGTATCTTCATTTGTGCCATACATGTTTTCACCACACCCCAAAAGTTTAGAAGTTATACGTATTTTTATGTTAATATGAACTTGCGCTCGTGAAATAGAGATGTTTTTTCTCGGAAATGGACATTAACGTACCCCATTAAAGCCCATTATTTTACCTTTAAAATGGTAAAACCGATATGAAGTAAAAATCGTCAAAAATGAAGTAAAAGTGGTCACATTTCACAAATCGTCAGTGGTAAAATTGTATTTACATGCACTAAGGCTTAATCCTCTACATCCTCAATATAAATTTCGTAGTCTTGTTCTTCTAGATCATCTTCTAGGTTCGATTTTGGCCTAATAGGGTTATATATTCACCCAGCTGCCCGCAAGAACTCTGCCGGAACGTCCGAACTTCTCTCCTTAAATTTTGTCAGCATCACATATTTCGCAAGGTATGTATATAATAAATATTTTACTGAAAAGTCGCGTGATTTTGAACTGGATTGTGCCAGTCCCATAAACTACACTATATTATATTATTATTAAACTATATTATATTATTATTAAACTATATTATATTATTATTACTCTATATTATACACCGCATATTTTAGAAACGTTTGTAAACATGTTCTCGCGAAAAAAACCATTTTATACGGTTTTTATTAATTGAAATTAACCTCAATTATAACATTTTCGTCTACCAACACTAAAATTTGTATTTTGTACGCAAACCTTTTTCACAAATAAAAATGTTGGTGACCGCGACGTAATAGCAAGACGATTTCCGTAACTCTTGCTTCGTTACGTCATCGTGACTCGTCAGAGACGATTGTCGTCTTAGTCACCATGACTCTGGAATAAGCCTGTAAATCGGCCTGTGTTTCGACGCGATGGAAGACGCGATGTTTATATTAATTGAAATGTGTTCATCATATACATATGTATAAAGCCGTAATATTTTGGAACGATAATCAGAAGAATATAATTGATTAATTTATCAGTTAATTTCATTTTTTCCATACCTTTGTGAATATTGAGATTAAGCAACACTAGTGCGCTCGGTGTACGGTAGACCGAGTTTTAGTGGTCGGTGTAGAGTGGTTTTGAGAACGGAAAAATATCCTATTCTCTCTTTAACACAAACAACCATGTTCTACATGATGCCTTATACCTTAAACACAATCAGAGACGCAAGACGCAGATTCAAGGTACGGACGCAAGAAATGGCTCGAATTTAAACCAAATAGCAGAGAAGCATTTTCGGGAAGCAGAAGTATGAAATGTCAAAAATTTCACAGTAGAGAACAATATATTCTAACCAAAATTCTCGAAGTTTATTCGGAGTTTATTTATTTTATTTTGTATTAAAATATATTTAAAATACATTTAAATACTATACTATATAGAATAAAAATAAAAAAATTTACAGAAAAATACGCACATAATTTCACAGCAGCTGAAATAGAAACAAGAATGAAATGTAAACAAACACAAGAACAAGAACGCTTTTGCATCCGTCAAAATTAGAATTAGTTCGATGCGGGATGCAAACTGAGGCAGCAAAGTACGGAAGCAAAATGGAAAGCAACATTTTTTCTCGATCTCCATAAGAGGCCGTGTAATTTTGACAGTTAAAAATTAAATCTGCGTCCTGCGTCTGATTGTGTTTAAGGCATGAATAGTATACTTGGTAGAGTAACCACGGCCTTGCAGATGAGACATTTATGCGTAGAACAAAACCCATTTTTAATCCATTTAATAATTGGCGCTTTTGAAGAGATTCTTTCAAGTTTGCAAGAGAGAGATATACAGTCTACATAGATATAAAGACTCCCTTTCTTTCTCTCTTGTCTAAAAACCAGAAAAGAATCTTTTCAAAAGCAAGTTCGTGTTCCAAGGTCGTCCCAACTCGACTTAGGCCACAGTTTTACATTTACAATTTTGTACTTACATTTCATTTCACCAAAGGCAGATTCAACAGCAATCGATAATACGACGAAGAAACATAATAATTTCTTCATTTTGTTGCTTTTAATTTTAAGTGACAATTAATTTCACGATATAATATGGTTCCTTTGAGGGTTGTTACTTTGATTATTTGGATTGCAAGTACCGGAAAAAATTAATTCTTTTGGCTTATGTTCAAAAACTCAATAAAACGGATTTTCTTTCGGAATTGAATGTCAAAAACCTTTATACGCACTGGTATAGAAGGAAATCCCTAAGTGTCTGCAACAGAGTTTAATAACTATAAATTATTTTATACCGACTTTTATTACTACTTTCTTAAAATTAATTTCCTCGAGCACTTCCTCGTTACCTTCTGGAAGATTTCAGATATAACTGTCGTTCAGCGAACAATGCTAAACAATTTTAAACGTTCGTCTCCCGTTAAACTGTGTACTTAAATGATTTATTTTATCACTGCACTCATTCTCTTTTTTAATTGTATAGTTTTGTTATTGCAATTTATGGACAGGCACCACCATTGATAAGAGTATGTATATTATTGATTCACACGACTCCAAATTATGTTCAGACTAAAATTTGATTCTAATAAACAATATGTGTGTATACCAGAAGAATGAAGTGAAATCTACAATTATTCAATATGGCCGCAATGGCTGTTGACTGAGAAGTCAGCTGACCGCCTTGATTAAAATATTTAATATTTTCTAGAGTTGCCATGTAGCTGTCAAAAATATAATAACGCGTGCTTAATCTAAATAGGCAGTAACATACATATATGTAAATATGTGTGTGTTTAAAAATTGTTTTCTTTTTGTACTGTAAAAAAATATACTCCATAATACGAGTATTTGTTACACACCTTTTAACAAATTAATATTTAATTATTTCCCAAAAATGTATGTACAAATTTGAAAAATGCGAAAATATAATTTTGTAAATGTGCCAATTCCGTGTGGGATGCGCTAAAAGGCCTGATTAGTCATACTTATAGGAACTTCGAACTACTTGGCTATATTTCAAAATGCATATCTACCTTATGAAATCCTGTGTAAGCAATTAGCCGTACTTGCGCGTACGGGGATATCAAACCCATTTTTGTATTTGCTCAAGTTTTGAGTAAGTGACAGTTAAAATATGCTGCCAAATCCATGTCTGGTTTATTTCAATGAAAGATCCAACAGAGAAGAAAGACAGAAAGATCCAAAGATTCAACAGAGAAAGGAAAAACTTGGGACCCCATCGGGTCTAAACTTTGTATTGTACTCTCAAGAAGGCAATCGCAATGAGTAGTTGTTGTGAAGCATTTGTGGACAAATAAAATTCCATAAAACAAAAAAAAAACCTACTTTCGAACATGGTCAAAATAAAAACAAATTAATGTTAACGTTGTGTCAACAATAGGTATTTCGAATAACATAGCATTCTTGAATAATATACATACATATGTATGTATGTATGTACATCCGTATATTCGTATTTATGGTATATACATTTGCAAAAGCTGGTTTGTGTAACTTTTGATAGTTGGTTTCTAGTTATTATGTGATTTAGGTTATCGAAATATAAACTGAACTAAAACTTAATTTATTACTCATGAATACTAAACAAAATTATTTTAGAAAATAATGATTCTTTATGCATATTCTCACACTATTCTGAAATTACGGCAACCCTATCTAGAAACATCCACCATTAATTCGTATCAAAAGAAAAGGTTTAACCCTTATATGAACAAATATTATTATGCATCTTCATATAAAATTGGATGAGATTTCTTAAAATATATTTCATTTCATTTCATTGTACCATTTGATTTGTCATAACTTAATAATACTTGATAATAACTTGTGGATGTTGATGGAATTATTTGCGATCGTGTCGGTTGGCGATTTCGGTTTTATTATTTTTGTATATACTATGAACTAGGAGCATATCGTCATAATAATTTGTTTGCAATTTTGATTACGTAAAATCAGGCAATTACTGAGGAATAAATCTCCTTACGCCGTGGTACGATTACTATGCCAGTAGGACCGGATGTACATATGTAGTATGCCAGAGCATACTATGCCAGTAGGACTTTTTTGTTGTTGTTTTGTGTGTAGCCCTCTTTTATACACAAAAATACAACAAAAAAGTGGAGTAAAATTCCCGCCGAATTTGCACGGTAGCAAACCTCGCCCTTAGGCGAATTAAAGACGAAGACAATAAATGTGTAACATAAGGGTTAAGTAAGAATTAAAAGACCATAAATAAGATGCCAGGTTGTTTTATAGGCAGCCATGTTTGACGAGCCATATTGATTTTTTTAATAGAGCATCAAGTAGAAAGAGCGTAGTTTAATATTAATAATCGACGAGTGCAAAAACAGAGCACACACGCATTGTTTGATTCAGTACAATAATTGAATTTCCAATGACTACAAGTGTGCGAATAAGCATATAATCTTCAGTTGACCTTTTGTTTTAGCAGTGGTTGGTTATATTTGGTTTTGCCAGACAAAATTTAAAGTGAAATACGTAAGTAACAACTATGAAAACTTTGTGAACTTTTGTGATTGGTTTAAAAATGACACTAAGAAGAGTTGGAACTGAAAATCGAGTTTTTATTAGCTAATAGAGGTCGATCTACTTGGTATCTTCATTTTACTGTTCTTATAAAATGACATTTTTATTCCCGCAGTGAAAGAAAAATTTAGAAAACTTTAAATGTTTTATAGGTTCTGTGAATAAAATATGATGAAATACTTGATTGCAATTGCTGTCTTTGGTGCCATTTGCGCTGTGAAATCACAGGATGTCTGCCACAACAACGTAGAAACTGCATGCTCCCTTTCAACGCTCTCTGGTGAGTAATAATATTTAATCTTTTATTACTTTTTCTTAGCTCTCGATGGAATGTTTACTAAAGAAAGTAAGATAGAGGGATTTAATTTCATAAAAAAATCACAGATCTCTAAGCTTATTTTCTATATTTGATTATTACGAGAGTTTCATTAGAATGTAAGATTATTTCTACT
Source organism: Myopa tessellatipennis (assembly GCA_943737955.2). Classification (NCBI taxonomy): domain Eukaryota; kingdom Metazoa; phylum Arthropoda; class Insecta; order Diptera; family Conopidae; genus Myopa; species Myopa tessellatipennis. Next base: position 58,220,274 of record OX031314.1, on the reverse strand, counting down.
GTCCTTACTTTTTGCATTTTCCCGAAATTTAGGTAGTGGTATTTGCGACGCACGATATGGTGGCATTAATAGCATTGAACCCGAGATTCAAGCCTATATAAATTCTCAACTGACCAAATCCTACGAATATCTTCTAATGGCAACAAATTTTAATTCATACCAGAAAAATCGTCCCGGCTTCGAGAAGCTCTACCGGGGTCTGTCGGATCGTTCCTTCGATAATACCATTGTACTAATCAAGCAGCTGACCCGACGAGGTGGTAAAGTCGACTTCAACACTCGTCATGAGAGTCCCGCTGCCGTGTCCAAACAGCAACTGAAAATGGAGCTCGACGAATTGCATTCGCTGGCTTTGGCTTTGGATAACGAGAAGCAATTATCAACCGGGGCAATTCATGTACACACCCGTGCCTCCCACACCAGTGAACGTGATCCCGAGATGGCTCAGTTCCTAGAGGAAAACTTTTTGGGTAAACAGGCTAAAACCGTGCGTAAAATATCTGGATATGCTAGCGATTTGTCCAAGTTGATGAACCAAGGCGATCCCTCACTAGCCGTCTATCTATTTGATGAATATTTGTACAAACAATAAGTACATACCATAACAAAAAGTGTGTGACAGAAGGCATTGAAAATTCTATTAAAATTTATGGCATTTAAATACAAATTTACTCAGAAATGCCTGTTAGTATTATCTTAATTTTGAAACAATAAAAATATTTCCTTTAGTATACGCATTACATTTTTGTTGGTAAATTGTTCTTAAATGGATTCTAAGTTAAAACCAGAGATTACGAGATGGGACACTCTCAAATTCTGTGTACACACTTATGCATTTTTGCTTCAATCTCATTAACACTATGAAAAAAAAGTTTGATTCCCTGCAAAAACTTGTAGCCTCGCCGTAAAAATCGTGTGGCCTCGTTGTGGTGAAAAATTTGTTTTTCGCGGGTACATTTCGGAAGCTTCGAAACAAATAATTAAAAATATTGTTTTTTATATGTGCAAAATATATATAAAACATTACTACCAGTTCCATATAACGATAATAAATTTAAACTTCCACATTTTATACAGTATTTGTTGTTTATTTTTATATTTATTTAGGTATAAAGTAGTCGTTGTGGTAATTTTTTGTTGCAAATGCATAGCTGTTCGTCTATAACAAAAAAAAAATACCTTTAATAACTCCAGAATTCATAGTAATGTTTATACTTTTTCATTTGTTTTCTAATATTTTTGAAAATTATGCATTGTTGCATTATACATCGATGATTCACTTGGGGGGCCAAACTTTCGCGTACACCTACCATTTTAGCTTCAGTAAATACACCAACTTCGTTTATTAATGGTGAAAATATCAAACAAATAAGAATTTGAACCGTTTGGGCGCCAGACTATAATAGGAAAGAGATACTTGGAAAGAAATCCGATAGGATAAGTTATTTATTGAAGGTTTTGAACAAAATACGAACAGTTCATCAATGAACGGCAACGTCATCTCTCTGCTCAGCGGACGTTACCAGAGCTAGCAACGTAATACCAGTCATATAAGTTTTAACTAATCTGTTAATTTTGAGTCTTACTTTATATATCAATAAATTTGCCGCATACTAAAAGTCTTCATCATTCCACTATTCCACTGTATTATTATATTTTTTAAAATAGAATATTTGCTTTAAATTAGTCAGTTCTTTTATTTAAAACATTGGAAGTGTAAAGTATAGCAGGTGCTTCGAACGAAAGTAACAGAATCCAAAATTAAAATGCTTTATTCCTAATCGAACTTCCTTCCGAATTGCAACCAACTCTTTGCATTCGAAACTTATAAAAGTATCTGCGGGTTTGTGGAGTGTCTGAAGCTTCAGGTTGTTACAGCTGCCTTCACTGTTTACTGTATAAAATGCGGAATTAATAGGAGAAAGGGAAATCTGAAAGAGATATATACCTTTTGTAAAAAAGGTCTCTCTATACCTTTTGTAAAAAACATGTTTCTGTTAACACGCCTACCTGCGCCGTTCCATCCGCCAAATGCAAACAAGTAACCTTTGTGAGATGCAAGCTGTACGAAAAATGAATTGAAATAACTTGCTGATTTTGTTTATATTTATAATTGCATTTGATATCTTTACCTTTCTACTGAATTCAAAATATGATGTCCATTATAGACTCCGATCGCGTAAATTGCGCCGTTCAGTACTGTTAGAGCGTGATTTGTTCGACTCGTTTTCAATGGAGCCAATGCACTGGAAACCATTGCATGTAAATTTAATTTCGCGACTGCATTTATCGGTATGTCATTTAATGTTCCACCCACCACGATCAGGTCTTCACCCATCAGAACTATTGAAAATAGAATACATTGTATCTATCTCTATTGTATTCCATATTGTCCACAAAATCGTGCGTAGATTGTATCTTGCGATTGCTAGATTTTTGTTCTGTTGAGTTATCTTCTGTACGAAAATGAAAATGATATTTTCAGCAGTAGACGAGACTTTAGCGTCTTCAGGAGCAATTTCAGGCTTTCCATTGTATTACAGAGTGGCTCCAACTTCTCCATCAGAAAAGCAGTTGACAACAGAGGCAATCGCACTTAAGCCAGAAGCTAAGTATGAATTTATTCAGCTGTTTAACATTTAATAAAAGAAAGTCGGTATGTTAATGACTTTATTTAGTTATTTTGTAAACACTTGCAAACAATTTCAATAATAAAAACCATGGTGAAACATAAAACAGCTGATTTTGTCAACATACTGTATGACAGATAAACAAGAACAACAATATGGTTGCTCTCACGTATAGTGTACATGAATTCACCAGTTTATAAAAAATAGATGTCAAACCGATTTTTGAAGTGGCGAATTCGAGTGTCCAGCAGAGATAATTATTTGCAGGTAATTGAAATTTTTGCAAGTAAAACAAAGTTAAAGTTTATAAAAATTGCTCATTTCACAAATTTAGTTAGCTGTTTTTAACCTACCACGCGTATTTTTAGACGAAAGAGATGCCAACGTGCAAATCGCGCGATTTTTCATAAAAATGTTTCATTTTCGCAGTGTAGCCAGAGAAACAAGTAAAATAGTACATGAAGTGGGTTTCTTTGTAAAGTTTAAAATGGGATTTTTTCTAAACTACTACACCAATTACGATATGAAAGATAGACATAGAAAGCTAATAACATCTAGTTACCTGTTCTCCGTAAAATGAAGTCAGTTAATTACATATTTTATTTAATTAATGGGGGAAAAAGGGTACTAAAAATATTAAAATCGCGTTTTCTCCACAAATATGCGTTTTTCGGCAAAATCTTACTTAACATAAATGAAAGGTATTTAAGTTACCTTTTAGACGATATACATCTATACCGGATATCTTCTATAGTTAAGGAAATACTAGGCAAATAAATTAAAATTTTAAATCGCTTAAATCCGAAACCAGGGGGGAGCCTAAAGGTGAATTTGCTGTTGTTGGGGTCTGCTGCAAATGCTACAGCAACAATAACAATAACAACACGATTGGCGTTACCCGACCGATCCCAATTCAATCCCAAACAAATAATAAGTATTGTATAATAACAGCTGTGTTATTGGTATCCCTGCCACTAACTCACCCCATCATTTTGTGACAGTGTGGTAATGAAGTAAAACGGTTTACCTTTTCAGATATTATGCTTTGTGATAGCCTGGTTTAGCTTGTAACAAGTAGACAATTTCACCATAAAATTCACATACACTGTATGTGAACACGCAGACGGACATTTTTTTAAGCTCCTTCACGAAATAAGAGGAGTTTCCAGTCTTGTAGTCTTTGACAATGAGCCTCATAAACTTTCTGAATTATAAGCTGAAGCCTTCTGTGGAATCTGATAATATTTGTGAGGATGAATATTCTGCAAACAATCTCATTGCAGATGATAAACAACAACTATCGCGTGGCTTCATGGCCTTTTCTGTGACCAAACCACCGGTGGATATTATCTTCAAGTTCCCCAAGGCTATCGACATAAAGATCATAAAGTTGTGGAATACGAACGGCGCCATACGTTCCACTGCATTTGAAATACATGGCAAACGGGAGGGTACTTGGGAACGTGTTGCTCACGTACGCGAGCTTTCAAAGAATGTCAACTCTGTAGCGTTCTGCCATCAAAGTGAATATAATTCACGTAGTGACGTGAATACAGGTAATTTGCAGACATGCGAGAAGGTATTTTTTTTCAAGACTGCTCAGAATGTTTTGACCAATACAAATTGGCTTAAGATCACCATAAGAAGAACACAGAAGTGTCCGCCGGTGCTACGTAAAGTACAAGTGTGGGGTCTACCTGCACGTTCGTTAGGTAAAGCTGATCGTGAACTTATAAAGACCATTTGGAACGAAATAAGGAATCCGTTGGATAATCAGAATCCTACAACACAAAAAAAACAACGTTTGCCAACCCATAACGTGTCTGAACTTAACATGCCATCGACGTTGAAGATTCCAGAAGAGTTCTTAGATGCTATAACATGGGAGCTAATGGTAGTTCATACTCTTATCGTAACTAATATAAATTTGAGTTATTCTTCAATTTATAGATTTTTCCCACCGTGTTGCCTTCTGGAAAAGTTGTCGACCAATCAACTATTGAGAAATACTCTGAGGTTGAAGCGAAATGGGGAAGATTACCATCTGATCCCTTCACAGGTTTAGAGTTCACTTCGCAACGCAAGCCAATTCTTGATTTGTCGATCAAAGCTCGAATCGAAAAATTTCTCATGGAGCATGCCGACAATTTTAAAACAGTGCCCCGTTCGTTGGGCAACGCTAGGATTCGTCGTAGCAAAACCCCTCGCGTATCTCAATATGCTATCCACTCTGCAAGTTTTATTAGTGGAACTGTGTCCAAACTCACTGCAAGTATGACCTCAGCAGCATACACATCAAGTGCAGCTTCAATACAGCAGTTGCCGCCGATTCTACCTATAGGCAAAAAGCCCAAACTTAGCAATGATTCAATAAAGTATTTGATTTCACAAGAGATAAACTTCGATCAACTCACTACATATCCACATTATGATGCTACGCAGACGAGCGCCTCTGTAACATCTATCATGGCTTCCTCCATTGATAGCGCAATAAAAAATGCTCTGCAAGGTGTCACTTGTTTTACATCCCTGCCTGAAGAAACTACGCCCGCCAGATGCATATGTTGCAATTCGCCAGAATTCGCCTATGAAATAAAAACATGTAAACATTTATTATGTCGTTGCTGTTTGGTGCAGTTAACAAAGGAGCAGATGTGTACATGTAAGACCAGTTTTCACCGTGCAGATGTAGAGCGATATCATAAGTTTTAGTTCATTTTAACGCATTCTTATTGAAGTCCTCGATAATATTATAATTTTTGAGGTTATAATTATAATTATAAAACTTAAATTAATTATAAAAAAAATTAACTCCTCAATTATTTTGCAGAATGGAAACTTTTTAGTTTTTTTGGTTTAGTAAATTATTTATGTTATACAATTTATTTTATATTATTATAAGTCTTTTAATTATAGCCTCTATCAATTTGGCGATATACATAATTGTTATCCGTCCGACTTGAAAAATTATAAAAGAAACTCGATAAATTTTTTATTAATAATCTTTTATATGACATTTAATAGTAAAATCTACTAACTGCTAAAAACTTCGACTTTTTATATTACATTATTAAGAAATTAAACAAATAACCAGAAACTGTGTTAACTTCGGCCTGACCGAATACACCTCAGATCCCATACACCCGTCCCGAATAAATGCAAAGCTGAATGCTAATAATTATAATATAATAATAAACTGTTTCGTACTTACGTGAATGTGAGCCTTAAAATGCATAAACTCCTGCACCCACTCCGATATACATACATATGTATATGTCAATAAGAAAAAAAGGCAATCCACTTTCTTAATATTGTGATAAATATAAATGTCAATCGTACATTTTATTTAAAGAAAAATCAATGAATGCAAAAAAATATTACTAAAAATCTAAAATTTAATTTGTCACCAAAACTAAACGGTTTTCATCAAAATTGTATTTTACATAAATGAAATATAGTTTGATTACCTTTCCAAAGACACCAATGACATGTAGCTATCTAGCTGTTGGGGTTCGACCAACAAGCAATAAAAAATCGGAGTTATGCCACTGCGCCAAATTTTTAAAGATCTAGCTATAATTAATATTTGTGTGGACGTATTGGTTTTTCAGGATTGAACAAATTCGGATCTTGTAAAAAGTCTGTATCCTTGTGATAAGTTGGCATTAATGCACAATTCTGTGCACGTACTATTGCTTTCTCTACCTCCTCCTGCTTCCGACTACATAAACCAGTAATATGACGACCGTAAATGCGGCCAGTGTACGGGGATTGGAACTGTGAAAGCAGTTTAACATTTTTATAATTGGGTGAAATGTCGTTCTCACACAATATGCAGATATGCTTCTGCTCTTCGTAGGGATTTTCCATTTCTATAAGGTCATCGGGATCATTTGATTTAGGTGCAGCCATTGGAACTCTTGTAACCGAAAATAAGCGCAACCAGATTATGTTGGTTGCAGTTCCTGTAAAATGGCAAAAATCCATATATTAATATTAAAAGTTTTATAACGATTTTGTCTTACTTTGAGACTTTAACATCATCACAAATTTTTGCATTTTTCGTGTTTAATACAATGTTGATTTGTATTTTCTCGTTCATTAATTGTACGTAAAAGAATGATAGATGTAAATTTTATGCGGTGCACACATATGTTTTAACAATTGCGCTTGGCTATACGCAGTATCTTTTGAAACGGTTTCACTACTCGTGCGTTGATACCAGCGGTGACTAGACACTGTGGTTTGTCGTTTAGTTTCAAAAGCTGTAAACATGTGATGCCAAAGTGTGTGTGAAATTTACTGAATACTCAAATGTTGACCAGAGTGAGAGAAAATATGAACACGCGTTCGGCAAACTACGTTGCTCTTCTTTCGTTTGACAACTGCTTACTTGTGTGCGTGAAAAGAAACTGAGTAGCATTTTGCATGCGTTCATGGGATCAATTTATTTTCGGCGAAGTGCAAATGTTTTGCAGCGAAGTACAAATTTTTTGCACAAAATGAAAATTTTTTATCCTAGGGTTAGTGAAAATGCCAATGTGTTTTGCGACGAATTCGAAGGGTCCTATCTCATTATATCTGGTAGTCGTTTATGCAACGATTATGTATCATGAAGAGATTACAAATTTTCAAGGAAATTTCAAAGAAATTCAAGGCAGAGAAATTTTCAATATTAGCTACATCGATCAGGTACATACCGATTGGTCGGACTCGAACTGCGTTTGATAATGTTTGACGCATATAATGTTGTTGAATTCTGTATGACTTCGTACGTGAACATGCGTAAGAAGAGTTAATCGATCGAGCATTCGTATGCCAAATAAAGTGTGAAAGAAAGAATCGAGCAATTTGTTGTGTATAGCGGGCGATGAGAAGAACGGTGCGATTCGTCTTCGTGTTGTTCTTTCACAATAACAAAACATGAACAGCCGTACGCCGAACACACAGATTTGTTTTCAACTTTGCATTTTATGGTTTTTGGATGAAATTTTGCTTTTTCTAGCTTCGTTCTGCTAGAGTTTCGGTGTCTAAGCTTTATAAAGCGCTGGCACGATCTACGTTCTGAACATAGCGTGCTGCTGAAGAATTTGTATGGGCATTGTATATATATTTTAGTCGGCATATCAATTCAGTGAATACGTTATACGGGTAAGACTAAAAAGTTAATGAAGTCAAATTATGGAAATATTTCAGAGGAAGTATTTATGTATTTATTACATGTCTATTTATTTTTATCAATTAACTCAAGTTAGGCCGTTATGGTTTGTAGGTACAGTTATATATTTATGCATACCATATAATTGATTAAACGAGTAAAAACAGTCTAACAAATAAGAAAGAAAAGGTAGATAGAACCAACCACACTTTACATGGGTTTTGTTTTTGTTATCTACTACACCCAAGCCTGATTTCACCAACATATTCAAAGCGAAAAAAGAGTTTCCAGTATTGTAGTCTTTGGTCTATACCTACCGTTTCTTGATATCAACCTACATTTATGAGTTCGCTTTATTCGAAATTTGTAGATTGTATTTTCCATTATTTCTTGTAATGACCTTCAACTTTAAAAGAACAGTAAAGTAAGAAAGAACATGAAGTCAGCCGAACCGGTTTTTCCATTCAATACATTTTTTTATTACTAACGGCATGCATGTTTTCTTAAGCGGAGCTCTTGCTGTGGCTGCTATGCATAACAAAGGGTTCCCTTTTAAAGGAAGCATGTTGAACTACTTCTAATGCCTGAAAACGTTTCTTCAAGAATTGAAGGAATTCAGCGCTTTTCGGTGGTCTAGGATTTTCCAGCGATTGTTCGTACATACATCGCATGAGTGGTCGTATCCAATTTTTTAATATGAATATGCAATTTTAATTGCATCCCACGATGAAGTGTTGATTCCTAAGGTTTTTAACGTAGATAATGCTTCCGTGGAGATATCATGAAGACTTTTTAATGTAGCAGTAGTTGGACAGTCGGTGCTGGATTTTGGCTGTCCCATGAGAGTCTACATTACGGCCGAGATGAGCAGCCGTTGAGTATTATACCGATCCGTTACAGTATCCCAAGCTGGTTGAGTTGTCATTATATTGTTGCTGCCCATTTCATGTAGCTGCGAGTGTTGGTCACCTTTTGTTGTCCAGCTGAGAGGTAGGTCTCTAAGACGTAGCGACATGTGTCAATGTCTTCAGTGTGGTTTAGGACTTAGGTGTGGATTGACTGGACCATCCTCCAATGATGCTCTAGGATCTTGGCCTTTGTAGCATAGTAATGTGTCCATAACTGGTCCAGTTCCTCAAACCGTTTCTCCAAAAACGAGAGAGTTCTTCTTTTCCTTGTAATTGATGATGTACTTTTGGAGTATGACTGCGTTGTCATCTTGCTTCTGAAAGATGTCATCGAGATTACTCATTTTGTATGAGGCTTAATCACGTCGGGGTCACCAATGTTTATTTCTAAGTTGCAATGGTCACTGGGGCATAAACCTATGGCGATAAGAGGAATTGTTTTGTCTGCTTATGCAGGCACTTTAACCTTGAATAAGTGAGTGAATTGTCTAGGTATTTGAACCTGGACAATGATGTTTTCTGAAAAGTTATTGCTCTGGCACTTGAACCTGAAGCAAGGTTGAGAAGGTTAATTAACACAAATGACTTGGTCTGGTTGTAAATCAAAGAACTGACTAGCTTTATTGTACTAATTCTTTAAGCTTTTATAATATTTTGAACCGTGGTTGGATAGTATTTGCACTCCCTGTTGGCTTATTTTTCAGTCGCTGTTACCTTATTTCGCAGTCGCTGTATTTTGCTGTGTCGCGAATTATTGCGGTGTCCATTTCCCGCGTCGACTGCAAGCATTGACCCTCTGATGCGATTGCAAATACCTTACATTAGAAAGAAATTAATAATGTGAAAACTGCAACGACGTCAAAAGTCCAAAATTTTGTTGGAGTTGGTCGTTGGTTGTTGGTCGTTGATCTAGATGCAGCTTGGCGTCATTGGCATTGTTAAATATGAACTTGAATAGGCATATTATTGGAGGTAATTCATTACACGTAAGAGACTTGAGTTAGCTTTTATAACGGCTTCCATTCATCGATTATATAACCACTTACAGAGGAATTAAAAATAAATAAAATAAGGGAATATACCATCCTAACCCTTTCGATATATTTTATTTATTTATTCTAAACTAGCAACTAAGACCTTCGACTGATTATGATAACATCCATGCTCAGCGGGATTTGTACAACGTCCTCAAGACTGTAAGACAAACACGTTACCTTCTGCGCCTCCCACGAACGTCATCGTCTGACATAAAATGTGGTTACTGTTATGTGTATGGGTCGGTACTATTATGGTACTGTTATGGTCGACCATAACGATCGTCGGTGATGGAAAAAGGCTGCGCAGGAAAAGATCGATCGATCGATCGAAATATCAATCTTTCAAGAAGAAAATAATTTCAACGCCGAGATCGAAAAAACAGCTATGGGTTTTGTTAGTTTTTGTTGGTTTGCTTCGCGGCGGAGACACTTGAATGCTTGAAAATGAAGTTTTGTTTGTGTTTTGTATGAATATGTTTTTGCTGGATTTGGTAAACGATGATTAAAAATTAATTTTGCATGGTGCGTGATGTGAGGGAAAGCTGTGGAAGAACTAACATCCTTCTAATAGAGGAGGTAACACAGAAAATAAAAAAATATTCTTGGTAATTAATTGAAATGATTATAGCTATAAATCTATCAATTTATATAAAAATTAATAATTTAATCATCGATACGTATAACGTAACAGATTAAGATTAAAGAAATCGATAGACATTAAATTAGCGACACCCTTATAAATACGCTTATTTTATTTATATTTTAGTCGTGGTGTAAATAGCTAGCGCTATTTTCATGGTTAAAATTGCATAATAACTTGACGACAATGTTCCGGTTTGCAGTATTTGTACTGTTTTTAAGGATTTCGGATTCTTCGAATTTGTTTGGTATACCAGACGAATTTAGGAAACATGATAAAGTTATCAGTACTACTTCGGGTAAGTGATATTTAAAGTTACCAGAGAAAGTTTGTAAAGTGTGAGAAGAGTTTAAAAATAATAACTTTTTAGAAATAAATAAACAATAGTAATTTTTTTCGAACAGAAACTTGAGCGGTTGATAATTGTATAACTAAATAACCGATGATTGAAATAGCGCTAAATGTATCAACGGATTTGTATGACACATACATATGAGCTGTTATTTTTGAAAGTGGTATAAGTCTAATTTTTAAAAAAATTAGTTAGTGGTAATCTTAGTAAGATATAGACACATTCTTTCCATATTTATAATCAAAGTCAACAAAAAATTTCGAGTATGAAATGTTATCAGAAAAAAATTGTTTTTGAAAGTGGAATAAGTCCATTCCTAATAATTATAATTAAAACAACATTCTTATTGCAATTATTGATTATTGCTACTTCAGTGTACGCTGTTCGTTAGCAGATATTCTTATCTAGTGCTAGTGTATTAAAAGCAACATTGATAACAAGATAACGGTATTATTGTTCTGATGAAATGAAGACCACATTATAGCATACAGTGACATGTGTATCGGACAGTATCAAGAAATATAAAGCTCGCACTGATGTGGTTAAGGATTGCTCAATCAGCTGATAATAGCATAAATGTTATTGTCCACAAATTTTTATTATCTGGCCATTCATTTCTTCCAAACGACAGAGATTTTGAAGTTGTGAAAACAGCATTTAAGAAAAAGGATCAATTATTTACTGCTCAAGACTACAAATTATAATGACATGAAAACTTGCGAAAAAAATAGCTTAAATTTGCATGAAATGAAAAGAAAAGATTTTGTCTTGACCAAATATTTAGAAGAGGCAAGATCAAACAGGAAAAACAATACGGACGGTGAAATTGTACAGTGGCTAATCATATGCTGGATGAGGTTTAAAAGGGATAAACCGACCAACATTTTTACAAAACTAGTATGGAAGACCTAAAAACCTCAGAAAAATTACAATGTTGCAAGAGAGAAATACGATATGATGAGTTTGCTGCCTTACATACCACCATTTACCATGAATAACTTCACTATGCTAACTCTGAAGGAGAAATAAGTATAAAATATCATTTTTTTTATATTTAGTTATCTTGACAACGGAATTTACATTTTATTTATATCGTCTTTTTAATAAGATATATTATAAATATGTGTTTAATTGTCTTGATTTTAATTATAATTTTTTACATTAAAAAATCAATTTCAGTGAAGCTAATGTCTATACTATACAAATATGGACTTAAATTTCCTCTTGATTTTATTTCTTATACGTTAATTTGGAAAGAGCTAAAATATTCTTTTTTTTTTAAATATTTTCAATAATTATTATTTCATAATTAAATTTAAAAGTTGTTTAAATAGTATTAAAAGCATCACTCGTATTGATTAACGTTTGCCAATATTTTGAAATTAATTGAAATGCAAACCTTTAAATATCTCGATACATGAGAAAATGGACTTATATCATTTTTAAAAATAACAGTTCATATGTATGTATGTGACATTTATACGCTTTCATAGGTGTTTCGTGTGCAGTTTTAATAAAGGGTAATTTGAGGCTTTTGTTTTGACTGAATTTCCATTTGCGTAAAACTAAGAATATTGTCCGGGATTATTTGTTTTTTGTAACCTCATATTGTTGACCTTATCTACCTTTCTGTAATTGCAGATAATATTGCAAATGCATTTTCCGACGAGTATGTTTCTTATGTAATGACTGGTGTTGAATCGGCAATGTTGCGTCAGCTTTCGAAAGAGTTAGTCAGATCAAGCAATAAAAATAATACTTCTACCAAGACTTTAGAAGAACTAAATGCCGCCGATAAATTCTTTACATGTACTACTTGCCGTGCCACATTAAATATTCTCGTCCGTATGTTTCGAAATCCTGATGACTACTTTGATAGTCCAAATTTGGCTGTAGACAGCAAGAGGGTCATGTTGGACCTATGCCAACGCTTCAAATTTCAAACTGAAGAAGTTTGTAGCAGCCTTGTCGATATTAATTGGCCAGTTGTGGAATACATAATTAAAAATTCGACTGCTGACTCACGGTCTATATGTGCACTGTCGATAAAATTTTGTCAACCAACACAGTTGGAGTTCAACTGGAGTTTGGAAATCAATCAAAATAGAACCGTCATCGACGGGCCGAAAACCACAAAGCCTAATAAAACTAAAAATGATCTATATATTCTTCATGTAACCGATATTCATTATGATCCCGATTATGGTGTGGGTTCTTTGGCTGAATGCGATGAACCCTTGTGTTGCCAACGTCACACAGTCGCTGATGACCATAATAAAGCCGCTGGTTACTGGAGCGACTATCGTCGGTGTGATTCGCCCTTACACATGATTGAAGTTGCCTTTGATCACATGAAGCAGGCACATGTAAATATTGACTACATTTATCAGACGGGTGATATAGTACCACATAATATTTGGAACACAAGCAAGGAACGCAACAATAAGGTATTGATGCAAATCAATGACTTGATTAGTAAAAAATTTCCCAGCATTCCGGTTTACTCTAGTGTCGGTAATCATGAGCCGCATCCAACGAATGTGTATGTATTTATCGTAATCGTAATTTATGTAATCGTTTGCTTTATAATTTGGTCATTTTTATTTTCATTATTATTATATTTTTTCCAAATAAATTTCCTTAAGGTGGACATAAATCATATTCAATATTTACATTAATTTATGTATTCGTATATTATATAATCCAGTTATTTATCATCTCGTTTTAGCTTTCCTACAGATTGTGTGCCTGAAGATTTTAGTTTAAAATGGTTATACGAACATCTATATCATATTTGGTCTAGATGGTTGCCAGTGATTACAAAAGAAACAATTTTGAAAGGTGGCTACTACACTGTTGTACCAAGAGATGGTCTCAGAATTATTTCATTGAATAATAACGATTGTTACCTGTTCAATTGGTGGATATACAACGGTGGCAAAATTGGCATCGAACAGCTGGAATGGTTACATGACACTTTACTGGCTGCTGAAAATGTTAACGAAAATGTACACATATTGGCGCATATTCCATCTGGCGACAGTGACTGTTGGACAGTGTGGTCACGTGAATATAATCGCATTATTGAACGGTTTCATAACACAATTAGTGGCATCTTCAACGGACACACGCACAGAGATGAAATGAATGTCCACTACTCTTCAAAAGGACATGCTGTGGGTATATCGTGGAATGGTGGTAGTTTGTCCACTTACTCGTTCAAGAATCCAAATTACAAAATGTACCAAGTTGAACCAAAATCGATGGTGGGCAAAATTTTAAAATATTATCTTATAATATTTTATACCATGTTCTTATTCTCATTAACATTACATACATACATAAATAAACAGCAAGTAGTGGATCAGGAATCTTGGATATTTAATTTAACAGAAGCTAACCTGTATGGTGCAGCAAGAAGTCCAGTCTGGAAGAAGGACTTTCAGTTTTCTGTTGACTTCACTGATGACCTTAGTCCAGCAGGAATTGATGCTTTACTAGAACGAATGGCAAATAATCCCAATTTACTTAGAAAGGTATGAGAAGAAGTTTCTAAAGGAGCAGAATTATAAATTATTTTTGTATTCATATTTAATAAATTCTCATACCTTCTTTTATTTATAACTTAAAGTGTTGTTTAAACTTAAAGAAAGTTAATGCAGTAAAATGAATATATTTATAACGATGGGCGCAGTCGTCTAATTTAACTTAATTTAATTCTGTATAATACTCCGATTTGTGTACTTAGATTTAGGTAAGTGCCTTCATCTGCTCTATTTACATATATTTTTAGTATTGGCGTCACAAAATGACTTCGGCAGATCCGCAATTGGCAATTGGCTGCAACAAAGCATGCTTGTTGAGCACCATTTGCCGCTTGGCCACAACAGTCTATAATAACAATGTGCGATGTAATGAGCTGAAGAATAAGCTACGACTTGCAGTAAGTTAATTAATTAAAATTTCGAGAAATTGCATTTTTCTTTAAACAGCTAATTGAAGAGAACGAGTGTACCCAACCATTTAATCCAAACAGAGATGATTGTTCAGGGACACAGACTATTCCAAAGAGTCAAACACTACTTCAATTTTCTTTGATTATTAACATTTATTTTTCCATTAAGTTATTTTTAAATAGTTTTTCAATGTCGAACTTGTTTTTTATTAATTCTCAAAAATTTCTCTAATTCTAAATACGAGTTCAGAAAATAAATCGGATTATTTGTTTTATAATAAAACTTTTATTTGGATGACTGCAATACTCGAAAACATTGACACAATTTTTCAACAATATTTCCGTATAATAAACAATACACTACAATGCGACATCAATGGTCGATTATTAATTGAAATTCCTAAAATTCGAATTGGAGAGAGAAAATACATGAAAGCAGCGATGTAAAAACAACATTTTAACTTCGAGTTATTATAGAAATATTATAGAAGTTCGACTTAGGGAAACAAAAGTATCAGGAGAAGAAAATACTTCCATTGTTCATGAATATTTTCAAGTTAATGGGAAATTGGAATTATAAAAGCTTGATTAGGGAAATGAATAAAAATATATTAAGAACATAATAGCAATTGGTTTGCCTGTTTCCAGTACTGAAACAGAAACGTTTAATGCAAAACCAAAACTCAATACCGGGTGATCTGAGGTCTTTGGGTTGGATTGAGACGTTGAAAAATCGACAAACAAGTCGAAACGTCGGTGGAACTCGACACCAAGCCTATTGGTACGTAATAGGTGACAAAAGAGACAAAAAAAATCGTATTTGAGGGGGGGGGGGACCATTTTCTAACAACCCTACTTAAAGTTCAGTTTTATTATAAACGGGTCAAAAGTTGTAATTTCTTTAGAAGAATTTCACAGCAGTTTCATTAGAGGCAACATTCGTCATAAGAACTTATTAGATTGTAACCAACTTTTGTTGTTACAGGTAGTAATAGTAGCATAAAACGATGTTAACCTAGTTGTTATTGAGCTCATACCATACCATAGAAGATCGTAGAAATAAACCTTTAGTAACGGTTCGATACTTTATTAGTATATAATTACAGCTGCAGTGAGTACAAACGTTTCTTTTTCAGTGGTTCCCATAAAATCTATTCTGGCCGCGTAGTATGGGTATAAATAAAACTAAAGGCATTCAATTATTTCTTTTAGAAGTTCTGTGAAATTTGTCGGTCTTCAACCAACGACCTGTAAAATTGGTGAAATAAAATAATAAACAAACGCAGTATAGAAAAGAGTATATATATAATAATAAAAACCAGTATAAAATTATGTATTCCATGAGGAGAAAATTCTTGATCTGTCTTTCTGTTATTGTAATTTATGCACGATTCGACATATCACCAGCAAAGCAATTAAAATCAAATGAATTTGTACCATACAACAGCCGAATTCTTTGGTTAAATAAGATTCAGGAGCTGCAAAGTGGCATTAAGGTAAAATATATGTATATGGGTTAAATCGCTTAATAACCGGTTACAGTTTTTAAAATGACATTAGCAAACAAAAAAATCCCTATGGATGTGTTGGAAGTCAACTGTTTTACGTGTCCTCGATCGTCTAATATCGCCTGGAGCAAATCCAATTTGGAATTGGATACAATTTTTGGGTGCAGAAAGTCCAATCGTAGAGACAAACATGCAAAAGCTGGCAAATGGGTAACTAATTTGTTATTTTCTTTCATTTTATTTAGTACTTGCTTTTTCTTGGTTGGCTAAAAAAGTCAGAGAGATGAAATACATATGCCCTGGCTGGATGCATTCATCGCCCACTTGACAACTTATCTGGGTACACATATCTTGCAAATCAAACAACTAACAAATTCCTATATCTCGACTCTGAACCGCAAGGGTTTGTTAACTTATGAATTACCTGCTTATTTTACATTAATTCACCTAATGAATAGCTAAGCCGCAAGAATTGCAAAAGGTCGACTCCAACTTCACTGCACGACATCGACGTCATCGCTACAATATGGTCATCATTATGGTTTTTGGAATCGTCGCACTCGGTGCCGTTCTGGTGCCGTTAGGTTTCCAATTTCTTTCTGTGATCAGTGGTAAAGCATTATTATTGGCCAAAATGGCGTTGCTGTTGGCTTCAATTAATGGACTTAAACGTGTATGAAATGGAATTATTTATGGGAGTGGAACCAAATTTTATTGTTGTCTGTCTTCCAAACTAGGTGGCGAACAGTGGCGTGCATTACGGATTATACCATGTACCTGGTGATCCTTACGGTAGTGTCTACTACGATCGCGGCGAAGTACACCATCCAAGAAATGATCGCAGCTTGACGTTTGCGGAACCCCTTGAAATACAAGTTTAGTTATGCGATTTTATTTTATGACGTTGAGTATTGGATTTACGTCGAATAGAGATACAGGATGTTCTTTAGTGCAGGATTTATCAATTCGTATATATACATGAACTGTCGGTAAATAAATCATTTGAACACCTTGCATTTCGTACCTACAGGCACAATGAAAAGAAAATCCGACATTATAAACTTGTAAAATATTTAAAAAACTGCACACAAATCTTGTGAAATTACAGCCCAACTAAAATTTTTACATTAGAAATCATTATTGAGAAAAAAAATAATTTCCATGAAAGAAAAGGAAAAAGTATTGCAGAAATGGCATTCATTCAACAAAAGTGTTTTCTGCTTTCTCAAGTGTATAATATGTGATGGAGATTACTTTGAAGGGGACAAAATAGATATTCATTAATAAATAAATAATTTTTGAAACTCAAAATTCGCACACTATTAAAACTGTGAAACATAGTGGCGGGAATATAATAGTTTGGGATGCTTTCTCATGGCATAGTGTAGGTTCAAATGTTTTTATTGATACAGGATGGATCAGCATATTTATAAAACCTTTTTGGTGAACCATATGGAGCCTTTCGCGGATGAAAATTTGCCTTACATTCATTAACGCCAATGATCTCAAGCAGACTTCACGACTCGAAAAGCAGTACCTTAACCTTCAAAAATAAATGATTTACCATAGCCGGAACACAATCCAGATTTCAATCCAATTGAGAATCTATGGAATAACGTGGAAAAAACGGTGCAACGAAAAAAAACCTCAGAATTCCTCTGAGCTTTGGCGCGATATTCAAGATGGATGGAATTCCATTTTCCGAAGCCGCTGCTAAAATTTGGTTGAGAGATTGCCACGAAGATTAGAAGCCGTTATAAGGCAAAAAGGATATCTAACCAAATATTGATGAAAACTATTATATTAACTATTCCTCAGACGAACAGACATGACTCAATTGATTCCGGAGGTAAAGGAAAGCAGAAATATATAATTTCAAAACTTAATAGGGTAATTCGTATCGTTGTAAATGGTATAATGGCTATACTCGAAAAATGGCGAAACATTGTAGATAATAATGGAGCATATTTGGTTTAAATAAATTAACTTTCAGACTATAAGAAAACACGGTTACGGTTACAAACACGGTTACCCTACCGTGCATGCTTGGCACGGGTTTTTGTTGTTTTGGGTGTAAAAGAGAGAATGGTATACCTTTCCGTTATCAACACCACGCTCTCAAATCGAACACGAAAACTCGGTCTAGCGTGCACCGAGTAGACCGAGCACACCGGTGTTGCTTAGTCTGAATACTCACTAAACTATTGAAAAGTAAAGTGGAGTGGAAAAATGGATTGGACTGATAAATTAGCAATTATATTCCTCCGATTATCGTTCCAAAATAATACGACTTTATATACTCGTATGTTAAGCACATTTCAATTAATATATGTAAACATTTGGTCTTCCATCGCGTCAAAAACTACAGCTCAAATAATAAGTTGTCTCATTTGTGTACGAGACGGGTTGCTGTAGAAGGTGAAAAAATATACATTTTTGAAGAAAGTAAGCAGGGTCGAGCACAAGCGTAACCTTTATTTTATACGTCGTTGATTCACAACAATTAAAATAAAATAAATGAAAATAAATTAAACAATTAAAATAAATAGTATTTTAAAACCATCTCGTATAGAATTTATTATTAATTTTTGTGATATCATACAATTGTATTGCATAATATTCCATTTGAAAATCTCAATATAGGACCTAAGCCAACTTCAACTTTTTACTGATTTTAAATATATTGTATTAGTTACAATTTGTTTCAAAACTAAAAGATAGCCTAGAGAAATATATACATAAATATTAAAATAGCTATTTTCTTTTGAACTCTATTGAGAATGTGTATAGAATAATTAGTAATATTATAATTAGAGGGAATAGTTATTAATTATATTATACTATTTTTGGGAATACAAATTTTTCTAAATAAGAAAAAACAATATGGAAAAGAAAACTTTTATGGATTGTATTGTATGCTAGTTTTAGTATTTGTGTATTGTGTATACCCTGTTAAGAGAATCCAAATACCAGTTTGTTTCTTATTAAGACGGAAACAAATAAACCAAGAGAAAAAACAACAGCGAGAGAAATTTCAGAGAAAAAACCAAGAGGTAAATAACAACTCACACACTTACAAGATTTACTGTGAGTCTACCTGTTGCGGGTATATGTTTAAGCCAAGTCTTTCTGCAGACGTTTATCAAGGCAGTTCAACTGGTTTAAGAATTAGTCTAGTTGTTGGTTTGAACGTGAAGTGAAGACTAAACAACGTCACTGATTACGAAAAATGTGAAAGTTTTTAACTTAGTTTTTTAATTTTGACGATGAATTTAAAAGAAAGGCATATTTAAGATGTTAAAATATATTAAAGGTACAAATTTCATAACCATTCTCTTTGCCATCACTGTCTCTGCAGAATACAGCAGTGATATACTTATAGCGTATATTTCAAATAGTGGCTTGCATGGTGAAATTATATTTCATCAAGTGAATGTAACAAATGTGGAGATCATATCAAAGCTCGAAACAACACTTCAATATCCGGACCAGATATGGAGTTGGGGTGTACACAAGTTTCCTGTGGACTACACTGCAGTAGATCCGAGTGGTCGCTGTGAATTGGAAAAACTCGGACCAGAAGTATTGCGTTTCGATGACGATTTAGGTTTTCTTGTATTACCGGGTAATGAGTCAACGAAGTGGAGTCGGGAAATGAAATTGATTGGTAAGCGAAACTGATTATGACTTGAATTGCTCTTCATTTTCCGAACTCATTTTAAGGCCCGAAGGGTATCTGGAGCAAATCCTTGGTACTTACGGATGTCAGTAACAATGCGCGCATTTGTGCTACTATCACAACCATACAAATGGCTGTCGAGCATATAGCTGAAGCACGGTTCAATACACCCATTTCCGGTTCCGTTTATTTTCGTTGGCTGGCACCTAGTGCTGGCGTCAACGGAGATATGCTCATCTACTCCGACCTGTACCATTTAAAGAAACAAGCAAATAATACGAATGCAGCCATACAAGAAATGACCCAACATCATTGGAAAATCTATGTCACGGACATTTTCAAGAACGATCATCATCGTACAGACGAAAACTGCAATTTTTTGCAGCTTGTATTTGATCCACAGGGTAATGGCGAGGGGCACGGAATCGGTGACTTGGATACTAGGCTGGGGCGCATACCTGTAGCCACAAATGCAGTGCGCCAGTCTCAACGTGCGATTTTCCGCGATGAGAAGTTAGTGTTGTTGCCCTCAGATTTGACTATCCCACATCGCACATTGTATCTCGTGTTATTTGATAATCACCACCCGAAGAATTTTCTCGCCTGTACTAAAATTCGACATGTTCAGCCACTAATCTACAAGTAATTTTTTTCTATTCTTACTATTCTAAGTCTATATTTCATAGTATTTGTCTACAGAACGAATATTAAATTTGGCGGTATTAATGGGGAGATAACCTTCATGCAACGCTCTAAATTCGATCCAACATTCTTAAATTTCACACTTGTTTCGGCTAGCAGCTATGCAGACCACGTTAGCCGAGAGTTTGCCGAAAATGTTTCAGCGTTCCATATACATGATCTGCCACCAGCTCCAAAACTCTTGGGACATGTCGATTACTGTGACTCCACAGGCAGCATTTATAATCCTAATAAGTTAGAAAAGGAGTCCATACCACCAGCTGGTTTCGGAACTCAAGACCAATATCCGGTGGGCGACTTGAGTGGAAAACTACAGAGTCGCAACAAGGATTACTATCACAACTATTTGCTACCCGGATCTACTTCAGAGTTAAGTGGTCTTTATTGGGATGTCTTCTTGCCATTGCAAGGAGTATATAGCATTGCCCATCGCGGTTTGGTTATATACTCGTACAATCGTACAAATGTTGAGAAAATTGTTGAAAATCCTTGGGGCTGTTCGACGATTGTTCAGTACAGGAAAAACTCATTAAGACAAAACCCTATATTTACAGCGCAGGCTTTGTTTCATTATCCCATAGTAGGCAGGGTTTTATTTCGTCAACCAGCTGAGGAACCTTGGCATGATACGACGGTTATATTTGAATACCTAATTCATGCCGATGGCTCTACACAGAACAATACCTTTAATCATCGCTGGGCCATCCACAGCAATTCTCCTGGCAAAGATTTTTATGATTGGCAAAAACGTTGCCTCTCGACTGGTGATGTTTTCAATCCATTCAAGTCCGGCTGGGACAACAGTTCAGGCGAGGAGTACTGCTCACCTCAAACGCCAGGCTTGTGTAGCGTAGGTGCACTAGGAGCACGGGTAGGGCTTTTATCAATTGCAGGTAGTAGGCGCAATGCAAAGTTTAGTCGATTAATTTTTACTGATTCAAATCTGCCGTTATCTGGACGACATAGTATACTAGACAAGTCTCTGGTAATATACGATGATTTTGGTCCCGAGGCGCGAGGAGATCGTCTAGCTTGTTCCATGTAAGTTACTTTTGTAATAGTCTTAAGAGCGTTAAGAATACAAGTAATGTTCGGCAGTATAAGTGGACATTATCCTCGGAAAGTAGTAACCAAGGACTGGTATGGAAATGGATATAATTTTACCTTGTCTGGCAAGATAGAGATTACTCAACAGTCGGAGTATGATATAACTAACGTAGATGTACAATTGAAGGGCCTGAGAGAGAACAGCGGATATCATATACATATGGTGCTTTTTACCAGCTATACTTACTTGATTAACATTTCAAATAGTAGTTGATATATTTCAGACTCCTGTGGAAAGTAATCTGGTATTTCCCTGTGAAACATCCACACTCTACGGTCACTGGAATCCACTCAAGGTTAATTCAAAGCTATCACCACCTCCAAAGCAAGGCACTGGCGATCAGTACGAAATGGGCGACCTGAGCGGAAAGTTCGGTACACTGGATAATTTGACACAATACGATGATGCATTTAATGATAGCAACATCCCGTTATTTGGCGCGAACAGCATCATCGGACGCTCTATAGTTATACACAAAAAGGAGAAGAATGCGCCTTGGGCTTGCAGTACTTTAGAGCGCGGCTACAGTCCAAATGAGGGTAGGGAGCTACGTGCTATCGCTTCGTTTCATCACCCAGCTGGTTATGCTTACGGTTACATTAAGATGACTCAATTAGTACAGAATGATGGTAGTCAATCGGAAACTGTGATTGAGGTTAACTTGCGACATCCCGGGAAGCATGATCGGAATGTGGTACGTCTTCTGGAGAGTGTGGTAGTCGAAAAAAAAATGGAGTGTAAAATTGAAAATTTTTTTTCACAGACGAGTAATCACAATTGGCAAATTTTTGTCAATCCCGTTGGTGTCGACGCAACAGTTAAACCCACTAATACTCGTTGCGTGGCGGGCGGCTACGTTTGGAATCCTTATTTTACCCAATTAGCAGATCCTTTAAATGTAAACTTAACCCATATCGCACTGAATCCAAAAAAGTGGCACAACTAAAAATTTTTAATTTTCTAGTTTATGTATTAAAACTCTTCGCTCTCAACCAAAAGTTCAATTTATTTTCTAAAAACGGTTTTAGTCTCTGGTCATCCTATGAAAATACAACAGACAAAATTGGGTTTTTTGAAAAATTTAAAATTTTGAGTTGTGTCACTTTTCGTATTGAGTGCGATATTATATGTAAATACAATATTTATTAATTTCTTTATACTCCCCAGCGTGATTTATACGAGCAAGAATGTGGAATGGACAATCCGATGCGCTGCTATGTGGGAGATGTGGGAACACGCTTGGGACCGATCAGTACGTTGTAATGATAACATCTACAAATAGCTGATGGCTAATCGTCTAATCGGTCCTTGTTAATAGATCTTGGTGGGAAACGCATTTTACTTACTGATTCCAATGTTCCCTTGGAAGCACCTACTGGCGCCATAGGACGCTCGATTGTTATCTTTGGACCGGAGTATTCAAGTGAACGTTTCGCATGCGCCAATATTGAACCCGATCATAACGTGATTAAGTATATCAATCTAAGGAAGCCACCACGCTTTGTTGTGTTAGTTGTTTTTGTACTACTGCCTACAAGCCTAAATTTTTGTATATTTCAATTATTATTATTATTTTCTTGTCTTATTTTTATCCTTAAGGGCTCAGTTTTTAGAGGAGGTGCGCTCGGTATTAGGAGTTCCTGAATGGATGCTGCATGTCGATGCTAGAAAGACAAAGGAACTGCATGGAGGCTCCTGTGTACAAATGATTATTCATTTTAAGGGAGCTCTGGCACATCGCTTAGAGTTGGTGAGCTTGAGGGCTACAGAATTAATTGCACTTTATTTATTGAATATTCCTAAATATTTGCCACTGTTGTAGGATATGTCGCGATTGATTGCCAAAGGACGCTTGGATGCTCCTACTCTGTACATACCAGGCTATGTAAACCAAAAGCGTAAATCGACCATTTCTTATCGTACCTGTGGTGTACGTGACTCAAATGAAAAGCGTTAGTATTAAACCGTGCACTTTTTACTTCGGCAATCAACTTCTTCCATTCTTAGGCTCAAAATCGTGGAAAGAAAACAATGCAGCGAGCCTGCAATTTAAGGTTGTGATGTCTGTGTTGTTTGCACACCATTTATTTGTGTTAATAACAACGCTCTAAAATTTTCAATTTCTAATAATTTGTTTTGTTAAATAATAATGTATTAATAAGTATTTTAACATTAATTATGTATTTATTTATTTGTAAATATACATAGGTGAAAAAGGTGCGTTCTTACTTTTATTTTAACTTTTCGACAATGTTTTTTAACATTAATGTTCTCTTGGTCGAAATTAACAGTCGATTGCAGCGCCATCTATTGATTCATCTTTTGAATTTTGTAGACACATTTTTCATCTATCTTCACACCGGATTTCGTAGCATTTCCATTGTTCTGTGAATAATTACGTCATTGTAACTATCCGTCCACTGTGTCAGTCTGTCTGTTAATTAAATATTTCAAAATTTAATTATTTTTAATAATGAATGAATAAAGGGCGTGTCCTTTTTATTTTTAGGACATTATATCGGCTTTTACATTGTTTTCTAATCAATTTCGAATTCGACGCAGGATATTTGAAGTTTTCTTCTTTATATGACTGTCACTTCGTAGTAGCTAAACTGCGCAAGTGCACAAATCATGCCATATTTAATCGATTTACCCAAATTTGTTATACACTTCTGGTTTTTGCTTACTTTCCGATTCAGAGAGAAACACACTTTAAATAAAAAAATGTTCAAAATACAGACTATAATAATACTTTTCTTACTGGCATTTACAAATGCGAGTTTTAGTGGTCCATATTTAATGTGGGGACAAGAAAAGCTGAATGATTTACGCTCGCCTTCCTTAACGGAGCCCTGTGATAAGTGTCTCGTTGAACTTTTTAAGGATTCTAAAGCAGTGATTATTTTTCTTCGAAACAACACCAGTCGAATGGGGGGTGAACATTTTCTTAAATTTCGGCAGTATTTGAAGGCAAATTCTTGGATGTATTTTCCGCAGCGTTCCTTGGAATCGGAGCCATTCAACTATAATAGAAATGTTAAGGTGTTGCCTCGAAGCAAAGAATTCTTCTAATTACTTAACTAATTCGTCGAATCCTCTAGGTTATATCGTTGAGTGGACCTGCGGAATATGACGAAACAGAAATTATTAATAGTTTCAAGGATGCTGTAGCTATCTACGGCGAGGGTAAGGTACTCGGTATATTGGCTTATTGTGAGGAAGAGACACACTACCTGGTAAAACGAGAGGACATTGGGAACGGGTACGAAGAGTTGAAGACAACACCAGCACAAATACCTCTACCGGAAGAGAGTGATAAAAGTAAAATTTATCTAGCCGATGGTACGTATATTGTACAATAGCCACAAAACAAACACTCGAATTTAGTATCTAAACTAACCTTTGTTTCCACATACATACATAGGTAAAAAAGCCGTTCTCTTTGTTAATGAGGCACTGGTGCTGCACATATCCAACTCCAACGAATCTTTGAAATTAGATGAACATAACACGGCTATAACATTTGACGACCAGAAATTTAAAGGATATGGGCGATTAAATATAATTTTCAACTTGGATGGTGAGAAGATATTTTTACGTTTCAACTTCACCCTTTCTGGAGGTTCTTGGAGAATGAAAGCGGTTGAAGTCGAGTACAAGGAGTACAAAAATGTGCTACCGATTGTAGGTGACACATATAATGTTCCAATGGCACCCCTGGGTTTCTCATACCGTTGTTCATCGTTTCATTTGTTGTTCAGAAATGGTTCGGACAGCCTTATCGTGACCGATTATCAGGTTCTTATAAGCAAAATGTGCCATAATATACATATTATGACCTATAACCTTCTTCCATTTCATATAGATTCAACCCTGGCTCAATGGCGCTTCAAGGTTCGGTGACGTCTACGATTGTATTGGCTTCACAACCTCGGGCATTTGGGCGGGTATCCTAGTCAGCTTCTTCTTGCTAGGTATACTTTCGATTAGTTTAATTGCTCTAATGGATATTAAAACGCCAAATCGCTTCGAAAGCTCGAGGAGCAAACAGTTGACATTTAGTGTACTGGAGTAAAATATGACAAGTGTTGTTATCTTATCGTGCAATCAATGCATTTGTATTGTTAACATTAGTCATACAATTTTTTTTAATCATTTCCTGTTTATTTTGATAACTATATAACTCTTTTTGACTTGATCCCTTCGAAGTTTAACTAAATTATTATAATGTGTTATTAGTTCGAAACATCTTAAATAAGTAATAATTATCAGACAGAGCTACCGATGTTTGCTACACAGTTTACGGGGTAATCTGGACTGATATGTTCCTGAAAAGGTAGAAATAAAATACATAGTAAAATAAAATAAATATAATATACAATAAAATAATTTTAAAAAAATTCTAATAAACTCCAACGAAATTTGCTTCAATTTTATTTAATTATACCCTACATCTTAGGGTTAAGGTTCAAGTAGTTTTCGTTATGTAAATACTTGGACTTAGGATTAATGTTTCTGATATTTTTAGCATAATTCTAATCGATAGCTTCTTCGTGTCCTCTCTATCTGAGACATACTCGTATACCATAAGTATGGCGATTTATTAGATGACAACGTTCCTGGCTCTTTCATTCCATAAAAATACATATGTATATAAGTACATACATAAGAATGTATAAACTCATATTACATACCTGCATCTTTTTTGTTTTCTAAAGTTTTCAGATAACCTCCAGTTTTTTCAGTCAAATTTTATTTTCAAATTACATTCATTTTTATTTTTCTATACACATTTTTTAACTTTTTTTAAATCTGAGTAAACCTTCGGCAAATTTTTGAAGCAATAATTCAGCTGATTTCTATTATCTAAAAATTATTATTTATAAATTCATCCTATTAAATTATAAATGTTTTTATAATGGTGGTTTGCGGTTATATTTTCGATATTATTATCGTGCGCATTGATGCGCCCAACACTCAATTCGAGGATTCCTCCCAGCTCTCAGTTGATGCTGTTTTCAATAATGTTCCGCTAAAAATTACCTCGAGTCGCATCAACGTTGTAGAGTTTCGCTCCGGAAGCAGTTATGAATTTAATGCAAATCCTGAAGAACTGAAGACCGACATGAAGAAAAACCCACTAAAATTGACCGTGATATACAAAACTGATACTGTTGGTGGGTAGCATATAGCATACTTTGATAGTAATTTGGATATACTAAGTTAATTACTCGAAGGTTCTGGACAGTTTGAATGGCCTGACACTGTTCTGAACAGAATCAGCGAATGTGTGGGTGAACTGACACATATGGATGAGTGTGAGCTGAAGAGTGAAGAGCTAAAAGTTGGAAGTGTGGAAATAATAATACGTTTGAAGACCAAGTGCCAGGAAATGGAGTGAGTGGAAACTAGTTTATATGTTAAACTATAAAATACAAAAGTTTAATTCATGGAACTCTTAAAGAGACGAAGCAGGTGCAGCAACGACTGGCGACGATATACGCAAACAGCTGAACAAAGTTATTAATCCTCACGATGTACTCTTTGTGGTTGGTGATACAAACAAAGATGATATTTGCGCTGCTCTATTACCGCAAGTGTCGCAGCTTTCCAATGAAGCGCAGCACTCAACCGCACTTGATCTTTCACGGTATCGCAGCGTGAACGGTAGACTTGTGCAAACACCAGATATACTCAACACTTGTGGGAATGTGGAATGCTGTGAACTGAAGGTAATTTTATAATGGCTTGATATTGAGTTTTTGAGGCTTGAGTACATGATTCGTTTCCGCCATTGCAAATCTAAAAATCATATAACTGAATATGGTAAGGCGAAGTACCACATAACGAATAGAATATTTTAAAAGAATACTAATCTGATGAAGTTTGGCGTTTGAAAATAGGGTTAATTGCTAAATGCAAGGAATAAAAATACTTCTTTTGAAATAACTAAACCTCTAAAAAGAAGAAGTAAACTTCTAAACCGAATGTTGTATACGATTTCAATTGTTTATGCTTAGATTCGAATAGAAAAGTCCACAAGTACTTTAATCAGGTCCTGATTCTTCAATAACTCTACAATAGTGATTTAGACGGTGGCGTTTTGTTTATTTTAGTCCTTCATAAATATATGTTCTTATGAAGTATGAATGTACGAATTTTCATACCTGATTATTGTCTGGTATTACATCACCAATTAAAAGAGGAACAAAATTAGCAATAGTTAGCATTTCTCGGCCTGCTGAGATTTATGAGCAATAATGGTGGTGAAATATTCCCAAGCTCAGTTTGCTTCCCAATGTTTAGTATTTCTAAGTCAAAAGCTTTGTTTTCCAAAAACTTCAAAATAATATGACAAAAATCACAGTTTAGGATACTCTTAAAAATATCATATCAAAATGAACCTTTCGTTATTGTTGAATTTATATATTTAAAATTATTATTAGGAATATATTTTATGGAGTTAACTATTTTAATAACTTGCGGACTTTCATATAAATCACATTCTTTCATCTTTTTTTGATAACTCCCACACATCCCTACTCCTACTTTAATAATTTTAATAGTTAAAACTTTTAGTGGAAATAATGTTGGCCTTGCCCTTTTAATCGTTCGTTTTCCAAAAATTTAAGAGACCAACTGGATGCAGCTCATGGTGGACGATTCCCTTCCAGTCCCACCATACACACAGCATCATCTTTTTCAGTGTTAATCTTGGCTTTTCAAACGTTTGTGACCACTCTCCATCCCTTGCCCGCGATTTTTTACGCTTCCGATTATCATACGTGACCCATTTCTCATCACCGGTTATGCCACGTTTCAAAAAAGGCACGAATTCATTGCCTTTCAGCAGCGCATCGCAAATGTTAATTCTGTCTATCATGTTTTTCTCGCTCAACTCATGAAGAGCCCATATATCGAGCTTCTTTCGGTAGTTTGTGGTCAATGCCTAGCTCCATACCAATATCGACACTGACGATATGCTTATCTTGCTGAAATTTTTCAAGAATTTCATCAGCTTTTCCAGCGATTGGACCACCAGAGCATGACTCATCTTTCGCATTAAAATTACCAGATCGAAAGCGAGCGAATCATTTCCGCGCAGCAGATTTGGATAATGCACCTTCACCGTACACAACAAAATATAGCGAAATTTTTCATTATTTTTCTCGATTTTCAAAGGTAAACACCTTTCCAACCACTGCACCAATTTCTATATTTACTCACTGACGGTTGAAGTGTCACCTTTCCCATGCGATCAGTGTTGCCGTTATTCGCACTTGACCCCACCTATCGGAAACACGCCACGAACTTTTTCCCAGACCCAATGTATTTATAAACATTAAATTTCAGAAAATTTCAAATGAATATCAAAAACTCATCGATACATTGATGTCATGTCCTGGCGGTAACCGTAGCCTTCCATTGGAGCGCCCCTCGTGTCGTACCTCGTGCAACTCTAAAGAGTGCCGACAAGATAACAAGTTTTCGGAGAGCGGCAGCAGCACAAGAGATAGTTCAGGTAGTAAGCTTCCTTGGAGTCGATTGTATTATATTGATCAATTTTTTTTTATTAATACAGAACAGAAATTTCCTTGCACCTGCTTTGCAGCTCAACACAACAGCAGTAGCGGAGCTTTCGAAGGTGAGAAGCTTATTAATATTTGCCCGCGTGATTCTCCGCCCGAACTTAAGCAAACCACATACATTTCGAACAGGTAAACAGAAGATGCTTTAGTAGTACTTATATCTATTTGTAAGCTCGTTTCGCCCTAGAAAATGTCCCATCTGTAAAGAGAATTTAGCTTGGCTACCGAAGCTATCTGCCTGTCCCAAATGCGGCTACAAACCGGTGCCTTACGTCGAAGAAAAACCGTACGACACCCAAATGACTGCTGATCAGATACTGCAGGAGTATCTAGACAAGCTCTCAAGTTCAACTGACAATAAGGGAGATGGCAAGGAGAAGGACGCATGTTGTGATGATAAGAAGGAATGTCGTTGCACGTGTAAGAATGGCAAAGTTTGCGCTCATTGCCGTATACGAAAGCTGTGTGAGGATATCTTCCAGACGAAAACAGCTAACTCCGGCGAGAATGCAGCTGATGAATGCCACAAATGTGAGACCAAATCGTCCCAGGATGTTTACAACGTTTGCAAGAGCAGCAGCAAAGATTGCCGCCCGTACTTGGCGCGCGTTTTTTCAGAGCTTCGGGAGCTCTACAATATTAAGGAAACAAAACGCAAAGCTTTCGAAGTGAATCAGCGGTGTGAACGTGCGCTAAATAAAAATGATGCGGAAAAAAAACCACACAACCAATCAAAAACAGTGATTTTAGCTCAACATCATCAACAAGAGCAACAGCATCAACAAGCAGAAGATCAGCACGAAAAATCTGTGAAGCACAACCAGCAAGAAGAAACTGTCGATCGCAAAATGTACTTGACTAAAAATTTCAAGAAATCCAATGAAGCCTGTAATCCAAAAATGTAAGTAACCAAAAAATAGAAAAGCATTATTAGCATATTTACATATATGCAAATATTTATTATTATTGTCGAAAGTTCCTGCCTTGCGGCTGAACCTCATGGTGGCCATCCGATTAAGAATGTATTAAGCGGCAATCATCGGCTTAAGTACTATCATGTAATATAATACAAATATAGTCATTCAAAATACATTCAAACGATTTGAGGATAAGCCATAGGAAATACATTCTTTTCCTCGAAATTATTAGATTAGGGGAAGAAGAGCTTGAAATATTGTAGAAATTGAATTTCGTTTTCAACCTTCAACCAATTATAATAAAGAATTATATATTAATGACAATTTCTTATAGATACAACTACAATGCTGTCCGAAAATATCCTCCCAAGTCACTCAGGCACAAGATGTGCGTTAACGGTTTCGCGGTTGGTCGTAGGAATGTGCCGCACAACATGGGCTGGCTATGGAATGTCGACACAGAAGGCACACGTCGTGGCTGGAAGCCGGGTGCCATTCGAAGACCGATAAAATGTTTGATGAAATATTTCCTCAATGATTTTCCAGCTGATACCTTGCGGGTTTCTCAGTATTCATATCGTAAGGAGAGCAAGGGTGAGTGCACAGAAGAGGAGGAATTAGTGCAGAAGCCTACACTTCACATTTGCAAGAAGAATGACGAGTACTTTATTACTCTGCGTCCACTGAAAGATGCCGAAGCATTGCGCCATTGTGCAGACCCCTATCTCAATATGAAGCCCATAGAGTTCAGGATAACGAAGAATCCACTTTTGAACGCTATGCGCAATTTGAAGCGCAACTTGAAGGATATGGGATTTGCCAAGTGTACGTGTCATATGCCGGTAGTTGACTGTTGCTGTCGCAATTATTTGGACAAGAAACGACTTGAATATCAGGTAAACAAGGAATGCCGTAAACGCTGTCTACCCTGTTGTAGCCAAACATTGGTACTGTCGGACACCACGGACTCAGATGTAGAGTTCGATTTTGGTGTGACTCCACCCGCAGGTGTTATTAAGCCCGAACGCTTAAAGCGGCCGAATCTAGTTAATCATGGAACTCAGTATGAGCAGGGCGATTGGAATGTAATGCCCGTTTTCCCCAAGCCGCCCAATAAATACATGAAACAGTACAATTGCGCCACCGGCGATCGTTATGATACCACTGGAGGTGGAGGCAGAAAAAAGGGTGATGGTGGGGCCGGTAAGGGAGGTGGCAAAGCAGGTGGTGGAGCCGGTAGAGGAGGTGGCAAAGCAGGTGGTGGTGGTCGTGGGGGTGGTGCTGGTGCTGGCGGTGGTGGTGCAGGTGGAAAGGGTGGTGCTGGACGAAAAAAAGGGGACGGAGAGAAAGGTGGTGATCGGGAGCGAGGTGGTACCGCAGGATCGGCTGGACCCGGTGGTAAGTCTACAAGAGGTGAAAAGGGAGGTCCAAATTCATACTTCGGCGATAAAAACAAAGGCGGATCGAATGAAGACAAGTAAATAAAGATGGGATCAAATGTTAATACATTAATAATATACTATTACTGTATTTATAGGAAGAAACGTCTTCGTAAATTAGCTGAAATGCCTCCGCCTCTAATTTGCATGGTGGATAGGCGTGGTAAACCAGCTGACCCTTGTGCTTTCGTATGTGAAGATGTTTGTGGATATCCAAGAGATATTTGTGCAGATGTTTGCTGTGTTCCAAGGGGAAATAATCGAATTTGTTAAAGTTTTTAATAAAAACTCCACAAAACAGAAACATATTTGTAAAACTATTGAAATAGTCGAAATCGAATTTGTTAAAATTTTTAATAAAAACTCCACAAAACAGAATTACTATTACATATTTGTAAAACTATTGAAATAGTTCTTGGTCTTAGAAATTACAATAAAATAAATGTGCGCATCGCTATTTTAAAATATAATAATTATGTATGATTTTCTTATATTGATATCCTTGGTATTTGATCGAAGTAATTAAAAAACATTCATTTAATTCATTTACTACAACACACACGCACATACATCATTTAAATGATGTGAACTCAGAAATAAAAAATTAATTTAAAAAATTTTATTCAACATTCTATTCTACAGTTTATTATTTCGTATTTATTTATTTTTCCTGAAAACGGGCAGTTTGGTGTTTGTTTTGGAACTCTAGAGGATGAACGTAGAGCGAGTAAATTGGTAGATTTTAAGGGAGCACAGTAATCCTATGGAAATACCAGACTCAATGTACGTAAAATGTTTAAATTAGTAGTAAAAGTTGCATATTTTTACATTTTATTAGATTACTCAATACAGTTTTAAATGTAATAAGCGGTCACGTGCAACGATCCCCCATTCCCGCAATATTGCAACTGGATCCAATTTTGCGGTTTCTTACGTCGGTTGAGGGACTTTCTTTACTTTTTTAAGTAATAAATGTAATTAATATGATATTTAAAAAATTCTTTCTCAAATCATTTGAAATAATTGTTGCATTTGCATGGTTATTTCAAATAGCGATGTTAATTAATTTTTAAATAACCAAAGTATTTGAAATAATTAGTTATTTCAGTTGATCATTTCACAAATTATTTGAAATAATTCATGCGTTTGCATTGTTATTTGAAATGAATTGTTGAGATTACGAAAGCTTTTGAGATAACTTATTATCTCAATTTGTAATTACTTATTTTATTTGAAATAAAAAATGCAGAGACCTGTGACCCCTGTGACCTCCTGTGAGATCCTCTACCTCTATGATTCTATATCTATAAGTACTTAAATAATTTTAAATTTTAATTTAATATGAATTAAAAAAACAGTTTAATTTAATTTTATGCCTTATGTATACAGTTACAACAAAAAATTTAAGACTGTACAATTTTCTAAGCCAGTTTCTTAACAATACAAAAATTAGATAAACAAGCAAATAAAAAATTAAGATAAAGTAATGATAATTTTAACCACTAATTCTATTTCTACGCATTACACATTTCGTGACAAACTGAATATACCCTTAACCCTGAGGTGTAGGGTATAAAAACACGTACAAAACATCAAGAAAGTTGAGTTCAAAATCCATAGATGTCATTTCAAAAGAAATAACCCAATTTTATGCAACCACCGAACCGAAACATGAATATTATCTTCATAACCGAATCGTACGCTTCGGTAATGGCCAACCTCATTACATTGCTAACCAGCGTCAAGCAAACTACAAACGTTACACGAAATTAATATTAACTATTATGTTTTTTTAACTGCTAGAATTTGGTCGAGTCTCACGTCTAAGGCGTAAAATGATTATAAATCCTGTGCAAAGAAGCCTCCGAATCTTCTGCCTGCTATTAACTATACTGCTGGTGCTCCAACCGAAATACTGTGAGTTAAGAATGGGGCACAGTACAAACTACCATAACACCACAACCGAGAATTTATTACGCTTCCGTGATTTCGAGCCTCGGTCCAAATTTGGAACTCTTTCTTCATCTGGGAATGATGCATATGGCGTAAAAAAAGCACGAGGATTTCAGGTACATACTGAAAAGGATGACCTTAAAGTCGACATTGAATTTGTGGTGCCGTTTGTGCGAATACCGATAGAACGTAGTCTGCAGGTAACCAAATCGACTTTACGCGATCTCGCAAATTTAAAGACAGGTTCCTTGATGCGGTCTGCCATATTTGTTGCACTTGGCGCAACCGTGGCTGCATTATTGAAAGTATTTAACATACCCCCATTGATAAACACCAAAAGTTCTGCAAAGATGAAACGCAGCCCAGATGTTGAAGTGTTCAACTTCCTAAAAGCATTGGATTTTGTTATACTTAAAAAATCGGAAAGAAGCAACGAATCAAGCAAAATGCATGGTGAGTCGTAACGCGCCATATGATTGGTACATCTTATTTTAACTTATTCACATTGCAGAGGCCAACATTATTGGCATAATTCACAGCATAAAGTCAGTGTTACGTGGTCATGATACCAATATAAAGCACTGTCTGCAGAGATCGATTTGCCAATATGCCAGGAGAGTGGCTCATGGTGTGCGGATGGGAGAGGCAACAGGTCTGGAAAAGATTCTCGATGGTTTGATCAGGTAAAATTTCAGTATTTAACGGGTCGAAAGTTCTGCCTTAACATGAAATAATTTTGTATGCAGTTTGGAATGGCTTCAGAAAAATCTGCGGGGTACCGTAATCCACAAAGCCATCGAATCGGGTAATAACTCTTCGAGTTGTGAGGCGATATTCTCAACATGCAAGTGGACTCTTCCCGAAAATAACTTTAGAGATAAACTGTATAACTTTTTACAGTTTTTAATTACTGACTGAATAGAATCCGTTGCAGTAATATTTGCTAACAATTTTGTTTTAAAAAAATGAAATAATGTACAACAATTATAGATCTCAGCCTTAAGATCCAACCAAAGCCGATAGCGTAGCTGCTAGTGCTTGATAAATGTTTATTATAATTTAAATTACAATAAATAAATAATACTACTACTTCTTTTGAAATTACAATAGAATTTACGACAGATGCAATTTTTAGAGTAACCAATTCAATGAGTTAAGACTTGTTTTTTCTCATTTATTTTTTAAAAAGAATATTTGGTACTCAATTGTTACAAAGATATTCTTGTAGGTAAGTAATATAATATCATAATACGTAATATCATAATTTCGTACCATTTCTAGTTATTAATTAATCTTTTACTAATCTTAATGAATCTTTAATTAATATTCGTAGCATATTGCAGTTTAAAATTATTCGGATCATTGAATTTGCAATTATTAAATACTTTCTTATTAAAATACTTAATTATTAAATTATTCCATAACAAAGTAGCGAAATTGATATGGAATATTTACTATATTATGTACTGAAAAGTATATATATGTATATACATTTGTACACCCCTGAGAGTCGACATTGCTTAGACGATTTAGTTCCAGCCCTTTCGATGTTCGCTTGTGGAAATAAAACTGTTTATGTAACAATGAAAACTCCGAAAACAAGTCTGCTCATATGTAAATTTCCAGAGTCCATCGAACCAGAGTAGAAAAATCGACCTAGATCAGTGTTAAGATCTTAAGTGCCTACGGATTTTGGATCTAAAAAGGAGAGAACACGGGCTAAATGAAATATTATCTTCTTTTATTATTTCATATGTACATATATTGCTTTTCGCTGAATGTAATAATAATGATATATAGCAGGGCCACCCTAACCACAGGGCTAAATGGGCGCTCTCTTCTCTTTTAAGAAGAGGGGAAATTATTTTTATTAAGCCACGGAGCTGAATACCCTGTCTCCAACCACATATCGTTAATATCGACGATATTATCATATTTAATAAGACAGAAGAAACTAATATGAAACAATTAAAAGTCATATTTTCAACATTAAGTGCAGCACAAATGTAGGTACAATTAGACAAGCCCTGATATATAACATACATACATATATAATAATAAAAGAAAGTGGCGTCTTTTCATTGTTTTGTATTAATTTCTTTCATTATTCATGTTGCTTCATCAATTGCATAATCCTAATTTGAGGCTAATAATAAGTAACGGTAAGCAACAGCAATTAACTGCTGTATGTTTGCCAAGGAAAACATGTTAGTTTCTTCGAAAGTTAACGTTTGCTTGCAGAGGTGTGAAAAGCGAGTACAAAAGTAGACGCATACAGTACGTGTAGACTCTCACAAATGGCTTCATTTGTTATAGATTCCAAAAATGTTCTACTTTTAATACTGGCAACATATTGCAGTGCCAGTTCGTCTGACAATGTGGAGAAATCAGGACGAGCAAATCTGGTATCCTTTCGGCCATTGGGTAAACAGGTTCTGCTCGGCTTGGATATATTGGTGCCTTTTCTAACAGTTCCCACCGGAAAAAAACACAGTGAAAATGGAAGCCAAAATATAAGCAGAGTATATAATCAGAAATCAAATTAACTCATGTCCTAATTCTTGTCCTCAAAGGCTCTTATAAACATCGATACTAGTTCCCTAATAATAAGTGGAATAATTATAAGCGGAGGTATTGCTTTGAGTCAATTATTACGAACTTTGGGCCTGCAGACAACGACTACAGAGGATATGATGTCTGAAGAACGCTTCGGCAGAAATGTCGACGCCCAATTACAGAATATATTTCCGTATCTTATTCCAAAATTGATCTACACCAATTCCACGGGTCAATGGGCAGGTACGTAGTAAGGGAGTTTTAGTTGTTGTTTCTTTTATTAATTTGTGAATCAGTAGAAAGTACTCTTTCTCAATGGTTGGCCAATGTGGAGCCATTAGAAGATGATTTCGATTTGTTAGCCTGTATGCTGAAATCAATTTGCTCGATGGTGTACGAAGCTGGTGCCCTTCTAAAAGTGAATAAGGCTGCCGGGCCACACAAAATCATCGACGGTCTTGCTCATCTCAAGTGGCTACCAAAAGCGCTACCAAATACAGCTCTCCTCGAAGCAATAGTTGCAGGCAAAGATAGTTCTCCAGCTCATTGTGATCTTAAGTATCCGCGATGTCGGTGGTCGGGTCCCCACAAAAAGCTACTAGAGCTCTTAAAAATGCATGTGAGGTTCATATGAATATAAGATTTTATAAATTGCATATATGTACATATGCTTATATACATATTATATAAATTGTGTTTTTGTATCAATATTTTACTGAACAAGAACTGAATAAAGCCGGATATGAGTTTTGGTTTATTGAAGATTTTCCGTAACTCGAATCCGAAAGCAAAAGTACTCATTTTCGAGCAGATGGTACTCTCGTGGTTAAACGTGGAGGGCCACCATCACGTAATGTCTATTACTTCATTTCGGAATTATGACCACTTAAAGTTTTGCTATCTTTAAAATATGATTGATGCCAATTTGGAAAGCTGGTCGCGCATAGTGTTAGTGTGCAAAGTTTCATGATTCTAACATTATTGTTACGGATTTTCAGTTTGCAAAGCTTTAGGTGTCTGCGTCGCTCCATTTTGAAATTGATATATGGTGACATTGACATCAACACTCCTCGTCGCACTTCGAGAAAATGTGATTTTTTTCACTTAAGCTTTTGTAGAGCTACATATCTCCAACATGAACCACTTAGAAGCGCCTGCGCAAGTTTCAACCAGCTATTAACCTAACTAATCCCGTTTATGTTGCTAAAAATAAAATCCTCAGTTTCTTAAACTGTTATATTATTCTCTTTAATGTTATTACACTTTATTAATTTTTATGTATGTAACATGAACTATAAAGCCATATGTCTTAGTTAGGCACTAATAAATAAATAAATAAACGTAAACGTAAAAGAGACGATAACATCATAGGTAGTCGATTAGTTTTGACAAACAAATACAACTCAAATAGAAAAATTGAAAGACGTAAAGCAAGATTGGTAGCCAAGGTATGGCTTTGATTTTCATGGAACATTTGTACCGGTGGCTAGACTTGAGACCAAAAATCTGTTGGCACTTTCTGTGCAATATGGATTCAAGGTTTGGGTGTGTTATATTATAACTGCATACCTAAACAGTTCCCTAGAAATAGAGCAGAAAGTTAGCGCAATAAAACTGAAGCAGGCCATTATATAAGAATATAAGAGAGATTCAAATTATCCTTACAGGAATTTAATTGAATCTTTGATGTATCTTTCAGTACCAACTAGACTTGATGTATCAAATAAGTAAAAAGTGCAAAGTTAGCACTGTTCGTAAACAAATCACACAAAAATCACCAAAAATTACGGCTAAGAGAGTTTTACGTTATCTCGCCGGTCATGTCTGATCATGATCAGGGGCTTGTGTACAGAAAACTGATGAATCGTTGAAAGGATACACAGATTCTGATTATGCAGGCTGCGTTTTGGATAGGCGATCATATAAAGGCTACTGTTTTATACTCAGTTGTGCTGCTATTACATGGACATTTCTGGAGCAACGGACAGTTGAACTTTCTTCTGCTGAAGCTGAGTATGTCACTTTAGCATAAGAAGCTAAAGCTATATTCATCAATATATATTCAATGAATGAATATATTCAATATAAATTGAATGAATGAATTCAACAATGAATATACAATTAAATTCTTCGATATAAATAACAACAATATCTTTGGTATATATTCTATATATGTACTGATCTTTGGCGTAATCATTATAAATTCATAGTTACAATTTTTTAAATATGCTAACTTACCGCAGTCGAGGCCACGTATCTGGAACTGGTACAGAAGAAGCTGTGATAAAAGAACGAATAAAACAAGTGGAAGTTTGAAACGGGGACAAATGATCAATCAACTGCATGTCTGCACATAACTAGAGCCATTATTCCACTGCTCAATAGAAAATTGTCCTACGAATCCAATACGAATGTTACAAACATCATGTAATAGCCATTTAAATTAATCCAAGTTATCAAATTAATATTTAATGCTATTTAATGCCACATTTATTATCACTTACTACTGAATTAAGTTGTTGATAGAACCAACTACTACATTTCCATTTCTCGGAATTCATGATAGATAGATTATAGATTTCAGAACTGGCTATAATCTCCGTATTTCCCCCGTTACGTACTTAGAAACTGAGTTATGAAATCAGTTGCCTG
This sequence comes from Myopa tessellatipennis, assembly GCA_943737955.2. NCBI lineage: Eukaryota > Metazoa > Arthropoda > Insecta > Diptera > Conopidae > Myopa > Myopa tessellatipennis. The sequence continues at coordinate 58,181,491 of OX031314.1, read as the reverse complement.
AATGTATTAGTTAAGCATTTTTTTATTTGCATGCAAATTAAAAATTAAAATATCATAATATAAAGAGATTTGTAGTTTTATAAATAATCGCCGGTGAATCTCAATCAGTCAACCCTGACACCAGTTTACTCTACTGCGATAATAGTGCTTCGTTTTATATATGTATATCATGAAGCTTTTCTTGTTTTAGACACCTCGCGTTGAACCGAAGGCATTCGTTGTCTGTCTTCCGAAAGTAGTATAATGCACTCAGCACACCTATAAAAGCCCTGACTAAAGCTAAAGTTTCATTTCATTCAGTTACCTAAGTTAATAACATCGTTTACAATGAATTTGAGTTCATTCGGTCTACTTTTACTTGTGGTTCTTGCCGTTTTTAATGGTTGGTTTAAATGATACTGAAATTGTCGAAACTAATATCGTTACAACTGTATTCCTGGTTTGTATTTCAGTTGCTTTTGCTACTCCAGAGAGAGGTTCTCCTGGGCGGAGCGGTGGATGGGGTTCCGGATCTCCTGGCAAGGACGGATCCAGTGATGAAGATCACAGGATGCGAGGATCCAATGGGGGTAGAGGTAGCTCCGGTTCTTCTGGCAGAGGTGGATCGAGTGAAGAGGACGATTGATCAAATTCCAAATAAAAAGATACAAAGTGATGAAGATAAATAACATAAACTATTAATTCTATTTGCTTCTGTATCTCCAATATAAAACCTGCTTCTACCTACATCCATAGTTAATGGTCTATCAGATATGTCATTCGATGTCATTTCAGTTAAACAGTAACAAAAGTGGAAACCTGTTTGGCGAACAACAACATTTAATTTTTATAAAGTATTTTAGAGTATGCTAAGGCGATTATTCTAAACATAAATCTCTCTTTTATCGAAATTAACCTTTTTAACATATCGACCATTCTCATTTCTGATATCAAGTGGAACACATTCAAATATTAACTACGGTAGTGTGTTTTATTGCAATAAATAACAGTACGAAAAAAGCACCTTTTTCACTTTTCGAATAAATAGTTTACTTTCAATTTATTTCGTAATGCCAGGAGAGCAAATCCTAAATTTACGTTCTAAATAATTAAATAGTTGAAAATTTTATTAATTTTATTGGCTCTTCTCATGTAGATCTTTGTTATACATTACCTAAGTTTATGAACAAGGTTATTAATTAATAGACCACCTGTCTAAACGTTACTTCCCGCCACCGCCACCACCATGCAGAGGGGCGGAATTAGCTAAAACAAATTGTGATGAGTCAGAAAATGTACAGAGATATTTCAGTAATTATATGTACTTACCTTGCAAAAAGGCGAGTTATTATAAGTCACAAATATGCGAATATCTTCATTTCGCTGGAAACTTCCGAAACGGAATGAGTTTACATTTTATACCGCAGACGAGTCTAGAATAAGAATCATCTTATGCCCTAAACACAATAAGGGAAGCGACGCAATTAAGATCAGTGCGAAATTTAGATCTGCTCTCGAAAAAACACCAACAATTCTCAGAAACGATTTTGTTCCTATATCGACCCAACTTACATTTAACTTTACAATTAATTAGGCGTAAAAAGGCGTTTAAAGGCATTTAAAGGTGGAAGCTGTAAAATTTAATTCAGGTTCTTTGGATGCTTACTTGTTTCCAGTTTCTAGAACTTAAGTTATTAAATGAACTATTTAAATAATATTGTATATGGAATTTCTAATATATCTAATTAGAATTTTGTTTGCAATTGTCTGACAATATTTTAGAGGAAAAATTAAGACAATTTCTTATTTCTACTTATATTTCAAGTGATATTTATCACATTGCGATACGAAGCTTGAAATATTTTGTACAGGTTGATCACCTGTAACAGGTTTAACAATGCATCCAGGCTGGCAACACACAATCAGGCGCTTTGGGTCCTCCAGGTCCGCCAGGTCCATCTCCAGGTCCACCACCTCCTCCACCACCACCACCGTTTCCACCGGCAGATTCACAAGAACATCCTCGTCCTCCACCGCCGCCACCACCACCTCCACCACCCCCTGGTAAGGGAGCGGCTATAAAGAATTACGATTAGTTTAACTGAAAGTTTGAAGTAATCACAGGCGCTCAAGTACCAAATGTCATTGCCAGCATAGCCAACCACAGGAAATACAACGCGAGCATTTTCATGACTTCTTAGTTGACTTAATTAATTCCCAAAACTGAACTGTTTTCAAGATAGAGCTCTTTTTATATGTCTGGTTGTCGGGATTGTCCAAAGCTAATATTGATTTTTCATACAAAGCGGGTGTCACAGTAAAAATCTTCTCAGAAATGTAGAATGAAATCCCAAGAATAATTTCGAATAAACAAGTAACAGTTTGATGAACAGACACATACATGTATATATACAGGTATAACACGGATCCAATAACCATGTTATTCGAGGCTTTAAAGTTTAAACATATACTATAGATCTATGCACATATACTATACTTATGTACTGTATGATCGACAGTATTCACGACTTCGTGTCATTCGAATATCGTGTTATTCGAGGAATGTCACAACTTTTTTCGTGACTTCGTGCAATTCGAGTAGGAGTATTCGAGGAATGCCTGTATAGCTACGTATATATTGAACATATATGTACATACATGTGTATATACTATACATATACAGGATGCAGCGCATACGATAGCTCAAAAAGCTAGGTCGTAAGTTAAGTGTAAGTTGGGTTGAGATAGGAACAAAATCGTTTCTGAGAAAATTTAAAGTCACGAAACATAGTTTTCTTTCCAATAATAATTTTTCGGTGCGGTAATAAACCAATAACTGGTGCAAAAATATCCAAGCAGAGTGTTCTGGGGAAGAAGGATACTTCGAAATTTGGAATTTTCTCAGAAACTACAGAACACAAATCCTTCTGGTTTAAAGTATTTCCTCTTGAATTGATTAAAGATCTCACCGTAATTTTTAAACAAAATTGAGACCAAAAATCTTTTTCAAAATTTCAGGTTTGGCAATAATTTTCTCAAAAACTGTTCGACGTAGGAACCGAATATTTGGTTTTCAAAATCAGTAAGCAGAAATTACCGTTATTTTTTGAGATATTTTCTCAGATTTTAAGTCGTGCTTTTAGAAAATTTCTCCTTCCGCCTAAGGATCTGTTTTTTCGCATCTGTTTAAGCCATCTTATGCGTTACACCCTGTATATAATTAAAATTGAATTCTTTTTTATTTATTATCATTTCATTTCTAAAGCTGTATAGACTCTCCTCACTTATATTGAGTATGTACTCAAACTTAGCTACCTTATTTTAGTTTCGATCTAATTTGTTAATAAGCATTGTATGTTATATTATAACGAGTATAAATATATGCATTTATATATACATATATATGTATGTATGTATATGTTTATTGATAATATTATATTTGTATATTTTTTATATAATTGTATACTCGTTTATGGTATGTGAATGTCGGTATGTCTGACTCTGTATTATAAAAGTTGATATAAAAAGCTGTTCTTTGTTCTCTTGTAATTAAAATGTCCGAAAGGGTCGCCCAGCTAAATTGGATCGAGCCAATTTACAATCTACCAATTCCAATTTGATAAACCTAACATGTTAAATGCTGTGCCCACTACAATCGGATGTAGATCACACGATTATTGTATATGTTTTAACCTTTTTTAAAATAAATAAATTCTGTAAATATGTGTGCAAAGATGCTTTGCATTCCATTGTTCCTTTAAAGGTGTTGAGCTTAAAACAGGAGATAATCAACTCTATTAAAATAATTGTTAAATATTGCTAAATAAAACCAATAAAAGTGATACCTTCGTCCTGGCCGAAGCCTAAGTACTCTACACCCTTATGATCTAAATGGCATATGAAAAAGTGGAGGGGCGACACCCATCTTGAATAAATCTTTGTCATCGAATAAATTACCTTAAATCGAATTGTTATAGGAAATAAAATGTTGTGCATATAGTTCAAAAGTGGGTTGACGACGCCACATTCCTTGGCAGAGTAATTAAACTCATATTAATCTTTTTTTATCCCAAACTTTTGTGAAAAGAGTACCGATTTTGTGTTTTTGGGAAGTAAAGAGTGTCATATGTACATAACACACATACAACTTCGTGGCTCTGTTATACTCTTTTAAGAAATACTTACAGCTGAAACATAGCCATAGCAGTAAGATGCAACGTCATTTCTCAACTGTCAAAATTGCATTGGCTTTTATGGGAAACGAGAAAAAAAATTAAATTTCCCCTTGCTGCTATGATTTACCGCTTTCTTTCGCGATCCGCTTAGTTTTCTGTCACTGTCCCGCGAAGCCTCCAGAGATTGTCTTCATGAAGAAGTACCTGTTACTATCTAATAATACTAGTTGTCGAATGTTGTATTTCGATGAACTGATATGTTTTCTATACTTTTGCTATTTTTGTTGCTGCTTTAGATGATTCGTTGTTGTTCACATAATTTTTAAAGGACTGCTTGTTACTACTCGTGCGGTGCCGATGTTCTGCTATTGACAATCTTCTGTTCGTCTTAAGGACGACTTAACTCTAATTCGTTTTCGTAATATTGCTTCAGTTTATTCTTTCTACTGTTTTGGTCTCTAATATTTCTTAAGTTCTCGACCTACGTATGTGCACCAGTTTGGTTTTGGACTCATTGATAATAAGCCCATTATCATGACACCATTTTCCTACTTCATTCAGTTCCATTTGCATTATGCTCGTTGCCTCGTCTAAGGATTTACTATTCATTGTTATGGGCACGTCATCTGCGTAAGCAAGTTTTTACTTTTTTGGGGCAGTTAAGCATTTCGTTTGTATATATGATAAACAATAATGGACCGAGTTTAGAACCTTGAGGAACTCCACGCAAATACAAAAACATAATGTTCGCCGTTTCTGCGTTTTTGCTATTCGTGTTTTTTTCAGCAAAATTGTTGTATTTTTGTTTGGAATTGTGGTTCTCGTTTCTTTATCTGCTTTTTGTTTACATTTCTTGAAAAATTTAGACTCTTCTACAACAAAAGGGGCGGGAAGACTGTTTAAGCGGAAAGAACGCACCATATTGCCAAAAATGTTTCAAATATGGACATGGGGCAAGTTGGAGGTGTGAAGACAATAACAAACAGAAAAACCGGACAAAGAACACCACGAGAGAACCGTTGAGCAATTACCGAAGACCGGGGAACCGGAAAGCAAAAGGCCAGTAAACCCAAAACGTAGTCCATTGAACTGAGTGCAAAGGTATCAGAGTCCAATGAACCCAGCGAACAGAACGAATCAAACGCTATGTAGTACACCAGACACGGACACATGGTAAAGAATTGTGAATCTAAAAGGAGTTGGGAAAATCAACAACATAATCAGCAGGGAAACTGGCAAGGGCCCAGACAAGGCCAATAATCTGGGAATCCACAAAAATAGGAACTTCCAAATGAAGTAGTAACCGTACGCCCAACATCGGAAGCGACCAACTTCAAAACTGTTAGAGACGAACCTAATAGAGACGAAAATATTATTTATAATAGTTTTATAATTATTAGTTATAAATAAAATGGTTAATAAATTAACCAAGAAAGCGAAAAATGTAATAGAAATTGGAGTTGGAGTTTTATAATGCATTTTCTTCTAAATTTCTCCACCGATTCCGATGACATATACTTCTATAAAACGGCAAGATGCTTTACTTTTTTAATATTGTAATAAATGTATAGGTTAATTACACATTTTACTTAAAAAAACTATTACTATAAATCGAACATTCCTTTTTTCTCCAAGGGCAAATCATTTCATTATAATTTTATTTAACATAAATGAAAGATAGTTCGAATTAGAGGTGAGCGATTCCGTGATTTTTCCGGAGCAGCTCCGACTTGTGACTGTGACAGTACTGTCACAGGTACAAAAACCCGTGACTCGTGACAAGGCATTCGCTATAAAATGAGTGCGCAAAAAATCATAAATAAAAAAAATATTTATTTCATTTATAATGAAACATTAATTTAATAATTATTTAATATTAATAACATTAATTAATAACATGAATTAACATTAATGAATGTATTTATAATTAGTATTTAAAAATACTAACATATGCAATTTGTTGTCGCTCAGACTGCTTCGACGATCTGTCAGTATTTGCCCAGCTCTGGAGAATATAGAATATAGCTATAGCTTTTGCTATAGGAACGAAGTGAAGCTATGAACATTCGTTAATTTTAAAAGCATTCATATTTTACTGAAGTCATACTTCATGAATACAAAAACCAATTTTAAGTAGTTAAAACTACTGATATATACATGTTTTATATGTATAAAAAGCATTCTTGTATTAATATTTTATTACCAAATTCATATTTGTATTTCTTCAAAATAATGAAGGCAAAATCGTATTGAAAGTGTAACATGTTATTAAGTTCATTCCGTATTTTACAATACGCATTTTTAAAATTTGTATTTGATCTGCATGATCATAGTCTAAGGATGAAAAAACAACGACTACATAGATATTTACACATAGAAACTTTCCTTAATGTCTTCAGTAGTATCCAAAATATCGTACAAATATCGCAAAATATCTAGTAAAACAGGTAATCCCACAAAATCCAGACAGGAAATCCCTGATTTCGACAAATTGCACAAAAACGGGCATCACTGCTTCTAGTTGGAATAATAACTAGTTGTAACAATAACGAAACGGCAAATAACCAGCAAACTGTGACTCGTGATTTCATTTCAACGAATTCGCAGGCTGTAAAATACGCTCCGAACCTGTGACAGGCCGTCACAGGTTCGGAGCGTTTCAATACCAACTGTGACTCGTGGTTGCATTTCAATGAAATCACAGTTCGTTAAATATCGTTCCGCTGAACCTGTGACAGCGAGTCACAGGTTCGGAGCGTTTTGAATCGCAACTGTGACTCGTGATTTTGTGGACCTGTGACAAAATCACAGGTCGTGAAATATCGCTCAGCTCTAGTTCGAATACCTTTCCAAGAACACCAATTACATGTAGTTCTTCTACACTTTAGGAGATATGTCTAAACTTTAAAGGGCCGTAACTCGGAAACCAGAGAGCTCCACCAACTGACGTTGTTGTTGGAGTTCCAAGGCTCAAATATTTGCAATTTACCGGCACTCTTGCGTCGTTTTTATACAAACTTTTTTTTTGGACAGCTTCTAACAGCACTGTAATATTCAAGTATCTTTGTACTTACATGGAAAATTCTGCACTCAGGACATCTGTTTTCCTTAAATTGAGAAAACTATATAGGCTAGTTACACATTTTTCTTAATAAAAAAAATTAATAAATGTCAGTATTAAAAACAAAAACTAAAATTGTAAAAAATCGTTTACATAAATAAAAGAGATTTCAATTCCTTTATAAAGGTATCCATCTAATCCGATTGTTTTAAATAGTTTAAAAGATATAGAGGTATGAATTTCAATTTTCGACGGCCTATAAATCAGTAACTATACGAGAGCAAAAGAAGTTCTCATTGTTGTGACGTTCAATTTTCAACTTCCTATAACTCAATAACTATACGAACGCAGAAGAAGTTCTTGTTGTAATCGGCATTAAAACCTACAGCAATAACAAAATTTTTTTTTTAACAGCAATATTTACCACCGCTTTATCCCCTTGAAACTAAACGCAAAAATTGTTAGGACCGTGGTTATATTTATGAACTGTGTGCGTTAAATGTCAAAAATTTACGATTTTGGAGGAGCGATATCTTCTAAAATATGACAGATACTTAGGGTCGAGGGTAGGGTACCATACTTAGAGTCAATTTTTTATATTTATAATAAATTTTTTGATTTTTCACATAATTGTAATTATTAGTTACACGAAAAAAAATGGAAAAGATTGCATTAAAAAATGTTTTTTTCTCTCTCTTATATGAGGATTAAGGTACCTATCATTTCAAAACCTATAAAAATATCTTCCCAACGCAACTCGCACGTAACTGTATCTCATTTGCTTTACGAAATAGTGAGGTAACCTTCTTCGACCTTCAACCAACCACAAATCCTAACCGATGGTCTCGTCTAAAAAGGAGGAGGAGGCTATTTCCAAAAATAAAGGTTATAAAAGGTCATCAAAATCCCTTCCTACTCCCTGAAACTAATTTTTTCCAAGGGCTTCAATAACGATAAAGTTGTTCCAAATTTTCTCTAAAGGGCAGAGCGTAATTAATACTTTCCATCCAAATGTAAACCCCCCAGATCATGTGACTGATAACTATTCCTTTGGTATACTGTAAATAATTATTTTATACAAATAAGTAGATAAATAGAAATATCAAATGGCAGCCCGCGTGAAAACTAGGGAGACGAAAACTGGAGAAATCATTGCATATAGCGAAGCCGCTATTCGCAACAATGTCTCTGCTGTGGAATATTGCCGCACTTCGATGGCTGCAATTTCAGGATGTGCCGCTGGTAGAATAAAACATGTGTTAATAAGAATAACTTTACAATTAGTATTTTAGGTATACTAGGACTAAGCGGTCTTTTGGGATTTCTATTTTACTTTGTGTCTGTTTTTGGCCTTTGGTGCTTAGTACTACTTAAATCGAGCACTCAATGGAAGAAATTTTTTATCAATCGACAGAATTTGCTAACCAATGGCTTCATGGGGGGACTATGCACATATGTCCTCTTCTGGACATTCCTTTATGGAATGGTTCATGTATATTGACAGAATGGCATCATAAAATCTTTTAATTTATATGAATAAAATGGGTTTGTGTAAAGATTTGCTGTTTTCCTGCGACTTCATTATCATGATAATAAGTTATAATTGCTTTTATATTTATCTTAAGCAAGTTACAACATAAATAATAAATAAGATCATAAATCTCAGGTTTGCGGTGTTTCACCAGCTACAGCGTCTCCACCTGAGCAATTGCACCAGGGAGTGTCCTGAACGTTACAATCCAGTAGTACGTTCACCACTGTAATGCGAATGTTGTCTATTGTCAGTTGATTAATTTTTGGGATTTTGTACTTCAACGTACTAAGCCCAGTATGCCGATCGCGTTTGCGGGTAACTTCCTTTTGATTGAAGCATTTCTGAGAGTCCCGTTTACGATGGCGACTGTGAATATGACTAAAATAGGGTGAAATTTAAATAATAATTCTGTTTGGTTTTGTCATCACACCTGAAAGTGTTGTTGATCCCAGTCCTAATACCTTGCGGCCGAGTTACTTGCAGACCGGCGTCCTTTATCCGTACATAGAATTCATCATCCTCCAGACCCCAGCCCCAATATTTATTGGACATGCCATTCATGCGTTTAAAGTGCTCGGTGCTTACCAATAGGATGCCGCCCACAAAAGTATTATAGTGGTATTTCGGATGTAGATCTGGAGAGGCTATGTGAAGTGGACCATTTAAGGGGTACTCGTATCGTAGTTCATCATTTAGTGGAAGTAAATCAACGTCATGCATCGCAATGTAGTCGTAAACATCACGTGTAAACTCAAAACCAACATTAATGAGCGATGCACGGTTGAAGCGATAGCGGTCAATCTGGTTGAGTATGAATATGTGGTGATTAACGCCTTGCTTGTTGAGAAACTTTGTCAGATGTGGCACAAACAAAAGGAGTTCTTCAAAACGATCCCGGAATGGAACCAACACAGCCATCTTATGCGAAGATTTTAAAACAGGTTGCATCGGTTCTCCAAGTTGAGATTGGTCTATAGCGTGTCCTTCCCTACTGGACCTGCTACGGCTCATTGGGCAGATGCAATCTGTAGTATTTCAAATATCATATACATATGTATTTATGTATGTATATTTGGTTTACATTTGTTACCTGTACTCAGTGGCATCAAACTCAACACCACAACTCCTCCGAGACAAAACGAGAGACCACATATAAATACCCAATTGACATTCGCCCTTGCCGTCATAACTCAATCATAATTATGTTACCTAAAAATTAGTATTATTAAACTATGGTACACAAACCATGAGATTTCTACAAATACATACATTGCGCTTCTGATTACAAATAATGGCATTGGATAAACGTATTTGCTTTTGCAACCGTCTGGCCTTGGCTAGCGGTATCTGCTTTTGAAACCGTTTCTCTTCTGCTTCCTTGAATCCATCGTGGTCACACCTCGTTTATTATTTCCTGTTAGAAACATGTGATGAGTGTATGAAATTTACCGAATATCCGAATGTTGGCCAAAGTAAGAGAAAACATAAACACACGTTCGACAAACTACGTCGCACTTCTTTCGTTCTATAACTGCTTACTTGTATGCGTCAAACGAAATTGAAAGTCTCGAAAGTTTAAGATTTCCCTCTTTTTTATATCACTAAATTTTTAGGAATTTTTAGGAAAAATATGTAAATACTTACGTTTCAAAGAGCGTTTTCTCCGAAACTCCAACACCGATTCTGTTGAAATGAATTCCCTGATAAAGCTAAGGATCTCTACTCTCTTAATACTGCGGTAATTAAATGACTACATTTTATTTTATACACTATATATTTGAACTGGATCTTCATATTGGGTATTTAGTTCATTAAAAAAACGCAGCTATAATCACAAACCCGATATTAGCAGTGTGTTTTAATGATCTTTACAGATCTTCGACATACAACTGACATTTACCCAGGTTTTATCCAGGTTTCTATACAAGTTATATACGTTCTATACAAACTTCACGCATTCATAAAATGTAAAAAAATACGTCAAATAATAAATCATCAAATCTTCAAAATCATTCAAATAAATAATAAACGAACGGAGGAGCAGCAACTTACACGCTTAACTGAAAACAATTTGTAAGTAAACATTTCAGTTGCAATTTTAATTCTAATTCAATTTTATTATAGAGATTTGGCAAGACGATCAATCGAGTATATTTCACGTACTTATTTGACATAAGATGCAACGAAGTTGGGTGCGAATTCGAGCTAAACGAAATTCTCCTCATCGTTTTTTAATGACGTGGATATATCGTTCATCATTAACCATCATATATGATATATCTAGAAAACACCGCTATAGAACCTATCTCCCTCGCACTTTAAGCTATCTCTTTCGTACCTTCCCTAAAATTTCCATTGCGGCGGTGAAAGAAGTACCATGTGACCTCGGTTAAAGTAATAAGTGTGATCACCTTCGGGGAAAAATCGACTAACGCTCTGTGAGAATAATTACTTTTGCTTCCATCTCTTTTAATTCATGTGGATAAATCTTCAACCTTCAAATCTTCAACCAAAAACCTTCGGGGAAAAATCGACTAACGCTCTGTGAGAATAATTACTTTTGCTTCCATCTCTTTTAATTCATGTGGATAAGATGTGTCCAATCTCTAGGATTAAATTATTTTATTGTTTTGATTATTTTTTTGCAAACTGAATAAAATATATCTATTGATTGGCCACCGACCAATTCAATTGTCAATCCAAACAAATTGATATTCTATATTTTTTATTATTCACTGTTTTCTGTTTTAAACAAAATATAAAAATTACTTTGAGCCTATAATTGTTCACACTTAACACACTGATTTGCGTATTTAAGCGTATTTCACAATTTTAATTTACGTATTAAATATCTACATTCACAAATGAACCTATGGTTTTAAATATTGTAATAACAATTACTATTATTAATTTAATAGCTGTTATCCGTAATAAATTGTTCTGACCATTTATTTAAAAATAATATATCGTGACATACAATTTAAATAGACAATAAATACTATAACACAAACTTGAGTAAGGTTTTATGTTATACTTCAATACTTAGAAAACTACAAAATTGATTTAATAATAATAACGAAAATCCATTGCATACTTTTTGTGTAAAATTTTGTAATACAATTCTAAAGCTCAAGTGAATGAAAATGATTAAATGTAGGTTTCCGCTTATTGGTATATTGTTTTCATAATTTTTTAGTATAAAAGTACAAAATTATATTCTAATTGCATATACAAGTGTTAATATAATAACCGCAATAAATTTATGCTGGAATTGTACACAATTTCAATCAGTCGAGCAATAGTAAACGTTTAAAATTTTATAAATTTGCGTGCGTTATTAATAAATTAATATTAAGTGGAACTTTACAACCTGCAGAAGATGCACGTGCATGGTCATGTATTCCTGCTAAGAGTAGATTGAAAATTATACTCAAAAGCCATACTTTGTTATTACGTTAATATCTAGTTTCGTTCATTTCATTTTATACTGGGGAAAATTTGGAGGATGGACATTCGACCGATAGTATTGACAGGTATTGACAGATTCATAGTCGGAAGTATGTCGCTCTTATAATAAAAGAAGACTAGAAGCAACAATATAAAATTGTAAAAATAATATATAATATAACTTTTAAATATGTATATTTGTTCAATATATCATATTATATTTTATAAGCAATGCAAAGACTTAATAGAATAGCAAATGCTCAGTGATAAAGATACTTAAAAATAGAGAAATGGGGAATATGCTACAGTTAAATGACGAATCCTCCACTGCTTCACAACGTAATTTTATGTCCCACTTGCAGGTCGGTTTATTGCCCGATGTATTATATGCATGAAATTACGTTACAAATATCGAGCGAACATTGCCGAAAGTGACGAGTTAAACTTATTGCACCAGTACAGCACACAGTACAATATCACTGGTTGCTTCTGATAAGCTAAAACAGTTGATTATACTTCTAATTTATAAAAGAATAATAATTTTTCATTTCATAGGTATTTTCTGCGCTTTCGGCACTTTATGTCCTCGACCACTACTGCAAAATAATTATTTGTTGTTGTTTTCAGTTGTTTAAAAATAATTGCTTTCAATTGTTATGGCCGGTGGTTCATCTTCTGCGGGACGCGACGACAGCAATCATCTGGCGCAGCATGGGTTCCGGAGAGCAAGTCTTAGGATCACACTTCATTTGTCCATCCCCACCACACCTGGTAAATGAGATCGATAAATATACAGAAAAGAAACAAAAATATTAAGAAGAAATTTTGGCAAAGCAAAACATTCCCAGTTCTATTAATTCGTAATTAATTAATTCTGTATTGATTTATTAAAGTTAAATAACACTTAATATTCCTATTCTTTAGAAAAATAAGTTTAGTGGCAGAATCTCAACACATTTGCGAAGGAAATTTAGCATTCTTATTTTAGGAAAGGATTTCAAATAGTTTACCCCACATAAGGACATGTATTTTCGCGATCAAGATTAAATCATGAAATTGCACGTGGTTGATAACTTACGTGCAGTGCATGCATGGTCCACTAGTTGAATCGATGCTTTGGCCCACGCGGTATGATTTTCCGTTGATGTGGCAACCATTCCTTTCGGCCGCACCTTCATACGCATGTTGCAGGAAGTGAGGAGGAAGGGTCGTGCTGGTTGTCGTTGTGCTAGTAGTAATATTTAAAACGGTCGCCATTGAAACTGGGCATTCGTAACGAGGACAACAAAAGCCACTGATTGGCTCTTCGTGGCAGCCGGAGATGGGGGGTGGGCAAGATTGCTGAAGACAAATTATGTCGCTTCTAAAGCAGAAACAGAAATCACATGGATCGTCACGTGGGATCTGCTGTGCTGAAACGAATAGTTTTCCTCCATAACGACAAGTACCAGGTCCGAAGACTTCAGTTTCATCTTCATCTGTGTAATCATCTTCCGGATAGGATGGATATTGCGGTGCTTGGCCATAGATTCCTGGTTGTTGCGGGTACTGAGTCGTGGAAGTTGTGGTATGTGATTCACTAACTGCTGCTGTGACAGTCGCTGTTGACGACTCATCACTGTTCTTAGCAGTTGTATAATTTTCTGCCGAACCAATAATTGGTTCCGAAGTTGTATGATCCGTGTTGTATGACAAAAGTTGGTGCACAGTTGAAGATAGTGGAATGTCGATTTTTTCTTGAGTATAAAAACCCTCATTATGCTTTTCTTTATCACTTTCTCCTAAAGACTCAGTCTTCTTAGCTACATTTTCTTCGTGGGTGACCCCTTCAAGATTATGCGGTTGAACAGTGGTTGTCCGGGATTTATCCGTTAGAGTCGAAATATCAGAAATTTCGTTGGATTCTGTAGGATTTTGCTCAAGTATGGTTGGTTTCATTTCAGATTCCAAACTACTACTAGATCCCGAACTATTAGGCATACTTGCAATCGTCACCTGTGTCTTTTGGGAAGTTACAGTAGAATTATGCTCATTACGTTGCTCTTCGTCAGTTTCTAATAAATCAGGTTTAAATTGCTGAATTGGTTCAATGCTTGAATTGATAGGAACCTGATGAGCGATTGAAACTTGATAATTTCCCTCAATTTTGTCAAATATGTTTTCTTCTGTGGATGTATCCTCAACCCTTTCAGTAACAAACTCAGCAACTTGTTGAATATTATGTTTGTTTAAATCCGTGTTAGTTTCTTCTTCGGGTTGGGCAGGTTTTTCAGTTTCAACGATCAACTGCATTTCTGTAACAACTGTCGGCATTTCTGTAACTTTTTCTTCTTTGGTAGGAGTTGCAGTTTGAAGTTTTGAATCATCAAGAGTTAAAGAAACTTTATCACTCTCGGTACTTACAGATGAAAGGGTAGAGCCTTTTGAATAGTCTTCAACTATGGAAGGGGTATCGGTATGAGACAAGATAGGATCTGATGTCGGCTGTTCATATTCATAAATCTGAGTAGACTTGGTAGAGGTCTGATCATCGATGATGTCCTTTGATTTCTCTGTTACAAGTGCTAACTCGATATCATCAATCGTTATAGTTTCATTTTTTGTATTACTTTCACTTACTAGAGAGGGCACTGATACTTGTTTTTCTTTTTCATAAATAGAAGATGGTTTGTGTTCAAAGATTTCGTCTTTTTTACTAATTTGTGTAGACTCCTTAGGGTTTAACTCGTTGAATAAATCTTTTGCTGCTTCCGTCATTTCATCGAATAGCGATTTTTCAGTTAAATGTTGATTATCTTCTGAGACCGCCTCGTTTTTAGATATGGAAGCTATCGTATGTGTAAGGAACTCATCAAAAGTGTTCTTAACTGAAGAGCCCGTAAGTTCTATACTTCCCTTCTCTTCAATAATAGTATTGATAGTGCTGGATAAAGTTTCATCAAAATATTCATTATTATTACTAACTAAAGGTCCATCAGTGGGTACTTCGTTTGATGCATTATTTGATTCACTTACAGGTGTAGAGGTCTGTGCGGAATTATCTATTTGAGGCTTCTCAGTCATAAGTGTAGGAGAACTTGTGTGCATCATGAAATCTAAATCCATCTTATTATCAGAATATGGGGAAATTGTTTGAGAAAAGGTTTCATGTATTGCTTTCGTTTCATCGTCAAAATCGGAAATAGTAAAATGTTTATCTTTATATCTATCTGATATCTTTTCTGTTGATGAAGGGTTTTCAATGGCATCACTCGTAATGTATACCTTCGTTTTATCGTCAGCGGAAGAACTGATAGTATAAAGTTTCTCATAATCTTCAACAGCAGGAGTATTAGAGTATTCCTCTTCGTTATAAGAAGGAGTGACGATATGGTTGGAATCTTTAACAGTATCTTCCATCTTAGCATTAGAGAATGGAGTGGTCGTACTCGTCCCACCAACATCAATACCTTCTTCCTGAACTTCAGTAGTGGGAGCGATAGTAAGTGCTATAGAATCCTTAGCATGAAGTACAGGAAAGGTAGTGTGTGTCGTGGAAACATAATTGTAAGTTGTTTCTTCAGTGGATATATTAGGAATATGTGGGGAAGATGTTACTTTAAGATCACTTTCTGTTATAAGTACTTGGGTGTTATCATCAGTCGTCGATGGGGTAATATTCTGAGCCAAATTAAAGTCGATTATTTGTTTCTCATCCTCAAGAACAGCACTAATAGTTAATGGATCATCAGTAGATTTTTCTGTCTGAGCTTCAGTGAATAGAGTGTCATATCTAGAAGTAACTCTAACAGTTTTCTCCTCTAGATCTACAGAAGGAATAGAGGATTGTTCCACGGAATCAGTGATGATTGTTTCAGTCTTATTATCAGTAGAAGTAATGAGCATGTGGATTAAATTGTCATCGCCAGTTTCCTTAACCTTAACAGCAAATTCAGTATTATTTGTTATAGAGTAATCAATAGGCGTAGGTGTATAAATATCAGTTAGTGGAGCGATGGTATGCGCTTCAGTATCACTGATTGGTTTCTTTTCTCCGTCAGAAACCGAAGTAGTTACTTCTGCATTAAATTCAGTCGTTGAAATTACGGAATAAGGAAACGATTCTTCAACCTTAACGTCCATGGAAGAAATTATTGCTTTAGTTAAGGAATGGTCGAAGGTTTCCTTCTTAGGTGTTGGATATATAATATTTGCCGAGGGTTCTGTAGCATATTCTCCTTGCACTTCCTTAGTGGACAAAGTAGTTATTTTATCAGTAGATATTGTCGTTTCTTCGTCTACTGGATACGTTGTATATGAAGTGGTAGCATCAACATGTTCAGTCTTATTATATAAAATTTCTGGTGTATTATGAGTCATTATAACATCATTGGTTTCTTTGTCTGTTGATATGTCAGGAGCAATATTATGCGACGTGGTTAGGTTAGTAGATTGAAATTCGATATCGGTAATGATATCAGCGCTAATTTCTTTGTCATTCTCTTCAGAAGGAACTGCGCTGTTTGACAGAGAATCACCAGTAGTTGGCACTAAAACGTCTGAATGGATTAAAGTGTTATTGATGCTTTCCGTCACACCTTCAATAGTAGAAGTCATTGTGTGTTGTTCCTTCGGCGTAATCGATTCCTTAGCTGCAATGAAAACTGATGGAGCAATTGTGGTTAGTAAATTATCATCCAAAGCTTCCTTTTTAATATTAACTGCAGGTGTAACAGTATGTGCCATAAATTCATTGATGAACCCTTTGGAATGATCATCAAATGAAATAATTGTATTGCTCGAAGTGTCCTGAGTAGATTCTTTGTCAAAGTCTTCAACAGGAGCAAGAGTATATCCTTGGTAATCATCTGTAATTTCCGCCGACATATATTCTGTAGTTGTACTATGGGTTTCTTTCTGCTCTTCAGTTAAATTAGTATGCATTAAACTACCATAGTTGTTTTCTTCCTCACTTCCATCGACAGGAGCAGTAATAGGAACGTTACCATTTTTAACATCATTTAATGAGGCAATAGTGTTAGCCGAATAAGTTTCTGTTGTCACTTCATTATCTACATCAACGGGTGTAGTATTGTGCTCCATTGCAGCAGTAATTATTTTTTTCTTATCCTTACTGTTTGGTTCAATAATTTGTGACAAGTTATCATCCAGGGTTACCAGATGACCTTGAACATGCGAACTATTAGCATGTTCATCTTCATTTGATAAAGAATGATCAAAATGTTCGATGGCAATTTTCTCGGTAGTAATATCAATTGCTGGATTTAAAGTAAGCCCTTTTATTATTGTATTTTTTTGCTCAGTATTTTCGGAATTTTTCTCATGCTTACTATCAATAGAAGGTCCAGAAGTAGTGTCGTAACCAGCAGGTGTTGTATTATCTTCTATTTTTCTTTCAGTTACACCCTCGGGAAAAATGGTAGTCGGCACAAATGTATACATTGACTCATTATCATTAACTTTTGAAACATTATTGATAGAGTGCGCTATGGTATCATCAATATTAATTTCTTCATCCGTAGTAAGAGACGGAGTTGTGTGTGTAAAATGTACAACATCTTCATTTCCCACTGAAGATATAGACGTGTAATCTAAAAATGCATCACCTGCTGTTGTAGAACCACTTCCATCTTTATTTGTATCTTGACTTAATACTGGTATTTCCGTAGTAGATATTTGCTCTAAGCTGATAGAGTGCGAGGAGATGTCGTCAACAATGCTTTCTTCTGCCATAACAGTAGACGGAATTGTGGGTGTAATATGCACCAAGTCTTCATTTTCAACTGAAGGACTATAAAACTCGTGCCTTTCCGTGTGTCCATACTCAGTCGAAATCATTATGTTGCTTGGTGATATGGACGTAGCTGTTGTGTCATGTTCAGATTTATTTAATTTCTTGATTTCTGATTCCTCTGTACTTGAGTCGACGATCTGCAACATTACACCAGGGTTTGTTTTGTTACTGCCTGAAATTCCAGGCAACTCTGTTTGAGTTTTATCAGTGCTAACGTAAGTCGAAGCCTGATCACTATTTTCAGTATCTGAATTTTCGGCGTTTTTATTTAAGGCAGTGGAATTCTTTGAATGGAAACTTGGTAGTTCTTCAGCAGTTAATATTGTTGGAGAAACATAAATTTTTTTCATGTCGATTGAAGTTGAGTCTTCGGTCATAAACCCAGTATAATCAATATTTGAAAAGGTGTTTGCGTCTTCGGTTATATCTTTAACATGAGAAAAGGATTCTTCTGTGCTAACTGTCGGGGCATAAATATCAGTTATTTGGTAAGTTGGCGATGTATTGATTTCGTTCATTACTATCGCGGCTGGAGTTGAAGTAGTGGCAGTTTCCTGCAATTCTTCTGAAGAAGATTGAGCAATAACTACTTCAATTGGTTTAGAAATATACTTATTTTCTCCAGAGTCCTTAACATTTTCTTGGAAATCTATTTGTTTAGATTCAGTTCCACAAATATATGTAGGACAACATTTATTTGTACTGAATTGACTTAGTACGCATTTACCAATATCTTCAGGTGTTTGACATTTGACGTGTTGGCAAACAACAATACTGCTAATGCATCTGCAGGAAATTTTACATTCATCGAAGGATGGAACTACAGAATTATTTTGGTAAGTTTTTTCTCCTTCTAAGCAATCCCCTTCGCCAGGAATTTTTGTAGGAATCTTTTCCAAATTGAAAATATTTTCTGTTGTATCATCTTCATTTAACTCTTGTTTTGTTACATCTTTCACTTCACTGACGTTTGCCTCAGAAATTGTAGTTGTCTTAACGGATTCAATAACTGAACTACTTTCAGTCGTAAAGTGGATGCTAGCCTCAGTGCTGGTCACAAGCTCGTTGGTCTTCTCTTCAAATTTAGTGAATGGTACCATATCAAGGTTTTCCCCTGTCAAGGGTGTAATGGTAGTTGGTGAAGAAGTTGTGACAATTTCCGTGAATGAATTTTCTTTGATATGTTTTGATGTGAAACCATTGTCAATGTCGGCAGAAACTTCATCATTAGTTGGGAGAAGTACGTTTACGGGTGAAAAGTTGTTCTCGTCATCACTTTCGACATCGCTTTCGTGATTTTCAATCGTTGGCACCGTTTGTACTTCACCTCCATCTGTGAAAGTCGATGTAAAAATTGATGTGTCTTTAAATTGTTCGTCATCTTCATTGTGTTTCTTCTGTTCCGTTTCATCTAGTGGGGTTTTTTGCTTTAGCTGAACTCCCAATTCTTCGGTTACCGAGGTGGTAGTAACACTTTCAGATGTTTCTAGTATTGTTGCCTCTGTTTTTTCTTTACTGTTGGACATTATATGGGTTTTATCTGCCTCATTCAAACTTGAAGTAAAGTTTGTGGCTTGTGAAATCACATCTTTCTCCCACAAATTTCCTCCTTCCTGTCCATGATCTGCACTTTTATCGGGTAAAGATTTTTGAGTAACTGAGTCGGTTATATTTAGCATATTTTTATCTTCAAAGGCTTTAATAGTAGTAACATGATGTATTTCTTCTTCTTTCGGAGTAGGCGGATTTCTTGTAGTTTCATGCTCTGCATTCACTATTCTTAAGTCCTGTTCCATTTGTAAGTTTTTAGTTGTGGTTAATTCTGTTTGATCAGTTACTTCGGATATGGTAGATGAGAGAGGTCTTTCCTTTTTAGAAGAATCTATTTTTTCTGTTAATAATTCATCGATTGCTTCGGATAATTCAGATATTTTCGACTGGGTAGTGGAATCACTCACTTCGTCAGTTTCAACTACCCTATAAGTTGTAACATCCACATTGTCACTCTCACTATTCGATTCCTGGGACTTGAATTTGTTGAAAGACGAAACTGTAATTTCTTCTATATCTTCGGTTTCCTCGGAACGGGGTGAAGTGAATGTATTAAAATCGAAAGATGTTGTGGCGATTGGACCGTCCGCAATCTTTTCTTCTTGAGGTTGTTTAGTTGAAGTTTCAATTGTGGTAGGAATCTGCAGTGTTGTAGCGTCCACACTATGAACATCCTCTTCATATTCTGATGATGTCTGCAGAACGTCAGATTTAGTATCGGATGTTCCCACGACATCTTCAATTCCTGAAGGAAGTACCTTGTTTGTGGCATAATCTATAATTTTATTATTTTCAGTGACACCATCCAGCGCTATGGATTGCTGCTTGTCTTCAACTAAAGTTGCAGCTGTAATTGATAACGTGGTATCCAACTGATTGGCATGAGTAGATTCAGTAACGTGGTTGTTGCTATCGTCTTCAATAGGTTCACCCTCACTAACTTCTTTGGGTTCCTCCGTGGACAATTTTTCATCATCATCTATATGTTTTTGCAGTTGTACGTCCTCATTGGATACAAAGCTGTGCATGTCCTTAAGAGGAAAGTCAGTTGGTAGTTTAACGTCGCCATCCACATAAGACATAGACGTAGCATCAATGATTTGTGTGGTGGTGGAATCATCTTCACATATGTAATGGCTGGGACAGCATTTGCTGCCATTTGTTGGCACAGGATGGCACGATTTACCATTTCCAGATAGCATGGGCATTTCACATTCCTGTACTGCACACACAATATCACCACGCATGCAGTAACAGTGTTCACATGGATTCCTTCCACGAAGCGAAGCGCCATCCGTATACACAACGCCATCATGAATGCAGTCGGTGGATACAGATGGACTGGTAGATGTAGTAAGAACAAAACCTGGTGTTGGCCGCACCGTTGTAGTGGAGCTGGTCGAATGGCCCTCCAGTTCCAGAACATCGTTTTCGTGATCTGTCATACAGATAAGAGACATATAATGCAACCGTCGCATAGATTTGAAGCTGTTCATGCTTACCGCAGTTGTAACGCACAGGACAGCAGGAACCCCTGTTATAGATGGGCATACATCCCTCAATATGCAGCGTGCACTCCTGCATCAAACACGAAGTTCGATTTTTAATACAATAGCATAGTTCACAAGGTTTATTGGGATTGGATGGCACTTGAGCTCCTTCCGGATAGAATTTCTGATCGATACTGCAGCCGTATTTCTCGGGAATACTCAGTTCAGTTCCCGGCTCGGGCAAGTGGTGCTCAATATCTACTGGAACTACATATATTCAAGGAAGGAATTACTTTGCAAATTAAAAACTGATATAAATTACATCGTCTTACCTTCGGGACAGGTTATTATTGGACAGCATTGATCCTCTCGCTTCTCCACGACACAATCGTGGCCAATCGGCTTCGTAAACGGACACACTCGCAAGTAACACATCAGCATCTTATTGTGACAGGTACAATTTAAACAGGGTTCGTTCGTCAGTATTCTATCGCCTTCGTTGTAGTGATTGTAATTGTAGTAGCATCCTTCTAAATTTCGAATTAACATTAAACTGATTACTTCTGATTAAACTAAATTCGGTGAAATAAAATTTTCAAATTCCAACAGCTATTAAGGTAAATCGTGAAAATAGGATGATAAAAGCATCAGTTGTGAATATAAATTGCATAAATTTTCAGATTATAACATAACTTAACTGTCATTAAGAAATAACTAATTAAAAAAAATATTATCATGTCTGTGGACGAGATCTCTCTGAAGGCTCTCTAAAGGACATGTCGTCTATTGACTTTGAGTGACTTAATAACAATATCGTTTGTAATTATTAAAGCTTACTAGCTGAAGAATAAATTAGTTGAGTCAATACTATGAAACTTTTTACGAGTTTCTCAAATGTTGCATACAGGTAGCAAATTTCTATAATATCGCTTTCTCAGAGAATAAATAAATATTTAACGCTGAGAATCTACTAAAATTAGCTCAAGTATGTCTTCTAGATTCAAAGACTCGAAGACTTTAGCACCATTTCGAAGTTCACAATAGTAGAAAATTCATTGTAGTGTACATTTTTTAAAAAACTGGGTTGGCAGCAAAAATAGCATCGGATGTGTTATTTTTTAACCTATAAATTTGATCGAATTTATACGTATTCATTCATTGTGTGGAATTATAATTGTCTGCACTACTGAGCTCCACGCTCAGTAGATCAGTGTTTAAAATTCTCAGAGCTGCAGAATCGCCTCATTGAAGTGGCTTGTCTTGACTCGCACGTAATTAAATGAACTGTAAAATCTTCTCTTCAGTAAGATTTGCAGCGCTGCTGCGGGCTGCTTTTCACCGGCACATTTAAATATCTGTTTTGCATCTCCATTTTAAGTCTCTCCCTCCGGCTGATATAAAAGTAAAGCTTTGATGCTTAGTTTTAATGTACATATGTTTTAAAACTAAAACATGTTTTGAACTACATTTTATTCTTTTGAAAATTTTATCTTTTGTTACAAGATCATTTCCAACTATTCGATCCGGAAGAAACTTGCGATATGTGGAATGTGTAGCAAGTAAATATTGTTTTGAATATTGTTTTGTTAATTATTGTTTGAATTAACTCGATCTTTTTTTTGTGCTCGCCACTCACCCGTGAATTGTTGAATTTCCGCGATGTCTTGCCAAGGAGCTGCAACGATAAAACAAAAATAAAACATTAGATTGTGATGACATGGTCATTTTAGGTTAGGTTAGGTTGGGTAAAGTAGGCGCCATCGTTGGACCTCGGGGATGGGCCACGTGATGCTCTCAATCAACATCATCAGAAGACTTGATACGAGATATCTCACTAGCCGGAGAGACAAAGACTTTGCGGGCTTTTCTCCCACTGATTTTATTAAGGAAATACCCAGGAAATTTTCACACAGACAAGAAACAACACAACCTGGATCTCCTATCCAGGGCCTCCCCCTCCAAATATTAATGCAATTTACGTTTGCCGGCTAAATTTTAATCCAAACTACGAAAAACTACAACTGCACTATAAAAACCAATAACAGTAACAAAAACAGACCAAACATATTAAACAGGTGCTCATATTAAGATACCTGTTATTACCGCAGGCGAACGAATTATACGATCACAACGCGAACTGATTCGAAACCATCTCAAAAGCCACCCATTAGGATTAGAAGCCAGACTCGGTGCGTGGAAATGCATGGCTTCAATTTATGGCTACGAATACTGTGAATAGAAATCTGTTGCCATCTGGAGACCGGATTGTTGTTTGCATCAGCATTGCATCATTTGATTTGTTTTTCAGTGGGATTGATAAACTGTAAGAATGGGACATGCCGATTATGTGCAGTCTCCCTCGTGTCTCGTTTATGAACATGAAACTCGAAATGTTGCAGAAATGTCGCTTTCCTCTTCGCCCAATAGGAAGTTTCTGAAGTTGAAAAACATTACAATCGGTGTAATATTCGATTTTCTGCAAAGGTCATTCATGTGTCATATACGATCGTTGTTACCGTACTAATTAAGCCATTACTAGTAACTCACCAAATTCGGCGAATAAAAGATTTTCCAGAATAACCTTGGCTACGGGCATCCCAAACAGCTATCAATCCACCCAGCAGCTGTTGCGGCGAAGTGTAGGACCCTGGAAAATCTGCAGTCGCTAGCGTGACCATAACCATCAGCAACTCCATAAGAAGCAGAAAAGAATATGCAAAAACAATGGCGTCGCTGGCAGCGCATAAAAGCCTAAAATTAGCCACAACAAGGAAAGCAACAGCATGTGCAACGGCAATAAGAAAAATAAAGTAGCTAGTTGAAGGAATGAAGTCCGCGACTGTAAATACAAACAACATATGAAGCCAACTCTGGATCGACAGCCACAAAACAATCAACGTCTTAACGTACAAATTGTATAAGCAACTAGATGACAGACGGAGCAGACAGAAGGTTTTCAGCTTATGCAACATTTTTTGGCTCTGTTGTCGTGTTGTTCTTCCAGAGCTACTTTTCCGTGATAAATTTTTGCAACTACAATAATGACGACAAACAGCAACCCAGAAAGAAGGCACACGAAGAAGAAGACACAAAGAGGCACTGCAAAAGCGTCAGAATCGTGAAAGAATCAACCATGATAAAAGTTTGTTCCTTTTTATAATACCTGCCTATGGTTTTTGTTTTTGTTAGTTAGATGCTTTAGCCATCAACCACAAGATTTGAGGTGGTGTTGTTGTTATAGTTGGTGATGATGATGGTGGATGTTCAACTTTTGCTCTTGACTTTATATGGCAGACAACATACGAAACTACGTTGCGGTATTCTTCATCACCGCCACCGCCGCCGCCATCGTCGTCATCATCATCACTATCATCAACATCAACATAATCATCCACTTCTCCATACGTAGTTCTGCACCAAGAACCACAGCATCGGATGTACGAGTAGTTCAGAAAGAAGTTGAATGACCGACGTGTGTAAAAATGTGTGGAGAAACCATAAAATACGAGGTGCAAGTCAACAAAGCTTCCAGTCGGCGGAAAACTCGACACACTGCCCGCTCAAGGTGGGCTCCTTCTTCTTCTAACGCAAGTACCTTATACATGTGGTTTTTGGGTAGTTATTGTGAGAAAACTCATATGTGCCTTGTTTCTGCATTTCGGAAAATCCGAAAATGTTGAGAGAGATATGCGGAGAACAACCGCAGCGTCGCGCGATTAACTGCAGATGATAGCAGAAATCGTGATCATGAAACACTCGTGCAAAACACATAACAAATCCAATTCAAACTTGGTTGAATTCGCAACTTGCTATAAAGATCCTTGTTGCATTTTAGCAATAGAGAAATAAGGGCGAAATTATATTCAAAGTGTGTGTTTTAGAAAATAACATCACAACTTATACCATTTAAATTATTCACTAAATACGAAATAGAAGCTCGATCGATACCACAAGTATTATAAAGCCACTATTTTCAGATTTGTCTCCATCCAGAAAATGTTCAATAGAATAAGAATATCGAAATCAGAAAGTAAAGAATTATTTTTTGTTTTATTATAATTCACATTCCATAATTAATTTTGTGTATTTTATCGCTGGAAAAGTGTATCCTGTTTTACAGCCCGGAGGATATTTTCAGACTAAATAATACAAATTTACGTATATATACGTGACTATTAGCAGAGCTGCGGATTCGAGTAACCGGAAAAGATGACATGAAAATAAATCCAAAATAATTGCTGGCGTCAATTATGAGATTATGTACTCATATGTATGTTAGTACATGACAGCATCCATGCGAGAAGTTTTCAGCGTGCATTCAGGACTTTCGCAAGTGGATTTTCATTTTCCGTGGCCTTGATCACATAACTTCCGTCACGCTGAGCAGCAGAATATCAGCACAATATAGGCTGTGAACGCATACCGCTGCCAAAGCTGATGATGATGAGCTGCCATGGTGAATAGTGAGCTATTTCTTGCCATGGCTCACTATTGCTGTTGAGTTACTTGTTATAAGAAAGAGAGTGCTACTCAAATTGCTGCATTTGGTTCTTCTATAATTGAACCTGATTACGTAGAACGTCAGACGACGTTTGCGGCCGACTACTGGTCGGGAAGCCTGTCAGCTTACAGCAAATCTCAACGTAGTGAGGCCGACTGGAAGATGATGTATTGCGTTGATATGACGCCGTGATGATGCGCTGCAATCTTTCCAGTTCTTCTGGCTCCTCTCCCCCTTCGTTATGCTTTCTGCTTTTCATAGGCAAATTATCCTTCCTTGGGCATTCATCTAGCTAGGTATAAAGCATATCGAATAGATACTGGGAAGCGAAAATTACACTGCATGTTTAAGACTGCACGTTTCGCATATTAAGAAACAATTACCTGAACATTCTGATCGGACAAGTAAACGCTATGCGATGAGATTGCTCGCCGGAGCTTTCTGCCAAATTCAGGGAAACGAGCAACCGGTGCATCAATGGAATAAGTTATAGAGTGCTATTATAAGGAAAAGCAGACCTACGAATGCTAGCAGGAAATCATATGAAACTCAACTAACGAACAGCTTGGAAACCAATCTTCGTTGTGAATGTTATTGTAGCAAATTTAATTGGTGTCGATGGAATAAAGCGGGAATTCAGTTTTCGTTTATAAACACGCACCCAACTGGAGTCTATACTGGGGCTAAAAGAGATAATAATGGTGAAAGCAGTAACCTTTGCAAATCATTACTTCGCGCTTTCCATAATATCGGAATCAGTCAAGGAAAACAATAAAGTGCCACCGGATTCTTACATAAAAATTCAAATCCAAATTAATATTCAATATCATTTTTATTTATTGGCCGGACCTCGTTGTATGTATATGTTCGTCACAAACACTGAAACATTATTGAATTTATAATTAACACGGTGAAAATGAGTGTTATATGGCTATCAACACTCGCTTAGACTCTGACCCAACAGTTAACAGTCACTCTTGTTTGTTTTAAGTGTTGTCATAATGACATCCGCACCATTGAGGACAACTGGCTGTATTTACTCCATCATGCGAGGAGTTGCGGTAATGGATTCGCTGCAAATCGAGAATCTAGAAGGCGCCGCTTTACAGCGTCATAGAGAACAACACTTAAATGAAGTCCATGCTGAGTACTGAGTGAAATCGAGTAAAGAATTTAACAGGCTGGTGAGGAAACTCAAACATGCAAGAATACCTTCAGAAGATGAAGTGGCGAAAAGATGAGAACGGTCGGATTTTTTTGCAAGAATTGAAACATAGCACATTACAATATGTTTACGCTTCGTAGCCTGGGATCTAAAATGAATTCGTGTGAAAAAAGCATTCTGATTCAACAGCCAGTTACAGTAAATAGTAATTAAAAGCTAGCAACTCGTGGCAGCTGGAATTCTGTGAATAGATCTTATCACGCATCCAACGACCAAAAAGTCGTTGTAATTGTAAAATCACAATCTCTTTCCTGAAGACGCTCTTTTAGGAAAAGTGCTCAGGTTCAATAAAATGCCTTCTGTGTGTTAGTTGAGTCCATGCTACGACTGGTGGTCTTGCACCTTCACGCATCAGATAATGTGTGCGCCCGACGCAGGTCAAGTTCCTCCAACGTTGCTAACCATGGCAAGGTTCTACTTAATTATCTTCACCGTCGTTTAACTAACTTAATTATCACTTTCCTGATTGTTTTGCTTAGTGCTCCAGCATCTCGTCGGACTCTGAATTTAATGCTTAGTGCTTTAAAGTTGAACACACTTTATATGTACATATATACATATCAAAATGTATATACATACACATGTATGTATCAAAATATATCTGTATATATGTTTATGTAAAAAACGCAGGATATACATAGGTACATAAAATAGAATGTTTCAATAAAAATTATGCAAAACAATATAAAAGAGGAATAGAAACATTGAAGTCAATGCGAGTTTAAGAAACAAGTACCGGAAACAAACTACCCACGGATGTTTATTCTAAAGGTCAACAATCAGAGGTCTAGAGGTCAGGAGGGAGACGTCTGCAGAAATCATAAGACGAAAGAGTATCATTTCGAGCTTCATCAAAATCAAGCCTGAAAGAGATCAGGCCGGATAGAAGAGAACAGGAATAAATTACCGCACGATTAGTTGTCCGCCGTAGACCAACCCTTAGAATCCACCGACGACGACAATAATCCGCGACCATCTGTTGATGAAAACGGGTTTAAGTGAATAGTTAACGATTGTACCCGTTCAGATGGAAAAAGGTGCAAACTTCGGTTAGTTGCAATTTTGGCGTGTGACACCAGCCATTTGTATTTTTTTTAAGTAGAAGAGGAATATTTTTTTAAAGAAGAATATGTGCTTCATGCTATGCTTAAGAGTTTTTGTTGTTCGTGATATTGTGCT
The DNA here is from genome assembly GCA_943737955.2 of Myopa tessellatipennis. Lineage (NCBI taxonomy): Eukaryota > Metazoa > Arthropoda > Insecta > Diptera > Conopidae > Myopa > Myopa tessellatipennis. Next base: position 58,153,555 of record OX031314.1, on the reverse strand, counting down.
TGTTGCACAGTATGTGTTGTTCAGATCCAATGAAACCCGAAATGAGTATTCAACGGACAGCGTTGAATCCTGATTAATGGTGCATAAGTATGTGTGTCGCACATGCGTTCCTGTCAAATAGATTATTCTGAGAGAGGGCGGGATGGTGGCGGCTCTTCGTTTTAGCTGATTAGATTTTTGACCGTTGACCAATTGCGTAGAAGCGGAATTTCTGCTGTGCTTGAGGACAGCATGAAAAGGAGAAAATAAAGTCTTGTAGACTTGAGCGCTTCATGTGTGCAAAGATCACGACTTTTAGGCTAGTATTGGCAAACAATGAAAATGTGGTATTTCCTTAAACTCAGCGAGGAACAACCAATTACACAGCGGTACAAGAATCTCGTGAAGTTGGGTACACAAGCCTCGAATAAAAACCTCTTTAAAGTAATTTCTAGAATTTCTGAGAACATCTTCAAACAAAGCATGGAAGAAAAAAGAAATCTGAATTTCGATTCTAACGGTTCGCATATCACTTGTACTTTACTTTGCGATTAGTCATCATAACGAAAAATCCATCAACGTCAATTAGCTTTGATGGACTTCTTCCTGGTTTCTAAATTAATAATAATGAATTTAAAATTAAATTACATCTTTTATTTATAATTTCAACGCTCTGGGTTTCCATCTTGGAGAATTGCCGTTGGTTTTAACCTTCTAATTACAGCACGATTCGTTTTACGTCTGTTCGTTGATCTCTTGACGTACACACACACACACACACACACACTTATTAAAAGTCGGCGGTTGTCGTGTATCACCCTGTTGTTGGCATTGTTTGGCATCGACAGTTTGTTGTAGAAGTTGTTGCTATGCTGCAACGTTGAGGTGATTGAACTCTTCGAATTGAATTTAGCGCCGTTTTTTGGAGGGAGATTACAGAGATTAGAGACGTCTGCTTAACTTTTCCCTTAAAACTTCGGATGGCAAGTTTTTTGATTAGCAACTGGATAAATTCGGTTGTTAACAATTTTGCCGATCGAAGCGGTTAGTATTAGAGTCGTGGAGAAAATTATCATTCAATTAATTTGAATCTACATGAATTTGAAACAAAAAAATAAAATTTGTCTATAAGCGTCAAGAAACTATTCGAATCAAACTGAAAATCAAACACTTTTTAGCACCGAATTCAACACAACAGCAACAAAGAAACAAAAACATTCCCGAAATTCGATCGACGATTGCTCGACCCCGGAACAGATCAGATTGCAAGATCATGATTCAGACGTTGCCCATGACAAGCTGCTGACGATGATCGTGTTGGCGGTTTTTGTTATCATTTTGTGCTTGAATTTCTCTTTGACTCTTCATAATTTGCGCTTCACCTCTGCTGCTCTGCATTCTTCATACGGATTCAGGTTTTGTAGTTTTCACGAGTGACTTTGACCTTGAACTTGAATTTTCCGCAGTCAATCATGAACCCGATATGAATTTAAGACAAGTTTTACAACCTCAGGAATGAGTGTCAGTGTGTTGCATTCTTTACGAGGTGAGCTTCGGATTGCGGTATTTTCTAAAGAGTAACTATTTTTATTATTTATTTCATTATATAATCGGTTATGGGTTCATTCGAATTGACAACATTAAGTAGTCAGAAATGCGATGAGAATACGGTGATAAACGCTGGCGCCCGAAATTCTCGTCATGTTTGAGTATAAATTTCTCAAATACTTTAACATCTAACCAGGTGCTAATTGAATGATAAGTTCTTGGACAAGCTGTGAACAAAGAATATGGATGTGTCCCGTATTAAAATCGTTTGTTTCGTAGATGAGTATGAATCTAGACCGTACAAATTGCCTGATGTTATTGTCGAATGAGTCAAAACCTCGAATCAACACCTACAACTTTGCGTTCCAAGCGTTAGTCTGCCGTTTTGCATTTAACACAACATGAAATCCATGGAAAATGTAAGCAATTTAAATTAATTGAAACGAATTTCGAGTGTGACTCAATCTATTTGCCAGCCAGCAGATGTATTTGGGTCCAACAACACCAGACCGATCGGCGTGCTCTTGATTGGGTTTGGGAAGGCAATTTATTTTGTTGTGTCAATGACACGCACTTAAATTATTACCCTTCAGCACAGCGTTTGAGTGCCTTCCGCCCCTGCTCGACAAGAAGGAATCGCAGCAGACGCTCGGCTCATTGGATTGGTGTTTAATTGAAAACGACTGCATTGAGAGGCATGACCTCTCCCGAAGCGATGGCGAAACCGAGAAAGCCGGCAGATGACAGTAATTCTCCAGAATTCGCACAAATACCCGCAAATCCAGGGCAAACAATAATTAGCTGGGTCGTTTAAGAAATCCACCACCAGGTTAGGTTTCTGAACACTCAAGCGAGCGGCGATGTAAACGTAAGAGTGTGAGATGGACTGTATTGTGCCATAAAAGTGCCAAAACAAAGGAAACCGGTAAGCACTACAACAAAAACTTTGTACAGTGGGGAGAAAGCGTATAGTCCTCGATACACACATTGACCCTCGCGCGGTGGATGACCGATGAAAAACCTGCCATCACGTAACATTCCCCCTCCCCCCGTTCCAGTTCGACAATACAGGATTACAAAGGACCAGAATAAGGCTACACGTATGAAAAAATGAGCACTTTATCAACTGGCCTCCTGATACAGGTTACCTACGAGTAGCATCGTGATAAAAAATTTGACTAAAATGCGGTGTGTAGTTCTTTATAACCCATAATAGAACTCTCTGTAATGAACACCGAATGATAGATCTCAATCAAAAGGTTTTAAGTTGATGCAACAACGCACAGAAGAGTAGTTCCTCCCTTGAAAGGTACCTTGATACAAATGGACTTGATCTCAGTCGTTATTCGATTCCCCATCGCTCTAGCTTCTTATCATAATCATGCCAGTGTAATATTACGTGTCACTTACCGGCTTCTATTAGCAGTGGCAGCAGCAGGAACACCAGCATCTTCGAAACGGCTAATTCAACTCCCAGCGGACTCGAACGGTTCCGCGTCATGATGAGTTCTGTAAAAAGGAAGAAAGGCTTTAGTAAAACAACAATGCAATCATAGGTATATGGAGCACTAATGTGAATATCGCCACCATGCGTTAATACTTATAATGCACCTTCTCACACGTGTTGCCTCTCAAGAGACGTTAGCAAAGGAGGACAAAAGTTAGGTTAGGTTGGCCATATGGGGACGCTTTCGGTATACTGGCCGATTGCAAGATATGAGTACTTGTTTATCAACAAAACTCGAGATCTAAAACTCCGACAAACAGAAAGGAAAGGTTTTATTTGATTGCTTTTCTGACAGCTAATTAAACGTATTTGCTTGTTGTGTGACAGCTTGTTTTGGGTGGGTGACATGTCACATTCATGTCATCAGAAGCCACGTTCTTTGGAACGTCATCAGAACCTGCATGGAAAATGTAATATTATTGTTTTCGACATCCTCATGAGCCCATTCAAAATTACACATCTGCAGAACAAGCAAACCATAAAGTTCCAAACTGTTCCTTCCAGTCATTTCTTAGCATTGAGCGCTGCAATTTGCTGCATAATGGATGCTAGGGGTTGCTTACCATTTCAGTTTTTGCTTCATTTTCCAGAAGTGGGTGTTTGGATTTATTCCGGAGTCGCAATTTCTCATTTTTTGCTGTTCGAATATTTGATGGTGTCTATTATTTCAATGAACTCTTGAAAGTCTAAAGCGCGATAATAATATGTAGGTTAGCTAATGCATCTGTTCGACCAGTAATCGCACAAAAGCGTTAAAGTAAAAGGGGGAAAAGAGGGGAAATGCAGGTCGTTTAATTTTATTTTGCTATTGAGAAATTGTTTTTTGAAAGCAACTGTTAGTACCGACCTTAAAATAATAACACTAATCTACGCCATCTATAATTTGCTTTCGCACCCTGGAATGAAGAGTGAAGGGTGACATTACGATTTCTTTGTGAAGAAAACGAACAGAAGAGACGGAACAAAGAAGAATTCGGATGAGCAAATAGTATTAAATGCAATTATCAGATGAACCGTTAAAGGCTTTGTTGCAATTAGTTGGCACCGATATAAGTAAAGAATAGCGACGAGAATCCACGTAAACGCAGCGATAAGTGCCGGGGAATCGAATTGTACGAGCGCGATGGTGCAGTCGCTAATAATTATTAATCCCGAACGTCATTCACAGCGGCAGTCGATCGAGCTGACATCCCGATCTTAGCCAGTTTCAACCAATCTCGCATGCTTCCCACTTCAGGGGTTGTTATGTGTGTGTGCGAGCGAGTGAAACGGATGGCTTTCGAAGGGAAAAATAAACAAGTTGAAGCATTTTGAACACATCATTAACGAAAAGAGCAACAACAAGTAATGGATGCCGCATGGCTCGTTACATCGTACCTGAAAGAAGCACAATTTCCATGAAGGATTGAGGCGCCCACCATAGTTGGCCAAAACAACTAAACTGCAATAATTTTGCGGTGAAGAGGGAGAAAAGATGGCAGGAGGAATTAGTAATGCCAAAGCTACTGCGATCAGAGACACATGTTTATGGCTCTGTGTCTCTCTAACGAGTTTTCTCTCTCTCTCTCTCTAGAGTTTTCTGAAGTAAAAAAGGAATTTTCTGAAGTACAAATGGAAATTCCGAAGTGCAAATGGAAATTCTGAATTATAATTGGAATCTTCTTAAGTGCATAGGAAAAAGGTGTAGTAAACCTGCGACGTTTCCTGCTCTTCAAGGAACGCGTCCACTTTCGGCGAACTAAAAAGCGCCCAACAACCACAACTCATTCCACCACAACACTTCCACCAGCCGTTCTGGCTGAATCACTCGCAGGTCGTGTGCGTGCCTGTCAACTTGAAATTCGCTCCCATCAAATAGCCTGGCAGATAAATTCGTACCCACGAAGTTCGCGTTGATGGAAGTTCCTTGCTCGGACGCTGCACTTAGAAAGAAACTCTGCATAGTACATCGTACCAACAATACAACAACAAACAACGGACGCATACCAAACCAAACTCCGCAATCAGATGGGCTGTAAATCATGCAGCGAGACTCGTGATTCACATAACGTTACTTCTATTTGCCACACAAATAAACGCCATTGCGCCGAACTGCGTCAGGTTGCAATTGCATTCGGCCACATCAGCTGCACTACTCGACACCGCCAGAAACCCCGGTGGGCACCCTCTTCCCTAGCCCAACTTCTCTGTTGCCAAGCGGTACTGGGTAGCTGTGATGGTTAGGCTCACAATGTGCGTAGCGTTGAAACGCTGCACGGATGCTTGATAAATTCACAAGGACCAGGTGTTTCGGAACGAAAGCTACATATGTACCTATACACCAGAAGGTCTGGAGAATGGCCAAGAAACAGCTTAAGCCATAAATTTGCTTGCACCTTGAAGAGTACATTTCGATTCTTCGGGTGCCACTGTGCGGTTCAGTGTGATCAGCACCGACTTGATGCTTCAGGAACCCGGAGCTCGTTCGCTGCACCCATGGGAAATCGATAGAGCGGTATTAAGTACTCGCGTCAGATTGACATTAATGAGCAGTAATTGCTACAACTGGGACCAATCCAAAAGCTCATTGTAGCTCATTGAAATTGCAGTGTGTTTTTCGAATTTCATTGTCTTTTAATATAATATTCGAGGAAGGTTTTGAAAATAGGACATCCAGGATTTGAAATGTGAGGCTCATTAATGTGGAATGTGGAGCTAAATAATGGAAGAATATTGCAATAGGCTGATTTTCTACTAGCTGTGTAACTACACCAAATTTTTTGGCTTTGCTTGTGCTTAGCTTTATTAATGACATTCCAACATTAAGGAATTCGCATTTTTCAGCACTGGATATTACAAATATATTTGAAACCTCGCAAAGAACGGACTTTTTTATGGTTAAGCTTTATGGTTCTGAGTTCCGCATTTTTGTGTGTGCTTGTAGGCCTCCGGCCGCGATCTTTCGCTGTGCGTCGCGTTGGATACGTATTCTAGTTTTGCAAGCACGTCACATCACAGAGCAAGTTTCGATTGCAGCTCCAAAGAGGACGACCCTGTGGAGTTCGGCGATAGAAACACCTGGGAAATGAAGTGCCAGGCAGTACTGTCGATTCCACCTGCTTAAAGATTCGCTATCTAGAGATGTTGGCTTGAAAATATTATGTGGAAATCGTAAAAGCACTACACATGTTTGAATGTGTGTGTGTATAGCTTCAGTTAGGTTACGTAGTTAGTTTCCCTTGGCTACTAACGGTTATTTTTTGTTGTTGTTGCCCGTGGGACTTATATTGAATATTTAACTATTATAATATGTTTAACAAGATTTTTATGGCGAAATGTTTGTTCTTTCGCTCCTGTTGTGGACGACAGACAAATAAAACAAATTCTCCCCGTCGTTGTCTGCACTTTTTCAGCGTTGTTCTTTCGCAAGGAAATAATTGAAGAAGTCATAAACAGCTTTAACAGTGGTTGAGTTTATTTAAGTCATGTAACAGTTAGACAATAAAATTGTTAATACTTCGTTGAAATGATGTGTGCGTGTATTTTCACTTATGGAAATGAATACCAAATAAATCGTGTTATTTTAGTAACAGATATTTGCAATAAATCTAGTTTCCTATCTGTTTTTAATACAACAATAAAATATTAGACGAGTTTTTTATTTATTGTGGATTTATGCACAGATGATGTCTGTAAAAATCGGATGCTTTTTAATACCTTGAACGCGTCATTTTCATTTCTTCTTCTAGACATTTTGCTTCAGTGCAATATAATGAACCCTACTATGATTAAAGTGGTGTTAAGATGTCCAAATAAGTGTCAAGTGCCCACGATTTATCTCAATTAAATTACAACAAATATTCAACGTAAATCGCTTTTTCGCTCCAGCAGTCTAGAAGAAGTACCATTTACTATAAGTACTGATTAAGTATGTACTGTACTATAAGTACTGATCAAGTACTGTACTATAAGTCTGGTTATTAGAAAGTGTTTCAAAGCATACTGAATGTAAAGCATACTCAATGCGTTGGCCTTTGAAAATCACTTCCGAAGCACTGTCGTGGATATCAGCGTGGATAAACCTGATATAAAACCACAGTTATCGAAGAAGCTTCGGACGAGTTATAGAAGAAAGTGTTCTACAAACACAAAAAGAAAACGGATAAATGAAAGTGGTTTACTTGGAAAGAACTCACATATTTCCACAACACTTGTAGCAATTATTTTGAGCTCTAAAAAAAGTGAGAGTCAACCAAGTCGTTTTCGAGCGTAATTTATGAGTACCTGCTCTGTGCAAATTTAAAAACGCTTATTAAAATTCGTATAACCGCGTTTAGCGTGTGTTGTTTAAAACGAAAGTTCAATGAAAAGCATTCCAAGAGTAATTAACCGGTTGTTTAAAAACTAAAGTGCGTGCATTTGAAATAAGTTTAAAGAATTCCATTCTGAAATCAAAACTAAAGTTTTGCAGAACTTAACCTAAAACTGCTTTAAGCCTCAGGTAAGTCATCATCAGACGAATTTGAAACTTGTGGGACGGACGAAGGTTTTCCATGCAGTGGCCACCCCTACACTAGCAATTAAATACACCCAGATATCTTGTTTCCATTTTACGGAAACTCAATCTTAATCCGTGATGGAAGTGACTCTTCTTCATTTGCGAAGGTGGTTCAGCGTCCGTCCACATGTTCAACCATTACCCTGCATTATTTTCATCATTTCCCAGATACGCAATTAGGAAAAATATACGCCGACATAGAAGACTGTGATTCCTACTTTCCTACTTTAAGTGAAGGATTTCATATACTCAATTTATTTTGAAATTTAAGAACTCACGATTCGCCACACAGAGAAGATACTCAACAACGCTTTTACTCTCAGTAAAATGTAAAGAAGGCGACTCTTCCAGACAGAGTTCCCAGACTTCATGTGTATGTACATTAAGGTAAGGAAAGCATAGCTTCCAATTGAACAACATGGCAACGCACAATTTTGCGCGCTCCCAATCGCACGCACAAGTGCACTCAGAGTTCCGCTACGAACCCCAGCAGCAAAACCACAAGCACAGCGAAATGAGCACTTGACTGAAAAGATAACAATGTGATATCCTTACGCGGAAGCGCGCGTGAACAACGCCGAGCTTGACATCAAGTTGATGGCAGTGGTGAGATTGCAAAGGATGTTCATGCTGAGGTTAATGATGCGCTGGTGCGCTCTGAGTGCTCTAAAAGCGACGGTCGGATGGTCTGGTGCTCCGGGGAACCAACCTCGAGACATGCTAACACAACCACGATTCATCTAGATTAAAGCAGCATGCACCAGCAAAAGTAAAAGGAACAATAACAACAACAGGATATGGCGCTGACTCCTCAGCAACTCAACTTAGCTTTGTTCTCGCTTTGATTCTGTGGTGCTGCCTTTTATTGTGCAGAATTCCTCAGAAGCTTTGCTTTCGTAGTGTTTGCAGCATTGAATTTTTGCACAAAGTAACTTTTTTATGGCTTAATATCAATCACTGAATAAGTCATTTCACAAAAACTGCTTTGATAGAACCTGAAAGTAAAATTCTGCGGAAGATTGTATGTAAATGTTCAAATATAACGACAAATGCGAATTAATTGACTGCTCCCCGTGTTCGAGTGTATAAGCTTCATAAGAATATTGAGTTTCTCCAACCTACATGCTTTATTGCCAATTTTCTCCTCATGAAATCACCTGTTGCTCCGACGATTAGGTTTATTGTCTTACATCTCTTATTTTAGCTCTGAGACGAGGTTAGTTCTCTGAAAAGAAAGTGTTGACTGCACATGAAGGCGATTCCATCATCGCACTCTGTGAGCCGCTGCAGTTTCTACATTACAATAAACCTATGCGGTGATTTATGTGACGCCAGTCTGGGTGCATACGTCACTTTTTCGACCCCTCAGAGAAGCGTTCTGAAGCTCATTCAGTTTAGCTGCGTAAAAAGAAGTAAGGCGAATGGCAATGGATCACCATTGCTCATGACAGAAACTCATGTATATTGACCGTACCTTATAATAGTTGGTACCATTCTGTCGCAGTTACGGCTAGCTCAATGACACACTATTCTACTTATCATTGACCACATTATGCAGCTAATCTAGGCACCATGGATTGCATTTGTATATTTATGAATATGAACACTTAAATGACCTTCTATCTGAGCTGCTTTTTAGCTATCTGCCAAAATATGTATTGTGCTTGGAGATACGAAATGGCAAACGACCCACGCGTCTCGGTGACGCTCAATTTAAATTGACTATTTTTAAATATTCCTTCCACTGAAAGTCTTAACACTTGCTAGACGGTGATTACTCCGCAATATAATTTATAAAATACTGCCAAGATCTACAGATGGACCTTTTATTCCCATAATCTGAAGTATTAACCACGCTGATGACCCTTAAAAGCAACCCCTTTGTAAATCAACCGGATTCTGGCATTTGTGGGCTATGCACGCATTCGGAGACGATCACATCTTTGAGAATAGCTTTTGGTGTCGTTGCTCTAGTCCAGTCTTCCATCACATAATGACATATACGAACAGATCTCCGGACTTTAACTAACCAATCTCACGATGCTCAAACAAATTACTGCTCTAGATGGACTTACGGATGGACTTAATGGATGGAATTACGCCTCTAGATGGACTTTATGTCTTTTGTCCCTTTAAATGCAAATCGTCATGGCATAAAATCATGGCATATGCATAGCGTTTTCAGTCACTTTAAGTACATTATAATCCTGCACATTTTTAAGCACATTTAATGGACTTCATTTTATAGTGATGCCTGAGATGCTACCATAACTTTAAGTGTTATTCTAAACGCAAAACGGCGAGTCAGAAGAACGACGAAGCGCTTTTTAATTGATGTATAGACGTTGCCATTTAGATGATTGCTTTAAGTGGTGGAGGACGGTTTTTAAGAATTAATCTATTACCAATTATGACTTCAGCTCCAAGAGTAATTCACATAAATTATTAATATTTTCTCGATATAGCTTTTTTATCTAAAGTTTGTAGGAATGACTTGTAAATCAACCATGACCATAATTATTTAAAACCAAAGAAAGTAACATCAAAAGACAGGTTTATACAGACGAGCATGTGTGCATGTACACCGTACATACATATGTATGTGTTTGCCTCCCTAATTTATTAATTAAAGTAGTAATGTATTTGCGGTTAGTCACCAGTTGAGCTCCATGAAATCGTCTCACGATGACGCTGCAGGCGCAGTTTGTTCGCTTAAACTTTGTTTCCCATCCACGCCAAGCGAACTCAAGCGAACCGTCCTAGCAAAGGACAAACAACGTTATTGCCAACGTTATTAACCACCAAAAGTGGGCTTCTAAAAATTATTTATTTATTGATGACTGTCTTCATCTAAATATTTGCCAAATTTTTAAGGCCTTTTTGCAACTTTGCATCTTTGTTTGGTCTTCAGCGACGGTAGCAAAGTCAATAATTCGATTTCATTTAATGTGGAATTTATCTAATGGCATGAATTTGCAATTGAAACAAATACGAATAAATGTATCTCTTAATGTGTCTAAGAAAAAGAAAAAAATGCTGCGTTTATACTCGTATGTGGCAACGAATCCACTTGAAAGCTTCAAATTGCTCGATATTTTAGGATTTATTTATTTCGCCCTCATCTGAATCTGATAATGATTTTCATTCGGTGATTGGTACGCTAATTAGCAGTTTTGGGCAGTGTTAATGCGTTTCTAGATGTTGGCTAAAACGTATTTAATATTTCTGTTTACAAATTCTAAATTGCATTTTTTGTTCCTTTTGGGCAGCATCTTAAAATAACAATGAAGTACCTTGAACGAGAGGAATACACATGAGAAGAGAATACATGAGCTCCCAAGGTTATTTCCCAATATTCTAAAGATTCTGGCTAACATGATTGGAGGCAATGAATCGACAAGAAGGAATTGAGCTCTATAACGTCAATTAATCGAAATAATTCTAAATACAGTTGCATACTTTAGATCTGATATTTAATGGACTTGTAGAAAACTTAACGGTCATACAAACATAATCCTTAGTATAGGTTTATATGCCATTATATGATATATTAGTATTTTTTTGATGATATTAAAGCTTTAAATATTCTTTGCCAACATATTAGAGCTTCAAAAACACGTACATTTATGCGAGCAGAAAAAATTGCCTGTGCCGTTATTTCAGCTGAATGGACACATTTGCAGACTTGCTCCTTTGTCCATATATTCTACGAATTCTGGTTGTCTGAGTATGTGTGGTATGTACATCTACGAACGTGTATGTCGGGCCACTTACTCACTTGTATTTGGATGTGTATATCTGTCAACATCTACCACAGTCACAGAAGCTGTGCGAGTGGCGTCCGCTCAACAGACAACCGACTAGACAACTTTTTGGATTCTATTTGTTGTGTTTTTGCTAGTTGTTATTTGGCAAGGAATTTTTTTTTTTGTTTTGACGGCAGTTAAGCAAAATCACCGAAAGTTTTCTGCAACAAATATTTTGGTTTCCTAATAATAAATCCGACACTAAATTCGTCCATATTTAGTCTGTAGTTTTTAGTTTGTCCGACCTATAAGAAGCACATGCCATGTCCTCCGCTTGCACGAGGACAAAGAACCTGAATGACTTTAATCCCAAAATAACCATTAAATTTGCAGAGTTTTCGGCTCGTCCTTTGCTTTTCTGCTTGTTCCAGCCACTGTTTGGACTGATGATGCTCTGTTGAACATCAACTTGAGACCGAAAAGCAGACTTTTACATGCTTTTGGTACACTGAAGCCATTCAGCGATTTGCAATCTTTTTCCAGAGCCAAATTGGAGCATCCAGTGTTCGTGGTTCCTCTTGAAGTAGCCACCATTCGTTCTTTATTTGTTCATCTTTGCGTTAAAACTGCGTAAACTGTAGTTTTAGCGTAGTTAAAGCGTAAAGTAACAACATTGTTCGCAATTATAGCAATTCACTTTATTTGCAACATAAAATCACGAGCAGCTCGCATAAACTCACATGATGTTCAGGATTTTAGCCCATTAATATTTACTTAAAGTCGCCCGCAGTAAATTCACAGCAAAGTCCCGCTAGTTACCCATAAATTCCAATTACACCACACCAACAGCAGTCCCTCCCAAAGTCCTCTTACCCGCCCGAAAAGGGGAACCACGAACATTGCATGCATTCATTCATTGATTCATTTAATCACTGCTTCATTCATGGAAATAACTCAAAACTTCCCCCGACCGACCCACCGACCGACCAGGCACCAAGCAACTCCACTCCAACAGCCGACCGATCCTTTGTGTTTCACTAGCAGTTGAGACCATGATTCCTTGCAAGGACACTGCTAGTGTCCGCAGAAGCAACACAACAACCACAGAAGCAGAACTTTCGAATAATTGGCCGCACGTTCAGCGACAGGACGAAGTGCGAATGTGCAGCGCATTCCAAGGAGGACTTGCTTCGTTCTCAGCTGCGGAATGGGCTTAAATTAAAGTTGTTTTAATCACAATTTATGATTCGGCGAACATTACATGTGACCGTGTGCGAGTTGATGTGTGTGAAGGAGTGCATCGACAAAAAGCCGATGAAAGTATTTTTGTTCAGAGAAAAAGCGAAAGGGTACAAAATTCAGAAAATCCAGGAAATTAAAATTTTTTAAAAGCAAAAACTATTTAAAAATCTTTCAAATATTGTGTTAATTGAATTAATGTTCCCAGATGTACATATTTCTACTTCCTGTACCTTGCAATAATTTCATAAAGAAAGCTATTGGAACTCAGTGAAAATAATCTATGAATTTGTCAACGAAACATTTATATTGGTTTTGCTTCTTTTACATAAAAAACAAATTATTCTTTCTTCAACTTAAATAAATATTAAATAAATCTTTAGAAGAATCTTTGAAAGAAGAGTCTTTCAATATTAATTTTATTTACTATTTGAATTGGTAAAAGTTAAAGGTATCGAAAAAGGGGAACAAAGGTCGAAATTGAATTATTAAATTAAATTATAATTCTGGAAACTATGTTTAAAAAATAGAGTTCGTAAATTTACCTTTACACACAAGAAATTCCACGAATGGTCTATTTGATCGGTGATTTCGTCAAAATTTGCTTTAAAGAATCTGTGGAAACTTACTTTTTCTAAATTGCACTTCTTTCACAAGTATTCGATTCGATTCGATTGGTCAAAATTTGCTTTTAAATAATGTTAAATCCGTCTGAAATTTAATCCATGGACGACACTTTCGGCGATACTTTGAGGGTCCAACTGCTTTATATTCACCTTCAAGTTCAATTTATTCACTTAATATTATTATACTTTAAAAACTGTATTAATTTTTTCGTTTTATTTAAAATATTATTTTTGTTGTTGTTGGAAACCAAAATTGTTTAAATGCAAATGGTTGGTTCCTATTGGAAGAACCCAAAAAGTGGTCGGTTATTGCTGATGGCGACCAACACTTATTTTCGTTGGCAGATACAACCGCTTGGTTTCATTCAAAGAGACTCGGAGTCGCAGCGTCTCGATGCTTGTTTATATAGCCTCGCAGAGCGGCAAAACCGATGACAACACGTATTTACACTGACGTCGCCAGAACAGCAGCAGCAGCAGCAGCAGCAAGAACAGCAGTTGAAGTTAGCCAGCCACCATCAGCAGCCGTAGCAATAACTACAACAACCCCCCCCAAACAAACAGACGAGCAAGAAAACGAAGAACAAGCACGCTTGGGCTCAGACAAACAGGAGAATCTTTTGCCGACGAGATCTCGACGACGCGTCTCAGTTCGCTGCTGTCTACGAAGCTGCTATCCGCGTTAAGTGAGTATTGCTCTGCGTGGCAATCGTTCGTCTGTAGTGGACTTGGTTTATTACCATCATGGTCAAGTTGAAGAACAGGCTGCGACGTCGTCGTCACTGTCGAGGTCGACGTAGACGTTCTAACGCTAATCAAACTCCGGCGGAGACTGAGAATCTGAACCTGGCGAACGCGCGAGAGCATGCCGATAAAGCGAGAGACACGGCGGTTGTTAACTTTTCTTTCTGGTTGGGAGAACCTGTCTACTGCTGATGATGATGGCCAGCTTAAGCCAGCTGCGTGGTATTTTTGTTGTTATGTTGGTCAGCACAGTTTACATGCAAGCTTTGGAGTCTCCATCTACGTCTTTTTTGCGTCTTCGTCGCGTTCAAGTCGTGAGAACTTTGGTAGTTCAAGTTCTTGGCCAAACCAGGCCCGTCTTCGCGGTCGCTGTGGTGAAGCTGCGTGCCATAAAAACCGTCTTATATTTTGTAGTAGTGGTGTAGTTATTTTTGAATTTAACTTCGTCTCAGCTTTATTTCGTATATTTTGTGTTGCTTTGGCTCCTGCTGGCGCTGCTTCTTTGCTGCAGTTGGCGTTTTTGCAGTTCCTGCTTTGAGTTTGGCCTCTTTGATTCGTTGCTTTTGTTGTCTCAAAGTTGGCTTGAAGCTGGATGGGCAACGCACTGCTTTGGCTCTTCTCGATTCTGTGTTTTGTGCAAAATTTCTTATTCCGGTATGTAGTTTTGTAGTTTTCTACGCGGCCACGACGTAAGCGCTGCTGCTGCCGCTGCTACCCGACTGTGCTTCGTGTTCTGTGAGTCAGTTTCGAGACAACCTCTAGTCAGTCAGTCCAGGCGCTCGACAGGTGCTGCTAACGGTTGCGGGCTGGCAATTGAAGCTGTGTCTGCGATTGCCATCACTTTTTGCGATTTTTATTTCTTACTTATTATTATTTTATATAAAAAATCTTGGTTTGTAACTGAAGTGAACCAAATCAATTTGCTAATTTGACTTTTTTATGTACAATATTTTTGCCATCACCTTTTTATTATTAGTTTCGGGTTCAAGGTATTTCAACGCGCGACCAACTGCACGGCACGAAGTTACCCTAAGTTATAACATCCGATTTTCAATGCCATCGGGCAGACACCGGCTACAGCTTCGTGCCGCCTTTGGTCCACAGGACTCTCCGTCCAGTGTTCTCCGTTCTCTCATATTCTCGTGGTGGAACTTACTATAGCTCGCTGTGATGCTGTTGCTGGACACAAATTCGAAGGGTTCACACTGCGCACGCCTCCTTCAAACTCTTAGGCCACAACAACAAAGCACATGGAAATAATCGGGCTTTGCGCCGCAAAACGTGCTTTCTTTTTGAAATCACCAAAAGCAAGGAGAGCGAGACGCTTGGCATCGACAGCAAGTGGGGTCGAACTCAGAGTTGTCACTAAACTCTGTTATGTGAATGATATAATTACCAATTGACAGAGGCTCATTTGAAGTTCGGCAAAACAACTGAATATGACAAACATTCATAAACCTTTTGTCTTCCTTTATCTTCCAATTCATTCCAATATTCCTTCAGATCGTCCCAAATCTCAGGGCGTACTCACGTACTTCCTTTGGCACTTTTAATTGAAGAAACCAAGTGATGGAGCATTGCAGATTTTAATTATAATGACCTCTAATCTTACATTCGCGGCATTTTCTCATCTCTGCCAATGTGTTTATTTACCTCTTTATCTCCTGATGGACCGATTATTATTTGTGCTTAAGATTTCTTTTGTTTTTGATGAATTCCTGAACATTTCACCGCCCCACCTCTTCGAACCCGGTCTTCACAACGCAATTATGCTGTACCTGGTTAGATAGTTAATTGCATCCCCAATAATTCTGGGAATATTTTGTGTATATAGCAGTATTCGCTGCATTCCGCTAACCGCTTTCCACACTCCGTGTTCCCATAGCTACTCTCCCACTCAAAAGTGCCTCCAGTAATTTCATTTATAATCACATCATATTTAATATGCGGCGCGACGGCAAGACATTTACAAGAAATCCATCAAGTGGTGCCTTTATTATTCTAAACGCTTCCAGTGAGTTCGTCTTAGCTCTTAGCTCGCTCCAGAGTGTTGCTCCCCTCACGGACATCGGCTGCATATAATATGAGCTCGGTTGCTCCGAACTGATGTGTTCCAAACTGAGTTTATTGTTTACCTCCATCGCTTTCTGGCCCAATGCCAATTACAAGACCACAAATAGGAAGTTTTGGAAGAATCAAGTCACCATGTGAATGCACTGGAAGGTGAGGATTTCTATGAATTTTATTTGCACACAACAACGTAGGGATGGGTTTCGTGGGACTCGTTTAAGCTTCAGTTGAAGCAAGTTATTTATGATTCACATGAATATTACAGAAGAGGCAATGATGAGATTGGAGAGGATCCAGATCCACTGGTCACCTCCAATGTGAATGTCCAGCATCCAGCACAAGAGATATCAGAATTACTAGCGCAGAAATCCGCCCAACACTCATAAGTGATCAACGAGTGAGCCAAGCTTATATATTTGTAAATACTTGAAATTTCATTGATTTGGATGCATTCATGAAATTCTGCCAAAATACATTAAATATACTTTTCATATGTCTACATCACTTTCGCTTTCAATGCTTGCAACTAAACAAAACCGTGTTATAGTCTGAATTAGACATAAAATAGAAACAACATCCAACAACATCCTGCACAATCAGAATTTGTTTATTGTCGATAGTCGTGAGTTACCAGAAGCTGAATAGAAATAGAAATACATACAAAAGCCATGAAATGTTCCATTTATTAGGTTTAGTAATAGTAGCGAAGCACTACCGCAACCCTGCTCTCCGACACCCCTATTCTAATACCTTCATGACGGCGTCCGCAATAACAGCGATTAATATTCGGCTCAAGTAAATCCCAGCAAGAATTGCAATTTACCAAACACTCGCAGCGCCGAATGAAATCGTGCTAATGAAATTTGATCAGTCAATTCAGTGATCAAATCAACTGATTTGTTGCACATTCTTGGCGCCAGTGCTCACAAGGATCATCGCTGCGTTATGAAAGAAAACTACAAAAAACGCACTACTATCAAATGCATTCCAAATATGCATGTTGTAATCTCCAGGAAAATGTATACAAACGTTCTTACGCTGTCAATTTTATGGACCCAATAAAGTCCATAAAAGAGCGGATGTTTAAGCTGGAAGCTAGAGCGGAAATTTCGTTTTGCATCAAACGGTTTTGAGTTAGCCTCGTGCAAGGTTATGCATTTCATTTAGTTCGATTCGACTGAAGATCCTAAAATTCTAGGTCTTTCCTGTTTTTATCTTGCCTTTTACTTGCCCATAATGTTTGCACTCGTCTATCAGTGAATCACTTCGAGTTAACTATATTGTGACTTCCGTATTTTTGAAACAGCTTTCAGTGACAACTGTGCGGCAGCGTCAACGATGTCGGTGCTGATGATTCTTCGGCCGCCCTTCATTCCTGCCCACTATTCACTTCCCCTTTACTTTGTAACACTTCATGATTATTAATAAAGAAATCTTCGAACCGCCTGACGTAGAAGCTCGGTAATGAAGCTTTGATATATGCCAACTTCAGATCTCTCATGTCACTTTTCGAAAGCAAAAGTGTTACCATGGCCACTCAAACCGGAAGTTAGCAAACATCACCAACGATGCGATCATATGAAAAGCGGGTGTCTAGTGGTGCCGTTATTTACCGAAACTCACAACTAATGAAATGTTCTCATTTTCTACGTCATCATCGTGTTCAATTTACGACATCAGGCGCGGGTGGCGGAGTGTTCAAGAGGCGAAATTCGATTTCAAATCAATGCTGCCACACTTCATTGAACTGCGCTCGGGACAGAAGAGTGCTACAATTCCTAAATGTAGATTTGTGCCTCATATAAAGGCTGACTAACTGACGTGTTGAGCAGAGGCGAGCAGCGGCACTACGAAAGGCGTGAAGAAATCACAATTGAAAACAAACTCCAGTTAGAGGTGTTCTAGCGGATACGTCGACGTAAGCGAACGGCCGACCATCGGACTGAGATCCAATCGAATGAAACTATCGCTCAAGCGCAACTAGGAAGAAACCGAAACTAACTCACTGCGCGACGTACGCGTGGAAAGTTAAGTGGGAGCGCAACGTTTCGCAACTGCTGATGCTGATGCTGATGTTGATGAGGCACATCAGGTATCATCGTCGCTAACAGAAGCAGCGCGCATACAATATCTGGTAACACGTTGTAGTGCGAAACCTTCCTCGGACACACAAACAGCAAATACAAAATCTGCCAGATAGTATACTATAGACGCTCAAGGGGGAGTTCGAGGTTGGCTGTTGGGTTGTCTTCGGATTGCTTTCTTGTTATCCTCCAGTCAGTTCATTGGCAATGCTGCAGCAGGCAATTCGAGTGTAGATGCGTGCAGAAAGACGTGTATTTTGAGATGGCTGAGATGCGGTGTCATGTGTACACTCGGCTCTCGTATGCAGAAGAGTCTGCATTTCCAATTGATTCCTAAATTAAGAAAAGCATTACTGAGTTCATCCAGTCGGCAAAAATTACAAAATAAGCACCCATATACGGTAATTAGAATTTCCGCAGATATCCAATGCGCCGCAAACTACGAGCACGAAAGGGAGAGCGTGATGAAAAATAATTGTTTGAGTTCTGATTGAATTTGAGATTCAGGTTCGTCGTCCTCTGAATCCTCCAAACAATTCGATGTCCGAAGTCCATATCCAGAGCTAGTCCAATTCAAACAGCAAGTTAGGATGCATTCCCATCGATTATCGGGGCTTCCCCAAAATATTTCTATATACCTGAGCAAAAAAGTCCGACTGCAAGTCCACAAACAATAACTGTAAAAGCATTTGCAATGTCAAACGTATCACTTTATTATTAAGAAACTCTTCACTCGCTTCAACGTATAAACAGGTTTTATATCGAATTATTGAAAATTAAAAATTAAGTGGCCAAATGGTGCGAAATCTTAAATGTTTAGCAAATTTTTTACTTTAGTTCATAAAATGTAATACGTTAGCAGATGTCAAAGCAAGAGATTGCAGAAACAGTCTCGGCGCGTCGAGCTACTGTATCACTTAAAATCTTAATTGGAGCTCTAAATGCTTTTATGGAGGATTTCACGAAAATTCCACTCAGTACACGCTACACACAA
This sequence comes from Myopa tessellatipennis, assembly GCA_943737955.2. Classification (NCBI taxonomy): domain Eukaryota; kingdom Metazoa; phylum Arthropoda; class Insecta; order Diptera; family Conopidae; genus Myopa; species Myopa tessellatipennis. The sequence goes on along the minus strand of OX031314.1, from coordinate 58,134,481 downwards.
CCTAACGGACTAGAAGGGGCAGACAGCGAATATGCAAAATGTCGCTAGGTTGGGTAAACCTGCGAAACCAGCAACAACGTCATAAAATAACAGATCTGTTGGATTCGGAGTACTTCGCAGGCTGTAAGAGACTCGTATTTGCAACATCACGTCTACAAAATGCACTCACTATTTACTCGTTGCTCCCTTTCTGAATCTGTGCAAAAGCCCCTCATACATTCCACTGCAAAGAATGGGCACAGCCCCAACCCCACACTCGGCGCTAAAATGAAAGCGATAGAAGAGAAAGACATTTTCATCGCTTTCACTTTTCGTTCTCTGCTGTTGGTTACCACTTTTATTTTTATGTGCGGTGGTACGAACTTCGGCAAGTGACAAAGTGCTGCACACATACAGCTAAGAATACAGCTTCGATTTGGGTTCTCCACGAAAACTGCAGACAGGCTGTTGTAAGAACCCGGGGGAATTCGGAAACCATGTTTATATCACACTGGAGTCACGTTGAGTCATCAAACGAATATGGAATATTATTTTATAAAGCATTTAGAAAAACCCAAATTGCTTTGTACTATAAATGGTCAAAATGCTATTTTTCCAATAGCTATTGTTATTTCCTATTTCCAAATGCTATTTTTCCAATTGTTTTAGTGACATTGACAATAATCCATTCAAATACGAATAGACATCCAAAAAGACCCCACAAAAGAATTTAATCTTAAACCATATACTTAAATGTGTTCTTCACTGCTTCTGGATAAACACACACTTAAGGTTCTTCAATTTCGTCGGCTCACAAATGAGTGCTATCATTGCTTAGTCCGATCTTACTTCATATTTCGGCGGACGCAAATAAGCCATGACTTAAACCGATACTTCTGAGCAGCTTGAAAAGTTCGTCAAGCGACAGTCTGTTTGTTTAGTCACACAAACCGTCCAGAGTGCAACGACACTTCTTGGACACGGTGATAATTATTTAGTTTGATTTCTTAGGAATTGACTGCCTCGTCTCTTTCGGTCTTAGTGCCGTCGTTGTTTGTTAAGTATTATCTATATTACTCAGACTTCCCGATGGGGACTCTTAAATCGCGCATCCGCAGAACCACCAGCATCACAATCATTAGCGCAGTAACAGTCGTAATAAAAACAAAATTGGCGTCTTTTAGTACCATGCGGTGCTGGATGGTCGTTGAATTCTCTCATCTGGATTTTGTTATTTCCAGAATTTGGTTGAGAAGAGGAATTTTTCGCTTGCCCAATTCTTAATTAGCGTTAAACTTTAGCCACGCATGTGGCGACGATTCCCTGTTAAAGTTTCTTCAGTCTTCTTTTCTCTTAGTTAAACATACATACTTTAATCTAGCCTGCTTAAAGGTAATTGGCCGACAGTGACCAAATCTTAAATGATCGGGGGGGAAACGTTAAACCCCAGTTCCCCCCAGTTCTTTTTAATATACGGAAATCAAAATAGAATTTACACTCAGATTCCACATTAGTCTTCCATTCACAATATGGCCTCTGTTATTTTGTGCCTCGGCATTCTCAAGGCCTTTATATGGGCCTCTCATCCTGCCAAAGTGAAAGAATTTCGACTTGAATTTAAACTGACTCTCGGACTAAACACTAAATGAAACACTCCCAAACAGGGTGGTATGTCGGCAGATTGAGTCTTCAAGAGAGTTGATTGCGAAAAACACACGGACACATTTTTAGGACAACTATTATTATGAAATAAGAAACCTACACTTTTAATACTATGCGTCATTTTTATATTTCGATTTTAATTTATCGGCTATTAATAGCTTTTATTTTACAGTTTTTCAATCGACCAATAACTTCCATCAGCGCATTAATACCCATGTAATGGACACATAGGGGTTTCTTTCAATCAACAATTTTTATGCGAAGAGCAGTAAAAATAAGACATCAGAACTTGTTACGATTAAAGAATTTAAAAATAGAACTTGGCTAATAGTCAGCGCTGGATTGGTCTATGAGTGGAGCTGAATTTAGCAGCAGGACAATGTATTGGGGCACAATTCCTTGCCCATAAAGGAGGGAACGAGAGAGAGAGAGAGAGAGAGAGAAAGAAAGAGATACAGCGAAACCAGATTGCATGCCAAAGCGAACTTCTTGCAAGCGTTGAGAACAAACCGAGGAGCGACTCTTGTGAGGCAATGAAGGCTACCGTAACTGCATTGCAGAGAAAATCCGAGAATGGAATGCTCGTTAGGAGGTCGTCAGGGAAGAACTGACAGAACAAAGGAGCAGAGAGGCAACCGGCATGCTTCAAATGCTGCTGGCACTTTCTTCAATGACTGGAAGCAATCGGCGAGACTGATATGAGATCGGCTGGCTGACTGAAACAACTGACTGCCTGCGCTCGAGCGCAAGCAAGGCGATTGGACGTCGTCGCAGGTCCGTCCTCAGGCTGCACTTGTGCGCAGAAGAAAAACTGAACTACGAAGGTATGCGTTTCTAAAAATAGAAGCCGCTGCGTTCTGGTCACTTGTTCTGACTGCGTGTTCTACAACTATTTTGCCAACATATTTTGTAATTTAGTATGCAGCGTCTGGCGCGCAGAGCGCGGTTCCCCATGGAGGAAGCGCTTGTTGTTTCTTTGGCTTTCAGTCTTCCCATACTTAAATGTCTATCATCAGAATTCGAAAGCCGATGTTGTTTTATAAGAACAGCGATGGCTCGGCAGCGTTGAGGTTGCAGATGCATGCACTGGATGCGTTATTACTGCTATTACTGGGTGATTAATTATGTTGCGCTCACAATATTTGCGCACTCAAACACAGGGTAACCAGATGCAATTTCTGTCAAATGATGTCTTTGGAATTCGCCTTTTATTGAAGATCTTATTGTGCATTTATCCAAATTTTGTTTTCTATGCATTCCACAACAAGATGCATTCCAGTAGCAGCGTTGTTCCTAGCATGTCATCATTGGTCATTATTTTACTTTAAAAACGTTCTCTCTTGATATGGTATAAATATGTGTTCAGATCAGAGTTTAGTGAAATCACTGGAAACCCCACTTCTTAGCTGTTCTTATTTCGTTCTTTCCGATGTGCAAATGAATCACTTTCTTTCATTTTCAAATCCAAAAGCGCTTTAGGTTTTCTTGCTTTCGTACGCACATACCCAGTCAGTCTTGACAGCACCAGCAACATAAAACATAAATGATTCTCCACTAAGAATTCCTTGATTCTTGATTCTCGATGATTTTGGGTACCGCGGTTTAACCCAAGAGCGGCGTTCCAGCAGCAGCAATAAAGATTAACGTCACGTCAGATACGATGATGTAGAGATCTGCGAAATGGAGAAAATACAATTCCCTGCCTCTCACATACCCATGAACATATGTACATGCAAGCCTGTTGCGAAAGAAGGCACTTTAATGACTAATCAATCTGTCAAACTTATATTAAGACACATGCTTGTATTTCTGTTGAGTTGATCGGAAACTTTTCAACACTGTTCTACATACAGTTGTCCCTGCCGGTTCTTATCCAGGGATGTTCTTATCACAGGAGCATTCCCTAGAATTGAAATCTACGGGTCACGTTAAGAAGAAAACCCATTAACTGCGATTGCGAAAAGAACCATGTGATTTTATTTAAAGTTTGTATTTTATTTAAAGTTGTTAAAATCTGTAGATTGTAAAATATATAAAATATCTATATAATATTCAAAAATCAAATAAAATGTTGACAATTGTTAACCATATGAAAGGAACTCAGAGCTGAAAATAGCTCGAACTATTCTCTTCCTCTTAACAACACATTTTAAAGAAATTGTACTCAATTCTGGTTTAATAATGGTTTTAAATTAAAACTAAACTAAATGGAAACTACCAAAGCATAAAAGCCAAACTTCAGAGAAAGTAAAATTTGCGCTCTGTAAGAACAGAAACAGAAGTGAAACAAAAAACTACCATGAAGCCCGCTAAGCATTTAAGCAAAGCTTGTTGTTGCTTTGATTCTAAATTAGATATTTAAAGTGCTATTAAAAAACCCAAAATTTACTCAAGTTAAAAACCTCACAAGCCAGAGAAAGTATGTCATAAGAAGTGTTTGGATTTGATTTTCTTAAACGATTTATCATCGCAGAAATGCACAATGTTCACGAGTCTGAAAAGTCAGCAGATTAAAATTTAAAAGGTAACCGTGAAGTAGTAAACAAGATCTTTCACTCAGTTCAATTGAAATGCAAATCCGAGTACAAATTAAAAATTGCCAAAAGTCACAACCTCGATAGCCGACACTTTATTTAAAGGGCTCTTGGCCCGGTTCCAGCGTATAGAATAAATCATTTAAGTCCGAACAGCATCGTTTGACTGATTTTTCGCCCTGAGACACGTCCCATCATGCAGCGTCTTCTGCGATATACATACATATACATACATGCGATATACATAGTATTTATGTACTACAGATGTACCAGCATCTTAAATCTTTGCCAATGCCAAGTTTGCCACCTAAAAAATACACCCAAAACTAAATCAAATAATGACCATTTCCGTCTCGAAAAATTTCCGTACGAAAATTAACTGCATTTGATTCCGATCGCGCTCTCAACTACAAATCGCTTATATACGTACAGCTCCGAAACTTTTATCGCTCCGTTCGGCTTCAGTTTGAGTGCCTTGAAAATTAAAATCTATAAACTTGATAATGATCCGTTGAACTCCGGAACGTAAGCGTTCTAAACAAAATGATACCCTAAATTAAGGCAACAAGTATGGAGAAGATGATGCCAAAACGTGATAATGATAGCCATTCTAAATTATCACACCATTTCGTTCCGACATGGACCACACACGCATTAAGCTAGCTGTTTTTTGAACTCAGCTGACCCACTTGAGAACTTATCTTACCTTCTTTATTAGGGTCTCCAGGTGAGACGGATGGGCAACTGTTCAATACTACCAATTCTATCCATTTTCTTTCTTTGGCGTTTTCGAGTATTGTTCTAATTTTTGCGATCAAATTTCAGTGAATATTAAACAGCTCCTGCTCCCACAAACTAGTCGATGCCTTAGCCACAGTGAAGAACAGGAAGAAGAATACCATTAAGGAACATGTATCCTTTTCAAGACTGGAGAGTAGTATAAATAAGCAGCTCCCGGGACGAAGGAAAATGTAGGTGCTAGTGTGCGCAAAGTTGATATAAACATACAGTATACTCGAAAATTTGTATTTAGAGGAAAACCGAAACACCAATTTCGAAAACACTTTGAATAACCTGCCACCCAATTTGATTGCACTGCCTGCAACATTGTTACGCAATAGTTTACACAAGCGCATCCGTGGATATTCACGGCGGACATCGTTAACTCAGTATACTAAGTATGAATGTAAGTATCTGTTGCTGATGTCTGTTTCTTACAGAGTTGCCGAACCTGTTGCATGTGATGAAATCCGTAACACGAAGCATCCCCGAGTTTGCTTGCGTTCCAGTTGCAACCGTGCTATTTTTAGGTCCTGCTCCCTAGAATTTGCTTGGCTTTTAGCAGCGTACCTTTTATATCATTCTCAATGGGTTACTTTCAGTGCAACTAAATTAGCAGATGATGCAGTAAAAATCACGGTGTAATTAAAATTTGTATCTGAATAAGGGTTTGAGTTGGCTCATTCCATTACTATGGGCGCTATACGAGAAAATTTTAAAAATAACCTTTAGTTTTCCGTTCTTATCACATTTCAAATTGGCAAATCATAAGGGCAAGCTAAGTTAAGAGGGTAATAACTGTTTACTCTCTTTACTGCTGCCATTACGAGTCTTAACCACACTTTGCATATTGGTATTTTCTTAGTCACTTTCAATAAACATGCAATCAAAATTATCACGCTTCAACTAATTCCCAAAATCTACATAACCTACATTCTGAGCTTTCATTCTTGTTAATGTGAAACAAATTTGGGAAACGGGGATTCATTGACACTTGCAATTAACATCCGGAATTCTAGGAATCAAGAAACGAAATACCGACTTATTCGCTGACTAACTGCACTCACTTCAGTTGCAGACTCCACCTAAAGACACAACAACACATCCATCCGATCAGCACCAACAACATTCTAGCATCCCAATTTTTGGAACCACTCTTTCGATGACCACTGGCAGTGGTATTCCTGAAGGTTCTCCTTAAAACCAGCAACAAGTCCAACAATAATTGCGGGAATTGAGGTGTGTTTGTGCATTTTAATTACATTCTTGTGTTTGTGCAGTGCTTCGCGTCACGATCAGTATGCACGGAACTTGGACGCACTCTCTCCCAAAGCTGCAGACGCAGTTACATAGCCACAAGATGTGTTATTGCTTTTGGTTTCTTCTTTATGGTATTGCTTTGGAGGTGCAAATTTTCGCACTTACGAATGCATATACTGTGCCCCTCTCTTTCCGCTCTCTGTCTTTGCCCGTGAATATTCTCCTTTGATCTTAGTTTTTAACATTTTCTATTGGTATATATTCCATTTAATCTTAATCGCAACGTACGAATGTTCTTTAGTATCTTCAACTTTCGTTATATTGTATTTTGACCCACTGCTTCACATAGCGATGCCAATAGCAAAGCCAACAACAAAAGCCAACAAAGCCTCAGAATCAATAACCGATATGTACATATGGAGTAGAAAGTTTTGCATAAATTCTTATTGAACTCTGCATCCACACTTTTCCACCATCATACGGATGCACCGCATCAACCAACAGTCCATAAAAACATCTAAAATGTTTTATTTTTGTATATACTTTACATAAGTTCACTGCTATTTGTTTAATTCTCCTCAGAGTGTTTGAAAATTTAGCTGTGAACTTAAAATCGATTAACATTTTTTGTCACTCGAGCCTGCATAACGCAAATATTAATTCTTTTGTTTACAGAAAACTGTAAAAATACGATCAGAAAAAACAAAAATGATTATTCCAATATTATAATGAGAAGAGATCGAATTCGCAAAAGCCTGGGCGAAGACAGCGGGCCAAAGGCTAGCTAAACGATTTCTTATCTTGGCAAAAGAGGTCCCACAAGAACTCCCAAGAAAATCGGGTTATCCGACACGGGCATTTGCACGTTTCATACAGAAGCACGGTGAATATCCTGCTATTGGCAGGAAAAGACGTACTTATCTCGGTGATCCGATTGTGCACCATCATAGAATATGGAACACCAAACCAAGTAAGGTGTCCGGCTTTGTAAAGAGTCTGACCTTGTATACAGTCATGTACAATATTGTCTCACTAACAATAATAATATTATTATATACTAATATACATATGACAGCCGTTCAAACTGAATGAGTGTATATAAGTACATATAGTGTATGTTTCGATATAATATATATTGTTTTTGTATATATTAAATACTCGTTTCTCTTTTCAGCTAAAAAAGCATAAAGATTTTCGAGTCTCAAAGATGAAATCTTAGCATTACTTAGAATTCAAGTTGTTATTTTATTTAATCGATTTTACAATATGAAACAAACCAAGTTGGAACTAACGAACACCGATTCACTGATTTCAAAAAAAAACTATCTTCTAAAAGATATCAGCCAAACTCAATCGCTGTACTAGACAAACTTTTAATTAAAATTATTAATTACCAATTTAAAATAAAAGAACACAATTCATTAATTGAACTTTTTTAATAAAATTATTCAATTAATTGTTATTAATGAATTCATTATTAAAAGGTAATAAACATTTATGATTAATTAAATGTAATTTATAATAGAATACCATCAAATACTGGTTTTAAGTCGTGAAGAATTCCGTTTCTCCAGAAATTCCTTCCCTATTTATCAAAAAGCCTGAATTTAGTGCCAGCATGATACAAGACACAGTATTTCTTCATTTTAGAACTGTATATAATCGTTGCAATAACTACAAAAGATTGGAAACTTATTTCGAAATCAATTGATTTTAGAAACTAATTTTAGAAGCTAGATAATCTTTATTTCCAAACCCTCTTTACTGACTTTACAGCTTGATCTTGATCGCATTTCGCTTCTACTTCCATTCTGCTTCGTTTCATTGAGTTGATAATCGAATGTGCTAGACATATCACCTCGTTAGGTTATTATAATAATAAAGAAGACATCTCTACATACATTAACATACATAGTATTTATAATAAACAAACTATCGTTATAAATAAGTTTCTAAAATAAACCGAAACTGAAGCAACGGAAAATCGTCTTCTGTTCATGTCTTAGTTTTATTCAGAGAGACTAAATTATGATCGTGCTTTTTTGACTCTTATCAAATTTGGCTAAAGGTCTTACTTTCAAACAGAGCGTTTATAATATTAATTCATATTAATTTGCATCTATTAGCGATGGACGTGATGGAAACTGCTAAACCGAAGCTCAACCCGGTTAGACGACAATACAGAATTTCTATGGCTATATTCACTAGGCTCCTCGTAGTTTTTGATACTGTTAATTAATTTTAGTTCTGAAGTTCAACAACCCGCAGGGGAAACGAACAATTTTTTTATTATTACGTAAAGGAATTCAGAAAAATTACCAGTTTGATGACTCATCAATGCTATGATCAAGTTTAAATCCTAAACCGTCTCCTTTATTATTTGAACAGACAACTTTGTTATTATATAATTACGTTGCTATAAAAAATAAATCCTTGTTTTTAGAATTGATTTCCTGAAAGTTGAATTGTGTAAATAATTATTCGTATTTATGTCCGAAACGAGTTCTTGATTTTCGTTTAGTTAATCTGATCGATTTTCTATGTGAGATCAATTTGACCCGACCTCATCCTCCATAAACCGTAAACCATAATATGTAATAAACCTTCCTCAAACTACCATACTTGAAATGTCTACTCGATCGATTTGGCAACCATGATTTTTATCGCAAATCATGTGTGCTGTTCAAATAAGCAGTGCTTGAAATCAGCAGTTCCATTGTCTTTTCGGAGAAATCAATACTTTGTGCCAATGACCCGGACCCTATTGCGCGATTATTTTCGTACAGTAATATATGAAAACTAATCACAACGAAATCCAAGCAGTCAATCTGCAAAACTGTAAGAAGTTTAAGAAAATAAACAGCGTAGCCTGAAGCAGTAAGCCTTCATTCGAGTTACCAACAGACTCATTCGGTGCCTCGATTTCTTTTCTGATACGTGCGGTCTTTTAATGAAACTTTTCGGGATTTTCAGCTTCCGGACATTGACCACGCATTATACGCACTTGTTACCCTACGGAGAATAAAAAAGCACAGAAACTCACACAAAAAATTCTTTGGATGCAGTAACACACAAAAATGTGTTTATTTTTATACTCTAATTTAAATTTCAGAATAACTTTTTAACTGTAATTTTTATGAATAAAACTAAATTTCTGCCCGATTTACCTGTTTTGTTCTCACTATTGTTGACTGTATTTCTCAGTTATTGCATTAACCATTTTTACATTAGCTGCTGAGAGCAAAGTAATCAGTATGTTGCTCGAGTTGATCGAATTGGGAGCATTAATATCCCACTTAAGGTTTTACAAGTTTAGAGTTACATATTACTTTGTCATCGTAACCCACAACATATGTATGTATGTATATTCCCAAACTATTTCGATACCGTGTTTAATAGCAATGAGAGATCAGAAGCAAGGATTTGTAATTATGTTTAAGTCGTCACAGAGATTGACGTTATTTTCACTTGAAACTCACTTGATTATTGCTTAGTGTTGGCTTTTAAATCGCTCAAGAACCTTACCTTCTTCACCGTATCTTGATTCCTGCTGATTAAAGATCAAATTTCAATTTTACTACTTCGAATTTAATGGTCGAACAGTAATTTAAGTAACTGTAATTTAAGTACGGCTTTCTCTGCGCATGTTCTCAAGATAAGCGTGATGATATGTTGACCTGTTTACTTTAATAACCTCGAAATTGCAAACATCTGTGCGGAAATTTGGCTTCTTTCAATTAATTAACGCATTTCTGTTAACGTCTTAAGAGTTAAAAGTGTAGAGATGTTCGTATTCAGTTCAGTGAAGCGGAGTGACGTCCAGAATCGTGTTTGGAAATCAAATTCATGAGCTTAACACATCTGACACACATCTGAAAATGCAAATTTATTTCATTTGGTCAATCGTGTCAAAATTCAACGCTATTTTAATATAATCGAAAGATTATATCAATTATGGTCGATGGGGCCCTAAATTATGTGGATCCATTACTTGAGCATAAGTTTAATTCATCAATCGCTGGATTTATCGATCATAGAATGCGTATTAGCGTCAGTCAATCGTGTTGTTATCAGACATTTCTAATTAATTACTAAGATAGGAAATAATAAATATTAACTATTGTTTTACGTTATCTAAATATAGTTTATAATATAGTTGTATAATATAGTTTTATTGTTTATAAATATATCGATTATGAACTTGCTGTCGTTGGAATCATGAGAATTACTTATTATCTGCACGTTGCAATCGCGGCACGTGTCATTAATTCGTTCACAGATTTGTTCATGTACACATACCCATTTACATCATATGTTTGTATGTATATACATACATACTTGTCACCATCACTAATTTAGGAGTACTCATTAATGTGGCCATGTTTCAAGAAATTGGAAACTCAATTTGGCGCCGTCGGTACTCCAGCACACATTCGTGATCAAGTAATTAAGAGATCTCGATTTTATTTATTTTTGTTAATGCATACAAACTTGTACATTTATTTTGCATACAATTAATGCACACACAATTAAAATACACACTTACAATTTGTACAATGAACACACTTACATTTTTATGAATTCAAACATTAATAAGTGTATAGTGTTAGTGCGAATGTATTTGGAATGTATTTGAATGAAAGTAATAATTTAAGAATGTTTATTTTTTTTTGTTAAATCTATAATATCTCGAATATCTTTTGCGGCAGAGTAATATTGAAAATGGGTCATACTTTGTTGATCTACATGTTTAAAAATACTGCTAGAACCCAATTCAATATTCATCTCACATGAATATTTAATGCGTTACGTGCAGCGCATTTAATGCGTTTCGAGTTACGGAATTCATCGATTCGTTTATGGAGCAACAACATTAATTGGGCTAAAGTGTTAAAATTATATGAAGTAATTTAATTTGATTGAAATTATTTGGAACATTCCGGCAATAAAGTCGCAACAGCCAAGAATTACCTCGTGTGTAGCACAGTTCTTTGCCATTCCATTTCTCAACGCTAAAACTACACTAAAACTACTAAAATCATGATAGAGTGACAGCAGCAAATCAATTAGAGTGAAGGGGCAGATGTGTAACTAGTAAATAATTGTTTCCAAGAGCTTCAAGGTTCTCCAGTTTCCTAGGACGAAATGTGCCAAAAACAACTGCGAGTGATTCCGGAGTCTTGTTCAAGCTTCGACGCTTGAAAGAAATTAAATGATCGTTTTGTCTCTTGTTTACTGGGAGGCGTGTTAGCAAATGTATTTTTTTTTAGAATACTCAGAGACGGAAGCGCCCATGATTATAATTAATGACGTAATTTTATTCACTATTGTTTTGTGCTATGAGTGTATTGAACACTTTTGTTAAGACTTGGCATTATTTGAATACAATAATTAGCTAGATACAATTATGCAAGAATTGAAGAAGATTTGTTGCTTATTAACGGATATAAGATATCTATAGAATTTCAAACGGACAACTACATGATAGGTTATGGTTTCTTATTGTGCTTGCATCGCAAAAATCTCAAATGAGTCATTTCCAGCATCACAAAAATTCCCCGGAAGTTGTTCTCACTTCATCAAGTATCTTCACGATGTACTCTATCATTTAGTTTTCCTTTAAATGCAGCGTCATGGATATTTTTAATTTGAAGCTATTCAATTTCTCGACATTTAAGTTCTTCAAATATTTCAGTTTAATTCTTTTCAATGTTTTCAAATTTCACACCGCTGTACAGTTACATTAGCAACGTGTGTCGCGACCCTAATGCTTCTTCATTGCCCTCGTGACGTATGTATGAATATGCGCAGAACGAAACTACTGTTTTACGAACGCAAAATAACTGACGTAAAGGATAAGCTCTTAATTAATGAATCATTGCTAAGAGTGCTTCTCTTATACAGCTAATTCATTTACCTACATACTATAATTAATTTAAATTTGTAAACGTTAAACTCTGTACAAGATAAAACGCATTACATCTTCTTAATTTTCGACGAACAATATTTAGTAAAAAATTAGTTGGATGTAGTATATAGTAAGCAATAACATCATCAACAAATATACAATACATGTATATTATGTATGGACATATTTTTGTATGTCCATTGTGTAAACAATTAGATTTTTATCGGTGATGCTTCTTCGAATATCTGTCTATTTTTAACATAGCGAGCACGAGTTGAAAACATCCGCTAAAATAAACAAAACACTTTCGTTAAATCTATGGAAATCCTCTTTACAATAACCATGATTAGGCTAGTTAATTAATTATTCATTAAAGCCACAACTCAAAACTTGATCGTCATGAAAGATTGTAACGTAATGAGCACAGCGGAAGAATGGGAGGATGAGCAAGCGGTCACTTCTGACGTGTGCAAGCTTTGGCCAGAAGTTATAACAGCTATAGTATCATGATTTCATGATCCAAAATGGATTTTCGGATTTATATTATTTATTTACTTTTGCGATAAATTTTTATATTTATATAAAAATTTCCTTCCTCAATCATACACAATAAAATCACTTTGACTTCCAACATTTTTTTATTAAGTGTATGTACTTACTTTGTTGTCCTTTTGATCGAGGCTATAGATCGTTGGTTTCATAATCTAAGAAAACTTAAATATCCATGATATTTTGTGGTATGTGGCCGGGGCTTATAATCCGAATATAAGTCATCCTTAGACCTACGCGCAGCATAACTGTAAAAATCTATTCAGCAGCGCTGACCCGCGTCGAGAATTCAATGACCAACGTCGCACCAGGAGAAGATCGTGTTCCAATTTTAGTATGGGCCTTCCTCTAATACGAACCAAAGTAACCTTAAAGCAGAAGCATAATGACCAAAATAAGCTAACCTACTTTGTTTTCAATTTACTTAAACAATTTAGTTATACCAGATTCGTGAATACTCGCGAACCCAGCCAACCCTACAAGAGAAAAAACCAACTTAGGCATCTTCGAATGTTGCTTCCAAGAGGATTCTTCATTTTATTGCACTCTAATCTGAAAGCAAGATCAAGCGCCTTCACGCTGGGATGAAAATCTCGCGGAAAAGTTCAGTGAACTTTACTGATTTCAGTTGGATTCAACATCTTGTTGTCTCATAAAGTGATAAGATTTTCGACTTCGTTCTTCGTTTTAGAGTTCTCTGAAATGTACGCTTTAAAAAGCTTACCACGAAACAATAAAAGTGAAGCAGTAACATCTCACTTAACCATCGATTAAATAAAGCGTAGTATAGCATTCGCAATTCGCATTCTGAGAGAAAACATTGAGCGATATAACATATCTTAAGGCACCCAGCCACTTGCTGAAATGTATCATTTCGTCAGTTTAAAATCTGATGAATGAACCTTTGGCTATGCTTGCGTATAGATATATATATATATATATACATTATATAGTACATACATATATATGTACGTAATATCGTAATATACATATGCTATTTATTAATTTTATATTTCCTTTTTATTAAGGAGAATGAAACCGTCATTGCCATATGTAAGGTGCTAAAACAGCTAGCACAAGTTTAATTAACGATTGATTGCTAGTTATAAAAAATCATATTCCATCCATGCATATTCCATGCATACGAACACGGATTGTACAGGACTTAATCAGGTTTTGCCACAAACGCAGCGTGTGCGGAAACACCAGTATGAGCTATAATTCCTGTGGAATTCTTTTTTTTAGGGACAGTTGCAGAGGGCACCCAAGTAGTCTTGGGTTTTTGTGATGCGCTCCCAAAACACAAAATACGTGTTTTTCTACCGGCGAAGCACTGATGCTATGCGTTTTAATGTTGTAAACCATAGCAATAAAACTGCAGAGGTTCTCGAGTATCTGCACAGAATTCATCATCAGCGTTTTGAGTATTTAATGTAGGTCATAAAAACCTTAGATGGGTTTCCGTCTTGTTTTATATAAAAAAAAATTTATAAATTTTATACAGAAGCAAAACCAGAAAGAGTGTTAACTGCGACCAAGCCGAAATTCATATACCCTACACCCGTAGGATAAATTTATAGGTGACTTCTAATAATTTAACGGACCAGCGTTATCCGCTATATCGCTGGTCGGACTTTTTCCCATTTTCAATCCCAGAAAGCCTATTATGACAGAGAATATTTGTGGCAATGGTCCGATTTTTCAATTTCCAATCAGTTTCTGATGATAGAGAATATGCGTGTCAAATTTTATGAAGATATCTGTTTCTCTATTCTCTATTCGTTCTCTTGTATAGTCTCTAAACCAAATTCACTGCCATGATCCGAATCGTTCGCGATTCGTAAGTGATAAGCAATTCTGTTGTTGTTGTTTCAAAATAGGGCGTTGCGCCGAATATAGCGGTTTCTGCTTTTAACTTATACTTAATAAATTTAACAACTAATTTAACCAATTTAACAAAAAATTGATAATGCATTTTCAATTCTTTATGAAAATATACATACATATATTAGAATTTAGAAATGATATCTATTATGATGTTCTGATTTTTATGTTAAAAAAATATGGTTCCATAAAATCCATTATTCGTAGATGAATCAAAGCGCTGGAATCTCATATATGATAACTATTTGTTAAGTTTCCAAAACAAGGCGAGTTGTTCCTAAACAATTCTGAGAGTCGGAAAAGATTCAAGTACGTTGAGCAAAATGTCGCTGTAACGCCGAAAAAGAGTACAACCATCGACACCAACAAATTGTAATGTATTCGTTTGCACGCCTGCACTGCCTGCAACCATCTGCCATGAACGGACTGGTCCAACGCCTCTGACAACGGTTCCATATGCATATGTTCGTAATTCAAATCAATTGGCACAATACTGCCGTAGGCCACTTCTACAATATTGCGTTGGTGAAAACGATCCAAGCGACAGATGCGGCGATAGAGTAGTGGCGGCAAAATAAAGATCAGAGGACCAGTTATTGTTCCCCCGATAACACCCATAAGCACGTCGAAAGAGGGCACAAACTCAGCGATCAGAATCTGCAGAGCAACAATTGAAGATCTTATGGCAATGCGCTTTATTGATAGATCTACAGAATTCAAGAAAAGGAACAAAAAGAAGAGTAGAACTAAAGACTCTACAAGCACAAATACCGAAAACAGGAAATTACTCACTTTCAGAAACACGAAAAAAGTTTTCAAACTGCAGAAACATTCCCGAACTCATCGCAGCTGCTGAGAAACACAATTGCAATGCCATCAGAATCAACATAAGATACAGAAGCACACTCTTCGGTAGGGTTTCCAGCAGGTTTTCCGAGATCATAGAACCAAACTTGTATGTGGCAATAATGGCACTAAAAATTGCGATTGAACTGGTCACTGAGTGAAAAATATAAATAACTTCTATAATCTGTTAGAAACCAATTCATCTGGACATTTACCTATAATGCCACTAAAGGCCGCCCAATAAACCCTCGTCTTGTGTTCCATGTCGATTTGCAGCGTCAGTAGCATTGGATGAATATCGAATTGAAAAGCCACCATGCTGTAGCCTTTTAGAATCATCAGCAGAGAGGGTAAATCTGCAAAAAGAATGATTAACTACACTGCTAAACAGTGTTAAATTTATAACTTACCTCTGCGTATGCCCTCAAAAGGCGCACCCACCGGCTTCGCTTCAAAGAGACAGATCCAGAGCAGGATCACTATGGTGATCACAACACAAACGGAGAGTAAGGCGACACCACTGCAATTAGAACAGCAGGCAATTTCAACTCCTCCTACTTCCTTAAGACCCACACCTACCGCATGTGTTTCGGACTGCCAATCCACACCAGGACACCACCACACAGGACAGCACCAACAACCAGAACCCAATAGCAATAGGAGAGTAAGAACGCGCCGTCGCTCATTCGTTGTCCCACCAGTTCCATGTTTTGGGCGGCCACGACCAGGTTCGGAATTCCCGTTGTGAAAACACTTAAGTTCAGAAGAACTGTCACGAATACCCTAGCATAACGTCCAAACGCTAAATCAGTGATAGCCGCATAGGGATAGCTGAAGCCACGTAAAGCGACGATAAGTTCCACCGTGATGTAGTAATTTATTCATTCATATGTGTAATTAATCTTATTCAGTTTTAGACTTACAAAGTTATTTAATTATATATGTTTTGCATTGCTAATCGTACCTACTCTTCTGCACAATTGATGGATCCAATATTTCGGCCATCGTCCAACACTCACTTAACAGGAAGGAAGTGTATATTTGCAGGACCACCACTGACACAATCAGAGGAATGCCGAAGAACCCCAACTCCACTATCAACCTCGGAAGGGTGACAAACGGGAAGATGCCGAACAAATCAATAACGTAGAGGACTGCTACGAACAGTGAGAGGTTCTCTATTTCATCTTTGATGACACGCACTTCTGGCAGTGCGCTAAACCGACCGCGTGATAAGAACGGTAGCTGATCGTTGTGATGCACCTTGGAAGGACGCATTCGGTGGTGGCGAAACATTATTGACTCTATGATATACGGTATTCCGTTATTATGTATATTATGTGACGATTTATAATAAATGTATATAAAACATCTAGTTGTAATAAAAACACAATATTAATTAAAATTTCAATTCAGTTTTAATTCTTACCCAAGCTTTTATTCCATTACTTATGAATTAAAATGCCGACTTAGTACAATGAAGTTGTTCGCAACAGAGCAATAAAGACGTACTAAATCTGGCCTTTAACTTGGTTAACATGCAACATCATATTTACTCGTCTAGCAGCAACTCATAATCTAGAGCAGGGTTGGTCAACCTTTTTCCTATTTAAGATTATAACTTGGCTTATTTTACACCTCAACATATAAATGAATAACTAGATAACCGAATATACATTGAGGAGGGTTGGGTTGAGAGGGTAGAGGTTGAGAACGTTGACAAAATCCTCTCCCCTTTACACCGAACGAACGAACGTTCATGAAATTCAAGGACCCCAACAAGAACCAATTAACATTTTTCCGGACCCCCTTTTGAGGAGGCCTAAACATCAATACCACCCTTGAAATTTACATAGATTTACACAGACACCAATAAAAAATCCGCATCAAGCGAAAAAGCTGATTTTGTAGTGATAACAATCTCACTATCAATAAGAACAACATAATCGTTTTTATTTAAACAATGCTGTCAACTATACTACATATTCACTAACTCTTCGCAATTATAGCTCTCTTCATGCTATGAATGAGTGCGCGGCACCTAATTTGACGTTCCCTGATCTGAATCTGGAAGATCCCTAATAGCACAGTTAAAATGGCCTTTATAGGAATCCCATTTCAAATTCAAAATTCTTTGAATATCCCTCTTAACCTAATAACATTAAATTGTAATCCTTTTGAAAGATTACTTCAAATTTGAAGGAAGAAAGTTTCTGAAAAATTTAAATGTGCATTCATCACCATTTTTAAAAAATATGTGCCTTCTTACCTGCGACCAGTTTCTGGCTTTAAAAAGGCTGGAGAAATTTGATACGGAAGCTTAGTGAAGCCCTTGAATTACATGCGACAATGTCAATAAGGTGCATTGACATTGTTAACTACTAAACTATGGAGAGAATTTAGATACGAGCGTTGTCTTGAAAGTATTTAGAAAAGGTGAATAAATTAGAAATTTTAAACGTGTTTTCTGTTTATTAAAGAATTATCATTAAACATGAAATATTTATTAAAAAAATGCTGGTATCTCATGCTTGATTCCGAAACCGGCCTGCATAGATAGAGCATGTAAAACACAAACGCAACAAATTTGACAAAAATCTTGTGGTGTGCACAATTGTTCTCCTTCTTCCTCTAAGCCTCTTCAACAGTTTGTAATTCGTATTAGGTTATTATTTGCAAAATGACGAAGCTTATATAGCGAATGTTGTACATAAAAGACACCGACAGAGATCGCTAATGAGGAACGTTGGCATGTTCCGAAATAGCTATCCGATCTGCCAGTCAAGTTGCTAGTTCAAATCCTGTTGCAAATGAAACGCTGAGCCGAAAAAAATGCGTGGTATATGTATATACATACATACATCAAGCATATAATATAATAAATATATTCAACAATTATCTCTCTATTCCATTTTTCGAAAGCCTTCCTATATTTTTCTTCCTATTATTTTTAAAGAACGTATTCAAAGTAGAGAACTACGAAGCTATGAATGTACCAATAAGTAGCCGATATGTTTTCATATCAATTACACTCGTATATATATTTATTATAGGCAATAACTACACAAATTTCATACATATTTTAAAGTTTTCGTTTAATGTTTAACTCCAACATAGCATACAACAATCTTGTATTCTCAGCACGATAAAACATAAATATGTACTATTCAATTTATTTTTTTAAATATTTAAAAAAACAAATAATCACAGAAGTATTAATAAAAAAAGTACAATATACACATTGAAGAAATTATGTTATTATGAATCCGCACAAGTGAGGATTTCAATTTTAGTACATACATACATTATTATTATGTACTGATCAGTAAATACATATATAAACATTCACAGTTTTGTTGTTTTTGTTATATTTCCACTTCATTTCTTATTTTATTTATTTTTATTTCGACAATATTTAAAATTAATAATTAAATTTCGTATGTTTTAATCAATATATTAAACATGTGCAATTTTAAATCTCTTTACCCTTTTCTGCAAACAAACAAAAAATTAATTTTTATTATATAATTTTAGCAAAAACCAGACCAACCTCTTCTAAGCCTCCTCGTTCGAAACCACCAATTTTCTCATGTGTAACGACCTTCATGGCTTGCCCTGGGGATGAACGATTATTTATCAATTTGTTAAGCCCACTATTATTCGTTCCGCAGCACAGTACTTTTGGCTTACGATTATCTACATTTATACTAGTTAATACTGTTTTTAGTGAGTAGTCTGTTCCATCCATTCGCTCGTCATCACTGGCATTGCCATCATCTGATGGCGAGTTGTCAAGCAATGATGCATTCATTCCAATTTGGTTAACGAATTCCAAATTACAAATGTGTTGGGATGAGTGTGTTGTATTCGTTATATACTTACTGCATTCCATGATAAATAAAGCAATACATTGGAAAAATAATTATTAATTAATTTACAAAGAACCAATTTACACAATAATTCAAATTTATCACTGCAAGATTAGGGTTTTTGGGTTACAAGATAAGTAGAACCAGTACAGGTAAGGTGAACAATATATAACTTACTTAGGGTTCATATATTCCCCAACTAAATTTAGGTACGTAAACTAAAGTAGAAAAGCAACGCTTTCAACACATGCTTTAATTATATTACAAACAACTTTTCGCTTTTATTCATTTTAAGAAAGAAATATAAGGTACAATTGTAACACTCACACTCCATTAATAATGTCCATTTAATACAGATTTGTTTTTGGGCGTGGTAATGTTTGTCTTGGAAGTTTGGCGGAACATTTAAGGGCTTGTAACGTCATCTGAAAGAACGGACAACAGTGAATAAAACATTTTGAGTTTTGTATAAACTTTAGAGCACTGCGTATTCAATGGAGGAATTTCCCGTTAATGAACGTAATAACCATCATATAATGTACTAATACAAATAGTTCTAAAATATACTTCTATAGAGAACTTAACATCTTTAGAGCAAGTTTCTAATGCAACATCCATATTTATATTACATGGTTATCTACAAAGAATACAAAGGTTCCTGCTTCAATATCATCTCGATTTGAAGCGATTACAAGATTTATTAAGGAAATTACTCAAGCTTTAACTTCTACCTTGGTCGTCGATGAATTTTTTGTTGGGCCAAATGATTCTCATAAATTCAGCCCCAAAGACTTCAAGTTCAATTCCATAAAAGAGGGTCGCATATGAAATTTGCGAATAAAAAAATGGCAAAAGAACAAAGCCCGATAAACAGACATGCGTTGGCAGTGAACATAGTTATCATAGCCAGGAGTAAGTTTAAATGCACAATAACTGAGATTGACCAGATCTGGAGAAATAAGTGAAATACAGATTTGTTATAAGGAAAAAAATCGAAATGGCAATGGAAACTAAACTATCTAACTTTGTGGTATGTATAAACTGATTTCGGAAAACTAAAAACTTCAACCAGATGAAATCAAATTAACTACTCGAAAGATAACATGAAGTCGTATGTTATCAAGTTGATTTCATTGTAACATAAGATACACATACATACATATGAGCTTTATTAACCATGTAAATGCTGAGAGCATGTCCATGATTATGCATAAGATAAAAACAAAAAAAACACTCACGACTTGCAGTTGAATAATCCATTCGCCTTGATATATTCCAAAACCAAATCATCAAGCAAATACTTTACCGATTGTCCTCTATTAAGAAGTCGACGAATCATTGTCGAGCTGATTTCGTTAGGCACCCAATTTGTCACGAGTGTTATATTGCGCTAAAAAACCGTACTGTAAAGAATCAGACCTAAACCATATTTGTTCAAATATGCATACTTGGTATTTTGTCAAAATATCGGATTCAAAAATGAACGCTTCAGGACATGCACCACTACGAGTAATTACTACTAATCCATGGTTGGATACAATATCTTCAATCTTAAAGAGTGTAAGAAATTCGATTAAGTTGAGAGTTAAGGACTAAATTGATATACATCTTCATTGGCCCACAACCCAGGCACAGCAAATGATTCAAGAAGATCTGCGCCACACAGCAGTTTCAGCTGTACGCTGTCCTTTCTTTCGCGCAGTCCCATGGGTAGCCAACCAGGAAGATGACCACTTGTATCGTCGATGTGTGGTGAATTTATAAAATTATTCATAAAATTCTGATGATACTGCAGAACGGAATGAGTTCGCGACCACTGCGGTTGCATGATCTCCCAATCAGAAACACGTATCCACGATGAACTCTGTACGGCTAATTTGGCCATAGCAAAACGCTGTCTAGAAGGAGCAAGACCTTTTTTCCCATACGCGTCATGAGTAGGAGACACGATGCCCCCAATTACCTGATAAATACCTTGCATTTCGAAATGATCACGTGCGATTTCTATTATTAATTAAATTTTTTCAGAAGAATTCTAGCAGATGTTTTTAAATATTTACCAAACATTCTCATGTGCATTGGTGTGGGAGGGCTGAATGATCCACATGCAATAAGTGCAATCCGTGGCAACAACTTGTTTCCCGTCTCTTCAAAGATGGAAGTCATTTCACTGCGTTACTGATTACAGTATGTATAAATAAATTGTAAAGTTTATAATACGAATATATATTGTTTTCAAATAAAATTAAGGATTTTATCGAAAATCAAATAAAAAACAGCTGGTCTTGTTAAACTTCTACCAAATACGAAGTATTTATACATCTTCGCTTGACAGGGTGCTCTAAAAAACAACAAGCATATATTTTACGTTTTGCTATGAATTATTGCACCAAGTCAATCTCTTGGTTTTAGCGGTTTTAAGTATTCATACGCTAAAATTATTCTATTCTATGAATTATAAAAATTTAAATAGCTAATATTTTTGAATATAAATATTAGAGGTGAATTTTTAATACGTACTTATCTTATTTGACTACTCATTTTACCATAATGACATGAATTATATAATGAGATGATTTTAAATGTTTAGGATATATAGTAATAAGAATATCAATTTTCGACGGGTTAAAACTCTACAACTATACGAGAGGAAAAATTTTCTGTTGTTCTTGTTTTTGTAATCAGCATAAACAATGGAAATAACAACAACAACAAAATTGGAGAAGTTCCACAATGGGAAAGTTATTCCTCTTATATTTGTATATGTAAAATACAATTTTGCGAAAAAACAATTGCTTTTCGAGAGAAACAACTTTTTATAATTATAGTAATTTTTTCCCATTTTATTATAATGGCTAATTGAAGTATACATTTTTCTTAGGACAAAATGAAAGATACAGGTGTCATCCCTAAAGTATGAGAGATACAGAGTGAAATCGTTTGAAATTGTTAGTCTTTACAACGCTTTCGGATTGTTTCATACATTATCTAAAAAAAAAGTAATAGATCTTGAGATTTCAGCAACCTTGAACAAGTAAACTTTCGATACAACTGTTTGACATTGAATAGTTTGACTCGATAGACTTGAATATGTCGAGTTCAAAGTTTTCAAAATTACTCGTAAATATAATAAAGTTGAATAATAAAAATAGATGAAAAATGATATGAGTTGAATAAATCATTGGATTTTCCATGTATTGATCTTAATATCATATAGGACAAACTTAAATAAAATAAATGCGACACAGAAGGAGTTAATGGTGGAATTTATGGCGCAACATAAAAACTTGGCCAGAAACTTGTTGCCTAATTACAGGCAAGGAGAGGCTACTTCCCATAGATTATAGGAGTAGTTATCTATAGAACTAACTGCGATGGGGCCACCTGTAAAGGATCAGAAACTATGGCGAAAGGTACACTACTTTTGTTGTTATTAATTCAGATATTAAACCACCATTTCTTCCTTTGCAGGTGTATGCTGACCAAAAGCACGCCATTATAAAAAATTGTTTTTCAATAAATTGTCCCAATGCAAAACTGATGGAGGGTCATAAGCAAAGGTTGATTACAACTACTGAGGAGCAGTTAATGCAAGCCGCTGGAATGGATTTTTCCATTGAAGGGTTAACAGCAGTATATGTTTTGGAGCCACGTCTTTCGAAAGTGACAAATAGAATCGTTGGTTTTGATTCTGGCAGATAAAAATACAATTCCAATTTTTTCTTTTGTTTTGGAAAATTGGTCACAGGGGTGTAACTGACTCTTGATTTGCAGAAGATAACTCAAATTTGTAACATCTTGAAGATGAAGATGTCCGGCCCTGCATCGATGCAGATCGTTACCACAGGAACACCCACAACAAAAAAAGATGATATAAAAGTAGCTTTACTTAGAGAAAACTACAAACTTCGTAAGGAGGGCCAGGGTGCAATAATTGATAAATTGGACGAGTTGTTGGACTTGAAAACGAAATCACTAAAAATCAAAAGAACCGAGCATAATATTAATATGAAAATAAAAGAAAAACTGTCATCTGCTTTAGAAAGTATTGGTCTATTAATGAATGACCTATTTCATATGAATATGACCTATTTCATATGAATATGAGGTCTAATGAATGACCTTTAGAAAGTATTCTATTAATGAATGACCTATTTCGACATTCAATTGCTCAGAAATCCTCAACGGCGGCCACGCCCACAAAACTTTTGGCTATTTCCAGGAATGACGGTCAAAAGTAATGGTAAAAAAGTTTCATAAAACTCCCTTCTTACCCCGTAAAACGAAGTTGTCCAATAACTAAAACAACAAAAAAATTGGAGTGATTCCGCAACGGTAAAGCTAAGCCATAGCTTATTAATTAATTAAGCCATATTAATCGCGCGATTTTTCATAAAAATTTTTCAATTTTAAATATTAAATACTAAACAATACGCGCTAAGGTACAAAAGTTTCCTGTAGTCAAGTCTAAGATGCGTGTTCGGATATCCACCGAACACTAATTTTGAATATTTCATTAAAAGTGGTCGAAACTGTGGAAGATACCCTATCATGTTATACACCGTTGAAAAGGGGAGGTTATGGGCTCTAAGAAGCCTGAATTTAATTTATACCTTAATTCTCCACTCCACCTTAATTCTCCAAAAACAACCTCCACTATTCTTTCTTATAACTAAATTATCTCCATAAATACTTGTTAAAATCAAAAAAGGATTATGACTTAAAATATAGACGTTGCTAGGACATTTCGAACGCTATCAATTTTTTACAGGTAAACCTTATAGTTTAGGAGATATCGCTATTTGAAATTTCAGATTTTTTACATTCAAACGCCCATAAATCCTAAACTGAGGCCACGCCCCAAAAATTAAATTACATAGTCAGATTCAGGACAAGAATGCGAGCTAAGGTGTAGTTTAGGGGACTGAACTGCGCCAGTCCCGTAAACTAAACCTTAGCCTAAATTCCTGTGTAAAGCTAAGCTATTTTCTTATCTGGCACCATTATTATTATTATATACGACAAATGTCATAAAAAGAAAGAAAACAAAATCAAATATGGCGGATTAATAAATTGTCTTGGTATTCCTCGGTACAAAGAATAGTTTTTCGATGTGGACTTTTTCGCTGCAATTCTGTTCTGTGTGCGGTTTAAAAAAGCATGATTATTGTTTTAATTGAAAAGTATAGGAAAATGATTTTGTGAATAAGTTGGAGTTGCTGCACAATTGCAGGGAAATACAAACAAAGGAAGAATGGCACTAGTAACAGTGCAAAGATCACCAAGTGTTGCTGGCTCCCCGAATTGCTCCATTTCGGTAAGAGTCTCTAATCAACTGCTCCAAGAAAAATAGTTGACTTAGGCAGGAAGAAAAAAGTAATGAGCAAAAAAAAAAAACGCCTAATACGATAAATTAGAATTCCCTGGTTACGAAAGTAATTATATGTTGAAAAAGTCTTCACATCTTTTGTTTGTTTTTATTTTGTGTTGGATTTATGTTCTGTGCTGTTTGCCGATTTGCAAAAAAAGGAAAAGTACGTTGCACAAATATGAAAATTACTCATTGCTTCGGTTTATTCACTTTACGTTTGGTTTGTTGCGGGTCGAATGATGAATATGGTTAGGAAGAGGAACTGGAAATCAAAACATTTGATGTTGGGAAAACAAAAATTTGTAGGATTTGGTAGGATTTGGTTAAGTTAGTACAAGTAGAAAACTATACTAAGCAACCAGTTTTTTTTACTCAAATCTAAGGGAAATCGTCTATCGCCGATATTATGAATGTAAAGTGTGGGAGAGATCATGGATTGGTCTACAATCTAGCAGTTATTTAAAAGTGAAATCTTGCAAAAATCTAATATGTAATATCATTAATGTTGTTTAAAAAATGTTATGTCCCATTGAAAAACTAACAAATATTTACAGGGACCTTCATATATATATATTTATGAGTGATTTTTCTTATTACGAGTAAAAAAGGAAAAAGTCAAAGGAGTGGTCTGTTAGAAGTTAACTCAAACCTCCTCTAACAATTGTACCAGCTCATTTTGGTTAATTTCACTTCTAAAAACGTTTTAAACAAACATTTTTAAATAAATATTAAATTTAGTTATAAGCACATTCTACCATTCCACTTCTACAGAAGCCATTTCTTTTTATGCGTTTTCAACATATGTATCTATGTACATACATATGTATTAATTGAAACATATGTGTTCATTTTTATTCAAAGTACTAAATGTGACATGATATTTTATTTAGTTGCCTTTGAATTAATTTCTTGATTCTTCTGCTTCTCACTGCTCTTATTCGTTAGAATAAAGTGCGAATATCATATGTTGTATAACTCTCAAAAGCTTATGTTATAGAAATCTCAATTAATACAGGATATCGAACATGAAGACGATGCCAGCAAAGTTGATAAAAATTGCACCGAATGTTATTTTGCCGGTAAAGCAACAGCATTAGTTCTCGGTCTTAAGGATATACCACAGAATGCCGAACGCCGCCTGAGTACCGATTCAACAAGATCTACAAACAGCACGCAGAGCAATAACTCCGATATACAACAACATCTGCAGTCGATGTTCTATTTACTGAGGCATGGAGAAACCTTGAAAATGGTAGTGTTGTTGAATTCCTTTCTATTCGATATTAAATGTTATTTGTTACAGGCTGTTAAATTGGAATCGCAGCGACCCAACCGCACAAGATACTTGGTGATCACATCTCGTAGTTGCTTTCATACGCTTTCCACCGATCGCAAGAATAAGACTGGGCGTAGTAATTCAACTAAATTATCGGCATCCTCATCAACTCCTGCTGTGAATGTTTTGCGTCAACAATCAGTAGATTTCAATAGAACACAGATCCAATCGGATGCCGGTTTAGAATCAAATGAAAAACATCTGGCGTCAATATCATCTGCACCGAATACAAACCCAGTTATTACAAAACATGAAACAGATAGGAATTCTGCATCCGGGGACAGCAAATGCTCGGAAGGTATAGAAGAGTCATGTCTGTTGGGCATCGATTGTAATGAACGTGCAACAATTGGATTAGTGGTTCCAATATTAGCCGACACTACTATTCATCTGGATGGTGATGGGTAAGTTTCACTCATATATATACCCGTAAACGCTGCATAACTTGTATGCAGGGAGCTGAGTTTTTAAATACTTGTAGATGATTCTTTATTTAGTTTTCTGAGGTAGGAATTATACTTATTAAGTTGTAAGTTGTTACCAGTGTAGAGCAGCAGAATTAATTTTTTATGTTCTTTTAATGATATTTTGTGTTCTTTTAATAATTGAAATTAATATTTATATTGTGTAACTTGCAGTGGTTTCAGTGTCGCTGTATATGGAAAAACACATATTTTTAAGCCGGTATCTGTACAGGCAATGTGGTATATATACACCCGTGTTTTATTGTGTGTGCACTTGTCCTATTCAAAGTTATCGGTTTTTTAATAGGTCTGCATTGCAAACTCTTCATAAAGTATCGCAAAAGGCTCGTGAGAATAACTTTTATCCAGGTGGGCCATCGCATGAGTGGCTCTCCTACTATGAAAGTCGCATTGAGTCAGATCAGTCCTGTTTAAATGAATGGAATGCCATGGATTCAATCGAAAGCCGAAGGCCTCCATCACCAGATGCCATAAGAAACAAGTAAGAAATATATATTTTTTGACGAATTAAATGTATCAATAATGTTTATATGTTAGGCCAACCGAGAAAGAGGAAACAGAAAGCGTTATCAAAATGAAACTAAAGGAAATAATGATGTCTGTCGATTTGGACGAAGTCACTTCAAAGTACATCCGAGTTCGCTTAGAGGAACTCCTTGACATGGACTTGGGGGAATATAAATCATTTATTGATCAAGAAATGCTTTTAATATTGGGTCAGATGGATGCGCCAACAGAGATATTTGACCACGTTTATTTGGGTTCGGAATGGAATGCCAGCAATTTGGAAGAGCTCCAAAAGAATGGGTAAATTGAAACAAATATCGCCGGCATAATAGTTATTGTTAAAAAAACTAACTAAAGTACGAACTTGTAGCTTTTAAAATAACATAGTGACGAAAACCATTAACGGTAAAATATGAAATGATATGATATTCCATGAAATACAGCAGTGTTTATTCCTAGATGTCTAAATACCCTTTTTTAAACAAATTATTTACTATTTTTATATTATCTGCAAAAAAAGCAATAGTTTAATTTGGTTTTAACAAAATTTAATTTGCCGACGATATACATATATAAGTACATACGGGAAATACTAACATAATCTATTTTCAGTGTTCGACATATTCTAAATGTTACTCGTGAAATAGATAACTTTTTTCCTGGTATGTTTGATTACTTCAATGTTCGCGTCTATGATGACGAAAAGACCAATTTGTTGAAGCATTGGGACAATACCTTTCGATACATCAATCGTGCTAAGGACGAGGGCTCCAAAGTGCTCGTTCATTGCAAAATGGGCGTCTCTCGTTCTGCATCTGTTGTCATTGCCTATGCAATGAAAGCTTACAATTGGGAGTTCCAACAGGCCATGCAGCATGTTAAGGAGCGCCGTAATTGCATAAAACCCAATAAAAATTTCCTCAATCAGTTAGAAACGTATCGTGGTATGTTGGACGCTATGAAAAATAAAGAGAAGCTGCAGCGCAGTAAAAGCGAGACTAATCTGAAAAGCACTAAAGATGCTAGACTGCTGCCCGGTAGTGAACCTACACCACTTATACAAGCACTCAATCAATCAAAATCCAAAACTATAGGTGTTAGTGGCGATGGTGTGGAGGTGAGCGACGGCATTGTTAGCGTTAGTAGCATAAAGAGTGCCAGCGATCACAAGCAACGCAGAGTAATGCGTCGCTCGAGCAGCACATCACCAAAGAGTATTCAGAATCACACAGCTATCGTTATAAAGCAACAAAGCCAATCGCTGGAGAATTTAACACCAGAGCGAAATGTTGCGGATGAGCCGAAGAATGTACGATTTCCTGGAAATAATGGCGAAAATTACAGCGTCACCCAGAATCAAGTTCTGCATATACAGAAAAACACACCACCGCCTAGCACTGTACTCACTTCCGTTAAAACGATTGTCAGTGACTTGGAGTCATTTCAAGAACGGAAGACGGTCGACGATCGCAAGTCATTGAACTTGCAAATTTCTCGTTCAACGTTCGTAGAAACGAGTAACTTAAAACCAAGTACGGATCATGAAATACAAGCGGAGCCAAATCCCGATGATGTAAAACTGTTAAGCAGTTCTGTTTGGTCTTCCTCGACCAAACTTATAACTCAAGTGTCAACTTTACCTCCTCAATCTGAATCGGAAATTGGCATGGTGGCACCTCTGCGCAGCTCGATTCGTTTGCGCCGCAACACTAACAGCAGCGGCTCGAGTGACATGTTCTCTTCACAACTAGATAATGTTTTTGAAAAGGAGGAAGTCCGACACACTCGAAAAACACAGTCGTGGGCACCGAGCACTGGTGGCATTATAATGGATCATGTACCATTTAAGAGGCAATCACACAATATATTTCTTACATATTCTAGACAGAACTCGAATAGTAGCAGTATAGACTCCATTGCTACTATTAATCATTGCGGCGGATTTGCTTGTACACACACCCGTCAACGTGAACTTCCATCCCGACATTCTTCTTGGGGCTCTGGTGACCAACGCAGCAGTGTAATCATGCGCAATAGTTCGTGGGGCGCATACGACACAAATCGCAATACTTTTCAATACGGTAGCAATGCTGCAACTGCTGCTGCTATCATTGAGGGGCAAATCCATGAATTAAACATGAGTAATAAGACTGTCTCTGCTTCATCCTGTGTTGACACGAAAATTGAAAACTCTGCTGAGCAAAGCAAGCAACAAATAAGCACAGTTAAGCGTACCACACAGAAGCTAGAGGAGTCTACAGTATTAAAGAAGCTCTGTCAGGAAAACGGAACAGACGTCACTGCTGCTGCAGGCACAGCAGGCCACAAAAGAAGCTCGAATTTATACCGCAGCCAGTCTGCAGCTGCTGGAACACGCACCCGTTACCCCAATCGCTGCAACAGTGAAGAAAGTATGTCACATTCAAGTGAGTTGCAACAACGTCACTACGTACGACGAAGCGATGGCAACAAACTCTTCCATACGGAACTTTTTTCTGCATCAGCACCAGAATCATACACAATATCCGATATTGAAAACAAGAACACCCTGCAACATAATAACGAATTGCGCCATTCAACAATTATGGATGATCAGAGAATGTCTGGAAATGTGCAGATTTTGAAAAAAAATTTCGAATTAAAAGCTGGTGGTAACACAAATACACCTCCAAACACGAAAAAAGGGCACCAATCTTTGCCATCGTCGCCAGTGGCGCAACATGCTGATCATCTTTCTAATGCAACTACAACTGCCAATAACTATTTTAGCGCAGAGATGAACGCAATAAAAACACCCTGCTACCCAACCGACTCAACTTTAAGCAGCGAATCAAGCACAGACTGCAACGTGAAGGGATTAGTGCATCGATATCAAGCGACAAGTGCCTGTATTACTGTAAGCAGCAGAAGTGCATTTGTTCCCACTACAACCGCGACTGGTGCATTGGCAAGCTCTGCAATTAAAACTAGACCGCGCTCATGTTACGAAAATCGCCACAGCACCTCTAAAGAAGCCCAATACAAATCATTGGGGAAGCCGCCGCATTGCTACAAGGATAGTAGACCGCCTCCCGCACCTATAAAAAGCACATACACCATCTCATCCGCATCCTCAGCAATACACTCACAAAGCATGAAAGATAGCATTTCAGTA
The DNA here is from genome assembly GCA_943737955.2 of Myopa tessellatipennis. Taxonomy (NCBI): domain Eukaryota; kingdom Metazoa; phylum Arthropoda; class Insecta; order Diptera; family Conopidae; genus Myopa; species Myopa tessellatipennis. Next base: position 58,104,357 of record OX031314.1, on the reverse strand, counting down.
CATAATCAGCAGCGACGACCTCAACAGCATGGAAAGACCCATCCACTGGCTAGACTAAGTTTACCAAAGCAAAGCTTTAATGCCGCCGCTTATAATACCATGTAACTTTGCTATAATATTCTCTAGGCATATTCGTACATAACACAATCAATCACACAATCGATGACTCACACCTCATACTGATCACTAATACCATTCAGCAATTATTTTTGTATTTATGTCGTATGGTATTAAAAAAGTGGAGACTGACACTGAAACCATTGTTAAGCAAAGTAATGAAGTTCAAACTTCCATGACTGTAGTTCAAGGAATATAAGCTCGAATATACGCAAATTCAGTTTTATAAACCTTTGTGTTCGTCAATTAAGACGTGTAAAAAGAGATTTGTACAAGATATAGGAAAAACATCTCATTGGTATGTTAAAAGTGACATTAGTTATTCTCTTCATATATTCATCATTGGTGTAAAATTAAGGCTCAAATATTTAAAATATACTTAAAAACAAAAATACAGTTCTGATAATTGTCTTTTGACCACATATGATAAACTCTCTTTGGAAAATAATTCCGAAACTGCATTTTTAAAAAGTGGAACTTGCATATCTCCAGTAATAACTCGGAACTAGTAAATTTACAAAAGTAAATTGGAGACTTTTAAGAGAACAATGACGATGTGATTTCCTATTAACAATCTCAAATTATTTATTATCCTTGCTACTTTTAAATTAAGATCAGAAATTCTCTAATATACCTGTTAATTTATGTTAACCGATAAAAATATATAAATATTTAAACTTCAGAACAACTACAGCAATATAAGTCATATTTCCAGTTTAGCTATAATTTGTTTGTTATGCAGATAGATCCCAAACGCTGTTCTACCTCTGTTAAAACATTAATGAAAATTCAATTAAGCGGCTTAAAACAATTATTTATATTTTATTATTATTTAGCTATTGTTTTTATACGTATAAATAAATTTGCATGTGATACTCTTAATAATTGTAAAAAGTTATCATAATTATGTTTTACGAATTCAAGTTCGGAATTTATATCATAATAGCTTATCTCTTCAAAAGCCTTAGATTTTTGTGTGAATTTTATTACTACACCGCATTAGATAAAATTGACCTCCGAATAGATTCTTTATTCTTTTAGCTTGTCTTAGACATGTATATATGAATAACGACTCTTAATGCTTGCTTCCGTTTTAAATGAAACGAAAACCTGGATATCACCAATGGATATAATAAATGTTCATTCTATAGATACTGATTTCCTATAGACACTGTTTACCATCAACTGCGCCATGAAATAAAAATGTTTAATAATAAAAAATAAATGCTCAAACTTTCGTAGACTTTTTTCATATGTAAGACTAATTCAAACGAAATTTTACTGTAAGTAATTAAATTATTTATTTATAATCTATACTTATAAATACATTTTGAAAAGGAACAAAAAACAAATTATTATAAAACCTGGTTTATGAAAACAAAATTTATGAAAAAAGAAAATTGTTACCAAACTTAATTTAAATAATTACCACGTGAAAACATGTTTTATGAAAGGTATGTACATCTAAAGATAATACATAACTTAAAATCTGTTTCATAAATTTAGCATATTTTAAAATTCTTCAAAACGCGAAAACAAAAATGTATACAAAATGGAGAAGACACCGAATATTGTAAATACGATATTATAAGATTTTATTATTTTTATGTTTGTATAATAAAACTAATAGTTTTTCTAATTGAAACTCGTAGTGAAGAATAAATGTTTGAAAGTTTTATTTAAGAGTTAACTCATATTTTGATATATGGAGTTGTGAAGTACAGTTTATTATAAAGCAATCAATGTTTAAACTTTTCTGATTTTTCTCTTATTGAACTTAAAACTAATATAATTTTGGAAGATAATTTTTTAATTCAGAGACAAATTTTATTTTTTTTATTTTTTTTGATGCATCGGCTTTTCTGCAAGATGCACGACTTTCTAGCTGAACCGATTATATAAAAAAAATCAAACAGGCTAAACCCTAGGACCTAGAAAGAACAGACGCTTCTAAGCACTTCAAAAAGGACAAACACACAATTCCAATATATTTTGTTAGCAATCAAATATACATTTTCTTTTCCCACGAAAACATCTCATTTAGCGTACGAGTGATTGTTGAGTAACTGAATATTCTTTGCTGAAGTCGCACAACCATCGCGGCAAGCTACAAGTGACAAGCTATTTGATAATTTCTATAGAAGGTAAAATAAGAAGAGCAGTCCCATTACATCAAATTAGAACAGCCGCTTGTGATTTCGTCATTAACGACCAGAAACAAGGAAACAAGTTTTACCTTATAACAAGGAGACAATTTCACCATAAAATTCACATATACTGAACGTGAACACGCGACGGACATTATTTTGAGATCGCTCAGGACATGAGAGAGGTGTTTCCAATCTTGTAGTCTTTGCTAACGCAGAAACGTGGAAATTTAACTTTTTTCTCGTTCCCAATCAGCCATTATTGACGGCAAAAAATATATTTAGTGGTTAGTCGTTATGGTTATTCCTACTCTATTACAAATCATTTGACTATTGTTAAACATTAATGTACTACAGTTCTGCAACACTGTTCAGCTCACGTCAATCTTCTTCTTCTATAATCTAAGGTGGGTTCAATCCCTAAAAGAATTTGCAGTTTTTTGCTAAGAGAAACAAAGTAGTTTGTATGGTTAAATTTGTATATTCCACTTGAATGCTGTGCAGTAATTTTGGAGACCATCAATGACGCAATAAAGATTCATCGCATTATCTGTGTGAATGGTAAAAACCTTAAAACAATACGTGGCTTTCGTTCTTTTGCATTGACATCTCTGTTCGCAGCTCCAATTAGAAACTCTTGCAAAGGGTTGAAAAGTTGAAGAATCAATTAACAATAAAGTATATTGAAACAGATATACGATGACAGAACCCGCAAAGTTAACACCTGAGAAAAGTGATCCGGAGATGAAAGGATGGTTACTCAAATGGACCAACTACATTAAGGGTTACCAGCGTCGCTGGTTTGTGCTGTCAAACGGTATCCTTAGTTACTATCGCAACCAGGCCGAGATTAACCACACGTGCCGTGGCACTATTTCACTTCATGGTGCACTTATACACACAGTCGATTCATGTACCTTTGTCATTTCGAACGGAGGAACCCAAACTTTTCATATAAAAGCTGGCAATGAAGTCGAACGCCAGTCGTGGGTGACAGCTTTAGAGCTGGCCAAAGCAAAGGCAATACGATTAATGGAAAGTGAAGAGGAGGAAGAAGAGACCACAGCACAAGTTATACCCAGTCAGGAAATCAACACAGTTATTCACGATCTAACAGATCGTCTCGAAAGTCTCCGAACTTGCTATGATCTTATCACAAAACATGGCATTGCTTTACAGCGCGCACTCTCCGATCTAGAAACCAATGACGAAGAGGCTCTGAGCAGTCGAACCAAGATAGTTAATGAACGTGCCACACTCTTCCGAATAACTTCAAATGCGATGATTAATGCATGTAATGATTACTTGCGTACAGCAGAGAATCAAGGTCTTAAATGGTCCAAAATGCTGCAACATGAACGTGAGCAGCGGCAGCGACTCGAAGAATTCGTGGAACAGCTGGCAAAACAACACACTCAGCTGGAACAGGCGGCTCATCTAGTGCAGCACAAGAAACCTACGGGGGCTGCAGTAGCGAAGGCAATTTCAGCAGTAACAGTGACGTCCGATGACGATGATAATGAGTTTTTTGATGCAGAAGAAAACACCTGCTTGGAAGATTCCCCGCAAGCAGAAGACGAAGACAACGCATTTATATTGAATATACAAACGCGCCGCAAAAACTCTCAAGAGCTGGCACACACAAGCAGCTCGTCAGAAAATGAGGAGCTAAAGAATCCGCAGCAGGTTTGCGTACTTTCCGAGGCAAATTCACAGACAAGAATAGCATCGAACCCCAATCGCGATGCTGTTGACCACGTTGTTGAAAAAGTTTTTGACGGGCAAGATACTCCCTCCAGTAGCAGTACTTCCAAAAATGTAAATACATGTTCTGCAAACAATCCTGCAAATCCAGGTGCAGTCATTAAAAAGAGACGAACACGGGTTCCTGACAAACAGAACCATCCGTTAAACCTTTGGTCAATCATGAAAAACTGCATTGGCAAGGAACTCTCTAAGATTCCTATGCCAGTCAATTTCAACGAACCATTGTCTATGCTTCAACGTCTCACCGAAGACTACGAATATACGCAATTGCTAGATACTGCAGCTAAATGCAAGGACGAATGCGAACAATTGGCGTATGTAGCTGCATTTACTATATCTAGCTACGCGACCACCTCCAATCGCACAGGAAAACCTTTCAATCCGCTACTTGGTGAAACTTTCGAATGCGATCGTACTGATGACCTGGGTTGGCGCTGCATTGCTGAACAGGTTTCTCATCATCCGCCAATGGCAGCCATTTTCTGCGAGGGTCGTGAATGGTCCTGTTGGCAAGAATTTACCATGACAAGCAAATTTAGGGGAAAATATTTACAGGCAAGTTATACAGTTTTCTCCTTGAAAAAATTTTTCCCACAAAATAAAAAAAAAATTAAATTCTTGATTGGCGCTATGAATTAACTCCCAAATTATCAGAGTTAATTTTTTTGGAGTTCTTTAATTTTTTTTTTTGTTTTACCCATACAATTTTGGATTAATTCATATTTTGAGTTTGGAGTTAATTTCTTTTTTTTTGAGTGAATTCATAGCGCCTTCTTAATTTTTTTTTTGAAATTTCTTTAGGTTATACCGCTGGGCAGTGCATGTGTACTATTTAATGCTACTGGAAATAAATACACATGGCGAAAGGTTACAACGACGGTCAACAATATAATTGTCGGAAAACTTTGGGTGGATCAGCATGGAGAAATGGAAATCACTGGCTTGAATTCGGCTGCAGGCATTAAATGTCATCTCAAGTATATTCCATATTCGTATTTTTCTAGAGATCAACAGCGACGGGTTAAAGGCGTGGTTATGGATCGCAATAATGAAGTGAAATGGGTACTTCGTGGTACTTGGGATAATCGGATCGAAATTTCGTCGGTGCTTTCAACGTCTGGATCATCAGATAGTCAAGTCTACAAGACAGCTAGTTATAAACTAATATGGACTAGAGAAATGCCACCACCAGATAGTGACAAGTATTACAATTTCACAACGCTTGCATGCCAGTTAAACGAAATGGAACCAGGAGTCGCACCCACTGATTCTCGATTTCGCCCCGATCAACGTCTAATGGAAGAAGGTAAGTGGGATGAGAGCAACAGAGAGAAACTACGTCTGGAGGAAAAACAACGGCTAAAGCGCCGTGCACGTGAAGCGGATGCAGAGGCCGCTGCGGAGAAGGGACGCCCGTATCCGCCTTACGAACCGATTTGGTTTGCTCGTGAAAAGGAAGAAGGCACGGATAACGTCGTGCATGTTTATAAAGCGACGTATTGGGATCACAAACGCGAACAGAATTGGTCAGTTTGCCCCGATATATTCTAAATATAAATAATGAAGTTTTTAAAATTCAAAACTATTAATAGTGCGAAAGTAAAATCATACCTAAATTAAGAAACGCCACACAAGAAAATAACAATATAAAATTATTAAAAAACTACAATTTACAAATAATTAAAAATTATTAAAAAAAGAAAAAATATTTAAATTCAACTTAAAAATTACAATTTTAATTTGAGTTCTTACTGTTTTAAACTTCGTTTTTGCGTATTGTTTTCAGACTTTATTTTTTACCTTGTTTAATATTTTTGTATTGTATATAAGGAAGTAAATAAATATGTTTAATGTTATCATGCAATTATAATAGTATTATTTAAATAAACCAAGTATGGTACAATAAATGAAAAAACTGGGCATTTTATTTGAAAATCTCGCGTTTTCATTTACGCTTATGAAGAACTACTATCAAAAGATAAATTTAATCAAAAGCTTAAATTGGGCGCTGACCGAGTTCAACAATAGTTTGGTTGTTGTTGCTGTTTTAGTTTTCAGAGCTGACTCTAACAACAATAGATTTGCCTGTCTCTCATTTCGTTTGGCAGTTATAGCCCTCTGAAGTTTGAAAAGTTTCTGCCTGAATCTCACCAAGAAATTAATGAATGAAAAAATAGTACCAAGCATTTAAACGTTCACTCTGTGACGGGTTCGAATCCAGATCCGAGCAGAAGAACGTGTTGTAGCAAAATATGTGGAAAACGAATTGACGTCATCAATTGACCTAGAGCCTGAACAATACTAACTTTTATAACCCAATTAAGGAAGAATAATAAAAAAATAATAATTAAAATTATTTAGTTAGTTAATTATTAAGTTAAGTTAGTGGAATACCTTTCCAAGAACACCAATGACATGTTCAGGTGATATAGGTCTAAATTATATGTATTAAAACTCTTCGCAATGAACATTCCCAACACTCACCAAAAGCTCAATTTGTTTAGTTGGAATGTCACACTAGGCATCTTGATCCACTTTCGCCTCAACGTTAGCGCTAACATTTTGGCTGGCTCACGAGCGTCAAACACTACCATGTATATAAACTCCAAGCACAGTCTGAAAATTGTTCTTATCTGTTGCCTTCTCATTTTTGCTTTGTTATACTTAGCAACCATAGCATGCCGATAGAAATAGAATATGTATTGATGTAACTTTTATTATTATTAATATGCATTATATGCTTATGTTGCATTTTTCCGAAAATCGGGACTTATTTAATACGGCTCGGGCCGCGGGACAAATTGTATAAAATAAAGTATGGAATAAAGAAGATTTTTCCACCATCACAGTAAGCGAAATCTATTAAGTTATCCGCAAATTAAAGTTATCATGTCAAAGTTAATTTACATTCTTCGTTTAGATTCAATACTTTAAAAAGAAACTAAATTGGATTCAATACTTTAAAATAAAATCTAATTGGCACATTAGATGTCATTTTCAGATAAGTTGCAACCGACAGCGTCTTTTTAGAATTCAATCTAGACGCCATGAGGAAAAAGGCGATTACTGTCGCTAAAATTGTTTGACGTCATTATATACAGTAAGTACGGTGAAATAATACTATATTATAATATAATAACGCTTATTTACCATTTTCAGACGCTTGTTTTAACCAACATTCAAGAAAGCAGTACTAAGGACAGTTAAGGTTCTGCATTCACCTTGCTTATAATCGTTTCAGTAGAGCGAAATACACAGCTAAGTAAGTACGAAAATTCTGCTTGTCTAATGCCTAAATATTTATTATAATTTCTTTATTAAAGTCAACGGAATAAGGATAATGATGCAGCTTATGAGAACATGCAATATCAAAATATTTAAGAATAATTAAGTAATAAATATATTTAAAATACATTGTTTTTAAGATGGTAATGAATTGCAATTCTGACTCATATCTACAATGCTCTAAAATGCCTCTAACTCGTCCCTACTATACTCCGCTTGTTTTCTCTGCTACATCCAGTATAAGAAAAAAGCTTTTCCATTTTACCTATTAACGAATTGAATTTATTCACTTTAAAAAGGACAATATATTTACAAAAAACATTTAAGTTATATAAATATTTCAATACTGTAATATTAAATTTTTAAAATAAAAATGTTATGAATGAAAAAATCAAGAGAAAAATGTGATTTTTTAGCTAGCTTTTTTATCCATTTATGTAAACCAGTGCTATCCAAATGCATACTATCACAATTTGAGTGCGGGTTGGGCATATTTTCTCTCACCACTGAGAGAAATGGATGTGGTGCAATATGAAGCATTTGTCTCTTTGCTTTGCGTCATATCAATCGATTATTTTTTGCGTGTAGTCAAAATAAAAGAACGCATCGAGACAACGTAGGTCGCGCGAATCGCATATGGGAATGTGCAGAAATCCGTCAGCTGTTCACCGAAAGCAATCACAATAAGAGGGTACCATTGGATGCTATCCTCCTGAGCAAGGCGCGGTTGGGGTTACACGGCAAAAAGGCCGCTTGGACGAGTTCACATCGCATGCACACATTTCTTGTTAACCCACCTTATGTGTCCTGCGCGTGATTAACAGAAACTTTGTTTTTTCTCGTTATCAAATGTTACATGTCATGTTTTTCGGTTAACCTTACAATTTAATTACATATTACTTACTTACTCATTTACCCATATTTATATCCACATACAATTTTTTTATACATTTTTATACACACACATTTTTTTTATATATATTTTTTTACCCATGTTAATTTTACATATTCTTATATATATTCTACATATTTTAATTATTTCGTCCTATTATATTAGCATTTATCTCCTCTAAGTAAGCCTTTGTGTAAGGGTACGGAATAGGGGCGAGCAGAAGGGGGTCCCTGTCTTGTTCTTTTTCATGTGTTTCGTTCATTGTAACTCACTTACAATCCTTTCCTGGAGAGCTCTTCGGTCGGGTTTGTGCGGAGTCCGGTGTTTCCGTCCAGGAAATTTAACCACCAATAAGTTAGGATATGTAAAGATCAGTGTGAATAAACCGCTGCGAATCCCATTCCACCCCCACTTGATTAGACAACGATTGATGTACAGGGTGCTTCCCACCGAAATTCTTTCAATTTGTTTAAATATTTGAAATAATAGAATAAGGCACAAATGTATTTTTTTTATATATATGTTATTTATTAAACGGTAATTGTAAAAATGAAACTCTAAAGACTTATTTAGGGGGGAATGGTCGGCGGTAGGATGAAGGGGAAGGCAAGTAGTTAAGAAAATGAAACTCCGGAGACGGAGCGGCTAAGCATTTCCGTTTCCGGATTTATTGTTGCCCCTGGGTCAGCTACCGGCTGGGTTGTGGACTCACCCTGTAAAATGAGCTAGTCGGTGAAAGATAGCCGGTACCTGACGAGCGTCAAGACCAGGGCACGTAACAGACCTGATGATAAATAGGAATCCAACGCAGTAAAGAAAAGTCAACTAAATGACACAGACTTGGTTAAGCTCATAAAAGCGAAGAAACGAATAAAAGACCATGGAAGAAAGTCCATTAGCCAAGGTATATTGGGCGCAATTGAATAGCTTGAAACTGATAAACGTAGAACTGCACCGTTCATGGGACAGTGAAGATGGTAAACACACTCGCGATTTGATTGTCCTACCAAAGTCTAGAATAGTAGCCGTATTAGAAGAGTTTCACAATGGACCAAGTGGAGGGTATCTCGGCTTTACGAAAACTGGAAAAGATAAAACAGCGGTTTTACTGCGTGAATTGTCGAGAATCGGTCGCTGAATGGATTAAAAACTGTGCGCGATGCATGGCAGCTAAGGATCCGAAAGTTAGAAGCAGAGGAAGATGCAGCAGTACAACGCTTTCCAATGGATGTAGCTGGTCCATTTCCTACTAGTGACTCTGGGAACAAATATGTGTTGGTGATTATGGACTATTTCAGTAAATGACCAGATGTATACGCTATGCTAAAACTGTGGCCGAAGCTTATGTGCAGAATTGGGTCACACGGTTTAGAAAGGCAATTGAATTGCATTTAGATCAAGGGAGGAATTTTGAGTCTGCTATATTTCAAGAAATATGCTCACAGCTAAAGGGATGTGCACTATTTCACGCTAAAGGATACATTCCACAGCCTTGTCATAGAAGTGGAAATATAGAAATTTCCAGGCCATTAACTTACCTTTTCGTTACTCCCGAAGAATCAGAGCCGTTGGCATCTAACCATTTCTTGCTGGGATGTGTGAACTCTACATAGCAGTCCTAGGCGTAGTCCATCCAGGAAGTGGTGAACCTCCTCTGCCGGACTCGCTTCAAAGGGATGGGGATGAAGTAAAGGTGGAAACGCGACAATCAATGTCAAATATTGTATGTATCATGTAAAATTAATTGTTCTATTGTGTCATTATCGTCCGAAGAATACGGGGATAATAAAGGTGAGTTGTCCGAAAATAAGTTCTTAATATTAATTATTTTCTTTTAGGAAATAAATCTTGCTAATTTGTCAATTTTGCCTCTTTCAATCAACCAAAATCATTAATATTTATGTTTCTATAGTGCATATGGAAACACATGGTATAAACTAAATGTGTGTCAAATATTCTTTAAAAATGTGCATGTAATTATAAAATACTAAAACTAACAAAATTAACAGCAAATTCTAAAAATCTGCAGACTTTGGCGAAGATTCCAATAGTTTTAAAGATTTCACTAAAGCTTCAAGTGATGGGTCGCGTCCTCGAAAACGTCTAAATACTTCCATAGCGGGAAGTGAACCGCCTGCAGAGAGGAAGGTTTCTTTGAAGCGTTTTCCAACTACTTGCTGATTGGTCTCTTGTTGAAAAGCAGCCGAAATATCAGCAGCAATAATTTTCGAATACAAATGACTAAAATAAGCTGCAGCCCAATCGCCAGAGAAGATCTCAGTCATTGAACAAGGATGGGCATCCTTCTTATCCAACGGCATAATGCGATACATCGGCCAAAGCTTCTTCACGACATCGAACCAGAAGTCTGTAGTCTGATAGAGTTCCAAGTCTAAATGTGCAAAGTATAACTCTTGACACAAATTGTAACCGGCCAGGTTAGTTTTAAAAAGTGTAATATTCGTAGCTAACTCATCGGGAATCGGTTCATCGCTAGCAAAGTGACTTGATATGGATTTAAGAGTATCTGTGTTATCCAAAAAATTAGACATTACCTGGCCGGTTACCTGAGATCCATCCCACTCAATATTCGAAAGACCGGCTAAATCGGAGAACTCTGCCTTGGTTAGCAAGTGTTGCATAGCCGAACCGAACGTTTTGAATACCATGCGCAAATCTTTTATATTTAGAAGATACGGCTTACCATACACCGGCGGCGTGAAGTTGAATATAAGAGCACATAACGGCTTATTGCCAGCCGCTTCATTACGATTGCGTATGCTCACCATCCATCCATTATTATTACCATATTTGTTCTCTTTAGAATAGAAATCCATGTAGAAACCACCAACAAGTGACGCCGACGATATACCATCGCAGTCGTAAACCTCAAAATACTTTACAGCTGGCTGCCAAACCTCCACATCATTGCGTTCAACAATCTTTATATTGAAAAGCTTTTCTGAAAATTTAAAAAGTCCTGTCATAACTTTCGGCAAAGGGAAAAATTCCCTAATTGATTCTTCATTTGTACGGTGTTTACTAAGCAGGTATTTGCGCTCCCAAAAAGACACATCGAATGAGTCAAGCTTATATTTGAAACCATTGTCCGTGGCAAAATTTTGCAGTTTTTCCATTTCTACGAATTGTGCGGGACCAGCATATTGCAAAAGACTAGATAATATTTCTTTAATTTTATCAACACTGCCAACCATTTTTGTTTCCATTGACATGGAAGCAAACGTTTTATAACCTGAAATACGTAATTTAAGTATAATACATACAAACATAAGATACAATATTTACCCAAAATATTTGCTTGTCGCTTTCTTAACTCCCTTATCTTTTCAATATGCGTGCTGTTTTCCAGGCTTCTTTCGATGTGTGTGGACGACTTACGAGCATTGGCCTGCCACACATTCCAACGCTGCATCCGGTCAGGACAGTATTTAAGGAAACCATCAAGTATCTGCGGGTGTAGCGTAATTTTCCACGGACCTTGCATTGGCTGGACTGGATCCTTGGCAGTAGCTTCAAGTAATGTAGGCGGAAATTCACGCATTATATTGTAATCAGTTACTACGTGGCTAAATATCTGCACAGCCATGTTCACCTTATTCTTGAAATTCATACGCTCTTTGCCCAACTGAGACAATACTTCTTTCAAATCATCCAGCCGCGCTCCGGTCAATGCTAGTCCATTTAGTTTTCCCTCAAGAACATATTTATCTCTCAGTCGTTTTATGCCCAAATCGTGCTTGATATCGAAGGACTGTGTGGCAAGTCTATCATATATAATTTTGTTGGTGTATTTGCAAGCCCGAGCGCTAAGTGCACGTTCGTGAATATTCATATAGCTCTTAGTTGGAATAAGTGTACTGTTACCCAAATACAAAGACTTAGCAATTCCCCACGTTGTTTCGAGTGGCCCAGTCACCTCGTCCAATTCACGGAACATTTTGGTAAAATTTACCTTGCCATCGTTTCGTGTTATTTCCTTTTCAATTTCTTTAACACTTTTCTCCACAGCTCCCGCCTGTTGACCAACAGCCGCAAGACAATGTTCAATGGTTATATCATTAAATGCCGGAAGTCCGTTCGCCTTAAGTATACCATCAGCTGCTTGGGCATCTTCCCCAATTTCAGGAACACTGAAATAAAAGAAATTGAAATGTTTGGTTTACATTAAGGGTGTTTCATTTAAAGTAATAAAACTCTCTTACAGTACAATGTAACCCGTTCTGACAATAGTAGTATGGAAATGTGTTGTTAGCTTATAAATGGCGTTATTTTGGCGCACGATAGGTAACATCTCAACAATTATTTTTTGGTTTGTAACTGGATAGCCAATACGGATTCGGATTATGATGTAAACACATAGAAGTCGTTCGACGACTTTGTGGCCGCTACTTGTCAGAAATCTGCTGCTGCTAAAACGCGGCAAAGAAGAGAAATTCCAAAATATGAAATAATGGATAAATTACCATAAATTATAGTATAACTATTCTCACGCAATAATTTGTTCTTTATTCAATTTCAATTCGTTCTTCCAATCTAATTTTGATGAATTTCTAGCTTCAAATGTCAAATAGAATGTAAACAAATAAAAAACAAAAGAACAAGAGCGATAAAATTATAAAATGTTAGTAGTTTTTTGTCTCCGTACGCTTCGGCAGCGCCGATAAAATTTTTTCTTGTTCCCAATTAGTGCTGTAAACACATAGAATGTAGCTCAGCGACGTCGCTCTCAGCAAATTGTCAAAAATCTGCGCTGCTGAAACGCCGCAGAGAACAGCTGGTTTAATTTTTAGAAAATCAAATCCGCAAAATCCATTCTGAAAATAAAAACTAATAGATAAATAAAGCTTAATTTAATATAATTAACATATAAAAACTCACACAGTACGATTTTGCCTCAAAATATTAACTGAAATGTCAAATACCATGTAAACAATCATAAAGAGAAGGAGAACAAGTGCAGCGACAGCGACAAAATTGGAAAAATTTCCAAAATTGTCGCCGTCATTGGCAGAGGCAGCTGCTACCTTTTATTTTTTTCTCGTTTTCCATAAGAGCCTGTGTAATTTTGACAAGATGCAGCTACAAATGTCGCTGAGCTACATTCTATGTGTTTGCAGCATAGAGCTCTTCTTATTTTGACAAGTAGCACCGACTAATGTCTTCGACGACTTTTATGTGTTTACATCTTTAAAGTTATTGGTTTTGGCTAGACGTGTTTGCTTTTGAAACGGTTTTCATCAATTAATGTGACAGAGGTGAGAAATAGAGAAAAAAGTCTGCACTCTGGGTTCAAGTGTAGAGAATGATTGAAGCGGAAATCGAGACTGTTTCTCCGTTTCTTTTCACACACAAACAGCTTGGCTGTACGCAGTATCTTTTGAAACGTTTTCACCACTGGTATGTCGATTCCATCGGTGGCTAGACACTGTGGTTTCTCGTTTGTTTTCAAAAGTCGTAAACACATACATTTACATGTATCACACACCAAAAGTAAACACTTTTTAAACGAAAGAAGTGCGACGCATTTTGCCAAACGTGTATATTTTTTCTCACTCTAGCCAACATTTGGACATTCAGCAAATTTCACACACACACATTTTTGGAATCACCTGTTTACGATTTCTGATAGCAAACGAGAAACTATGTACGTGTTTCTTTGATTTATCCACATGAATTTTAATTATCCCACAAAAAGAAAAATTCCCAAACATAAAATGCTATACGCACTCTATATTTTTATAAATCACTATACATTTATTCTATTTAAAGAAACCCTAAAAAACCTAGAGGTAAAATGACCACACTGGTGACAAATCAATTGAATTCGTTCGTGAACTTCCTAACTCTAGTAAATACATGAACATATGTTTTCACAATCCCAAATTCACTTTTATAAAGTACAGGAAATAGTAATGTTCGTAAATTACAATGTATTGTTACGTAGAGTAGTTATATCGGTACGTCAAAAATCTACAAACTCTGATCGACGACGTGTTGTAGTCACCGGCATTGGAGCCATCAGCCCTCTAGCTAATGATGTGCCGCAATCATGGCACGAAATACTTAGGGGCGAATCTGCTATTACTAAATTGGATGATAAGTTCAAAGGATTACCATGCCAAGTTGCGGCTCAGATACCGAAAGATAGGCTAAATCTTGAAAAACACTTTAATAAGAGTGACTTAAAATTAATGAGTTCTGCCACAGTCTTTTGTTTGTTGGCTGCTCAGGAAGCTGTAAACTCTGCCAATTTGGATACCAATCAGTTCAGTGTGTTAGAGCGTGAACGAAGTGGTGTATGTGTGGGCATGGGTATGTTTGACCTGGCTGAGGTATACAATGCTTATCAACAACTCCAGCGAGGTTACAACCGCGTTAGTCCATACTTTGTGCCGCGCATACTTCCAAGCATGGCTTGTGGCCACATAAGTATGCGTTATGATTTGCGCGGCCCCAATCATTCAGTTTCCACAGCATGCGCTACAGGTGCTCATGCTATTGGTGATGCTATGCGTTTCATACGTAACGGTGATGCAGATCTAATGTTGTGCGGTAGCGGAGAATCCTGCATCGACCCGCTTTCCATAGCCGGATTCTGTCGTTTGCGCGCCCTTAGTACAGCATTCAATGATACGCCAGCTATTGCATCTCGACCGTTTGATGCAAAACGTGATGGCTTCGTTATGGGCGAAGGAGCTGGTATACTTGTTCTGGAAGAATTGCAACATGCCCTCAAACGTCAAGCCCCCATCCTTGCAGAAATACTAGGGTACGGACTGTCTGGTGATGCTTACCATATTACTTCGCCCAGTAAGGATGGGAGTGGCGCCTACTCGGCTATGAACCGGGCCATAATAGACGCCAGCATTGCTATAGAAGAAATTAGTTATGTTAATGCGCATGCTACATCTACACCTGTGGGTGATAAAATCGAATCACATGCTATTAATCGTTTGTTTGGTCACCATTCAGGTAATATACGGGTATCTTCCACCAAAGGTGCACATGGTCATCTTTTAGGCTCATCTGGCAATCTCGAGACTATTTTTGTAATCAAGGCTTGTGTAGAAAACATACTGCCGCCATCTATTAATATCGAGCACTTGGGAGAAGGAATAGATATTAAGATTGTACAGCAGTCGGAAACGTGGTGGACAGAAAGGAGCACCCGACGTATTGCATTGAAGAACGCTTTTGGATTCGGAGGAACCAACGCTTCCCTTTGCATAGCTAGTTATTAAAATTAATGTTAAGTACATATAATATATTACAATACATATATAGATAAATTAAATAATAACAATAAAGAGCCTAAAGCACGTTTATCAAAATATTTTAGCTATAGAATTATTGTGCGAAGACAAAGTTGAATATAAAGAAGGATTTTTTAAAGGATTATACATGCTGTAGTAAAGTAATGACTTACATTTAACATTAATTGAAATAATAAATATTAACTAATAATAAGTGTGCTGCATGTGGTATGCTTATAATAATTTGCTTCCAAATCAATTTGTAATTTGTATTAAGTTATTTGCAAACGACGAGCTTATATAGCGAATGTTGTACATAAAATGGCACCGACAGAGATCGAGGAACGTTGGCATGTTCAAATTCTATTGGAAATAAAACGCTGAGCCGGAAAAATATGGGTGGTGTGGTGTACATATATACATCACGCATATAATATAATACATATTCACATTTGTCAGCGTTTAGAAATATGCAAATAAAATAATTGATTTTCACTTGACTCGGAAACTACAAAACATAGATCCTTCCGATATTAAGCCTTTCTCTAGAATTGATTAGAGAATCTTATGGTCGGAAAAATATTTATACTTAATACCGTAATTTGAAGAAAAAATTGTAACCGTAACTCCCATACGATTTTTTTCTTGTCTCGACCCAACCTACACGCCCTAATCTTTTGTCCCCTCTTATGCGAAACACCCTTTATAAACCGAGATAGATTCCACTCTGGGAGAACCGGTTCCTTCATTTACAACAATAAAATATCGGGAAACGTTGCAAACAGGCACTCAGGGAGAATGTTGGAAGCTTTATGACTTGCTCCTTAAATGGATATTTTAACTAGTTCCTATTTACCAAAAAAGGCAAAAATTGCAATTTTGGTGTGTAAACCTAAACCCTAATACATACTAGCATAAACATGATCTTGAATAAAAATATGAGAAAAAGGCTAAAAAAGAACCAAGTCATTTGTGTTAGCGTCATGTATAATGAAATGAATAGTGAGCGTATTAAAGAAGTTCTCAGTATTAGTTTTCCAATAAGAAAAGTATACAAACGAATATTTCTTTCGACATGAATCGAGTCCGTTGGCAACAAAATGAAACTATAAAATGCTATTACATGTAGTACTACTAGTAATGCTATTTCCTTGCTATAAATATATTAAAATTTTAATTTATATTTGGGATTCCTAAGTTATTTCACACAGATCCTGTTGTACATCGGAAAAGCATATATTATAAAAAATTTAGTCTGAAGTCTGACAACTGAAGTCATAAACAACTGGATGCGATGCTCCTATCCATGAAATGTCACGAAAATGGTGACCAAGAAATAAACTGGCGAACTGTGAAACGTAGGAAAAAAGTCATGCCTAAAGATTTTTCCACTTTTCCCACTCATAGTTTGAATTCAGAAAAAAAAATCGCTCGATCCAACCAATTATAAAGTTAAATAAAATTTCTTTAATTTAATAATCTTTTCATAATTATTGCTTTTAACAGTTTGCAGTCATAGCACATCCATTGCGATTAAGGATAATCTTTTTTTGTAGCTTCATGTGATTGACTGTGTTACAATAGAATTTTCCTTTATTTTTTGTTAATTATGAATGTATTAAGTATTATATTTTCAAAGCAGCGATGTCATGTTTTCCAAAAAATTTTAACTCGCCCCACTGATATAATTAATCTAAAATCACCCTTTTCTAAATATAAAATAGCCCATCGATGAATTTAATTTGCTTTAAAACATTTAAGGCTAATTCTTTAGAATAATAAATGTGTTTATTTATATTTGGAAAACATGTAAAAATTTATACACCAAATTTAAATTAAAAAATTGTTGAACAATTTTCTTCGTTTTAAGCAATTAAAATTTTAGAACTCTAAGCTTTATTTTTTACCTCGTGCTTATACCATAAAATAAATTTTGTTTCTATCATTTAAGTAATTTGTTTGAATATCTTATTTTTATTCTATTTGCATTGGAAAAAACTAATAGGATCAATAATATTTCATTTTAAAATATCATTTTCTTGTTTCAAGCCATTAACTGATTTTTACAAGTGACTTAACGCAGATGAAAGAACTTAATCCTAAATTAAATACAAAGCTCTATTCTAAATTTATATTTATTGGTTAAATATAACTGCCTTTATAAAACTACTCTAAATTATATTATATTATTTTAAGCTAAAAAAACCTCGTTGAAAGGGTTCTGAGAGTTTTTCATGTATTTGTTTAAGAAACATATTCGAATATTTAATCTTTAACTATACAATGTTAATATAGTAAGACTTAAAATTAAGAACTTATATTTCTATAAATTCCATATCTTATGTACGAATGGTTTAAATGATGCCAAAGCTCCTGTTAGTGTCTGTAAATGATATTTGACAAGGTTATGTGATACGTATTTTCGCTAAGGTGATTCTTCATAAAAAAATTTAAGTCGTACCTTTTGAAATAATCTTATTATTGAAAATTTAGGGAAAATAGGTAACTGCATTAAAATAGTTTAAACCATTACTCGTTTATGAACTTCTGGACATTTGAAAATATATTTCTAACATATCGTATAACGTATGCAGTTACGAATAAATATTAGTTATTGTTACTCTCGTTATTTTCATTCTGAGAGTATAAAGGAAGAAACATTCGCAGTTCATAATGCTGTGAAGTATTTCAAGGTTTTCAAGTCGCATGGGATGCAATGGGTTTTCAAATGGAGAAACTTGGATTACTAGTAATTCAGTTTGTTCAGCATCCAGCTTTTCTTCTTTTATAAAATATTATAAAATTCAAAAAGTATTAAAATTAACATTATAATCCCGGAATTTTTATCTCTCACTCTTAAAAATATCCAAAAAATTGGAATTTTACATAATCATCCATCGATGTCTACTTAGATTTTGTTAGCTCTCACATTAGTTGAAATGCAAAAACCTGTTCTATTAAACTGTCCGCAACTGAAGAGACTTGAAACTGCTGATAAAAATTCTCCCATTCTTCTTGACTTGGCTTCCTAATAAATTACAATTTCCAAGCCAATTTACAGGAAAGTAGACTAAAACTTTAATCTGCGACTTATTACGTAGTCTCTTCATGGCTGAGAAAATAAACCGGGATCAGTAAATAGTTGTTTTAACATTTTTAGAGCATAGTAAAAAATCACAAAAATTACTGTTATTATAAAATAATATACCTTTACCATAATACGTAGATGCATCGTTGTCCTATCGTTTCATTTGTTCAATTAAAAGCAATTTTTAATCAAAACACTATATACACTTGAAACTATGAAACTGGGGAGCATGTTCGGCATGTATGCGCATTGTTAAATTTCATCTAAATATACATGTAAATGTAAATATACGTATTTTAATTTAATAACGCATCCATTGTGTATGGAAATGGTGGATGTTGTTTTGCCATTGTTGATGATGGTCAGTCTAATATCACAACCTGCGGATCTATTTGTCTACTCGGTATTATAGACTTGATAGGTAAATTTCTCCACGGTTTGCGCGCAGCTCGACGCAAATCAACTGGTGACAAATTTTTTCGTGCTTTTCTATTATATAAAAGATAACGTTTGTTATATTTTTAAAATTTAATATATTTTGCATTATTTGAAATACATACTTGCTCTCTTCGGTAACTCGGAAGTAGACATCGTCTGGGGCATCCATCCAACTGATGACCTGTTTTCGACCGTTTCCTGTTCTGGCCATTTGTGCTATTTTTGGTTTGCCATTCAACTAAACACAATAAGATATAAATGTGACATTAAATACTCCTTTTAAATAAAAATAGGTTGTTAGGATGCCATTAAAGATAATAATAAATATATACCCATAAAATTCCTATCATACAATAGTTATGTCTGTTATCCAATTGGAACAAACAAAAATTTAGAACAAATATTTTTTACAGGCAATTCACCTTCAAAATTAAAATTGTGTATGTAAATATATTAGAACAGCGTTGGCCATTTCATATGCACTCGTACACAGTTTTGCTCCAGAAAGTTTTCAGCGCACGCGTCCGGTTCGTTAGCTGATTCATGTGCGTTAGTGCACAGGACGAATGCGCTAGAAACTTTTTTAAGCGAACGCGCATACGGTCGTGTTCGCTAATAAAATTTGTTTGCGCACGCTTCCTGTTCGCTAAGCGCACCTGAGTCAGTTAGCGAACAGGACACGTTAGGTGGAAAATCTTTTTCCACGACCATGTGTGCGTTCGCTACAAAAATTTTCTAACCAACTGGCATAATTATATATATGTTACATAACTGGCATATTTATGTGTTTAGAAATCGACACAATTTTAGAAAAAGGAAATATTTACATGATGCCTTGTCAATGGTTGTCCGGATGCTGCCATCATTGCTGCAAACTGCTCCGGACTTGGACAATGTGATGGCATTGGATCTTTATTTGGACGTTTGGTTGGTGGTCCAGCGGGGACAATCGTTACTAAAAAATCGAATCATAATTAATAATATTAATCAACAAAAAATCGTATACATTTACCTTCATTTCCATTCAAGTGCTGTTCTTCGAATACACGCTTGCGTATACCTGATGGTGATGACGTTGGAATAATGGTCAAGTCTTTCTCCATTTCTACAATTTTATTTGGAATACGATCATACAACAAACTACCGTCGGGTGCTTTTGGTGGCTTGGGGAATGATACCACATCTGGTTTTGGCATTTTATCTTTCGGTGTTAGCACTAGCCATTCATGTGGACCCAAATCTGGTGAGCCTAGACGATTAGCAATTTTTGTTACACTGCCACGGTCCGTTTTTTTCAAGAGAAGTATATCTTTAATATCTGCCTGCGTCTTTCCCCCGATGCGATTAACGACTTAAAGCGCAACACAAAAATCAGTGAGAAAATTCAAAAAAACGTTGGCACAACTTACATTCTTGTTTAACTAGCTGTGAATTAATTGCATAAGAAGCCTGTCTAGCCGCCTTCTTCGGTTTAATATAGTTCCTGCAAACAATGCGAGCTAATCTAGTCATTGGGTTTGTATGCAAGTAAAATGCAGTACGTGTCTTCATAATAGGCCTCGGAGAACCAGAACTGATAGCAATACCATGAGATTGAGCATAATGGCGTGCCAAATGAGTTTTTAATTTAAACTCTTTTCCACAACTCACAATGGAACATCTATATTAAAGACTGTGTTACCGAACAGCACACTCGATATACTAGTTATAATTAAAATTTGTTGTTTGCAGAGATAGCTAATATTTACCATAACATAATTTAATTTAATTTAAATTTAAGTCAGATAATTTCAAATAAAATTCGGTTACCGTGAAGTTAAACTAAACATAGGTTTTAGTTTCAACATTTAATATATGTAAAGGAAATAATTGTTAGCATTAATATTCTGACATTTGGGAGGTAAATATCAAAGAATCCTTCAAATAGATAGAGATTAGCTATCTTACTCTTGCAAATCGTCCATTGTTAAAGAATTCATTGTAACGTATGAAAAATGTTGAGATAAATGCATCTATGTTAGTGTTGGAAACTATCGAGTAATTTCAACTGTCGATGGTTACTTACTGAATGATTTCAACTATCGAATGATGTTTTCACTCATTCGTTCACTCGATATATTTTGCAGCCAAAATAAAGGACCAAGCAGCCAAATTAAACCTCCGTATTTTTGTTTAGACGAATAAAATCTTTTAGAATATTTTCCATACAAATCTTACGGTGCAGAGAATATAAGATTTTTATAATACATAGTCAAACAAATAAATGACAGAAAGACCGCTTAAAAAAATTTTAGAGGTTGAACGCCTAAATAAAAACTTCTATTGAAAAATATCATAATTAATGAAAAAATTCTTCTAACAAAACCACGAGTTTTAGTTCTACTAAAAACTATCGAATAATGCACTCATATTATACTCATATAAACTATCGAATAATATTAGTGAATTATTCTAGTTTTTAGTAATTTAGAAAATCGTTTAATGAGTGAACTAACACGATCGTTTTAGTACAACTATCAAATAAATTAATATTAAAACTTTCGAATAACTGAATAATTTTCAACTATCGAATAACTTGATAGTTTTTATTCGGTAGATTCCAACACTAATCTATATACTATTCAAAAGCGGTTTTATATCTTGTTAACCACAGCATAAACAAATACTATGTTACAGCTATAATACCGCCGCCACATTTCCACGAAATTAATGCATGTTTTACAGTGAATACTTTAGGGTATATTGTTTTAGACATACTTATGCAATTGACGATTAGATAAATCACTAGCTCTGTCCTCCTCAACCAGCGTATCAGCTACAACAGGTTTCTTTTTCAAATCACTATCACCTTCATGTTTAGATATATTCCTCAGACTACCGTATTTTCTCCAATAATCCCAACAGTTCTGACATAATCGACATGTCAAGTGACCAGTTGCCCAGGGATACCACTAAAATATTGTATAAAACACATATATTAGATAATTTAATAATTTTTTTATAATTTATATTTTCTGTATATGTATAATTTGGACTATTAAAGCACAATTCGTTAAATATTTACAGAAGTTTTCAAAAACATTTCGTCTTTTATAATAAGAACATTTTAATTTACTTAAGAAATATTTTAACTCGGATACATAAATATATTCAAAGTTTACAATGATTTTATTTACATATTATAGTAGATGATTAAAGTTTAATCTTCTTCTAAAACCTCTCACTTTTATCGAAAGTATACATTATATATATATAAAGTATATATTATATAAAGTTTTAACTACAAAGCACTAAAAGGAGGAAGCAAATAATTGTCTTCATTTTTTGCTCTTTTTGTTAAAAGTAGTATGAACATAATTCAAACATATTTATTGAAATTCCTTTTCAGAATCAAACGTTCACCTACCTGTGACGATTTAACAGTTGAGCATGATTCACATGCTTTATTATTGCTATTTGTTAAGTCTGTGCCGCCGTTGGTTGTGCCATTGTATACGCTAAGGCTTCCTTTCATATGAGCGCCGCCTTTCGTTGTGTTATATTGTGGGATGTAGACTTGCTTTAACTTCAACTCCGCTTCAACAGCTTTGACTCTTTTCTGCTGTACGTAGCGATCTGTAGTCTTCCACATATAGTAATACTCTATGATTTGTTTCAAAGTTTTCCAGGGCAACTAGTTTATGAATTTAATAGAAGCGCACATTATATTAGCAAAAAACATATATCAAATGAATATAAGCATATTAACGTACAAAATCTTGTCTAATATCATTAAAATCTTTTCCATATTTATCCAAAGCTTCTTCAAATAAATTAGCTTCAGATGCGCTCCAATCTTCGATTTCGTCACGGCACAGTACCGGGCCTGTTGAAGTGACTAATGAACACATCGCATCTTCGATGGAATAGTTATGCTTATGTAAAATATCCATTGCGTTCAACTATGGAAACATTGAATAAAGTATCGTCAAAGTAATAATTAAATTTAACTTCATACCAAGGTGATGTCACGACTAGCCGCTGCTGCTGACATATGCAGAGAAGGTTGTTTCACTGAGCTACTGCAATCTAGTGCCCGGGCAAATGTACCAATGGATCGGGAAACAACCAAAAACTGATCAATTTTTCGATCAGTCAGGTTTTGGCGTGGCGTCCATACAATAGTTTCGAGATCTTCCAATTTACGATCATCAGTTGCGATGTCTTTTAACTTTGCAGGAATCTCACTTTGGTATCGACTTCCTACTCTTATTTCACCTTTGTCAGCAAGCAATGTTTTTTGATTTGGATCGAATACCAAGCAATAGAAAAATGTATCCTATGAAAATAAGAAATTTTTTGAAGTTGCCATAAAGATTTGCGTAAAGCAGACTTAATTTCTAATCTAAAATCAGAGTATATGAATATGTACAGTATTATAATGTATTAATAAACTATCAAAATTATAAAATTCTCTTCTATTTAATCATAAGTGGGTTGAAATTTACGACTCACGTCTTTATTGAGATAACTCTGTAAAGATTCGGTTTCATTTAGCAACGTTACTGAACATTTCCCTCGTATTTGTGTGGCAGGCAACGTTTCCACTTGTCGAGAAAGAAACAATTCTCGATGCTTAATTTGATGTCGTTGTCTTGCAGTCAATGAATCGTGTTTTTCAAAGGAGCCATTCCCTGATGAATGTATCGGACTTGTGCGATCTTCATCTAATGATGCTGTAAAGTATATGTTAATGTATTTGATTTCAATATACATGTATAAAAAATTTGATTGAAACTAAATATACGAATTATTAAGAAAATGTACGAATATTTATATAAAAACTAACAATTTATTGTGTTCTGAACAGTTTTCAGTCATATCAGCATAAATAAATCCTAAATTTGAATTTAGTTTACTACTACTATTATTGATAATGATTTCATTTGGTACCTATCGAAGGATCAAGAACAGCTTGCGCGGCTTGTTCTTCGCCTACTGGTGTTCTAAGCCAAGTTTTCTTCAGTTTCACAGCCACTGGTGAGTCTTCTGCTGTTGCCACTACATAATTAAATTTAATTGTCCTTATTTTAGATGTAAAAACATTTTAATATTGCATACATGTTTTACTAATATAAAAAAATAAAAGCAGACCTTTTCAAAACCTCTTTACTCGATCTATATATACTGCATATAAGGAAACTAAGTAATGATAAGCTCGTAAGCTGATATTAATATGGTGTGTATCGGAGATACTTCACTAACAAGATTTTGATTTCAAAGAAAAAGGATTTTCATTTGAAACGTAAAGAAAATAATGATTTTCTATTTGTATGAACGAAGTACATAGATATTATGATAATGCTTGAAATATGGTAAAGTTTTTGATCCATGAGCATTTGCTATATTAACAAAACAATTACAGTTAAAGAGTTGTCCAATTAAATATACAATATTCTAATAACTATTTTTAATAATATATCGTATATATTATTTTATTATAGAATTATGCTTTTATTATAGACCCAGGGTATGAGGATTGCGCTGTTAGCCATTTCTAACCAGGTCAAACTTTAGTAAAAGCTAGTGTATATTCCGGAGTACAAATTTTAAACTTCTCCGTTTACAATGTTTCTCTACAATGTTTATATCATGTAAAAATTTAATGAAATGCTTATTTGGTCCCGAGGTAGGTAGGTCTTTTTTATAGGCAGGAATGAGTTTCAAAACATACATACAAACTTTTGATATTAATCCGCAAAACCGATCATTTCGTAATAATTTCTGTATTTTCTCCATATTTTAGGTGTAAAAATATTGGGTCTGCGAAAAAGTTCCTGGCGTTTCTCCGATAGGTGGGGTATTGCAAATAACTCTGGCACACTGATCGCAGCGATACCAGTGGTCGCTTATTGGAAAGGTTACACTTCGACCGTAACTGTCTGTGTGTAAACATCCAAATTGGTGCAGTGGTTAGAAAGTTTAAAAATGAAGAAAAAAAATGAAAAATTGCTATATATTTTGCATTATTATTACGACAAAGGGAAAAACGCAGTGCAGGCTTGTAAAAAAATTTGTGCTGTCTGCGGTGAAGGTGCTTTATCAAAATCTGCTGCGCAGAAATGGTTCGCACGATTTTGTTCTTCTATATTTAATGTGAAAGATGAGTCACGCTCTGGTCATCCAATCACTGGAAAAACTGATGAAATTCTTGAAAAAGTCTAGCAAGATAAACATATCAGCAGTGTTGATATTGGTATGCATCTAGGCATTGACCACGAAACTGTTTTAAACCATCTACACAAGGCTGGCTACCAAAAGAAGCTCGATATATGGGCCCCTCATGAGTTGAAAAAAACATGATAGACAGACTTAATATCTGCGATGCGCTACTGAAACGCAATGAAATCGAGCATTTTTTGAAACGTGTCATAATGTGTAATGAAGAATTGGTCACGTATGATAAACGGAAGTGTCAAATTTGTGGGCAAAGAAAGGAGAGCTGTCACAAACGTTCACAAAGCCAAGATTGACGCTGAAAAAGGTGATGCTGTGTGTATGGTGGGACTGGAAGGGAATCGTCCACTATTTGCTACTTACAGTTGGTGGAACAATTGGTTTTCAACTCTATTGTGAACCACAATGACAAGGCTCGACCACACACTTTGACGACCCGTCAAAAATTGCGAGATTAATTGGGATGTTTTGATGCATCCACCAGACATAGCACCTTCAGACTACTCTGAATGGAAGTAAGCTGCTTTCAAAAGAAGCCTGTGAAAACCACTTGATTCAGTTTTTCAACCAGAAACCACAGAAGTTCTTCACCGATGGCATCATGGTTCTACCCGAAAAATGGCGAAACATTGTAGATAATAATGGAGTATTTTTGGTTTAAATAAATTAATTTTCAGACTATAAGAAAATCAGATGACAGCCAACCCAATAATTTAAATTTTAGTCATTACATTTTTAAACTAATTAAAAACTGTCAAATGTCAATAAGAACTTTAAAGATCGGTTGAAAGAAATGATAATAAAATTGCTACTTACATTGATGTTTATCAGCCAATTGAACCAATGGATTAGGTAAATCACGTCTGCGATAAAAACACATTACTTTTGCCTCCACATTACCCGATTGGTTTTTGTTCAATTCTTCTATTCGTCTTATGAGAAAAGGTGTATTTGGCGATGTCTCAACATAGACATAGTCTAAAATACACAAAATATTATTTTTATAGCACCCAAATTATTGTAATAATTATACATATATGTACATCGCATTCTATGCAACACTCGGATATAATTAACAAAGAATAAATCAGTAAATTTAATTTTTCTGATGTAGCTTTTTGATTTGGTTATATACAACAATATAGTGCATCTATTACATATCAAATTATATGAAAGGTAAAAACTACAGACGCTATTTTGATTCAGAAATATCAAATAGTACTTTTAAAGAATCGAAACGAAAGTTGAGGAAATCAAACGCTACTAGTTTTGGTAATTATGGTTGTCTTTTTGGTTTTAATTTTTTAAATTAAATTTTTTATTGTATATTATTTTAGTAAATATTATTTTTAATTTATTTAAATATTTATTTTTAATTTATATTATTAGAAATATATTGCTATTTCTATATTTCATAAAAATAATTCGCTATTCAGATGTCCTTTAGTTTATTATAAAACGGTGTTCTGGTCAAATTGAATAACTATAAATTGAGATTCAAGTTTCAATAAACACTGAAATATTACAAAAAAAACATGATATATTGCTTCATGCTAAGCCAGTCACTATTTCATTTTCACTTTGTTCACCGGATTCTCAGACGAACTTTGCAACGGACACAACGGAACGTGAAACGAAGAAAAAGAAATTTTCTCACCTCCAACTCGATACATATTTGTTGCCATATTTATACTCTACTTCAAGTTTTTCACATTGAAAATGTACAGATTAGCTTTAAAAGACTTGAATTAAATTTATTATTATTTTCTGACATTGATTTGCATACATTTAATGTTGTTATGATAACAATCACACAAGACGCGTTTTTTTCGTCGCCATCTTAAAATTTACTGTGAGTAAAGAGTTTTTCTATGTTCCTTCATAGTTGCAATATCTGTATGTGTAATTTCGGTGCCTGAAGTTTGGCATTCCTGATGTAATAATATTGTTGACACCAACAACAACATCGATTTTTCTGCTCCCGTCTAGTTTCGGAGTAAAAGCCCTTTGAAATTTGAAACGTTCGAAGCTATATCTCTTAAACTATGCAGATATCTGATAGTTGTCGGCATTATTACATAGGTATTTAAATTATCTTTCATTTATGCGATATATTTTATCAAAAACCTTATAGTTTTCCAAAAACGAAATTAAGATTTTTATTACTTTTTTTCTAATTCATTTTTCTAAGAAAAATCTATAATAATACATATAATTATGCAAAAGCATATTAATACATATTAATACAAAGCAAGTCGCGATCCTTAGCTTTCTTAGTAATTTTATTTCATCAGGAGCTTAAGAAAAAACTGATTTTAAAACCGCAATGACTAAATAAAAGGTACTATTTTTCTAAAAATGATAAATTAACAACGCGATTTTTCATACAAATTTTTCACCTGTTGCGCTATTTTCCTCAAAATGAAACGTAGAGATATTTGCTGGTGAAATAAATTTTCGTCTGCCCAAATCACGAAGTACTTACCCGCTTATGTAATTACTTGCTTATGTTTAATTTCTATTAACAAATAAATATTTTAAATATCCTTTATAATGAATTGGTTGCCCTGAAAATGGGAAATTTTTAATGTGTTATCACACTTCGTCGTTGGATACATCAGAATCTCCCAAATTCTTTTGGGCTGACTATTGTTTACACTTCCAAATTCTATTGTTTACAATTGCATGCAAATACATATTTGGCCAATTTTTTCGAAATTTTTTTTCAAAATTTTAATTTTGGCATTAATTTTCTAAAAAACTGTTTGATATAGGAACCTCATTTAAAAAGGATATTAAGAAGCGGATATTTGGCTTTAAAAATCAGCAAGCAAAAGTTATATAGGTTTAACCATTTTTTTTGAATATTATTTTTTTCGATGTTAAGTCGGATTTTTATAAAATGGCCCCTCTCGCCTAAACGGGGGGAATTGAGCCCCCCTCGCAAACGATTTTTTTCTTGTCTCGACCCATCCTACACGCTCTATTCTTTTGAGCCTTCTTATGCAAAACACCCTGTATATTTTAAATTTTTATATTCTGCTCCAAGAATGATCAGAATCTAATATTCAATTGGTTCAAAAATGAACTGTGACTGAAATATCTGCTCCAGAGACAAATTGTGACGGCGTTTGAAAGCAATCGTCGTCGCAACTGTGACTTTTATGTATCAATGACAGTCACAGTTAACGAAATATCGCTCAGCTCTATTCTACTACTATTCTATAAATACTGTTAGAAAACCGACAACCCTGCAATATTAAAGTTACCTCATTACCGACACCCTGTTCAGTCCAAACAAAATGTCAGTATCATTGACGTGGCCCATGATGTACAAATTGGGCAGTTTATCCTATAAGTGCTAATTCCATAAATATTCGACAAACCAAGAAAAATTTATATGGTGGCTGATTTAATTAAAAGCTTACGCGATGACAACTTATGAAGAATTTATTCAACAAAACGAAGATCGTGATGGTGTGAGGCTTACGTGGAACGTATGGCCATCTAGTCGCATTGATGCTAGCCGATCAGTCGTACCCCTAGCATGTCTATATCAGCCACTAAAGGACCGTCCAGATCTGCCACCTATTCAATATGAACCGGTTTTGTGTACGCGTAGTAACTGTAGAGCGATTTTAAATCCACTTTGCCAAGTAGATTACAGGGCAAAGCTATGGGTTTGCAACTTCTGTTTCCAACGAAATCCAGTAAGTATAATTCACACACTTAATTCGTCATCCTAATACATACAGAAATAGAGCAGTACTTTTTGGTTTCTCGCTTTAATTAGTTTCCTCCTCAATATGCTGCTATATCCGAACAACACCAACCCGCAGAACTCATTCCAAGTTTCAGTACCATTGAATACACTATCGCGCGTGCACCATGCATGCCACCGGTTTTTATATTTCTTGTCGATACCTGCATGGACGAAGACGAACTAGAAGCTCTCAAAGATTCTCTGCAAATGTCCTTAAGTCTCCTTCCTCCTAATGCACTGGTTGGTCTAATCACTTTTGGTAAGATGATTCAGGTGCATGAGCTTGGCACAGAAGGATGCTCCAAGAGTTATGTATTTCGAGGAACGAAAGACTTAACTGCTAAACAGGTACAAGATATGCTAGGCATAGGACGTGCAACTGCTTCTGGAATGCCTCCTGCTTGTCAGCCTGGCACAATGCCACCTGCTCAGCATCAACGTATGCCTATCGCGAGCCAATCTGTGCCAGCAGCTAACCGCTTCTTGCAACCTATTAATAAATGCGACATTGCGCTAAGTGATCTGTTAAGTGAGCTTCAAAGGGATCCTTGGCCAGTTCCACAAGGAAAACGATATTTACGCTCCACTGGAGCAGCATTAGCTATTGCTGTGGGTTTATTAGAATGTACTTATCCAAACACAGGAGGACGAATCCTTGGATTCGTCGGCGGCCCATGCTCTCAGGGACCCGGCCAGGTGGTCGATGATGAACTCAAGCACCCGATTAGATCACATCACGATATCCATAAAGACAACGTGCGATTCTTAAAAAAAGCAATTAAGCATTATGATAATTTGGCCTTGCGTGCGGCCACAAATGGACATTGCATCGATATTTATTCTTGTGCGCTTGATCAAACAGGGTTAATGGAAATGAAACAATGTTGTAATTCGACTGGTGGCCACATGGTGATGGGCGACTCCTTCAACTCTTCCCTTTTCAAGCAGACATTTCAGCGAGTTTTTGCTCGAGATGTCCGTGGAGATTTGAAGATGGCCTTTAACGCGACATTAGAGGTGAAGTGCTCTAGGGAATTGAAGATTTCTGGAGGAATTGGCTCATGTGTGTCGTTGAATGTGAAAAGCCCGTCGGTGTCTGATGTTGAAATTGGAATGGGCAACACGGTCCAATGGAAGCTATGTACTTTGAATCCCAGCTCTACAATGGCATTTTTCTTTGAGATAGTTAATCAACATACCGCTCCAATGCCGCAGGGAGGACGTGGTTGTATACAGTTTATAATACAATATCAACATCCTAGTGGCCAGCGAAGAATACGTGTCACCACATTGGCCAGAAAGTAAGTCAAATGCGAGGCTGATAATTCGTCTAGATTTTTAAAAATGTTATTTTTATTAGTTGGGCAGATGCCACTACGAATATTCATCACATAAGCGCAGGTTTCGACCAGGAAGCTGCTGCTGTTATTATGTCCCGTATGGTTGTGTACCGGGCAGAGACTGATGAAGGGCCAGACATACTTCGATGGGTAGATCGTCAATTGATTCGACTGGTCAGCATAATGAAATTTTATAGTTGGTGCACACAATAAAACGAATTTTTCTTATATTTTAGTGTCAAAAGTTTGGCGAATATAGCAAAGACGATCCCAACAGTTTTCGTTTGGCTCAAAATTTCAGCCTCTTTCCTCAATTTATGTACCATCTGCGTAGATCGCAATTTCTCCAAGTATTCAACAACTCGCCTGATGAGACCACATTCTATCGACACATGTTGATGCGAGAGGATCTTACCCAATCGCTCATCATGATTCAGCCAGTTCTTTACAGCTATTCCTTCAATGGTCCTCCCGAGCCAGTGTTGCTCGACACTTCATCCATACAACCAGACCGTATACTCTTGATGGATACATTTTTCCAGATATTAATTTATCATGGCGAGACCATCGCTCAGTGGCGTGCTCTAAAATATCAGGATATGCCAGAGTACGAAAATTTCAAACAGTTGCTGCAAGCACCGGTTGACGATGCTCAAGAAATACTTCTGACCCGTTTTCCAATGCCACGTTATATTGATACGGAGCACGGAGGTTCGCAAGCACGTTTTCTACTCTCAAAGGTTAATCCATCGCAAACGCATAACAACATGTATGCATATGGACAGGTTAGTAGTCGAGTTATATATATTCCTAGCAGCAAAAATAACAAATTCGGTAAAGTCACTAAAAAATTCACAAAGTCAACAAGCAAGAGCTTTGCAAAATGGGGAAGAAATAAGGGCATAAATGCACTTTGCTATAGACCGCAAAATATTAAGTATCATTTCGATTTTCCAACAATTAATATATATGAAAAAATTAAATTAATCTGGTATTAGTCTGAAAATTAACTTATGGCATTTAAGCATTGAAATATCATGTTTCAATTTTTATAGAGCGGACTTCCGCTAGATTTTCTGGTAGATACCTTCTAAGCAGGTCATACCAAACATAAGCATGCATGCAAATGAGAATGTAGATAAATTAAGAGTTGTGTAATGTCAATACTGTTATATTCTATATAGTCAATACTTACTCTTAATTCTAAGTTGTCTTTTATTAACTGTTGAACTCCTCTGTAAAGGCTTCAGATATTTTTTGACAAATCGGGATGTACATAAATTATATGTATTTAACTCTTTAATGAGTAAAACCGCATTAAGGCGAGCACTGGTAAAATCAAAGAGTTAGGGCCACTTTGATTTAATTTTTAATAATTTTTTTTTAAATTTTTTCTATATTTGCTATAAGAAGCATTGAAATCGAAACTTCAGATTTTCCAAAACTCTAGTTTGACATTTTTCATGAAAACACGATGTGAAAATTATTTGTGACTGAAATTAATTAAAATACTTCTTGAATTTTTACAGCAAAAAAGTGTTAACTGAATAACAGCATATTTTAAGCCGTTACTACCTCAGATTATGCTTTGATAATTTTTTTATCCATTTTAAAAATTTATACATTTGAAGGTTAATGATAGCACAGAATAAATAGTATTTATATTTATTCTGTGATGATAGTGACTATATCGAGCAATCAACCATACTTTTCCTTCTCTTAACAAATTTTTAATTTCATTCCTTTTTTGTCTTTTCAAATTTGCTCCATTATTAATTTTATTTGCCGACAAAAAAATTTGTTGTTTGTTTTGTCATCAACCCGTAATTATCAGCCAGCAATTGGCACAACAATGGTATTTATAAACATATATCTGCTCTCCGACTATTTTAGCTTTCTTAATTCTTTTTTATTCATTCGTTTTTTTATCTTTGGTGATAGAAAAATTAAAATATTAAAATAATAATTACGCTTAGTTTGGGACAAAACTATTACAATTATAATTATTATATTATTTGCAACAGGTCATAATTATTTAGGTCACTACAATCATTTTGGCTTTCCTGTCTTTAATGTTACAACCCAACATTCAATCATAAAATATATGACAATTTTTCTACATAAATTATATGTATTTAATATATTAACAAATATAATTAATATATTATTCCATTTCAATCATTACAATAAGAATATTTAGTAAAATACAATTCATTCACATACCATTATTAATTACTCAATGTATATTTTCAATTTATGTAAAATTTGTCTTTTTATACCCTACACCTTAAGTTATCTATATTAACTTTGTCTATATTAACTTTTTCACGTAAGGTTTAGTTTACATAGGATTCAACCTTTCCCAATTCCGGAAAATGTCCAAATTTCTTTAAAAACCGTTAATATGTTTAAAGGTGCTGGTTTAAAACAATTTTTCCTATTCGACTTTCATTATTTTCATCTCAAATAAGTGCATTATTAAACATTTTGAATGCCTCTTCCTTTTTCAGGATGGTGGTGCACCAGTGCTAACTGATGATGTCTCTCTTCAGTTATTCATGGAGCATTTAAAAAAATTAGCCGTATCTTCAACAACATAAAAATATATGAGAAACACCATATAAAAGTTAAAGTTAAGTTAGTTAAAAATTCGACGATTCTCGAACTACTACGTATAAAAGTTAAATAACATAATATGCAGCACCAATTTATTACATGCTTACGTATTCTTGTATGACGAAAAAAAATTATTTTATTTAAAAAAATTTAGCATTCGCATTAATGAAAATAAAGTCTGTGTGATTAAGAAACTGCAATTTTGTATATTTAAATACTTTAAAATTTTCGAAAGAGGAAACAAAACTAAGAAATAGTTGACAATAGTCAAGTATACTGCAGGAAAGTACGAAGTAACGGTGTTGTTTTATGCGGATGTATTGGGAAGAGCTTAACTAATATGAACTTTATTCAAATAGGAAATTATTGAATAGTTACAATAATAAAGAATTACTTTTTGTAGTACAGGGTTATGTGATTGAGGTGTTACTAACTTCACACCGGTATATCTGGCAACGCGATATTGCCAACTATATCAAATTCATACCAATGACAGCTGTTTATATTGTTTACAAGCATTTGCGTTTGAGTTTTATAGAACAAAAGTTATTCGAAATGAAAATCAAACGTAATAGTGTAATTGCGTTATATTTGAGTGGAAAATTACAACCAGCTATTGTTCGTGAGCTCAGGTAAACTGTTTGTGTATAGCACCGTAAATCGTTATAATGATACAACATTGCCAACGCTATGGTGGTGGGCGAAAAAAATCAGCAACATCACCTGAAATCAGAGC
This sequence comes from Myopa tessellatipennis, assembly GCA_943737955.2. Lineage (NCBI taxonomy): Eukaryota > Metazoa > Arthropoda > Insecta > Diptera > Conopidae > Myopa > Myopa tessellatipennis. The sequence continues at coordinate 58,070,678 of OX031314.1, read as the reverse complement.
CTGAAAATAACTGTTATGCCAATGACCTTGAGCAAAAAAGGCTACTTTTAACTTTTATTATTTTTTGAGACTTATATTTTTGGAGGTCATTGAAAAAAGTCTTTTGATGACTTTTTCGACTGACTGTTTTGAAATAAAAGCCTTTTGAAGAAAAAATGCTTTTGTCAATGACCTTCAAAAATAAAAGTCTCAAAGTAACTTTTATTAAAGACTTTTAAAAATAAAAGTCTCAAAATAACTTTTATGGAAGTCTTTTAAAAATAAAAGTCTTGAAAAGACTTCTATTAAACACTTTTAAAAATAAAAGTCGTTGATAAAAGTTATTTGGTTAAAAGTCATTGATAACAGTTATTCAAAATATTTTTTTGATAAAAATTATAAAAGTTTAACCTCTTCCTGAAATGGTTCGGAAAGTGATAGCTCGACTTGAACAAAATCCACGCCGTAGTATAATCAAATGGCCAAAGAACTAAAAATATTCCAGCGAAGTATCCGAATGAGGTCCATGATACTACACCAAAGCAAAAAAAATGTATGGTCGAAAGAGCAAAGGAGTTGTTACGCATGCACGAACGTGGCGAATTTTCAAACATTTAGCATGGCTTGGTGCAGTATATGCTGAGACGCAGGTGAGGAAGAAAGGGAAAAGTCTACACTCTGGTATCAAATGTAGAGAATTTGTGAAAGAAAAATTAACCCTGCTTCTCAATTTCACAAGTAAACATTTATCAAACAAACATAGTTTGCCGAACGCATGTTCATATTTTCTCTCACTCTGGCAAACATTTGAATAATCAGTAAATATCACACACACATTGGCATCACGTGTTTACGAATTTTGAAATCAAACGGGAAACCAGTGTGTAGCCACCGATGTTATAACATACCAGAAGTGAAACCACGCAGATTTTCATATTTTAAACATGTGAAAGAACGAGAAAACTGTGTGAACGAAAAACAGCCTGGCACTGGTTAAGCAAAAATAAGTGCTCCTGTAAAGGGAAAATGAAAGTAATTTTGTGGGACCCAGGTACAGAAAGATTTGCAGACCAAAAAAAGGGACTTTCAGCGGTCTATGTTATATGGTTAGTACTTCCTACTGCCTTCGTATATGCATATAGACACACAGTAAGTACATATATATATGTATATATAAATTTAACAACCAAAACAAAAGTATTTTCATACCCTACACACGAAGTGAGAGGGTATATTCACTTACTGCTTCCGTTTGTAACGCATTAAAGGAGGCATGACAGGTATAGAAAAGTATATATATTCTTGATCAGCGTGACCGACCTCCTGAGTCGATTTAGCCATGTCCGTCCGTCTGTCTGTTTGTTTGTCTGTGGAAATCACGATTACAAGAGAACGAATAGAGATATTTTAATCAAATTGGCGCGAATATTGTCTATCATTAGAAACTCATCGGTATTGAAAATGGGCAAAATCGGACCACTGGCACGCCTACTTTTTATACTGAATATAAATTAATCCATGCTTATAGCTCAATTTCTCAGCTTGTAGAACGAATTTGCGGTTGAAATTTTGTCCAGAAGTGAACTATCTCTGATCAAAACAGATCACAAAAGTGGGCACGGTCCGCCCACTAATTAAATAAAACTCGATTACAGGAGAACGAATAGAGATATTTTAATCAAATTTTGCGCGAATGTTGTCTATCATTAGAAACTCATTCGTATTGAAAATGGGCCAAATCTAACCATTGCCACGCCTACTTTTTATAAAAAATATAAATTAATCCATGCTTATAGCTCAATTTCCCAGCTTGTAGAACGAATTTGCGGTTGAAATTTTGTCCAGAAGTGAACTATCTCTGATCAAAACAGATCACAAAAATGGGCGTGGTCCGCCCACTAATTAAATAAAACTCGATTGCAGGAGAACTAATAGAGATATTTTCATCAATTTGGCACGAATACTCCCTGTCATCACAGGATATTTGAGATTGAATAGGAAAAAAATTAGAGCATTGCCACGCCTAATTTTTAAGTAAACGTGTGTAGGTATATGAATATTCGGCCAGGCCGAAGCCAACACTCTTTCTGGTTATACTTGCAATAATTACAAATTTAGGTGTACAGATAATTTTTTAAAGATTTTTAATTAAGGAACCGAATCGACATTTTTTGTTCAACATCAGTCCGCTCCAGAGCTTTGCAGAAATCTTCAAATGAAATTTTACCCTGGGAGCAGAGATCAGCTTCTAAAATTGTTCTTTCAGCAATGCTAATCAGTTGTTCCTGGCTAATGTTGGCGCCGACCATCATGTGAAGAATGCTCAACAATTCATCACGGCTAATGACGTCATCGTCATCTAGATCGTACATTTTAAATGCAACTAAAAATAAATTTAAAACATTAGATTCAACTTTATTCAACACGTGTTGAAAAATTTCCAACAGACATTTTAATTTCTCCTCCCGGCTGTTTAACTTATTTTCTTTCTTCGGCATTATTGGACGAAAATGTGCCAATACATTCATGAATTGTCGAAAATTAACGCGATCATCAGTGCTATCGGCAAAAAAAGCATGAACAATGCGTTCACAAAGCGGATTGATCGCCAACTCCGGAATTCGTAAGAAGTCATCACGAGAAAGCGTACCACAATCACCGCGATCCAAAAATGTGAAGCGAGAATATAGTCGTTCAATTTGGTTGGCAGTAACTACAGTTTTAACAAAATAAGGTTACTTAAATATTTCGGCATAAAAGAACCCATTTCATTACATATTCCGGCATAAATGCAGAATAGCTGCCAAGCTCAGATTTTGTTCATCTCTTTTTTACCTGTAGTTAAGACCATCAGAAACGGAAGTGGTTGATTTTTATCCGGGGCTGGTCAGCCATCTTGGATTTATGACCGTTTGAAGGTCAAATAAATGGTACTAGTAAAGGCACTTATCTCATAAACTAAGTAACCTATCGGAACAAACGAAGTACTATTGGAAGGTATTTTGAACGCCATTAAAACAGTTAAATGTAACAAGGCAATCAGGCCAGCAAAATGTAACAAGTTGACCTTGAAACAAAGATTTTTTTCTTACAAACTGATACATTAAGGTATAAAACAAATTACAGTTGTGGAAAGCTTGTTCTTTTACATCTAAGATGGTATATAAAATGTTATATTTACTATTGTATTACATTACTTTAGCTTTACTTTTCTGTAAACAAACAAGTATAAACACGGAAAAAACATTTGAATTAAAAAATTGAAAAAACTCCTTCACCTCCATGTTATGGACAAACATGTATATTACACAAATTAAAGGTATTCAAAATACCTTCCAACAGTTTTTCGCACAGTTTTCCAACAGTTCCGCTACCTCACTTAGTTTATGAGATAAATGCCTTTTATTAGTACCATTTATTTGACCTTCAAACCGTCATAAATCTAAGATGGCTGACCAGCCCCCGAAAAAACATGGTCACTTCCGGTATATAACGGTCTCAAATAACAAAAAAAAAGAAAAAAATCCGAGCATGGCCGCTGTTCTGCATTTGTTCCCATATTCCAGACCATGCTATTTTTAAACTCACATCCAGTTTCGTCCTGAATTTGCGCAATTTCCTCCGACCGCAGAAGAAGTGAAGATTTATTTCCCATTATATTTTTTAAACTAAAACGAAACAACAGAAAAAAATAGTTATTTAATTTTCTAGTAGGAAAGAACCTAAAGTTAAAGTTGGTTAAAGTATGAAAACCACCTCTAGATATGTTGTCTAAAATAATACCTCCATTCTTAAGAAACAATTAAAGTCGACTATTTAGGGTAGTTTATACGGTCGTTGTCAGATGGAACATAAATATGCTGATTTTCATTACAAATTATTAAAATTAGGACATAACAAAATACTCGGTCTTAAATCGGTTTAGGAACAGATAGTTTTTACGACACAATGCCCTACGTTGCTATTGATTTTGTGGTTGTTGTTTTTTTTTGGCGCGGACCCCAACAACAAGTCCAAAAAGGGATGGCAATTTTCGGTTTTATAGCCCTTAGAAATTTTAAATTTAACTGCCTATATCTCCTAAACTATAGCACAACTCGGATTGTCCTAGGTACCGTTAGAAAGGTATTAAAATGCTTATTATAGGGCTGCTTTCTTATTAGTGTGATAATTACATATCTTAGTTAGGAATTTTACTTAGAAAAAAGTTAATAAGTTGGGGTAAAAAGTGATAAAAATCTTAAATTGCGTTTTTCTCGAAAACTTTAAGGTTTTCGATAAAATGTTATATATTACTAGCTGACCCGGGAAATAATGTTCTGCCATATAAATTATTTCTGATTGGTGCTATGAACAACGAAGGCACGCACCACCTTTCCTTGTAAATTATTTCTGATTTATATATCAAGGTTTCTCAAGGCAGCGAGGCACGCACCACACTCACAACAGTCAGCACGCCGAGCTACGTACATATGTATGTATGTCTGGCTGTCTGTCCGTTTAACAATGCCCCGTATGTCACACCTACTTCTCCCACTTCCTCTCAAGCCCACTGTTTGAAATACGAACGATTTGGACATACAAAAATATTAAAATCAGGATTAAAAAATTGGGAGGTAGGAGGCTGAAATATACTTTACGACCTATTCTCATATCTACCAAATATACATAGAAAATTTCATAAAAATCAGCTAAGCCGTTTGGGAGGAGTTCGAACACAAACACCGTGACACAACATTTTTATAGATAACATAAATGGAGGATGTTCTTAATACCTTTCTAATGGTACCTAGGCCAATCCGATATGTGCTATAGGAGATATAGGCAATTTAATTTCAAAAGGCTATGAAACCGGAAGTGGCCACCCCTTTTTGAAGGTTGTTGTTGGGGTCAGCACCAAAAACAACACCAGCAGCAAACACCACAACAAAGTAGGACATTGTATCGTAAAAATTATTTAGGACGAAAATAAATAATACGTTCGGCAAAATTTTGCGATAGTTGAAATGGTTCATCGATGTCAAACAATGTTCCTAGTGTAGACAGAGATCATCTCCGGTGTAATATTAGCATTTCGAAACCAAACACGTCTAGCCAACACCTTTCAAAATTACTTGCTGTTTTATTTCAGCCACTTTGTTATCCAAACGTTAATTTAATTATGAGAATAATAACAAGTGGGAGTTATTTAAACGGTATAATCTATTAATTGTTAGCACAAACACATGGGCACTCCATAAGAGAACATAAAGAAGCGTTTGCAACTTGCCTATACATTTCTACCATTTAGAAAATGTCTGGCTTCACAGTGATGAAATGTAAGAAGTTGTGCATGTTTCGGTGCCTTATTGCCGTAGCATTGAGCATCGGAATGCAATTTTTGCTCTTGACTGTTTTTCTGCTCCTTGTAAATTTTCATATCATGCATCCCGTTAATTGGATTACAAGCACGTTTGCGCTCATGTTTTCTCTGTACACCTGGCTGTCAATAATACCTCTTATCAGCGCCGTCATAATTTACGGCATTCTGCTTGGAAAATCTTATCTGGCTGTGAAAAAACATTACTCTTCCCGTTTCAAATGGATCTTGGGAAATGTTTTAAAAAAATTGGCGTTCCTACTTTCGCATGTGATGGTGGGATTCTTAACTGCATGGTTGTATGCAAGCTTCCTACATGTGGATTACCGGTCAGTTTGAAATTTAAAGTGTCTAGATCGAATTTTAAACCAACCAATTTGTAGAACTTTTTTTTCAGATTGTCATGGCTCCCAGTGCATTAACAGTCGCTATACGTTTATCATATATGCTGGTATAGTTGCCAGTTGTATTCACTTCGTTAAAGAACACTTGCGGCAGGAGCCTGAAGTGGAATTCCCAATAATTCAAGAAAAAAAAGTGGTGCAAATACGTTCCTTACTCTATACTACGATTTACGAGTCGCTAATTAAATCATTTATACCTACGATGGGGTTTGCCTTCGCTTTTTGGTTGATCGGACGTTTGGTGAATCAAAGCTTTGCTAGGTTATTCGATGTAGAAGTGGATGACGGCCTTGTCACGTTATTTTCTATTGCGGCTAATTTTCGTTTGATTTTCTATAGTTGGATTCTATCGTCACAAATCCTCAGCAACATGCATTTGATACAACGTTTTTTGTGTGATATATTGGCCAACGAAATGAGTTTTCCTATTGAAAAAAATCTCGTATTAGCCGAGTCAAACGCGGAGGTTACACTGGTCGAAGCATTAGCTCTGACACAAGTTCCACTAATACAGAAGTTAGCTGCTCTAGATTTGTATAACATTTCACAGAATAAACTGCCAAACAAACGCTGTGAAATATTCAGGCTTTCCGTACCAGGTAAATATAATTTCATATTCTGATCCGTATGAGTGAACTAATAGAGCAACATCAACATTATTATCTAGGTGGTCATCCTTACAACTGGAATCAACTATCTTGCACATCAATGAGTCTTATCAATGCTTTCACAGACGAATTGTCATATTCCGTTAAAAATATTTCGGCAATGAAACCAACACCGCTATTTGCCACCATTAAACCCAGCGCAACTGATACAGCAGAAAAAATACTTCTACATCAATACAATGAAACGTTCTGCATACGCCGTTTGATCGCCGAACAACAGCCAAGCAATGCAGCATGTTCAAGTCTTCAAAAAAAATCCTCCAATACTTACCAGCGTGTTAACGATGCTTTTGAGCAATTCTTACGTCAGCTAGAAGAATCTTGTCGTACGGCTTTTCGAACCATACCAGGTCTCTTCTATCTGTTCGGCGAGCCTGATGGGGCAAATACAATTTTCCTACTTTCCAACTCTCAGACTATCGTGTGGTTATCGCAGGGTTTAGCTGGTATATGTGCGGCCTCGTTGCTTGAAGACAAGTACGGTGTTGTACAGAATACATTGCCAGAAGTTATTAAAACTCTTCTTAAGCTTAAAATGGAGCTGGATAAATTAAATAATGTAAATTTGAATGGAACAAAACTCGATCGAAATTTTATTACTTTAAAAGGTGCTGTAAAGCGTAGTTTGTACAGAATCTGCACCGTATTTGGTGAATATATGCGGGATTTAATTGATGATGCCGAACATTTGAGCCGCCTGAATAGTTTTCTAAACTATCAGGAAACGTAGAAGCAGGAAGTATGCAACGTAATTATCTCATCATAATTTCACTTAATTAGTAATTTTAGATTTATAATCGTATTTTAATGAAGAGATTTAAAGTATTTTATTAAACATGAATTATTAATTTTACCGTTTTTATTGTACTGTCTGTCTGAGGAAATCAGGACTGAGAGAAATTTAGTAAGTATGCCTGAATTTAATTAAGTACTGTTTGGGATTGTAAATGGACGCAAACGATCAATAGACACTTTTGGTGCAACTTGATGAAACCTTTTTTAAAAACAACGTAATAGCACAGTGAAGTATAACCACGAAATTTAATTCCCGATCAACTGGTGCCAACATTAGTTCCTCTACTATACAGAAAATGGGAGGGGATGACGACGTGATGCGATCGCTGTTACATTATCTGTACTCCTTACTATTGTGAAAGGAAGTGCTATTCAGTGTGATCTACATAGACTAAAAACTATATACGATACATGAAAAAACTCTAATATATGTATGTATGTATATGTATATAAAACTAATATCAAAATGGGCGACTGAATTATAATTATTTATTATTCACAAACTTTTGAATTATATTGTTAATATATCTCGCTGAACAGATCGCAGTGATCCTCGAAGGCAAATTTAATCTATGTATATATAAATCAAGAGAGGCCAAAGTGCGGCTCTTTGGACGATTAGTTGTCTCGGTAAATTTAGCACATTTTACAAAAACACGTCTTAACTTTAAATCTACCGAATTTCGAGTTATCGATGAAAAAAATGTTTGGTTGTGGCGGCACTGGCTATTCTGCGCTGTATTACAACGTCTTGGACACTAGCAACGAGTAAATAAGAAAACTTTTTACTCAGGGCTTGTTAACTTTCACAGTACTGTTTACTCTTTAAGTCACTATAATGTTTGTTTACCAATTGCCAATTTCAAATTTGGCAATTTGGCTCCTACTTACAGGGAGCTTTGCCACCTTTGCATTATATATTCAGTATCAGGAGTATCCATTTCGCTTATAGTGGGCTCGATCCGCCCAGTTTTATATATTAGGGTTACTGTGGTTGCCAAACGAGTGGCCCTCTATTAACATTTCATTTAATTTGTTTGCATTAAAATATACATATATATACTTACATCTGTTATGAATAATATACACTAATACTAGTCACTTTTCCATACTCTAATATGGAATGAAACGGCCAGGATATTTAAGCTGTTTCTGGTTTAAATATTTTGTTATTTAACTTAAAAAATTGCAGCAGACATTTAGATTCTTGATTTTTTACCATGCTTGATGTATACATAAATAATATTTACAGTTGCTATACTAAATCAAAAGTGTTGTAAATAAAATTAGTTATAATGACCTACTTTTACCAATAACTTTTTTATCCCAAAATACATAAAATTAAGATGATCTAATACGAAATATTAAGAAAGAAAGTGGTTTTTTGTCGTTTTAAATTAAAGTAGTTCCATAATACACATTTCCAACTGAATCTGAAATGTCTTACGCAGGACAACGTTCCTATGAGGTAATCACTTTGTCGCTTACATCATAACGGCATTGTTGGATTTGCTCTGATGGTAATTGTTGCTGCTACTCTTTGGGACATTTGTGAAAATACGTGTTTCCAAAAAATATAAAGCCTTTAATATAAGTCCACTATCAGGATCATATAGTACATCCCCTGAGAACTTCGGCGTTTGATCTGGTTGACTGGGATCAAATGGAATATATTCGGGGAGACGTTCTTTGTGCCATCTGAATATCGACCGGGAGTCTAATGGTAGGAGTTTGAAAAAAAGTTTTAAAGGATAAGTATTATCGATTATTTTTTAAGTGTTTAATTTTGGTTCAGAAGTTTCAGGGCGGGAGGTTGGGTTCTCGAGTGTATCTGCTTTAGTTTTTCTTGATTTATTTAGTTTCGTTGGAATTTCGATTTGGCTTGCATTGCTGTCATTGTATGTCTGTAGTTTTCTGTGACCTAAGAATAAATATTAATCTTATAATATGTTCATAGTACATTGGAAAGTTAACTAAGCCCATTAGTACATTATGAAAATATCAGATTTTATCTAAAATAGGGCTACAAAATTGTTTCCTATGTGACGTATTCAACAATCACAATCTTTATAGTAATTATAATTGATAACCAAGTGGCAGTTCTATAACTTGACGTGGTTATATTAACTATTTGATTGCTTTCTTACAAAAAGGATGCCTTATGCCAACCCCCGCTAAAATTAAAACAATAAAACGAAGACTTTACGACTATGAAGACTATTACTTAAAACATTAGATTATTACCTATATCCGCAAGAACTCGTGTCATTTCTCTTATCTGGGCATCTTGTCGTTCCAAGCGAAACGCCATCTCCGTCAACGTATTTGTCAGTTCGTCATTAAACTGTTTCTCAGCCTCCTTCTTCTTAGATTCGTTATTGGATTGCCTTAAGAAGGAGTAATATATAAAAGCATAAGAATAAAGACGTTTGTAACCTACCTCGTATATTCGAATATTAATACACCGGCACCTATAGTGAAAATTATAAATTCACCCAACAGATTAGCACCTAGTTCAATAGCCATGGCTTCGTTAAGCGGGGGAACCGACACTGGCTTACCCAGATTCAACGCCCACATTTTTGTCTTTACCTCTATCCAGTTGTAAACTTAAATAATGCAAAATAAAATAAAATTATTTCTTACAAATCATTTATGTATAATAATACTGGTTTAGTATTTGTATCCGTGCTGTTTCCTAATAGACGAAAACACTTACACTGCGCTGGTGGCATGCAGATGTAATTACGAAAGAGCGGATTTGCCTTTGCTTTGCTTTTTATAACATTGGCGATCGGTTTGCTGACTTGTCTAATAGCCAAGGCTCCCAACTTAGCCACCGGGAAGGCGCCGATGACCATTTTGCTTTATTTTAATTTTAAAAAGTCGTGAGTAATTATTTTGATAATTGGATTTTTGACTGCAGTCCTTCACCAAACAGCTGATACTTTAAATACAGTTATCCCTGCATTAACAGTTTTACATAATTTTAATAACTCACACTATAAACCCGTTCAACGAAAGTAATAACGTGTAAAAGTTACGCGATTTTTCATCAAAATTCTTCATTTATTCATTCTTAGTATTGGGATAATTATGAGTTGATTATACATTGTGCTTAGAAAAAAATTAGTGAATGGGAAAAAAAATAGATTAACACATTTAAAATTCCATTTTCCTCCAAAACGGAATGGTTTTCAACAAAATATTTTTTTACATAAATGAAAGATAATTGCATTACCTTTCTAGCAATACAAATAACATAGATGTGTCACGCAAAGTTTAGGAGATAGAGGTTTGAAATTTTCAAAGGTTATAACTCAGGAACTAGATGAGAGAAATAAAGCTTGTTGTTGGTGTCAGCACCATAAAACAAGTGACTGAAAAATGCAACGCACTGACAGAGAGCACTTTGAATTTCCAATTTTGGTATGCGCTACGAAGTGAAGTTGGCTGCAAATGTTAAAAAAATGTTCATGTGCGTCTGAATGTAAAAATTTTTTGTCAGAACATATGTTGACGCAACGTTTTTGTTGAGGTATACCGCAGCGTCAATTTTAAGACGTAGTTATCAACGCAACGCAATACGCACTAATTTAGGTACCACAGTAACATTCATACAATTCTAATAGATAATATTTCGTACTGTCCTGGGGATGCAAAAATCTATGAAAACTTGGTAGCATTGTTACATAAATTTGGCGCGATATAATTGACAATTCGTACGAAATATAAGATAATTTAAGGTTATTTGTTTTGTTAATTGTAACGTAATTTGTAGCGGGACTAAATGGATACTAAAATAGCTGAACAGTTTGGCGAACTGGGATTAGAACTTTCGGCGGAAGTAATTGCAAAATGTAAGTAGAATAAAGCAACAATAGCAACATTTAATCTCTTTCTACATAGGTGTTGCTAATAATCTAACTTGGAATATTTCCTAATATTTTTGTTTAAAAGCTGTAGAGCTCTGCATTAGTTACCACGTTGAAGATGCAGTCGAATTTGTTGAACAGTGGATTGCGTTTAGTATATCAAACCTTAATGCTGCAGAGCCTACCGTGGATTACCTGAAGGAATTTGAACGAAAAGTTTTTCAATCAAAACTAGATAAAGATCTGGCAGCTGGAAGCAATAAAAAAATACTGCTGCCCGCTGCTCCAGCCAATCATTCACTCTCGATGGAAATGGAGGCGAGTTCTTTAGCCATTTACGGAATCGTTAATGACGACAGTGATTGGATGGCTGAGGGTGATGGAGTTGAAAGTGTTAAAGCAAATACCACAAAGGATAATGAAATATTAGATTCTCTTATTGTGTGTCGCACGCCAAAGGTAAGCAAAAAAAACCACATAAAACTGATCGATCATCCTATAAGTCTTCAACTCAGGCTTAAATAAAACAACAGCTTATCACAAAACGTAACCCATTGCATTTGTAGTGTGCAATTGAATTAGATATAATTGGTACAAATGTATCGAAATAATTGACATTTAACTTTTACCTTGCAAGTTTCGCAAACGAAAATACACTTAAAATCTAAAAAGATTATACCGGATTAACGACAGTAATAAAAATGTTTGTCCCTCTCGTCTGCAAGTTATAATTTGGCATGAAAGTTATATAATTATAATATAAATATATCTAAAACTAAGAAGAAGAAAATTACTGAGTAGAAGGAGAGATATAGTAAAATAGGTTAGAGTATAGTAGGATGGAAATAAAAGACATGGAGTAGGATTTGCAAATTTTCACTGAGTGTTCATTGGAAGTGTAAAGTACAGTAGGCTTTCCTTATAATGTTATTCACATGATCAGTGCGATGCAAGAATATATAATTTCGGTAATATTATTTACTAATATCACTGTCAAGTAACGAATGCCTTAGCTCTGTTAAGCTCCCACCCGTTTTATTTCATACACATATCGGATAAAATTATTAAGTAACACATTCAGTTTGTGAAGAGAAATCAGGTACGTCACCATAGTCACAGTGGGATACATTCAGCAGAGTGACGTAGGTTGCACAAGATACAGTACGCTTTCCTTAAAATCATATTTGCATGATCGATGCAAGTCAGTGAACAGATTATGCAAATACAAAGGTTTACTGCACTAGAAACGAATTCAACTGATATTAACTAAAAATAGAGGCGGAAGTACAAAAGATTTAGAAGCATGGAGCTGAGGGGCATTCCTCATAGATCAATCAACAATACTTTCTAAGTCAGCATTCATTTTAAAGCTCAAAACATCTAAAGATTCTAGGAGTTTACAGAAATACAATTGAAAATCATTCGTATGGGTATGTTGAACACAGAGAAATGTCATTAATAAATAGGAAGAATAACGATGGCTATAGGATAGATCCTTGGGGTACACCAATACAGACACCCATAAATTCGGAGGCAATATTTCCAATTTTTACTCCATATTAGTGGTCAGTTAAGTAGCTCTTAAAAAGCTTAACAGCACCTGCGGAAAGTCGAAATATCTCTACAGCTTGGCGACTAGTAAGTTATGATTCACACTATCGTAGGCTTTAGAATAATCTAAGAGACTAATCATGGTTACGTGTCTTTGATTAAAAGTCCTCCGTGAATTTTAGTAGAGTAGTTGAGCAACTGAAGCGTACGAGATTCGCATATTTTTGAACGGGAAGCAAAATTATGAAGGGAAAGTTATCTATTATAATCTAATCTTGTTGATTTTTTTTCATAAAAAATAGTTGCCTACAAAGCCTTAATAGAGTTAAGCTCTTTGTTTTTTTGCATGACCTTTTTAACTTTTGCACTTACCTTTCTGTAATTAAGTCAACTAGATTGATTTCTATCATTCCTAAACACTTTCCAAGCTTGACCTTTTTGGGCTGTGACTTTTCCAATATCAGAATTGAACCAAATGTTTGCGAGAACGATACCTACTTACGGATCTCCCTTACGGCGTAAGGTGGATCGAAGAGAGATTTTTTGTTGATAATCCACAATACATTATATACGAAGGGAAAAGCGAATGGGGTGTCCTCCAAAATACATTACAATCGAATGTAGAAAGTGAAACAGAATACATACTGTTTTCACATGCATTGCGAAAGGGCGCCGAAGTACTCAGGGTCCTATGACACGAATGGCTAAAAGTAAAATGACAGGGTCCTATGACACGAATGGCCACTACCCGAGATCCCCAACCAATAAGAAGAAAAGGAGTAATTTCTATTTTGATTTAGCCCTGTTGGTCCGTCCGTTTGTCTGTCTGAAATCACGATTAAAGGAGAAGGAAAACTAGTATAGTCATGAAATTTGCCACGAATATGAATTCATCATAGTCTTTGGGGAAAACATGAAAAAACAGAGACAAAAATAAGCTCTATCAAAATATCCGAAAATCAGAGCAGTTTTTTATAGCGAATATGAATTTATCTGTGTTTATAGCTCAATTCCTTAGGTTGAAGGGTGAATTTTAAAATAAAATTTTACTCCCGAGGTCGGGAGTTGTCCGCCCACTGATAACAAAAACCGTGATTAGAGCAGAACGGTTATAAGCATCGTCATGAAATTCGGCAACAATATTCCTTGTCATGTAGGACTCTTTGATATCGGTAGAGAACATCTAGAAATGGAGAAAATCGGACCAATGTCACGACAACTTAATAGTAAGAATTTAAGTAATTTTACTTAAAGTAAGAATTAATCCATTCGATTTGAGACATTTCGGGTTGAGACATTTCGCGGAGTTATAGGTAATTTATCCACCAACAATTTAAAAGCAAAAATGTAAATCGGTTGGGAAATGTAGATGCAATAGAAAAAAGGTGGCAGCAAAAACGTAAAACTTCTCATTTTTGTAACTTTTTACAAAGGTATTATACGATTGGGGTTGACGAAATCGCGTTACATGTAAAGGGTGTTTTTTTAGCTACTTGAGATCGATATCGATGGTTTCACAGCTGAGAATGTCAAACTGTGTTGATAGTAATCTTGACCTCTGTTCCGTAAGGTTTGGCAAGTGATCATGAATCGTTTAGCTCCAGGACAACGCTTCCAAATTGTGTAAATTTACTTTAAAAAATAAATCTGTTCGCGAAGTTCATAGAGCACTTCGTCCATTTTACAGTCAACATAACCGGCCTAGTGAGCAAGCAATTCGTGCAGTTATTGATCCTTTTCGCACTAATTTTACTCTTCTCGGTTCAAAACCATTAACAAGACAAAGAAATGTGCGTACTGAAGAGAATATTGTTGCTGTAGCGCGTGTTGAAGAAGACGCTCGAATGTCTGGAGTTGGACATTTTGATGTTAGAGGGCTTCGTCAATGAGGGCTCCCAAAAATAAAAAACGATTATTCAAAAAGGTTTAGTTCCCACAGTCGAGGAGATGAGCTGCCACGTTGAAAAACCAGTTTTTCGAAACGATAGTGCATCTTGCCAGCGACCTCATTTGGTAAGTAAATTTTAAATTTTCTTAATAAAAATTAATTCCAATGTTTATATTCTATTCACAGGTAATACAATTTAAAGAAAATCTGAGTATAACTGGCCAGGAAACAGCCCTGATCAGAATATTATTGAAAATTTCTGGAGAATAATGGGGCATAAAATCCAAGAGAAATCCCCGAAATCTGTTTAGGAGCTAAAAAATGTTATAAATGAAGGCCAGGAGAACAGAAGGCCAGGAGAAGTCAACGAAATACTAAAAAAATAAAATCGTTTTAAAAAAACCCAAACATCCAATTTGTGCATGTAACAATAATAAATTTAAAAATCAAACGAAATCCAACTGTTTTCATTTTTTACCATTTTTTATAATAGGCTGTAAAAAAGAACATTTAATTGGTTTCTTCACCTTTTCAGCGGAAATCCACCTTCCGGCCTAACTGTTTTGTGAGGGTCAGTATCTGGAGATATTGAAAATATATTCCTCAATACTTAGTTTTTGGCCGGTGATGCTCGTTATGCGCTCATCCATTTTACATGGTTGATCGAAATTTACTTACATTATAAAGAAATTAAAACCATTCAAAGTTTGTGAAGTAGTTTGCGTTAGTAGTTTGACCTCAGCTAGGCTAAAATTTTTTTTTTTTATTTTATACAATCAAAACATAATTATGTAAATCTGACTAAAACTTCGCATCTAGAATCATAGTTGTTTTAGTAAAATTTATTATGAGGTATACAATACTGAAAAGTAAAAAAAGTAAAAATTAACTTTTTGAGGTGGTCTGGTCGAGGTGTTTGAACGTCTAAAGGCCTGATTAGTCGTACTTAGCACTTATAAGTTTCGAAGAACTTGGTTGTTTACGGGTTGCAGGGGGTACCGGCACTTCTAGTGTAGCCACTAGTTGACCTAATGTTCGAAATTGGATATTTTTATGGTTTTGTGGGATTTTACTAGATTGCAATTGCCTTCGATTTGCAATCAGCAGCAAAATTTTAGTATTTATATTTACATTATTTATATTAGTATGGTATTTTGTCATAATAGAGATGATTTCGTATAAATTAATTGTTTGAAGAATATTATATTGAAATCCCATTAAACTATAAATTCGGCAAGCAAAGACGACATCTTCGAAAATAGCGTCAAGTTCGATCTGGTCACGCGTTTTGGCTGTCACTTGGTTCGAACTTAGCAAAATATCAAAAACGATTTGATCTTCCCCTTGTAAGTAAGTACGACTGATCAGATACACATGTTTTCATAAGCTAGAAGTGGATTTTGACAGCACGTCAAGTTCTTCGAAGTGCTTATAAGTACGACTAATCAGGCCTTAAAATTACCTTCTTATTATTTTCCTTTCTAAAAAGTATTTGGAAAACAAACCAATTTAGACAATAAACCGGATTCAACAAGGATTTTTCTTTTCATTTTAAAGAAATATGGAGTTCGTTATTCTTCACAATTTATATTATGTCAGCTCCGGGAGCGTTTAATATTCATGTTATTGTTTTCTTCAATGTTCTCTTTTTATTAATACTATAAGTATGATACTGCTGTACATATATGTTTTTAAGATAATACATTATAGTCTTTAATTTTTGTCCACAATTGTAATTTGAATTTTTGTAAACTTGAAATGTTGTTGAAAAAAGTCTCAATAAATTTCAATTTCACAATTTATATTGCACCATAAATATCCTTAAAATAAAATTGTGTTCATTTGTCAACCATTAATTATTAAGAACTATTTCACAATAACTAGAGATTATTTGAAAACGGATCTTTTGACGATAAATTTGTAAGTGGATCAATAAGGCGCTGATTTTTAGACCTTGATGAAGGTTATGATATTTGGAGGTCAACTGAAGTCAACAGAACCGACAATTTCCTTTTTTTCTTTTCCAAGTTTCTTTATTTAAAACGAAGATCATAAAAATATCTTTCTGGATATTCCGGTAAAAATATCAAACGAATAAAAAGTTACAAATGTGTACAACTATAGATGAGTTTTTTTAGAAGAGATTAAAGAAAAAAGTTTAACCTTAAATTCATTTTGAGTTTTTTCAACTCATAATTGTTTTTTATAAATGAGTGAACAGAATCAATAGCAGTTTCTGAACTAGAGTCCAAACACGACTTCTGACATGACGATGTCACGTTCTTTGAACACATCTGTCTTAACACAACACAACAACACTGTCTTAAAAGATTCTTATAGATCTCTTCTTAGTTTACTAGATTGTGGTAATTTCTAAGATTAAAAATTGTGCCTAAAGAAATGAATTTTTGATTTTTAACTTTTCTGAAAATATGTATATGTATTTATGTCGTAAGTTTATATTCGTTTTGATGCCCATGGACTATGCATATATCTATGCTCTCTTATGTACATATACCAACGTACGTATGCACAAAACCAAAACGAGAACAACATCAGAACTAAAAAACATAAATACAAGGCCAGGAGAAAGATACGCTTCAAACATGGAGTGCATGCATACTGCGTTAAGTGTAATTTTTGCAATTTGAACATAAGAAACCAAACATTTTTCACAACGAGTAAATATATGTTGTCATGTTCTTGAGCAACATCACCAAGAACCATCTCTGAACTCTACCCTTATATTCGAATAAGGAATAAAGCCGAAACGAACTGAAAGAATTGCAGGAAATAACGATGAACAGTAGAAATAATATAAAAATTCATTGAATAAATCGTAATTTTGTTCGCTGGCATCTTGAGCATAGATGAACCACCGAGCGTACCG
Organism: Myopa tessellatipennis; assembly: GCA_943737955.2. Lineage (NCBI taxonomy): Eukaryota > Metazoa > Arthropoda > Insecta > Diptera > Conopidae > Myopa > Myopa tessellatipennis. Next base: position 58,053,269 of record OX031314.1, on the reverse strand, counting down.
AGCAAGCGAGTATATAAGTCTACGTTCCTCCAGATGAATACTTCATTCGTTTAAGGAACATCGTGCAACCGAAGGCGTTTTGTGCTGTTGAATATACTCGATTTGCTTTCCGGGGCAGAACTTAATATATTGGTGTGCTCACATGATATAGAAAAACTCGAGCGCACACAAACAATCCACAGATACACACATACAAAACACAGATACACACAAATACCGAATGGAAACCACCTGAAGATCATGATCAACTGTGGCCTGGCAGCATCGTGGCATCACCTACCGGAGAACTAACAAACTCCAGCGTTTGAGTTTGGTACAGTATGCATGCAGTTTCTGTTTCGTTACACTTTAAGAATACAGCTATAAGAAGAACGCCGGTGTTTGAATGCAGAAAGAACAAAAGACGTAACACAGTTTTTAATAATTGAAAAGAATTATTTCTTTCTTTTGCCGGTTTTTGTTATTATCTGGAAGCTAATCTCTGAAATGTGGATGCTGTGTGTTTGCTGTGTCTCTTGTTTTTCGGCAAAGACCAGCGAGCGATCCCATCAGACTGCCATTTTTTTATTTTCCTTGTTTAAAATAGTCTTTTTTATAATATTTTCAGTTTTATATTTATATTTAAATATCCACCAAAGCTTCCATTTATAATATTTTATATTAACCATATCTATCTACATCAGAAGGCTCCACAAATTATAATATTTTAAAGATATACACATAAGAAGAATATGTTTATAAAGTAGAAACTGCATACAATGGCCGAAACTTAAATACCCTACACTCTCAGTGGTTACAATTAGTTGAATATACTCATACATAGGGTCAGATTTTCAATGAACGATCTCCGTGATTCTCCGTGCTTCTACTTTGTTATTATTGCGAAAAGAACTGCAAAAACATAGCAGAGATATCGACAACGCGAAAATAAGAAAGCAGAAGCACGGGGAATCGCGGTGATCGTTCATTGAAAATCTGGCCCATAATTGTCTATTTTCCAAATCGACGCTCTCTTTGCTACTGGGTTCTATCGCGGATGCTTTTATATATTGCGAATTACCGCAGCTTTCTGGCCGTTACCGATGTCTACATGGTGCGTACTTTATAGTGGGTTACAGATGTAATTGTTGCATAGTTGGTCAGGATTGGTTTGGGGACTTCGTCATACGAGTAGTATTTGAAAAGTATACTAGCTTTTTCTCCGGTTGTTGATATTTTCTGCAATTTTATCTATTCGCCCGCTCAGTTTGTTGCGTTTACGTATATACTTAATACTTAAACATGCTTAACTGTGTGTATGTGTTATGAAATTATTTTCTTGTTGTTACTTACCTAATTGTTCGCTTCCAAGCGTAGGTGATTGCAATTTTCGCAATCAACTGATCGTACGTTGATCTAGTTTCCGACTGAGCTGACTCAGCAACTCTCTATTTCCCTATGTTTGCCTCAGATTTATGTATGTATCTACAATTGTATTTGCGTGTACGTTTGAGGATACTTGCCTTGACTTCGAATTTCGATTCCCACGCTTCCATCGCTTTCTTTCGTTTCGTTTTCAATTAATATTGGATTTTCTTTTATTTGCTGTCGCTTTTTCAAACCTTCGGCATTCGATTTAGAAATAAAATTTGGAATTAATTGCGCTCCAATGAAATGAAACCAGCACTGTAACATTATCTATAAATGGCTAAGCTAGAATTAATGGTGTACTGCCGCGGTCTGCATTAGGAATTACATAAATAAATTACATTTGTTAGAACCAAAGAGGAGATATGCTGCTGTACTCTTGATAGAAATCCTTTCACTTATGTTCCAACATTGAACACCTACCTGCGTATGTACTCGTGTATAAATATTTCTTTACTCTTTCTGTTCCAGCAACCAGTTTCAATGCTTGGCAACTGACAACACTTCCATCATTATTGAAGGCTTTAAATCGTCTTCTTTTCTTGCCAGTTTCTTAGTATACTATCTCCATTCCATATGTCCATCGCTGTTTCCCCTAGTTTGGTTTTATCGCTCTCAGTTTGATGAACCCAATCTTGGCTTTACACTTCCTTAAGGCATCGTAATTATTTTTACATTTTCTTGCTTACACTAAGATACTGCGTTTTCTTTAATCAAATCAGTATTATTTAAGTTTTCCATGGATGGTACACTTCATGGGAAAATTATTGATTGATCACTCGTGCACTTATGTACATACGCTGTTATAGACGACGATACATACAGTATTTAAGCCAAATTTGCTGCTCTATGAGCATTGTGTTCATAACTTCATTAGCAACGTTTAGAGGAGTTAAAATTTTAAAGATATAAATTGTCAGTCAGTTTAGATATCTCATATCATTCTTGAATAATATTTAGTCAACTAAAAAGATTGCAAGAATAAAATGTACAAGTATACGCATGTATACTATGGAGAAAATTAACCTCTTGATTCGATTCAGCCTATGTTTGAAAATAAAGTTTTTTTAGGTTTACGGGATTTGTTGCATTTTTTATTCTTACACGTTTCTTGGGTCGAGGCTTCACTTACACATACGCCAACTCATTTAAGCCGTTACTTTTCTATAACAAGTTTTCAAACTCGTTTTTCTGTGTTTTTTACTCTGCTTTTGGCTTCACAGTTTTACCAGCAGGATTTTTGGGTTCACATAAATAACCACTAACACAGACATGACTACGCAAAAAAATCACGTACACAAATTTCAATCCATACATAATATAGATTTATATAAGTATGTATATGATACTTTGTTGTGTCCCTAGTGTACTAAGTTAGAATCAAGTACTTTGCCATTGCTGCTCTGACCTGCGTCCACTAGTCAGAGCAGCAATTTCGTTGTTGTGTTCTTGATTGTATGCTTGCTTTTCGACAAAACTGGTCTTTCGTACATTAAAAGACTATAAGTTTTTTTCGAGCTTGATGGCCGAGGTAAAACTTTCTAAGCTTCTGTTGCCAGTTTAAATTACTAATGAGTTATTCGTACGCTAAGCTCTTTGACGAGTCTATGCAGGAAGTGGGGATGTTTTATAAAAATAATGCATAATTAGAATAAAATCAAAAGTTGCAAAAATTACCTAAGAGTTGAGTTTCAAATTGGTCTATTTATTAGGTCCTCTATGTTCAATAAGTATAACAAATTGAATTTCTTTTATTTATATCTTATTTTTTTTTGCAAATTTAAATGTGTATCGCTTCTTTCCTTCTTATACCATAAACTCGAATAATCGAGTCAACACTCTGCTAAAATGATATTTCTATATAATTCTTTTAAGCATTTTATTTTTATATAGCACTTTTAATTTAATCTTTTGAATTTATTGTGGAGCATTTTAAATTCGTCGAATTTGGCTTTCAAAATTCAACAACCAGCTATTGGTCCATAAAAAATGTATAATTCAAATTTTTTGATTATGTAAAAAAATTCCAAAAATATAGGAATTATCATATCATTTCATTTTACTAATAAATGTATAATAATTGCAAAAAATAAATAAAAACAAAAATAATAAAAAACCCCATGGTTGATTCGACCTACTTTATAGTTACGTGCGCTTCGGATTAGTAGCGAATAGAGATATAAACCATTTCAAGTAACAAATTATTTCAACCTTTCGTTTTGCTTTTCGTTTCTGCCTGTTTTTACTTATGAGACGCACCAAGAAATAGGAACAATTTCTGCCACAACATTCTCTTCAAATTGACGCAATCTCCCCTTGAGTTTCATTCTTCTGTTCCAGTAAACAAGTTGAAAAAAGACTCTTAATGATTCGATACGATCGATAAGTTCCTAGTGGCTGACTGCCGCGAACACTGATAAGATCCTGAAGTAAACAACAAGTAAAGTGATGCAGATTTAAGCAAATTATGTCAACGATATTCAAGCAGTTCGAAACGTTATCAACGTCAATTCGAATTTATAAATGAATTTCTTCCGAGTTTTCATTACCATATTCGTAGCATAAATCTGTCGCTATATTTTTATCAGCTTTAATAATATAGCAAGGCAAAATTGAAGAGCCTTTCGAGGAAGATTATTAGTAAATAAATAAATAACAGTAAGTAGTAATAATAAGTAAATAAGTGTAATTTTAACTATTCGTTTATATGGATTATGTGCCATCAGGTACACTAACAAGAAACAACGACAAACAACACCAGAATACGCCATAAATATAGTGGCAGTTATGACCGAATTTAAGGTGAAATTCACAATATCGATATACCACCGTATTCACCAGATCTAGCCCCGTGAGAATTTTTTATATCCCCAAAACTTAAATTGTTGCAAACCATGTTTCTGTTAATTAACGACCCATTTTTTTCGACGGCATAAAGCAGAACTCATGAAAGGAACAGAAGACCATACCAGAAAATGTCTATAAAATACTGGAAAAACCTAACTATCATTTAGGGTATTTAAAGTTCGGACCAGGCTGAAGATGAGTACTCTTTCCGGTTTTGTAGTATTTTCCCGAAGAGATCGGGATGGAGAGAGCACACGAAATGCAGCAATTACGCTTTTGAGTCTTATGTACTTCAAACACGCTGGCTTCCTTGTACTTCCAATCTTCACGAAACCATGTATGTATTATTATGGCACTGTAGTTATCATTGCTGCCAATGGGGGTTGTCTTTGCAACTATTATTGCTGTAGTATGAGTTCGTAGCACAACATTACGCCGTGAAGTTGGAACACGAAGTAAAAACGCTGCAGCAAGATTGTGTGCAGCAGCAGGTTTTTCTAACTACTCTATGCTTCCCAACTACTACAACTTGAAACCTCGAACACTGAATTGATCTTCATCTCTGCATCATCGTTATTGTTCTTTGCTTTTTTGATGTTTTCATTTTAGTTTACTCAATTTTTTATTTCGTATGAGTTTTTCCAGGGTTGCACAACTTGAGAGTCGAGACTCGAACGGAGATTGAATAACGATAACGATTTGATTCTAACAAAATAGTGAACCTCGTTTTATTTGCTCTCTCATATTCGTTTCGTTTTTATTTTTTTAGTTATTCTCATCGCTTTTGTTCTGAACATATGCAAGTTGTATTTCCTTAGTATGCCTCTTCTTTGTAGTATTAGTTTTGCGTTGTTATTTTTGTTGGGTACCTCTTGCTCTTTCTGTCTTTTTGTTATCTTTCTTTTTATTTCCTCCTATTCCATGACCATCCTTGTTTTTCTTGTAATAGTATAATTATTTTTTGGTAGCCTAGCTTTGCCGGCGACCATACTTTGACTTGTTTCTCACTACACGAGAGCACAACGAACCCTTGCTTCATCTACGTACAGATCAGAAACTTGGAGCGGGAGAGTAAAAGTTGTGTGTACCCCGAGTTTTAATCGGACCCATAAAATTCAGCCCGCAATCGAGGTAAACGTATGAAATGTAGCGTCATGCTTTTGTATTAAAAACTACACACGTAGCTAAAGATCGATTGTACGTTTCAATTGCTCTTGTTGTCGTTTTTGTTTTTGTCGTTGCTGCTGTGTAGAGCTCTGGTTGCCTGCCATTACTTCGTTCCTGCAGCAATTTAAAACCATAGCTTAGTCTTATAAGAGAATTGTTGCTGTAAAGGTCGTGTGGTGGTTTTCAGCTGGTAAACCGAGCTAAACCATGAAAAACTAAGAAAACAGCAGAAATGCATACATTGGAAAAAAAACTTTGCTGTCTCGGAGAGTTAAATTTTGATTTGTAACGGTATTTGCATGTGCTCTGTGCTTCCAACTAAGTACAACAACAGCAAGACATTAATGGCGCACGATCTAAATAAGACCGGAAGTGTTGATTGAAATAAAAAACAATTAAAATTTGGATAAGAAATTGGCAATATCGTGTAGAGTGCTCCTACTGCAGATAAATTAAATAAACACTAAGTTAAGCTTTGGAACGTAAAAATAAAATGGAGAAATTCGGTTTAAGAAAACGTCTTTTATAATTGTGTGTTCCGTACAACAATACAAGAACTCGAACTAAATAAATTAGTGCAAATCAATCCAAATAATGCAGAATTGCATTATGCTCTACTAAATGTATTTTTTAATCGAGATTGTTGCCATATTTCGATGTTGCTGCTCTTCTTTTAATCAATTTTTAACTTGGAAAATTTTAAAAAACGCTAACGCGATAATTATTTATGTGTATATTGTCACAAGATCATAATCACTGGAGAGCGAGAGTAAGATACTCTCTGTTGCGTTCGCTGTACGTAAAAACCAACACAAATGTGGACACGAATTTAATACATTTACGAAAAGCAGATCAACTGAGAGCTTTAGCCGTGTCTAGAGCAGCAGTTTTTGCTGGAGAAAGTTGGCATGATCAGCAGTTCTACCGTATATATAGAATTTACATTTTATGTATTTATTTTACATATATACATATATGACATATACATATTCTCATATATACATATATGTATAGGTCACAAATATTAGCACGAATTATATTTCTCTTTAAATTGCTTATATTGTATAGAGATCTTGCCGTTGCTGACGCTTCTTTTGTCGTTTCTTCTTCTGCTCTTTACTTAATGTCATCTTTTGAGCGCCATCAAGCAACAGTGAAAAGTGCGTGTTGGATTCCCACAACTCAAAAGTACAAAAAATTTTAAATTAATAGACCTATAAAATATACCGCTATCCACAATCAAGACAAAATTTATATTGATAAAGTTTTTTCGTAATTACTGTAATGAGACGATCGCAACACCAACAGCAATTGACGGCTAATATATATGCACAAGAAGCGGAGAGCTTTTGTAACCTACCTGGTAAAAATAAGTCTACAGAATTAATTTCATTAGTAGTATATAACTGCGTATACAGGGTGTTTCGCTGGTCCCTGCCGCCTAAACGAGGAAAATTGACCCTTCCTACCATACGTTTTTTCTTCGTATGCCTCGACTCAACCTACACACCTAGCATTTTGCCCCCTATTATGCGAAACACCCCGTGTATTTATGCACAATTTAAAAATTATATACAAATATATAATAGAATAGGGTAATATTAGTTTTGATCAGGCGATTTAGGATTATCTTATATTTTGGTTTGTTCGTTCTGTTGTTAAAGTTCTATTTAATGAATTTATTTCAAACTCGCTGTTTTGGTATTTTGTTGATTAAATGTTCAAGATTGCCACAGTATTTCCTCGATGGCAGAAAATGTGTACCCATGTAATTGCTTGAAATATAAATATACGACGACTATACATACCACTTATGCGACTATACATAGGTATACATATGTATATAAATTTATATATATTTATATATATTTATATATTATCTATATAGAAATTATTATGTTATCTATTCAGTTCAAACAAACAGAAATTCATAAATATGTAGGTTCATAACAATATAAGTTAATATGCTATATATACGAGCACATAACGTTCTTCTAAATTATATTATCCATGTGTCCAGCTTTACATAAAATGCAGCGAAAGCAGTGGAAAACTTAATTATATACATAAATATATTCGCAACATGCATTCATAAATCTGTATATTCATATAAAATAATTTATATGTAATATACATAATGTAGTTTTTGTGGACTGAAAATTCCAGTTTCAAAAGGTAAATAAAATTTTAAACGCTGAAACGATTTTTATTTGTATATACAATATGTATGTATGTACGTTGCTGTGATATGTGAATGTATTGGTTTAAATTGTGCTAAGCTAGAATTTTGTTTTTTTTTTGTAGTTATTTTAGTACTTTTGAATTTTGTCACCACACTCATTCTGCTGTTTTTAGTGGGTGAGGGTCCAGTGTTCACATTAATTTTAGTAGTTGTGACTAGATCCACACTCATTAAAAACGCCAGTTAAAGCAGTGAAATTTAATATTATTAAATGCTATTATTTTAAAAATTCCCTATTTCACTTCCTTTGATAATTTTGAGGTAATTACATATAAGTAAATTATATCAGAAGCTTGAAAAGTGTACTTTTTTCCACTCTCGAAGCTTCTCATTAGTGGGAAATATTTCGATCTACCTCAAATTATGTAGCACTTTCTTTCTGGTTCTTTTGTCTTTCATTCACATTCAGTATTAAAATTCGGCTTACATATTGTCTAATAGTCACAGTCGGTTTTAGTATCATAAAATTCTGACTTTTACTTATTTTCATTCTGCTTCCATTATCTCTTCGCATTCCCTGGCCTTCTTCAATTTTCAAAGTATAATGAATGCTCGAAAATCTCCTAACCGTAAGGAAAAAACACCTGTTTTTTGAAACCTGCTGTTGATTCGAATTAACACATTCAAAATTTCAGATGATCATTTTTACATTTTTCATTGAATACGATATTTTGAACCATATATTAATAGTGTTCTTTTACCAAAAATTCAAGCATTACTTTTTTCATTAATTAGTTCAAAAGAAACTAAAGGTGACAATTTGTGAAAACCTTCAGAGAACAGAAATGTGCAAGGAATTCCTGTTTTAAGCATATACTTTGAATATTTGTATATAACTTTTTGACCCTTCCTCTCGCTGGAATAGTTTTAGCTTAGCAAAAATAAATAATAATTTATATATACACGTATGAGTATGTGATATACATACACATTTACATACATGAACACATATGTTAATGCCTTCGTTAATTTTTTTATCACACACTTCTATTTTTGCATTTGGAGCGCTATCAGTGGCTTGAATCTTTTTGTTTCGTTGTTGCTTTTTCGTTTATTGATTCTATTATACACATCAGGTATGCCAGTTCAGTATGTTTTACACACTTCCTACTACTGGGTCTGAGAAGGAGTGTGCCCATTTGTACCATTTTTGAAAACACATTTTACTACGAAGGTATAAAGAATATGTAGTAAAAGAGAATTTATTATTTAGAAGTAACCTCACCCCATGTTTGAATAATTTGTGTATGATTCTATCTCTTTGATAACTTAAAAAATGTAAGAAAATTAATATATACACTGACTGATAAAATTCTATATTACATATCGGCGTTACAATTTTTTTATCGGCTATTTTTGTCTTCTATTTTAGTATTGGGCTACTAGTAGTAGCATAAATTCTTAGTAAATGACATGCCTTCTTTCTTATTACGCTCCAGAGATACCAAACGTGCTCAAGAGTTTTCGTATGCATAATGAGGGGCTTCGTGGGGCTTGACTTTTGTCAAATGCTATTTTTCGTTTTTAGGTAATTATTTTTTCCGTTGAACGTCCACTTCTTCGCTTATCCTTAGCCGAGGGATTCCTTGAAACCGCAAAATGGTCCTCCGCGGGATGGCATATGTTGGCCAGTTTTGCCAAAGTTTAGTCCAAATGGTCTAAATTTTTTGATGGAGTTCTTCTTGGGAGATAATTTTTTTGGCTTGTAATATTGTTGTTTCGAAAACTAAAATAGTTTTGTGAATGACAAGTTTCTGCACTGGTCCTTATATAGTGCTATTGCTAGTAATCAATAATAACACTTCCGGCTTACCATATTTTTGGGTCACATCCTGTTTTTAATGGTACCGTTCAAAGTTTGAAATATCCGTACCTTGCTTTACCTTTACGATCGTTACGAATTTTGCTTATCTCAACTTATTTCGGTTACCTCTTTTATCTTCAAAGCCTTTATTAAAAACTGCTTTGCGATAAATAAAATCCATTAGAAAATACCAGAGTTAAACATGAGGAAAAAAACCTATATTTAAAAGATATCTTTTATCAAATATCTTTTTTTTATATACTTAGTCGTGCCATAAGTTCTGTTACAATATAAAGTTAGTATAAAAATTGAACAAAAAAAATGTTGAAATGAAAAAATGAAATTAAAGAAATGAAAATGCCACTTTTTATTTAAAGTGGGATATCAGCGTAGTTTTTGGTCAGAAAATATGAAATTCTGCCAATCCGAAACTGTCCATTTAGTGCCGCTTGACACATTTTACAAGTTTTTTCTTCAAAGCCGTTCATAATATCGGGTTTCCGGCAGGCCGATGACATTCAAGGACCATGGACTTCTTTGAACAGTTATTTTGCTGATATCCATTTCCAACTTGACTTAAAGGTCTCTCCTTATTTCCCTTGCAGTTTGAAACCGATTCCGTAGATACATTCCTTCCAAACCTCGATCTTTCCGCTGTGTAATAGCTCGTGGTCTTCCATTTCCGGTTTTCCTTTGCACACCTCCGGTTTGTTACAATTTTATTCAAACACGTCACAGTATACTTTTGTTACAACCATTTATTTGAGAAAAGCTTCTACTCGAATAATTTTCTCCGCTGAAATTTGAAATTGAGAACCTTCACTAACATTTATTAGTTGCAGAATTCCGAAATGCGATTTTTTTTCCAGCAGTGTAATTAGCGAAAGTATGCCATGTTATGCTTGGAATTGCAAATGTGCCAGATCGGCCACTTTTTACACTAAAACGAACGGAACCTTTTTTGAAAACATGCAACAAGACATGGAAATATAATATTTATTAAGAGAAAATTAAATTCCGAAACATATAACTTCAGTATCTATCTAACTATTCCACCAAAATTGTGTGTCCTCCTTTGATCTTTCCTAATAAGGACTGGAATTAATAACACACACTTCTAATGCATTAGGTACCCTGCCAATAACTGCAGGATGGGACGCCAACATTTACATAATACATTTACGCATAATACATTTTAGAAAGATTTTCATTTAATAGATTCGAGTAAACGACGAACATCAGTTTAAAGTGAACATCGTTTATCATCACATTAAGTTTTATATTATCCACGGTACAGAGACTGGACATGATCCGCCCACTATTCGACTCAATGCCCTATACAAATTTTCTTTGTATATAATTTCTGTACTACAAAGGCAAACTGAGTCCAATCAGCACATGTAGTATATGTAGTAGAATACACGTAGTATGGCTGTATAATCATCCACGAATGGGCGAAGGCCGCCAACTACAACATAACATACAATAGATTTCTCATCAGTTTCCGGTTTAAAGTCCCCAGGTTTTAATACTTATTTTATTTTCTTACTTCAGTGGAACTGATGTCTGGTTTCATTTTACTATGATATTTGGGCCGAAATTTAATTTTATTCATTCCAAGGAAAATTAAATTTTAAAGGCAGCGTCATCATCGTTGTCAATTTTAAAGGTAGCTTAAGATCATCCATTCCATTCCTTTAATATTGTTTTCACTAGAAAGTAATTATGCCAACATAAGTAGTTTTGAATAATGATTACGGAATTAAATGAAAATGGGCTGTGAAAATGGCTTGCTCGAGTTTTCTCCTATAACAATTGTATTTTATGAGACGTGGGAGTACAAGTCCTCCAAGAGATTTTTAAAAGTTATATAAATAACTGAGTTGAGCTTAAATTTCATTTAAATGCTTGTTCATATTGCGTTACCTATTTTAATAAGTAGAATACTACATACCAATAGGATATTCAGTCACAAAACAATAAATGCCTTGTTAAGACGTCTTTTTTATTACAATGTAATATCATTGCGGTACACCAAAAACTTACAGGCATTAACTTCTCCACTTTGGAAGGCCATTGAACTAATTAATACGCAACAAAAATATTTTTAAAGCTACGAATATACTCTTCGTGTGGTTGGTTTTCCTTTATGGATCCATGTATTCATAGACTATTTTTAGTTAATTAGCAGTCAAGCGTAGAAAATGTATTGCTAATATCTGTAGAAAGGTAAAAAAGGCTGCTAGCATTAAAAAATTCTTAAATGACTAAGTGCTCACCATTAGATGGATACGTGGCCAGATCGAACCGTGTACTCAAAGCCAAAGCAAGTAATGTCAATTGTAAACTGCAATAATTGCAGTTGCATATATTCCATGTTGAATACCATAGCGCAATCTAGTAGATTGTTGTTTGTTCGAATGTCTTTTAGTCTTTTGGACATTTTCTCATGGAATCTGTTGAAATTATGCCAACAGCGTACAAATTCATAATTATAAATTGTAAAACTGTGCAGGTGTGGGTGTCCATTTTTTTACAGTCGTTTTATTAAATATTGAGTGGAAAAAATGAAAACAGTTTGCTTTGAAGATATATGCAATTGTCAAAGGCCAAAAACTCTTGTTTAAATGAATAAATTAAAATAATCCATATTAAAATAATATATTATTACTGTTATTAAAGATTGCTATCCAGAGATGGTAATATTCGTTAGGTTTTTGAAATCGGGGAACAAACAATTCATCCAATCGCGAACCGTCCCTTTTAAATTAACCACAAGTTTTCACATTTTCATTAATTGAACCCGAATCCGTTTTATTTACATTGCATAAAGTATCTTGTAACGGCAACTAACCCAGCAACCGCGAAGCAAATTACGCCGATGAGAATATACTATAGCTGAATCATCGTTACACGTTTGAGCTTTACTCAATTTAGAGCTATAAAAAAAACGCATTTATGGAAACTATTGTATTCAGGATTTTTTCCTAACATTTTTTATTAGGAATTATTTTACTTTCTTGGTCGTGATGCTGCAATAGCACAATTAGCTCCGTAGCGTCAGCTGTGCCTAAGTTAGCAGTCACTTTCAAAATAATGACTACTATCGATATTTTGTTCTTTGCATAATTAAAGTGAAGTTCGGAATACGTTGCTTTGTACAGCCTTTTGTCTTCTTTCATTTTGAAACTGAATAAAATCAAATTGAAATATTGTCATGTGGTTCTAACCTCCCTAAACTTGTTGCTAACAAGCTGAAACCGAAAATTTTGCGATGCAATATTACAAATCTGTGCGCTTTAGCTTCCCTTTTCTCCTCTAGTGTACAATTATTCGCAACGTTTTTAGGAACCAACTTCAATTTTCTCCCTCTTCGTATATCGTAAATGTTGTCAACATTGTTTTATTTTCTGCCTGACAACCTTCTTTCACATCCGCCATCCACCTCCTCCTGCAACATCTCAAAAAGGTATCCGAATCTGCACAGTCAATTTCACGGTGATCTCTTCTCTGACTCCATTTTGTCGGCGAACATGGATCTAGTGCACGGTTTATTCATAATCAAGTTCGTGACTAGATTTCATGCTCGTCTATTAAGTTGGGTCAAAACAACACAAGCACGGCGCATACAACAACAATAATAACAATAACAGCAACAAGATAATAAATAGCAAATCAACAACAAAAAACCCGTTGATGTTGTCACATCGCATCAATAGAGAAAATATCACCAGTTACGGAGAAAAGAAGTTCGGTCTACCACTATGCAGAACCACTTTGTTGTTTCTTATGCTCAGGCTTTTAATTTATGCTTAAGACTTTGAGCTAATATTTAAGCCCTATAATATTAATGCGCTAACATAAAATTATAACTGACATTAATGATGTATTATATATCTGTGCAATGACAATACACCGCCACAACTTGATGTAGAAGTGCTATTATTTTGTGTAAATGTAAGGAATACTACAATCCAGGTCTCACCACTGTACTAGGTTTGCATATAGAAATATATACAGACTTAGGCGATTTTTTTTGGGTGAAATTATTTTTTATTGATTCAAATTACAAATGTATGGAAATAATAAAAATTTTAGATTGCATTCACTTTAGCACCATGTGGTCACCTTTTGCCTTCACTATGGCGTTCAAACGGTTAAAAAGTGAGTTGCATGCTGCACGAATATGATCTTGCAGTATTCCCGTACAATGGCTTTCTTCAGCGCATCCATACTAGCATAGTTTTTAGTCCTCACTTTGCTCTCCAAAATGGCTCAGTTGGAATACTGAGTCCTTCGGAATTGCCACTGGCGAATTCGAAAGCCATTGTGAGGATGAAATGAAGTGTGACATGGTTTTTAACCATTCTTGGTTCACACGAACTTTATGAGACGGTGTTGAGTCTTATTGGAATGTCCATGTGCGCGACCGAAATGTTTACGTGCCTACGGCTTTCCAAAACATTTTCCCGATCATAAGTCGCATTGTCTTTGACGCCAGGCTAGATGAACGCTATTGAACAGCGTTACTTGAGATGGAGAATTACTTTGGGTTGCCGTTCGTAGGCTCAAATTTTCGTAAGTGCGTTCAGTTAAGTAAACACGATCATTGTGAGAGTTTGTGAACTGCTCAATAGGGAAATTTTTCTCATCAGAGAATACAATGTTTGGCGATTCGCCACATTCGTGCAAGCATAACAACTCCTTTACTCTATCGAGTCTAACTTTGTTTTGCTTTGTTGTAAGATCATGTGCCTTTTGGAACTTGTAAGGCTTCACCTTGAGCACATTTTGGAATATGCGTCGGATGCTTTGCTGGAATATTTTCAGTTCTTTGGCCATTTGATTACCACTACGGCGTGGATTTCGTTCAAGTCGAGCCTTCAGTTTCCGAACCATTTCAGGTGATATTGCTGTTTTTTTTCGTCCACCACTATAGCGTTGGCAATGTTGTATCATTATAACGATTGTTGCGATACACAATCAGTTTATTCACTTTGAGATGCCTGAGCTCACGAACTGGTTGTGATTTTCAACTCAAATATAACGCAATTACACTATTACGTTTGAATTGAATTTCGAATAACTTTTGCTCTATAAAACCTAAACGCAAATGCTTGTAAACAATATAAACAGCTGTCATTGGTATGAATTTGACATAGTTGGCAATATCGCGTTGCCAGATATACCGTTGTGAAGTTGGTAACACCTCAATCGCCTAATCCTGTACAAAGGTTAAATATGTAAGTATGAGTAACCTTTCCAACCGTCGCTAGATTTTAAGACGAATCGTTTTCGGTTTAAAACTGAAAAATAATATTTATATTGTAATAAAATAATATAAATTAATATAATTATATAAAAAATATATAAATATGTATATCAAAAAGAAAACCATACAATTTTTATGATAAAATATTTAAAATTTTATAAGTTGCATATCAAAATATTGTTTATATTATTTAAGTGTTTTTAAGTGTATTTAGAAAATATATGTACATACATATCTACATACATAAATGCGTACTGAAATATTCATATAGCTTAAGACATCTAACAATATTACAATGCATAATGAATTATAACCGTTTTCTTTCATTAACAGGTAGAATACAATAGTTATAAGACGACTCTACTCATGAGTATGTTTTTCCATTTTAACCTACTCTTGTCTTATACACTAATGTTACAATTGCATTCACATATACATACAAATTTTGTATTTTTACGTATTGGTTCAGCACGCTTACAGAAAATCATTTTAAACACAGCTATTCTTCCTTTCTTTATCTACCGAAGAAGAAAAAATTGCAGCATTAAAAATTCAGAGGCTTCTTTGTAGTCGATACGCAACATATGTACATATAATTACACATTTGGTATAAATATTTATGCATTGAAAGACAGGGGTAAATGAGCTTCGAACTTGACTACGACTTATATCAGACTTTACCAGACTAGCCTCACGCCTCCTTCTGTACTCAAACTGAAGAAAAACTTCAAATAATATCTAATCATGAAAACAATTTTTAAACTATATCTTATTGAATTCTAACTAATCCTTATCTACAATATTTAGTTATCTCTCATGCGTATTATTAAATGTTCACCTTTTGCACTATTTCACTTTGTAATAATTCTTTTTTATTCATAAAATATTAAAGTTTCTCTGTTCTGTTTATTTAGTTATCTGTCATATGCTTATTAAATTTTCATTTTTTGCACTATTTAAGTTTGTATTAATTGTTTCATTATTCATAAAATACTAAAGTTTTTAGTGTTAATACAAAAAACATCTTGAAGAATTAAAATAATTGAAAATAAAAGTTTATAAACCAAACCCTGTGTTTTAATTACATAAATATATCTTGAATTCTATAGAATCTTAGAAATCTTTGAACCAAATTTAAAATATGTAATAAATTTATCGGATTCTCTTCTATGGGATAATTCTTTAAAATATTTACAAACAAATTGAAATAAAAAAACAGACAGTGCTATATTCGGCCTGGCTAAATC
Source organism: Myopa tessellatipennis (assembly GCA_943737955.2). Taxonomy (NCBI): domain Eukaryota; kingdom Metazoa; phylum Arthropoda; class Insecta; order Diptera; family Conopidae; genus Myopa; species Myopa tessellatipennis. The sequence continues at coordinate 58,037,283 of OX031314.1, read as the reverse complement.
TGAAATAATCTACATCTTAAAGTGGGCGGACCATGCCAAGTTTTGAAATAACAATTTCTTAGACCATAAAATGCTACGCACAGTTTTGTTAAGAAAGTTATAGTATAGATATCATTTAATCCCATGTTAAATTGTTTGCGGTGAACTTAAAGTGGGCCGAGCACGCCCATCGGCACATTAACGCATAATGTTACTCAATACCCAGATGTGCAATTTTACTGCCATAACTCAAAAACTAACGCTGATATCCAATTTTTAATAAATAGTAGGCGTGTTCGTTGACCGAGTTTGTCCTTACTAACCCTTACTCAACAACCAAATATATTTCCGCAAAATTTCATTCCGATATCTTCACCGGTTCTTGTGATCTTGATTTCCACAGACAGTCAGACGGACATGGCTAAATCGACTTAGGAGGTGACGCTGATCAAGAATAAATGCTGTACAACCTGGAAAAGATCCTGTTAGAATAGTGCAAATGACTCAATTTTTTGACAATCTTGTGACTACCAGGCGGGTGCCATTACAAAGGCGTGTTTAAATTCCTAAGTAGCATAATTATTGCCCTTATCTTCAAGTTTAGTTTGTGGGTTGGCATTCCAGAGGGAGTTAACCTATTTAAAAATTCGATAGGATACAGGTCCCTTTCAGAATCAGAATCGATGCTTTGATAAGTTGTGGCCTCACCAACCAAGAGATTAAGAACTTCTTCATTGATTCTGGTAGTATCTTCGTTATGGGGTCAAAGGATGATTGTACTCGAATAGTTTAAAATATTGCTGGCAATCAGTCTAGTTCCATGTAGTAGTCACTACTAGTGGCGTAGCTAGGACTCATGGAGCCAGGGACGGTTAATCAACTTCCAGCCCCAAAAATTTCTAGAAATCAATAAGTCAATACTTGATTTCCAGAACTGCGCTGACCTCCACCCCTCTCCACCCTCTAGCTACACCACTGTATTTATTAACTTAAAAATTTAAATTGGAATTCAATTCCGACCAGAATAAATACCAGACTAGAAAACACATTTCTCCTCACATGGATCGTATAATGTACCGCATATAGGTAAGTTTCATATTCACGCTGCTTATGAGTATATGATTCCTTCAGCTATATAAAGCATTCACTTGGTATCATATAATGAGTGGTTTTGTGAATTTATGCTGGGCCCATTGACCCGTATGTTATGTGATTTTAATTTGTTATTCAATACAATAAAAGCAACTAATATGTCAGGCAGCAACTCCGATTTACCACCAATGTACGGGAGTAGCGCGAACACCCCGGATCATGACCCCTATTATTTTCTGTATGATCTGTGCTACTTAATGTGGTTGAAAGTGGTTTTCCCAGATCGCTAAAATAATTTAAAGCTGAAGTTCAATGCTCACATAATAAATTTTGCCTTTACTGCTTTATAGTAAAAATCAGCTATTATTATAAATAATATAGTATAAACCAGGGTTTATATATATATTATAGTTGAGTGATGTATCGTATTAGGGCCTTATTCAGAGAGTCACTTTTAGCTGTCGTCGGCGTCTAAAACAATTGTTTGTGGTCATTTTCTATTCACAGAGACGATGAGTTTTTTTTAAGACACGGATCTTAGCTAAGCATGGTATCGTGTTTTACGTATGTTGGAGGTGAGCAAAAAACTATTCACAGAGACGACAACCAACGGCATGAGTTGTCAAATAAGACAACAACTTAGGTGTCGTCTAGGTGCCGCCTCTTGCTAAAAATTAAATATTTTGCAGGTTATTGCTTATTTATTATATTTATCTTATGTTATTATACTATGTATAAAATGTTATTTTAAAAAACTGTTTTTTTCTGGAGAAAAATATGTATGTACGTAAAATAAACTTTACGACATCGCGACAATTTGAAGTTTTGGTGCGGGACATGGAATGATTCCAGAATTAGCTAGAGGTGCCCCTGTTTTTGGCTCCAACCGAATACAGGGTGAAGAAGAATGGGAGCGTTAAACTGTTAAACTCCAACGGCCCTCCCGTTAGTAGCTTAAATGAATGGATAAGGTAATTGGAGTAAGGTTTTAATTGTCAAATGTGCGCTTACTTACATATGTTACAATTATAGATATGGAGAGATTTCAAAGCACGCACCAAAATTAAGTTGGGACAAGTTCACGCGGATATTACGGCTACATCAGGTGGCCCAAGTAGCACTAAAGAATCCAGATTTAAAAATTATACATTCAGTAAAAAAAGGCACTTGATAACTTACCTTAAGAACTTAAAATTTTGCACTTTGCAATTGTTTAGAATTTCCGATTGTATACAATTTTACAGTGCTGCAAATTTCCTACATAAAAACCAGTATTAAAATATTTTGGTACAATTTAAATGACGAAAATATAATAGAAAAACAAAATAAATATACCTCTCTAAAGTCCTGAGGTTATTCTTTATTTTTGCTGCATTTATAAATTTAATTTCGCAAAAAGATCTATTTTTAAGGATTTTATTATTGCAACATAAACACAGTAAAATTTTTGTGTGGTAGCACTAAAAATGCTAACTAGTATACAATCAGGGTTAGATGAAATGGTCTTCGGACTAGACTATGACTTATATCAGATTTTACCATACTACTTCTACTGTACTCTTCAATGTGGCTCAAAGCGTTGGCATCATTAGAAAATACAAATTTTATTCCGACTGTAAAATTTCGATTATGATTTTTAAAGCAGCGACTTTTTACGAGCAGCTCTTGGCTGTTACATGCGAAACAACGACACCACACTCTTCCTTGAGATATTGTGCAAGCGTTCTGGTGGAAATCTTGAGGATTTGGTAGATTTTCCTCATCATAACGCGCTCTGCACGTTCAATTAACTCAGGAATACGGACGCCTGCATACTTCAGTTCTAGTCTTCCGTCGCTTTCTTCACAATATAATATATTATATATTGTCTTTCGTGTTGCAGATAACATTTTGGGTAATTCTGGCACACTTTTACCCATTTGTACATTGCAATAAACCAACTGAATCACTTCAAAACATAACCTTTTGTCTGACATTTTTAAGAAAACGTTATGTTAAAAGAAAGAACCACCACAAAACACGATTTTTCAACTTGTATTCTCAAAGCAACAATGAATAAGTAATTAACATACCAACAGAAAAAAAAATTCAAATCAATGCCTAAATAATGGTAAAAGCAGCACATATTAAATCAACAAAAGAGTTTTGAAAAGAGTTTCTTGACAGTTCAAAAACTGAGTAGTTAAGATTTTTGTTGCATATTTCGTAGATTGTGCATTAAATTTGGCTTTTTTTTCATTAAACTGTTGTAAGTACAGCAACTTAAAGTATTTGATAAACGAAAACTCTATAAAGAATCAAAAAGTAGTTTATTTATTTAATGTGTAATTTATTTTCAATGTGTAAACTCATTCTTGACAGACTGTACATATATTAAGGAATGCTTGGAAAAACGATTAAAGCCTTTCCTAAGACAGCATGAGGTTGGAGTGCTCAAAGAATAATGTGCTTTTGGTACCTCGAGAAGCAAATCCGCCAAATTGTCCAGAGCTCAGACCAATTGAAAGGTACTGGGCTTTGGTCAAAAGAGTAATCAAGGCAACAAAGAAAATAGCCAAGCATGCTAAAGATTTTCGGGGAAAGTGGTGTTCAGCAGCTCGAAAGGTATCGGATAATACCATAAAATCCTTGATTGAAGGGGTGCCGGAAAAGTTACAAAAATTTCTAAAATAAAAATAATAGAAAAAGTGTAAATATATAACAAAAAGCTCAATAAAAAAACGGTTAAAGCATGGGTTTCATTTTCAATATCGGATTACTAGTTCAGTAGATTTTTTAATTTTGTGATGGACAATTATTTCAAACGCAGTCTTGAGATAACTCGACGTTTTGTTTGGATTAGTCTAAACAGGTACAGGATGTTTCTGGCTTTAAGATATGTCATTGAATCACAGCCAAGGATCGCAGTTTTGAACGAAGATAAGCGATCGCATTTGCGTAAACCAAACACAACGTGTGACGTAGTTGAATGCTAGCTGTAATTTTATAAATGGAAGGAAAAACTTGAAAAATGTTTAATTTAAATTTTAATGGAAAGGAAATTATCATAAAAGGAATTTCAATTGCTTCCATTGGACGGGTAGAACTGTCGATCGTGGGAAAAATAACCGCTGCAAACGAAGTTGTGTAACGAGCTGGCTTACACCCCTTAATTTTGAATCATGCTTTTTAATATGGCTATTGTTCTGCATCGGCAGCTATGAGTTCAGTGGAAAATAAACAGGCGTACTTTGAAACTCTCAAAATCTAATCTATTACTTATATTCAGATTAAATCTTCTTGCTAATAATATAGTACTATTCACGTTTTTCTTTGATCGGATATGCAATTGAATTGAGCAACATTTTTGGACAACCTAAAAGTCCACGAAATCCAAGAAGACCAATATAATCTTAGAAATGGAATTAGCCGTCATTTATTTTGTAAAAAACTTGATATACAATAATCTGAAAGAATGTAAAGAAGTTACTAAAATCTTTCACGAGTATACATATGTTTAAAACAATCAAATTATAAGAAATTATGTTCGCAACGGCAACACGCTTATTCGAATACATGACTAGCCTCGAAAGAAGTAAAAGCATTTTCTTTTAGTTTTCAATTTTTACCACTGTGCTTTTATTTGCATTCTTTGACCGCCTACCTGCCGTTCTATCCACCTTGAAACGCTAAACTCATTCGTGCGTTGCAAAGTATGTATTTGAATCGAAAGAATCTAAGTCTTTTCGACGCCACATTTACCTATCCATGTTATATGATTATGTATTATCAAAAACAAAATAAAAAAAGAACGAAAAAACAAATACAGAAACAAAAGACTTAAGCAAAGAACTTTGGCTGGCACAAGAATGTTTGCAATAAATTGTCGGTTTGTCGTAAGGAAATAATTGCAGGACGTATCAATATCAATATATCATGTTGCGGAGCATGCATCAATGCAACTGGGAATCTGATGATTCGTATGGTACAATCATCATTATACGAGCATCATATCTATCCCTCAAGTCATAAGGACCCATATCACTATAAAGTGCTTAGTCTTCTGCTACAATAATTATATTTCAAACTTTACAACTAACATTTAATAGATAATAATCTACAGTCAAAATTTCATAAAGACTTTTATTGAAAAGCTTTATTGATTTGGAATCTGTTTTAAATTACATACTATTTAAAGATTTGGTTAAGTTGATGATCGTTAATTGCTTAAAAGTCGTGTAATTTGTTTTTGTCTTATTTCTAATTTTTTTATTTGCTCTTTCTAATAACTTCCACAGCTTTAAGTCAAAATAAAATAACAAAAATAAGAAATTAATAGAAAGTAATTATTAAAACAAACTAAAGCAGTCACAAGCTTGTGATTCTTTTGATGATCAAAAACTTCCTTTGATAAACAAAGAAGATTTACTCACACCATACTAACTAATGAAAAATACTTCACTTCTACACACAAACAGGAACAACGATTGTTGATACTTATCTAAAGATAACGAAACAATATACATGTAATTTAAAATGTAACTGAGAAAGTCTGAATCTGAAAACAACCAATAAATAAGAAATTTCTGGGATCTGCTAAACGTAAGCAACAACTACTTGCTGTTACTATGTTACGCGTACTTACATTGAATGACTATTTTACGTGTAGTCATTACGTTACATTGACCTTTTACACTAGCAGAGCAGTTGTTAGCTAGTTCCATTTTACAAAACGTTAAACTGCGGAACTTCAGGAAACGCTCAACAGCAAAAAAGCTGTACTACTCTTACAGTGATACACTGGACTACATTGGGTACCAATAGGCAACCAAGCATGACGTACGTCCCACAATAGTTCAACAATAAAATTGGTCGCCAACATTTTCAGATTCAGCCGCCATCTTAATTACTTCTATGGAAAATAAATTTAGACGCTAGAATACTACAACCTATCCCATTGGACATCTGCCCGTTTTAAAAGAGTGAGTCTTTGCAGTAGTACTATTATGTTTTTTTTTTTTGGTTAATTGTTTTTGAATTATACTTATAGATATACTTTTTAACTTATAGTTATCACTGATGGTTTATTATATTATGTCGCAGTTTAAACCAATTGTTTACACAAAAGGTGTTCTGTATCCGTTTATATTGCTAAAAAGTGTTTAAAAACAGAACGATCTTCTTGAACTCTTCAGAAGAGGAGGATCGAGACTCAGTGCTTCAATGAAGAATTGATGCATCTCCGCTGTTCAGTACTACTCATACGAAAGAGTTGAACAAAATTTACTGCTTGTTTGCAGTGGATTTCTTAATCTTATTTGCAGAGTTTTCAGTACTTTCTTTCATACATATACTTGCTTCTGCAAACATATGAATAGCAAATAGAGTACTGGCTCAGAAAATTTGGTTAATCAAAATGCCATCAATGAATGTGAAAATGTAGCACGGATCAAATATGGAATATAAATTTGATCTCCCATGAAACTTTCGAATTAATTATGTAGTTCTTTTAAATTATTAAAATTCAAAATACTGTTAGAGATCTGTTCAAAACGTATCGCGAATTTCGAATTTCAATTGCGCGACTGCAGCGATTCGAGCAAATGTTTTTGTTTCTAGGTTGGCAACACGGTCATTCATACCTGGGTAAATCGAATTGTTATCCTTATCCCTAACTCAGCTTCGTTGTTTACAATTGATTTGTAGTTGGAGAAGCTCGACAATTTCCAACGTAAACTCAAATGTTACAGTGCCTGTGTAACCTTCACTACCCTTGTTCTATTGTGTGCTATTTTTCAAGACTATTCTATTCGATAAATTATAAATTGAGTTGTGGCATCTTTTTACCTTACTGAGTCTTTATCATTTCAGGGTAGAAATTCCTTGGCCAGAACACCTGCTCGTCACAGTGATGCAGTTTTCAGTCCAACTGGTTATTGTCCAATGTAAGTATATCACATAGTAAGTCAACACAAGATCATTCGATACTAAGCGATAATCTACAGTTACTGTAGTACTGTTGTCAGAAGATCTTCAGCTTGGTTGAAGCTAAAATATTTTTCACCCTAATAGCCTGTGGAGCATATTTCAAAGGGGGCTATAGTCCGCCGATCTTTAGATAACTACAAATGTTGATATTCGTTGTACAGACATTCTATTTTTCACTTGATCATGCTCCTTGTTTTTAAGAATAGTTAATCGATGCAGGATGTTCAGATATTCAATTTTTTTATCATTATTATGCGGCTAAAAAAGGTCCCTTCAGTCCTTTTATACAAGGCATAAAAGTGCTCTAAACTGCTAAATGCTCCAAACTGCTCTACATAACTAAGAATGCTTGAGTGCCACATTTAATTCTATTCGTTTTCGCTTAATCTTGATTTCAATGGACAGACACACGGACGGACAGACAGCACGGACTTTTCTATACCGTAAAGGCGTGGCACTGCTTCTGTGCGTTAATAATCAAAGGAAAAACTTAATAATATACCTTTTACCTATGGCTGTAGGGTATAAAAGCGAATGAATACTAATTAAACTACTATAAATACAATATATAAATATACAAATATAAATATATATATATATATATATAAAAATATATATACAATATACAAATATATAAATAAATAATAAAGATGGTCATATAATAAAACGCTGCTTGTGTATATACACAAGTTCAGTGGCGTAGCGTGGCGGGGTCAGGGTAGCCAATGCCCTGGGCGGCAGAGCTATCGGGGTGGCTCGAAGTGGCTAGTTGTATATGCGGAATATTTCTAACAGGCCCCAGGTGGCAGAAATTCACGCTACGCCACTACACAATTTTATTTCTTTATCAATTTTGCAATTAAAATTTTATGTGGCTCAAGACAACGGAATGAGAATGAGGTGAAAAACAACTACTCACCACATATACTATATTTACATAGATGAAGACATCCCGCAGAGTGGAGCATAACGCTAAAGCCCTTCCTTACCATATTCGCCAAGTACTACAAATTTCCAACGGTAAAAAAGAAAATTTTTTTCTTCTTCTTCTGGAACATTATTTTTAAAAAAATTACATAAAATTTGATATAATTGGATGCAATGTTGACGGAAAAATAGTAATCTGAAAATACCGTCGAGACGAAATAAAACTGTTTTATTAAAAAGATTTCAATACTAAATAAATGAATCTAGTGTCTCTAAAGTAAATTTTAGAATAAGTCTATATATGTATGTACATATTTTATCGAGACGATTCCACCCCTTCTAACTACAATATAAGTCACCAATATTAGCCTATGTTGCAGAACCGGTACCCCTCGTACACTTGTTGCTGCTCCAGGCTCTGGAAAAGTCGTTTACACCTTCGGAAACCCGGCACTGATAAATACTGCTCAATGGTCGTCAATAAGTCAAACGAAAATTCAAGTGCGCCAATTGTTGGTGCACGATGGCGAAAGCCTGAATAATATCAACTCGAAGTATATGTTCGACAACTTGCTCGAAAAGGCTGAGATTGTGAGTGATCGCATATTTCAAATCGGACAGGGACTTTGCCAGACGACTTTCGGAAGCGGCGCTGAGAATTACGAACTCAGTCAAGTCGACGTGCATTCGCAGGTTAGTTACCACAGCTCTGGAAGGGTTTCGTTTGAAAAGAATTTAGTTTTTGATTTACAGAATCCAATAAAAACGATTGGAGTCATTTATTGCGATCACGATGGACGATTGGACTCTTCGTCTGCTTTATTAGTAGGATCCGATGAGATGCGATGTCGTACAGTACGTTTGAATTTTTCCAAAACGAAGTCTATAGGAGTGTTTCCCGGACAGATTGTGATGGTCGCAGGTATGAATCCCAAGGGCGACATATTTATGGTGGACGAAATAATATCCGAACGCCACCTGGAGCAACCAATTCCACCAAAATTCGCGGATCAATTGAGTTTCGTCATTGCTGCAGGTCCCTATACATCCGACAACGATTTGATGTATGATCCCTTGCTCGACCTGACCGCATATTTAAAAGAGCACACGCCGGATGTGTTGATACTAATAGGTCCTTTCCTGGATGCCGACCACAAACTTATTACTGACAATATCGCGTTAGCCGAGACGTTTGAATCGTTCTTCGAGAAGATAATTGCCAGAGTTGTTGAGGCCATCGGGTGAGTACACCAGATCTGCCCATTAGAAACTATGAGGTTTTCAAATATAATTTCCCTTTAGTTCCTCCACCACGTTACTTATTGTTAGCTCACACAAAGACGTCAATGCAGATCCAGTTTATCCCACACCCCCATTCAGTGTAAAATCTACCTATCCCAACGTACATATCCTTCCAGATCCTTCGTTAGTCGATCTGAATGGCATTACTATCGGTATAACATCTACGGATATTGTGAATCAGCTGATCAACAAGGAGTTGGCTGTGTAAGTCTTTGTTGACCTAAAACAGTGAGCTTTAATTGCCCTCAATATTGATTTATATTCAGTAATTGCGGAGATAAAGTCAAGCGCGTGGTCAACTACTTACTCAATCAAGGAACCTTCTATCCCCTTAATCCACCAGCAGAAGACGAAATATGCTTTGATAGCTATTTGGCGTATAAATACGGGAGCATTGCGCGCATTCCAAATATTTTAATTTTACCCAGTGACCAAAAATGCTTCATCAGAGTAAGTAGATAATGTTAATATAAATATATGCGATATTATTGTGGAAAAAGTTGGTGTTACTTGCATGATTGCACTTAAATTTGGCACCGACTCACATTATTAATATCGACAATTTATCGTATAATAAAATGTATTTTACGGCACTGTCTATTGCAGGTCGTTAATGGTTGTTTGGCCATTAATCCAGGTCGTTTAGCTGGTACCCAAGGTGGAACCTTTACACGTTTCATTATAACGCCGCCAGAGCCAAAAGATGAGGCAAATGTTTTCAACTATGTTGGGTGTCAAGTGCGGAAAATTTAGTAGAAATATTTTTTATAACCATTTTTGTCCATTTGGTTTGACTATTTACGAAAACTAGAATTGGTTAAAAATATTTAGTGTATTCACCTATTTTAAAATTAGGTACATAAATTAAACTATGTCTTGAAATAGCTCGGAAAAGTTTGAAATGTCTATAATTCATTGATTTCATATAATCAATTATTCATCTCGACAAAGTTAAAAGATATTCAGGTGATTTGCTTAAAGAAGGAACAAAGTTCTTAGCTTAAAACAATTTGTACAGATGTATAACTTTAAATGCGTACAAATTCTATTTATTATTATCAATTATTGTCATACTTCTATTAACACAATTACTTAAAATTATCCGTACTTAATTTCCGAAGGCACAAGGAAAATATTTCTTGTCCTGTTCCACAATTTGTTCAAGAATATCATCGATCTCTGTGCTTGGGAACCGTTCAACCCAGGACTTTACGTAACCTTCATGGGTAGCGTCGTAGGTCAACAAGTGCACTTTGTCATCCCGTACTTCGGTGTTCGCTTGCAGCAATATAATGCGAGGCTTCTTGTAAGCCAAGCAAATGTCTCGCCATTTAGCCCAAGGGTGATCTCCGTTTTCGTTGACCTCCGAATAGTGCTCGTACATTTTGTTGGCTGCTGTAACATCCGCTGTAGATTTATAAACTTGTAATTTCAGCAAGAAATCCTCAATAGCCTTTTTTCCCACGGTGTGTATTTTGGAACGATTGACGGTAAGACGTAAGTTTTTCCCCTCCTCGATTTCCTCAACAGTGACAAGTCCTTGACCAGCTTCAAGCAAGACTTTCATTATAACGAAACGGGCACGGCTATGTGCCTGCATCCACTGCTTGGATTGAGGATTAAACATTTCAAGTGCAACACCCATACCATTCCATATCAAACTTAGCCAATTAACGTAAATAATTTTCTCCTGCTCACAAGAATCTTTGAAGCCAAATATTTGAAGAATATCTTTTTGCAATGAAAGATACAGTCCAACTGCCTCTGCACGACACTCCTCATAAGAAGAACCGATTGCTCCAAATTTAGTATCGTAGGTTTCACCGGGCGTGTACCATGTGATAATCGGCTCACCAGTAATAAGGTTTCTGGTATTATTCTTGTCAAAATTAAATATCCCGTTCTCATCTATTCGGAAAAGTTTACCACTGCCATGGCCAAGCAATTCGTGCAATCCAACTTGGACCTGTTTAAGAACGATTACATAATAAAATAAAATACAAAGTGGAAACAATTTATTACCTCGAAAGATTTTACTTTGTATTCTTTCATTAACTCTTGGTCCTCATCCGTTAGGAACGGTATGCTATCTTTACGATTGATGTTAGCCAAAACATTGCCAAGCGAAACATTTTTAAAGCCTTCGTCTTGGCGAATTTCATCATCTGCAAACAGTTGTTGATTCAATATTGGTTGTATATGAATTACAATTTGTCTTTCTGGACCTACAATTTGGAATATTTATTCCCGCTGGGACTCCACTACCGGCAAAGGTCAAAACATCAAGTGACGTAAAATCGGGTTTCAAATAGAAATCCTTCTCGTATTCTTTTGTCCACGGCAGGTATTCCAACAGCTTTTCAGCACGCATAACCAACTCTGAAAACTTAGCAGAGCTCTCCTTATTGACCATGGCAACGAAACCTTCAAACTCAGCACGTCCACCAGCAGGATCACGATATGTCTCAATAAACCCTATATATGTTTCAATCACAGGTCCCTTGTCCTTGATCCACCATCTAATAATAAAATTCAGAGAGTAACAAACAGCGTCTTTAATATATCCCTATTTACACTAAAGTGAAACAAAGTATTAGATGAATATTAAACCATTAATAAAGGAAAGGATGATTATGATTATAGTTTACGAATGCAAATTTAGTTACATGCTCAAAATACAAACCTCGACCCATCTTTGTGATCGGCTAGGCTGCCTTCAGCAAAGCTCTTTATGTAATGCTCAATCATTTTGACTTGGTTCTCGTTGGAGGCATGTTTCTTTGCTTCGTGCAAATTTTTATTTACACGGGCCAATATTTGGCAGTAGTCGCCGCGTGTAACACGGAAGTAATTGCCTTTGTACTCTTCAACCGGAAGTGTTATACCTGTCTTATCTGTGCATTCTACCGAACTCAACTTAATGTCGTAAATCGTTCGTCCGTCTTCCTGCACTTTGAAAGTGCGGCACATATACGGCTCAATGCGTTTAGAGGTAAGCCAATCGTTGACAATTTCTGAATCTGCCTTTGTGCAATTATCCGACCAATATGTTGTGATACCATTTGGCGAAAATCCGAGTACTTCATTGCGGGGCTTCAGGTCGTATATTAGCGAAGATATAGTTTCGAGCACAACTGGTACACGCTTGTCGGTGGAGTATGCTTTAGAAAGACGAACTATTGCCTGAAACTTGGACTGTTCAATGTTGGGAATTATTTTGCTGTCACCCATGCCTTTATAGTTCCCGGTATTCGCAAATATACCACACGCATAAACGAGAAATGCCTAAGAAAAGGAAGAATCACACAATGACAGATATGAGATTGTCTGCTGTTTAGCTTACCCTAAACTCTTCCTCAGATAAACCGTTTTCCAAAACTCTAGCCTTTAGATCTTCCAGTGGTTCGTTTACGAATATACGATGCAGCAATGAAAATATTAACGGTCCCTCAGGACTTGATTGTATCAGAGAAATCAAGCCACCAATCCAAGAAGCTTTACTAAAGTAATGAGCGTAGAGTTTTTCCTTTGCGGATAAATTCGCAAAAGCATTTTTACATTCCAAATCGGCGATGGGTTGACTATTGGGCAAAACGAAATTTGATGCATTCGCTGACATTATTCTAACAAAAGAGAACGAGAGTGAACTGAAAACAAACATAGATAAATATCATCTTAATACGAGTATAAGTATGTATGTACATGTAATATGACAATTATCAATTTATTGTAGAAAATATACCAAGTTAAAGTGATTAAATCCATACCTTTTTAGGTTGGAATTCTTTGTATGGAAAATGCTTCTAAAACTGTTTCTAACAAATAAAAGCCTTGTTTGGGAAAAGAAAAAATTGCTGCTACAGTTTGTTTTGGTGACCTTAAAGAAATTATGTTGACTCGCTACTTGTCTGCTCAAAGTAAACATATTCTGGAACGACGATTTAGCTAATCCCAATATATATAACAATATACAATATATAACAATAAAATTGAGAAGAATTAATTCTGGTACTTACATATCAATTAATTGTATACAATGGAATAATTGAGTTGATGAAGAAAAGATATGCGATTTCAGTTAATACTGGAATTTTAAAAATTTCTTTACTTTCGAATAATATATCAAGGTTGCGTTGGATTAGTTGTACTGATACTTGATAAGTTTCTAATTTTCCTTCTTACACCGTCTCACTGAAATATTTAAAAATTCATTAATATTTTCGATATTTTGTGGAATTATTAACGCGGGATTTAAAGGTAAGAAAATCATAGCTCAATATATGTACATATGTATGTATGTACATATGTAGGTACTGAATCTGAAACTGTTCAAAAACAATAATGTGATGAAAAATAATTGAGGCGTGCGATCTAAAGATGATATTAGTCTAATTTTAGCCGAATTTAATACCGAAACACATTTGCATATAAGATACTAGCTTGCCCGTTTCCCGACTTTGCTGGGCCGCCTTTTGTTTACCGCGTTCCCTTACACCCTTCCCATCATCCCTCTTTTAAATGCTTTAGCATAGAAAATTCCTAAAATACTGCATTATTTTCTTTACTTTTTTTATGTAATAAAATTATTGCCCTAAAAAATTACGCTCCCTAGCACATGTAGTTTTAAAATTGTAATTTTTGCCATGCCATTTATCGGAGCAGTTTTCCGATCCACAATGCGATTCTAGTGCACGACTAATAACCATGCAAAATTTCAATTTCCTAGTCCTCATAGCTTCCAAACCATGCCACGCCCGGACATTCAGGGGCAGATTTTTCCAAAATCCGTTCTTAGTGTACCTCTGCCTTATAAGACTAACCTCCCTGTCAAATTTCAACTTCCTATTCCTCATAGCTTCGAAACTATGGCCATTTTAAGTCTTTCCACGCTCATTTCGAGCACTTAGGGGCAAATTTTTCCAAAATCCGTTCCCAGTGTACCTAAGTTCTATAAGGCACGCGTAACGTTAGCTGTCAGCAACATAATTAAATTCGTTTTAGTTGAAATACGAATGTTAAACTAAAATCGCGATTAACTAATGGTAGGGTGAGGGTAGGAGGGTAAAATATACTTTATGACCGATTCTCACACCTACCAAACATACACAAAAAATTTCATCAAAACCGGTCAAGGCGTTTAAGAGGAGTTGAAACACAAACGGTGTTTTATATACATATATACATACACGAGATTTTTATATACATATGTAGATAGAAAAGCTTGCAAAGGCTGAAATTAAAGTCGGATATATTAGAATAGACCTACATATATTTATAACCTCAAATTTTTAACCGGAATGAGGTCAAGAATTTTTACGTGGTAAAAAGGAGTTGCTTTAACATTTAATTATCAACCATAACATTGATGATGATAATTAAAGAAACGTAGATTTGAAGCTAATTCGATTACCAAAAGTTATATCGTAGCACTTTTTACAAACTGTGACACGGCAATAGCACTAAAGGACATAAGCACTAAAGAAATTAAGAATTTGGAAGTACATGCAAATTATCTAAAACTCCCAATTTAGAATAAAATATTTATGACGACGATGTAGATTAGTTCCAAATAGCTATAAAATCCTATAACAAAAAGCCCACGATGCAAATATACAAATACCATCGAGAACATAAATCAGATTTATCTTTTGCATATCTACCTTTAGTTAATGCTTGCACTTATCGTATTTCTACTTTGAAATGAAAACCTTGCACAAAAAAATACTTTTTTACCGGATATTTGAATGGCCTTGGCTACACGTATTTGCTCTTAAAACAGTTTAACTCAATTTATATGAGAGAAAGGTGAGAATGAAAAAAAAACACTACTCTCTGGTTTCAAGTGTAGAGAATGGTTAATTGTGGTACCTAAATAAGTGCGAAGTGGTCTCCGTCAGTGCGTTTCTTATTTCGGCCACTTCCATAAGACTGCGTGTTCCTATTTCATTTTGACAGAAACGCAACGCACGACGCACTTATTTAGGTACCACAGTAAGTCGCAGTGATAAACGCAACGCAAGACGCACTTATTTAAGTACCACAGTAATGCCTTAAACACAATTGGAAGCACAAAAACACTGAAACACAAAACACTGAAAACATTTGGCTCTGTAGCGTTGAACACAATCGGAGCAACAGGATACAAGATACATTTTTAGTTGTCAAATTTACATGGGCTCTTATGGAGATCGAGAAAAGTTTGCTTTCCAGTTTGTTGCTCTGGTTTGCTTTCCATTTTGTATCTTGTCTCCGGGTTAATTTCTAATTTTGAGAGCAACAGAATCATTCTTGTTCTTCTTCGATGTGTTTGTTTACATTCTGTCATGCAAAATTTGACAATTTGCATTGAGGGGGTGTCACACTAGGCATCTTAACGCCAATTTATTTAAGTAAATATTTAACGCAATTTTTATTATTATTATTACAAGCAATTTATTTCTGAAATATGAAAATATGCAGCATTCCTATTTAAGGAAAATTTAAGAAAAAATGGAAATTCCTCTAAAAAAGGATGCTGGTGAAAATATAAAAAACAGTTGAAGGTTTTCTAAGGCGGCCTTAAGTGCCCTAGTGTTATACCACCATTAAGAATTTGACATATGAAACTTTTGGTGCTGAGCAAAAGTTGCCCGTCCATTATAATTAACGCCATGGAATTTCTTGTTGCCTGGAAATGTTGCTGTATCCTGTTGCTGTGTTCCCGATTGTGTTCATCGCTTAAGGCCCAGTCTCGATTTTTACTTTATGCTATGTAAATTTGACAGCTAAAAATATATCGTGTATCCTGTTGCTCCGATTGTGTTCAACGCTTTACTGTGGTACGTCGTGCGTTCGTGCTGTCGCGTTGCGTTGCTGTCAAAATAAAATTGGAAGACGCAGTCTTATGGAAGTAGCTGAAATAAGCAACGCACTGACGGAGAGCATTCGGATTTTCAATTTTGGTATGCGCTACGAAGTGAAGTAAGTTTACGGCAAATGTTACAAAGTGATCATGTGCGTGTGTTCACACAGAGCATTGCATTTTGATAGAAGTAAAACCCCCATGAATTGAACTGAATAATTTCAAGCACTTCGCTCTTTCGGCTCATAGTGAGCGGTTGGTTTTTCTTTGCCGTCTCGGCTCATTGTGAGCGCTCGTTTTACTTTCACACTTTCGTTGTGAAAAAGTGTTTTTAGATTATATTTTAAAAGAAAAAACTAAAGAAATGAAAAAGAATTAAACGACCGATTTCGGCACATGTAGATTTCCATACATAAGATAACTGTTTTAAATATTTCGACGTTTAAAGAAAAAGAAATGTACCTATTTTATTTTATATGTCGTATGACTGTACTTTTGTTTTAAATGATTATAACGGAATAATCCAACAGTAAATGTAAACTTGGCAATGTCTAGTTGAACTACCGTTTTCGGCACATGTAGATCTGTTACATAGAATAACTGTGAAAAAATTTGTTACACACTTTATATTAGCTATTGGTGTTATAATTTAATACCAAGGGGGTTTTACCCCACAATTTTCGGTGACAATATAATCCACGGATTAGTCAAATAACTTTTTTCCCTTCGGGGTCCCACATTCCAAAAAGAATAATTTCAAGTGTTATCCACGGGCACGAATTTTTTCTTGTAAGTCCTAATAGGAATAAATTTTTTTAAACAAAGCATTTATGGCGGTGGCATTTATGGTGGCAATCAGATCAATCTTTGCGTCGACTAAATGACTAAGATATAGCTCCTGTTAAGCCGCATAACAATTCCCGTACACTCTTGAAATAGTGAAGCTCTCCTCTAGCCTTTACAGCCTGGTTTAGTAGAATATCCATCAGTAAATATTTTTGGAGACATATCCGAAAATTTGGCATGACAGATACGTTAGGAGCTTGTACTGGTGACCCAAATACACTTAATGCTTATTTGGCCTCTTTAAATGACTCATGTATTATAGAAGATGTTGACCACAATTTATCTGAAAAGGAAAATCCCTTTTCTTTCCAGAAAGTTTAAGGGCCAGTTTTTCAGTGCTCGTTTATCGTCGTTTCTCAGTTAACTTCCGTTTAAACGACATATTGTGTTTTTCAGTGCTCGTTTAAACGGAGGTTAACCGGCCAATATTGGTGAGTTAACCTCCAGTTAAACTCCGGTTAATTTATCTTTTTAATAGATAAAGAAAAAGCTGTGTCTTCGAGTACAGACATTTACCTGTCTTCTAAACTATGCTAAAAATTTTGTTTCTTTGCACCAAAGCGGCTGTTCCCTTTGTAAAAATGAAATAATTGACAGGTGCTGCCAAAATAGGTTGAAACATCAACTTATAGTAACGAGTATACGCTAAATACTCGTTGCATTTAGATAAATTCGCTATGAAATATAGATAACATACGTTTAACATAGATAAGTTAAACTCGCACTGAAAAATCCAAATCTCAGTTAACTTTTATGTTTAACAGTTTGATGTTTAACTAAACGTCGTTTAAACGCCGTTTAAACGAGCACTGAAAAACTGGCCTTAAATGAACACAATTATAAAACAACTAAGCTAGTTATTTTGTTTTGAAAAAGGCACTTTTTTCAAAACTTTTAGGTGTAGGGTATCTAAGATTCGGCCAGGTCGAATATAGCTTTCTCACTGGTTTTCTTTTAATTTTTTTTTTGTATTTACTACTATGTTACCTACTATGTACAATTAATATAAGGATAAATATAACACCTTTTTTGTGCTCCTATATTTTGAATAAATAAATAGAAAAAAAATTCATACTATCTCTCCACAATCAGAAGTCTTACTGTGGTACCGTTTTAAAGAAGCATGAAACAACGCAACGGACGACGCACTGATTTAAGTGGACGTCAGACAGAACGTGTATTTTCGCTACATCGGGCGAAGCGACGGTTGTATTACACAGGTTCTTATGGAGCACGTCAAACAGAGAATTTGCTTTGTTTACTTTCGCGGCGTTGATATTTACGCCGAGTAGCGCGATGAAAAATGTTACAGAATTGTTTATTGTGAGTATGAAAATGCTCAGCACTACAATTTATTGTGTTGCCAGTTGTTGCGTTATGAACTTCGGTTTCACTGTTAATTCTACACATATAAAAACCAATTTCAATATTTCACATAAAAAAAAATTGAAAATGGATAAATTGCATAATAAATAGCAAAATTCCCTAGGAAAAGTGTCAAAACCCAAAATAATTAAACCAGTAAATACCAGTACGGCATTCGTCTTTTCACAGATACACACAGCTGATAAATGACACAGCTTTCGAACGGTATATATATACCTTTTTATATATAAACCTATCTTCTATAGTTAAGGAGATATAGGTAAACTCATTTCAAATTTCAAAGGGCTGTAACTCAGAAACCAGAGAGGAGCAGAAGATGTTGTTGTTGAGGTCTCCAACACAATTAACAACAACAATGATAAAAATATGAATACGTTTGGAGTTACCGGGCGGATTTAAGCCAATTACATATTGCATTCATAGTTTTTAAGCGGTTATGTTATTTTAAGGTTCTAGAGATAAACTCTAAGTAATGAGCAATATTCGTACTGTCATTCCAACAATATGGATAACATATCAAAGTATCTTGTAAGGTTTAGGAGATACAGGCTGGAACTTTTCAAACTTCAAAGGGCTATAACTCTGGAACGACCAGAGAGCAATAAAAGTTGTTGTTGTTGCTGGGGTCAGTACCAAAAACAAAAACAACAACATCGGTGGGGTCGACAAGCGCCTTATATAAGGTAAAAATTCAGTTGCTCTCTGCCGGCGTCACGAGTTAGCAGATTTTTGACAATCTGTGCGTGTCGAATGTCCCTGCAGACATGGTGCTGTGTCTCCAACAATGCTGTCCTGTCCAGGATTTTCTTGACGCAAAAAAATGTTCTTTTTTTTAATTGAAACGTATTACCTAATCACACATATTTAATTTTTTATTTTGGCAGTGCTAAACAACTGCATTACAACGAACTGCATTATCAAACAATAGTATATTTGCAACGCTGTTATTGATGACGGGACTATTGAAAGCGTTTATTTTAAAAAAGTAACGCTATAAAAGTGATTTTTTGATAGATTTATTAATATTGCTCTGTGTAAGCTAAGAAAACAGATTTTTATTAGTAAAAAAGAAAAAATTGTGTTTTGAAAATAATTGGCAATAACATATTACACATGGACTCATCACGGAAAACACTTGAACTAATGAACGGCGAGGACACGAGCTACGCTGGAGTCTCAATGTATTTATCGTTTGATTCAAATAGTACAATGTCCAACGCAGCTTATAAGACAATCGAAGCAGTAAGTGACGTTTCCACTGCTTCTGATAACTGTGTGGACGACGAGTCTCATCAGAATAGTACACTTGAAGCTACGAATGATAGTCAAGTGCAGACAGTGAAAAGGACTGAAGTAATGCGTTTGGGGATGGGTGCGACTTTACGTACGTTCCCAAAGAATATATTGCAGGAATATAGACCTCTCTCATCAACACCAACGAAAGATCAGCTTCTTCAAAGCATTGATTGCAACCGAGGATCTGAGATTGAGCCATACATGGATTTAGGCGTACAAATTATGGACATGTACGAGAACAACGCGTCATTTAAAAAGGAGAACAAGGAAAATTCCCAGCCAGAAACTAAAATTAATGATTTTTTATTGGCAAAAGAAATGATTACGTCGGAGATAGAAAAAACAGAAGTTGGACTTTCGTCTATGGCTGATGAACTAGCGAAGACTGGCGAGGAGAAAATAAATTTAAATAACGTTCATAAAACAGTGCCAGATGCTCCACAGCCTAATAATGTGGATGATGAAACAGGTAAGGAAAGCAAATACTTTCTATAACTAGCTGTTAAGTGTTGTCAAATTTTTTGTTACTAATTATTTAAATTTCTCGAAGTTATTTCAATTAACAAGGCTAAGAGGAATTCTAATATTCCACAACGAAAAAATAAGCGTAAAACTTTATGCGAAAAAAATCCCTGTATTAACCAGCCTTCAAGCATATTAAAAAGCTCGAAAGATTTGATGGCTGTAGCAACTAACACAGAATACGTAGAAAGAAAGGAAATCGCAGCTATTCCGAAACTGTTGGACAAAATGTTACGAATATCCGAAGTACCGAATAAAAATAATGATAATCCTGTAAAAAATCCAAAAACCAAACATCCAGTGACAAAAGGACGCACTTCTCTACTATCGCAATCTGAAAAGCGTCCGTTTAGTTTTACGCAGCGAATGTCCATTGTAGTAAAGACTACTCTGAATAGTCCAGCATGTAAAATTGCACGAAAATCGTTAATTTCTGCTGGAACAGCTGGAGTTAAAGCAACTCGACGTAGCGTTATGATTTCTGCACCATTACGTCGAAGTATGATGCCATCATCATCATCATCATTGCCCAGTAAAGCATTAAACCGACCTGAAGGAGAACTTTCAGAACGAGCTCACCACCACTTACCACCACTTTTGGAGAATTCCAAGACATCCATTAAGTGTAAAAGTGGCCCAGAAAAACAATTAGATTCCATATTTAGTTGCGATATTTGTTCACGTCAGTTTCGTGTAAAATCATTACTCGATGCTCATAAGCAATGTCATGACTATATTAAGACACCGGCAAGTACTTTGCCGAAAAAAGCCTCAACTTCAACTATAATACCGAATGCACGTATGCCGTCAACTCAGTGCAAATATTGCGATAAAAAGTTCGCCATTGTTCGCGCTCTACATATTCACCTGTTGGAAAAGTGTTCCAAGATTCCACCAGGCGAAAAGAGAAAACTACACTTCACTGAATTGAATCATGTTGGTAAAGCACAATTACCGCCAGTCTTTTCAAATGCTTCAACAAAAAAACTTACAAAATCTCATTCAACTCTGAACAGCACTTCATTGAGCTCTATGGAATCATTAGCAGAAAAGAAAGGTATACGACTTACACTTTGGCTTACTATTAAATATAAATTATATATGTAATTACATATATTTGAATGGTCCGCATAAGATGCATTAAAGAACATTGTACGGGTAGGCCCAGTCGAGACAAGAAAAAAATAGTATGGGAAGTATCAATTCTTCCCCGTTTAGGTGGGAGGAGAATATTTTATTTCTAACTCTTCTCTGAACCAAAGAAAATACACCGTTCAGTATTCCGGCTTTAAATGAGTCAAATAAACATCTTTTGCTTTAAAATCTTTCTTTAAAAATCTTTTGTTGCAATAGTTTTCTCAGAAACTTACATAGAAACCTAACTCGCTCCCATCTGAACGGGGGAAGTTGAATCCTCCCCATACGTATTTTCTCAACGCAACCTACATGTCCTAGTTTTTTAATGTATATTATGCCTCTATAAATGTAATTCTCTATAATGTAATGTTCACACCAAAAAAAGGAGAATCAATTATAAGTTTGTTTTTATTTTAGAAGTTGCTGTCACTGCGCAAGAAATAGTTTCAGCTGTTGAGAATACGCACGACTCAATAGCACCAATGTCAAAGTTGAAGAAAAAAGCAGCACATTCTGGCGTTTATCGCACCCCAAGCAAAACTGTTCCTTGCCACTTGTGTAAGCAATCTTTTAAAACTATTCTTGACTACACCAATCACAGTATGATGATGCATTCCGCACAGGCAAAAAACGCTGAATTACAGTCTGATCATTAAAAAGGGAGCGCAGATAAATCTTACCAATTTTTGCATTTACATATTTTCTGTTTGTTATATTTTTCGTCTTCTTTTACGTGTTTATTAATTTTTATGAAAAATTCTATTCGTTAAACTACTGTAAACAGTACACTGAAGAACATTGTAGAAAAACAGCAGCATAAAGACTGCTTCTTTCTATTAGTAAAGAAGAACACTCACATTTCTTTTACCAAGATTACTTTATATATTCTTATAACAATATTAATCACAGACCACATTTATGGTGAAAAAGACAGAATTTATGAAAAACTGGTTCCAATTCCAATAGACTCTAAATTAATATTTGTATTTAAAGCACATTGGGACAATTTTAATATGCTTTTTTGAAATAAAACCATTAAAAAGCTTTATTCTCCATTTTAATTTTCTTCTCCGGGGGTGGTTTCATGTCAATGTTTTCAAGCTTGGATTCAATGACGCCAGGTGCTGAGCCAGGACGTCCTTCCGAATGAATTATATTGCCATTAGTAGCAGCGTTCTCAACGTTGCTCGATTCAGTTGCGCCTTGTGATGATTGTTGCACTTGTTGCTGATGTATCTGCGGTGGTATTGGTGGCGGGAATTTTCGCAATAATTCCACAAGCAGCATATCAACGCGCTGCTTTTGAAAAACGGTACCGGTGTCATCTTTTGTGGCAGAGGACTCTTTTTTAGCTGCTGCTTTGGATTTATCTGAAACTAAATGTTAAGTGCTTAATATTTGTAGTAGTGTTTAAATGAATGTTAATTTTATAAATAGTATAGAGTATTAGTTTTGAGAACACTGCGAATACTAAAGTTTCTTCAAACCTTTTATATTTGATTTCATTTACATTTATCTGGATGAAATTATTCTTGTTTGAATTTTAATTTATGGTAACTCTAAGCTTATAGTTTCTTAAATGTGAATTCATGATGTGTTTGCTAATTTTTGCCTTGATTTTTATATGGAAAAACATAATGTAAAAAAGATTTTTTGTATTTTTAATTAAATTATGGGTACTGCCCTAACATTTGAATTCTGGGGAACTATTTTGCAAGTGCATACAATATATCACTAAGAAATATAACGTATACAGAAAAATTATCAAATTAAAAATCAGAATAGCTCAGGATAGGCTACATTTTATGTGTGTTAATACATTTGGAGAAATGTATTTTTTAAGAATACAGAACAGAAGATATCTTAAATAATTACGGGCTTTGTTTGCTGTGAAATCCCAAGAGTAGCCTTTATTGGGGTGATACCGCGAATAACTGCTTGCTTCTTCAAATGCAGACTGCAAATTTGTCACCGTAGAAAGCTAAATATTAATAAAAATGTGTGTGAGAATAGTAGAGTACCAACTTGATAGAGATTAAAATTACGATTCTAGAATTTACAACAGTTGCTAAGTCTGGTGCTTTATAAACCATCCCACCGATTACATAGTAATCTGCCAAGGGTGTAGCTTCCGTGGGACTATGGCGATGCTGCTTACGTATAACATACAGGATTGGTTCTGCGACATGCAACAATATGTACTCCACGCCGACCATGTTGCTAATTGAAAATTTAAAAAAAAATAGAAACAGCAATGGCTTAGGCGCACGTGGATGCAATTAACTTACTTTAGGTGCTCTAAACTAAATGCAGATCCGTGCTTCTGCATGCGGACAGTCTCGTTGTTACAGACACGATCATAGAACGGATTTGATTTACGGCAAAAGTAATCCATAATAGTGCTTGGATTGAGTGAAGCCATCATTTGCGTGTCATGCCATGAGACCCACAAAGGATTTTCTTGTGAAATGGGTTGCGGTATTTGCCGATTAGGCATCATTTTTAAAATGTTATTAATCACTTTTAATTCCGTCGGGCAAGATTGTTTAAAAAAACACCTGACGCGCAACTAAAAATATCAAATCTAATTGCAATTCAATCACAAGTGTACATTCAATGCATTAACGTGCTTGTGAAAAGGATCGCCGTGACTGGGTATACAATTGTTTAGGGATAGAAAATAATGTATCCACTTATCAGTAAACTTGACATATTATTTTGCATCCCTGGTAGTTTAAGCAGTGTTGTCAATTTGAAACAAATTCGCAATTGTCAAAAAATCTGACAAAAGTTGAACCAATTCATTTATTATATGAACATACTTACAAAATATATGGTTTGCAGAATTCTTCTGCAGAACATTCAAATTTTTCTGATATTTGCGTGATTGTCAAAATTGGGTTTAATATGCGAATATTAAACTACGATTGGTATACATTTGTAGAAATAAAAAAAAAATGTTTTTGTAAAGAAAGCTGCGCAGTAGAAAAATTTTCAATATAAAACTATTAAATATTAAAAAGTAATTCATAAAACAACGATGCAGCAGTTGTCGAAAATTCTCTGTTGTGATAAATTCTCATGGAATATTACTGGAATCAGGGTGTGTAAGCGCACGCGGTCGACTCATGTGCGCGGACGCGTCTGCTAGAAAATTTTTTAGCGAACACGAACGCGACCGTGTGTGCATTCGCTTAAAAATATTTCTGGCGCACGCGTCCTGTGCGCTAAGCACACGTGAGTCAGTTAGCGTTCTGTTAGCACGCGTTCTGTTCGCTAACTGACTCACGTGTGCTTAGCGCACAGGACGCGTGCGCTGGAAAATATTTTTAGCGAAGGCGCGTGTGCGCTATGCCTTAAACACAATCAAAGAAGCAAGGCGCAGATTCAAGGTAGTGATGCAAGAAATGGCTCGGATTTAAACCAAATCATTTTCGGGAAGCAGAAGTATGAAATGTCAAATATTTGACTGTAGAGAACAATAGATTCATTCTAACCAAATTCTCGAAGTTTATTCGAAGTTTTTTTATTTTTATGTATTTTAAAATATATTTAAAATACATTTAAATAATATATTATACAGAATAATAATAAAAAAAGCTACAGAAAAACACTCAGATAATTTTACAGCAACTGAAATAGAAAAAAGAATGAAATGTAAACAAACACAAACAAATAAGAAGAACAAAACGCTTTTGTTTCCGTCAAAATCAAGGTTTATAGAATAAAAGGTTGCGCCAGTAAACAAAGAAAAGTGGTCTCGTTCTGCGCATCCACGTCAATAAGTATTTCTAAAATCACTAGGGTCACAACACACGGTACAATTGCCAAACTTGAAAAGTGGCATGAAGAAGAGTTAGAACAGGTTAAATGTTACTCGCACGCTCCGATTTTGTGTTACTTTTTTGTTGTTGTAGTCTTATACGGTACTTCACTTCATTATTCATTATTGGAATAATAATTCACACAATAATTCACTTCAAACCTTCACATTAAAAATTATTGCTATAACCAGTGTGCAGGCGCCTCGAAACAAAATTTCAATACAAATACTTATTGACGTCATTTGACGTCCCTGTCAAACGAAAAAACATAACGGACCTGCGCGTGGCGCAACCTTCTTTCTATAAACCTTGCGTCAAAATTAGAATTAGCTCGAATGCGAGATGCGTAATTTCGCAGCTAAGTAGGGAAGCAAAATAGAAAGCAAACTTTTTTCTCGATCTCCATAAGAGCCCGTGTAATTTTGACAGTTAAAAATGAATCTTGCGTCTTGCGTCTTTGATTGTGTTTAAGGCATTATGTGCCATGTTACATTGCAATTTTTTTATTGTTTCAGTTTGTTCTTTGTTTTTGTTTTTTGTACAAAACTGTCAACGCCAAGTTCATCCGTGAGAGAAAGAGAGCCGATGAACTACGGAACCCGCAATCAAAAAATTTGCCGTCGATACCTCCAAATTTCAATCAAAACGGTGTTGTTGTGTGGCGTAATAAAAAAGTGTGCACATTTTGGAGTAAAAAGATCCACTTTTACCAGAAAAAGTAATTTTGGGTGAAAATAATTGCGCAAAGCAACTCTTTATATCTGCAACCAATTCTATCGAAGTAAAAATTTACTTCGTTGGCTGCGATTGCTTATTATTTTTCGTGCTTTGAACAAAATGTTTAGCGTTTGTTAATAATTTAAGTAGAATTTCCTCTAATTCTTTAATTGTGTGCATTGTTTATCACTTTTGATATTTGTAATGCCTGCGAAAATCGCAAATAGGTATGAAATACTACGCATAGTTATAATACTATTTTTGACAGATTGCTGGCAAACTGATTGCAATGTAACATACCAGCAAATAAAAAATTGTTGAGAGAGTAAAATATTCCAATTTGCAGCAATCAAAAAATTGCAATGTAACATGGCACAATGTAACATACCAGCAAATAACATGGCATGTAACATGGCACTTACATACCCTGACTCGAATATTCAAGAAATTATTGTTGTACTTACATGGTTGCAATATTTACGTAAGTGTTTTGTAATTACGTTCTTTGCGTTCTTAAAATACTCTATCTCGTAAAATGCTTCATCGATCCTGATGCAACAAAAACGTTTAGAATGGTAAAAGCCTCTAATTTTTTAAAATTAAGAAAATATTATGGGCTAATTATACATTTTTCTTTAAAAAATTAATAAAATGGGGAAAAAGTATTAAAATTATAAAAAGTAATTCTCTCCACAAGTAGTAGTTATTTTAAATAAATAATTGGTATTGAAAATTCCTTTAGAATTGTACCCATCCTATCTGGATATCTTTAATAGTTTAGGAGATACAGAGGCAAATTTTCGTCGGGCTATAACGCGATAACTGTACGAGAGCAAGAGAAATTGTTGTTCTTGTAAAACTACAATAACAAGAACAACAAAATTCGAGTTGTCACACAGTAAAGTTAAACCACCAATATTATTTGACGAAAATATTGACAACCATATAATATCAAAATTTTTATTTTTACAAAGAAAATTAATTTCAAAAGCATTGTTTAAATAAACTTTATGCTTTACATAACATATTTAATTTTTTATTACACTATTAATATTAGGCTTTAATAATAGTTAGTAGACTGTGTATAAATACATTTAATAATTGGTCCCTATAAGTAACTAATGCAGATTATGTAAAACAGAGGGCAAAAAACCCACAACAAATAATAAATTACATAAATTTACAGGGTCTGTATCATTACCTTTTTTGATATGCGGCACTTCGAAATTCAACATAAATTTCAAAAGTAAGAAAAGATTGCGTTTAGTGTAGTTTAAATCTTAAAGCTTTATATGTAAAAATGTTTCGCATCTTCTTCACATGAATAGAATAGTATTCTATTATTTTTGGTCCACACTAGGGGATAAACCAACCCCCTCACGACCACATCTATCCTGATCATAGATTACCACGATTCGAAATACCTTAAAAAACAACAAAAAAATTGGTGCTAATGGGCTAAAGTAGATTTGTTCCGATTTAACAATGTAATTTTAATATAAACTGAAATTTCCAATAGTCCAAGTTTATCTATAGTTTTTTTTATTAATTTTATTATAATTATATTAATATACCTACTAATAACAATATCTATATTGTTGATATTGTGATATAAGAACAATATCTGTTCTTATTTTTTTGGAGGTTATTTGTAGAAATTTTTAAATTTACAATAAAAAATTCGTCAAACTGATTTCAATATGGTTTTGACATTACAACTGTTATTATTTATGCTCCTGGCTTTCTACCTTTCCGACCTCGTCAAAAGTTTACTTCGTTTACATGACATGAATTATAGAATTCGATCATTTTTGTGTATATGGGTTTCTTGCTGTTTTTGATATTTTGACATATCCATGACTGACATGAGGTTCTTGCTTAAGTAAATGTGTTTACGGATACTCTGTATAATATTGCTCTTGTGATTTTCATTTAGCGCAAACTAAATAAATAGAATTTTCTACATATGTTAACTTTTACCATAACAAAAGCACAAACAAAACCAATGTCTAAAATTAACAATCAGAAACAAGGAAGGAACGCACCAGCAATTCAAATATTGTCAAACGTAGCCCTCGAATTTATTAAAGTTTATTTAAAAATACATATAATACAGCAAAGTTAATAATTAATAAAAAAAGAGAACAACATACATATGTACTGAATATATTTCAGTTGGTCCCCAATACAACTGAATACTGACCAGCACGCGGGCAAGCTATTGGTGGCTTCATCAGTTCGTTTTCTTTATTTCGTCGTGGCGTTTATTAGGAACAAAACAAGCTTGACATGGTAAACATTAATAAAATCTTCTTTGTCCTTTATTTTTGTTCGAATATATTGTACATATCTGTTTCTGTTCCAAACATGTTTCGAAGAAATATTTATATAATGCATCAAATAATAGAAATGTTTACAACATGGAATTTATACAAAAGAAATTAATAAGCTGTGTATATTATCATTATGTCTATAGTATTTGTATATATGGTGGTTGCGCAATACTAAAAATTTACTGTCAAATGCATAAAAGTATTACTTAATTGTATTTAATAATACACTCTTATTTTTTAATGTGAATTATGGAATTCCATTGACGCGCAATCACTTTGAAATATTATCCTTTAGTTACATATATACTTATATACAGTCACCGTCAAAAAGGACGCGTCAGTGTTAAAAGGAACACATTTGATTGATTATATCGTTGTTCATAATGAAAATATCTGAATCGTATTTTTCTTTTTAAAAAGCTAATTTCATTGCTATTTTTTGATACCAATATTAATAAAATATATTAAGATAAATGGACTTTGATTTTAAATAAACGCCCAGAACTCATATTTTTAGGCTTAAAAAAAGTATACAGCTTTGAAAATAACTTATAAGTTTTTAAAACCACTAAAAGTAACATTATTTTTGTTCTCATTTGTTGCCAGTGAAATCTGGATGAAATTAAGCCCTTGATAAGAAATCTCTAAAGAAATTTCAAACATGAAAAAACAAGCTGCAATTGTTGCACTCGCGAGCTTGTACAATTAAGTAAAGGAGTACAAATCACTCCGTAAAACTTAAATTATAGGCAGGTACCATAGTACCATGAGATTTTTAAAAATAAGCAGTAAGAGTGCTATATTTGGCCTGGTCGAATCGAACGAAATAGTTTTCTTTATTTAAATTTTTAATTTATTTAGATTTTTCATTGCAGAACAATAACATTATGTATAACATGTAGAGTAAAATACAAACTGAAACTAGAGGAAATATGTGGATATAAGGAAAGCTACCTAAAATTACATTTAATCACAGACGGGTATAAATACAGTGGCGTAGATTGGTTGGGGTAGGGGTGGCGGTCCGCCCCGTGCGGCAAAATTTCGATGGCGGCAGTTTTGGAAATCAAGTATTGACTTATTGAATTCTAGGAATTTTTGGGGCTGCAAGTTGATTCACCGTCCCGGGCTGCATGAGTCCTAGCTATGGCACTTTTAGCTATAAACTTTATATCCGTGGTACATTTGTTTTATACTGTATACTTTCTTTTGACGCTGACTGTATGTATGTATGCATAAAAGTAAATTTTTATGAATTGAGAGATAAATGAGTCGGCAGCAACTAACCCAAAGAAAAGTTTTGTTTCACCTCTTTTTAAACAACAACGACTCAGATATGATATAGACAATTTATTTATAAATACGTAACAAAAAACCGAAAGCAGTAAATAAATATGCATAATTCTGTTAAGGATTTTTAATTCTGCACAAAAACAAAAAGTTTTAGTTTAAAAGTTCTTATTTAATGAAACTTAATATTTCGTCGATGCTTGTAAATATTCGTTTATCAAACCCTTTATGCTAATATATCATATATTAAGTTTAATACCAAAAGAAGAGAGACTGTGTACTTTGTAGTTATATAAATATAACAAAATTACAGTATAAATGGAATACAGCTACATAAACTACATCAGACTTTTTAGGATTAGCTGACTCATTATTTTCGGAGAAGTGAAATGTCAATGCGCTAGGATTTCAAATGAATTTACAAATGCATATGTACATACATACATTCATCTAAATATAAAGAAATGTGTTTTGTTAAAATATTGTGATCAAAATTAAATTTAATTTCTTTGTTTTGTGTCATGAAATATCTATCGCTATCAACACTCTTTTCGTATTTTTATATTCTTAGCTGCAGTATTTTTTCCTATTGGCACGTGACCACGAAACCATAAAAATAACTTCATTGATAGATTTGATATGAAATATAGAAAACCGGAACCGTATTATGAGGTATCATAACATTAAAAGAATACAATTGAAATGGGAAATACTTTTATTTTTTAAATATTACGTCCAGGTTGTCTATAATTGTAAAATAATTTATATGTTTATTCTTTAGGGTCTTCCAGCTTTTAATGTCTCTGGCAGCCCATTTAATATTGTACCCATTCATAAATACCCTGAGTTAATGAAGGACACGTGTGCGCTCATCAATTCGGAATGGCCGCGCAGTGAGACTGCGCGCATGCGTTCGTTGGAAGCTTCATGTGATGCACTACCAGTAAGTTTAGTATTAACCACAGACGCTATGTGCCGTGTTATAGCCCATTGTAAGCTTAGTTCGATACCAGCGAAGAAAAAGGCATGCTTTGTGGAATCATTAGTTGTAGATACAAAGTTTCGTGGACAGGGTGTCGGGAAACTGATTATGCAGTTCGCTGAAGAATACTGTCGAGTCGTACTGGATTTAAAGACGATCTTTTTGTCGACCATTGATCAGGATGGGTTTTATGATCGAATTGGTTACAAATATTGTGAGCGAATATCGATGTATGGACCACGTCACTGCGAACTGCCTAGTCTGGAGAATGCAAAGAAAAAATACATGAAGAAAATTTTATAGACATCACAACTCAATTTTAACTCAAAGCACAATGGAGATAAAAATACGAAAGCTTTTCATTTTCAAATATAATAACAACTAATTAACTAAACGAGTGTAAATTACAAATATTAAATACTAGTAATGTTAGTTAATTATCGTTTTAAATATAATAAATTTAATAAATTTTTGATGTAAATAAAACGCTGAGGTGTATATACATCACACATATAGTATAATATATATATTCAGTTTTCTTCGTTTAAAATAATTGATTTGCAATAAAAATAATAACATAATAATAAATAATACATACCGTTATATTAATAATATAATTAAAACTCAAGCTACGGCGTTAACATCTTATAGCGGAATTAATAAACAAAAAATAAGAAAAACTTGCAATACATTACTTAGAAATACTTCAAATTAAATTTCAATCTTGCGTGTTAGTGAGCTTAATTTAGAGATTATTTACAAAGTGAATGTTAATAAATACATATTAATTGTTTTTCAGGTATTTAATCGGTGAATTTTCAAGTATTTATTTGAAAGAATTGAAGAAGGATAAATAATAATTATTGAATTGTCGTACATACATATATGTGTTGTGTAGACATATTGAATTTCGAACAAGAATTATTAATTATCAAAGAATTTAATAAAAGAAGTATTATATATAATAATTATTGAATTACATATATGAGTTGTATCGAAAAAAGTGCGTTTAATCCACAATAATCTGATGATTATTGATACAAAGTTGATACTTTGTTTGGCTTATAATATAATAAATAAATATTTCTGCTTTTCATAAAATTTATATTACTTCACTTAATTCTGCAACATACTACACATGTGTAGCATTGTCCTTTAGCATTGTACAATATTTATAAAGTGTGCTTCTTCAGTAATTGTACGAGTATGGTCCTCAAAACTTGTCACGTTCAAGTTCAAGGTATCCTGAGTGAAGACTGCCTGCTATTGCCAACAAGATACATACGAATTTAATTTGGATTTAGAAGAATACTACTGAGTGAGATATAACAACAACATGAAAATTTCTAATTTTTTTTACAAAACAATATATACACGCGTTTAATTGCATTAGTTTATTGCCAGCAAAGAGACGGGACGTCGGCATTTTTTGGCAACAAAAACTCAAATACCGGAAGTGCAGAATTTGTATGTGCATTTCTTTGAAGATCATTCTAGGAACAATTCAAGAACAGAATTTTTCGAAAAAAAGACACCGTATCTATATAAAATAAGGTCACTGTTTTTTCGTTTCAAGAATTGCCACAAAAAGTGTGAATAAAAATTGGGATTCATCGGTTTTAAATTAATATTTATTGAAATAAAAATTTCATTTTTCAGAAATAAAAATTATAAATCGAAATTTTATTAATTTTCGAATCGAACTGCATTATATACAGTTTAGTAGCGTAGACAGAATCAAAAATTTTAAAAATGTCGCGTTATTTCAAATTCTCGTAAAAACAGAATTAGGTATACATACTCTCAATTCTTTTCGAAACAAATTTGCAACTCGTCTCTCGGTGGCAATAACCATTTTAAATAGATTCGAGGAATGGATTATAATGTTTATTTGCTTTTATTGATTGAAGTTCTAATCATCTGGTATGGTCTAGCACCCGTTTATAATGGAAACTGCTTCAACCGCAAAGTGTATCCTTCACTCAACTTTTGTAAAGGATTTTAAAAACAAGAATTTTCAATATAATAATATGTGGATTCATACATTATTCCCTTTTTTGTAATTTTGGTAATTTTAACCTACCATAGCGTATTTTTTAACTTGTGGCGAAGTCTGTCATTGAGACAAACATACTCTATTCATATTGTTTTGCATTTATTTGTAATTTTGAACGTATTCATATCAAATAGTTTCCTGATAAAGAAAATAATAATATAAACAGATGAATAGTAAATTAAGAAAGAAGCATAAATGCCGTGATTTTTATATAGTAAAATGTATTAATTTTTTATTACTATAAAAACTGAAACAAAAAGTATAAGAATATTATTAGTAATCAATATTATTAGTTGATAATTTTACTTTATTCTTATTTCTTTATTTAAGTTCTCATAAATTTGATAGTTATATCAACTTCTTGGCCACGCCGCAAACTTTGCCAAAATGCTCTTTTTGTTCGAGACTATCAACAATGAATTTGGCCAAATCATATTTCGAAATCAGGCGCCCCGATATGTCATCATGTAAAACAATAAACTCACTGGACGGCTCATCGGCTATATGCGGCGGAAGCACAGCGATATAGTCTAACCCAGATTCCTTGGTCAAGTTCAGCATCCGTTGATGTTCCTCATTTAACGGATGGAACATTGTTGGAACCTGAGCAATATCACGAAATAAAAATGACGACATAACAATAGAGAAACAAGGGACATTTGCTTCTTTCATGGCGATGATAAGATTTGCAGTGCCAGTCGATAGATCAGTTGTAGCTTCCAATTTATTGCGAGTTCCTAGTACAATACAAACGCCATCGACACCATCAACCACACGTCTGCAGTCGGCTAAATTCAATACATTTCCATGGATCAATTTAACCCGATCACCCTCAAATCGTTGTGGCACAGTGGTTTTCATGCGATATAGAAGACGCACGGAAAGGCCTGCAGAGAAGTTAATCTGAAAATATGCAACTAGATGAAATTGTGCTTATCAGATGTGCCACTGACCTTTCTGTAATGCATAATCTACAACGCATTGTCCGGTCATCCCAGTTCCACCAATTACGGCAATGCTTTGCATTCCTTCAAATAAAAATGAAATATTTTTTTATTCAGAAATAGGTTAACGTTTGATTGACAAAGTCCGCTGAATGTGTAATAAACCCAAGAAAATGATAGAATAGAAGAATACGCATTCCTTGGTACCGTTAGGTTTTGAAATTTACTTGTGACGTCAAAAGTAAATCAAATGGTCAGATTTGTTGAAGATGCTTATGCCAAGTTCACACGGGGGACAAAGGAGGCATATTACACTACGAACATTGTTTGTCCTCGATGCACCATTTCTCCTCTCGCAAAATTTGGTTTGGTGTTGTGGTTACACATATAACAACCATATAGCAGTCTTTGATTTATGTAAAGTGTGTAAATGTTGTTATAGATAGAATGAGAAAAATTATGAATGCGTGAAGTTGGCTAATAAAGTGGGAAGTTTCCAAATTTCCCTATAATCTGTATAGAAATCTGGATAAAAACTAGGTAGGTAAAACGAAAAATGTAAAAAATAAAATTGAAAGGGAATTTTGTGTGGAGACGTTCATTAAAAAAGTTATTAATATTAAGCTTCATTAGAAGAACATTAAATTATTTTTTTCATAATTTTTAAATATAGCATTTGTTGCTCGAGCTTTCCATTATTCATGTATGTTTAGTCAGTTATTAAACTGAACAAATTAGAATAACTTATAGTTGCGCCGCACAGTGGCCGGTTTTTCAACTTAGCGGCCAAAAGTCATTTTTTTTCATGTCACCGATTTCAAAATGGGTTAGATCATATGAAAGTAGAAACCTGAGAACCTAGGGAGCCAAAAAATTACAGCTTTATTTTTATTATTTCATTAGTAACTATGCAATAAAAGACAGCACTTTTTATTTTCAACTAAAATAAACACATTTTTTCAACTTTTCACAGATTTAGATATCCATATCTCTGTCAATATTTCAGATATTAAGTTCCGGTTTTTTTTATTAAATTCTTGGATATATTCATTGTCAAATGTTGTTACAATTGAGTAAAACTGTGGTATAGTTATTACGTAACACGAATTCCAGAAATGCTCCAAATTTGGTTAAATTTCGTCGTATTTTGGAGCAGGACTTTTGCGCTCCAAAATGCTCCAAAACAAATTTTACACCATTGTAAAGCTGAAAGTTTCCTCTAAAAGCCCATAACAATTTTTTTTGCATCGGTTTGCCCCACCGGGTGCTAGAGCCCATTATATGAGTCAAAGTCACACACTGCAAACGTTTTTAATATGTTTTCGTTATTTTTTTTTTGTTAGTGTTATACTTTTCTTTCAAATTATATGTACATATATTTCAAAGTATGGAAAGGTACTGGGATAGTTTGCAGTAATTAGGTTTTTTTAATTATCAGGTAATTAGCTCTTACTGCATATGTAGTGCAAATTTGAACAGATTATTGCTTTCATTGGAAGAGAAATATGTGAAAAGTCTTGGCCTTTGTAAGTGATGTGATAAAAGATGTGATAACCGATGAAGTTAATAAAATTAGGAGGCAAATTGATGAACTTCAGCCGCGGCTATTTGAGTATCATGGCCATATTATTCAAATAGATTTCAAAGTTCAGCTCACCATGATTGATGGAAAAGTCGAACAAGTACCTTAACTGATACTAAGGCATCCTCTAGCTGTATTATATGCCATTAAACCGCGAGTACACTAAGCCAAGCACCAGCAGATGCCAATTATTTTGAGGAGGCATACGAATTCGGATTGTCGCCTCTTCACACTAGAATTCGCCTTCTTCACACTAGAACATATACTCAAATTGGGCTATGATTTAGAATTCGGAGCAACAGGAACGGTTAGACAAAATGCAGTGAATATGGAGAAACGGAAGCTGAAAAAAAGCCAAATACAGGAACAATATCGTGAAATAGGGCTAATAATTGACCAGCCAAAACAAGGAGAGGGAAATACGAATGATGGAAACACCGCTAGAAGATTTTTCTCAGATCCTGAGACGGCAGCTTTCATTACAGGAGTGGCGATTAAGCGATTCAAAATTAGAATAGAAGTTATAGCATGCAGCAGAATGATTGATGCCAAAAAATTTGGTGAATATGCAAAGAAAACCGCCGAAATTTACAACGAAAAATATCCCTGGAGGAATATGCCATCAACCATTCATAAAATTCTTTATGGCGAGCAAATTATTGAAAATAGTCTACTTCCACTTGGTGAAACTTCTGAAGAAGCACAAGAAAAAAGAAACAAGGATTACAGATTCTTTCGTGAACACAACACAAGGAAAATTTCAAGATATTGTACCAATGAGGATCTGCTTGCAGTTTTGCTGTGCACATCGGATTCATATACATATTTCAAATATCCGCCTAAAATGGAAATCTAGCTCAATCGAGTTAGATAGTGATGCACAAAATTTACTACTAGATGAGCGAAATTCTATCAATAAATGTTTTGAAAAAATTATTTAATTTGCATTAGTTCCTTACTTATTACCTTATTTTTATTAATCTAATTTATTAGTATGTTCGTTATTGATAATAAAAAGTCTTTAATCATTAAATAAAAATTAACGTATTATTTTTATAATCTCTTTTTTAGGCTTTTAAGAAAATTTTAATAGGTACCCTGATTGAAACTCTCATATCTCTGGTTTACAATAATCGATTTTTATGATTTTAGTCTCATATTAAAGCTTAAGATTAGAAGAATCCAACGAAGAAAAACGGAATAAAAAATTCCAAGAGAGTCAAAAGATATGGATTTTTGACCGCTAAGTTGAAAAACCGGCCACTGTGCGCCGTTCTTCACGCTAATTCAGCAATTACAATGCGTTCCCACGAACTCTAGTACTTTCTTAATTGTAATCCTCGAATACCGTGGAATGTGCTTTCGTGGGGATTTGATTAGTTTTTCATCAACATATGTAAAATGGAAAATGTGAATTGAATTGATTACTTCCATAATTTAGCTAAGGACATTTTTTACTGAAACTATTACCATCAATGAATGACAAATTTATAATACAAGGGTATTTAAAATATTTCGGACACGGTCGGATTACTGTATTGTTTATACTGCTCGTAATTACATCCTCCAATTTGAGTATAGTAAATTTATATTTACTCGAAATTTCGTTCCCTTTAACACAATGCCAAAATTCGTTACATTTCGCAATGTAATACATATTCGTATAATCTGAAGCAGAATTGTATTTAAATAAATATTGTAAAATGTAACATATTACCACAGAATAAATAGTATTTATTTATTTATACTATTTATTCTGTGATATTACCTGGGAGTGTAACCATTTCCAGAATCGTTAAAACTGTACAAGTATTCAAAAATAGTTCACAGAAAAGTATTTACACAGAATTTCTTCAAGTCATTTAAATGATTGATGCAAGCCAAAAAAAATAAACCAGTTCCAGGTGTGAATTTTCTACTACTACAACTTCGATATCTTCGATATTTCCTCCGAGAGTAGATCTCATTTGAAAAAGCTAGCGATGATTTTAAGGCATTCTTAACAAAATATAAATTCGTCTAAACTTACCACAACCATAACTGGTTGATATATGATGAACTTTCTTTAAATTGTTTGATGAGGTTTCCGATTTTTTGTTTTTGAAATCCATGCTTCGCTCTTCTTGTTGTTTTTGCCTGTTATTTACATGTTTCTGTCCTATTTTAACATCCGAACTTTTATAGACCTCATTTATTTTGGTCGTATTTTGCAATTTTTTGATTTATCGTTGTGTAGTATGGCTTCCATTGCTATTGCTCTATGGTCACTGTATCATTAGAATGCACTTCCAATTTAAAATCTTTGTTTTCCAATTGTTTCAGGTAGGCGTTAAGTTGTGGTATTATTTTTTAGTTCTCAACATCCTTGAACTGCCCAAGAATTGCAGTTTTAAGAGTATCATACTCTCACCTAATTCGCGTAATTCTGAAAGCGGACGACGAAAGCCGCCTGGAAAGGATCTTCCAAATTATAATCGTTTAAATATGAGCCGATGCCGATGTGGGGAAGATATCACAGAAGGTACGGTGCAGCGATATATACTACACAAAATTCAGCTATATCCTCTTCAGTAAATTCACAGGCAAATAATGAAATAAATAAACAAAACTTGAATAAAATTTGATCATTGTTTAAATACCAGTCACAGTTTATACTTAGTATCTAGAAGTAAGTTTGTATTACTAATATACATATATGCGAGTATAATGTTCTTATTTTCATAATTTTTATAAGGCACATTATAGAAAAGTGAAGAGTGCAAGATCAGAGCTTCGGATATTTTTCATACTATATGTGAATCGTTATACTAACGGACAACCCCGGAATTTTGCGTCTGAAACCACGGGGACAATAATAAGAGGTACTTCGTACGTGAAGAATATTAGAACCGAAGGCAGGTTCTACAATTCCAATGGAATTCTGAGCTGTGGATGTTCACGATTGGATCTACAAGATTGGTAGTGTTTTTCACATTTTTCATACCATGTGAAGTAATTAGATGTATGCATGACTGAAGCAATAATCGTAAAATTGCGCCTAATTTGAGAAAAAGTAAGTTTCTCATGGCGCTATAATTAGAATTTGTGGTTTGTGGCCGTTACAGACTAGTTACTGGTAGTGTTTTATATTATTTAGCATATATTTTCGCTATATTTTAGCAACCAATTTACAGTTGCAACCTGCAATTTTTAGCAACCTAAATACAGTTGAAACCAATTATCAACTTGAATCGAGTTGATCGATGTTAATACAGTCGAACTTCCTTATAGTGAACTTCTATACAATTAAGTTCTCCTTATTATGAACTAAAATAAGAACACAGCTTTTTCGTTCCACTTTCAATGTATTTTGATCTCCGTATAATGAATTTCCATACAGTGAATTTTTCTTTACAATGAACAAAATTTTGGAAACAAAAATACATTTTACGTGTGTTTTTGTCTCCATATAGTGAACTATTTTTAGCAGCTTTATTTTACACACTATTTATAAAGAAAATAAGTAATATTTTTGGGATTCCCAAAATATGAAAATGAAAACAAAAAAGTTAATGATTTGACTTTTAACATCAGTTGACCGAGTCCGATGAAGATATTCTAAGCAGTGTTTTAGAAAGTCGTGGATTACAGCAGATTATATCAGATGACGATGAAGAGGAACTAGGCGGTGAAGTAATGGCAAATATTGATAAAACGTCACCTACATTAGAACACGTTTTCTCTTCACTTGATGTACTACGAACTTTTTTGGAGATGGAGAACAACGTTCCGACAAATGTATTTAAATGTCTTAATGTAATTGAAGCTTTTATTGATAAAGAAAAATGGAAAAATGTAGTTCAAACAAAAATACCTGATTATTTTAAATAAATAAAAAACAAAAAAAAAATATTTCTGTATAATGAAGTTTCTATATAGTGAAATAATTGTCTGTCCCCGTGGAGATTAAGTATAGGGAAGTTCGACTGTATATTGTTTCGGATTCTTCGTCTCCGGCTGTTTGGTGTAATTATTCTGTAAACCCAGCTAAATACCAATTAGAATATGCGAACCAAGCCAGCCATGGAAAAGCTTCCATTTCCTTTACTGGCGCCATATTGAATTTTATATAAAATTTTGTTAGGCTGCGCAAGCGGTTGCAATAAGTTGCTTTTTAAAATAAGGGGCTGTATTATTTCAGGAATAGACAATTTGAAAATTGTATTTAAATAAAACAAAAATGAATTCCTCCAATCTGGTAAATGTCGAGGAATTTCCTAATTCTTTATGGCTCTCTGAACAGCTATTTTCGCAATTAAGAGACTTCGACTCCGTTGATTACAAAGAAAACGGGAAAGAGATTGTTATATCAGAGGAAACCGAAACAACACGTCTTGAAAATTTTGAATCGGTGTTTAAGCGGAATGGACTTGAGACTACTGAAGAACTCAATAATTCCACGGAGAAAGAATGTAGTGTAGAAGCAGCAGTATTATTGGACTTGGGAACTACTGGAATCCCTGTCGCGTTAGAAGCAGAGCTATCAACGAAATCGATGATCCTTGGTGGAACCGAAGAAGAAATGAAGCTGTTAAGATATTTAGAATCTCAATCAAATCACACTTATTTTGGTAATTTCTAATAATTATGTTCTGTGGATTTTAACGCATTGACATGTTTTAGATACAAAGTTTTGCATGCAATCGGAGCTGCCTTCTACCGCATATCGCATTGTCAAATGTTCCAATTGTAATTGCCTATTCGATATCATATCCTTTCAGTCTCATGTCTGTGATTACGATGAGCATCACAATTTAATTATGCCGCCCCTGACATCTACAACAATCAGTATTAAGCAACCGAAGAAAGAGCCACTATTACCAGCTGAGCCCGCTTGTATGAGATTGCTCCGTGAGAATCAGATACGCATACGTCGATTTCTGAAGGATGAGCTTAAGTACGATGTGAATGCATCTATCAATAATACCGGCTCTAACAATGGGAATAATTTATCTATGACGTCAGGGAAATCAAATTCTTCCAATTGCAATAAAAAGCAATATGGTCCACATGAATGTACGCTATGTGAACGTAAGTTTGTGCATGCTTCCGGACTTTTGCGTCACATGGAGAAGCATGCAATGGATTTGATACCGACACCTGGAGTTGGGTCATCAGGAGGTAAAGCATCTGCCGCGATTGCAGGTAACTCATTTCAGAATGCGAATGGATTGCGTGTAGTGATCAAGTGCACACTCTGCGGTCGTATATTTTTTGAGCCCTCGGCAGCTTACAAGCATTTGTGTACACATTTTCCTGGAAGTTTCGAAGAAGAAAATGAGATGGACAATTCAGCCGAAATTCCTTATGAGAGCTATGTAGATGACGCTTTGATCACCATTACAATAGAGGTAATAAAGTATTTATAAATAATGAGCCGGTATCTAATATTCAGCTTTACAGGATAAAACAACCAACTACATATTTTCACCATACCACGAAGATAAGTCACCTATGTATTTAAAAATGGTGATCCTTAGTTGCATCTTGCAATGCGAGTTTTGTGATTACGTTTTCTCCGATGTCTCTTATTTGTTTGTGCATTCAGCTTGTCATTTGCCTGAGCGTCGCTTTGAATGCTTCTCTTGCAACATACACATGCGCACTTCTAAAGAGATTTGCACCCACTGGCAGGCGGAATGCGTATTTATGCGCGAAAATCTAAAGGTTCATCAGGCAACAACGCAACGCTATTTCGTTTGCAATGTTTGTGAAAATAAATTTCAATCCATGGATCAATTACATGAACACCGGTTTGATTATATACATTAAGTTTTATGTTTATTTTACTTTAGAAAATTAATATACTATTTTTAAGTGGAAAATAGTCAAATAATAAGTAATATTACAAAGAATTAATGTTAGGTAGCTAAAAGTGAAAATGTTTAAAATTACTAAACTTAAATTCATATTTAGTCAACGGACACGACCATATAATATGAGTCATATTTATTCTTCAGTGGTTGGGTTCCAAAAATTGCCAACAAATTAGGAATTGATACTTTAGCAAACTTATTAAAATATAGAAAAAACTGACGGCTTATAGATGAAACCGCCGTTTATAGGAGAATCTATCTTGTGTTCTGATTGTGTTACCAATTTTCGTAAGAAGTACACCTTCAACCAAATGTAGAAACGGCAGTACAAGTAACTGCAAGGAAAAACTTTTGTCTACTTCTTTTGGGGTGCTTTGCGACAACCACTTTTACTTTATATTTGCATCAAACTATATTTTGTATATACTATATTATTGGTAGAATAATAACTTTTAATCCTCAGCTACACTGCATATCACTTCTTTCCACGCTTGCATAAGGCCATTGGATTATTGCATATACCCTGTGAATACTGCGATTTGGTATTTGAACATGCACAGGAATGTGTGGCTCACTACGAAGAGAAACATTACAAAAAATACAAACGAGATAAGGACGGCATTGGATCATCGTGCAAGACACGTCAATATTTATGTGACATCTGTGGGAAATCTTACACACAATCCAGCCACTTGTGGCAACATTTACGATTTCACCAAGGTTCCAAAAAAAATAAAATCTTACTGTCACCAGTGATTTAATAGAAATTGTCCCTATATTAAAACAGGAGTAAAGCCGTTTGCCTGTAAGGAACCTGGCTGTACACGCAAATTCACCATACGTCCTGACCTCAATGACCACATACGCAAGTGTCATACCGGAGAGCGCCCTTACCACTGCCTCGTATGTGGCAAACGCTTTCTGACTGGTTCTGTTTTCTATCAGCATCGTTTAATTCATCGTGGAGAACGTCGTTACGAATGCGAAGAGTGTGGTAAACGTTTCTATCGTGCCGATGCATTAAAAAATCATCAACGAATACACACTGGAGAAAAACCTTTCGGATGTCTTTTCTGCACTAAAAACTTCCGCCAGCGCGGAGATCGCGATAAGCATATTCGAGCTCGTCATTCCCACTTGGATGCAAATTCACGTCTAATGATGCAAATGCAGAAATTGCAACTAGAGGCTGCTGCTGCTGCAGCCGCAGCACAAGTTCAGGCTCAACAAAGAAATGCTTTGGATAATGTTGGTATCCCACGTAACATTGATAGGCAACATTTGGATCCCAATGATATGGTAATGATAGGCAATGTTGCTTTTCCGAAGAGTATGTTTGGATCAGTAATTCCAGATTTTGATGAAGAGGCTGCATTGAAGGCCATGCATGTAAATGCCTCAAATTAATTGTGATAGTTATAATTAGATACTTTTTTCAATTTAAACATGTTCAGTTTGTTATAATGTATGTGTCGTTGTTTTAATATTTTTATCTATAGAATGAAGTTATTTACCTCTAATTTGTTGCCATGTTTTAAAAAAATTTGTTTCAAGTTTGTACTTTAGATATTTTATGCAGTGCAATTTGATATTTTAAAAATATACTAAATTCATAATTTTTTATCCTTAGAGATTGTTTATATGTAAAATTTGAATATTGAAATACAAAAACTAACATTAAAAACTGCAAATTCGCTGCTTCGAAACAAAACAAAATTTAAAATCATGTTAACTTTATTAATCCAATACTATTTTTGAAATTTGCTTCTGTACATCAATAATTTTTGTTTTAGTTTAAAAAATTCAAAATGAATTAAAAAGAAAAATTGGTACGAATCACAATCTTATTCTTATTTACTATTCGCTATCCAAACATAGCACACCGTTTGAGAAACGCGCTGTTCCTGTAAGAAGCCAACATGGCGAAGCATTATAATGCGATTCGAAACTTTCTTGTCGAGCATTTTATTAATTTTCCGCGAAATATCGCCAGGTGTAATGAAATATTTGCCTAAAGTGAAATAAAATATTTGCGACATATCAACGAAATGCTGGACTACTCACCTGGAAGATATGAAGCTTGTTCATTATAAAGTTTCCACAAATCGAAGTCTGCGCAATTGCGGACTGCAATGCGCTGGCGATGCTGCAGTTTATATTTTTCATTGAAACAAGGTACTATAACTGATTCCAGAAATTCATTTAATTCATGCAAACTTTCGCGGCCACGAATATACCTTAAACAAAACAAGTAATATTTTCTTTATATGTTATGTAGAGATATATATATATACTTTGGAATTGAGTTGAACATTTGTAACGTTAGATGCACCTCAAACTCTAAAAAACTAAACGGAATGGGATTGGGTCTTCTGTGCTGCACAAGTGGTGACTGCTTGTAGTCTTTTATCGTCATTTGTGGAGTGGTGTATCCCTAGAGCACTTGCATTATAAGACACATATTTCTGTCTTCTTCAACTTACGCTATTTAAATTGATTTTCAAAAGTTTTTCTGGCAATCCTTTTTGCGCAGAGGAACA
This sequence comes from Myopa tessellatipennis, assembly GCA_943737955.2. Classification (NCBI taxonomy): domain Eukaryota; kingdom Metazoa; phylum Arthropoda; class Insecta; order Diptera; family Conopidae; genus Myopa; species Myopa tessellatipennis. Next base: position 57,993,865 of record OX031314.1, on the reverse strand, counting down.
CATCACATGCTTTTTTAAGCTTTCGAAATCTGGATGTGCAGACTGTAACAAATTGGTGCGTGACTCCTTTTCCATTTGCGTTTTTTTCTTATTTAGCAAATATTCTAAAATCACACTCTGCTGTTGACGCATACGTCGTATCAGCTCTTCATGTTCGAGCTCCAATGCTTCTAAACCATCGTTCAGCTCCTGATACGATGTTATCATAAATCCTCGTACATTCTCTATATTTTCTACCAAAGCAGTAAATTGGACACCGATATTTTTCCGTCTCAAACTAAGCGCTACAAAACTTTCCATTTTTTGTATTTGCTTTAAATTGAATTTAATTTCATTCTTGAGTTCATTCATCTTCCACAAAACAAATCTTTTCTAAATGAATACTTATTTATAGTTATATTAATATATTAACACTTTACCTAAAAATTTAAACATAAAACTAAAAAGTAAACCAATAAACTTAAAAAATGCAATAACAAGCCTTAGTTTCCCGCCTAATTAATGATATGTAATATAAATTATAAAATCAGTTAAAATGGTAAAAAAATTTAAAGGCAAATGAGTGGTGTAAAAACGGAAAACTATATATTGACACCACTGGCTGCATTCAGACTATCACCGGCCTCATGCAGTAACCATATCATCATCATGCGTGCATTATAAGAAAATCTAAAATTGTTTACAGCAGCAATTGTTTAGAGTTGAGCGATATTTCGTGAACTGTGACTTTCTAAAAAAACTAAAATCTAAAACTATCTAAATCAGTGCTCCGTGCTATCTAAATCAGTGCAACGTACGGCGTAATGAGGACTTGTCACAGTTTGCTTCTGGAGCAGATATTTCAGTCACAGTTTTTTTTTTAACTGTTTGAATATTAAATTCTGTTCAAATGTAAGATTGGGTTAGGATATACTATAATTAGAGCTGTGTGCTTTGGCGACGTCAGTTCTATGCAAAAGATTATTCTCTAAGCTACGCAGATACTGACAGATCTTCGAAGCAGTATAAGCGATAATAAGATTAATATGCTTTTATTTCTAAATTCAGATTTTAAATATAACCAATAAAAAATTATAAAACAATTAGCAGTAATTCGTTACAAATTATTATAATTGAAATAATATAATATATATAATGTATATAATAATTGTTATTAAAAATGTTGCATTTAATATAAAACGAGCTTCTCAAAAGGAAACCGTTATGTAAAATAGCATTTTGCCGTACAATTTTTACAGTTCAAGAAAAATTAAATATTAGATTTTGAATAGAATTTTTTTCATTATTTCATTATAACTTATTCCAATATTTAAAAACTGGAATCTCTTAGGTTTCTATACATATTTATACCATCAAAATCAGTGCACGGCTATAGGAGAAAATTCATACTAAGGCGAGAAAGAGAGACGTAAAAAAGTTTTACCCTTAACACTAAAAAATTATTATTTAAATAGAAAATCGTGATTTTCAACAAACTTTTGTTTAAATTAAATGAAAGACAATTGAAATACATTTCTGATAACACCAATAACACGTACGTATCTCGTAGAGTTTTGGAGATATAGCGTCTCTGAACAGTATGAAACGTCAACTTGTTGTATTTGTAGAGAATGCTATTTGATTTTTTACACATAGGTAATCACAATACCAAACAAAATTTTGAGAGAGCAGAAATGGTTCATCGAGGACAAACAATGTTCGTAGAAACATGAAGCAGCTGATTTGGTCAACATACTGTATGACAGAAAACAAGAACAATAATATAGTGCTCTCACGTATAGTGTACATGAATTCACGAGTTCATAAAAAATAGACGTCAAACCGATTTTTTAAGCGGCGCATTCGAGAGTGTCCAATCTCTTAATCTCAGGTATTGCTTCGTTTCTATTTTCTCAGGCCCATATTACATTGCAAACAGTTGTTTGATCAAACAGTCCAAAGAAATTAACTATTTTATTCTCTCGTCGAATTTGTTTCCTTGCTATGTTACATTGCAAACATAGCGCACAGCAAACACTTTCCGTAGTATTTGTTTGCGTCAGGTTAGCATTATAACCACGTTCATGGATCATGACGTTCTGTCAAAACGATCCACAAAATAGTTAGGTGAGTGGAGAGATGGTAGGCAACGCTAGATATCGGTAAATCCAATAGATGGAGCCGTAAGCAACTAAGAAACAACTTTTTTTTTGTAGACGTAATTTTTTTTATAGTCATGTCATGTTACAAATAGTCATTGCTTGGTTTACGCTCTTGATTTTTTTGGGTTTCTGGAATATGCGAGAGAATCCCATTTGCCGTATGCATGTGTTGTAATGACTACAGGTATACATACAACGAAAGCAAACCTCAAAGCAAATGCCTCAAAATAAAATTACGATAAGAATAATAATTATAGAAAGCATCTAGTTTCTTGTTCTCTACATAATGATGTGGGTTCATTACACATTTTACTTAATTACTGGGAGAAAAAGAGTACTACAAATATTTAAATCGTGCTTTCTCCAAAAATATGCGTTTTTCGGCAAAATCTTACTTGACATAAATTAAAGGTATTTAAGTTATCTTTCTAACGGTATACATCTATAACGGATGTCTTCTATAGTTAAGGAGATAGAAGGCATATAAATTCAAATTTTAAAGGGCTATAACTCAGAAACTAGCTGGGCCAGAAGATGAATTTGTTGTTCTTGGGGCCTGCTCCGCATGCTAAAAAAACAGCAAAAACATGAACACACTTGGCGTTACAGGGCGGATCCCTATTTATGCCAGGAAATTTATGTTTTAATTTGTTACAGCATAAATTTCAAAAATAATAGTGAAAGAAAACACCCACGTTGTTTTTAGTCTACTATAAACGAAAACAATCTGGTGGCAAGGCATTTAATCATGACACTTTCGCGAGTTGAAGGTTTGCAAGTTTCAAAAATTGTATACGTGTTGTTGACAAAGAAAAACATCACCGAACTAAGACGTTAACTGTGAACTGAAGAATTTAATTTGCTTGTCTTTTAAATTTTCCATTTTTATTTTTTTACGTATAGAAAATATTTTCAAGAAATATTTTTAAATATCAGAAAGAGCGGAGGTAGCGAATAAGTGTTGGTATGTAAGAAACGAACGTATTAAAACCACTCCTCTAAATATTCACTTTTCTTCCCTTAAATCTGATAATAAATTTTCGCTTAATGTAATACCGAACGTTTAGTAAAAATTTTAGTCAAACTTATAATAAAATGTAAACTCTGTATTCAGGAGGAAAGATCTAAAAACATCAATTTACATTAAACACTAGGTTTTCTATTTTTTTAATGGTATCAATGTTAATTAAATTTATGTAGAAAAACAAAAAATTATAAATAACACCGTCAGAATATTCTGGACCATTTTTGGACAAGTTATGTTCTGTTTGAAAAAGGTTTATTATTATTTAAGAAAGTAGTATATAATCCTTTCTTCGAAATTATTATTTTTTATTGATTTTGTAAAAAAAAATTGCGAAGCCTTTTGGACTTTCTCACCTTACTTTTGATAAATTACACTATTATGAAAAATTATTAATTTTTTAAATTATTAAATTTTTCATAATAAAATCTGACAAATTAATCTGCACAATCTAGGAAAAAAAAAATATAAATTTCCTTCCAATCGGATTTATTGCAAAAAAATGGCGAAGCCATTTGGATTTTTGAAATTTTTCTCATCAACATTAGATGCCCAGTAACCTCTGTGAAAAAATTCACAGTGATGTGGAAGTAAAAAAAAAAATTCCGGACATATTTTGCTAACAGACAGACACACGACACAGGGATTTTATATATACATATAGATATTATTTCCAGCATACATACATTATACACATTATAATATATTATTGTATATAATATATTATTATATATAATATATATATATATATAAATATTTGGTAAACTCAGGAATATTCTAAATTTTGTTAGAATCATGAATTCATCAATTGAAAACTTGGAGAAATGCACCACATCGACCACTCTACCTTTCCCCACCAAATTTAATGGATCACATAAGGACAGTCGTACTACCAGTATCGCTAACAGTAGTTTGGATAATTTAGCGCTGTATACTTCTTTCAATGGTAATTACAATTACATTACACATAGAAGTATTCATGGAAGTGAAAAAACCTTCATTACATTCGTTTTACTGTGAAAAACCAAATATAATTGAACTTTGTTTTTTGGACAAAAAAAAAAAAAAAATAAATAAAATGTGCGCCAATACCATAAAAGTCTATAAACCGCAAGATTAGATCTTAAATTAACATTAAATAATGTCCGTAATTTAGGAGTACGAATTTAGCTTTCAAATTTACGATTTGTTTCAAATTTTAATTTTTCCCGATATGTTTTGCATACTTATACCCGATTCTCAGGATTAAATCAAATGCATTGGTAAATAATTGCAAATGCCCATTTATTATTAGTCATAACGTTCTTGATAAAAATTAATTATTTTGAATAAAAACGTAACATCTCAAAATGCCTCGATCTCACAATACTATACAGAGACGTTTCTCTATGTATGTCTCTCTAGTACAATAGCTCATATGGTACATTTATTTTCTATAAGTTTTAAATTCCTTGCAGAAAGTGCCAACAGTCCATTTCCTAGTAATAGTAACCGCAGTAATACATCCACCGATTTTGAAGTGAAGGAAAAAGAAAGCACAAATGTTAACGAATCCATAACCTCAAATTCTCAAGAAGTTCATACGAAATCACTGCTTACAAATGCGACAATATTCGAAACGTCTAATCCAAATTTATCAATTATAGAAAAAAATTCAAGCAAGGAGGAATATCAAAAGAACTCCGTTGCAATTGAGTCCTCTTCAGATGAGGAAAATTCCGTCAGGCAAAATAAGCAACAGCCGCAGAAAGCGGATAAGCGATCTGCTTGCAAAGACACCCACCCTTTATTGCAAACGCCGGAGATCCAGCCGAAAACGAAACAATACGAAAAACGTCAGAAGAATTCTATAACGGTAGTAGATTCCAACAAACCGAAATCTAGCGATGGAACATTACAAAATCCGAATAACTCGTCAATTGGTGGCGATACGAGTTTTTGTATAACCGAAAAAAATGGAAATATTACTATGGCAGTCGGTAAGACTGAAAAAAGGCACAAAACTACTGTATACGACACTCTTGAGGAGTTTGAAAACAATTTACCGTCAACTGTGACAGTTTTAGACACTCCTTTTGGCAGCAAGGTCTATTTGGTGGGAACAGCTCATTTTAGTGAAGAATCGCAAGATGATGTATCTTATGTAAGCTTTTCAAATAGCAGAGTTGTAAATAACACCCTATTTTTGATTGACACGTTTAAGCGTTTTTTAATTTAAATTAAAAATTTATTGTAATCATGACTTTAGACAATTAATAATCGGTTACGCGAAATAAAAATAATTGGTTGTTCACAGCTCTGCGCATATCGTCACGAGAATTGTAAGATTTTAATCAGGTCTAAATATTGCCTATAGGTTATACGTAATGTCCGTCCAGATGTAGTGATGGTTGAGTTGTGTCCATCCCGTATTCATATTCTAAAACTTGACGAAAAATCTCTACTGGAAGAAGCTAAAAGCTTTAATTTGGCCAAAGTTCGTACCTTCGCCTTTTTCGTATTCGAAAAATAATTATTCATTATGTTTCAATCACAGATCAAGAGTATTATACAAACAAATGGCTACATAAATGGAATTTTCTTTATTTTACTGCTTCAAATGAGTGCACAAATCGCCAAAGATTTGGGCATGGCACCAGGTGGTGAGTTCCGGAGGGCTTTCGAAGAAATTCACAAGCTACCTGGATGTATGTTACATTTAGGTGACCGTCCAATACGTATAACTCTACAGCGTGCGTTGCGTGCACTCTCGTTATGGCAGACAATAAAATTAGTGTGGAAGCTTACAGCAAAGGACACTATTAGTTTAGAAGAGGTCGAAGAATGCAAACAGCGAGATCTACTGGAAAAGCTTATGCAAGAGATGGCGGGAGAATTCCCAGCGTTTTCGGATGTTTTTGTAAAAGAACGTGACCTATTTTTATGTCATTCCCTGCAACTAGCCGCACTGCCACAAGAGCGAGGCGATGGTTCAGCCAATTCACGGCCAGTACGAGTTGTTGGCGTGGTCGGTATTGGGCACGCAAATGGCATTGCCCGAAATTGGGGTCGCGTTGATCCCCAAATGATTCCACCAATTATGGAAATCCCACCACCCAGTACAAGTACACGTCTTTTCCAAAGTGCCGTCAAATGTGGTTTAATTGGGCTGACGATCTTCGGTGCATTCAAAATCCTGCGACCGCGTATTTCGCGCTTTTTTTGAGTTATTTGAAGATCTAAAACATACATTTATTTGTTATACAGATGTAAAATATATTTAAATAAAAGAAATGGACTGTAAACTAGAAATAACAGTTTCTAATGTTGTTGTTGCAGGAAGAGCAAAATACTTAAAAGCCAAGCATGCCAGTCCCAGGTAATTCCAATGAAACAAATATTCTGCATTGTTTTATTACATATTTAATTTTATCATTTATATATCTTATTACCTACCAGAATCAAAATCTGAGTCGAGGATTTATCATAAATTTAACACAGAATTACTGAAATGTTTTGCTTCTTACATTTCAGCAAAATTTTTTAAAAATATAAAAGAACTTAAATATGTTAATAGATACAAATCAGCAATTCATAGTGAAGACTTTTGAATGTTTTTTTTTTATATAAATGACAACTGAAATTTTTTTTATATGCAACATAAAAGTTTACGGTTAATTCTTTTTTATTATTATGTTACAATTAATCGTGAAATATTTGTTTGTATAGCATTATTTCTTTGTATTTTTTTTTGCCAAATCATGTAACTGTATCGCGGAAAATTGTTAATCAATATCAGTTATCTTTAAAAATAAATCTACATAGCGTTTTCAAGAAAGGTCTATTGAACTACATATGTATATGTGTAATTAATGCAACATACTTTTAGAAGCTGCACTTTCTAAATGTTAATATGTATGTGTGTGTGTGTGTGTGTGTGTGTGTGTGAAGGATTGGTCTGCTACGCATTGTTTCCATTTGAAGGTATTTAAAATCTAACATTAAAATTTTGTTGCTGCCTTCACTTGAAATTGTGATCACAGGACTTGAGAGTTATTAACACATAGATGGAAATCTATGTAGCGTACTACTATTAATATTCAATCAGTTAACACAACTATTACTTGCAGAAACTGAATATTAGAGGACATTAAAATAAAACTTATGTAAAAACAATTTTTACATTTTGACAATAGATTTGAAAAAAAACATACAATAAATCAATTTAAATAAACATACAAATATTAAAATGGTTCAAAGTATATTTATTGGTTGAGGAGCATGGCTGATTGGTGCGGTGTACAATTGGACAAAAGACCCTGAGACCGGGTCTTCTATAACATCAATTATATAAATTTCAAAGTAAGTTCGGGATTTTCTAGTCAGATGTTCTTCTGTGTATTAAGATTGGTGAAGGCTCTTCAAATTCATATTGGGTTTTCTTCGAAATCCGAATATACATCTTCCAGTTGGTTTATTTTTCTGGTCGACTTTTGTTCTTTTCAACCAATAGTTTTTAATTTGTGTTTTTGAACTATTGAACCTCCGAAGGCTCCGGTTTACTAGACAAGTGATGATTATTAGGGTCTGGCGCATTCAGGGGCTAAAACGAAACAATATTTAAAAAATTTTTAAAAACTATAGTTCAATTTGATATCTTGTAAGAAACAAACTATAGTGACACTTTACATATACATGAAACTACGTGTAGTACATTGTTTTAAAATTACCATACATAAATTATATTGTTGTTTCTATTTCAAATCACAAACATTTATGAATACGAATCATTTTATAAATGACAAACCAGACGACTAAAAAGGGAAAATGTAAAAAAATATATTTAATGTCTAGTTTGTAATAAATTAACGTAAAAACTAAAATAATATCTACATATAAGTTATAAAACAAAAAAAAGGAAGTACATAATTGCCTTTTTCTATTAGTGATGAAATTTTTTAATATTATGAATTACATAACACGTTTCATGTAGAACTTCTTTATAGAATAAAAAGTGTATAAAACTGACTTCAAATGTAGTGTTTGTGAAATTGCAGCACGACTTTAAATTTAAAAGATATTGGAATTAATTTCAAACAAAATCACAGATTACGATAATTAGTATATCAGATTGAAATTAAGCCACGATTAAAAACTCAAATGGTTACCAGTTCTTAAATAAAGTTAACTTTTCTGCAACAAAAGCATCCTCTTATTTATTTATATTAATAAAAAGTCTTTACTAATAATTGTAATTTCGGTGCGTTTTCAAGAATAAAGTGGAACGCTAGTAATTTTGAAATGAAATTAAGGTGAAAGATCCAATAATTTGTTTTACAATTACTTAAATAGATTACATAAAAAAATACTAAACATAAATACAATTTCAATACAATTGTTTTCAACTTCAACTTATTGAAAGTTAATATCTTCGATGAATACTTTTGTCAGTGTTAATACAAGAGATACACAGTACATATAAACTTGTACCTCACAATAAAAGGATTTTCGAACTGCTTTTTAAGATAGTGGTTGATATTAAAATAACTAACAGAGTTTTCTATTTGTTAAAAGGTTTGTTTGAACCCTTTTGCCATTCTTACCTTTTATTCTTGTCCTTAGCTCAATCCTCTAATTCAAGGATTACAAAATTAGCTGCAAAGTCGAGATTGTACGAGGTATGTTGCAATAATAAGACGTACCGCATTGAAATTATAACTACTATATTATATTTTCATATTACATATTAAACCAGAAAGTGTGTTAACATCGGCCTGGCCGAATCTCATATACCCTACACTCGTAGAATGAATTTATAGCTGAATTTATTACTAGCTGAGGAATTCAGATCTCAAATCGGACGCATTGATTAAAAAGTAGTCAGGGGGTGAACTGATTTTCTATACAAAACCCTACATGAGAGGGGATAATCATGCTGAATTTCGTCATTATGTTCTCCCGTAATGGTGGTTTCTGTAACAAGTGACCGGACAACGCCCATTTCCGAAAGTATATTTTAGTCTGAGACAGTGGATTCAGGAATGAAATAGCATTTTCAAAGTAGCTCTACAAGCTGAGACATTGACAATAAACACGTATAAATTTATATTCGCTATAAAAAGTAGTCGTGGTATTAGTCAGATTTTTTCCCATTTTCAATCCCAAACAGTTTATGATGACAGAATATTCGTGCCGAATTTCATGACGATACCTTTTTTCTTTGCCCTATCATCGTGATTTCCACAGGCAGACAGCAGATAGACGGACAGTTAAAACCACTAAGGAGGTGACGCTGATCAAGAATACATATAGTTTTCTATACCTACCACGCCTCGTTTAATATGTTACAAATGGAAGAACAAAGTTAGTAATATACCATTATTCCTTCGGGTGTAGGGTATAAAAAGAAAAAACATCGACTGAAAATCGACACAAAGCAAAACATTCACTAAACATACTTTCATAAATCGCAAAATATGTTTTAGCATTTCTCTCCAATCATAATTTTCATGACAACAAAATAGTCTATTAAAAAATAGTATTCCATTCAGTTTTCTTCAGAATTACTTTAAGTTACTATAGGAATTTAACGAGTTATAAGCATATTTCTATACATACTACAAATAGATGCCCAAACGACAAAATATTATAATAGACAAGAAGGAAAACAAGCGGTTTTATGGGGAATTATAATGGTGTTGTTAGATATAACAATTGTATATTTATGTTTTGTACATTTTCTATTCAACCGTTAATAATTCTGACATTCATATAATTTTAAAAAATTGATTTTTCAAACATTTTGGATTTGTGAGATTTTTCCTTTTTAACTTACATACAGGTAGGTAAAAGTCGAAATTTAGATACGTATACAGTATTTATTACTTAGTTTTCTTTAACTATCTAAAAGCTTTTCAAAATTCTTGAAAAATGAATTGAACTATAAAATCTAGAAAGATATCATTTTTGTGTTAGTTAAGATCATATCATATGATTTGAAAAGCACGATCTTCTGAAACAATATAATTTCTTCATGACAACACTAAAAGTTTTAAGCCTTATGGTAAAAACAAAGCTTGTGAATGTGTTCATCAGGGATTGCTTTCATAAAACATACGTCAGTCCAAAAATACGATCGAATGTTGTCTTACGAAGAACATTTCAATTCCATGTCTTGTCCTGGAGCAGCAAATCACAGTGGTGATGGATTTTTTTTATTAATTTAATAAGACCAAGGATACAAGCGAAGGATGGTGCTTAATTTCTCTACCATTGTTGGATTTAGTTTTGGATATTTTTAACCACATTCAGACTTTATATATTGCACAAAATAATTCCTGAAAGAACTTGAACACAGATATAATTCTTCACGAGAGGCGATCTTTTTATCGATTTTAATAATAAAACATTGAATTTGCTTTTGATCTATCGATGGACTTCATGAACATAAACAGTCAAAGAACAAAACAAACTACTGCAAAAGCTACAAACTTTCAGTGTTGCCTATGTATTTATAAAAATATGTATGTTCATAGGTGACGGTACTCTTTTGAAAGCCTTAGAAGATAAGACTGATAAGAAACACCACAAATTGCAGGAAGGCTTTTTCTATTTTTGCGTAATACAATGCTATGTAAATACATCAAATAAAAATAAAACTCTTAATATGCGAAACCAACATACAACCAACAGCAACAACAAGAACACAAGTACTACCTACCGATTTACTACTCACAAGTCCAAGCTGAAGTCCAACCTGGGGTGGCACACATTGTACTGGCGGTACCGAAGGAACTGTCGAGGGATTGACTGCTGAGGGAGGAGGTGGTGGAGCAAGAGCGCTTCCTACAGTATGTGGTGCTTCATGTGCTGTTGTGCTGTGAGCCTGTTGCAGTGGGCCTGTATAATATCCTCCATTTAATCCTGTTTATACATATTTTAAAGCATAACGGAATGTTTTTGTATATCTAAACTATGTAGTTTTAAATATCATGAAAAATTATGAAATCTTTAATCTTCTTTTTTGAAATGGGCTGCCACTGCTGTGCTACGAAATGTATACTTCTTTTTTACCTTTTTAATGAACGCAAATTAAGCGATATAGCAGAGTAATATTTCAGTAAATTTTCAGTAAAATACTGAATAAATTCAGTATTTTTCGTCGTCAATTTCAAAACCGGCGAATATTAAAAATTTTAAACAATTGATATGATTAAACTGTGCCGACACAGATAACTTATTACTATTAAATACATCGTTGATATTATTGTATACCTAATGCATATGTACCTATTATTTAGTGATCTAAGTGGTGGAGTGGTTTTTGCATTTTAATTTACGAACAGTCAAAGAAAGAGTTATAATATACAGTTACGGTGTTGGTGATTTAAAGGATTGAAGCACTTGGGTTTGTGGTAAATTTCACTCTGGTGATTGTTCACTTAAAGGTGATTGGATCACCGGATTGGTAAAGATTAAGTGACCAAAGTTTACTTACCGCAACGCATCAAACGAATGATGATCGGTGATAAAAATTGTGTATATCAAAATCTATCGAAAGGTATACGAAATCTGAACTGAGCCAAAAGAAATCAAGCATACCGTCAATGTTATGGGATTGAAACGTAGCACGCCAACGATGGAGCATGGCGCAACTTTATTGGCAAATTACCCGAAATATATAAAATAATAACTTATTAAAAATGGAAAGGAATAACATAATTGATGTAAATTTATTATAAACTATAGTTATTATCTTTACCGTGTCTTATGCTATATATTAGTAAAAGATATATGAAGAGTTTCAGATATAAGAAATATAATTAAGGTAAACAATAATGCATTATCGTTAACATTTCGCACGAAATTTCGGATTTTTAATATATCTCGTTCAAAGGATTAGTTTTTAAAAACTTGTATGAATTAAGTGTGATATTTAACAACGAAGCCCACAATAAATAATTAGTGTAACATTTGTATTGTAAAATAAAAAACAAATACTACCGTAGGTAAAAATAGCGCATATGAAATAATTTTAGCGTAGGTACCCAAGACATTTTCTATGTCTAGTCGTTTAGGGTTCATTTAAGGTGTAAAGTAATACAATTCAGAGTTAAGAGCACAGGGAACCCATTCAAAGAAATAATTTATTTTCCATTGAGAGTATTCTAAGATATAGTGTTTATTACTCTTCTGAGGACATTTTCTGTCATACACCTTCACTTCTTCTCAACTGGCCGCAATTTCGCTAACAGTACATCGTACAATATTGTTGTTACTTTGAATCCTTTTCTTTTCCTCAAGAGAAAAAAAATATAAAAGCCCGTTTGGATAAAAAATAAAGTCGCAAATTGAAGTGCTTTTTCTATAATATTAAACCACGTCCTAAGGGTTGAAAAATCTATCTGTAATTTCTTGGAACGTAATTTCTCATGCGGAACTAATCCCAACGAATATTGTAAACTTCGAATTATCAATCTACTGAAAATAACGGATCCTCAGACTATACTAATTAACAGAACTTATGTCACTTAAACTTGTTCTTACTAATTGATTGTTTGGTAGTTAGGAGTTTTTATAGGTTACAATACCATCAACATAATGTAAATTTGCTTACTAAAAGAAATTATAACCGCCAACCTCCAATTTTGTGTACAATACAAAAACAGCATTAAAGCATTTAGGAATGATGGAATTATGGATTGACGGCAGTATGAACAGTGAATAGAAAAAGTTGTTTGTGTTAGAAAAAGAAATAAAGAGGTAGTTGCAATGTGCACAAATATTATACTGACTTTCTTCTTTTTTTAGTAATCATCACTAAAGTACTAATAAAATGCAGTGCTTTTTCACCTTTAGGCTATTTACAATCAATCTGTCTATATTATTGTCTTTAATTTTAAAAGCCTTCCAAAATTTTTCTTTCTTATTATTAAAATGCTCTTGTTAATGATTCCATCATCCCATTTAATTTAAAGATTGATAATTAAAGTTATTTTGGTTGAGAAAAAGATTTGATAAGAGGTTAGCGTTAAAATTATTCTAAATAAGTCTAAAGCAAAAACATCTCCAACACAGCTGGTAAACACATAAAGACAAAAATCGCGTTTGGTTTATTTTTATATTTATTTGTTCAATTTTGCTGAAAAAAAACATTTTTTTAGCATTCACAGTTATTAAAAATATTTTATACAATATAAAATAAAAGATTTATATCCTTTTTTATTTACTTGTTTGACTTAACTCTTTTTTATTTGTTATTAGTATACTAGGTTTTATTTATTTTTTTATGTAGTTTCCCGAAGAAATTAGATGTTTTTGATGGGGTGTTATTGTAAGGTTCCTTGTTTGATCCAACAAGTTAATTCATCGTTACTAGTAAACTATTTCAATGTTTTATTTAATTTATTATAGTATATACTTTAAAATCGGTTCAACGCAATTGTTGCTTATATCAAAAATATGACAACAGAAAACTAAAATTGAGAAAAATATTGTATATTGTTGCACAACATATTTCGTGGAAATTAACAAAATTAAAATTTCCAAAATTAAATTAACGTTTAAGTTTTCAATCGAAAAGATTGAGGATAGTGTTATAATGTGAAAAAGGAATCGGTTGCACATCTAAGATGGGTTCATAAAATATAGATTAGAAATTCTTTTTGTGTACATTCCATTAGCTTTCATTGAAATTATTCGTAATCTGGTTCTAATTTTTAAATATTTTTTTAAGACAAATCTTCTTAATTAAATTTTAATCGTTTACTGTGCTTTTCTCAAGTTATTATTAAAATTATGTATGTATAGTTATGTATATAAATTTTTGTTTTTATATATAATGTACATAATTTGAGTGAATTACTCTAAATTTCATTTCCGTGTTACAAAGCCTACATCTTCAACAATGTAACAATATTGTTACATATTCATTTGTATTTCTTAAATGCATAGAATTTTCAGAAAATGTTTTGCTTTGTTAAAGGCTAAAATAAACGTGGATGATGAGATCATTTTAGAGCAATATTTAATTTCAGATTGCATACCAAATTTAATTATTTCTACAGCTCTTTATGAAATTGTTGATTTGCAGCATTTTATTTATAAAATTTTTCTTAAAGTTATAAACGATTACAGTACGCAAGAAAGTCAGTAACATAAATTTAAAAAATTTAACAAATAATATATTTATTTTATAACCAATTGTCGATCTGTCATAAAAATTATAATTTGACTGATTTATTCGGGGTAACATTTGCCAAAATTACGACAAACTGAATGAAAAAATACGGTGTTAACAAATATTGTACACAGCAGCTTCTATAAGGGATAATAAAACGAAGCCAAGCAAAAAACAAAAGAAAGTATAAAACGGTTTTAGGTGAAATTTGAAAAAAAATACTTAAGGGATAACTTTTTGATAAATGTTTTAAAATAAACGTTGTAAAACGTTCCTTAGATTCTGTAATTTTATTATTCTCCATAATAAATGCTGCAGAAAAGTTATCCGAAGGGAGTGACAACTACTTCGGATCAAGTTGCTTCTACCGATAGATAAATGTAGAAGTTGGTAAACTAAAATATTTATTAGTACATAAATCGAAATCGATCAGATGTACAACAGAACTATATACAGGGACAAGTATTTTCCAAACGATACCACTTAAAATAAATTTCAACTCAAAATCAAAATTGTACTCATCAATATTGGTTTAGTTTCTACTTTTTCCGTATTGTTGTTGCTGGTGATTATATTTAATTTAGATTTTGTTTGTCCTTTGCTTTCGTTTTTTTTTCAATGAATTTATAATTTTTATGACATCGGAGAACTTTGTTCGAATAGACTTGATTTGATTTTTTCTGCTTCCATAAATCTATTAATTTTAAATTAATATTCAGAAATTTAATTCTTATAACAAATTTTTATATTGATTTATTTTTACGGTTTTGTTTGGAAACGTAGATGAAAGTCCGTATATTTAAAATTTTTGTTTAATATAGAATATTTAATAGATAATTATACTAAAATTCCAAATTAATGTCGTTTATTATAATCGCTTAAGCATTAGCGCGTCGTTATTAAATCATATTGCGTTAAATGGACGAATTTAGACAATAACCGGAATTTTATTGTTAATTAAAATAAAATAGTTACTTTAAATAGCTAAGGTCTGTGAAAATTATTTTTATATAAGAACTTTAGTAATTTCTAGGCGTTTTGTGTGGAAATAATTTATCATTATCTTATTTCTTTACGTTGAATAACTTTTATATTGGCAATCGATGAACAATTTATATCCTCGCCATTTTCGTTTGGTGCTACGTTACATTACATTAGAGCATTCAAACAACAATCAGTAAAAAATAACAATGAGTCTTTCTTCACAATTTTTCGTTTGGAAAATTAAATTTGTGAAACAAATTAAACTGCGCGATTTCTAAAGAGCTTGTTTGGGCTTGTGAATGCTTCTATTTTTATTAAAAAATACATTTTTCGTAAACATTATTTAATTTCATCAATCTAAAAGACTGTGTTGTTTAAAAATTTGCCCACATCGGCAAAGGTTACATAAATTTTGTGCCTACCCTGAAGAGAATTAATTCTCTCTGACTCAAGCAAGAGCAATATGACATGAGCGCCATAAAAAATTGGAATATAAACAGTCTATGTATGCCGCATAGTACATGTTACATACATATACATGTGTTATATTACATATGCAGTAACAAACATTTGTATTATATTTAATATAAGTACATATATATACAAGATGTTCATTATAAAGTTTTTTCTATTTGATACATTTCCCAGGGATTATGCAAAGATATGAAAAGAAGTTACAGAGTCCGTACATATACGAATGCAATATTAAGAATCAACCATACTCTCGCGATGTAAAGACGACTAAACAATATTTTTTACAAGTCAAAGAAAAAAAGTGACATAAACACTAAAAACCTTAACATTTTAACATAAGGTTCAATTATTAAAAACGTATTGTTCTTCACTTTATTTTTTAAGAACCATTCTACAGAAGGGTTAGTCATATTACTCTATATGTTTATCTTTTTATATATTTTCGAAAGCAAAGGCTTTGAGTGAATGAAAGGCTATTTTAAAACGGAGAACATTATCTTAAAACCAGAGTATCAGAGGTTATTTTATTAAATTTACGATTTCAAACGCGTGTTAAAGTAATTCCATGGAACTGAATCCAGAGAATATAATCGAATAGAGGAGAAAAACGCGCCAATGATTGAAAAGAAATATCATATGACAAAGAAAAGTAAACGATAAAATTGTAAGAGCCAATGAGTACAAAAAATGTCAATGTGAAAAATATTCAATTTATATTTTTCTTACGTTTCATTCATAAATCTTTTTTATACTTTTTTTCATCATGAAATTAACTTAAAATGTCTGTTAATGCTTAAGTGATCATACTTAACTATTTGAATTATTTTTATAATTATATTACTATGCTGGTATATATTTATAGTTTGAAGCTTTAGATAATATGTTCGCTTTCACTTTCACTTTTCTGGATTGGATAATATTTGTAGTTTACCTTCTGAGTAGACTGCCGCGGCAGCTGCAGCGACAGCAGATGCTGGTGTTCGCATAAAGTATTCCTTATTAACACAATTCCTTAAAACGTCTGGAATATTGCCGACGATTGCTCGTCGTATTTCGGTTGCTGCCATTTCGCGTAATTCTGTTGCAGATGCATCACTGAAAAAGGCTGCATGTGGTGTACATACAAGGTTCGGAGCATCCTTCAAGGCTCCCTGTGAGGTAAAAAATAACCAATACATTATATAGAAATTAACAACAATAACAATAAAGGTAACAAAATTAAATGGAGTAAAATTGATACAAAACAAGTAGATATATGGAATATGAAATTCACACGTTTTCTTTAATATATCGTTCTTTCTACTCAAAATGACGAAATTGTTAACTACAAGTACTGTTTGTGCACAAGTACTCCTTTTAATTTGTTTCTACAATTAGAAAGATTGCGTAAATTTCGTATTTTACTACAATCTTACTTGGAATACATTATAGGGCTCGTTTTCATGAACATCTAAAGCTGCAGCTCTTATCCTGCCTTGTTTCAAAGCGAGCGCTAATGTTTCGTCATCAACCAGACCACCTCGTGCGGTATTTACTAAAAATGCACCAGGTCTCATCTATAAAAAACAAAATATCAATTTTTTTTCCCAATATAAAATTAATAAAGAAAAGGAAACAATCACCTGTTTAATTGTGAATTCATTGATTAAGTGATGATTATGTTCATTAAGTGTACAATGCAACGAAACACAATCAGATTGGAATAGTAAATCTTGTAATGTGTAAACACGCGTCAAGCCCAGCGATTTGTCAATACCATCCGGAAGATAAGGATCGTAAAATATAACATTAAAACCAAAGGCTTTTGCCCTTAAAGCCACAGCGCTGCCAATTCTTCCCAGACCAACTAATCCTAAGGTGTCGCCCCGAATTCTAGCACATCCCTATAAATATTTTTCACATTCAACATTTATTAATTAATATATCTAAAAAGTTAATTTTGTATATTTATATATATTACAAGAAATACGTACGTGAGCTGCTTCTCGAACTTGTTCGGGTCCAGTGAATTTTTTACCCTCTCGCACCATATTTGCTAGCCAATAGGTTCGTCGATATAGGTTCAATATCAGACACATTGTTGTGTCAGCAACTTCTTCGACACCGTAGCCAGGGACATTACACACAGCAATGCCTAGCTCGCCAGCTGCCTTGACATCAATGTTGTCGGTACCGCTGCCTATGCGCACAATAATACGTAACGCTTTGAATTTCTCCAAATCTTCTTTTGTCAAAATTATTGTGTGCCACATAAGTGCTCCTACAGCTTCATTAAGAACCTACAATCAAAACCAATTTTTTTAAATGTAAGAAGTAATAATCATATAAAATAATATGATTAAAAGATTATTTCATATGAAAATAATACTTTAGGTATTCTTATATGATTATATGATATCGTTAATAGTTTTGAGAGATCAAATAATCAGGATGCTTAATAGATCAAAACGAAACGAAATGAGATGACATTTGAATTCGTATTCTTGAGAGAGTTGTTTAGAAAACCTTTTGGTGCATTTTACTACAGAATTAAGAAAATATCAAAATTTAACAAATATTAACTCTGGGAACAAAAGTGTCTGACTTGTGGTAATAGGTATGTATCGTTTCGAAGACTTGTACAATTGAATAACAAAAAAAATCAAAGTTACTCCTAGTTAAAACCATACCTAAAATGAATAAATTTCATTTTTCAGTCAAAAAAGTCGATGGTTACCATTCGAAATGTATCCATACGTGCCATACGTATCATAGGAGCCAGAGTACTTCGCAATGAATGTGAAAACAGTATGTATTCCGTTTCACATTCCACATTCGATTGTAATGTATTGTGGAGGACATCCCATTCGCTTTTCCCTTCTTATGTAATGTATTGTGGATTGTCAACAAAAAAAAAACCGTAATGCCGTGAGGGAGATTCGTAAGTACAGATGTTTTCGCACCGAAGTACATACTTTGATATTCATCAACAAAATCAGTACGTAATCATCCATGATTTTCAAAGGCCTTCGCTAGATTTACCAATGGCTAATTACATAATTTTATTGTAAATTATTGAATTCAGTTTCTCAAAATAGCCCGAGCCATACACTAAATTTTTCCTATCTCCTGTCCTTTGCTGCCACTACAGTACTTTTGATATGTTCAGTATCTTCTTATTATTGAATTCATTAAATTTAAATATTAAATTGAAATATTATTTAATGCAAAGAAGAGTTTTTATTAAACCCTCATAAAACGAACTAGAAATGTATGCTATATTCTACAAGAATATGTTTTATTACCTTTTCATGAATTTCTGATGTACTTTGAGCATCACAAAATGCCACTGTAGCAACGTCTTTAAGGATTGGCATCTCAATAGAACAATCGCGTCCATCGAGCAACGCAACCAGCGGCCGCGCCTGTAATGGACCATTGGCAAATGCTCCTTTCACGTCTAAACGTGAACGTTTCGGCAACATCATATTTTTATCCATGTTTGTGCTTACTTTTCTGCGCACCGTTATGCTTAAATTGTGGAATCCTGGTATTTATTCAAAATTCGGGAATAATCAATGGTTTTTTGTTTTTTAATACTTTTAAGCTTAAAGCTAAATGTGATGATGTTTAATTAACTTGGTTATAAATTATTAATATTTTAACGTGTTGTTAAATTTGTCTCAATCAAACAATTGTTTATAATTTTGACGTTTAAATTCCTTCATATTGATCTGTTAATATCTGTAAAGAATTTAAAACCAAATTAAAATTATTAAATTTTTTGTACTACTCAAATGCATTATTTCTAAAAAATATAAGATCATACGAGTCTGCAGGACTCAACCCTTTATAAAAAAAACTACATCACTAATATTTTGTTGATAATAAATAAAATAATGTTTAAATAAAAAGTTAACGAATAGTTGGATGTGTAATTAAGTTGAATATTCTGTTCTTTAAAATTACTGCAACGCCAGCTAAATTCGATTAAAATAAATATAATGCTACTAATTTATTCTATACATATATTGTTTAAATACAGATTTCCAAGAAACCGCGGTTCAGTTACGAAATGTGGTTATTAAAAAAAATAAAAAACATAAGTGAAAATATTAGGTTGGTTGCACACAAAAATCAATCGTTATTAAAGATTCGTTAGTTTTTGTACAATTACTGTAGAGCAACTAAACCTTGCCATGTGATCCAATTAAATAAAATTTGGGCATTAAAATTTAACAGGTCGCTGTACTTCCCATGAAATATCAATAAAGTATAATTTTAATTTAATAATTTTTCCAACTTGTACTTTTAATTCGTTGCTGCAGTGTTTCCATTTCTACTCGTTTACTTTTCGAGAACGTATGCCAACAAAAACTTCTTCAAAAAAATTATGCAAAATAAACCATTTTTTATAATTAGGCATTATTTTTAAAAATAAATGTAGAAAAATTTGCAGCTTTTAGTTTTCACTCACCATCTCTTGCTATCAAAAGATTTAGGGTAAAATTAAAAAAAAAAACACAGTATTAAACGTACACCACTTTCACATAAATCGCTAAAGTTATTTTTATTGCGAGCATCAAATAAGAATAACGAACGCTTATAAATTCTTTTTCACCAGCTATGTGGTGGTCACACCAAATGTGCAAGGATTTTTTTTACGTGTGATGTGTGCTACTTAAGAATTTATGCCAGAAATCACAGTGCAACTTCCTTGTTTGTTAAATAGTAATTTTCGCACTGAAATAATTCAAAACTACAGAAATAATACTTTGTCATAAAGATTGCTAGCAAACTTGTGTAAAAATCCGATTTTTTAATTTTCAGAAGTAGCGCGTCGCATCGCCAAATATAAAATCTTTAACTTGTACACTGGCAGCTTTCAAAATGGCGGAAAATGACGGCGAAGACGATTTTAGTACAGATGTGACGCGATGGTACAAACTGAGACTATACTAGTTCTTATAATCGCTGATAAGTAACGACTTGGAGGCAGCGAGTAATTGTTACTATAAATTAATGAATCGAACACTTGGAAATCCTGTTGTGCTGCTATACAAACTAATTTGAGTAGAAAATTAAGGAATCCACAGACGAAAAAAGTTATAATTCTTATACTCAATGTTCTCTCAAAACCATTGAAATTACCGAACCACCCAAATAGAACTGCAAAAAAGGCAAAGGAAAACATCTAACGAGTGTATTTAGTACACGTTACTTTAACAGCGGCTTTGTTGAACATGGCGTTAAAATTCGCTTATCTCCAGAGATGTTCGCAGTGGTTGCATATGAATTACTTTTTGTCCTGCTAAATGTTAGCCGACCTTTGCTTTTTAATTTACCTTGTGAATCCAATCAGAAATATCGTTATCTACTCTTTGCGAAAAGTAAGGTTTTAGAGTTTTAGGTAATTGATATTTGAAAAATGTACAAATTAAATCTGTCAAATGGGCATATGTATCAAATTACAAATTTTCAGAATTACAATTTTTCTTCATCAATTTTTCTTTCTCGCGTGTTTTTTCTGCTGCAAGCAGGTTAGACTTGAACGAATTTAGAAGAAAGTGGACGTTTTTTTTATTCAACAAATTGATGCAATTTGAATTTGAAACATTTTCAGATTTATGAAAAGAGATGGGGTGTTGTTGCAGCTTGAAAACAGCAACAAGTAATTTGAAATACATTTGCATATAATATGCATGCAGTGCTGCAGTTAAAAAGTACATATTTTTTTCAGACTAGTTTATAAATTGAACATTTGACAAGAGTAATTGGCAGTACTCATATATTTTTTCGCATTTACGTATTGAATGCATTGATGGGTCGTTTTAAATTAAAGTGTCGTGCGTAATATTCCCCTGCATATTTTCTATATTCTCTCCGAAGTCTAAATATGTTCGAACGTAAACAATCAAAGCTTAATTTATTTCTTCCTTAGTTTATATTAATTTTTACATCTTCTATTGTACGAATTTATTTGCTAACTGTGGTGCCTAAATAAGTGCGTCGAGCGTTGCGTTGCTGTCAAAATGAAATTGGAACAGTTTTATGGAAATGGCTGAAATAAGAAACGCACTGACGGAGACCACTTCGAATTTCCAATTTTGACATGCGCTACGAAGTGAAGTTGGTGGCAGAAGTCAAAAAAATGTTTATGGTCGTCTGAATGTTTAAAAACTTGTTGTTAAGGCTGCTCGCACACTGCATGCGTTTTTCGTTCGCACGAATTCTGATTTTGACAATAGTATTGCATGTTATTATTTGTAAATGCGCACATTGTAGCACTGTTCCGTCGTCAGAATTGTTGCGAAAAGTTGCGAATTGCGAACGATCCCATTTGAATAGGATCGTTCGCACGAATTCTGACGAAGTGTTTTTCTTTTTTGTTCAATTAGTTATGCAGGTGATGAAATTCACCAAAATGACTTCTTTTCGCGAAAACCTCACGAACCCAAATCTTCCTTTTGAAAAATTTTCCTTTTAGATAAGAATTTTCTAATAAAAAAAGTCATCATGTCCATTATTATGTTATGGACACATATGGAGCATATGTTGTTTTTGCTTTACTCATAATTTTACGCACCAGTTCTGGTAGAGTGTGCGGACTCTTTCGGACGAATCGTTTTCGTCAGAATTCGAGCGAACGAAAAACGCATGCAGTGTGCGAGCAGCCTAAAACCTATGTTGACGCCAAGCTGTTATTTCGGTTTAGCGCAGCGTCGCTTCTAAGGCGCAGTGATAAACACAACGCAAGACGCACCTATTTAGGTACCACAGTAATAGCCTTATTCCAAGAGTCACGGTCGTCTCAAGAATCGTTTCTCAATCGTCAACGACGTAAACTTTGGTCGTCTTGATGTATTCTAAGACCCGAGTTAGAGACATTTATCGTCTTAAATAAGACGAGTGCTTTTTAGTTGTCGTCTCATAAAAAAAGTAAATTAATTTAGTGCACAATATAAAGTTGGACTTCGTATTTATGCTTTATATAATTTTATTAGTTATTGGTATATGGAATTCATGATTTTTATAATAATTTTAGAAAAGGAAACAAAATCGAAGTAATTTTTACAACCGAAACTTAAACTACAAAGTCCACATTTCGCGCACAACTCAAAGCAAAAAAATAAAAATACACCTATAGAGGCGCTTATAAAAGCATTTAAAGATTTCTCACTTCTCGACGTGGAATTGAAAATATCTCTTTACAATTTGCTTCAGTGTTGGAAACTTCCAAAAAGAGAAAAACTACAGTAATCTATTTGCTACAATTTAAGTGGAATAATATACAATAACGCCTGTTTTTGCGAAAAAATCTAATCTAAGGTTTTTATTAATTAAAATTGACCACAATTATAATATTTTCTCCTACCAACACAGAAATTTGTATCTTGTACGCAAACCTTTTTGATAAATAAAAATGGCTGTAAAATTAACGCGCAATCTGTCAAAAATCTGTCAAATACTTGGATGGAATTGGTTGCAGAAATAAAGAGTTGCTTTGAGCAATTATTTTCACCCAAAATTACTTTTTCTGATAAAAGTGGATCTTTTTTACTCCAAAATGTGCTTACTTTTTTATTAGGCCCATATTACATTGCAAACAGTTGTTCGATCAAACAGTCACATTGTTATTGTTTTCTGTATAAAGCTGTCAACCCTCAGTTCATCCGTGAGAGAATGAAAACGGATGAACTGTTGGCACAGCAAATAATCTGTTTGCAGGCGATGCGTGCAAACTACAAACAGAACAGAGTTGTTGTGTGGTGTAATAAAAAAGTATGCATGTTTTGGAGTGAAAAAGCTGCACTTATGCCGGAAAAAGGAGGATTGCGTGAAAATAATTGCACAAAGCAACTCTAATTATGTATAAATACTACGGAAAGTGTTTGACTGTTTGTGTTTGCAATGTAACATAGCAAGCAAACAGATTTGACGGGAGAGTAAAATAGATCATTTCTTTGGACTGTTTGATCGAACAGCTGTTTGCAATGTAATATGGGCCTTACGCCACACAAGAACACCGTTTTGATTGAAATTTGGAGCCGTCGACGGCAAATTTTTTGATTGCGGGTTTCGGAGTTCATCGGCTCTCTTTCTCTCACGGATGAACTCGGTTTTGACAGTTCTGTACAGAAAACAAAAACAAAGAACAAACTGAAACAATCAAAAAATTGCAATGTAACATGGCACTAAGGCCCATATTACATTGCAAACAGTTGTTCGATCAAACAGTCCAAAGAAATGAACTATTTCACTCTCCCGTCAAATCTGTTTGCTTGCTATGTTACATTGCAAACACAAACAGTCAAACACTTTCCGTAGTATATATACATGATTAGAGTTGCTTTGTGCAATTATTTTCACGCAATCCTCCTTTTCCGGCATAAGTGCAGCTTTTTCACTCCAAAACATGCATACTTTTTTATTACACCACACAACAACTCTGTTCTGTTTGTAGTTTGCACGCATCGCCTGCAAACAGAGTATTTGCTGTGCCAACAGTTCATCCGTTTTTATTCTCTCGGATGAACTGAGAGTTGACAGCTTTATACAGAAAACAAAAACAATGTGACTGTTTGATCGAACAACTGTTTGCAATGTAATATGGGCCTAACATGGCAAACAGAACAGAGTTGTTGTGTAGTGTAATAAAAAAGTGTGCATGTTTTGGAGTGAAAAAGCTGTACTTATATCGGAAAAAGGAGGATTGCGTGAAAATAATTGCACAAAGCAACTATGTATAAACACTACGGAAAGTGTTTGACTGTTTGCAGAGCGCTGTTTGCAATGTAACATATCAAGCAAACAGATTTGACGGAAGAGTAAAATAGTTAATTTCTTTGGGTTGTTTGATCAAACATTTGTTTGCAATGTAATATGGGCCTTAACATTAGACAAACTCACCATCGTGTTTATGTATGGTGAAAAATTAATTTTGCACAAAATAGAACGTCAACAAATTTGATGACACTTGTGATCAATGTTAAATTTGATTAAAAATTAATTTGGCTTTGAAGATTTATGCCATATTAAACTAGAATCTGCTTGCAAGAATTTCATACAGAAGTTGAAGAAAATGGTGAATAGAAGGGCAACACATGCTGGAAGCTGGTATTCGGAAACAGGTTTGTGTTACCTTCATTTATATCTTTTTTAATAACTAATAATTTCACACAATTACTTCCATGTTTATTTGTTGGATTAAAAGCAGAGATTATATTATAAGTACAAATATATGACAAAATCTTGTAATGTAGACTTTATACAATTTAATAGTTACTCTTGTATTTTTATGCAATCAATTAGTTTTCATTTTCCGGAATTTCTAAATTCTTACTCATGACTCTCCCGATTTCATCAATGCGGTTATGGGAAATTGTATTAGCCCGGTGGACGCGATTCCAAAGGCCGGTGACGTCATTTCGTTGGCGCTTTAATGCCTCCAAACCATGTTGGAGTTGCGAGCATGCTTGAAAGAAAGCGCTTATTTCCGGAATATCACCGAATTCTCCGGAATGCTTCCGAAATGTTTCATTTACATCGTTTGTTAGTTTACCTAATCCTTTACTCTTGGAGTTTTGTTCAAATATTCTTTGAAATATTTGGTTTTTTGCTTCATCATATTCGTTTTTGTTATTCTTGGTGTTCAAGTGCAAGTTCTTAATACGATCTTGGAGGGAAGAAAAGCTTATCGCTGCAAATTTATCACCGACTGCCCGAAAAAGCTCATAGCTTTTTTGTAAGTTTATCTGCATATTCTTAATATCTGTATCAACGTTGTGCTGAATTTGACCTTTCAAAACTCTTGTTTGTTTAGTTGACTCCGTTTCATTATTACTTTTTAATGTAGAAGCAGTATACTTTTTGGGTTTGTTGATGGCTTTCTTATTAAACGAACCAGAAGACGTTGTCGTAGATCCACTGACGTTCGTAGTTGGATTGCAATTATTAAAAGTCAATTGAAAACGTTATTTACATGTGCAAATAAGTAGCATACCTGTCATTGATAATTGAGTTCAGTTCTTTCCTAACACTTTCGTAAAGTAAATTCGTTTCGATGTCTGATTTGTTCATCGCAAAGTATTCCCATGAAATTATTGCATGTCTTTCCTCGATTTTATAAACTAAACAACAAATATCTAATGAAAAGTGACATTTATTCTTCTCTTTGAAAGTTTTTTCAAATCCTTGGAAACCTAGTTTTATTGATGTCGCTTGTTGTACAATAGTAACAATGTGGTTGTACTCTTAAATTTGCATGGATGGTTTCACTTATGCTCTAAATGAACTCGTATCTTCAAAGTACTGTAGAAATACCGACTCATCCAAATAACAAAATATATATATTTTTTTATTTTTAGGCCCAGACCTCTCTAGGCAACTCGATCGTTGGTTGAGCGCAGCAGAACTCTCACATGGTCCTGCAAGGGCTATAATTGCGCCGTAAATTATAAATAAAGTAAAACTACAATTTAAAGTAATTATCAATTTCTTTTCTTATTTAGCCATGCAGGGTATACTTATTGTGGAGCATGTGGAGCCTTTGCTTATCGCCAAGTCAGTCCAGCTGTAGTGTGAGTTGTTTTGTACTATTTGAAAATGTATATAATAGTATATTTTCATATTTTTTAGAAAATGTATCTTTATATTAGGCCCCTCGCACCATGTACGACTGCGTGGATGCGCGTTGTCTGTCGCGAAGAAGTACAAAACACCATTATATGATCTCAAAATTGATTCTCAAGGTAACGATCATAAACATGCAAAGAAAGCTTTTAAAACGCGTACTGAATTTGTTTTGAACATATGCAGTAAATGCAGAACTAGAAAAAACTGGACACTTTTCATGGATGGACATTAAAACTGATGAGGAAGAGCACAGCATCGAAATGCATTTACCTTATATTGCAAAGGTCATGGAGGAGTAAGAATATAAAATATCCTCTCCTAAAATTCTACTAATTTCATTTCCTCTAATTTACTGTAGTTTCAAAGATTATTTTAGTATTGTACCAATACTTGTGGGCTCATTAAATCCTGAGCAGGAAGATTTGTATGGCGGTCTTCTTGCAAAGTACTTTAGGGATCCACAAAATCTATTTGTGATATCATCGGACTTTTGTCATTGGGGCCAACGGTTTAGTTACACGTACTATGATCGTTCCTGCGGCCAAATATACAAATCCATTGAAAAATTGGATAAGCATGTAAGCGAAGCATGATTTCGTTTCTTTTCCTGTGATGCATACAATTGATTTTAATTGTTTTTCTTTGTTTAGGGCATGGATGTAATAGAGACCCTTGATCCAAATTCATTTACTGAGTATCTTCGCAAATATAACAACACAATATGCGGACGTCATCCTATTGGGGTTATGCTTAGTGCAATCAAGGTGCTGCAAAAGCAGGGATATACAATGAGCTTTAAATTTTTGAAATATGCGCAGAGTAGTCAGTGTAGAGAGATGAGTGATTCCAGCGTTAGTTACGCTTCAGGTTCATTGTTGTTTGAGTGTTAGTAACAAATCAGGTCAACCTTGTGTTCAGACAGTTATTATTTCAAATGTGTTTTTCTCTAAAGTAGTAAAAAATTTTTTAAAAGGTGTATGGAAAAAAAGAATTGATAATATTACTAGCCCAAAGTTGCTTGTATTTATCGCCATTGACGGATATCAAATTATTCTTTCATCTTGTTTATTTTTTGTTCGGATCATTCTAAGAAAATAAATTTTCTCGGAATGGCGAAAATGATGCTTGTTTAGCGGCAATTTGTCGTATGTAATCAAATGCACAATGTAATTATGTAAATACTAAAATTATAGAAAAATTACTAAAAACTTAACTCTAAAGCACAGCAAAAGTTTGTTTTATTAATGTAGGAATTAAGGTACGTTTTTTACGCACCGTAAATATAAATAACCACTTGAAAATGTGAATAATTTTATTTTAATTTACCGACGACGTTATTCTCCATTTGCGATTTGAACTGTTTTCCAGTCACGGTATGGTTTTTTGGATTTTGTGTTTCTTCCTAAATGTTAAAGTTTACGGTGGATGCTTGGGTGGTTTCATAGTGCTTTGAGTGGTTTCAAAAATTCAGAAGTGGGTTCAAAACGGTGTGATATATTATGAGCTGCTAAAACGTGGCGAAATCTGATAGACTTGGCTCCATACGAGTCTTAATTATTTGCATTGATGGTACACTTGCACTTGCTGGAAAGTGGATGATTGTTTTTGCTGTAAAGAAAATTATTATAGGAGTGTAAAAAATGTTTGCGATAGTACGTGCATAAGTACATACATATATTAATAATTAGACAACTGACTTAAAGATATAAGTATACCTATACATGCAAACTATAAGTATAAATTTGGAAATGTGAATGTCAGGAAACACTTCACAATGTGTCTGCGTCAAATACGCCCGGTTCCTTTGATCTGCCTAAAACACCATTTATTCCTAATTTTGATATGGATCGGTTGAAACAATTACGTCCTAAACCAACCATTTCTGTAGTTAAAGAATACTGGAAGTAAGTCTTTATAGAAGTCGTACCATATCGATGATGTAAAATTCGCAATTGATATATGTCCGGACCAGGAAGAGAATAATTGTGTTGAAGTCGATAACTTATTATCAGTGTTAAAAAATCAATTGAAAAGGTCATTTCCTCTTAAGGTTATTGTAATGCGGAAATACATATGTCGATTATTTAGAGAACTGTAATAGATATTGCAACAAAACGCACCAAAAAATTTTTCAAACCAATATTTCACGTAAATCCTTTTTTCAACGGTTTTATAAAAACGATTATTATTATTTGAATTATTAAAGAACCATACATTGCACTTTAAATTATTACTGTGTAATTTTTAATTAATCTTAAATATATAATAAGTTAAATATAAGCAATTTTGTTTTAGTCTATGACATTGAACTTGAAAATTAGATTTACGAGTATGTGTTTACTCGTATGTATATCTAATTATAAGATCTCGATTACTTTGGTTCATAATTGAGCTTGCAAAAAATGCGAAAAAGTAAATTTGTGAATTTATTCGAATGTTCAACCTTTAAAATAATTACCGCAAGTATATTATACTTTGGTTATGAATACAAAATCTCATATTCACAACTAATTTTCTTTATTTCCATTTAGTTTAGGTCAAAATAGGAATTTATTTAGATTACTTTAAAGTAGATTGTATAAGTATTTCCTATATATTTTCCAAAAAGATATAGAACTACATCCAAGGTTTATACGACAGCAGTTTTTATAGCGTTGAACATGTCGAATTCTATGCCTGAAAGTACGATTTGGGGACAGCATCATGCTGTCCTCAAATGATGCTTTTGCGTAACGAACATGACATTATAATGTCTATGAGAGAAAATTAAAAATGACCGTAACTAATGCTTTTTGTCTCTGCATTATTGTTAGGTTATTGTTGTTGTAAGTCAGTTTTTATCGCACGAGTTAAATCGTAATACAGTTCTTTTAAACAAGTAAATATTAAAGAAAATATGCATTAAAACTAACAAGGTAAGACATAAAATGAACTCAACTCAGTTTTATCAATGCGATTGACTTAAGCTAGAAATTGTTGAAGAAAAAAAACATAGTTTCTTCGAATGTTTTACTTCTTAACTTCAATTTTATGTTTCCAACTCTAAAGGCCTTCAATTGATTTGAGGATTATCCGCTACAACGATGCCAATAGTAATACTAATAGAATATTACTAACCATTCATTGAGAATTTCGGTTCCCTTTAAAGTCCAATTACTTTCGAATTAAGCCGTTAGACACAATTCGAGTCGTTTAAACTTATCAATAAAAGACGATCTAATTAAATATTATTACAATCTACATTTATTTACATATGAAACATTAAATTACTGCAATTCTGGACATAAGTAAATATTAAATAAAAAGCTATTTGTTTGTATTTATTTTTATCAACCATTTTCACTTTATATTTTGTATATTCGTTTATATTCAATACGGAGTTAAAACAATTTTAACACGTTTAATTCAAAATACTGTTTAATTTTAGTTGCCTGAACAAATACAAAATAATCCTATATTTTCAGTTGATGTATAATGCTCGAATATATTGTAGCTTAGACTGTAACAGTGCTTCTAAAACAATCATCAGAGTGGCAACACTGCGACAAAATTGAGTTAGACAATGTTTAAAATGGCATTTTAAGTCATTGCTGTTAATGTAAAGTGGTGTAAAGTACATAATTTACCACCAACCATTTGCACTGTCACATGCTCCACTAGTTCCTGCACCAATGTTTAACTGTGAGCACTGCTCATCAGTTTTCCTTGCTGTTGGTACTGATATTTGTAAAGCGCTAACGTTCTGAACAAATTTATCCAATGCGTTCTCATCCATAAATGGTGAAGTCCTGTTACTGGTCGAAGATGCCTTGTGAATGACTAAATCATTTAAGTTCATGTGAACTTTTTGCTTGTCTTTGTGGTGCTCAAAGTCGTAGTTGAATCGTTTAAACGATTCAACATCTCGATTGACGGATTCGTTTAGCAGACTGGTGGGTGCAAAAAGATTGACATCTATATGGAATAGGACACATTTACAGATATATGTAGAGTAATTACATTTATGTATACTACTCAAGCCTACCATTTCCATATTCGTTCAAACCATCTCGATAATTTGTGGATGGGTTCGAACAATGTTCGTAAACTGCTGATATTTCAACACTGTGGGCTAATGGAGATGTTGAGTTACGCGAAAAATTGGAGTCATTAACATTGTGGATGGAAACCTGTTTAGATAAAGATTTATTCATTCCAATATGATCTTAAAAATTGTATTTCGATTTTGTTTGATACCTCGTTATTCAGGTTTTGCCCCGGCATGAGGGTTTTTAAAAATGTAGCATCGTCGTATCGAATAACTCCGGTATTAGGTATTCCTTCTAAATAATGATTAAATCCGCTAATTGTAGGCGGTGGCGAATCATCACCACAATTGTGCTTGATATGACAATCGGAGGAATCAAAGAAGGAACTCGTGTTGCTGGAACGCCCACAAGTCGATATTTGACTGCTGTTCGCTGGAAATACATCAACGAATCCATTGTAGTAGGTGGAGTGGGAATATTTGTCTTGAATGGGAGAAGTTGTCATCACACTACGTGAGCTTCCACTAAGGAAAGAGGAGCTGCGTGCCACTAAAATGTAAATCATTCTATTAAGAAAACCAATACTAAATACAATACAATTTAAATATCTTAGATATAGTGCAACTTTCGAAATAGTTTATTTTACGTGTTAATTTTATGTTTCTCTAAAATGAACTTGTTAATTTAAACTTTCAGAACTATCAGAATTAACTCTATCAGAATTCGTTTTTTCCAATCTTAATTAAGGTCGAATTGACGTTTCTCCAACTGGTCCTTAGACTTAACAACGTTGTCAGCTAAATATCTACATTCGGTTATTTAAATCCTTGGAGGAAACTGTCAACAATTAAGCATTTCGTTTCAAATCCAAACATAAATATTTTTCAAAATCTAACAAAATACAATATCTAGGCGAATTGAATAAAATTCGCTACAAATTCAATGGGGCTGGATATGTTGGACTCTGATGAAGAACGGCCATTTTGTAACATATCTTTTGTTTATAAAACCTTTGAATCGTTTCAAAAAGATTTTTCAAAATCTTTGTTATATTTTTGACAATTTCAAAAAAATTACCAAGGCGAAATTCTTAAATAAGAGAAAACAAAATTTATTACCACGGAAATAATATTAAATTTGCACTATTAAGCTAGTTATTTTGTTTTAAAAAAGCCTAGTATACAGTGGCGTTGTTAGGACTCATGGAGCTCGGGACGGTTAATCAACTTAGTCCTCAAAAATCCCGCCGCTCACGAAACTGTGACGCCCGGGGCGGATCACCACCCTCGCCCTACCCTAGCACTGTATTTATTATTAGTGATTATAAGGTAGCTTTCCTTATAACCACATATTCCTCTAGTTTCAATTTATATTTTACTCTATGTTATTGTTCTGCAATGAAAAATCTAAATAAATTAAAAATTTAAATAAATAAAACTATTATCTAAGGGTATGTAAGATTCGGCCACGCCCAATACAGCACAATTGCTGGTTATATATGTAAGAATTTATACTCGTATTAAACATTTTTTAATTTTTATACCCATCACCCGAAGTGATAAGGGTATATTCACTTTGCGTTTTCGTTTCTAACCATTTAAAGGAGGCGTAGCAGGTATATAAAAGTATACACATATATTCTTGATCAGCTACACCTCCTCAGTCAATTAGCCCTCTCCGTCCGTCTGCCTGTACGTCTGTGAAAATCACGATTACACGAGAACGAATAGAGATATCAAAAATGCATCATTAAATTCGGCACGAATTTGTTTATCATCAGAAAATCATTGGTATTGAAAATGGGCAAAAGTGGACCATTGCCACACCTACTTTTTGTAGTGAATATAAATTTATCCGTGCTTATAGCTCAATTTCTCAGGTTGTAAAGAGAATTTGAAGTTGAAATTTTATACACGTGTCCAATGTCTCAGACCAAAACATCCTACAAATGGGCGTGGTGGGCCAAGTAGTGAAATAAAACACGACTACAGGAGAACGAATAGAGATATCTTCATTAAATTTGGCAAGAATATTCTCTATAATAATTGGTATATGAAAAAAATCGGACTAGCGATTTAATGGATAACACTATCTACCTATCGCATAAAAACAGACTTAGGTGTATAATAATTGTATAAAGTCCTTAAACATGTATACATACAAGCATCGGAAGACGTATTATTTGATAGCTCTTGTCCGAAATTGGTCCATTTATGTTCAATGGACTTTTGTTTTTGTTGTTGAGCGTTCTTGATTTCACTTCCGATGGCCGATATGCACTTCGCAGGCTGTACGGGACGGGCTATTACTGCCGAATCCCCTTGCAGTCCATCAGATCCTCCAATTAATCGTGTACAAATCCGATTGGCATTGCTGTGATGTGTGTTTCTAGCAAAATCAGGGCAAGTGGTTTCATTCACATTCACTGGACCACCACCACCCTGCTGCGGTTGATCAGAAGCTGAAGAATTCGAAAAGTACGAAAATGTTGCATTCTCGGTAGGTGACAGTCCGCTGTTGTTGGCTACACTTTGTTGTGTAGCTCTCGCTGCTTCGGCCATAGCCTCTTGTGGAGTATAGTAATTTACGTTGCCGAACTGACGATAACCTCCTATAGCAAGACCATTGGCTACTGCTTGTTGTAGTGCTGGATTACGTATGGTAAACATACCGTTTTCATTTTTAATTATTGAAGCTGGCTGATCCATTGGCAGTGCTGCTGCGATTGGTAGACCACCAACTGTTCGACCTGAGTGGAAATTAGAAACGCTATTAAAATTATAATTCAAGACTGACCGAGTCATAGAAATAAAACTAAATATAAAGTTGTATTAAAAATAGACCCAGTTATAATATATTATAATTTGGTAGATGTCAAATCCACCAATAATGGTGGTAATAATACAGCAGAGTTGAAAGAGAACACACACGATTACAAGGGTAATCCCAAAATTAATAAATGTTTAAGCTTTAAGATGATGTAAACATATTAAAAATAAACATTTCTTTGTATTTCTAAAAAAATAGGAGACCTTACTTTTGGTATTGTTCTCGTATAATAATTATAAAAGGTCACCTGTCATCAAAGTTGGCTGTTGGATTATAGCTGCTGTCGCTCCAGGTGGGCCGTTGTGGAACATTGGATTGCGCAATGTTACCATTTTTGGTTGTCCATTAGAAGTTGTTGCAGTAGAAGGCTCTGAAGTTGTAGCTGAGTTGCAGCCAGGCTGAGGGGGATTATTTACAAGTTTTGATTTGTTTCTCCGCTTCTTACTTTTGGAAGCTTTTGTTTTTGATGAGGACGCAGGAGCCACCGACGCTGCTGTATTTAATTTTATTTCTTGATGCTTTGTCGATGTGTTGGGTGGCATTGCTTCGAGCATAATTACACTGCCACCACCACTAGCACCATTCTGCCCCAATGATGCAGCTGCAGCTACTCCTGCATATGGGAGACCGTAGTAACCTGAAACAGGAGCGACGGGGGGTGCAATAATTGTGGCGCCTGGATGATGGAATGATTGTGATAATGATTGTTGTTGCAGTGGCTTTGCGAGTTTCTTAATTGACTCAGATTTTTTACGCAGCTGCTCACTTTTGACCGGATCGACTTTAGTCAATGTGATGCCTGGTGGTAGCGACAGATTTTCCACTTGAACACCACGATTTAATTGATCCATAATGCTGACATTGGCAGCTGTCGAGGTGCTGCTGTTTTTATTTACAGAGTTTATTTCTGATGAACATTTGGAGTCACCAGATGATAACAAGAAACTATTACATGATTGGTATTTGTGGTTCCGCTGTTTTTGTTGCTGTTGTGGTGGGCAGTGATTGTTGCTAATTTGTATATCTTGCATTTGCTGCTGTATAGTCTTATACTGTTGTTGCTGGCATTGCTTAAGGTGTTGGAATTGCTTCTGTTGTTGCTTAATTTGTAATGATGGAGTTGTAAAATCATTGGCTTTGAAGTATCCCATGTTAGTAGGTATGCCAGCATATAAATCGTTGTTAGATTGCTGCTTTTGGGATTTATGCTTGTTTCGCTGGGCTTGCTTCAGTGCTCTTTTGGAAAGAGGGTTCGAAGATTTTTCTAACGAATTCTTTCTTTGATTTTCAGAAGCAGTACTACGAGTACAGTTGTGCCGTGTATTCATCGAGGAACCGGGTATTGGATTTGAAGATGATACTATTGTCGACGTACGCTGATTTGCACTTAAGTCGTGTCGTGTGGTTGAGATGGAGTTTCTTTTGCTGGATGATGGCTGTTGTTGACTACTCGAAGGGCGCTGTTGGTTCGCGTTTTTAGCGCGTAGTGGTTGTTGCTGATATTTAGGCTGAGCCAATGATACTGACTGTTTTTGTTCTTGTGATTGCCCTTTTAATAAATTCCTATTAGCTTTCGGTAACTTTTGATTTTCCAATATTGTTTGTTTGACTTTCGTTGTTTCACAACGTTTATCATTTTTATCGTTTGTATGTAGCGAAAGCCTGGTGCTTTCATTGGATAATCTGCAATGTTGTTGTTTCTTATTTTCCTGCTTACAAAGGACCACATCACTTGTATCAGTTTTATTTGGTTCCCGCTTTCCTGCTCTAAGTTTCAAATTGTTCTGCTTCAGCAAAACTACAGGTTCCTGTGCTTGCGATTCATTGTAGTTGTATTCAGTCCTGACATCGTTCTCATCTTCATCGCAGGAAGACGGTAAAATCTCGGAGTCTGATGAAAAGTCTTGAACGTGGAGCGACTTAAACGGATTGTTGTCAAACTGACCGTTGTCGATAAATTTCGGACGTTTTAATTTTCGCTTTTTTACATTTGAAACTGAATCGAGTTCTGTAGTCTGCGATGGTTCCACTTCTTGTATGGTTGGTTGAGTTGAGGTTGGAGTTGACGGATTTTTAGTGGATTGCTTTTTACCTTTTTTGGTTTGCTTCTGTGGTATCTGGATATTCGACTTGAGCTGAAGTTTTCCCTCCAGCTCTTTTGCTTTTTTGCTGCAAACTGAGTTATCACGTGTATTTATTGGACTAATTGTAGACACACCCGATGATGGTACGGCTGCTGAACAAGATGTTGCCGATGATGAACGTCGTTGTGTAGAAATTGCGGAGTAAGCAGAAGTTAATAATTCAGCAGCGTCTGTGGTTGAAATGGAAGTTGCAGAAGCCGAAGAAATGGCCATTCGTTTTTTTTTCTTTTTAGATTTTGTAGCAGAAAGTTGCACCTCTGGTTCTATGCTCAACTTGTCTTTAGTACTGTTTTTCGTTTTTTTTTTAGCTCTTTTGGCTGTGGCCTCTCTTAGTTTATGCAGCTGTAGGTCTTCTTTTAGGAGCCTTTCTGCCTTTATTGCTGCTTCCGCTTCCTCAATTAATTTCTGCTCTAAGCGCCGGCGTTCCTTTTTCAACTGGGTTTTTGATAGAGGCAGCGAAGGGGCTGAGATACAGTTGGACGCACCGGCCGGAAGGTTTGCAGTTTGAAGAGCAACTTCAGGCAGTTCAGTAATGGGTGGCACAGCTGTTCCATTTTGCAGCAGTTGACCATTAACGAAAGTGTAGAGAAGCTTATCTTTATCTGGCGAGCTGCCTTTAGCAGTAACAGTTACTTGTGGCTCCGGTACATTTGGCAAGTTGATGCGTCGTATGGTTACAATGCGTTTGGAAGGGTCATTTGTGGAATTGCAGGCGGCATTTGCTGTTATTGCAGCGACAACATCTGGCGAGAGCTGCTGTTTCGGCGGCGCGTAACACATGGGTGTCGACAAAGGTGGACGTATCATAGCAAACGGCATAGAAGCAACACCATTCTGCACATCAATTTGATGATAAGGAAAATTATTGGCCTGAGGGTAGGGCAAACTATAACTGCTTGTGGCAATGTTAGTTGCACTTAGATTATGAGCATTTGTTTGGAGAGAGGAAATCATAAACTGATGCGGCGGCTCTGAATGCTGCATGCCTCCATTTATTAGCCGAGGCATGTTTACGGAAGTATTGTTACTAGCTGTAACACCAGTTGCATTTAATTGCTGTATTTTCTCCAGCTGCTGTTCTTTTGTTGGCAAGTATGAAAATTTAAATTCTGTATTCGTCTGTTTTACAGTGGCTATTAGTTCTAGAATAGCAGTCTCGACTTTAGCTTTGGCCCTCTGTAAATTCTTAACATTCGTTTCCAACTCCGAGATTTTTTTCTTGTCGCGCTTCTTGCTGCTCTTCAATTCCTTGAGCTCATACTTATCCATAAATTCCTTAAAATAAATATCATGAAATTGTCCACGTAAATCATGAAGCTCTGCAATCCTTTTTTCTTCCTCTCTGCGCTGTTTCTGCTTTGCCTTTTTTGCAGCTTTTTTTGCATTGGTTGGTTGTGGCTGCTGTTTTCCGCTGCCTCCGCTGGAGCCTTCGATGTAGCTTAGAGTTTCATTTATCCATTTCTTGACTTTGGAATGATCTTTCGAGTATGTCCCCAGTAATTCATAGATCTCATTTACCATATCCAAGCCATTGCCATTCTTTTTATTCGCACCAATAGAGTGTGCAGCAATTGCATTCTTGCTGCCATTCTTTTCACCGGAATGTGCTTGGATATTGTAATTCAATGCCTTGTTGTGGGATGGTTCCTTAGTTAAGCCATTCGTATTGTTTCTATTTGTTGATGACTTAGTTGTTGCATTTAAATGTGTGGTTTTTGTGGCGATTGAGGCTGCTGTTTCCGTTGTGCTAGCTTTGCCAGTGCTAAGATTACTAATACGCTTGCATAGGGTATTAAGGCACTCTAAACTGTCATCGTTAGTGTGTGCTTTGATATTTGCACCAGAAGGAGATGCAGCTGCTTTTGCTGCTGCTTTTAATTTCGATGGATGATTTATTTTCGTAGGTTGCGGAGTAGGCTGCTTATCAGCAGGGGTTTTTAGATTTTTTCGTGCGCTTACTAATTGTGATAATTTTTTACGCAATCTATCGCGGGTTTCATTCATGCGCGCATGATTACATTCCTGTAAAGATATGTTGGTACTGTAAAAGAATTAAAGATATGTTTTTCTTATTTACCTTCTTAATGCGCTTTTTATTAGAATGGTTTTCTTTACAGTGATCACCAAAATCAGAATGATCGAAACAACCTGAAAAAATCGTTGAACTGATATTAAATATATATGAAAAATTGCTATTTCATGTCTTACATTTCCTGGACTTGTCTTTGCAAGTTTTTTTACTGCTGCTAGCAACAGTTGGCGCCTCAGGCACAGATTCTGTCGAAAATTCTTTTAACGGTACTTTTTGAAACAATTGAGAGCTCCTAGAAAATTAAAAAATCAAGGTATCAAATTATAATCACCAACTCCACGTGTGTAAATACAAGTACATATCTGCATATGAAATTCAGAAAGTTTTTAAAAAAAGTCTTCTTCTTAAGTTACATAAGAACGATCTTCTTTAATAAGCTTCTTAGTACTGATTAACAGTGTTGAATTATTTATTAATCATCAAAACTTACTGCACGTTTTCATTTGTCTTCAAAAAGTCTTCAAGTTTTTTTTGTATTTCATCAGCATGGCCATCATCCGAATTTTCCATTCTACAAGAAAAATAATTATATCTTTAAAAATTATGTGATAAATAAATAGCACTCACTCGGATTCCACTTCGTCCTTTTCACAAGATAAACTATAAAATTGTTGCTTATTATGAAATTTTATTTCGTTTAGCCGAAAAACAAATGAACCTCACCTTTTAATCTTGTCCAAAAAAAGTACAAACTTTGTATCGTTTTTATCGCCTAACAAATTCTCAGTTTTTAATTTTATGTCGTTATTGACCAACTCGAAGTTTTCTAAACGCAACGGGCAGTCGTTGTCAAACTCAATGAAATAGGTTGCATACACCGATATGACGAATGTCCAATATATTTTTACAACCAAATCATGTACATCGTTCAGGTCCAGTCCAATGTTGGAGGAAATCATCTTGCGGTTATAAAGCATTATATTAGGCAAAATCGATCGCAACTCCTCCCGACTCATGGAAAGTGGCTGATAGTAACGTATTAAGTGAAGAGAAAGCGCTAAAGCGATCTCGTTGTTGAGTATTTTACGCGCTAATCGACAAGCTTGGAATTTGCACTCACTGCAAAAGTATTTTTCCTCAACACTACATTTCTTATAGCGTTTACGATCTGAAATATAATAAAATATTATAATTGAAAAATCTTGAAATGTCAAGTTCTCAAACTATTTAAATGACGAAAAACGGCCCACGCCAAATGGTATATGCCACCACTTGGATTTTGGTGCTCATCAGCAAGAAATTTTTCGTCACTGGCCAAAGCTGAGCAGACTTCTACACCCAGTTCCTCCAGCGTACTGCTTTTGCGCTTCTCATTGTTCTTGATGAAGGACAAGAAATCGTCGCTTGCGCAAACATTAAGTATTTTCGACTCATAAAAGGTGACTTCCTTTTCAACAAGCAAGAGAGCCAAGCACTTGTAGCATGTGTTGTCAGGATTTCGTTTCGGTGGCAGAGGGCCACCGGCTATGGAACACGTAATGCATTTGCAAGTGCTTAAATGAGACAAGAAGGAAATTACTTTTCATCAATTGTATATACTCGGTAAATATTCTTTTCTGAAATGGAATATATATGTTAACAGTTTTAAAATTGTCCTTGTTGAAGTTTAAAAGTTGTATTATATTGCTGACATTTTTACTATGAAATTTGTGTGTGTGTGTTTGTGTGTGTATAAGTAGCGAAAAGCTACGTACTTAATTTAAAATAAATACAAAATTAACTGTTGTTTTGATTTAATATGAATTAAAGATATGGTTCTTCATATAAAACTTACTCTGCATGATATTCCAGTAAAAGTTTACAATTTTTACATTTGTCTTCACATACAAGAGTATTCGGTGGATTGAAGAAACCGTCCGGCCACTTCATTTTCATATACGCCATAATATTCTGCCACGCCAGCTGACGATTTTCTAGAGTTTGAAAATCGTAGAAATCATTATCGTCGCTACTCTCACGTAGAGAAAGCTCTATAGCATCTTGTACAACGGTTTCAAAAATACGATGGACATCCAACAGACACACTCGTTTTTTACGTTCAACTTCTGATAGATTAAATTTATTCAATTCCATCCATATATCTGTCCAGCGTTTATCAACATA
Source organism: Myopa tessellatipennis (assembly GCA_943737955.2). NCBI lineage: Eukaryota > Metazoa > Arthropoda > Insecta > Diptera > Conopidae > Myopa > Myopa tessellatipennis. Next base: position 57,954,274 of record OX031314.1, on the reverse strand, counting down.
GAGCATCTTGTCATCGAATCGAATGTATTTCTTAATTAGTACCGCATGGTGGGCTTTTAGTTCATCCTCCTTCAACTGAAAAAAATTTTGAAATCAACATTTGGTAATCAACATGTGTATATCGAGAGATAAACTAACGGTAATTATACAGGCTAACATCGTGTCTGTTAAGTTCAAGTAAACATGTTGTTGATACAAACGTTGGCACAGCAACGTCCACGTCAACGAAAACTTGCGAAGAAAATCATTCTCAAATGCAAAGAGGTAACACGATATATGTTCCGAAATGCGACACAAATCATCGTATCCATCCAGAATATCTGCAACAAAAGCATCAATTGTTTAGCAAACCCAATTTTTATGCCAATTAACGTTGCACACACATGTTAGCATCTCTTCTGCAGGAATTTTGTTCTTATCCGGATCTACAATCTCTAAAAAGCCTTCAGCATAAGCCTTGACAATGCAGGTTACGTGAAATGACAGTATCTGAAGCAGTAGCAAGGGATTGTTAACGAGCAGTCTATGTAGAAAGATATAAATGATAATTGACTAAAAACTGATTAATTACAAAGTGCTAAATTTTCGTTTACTTACATTGCACTAAATAGTACAAGAATCATATTATCTGAGAGTGATTCATCATATATAAAGTACATATGCTCAGCCATCTTATTGTATATATAACCGCAGGTCATCCAATATATTTCCTTATTTGCATCTAATAATTTTTCAAATTTATTGTGAGCCGTTGCATTTCTAGAAATAAATATATCTTACAATCTCATTTCTTAAAATTATTGGTATTTTTAAAAACTTACTTAAGCATTGGACTGTAGGCTTTAACAAGGGCATCAACTAACATAACAACCATATGCTGAGCTTTAAATTGGTCTACCATAAGGTGAACAACAATTTCACGGTACTCGAGGCAGTTTTTGCAGGAGCAAAAAGTAAAAAACTCTTCCAAGCTATGCTTCACATGAATATTTGCGAATTCCTTCATTTGATGATAAAAACAAAAATAGTTAAAAACTCTTTAATAAACATAGGTAAATCTATAAATGCAAATTGTAATGGTTTTTATACATATATTGCACCATTATTAGATGAGAAATATGTTTAGTGAGCTTAGTTAGTGGGTTCCAGAAAATTAGTATTCAGAATCAGTCAGTTAATATTGAGTTCAAAAATATAGTAAAATACTTCATGCGGCAACTACATACCATTTCAGCCACTATTTCACATTCCGAAATTGGACCGTTTTTGGCGCCTTTAGAGCTATCAACTATTCGTTGTTTAAGCTGCACCAAGGACACTATTTGTTTGATCATAAGTTGAACCTTTAATTGCGGTGCATAAGGATCGAACGGTGGTAATTCTAAAATATTGGTCACTGCTGCCTGGTTAACGCTGTTCGCAGTAACACTAGTAGAGGCAGAGGCTTCTTCTACCATCATTGTATTCATTGCAGTAAAATAGGTTGGAGCCTGTTCCAATACTGCAAGAGGTTGTTCATCATGGACAACATCGCAGTTGGCGGGAATAACCGTAGTTAAAAAGGCATCGGCAATTTTGCCATCATGCAGTTCGGCAATTCCCTCGTCTTCGCTGGAGCAACTGCTATTAGAGGGCGTGGCAATAACCAGTTTCACTTTTTCTGCTTCTTTATCATTCTCAGGGTTATCTTTTCTTGCTCGATGTGGTTGGAATTCTTGCATCTTTAGTTTAATTTGCTTTGCTATCGGTTTTTCAGTTTTTGCTTCAATAGTTGTATCACCAGTCGATACGAATGTTTTAGAGTTACACCAGTCGTAATTAAGCCCAGATGCATGTGCTGCAGCAGCTTCTAAGGCGGCCGCCAATTTAAAGTGGACCGTTGCGAAATCATCATCTGATTCGGAAGACTCTTTCGTCAATGTGTTCATCTTGCTGCTACCTGGAACAGCCGGGATTCCTGATCTCAGTTTGCCTGTCCCAGATTTAACTCTACGGAGCCTAGCACGTAATTCACTAGATTTTTGTGTTTCCATTAATCTCGTCAACAAAGCCTTTTAGTATACACTTTGTTTATATTTAAAAGCACCTTCAAAAGAACCTGCAGAGTAAATTGGGAATTCTAAAGCAGCTTCTCTACAGTTTGGACTGAAACATATACATATGGAGCAGAACTTTCTTTTTAAAAAATATATTGGAAGAAAGTTTTTTTGTTTGCACTTACAAAATTTAAATAGCAGCAAAATTGCTTATTTTACTTACGTCTCATGTAGTAGTAATCGGTTGGTGTGCATATATTTTGTTTCTCTAAATATTTCTTAACAGTTTCACTTAAATTTTCCGAAAAAATTGCACTTGCAGTCTCGTATTGCTAGATTTTTGCTTTTTCCCTGCTCAAAATCGTGCGATTTTTATAAATTATACTATCTTGCAATCATTATTTCAACGCAATCTACTGACGCATTGTCTACTAGTACCAGGGCTGCCAAGTATATTTTTCTAATTTCACACAAACAATTAACCAAATTTAAATTTTATTGACGCAAGACGAATTTCTTGTTTATTGTGGAGACTCCAACGACTAATTAAGTGGCATAAATGCAGAATAGCTGCCAAGCTCAGATTTTGTTCATCTTATTTTTACCGTTAGATAGAGCCATCAGGAACGGAAGTGGCTGGTTTGTATCGGGGGCTGGTCAGCCATCTTGGATTTATGACCGTTTGAAGGACAAATTAATGGTTTAATGAAAGTCATTTATCTCATAAACTAAGAGAGCTAGCGGAACTAGCGACGTACTGTTGGAAAGGTATTTTTAATGCGTTTCATTTATGTTATACACATTTTTGTCCATAACATGGCTGTGAAGGAATTACATTGATTTTTAGAAAAATGTGACAAGTTGACCTTGAAACAACAATTTATTTCTTCCAAACGGACACATTAAGGTATAAAACAAATTACAGTTATGGAAAGCTTGTTCTTTTACTTTTAAAATGGTATATAATATGTTATACTTACTGTTGTATTACATTACTTTAGCCTTACTTTTCTCTAAACAAACAAGTGTAAACACAGAAAAAACATTTGAAATTAAAAAATTTTTTGCCTGCGGCGCTCTAACTTAACAAAAAAATTTCACGCGATTTTTCATCAAAATTTTTTAATTTCAAATGTTTTCCATTAGAGCGGCGCAGGCAGAATTGTAATTGAAATTTTGAAAGGTAAAGCTAAAGTAATGTAATACAATAGTAAGTATAACATATTATATACCATTTTAAAGGTAGAAGAACAAGCTTTCCATAAATGTAATTTGTTTTATGCCTTAATGTGTCCGTTTGGAAGAAAAAAATTGTTGTTTCAAGGTCAACTTGTCACATTTTTCTAAAAATCAATATAACTCCTTCACAGCCATGTTATGGATAAAAATGTGTATTACATAAATGAAAGGTATTAAAAATACCTTTCCAACAGTACTTCGTTTGTTCCGTTAGCTTACTTAGAAAAAACATGGCCACTTCCGGTTATAACGGTCTCAAATAACGGTAAAAAAAAGAAAAAAAAAACTGAGCTTGGCAACTGATCTGCATTTGTTCCAATTAAGTTGCCATCGCTCTCATCTGGCTTCAGAGTTAAGGCCCTTTGAAGTTTACAAATTTGAGGGCTATATCTCCTAAATTGAACAAGGTACCAACACGCTATTCGTTTTGTTGGGAAGTGATATGTATTCAGATACGAACACAAAATCTAAAAAACTTACGTCCCAATGTAAAAACATAAAACACAACACATTAAATACAGTGCACTAGAGATAAAAATATTTTTCTTGTATCTAAAGATAAACCTTTTTTCCATAACTAGAGATAAGCTTATTTTTCATATAATTAGATAATAAGAAATATACGCTTTACTCCTGCGTGAGAGAAAAATTAGGATCTAGTTTTCCCACAATAGAATACGGGTTGGTGTTACTTCCAATCATAGGCGGAGTATAGATAAAGAATCCTCAGCTAAAAGAAGAATTTTTTAAAAAATATAGACAGTTTCAAGTGTGGTGTTTTAATTCTCATAGAAAGGTATTCTTTAATTTATGTGGAGAAAATTTAAGTTTCAAATCTTTAGTCAATTTTTATATACCCTTAAGGTTAAGGGTATATTCATTTTGTCACGAAATGTGTAACACATACAAATTGAGAAGATGGATATAGAAAAGTATATATATTCTTGATCAGCGTCACCTCCTGAGTTTATCGTCACCCATAAAAAATGTGTCAAAAGCTAAGAACCTCTACTTTCCTATTATTAGTTTAATTATGTGAGTTAATTATACATTATTCTTCGAAAAAAATTAATGAATGGAGAAAAATAGTACCAAAAATTTAAATTTAATTTTTCTTCAAAATTGTACGTTCTTCGGCAAAATATTATTATACATAAATGACAGATAATTCGATTAGCATTCCAACAATATTAATAACATATAGCAATCTTGTAAAGTTTAGGAGATACAGGCCTGAAGTTTTCAAACTTCAAAGGCCTATAACTCCGGAACTAGACGAGAGCAATAAAAAATGTTGTTGTTTTTTTAGGGGTCAGCACGGAAAACAACACCACTACTACACCATCAACAACATTGGTTAGGTCGACAAGCCCCTTATTCAAGCCAATTTTTTTTTACGTAAATGAATGATTTGATTACTTTTTAACGATACCAATAACATTTTATACAATTTAGGAAATATAGGCCTGACATTTTTAAACTTCAAAGGGCTGGAATCAGGCGAGAGCGACAGCAACTGATGTTGAAGTCCCGACTAAAAATAACAACAAAAACAACACAGAGTTCGGAGCTGCGTTAATACTGTAAATTTATGCCGATTCCCCAATACAAAAACAAAATTTTTATGATTTTGTATTTCGTTTTTAATTTAGTCAGTTATTATACTAAAAAAATAAAATTTACTTCTACCAGAGCGTGACCAATTTCTTCACAATGACGGTTACGATCGACCATTCAAATAATTTTTCAGTGGTATCGCTGCAATCAGTGTTGCCAGGGTTATTTGCACTTGAAAAAACGTATCGGAAAAACGACAAAAACGGAAAAAAATCTTTACAATTAAATGTCAATACTAATCCAGAAACCATAGGATAAATCATTTTTATTAAATAAATACATAGTTTTGCAACTTCTGCCTCTACTTTGGCACCTCCACGAAATAAATGGAGCAGCTCTTAAAAATAAGAGCGTCTTAACCCTATTCAGGTTTTTTCACTCGGGTAAACTCCCAAGGTGTGACTTATAGTCACGTACAAATATTACAATCACATCTCTTCATTTGAAATGTTATAAAGTATTACATATTTTTATTCTTTCTTTATCATTATTCTACAAATTTTATAGTATACTAATAATATAATAGAAATACTAAAATAGATAGGTTTTACGACACAGTGCCCTAGGTTGTTGCTGGCTTTGTTGTTGTTGTTATTTTTGGCGCTGACCCAAAAGACAACAACAAAACGGTGCAACTTCCAATTTTATAGCCCTTTGAAATTTAAAATTAAGCTGCCTAAACTATAGCACAGATCGGATTGGATTAGGTTCCGTTAGAAAAGAATTAAGAATATCCTTATGTTATACAAGATTTTGTCGAAAACCTTATAGTTTTCGTATAGTATAGATATCTTTAGCCTTCTTTAGAAATCTATTTGACCATGATTGGTGGAGGAATTTAGGAGAAAACGGAATTTAAAGGTCGGAATCACGTAAGTATGTAAGCACTGTTTTAAATTCTACTTTTCTTTAACCTTTTTTGGATTGTACGTACTATACAATCGTTGCAACTGCTAACGAATTATGTTCAAATTTATGTTCAAAACGCTTTGCACATGCTGGCAGATTGTATAATCCGTCAGTGGAAAGGAATTCGGTAGATTTGGATACCAACGACGAGGATATCCTTTGAATGGAAGGTGAACAATCTGCCCTTTTCATGGCAACTTTATAAACAGAGATAAAAGTATTGTACAATGCTTGCATCAATATCTGCCCTTTCTAAGGCAACCAGAAAGTGGTAAGGCGTAGAAAGAAAGTGATATATTTTGAAAATTTTAAAGGTAGGGAAAAGCGCCGCGTCGAAAAATTTTCATTCTTACGCGTTTTCTCCTAACATTCTGCACCGAACATAGTGAAATAAATTTCCAAAGAAAGCTAAGGATCTCTGCTTTCTTATTACTAAGATAATTACATATCTTAGTTAGGAATTTTGCTTAATGGAGGGTATTCTTAATACCTTTCTAATGGTACCCAGATATTTCTAGGATATGTATTATAGTTTAGGAGATATATATGCCTCATATAAAAAGTTTATACTGTTGTATGGTGTGACACATCGCGGTACTTTACGCCATATTATGTATTATTCATAAGAAAATTTAACTAAATAATATTTCAAATAAATTTATATGATTTTTTAATTCAAATAATATAGATAAAGAAATACGAGGGCGGTCCGATAAGTACTTAGCCTCACCATCCGATGGTCTAGCTGATGATGGTAACTGTCTACAACAATGTACTACACGGTAGTAAATTTCTCTTCCGACCGTAGGACCATCGGCTGGTGAGGCTAAGTACTTATCCGACCGCCCTCGTACATTGCCTCTCAAATCAAAAAAGGTGAAATATGGAAATTATAGCAATTTTAACATAAAGTGTGATCCAAACTCACACCATTACAGGAATAGGGTTAAGATGTGTTCACAGATGGATTGTTAAGATGGAGGAAAAGTTGTCTCAAGTTGTTGTCGTGTCCTAGTAAAATCGAACCTAACCTAAGCTATTGTTCGTTGATATTGTTGAACAATGAAATTAGAGTTATTGTTATTATTGCATGCTTTACAATATTTCTAATTTTCTTTTTTTTACAATTTAGGTAAGTACTATTAAATTCCCCAAAATTGTATTTTATTCCCCTTTTCCCAGAAACGATGAGAAATTCCATGCAAATTCGAGAGTTCTACATGGCAAAATTGGCATCTCTGACTAGTACAAAATTTGGATTTTCTTGTGAGAGAAATAATTCTCATTATTTACGCTATTTGGAAGAGCTGGAATGCAGACGAGTCTGTTACGAGTAGTGTGGCCATTTTAGCATTTTCAAGGCTAAATGTGGTATTTTTTCTTACTACTAGGCTCTGGTGTCTCTTTTATATAGAGTAAATGTATAGTGAGATATGTAAGTACATAATATAATAAATATCATTAAAAATGTTTTCAATCATTTAATTTAAATATAAAATTTTTCCATATACCGGGAATCTGGAATACACTGTGTTTCGTGTGTCAGTTGAATTATTATATAATTAACATATATAACTACGGTTATATTTTTTGAAAATATGTAAAAAATTATACGCACATTGTTTTGTTTTATGTATTATTTCGAAATTAACGGCGTTTTGAGTTTGGATAAATTTTAGCTCTTTTTTGTGAATAAGTTCGGGCAACACTGGTCTGCTTTTCAGTAACATTTCTGCTATCTGCCGGGCGAATAATGATTACTGTTGGGAACTATCAAGTTATTAGATAGTTGCAAATTATTCATTTAATCGATAGTTTTACTAAAACTATGTACTAAAATATATTACCTATGTTAGTATACAATGCCGAACATTTACATTTACAGTATAGTGACTGCAGAATAAAGAGTTTTAATATTTCGTACTAATTATGACGCATTTAGATTATGATGAATTAGAAAATTAATATTTGTTGAATTGTATTGCATTGTATAAATTGAAACTAATAAAATATCAAATTAAATTAAAAATTATATGTATTTGGAAATTCAAGAACGAATTAAGAAGGTGGTTTTTTTTTGTAAAGGCTAAAATTTTATTTATTTTTTTAAATTAAATAATGGTTTTTGATGTAATATAGTGAACATGATTCAATAGGGTAAACCGAACTACTAGGGCTAACTTTTGATTTTTACTATCTTGCGGACTTCCATTTATAAATAAAATTTAAATGATTTGTGTTTTAAGTGCTTTAATTGAATTCATCTTTTTGTATTAACATAAATATTGTAAATAAGTTTTTATATACATACCTACTCGTATATACATATACACGTATCCGGCATTCGAAATTTACAAACTGGTTTTCGCAATGTTTCAAACGGCATTGCCTAAATGTTTATGTACCCTAAGACCAATAAAATAGGATATGTATGAGTCCTAAGTTTTTATTAAAAGCTCATTTTATCCACATTAGAGATTATAATTTAGCTATGTATATTTAATAATCACATATGTATTAAATAATGACACTTGTTGCGCAATGACTTGTTGCGTAAAATAAAGTCACATTACGATGTAGGGTACACTAACTCATATACTACTAACTAATTCATCTTTTCGTGAATGCCACTTGCCTTCACGAATATGATTAAATGTGAATCTTCTGTTGACAGATCGTTCAATTCCTATTCTAACTTTGTTGTGAGAGGGCTCATTATTTGTACGTAAATAAATATTTTAATAAAAATATAAGTAATGTATTTAATAGAGTATGAAATACTCTATGCAACGGTCATAGTTTTTAGTATTCTAACACAATATATTTATGCTCGCGGTCTTATTGAAGTATTCCAATGGAAACAAATGGATTTTTACAATAGAGGGGACTTCTTTTTGTCAAAAGAAGCTGTTATGTTTCCTGTAAACGAACCTAGCCGTAAAAACTCAGGTAAGCTAAGAAAGCGTTACGGCTCAATACAGTTTATTATAATTATGATATTGAATAGGCAATACGATATCCAATTATTCCATTTCATTAATTCTTAACTGTTTTAACTGCGTATTGCAACGATCGAACGTCAAAAATATAAATGTATTTTTGTACACATATTCCAAAAGGGGAAAATTAGCCGCTTTTGCAAGGGGCGGGAGCAAGTAATTAAGCTTTAGGAATGCATGCATCGGGAAGTGGGTGGAAGATGGCTTTTAAAATTTTCTTCTAAAGAAAGCGACATAATAAAAACGCTTTAACAATTATACAAATTTCCAGAGTAAAGAAATGAAAAAGAGTTGTGTCATATATTTTTTTGTAGTCACGATTATTAATTCTGGATATAAGGTCAAATTTAATAAAAATTTTGATTCCAACTATATAAATAAAACTTTATTCTGAAATATTTATTTATACTTAACATTTACCCTCAATTCTGTTTTTACACGGAAAATGGTTCCAGGAAAACCCGTGTTAAAAAAAAACCGTGTAAAAAAAATTAGTGAGAAACCAGGATTTTTTAAGAACAACTATTCAGGTTTATTTTATTAAATCACATATATAATGTATTTTTACACAAACATAGTTATTAAAAAAAATAGTTCAGAAAATATTAACACGTTCTAGTTGCTGTCACAAATAAATTTACTTGTATGCACAAAAAGGGAATTCCTCCTAATTTGTGATATGAACATATTTCGCAAAAATTAAATTTAACCAAAAAAAAATTTAAGCCGAAAAGATTTTGAATCGTGCTAAATGGAATAAAATCGTGTAAAAAAGTTAAAATTTGTTTATTTTCAAACCGTGTTATATCAAAATCGTGTAAAACACGACCGTGTAAAAACAGAATTGAGTGTATTTATTTTGCAATCTACTGGTTATAATCTTCACAGATACAAGAGTAACATTAAATTCTGTAAATTAACAGTCAAAATATATTAATCATTTTTCAATATATGATTTTTTGAAATTTTTACTACAATGTAAATCAATTTTACTAAAGACTAATTACTAATTCGTAAACAACGAGTCAAAGGTTCGTTACTGCCATAGTGTGTTCGATGAGAATCTAAAGAAAATGGAACAGGGTTCCTGGCTTCCCTTAAAGGAGCATAGAATGGAATCAAAGCTAGGAGATCCGCACAATCCAACTTATCATCAGGACTATCCTTAATAAAAAATCAATAGAATTTATAGTAGCAACTTAATATCCTAACAGTAAACATCCTATCTTAGTGGACAACATTTAAAATTTAACAAAATGATTTAGTTTTGATGATCCGACCATAATATGGAGAGTACTTAATATTGATTTTAGAAGTTGTATTCATCATTATTCATTATTCATCGATTAGTCCATTTCACATCACTTCATGGTCAATTCATTTTTGGACATACAATGTAAATGAGGAATAGTACCATTTTTAGTGAAGTAGTTAATTTTTATGCTGGATATTCAGAATTTACACCTTGCCCTCATAGCTCAATTTCTTATTACATGGTTTCAAAAATCGTCCCATAAAATTTGTATGTAAAAAGTGGACATTTCTGTTGAAGAATTCCACCAATTTCCAATATAAAACAGTGCTATTAATCGAAGAATACATGTACTAAATTTAATTCAGATATCTTTATTGGGTTGTAGAAGGGGCATAGAAGAGCCATCCGTCTATGTGGCAGCTGAGGCATGCGCTTAGGAAAGAGGAGACCATTACGCCCTTATAAATAGCAGGAAGGGATAGGAAAAGAATCTAGAGGTAGTAGTAGCAGAAGTATAGTAGATCATGGTGTACCAGAAGTGTAAAGCCCTCAGCCTTGCTGCTGTAATAGCAGCCCCTTAACTACATCGTTTATCTATTGTGCGAATGGATAGAATGACGCTAATGCAACATGATCATTGCACTCTTTCTAATGGTTTCACGTTGCTCTTACTATTGTATTAAGCGCACTATACAAACTACAAACTACCGAAGCATTCGTGAGCATAGGGCGAACGATGCTTAAATATAGCCATTTGTATATTTTTGGCTTTCATCCTCACCTAGGGCATACACTTTAGGTATGTACACCTGTCTCTATTAGTTATTAATTAGTTTTCAACGACTCCTTTCGTGCGTTACAAATGGAAGGAAAAACTTGATATACCCCGTTTGGTTGTAGGGTATAACTATGTACCAATTTTCTACCATCAACTGGGGGTTCCAGGGTTATCGGCTATACTCTGATCGATTGCAATGATATTTGCACTGGCCGATCACATACACACACATGTGTATGTACTTGTATGTATATACTCGTATATATATTTTGATTGGCGAGGTTGTAGGGTATTTCAACTTCGGTTGGGCCGAAGATAGCACTTCTGGTTTGTACTAAAGTAAAATATTAAAAATGAATAGAAATAAAACAACATAATTAAATCATGTGACTAGCGTATTAGTAGTCGCTACTCTCTCGTTCTGATGTTATGGCAATCAAATGTTTGAATGATTCTGTCTTAATATTAAAATTAAATTTAATGAATTTATTTAGGCGCTATTGTTTTTCCTGATCAACGTGCATATCGTCCCTTACGAAATAAACGTGACCCACCAAAGGTTACATCTCGTGATGTCAATATAGCAAGCCGCTTGGGTGACGTCAGTGGTACGAACTCAGAGTCACATATATATACACCCTACAATAACGTGCCGATGGGAGCAACACATTTCAATGGTCGTCTATTTGTCACTATGCCCAGAAGGCGCGTAGGAATACCATCGACTCTTAACTACATCGACATGCTAACGGACGGAAATAATCCCAGCCCCAAATTATACGCGTATCCAAATTTCGAAACTAATTATTTGAATGTGAGTATTAGTCGCGAGCAGAGTCACAATTATTATTTATCATACAACGATTTCAATACGTACCGAATCATTCTTTTTCCTTTAGCCAAATTTCGAACCAAATCCGAATAGATTGATATCTGTCTATCGCACAACTGTCGATGCATGCAAACGTTTATGGTTTATAGATACGGGGATTTTGGAGTATCCAGGTTACTTTGAGACCATAGATTTAATGGCTATCCACGATCTCTAACATATACACTCCTACAGGTAACCGGACGCAGGTTCAACGCCCTTCCATATGGGTCATTAACCTGTTGACGGATAGTGTCATTCGTCGTTTTGAGATCAACCAAGACATCGCTGCAACTGGTCAGGGTTTAGCTAGTATAACTATCGACGTTTCGTCGAATAGATGTGATGAAGCATTTGCTTATATACCAGATCTTGTAAACGGCCAGCTCTGTGTGTACAGGTTTGTACAATACTTATATTATGATAGCTACATTTATGTGTACTAGGATGGGTGGGTCGTAGCCGAAATGACGACCAATAACAATTCCCAATTTTAATTAATTCTTTTTTATTATAACATTTTTTAATATAAAAAAAATATGAACTTTAAATTGACTGCTCGTCTATGAATAGCAATCACCTTCTCACTCAATCAACCAGATCGCCAACATTGCAGGAACAAAATTTTGCGTTTATGATATTAATTTTTTTTTGCTTAGCAACATATGTTGATAAGCAATGTTTAGATACTGGGACGTAGTACCTAATATTCAAACCTAAATCATTTTATAACCATTTAGTTTGGAACCAAGTTTAGTTTGGTTTGAAACTTGGAGACATTGTGTTATTTTTTGGAAAAAGTACAAGAAAATCCAGGGATCCACTTTTTCCGAAAATTTCCAAGTTTCCATAAAAACCGCTCCTGTATGTATCTACATAATAATGCACTGTTTAAAAATATGGTGCAAATAAGTTACAAGTTTATTGAAAAAATTAAAATTGATTGCTTAATTATTTAACTAGCGTGCCCATTGTCCGACATTGTTAGGTTGCCTCCTGTTTACCCCATTCCCCTACACCCTTCCCATTTTGCCTCTTTTAAATGCTAATAGCAGTATAGAAAATTTCTAAAATACTGCTTTTTATCTTAAAATTTATTTACGTAATAAAATTATTACCGTAAAAAATTACGCTCCCCATGTAGCATGTAGTTTTAAAATGATTGTAGTTTTCGCCACGCCTTCTTCAACCATTTTGGGGTTAATTTTCCAAAATCCGACTAATGTTTTATATATTAAGATTTATTTTTAAAATAAATTTATTATTTTATTAGTATTGATTAAAACTATGATCGGAAATTGTTGTTGTGCTTAGTTGGATTATCTCTTTCAGCTTTCGAGAAAATCGTATTTGGCGTTTTACTCATAACTACTTTAATTTTGATCCCCTCGGAGGCGACCTATTTATTGGAGGTCAAAGCTTTCGTTGGGATGATGGAATTTTTTCTATAACTCTTGCGCCACTTGAAGCTACAGGATACAGAAGTGCTCTGTTCCATGCCATGGCCAGCACAAATGAATTTATGGTTTCCACTGAGGTCTTGCAAAATGAAACGTATTCACAACGTTCAGATCATGGAAATGACTTTAGGCTTGTTGGTAATCGTGGTCCAAAGCGCCAATCGACAATGCATGAATATGATTCACGTACCAATGTAGTTTTCTACGCTGAAATACAACGTAACGGCGTTGGTTGTTGGAACGCGAACAAAATATTCTCCCCAGGGAATCATGGAACAGTGGCACAGGATGCGGATCGGATGATATACCCAAGTGATTTAACGGTAAGTGCAATTTTACTGATTAATTCAACGTGCGTAAATAGGGCATGCATAATATGCATTGCATATGCATAAATAAACAAGATATTTTTAGTTTATAGTATTTTCAATATTTCCGAATTTGATAAGCTAGGAAAATGCTCAGTTTAAACTTTAAAGTCAGGACTATTATCGTGTTAGATATTAAAATGTAATGTTTATATTAAATCTGTTCTATTTTTCGCAGATCGATGATGAGGGGACAATGTGGGTCATGACGAATTCTATGCCAATTTATATATATTCCAATTTGGATCCAAACGTCGTTAACTTCCGTGTTTGGAAGCAGAAAACTGTCGATGCAATAACGTATACAATTTGCGAAAGTGTTTAGAAATCAAATTGAAATGCTTTTGTAACCAAAACTATTAATTAACTAGTTTGTAACCTTTTGCTATTTGTAATCAGTTTGTAAATAAATTCTCATTAAAATTTAACAATTATAAAATCAAATTATACGGAAGAAATAAAATAATTTATACTTTTATGATTTGTTTTAGTATTTACAAAATTAAGTTATTAATAAATAAAAAGTATTTCTAAATAAATTAAATTATTTAATAATTAAACATAGAAAACTTTGTGTATATAGGAGGTCTGTTCGCGAATTTTGTGTTTTTTCGAAAACATTATTTATTTATTCGTAAATATTTATTTTGTCCCCCTCAAAGTAATCCTCATCAGATATTATACACTTCTGCCAACGTTTTTTCAAATCATTTGTAATGATCTGGTTCAGCTCCTTGATTCGTTTATTTCTCTGTTACTGCTTAGTACTTGTAGGATGGTTTTGAATTTATATATTAAATTGATGTCAACTCCAGTAATTTGGGAAGTGGTAATTGAATCCGCGAAAAATCTCCTAGCATCATTTGTATTTCCAGGACCGGCTTTTGGCGTATCAATGATGAGACTGTGTTTTCGAAATTATACTTGAACTTTCTTTTTCTTTTCTTGTCTGAGCCAAAGTCCAAGTTATATGAAATCTTCAGAATGTGTTCCATAAATTTAACATACATATATCACTCAATCTCAAAAATACAAGTGATATCATGAACATATCTGCCTCAGTTACTCCTTCGTCAATAAATTACTTGCACTCACTTTGGCCAGATGAGCCATCGCAACCCCATTTAAATAGCATAACTAATTTTGTTTTTCACACAAAATGTGATACAAATTCTTTGATCCATTTTATGGAATACGCAAAAATCGAAGACGAGCCAAAACACGTCCAAGCAAAATATCTTTCGAAAATTAAGTGAACATTCAAAGTCGCTGAACTTGTCAGCATAAGTGAGGGAAATGAGTACCAACATAACGCAACAAAAAATTTGAAAATCGAATATGAGTAACCCGCGGAAATTCAAAATTCGCAATACTTTTTGACCTCGTATAGTATAAATAGAAATAATGCAACTATCACTACATACAAATACGATAAATAAATAACTTACACGAAATACTCGTGATTTATTACATGTGTTTATTATATACAAATGCTTTTGCGGTTAAAAATTGTTTATGAATAACGTTTTATAGAATTTTTCTTACAAAACGTTTGAAAAAGTTTTGTTAGTTTTTATTTCGAAACTCAACCCCTAAGGATGTGAAAAGAGGTTGCAACGTTTGTATGAGACGTGACGTTTGTATGAATTGTAAGTGACAATTATTTCACTTTAAGGTTGCCCTTACATTACATAAGTACATTTATACAAGAGATTTTTATAGTTATGTATAGTATAACTAAAACATCTTTTTAATGCGTATTTTATTTTCTTTGAAAATTCTTAAACTACACATTAAATAAATCATAAACTTTTATCTCTATTGTCATACAGAAAGATTGTACACCATAAAATACTAAGAAGTGAAAACTGCAAGTTTTAAAATACTAAATAACTACTTGTAGTCGACTCCATTATCACTAAACTATACGAAAATATTTACAGTTTGCAAATGGGCTTAGTATGGTTTATGATTTTGATACCAAACGAATAGAGAAAACACAGCTGTGCCACTTATGGAAGTCACTACTGCAACTATGCCTACTAATGAAATAAATTCCGTGGAAATTTGGTATACCCTACAATCGAAGTACAAGATATTTCTTTTCCATTTGTAACACAAGACAACAGGCGTGGCTGGATCAGAAAAAGTTAGATCAGCGTTATATCCTGCCTAGCAAATAAAGGCAGATTTTTAGAACTTTTAGGTTTATCGATTGGGTTTCTTCAAAATAAAATGAAGCATCAGTGGTACTATGAATTAAAATGAGTTTAATAAAATAACATAACTAGGACAAAATAGGTTTTCTTTGGATACAAAAAATAAAAAGTTTGGAGAAATTACAAAAAAAAATTATTTATTAAAGAAGAAGGATTGTAATACTTTCACTGAAATCGGTTCATCTTTTTTCAAGTTTCATGGACTCGTTTATATATATGTATGTTTTACAAACGTACATATGTATACGTATGCATGTACACATGCACTTGCACATATCTTATTGAATAATAGATGTTTTGATAGATTCGAATAAACTTGTACACGTTAGATTAGATTAAATTAAAGTCATAAAGTCAACACAGCTTTTGGCAATGAAATTCATGACAAAAGCTGGATTTTCCTCTGCATGATTTGTATGTTGACCTCATTATAAATATAATAAAACCAATAATAAACGAGACCACTCAATTACGTTTTTCGCTCGATAGAAGAGGTCAGTGAACTCTTTAGTTGTGCTTTTTACTAAAATAGATGTATGGATTTGCTAAGAACTCAAATATGGCCCTTAGTGGTCATCGTTCTTACCATTGTTACGCAACATACCTGGTCCCATTACAATAGACTTGTTGAGGTGTTCAAGTGGAAGCAAATGTATTTTTACAATAGAGAAGGGAGTGTCGACGGATCGGGTAAGTTTTATTCATACGTCGTTAACACAAGTATTTTGTATATGCATAATGCATATTTAAGAACGATTACATACAATATATCAAAATTAATAAAGAATAATTTCACTTCAAATTACTTTGTTTTTCCTAATCAATCGAATATTGATGTAGGGAAAAATAGTAACACCATGTCATATATAGCTTCCAATAACGTGCCGATGGGAGCAACACATTTCAATGGTCGTATTTGTCACTATGCCCAGAAGGCGCGTAGGAATACCATCGACTCTTAACTACATCGACATGCTAACGGACGGAAATAATCCCAGCCCCAAATTATACGCGTATCCAAATTTCGAAACTAATTATTTGAATGTGAGTATTAGTCGTGAGCAGAGTCACACTTATCATTTATCATACAACGATTTCAATACGTACCTAATCATTCTTTCTCCTTTAGCCAAATTTCGAACCAAATCCGAATAGATTGATATCTGTCTATCGCTCAACTGTCGATGCATGCAAACGTTTATGGTTTATAGATACGGGGATGTTGGAGTATCCAGGTTACTTTGAGACTTGTTGAACTTTGATTTGTTGAAAATGGGCGAAATTGGACCATTACCACGCCTACTTTTTATAGTGAATATAAATTCATCCATGCTTATAGCTCAATTTCTCAGCTTGTAGAACGAAGTTGGGGTTGATATTTTGTCCAGAAGTCCACTGCCTCTGACCAAAACACTCTACCACAAATGGGCGTGGTCCGCCCACTAATTAAATAAAACTCGATTACAGGAGAACGAATAGATTTATTTTCATTACATTTGGCACGAATATTCTCTGTCATCACAGGCTATTTGAGATTAAAAAGGAAAAAAATTAGAACAGTGCCACGCCTAATTTTTAAGTAAACGTGTGTAGGGTATATGAACTTCGGCCAGCCCGAAGTTAACACTCTTTCTGGTTTATGGTGAATATAATCATAAATTTTAACCCTTAATCACACATGTACATATGTGTCAAAAATTATTTTTTTTCAGAAAATCCAGGTTTTTTTAATAATCTGTTTAAAAAAAATTTCGCCCAAATTTTGTTTTTCGATAATAATTTTGTCGCGAGAGAGAACATAAAGTATTCTGTAGAGAAATGTGGGGTACCCGCTAGAATTTTTTGCGTACCCTACTTTGGAGGCCTCTGGTCTAGGCCACAAAAAACAGAAAAAAAAATGTGCTAAATGTGGCATAAATAGCAGGGATTTTTACAAAAATTCGATGCCTATTTTTGTTTACTCTAATTTGGATCCCAATGTCCATAACTTCCGTGTCTGGAAGATTAACTCTAGCGACGCTGTAAACTTTACATCTTGTGAAAACACACTTAGAATGTTTTAATGCACTTGGAATTTTTACCTAAATATTTATTGTACGACAATTTAAAATGCGTAAATTATATAAAAACAATGAATTGATCACATAATCGGTATACACAAAATGCGATTTTAAATGTAGAAATAAACAAAAACACCTCTTTCACTTCATTACGTGAAATTTTTTTTTTCTTAAATAGGCACTAAGAATATTGCATGTTAAAGAAAATAAGTCTTACTATTAATGCGCATACATTCCATTCTCGCTGATTTTTTAAATACTTTTTATATAAATAACAATCAGATTTGAATTTTCTTCTTCCTGAAAGAAAGCATCTCCAAATGACTACAAAGATTTAGAGCTGTGTAGACCATAACCATTTTCAAAAAGTGTCTCAGACTCAGCTTATACCAATTTTCTGTTGGTAAAAATCTATTAAAAGCTACATTTTACGTAATATTTTTATACTAAATTCAATTAAAAAATTAATGGGAATGTTTTTGTGTGAATGTTTATACAAAAGATTGCGGGGTGAGTGGCAACCAGAGAACTGCAACGATATTTCCGTTGTTCGAATACGACTGTGCATTTGCAGAATGTTTATGCGTTGTGCAGATAAGAACGATTATATTCGCTGCAGTTCTCTGCTGGCAACCAATCGGCTGCTCGGAATTATGTTTAATTCTATTTTATTGAACAAGATAATCCTTGTAACCACGCAGCGATTTCATCTGCTTCTTTAATTTTGCTATAAGATCCGATGGTTGCACTAATATTGAGATATCACGACCTACTGAATTAAGGCGGTCTCGTATTTCGTTATCTTTAAAGAATAAATTCAATGGTCGTCCATTGATTTCGGTTAGTACCCAAAATGTGAGCGTTGAGCCATCACAAGATTTCGCCTGAAAAATAAGATTTGTACTATATTTATGACTTAATAGATGATATACTATAGAAAGACTTAAAAAAATATAAGACGATAAAGGGCGGATATTTCATTTCGTATAGTATGGTATATTATGTTAAGTATACACTAGCGAGCAGTGTACATTTATTTATCTACCTTCGGTGTTAGTCCGTGCTTGGCTGCCAGGCTGTTCGGTACCACGTCTACAATAGTTGACGTGTTTCCGTCTCGAATTAAGCCTAAACATTGACCTTCACGTTCTCTTCTAATTGCATAGCCACGCCCAAGTGGTATTCTACGTATTAAGACTTCAACCTACATATAAATAATATTGTATAAATATTTCGAAATAAATATTCCGCCAATCTGATGCTCACAAAAAGTGTGTTAGTATTGCGTATAATTTTATTTGCATCTGCTGCAGCGCTGATTGTTGTTACTCCGGCAATAGATATTAGTTGATCACCAATATGTAGTGCATTGTAAAGCACCGGATGTTCCTTCTGCTTCCAGCCGGCAACCCTGAGGGATGTGTAGAGAGTGTAGAGAGTTTGGAATAACATGTGTTTTGTTTAACTGCTTACCATACAGCACCGAAAGCTTCCACCCAAGCAATGGACCCAATGCAATCCTTGCGCCGGAGTTGTAATCTTACTCCACCCGGATGCAAGATTTCGCGGCGCAGCTGCATAACTTGCTGCTCCCGCAGGGTAAGTCGCTTTACGACTGATTGGCTGAGAGGTGGTTGCGAGACAGGATGCGGAGGTTGATCCATTCGTATAGCATTTAAGCCAACGCGATTACTGATGAATTCATTGTTATTTGCAGTTTGAATTCGGTGAGTTTGTGTTTCAGAGGTGGAGGAGCTGCGCTTGCGGTGCTCCAATGAATTGGATCTGGTGCTGCTAACTTGTGCGGCTTCAACTTGCGATTGCCGTAACTCATAGCCTGCTGATGTTTCTGCTTCTTCGTTGTTGTTCGTCGACGTTGTTTCGTTTGTGGTCTTGCTGCTGTTGCACTCCAGTGTGGGCTTTACTAAAGCCTTCGGAGAACTAAAGTCTCTACGACTAGGACGTGTAGTGATGACAGCTTCAGTTAGACCACGAGTAAGAAATCTTGCGCCCATTGGAACTTGCGATGCTTGCTTGACGGATGAGTTTAATGCGCGTGTTTTTCTTTGGGGTACTGGACTTCCTTCTGGTTGTATTACGGCTGTAATTTTCTGCGGTAGTGATATCTGTTGTTGCTGTAAGCCACTGCTGCTGTTATTTAATTTTTGTTGGGCGGCTTTTCGTTTTTTTATTGCCATTGCGGAAAAAGCAGCAGTTGGCGTAGGCGAGGATGGCAGGGACAATGAGGTTGCGACTAAGGAGTTAAATGTATCTAATTTATTGAAAAAAGTAACCTGAAATAAAATAAGGTGTTACGTGTAAAAATCTAAATACCAGTCAACAAACCTCCGTTTGTTGTAGTGCTGATTTCAATTTCGGTGACATGGGCAGTCTTGATGATGACTGTATTGCATTTGATGGCCCTGCTCCTGTGACTATCTCACTTATTTCATTCACAGAAGTAACTGGAATGCTGGAGGAAAGAAACACTCTTTCATAACGCGGGCTGCCCAAATTGGCCCGGACGCCTTTATCGATGGCACTACTTTTCAGCACCACCGAATCGCACTCATTATTGTCTTTTATACTGTTCACACTGATGTTTGTTACACCTGAAATATTCGTTGAAAGAACAATCTTATTTGGAAACACTTGTGTTAATGGTGAACCCAGCTGCTGAGCTTCTGTAGTAGTGTAACAAGTGCCGTATACGGAAGCAGCACTTGTTGTTGTATTACCAACGTTCACGGTGGTAATTTGGTGATTTTCTAAATGGGACCGAGGCGATAAAATTGCAACAGATGTATTTAATGAAGTCGAATCGGTAGTGGTTTGCGTTAGATTCTTCTTTACTGGTGTTGAGTACTGATTGCCTGGGGCGAAAGTTGGTCCACTGACTACTTGGATTGTACTGCTGTTTAAACTGGACGGAATAATTTGTACATTGCTTTTATAATAATCGTCAGGTTTTTTGTTATGTTGTATTCCTGTTGTCGATTCCGCATCTTCAGGAAACGTGAAAATGTCTGCTGTTTTGTTTAGATCTTTATGGTTAAAACTATTTGACGATTGATGCTGATGCTTTTCACGGTTATTGGTTACTTGTATTATCGTTATATTTGCTGTCGAAACTGTTTTTGCAGAGGTGGAAGCTGATGTTATTACAGCGGTTGTTGATTCGTCATCAAGGGCTGAGCTGATTTCCAATTCGGTGACATTGTTGCTCTTAGTATCAGGGTTTACTGAAGAGTTTAAATGTTTCGAAGGTAATGTAATTGCCAGAGGTCTTCCTAAACTATCAGCAGCGCCAGCGGAAAGTGATTGAGAGGTTTGCAGTCTAAATGTATATGAAAAAGAGAAGTTTACGGATTTTATGAGTCTTTTCTCAAACTCAAACATTAGATATTTTGTATGTCCAAATCATTTCTGTAAAAGCGCTTTGTATATACTATACATACATACTTATATAAATATAGAATATATAGAAGATGTAATATTTTGAGTAAAATGTGTAAAATTGAAAATATCTTATTTTTTGTTTCGGAAAGAAATTGAGATAAGTTAAGGACAAAGTGCTTAAATTATAAAAATATTTATGAAGTTCTTATTACATCACATCCTTAACAACTGCTTGGTAAACGTTCTAATACTAAAATAGTTTATTTTTTATTGGTTTTATTATCTTTCTACTTTGCCAATATAATACTCAGGAAATCAGATAGAGTACTTTCTATCTATCTATCTTTCTACTTTGCCAATATAATACTCAGGAAATCAGATAGAGTACTAGCTCTTAATTTACGTAATGCGTATGTTTGAATTTTAAGTCAAAATAATATATTTATTTGTGTATTTGGATTGAAGAAAGAAAATATTATAGATTAAAAGAAATGAGTAATAATAATTCCACCATCTGCAGCAATGAAAGCAGCGAATACGAAGCAAACAGCGATACTTTGGACATACTCTATAAAGAACAGTTGCAGACGTTGCGTAATATAATATTAAAACACAATCAAGCTAAAGACATCGATTTGTGTCACAAGTGGCTGAGGGTGTTTGGCAAGACATCTAAGACAGAGAAAATAGCACGCAACTGTTTGTGTGCACTTATGCAACATCAGCTGCAGGAATCTGGTTACTTAAGTGAACCGTTCACAGATATGCAGAACTGCAATCGAGATTTGGAATGCGTTTTGCGTGAACTGGACGATCAGAGTTTTGTTGCTGATCAGAATGCTTCCATCGCTACTTATACATCTCATCACAATTCACATATGCAAACTCTAAACATGGAAAATCGTAGCGAACCCATAAACACCACCATTGAATGCATGGAGAATGAGACTCAGACGGAAAATGTATTTCTACGACGTGAATTGGAATCGATGCGATTGCACTTGACAGAAAAACAAATTGAAAATCTGAGGCTAAAGGAGATTGCTGCCAAATATGAGTTGCAAAGCGCTAAATGCACTGAGAGATGTGATACTTTAAAGCAAATCTTTTTGAACGACATAGATAAGATTATGAAAGATTTAAAAACTGATAAACTCTTTCCGCTTTGTATTTTCACAAAAGCTTTTCGGGAGTTCTCCGCAGACTCGGAATTCGTTAGTCGAGTTACCAATTATGACCACATCTTTCAAGCAATTCTTAACAAAAAATTTGAAAAGGAATTAAATGCGAGAAAGTCGTTGATTGCTCGCCACGTTAGCCAAACGTACAGGAAAACTAAAATAAAATTGCGATCTAAGTACGAGCGACGTTTGCGGGTCCAAGGATGGGCACAACGCTTACAGTTGAAACTGGTTAAACTGAAGTGTTTTTCAGTTTTGCGACACATTTTCATTACCACACAGAGTGGAAACAAAGAAGCTCTTTTAGAAGTCCTGAAGGTATTAGAAGAAAAATACCAAAGTATTATCAATGAAATTTTGTGAATGCGAGAACGACAAATGGATAGTAATTATTTGAAGTTATCAGTACTTTTTAAATGTTATTTTAGTGCAACTATTTGTATTTTTATTTGTTTCTTTGATTAAAACTCGATTTTGAAATTAGTGCAACATATTTTAATTTCATAGGAAAAACTAAACTAAACTGGACATGCGAAAAGGAACACGAGTTTATAAAATGATAAATTAATGTTATAAGAATTTGTGTACGTTATTTCTTAATGTGGCTTACCTTGGAATTATATTTCCACGAATTATTAAATCATTAAAGTTTTCGTTTTGACCTGAAATAGACTCAAAATTATTTATGACATTTGAATAGCAGTGTCTGAAATACCGAGAGATGTGATGACGTTACTCTCCGTTACTGGTGGCATCTGATGTAGAAACACTTTATTTGAAGTACTTGGAACCTCTGTGTTCGATGCTACGTCACTGAAAAGTGTCTCTTCGGCTAAGTCTGCCTCTATCAACTGTTCACTGTATGCAATAATAGGATCCGATAGCATATTTAGAAGATTTTGCGTTAATGTATTAGACATGGAAGAAATGGCCGGAGTATGTGAGGTGGAAACAGGAGGTATACTTGACACAGAGGCAGTAACAGCTACATTGGCGGAACTACTGTTTGTTGTGGATATGGCAGTTACTATTTCTGTTTCTCTACCAGTACCGGTTATGGGAGCAATGGTGGTTGTAGCGTCTGCTGAACGAGGTACGCTGTGAGGCATGACACGTTCTACACCAGGCACCAAAGCTGCGGGTACTGGTGGGGGAGCAGGTAATGGTGATGTAGGATCTCTAGTTGGTAATAATGGAGCCCGTATTTCAGGTAACTTCGTATAGAGGTTTTCACGGGGTGAAAGGATCTTCATTTCACGCAGCTTGGAACGCAAAGTTTCAACCCATTCTTGCATTACTTCCCTTCAATAATAGTGCACATAAGTTTTGTTTA
Organism: Myopa tessellatipennis; assembly: GCA_943737955.2. Taxonomy (NCBI): domain Eukaryota; kingdom Metazoa; phylum Arthropoda; class Insecta; order Diptera; family Conopidae; genus Myopa; species Myopa tessellatipennis. Next base: position 57,930,550 of record OX031314.1, on the reverse strand, counting down.
AATTAAATGGTAAATTTCACCTCACCATGACATTGCATGGAAACGTACAACTTCATTGTGCAGTGTTACGACAAATTCAAACTCGTGCGAGTTGGGTATAAGAGCATGTGAGATATGTTGTGTTTCTTGCATGGATACGATCCATTCGGGATTATGTGAAGACGCTTGACGTGGTTCTGCGTAACCTTCAAGGAGCGCTTTGGAATCGTCATGGACGCAAAATACAACCCAACTCCTTTCTGATTTCTGAAAACAACCCGGAGTTGATTGATTTTGTGGTGTTTAATATTTAAATTATATTACTTTCGGACCCACTGTAATTTTTTTTCCATCTGCAGTAAGCCTTTTGAGCCATGTGTTTTTGTGAATTTCCCTGAATAGTGCTGAGCTTGTGCTTGAATTTGGCAAGTTTCCTCCACTGGTGGTGGCAGTAGATGTGCCACGCGTATTGTTCAGAGTGGAACCGCCGGAAATTACAGAAGTCATTGAAGTATTCATCTATAAACAAGAAAACCTTGTACCAAAGCAATCTTCTTTAATATGTTACAAAGTACACAAACAAAACTTAATTTATTTCTTCGCGTTTCTTTTCTTCTATTTTCAACATCTTTTAATTGCACATTTCTAAGTCTGCAAGCACTTTGCATACCAAGAGCAACTCGTCACACTGACTAATGACGCTGCTGCAACCGAGTTGAAATTACAATAGTTGTGCAATTGGACTTATATATTGTTATATTTTTTATTTCTGCATTGTTTTAAACTGCACTTGTTTTACTCTACAAATCTTTCAGAAATTGCAATTAATCCCCTTCTACAACTTTACATATGACCGAAAAACAACGACACAAGATTTATTTTGCGGTATCCCATATGCGGATAGTACTCTACGAACATTGTTCGGCAAAACTGTAAAATAGTGAAACTCGGAGTTGGAAACTCCAAACAAAACTTTTTGGAGTGAAAAAGCTGCATTTATGCCGGAAAAAGGAGGACTGCGTGAAAATAATTGCACAAAGCAACTCTAATCATGTACATATATATACTACGGAAAGTGTTTGACTGTGTTTGCAATGTAATATAGCAAGCAAACAGATTTGACGGGAAAGTAAAATAGTTAATTTCTTTGGACTGTTTGTTCAAACAACTGTTTGCAATGTAATATGGGACTTTCAGAGTTGAGTTCATCCAGGGAGGATGAACCTCTGCGAAGCAAAACAAAATGATTGTTGTCGTCGAGGACAAACTTCTCTGAACAGTGTGAAACGTCAATTTCTTGTATTTGTAAGGAATGCTATTTGGTTCTTCTAACTGTGGTACCTAAATAAGTGCGTCTTGCGTTGCGTTTATTACTGTGCCTTAGAAATGACGTTGCGCTGTACCGTAATAAAAGCGTTGCTGTTCTGACTAAAAGTTTTTACACATTCACACGCACATTTTTTTGACATCTGCCGCCAACTTCACTTCGTAGCGCATGCCAAAATTAGAAATTCGAAGGGGTCGCCGTCAGTGCGTTTCTTATTTCAGCCACTTCCATAAGACTGCGTGTTCCAATTTCATTTTGACAGAAACGCAACGCAGGACGCACTTATTTAGGTACCACAGTAAGTGTAATCACAATACCAAAGAAAATTTTGAGAGAGCAGAAATGGATCATCGAGTACAAACAATGTTCGTAGTGTAATATCCCTATTTCTCTACACAATTGTCAACTTTCAGCTAGAGTTGAGTTCATCCTGAGAGGAGGCTAACCAAAATGTTTGCTGTCGACAACAAATTTCAATTCATCAATATGAAACGTCTTCTCGCTACAGAGCAGAAATGGTTCATCGACACCGTAATGTTGGAAATGTAATATCAGCCTATTAAATTCTCTGAACAGACTTTGAAAACAATATTTGAAATGTCAATAGAAACAATATATAGAATGACAAAATCATATACATATATATATATATATATATATACCGGTCAGCTAATATAATTTTTAAAAGTGAATTAAATTTTTTGGAAAAGTCTTTAATTTCGGAAGTATTAAAAAGAAAATGGAGCATATCGAGATCCGAGCGGAAACGCCAATCGAGTTGTTGTTGTTGTTGTAGAATGTGGAGCAGGCCCAACAGGCCAACAACAACAATTTTATCTCGAGCTGCCCCCTGGTTTCGGAGTTATAGAGCTTTGAAATTTCAATTTATTTGCCTAATATCTCCTTAACTATAGAAGATATCCGGTATAGATATATATCGTTAAAAAGGTAACTTAAATACCTTTCATTTATGTGAAGTAAGATATTGCCGAAAAACGCATATTTTTAGAGAAAACGCGATTTTAATATTTTTATTACTCTTTTCCCCCATTAATTAAGTAAAATAGAGAGTGAATTAATGCCTGATATAAGGAACAAGCCCACCCATTTAATACCATCTATAGAAAATTGAATAGCTAATTTTTTGCTCCAATTATATATTAGAGTATATTTATTATAAAAATATAAAATATTCATATAATATATATATATTATACATATTAAATAAAAGCAAAAGTAATTCATATATGATATTAATTACCTTATAACTTCACATATTAAATAAAAGTTAAAATATAAACAAACGTAAAACCATAGAATAAATGTATGGTTAAATTCAATGGGCGGACCACGCCCATATTTTGTGGATCGATTTGCTCTGATACATTAAATCCTGGATTAGAATTCGAACTTCAGATCTGGACTTGACAATTCAAATATTAAATTGAATGCATATTTTTCGCACATTTCGACTAATTCCTCCCAAACTTTATCCTTTAACTATTGTGTAAAGGAGGATTAATTTTATCATCTTTGCTCGAATTAATTGAATTAGAGTTTTGTAGAACAATTGGTCCTCCATTTTCTTTTAGAGGATCAGTTGATTCCGTATGGAAAGTAAGACTAGGTCCCGCTGTAACCAAGCAAAATTAACCGAAAAAACGACAAAGTTAGTGCTAGACTTAAACATTAATTTAAATTTATTGATTGAATAAAACTTCTATTTTGAACTAAGTTCTATAATACTTTTTTTATTAGTTTTCTAGTATATATATTTTTTTTTTCATTTTTACTATTATATCACAAATTTTTACTGCTGTATACTGTTCCTTTTGTATTGTAATAAATTATTCATTCATCTTCCCGTACGAATAAGTACGATTTTACAATAACGAATTCGTAATATATCTTAAATCTTAAGCATATTTTTTACTCAACTGCTTAAAGATAATATGTAAGACACTACACTAAATCAAATATGCATGCAAATTTGAGAGCATTCGATGTAATGCTAATGTAAAAAATTAAATGGTAAAAAGAACAAGAAAGAGAAGGTTTCCTCGTGGTCAATTTCTAGGAACGATTCAATAAATTTTTTTTGTGAATAATAAGTATTCGTCAGTTTAGTAGATTACATTTTTTATACATTACATTTTGTTTTTATTATTTTCGTTTTTAAATTACAAATTATTTTACAAGTATCACTAAATCTGTTTAATGTCGAAAGCGAAAATTATAAATTTGAAATATTAATTCTTATACAACGAAATAACACAGACTAAAACATATTTATTAATTATTTCACAACAATGAATTTAAATTGAAATTTAATTTTTGGAGGTTAGTTTTTTTTTTTTCATACCACTTTTAAGGAGCCAGTGAACAGAATATGTATATGTTCAAGTTATATTCTTCGCATCAATATATGTTGTGTGTAAGTTTAGATTGAAGTATAAAATCAGGAATATTTTACAAACTACAACTCCCGAGGCTCCCGCATTTTTTTTTATCACATTCAACAATGTCCTAGATTTTAGTAACATGGAGTAATTGAAGTATATTAATAAACAAGGAAGTTTGTACGAGTCCAGTGAAGTTTAAGAAATTGCTAAGTTCTTTAGAAGTACGAGTGCAGAAAAGATATTGTAATTTAAAATTATACAAGTTTTTGGCTGTTTATGATTGCTTTCTTTTGTTTGGATTTTTTGTTGGTTTAAATATTTTTACCAAAAGCAACAATTACCCTTAGCATAATATGGCGTAACGTATGGTTAAGATTGACAGACATTGCATCGCTTCCATTTGATCCATTAGCTTTTAGCAGGTTGTTTATGATGTGCCCAAATCTATAAAATGACTTTGCGGAATAAATTCATCGGCTAGAGGATTTAGTAACGAATGTTCGACGTTACAGTCACTGACTGCCATTGATGATAAAGCCGCGTTTATTTCTTCCGTTCTGTAAGTAGAATTAGGAGATACAATTTACATACACGTTGGTACCATTTGCAAAAACGGCATTTTTTTGGTAGAAGTCGTACGAATACGAATTTATTGAAATAAGCAGAGCTTGAAACATCTATGACTTATATTAAAAATAAAGGAGAATAAAAGTTATAACAAAAATGTTATTCATTAAAGCTTAAAAAAACGTTTTATAACCAAAAGTTTTAAAAATATGTCTAGAAAAAATATATAAAAGAAAAGAAAGTCTTGAAAAGATTTATTTTTAAAATGACATTTAAAATAAAAATTTAAAAAAAGGAAACACACTTTTAACATCGACAGGTTTTTACAAAAAGTCTTGGAAAACTTTTCAAAAAGCTTAACTTATATGTATTTCTGTTTTTATAAAAATGTTTTTGGTTAAAAATTTCTTGTCTGTAACTTTAAATACTCAATACTATAGTAAATTTATAGTTAATCAACTCGTCCCTATTCAAATTTTTTTTACTACTCAATTCTAATTAATTTCATGTACCAAACATAACGATAATTTGAAGGACAGCATTCAACATTAATCATACATCACCATACTGTGTTGCAATCATTATTATTGAAAATTAAAAATCAAGTTTAACAAATTTAATTTGATTACAATTTTAAATTAAAATCCGAAGAGAACTTGTAAATAACAACCCAAAATACATATATGTATTTATGTAACCTTACGTAAAAAATATTTAGGAGAAAGTTATTTTCAGGCTCTGCTTAAAATGAATTCATTTCACATGCTGTATTAAAATAAATAAATAGCGAATTGTACTTTATTGATTTTCTTTAGCACATACTTAGCTTTTTGCCACTCAGCTATTTCGGCTTCTAGTTCATCCTCCAGCATGGCTTCAATGCATTCGTTCATAAGCTCCTCTTCCTCGAGGCGTTGGAGCTCCTGTAAGGTACAACAGGTATTGTTTAATACCAGTTTAGAATTAAAATTACATTACATATTTATGTGGAACAAACATTCTTATCGAACTCTTCTTCATTTTCCATCCACAAGTATTCAGAAAAATCTTGTTCATCTTCTAAATCAGATAAGGAATCATCTTCCTCAATAACATATTCAAACTGGTCAGACCAATCAGTAGAAGGAACTTTCATGATCATTTTTCCTGTATGTTGAATATATCTTGATTTTAAATCTTAGATTTCTTCCTGAAATAATAAAATATATATATACAAGTATGTGTGACATGACATTTTAAAATCGTAAAAATGCTATATTAAATAAAAAATATTGTATAATATATATATAATATTTTTTGAATATATATATAATTGCACGATTAATTTGAATTATAATTAATAAGAGTTCATGGATATTTAACAAAAATTCCTTAGGCAACGCACTGCATCGAGTATTATTAATGAATAATAAACAGAATAAATTTGATTGCGTACTGACTGATTTACAGCGAGCAGGTTTACGGTTGAGTTCATATTAAGTGAAGCCACATACAAGTATAAATAAAGCTACAAGTTACCAAAAAAGCAATTGTAACTTAACAATATAAGTAAATTTATGTTCACTACCAATGCATTTAATGCGAGGGGAACAACGTATCGTGCAAATCTGAAGAGTATTAAGGTTTATATAATAATGCTTGTATTTTCAGGGCTTATATGTTAATATATATATATTAATTCGACCTTAAACAATTTTGTATTAGACGTACATATCTACAATGTGTAATGTATGTAGTAATGTAGTAAATATGTATTTGTACCCTACAACCGGAATACAGCTATATATTTAAACAGCTCATATATATATTTATTTACGTATTTAAAAGTTTAGAGGAGATATTATTTCAACAACATTGGAGATGGAATTCCGCTACATTCAACTTCACGGTTATTGCAAGACGTATATTAAGTAGACATGAGCCACTCAGTTCTCGTCTGGAATTATTTTTAATTACAACATGATTACAATATCAACTCACTCTTGAGAAGTACTGCGGAATAGAGTGTATCTGCAGTTATTTTAATAGACATAAGGGAAGTGAAACTCTACTCGAGAAGTAAAACTCAACAAAAAAAGGTTACAACCGCAAGGACAAATTTAATATACCCTTCCGCCTTCAGTAATATACAGTTTGTAACTGTATTGTAATAGAATTCTGTTTGTATTGTCTTCCGTATCTTCCAATCCAAAATAGACGAAATTCATTAATAACATGTAGTTGCTGGTAAATATATATGTGAAAAATATGTGACAAGCTTAATAAAACTATATCAGGAAGCAACCTGTCACTTGCCGTGCTATTCCCTGTTAAATTTGAGTAATTGTTTTTCCAATAGCTCCTCTACGATTACAATTATGGAGTACATATTTTTTTCGCATATAATATATTCTTATACTGTCGTTGGCCAATTCAGTTACTTATTTTTACTTACGTTACTTTTTATGTGATCCAAGGTAGCTGCCAAAGTTAAAACAATTGATTTAAAATACACTGAAAATTTTGCAATATTATATATAAATACAACTGAAAATTTATGAAAGCACAAGCGAAATATGGGGAAGCAGATGAAAACTTTGGTGCAATTTACATATGAGACATTTTAAAATTGTAACGGGAGACTATAGTTTTAGAACGATATAGTTTTCGAAATATTCCTGCCTGTATCTTCTAAAGGATACAATATACACTATAGTAGTGATAGAGTTGGGAAGGTATTAAGATTGTCTTTTCTTTATGTAAATTAAACTTTATCAAAAACCTTTCAGTTTTGGAAAAAACTGAAATGTTATATTTTTAGCACTATTTTTTTAAATAATATATTTTCTTGTAAGTAACTGTACGTAAGTAAAAATAGTACTATACTATACTATATATACTATACTAATATATAGTACAATACTACTAGTTTACTTAACTGATACGAAACCCTCGAGTCACTTCATGTCATTAGACACATAATTAAAGCGAAAGACAACTAATTTTTTTATTCGCCTAATGTTCTTTGGAAAACAACAACAAAGTGTCTCTCGATACGGTGTCCTCAAAGAAAATTGGGTCTTTGTGTGCACGACAAATACTTACTTCATTTACACCATACAATAATAAATGTACAATGTTTTTAGAAATAATGTAAAACTACTCTTGTTAGTTTTGTTATATTTCCTCAGGGTGTAAAAATTTACTACACTACCTTGAATGGCTGAGACTGCAGGAGACACACAACGGATGCTTAAAATGTCTCTCTCGGTACAAAACACTGTTTTTACAAGCAACAAATGTTTACAATGTTACATATCCGGTTACATCCTGTCACAAATCTTTGAAATGTCTCAAATGTAAATTGCAACCGTATAACCAAACAGCACACATATACAGCACAGGCACAATAAACACGTACAAAGAGGACTTAGAGTGAATAAATTTGTAAATTGTAAAAGATTGCTATTTGTCAGGTTAAAAACTACCAGTGTTGCTTGTTGTTAGAAAACTAAAACACTTCGCTGCTTTTTTTTAATGAAAAAAGTTCTTTCTACTTTCTTAATATGATGAATATATAGGTTAATTATACATTTTACTTAAAAAAAATTAAGGAATTGCAAAAAAATGTTATTAAATAACTAAAAGTTAATTTTTCTCCAAAAGTAAACGGTTTTCAATAACATTTTAGGAACAAATGCAGAACAGCTGCCAAAGTTGGGTTTTTTCTCTTTTTTACCGTTATTTGAGGCCGATATAACCGGAAGTGGACAAAAAATCGTTGATTTTTCATAAAAATTTTTAATTTCAAATGTTTTTATATAGAGCAGTGCAGGCAAAATAGTAATTAAAATTTTGAAAAGTGAAGTTAAAATAATGTAATACAATAGTAAGTATAAGATATTATATAACGTTTTTAAGGTAAAAGAACAAGTTTTCTATAACTGTAATTTGTTATATACCTTAATGTGTCAGTTTAGAAGAAAAAATTGTTGTTTTGTGGTCCACTTGTCACAGTTTTCTAAACATCAATGAAACTCCTTAACCCCTCGATGCCTGTTATGGACAAAAATTTATATGAAATAAATTAAAGGTATTCAAAATTCGTTTCTTCCACTAGTTCACTTAGTTTATGGGATAAGCGCCTTTTATTAGTACCATTTATTTGACCTTCAACGTTCATAAATCCAAGATGGCTGACCAGCCCCCAATAAAACCCAACCACTTCCGTTCCTGATGGTCCCAACTAACGGCAGCTATTCTGCATTTAAGCCAAATTTTATTTCACATAAATGAAAGACAGTTGTTGGAGTTCCAACAACAACAAAAAAAAACGACAAATCGTAATTATGCCACTGTGCCCCACTTGATTTCTTCATTGTACATGATTTAGTTTCAATAATTGGTGTATTAACTATGATAGGTTTTTGACTTAGGAAAGGCGAGGGGATTGTTCATATGAAAAAATAATTGTACCTCGCTGGGTTTTAGGTTTATGGAAATAGTAAATCAGTTGAAATAGTAAAAATTAAAAAAAATTTAGATAAATAAATAAATGTCATTCCAGTCTTTCTTAGATTGTGATTTAAATTGTGACACGTTTCGTTCAAAACTGACCTACAAATTTAAAATTAATTCGTTTACTTCGTACACAATTGAAAGATACAAAAAGAAAAGAAATACGTACATAATATAAATGAAAAGAAAAAAAGAAATGAAAAGAAATGAATAAAGATAAAAATAAATGAAATGCGATACATTAAAAAGAAATGTTGATACGAAAATTGATAACAAGTTAAAGTTTTAAAAGACATTCTATATATTATTATTATTTGCATGATCGTTGGGTTCCGGTTTAAGTTGTTTGGCCCACGGCTGGAGCTCCGAACTACCCCATAATCCGTAGACGATAGCGGACAGACTGTACGCAGAAATCATTAATAAGAAAATCATATCCCATTCTGATTTTGAACCCTGAAAATGGAGGAGCGAAGTATTACTCGATTGTATTTTATTGTGTTGTCTTTCCTCTTGCACAAACTTACAAGAACAATGATTTTGGAAATTCCCATTGGCGCAAGTGAGCCTACTAACGTCGCCAAAGAGTTGGAGATACCAGACAGTAGACCAACAAATGAGGGCGCACAGTCGAGCAAACTTACCCAATAAGCACCGGAGAAGGCTACATCAGTGGTCATTCCGATGAACAGAATCAAAACTACAAGGAAGTATTTATGGCTGCAGTCGAGCAGTATAACACCGATCAGAAAGAGAATTGTTAAACAATTACCTGAAAATGTAAATATATGAATATATTGAAATAAATATTTTGAATGAATGGTGAAGAAATTGTCTTTTCGGCAATCTCCCTCCATACTTACAGCCAGCATACACCCTGCGCCTAAAACGTGTAAAGTTCTGCACCAATTTCGCCTGAATAGACTTGCAGAGAGCTACCATTAATACTTTAGACAGGCACGATCCAACAAATGGAACTGAGGAATATATTCCCGTCTTGAAGCAACAGCACCGTCATGAGACGTGATCAACTGTGTAAAGATGTTCTCCTTACCTCATTCAGACCGAACCGCATGGTTTCGTTTAGGAACTTCGGCAGTAGCAAAGTGAGCACAATTATACCGAAGGTGTGGCAGATATGGGTTACCAGAAAGGCATTTACTGATATTGATGTGAAAATGCTTTTCCACGGAATAGTAGGCATCTGCAAAAAAATAGCAAATAATTATTTGCTTGAAGTTCTCACATAGTAATCATTTTCACCTTCGTATGTATATTGCCCGTTTTTAAATATTTCCGCTCTTCATCAGTTAATCGCGGATGGCTGTCCAGTGTACTGTAGATCAACCAGTGGCAACAAATACCGTAAGCTAACGATACGCCTCCAATGCAGTAGAATACCATCGACCATCCAAAGTGGCATAAAAAGCTGGAAAGTGGCAACACCAATAAGGAGCCTAGCGAGTAACCACCGTAACCGAAGGAAAGTAGTGCCGTGCGCTCGCTCGGATGCGCCCACACTGAGTACAGTTGATAAATAGCTGGATTACCGAATCCCTGTAAGAGAACCAACCGTTTTACTAGAGAAAACTTAGTGATATTTCGCTTACTGCCACCAGTCCCTGTATTGCACGCATAATAACAAGGGTCACGTAACTTTGACGGGCGAAAACCGGTGACAACATGAACAAAACTGCTTGCAGAGTCAGCGAGTGTATGAAGCACATCTTTCCGCCGAATTTGTCACATAATCTGCCACCGATCGGCAAAGCCACCAGATATCCATAATAGAAGCAACCGAGAAGAAGAAACTCCTCGGAGCGAGTCCAATCAAATTCCGAATACTACGAAAAAAAGTGAATAAGCAAAATTCGATTCTACAGTTCACAAAACTAACAATAATTAGTAACAATAATGACAACAATAATGAGTCGGAAAGCGTAAATGAATAAACTACACACCAAACAGAGCTGCTGCCTGGACAAACCCTATACAATCACTTTATCAGAGCACACTTAACCGTGATCTCAAATGCTGTAAGGTGCATAAAATTCAAAATGGAGTAAATGAGGAACATACTATTAATATAATGCCTTAATACTAATGCAAAATGTATAAATATGAAATTATGTGGTTGCAGTTCACAGGTGATTTAGAGCTCGTCGAATTTACCCATTTTTAATGGTTCGTTGCTATTCATGGAAATTAAAATAATATTTAGAAAATTATAATTGCTCATTTAAATAAGTGCAATTTGAAGTATCGATTTTTATGTTAAGATGTAGATCAGGATGTAACTTAAGTTGAATAGTTAAGTTGTTCCAAAATGAAATCATCACTTGCTTCACTTATTCTGTTTGTGGCGTTCATGTCGAATTCTCCGCATTTTTTGAATTCATCCTGAGCTGCGAAACTCGGTGCGGTGTGGGTAAAGTTTGATTTAACCATGCAAAGAATCGCAAAGCTCATGGCGTTGCGCATGCATAGATGTAGCATCATAGCGAAGAAAGCGCAAATTGAGTAAGTGAGGCGTACGGAGCCCCAAATACTGCATGAGTCTTCGGCGATGACAGCGGTTTCTTCTGCACCTTCTGAAGTGCACACAGAACCCGTGGCCGCCATGTGATGAGTATTTATTTTGTTAATTTGGTTATGAATTATGAATCCGAAGAATTTCATACAGCAACAGGTCCACAGAAATATTTTGCAGACAGACACGATAAAATTATGAAACGACAGATTAACACTAGATCAAGATTCACACAGTTTCGTTCGGACACGTTTTGGAAGACGACATTTACTTAAGTAGGTATACAAACGAGATTTGCTGAAACACTGTAGTACCGTTAGTATGTATTACGAGACTTCGAAGCGCGATTTCCGACTAAGTACATAAAATAAATGCAGTAATGCAGAGTTGTCGTTGATGTTTGCGACTAAAACGTACTCTTTGTCACGCCTGTAAACAATTATAATTAATTTATTTATTATATACATATGTATAAAAATGACACATGTTCACATATTTACATGTACGTATATACATATATAAATATAAAATGTACATATGTATGTACATATGTGTACTTTCATCAGAGCACACTTTCGTGTGCAACTTCCTAGGTTTGTGATCAATTGTTATTGTGATTTATTGAACGTTTTGGTTTTTTGCTTTTACTGAAGTTCTAGTTTAATTTTGCCACTATTTATCATGAGATCATGTCTAATAAAGAATACAAGAAATTACATATGTATATATAAATCTGTGGCCACAAGCCAAAACCGCCAATAACCAATAACTCCAATTAGGATGAAAATGCCAAATTTCAATATTTTTTTATATTCGTTCATGGTCTCTGATTATACGAATGAGTGTCAAGCACTCGAACATAGTTTTCTGAGTTCTACCACTCTGAGAACCACAGAGTTCTATTTCTGATTCATTATAAATAGATTAAGCTGTTTTGTTTGAACTGCACTGAAGTAGGTAGCTAGAGGAGTTCAGGAGGCGACACGAGCTTACAGATATTTCGTCTCATTTTTGGAAAGACCAATAATACATCTTTATAATTTTTTTTTGTGTACTGATAAAATTATAAAAAAAAGGTCGAACGCATTTCTTTTTTGTAAATAAAGTTTAAAAAATGGTATTAACATTTTCTTTTAAAGTTTTTATTTTCTACAGAAAAGAAGAAATGAAATCTATCTTCTTGTATATAATATACATATATGTAAATATGTCACAAGGAAATGGTTCCATCCCGTCTGTTCAGTCAATTGCAATGAAACATACATATACCGATTTGTAGGCAATTCCTTTCTCTACTGCACAGAAAATGGAGACGAGATAACTTTATTTGCATTAAAATATATCAGGTTCACGTTCCAGTACATAAACATTGCTTAAAACATATGTCGCAGATGTTAATTTTTGAAATTGTCTAAATAAAGTTCTGAAGCACTACATTTTTATCAATTTTTCCTAATTAAAAACTGTGCGAACCGCCAGCAACGCGATAAGTAATATTTGCAATTTCCTGGCAGACGCACATAAAAAGGTTCGCCACCACTGTACTATATTAGCTGCGTTCCAGTTGTTCTGATCTCCATCGCATTGAAAATTTTTACATGCAAAACAACAACAAAGTTTTCAATTCAACTATTTTTTCGGATTTCCTATACCTAAAAGTTTTGAAAAAATCTTATTCAACGAAATAATTTTATTTATTTAAATTTTTAATTTATTTAGATTTTTCATTGCAGAACAATAACATTATAGAGTGAAATACAAACTGAAACTAGAGGAAATATATCGTTACAAGGAAAGCTACTTTATAATCACATTTAATCACAGACGGGTATAAATACAGTGGTGTATCTAGCGGGTGGGGGGGGGGAGGGTGTAGGTGCGCACTGTTCTGGAAATCAAGTATTGACTTACTGAATTCTGGGAATTTTTGGGGCTGCAAGTTGCCTGTGTAACCTAAAAGTGGGCGGATCACACCCATATTTGGCATATTAACGGATAATGCTACTCTGTACCCAGGAATTTTGTTGTCATAACTCAAAAGCGAAAGATGATATCACATTTCTAATAACAAATAGGCGTGGTCTTTGACCGAGCCGACCCTTAACGCAGAGCAGAGCAATACTCATGCCTTCTAGGTGGTGACATCACCTGTTAGAAAAAGTGCTTTAAAATCATTTAAAAAAAACCGAAAGTGTGCTATATTCGGCCTGCCCGAATCTTAATTTTTGGACAAGAACAACAGAATTGCATAGTATCAGATTGCTAACGTATATTGATCCAGTTCCAGCATTAAATTTGCTTTAAGGACTATAATGTTTAATTACTGCAAAAGTGGAAAGACTACGCCCAGTTTTGGAACCACAACAATTGGTTGGATTATAAAATACTATGTACAGTTTTAGTCAGAAAGTTTGTATAGTTATCAATATAATCCATGTTAAAATCTTTGTTTAAACTAATAATGTTACACTATATCCAAAAATGTTGTTGTCATAACTCAAAAACTCACGCTAATATACTATTTTTGATAAGTACTAGTGGCTAAAAAGACTCAAGTGTTGACGCTGATTAAGAATAAGATAAAGTAATATACCCTTAACCTTTAGTTGTAAGGTATAAAAACAAAGGAGGCAGATTATAAAATCAATTTCAAAATATTCAGAATTAGACAGAGATTTACCGATATCGCTAAGATCTTGATGAACTTTATTAAAGAAACATTAATCTTTATTGTCTAGTTGCAAAGCCTATGCAATTTCAAGCTAAATCAAGAAAGCTAGCCTTGGAAGAATAAAGCAAACAACGATGAAGCGCTGTAGGAATCGCTATTGTGCATATGTATTTAGATACAGATGTTATCTAAGAAATGTGTCAAATAACACATGTTAAAAATACTAAGTGGAACTTAAATGCGGGTGATGGGCGGTTAAGATACAGATGACCGGGTAAGGGTATTATTTATTCTGGTACGCTTGCGCTTATTAGCTAAACCATGAAAATGTAGCTGATTCGTCCCCAAAGGTAGACTAATAATTGCTTTCGACGTGTGGCGTTGACACCAATAACAAGTAGAAAACGAAGGCTCAAAGTTTTGTCTTCGAAAAAATTCACAACTAGTTTGATCCGAATTAGCGTTAAAGACCATGGAGGCTCGCGCCTTTAATTATCCAAATTTGTTTTATATCCGTGCGACAGTTTTCCATTCAATTCCGAATACTACCATCCATCACAATCTGTATAACGGCAAGAGTTTAGCACTGGCAACGGGAACATGGGGAAGTAATGGGGTGTAAACGTACTATAGTTGGCGAACGTATGACGTTGATATGTCTTTAGCTATTTCTACTCAATCAAAAACTAATGTCCAATATCAAATCGAATCGGTAATTTGTTTGCAACATAATTTATCCTGTTATTTGAAGAAATCGAAATTTAACCTGTAAATACCTGTTCTGGTTTCGCCGCTGACCAGAATTATGAACGGTCAAACTCAAAACTGGTATTTCATGTTGTAGAATCAGTTTATTGGCCACTAATGGGCCGCTATGTAGAGTTGGGCTTAATGAAGCACCGTGGTCTATTGGCGTAAGCGGCAGGTAAAACAAATTGAGCAGTTCTGCTGTGGGTGGCATTTTCCTCAAAGGAAACCCCTCCTTCAATTGACCTAAATTCTTTTAATGCATTCAATACAGTAAAGAGACCGGAAGTGCTCAGGCTCTGTACGGTTTGATTTAATTTGTACGTTATTTAAAAGTTTTTAAAACCTTTGAATAATTACTTAACTTTTTTATACCACATTAATTCATATATTATATTAGATCAGTGTTCAAAATATTTATATTCCTCAAGAACCATTCTAAAACAATAGTAGCGAAGGAATTGTAATTGTTTAAGTACACTAAAAGTGTTCACATTAATTCCCCTTTATAGTACTCTTATTTTTGTGTTGTCGCTTCGTTTTAGTTATTGGTTAGTTGTTGCTTTGTTGTGATGCGAGCGAGTGTCGTGCTGCGGCTAAAAATTGTTGCTGGTATAGAGGCGGACAATGGTCTAAGTGCTAGACAACAGTGAAGCGTCTCTAAGCTGCCAAAGCGGTTGTTCAAACGAAAAACTTCAGCGAAAATATTGTGTGCTCCTTGTTTGTGTAAAACGGCATCTATATACTTGAATTTTGTTTGAGTTTTTGGAGTTTTTATTAAAAATATAAAGCCAGAGTGTGTTAAAGGTAATCCTGGACCAAATTTCGTTTTCTCCAAAGCAAATATTCAAATTGGAAATCTTCCGATTTTTATTAAAATGAAAGACATTCGATAATAAAATATAAATTTATATTATATAATACACTAAATGAACCGAAACTTTATCATAAAAAATCAGTGAACTCCGAAATTCCGAAAGCTCCAAAGTTTATAAATAATAATTACTAATTTTCGGAAAATTTAATGAGTATTGATTAAAACACAAAAAAGGGAAAGGGAGGTCATAGTAACACGGAGTAGCTGTATTCCTTGTGTGGTAAAAACTGCAAACAGACACAACAGAACAAAAGAAAAATACTAAAACCTTCCATTCACGCGATACCTTTCCGGGGTATAAATGAATGAAGCACTTGATTCCGTTTTTACATTTGAGTTCATGTGCAGAGCGGTTTAAATTGCTACTAACGATTTTTCATCGTTACGATACTAGCTACACTTGGTAAGTAAATATGACATTTAAAGTTTCAGGTCCCTTCAATATTTTAAGAATGAAAGGACATAATTTATTTGTTATATGCCTGTGTTTATTTAGTTTATTAATTTTTGTAAAACTTACATAAATATAATATAATTTGAAATATTTTTAATACTTATACAGAGTGTTTCGCATAAGAGGGCTCAAAAGACTAGGGTGTGTAGGATGGGTCGAGACAAGAAAAAAATCGTATGGGAGGGAGAGTCAATTTCCCCCCGTTTAGGCGGGAGGGGCCATTTTATAAAAATCCGACTTAACATCGAAAAAAATAATATTAAAAAATAATGGTTAGACCTAGATAACTTTTGCTTGCCGATTTTCAAAGCCAAATATCCGCTTCTAATAATAATACAATATATACACAATATATACATACAATATATACATACATACCTAATATAAGTTAAGCTAAGTACTTGACCTAAAATTGTCATTCACCCCTGCAGCCGTGGGCGTGGTTAGCCCACTTGGTTATAATAAACTTTTAGGAAAATTAAAAGTATACTCGTGCATACATACATGTATGTATGTTTAGTCCTGTAGTAGATCCGAGTGTCCTGTTAGGCAATGTTCAAAATTTATAACATCGTAATTTATAGCAATTCACAACTTTCTGTAAGTAATAAACTAGGTTCTATGGTATTTATTAACCCATAAACTAGGTGAGCTAAATAACTGAATGCATAGGGCTTTGAAGGACGTTTTCGTTATACATGTATACATACATATATTCCCCCTTAATAATTCCTGAGCATTTGACTGAATTAATTTTAATAAACAACAAATGGTCACTATTTTAAGAGATCCAAAATCGACTTGCCACTCAAAATAAACAGTTGAATTAATCAAATTTGCCTCTTTTCATCATGAACTGATCTGAACTGAACACTAGATTGCACCTTATGGTTTATACTGCACAGGTGTTTGGCCAAAAATAAATCGATACGTTATCGCTTGATAAGAGTTACAATTTTAATCGTGGCCTTTGACAAGCTGGCTAGGTTTAGATAAGGCAGATCGATTAGATATGGTTATATCCGAACAAGTTTAAGAACGAATGGTGCCGAAATTCAATTGTGCCAAGAATAGTATTAGTTCAATTTCCAAAGCCAACTGATTCACAAAACAGTTCCGAGTGGACATGAATAGTTTATACTTCCTATTTATAGTAGTCTTCGTATTCGAGTTACAAGGTATTGAGAATGTGTAAAGTTTAATATTATCATCAGTTTATACTGAGTTACGAACGAGTTGTTCATTCACTTCATTTATGCAATATTTGGAAATCGAGTTCTTGATTTTATAACTTTATGCATATACTTTTAATTTGTGTGATGGCCACGATATGTAAATGCAGAAGCTTTACGGCAGTTGTAATTCGCTGTTTACGTCCCATTCTATTAACCAAAATCTGGTATACGTTGACAAGTGACACTGCAGTGACGAATAGAATTTACATAATCGTCGAATTAGCATATTTTTTTAAACGGAATGAACTTTTCAGCTGAATAGAAATGTAAATAAGCGTATCTTAAGCTATTTGACCACTCGTATATCTTGATGAACGTATAAATAACTAAAAATTAACAAACATATTGTACATATGTATATACATATATATATATACTTGTATCTTTTTAGGCTCAAAAGGACTTTATTGGCCATGTGAATCCAATAACGATTGTTTTGCCGAGGGCTCGGAGTGCGCTGTTGAAGTCGGCCAGTGTAAATGTAAAGACTTTGAAGCGGTATTTTCTGAGGATTTCACAAAATGTCTGAAGACGTCACTGTTTGGTAACAAGTGCCAACAGACACTTCAATGCAATCTTATGCCATCTGGAGCCACTTGTAAATCGGGGGTCTGTGATTGTGTCGATGGACAGACGTATGTCCGAGGCCGATGCAGGCCATTAAAGGTTCTAGGAGAATCTTGTAATACGGTACTGAAACATGAAATTATTGTGTACCATTAGCATAACTTGCCAATTTTGACTTAGGATATAGATTGCAACTTTGGATACGATCGACAATCTGTTAGTTGTAAGAACAATGTTTGTGAATGCGCCAATGGCTATTATCGAAGATATGGTAACATATGCCGTCGAAAATCGGGTTAGTGAAGAGTTTTCGTTATTAATTATCACATACTAATTAGTTATTGTAAATCCATATTAAGAAATTGGCGATGCCTGTGTCGTTGACACCGATTGTGATGAGCTGAGCGAGAAGGTTCGTTGTGTACACTTTGCATGCCAATCGATCGACGAGACATCAACTTCTTCATCTTCGCCAATAGCTACGACCAAAACGAGAACGGAGACATCCACAACATCAGAAAGCTCAAATAAATTCGAAACTCGTAACACTCCAAACGATTTCATCGATACAAAGATCCAAACGGAAGCACTTCCGACAGAAGCAATATCTGTACAGCCCAGTATCGATTTCCTGGATCTGAAGCCGTTGGCACCGAAGTTTAGAAATGTCGCAACTGCTACAGACACCGGAAGCAATAAAAATAAGCAACTTTCGCACATTAGACCCGATGACGAGGTTAATAGGACTTTGTCGACTTTCTCGAGTACTGACGTCGACAGCGAAAAATGTATTTCATACGAATAACTTAAGGACAAAAGTAAGCTTTTTCATTTGTTCCAGATGGAAGCCTTTGCACCGACAATGGAAAACCGTGTTCCGGCCTTTCTCACTCGATTTGCTCCAATAACGTTTGCCTGTGCAAACCTGGGTATTATAATAAGGACAACACAAGATGCTTTGCGGGTAAGAAGGAAAAATGTGTCCTTTGTCCTCGCAAAGCGATTAATTTCAGTGCCTCTTTTCAACACATTCCAGAACTCGGCGAGATAGCTGAAGACGCACGAAATTGCGATAACACATTCGATGAGTCGTCCCAGAAGTGTTTGTGCCGAAAGAATTTCTTTTACGAATCCAATTTGCGCGGATGTAGGAAGCGTAAGTTCTAGAAAAATTACTATACATATAGTCCTTTTTAAATCGCATTCTCAATTTTCAGCCATCACTTTTGATCTTTCCTGCACTTCAAACAGTCAGTGCAGTCCATTTGGTGCCGCTTTCTGTGGCGACGCTGTTCCCAGACGATGCACGTGTGCAGAGTATGCCGTGTACGATCAACTACACCAGTTATGTGTCTTCAAGGAAGGCCTGGGTGCGGAGTGCGAAAGCCACGTGGGCTGTCCGCTACAGAATTCCATTTGTTCAAATGGTTCCTGTGTTTGCAAGAAGAATTTCTTTGAGAAGAATGGCTCGTGTGTAGCAGGTAGGCCGGCTAGAAAGCAATCGCTTGCTTCTACTAACCTCTGATGCTTATCATTGCCCAGGTGTGAACGCGGACTGTGATGCAGATTTTGAATGTAATTCGGAGAATAGCGTGTGCGAGGCGTCCGCAAGCAGCGAAGAGAATAAGCGATCCTGCCAGTGTCGAAAGGGTTTCGTGCATTTCCGGGACGAGTGCTTAAAAGAAGGTGCGTTCGAGGTTTTTTGACTTTAAATATAAGCCATTGCAATTCTCATGTGTTCTATTTACAGCTGAAGAAATCGAAGATGCGTGTGTGGAAACGGAGCAGTGCAAACCGCTCATGGCTACATGTGTAAATAAGAAGTGTACCTGCCTCACGAAGCATTTCAAAAATGGACGTTGTGAATATAAAAAAGGTGAGCACCATTACACGAATAAGGGAGGACCCACACTCTCCGAAAACTTATTCAACAACAATATCAGAATATGTAAATGATACATTTAACAATAGATGAGACTTTTACTTAAATATATTTTATTTTGTGTATATAAAATGCTGACTCAGTTCATTTAAAACAAGTCACGTTATTCAGATGTAAAAATAACTCTTTGTAATTGTAAAAATATCGTATATCTGTAAACGTTGATGAAGACCATGTTACTTAACTCAAATGTAACTATTACGCTGGTATCATTTTAGTAAACTTCAGACGCTTGACCTACTTTATTTAAAAGAAGTTTATTTTAATAGTTTTGAAATGTTTTTAGGTCTTGGAGATGCCTGCAGCAAAGCTAGTGAATGCGTCGTTGAGAAGGATCCAGAAACTGTTGAATGTCGTAACTCAGTCTGTGAGTGCAAGTTTGGTTACCAAGCTGAACAAAGGAGTTGTGCACGTATTTTGCCCAACAAGAAAAGTACGTAGCTTCTGTTGTATAGGAAGATCTCTACAAATACCGCTACAAATATTTCATGTTTATTTTCAGATTCTTCCGGAAGGCCAAGTGCTCTTAAAATTATTACATTCTTACTGATAGGTTCGGCGTTTTTAATAACAAGTGCAGCGCTTAAGCAAGCCTATTATTAAGAGGACTTGTTATTTTAGTTATTACCGTAATTACACTGCAAACATGAATGAATTTAAATCATAGCAATCTTAAGTAGAACCGAATTTTACTTTCAACATTTTATAATTAAAATAATTCTAAGCATGTATATACCAATGGACCTAAGT
Source organism: Myopa tessellatipennis (assembly GCA_943737955.2). Classification (NCBI taxonomy): domain Eukaryota; kingdom Metazoa; phylum Arthropoda; class Insecta; order Diptera; family Conopidae; genus Myopa; species Myopa tessellatipennis. The sequence goes on along the minus strand of OX031314.1, from coordinate 57,910,005 downwards.
ACCTTTCAAAATAAATACACGCAATATTCTGTTGTTTATAAAAATGTAGAAATAGCGTTGGCTTCGCTTTGTCCTCATTCAGATTTCTCCGAAACAGTAGATGAGCGGTCCGAGGCATGTTTTGACCGAGCCGACTTCAATTTGAGAAATTTCACCCCCATCACGTAAATCTTCTCATTTGCATCTTGCAAGGCAGTGGTCAACAATGAATTTTTCTCTACGCTCTCTTCCTAAAGGAGTCAAAAAGTCAGAAGTGCATGTGGATCAGCAACGACAGTGTAGAGACCCACCAGAAATTTGGTTCGATCACCCAAAACTACTTTGATATCGTGTATTTCTCTCATCAGGGAGTTTCTCTCCATCGTCTGGTAGTCGCGCTGCATGCGGCACTCGTTCTGCAACTCTACGTTTTGTCGTTTTATTTCGTACATATCGCTCAAGAGCTCATTCTGTTTGGTTATAATAGTTTTGACCAGGTTTTCTAGATTCTCTATGGAAATCTGGGCGTCGGTAAGGTTCTTTTTGAGCACCCAAATTTCAGCCTTTGCTGCGACCATCCGCGATGCAGAAACTTCATCGTTGTTCAGGCACTGAATGTCTCTAGAATTTTAATGGATTTTGAACGTACAGACCACTAAATTATAAGCATTTCATAGTATCTCTCGTTACTTGTGTTCGGAGATGTTCTTAACGTCATCCACGGATCTAGATTCCATCGCGTTGTCGTTAAAAGCTAGAAAATCCTTTTGATTTCTTGAAGTCACAAAGTATTGGCAAATGCAAGCCATTTTAGTGTTCTTATGTGTTGATCTAGAAAAATATATGGAAATACAATCAATGGAGAGTCGTGCTGAAAATAATTTGACGTATTTTGTCAAACAGAAATTAATTTGATATACAGAAACAGTAAAGTTAAGTTGTAAAGTCCTTTGTTGTTGCTATTCCTTCCTTGTCTATGCGTAGTTTCACCTTCACTGTCTGTGCGTAGTTTCACCTTCAATCTTTCCTTCTTCTTAACATGAGGTCATTTGTTGGCAATTTTTACCTTTAGCTCAATGACGCAATTATCAAGCAATGATATGTCATACACTCATGCATTATTAAAAAGATAAGATAAGTTTGACATAGAAAAGCTATCACAGTTAACCACAGCTAAATATTAACCGACGATTAGTTAAGCCGAGTTTAACTCCAGCCAATTTTCAATTTCAATTTCAAAATCGAAAAGAACCAATTTCAAAAGAAATTGCCAATTTCAAAAGAATCTCGATGTGAGAAAGTGCGTGTATTCCCCGAATACAGGAGGGATGTGCATAGTTCGAAAAAATATCAATTATAGTACCGCAGTTGTAGTAAAATAATAAAGGGTACGTCATCTAACGTTTTTTTTCAACTAGTGCTTATTTCGTGAATGGTAACACTTAGCTCATGTCTGATTTGACAGATAATTAGTTTTATCCTTCCGCTGAACGAATATGGTTGTGTATACGCTTGAACAACGCTGGGAAATATTGCGACATTACTTTGAAAATCATGGTAATGTTGCAGAATGAAAATCATGTTTTCAGATGAAGCTCATTGTGATCTTGGCGGGTATGTAAACAAGCAAAATTGTCGCATTTGGGGCACAGAAAACCCGCACGCATACATTGAAAAGCCGGTGCACCCAAAACGAGTCACTGTTTGGTGCGGATTTTGGTCCAGAGGCAGAATTGGGCCATTTTTCTTCGAAAATGAGCAAGTGGCCGTTACAGTCAATGGCGATCGTTATCGGGCCATGTTGAACGAATTTTTGTTCACAAAAATTGAAGAGGAGGATATTGGCAACATTTGGTTTCAACAGGACGGCGCTACGTGCCACACAGCCGAAGCTACACTCGATGTTTTGCGCCCTGTTTTGGAAGATCGCATTATCAGCCGCAGAGCTGATGTCGTTTGGCCACCTCGGAGCTGCGATTTGACACCGTTGGACTATTATTTGTGGGGTGCCGTCAAAGATAAGTGTTACGCCGACAAGCCAGAGACAATTGACGCTTTAAAGGACAATATTCGTGAAGCCATTGGTGAAATACAGCTGCACACAATCGATAATGTGCTTAAAAATTGGACCGAACGTGTAGGCTACTGCATGGCCAGCCGAGGCAGCCATTTGAATGAAATTATTTTCCATTATTAACCGGAAGGATTGTACTTTCAAATAAAAAACGAAATTTGAGAAAATATTCAGTAGTTTTTTTTATAGCATTTTCCAAAAAAAAAAAAGTTATTTGGCTGACCCTGTATTTCAAATACTAACAATAGTTCACGATTTGAAGTAACAAGCGAAAAAATGTAAAATAAGAAGTGGAAGAAGAAGTTCAGCACTCTTGACTCTTCACTGTTCGCAGACATCTTGAATACATTTATAATTAATGTACGTAGTTACGGGTATTAGTTCCAACTCCTTGTTAACCAAGGAAATCCAAAGAATGAGTTTTAATAGTTTAATTATAGGAAGATTTCAGTATACCTTAATTACAGGATGGTTCAATTTCAGAGTTAGTTAGAATTCAAGAATTAATCTTCAAACATTACATGTAAATGAAGAAACATTAAAATTTGCAATAAAGGCCATTTTTTATTTATTTTAGTTGCACGAAGTCGTGTTAATGATTAAAATAGTGCTCCCCAATAGATAATGTCTTAGGTTTCCTTAGAGTTCCTTAGAGTTCATTATAACAACTCGAACCTCTTCATGTAGTTTACCATTATTTAACTCATTTATTTGACTGAAACATACATGTGTAAGTTGTATATGTGCGTGAGTGATAATATCGTATACATTTCGGTAAGTATAAATATATAAATATCAGTATATTTGCCGATTGGCTGATATATTTATGTATATTGACCCTAAGGAAGAGGGAGCCAAGTCCAAATTATTAAAAGTAGGAATTTCTCTCAATTATTACTTAACTTTGACCATCCAAATGTAAGTATTTTAGTTGTTCGCAACAAATATTCGTGCTCCGTAACCTAAAATGATTCAATCCTGTGTGAATCTTATCCATAAGAATTTTCGGTGATCTCGATTACGATATTATTATTTCGAAACTGCAACATATTATTTCGAGTACGTACATATGTACGTCTGTGCCATTCTATTCTATTATATTTTCAGGTATTGCATTATGTGACATATATTGTACGACATGTTCTATATAAATATGAATTTATTATAAATTTATATTATATTATAATTTATATTATAAATTTACGCTACTAGCTTGTACAAGTTCATGAAATGTGCCTTTATTATTAATATGTGTTTAATTTATCCAAGAAAGTTAAAGTTCGATCCAAAGGATTGTGCAAATACAAAAATTTTAAATTTATATTTTATTTCTACAATGAAGAATGTCCATATACTCAAAAACTGGCTGGTTGTTTAACTATTTCGAGACATCCTCATGGCTAAAGTTGAATGTAACAAGAACAACAACTATATATTGCCTTAAATGTTGGAATTCCATGCAAGTTTTATTGCTATTTTTTTTGGAAAAATATGAACTCTGTATATCAAGTTCAATCATCATCGATGATTGTTTGGTGTTGAAAGCTGATTGAATTCTAGTTATGAATTGAGCATAACATTAAGAATTGAGGAAATTAAGAAGGAAGTTTTTACTATCGCCATCCATTACAAATGTGACTTAAGTATATACTAAGACTTGGTACTATTGCGCTGTTTTCCGATTAATGAAAGTGAGGCTAAATAATCTTCGTCGTTCCAATTGACCGAATTTCTTGACTTTAAAGTACTGAATTTGGTTATAAAAATAGAGTAACTAACTTACAATTATAACTTTAATGTTTGGGAAACTATTTGATCGATCTAATACGAGTATAATTTAAAAATTTGAAATCAATACGATGATTTCGTTGTTGTTCCAGTTTGCATTTGAGAGCGACACCGTTTGGATTTCCTTTAGGAGCGTATATTCAAGCGTTCGTAGAATATTAACGGAAGCGCTGTTGAAACTAATATAAGAGCGAAGTTTGAAAGAGTTTGGAAATCAGCTGCAAAAGAACAGAAGTATAGCGATTTCTTTTAAGAAGAAAACCAACAAAATAATTGCATTCACGTACCGTCACTGCAAATGTCATGGACGACGTCCTCCACGTAACCGTTATCGTTATCGCATAGACACAGCTTGGTTTTCGTCGACATGAACTTAGCTACTCCTATTGTGCGATTGGCATTTTCGAATTGACAGACCATTCCGTCCTCGCAATCGTTTCCGCTGTTGCAGATGTGTCGGAGACCTACAATAAAGAAGATTAATTGATTGATCTTAATTAAATTACAACTCTAGACCACGTCTTATCACTTAATAGCCCAATTGAAAACCCTGCATTTCAAACACCAGGGGTACGTAAAGTTTTTACTAGAGGAATAAAAAAAACCCAATTTTGAAAGTTAGTCGTCTATCTGCAGATGGAATTCGAACCCCAGGTCTTGGTGATATTCAGATGTACATATATAAATAGATAGATTTATGTACTCGTATATTTCATGAGCTACAATTTCGTGACTTGAAAATATTCTGAACTCACTCTGTGTGAGACTAGGTTTTGGTGTCGACAGGGGGCTGCAAAACTGTGACGTGTTGCACTTACTATACTATATATGGATATACATACATATGTACATGTATACGAGTATGCTTGTTGTAGGATTGTGTGACTTCAGAGAATGTCGTAAATTGGCACCTCATACATCTGGTTGACACGGAATATGCTCATAAACCCAACACACAGAGACATACTGCAAACAATGCTTTTTCTGACGCAATTTCAAGCTTAAAAAACAACAAATGGGCGTAAATATGCCGTTAAAACAAACAATACAACAGACTCGGTACTGCTGACGTTTGTAGTTGTTTGATTTTCATTTGAGCCAAGAACAGTTACTCGGAAATGCATGCGCAACAGTCGATGCAACTTTTATAAGCGGTGTGTGTGTTAGTGAGGGAGTGTCACTAGTCCTTGTGAAACAAATACAGAAGCAATATTAATTATTCATGTGCAAAACAAATATGAGTTAACAAAAAATGTTAACAGCTTGCAAAACGTAAAATAAGTAAATGCAATTTAAATATAAAAGTATTATTCACGCTAGATTTAGATTTCACTCAGAGAAACAAAGTTTATTGTATACTAAAAATAATGATTCCTTACTCTCATTTCCACAGAACAAGTGTTCATCTAAAAGATGATTGATTCTTCGTTTCAAGAAATTAGAATAAAAATGTGAATAAAATATTGGAATTAATCGTTTTTAAATTAATATTTATTGAATATTTACTGTAAAATTCATTTCTCAATAAATTATTAAAGGAATTCATAAATAAAGAAGTGAACAATTCATAATACAAGTAGCAATACTTACATATAAGAATTATAAATCGAAATTTTTTTAATCGAAAATCGCGTTAAATCAAGTTTAGTCGCGTAAAAACTGAATCATAATTTTGAAAAAAGTCGGGTTATTTCAAATTCGCTCAAATTAGAATTAGAATGTACTATATTCTAAACTTGAAGCATGAAATAGGCAATTCGAACCCATCATGGACAACGTCACTATGGAAAGCCAAGTTTGGATATGTTATACACATGTACAATATGTGGTATACAAATCTATGCAGTATCAGCGTTTGTTTATGCGTTTCCCTGACTCAATACTATCTGATCCTTACCTTTGAGAACATCGGGACAGAGCCCGTGTTCTGGCACAGAATCGTCACCACAAAGACATCGCATTTTATAGTCATCCGGGTCCTTTACGCAACTCGATTTCTCCATTGTATTGCAGTCGTCGTGGGTGTTGCATAGATGACCCTTTACTGAAATTAACAGAAACAGTTGAAAAGTAAATACAATTCAGTCATCACAACTTTAGCATGATAGGGTTAGACAGATATTTTGTAGTCATACTTATCGGAGCGCGGTATTCAAATGCCATCCAAAGCAGCTACTTAGATTCCTAAGTAAAACCTAAAGGATTGGATGTGATATACATACATACTATACTACCGGTTAGCTCTTTTTTTAAGTTTCCTTTTTGAATTTTCATGTTTCTCTTACGTGGACAAAATGAATCTTAGCTTTAATTGAATCCATTCTAAGGGCTCAATTCCATGCAATTCCTTTATCTATGTACTAACCTGTCCCTTGTGGATTCTTGGCGTTCAAATTTAGTTAAAAATGTTAAAAATTCCCAATATATTTGGATAACAATAAAACTAAGTCATACAGAAACTAAAACAAAATAGCTTTTTAATACAATACTTATTAAATTGCTTTTATCAGATACACGAGTATATTTATTAGAACTACGCACTCCAATAACTTGGTATATACAAGTATTATATGTGTTACTGTTAGTTTTAATAGTTGTTTCGATTCATGAGCCATAAAGTATTATACTCGCACACAAAACTTATAACTACGTATTCTCTTTTAGAAGGATCAAATTTTTTATCAGTATTCAACCGACATCATGAAACATTATCTAACAAAAATGGATCAAATCGATCCCAACCGCTCACGGACCACTTCACAAGTTTTAAATACATTTGAGGTATTCACACACTAAGTTTGAGCTCTGGTACTCACTTATTGGTCCTGGGGTTGGTGGTGGATTATTGCTGGTTTTCCCAAAGGTTGTTAAAGCCGTCGAACTGACACCAAAGAGAATTATGAAAACACTAAACAGCATTGTGAGGCTGCCGCATTGTGTGAAACGTTTCAGAGGTTGCATTTTTCTAAAGTTTTCACTTCTGGCCTTGATTCACAAGTCACAATAGATATTAGTTTTGTTGATTTCGCGAACTAATGGATGAATTAAGAGCTGTTCACTGGCGCACACGAATCCCGTCGGAATTCTGGCCGGAGAGTTTGTGTGTGTGTAAAGTCGTTTCTAGCTCAAAACGAATGTATTCGAACACAAACAAACGGGAATCGAAACGGTATCCGGTAGATGGAAAACGGTAGTCAATTAAAATTGACTAAAAATCCTCGTGAATCCCGAAAGGTTGCGGTGATGAGCTTACGTTACGTTTGCATAAAGAACACCTACTAATTAAAGCGTCCCTTCTGTGTGGAGCCGAAAGGATATGTTATTAGCTAGATTTTCACAATGATCCGCTCTGGATCGAACCTCTTGCTTGCGCGCCTCTAATGCAAGTAATCGCCTTTGTAAGCAAAACAACGCTTAAGTTTTGCTTTTTGTGGCGTGGAGGAGGCATCGCTGGTTACTCCCCGCTACTCAACCCCTGAAAGTGGGCCATCCGTGCAGAATACAAACAGAAACAAGCAAACTGTAAGATTTGCTTGGGGTTTCTTTATGTTTTAAGCGGGTTTCGTGAGTTCGTGGCCGAGGCGCATGATTATTCTTAAAAAACCGTCCTCGTTCGCGTCCTCGTACGTATACGACGCAGTCACGAGTATAACAATGACGGAGTTGACGTTGGTCGAACGCTTTAGAATCCACAGCGTACACTTAAGATTTCCTCAGAGCAACATTAGCGAGGAAATTAACACTAACCGTAGTATTAATATTAACACGGATGACAAAAGAAATATCCACAAACACCTTTATTATACCTTTTATTTTGGCGAAAAGAAATTGGAAAAAACACTTCAGACCAACTATACAATAAATCTAAGGAAAACGTGCGACAGGGAAATCAAAGTAGAATTGAATGGCGTTCATAAGCGCCATCGAGGTCTTTTTTTCATGGACCGTCTCATGAAAATTGGTCTAATTACACTGCGAATTGTGGTACATAAAGTTTGACATCCCAAAAATACAAGCAGATTTACATGCCAGTAGCCAGTAGTATTAAAACCGGATGGCCTCAATGGTCACGACACAACATCCAACTACAGTTGCACCCTTGATCCTGCCTGAGTTTGATGCCATACCTTTTAGTTGCCGCTCAGGTCTTCAAGCTGCTCAAAGTGAAAGTGAATTCACTATAATTCACTCGGCTCGGAGAGAGTGCTACGTTTTTAGACAAGGAATTGGGTCACCCCGTCGCAGTCTGTGAGTTACTCGACTTGTGACTAGTTCTAAATTTTGTTATTGCCAAAAATCGCGTAAGCACATCGCGGCACTTTACTAAGAACGGCAATCGAATGTCCAATGTTTGCAAAGCCAAAGCCCAACCCAAAAAAGGCTCGCTTATACGTATGTGTGTTGGCTTTCACATTATACGATATTTTCTTTGTAGGCAATAATTTACATTTCACTTCCTGCACTTTTCCTCCACTTTTCCCCATGATGTAAGGTCAAATAATGAAACGTTTGCTGTACAGGTACATATACGGAACATAAAGTAGTTTCTGTATTTACTGTAGGTACATATAAAACTTCTATGGATAATTCTGAAATATTCAGACAACCTTGCAAATTTAATTCGGGGCATGAAGCAAAGTGTGAAATGTTAAGAGGGACTTTTATTAGTTACTTACAGAAATAGCTGAACTTTCCGAATCTGATTTCTCCTTATTCTTATTATATTCGTCTATATACAATATTTCATAACCTAAAATTAGAAGAAGCGTGACAGACAGCGTGTCAGAGCAACATACTCTTGAACTGCTAGCGACAGCAATGACTTAGAAGTGGATGTACTGTGGAACGCACAACAACATTCGACTCGGTCATCGACTGACTTCAACAACTTATGTTTAAATAATTATATTGTAATATAAAAGATTGGTTCCATAACTGCTGTGGTGCTGCACGGTGAACACATAAAAGAATAAATTCACAAATAGGAGTATTATTCCGTTATCCGTACGAACTATTTTACTAATTATTCCTTCCTTTTCCTATGCAATAGTTTTGTTGGCAATAAAACTATGAGTCACAGAACTTTTGTGACATATTTAAAGTTATATACCACCCACTAATGTGCTATATAATCTGCTTTGGAAAACAAACATATAGAAATTTTGTGTTATTTTTTATCAAATTTAGGAAATCACATTTGATGTAACTAGTTTTAATTGCAAACGCACCACTTGCGGGCCGCAAAAAATAAATAAGTATAGAAATATTGTGTGGTTGTAAGGAAAAACGATTCGGAACGTCTTTTTCAAAGTACGCAATAATTATGGAACGATGATTAATTAGTGCGACAGAAAAGTTCAAGTTGAATTATATTTTAACACGATCTAATCACCAAACGCTACATTCGCGACCCTACGACACTGCGGCCCTCCTTCTCGCCCCACCTCATCCAGTAAGCAGCAATAGCACGACATGAACTTGAAGAAAGACTCCTTAACCTGTTATTACAATTCTCTAAAGTTTATATTATTTTGAGGCTTAATTGCTTCCTTGTACTTACGAAGCTAATAAATGCATGCTGCTCGTGATTGTCAGCTATTCGAATATGCTTGAACTTGCAGGGGTCTAATGTTCAATGGTGGCGAACACGCTTACCGCCCCCTTACTTTTCTCCAGCAACCACTCCCTTCTCCACTTCGAACGGATAGAGAGAACCTTGCAATAAGCCCAGTTCAGGAGCGTTGTTGACATGTCCGGCAAAAAGTGAAATGCTTCTGGTGTACTGAAAGCATGGTGTTGGCAGAGAGAAATTAACCTTTTGCTTTGCCTTTCCGTTTAGGAATGGCACTCGGAGTGGCTTTAATTTATCACACTCAAAGTGGATCAAGTGCATTTTTAGGAGCAACTTTCTTCCGTGCACCCGATTTACCTGAACAGTTAGAAAAAATTTGATCGGCTGTAACTGGCAAGTGATACCCCTATCGTGGTTAAGCGCTTCTTCTTAATCAATTTCTGTTAAAATTCAAAGTCCAAATATGGTATGGTAAATTTGATATGGTTTTGAATGGACTTTGAATTAATTGAAACCTTTGGCCCCACAAACATTAGATGTTTCAAAGATAATAATAATCTAAAATTGATTTAACTTTGATTTAGTAGCGTTGATATTTCTGTTGCATAGATGGAAACTTTTATTTAATAGAACCAGAACGTTTTTTTCAGAATTAATAATATAATCTTAATAAGAATAGTTTATTGTTAAGAAATATAAAGTAGAAGTTTGAATAGTTTAATTGTTTTTAAGAATAATTGTTTTACTCGTATATGAAATGGTAATTGAGTGTAATTTCGAAGAGAATTCCTCACGTGTGTCAAGAAAAGTTAATTATTTTCCGAGGTAGCCATGTAGTAGTAGTTTCAGAAGTAGCAATTTCAATGATTAATTTTTCTGATTACTGGTTGTAGAGTCCGCAGCAAGCATTTCGCAGCGTCTATAATCGAATGACCTATGGAACCTGACCACATGCTAAGCCTCTAAGCCCATGCTTCTGTTTTGCCAATTTCACCTTCAAGTCCTCGTACATACGAGTTCGTTCTAGCAAAACAAAAACAAAATTGATGACGACTTCACTGCACGCAATTCATTACATCATGAATGAAATGAAGCAACAAAACCGAGTTTTAAAATATCAGCGTCAACTTTAACACTGTTTGCGCCCTTCGTCCAACCCTTCACACATTAATACCGCATCCTTAAATGGAGTTCAAGTCTCAGCATGAGTCCTTTTGTGTGCGAGTGTGTGTTTGTTTGCGGACGATTGTATTAGTGACTTTCTTATAACATGAATTTTGATAATCTCGACTTCCATGCAATTTCTTGCTATCGGCTGAGTTAAAACATTGCTGAAAAGTGAAATGAAACTATGAGTATACAACGAACACAGAAGCACGGAAACCTAAACCTCCGAAGGGTTCCTTTAATGTGGGTGTATTGTATTTTCCCAGAAAATATTCTTTGTCATCTTAGAATTATGAATAATTCTCAAGTTATGCTCATTTTTATGTTCAAGAAATATTTTTTATGAGATGAGTCGGAGATATTATCCGATCTGCTGCATACAGGCTAGGAATATTCATAATTATGTATTTTTTTAACATTACATTAAGTCAACGGCCAGCGAACAGGAACCTAAAAAAAATGTTTGCTTGCTAACCTAATCATCGACATCTTGGCATTATATTTTATTTTGTATAAAATTATATTTTATAGTGTGCCACTTGAAATATTAGCGCTACTTACAAACCGATTAATATTTTAATGGAGAACTAAATTTTCATTTCTCACGTTCAATTTACGAGAGTCATAAGAAATATAAAATTAACTATACATTTTCGTAGCCTACAAATTAACTAACTCTAGGAGCTGCTTAAATTTCTATCTACCTACATTTTTGTGGTCTTCAAATCTTAAATTGTTTCAGTTCGTAAAGCGTGCTTATACTCGTATTAAAGGTTGTAGGTTTTTCATATTTAATAATAAAAGAAAACTACGAATTATGTTTGTAGTTGAAACAAAATTTATTGAAAAATTGTTGGCTTCATTGATTAAATATAAATGAAGGTAGAAATAATAATAAAGAAATGCATTTTTAATGGTAGTAAACAACTATCAGGTCAAATTTTTGTGTCACAAGTTTAAACAACACAGAGTTAAGTTTTTTTTTAGTATTCTTTTAGTTGAATTAAATTTATTAAAAACCGATGACAAATTAAATCAAACAACCAGAAATACCCTCAACCGTAGGATAAATTTATGGTTGACTTGTAATAATTTAACGGACCAGCGTTATCCGTTAAATTTTCAGATTTTTACTTATCCGATTTTTTCAATACCAATAAATTTCCTATGACAGAGAAATTCGATGAATATATCTCTATTCGTAGTCCTGTAATAGTTATTTCCACAGATTAACAGACAGACAAACGGACGGACAGGGTTAATTTACTAAGGAAGTGAAGCTGATCAAGAATATATGTATGTACATATATACTTTTATATACCATCATGCCTTTTGATTTAATCTAGAATTTGAAAATTTTAGTGATTTTTTAAAATTATGTTAAAATTATGATGTGTTAGAAAATATGTTAAAGTTTATTTTAATGGAAAGTATTTATTTTTAAATTTCATACATTTTAAATCGTTTACGAACTTAACGTTTATGAATTAAATTTTTTTTTTGCTTGTGCCGAAATGGCTTGCACCGTGGAAATTTGTGTAAACAAAATATTTGCATAATATATTTAATTTTTTATATTTTGGAGTTTTCTTATGTTTTACAAGAATATTTTAATATTTCGAATCAATCTTATATTATTATTAGAGCGATTTAGTTTACTCCATTTTGGCATAAATACATGTGTTTTTAACTCAACAAAAAACTAAATAGAATAATATATTGAGTTGAGTTGAATAGTATTGAGTTGTCAATATTCCAGATTATGGCTTCCCTTCAAGCCAGTCTTATGTTAAAATATCCTGTTGCAAATGTTTACCTTTATCATCAGAGATGTGATGAGCCTACCCCACCTCATCTCTAAGGAAGCAAAATTCAAAACCAAATTTTGTGCAGTTTGGGTTTTTAAAGAGAACAATTCAGTAACACACGCTTCATCGATTATGGAAAATTTAATTAAAAAGGCATTTTCCTATTAAATGAGCATATTAAGTGGCTAAACAACAGAGGTCATAATAATAACACACAGCTGTAAACAGCTTTTACACATCACAAAATGAGACGCTGCACGCCATTTAAAGTGTGCGTATATCGTTTTGCTGTAATCCCGCCGCTGACGAGTCGTTAATACACGTCCATTGATTCTCATTATTTTCTTTCCACAAGGTAACTTTGTTGTCGCCCCCTGATACAGCGAGAACGTTACCCGTCAGTGACCAGCTGACGCTCCAGACTACGTCATCAAATGTATGTAGTATTGTTGATGACCAGGTTGTCAGATCGGTGCTGGTCCATATTATCACGTGTCGATCTTGAGAAGCCGAAGCAATTTGCGAACGAGGCAGTCCAATAGAGGGTGCCCAAGCAACATCACGTACCCAATCAGAATGTGCTTCTAAGCGATTTTCTTCCACCCAGCGGTCAACGTCCTCCCGCCAAATTTTTAAGCAGTTGTCGCAGCCGCCACTGGCCAAACGTTTTATGACCGGAGAACGCGCAGATGCTCGCTGATCAAATGCTGGTTCTGGGAGAGTTGATGGGCACCAGGAGACTGTGTTGCAACCAATAGTATGCGCATTTGAAATTTTCTTGCAGTCCCAAATGCCGTATTCAATGTTGCAACTGAGAATAGAAATAGAACCATCGGAGCTGCCACATGCGAGGATCATGCCATACTCAGCTGGAGCCCAGGCTACTGAATTCACGGAAGAATCGTGATTGTTGTATTCGTAGCTGTAATAGAATATAATGTTATCTTGTTTCCCCCATCTCATTTTATAAACTTGCATTTTACTCCAATCATTTGGAGCTCCCTCCTTCCAAAGGATTACCTTGCGGTCGTACGAACATGAAGCTATCACATTACCGAACTTTGGATGCGCCCAGGCTACTTGCCAGACAGGACCCTGATGGCCTTTGAGGTCAGCGATCAGCACCTGAGTGCCATTCTTAACATCAAAGATCTTCACTGAACTGTCTGAAGAGCAGGTCGCTAGATGCAAACCATAATAGTCCAGTTCAGCTCCGTGAATCATATCCTCGTGGCCCGTGTCAATCGTATTGATTAAACTAACCATTTTTAAAAACTAACAAAACTTTTATATTCGTCCAAATTCACAATTTTTATAAACTCCGGTTTCTGCTACAAATGCGATGACATTTAGTGCTTTGGATTTGACGTGGAGTTAAAATATTACCCCGCGGCGAATTAATATTGTTCAAATATAATCAGTATCTCTGAGGTTTACACACGGATACATTTTAAGACAGAATAAGATTATTTATATTGTAATAGAACATATTAGGGATATTTATAAAAACTTTTATAATTCACTTAAACTGCCTAAATAGCATTATTTAAATACCATTTCCGCCCCATTATTAACGTAAAACATGTCCTTAACCCACATAAGTGTTCGGAAAATAACGAACTAGAGGTCATTAGGTATATTTTAGGGCGTGTATGCGTCCTCCGGCCTTCGGCCTACGGCCGCGGTTTTTAATTATAACCCTCAGTATGTCAAACACCGGCTACGCAACAGAATAGTGTTTTGTCTCCCGCTTTACTTTATTAATGGGGCGGAAAGTGTACTAAAATTATTAAAATTACGTTTACGTTTATGTCTCCAAAAATATGCATTTTTCGGTAAAATCTTACTTTACATAAATGAAAGGTATTTAACTTACGTTTCTAACTGTATATATCTATACCGGATATCTTCTATAGTTTAGAAGATATAGGGATACTAATTTCAAATTTCAAAGGGTTATAACTTTGAAAGTAGGGGAGAGCGACGGATGTTTTTGTTGTTTTTGGTGTCTCCATCACAAACAACAACAACAACAAAAACAACAATTCGCTGGGCCTTTTCGGGAAGACAGTAATTTAAGCCTAAATGTGTTTCATTCCTAGAGTTTGGCAGCTCTCCACAAATAAAGTTTCATCTAGCCTCTTTAACAGTTTTTAGGCTATAACTTGTTACCCGTACTTTTCTCCACTCATTGAAGAAAGCGAAATATTCGCAACAAAAGAATCAGCTTGTGGCTAAGTCCACATTTAGCAGATCTCCTACGGGTTGAATTTATTACATATTAGCGAAACAGTTGTATTTTGGCGGCAAAAAACATTCTTTATATTTTGTGTACATATTTCAGCTTGTCTATTTAAATCGCAATTCTTTTTATAAATCAAATCCTTAAGAGTTGCAAGTAATCGGATTTGTAAAGCTGCTTTTAAAAGAGAACGATTTTAGATAATCAGAGATCTCTGGTTTCATTCTAATGGAGCAGGAGACTAAGAGGTCATTGCCGAGCTCTGTGAAATATGGCTCTGATCAACGAACTGATGGGTAGGTCAAAATAGCCAGAAAAACACGTCCTGTGAAGTATCTATAATAACTAATAAAATTACTATTTGGTCTAGTGATGACTTCTTCAATGAAGCTGGTTACCGCCAATCGCGCGAAAACGATAAAATAGACTTCAAATATGGTTTCAGTCGTGTCAAAGACAGCTTGGAGCGCACCGGCTATCTTTTAAATATGCACTCGGTATGGGAAGCCTTACTACAGCATTTGATATTTCTGAGATCTCTTTCTTATTTTAGACTGAAATATTGGATGAAGATCGTCGATTAGTTGCTGCTCTGGATTTATTCTTCATACAAATGGACGGCGGTCGTTTCAAATGCACTGTTGCTTACAAACCCTATTTTCTCATACGTACCGAAGATAAAAGTTCGCATGAGGTGGCGCGTTTTCTTGGTCGAAAGTACTCTGGACAGCTGGCAGGTATCGAGCATATTATGAAGGAAGATTTGGACTTGCCGAACCATTTGTCAGGTCTCCAGCAAGCCTATATCAAGCTCTCATTCCTAAATCAGACGGCCATGACAAAAGTTCGCCGCGACATTTTAGCCGCTGTGCGTAAGAACATTGAAAGGGAGAAATCGAATACATTCTATATACAAATGTTGAGCTCTTCGTTAGCAAATTCGGCAGCGATTGCAGGAGTTGGAGACATTGCGGAACGGAAGCAATTGGATTACATGGATTGTATACTAGATATACGCGAACACGATGTGCCCTATCACGTTCGTGTATCCATTGATCTAAAGATATTTTGTGGTCAGTGTTACAACATAAGATGCCGTAGTGCTGGTCTGGAAATGCCCATTATAACACCCCGACCAGACTTGCTCGACCGCCCCGAACCAGTGGTACTGGCCTATGATATCGAAACCACCAAACTACCTTTAAAGTTCCCAGATGCGCAGGTAGATCAAATTATGATGATCTCGTACATGATCGATGGCCAGGGTTATTTGATAACAAATCGAGAGATTATTTCAACAGACGTGAATGATTTTGAATATACGCCAAAGCCGGAGTTCGAAGGCAATTTCATTGTATTCAATGAAGCAAATGAAATGCAATTACTGCAGAAGTTTTTCGACCACATTATGGAAGTTCGCCCACACGTTTTTGTAACCTACAATGGTGATTTTTTCGATTGGCCTTTTGTAGAGACACGTGCTGCAGTTTATGATTTAGATATGAAGCAGGAAATTGGCTTTTCAAAGTCTCGTGATGGCAACTATTTGTGTCGCCCTTCCATTCACATGGATTGCCTCTGTTGGGTAACCAAATCGTACTACAGCTAGTTATGATTAAATCTATTTATTTATTTATTTCTAGGTCAAAAGAGATTCATATCTTCCAGTTGGTTCTCAGGGACTGAAGGCGGTAGCAAAGGCTAAGTTGCACTACGATCCTGTTGAACTAGATCCCGAAGATATGTGCAAAATGGCTGTTGAGCAGCCGCAAGTATTATCCAATTACTCAGTCTCGGATGCCGTAGCGACTTACTATTTGTATATGAAGTACGTACATCCTTTCATTTTCGCTTTGAATACAATTATTCCTATGGAACCGGACGAGATCCTTCGAAAAGGTTCTGGAACACTTTGCGAAACATTGCTCATGGTACAGGCTTTCCATGCAAACATCGTGTATCCAAATAAGCAACAAAATGAACTGAATAAACTAACAAATGACGGACACGTATTAGACTCTGAAACATATGTGGGCGGTCATGTGGAAGCTCTGGAATCGGGTGTTTTTCGTGCTGATATTCCTTGCCGCTTTCGGCTGGATCCCAGCATGGTCACATCTCTAATGAACAATGTCGACAAAGTGCTTAAGCATGCAATAGAGGTTGAAGAAGGGGTACCTTTGGAGATGGTCACTAATTTGGACTCTATAAAAAATGAAATTCTACAGGGTTTAAAAGGTAACAATTTGGATAATTTCAAGAAATTTTGTAAGTAATAAATTTTCAAGGTCTGCACGATGTTCCCAATCGGTTCGAACCACCTGCTATCTATCACTTGGATGTGGGTGCTATGTATCCAAACATTATTTTGACCAATCGTCTGCAGCCATCCGCCATGGTGAATGAAACCGATTGCGCCGCATGCGACTATAATAAACCAGGCGTTAAATGCAAGCGTTCAATGGACTGGTTGTGGCGTGGCGAAATGCTGCCTGCATCTCGTAATGAGTTTCAGCGAATACAACAACAATTAGAAACCGAAAAATTTCCTCCTCTCTTCCCTGGTGGTGCTCAACGCGCTTTCCATGAGCTCTCTAAAGAAGATCAGGCGGCTTATGAAAAGAAGCGCCTTTCTGATTACTGCCGCAAGGCTTACAAAAAAACCAAAATTACTAAACTTGAAACACGTAATTCTACGATATGCCAGAAAGAGAATAGCTTCTATGTGGACACCGTGCGTGCATTTCGAGACAGGCGTTACGAGTACAAGGGCCTTACGAAGGTATCCAAAGCAGCTGTTAGTGCTGCAATCGCTTCGGGTGACGCTGCCGAAATTAAGGCAGCCAAGGGGCGCGAAGTACTGTACGATTCGCTCCAACTCGCTCACAAGTGCATACTAAATTCCTTTTACGGGTATGTAATGCGCAGAGGGGCGCGTTGGCATTCAATGCCGATGGCCGGTATCGTATGTCTGACAGGTTCCAACATAATAACAAAAGCAAGAGAAATAATCGAGCGCGTGGGTCGACCTCTGGAACTGGACACTGATGGAATTTGGTGCATATTGCCTGGGTCATTCCCGCAAGAGTTCACCGTTCAGGCAACATATGAAAAGAAGAAAAAGGTAAATATTTCATATCCGAATGCAGTTTTGAATACCATGGTCAAGGATTCCTTCACTAACAATCAGTATCACGAGCTAATTAAAAAAGCAGCTGATGGTGCTGCTCCGGAATATGAGGTGCGTGAGGAAAACTCTATATTTTTTGAAGTGGACGGACCCTATTTGGCTATGGTGTTACCAGCCGCCAAAGAAGAGGGCAAGAAGTTAAAAAAGCGTTATGCAGTATTTAATTTTGATGGGTCCCTAGCTGAACTGAAAGGATTCGAAGTAAAGCGTCGTGGTGAATTGCAATTAATTAAGAATTTTCAAAGTTCCGTATTTGAAGCCTTCCTGGCTGGTAGCACTCTCGATCAATGTTATGCCTCTGTCGCAAAAGTAGCTGATTATTGGCTAGATGTACTCTATAGTCGTGGTACGAATCTGCCCGATTCGGAATTATTCGATCTTATTGCCGAAAACAAGTCTATGTCCAAGAAATTGGAAGACTACGGTTCACAGAAAAGTACTTCGATTTCAACTGCAAAGCGTTTAGCTGAGTTTTTAGGTGAACAAATGGTTAAAGACGCAGGCCTTGCGTGTAAATATATAATCTCTAAAAAGCCTGAAGGATCTCCTGTCACAGAGCGCGCAATACCATTGGCTATATTTCAATCAGAACCGAGTGTGCGTAGGCATTATCTGTGTCGATGGCTGAAAGATAATACTATAGGTGATGCAGACATCCGTGAAGTACTCGATTGGAATTATTATATTGAAAGATTAGGGGGAACCATTCAAAAGATCATAACTATTCCTGCTGCATTGCAAGGTCTTTCGAACCCTGTGCCTAGAGTGCAGCACCCTGACTGGTTGCACAAAAAGATACTGGAAAAGAACGATGTTTTAAAACAGCGCAGAATAAGCGAGATGTTTTCAGTCAAAGTCAAACCAAGCCCTGTATTATCACCAGGTGAGCCTGATATTGAGGATTTATGTGGTATCAATACAAACACGCTTGGCTGTACGGAAGGTCGTCCCACGGTTACTAAACGAAAACGCTTGAGTTCGACTGAGGAACGCATGGAAGAGTCAACGTCTGCAGCTACGACTTGGCGTCAGGTACTGGGATCGCCACCTCCATTGGGCAATACTCGGCGGGAGATTGTTGAGTGGGTGAAATTCCAGAAATTGAAATGGGCATGGCAATTGGAAAGAAGAAAGCGTTACAAGCAAGCTAACAAACGTGCGCGCAATGATCAACAAGTAAGTTTCATGCAGGCTGAACAACGATGTGGCAGAAGTTCTAGTTCCACATCCACAGTTGGTGGTTTTCTAAAGCGCGCCAAACGTGCAGTAATTGATTCAGTTTGGCAAATACTACAAATTGTGCCTGTTGATGATTTAGGTCACTTTACCGTCTGGGCCTTAATAGGCGAAGATCTCCATCGCATAAAATTGAGTGTGCCACGTATTTTTTACGTGAATAAACGCACCCAAGCGCCAGCGGAGGATGCTCACATGTGGAAGAAGGTACATAGAGTGCTGCCCAGATCCCGCCCTGTCTACAATCTATATCGTTACAGTGTGCCAGACGAAATCTTTAAGGATAATCGTCTTGCCATGTTGGCGGACTTAGCTACTCCTGATATTGAGGGTATCTACGAAACTCAGATGACTCTAGAATTCCGTGCACTGATGGACTTGGGCTGTTTGTGTTCAGTGCAGAGAGACGAGTCGAGATATTTGGCTAGCGTGGCTGGTAAAGATTTTGATTCTTTCTCAATACATCAGTTGGAAACTAGGCCGCAGTCGCACATTAAATATCTGCAGGGAATGAGTACAAAACTACGAAAAATATTTCTCTATCAACACAACGTTCCTACTGCCAAAAAGGAGATATGGGGGTTATTCTTGTTCGCCACGAAGAAAGCTCTAATTATTGCTCTGGATACAGTGCGCACAAATCAAATGCCCAATATGAAGAAT
Organism: Myopa tessellatipennis; assembly: GCA_943737955.2. Classification (NCBI taxonomy): domain Eukaryota; kingdom Metazoa; phylum Arthropoda; class Insecta; order Diptera; family Conopidae; genus Myopa; species Myopa tessellatipennis. Next base: position 57,890,285 of record OX031314.1, on the reverse strand, counting down.
CTCTACACGGCGGAGAGGTTGGCGTTAATCAAGAACTTGCATAATTCCGAGGATTTGGAGAAGGTACCACCAGAGGATTTTTCCTTTGAGATAATAATTGAGGTGGATGTGAAACAGGTGTACCGCCATATTCAACGTTTGCTCTCCAGCTACAAGGAGGACAAACGTGGTCCCACCATGTTGTACATTCAAACAGCAGCGGAGGTGCGAAAACTCAGAGCAGCTATTCCGGTTCTCCATGATTTCCCACAGTCACAAATACATATTTCCGATGACGCCTCACTGCTTTCCGGTTTGGATTGGCAACGGCAAGGCTCGCGTGCCCTTGTGCGTCACTTTCTGAATTTTACGAATGTCATTGATCTCATGTTGGAACAGTGCCGTTACTTCCATTTACCGATAGGAAATATGCCCGCAGACACCGTGTTGTTTGGTGCCGACTTGTTCTTCGCACGGCTCCTGCAGAAGCACAACTTTGTGCTCTGGTGGTCCTTTACTACGCGTCCAGATTTAGGTGGGCGAGAGGCTGATGACAGTCGCTTGTTGGCTGAGTTTGAGGACAGCATTACGGTTGTCCAAAATCGACCAGGCTTTTATCCGAATGTTTGTGTTGAATTGACACTCGATAGTTTGGCAGTCAGTGCGTTGCTTCAGTCTAGCAAAATACAGGAAATTGAAGGCGCCTCTTCGGCCATCACCTTTGACGTTATTCCTCAGGCGTCCTTAGAAGAAATGATCGGCACAGTGCCTGCAACTACTCTGCCAAGTTATGACGAGACAGCGCTTTGTTCGGCCGCTTTTCGTGTAATGCGTTTAATGGTGAATGGTTGGTTGCGTGAGGTTTCCATTAACCAAAATGTCTTCTCCGATTTTCAAATCGTGCATTTCTATCGTTGGATTCGTTCCAGCACAGCACTGTTGTACGATCCCGCCTTGCGTCGTTCCTTGAACAACCTTATGCGTAAAATGTTCTTGCGCATCGTGGCGGAATTTAAGCGACTGGGCGCAGTAATAATTTACGCTGACTTCAATCGCATAATACTAAGCTCTGGTAAGAAGACGGTGGCAGATGCGCTCGGCTATGTAGATTACGTGGTGCAAAGCCTTCGCAACAAGGAATTGTTTCACTCCATTCAAATGTCTTTCGAGCAGTGTTGGGATTTCATGTTGTGGTTAGATAGTGCAAACTATGCTGGAATAAAAGGTCACCTACCAAAAGTAACGGACGAGAATTCTCTGCAGATAATTAATTCTGAAAAACAAACTGAAGATGCAGATTCAGAGGACGACCAGGACGATAATACGCAGAATGCAGAAGATAATGAAACGCCGCCTGAAGAGATTTCGCTAGAGCTTAATTGGACCATCGCTGAACACCTGCCTGAAGAAAACGAATGTAGAGAAAAATTCGAAACATTACTAACACTCTTTATGCGTTCGCTGGCCGAGCGTAGGACTATCAAACAGGCAATTCATGATATTTCACATCATGCTTTCGACTTTGTCAGTAAATTGCACAAGAATTACGGCAAAGGAAAAACTAGTCCGGGTTTGGAACTAATACGCACGCTGATTAAGGTGCTAAGCGTGGACAAGGGTTTGGCAGAAGACATTAATGAGCTGCGACGCAATATGCTGCGACTTGTGGGTATAGGAGAATTTTCCGACTTGGCTGAATGGAGTGATCCCTGTGATAGCTACACGGTAGCTGAGGTTATTTGCAAGGCCTGTAACCATTGCAGAGACTTGGATTTGTGTAGAGATAAGCATCGTGCGATGAAGGATGGAGTGTAAGTATATTTTCTTTAGGAATTTTGGATCTGTATGAAATGAAGCCATGTTTACTAAATCGTTCTTTTAAACTGCGGTCTTCAACTTATACAATATTATTGAAATATATTTTTCTTTATTTAATCCTCCAGTCCGGTTTGGCTTTGTGCGCAGTGTTTTGTGGCCTATGACAACGAAGAGATCGAAATGCGGATCATTGACGTGGTGCAACGAAAAGTAATGTCTTTTATGCTGCAAGACCTACGCTGTATCCGATGCAACGAAATAAAACGAGAAAATTTAACAGAATATTGTGTTTGCGCAGGTGACTTTGTCCCACTGATTGGTGCCAAAGAAATTGATAGTTTGTTAAGAACATTTTTGAAAGTGGCTGAGTACCACAAAATGTCGCTGCTTTATGAAACTGTGCAGCAAATCACTCGTTCAAAATAAACTTAAGTGATGTGAAAATGTAAGTAAAGATGGCTGTTTCATACATATGATTTGTTTTGTATTTCCTTAAAATTCAACTAGTATTTTATTGATACCAACATAAAAGTAGAATGACTTTTTTAGCGCTGAAGTAGGCGGAAGTCAATTATTTTCATGAATTTGGATCAATTATTTTTTAAATGTTGAATTATCACAAAATATCTTAGTTGGTTTGTGTGATGGGGTCGATCTTAACTTCGGGGAATTTGAATTCTGGAAATTTGGTCATGTCTTTGCCGTCACCACCGTACTGTTTAGCTACACGCTCCAGTTCGTTTTTCAACTCGCGTTCAATTTCTGGATTTGAATCGACCATCTTTCCCCCACTGCAAAAAGGATTTCATTTATTTTAGTTACCTTTTTAGCTACAGAACTCACCTGCTTTTTTGCTTGTATTCCCGCACCTTCTCCAGGAATAACTGTTGGATTGGATCCGACGCTTTGTTTAAGACTGGTGCAATTATGCCAATGTTGCGACGGGCTTCAGCTCGCAAGACGCGCACGCCTGACAAAATGGACTGAGATAACATCTGGAAGTCAACGTTACGTTATTATAATTTTTTGCACTAAAATTGCTAAACTATAGGTTTAGTATTAAAAGGATAACCTTAAAAAAGGTTATGTAATTTCTTCAAACTTTTTACTTTGTGTAATCGTTTATTTTCGAAAATTTATTCCATTGTTAGGGTTACACAAACCTGAAATAATATTTGTTTGAAAGCCGCATTTTATTTACCTTTAAATCGCTGTTTCTTTGATATTTCGTGGAAATTAGAATATTTAAATATGAAAATTTAGCTGTCAGTTTAGTTTCAAAGTGTGCAGAAAGCAATATGTGTGGTTTACACTACTCTGTAATTTTTATAATTTTATCAAGAAGTTATTTATAATTAGCTTAAATAAGGCGCTTTTCGACTTAACCAATGTTGTTGATGTTGTAGTAGGTGTTGTTGTTTTCCGTGCTGACTTCAACAACAACAACAATTTGTATTGCTCTCATATAGTTCCGGACTTATAGCCCTTTGAATATGGGTTATAATTAATGGCGTTTTTGATTAGGCTCACAAAAATTTTGCCATCATTTTGCACTTTTTCTGAACAAATTTACCACCAGTGGCATATCCCACATTTTGTCGTTGTTGTTGGAACTTTTAGAACAACAACAGTTTTTATCGTTCTCGCCTGTTTTCCGACTTATAGGACTATGTAATTTGAAAGCTCAGATGCTGTATCTAATAAACTGTACGAGATACCTACATGTAATTTGTATCGTTAGAAAGGTATTTACAAGAAAAATTAAATATAGATTTTTATAAAATTTGTTTCCATTTATAGTATAATGAATGAATCTCAACATTAATATTTATAATCGCGCATTTCTTCATAAAATTTTTCAATTTTTATAAAATGACTAGCTTAACTACCCGGAATTGCGCGGGAAATAAAATATTATTTTATAATACTACATTGAATTTTTAATTTGGTATGTTTATACTTGTGTTTTTTATGTGTTTATTTTAATTTTACAATTATGTCCTTTTTTGGACCTTTAGAGGATGAATTTTTAAAAATGCTGAAAATGGTTTTGAGGCACTTATACGCGGGATGTTTTTGTGGAAAAAGAAAGCCCATATTTGATGGCTAACAGAAGAGTTATGTGTTTGTCATTTTTGAAGTGCTTAGAAGTAAAATTTCGAAAAATACTTTCTTCTCCCTTGTATACATCATAAAAGAAACCTCTGTGCAAAATTTCAATTGGACCCTTTTTAGGTCCAAGGGTTTAGCCTGTGCGTTGATGTGAAGGGAGTCAGACCTTTCATTTTTATATATATAGATTTATAAAGGGATTTTTCATAAAATCATGGGTTTTTTAATGATTTAAAATGCATTTACTCCTAAAATGTTTCACCAATTCCGATGATATATTTATTTATTTCAATATCTCGAGAGCATATAATATTGTACACATGTAGGTACAAGAGTACTTAGAATTACTATTTAATGTAAATATTAATATGTAAAACATAAATGGTAATATACATTATGTACGAGGTAGTAGTAAAAAGAGAAACCTAGCAGACAATGCTAACTTAAATGTTAAAGAAATGACTTAATATCCATCCTGATCCATTCTAATGTATGTGTATTCAAATATAATTGGTTCCGCGGCTACCAGATACAAGAAGTAACCAGTAGATAGACTCAACCGGTGGTAAAGTGCGGTAAGGATGATTTAAGTTTAAAAGAAAAAGGTAGACATTAAAAAAAGCAATAGGAAAAGAAAGATTAGTGTGATAAAGCGTCCATCAGAAACACCAAAGTCTGACGCGCGCCGCCAGGACACTCCATGACCACTTCAGGTGCTTACCTGAGCATTCCCGATCCACCCCTAATACATGAGTTTGGCGAATTCCTTTTTAAAGCGGGTGAGTGATGGAACTCTTATGCGCATCGGCAGACTACCCTAGGACTTAATTCCATTCGAAGCCAAATGTTTAAGGCTAGATTATTCCGGTCCGTCCACTCGGTTATTGACGTAATATCACCCAGAGGACATGGTTGGGTAGATCGTTAACACAGCGCATGAAAAGAATGGGGCCTAAGATAGACCTCTTGGGTCTAGACTCCCAACTTCAAGATGCGCTGATGTCTATGCGACAGATTAGAGTTCAGATTGCAGTCCGAGTTAGAAGTATGCGTTTTAAGCATAATACCCATTATCCACGCGATTGAAGCCCTTGCTGAAGACGAGGGCAACTGCATTAAGACTTCACAAAGTTTAGAAATGACAGATAGTATGCTAATCGCCCTATAATCTGAAGGGGACACGGGCTTAGAGTTTTTCGGGATTGGCATAACGTTTGCCAACGTATTTTACTAACATATTTAAATATATTATAGTAAATTATAGATCAAAAGGTGTGCTTTATAAGTTATTATGAAATTATATGGACAGTTTTTATTTTGTTTTTCCTCATTTTCTTGCCTGGTCCATAATCCAAATCCAATCCAATCGCTGTCAAAAAAGATAAAAATCTATTAAAATACTGCTTGTTTTACTAATAGTACAATAGAATAATAACAATAAAATAATCGCTTTTTATTGTGTGTATAATATTGTACTAACTAGCTACTTCTCTAATTACATATGGGAACTCGTGAAAAATAACTGGCAACTCTTGACATAAGCAAACCCATTTATAAAGAGCGATCAGGGCATTGCCAGAGCAAAATGCTTGACCAAAAGGGAGGCAGCAGCAAGTGAATCCGACGGTGCATATGTGTGTGTCAACACTTTGTACACTCCACGCTGTCGCGCCAGTATAATTTGAAGATCTGCTGAGCTACTCACTCTCGCAATGTCTAAAAACAGATCTAACTCGCACACTCATGTACTTATCTCTTATTTACTACGCGAGCACTCTTGATTGTAGTGCTCATTTGGATTCAATCTCGAATGGTGTTTTTTTGTTCGTTTCAGGCTTTGAGTGAAAAATCTGTGCTCCCTCGTACTGGTGTGGAAGTGTGTCGTCCACATATTTCTACATACCCGAAAGAGATCGCCGCCGCCGGTCGCAGAGTGGTCGTCGCTGAGTGGAAGGAAATGAAGTTTATTGCTTATTCTGAAGTAAAATTAAAATTGGAAAAAAATATAAACACTTTAACTGGATATTCACTCGATCGGTTCGATTCGATTTTGGCGAACATTGTAGTAAGCGTGTAGATTAATATGAACCAGAATGTCTAGTCGGGACAGATAAGGAAATTTTACTCTTACTTTTAAATGTTATTAGCTACCGACGAGAAAACTTACGTTTTGGTAGCCTAATATTCTAGCCTTGCATTGAGTTCAGTGCTAGTGTTAAACAGTGCAAAGTGAGTGCTTCAGGTCGATTTATGTACGATATTTACGATATAACAAATTGAAGATGATACGAAAGATATGACAAATCGGTTGGAGTTTACGTTATAAGAAGAAATTGAAGAAAAATTAAAAGGAAAGAAGTAAAAAACATTATCTAATTCTCCTCGTTTAAAGTGATTGTGTGATAAGTGTTAATGTGATTCACTGAGTGCCTAAAGATTCCGATGAATTGTGTACTCTTCGGTGGGAAGTGCAATTTTCCAGTAAAACCAAAATAATAGAAACTAAATCGTGGGCTGAATATTTATTCGATACGAAGAAGACAACACTCAGGCTACCTACTCGGCCGAAGATGGACTCAGTTTAAGCAGCAACATCAGCAACCTTCATCTACACACTAGTTCTAGTGTAGTTTCTGTATTTATTGTACTGCAATCGCAGGTACGTCAATCGTTGCCTATAATAATCCATCTGTCTAAAGGACGACTGGCTGCAACCGTAATATTGACTTCATTCCAAAACAACCTATTTTACTACCCATTTTTTAGATCACGTGAAAAGTCTGATCTAGTTAAAAATCTAAAATTCAGTTTTATTAAATATGAAATCTTCTGAATGCACCTTCCTTGAGGAATACTAAAAACTACACTTGAGAACATACTTTGTTTCCAGACTGCGCACAGATCGCATGTGTGCAGCGGGTGTTTTTTAAGTTTCGTGTTTGCTTCACTGTTTTTCTTTGCTGTTTGAAAAACCTTACAGCAACATCTGTTGTTGTTCGCATCTATGTACATACATAATACAAAACTGACAGCATATCTCCTTGCTTTCGATATACTATACCATTTCGCATGGGAGGGACTCATTATTGTTGTTGTTCTTGTTATTTTCGGTAGTAAATCTGATCGTGCCTCCGTGCGTGCGATCCACAAAGTCCACTTTCCTCGGTTTTAACATATGCATACATACTCGTATATATACAAACGTACATATCTCGGTTTAGTATATTCGTCGGACGATTCCACGCAGTTCCACTGAGCATGAGTGCATTTCTGTTTATTACTCTCCGATTGTGTATCTAAACGTCCTCGAAATTCGGGAAACCACTGAACCATTGGGAACCGTTAAGATGCCCATCTCGTACATCTCACGAGCTAATTTGAAGCCGTAATTAATTTGAAATTAAAAGTTTTATTTTCTGGTAAGAACAACACTGTTACCAACAAGCATGCAACCAAGAACAAAAGTTGAATGAGGATTTAACTCAGAGGAAGTTTTATGTTTCTTTTATGGTTTCGTAGATGCCATATTTTTTGAGAATATCAACGGTTGAAACATTCAAAAACGATAAAACACAATATACAGGGTGTTATCAAATAGTTGCCCGTTTAAAGAGACATTAAATATGACACTAAATACACACACACAGAAGAACATATACCTACATGCATATAGATGTGTAAATATGTCCCCTCAATCTATTCAAATTGTTGACTCGCAAATGTAGTTGGAAATACATACTCGTAATGCTTTCCTGGAAAGCATCATCTCGTGTTCAACTTCGTAGGGTTTGGAGCTACATTGGAGCTATATTGTACAGACATATTGTATATTTGTATACGCGAGTACGTACATACATATATGAAACTAGGTTTGCGAGAGTGGGTGGACACATACATACTACGTCTTCAGCAACCGCATGCAATGAATATTCTTCAAAATCTTAGATCAGCTGGTCTCGTAATAGCAACATATACTAAAAGAATGGAAACGACGCTATTCTCCAAACTACTTTTATTTAGAAACAGCGGAATTCGATAGAGTATTCAGTAATTTCAAGACTACCTGTTTTATTAGAAACAGTAATATTGTACTTTAAATAGCGCAGCACTTTCGTTGTGAGAACCTTTAAATGGGAAATACATATGTGGAACGTTATGTTATGTTGAAGCAAAGGTTTAAGTGAACGGACCAAGCCTATTCGTGGGTGATAACACAGTATTGATACTACGGTGCTGGATTGTTTGCTTTAGCAATTATATACAAAATATATATATTTACGGGCCTCTTTTTAGGGTTTACCCTGAAATCCGAAATCCGTTTAGAGAAAATCTTTGTCAAGAGATCACCATAGTATTTCAGCTTGGATCAATTCGAAGCTAGCACTATTTCTGGTTATATTTAAAAATAAGTATGACTTTTAATTGACGCAAGTCTTTTCGGATCTCTTAGGAAAGCGTTTTGTAGGCCAGAAGACTGAATACTTTGAAAAGATTCCAAGAACTAATTTCATTAATTGTATCAAGTTAAGCTAAGAGGAAACTGGAGAGAAATACAATAATTTTAAAGAAATATAAAAGCGTGTGTACTAGGAATACGTGGATTAGTTGTGAGATTGGTTCGGCTTTTAATAAAGAGTGTTTTACTACAAACATGTATGTAGATGAGAAGTTATTATTAATTTAAGATTAAAGTAATTACTATTGACTTATTACTACAATAGAAGAAGAATTAGTAAGGAAATGGAAAATAAGTAAGTCCCAGTGTAATTTATAAAAACATTATTTTATGGGGTGAATGTATTTTATACATATTATATAATATTAATAATCAAATCATTAGAATTCCTAAAAACACTACGATTTTTACATTTCTCAATAGTTCTGAAATTCTGATATTAAATTATATCACCATAGTTAATAGTCTAATAGTTAAGCGAATAACATTTGCTATATTTTATTTAAATTTAAATTGAATAGAAGCAAGAAGCATCTGGGGATATAGAGATACAAAGCAAGCACTGTTGCAGCTGTTCCCAGGAGTTATTTAGACGTCTAAGGCACGAATCCTTGCAAGGTTGTTTCTGTGATTTCCTCAGCTCTTCCAACTGGGATCGTTGAATCTAACGATCTTAACCGAAGCCTGATAACCATGTCTTTTAGAAGCCATGCAGACGACGTGTTTGCAGCAGCAGCAGCGATTCTGTTTGCGGGCGGGTGTGTGAGACGAAGACGTGTATGAGTGCGGTTCCAACAAGGAGATCGTAACTGGTTGCTTCAGTATTTCGGATCCGTACGCAAGCACTACCTACGTGCAAGGGGGTTAAATGCAAACATGCATGAATGGGTATGTGCGTGTATGCATGTTCGTAACGGTAGAGTAATTTAGACCCCTGCTCTTGTTGTGCTCTTGTTGGTTTGCTTCACATGATCACTTTCTGCAGCAGGTTGCAGTTGGCAGTTCTTGTTTTAGTGTTTTTGTGCAGAGGGTCAGTTTTTATCTGGGGGAGAAGTCATTTGTGATTGTGATTGTGTAAGTGCGATTGTACGAGTATGAGGGTTTTGTGTTGGAATCTTGTGACCTGTTTGCGCGATGTCGAAAACAATCGACACAGATAACTAAGGAGTCCGGCGGGCAGGGAGACAGGCTGACAGACTGAGAATGAATGCTGATTGCTAAGCGACTGTAATCAACTTTGACCACATGGTACAAAGCATGTACAAACATACGTACACACATCATTTACATAGGTATGTACGCAGTCCATATTTCGTTCTTATCTAAGAGTCGTTATGTAGACCATGCTATCGTATTGCGTAATGAACCCGTTCGAAGGAAAGCAATCTGCACTTCGGATCGTAATAATTTGCTTTCATTCACTGCACTTCAACGCTTCGACCCGCACACAGAAAACGTGCAACTTGACAGTTTGTGCCAAAAATACAACAAGAACTGCTTGAGGCCCACTCGCGAAATGCAGCATGTTTTTTGTATCCACAGATATAGAAAACGAGAAGCATGTATTCAGATAAGTACCATACACATACATACTCGTATGTATATACTGTACATACATATACATATACATGTACATACATATGCAGATCCGTTATATGTGCTCCTATTGTGCACAAATCTGATGACTATGAAATTTATTTTTAACAGCAAGAGAGCGAATAAAGTTCTGAATTGTAAATTGTATTTATGCACATTTTTTATTCCAATCAGAAGTGTGCTGAAACAACTAGAATGGTTTTGAATACCAAAACCGAATGCATTATTTATAATCTCTAGAGCCGCCGAAGATCGGGAGCCACAACAGCAAATCTATTTGAAATAATACATTCATTTAACCGTTTTATTGTCACTTTAAATACAGGGTGCATGTATACGCTGGGGTTGTTCCAACCAGATGGCAACAAATTTCACATTCGGTGCTTAGATTTGCAATCTTTTACTACTGATAAAGAACGAACCTCTGAAGCTACAAGTTTATATTATAATATGACCGCGTTTTCACTCATTCATCCAAGTCTCGATTTAGTTATCGTCTCTTTCAAATGCGTCTTGATTACATGCAGATTAAAACACGAATCCGTCCCTTCTCCACTTATTCCACTGCTTGTTTATCCATGTAGTCCAGTCAGCTTCCGGTGATAAACCACCACCGTTCCGTGTGAGCTGCACTCGTGAGTGTCTGAGTTTGTGGTTGCGTTGCTGGGCTCCAGTTCATTTAATCAACTTACACAAAGCTCTCGAGGAACGCATGAATGTTTTTATTCACTTTATTAATAACAAATCCCGTAAATAAAAACATTGACTAAAAGTGTTTACTATACCCCGTAGCTTTGATGTAAATTCAAACGATATTCATTCATGTATCCATTGTAATAAATGCCCGTTTGTAGGTACGCAGATGAACGAGTTTTGCGTCGTCTTAGATGATGGAACAAATTATGCTTTGTAGAAAATAAGCTGATCTACACGAATAGAAAAGTACTGTTGGCAATTCAACCTTCTGTTACGTGTACTTCTATACGTTTTTCACGTACTCTTAGCCTACTAAGAGTCTAGAGTCTAGGTGTCTTGGATCCCCATGTCTGCATTTCCTCCGTGTTTCGCTTCTTTTAAACTCCTTCCTTGTTCTGTCAAAGTTTCGGTTACTTTTCAATTACTGCGCCACCCCTTCATGCGTTCTAAGGAGTTGCTCTCAGGATAGCCGGCGTCTTTGATGCGGTTCTTGAAATTCTTGAAACAAACGAACAAAATGCATCTCCCCAACGCCTTTGATGTCGACTTGACGCATGGCTGTGTTTCAATATTTACCCACACTAATATGGCTTAAAAAGGCAACAAGTGACTTTATTCCGAAACCAGCCGACAGTCCGAGAAGGTTGTTACAAGCCCATCCTCCACATCAGACAAAAGCCGTCCACACTTCCGACGCTTACGCGGCATCGCGGTACAACATGTTCGAAATGTCATAATTGTTTGGACAAACAAACAAATGAGTGGATAAACAATCGGTTCGGTGTTTACCGTCAAAACGAGGTGAAAATTGAATGGCTATAAAAGGGCTAAGAATTCTTATACTGTTATAATTTGTCTTTTTTGTACTGGCGTGAAAAGGGCAGGCCACACTAGATAACTATAGATAAGTTTTAGTGTGAAGCCTTTTTCAATTGTCAACACTGATTATTTTGTATTAATGTATTTAACTCCATTCCACCCACAGATGCCAGCGCAATATGGAACTTGCGATTTGTAAGACCGAGCTGCCAACAACAAAATTTATGCTGCCCTCTACTGCGGCGGCGTCTTTCTACGAGAAGCAAAACGAGCGCATCGACCAGATTTTCACTTTCAATCCAAGCCTGATTTTCGGGACAAACAGTTTTAGCCAAACAAATTCAATTCTGAGCGCAAGTACTGGCAGCAGCAGTGCCAACAGTAGCAACAGCACCAGCAACGCCAGCAACAGCAACAGCGACGGCGCCAGCGCCAGCGCCACCAACCTCAGCAGCATGAGGTTGAAGAAGAATCGCAAAGTGACGTTTCTACCAAATTTAATTCAGGTAAGCAATAACAATCAGTTGTTGGCCACTGTCGGCAGGCAAAACAGGGACGGGGATGCGTTCAATTAGTATGCGTGTCAAGTTGGTTGCGTTTCCATATTCGCTTCGATATTTTTAGAACAGGGTTTGCTGCAGTCGCGACGAGAGCTGCTCGTTCATGGCATAGATGCGTCTTGTGTTATACAGGGTGCTGCGCAACGCGACTTGCGACTTGTTGTATAATAAGTATGATCTACCATAATGAAGAAGGCGTGATGCTTATATGAAGGCGCGCCCTAACGAATGCATCGACGATTTCTGTAGCACCCTGCTTTGTGTTGACTCGTTGTTGAATCGAAAGTGTATATTGTATTCCACACACGAGCAGCGCACAATTAGGATTGCACTAGACAATGCTACTGATTTCATTGCTATGCACAAGCAGGGCGTAGACAGCCCATCCATCTCCAGGAATAGATACTTCCATCCCGCGGCTGTTATTGACACCTTTTCAGAGACGCACACGAAATGAATGCTGGGACGTAAATATTAATAAAAGTAGCCAATAAGTGCTTTCGGCTAGGTGCTTCTCGCTAAGAGTTGGCAGCATGTGGCCTACGCGTGCGCAAGTAGTTAATGCAACTCCAAAAGGTTCCACACAAACATGAATCCACGCGAAAGCTGATCGGCGGCTAGCCCCGCATTTCGGATGGAATGCACGCAAATTTTAAATGCGAAATATAATAAACAATCACCATGTTCCTAAATTGTCCTCCACCATTGTTGCTTTGGCTTGGCGGTGGTGCGAGCGCCGTGCCATTCGGTCAAGTCGGTCACAGAGCGAGATGAAAACTCGATTCTTACGTGGCACTCGTACATCCTCAGCTATGATGTGTCGCATTGGTCTGTCTGTGAGTCGGTCGAGCTGCGAGTAGAAAATAAGGACAGTGAACCTGTGCATCCGCAACGTACATGTGTGAAATCGGATATTTGAGCGAAGACATGCAACGAAATCCAACCACCACACATACACCCGGTCTCAGAAGAGATTGAATTTCACTTGTGAACATTTGGCTAAGTTTTGAGGATCTTCGATTTAGGAAAAACTGGGAATGTGTGTGTGCGAGCGAGCATATACACCATGAACTGCAAGAGTTTTTGTCCCCGAAACAAAGCCACCTGCCAAGGTCTTCTATTTCATACCGATTTACCATCCTTGCATCGTCTGCGATCGCTCTCACGTTAAGACACGTCATCTGCATTTACTGTATGTTTAAAGACTTTTTCCGATATACTACATAGTCGAACGTAAAGTTTTTGTTCATTGAACAAAATTTCAAGGCGAAAAATTCGAATTTTAGATGACGATTGTGAAAAGTTACTTATTTACATCATATGACAACCGTATTAATCGCACGGAATCTTTCATTGCTTGTTTGCCATACAGTTTAACTTGAATGGCTACATCAATGTACATATTTACGAAAACTCGTTTAACCCTTTGACCCGCATTATCAACGGATGTTGGCAGCTGTTGGTTCCACTGCTTGATACAGACGTTGAATTAGCAACAAGTGAATAGTGAACAATTTCATTGCTACAAGATGTGGTATTGGGCACAACGGCGGAATATATATATTTCCAAATACTTCTTGAAACCAATCAGTAAGGTTTTCTTAATCTACTCGGCCTATTTAAAGCCATAATAACTGGATAGCCTTTGATTCTGAATCGCTTGTAGAATCAGGATACGAACTTTTCTCAAAGCTGCAGATGTATTGAGAGGAAACTTTGAAGCAGCTAAAACTAACTTCAGAAAAGTTCCTGGAAGCACACTATTTCCTTGAATCTATCTGAAGAACGTTTGTAATTGTAATTTTCGGGTATAGTCGCTTATCGAAATAAACGTGTAATTTATATTTCTACACTGTTAACGACTCGAAAGGAAGGGGGAGAAAGAGACGATTAGGATTTATATTTTCGTAAGATGTGTATTTCAATTCTCTTTAAATGCATTATTTTTTTTAGGGAAAAAATATATTCATTAAGGAGGAGCCCGAGGATGGATCGAAGGAGCCAGTCTGCAGCTTGTCAGACATCTCCGATCATGAAGCATCACTTGGTAAGTATTTGTGCAACATTTATTTATTGCTCCATTATTTAATGGTGACCATTCGAACACACAAAAACTGTACTGAACTTAAATGCCGATAAACCAGAATAAAAAATGTTTCGTCTACGCACAGATCAAGTGAATCAGTGCTCCAACTTACTGTATTTCGGGTGGCGACAGATTGAATTTAAAGTTTCGGCGTGTCCAGAACCAGTGCAGAGTGACTGAAGTGGACGCGTTTTTAGAATTGTTCTTTGTGACATGGCAGAAACACGATACGAATTCAAGGACAAACGTAATAGGAACATACTATTTATCTACATAGCCTCTAATTTATTCCGCCACGAATACGCCCGAATACATAGCAAACAAGTCTGTTCAATAATCGCACATAGTTCACGCACACATATAGATATATGTATGTATGGGTGCATATAGTATGTACATATATTTAGGTTCTTACAGGGGACAACTTCGTTGTATATGCACAAACATTGTACAACACTGCTAGTGATAAGATAAGCAGCAAAGTAGAAATTATTTCATTGTCAAGATTCGCTGGTACCGAAATATTAACGCCGATATACGGACCCAGTTGTGATTGATTGTTAGAATCACTAAAAATTGTGAGTTGCTTTGACAAGTAATTCTTTCTTCCCACTCCTTGTGGAATCAACATCGGAACATCGACGACGCAAGCTACGGAAAAGTCACGTCGCTTGTTTCCGGCGGTCAGCCGGACCATAGGAACGCATTTGCATGTACGCTGTGTCCACCAGGTCCAAATACAACACGAGCAAGATACCAATGAATACAAACCTAACCGATGTGTCTGCATGATTTTGGAATATGAGAGGGTGTAAGTGACAAAGAATGGGCCACTGACCAGTGGTCAAGCATTTCCGATGGGGATCCTGAGTTTTATCCAAAATGTAACAAGATCAATTAAGTGCTCCTGGTGAATAGAAGTTGGCAGGTAAAAGTAAAATGTTTGCTTAGAGGTTGTTTCCTAAAAATGGTACTGCATCTCTTCTTCGTTTCAATGTCAGGCCCAGAAATCTTTGCCGAGAATCATCATCGTATTCGAATAGCAGAGGGTTGTTGTTGGCTGGTGAAATGGTCGCGCGAGAGCAGGATGACATGCAGACAGTACGATTTATCGTGAGTGAGAAACTTATGAATGAAACGACTCTCTGAGAAAAACACGCAAAATGTATTTATAATTCCAACGTGGTGTTGTTGTTTGTTTGTGGCTACGTTACGCGGCTGGGTAGTGTTGGCTTTATTTTGCAAATAAACTAATTCCCAGTGAAAACAGTGAAACTTATGTATAATTTTGTATTTAGGTTGCTTTGTGTTTTTAGTGGCGATTATTCTCTGCATAATTGTATGGTTACGAGTTGTTCTAACTGGGCGATCTCTCTTACTCTCTCTCTCTCTCTCTCTCTTGCTCTCTTGGTCTTCTCTCTGCCCAACGATCTCCGGAACATGTTTGCCACTCAAAACCGTATTTCCAACATTTCAGTCAAGTCACCAACACATACTCTTTTCTTTATGGGTACAACTACAGCTCCAGTAACAACAACAACAGCAACCAACAACATTGATATACCTTCATACATAATTTGTCCATTCATTCATTCACTCATTCATTCATATTTTTCTACCTTGCGTTCTTCGTCTCCTTTCTTTTGCGGCGCATTTGTTTTCATTCATGCGAAAGTTGGTGGCGCGATGGATACACCCGTGCGCTGTGTTAACGTTCGCTTGCATGCAAACACATACATATGTAAATGCTGATCATGGCAATCAAGAGTCCGCTGTGGTGGTGGATATGCAGAGGTGAAACGGAGGAACGGAAAATGCTGGTTTCTGTAGCGTCCATTCAATGATTTATATTTTAAAAGTTGTCGCTCTTGTTGTAGTTTAGTTCTTGTCTTCTCTTCTCTCATGTATTCCCCTATTTCTTGGATTATGTTCCCTGTCGTTGTTGTCGTTTTTATTATTCCGTCCAAGTTTCTGTTTTTGTTTTCGTTTTTCGTTCTTTCCGTTCGCCTTCTTGTTCTCCGTTGCAAAGCGTTGAAACGCTTTTCATTCATCATCCGTCCCAAGACTGCATTGAAACCGGTTTGTTTCCAACAGCTCGAGAGGGGGACGGGGTCAACACTTGCAGATCCGCAGTTGGATGGGGAGTGCGTGCTCCATGGAGTCTTAGCGGGAGCGGAGCATCGAGTGTTGACCGTGGGCGCTTGAGTTTCTGAAGTTTGTGTGTCTGCCTCTCTATCCGCAGCTTTTGTTTGTTTGTTTTTATTGGGTTTTTTCTGCATTTTGATGCCCGTGATCCAGCTTTGATCTTGTTTTTTTTTATTTTGTTATGTATTTCATCTGTATGTGTGTGTCTGTATCTGCTATGCTGGAATGCCTTTCATATGTCCACACATTCGAACATAAATCTGAATGGCATGCGCAAGTGTGTGCACGTGTATGTGTTGGCAGTGTATTAATAGCTTTAATCCATTCGCACGCATCTGGCTTGCATCTTTAAGCGTTTGGCAACACTTCCCTTTACCCTTCTCCCCGCAACCAGGCTGCGTCCGCACCTCTTTCCAAGATACTTAACTGGTTGTCGTTGCCGACGCAGTCGTTGTTGCCGCCGTACCTACCACTTTTCAGCGTCTGGCATCCATGCTGCGTTTCATTGAAATCTGCTCCGTTTACAGTACTTAGTTTACTGTTTCTACAACTATTTGCCATTCATAACTTCTGCCCGACTTTTTACTTTGAAAAGCGCTTCGAGTCCTTTATATATTATTTCCTATTTTGTTACAATTGAGGGCCTTGTTACAAATTTCTTGTTTTTAAGACTGAGAAAAAAAATTGTTTCGCATATTTATTATTGCATATTTATATTAATATACGTAAATAGTGTTTATATAAACACCCAGAATTCGTATTTCCCTTCAATAACAAGATCTCCACGTAGGATCAAAATAGATTAGATCAAATGGAACTTTCTGAACCAAAAAACTTACAGATTATAGTGTCTAAAATCAATAAAAATGACTTACACACCATCATAGAGTCGAGCAATAGCAACGACTCGTTACATGGGATCAATATCGCTGCTCTTCTTCTTGTTGGTTGTGGCAAGCAAATGATAGCGACATGGTCGCTCATTGCTATAGCTCGCCGCTATGATTGTGCTTATGTAATATTCGGTCGCGTTAAGTAAAAAGTACCCGAACCCGAAAACCCCAGTGAAGTTCCTCACAAACGTCATAGTAAAAAAAAGATCCTCATTCTGTTTGCGATTCACCATCGCATTATATGAGAATCGCATAGGAAAGTCGTTTGAAATTTTTATGATTTTTTTAACTCTTCGGTCTTTGAACTTTGAACCTTTTATCATTGCTGTAGTAAAGACGCAAACTAACAGTCTACATAGAGTTTCGGAAAGCTTTCAATACTTTTCTTGTTTAAACTATATTATAAACCAACAATTTTTTGTCTGTTTTCATTGAATTGGTTGCTGCATTAGCTACGGTTGATGAACGCTTTAACGTTGCATACTCTTAGGCATTCGCTTTCATTGCATCTGTGGTGAGAATTCTACACGAGTGAATTTACAAGTACCTGAGTTTTTTGAGAAATGCCGAGAAAACCCCGATTTTTAATTTTAATATTTAGTTAAATCGAATTGTAATATAAACTTCAAAGTCAAGAATTATACAAATATTTATATTTTTTTTTATTATGAATATATTATTAAATAAATTTTTTCTGAATTTTAACTTACCATATGGGATTTCCATTAAAATGGAACAGGCAGTTTGTTGGAGTTGAGTATGAATTAATTGTAATATAGCAGAGCATTTATATTTTTTTATAGTAGTTATTAAATAACTTAAACTTAACTTAATAAATTAACTTAAATCCGGTAGAAAAGCAAAGCCAGGCGTTCTTTAGAATGAAATCGCTAAAATCTCGAGTAATTTTGATGGTCCGCGATTACTTGCATTTTTTGAACCTTTTCAATATGGGTAAATTTCGTATTTCGTATGAACGTATACACGGAATGAATTGTTTTTCCGAACTACATAAAAAAGGAATTCGTTTATAATTTCAATTTTCGATTTTATATTTTTTTAAGGAAAATTAGTAAAAATGTAGCGCAAAAAATACACACAAAATAAGACAGAATTCGTCAAATGTTCATTTCAAAAGTGTTTGGTTTAGAAATAAGTTTTGAAGTAAAATCAGATAGATTGAAACGAGTAAAACAAAATATTAAGAGAAATCCCAATTCATACACTGATTGTTCGAAGTTTTCATTACCTTCGCCTCAGAGTAAAGCAAAATATTGTGGTCTACATTTTCTAAAATTGCACAAATTCCCGCATCCAGCCAGATCCATTCGGACCAATCTACAAGCATCTAATTATAACCTCGAGCTGCATAATTTAAACTTAACAAGACCACTGCAAACGTGATTTCAGGTCCTCAGTTCAGCTGAACTACTAAGCAATGATAAACATTATTGTGATGCTCTAGAAAAGACCTACGACGAAACTCGGCAGCAACAAGGAGGACAGCAACGTATCAATCAAACTGCATTCAATCGTTCGTCCAACTTCTGCGTCGACGCGACAGCATCGAAAAGAACGACTACCGAAAGCGGGTTGGTGGATCTATGAAATGCTTATTAAACACACCTGCATATCGTGTAACGTGTTTTTTTGCACGTTTGGAGCACGATAGTTGTCTTTAGCGCCTTGCGCATCCGTTGACTCTGCGCCATTGTGAAGTGTTCAGTTCTCACTGAAATGCGCACTGTGGCAACGCAGTCTCTTTGCAACATGTTAGGTTAAGTTGCGCTCGCTCGCCTGTCTTCGCAGACGGACATGTGTTCAAAAAGCACACATACACACCACAGTTGATCGACTTTTGTTGTCGTTGTTTCAAAAGAATTGGCAATTTAACGCTCCATCTGTTTAGGGGCTGCAACTTTGATCATCGTCGCGTTGCGCGAACTCATTCAACAGAAACATTTTGATCGTTTTTGTTCAGGTTCCCGCTTTTTCAACTCAAATTTTGATGGGCTTAGAAGGAGTCACTGTTAATGGTTTCAAATCGAACAAATGTTTATCCAGTCGTTTAGTCCTGGAAGTTCCTCAATAAAACTTACTTCTTGGAGGGGAAGATAATCTTTTCGCTTGTAGGCACCTCGCCTGGTCGAATGCGACGAATGTACGATTTTGAGTTCTTTGAGTTTGATTGAAATTCGGAAAGTTATCACCTTCGTTTCGAGGTGCTTGAATGACGATTTCATTTTGTTGAGCCCAGTTGGCTACCATGCGGAGACATCATGTGGCGCTTTTGTGTCTGTGCCGCCACAGAACGGCAAGTAAAGTAGCTTCTCGATTTCTCGCCTATCGACATGTGTTCTGTTTGTGTTCATGTCGTATTGTTAATGAATCGATTTCTAAGCGCCACCCACTCTGCGGGGTTCCTGGCTCCAACCGAATTGCTTAATACGGTGCCGAATTTGATTGCTGCCACACGATTTGGGGCGCCCTCCGTTTATGTATATAGTATACTCTTCTTTTTGGGATACACGAGTAGCAAGCCACTAATCTGTGTTCATCATTAGCTAATAAAGTGAGGAACTGTCAGCTCCTATTTAATTGCAGTCCTAATTTATTCGAGAATGTGGCCGCTTGAATTGCTTTTGGGGTAAAAAGAGCATCGTAAAACACGCCGCTAATGAGTTGAGGAAATAAAACACTACGCCATACTTTGGAGTAGACTGGATGTTTATTTGTGTTCGGAAAGATTTGTTGCTCGGGTCATATATTCATTTGTCGATGCCCCAACGAAACTGCCTTCCTCCAGTAGTTTCAATTCAACGTAAGATAAACACACGTTTGTTTTTCAAATGTTGACAGCAGCGTACTTCACTGAGTCTTTTGCCTATTCTTTGTACCTTATTTTTGTGTGTGTCGAAATCAGCATTTCTAGTTTCTAGAATGATTTCCAGTTCTGAAAAAGCATTCTATTTTGCTTCCATTCTATTTCGATAAGCAGTACTGTAGCTCAAGAGGCACAGAAGGAATAAACTCTTGGGAATCTTTGCCAAAATTGTGACACTTTAATTTCACATCCTGTGAGGAGCTTTCATAACGTCCATGTGACCTAATAAATAGACATCAGACCTAGGTAATAGATGATAGATGAACACATTTCACGCTCGTATATTGTATATGATACGTTCAGAAGTTTGTTGAGTTCGCAGTGACTTTAAAGTGTTGTGGGTGGCTATGCTAAATATCCTTGCAGGAAGATAACGATACCTCCAGGAGACCCTGTATTCTTTTCAGATATTCTAAAGCAAGTTACGAGAATATCGAATGAGGACACAAACTCAGGATTCAATTGTGAGAAATCAATTCTTACCACATCAGATACCTTTCAGAAATCACTAAAGAACACTTCATTTGCATTCAAATGAGAGCAAAAATCCAACAGAAAACGTTATAATATGATTTCGCAGTCTAAGCTGTTTTAATGTTTTAGTATTTCCTCGTGGGTTGTGTGTGTTGTGGTTGCTTATAATCAGGAAAAACAGATTGGTTCATTTTTATTAGCTGCTGCTTTCCTCTCAGCATTGAAGATTTGAAACCTGTTCAAATGGAGGGGTGCAATAAGTGGTCATGCCATCCCCACAGCCAGTCTTCGCACTCAGTCCCAGTGGCTGGACAACAACAGCAACATCAACAACTGTTGCGTTTTCATCGAATGCGTTCAAACTGGATGAATCTGCACTCTAAGTATAAATTGCTGACGATAGCGTATAATAAGAGCAACAAATCGTAGCTGCTTCTGACGTTTTGTGTTGGTTTGTTTTTCCTGTACTACGAGCAGGAGCAGGTGAAACTTTTCTGCATCTGACCGAACAGTTTTTCTTGCTATTGATGTGGTTCTTTCATGATTTTTCCTTCATAAACTTTCTAGATGGTCGTCGTTGTTGTTGTTATTATTGCTGTTTGCCACAAATCTATCGCCTCATCGGCATCTCTAATGATCGAGAAAAAGTGTAGCCGATCCAAGAAGTGCTGCGTTCTGTTTTTCTCCTTGTGTCTGTGGCTGCTGCTGCTTGTAGTAGTAGCAGCGACGTTATAAGAAGCTGAAATGACAAGAAATACAACAGTGAATGAAATAAGAAAAAAAAACGAAGAGCTCATGCGCATTGATTGCAACTTGAGAAGCCACAAAAGCAACAACAACAGCAACTTATGTTGCCTCACATAGTTAAATGGAGTCATCTTCGTAGATATAACTACATTTTTACTATGTATTTGAGCGCTTGTCCGTCCCTACATCTGTCCACCTGCTAAGCGCTGCTGCGGCCGCTGGAATCGCGAGACTCCAGCAGATCCATTGGGGTCCAGTGCTGCGTCCAGTTCCCGGACTCCGTGTACGGAGTGGGGGAGTGTGCGCGAAGTTCTCCATGCACAAATGTAGAGCGCATATTCGCCATGCAATTAATTTCAGAGCAGCAACAGTGTGGCTGGCTGCTATGCAGTTGACAGCGACGCACGCAGCGTGCGCCCGAGGATTTAAGTCGCACCTGGTGCTGTTCATTCTGCTGCTGCTGTTACCGCTGCCACGACGATGTCCATCGTTCTTTCTGCATGAGTAATAAGAAAAACAACGGCAACGAAGTGCTTCTAAAAAGTATTATTTTATGATTGGGGTTGCGCTGCTCCTCTGGATCGAAGAGCTGATTTAGAAGCAAAGAGAACAAGTCTCGTTGTTCCGTTGAGGAGTTAATAAAAAAATCACAGAATGTTTCCGGGTTATGGAAGCTATCTGCTTTCGATGGACTCGACCATTCTTATCCTGATTGAATGTTTTATGCCTTGAGTTTATGCCACCGTATCCGTTTTCGCAAAAGTTATTTTCGCGTGTTCGAATTCGCCTCGCGAAGTTGGGCGAATAATAATGACGGGACGCAGTAATCCACTGAAGGTTGATGAATCAGGGATGAAGAAGTCGCTTTATTAAATCTGAACCTCACTGAAAACTCAAAACCGGAGAAATACAACAAAAAAAAAGGCAGTTAATCGAGGTATTGGTGTGTATTTGTAATAAAGAATAAACTCCAGTAATAGAAGTGAATAAAATTTAAAATTCGAAAATTGAATTTCGTTCAAAAGCTAAAACATTTGAACCAACAAAGCTAACAAAATCTTTAGTCTTTATTTTATTTCTTATGGTTTAAAAATTAGTCAACATGAAAGAAAAAAGAAGGCTTGAGATTGTCACGTGGAGTTGTATTTTTCATTTCCATTGAAGCAATCTCAATCAATAACTTCTTGTATTGAGTGGTCGACTCCATTCTTGATTTGAGTTCACAGGGCCTCAAAGAAACCTAACAAACCCAATTTGTAGTGTATATTTGTTTCCCTGAGGTGAAACCTTTGTTGGCAATAGAAAAGAAAGATCGATCATCTCTTAATTAATTGTGTTTGTTGTGTTTCTTAATTAATGACTTATGTCGTATTCCTGTTGAGTGATGATAGAGTTAATAGTGTATATAGTGTATATGAAACGGAGTTGATCACTTTTAGCTCTTGGAAAAGAATGAATAGTTAATATATTTGTTATGGGCGTCATGGAAATGATCGTGATTCGAGTTCGAGTGATGTATTTTATTCACTTTTACTAGTATATGCATATAATGTACAATATAGTGTTCGAAAGGCCATTAAACCACTATATATCCTTTTTAAGAAGTCAAACTTTTTTGTGAAATGCACTGGCGATGACTGAATGCGGGGACGTCGTTGTTCAACACAACATATTTTAATTGAACTCTTAAACATGACAATTAAGAATGATGCAAACGAGCAATTATCGCTAATTATCGTTCGCCACAGTAGCGTGCGTATTTAGTACTTATTTACTTCGCAATAGTTACTTATTGATCGATTGGTTGGCCGCCGGGCTCTCATTGAATTCATTTGCTCTCAGATCGCGCGATCGATGCATGAGCTGCATCGAAGCATGCATTTGACAGCATCGTCCCGTTCCCAGTGATGCAAATTATGAATATTTTTTACTTATTTGGCGATTCTAATTGAATGCTGCGTACAGTGGTGAGTGTTGCCTGCCAACCCTGGCGAGCGCTTATCTAAAGAACACAAAAGTAATGAAACAATAAAGAACGATTAATTATGTGAGCGAGAATTTCTTGAATTAAGCGATATTTCAGCAGGCGGCGTATGCAAATCCAGCGATAAGTGCCCCGATCGCGACGGCGCGGCACGCAGCGAACACAATCCGCCTTCCATACGCGCGCTGTGGCTAGAGGAGAGCTCAGTGTGGCTTGGTGTGTGTGTGAGAGAGACAGCGGGACTGCGTCAGTGATAGAACACCAAACGAAACGTATTTAATTTGAAACAATCTAACTATGATTAGGAACATCCGGTTTACTAACCGAAAAAACCATGCTTTGTGTTTGAAGCTTCGCTCTGGATGGCTGAATGGATGCTGGGGCCGGAGGATGGATGCTTGTACTCGTACACTGTAGCTACTGTGTTGCGCGATGTGTGCTGCGAAGTGACTATTTTCTGCAGTCCCTCATTAAATAGTCATCGCCAGTCTCTCAGTCTTGCGCTGGTGCAAAGCACATTATAATTATTCGTAAAATTGTGTTGTCTCAACTCCTCGTCTGGCGCGGACTTGCACTCTTGTCGCAGTATCAGGTCATTACGTATGCCCATTGGATACAACTCGTTACGATTCAGAATTCATCAACGAACCACTCTATTCGAACCTCTTTATACTCGGGCAATATGACGGTTTGAGAAATTTAGAAATCTCAGAAGATTGGGAGGTGGCTGCCATGTTCTCGATATCTGAGTCGTATTTGTTAGCATAGCCATAATACACACTATGAGCGCTATAATCAGTGTTTCAGAAATCAGTAAAACCGGCACAATTACGTAAAATATTGGTTACTACCTGCTTCTGGTCCAAGTTTTAGCAATTCATGAGGGGATCGCTTCATTCATAAAACGTAAAACAGCCTGGAGTTGGATGTGTTGGTTAACACACACACACCTCGTATCTACACACTTGACCACACTATTATCTCCTATACAGACGTCAACACACGAACTCGCGCCCCAGCATTTGGACGTAGCCACAACCACAGACACAGCCGATGCCGTGCTAGTAGCTAGTTGTTTAGCTTCCAGTCGCATGTGAATTTTTTACTTGGCGATTCATAGATTCATTCATAGATTTAGCCATTTTCCTCAATGAAACCGGTTTCATCTTTGATGCTTTTAGCATTCAGCCTCACCTGATCCCGTGCCACACGTTAGCAGCTGTTGGAACAGCTCATCCGGTCACCGAGAAAAAAGCCAATGAAATTAAAAAAAGACAAAATCAGAAAGAGGCTTTAGCGAGCCAAGCAACAGCTAAGAGAAAAATTGAAGCGTGAATGAGTTGCTTAGTTGTATATAGCCGCTGATGTGGACAACAAACCTGGTGCGTTCCCAGCGACGTGAAAGTACTCGGAAGCAAATACTTCAGCGCGTTTGTATGGATCGAACAGATGAAAAGAAAAAGCGCTGCATCTCTGGTTATGAATCGGACATGTGTAAATATGCCGATACTCGCACAGACTTTTGTTGGCAGAGAAGTGATCAACCTATTTCTGCATCCGCTCAATCGTTCCATATTTGGAGCTGGGAGAGGACGAGGTCTGTTGGACGCGGCGTGAAAAACGGTGCAGCAAAACACCGTTGCGGAAATTCTCAAGATGCAAATCACTCATATGACTAGAAAGTTATAAAGAATTGGGGTGAGGAGGAAAGATGTTCCGGCATCCACCGACAGGATGTATACGACACTTCCTACAGCTTAAAGCGAGTTTCGTCTTTAATCCCGTACTAAACGTATGTCCGGAAATGAGTGGGTCAAGCGGAAGCCAACGTTTCTAGTACGGATCTGGTCTTTATGGGACTATGATTATATTATGTTATTATTGATCGTTAATTTGTTGTTTAGTTAGCAAGAAGTTTCTCTCAACCTCTCATCTCTATGCTTCCATAATAATTTAAATATTATTATTATGACTCGATTTATTTTTTTATTTTGGAGTCCTTTACATGGAATATCGTATTGACTCCATCGGAGCGAAGATATCAGTGTCAGTAATTCGCTTTGATAAATTCTTTTCACTTCAGTTTCAATTCTAAAAATTCCGAAATTCAGTTGCTTATTTATGTAAATTAAAAACATGTATTTATGAGCTTCCTTCCGAAGCACTTAAGAAAATATTTTACACTCAGTGCACTCTACTCAGCTGCCGAAGAGTCTGTTTGATTCGAGGCTCATTCTACGACGTTGTATAGTAAGTTCTACGAAGGCCTTTGATGCGGCCGGATTGCATTATGAGCAGTAATTGTTAGAAAAATGCTTTTAATTGCGGGAATTCCCTCAAAGATACTCTCTTTATGGTCGTCCGATTTTGTTTATGTGTTTGGGAAGATGTTTTGGCCCGAACATGTTGTCGTTTGATGTTTTCCTTGGAGCGAAGATCGATTCGGAAGAATAGTTTTTCTTCCTGCATTCGGTAGAACGGAGCTTTTTATTGAAGTATTATTATGGATAGATTCATGTTCATATTTGATCGTGAATACCATGTTTATGTAAACATCGGACTTTTGAAAGAATATAGACTACTTTGATGTCTTCTATTGAAAAATCAATCCGAGATACCATTGTATTATTTTGTAAAGAAAGTTTTACCATAAAATGGCTTAATCATTTAGTAGCAATAAGTTATTGTTTCCTGAACAGAACAGAATCATCGTTAATTATTCGCCAGAATCGGCCTATCCGGTGAATATTCAACCGAATATTCATTTCATTGTAGTTTTCTTTTTGATCATTAATTTTATTGGTTTATGATCGGTTGTTAGTTGGTGTTGGTCGATGAGGTGTTTATGCTGATCCAGAAGAAACTCGCTAGTTTGCCTGACCTAGGCAACAGCGCAATTGCAACGCGCAACACATGCGTTTCTCCTCAACTCAGCCTACAATATCTGGTTACTTGTTATTGCAGGTAACCACAAACTAGCCAAGCAATTGATTCTCTGGTTGTTCTGTGCTTCATTAGCGCTGTTCGTTCGTGGACAGCAATGTTTGCAAACGCCATGCTTCCACGTAACACTTAAGAAATCGGTTTGAAAGGTGTCTCTCTTGTCTTCCACACTCTGCCGCTCTTGTCACACTTCCATCCTGGTCGATTCTTGGATCGGGTAATTTATGGCTCTCTTTTTTAAATATTGATTAGCTTGCTTGATCGGTTGCAATCGTCGTAGTTGACGTGGCGGCACCTGGAAGCTGTCGCTGAGTGTTTACGTTATTGAATCCTCTCTTAGAGAAGAGTTCAGTGATCGCTATTGAAGATCCTGATCTTTCGGTGGCTATTCCAGAGATGCTGCTGCGAAGCAATGTATTGATTTTCTGTATAGAGTGTTTAAAGTATTTTCTACTGAATTGCATGTTAGTTGTTAGCACGATGATTATCACCATCGCTTATTAGATGACACCATGCAAAACCATGAGCTATTTTCATGGACTGTTATTAGTATATAGTTTTTATTGTTATTTTATTGCATATTATAATTAGTAATTCTAATTGTAGGCTTTTATTGGAGTTGGAGATATTAATTAACATTTTAAAGACCGTGTAGTTTTCTTTTTTTCTGTATAGCTTTCGGTTCCCTCTAAGCACTTTCCGGCTTTTGAGGGTTAAGGGAATCAACTCCAAAATCACAAAATTGTGCACGTTCTTTGCAAATATGAATTTATCCAGATTATTGTTTATTATTCGAAAGTATTAAAAAAAAAATAAATATTAAGCTAAAGGTTTTTAGTTTTTATGGTCCCTTTTTCGCGGTTGGTCATCGCTTTGATTATCTGATCAAATGCTGCTTTGTACTGCGTACGATGACGTCGCTGTCCGAGAAGCACACAAGCAAGGATGGTCTTCTCCGGCTTTGGGATTCACTAAAATCTGCCGATTCAATTGAGCGACGCATGAGTTACTTCTGTAATGTTCCGTTATCATTGATCCCAGACGAGGCACTGTTTGTTTAATGGACTGGCGGTTGTGAAGCAGGGTCTGTTTAATTGCTGGTGGGCGGTTGCAGTGTATTAATTGAATTTAATTTCATAAGAAGCGTTATTGTCGCGCAGGAGGAGGGGCAGACGATTTGCTGTAGACGACGTCAGCCCCTATTAAGTGTGAGGACACTAATTAATGACCTACATGTACTTGTACGGTCGCAGCATGAAGCTCAGCAAGGATAAACCTTGATTCTGCTTCATAAATTCTGCTAAATTCCAGTGTAGCAATGTATGTACTATACAGTAAAATTTATGTAATAAAGCTTTTAATCTTAGTGATAACTTCGTTTGCGTTCCATTAGAAAATGCAGCAGTATGGAAAAAGAGACGTTCGTAAACAGCAATCGATTGCTGGTTTATTTATTAAATAAATATGCATTTTAACTTAATTTAACGTCAGTTGCTCTTCTCTGTAGAAGTCGTAAGCATTTCTTTAATGTTCTACTCAACCAAACCACAAGCCCACTCCGACAAGACACCGTTATTGGAGACTCTTTTAGTTCATTAGTGTTTTTTGAAATCCTAGATCCAGTTCAATCCGATCGAATGTTCCAACCTTCTCGCTAACAAACAGCTTGTGCTGACTACCTTCAAGAAGGGTACAAATTCGCTACGCGGTTTGCATAACTTCGCTCGAGCGACACAACTGAAGATAGCGACAGCCGTAGCTACAACAAACACAACAACTTCATGAACTGTGTGAAACTGTGTGTGAAAGAAATTGAGCGTTCATTTGGGGCAACCTACAGGCGGCTTGAATCACCGATGAGTCTCAGCAGCGCGTTTTTCGAGAACGCGAAAGGCAAGACGACAAAGGCTGCTGCTGTTGAGTGGTGAAATATTGTTCAACCCAGAGCCATCGAGAGCTACTGGAGGACCTGGTTAATAAGGCCCGACGAAAGAAGGCCGAGAGGTGCCGCAAATTTGTTCCCACGGCTGGAGCCGCCTTCAAATACTTCGTCTGTGGCTCCTGTGAACCTGCACTGGACATCGATCTTGAAGCTCACTTGCTTGTTGTTGTTGGTGGTGGTGGTGTAGTCGAGCGCTGACGGTTACTTGCGATTCGCTCTGTGCAGTTCACACAGATTTTACTTAAAGATATACTATATTTTTTATAGAATTTATTTTCGGTTTTTGGCAGTTTATTGTTCGTTTTGTTCACGGCGAAGGCTGTCTGCGTACTTTTGTTGCAGCGACCTCTGCTTCTACGCTGTAATTTGAGTAGGTTAGGAGGAAGGTCGCTTTCAGAGCATCTTGAGCTGTACAATTAATCTCACGGGAATAAATGCCTTCGCGCGAAATATTAGAGCACTTTCATTTTAGAGATTTTGCTACCGAATTTTCTTCACAATTACCATCCCATCCAGGCGGTCTGGGTTTCTTTAAGATGCCAAGGATTAGTCAAATATCCAGAAACCAGAAAATGCGAAATATCCCAAAAGCTAACTTGCCACAAAAAACCGCCGAATTTGTGACTTTCGCAAGCAGTTTGAAGGAGTTTCATTAACACAGAAAGAAAAGCAAAAGAACCCGTAAGTAAGCCACTTCAAGTAGCTTTGTCCTCATTTTAAGCAAAAACCTTTTGCGGTTTTCAAGATACAAACGTGGAATCTGACCGCCTAACAGTAAAAAACTTAAAAAATAGTTAATTTTTACTGAAGATGGAACAAGCAGTTTCGGGGCAAGTTTACGAGTAATTTCTCTGACTGTGATTTGAATCTTCTTTTACATAACAGCTGCTGCCATTCAATTAACGTTTCATTCACTTTTGAGAATTGTCAACTTTTCTTATGCCGAACTATTTTTACGCTTGCTTCACTAAAAATTGGTGCACTTGCAGTCATTGGGTGGGGGGGAGGGGTTGGGAGCAGGGGGCGAGAGGGGTTGGGAGCAGGGGGCGAGAGGGGTTGGGAGCAGGGGGCGAGAGGGTGTGAAGAAACAAGAACTACACAAGTAATGTAGTAAAGAGTGTATATATATGGACGCAGCAGCACCAGCAAGTATTTCAAGTGTTCGGTGCGTAATTTTATATTTCCGGTGTATATACACACATACTCGTATGTTTGTATATCTGTGCTCGTTTCAGGCTCCTGGTTGTCCACCGAGTTCGCCTCTCCCTGTGAGTCAGTCCGCTCTTGTGTTGTTCTGTCGTTAATCTGCAGCGCTGCGTCTCATCTCGCATGTACGCATTCATTCATTCAGCATTCATCGATTGTGCTGTGCGTCGTGGTCGTGTCTTCTCTGGAGTCTTAGCTGCAGTTGAATAGCAATCCTCGCACCAACTACAGTAGTCCTTCTTTCTGCCATTCGTTTGGATTGGAATGCAGCAGCGCAGCGGATTCTGCGTCACTTAAGTGAGTGCCCTGTAATTTTGGTTTCACTCATATCAATATGTGGATCTGTACGGTATGCCTGTTTTTAGCCTGCAGGCAGTTTTTCATTGCGATCAATTTTTCGAAATCATTAGTTTTCATTTCGACGTTTCTCGATAAATTCTAAACTGTTGAACTTTCACTGCATTTTCAATTTATATAAAATATTGGTTTCATCCAAAATCCATTGAAATACCATAAAAATGGTAACTAAATTAATTAATTGTGCGATATTGGGATCCACAATAAGTCTTTGAAACCTTGAATCGACATTGATTACAGACTGCTACTCAGTGGGTTGGTGAGGGGAGGAGAGAAGGGCGAAGGACAACAGAAGAGATAAAAGTACATAGTCGAACAACAAGCAATGAACAAGCAGTGAAGTCGTTTTCATTATTTGCTACTAACTTCCGGTCTGGTCCATTGCTGGAAGCAGCATGCAACTTCATTGTTGGCCTGTCACCGCCTTTACCATCATCGTCATTATCGGTTTCCATTCCTTCCACCGGCAACAAGTTGATTCTGCGCTTCATTCGGAGCAGAAGCAGGAACAGCAGCTACCGCTACAACAACTCTTCCAACTCTCTGTGTATCGCTTCAGCACTTGAAGTTGTTGTGGCTTCTTGGAGAACGTCAAAAATGTCTAAGATGACGAATTCTCGCTTCTGTGCAGGAAAAGCGGCATCCAGGACAGCAACGTGAGCATCGAATGCTGTCGATTGATACAAATGAGGCATAAATGAGCCTCAAGCAGTGTTTCATTACGACGTGGGGCACAAGTGTAGGTAATGTTTTAATTTCGGTGACGTGGGTTTTCCCCCAAAGTCATGGTGCTGTTCATTCCTCCTGTATTCCACCTCATGTGTTTCCGTATGTAGGGTTGACAGGGAATCGGTCTGTTTGGGAGTCCACCTCGTCTTCTGCTGATCCAAGTACTGAGTGTCTCGGCTGTTGAGTTGCAATAAATAGTTCACAATACCTAAAACTTGGCCCTCGCCGCTGGTGGCACGTAGACTCAATTCATTCACCGATTGGTTCATTCATAAAATACCTGATCGCGCCAAGTGTTGTGTGGAGCCAGCTGCTGCTACAGCTGCTGTTGCTTTTGCGTTTGTCTCCATAATCTTCGTTCTTCTTTGGATGCTCCACTGAAATGCTTTTATCATTCGACGGCGGTCGGCGGCGGGGAGGCGCACGACGAAGAAGCGGAAACCGCAGAAAAACGATGTTCAGTTCGAGTGCGAGCCAGAGATTGCGCCTAGAACGGTGTGAAGCAACACGCGGAATTCATTCATAAATCCGAGTTACTACGGCGTGCCACAAACTCAATCGCATTCAACTTGTGGGTACATTTGTAGCTGGTGTCCGTAGCAGCACCGCACGAACAAGTGCTGTTTGTGTCCGTGCCAGCTTCTTGTTGTTGCGGCCGTTGTTGTTGTTGTTGTTTTGGTTGCAGGCAACTCATACCTCTAAACGTCGCCGGCTGCCAGAGCGAGTGTTTATTATACATTTCAACACTGCTGCGATCAAGCACTTCCTTTCCTTGATTTTCTTACACTTGACAGCATTCTGTTCCCTTAAATTAGAATTAAATGAAATCTCTTGCTCAATCGTTGCGAAAGTTTATTGATAAATTATTATTCGCCTGTATACTGCATTCTTTACGTTGGAAATGAAAAATTTAATTCTCATTATATCTATTGTGAATTCGCTGTGGGTATCCTCACTTGGGGTGGATCCTTTCATCGTGAATTCTTGTATTTCGAAGTTATACTCTTAGTACAAGAATTATTTAAAGTGTACAGATTCACTTGTCATCAGAAGTGATAATAACGTGGATGAATTGTGTTATTTCCTGTACGATTAACCGCATGTTTTCGTGGCTAAGAATGTATCCATGATATAAACTGCATATAAAATAGTTGTGCTTCATTTATTGGAAATGCCTTTAATTGTGTGCCATTTCTGCTCATCAGCTTATCATTAGAAAATGTTGAACACGCCCATCACAACTCCTACTAAACTGCTACATAAAAAATTAAATTTATATTTAAATTCCAAACTTTGTTAAGGAATGGTTCAATCTTGAAAAAACGACGTGCAAAGCTTCAGTTGATTTGCCAGCGAATACTTCAATCATTTTCATTTACTTCATGACTGTTTCTACTTCGTTTTCGTACTTAGTTTGAGTTTATTTCATTATTTGTGATTGTTTTTTGTACTGCATAAACAATACTGCTGATGTGGAAACGATGATGGCCGTTTCCGTCCCCTCAAAACACTCGCAACACACAGGCTCAGCGCCACACAGCGTTACGTGCTCTCGCAGTTCCCGCAAACGAACTGATAGCAAATACTTTAGCGTCTTCTCGAAATTGTTATTGTTTCCAAGCAAATGCGATGTAAATTTGTGAATGAATGCAGCTAATAGTGAGCGCATATTGAGGGATAAATTCGGAGAGAGAACTCAGTTGCTGAGAGTGCTAATAATCTCTGAGGAGAGAACACACACACACGCGCGCTAACAACTGTTGCACTCAGTTCATTCTCCACGCTGTTCCATTGTATCTGCTGTCGTTGGTGTATAGTTTGGGAAGCGATCAAGAGCGCGATCGTTTCGTTTCAGTTTGGCTGCTCGAATCGCTTGGCTACAGAACACTTTGTACGTTACGAACAGCGAAGATTGTGTGTGGAAACGTAGTTTTGTTTACGGAATTCGTGAGTTTTCAAACAGTAAAAACGTATTAAAGTGTGGTGTGCATAAACAGTAGTAAATCTGATAATTATTTTGACTAGAAATGTGAAAACCGCCCAACAGGAGGGCGCTACATTGAGGATTTTCTTTCTGTATCCATAAATTGTCCCGGTCGCCAGCGCCTACAAACGTTCCCGTACAGGCACCTCTACCGAATCGGCGGCGATTTGCATTGACACCTTAATTCAAAGTACTTTTCACATTATCTAAAATGTGCACATTATCGAAGTGAAATTAAATTGAAGGAGCCGAGGAACTGATTCAAACTTGCGTGCTTGTGTGTGTTTAATATTTACGACATCGTGTTGAAATCTCGAGATGTCAAACGTCTGAACGCGTTGGTTCACCCAACGATAGGCTCAAATATCTTAACCCGCTCAAAGTATATGAAATCAGTGATATATACAATTAAATTCCAATTAAATTAAGAAAAGGACTTGAAATCATCTGTCCATCTCTCCACACTTCTCCCAATGGGGAAAAGTCGCGCCATTAACATTCTGAATGATGTGTTAATTCATCGCAACAACAATCTTCGAGACACTCGCGCTGGTGCACACAGAAAGGGTCACTAACGCACTCATTGACTCCGTGGCATCGCAGGTCAAACAAACGATGATTTGATTTGATACGATTGATGCTCACTGAACGAATTGAATTGTAGCACCCGTTTTATTGAATTTGTGGGTGCAGACCGCTTGAACGCCGCTCCGTAGTTGGAAGTGTTGTGCGTCGGAGAGAAGAGTCCAGTGGTGTTTGTGTCGCTGCTGCTGTTGGGATGATTTCGACTTTAATTAAAGTGTTGATAGCCTTTAATTCCCCGCCATTAATTAGCGTGTTTCTAATGCAATTACATAGATTAAACAAATACATTTAGCAAAAACAAAAGGAACGTTAAACAAATGCATAAATAGGTCACAACTGAATAAAAATACGCTGCTTACAAAAGTGAAGCATTTAAATACAGATCTTGGCACGAACATCGCCGGCAGGAGAGCAAATACGTGGAAGAATGACAAATGAGTGGATCGATTGGACGGACAGCAGGCTGCGTGCTCCTCTGTGCACCGGGCACAACCATCAGACGCTGCTCCACAGCAACTACGGTTACTTTCCAACCAACAAACTTAGCCTGAAGTCGCACAAGCTTCAGCAACTGCATACAACCAAATTAAGAGGTAATCCTCTGGTGAAAACTACTTTTCGACAGGTCCTGCTGGCACAAATCCTTGTCTATTCGCATTTAGTGTTCGCTTGAGTGTTTATATTTATAAGCTCTGCTACTGTGTAACGTCCAGTGTAATAATTGCATCTTACTACTTGCATTTTCAGATGTTCCCACACAGATTCCCCCTCTGACGCCTGGCACAAATCGCAAGGTGGCGGAAGTGTTGAAGGCGTCATTTGCGTCGTGGGAGAAGGAGGTGCAGAACTGCAATATTACAAAAGGTGAGTTCCTAATTCTATTTAATTTTAATATAAAGCAAATAACCACATATTTCCACACTGATTTCAAGTCAGTTTTTTTCCTCAAAAGAGGGTTTATCTTTCGAAAGGGAGATAGAAATGCCAAACCACTACCACGTCCATTCAGAGGTTCACGTGACCCATTGTGATTAGCAGAAGTTCTTGGGCTCAAATACACAGTAGTCTCACTCAAATATTGCTCACGCGGTAAAGATTATCGAAATCCACTTTGTGTTCTGAATAAATTTGCGCAAATCATACACTCCACCGCTCCTACACTCCGGCAAATCCTGGAAAAACCTTGCTCCTTATTCACATAGAAAGTTCCGAATTGATCACATTTTTTTTTCGTTGTTATAGCAGTAATCCGTGGCTCCTCTGACCCATTTATTAAACTTTTAGCACCAACAAGGAGCCTTAACTGGTTTCCAGTTGCCAGTGACACACTCCATAGTGACAGCGACTCTTCGCAGTCGTGCATGATACTTGTTACGATTGATCCCTCTGGTCACTATGATTTCGGTTACCGTGTACAGTTCAGATATCGGTGACAGTGCCTGACCTTGCTTTAAAAGATTGCCTTCCATTGAAAGCATGGAGCAACCAAACTGATGTGCAACTGCCACCGTTTCTAATGTTTTCAAAGCAGAGGTTCTATCTGTATGTCTCCATAGATCCCCACACCACCACACTATCGCAGGTCGTGACACTCTCTATAGGGCTGTTTTTCAACTGCAACCTCTACTGATTGCAAGTTAATTGTATTTGTAATTAGTTAGCCGCAATTAAAACAATTGCCAAAAGACAATTACTTTAGATGATGGAGTCTCAAACATCCCTGACCTCTGATAGAATTCAGTGTGTGGGAAAATGTTAATTTTCGTTTTTCATACGATCTATCATCTATTTCATTGTTCATTTAATACTTTATACGTATTTCTGTCAGAAAGTAAAAATCTATTATATAATTTTCTTCACTTACACGCTTATCATCGGACAGCGTTACACTCACAACGTCAACTTAGAATGGTAACCAAATAGTAATAAAAATCTGAAAACCATCTGAATTTCGAAATCCAACAATGGAACGAAACAATAATAATACAATATATCAGCGTAATTTAATTTGCTTGATTTCTCGTTTGTAGACCCCCGCGAATGGACTGAGGAACATGTCATCTACTGGCTGAACTGGGCTATCAAGGAATTCTCCTTGGTGTCCATGAATCTGGAGCCGTTTGTCAAAATGAAAGGACGCGATATGGTTGAGTTGGGCAAGGAGAGGTTCCTGGCAATAACGCCGCCTTTCACTGGCGACATACTGTGGGAACACTTGGACATTCTTCAGAAAGGTAAGACGAGACACATCACAAAGCAAGTAATTAGCCTTAAAAGTCTGAAAATAAAATTCGACGCCGGTGAGTGGCACACACGCAGATCGCATACTCAATGCGAGAAGGCGCCAGACTCTCTTTTGGGAACATTTGAAATAGCATTACATTGTCTGCCGGCCACTATTTTCAAGGACCATCCATGGTACCACTTTGATTTCTTTTCATTTTATTCATATCCAAGCAGTAGAAATTAACTTTAATATGAAGCGACAGTAATTTTGCTTTCTTCGTAGCATTAAGATTTTGTGTTGAAATCAGATTCCCTGTTGCTGTGTGAAATAATGTCCAACGGGTCGGAGGGAGTGTGGAAGAAAGACAGGGACAGTCGTAAATGAAAATCGAATCGCAGTGAATTGAATTTCCGCTAATTCTGGACCCTGTCGCCGGCTTTTAGCTGTGCGACGGGTGACTCTTCAGACATCGAAGTGTAAAAGCAACTCGCTTGTTTGCACCCATCCCAGGGCTTTCCAGTGCAGGTACCTTTTTAAGGTGGAAAATTTGCACCAAGCGGATGTCTTGTGGAGCGTCCGCCATCGGGTGGTTGTGGATGCTCCGTACGAAACTCTATTGTGAAAGGGTTACACAGAAAAGCGGAGCAGCGGTTGATGCATGCGCTGACTTCAGTAACTGCGACGTTTTATTAAGAAACATGATTATTATTTGTGGGCGAAATATTTGCATACCCAATTGAACTAGTCGAACTATATGTGTGCATTAGTATAGTGTATATATTTTATTCTCACATCTGCTACTAATTCAATAAATCAACCATTCTTTATACGGGTCTATGCTATAGATGCAGATCTTGTTGGAAAGGCTTAACTATAATATAGGAATAGATTCAGTTCGAAAGTTAACCACATTTCCCGAATCCTGGGCACTTCAGTCTCTACCATGTACTGTGTTCTTTATTATTGTATATTCGATCCTTATACATACATTAATTATATCAAAAAAGTTTCAGTTAAGTCGAATAACAAATTTAGACATTTAACAATTTAGACAATTTAAACATTTTTATTTAGAATTTCATGAAACCCAATAAGAATTACTTAAGAGTTGACAATAACGAAGTTGATTTCATTATTCGTCATTCGAGTTCTAACTAACGATCCGAAATTACAAACCGAGTTTTAGTTCACGCAACTTTTTTTTGGTGTGTAACCCGATTTCGAAGTTCATTTTAGCAAATTTTTTTGCAAGATCTTCGGCAAATGTTTAGTATTTTTTTGCCAAGTATTTCTAATTGTGTCTCATTATCAAATACGCAAAGTCAAATATTTGCGATTCATCGTAATTTCGTCCTTTTCATAGATTGTGAGAAATCCATGGAGGATTCTGTGATCTCGGCCGCATTCGAATCAGGACCAGTCTCTGGATCGGACCATCAAGGGGGCGACTATTTAGCCAGTAGCAATACTAACCATAGGATAGTGTCGGACTATACAACGCCCACAGCAACAACTACCCCTGACAAGTGCAACTTCCACATAGCAGCTCCAGTCCATCATAACAGCGGTAAGTGGTAAAGCGATCCCTTTGCGTGAAAATCTTTGAGGCAGTGATTAGAGGAAAGCATTTGATAGAGGCGTTAATCATCGTCTCCTATGTAGAAGTTTTCCACAAGTGTGCATCCGGCGTGTGTAAATTTTTCCTTTTTTCATGAATTTCATTTTCTTGTAAATGACGTAACGGTAAAATTAATTAATGGGGAAAAGTTTAGCATTGTTTTTTATTACTTGCTCTGTATTTATTAATCGCTTTAACGGAAATGAATTGAATAACAAGTTAAAATGCAGATCGCCGTCAGATGGCGCCTGTGTGGGCTGACAGTGTTTACATTTAGCATTTAGTGTATAGTAAAAATATCGCGGAATTTTCATTTAGTTATACGGAGCAGAATGCATACAATTGCATCCAGACTCCTTCACGTGTCTATCTGTGGGATGCGCGCCTCTACTTCTGGCAGAAGGGGCGACAGGATTCTACTAACATTCACTGTGGTTCACTTAACTGCTCCCTGCATCTAATCTGCTCGTGATCCGTAATCGCATGAAAATCAACAAACGCCATGGAAACACTATAGCTGCATATACTCGTATCTATTGCGTTGCGTATCTGTCGGCGGTTTCGTCACGTTGTGGATGATGAACAATAAATGAATTGCATTGAGCGCTTCGACACTTTATTACGATGTGAGAAAGAAAACATTAATAATAACAAAAAGCTATTAAACACAGCAATTGAGGTGTCTAAATATGTTAATTAGTAATAAATAAAAAATAAATAATAAAATAGCAATGATCAAATGCAAGATTCGACTGGATTATTTGCTTGCTCTGGTATTTTTAACTTCGAGTGCTTTATTTGCGGTCAGTCGATCCCCTGATGTTTGCGTCATGCTTCTCCTCACTTCCCGCAGATCAAAGCAAAATTAATTTAGTGCGACTGTCTATTTATTGGCCACTCTTCAGTTGAATTGATGTGAACCCATTAGGATCGCGTCATTACTACCAACTGCCTTAAAAGGCGCGACTGTTGAATGCGTCGATACGTCGGCTGCGTCGTCCAACAGAGCCCATTTGTATTTCACAGAGGACGCAGAGCTTCCACATTGACGCCCAGGTGTTCCCCTTATTTGCATATTCCTCTTAATGTGATGTGACCCAACTCGAAGTCCTTGCCGCCGCATAAAGCAAGGCCAACGAGGTCACACATATTAAACCAAACCCACAGTTGCACGTGCAGTCCATTGTTCCCCTCTTTGTGCAGTCGACACCCTTGTATTATAATTAACTATCACGAGCACTGCGAGCGCTTGTAAGCCGAATTTTTTAATTCAGACTAAGAATGGTCTCAGCAGATATCGAGTTTTGCTGACGATAACGTAGACCTTTAAACACGCTCGTCTTCTTACATTTGATTTTACCAGTATTAATTCTTGGCTTGATTCGTTTATTTAAAGAAGGTAACTGATGGCGACTGAAGTTGGCCATATACGTTTTGGCATTGATATATTGTGACATATTGTTTTGAATCCAGAGTCTTTATACTTTTAAAACTGAACATCCGCAGTGGTCCATTTTTGGTTTATTTTGGACTCATTCAAGACCTGAATTTGGTCTGTAAATAGCCCCAGCCAAGTGCAAGTGTGGAAAAACTCTTTCGTCATCAAGTTTTGAATTAACAGAGTCACTTTTAAGAACTACACATTCTTCGTTAGAAGCTCCTCACTGTGACTTCGAATTGCATAATTTAATGGGGCTCAAAACAAAATCGAAAAAGCGTGAAGAAAGAATGGCATCGAATACAGACAGAATACAGAACATCGAACAGAGAGAACTGCACTTCAAATCCAAACCAACAAGGAATGGAGGCAGTCAGCCATCCATCCACTCACTGCCCAACCTACCGACCCGGGTCTGAAATAAAACTACTCGTACAGGCGGCGTTGAGTCAGATCCACTCATATTCAATAAAACAGAATGGATTTGCTCGTTGTGGTACTGAGTGCACGTGTAGTTGCTGTATTAATAAAAAGCCAGGGTCTTGATATGGTTGAGAGCGTAACTAGGCTACGCGTCCAAGATACATATTTGCACGCAAAAACCGAAAATTCTGCGGTTGGCCACACTTTGGAGTTTGCTGAATTCTGAGTGGAGGCGGAGTGGCTCCGAGCGTAGTGCTTCTTTTCGCATTTGAACTCCTATAGAGCAGCACTGTAGGAATTAACGCTTAATTGCAAAAAGCACGCTACAAGAGTCTGGAGTTCAAGAACCCTCGTTTTCAACGCGATCAGGCTACGCTTTCATTCATCTCTCAGCTGCAAGCAAAGTAGCGGATTTCGTCCAACATGCAAAAGTGGGATTTATTTTTCCAATTATGTTCATCATTGTTGTTCTTTTTGCTTCTTCCAAAAGCGTTCAATGTGTCCAAGTCTAGCATCTTTGCACATCAACGCCGGTGACGCTTTTGTTGACTCATGCAGCCTATGAGATGTGTGGACCGAAATTGACCGAAACCACATATTTTTATAGAGACTGGCCGGAACTCGCGAGATTTCATCCATTTTGGAGAGATGTACCTCAATATTCACACCTTTTGTAGTATGGTATGTACATATTGTATATAGATTATGCAATTCATATTGTGTGTTTTGAATCGAACCGAATCTTGTATCGAAAAAGCTTTTCTTTACTCCAAACTCTTCTTTGACAAGAGTGACCAGATTAAAATCGCTTGAGACAAGTATCAAACCCGTCTCTGTGGGTGGTAAACGTTTTCTTGTAGCTGTCTGTGTTGCACGCAACATGTTGTTAGTTACAGAGTGTTGGGTTTGAAAACGAAATTTAGAGTGTGCTACGAAGTAACATGAAGTGCTCCCAATGTGCAGTACATAGACTCGAATGTTAGTTGCTTTGTATTGTTGGCCATGGCGGAAAACCCCATCACGACAACCTTGGCAATCAAGTCGGCGTCTGCACGTCAACAATTGGGAGTACTTTCTTTCATTGCTCAGAAGATTCTTCCCCTCCCTGTTCTTCTCGTCAAGGTTTCGCTGGCTTAATTAAGCCATTATATATAAGTACATACTTAAGTCATGCATTTTTCAGATTCATCAGTTTTATGTAGCTCACTACCTGAGTAGGTCAGTATTAAGAATAAGTTTGACATGTGAGTCGATTTGCGTATATTTTACTTTTTCCTTTTAGCTGATATGATGAATATGATGTGCGCTGCTTATCTCAACAAGCACTTCGTAAATAGTAAACACTCGAAACGACGATTGTTTTATGCTTGCAACTATATTAGAATCTAAGTTGAGAAACTGGGTGTTTAATGCGAATGTATTGGGGTCATTTGATCTTGTCTTCTCCTTGCCCTGCGCTTGTTTTATTAAAGCATTTGACCGTACTTAATGTGGTGCTGCTACAAAAATATATAGAATTAAGCATTCACACCAACCTGCTGCACACACACCCACACACACATCGACTAATGTAAGCTATTATGTAGGTACCTGGTGTACACACTCCAACTGATTAGCATACGAATTCGTACCGGTCGGTTGGTCAGCCTTTGAGCCCTGTGTTCAGCTTTGGAAGAAGCTCGGCTTTTGCACTGCGAGAGCACGAAAACTCTCCGAAGTGAAGTCTGAAGCGCTTCACTTTAGCACCAGGCTTGAGTTCATTGTTGCTATTATTTTTGTGGCATCATTCTTATTTTTTCGCTGTTATATACAAACGAAATTTGGATTCTGTTTTAATTTATTACCAGATTCTGATTCGAAGGCGAGGTGGCCTGGCCATTCACATGTGCGAGACTCGAAAAGCCTTCGCTTTTCCGATTACGGTTCAGATATCTCGCGAACTTTACTATAATGAAAATCCCCCACTTCAATGTTTTTATTGTAGTTATGTTTTTTCGTTGCTGTAGTTTCACCTTTAAAATTCGACTGGCGACTGTAAATTAAAGCGAACACATTCAAATAGTTGCGAACAGTTGCTGCCAGCTGCAGTGCCGCAAATGGCTTGCGAGGTTCTATAGTATGTACCATATAGTATATGCATATAGACAGATTTACGCCATAGAAAAGCGTTCCGGTCGGGTTCATTTGGAACAAAGAACACTGAAGAACAACAAACCAACAAACAACGTTAACGACATAAACAGGCACAAAACACAATCCACTATATATT
Organism: Myopa tessellatipennis; assembly: GCA_943737955.2. Classification (NCBI taxonomy): domain Eukaryota; kingdom Metazoa; phylum Arthropoda; class Insecta; order Diptera; family Conopidae; genus Myopa; species Myopa tessellatipennis. Next base: position 57,849,315 of record OX031314.1, on the reverse strand, counting down.
GCGGATCTTTCCAAAGATACTGTAGATTCGTTTGTGTGATACTACATTTTTTAAAAAGTTTATAAAATATGTATACATATTGTACAATGGTTCAATGGTTTAATGCTACTTTTTGCACTACTCTAGTGGAGAAATACAAGCAGTAGCATTTAATTATTAGCAAACAGTTTTTGATTGAGTGTTTCAATCCGATTTCGCTTAATTCTACTTTAAACCGTTTACTTTTCTGCTCTCAACACTACCTCTTTTCTTCTAGAGAATAGAGAATAGCCAACCTGATTCGAGAGATATGCTTCAATTTAATTTTGCCCCATGTCCGTCCTATTTTCACCAAAATCTCTTCTAAATATTCTATTATTTTCATCCGTTCAATTTTTTTTTACTCTCCCGCAGACGGGGACCCTTTAAGTTAATTTCTCGTTTATTCCTTCCTTAAATCCCTGCCTGACTATATACTGACATGTCACCACTACCGAATTCACAGGAAACATCAACTTTTAACTTCAATGGAGTCGACAAAATATGAAATTGTTATTACAGATTAATGAAGGTAATTTGGTGATTATTCCGATATTTCTTTAATCTTAATTGTTTGCTTCCGAGAAGAGTCAATGATAATCTAACGACCTTTTGTCATGTCAATGAGCGCAGACTTATGTTAGTCCAGTAACAGTAACAGTGACAAGCACATAATCTCAAATATCTAAGAGTCTTCACAATATATCTTCACATAGCGATTAAAGAAATCGGTTGAATATAAACTTATATTTATTGCTCCTGCACACACTCACGGTCTCATGTCGAACCTGTGTGATCGGTCAACAGATCGGTCGCGGAGAAAATACACGTTGCCATAGAGAAACTTTCAACATCCGCTCAAAGAACTGAATGAACCAAACGAAACTAGACTTTAGACGCGCTTTTCGTAGCAGAGTGAGTGAATTTTACTAATTCGAGAGTAAAAAATCTACATTGTTGACCGGATGTGAAGTTTTTACCGCGGTTATCATTCATGTGTGTGTAGTTATTATAAACTAATAGCACGCCAGCTGGAAGATAAAATACACCAGCTATGACTGGAAGTGCCTCTCGCGATTATTTAGTAAACCAGTCGCGGACATCGATGGTTGTGTGAAATTTTGTTAAAGCCACGTTTTGTGCTGGAAGTACTGCCTGCGTGAATGAGTCACGAATTCAGAATTGCGAAACTGCTGCCGAGATACCCTGTTGCAAGTGGTTCAATGAACCAATCACAGCGATCGAGGGTTAAATCACACATTAATAACTAATCTTAAAGTAATCAATTTCATTCCAGTACTGCGGCGTATGAATTCTTTGCTGTTTAATTAAAGTACTCAGACTGATTTTGATTTTCAGATTGACACAATCTGATGCCGTGAATCGCCCCGGGCTCGGTCGACATAAAAGATATTACGGCATTTAGTGCTGCGTTTTTCTAATAGATACATGTTTGCCTCACTAATAGCCATAAATGAAGTTCAAAGGAACTGCAGCAGTGCGTAGAACGTCCTAGTAGGCAAATCGATGGGACCTTAAAGGCCTTTCAATGGACAGACCTGCTTTCAAAGTAAAAGCACAAAGAGAACGAAGAGAGAAGACAAGAAGAAAATGTGGAATCGAGGAGGTACACAAGTAGAATTGTTACTCATAAACGGGACCAACGTTAAGTAGATAGACATAGCAATGCATACGGAAATCCTTCCTCATACACACTCTAGCAAAGCAGCTTCCTCATTTGACTTCGGAGCTGAAATTCCCCGAGCATCTGTTTCAGTTCCAGCCACAAAGCAATCATTGCCTTTTTCTACCTTTTTATCATTTTTGCACTTATTTGTCGCATGTAATTTCATTCCCTGCTTCATTAGATTCTGTATCCAAAATGGATCCGAAATAGATTCACGGTTTCAGCGTCAAACAACGTTATAAATCCAATTGCTGCTGTATTCTCAGCAGCCAGCCATCCATCGATGGAACTCCTTCCTTGGCACTGCACTCAATTAGGTTAGGATTTTGTAGTAACAACTTTTCTTCTCTTTCCGTTCTGTCATTTTGCCGACTTGCCAGCTCTGTATGCGTTCGTCGTGTCACCTTGGGGGAGTTTTTATCAGTGTTTTTAATTTCCTTCAATATTTCCTATCGACAACGAAATTATTTGGCAATAATTTTTTCTAATTCCGGGGTTAACCAGACTTGGTTGTTTCAAGTTTCTCGCTTCGGTTTGGTTGTTTATGCCTCTGGTTTTTACATTAAAGTTAATTGAAGTTTAATGGATATAATTAAATTGTGTGAATTTTGGTTGCGGTGGTTTCTATTAGTCCAGCATAGCGTCGCCAGCTACTTTGTACCGCACACACCGCACAAGAAGAATAGACTATAGACTATTAATCCGAGGCACACTGTAAATAGATGTATAAGTTAGAAGTTTGTCACGGATCTGGCATCAGGTTTTCTTCAGGTTTCTACAGTGGTTTTTTAGGTTAGATATTGCAACCTTAAGGTACTTTAATGTCAGTGATCCGTGAGTGACAACAAAACAACAATTACACTGTACACAGATCGCCCTGCGCCCCTCGAAACTATTTTTAATATTTGAATCCATTTAATCCAGCTCTTCGCGGCTTGAGTACAAAAGCAAAGCCAGGCAAATAAAAGCGGGTAATAAAAGGAAAATGAGATGCGGTTAAATCAAGAAACCACCGCAAATAAAACCGTATACGCAGGCGCATAAAAACAACACAGAATCGTTTACGCAGGCGCACCTCCGAAGGCTGGAGGACCAAAAAGAGAACAAGAAAATGTATTTACTTGCACTCTACACACGCTAACAAGATCGATGCATGGATAAGTGCATGGATGTATATAGCATAATGCAAAGAACATAGCACGTTCGTACAGTCTATAAAGTGTTGTATAATGTAATGAAATGTATTACAGTCTGCTGCTAAGTTATGTTCACATTAGCTAATATCTGTATCTGTATCGCATTGAAATGTAAATTGTTCTCACGGCCCTGAAAGCTCAACACACACCTCGTTATCGTGTTGTGTGTATGCGTGTGTGTGTTTGTGTGTGCGTGTGTGTATATAGATACTCAATCATGGTGGTGGCAGTTGTAGGCGTTGCACTTGCAGGACGCTGAATATCATCGGCGCGGGACAGAGCAGAGTACAGGAATTTTCAGCGAACAGCCCGGCGCTGTGGGTCTGCTGCGGGTTGTTTCTGGTCGCTAAGAAACAGCGAACAATGTGATGGCGCGTATTTTTCCCATCCATTTGTTGCCCAACACTCGCATAGACTTCGTTCCTATTCTCTCATTTGGCCTGCGATGTCCTTCAGACTACATTAGTATCTGATGTGAACCGGCCCCGCAGTCGATTCCTTGAGACTCGCGCACCCTTGTGCAAGTGGATTGTTTCTGATGTGGTCTCCTTTACTTTTACCCACTACACTTGACTTAACACGTGATGACTTCCAGCGCTGTGGTGGCTTCGATATGCCGGCCGAGCCGTTCCCAGGCCGCCTCACAGCTTGGCACCTTTTATCTGTCCCTTCGATCAGATTCCCCTATGAAAACAACATGAAAAACCGGGCATTTGAATGTCTTTTTGTTTTTGAGAAAGTAATTTACTTAATTAATTACTCTGCATTTCTATGACTACGTGGCCGGTGATCTCAGGTCGGCCTCAATGATGCTTCAATCAAGCTAATCTACTAACTTCGCATAACTTTTCAATCGCATATCATTCGAAATATATTAAAAAATATAATAAATAAACTAAGAACATAATATGAATACAAAACATATAATAATACAATGCAGACAATGTTACCTGGAACGGAAATCAGTTAAGTTATGTATTTAACAGCTGAAGAAATTAGATAGAAATGTATTTATTTATTTCTTTAGACAAAATATGTATTTATTTTTCCAATTTTATAACCATTAACTACCTAGTATAATAGTGCATATTTCCAGCTCACTTTGATTATGTGTGCATTAACCAAAACTCGAAGCGATCGCCAACCCTCCGATATGTTGTCGTCGGACGCAGTTTACTTCCGACACATTCAACCCATTGTTCAACCCGTTAATTGTTCAGGGCGATTTCGGTCCTTCCGAAGTTTACAATTTTCACGAAACTCTGTTCACATTGTTGTGTGCGATGAAGCGTAGCGCTTTTGATTAGCGAGGTGCCCTTTGGTTGGGAACCAGGGAAAAAGGACTCTTCGAGGATTCTAACTAAATAAAAGTACAGCGTGTCATTAACAGTGGCACGCAAGTACTTAAGTTGCAGTCGGCTTAAGTACAGTTTCGCTATTTTTGAAAGTGAATTACAATTGTAATTAGTACAAATATTTGTCGCCCAAATACCAACGCAGCCTCGCCAACTGCTAGATTCTTGGTGTTAGTCGAAAAAATTCGCCGTCGTAACTTTAACAGGAATACGCTGTAATAACTAATAATAATGTTTAATATTGGAGGTGCCGGCATAACGTACTTAACCAAATAGCTACAGCTCGAGGACAAATGATAATGCGGGGGACGTGGCCACAATATAATTCCCATTACGCAAGTGTGTTGGCGCACCGCGGTACCCAGAAAACTCGTCAGCAGCGAAGGAGTCATGCTGGTGATGGTGCTGCTGTTGCTGCACCTGTCCAGCGATTGCCTTGAACGGCGGACAACAGACAACACATGTGCTGCGCCACAATGTTGAAGGTGACGAAGAAGACAACAGTTGTTGTTTTTGGTTTTGTCTTTTGTCTTCAGTTCCTGCTGTTGTCGTTGCCGTTGTTGGCGGTGCTCAATGCTTAATGTCTTTTAAATGCCCGCCGTCTACAGATTGTTCACTTTTTCTTTTCTTTCCTTCCTCATTTGCTGCACCCGCTCCATTGCTTGTCCCTTTGCTTGTATGCAGTTCGGTGAGTTTTTAGTGCCGCTGCTGTTGTTTATATTATGGATGTAGTTCCGAGTTCTGGTTCCGAAGTAAGCCACCAGTTTATCCTGTGAGAAATTCCTTGCTGGTGATGCGGAGTGACATAAGGTATCTGTTTATATGATGTTGTTGTCATTACGTTTTTCTTGGCCTCATGTGTGCCTATCGGATCCTGCTACACAATGAATCTCCTTAACAGCGAGATACCTGCGGCTGCTGTTGTTCCGCTCCTCGCTGGGTCCTCGATCCGATGTTTGCCCAACTTCCTTGTGCGGGTGTCTCAGTATCGTCGTTTAGAGACGCACGGCGGGGCAGAGTGGCAAGCAGGTAGCATGACTAGCAAGGTGCATAATTATGGGACTCAAGGAAGTACGAGCAAATAACCGGATGTGATTTTTTCGTTTTCTTTGTTGTTATGATATGGTGTTGTTCCTTTGATTTGCTTTGTTCTGTTGCTGTTGATTTATTGTGCATTTGTGCAATTTCTTTGCTATTTCTTAGTCATCCATTCATACTTTCATACATTCATTACGAAAATGAGCTGAAGATGCGCCAATAAAGCATTCAAGGATTCAGTTTCAATGCTTTTGTGAATGAATGAGTGCAGAGCTGAATGACGAACAGGGAAGGAAAGAAATCCTGGGGGGATAACAAGAAGTTTTCAGAAAGTGTGCACGAAATTGGATTTTAAATGTAATCCAGCGGATTTACTTGTAATTGGCAGCATAGTTTTCTGCTGCTATTGAAATTGATTGTTTTTCTATTTATGAGAATGATTATTCAAGAATATGTTATAGTAATAAAGTAACTCAAATATGAGGCACTTAACGATCTTGGCTGAACGTTCCATTAGAAACTTCGTCTTCCTGCGGTCTTAAGGACGAGTCTATGTACGAGTATGTTCCGGACAGGCAATCAACTTTCGGAACGATTTCGTAACGCTAATATTTTGTGGTATCTTTGATTGAATACTGGGCCAGTTCTCCTCCCTGCGGTTGGTCGGGTGTTTTGGTCTAAATAGTTACCTTTTCTGGTTGATTTTCTTGCTATTATTTCATGGAAATCGAAATGGAAATCTTTAAATTGATTGAAACAAGCCGTGTATTTTAACTCTTACGTCGATTTCTCTACAAAGCATTCGCTATAAAGGCGAGTGGCTCGTGAGGACAGACCATTAAACAATCAATACTGATTCGCGTTTCCCCAACGAACATACATGCAATGCAATTGTTATGTTCCTGCACTTAAAAGACAATGAAGTCGAATGATTTGATATGTTAGCGAGCTCGGAGTAAAGACTTAATGCTTCATTATGATATCTGGTTTCGTTTCCGCCCGGCTTTCGACGACAAGACTAGTGCAGCACTTTCTTTTACCGCAACAACGACGAACTCGCATTATTCCGAACGCTCTAGTTTTTACTAATCTGCGAATATATACGATATCTTTGTACGTATATCCTAAAAATATATTCTTTGTAAATATAATCTATACTGCCGAAATGATAGACAGTACAGTTACCGTAATTAATTTGATTTGTGATTGAAATAATGATTGAAAAGTGTTCAGTCGTTAATTCATAAAAGTCATTGCCCAAAATAATGCTTGATTTGTCTGGTCCGTTAGCTATATTGTGGCTATCCATCTCAGAGCATGCGGCTCTGTGCCAGTTGCCACTTTTACGATTTCCTTCCGCTGCTTTTTCCACCGACGCTGGACTGTAGTTTTTCAGAAGGGTCTTCAGTATTGTCAGTTTCCAAAAGTTTTTCAACAACTGAATGGAACCGAATCGAAGACGATTTATATGCCGCACACGCATGCGCAACGTTGCGTTGGCATCCGATTTACATTATCTCTGGATTGCGCACGTACTCGCAGCCTGGTGCACTTGGACGCACACGTGCACACTGCCAGCACAAGGACCGGAAGTTGATGTTAAATTACTGAACAGGCTGCAGCAACTGAAGACTCGAGCAGTAGGCCGGCCGTCACATGATCACGTGTTGCTCCAACCCGCAAGCAACGTCTGCCCTTCTGTTTTCGCAGCTAAATGAGTGGAACGCGTTAAAAATGGTCCTCGAGGAATCCTCTGCGTTAGCACCTCACCCCGTGAATGCCAAGCGTACGCAATCTCGATGTTTTCATTGATGCCACTTCTCATTGTGGAATCCAGGAAATTGAGGGAATTTTTGTCCTCCAACCAGACGCGTATTCGAAGTCCCTTCCCCGTTGTTGTTCTTACAGTGGGTCGCGCAGCTCTTTTGTCTTCCAGCCAGCTGTGTTGGAATCCTGCAAATCCTGTTGCGATCACTTAATCGACGAGGAGGCGCTGCCTTGAGTTACTCCTACTTTCTGTCTCGTTGCTTCAAGGAGGCACGAGGTGAGGCTCTCCCAAGCAGCGCGTTATTGCATTAAATTGTAATCCTTTTTGTCGAGATCCTAGACCAGTTTCCTCAGCTGCTCCTGCGTTCCTTTGTCCTTGTGTGCACTGAAGATAGGTGTTGTTTCCGTGCTGGCTGAACTCAGCCATTTCGCAACTGCGTGCCTCTGAGCTTCTGCTCGTGTGTCTTTGTGTGTCTGTGTGTATGTGTGTGTGTGGTTGGCACACACCATTCATTTCATATTCAAATCTGGCAACAATTGTTATCGTCGCCGTACTTGTTGTTGTTTCGTCCGGTTTTTGGTTAGTAAATCATCATGTTCAGCTGAGTTCTTCCTTTTTTGTCGAATTTACTGAACGTGTATTTTTTAGGTAAGTAGTTCTTCAGCGGCGGAGATTGTGTAGCGTTGTTGTTTTAAGAGTTACCATCGCCACTATTTTAGGCAGTTCGGTTTAATTGGTGGATCCGAACTTCTTCATGGCTTCTTATACTCACTCAAAGGTTTTTCGTAGTGCGTTTTTCCGTTCGTTCGTTCGTTCGCTCGTTTCGTTTGTAATGAAGTGCGCACGTGCTTCAACCGGAAACGCAGCTAAGTTGATGTGTAGTGCTGCCTGTTTTTACAATAGGCCACAATAGGCTCCGCTGTCTGCTGGTTCTTCTGCAGCGTCTTAAGTTTCGATTATATTGTTTCGTATTTCCGTTTTGGAAACATGATGACACTTTGATTATTGGTTTGATTCAAAGTGCTCGAGTATGTTAGGGTCTGTTGATTTTGGTGTTTATTTCTTTATCCGGGAATCCTTAAATACATCTTCTGGTCCCTGTACGCATCTTCGTTAGGCAAATGGAATTACCCTACTTTATTAGAGTACATACTCTATTTTCAGTTGGCATCAGAGAAGATGCCTAAGAATTTTACAATGGTGACCAGAGCAGCTTTCTTGCAATCACATTGACAGAAAGAACAAAGGCATCCTTAGCTAAAGTTCGCATATAGAGTAAATGTACATCTAAGAAGACTCTCATGCTTGGGTTTAGGTTTAGGATGTTTTCGGCTCTTTTAATATCTGCTATTAAGAGTTCTTTCGTTGTTCTCAGCGCTCACACCTGCGATTCGCTCGTTTCCATGATTATGATTGGAATCAGTCGCTCTGTCCACGACACTTCGTTGCCATTGGCTACGAAGAAACGATCGGCACAGATTCGCGTATATTGATTGGTCAGCATTTAAGACTCTGTCGAACCTTACGTGTGGCCCCCTTCTGAGAGGTTCATGTAGAAAGCTTGCTGCATTCGTCGGCTGTCGATGTACTAAGTTTGGCTCAATCTGGGACCCGGCGAGTCCACAATCCTACCAGAGTATGTGTGCATTGCAAGAGTGTGTGTGCCGCGCGCAAAAAAGCTTCAAATGCACTCCCTGCACAGAATCCATTCAGTGGGACTTCTCATTGATGGCTGTACGCTTCTTCTTACTGTTGCTGTCTGTCCACATTCGTAGTCTCGAATGTGCGGCGGAGCTTTTATGCGATCATTGAGAATGATCGGCCTCTATGCGCGGGCGGGGTTCGCGGAGGAGGAGGAGGAGGTCGATAGTGAAAAAGGCTGGCACTTGAACTCATATACATACATTCATACATGTACATATGTATGTATACTTGATGCTTGTAGGCGTGTGCAGCTTTTTATTTTGTGGCTGTTGCCGGGATTTAGTGAAGCTAAACAAATCGAGAAATTTGCCATTTTAACATGGTAACATTTTTAGTTCCAGGTGCTAAAATGGTGTCGTTTGGCTTCGTTTTACGATTGTGCATTAGGTTGTGTTATTGTTAGTTTACCATGTGATTCGGTCATCGTATGGAGCAAGCCACAGATTGGACTGAAATTAATTTAGACAAGACAACCGATCGGTGTAACAATTATTCAAATATGGAAATGTAAGAAACGGTACGCATATGTATACTAGGACGTTCCTCAGACTGATTCGGTCAGTCCGTTTATAAACGCACTCGTCTAGAAACCGCCTGCCTGTTGCGCCGCGTCTAAATCCAATTATTGAGCGAATGATTTCGTAGTTTTTATCAACCATGGAGTAGAGTGAATCTCCTCTCTGTGGCGAGAGTTTAATAAACACTCCGATATGCCGCTGAATGAATTCCTCTGTCAAGCAGCCAATTCATTCCGAAGTTCATTCTACACGAATACGAACGAACCAATGGGCAGAGTGAATCTCTGTGAAACAAGAACCACCACTACCACAGCACTGAAATAAGTATGTAAGGCGGCAGCGACGCAACAACATCAACAAACAAACGGAGCTGCGAACAAGTTCAGTTGCAAAACGAACGTCGAAGGTGGAAGAAGTGCAGCAGCGCATCGCGTCAAGTGAAACAGGCGATTGATTCAGCGTTCAGAAAAGCAGTAGTCAACCGATCGTGTCTCGTGCGGTTGAACGGAAGTGCTTGAAATTAAAAAGTGGCCATACGAATTTTAGTAGAAGGCAAAAAGCCATGACAAATAAATAACAGTGATTTTTAATAATACTCGTACTAATGAAATGGTTTAGGGTTGTGTTAAAACGGAACACGGACAAAATTTAAAGTGCGTTGTAATGCGTAGTGCGGTTAATTGAAATCCAATTCTTAACATGCGGCGCTCACTGTCACACGACACAGCTGTGGAAACTCGTACTAAAACCTCAGTCACTTCGTGCCCGCATATGAGCTTGGAAACCTCTGAACGATTACCAGTCCACAGAAACCCCAATAAAAACCCTGAAATCTCTCGAAAACTCGGGCGTGCGGCTGTCATGTGCGAAAATTAACTTCGTCGCTCGCATCGCATTTAAATACGACTGCAAGTACCACCAGCATAGCGATCAATCGATGCCACTAGATTGTAACACAGAAGTAACCACTGGACTGGCAGCCCTCAGATTCCTCCGAATTCCCAGCGCGGTCCACTGAAACACATAATTTGGTAGTCAATGCAGTGCTTCACAACCTACTTGACCACATCCACGAAGACGCCAATCCACAAGAAGACATGCCGCCCTCTTCGTTTTTAGTTGGTTCCACCATCTCAGTAAATTCCACAGTTTCACCAACGATTTCACAGACCCCTAAGACGTCACCAGCCCAGCAAGAGAGCCAAACAAGAGCAACAGGTCCTTTGAAGATCCTGAAGAACACTCCGCACCATCAGCCACACGGCCCCAAATTTAATCACAACAACAATTGCAAGTGTTTACAAAACTTCAACAACACCGCCGGCTTCAGACCGCAGCAGGAACAGCAACGCAACAACATGGTGCTGCAGAGCTTCGACAACTACACCTCCTACCATCTGCATCATCAAAGCGATCTTCACCATAATCAGCTGCTGCAGTTACAACAGCAACAGCACCAAACTCAGCAACAGCAACACCACCATCATACTCCGCTAAATAGTCATCAGCATGGCGAGCAACATCCCCAGCAGCAGCAACCACCGCCGTCCCATCAGCGTCTGTCGGGCGGCAGCACCAACAGCAGCATCAGCAACGCGGACTCCAGCGTTTCTGCAACAACGGGCAGTTCCGCTGCCGGCCAAGTCGGCAATGCGACACCAGCCGCGACGAATATAGGCTACTACAACGACATGGCGGTGTACGCGGGGGAGTTCGTGCCGACCCACCACCCGACGGCCAATTCGTATTACACCGATATCGACGCGAATTTCTTCAGCGAAGGTAACTCATTTGTTCGAACACGTCGCTACTCGATGAAGCCCTTGCTTTCGGCAAGACCCTTCTCTAGTCTGACGAATTTATAGCTCTTTAGATCTCTGGACAAATTGTGTAGAAGTCAGGAGTAGATATTGTCTAGGTGTGAAAGCTATGTGAAAGCTATACGAAATTTTGAAAGGTGATTGAAAGATCCTCGCAAAGATTATTATTATTTTCGCTATTGTCATTTGAATGTTACTAAAGTCAGACAAATAAATAAAGAGATTCATAAATATAAACAGCGAATATACGTTACTTTGGGTATGCGGTGCTACAAGTGGATCCCGTACACTTCCACCGCCTTAGTCCGGAGTCTGTATTGTTTCAGAAAGTATAATATTTTGTAGAAAAACTGATTCAGTGTTCAGTAGTCGTATTTCCTAGAAACACATGATGCTTAGTCCTTGCTTAGTTCGTGAAGCCATTTAGTTCTCGATGGAACCAACCTATTAATCACTGACTAACAAGTTAGATCACCGTTTGTACAGATCTGACATCATTCTTTTATTAAAAACTTCACTAGTCGAGTATTTACAGCATTTGTTCTGAGCAGAATGGCTAAATAATGTTTAAATAAATGCAAATTCGATTGTACATCCATAACACATGAGATTAAACTTGGAGAATAGGATAACATCAGACTAAACTTCAGTGAACTTTCCTTCCTATTGCACTCGAATAAATCGGGGTCCAATTGAGAGCACGCGATGCGAGTGCACTGAATCGTAGAGCTAATATTGGCACAGCTTCAATTATTTTCTCACCAAAATGTTCAGCATTAATAATGACATCAAACGATTTCTGTGAACCTCAAATATTTAATTAACTACTCCAGCTGCGTTCTGTATACGAGCATGTAGTCGTAGCTGTCGTAGCATCGTAGCTCCGACTCTCAGCTCACTTAATTGCGCCAGAACAGGGTGTGAGCATCGCTCATTTAGTGCGAATGTTTGAAATAATTAAACAACCATTTATTTGTATTCTCAAAGTTGTACGGAATGAGCATCGATTCAACCGCAAGCACATCATGTCAACAGTATACCGCTGAGATACGAGGAAGCGCAGCAGCAACAAGTTGGCCGAGCATTGTGCGGGGGTGTCTCCTTGTCTGAGTAGCTTTCGGCACGCCACCATCTCACATCTTCTGCTTCCTTTGGAATAAAACGCTTGATTACTAACGAGCAATTAGATTAAAGAAGGGCCTGTCTGTGTATATGCGGGCTGCAATTGTGCCAGAGTGTGGGTGTAGATTCTTGGTGAATGTGATTTTCTTCTGGATGTGATTTGGTCCATTCAGAAGACTGGCTGGCTAGCAAAAGTGGGAGGAGTGAAGCTCTGAAACTTGTAACCTGCTTGCTGCTCTGTGCTTCGGCGCTCATCGAAATCTCATCGTCAGCAACAACCTGGGTATCTGCGCAATATCGAAATTGAGTGAGCGGAGCGAATCGGGGAGCACTGCATGAGTTTGCGGTTCGGGGCTGTTGGGGTTTCTTTAAGTGTGCGCATTCAACAGGTTTTCCTCAGTTGGCTGTATCTCGAGAATACAGTAAGCATATCGATGGATACTACTGCAGTTGCTATCCACTGTTTTCGCGCTTTTGTTTCCCTTCTTTCACAGAGCCTTACACTCACCTCACACACACACACACACACACACACACTTTTAAGCACTTCATGTAGTCCACGAATCGGTATCTGTGAGCTTGCCAACACAACAACGCCGATTAATGAGTTGATAATGACGTTATGTGCCTGTGTGCGTTTTCGTGTCGCTTGTGTTGGTGTTGTCAGCAATTTCGATTGGTTTTCGATTTTCAGCGAATGAGCGCTGCCGTCATCCATAAGGGGAGTGTAGCGCTGGCCACTCTGCTGCTGAATGTCGTAAAGAGCAGCCTTTCCGGAGGACATACACTTTTAATTGACTTTAAATATCTTGCCTTGTGTGACTCTGATTTATTTCATTTACGTTTTTATTATGCGCATCTTAATATGTATTTTATTGGCTTTTCTTCGGGTGCTTAATAGTTTGTTTAATCCTCGTTTTTTCGCACTTAGGCTACAGCAACAACAATGACAACACTCATGAACGCAACGAAACTCCACCACCATCTCAACAGTCGGCCAACAATCCATCCATGTTGCCGCCTTCGAGTATATCCAGCCAGCAGCAACAGCAACAACAACAACAGCAACAGCAGCAGCAGCAGCAGCAGCATCAGTCGCAAACAACAGCCTCCTCCTCATCGTCCACTTCAGCGAACAGCTCCAACTCTAGCAGTGGTGGTGGTGGTGGTGTAGGCGCCTCGAACAGTGCGCTGGGTGTTGGCTCCACGAGCAACAACAACGGGGCTAACCTGAACTACATGCAGATGGCGATGCGAAACTCAGCCGCTGCAGCCGCTCTCTACTCGCAACATCAGATGAAGGAGGAGCCATGCCAGAACCCGTCCAGCTACCCCGGTATGGGCGGCAACAGTGTACAGACCGATCCCACCGACCTGTCGAGCTTTGGGCTGCCGGCGCATCTAGCCGGATCTGGAGCGCAGTACGATGACAACGACTACCACAGCACCATCTCGTCGCAGGATCAAAGCCAGTCCAGTTACTTGGATGGCAGCAGCACCGATTTCTACGGCATCACCGCTGCCACCGAGCAGAAGTACAACCCGTACGGATCGCGAACGCGCTTTCACGATGGCTATCCGCCGGAGTTTGCACCCTACGACGCGCCCCAGTTTCAGACTATGGCGGGTCAGCCGCCTGCAGACCAGTGGGCCGCCCACCACAGTACTGCACATTCGTACATCAGCTCGATTGGGTTGGACAAGGCTCTGCTGGGCGCGTACCCTGGCCAGGGTGGCGTGCCATGCTTCACCGGCTCGGGTCCGATACAATTGTGGCAGTTCCTGCTAGAGCTGCTAATGGACAAAACGTGTCAGGGGTTCATTTCGTGGACTGGCGACGGTTGGGAATTCAAGCTGACCGATCCTGACGAGGTGAGTTCAATCGGTGAAATGAATTCGCTTGCGTGCACTCAGTATTCTCAAAGCTGAACTTGTAGCTTGTAAAGTCTGTTAATTACTCACTTTGTAAACCGTCATGTTTTCGACACCACATTAAAAGCACTGCGTCTATTTCAGGTGGCTCGCCGTTGGGGGATTCGCAAGAACAAGCCAAAAATGAATTACGAGAAACTGAGTCGTGGTCTCCGGTACTACTACGACAAGAACATTATCCATAAAACGGCTGGCAAACGCTACGTCTACCGATTTGTTTGTGATCTCCAGAATCTAATTGGGTGAGTTTCACTTGCAGGTGAATGCAGGGCCAATATTGATATGTTTCTATTCTGTCCTTCTCTGCAGCTACTCGCCCGAAGAGCTGTGTGCTAAGTATGACCTCAAGACCGACAAAAAGGACGATGATTGAACTAATCAGGCGGAAATGAGAAACCTCCAAAGTTTGGAGTTGCCTGAGCATGGCCGAACTCTATGCGCGGTTACTGCAACGACCCGACTTGCGCAAATGCCAAGCGCGATTTCTTACATTTGGCGAAAAAAGTATTCGATTACATTTCACTAACTTGTTTTGAAACAATTTTGGAAAATTGAAAAACGTGATGTACGATGTTAAGTTAGTGTTTAAGGCTCATTCTTTAAGAAGGAAAATAGTTGCTTTCATGTGCCTAGCAATTATTTCGTCTGTTAATTTAGTTTACGCTCTACAGATTAGGCTTTAGTTAAGATTGACCTGGGTTCATATACGTACAACAAACAAAGTATAAAACCAACTCATTTTCGTCTCAGTGCGTTCCGATGCGGACAGAGCCGCGGATTTTGTTGGCCCACCAACGTAAAACCTGCAGCCTTCTACGCCGCAGTCACTTGTAATTAGTTTTCTATTATACTCGTATTTAACAGATATATAGATATATTAAAATGTTAATTTTATATTAAAGGTAGCTGTAAGTATTGCTTGTGAATTAATTAAAAATGAATTGGAAATGCGTTGAACTTGTGTTAAACTAGTTTAAAGAATGCAGCAAATGTTCTCGTTAGTTTGTTAAGTTTATTAGGGATATGAATATTTTTTGTGAATGATGCTATAAAAAGTGGATTTTTACAGGCCAAAAACTAACAAAAAGTAGCCTAGTAAGCAAATCATTACTGACCTGCTTGAGTTTTAATTTCTCAGTCAATTTTATCTGATTGAAAACAAGGAGAAATTAATGCTATGTTTTTGGCCGCGCCCATTAAGTGTCATTTTTTAGTGTCTTGATTCTTTGTTCTTGCTTAGTTTATCTTATCTAATAAAAGTATTTTATGTAGTACTTTATTTCGTACTGTATTTTCACAAACAGAGTGCTTCCGCGATATTCGAGAATTTAATGGTTATTAAAAATATGAGCTTTTCATTGATTTATTGACTTACTGTAAATTCTGTAGCCTAGTAGCTAAGCCTACCAATCAGCTTATTTACTCTGTACTTCTGTACAAATCGAAATTTATGTAAACACTCAGAAACCAATGCTCAAACTGAAAATAAATTGTATAATTGTTTAAAAAATAACCAAACCAGGACTTGTAACTATCAACAACGTATTATGCGATTTGTATAGTATGTACATAGGTATATGTAACCAATTTTCGAAGAAGTCGTCTCCTGCTCCTTCACACCTTCGTACATAAAGGGGCGATGTGATTGCTGCGTTCAGTGGCGACCTATCATTTAACATATTGGCAGCTCCCGTTCCGTACGCGACGAATGTCCTCATTATTTCTACATATATATAGATGTATACTCCGTAAGAGTGCTTGAAGTGGTCAGGCCGATGTTTTAAACAATCAGAACCAGATGGTGCAGAAAGCCTATCTGGGTGTAAAAAACCATGCAGAAATAACGGAATTACATTTTTTTCTACAAAACTAGTTCAAGTCATCCACTTTCTTTTGATAGTCCTACATGCCAAGTAATCAAAAAGTGCCCCACTTTGATTTCAGATTTAATAATTTCATGTATTTATTTTGCCCAAAGCGAATACTCGTATATAAACAAATGGGGCGTATTTTGTTAATTACGAACAACTGATGATGATGAATTTTAAACAAATACAAGGACATCATCGGAAAGTCTGACACAAATGTGTTCACTTTGTTTGAACCCAAACAAAACCACTGACAGTCAGTTTCATTTTCTGTCTATTAGAATATATTTCAAATATATTAATTTTAGAAAATTATAAAATAAAAAATAATAATTAGTAAAATTTTAGTGCTTCTTTTGAATTAATAGTGCAGCGTTTCTGGAGGACTTCGAGGCTCTCCGCGTAAAAAGATGCTTAAAAGAGCCATTTATTTTTTCCAATTTTCTCATACAGAACTTAGTGCAGCCAGACCGTTGCTATGGTGGACATCCAGCAGGAAGCGCCACGAAATCCCCAAGCACCTAGAGAACATACCCAAGGAGAAGGATCCGGAACTATCTGCCATGGTTCAGTGGTATTACCATACTGCGGCTCAGCGGATGGAGGGCGAGTTAGTGAAGGAGTTGGAGAAATATACAAACATGTCGAATGAGCGGCGCCAGAATCGCGTGAGCGTTATCTTGCGCCTGCTCGGTACGACCACCAGCCTCCTGGAGGTCACTTTTCCCATAGTGAAGACGGACGGTAAATATGAGCTGATAACGGGATATCGGGCACATCATGTCCGGCACAGGCTGCCCGTGAAAGGAGGTAAAATGTACATAAGAAAAGAAACAATGTCTGCATGCTTGCGTGTACCAACCAGGTATAAGGTACTCGGATGATGTGACTCCCGACGAAGTGAGGGCACTGACATATCTAATGACATTCAAAAATTCCTGTGTCAACGTTCCTTTCGGTGGCTCCAAAGGGGGTATTTGCATCAATCCGAAGAATTATACTGCCGCCGAATTGCAGCTCATCACGCGGCGTTACACTACAGAGCTTCTGAAGAGAAATATGATTGGACCGGGAATAGATGTGCCAGCGCCCGACGCGGGCACAGGTGAACGCGAGATGAGTTGGGTCTGCGATCAGTATATGAAAACGTTTGGTAAGCATTACTTCCAAGACAACGACGCAACACTATTGTTTGCTGTCGTTTCCCGAAGGTTTCAAAGACATCAACGCACTGGCCATTGTTACCGGCAAGCCAGTGCATAATGGCGGCATACGTGGACGTCTTTCTGCCACTGGGCGCGGCGTGTGGAAAGCCGCCGATACATTCATAACTGACCAGGATTGGATGGACCTTTTGGGTTGGAAAACCGGTTGGAAGGACAAAACCGCTATAGTTCAAGGATTTGGAAATGTGGGTTCCTTTGCCGCGAAATTCGTACATGAAGCCGGTTGCAAAGTGGTAGGCGTGAAGGAGATGGACGCCTCCCTACATAATCCAGACGGCATAGATATTAATGTATGTACGCTCGAACTCATTCAGATTAACTTTATTCATACTTTTAATGTCTATTTTCCATATAAAACTGAATTCATTGGCCTCATCTATTGCTTACCAGGACTTGATTTTGCATGTGCTAAAGAATAAGACCATCAAGGGTTATGCGAAGGCCAAAGACTTTTCGGGAGACTTGCTCACCGAAAAATGCGACATTCTAATTCCGTGTGCCACTCAGAAGGTTCTCACGGTTGACAATGCCGACAAAGTGCAAGCCAAGATGATACTGGAAGGTGCGAATGGGCCAACAACGCCCGGGGCCGATGAGATTTTGAAGAAGAAGAACGTGCTCGTCATACCCGACCTCTACTGCAACGCGGGCGGTGTGACGGTTTCTTACTTCGAGTACCTCAAGAATATCAATCATGTTTCGTACGGCAAATTAACTAGCAAGCGAGACTCTCACATGATACATGAAATCTTCAATTCCGTCAACGACTCCTTGGCCTCTAGTGACGGGTCCAGCAACTTCGTAAGTTATTCTCGGTGACGCCTTTTCAGACGTTAATGATTGTTACTTTTACTTATGGTAATTGTTACTTACAGCCGCCAATTGAAATTAACCAAAAGTTGCGTATGATTCGTGATTGCACTTCAGAAGCGGAAATCGTCGACTCTGGTCTGCAAACGGTTATGGAAAATGCATCCATCGGCATTAAAGAGGTGGCTAATCAGTTCGAACTCTGTAATGATCTACGCACCGCTGCCTACATTTGGTCCATTTGGAAAATATTCCACTCCATCGAAAGTTCTGGATTGTCCATGTAGATTCTCGAGTAACACCCTGTCATCAGTTTATATTTTGTATGCAAAATTATTGTTTTCAATGACCAAGGAAAATAAATAAAACATGTAAAAATAAACAATAACATGTTTAACAATATTCCGCCACATTCCATATCTAGACGCGCTGCATAAAGTATTGTAGACCTTCGATAATTCCAGACTAAACGAACCGTTTCAGTCAGTTAATCTGAAATTTTGTGAATATTGTAGCATACTTGTATGCTAATGGGTCTGGGAAAAAGTTCGTGGCGTTTACCCGATAGGGATCAATTGCAAAGTACTTTGGCAGCACTGTTCACAGGTTGTCCAATCACTGGAAAAGTTGAGGAAATTCTTGAAAAAGTCCAGCAAGATAAGCATATCAGCAGTGTTGATATTGGTATGGAGCTAGAAATTGACCACAAAACTGTTTTAAACCATCTACTGGGAATCGTCCACCACGAGCTACTTTAAGTTTGTCGAACAATTGATTCTCAACTTTATTGTGAAACAATTGATTAACTAATAGGAAAGGTGTTGTCTTCCACCATGACAACGATTGACCACACACTTCTTTGATGACCACAACACACGTAAAAGATTGCGAGAGTTTAATTGGGAAGTTTTGATGCATTCAAACTTTGATTTTGAGTTTGTATGGTGTTTGGAGTTTGACTCAAGTTTTGATTTAAGTTTGAGTCTGCAGAACTCTCTGATTGCAATTAAGCTGCTTTCAAAAGAAGTGAAAAGCACTTGATTCAGTGTTTCAACCAGTAACTACAGAAGTTCCTCACCGATGGGATCATGGCTCTAACCGAAAAATGGCGAAACATTGTATATAATAATGGACCATATTTGGTTAAAATAAATTAATTTTCAGACTACATATAAGAAAACCAGTTGAACTTTACTAAAAACACGCCACGAACTTTTTCCCAGTCCCAATATATCCTTTTCGGAGTTAATGATTTAGAATTTCGAAGTTAACTTAATGTTAATATTGTTAATGTTAATATTAAAGGATTTTTGTCTCTTATGGTAGAAGTTCAAAATAAAGTAATACAGCAGCCGATAGTCTCAGATATTTTTACTTTTCTACTCAATCAGTGTAAATTTTTTTTCCTGCTTTCTTCTGTCAGTTTCTTTATTTGAATATTTTTTTTTGCGAGTTCATACTGCATATCGTTTATTTCACTATATAACTATTTAATTGCATACATTTATACATTGTATATTACGGATAATTGTCGAAATTTAATTGGAAATCATGCGAACCCAATCGTGTTATCGGCCAGGCCCCGAAATCTCGAAGAAACATTTTCTAGAGCTGTTTGTGGCCAGACAGAAGGAACTAGGCAAAAGACAACGTGAGTACAAGAAGATTCTTTCCACGAAACTGAAGAGTCGAAATGAAACCATACTCGAAACGAGCTACCAAAACACAATCGAGCAGCTGAGATTGGAGAAGAATGACTTACGAGCCCAAATATGGGTGGCTACGGGTGTAACACATACACGTGACAACAAGCGCTACCTGAAGAACATCCAATGTCACGTAAAATGCCAGGAGCATCTGGGGGAAGACATACGTAAACTAAAAGTGGCCACCACTAACTTGGAGCGCGAAATAAGCCGCGTCAATAAACAGGTCTATGATCTGAACAGGCGCACAGTGCCAGATTCGCAGCACCAAGCCTACGTGGCGAAGGCCCGTAAAAAGATGCATATTCTGGAGAATCAGTATGAGGTGGGTGTGCGCAGAGAATGTGGGTTTACAGCCCAAAATGCGGAGCTTCGCGAGGAGCTAATGAAGGTCCTCAATCATAGAACCTTCTTTAACGAGGCGTACTCGAAGCTGGTGATGAAATTGAACAGCGACAGGAAATACCTCGTGGACTTGATCGAGTACGCGTTGGCCACGTTCGACAACTGCATCGAGGTATACGAGAAGATCGACAATATCACAAAGAAGGAAGCGAAGGAACGAGACATGCGTAAGGTAGAAATGCAGGGTATTATGCGGAAGATTGCTGCCGATGCAGATAACTCGGAATTTTTAGATGTGAAAGGTAAGAACAGAGTGCTGGCAGATCTCCAGCCGAAGGAGTACCGGCGCCGAGATGAGTTCCGTCGCAAGCACACCAAGAAGATCAACCTTTATAACGAAATCCTTGACAAGATATTGGAATACACCGATTCGAATAATGTGGAGTCAGTTATCGAGAAGTTCCAGCAACAGGAGAGCCTTTACTACTCCTATTTCAACTACGCCAATGAGATGAGTTACCACATGACGCTGCTGAACAACTCAGTCAATCGGTTGTATACGGATATTAACGGCCTGAGGAAGGATAACCACAATAAATTGACCCAACAAATTGAAACCATCAAGACTCTGGAGGATACGCTGAAGGAAAAACGCGCCAAAAACGATCGACTACAAAAAACGCGCGACAACAACGACGAACGACTCGATAATCTTTTGCAGGGCATTGAGGACATTTTCGACATGTCGGGTGGTAACGCTTCGCCGCTTATGTTACTGTTGGGAGATCACCAGCACATTAACCTAGTTAATGTACGCCGTTATCTGAAAATTTTGGAGAACCGCATCATAGACATCACAGCCACGGTATATGTCATGGAGCGTCAGAACGAAAACATTTCCTTTGGAAATTACGTGGTGCAACAGATCGAGAAGGTTTGCGAGTGGCCCACCGATCTGAACGATATCGTGCTAACCCAACAATGTCCGGAATGCGCGGAGGGAGAAGCATTCAACATGGACGACGCTGGCGAAGGGGGGGTTGTTGTGCATACTGTCGCCGAGGCCAAGAAAAAGCTGTATGAAAAGGTTAATCAACCAGAGATGCAATACCGTCTTCATAGCATCAGCCAATGCAGGCTGCCAAGATCTCGTGTTTTAGCAGCTAAACGGAATATGTAAAACGGAGATTCTTTTGGAAATTCAATTTTGCTCTATCTTTAATATGCTCTTTGCTATAAATTGAACCTCTATCTTTAATATTTAATGAAAACATGAATAGAACGAGAGATGGGCATTGAGAACAGATGGCCTAGTGTCCAACAATATTGTCTGTAAATCAAAACTATCCTTATACTTTTTTTTTTACGTGGTGAAAAATGTTCATAAATTTTAAATTATAAATTGGCCGTTAATTAAACCGAATTTCGAAATAATTTTAAACAAACTTTTTAACTTTTTTTATATTTATTTGAATTAATTAGTTTTAGTTCTTATGACTTTCTGCATTTGAAGTCCATTAAGCATTGATTGCCTTGTCCTTGCGGTCGTTAACCAGGCCATTAATAAAACCTCCGACGAAGCTAGCGATTAGGTTATCTGGAACTTCCGATTCCGAAGGAAATGCTGCAGGCGATACATCATCACCACAGTACATTTTGTTCAACTTCTCAACGTCAAATGCAGAGAAACCCTTACGTTGGCCCATTCGAACACTTAAATCTGGTTGCTAGTTGGTTAAAAGATCAGAATTCAATTTGACAAGCCAAAAATAGGACTCGTAAACTTACTGTGGCAACAATGGTAGGTTTTCCGTTTGTAGAAAATGCATGATCCGAGTAATGCATTACCGAGCCGTAGTCATACGGTACCCCGAATGATATGGTCTCGGTTGCCTTATCAAAGTTGGTCCAGTCTCTTCGCTTGATGTTGTCGTATACAATTTGAACAAAGTAATCGCGATCATCCCGGCTCTGCTCGTGAAGCTGACCCAGCGCATGCATCAGCTCATGGATGGGTGTACCAACTGTTCCGAGGCAGGTCGGGGACTGCAGATTGACGACCTGTTTGCCGCCAATACGCCCCACCGGAGACCAGCAGCCGGACTTGTCGCTCTCAATGGAGATGTAGTCCGACTCCTTAGTGTGTGCAACGAACCGTATGCATGTGTGTTCGTGAAAAGCATAAATGGCTTTCTTAATTGTATCCATGCCGAAAGCATTGAAATCGCCATTAATTTCTAACGGCACACGGGCACCCGGCCAACGGGAACTCTGCTTGGTGAGAGCATTTCTGACATGGACATCATCATAGCTGCTCGGAAAGAGTATGTCTCCCTCCAGGTAAGAACCCAATTCCTCAGGATTCACGCGCGAAGTCTCATGCGAGTAATTGCCGACTAAAGCAGCTGTGGACTCATGGTCGGGCGTTCCATAAAGAGCGTTTCCATATTGACTCAAGTCAATGATATTCGTTTCAATATCCTGAAGCGATGATACTTGGTCATTAGAAGTACTTTCAATAAGTTCGCTATCAGAGTCGCCGAAAGAAGAGCGCGTATTTGCCACTAGAGGAACACCGTGGGCTACGTGAATGATGAAGGCACCAGCTAGCAGAGCTAATCCAGGGAGTTCTTCGGCTGATTTAAACATTCTAAACTGGATTTGAGATCGTCGCGTGCTTGTGCGCCAAGTAACTGTGACTGTGATTCCCTAAAGAGTTGCGTGAACTCTTATACTCTATGGCTTCGCTAGCATATCTATGTGTGTCACCGGTGCTCATATCGTGCTCACCCACCCGTGTATGTAAGAAATTCTGTGCTAATCAACTGGCTCCTTTCGAATTCCGTACAAAATTTAAATCTCTCTGTACACACACCCATTGTATCTTACATTTCAGGGCTATCGGTCATAAATTTGTTTAATATTGAAAACGCAGTTTGAGGTCGGGAGGTCTGTTCAAGTTATTCACCTAGAACCTTCTGCGCTGGAAGGTTTGTTGTTTCAGCCGGTGTTAATTCTTCACATATCCAGTCACTGTGAGTAGTTAAATCGGTAATCAGTTGGTAGACCCAAATAAATGTTTTTATTTATGTAGTTAACATTTTCACTCACTTACGTATACGAAGTTACTATTATTAGGCTTCGTATTTCTGAAGTTACGTCCTCCACCCCTTTGATCTTGGATGAACACAGATTCCACTTTGTAATTCTTTGTAATGGGCGAGTAGAGACTAGTAAGGGAATTTTCGCATACGTAACTCAAATGGTTACGTAACTCAAACTACACATGTACCTACTCGTATATGAAATGCTACTGTTGTTAGGCCATAAAATCTTTCTTGTTGTTAGCAATAAAACCTTAAATAAACCAGGCTGAGCGCTGAAATCACTTGTTTAAACAACCAAAATTCTGGTATGTAAACTATTTTCTAAACAAGATAAATAGGAATATGTTTGGATTTTTGTTTTAAAAATGCTTGAATATTCATTTTTTATAAATGCTTGTCGCTTTAAACCTTCTTTAATATAACTTTTTGCTTTAATATTGTGTCCATCGATCTCACATATTTGTATTTTTCCCTCGAAATTTAATTCCAAAATAGTTCGGTTAGACGTGTTAAAAAGCAATGAACATTGCCTCTTCTACGTATGGTATATTTAATTGCCTAACTATTGTATAGTAGATCACTTAATAATCTAACCAAGACCCAGAAAATTTCACTGACACACTTGTGTTCATTATCAAGTATAGAAAACTAGAATGAGAGTTTTGTTAGACTTGGCTAAAGCTGAAATACATCCTCATCCTCTGGTGAAAGATCTATGTGATCCTTAAATTGAAAGCCTTTAGAAGAGAATGTTACAGTTTGCATCAGATTAGATTGTGTTTAAACTTTAAAGTATTGATAATATGTGTGTTGTTTGGATTTAGTTTGTTTTCGTAGCATTGGCATAGCAATTTAATACAAAGAAATCTTATATACAGCATATAGTACAATTAGTGGGCGTATCACGTCCTGTTTTTGCAGGGTGAACAATAATATTAAATGTACAGATGTTTGTTCTTGCTTGTAGCGTACTCCAATCTTTTGAACAGAAATCGTAGTCGAATTTATGTAAACATGGTAGGACTACGCCCATAACTAGCTTTGTACTTAATGCTGATTCTAAGAGTGCGTACTATATATTAATGCTTGTCATTCTAGTCTACATTGAAAAACATTTTTTTATCCCAATCTATTGTATTAATTAAACAGATAAAGTAAATGTGGGCGGATCATACCTTTTTTTGGTGGAATAGTTAATGTTAAATAAAATTTTTTAAAATTTTAAAATTTTTAAAAATGTAAAAAAAACGAGAATTTGTTTGAGTCAGAAACCAATATCGAATTCTTAATGGCTTAGTTTGCCAAGATTTCAGAAAATTTCTACACTCAATTGAACTTAGAACTTTAATGTATCTTTTAAATTTTGGGTACAATTTACTGGGAATTTCCATTAAAATATTGACTCGAGCATATATCTCTATATTCCTATAATAGCGATCTCGTGACACATCCTTATCCTCGTTTATTGGATCTTAACAGTTCTAAGCGTCGCAAAATCGGCAGCCACGAATAGAAGGAAGATGTTTTAGGAACTGATGTCGGTACTGGGTCTACTACTGGATCTGAGTCTACTACTGGTGAATCGCCGCAGTACATTTTGTTTATCTTCTTAATATCAGACGCGGAAAAATTAATGCGCTGACCCATCGTTAAAGTTTCACGGCCGAATCCTGGCTAAAGGTTTCGACGCAGTGATTAGAGAAAAAGAATAACATGTTCAAATAAAGTTTAAATTTAATTAAGATCTAAACGTAATATACCTTGGCTACTATGGTAGGTTTGCCGTTGATAGAAAATGCATGGTCCGAGTAATGCATTACACTGCCGAAGTCATAAGGTACTTCGTATGATTCGATTTCATTGGCCTTAATGAAGTTTCTCATATACTTTGGGTCGACGTTCTCGTCCCGAATCGAAATGAATTCATCGCGATCAGGTCGATTTTGTTCATGCCAGAATCCTAATGTGTGCATCAGTTCATGAATGAGCGAACCCATTTGGATAAAGCAGGTTGGAGCAAAGTTTATCAGCTGCTTGCCGCCACGTCGTCCCACTGAAGACCAACAATATAAGCCGAGGCTCTCAATGGAGATGTAGTCAGCCTGTGTAGTATGCGGTACAAATCGTATGCAGGTGTGCTTGTGAAAGCTGTGGAAGACGTCGTCAAGTATTTTTCGTTGATACATGCTAAAGTTGGGACTAATTGTGTACGGAATAGTGGCGTTCACCCAGCGCCGACTACGATCGGTGACGGCATCTCTGGCCCACCTAGCTTTTTTGTTGCACTTCAATACTATGTCACCCTCCAGGTAAGAGCCCAACTCAGGATTGAAAGATGGACTCGAGTTGTCCGCTATAATATTGCTTCCAGGCATATCGTAAAGTTCGTCGGTTTCCAGCTTTGGCATGCTGGAGTCGTCATTGTCAGAGGATGGTCGCTTTTCAGCTACCAAAGGCCAAACGCCACAGATGAAACCGCAAAAAATGCCTATTATAAGTAGTGATACTTGGACCGACAGAAACATTATAACTGGTAATGTTCGTAATTGACCGTGGTCGAGCCTGAAATGAACCGATGGAATATTTTGCACGCATTTAAACTGAAGTCAGTCGAGAATCTTCTACGTCAAGACTTTGTTATTTCAGCCGGTGTTGGGTATATTTAAATAAAGTTTAAATTTTATATTTCGAGCTTTACTTATGGTTTCTAATCAATGTCAATAGTTTTTTGAAAAATATTCGGGGATTCGGGAAAAAACAAACCGGATTCAAGAAAATGACAGATACCAAATTTCGGTTTCATAAGCATTCGTAGGAACACAAACTATATTTTCATATATGTATGTATTTATGTATGTGTATATACAACTTACACGCTTACACAGCGAAACAGTGGTTAATAAGCATACTCGTATTTTCTTTGGGTAATATATTGTATATACTATATAGTATATAGTATATACTATATACTATGTATACTGATACAGCAATTTGAAATTAATTCTGACGACTAAATAAGTCTACAAAATCATGAGCTTGTTGAGTGTTCTTAAATATTCTTGTTGAATATTCATATGCACCTATAATATGGACACAAATGAATGATTTAAAACTGCCAATCAAAATAAAAATTTAAATATTAAACCAAATCAACCAAAGAAAATAATTTCTATAGGAAAAATAAAAGAAAAGACAACCATAAAGAGTGCCGACTGTTAATGTTTAGATGTTCAATTCTGTTTATAATAGTTATGTGATGAAGGCGAAAGTTGAAGCCTTTAAAGATCATATACGAGCTCGTACACCAGCTCTGACTGTTAACTGATTTACTATCAGGAGAAATATACACTGTAT
This sequence comes from Myopa tessellatipennis, assembly GCA_943737955.2. Lineage (NCBI taxonomy): Eukaryota > Metazoa > Arthropoda > Insecta > Diptera > Conopidae > Myopa > Myopa tessellatipennis. The sequence continues at coordinate 57,822,741 of OX031314.1, read as the reverse complement.
GTTTTCCTTGTTTTCCCTTTGCGTTTCTTTGAATGATAAATACTATATCATAATTAACCAATCAATTTAAAGCAAAAGTAATGTAAACACATTCATTGCAATAGATTTTATATTCAAGGTATAATATCAACGTTTTATCACCTACACGACCTCTCTCCAACTTACTCACACCTTATATGTCCATACTTATGTCCATGATAAGGTTAGAGTCAATGATGTCTGAGTTAGGAGAAATCATCTCATCTTCGAATTTAAGCTTCATGCAATTGTACTTAACCGGAGACTCTTCAATTGGTGTTAAGCGCTTTGTGGGAGATTTCATTGAACGGATAATTGATGAGTTGTTTGCATCTTTTCCGCAGATATCATCAATGACGAACTGATCCATGAGATCTTCTATACATGTCTTGAGTATGGTTGAGGTCACGATACAATCACGATTGATTGCCAGACTTTTGTGAAAGAAGGTGATAGCATCTTCCAGATTACCCATTAGAGCATGAATGAACCCAATGGCAGTAAATGTTTGTGGACTTTGTGGTTTGAGCAATAAAGCCTTCAAAGGGTTGTGTTTAAATATCACCTTCATGTCTTCATTCGTTTATAACTCACAAATTGGTGATACTCTAAAGCCTCCTTGTATTTCCTTGTTTTTCTACAACAGTGGCCCAGGTTGTTGAAAAGTGGCTCCCAACGTACCGACACCTCTTCTAAATTTTGCTTGGCTCGGTTGGTAACTATTTCTGCAGTAGCGCGAAATACTTCCTCAGCGCTTTCAAAACTAAAAGTTACAAAACATTACATTAAATAAAACTAAATCTTCCACTAGCTTCGATTGCTTAATTTTGGAGCACTTACTAATCGTACTCATACTTAATAACACCGAGCTCATGCAAGACGAACACATCTAATGGCGCAATCGACATAGCTTGGTAGAAGAATTTCTCAGCCAATTCTAGATTTTTAGTGAGCCCACATTCTACTCCTATATATAGAAGTGGCAAATGACAGCCTCGCATAAGCTGTGTCGCCTTAAAATATGCTGCCATAGCCTTGAATAATCAACTAAATATAATCGTAAAGAAATACTCGACATACGATCATACCTGATCATGCTCATTTTCCTTGGCAAATGAATGTCCATATGCTAACCAAGCTGGACCATATAGACGATCTAACGACGTTGCCTTCGATAAGTATCTGCGCGCTGGATCGCTTTTGCCGATGAGATCATAATAACAACCAACAGCATACCAGGATATGGCCTTGTCGGGATAACGATCAACAAGTTTATGGGCAACATAAAATAATTCTAAAATGTGTTTATTTAAATACAAAAATACAAAGAAAAGTCTAGGACTCATACTATTGTAATCGCCAAATTCAACCAGGCATCCAATTTGTACCGTCAATGCCGCATTATGATATGGATCAATCCGTAATAACCTAATTTTAAAACATTCTAATTTTAAAATTTTTTAAAAACATAAAATAAGACCAATATTCACTCATTCAAAATTTTAAAGCTTTTTTTGTATTCGCACTCGTAGAACAACTTCTCAGCTTCCGCTGCCATAACATCAGTGCTGAGCTTAATGCGATTCAAAGACAACGAAAGCGGCAGCGAATTTTTGCAGTCAGGTTGCGGTCGATTGCGTCCGGGGGTCTCCAAGTTAGACCGATGGGAGTCGTTAATGATGGATGAAGCTCGTGAAAGACTGACTTGCAGAGAGAAAGGTGTATTTTTTAAGTCCGCTAAAACCCTAAAATTATAAAATAAATCATAGTTTTCAATAAAATGTATTGCAAATCCAACTTATTCGCTGGTGACATTATATGGGATGTAGGCGTAGTCAACTTGGGTATTATGTGTTTTCTCAAATGTATATCTGATGTACGAGCTTTTTGAACTTTCTCTGTCAATTCTTTGATCGATTTAAACGTGCTCAAATTTCCTATCGGCATTTCATCGCCAATTGTTTGCTGCTGAATGTTTAAAAAGAAACTGTTATTATATTATAGTTAATCTGTTATCTGCTATTATATTATATGTATAGTATATCTGCTATTATATTATAATATCTGCTCTTATACTACATGTATATTCATAGAGTTAAAGTTAATATGAAACTCACAGAGCTTAAGGATTCATAATATTTTTTCAATTTCGATTCGTACAACTTTGTTATAAACTTTGCATCAGCCTCAGTCGACTGCAGCAGCAGTGGAAGATGGTGCATGAGATCTTTTTCTGAAATATATTAAAAAGGAATTAAAAGCTTACATTGATATTTATTATCTGAGTTTATCTGAGTTTTCAGAAAGGAGGTAGAGTAATTATGAATAGTGATTTCAATTAATTAAATAAAGTTGTACGATAAAAAACAAATTCCAACTAACTGCGTATCAATTTCCTGGACAAACTTTTGGTTCTTTGGGATAGTCTCTTCAGTTTCTATATTTCAAATTTCATCACTAGCCTTGAAACGATTTCCACTCACCTTCCCAAGCCATCAACATTTCGTGCTGTACTAATGCCTCCAGGGCCTCATAACAGTAGACAGATTTGTGCAGTGCTTGCACATAGTAATCCATGGCCATACCTCGATTATCCATCGCTTCGTAAATCTTCCCCTTCAGAAAATTTATCGAAGCAAGCATTTCCTAATGAAAACTGTATATTAAATAGTTCAAAGACAGATGCGAACAACTTACATTCTTCCCATTATCCTCGGTTAGACCCAAACTGTGACTAGTATCCATACCTTTACCATCCAGGGGATGGTTTATTAAGGATGATGCTAGAAACTCGATATCAATGCTGTTTATTACGGCTATTGCTTCGCTGAAGTCTTTCGCTTCGTATAGGCTTTCAAGCAATAGATTGTAACATGGGATGTGTGTCTTCTCCAAGCCATGTATTTTGATTGTGTACGCCGCCCGGTGGTATTCTTTTAGTAAAAACATGCACTGCGCCTGACAATAAATGTCTCTGTGATCATTTTGGCTGAGAACACATACCTTCTCAGCCCAGAAGAGTGCAGTTTGGAAACGACCCTTTATATTTAGTTGTTATAGTTTTATAGTTGGGTCTTCTTGAATAAGTTATTTGCATTCAACTCCTTACCATGTCGACAAACTGCTTTACTAGTTTTCTGTAATGATCCAGGTCTAGTAAACCATCTGTATCACGCATGTCAGTATCTTCCGTCATTCGGAAAGTGGATATCTTCGAAATATGTAACTATTATTTAAAATACTATTATTTTATTTCTTTCTTAATTATTCCCGAGTTAACAATAAAGACCTATAAAAAAAGTACAATACTCAGAAATCGCAGCGAAGTAGTTTTATTCCAAAAAAAATGTACCGTATTCTTTTTGACAGTTCACAGCTGATTCAGATTGGAATAGTTCATAAAGTAGAATTTTTATTTATTTAATTCAGTGGCCCATGTCACAATAAGCCTTTTGAGGCCAGATTCACTCACGACTATTGTTTGGCCCACGGCACATGCCTTGAATCAAATAATCAGCTTTAATCCGGCCTCAAGAAGATTTAGTAATCAACATCGGCTAATCAACAGTATTCAAATATCATAAGCCTCTTTGAACCATGTTTACGATAGGTACGGAGCTCCAATTTATGCCAGTTTATGGGGAGTGGCTTTTGTTTAGGAGTTGTGGGCGTTTAAATGCCGATTTCGGAAGAGCGATATATTCTAGAGTTTAAGATATCCTCATATAAGTAAAATACAGTTCGAAAGGTCATCTTAAGATCTATTTTTTATGTTATATGCATTTTTTCGATTTTTCACATAATTATTGAAATAATTTAGTTTAAAAAAAATTTTTAAAAAATGTCGTTCGCTCTTATAACAATGGAGGTACAAGTAGAAACCTGTCATTTGAGAGCCTATAACTTTTCTTTTCCAATAGTATCAAATATTATCTCTTACCGTTTTGGCCACTTTTTTGATATATTGAAAATTAGTACATTGAGCATATCCTTTCGCGCAACTCAGACTTGGAAACTGTTTGCTGCTAAGCCGACGTTCGACATACTAAAGGTTGTATTCAAAAAGTGTGGATGGAGGCTGCATACACACCCACAAATTGGTCAAAAAATACTATTTTACTGAGTAGCCAGCATTAGATATACTAAGGGTTATAATCAAAAAGCGCGGCCATAGGTGCATCCCAAAAAGGATGTATGGTGAAAATGAAGACAATAATATCTTTCCATCGACAACTCGCACGTAACTATATCACATGATCAATTTCTCAAATTTTATTGTTATTGTTGTAGTTTTTTATCCTGACCCCAACAATAGTAACAATTGAGCCCGGAATCCTTTGGAGCCGGAGTTACAGCCCTGTAATCCAACATGCCAATTAAAAAGAAATATTAATTATTATTATATAAGTATTTATTTATTATTAATTTATTATAATTATTTTTATAATTTGCCAAATATGAATATAAATACAAATTTGATAGCCCGACACTTCCTTGCAAAACAATTAGCGGATTATCGCCGCTATACTGTATAGTACAAAAATAACAAGAGAGAAGAAATACAAAATATACATATGTACATATATTGAAATATGCAATACTGAAATATTGCAGTTGTAAGTTCGAATCGAATTTCTTCAGGCTACATACCTAATTCCTATCGTACTTTAGAATTCTGCAATGAACTACGTTGCTGATGTTTACAAACGTTTAGGTGAACCTTAGAATACCAAAAGTCGATACTATTATATTAACGGCTGTTTTTCCAAACGATTGCATTTTCAAATTGAGCTATAGAGTTCATTAAAAAAACCCAGCTATCATCCGGCAGTTGTGCCTTTTTTATTCTCAATTTCGTTTTCAGTCGTTTTTGTTACCATTTACACAAACCTCTCAGCATTACAAGCACATTTTAGTGTGATAAGATGTTTATTAAATGAACGGGAACAGATTTACCGTTGCGAACTGTGTCCAATTTTGTTGTTGTTTTTGGCGCTGGTTACAAAAAAACAAAGACATTTAATTCTGGCCACGCCAACTTTAGAAGTTATAGACCATGAATTTTGAAATTTCAAAGCTTGTATCTTCTTAACTATATGGGATATCCCGATGATACAGACTGGAGGCTATAGTTTCAGAAGCTTTTTACCTATGTATAATTTATTAATTTATGTTAAATAATATTTTAACGAAAACTGTAATAAAGAAAAATGATAATAAAGAATTTTTGTACTATTTTTTTTCCATTATGTAATTTTTTCCAAGTAAAATATTTAATTAATCTACATAATTATCATAATAATACGAAGAATAATACGTAGAATCCTTTACCTTTCTAAGTATATTTTTTCATCAGGATCGGTGTAGAATTTTAGTAGCAAATTCATTTTAGTTTAGTACGTTCATACGTTTGTGAACTATTCATACTTTTAATTATTTTAATTGATATATAAAATAATTATAGTTTATGATGTATATTTTTTTATAGTTAATGTATGTATAAAAAACCCGATAATTTCCGGAGATCCGGAGAAAAAGTATAAAAAAGACTGTGAAGAGAATAAGCACAAATAACCCTGGGGAGGCACTGCAATGGTCCTTCAAATATTTCTCCATTTATAACATCTACTCATATGTTTCTCCTATTCATCTAGGATTTTTTCTCGTGAATGTCGCTTATTCTGGGAATTTTGTTCTGTCAGTCAAATCAGGCGTTTACTTCTCGCAGTCTACTGATTTTAGCTGGAAGGTGAGGTTTTTAAATTTTTAAACTGAAGTCCACGAACTATTTTTAAATGATAAAGTGAACTCATTAGAAAATACTTTGGATTGTTAGTTAACTAATGTATAGTAAACGAGCAAGGCTTTTAAGAGTTACATTTTTAAATCATTGCAGACATTTTTTTTTACAAAACTGTGGATGCTGTAGTGGAAACAGAATAAGAAAAAGTCGCAAAACTAACGGTGAATTTTGTATTCTTCGAGAATGCAGAAATGTGCTTTTTGTCTGGAAACAAATTTTTATAGCAAAAACTATTAATTAAAAAATCTGCAAATTTACGATATTGAATAAATTTTGGTAAGTATTTAAAAAAAAAACAATATCTAGCTATACGTAATTGCTAAAAAAGGTTAGCATCTTGGACCGACTTGATTTCATAAAAGGTTTTGTACAAACGTGAATCTCATTGCGTGACTTCAATTAGCATGATTTCATCAAGGATAAATCAAAGTATATGAATTCATTCAAAGCAGGACATCAAATATTTTACCAGTGAAAAATCGGGAGGAGTCGCATTCCTTTCGTCATTGTTTCGTACCTTCATTTCTCCCTTTCCAAACGAGTGTCGTACAACTAAAGACTGACAGTTGCCGGTTCCAAGATTGCCTCACATTTTACCGACCTCCCAGCCATTGCTCCAGTAACCCTCTTTACATCTTTTACTTGCACACACTATGCAACTTCACTACTGCTCTGCACTTACATCCACTCCATTAAACTGCATACTGTTTTGCTCAACCCCACTTTTATTTCAAATACACACTTTTCTATTTTGTTCCTCATTTCCTGCTGAATTATTTCCTACTACTAGGTTCAGTTCTCACTGGCCAAAAATAAATTAAGACAATATTCGTATCTTCCCCGAATAGTTTAATTCGTACTCCTGTTATGAGAGTTAGTTCAATTCAAATTAACACGTGTCTATCGATCATTGATAATATCCGACACAAGTGACTATATGAATGTACATTTATGAATTTTAAAGAATCTCCTTTTAGAGATTTCTGTGAATATGTACGAAGTAAACTCATACAAATGCGGATCAATTTGAACCCGCAAAATTTAATTTAAATCGTTTGTGAAAATGTGATTTGACGAAATATCCAAGTTCCTAACCCAATTAAAAGCAGCCTGTCAGATAGAGTTTTCTTTACCCTACCTCAATCAGGTATGAAATGAGACAGACCAACATATTCCTTCTTAGCGTTTCGAAGAATTTAGAAGCAAATCTCTGTCAGAATCTCTGTGTGCCTGATATTGGTTTAAACTGAACGAAAAAAAGGCTCGATTTCTATAACGGCGAAATGAATATATTTTAGCAAATTAATGTCGTACAGGGTAAGTAAGTACATGAAGCAGTATCCTTAAAACTTTTAAAAATTTCGGGACAAAAGTGAAATGATTTAAAAACTCGTGGTTCTAAAATAAAGTGATGGCATTTATAATAAATGAAATAAAAATCTTACAGAGAGTGGTGCTAGATACATGTTGCGAGACATATGCGTGTGGAGGATAAATACCTCTGCTGCGGTTATAGAAATTGTGTTGCTAATGAACGGTATAGTTTTTCCGAGACGACTAGAAAGTTTACAACTCTAGAAACATAACAATAACAATATACTATAATAAGACAACGTAAATGCAGAAATTTTCTACCAATAGTAATTTTTACCAACAATTGATAATTAACAATAAATAGCAATAACAATTTTAATAACAATAATAAAATAATCTTCGGCTTCGCTAATACTTAAATATAAAATATCTGCCAGAAAAAAAATCTATATACGAAAATGGTATAAGGCATATTATAGAAAAGTGGCATCACGCCTATTTTTGCCAGTATGAATATATGTACCGATATTAATATAAATTATGTCGATTTATTTCTCACTCCGATTCGTTTAACGAGCCTTCTTTTTTGACAACGCCCATACTTGGCAGAGTAATTAAATCTGATATTGACTGATATTACAGTCTGATTCTACGCACAGATTAGCACCTTGTGCACCTCAAACTTTTAATGAATAATGTAAAAGTAAGCGCACCCCACCTTTTTCTGGTGGAGTAGTAATAATAATACTAGATGCTCTAAAATTAAATATGCCGATTTTGGTCCATTTAAAATACTTATCACAGTTTTTTATCATTACTCTACATAAGAAAAAATATGAATATCACTCAATCATGATTTCAACGGACACACAAAAAGACTGACGGAGAGGGAAACAGACAGACTCTCTCACTTTGCTGTCCACTGTATACATTAAACCATCCGAGAGACATAAAACTATTTCTCTTGCCTTTGATAGATTTTGTCTTCTCCTAAGTTAAACTTATTTAATTGAAAAATCATCGGTTTTGGAATTTAAATTGGACAACTCAAAGATATGGTAATGCAATTTGACACAAATATAATAACGAATTATGAAAAATAGGCCGAAATTCATATATGGAACTGTCTTGATAATAATTTCATAAGAATAGGTCATATTTAGAGACCCGTGATCGTGATAGTGGGGGGTATTCAAGATTCTCGCTCCAGACCGGTTTTGGATCGTAGCTTTAGTCAGTTTTGTTATTCAGTGGAATATTAATTTACTACACAAAAACGGTTCCATCCCTGTAGCATCTCTTTCGTTTATTCAATTTCAACATTCCGATTTTCAATATTGCAATATATCGATTTGTAGATATTTCTACTCTCCTCTACTGCACATATCAGGCAACGAGCATATATTCGTTATATACCTATTTATACTCGTTGTATCAGGTTTACGTCTCAGTATATAAACATTGTTTATCAACATATGTTGCTAAGTACAAAAAAGAATCTGAACGCGAAGATTTGTTGCTGAGATTTCTTGTGTGCAACCGAAGACGATCTGGATGATTGAGTGAGAAGTGGAGGTGTTGTTATTCATAGACGAGCCTCCAATTCCAATTTTAAATTATGTTATATTAAAAAATGTTATAATAAAAAAGGATAATTTAAAAATGGGAATCGTTATTAGCCGAAATTTCGATCACAACCGAACCTAGTATTTACAGTTCTACAGGAGTGATTTTAGCCAAAATTGAAATATTCCTTCAAAAGTTCAACCAGGATGCAATTAAGAATATCCTTCAAACATGCTTCGGGAACATCAAGCACTTTGCACTCTCAACTCGGATTTCGCACGAATAAACTCTTACTAACGCGAGGAAGGAAGGAAGGTGCCATAACCTCACCACAGTGACCATCAGTCCAACACAGTAAATACGGAACTGTTTCGCTCACTCGGAGAGTTTTCGGATTTGGTTCTCGTACACGTACGCGTAAACTTGCGCATTACCGGCCACGACCAGTTTTTTTCAGTTCGGAAAGAACCGAAGATAGCGTAGAAGAGGTAAAAGTTTGGGAGTGTGGAAATTGAATTCTTACTCAAAACAATGCCGTCACTGCAACAGGTATATAAATAACAATAGAAACCATTCGTACTCGAATTATGGTAATTAAAGTTGTTACTTTCTACCAGTCGGTCGTAAGCCCGCTGTTTACTTATGTCCTCCCCTTTATATGCTCGTCCTTCTGGGTAGTTTTAACTGAAACATGCCTAGTCTTAAGCTAACGCAGGGTGGTGCGTGTGTTTCGATTGCGGTTGTCCTCAACACGTTGCTGTCAAGCTTCTAATCAGATTACTTATCTTTCTACACTATGTGTCTGTAGTTGCCTGCGAAATGTTAAATAAATTCGATTTGAGCTGTACACACTCCTTCCGAATGGAGAAATGTAGATGCAGCGTCTGAATGATAGATGTAATTTAGTATCTTAGTAACAGTAAATAATTTCATATTGAACTATATGCAGCTAATGAAGCATAACATGCTATGTATATAAGATACATTAAAGCGTATACATGTGACTTTTACAACGCTCACTGTTTTTCGGATCAAAGAAAAATGCGTAGCTGTAGACAGTCTTTATTCTGAAGTAATTAATGACGGCGATCGTACAAGTGCTAAAATGTTTACGAGGTAATTGAAGAGAATGCTTTCTGGGAATTAAAGCAATTTAGGTACTAATAGTTCTAGCGTTCTATTGATTTCAAATAAACATTACAAGTGATGATGGTGTTGCGCTTACATGTGTACATATACAAGTACAGTTAATGCTGTTTGTAAATATGAATCTCATGACAAAACTAGCATGTTAATAACAGACTTCGATTTTCTGTGGATTAAAATATTTAAAATTATTTAAAAATAAATTTAAAAAAAATATTTAAAAGATATTAGAACTAGTAACCACTTATTTTACCTACTTATGTTTTCTCTTTGCTCCGAAATTATTCTCTTTGATTCCGAGTGTGTAGCTTATGACAATCACGCTTATGACATTCAAGTTAAATTTATCACTAATTCTAATAGTTTATAATTCTCATCTGATATTTTTCTTTGTTCTCACAAAAATAAAAACTTTATTATTTCATTTTGATTCACATACAAAGTGTCCCTGAACAGAATAACATAGATTAAATGTACCAAATACCCGGTTGCTTGAGGACTTATTAAGAAGTTAGACGAAAAACGAAATGTATTTTAAAGCAAATTATGTACTTACTCTTTTCTTCTTATTTATAATTGTGCTTTTCGATATATTTATATTTTGCTTGCTAAGAGTCTTCGCAAATCTATTCACTATCTTTGAAATAATTCTATCGAATCTATTCTATTCCGAGTAATTCAGAGGTTCGGTGACATTTAAACTCGTTATTTTAAAAAGGACTCGTTAACAAGTGCGTAAACATAGCTTTTAAATAGCACGAGCGAGCTGATGATTCCTCGCAGGTTACAACTGAGTATTGACTAAGTCCTCCAGTTGCCACAGTATCAAAGTATCTTAACTTGCGAAATGCTTGCGACGGAAAAAGTACTAAGCCAAATCCGAAATCGCCATTGTTGTAGCGTTTTTATTATTTTATTCTCATTTTATATTTTTTATTTCTTTGATGTCGCTAGCTCGTTATGTGGATTCTGCCTATTGTTGTCTTCATCTGCCGCATAATAAAACAAAATAAATTGCTAACGCAACCGAATTTCATAATAATACATTCGTAGATGCGCATATGCATATAAAAGTCGAATAGTATTGCAGGGTATTACGCCTCTGCATACTCATAGATCAAAATGTTAAGTAAAAAATAACAGGAATTTGCTGAGTATCAACATTCTTTAATACTTAAGAAGAGTAACAAAAGCATTCCACTACAAGCGGTAATTCAATGCCAGATTCGGATTAAATGTCTTATTAGAAAACCAAATCTGTCATTTATTCGATAACCATGATATAGCTTCGATAATTCGATATTCAAGATCAGCAGGCTCGTGATGAAAACTGCTTCCACAAATTTTAATAGTTTTCGTTCTACTTGCTCGAGATATTGCACGATGCTTTAACTGTAGATCATATGAAGAGAAGATTATCATTTTATTTGATACAAATGATATATAGAAACATTATGTTTGTTATGTTATAGTGGAAAAACATTAGAGAACTTTTAATCTAAAGACACCTTCGGCTCCACGTAATACTTCTAAATATGTAGGAATTAAGAGCACTTCGAAACTGTCTAATGCTGCCATTTTAATAAATGAATTGTAATGCTCTCAATTCCAATCACGCCCAAAGTTACACCATACAGCTGTAAACACCCGTTCGCCCACATTATGTACAACAACAATCAACAGACATTTGTTTCAACGGCAACATTTCCGATTTCTCAGTTAACATGAGTTTCCTTCGAGTGAGTAAATGAATGAATGACGCAGCGAGTGAATGAGTTTGAGAGGATGAGTTGATGGTGAATGCGAAATGGAAAAACTCGTTTTTGTTGTAACATACGTATAGGCGCATGAAAAGTTTCATGCCTATTAAAGTTTCCTTTTTTTCTTGTATTCCTTGTTCAAGCGATGTTCCGACCATTCCTTCAGAGCAGCCCCTTCGCCACCACACAGCACCTACACCCACATTAACTACATACCCAAAAAGTAAGTGATAACGTACTATTCTCAAAAAGGCGCAGTGGCATTTCACCGCTCAACAAGCGAGATTGGAAATTTCAATTCAGTTGCTGTCTGTAAAGTAAATTCCAGATTCAATTGATATTTTCAATTGGAAGTTTTTCATTTTTCCATTTGCCAGGTTTTTTACGTTGCTGTTTTTGTGATTTGCCATCGACGGTTTAATGATTTGGCTAACGGCGGTTTTTCTAATAGTTTGCCATTTAAGTATAAAAAAACCAGCACAAACTCTTAGCTGAGCCTCTTTGAATATAAAATACATAAGTATGTGTTGGCATTTGGAAGTCCTTATTTGCAATCGACAAGGATTGCAGCAATTATAGTTTACATTACGTACATATATCTAGAATTTAATGTCAAACGAGAGGTTTCAGTTTTGGCTGTTATTTAAAATCCTAACTTGACCGGTTGCTGATAACTTCTTGTTTGCATGTCCACGATTTTCCTCACAGAACTTCTGCAGACATTAAAAGCAAAGTCTTGTAGACTATACATTCCTCTTACCCTGAAATTCCTTCTTAATCCTAAATCTATTGAGAGCTTCGGCCTTATGTCACACACTCAAAGAGTTGCCAAAAAATTGTCTCAAGATTATATCATATGCAGGCTCTTTGCAGTCGAAAGGAAACAAAGGGTTCAATCCAGTAAGGATTCATATAGCGGTGCGGGGTTGAGCTGGATTTGGGTGCAAATAGTTTAACATGGCAACGCAAACGCCAAAAAATGCTTGTGTACAAGCGGATTCTATTATAACTGAAATTGAGAACACGCTGTATTGACGCTCTATTCCTCAAAATGTCGCTGTGTTTGGGGCAATTTAAAATTGTGAAAATTACGAAAATGTATAAATGTACATATGTATGTACATAGAATGGCGAGTAATTATAATGACCTGCTAAATATGAATGAGAAATACATAAATTTATAATTTACATGATATTAAAATGTAATTATATTGGATTGTTTTTTTATATAATTTTGGTTTTGGTAACGTAATGGCGTTTTAAAAGTCAGGTCAAGACATCAGGCGCTTTTAGGATCTAATATAGACTATCAAAAAATTTGTTGATTGTATTTTGATGATCTCTTACAGAGTGATTATTCCGCATAATTTAAAGTCCCGACAACTATGAAAATATTAGATTATTACAATATAAATTTTGCGGGGAATGTGGGCGTGGTCAATTAAAATTTACAATATATACATTTTGAAAATTAAGTTTAATCTAATCTCCTTGGACGGTTATGGTAAATACATAATGAAGACGAAACTGAACACTCATTTTCCTTATCCATACAATATATAAATATATGTATAATACATTATATTACATATAAATATATATATTATATATATGTATATATATTATATATTATTTAGTTTAATACTAGTTTAAAAGTTTGTTATTTACACGTTTTAAATATGTATAAATACTTGAGCTTTAAACTAAAAAACTACTTGCTGCCATAACATTCGTTAATCTCCGATAATGAGTCGTTTGCAATTTTAAGCCAAATTGTTTGCAAGAGCCTGATAACAATATTTGCACTAATTTGGCATTTTAATGGCACTTTGAAAACACTTGATGCTCTTTTAATTACGCCTAACACTGGAGGTGTTGGTGTGCTGTGGCATGAATTTTCCTGTTGCGTGTTTCTTATTGCTGCTGCTTGTGAAGAGTTGATGAAGAATTGTGCCGCGCACTTGTTACTAGTTGAATGACGATGTGATGTGATGGGTGCACCCAGCAACCCTTGATGAAGGGTTCGTTAGCTTGCATTTGTTGCTCCCTGCCTATCTGCCAATGCCTCCATCCCAACCAACTTTCATCTGACTGACAGACTTCCTTAGATGAAATCCTGATCGGTGCAGTTGTTGAGATGGTGAAGTATGTAGGTGCAAGGATTTCAAGAATGTAATTTTGCACGTACATACGTTGATTTTACAGAGTCTTAACTATATAATTTTTTAATATTACTTATCTAGAAGTTTCCATATTTTCATCATCAATAACTTCAAATTCTCTATGCAAACTGTTGCTATCTATACTGACTTCAGTAAAGCCTTTGATGTAGTTAATCATAATCTTCTTTTAAAGATGAAATTAATTGGTTTTTCTAAACCTCTTCTAAATTGGATACAGTCATATCTCAGTAATCGCTCTTAAATGGAAATACAAAATCGAAGGAGTTTGCAGTTCCTTCAGGAGTTCCTCGACGGAGTCATTTAGATCCGGTGTTATTCTTGATTTTTATTAATGATCTCCTATCTGCTATTAAAAATGGTAATATCCTAATGTTCGCTGATGATGTCAAACTTTTTCTATCATACAGAAATGGAATTGATGCCAGACTGTAACAATTGGATTTAGATTCCTTCTTTCTTCAATTACACTATTGGTGGAATTAATTAGGTTCAAACTAAAAATCTAGATGATCTAGGAGTGGTTCTTGATGGAAAGTTGCGCTTTCATAATCATATCAACCGGATATCTAACGGATATGGGCTTTATGACGTGATGGGCTAAAGAATTAAATGATCCCTACATCACCAAGTTATTATATACTTCACTTGTGAGACCTTTGTTGAAAAATGCCTCACCTGCCTGGAGCGCAAACTACAGTTGCTTTATTGCTGAGATTGAATCGGTTTAAAAACAATCTTTACTCTTCTGCTTTGCAATCTCCACTGGGATGATGCCGTCAACTTACCACCCTATGAATCCCGGCTTAAACTGATTAATTTACCATCACTCGTTAATCGTCGAATAGTGTTAAACGCTGCTTTTATCCTGAACACAATTTTTGGTATTACTGATAGTCCATATCCATATCCATATCACTAAGACTATACGAACCTCTTTATCTAAACTTTGGCAGATCTTCATATCTACAACATGAACGTCTACGGAATGCTTGCGCTAATTTCAACACTGTGTATCCTGTAATCAATTTTTCGGATTCAGCAAGTTTAACTAAACAAAATATTTTAAATTTTGTACCTCTTTCTTGAATACTGAATACTGAAATTTGTTTGAAGAGTTTATAATAGAAGATTCCATACTTTTCTTTCAGTTTGACTCCGCTCTGTGTATATCATCAAATATGAAGAACCTTTCGGGACCTGGACCGGATATTTTGCAAAAACATTCCATTAATTCCATACTTGAACAACGGCATGACTTCCTGAACAGGCAGAATGATATTTCAGAGGCAATAAATGGTAAGTTCGTAATTGTTGTTTGTATCTCTAAACGAAAATCTAAGATAATATAAGACTTAGAACTAAAGAAAAGTCAAATCGATGAAGGAAATGCAGCTGAAATTGAAAATGTTTTAACTTAAATATCGCCATAAGAAAAGATTGAGTAAAGATTCGTAAACTTGACATTGCGAAGTAGTCTAGATACTGTTCAGCTGCAATACTTAAATCGTTAATGGGAGCTTGAGTAAAAAATTGCTGATTCAAATTCCCAAGAATTAGTAGCACGTTTCCATTTGATTTAATTTACTGATACCATAATTTTGCTCTTATACTCTCGAGCAACATTCGCAATCATAGTAATTACTTCCAGATTGTTGTGTTTGCATTGAAATTTACTTTCGTAGAACACGGAAGCGCGATATGCCGACGATGCACTCCTTCCATAGCAAAAGTTTGTCAAATTTATTTACGAAAACCCACTCATAGCAGGCAGTTTGGACAGTAATTTTTTTTACAGCAACAACTCCTCTTTCAGACTATCCCATGCATTCGAATGAATACGAAATAAACACAGAAATTTATGATGTTACTAGTGCATTTTTAAAATTTATTAGGTTAAAAGTATTCGAAAAGTTATTCCAAGGCGAAATCGAGCAAATAAGTTTGATTTATAAGGAGCATAAAATAAGGCATTAAGCATTGTTCTTGTGTATTTATTGTGACAATTTAAATGTTGCCATTAAGAAGAATATGACAAAATACAGAGGACATTAGTGTGTGTGTGTGTGTGTGTGTGTGATGTTGGAGTGTTTCGCCGTATATAACTGTCGACTGTAAACTTCTATTTCTTTCTAGGAGATGCAATTGGCATTACTAACTTTCTTGGTCTGGGGAAATCCAGCAACATGATGCTAGGATCCACTGTTGCAGATGCCTTCTCGTCGCCTTTGAAAACCACCTATACGCCGCTTACGCCGGGTTCAACACAGTCTTCAACGTCGCCGGGCACTTCGTCGACGAACTCCTTCGATATCTTTCAGGTAAGTTGACGCTAGTTTTAAAAATAAGCTTGTTTTGCGCCCAACTTTAGGCTAAGCTTTTTGCATGTCTTTGAAACGGAGCTTTCTAATTTGACTCTACTCTTTTGAACATTCCGCAAGTACTCTAATAGCTTACTCCTTCGACTGTCTTTTTTCTATCCACAAACTTCCTAATCTATATTTGTCTTGTTTCTTCTCGTATTAACGTAACGTTTTTAGTTTGATAATATTGCACAAAATGCACCACTTAAGGTTTTCCAAAGAAACATCAGCTTCGATTGCTCTGCACCTTTATCGCCAAGTACGCCCACATCTATTTACAATCGCTCTTTTCACAGCTCACCCTTGATCAGGTAAAACGTTTTGAAGTTGAGTAGAAAGTAACATAGTTGATTGAAAGAATGCACTTTCAAATTCGAATATTTTTAGCAATAGCAGTAACTCTTCGATGGGCACGGCCCTGTCAGCGGACTCCATACCCACGATTAGCTTTAACGGAGGCGTAGGTGGAGTAGGTCAGCCGTTAAGTCGCTCTAACTCACCCGAGAGTCAGAACAGCAATCAGTCGAACAATGAGATAAATCTAATCGATATGATGGTAAGCGTAGTTGGCTTCAGAAACACAACAGAATTGCTAAATGTTTACAAATGAAAAACTATCGTAATTGCAGAACCTGCTTTCGCTGAATACCCTTCAACAACAGCAACTATTTCAAAATCAGCAGCAACAACACCAACAGCAGCAGTTTGCGACATTACAGTGCCACAGTCCGCAAAAGACACAGGCGGCAGACACGAACCTCTTCGATGAACCCAATTTGCAAACTTTAGACGCACTTTCAATAGCTGATCTAACGGAGTTGACAAAATTGCAAAATCTCCAGGCATTAAACGCACTTAAGTTGTTGCAGGTGCAGACGCAGACGCAGTCATTGCAGATGCCGCTGTTAAATCAGTTGTTGCAGGGCTACAACAACCAGCAAGTGAGTTTATATACTTTAGCATTTCGCATTCAACATTTACCTAAATGTATAAATGTTTTGGCCAGCTTAAAAATTGTCAGCCGCATGTGTATTCGAACATCAATGATGCTTATCTCGACCGTGTGGCAAAGTTCCATCGCAGTTCGGCTGCGCTCTACGACGCCACTTGTACTTGGAGCGGCATCCTACCTACGCGCTCACATCGCATGCTGAACTTTTCTCCAAAGGTATTTCTGGGTGGGATTCCGTGGGATATCAGCGAACAATCCCTGATACAGATCTTCAGACCTTTCGGCCAAATCAGGTAGGTAGCTGCTGGCACATCTCTGTTCTGTTGTTCTAGGTGTGTCAACATTTTCCGAATTTCCCAAAGTAGAGTCGAATGGCCCGGCAAGGAACAACAAGCTGCACAGCCAAAAGGATACGTGTATATAATATTCGAGTCAGAGAAACAAGTCAAAGCACTGCTCTCGGCTTGTGTTGTTCAATTGGATGATTCGCATAGCGGCGTCTACTTTTTCAAGATATCCTCAAGGCGCATCAAGGCTAAGGATGTAAGTCTTTCTTCAGCGATCTGAGATCAGATTCTCCCTAATGTAATGTCTAATTCGACATTAGGTAGGTTATGACGTAGGTTGTTATGTATCCGTATGTGGCAACACTAGTGTTTCTAGGCGCTAGCTGACAAATCCATCGTAAAGTGTGAAATTTTAGACGGTGTGCGTACTCAAAACGTTTGGTGAGACGAAAATTTTTGTTGGCTACGATGACTTAAAAATTTAAACACAATCTAAAATGGAATTAGCTCGTGAACATTTTTTAGTGATGATTTACTACGACGTTTGGCTTAGGTTCGTCTCAAAGTATATCGATCAACTCCGACTTTTGGAAATGATGCATCATCTGAAACGAGTATACATATATGTATATCTAAAGTTGAATAAATTAAATCGTAGTCGTCGTTCGCTCATGGACGAATTTAAAGAAGGTCGTCCAAAATCAATTATCGTGCCAAAAAACCTCGACGCTGAGCTCGTACCGCAAGAAGAAGCGGTTGATATGTTCAAAATACCAACGTGTTTTCGAAATACCTCAACCGGAATGGAATTAGTTGAAATATATGGGAAAGTGTATGTCATCACAGGGAATATTTGGAAAAAACACGCCTTGTTCTGGAACAACAATTTGTTGGTCCATAAAATGCTATATACAGTTTTGTTCAAAAAGTTTAGGAACAAAATTAAACTATATGGGCTAATTATACATTTTTCTTAGGAAAAAATTTATAAATGGGAAAACATAACTAAAATTATAATTAAAAGTTGTTTTTCTACAAAAGTACATTTTCGACATCTTTTGTAACATAAAAATTAGATTAAATTTAAATAATTTAACATTAATTAATTATAATTTCAAATTCTTTTATAACGGTACCAATCCTATCTGCATATCTTTAGTAGTTTAGAAGATAGGGATAAAAATCTTGTTTAAATTGTGTTTGTTTTCCGACCGGGTAGGATATGATGTATTTTGGAACGATTTTCCGTCATCCCGTGTCAAATTTAGTTCCAAAATAGATAAAAATCTTAATTTTTCCGGGCTATAAGTCGGTAACTATACGGGAAAAGAAAATGGTTGTAATCAGGACAAAAAACTAAAAGAACTACAATAAGAACAAAACAATTGCAGTGATTCCACAACGTTAAAGTTAAGACAAATTTTGTATAGATATCAATTAAACCCATGTTAAATTTTATGCAATAAACTGAAAGTGGACGTCATTATTCGGCACATTAACGTTACTGTAATGTAACGATAATGTTACTCTATATCTAGAAATGTAATTTTGTGGTCGTAACTCAAAAACTAACGCTGATATTCCATTTTTAATAAAGAGTAGGCGTGGTCGTTGCCCGATTTTTCCCATTTTCAATACCAACCCTACCTTAAATATTCGTTTTTGTTTGTTATTCCGGATACATAAATTGCATTGGCGTAGGTAGTGGGCACGGAACCCCCACCTAACCTGATGCTCACCCACAAATTCTATGAAAATTTAATTTGAATGAACAATAATTTGAAATAATCAAATTTTGTGTCAGGCTGGCCTCAACTAGTCCCCACACTATAAAATCCACGCTACGCCAATGTAAATAGCAACTTAAACTTTTGTGTGCACGTTATTATAACGAAATTAAGAATTTCTTTTTTTCTTTGCTTGATTTTTTATTGTCAACTTTTGTGTAGGTCGAAGTCATTCCTTGGATTATTGCTGATTCCAACTTTGTCAAATCGACTTCCCAGAAATTGGACCCCACCAAAACCGTCTTCGTTGGTGCACTGCATGGCAAGTTAACTGCAGAAGGGTTGGCCAAAATCATGGATGATTTATTCGATGGTGTTTTATATGCAGGCAGGAAACTTTTCCACTAGTGGCATTTTGTCCGAAGTTTAAGCTTTGTAATCTTTCTTTTCATTTTATTTTAGGCATTGATACCGACAAGTATAAATATCCTATTGGCTCCGGTCGAGTCACTTTCAATAACAATCGCTCCTACATGAAAGCTGTATCAGCTGCCTTCATTGAGATACGCACAGCGAAATTTACGAAGAAGGTTCAGATCGATCCTTACCTAGAGGACTCACTGTGCTCCATGTGCGGTGTACAACACGGACCATACTATTGTCGAGAATTGTCTTGCTTTAGGTACAGAGATCTGGCTTAAAAAATGGCCCGCTGGTTGTTTCCTTAAGAAATAATGTTTATTAGTTCACTATAACCTCTATGGTTTATTTAAAATAGCACTATATACATATATATTATACTATTAAAAACATTTAAATTTGCGGTAAATTTTAGTTTAGTACTGATTGGTAGTAATTTTAATACCTTTTTTACTATTAGTATAGTATAGTGAAATTAGTATAGTTTTGTATTGGGAAATTACTAATGGAAAACGAATTAATTTAATTCTTATTTGCTTATTTTATTTGAATTCTGTGTTTTTTATTTTAGTTTTAATAAATTTTAAATCTTTTATTTTAGATACTTTTGTCGCACTTGTTGGCAATGGCAACATTCATCTGAGGATGTTAAAAATCATAAGCCCCTCACCCGGAATTCCAAATCCCAAATGTTGGTCGGCATCGGGCCAACTTCATCAACAACTTCGTTTTCATCGCACAACGCGTTGCAAAATCAAAAACAACAACAACATCTTTACTCAAGCACACCTGTAAACAGCCATCAGCACCAACAGCCGCAGCAACTGTATACAAGCCCATCATTACACAGTGGACATACTCAGCAGTTGCAGCAACATCATCCTCACCATAAACAACAGCAATACCAACAACAGCAACTGAACCAACATCAAAACCACGCTCAGAACTAACAGAATTAGCAGTCTGGCCCATGCAAAAGTTTTTATTATTGCTAGTTTATTTTTTCGCAGCAGAATGTTATTGTAAATTTTATTATTACTCGGCATTTCGTTTTTTCTTTGTCTCATTTGAATTTGTCACATGAATTTGGTTCTTCATCAAATCGGTCTGCTAAGCTCGATCTTATCATTATTAACATATCAACACACCAGCTTCGAGTACAGTCCAAATGACCGCTATTTTTAGGTTTTAGGCTATTTTGGAATGGCCTGTATGCAGTGAAACTCGAATTATTCTTATACTTCACCAGCGGCAAGTAATTTAAGTGTGCCTGAGTAACTTTGTTTGTATATTTGTTGTAGTTTTTTCTCTGTATTGCTATTAACTAGAAATCTTGTTTCTATTTATTTAGCATACAAATTTCCTTTTTGTGTCCACTTTAGTGAAAATTTTCATTTCTTATTTCTGTCAGAAGACTTGATAATTTTCCTGAACTGTAATTTGTGTACAAAGATTTTTGTTGTATAAAGTATATAATACGCAGTATTAAGTATGTTTTTCATAGTTTATTTTAAAGTCTATTATTTATGGATTATTGTTTATTTTCTCTTATTGTATCATATTGAAAAATATTACCTTTATTTTCCCCATTAAGATATTGCGAAGGCATAGATTATCTATTTTTTGTTAAAATATTTTGTTATTTATATTGCACAATTTGCAAGATTTTTTCAATTTATTTGGAATCCATTCCTTATTGAAATGAGTTTATAATTTGATTGCAATTATCAAAGTTTTTTTACTTCCAATAAATGTAGTTTTGCATTTATATATTCATCATTCGTTCATCATTCTTTCTTCTAATATGGAGTCCTAAGGTGCACATCGTCTTTGGTTCGGTACACATGAACACTAAAAAAGTAATTATTTTTAAGATTAATGTTGAATAGCGCAGCACTCATTTAATTTGTTCCAGTCCGTATTTACTTTTACTTGCTCAGTAATGGTTTGATTTAAAAATATCAGTAAAATAAATACAGGGATTTTCTTGTAGAATGAAAAATACGCAATGTTATTTATTAAGAATTATTTACATTGGCTGTTGTCTTTTATCATTTCTTAGCTCATAGTAATATAACATGAAATCAGTAAAACAAACATGTATTTTCACATGTGATATAAGGTCAAAATCAAAGTAAACGGTTTTAAATAACAATTTACCAATTGAAAGCAAGTATGAGTATGTGCAGAGCGTGGCAAGTAAAACACTTCGACAGATGGTTTTTCAAATTGAATTGAAAAATAAGGATTGTAGACTGAAATCAAACATTGAAGAGCACTATGATTTTTCTTGAATGAAAGTTATTAATTAATGTGTTTTGAAACTATTAAAATAACTTCACTCTGATACACTCGAAAAAGATAACGAATTTAATTGATTCCTAGCAAATTTTACATAACTAGAATTTGAATATAATATGAAGAAAATGGAATTCCCCTCGCAGTGAAAGAAGTACTGCAGTCGCAATACGCTTATCATAACTTGCGTCTCTGTATAAAGTTTGACATTTTATAAAGACTTGAAAGAGTGTTAAGAAAAAATAGATTACACTTTCCAATATTGGACCGATTCTCCTCAGCTTCACTTTCTAGTGATCACGGTGAATTGACTTTTACTATAAAGAGCTTTCAGAAGTGCTTTGTCGTCACTCTGTACATACAACGCCCGCAGAATGTTGGTATTACATACATACGTGTAACCTAAGTATATATTTAATTCTAAACTGGTATTTATCACATTGCCTTTAGCGTTATAGCAACCAATACAAAGTATTTAATTAACAAATCGCTTAATCCTAATTACTAACGTATTATAATCAAAATATGATAAATTTATTACTATAACGACATTTTACATACTAATATGGTGCTTTAGCTGAATTATTACTTGATAAGACTTGATCAAACGAACGGACTCATGGATGGACGGAAATACGGACGATGGTCATGTGGTCAACAGTGTAGGAAAATCACAAATTTTATATATGTAGCTACCGCGAGACGAATGGAGTTTTAAATGTTCCGAAAATCATCGTTATAATCAAGTGCTACACACTCAAACATGTTGAAGAGTATTTATTTATATCTGATTAGCATTTAAAGAAACACTAGTATTGAATATTTAAAGAAACGATAATCAAGAATGACGTTTTATGCGAAAACAACTGAATTTAAAGTTTTTACCAAAATAAACTAAACTCAAAACTTATCCAGTACCTTTTTATTGAAAGTTTTTTAAATTAAATGTGTTTTACTGCATTGGATTTAGATACGCATAGATTTTGCAGCAATTTTAAACTAAATTTAATAATTTTTAACATTTTAAACCACTTCGACACATTATAGCGCCGGAGCCTATTTTAACTCTCAATACACTCAATTGGCCTGTACCGCAATTATTCACATTGCCATTTTTAATTATCGATTTCCTATTAAAATCCGAGACAAACTAAAACCTTTAATTCTCTTCTCCCAAATCTTAGATCTCAATCTCTTCGGTTGCAATTAAGCTAAGCATTTCGGAGAAATTTTAAATTTTAATTAAACCTAACTATAAGATATAAAAAATATAAACGCAAAAGGAGTATACTACAAACGACCAAGGAAAATACTGAAATATTGTAAAGTTTTAAACTTCACTTTTAAGAAAACGAAGATACATAGATGTAGAAAATTACTACGTACACATTCATACATACTACTTAGAAGAATAACTTGGAACCAAAATCAAACGCTTCCCATTTATACTCAACAATATTCCACAATATAAATTAAGCATAACCAGGGGTCTATAATATATATTTATATGTATATAAATATATGTATATGTATCTAGCTACCTATCTAATCTATCACGAGATAAGCGCACGTCTCGAATTAATTTTAAGAAACACACGCTCCCATGCAAGGCAGACATCATGCGATTTTGGAGTTTTAAAGTTACGTAATGCCTCATATGTATGTATGTCTCTCTAACGTACCCAACAAATTTTCTTCATGCACACATTAAATATAAAAATTCGCTAACGGATTCGTTAGTAGTTGGGTTATTTATCTTAGCTTCTATGCGTTTTGTAAAGTAGTTGTGAAGTGGAAATTCAAAATTCTTTGCTAAACTTCAAGTTTAGATCATTCAATGCATCATTCCTTGCTGCATTCAACTTGAAATCTGGCCAAGATTTGTTATATTTACATACATAGATATAATATAGGCAATGGAGACTACAAAATTACGGTATGGGTACATTATGTATCACTATAGCAGATATTGTATACCTTTGCTCAGGATTTCGAGAGAAGTTAAATTGCATCGTTGGCATTTAGAATTTTCAGGGTTGGCCCACCGCCTAAATAATCAAAGAGCTGTTATTCTTCAGGCTAATAATTAAATTTTAGCTAAAAATAATAGTATGTGTATTTCTCCAATTTCTATTTCAATTCTTTATTCAATACCTGTCCCAATTCTTCCTAAATTGACTAAATATAAATTTCCTTCACAGTTTAGGAAATTATTACAGTGAAATCAGTGTATATGACACGGTAATTGTTGCAAATTAAAATGTATACATAAGCTTTGAATAAATACGTAAATTTAAAAAACCACAAAAACCAAAAACAGATAACGATTTTATGATAAAATTTAGAAACAAAAATACACTGAGAAAAATGTATAAAAGTAGAACATCAAAAAGTATAAATACAATTCTAATTGTTTTCCCACCTTAAAAAAGTAAAACAGTAAACTGCAGTGCCATTTTTATCAGCTTCCAATAGGAAATCATAAATGAATATAATTATTATGGTAGCACCTAAGAAATACTACTAATTATTAGACAAACTGTAATCGAGTAATCAATAAAAAGTATTCAGGAATTGAATGTGTGCTTGCTGTAAGTATCGCAAGTTTGAAGAATGAAGACATTTATTAAAAGTGGCAATATTAAACATTAAGAATAACGTTAATTCTATCGGATAGCTAACTTGCTTTGTTGTAAGGGGTACACTCTAAAGCGTTAATAGTAACGTATGGAAGCCGTTTGTTTACGGTGATTGTTATAATGTTATTACAGCGACCCGTGGAGTAAAAAGTGCCTCCGACAATAAAAACTAGCGAGGAAAATATGTACATAGTCCAAGTTTCTTAAGTTTTTAACTTAACTGTTTTGTAAGCTTTAAATTTTCAAACTAAAACTAAAGAATTAAACTAATTAAACTAACTAATTAGTTAGATGGCAAAATGAACTGTTATATTGTCTTAAATACGAAGATCGATCTGCAAGTTTTTACGTGGAGTAGTGGGCAAGCACAGCAACTAATTCTTTCTTTCATTTCCACCATTAATACGCACTACGCCTGTCCAGGTGATGGGGGATTTCGTATTTGAAATAGCCGAAAGTATTGCGCCAAAAAGGAGAATACTAAATTAATACAAATTATTAACGTTTCTTGACGTACGTAACGTCGCATTTGGATATTTCACAGATATTTGCTATATGCAAACAGCTTTGTTCAGAAATCTTTGAGGGTTATATTGAACAAAGGTGTACGACGTCAGTGAAATGTGAAACGTGACCCCATAAGCAAACGGCTTTCTCAAACACGCCTGACTTAATTATAAAGCCATGCGTTGCTTTAAATAAACTTGCTAACCTTCACACGTACGTAAATATAAGACTTTAACCTTTCTTTGTTACAGAAAATGAATGGTTTCTGACGAATATGAATTTAATTGTTAACACTAATTTAACAAATCATCATGGTTCTTTTTTTGAAAAGGCAGAGTTATAAAAAATCATATACTAGCTAGAATATACAATAACAAATGGAAAAGCATTAAAAGCGGAGTTTCGCTTCAGCAAGTTCGTCATGCAAAAACAAGCGTTAGTATTTATTTTTGAAATATTTACATATACATACACAACACGTAAGTATAACAATCTAAAGTACATACATACATACATAGGTAGCTAGGAATATGAAAAATAGCGAATAGAAACCAATCAAAACTCAGTATGTTATTTAAAAATAATCAAACGCAATCTTTTGAAAGTTTAAAGTGCATGCAAGTGTAATATATATAGGCACACACATATAAATATTTATATACGAGCTTATTGAAGCATTTCGATAATTAACAATTTCAAATGAACGCATCATTCCAACAAATTTATACATATAGTGAAAGGAAATACATTCCGAACGTGGTATCGTAGTACACATATTAATCAATATATTAACCAATTAGCAAATAATATTCTAAAGGAAGAAACTGTTATTAAAAAGAAGTTATTCAATGAATATGACAATATATGATCCTGTATAATAGACAACCAAACTGTATACTAATTAATTAATAAACAGCCAGAAAAAAACAACACCTCTTGATTCTGTTTACACTTTTTATTTCTTTCTTTTTCTCTTATATACATAGGAATAGGAATTTTCTCTTTCAATAGGAAATACTTTACAATACTGAAATAAAGTCAACTAGTTGTTGTTCGGTTTCTAATTTTTTACTTAAATGAGGATAAAGGAACCAACATCGTGACGCCAACATATTAACACCACCACCGTAAAGGAAAACATTGCAACATTTGTCAGTTGATAGGTTATTGCATCAGTTTCCGCTTGGCAAGTATTTGGTAAATGCCCAGAACCGCTGACAGAGTGCCGATTGCACCCACCTGGAAGGTCGACAGTTTACCACCCCAGAGGTAGCCCTGAGGCAACGCGCTGGCCGCATGCACGAAATCTAGAGACAGGCGCACGATAGACAACATTTCAAGACGATGCTTTACTGTAGACTTTTCGTCAAGCTGCAAGGAATCGCTGCGCAAAAAAGAAAATTTAAAAGTAGCATTAAAAATTGTCAAATTATGAATTAGGATATCAAACCTTACTTCTTCGTTCAGTTAGAATATGAAGAAGTTAGAATGTGGGTGAAATATTTAACATTTATAGAACCCATATCAACAAGTTTGAAATAATTAACAAGTTTGAGTAATAATTAAGTTAATCAAAATTGATTGCGTAGTTATTAACTTAAATTAATTGAAAATTAACATAAATTCAATTTGTGTGAATTGGTTCATAGAAGATAGAGACTTATTGAGTATTTAATTCATTTTCAAATTGAACGAATAAAGCTTCTTGTGTAACGCTTACTTTGCTGCTTTTGCACTGCTGATATGATGTTTCAAGGAGAAGTTGCGTATAGTTCTGAAATGTTACATTAAAATACATACATATACATATAGTAGATTCAATACAGGTTTCTGCATTTACAAAATCGACAAAAAGTCATGATCACGTAGCATATTTTAAATACATCAATCCACTTTTACTATTAAACTAGAAAGACGAATCTTCAATACTCTGCCCAATTTTAAATGTCCGACAACCTCTTGACCTCTTGTGACAGGTACTTGAACAATAGAGTTATGAAGTAAGTTTATTAATTTCCAAATATTTGATGCTAATATTGGACTTTAATCGCAAAATTCAATCTGATATAAACTCACCTCATTAAATTCAAGTAAACTGATAGAACCCAAAATACTGAATTTAAAGTGTCCCATTTTTCGCTTTCCTTGACATTTATAATCTTGTGCTCAGAAAGCCAGCATATTTTCTCAACTGGATAATAAAGTAAATCGACAATATTTGCAGTGACGCCGAGGAGAGCCATAACACGATCGGGTTCCTGGGCCGAGAAACAGAGAGACATATATACCCTTATCATGAAATCTGTTCATCATAACAACCTTATCACCAAGACCATATTCCATAACATACTGAATCATTGGTATATCATCGATGAGACGCAGTGTGGTCCGAGCTCCAGAGATGCGCGAACTAAAGATTGCATAGCGCTTCGATAAATCCGGGTTTCGGGAAGCATGATAACCAGCAACCAGTTTAGCACTATAGCACAGCACTTTCATCACCTGTTGACAATAATTACAATTGCAATTACAAATCCAAGGAAGCAAAAGGTAAAAGTTTCGAATTCCTTTATAAAACAAATTTCACTATATTTATTAAGTAAAACATTTTATGATCAGAATGATTTGGTCTTTCAGTTATTTTTTTCTGTTCTACCTGACTAATTTTAAATGGATTATAGATCTGACAAAAAACTCATTCGAACCAAAAACCTTGCTCATGGAAAAGAATTATGACATTCATTCAGTTCAATTAATCATTTAGTGATTAATTTTTGTCCCTCTTTGAATTTCGTCATTCACCAAAAGACAATAAAAGATGATGGTAATAATTTTATTTTTCGATAATTTTTGAAATCGTTTTTTCAACCCGCCAACCCAATAGATTGATGGTAACGTTGCTCAACAAAAACTGTCCCAGAATCAAAGAACTTAAATCGAGCTGATTAAATTTTTCACTAGAAACTTTTATCATGTCTACATATTATATCGGTGTCATTAGGAATTCACAGATAGCGTCCAGGGTCTATTTTCATTAACACTTTTTGTTATTCGGGCCATTCTGGCTCCGAACGGATCAATCGTTGTATCTACTTCCAAAGTGAATACTTAAATAGGTGCCTCACACAATCGTGTTAGAAGGCAATCACTAGACTCTCATTTTTAGATATTGACATTATCAGTTAGTATCTATTTGGTTTATGTAATTAATTGTTATTATGTTTATCGAATCGCATACAGTATGTATAATTTAATTAATTAATAACCTTTCGTAAGTTCAAGCGAAATCATCCACATCATCATCAAATTTATTTCTCTACATAAGAAGTCCTTTGTCCTTTTAGTTCGATACAATTTTTCCAACGAGGTTGAATAGTTTCAATACCCTGTTTATAGTGATCTTTTAACACTGATTAATTTTTACAAGTTTGGAAAGTTTGAAGCATAAATACCGGTAAACGTCGGTTATCCAGGTTGCTCGGGCTCATTACGGAAATTTAAAAATTCAAAAAAATTCATATATGTATGTATTCATATAAGTATGTATGTATATAAAAATTTCCTGTCTGTCTGTTTGTCCCGCATAATCTCGGAAACTATTTATCCGAAGCTGGTGAAACTTAGTGTCATAGTTCAACTGCCAGGTTAGGTCTTAAGGTAGTTTGAGATTACGGATAATACAGGCAAGAAACAGCTGCAGATATATCTATTACTATGTATGTATATCGCTATTAGTATGTGAATAACCATTACTATGTATATTACTATGTAGGTCTTTAGGAGTTCACAGATAGCGTGTAAGGATCTTCTAGTTTCATTAACACTTTTTGTTATTCATGATAGATTTTTGTAACATGATAGTTTTCTCAAACTATAATAAGGGTGAAAAAGGTTGAACTCAAAGTGAAAAGCCTGTATTCGCTGTGGACTTTTTTACTTTCTAAAGAAATCAATACAAATTATCTCACGCGCATTCTTGGAGCCGATTCGTCCTTTTCAGTCCATTGTTATTCCTTCCTCTCAGGTGTGACGTGATGGACCCATGTTTCATCCATGGTTATGAATCGAAGCGAAAACTCGGCATTATTCCTATGAAACATCGTCCAACACTCGATTGGAACATCCTCACGACGCTGTTTTAGTTCGAATATGAGCAAACGCGTCACCCATCTTGCGCACAGCTTTCTCATGTCCAAATTTTTATTCAATATGCAATGTACATCAGGTTTTTAAATGCCTATCATGTCTGCTAGCTCGCGCACTTATAGTCGACGGCCACCCAATTTTGTGGATTTTTTCCACCAATTCTGGAGTAGTCACCTCAGCTCGTTGACCACAGCATTGTTTATCTTGGCACCTCGTAGAATCCTCCAGAATTTTAAATGAACGTGTTGTATCAGATAACAATGACCAATTTTTTCCATGTTTACAAAATCACTGCGAGGGTTCAATATTAATGGCCGCTAAGCAAATGAAGAAGAAACTAGCGTGTTTAACTTCAAACTTAAGTGTTACAGGGATACTTTCGACTATAGTCATTTTGCAAACCACAACTGTCCTCTATACATCAAGGTCGGGTACTTTTGGTACTACCCTCGTATGTATATATATATAAGGATTAGTATATATCTTCGAAAAAAAATGCAGTTCTGTGCAGAAAGCTATTTCATTTTTAAATTAATTATAAAATCATAAAGTGATTTATGGATAACGGTTTTGTAGATATGGGAAAGTTAAAAATAGGAGCGACGTTTATCCTTTATATATTCCGTGAATGTTCCTCTTCTAAATGAAAACTGCTTAATTGGAAACCCATAATTTCTTTATTACACATAAAACTGTCATCACATTGTAAAAACGAATTGAAAAATAACTCGAGGCAGATAATTATAGATAAATAAATACGAATCATAATTTCAAATATTCGCACAAATGTGTTTGCACTATAAATATAGACTGTGAAAATTCAAATTACATCACAACTTGAATCTACGTGAACTCTATTAAGCACTTATAGTATGTTAATTTTTTTATTAATATATTTTTATACCCTACACCTTAAGGTAAGGGTATATTCACTCTGTAACGAAATGTGTAACGCATAGAAATAGAGACGATAGGTATATAGGAAATCACGATCACAGGAGAACCGGTGAAGGTATCGTGATGAAATTGCATAAACATTGTTTCTTGCGGTGAGCAGGTTGGTATTGAAAATGGGCAAAATCGGTCCACGACCACGCCAATTTTTATTAAAAATGTGATATCAGCGTTCGTTTTTGAGCTATTACAACAAAATTTCATTCCTGGGTATAGAGTAGCATTATCCGTGAATGTGCCAAATATGGGCGTGATATGGTTATATTGTTAAATATATAATCTTCCTGAGTAAAACTTTAGATGACAACATGTTTTCCAAAAAAACATTTTTACATCAAAACTGGGTGCGGTCCGCCCACTTTTACACTACATATACAGTATAGCAGTATGAAAATAAGTTTATTACCACGGAAATAAAGTTTAAATGAACACAATTATAAAACAACTAAGCTACTTATTTTGTTTTGAAAAAGGTAATGACCACGCCTACTATTTATACAGAGGCGTATCTAGGTCTCATGGAACCCGGGAAAAAATGCCTAGAATTGAAATGAATAGAATTCAATAAGTCCCTACTTGATTTCCACAACTGCCGCCCCCGATTTTGTGCCACCCAGAGTGGACCGCCACCCCCGCCACGCCCTAGCTTCGGCACTTTTTTCAAAACTTTTAGGTGTAGGGTATCTAAGATTCGGCCAGGCCGAATATAGCTTTCCTACTGGTTTTTTATTAATTTATTTATTTTGGAGTTCTTCCGAAATAAAGAAATATTTTTTAATTTCTAGCTGATAGTAAAAACACTTTAGTTCACGTTTTACGGTCTCATCCGAGATGATTGAATTTCTTCTAGACAGAAGACATAGACAAGAAGAAGAAGAAGACAAGAAGAATAGACAGAAGAAAAACCGACCAATGTGTTTAGCGTAATTTGCAGAGAAAACGAGGAGAAAATGTTAAAAGGGAGCATATTACTAAAGTGTTTAATCTTATACAGACTACAAATTTTACTTACAAAGGAATTACATAATATAAATTTCATGATTATGTTTAACCCAATAGTATTAGCATTATAACTAAAGCCTACGTAAATATTATGATGCAAATAGTTGCGTCATCTTTAAAAATTATTTGTACTTTTTCAGCTACATCTGGTATTTTTCTATTCATTACTATAATAATAAAATACAATTTTCTTCAACCTAGTTATGTCATTATTAGTTTTTTGCGGTGTTTCAATTCGTAGGCTAGCAAGTTTAGCGTGGACGAGAGTTTGGAGTGGAGTGGCAAATACGTTTATCCCACTACGTGGATGAAAAGAATCACATTAAATGGTACCATAAATGATGAAGGAGTGTATAGAGGGGAATATTTTTTTTATTGCCGCCTTAATCAAATTATTAAACACCTCACGTGACATCACATGGTTCACTAAACCTGAACTAAATATTTCAACGTCGACCGAAAACTACCAGTCAACCATGGTTTACAACTAGTTTTTTTTTATTTCATTTTTAAGATCACCAACCTAAAGTAGTGCAAACTAAAACCTGTTGCACTATTTTTATTAAATGCCACCTTTGCAATATATTCGTGACGCCTTAGAAATTCTATTGTGTTCAAAGTGAAACATTTCCTCCAATTGGAATATATTGTTTTAGTAATTTTTCCATTATGATGATTGACGGTATGACTACCTTAATTCAATCAATGCAAATTGTGTAAATTTACGCATCCGTTCACAGTTACCTACCTTATCACGTCCGCCGTAGCTCTCAATAATTTCACAGAACTCGTCAACAAATTTTGTTTTTCTTGTCATTTTGTAAATATAGAATTAAAGAAAAGAATTTATTTGTTTTCTTTCCCAACAATTTAATACGCGGACCAAACACAAGTCCGAACAAGACAAGCGTCTGAAGTAAACAGCAACAAACATATCAAACTCAGCTGATTCCCCTCAAGTAGAGGCGCACGCCCATAGAATACGCTGAGATCTTTGACGTCGACGTATACCTTATGTTGTAAACACACAAAAGTCGTTGGACGACACTTGTGGCCGCTACTTGTCAGAAATCTGGAACGCTGGAACGCAGCAGAGGACACGTATTTTGTTTACAAAATAATTATTCTGCGATATATTTTTGTTTCCAAAATATGAATAAATACCATTAATTTTAGTATAATATTCTCACAATAAAATTTGTTTTTCTAATTTAATTTTGATGAATTTCTAACCTCAAATTCCAAATAGAATGTAAACAAACCAAAAAAAAGAACGACACAAACGACAAAATTTCTCAGTTTTGTCGTAGTCGTAAGCGTCGGCAGCGATGAAATTTAATTTTTTTCTCGTTTCCCAGAAGAGCCTGTCTTATTATGACAAGTCGCGGCCACATAAGTCGTAAAGCGGCTACTATGTGTTCACATCATTATTGTTATAATACGCAACGAATTGCTAATGTGGATATTACACTACGAACATTGTTCGGCAAAACTGTAAAATTGTTATTGCTTCCTGTACAAAGCTGTCGGCCTTACGCTCTCAGCTTTCAGAGTTGAGTTCATCCAGTGAGAATGAACTTCTGCGAGGGAAAAAAATTATTGCTGACGACGAGGACAAACTTCTCTGAACAGTATGAAACGATAACTTGTTCTATTTGTTAAGAATGATATTTTGTTTTTCTATGTGTAACCACAATACCAAACAAAATTTTGAGAGAGACCAGACGTGGTTCATTGATGGCAAACAATGTTCGTAGTGTCCGAATAACCCATAACAAACGTTGCTGACGGATTGTTGTCAGATTCAGTACTACAGTTGTTTAGTTGATGATTCTGCTTTAAAGATTCTGAACTCAAATTAGCGAACATTAGATTCATAATTAAAAAGAAACGAACTATAGTCTTAAGCATTGCATTTAAGCAGATCTACTAGTGTAACCTTGCGACACGGACAGCTCATTCTACTTCACGATTATTCATGGTTTCAGTTAAAAAACAGCAGCTCAAAAACAAAAATCTTGTTAACAATTCAAAAGCGTTTTACATAGGAAGTATAAAGAGAAAGGATAGCTGGGGGGAAACCATATTTCAATAAGTTCGTCCGTTATTCCACCTTGCGGTACTTTTTTAATAACAGTTTGCACTGGTGGAATTCGTCGAAATGCCACGATACGTTACTTCCATATCAAATGATCCAACATTTATCCAATTTTATTTATGGTAGTTTGTAAACAACTAAAAACAAATTTTACATTTCAGCTGTCTTTGATTTCCCAAAAATATTTAACTCAAAGAACATTTATAGCGACATTATTTTAATGAACTGAAGACGCATTAAAAAACGACGAGGGAAATTTCTGTTCCGAAATGTATGAATGAAATTAACGTGCTTTGTATGAGTTTGCAACTCTGTGAGTTATAACTAGATGGTACTACATTGTCTCTGAAGTCTCTGAAAATGTAATCTTGCAATTACAAATCAAACAGAGCTACATGTAAAAGAACTGTAAACATTTTTAGAAATGGCAGATTTGTCAAACAAGAAGAGCGTTTTGCATAGTGCAAACAAATCCAGAAAGTCCAAAAACGATTTAATTCGAGCGGCGGTGGGTCAATATTTAAAGCAGAAAAGCCATGTGGTAATAACTTTCAACGAAAACTAATAACAAACTAAAGTTAAAATTACATTTGCTTGTACAGGGAAATGAAAAAATTCGCAAGTCGGACTTCGTGTTGCTGCAAAATAAAACACAATTTGTCTTCAACAAAATGATTGAAGGTGATCTGGTGAACGGCAACTCATTCGGTTATTCCAATGTGCTGTGCATAAACAATAACCAACACATCGTAGACCAGCAATTTGTCAGGTAAGCAGTGCAAAACGTGAATTATTTATTGCGCCTTTCATACTGTTGACCATCCTCAGGTATATAGAATTTATAGAAGCACAGAATGAGGACATTAGAGTGGAGTTGAAACGTTTCTGTGGCCCCGTGATATGCCACCTCTACTTGGAACTATTGAAAGCAGGTGAACACAAGGCAGCCATAGATTTCTTGAAGAAGAACGCACACTTCGTGGCTCTCGTGGAGAATTATGAAGCACCACTGCCTACAAAAATTAATGGCTGTTCTGTGTCGGATGCAGTCCCCACCGGACAGAATGAAAATTTGATTCATACTCAAATCAAATTTGTTAAAATCAATAGCGAAGAGGAGGATATGGAGCAGGAGTTCTTTATAAACCTTATACAGATTCTATCGAGCTGTGTAACGTATGATACAGCGGAGAACAATGAAGAAGTTCGTCTCTTTCGCGGCTCTAAATATGAACTATATATTACGGAGGAAGCATTTGATACACTGAATGAATTTTTGCAAACGAAAGGACATGTTTTGATATTGAATCTGATTTACACTTGGCTGCATTTAAACATTGTGGACAATGAAGTGCATCAATGGAGCGAGGATTATCTGTTCCATGGCCCAGACGATGATGATGACGATTTGTTGGAGCAAGATTCAAAAATAGAAAAATCAGACGTGCTGGTTAGTAGTCAGGTTCCATCTGACACGTCTGCTCCTGTAGTCAATAATGACGAGCTAACCGAAAAGCAAAGGCTCGCAGGAAAAATGCTTTCCTGTTTGCAAACGGTACAAGATTCCATTAAAGAAGTGCTTCGAGCTCAAACTACGTTTCCCAGATTTGTAAAAGTCTCAGATAAATGCAGGGGGTAAATTATACCCTTAAAATTTGAAATTATTATTATAATAGTACATATTTTTTTTTTAGCCTGACGTCGGCCGATTTGGACCACCAGGGGTGTCATTTAGTCGCGGGTTTCAATAGCTCA
Organism: Myopa tessellatipennis; assembly: GCA_943737955.2. NCBI lineage: Eukaryota > Metazoa > Arthropoda > Insecta > Diptera > Conopidae > Myopa > Myopa tessellatipennis. Next base: position 57,787,806 of record OX031314.1, on the reverse strand, counting down.
GTTGTACAGCTTTGGCAAATGAATCAGAGAACCGTCAGAGGTAGAAATATCTATCAACGCATAACTGACTCAACATGCAAATGGGAACTCAATAATGTTTACGACGTGGAAGATGAAATAGAATTAGCAGTCCAAATGGAAGAATCTAACTATAGCCAAAGACAACGGGCTAAAGTAACAGAAGAATACATGGCAGGAAAATATGAAGACAATTCAATGTGAGTGTAAATCATAAAGGTAAATAAAATAATCATATATTATACTCCAATTTCCATATTTAGCGGTGACTATGGCGGCTTGCAGTTGCGGGGTCATAGTCGTGGTGTTACCGACGTACGTTTCTCAACTCATTATCCTTTGATATACACCGTTTCCAAGGATGGGACTATGCGAACTTGGCGCTCTGAGAACTACAGTTGCGCTTCGATTTACCGCGGACATAATTATCCAATTTGGTGCGTTGACGAAAGCCCAGCTGGTATGTACACCGCCACGGGTTCGAAGGATTTAACGGCAAGGTTGTGGTCCTTGGAGCGTGAATTTCCGCTCATAACATATGTTGGACACACACAGGACGTTGAGGTGAGTCTATTTGCTTTTCGAAGATTATAGAACGCATTGTTGTGCTTTCGAACAATTTAGTACATAGAATATGTTCCTATATCGCAATTTTCATTTAGAGCCTGGCTTTCCATCCGAATGGCAACTACATCGCCTCGGCCTCAGCTGATTTGTCAGTACGTTTGTGGTGTGTTACAAGCGGGAAATTGATGCGTGTGTTTTCTGAGTGCAAGCAGCCCGTAACGTCCGTAGCATTCAGTCCAAATGGAAAAATGTTGGCAGCTGGGGGCGAGGAAACAAAAATTCGTATCTTTGATCTGGCAGCAGGCTCCCAACTAACGGAACTGAAAGACCTAACAGCAAGTTGTACAAGTATAGCGTGGAGTCCAGTTGGTCAGCGTTTAGCTGCTACATGTCAAGATGGAACTATGCGTTTGTGGGACGTCTCCAAATTAAGTGCAACGAGGTAAGTTTAAAAGAACATTATTTTGAAGTCCATAGAGAAGTTTATATTATATTATTTAATTTTATCAGTGACACAGCAGCATCTACTTCCGCATCATCTGCAAATCCTTTAATGGCTTTGACTAGTAATTGCCAACGTTTAGTAAAAGTATTATTTAGTTATAATGAAACGTTATCCTGCATTGGAACGTAATTTAGTGATATGTATGTAATTAAGTTGTTATTAATGTAATATAACAAGATTTGTTTATTCCTGCATTGCGTTGGGTATCGTACTTTATGGTCGATTATTGCAAGTGACATGAATTGTGAAGTGTTGTTGTTTGTGGTGTTTGGCATTTTAAGCAATAAAGAAATCACTTTCATATTTCGTGATGGCTTTTGTTTTTATATTTAGCTATAGAATTTTTCTCGTATTTATACTGTCCTACAGGAAAATTAATAATCATCAAGAAATACTAATAGAATTGATGTTAAATGGTGACAAACATCAAAAGCAATTTAACTTAAACAATTGTTCAGGTTAGTATATTTCCTATGATATAATATAAAAGTTTGTAAATACACGGCGTAAGTAGCTACATTCAGTTCCTTCATTCCATTCCCATTTCCACTACGATCATCAAAAGATTCGAATACGAGTGATTTATTTTTATAATTTAATATATAATATTGTTTCCTACGTATTCTTTATTTCAATATTTTATTTGCGTGTTTTGATCATCTTTAAAATTGGCCAAAACTTTAAAGAAAAAAACGAACTTAAAAAGAAAAGAATTTAAACAAAAAAAATATTAAATACAAAAAAACAAAATTAAATCTATTGGTGTGGTCATGAATCGAGAGAATATAAATAACTGGTATAAATTATATTAACATAATTTAGGATTTTACATTAAATTTAAACGTTGTGGCCTATTTTATCACGGTTCAGCATCTGAAGCAAAGGCGCTGTTCACTAATTGTTTAGCGCTTGTGACGGCCTCGCATTAATTGAAGCGTTTTGGCCATTAATGGCGCCTTCTTCGGTCGCACCAAGGTAGCTGAAAAAGAGATACTTTTAAAAAACTGTTCTTGTTAGTTCGAATGAGGTGACACGTACAGACTTGCGCATTGTCTCGCACTGAAGCTGCAATACGTAGACGTGCGTCTCCTGTTTTAACTGCATTTGGAGTGATACTAGAAAGGGCAGCCACGCGTGCTGCTGGAGTTGCTATCAGTTGGGATTTGGTGCCATACTGTTCTTGTTTGCGTAGCACGTTTCGTGGAGGCTTTACCATGGAATCTATGAATGCCATCTGAGTTTTACGTACTGGCGCAGCGATAATTTTCTGTGACTGTTTGATGCTTTCAGCGAGTATATTAAGCTTACGTTCTTGATCTTCTTGGCAACGCTGAAAAAGCCCATTATTTAGAACTTTAAAATCAATTACAAGAAAATTTGTCTTATTTCTTTTATAAATAAGCATTCTACAACGACTCTGCCGCTTACCAAAAACATTTCGCGCCATGACTCCATTTCCTTACGCTTCTGTGCTCGGTAATGTCTTTGCACATGCTGTTGCCATAAAGTGTCGCTATCCTCCATCAAGTAAGGATTGTATTCCTCAAATACGAGCAACTGCTGCGGAGATGCACGCTCAAGAACTGGACGTAGCACTTCGAATGGCACCCCGCCCGTATATTCAAGTGCTGTCAAGTAGTGAAAATATGAAAATCGTACTGAGAACCATCTCAACAAAAACTAACCATCAATATTCCTTTGCAACATCCGAATGCACAGATCGAAGAGAGTTGGTACTTGCATCAATTGGCCTGTCCTCACTCCAGAATATATTTTCGTACTGAAAGGCGAACGTTTCATTTCTATATGAATACCTGCTATGATATGGATAATTCAAATAAATGTCTTACCGCATGGTCTTGGAAGAAATACTCTGCGTCAGTGCCTCAGCATCAGTGAGAGTGCGCACAGACACCTTGGGTGCCATTGTGGAGGATGAAGAGGCAAATACACATTCCATTACTGTCTGATTAAGAGGCATTGGTCTGTAGTTGGTTGATATTGTTGGTAGTGCCAACGCAATGTTGGGATCCAATGGCTCTAGCTGCGTGGAAGAAGACAGCAAATCTGGTTTCTGAATATTGACATAAAGATATTCGGTTAAAAATATGCATACAAAATCGATTACAACACACTTAACTTACCAAATCTGTATTGCGTGCGTATGAGGCATCACCACTATACGAAGGTGTTGATTTTACACCGTTCAAACCGTTGGAACTTTTACTTTGGGTCTTCAAAGCACTGCTGTTCTTGGCGGATGTAGAGGATGATGATTTCGGGTTAACACTGGGTGACTTCGTAACGCCGGCGGCTTTTTTGGACTTCTTTGTGGGAACGTTTAGCATACCAAGTACATCAGCGAAATTAGCACCCATTGACGAATCGATACAATCTTCTTCATCTCCTTTGTCATGTGTTTTTTGAGCAGAAGCTCTTTTTTGGTTGATTGGTTGAATCTGTGGAGAAGATTTCGACTCAGCAGAAGAATCATGTCCGGAGTTGAGACGTCGACGTTTGCGTTCTTTGGAAATGTTTGAGACTGATGCTGAAATGTTTGGGGCTGATGGTAATTTCATTTTATTGGCAGCCACTAACGACGTCGATGAACAGGATGCTATACTATCTTTTTTTTTATTTATATTTTGATCTAGCTCCTTGGAGGTAGATTTATGTTTTTCCTGAGAACAACAGATAAAATAAATAATAAAGAAAAATATTTTTCAAACATAATCAGTAGTTACTTACCAAAAAATCTTTTTGCGATCCCCGCTCCTTATCTTTTGTCGCGGATCTGGAACGCTTTTCGTGGGTACTGTGGCTCTTACTTCGTTCGCTCTCCTTTGGGCCAGCCTCCTTGTGCGCATCCTCCGAATTCTTTGCTTTCTTCAAGTGATGGTGGTCCTCAGCTGAAACTTTGTGTTCTTTGCTTGCATTGCTGCTTTTGTGATGTCTGGAGGATGATGAGGATTTATGTCTATTTTCTCTGTTATGTTCACTTCCTTCTTGTCCCTTTTGCTTATCGTATTCTCTTTTTTCTATTTTTCGGACTTGACTTTTGTGATGTCTTTCTGTATGTTTATTCTCAGATTTGTGTTTTAAGGAGGAAGCTTCCTCACGAGTATTTGCGTTAACTGATTTGTGATGTGATTTTGAAGAAGAATGTTGGCTACGGACTTGTTCCTTACTCTTAATTTCGTTCTTTAAAGAAGAATGCTCTGGTTCTTTAAGAGACGGTTGAATCGTCGTTGAAGTGTCTGCATGTTGACTGTGTTCATCGTATACATTTTTGCGTTTATTTCCATTTTTAACGTCTTGGTTGTTATCGTCGTCACTTTCGCCACCCTTAGCGCTGCTGTTCTCTCCATCCTGTGGGCAACTAGTTTCCATTGGCTCTTCCTCTGAAGCCACCATTGCTTTCCATTTTGCAACAAGTGCCTTTGCCGCTGAACCAATTTCTCCATCAAATTTACGTAAAGCATTTACAGTTTTACCGATTCCAGTGTCTTGTAGGTGTTCAACTTCAACAGGAAGTTTGTATAGCTTGCTTACGCAATGAAGCAACTGGAAAAGTGGAACAATTTGTTAAATAAAACAGTTGATAACATTACAACTGTTTATTCAGATTGTACTTAGTTAATTTATTGCTTAGTTAATTTCTAACATTATCTATAAACCCTGTTCATTATCACACCCTACATCCGAAGTTAAAAGAGTATACGTAGTTTAAACGTAAAACTACACGACCCACCCACTTTTTATATAAAGATAGTATAGCATCTACTATCTCCTATCCAGTTAGCTCCTTCTGGCAAAAAAATTAACGCAATTCTCCCACCTTTTAATTATTTTTATTCATAATAGCTTTCAGTGGAGTTAGTGCCAAGAATAAGCGTAACCCACCAACTTTTATATATATGTACATACATATAACGCCTTATACTACATTTTTGTGTAGTTTTATTTTAGCAGTGAGGTAGGACAAATTTAATATCTTTACATATGATATCAATACTATATATGTATATTGCAATCGTATGTACCCACGAAAACAGACATTCATTCAAAAATGGATGTGGCACGCACACTTTTCCATGTATCATAGAAACCATGAGAGTGCAGGATATTTAAGTAATGTCCAGGCCAAAGACTATAAGGTTCTTCTTTTGATGCATTTCAACTTTCATTTTGGTTTATGCTGGTTCTTGTTCCACAATAACAATAGCTGCGTTTTGTGGTAATGAGGAAAATTGTGCTAAACTAGAAATTGCATCCAACTTCATTGCATAATCTTTCAAACATAGCGAAATATTGATCGCGTTTTTTTAATAAATTATACAGGTTTTCTCCATACAAAATTGGTTTTCAGATTTATTTGTTAACGTTTCTTGAGTGCGTGAAGTTGGCTACATTTAAGGCTACAAGAATGAAATCCTAAAATTTTCCTATAACCTAGATAGAGAGCTGGGTAAGACCTGGCTGCCACTTGTATGGCGAAAATCTATACAGTTCATTAGAAAATCGCAGATAATCACTTCTTCAATGGCTTGACCAATATTATTAGGGTTTAGGGGAAGTGCAAGCCAATAAAATTTTTTAAAATTATAACACGTAAAATTTAGTTGAAAAGTATTGTACGTATTTTTTGTATTATAGCCCCTTGGATATCTATTTTGATTTTTCTCCCAACAAAGGATGTATAGGAATATATAGGAAAGAATATTTTGAGGAGTTAATTCATTAACTCACTCGTATTGCAGTACTTACCCTTGCCTCATCCGTCTGGCATTTCTCGATGCTGCGTTGGTAATGTTGGATCACGCTCAGGATGGAAGCGTTAGACATTTTCAGAAGACCTTCAGATTATATCTGGACTATCTCCAGACTCGGGATATGTTTCGTTTCTCGTTCAACCTTCAGCAATGTATAGATGTCTTATGCGAAAAAACTCGCATTTGTGTCCTTATTTCAAAAAATTTATTATTTCCGAAATGACATCTTAGATATTTATATTTCACATGAAATTGATATTAGCCTTGGTAGTACCAGAAAGTCATAATTTGAAAAATAAATTGAGCAATTAACGTCTTACTTATATTATAAGATAATAAAATCTTTACATCTGTAGATTACAGCAGAACGGGACGAATTTGGAAATAGAAGAAAATACGTAGCAGCGTTGCTGAAACTGTCACATTTGCCAACAATATTGCATGGGAACAATATACACAAGGTCCCTCAAAGTCGATACATTCTTCTTGTTCCTCCAAAAAAATATTAACTTGTTCTTCCGTTTGTAACGCATTAGGTACATATTGTATATAGAACTATATATGGCAGGTATAGAAAAGTTTTATCACAAATGATGAATAAATTATAACTATTTTGAATTTATATTAATTTAATTAAGTTAGATAAAATGATTTTAACAATTATTGCAATTGAAAATACAACGAAAATCGGAGCGATACTGAAATGCTGTCGATGTCGTCCGGTTTCCGAGTTATAGCTCTATGCAGTTTAATAATATTCTGCATTATCTCTTAAACTATATTTTTTTATAATTTTGAACATAATTTAAAAAGTTCCATTTCTGGTTTTCCAAGTTTACTTTGGCAAACTCCGACTACTCGTTGGGCCATAGTTACGCTACCGAGCATACTCGGTGGGAATTTTACTCTCCCACCTTTTTGTTGCTGTTTTGTGTGTAAGAGAGAGAATGGGATACACACAATACAACAACAAAAAAGTCCTAATTGCCGAGTCTGCTCGGTATCATAGCACGGCCTTGTCGAGCAATTTCGGCTTCTTTACATTAACTTTTATTAATTTATATATAAAACTATATAAATTCCTGTTCAGCTTCACTTCCTTACTGTGGTACCTAATTAGTACGTCTTGCGTTGCGTTGATCACTGCGTCTTAAAAGCGACGCAGCACTAAACCGAAATAACAGCGTTGCGTCAACATATGTTCTGACAAAAAGCTTTTAAACATTCACACCGCCAACCTCACTTCGTAACGCATACCAAAATTGGAAATTCGAAATGGTCTCCGTCAGTACATTCCTTATTTCAGCCACTTGCATAAGACTGCGTGTTCCAATTTCATTTTAACAGCAACGCAACACACCACGCACTTATTTAGGTCGCAACCACCACAATTAGTCGATTTAGCTCTATCCGTTCGTCTGTCCGTCCGTCTGTGGAAATCACGATTATATGAGAGCGAATAGAGAATTGTGACATTCTTCTAAATTATTTTTGTCTAAATTTCATTTTAACTTTAAATTCCGAAAAATCTTTTTGGTCGCAATGTTTTTTTAAAATTACGGTATTAAGTATAAATTTTTTTCCGACCATAAAATTCCCTAATCAATTCTAGAGAGAATGCTTCAAATCGGAAGAATCTATGTTTTGTAGTTTCCGAGAAAAGTGCAAATTACGAAGCATACTTTCCTTCGTAATTTAATTCCAAATACCAATTTTTGGATACTTGTGTTTTATTACTGGTGCAAACATATGAAAGTAGATTGCTCTGGGGAAGGAGTTTAGATCGTCAAATTCACTTTTCTCGGAAACTACAAAACATAGATTCTTTCGATTCTCTCTAGAATTGATTAGAGAATTTTATGGTCGGAAAAAAATTTATACTTAATACCGTAATTTTAAAAAAACATTGCGACCAAAAATTTTTTTTCGGAATTTTTTTCCAAATTTTAACTTAGACACTAATTTTCTCAAAAACTGTTTGACATAGGAATACTAATTTAAAAAGCATATTAAGAAGCGTATATTTGGCTTTGAAAATCAGCAAGCAAAAGTTATCTAGGTCAAAACATTATTTTTAATATTTTTTTAATATTAAGTCGAATTTTTATAAAATGGCTCCTCCCGTCTAAACGGGGGGAAATTGACCCCCCTCCCATACGATTTTTTTCTTGTCTCGACCCAACCTTTACGTCTTAGTCTTCTGTCCCCTCCTATGCGAAACTCCCTGTATATAAATTACTTTACTGTTTTGGACCCATTCTGATTTTGTTGTTGTTTTAGTTCTTTATGCTAATTACAACGACAACAACAACTTTGGATGGGTTTTGATGCCCGTTAGTTTTGATCGATATTCTCGTAAATAGCCGCCCCGTTTTTGGGGCGTGTCCTACGTTTAGGATTTATGGGCGGTTCAAGGTCGATTAGGATCACTACTCGCCAATAAAAAGCGAATATTTCCTAAAGCAGATGAGATACAGTTACGTGCGAGGTATCGGAAGTTATTATCATTGTCTTAATTTTCGCTATACATTATTTTGCCAAGGTTCAAAGTTATGAATTTTTATCTAAATGTGGACGTTTTCCCTTGAAAGTGGGCTGTGTTTTTCACTGTTAGTTTTTATGTTTTTGAAAGTTTCTGTTTTTTTCTAGTTACACTAGAAATAGAAATGCATGAATGTCTAAATACCGGTCCTATGTCTAAAAAGCCGGTCTGAATACCGGCTATGCAGTAAAATAGTATTTTTAGGCCCATTTTTGGTGCGTATGGGGCCTGAGGCCGCGCTTTTTGATTTTAAACCTTATTATGTCTAAGGACGAGTACGCAGCAAACAGTTTTCTGCCAAGTCTAAGATGCGTAAGCGAATATGCATTTAAGACTAATTTTCAGTAACTGTGGTCAAAACTGTAAAAGATAACTCAATATATTATATATGGTTAAAAAGGAGAAATTATAGGTTTTTAAATGACAGGTTCCAACTTTAATTGCCATATAAGAGAAAAAAAAATTTGTTGTAAGGCAACCTATAACAGACACATATTTCTGAAGCTGAGGACACATTTAATTTGAAGTCGGCGACACTGATTTGACATAATTTGATCTAATGAACACAACCTGTTTCATTTGTCAGCTTCGTTTACAATCTTTTATAATTACGTTTTTGGTTGGTGTGGCGGAGAAACATTTTTGCGTTCGAAACTGTATATATTTATAAATTATCATATACCCATTTATTATACATTCCGTGTTAAGAGTAGAATGACCGAGGACTACGATGTTTTTGGTGACCTGGATGCACTCTGTAACAGTAATTATATTGCAACAAAATTACCAAATATACTTAACAAATGTACCTAAAATTAAAATTTTAGAAAACTTTCTAGCCAACTTTAAGAGCACAGTATGTCCTCAACCGACAGACAGCAATAGCCATGATAACTTGATTTCTTCGGACATATTAGTGGACAGTCTTGTTGAGGAGCGCAAGGAGAATACGCAGAAAGCTAATTTAAAAGGTCATAGGAAGGAGGGAAAAGGCAAGCAATTAAAAAAGTCGAATGGCGAAAAATTAAATAAGTCGAAGATGGAAACCCTCTCACTGCCTGCTAAGGATATTTCGTCGACGCCAAAGCAAACAAATCAAACACAAACAGGATTACCAAGAGAAGAACGTATGCTCAGACGTTCCATGCGGAACGCAGAGGCGTTTAGAGTATCACAACAAACAGCAAAAATTAGTGAAAAGGGTACAGCACGAAAAAGGCAAACGCAAGCGTCATCACAAACTTCTGTGATAAATTCGATTCAACGGATGTATAGCAGACGTGAATATGCTGCGTTGATGGCAGCTCAGAGCACTAATGTCGATTATGTGGACTTGGTGTCCAGTCCGTTACCAAGAATTGAAGGTGTGGTGAGTGTCTGATAAATATTGTAAACTATCTGATGAATGTTCGGCTACAGCTCACATTAATACCTTAGGTGAATTTGGATTCCGATGAAGAAACAACACCTAATACCGCAGGGAGTTTAGAAAAGGGCAATTCTTTGGACTTGTCTTTTGATGAGGAAAACCCTGAAATATCTGTTAAACTGATGTGGAATGGGAATCCCGAAATTTTTAAGCTTAGAAAACATCAAAAGTTTGCGCACATGTTTAGCAAGATAGCAGAACGCGAGGGTACCGAAGAAAAGAATTTAGTTTTTAATATAAACGATAAAATTTTAAGTGCGAATGATACTCCTGCAAGCATAAACTACAAAATATTCGAATTTATAAGTGAGTCAAATATACTATTGAGCCTTTTTTTAGGAAATAACATCGCGTAAAACGTTTGTTTAACGTGTTTATCAAACGTATCTAACGCAGCTCCGGTAAATTTTATCACAGATCTGTTTGTGATTACATAGTTTAATACCTCTTTAGATGGACGTATTTTTGTCAGCGAATTCAGCTCTTACATAGAGAACGAGGCGAAGAGACGCGATGTTAATAAAATTTCGCTTAAAGTACAGGCGGATCAATGGAAGCGGCCGCTGCAAGTTGACCTGCTAAAAACGGAAAAATTTAAAATTCTCTACATAAAGTGTGCTGAAGAATTAAATATTTCGTATGAAAGTCTGAAGTTAAGGTGCGTTTTAACTTAATCAATAATCTCCAAAGTTTTAAACTTTTCTTTGACTGATAAATATAGCATATATCTCTTACGTAGCTTCGTAAAATATTATTTTTGCAAATTTGATTATTTTATAAAATATTCTTAAACAGTTTCGATGGCGAACCTTTGGACTTCAATGATACGCCTGCAGATTTAGACTTGGAAGGTGGTGAAGCTATCGACTTACGTATCAGAAAATAAAATTTCTAAGAACTACTGTTCTCTCTTTTCAAAAGTATTTATGTATCAATATATCTCGATAATACTGTATTGTTTTTGATATGAAATATGTTTGTTTTTAATAATAATAATGTTTATATTAGCTTTAGTGATTTTACTATTATTTGAAAGAATTTTTATTTCATCGAGCGGTTACAAATTAAAAAATCTGCTAAATATTCTAAACAAATTTGGCTTTTTTAATTAAGTTGAAATAAACAATAGAGATTACTCTAAATAAATTCAGGCAGGGATTATTTCCTGAAATTCTTTCAAAAACGACTAGGTTCTTTCTGCGAAAGAACTACACGCTTTTTAAATTTGTAAAACAAAGGATGTAAAGAACTAGAAATGAAGATTACATCGAATGATCTGTGATTGCAGATGAAGATTGTCCATGATTAGACCAATCCAAAGAGTCTGGAATGGCTGCAGATGATTACTTTGATACTATTGTTTGGAAGTAGCCGTATACCGATTGGGAGGACAAACTTTATATCCCTTTCACTTTCAAGTACTTTGAGTAAATTGAATATTTATTTCATCTTTTTTAATATTAATAAACAAGGAAAGTGAAAAAAAATAGTAGACGACGATAGCAAACATTTTACACTAGTATTTGTATTTGTTTGGTAGCCCTGCATTTAAAGTGAGGCTTTTCTCTGGAAAACACCCACCCTTTCAAGAGCGCAACTCGAACATGTTTCTCTTCTCGCAATTGAGTGCGAAAATGGAAGGTGATTTTCCGCCTTATTGGGATATATTTCTCGACCGCGGCATCGTCTCATTCAGAAAGAGTGAACCCTTCCTTGGTGTTTATGGTCGCTTTTTGTGTTGCAAAGTAGAATGGAATACAAATTATTGATATAGAAAATTGTTTCAACGTTAATATTTGTAACTTAAGTTGCTAAAGTAATTCAATGTTTTGTTTCTAAAAGCCACTTTTAATGTTATCCGACTTAAAACATTAGGATATTTCAAGGTCATCTGCATACATATCAACAACAAAGTTAACAAATCTTTTGAATTTGAGTAGAGTGCTGTTTGTATCGCTAAATGAAAGTAAAAAATCGAAAATCAAAATAACAAAAGTGAAATTAAATACTTTATATATTGTGAAACTTCAGGTATATAATATACGCAAGAGAGCGAGGTATAAAATTATTAATTGCAGTAGTCCTTGTGAAATTTTATGTGCTTCAGTAATTATTTTTTCATGTGTTCAAGTATTGGTGATTGAGTGCCTATAAATAAATCCTGACGTGTCGTAGTTTTTATTTACTCGCTCTCGTACTTGGCTGCAGGATCAGACGGCGTGAGGTTCATCTGCGGGACACACAACGACGCAGATCGTGATAAATATAAACACTGCTAGATAAGCACTTTATTCGAAAATATCGAAAGAGGTACGTAAGCATTAGCGCCATTTCGTTATGTACTTAGCAGATGTTCCGGTGTCCTTTGATTTGATGTAATAGCATGTACTGAAAACATCACCACATAGAAGTATTTATATTTAATAACAAAGATATCGAACTGCATAAGTTGTTATGATATAAGAATATGTGAATAAGAGTTCGGGATCTTAACTAAATACTGGTTAAACAGATCTATCCTGTTGTTGTTGAAGTTGAAAGAACTCTTAAGAGTTCTAGGAAATATGTACCACATATCAATTCATCAACTTTCTCAGCTAAGATTTTAAATTCAAATCTTTACAATGGTCTCATAAAATTCGAAATTTTCCTCATGAAATCGTTTGTTTTTCGCGTTTAAGGCCACGAACACGTTCCGAAGAACAATATAACCATTACAAGAGCTGTTAGTGGACTCTTATAGTTCGGAAATAGCAATTGCCATTTCACTGATTCTGAAGTACATATTACATGTATTTGTATTTTAAACATACATATGTAGTAGTGAAGAAAGTTGCATGTAGATTATTTAACTAGGTCCTTTGAGTTTCATTTAATAAAATCGATAAAATATTTGTGTGGTTTACGTTGTCATTTGTAATTTTTTTGTTTGACTTACGTTGGGTGTTTTTCGTCATTTTTTTGTGTTTTGTGGTGTTAACACCACCTTGCTGGATTGGAGTAGTGACTCCCATCTGCATTTACTTCCTGCGACAATCTAGCCCACCGGATGTCTTTCAATAAGCCGGCGATTTAAAGCTGGGTGCTTTCCACAAGGTTTGTTTTCATGGTTTGTTGTTGTCAGGTTAAAGTCTATAATTTTACTGAATATATTCCTGTTCAGCTGAAGAATACATGCATGAGTATATGAATATGTGTGTGGATATTCGTGCTTGTATGTGTATATAGGATGCGAACTATAGTGTAAAAACGAACTGGGGTAAAAATGCAATGCGTGGCCACAGCTTCATAGATATTCCCAAATTTAATTTTGTCTAGAAATTAAAAACTTGAAAAAGAAAGAGAATCTTGGTTAAAGGGGTTGAAATACTGAAATGACAAACAGTTTGGGGGCCATTGATCTAAGTCCAATAATGTTTGTATTTATGTGTATGTATATACAAGCAATTATTTGTAGTACATATCATTGAGTGTCATTAGTGGGTTCTCCTTCCTTGACAATAGTGGTGAAACCATTAACTCTGAGTGTGCAAAACCATTATTTTTCTACAATAATTTATGAAGGAACGTATTCACAAAATGTTCTGATAGAAGTAGTTTTTATGTTGAAACACTTCTAAAACCATTTGTAAGCTTTTAAGACTCTTGCCTTTTAAGATTTTTAAATGACTCCGATTCATTCTTTTTTGGAACAACTTCCTTTTCTGGAGCAATACACTCCAGTTGCTGCCACTTCTGTTCGCATTTTGCAAAGTATTCTTACTTTTCAAAGCATCCGAACGCGTTCAACGACGTTTTCATTCCCAGAAACAACAATAGAAATGGTTCACATACACGAGCTCAGATGAAAACAGCCACAAGAACAATCGTACACCAAACGGCTTCTGTCCAATACTGTGTGTACTGTGCGCTGTGTGCAGAAATGTTTTGTGGGTCGGATACGTGCGAAGTATCTTTAAAGTTAGCGCTCGGAATGCAAACTGCAGTAGATCCTTGATATTGCGATAGAAGTTTCGATAATGTGAGCGTTTTCCCACATACTATCAATGGGTTGGTCGTTGATGTTTTCTGTAGATGTTTGCTCTCTATCAAAAATTACCTACCGTGTAATAATAATGGTGTTTATGGTTTTCAGGGCAACCGGCCTGTGAGTTGGAAAAACATGCAACTCATATATTTAGCTTATACAAGATCTTCCTTCCTTTTAATAATGTTTCAAACTATATATGACATAATCAAATTGTTCTTATTTTGCAGATTTGAGGTCCAATTTAACTAAATAACTTGAGAAACGGCCAATTAATTATACAAACTACTCTCTTTGAGGTGGAATCACTACCGTCAGTCTTCCATTCACCCTCACAAACCTTTTCTGTTATAGTATTCCTTCCTTCCCTCAATCCTTCCAATAAAAACTAATCAAATGTTATGCTGCGGATTTTGTTGTGGCAATATGTCGAAACGCGATTACAAAGTGGCCACAATGGACGGCATCGAGTTGGAGCCGCTAGGAGGCGAGAAGCAGGAAAAGGATAAGGAGAAGCACACGAATGGTATTACATTTGGTAAGCAGGAGTTTAAACTCGCAGCATCTGATTAATATATTTTATATCGCCATAGTTGCTTAAGACTGATTTACATACTTACGAGAATCGATATCAATAATATATGTACATTATTAAAGGTTATATAATAATACTTATTAGAGTGTTTTTTCCTATACCACTATATACGATATACGGAGCCATCCTCAGATTCACACATTTCACTTTAATATCGTATCTCCAGTTGATGGTGCCATTTGCTTAATGGAAGTTAAGTTTGATGCTTTAGGTGCAGATAGACTAAACATTACATTTCTGAACCTTATTGTAGCTATATACAGAGTTCATTGAAACACATTCTTAATCTTTGTGGAAAACTGTCACAATTGTACCCATTGCCAAGAAACTTGCAGCTTGTGATCCCAATGATTTAAGGCCAATAAGCGACTCGTTATCGTTCTCTAAGGTACTTGAAGCACTGATGGCCAGTCAAATAAAAAATATATAGAAGATAACAAATTATTATCACCGTATCTGGTTTTCGTTCTGCCCATAGTTACTTGACTGCAATTTGGAGGACTTTTAGAGGACATGCGGTCTGATTATTATAAGGACTTTGTAACTTTGTTATGTTGGATTGAGTTCGAACTGTAATCTTATATGCACTGACCATATAAATTACGTATGTAGTTAGTAAGACTAAATCTGAATAGCTGCCGATCAGTTGAGTTTATCGATATTGATACTAAACGTGAGCACGTAATCCAGTTAATCCTGCCTGTGATTTCCTACTCAGAGGTAGTGTACTGTAAACTGGATTCTCGTCACAGATGAATCCACAGATAATATTTAACTACGCTCCAAAATTGTATATGGTCTAATGTGCACATATTTCTCAATTTAGATCAAGTGTAATTCATAATTCTTTAATATTTCATTAACTTCATAATTTCGTTAATTATAAAAACGATTTATAATGAAATTTCTTATTAATTTATTAGATTTAAATAAAAATATTTGTAATAAAAATATATAAATATATATATAACGATCAGAGCAACAGCCTCTTCGAAATCTGTCTGAAACCATAGATAAAGTACCTCACTTCAAGCCATCACTTGAAGCTTTAGCACAATTACTTAATTGCTCTCCTATTTACCCTTCGTTTTTGCTCCCTGCGAGCCATTTTCCTGGCATTCAACAATTTCAGCATTCTTCAACAACAATACATACAAAAGGCGCGAGGTATGAATGAGAAATTAAAACCTGAAAAAACCATTCGGCTCTTGTGAAATTAATTCAGCAACCTCAACGCGTTCTTTCTATTTATCCCCCAGGATACGCATCTCTACAAAACCTTTTATGAATTCGTTGTATATGAGTATGTTCCTTCACCAGATGTTCCTTCACTTCCCCACTCTTTGCGAGGAGCAACAACTGCACCCTGAGTTGTGTGCAGCAAAGCTTGCTTTGAATGTATGCAACGCTGTAGAAATGTTCTCCTTTCCGTTGCTTGCATTTCTATCCTTTTTCTCGTTGCGCTCCTCTTGTTGTCGTATTGCTTTCGAGATGGGATGTAAATGTTGGTGTTTTTGTTGTTTGTGTTGTAGGCCTACTTTCCAAATTGAACACTCCTCGGTTAGCTGGTTGCTATCCGTCCGTTCGCCTGTCTGATAAGAATTGAACGAAACAGATTTCAATTTACGGATAACTAAACTCATATAACTAACGCTATGAACTGAGTTGTACTTTTTTGTTGATGTCTTGAAATAAGTCTTTAAGTCATTAATCAGCTAAGTACAGCCATTATTAGTCAAGTGCAGTTTGAACACTAATTGCTGATATTCTGTTGTTAATACTATAATAAGTTAAAGTTATTTTACAGGAACCTAGCATTTTGACTTAATGTTGTCTGTCGAACAGTTTTATGCATTAACGAATAAAATGCATGCAAACTCGTATATGCACGGTGAAAAACTGCTTAATTTTTCGCCAATTCACAAGGTTTGAAGGACTCAAACTCATAGCGTTAAAAATGCACAGTAATTGGACGTCTTTCGCATTGTATGTGCCAGCTAAACAGAGCTTTCAATTTTAATACTTTACAATAATATTTTACGTGTTAAAATTTCATTACATTCAATCAATCTTTTGTGATTCACCATCGCTTCCTTGGATCGCTTTTCTCCGTGTATTTCTCATGTTGCGCGTGGATATGAACATTGCTAGACTCACAACTCTGAAGCATTTAACTCCTTCAATGTTCACAACCCACGAATGACGGCATAACGGGGGAGACTGAATATTTTGTGAGGGCTATACAGTGCACTCCCGAAACGGTGAACATCCAATATTTGGGAGTTAATGTTTTTCCATTGACTATTCTGCCACAATCCCAAGAGTGAATAATATGAACCGTGAACACGCCGGTTCTTATTAGTTCACCGTTTAGCGAGTCAACAGTTCTCTTATATACATTTAGTACATGTGGTGGAGGCTTTAGTCAATGAATTTAATGAGGACGTATGCTGACAGGACAGATGATCACTCGTGAAATGAAGAAGTGAAGAAGTGGTATATAGATGTGACATACCTGCTGACATAGCAGTGGCTCTGCGCTGCAGCTCAGTGACTGCCTTTCGTGTAAGCTGCTCTACCTTTCAGCTCGCCGCTGTCAGTGAAAGTAAAAGAAGAAATTGTGTTTATAGGTCACCACGAACCACTCCGAAATGAAAAGAAGCTGGGAAGCAGGAACTGCAGCGCGTTTGCAATTGTTATGTAGCTATGCTGCGGTGTGGTTCCAATATAAGCAATGAAATGACAGTCGCTGTGATTTCTATGCAATACATGCGGATACCGTCGCAGTCCCACTTCCTTGCCTGAAGTGGCAATTAAGTTATGTAATGCCGAGGGACAATAGGCCTCGCTCTGAAATCACTAGCCCATTTTTGCATAAATATAGTTATATATTTTTGTGTTTTTCACAAATAGTACATATATCCAATATTCTACAATAATATAATACATGGTTGCTTCATTGCTGCCATTTATGGCTTCATTCAGAACCTCTGATGCCAGTCAGACAGACTTTCGACAAGTCCTTCGTGTCAGCCAACAACAACAAGCTGTGTAGTTCGTGTTAAGTGTGTTCGATTGTTTTTATACTTTTTATCCGGTCAATCGATCAGCAAATTTTCCGATTGAACGATAGTTGAACGAGTTTCTACATTTTTTGAAGTGTGCTTCATACATTCAATCGGTTAATCCAACCGCTAGATTTTAATTGCCAAAGGGTTTGGTTACAGATGGGCCTTGATCAGTCGAACTGGTATTGCTAAAGGAAAAGCTTGAGTAATCTGAAAATATGGTTAATCTATATACGAGTATACGTAGTACAGGGTGACCTAACAGAACAGTTATGTAAAATATAAGTTATGTTAATTTTAGGTTCAACAATTTGTTGCAAACGCATTCCATGATTGACGCAATTTTAAAATTTTGGTGAATCGAAGTAAACCAAAGATAAAAAATTAACAATATATGTATTTATGTGTATCCAGAACCTACTCTATCATTTAAATATTGTTTGTTTTTTTGATAAAATTGTTGGGCTGTTTATAATTTGCTTTCGTTTGAAGAGCCTTTTTTGTTTGCAAACTTTTCTCGTTTTACTCTCAACTGAAGTGGTCAGTTTTTATTCCCAATCACTCAAACTCCTGTATATTCTCACTTTTATGTGAGTGTATATGTATGTATATGTATTTCGTTTGGTGCAGTTACAAACGAACTATGTACATATATACATATAAGTAATGCAGGATGCTTGGATGCTTGATCCTGTTTATAAAAAGCAGGTAACCATGGATGAAGCGACTTAAATTCAAAGTCAATTCATTAATTTTGTCAGTATATTTATTATCCATTAAATGCGCACTAAGACCGAAGTTCGGATGAATTCGGATGTTTTTTAAATACCAATCAATGTGTTTTTTCCTTGCTGTACATTTTTAAATGTGAAGCAATAAAATGGAAATAACTTTTTTCTAAATAGTTTCACATTCTTCTAGATGACCGAATTCCATCTTTTACTTTCATGATCCCCGAAAAATAATAAATCGATACATTTGTGTGTACAATTTATCAGTGGATATTTCAGTGGTAATGTAGGAACGTTTCCGTTCATGCATTGGTATAATCTTTCGTTGGTAGAAATGTCTTGATAACGGATTTAAAATATAATAAAAAGTGCACATTCGGAAACATCCACCAAAAAAATTCCCTTTGATGTTATGTTTTTTGCGTGGTGAAAAAGAAAACAGCGAAGGGTTCGCATGATAAATATGCGTTATATGCTTGTCCGCTGTATTTTTTCACCACCACCCTTCGTGGGCAACAATATTTGTACACAATATTATACACCCTCACATAACATCAAAACAAACCCAATCGCATGCGCTACATACGGAGAAAACCGAAATCTTGCGGAGAAACAGACTTGCAGACAGAGGCACAAGTTTTAGACTTATCCAGTGGCGAAGTTGGAAGCAGCATCCAGTTTTGAATAGCATTTTAAGGGAGAACGCACATTTTCTATGCTGAACAGGATCACAAGTTGCATAAATATAAATCTGTCAGTAAAAATAATAAATAAAACACTCGGGAAAATAAAAGGAAGGACGCATATAAAAAGGCACTCTTTAATTACGCATTCCTCGGTCGAAATTTGAAGAAAACTAGAGATCAAAGGTTTGTTTAGTGCCAAATCAGGAACGTGAACAATTCAACGATGAGTTAATGTGTAGTGCATGTAAAATCGAAGTGTTGCTCGCGAACTGCTGAAGTTTGTCCCACCGATAAACTTTCTTCAATATAACGATTGAAAACGGTCAGCGACAAGGGATTCGATGTCGCAAAATCCAAAATTTTCTATTATTGAGTTTTCCATGAGTGTAGTCTTCTTCATTTCTGGCCGCTTGAAAAAATTTACTTCTTGGAAATACAGTACTTCCAACTGACGCTGGGTTCTAATAATGAGTGCTCACTAGGTTCTTATTGTTAGAAATAGAAATAGTTAAAAAGGAAACAGGAAAAAGAAAAAAGGCAAGAAAAGCCACAGAGGAGGTGGTGACGAAGTTAATAACTGGAAAGTACACCATTGACACATATATTTTGTAGAAAAGCAGCACTTGAAACATATTCGCAGGATGTGTAAAAAAGTTTGATGAGTGCGTGAGGATACATTTTTCTGAGCACAGTCGAAAGGAATGGGTTGGGAATGGAACGAGAGTGCGCTGCGGAAAAGATAATCGGTGTTTCCGCTTACGTTCAAAGCAATGGTAGTGAAAATTGTATTGTTGGAAGATAAAACGGAAGAAGAAACCAAGAAATGTGTGAGATTGCAAACTGACGAGACGAATAAAAGAATAGATATAATTTGCTCATACTAACGACTGTTTTTCATACTAATACTAAACTATTTTTGGTGAACAACGAATAAACGGACACTGTGCTTTACAATTTTACGTGTTTGTGGATATGTTAAGGATGTTAAGTTCGACTTTGATTAAATAAGAGCCCCAAAGGGTACTTAGTAGACGGCAAATTGGTATATAGTATGACGGACCGTAGCCGTCAACTGTTCAATCGACTTACAAGATTTAAACTCACCCCCTCTTTGAGATATCTTAACTACTGTGTAAGCGACTGTTTTATTACATCGTGTGTAGTACAAAAGTAGTACTTATTACGAAATTTTTTCGTATTCTATTAATAATAAGAAATTGTATACATCGCATTTACTCAATTCCGTTGAAACCCACTTATCACAAAAGTTAGACTTCCTCCTAAAAGAACTATGACATGGGCATTTCGTTATAATCTTGTAATATAATATTATTTGTCTTTAAATAAGTTAAGGAGCATTGCTTTTCAAGGTTCCTGTCTTCAGATCAAATTATGTTCTGTGGTTAATTACTAGGGTAATACTTCTAATATCAGTTTCTTCTTTTCTTCAAAAGTACGTAAATAGTTAAGGTTTCAAATATGTAGAATTCCTTAGTAGAATAAAACTACTACTAAATGCTCTTTAGGGCAGATAAAATTTTAAAAATAAATAAAAACCTAATGAGACGAATGGAACTTGGATTGAAAAGAGCGAGAAATGGAAATGTAACAACGGAGAATGAGAGAGAGACAGAAAGAGAAGAAGTACTCTCTCTCCAAGAGCACTTTAGAATATATACAACACTTTCATCTATACGTACATGTACATAAATGGAATCTGTTCTTTGTAATCATAAGAGAACTCATGCTTTCTAGTTTCTTGTCAGGATAAACTGAGAATCACTCTTGGTCTCCTGGTGCTAATAACAAATCACAAGAACCGTGAGCATGTTTTTGGAGGCATTTTTTAGGACGTCGAGCTCCAGATGTTAACTTAAAATGTAAACAAACCAGACACGCAACTTGTATTTTGAATTCCTCAGAGCTTGAAACTTTTATAACATTTTTCGAAAAAGTCACGATAACTTTAATTGAAAACTTTTATTTTTAAGTCATTGAAAATAGGTTTTTGGAATAAGAGTTACATATTTTCAGGCTCTGGAAATCCTTCTTATTTGATGACCCTTTTGTGTTCATGGCTTTTTATTTTCTTGCATCTGTTTGGATGAATTGCCGGATTTTTTATAGAGGACATGTTTTTATTAGTTTTCTTTTTGATCAATCAGATGCGATTTGTTATTTTAGCATCGTTTTCCCATTAATCTAAATCTAATTCTAAATCATTCTGTTCTAAATCATTTAAAATCGTTGGTAATTTCAACGTCTGTTAGTTAACCGTAAATTGCATATAGATTTGAATCTCGAGGACAGTCACATGCTGCCGGTTAAAGGTCAGGTGGAGCAGTTGTTGCTGTTGAACTTTCGTGCCTAAGAGTATGTATGCGCGTGTGTGAGTGTGTTTTTTTGGTGTGCGGCAAAATAATGGTTCTTATTATTGACATGTGACACTTGATTCATACTCACATAAAATTTTCCTGATTAGAAACAAGACGTTATATCTAACCGTGAATAATTTTCTTCGCGTATCATCGTTAAAAATACAGTCGAAAGTCAAACAAAAAAAGACTGAAATATTTAGAAGTGCATTAATTAAGATCAATAAATACCCGTGGAAAGAACTTACTACTCATAGTTACATGAGCAGCTTCTAAGCAAACGTATTGGCAGGATTTCAGAGAGAAGTAGGCCCCGTTAAGATTTCGGTCGTTGGCGGTGGTCAGAGGGGCTCAAAAATTTGGCGGCGAGAGCGCATCGAAATGACAAATGATCCGGATTTAGATGACTGCGCTTTTCTATCAGGTAAAAAAAATTACAACTAGAAGTAAGATTCTTCTCAACAGTAAACCACTTTTATGCAATTTGGCACTCAAACGGTTTATCCTAACTGATAATCCTAATTCATAATAATATTTGAATAAATTTGAGCTCTTAATTGCGATTTCAGGTGGCGAATCTAGTGGCGGCCGACAGACACGCAATGGCATCGCGGTATGTTCACAGAAACGGGCTCTACTCGTGGCTGCCTTGGTTCTGGGTTCACTTCTGCTGACGGCGTTAATAATCGCCTATGCCGGACCTCAAAATGGTACGTTGTTCATGAACTCTTTGATTATATTTTTTTGGTTTTCTTATCGATGGAACTGAAATGCGGAAGGTTTTCGAAATATTAGACGCTAAATTTCGGTGAGAAAATGTTCCGCAAGCACATTAAAATGAGTATTTCTTTTCGATCACTTTCGTCTATCCTCAACTGTCCTCGTCCCAATCTCTTTCGCCTAATTTTACGTTGCTTTAATTTATTTAAGTTCGCAATGTTACGAAGCATTACCTACGAGTATAATATGTACGATCGGACGTTACTCCTTATAAGTTAACCCACTCAACCCTGATATGCCGAATCCCAAAGAGGTTTTCAGAAACGTTTACTATGTTTGACTTGGCTTGGCTTTGGTACGACAGAATAACGCTAAAATAAGGTGTTGAAATAAGTATCGAAACACAGGTTTTACTTTCATTAAATGTGCTGTATATATTTTTATATGTACATGGAAGGTTATGCATATCTGAGTTAAGTGCCCCACCCAAACAAAGGACGTTTCTTCGCTGGGGTTAAATTAACTTAATGGCAGCAACTTAGTTTTTACATAAACAGGAAATAATTGCAATGGTACTCGTATCAGTAAAACTGAATAGAAAAAATTGTGTAGCACTTTACTCTTAGCCTCCTCTCGAAGCTGTGGACGAGGTAATGCATTTTTACTGTCATTATTTACCTTGCTTCGGCCGCATCAACAGCATTCATTAGACCGAAGCTTAATTCAATCAGGCCGCGACTCTGTTCCTTCGTTCCTGGCTCTTATGTTCTCCCATCGAAACCTTTTTTTATAAATGCAAATGAATGGCAAACACAAGATGTCCCGGTTTTTTCTCATGGGAGTGATGCGAGTCTTCTACGTCCATTACGACTTCGTGGCTGGAACCCGGCGACTCTTTCGTGAAGGGGCTGCGTTTATTTAATTATTAATTTGGGGGAGGTACAGATTATCATTTCAGTGCATTTTTAAAACAGGACGATTTAATGTCATTACTGAAAATCTTATTTGTAGGAAACTTTTGCGTTCTTGTACACTTTATAAGTGCACTTTTTCATTTTCGGTTTTAAGGAGAATTACACGGTTAAATATGAAAATCGAATATGTTACATAGTATTTATTTATATTTTTACAACTTCTCTTTGCTTGTTTGATTGGTGGAAATGTGAGTAAAATTTTACATTAAGCAAACCCCATAACAGAATAGACTTTTTACATTTACATCTAGTATCTATCTTAATGTGTCCTGATTCCTAAAAATGTCCACATATTTTCTTTAAATTTAGTGATTAATGTTTTCAAGTGTGCAAACATAGCGTATGTTTTCGTATATCAAAATGTTCGGCATATTTTTTACTAACCGTCACTTTAAATCATTGAATACCCTCACTTCTTTTAATTTGTTAATACTTATTTGCAGCGCTGTATGTGCATAAAAAATGTATTAGAAATAACCTGCTGGTGCTTTTTAGTTAAATTCACTAATGTTGATATGATATGCTACCCTCCAAATGTCTTTTCCTGTAACTATGGGTTTTGTCCGTATGAAAAACGTTATTTCCAATTTGTGACCTTGCATTTTCATGGAACATCCCAAAAACATTATATTTATTATATACTTATCTTTCTTTTGCATGAAAAGTGGATGTACATTAAACTATTAGCCATTTTATTTGAAAAACGAGATTGAAGTTTGAAAAGAGCCAAGATATTTTAGATTGGCCTGGAAGATTTCCAGATATACTTGCATTATCGGATCATTAGGGAAATGCTGGTGTTGATCATACATATTTAAACACAGATGATACATATTAGCTTTACGATTTGGAATACATTCCTCCTAATGTTCACTTACATGTTCATTTATAGTTTATAGTATATACTTTTGAAGGCTTGTATTTATATCTATAGAGCTCATTTTTGCATCTAATTAGATGTTTCCGACTCTTTTCTTAATGCAGGCATTGCTGTCTCCATTTCCCGAACCGCATTCACCGTGCTCCTAGTGTTATACAGATCCTTCATTTAGGTCTCTCATAGTGCGAAAATGTTGCAATATAACCAAGCAGAAAGTAGTGACTATAGTAACGTTGTTTAAATTTCAGATTGTTCGTGTGGTGGGAAAACTCTGCCCGGAATTGAAACGGATGAAGAGAATGTCACACAACCCTTCAATCCGATTGCCACGAATGGGGAGGCGTTTCCGTGGTTGGAACTCTCGCTGCCAACATTTGCCAGACCCATGCGCTACATGGTCACTATTCACCCAAATTTAACGACGCTGGACGTGAAAGGTTTGTGGTTGCTGAATGTTATTAATAAAAGAAGCTTACGATTATTTATTTCTTCTTCCGCAACTGAAGGTCAAGTTACTATTGATCTGTTTGTGGAAAAAGAAACCAACTTCATTGTGCTGCATACGCAAGATCTGAATGTAACGGAAAAGGTTAGCTACAGCTTGCTTTTGCTACGTGCGGTTTAGTGCGGTATAAAGTTTTTCATCTGCTTTTCACAGGCCATTGTGACCAGCGGACATAAAGGTTACGCTGTAAAAATCGTGAAAGTGCTCGAGTATCCTCCCCGACAGCAATTATACATAGAAGTGAAAGAGAAGCTGAGGAAGAAGGCGAATTATACGTTGAATTTGCGATGGTACTCTAAATTAAATCCAGAGCCCGAAGGTTTCTACGTCGATCAGTATGAGAGCTCAACTGGGCAGGAAAGGTCTGTATTATTTCTGAAGCATAACAGTGCGCACTTAAGCAAAAGAGAGTTGTGTACGTTACGTACATATAGTATAAGAATGTTGAACTAGGATGATTTGAAAAATAATATCTCTTTGAAAGTCACACTTTTATCATCGATTAGAAAGAGAACCCGTTGAGTTAACTGAGTTAACCGTTTTCAGATTGCTCGCTGCCACTGTTTTTCGTCCGAATGGAGCTCGTAAAGCCTTTCCTTGTTTTGATGAGCCGCACATAAGGGCGCCCTTTCGCATATCTGTGTTTCGGGACCGATTCCATATCGGTCTCTCCAATTCGATTGTGCATACCACGGAGGATGTTGGCTTCTACATGGGAACGGGTTTGGTGAGTTTTAACTACACACAATAAAAAGAAGCGCACACATTTTATAAAATATTTAATATTTCTTTTTAGCTGCGTGATGACTTTATTGAGACACCTCCACTTCCCGCCGATGCAGTTGCGTGGGTTGTAAGCGACTTCCAGCGCGAGTCCTTGCAACCTTCAGCGGTTTATCTGGCAACGATAGCAACGCCATCAGCCAGCGGTGCAGGTGGCAAAAAGTTGGGTCAACTGAAAAACTACACACTTCAAAAGGAAAAGAAGCCGCCGGTACGCAACATAACCGCTTTGACGCACTCATTGAATGTAAATTTAATGCCAAGAAACATATCGACAACTGTTGAGACACTGCTGACCGATGGGAAAGCGAAGGCCAATTTGACCGCCTTCAGCCAGTCTACGTCTTCAATCAAACGTGCTCCGTCATACACTTTCTATGCACCACGTGATCTCCTGCCTAGATCCTCGTTTATATTGCACACGTCGCGCGATGTTTTGGAATATTTGCAAAAATGGTTGGACATCAGCTATCCACTAACAAAGGTGGATTTTGTCGCTCTTCCTTCCTTGGATCGCAATATTATATCTTCCTTGGGATTGGTTACGCTGAAGACTTCGTTTTTGACGGAGCCGGAGTCCATTACAACAGAGCAGAATGCCGACAGCGCGCTTCTTGTAGCTGAAGCCATGGTGCGCCAATTTTTTGGAGGTATCACTTCCCGGAAAGTGCTCAAGGATGTATGGCTATGGGAGGGTTTGATCAAATATTTGGGTATCCACACTCTATTGCCACTGCAGCAGAATTGGCCTCTTAGAGACATGTATTTACTCCGCATGGCGGCAGCATCCCTGGACATTGATGCGATCCAAGGTTGGGATAGCATAATGAATGGAACCCGCCACGATGGCAACAACGAGGAGTTCTTTATTCATAAGGTTGATATATCCGCGGAGGAACGCAGTTATATAAAATAAATAAAATATTTAATTTTGTCCGTCTTTCAGACCGCCGCAGTTTTTGCCATGCTCCACACTGCCGTCGGCGAAGATCGTTTCAGAGGTTGTCTGGGTGCATTCTTGAAGATTAATCGATTTAAGACCGCTGAACCAAGCGATCTTTGGAACGTTTGTACTAAGAAATCGAATGGTTCAAAAAACATTAAGGTAAACATGGCAAATGCTTCGAACGGTACATTTTTCAATTAACTTGAACCTTCTGATTTCAGGATATGATGAACTTATGGACACATCAAGCGGGTTTCCCTCTGCTTACTGTTACAAAGCAAGGCAACAGTATCTCGCTCTCACAAAAGCAATTTAAGCCCGCAGAGTTTCTTGCCATACACGATGAGAGCTATGACGGTAACAACTACAATAAAACCACACTTAACGCGACCCTGACTCCCAGCACAGACACACCGCCGTCATCGAGCAAGCAGAAAATGCTGCCGCCCCAAAAGAAGTGGATATTTCCAGTCACATATATCACAGACATAAACAAAACCATCGAAACTTTGTGGATGCACAACAATGATGGTGTGTGAATTGACTGAATTTATTTTCAAATTGGACATACTCTCATATCCGATCCCATTTAGTTACTTTCAGTGTACCGGAGAAAGTCAAATGGATCAAAGTGAACGCTTTGCAAACCGGCTATTATCGAGTGCTCTATAACGATGCTAATTGGGGCAATATCATTGAGGATCTGAACAACAATCCCGAGAAGTTTACGAGTCAGGTGAGCTTCCAGGTTGTAACGCTTACGAAATTCAATTATTTGCTATCTACTTTTCTATATTAGGATCGCTTTGGACTGGTTTCAGATGCATTTACCCTTTGTCATGCCAACTTATTGCCTTGCGAGATAACCATGAATCTGATTCAGTACTTGCCCAGCGAATCAAACTGGGGCCCAATGGCGTTGGCACTGCAACATTTGGAGAAATGGCGGCGAATACTAAAGTATTCTGAGTGCTTCCTCATGCTGTCCGAATTTATTAAAATGAAGTTGGCCACAGTAATTGAGAAAATTGGATGGAAAGATGAGGGTGCTGATGAAACCAAGTAAGCTTAGTACAACACACAAAGCTCAGGACCACAAGCTTGTGCACTTGTTTTCCAAGATTTCATTTCATTGTTTTCTAGATTGTTGCGTCCAGAAGTTCTTCTTGCCTCGGTCCTATGGGAGGATATCGATAGTATAACAAAATCCAAAAATATGCTCAATCAATTTTTGTATTACAACGGCACAGCAGTACCGCCAAATCTAAGAGAGGTGAGTGGAGACAAGTTTTAAGTAATCTTCAAAGTAAATTTCTGCTGTTTTGTACAGATTGTCTACACCGGCTCCATTCTTTCTGGAGAGTATATCTACTGGCAACATTGCTGGGAACGGTTCGTGTCACTCCAACGGACGTCGGAGAGTTTCATAGAACGCATGCAGCTGCTTCGTGCTTTGGGACGTACCAAAGACGCCTGGCTGCAAAATCGCCTGCTCTCGCACGTCACAATGCTTCCAACCACCGAGGTAGTGCAGGTACTGCAGGCTATCGCAGGCACTCCAACAGGTGGTGCAATGGCGTGCCGATTCTTGCAAGCGAAATGGTTCGACCTGGAAACTCGGCTGGGTCAGGGAACCTTGAGTTTCGCGAAAGTCATATCAGCAATAACGCAGTATGGAGCGACGAAATTCGACTACGACGAGGTGAATTTAAATCTTTAGATTTATGTATGTGTATGCGACAGTATTAACAGTTGTCTTCAAATTTGTCTACAGCTCAAGTCGCTGGTGCATAGATTTGGTCGTGGACCAGGTATGGCTGTGCTCAATATGACACTCAGCAGTGTTGCGGCAAATGTGGAATGGGTGGCCAGGTCGCAAACGTCGCTGTACAAATGGATTGAAAGCAATCTGCATCAACATTGATAAGTAAGGTCGAACAGTACTTTGGTCAGAAGCTGTGTGTTATTTTTTCATTTCCTCTAAATGAGATATTACATGTTGTCTTCGTAACTAGTGATTCCAACATGTGTGTATATCAAACAACCTATATTCGCAATCTGCGTGAATACTTTTCGTTAAGCTAGGAATAGTTCAAAGTTCGCAGTTATTCGATTTCATATCAAATACATACATCGCCCATACATACATCGTAGTTGCCCAAAGCAACTGGGAGAAAAACAAGCCAAATTTTCACAGATGCATCCTTCAGATATTTACAAACGGATTAAATACTTGAATAACAAAAGCGAGTTCTAAACGTGTCATCATGCCGCTTCAGTTGCAAACCTTTGGATGGTCTTATTTGAAGTTCCTTGTTAATGCACGTTTTCAAATGGGCTTCGAAGAGCGTATTGGAGCCATACTCTCTGGCAAACGGGGATATCTGAAGGGTGTGTAAACTCTCACTCCATGCATTTCCTCATTTGTAATTATGTTCCTTGCATACAAACCTACATACCGTAACTAATTAAAAGCAGAACTTAACTACGTACTAGATATCTAGAAATTTAACAAGCATGGCAACCAACTTCAAACTAAGTAAAGCATTTCATCATATCATCAAAGAACTAGCAGTGTAAAAATTAAATCAATCCGAAAAACAACCTTATACATCATGCCGCGGCCGGGTGAGTAAAGCAATAGGCGCATTTTATAGAACCTCTTCTGTATCATGTATTACGATTACAAGTCACTGATGATTTCCTCGGTTACTATTTCATTTTTTGTACATGAAATGCAAACAAGCGCATCTAAAAAAGTCTGCATTACTTGACTTTTGTTTGTTGTTGTTCAAAATAAGAAGAAAATCTGTATTATAGACAAACCATCATTAATTTGTAGATTTACAGTATGAAAATATCGTGTAGATGTAACTGAAGTCTAAATTAAGGAGAACTAAATACATCTGTAATATTGCAAATCCAACACTTTTCTAACTTTTACATAGCAACGTACTTAAATGCATACTTATACACACATATATGTACTTATATATGTATGAGCATGAACAAATATATACATACATATATACATGATCCAATATAAACATTAAGTAGGAATTAAGTACAATAAAATATTAAAACAGAGCATAATATTTTTGCAGAAAACATACATACTATACATGAAGCTATATAAACAAAAGCGTAGTTATAGACAAAACAAAAAAAAACAAACAAAAAAATGTAATAACTTTCATTAAGGATAAAAAAGTACTACTTAATTGTAATTAGTTTTTATTAATTCTTTTTAAGTTTTTAATTAGATTTAGTTATGCATACCAAATCTCCTTCCTTTACGTCTCTTAAATCCTTTTACACCGTAGCAAGATCCTTTGAACTCACTTTAACCCCCTGAATAGTTAAAAAGTCATAAAATGTGTGTAGCATATGCATGTGCAGATTTTACACGTCTAGGGTGAGGCTAAGAGGAATGGTAGGCAATATTAACACCCATAGAGATGGGCTTATTCTCCTTATCCTTAATGTAAATTGTGTCATTCATTCTTTTAAAGGCCATCCTCATTTAGAACTCAATGAATTAATTGAAAGAACCATTAGTTTTACGTTATGTGATTACGTGTTTATTTTATACATACATATGTACGTACAGTCAGGTAATTTGCAACTAAAGTCTACCAACGACTTTTGTTGAATAAGTCTTATGTTTCCCATAAAATGTTAAACAATAAATAACTGAAATCTCCAGCTTCTATCTGTTTATCTGTCCGTCTATTGTAGGAGCAAGCAGTTGGAAAAAAATGCGCTCGAGAAGTCAAAAGTTAAGAGGATCTTATGAAAGTATTGAGCGAAATTAAACTGAAGTCGTTACTAGGAAGATTTTTAAATAATATCGTACTTTTGTAAATTACAACACGGATTGTGTATTGCAAGAAAAATTGGAATCAAAATTGGCGAAAAAGCGATGTTATTATGCTTTATTTTACATATTTTTTTATACGCAGAATAAACCAATTAAATAGGAAGGGAATCAGAGTGGTTATAAGAGAGTCAAGTCTCCAAGTTAGTAATTTTAGTTCAATTATTTAGTGAATTCTTTTGACCTGTCGTACATTAAAATATAACTACAAACTATAGTTCAGTGTAGTTTTAGTTCAGGGGTTTAGAAACTTGCCCAATTTTAAGTGACCGTTCAAATGGCTATATTAATATTGCTTCACTTTCACTTCTTCTTCGATTTTTCTTTGATCGTTTTAATATCATGAGGAATTCGAAGGTTGCTGTGATTTAAGCAACAATGTTGAAATCATTTATAGTATTTTATTTTACAAATACTAAACATTTATAAACACTGCCTTCTTTAAATATTGTGTTCCAATTCATCATTCAAAGCATTTTGAAACTGCTGCAGTAGTAAAATTTAGTTTAGTACTATTTTTTAGTTTTCTAGTTCCACTACCTTCATATTGAAAAAAAAACTACCTTCTACAAGACTTCAGATTTAGCCGTGTAATACACAATAAAATATAAAAAGTTTTTGGAAGTTTTTACTCTAGAATTTATATGTAGAAAAACCGAACTTAAGAAAGATTTTTATAAAATACTCATTTATGAGAAAAGCAATGGATTTACAATTTTACACGGTAAAAATAAATAGCAGTTGAATAGTAGCGGCATTAAAATTGGTTTCCTTCACAAGGCCTGAGAGGACTTCGGTTATGATTTCCGTAGCAGATTTCTTCAAAATCTGATTATCATCTGTAACTCCTTCGTTATTCCAATCGAATTCCCTTTATGATATACAATCTGTAAAATATGTCCGTCCATTGTTTTTGTAGCTCCATTAATATCCTTAAACACTGTTTTAATTTGTATTACATCCTAAAGATTGTACAGTTTAAGTTAAAGTTAACATCTTACTATTAAGATCGTGTACAACTTTATTTAAATACAATAAAATGTCAATGTTAATTTTGTTTTTCACATAAATATAAGGGTGGCATATTGTTTCTTTGATATCATGCTTTGTGTTCCTTTTCGATGTGTAGCAATAATCAATAAGCAAGTATTTAAACGTGTAAACGAAAATTAAAAGAAAATAAATGGCCGAATTTTAGCAGAGCAAAAATAAACGAAGATTGTCAAAAAAATGGTGTTTTCCTCACTCAACAATTCAATCGGTTGCCTAGCGTAAAAATGTACAGCATAGCAAAAAAGCATTTCATTTAACACATCGAATTGCACTACGACAAAATTTAAAATCTGTATATCAGTAGTGTTAAAATGCCTTCTTCCAATCCTTTCTTCCAAGAATAGGTTAACACCTTAAATAATTATTAATTTAGATTTGATTTGGCAGTAAGAAGGAAAAGACAGCTTTTGCAGGTTTACATTTAATAGCTCGGTGAAAGATATTTTCAGTATATTACAATTTAGTATATTACAGGGAATATGGTGCATAAAAGCTTTGCCGGTATTTTATTCTGTTCACAGGAACCTGTCCTATAATCGATAATCCACCCTAATGGCCCTAACTGAAAGTTGTGATCATTGTATACACCGTCCTATTATACTTCTGTGCATACATATACACTAACATATATATATGGCTTCCATAATTGAACTATACAGCGTGAAATTTTAAATAGATTATTATAGATTATGGAAAATAGTTTACAGACAAATAGATTATAAAGAAAATTAGAATTAAATTAAATTAAAAATTAGTCATTAAAATGTGTCCCTTGCTTGTTTACATCGTTCGTGTAGTCGTACGTATTTTATTGAAAAGTTGTGCAAAAGCAAGTTAATAAGTTAAACAGTTATTTTTTAATCATGTACTCGAATGGATAAGGACATGCGCTTAGCAAAGTAGGGTCCAGAGGAGCTATTTGATTATTATTGATATTCCTTATCAGCGTCATCTGTTCAGCCGATTTAGCCCGTCCGTCCGTCCGTCTGTGTGTGGGCACGAATTCTCTCTGTTATCATAGGCCCGTTGATATAAAAAATTGACAAAATCGGGCCACTGTCACGCCTACCTTTTACGTAGATATAAATACATCCGATTTGAGAACTGAACTCCTCAGCTAGTAGTCCAAATCTAAAGTTAAAATTCTATTCCCAGCCCATAAAAAATGCTGAGATCCACTGAATTAAACTATAAACATGTGTAGGGTACATGAGCTTCGGCCAGGCCGAAGTTAACACTCTTTTTGCTTCGAACAAAAAAAAATAAAGACAAGATCAGTCTTCACTCGTGGAGAAATTTTGAATACTTGGATCGTAGCTTGACTTAAGTTAAGCACCCAGGTAACTCGAACTTACTCATTACTTCAACATTAAGCAGAGGCAAGTATGTATATATTGAAGCTACCATGGTTATACTCAGAGAACTGAGTTCGCTGTTTTATTTGAGACACTTGAGTGCACTTGTTGCACTTCGTCTTCAAGGTGCGAGAAGAGAACCGAGAATTGTTTTCGTTGGTATTCAGCTAACCGAATCCTACAAGTTTTATACCCAAACAACATGAGTCATTCAAAGCTTAAAACTGTTGATATCGATTGGAAAGCTTTTACACGTATTTTTCGTGCAAGTAAAACAGGTTGTGTCGTTGAAATACTTGCCATTTCTATGAAGTGTCTATATAACTATAGTCTATATAGCGATAAATGTCAGTAGTTCAATGAATTATAATCTTCAAAATACATACGTAAGTTTAAATTACACACGATCAGTTCCTGGATTTCATAACCATGTATATATGTACATACATATGTACTTATTATCACTACGATTTTTTTTATTATAATATGGATATAAATCTGCATAAATTGAAACCAAATCAACGTTCTGTGAATTTACCCATGCAGAAATGCCACAACCCAAAACTCCCTAAAATATGCAACCTTTTCTAGTGTTAGGTAAAAACTGTAGTCAGACTTTTGTCTGAGCTTTCTCTATAATTTCACATTTAATTCATTCATTTAAGCGCTTTCAAGAAACAAATTACCCAAATTACCCCGGTAGCAACAAATCTCCGCCTTCTCGATCCCAAACTAAAAGAAAAGTTTACGTGAAGCGCCAAGTTGATATTTTTGCAATCAGAGATTATCAAGTAAAATTGTTATCAGTCGCCGGCGGGTCCAAAGCTGTGAGATAGCGCGAGAGTGAAACAGCGGGCGAGAACGCAGAGAGTGGGTGACATTTATTAAGTAAGTAAGTAAGTAAGTGATCTCATAGCTTTCGATTGCGTTGAATCGAGCGCTGGCTTCAGTGTTCGCGTGCAGCAGTGTAACAGTGCGGTCAAGTGCAACTAGAATTTGTTAGTGAATAATTGCGAAAACAACAAAACATCAAAATCACAGCGACAACAGCAAACGATAATACGAAGCAAGGCATACAAGAGCAAAACAAATTAAACTTAAGGTGAAGTTCAAAGAGTTTTCAGAAAGGTATATAAATATATGCAAATTTTAGGGAATATCGACGCGTTTTCAGTATCTTTTAGAGTTCAGGTCGTAAAACAAAACGAAATTATTCAACATGGTAGTCATTTCCAGTCGCCGCTACTCGGCAACAGCAGATCTGGCAGCAACTGCAAAATGTTGTTCTCTATCGAAACCCTAACTTAGCCCTAGCTTCGTAAGCCCGAGTAGCTAAATAGAAGATAGCGCAAATTAAATGCAGCTCGAATATAAAAAATACTCCTATAAAGAAAGAATTTTCAATTTTAAAATGTGTATAAACAAGTTTGAAAACGTAGCAAGAGTATTCACATAAAAGTCTACTCATTCATACACGAGATTATTCAGCGACGAACTTGCTTTGTCGATTAAAAGCGCTTCTATTGTGAAATAAATGACGGGGAGAGCCGCTGAGGAGTCGTACTTCAGTGACTCGTGGCTATACAGACGTTTTGTTAGAACTTTTCAAATGACTTAAAATTAAACTAGTTGGTTCCCGAATTTTCATGTTGGTCAACGAGGTCCGGCATTTTGACAGCTGATTGGGAAATATAATGTAACGTAATGCATTTAAATTATAAGCTCAACGTTATGTAAAGTGTTGAGAGGATTCTCAAATATTTCTTCATTACTGAAAATGATTTTGTTAGGCATTTCGATTTTCTGTTAGTAGCAGTACCGAGGCCAACTTCCTCTATCGAATATCCGTCGTTCCCAGTGTTATTCACAATCAACCGGACTTGCCGGAATAAAACTGGTGAAGGACTTCATATAGAAAATGTTATTCGGGCATCCATCCTTCGTAAAGTTAGCAAGTAGCAAGACCCATCCATTTCCAAATGTACAGGTAATTCGAAGAAAACGGTCGATTTTTTGGCTTGTCGATTGCTTCAGGCGACAACCACTTCTTAGGTCCCAGACATCCCATCAGTCCAAAAAGAACTGTTTGAATAAATGTATAACGTTTGAATAATAAATACATCCGTTCTTAATTCAAATGTGGAATAACTACACGCGTTTACACATATGCATACATATACATAGTATATGTATATATGTAGGTAGTCGGTGTATAACACCGGGATGAAGTAACTCTAAACTGCAATCTACTGCGCACATTCAGCTTACAACGATTTGTGAGATCAATGCAATTAAGGAGCATCACCGATTCTCCATAATTAAATTCTCGAAAGCTTTTGGAAATTGCTAATGATAAGAATCAACAAAATACGATTAAATGCATATATGTATGTACATTCATGGAAATTTATGTGTGATGACGCATGGGGTCTGATGAATATGATGCAGATAACTCGATCTTAATAAAACCTGTCTTGATTCTTAGTTCATTCTACGACAATGACTGATTTGGAAGACTTGCCCAGATTGGAGTCTTTATCACCGACTAGAGATATTGCAGCTTTCTATGCTCTGGAACATGCCACTTTTCCGTTTGAAACAAGATGCGTTGAAGCGGCAGATGTTTGTACCGCTGATTACAGAAACAATTGTAGCGTCAGCGGTCTTCGTTACATATCACAGGTGAGTTCATGTCAAAATTGGTAAAAGCATTGACCTTTACGGCCCAAACCGTAAGGATTAGTTTAAAATAGTCGATATTCGGTTTAGCATATGTACATGCAACTAGTATGTACATATTTTACGTACTTATATTGGGCATTATAAGATAAATTTAATAATATTATAAGATAAAGAACATTACGGTAGTCCTTAATTTTACTCTACGTTTTATTATTTATTTAAGTATTATTTACTTACTTCTTTTTTATTTATTTACTCACGTTCTTAAAGTTAAAATGAAATTTAGACAAAAATAATTTAGAAGAATGTCAATACAATTCTTTTATTTTGTTTCTAATTCTTCAATTTTGTTTGCTGAAAGAATTATGCAACACCATCCAATACTAGAAATATAAGGAAACTTGGAGTTGCGATTTAGATAATTTGGAAACATCTCATGTTTTGAGTGGTGTTGATTCAAATTCCTTTTTTTCGGATACGGGACAAAACGCATTACAAATTGCCTCCGAAAGCTTTCGCACTAATGAATAAGCTTGGCTGTACCGATATATTCACCACTTTGAACAGAATGAAACGACTATCGAAAGAAAGACGAGACAAACATTCACCGAATGGTGGCATCTTGTACGCAGTCGGAATTTCAACAATCTCAACGAAGCCAATCAGTCATCCAATGAATTTTTGGAATATTAGTGGATTCGGATCGGCTAAACAATAAAAAAAAACAAAGAAAGCTGAAAAGCAATCGTTAAGAAATGTAAATTACAACTAGAAAGGTAAAAGTTTGCAAATAAACGTGTTTTGTTCACGGAAGAACGTTAAAATTAAACCAAACAGTGTGAAATATATGGGGGCCTTAAAAACAGCAAAAACTAATACAGAGCTACCACAAACCTGTGGTTATCTGTGCTTTTGTCAAAATTAAAGTGTTTAAACTTGATTGCGACGAAAATAAAATGCGAATCAATTAAAATAATTGTTTTCTTCAACAGTGACTGATTCTTTCAAATCATTGCGAATTTAACGCAGTTGCGAAAGCTGCACTGGCCGTGGCGTTGCTCTCGTGTGTGTTCGTTTGGGTTTGTGTATTGAACTGTCATGCGACTGATTTCTAACAGCAACTCTCTGGTTGTTTATGTTCACGGCGCTCGACGTTGCCATATAGACAGATATGTCTATTTCCAAATTTCGATATGATTATACGTATGTAAATATACATTTAGGAACAGATATACATTAAGCATGTGGCTCAAATTTGGCTTAAATAGCTTAATATATCTCCATAACTATAGAAGATATCCGGTATAGATATATGGCATTAGGCAGCCAGGTTAAATACCTTTCATTTATGTAAAGTAAGATTTTACCAAAAAATGCATATTTTTGAAGAAAACGCGATTTTAATATTTTTATTACTCTTTCCGCCCTATTAATGAAGTAAACCATGTAATTAACCCTCATAATTTTTGGAAAATAACAAACTAGAGGTCATTAGCTTTCCACAGCTATTTTTTTCGTCATAATCGGTGCAGGATTGGGAACCGGATGTCTTCTATAGTTATGGAGATATACAGAAACTCATTTCAAATGATTTTATTGTTGTTGGCGTACCATCACAAGCTACAACAATACACGGTGGGCGTTTCCGGGTGGATCCCTATCTGCTCCCACTTTTTGAAAAGAATTATATTCTAGATTTTTAGCACTAATTTCTTCCATTAATTAATTTTTTGGAGCAGGTCGGTGATTCAGACTTTTTTTGTTGTTTTTCACGAAGAGCCGAACAGCAACATCAGTTTTACTCTCTGGTTTCCGAGTTGCAGCCCTTTGAAGTTGGAAAATTTACAGGGAGTAAAAAAGGGTGTAAAAAAGTGCATAAGGGGGTAAAAAAGACGTATAGGTTGGGTAGAGACAAGAAAAAAATCGTATAGGGGGAGGGGGGGTGTATTTTCCCCCGTTTAGGCGGAAAAAAATTCACAGTTTCATCTAGATCCTTCTTAAATACTGCATTTGAAAGCCAAATATGTGCCCTTCAGTCTTCGTTTTTAATTAGGTTCCTATGTCAAACACCTTTTGAGAAAAGTAATTCTAAACTTCAAATTTTAAAGGAGATCCTTCCTTCCTTCCTTCCTTCCTGTTTTGTAGTTTCCGAGAAAAGCAAATACGATTTTTTTTCTTGTCTCGACCCAACTTATACGTCTTAGCTTTTTTGACAAATATCGCAGCATTTATTGCAGAACGTGTTGGTATAAAATGGGTTTAAGGGGTTAAGGCAGCCTTCCAAATATTTTACGCGTAGATATTAAATCAAGTTGGGAAAATAAGTTCAGTTAAAGATATAAACAACTAAAAAGCCAAACACATAATTGGCTTAAGCAATGGAAGACTGATTTGTTCTATTTTGTAATGCTGGTTGTGTTTCCACACATCTTTTGCATGTGCATCCATTCTTCATATGTATGTATGTATATTCACCACGAAAGTTTAATTTTATGATTCGTGCTTTTTTCCCGTTGAGGTGGGTTGTGTGTTTGTCATGTACATATATTTGTCCCTTGCTAATTCGAGAAAGTTTTGTTGATCATTCTTTTTTCCTTTGTTTTGCTCTTCGGGAATTGTTTGTTGGCTTGTTTATGTTTTTTGTTTTGCTCTTGTAATGTTGACGTTTTTGTTTTATTAGCCAAACAGCTTTATTAGTCAATTTTATTTCGTTCCGGGAAGATTATAGTACATTTACACCGACCCAAAAAACGAATTTATGATTGAATTTGGCAAACATCACCCTTATCGCATTATATTTCACAGAACCATCAGGTTTTTATTGGGTTTTAAGTCAATTGACTATTTGAAGAAATGGAGGCAATAATAAAAGCGTCGTATATGTTTCAAATGGCGTCAACAAACAATTGAATGTCAATTTAGGTGCTATGTTTCAAATAATTTTTAAATGTTTCCATTAATTATAAAAATTTCAAGGCCCTATCAAGTATACTCTCACGAAAAGAAAATCGCTGATTCGGTTTTTGTTATTCGTCGCATTGATATTTTAAAGGAAATTCATTATTTCTTCGTTAATTTCTTTAGTTATTTAATATAGTTATCACTGATAGATTTGGATCAAATATGCACCGTTTTGCTTCATAATTTGTTGTCATTTCAGGGTCATTTCATGATACTTCTCTTATAAACGCCCTCGTTCCTATTGGTAAAAACCCTAGAAAGTGATTTTCGCAAGGAAACAAGGAAATTTTGCGATGACCAAAATATAATCACTTGATGCTATGATGCCTGGCGTTGTCCTGATAAACATAACACCTCTCCTCTTGGCGAGTTCTGGCTGCTTCTGGTCAACAGATACCTTCAAACGGTGGCAGTAGAGGTTCTAGTTTAGTATTTGGCCTTAGGAAGCAGCTCATAGTGGATGCATTTTTATATAACATAATATCCTTTTATAATAACCTTTTATACTCGGAACATCATATAGGATGTGAACATGTATTAAACGTTGTTATGTATGAATTTCATCCACTTGAATTCGGTAAATTAACTCTTCTGTTAGTATGCAGTGGATCCTTTTTTGAATATTGTTACGTAGTAGCCTCCTAATTGCTGTTATCTGGATGGTACAAGAGTGGAAAACCTTCCTGTTCTGAAAGTGCGTACTATATCGTGAAATCCAAGACTTGTAGATATCATACTACGATTAAGTATGCCGATCTGTTTTCTTGATTAATTGAGGTATCAATTTATTCGCATTGGAAGGCACATCAAAATTTTCTTTAGTGAGAATTTGCAACATCCGTGTCTAGTTGCGTCACAAGCAATTTTTGAGCTTTTCCTTCCTTTCCTTGATTGTTGGTCAGCCTTTTAAGATTTTGTTTTCTACTGCTTCTACTTAACATTGTTATATATCTATCTGCCTTATATACTGGATCTAGCTATCATATATCGTGTTTTGCAATTCACAGCTTAATTTTTTCACAAAACGTTTTTCACAAAGTTATTTGGCTCTATTAATTTTTATCATAACAGTTATTTTTACTCCTTTCAAATTTGATCAAACTTAACTTTGCTTCCTATACTTTGGAGTAAGTTCTGAGAAATAGAATTATATTGTATACATGCAAGAAGACTTTATTATCATCCCCTCGTTTGATCCGAAAACACACACGCAACCAACGACACCCACGCACGGTGCAACAATAAATGTTCACTATGCTGAGTTTATCGCGAGTGTCGGGGCACCACATTTGAAAAATACAAAAAGACACAACTTTGTAAATAAATAGTGTATAGCCACACTTAATACAACAAAATTTAACCATTGCAGATCGATTTACTCAAATAAAATTAATAATTGTGATGTTATTCTTATACAAATCATTAAAATTAACTCCAACGCAAAGAATCCGACATATGGCTCAAATTTGAACAACGATGCAAATGATAAACCGTGCGAGGCACGCACGGTTCCAGCCATATAAGAAATTTCAGCCACCTCACAAAGAAAATGACCAACTAAATGACTAAAGTATAGCAAAAGTTAAGTGAAAGTGGAGCAGTGTTCATAAACACGTTAAAAAAGTCGTTAAAAAACATTTTCGTACGGGACAAGTTTTTTAAGGTTCACTATTGATTTAGTGATTGTGATTGATGTCACACATTATTTAGTTAATAAGTACGACATTGGCAACTACAATATACTCAGTGTCTGTGCACAAGTAACAGTAAATTCGAAAATATATTCTTTAATTGCTTATATGTGGCTATGAGTGCTTCCGATTTAAAAAAAAAAGACGTTGGCCAAGTTCAAGGCCATGTGAAAGCAAGCCAAACGCAATCAATACATACAAACACTGATGTGTTAGAATGGCAGCAACAATAAATAGGTTGCTTCTAAATTTATCTGTAACAACGCCAAGCATTGCGATAGCCTTGCTCGAAAGACATTCGAATTCTTCAGTTTGAGATTTATTGTTGTGGAGAACTTTAGAACCGAACCACCGTCACTCAGTCGTCAAAGAGTGCGAGACGCAAGAGTCTGCAGCGGAAGTGTGCGGGCAGGAACGTGAACCCATGCAAAGGTGAGTTTTTAGTTTGAAGTCCAACCATATGAATGCATTTCCATCAATTATTTTACAGCAGTACTAAATTTGAGCTGAAGTTCGTTATTCACGACCTTCTATAACTCTCGATTGCAAATTTTCAATTTTACATGATGGAAAACACTGTCACGAACCATACGAGACATTTAAAAATATCGTAAATGTTACAAACCTTTAATAAACCTTTTTTGATGTTTCAGCGTTTGGCAGATTTTGAATTTGGTAGATAGATTTTGCTGCGTAAAGAATTTCAAACAAATTTTAATAATTATTACATGCTCATTTGAGAGTCCTGAAGAATCTCGGTTATATGAATCCTTTTTATGAATTGTTCAATATACGAATCGAGGAAGTATGGCGACGACCTTTATACAAATCTAAGATTCCAAAATAAATCCAAAAAAACCAACCATACGAGTACCTGAAACTTATTGTTTTAAAAATTGTCGTCTTTAAAAAACAAATGCGAAAATCAAAGAAATTTAAAAACAAATTCGTACATCCGACCCGAGTTTAACAAAAACAGAAACGAATAAGAAAATATTATATGAGTGACAATGACATTTGACAGTGACCTACAATGTCACTGCTACGGAAGTACGAATTGAAATTCGTATTCTGGTTTGTGTCTTCGATAAATTCGCGTCGTATTTACGAATTCAACTTCACGCACTTTCTAAAAATTCTGATTCAGATGATAGAAAATACAAGGTTTTTTCATATTCGATCATCATATGGTTATGGTCTTATTTTTTATATTTTCAATCAATATTTTTTATATTTTAATGGAACACGTAATAATAGCGAAGAATGTAGTGAATACCTGAAATTTCACAAACCGTTTCTAATTACCAAATGAACAAAATTAATCGAGAATTTTCATATGAGGAATAAGTAATCTTAGTTACTTACTTATATGCTTGCTTATACTAAATATAATCCTGTATATAATAATGAGGATAATTGTAAAATTGTGTCGAGGGAAGAAGTCAAAAAGCAGATGTCGAATTCTCGACTATTTTTGGATCTACATAGTTATGCATTTTGTGCATTTTTCTTAATTCCTTGATTTTAATCTGAATAATTCACACGCACATCCTTAGCAAATAGTCTATCAAAGCCAGTCTTGACGTAATAATGATTATTGTTAATTTGTTGCAGCTCATGTGATAACAAGTTGCACCTGCTGAGGACCCACCACATCCACTCGAGGTTATTGCTAGGCCAAAAGACGCATGAAATAAGTTGGAGCAATTAAGGCGTAATAATTGATAAATAAAATAAAATTGCGTTTTAACTGAAAACAACACAAGTGCAACAAATTGCGATCCG
The DNA here is from genome assembly GCA_943737955.2 of Myopa tessellatipennis. NCBI lineage: Eukaryota > Metazoa > Arthropoda > Insecta > Diptera > Conopidae > Myopa > Myopa tessellatipennis. Next base: position 57,746,279 of record OX031314.1, on the reverse strand, counting down.
CTTCTTACTGAAATTAAAACAGAAACAAAAACATATTGAGAGGAACAACAAAAACAAGAAGGCGTCATTGAACGGTGACGGTTCGAAGTACGGTCGGAAAAACGGGCGGGTGGGTGGCAGCTTCTACACCTACACATACGTTAACAATAACAACGAAAGATAAATTAAAGAATTAAGTGGCCAAAGAATAGCCAATAAAAATGATTTCAAATAAGAAAACGCACGCAATGAAGATGCTTCAGCTGGCACTGGCCTTGAGCATGCTTCAAGTGGATCCGGACAATTATTTGTACCAGCGTCTGGACAACTGGGACTCTCAACTAGAGTTGCGAGATGGTGATGGCTGGGAGCTGGAAATGCTGCGTGCGATACCCATGGTCGAGTATCCGTACGCCAATCGCAAGACGATGATGCCGCTCATAGAAGACCTCGTACATTTCGATCGACAACATGCGAACAATCAGTACAACGTAACCGCCTATCTGCTGAACGTACAGAGTGACGCTGCCAACCAAACGGCTGCGGCGCAGGAGCTACAAACAACCGCGACTGCTCCACCAAATGTCGCGAGTGCGTCGGGTGCGACTGCCCTCGAGCAGGCGGCCGTGAACGTCAACACGACCGGCATCGGCGTGCCGAGCATTGATATCTTTCTAAATTCGGACCACTTGCAGGATCAGATCTCTATGTGGGAACAGAATCTGGCAGATCTCCATGACTTTGGCGAACTTCCGCCATCCTTGAACATATATGCTGGACTGCCCATGAAAGAAGAACCCATCGATGCAGGTTACCTTGACTTTCAAGTCGACGCCTACTTGCCGGGGATTGCGGCAGATTTGAATCGGCTTGAGCCAGAGGGCGCTGGTGCACTCAATGACACCGCGCCCAACCCCAACGACGCTACGTGTATTAAAGTGGAGCAACTGGACAACAACGATACGGAAGCCAAGCTCGATTGCATTGAAGCCGAATCGTGTTCATTGCTTACATCAAGCTATCTTAAGCAAGAAGATAGTGAGCAGGAGGTGGAATACAAAGTCTCGGCGGACGTTGAACTGAGTCCATTCATTGGTCAAGTGGAACTCACCAAAGAGGTAACATTTGAATTGTTAGACTATATTTTTCAACATAAAAAGACCGTGAATTCCAGGTTTTTTAATTTGATTCCTGAGTGGTGTTAAATTTAACCCTGATTGAAACTCTTTCGGTGCTCTGACTGTGTTTATGCGTGCAAACTAATAGCTGTTGTATTTATTTTAGCGCCAAATAAGGCCAGAAGAATGCACTCGGTGCTTTATTTTTTCTTGGCATCCATAGCACTTTATTGCTTTATACTAGTACATAGTACGTGTGTTTGTGCACATAAATGTGCATTCCATGTATTTGATAATTTTGTTGCTAACCTTTTCTTTTGTCTATGGCAAAATGATGAGACACTCATATCGAAAAAGTAAATTTTAAACGCGAAACGGATAGAACATTTGTTCAAATGTGCAAATTGGGTCAACTGAGTGACAGTTGTATATATGTATACATACATATATACTGTGGAGTATGTGTTGCAAATAATTATTGCAAAATGCCTTCTCCGAAATTTTGATATTTTAGCTACAAAATAAAAATCGGCAAGTACAAAGTTAACAAAGCGTGTGGTAGTTATTAGTTTATGTTTTAGAATTATAGATGAATGGGAACGATCCATCATTCTTCCAAATGTATGATGTATTGGAACTGATGTTATCGAATCAGATCTTCAAAGGATTTGGAAATTTTCCAAATTATATTTCACTTGTTTTCACAAATATCCTGTATTAAACTCATTCTTCTTAACCTCTCATATAGATATGCTCATCTCTATGAATTCAGTTAAACCTTTGAAATTTGCCTAGAATGTTGCTGATTATTCGATAATGCAAGTACATCTGGAAATCTTCCAGGCCAATCTGAAATATATTGGCTCTTTTCATACTTCTATCTCGGTTATCAAATAAAATGGCTGATAGTTTAATGTACATACACTTTTCATGCAAAAGGGGCAGAAGTATATCATAAATAATGTATATCGACATAAAATGCTTACATCGCAAATAAGCTCAAGATATTTGTGGTAAAATTTTCCTTACAAATCAGCAGTTATAAAAGACTGCTCGTAGAGTGTGTAATGAAAATGAGTCTTCGAAAATATCAACTCAAGCAAAGCAGCACGCGAAAACAACAATTCAATAACGTCCAGCTTATGAAGTAGAACAAGCATCAAGCAGACTTGAATGCAGTTGTTTTTACTTTTTATTCAAAAAATACATTTTTCACGTACACATTCTCATTTTCCATTTGCAGTTTATTTTTAGAAAGAATTTTATATAAAAATAAAAAATGGCTCACTTAGAAATACAAACCACAATGATTAACTTTGAGCGACATCATATTAACAAACTAATATAAGGCGACAAGGAGAGTGACCTAATAAGGAATATGAATACTTGATGTACGAACGTATACAATTTAGTCAGAACCAAGATCGAGGTAATGCAATTAAGGATTAAGCTACGGTGCCTCATCGCTCACGACATAAGTGATTATTAGCGACTTCCGTGTTGTGAAGATTGCTACCACCTCGAAGTCATGCATGGGTACATAAGTATTCTTGAAGTTCTGTTGTGGAGCCACTATTCTACTTATTAATTTTAAAGTTTAAATTGATTAAAGTAATAATTTTAAGGCTTTCTCGGTTTTAATATAAATGATTTCAGTGGTGATAATGTGAAATCTATAGAATGTGATAAGAAATGTCTAAAATGTAAACTCATCCCCAAATTAAAAAAATAACAATGGCGAGACAAATTTAAGTAGTAAAGGATGTTTGTCCTATGGTTCTATTTTCCGAAAAAACAATTCAAATAAATTCGTTATTCGATACACAAAATATTTTCAGTGTCAGCTCCTGATATCCTGATTTGATATCGAAAAATTCGATCGATGTAATGTTTTATATGTAAATTGAACTTTTGCATCGCTAAAAGTAAGCATGACAATAATGACAGCATTTTGACAGTCGGGGGAGCGCAGTCTACTCAGTATCGTGAAAAAATAACCCTGAGTTGTGGCCTCAGTTGAAGAGAATAAATAAAAATGATAAATAAAATATTGTATTATATAAAACGTTTTTAAGACTTGCTCAAAACTTTAATATTTCATTGTCATCCAGTTTGAGCTATGCTCAAAGAGCATATTTCGAGACCCTATCTTACAAAACGAAACTTATCAACCCAACTTCACTCTCGAGCTGCCTGCGATATTCGAAAATGACCCGTATTTTTTACTTATCCATTGTTTTACGACAGTTACTCTATATTAGAAGATTCAGAAAGGAATTACCATTTGCACTGTGTGTTTGAAAGGGTAATGATGCACTTTCATTTAAAGCACAGAAAAAACACAGAAACCGTTAAAGTTAAGTGTCAGATATATCAACTCTCAAATTCAGCCCTTAAGAAAACGAATTGAATTGCCCTTTTGAACGAATTTCCGTCATACTTTGTCAAGTTGGGTTTGGAGACAAAGCGGTGTCTTTTCCAGAACGAGAATAAAAGATTCTTCTCCAATAGTAATCCGCTAATATTCTCTCTTCCCAAAATCCCTGGTAATGGAACATTATTTATTTTATTTACTTATAGCAACCGCAATTTTGAAATTTAACATTGAACATTAACAATTTACGACGCGAACACTGCGCCCTTGGGATATTTTTTACGTGAATTATATATGCGAATTATATGCATGGCATTTTACTGAAAGTATTATTTAGTTGAAAACTGTAATAATTATTACAAAATGGTCCAAAACTTCATTTAAAACTAACCATATTTCTATTATACTATATGATTTAAATTTTTTGGATTAACATTTTCATTTCCAAAGTCCATGAAAATTGAAAAAACCTATTATATTAGCCATCTTTATGTACTAACATGTACTACAAACACTGAACTACACTACTCTCCACCACATGTTTGCCTGTGATTGCATCGGAATTTTCCTTGGCAAGAGTGTGTATTTGGTTGTGTCATGTCACTATCGTCCACAAGATGGAGATAGAGGAACGCTCAAATGGGATTTCGCGTGTGCTTTGATATGCTTTCGGATGGTTGTTGTCTCTACTTATTTTATTTGAAATGATTTTTTTAGTACGAAAGATTAATACGAAAATGTGATTATTTGTATTTGTTGTTAGTTTAATTTCAGCTTTTCTTATCTCGGCGAGTGGGGCACGTGAAATAGATTTTATTACTTTATCAAATCAGATTTTTCTACTGCAGCCAAGAGATCAAATGGTTCAGTTTCGAGCAAGATTATAAAGCATTTGTGCAAAAGTAACTATTACTTTCTGAAGCGCGGAATTTCTTTTCTATGATTTATATATTAGTCGTCTTCATTATATGTATATAAAGGTGTGTCCTCGAAGAAAATACACATACACATATTTACCTCGCCGTAACTATTGACTTTGAAAAATCAGTTTTTTTTTTTTTTTGGTGGTGTTTTCGTAGTTTTAATTTTAAACTCTCTAAACAGATTAGATTTGAAACATGATTAAATTCAACTCATACACTTGAAAAGGGATTTGATTTTAATGTCTGAATTTAGTACATTTTAGTGTTTGATTTTTTCGAACTACGGAGTTTTAAACATTTAGAAATTGATATCGTTAACCATTGCCATTGCTTCCACTAAATACATTTAAATTTAAATACAAGTTCAGTACCAGAAAATTTCCATTTGAGTAAAAAACGTTAACTGATTACTACTGCATCCAGCGAATGGTGTTTTCTTCCATTCACTAAACCGCTAGAAATTCATTAGCCAGCTTTTTACATCAACTTTCTTTACACAAAAAACATAAACGTACAGAAGGTGGAAAGAATTATAAAGGTTTTGCTGCTATGAAGTAGTATTTGTGAAGTTATTGGGGAAGGGGCGGGAGGGGAAGGCGATACCGTTCACTTGCAAATTACCATGCTTCAACTTAATTACAAAACATTAAATATTCTGCATAGTAAAAGGCACAGAAAGGACAGAAAAGGCACAAAAAGTGTTGCCAATGATGTCGCCAGATCATTGTGGGGATAATTTATTAATTTCCATAACTAAACGTGCGGAATTCAGTAGCCACGAAGTACCGTTAATTGAAAGCACTCATTTGTCGTTTTTATAAATCGGCAAAAAATTAAAGAGTAACGAATTACAGTTGCTTCGAAAACCAATAAATAATGCGACGCATGTTTCGACGCTGCTACCCGAACCGCCCGACCCACCCTGCACCCCTCTGCCGACAATGTATCATTTTCGCACAGAAAGAATAACGTTAAGTCTGCATTTGTAGTGCGGGATGGGGCATGTAATTGATTATTGGCGAGAACCGTCGACGTGAACATGATAATTAAATGAACAACTGAAGAACAACAACTGGTTCTTCAAAGTAGTCGCCGATTTTTCCTCACCAAGGAAATCATCAGTTAAAGAAAAAACATTACAGTCGTCAACTATTTTAAATTACATATGTATGTACGAGTATGTATGAAAGTTGCTAATGTCAGTTATTAATATATTTAGTCTTCATGAGTGTATGTAATTGTAACGGAAGTTCCACCTGATGAACCAGCAAAAGTTTCAGGAAAAGAAGTAGCTTTTAACTACAGCCTGTATTTCTAAGAAACCTGAATTCATCTTTATTGCAATAACTTCAATAAATGATACGACTTCCTTAAAATTTTAATTTAACTACGTTAACATGACCGTCGAATTCAATTAAATGTTAGGGTTAAAATGTTCTAACAAAATACAAGCAAAATCATCCGCAAAAGTATGTGTGCCAAAATATCCACAGTTATTTTTTCCCTTGTAGTCTCTCCGTGAATTTATTTTGATCTTTACCGCCTAACTGGGTCTTTACAGTTATCTCAGGCAAGGACACCAAGTAACTGTTTATTATATTCCTCTTTCCTTCTTTTTTTCCTTTGCATCTGGTGTCCCTTTTCCTAGTTTTGCATCTTGAAGTCTAACGAAACTGCTAAATTCATTAAAATGCAGGAACAGGTAATCGTGTTTAAGCACTTCATTGGCCGGCGGGCGGATCAACGATATGCTGTGCCAGCACCTTGTTAACCGCGTGGTGCACCCGTTCATCTTCGCCGCATTTGTTGGTGGCATGTACCGATCTGTTGAGGGAATGATTAATATTCGGAACCTCGTCGTGATTACTGTGGAACTTATCCGGAATAGGAATATCTTTTAGAATAGGCGAAGTCGGTCGAAGTGCATGGCAGTCAGATGATCTGTCAGTCAGTTCAGTTGATGTCATCCAAATGAACCCGCTCTTATTAATGATGTGGTCGGTGTTGGAAAATCTTCGTTGGTTTTAACTTTTGTTGTTCTGTACGGTGCACTTTCTTTGCTTTCACTTGTTGAGTTTTCTTGTGGTTTTGCCGACATACGTAACACTATTTGTCAAGTAGTGATATCAATCATTATCTGCTCAGGAGGAGCTCATAGAGGAATGTCTCCTGCCTTCTAACTTTTTCCGTATTCGTCCTATTAAAAATACATTTATTTATCTGTTTGGTTGCTTATCTTCTTTCGACTTGTATTGAGCACCATCCAAAGCATATTTGTTGTGCTGATCACTGGATAATAACTGAGCACCATCAACAAATTGCTCATCGAGTAGTACTTTAGAGATATCATCAGTGTTAATATTGTGATCTGACTGTTCTTAATGGATGAATTGTTTCTTTTTATCGGCGGCTGTGAAATATGTGTTTGAGAACATAAAAAACTGGCCCACCAACAATTCTCTTCTTAATTCGTACTTTGATAAATTAGTACTGAAATACTGTTCTTTTGTCTATTAAAGAAAGGATGATAAGTAAACGTAGTATTAAATTAATTTCCTGTAGAAAACTTTACTATTACGTTCAAAGCATCATCTTAATTGGGTCTGAATATTGACTTTTAACTAGATCCAGTTAAATTCATTCGTCTACTTAACTACACGGAGAAAAATTAGAAGCGGAACAATTTGCTTTTTCGTATTCGATTATAATACCTGCCATATTCCAAACTTCGTATTTAAATTTTTTATCTTCAATATTCAATTTAAGGGCAAAACATATTCAATTTAAGGGCAAAAATATTAATTTCATGAACTGACTAGAAATACTTTCAAAAGAAAGCGAAGAATATGCAGATAATTATTTTAGACCTTTACTTTTTAAAATAAAATTTCCACATTAGAAATAAGCGGTCACCATTTCGCGATCTAATGGAAGGTAAGGTGAATGCTTTGCACATTTAAGGACGGTGGTTCGAATCCCACCGCGCATGGATGTTTACTTTGTGGTTGTAATCTTTCCTCTCTACCTCTATCTTCAAAAACCAGTGCTTAAGTATATAATAAATAAATACTAGAATATCTAGATATAGACCTTCATATTTGAATAAATTACGTAACTAACTAAATAAATAAAAATAATGTATTCAATTCAAATATAAGAATTCATTTCTTTTTTGGCTATTTATTTCAAATATGGAACATATTCAAAAAAAAGCATCGTGTTCATTATTATAATTACTTTATCGATTAAGAATGAATAATCCCATATTTAATTTAAATATTGATTATATTAAAACCAAAAACTTACATATTCATTGCAGTAACAAGGTATTTAAAATAAATATCAGCTTCGTGATTTCACTTTGTTTTGTATTTATTTTAAATATTTTCGCGTTTAGTTGAAAATCATAGTGAAAATTATAAAATTTGTACATTATTCCATAAACAGTCCTTGGCCAAAATCGACGCTTTAGTCATTTGGAAGACTGCTATCCCTCTGACACCTCTTATTTTTGGACAGGTTTGCTTTTGTCTGTCGAAAAGCTTTCTGGATTTTTATTTCTCCGATGAAAACCTGGATGCTCCTTGTTCTCCGAACCCATTCCCTAATGTTGGCACGACCTCTGAGAGAAGGCAAGAACGTGTACTGCTCTCTCACTCGCAAGTATGCACATTTATATTGCGTATTTGTACGAACATGCGCAACACAGCATGATGTCCTCTGTGTGTCGGGATTGCTGCGTGTGCTCTGCATTACTGTTTCATTCTTTCCAACGGAAAACTCGTATACAGCAGCTTTGTTGTTGCCTACAGAGGCTGTCGTGGCTGCTGCTGGTGCTGATGGTGATCTCTACCGTCCATTTTCTGCTGAGTAAGGCAGGAGGTAGGCGTGGTTCTAGGAAATGATTGATTGTATCTTTATTTTTGGAGCTGGCTTCATGCCGCATTGCGCCTGCCTTTGAGTGCCGACCTTTGAGGCTCGATTTTCGATTCGCTTCAGTTTAATCCGTTGGATGCAGGCGGCGGGAGATAGGTACCTACAAAGAAAGATAATACTGAAGAACTTGAAACGAATAGACACTATAAAGAAAATGTCCAACGATTTTAATAAGCTAACGGATTTCGAAATATCGCTCACTTTTGAACTTTCTACGTTTCGGTGAGGCTCAGACGATTGGCTTCCTGTGTGCATGCTGCTGGCTTTGTCATCAATCTGGGAAACCGGTTAATTAAGCCATCAACATTTTCCTTTTGGCTGCTCTAACAACTGCCACCGATCCTGCTGTGACAAATTCGTCAACATCTTCTATATTCCTCGCACTTTCCTCAATGGAATCTCTGTATCGTCGTTTATCGTCGCCAATTATTTTGATTTTGCCATTTCAAGTTCAGATTTGTTTAACACTTGATGTTTTCAGATCGATATGCATCCTTACAGCGCCTTTCCGTGATCAACTTGAGTCAGCTACCATCGAATGCGATAAAAAAGGTAAAAAATAGACCAATGGACTTACTAATGGGCACGATTAATGTCGCTGATCTTGTGTTAAACGCATTTTGTTGCAGACAGGTTCGCTTTTCAGCACACCGTAATCCTCTACACTGTCCCTATTTTCAAACTCCCTATTAAAACTCTTGTTACCTGTTACCTCTTACTTGTTATTTCAAATATCTTGCTGTTGCTGGATGAACCGTCCGCAACTTATTGTGGCCGAACAGATCAGCCGTTGTTGTATTTGTGTTGCTGTCGTTGACTTGTGAAAGGATTAAATGGACTCTACTTGCATTTGTCCGCAGCGTTAATAATGCATCATTAACGCTTAACTATGACTTTTGGATGACAAGGCAATTTTGCATGTTTTCGGAAATTTGCACCTTTTGCAGGTTGTTTAGTGTGTTTTTAAGAAGAACTTGCATGTTCCATTTCAAGATCCATTAATTAAAAACTAATTGTTAAAATAATATAAAACTTTAAATTGCATGCATTATTAATGCCAAAAACTTTATTCGCATTTAGCCAACTTTATGCAGACAAAAGCTTTTTCTTAAATCAGTAAGAATAAAGAAATCAGTGCAATTAAAAATTGTGACAGTTGATAGTTATAGCATTTTCAATCTGGAAGTTTGTATATCAGAGATTATTAACTTAAATTTTTAAGGCTCCGTAAGGATTGAAAAGCGGTAATGGTATGTCTGGTCATAATAAATTCGGATAATCGGATACATCCACATGGATGGAATGTAACCAATATGGGGTTCTTAGTCCACTCACAGGAACGGCCAACAGAGATTATTCATGACGAATGCATCATGTTCGTTCAGGGAATTTCCCTCATTTTTTTTCAACAACATAATCCAACCAATCAAACCAATCAATCAACGCCACCACCAAGCTAAATATTATACTTGTTCCCGGTGCCCGGTTACTTTCTTCACATCTTCAATAAATACATACATACAACATAATATGTCGAATGAATGCTTTTAATATTACTGCGATTGCTTTACTATAATCGTCTTATATATGATTATTAGATACTATCTTCTCGAATCTGTCGTACACCCATCATCCCAACTCTATGTCTGGACAAAGCAGACAATAGCATTATTATTATAATATTTACTTTTAACAACTAGAAAAAGCAGTAAACGAATGCGAAAACTTGAGCTGTGAGTGTCTAGAGAAACGAGAACGTTATTAAATAAAATCTCGGAAATTGATAAGACGTTCCCCGATGGGTGCACGATTGAGCAACACGAGCGCCAACAGTAGAATCTGCACCTTGCATACCCAAACAGGGCCTGGAGTCTTCGGCTCTACTGCGCCACCTCACTACATCGCGCTATCATTGTTATCAATTTGTAGAAGCGTTTATCAGTCGAAAGCAGTAATAAAGTAAATCCAAAGAAGACAAAAAGTGTAGGAACGTAGAACAAGAAAGAAGATAAACTACTCTAAACAGGAGCACCAATTAAACGAAACTAGTTGCTCGAATACCGCAGCTGTTTGAAGTTGATCGTTGCGCCGCCTGTCTCAAGAACCCCTTTCTTCATTGCACTCCATCCCAACACGGGTCAAAGTACCATATGCAGAACTGGGTGTTCCAGTGAGGTGATAAAAAACAAACCGGAAGACTTACCAAGTGCTCAAAAATGAGAGCCTACATCTATAAAGTGTGTTTCAAGAATACGTCTTGCAACAAAACATATCTAGTCGAAATAGTCAAAAGCTGGTCTAATGACCAAGGTTTAATCTTTTCGCGGTTTTATAAGGTTGTTTTCTATTTTTTTCAGGAGAGCGAAATCGTTGAGGTGCTTTGGAAGCAAGATGTGGACTTGGGCTACACGTTAACACCGCCGAACTTAGACAACAGTTCCTCCGATGCAGCTGGAAGTAGCGGATCTCTAGCCAACGCCAAACGGCACATCACAAGTGTTTCGGATGAAGATGTGGAGAGGCTGAAGGCTTTGGAGGAGCTTAAGGAAGATAAGGTAAGATATCTGTACATCCGACTCGACAATGATTTACGGTTATTAGGAGGCAGAGTGAAAAGAGAAATGCGTGTATTTCTACAGTTAAAAGTTACATTTACTAAAGGGCTTTACTAAGCTTTAATGTGTTAATTGTATTCAATAATTTCAATTATTATCATTAAATTTTTCGAAACCTTTTTAGCTTCAGTTTGATCAAAAGGATGAACAACTAAATGACGATGACCTCAGCAGTGCATGGGATGGAATACCATTTACTATCGATAATGAAACGGGTGAGTTATTCAACCTTCGTAGCTATATTATACGATGATAGAAGTTGAAGTAGTTTTATACTACGAGTATTGTCGAACGCAAATAAGTAGAAGTTCAATAATAGCTAATATCAGCTAATAGCTAAAACAGTAGCTAGCTTTACTGTTTTTGATTCTCGGGACAGATTGAAAAGTGATACGATGAAAATTCTTCCTCACAGATTCGAAGCTCTTAAATGGCCTTCGAATACATGTTTGTAAGGATTCATTCAGGGGATATAAATATGTTTCTCAAAAACATATGTGTATATGGAGTTGCTACAGGGTGTCCCTCTTTGTGAGGGAAGTTAAAAATAAAAACAGCGAGTAATCTTCAACTGCAGTAAAACGTGACCAAATATAGCAGTAGATTTAAACCTCAATTGACGAGCGGTGTGTATACAGTACAGTGTGTAAAGTTTTGTGCATTGTGTTGAAGGGTTAAACCTTATTGATTTTTGAAGTTTCAACAAGAATTGGACGATTCTCGCTCGTATCTAAAACCATGTGAATGGTACGCAGTATTGCATATTGAATTGATGTATAATATAGAGGACTGCTCAGGAGGAATTCGCATCGCTTCTATATGATGAGTTCGATTAGAGGTCAAATATTTTCGAAGTTAGCCGCCCATCATACTCCAAGTCTTATAGATATTCTATATCTGCCGAGATAATTAAGGAGCATTTTGATAATACGCAGACAACCAAGCTGGAGTTTTTAGCCAGACAAAGTATTTTACTGTAGCTACTCGTATTTGGTAATTGCTGAAATTACTCTTGCCCACGAAGAAACATCATGCTTTTTATCTGTGGCTATATTTATACATACATAAATACATACTTATGTATGAACCTTACACATACATACATACTTATGTATGTACCAAATCAAATTAACATTGAAATATGGACAAATTTATTGGTAAATTTTAAAGTTATTTGAGTTTATACATAAGTATCATCCAGTTTATACATGAGCTGTTGCAAAAGTTCTAAATGGGGTTGATACCTTGTGATTTTGATGGAATTCTTTTTGAAAAGCGTGATTTCGTAACGTGGTTTTGCTGAAAATGGTTAAGTGAGATGGAAATTTAACCATTGGCAACTTTTTTTTATAATAAATCGCGATGGTGACTTTGACGAAAATGGATTATCCTGTTCGGGGATAAATCTTTTCCCTTATCTTAGAAATGAGAAGGAAGGCAGGCTTTCTAAGTTGACAGCTGCGCAAATTAAAGAGGGAAATTCCTCTCCACAAATGTCCGAGTTCTAACTGAACTGTGGAAGGCTTGCACACCATCATATCGGTCTGTGGATCCACCTATGAGACCAGGAAGTAGGGCGGCCTCCATCGCCTTTCCGGTCTTGTTTGCAATAACTAATTTCAATTCTGTAAACTTTTCTTGGTCTGTTTTTTTGTTGCCCCATGTTTTCTTAACTTAACACGCACCAAAACGCAGTAGTAGAGTAGGTTGTTATTTCAGCCACCACCCCAGGCCCACTGTGTGCCGTGTCTGAGCGTATTCAGTTCCTTGTAGGTAGCTGTGACGTTCGAAGCCGCTTTGAGAAATGACCGAAACATGATTTGCCGAAATATTGTTCAAAGTCGACTCGAACGAATATGATATATCGGCCGAGGGAGGGTGGCAAGCGGTATTATGTCTCTCTTCCTTGTAAATGCACGCCTTTGTGTGTGTGACTTAGCGTGCATCTGTGGATGTGAAGGTATTAAGGTATCCAGTGCCGCATCGTTTCTACACCAACACATACATAAGTATGTAGTTACTACGTTGTGTAAGTTTGTACATGTGTATGTGTGTAAGTGTTTCTGTGTGCAGAGTATTATAACAAAATAAATTAAGGCTCAAAGTTTACTTTGTCTACACAAAGGCGTCTAAAATGAATATCGAAGGACCCACCCTTTATATAGCTTTGTTCTTGTGGCGCATATATTCTACATGTTCACGATATGCTGTTTATATACCTACTGATTGTACACTGCAAACAATTACGATTCAATTCCGAACAAATTCGAATAAAATTAAGTACATATAATGAATTCATATCCTTTTTAGAAAGAAAACTAAATAGATTTTAACGTTCGCTTTGCAAGACGACTTTTGTATTTCTCTAAAAGGCGTCCGAAATCCTATGATTTCATTTGAAGTATGACACTTATTAGAAGGAGATCAGAAAGCCCTTGTTTGTTGATCAACGAGACTAATTCCTTTTAACTCAACGAGTTATACAGAGAATGAGGACTGAGAGTCCTTGTACAGCCAATTTTAAAGCATGATATGGATATATTTAGCTGCTAGTGTCGTGACCCCGAAGCACAGTGTCAACTATTTGTTTCACCCAGTTTAAATGTTGGAGACATTCTTAGAAGAATGAATTCAATCAATAAATTAAATTTTATAGTTGTTTATACCGTAGTTCCTTTAAAATGTCCAAATATTTGAAATTGCTTTATTGGTTTTGTTTGAAAAAAACAATTTTTTGAAGAAAAAGAAAAAATAAATCAGATTAAACATGACTCCTTATTTAAAAAATTGGTAAAATTCATTAAAAATACTTATAAAGATGTTACAGTCTTAATTTCAAATGTAATATAATAGTGTAGATAATGTATGTTACTGGAACTTATGTTATTGACAGATTATTGTAAAATATAAGGACTTTTCCAGTAGCCATTTAAAGGTCAAACAAACATAAATAGATTTTAATTGATTTAGATTAAATTGATTTAGATAGATTTAAATCTTCTCATTAGAGCTTTCAACAATGTAAATATTAATAAATTTTTAATTTAAGCTCACCGGACTAAAAGCTGTAACTACGAAGTTTGTCTAAATCCAAAAATTAACCTAAATTTGATATACTATATGTACATGCTTTTCCTAAAGTCCTTTCCTCCAACCTGTCGCCGATTTTTGTTTAGTTTGTAAATAAGTTACCAGTGTACTCAACTAAATCGTGACTTTTCCCTAATCGAGCGCTTTGTGCTCATTGCCTTTCTTCGGTACAATTGCCCACATTCACCTCCATTATGAACCTCTCACAGCAGCGGATATCGAACGTAAATAAGGCCGTCGTCGTTCGTTATTATTATTTACATTGAATCGATTCCAGACCTGCGTGTTATCTTTCTATATACATCTTAAATACTCGTTCATTGGAGATCCAGATTCCCCCAGATAATCGGATATTGTTAGATATCGCATTCTTGCACGCATTTCGATCCCTGTGGAGAATTCGCCGCGCTGCTGCAGCAGCTCAATATTCTTCCCTTTGTGTCCTCATAACTGAAAGTCATTTCTGAATCTTTAATTTAATTTTCTATGTTCAATATAAGTAATATTTTCAATGACTCCCTCCCAAGTACGAGACCCGGGTTGCGGGTCGGGCTGCAGTTGTGTTTGCCTCATTTTTTCTCACACAATTGCTGCCGCATGCAAGATGAATGCAATTGTGTTCCGAAATCAGAGGAACACTATGAAAAGAGCGTTGTTGCATTTTATAGATTTAAAAATTCTAAATTGTCATTTGCAGCAACGCAACGCATCAGAGATTGAGTTGTTAGCAGCCTCTTCCACAAGCCTAATGATTGTTCATATTTTCAAAATGGTCAAAATTGAGTTGTTTTAGTTGTCCTTTTTCTGTGCAACACTTCTGTATAAAATGTGAGCCATAAGTTTTCCTAAAAATCTCTTTGTCTTCAAATAAAAGAAAATCTTGCAGTTGTTGTGTCTTAATTTTTCTCTTATTAGCTTTTGAATACAAATTTAAACAAAACATGAGTTGCAATATGTTCACTTTAAGGTGGCTCGATGTGTGAGTGGTGTTGTGGACTTAGTTCAAAGTCGGTAAAAATTCAATAACAACTGCATTATAAAGAAGATTTAATGTTCTCAGATACTATCCGAAAATGTACTCAAATAATTGATGAACATAAGTATGTACGTACATGAACATAACGCAACTCAAGAATCTGTACATAATAATTGCAACATTTCTGGCTTTTGCCTAGGACCACAGGAAAGGGGATTGTGTATTATTATATACAAATGGTATGTACATCCATACATGTGAACATTCGTAGAGAACTTATGTTCATAATTAAAAACCTTCTAAGAAAAAGTTATTTTACATTTATTTGTTTAAGTTTATTTGTAATGATTAGATTTCTTAAAATTTCTTTTCATTATAGGGAAAAATTATATAATCCCATTACCTTGAACCTCGGGTAATGAAAGATTTCGTGATAAATGTAAAAATCCTGATAAATGGGGCCTTAGGGCGGTCCCCAAACCAGACTACAGAACACTTTAAGACTGTTGTATACTCTTGCCGATTGATGATATGCAACATTTTCCTATAGCAAATGTTTACTCCGTACTACTTTTCCTTGTCTGTCTGCTTACTTGCTTGGCTTGCTTTTAATAATATTTTGCCCAAGTTTTTTAAGAGATTGTACAACCATCAAAAACTGCGATGTGAATGGAGGATCCATCAGTTAAATTCGATTGCTTGTAGCTCACAATGTACCTCATTACTTCCATCCGTAAATATTGCAACAGGTTTTGTCATCGAAAATCAAGCTGATTACGAGCTAAAAAAATACTATAATACAATATTTGAACAGAGTTTTTGTTGGAGAAGCTCACGGTTTAGACTAGACGAAACATTCAGTTTTTATTTATTTATTTCACTATTAGTTTGAATGTAGATTTGGAGTCAACATTTGATATGTTGATGAAGTGATAAAATTATAAAATCTGTAATGTTCAATGAATGTGTTCTTTCTGTTTCTCTTCTGTTTTCGATGTTACGAGTATATTTTCGATTTTCTCTCTGAAAAATAGCTCCAAACTATTCTAATCCATAATAAGCAAAAACAGCTGCTTTCCGCTGCCTGCATGTTTGCTCATTCGTGCACCCCGGCCGTGCTTATTAAAAACCGCTTCTTATTAATAACCACTGTTTGTGGGTTTGTTAGGAAATTCTTAATTTTAGCCGGTCAGCATTACAATGCAATTTAAATTCCTTCCGAAGGCAAGAGTAGATCGAACAAGTTACATGTTACCAATGTAACTTTGAAGCCCATATCGCTTTCAGTACGAGTCAACGTACATTCGTTATGTTATTTCTTTTATTAGTACAGTTTATTAGTGAGCACATGGTACTCATAGCGGAAGATTTATTTTTATTAAAATGGATTCCAGATTCGTAAAAAATAATAATTAAATCTAATTAAAGTAGTTTTAATTAAAATTAGATATTGTTAATACTGCTTATTTAGCGGAACATCCGGTTTATGTACAGATTCAAAATGGCGATCGAAATATTTTCCTCGGTTTATTCGAAATGAAAATAAATAACATTGATGACCCTTATCTACCTACAATACTGCTCAAATTAAGCGATTTAGCGGAAGGTAACTGAGATTTTAAATGCATGAGTTCTTATTTCTAGGTTATACGTTTTAACCAATTTTGGGCTACTTAATTAATTGGATATTTTAAGGGTAATATTTTTAATATGTATATTCCTTTGTAATTTTGTATTTAATTGGCTGAATTTTCTGCAGTTATTTATAAGTATTTAGGAGTGGAAAATTATGCAGTCTATTTGGACCCTTCATGTTTCGTCTATTCCAACAATTTTCTTTTGGACTTTTCCCACCAAACTTACTCAACCCACCAGCTTTACTCAACACGCGTCCATTGCATATGGACCGCTCTGAATAGATACAGAAAGCAGAAAACAAAATGGTTCCAGTTTCCAAAAATGTGTAATTATTACTTAATTAGCCCCACTCATCGTTGGTTCCATTATATAGTTGGGTCAGCTGAGCGGTTTCGTTTGAGCTTCTGGTAAACTGGGTCCAACATTGAAGAAAAGAATTGGGGAACAATTAACAAAATCAAGTTTTGTTTTCTTGGCTAGCAACGTAATCGCTTTCGGCAGTCGGAATAAATGCATCGTCAGTCAATGATTCACAGAAGTGCGATTCAGTCTGCTGTTCCGACTGCAGAAGTGAGTTCAACGCATGACGACCATTTAAACTAGCATATTCCATTACTACGTCATCCTCATCTCCATGAAGAATCAATGGAACTCTAAACGACAAGTTACTTTATGACGGGTGCATCCAGATCTGGCCGCAATTTCAACGACCTACAAGTGTTGGCAACAATGAACTTGCGTAAAATTTTAGAGCGGTGTGTTTAGACCAAAGTCGTCATCGTCGTAGACTATTTCTTCCATATACCCATCCGTCCGTTTGCCTCTCCTTCGACTGACGTTCTTATTCACTCAAAAGAGTGACTGGTTTTAATGAATGAAACTGAGTTTTATGAATATCGAAATGGCTCATTTCGATGTTGGTGTTTTTGCTAATGCTTTCACTGGATGTGGCTTCTTGCGACCAGAAAATGCATTCATCATTGTGATTCGGTACAAATACTCTCTTTGGGTCAAAATATTCAACACATAGAAACTGAAACCATTTTCGATATCAATACATTAGCTAGAATTAGCTTGGAAGCATTCCTTCGTTACGGACGTTTGTGACATAATATTTCAAAATTAGCCCGAAGCTCTATCGATGAACATTTGATATATTCTTTAAACTTTACACACACATATCATATATAATAAAATGTATTGACTTAAGATAATGCATTTAGGTAACATATTTACAGTTATACAATAATATATTAACAGCAAAGTAATTCAGTTTTTAATAAAACAAGGTTAATAATCAAATAGTTTATCTACATAAATTTGAAATCACTTAACCTAAAAGATTTAACGTTTATTGGTTCTGTTTAATTTATAACTAGAGATATGTACAGTTTCTAATCTAAAATAATGTATGTATATATATGTATGTGTCTGAAAATATGTTTGTACATATTTACAGAATAGAGAATATTTACGACAACAAAATTAAATCAGAATTTGGTTTAGAAACCTTCGTATACTGAAAAATATTATTTATATTAGTACGAGTTGAGAGAAGTATGGGAACGAAGCCAGGTTTAAAAAGTTTTATTGAGGTGAAAGAAAAACATGAAAACCTGTTAGAGAATGGAGTCCATATCGAAGAACGTGAGGCAGACGAAAAAATCGAGCTCACGTACTCAATATATATATATACTAACAGCAACAACAAGAATAACAACGCCAATCAAAGGCACATCGCAACGAAAAATCGAAAAGAGAAAATCGCCCCGGGCAATACATGGTGCTCAGACTCCGCCTCTATTTCTGGCCCAGATGCAGCGGTGCTCTGCTTGTGCGCCTGAGCGGCAGGCACACACACGGCGGGTAGACGGCGGCGAACAGTTTTCAACACATTCACTCGGCTCTCGCTGATTGGTTCGTTACTTGACCCAGGCAGCCATCATTTGCTCTTTCCTTATTCGCTCCCAACCCAACTTGTAATGCAACACTTATTTGCTTATTTGACTTGACTTGGTTTCACGTTTGGGCGCCGCCGCCATTATACTGTCGCCATTTGCAGATAACGAATGCCCATCAGAACTGAGTTTCTTAAACTGGGATCAACGCTTAACCGTCGTGGACGCGTTTCATTTAACGGCCGTGCGTTTTAGCCATTTCATCTCTGATACTCCACTTGTGAGTTTAAATAATTTTGATTACCGTTAACTAAGACGTGGCATCCAGCAACCATGTATAATTAATATTAAAAACAAATTAAATCAGTGTCACAATGGAACTTGTGAGTTTCATTAAAATGTGAGAGTTCGTGGGTTTTCTTGTGATATTTAAATATGAAAAAACGATAAGAAACTCGTTTGATTGAAGTTCCAAATAATATCAGTACAAAGTGAAAAAAATATCTGGAAAAATTTGTATCAAGCTCCGGTTGCTCTCAAAGGAATCCCTTACCAGATTGGCCTGTGGATAAACGTGTCGTACATCTTAATTTAAGGTATGATGCGGTTATTTAATATATATGAAATAGACGTGCTTACAATATCTCGCCGACTTTAAAGTCTTTAAAGTCTCATTAAAAAGGTCGCAAAACAAACTGACTAAAGATATATACATTATAAATGATACGAGTATATAAATATAATATCCTAGTACGTATAATTTGAATACGTACTTTATCGATGAATTGAAACACTTATAAATATTACGCGTGCGTAATAATAAAGATATATATCTTTAGTCAGTTGAAATATTCTCTAGCGTATTAGAATTGGAAACGATTTAGTAAAATCTCTCGATTTAGTAAAATCTAAATTCTTTGGAACAATCCTCAAATAAGTAATTTTAAAAGTTCAAACATTTATTTTTCACCCTTTTTATAACTATTCCTGCTTAATTCTTGGGATACTAATTTAAATGATACGAGTATATAAATATAATACATATACTAAGTACGTATAATTTGAATACGATCGATGAATTGAAACACTTATAAATATTACTCGTGCGAAAATTGCTTTAGCTTACCTGAAGTAGGCCCATTGGACTTAATAACGGAAGAAGTCTTTAAGTCGAATGGAAAAGCGATATATTCTGTATCCATCCTAGGTATTTATAATATCAAAACATCCAAATCATCGTTGAGCTTATATTAATCTTGGTTTTAATTTAGTTTCAGTTATTAGAACAGAGCATCTTTGCACCAAATTAAAAACATAACCGCACTTCAAAAGACGCTTTCATACTAAAAGTATTCCTACTTTTCGTGAAGAGTGGCAAGAAGCGCGGTTTATAACGTCCTGTGAAAGCGGAATGTTCCCATTCAGAGAATGTACTGAATTACGATTGTCTTTTTTGTCGTTTTTAGAGAGAAACTTCTGTAATAACTCAACTTTTGTCCTAACTCGAGTTAGGCTGCTTTGGTTTGTAGTCACAGATTTATTTCGGCCTCACTGTTCTCCTACGATTGGGTTAGGGAACCAAACTTAAAACGTACTGGAAACTGGAAGCGTACGCAATTTAATGCTAAATGTCTCTATCAACTTATTTTGAAATCATCCCCGCAGCCTTTAAAGACGAAGTTTAATCTGAAAAATACTGGGTGTGTTTCGTTTACTTTGCATAACCAGCCGTATATGAATCAATTACAATATTGGAATGGATGAGAACGTTTAGAAAGCTTTCAAGGACTTTCAGTTTGAGCTGTCACAAAACTGAGAAACATTTTCGTTGGAAAATAACATCTGTATCGACTCTAACATTTAAAAAAACAACCCACAATGCAATCAATAGCCACAGAAATTCTAGACATAAGTCCACGCATTGATACTTAGCGCTGAGTACTCAACGCTTGGAAGGCTCCCAACGTAATCTTCAAAACGCCCCTAATTGTTGGTGACAAACGCACAATAACGGTCAGCAACGATGACAAATTCATATTGAATAATGTTTATGCGGGGCCGTTTGCACCTTCCTGTTAGCTGTTTGTTATGTCTCTGTGTGTGTGTGCACCATTTGTAAATGTTACCAAAAATAGAAGCAGACAAACAAAAAACAAAATACGAAACAAAGAGCAAAAGAGATATAAAAAATAACAAAAACCTAAAATAATAAAATATGGTAGATCGGAGCGAAGAAACACGGCTTAAATGCGATGTGGAACAGTTGCTTGATTTGGGGTGTACTGTGTGTACTGTGTGTACTTTCTTAACCCACGTTAAGAAAGCAACGCTTGGCCACCAATAGAAGCAAAAAGAAACTACAGAAAAGAAAAACACAACCCGGTGTTTATTTTAATTTTGACCCTACTCGAGTGACTCACTATACCCATCAAAGGTCTTGGTTCGGCTGAACAACTTTGAGTTTACCTGCTCGCGATGTGGAGCGCCCACAATTTTGGCTTTTTCCGGGGAATTGTCTAGTCGTTTGGTGCGTTTTGTTTACTCAGCGATGTTAAGTAGTAATTTTCTGATAAATATGAAAACTTCTCTCTCTGTTAAGCCGTCAGATTGAGTTCCGATAGTGTCGGCCGCCCTCTTCCGTGGAATGCTGCCTCAAACGAACGCTATGGATAGATGCTCTGCGTTCACAGTAAATATTTGCGAGACTAGTCTAGCTACTTTCTTCCGAGTGCTAGTTTTTAAAGGCTAAAGGCTAAAGACTGGATGTTCGGCTACTGTTGTTATTTGGTAGTGGATACATTTTGTTTGTTTTTCCTTCAAAAGATATCCTGCTTCTCAATTTCTATCATTAATTATTTCACATGATTCCTGTCATAATTCGCTCTTTCCAGCTGCAAATTGATGATTAATGATTAGACGCATTTCACAAATAGCATCGATAGTTTGAGCCTTGCCGCGTAGAAGGCTGCAGCGCAGTCAACTCTTCGTTTCCGAGCTGTGAGCTGTTTCTCGCCATTATTTTCAATTATTTGTTTCCTATTTTGTGCCGGTCATTTTGAATTGTTTGGCTCTGCATGTGGATCTTCTACTCGTTTTCACACAGTTTCGTTCTCTTGAATGCTTTGGGGACTTTTTCAGTGACGGAGTCCAATTCATCATACAGAAATCAAAATATTTTTCATTTGACACAAAGAGCTGTGCACCTCCCCTGATCGGTTGTCGATTTCGGATTTCAAGAATGCATCTCCTTCTACGTTCCATGCCTACATTGAGCCGGGCGTCGTCACTACATTCGTGTAGCTTATGCATAACTGAGACCTGAAGAGTTTACTCGTCGTCAATCAAAATATTTACATTTGCATTGATTTTACATTGATTTTGTTTTCATGTGTCAAGTGGTCTCTGAGAGGCGATCCAAGGACGTGAGGAATTAAGTTAAAAGTGTTTTTTACTTGCTCCGAGAATTTCTCGACAATTCAAACAAAAGGAATTACAGAGCTCTTTACAAAAAGCAGATATTCGTAATAACATGAATCAGATCCACTCGAAACATGTCAGTGGCAACTTTTTTAACACTTAAGAAACAGAAATGTTTTAATGTTAGACTCTAATCTGAATTGAAAATTAAACTGTGGCTCTATTTATTTTCCTCCTCTTCTATTTCCCCCGAAATCGAAATCAGTGATAAAAACATCGATTCCGATTCGTTATTGCATAACTCCTTAATTTAATGGCATATTATAAAAAATAGACTAATGGATTTCTCTAAATGCAGGTGAATATATACGGCTTCCCTTGGACGATTTGCTTAACGACGTCTTGCAGTTGGCCGATTTCGTTGACGAAGACGAGGTAAGCATGATTCTCAAAAACTCCAGATCCGCTCTTAATATTTGATTTCATTGTAGTCAAACGACGACTCCATCGCGTCCACGTCAAAAGCGGCTGCCAATAAGGTCAACAATAAAAGTAATTCGATCAAATCAAAAACTAAGGACGACGAGGACGACAAAGAAGACGAAAACAATAAGGCGAGCTCTTCCACCATCGGCAACACCAACGCCAACAACAACGCTGACATATCAAACGACGACGATCTGCCACAATCGGAGATCGAAGTCAGCTCGCTGCCATCGCCCCTCTTTGATTTAGATGACGAAGCAAAGGAAGAACTAGCCGACCTGGATATAATGATTCAATCTGCCGCGCCCCCATTCCATCACCATCATCACGCGCACCATCGCCCGACGGCCGGAGTGCAGAATTATGCAGTTGGCGGTGGCGCGAATAGCGCATTCCATCGACAGGCGACCGGTTTTCCTCACAGCCACCATCAGGTAAGTCAAGAACCACCATCACTGGTCAGTCAGAACTACACGTACTTGACGAACAGTCGCACACGGGGAGGGTGGAAACGGCAGTACATTAAGAACTGATGGGCTGTGACGCGAACGTCGAAAATCCTTAACTGAAAGACACACAAATAAAGCAACAAACGGACGTCAGTGTGATCCAAGCCAGAGATGAAAGAGAAACCATTTCCAGTTAATTCCGACAAAGTTCTCTCAGGCAAATTTACTGAAAGTCCGTGGTTCAGATACATTGAGTTAACGATTGACGTCGAGAACGTCAAAACGCCAAGTGAATCTCCCATCAGGTGAACGTCTCTCCAAAGGGTATGTGAATAAGACTAGTCGAGAGGGGGTTTTAATTTCTACGAGTATCATTGATGAGTCGGGAAGATTATCAGACATTTTTGAGTTTTAAATCGAACAATAAAAACCTGCTGCAGCAACAATTAGCGAAACACATTAAAAACTCGTAGATACGAGTACCAGCTCTTGCAGAGTCTGTCTTCGGATCGGGACTACTCGTTCTTAGCTTCAGATTGATTCCGATTACCTGTCAAGGATCAACCGAGTATGGAGTGTTTTCTTTTTGCTTCAACGTTCAACACTTGAGCACACATTGTTTGCTTTTAGCTTCAAATTGCTTTTATATAACCTTATTTTTATTTTTTACCAACTCAGACAAACGCTGTTTGTTTTGAGGCAAGAATCTTGTGAAAATGTTGATTTACGTGAAGAATATTTTGCTTTAATTTGGTCCCTCTTCAACGATTGTATTTAATTTTTTTTTATATTCTCGATGTGAATCGAATGCGCATTTAAATTGAACTAACAGGTTTCAGCTTAATTCAATTTCTGGCATATAAAGGCTCTTCTCCAAAGCATGATAATGTTAAACGCGGGTTTATTCTTGGTATCGGATCCACCGGATCCATTTGGATTCGGATCTGATGTACCTCTAGGTAGCACATAACCAATATCCTATAGATATAAACTATATATTTCAAAAAACCTAACCATACCTCAAACCCTTTCACAAGCTCGACGTGAAAATTGTAAAAAAGGTAGAATTATTAATTCGTAAGGCGTCCAAGATCTTTGATCCCGTTTCTAGCTCTGTCCCTCCAAAAGCAGTCATTAAAATCAAACACCGAGCAAGTATCAAGTGTCCATTAGGTTTTTACGAATTCCGCGAACATCGCTTTCGAACAAGTGCCCTCTACATACATGTACAGCCGGACACTGACATCAGCTTAATAGTGTCTGCCATCAAATATTTAACACGGCCGCAGATCAGCCGCAGCCGCAGCCGTAGCCTCAGTTGAAGTAACAAAAGGCGAAGAAGAAACACAGAACAAACCAGTACAAAGAGTGGACACTTAGTCGGCAGTCAGTCAGAAAGTCAGTGGCAATTATTTCTAAGTTGTCGTCTTTTCGTCGTTTAGGCATTTATAATGCGTTGTAATTTTTAACACACACTTGCATACGTAAAGGACTCGGTAATCCTCAAACTGAGCCACCTCCTTATGCATTCTCTTGCACTCAATGGCCGTTGATCTGTGAAACCAAACAAAACAAGATTCACTTCAAAGGATCACATCTTATTGTGGTTTATGTCGTTTCAGCCAGGTTCAGCGGATTGCACGTTTACGGAACCGATGGCATTTCGTTCCAGATTTTGTCTCTGTTCTTCCCGTTCATTCGAAGTCAATGGATTTAAAGCCTTGTAATGAACGTGCTTTGGAATTCCCACTCTTATTTGCCTTTTTGTTTTTTCGCATTAATGCCTTTGTTACCAATATTAATCCCGTTAATCCCGGCGGTAAGACATGTGCATTTACTACGCTACGCGTAAAGGTCGCAGAAAGGCGCCCCTCACACCACTTCTCGGAATTAGTTTTTAATAATTTCCACTCTGGTGATATGATGCGTTTGTAAACCTCGACGACAACATCACCGGTGTAAATCCCTTGAATTCGCACACCCTTCTGACAAAAAGCCATTTTAATTGCCAGCGCAAGCAAAAAGTTAATGACAGGTGGCTGCGTTCATTATTTTATTACATGACTAAATCTTAATGACGTGATTTCTTACACACGACAATCAATTTAATGTTCACTTTCAATAATAAATCGTTTTCAATTGTTTTTACAAGTTAGTACACATTGCAAGCATTCACATTCTCTGCTACAAAAAAGTAGCTTTAACTTTCCTTCATTGATATCCTTGCATATACGCTGAGTGTTTGTGTTCATCGTTATTACCTCAGTACTTTTTTCTTACAACAGCTTTAATTAACTTTGTTTTTCATCGACTTTTACCCTTTAATTGCTGTGTACTAATTTCTGTTGCATTTCCGAGATGCAACTCTGTGTGCCTGCCTGGCACAAGATGTATTCCTTTCGGCAGTCCAGTGGCAGACAAATCCAGTGACATTCTCGGCTCAAGCTGCGGTCATCGAGTTGAAAAGCTATAATTAAATGTCCATTTAGCTGAGGTGTCGAAAAAAGCACAGCAGTAGCAGCAACTTAATGATTTTCCTAAGTGGCCTTAAACCTTTAAACTGAATTGCGGGTTCTTTAATGATGCGAAAGCATTTTAATAAAATATTTTAAATTCTAGTCGCGCTTTATGACTGTGAGAGTTCTTTTGGCATTAGCCGTTTAATAGTATTTTAACTTTCCAATCTTAAGCTAAGATTTAGTTAAGGGGTATCATCAAGGCATTGAAATATCCTAACATCACGCCTTTCAATGTCTTTGGACCCTTTCCAGCCCTTTTGTCTTCAAGTGTTATACGATTTGATCTTTAGGACAGATGTTTCAGTTTTTTACGTACAAATCTTGGCACCAAAGATACAATTTCTTAGGATATCGTTTTAAATGTTAATTTACGCTGTCGTTAAGAACATCCACCTCCTCCTCCGCTTACTAAGTAAATTTTTCTAGTTGAACAGGTGCATCGAACTTGTTCCTCTCCCGAACTCCCAGTTTCAGAAATTAACAGTTACAGATTCCCCAACTTTTTATTACCGATTTGTATGTACCTATGTATGTACGTATTTATGTTTACATGGTCGAAATTTTGTTACGTGGACTTTTACCTTTGAATGCAGTCGTTTGATATTCTCAGCTTTGTTTATGGATTGCGAAAGTTTGCTTGAATGGAAGTCTTGACACGCAAGCTCACAGACTGGAATCTCGGGAACGCCCCTCACGATAATAGAACCAACTTAATGCTATAGACGACTTATCATAATTTGTAACAAAACATGCGATTGGCTGTCGTCTTAGAAAAAATTGCTATGTTTCGATTTCGCGTTTGTAGAAACGAAGGTCAACGCGAGCCGTCGAATCTGGTGTAGAATTAAAATTGTTGGCGAACTGTTTAGTTTTGAATTGTAATAATTCTTATATGAAAAGCCCAGTTTCTGTAGCAACAAATGTGACGATACAACAAGCCGAGTCACACTAAAACATTAGGTCAGCGTCAACCTGCAGCTACTGTTCATTGGCAAGCAAGTGAGGCGAATTTGTCGCCGCAAGTTCGTTTCCGAAAGCAAGGAAAACAATGTCTGTGGAATTCAAGTCCGTATCTAAACAGTTGAGGCCAACCCAACGCCGCAACTACTCCTACCACCACAGACAACAGCAACAGCAACAACAAAACAATCGGAGTAAGGATGCTGTTGCTCTCAGGTGTACACCTCGAATATACAGTTAAGAGACAGTGTATAATCCGCATGGGTACCTGTTCAATTGCCAGAACTTGCACTGCTAACCCACCCGGTAGCAGTTGTAATTTCAGCATTTGTTATTGTTTTTGTTGTTGCTGCTTTTGAGCAGCGTGTGAGTTATTTGTTACACGCAATGCAGCGACGCAGGCACCTTCAATCAGAAATGCTGTTGAGCATCTCGCAGCACGTCCATCTTGTTGGCAGTTCGCTGTGAGATGCATGACGAGTTTCTGAATCAGTTACTCTAAGTCGATCTTGAAAGAGATATGGACATTATTATCGCGGTAGTGTTGTCGTCGAAGAGAATGTAATATTTAAAGTGAGAAAAGTCTATAAATTACGTTTCTAAAAAAACTAAAGGCTCTTAGGATTGTAACAAAAATTGAGTGTTTAATGTCCGATGTTCATCACACGTACTCGTAAATAAGAATTCTGTGATGTTTTGTACCTTTTATTAAGTGGGTGAAGTGCGGAACATATGAGATGCTTTAAGTTCTTTAGCACTCTCACGGTGACACAATACAACTTTAGTCGATCGAAAATATCTCGTCTTCAAAACAGTTAAAAAAAATCACAAAGTATTATTGTTCGCAGTTCATTCTAATAATACAATAGTGATAATGAAAAAACACTGAAAGAACTCTCTTCGCAACTAATTTCAACAGTGAGTACTCGTAATCTTGGATTAGGAAGAGTGGAAGCAATTCAGTACCATATTAATCCACCGCGTCATAAAATGAAATAAATGAAACATGCAATAGTATTGTGAAATAGCGTATTGTATTTAATTTTTGAATATCATTTCTATTTATATCATGTTATGTGAAAATGCAGAATACGTCCTTTTTTGTTTATCGTTTGAGCGAATTACTATAAAGCAAAAAGACTTGTCTTAAAAATTACAAATTTGGCAAATATTGATTGTGGATTTCGATTTTGAGTAGAATTAAGTTTTGTCCGTCTGAGGAATTCACTATTATAAGAAAGCCAACGGAGATATTGAAATTTAATGTGCCACAGATGTTCCTAGCTGTGTACCGTTATTATGGGGTTCAAGCGCCCAAAATTCAAGCCGACTTTTTGAAAAAAATACAGAAACACTCCTTTTTTATACACTACATCGAAAGGTGTAGGGGTAAATTCAGTTCGAACTTTTGATGGTAACGCACAGAAGGCTTGGCAGGTATAGAAAAGTATATATATTCTTGATCAGCATCAACTGAGCGTCACTGCCTGTCTGTCTGCTCGCCCTTTGAAATTACGACTGAGCTAAAACGTATAGCAATCTGGAAGATTTGATAGGAATACCTTGTGATCATATGTGGTGAAGGGAAGGAGATGTAATGTAAGCTGCCAACATGGAAACGAATAAATTGGTTCGATATTGCAAAATTAGATTATTGTGGACTACGAGAACAACGTGAATGCTAATAAGCATAGAATATACTAGGTTCTATGAAATTGTTTTCTGTGTAGATACATAATACCCATACATTTAATATACTCATATATATAAACATTGCTCAGCATTACATGCAGTTTTGCAGTTTTCTCTCCTATTTTCTCAGATATTGTTTGCTACTTGATTGAAATAATTACATCTAATCGCAAATATCTGAATCTATTTGGAATCTGAATCTCTTTCGAATTTGTTTTAGATTTCTAAACCTTAATCATAACCTTATTGTTCCTTTAGCACTTTATTCGCGATCGCTTTTCGTCTGGAAACCGCCTGTCGATCACGTCGAAAAGACGTGGAGAATTTTACGATCGCCAAATGTAAACCGCTGCGCACTTGTCAATTTTTGGAATGGAATTTCAATTTCAATTTTATTTCGATCGATCTTGCTTGTAGTTACGAATCAAGATATGCATGTGGTCAAAAAATCAAAGAAATGAAAACCTCGAAAGAAACAACCTGAAGATTGATACGTTGTTCACGTTCACTTCGACCCGGGATCCGCAGCGGTGATGTTGCGCCTGCGCTTGTCCCTCCCGGTTTGGCAGCTCTCTGTCGCGTTTCAATCGAACAAAACGAGCTTCAAAAAGAGTATGATTGATCGCTTATTTTGCACCGACGTTCGGTACCTATGGCTATGATCCCAACGCCTTGTTAAAATATCATCAGTAATTCACGTTTCAACTTCGTACACTCGAGAAGTAATAAATTATTCACCGTTACTTAGGTGCTAAAGGGTCAAAAATCAAAAAATATCCATCGTGGATGTACAATTGTATGTTTGTTCATTTGGAAATGAGTCAACGGTTCAGAACCGTGAATAGAATACTGTTTGGGATGTGAATTTGGAATTATATTGCGTTGAACTGGGGCATTTTAGCTCTCTTTTGAGCTCTGTCTAAAATAAACTTAATTTTTGTGGTTTTCTTGTCGTTATTAGGCTCGTGTACCGCTAAGCCGTGGTGTCTCGATGGAGCAGCGTTTGCAGGATATCGCCAGTCTATTCAATCCGATCCCCAGCATGGGCGTTTCCGAAATGACGCCCTATTCGCACTACCCCAGCCATCACTATGCGTATCAAGGCGCCACTGTGTCGTCTCAGCATGCCCAATATCCGCATCCGCCACCACCGCATCCACACCATCACGGTCACCACGCCATGCTCCATGCTAATGGAACGTTGGGCGTCGACATATGTCCATCAGCGCAGCCTCATTACGGACATAATTTGGGCTCTGCTGTTTCTTCGAGCATGCATTTGACCAACGCCAGTCATCATGATGGCGATGTGGGCGCAGGCGCTACTGGTGGGGCCAGCAATGTGGGAGCCTACAAAATGGAACACGAGATGATGTACTACTCGGTAAGTGCACGCGTTAGAACACTAAGCGACAATTCGACAATTTGTACAAACGTTGTTTCTACAATTTATAAAATTTTGCTTCCAAAATTGTAGAACACTTCCTCAGAGATGAATCACACCACAGATGGCTTCATAAACTCCATTCTGAACGACGAAGACTTACATTTGATGGATATGAATGTGAATGAAAGTAAGTCAAATAGATATTTTATTTTAATATGAGACCATATAACTGTATATCACATACCACGTAGCAACAAGTACCCGTATTTTTAAAAAGTTTACCTAATATTTTGGGTTTAAGTATTTAGGTTTGAAAAAGGTGGTGGCCAATAAAGGGCGGAAATTCCATTGCCCTTCAACCCGTCTTGAAGCGGCCTCGATGTGTGTTTCGAAACATCCATTGCAGTTGTATTATAGTCCAATCAGCGTTAGGAAACATTTACATAGTTTCTGGAATTTTTATACCCTACACACTATGTGTAACGCATAGAACTAGAGACGATAGGTATAGAAAAGTATATATATTCTTGATCAGCGTGACCTCCTGAGTCGATTTAGCCATGTCCGTCCGTCTGTCTGTCTGTCTGTCTGTCTGTCTGTTGAAATCACGATCACAGGAGAACCAATGAAGATATCGTGATGAAACTTTGCAGATATATTGTTTTATGTGGTGGGCAGGTTGGTATTGAAAATGGGCAAAATCGGTCCACGGCCACGCCTATTTTTTATTAAAAATGTGATATCAGCGTTCGTTTTTGAGCTATTACAACAAAATTTCATTCCTGGGTATAGAGTAGTCCGTGAATGTGCCAAATATGGGCGTGATCCGCCCACTTTTAGATTACACAGGCAAAAGAGGGTTATATTGTTAAATATATAAACTTCCTGAATAAAACTTTAGATAACAACTTGTTTTACAAAAAAACATTATTACATCAAAACTGGGTGCGGTCCGCCCACTTTTACACTACATATACAGTATAGCAGTATGAAAAAAAGTTTATTACCACGGAAGTAAAGTTTAAATGAACACAATTATAAAAACAACTAAGCTAGTTATTTTTTTTTGAAAAAGGTAATGACCACGCCTACTATTTATACAGAGGCGTCGCTAGGTCTCATGGAGCCCGGAACGGTTAATCAACTTGTAGTCCCAAAAATGCTTAGAATGCAATAAGTCAATACTTGATTTCCACAACTGCCGCCCCCGACATTGTGCCGCCCAGAGTGGACCGCCACCCCCGCCCCATCCTAGCTTCGGCACTTTTTTTAAAACTTTTAGGTGTAGGGTATCTAAGATTCGGCCAGGCCGAATATAGCTTTCTTACTGGTTTTATACTATACTCTCCATTATTTTCTCTATTAAATGAAAGGGACAGCCGTAGTGAGTTGAGAAACATGTCCAAACCAAATGCCTCTACCACCCTTTCTGTTGTTGTTTCCATTTTCTGGCTGTAGAGGTAGGGGAAGGATGGAGCAAGGCCACCCCCAGGTAATCTTGGGCCCACCCCACAATCCTATGGAAATTCAATTTGAATGAACAATAATTTAGAAACGGATTTCGTGTCAGGATGGCCTCAACTGTCCCCCACAACAAAACCCTCGGTACGCCACTGGTTGTTTCTACTAAGGAATAGGTAGGTAAAGCCTACCGTACATAGGATTGTATGTTTCAATCATATTTCAGAATTTCACATTTTATTTATGAAGTTTCGGCATTTTTCAGAGTAAAATAAGCATAGATTCACTGACATGCGCCGGTTATTATTAGGAAAGTAGTCTGAGTCCATTTCTGTTAAAATCAAGATAATTACGGGTCAATTTAAAATATTAGTAACCGATAACATAGCAAGTAGTAGCATGTTTTTGCGTTTCTAAGGGTGTATAATTTAGCAACCAAATTGGCATATTTAACATTTCTTAAGAAATAATATTATTCTTTTATCAAATTGACTTAAGCCACTTTCAAATTTGGTGAAATAATTTAAAATCAGTCCATGCAATGAGTAACTTTCCCTGGAATTAAGATTAAATGTATACACTTTTATGTTATGAAACTAAAAGAATCAGCTTTCATTCTCCATTAAAGAAGTGTTACATTAAAATTAATAAAGTTTCCGATTCATTATTTATACTTCTCTAGTTTACGTATTCCGGAGGGATTTAAACTAATTCGTGGAGTGCAGGTGGTATTAATGCATTGCAATAAATACATTAAATCCTTGTATTTTAGCATTGCGATTAGTCTCGTTCTCGCGTAGAGTGATGTCAACATTATAATATTAAAGTTTCTTGATTTTTCCCGATGCGGGTGTATAGTAAATCCAGAGTTTTGAATCATGCATCTTCACCCATTGTTATTTTATAGAATATTTTAAATCTCCAATTCGCACAGCTTTCATCCACCATATAACCGATTTATCCATATCTGTCAGTATTCTCTAGCCTTCTGAAATTCGCGTTTTCTTGACGCTTAGTAGAAATGAAATCCCATCGTTTTATTCTTTTAGAATTTATTATTATTATCAGTTTTTGTGTTCTCGTAAAATCGCGTATTGCATAATATTATCCATATCCATTTGAAATTGGTAAAGTGAGACTTTAGTCTCTTTCAAAGTAAACATTTTTATTATTTCAGCAACACTAAATCTGTGTGATTTTAATTATGTATGTATATTTGTTACAGTGTGATTTAAAATTAAAATATGTAAAACGTAGGCATGTAAATACTAAAATAGCTATGTACATATATGAAAGATACGATTTCCTTCATCAATTTGAAATTCGAATTCGAAAAGATCGCCTGCAAAGTTAATCCTTGGTAACTGCAAAGCGAGTGTTGCTGAAACTTATGTATTTTTCATGAAATCTCTGCTTTCCCGTAGCCTGAAATTGGAACAAGGATTTTTATTTCTTAAAATATCTTAAATTATTTTGGAACAACTTATTTTTGTTAATGGTGTAAAAAAGAATTTTGATGACCTTTTTTCACCGTTACCTTTCACCGTTATTCTCGGAAATAGGCGCCCCTTGTTTGCATACCAAAATGCAAAATCACTTTGAAGTTAAACCCCAAGCAGCAGACCCTTTGAACGGTATGCATGCGACACTGTATCTCTCATACTTTAGGAGATATCGCTCCTCCAAAAGCTAAAATGTTCGACATTTAATCGTCTACAACTCCCAAACAAATGCCACGCCCTTAAACATTTTTAGCGGTTAGATTCTATAGGGTGACGCGGCGGTAAAAATTGGGTTTAGGCCCTAAACTTTTGGGGGTTGGCTGCTCCAATTTATACCATTATTCTTTTTTAATTTTTGACTGCTGATAAAAAACTTAGACTTGTGCTAAAAATTGCAAATTCTATGCCAAGACAATTCAGATTAAAAATTCTAAAAACCAAGATGTCAGTCTTTCAAACTTCGATTAATCATTTTTCGGTTATTGGAGCAATTTTACTTTTTTGCTGGCGTAATTTTCTGCTTCGCATTTTAGCTTAGGTTTATGTGGGCTGGATATCGTAATTGTTATGTTACAACAATAAGTGTTATTATTTGTGTTATTCCTTTTATCAACTGAGTTATAAAAGCTTTACATCTTAAACACTCTTACTCTTACTCTTAAACACAACCAAAGAAGGCTTCTTTTTTTTATTTTAAAACATAACAATGACAATATCCATTCTACATAATACTTACCTGAAATGCTAAGCAGTGCATTATGCCAACCGTAGAACGTCCAACAGCTCATTGAACCATAAAAACCATAAAATATGCTTTCGCAAATAGAAAAAAGAATAAAGGAGGGAAAACTACCCAAAAGCTAAAAAATGTGAATTTTACCAAAACTTGAGATGACCAACAACAGGTCGCACATTCATACGAACACCAAGGGCAGCAACACTTTAGTTAGTGCAGAAGAACAAAATCATAGTCGATCTTCCGATCCCTTCATTCTCATTGAAAGTCGAATTGCTTTTTTTGTTAGACCTTCCGAACCCTTCACTCATTAGGATTGTGATCAATCACGCGGTCTCAATTTTGCTTTTTTACGAGCGCTGAGAAAACGAAAGCAGGCAAAGTGAATAACTTTCCGAGCAGTGAAGATATTTGCGCTCATTTTGCTTACACCCGCCGTCTGCGACCGATCGCAAATGTTCTAAAAATGTTCAAATTTTAGTCATATGTTTTCTATGTTTTTGCATATTCTTTGGTATAATGTTTACTAAATATACTATGGTATCAAGTGTACACAAATAAATAAATTAAAAATAAAATAAATAATTTGCAAACAGGGTTGACAGCTTGGCACCAGTAGTGCCTGCAAATAATTCCTAACTTCTAATATTTTATTTAAATTTTGTATAAACCTTAGTAAAAACGACCTGGGGGTGTTTAAACGCCACAGGACAGCCCTATGAGGGCGCCAGTGCTTTTAATTGGACATTGATTGCGGTGATAAGCCAGCATTTCACACCTTTAAACCACGAACGGCAACAGCAATTACAACAGTGTTTGAGTGAAAGCTCACTTGCTGTGAGTACCGAGAGAATTACACTATTAAGTGAACAGCGCCTGCGACTCGAATTGAACTCGCACAAGTTTCGATTTTGTTTGTTGCTAAAAAAGCTTTTTCGTCTGCATTTTTTTATAATTAGTCTCGCGTAGGGTGAGTAATGAATTAAGCAGCGTTTTTGTGTTGGAGAGTTTTTCAATCGCGTGTTTCTGTCGCGGACCACAGCAGCTGCTGAGTTTAATTCTTAAATATTCCAAGTATTATGCTAGATTTTGTTAATTAGTACATGTAATAATTTTGTTGTTGTTCCGAAAGGCAAACAACTACGTATTCTTGCCAAAACTCAGAGAAGGAAGAGAGGGGACACGATAAACTTTATTGATAACAAGTACAGAAACAGAATACATACAAAAGGTAAGCTGCGTGTGTTAAAGCACTGAAAGCGGACAGGTTGCCATCTAATAATAATAATGGAAGCAGTCATGGAATCGAGTGTTTTTGTTTTAATTGCATATTAGGTTAGCTGATAAATCGATGCTTTTTGGGCTCTCCGACTCTCGATCGCCTCGCCTTGACTCGTCTCGTGGTCGTCAGCTACTCCTGTCCTGCTGTTTTGCACGTTCGCCATGCTCTTTACTATTTTTAATTTGCTGAGTCATCAAAAGAATGAAATGACCAACAAAAACATATATCCATCTGTATTCGGAGTACATTATATATTCAAACAAATTGCTGTCATTGAGTTTAGTTGCGTGTTCATTAACATGTTAAATACGAGACTCTTGTGGCAAATTAGTTCAACTCGCGTCACGTTACTATGACAGACACACCTACATTTAATGCGTGGAGTGGCGGACAGGTGGAGTGGATCACTGTTTATTTTCGTAACAGGATCGCCCCATTAAACGATCCACTCACTACTCGCGAATGATGCATTCAAAACAAACGATAGTCGACCCAGACTTGACCCTTCCGTGTATCTTAATTTGTTAAAAGTGGATTGGATGAACTGAGTGATATGAATGGTGTATTTTTTCTCAAAAATTTAATCAACGATACGTTTAATAAGTCTTTAACCTTTAATAAAAGTGACTTAACGCAAACGTAAACGTTTTGATAGAGGCTGGTTTTATTTATGTAGTGTACTCAAAATGTTTGCCTTTGGTTAATAAAATTGTATTGGTGATCAACGACGCGACATCAATTAATTCTTATCAGCAAGCAAAAAGTATTCTGATTCTGTATTCCGTCCAGCCTCTGCCTCTTTATCAGAACCGAAAATTAATTTGCTTTTGGTCTCTGAAATGTATTTCGGCACGTTTCACTCTACACTATGAAATCAGTCTTTGATTTCACACTTTGGAGTGCTTATTGTAGACCCAAAACCGTTGCCTTTACAGAATTAGCACCACAAAGTAGTTAGCACAAGTAATCGGAAACTTGGTGTTGGTAAAGCTTTAGAGAGGTGATGAGTGTTAGTCAGATCACCACATATGGCAGAAAATGGCACTGCACCCATCAAAAAAGCAAGTTAACCCAAAATATGATGGTATTTTTTATCGCATCGTTATAATTTAATAAGAGAGTATGTACGTAATTTTTTACCATATTGTGAGGATACGCTAATATTAAAGTGTTTCATCTGAGTTCTAACAGTACAGCTTTTTTTTGCAGGTTTTTGCCGCATGGTTGATGTCAACAACAGCACCAGCAACAATTCTTCCGTGCTCGGCATCGCGGGTGAACACGCAAGCGGTGGCGCTGGCGCCGGCTCATCAAACGGTATTTCAATGGGCGCTGCGAATGGTATCGCTGTTTCTAGAGGCATGACTTCGGACATGATGCACTCTGGCGCCACTGGCGGCGATCGCTTGGATGCCTCGAGTGACAGTGCCGTTAGTTCGATGGGATCAGAACGGGTTCCATCGCTATCGGATGGGGAGTGGGGTGAAGGTAGCGACTCGGCGCAAGATTACCACCAGGGTAAATACGGTGGCCCCTATGACTACAGCTATAGCAACAACAACCGCCTCAATGACGGCACGCGGCAACCACCTGTGGCCCAAAAGAAGCACCAAATGTTTGGCAAACGCTATTTGCAAGATCAGCCAGGATTAAGCGGATCAGCAACCGCTCCAGCAGATGTATCTGCGGTTGGCACTAATGGACTACTGCAGGCACCGCCTCCCATTAAGTACGAGTACGAACCGTATCCTACAATGGTCACCGGTATTCCACACAGCGGCGGTAGCAACCACCACATGACCACCGAGGGGGGTCTAGGGACGGTGCTGACTAAAGAAATGCAAGCCTATGACTTGAAATATTCTGGCGGCACAATAGGCGGTGGCTACTCTCTCGACTTCTCACTGCGTCCGCCTCGTAC
Organism: Myopa tessellatipennis; assembly: GCA_943737955.2. NCBI lineage: Eukaryota > Metazoa > Arthropoda > Insecta > Diptera > Conopidae > Myopa > Myopa tessellatipennis. Next base: position 57,709,920 of record OX031314.1, on the reverse strand, counting down.
GCCTCACGAGATCGCTCAGCATAATCACACCTACACACTGCCGCAGGGTACCGGCTCCTTGGCTAGGCCGCAGCAACGCGACAAGAAGATGTCGACGTCATCCTCAAAGTCGTCGAAATCGTCCCTCAGTGGGGACGACGAGCACTTGACTCGCGATGAGAAGCGTGCACGAGCTCTCAACGTTCCTATTTCAGTCAACGACATCATTAACTTGCCCATGGACGAGTTCAACGAGCGCCTCTCGAAGTACGACCTCACCGAAAACCAATTGTCGCTGATCCGAGACATACGTCGCCGTGGCAAGAACAAAGTAGCGGCGCAGAACTGCAGAAAGCGGAAATTGGATCAGATCCTATCGCTGGAGGATGAGGTGAAGGAGGTGCGCAGGCGCAAGGATCAGTTGTGTCATGACCGCGATTCTTTGGCCATCGAACGCAAACGAATTTCAAATAAGTTCGCTGCGTTACACAGACACATTTTCCAAGTAAGTGCCCAAGTAAACAATAAGGATTTAAAAAACACTACAAAAATGAAATGTTCTGACGACTAAATATTGAATAACATTTTTGTTTATTTTATTAAGGTTAAATTTTCATTGCATTTTTGTTTTTACAGTATTTGCGCGACTCCGAGGGTAACCCATGCTCGCCCTCCGAGTACAGTTTGCAGCAGGCTGCAGATGGGTCAGTTTATTTATTGCCGCGCGATAATAACAAAACAGATGCTTCTGGCGGCACAACTGTGGGAGCGTCCAGGCCACCAAATGCCAGCAGCAACAATGGAAGCAACCATATTACCCATTTGAATCTTGCACAGCATCATCCACAAGCACACGCAGCACAGCAGCAACTGCCGCAGCAACATCCACTTTCCCATCCTCATCACGCACAACAACAACAAACGAATCCACATCATTCACATGCCGCCGCTCAGCATTCAGCGCAACAGCAGCATCCCCATCATCAGAAGGATTGAAAATTATTGCTGCACTACGCGAATTGGTTGCAACACCAACTAAGTTATTCTCATTACCACCATCATGAGCAGCACCTGCAGCAGCAAAACTTCGTTTATTCCCAACAATTTTATGACTACAGACAACAACAATATCAGCAGCAGCAACACTACAACATGACGATGCCACAGCATCAGCAACAAATTACTTTTTTTATTAATTAGAGGGGAAAAGACAAGACGAAACAAAGGGTTTAGTGTCTGTTAGCGGGGTGCAGTTCGCGTTCATGTATCGCGATGGTTGCACAATAGTAATTGTTAATATTAGTAAAATTTTGATTGAATCGAAGATGATGCGGGTCTCAAAGTGAGCATCAAACACCGCTGTACAGACAAAAGTTTAGAAAAATAGTTTACTTGACAGTTCAAAAATTCTTAAGAATTACTTGTACTGGTGTCATTTCACCAAGCGATTTAAGTTTTGAATTTATAATATGTTTTGAGTGAAAACGTAGACTGAGGGCGGAATTTTCTTAATAATAGAAAACGCCATTTGTTATTAAAGCCAATCATAATTCGGCTTAAACCGCTTTCCGCTCCGCTTGTTATTTACCGGTTTCCGGAAGCACACCACCAGACCCCCTCCTGAATGGATTTGTACTTTTCGAGTCCATGAACAAAATTTAAGATTGCTTAACAGTTTATAATTTTAAAATAACTCGCTTTCGTTTTGCACAAGATCACAGTTTTCCCCCTTTCACATTTTAACGTCACTAGAAAATTAGGCGATATTTTTAAGCATTTATAACTAAATGTCACATATTGATATACATATGTGTGTAATTAAAATGATAACTTAGTTGCATAAGTTTTGTAAATATTTAAATGGAAATTTAGCGTATTTTATTGAATTGCTAGAACCGGAAAAATTGAAGTTGTAAAACTCTGAAATATAATTAGAACAGATTGGTGGATATGTTGCTTCGATGTTAAAACTCATTTCAATTTCAGTTTAACATACCTACTCTATTAATTTAACATTGTTGCTTTTACAGAATTGTTTCCTTGCAATTATCTCCGGCATGCATATTACTGTTATATACATACACCTATTTATGAATAAAGATTAGTTGTAGCTTACTACATAGCATATGATTACTTAAGCTGTAGAGCTAACGTGGACATCGTGCTGCTTGGAAGCGCACGCAAGTGGCCACGAAGGCATTTTGAACAGTGGCACCTTGTTTTGTGTCTTACAAGACGACACATTTTCTTGTGATCTCTTGGAAATCTATTCTAGCTTCTAAAATATAACTTAACCACAAAAACATTTCAGGTGAAAGAATGAAGAATAACTGTAAATTGTATGCGTCAACAATTTAATATATTTAATTATGTAATTTTAATTTAATTATAGTTTTAATAAATTTGTTTGCTTTGATAAAAACTTATGAAGAATAATAAAAACTACTAAAAAAATAGGATTGATTTAGCACTCATTGTTTTTCTTGAATTTAGTTATTTTGCTTGCTGTCTTGGTTTATCAGACTCGGTCATGAAGACACGCTCAAGTCGAAATGTGGTTTAAAAGACTGATTTACATATCTGAATTCCATATCGGTTATGTACGTTATCCTTAATGTTCAACTAAAACAGATTTTAGGACATTTACTTATCAATGCCAATTGAGTTGCTAGAAAAATTGGTGCGTCTTAATTTCCAATTGCAACAGATTTTCAAGTTCATGGCTTTTTTAGTAATAAAATCAGTGTTTATGCAAAGAAAATTCAGATTTTATTAATATTTGTAAAATGGTTACCAAATATATGTGTACTTATTTCCTCAGTGAATTGAAGTAAACGCGTATTTAAATTAACATCTTTGAACGTCTAGACTAACCATCTCGTGAAAAACACTATGAATACACAATTGGTGCTCAATTATTTTTTGTTCAGAGAAAGACGACTTTTATACAATGTAAACAACAAAAATATAATAAACTATGACGTGTACGATTATAGAACATGTTCTTAGTGTTTTGTATCTTCCGACTCTGATGGATTAACCGTGATTCTGTGACGCAATACATCGATGTTACCGGAACTCAGCATTTTCTCTTCCCATGCAAACATGTCTTTTCTACGTTAAGAACATATATTAATAGATAGAACGTGAATACTCTCAAAATCACTTACTTGTACTGTTCGATTTCGTTGCGCGCATCCGTAAGGAACTTCTCCTTTTCTTTCTCCGACATGGCTGCCCAGCGGGCAGTGCATTTCTTATGCCACTCACGATAATTCTGTGGTGGCATGTTAGTAAGCATCGCAGCGCGCTGCTCACCAACGAAACGGAAAAAAGCGGATGCCGGCTTTCTAGGACGTCCCAAGTCTCTGATGCGTCGGCGCATAATTCTCCGTTCCCTGGCATCGACTTTTTCCTGCTTTAGTTTTTTAATTTCGGAGCGTTGCTCGTCAGTTATTTTCGCATCGTATTTAGCGCGTGTCTCCACATATATTTCCAGATCTTTTTTGAATTCCTCCTGAAGGCGCTGTTTAAGACTTGGGTCCACCGTTTTCCATTTGGTTGATATAACACGCACAACTTCCCTGGTATTGGCCTTCGGATTCTGTGCCGATATCTCTGACCGAGTGTCACGCATGTAGCGAAAATAGGGCGTCAGTGGCTTCTTAGGGCGTGGTGGCAGTCCTATTTGTTCTTCAATGGTCTTAAGTCCGGCTGAAGGACTGTTGAAGGCGGCGGCAGACACGACCGCAGTTGGTCTGTTCACCAGCGATTTCGAAAAGGATATTTTCAGGGAGAACTTTGAACATTATATTTGTAACTTGCCTGCATCTGTTTAGAAGAGATCCAAAAAAGCTTGTCTTGGATAGTAGAGAGGTTGTTAACAGCATTTCGAATTGCCTCAGTGGTTTCACCGGTCAGAAAACGTACAAACTCGCAGAACCGTTGAAATGTTTGCTGCGTATCAGTTACCGCAACAGTGTTTACAAATTTTGTGATGAGGAAAATTAATTTCCTCACTTTTGTCTTCGCAATGACAGCTTTGTTGACAATTGCTAAATTACTGAACACACTGAACTGAAACACTGAATTAGACTGAACATACTCAGTATTTTTGAAGTTTTCCTTTGAACTGATTCTGAACTAGTTGTGACCAGTTCATCCACATTCTTGGACAATTTCAATCGCAACAGACAATTTGTTCTAAAGCGTTTGATATGACAAATAACAAGGCTAGTGGCGCATCTTCCTCCAGCCATGCTTCAAATAAATCGGAGTCGCCGCTACAGATCAAGGATAAGCTGCGAATTCTGTGTCTACACGGCTATCGCCAGAATGGGGACGTCTTCCGAAACAAACTGGGATCTTTTCGGAAGTTCGTTGCCAAATATGCAGAGTTCGTATTTATAACAGCTCCGCATCGTGCCGCTCTGGTGGAACCAGGCTCGGAAGCAGCATCTGAGCAACGCAGCTGGTGGGCAAACAAGGACGATGGGACTTTCAAAGGTACCAACAAAGGCGGTCCAGCTTTTGGCTTTCATGAAAGTATGAAATTTGTCGAAGAGGCATGGAAGATGCAAGGACCGTTCCAGGGTTTGCTCGGTTTTTCTCAGGGTGCTTGCTTTGTAGGTCTCATTTGTGGTCTTTCAAAGAAGAAATGTCTGTAATCTAAGCAATATTTTATTATTGTGGCTAATGTGTACTTATAATTCCCGGTTTTCATTTAGTGACTTCCATCAAGCCCGAATTCGCTGTACTCTGTTCTGGGTTTCCATCAGGCAGTTTGGTGCACAAGAGCGCTTATGAGGAGGTAATTATGCTACCAACGCTCCACATTTACGGAACCAGCGATGATATCATACCAAAGGAAATGAGCCAAGCCTTGGCAGCTAATTTTAAAAACGTGGAAACACTGGAGCATAACGGCGGCCACTTCTTTCCTGCTTCTGCCCAACAGAAACAAGTATATGTAAATTTTTTCCAAGACCGCCTGCAAGAGTATCTGGAGCATCTGGAGTTACAGAATTCGAATAACACGTCTTTTGTCGATGAACATGTGGACGCATCAAGTGGCGACAGTTTAGCTGACGATTAATCAACCGGACTGTTAGGTGTGGAACATAATCTCAATAAAGTTGTATTAATAACTAAATTATTATTTTAACATTTTCGGTATGTCGATTTATTAACGGCCGCAGTGGTTTTTTACTATGTAAAAGTGTCTGCGTTTATTAGAGGCTTTTAGAAATCCAATAATGTTGCGTATTGGTTGTTTAAAATTAAAAACCTTGATTTTATTTTCACTTTTATATATAGTTATTTCATATTATTACAAGTTAATGGTAGTCCAATTTTAAGTATGAAATGAAATCATCACATTTAAACTCGTCTGTGAATTCACATTTTGTTGAGTTTCGTTCTTATCTTAATTTTGCAAACATTTTTTAATAAATTCAAAATTTTAAAATTATTAAAAATTCAAAAAATTATTTGAGTCCTTTATATATAAAAGATTTAATTAGGTTTAACATAAAAGATAGCCTTGATTAAAAAATGTGCATAGCTTTATTCACCGAATGAAAATGTTTTTTAATAGGTTGCTTTGAAAGAATAATTTCTTACAAACTGTATTTGCTTTCGTAAAATGTTGCTGAAGAGTTATAGTTCAAGTTTTTTAAGCTTCGATAACGCTAGTTTTAATATTAAAAACTTTCAAAAAAGAAAAGGCGAATATTTTGAATTTAATTAATTGTTTTCCTTGCGTTCTGTCTCCTTCAGTTATGGTTGTTCGTTTCCTATGCGACTTGTTCCTGGCCATTAGCTGCATCTTGATTCTTCATTACTTCCGGCAGATCTGGCGGAGATGAGTATGGCGTAATTTCCAAAGTTTCGAAGTCCCCATTTTCTCTTCTGTAAATTAGGTAAACCTTTATTAGAGAGCAATATCAACGGTGCTTCTCAGCCCAAATGGCATTCATCCCAAGCTTTAAAGTTTTTCCCCTTTTTCTCTCTATTTTCTAATTTTTTATGATTTTATTTTATCTCAACAAAATTTTCTAATGCCGGTGTATGCTTTAATTCTTGGATTTGAAAGGTTTCAAATGAAAGGTTTCAAAACAAAAAATTCCTGTAAAAATATAAATGATAAAATTTCTCCTTAGGATTTAAAAGGAAGCGGGACTTAAAACCGAATCTTATTGTGTATGCCAACTAACAGTAAATAACTGCTACAAAACATTGCAGCTAACCTAATATGATATTAAGTTTTCAAGAGAAATTACGAACGTATGCGGAGTATATGATGAGATTACCTTAGGGAAAGTCCTAACTGCGCCGGAGCTTGCGCCTTGGCTGTGGACATTGTGATGCCATAATCCTGCAGCGTGTTTTCATCTTGCATTTGATCGTTGTCCGCATTATAGAGCATCTGATCGAGCGGCTTCACCTTCAAAATGCCTGCGCAATCGGAAAAAAATAGTTACGAAAAACTTCCTGTCTGTGATCCATTTTTCGTACCTTCAATCATACGCTTCAGCTCACCTACTGTGGTGTTCTCTTTTGCATCAGTGAAAATTGTGTTCTTTTGTCTTCGAATCATGAGAAAAACGTCCTGACGAAAAAGTGCAATAATTATTTACCATATAGGGTATTTTACTACTTAAGCAAATATTTGGTTCATTAATAGTGATTAGCGATTGCTTTACTAAATTTGGTCAAAGTTCATTCTAAGCGACAGCTGCTGCATTGTTGTTGCTGTTATGCATATGCTTGTTACTACTCGCATCAGCAGTGTCGTCAACGTTCGCGGTCGGCCTTCACTTACCATTTTGACCAGTTCTGCTGTTGATTGGCGACTCTACTTGCTTGGCTAATTCTGGGGAAACTCGCCGACACTTAATGCGCTGCTCCACCCCTTCTGCAACTATTAGAGCTAAATTTCTTACGATTTCTACGGTTTGATGTTGTTAAAACCATAAATTATAGTTTCATGCTGTGATATAAAAATATATAAGTATTCTCCAATTCTTTCTTTTTTTATTGCCTTCACCACCGCGATTATTAAATGCCGAAAAATGACAAACTGACAGTTATAGTGTGTGGGTGTGTTCAATTGATTGGTGCTAACATAATGTACTAAAAATAGTATTTCAAGTTTCTATTGACCCATGCTACAGTAGCCCTCTTGAGGTCGCCTAAAAAAGCTTTTAAAGTTGCACGCTGCCGCACTACAGAAAATTATGCTTGTCCTCAAACTCCTGAACGTGCAAGCGGTTGTGAGTGTGTTTGTAAGCGCTTTCATTTCAACATTGCAGCAACAAAGTTGTCGTATACGTAAGTTTGTGTATACCTACCGTATATTGGAATCTGCCTGCGTTTATGAGTTCGCATTATTCGAAATTTGTTCATTGTCATTTCGATTATTTCTTGTAATGACCTTCACTGCATTTTACCTTTTCAGCCATACTTCTTTTGTGTAGGAATTTTCCTGAATTGCTGAAAGGGTTGACAGAGGAAAGCAAGAGGAATTGTTATTTGTAATAATACTTAAATAATAATATTATTATTACAATTGTTATTTGTAATAATAATACTTACATAATGCAATGAAATTTTAAGAAACCCCAAAAAATTAAACTGAATTAGATTAGAAACCGTTCAAAAGATACTACGTCTAGCCAGGCCTAATGTCCGTCCACGTCTTCAGTGTGAGAAAGCAATATAAGTGATACCGTTAGAAACGATAACCATTTCGGTTTTTTTCTACATCGCCACAAAATTATGGCGTGACTTAGTGGCAGGGATACCAACGACACAACTTTATTATTCCTTTGGTTTTTAAGTAAGCAGGAAAACTGTAGTAAGTAACTAAACAACTAGAAAAACTGCTTTGCATGTAAGAGTTGTGATTTCTTATGCAGATATTACAATACGAACTTTGTTCGAAATAACTGTAAAATTGTTTTTGCTTTCTGTAAAAAGCTGTCAACCTTACGCTCTCAGGTTTCAGAGTTGAGTTCATCTAGAGAGGATGAACTTTTGACATGATGACAACAAACTTCGATTAAAACGGTGTTCTAGTGTGTTGAAACAAAATATTACTCGCGTTTAGGATTGAATAACTGCACTTTTATTGATAAAAGGTACTTCATAATAAGAAACCAGTAAGAAAGCTATATTCGGCCTGGCCGAATCTTAGATACCCTACACCTAAATGTTTTAAAAAAAGTGCAGAAGCTAGGGTGTGGCGGTGCACTCTGGGCGGCACAATGTCGGGGGCGGCAGTTGTGGAAATCAAGTAGTAACTTATTGAATTCTAGGAATTTTTGGGTCTGCAAGTGTGTGTCAGAGTACAACTCTTATACATATGTGTTGGTCACTCTCTCTCCAAACATTTCACCTTTCTTGATTCATATAAAAATATTTACGAAAAGTGTTCAGCTTTTGCCATCACTTGGGCGTTAAACTAATGCTTCGAAATAAAATCAATCTAATTTGATGGCATGAAAACATCATAAAAAGGATTAACTTACTTGAGAAATGCCCTACTTTGTGAAGTCTGTCGACTTCAGCTCCGTTCACTCCGTAACTTCAGTTACGTTCAAATCAATGGGTAATTTATGCAAATAATAAGGCCTGCAAAAATATAGCGCAATTCGCTACTTCATCCCCTTCATACTCCTTCGTGGACTTTAAATTACGTTTAGAGCCTGTAGAAAATGCGGCGTAACTTAGATGAGGGTGCGTATGTTTAGCTGGCAATGAATTTTCACGCATGGCGCTTTTTAAATATTTTCTTGTGTTTTTTGGGGACCTTTTTTTTGCAACATAAAAATGACTAAAATATGTGTTCTCCCATCCGAGTTCATCCCTTTCCACTACTCCTCTTCAGATCGACGCACTAGATTGAACTTTTTATTGACTGATTTTAGTGGTTTTTTATTTTTGATATTTCAACTTCTTCTAAGGCGTTCATACAAAGTCCTTAGACAAATTTATCAGTATCCTTGCAGTCATCGAAAAATCGCTGATTTAAACTCATGCCATGGCTTTGTTGTTGCTTATATGCTCTTTGCATAAGTTTAAAATCGCGAACGCTGACAAAATATTTTTCGAGAAATCATTTTGTGCTCAGTTGATTTCCATCGGGTATTTCATTCCTTTCCGGAAGAGGATTCAGACGGATTGACATAGGTTTTTTATCCATTCTAATTGAAGTTTAAGTCTTGTTCAGCAAACTGTAGACAAAATTTATCTAAAAAGGAGTGATATAAGAATTCATAACTTCACCACAGATTAAATATACAAGCACACAAATAAAGCTATAACTCTGTCCTTAATAAGTATTTTTTATTCTTAAAAATAAATAAAGTGGTTTAATAACAATAAAGCAGAATATTAATTTATCTCGTTTATATTAAATATAATGTCGTTCTTATGAATATACAGAAACATCGTTAACATCGTTGTAACTTACATATGCAAAGAAATTACAAAGAATTATCTTATTTTAGGACTTAATAGGCAAACATTGTACTGCAAATACAGATTCCAGTTTCTAATTCCAGTTATTTATCAGGCATCTTTTAAAGAATTAAACGGCCCATATTATTCCGTGTTGATCATATGATACAAATCATGTATTCCTATGCTTTATCTAAGTCTAAGCATCTGAGACTTAGTCCTTTGCTTTATCTAAGTCTAATTCCTATCTATCATTCCTATGCTTTATCTAAGTCTAAGCATCTGAGACTTAGTCGAATTTTTTTCAGCATTTCCCTCGATTAACTTTGTTGTTTGTTGATAGAGTTTTCGATCGCGCTGTCTTCGGATTTCGCAGTTGCTTTAAAATTCTTCTGATGTCCGACGTGTCTGCGCCCGAATCCTTTCCGATTTGCAGCATCTTCTCGGCCGTTGTTCTGAGCAGGGTTTCGAAGGCATTTTTAAAAAATTCTGGAAAAAGTTCCTCCCTGGACTTCAGAGCTTCTTCTTTAGACATCCTTCTTCGTTTAAGCTTTTTTGGCTTTAAGCCGTTGCGATTGGATTCACACCGATAAATGGACTCGGTCATTTTAACTCGCAGTATTGTAAATTTTACTAGTTTTGAAGAAAGTATAAATGCATCTACTAAATCGAAGGTCTCTTTGGTTTAACGTGTCGTCCTGTACTAAAGGCTTTTCGCTGTCTGTGAAATATATATGCGCTCGTTAAATGCCGTCGCTCATTTGTTACATAGTAATCTAGCAATTACCTGCTGAATATATACCAGCACCTGGTAATTTAGCTGGAAGCATTTTACCTGCTAATTTAATTATAAATGACCAAATATTTTTGAGAATCTTTTATTCCAAAAAGAATCAAGAAATGTATTTAGTTAAATTCCAATTTGAGCCTATTAAACAATTCGATGAACACAAATATGTACCTCCGAAATGAAAATACATCCGAAAATTTAGATTGCTACGAGTACATATATACAAGAATAAAGCGGTTTATTTGCACAGCAATAAAGCATTCATGTTTTCCAAATCGAGTGTTACGAGTATTATTAGTTACTAGTTCTTATTTTCCAGGGAATTTCAGCTTCCCTAGTCTAAGAAGCAACTATGCACACGAATTTCGCCAGCCTCCTGGCTCACGATGATGCATGATTTTTAATCTTATATTAAAACCACAGAATTACCACTAGAATCAATTCATTTCAACATAAATGCAACATACATTGTACTATAAAATACATCATATCTTTTTATATTAAATTCATCTAAAGATAACATTTTGTCTTTAACAAACGAATATATTAAAAAATACTGAAAGAAAATCAGGAGGCGAAAAAGTTTTATTGAAAACGTGTTCAGGTACCGAAAGCATCACTGTGAATACTTTTACTGTGGCAATATTAAATGATATATGTATCTTGCCTTCCTTTCCCAGAACTAAGCAAATTTTTATTGATCTTAGTTAAATGAGGGTTCGAATATTTGAAATGGCAGAAACGGACTTCTTATTTTTGAATAAAAAATCCCGATTTATCATAACAATTTACAAAAAGTACTCAAACACAAAGTTCCCACTGACGATACACAGAACCAGATCCTTGCAAGAGCGTTGAGAGATTTTCGGAATCTGTAGACACCAATGAAGAAGCTTAATGGCATGTTGAAACCACAACAACAAACATCAGGAGAACAAATCAGCCGATAGATCACCTTAACGATGTACGAGATTTCGCCAAGATGTCGGACACGATTAGGGTTTGTAGCAAATAAACGCAGTGCTTAAGATGGAATCTCTTTTCGTTCTTTGCGAAGAAATAGAAGCTCTTCTACAACAAGTTAATGTTTTTAGCCTATCTGTTGGGAACTTTCAACAATGAATTTCTTTTATCCTTAACTTCCTCTTTGCCAAATCGTGTAACGGATTCAGTTGAGTGCATCCTTTCATGAATCTATAATAAAATCCAAAGTACGAAGGTGAATACCTATGAAATCAAACTTATGATTGCAACACGAAAATGTAACTCTTGTGGTTATCTAGGGCATTATTTAACCCTAAACTGGAAGGTGAACGGAATAATAGGTTCATTCTTTTTTAGTCACAGAAGGGGGCGTGGCAGGTAAAGATAAGTAAGTATACTTGTATATTTGCCGATGCAAGATAAACACCTCTTGGTTTCTTTGATGTTGAGCTTCTTATATCCATAATTCATCCATAATTCCACATTCATCTTTCTTATGCAATTCTTACAACGTAACGCAATATTCGTGGATGAACTTCGAGGCGCTCTTAATGCAAACACTCTGAGTGATAGCTCAACATTCATTCCAAGTAATTCACTCAGCTGCCTGGGAGAAACCGTCTTCTGAAAGATGAAAAGCGGGAAATTTAATGAATTGAAATTTCATTCGGAATGCAAGGCAAAGAATGACTGAATCCATGCATGAAACTTCATGGAAATTTCGAAGATGCCAGACTTCGACAAACGAACAAACAAAGTCATTGCACTGCTTGATCCTTTGATAGAATGTATTTCAGAGGCATGTTGGAATTCGCGCTCATAATCAACGTCATGTCATGCATCGACATGTCCACAGTTTGCTATCTCGCATCCATCGACCTCATTCAGAATTAATACAACTGCAACAACACTCACAGCATTTCTGAAGCAGCAGCAGGAGCAGCTATTTTTAGTAATAAGATTGGAGAGAGAGGTTGGAGGTTGGCCGGGAAGTTGGATAGTGTTTGAATGTAATATCCTCGAGGATGAGATTACTTAAAGAGTCAAAGGTCTGGCTGCACCAGAAACATTGTCGGTGCTCTAGAGAAAGGTTGTGTTGAGATTTGTTTTGGCAGGAGGAGAAGGACACGCCAGCATCTGATAGGCGATTCAGCTGCATTTCCAATGAAGCGAATGCAGTGCAATGAAGTTTGCAATACTTTACTATATTATAATACTAGTTTGCAAATGCATAGCAGGATATGAGAGGTTACCAAGAAGATGCTATGCGAAAAAGCGCTCATAGCAGGTCACCGCGCTGGTGTGGTCGTTGTGTATTGCAAGACAGAATTGTTTAGAGCAGGTGAATAAAACCTGAGATGTAATTGATTCTATCAGCACCTGCTATGAAAACTTATCCTCCTAACTACATTGTCACGAAATCACGTTTGATAGAATAGTCGATTTTCACAGTGAACTTGTTCTGTTTATTTGGCCAGTAGTTTTGAAGCACTCTAAGCCTTTAATGCTTTTTTCTCCGAATGTTTCAAACTTGCTGGCTTTTGAACGTGCCGATTCTTATTCAATCATAGATTATAAGACTTCCTACTCTTAGGGTATAATTAATTGGTAATAAATAAATTCAAATACAAATACAACCCTGTCTTCAAACTACATTAACAGCTGTTTTTATACCAAAGTATTGTTGTGACAGTTTGTCAGCTGAATTTGCAGTTTTGGCGGAGTCTTTGACGTTTTATGGTTTCAATTTCAATTCAATTTAGTTGGTAATTATTTGGGTTATTCCAGGTTTTTAATTTCCATAGAAGCTCTGAGAAATGGTGATATATTTTTATAGTTCTCGCCTAACTCATATGGAAAAGGCTATTAACAATTGTTAATACAATACACAATTGTTGAGATATTTTTTATAAATAGTGCACATTTCACTTTCGGTTCACGGTTTGTTTGTGCTGCGAATAAGTAATTATGTCCATTCTCCTGGCTGATATCGATGCAACCTGTGCTGCACTGGGCTACAGTGATGGACAGAAATACCATGCTGAGGCGGATGCTATGCAGGGACTCAAGGTACATCGACTGATTAATAAGTTTTACGAAGTTATGTTGAGTTGATTATTTTATTCAATACTAAAGCATCTGATTTGGATATTGCGGAGAGATCTGGACAACCATGAATATCGTCGCCACTTGGGCCGTTCCAAGGTACTGCAGACTGACTTGGTCTATATGCTACCAGACTACATGGACGATGAGGAATTCGCTGATGTTTTAATACGCTTGTTGGTTATTCTAACTAACCCCACCTTATTGTTGTATCGCGATGGTCCGCCTAAGGATAATCATGGTCGTAAAGTATTCTTGGAGCTGATTGATATATTACAGGGATATAAAAGTGCCTGCACCAGAGTAGCTATATGGACAGCGTTTTTCGGGAAACTGCAAAAATCCCTAGAAATTGTAAGTAACGGAAGTTTAGTTAATGGGTAAGTGGAGAGTAGGGCCACTGAAAAATACAAACGATCTTTATGTATATATAATCGAGTTATATACAAGTTTATATGTGCGATTGCTTTGCTTTTTAATTTTTTGTGATACATCCTAAAAAATTTAGAGATGTAACTAAACATGTCACATAGATGTTAAAACTTATATCCTATATTCTTTGAAAATTTCAATAACCGTGCCAATTTACCCAGCTTGCGTTTGACACTACAGTGGCAGACCAGCAGCCCGACGAGAAATTTTGTGTGCCTAGCCGATCTGTTCCTGAGCACTTGGGCGGCATTACCATTTCCGCCCACTGGCAATTTTATTGCCAGTTCTGCCCAGCTGCCAATGTGTCAATTTCAAAATAGTTTTCGTGTTCGAATGATTGCAGTCTGATTCTGCGTCGGCATTAAAAGTTAAATTTGTTTCTGCCAAGCAAAACTTTTGCATGAAAGCAGAAGTTTACAAAAGCTCAGACCGTTCGGAATGCCCCAAGTGATACGGATGCGAAAGAGTAACTACCACAATTCACAAAGTGTATGCCTGCCCGTTTGTGTTGGCGGTGGTCTCACCAAAGCTTCAATGACGGCAGATCTATGATGCTTTGTTGCCATTTTGCTGAAGCAACAGCTTGCTGCAAACCCCAGATCAACTAAAAGATTTTAGAAACAGTTTTTGAAAAGCAGAAAGCAGTTTTTGGCACACACTATCCGCTTTGAAATTAGTTTTTATTTCACTTTTATGGCAACAAAATAAATTTATTTTTCCTTTCCTTCGATGTCTCGCAGTGATTTTGTACGCACAACACAATTATGACGTCGGTATTGTAAAAAATTATTACCACAAAATCCCACAACCCTTCCGAGCTGTCAAACAAAAGAGTCCCTTTTTTGCATCTGCAAATAAAACAAGAATCTTTTTAATGGCGAATAGCTTTGAGTTGAGTACGGGCAGGATTAAAAACAAATGGTAGAGAGAATGAAAGGGTCTTTAACCAACGCCTTAATTAATCCCTTAATTGCCTTAAATGTAAATTGAAATACAGGGTGTGGAAAAGTTTTGGAAAATATTTACTATAGAGAAACTAATGATCGCGTGCGGTGTATAAAAATACATTTTTTCTTACTCCGTATATCCTTATATTTGAAATGTTTAACAATGACAGAAAAAAAAATTTCAAATAAATGCTATATAGTATAATTCAAAGACGACCTTAAAGAGCCTTCCACAAAAACACTAAAAATTGTAAGCGAGATTCATTCTATAACAAATTAATATATAAAATACTTTAATTTAAATTAAAGAATAATTCTTGAGCAATTAATTGAATACACATCCTGGAAACCCATTTGTAAATTATGTTGAATTTAGGACTTAAAGTTCAATAAGTACAAAATTATATAATTGCAAAAGTAAAGATGGTAAAATGTTATCGGGGAAAAGATATTCAAAATCCAACCACAGGACATGTTTTCGTTCAGGCATGGAAGGCAATAAAATTAGAAACAGTGCAAATATTTTATTCTACATTCGGAAAAAAGACCAAGAATTATGTGGCTAAATTTTCTCACTGCTTTATATTAATTATTGTTCGAATCATCGCTTATAATTATTTTTTCTGACCAATTTTTTAAATTAATCAGTTTTGAGACAACGATTTCTAATAATTATTTGTTAATTTTTCATTCCATTTGTTCGCAAGATTCTGCAAATGCTTAAAGTTTGAGCTATTTAAAGTTTTTTCATACCTTTTCCTGGTCTCCTTTCCCATCGACTATTAAAAGTTTTGCGCTGATGCTACTACATTTGCTGAAAAAAATTCTGAACATAATGGAAATGGACACAATTTGGGGTGGCAATTTAAGAAGGATTTTTGCGCACAAAAGGCTGCAAGAATAGTAAAAAATGACACTGAAAAAATGGCAAAAAGTCTCAATGATGTGGTGCAGGGGTTATTTGGGTCGTAGAGCTTTCTGTTTCAGTTTCTTCATTAAGTCTTTCTTTATTTTCATCTATCAGTTTCTCGCTTTAATAGTGAATGGAAAAATGCACTAATTAAGTGTAGCTTTAATTTAAACTAAGATCTTACCAAAGTGGCCAATATTTAATGCACCTCTTATTTAATGCCTAACCCTTACACTGCCAGGGTCACATATACCATACTTTAAATAAGTATAAATGCACTTATTAAGAGTGTCATTTTTAGTGTTATTTTAAGACGGCCGCAGATAGAAATATTTGGCAGCAGCATGATTTTCAATTTTCCGACATTATTTAGTAGAATAAATGTGGTTTTGATTTTCTTATCAGAGGACGAAAGCTGATTTAAATATTGAAAAAGGCTCCCAGCTTCGAAGGATCCGCTGATCGTTCGTAACCCGAGGCTGCACGCGGCTCAAATCAAATATTTGCGGGCATTGCCGTTGCTGCTCGAAATAGAAAAAAGTCGCTGTTTATCCTACGTTATCCTAAATATATACTATATATGTATATACAGAGGCTAGAAAAACGATGAACATTATGCAATGTTTTTCTTTCGTACAGTATCTGAATTTCTGACATCCGTATATACTCTAGAAATCGCTGGACTTTTCCGAGCCGCGTCGCACCAAATGCGGCTAATCTTTCTGGCCAAATTTTTACATTTATAACCATTCCAACCATCATTTGTTTGCTTTGTTTAAATTCCACCTTTTCCAGCCTTTTATCCCAATGTCAACGGCTTGCAGATCGAACTAAAATTTTTGCAAGTCTATTTGCATGGACATTGGTAAAATGTGACCACTTAATTTGTTTTTCTGTTTTATTAAATGTTTGTTATTTGTTGGTTGTTTATTTTTGACACATGGTAGCTTTGTCGAAAGCTTTTATTTTTATTCCAGGCCCTTAATTTACCATAGCAACCCCTTATGTGTTTGCATAATGTGTTTCAGAATGCTTATTTGATTAGACCAAGTTAACTAAACTTAATACATATCTTGCATTATTGTGCGATATGAAAGATACGACATTTGAAACACATCCCCGTACCCGAAACGAAGTCGCTTCCAATTAAGGATCGATGTTTATAAAAGTTCACTTCAATCGACAATTTTTCTTTTATTAGTTGAAATTAATGAATGGTTAGAATTACTCAGTCTCGAAAACATCGCCTTTTCATCCTCGTTAAATTGGGTACAAGTAAAAAATGTACTCCAGTCGTTACAAAGTTTTATCTGGTTTTTATATATTACTATTCTATTTCTTTGTTTGCATCGCGCGGTTGACCTAAAACTCGTAAATTCAGTTTGTAGTTGAATGCAAAGACACTCATTTTACTCGGGGGAGCAATTCGAAAGGATTGTTCAATTCTTTTCTTTTCTTTGTTTAAGTTTTACCGCCGAATTTCTTCGGTGGACGTTTATGGGGGCAGCCTTCGACTTGTGAAAGGTCGAGGTTTTTAACTGTTTGTGTACGCTTTGCTTTGCTGTGTCACTTTTATTCAGCGCATTAAATGCGACTCTTTAAGCATACGGTTTATGGCCACCGAGTTTTTTAGGCCTTCGTAGATAATATAAAAGTAAATTGAATTTGACTTAATTTATAGAGGTTCCTTTTACGTCGTTTCGTTGCGGATCCTAGAATGTTATTGTCTAGACGAGACAAGGAAACACAATAACAAGGCACAGTTAAGTTGTACACTCGCTGGCAGATTCTGAGTTAGTTAGAAATTGTGGTTATGGTTGGATATTTAACCAGAATTCAACTCTGATGCCTCAATTTTTTGGTTACACAAACTTTCATTAAAAAGTGCCTTCCGCTGCCTTTTCAGGATTGGGCGCTGCGCAGCGAGGAGCAGAGTCTGCTCATCGAACGCATTCTGGTTTTAATTAGAAACGTGCTTCAAGTGCCTGCCAATCCCGAGCTGGAATGTCGCGGCGACAACGATGCCAGCGTGCACGACCAAGTAATCTGGGCCTTGCATCAGTCAGGCATTTTGGATTTGGTGTTGTTCGTCATCTCCTCGCCGGATGAGCATCAGTTTCATTTGCATGGCTTGGAGATACTGTGCCTGCTTTATCGTGAACAAGTAAGTGTTGAGCGCGGAGTGCTTTGAAGTTGTTGTTGTAAAAGTGAAGTGGTGGATATGGTTGCCACTTGAACTTTGCGAGAGTTTGTTCGAGATAATAAATAATAATTAGAAGAAAAAATACGTGATTCAGCCTTTTCGGTATGAAAATGTACTACGTTAATGTTTATTTTTAATATATGATTTTTAACCAGTTAGGAAATAAATATAAATTACATCAGATTTTAAAATGCTAAATCGTACTTTCAAATTTATTACTTTTAACTTTGACATTCAAAATTTTTTAATGATGTACATATTTAAGAACGAAATATGATCTTTAAAAATTCGAACATTGTTGCTGCAAACATTTTAATTAAAGAGGCAATATTCAATGTAGCAGATACAAAAACCAGAACTTAGTGCTGTACTAAGGATGCTGGAAAATGTAATGAAGTTAGTGAAAACAAATAAACTAGAATTAAGATTTCAATACTTCCGATTTGGAATTCACACAGCTTCTTATGGATATCATGACCTTTCATATCTCTTCCCTTCGCACTCTATTCTGATGACAATTTCCTTATTTAATAGACTGCTGAGTCTCTTGCGGACGCTTCACTGCAACGCAGCGCCTGTGAAAAGCAGCGCGATGAGCAGGAACTGATAGCGGCACGGCGACGCGAGAAGCAGTGTTTGAAGGCACGCCCTCCACCCGCTCGCCACTCACGTTTTGGGGGAACGTATGTGATACGGAATTTGAAATCCATATCAGATCGCGATATCATCTGCCATCAGCCGTTGGAACGTGCTGTGGCGCTTGATTTCGATCTCGAGAAACAGCAACAAAAGAAATCGCATCGGCATATCAAGGAAGAGAGTCTTGGCACGCGGCGCAGTGCATTTTCAGTGCGGTGAGTAGATTGAATTGGGCGTATATACGGGATAGGTGCATGATGGGTTGGAGGTCGTTGGGCCACGTGTAGGTAAGAGTATACCTGGTGACAAAGTTAAACTCTTGAACGTTGATGTAGGACATATGAGGCGTATGAGTTCATAGTGCGGCATTAATTTCTCATTGCCTTTATGTGGATATTTCCTCGAAATTAGTTGATGTTTCTAAGACCTAACGCCTGTGAACAACGGTGGATGTAATCCGTCAGCTTTATGTATTGCTAACGTGTTTCGATTTTCAATGAACACTTCGGTGTTTTTATTTTGGCTTTCTTCATTGTTTTGATATTGAAGCAGGTAAGTTCGACGTGTTTTACATTATATTAGCAAAAGCACAAAATGAAAGGAAAAAATTAAAAGGAAGTGTAAAGTAATAACTTGGTTTTACTCTATTCCTTACTTCTCTATATTTACTTAAATATATTGCCGTCTACTGTTGCACTCTTGCTGCACTAGTTTGCTTCGGACAATTCAAAGCCGCAGGGTTTCTCACAAAGAACGATTTCACGAAAATTTGCAATTTTCGGAAGCAATTTGTTATTGAAGTCGTTGTACCGGATGATATTTGAATGATTTCACTTTGCAAAGCTTTTAGTTAGTAAATAATTTTGAAGGACATTGGAATGCTTCCTATTTTAGTAAGGATCATTTTTAGTAAAGAGGCGAAGCTGATGCGAGAGAACTTTCAAAAATCAAACTAGAAGCGGTCATTTATTTAAATCCATTGAACTTATTGAACGACCCGTCTCTCATCGTCTCACTATCCTCATCATACTAACGCTAAGGCGTTACCATTTACTTCGAGAAGGTAGAAGTCGTTTTGATCTCTCGTCAGTTATAAATAGCTTTATTCTTTTTGTATTTATTGTCATTCATTTTTCATTTTGTTCTTGTTATTTTTCTCTCTTTTGTAGTTTGTGTCTGCGTGAATTCTGCATCGAGGTCCTGCGGTCAGCTTACAACACGCTGGTGCGCCAGGTTAGACGTGTGCTGGAGCGTAACTCGGGATCGACGGGTCATGATGACTCGTATCTGCTCTGGGCGATTCGATTTTTCATGGAATTCAACCGTTTGAGTGGACTACAATTGCATTTGGTGAGGTGAGTACGAGGATGAAGAAATGCATGAAATGAGTTATCGCAGCGGAGTGGCTTTGTATGTGGATGGATAGAGTTAATCGAAAGTGAACATATTTAGCAAAATTGCTTTATTTAAGAACAATTACTAGTATATCCAGATGGGTTTATGCATCCCTCCATCACAACCCACTTTCTTCATGAATTAAGTCATGAAATCTTTAATTAAGATTTTTTAAAATGTCAAATTAAATGTTGTTGCTAAGAAAATTACAAATCTTAAAATCTTAAAAATAAAGATTGTAATTTAATTTAAATAAATCAAATCTGATTTCAAGAATCGTTTACTGAATGGGGAATAATTCTTACTGCTCCATAGAATATTGATGTGGCATACGATGTTTGATTTCAAACCTACGCACTTACATATGCAGGGAATCACGTTAAAATCAGTTAACAACAGAAGGGTCAACAGAGAAACACAATAGATTCTGCTTTCCACTCAAACAGATGGAATTTCAGAAACATTCTGTGCCCCTCTTCCATAGTAATATATTGAATACTCTTGTATCTTATAAATAAATCACGATTTTCAAATCTTTTCTGACATTTAAATTATCTGGAGGTAACTTTTTCTGAAGGTTCAACCGGGTACTTAGCTGTTTATCGAGCGATTCATAGTGATATTTGACAGATTTCCACCGCTGCGTACGATTTCGAGGGCATCGAGCTGAACAAAAAAGCGAACGTAAATAAACAAAACAATGGACTGTATTTTCCTCTGTATTTCCTTCTTCAGCAATCTTCAGTGATGCATTTTGCAATTCTGACTTTCCTTGCAATCTGCAGACTTGGAAACAATGTGGAAAATAGCTTTCAGCCCCAAACTTTGGTTGTGTTGGTTGCTGTTTTTCTGGCTGCTTTCGTCGTCGTAAACAAACTTTGACAGACAACAGTTCCTGGCTATTGTCCACTTCTACTCGGGTAGTTGTTTTGATTGCATTTAATTCATTTAGTGTACCACGTTGGCTTTCCCTCGACTACGGGAACTGCCAGCGGAACACATCAATTGCTCAAGCCTCAGCCCCGTTCCACAGTTCTATAGCCCGTATAGCCACCCGAGTCTGAAAAGTTAAACTTTTTGAGTACCGAATTTGCTTTTTGTATTCTTCCAATACAATCCGTTGGATTTCGCCACTTGGGAAGATGTTAGATTGATGGGGCAGAGTATTTCTTTAAAATTGTTTTGCTTGGTTTTAAATTAGTTTTCGGCAGACAAGAATGGAGTTTAAGAAAAATGTCATTGCTGAAAGTTTGTTCACTCTTCGTATATCGCTTGCAGTGTGTATTTCCTGGTTACGCATTGTTGTTTTTACCATAGTACAGTTCCGTGAAAAATGCTGAAATAGCATAAATTATGAAATTTATAAATTGTTTAAAGTTTTGCTCTATAGATTAAAATGTGAAAGCGAAGAGAAGGATAGATAATTGTGCAGGAACGTCCTTTTATACATATATTTTAAATGTATTACATATTTTAAATGGTCCACAGTATTTTTATAGGTTTTTCTCTTTGACCAAAATTCTTCCTATACAAGTAATCATTACTAACGAAACCTCAAAACCGTAAAACTTTCAAACCATTCTTTCAAAATTATTGTACTAAATGACGTTATTACTTTCTGCTCGTAGTGATAACTGATTAGTTATTTGATTACGTATACCCTTTTCAAAATAAAACTTTCAGATCGTGTCCCGTTTGATTGGCGGCTATTCAGATGGTGGTTCATTACGGAAGCTTTTGCTTTTCGGTGCTTGTTTTAACCTTGCATTTAATTTTCCTTCTTTAATCTCATTCCAGTGAATCCTTGAGCGTGCAGTGCTTTCACTGGGTCCTGACACGCATGCAATACAACATGGATATGATTGCCAGTGACAAGAAACAAGCCAGGCTCTGGGCCAAACGCTTGCATGTGGCGCTTCAGGTAAGTAAAACCTTTCGATTTTTAGTTTTTCAGTGACATCGACAATTACGTTTTTCCTCCTAACTGTTGCTTAGGGAGGATTCCTCGAGATTGCGCTGAACTCTCCTTTCTGATTCTCCTGAGCGTTTTTAGAAGTTTATGTTGTTTCCACTCCCATCCTGTGCTGCTTTTTACGTTTCTCTGATGCTGGTCGGTGATGCCTTCGCATCTCGTTTTACAATCAGTCTCTGGTGCAAGTGGTAAACTTTCATTTGTTTCATGATACAATGTGATGGCAGAATAACTGCGTCGGAAGACGACAAAAGAGTGTAGTAATCGCACTAGTAGTCACGTGTTCCATTTTTAGAAAGATTATGTTGCAAGAAAAGCTGCTTTGCACTTCATTGCTTTTACGTGTTTTAAGTTCAGAATGTTTGTTTTAAAAGTTGATTATTTTTCTCAAAACTATTTCAAGATGCATCGTAAAAGAAACGAGTCCGTTCGGTTTCTGAGCTTATAAATTTCAACAGTGTTGCATATTCATTAATATTACTAAGTTGGAAACTACAGTGGGAAGTACCCAATCGCAAATAAAATCGCAAAAAATAGCAAAAAAAAATAGCTTTATAAGTTCTAGTAAGATAATTGTAATAAGCTTTCAGTAATTGTACGAACTAAGGACAAGCTCTCCAACAACCTCCTCGAAAATGCCCAGAACTGCTTCAACGTTTCGGAGGTTCCTTATACCGTAAGGTTTTCCCACTTCTAGCTTTATACGCTGTGGAAGATTCGCCGTCTGGAGCTGCACTTTTCTGAGCACTACTCAACTTGATTCCCGAACACGAGCATAATCTTTCCAGGCAGAATTCGAGGTGCTTTCCTCGGAACTCTCTTTCCATATGGTCTCGTCGCTTTGCTCTTATTGTTGAGTTCTTCATAGTTTAATTACCTCCTAATAATTCTTCCTTTTATTTAAAGGCATTCCGGGAATTGCTGCAGAGCTTACAGTCCCTGCAGAAGCTGCAGGACGTCAAAGCACAGGCGCTCTTCGATATGCTGCTAAACAACGTCTGCTACGTACTTGAGTACCGCGAGACGATCCTGCATCTCCTAATGAACTACAACGAGGCCCACAGCACCAAGTAAGTAGTAGTACAATGAACCTTTATCGGTCGCCTTGCATACCTCTTTCAGCCACTTCCTCACACTATTGCAAACTGGCAATAACAGTATCAGAAGTTGCATCGCGAGTCCTTTAGTACTTCCAAACCATCTTTCTTAGCGTTAGTTCATGCTGCGCTAGATTTCGGCTGCCTTTTAATTGCTTCTGTTAGTACTATCATTTATAGACAACTTTAATTGATTTCTCTGATGCTATGGACGTGTGCTGCGGAATAAAATTACTATTATGTAGAGACAAAAACTTGTATGTATATCACATGAATTTTAATACAATGTGCGTGTTTGTGAGGGGTTTGGAAAAGCAAGACGCCATGACATCTGATGGTATGTGTTAATTGCAAAGTGTGAATACAGTGTTTAAAGCTAGTAAACCCAATTTTGTTCTACATTTAGAGCAGCGAACTATGGTGGTTGTCTATAGCCTTAGTCCATGCTGTTGGATGGTGTTCATTAAATTTGAATTTTAGTCAATGACTCGGTTTCATTTATACAGTCAGATATTCAAATTCTTGCTTTCCTAGCTCTTTTTCTGTCTTTAAATACATACTTACATATACATACTGGCAAGAAGGAGGAAGATCTTCTAATTAATAGAAGGGTGCGATTATTTATGGCGATATTTGTAATCTGTGTTGGAATGTATGTATTTACGATGTAATATGATGTAATACGTTGCTGTAATTATTATTTATATATTACTTATGTACATCTAACGAGTCAGATATAACTGAATACTTTTTACTGGTGAAGTCACGAGTAAATTCAATGAAAAATGAACACATCCCATGGATGCGGTTTTAATAAATTAGAAAATAAAATTTTAAGAAACGTGCATAAAATTACTACAACTAATAGAAATAACCTTAAACCCTTTATTCACCTCACGCCACTGAGAATATCGATTACATGGACTCTCGATGAGCTTCTCCTCGCTGTCACTGTAGATTCGATCGCTTTGATGACAAGACAAACACGAATAGATACAAGATGTAAATTAGCTTTACTCGCAACTGGAGCATTAAAATTTACTTTTGGGGCGTGTTTAGAGTGCAAATCATTGTAAATTTATAAGATACCCGTTTTTTCGCTAGGACCTAAATGATGACGATGACGACGGCGCCTGCTTGGAGCGTGTTACATAAATAATGTAATTAATCAATCAATGATTCATTCCAATGCAGTCTCGCACTTAATTACGATTTTTGTCTACTCAATACTTTCAGATTGCGGATTTGTTACGTTTTAAGTGAATCACTTTGACTTCTGCACCATTTTTACGGCTTTAAAAATTGAGCTAATTAATACTTGTTTATCTGCGGAAGCAAACAACAACACCAACAAGAACACTAATACGACATGTTTTCTCGCTATAAAGTATTGGCGAACATCGATGGCTTCTGTGTCACGGCTGATTCTATTTAATAGTGCTTTTCGACTTTAACTCTAACCACGGACGCCAAAAATGTTGGGTAAATGATTGATGATTGTCCATTGAAAGCTGGAAATATGTATGTACATTGGATATTTTTCCTCTGGCATTGATTCCATTGAATTTGAATACGGACTGATTGCATTATACAATTTCTGCTCGGAGAGGCTCGCTAGTGGCCAGAGGGAGTAGTGCGGCTGCCGGGCTGGAAAGAGGGCCTGTTGTTATTGATGAAGTTGAAGACATGCTCACTCATCGCTAATTATTGGCCCTTTTGTTACGTCCCTTTGCCCGTCAGTCAGACATCAGAGATAATAATTAATAAAAATCTCTCCTTTTAGTTCTGTCGTCCTTCCAACCGAAAAGAAATTGATTCAACTCGTTGGTTATTTGGATTGCGATACCAAGGTTATTATTTGGATTAGAATTGTGATTCTAAATTCGTATCCTAAACATTGGCGGTTAAATAGTAAAACTGTAAAATTCATTATTTAAAGGAAGTGCCTTGAACGTTTTAAGCTTAATTCCATTTCTTGAGTTTGGCTGTATTTTTTGTTATAATTAATTTAGTGGCAGATTAGCAACCGCAACCTTCTCTAAAACATCCAAATACGGCTTCTACGGCTTCTACGAGAGTATGAGTTTGACGTTTGATGAGTTGACAGTTTGATGAAGCCACGCAGGAATGAGTCTGCACTATATAGACACTGCTACTTTAGCTATTATATATTTTTGAATTCGCCATTAACTCGTCTCGCATAATTTCTGTCCTTTTCAACGCCAAATTTACAAATTTTAAAAATTCAGCACACGTCAACGTTTATTTTAGCGCTGTTTGCCGAATGAACGCAATTGCGTTGCTTCAGCGCTCGTCTAATAGTCCCTGGAGTATCCGTTTCTCCTTTGTTCGTTCTGTTTTGAATCCTGTGCACTTTAATTAATGTTGGTCTTGTGTTTGTGCTTAGTCTTTTGTTGTGGTTCCATGAACGTTGTGTACTTGTGTTGAGTTTCATTGACTAATTTCATTCTAATGAATGTTTGTAATCAATTATCTGTTCTTCCTCTTTTCCTGCCTCACTATCTTTTCTCCTATCATTTCTCCATAATGAGAAACAATTTCCCCATAAATAATTCTGTATTTCTTAATAATAAATGTCCTCTTAATAATTATCTTCATTATTTGTTAGCTATCGTCTTTAACCGATTATTTAGCATTTTCACTTGTCATCGTCATCGCAAATATCGTTTTTGGTTTTGATGCTGTTTTATTGTATTCTGATTTTTATTAATGAAACCGTCTTCTAATTAAATATTTGAAACTTGACACTTTTTCCAAATCTAAAGATAATAGAGTCGTGGACATAGATGGGTTGCTTTTTAAAGTGATGTACTTTATTAGTGAGGACTAATAAAATTTGATCAGGTTTTAAAATTTATGATCAGACTTTTAATCATAAAAAATTACCTCATCTTGTCAATGCTGGTTTAGGTTTTATTTCTTACCATAGCTTTCTAAGTAGGTTCACGTTTCAGCTGAAAGGTTCACGTAATAGTTCGATGGAATGTAAGTATTTGAACACTGCTTAAAATGATTGCACTAAAATTAAAGGCAAAAGACCTTAATTCATAATTTGTTAGTTGCTTGCACTGGCTTTAGCGTATGTTCGTATATTTTTAGCTGCATGTAGGTATGTTTAAATTCAAATGCACACTACATTTAATAGGATTCATTTATGTAAATCACGTCACCTGACAAGTATGGCTGATTGGTTACATTGAGCTGAGCGGATTGGTAAACTCGATATGTCAACTCGAGGATGATGGTCCGCTGTACGAAATACTATCCACTCTGGAGTTTTTTTAAAATTGCAACTTATACACACAGACTCAGTGATGAGCTCTGAAAAAGCTACCCAATATACTCGTAAAAGCACACAAACTCTTCGAAAGCTATGTATTATCTGTAGTAGTGTAATGTAATTTGAATACCTTGAACACCAAGCCAACACATCTTCCAATTTATATTATATGTATATACACATATACACATTATATTGTATATTTGCGCTAATAATTTAAATACAATACTTATACTTACTTTTATTATATCCACGCAGAGTTTACTTACGGGATGTCGTCGAAACAGCAAATATTTTTATAAAAATGATGGAAAAGTTTTGCAAGGACTCAGTGGTTGTTCAGGATAAGCGACGCTCTAAGAAGCGTCCAGGAAAAAAACCAAACAAGTCAGATAAGACAAAAAAGGAGACGGAGGTGAGCACCGCTAAACTTTTAATAAGAATCAAGGAT
The DNA here is from genome assembly GCA_943737955.2 of Myopa tessellatipennis. Taxonomy (NCBI): domain Eukaryota; kingdom Metazoa; phylum Arthropoda; class Insecta; order Diptera; family Conopidae; genus Myopa; species Myopa tessellatipennis. The sequence goes on along the minus strand of OX031314.1, from coordinate 57,683,252 downwards.
AGGAAAACGTAAAAATTTCGTTTGCTTAAGCATAATGAAAGCATAGTAATATCACTAATTATGGTAAATGAACCGGTTTGAAGAGCTTTAAAATATTTAAAAATATGGTCTATTTAATTGACATAAAAGGGCGATGTGTCCTTTTTTCTCTTTGAAATGTACGAGAGCCATCAAATTTAATTGAGTGAAAATAAAGCTGCTTGGTCGGTAATGGCTTCTTTTTCAGTCCCATGGTTTAACTGTACGCTGGTATTCATGCATCGCAACACAAGTAGAGACATTCGCAAATAAATACGCCGTTGAGCTTCGGCTGACATTCACAACCACGCATAGTCGGTTGCCCCGGCACACGCTGCTTTGGCACATCGGCCCACTGTGCCATCTCACCGTTATATAGGACGAGATTTATTTTGTTGACAAGCATTTAAATATTAACGGCTACGAGAACACTACGTGCTGTCGCGTATTGGCGTTCGTAATACGTAAAGCATAAACTTAAAAAGGTTCAAATTCCACCAATTAAAAATTTTATATTCCGCCTCCTTCTTCTTTTGGAAAAATTTTTTAAATATTCCTCTGATCTAAACTACTTTACTCTTTAGGAAAAATTACGAAAAATGTATTATCGATGTTTTTCCCACTACAAAGCGTAAAGAGGTCAGATAATGTGAGAGTGGGTCACGCTCGTGCCTTTCGGGTTTTTGAATAAAAAGTAAATAGAAGAAGGAAATCTAGTTCAGGTATATATGTAGGAAAATACCGGGATATTACGATTTACAACAAATGTTTAAGTGTAAATAAGCAACCCATATAAAAATGTCCATGTAATGTTATGTTGTGAGTCATCATCATTGAGCATCACGGGCATTTTTTCTCGTTCTATTTTCGAAATATAAAAAGTAGTTTTAGTAGTCAAATAAAAGACAATAATTCTTCTAAAAGTATATTTTTTGGGGAGAACAATTTGTTTCTTTTGCTGTTAGTGAAATCAATAGAAATAATAATAATAAAATAACAATTTTAATTTTTTTATTCGACTTCGACAAAATGCATAAAATGAAAGCCGCAAAAACCTTAGGGCTGTTGTTGCTTTATATTAACTCTATTAAAATAGTTCCCTTCCTGACCAAAGTCATTCACGCTATATGATTAATATAACAATTTATTAATTTGTGCGAATATGGATAAATAATGTTTTTCGCGATGTGTGGAATGCGACACTAGAGGGCGTTCAAATTTCAATGCGAAAACAAACATTATTAAAACAGCAGCAAAAACAAGTTTTGTTGAAAATGCATATTTTACAATTCGATGATTAATGCACACGATTAAAGCAATAAATAAAAGCAGATCAATTGTTATTGAGAAAGTAAAAAAGTAATGATTGGAAGGGGAGTGGTTGATGGGAGGTACATTTGTCACTAAGTTCGCTGCGTTCTATTGCTTTCGGCCATAAATTGCTTTTATTCTAAATGTATTTGTTTCTTTTCAAATAAGTCGTAGCTTGAATTAAATTAAAATACACTATTTTCCGTAAAATTAAATATTATGATATTAGATTTTTTTTATAATGTTTGCGTGTTTTTTGCAGGAACAATTGATCAATAGATGGGCGGAAATGGTCGATGAAGTTACCACGTTGTTAACGAACGATTTGCAGCTTGCTGAGGAGGATCAACCATTGCCGTTTGATGCCACTGCCGAGAAGAGTATCGATGATCAGAAGTAAGTAAATCATTGTCTCATTACGCTCACAAGAAATTCCCGATTAGGAAACTTACGACGCCTGTTCAAAAAGTATTTTGCGGGTTAAGTATATTCGATTTTACATTTTTTTGTGGCGTTATGTTGGTACTCATGTCCCTCACATATGCTAATCCGAATGATAATCCGAATCTCAATTTATATTTTGATATTTAATATTTATTCAAAATTATCTAGGGAAAAATAAGAAATTATTATTTTATAGATAGTTCTCGTACTAGTATATAAATCCAACAAAGAACATTGCCCAGTAATAATTCAAAACAATAAATTAATTAACAGTAGAAAGGCTACGCTAAGATGGGAAGTTGGCAGAATAGACATCAATTGAGGCCGCAGTCCCACAGGTTGTCCTCGCCACGATAATAATGTTCTGAATTGACTGAGTACATTTTTACTTACGAAACTTTTGTTTTTAATTTTCCTGGAGTAGTTCATATTTATTATGTATTTTAGTTTTACGTATGTACTATAGTATTACCATTCTTACGAAACTGTATTACCTACGCTCCTCCTTCGAAAGAACTTATAAATTAGAATCTTGTTTAGTTGTCCTTCGTATCTTCCTTCCTTCATTTTAATTTGTTCATTTAGTATAGTAATATAATATTCCTTCTTTTCGGTGATCATTTCATCTTCTCTTTTGATATTGATTTAGCTTTCTTCTTTTGCAGAGAGGATTGCATGATAAGGATTCACAGATTCCTGCGGGAGTCGAAACTGGAACAAGCGATTTCTTTGATGCGTTCTGCAAGGTAAATAAAATAATTCAACTCATTTATTATCTGATAAAATCATATCAGATAATCATCAATCCGATAAATTATCTGAAAAAAAGTGTCTCTCGCCTCCTATTTCTCCTTCTCGCATTGAAATAGGGTAGCTTATGTGCTCAATATAGTAAATTTTCATTAAAGCTTCGACAGCTAATAGTAATATTTTTATAAGCATTGAGAACAGAATCTGCTCGTCTTGTACAATAATCTTTTCAAGTATGTTCTCATACTTTCCCAAAAACACGGAATTCATGCTGTAGGAATTTGTTGCAAACGAGAATGAAGAGTGAAAGCGTAGAATGTTTTTAAGTAAATAAAACAGCAGACGTCATTTAATATTACAGCAGCAGACGAGGTCCAGAAATGCGACAAACGTTGAACAAACTGCGTTACAACAACTGATTAGGGAAGGAAGTGAAGGAAGGAAGCCTTTTGCCATATATTCTATGCTTTAACTTAAGCTGTATTTATTCCTTTTTTGATAAAAAAATTCCACTCCAGTATAAAGGGCTCTCAAAATAACCTGCTGCCATCTCCAGCCTTGCTTTCACTTGCATAGAAAGCAACGTAATAAATTAACTCTCCGCACATTCCGTCCGAATTTAGCTTTTTCAAGTTTACTTGTTCTCCTTCTTTTCTCCTGCTACGACTTCGACCGTCACTGTATATGCTCCAAGCTCGGTGGCTGCTGAGCAGGAGCTTTATTTCGCCTGAAAGAATATTAAATAGTTTTTATTTATGGCGAAAGATAAAACTTAATTTTTACCTGTCTGACCAGAATGCTGCCGGAAGCACCTTCGTGGCTCAGGCTTAAGCTGGTTGGGCATCAGCGCGCAAACTAAATCTAGCGCCTGCCGCAAACAAAAGCAGCCAGCGAATCCCTTTCCTTCCTTTTCCATATCGTTTTTTCTGGCTCCTGCGTGGCAGGTGCGCATTAAAAGGAAAATTTAACAATGCCATTCAGTGGATTGCTCTTTCTGAGGAACTTTTTAATGCTGTCGTTGTTGTTAGTGTTGTTGGCCAGCACTTAATTTTTATTTTGTGGTGTGGAAGTTATCGTTGTTGCTTTACTACAAGCCTGCCGTTTGTGGTTCACATTCTTAGTACCACGCTTTTGCCGCAGCAGAAGATTAGAATTGCAACAAATAAATAAAAAAGCACATATTAAAAAATGAGGAGTTTTAATAGAATTTCAAGGTTTTAGCCGAATTCCTTATTATTTTAGTTAAGATTGAGCACAAACACTTCATCTAATGAACAAAACTTCATCTCCAGTAGAAGTCAAGTTTGTTTCAAATTAAATTTGGAATACAATTTTAGTAATTTTAGAGTGTCTCATTAAGTATATCTAATAATTTGTTTACCAGATTTTCCTTATAACGTTCAGCCGAAATTTATATAGGGCAACAAATGTGGACGATCGTATGCCCCCTTTCTGTAGGGCGCGTTTTTATTTATTCCGCTTTCTATTTAGTTCCGTTATCGTTTCATTAATTGTTAGGGATAAGTTTTTGCATGTGGTTTCTCAAGCTTTTTGTTGCATTCTGGTGTGGTTACTCTGTGCAGTTTCCAAACTCATGTGAAAATACAAGAAGTAAAATTTAAATGTTTTTTACTACGATTTCCTCTTTGCTTGTGTTTGAACTCTCCATTTCTGTGAGTTTATTTTTGGTTTTTTATTTTTGGCTTAAGATGTTCCATTCAACACTTTCAATTCTATTATAAATATACACGACACACATACTAATGCAACGCTTGAATTTATAACCAAACTGTCTAGACATTTTAGGCAAATATTCCACAAAACAATTTGTAACACAAAGCAGCTCAGCTCATATATTTGCCTCGAAAGTTCTTCAAACAGCTGAGTCTGTTGTTGTGGTCAGACTGTGTGTGCGTCTGTGTGTTACCATTTTAATAGAGACATTCGCATATCTTTCTCTTTGGCTGCTTGAACAAAATACACTGCATCTGTCCATCTGTTGGTGTGACATGAAACTTGTAATTGTTTATAAATAACGAAGTGTTACCATCGCACTGCACTTTTACATAAAATGCAATCAGTCTCAATTGCACGAGTGTGCATTTTTAATGCACAGACTCTGACATGAGTGCAATACGTGTTTCGGTTTCAATTTTTGGTTGCTTTTAACCCGTAAATAATTAATTTATGCTCTCCTCTACAACGTGACCACTCAGAATTTCACGTTTCAATTAAGAAATACATAAAAAGAAAATCATTTCTATATATTGGACTATTGAATATAGAGATTATTTTTTATGTCACTTGCGTAGCTTATGCCTCTTCCTTGGTATGTTCAGAAATGTCCTTTACAAGGACAATTTTCAATTACGTTTACATCATTTTATTAGCGATGAATTTCATACGCTACACTTAAAAATAAAAAATGTTACATTAAAAATACGAATAACTGCGCTTTTTATTTGACTGTAGCGCCAAACGGGAGTGTTTCCAACACCTACACGAATAGTTTCCCGGCATCCTCAGCACTTTGGAGACCTTACTTTTGGGATTACCTCGTATGTGATATATAATCAAAATACATATATATTCTTCTAACTATTCATGTCACATTTCATTCGTGATTTCTAGCAAATACAGATGTCATGCAAACATAATGTGCCAATGTCACAAAGGTCTAATATCTTCACCTCCCACATCTTAATAGCAACCTACTGAACGTTGATCTTTTTACAGGCCCGACATCGTTTAAGGAACTTCCTTAATACATACATACATACATATGTACATAGAAGCTTCACTGATTTTTCGGCATTTCACCGAATACTAGGATTTTTCGTTACTATACTAGGATTGTATCCTCAACCTCCCCACATATGAGGTATTTTGGCGCCTATGTGACTTAATATTTTCTCACCTTCTTCTCCTATATGGTACTTGCGAAAGCCTTTCAAATTGTAATACTAACAACCACAATACGAATACATTTGTAAATGCTTTCATTTCAAGGAAAGTATTGTGCGGTCTGCTTAATTTGTTAAAATATCTCCTCCCGTCTTCGGGCGTAGACCGATTTCGCCCATTATACCAAACAATACCAAACTGCTCCACAAAACAGAATGTGTGTAATTTCAACGGAGGAACAGAAAACCAGAGGGACGGACAGGGCTAATTCGACTTAGGAGGTGACTCTGATCTAGAATACTTTTATGTGTGTACATATACTTTGTATACGTTCCATACCACCTTCTGTGCATTACAAACGGATGTAGAAACTGAACTGGATGAACAGGAGAAAACTTAATTCCTATCCACTGCTGATATAATTTGACTTTGTTGATTTGTATATCTTGGGGCAATATAATTTTCTACGGGGACGTCGCCGCTTTTCTTTCGCTTGTTTATTATTGACTTAGACTCCGCAATTATTGCGCAGTTAATTGCTGCAATAAATCATTAAATTCATTCCCCGATTAAAACATTTTCGATTTCATGCTTTAGAACAAAAGCTAACAGAACGAACGATATAAATGTGGCTAAACTACGGTTAGGGACAAATGCAGGACCTGCAAAGAAAAGTTTTATCGTAAATTAAATTCATGATGCGTGGAAACTAAACGAATTTAATGAAGAATGATTCTTGTGTGGTAGTGATCCTGCAATTTAATTATATTGATATTAATATCATAATTTTCGGGCTTTAATTTACTTTTGTGCCCGATTTAACTCGACGAGAAAATCTTATTGGATTCATGTCGAAAGAAACGAATTAAAGAACTATTCTCTACGAATTAAAGATGCGCATCATAATTTTACGAAAGACATCAATAAAAAATTAAAAAAAGTGAAATCACATTAATGAAAAAATGGCATTTAATGAAAGGAAAGGATTCGTACAGACGAAAATATAATTTATATCGAGAGTAAATATTTCCGAGTCATTTAATTACTGCGACATCATTAAAAATATTTACCTCAAAAGCAACATCAGTACAGCAGCATCAGGCCTCCTGCAGCAGCAACAACAACAACATCGTCCACTTCATCAGTGGAAACTTTAAAGAACGCGTTGATAAACAATACAAATACATCCGCTGGAGGACATCGCCGGTGGCAGTTTTTCCTCAGTTTACGTCATCGTCGCATAAAAGATCAGCTTGACGGTAATCAACACTGGAATTTTATAAAAAGTAGGAGACAAGAGAAATGGGTGAGTTGGTGAAATGGATGAAGGGCGAATGATTGATGTATAACTCTCAGTGAGACAGTGTTTGTAGAGATGGCTTCATCTGCATTTGTGTTTGAAGATAAATTATTTTAATTAAATTTAACTCTTTTCGGAGAAAATTTTAAACCTAATTATAACGGTTGCAACTCGTGGTTATTATCGGTGATACGGGTTTATGAAGATGCTGAAAGCATGGTCGATACTATTTGCGGATAAATCAATTGGAAAGCATTTCTGCGAGGCTCTCGAAGGTCTGAAATAGCGGCAAGGGACCGTCGTTAGCTCATCACCCCCAATTCGCCAAGGACTTCGCAACAGAATCTGCAGGAATTAGCAACCTCTTAGGACTAGAAGGAATGATCACTATGATTACTATGATCATTCAGATCAATTTTCATGTCTGATGTGATTTGATTTACCTTGTTTATTATTTAAGTTGCCACAATCTCACTGTTTGTGATTAATTCTTTTGTTTTTTGAGATGTTTGAGTTGAGTTAACCCTCATTTAATATATAAAGTTTATCTCATCACGTTTCTGTTGGCTGCTTTTAACTATCCATGTGTAATATATTTGTATCTAGCGAATGAATCGCTTTAATAAATAATGGTAACTCAGATGAATTTTATTTTGAATCCTTTCTTAATTGTCTTTGGCATCTGCTGGAAGGAAACGTAGTTATTGCAAGTTAAACTTTTGGGGCCGACGAAAGTGGATTCTTGAAAGTGCACCAGGTTGGAGTTGCATTTGATATTTTCAAACAAGGAAATTCTTCGAGGTCGAGGGTCAAATATTGAAAGCCATATTAACGATAAATTGTCTAAATTACTCTAAGAAACACTTATCTTTGTCAATGAAACTCTGGCGAACGTTTGTTTTATTTTCTCGCATCGTTTGTGTTGTTGAAGTGTAACGATGTCGCTGTGAAACAGAAATGCATAGGATCCAAAAGAGCTAGAGAGTAGCAAGAGAGTGACGTATAAGTACTTATCTCTCTTGTTAGTGTTTTGTGCACCTACATTTCGCAGTTACCGTTTCTAGTAATGATGATAAATCTTCTTATTTACAGAGAAGTGTGGCCCGAGAACGACGTGTTTGGCTCCTTCACTGCAGCACCGGAAGATGAGTTGTTGCTGCTGCGTGAGATCTTTCTGCACAACATCGCAACCGGTAAGTGTAACAGACTCTTAAGCCGGAGAAGTCAGCTTTAGCGCTTTTCACTTCTTTTTTAAGTACGAGTACATAGCGCATTTTTAATGACTGCAATAATGAGAAATTAAAATCTCCTGTGCTATAAATTTCACTGCTGGTCGTTCATTCATAACCTTAAAAGTTAAAAAACTCGTAATTTAAACGTAACATACGAACAAAAACGGTTATTTATATTCTTTTCCACTTCATGTAGTTTTCCTTATTTCTAATTTGTTATTATGCTATACTTAGTAGTGAGAGTGATTGTTGAGTATCATAATTAATCTAATTATATAATTTGTGCATTTTAAATGAAGACTTTATATGTATGTCCAGAATGTATAATTTTTTCAGAACCCTTAAGCGAAATCCTTATATTTGGACATCCGAACATATTTTATTAAGTTCAGGTATCGAGTTTCTTAATTTTTAAAGAAGAAAGTAAGAATCTCAAAGATATGCTCGTAAAAACATAATCAAAACCTTAAAATCACTGAAAATTGTTTTAGTTCTTTTGTTCTCGTGGGCATTTTTTTCTCTCATCTCCTTGCAGATTCTACTTGCATACTTTTTCTCGAAAACTTTTAATTTCTTTCTTTTGCTTCAGCTCGTATTTTTTGAGCTTCGCTTTTGTTAATCTTCGTGGAATTCAAGTAAAAGTTTAACAACTTTTTCGAAAGTCGATTCGCACATCCTTTGCATATACTTCTGGCTGACACACAGAAGGCCGATATATTTTTTCGTTCTAAAGACCACGACATTATTTCTTCTCCAGGCAGTGAATTTTTCACTACTACGTGTAAAAGAAAGTCGTAAGGAGGCCAAAGATCATCGAGTTGGTTGGCAGATCGTCGTGTTTGATTACGGCTTTTAAAGCTCTTGAAAATGTCAGCCGAAAGTTTTGTTAAAACTCTAAATACGGTTCATTCTTTCCCATTCAAAGTTTCTGATTTGTGCGTGGCGAAGGACTTGAAACTTATTACCTGCAAACCTTATTCACGTTGTAAAAGCGAGTAACTCAGAGAACCCTTATAATTCACATTTTTATTATTTAACCCCGATAATTTTAAAAATGTACCCAGTTGTACTTTTCTTAATAATAACAATACAATTTAAATTGGACATTTTTGGAGAATTTTTTTGGGAATTGAAGAATCTATGTATACTTCAATTTATTTAATCATTTCTAAAAATAGTCCTGCGTCGGCGATAGTCAGCATATGCCTGAGTTTGAGTGTTAAATTTTTAATTAAGCGAACAACTTGAACAAATTATTTCCCCGGGTGTGCATCCGGATCATCGCCCGGAGTGTTCTTCCCCTTTAACGGGTGGAACGACAATAGCACGTGGAAACCCCACAAATACAGCACCACAAAATGCATTTAGTGGTCGGCACTGATTGCCTGAGCAAAATCCTTGTGGCTGCACATGCACGTGAACGCACATTAATGCTTGAACATATAAAAAATGGTCCTATTTATTGAAACCACAGTCGCTACAACAACGAGAATTTGAATTGTATTTAAAGAGATAGATTTATGTTAGCAAGTTTTCACAGTCTGAAGCTTCAGAGCTACAACGGTATTTGATTTCTTACTCTTCAGATCGAGTATATTTGAATTTTTCTTGCTATCTTTGTAGACAATTTTCAATTAACATCTAAACATTTGTTCTTCCGCTCGATTGTGCAAGGATTGTGTGTAAAAATAGTGTCCAAGTGGTCCATATAACTTTATTCTGCTTCCTTAGGTTTAGGTTCCACAAAAGCGGTAGACCACTGGACTTTCATTTGGCTCGATCTAATAAAAGCATTCACACACTCTCATGTAATACCTTCATCCCACCGACCTTCTACTCAGGATTCTGTTAAAAGTTGAATTTGAAGCAGACAAAGAAGGAGAAGAGGAGCTTTCAGAGGAGGTAACAGCGAAGGTAAGCTATGTAGTCGGTGCTGGTCGTAGTGCCTCGGGAGCACCAACAAACATCGTTATGTTGCTAGTTTATGTGTTCGCTCAACGACTGTGAGGGCTTCAAACTCCCTCTCTGCGCCCCCCCCCCCCCCCGCCTCTTCGTAACACACTCGCATGCTTGCTGTAGCCGCAAATAAACGTAACATTTGCAGCGACGACCAAAAGGATACCAACAACGAGAAACACAACAACTAATTTGCGGGAGTGCGTCCTACATTTTGTAGCTTTCTATTTTTACTTTAAGTTTTCTTCTTCTTTTCATTTGCGTTGTCTGTTATCGTTGTTCAACTCCTGAGCGAGCTGAACGAAAGTAGGTGCCGTTTATCTTCTCGTTGTGAGCATCCTTTTGACTGTTGGTACTCTCGGTTGGCATATAAATTGATTTCTGTGTCAAATACATTGGCTCGTTTCAGTTTCATCTCGTTACGTTACTTTCTGTTGTGTTACTGCTTCTTGTGTTGGCACTTAGAGACATCAGCACTCAGAAGACTCCTTCTAAGTATAAAAAGAGGGGCGTAAACTTTTACATCGAGTATTCCAGCGACTAAATTCATATCGTCCGTGTCCTCGCGTGTATGCTCTCGTTGGATCATCCAATTTTAGCACTCGTACAAAAAACTGCTTCAAAATAATCTTAATTTTATTTAATATTCTAATGTTGTCGAAAAGCAATGTACAGGGCAATGTATGTCCTCAAACTCTCTTTCGTTCCACACAAAACGAGACAAAAGAAAAGACTTAAATATTAAAGCAACCCAGGGACGAACGAAAGAATCAAGGAAGTGTAAGCGTATCGCCTTTACACGGGGCTGTTCATCTAATTCTTCAGCATCGACGTATGCTATGTTATTTGTGCTGGTTGGCGACCGGAAATGAGGGGGGGGGGGGAGGGGGAAGGTCGTCCACAGACGATTACTTTACTTAATTAAAAATTCTTTTCTATGATTTGGGCTGCTTTTAATGGGTTCAACTGAACATGAAATGTATAATAGTCAGCTCTCACCTTCGTGGGGTCAGATTGGCATCCGATTTTTTCCTTCAGTATGACATGATTTTTGAAGGGACGTGTTCGTAGTTTATAAAGAAAAGCATTTTAAATAATTTAAAACATAAAATTAAAGAGTAACAAAAGAAAGCTTGAGTTAAAATCAAAAGTTTCCTTTCGCATACATTACATAATATGAGTATTGGCAAAAGTACAGGGTTCACCTCCATTTTGAACCATGCAGTTTTGAACGATGCAGAAGAATCGCAAACTAGTGCAAGTGGCATATCAAAGTCCGACCACAAATCTAAATTAACATTTCAAAAACAAGCTGCGGATGGCTTCTTTATGAATGCTGTGCAAATGAAGCTTATTTTTTTCGAACCAAAACTTTTGTAGAAACCTTGTTGATGCTCCCGGTTGGCTGGTTGCTTGTTGATTTGTGTCTGTTTACATTTGTGCTGTCATCATTTTGCTGACTTATTTTTTTATACTTGAAATTCATGTATGCAAGCAATGCGGCTGGTGATGTGCCCCGGTGACCCAACTCTACCATTGTGAACGGGAAATTGGAAGAATAGTAGAGAACAAGTTGTTTAATCTGATGCTTTACTCTTTGGCAATAGGAAAGAGCAATCAGTGCTGTTAACGTTCTGGTTGAAGATCCAATCAAATTGAACTCTTTAGATTTAAATGGAGAATTTAAATGGGTAAGAAACGGAATAGATGTTGAACACAATAAACATTAAAGTTTTTCAGTAGACTCAAGTCTCATTATTTTAATAAAAGCCTGTTTTTGTTTCTATATTAAATAATTAGTCTTTATTTTTCAATCATTTCGGAAACATGTCACTGTTAATGTTATGCATTCTATAATTAACTAACTGTTTGCTTTAATTATTTGCAACTAAATATTGTGTGTGTTGTCCTTTTATTATTTAATCTAGAATAATTAATACAGATTTGTTTACTCATAGTTAGAATACAATAAATAGAAATATTTACATGCACAACAGTAAAGTATGTTCGACTTAAAGCATCCGAAATGCAACATGTAGGAATTTGACAGGCCCTACAGTGTTGCGTAGCATCACCCTACACTCCGCTCTCAGAACCACGTACAAACATTTCGTGGCAGACCGCGGCGAAAAACATCAATAATCTTCGTACCATGTTTTTTATTTGTCTGTTAAGACACTACAAACATATTGTTAGATTGTTAGGCATATTTCAGTGTTCGGGTAGACCGTCCTTTCAGGTGTAGGCTGTATTGGATGCGCTTCGTTGCGTGTATTACGCACTGATAATTTCAACAGTTTACATATTTGTTACATATTTGCACAAACGATTGCAACTTGAGTTCTAATCATTTGTTTTCTGGTTGTTTATTTGTGAATTTTAATACATTGCTACTACGCTAAAAGTACACCAACCTCGTTAAAATACATACTCCCATCTAAACAAAGACAAGACTGCTCCTGGCTGATTGTATTTGTTGCTTTTTGGCTTTGTTCTCATCTCATTCTTATTCTTGTAATTATAAATAGTATTGTTTAAAAATGAAGTTGTGTAAATATTTGGCCTTTTGTGTTCTTTTTGTTACCGTTTTCTGCTTGTTGTTGTTATTATTTCAGTAGTTTCCGGTAAAATGCTTACACTAAAGTGGCACTCTGAGTCTAATGCAGGACTCTCGGTGGCTTTGGCTTAATTGTTAGAAAATATAATCTTAATTTTACACTCAACATTTCACTATCAATTTTTGGAGAAATGTACTCGTACTTATTTACTTACTTGCACTAGCTTTTCTAAAATTATTCTGTCGAAAAACTATAAATTAGTTATAGCATAGAAAATGGAAGAAATGGATTTTTAGTGTGAAACTTGTACTGCCTTGATTTAGCACACTTTTACTCCTTCTGCTTTCAAAGGCCCCTTATTTGCTTGGCATGAATCAGTTTCATTTAGAGTTCCAAGTTCAGTTCTTCAAAGGGATTTAAAATAGAGCTCAAATTATGTGATGTTATTTAGGTTGCACATTATATTGTATTTAAAATAACCATTCATATTTAACATGCTTTAAAAAATCATTCACTAAGTTTTACTTTTCTGGACTTTACAAAAGGCTCCTCCTTTGATAGCCCTATTTAATGGTTTCCTTAATAGATTTCGAGCATTATTGCCTTCTCGAACGTTATTCACCACGGGAATCTAGATTTTATGGGGTAATTGTATCAAACATAATATGGATTGAATTCATGAGGAGCTGCGTCAGAAAGAAAAGTGAATTAGAAGTAAGTTAATGGGACCATAGCGCATGCACACACTCACTCATTGAAGAATATCCTAGTCAACCCGCATTAAATTTGACATCAGCAGTTCTTCCGAGTCATGCACACACACACACCTGTGAGCACACATAAACACAAACTAATGACATGGGAGAGGAAAGAGCGAATTTAGGTTCTCGACCTTCTAATAACTGAGTAGTAGCTAATTGGCTCATGTGCTCATCTCTGTCACGTTGTATGGATCCAGCATTCGATCAAAGTTTTATTGTTTTGCTGGCTTAAGAAAACCTCATGAAATTTAATTTACATTTAATTCAATGTCTATGAAATGGTTTCAGTGAAAAGGGAATTGAAATTCCATTTCAGTTGACCAGGAGTAATGATAATATCTGTCGTAGTCTCACGGAATCTAATCAAAAATATTAATACAAATGGGCCAAACTTTTATAAAGATTTTTCCCACGCAGCTTAAGTTCTCTTTTTCCAGTTTTTATTTTGTCGTAGCTCTTTCTAATTCCTGAATATAGAGATAACCCTCACCGCATCTATATAGATTAACATAGATTAACATAATATGGGCTTGTTGACAGACATTTTGATGAAACGACCCATTCGTCAGCAATTGTTTCGGACCACAATTGATTCGAACCATTCGATCCGGATGTGATTTCATGATGTTGTCAATCCTTATTTGTGTCAAGTGGGCGTAAAAATTGCCTACAAGTGGTTCGTCTTGCTGGTGATAAAATCAGATAACAGATCAGATCAGATTTAAACATAAAACGAAGTAAAGAATGACTGCATCAGAAAGAAAACACGCTTACAGTTTACAAGAGAATGTGGCAAAATGTGAAATCTAACCGAAATCTATGTTTTATGCTTTCGTTATACGTACAGGGGTTCATTTGCAGTCAGGACCATCTGACTACGAATGCGATTATGATGTAGCTTAGAAGCTAGACGTTATTTAGTCACGACTACCCTCCTCATTTTCAAACCTTAAAAGCTAGACGTAATAAGAGTCGCTAGACATATCTGCCGCCTGCATGCAGTTTATTGGAAAGACAAATAATTACGTTGGAACACTTGTTGTCACCACAGATCAAATTTACGCGATGTAGGTGTCAACCTAACTAACGGTAGACGCGTATCACTGCATGCGGATGAGTCATTGCAGCAAACTTTGTCTGCTGCTGCCTCATGTTCGTCTTCTGTCGCCGCTAACTGCGTCAGAGAGGCGTTCTTGGGGCTGTGCAAGGAATGTAGTTCGCTGTTGGATGATGTTGTAGCTGATATTCTGTTTGCTGGAAAGCTCAATAGCTCCATTGGCAGCAAGTCACTGTGTGGGTTGCTTGTGGGCTGGCTTGGATTCGGGGTCACTTCGATGTAGAAAGCATTATCCTCTGTAATTGCACTGGTTGTGGAATAATGTGAGCTACTGATGTGGCTTGAGTGCGAGGTGCAGCTGCTGCCAGTGGCGGACTTGTCGAATTTGTAGAGGCATTTGGCATTGTTTTGTTGTAGTTCTACGACTGAACTCTTCTGTAGCTCCCGCACATGAAGGCTATGCATTGGGGAGCGGTATGGCGGCAGTAGACCAGTGCTGTGGAGCCACGTTTGTGGCGCGGCAGTTTCTTGTGGGTGTTGATTGTGATAATTCAAAAAACTGTTGCCGCTGCTGTCCTCATTGAGTGGACGTTGGTGTGGACGCTGGCCTGTTCGCTGGCGTCGCCAATGTTTGTCGCAACGGTAGACTTGAACGAGACCGAGTAAGAGTGCGACAAAGGCTATGAAAGAGACAAGTATGACGAGTCCGGGATGACTGGAGTATTTGTTGACTGTGCGCACGTCCAACCATTGCTCGGACTTCGATATGCCAACCTGCTGCTCCAAGACAGCATGCTGTTGTTCAATTGAACGCAGCTGCGGAAAGTCATGGAGCGCATGTTCTGGTTGTTCGTCATCGACTGGCGTGTTGACAGTGTTGCGCTGCTTGTGCAGAACAAGCTTGTCACTTGGCTTATCATCATTGAATTCCGCTTTCAGCGCGCTGGAGAGCTGCCGATCGGACAATATGCTGTGCGTCGCATCTGCTTCATTTTCGCGTGGCGTATTCAGGGTTTGGTGTTGATGTTGGTACTGGTGTTGGAGATGGAGATAGTTGCGGCCTTGCGTAGATGTGCCTAGGTTCTTTGGGATCACCAACTTCTTCGATGTCAACGCCAGTTTCTTTTTGATCACGCTTTCTTTCAGAGGCTTGGCCGCATGTGCAGACGAAAGTGATTCTTTGCTGTAGTTGTAGTGCAAGGTTGTATTTATGATTTTACCATCTCCTGCAAGTTTATCATTTGAAGAGTTCAGACTCGCAACATCGAAAACGTTTTGCTCATTTGTCGATGTCTTTATTGCTTCCGTTGCTGGCAGCTTATCTGGTTCAGTTTCTCGACTGTTTATGGCAGTCAGAAAATGTCGTCCTTCTACCTCGTCCGACGTTTGGCGAATGTCCAATTTGTCTGCCGGCCGGCTTCCTTTTCCTGTTGTCACTGTTCGGGTTGCTGCAGCTTTTTCGACCACATCTTCCAACTTTGCTTTCGCTGCCATATCAGTTGTTGGAGCCGTTGTTGATGGCGATTCCGTTGCCAGCGTCAGCTGCTCCGACTCGACTAAACTATTGTGTTTTATATGCATGAGCAACGGCGTACCAATTAAATGTCTATTTCTGATGTGGAGTTGCATGGGTGCGTGGCTGTGGCTGGAGTTGCTGCTCGAATGTTGCTGCTGCGCGCGTTCGCTGCTGCTGCTGCTGCTGCGCATGAGATCTTGTGCCAAAATGGTGCTTCCCGTTGTTGGCTCTGCACCATTATGTGGCTGACCGGAAGTACCATTAAACTTTAGCTGCTTCTCCATTTTGTGGAATTTGCTGCCATTGCTGCTACTGTTGTTGTCACTTCTAGTTACATCCACTAGCATTGCAGCAGCTGATGCCTTTAATCCTTGCCGACTTAATAAACTAGTTGTTGTCTCGACATAATTGCTGGCTGATTTTATAGTAGTTGGAACTGTTTGTGGCACCCGAGTATAAATTGTTGTGCTTGTAGTTCCTGTGTTGCTGGGAGGTGTTGGGATGTTTCTTTTAGTTGCTGCTGGTGAAGCTTCGTCATTATGTACGCTGCCAAGTACTTTGCTCTTACTCAACGTCGGCGTTGATGTTATCATTGTTGTTGCCTTTTCTAGTTGCTGCTTTGGATTTATTGCCGAAACTGCTGCAGTCTTCGTTGTTTTGGCTGTTTTGGCATTCTTCGAATTTATTAGGTATGAGCGATCTGTATCTGGTTCAGCTTGATTGGCATCTTCTGCGTCAGTTGTGCTGGGTGGAGTTGGATTTGCTGTTAACTTTGCGACAGCGCTGGAAGAACTTGTTGGCGTTGTAATTGCAACTGTTGCTGTTGGCTTTGTTGATGCAACTGATTCCACCAAAGTTTTTGAGGTCGTCGCCATTTTGCTGCTGCTGGTGGTGAATGTGTTGCGGGTCGGAATAATTGTGGTTGTTTTTGTTGCCGCTGCATTAACCTTATTATTTCGCGAAGCCAGCTGTTGGGTTGCGTCGACTGCTGTCGTGGCCATCTGCGCTTGATTATCATACGCTTCTGTGTTGCTGCTGTTTCGTGTTGTCTGGAGTTCGGTTGGAAAATTAGAAGTTATGACTTCGGCTGCAGCTGCTGTGGGTTTCACATCCACAACCGCTAACTCCATGGCACAAACGGGCCGTTGTTGTTCCCTCCGCAGTTCATCATTTCCCTTGCAGTTACTTCTGAAGTTTTCGAAAAAGTTGTGCATTTGTACGAACCGCTGCTTCAAGTTGTTCTTCGTCGATTCCAGCTGACTCGCATTCTCTTCCGGCCGCTCACTCCTATCCTCCGAACGGTCTAAAGTCGCCGCGCGATCTGCCATGCGACAGGAGGTCACCCACTCTGCGATACCTAGTAAATCGCTGCACTTGATTGGATTGCCTTCCAGGAGCATTTCGCGCAGTCGGGGCAAAGTGTGTACGATGGCCTGGTTGACTCCACACAGTTCGGAAGACTGCAGATTGAGGGTAAGCAGTTTGGGCAGCGTCAGAGCGGGCAAGTAAAGCAGCTTGTTGTGCGAAAGATCCAGTGTCTGGAGATTGCCTAAGCCTTGGAAGGTTTGCACTTGGATGTCCATGATTTGATTGTGTTGCAAGAAAAGATGCCGCAGCGAAGTGGGTAGACTGACAGGTGCCTTCTGGAGGTTGTTGTTGTTGAGCAAAAGCACTTCTAGTATTTCTAGGCGGCCGAGCGCATCATCTTCGATGTCCCCAACGTGACTGCGAGAAATATCCAGATACTGCAGCAGCGGATAGCTGTCGAGATCGCCGCTGTTGATGATCTGCAATGAAAGCGTACGAAAAGGGAAAAAGTAGTTAAAACAAGGACAACAAACACCAAAATAACCAAGACCGAAATATGAATGAATCGAAGGGCAGAGTGGTACAAAATGTCTTTGAAGGGTCCTTGAATGCGAACTTAAATTAAGTGAGAGTGAGTGGCTATTTGCAATGGTAGTGTTTTGGCTATCATGTCTACTGACACTAACTAACAAATCTGGCTTCCCCTGGACGGTTTAATTGCACCACACAAATGCTTCTATATAACTAGCTGCACCCACCGGCGTTTTATCGTCCAGATGGTGTCTGGTATATACTGAGACTGCCGACCTTTTGTTTGTCAATGCTTTTCTCTGATGCGAGACAACGGACGAGAACCGACGGCACCAATTAAATTAGCCAACGCTTTGTTTGCTACCCGCCGAGCCCTGGTAAACAAATTTCCTACTTATTCGCAGAGTGTATGCGTGCAAAAGTCGCCTAACGGAGCTCGACCATGAATCGAAGGGTCTGGTGTGAAGAGGGTGGCAAACATCAAAGTATGGATTTCATGGCATAACGGCGCTTCAAGAAGGCAGGCAAATTAAAGGAAAACAGAAACACAGAAGTGCGTTCGCCAATAATTTTGCGGGTGAAGGGGAGGCCGTGTATGAATACGAGTCTGCAAGTAGAGCGGGCGATTATCCGGCTCTTGTTTCCGCTTCGTGTTTTTATTACTACCATCATTGCAATTATCCGGCATTAAAACTGCCTTCCTTTCGTCACAGCATGTCCGCTAATTCCGCTTTTTCTGCAGAATTTATTTCTCTTGCAATGTTTGCTCTGTTAACGCTTCCGAGCCAGCTGAACTCAGCGAAGCCGAATCCGGGAGCGGCTGTAGTAGCTTCACTAATAACTGAGGAACTTGCAGTTATGAGTTGTTAAAGTCTGGCCTCCCAGCCACCACTTTTCATCATATTGCTCTGCTTTACGCCGCTTAAGCTATTTAATCGTCCTTACAAAAAATGTTGGCAACGATTGCGGAGGCTTGGAAGCTCGGCTGGTAGTAAATTCGGGACCAGAATGAAGAAAATAGTCGGAGTTTTGATTTCCTTTGTTGTTGTTGTTGTCTAACAAAATCCTTCTTTCTTGTCACCTGGTGACAAGTAGCGAACCTCAGCTACAGAACTGTTGTTTGAGAAAAGCAAGTTGTGGCTTGGACTAACTCATTTGGCCCTATTTCTTCACTATGTAATTCCAACTTTTGTTGTACCTTCCATGACAGAAATAAGTTCAAAAAATTGTATGATCCGATGCTAATGAGTAAGACTTGAACAAGATTGTTAAAAGCTTTTAGCGATGTTAGGAACTTACCGTCAACCAGTTATCGGTTAATTTCAAGGTGCGTACTGATTGTGCTAAAGCGGCTGGAATCTGGCACAAGCCTGTGCCGCTTGCGTCAAGTTCCTTCAGGCTCCAGGAGGCGACAAACTCCTGCATGAATTCGCCAAGTTCTGGATTGTAGGCGATGGAGAGACCAACCAAGTCGGGGATTCCCTGGAGTGCACGTATAGACTCTGCTCTCAGTTGATTGTGCGAGAGATCGAGGTACTGCAGATTTGGTAGGGCCAGGAAGGTCTCGTAGTCGATGTCGGTAATATTGTTCCGAGTCAGTATTAACGTGTTCAAGCTGAGCAGGTTGTAAAAGTTCTCACGGTAGATGGAGCCAAGACGATTGCGCGCTAGATTCAAGTATTTGAGGTTATGCATACGCTGTTGAAAGAATGCTGTCTCCAGATTTTCGATGCGGTTGCAAGATAGGTCCAGGGTCTCCAAGAAGAAGAGAGCGGAAAGATTTAGAGTCGCGAGATTCTCGATTTGATTTGCGCTGAGATGTAGTTGATGTAATTTCGAACAGTTTGGTGGCGCGTTGCCTTTCATAATACGATTGGCGTTGAGGTTGATGAAAGATAGTGTCGAGTTCTCGATGAGTGGCAGCACCGCAAAGGCATTGTGCGAGAGATCTGCCCACTGCAACTGCGGGAAAATCGTCAAGTCGAGATCGCGAAATGTATTCGCCCTTAGATCGAGAGCGCGCACCTGCTGATAGTCGCCTGTAGTTGCCGGGAGGTGGGTCAGATTCGAATGCGTTAAGTTTAGTAGTTGTAACGGCTCCTGGTTAAACCACAGTTTCTCCACTGACTGCTCTGCTGCTCGGCGAAACATCTCGTGCGACGGCTTGTACGAGCGCTTCTGATAGTAACGCGTTTCGGTATCCTCGCGTCGATGGATCGGCTCGTTTTCGTCGCGGAGAATGCGGTGGATGGTTTCGTAGGAAAGTCGCCGCAGTTCGCTACTTCGGTACATATCGTAGTGTGGTTGGTAGTCCTTGTCGAGGTGCGGCTGCAGTGCGTGTGTTACAGCAGCAGCTGTGGTGACCTTTTGTCCCTGCAGCAGCAACGTTTCGTCGTTGATAAGCCGCATGATTGGTGGCTCGAGGTTGAGACATTCAACTATTGAAGGTGTTGTTGCTGTCAAAACTGCGGCTAGTGCTGTGATTGCGAGAACCGACGGAGCGCTCTTCTGTGCTCGACTTGTTGACATATTGAAGTTTGTTTGACGTTTATTCGACATAATCGATGCGGTGCTTCTGGCTTTTCCTGCCTTTCCTCTTGTTTCCCGAAGGAGAGTTTACGTTCTCTCTCTTCTGGACTGCCTTGTCTGCAGTTGTTGGTATTCTCCAACTCCTCAAAGTGTTGGCGGTGTATTGCGTAACTGTTGCTTGCACACGTTAAACTGATGAACCTGGTTGGAAGAACTCAGAGCGTCTCTGTGCCGTTATTTTTTCGTTCTATTTCGTCCGCCCGGTTAAATTTGTGTCACGTTCATTCTGTGGACACTTTCAGTTGTCAAGAATTTCATTGTGCCTGCGTTTAGATTCTTTAGATTCTCTCGCGTTTTGGTGCTTATTAACAAGTTTCCCGTCGTTAGGATATTCAAATAAGATTTTTAACTAAGAGTCTTCAAGTTCGTAACTCGTCGGTATTTTCTACTGATGTAGGGTTGTTAGTTCGTTGCGATTTCCTTAATTGCAACATGACGTGAGTAATTTTATCACAGTGCCTTCAGGGGTTGCGTGTGCTCTTGTTCTTGTGGCTCTAGTTTTCCGCTGTGGCACTTGAATTCATTTCACTGCAATTTGTTGTACTTGCTGCTGCTGTCATCTGAATTCTGAAATGAAATAGAAAACTATCCATTACTGTAAATGATTTGTTTTTGTTTTCGCTGCTCAATTTATCAGAGTTTAGTAAATTTTTTAAATTTGTCAAAGCGTTTTAAAGTAAGCTTCAAGCCTAACTAAATATTGCAATTCCTAGTTCATTTCATGATAGGGTAAACCCACCCAATACGGTTTACAGAAATACACCCATGTACGGTTCGTGCCCCATCTGCATTGATATGTTCTGCGGGTTAAATGATCTTGGGACCTCCTCCTTCCGCTAAACCTCTGTGCGTATTTCTGAAACCTTCCTAAATGTCTTTATTATGTTCTTCCCTTTGATGCGTGCGATGTCTTCGTCTTCTGTATCTTTATTGCAGGTACGTCAGGCAGTTGTAAATATTTACATATGTTCTCGACAACATAAAAACTTATCTGCATCAGTAATTTTATCGGAGGGACAATAAATTGAAATTGGAACATTAAGTTTCTCTGCAGCAGTATATCTGTATATCTGAGTGAACTCGAGATGTCGGAATGAGGGCGAGTGTACAAGGGTGTGTCTGTGTGCGTGTGTCCGCTGTATGGTTAAGTATCGGAAAACAATTTATTGTGTGTAACTAGTCGCTTGACATGGAAATAAAAAGGTCATAAAAGCGTATTTTTTCGGCTGTTTCCTTGGGATGAGCGCAATAGCGAGCCCACGGAAAACATGGTTGTGTCGCTGCTGTTGTCCTCAATATGTTCACGTGTTCGACACGCTGTAATAAATTTTAACAGTGCGCTTTAAATTATGTAACACAACGAATAGTTGTCCACTTTTGATTTAAGTGGTTTGCGGATCGTCGTTTTGTTGAGTTAATTCTTTAGTAATATTCTGGCCATGACTAAAAATTATGTGCATATATGAATTAATAGAAGGCATCATACACTTGTATAGCTGGACACTTTGTGGTTTTCAAATTGCAGTCTAATTT
The DNA here is from genome assembly GCA_943737955.2 of Myopa tessellatipennis. Lineage (NCBI taxonomy): Eukaryota > Metazoa > Arthropoda > Insecta > Diptera > Conopidae > Myopa > Myopa tessellatipennis. Next base: position 57,661,484 of record OX031314.1, on the reverse strand, counting down.
ACAAGCCCCGGACCCACATGAAGATCAAGAGATGGAGTGATTCTGTGTCTGCGGCTGTGTGATGGCATTTCTTCATTCATGCCTCATGAAGGACACAGAGTCTTGTCTTTTATTTCATCAACTAAATTATGCTTTCATTGCCCTCCCTTTTATCTGCTGTTTTGTCTTTTGCCTTTTTGGATTGCTTTCGGTTTTTATTTGGATCGAAATTGAGTGGGGCAACCCAGAGGTTCAAAGTCCGTTACATTTCCACATATGTGTCTGGAGTTGTCCTGAACTACTCTCAACTATCGATTGGTGTCTGCGGTCGTTATCCCCTTCGTGTCGCGTAGTCCACCAGTTGGTTGGGCATTGTAGTTGGATGAAATCAGCCAGTAAGGTCCACATAGTACGAAACACAGAGAAAGACAGTGTTTTCGGAAAATTGAAAAAGTTTTTCAATAAAAACACTTTGGTGCCTTGATTCCGAGTGGCAAACAGAAGTTGAGATATCACATGTGATGATTCCATGTCTTGTCTTTAACTTTGATTGCGTCCATCATTAATACTACGTTCGGTATGAATGCGGCAATTTGTTATCTGGGACAAAGCAGAAGAAACGTCCCTGGAGCACAGAAGACCGCATTCTCGACCTTTTTTCCTTTCTCGTGTAGTTCATTCTTTTTCGAATGATGCGAATGTATGTGAGCAATAATTTAGCACTATTAGCAAGCAGTGAGGTCAAGTTTTAAATGTAACCTTCACGTAACCTGTGATGTTTAACCAGATTACGTTATCGTGCTTGTGTATCTGTTTTGAAAGATGTCGCAAGATGTTTTTGTTTGTGAATTGATCCTTTGATTTGATCCTTTAATGTAATGTCTGACTCCGTTGAAGCGAAAGCAGATTTCACTCTTATGCCGGGAATTGCGAAACTTCTGTTTCGTCGCTCTCCAGCATTCATATTTTATGGAGTTCTGGTGGCTAAACTTCGTAGCAGAAGAGTTTTTCTTGCGACTCTTTATTTCAGTGAAGCACTAAATAGTAAACAAATCTAGCAAATAAGGCGAAGCTGAAACGCAAGGAATATATAATAAAAGAACACTTCGCCGCTGCGACAGTCTGGCAACGCTGCATGTTATTTTCTCCACAGAGTGGCTGGGTTGTAAAAGATGAGTACCCGCTGTGTTATAGGACTCCTTTGGATACTCAATTTGTTTTCTTCGGTTTCTGTGGCTATTATTATCTTTTTTCTTCATGTGCCTGGATATCCGCTTCGGGCTTGTGCACAGATTAGACAATTGTACAAAAGTATAGAATTTGTATTGATTGATTATATTTAGTGTTGAGGGAAATATATAGAAAGTGAATTCCAGCTGTTGTTAACAATATTGGAATCGCGCGAGTTTTCATACAGTCTTTGAGACTTGGCGACATTTTTGGAAGCCACAAGAGATTTTCCATAAATATTTCGCAGCAAAACACGAGATAGAAACTATGAATAGATAAAAAGAACCACCGAAGATGGTGACGACTCTTCGCATTCGTGTGCAGTAGCAAAAAACTTTGCCGACTTTGAAGCAACGCGACGCTCATGTGCATGTGAAAGTGCTCCAGAAAATTCAAAAAAGTGTGAAAACCATCAGGAGGAGCAGAGGCACGAAGTATACACAACCGAGCATTCCTTCGCTGAAACTGTTCGGTATGCAGAGCAGCGCTTAAAAATCTGCTAAAACTGGCGGAGCTCCTTTCTACAGCTATATAGTGATAGTCTACAGCTATAGACTGGTGAAATGGTGATGGAAGAGTGTGAGATAGAGACAGAGAGAGAGGGTGGGAATATATTTTAAATATTATTCTTCATGCTGTTGTTTTTTGTGTCCCATTGTATTTTCCGAAGCATTAATTTTAAGTTTTTATCGCTCCCAGGAATGGAGATCAAACAAGGCGTGGCAGTGGGCGTAAAGAGGAACTGTTTTCGATCCATTTAACTTGGTTTTTATCGATGCTACTCAAATCCTTTGGAAGGACGCAGCAGTTGGGTTTTAATGCTTCTTTTACTGCATAAGATTTATTTCGTGTTGCGACGCAAAAACTTAACGACGACATCAATGAAGCTACACTGTTTACAGTGGAATTTTTAGATCGGTTGTTGTAGTCGAGGAACCGTGTCTATTCTGGTATCTCGTGTCTATTTTATGGCTTAATTAAAGTTAATATCGAAAGTATTATAGTATTCTAGACAACACAACAATCTAACCAGTGTTTAGGTGCGTATAATATATGATTTGTGACTAGTCTATATTTTAATTCTTGACTACCGCCATCTCCTGAATCGATTGAGAGTTTTCTTAAATAATTTGTGTCTTTTTGAGAATCTTCTAAATATGTATAAATTGTGGCAATCTCCCGTTTTGAACTTCATTGCCTTTCTGAACACAAGAAAAATCCAAGTTTAATAAATGCCAGTATTCCTCTGTAGCAACCCAGAATGTCGATTGGAGAATCTTCAAAACCAGCTGCTTCTGTTTTCTTCTTCACCTTTTCCTTTTCTTAGGTCATTCGTTTACTTTTTCCACGTATTTAGCCAGTTTTCTGAGAAGCAGAAAAACCAATCTTGAAGAAGTTTGCTAGAAGGGCCAAAATTCGTCTCAGCAAAGAACGATAATAATCGGCACAAAACTCAACCGCAGGAAACATTTCATTTCTCATGAGAAATTTATATTTCAAAATACATACTTATGTATGTATTTATTCCACCTCAGCGGAAGTGAATCGCTGAAATGAAACGGAAGCCCGGGAATATCAGAACATGCCACCTTCCTGCGTCGAGGTTACTAGAGGCAATGTATTTAAACAGCGGAATTTAGTAGGTAAAACGTTTTCCTTCTTCTTATCACCCTCCTCATTCGAAGATGAATTAAATTGTTTTTCATTCTGTTGTGGAATATAAGTTGTAGGGCATCAAAAAGGACTCGATTCTTGTAGTAAACACTTCGATATCAATATCCCGGAACTAAGAGCTTTAAGTATTGTTCGTAACTTTACGGCCTTTTTTACTGCTACAGAATGCTTTGCTGTAATCAGGGCTTATGTAAACTTTTGTTTCTACTCCATTATGTAGTAGTTCCAACTATGAGAGTAGTTCCAAAAGAAACCGAAAACAATAACAAATCGTTACACATTTAAACAGGAGCATTCGAATTTGGTTACAAAGATGGCGGCTTTTGCGTTCATTCACAACAAAAGGCTGTTTAATCGGGCTCTTTATTTAAGTACTGCACTTTCTTTTCTCCTCTTTCAAGAATGCACGACGACTACCACAGCATCAACAACACAAACAACCATAAAAACTTGGAAATAACCACCCGTCAACTGTTTCCACTTAACTCCCAAATATATGCAAAGACAAAGACAAATTTTAGCAGGAAAGTAAATCTAAGAAATCAAAATACAAAATGAAACAAGTTTCACAAGCTTCACAAGCTTCAAGCACAAGCTGTATAAACTGAAGCTGTATAAACTGTATTAAGTGCATTTTGTTTTGAATGTGTTTGTCAACTCGCGCGTCTTTTATTTTTAAAAGCTTCATTTATTTAACTAAAAACCAGAAAAGTTAAATAAGACTTCTTCGAAAGTTCTTCCACCGAATTCGATGCTCAAAAGTGTATATATTTTAAATACATGCATTAAATATCGTTACGACTCGTAGAACTGCAGAGATGCAAATGCCGGGAGATGATCGGAACCGTTGTACCGTCAGGGATCTGAGGGATCAAACCAACCCCACACCCACCTGTACTGGGAACTAACCCGACTTCCTCCGCTTCAAAAATAACTGCTTTCGACTTCCATCGAATCCAAATTAAAGCTGAATATGTTAGTTAAGATGTTTGGAGGCCTCCGATCAACACAATGGTCGAAAATTAGTAAAGGGAAGCTTGAGTGGTACCTTAAAAGCGTAGCATACGTAGTGCTGCACTTAGTACCATTATAATTTCAGTTTTTTTAGTCAATTTTAAAGATATTTCGGCTTTGACTAATACATATACATATACTCGTATAGAGATGGGTGAAGCCGTTACACTAAACAACGGAATACACGTGGAGCATATTTGTGGCCAGGACCACAAACAATGCTGACCTGCGAAGCTGCCTGGAATATGAAATGAAGCATCAGTCGTTGCATCAGACGGAGGTGAGAACGTAAGAGAACTGAATAGAGAAGAAAGAGATCTGTGAGTAGAAATCAGAAGAAGAAGTTTTGATACGGGCTTTATTTGAAGTAGTGAGGGAGCTTCTTGGCTCTCTTCAACCTTCTTCGCGGTTATTGTTACGTCATTATTTACTTACCAATGGAATAAAGATATTTGGTTCCCATTGGGAACATGATTTCATTAATGAATATAAAAGTCTAAAGTCTTGACATACATATTTGTAATAAAATAACCTGAATTGAATAACTCGTCCCTTCAAAGAAGGGTTTATTTCCCTTCCAAAGAGGATTTTTATTTCCTGAGTAAAGCACTTTTCTTATTTAAACACTTTACTTTTTCCCATAATGATAAGAATAAAGTTACTTTTTATGGAACTGAAGTAAATAATGTCCTTCCTAGAGCCTTGTTATTTCTGTTTACTCGTATTTTACGTAATCCAAGCCTTATGAAATTAGTTGAGCTTCTTTGCTGCTTCAAATACAACTGCTTTTGTTTGGCTCCAAGTCTCAGAGATACAGTGAAGGCCAACATATGTGGATGTCATGTCTGTCAGCATCGCCTCCAGCTGCTGCTGCTGCTTCGGCTCATTTTTATGGCGTTTCCGATGAATATAAATGTTTAATTAAATGTCGTTGTGACGAGGCGGCGGCACGCGAGGCACTTAGACGCAGCAGCGTGTGCAAGTGACGACGCCGTGCATAATTTATTCAATTTGGCGGAGCTTCTCCATGTTTTACCCAACAGCAACGACATGATGACAGACCCCACGTGTGTGTGGGGTGTTCAGCAGAATGTTATGCTGGGACATACACATCAAACAGACACGTACACATGAAGCACCCTCACACAGCCTCACACCGACTCAGGGAGCTCGGCAATATAGTATTTTGTTTTGCACAAATGATAATCCGTGCGAATTCACAACTGAGAATTCTTTCATACATCAACATATGTATGTCTAGGATTTTAGGTTGAGAGAAGCTTCAGTTAAAGTTGGCTGTGAGGAACTTAAGGCTCACTATTATCAAATCCCTCATCTCTGGAGACCAGATTGGGACTCATAAAACATCATTTACAAGCTCACTGATTTTAGTATGAAGATTAAATCGAATTTGATTGACTAATAGAAAAATAATTAAAAATAACTTCAAGGAAATGAAAGGCGACTCGATTTCAAGTCGACAACAAAAGTCCTTTCTGTCGCTGTCTGCTCCGAGAATAGCTACAAACAATCTATTGAAGAAGGGAATGATCTCGTTCAAAGAGAATCTTTTTCAATGTGACTCTGGACCGGTCAGAATAGACATCACTTTGACAGGATTTTCTGGGCAGCTTCAATTTTAAAATGTGTTATGTGGAAACTTGATTAAGCGGCAGTAAACAGGACAGCAGCAGGAGAATATATGAAAGCACAGAAACTCGACAAAGAATTCCTTGCAATTTGCATTCCACTCAAATCCCCGAAGCTTACGCAAAATCCTGGCATTTCCTTTGGCTGATATTTTCTAATTTACTCTACACTCTCTGCAAGGACTCTCAAGCACTTGCTGCAGTATCGACTTCTGTTCGGCTTACATGTTGTTTGTGTACACGTTTCGAACAAACAAACAAAGAAATCGCTCCCCTCTCCCCTGCTCCTCCGGCTCTGTGCCAAAACCAAATGGTCTCCATTTTATGCAAATCATCCTAGTTAAAGAACATTTGTAAGCAAAGCAAGGACTTTAATTTGCGGCAGAATCTTGGCGCACAATTTTATTAATGGCCCAATATTTTACTAGATCATGGACCTTAAAGTTGAATTTGCTGGTTTACGAAAAACGCACTCTCTTTTCGAATCCTTTGAATTTTTTATCTCCAAGAAGGGATTCAAATCTACACGTAATGAGTTTAAAGTAGACGCGGTTAAAAAATATCGCTTTTGGGAAATATATCAGAAAATAGGACATTATTTAACTGAATCGTTTAACCATTTGAAATCACCAACTAATTTTAATTCGATACACATTTTTTTTGCATTTTTGCATTTTTATATACATACATACTTATAAAATATTATATCCTGCTACATTTTTAATGAAGTAATAGTCTTTAATAATATGTATGTATATATTAAAGAATTCTTTTCGAGGTAATCTGCTTATGATTTACATATGTATCAATTAAATAGTGTCAATTAAAATTGTATATTTTCGAACTTTCCGATCCAGTTCCATTTAATTCTGTTGTTTAATCTCTTTTCTCATCAATTTAAAAGTCCATCTTTTTTCCGTTAAATTTAAAGCCATCCTTTTGACCTTTCAGTTTAAATGAAGTTAAACTTCAGTGTAGATTTTAATTAAATTGTTCTTCCCTCTTAAGAGTATTAATTTTATTTTACTTCATACGATTTGCAATCGACTTCGTCCTTCCGTCTTTTGTTCTACCGAAAACTTTTGTCAATCTTTCATTTCTCATTTTTATCGAACATCGATTGTTTGAGAATCGCTGAGCCGCTGGCTCGAGCTACTTACATGTGTGCGCCAATCTCACACAGACGCACTTCAAAGGAGTCGATCGGAAGAGTTGCAGCGCGCTCCTGCTTGGATTAAAATCGATTTATATGGGGCGGTTCAGGGCCACGCGGTTGGTAGCATCATCGTCGTCGAATCTTTGAAAATGCAAAACCTTTTGAATGAATGAAACCGTAAATTGAATGAAACCAAAATCCTTGGCATATATATATTAGCCAACACTTTTCGCAAACTTTGGTACCAGTTGCAGCGGTCTAAGTGCCCGCGTAAGTACCACAATCACCAACACCACCCAAACATCACCATCTAACCTAGCTGGCTCCTTTGTATGCAGCACTGGTTCTATTTTCAGGATTAAGCGTTCAGGAAGCAAGGAGGCGAAATGAAAAGCAGCATTCGCGTGTAAAACCAACGAACAATGAAATTTTATTAGAGGGTGCACAAGAGTGCGGATGCTGCGGGGTGGGATTCAAGCCATTATTGTAAATACATGATTGCTTCACTTTTATATTTATTAAGACCTTGAGCTCCCCTGATTCCGAACGCATTAAGCACTCACACTCAAACTTATCACAACTTGTCGAGGGGAGTTTGTCATCATCTGCAGTCATCGCTTTCAGTGAACCAGCATGTTTGCTGTCTTCTACCTTTCTATTTTCTTTCACTTCTTCTCGTGTTTGATTTACGTTTAACTTTAATTGCTGCTTATTCCAACTCGGCCTTGATTTACACCTCTCAGGAGCCTTCCGACCGGACGCAAAGAGACTGCTCCGTAGCTTCCTGCTGCTCATCATTTGCTGTCCACTGCTCTTGTGGAGGAGGGTATACAGTGATCTGCGCGTCAATGTTTGAACAACGAATCCTTCACCGAACTTCCTAGTTCGACCGCTTTGATCTGCAAATTAAATATAGCAACTGTTATTCTAAAACTTGCGGACCCGATGGTAAAGAACCTTGTCTGGCCAGATGCTAGATTGCAATTTCTATTTACTATAGTTTATATGCATATAATATATGAAAATAAGTATATACAAATGTAAGTGCTATATACAAAGCGGGAGCTATATTTGTCACTGTGTGTGAATATTCGCATTCATCGCGCTATCATTGCTTCAGCAACACACCAATGCACTTCAAAGAGATTTGGCCACTTGTAGATATGGTACTTCTATTCGTTCTACGAGGAGTTTTACTCGTACAACTGCAAGCAGGTCCACTTTATTTATTTTGCAATCTCGGTGGCAATGATTGAAGTTGCGGGTGTTCTTTTGTTGTCTATGGTTGAGTTCATTCCATGATAGCAAGCTGCTTCGGTTCGTATCATGGATTTGGAATCGTGAAATATTTATTTGAAGTTTCTAGTTGGCATTTCGTCTCTGTTTCTGCTTGGTGTTGTTTTATCATTTCTCTGTTGTGTTTTCAGGAGTTTTCACAGATAGAAAGCATTCTGCATTCACATTTTGCTTCCGCGTGCGTTTAATAGAGTAATTACATACTGTGTCAGAAATGACAAGCTACCTGTTTAAATCCAGTTAAAATACGTTCTTCGTATTTCAGAATAAGTCTTGACATTACTACAGATGATAACATATTTTCTATCGAGTTTATAGATGAATTGTATATGAAATTCTATGGTATGTATTAGAATGAACGGATTTCGTGGTGGGAATTATCTATGAATCCAGCTCACGTAACTCGATTTCGAGTTATTACGAGTATATTATTAATTTTCGAGCATTATTAATTGAACTATTATTAGCTAAACTATTATTACTTTTTCTCTAAACCTTGTGTAGTGGTGATATTTTCCGTAACAAGCAGTAAAGTTTGAAAATAGAAGCGAAACAAAGCATGTGAATTCAAGTGGAAAATGGGAAACGAAAAATTAGGAAGAAGGAGATAGTGAAGAGGCATTAAAATAAAACGGGAAAAAGTACGCAGTAACAACAACGATTACCTTCGCATTAGCATAATCCACAGTGGACAGAAGGCGCGGCTGTTTTGCTGCTGTCGTTGTTGTCATGAACTCAACAAAGTTTCTAGTGAGTCTTGATAAGAAGAAATTCCAGCAAATTAGTTTTGTAGCTGGTCTCTCTATTTCTTAGGAACCCGCTTACTTTGTTAAATTTTCTTGACGTATTCTGTCTTTTCATTGATATTTAATATATTTATGTATGTTGCTGATTTCTTAGGTGATTTTTATGTTTTGGTTTTTTTTATGGTTTGGTTGCTTGTATTTTAATATCTTCCATTATAACTGAGTTTTGTTTGTGTTTCATATGTTCCCACCGGCCGATGTTTGTTGTGTTCCTAACAACATTCCTTCGAGGCAGAGAAGCTTTGGCACAACAAAAAATCTATTCTAGGAAAATAAAAGCAGAAAAAATCACAAGAGTTTATTTCAGCCGGCGCTGTTTTGTTTGTTCTGTTGCACAAATAAAAATATTGAGATGGTGTGTTGGCTTTCTGCCTGGTTGACTGTGTGTGTGCGAGACTGACAGCCTGTGGAAGTCGACGGATGTGTAGTTATTGCTTGTGTTCGTGTGTTTCTCGGTCGCGGATTCTTAGCTTTTCGTGTAACATGAAAAGTCGCTGTGTTTTGCTTTGCGGCAAGTGTAAGTGCGTGTGTGTGCGTGTTTGCATCAGTATGCACGGCTAAATACACTCTGGGTGCTTGGTTGTGGCTGTGTGCGGGCCGGAAACGAGTTCAAACAATCCAGCGATGCGGGTTGTGATTAGATGTTGTTTAAAAAGTTTTTCGAGTCAAGCGCTCTGGCCGAATCTACGACTGAAAACTTTTCGTGAGATCAGAGTTTTTATGATTCACACGCGGTTTCGCCAGTTGCATTTCTAGCGAATAACTCTACAATTTGCACTGCACATTTAACAATACTCTATTTCAAACTAAACGAACTTCTTTAATTTTCTCTCACACTCTTATGACGTGTCACTTACTTCGGCTGTCCAAAAATATTCGCGTAAAATATTCAACACTTGCTTGGGAACGCTTTAAAGTATGCAACGCTTGCAGACGCACTCTTGTAAGCTTCTGAATTCGGTTTAATGGACTGAAATATTATTGTTTTCTTATGTTAAATAACCATCCACTGGAGCAGAAGCTTATGTTGTTGTTGTTGTTGTTGTTGTTGTTGATACCGTAGTCCTTTGGCTTTCGGCTAACATCCTTTTGGGCGTACATGCAACACTACACTGAGCTCTATGCTCGCCTAGGACGCTCTTAAATATGGCCACTACGTTTACCCAGCCACGAACTGGATCCGGCTCCGGCTCGTCCTCGTCCGGGCGCTTCCTGTCCTTCGCCCTTGCTACGGAGAGTACGCGTTCATCCGCTACTTTCGGAAAGCATGCGCATTGCAGGCACCTGCTACATTCTGACGACTCGCCAGTGTTGATTCTCTCGCATGTTGTGAGCTCTCTCGCAGAAGAGAACATTCGGAAGGCTCTCATAGGAAGCAAGCTGCTCCTGCTCTCTCGCGGATAGCGTTCATCCGGTTTCCCTTTTGGTTGGTTTCGTCTGCAACCAGCCACCAGCTTTCTTCTCCAGCGGAATCAATGTCGTCGTCGACGTTGTCCTCGTTGCTTTCACCTGTTAGCATTGAGTCCTTGAAATAACTGTTTGCGCAAGAGGTCTGAGGCAAATGAATTGAAAGAAATTTAAGGCTAAATTTCAGTTTGTGTAACCTTAACGCACAGTTGTTGCATGCGAATTCTAGATAATGACTTCGGTGCGTAGTCACAGGATATATCGAAAGGTTTTGCTTAGGGCTCTGTTATTGCGCTCTATGAAGGAAGCTGAATAATGCGGATGCTGTAAAACAATCGCTTAGGAAGTGTATTGGAGAATATGTATAATACATATTTGACCTTTGACCTTTGGAAATGGCAATACATTTCAATAAGAATTCAGAATAAAAGAGCTGAAGGATGTTTTGGAACTCGAATCGCAAAGAACACAAAAGAGAAAACGTATGATGAATTATGATTACTTTGATCGGAACAAAGAATTATAATTGCACATAAAATTTAAAGTTTGTTAGAATCTGTAGATTTGCTTATTAGGAAAACGAAATTTAGATTTCAACTTAAACAACCCGTAGTTTGTATTACTTGCAGCTTCAAGTCTGTCATTAACAACAGCAAGAATATTTGATTATTTTATGTCAAGTTGAATTTAATTTTATTTTGGAGTCCTCTTAAATAACGTAAAATTGATGTTTCCTAGAGATTAATTAAAAGTTGCACCTAAAACTGCAATTACGACAACAATTACAACATCAACAACAACAGTTTTGCAGTTAATTTGAAAGTCTCTTGCGTCTCCGTTTCCCTCTCCGGCTCCGTCGCTGCTGCTCTGTTCTGGTTTCCACTTAATATTTCTTCATCAAACACTTGCAGGACATTCATGTTGTGTTTCACTTCAAATAACTAAGTTATTCAATTTTAATTTGAGCAACATATCAACTCTTGTCAAGAGACCTGCCAACCCCGCCCTCTCTCCCTTCACTTCTTCACTCTCTTCTGAGTCTTGCAGATTGCTTTTGTCTTGCGGTCTTCTGCAAACAAAGAACGAGGCGGAAGTATTATCATGCGTACGTACGTATATTTTAAACAAGTCAACAAGTCCTGAGTCCGTTTCCTTTGTGCGGCCGATGAACACCTTACGTAAGGCATGCTACGGGGATGGGTTGTGCGGTTGAGGTCTTGGAGGACCAACAAAAGAGGTTGACCGGGTTGTGGATGTTGTCACTGCAACAGTTGACGCTGACGTTGACATTGGTGTTTGACTGCTCCGCTCCTGACAAATAGCTTCACCTCATCTCACCTGTGATTGAATGCAGCCCATCGCATGGTTTGTGCTGCTGCGGCTTGCGTTCTGTTCTCGTGACCTGAGCAATTACGACGGCGAGTGGACTTTATTTGCGTTTCAGGCGAACGACGGCGTCCAAAGCGCGTTTTCACTGGTTCCTGATTACGCTTGTGCACGTGTTTGTGAGCGGTGGTCACTTTTGTGTTGGTGGGTGAGGGCGGGTGATGTTTATTGGAGGGCAACTTGCGCTGTCCGATACTCTTGTGAAATTTCACAATCGTACTTCAGATTTAACGAAAAAAACGTCTTTAAGAGCATCAAATTGTTCAATATTTTGATATGTTACGCATTCGAGGAGTCGCTCTGGAATTCATGTGAATGGTGCATGTTTAGCTTGAAGCTTGTCTCCGTTGAATGCTCCTGGTGACAAAGAAACTCGGTACACTCAGGAGCTAACAGTACCCGGCCACATGTGAGTATCTGGAAGGCGCCGCACGCGATCTGCATGTCATCCAACTCCTCCGCGGCGACTCATGCAACTTATCACAACAAATAATAACCATATTGAAATGACAATATATTCAGCATAATATCGCAGAGCGTCAGATGCAGTTGCCATTTTCGGGGGGCCGATCTGCCACCAATACTCGTGCCCAGTTTGGCGCAGGCTGCCGTCTGTCGCTGTCAGTAATGCGATGTTCGCTGTCCTTGAGCACTTCCGCTTCCGCTGCACTGGCTGCACGTCTGCCTGGCGTGACGCATGAGCGCGCGTAATGCACACAAGCTGTTGTTGTGCAACTTGGTTGTTTGCCAGTATGTCGCATGATCTGTTGTGTGAGGAGCTGCATGTGCTGCTGCTTGATGCTCCGATGTCACACTCATCACAGAATTCTTGGTGTGTACTTTAATTTATTCGGCATGCATTGCATTTGTACTTCCGGGGGAAGGAGGTAGGTGTGGGGCTAACGTCGTGGAAGTAAGTTTTATTCTTTTAATGTCCGAAAAAGAAGGCAAAAGACAAGAACAAAAGAAGGAGAAACGCCAGAAGACATGGCGTTCGAAAGGGATTCCAATTAAGGCGCAGCTCTTAATCAGATCCCCTCATTTCTCTTCCCGTTTCTTTTTATAATGCTTTTCTGCTCTTTTTTCTTCTCTGCCCCTCTTCTTCACTATTTCGTGCCTCTTCTCGTGCCTCTGCCTCGCTTGTAGTCTCAAAGACAAGTCAACTTAACCGTGTATCCCGTAGAACCAGAATAATACGCAACAACAACAACAAGCTGTCTGCGATACACAACAGTAAAGGATTATTATTATTATTGTTTAAGGACTTCCTCGGTCTGCTTCCAGAAAAGACCCGCACGGAACAGAACCCAGTTTTTCTGTCACCAGTTAGTCGTACTTTAAAATTGCACTTTTAAGGTCCCTTGGCGCCTCTCTTGCTCACCGCTCACGACATCAGATAATTAATGACGTCAGGAGGCAACATCATCTCACAGCCACGAATAGCGACTGCACAACAATCGCAGTTTCGAATGAGGCAGAAGCATTTTTGCGGAGTTTGGTAACCGGAAAAGAATTAAGGCGGAGAAAACAAGGGAGAAGCAAGTGCGAAATATGAACGAAGTGTTTGACTTCGCCCCAGAGTGCATAAACACCTGGAAGTACGAGTATGCAGCAGAAAGGTAATCCAACATTTGCATACAGCATCATTGTTGTTTGATTCCACAAAAAGCGCAACAAAGCCAAGGATTCCTTTCGGGCTTCGAAAGTTGTTCGCACGGTTGTTGAGGGCGATGAGCAGCTTCAATGGAAAGCATTCAAGAAGTCAGTCTGAAACTGAATTGACAAGAGACAATCTGTCGGCACGAAGAAGAAGCATACGAAAGCCCAGCCGGTGTAGTGCAAAAGTCAACGGCGAGTTGAAAGGAGGCAGTTCACGGGCACTCGTATGTGCGTATGAGAGGGAAGTGAGTGTGTGTGTGTTTGGGTTGTGGGTTGTGTGTGTGTTTACGTGTATGGATATATAAGCGGAACTTCTGCTCTTGAATGGTTCCAAAAAGATAACAGACAAAAAGCACTCCGCAAAGATTGCTGCTAACATTGAAAACATTTTGATCATCAACTCAATATGCGGCTGAATACGAGTAACAGACTCGTATGGATGCGGTCGGAAGTGAGGATGAGGTAATCATTTTCCACATGTTTTTGCAAAGCAGCCCAGCAGCGAAGCTTAAGTACGCTACACTTACACTTTCATAATCTTTTGTGAGAGAGGCTCGAACGGGAGGCAGTTAAAAGATAGTTCTTCATATACTTCTTCTTATACAGAGTCTATCTCTCCTTTTCCGGTTATAGAAAGATCAAGAGAGAAACATATCTGGATCCAGTGATGACTCCGATTTATACTTGTCTATTCGTTATCCGCTATCCATCTTTCACTCACCCTAATGTGTTTTTGTCTCTATTCAAACTTAGTTCAGTTTTGTTGTGCTGTTGTTGTGTACTCAATGATTTACTCAGTGCCTCATTTGCATAAGAAATTCATTACGTACAGAGTTACGAACGCGTCACGAGTCGTGCATGTGTTATACATGACAACAACGAAGCATCCAGCAAAAGCACGCTAAAAGCCACCCTTCACAAGTAGCTTGTTCTAAACTATATCCCCGAAATCTGGGTTCAAGGCTGGAGAAGGGGGTGGAGCGGTGTTTAGTTGCTTCGGAAACTGTTCGAACATCCAACTCGCACTCACACGAGTTGAAATAATCGAAAGAGACTTTAATAAAATATGTTTTACTTAAAATTTTCCACAAAAAATAAAGTTAAATTAAGTGTAAACCATAAAATATTCTATCACTTTGTTTTTGATCTGGATTATTGGCTTTATATTAGTTGCAATAATAATGTTTGAGTTAATTTGTTTGAAGAATCTTATATTCCTGTCTTCTATTCCATCACCACGAAAGTTAGATTCACAGTGAAAAATTGAAGTTACTAAAATTCTATGGAAAGAAAAATATTTAAAATCATCACAACTAAATTTCGCAAATATTAGCCTTTAAGTTTATTTTCAAATTTCTGTTGTGAACCACCCTTTATTTATTTATTAAACTAAAGCAGGAAAGAATGCAATTCTTAAAGGGGCACCAGGAATGTCCCGTAATTCTTGACATATTTGTACGCTACAGTAAGTCGTTTGTGCGCGTGCGGTTAACACGCTCTAGTGTGGGTGTATGTGTGGTTCATGTGATAAACGCGTGTAGAATTATAAATAGGTTCATGTAATTGTTGTAATTCTTGTGTTGCTTTTTTGTGAGTGTTAACGCTGGACTTTTGCTGTTGTTGCTTTCGGCGTACCAACCCATACACTCGACTTGTTGGAGTATTTCGACAAATATTCGTCCTTTAAGTGTATAGGAAACCATAATGTTGTCATTAAATCGTCGCATTGCAGGCAAAAATAACACCATGTATGCTTTTGTTGCTGTTTTGGGTGTTGTTGCTGGTGGTGGTGGTGGATTTCAGCATTCGTATGACATTCGAGAAGCCGAAATACCGTGATTGTTGTTGTTTTCCTTCCATAAGCATCAATGTCATCATTAAACTGCTTTAACCGGCGACATCTTGCGGTGAAATTTTATCATGAACTCATTAATTTTGTAAACTCAACGCTGTACACATCGAAGCACATGCCGGCAAGTGACCGAAGCGAAGAGCTCGAGGGGGAAATATGTATGTATGTGCGAGGTTGTGTCTGTCTGCGTGGGTGCGAATGTGTGTGCAGTTCGATGTAATTAAATAACTCGGAAATTCGCAAAATAATGTGTTCCAGGACGCCAAAGCTGATTATACTTAATCCTCGAGATCATGTACGAGTAATGAAATGAAATGCGAGTGTATAAAAACAAACATATTGAAATAAAAGGAGGAGGATATTATTATAGAGGAGGATATCATAGAAGTTCGCTCATTTACTTTTGACTGTTGTTATCCTGATCTGATTGATTGTCCATCCAGCTCTCAACATGTCAATTATTCAAGGAATTGAAAAGCGATTGTTGTGGGCGATCTACTGCTGTGCTGTGATCTGTCCGAGTATCCTGACAAATGCAATTAGCTTAATACAGAGTCGGGGAATCGGGAGCGAGGAAGGCGCCAGTCAAGGACGCAGATTGCAGCACATCGCTTGTTTGAAGTGTATTCTGTGGCAATCATGTTATTAAATCGCAACAATGGCAAGAATGAAGTATGCTCTGAAGCTCAAACCATTGAGGGAAAGTGCGCAATTCAGAGCACTTTCCTGCACTACTTAGCATTTGCTCGCTCTGCTGCATTCGTGTGGATGGTTGGGAGATACATACATACATCTGTGTGTGTGTGTGTGTGTGTGTCCAGTTGACACGAAACTAAATTAAAATGTCCTCCGCTTTGTGTTGTACTCGAACCCGCGTTTACATCTGCAGTTGGACGGATGACAATCAACGTGGACAACACAACATGGAGCACATCGCGAAGGACGACATGAAGAAGCGCAGACTATAGGACGTTGTTGTTGTGACGCAACTGTTGTTGGTAGTTCAGGCCCGACACTAAATTGGAAACAGTACACAATATCGATCGACTGACATTGTTTACTAATGGCCATTCTAATACATTACTTGACAGGCCTGCAGTCAGTGGTTCTTATTTTCGTTGCCTTTTCGCTACAATTCGCTTTGGGCGAATTCACCACATTTAATGGTGCACACAAGCCACATTTGTCGGGTATTTATTACGAATACATTCAAGAATATTCTAAGAATATGTGAAGAAGATGAATAAACACTTAATTTTGTTATTTTTCATTTGAAACATGTCCAAAATAACACTAGATAATTTCTTGATACTCGTAATATTTCCAGCGAAAGTGTGTTGAATAGACGGAAAGTAATGTTAATCGTTTTCTATTAGATTAAAAGTATTTCCATTAGTAAATCACTTCTATTGGGATATAAAATCTGAATTTCATTCCTATGATTTCGTGACAAACAAATATATTTAATGAGTTTCCTAAATGTCATCAACGGATGTATTCAGAGCGTCGGTCTTCGCATCCCCAAAATGTCAAAATTAAATTGTGACATCCGGAAGCATCAATCACATTATTTAAGCATCAACATGCGACACCTGAAGTGGCATCTGAGCGGAGGTGAGGCAACAAGAGCAACACTAACGCCGCTGCCACATTAAAGCCATTCAAAATCAGTGAAGCTCTCTTCTTCGTATTTTAAAGGTTGCTTGGCTGAGTGCATTTTGCGACCTACCCAGCCGCCCATTCCCCGCAGTACTAAATGGTGATTCGATCTCGTTTCCAAAACAATAAATCCAACCATTTGCAGCTCTTTATTAGTTTTGTGTGTTTGTACTTCGGTCCCCTGACTTGTTGACCACATACAGCGGTGGCACGATCTACATATTTGTGTGTGCGTGTCGGGGGACTCCGGGTACAAGCGGCAAACTGTGCAGTTTTCGAATTCGTTTTCATTGTTTTCGCATTTCGTTTTATGGCACGTCCAGCCAGCGCTCTGCTTCGTGTCAAATCAACAACATCATTATATTTGTTGGCTTTCGGTTTAAATGGATGTTGTTACCGTTGTTTCTCTTGTTCCTGTTCTATCAACCTCCATTCCAACTCGTCCGAGCTCGAATGCCTTCGAGGATTTCTAACTTTAATTCCAAATCATTCTGTTTGGTTAGAGGTTTAATAGTAAAAGGCCAAAAAGCACGGGATCTCATAGTAGAAGAAAAATGTTATAAAATTTAAGACTCTACATGGAGGAACTTTAAGAATATGTACTCGAATTGTGTGTCACCGTGCGCTCCTTTTTACCTGACAAACTTTCAAGAATGCGTTTCCATCATTAGCTTAAATTTCCACGAGGAACGGAAAATGTTTCAACGGCAAAGGAACTGGAACTGGTTCTAAAAGAGAGGGAGAGATATGGAGACACAGAAAAAGAGGGCTCCTTACATACTCTTCAGCTATAAGTGTTTGTTCACTTTAAGTGCAGCTCTTACAAAGTAACCACTTCTACCACTGAGCAGAAAAGAGCCGACCCAACCCGACCCGACCTCACTTTCACTGAAGGAATTCCTGGATTTTCGCATTATTGCTTGAGGTGCTTTCGTGTTTCTTTGGCAAAAAACACTCAGCTCAACTTAATTCTTCGCCGGTTCATTGTTGTAGTAGCTATATTATAGAACAGTTCTCTCGTCGTCTCAAAGTTTCTCCTTTTGTTCATTCCATACATCTTCATTGTTCCGCTTAATTTTGCCACACAAAGAAAAAAAGTCGAAAAGTTAGATTTACTCTCCCAAGTCTCCATACCAACCAACCCCTCCTCCCCACGCCCCACGCCCCACGCCTTCGCAACCAACAATAATTTCATTCCAACAATAAAATATTGTGACTTGCAACTTTTACTTTAACTTTTGTTTTTCATATAATATTTTCGCTTGCGTATCCCTCGAGCGATGCTTAGAATCCCGGCGAAAAGTTGCACAGCTTTTTTTCACTTTTCATTTCTACTTGTTTGTGTTCATAGGCTGTGCTTCGGCTGAATGGCATCGTTGTGAGCATTCTTCGCATTTCAACCATTTTTAATCCATTAGCGTTGCCGTCTGCGTGGAATCGGAAGGAGTTTTATTGTTGTTTATATGTTCGTTTCCTTTGTGTAGTTTTACATCTCAGTTTGGTGTATTGTTAATACACTCCCACAACGCTATGAACTCGGGAAACAAAGCGGAGCATTTATTTCAGCCACACAGTCAGTCAGTCAACTTGGGCAACTTTGGTGATAAGAAGTTTTCACAGCCGCCACGAGAGAGCTGTTTGAAGCGATAGAAGCACGCGTGCTACATGCTCGCTTTTACCGGGAAGTAGTGTCTAGCTTTCGCAGAGTTAAATTACTAGAAGTTGAGGAAGGGGTCCTACTGTACTCTTTTCCAATTCAAATAAATTATATGATGGTGAAATATTTAAACCAAGCAAATGAATAACTCAGATACAAAAAATAAAAAAGGAGACCAGCCGAAATTTCACAAGTCAATAAAAAACATATTGTAAATATAAAGGAACATTATTTCGCTTCTGCTGTTTTTATACCCTTCACCCGAAAAAATTAAACTGTTCGAATCGAAGAGATGATCGTATTACTCAACAGTCCGGAGTCGCGCGTGTTCATAGTAGACAAACGAGGTCGTACTCAGCGTCACCTCCCGAGTCGATTTAGCCCAGTCCATCTGTCTGTCCGTCTGTCCATGTCTGTGGAAATGACGATTATAGGAGAGCGAATAGAGGAGAGAGAATACGAATATTCTCTGTCGTAATAAACCCTTAGGGATCAAAATGGGGGAAATCGGACCATTACCACGCCTACTTTTTGGCGAATATGAATTTGTCCATGCTTATAGCTCAATTGTCTTTATCACTTTTTATCATCTTTTATCACTTTACATTTTTCAATGAAGTTATCATTTTTGGTGTGTGTATTTAGGTTTTTCGGTTGTGTCAGACGTCACGTGCGTTTTTATTTGCTTTCATAGGTTATCCGTTGTGATTTATTCATGGTTTTCTATGTTTAAATCATGCAGATCCGTGAAAAGTTGTTGAATAAAACTAAAGTGAGCCTGAAAAGGCACAGAATAAACAAAAACCTCCACATTCACATGTTTTAAATTTGACATGAGGGTCCTTGTAGGAAAGTAAATGCTAAATACACACATGATCCACAATATTAATGTAAGTTTTGTCCTTCGGAATATTTAAAATGTGTACGTTTATATATGTACATATGTATATTTAGAATGTAATATATGCATGTATGTAATGAACAAGATAATGCTTACTCTTTAAGGTAAATTATCTAAACTACTAAAGAACTTAAGCTCACTTACTATTAAATTATGGAAAAAAACAGCAGAGGTAATTATCTCAATATTTTATTTATTTATTTAGCTTGAATACATCGGCAGTAAAATAAGAAAAAATTTCATTTATAGTACAAAATATAGGAAAATTAATGTGTTTAAATACATAATAAGAGAAGAAGAAAGTAGTTTAAACTAATATAAAGTGGATGTGTAAGAGATATAGTAACAGTTCAAGCAGAAAAGTGGTTTAATATGTAATATTATATAATAAAAAGAGCCAACTTTGTCCTATTAAACTGAATTCTGGTTAGTAGGCTAGACTTTTAGACTACTTTAGCTAATAATTGTTCCTTATAATCTCTTAATTACGGTCGCTCGAATCATTAAGATATAAATAGACTTTTGCTTTTGTTGCACCCCAGAATTTGAGTGTTTTAATCGTCCATTTTTTATTCTTGACTTCGCTTGAGTGTCTCATTAACGACAGCCGAAACGATTCCCTTTTGTCCTATGAAACGTCAACGGCAATGTAAAAACCATAACCTGAACATAAGAGGCGCTGAGGGATGTACTGGATGAGGGTGTGTTGGCGGTATACACACTCCTCCCGCAGCCATCCAATCGACTTACGTAGAAGTTGAATCCGGCTTTAATATGTGCTTCCACGCTGGATATCGGCCGAAAGCTGATGCGCCTGACATTTTTTACAAAGAAACGGCTTTTAAGTCGCTCTCTTCGAGGTGATTGCTGTCGACCAAGTCGACTGTATAAACGTAACAATTAACGTAATGGCAACGCATCCATGCGGCATTGACTACTGTATTGTATTGCTGCATCGTACGGAGATTGTATTGCTTCGTTTGTTGTCATTTTAGTTCTTAGCTTGTTTTAGTTATTCATGATTCGAGTCTTTGTATTGTATTGTGTCACTATTTGTGATGGTTGCTGGGTGCTTGCGGTTCTAGTTCACTTAACTGGCAATTTTCTTTGCAACTCCAGTTAAATGCAGAAAATCAGATACATTCAGAATATGCAAATGGATTTTCTAAAATGTCAAGTAAAAAGTCAATTATTAGGTGTACCAGGAAGATTTTTCTCTATACAGATGTTTATATCCGTAGCTTCAAATTCTGACCTCGTATTAAGACATCCGAGAAAACACACAATCATTAGTCGAATCATCTTCAGCACCAAGAGTCAACATACAACAACAGCTTCTATTAAGTTTAATGTAAACCTTAATCGGGGGTAATTCGCTGTCACCCGTGCCCCCCTCACAAGATTCAAAAATCGGCCAATTTGCTTAACTCTGCTGGAGTTGGATAACTCTGGAGGCGCCTTGTTGTTGCCAACATTAAATGTAATACGTTTTATTAGCATTTAATGTCTCCTAACTCCGTCGATTTGCTCCGTTTTCGTTCAGTGTTCGCATGTTTCTTCGTCTCTTCTCCTCTGTTATTGTTTTTATTATCAATTTAATTTTTTTTCTCTAAATTTATGTTCTCTGCGGCGAGGTAAATTTTTATTTTTCCGCTTCATCTTCCATGCGCATTCAACGATGACGCTTTCGCCGAGTACGCACAGAGGCTTAGCCAACAGGCAGAACGCACACACACACACCCTCGCACATTCCCACACCTTCGTATTTCTGTAACTTTTGAACCCAACTGGCTTTGTTGCTAGACGATTCAATCATCGCCATTTCCAGCACAACTCCTGTTGGTTCCTGATTTTTAACGTGCTCGAAAATAAATGCTAAAAGCATGCGGCTGTTTTTCAGAGTGTGTTTTGTGGCTTTTGTATTTTGGAGAGAGCCACTTCTGCTCGAGGCTCTCCAGGTTTTCACTCTCAATACATACTTAAAGGCTTCTGTTAAGTGTTTCAAGTCGCTCTTTACGAAAGTGATTTCAGTGGCCGAACTTGAAATGTGTGTGGATTCGAAATGCGATATATTTGACATAATTGGAGATGAGAAACCCTTTTTAAACAACTACTTATCTCCCCCCCATTCTCGCCCTTTCGCGACGTTTTATTAATTTCGACTTCATTTATTCAATTCGGCCATCCAGTTAGTCCAATTTTCAAAATTGGCATAATTTGCAATCACGCCGACCAAAGCACGTCGGTAGCGACCCGGATAGGAAGCAGTAAGCCCTTAAAACAGAGGCGTAGGAAGTAGCTTCGTGATTGACGACGACAGCAACTTCCGGTTACCTTGCAACAGCCACTCACCGAGATGGTGATTCGATGTCGGATTCAGGGCGAAGGCTTATTTGCTTGCTCCTGCTGTTGCTCCTGCGTCCTCCCAACCGATGACGACAGAACGACTCCGTCGGATCTGCGCTGAATGGAAAGCACTCGAAATTCTTTATGGTAATAAAAATTTTATTAAGTCGCTTCCGTCGCAACTCACTGGTTTAGGGCGTCGACAATAACTTGTCGAAAGTGAGCCCAAAAGTGGGCATACAAGGGAAGAACCCAGCCTGGCTGTTGGGCTCTGACGTGGTTGGATGCAGGCTGACTAGAATGGGTTGTGACGCCGACCGTCAGTTGCAGTTGTAAAAACGCAGCACCCGAAACTTACTGGATTCGTCGTGGGTTAGCAAGGATGAAAGTTCAACGCATTAAGTTTGTGGCGCGGTTTGTGATGCTTTGGTTTTTGCCCCTTCTGGCGGTTGACTTCAACAAAACGTCCTACAAACCGAGTAGCTGCGGGCCAACAAAGCAGTGAGCAATGAAAATAAAGTGGGATTTCGATGGCGTGTATAGCGGGGGAACGGAGTTTCAAAATTAAATGTTTGCCTTGGCTCACCCTGCTTTTGGGGGGCATTGAAAACGCGGAGGAAGTTTTGAGTAACGGAGCTTAAAGAGGATAAACCATAAAGTTGCGAGCTTGTCGCTGAAAACTCAATGCGATATGATTATTGACACCGACATGTGGTCCTCATATACGACACTACCGGTTACCCCAAAAATAAAGGCAAGAATCGCAGAAAAACCAACCACATCTGATAAAGGGCCCAGTGAAGTGTGTTTGTTGGTACAGGTTTGTTGGATCATTAAAGTATTTCAAACACGTACCTAAATTGTTTGCCTGTTTGTTGCGGCATTGGACGATTTTGATAAAGTCCTGGGTGTTTGCGTTGTTTATAATATCTGAGTTGTTTACAAAGTGAAGCGGTTGTTGCGGGTGCAAGCGCGATGGAGTGTTTACAGTCGAAGTGGAATTTCGTAGTACATGCGGAACCAGAAACTGTCATTCATTAGAAATCGGAGTCTTCTTTTTAGAATAAAATTCTTTTCGCCATCGCTGAAACTACATTTTCGGATGCCTCTTTGAGTATGCAGGTCAACAAAAACATTGAAAGGGGTGGAGTAATCCTTGAGCATACATCCTTTTTCGAAGAATTGTAAGCTTGTTCTTAGGCACTTGACAAGGGTTTGACAATAAATGCTCTGACACTCAGCAGAGGTCACAAAAAAAAATCGATTAAGTGGGTTAATAATGAAGTTCAATGGGGTTAGTTTTCATTAAAATAAAGAGGAGGACTGGTCTGGAAAAGTGTAGCAATAAATATTGTGAATAAGTGAGAGGTGATTTGATCTCGGGTTTCCAAGAATGTTTTTCGTCTCCCGTCTCCGTAGTTGATGTTTTATGTTGTGTTGGTAACTCAAGTCGATTCGTCAGAAGTAAAGAGCACACGTCACAAAAGCAAATAATATTAAACTCCCAGCGACGCGAAGGAAGGCTGAACTTACAAAATGTAGGTCCTGAACGACAACGCAGGACCTCCCCTTTCGGTCAGGGGCTCCGAAGAAGCATTTCAGTTGAAAGGACTCAA
Source organism: Myopa tessellatipennis (assembly GCA_943737955.2). Taxonomy (NCBI): domain Eukaryota; kingdom Metazoa; phylum Arthropoda; class Insecta; order Diptera; family Conopidae; genus Myopa; species Myopa tessellatipennis. The sequence continues at coordinate 57,638,197 of OX031314.1, read as the reverse complement.
GAGTTGTGTGAGTAGCGAGTGTGGCAACGCGATGGAGGTGTCACAACGCATTGTTGTTGCTTACCTTGAAACGATGTTTAGTGCGGTGAACACAAAGAAACACCGAACGCACAACAAAAGCCACGCATGTGAGTGACTGTCAGTGAATGATGGCCAGCGTAGCATAAAATCTTTTCTAAATTCGTTTTTTATGCACGTCGGATGCGAAGAAAGGAGCTGTACTTGTATGAAGCACGCAAGCTGCTCAAATGGCGTTCAACAGAGAAGGCAGAGACGAGGAAGCAATCTAAAAGTGTAGGAATGACAGGCAATAAAAAGTGATTTGTTCCTGCGTTTTTCGCGCCGCAGGAGTGATCGCCAGATTTATGAGGATCTTAAGGAAAACCGTACCAGATGAGATGCCATCACTCATGCGAAAACCTTTTATTTTGTTTGTGCAAATGTCTACAGCGAAGATGTCTTTAAAATATTTTTACGAGATTCTTAGGATGTATTCGTATGTTTTTTTTCTAAAGTCAGTTCTGCTTGCATTTCAAATACGAGTTTCTAAGTTGTTCGTTGATCGACAGTGCAGAGTGTAGAGTATTTCGAGATCGAGTCTGGCATAATCGAAATACACCCTGCTCAAAAGTAACCCATCTAATTAATTAGCAGGCGCGCTTTCGTGTTTGCACTTAATTGCGTGCCTGCATCTAGGCGTTGAAGGCTTTTCCTTGCGTTCTATTCTGCACGCAACAGTGAGCAATTTCGGCTGTCTGCGTGCACCACTTCAAACAATTTAACGCCCAATTGGAGCAGCCAAATTAAGGGTTGCGCAGGTGGTGGTCGGCCACATTTGCTGGCACACATTTTGAGTTCAGGTTGTTCATTTCACGAGCATTTTTCACATTACAACAACGATTCCCACTCAGCATGAACAGCCCCCTCCCCCTTGCATAGCAATACATTTGAACATGTAAAGTGCTTGGGCAGCGTGTTCTAAGTAGTGGCTGGCTCGTATAAGTTTAACGAGAAGAAATTAAACGAGAATTAAACTTATTGTTTCAATCAAATTTCGTAATATTGCCATGCTTCTGATATCGGTACGTAGCGGAAAACTTCTGATATCAGTATCGTGCGTGTAACGCGTAATTAAAAAGCAAGGCAATTTCGAGTCTGTCGGTCTGAAAGTGTTATCGAAAAAGCAACCATTGAAATGAACGAGGAAAGTGAACACAGAACTACAAATAAATGCAAAAAACCTCCCAGTGGCAGATTTGCGTAGATTCACCCACTCTTCACAACCCTTCTCTCTCCATGCATACGTAAGAACTCTGAAAACTCGCTCAGTATTCAGAAAAGCGTAGATTCGTTTTTTCATCTCCTTCCTGTGGTTTTTCATAGCTTTTTATGACGTCCTTGGAGTGGATTTTTCGGGACCCTTGGCAAATAAACGCGTTCGCCGAACGTGTGGCCCTGCAATACCATAGGCAATGCTAAAGAGAGGGAGAGAGGGAGAGAGATCGGAGACGAGGAAGCACTGTGGACGTGGCTCTTTCTGATGATGTTCACAGCTCGATTTGTCCGGTTTTGCTTTGGTTCGGGCCAGTTGAATGTCGGTTTGATGTTTGTTTGGGAGATTCATAAAGTGAAATTAAATACTTCTGAATTTCAATTTGAATTTTTCATCCATGCTTGTGCGGGTAACGGAGCACACACACACACGTGTGGGTGGGTGGGTGATTCGGTGGGTATCGATATCAAAGCATTTGCAAATATTAAATAATGTCTTGGACTGCACTGGCAGGTTTTTAATTTGTAGACGAAGCCGTCCGAATCTGAATGAGCCAGTCAACTGTTATGAGAATAAATCGCTCACGTTTCGGATTTTAAATAAAACTATAATAACTTCTGTTGCAGCACAAACATTTCCCGGAATTGATTCATCTCCCTGCACCGCTGACACGCCAGACAGTTCCTAAATTACACGGATTAAATTCATCATTTCCTGCCTGGCTCGATACTTTTTTTAATTTTTTTCGTTTGCTTTTTTGTGTTCAGTTGAAGTTCGCAAATCCGCAGCAAACGAACTGCCCGGAATCTCACGGAACGGATAAAGATTTAATAAAACGTTCGACGTGATGCATGGGCACGGCGAGAAACTCTGACACAAAGGATTTCAGAATGAATGCAGTCGGTGCCAATTTTAATAGCCAACTTGCGATACAGACACCATAAAGCAACAACGAACAAAATACATTTAGTGCCAATGCTTGTTAAATTGGCTCAAAATATTGAAATCATTGTCTGCCGGCCAGAGCAAGTAGCAGGCGTGGAACGTTTTGACCTGTTTGCAGTCCGAAATGCCGAGGAGGTGGCATAGCAGTGTCGTTTAGAGATTACTTGAGGCGCTCTGAGAACTGTATTGCCCGAGGACGGACATGCGAGGTTTGCCAGGAAACCTGTCACATCTTCTTGCGTACATTACAAAGAGAAGGACAAACGTAACTTTTAAGCAGACTTTTACATAATCGGGTGTAGATTATACCAAGTGAAATTAAAGTGAATGCGAGAGGACTGTGTTGAAGCCAAGTCAGGTTTCTACAACATATTCCTCTTTTATCTTTAAACAAAGGATGTCTGATGACAAGTTATTATAAACACTCCGTAATCTCATTTTCTATGCTGCTCAGATTTCCTGGTTTTGTTTTAAGACTCTGGCCCTGTCTACTGTTGCATGTCCTCATCCGCGTCGACGACAGCAGTAACCATTACGCACAATGACAAGGATCATTTGGAGCCCAAAATAACACTTTAGATGCACATAAGTTCGTAATAATTGAAGTAGTTACAATAATTTATTATTACTGCTCGCAAGCAAAAGGTGCAAAATTCTGGAGAGGGTTCTTTAGGGCGGTGCTTGCTGTTGCTGTAGTGGAGGGTGGTGAAATTCGTGTGGCACGCGACAAAAATACGTGGAAAGAGGCAGACGACAACCACGAGAGCAACGACTGTTGTCCTAACGACGTAACGTACGTGTATTTAGGCAATAAAGACGACGTGTCTTCAAACAACGCAGATTGCACGCAGATACAGCGGCAAAGGAGACGTCAAGGGAAAACAAGCCCACTTCCCCCCGCTCCCCCGTCCCTGTACTGGTACTGACTGGAGATTTCGGGCTGACGTTTTGATGTTCATTGTTGGACTCATGGAATGAAGAAATGAATGAACTCCTTTACAGGACACTGAAAGACATACTGTATAGAGAGCTTTTGTTATTGCTTGCGGTATTTAAAGTGCTGTCAATTGTAGAGTTTCGCTAAAAGCTAAAGAAATTAAATAACAATAAAATTCGCTTTGGGAGACCGTGCTGTCTGTCCTCTTCTCCTAGAATCCTATGATTGCCTATTTTTAATGACGAATTTCTTCGTTATTCGACGCGTCGTTCTCCTACGTTTCACTGCAGACGAGTGAATGTAGGCGTGGCAAACGGGGTATATAACGGGGCCAATACAGAAAGGAAGAGAAAGCGAGGTGTGACAAAAAATGTATGTCAGCAACAGTAACAAAGCGATTTTCATGCGATGACAATAAAAATGACGCCTTCAAAAGCTGCACACATGGTAGTGAGCATGCTTGGATAAGCGAACGCGACCCTTCGCCGGCAGCACCAACAACAACAACAGCAACGAAATTACAAACTAACTGTAAACTAACTGAACAACAGAACTAGAATACAAAAACAGCACAGCAACGGCAATCGTTGGGAAAAACATCACGTGCAGTAATAGTAAAAAATGACGGAACCAGAAACACTAACAATAAAGTCTCATAGACGTTAACGTTAACACGAAGCCGACAACGCAAACCCGTTACGCGGAAACGGAAGTGTGCAATAGAAGCCGACAGCGTTCGTGTGTGCGACGGTCTTCTTGTAGCCTTTCACTACATGGGATATTTTACATGCCTCAACGTCTCGATCGGATGCCGCCCTTAAGTATCGCTCCACACACGTTGCTGTTCCCGACTGTTCGACTTGCTGTTGTTGTTGTTGCTGTTGTTCTCAGCGTTGACGTTCCAGCTGTGCAAATGTCCGTGTTGCAAGGATTGATAATAATTTTATGCATGCACATTTATACTTGGTAGATGTGTGCAATGTTACATAGATACAAGTATGTGTTGCCGATTATAGGGTTTTTTAATTATTGCGGTTGGTTTTTGTTCCCTGACCCCTTGTTATTGCTGTTTTTGTTGTTGTTGTAGCCTTTTTGCTGTTAAATGGATGCTTGCGTCTAATTTCCCTTCCGGTTGCTTTATAAACACTTGAATGTTACTTCTTCCGCTTTCATAAATGCTTCTTGATTGCTATTTACCTATATTTGGTGAGAATGTTCTCAGTAACAATGAGTTGAATATCGAAATGCAATTTAATGGCCTGTTTTATGCTTTCTCTTCTGCTCTCCTCACTCAGATCAAGAAAGATTAGGAAGAGATGATTTTTAAGATCCTCTTCATTCTCCCCCATACTCGTAATAATGGCCCTTTAATAGTCTTGTGGATTATTTAGTGGTCCGTTGTTTCTGGTTTCCCCAAACGTAGTTTTTCCGTTCTGCCTCATATTTTCTTAGGGCACAATTTGAGCATTAAGAGGGCGTAGAGGCAGCACGCAGGGCTTTTGTGGCCTTATAAAAGTAATCAACAACGTCTGTGGCATGACATTCCGGCGATTGCCTCGCTGTCTGCACTGCCAGACCGTGACCATGACGACTGGACTCATTCATACTACGAATGTAGTATTTGTTGTCTTTATCCCTGTTTGGACAGGCGCCTGCCGTGTCTAGTGATGCTCCAGACTATGTTTGTGGTCTTCCTGTGGCCGGCAACAGAAGGGCATCTGTTGTTGGCATCGCAAACATCGCTCGTCCATCATGAATGGATCCTGTTTATTTGTCTCTGTCGGACTCAAGTAAGGCTTTTGTCGCTAACGAGTTCTATTCACACATCGGGTTCGTTAGCGAAATTGTTGTTACTGTGACACCGTCAAACGTACAATTAAAAGTGTATGACGGAGATGACTAGCAACGCGTGACACGTACACAACACACATACTCGTAACACGCTCGAAGTCGTGCGTTTACCTGGCTTCATTATCTGGAAGAGCAGCGCGAATTCGAACACAAGTGAATAATAGCAGTGTTCTGTTGTGTTTCATCACTTGCAAGCTATGCTTCTGCTTTTCTAGAGTTCTGGATTCGTTCATAGGTTCACGTATGGACAGCAAACCGAGCCACGGCCAGAAGCTGAGTCGACGGAACTCGAGCGGAAATGCAATTTGATCTGTCGACAGCATCTGATCTTTGAATTAATTACATTACATGTTCGTTTAATTAACAAATTGACTTCAGGTTGTCATCTCCTGCCTTCTCCGCTGTTCTGGCTGATTTCCAGCTTCCTTTCGAGTGTACACAATGACCACGAATAGATTCCCAGTGACCTTGCTTGCCGCCTAGCATTTTATTTCGACGCTTAACTTATTTGCTTGAAATGAATTGCCGCGTCAGCAGGATGAAATGGATCGCCTCCGTCACTTTGTTGCTGTACTCATTTCCTGCTTGCTGCTTTCTTGGCGCACTCCTCCACCGTCGTTATGGAGCTTGGCTAGATGTGGCTTCACATCCTCAGTGTTGCGGAGCAGCAAACGAATCGTGTGAACAGCCTGCAGCAGTGAGTTATTCAAGACAATGCATAATAATAATTTTAGCACACATGTGGCAACTCTTAAAGAGTGATGAAACCGTTTTTCCTTCTCAGTGCTGCTCATTAATTTCGCTGTCAAGTTGTTTGTTGTCCGAATCCAGTGGATGGAAGTCACAACCTGGGACCAATTTAGAAGGTCGCAAGAAACTTTCTCTTAATACACTTAAGAAATTAATTTATGTTAAGTTCTTCAATTGCAATTCAATTCTTAATGACTCTCGATTGGTGTGATTTTTTGTGATAATGAAATGAAAGTTGGTCTTCTGGCATCCGACTTTTACTTGGATCTTTCAAGCAGACAATCCAAGGCTTGACCATTGATGATCTACTTTTTTCAGGAATTATTCCTGCCACCTCAAAAAAGAACTTACTTCGGGAATCACATCCAAAGATGTATGTATTTGTAACCTCAAGAATTCACTTCGAAATACAACCACCCACTCCATCAAATATAAGTTTGTAAATAAATCGTCACGAAATGCATTAATTTTACTGAAGTGATAGATAAAAATTAAAGCTAAATTATAGTTTTAATTAAGAGTGTCATGTGATGCTAAAATGCTAAATGATACTTGCTGAGATTTTAAGTCTTTAAACTAGAACATAACATTACATTACATTCGCTAATCAGCAGCGTCGGCCTTCCTAACAGACTCTCTGGGAACTCACACACTTCGAAGTTACAGCGTCTGCAAATAATTCTGCCATCCTGAGCTTGTTATCGGTTCGGCGAAAACAGCAGCAGCTGAAACAACGACACTGAAAGGAAAACTTTTCGCCAGCCCACCAGCTACTCAGTGCTGCCACCGAGATAACAATGATTTAATTGCATAATTCAAAGTAATTGCAGTACTTCGCGTACCCAGCAAAATGTTGCTGCTGCTGCATCGTTGGCAGCATTTTCCGAGGGGCTGAAGGCAGTGCCATGGTTCCAAGAGTTAAAAAGAGTTCAGAGTGCCTCTGGTACCATGATGTTCAGATGTTGTACAGCGCTTTGCTTTTGGTATCTCTTTAATTAGGTTTCGAAACATTCGCAGTTTGCAGCCTTTAATTGAATACTTGCGACACGGTTACTTTACGCTTTTAGATAGCTTCAATATATACTACGTAGCTTTGCTTACGTAACTTTGTAGCTTGCCAGAATCGTTCTGTGGTTTTTCAACCACGTTTTCGCTAAAATGGCTTCGGTAGAAAACACTAAACAACGTAATGAATTTGAGTCTCGTCCTTGAAAGATCATAATATTTACAATGAATAATTTTATGCCGGACCCATTTAGTGCCCTCTTCTTTAATTTATCTCCCAAGAAATAATTAAGGACGAGCCGTGATGTCGAGATGATTTAATTGGATTTTTGCAATTTTGTTGAAGTAGTTGCGCAAGATAAATTTATGGCGCACCAATAAAAGTTGTGAACAAGTTACGGCTGCTTTTTTAATGGTTGTCAAAATTGCTACTCTTTAAGCTCGCATTTTGATGTCATTTATACTGTCGAAAGAATTTTTCTGAAAAAAGTTCTCAGATCAAAGATCGATTTTAGAGTCAACTTTATTAAAACTTCGCCAACAGAAACAACATGACTTCAATCGACATGACACATCGAAGTCACACCGGCACACAGTGAACAACAACAGACGGAAGACCAGCGCTCCTTCCAGAAGATCTGAAAGGGATTCTTTTCTTTGCTTTTCTGTCTGTGTCTGTGTCTGTGTCTCCGCTTGTGTAGCTGTGTCCGTATGTGTGGCGGATGTGGAGTTTCAAATTGCGTTATTAAATTCTTAAACCCTTCCTATGCAAGGATGCAAGAATTTTTATTGTTGTTGACGTCTGCGAATCTGTCGAGTCTTCCTGCCCTTGTACGTCACCCTCCCTCCTGTACTTCACTGTCAACAGGTTAACAAACACACGCACACTCTCCAACTCTCACACGAAAACGCAATCGACATTTCAGTCGAAACTTCTAGGAAGTGGATGAATGTTGATCAATTCAGCTTATAGCATTCGACACAAAATGGTGAGTGTCCTGGCTGCTCCTGGCTCCCTCGTTCTGGCTTCCTTTTGCATTTTCATGTCGATTCCACGTTTTGCAAAAAAGCCGGCCATTTTTACCGGGAGGGAGGTGAAAAATCGTCACCAAAGAACTATCGCAATACCTTTCGCAATCGTGTGGTAATTCTTTCCCTTTTCCACATGCATTTGTGCTCATAGGTCTCACTTCACGTTCTTCTCTCCTCACGATTCTCTTCGCCACTATAACAACTCTTTTATTTAGTGTCTGTTTGATGGTTTCCATCTGCAATAAGCGCTGCAATTCAAGCGTTTTCTCCGTCTTCTCCGACGGGAATAAAAGTATCGAATGTTATATACCACATACTGTTGTTATACTTACTCGAACATTTCCGCTTCCACGCCGCACCGCGTTGCACTAACTGCTCCGTAGACGCTCTTGTGTTGTGAGTTTTGACGTGAGTTTGTTTGTGAACTCAAGTGAACTGGAGTTTATTCACATCTGTTGGTTTTTTTTTATGTTGCAACCTGATATGTCAGTCTGGCAGAAATAATCGCCGACAAACACACACACATGAGACTCTTTTAATGAGACTCTTATTATCGCTTCGATCAACCGACAACGAAGTTTGATGTCCTTGCAATTGATGTCTTTTCATCATATCATAATGACCAGGAAACACATGCACACAAAATACAAAACTTGTTTTCTACTCTCTGAGCAATTTATACATTTACTGGTCTGTTCCTTTATCTACCTTATCTATCCTTCATGTACGTATGTATACTTCAATTACTTCTAAATTCCAATACCTCTCCGACCTGAGTAATGCATTGATAAAAGAGAGAGAAGGTAGCAAAATGAAAATTAAGAGTGCGTTTATACGAATATGTGTCGCTGTATACTCCTATTAAATAATAGAGATACGATTCCAGCTTATTTATTTCTAAAGAAGAATGTACATACTATAGTTGTAGTTGCTCGTAGACACGATTTACGTTGAAGACTTGTTTCCCGAGTCGTCTTCATTCCTTAAAAAGGTCACCTTTTAGCTGTGAACACCTTCTACTTCTGTCCTTCTTCTCTTACTGCTCCCTCCCTCTTGTGTCCAGTTGACTGGCAACATTGTGACAATGTGGCAAGTGTGTTGTGCTGACGGATCATTAAAGGATATTTTATGGGTCCGAAGTGCCACTTAAAGACCGTAAATTATTTACTACTAACGCGACCCGTTTTTGTTGCAGTTGTAAAATGTATCGATTTCGGAATTTTCGGAATTGTAACTAAAACATCGTTAAACTTGGAAATTTATTGAGCTGCTGGTGATGCATCTGTGACCTCAATAAAGTGATTACTTCGTTTGGCCGTGATACAGGAATCCGTTAGCAGTTTCCGAAAAAAAGTACAGACGTCGATTAATTATTTAATATATTTTTGACTAATATGCTTTTGATTTTCGTTGTCTTGAAAAGCTCCTTTCCACACCCAACAAACGCCCCCATCGCCACGAAGTCATTTAACCATCAAATTAAACAAATAAACAGAAAGACTTTTTGTTGTGTCACCTTACAGTTGTGCTTACTTGTGCATCACGTGGCGAATTTTATGTGGTGCCTAGTCTCAGTGACTACTGTTGTATGTCGCGATCGCAATTTCCTCTTGGTTTAAGGAAGAACTTTCAAGGCCAGTATTATTGTTTTTATAATACTACTCCGCGAGTGAGTCAAGGCCAAGTTTACATTAATGCAACCACAGCACTTTGCTTGGTAAGCCCAAAGCTTTAGTTTAATTGGTTTTAGTCAAGTTTTGGTTTAATGAACTTCGAAAGCTAAGGTAGGAACCCGAACACTTCGCATGGAATGGATTGTGGAAGCTGGCATTTAGTAGCGAGCTTCCAAACCCTAGAATCCATAGCGCGTGGCGATTGTAGTGGATTGTGGAAGCTAGCTTTCATTAGCAAGCTTCCAAACCATTAAATCGCTTGGTTTGAAATAACCAACGATCAGAATCCACACGCGGAAGAATTAAATTGAGAACGATTTTCTTCCGCGTATTGATTCTGCGAATATTACAATTTTTATATTGCGAAATAATGGAAATTGCGACACGCGCCAACAGCGACCCACTTTGGTTCCGTCGACGGGTACGTCGACCAAGCCAAAGTGGAAACAAGAAACAAATTCGAACGGAGTCTTGTAGTAAAATTCAACCGAAGAAGTCGTTTCCAGAATCGCGCATCAAGTCGCGATTTAGCTTTTAAGATAGTAGTTCCAAAAAAGAGTCTTGTTAATTTAATTAATAGTGTAACTAATCATAAGTGTAAATAACAACGAGTGTAGTTATAACAGTAGTGAAATACTGTGAAAAATAATAATAAATATAAATCAAAAAATAGTAAACCAACGACCAGGAGTTTTACTTGCTGTCCAAAGGACAACAGAAATATCTCAAGAGCACCCGTAAGGTAAAACAACAATTGGCGCAGCCGGATTTTCGAGCCGAGGATCGCTCGATTGAGTAAAAAGTGAGTAAAAATAAAATATGAAAATTAAAAATAAGAAAGTAGCTTAGAAAAAAAAAAAAAAAGATTTTTTAATTAAAGTGCAACAACAATTTCAACAACAATAAGTGAAACAATAATTTAGTAATGTATTTGGAGGAATTTTGAAAATAAGCGAAATAATAGTTTTAGGAGTAAATCGAAATGTAAAAATCTAGCAGTTCTTTTTAAATTCAACATATCGACAAAAGCATATACAACATATATAGAAATAAAGTTGCCAGGAAATTGAAAAAAAAAAAGTGAAATAATAAGTTTAGGAATAAATTAAAAAGTGGAATTGTAGCAGTGACAAATATATTCAAAGTAAAGGTAGTAGCTTAACATAAACAAAAAAAAGGTGAAAAGGATACTAATAAAATTAAAATAAATTAAATTACAATATATTAAACTAAGATTTTTTTTGCACTATAATAAATTTACTAATCGTTCTTAAGCCAATGGCAATAACCTGCCGGCATATAACTCAATAAAATAAAAGTCTTAGCTGAGGCCGATGGCATACTCTGCCGGCCAAGCCAAAGATTTTATAAAGCAACAAAAATAAATAAACTAATTAAGTTGTTAATTTATTTAACAACCTTTACATTAATTTTCAGCGTTGGCAGTCGGTTCAAGTTCCGAATGCCAACAAATCAGCATACATCCTGGTGAAAGGTACTGGTTCATGTGCTAGTTATCTTTCGTTAATGCCAGTAATCAACAGCAACGACATAACGTCGCCAACATTAACAAATACGAATTTTTGCGATTTTTTTTTTTTTTTTTTTTTTTTTTTTAAAAATTAACGTTATTGGTTACTGTGACAAATTGGCGAAAATCAGAGTGGCTTTATTAACTTAAATAAATTTTATTTAACGTGGTAAAGTTCGGATGATAAAAGCAAATTGTTAAAAACAGTTTCGTTGTATCATTTTCGGGTATGTGTCTTAGACCTTTGTCTTCAAATTACACTGTTTAACATGTAATTTGATTTCAAAGTCGCACATTTTAAGTTGATTAATTGATAATTCATTTTATCATTTTATTCGAGTTCAAGTCACACAATTTTTTCTTTACTTAAATAATACGTCATACATTCAAAAATGGATGAAATTTAAAAAAGGGTAATAATCGGAATTACCATAAATCAAGACATTAAAAAGGAGTTATTTTGGTTATTTTGAAAAACCAAAATTAAAAGTTAAACATTTAAAATATTGCGGTTAGAGACTTCATATCGGTTGGAGAATCAAGGCAAAGTTAGATTCGTTGTTTCAAATAAAAAGCAATTATAATTGCTTGCTGATAAAAGCAATTAAGGAAGCCAAGCAATTAACAAAAAAAAAAAAATAACTCGAACGGGCACACTAGGTTAATCGTACGAATTCGAAATCGCAAACGTTGCCGTTATGTTGGCCGCTGAAAAATAGAGACAGTTCGTTCGTTCCATTCTGTGAGGTCTTAAATTACCTCAGCGAAGTCGCGAAAATTCGACGCTTCGACTCTGCTTGAAAGAAAGCAGAATAGCGCAGTCACGAAAATTTTGACGCTTTGGCTCTGCTGGAAACAAATAAGCAGCGGACGTCAGCGTACAGACTAATAAACAGATGTACAGCGAATGTTTACTGCACGCTCGATAAACGAAGCGAGCAGGAAAGCTAAGCCGTTAAAGAAATTAAATCTTCATATGAAAATTTTAATTGTCTCACATTTAAAAGTACTACGACTTGTATACAAATTAAACGTGTAATAAAACGATGGAACGTTAAGTAGCGGCGCTAAGTAATCGTTGTACAACATTTTTCACCACAGAGTTTAAAATAAATTTAAATTTATATCATTAGGAAAAATGTATGTATACTCCTACATAGGTAAATTGTAAACATTGGGAAAAAATAAAAACCAATAAACTATATGACGTTCTTTAATTAATGGCCGAGTCGTTGCAGGAACAAATTTACTTAGAATTAGATAGGACTCATAAAGAACTGAAACGCCAGTTGGGGGAGTTTATATCTAAATATTGGGCAATTTTAAAAGGGACTGTAGGCAACAAAGAGAACTTAGAGTTGATAAAGTCTAGAGTAGGGGAGCTAGGAGACCTTACAAGTGTAGAAAGAGCAGACGCAGTAGTAGAGGAATTGCTTACATTCCTAAACCAGATAATACAGAATAAGACAGAAGATTCCAAGACATGGGAATCAGAATTTAATGCACTGAAGAATAGGTATGATAATTACTTAGTAGATAAAGTATTCCAGGAGGATATACTAAGGAACGTAGAGGGCGAGAACATAAAACTAAGGGAACTATTAGAGAAAAAGGGAATAACTGAGGAAACGTTGAATAGAACGCTAGAACAGGGATTTTCACAGAAATCTAGAGAAGACTGTAGTTCTTTAGAAGAGGCAAATAGACGAATACAAGAACTAAAGGAGCAGAATAGACTTCTAAGTCAGGAAATGTCGTTAGATCACAATCAGTCACTCTTTCATAAGGAACCAAATCCGCCTGCAGTTAGTCCGAAGGACGGCAACGCAAGATCTCTAGCACAAATTAAGACAACAAAAGATCAAACCAGAATGGGTATTGGAGAGATAGCCAAGATTACGAATAGGCTGGTACCGCTCTTTTCGGGAACGCAGTCACCAGACTTACGCGGGGAAGTGTACAAATTCATACAGGGGTGCGAATTAGCCACAAGGGAGGTAGGTGCAGAAAACAGTCAGGATTATATAGACTGCATTAAGCAAAGACTACATGGGGATGCATATGATTTAGTTAGGTCACAGCGATTCAATAGTCTCGAGGAATTCTACCTCACAATAAAAAGAGCATATTTGCCTAAGGTAACCTTAGACTCAGTGATAATAGGCATCCAAAGTTGTAGACAGTTACTGAATGAAGATATACGACAGTTCGCGAGACGCCTAAACGCCCTTCGAATACAGGCAACGGAGATAGTTCGAAATGATTATAACGGAACCGGAGATAGGGCACTATTAAGTATGGTGGAAGGGGCCGTAGAAAAATCATTTAAAACAGGATTAAAAGACGCCTCGTTGAGAATTTATATGCTCAACGTGACGAAGAAAAATATTGAACAAATGGTAGAATTAGCGGTGGAGGCACTAGAAAACATACAAAGCAGTAACTCCCTCCAAACAGACCACTTAAATATTAACATGAATTCATCACTTCTGGCCACCATGTCGCACACGCAACAGGAACAAATTCAACACGGAAGTCAGGTCAGAGCTACAGGAGAACGAATGGTTCGGCAACCAACCAGGACGCAAAACCCTCCACAAGGAGCGACCGAGAGAATAATATGCTCTTTTTGCAACAAGCGAGGTCATACTAGGGATGATTGTTTAACTCGGAAAAATACGCCATATTGCCAAAAGTGTTCAGAATACGGACACGAGCCAAACTGGAGATGTGACCAAAAGGGGGGCCAGAGAACGATGACAAGGAACACATACCAAGGGAATAATTTTCGAAATCAAGGAACTCAGCAATGGAATTCAACAAAGCCAAATAGACAATCAAACGAAATGCAACAGAACTGGCAATCAAACCAGGTTCAGCAAAACTGCCTACCAAATCAAGCCCAACAAAATTGGCAACCGAAACAACCCCAACAAAATTGGAATCAAAACCAATTTCGACCGAACGGGAACCAAAGAAGGGAAATAAACCCAAATGCAACTACAGCTAACGGCTTGCAGAGGAATCAGACTCCTATGACCCCGCCGAATAGAACGAACCAAACAATATGTCATTGGTGTAACAGACCAGGACACATAGTAGCAAACTGTGGAGCTAAAAGAAGCTGGGAAACTCTGCAAAACAATCAGCAGGGAAACCGGCAAGGGCCCAGACAAGGCCAGTAATCTGGGACCCCAACCATAATAGAAATTTAAGGCCAAGAGAAGAAGTAACAGTACGTCCAACATCGGAACAGATCGTGGATACGTTACCGGCTTCAGAAATATTAGAAGCTAATAAAGCTAAAAATATTGGATACAAATTTACTAATAAAATAAAAATAATAAAACAGAATGATAAAATAAAGGAAACAATCAGTAACATAACCAATAAAGCAAAGAAAATAATAGAAATGGGAGCAGAATTTTTAATAATCATCTTGCTAATTATACAATTAGCATGTATATCGATTGTAAAAACTATGTTTCTCAATTTTCACCAATACAAAGCAAGGAGCACTAGTCTTAATATAGTAGAATATATTACAGATATAAAAGCACTTGCAAATAAAATAAAATTAAAAGTAATAGAAAAATTTAAAATGTTTATGTCACAATTACAGAACAAGAAAACAATACGTTCGTGGTTAACGAATAATTTGAATAATAACTATAAAAATAATATAAAGGAAGTATCCAATTGGGATTCAACCACGTTAAGTGACGTGTTCATTGAACTGCCTTGTGTAGAGGCGAGAAATGGAAAACTCATTTTACTGGTGGATACAGGAGCGGATACAAGCCTAGTAAAAGAATGTGCATTAAAGGAAGATGCCATTATAAATAGAAAAGTTAAAAGGGAATTAAGTGGAGCATTTGGAGGCTGTATAACCACAATAGGGTCCACCAGCATATGCCATGATGAGGTACAGCCCTTACGTTTAACGCTACACGTTGTGTCACTTAAACAAGGGGTACCGGCGGACGGCATACTGGGTAGAGACAACATGTGGAACAGATCCATTATAAATACGCTCAGTAAAAAATTAACCTTATTCAATAACATTAAAGAATTTGTAATTAAATTGCCGCTACTAGGCATCAAAAATACAGAAGATAAAAGTATCAAAAATAGCATAACCATTGAAGCAAGAACGGTTAGAATAACGCCGTTAAGAATTAAAACTAAAGTTATGACTGTGGTAGTTCATAAACAAGAGATTGCACCAGGAGTGTACCTGGGAGAAACACTAGCAAATGTGGAAAATAAAGAGGTCAAGGTACCAATCCTAAACTCGACGGCAAAAGATTTCATTCTTAGTGACCACTTTGTACCGAGATTTAGTGATTTCCACAAATATAAGCTAAGTGAGGTTTCGGACAATCAATGGACTACCATCAATAGTATAAGTAATGCGGGCATGGCGCAACGAATGAATGTTTTAATGAAAGATTTAGAATTGGATCCTTCCTTAAACGAAGAGGAAAAGGAATCCATAACCAAGCTATGTGCGAAGTATAATGATATTTTTCTTTTAGAGGGTGACAAATTGACATACACCCCGGTATTAACACATAAAATTCCAATAAAGGTGGATCAGCCACCAATTAATCAAAAACAATACAGAATTCCTCAGACACATAGAGAAGAGATGAATAGGCAAATTCACAACTTACTAGAGGAGGATTTAATATCTCCAAGCGTATCTCCATGGAATTCCCCACTACTTCTAGTTCCAAAGAAGAGTGGAAAAGATGGAGAAAAGAAATGGCGCTTAGTAATAGATTATAGGAAAGTTAACGAGGTGACAATTAAACAAGTTTTTCCACTTCCCAGGATAGATGAGATTTTGGACCAGTTAGGGAGTAGTAGATATTTCTCGACGTTAGACTTGGCAAGTGGGTACCACCAAGTCCTAATGGATAATGCAGACAAGGAAAAAACCGCATTTAGTTCAGCTTTAGGACATTTCGAGTTCAACCGAATGCCTTTCGGGTTAACCGGCGCCCCAGCGACGTTTCAACGTCTTATGAATCATATTCTGACAGGACTTCAGGGTATAGATTGTTTTGTCTATTTAGACGACATAGTTGTATATGCAACAAACCTGGGCCAGCATGAAGAAAGGTTAACTAAGGTATTCGAGGTAATTAGAGAAAATAACTTAAAATTAAACATTAGCAAGTGCCAATTTCTACGACGAGAAGTCGTATATTTAGGGCACAAGTGTTCAGAACATGGAGCACTTCCAGACCCTAGCAAGGTGGAGTGCGTTAAGAACATTCCGCCTCCTAAAAATAGAAAGGAAGTACAAGCCTTCCTAGGCCTTGTTAATTATTACAGAAAATTTATACCGGGAACCGCAAAAATAGCACTACCAATTAACAAATTATTACGTAAGGACGCAAGATTTATCTGGACAGAAAACTGCCAGCAAGCATTCGAAAAACTAAAAGAAGCAGTCATGTCACCACCAGTTTTGGCATATCCAGATTTTTCAAAGGAATTTCTTTTATCTACCGACGCAAGTAATGAAGCGTTAGGCGCGGTCCTTTCTCAAGGTAACGTAGGCGAGGATAGACCAATAGCTTTCGCTAGCCGAGCACTAAGCGACACAGAACAAAGGTATTCCACAATAGAAAAGGAATTTTTAGCAATAGTCTGGGCGACAAAAAATTTCAGGGCATATCTCTTAGGCAGACATTTTAAAATATTTACTGACCACCAACCGTTAAAGGGAATAGCGAATTTAAAGGATCAAACTTCTAGACTGGCAAGATTTAGACACAAGTTGTCAGAGTATGATTTCGAAATCATATATAAGCCAGGCAAGAAAAATTTGAACGCAGACGCGTTAAGTAGAATTCCTCAAAACCGCAATGTAGTAACAGCAGTCCAGACCCGCTCTAGAACCAAAGAAATGGAAATGAAGAACCAAGGAAATAGCGAAAATTCAAGAACAAGTCCGACGCCTGTAGAACCTGACACTTCAGGCATACCTCAAAAGGAAAACACCATTTTATTAGAAAATCCAAGACAAATAGAGACCGTCATCAAAGATTTTCATAATACACCATTAGGAGGTCACCAGGGAGCAGTGAAAACTTACCTGCGAATCAGGCAACAATATAGGTGGCCAGGGATGCAAAGGCAGATAAAAGATTATGTAAAAAATTGTCCTAAATGTCAAGCGAACAAAAGTTCGAAATTAACAAAAATGCCCATGGTGCTGACAGATACACCAATGAGGCCATTTGATAAAGTCTACATGGACATAGTCGGTATTCTACCAGAAACTGTGTCCGGAAATAAGTACATTCTGACCTTTCAGGATGATTTCTCGAAATTTATGGCATGTACAGCTATCCCAGACGCGGAAGCAAGTACTGTCGCCAGAGCTTTTTATGACGAAGTAATCACGCGTTACGGAATTCCGAGAATTCTAATTACCGATAATGGAACTAATTTCATTTCGAAATTGTTCTCGGACACATGCAAATTGCTAGGTATTAAGAAATTGCATATAACGCCATACCATCCACAAGCTAATGGCTCACTAGAGAGAAGCCACAGACCGTTAGCGGAATATTTGCGGAGTTTTGCTAAAGAAGACGGGTCGAATTGGGATCAATGGTTAACTGCAGCGATGCATGTTCATAACCACACACCCGACTACGTAATTCGTAATTAATATCGAAGTCATTTTTTTTGTAAAATTTTGAAATAGAACCCTTGGTATTCATATTTAATAGATAATATACGGTACATGTAAACTAGCTGTTCCGTTAAATAGACAGCCATATCTATTGCATTTGCAATTATTTTAGAAATAAATGCACATGAAATCTATGCATAAAGACGTAGTTTATGCATAACCACAATTTAAAAATTATATCTGCACCTAAATGCGGAAATAGAAATAAAAGATAAATAAATATAAGACAGAAAAAAAAATCGCCTCAAATCTTGCGAAGTATTCTTCTAATCCCAAATATTAATAATGAATAAGTATAATTATAATAATAAATAAACACATACTTCTTAAACATATAAAATAAAATTATTACAAAATATGTAATGTAATGTACGGTCCTATAAAATGTAGTTCATTAATGTTCCATGTAAAATAGTAACGACACCCCGTTAATAACAAATAAAGCAAAATTTAAGAATTGAGCGATTAACTCAAGCAATGCAACAAAGCAGAGCAACTGAACACGAGCAGAATGCAGTGTCAGTTTTAAAACAGCTAATGGAAAAAACAAAAGGTAGAAAAGAAAAATAAAAACACCAAAGGTGAACAACTTCAAAATAGGCAAAACAAAGAGAAAAAAAAATATAGATCAAAGAAATAAGAGAAGAAAAAAATATTTAAGAAAATTAAATAATAAAAATAAGAAAAAAAAATTAAACAACGCATGTTATATCAACACTATATATCCTTGTTATACATAGAACAAATAAACTATTAATAAAAACTAATAATAAAACTAACAATGAAAAGAAATAAGGAAATTTAAAATAAAATAAAGAATATCACTATAATAACGCTAGAAATAAAAATAGATATAAATCGTACACGTTAAAGTAAAAGGAAATATATATAAATACTTGTACGAAATTTTTAAATACATTAGAAGTTAAAATTTATAGTGAATAAACTAACGAATTATATTCAACTAGAATAGAATCGATATTTATTGTAGGGATTAATACTTGTTTTGAATTAAACAAAATATTTCTAATTGATAAAATTTAATTTAAAATTAACTAATTAATTAAATTAAACTTAAAGTTACATACGAATAAAATTTCAATTCTTTTAAAAAAATAAAATAAAGTATTGTAAGAGAAAACTGAAATATATAAAATTGATAATAAGTTAAATTAAGTGTGATGACAAAGAAGACAGCATGCCGAGAAGCTGACCTAAGTGCCGATGTACACCCATCACAACAGCAAAAGTGCAACAACACACAGCAGCACTTTGACAACAGGGCGACAATTAACACCCAACCAACTCGAAGGGGGAAGGGTAGCTGGAACAGCTGATCAGCGCAGCGACAACAACCATAGCAACCAAAGATGGAATTGTTGCAACAATCAATCGTATCAATGCAACAACGTTCGACAAAAACACGAAACTACCTTCAACGAGATTCGACAGCAGCAACAGTTGAGCAACAAGATTATCGAGTGATAGTGGTGACAAATACACAGTACCTTGAGGTCACACGGAGACCAAAGCCACCGCAATGAAACACGCAACAAACTAGGGGCTTAACCCATCTGCAGCAGCTAATTTTCAGTGTCTGCGCAAAAGCGAAATCATCATGATGGCAGCTTCTTCTTTAACTTCAAGCAAAAGTTACGTTAAGCGTAAAGGGATAGCATCACAACGTCGTGACGATGAAGCAGCTAGTACACAACTCCTAATGCAGTCACAGTTAAAGTTACGCCAGTCATTCACAGTTCACCAGTTAAAGTTATGGTACACTACTCCGTGGCACAAATCACACTTTACAACATTACCTCAAGAGAACGATTTAAAACGCATCACCACTGTCGACAAGAAAATGTTGAAGATGTTTAGCAAAATGTTACAATTAATGATCTTGGGAACATCTCAACCATCAACTACCGTGAAGCGAAAGACAATTGGTCCCAATTGCGAGACAACGATTCTACCGACACCAAACAACTACATGTGATCATCAAGTATAACACACAACGCGTCAGCTACCCAGCAGCAACATTCCCACAATACATCGAGAAGAAGACATCGAAACAACGGGGTGTACATCAACATCAAAAGCAACATCTATATCAAACCCACCATCAACAACAACAAGAACATCAACAGCAAAACCATCCTAAACCTACACGAAGAATAACACCGAAGAAGGTCACCGGTCATATTATTGTATTATTATCGTAATCAGTTTTATTGCAATTTTTATTAATAATTAATTGTAATTTAGTTGTTGTAATTATTATTAATAACTAATTAATATTGACATCATATTCAGAAAATGAAATACGCTAACATACGTAAGTAGACGATAAGTACAATCAACATAAACATAAGACCACCCACAATTTAACAAACAATAAATGTACAAGAAAAATTTAATATCGTTTCGTACGATACTAAATTTTTCTTCCCCGAGGGTGGAGGGATGTTGTATGTCGCGATCGCAATTTCCTCTTGGTTTAAGGAAGAACTTTCAAGGCCAGTATTATTGTTTTTATAATACTACTCCGCGAGTGAGTCAAGGCCAAGTTTACATTAATGCAACCACAGCACTTTGCTTGGTAAGCCCAAAGCTTTAGTTTAATTGGTTTTAGTCAAGTTTTGGTTTAATGAACTTCGAAAGCTAAGGTAGGAACCCGAACACTTCGCATGGAATGGATTGTGGAAGCTGGCATTTAGTAGCGAGCTTCCAAACCCTAGAATCCATAGCGCGTGGCGATTGTAGTGGATTGTGGAAGCTAGCTTTCATTAGCAAGCTTCCAAACCATTAAATCGCTTGGTTTGAAATAACCAACGATCAGAATCCACACGCGGAAGAATTAAATTGAGAACGATTTTCTTCCGCGTATTGATTCTGCGAATATTACAATTTTTATATTGCGAAATAATGGAAATTGCGACACGCGCCAACAGCGACCCACTTTGGTTCCGTCGACGGGTACGTCGACCAAGCCAAAGTGGAAACAAGAAACAAATTCGAACGGAGTCTTGTAGTAAAATTCAACCGAAGAAGTCGTTTCCAGAATCGCGCATCAAGTCGCGATTTAGCTTTTAAGATAGTAGTTCCAAAAAAGAGTCTTGTTAATTTAATTAATAGTGTAACTAATCATAAGTGTAAATAACAACGAGTGTAGTTATAACAGTAGTGAAATACTGTGAAAAATAATAATAAATATAAATCAAAAAATAGTAAACCAACGACCAGGAGTTTTACTTGCTGTCCAAAGGACAACAGAAATATCTCAAGAGCACCCGTAAGGTAATACAACACTACATTCTTCTTGTCAGCTTCTTCATTTCCCCTGCCGCATGCCTCGCTGTCCGCACAAGGTCATCATCCGTGTATAAATCGAAACTAAATAAGAAAAAGAATAAACTTCTTCATCATCGTCCCGCTCTTCTGGCTTCTTAGCTTCCCTGGCACGCTGCTTCGAGGTTTCTCCCCAGCAGTGTTCTTGAAGGTTGTGGCATTTGCTGCTGCTGCTGGCGAACAAACAACCATTAATCATCGCATAATAATTTTCTGCTGTCAGCCATCTTTAAGAAACGTATTCATAATCCTGCAGAAATCCGTAGTTGACAAATCGTCTTAGCTGGTGTAGGGTGTTTGTGCAGCAGATGAGGGCGGCGGTTCCTGCTGGTCGTAGGTTGATAACTCTGCCTACCGTCAGCGATGCGTTGACGAGGATTAAAAACAAAATTCTTAATAACTTGACACCAGGACCATTCAAACCCTTGATGAATAAGGTACATTTTTAGACATTTTTAATTATTGAATACCCAAGTTAACCTTTTGAAAGCTTACCATTCATAAAGTCAGCTTTAAAAGTGTATAATAGAAATTATATTTCGCATCCTTTTCCTCTTTCACTCGTATCTTTTTTCATAGTACCAGGTACCCCTTTCGTATGCACTCTCCATTTTATTTTGAAGGTCTTCGGATGGCCCTTGAGCAAGCGAGCTTCCAGGATGTTGATTCCTTTCATTCCTCGACTTGCTAATGCGTTGTTTATCTACATCGCCGCAACGCTGCCGGAAATATTCTTGTATTCTCGAAATTGACATTAAAACTATTTAAAAGTTGTTCCTTTATCAGGCCAAAAAGATTAGACACCCAAAATATGTATCAATATTGTGTCAACATTTTCTTTGCCTTGCTTAACGGCAGCGATGCCCTGCTGTCGTCATCCGGTTCCGCTTCCTATTCCGCTGCTGTTGCGGGATGAGCGCCGATGTTGTTGTGGCTGCACAATCAGCAGTTTTCTGTGCCCTCATGTTTGGTCCTTCGCTGAACATTCGCAAGTGTTCTTTGTTGAAGTCGGTGTCCTCCTTTAGTCACAGTCAACGCCGTCATCGCCATCGCCATCGTCTTCGTCGTCGTGCTTGTCACAATCTTGTCCTCTTTATGCCTTTTTAGCTGCAAAAGGAAGTCATAAATACTGCTCTTGGGTGGACAGCAGCGCCGACAACATCATCCACATAAGCAGCATCGACAGCCAACAGCCGTGCGGGCCAATTTTATTGTGTTTCTCTGCTCTCACTCTCTCTCTCTCTCTCTCTCTCTTTCTGTCCCCAAATGCATTTCTATAAATAATCATCAAACGTGGACTGGAAGAAGATTCCGCTGTCCACCTACGGATTTCGCTGGTCGATGCTGAGCACGTCTACTGTTCGTTTATTTCTGTGGAGGGCGTCGTGATGATTCGCTTCTAACTCTATTCTGCTGACTCCTGGTTTGCTGTGTGTGTGTGTGTGTGGCGCTACGCCAGAGTGTATGTGTGCTTGTGAAAGGAGAAACTTCGAAATTGAATACGTTGGCAATTTGAATTTCTACTTTTTTCCAACAGATATTGTTATTGTGACGTTTGTGCAGCTCTTGCTTCAGAAGTGTTTTGAACTTCAGCTCCTGATAAAGCGACTTCAAAGAAATAGAAAAAAAAGGCAATAATAAGAGAATTTAGAATCACAGTGGACGATGGTGGCAAAATCTCAGTAAAAATGTTAGAAATACTTAGAGAAAGCACTCTCTCCTGGACTAAAATTGCGTAACTAATTTAATGAGAGGTTTTACTAACAACTGCAGTTGGTCTGCGAAGACCAAGAAACCGAAGAATCTTAATTATTTGCTTGCTGGTTCAATTCTTAAGTCACCGCCAACCGCAGTGAATCATGTTCACTAAATTGATTCATATTCATTGGGCACAAATTGCCCAGAAATCATTCGCATTAGTTGCCAATGAGAGCCACAGCCTTAGCCCACTCCACCCCATATACTATATTACACACACATGCACATGCATCTCACTGAACTCTCAGATTAGCAGATCATTTTCATGTAATCGGCACTCTTATTCATATAATACTATTAACGCCTAAAAGTATGCTTCTTTCTCTTATCATTGCTCCCCCTTTATATGCTGTTGTTGTTGTTATCGACCCCAGTTGCTCGTGGCCATTTGTGAACGTGATTTATGAATTTAATGGACTTTGATAATATTTCCCTTACTATTTACAGAGTTGTCCACTTGCGCCCTTCGTCTCTTTTACCGCGTCACGTCCTGCAGTAAAGTTTGAAAGTGTTTTATACATCCAACAGCTATCAATTCCTATTGCTCCATAAGAAGGAGAAATACCCGCATCGAGTATTCGGGAAACAAATATAAAGGACGCTCTGTACAATGCAGTAACTCATTTCTTCATTTTACTTCACATGAAGAAAAGAACAACTTTTAAAAGAGCGCCTTTCAAATGACGATCTAATTTGAACCATTGAAAAATTGAAAAACATGTCCTAGCTAGCGAAAGAGACAGAATTCAGAATGGGCAGAGTTGTTCCTTGAGTTATGCAGCCATAATTATGGTCTCCGTTGTTGTTGTTGCTGTTGTTGTTGTTGTTGTTTCTCTTCTCCGACGGTACCGAAATTGACTAAACAAACGACAGCAAATAATAACAAGCTGCCAAAATTTGTCCCTAAGCTCAAATGGAAACCTCTTAAAATCGCAGTTAAGCATACCTCAAAGGACTCCGATTCCGAAGGACGAATGCTGATTCTCGCTTCCTTTTGATAAGTCCTGTCATTCGTCATTTTGTTGCCGCCCAGTGACGATATTCTTCGTGTTAAATCTGATTGCGTTTGTGTTGATTGGATGTGCCCCTGTTATTATTATTGCTGTTGTTGCTGCTTACAAGCATCCTGTAAATTGATCGCTGTCCTTTCGATTTAAATATGGAGGGATGAAGCGAACAGCGGGTCTGCCAAAATGAACTCCTCGAAGCATCTATTTACGTCAATCGCCTCGCATTAACTCGGGAAGATTCAGTGCTTGAACCCTCCACCCCACTCCCTCTTCCGTGCTTCTTGCTTCCGCCGGCGATTTAAAAGAAAAATAAGAACGCGGCAATTTTCATTAGAAATTTCAATTAAAAAATCATCTCAATTAAATCCAGGCAAACATTTGACTTTTACAGTTCAGTGATTCCGCACGAAAGCCACTTAACGTGCCGTCTGCTCTGCGTCCTGTCTACGCCGCCATAAAAAGTGGCAACGAATTTAGCAGCTGTTGAGGAGCTGCGCTATTTAACTCATCCACCGCCCACGCTGCCCCCTCACAGAGCCTGCCTTCGACAACCCCGCACTGGACACGACTATGATTGTCATGTTTAAATTGCTGGAAAAAGGAACAACAACTAAACGAAAGCAAACGTCGCATCGTTAAGTTAAAAGCTTTATGCAAATTCCTTCACTCATTCTTCAGTCAGTGATTCATTCATGTTTTTATTCGCTTTCAACGAATGAAAATCGAATTGAAAAGTGTATTCCTTGTGGGGAGAGGGAGGGGGTGGTTAGAAGGTGGAGAAGCGACGGTAATTATCATAGTTGACAGTGAAAATCGAGCGAGGAATGCCGTGCGTTGTGACAGCGGACTCCATTACAAGAAATTAAAATTTCAAATTAATTGAAGCATGAAAACACGACGTTGCGGAAATTTATTGTTACAAATCGGCACCCGGCTGGAGGCACGCAGATAAGTATTTCCTTGGGTGGCTGGTACCTGAAATGTGGCTCTGAACATTTCGTAGAAGTCATCAGCTAAGCATGTATTTCGATTACATTTGTCCAAGTCGCATATATTCCACAGTGCCACTCACATGACGTCATCAGCGTTCACTCTCCCCACAACAGCTGCTGTCAGATGCAGCCGGCTGGGTTTATGGAGAGACCTCCTTTGCACCAACATACTTTTGCAGACATGTCAATGGGACGGATGTGATTCGAACTCTTCGATGGGGTGTGCGTGTGCAAGACACACCCCGTTCCTTCCCTTCGCTTCCCCGGCAACATGTTCCGAATGTAAATGACAGTCAGATGCTATTCTAATGACACTTCCGCTGCACTTGTTGGCTTTTGTGTTGCCGCATGCGGTGTGCTAATTAAATTTGTGATTTTATTTGCTCGGGTTGCGCACAGCAAATGTCATTCTGGAGGAATGGGTCAAGATGAAAAGCGAAGGACAGTTGAAACGTCTATTATCAAAAAATAAATCTCGATGTCCAAACAATAAAAAACCCTAAAATAATCAGAATCGGATTGGAAAATACAGCTGAAGGGGCTCTCCAGTAAATCTTTCTGATTTACAAGTGATTATTCTGAATTACAAAAGACGCTTTCTGATTAATGAGTAGAAAAGGACGTACATGCTTTACATGCATGATACGAATACATTTTAAAGGGCAGCACGACGCTGTGCTGCATTTCCGGTGAGCTCATAATTTCTGAGAAACGTCTCTTAGGCCCGGGGTACCCTTTCCTGCTGCTCCTTTTTAACTGCATGATAAAAGTTTCAATTCATCTTTTTTATTGCCGCAGAGCACAAAAAATGTGGGACGCCGCGTCTGTGAACATGTTCGAGGAGGAGCAAAAAGTGGAGCCGATTTTACGAGGGGTCATTAAATTCACATTACAGCGAAACCAGTGTGGAATGGATGACATATCAAACGCCACATCAAACACAATAAACGCTGCCACATTAGATTGCATTAAAAGCACTTAACACAACTCCTCGCAGCGCACACGCACACATACGAGTACGTAGTATGTGTGTGCGTGTGTTCATTCAGAGCAACATTAGCCGAAATCATTTCTGCCATGTTTGGCTGGCTGTGTTCTGCCTACGCTCAGCCCGCGGTCTGCTGTCACTCATTTTGCTCCCCTCGCCTTTCCCCCATGCGCCCCTCCTCCACCGAATCGTTTGCGCAATTTTCGGCTCATAAGTAATTCATGTGAATCGCTTTGAGCCGCCGACTTTGCAGCCAGTCGCCGTCGAAAAATTATTTATAGCATTCGGCAGTAGCGCGAAGCAGCGGAAGCGTTGCCACATTAATTTTTAAAGAATCGGGGTTCATGTCTGCACTCTGCCGATATCCGGCAGATTAGTATCTTGACGGCGCGTTCTGTTTCCGCCGTCTGCACGGGGCTGGCTGATGGAATGGATTAAGCGGCTCCGGCGACGGAATCGCATTGACGCTGTCTAAAGCTGGCAGCCTCAAGTGTGCCGCACGACGATAAGCGTCCGTTGGCAGCCACGCAAAAGCTTTTCCCTGTAGGACGACGAGAACATGTAGTGTAGGCAAGGTTCCGAACTGTAGTACGGAGGCGATTGATTGAACTCCAGCCAATTTGAGTTACAATACAAAGCCGCCAGCGTTGTTGCCATCGTTATAATCTACTGAGATTTACTTCTGCTGCAAAATACTCTTACGTCATGCGAATGATTAATATCGATCTGGTGATTGGTGCCATCATTAATATTCTAAATGTTCAAAGTTGCATCCATTATTTTGCTTTCTTCCGACAGTAAATGTTTTTCGTTTGTATTGTTTTCTCTATTGTACTCTTTCAAAATGTCGAATCTAATCGACAATTTTAAATTCACAGAGTTTTCCACTGAATCCGTGTCGCAGGACCAAAGCTTCTTGCTAAACGTTCTTTTTACTACTGCATCTTATTTGAAGATGAGTTCGAATTTTTTGTAAATGTAATAATCAACTTTTGTTTAGTGGATCAATGGGTTAAAATTGAACACACACACATTGCTTTTCACATTTCTCTCCCGTCCCGACATCAAACATTCCAGTTGCGAGTCCGGAAGTGACACTCGAGGGCGATTACTGCCGCCGAGAACCGCAGGTGTTGGAATTATGAAGCACTTCAATTATTGGGTCCAGCCAAATGCAAACAGAGTGCACCAATCCGAATGTGTGTGTGTGTACCTGCCCAAGTGTGTGTGAATGCTGGAACTTACGCACACATACACGCCTGTGTGTGTAAAAAAACGCTAACTCCGAAGCTATACTTGTTCATAGCCGAGAGCTATTGTATACAAAGTAAAGCATTCTATTTTCCCGGGTTAATCAATTGTTTTCTGGGATAAACTATGAATATACTACGAATATACTACGAATATACTACGAATGTCAGTTCCGTGAGCTGCAAAGTGCTTCATTTATTCCTCTACAATGTTATTGTATTTCAGATTTAAATTGGATCAAGAACAATGGATTCAGACTATATTTTCTATACACTCCGCTGATATATATCTATAACCTGCATTTAAGCTGAACTCGTGGTCCATATCCACGATATCCAATCCACATCCAATTTAAGAGCAATTAAACATGATTACGCTGATTTTACATATCCTTTAAGCACCTTTTTAAATGACACGGACTCACTCAATTAATGTGTGTGATTACAAGATATACCATTTATGTGTGTGTGTGTGTGTGTGTGTGTTTGTATGTGTTGTAATTGTATTATAGATGCAATAACTATAAATTAGCTAACTGTATCAACACTGAAACAATGCGTTGCAATTGCTATTTGCAGTAACTAATAATCGAACTGCAACCCACGAGGAACAGGAATGGAACGGACACCGAATGGGATGAGGAGACGACTGATCTAACGTTCTCGGGGCTGTTGCGTGATGAGCCCAACAAATGGGCCCGCTTGGATCCGTGTGCATGTGTTGCAGTTAATTGCAGTTAGCTTTACAGATACATATACACAGTCAAATGCGACAAAAGGCGGCCATTTTGTAGTAATAAGGGAAACCCTACAAATATAGAGTGTTTTTTGGGTCCAGCTCGATGTTTTTCTCTTGTTAACCATGACATGAAAGAAAATTCCATAACTAAGCTTGAAATATCAAATATCGATGGTATTAAAAGGACCGACACCGAGCAGGCTCATAAATAAATTGATTGACCTTCCTTCTCCTCGTTGTTTTGTATAACGGACTACTTATTGCTATCGGAAGGCACTACGACCAGCAGATCGAACAGTCCTGTGAAGCATAAACTTCAAAGATTAACCCTATGTTCTGCCTTCAACCAACACCCCCGCCGCTGATTTCTGCCACACACAGAATTCCAAGATCTATTCTGAGGTCATTACAAGCATTGAATTCTTCTGTGCTCTGGAATGCAACTTGGGAACCTGGGTGCGTGTGTGAGGACGTGCTTGCCTTTAATGATGTTGCCTTTAATGATGTGGTTGTTTGACTTGAGGACGGCCGGAAGTCAGCAGCAAAGGAATCTGGTGAAAATTCGGTTCTGGCTTCATGTGGTTTTCGGCTCCGGAAGCGTTAAACGCTTTGTTAAATATAATGCGTGAACGTGTATTGATTAATGCATTAACAGTGTGGAGCACTTATTCGTATACACACACGCACACATGCATACTCATACAAGCCACTTGGTGAATTAATTTATGGCGACTACGAGTTAATGGCAAACTTTGGTAATAAAATGTCTGTCCGTATTCTTTGAGACAGTGTGTATGTATGTATATATGTGTGTGTGCGTTTGTGCGATTCTGGTTTATTAACCTGATGTGTGACATGATGAACCTTGCACGATGATATTAAAGCTAAAGTTGTTTGAAGCATATGAAATCCTTCCATCGAGTTTCAGTTTTTACTATTGAATAACCAAGCTTATATTTATATATGAGCTTCGATCAGAATAACATAAGTCGGCATTTATAACATCCGCATGTAATAAAATATTGTATAATATATTGATGCCAAATGCCATAACGTGCCTGTAAGAGTTGCGTCGGGTTGGAAGTCGAGAAATCAGTGCCTCAGTGGTAAACTCTTAATATTAATAGTCGTAAACTATTTGTTCTTTTCTCGACTCAACCCTTTGCGAATCACTCTGTATAAACGCTTAATTTTCGTTTCCTTTGAATAATTTTAAAAACCTTTTTTTACAGTCGAAAACTCTGTTAATGACATCGAAGACGAAGATAATAATTATGACGACGAGGAAGACGAGGAGCTGGGAGGTGAGTCCGATTGTTGATTGTGGAAAACTATGCACAAAATTTAATCAAAAAATTAATCAATTCCTTAATTTTTGGCCAGCTGTCTTCATTCAAATGATCGAATGTTAAATTTTAAGCAAATCAAAATATTATTGTGCAGCAAATAATCGTTAAAGATAATGAAAGATTTGCATTTTGTTTGCTTTTCACCGGGTTTTTCTTTATTAAATCTCGTACTTACTTTTTCTCTCTTCATCTCTTTTATAACTTTTCTTGTTACTACTTCACAGACAGCGGAATGATGGAGAAAGCCTTCAAATTCGATGATTTTGCGAGAAGGTAGGTACTTGTATTTCCCTTGAGCTCGAAAGACTTTAATTTTGATTGCCAGCCATGCAATCAGCTACTGAAAGTGTTGCTGTAGTCAGAGCGGTTTCCTGAGTAGCTTTCTCTCTTCTCTATCTTTCTGAGTATCCTAGTTTTGGCGGTATCTGTAGAACTTGCATTTAATGATCAATTTAAAGTAATTCCCTTCTAATTGCCAGTAACAACAAAGACAAGCAGTGTTATTATACTTTTCAATTACATTTTTGGCGTGTCCATGTTCATGCTAGCAGCCGTCGATGGTGCTTGAAACACACAATAAGTAACCCCTTTCACAGGACTCCCTGGATGTCGCTGTTGTGGTTTCTCGCTATTCTGAATCTACAAACGGCGGACTCAATCATTTATGTGCTAGTTTTGAAGTCCAATTTGAAAAACGTAGCGCGAGTAGTACGAACATAAACGCATCAAATGAGCGCACAATTTAATTTAATTACAGGAGCCACGTTCCCGGAATGAGAGGGCAGTAAAAGGAATTTCTTCTCAAGGGTACAGAAGTAGGAGTCAAGGAGTCATTTAGATAAAATCGCCCGACTTTTTAAGAGATGAATTTTGTAGATGTTCCCTTTCATTCCACGTTACCGCATCCCATCTGCGTTGCTGCTGCGAAGAGGGTGTTGAAAAACATTAAAGCGAGAGTTGGAAGAAAAACCGAACTTATTAAAAGATGTGCCAAGAAGAAATTCTGACCAACGTGGCCAGATGAAAATAATTGTGTGCAGCAGAAGGAGTGAATCACAAGAGGAAAATTAGTTCAATTTACTTTTCAACAGCTGGAGTGTGCTGCCAGGAAGAAGTGAGAATGGGGAAGAGAGAAATAAAAGAAACAATTAAAATTAACTTATTCGAACTTAGTTTTATACTAAATTTAAATTCGTTATTTAGTTAGTTTTTACTGATTTTGTTTAAGGTGCAACCTTCAAACTAAACGCCCTAGTGGCTAATTTTAATTAAACATCCTGCGGAAGGATGGACTGATTGTGTCTTTTGTACAGCAAAACTATAGTAAACTTTTGCAAGTTGAAAACTGAAGCAAGGAAAAAGAGAAAAATGAAAAACAATGAAGAACTTTCAGCAAACTCGCAATTTCACTGAGGCGCCATCTGTGGGCGACTAATGCTTTTGTGTGTGAAGCTTGCCACCAACAACAGTGTAATCGCATTGATAATTGTAACTGTGTGTGTGGCGGTGGCGGCGTCAGCGTCAAGATGTAGCTGCTGCCCTCTGGGGAACTAATTAAAGATTAACGTCAAAAGTCGCTCGAGTATAATAATGAAAGGATGCAAGAGTGACACTCAGAGAATAACAGCAACATCAGTGACGACAACGACAACAATGATAACAAGGAGAACAACAGCAATAATAATGAATCGAAGTGAGAGGCTTCAGGCTTCAGAAGGAAGAGCATTTTAATGATTTCTTGTTGCGTTTGTGAGGTTGTTGTTGTTGTGTTGTTCGCCGCGATAACGATTCGATTCTCTCCCAGTTCAAATGCTTTGCTTGAAAATGAGAGCACTTCACAAATACAATTGCGGCCAAGTTAATGAATGTCTTAACAATTTAAGTGGTCTGTAGCCAAGATCTGCCGCAGGGCATTCGGAGATTTTGGCCAACTTTGTTCCCAATTTGCATTTTCCCTCGAATTACTGATGGAAGAAAAGGAAGAACTCTTAATCAATTTTTGTCAATCTGTTAGAAAAGATTACCACGACCACAAAATTATTCTGAAATATTTCAGTTCAACCAACAACTGCTTGAAATAAAGTAAAATAGCCAGTGAATGAAGATGTTCCTCCGAGGAATTTCGGCCGGAATTCTCTCAAATGAAACGTCTCAAGGATGGGCAGCTACTGCAGTCGTCGTTCAATTGCTGCTGCTGTCGTTGTTCCTTGACGTTGGCGTGTCTGCTGCGCTCCATTCGGTGATAAATGTTTTAATGGTTCACGTTTTAAGGGCTGAAGTAGGTCACAGCGAAGTAGCGGTGCTCGGAAGCACTTTAATTTCCCAAAATTACGCTGCTGACCAATTTTAGTGCACCAAAAATGGCCTTTTTATCGCTTGTTCATGCAAATTACAAACGAAACCAACATTAAGAATTACAGGAGCGAATTAAGGCCAGATGGTGCTACGTCTTTAAGTTAGTCCATCAAGTTCCTTCAACTTATGACGTCGTACCTGAAACCAGCTGCAATGTGCCCACAGTAATCCGGTGCATTAATGAGTACTTTGAAATATGTGGCAATATCTGGAAAATTCTGTGCTGTCATACTTGAATATCGCACAATCTCGCCATCATCGCTACTCACTCCTGTCATAGCCATCAGTCTGGCAGATTCGATTGCTCTCCCACCTTCGAGCTGATTAACTGTGGTACTCTGAATTCAATAGGGACTTCTTTTGATCTTGTGTTGTTCCAGGCGCACAAAAACCAATCCTTCCTCGTCTTTGATGTGCCACTTGTTCATGCAATTTTAGAAATTTCAATGACAGGTCGCTCATGTAAACGAATCACTTACTCCCTGCTGCTCTGTCGTGTGTGTCGACAGTTCTCAGGTCCAACTGATAACTTCAGTTAATTGATTCTGAGTTCTTGTTGTTGCTGGCACTGTGACAGGCGTCATGCTTCAATAACTGCTCTGTTCGTTGATCCTATCCTAGCCAGATTAGGCGGATTAAGCTTCGCGTAGTCGAAATTGAGATTCGATAACTGCCATCATAGGGACTATAATCACCATGGTCACAATATATTGTTAGTAAGGGTTGAATTCTGCACGAAACGCTAGAATGCAACTTCTGAGTAACTTAAACAAAGAGAGATAGAGAGGAAGAGAGTAGGTTTACTTCGAAAGCTTCGTGGGCCGGATGCTTTCTGCGGTCAGAGTTTGTTTTAAGTTTATTCATTTGCGATTTCCCATTCATAATTTTGGCTATCTTCCGCGCAGGTTGTTGAATCCGAAAATTGTGAGAGCCTGCACCGTCGTCCTCTCCGAGTGGGAACGCATCCCGAGCAAAGCGCTGAAGGCAGCTGTGACCATCCTGCACCGCATCGCGTACGGCTGCTCGTGTCCCGCGATGCTTTACCAGGTGAGTTCTGAAGAAAGTGTGGTTGTTTTTCCTATATTTAAGCCCGGAAGGGTCTAGAAGGGTGTAGCGAGAAGACCAGAAACAAAAGCTGTTCTCACAAACTGTCTCACACTCTTCATCTGCCGTCGTCAGTCGCTGGAGGGGGGGCAAGTGTTTCCTAGTAATTTTATTTTTGGTTTTGACGTGGTTGTGTGGCTACTGTGTGTGTGTTTTATATCCTTTCTGAGGGTGTGCGTGCGTTTATATCTCATGTTAATTAAATTGAAATGTTGCTATGATGCTGCATGCTTTTCGGTGGCTGTACTTGGGTTGTCGTTTGACTGTGTTTGGAGCACGGTCTTGACTGTGTTTGGAGCACGGTCTGCACGCTTCATGGAGTTTTTGTTGTTGTGTTACTTTTTTACTCTAAATGAAATTTTAATTCCAATTTAAAAAATTTTTGTTTGTTTGCCTGGCTTCTATGCTTCTCGTGAATCTCCGTGATGATGCCGCTCAGAGGCTACACCAACATCTCCTTCTTCGCTTCTCCGCTTCGACTATGTTCACGCAAAGCAAACATAAATCAAAGTCAGCAGCAGAAATGAGCGTGTTAAGCGAATTACCAGCATCCACTCCAAACGTCTGCGCACGGCCGCCTGGACGAGTCCTTGCTACCGATTTGATATGTCGTCTGTAGCGCTCCACTTCCGGTGCTTTTTTCATTTGTTTCTACTCCGCTAAACAAATAAATTCGAACTCGTTTAGAGAACATGTAAAACAGCAGCAGACGGTGAAAAATCTAAGGCCAACAAATTACAAATTATTGTTTTTTTTAAATCTTCTTCCTCATCTTAAGGATGAAGTTAGTTATGACTTGAACATTGTTTTCGCCATGAAGAAATAATCACAGCAGCATCATAAATCAATTTTTTTCATCAAAGTTTTCACTGCCGCATTTAGGCTGCTTTTATAAGGTTTCCGTTTTCTGGGTTACTTTTTTACGGGGCTACTGTAGAACCAAAGTACTTAAGATGTAAGAATTTATGATGGCCATTTTAAGCAGAAGAGCAAAATTACTTTATGTTAAGAAATTACGAGTACATAAGAAGTCTTTTTGTACAAGTACCGAACGTGGACATATAAAAAGCCGACGCAGTTCAGTTTCAGACGTAGTTCACGGACATCGTCGTCCAGAACACTCTTCCAGAGGTGATACCTGCAAGTCCGGCTTCCACTTCGTTCCGGTTTCGTATCAGTAACTGAGTCTTTCGGCGGAGTCCGTTGTCCGTCTGACGGCTTTCTAATTGTATTTCACGAATCGTCACCGAGTAAGGCGACGGCTATGAATCCGCCATGTTTGTGTTTTACTCTTAATGAGTCGAAATTTCTATTTCATTGGACGACAGATTTCTGAATCTAGTTTTCTTATTAATATTGTTTAACTGAATTATTCAACAGCACCGCACATGATTGTGTTTATTCGCAGGCCACGCTGTTTCGCATCTTCCAGCGCGTCTTCCGTGCCCCTCGCGATGCCCATCAGGAGGAGCTGCGTCGTTTAGGTGTCTACGTCCTGCGTAAGTTTGTCGATACCGCCCCGAGCAATCCAAAAATCTATGCGGAGCTATTATTTTACAAATCAGTGAAGGACGCCAACGAGCTGGAGTCTGGCTACTGTGATGCCTACGAGACGTAAGTACCGCCACAGCTTCCCCCTGACCACACAATTCCAGCATGCGAGTCGTCTCCACCGGACGCTGCTCCCTGCAGGACTGTTAATTTAAACGATTCTTTATTGAATACATATGAAGAGCCCGCCGTCCGTCCACCTGTGATGGAATCCAAATGATAAATGACGAGTTGTCTCTCCTATCAACTCCTTTCCATCTTTTAACCGTGATTTTCGTGCTTTTTCTTCCTTTAGAGGCACCAAGGGCACTTGGACCGAAGAACAGGAGACGGAACTGCGTTTCCTCTTCGAGGAGAATCAACGGAATCCTGAAACCGACAAGGGTGAGTGATGGGGATGGGCAGAACTTAGGTCGGTGGATAGCTAAATGATTCCGTTTGTCCGTTGAAGATGAATGATTGTGCGAATCTCTTTGCAGGCGTTGACGGATTTAATGATTCAAATTGCCCTTTCTTCAGGATAAACTGGTCCATCCATGCCTTCCTACGTGACAAGCCATCTGTGTGCTGGTCTGTGGCAGACATGAAAACATTTCTAAAACTCGGAAACTACTTCAAATCAAAGCAATCGATAATTTATGTAATTATCGACATATTGTAAAGAAATCCATCCCGCATCATTGGTTTTCTCTCCCTTGGTTTCAACCCAACCCAAAATACAAAAGGCATACAATTCAACAACCTCAGAAAGATTGTTAAAAACGTTCCAAAAAAGCGACCCATGTCAAGAAAGTCAACGCTTTCCCATACTCCTGACCACTGCGTCCATATACTGAGGTGCTTTCAATTCTACCCACTCAGACCTTTTTTCTTAACTTGAACTATCCATCATCCGAAGGCAACCATATAATGTAATGCACTCAAATTATATAGTCGCTGGTTCAATTTTGGGGTCACAGTTTAAGCGTCCTCATTTCTATCTTTCGTTGACTCTTGCTTGTGGTGTGGAGACGTTTGCGTTCACTCCCACGCGAACACTCACATCCATTTCTACAAATTAAATTTAAATCCCAGAATGTCTTGCATCGTCATCGCCGCAATCAACGCTCTGATACCGGAATCCTTTTGTCGCACCTTCAGCTCTTTTAATAGTTTTAAGTGAAACTTCCGCTCACTCAAATCGCTTTCTTGCAGATGTGATTGATTGGATCTTGGAAAACCTAATCGACAAGACACGTACGCGTCGTGGTGTCCTGAAGAAGCTCAAGGAGCTGGGCTTGATGTTTAAAGCGCCGACAAAGAAGTCCACAGCCAGAGCAGCGGGCGCCAAGAACATGTGGAGTGCGGAAGAAGACGAGGAGTTACGGAGTCTTTATGATCAGCATCGCACAGAGAATGGTGAGGCAATCGATTGAAATACAATTTAGCGATAGAAGAATTGAATTGATAAGATGGATCATCATGGATAAGTGAAAGTACAATTAAATTGAGGACACTGGTAAAGCGAATGAATCAATACAATCGATAAGGAGGGAATTTAAATAGATTACAATTTTACCCTTTAGATACAGTAATAGTATTTGACAGGAATTAAGCATCATGGAACACAGTATTTATCAGTACATTTTTACTTTTGCAGACTGTCTCCAGCGCATAGTGGATGAGTTCTTGGAGCGCAGGAATAAGCAGCAGATAATCAAACGAATGCTCCAGCTGCACATTATCGCCGACAAGTCAGAAATTCTTCCACTCAAGCAGCGAAGAAAGAACTCCAAAAAACAGTCGCCGAAGAGCGGCAGCGGCGACGAGTCCGACGGTCCCGAAAGGGCTGCAAGTACATCGGAACAACGCGGTAAACCACCGCGGAAGCCACCACCCAAAAAGCCGAAACGCAAGGTCGTGCGCAGTCCACTCGATGTAGGTACCTTGCGTGCCTTGATTCAGCTGGTGGATTCAGACAAGTATCAGGAAGCCGTGGATTGGTTGAAGGAGAGCCTGTGCGATGCGGCTGAGGAGATGGAGGAGCCTTCAGAAGAGGATGATGGCGTCCCGCTTCTGCCTCTACTTGAGGTTCAAAAGGAAGCCATGGAGGATGCAGCGTTCATCAAGGTGCTGGTGGCGTTGGGCATACAACCTCCCATCGAGGGCATGGAGAACTACTGGCGGATACCGATCTATTTGAACGCAGCTGATTTGCTGCTGAGAGCTAAAGTTTTGGGTGGCGAGGAGATCGAAGTCAATGCAGATGTCATTGAGGACGAAGACACTCACAACGATGATAGTGATGATGAACAGAGGACCAATCTTAACGATGCCGAAAGTGAAGAGGACTTTTTCGACGATTATTTGCAACGCCAGAAAAATCAATTGAATAACTTGGAGAACTACATGGACCAGCGACGTGAGAAACTAAACAGTCTCATATACAGCAGGAGCGACAATGAGGACGAACAAAGAACACCCGTTAAAGCCAAGGATGGGAAGCGCGGGTCCCGGCCGAAGAAGCAAAGTCAGAATAATGGCAGTAGTTTAGATAGTGACGAAATGGAAAAAATATCGAACAGAAAACAGAAGAAGCGCAACCAGGACAGAACGATGGAATTTGACAAGTCGCAGGAGGAAGGCGCTAGTGTCCGAAAACCAATGAAGTCTAACGACACAACACTACAACAGGCGCCGTCTGATGACTTGTTTGACCAGCTGAAAACAAAACCCACCCAGAACTTGGCTAATAAGGCGGCTGATGTCGCCTCCAACAGTGAAGATGACGAGTTAAATTTCAATTCGGAGGACTATCGAAAGCGCCTGTTAGAGCTCGGAGACTCCGATGACAATGACACTAACGAGGAAAGCAATGACGACACCATCACCAACAAGACCTGCACCAAGCGCGCCGCTGTAATCGACTCTGACAGTGATGTAAGTACCGAAAATGCGGACAGCGAGAACAAAACTGAGGCACGGAATGGATATAAAATTGAAAGCAACGAGGTTATTGATAAAGCAAGCAATCAACTAATCGATAGAAAAGATACTACAAATTCGAATGCAAACAAGAGAAAACGAATTCGTTCCGATGATGATGTTGATGGCGGTGTCAGAAACGCTGCCAGTTCAGAAGATGAGGATTCGCTCTTCATTAAGCGTCGAAAGCCCTCAAAAGAGGAGCAACTACGAGCTGCCACCGATGAAGAGCCTGCCAAGCGTCGTCGCCTTGTCATCATCGATGATGACGATGAGAACTAGAAATTCTGCGAACGATGGGGAAACTCATTGAGTGTTCAGCGTCAGTTCGTAAATCCTTCTACTTGTTTTCTTTTACTCCTGACAGCAGGTCTTTAATATCGTCAACTTTTAATTGAAGGGATGCTGTTTTACACGATACTCATATTGCATTCGTCTATTGAAGGGTTGCCGAATAAATCACCATTGAAATATTCGAAAAATTAGAGTTTTTTTTATAAGTTATACTGTATCATCATCTTTATTTTTGTTCCATATCTAATTTCAGATATTCTTTTAATAAACACATAATAAACATCATCGATCGATTTATCATTGTTTTGTTTTCATGTTTGATGTCCTCTACCCGAAGGTGCTCAGGTATATTAAGTTTGTCCTTCCATTTGCAAAAGAAAAGACTAGATTAAGCATTATTTAATTCATTGGAGAAATCATTTGGTAACACAACATTACGAAGATTACAACTACGATACTTAACGATATACAATACGATACGGTACTCTACATTACATTCACTTAACACTTTTGATAATGTTCTGCATGGCGATTATGAGAATTAGTTTTTAGTTTTTCTATTGTGGAGAATTCAATTCTGTGAGGCGAATGTTAAACAAACATTTAACACAAATAATCTTTGGCGAAATCCCGAATAAACGGCAATTGTATTGAAAACACATCCGCGTAGATCTCGGACCTGGTCATGTTCGTGTAAACAGCTTGCTAGAGGATCTGAGCATGCTCGGACCTTATAACTTGATTTTAAGTCTAAAATTCGATGAGAATTTCTGAATTCCTGCCTCAACGAATACAGAGATGGGAGCATGTGAGTGTGGCTAATTCTAATTATAATGTTACTTCTATTTCTAAGCGTAAGAATGAGGGCAACGTTCTTAAGGGCTAAGATGTGTCTGTGCCTATGAAGGAGATTAATTTGAACCGAGTCTGGACAGAGGTAGCACGAAGTTTAAATGGCAGTGCGGGGACACTCTCGCTAACGGTACTACACAGTAGTAGTTTAGGCAGTTAATTGTGATCGATCTGGTCGCAAAGAGCACCTTTAAACCAAGAATCTACCCCCGCCACGTTAAAAGACTCCACCCACGTATTGGACCTTTCTTCGACGTTTCCGCCGCTTCCAATCGTTGCTGTTGCTCCTGCTGTTGATGTTGCTCTTGTGTGTGCGCAGAATTCGTTTGCGACTGCGTCAAGTATGACCGCAGTACCGTATGTTTGCGTACCGAGCTCTGGAATTCTGCTGCGGACGGTTTGTACGCCTCTAATTTGTTCCTGTAGTTGTTTCTTTGGTCTGGCTGCGTTAAGTGCGCTGTGCTGCCGCCTCTGGCTGGAGCCGCTTCGGGGATCTGGCGGGTGTACAAAGAGGAGGCCTGCTGAGACAACTGCGTACCATAAGCTGATACTTTGTCGCTAAATGCGTTGGTTGCCTTGTAGTCGTAGTTTTCTATAGTGTTGCTGGTGACGGTGTTCGCTGTGGAGGACGCTGCGCAGAGTCCCGGGTACCGTGACGACGACCGCAGACCGTAGGTGGCGCAGGAGGGTTTCCCAATTTCATAGGGGTTGTAGCCGACCACATTGCCGCTGGAAGTGAAGATGAACCAAGGACTAAACTTAGTGGTGGGTCTTGATTTGACTGCGGCCTACTTACCCGGGTCCATAGTTGCACACATACAGCTTGTTGTATTTCGTTGTATCCTTGTACTCTGAATATCCGCAACCCACTAAGCTAGTTTCGCCCCACACGAGCTGCAAGATAAGACGAACAATCAACTTCCGGATGAGTCATAACCGGTTCCGGAACTCACCTGGGAATAATGGCCGGTTTTGGTTGACCAAGCGTCACCAAACGAGTATTTTTGCACCTCATTGAACCAATTCTTAATGCGAGATGGGAAGTCTCCATCGTCTGGATCCAATGGCGCAGTACTCCAGATAAGGGCCACGTTTTGGCCCATGGTAAAACGATCTGGAAGAAATGAGGCATGGAGCATGGTCAAGCAAGAGTAAAGTAAATTCAAATCGGAAAGAAAACGGTATAGAGTAGGATCGAAATAATATCTTGAAATTTCTTGTATAGAATTGGTACAGCCAGGAGCGACTTTTGGCCAACGAATTCCCACCAGAAGAGGCTGGTTCAAAGCCACTTTTGCTTACTTATGGTCCGCATTGGATCGTGACGAAACTGGCAATTATCGGCCCACTTCTGGGCGCGTGACGCCAACTCGTCGTCCCAGACTATCTCGCGCATGTTCTCAGCAGCGGGCTGGCCAGGGTAGCGCCCTGTGGCCACCATTTGTCTCAGTTTGTTGTGCTCCTGCAGAATGATTTGCTTCTCCTCTTTCGTGATACCCGATGCTGGAAGAAGAGAGAACGCAAAATTAGTTAAACGCGCCGAAAGATGGATGGCACGCCATAAATTCGTGTAAAAAGTGCCGTGTTTTGCTTACAACTAATTTGGTTAAATTAGCTTGGAGACCAAATTATGTGAAGATTTAATTGAAAGCGAACCTGTTTGTCAAATTAAGCAAGTTTTTTGAACTTCGGCGCTGAAGCGATTCGGCATGAATGATATTTTGGCATGAAGTCATCGCTATATTTAAAATGCTCAAAGAACAACAAAAATGTGGATGTGAAATCACAAAACTATTTGGTTCCAGATCCTATGTTTCAAAGAGAAAACGTTAAGTTGACAACGTTAAGTTGACAATGTTTTGCGTCAGTTCTGCGAGCCCTTCATTAAGATTGTATATATTCACAGATCTGACCTTAATATTGATGCCGATTTAACGCATCTCCAAGGAAACTAGAAAAACCTACTACTTCGTCTCGGCTGAGCTCAGAAAAATGAGCCATCGAAAAGTCGTTTGAGCTTCATGCAAAATCTTAAATTATGAAACGAGCAACAATTCACGAGCGTCTGAAACATGCTAACCTTGGGGATGTTCGCAACTTGTGTCCGTTGACAGTGATATCTAGACCCGTATGCTGTGTCTAATCTACATGTGAACATGCGTGTAGCTACGTGCGTGCGTGTGTGTTGGTTAACTGCTCGAAAAGCTCGCAGGCGAGAATTAAAAACCATCACACAGAAACTTGGCTTTCAGAACGTGAGCAGGGCGTCGAATCACTGGCCAAGTTGTGGTCAAGTGATCGAGTTCCGAAAGTCCAATAAACGAAGAGGATCGGGAGTGTGTTCGTCTGTTGGGAGTTTTAACCGTACTTTTGCAAAGAAGGGACTGTAAATAGCCATAAAGTTTGGCCGTACATGTGTACCGTTAAGGTTCAATGAGATCTCAGTTCGATAGATGTCTTGTGGTTGATTAGTGTTCAACTTATATGCTTCACCAGTGCGGACGATGTAACGCACTCCAATGGGCTCGAGTTTCACAGGAACCGCGCCGTGTTCGTTTGCTGTATTTTCCGATTCCTTTTTGCTGCCGACCCCACTCATTCAATTTAAATAATTTGGTGGGCTCCATCATTTTTAATAACGAGGCGAGCCCTTGAAGCTTATTACGGGCCAGGAGGTGGGTCCAGCTACCTTGCCTTGTGGGAAACTTGTAAAGTGGACGATGAGAGTGACGATGATAAAGGATCCTGCTGAAAACAGCAAGCAGACCAGAAACACACAACACAACAGCCATTGAAAAGCAATATCCACCGATCGGCACGTTCGCAGCAGGCAGCAACAGCAACAACAATTGTAACGAGCAACCACTCATTATCAGCAACAGAGTGCAAGAGCCGTTGTGCGCTTCATGTTTTCGCCGCCTGCTTTTGATCAACTCGCAATTAAGGCTCGCATTGAGGGGAGCCACTTCCAGGGACCGATTCCAGCCACTCCTTGGCGGTGATTCGCTTCAAGGTTTATGCGACCCTGACCATGCATCGCCGTGAAAACCCAGAACATGAAATACTGTTCTTAAATTACAACAGCAACAACAGCAACAACACCTCGCCGAGCTCATTTTCATTGATTAATTATTTCGAAATGCATGCTAAAAACAGTGACGTAGATCTGCCTCATGTTCGGGGGGATTACAACAGCACGCAAGTCAATGAAAACCGCCCAGCTACAGTCAGATCAGGTGGAAGGACGGAGGGGAAGGAGACGCATCATCTCATTAGCTCAGATGATGCACTACCTACCGCGCAGGCTCGACAACTGCAGGACGCAGAAATAATCACGTATTAAAGCACGATTTCACTGGAGAACAACATCATTCGTACGCCGCTGTTCCCTCGCACCGCATGCGACAGCGTGCAATTGAGGGACCACCGCGACGCACTCGACCAGACGAGATCAGACGTCGTATTTTTACGTTCCTGTTGACTGACTTTCGGCACAACGGTAATTAAATGTTCACATTAACCACTCTTTCGTGATTTAACATGCAAATCAGCGGCGATCACCTTCAAAAGCAACGAAATAACGAGTGCACATGCCCCGTTAAGCTGTCGATCACGCTACGAAGCGCCTGCAGACACGCATCGGGTCTGTTGCAGGGTCTGTCCACGGGTTAATCAAGCCCGAACGTGTCGGTATCAAAGATGCAACGGTTACTGAAGCATTAATAAACTGCAACAAGCTGATTAAGATTTCCGTCCGAAAGCAAAACGCCGAAACAGCGCAGATCGACAAGATAGCGGATTTAAATGGCGAAATTATGCTACAAGCACACAGACGCACACAGACACATACTCGGCGTCCGACGAGCGTCCATGTTTCCAAAGCCTCATTAACTTGCAGTCGAAACCTTGAACTTTTCACTGAAATTTTTTCCTTAACTTTTGTTTATAGACATTACTTTGTACCGTTTCAGACCGACTTCACGTTTAACTGTTTCATTTTTGGTTTCGTTTTTGCAGCAGATTTAATTGCATTATTAGCACGAGCTGGCAACGCCGCAGACAGCAAGGCGTCGCGCTACATGCGTTCGTCGTGTTGACGTTTGTAAATGTTGTTTAATGTCAGCTTGGAAGCACTTGATGTTGGCGTGTGTTCATTGTTGTTGTTGCTGCTGTTGGTGTTGTTGTTGCTGCTGTTGGTGTTGTTGTTGTTTCAATCAATACACCCCAACGTACATTTTTTCCGATTTTAATTGATTTTCTCCGCCAAATATAGTCATTATTTTGACACTTCAGACAGCTTCAAGTTCATCGCCGACGTCGCACATGTGTACAGAGTCACTCTATTTTGATCACTTGATAACTGTGTAAATAAGTTATTTGAAAAAACCTCTGCATTCATTGAAATTAGTTCAGTGCAGCTTATGACTTTCAGTATAAACATACGTACATATGTACACCGAAAGTGTACATAAACACCACTATAAACGAGTATAATATAATAATAAAGCACTTGTTATTCACTCAGCATCATATGATCTTTCGGTCTGTGAGTTTGTCCCGTCAAAGTCACGTGGAAAGTCACGTCTGTGACTTTTTTATTTACTTATGTATATGGACACTGCACTATACACCGTTGATGTACTCTTTACACACAACGGATTCACTTTCGACTCAGTTTTCCAGATCAGCCAACACTCATTTCATCGCTTCTTGCGGTCTTCTTTACGACTTATTGATATTCTTATTTTCTGGGTCAATGGAATCATCACGGCTGTTGTTGTTGCTGTTGTAGCGCCACCTCTTGATCGACAGCCAGTTCGCAGGTTGTGAACCTGAGTTCACTCTTGAACAAGCAGAATCTTAATGAGAATTCTTCAATGAATTTTTAATTAAGATCCGAATCAGGAAAGAGCGGAAATGAGAAATATGTTGGCCACTGTGTTAAACATTGATTGATTTGTCTTGTCGTATGCGATGATTAGAAAAAAAAGGGTTACTTCCCCAACGCATTGCTGTTATTCTGATCACGACTGATGGCAATTATTATTATGATGCACACAACATTAGGTTAAATATATTAAGGTACAAGTTGAAGGTACACACAAGCAGCTAACATCGATAGTGGGTTTAGCTTCAGCTTTACTGGCCTCGCAACTGAGCGCTAAAATAAATAAAAAATCGCATAAAACTGATTACAGCAACACAACTCATCTGATTCCGATTAGTGGGCAAAGTGAATCTAATCGCGTGACGTCAGTACT
Source organism: Myopa tessellatipennis (assembly GCA_943737955.2). NCBI lineage: Eukaryota > Metazoa > Arthropoda > Insecta > Diptera > Conopidae > Myopa > Myopa tessellatipennis. The sequence continues at coordinate 57,594,669 of OX031314.1, read as the reverse complement.
CGTATACTACATTTAATAACCATCATAAAAATAATCGAAGCTCAGTCATTAAAACACGCTCGACGTTGTCTCCAATCACGGAAGGTCTCAATATTTCTCCAATGAAATGGCGACGTATTTACATTTTATGTATCCACTCGTGTCTGTATTTTGTCCTGGAATCATTTGTTTTGATATTCTTTTCCATTTCGAAGCGTACACCAAGTTGAGTGGGAGCTTATCGATAATCTTGGAACCGAATTGATAGTCTATCAATCAATCCGTAATCAGCTCTAACTAGAAATTAGAACCGCAGAGCCGTAGGAGGTTTCTTGGTCCACTGAAGTACTTCCATTTGCCAATTTCTTGGACCATCAACAACCACCGCTTGTGTGTGTTGGGTGCCAAGCGGGGTCTCTGAACTTGTCCTGTATCTGGTCCGCATTCGCAAATTACTCAAGCCGCTGGGGTTTGATTGAAACACGTTGAATTCAATTAACATAAAATCAATTCTGCCCAAACGAGACTTGAACGCATGTACGGGTATATAGAAAGCGCTCGCGAACTATGATTTCAAGATTTACATACAATATGGCTAAAATGGCACCTCATTTAATGTGGTTACAGACTCATGGGATTAAGAAATCAGTGCGCAGTTGAGTTAATAAGCGCCTCGCATTTACGGTCCCGAACTTGGCACTGCTAAGAGACCGGTTTTCGAACAGACATTTTAAATTTCTCACTTGGAAACCAACTTAAAATGCGAGATAGTAGCCGCTAGTAGCCGCCGCTAGTAACTCGCCGCTTACTAATCGAAGAGCGACAAGCATTTACTAGTTTCGCGTTATTTCTGAGAAAAGGAACCAATTAGTTTTCTTTCACAAAATAGACCGACATTAACTGTTTCCATACTCACCCAAATAAAACGAAATCAGATCCAACCAATGCTTTGAAACATTTATCGGATTTGGAGATCTGCTATATTGGGAGTTATAAACCAAATCTGATTAACGGCTTCCCTAAAATGTGCTAAGAGTCGAATCGACGCGGTTCGCGAGGTCTTTCCAGAGATCTGAAGACTCGGAGGTGATTATATTATAACTGCCACTCAAGCGATTCGAAACCGAACGGATTTTAAATACTAAGAACAGGTTTTCATTTTTGTTTAAGAAACAAGCTACTAATTGAGACCGGTTCAATAAATTCGAGCTAAACATAAGTACTAAAAGCAATATTAATATTTATACAGTAGTTATAATTACTGCGGAAAGTAATGATTGAAAGCACATGAGCTTTCATTCGACGATTTAGACGAGATTCAAGCGAATTTCATCACGTCTCCTCTTTTGGATTCCAGCGGCTGAACTGAAAACAAACACGGCGCCGAAAGAGTAAACAGCCGCCATCGAACAATAAATTGCACCATTTTTAATTCCAAAACAAACACTCGGAATCGGTACACACGCATGTCGTATGCTGCCGATGGAAGTGGGTTCGAACTCAGTGAAATGTTTTCGCCCAATCCTTTGGTTTAGTTTGTTCTCAAATTACCTTTCAAAGTCTGTCTCTCGGCGGAGTATTTGCGGATCAGTCTACTAGCTATCTAGCTATCTGTAGTGTATGGCTGGCGGCTTTCGTTGGCCGAAAAGCAGCTGGACAGACGAGGGTGCAGTAATTTATGCGTCGCACCTGCTTCACATGCAAATCTTTATTAGCCGATGAATTAATAACAAACACAAAGGCTTCAAATTAAGTCGTATGTTTGTCTGTCGGTAGAAAACAACAGAAATAAAAAGCAAGTCAAATGTATGTCATCGAAAGATGGCTCGATCTGCGCTTCCAAATCCAAATCCGGTTAGTATTTGAAAGTAAAGCGAACCGTTTAACATATAAATTAACTCTTTATGCATAAAACATTTAAAACTTTGTATTTGTATTGGGTGTTGTTCGTCCAAAGCGTCTTTAATACCGTGAATTCAGTTATATACTCGTATACACAGTAAATTATTAGTTTAAATAAAACAAGTAACTGAATTGAATTACGATCCAAACGGTTTTGAACTTGAGTTGCTAAAGAGAGACAATCAAGTCGCCTCTAATTAACTGTGCTTCATTGGAAGCTCGCACCGTGGTTTTAATCTTGTTATTTAGTTCTCAAAGATTAGTACATTTAATAAAGATTTAGTAAATGAAAGTCTGTGCTGTTTGGGAATGTTGTTTCTCCCTTCACCCCCAACGACATTGTTCACCCTTCTTCGACCCTTCAACTTACCCAACAGCTTTCCGTGACATGCGAATGCGACGCCACTGCAGGACATTAAAACCAAAGCCGCGTATAGAAAATATTTGTCCGAAATCATCGTTGATCCTCGAATGTGTATGTTGTTGTTGTTGTTGTTGTTGTTGTTAATTTATATCCACTAAAAAACCGCCCAACTGCACACAACTTATGGCCTGCTTTTTAAACGCACTTGGAATTAATTTTTATTTCGAATAAAGTATACGTTTTTCTCGTCCGTATGTAAATTTTGTATATTGATCTATATAACTTTTTTCTTGGCACAAGACAAAGATATATTTACTTAATTTGTGTGTTAAAATTTTTAATTTTTATGTTTAATTCTTTTTCAATCAAGCGATTATTCACTTCTTCAAAATATTGCACAATTCTTGTCTGATTTACTTTGATTGGTTTCGGTGAATATTAATTTTGGCCTAAATCACAAGACGAATTCTTCAACTTCCACTCTCGTGCCCATCCAGCTAGACTTGAAGGCGTCTTATGGAGCTCCCAGTCGGCCGCTTCATGCTTTTATATCAACCAAAGAACGAGACTGGAAAAGCCGTTGATTCGGCTCTTAGTAGAGCTCCTCTCTTCTGTCTCAGCGCGCTGTCTCTCATGTGTGTTGTTGTTGTTGTCGTTGGTGTGCGCTCGCGATCCGATCGCTGCTGTAAGAAGAACGCCCGTGATTCTCTTTCTGAAGCCTTTCGTTCAGGAACGATGCGGTCCGGAAGAGAAACGAGGTTTATTTCACCAATTGATTTGTGACATAACGGATCCATGAACTTTGGGCCTGACTTGAGAAATGATCTTAATTTTTCCTTACTTAAATACGAGTATTTTTCCTCCGCATTGTTTACCGGAAACGCACGCTTTTGTGCTAGGCAAACAAGAAGCTTTCTCGCATATAACAAGTGCTACTCTTGTTCTTGTTTGTTCTCTGAACGATGCTAGATCCCAGTTCGAGAACAGCTTGAGGCTGAACTGGGAAGAGTTTTTGTCTTCGCTTCAAGTTAGTCAACGGCTTGAATGCTAATGAGTAGTTTTCGCGAATAATTTATCAATAAAAATATATTATTTTTTAAGCAGATAAACGATTGTATTTGAGAATATACTAAAAATAGAAAACAAGTTTTCTTTGTTAGCCAAAAGTTATAAACAAAATATTTTTAAAACCTTCATTCTTACAATTTTAATTGGAATTTAAAAGCGGTGATGATAGAAGTGGTTCGGGGATAGAAACTAAATTGAACTCCCTGGTTACTGATGATATTCCCCTCATAAGATCTGTTTTGAGGCCCGAAATCGTCACGGAGCACTTGGTGAATATTCCCGATCACGAATTAAGACCATATTCACCCGTTTCGTAATCGTAGAAATCCTGCAATTTTTAGATTTTAATTTTTGTACTGCTTAGTAACCGGTTTTGATTATTTTTGACTCCATTCGTCAAATTTCCCAGCCATTAAAATTCAATCAATGTACAGCGGTTAAAAATATTTGTGAGTTCTTGAGTTGATCGTGGAAATATTTCAAGAATATGGTAAAAATAAAAGACACAATTTACGGACAGACACACGAAATCCGGAGATCCCATTAAAAGTTCCATTCTCTCTTCTCTCTTTATTCGACTTAAATATTAGACCCTGAGTACCGATCGCATGAATGATATGAAGGATGAAGGATATGATTAGTAACAATGGTGTATGTACTGCTAGATGTGGACCACATTTTCTCCCAAAATTGTGGTGCTTTCATTGTTAGCTCGGGTACTTCTGGGACTACACCCTCCTTGGCGGGGAGCGAAATCCACACATAAGTAAACTGTTGTGGACATGTTTATGGACACCCTTTTGTTGGACTAGAAATTAGAGTTGTGAAAATTAAGTGTTCGACTGGAACAGCAGCAATTAAGCGTGTGATAATTTTAGCATAATGCAAAATTATGCATAATTAAAGTAACCGTTGACTAACTAACGTTATTTTTAACGTACTGTTTTGTTTTATTTTAAGCCTTCATTTTAATGGTACGAATGGTACCAACGATAATTCATGAACTACTGCTGCAGTATTTCAAACTCGGGCACTAATCAGCTCGCAATCAAAAGTTTGTCAGTTTGCGGTTAGCGACATCCGACTGACCTCATGTGCGTGGAAGCTATCAACGCGACGCTAATCGTTGCAGTTCGGAGTGTTTGCAGTTCGGAGTGTTTGCAGTTCATCGCCCACAATGACGCTGATGGATGTTATAATTTCCTGGTTGTCTAAATAATTCTAATTAAGCTCGGATCAACGTATGCGGCAAAGAATGCTGCGAATTTTTCGTTGGTTTAACGACACACAATGCAACGCGTGAGGTGTGTGTGTGGCGCTGTCAATTCGAGAAACCATATCGGTCATTTATTTGCAAAAACTGTGATAAACATATTTATTATTTGAGTGATATGTTCATTTAATTATCGCGATACGAGCAAATCAATAAATTGACGTGGTTCGATGACTGGCATCATCACGAAATCACACAGCATTCGATTCGAAGTTTGAACAAAAACGTTCGGTTTGGCAGCGATACTATTTCCAGACCTAGTCGAGGATCTCTCAATGAATCACTAGTGAAGAATGGAAAGAATTTCTATAAGCATTTAATGTGTTCCAGCCCAACGAAACGGTACAATAATAATACCCTTAAATATGTTCCCTCAACAGCACTATTTTTTGCTCTACTGGACGAGTTATAACTAATTTAGAACCGTTTAGAAAACCATGCCGAGAACATAATCGAGCTCAAAACTTCGGACTCCATAACAGGCTTCAGAACGTCTTCATTGGCCTTCAAATGGAAATTGAATCTATTGGATCTATCTATTGAATCTATTGAATCTATTGATCTATTGGATCAGAGAGAAGAGCTAAAGCCAAAATCGGAGAGTTATGTTTGTATGGATTACATGGATAAATTCAGAGAATTCTTATCGATATTACAACACTTCCCGATTGTAGCAACAACCATCAAGCGGCTTCTAACCAAAGCAGGTTTCTCAAATACTTGCAGAGTTCATCAACTGAGATGTTCCATATTCCACTTCCATTCCCACTTCTTGTTGTGCGGGTTTATTAGTCTTATGAATTAAGTTTTCGAGATCTGGCACACTGAAAATTGTGAATCTATTTTATAAAAACTAAAGGCTGGAGGATTTTGTGTAAATGTGCATGTATACTTTAATAAAAACTACTGTACAGCAAAAAATACGTCAAAACTAAACCGCATGATAAATCGTGATTGCGGAAAACCCAAGAGATTTAATATATGTATAATCAAACTAACTGATGTTGGCCAATTAATTGATTTAGAACTTTAGTCAATTCATCTGTTTTCGGATTTCAAAGTCTGGTTTTTTATTTCTTGTGGATCGGCAACCTTATGCCGATCCTATAATCGAGTCATAAATTACCGAAAATTTGACAAAACATTCATTAACTTAATAGCTAATTAGTATGTAGATAAGCTTGTTAGAGTCATTAAATACAAGTTATTAAATTCGCTGCATAATTATTCGCATAAGTGTAATTCTGAAAGTACGCAGCGAGAGAGAAGTGAATAGTCGATCTCAAGATAATGTGAACATTAAGTGTGTATACATATGTTAGTGTATATGTGTGAGGACAAGGAAACAAAACCCTAAAAAAGTGATCCTTTTATTCTAGAAAATGGATGGATGATAATCAATACCCTTCATCCATCCAATCATACTGTTAACTTAAATGGACTTGCTATCTAACATATCAAATCAGATTTAGAAAGTGGTGTAAAGTAACGGAGATGACAGCCCAATGTCACAAAGACGAATTTATAAATGATTAATACTTCAGCATTAATTATTCTACGGAAAAGGAGTTCCGAAGAAATCAATGGCATTTCGTTCAATAAAAACCGTAACTTGAAGTTGAGGCTGGGCGAATAAGTTTGCATTAATTCCTCTCCGTGAAATACAATTCCGTGAATTTATCACAGTAAATATTTACACAACCTATTGTCATTTCTCGCTTTTTATTGACTGTTTAAAGCTTCGCAGACTCGCCATTCAAGACACTGCTTAATTTTATTTCGTGCGAATTAATTATTCATTCCTGAAACTGAAAAAGAACAACAAAGAACTACAACAGCCGCAATCCTCACTCCACCTTCTTCAAAGTTCCATGGATATCCAACTTTTCGGTTTTTCTACAACTCAAGTGTACACTTCTTTATTGCGCATTATATTCTATGTAGCTATATACTACACACGTATGTATAATCATCCGTGATTTATACCCAAGTACGTCATGCACCTCTTCCCAAAATACGGGTATCCTCCTTATTGTGGGTATGCCAAGCTAGAGGCTATATTTGTAGAATAATACAGGTGATCAACCGCGTAAAAGGTGCGCTTTTCTCCTCTGTATGCGATAGTAGTAAGATAGCCCAAAAAATGGGCGCGTTCGTTGTGGACCTATTGGCCGGTGTCACACGTGTCATCACAATGCGTGCATCACTCGCGAGCTTCAAACACAATCCCAAGCGCACAGAATTCGAAGCAGAATCTAACAATGTTTCTTGTCTTTTGCATTTGCATTTTTCTTTCATTGTTTCTGAATTAAAACACGCTCTGCTACTGCTGATACAACCGCGAAATGCTTTCCTTGAAATGAAAGCGTTCACAAATACATTCTCGCGTCCCTCACATCCACACGAATTTGAGCCAACATTAATTTTTTGGCGTAAGAGTGAGCAACTTTAGAGCCTTTTTGATGCACCCATCGTGATGATACGTGTGACATCGGCCATCAGCATACAATAGTTCATACTGGTATTTCTTCTCATTGACTGCGAATTAAAAACTAGTCAAATACGCTGTCCTCGGTCTAGCCGGAGCATTAATACCCTACACCCTGATGAAATTACTTGTCAGCCACCCTTGGAAACGAACTTTTTTGTAGATGTATGAGTACTTTCAACAAGGATTTTTCTAAAGAAGTCCAATGCTGATATCACTGAGTATATCAGTTCTCGGGAATACTCGGACGATACGAGTACATCTCTTATTTGCATACGTGCCGAGCTTTTCGCCCTCTACACCCGGCATACACTCTCAGACGTTGGGTAACAAAGGCAGTGCAAAACTAAAGTAAACACAGAGACTAGATCGGCGAACTTGACTGCTGCTGCTTGGTGTCTCCTTAATTTTTCACAGCACAAGATGGTAAATGAATAATTCATGATTTGCTGAAGTGTTCTCGTCAATATTATTAATAATATTATTATAGTTATACGTACCTCTTCAGTTCTTGCTAATTAAAAATACCCGTTTACGTGGACAGAAACACTTTGAGAATACGGAGTTCGAAAATATATCGAAGGTGAATACAAAGCAAAGTGAATGCGTGCATTTCAATCCGCTGTGGAGCATCCCTCCGCGATCCGCCTTTCGACCGGCGCGACACGTGAACGCAAGCGCAGGAAACGAATAGCATGTTAGATTTATTAGAAGTAGTTTGATAACAATAACAAATATTGACAGGAACCGAAAGTGTTTTGTTTCTATATTTACCTGGGATGGATTTTGGATGAATTCCATCATTCATTGATTAAAACGAATTGGGTTACCGAGAAGACGAAAACACGAAAGCCAAAAGCTCAAGGCTTTTCCCAAATTGGTGCCAAGTTTGAGGTTACTATATCGTCTGAATGAACTCATTTAAACAGATTATTCAGACGGAATAACCTCAACTCAGATTATAGCTTTTGCGAATATGTTTTCAGCAAGATACAAGCTCATGTGTTTCCAGCAGATTAGTCGAATCTGATCATTTTACTCAGCTCCAGGGATCTTACAGACCAGTCTGTATGTGGACTGTGTTAAAGATTTCCTCCCGATTTTCGACCTCTTTGAAAGAGGTTCCATCTATACAGAGATGATTCATTAATTAATAACACACATTAATAACATTAATTAATAAGTTGTAATTCCAATTCCTGTAGAGGAAGGAGTTGTCCCAATTTAATTCAACCTCATCGTCAAAGTAACATTCACGCAAAACAGTCTGACTTTTGTGCAAGTTTTTATTTTTTAATAACTCAATTAAAAATAGAAGCATTCAATTCATTTTCTTATTTATTTATGTTTTTTAGACTACTATACATGTTGAAGTCTGTTGATTCTCGATGTTATTCGGTTTGTTTGCCGGAAAAGACGAAACGGGCGAACGTTTGCATGGAGACGCGCCGCCATGAATGATGATGACGGCTGCGGCTGGGTGCTGAATAATTTCCATTGTAAACAACTGAATAAACAAGAACAAAACGAGTTCGGTTCTCCGAGAGAATATGTTTTTCTGATACTCGAACTCGCAGATCTCGAGCCGGCGATGGTTTTTCTTGCAATCATTTCAACGAGCATCCCGAAAGCGATGGCAGCGACTTCGACAGACACTCGTCGGTTCCTATTTAAAATTCATGTGGTGCTGGCGTTGAGTGTTGATGTGGGCCCACACGCTGACCGTGATGAGAACACGATTTAATGTAGTTCCTTCTCAAAGTCGCTGCTGTTTACCGTTTGATTGTCTGCCTTCCTTCTTGTAGGCGGTGTTCCACCCCCTGTCGCTGTCGTATGCCGCAACGCACGGCATGCTTCAAAATGGCGGGGATGTTCTGTTACGTAGATGTTACTGTTACTTTGTCTCTTGTTTAAAGGAGCTGTTTTGATGGTGACTGTGACTAGTTAAAGAAAGAAGCGTCTAACAGAAGTAAGTGATGGGTGATTTGGTAGCATGTGTGGCGTCTCCAATTCATCCACTGATCAGCCAAGTTTTGAAGTAGATAAAAGCAAACTCTGCAACTGCAGATACTTTCGCCATGAAAGCTGAAATGGAAAGGAATTTCATTTAGAACTGCCCACATTTTGTATTTAAATTAACATTTAAATTATGTCCCTGATCCTTTTAAGTGATTAAACTCCGGCAGCTGAATTGCTTCGAAAAACACTCGCTCAGATACTCGTACTAACTAATGAAATGTCTACCTGGAGATCCATTTCATCTCCACTCAGATAACAATGAGGTTCAATAATATACTCCGCTGAATTATATTAATAAACACAATGCGAACCCTATCATTATTTTATATATTCAGTATTATATAATATATCTATTGCAATTTAGTTATTAATTTAGGAAATGAAACTCTTGAATGAATACTGTGCATTACAACGCTAATGTGATCGACTAACTCAGACAGCTATGATTTTTCTTTAATTAGTTTGCACAGAGCAACCTGCAATATTTACATTTTTCTGCAGAATATTTTTATCCATTTACCAGTTCGTCTTAGTAATCGTGCATTTCAAACTAAAGAATAACTTGGATCTATTTGGCAAACACAATTTCTCAGCAAGGTCGAATGAAATAATTACCCGTAGCGAGCTCAGTGCGCCGCTGTTACGCTACTGTTGGCGATAAGCTTCCAGAGAAGCCTGCTGACCTCTTAATCATCAAACTAATCGACTTGTTTGGAGAACTGAGCGGACCGGCTGTGAAGTGTAAAGATGCGGGTCCGCACACAAATCCGTTGTTTTAGGCGGGTTTTCATTCTGTAGAAGGCGTTGATCATCCTAGAGTGTTGGCGGCGTGGGTGGCGGGGGTTTTCAGTAGTCTAACGGTCAATTGAAACGTCAAAAACACATACATTGCGATGATTTATGGATTGAAAACGATGCCGAGCATTGATAGACGCATTGAATGACGTTGACGTTGCTGGGCATTGAAAATGAGGTCTCGCTGGAGGATGTTCGAGGCAGCTTTGAATACTCGACTGAGGAAACAATTTGTCAAAACTGATGACTGATGACTGATGATGATTTTTCCAATACGAGTTTCTAAACCGGCCAGGTCATTAATATTAGCATCAGGAAGTTAGTGACGATTCATGAACTTGGTTCGGTTCAGCGTCTTGAAGTCTTCAAATGTTAAATGAATAAAAATAATCCTTCGGACCGCTGAAAATTGGGTTGTTTCTAACGATTCCCGCATCAGGGGCGACACATCACCAGCAACAACTAATGATGACAAGGAAATGATGACAACAACTAATGATAACAAATGCTCCAATGTTTCTCTGGCCAGAGCTTAAAGCCTTCCTTCCGGGTTATTTACAGTATATGCTTCTATTATAATAACTCATAATTCCGGGTTTTGTTCTGCAGCTACAGTTACTCAGCACGTACAGGTGAGGTTTAAGGGTTGCCCTAGGCTAAGAGGGAAATTAGTTGATGAGTCCCGATGCTGTGGGTGGGTATTTTCTTTTTGGCTTCAGTGCTACGAGCGACGTCAGGTTTGTCTGCTCGCCACCGTAAATTCTAATTAATTGACTTGTTGAAGACTTAAAAAGGTGTTGAAGTTCTGCAGTTCGGGCGAAGGACGACTTCAAAGGTGACTGTTATTAAGGTAATTCGTATGACGGGGCATTAATTAATTTTCATTACTTGTAACACTGTTTAACAGCTCACCGCATTTTAATCCTTTAGTATTATGTCTCTGGTCATGTCTGAACTCCATCACGATTGCCTCCGCTGAAGCGCAATTAGAAACGTCATCTTGACCATTGATCCATGGCCTTGGAACAGTTCCTTAAATTGTTGATCGAATCGTTCTTCATTTAGCTCATCTCACTGGGCTAAAAGAGAATCGAGATCAACCAAGCTGAACACAACTCAATGAGTGAAACCGCACTGAATTTAAATTTAAATTAAACAACTTTTTTAATTAAAATAAATGATCGTTTCAATTGAGGCGAATTTAATGTGATCCCATCACATTTTCTGCATAATTTGCTGTAGACATGTTTTTTAATATTTGCATCTGATAAATTAACTCAAGTCAATCGTTAACACTGCTGTGTTGTGTTTTGCTGCATGTTCACATTTTTAATTCGTTTACAATAAGTTGACTTCAACTGAGTCAACAACAATCAGTTGTACGCCCGCAGAAACTGGAAACGCAACGACAGACACCAGAAGGTATCACATTAAAATTGGAGAGGATTTCTGGCAATAGTAATACCAGAATTATGTGCATTACGGACCCAATACAAAAGGTTATTTTAAGGTTTGCTACCTGAATCGGGAAAACATGCGTCGATAGTTGTCAATAATACTAAATGGATTGTTAATTTAATCGGTTTTTCTTATCAAATGTGAAGTGAAATTGTGTACAAACAAACGAGTGAAATATTCGAGTAGACTAAACTAAACCTTTTCCCATTATTTTTATCTCTATTCTAGTAGAAATACTGTTCCTGTTTCAGTAGTATCGCCGCAGCAGTCTTAACTTCAGATGCAACCTATTAAAATGCATCGCGTAGAGTGACAACCCGGAAACATCTTGAGAGTCTGTAAATACTTGCCGTGGACTGGGGCTGACGTCACAGTTATTCGCACATCACGAAACCGATAAAGTAGCTGTGGGCTAGACAGACATCTGTACCCACCTGTAGTGGTACCGCACACAGTGTAACCACTGGAAATGGAAGATTCATAAAATCATATTTAATATCTTATTGAGTTTCAGTTAATAAATGTATTTTCTACTCATGGTCGATTGGAGGGGCGATTAGCAGCACTGAAGTGCGCAACCCGCCCTCCCCCAGGGAAAATGTTATTTAACTCTGCAAACACTGTTTAGAGATTTTATGACTTTTATACGAGTATACATACATATGTACTTATGTCTTGTCTACACTCGGAATGCTTTACGTTGAAACTGAGCCACTTCGCAGAACTCCTGAAACCAGTCAGCAAACCAGCCACTGACTCCACAAATCCTCCCCTTCTGCACGGACTGCCATTCGAACTCCTTACCACTCGGAAAGAAAAACAAATCTGAAGAGGAACAGATGAGGAATTTACGACCGATGGCAACACAAATTGTTTGTGAATTCGGCGTTAGAATTGGGAATTATCACTTTCCAGGGTTGTTGGAAGCTGCTGTTGGATTCCTGCTGGAGTTATGAAGATACGAACATTAGTAGATGAAGGAAACATCTCGTAACTGAGTTTCAGTCTTCCATCATATAGAAATCAAATCCAATCAAAACAGTTTAAAATACAATGAAAAGAAGTTGCGAAGTTATGATCATTGATCGATCGACTATTGACTGAAATCCCGCTAACGATGCTTAAATAAACATTTCTTTTTAGAAACCCCAGTTCAGAATTTGCTTTAGCGATAATATAGTTATAATGGAGTTATTATTATTATAGTTAATAATTATATATATAGTTTTAACCCTAAACTTCGAGTCAACTAAACTATCACTACTATAATTCGTATGAAAATATTCAATTGGATTATTGCCGGAAAAGGTAAGAATTTTGCACTTAGTTTATAAATAACTTAAAATCTTCTTGAAACTATAAACAATCATCAATACATTTTCCTAAATGGTTGCCTTAAGGCACATCAGATGTAACTACTATAGTTTTGTTAATATTAATCCAGTTTAACGATTAAAAGCCGTCCAGTTAGATAAAATTGCAACCATTTAGAAAGCTGAGAACTAAATCCTAATCTACATAGAAATTTTAGATATCAATAGGCTATGGGAAATGCTATCAAACGCTGTAGAGAAGTTAGCGAATAGGACATCAACTTGTGATCCAGCTTCAAAGGAGTTAACACAATAGTTTGAGAAAATGCTAAGATTGCTAAGATCCTCTGATCTCCCAATTCATTTCTAGGGTACAACTTCAGTTCTTAACCACACCACAGTTCCAAAAGACCATATTGTACCAATTATTAAGGATCCATCCAGATGTGCCGCTGAACCTAGCCGATCACCGGCAAATGAAAACCACGCCTTCTTTTGAATACATTATCTTATTTATTATCTGAATTTCTTTTTAATCATCTCTCAATATAATATAAGTTTGTGTCCAACTCACAATGGATTTGTATGTATTTCTTGTGAGTTACTATTCAATAAAATGTTCCCTACGATTTTTTGTTATATTTAATTATGTCTTTACCTTTGTTGTATTGTTTTTGTATTAATAATGTTAAAGTATGTAAATAATCTCATATTTATTTGAATATGTAATATAATCCAGCTTTTGTATGTTGTTTAATTTGGTTTTTACATGATTTTTACTTTGTTTAGATTGTTTTTCTTTTAGACAAACACTATAATAATAATAATAACAGTCCTACATCGCTCTACATTTCTAGCTCTGAACACTTAAGCAAAATAATTAATTAACTTTTAATTACTTCAGTTAATTAAACATTTTTAATAGTTATTTATTGTTGGTTCTCCCGCTCTTATTTTTCGATATTTTGATGCAATAGCTTTTTACAATTGACTGTACTTAAAATGTGCCTGTTCTAAAATCATTCTAGAGTCAAGATTACTTTTTGGCAACTATGCTGTGCTGTAGTATTTGACTGAGCGTGTGAAGTTTAACATATACGATAGAGAGTAGTCAAAAGTCGTCTGTGGAGCAGTAAAGATGCTGAACCAGCTGAGCATAAGCGTGAAACATAAAATATAACCTCTTTTCGAAGAGACGCTGCTTTGATCTCTCCCCAACGTTTTTAATACAGCTTAGTTTGAAATTACTTGGAATTAAAAAAAAGAAGACCGCAATGCTGTGGACCAAGAGTTCAATTAGAAAGCTTCTTAAGTTGGACATAAATTCCAGACCGTATTTCATCAGACCTTCAAATTCTGGGATGTTTAAATTCTAAGATCGAAGATGAGTTGGAACGGCCCTCGTACTGTACAAGTCTTGTCACCACGCAACTGAGTTTTCCCAGAACTTTAAAGTGCTACGAATTGCTTTCTACAAGCAGTGTTCGTTTCTTATGCAGCTTCTAAGAATCCTAAATGTTCGTTTAAGTCGTCTATATTTGTTCCGGATTTCGGACTCAATTTTGACTGAATGTGACAGTGATAAGACATAAAGTGATATGTTTTCCGATATTATACATAAAACCAGTTACTATGTAGTTAGCAATTTAATAAATCCAGTGCTTTACCTAAATTGGGTTAATTCATTATACAATATGTAGTTCAAACATAGTTAATGCATCCGATGCATGTTTATGTGTGGATCTATAGTAAGTTCCTAAATTTACGGTTGTGTTATACGGTTATATTATTATCAGATGTCGTAGCTGATACGAGTATATCCATAAATTTCATTTTAATTGGTTTAACTTACAGCTGATTAGGTGTTGTATATTTAGTTTCAATGGTAGTGTGTTACTTTTGGATTAATTGCAATACTTCCCACTATCTTAATTGAACTTAACTATTTACACTCAACGAGTGGCTACTCAACTCGGTCCTGCAATGAAACTCGGATCAGAAGACATCGCAAGTGAGGAAAACGCCGGAATATTTCGTTGCATTTTCAAAATGATAATTTAGGCACTATAGACGGGAGCAAAAGCGGAACTTGGAAAGTAGCGAATAAAAGAATTTGAAATAACACAATTGAGTAGTGAAGTATTGAAAATCGACACTTAGTATAGGAGTGAGTGCTAAATATTGTTTGTATTGTCAAATTGATGGCTTGAGCCAAAAACCCTCAAACGTGACAAAAGTACATTATTTCTTTATGCAGAGAAGCTAAGATTAAGATACCAAATCGTGTAACTCAAGAATACAGAATGGAGACTTTGTATGTACTTCTTTGAGTAGGACGAGAGGTATTTTTTTTAGTAGGGCTTCCGATGTAGCTTCTTATGGAGTGCAGTTGCAATTTAAGGATGGCGCTTGGATGTTGCAATGGTTCCTCGAAGTTCGAAAGAGTTATGTGTGGTATATAAGTTGCATACATACTTATCTTCTTTGTTTTGTATAAAAATATAAATTGTATCTTTACATTATTAGGCTATTCTTCCATATGCAATTCATGTAGAAGCATTTACAGCTCACCAGATTTAGCTGCTAGTAACTACGAGTAATACTAAATTTTGCTAGTTTGACTAATTAGCACTACAGAACATTTTGTTTAGTAAATAAGGGAGTTTATAAAATTAGTGCTTCATACTTGGATGTGTTACCTCAGAACTAAGTATGTTTATGTGTATATTTATATTTATAGATCTTTATTCTTTCTCTTTGCTTTGATTAGTTTTATTTAATAAAAATTTGGACAATTGAATTGGATTTCATATAAAACGATGCACTGCAGGGTTTATAGACAGTGTTGCCAGACTTTCATACAGATTTGATACAAACATGTTACAGTTTAATGACATTTTGACGTTATATGTATATAAAATCGGCTTTCGACGTTTTTACGTCTCGAATTCTGTTTTCTGATAACACTGTTTATAGACAGACTTTACGACAAAATATCAATAGTAATGTAAATAAGTTGAAATAATAGTATTAATAATAATAAAAAGTGTTACTATAATAGAAGAAGAAAAGAAAATAATACTTGAACATTTTTATTTAGATATTTCGTCTGTGCTTCTAGACCTTTTTGTTGTTTTCGTATTTGTAATTACGTTAACTTTACTAATTTGCTACGTAGCTGTTCACAGTTTTCCCTACAACATTACAATACATACTAGTAATAATAATCATTACAATATAATGTAAACAATTCCCAATAATTAATGGTTTTCTTTGGTATTTTACTCTGCGGCTACTGAGTTTAATTCAGATAGCGACTTACACTAGAACAGAAGCACAAGCAACGGGAAGTACTCACATGTTGTTGTATATATTTCAACACGTGCTTCAGTTATTATGACGATATGCATTTTTATAATGTAATATAAATTAGACTTCATATTTCTTGTGTTCAAAATTCAATCCAGGATGAACTACGAACGTATTTGATATCGGTATTCATTTTACGAATATGCAAACACGTTTTTGTACAGAGTTCACACGAGTTTCGCTAAGTTTGACATACATACATTTTTATATTGATTGATACAGACATACCTGAAGTGTTTCTAAGTGCTTTTTAGCATACACTTCGTATAATATACAGACACATTTACATAATATATTTATGGTATATAGTTTGATACTGATATGTATTTTAGTTAAAGTAATGCTCTTTCACTTTATCCAGATTTCATTTTATCTTTAATTGAAACTTTTATTATAATTTTATTTATAATACAACATACCAACATTTTATTATAATATAATTGCCTAGATTACGACATATTCATAAATGACGCACTTAAACCAAAGGAGAACTAAATGGTGTATGATCCATATAGTGATTGCAAGCGATCTGATCTTTGTGCATCAAGTGGAGGCAAGATAAATCTTGAGCAGCACGTCTTCACTCAGAATCTCATACAATTAGCATTCATATTCACTAGCAAACTATCTTTCTACCCGATAATATTCACCTAATATATAATGTGTGCTACTCACGGGTCTCTACTTTGAGGTTTCTACATCCTGACACATTGCCCTTCCTTTCGTTTCCTTTTATTTCCCCCACATATCACGATCTATTAAATCAAATATATTCCCTTTCTAAACAAGATTGAGACTCTTTATGTTGATCTGCGTAGGCTAGGAACAGTAGACAGTTTATAGACCAATTCGGGGCTTCGGCTGTTAAATGAAGGGTAACCGTGGAAAATGTGTTTTTAATTGGTATAGCTTTACTCCATGGAGGCTTGGATGCAGTTGATTTAGAATGGGGCAAACTTGAAATAAGTTTTAAAGCTAATTTTAAGGCAGAAATATGAAAACATTTTTTGAACAATGTTTTGGACCAGTGAACAAGACCTCGTTTCAGTACTAGAACTACACCAACTACAGATCCACGAAACACATGCTTTGAAGTGCAACTTCAAGTGCTTTTCTTTCAGGATGTTCTGAAATCCGTGCGCAGTTATCTATAAGTTAAATATACATATAGCTATGAAGCTATAGCAAAAACTTTTGGTAAAAGTGGGAAACGTGTATTTAATCAGCAACACAAAAATTCATATTTTTTACAGATATTTCCTGTATATGTATGTATATTCCTCATATTGGGTTAACCATTTCATTCATCACTCTTCAGTGATTCTAGAGGACTTTCCGATACATGGACCTCTTAGGAGACAGGAGAATACAAGTGCTTCTTGAATGTTTTTAGCATATTTTTGTTGTGCTTGCATAACAGCACAATTATTGTAAGAGTAATTGTTGCTTATCTTATGTCTATAAGTTGTAATGGTTTTGTTTCAATTTTTACATAAAACTTCTCTCTCGTTGAGTCTTCATTATAATTTTTTTTACTTTGTTCTTGTGTTCTTAACTAGCCTATAAATATACTATATGTGTAAGCAAGGAAGATGTTTTTAAAATTGAAAAGAAATCATAAAAATAGTGCTAATAAACGGAAAGCCGCCATATTGAAAAAAGTTGTCTTTTGTTAAAATTTATTGTTAATTGTATTTGAATTTATGTCGGTTATGTATGTTGGTTTTTATTCTGTGGTTTCTGGTTTCTCGTTTTTTTTCAAAAATTCACAATTTTTCAATGACTATTCTCACAATGTTTCAATAGTCTTCAATCTAATTTTAAAATATGAATCTCAATTTAGAATACATGTTTCTATGTACGAGTGTGTATAAAATTTCGTCGCTCTACATGCGTTAGTTTCTGATGTTCAATATAAAAGGGATTATTTTTGGTTACTTTTGCTAGTCTCATAAACGTCGTCGTAAAAAATTTGGTTTTTCTTCTTAAAATGACCAGCGTGAAAAAGGTTTCAGTTAAAAATTCCACAATTTTGTTAATTGTTTCAATTCTTTTCTCAACTGCGGTGCAAAAACTTCAAATTATTCAGGGCACTAATGCAGCCCCCGGGCCCACAGCTGCCTCATTCACTCGACTGCGGCCGGGCGCTCTTCGAAGCGCCTGAGTGCTTGGCTAGTTGTGTGTTTATGTGAAAATGTTTGCATACAAAATACACTAATGTGAACTGTTCAGAAAACCTGAAGGATTCTCTGCGAGGTTAGCAAATTCTTTCCGGATCCAGGTGCCACTACAGTCGAACTGCAAAGCATTGCCGACGCCAGTGCTCGGCTTTGATATGATTAAAGATTTAAATATTCCCGTCTTCGTTTTTCTTAATTGATGAGTTGAGGGTTAGCTATTTTTTACAATGACAAACGCGTGCGGTTCTTTCGCCTACTGATTCGATCCTAGCTTTAAGTCGAACATAAAACATTTCTATTAATTATAAACTCGTGCAGTGTTTTCAGAGACGCGGATTTAATTTGAGGTGGCTATCCACGTGACATAAAGGACGAGTGTCGCCAGCATGGCCACTGTTGTTGTTTGCTCCAAGACGGGTGCTGATGAGGCCTGCAACAAGTTGTCCCTTTTGTCCTCGCAGCCAGAACCTGAAGTGAGAGAGGAGAGAATCGATTAATTCAGCGTGTTCACGACTTCGGCAGAGCAAATAAGATCAGGATGATAATGACGTATATGGGCGAGGTCGAGAAAAAAGGAAACAATGGATTTGTAGAACTTTATGAGAGGTGGCAGCTCATAAATTCGTAAACGAAATCCACAGATGTACTTGAATCTTAACCTAATGGCGCTTATTTACATGGAACTGACTACAAAACCAAAATAATGTCCTAAAAATATGCGGACGGTGATTCAGTTAACGTTTAGTTTGTTGTTTAAGGTCTAATGTCCAAAACGAATGATTGAGTTTATCATTGAATACTTTGCGAAAGTACTTAAATGTGCAAAATAGTTCGTAGAAATTTTTGTGCAAAATTTCGCTTCGTAAACAATTTTTAATTTTGTAGAATTTGTGTAGAAATTCTTGAAGATTTCTCCTGAATATTTTCGAAATAAACGGACTTCTCTTCAAATAAAGACTCTTAAAATAAGAATACCTGAAAGAAAGTAGGACTGAAAATAATTTCTTCAAAAAATTCGGAAAATAACCATCTGTGGTTATTTTCATCAAATGTACAAAACTTTATAATTCCAAAAATTATCGTTTCGACAGGTCAGGTATCTCATGGAGCATGGAGCATCTAATGTAACTGTGCGAAGTTCTGGGATTTCATCTACCTAAAAAGTGTGTCAATCGATGAAAGAACCAAACAAAATTAGAATGGGCGGGGTCGTGCAATTTCTGTGCGATGCTTTTCTCCGAACTTGTACTTACCTCGAGAAAGTCACACTTCTGCGACATTTAAGAGCTCCCGATACTCTTAAGCACAGATCGCTAGTAGTGATTGTTTGTCTAGCAAAACAACATCAGCCCGTGTTGACGGATCGAAAGAGTTGAATATAGTTTACAAAAATTAATCGAACACGCAAAACCCAAAAACAGACGCAGATACGATACGAGAACATAACATAGTATATTCTATAAACAAGATTGCAAGTGTGAATGAATGCATCGAGGACGCATTTCAATTAATTTAGTTCAGGTACGCGTTTTTACTGTTTTTCCTTCGCAATTGAAAGTAACAAAGCACTTAAGGCAGTGTTGATTTAATTTGTTTTGCAATTTAGCGTAATTATTAAATATTTTCGTTTTAATATACTATTATTATTGCGTGTTTGTTTAAATTGTTCCATGGATATATCTCATTATTCTAATGGCTCATGGGGTATATCGTAGAACAGACAAGTTCATCATCGTAACGAATGGAGCCCAATTGAATCAAGGAACGAGTTACGAACTTACATTTGAAGGCCTTCTTTGGAAAAACCTTCTTTAGTTTGGGTTCACTTCTTTCACCGTCCCCTTTCCTTCCCTCGTTCTCCTGATAACTTCGCTGTCAATAAAATTCCGCCTTTTGACTTTTTACTTCCCGATGTTAAAGAAAATCCATTAAATTTCACCCATTAAACTTTTATGGGATTTTTATATGCAAGCTTTTGTTGTTGTTTTGCAGCATTGATGCTTGTTATTGAATGCAACTTCTTATAAACCCTCAACAACACTTTTAACGAAGTGGAAATGCAATTATTATAATGTTGTAATGCTCCAACAGTGGAGCAGAATCGGACAGACAGATGAAGAGACAGACACAATATCTGCTAATAATTTATGAGTTAATAAACTCTACTCGCTGTTACTATTTGAAAACCTCATCAGAAATTATCGGGTGTAGACTTTTTAACATCTCTCAATAGCAGTTTAACACATGGTATAAAATTCTGCTGGAATGTGAAGAATTCTTTAATTTTGAGCGGCTTTCAAATGTGGTTTCAAATAAATAAAAATTATTAATATAAATGAAATCGTCCACGTTATTTTAACCTAAACTAACCATTAAAATCTCCTTCAAAATATACTTGAACCATTTTCCTCATTTTAATTGAAGATGTTTTGAGTCTACGAAGTTGCAGTATTTGCAACTAAATAAGTTATTTTATTTATAATCATTTTTAAGCCTTTGGAAGTATCTTGAACATTCTTTTAATAAGTTTCTCTTCCGTTGGATGTAACGGCCAGGCATACATACATACACATACAATATACTTATATTCGTATGTGTGTATAATTTAATCATAATTGCTTTGAATTAATTAAATTTTCATCACTCTGCAGAATTTATAATTTGCATAATTTAAAATTATGGCTCAGCTTATGGAAGTTTTTATTGTTGCTTTCCGCGCTGTGCTCTAATATTAATTCAAAGGGCCTGAAAAATGTTCTTTTACTATATACGCCAACTAATGAGACGCCTTTAAACGATCGGTAGTAAAATGGGTTTTCTGAGTATCAATTGATCGATGAAAACGGGGCAGTGACGAAGCAGTGACATCAATTTGATACGACTCCAAACACTCTTCAACACTAGCAACTTATGCTAATAAGACGTACATTTTTGGATTGCATGAATAGCAGCCGAACGCGCGTTGTAAATCCCACTCGGACGTCTTTCGAATCGTTTTCGGCTGATTAGCAACTCGATGGAGCACACTGAAACGAACCTTAACATCTACAGAGACGGTTTAGCGTCTCTACAGTCAACAGACAGTTAGGCGCTAGACGCTGGATGAGCAAAGCAACGACGGGCAGAAGAACCAGATTTAGCATCGTGGGCATCTTAGAGCGAAGACCATGCTTGACCATCTTTTACCTGGGACTGTCTGTAGCTATTTTTGGCCAGTCCCAGTACTAATCACTGCCGTCGATTTTATTAATTCAAGGTACATAATTCAAAGATCTCGTCTGGCAAAGAAACAGAGAAACCATCACCTATCTAGAGAGATCTACTTGAAAAAGCTTTCTTTCGGCGAGATGGTTTAAAAGAAGAGCTGTATTAATTTAAAGGTTTTTATTCAAAATGTAAATTGACTTCACGCGAATACATAATTAATTTCGAACTGAATTTGATTAATCAGAAAGCAAAGAGAATATTGTAAGGACCGGAATGCGGGTGGGAGGGAGTGGTTTATATAAATAGGCGCGTTTTCTGCAGAAGGGTCCGCAAAAAGAGAAATAAGCAAAGAAAGTTGCACTGATTTCATGTGCAATTCCATTTATTATACTTTTCCGAAACAATTTCAATTCCTTTCTTTTTTTACCGCATATAAAATGTTCTCTTGTGCAGTGAAAGAAGCATGGTGAAAGACGCTTTTCTCAAATTGAAATCGAACATCATTCAAGTACTAGTAATTTGTGAAATTAAGAGTAATTATAATAATATGTAAGCTCCTTCAAAGTGTTTTCCCAGCCCGACCCGTCTTCAATTCAGATTTAATTGCCTTTAAGTGGTCATCTTTAATTACGTAAAGAATATTAAGTCCCAAGTCGAGTACGCGAATCAAATCGCATATGATTGAAACCTTTCACCAGATTTTAAAATTAGTTCCGAATAATGTTCAGTGAATACTGAAGTAGCCATGAAGTTAGCCAGATACACTATCAATTTTGTGTGACTGCAGATTAAAAAAAGTCGTTAGCTGTCGATGCACATGATTTGTAATCGAATTGTAATCGCTACTATATAACTTTTAATGTAGTTGCAATTTTTGTTATTGCCTTGCTTCTTCTTGCCTTGGCGTTTCTAGATAATAATATATAAGTATAATATTCAATAAGTTAATTTTGAAACAAATTTAATATTAATTTAATTTAATTTAAATTTTGATGAAAGAATTCTTTATCGTATTCTACGAATCTGCTTTCTTGTAGAATACTCAAACACTTCCAGACCCTCTAAGTCTATTGAGCGGATAGGTTGTTGTTAAGGCGAGTGTGTGTGTGTGGGTTGGTTATGTGCATTGGTTTTGTATTGGTTATTTACAAAGTATGCAAACTACCAAGCTAAGAAACATAATTTGAGGCCAAAATAGGTTCTCACTCACCTGCCCAACTCCGCACTTTTGGCAGGTAATCGTTCCAGAAGGAACAGCGTGCGGCCAGCGGTCCACGTTGCAGTTTCTCGATTTTGTCGTCAGAGCTGAAGATGTAGTAGACGGGATCCTCCTTTGCGAACTTTGGCCAGTCCTCTCCGTCTGGTGATGGATTTCTGAAAGCATTTCAAGATAAACACATACATTTCTGAACTTTGTTCGGTTAAACTATTAACATAACTTTAACCTGAAACATAACAACCTACATTAAATAATTGATGTAATACGAAAAGAAGGAGTAGAAAGGAAGAAAATTTACTGCCTGATCACAATGCCACCATAGATAACGATGATGACGACTGGTGTTCTTTTTTTTTCCTTTTTGTATTTGCTGTATAGGATAATTTGGTAAAAGGTAGTAATATTTCGACGACCGACGGGATCTCGAAATTTTGTTGTTGTTGGGGTCTGCGTCACAAGCAACAGCAACAACAACACTATGGGCGTTAGCTGGCGGATCCCTACCAGTTCCCAAAAACCTTTGTCATCCAGTTAAAGTTTTGGCATACAACACTTTAGATGCATCTCATAAAGAAGAAAGTACTGTACGGATCAATATTAAGACCGTTCTCCATGCATCTCATAAAGAAGAAAGTACTGTACGGATCAATATTAAGACCGTTCTCCCGATTCTCAAAAATCTGGCAACGTAAATAAGATTGTAGATGCTTGATGTTTTTAACTAGTTTTGAACCAGACTGTTACAAATAACATTTAAATTAATAAAGCTTGTCCACCTAGCTTGACACGAACCCACAACTCAATGGGTTTGCGTCACTACTCTGCGCACTTTTGCATGAACACAATAAGCTTTACGAATAGGTTGCGGTATTCGGTCAACTAAACTTTTGGACAGAGCCGGCTGCGGCATTTTTATTTCTAAGCATGCGCATATTAAGCATTAATTAATGATAGCAAAATATAAGAAACCACAAATGTAGTTGTTTTTCATTTTAAGAGATCAAAATGTCATTTGAAAAACGGAAAACCGACCACTCGAGATGACCTGACGTACACCAGCAAGCATATGTTGATTTTTTGTAAAATTTAGATATTAATTATAAACAAAAAGGGTCCAAAAAAGGTGTTTCCTTCAACCTCAGGTACTTTTTACTCAAACTCACCTGGGGTTAAGTAATATTTTCTTTCGTAAAGAAGCCCAACCTTAATTACAGAAAAAGTTATATTAAGATATCATCTTTTCTCAGCCTCTCTGGCTTGTTCCAATTAGTAAATAACGAAGTACATAATTATTACCTTATACTTAATACTTGGTCATCGGTGCCTACTTGACATTAGTGACCGAAGCGCCCTGATTAATTAACGAAGACCTCCGAGGCACGCACTTACCCAGTTTTAGCGAACTCAATTATGGAGTTAAGCATCCTCTTGCCAAGTTCGCGTTCCACCTGCCGATACTGCAGCGACGTGTTCAGCGGCTGTCCAAAGAAGTACTCGATCTCATCGCCGTGCAACACACCCATCCACTCGCCCCATAATGAAGTGCTGGTTCTCTGAAAGCAGCAACAACAACAACGAAAATATACAACTTAATTTTTAGTATCTATGGACAAATAGTGAGGGAGAAAGAGACGGGGGTGAATGGAGAGAGAGATGCAAAATGTCTAGCATGAATACAGACAAAAACTAGCTCAAGTGACTGCAAAAGTTGACTGAAAGAGGGCTTCACTCTCTTGGAACGCGGAGAATTTAGCCACAAGGACCTGGCGCCAAGAATGTTTACATTGAAAGCTCATCACATGAATGTCCTTGTTAGGTGCCCCAAGAAATAAAATCGGTAAATCAAATGAAAATTTGAAGGCAGCGCGAATGTTTTGACGAGGGTGGCCATGGATGTGGGCCAAATGCATTTAACGGCAAGCAATTCATCACTTCAAATAAGAAAGAAATGAAATACGAGTCTTTAGAAAACAATAACATCTAATTTGATGAACTGGAACTACGTTTCATTTCGTTTCCTTTGCTTAACTCTCAGAGGCCCAAAGCAGCCCCTTGCGCTAGTTAATGTAGTACTTTCCTAAAACATTTTCTTCTCCGGCACATCTTCATACTTGCACAATTGAATTGGCCAATGGGCAAAAATATGTGAAAATTAAATTTACGTGAAGGTAGGGTTGATTTGGAGTAAAAAAGGACCCTTTATTTAAAGAATAATTTAATGCGATGAGAAGGTGAAAGAGTTGAATCAGATCTCACAAATCTTAACAAATTGTAATTTTTAATTGACCCTAATTATCTAATGCATACCGCGCCAGGAAAACACGATTAGAGTGGCGATAATAAATCGTGTCAGAAAAATTGTTACCGCTTTAAAGTAAAGAGTTTTTAATGGAGTCATGCAACGCATGACCATTTAAATTGCGGCGGAATGATTATAAAGATAGATAGAAATAGACAACGTGGACATACGCGTAAATTATGAACAAAACTATTGTAGTTACGAGTTGTACACCAACTTATATACTCTACACTGGTTTACTTATACGTATACTCAGGTATTACTCAATTATTTGTGTTTTAAGTACTATGAATCCTATCGAATGCGCAAATCTTCAGACCTATGTTTTCATTACAATCCTGCATGATGAAATATTTGCACCTCGATATACCGCTGTTGATTTTTTTCTGCAATTTGTCACCGCCATGCCACGATTTAACCGCATTGTGAAGAGCAAGATGGAGGATTCAGTCTTCTACTTAAAATCCATTTTTAATGGATGTCGTATTTTGTAACTTTGCAACATTACGCGAGCTCAATATCAATTCCCAAGGTCACGAAGGAATCCAGTTTGTCCACCCGCCTGTTCTGGCTCTCTGCCACTCGTTAATTTCCAGCACTCACCCTTTCCTGCTGACGTTGTTATTTCAGATTTTCAGAGTTGACTGTAAAAGCAAATGAGGGTGCTAGAGACTGAGTCGCTTCAATGTTTACCGAATGCACTAGGACACATTCGGGTATGTGTGTATATAAACACGTGCGCGTGGGAAATTTGAAATGAACACCAAGTGCAGAGTAAATTAAAACTACGGCGATGGTCGCTGCAGCGGATTTCTGGGACTATGCGAACATTTTAACGATGTGCTTTTTCCTGTTTCTGCGTTCCTAACCACGGCCTCCTTCAGTGTCTCATACTCACATGCGTAAAGTAGTAGTAGTGGACAGCGGCACCTCGTTCGGCCAACGCCTGAGCGTAGTCGTTTGTGGGGCACGTGAAGAAGTGATCGCCTACGGCTCTTCCGATCTGCTGCTGGTTCTGGTAGCCCGGATTCCCCACCCAACTGGTGTACTGCAAGAAGGAGAGGGTTGCTTAGTTAGCTTTCACCAATTGTTCAATAATTTCAAATTTAATTAAAGTAAATATTTGCTGACTCTGTTCTGAACGGTAGGAAAACGATGCAATCATTCGCATGAAGTTAATGAGTAAAAATTGCATGCCCCTAACCTCATATTAAAAGCTTGTTTAACCTCTCATTAAGAATCACACACACACTCTACGAGTACATGCAACTCCCTGTAGGATCCGCGAATTAAGCTCGACGCAAACATATTTTCCCCGGAGTGATTGAATTTTATTTACAATCAGTTTGTGACTCATTTAAGTACATTGAAATGGCAGCCTGGAACAAATCCGTGAACATTTCAATAAAGCAAATAAAACAAATCTTGGAAATTTTAAGATTATTTGATTTGACGAAAAGCTTTAAAAGTTCCCTTTTAATAAAAATACATGAATTTAATTAAAATAAATAAATATTACTTACACGTAAAGAAAGATTTCATACACTATGAGTATTTAGCTTCAAGAATTAGTTAAACAATACGATTAAATAAGTCGAAAATCGTCGACAGACTGATAAAGATAAAGTAAGAACTCAATAAACTGTCCAGCTCTTGAATTGCACTTTTATTTCTGGCAGCAGTAAGTTTATTTGATTTTCATTTAAATATCCGGGATGTCAATTTGTATCCCGTTCTCGTTACCATTCTTATCGGTCGTGCAGGGAATTGCATCCTCTGCAAAATACATAAATTTGTCGCAACACTTCGAGCAAATATCAATATTCAAAGCCCCCACCCCCACTCCCCCCGGCTACTCTTCGTAAATCGCGCAATTCATACACTAGCATCATTCGAAACATCGATGAGAGTGCGAGAAATATAAAAGAATAAAAAATCCACTATAGACTAAAAGAGAAGGCTATAAAGAGACAGAGCAACATTTTATTGGCCAATAAATGCTGTCACAATAAATCCATTTAAATCTCAAATATTGTATTCTTAAAAACTGAAAACTATATTATGTAATGGAAATGAAATACATCAACATCGCACAGAATTAACAAATAGCAACTAAGAAATAAAATAACAAAAACAAACAAGAAGCGTCATCATAAATCTAGTAAAATGAGTAAAAAATCCCTAAAAGTACGTTAGGAATACAGCATATTCAAAAATTTAAACTCACCTGAAAGATGATTGCTTCGATTTCCGCCTGCGTTGCTTTGCCAAAAATAGTATTCATGATTTCCAAGTACTTGTCACGTGGCAAGGCCGTAGCTTCATCCTTATCAAAATAGTCGATGAAGTCGTAGAGTAGGAAGTAAGTTCCTAAGAAAAGGAAAACCGTCAAAAGAATAAGCAAGCGAATTCAAAGCACTCAAATAAAATGAATAGAAAAAGCTATCTTCGGCCTGGCCGCATCTTAAATACATTAAACCTCATACTCGGCATGGCGTACGGAAAAAGGGGCGGACCATAATTAATACACACCCATATTAGAGCAAGTGTATAGTGTTGGTTAACGGTGTAAATGTATTCAATTTGTCTTCTTAGATTCCTGGCAGAAAAAATCTACGTGAAAATTTTCTATAAGGCGTAATATGTTTCTTGGTTTTTATTTATTTTTCGGACAGGGTAGGACGGTGATATATTTTGGAAGAGTTTTCGTCGTCCCTTGTCAATTTTGTTTTGGAGGCAAACCATTTTCTTCGTTCTGGTAATATGTCCATACTATTAAATTGGGCAAACGACGCCCACTCTTGGCAGGATCCAAAATTTGTATACTAAATACATATATTCAGATGAAAGAAAGACGTCTTCGTAGCTCACTTCAGCCTGTCCAAGGATTCTTATTCTAATATTCCATGCACATAAATACAAACATATAGTACATGTACCGACTATCACTTATTCCACTTTAAGCTCTCTAAATGAGTACAGATGATGTAAAGAGTACAGACTTTGTGAACCAACTGATATTGATACTAGTTAATCGGGAACATGATTTCGTAGTCATTTCTTACTTTAATGACCTGCTGAGTTAGAAAAGCGTCCTTCAGCTTTTCTATACAAATGCCCGATGTCTACCCTCGTAAATAAAATACATACCTTTTAATATTATGTTTTCGCATTTCAATGAGTGTTTTGTATTCTTTTCTAAAGGTTCTGTTGCAACATCTGCACTCTCGGCATCACACCACTGAGCATATTTAATAAAAGGTTGGTGAGGACGGGGCCCAAGTAGACGACCGATTCTTTTCTGTGTGCGTGACCAACATAACTAAATCAAGTCATTTAAGGAGCTCTCAGGATGGTAACAATAGTCATGGATAGAACGGGGAGTGGTGGCAGGACGGGGTTGGACGGGTGAAGAACTATTTCATATTTGTGCAGAGAAGGAAAGACAGAAAAACAATCGTCCGTCCGTCCCCTTGAAACGAAGACATCCTGAAGACGTTGCTGGTTGGTGCTGGCAAAAGCTTGATGTGGTACAGGGTGTGATGTCTGCGATTAAATTAGCTCGCACTGCCGTTGGCCCGGTACTAAGCACATGTCAAGATCTCATCAAAAGAAGAATAATAAAGTGTCAGCGAGGTCGCTAGAAAGTTGAATAAAAACAACTACCGTCTAAGAAGGAGAAATCGTAAGCGAGGCAACAACAGCCATCGCTTTACAGAATCATGTACACCCTACAGTAAAGTAATTGCAATAGTAATGAAAACAAAAATCATAACTCGTGTACCAGAGGAGTGCCTCCGGCATGTGCAGGTATGTCAAGGACGAACAACAACAACTACTGCTACAACTTGTGTGTAGTTCCTTCTACAACAAGAACAGAACTATGAAGATTTTAATTGTTTTATTATTTATTTGAAATCCACCGAGTTTGAAAATTTGTTGTGGCTGATGATTTGGCTGTTGTTGTTGTTCTTATTGTCATTTTTAGAGGCGATCACAATAATTAAGAACCAGAAAATGGAAATGAAATCGTTTAGTATTTTAATCGTCGAAGTGCCAAGAATGTCAACATTTTTCGCAATATTTTGCAACTTTATTACAATCAAAGTTCATTAATATTGATTCGCAGTACTTATTTGAGTGTGGAGATTTTAAAGCATTCCAAATTATGACCGAGCGAGGCCGGGCACATTTAATAGGCTGTAACAAGTGCGCAATGCAGAAGTGGATTTGCATAAACATTCAAAAAGAATATGGAAACAAAAAGCATTTTCACTGTGCTGTTTATGCAAAGTGTAGTGATGAGTAGCTAAAATTATGCACATCCATGAGCACGTTGTTAACGAGCAGAAACGGATCGAAACGCTTTTCTCCGTTCGTGTGTTGGTAATCAACCCCTTCCCCCTCGACTTGTGCTGTCCACAAACGCCAAACAAGAAACAATTATGCAAATCACAACAAAACGTGGCTTAAACAATGAGCAACCCTGCGGATGGGGTGAAGCATGATGAGAGGGGCAATGAGATGAGCGGCAAGGAGCCAGGCGACACTACCGACTTGTGTCGTTTTGGTGGTGTTATATTATATTATTTGAAGAACACGTTTAATTATTAGAAATATCTTCTGCAAGTGCGATCTGGCGAGAAGTGCGAGAAGTGCGAGAAGAAACTTTTCACCGATGACCTCATTAAAGACGCTTCGGATTTTATTTTGGCGGTGAAAGAGAACAACAACATCGCCAACTGAAACAAAACGAAGCAAACAACGAACGGCAAAAGCGAAGAGCACAGAAATAGGAGTCGTAAAAAATACTGTTGTTGAGGCTATGCATCCAACTACACACCCGCATGTTTTTTCATAACTCCCCTACTTACAACTGAGCAATTAATCCAGATGCCTGCTATTAAATGTGGGGAAGCAAGCAGCTGGGGTGAAGTAAATACTGCAGGACGGCATCCAAAAACCCCACATGTAGTGACATCAATCAAAAGCCGATTAAAGTTGTTAACGCAGATTTCGTAGTTTTACCTCGCGACTTCTTTTCACTGGCGATACAAATCGCCCCGAAATTCAAGCTGAAGTTAGCTGCAAACAAGAAGTTGAAGCAAGCTGCATTCACATACGTTGTAATTACGACGGTACATTGAAGTGCCAAGTGCGTTTCCTCGAACTCACTCACTCACACACTCACCGAATGAATTTCTCTTCCAGCAGAGAGTATTCCTCTCTCTTTCCGTCTTTCTTCGAATACGGAAACTTGGTAAGTGGAAGTCGAATGAAATTGTTCCCTCAAGTTGTACATAATAACTGACCTTGAACTCACCAATACATCAACGCATAGACACAGGCAAACAATGCAGGTGAGAGCGAATGAGAACAAATCGCGAAACGAGAGAGTTTTGCGGCAGCAGCAATTTACTAAAGAGCATATCTGGGAAATCTGTTATACATAGAATCCTGAGAACTGACACTACTTATAAAGGATTCCATAGAATAGCAAGTAGGTTAGCTAAACAAAAGCTCAAAAAGCTTCTTAACAGGTTCGCTGTGCATTCAACGTGGATATCACTATCAACCTGTGATATCCGCATCGCCCGGTCTTTATGATTTATCCTTATCTTATGATTTAATAAAAAATATACCATGGAATGCAAATGAATAATAATCACGGAAATATTATTTATATATTTTTTAATATCTTTCACATCCATAAGTTGTGTGAACATGCGCCAGGACCATAATATTTTGTGTAATCACAGGAGCCACTTTTAACATACTTGTCACTTGGTCGTCGACGGACTTTTCGCAGCCTTAATTAAGGTTCATACCAACCCAACATCGATTTATCGCAGTTTTTTATGCGTTTTCACTTTTTACCAACTTAAGCTCAACTAAGTTATGCTGAGAAACAACTGCACTCAACTGAATGCGTCTCAATCGATTGCTGGAAGTGGTGTTGGGGTAGAGGCGTTGCGGGCCTGCCACTTTTTTCACCACTGGGCGAATTTCCTAGATCATTACTGACGTCAGCCGCATGCAACAATGAAGAACGTAATCGAAAAACATAAAATACTGGATTTACCAGACGCAGAAGGACGGCAACAACTCCAGCACATCATGCGCCCCATTCCCCCATTCCCCCAGACCCGAACGCCCCACTCCGTTGTCATGTGGTACAGCAGTTCCGTTAAGTAATGGGATTTTATAAGCGCGCCATTTTACGAGCTCCACGTGGTCGGACAAGGATTCGTAGTAGTTTCATTACTCAGTGGTGCAGATGCAACCGAACAAAAGATGGCGGAAATTTAATTTATTTTTTATTGTCGCCGAAGGAGCGACGAAGAGGAATTACAACCAGTGTAGAACTGAGCTGAAGCTAAAAAAGCACTATAATCAAAAAATAAAAAATTAAGAGTACAAGAGTTCAGTTCGCCAAACTGCTGAGTTTGCAAGGAGGCTCGAAGGCAGTACTGTTCATCGCCCTGCCGCGCACTCAACCAATCACTCACCTTCATCGCGAACGTTGCCCATCATGATGTCGTAACCTCTGAGGTCCGCCGTCTTCATCAACGTCATCGGATCGGCCGGCAGGAACTCGCCATCAATTGTCGGAGCTGAGGGAAAACTTAGAATGCCGGAGTACGAGTTCCACTGCTGCACAGAGATAGTCTTGGCATCCACCGAGCGCATGCAGGTCATAACTGCCTGCGGGTTGTCCTGTTAAAGGATAAGCAAGGCATACAGAGTGTAAAATTTCCTATTTCTGGCTCCATTACGGTCTGGCTTCTGCCAGGACCAGGAACCAAACTCACCGCCAGCAGAGAGGCATTGCAATTGCAGTCATTAATCAGCGCCTTGCCAATCTCGACCGCCTTCTCTGAAGTCATGTGGCTCCAGGGCGCGTTCATGGTGCCGGACTGCATCATGCCGCGCTTCACGATTCCCTTCGTGGCGGGCGACACCAGCTGCGCATTAACCGAACTGGACCCGGCCGATTCGCCGAACAGAGTCAACCATTCTGGATTCCCGCCGAATGCTTTAGCGTTGTCCTTCAACCAGCGAATGGCCAGCGCCTGATCCCAGAGACCTACGTTCCCAGGTGCCTCCTCTTCGAAGCCGGGCATCACAGGCGACAAATGCAGGAAGCCGAAAGCACCCACGCGGTACTGAAAGGAGGCAACAATTACGTTGCCCACAGCGGACATGATGTCAGCGTTGTAGATGTCGAGCGTTGCGCTTCCGGTCATGAAGCCGCCGCCATATATCCAGATCAACATGGGCAACCCGTTGGAAGTGTTCTGCGGTTGTCCATTGTGGATGATGTGGTCCGTGTCCCCCTTGCCGGAGTGCTGGGAATCAAGCGAGTGGCAAATTAATTTACTCGGTGCGAGTACGGCGGTGGCCGACGTTGGGTACTCACCTCACCTCCATTAGCGC
Source organism: Myopa tessellatipennis (assembly GCA_943737955.2). NCBI lineage: Eukaryota > Metazoa > Arthropoda > Insecta > Diptera > Conopidae > Myopa > Myopa tessellatipennis. The sequence goes on along the minus strand of OX031314.1, from coordinate 57,562,299 downwards.
CCCGGCCGTGGCGCAGGCGTGCCTTTGCGGGCGCCCAAACATTTATGTAGAGACAGTCCTCGGACACATTCGTGTTCGGGTTCCAGATCTCCTCACCGGAAAAGCCAGGAAAGTATTCATAGCTGTGAGAGTAAAGAATATATTGAAATTCCTATTAGAAAGACTCGAAAAACACTCATGTACTCAGTAGCTACTTCTTGCGTCTACAGAAGTAGGACGTTTTCGGCATTTTCTTTCGAAATGGTGCACAAACTCAACATTCCACTCATCCTCTACTTTAAAAAATGCTTTCTATGAAGGGACTCAAAAACGATTTCGCTTCAAAATTAGTTCCATGCACTTTCGTACTACGTGTATGTGTATATATTTTATATGGATACTACATATACAATATATGTGTGTGTGTGTGTGTGTCTTTGTGTGCACCCACTTGCAACGTCAGCAATGACCGCAAGCGATTTAATGAATTCTGACCGTTTTAATTCAACCGCAGTGATGATGCATGTGACGTCACAAAACCAGGGCTACCGAAACCGAGAGCACGTGGATGCATTTGCTTCGCGGCTTTGTAGGTTACGAATTCATGCACGAATGCTCGCTCACATTATTACAGAGCTGCACTCTCACACACACACTCACACTCACACCCACAACGCGCACCACGAGTTTGCAAGTGCCTTTGAAATCCGCCAAAAATAAATAACGGTTGAAAAGTTTCTCTCTCGAGTGTCCGGCAACCAAAGAATATGGCTTTTATTAAATCTGTGCCCTGAAGTGGAAAACCTTCCAATGAAGTAATTTCTATTGAAAACAAGTAAAGCTCAAAACAAATCGAAACCAATAAAAATATTGAAAGAAAGCGCACTTTAATACTGGAATCCCCCGCACCGAAAACTTACCGTTCCTGCACGCAGGTCGCCGGCAAGCGTGTAGCATCCAGGACGCCGTGCCATGGCTCTGCTGGCACCGGCTTCCGAAATCGTAGGTCCTCGACAGGCGGCTTCGCGTACGGAATACCGGAATACACGTGCACCTCACGGCCCTGCACCGTTATCGAGCGCCCGCGCACAGGGCCACTGGTGGTCTGCACAACCAGGCGATCGATGACGCCATAAGCCGAAGACATTCGCAACAGCAGCACGAACACGGCGAGGAGGCTGCGACCCACAGCAGCCGGCGAAGCCGACCTGGACAACGCGAAGGACGAACGAGCCATTTCGGTCAGTGTTATGTTATTATGCAGTTGTCGGTAACTGCGCGCAAACCGAGTGGACTCGATGCTGAACAATGACGTCACTCACTGGATACCAACCAGTGTTGCACTGGAGTTGGGTCAACCGGCTCTATGTTGGGTCAACCGGCAGATAGCTTTGCACGCGGTGAACACACTTGGCACGCTGCTGGACTCGCTTTTCACAGAGTTTCCCGGTCAGCCACCACTTTGCACACTACCTACTTACTTCTCTACTTCCCCGGACCGTAACAACAGTTGTCTAGAGTCCCAGTCGACGAACTAACAAACTCACAAACGCACGCACTCGAAAATCCTCTAACCACGCTCGACAAGAGTCCGTGCGATCCTTTCGGCTCACGGCTTAAATGAATCTTCCGGATGAGTACACGCACTAAAGGCACACAAGCACTAGGATATCAGCTGCAACGGCGGCTACCTGAATCGGCGGAGGGCGCCACGTACAACAGTGGGAACAACAACAAACACCGAGTATGTCGCTATATGCAACACGAGCACAACATTGCCAGAGCGGCCACTTATTGTTGGCACGCCGCTGTGGCTCGGCTGCGGTTTTCTCGGAACAGAGAGCAGCGCTTGGCAGCAGCTGCTGTCTATCTGAATCCTGCGCAAGGCAACCGAGGACTTAACCGCATTGCCGGCGCAGACAAGTTCCTAAATAGTCCAAATGGTTGTTGGTTGTTGGTTCTGATTAACGGTTACGGTTTCTGTTCGCCGTATATCAGAGACAATCACGTTTTAACGTTTTCCCCGCGGCTTTATTTGTGGTGAGCTTTTCTCTCTTTGTTTGCTCTTCTGCGTTCGTTGTTTTCGTGCGCTCGCAATTTTAAGTGCTTCTTGTGTTGCTTCCAAGTCGAGGCGTTTCGTTTCCTCTCGTGACCTCTATCGCTCTCACTCGGTCTCGTTCCAGTTTCCGGTCCCGCTTGTGCGTCGAATTGTTGTTCTGTTTGTCTCCGTCGAATCTACAAAAAAAGAAGAAAAGCAAAAGTTTAGATCTTGTATGTAGAGCTGGGAACAGTTGCAAGTTGGCAGTAAAAAGTTTGTTTGTATTTGCAATCATGTTCTTGCTAGTTTACGTATTACGTATTTACTATCTCTGTGTCAATGTGGCTTTGTTGCAGCTGCGTCGTAGCTGAAGTTGTTGATGTTATTTCTGGACTCATTCCAAAACCTAAATTCAAAGTAGCTCCAAGTGGTTTTTGCTGCTGGGCGAATTTGGATGCGTTCCAAGTTGCCCCAAAATGCTGCTGCCGTCTCCTTTTTCTTGCACACATACAAGTGTACAACAAACATAGATATACACATATACATACACATATAAAGAAGTCGTATAGAACTCAACCAACTTAATTATTTAATCTTTCATCTTGAAATCCTTAGATTTCCAAGCAGAGTTTTTAGAGAAACCTTTCGTATTTATTTGGCAAATATTCTTATGAAAAAATGTACGAGCATTTTGTATGTAGATCTCTGAAATTGTACCAAATGCTTAAATCCTTTATGTACTTTATGGCGAGGCGACTGTCACCTGACTTGGTTCCAATTGTACGCACAACGATTGTACGTACGAGAAACCTACCTTGTAATCTATCCTTCGCTGTCTCTGTGCTGCCTTCTAAGTTTATAACCGCACTAATTAATTCTTGAACTTAATTCCATCCTTTTATCAACACAGAGCGTGATAAAGTAAAAGGGAGAAAAGCAGAGAGAAACTTAGAGGGAGCGAGAGAGAATATAAGAAATTAAAATCTAATACAAGCTCTTTAAATGGCAAAGAATTACAGTTGAGGAAGGTGATGAAAAATTTGAAAAGAATAAGAAGTAAAAGAAATCCTGGGCATCAGCACAAGAAAGACCAAATCAGGACGATTGAGTCACGAAAAGATGGCGAATAATTGAGTGGCAGGGGGCCGGTAGGACGCAGGGGAAAGGGGGGAAGACTTGCAAACTTTGTAATTCCCTGTTATTCTAATGCAAATGATTAAAAGCCAAATGAGTTAGCTGCTGCCGTGAGAGAAGAGCAGAAACATTTTACGATGCCAACATTGTTGACTTCAAGCGGGTCGGTCGTTCAAGGAGCCGACAACAGAACTGGCGCCATATTTAAATGTGCGCGTTCCTCGTCCCCGGCACTTCCAACTTTGCTTTTGCTTTTTCTCACTCCCCTCGCATTGGATAGATTTTATTTCGTTTTCGTGTATAGAAAGATTCAAATTCTTTGATTACTGCAGAAGAATCGACACGAACCGACGAAAGAAAACCCAGCGGAGTTTAAAATTTGTCAACATCACGTCATGCCGCATGTCCTTGGTATGTACATTGACTATAATAATCTCAGGAAGTGGCTGAACAAGGAGTGCCGGCAAGAAGCTCAGGGCTCCATGAAGGAAATTCGAATTCAATTTTAACCTCTACTAACTAGCTTACTAACTTTTATCTTGCAATCAGATTTAAGTCAGAGTAAATTCTTGGCCCATACACATCCGGAAGAGCCGAGGCACCCGATGAAGGTCAGTAAATTAAAAAGAACAAATGCCCCGCTAAACGACGAAAAATCACTTTCCTGCAGATTAAAGTGCTGCCATATTTGCGTGTCGAAATCACAACCGTTCCATAAAACCGTGACTACTCAAATGTATTTCTTAAATGTCCATCTAAGGTTGAATTTATTTAAATGGAAAAGCTGAAAAATTTCTCCTGTTCGTTTGGAGTACTGCGAAAAATACCAGCCGTTGGTAGCCTCGCTCTGTGGCTGTCAGTTTCAGTCTGGACAAATTGTATAGAGTAGTTTTCTACTCACTTCCTCTTTGAGCCCTCTCCCCCCGCATATTCGCTGCACGCTGATTAATTAATTCACAAAAACCACAAAATATTTTCCTCTGGATTAAGCGGCCCTCGCCACAAGGAATCATTTCCACACTAAGCGTCCAGGTGTGGATAAGGAACAAAACAACCGCCTTTGGGGGAATGTGGTCAGGTTTCGTCGCTTGATTCCTTGCTTATTCGAGCCAAACCTTTGTTAGTAGAACTCGGTTCGTGGTTGAGACAGTGGAAGTGTTTTTTTAATGAAACATCATGGAAATATATACTTGTTCGTATGTCAACACGTTTTGTGGTTGTTCACAATAGAACCTGCCAGAAACAGAAGAAAGCGAATTTCTATATTTTTGGCTTCTTCCTCTTCCTAAATAATTTCCATCAGTTCAGAAAAATTGCAGTGACCTTTCACCTTTTCATCGAACGATAAGTTCGTCGATAAATAACATCGAGCCCTTCCTTCTCACGCAGGAACGAAGCGGCCATGGAGCGTTACTCAACGCCATCGACGCCATGTTCCTCGTCGCCCAATCGTCCCTCCGCCGTCCCTGTCTGTTTACTTGCTTTCGTCTGTTCGAATCGCCTTCAAGCCTTGACCTTGATGATATCACCGTCGACATGAAGTGTGCGCTGCTAAAAGCGGGCGAGAGCGGGCAAAATTGAAACTGATGGAAGCCGCGATGGCCGCTCCGAGGAACCCGGCTTCTGCAGTAAAAGGAAATCAATAATCAGTCGAGTGATTATTCTGCTCTCTTCGTGCTTCAGGCCCAAAAAGTGCTGAAGATAGAAAAAGAAAAACCCGAAGACACGGGCACAGCGAAGAAGTGCCAACGAAGCGAAGAAGCGTTGCAGTAGGAAGTTGATTTTTATTGACTTACATTATTCAATTATTGTATGCAAGAGTTTAGTTCAGATAATAAGGAACGCAGTCTTCTACCAGCGTTTTTCAGTTCTTTATGTCGTCGAAATCAATGATGCGAATGCTTCTCCTCCTCACTAATCAAGTAATTGCATGTCATTATGAAAAATAATGGCATCACTAACGACGTAATTGAAGTGTTGCCAATTAACGGCGATCGGCCACAATTCAGATTGCATTGCTACCGTCTGGTCGCATTGGGTTGAATGGATGACAGGAACCTATTGATGCAGGGAGTAATTAAATGCAGTGAGTGGGTTAAAGACGCACCAGTGATAGTAGCAACAAAACAACAGAGTTATTATTGCCCACTTAAATCCAGTCCGGTCATTGCAACTAATTAGTGATCATTAAATTTTAAACAGCAGTTAGTACCCATTGAAATAGATAACGAAGTAAAGAGTCTTGGCAAAATAAATAAATATACTGCTTTGACTAGGAACCCAATTTGTATTGTCAGTCATACTTTAAAATCATGTTCTGTACGCTAAGACTTCAATCTTTCGACCAGATTCAATGATTCGTAGCTATCAATTGGAAGCCTCATCCTGGCCTACGCGCAACTGGAGCTGCTGCAATTAGTACTGAGTACATACTTTGCACGTTTATCACCCTTTCTTTAACGAACTCAGTTACTCAACTACGCATGAATCGCAGCTTCATTATAATGGACTATAGTCACTTAAATGCTTATCAAATATTTCAATTCGATTTATTTTCGGTTCTTTCTTATTGTTGTCATTTTGGAAGTCGGAAGTCAGACAGGATGAGATTATTTGACATCAAGGCAGTACGCATTTCAGATACTTCTGCTGGTTTGCCGAGATAGTGAAAGTGAATGGATGGATCGATATATGAGTGACAGCAACAGCCTCACACATCCACTGGCGCTAACAAACATTCCCTCCTTAAAGGACAGAAACTGAACATTCGACGGAGCTCTGAGCTAGTCACAAACATTCAAGCCATGTTTAAGTGTGTAAGCGTGTGTATGCGTGTACGTGTGCATGAGAGTACTTGTGGAGGGCAGCTGGACACGTTTCATGAGTAGCTGCATTCTCGCTGTCTTTGTGTGCGACGAAGGACTCGAACTGTGCACCATATTACATTTCTGCAATTTATGAAAGACAACAAAATTGCTGACACTGCTACTGTTTCTGCTGCTGCTGCGAACACTATTGAAGCTACTGCAGTTGTTCAACTTTAATCACTCATTTTGAATCCAACGACAGCATTTAAATTTGTTGTTTTCCGGTTGAGCTCATTTCCGTTCGTACCCATTCGAGAGCTGCCGCAATGCAGACTGCAGTAAATTAAATTGTATTCAGTGAATCGCTTTCGCGACGTGCGAGCAACACGAAAGCCACCACGAGTACGAGTGAAACAATTTTCTTTACTTATTTATTTATTTAAAAAATGTTAAGCTAGGCTTTAAAGTTTACATCAAAATAGTGAAGTTAAAGATTCAATACATGATTTTTTTAAAACTACAGTCATTTTCACTCCTCGAACATGGCCGCAGAATCTGCCGTATCTATCTGTATCACAAGTGATTTTCATCAGCGCTCTGTCTGACGTCACTCACTGCCATCGCCTAGATTAATTGCTGAATGAATACTGTTGGCAAAGAACAGTGACGTTTCACATTTACACAGAAGTTGTACAGTTGGCATTTACACAAAAACGGATGTTCGACACACAGACACAGCAATGGGTGGCAAATGAGTGACGTTCTGACGTGGCGACATTCGAATCAAGGCTTCCAGCGAGTATGCAACTAAACGAATGAATGCCAAGTAAATAGTAACTTCTGCCCGCCATACAAGAGGGCAGTTTAATTAATGAAAAAGCTGCCACTTCTTGAACCGGAAACCACTCGGAGCTTCCGGAGCTGTAATCAACGAAAGCCGTTCGAAGTCCTGCAGCTGGATTAATTACTCAAACACTTCGCCCGTTCATTTTTATGACTTTTGTTTATGTAATTGCATTGTTGGCTGACTCTGAATAAACTCCGTAAAAATTCAGCATTCTAAGCATTTTAATTTTTCAAATTTTTATTTATTTTATCCTAGCTTCAACGCGGATATTAAATTCTAAAGGCACGCGGCAACATTGGGCAGCATTTATATAAACTATTATATATTATTTATTAAACCGTTGCAGCATGGCGATTAAATTCCCAGAATGCAATCATCCAGTTCAGCGTAAGTTCTTAGAAGGACTTTGAGTCTTCTCGCTAATTCCTGCACTTGGCCAGGGTATGTTTTCTACCTCCATTTAGTAGCTACCAAAAGTCAATTGAAGCAAACGAAAAGCCTTCTCTGCGGAGTAAACATCAAAGTACTCGTACATGTAAAGTTTAAGTTGGCGATCAAAGAAATCAGAGGATTTCCATGAACATTGCTTCATGAGGTGATGCATGAGAGGGATGTCGCGGGCCGAGTTTTTATGTGGCAACAGCAACCAACTTGACAACTGATTCGCCGTTTGCAGCAACCGAAGAATCGGAGAAAGAAGCTTGAAGAGCACAAGAAATGCTAAGTACTCGAGTGCACGTAGCTATGAAAGGCTCAAGGATAGCAATGAAAATCATTGCAAAAGTCCACAAACTGTCATGCTATAAAACAAAAATGGCGGTTAGTTGATGAACTCTGCTGTTTTCGGCCCCAAAAGCAGCCTTCGGAGAGAAAATCTACATGCACAGCACAAAGGATGCTTTCAGTAGCGCAATTGAAACAAGCACACAGACACACACATGCACACGCACACAAGCAGAACGAGTAAGAAATGCGGATGTATGAGTGGAAAATATTCGAAGCGAAACACTTAAGATGTACTCGTTGCTTTATCGTGTTCTGGTTATTTTATGTCAGACGTTTTATTTTGTGGCCTGTTATGTAAAAAAAATAAAAGTTTTTGTGTAACTGTTTAGCTGTTTCACTTGTTTACTTTAACGGTATTCTTGCTAAGTGTGTGTGTGTATGTGTGTTAATTTGGCATGGCGCGAGAATCACAAAGAAAGCCAGAACGTTGTAGCATCAAATAAAATATTCGCCGAGGTCAGCTTCATTAAAACGAAATAAAACATTTGCGATTAAGTAAGAGTATGACAGGAATAATAAGCATAACAAAGCGTGGGGAGGATGGGAAAAGGGGGTGGGTAACTTTGGCCAAAAGGGAGCTTGAAGTGGCTGTGGAATGTCAAATGCATGCTTTTGCCTTAAGCAGCAAAGGATATTTAGGACACTCGCATAAGGAAAATTTTTGATAGTAGTTTCTGAACCGTTTTCAGAATTAAACCAACAATCCAACCGCAAATAACAAGATAATAAAAAGGTGATAAAAGAGTAAAGTATGTAATTGGATGTAAATGTCCCATGAGGGCAAATGAACTCATGAACATGAACTCAAGTAGGCAGAATCCCGGTCCGAAAGCCGTGAGAGAAAAAGCCCATTTTAACTAATACCATAGATGAGAATTAGATACTTAAGTCAGTTGATCGTTAAGTCAAACCACTGTCTTCAATGCCACAGTTCCATCGCATCCGCATTATTAATTTTTAGAATTCCAAAACGAAATGTGTTCAGATGAAAATGCAAAACAAAGAACAGCTGTTTCAAGTATTTAAGGGCTAGAAAATGATGGCATTAAAAGTGGTTAGCAGCAACAAACACAACGCCGTCAATCTAAATGGTCATGAAACCCCAAAAACTAAGACACACACTCAACCACAGACGTAGATACACAGAAAGTGGGACTCGAAATGAATACTAATTCAACACGATATAGAAACAAAGGCCCCCAGAAACTCAGAACGAGGAAATGTTACTCGGAATGTTACTGGAGTGGAAATGGCTGTGGGAGTGCAAACGAAGGCGAGAGACAACGGTTTGTAAGGCACATTTAACCTCGTCGCGGTGTTTGAAGACCCGCCTGCAGGATTGCGGTTTGAATCAGTGACAGTAAGAGAGACAAAAATATCAGCTACAAAAAATAAAATGGACCAAAATGTTTATTGTATTACTTGCTCGACACGTTTTAAACATTGCCTGAAAGTGCCGCATGGAATCTGCATCTAGGTTAAAGGTAATGGCGGGATCGGCATTATAGTAGTAGTTTATGCGGTCCTCGGTGGCCCAGAATAATAGCAACATAACACGCGACATCCGCCGCGGATTGTCAGCAGCGCTGCTTCATTTGGCGCATGGGAGTGCAACGGTGCTCCCTGCACGCTGTTAATAATAACAATTATAATATAATCTGCTCTCATCTCAACGTCCTTATGAAGGACAAGAAAACTAATGAGATGATGTTGCCGCCAAGCGTTCAAAGCACAGCTCGACCTCCAACGTTCGGTAGTTCGTCCCCTCACGTCCTTAAATATGCTGCACTACGACGTGATGCATCATTGGAACGGTTCTGATGCACCGACAAGTCGAAAAATTAATCTCGAAATCGATTTCCATTCGCGTCGTCTCAACGACGAACATTAAATTCGTCGTTCGCTCGTGCATCGTCGCCATCGTTTACATGTGTGTGTGTGTGTGCGAGTGTGTTCTGCAGCAACACATTCTCATTGAGAGGTCAATTCTTGGAAACCAAACCAAATCAAGCTCAGTCTCATGCAAAACGAAATCACACAATCAATCAAGAGCACAACAAAAATCACACCCGTCTATCAAGTCACGGTTCCCACAATTTATGAAATTGAAAATGGAAAGAAATCATTAAACGGCTCCACTAATCAGACAACAACAGAAATCCATAGCCACACAGACACTCATACATCCACGGTGATGATCGCTTTAATCAAATTATTGTGATAATGTTTTGTGTGAAATTATAGTTGCATCCAGTGCTGCCGATCGACGCGGCATTTTGGCCCTTGCCGGCTGCTCCCCTTCGTTTCCATAGTCCTCGTCAACCCTCGAAATGCCGTTAAACCTGAAAACCTGCTGCAGAGAGCGAAGCACAATGGTGACGCATTCATGTGAACAGCCGGCCAGTCAACGAGATGGGTGATCAGGAAAATGGTTTGGCAGCACTGCAAGCAATCATTTTCAATTGTCAAATAAATGTTCATCACTCGCGCCATATACACATGTGTCTGTAATATACATATAGACATACAGTTGTATGCTTTCACATGGACAGATCGGCGAGTTGTGTCTCCATGCAAACATTTACATATGTATGGATCCATATGATATACGAGTATAGTATGGTTTCACCGAATCTGTGAAGGAGAGCTTTTGGCCAAGTAGAATGCTGGCTTAATTGCTTTGCTTTATAATTTGCTTTAAAATTTTATATACCTATCTTTATATGCAAATATATAAAACTATTAACTACTATTGGGTTCAGACAAAATTCCTTATTTAAGTGGAATTTATGATATGCAGCTGCAGCTACAATAATATGACTGCGATTTATCGCTGATAAGTTTAACTATCTTTACAGTACGGCAATAAGCTGGTGTAGAACGTACCATAGTATATGCTGTACACATACACTCCCCCTAAAGCAACAACACACTACCTCGCAACACGTACAACAACAAGATTAACAAAGTGTTAAATTAGTCGATTAGCTTTACATAGTAATCATAATAAAAATCAAAGTGCGAGGGGACACTAGGTACTTGGGGTAAGTGAGATATCGCAAGTTGCCATCCTGGACAGGAATACGCGAGAGCGAGATAGCAACAACGTACGTAAATCATAATAAAGCGATGCCAACGACACGCGAAACAATGTCACAGTTTGCGGTGTTTGTAGACAAGGAAATGAACACCATCACTGCGCCACCGCCTCGGATGCGCACAGAATCTTGGAACCTTTCATTCCCTATTCGACGGGGATGCGAGAATACGATTTTATTAGGACAGATTATAATCCGAAGGGATGGATTAGAGGAAGTTTCCAATAAGAAATACTTACGTCTCCAATTGGATATCGCTCTTTAATTTAAAGCAGATATAAAATACTATTGTATATAAAATAAAAACAATATACAGCAAATATAAAAATGAATTCTATACATATTCTTCTCATGAAATTTAACTAACTTTAAATTTTAATTTCTTTTCTAGTCGATGAATCAGATTTTAGGGCTTTCTAGTGCACTAGTGCTTAGCTACTGAAATAATATGTATTACCTAATCAATCATTACAAAATAATCATTTCAATGGAATCGACTCGTTCTTAAAATTTGGTCTTCTTTGGTTTGTTTGAAGCGCCATTTGAACCCGCTTATTTAACAGTCACACATCAACCACAGCTGTATGTACATCAATGAGCGGAAGCAAATTTATTTAAGTGACGTGTATCGCATAGCTTTGGCCTTACCCCTATCGGGAAAAATAGATGAGAGACGCTATACTGAAGTGGAACCTGAGTGAGCCTCCGAACTACGAGCATCGCTCATTCGTGATTTAAGATCAGTGAAACTCTTCAAAAGGATTGCTGCCGTTTAAAGCTTTCCTCATATAGTATGCAGAATTAGCAACTTCGATGCACTATACTCGTACAGTGTTCTATAACAACACGTTTCGATAGCAAACGCAACGAGTCACAGCGTTTGATGTATCCATCAAATGATATCCGGCGTCGTCACTCTGCGTCGAATATACGAGCTCATGCAGCATCAGCACCCTCTTCATTTGAGCAGAGTTTAAATCTGATGATGGCGATAAATTACAGCGATCACGGCGAGGGTGACGGTAGTGGAATTTTAATATGTATACACAAACATATACTATATATACATACATAGTATCTTGTTGCTGTCAATAATTAATTGATCATGAGCTCTTAATATTCTTCAATAGAAAGCCATCAAAGAATGTTCAACATGTCAAACTTGTTGAGTTAAGGATTAACACTTGCTCATAGAAGCCCTTCTCTCAGAATGAAGCAGGAATGGAAGAAAATTAAAATACTCGGTTTGTCAGACAAATCAATTGATTAATTGAATTCTCCCATTTGTACTTCGGGATCAACTAAATAAATCACTCCGCTGGTAGTAGTGAATGTGAGGTTTCATCAGAGTCAACGTGTACTCGTTTCTTTCTAATTTATACACGTACCACTTGGAATAAGGATATGTATCACCCAGAGTCAATATGTGTGTCTCGTATCTGTACTTTTCCGCACACTCGTACTTATATCTAGATTTATTTGTGTTATTTGTGTTATTTGTGTTTATTAAAGCACTTAAAGCAACTGCAGATGCCGATGGAACATCCTCAATTCGAACACTAGAAATCCAGATTGCAAGTTATCGAACTACATGTGTACATAATTCACAACATTAAACCGATACTTGCTAACCAGCATTAGAGTCACGCATTCTCTCCTTGTGCATCCTGTGAGGCCACCCCCCCCCCCCTTGGAAAGTTCATGATAGATGCAGAAGCAAGTCGCTTCATCCTGTGATTAGATGAGCACAGAAGCACTGCGCATAAAGAACCCCTGCCCCGGCAAGACGCCGGACGAACTAGCACACACACACACAGTCACACGCACACTGCTTCACACGTGAACACCCAAATCATGAATTTATTGGATGCCTGGGATGGCATGGCTTGTGACCTGTACACCCTCGTGCACGTGAGCGCACACCAGGCGGCAGGTGTCGGCAGGGAGCTCGTCGTGCCGTCGTCCTAGCTGCATGGGCTTGCGATGCGATTGAGGAGCAAGGGCGCTAGGTCTTCAAATCTTCATGGATCACGGGCCCGTCAAGAATCGTTGGATACGAGAACGACGAGTGACAGCAAGATATAAAAACTGTTATACTTAAAACGAACCATAAAAATAGTATCGATAATATATGTATTTAAGGAGAAAACTTCAAGTTAAAGCGCAGAATAGTAAAAAGCATAAAAGCAAGAGGAAAAACTTACGGTTTTTCAGCCACTATGCACAGAGAAAAGTTTTCCAATGATTGAAAGTTGAATGCTTTGTGTTTTTATATTTTCACACTAACGTACTTAATTTTCCAAAAAAGTTCCTTAAAATCCTTCTTCAAAGGTTAACATTTTTATATCCAAGCACAATTAAGTGTTCTGCTTATACAATTTTTCTAAAACTATTTGCTGTTTTTTTTATTTTGCCCACAGTTTTAAGATTGTCCACACTTTTTATAAATATCAATCCACTTTAAGCTCTTATATTCTCTGTGAAGCTTGCTGGGGTATCCTAGCAATCCAATGTTTTTGAAATTCACAGTCAATTCGACTCAACCTTTGTGCAAGTGCTCATCACACGACAACGTCTCTAACTAAACTGAAATCAAACACCACAAAGCTCTAAAAAGAAGAAAAGAAGAAGCACTGAAAAAGAAGAGATTTGAAGAACTTTTGCTAGAATTCGATGGCAATGAGGAAAACTGTTATACTCGCTCACCCACACGCTTTATCGCTCTAAACAGATACAATCGCTAGTGTTGCCGCTCCAATAAAATTAACTGTGTGCTCTAGAAATAAATGTGTCCGTATTTATTTCCAATGTTGTTAAAAGAATATTTTTAACGTTTATTCGTTAACAAGGAACAAAGTTTCGCAAAAACAAGTATTTCAATTTTAAAATCGTTTATTTTTTAAAATAATAAAAGACTACAAAACAACTTAAACACTCTTTTGTAAAAAATCAGCAAATTGACAATTTTCATAATACAAAAGAGTGTCCGAACGATTTGCGAACTGTTCATGCGATTTCTTAGCGAAATGTGTCCTATTCCTCACAATGTGTCCATTTGCCCACTTAAAATTTTTCCATTTGGACACACATTTCTTCAAACGGCAACACTGGTAACATTATATATGCGTGGATACGCGTTTCTCTCTTTTCTAACCTACTATTAGAATATCCAGAAACATAGCCGAATTTCACTATAGGGACATTTACCTCCCACCATTTGGATGTGGAGAACACATGGTTTCAAACAAAGGACGAGTGACCCTCTAAATTGATGCCATTAATTTAACGAATTAATGTGAATTTCAAGATGACTTCAACATCTAATTGGCACACTTTAATTTCTATATAAACTTCATTTTATTAATAAGAAAATAGTAAAGTGAAACAACTGTAAAATTATTCTCCAACTTTCTTAAATAAAACAAATAAAATGTAATTGGCTTTTCCCACAAATACTATTCTGCATTGAAAATAGCAGCGACAAAACTAAAAGGACATACTTTTATATACGTATGAATGTTTAACACAAACACAATTTAATTAATTTTTTTCTTTTCTACTATTTTGTTTTTTTTTTATATCCCCCTCGATTTTTATCAGTTTCCGATTTTATCAGTTGAAGCCTTTTCTTACTTTAGCCATTCGGAATCCGTTCAGAATTGCTTCTCGTTCTTAAGGAAAGCTTTACTTTGGGCGTATAACAGTTTGGGTCCGCCAGCTGAAACCAACCAATATTCTGGGGTTTTTATATCCTTCTCAGCTTTCAACTGCCTTCGAGTAGACAGAGCTTTTGGTGGGGTTGTTAGCATCGTATTTATTGTTGTTACTTTTTTTTTGGCATTTTAATGGCCCATTTATTGCAGTATTTATGTACTACTGTTCGTATTGTTCTCCGCTACTTTGTTGCGTTCTTGGTCAGGGCTGCCAAGTACATTTCTCAGATTAATCAATTTCCCTCAAAAAATTACCCGAACTTCAATACAAAAAAAATCTGGTGATTCTGTGCCTCTCTATAATTTATTCACTTATTATAGTTATACACTGTTATACACTTTCTAACATGAATTAATTTAAATTAAAGTCATAAAGTAGCAAAAGAATAAAGTGCAAATAACACTGTAAAGTTCCATATTTACATAGTTTTATTAGAATTACGATTAAAAAAATTACTTTATGACGTCGCAAATCGATCGTCTTAATATAAGAATATGTATAAGTATGAATATGAGTAAGTTGACATTAATTTAACATGGTGATTTGCACTCCAACATCGCCTTGAAGCAGTAATGTGGAAACTGTATGCCCTGCATTAGCAAATCGGTGACGCCCTGAAATACAAATATACATAATATAATACGTGTATTGTATAATGCATATACATATATGTATCTATGTATTTTCAGATAAGAGCTACAAACAGAAAACTGATATCACAGCTAAATTATGTACTAAAACAATGCTTTTCTTTTTCTGGACTCTCAGAATTAGAACAGAGCCACTTAATTAGAGCGAAAGAACTTCTCTAATTCCAAAAGTTATATGCAGCTGATAAAGCATTCGTAAAATAAAAACCAAAAATTGTGTATAGAATTTCAAATATTTAAATAAAATGGAAGTTTAAAGTTAAAAGTGATTGAAGCATGATTGGATTTTCGTTCGCTGCGAGTTTTTTTCTTTTAAACATTAACATTATTAATAAACAGCCACAATAACAGTCCAGCTAAATTAATTGTGATACGGGTGACATCAACGTCGCACATGACACAGTAACGAGTCGCTATGATCTCAGTGAGTTTTATTTGAATACTTTTTAATATTTCTGCTCATGTTGCTCAAATATTTTTACCGAAACTACTCACCGAAAGTCCAGAGAAACAAACCAGCAGTGTGTATAAAATGATGTAGAAGAAGGCGCAGAAGAATGCGATTTCAAAGGAAAGCAACACGAAAACCACCAGCCAGAAAATGAAAAAGATCGGGTTCTTCATGCTGCAGCAGTGAAAACTTCAACTAGAAATGAGAATGAGGTGGAATCGGTGTTGGTTGTGTGTATTGTCTTCTTCTAAACGCTCACAACTCGGTCGGTGGACAGACTCTAAAACAAATATAGTTCTTATTAGTGAATTCATATGAGATGGAGCACACTCGCAAAATCCACGAGTCAGTGAAAACAATAGCAAAAACATCTCATAGATAAAGTAAATGTTATATTGTAGATCAAGGTATGGCTTGGTTTTTCTCGGCTGCTATTAAAGTCGCTGTCTCCCTTGATGATCACAAGCAGCCCGCACCCAGGTTTTTGTATGTTTTCATTTGTAATCGAAACTCTACAGCTTCATCGATGTCAATGACGTTGGAGATGAATGATCAACAGGGTGTTAACTGAAGCTACTTGGTTATAAGCTAGGTATATCTACGAGTACATAATTTGTATAAGGTAAACCAAGAAACTTCTGAAAAATTACAAGTTTCGTGTCCATACTTAGCATAGTTTTTAATATCCTGAAACGTATATTTGAATGCGTATAATAAATTAGAGAAAATTGGGGGTCGCCACACCATCGAGAAATCACGGCGAAAATTATAATATCCTTATAATATCCTTCTAAACATATATGTATATACTTTGAGAACATCATTCGTGTGTGTAAGAATATAATAATCGTGTGTGTAAGAATGGATATTCGTCACTATGTACTGCATTCAAAATGCGGTCCAAAGTATGGGGCTTGACACGTGATACATCGTGATGTGAACATCACTTGAGTTTATTGGTTGATTGCAAAAACAGCAACAACTTCGGCCCGCACCTATCATGGTGTACCGTGTGTCAACTCAACTTGGGACCTTTGGGAGCTTTGACACGGTCTGATTTTCGGTCTGAACATTATCAGATTTGTGGGCATGGAGTGATTTGTCAACTGAGAAGACAAAAAACTTGGTGAACACATTTTGAGATCATTGAAAAAATCGCTTCCGGAGAAGAGTGCCAAATATAAACCCAAGGAAAGTGTATGTACATATGTATGAAGGATAGATGAAGAAAGGGATATACAATACATATATAGAGCTAACATTTATCGAATTACCCTAGCATAACACTTGTTTATGGTACGCAGCAGTTCATAAATTTGAACACCAGAGCAAATCACCTCGCTTCGTTCGTCTCGTCCACAATCATTCACCAACTGTATGTAACCATATATGTATCTTTATACATTACATCATTGCTAAATACTGCTAGAACAAATACGTAGTTCCACGGTTCTCTAACGAAACAAAGTTAAACGTTTATTGACAAATAGTATTTTTAAATTCCATCACGTACATAAGTATGTATATAAAGAATCAACAAATAGAATTAACTACTTTGGTACATATTAATTGTGTTATTCAGTTGTTTTGATGGAGGCCAAGGAAAACCTAAACATACATCGTTATAGATACACACATACATAGATAGAAACATTACTAAAAATGGTGAGAAGCCAGAATAAGAACATAAAGCAATTTTAAAACACTTTTAAGATGACATGTTTAAGAATAACTTTTTAGATTTTTAAAATTGTACAACCTATTTAATTATTAACTTCTTCAAACCTTTACAATAAGTAAGTTAAAGGCTCTGTTGCTATATCTAAGAGTATATATATCTTATATATATATATAAGAGTAATAGAAAATAAAATTCGTGTTAATGTAATAATAACGACACAAAGAACTCAATTTAACTATATCCTTCAATGAAATAACGTTAACTCAATCTAAACGCACGACCGTGTAAGCAAGCAAATTCCTGAATTCATTAATTAAATAAATTTTTTGGAAAAATTGTGCACTTCATACGCAAGAAATAATCTTTGTCGCGTGAAGTTTATAGCAACAAGTGTTACGCAATTGGTCACTGTTGGATCACAACAACAAAATTACTCACTCTGGCTACCCACACTTTTTCTTACAACATAAACGGAACCCCACAAATCCACTCACTACGGCAGCCGGGAAGAAACTGAGAACCAAAGAAAACATTCTGTGCTGTGTTTTTGGTTACAACGATCGATCGTTCTTCGAGTTGCTAAAACTCTCATCTAAACTCTCTCGCAGTTTTTGTATTGATCGCGCATTCGAGATATTCATTTCTCTGGACATATTTTCTCTTGAATGGAAGACGAGTTCTCCAACTGGAAAATGTATATTTATAATCTAAACTATTATAAGCAGTTTCGAAAGACAACAGTATGCAATGTCCTTCATTTTGAAAACATGCCTTTGGATATCCTGGAGGACGGAAACCACCAACCGTTCGAAACCACCTCGGAAACCCTTATGTGCCAATAGCTAAAGGACAGCCAATACCCATCCACTTCCGGACTCGAATTCCGTCTCTTTATTGGTTTACTATTTTACTAAAAATAATGTTCAACAATTGAAAAACTGAAAAGCCTCGTCCGACGTGGAGTGCTGCCAAGATGATGCTACCGATACCGTTCGGAATCTCCTAAATCTTGGCAATTGCTTCGCTGCTGATAACATGACAATCCGACTCGATGACGTTGATGCGACACTTAAACTTTACGGCGCAGCACAATCAATCGCAATGAATCGATTAACTGCCATGACCATGAAAAGAATAGATTTTCGGTACTATAAATACTGGCGGTCCGCTGCAGCCTACAGTTAATTGAATTTTATTCGAGTTGTTATCAGGACGTGCAGTCAGTGGACACGACAAGCGAATCACTAGCAACACAAAGCTTCAAATCACAGCGATATACGAAGATAATTTTACTGCTGCATCGATCAGCTGAGTTTTACGGATTGCATTTTAAAAGACGTTGATTTTATTCGTTATTTTCAAACATTTACGAAAATAGCAGGTAAGCCGCGACTTGAGTGGTTAAAACACCCTCTCACCCTCTTTGGATTCAATAACACAGATTTGGATTTTTATGTTTCCCACACACATGCAGCATGATCGATTCAAAGAATAAACTTCCCAAGTATACTTCGGATGCCTTCGACAATGTTGAGTACGAGTTGCACATCACCTACAGCGTGCACACGGATCGCAGAATCATGAGTTTCGTAGACTCGATGTGGGGCATCGAGGTGACTGGCGGCGTGGATCAGTTCGAACCGTTGACCATCATCAACGTCAATCCTACGGGATTGGCACGTCGCGCTGGCATGCGTCTGGGCGACGAGATCACGCAAATCAATGATACGCCAGCAGACACACTAACTTTCAACGAAGCTATGGAGCTTTTCAGGAAGTCGCGGCGATATGTACGCCTCTATGTTAGGGGGTAAGTTGAACATAATACTCGGAATCAGGCGTAATTAAAAACGTGTCCTATGCTTAAATGTTTTTACAGAGATGTTGATGATGAAGGCGAAGAAGACTGGACCTGTGACCTCTGGTTTAAGCCACGTAAGTATTGCACCAAAAGTGCAATTTAATCCTGTCATAATCCTAACTTACATAAACACACTGCAGGCAAACCCTGGAAACGTGATTTTACACCCATTCAATGGGTGTTTCCCTGGAATGATCGCCGCAAGCCTGTCTACCGAGAGTCGAATTGCTTCATGGTACCCAGTCAAGCAGAGGAGAAGTTACGTGCCCGTCGTGCGGCTACTTCAGCCGGCATCAAGAAAGGGGAGTCTGCGCCTCATACAAGATCGCTGACACCATCACCCAGGCCCAAAAATCAACCAGGCCCAAACCTTTTGGAAAGTGTGCTGAAGCCAAGAAATGTGCCATCTACGGATTAATTGGTAGAAAGAGAGCCGGACGGAAATCGTGCGCCGCGCATCACTTTAGAAGCGGAGATTTTCATTTGAACAGTAATCACAATACAAACAGTAATCATTCTGTGCCCCGAATCCCGCTTCTGATAACTGGAGTTCACGATGCTTGTGTTCCAGATGAAGCCTATAGCGTAAGAGGAGTTGAGACAACATCCGTTGTTTGATTTTTGTATGTTTATCTAAACCGCAAGCATCTCTTTATTGCAATTTTGTGAAAATAAAGTGATGAGTTAAGTTTAAAGGTTTTCAACGAAAATGCTCCCAGAAAATTAAATCAATAAATAGATAACTAATTAAACTAATGGCAACTGATTCAAAAATAAATCTTGCACAACTAAATACATTTGGTGATTACGAAATGTAGAGATGTAGTTTTTAAATTTGTTGCAATTTGAGCCAGTGATATGTGTAGGCCAAATTAATTTGGCACTCAAATTGGCCACTAATTGCACTTAATTATTTAGTTAGTGAAACATAATTACATAAAACCTTTTATTATCTAAGCTCAAAGTGCAAGATTGCGTTTCAAGTTTTTTCAGTCATTCCAAAAGATTTACTTTTCTTTCATATAAATATTATTTCTAAAACACCTTCTTCAAGGTTTTTAAAATGCAGTACATTGATTTTAAGTAATTTTTTCGACTTAAATAATTCTTGGATCAAGTTTACTTTTTTCTTTATACTATATATACGAAATTTGACAAGATGGATGAGACAGTTTGCTGTTGCTCCGAATGTTGTATATTTTAAAATGACTGAGGCCATTCATTATTCACGTTCTGTTGATTTCATTGATTGCTGATATTCTTTAATTGTGTCCTCTTACTGAAATAACGTTTCGGTTGCTGTTGGAATTGTTTCTGAAGTGGGTGCTTTTTTTGCATTTTGCTTAGTTTAAGACTCGGCAGCTGAATCGGATATTATTCGCGATGCAACAGCACGAACACAGCCAAGATCGATAAAATCGCCCACTATCACCACAATATAAAAAAAATGCAGGTTTATTACTCATCAATGCCAAGTGCAGCAAGTGGAGTGTAAGACTTACCTTCACCTTAGGATATTCATTCATAAATATCGTTATGATACCCACGTGGGGCAGGAATCCTCTGGCCCTTCCAACAATATCACTCTTCGTCAGCCACAATTGTCCTTCCGCATATAGACCCCGATCGTCCACATTGTTGTTATCTCCCTTGGTGAGGAACTTGACAGAACCGTCTGCTCTGTAACGGATTAAATTGTACTTGTACATTACAGTAATCTATCCTACCGTTAGTATTACTTGTAATACTATAAACATATAGTAGTTTGTAGTATTCACTATTATTTTAGTAATGCTACAAAACTTACTTCTCATGCAATTTAATAACCCGATGCACTATTGGAATTTCACGTCCCTTTACTTTAAACACCACGATCTCTCCTACACGAACGGGTTCTTCTTTGTAGTTAGTGAGGAACAGGAGATCACCTCGTTGAAAGGCCGGTTCCATGCTGCCACTGAGAACGACAACTATTGGGGACTCGCTGCCTGTCACGACCATTAACCCTTTCCAGATCATCAGAGCTGAGGACACAATCATCGCGAAGCTTAGTATCTGGTAAAGCGACTGCAAGAATCATAAGTAAAATAATATTGCTCCTATTCTTGAGGTCGCACGGAAACGCGCTTTACGCGTCCACACTGTTTACGTGGACACTTTGCTTCACTCAATTACAGAGCTTCTTTTCTGTGGACTTGTTCCGCGCACCTACTGAAGTCTGCTCACTTGTACAACGTACCTGGCGTTTGTTCATCCTGCTGAAATCTTTTACCATTTCGTCTATTTGCAATGTTTCAATAACTCCCATTTTTATTGTTTTGGTTGGTTATAAATATATACTATGGAAACAAATTTTGTATTTTAAAACTCGTTTTAAGCCACAAGCATACACGCACCTAAAACAAGTCCACGGATGTTCTACCACGTCAGATGACGTTCAATTATGAAGCCGCCGTAATGAACACTTTCCGTCAAATATGACAGCACAAATTGCGAAACAAACAGGGTGGAATGTACTGCAATAAAACAATATACCAGTAGGAACGCCACGGTCGAATTTACACTGATGATAATACTATAACGGGAGGTCATTATCAAGAAAATTCACTGTCTCATCGAAGCTATTTACACTGATGAGACTCAAACCACTATCTAACCATTCCGTGTTCAGGCTATTAAGCGTACTAGAAAATATGAAAACTGTACAATATGAAAAACATTTGACAGAGGATCAATTAATGAAACCTATGCATATCATACATAATATCTCAGCCTATAAAGTTATGAACCTATTAAAAAAGAATAAACCAAATGAAGAAAATATAGACACGGATATATAACCGTACATAATAGAGTCGATTTCCCGGTAAATTAATTAACATTTACTCCATTCCACCTTAAGGGACATAACATGGGCATATGACGAGGACTACCGAACTCCGATGTTTTAGTTGTTATAGCTTTTCAGGGAGACTACAAACAGTGTTGTCATTTTAGCCTTTTCGAGGCTAACTGTGGACTTTTTTTCTTAATATTAGCCTCTAAAATTTGTGTTTAGCCTCTAGTTTTTTTTAGCTCTTTCTCCAATTTTGTTGTTGTTGTTTTAGTCATTGTACTTATTACAATTCTTTTAAGGTTACATTATAAGATATAGCAGTAAATTTTAGATACAGATGAAAATTTTAGATACAACCTTACAATATTCTTATTTAAATGGCGGTCCTCGATGGCGTGGAAGGTAACGCACTTGCCTTTCAACCTTGAGGACGGTGGTTCGAATCCCCATACGCATGGATGTTTAAATTGTGTTTGTTATCTTTCTCTCTCTCTACCTTTCTATCCCCTCTATCCCCTTATCAGGCGATGGCCTTAGTTGCCAGTACTGTCCTATTTGTGTAGTAATTAATTACTGCATAATAATAATAATAATAATAATCTTATTTAAATGAATTCATACTAAAACGCCGTACTCTCTGTAAGGAAAACTGCAGTTCGGCAGATCTTAACGTAGTCTTATGCTTATTACACCCAGAAGCAATTTCTTAAGCACATATCATTTGTTTTTCATCAACGCCATTACATTGTGGAGTACTTTACCACAACAAATATTAAATAATTATTTTTTATTTGTTATTTTCGTGTAAAATACTGCTGTATTATACTAAATGCTCTTCATTTTACTTTGAAAGAACTGGCTTATTGTATTAATTAAAACAAATAAATAAATAAATACAAATATGCCTCTATAAAAAGGAAAGACTCTCTAATTTCTCAATGCTAGGATAAATATATAGGTATTTTCATTTAATTTAAATATAAAATTGATCCATCTACCAGGGTATCTGGAACACGCTGTGTATCACGTGTCAGTTTAATTATTAAATGCTAAACAAAGCTCTAAGGTAAGGTTATATTTTTTAAAAATTTGTATCAAATTATACTCTAGTAATCGCACATCGCATCGCATTGTTAATGGATATAACGAACTAAAGAAGAAACTGCATTTTTAGGGTTAGGTTTGTAGTTAGTCATGGGAGGAGACAAGTTGCTTAACACCACACAAGTCATCAATGGGCTTGCTGTGCTCCTATCGTTCTTTGTCGGCTACAAATATGCCATAAAGAGGAACGTTTTGGAAGCAGAAGGAAATGAAAAGATAGATGGATGCGATGCTCAAAAAGAAAAGGTAAGTCGTAGACTTCTTTACACATGAGCACTAATTTGAATCGTGTTTGCAGAAGTTTTCTAATTTTGGCAACTACAAAATGGTACTTGTTGTCCGCAATGACCTAAAAATGGGAAAAGGCAAGATTGCTTCTCAGTGCAGTCATGGAGCAGTGGGTGCCTATCAGAGCGCGGTACAATCCAATCCACGGTTAGTCCGTGCATGGGAAAACACCGGTTGTGCAAAGATCGCATTGAAAGTAGAGAGCGAATTAGAACTTATGGCAATCAAAAGAGCTGCGGAAAAAAGTAACTTGAACACTTGCCTTATTCATGACGCTGGGCGCACACAGATAGAGCCAAACTCTAAAACTGTGCTGGCCATAGGACCGGCACGAGTGGAAGACATCGATCGGGTTACTGGACATTTGAAATTGCTTTAATTTACTGTGAGGTATTGAAATATCTTTTTCACTGTGAGCTTAAGTTTCAAATTAAGCCTTGGTTTTGTTGTCATCATGATTTATCGCTGGAATGATGTTTCGTCTAAAAAACCAAAAGTGATTCTCAATAAGAACAAAAATAAAAAATTTCTCGAAGCATCTTTAAAGGAAACCAAATATATTAGCTCCTTTCATTATATGCATTACAAATTAATATATTTAAGCAATTACGGACTACGTCATACGAGGTTGATATAAATCTGATGTACGAGTTAAGTACTTACGTATATAATCGGTTCATATAATGGCAAAAACTCGCCACTTAGGTTACAAAAGAATATGCAGACGTTGAAGCAAACTGCAATTTTGCAGTTTATAATCCCATTTAAATGAGAAGACAAATCAAAATAAAATGACATTAACTAAAGCGTTTTATTATTGCTATAGTCTTATATGATATTTTACGGAAACAGGAGATTGCATTAGATGTTAACAAGGCAGTCTTTACTGCATATACGAAATGCCAAGACCGAATGAAAAATGCCAATAAAGTTTGAACTTTAAAACCAAAAACCGTCTTCGTCATCATGTTCCTCATGGTGCTCCTCTTTCGTAATGTCCATTAGGAAGTTACTTTGTTGCTCTGTCATAAGGTGCTCCGTGGGTAAAGCTGCAGCACCGGCAAGGACAACTTCATCGCTCTGTCCAACGGCTTCATTTTTTACTTCGACGTTTTCATTTTCTTCATCGCTCTCGGATATTGCTAAGTCTTCATCGATGCCTACATTATCGTTGTTAGGCATATCCGGCGGCATAATTAATGGCATTTGCTGCATTGCTGGATTCGCGCTCACCGGTGGGATAAATTCGGTATTATCTTCTTCATTATTATATTGTTGCTCCTGGAAGACAGAATTATTACTGCTGCTGTTCACGTTTGTATTACTTCCTAAGCGGTTGTGCATCGTTAGGAAATCGGAAGGGTCATAATTTGGATCCAAGTCCATTGAATCATCTGAACAAATGAAAAAAGTACCGATTAAAGGAAGTCTATTAAAGCGTGGAAATATTTTTCGATAACAGTAAAATATAACAATAATATATAATAAAAATAACTCTAATTAATATAAAATAAAAAATGTTTCTAAATTGTTTAAATAAATTAGAACCTTGTGGCTGTTGAGTGTAAAATCCAACTCCACTCAACTGCACCATGGCTTCAGCTGCTTGTTGGCTGTCGTCTTCGGCTTGTGGTCCTTTTCGGAAAGGCATTTAATGGATAATATATAATATTTGTTAGAGTGGAGTTTACCTTACTACCTTATCACGGTTAATTTTTACACACAATTAAAATACAAGAATCAAAGGTAATTAATTTCATTTCGGGTAAATTATTGACGAAATCAAAAATTAACCGAAATTTAGACAACAAAATGGAAAAAACGTCTGTGATGATCAAAATTAATGTGCTAACAATTCCAAACTAACAAAAAATTAACACTTCAAAGAAGAACATTTCGTTATGAGAAGCTTTACAAATATTCGTAGATACTAGAAATATTTTTGATATCTATGACGGTACTGTTCAAAATCAAGTGATCAGTTTAAATCGCTCATATAATCCGCCATTGATTCATAGTAATATTAAAGTACTAACCTGCAAGTAGTTGTGGGGGCTCTGTCTTCATTTCAATCTTTATCTGTGATGTATCCATGATATGCTCATTTTCTGCATTAACTGTCTGTATGCGTTCGCCTTGATCCAAGATACTGGCAGCGTTATTTTCATCATCTGAAACTTCCTGAAATTCTTCGTCGTCTGTAGAACATTGCAGATCTAAATGTTGGCGTAATTAAAGGATTAAAAAGTATAAAAGCAAAACGAAAATGTTGTATGGTATTTGCGATATTTTAGGAAGCCGAAAACACATGAAATATATTGAAAATAACAGGTACAGGTAACTAATTATATAATATAATTAAATTAATACAAAGTTAGAGTTAAACATGGCGTAAATAAAGAACCAATGAAAATATAAACGTCTACATACTAACAATGCACTTTGAAATATGGACATACGCATAAGATAAAAGAAGCGGTAATTTAGTAACTTTCTGTATGTTTAAAGAAAATAATATACATAGGAGAGGTAGTGTTTTAAATTAAGCCAAAATTCAATGAAAACATGAAAATTAAATTGTTTCCGAAAATCATATGTAGTAAAATTCAGTTGTGTTTAATGTGTTAAGACAAGATTGGATCTTACTTAATTGTTTGGTGGTGATTTGAATTTGCCTTACCTTCTTCCAGAAAGGAATTTTGTGTGTTACTTATATTTGAGGCTAGGCTGTCCTTGCGGGGACGACCACGACCACGTTTTACAGCATTCGGATATACTTTGACTAGAAAATAGAATTCAAAGTATTGCAACTGCGTTCACCATTTTGTAAATGTTGCGATTTTTTATTTTGTTTGAATTGTTTTTTAGAAATACTATAAGTAAAAACATCAAGAGTTGCAAACACAAAACGGCTAAGAAGCAAAAATAACATTTTGTTTTTTATTAAAAATAAAAAAATATATCCATTGAAAATAAGAAACAAAAAATTAATAATGTATTGTAGCATGAATGTCTAAATTGCTTGCTAAGAAATCCGTTAAACAGAGGACATTTTGTGACCAACAATGACAAGTTTATTAACTGACAAATATGCCGTTTCCGAAATATTGTTGAGTGATCTTTCGGTGATGAAAATAAAAATTGAATTCGATGAAGCAATTAATTGGAATAAGTAGGAAACTTAACTGTTTTGTTCTTTTTACGTATAAGAATTTTTTTACATATTTATTAACATTTAAGTGGGTTAGTTTGCTTCGCTGTTGAAACACCAACATAAAAAGTACTCGGAATCATTCCGGTCAACCTTCAGAATGGAGACGCAAAATCGATAGAATAGAAAAGTTCGAGTGTTAGTTGAAAAAAAGTATGTACAGCCAAGTCAAGAATAGGTACTAGTAGCCCTTGCACCATAAGCATCAAATAGGTACCAAAAAGAAACTAAGGTGCATAGAAAACAAAAACATTAACTGCACTTTTCAGGAATATTCACAGGATGTACGAGTATTAAATTCTCATTGCTTAAAGGAAGTGTTTCATCTTCAATCTACATCAATGGATTTCATTGTGTTTGTATATTTCTTGTACTATATTTCTGTGATTATTCCGAATGAGTAACAAAATTATAAATTAATGTGAGGTGACGAGAATGTATATTTTAATGATTTATTTTTGCGCACCCTAAAAATAAGCCAAACTAGAGTAGATGACAGAATGTGCATTTTTTGCCCCAATAAACCAAGAGATAATAGCATTGCCTAAAAACATACCCTCCTCCACTGTATCGCGTTGTTTGCGTGGTCGGCCGCGACCACGCTTAATGTCACTAGGCGGTGGTAGCGAAACATTATTGCTAGCTGCAGCAGACGCAGATGTCGATGGTCCCACACTGATGGCAATGGATGGGAAGGAATGTATGGCCGATTGCGAACGTTCGTTTCCTTCGACATCGATGAAATCATTTTCTGGTGTGCTCGAGCGACTTGTACGGTGGAAATCGTATTCCGGTTCGTCGCCACACCAAGCATCATCTAAGTCTGCATCGGCTCGAGCGCGTTCCTGTACTTTGCTTATATTTTGCTCGAGTTGAGCACAATGATCTGCAAACTGCTCCAAAGAAAAAGAGGTCAAATGATTTATGAGAATTGTACGTTATCCCACCTCGTCGAGAGCAGTTCGTGCATAGTCCAGAATAACCTTGGCATTTAATGTAAAGCGGGATTCACTGCCATTGTACTGTTCGCAGTTGGTGGCGATAAGCTCAATATCGGCTAGGAATTCAGCACGAGAATGGTAACGATGCGCTGCGAAAAAACGAACAAATTAGAAAATATGCTTGCAAATAATTAATCCCAATCAATCGTGTATTAAATAATTAGGTGAAATGCAATTGAAACATTTAGAAAGTATTTTTTTATATACATACTAATAATATCACCAATTAAATTAGTAATTGCCCATTCTCCACCAAGTATGGTTCTATAAAAATTTCACATTTATTAACAAATTTAAAATAGCGAAAAGGAATAGAAAATGTGCAATAGAAATAAGAAATTAATTTTAATATAAATTCCACAAGATATAAATTAAATTTCACATTTTAACAAATTTCTACAATGTTTCTAAGGCGATAAAGACCGTTTCCATTTGATTTGAAAAAAAATTATTTAATTTAGTGCATAAGCAAAGATTCAAATGTTCGTTTCTTTAAGAGATTTAATATACATATACGTAGATGTTGTATATACGTACCCTCAACATTTTTGCCAATTGTTTCCAAGTCCATGGGTCTCTTAATTATTGTATAGTAATCCTTAACCTGTTTTTTGTTCACCGGCTTCAGGAAGGGCCAGCTCTCTTGCATTAGTTTAATTTTGCCGTGCAGTTTCTCGAAAATAAATGATAATGCAACCTGATCATCGTCATCCAACAGTGGATTGATGGCTTTCTCCAGCCTCATCAGCTTATCTTCTTTCTCGGCTAATTGTTCAAAGCAAGTTTGCAACATGCGCTGTGCAGCTATAGTGAATGAGCTACGAGTGCCATTGTATAATGTAGAGTTCTCCACGATTTGGTTAAGGTCGGCAAGGAATTCCTCGCGACTGTGATAGCGTTTCTGCCTAATGTTTTCACGCATTGTTTGCAAATCCATAGGCTTCGACACAATACGATAGTAGTCTGGAACAAGCTGCAGTATAAATATTTAGTAGAATTTAAATTAAATATTTAAATAGAATTGAGTTATCAAACTAAATTGCATTTACTTTTGCATTAACTGGAAACATAAATGGTGTTACATCCGGCAGCGCACGTAATTCATTTAAAATTTCTTCCAGAATTGAAGACAAGACCACCACAGGATCAGTGCGCCTGCGGTTAGCAGTTTTGTTATGTCGTTGGAGATAATCACAATGAAGATCGCCAGCCATGCGCCGTTTCTTTTTTCCCACAGCGTCTTTTGGAACTTTTAACAGTAGCGTACGTCGACGCATATCCTCGTGTCGTTTCAATACCTTGCTGCTTAAGGTGACCTTTGTGCCGTCAACATTTACCAAATCATCTTCTTCGCAGTTAAGTTCCTTCTCCATGTCCTCCTCCTGCTCCTCCGTAATGGCAACATTCATTGAGGGAGCAGGTCCCAATGTTCCAGAGTACAGTGGACACGCTTTGTTTGTACGCATATGGCCAACCTAGTTTACATTTCGATTTTAATGATTGTATTATACATATACTTATCTGGATAATTCTTAAGCTTACCTGCCCGCAGGCGCCACATTTTAATTTCAGGTCTGGCTTCAACTTGAACTTTTTGCGGGATGGGCTGACTTCCTTGTGGCTTGTATCACGTTCTTTATGCGAAGATCCTCCCGATGATTTCGGATCGCCCAGTGATGTGGGCATTCCGCCAGGTTGTAGTTTTTGGTTTTGAGCCAGTTGTGCAAGACGCTCACGTTCTTGATTGCGTTTGATCCGCCGAAGCTGCTCTTGTATACGACGCTTCTCACGCTTCATTTCTTCCTTCTGCTGCTCATCCAAGGTGGCAAACTGTTTGATGAACTGCTCATCCTTAGTGGTACGTATCTTTACATAAGCATCGATGACCGGCTGGCGACGAACTATTTCGACTCGTGTGTACTCTTTGCCTTCGGAATCTTTGAACGTTCGCGTAATTTTAAGTATGCGTCTTTGGTTCGTAGTTCCCATTGGTTGAGACGAGTTCTCGTCTTTGCCATCCTTCGATTTAAGATTTTTGCTATTACCTCCTTCCTGCTCCTCCATGATTTTCTTCAGCAGATCTTGTCGCTCCTGTTCTTCACGCTCCATCGAAAGCTGTGTGGATGTCTTCTTGTTCGATAACATATTCTCTAAGTTTTTTCCCAATTCTTCGAGGTCTGATTCTTCGGACGCCGAGGATTCGTCTTCATCAGTGGAAAGCACTTCTGAACTAGCTAAAACACGGTTTTGCAAATCAAAGATGCGCTGACATTCCTCCTTGTATCGCTCTTGGTGCTCAGCGATAGAAAAACGATTTCCGCGTGAAAATTTGTCCATGCCTTGCTCACCAGCTTTGGCTTTCTCCGTCGACAAAGTTCGCACCACGTCAATGACTTCCCAACGGGATAGTTTCTTTATTTCCTCTTCCGGTACCTTAAATTTCCGTAGTAACTCTTTGGCCCTCTGCAGCGGCAAGCGACGCAGATCGGCATCCGTACCTGTGACAGTGCGTTTGGGTTGCGATTCCTGCTCTTCTTTAGTTTGCTAATAAAAAGTGTTATTCATTAAAAAGTGACATGTTCTCTGTCTGAATCTACTTGTATATTTACCGTGGGCTTATTCGGAACGCGCACGTATGAGAAGCCTTCTCCGCAACCAGTTGGGTCTGCAGGACCAGTTAACTGCAGCAAGCATTTCCCACGCATTGCTTGAATGTACGCTCTAAAATAGAAAGCGGAGTCGAATTGTATAAAATATGTATCGGCTGTAGTTGTAAGTCTAAACTTCTCACTCAGCATTCACATTTATACTTCTATTGTTACCGTAAATATTGACAAAACAGTTCCATACCTCGTTGTATTCCACGGAGCTACTTTAACTTCATCGTCTAATTTAAGTTGTGCCTCTTCATCGTCATCTTCTTGTGGTGCAAATATGAATTTTTCACCATAACCAGCATCCTGTAGAATACGATTAATACTTTTGAGATGCCTTAATTTGTGGTAGTTATTAAATCGTCAACCTTTAAACGCTGCTCAGAGGCCACCATGCTGAAGTAAGCACAGCATTGTTCAGGCGAGACCATTGCGCGAATTTCTTCTTCTGATGGCAGACGAAATTCTGGTTTAATAACCCACCAATTAGAATCCATTCCCGTACGTTTGAAATCTGCGCACTGCTTGAGTCTCTTGCGAATGCTGCTTTCTGAGTGTGCTGGAAAAGCACGTTTAATATCATCCATGCGTATGCGTCGAGGATTATCACGACTTTTCCAGAAAAGACGATAAATGAAAACCTGAAAAAATTAGTTTAGTAAACAAATTATGTTTGGAAGACAATTGTTTTTGTCAACCTACCTGTAAAAAGTCTCTAGTAAAGTTGTTGGCTCTTTTTGAATTGGGTCCTGGCACTTCATACAACGGGCACTCCTGTCCCACTGTAAATACAGCATTTATTTCGCGTATCCAAAAATTATTGCGTGTGCGGATGACTAGGAAATCGGTAAGATTGATATTATGTGGGTAAATCGGTGCGCGGTACATATTATTTTCAAGGGCCTGAATGCAATGTCCAGGATGTAGAATTCCCAGAAAAGGACTTGTGTGTGCGAACGCAACTTCTCCATATTTATAATCCTGCGGTCCAGTATCCTTCCCAGCTTTGCGTTTATAGTAATTTTTGATTTTGGAACACATGCCGACCTTTAGAGCAATATAAAATTCATAGATAAAAAAGGATTGAATGCAAACATTACCTGATTCATTAAAGGTGGATGTTCTTCACAAAATTCTGCCAAAATAATTTCACCATCCTTGCCACTGAGATCCTCCGGATTACGCATAAAGAACACATCACCACCACCCGAAGCTATGCGCTCCAACTCACGTTGTTTGGATTTTTTAGCGATATGTTTTAACAGCGGCAATACAGGATGTGGGTTAGATTGGGCTAGTACGCCATGCGAGTATTTCTTCATAGCAGGACGATGAAAAGAACGTAACTTCATAGGGCCCATGTGGGTCTAAAATTATTTGGATGGATAAATATTATGATATTATAGGTTTAAAATTGATTCCTGAAAGATTAAATCTTACTGGAATGAAAGGCGATCGCAACTCAATAACTGGCGTTGAATGTTGTATCAGATTTCCGCCACCTACTTTAAGGCGTAAAGTGGGCTCAGTCTTAGGCATGTAGTAGCTGCACATTGAAATGAATTACTCTTGATTTATCACACCTCAAAATAGGCTTTAATTTCCTTACCTATCATTTGATATGTTAAATGGATCTCTGTCTGGACTTTTGGGTGGAGGGGGTGGGGTGTCTTCAGCTAATACATTAATGACACCCGCTTTACCTAACAATATTTTCGATTTCTTCACATGAGGATGTGGAATTTTGATTTTCGGAGGTGGTCCAGTATTTTTATTGATCTTCGATGGATCGATATCATCAGGAATGCCCAAAATTATATTCTCGTCATTGGGATCTAAAGTCAAAACCTTAGGTTTTGGAATCTTCGTCATCTGCTCCGCATCCCAAATGATTTCATCCTCCCATTTGCTATAAATAAGCTCCTCATTCTCCACCGGGAAAATACTGTACCATGTGTCGTCCACTGAATCAACGGGCTTACTTTGAATTCTAGATAAGAGCTAAGAGTTAGAATTAAGATATACGGAAAATAGCTCAAGTTGTACATTTGGCTTGCTTTGGATTTTCCTGATGCCCCCGATTGTTTACCGCCTGCACTTCCTGTCACTGGCAAAGATTTCCCCGGTTGGCTGAAAGCACCTGCTGTACGGGATCCACTTGATGGAAGCCAGCCAGCAGCATTTGTTTTTGAATTAAGTTTTTGTAGGACTTTTGCTTTTATATCGTTGCCGTCCCATACCACGTCATCCTCCCAGTGTAACTGGGAAACCATCAAAAAGGCGTCGTCTGCAATGGGTTCCAATTGAGACTCAGTTTCTTGCTCCTCTACAACAGAGGTTGGTTTTTGTGTATGACTATTTTTGGGCGCTGCTGGTGTTTGCTTAATTTTAAAGCCATAATTAAAACCATCGCCTGAATCAGGTACCTCGAGCATGTCGTACCAAATCTGAGCAGGTCCATACCGCCAATCGGCAATTTTTGGTTTGTATTCATTGCTGTCCCCGTTTTCTGGTCCCTCTTTTTTAATATTTTCATTGCTGCAAATGCGTAAAAACTTGTCTTCATCATCAGACATACATTGCTCGGGCGGTGGGACTGGTCCGTAATGCATTCCGAAGCCTTTTTTTCTTGGTTCTTCCGAATCACTGGTAGAGTCCGAGCCTGCATTTGGATTCTACAAATTACACCAAAGTTATATTTTAATATTATCTAGCAAGATATGTATACCTTATGGTCCCTCGATTGCTTGCGCTTCCGTCTACGCTTTTTAACATGACGCCAAATTTGTGGCAAGCTTGATGGTTTACCAGGCCCAAAGAGGCGCGAAAAGCGCAGAACCTTATCTGGACGAAAATCCGGGAAGAGTTCACACACATCCACGTTTGCATACTTCGAGGGAAGCATTGCAGCCAGCGGTGTATCCAATTTACGATCTGGAGCTGATTAATTTAGAAACTAAATATATAATATTCCACAAAATTTATACCACTTACGCTTGTCCTGTTTATTTTCGTCGAGTAAACTTTCTTCTTTGCTCTGTTTTGCATTAGTATCAACACTAGTTGTGGTACATCGTGGAGGAACACTTGGAGGTGGCATTAATTCCTTATCGTCTTTGTGCATACCTTAATAACAAATGTTACTATATTCACAGGCCAAATATGAACAAAACTAACTTGTTGCTGAGACTTTTATAGCTGGTATAGCATCTTCTAGGTCCTCAATTTCTGGTTCTGCAGCAACAGGTGGTGTCCGAGGACAATCCTCGGATAACTCAGTAATATCAGAATAGTCGATAGCACCTTCATCCTTTGCTATTTCACCTTCTTCTTCATCTTGCGTATCATGTGCATCTTTTTGTTCACACGAATTCGAATTTTCTGCATAACTTGATTCAGTTTCTTGCTGAGTGTTACCTTCCGCCTTTTCTAGTTGTATAACTTCGTGGAGCATTGAGTTCAAACCCAATCTGAAAAAAAATTCCGAAACTAAGTATCATACATTAAGCATCGTAACCGCTTACTTTGATAATGAACTCATGTGTTCCTTTAATTCTGGGTCGAACACATCACCTGACTCATCATCTACCAGTTTTCCGTCTGAATCTATGTTTCCGAATAATATGCCCGTCAAATCCATTCCAAATCCACCACCGTTGCCGCTGGAAGCGTCATCATCACTGTCAGTGTCCATTACTTTCTTAAGAAACTTTTCACTACTGTATTAGAATTTATATGGTATAAAATCTACTGATATATGTATAGAACATACTAATTTAGTTACATTAGTCTATATTTTTTCACGAAATGCTTTAGTAGATCTTACAGCATTCTTGACGAATTGATATTTTCACTGCCTTCATGAACTATGATACTGTTTTTTTGATACTTGAAATTCGTTCATTGTGAATGCCTAGAAGTGTTATTTTTTGAAACAGTTTTACTACAGAAATGTTGATAACATCGGTAGCTATACACCGTGGTTTCTAGTTTGGTTTCAAAAGTCGTAAACGTGTGATCATCACACGTTGCCGAACGCGTATTTATATTTGCTCACACTCTGTCCAACATTTGGATATTCAGTGAATTTCAAACATACATTTAGGCATCACAGTGTGATGCCAAACTACTCTTCTTTCGTTTGATAAATGCTTGATAAATAAACGCTTGTATTCATGAAAAGGAACTAAGAAACCGTCTCGATTTTTGTTTCAGGAATTCTCTACACTTGACACCAGAGTGTAGAATTTTCCCTTTCTTAGTCATCTCTCTTTATCGTATGAATTGAGTTGTTCAAACAAGTGCCATGTTACATTGCAATTTTTTGATTGTTTCAGTTTGTTCTTTGTTTATGTTTTCTGTACAAAACTGTCAACGCCAAGTTCATCCGTGAGAGAAAGAGAGCCGATGAACTACGGAACCCGCAATCAAAAAATTTGCCGTCGACACCTCCAAATTTCAATCAAAACGGTGTTGTTGTGTGGCGTAATAAAAAAGTGTGCACATTTTGGAGTAAAAAAGATCCACTTTTACCAGAAAAAGTAATTTTGGGTGAAAATAATTGCGCAAGGCAACTTTTTATATCTGCAACCAATTCCATCGAAGTAAAAATTTACTTCGTTGGCTGCGATTGCATATTATTTTTCGTGCTTTGAACAAAATGTTTAGCGTTTGTTAATAATTTAAGTAGAATTTCCTCGAATTCTTTAATTGTTTGCATTGTTTATCACTTTTGATATTTGTAATGCCTGCAAAAATCGCAAATCGGTATAAAATACTACGCATAGTTCCAATACTATTTTTGACAGATTGCTGGCAAACTGATTGCAATGTAACATACCAACAAATAAAAAATTGTTGAGAGAGTAAAATATTCCAATTTGCAGCAATCAAAAAATTGCAATGTAACATGGCACTAGTTTGCACTCATCGCCAGCAAACAGAGTATTTGCTGTGCCAACAGTTCATCCGTTTTCATTCTCTCACGGATGAACTAAGAGTTGACAGCATTATACAGAAAACAAAAACAATGTGACTGTTTGATCAAACAACTGTTTGCAATGTACGAATGGCTTTTCAAAAGATACCACGTCTAGCCACCACCATTGTCATGCAATGGTTGCGTTCAGAGCAAAATATGCCGCATATGTCTTGTTCACACGGTGGAACGTCGCACGGGACTATTCATTGAGCGTGTCGCCGAAACACAGAACAAAAAACGTTTGGGAATCGTAGTGACATGGATGACTTGACAGTATGATTTTTTTATACCTTTTGGTACCATTTAATACTTTTAACTACGATTTAAGAATTCATAGTTCTTTTTGACTATAAATTTTTGCAAACGTCTTTATTTCGTGATATCACCGTAATTATAAGTGAAGCAAACAATAGAAACTTTAGAGAAAATATAAATTGCGCTAATTTCGATGACAATCGAGTTTTTACACGCGTTATTAAAGTAAATTAGATGAAATTAAAATAAAAAAGTTAAAAAACTATAATATATTTACTTACCCATATTTATTTGCAACTCCTTATCAAAGCAATTTACTTTAAAATGATCCTTACCTGCCTCAGATGCCTGCATGTTTGGTTTAGAATTCTTTGTTTCGCTGGCAAAACTCCGTCTATATTTGTGATAACCGATCATCTGATGGCAAGTAGAAAAAACGTTTACCACTAATTTTTCATTTAACATTATTGCAAAAAACTTGTCAATACGAATGCTTTGTGACGTCATTTGACGTGTCTGTCAAACGAAAAAAACATAATGAACCTGCGCGTGGCGCAACCTTCTTTTCTATCAACTATATAGCTATCGCGCTCTATCCTTTTATATAGGAAACAACGAGAATGGTACTATACTATAGAGAGAGAACCTTATGTTACGATTCGATTTAATAATTTTGTTATTGCAGCTGTTAGATTCATCCGTTTCACACGCAACGTTACGTCACGTCTCGACTAAAACAATGTTAAGAATTTCAAAAAATAGTAATACCAGAATGTCACCTGTGTATCATCAAACAAATAGGTGTTCACAAAATTGAAATGTGACAGTTCGCCGATGTTGTTGCCCATTGATTTAAATATTTTGTTTGTTGCGCGTTTAATATTTCAGGTTTCTTTTTGAAATGTGCAACTTAGAATATCAATTTTAAGGAAAAAATGTCTCGACACGAATTCGAAAAGCGGCTCAAGAAACTCGTCAATAGTGAGATAAACTTGTGCCAAAGAGAAGTAATTATTGCCAAGAAAATTTCAAACTACAACACCAACCACAGTGAGTTAAGCCAATACATTAATTCAATGAAAATGATAGCATTTTATTTTCATAGCAAAATTGGAAGCAGATATTTTTCAACAATTAGAAGCTTTGAGAACCTACCAAAGAGAAATCCATATGTTAAAAACTATAAATGGAAAGTTTCGCAAGTTTATTGATGAAGAAGAATTACTGATTCAAGAAAGTAATAAACGACTAGACTACATAAGGCAGAAAAGTCTTACAGGAGAGCAGCAACATATAGAGAAGAGAAGCCTTACGCTTCGTGATATGGATAAGTATAAATTAACATGTGCTGATCGAGATCTTTCGATAGAGTTTAATATTTTTCGTTCTACAGTCTACGTTGCTTAAAAAATCTATCTAAAATCCTTATAAATGCACACCGACTGCCTGAAGCAGTGCAGGGTACTGTCATCAGTGAAAATGAAACTACCAGCCAATTGGTTCCATTTAAAATAGACCCCATGAAGCATACACGCGAAAATATTATGGAGAAGCTGTGGCAGCTAACGGAGCAATCAGGAGGCATAGTTGATTGGCATGTTTTGATCATGGGATTTCAAACTAACATTGAAAGCGAGGAAAATAGTTAATAAAGAAATATGTACATATTATACAATATTCTGATACTATATTAAGTTTTCAAAATATTTTAAAATTAAATGCAGAATTGCATAGCGCTGAATTAAAAAATTGCATACCGCTGTATTAGTTCTTTTACGAACATAATATAAAGTAAGTTGATTACACTTAAACTATGGTCGAATATTCTTCATTTGTTTAATTTGTGTATATAAATTTATTGACACTCAATTTCTTTCTTCCAATTGTAACCAAAAATCGCGTGGTGAAATTATCAAGCCACTCAAATTCGTTGACAAATCGGGTAATTTGTCTTCAGGTCCCAAAACAAAGTTAAAGTTCTGACATAAACTGGCAAAAAGCAGAAAGAGCACATTTCGAGCGAAAGTTTCGCCGGCACATAAACGTTTTCCTTGAAAGAAACATTATTGATTGGGACTATACAAAAACAGTATCACACAAAAACCTAAACATACCTGCGCCAAATGGAAGTGACACGTCCTTCTTCAGGCACAAATGGCCCTTCTCATCGAGGAAGCGCTCCGGTCTGAAAATATCAGGATCGCCCCAGACACGTTTATCGTTGTGATAAGCATACAAGCTGGGTATAACCACTGTGTTCTAGAAAGCATTTAGAAAATGGAGATGAATTAAGACTTCATTTCATTTACTTCAAGTAAATTTTACTTTTGGAATTTTGTAGCCCATCAATTCCGTGTCCACCAACGACATATGTGGCACATCCGACGGTACCAGCGTTTCTCTTCTCAGGCCCTCTCTTATCGTCGCCTCCGTGTAATGCAAATTTTTCCGGTCCTCCAAAGTGGGCAAACGACCACAACCAACAACCTCATCGATTTCCTCCTGAACCCGTTTTAAAATCTCCGGCTGGATCATGATATGTTGTATCAGTAGTGAAATTTGTGAGCTGATGGCTGTGATGGCCGGAAAGGAAAAATCAATTAGTGCCAAAATAAATTGCTCTCGATTAAAAGAGATATTCGCAGCATCCGGGGCATCGGCCTGCTTCCACTGTTTTATATACACATCTAGAAAGTTACGCTCGTAGTTTTCATCGTATGATGCAATATGATGGTCAACTATGTTTGCGAAAAACTTGTACATAAAGCGGTTCGATTCCATTAACGGCTCGTAGGAGCTCCATTTGGGACAAATATGACGCACCCATGGCATGATGCTCAATATTTTCCCATAGTCGTCACTAAGTCGTTGAAATTTCATAATGTACCTGACTAATTCGGTTAAACCAGAACGTTCAGACCGCGAATGCCGCTCATTATACAATACATGAAAAAAACTGTTGGCTGAAGGGAAACTGAGAGCGTATGGCAGCAGTATCCTATAACCACCAGAATGCACAATTTGCTTTTCATGTTGGTATCGGGGACCATTCCGAATCAGATCCAAGAGATCGGAAATTTCTTCTTGAATCACTAGTTCTAGTTCAGCAAAGCGACGACCGAAACCAAAGTCGCGCAGATGACGTAATATGAAGCGACGTTGTTCCTTCCATACAGTACCATCTTTGAAAAAGATTCCTACAAGATAAATAATAGGACATGTACTATATATTTATATGTTATTATATGTTATTCGTTATTGTTGATCGATTTGGCGATTTTGTACAAATATGGACTCAGATAAACCGACGCACAGTGGCTGCTTTTTGAGAAGGAATCTGATCTGATAACGCATTGAAACATTTTAGTATATTTTGTTTTTGGTAGACAGATGAAAATTTGATACAGTCTTTCTTGAGAAAAATAACGCCTCTGTCACCCACCTCATCAATTTTTTTAAAGCTTTGTTTGTTTTTTTTATCAGATTTTTTAGTTTTTCTACTTAACTCCCCGTAAATTGTTCATTTTACTATGTTGAGACCTTTTGAAGACTGCAATTATACACTTTTCTATATCTGCAACAGAAAAACGAACCCTGAACATGATTTAATCCGTTTAATTGTAGGAGAATATACGTTATGTTGAGACCCGCTTGATGTATAATGTTTTCTGCACTATCATAATTGTATACCTTTTATTTCTGATGCTGGATCACGCATGGCAGCCAAGAAGATTTGTGGA
The DNA here is from genome assembly GCA_943737955.2 of Myopa tessellatipennis. NCBI lineage: Eukaryota > Metazoa > Arthropoda > Insecta > Diptera > Conopidae > Myopa > Myopa tessellatipennis. The sequence goes on along the minus strand of OX031314.1, from coordinate 57,523,183 downwards.
CGTCCATCAAAGTCGGGATTCAATAAAATATCTCTCACACCTTGCGCACTGTGAACAGCAACGACAGGAAATGGACCCATGTGAAAGCCAACTATATCCGACTTGTACCACTGGCTAAACTTCAGCACTGCCTTGTGCATGTATGTGAAATTAGTCAACATCATGAACAAATAGCTGCCAAACAGCGGTATGCGTGGAGGACCTTTAAAATATTCGCATGGATTTAAAATGTGTTTTAGATTTCATTCAAATGCTAAAGATTAAGGAATAATATACGTATTATCACACTAACCAGGTGGGAATCCTTTTGGTCGTGCCACCGCATATTTGTAAGAAAAAAATAGAAATAATAGAGCACAGATTACAATCAAAGTGTTCGTCAACATATTTTGGATGTTTAAATGTGAATTGCCATTAAAGTATTCTCATTGAAAGACGACAACGACTAAGTCACTTCCAACGAGAATCTTGTATTATGTAGCTTTTAGATGTTGATAATGCAAGCGAAATAATTCGTACACTCTTGCATATCTTGAAAGGTGCAGGGGCTATTTTATATAAACAAGATTAGGAATTCAATTCTCTGTCAATACTAGGATCAACAGTACAGTGTAAACATGAGAACTGCATGAACACTGCAACTAGAAATAAACTTTTAACTTCTAATGAAGTATTTGCAAATGTGCTTATTATGTTGTGATAAGATGCATCCAAATGTGCAATTATCTTTTATAAATAATGAATATTTCCAGTTTCAAAGTTGTGATATCGTTATCAGTTGTATATTAAAATAATATTGATTTATTTTTCTCAGCACTTAACCTCATCGCGATACTGAAATCTCATCGCGAAACTGAAAAATTGAGTTATTACTGAACACCTTCAATTGAACTGTATTCCAAAGACTTAGGCGATCTAAAGAAAAGTAGGAAGTCATTCAACGCATTCATTATAATTTATTAATGATGATACAATTCAGAATCTTGTATTTAATACAGCTCCAACGGTAATCCTGATCAAGCATGGATACTTTTCCGTTACAGTAACAGAGCGTTACAAAAATAATGTTAAAATCAATATAGTTCAATCATCCAGTTGATTTATTAGTTTAATTAATTTATTTATTATTAGGTCATTAAGTATGAAATGTCCGATTTTGAAAGCAAAGTTTAGCTTATTTGATCTCCAATAAGAAACAATATGATTAATCAAAATATGCGCCTAAGCTATCGATGGTGTTTTGCCATTTTAACGGTAACTTTTTTATGTCTGAAGCAAAGAAGTCTGCAGGGCGGGAGGAAGTGAAATTCGAAAAGGCATTTTTCACAGCTTTTTGAAACTGAAGGATTTTCCTTGTAAGAAATGGTCCAATGCCTGGAATAAGTGATAGTCCGTTGGTGCAAGGTCTGGTGAATACGGTGGGTGACAGACAGTTTTCAAGCCTAGCTCCTGTAATTTGAGTAGCGTTGTTCGAGAGAAATGTGGTCGAGCGTTGTCTTGTAAGAGGATTGGACGGTCTCTATTGACCAATCTAGGCTGTTTAATGGTAAGCTCTCTCATCATCACGTCCAAATAACAAGTTTGATTTTATACTGTAACAGTAAAGAAAAGAAAGCTCCAAAGTTCACGCGTAGTTTGAGACGTATCTACTTCCACTACAGCTTTCAGGTTACCATTATCCAACTTACTCGCCGGTCTTTCACGTGGTTCATTCCCAAGGCTAAAATCACCATAACGAAACTTATCAAAATAACGACGTAAGATCCGATAGTTAGCTACACCTTCTCCAACCACTTCACTTATGCTTCGAACTGCCTGGGATGCATTGGTTCGGCGATGAAACTCATATTCGAAAATTACCCGCATTTTTTACCTTTCCATTTTCTAATGAAAGCTACCCTATATCAGAAGATTGAAAAAGTCCCTCTACGATTTGCATTATGCATTTGAAAGAGTAATGATGTACTTTCATGATAAGAAAAAACAAACATAAATTTCATACTTAATGACCTAATAATTGATGAATTATAATAAATAGTTGAAAACGTAATGCAAGAATAACATCGCAGCATATTGATATCAGGAGTAGAATACATCCTAATAGGATACAAGCAATTCAGAGTGGTATATGAAACCTAACTTGAGATAATGGGTAATAATTCCTCGTCGTTTATCGTAAAATTGGCGAACAATATTCATGGCAGTACAACAATTCCAAAAGAATAGTGGAATAGTAGATGGACTTAGTAGGATGCTTGAGAAAAACTACAAATTAAGAAATTCTACTAAAGAGTTCTTGCAACCGTGTGTAAATATTTCACTTTGCTAAAGAAGAAGATGAAATTAAGGTAGTTATCTGTATATCAACCAAGTGAATCCTAAATTACTTCTGGTTTAAGCTACGAGTCGGCCAAACTTGTTCACTAAGCTTATTAAACAATACAAAATTCGAAATAAATGTTTCGAGCCGTTATTGCTACTTTGAAGAAAATGACCTCAAGATACCAAAAAAAAACTTTGGCAGAGAAACTAGCCAAAGCCGGGCGAATAGAAGAAACACTATCGGAAAATACAACTGCTGTTGCCAAAAATTTACCGGTAAATTATGATTAGCGATATAATAAGATTGAAATAAAAGGCGTCTTAATTGCAACAGGATATAGAGGATGCACTGAGTGCGGTTCATCCCAAAACTAAATCTAAGTATTTTTCACCAATCCAAACGCGTCATCAGCGAAAGGTGGCTTCCAACGAGGCCAATCCGTCTAAGAATTTGGGGCTTAATGAGAAAAAGCTCCCTCATATTGCAGTCGGGTTAAAATCAAAAGTGCTGTCGGCTTTAGACAAAACAAAAGATAAAAAGCGTGGCGCAGAGTCGAAAGCAATTGTTGCTTCCAAAAAAGGGCACACTTCTTGGGAGCCTGCTCATTGGCAGCAAGTTCTGCAAAATATAAGGAAAATGCGCGCTGCAGAAGTAGCACCCGTTGATTCTATGGGATGTCAGAAGTGTGCAGATGAGAACGCCGACGACAAGGTTTATACTACATTGATAAGCAAAGTTTTATATCCAAATGTTCATTACAGACTCAACGCTATCAGAAGCTGGTTGCGCTCATGCTTTCAAGCCAAACCAAAGATGAAACTACTTTTGAGGCCATGCAGCGTTTAAAGCAGCACACGCTTACGCCTACTTCGATAGCAGACATGCAGGCAAATCAATTGGAGGATATTTTGCATCCGGTTTCATTTTATAAGGTGGCTGAGTTGTAACGATCAATTGAGGATTTACTCATCAAGTTATTTTTATTCTTAGAACAAAGCGAAGTATTTGCAGCAAACAGCACGCATATTGATTGAGAAATACGCACATGACATACCAAACAATATAAAAGATCTCATAGCGTTACCCGGCGTCGGCCCAAAAATGGCACATATTTGCATGGCTATCGCTTGGAATGAGGTGACCGGCATTGGAGTTGATGTTCATGTTCATCGCATTGTCAATCGTTTACGTTGGGTGCACCCAGAAACAAAGGATCCTGAACGCACGCGTGCTGCCTTAGAACAGTGGCTGCCTAAAGATTTGTGGCGCGAGGTGAACCATTTACTTGTAGGCTTTGGGCAGACTACATGCACACCACTACGTCCAAAGTGCCAAAAATGTCTAAATCGCAACATTTGTCCTGCAGTGAATAAGAGTATCACTGCTCTTGATGCTGAGAATAGTCCAGAGGATTGTGTCAAATTAAATAAGATAATTAAGATGGGTTTAAAGAAAAGGAAAATGCAGATATAGAAAAGCATTTATTGTGGATGGATACTAAGAAATTGTGGTTAGGTATCTTTCATTAATATAAATATTAATTTTGTTGCTATCTAATTGCTGAAATTATATTTGAATCTAGCATCGCCGGAGCTTTACTGAGAACTGTACATTTACAGGTAAAAAATAGTACACAGATTTAAGCATACGCAAATGAATTAAAAATTTTAACAATAAATACAGCGAGTGTACAGATTTAACGTACTAGTACGTACGCAAGTACAGGTGTACTATACTATTTGTACTCGCCAGGTAACCCTCATGAATCTAAATATGAGCCTTAAAAATTTGATTTCTTCTGCAAGCTCTGTTTTGCAGCTTTACAAAGTAATTGAACGTTGTCTCTGATTATACTGTGTTCACACATGAAGTAACTGAATAATATTTATTTAATGCTGTGAAAAGCAGTACAAAATATAAGGAAAAAAGCCGATTAATTTTTAGTTATTGAATGTTTATATGAAATTGTTTATTTAAAATGGCACTTATTAACTAAGTCAATACATAATTTAACAACTTTAAGAATGTCTGCATTTGCAAATATAATTCGAAGTTTTCTGGAATATGATTTTGTACACAGTTTAATTTTATTCGATTTTAATGTTAGCTACTTTTTCAACATCTTATGATTGTATATTACAGTAGTACTAGTAACGTTTTAGTTAACAGACGAAAGTGAAGACAGATACAGAAACTATTTTTGGTTAAAAAAAATACATAAACATTGTGCTTTAAACTATCTACTAGAAAGATAAGATTAAGCAGATCCGTTAAATAGAGATAGGATAAAAGATTTTGACATACGTTAATCTAAAGTTATTAGATAATAAACTACAAATATCATACACAATTTAGCGTACATTCAGCCTAATTTCAAAAATGAGTCACTCTGCAACTGCGTTTTGCGGTTCTTAGCTAAAACTATAAGTCCGTGATGGGCCCAGCCACACTTAGCTTTGGGGTTACGTGAGTCAAACTGATGCTTGTGGATGCGGTTGTGTGGGCCTGGTGATGCAGCGGATGTTGATGTGGGGTTAAATCTGTAGCAGTCTGCTGCAATTTGTAACTGTTACCATCACCAGCGTTTAAACCACTGCCGGGAGCACCAACACCATTTACTAATGACGCAGATGATGAGGTGGAGTGCGGAAGGAAGTAGGAGTTCGTGACACTAACTTGCAGATTCTTAACCAATTTCTCAAGACTAAAATGAAAGTAAGACAAATACAAGTGAGGATTCTTTAGTACTTTTAGTAAGAAGATGTGAGTATGAAATAATTTACAGTGAAGTATGTATATCGATAAATATTGTTGCAACTTTTAAACTAACATAGTAATTAATTTAAAAAAATGTTAGTTCAATTAATCACTTAGTGAAATAATGTAAACAATTTAATATATTATAAGCTCTACAAGAAAAGTATATAAAATTAGTGGCTATGCAAATTATTAACGATTGAAAAAGTAGTATAAAATTAGTTTGCAAAAACGTTGAAAAAACTGATTTAAGGAATGCTTCCAGTGAAGTATAAATTTTAGTATTAGTATATCGCATTATAGTTTTAAAATGGTGTTATTATTTATGGTCAATAAAATAACGTAAGTGAAATAAACTGACGGATCATCAGCAAGCAAAAAAGTAATGTACTAAGTTAGACCCACGCTATGATGCGGTCTTCCGCTGCTTTGCTGGCTGACACTGCTTCGGAAAAGTCGCGACGTAGTTCTTGGGATTCTGTTGTTGACGCTTCCTCTTGGCGCTTCGGCTGCTTTAGACGTGGCCGCTTGTGGTCATCTTCCGGCGTTGAGATCAGAGCAAACTTAGGCGGCGAAAAAATGCCAGTCTTGCTACAACTATTGCCATTGACTGTGCCCATTGAATTTGGGGACACGACTACCACTTCGCCGTTGCTGTCACTGTCAATAACAACGCCACCAACACCACCATCGGAAGTAGAAAATGAGTTGGCAAAATCTGCAGGACGTGGATTAAGGGCGTTTACCGAACCAATATCAACGGTTGATGTTGTAGATGGAGTCTCCTCTGTATTAAAAGCGTTCTCGTCCTGCTCCTCCACCGAGTAGGAAGATTGGGCTGGTTGATGATGGATGGTTCCATAGTTGAGATTCAATGAATTCGAGCGTCTTGAAGGCGCGAAATTCTTGTTACGGGGACGAAATGCTTCATTTTCATATATTATGTCGCGCGATGAGGTGCGATTGTGGAAAATGGTGCCGAGCATTTGACGCATGTACTTGTTCTCTGCCTCCAAGTGTGTAATACGTTTGTTAGAATCCTTACGATCAGCGCGAAGGTATTGTATTTGAGACTGTAAGGAATTTTAAGTTGTAACGCACTCACAGTCCTAATGTTAGACTAACCTTTAGTTCTTCTATGTCACGTATCATGCGGAGGCTTCCCTCGTTCAGGGACCATTGGCGTTCTTCCACCATTGATTTGACTCTAAAAATTAATTAAATAGCAAATACTCGTATGTATAACAGATGAAAGTTACAAAATAAATATTTTGTTGCTGACCTGCTTAAAAGCGCGTCCTCTCGCACGCGTGCGGCTTCTTTAACTTCTCGAACCACGTCAGTCATCATGCCTGGTGTATAGCCTATAGTAAAAATGTATATATTTTATCATTTGAGTGCAGTTTTATAGGTTGAATTTTTGTATAGCTGGTGACGTACCTGAATGATATGTTAGCGCCGGACTTTGCGAACCAAAGCCCCCGCCAAAAGCCATGGGTTGACTGTGTGTGCTCAATCCACTCAAGCTATCTCTACGTTGTCTCATACCCCAATTAGGAGCGTGCTTTAAAGCTTCAATATCGACTAATGCCGGCGAAATTGAAAAGAAGACACAAACACATAGGAATTATAACCAAAATAATTCAAAATCCAATAAAAGCTAACTATCAACATATCTACAGATAAGAAAATTGATGAGCAAAAAGTTTTATTATTGCTTTATTTGCAATCGCACAATTACACCTTTCTAATCAGCAAAGCAGGATTCGGTGTTCGATTACCCATTAAAATTAACAAATTTTCGGCCATGTAATCTTGGTATTTGTTCCATAGGGCCTGCGGTTTTGACGGCAAACATGTTGATATTATTATGGCAAATAATCTTAAACACGCATTTCATTCGGATGAGATTTAATTGTGCATCATGAAGTGTGGCATCCCAATGCTTATCAACAAAGCATGCTTCACGATATGTCTCACACAAATGACCGTCAATTGTTCACAAATTGTTCTGAATTGACGAAATGATGTTGGTCTGCAAACGTTAACCCGTAGTAACCGCAAATAAAACCATTCGGCATTGTTGGGATAGATGGAGTAAATTCGTCCTATAGCATTAGATTTAATTATATGTGCAAAAAGTAGTCTTCACATTTTTGACCATAAGTCCCTTTCTATTTATCGGACAGTGAACAAACTTCACATAAACCATTAACCACATGTCCTAAGACACAATACAAATGAATGTCCAAATCGGTCGAATGGTTTTTTATCAAAAGTGTTACACCACTTTTGCAACTTTATATACGATATAAATGGAAAATAAAAGGGAAATACATATCATTTAAAAACTTTAGGATATATAATATTTACATACATACAGTAAAATGTGCATGTATAACTGAATTTCTGATTTAGAATATCCAGCACTGGAAACGATTTTAAAAGTAGGTTCTACCAGTGCTTCAAAATTCAGTTTAGGTTTCGGGTATTGATAGATTGCAATAAAACAGTTTAATTCGCTGCATTGATATACTCGTATGTATATAATTAAAATTACGTATTGATATTAGTTTTAAATATTGTAAATATTTAATTAAGACTGTGAAAATTTGAATGAGGCAATTTTAGGATAATAATTTCTATTGATCTATATATCTAGCTAAAACATTTATGTTTTAATTCAATACTCTGAAGTATTAATTAGCTTAAAACGCTTTTACAAAGCATCTCTATCCAAGTTCTTCAGCACTTATCAGACTCCAATTTTAATCATTCTGAGGTAAAACATTTCTTGGACCCAGCATGCCAAATGGATCTTCCAATTACTCTTACCACACCTGAAGTCACTGAAGAAATAAATATGCAGTGGTTGTAATGGTTCCCAAGCCCAATAAAAATGACAATAACAGCGTCTTACCGTCCAATTAGCTTGCTGGCGACGTTCTTGAAAATATTTTAAAGAATATGTTTGCACAGATCTAGACATTCCTTGAGGAACGAGCAGTTATACCTGAACATCACTTTGGGGTTAGAGTTAGAGTTAAACATGGGACTCCGAAACAATGTCACGGTATTGTGAATACATTATTATAGTTTTTGGAAAATAAAAAATATTGCTCTGCGATATCTGGCTTTTTTAGATATTCAATAAGCATTTGATGCGGTTCTGTGACCAAGGGCTTCTCTATAAAATTAAAAAACTACTGCCTTCAGACTACTATTTGAGCCGTTTATTTTGAAAGTTGCATAATTCACTTTGTTTTTAATTTTTTCAAAATGAAAAGATACCGTTCAATCGTATTTAGTGTTGTCATTAACTCGATTTTTTTTAAAAATAACTTATGCCACTTTCAAAATAAACGGCTCATTTAATTCTGAAATTTTATCTGCATAACAAATCAAAAACGTATGACATAAATGACGGTGTGCCGCAAGGTGGTGTCCTATTTTTACATACTATATGTACATATGTACATATGTATATCCGTACATATATCCGTATCAACGTCAAAATTGCGTCAATTAAAGCACCCATAGAAGCTTCGAACCTTATGCAAAACCAATTGAACAAGCTTGATAATTGGCTAAAAAATGGAAAATTAAGCTTAATTGGGATTAGTCCGTTCATGCTACATTTTCAATGACTTGGCTTTGAGATAAATAATAAATTTAAATATATTTCAATCAAATACTTAATTTAATGGTGGCCGATGTTTATAAAGTATATTCGAAATCTGTTTTTAGTTTTAAAGAAAGAAATCAGCTTACCTTTGTTTTCATGAAGGTTGCGGCAGATTTTCGAATTGGTCTCGTGCAGCAGGTTTATTTGTTCCATCAGAGCAGTAAACAATTTGTTATTCTCCATATCGTTGGATAAGTAATTACGCCGATCCGGCGTAATCTGGCCGCTAATTTTGGAGTCATTATCGGATGGATTAAGCAAGCAGGGATCACTGAATCGAAAGCTGAAAGGAATGAGTCAAGTCAATCAAATAGCAGTGCAGGGAATAAGAGTAGGTACCCGCGACTGATATTTGGGTTACTGCTGCTGCCATCCAAGATGTCTGCGGAATTTTGTTCTTGATCCATTGAGCCGCCCCTAATATTTACAATGGGCGGCAGGCTGGCAAAATCTTGCGACCCATCGTTTTGCCTGTACATCTGATTCGATGTGGGGTACATCATGGAGTAGCGATTGTTGGAGGAGGACGAGGATTTCATAAAATTTGGCATACTCTGTGCATTAGTGTTGAAATGAAACAATAAAATAAATAACATTAAATTAGTAATGTGATAATCGTAGAATAAGAGTATTGGATAACCTTTTGGAAGCCCAAACTAAAGGGTGCTGGATAGCCGGGCGGAAAGGAGGTCGACTGTGCTGAATAATTATTACGCATGGAAAATTGTTGTTGCTGGGTTTGTGGCTGTTGGTGGTTATGTGTTTGATGATTCGCGTGTTGCGAATTGGAGGACAGATGCTGTTGCTGCGTTAAATCAGAATTCTGAAGTTGTCGTTGTTGGAAAGAGAATTGCGGTTGCTGCTGAGGCTGTTTTTGGGACAAGGTCTTGTTTGCTGTTAAATTGGGATTATAGTCCAGAAATTCTGATGAAGAAGACAGCTGCGCATTGGAGGCGTCTTTGAGACACGTTTCTAACCAGGCGTCAAGATGGTCTTTCGAATAGCTTGCGCTGGGTGCTGAAGCATTGCGAGATTTTAATTTTTTACGTTTACCGGCATCGGAAACTACCAAAAAGATAAATAAAGAAATAAATATAAATAGTTCAATATACATATCTGTAATATGTCACTTCGAGGAAAACAAGATTTATTCGAATTTAATGAATTTAGAAATCCAGGACAGCGATAAACCTACACTAAGATTCCAGATGGCGCTTGATAAAATGTCTCTCAACTCAATAGAAGTGCATTATGTTTGCAGTTATTGCGCAATTACCAAACAATCGTCTTCGGAAAATCGAACATTTTAATATGGACGACAAATTATGTTAAATATTTGAAGCTTACGTAATGTTTATTCTAGACGTTGTGTTTTCTGCGAAAAAACCAGTCAAACTGCATTTTTATTTTGTCGCTATAAGAAAATTTAGTCATAGATCAAGCATCAATGCTTGAGTGCTGAGAACATCATCATTCCAAGCTTGAATCAGTTAAAGGAAATGAAACTTGAGGCTTTTACGCTTGCAACAAAGCAGTAACAATGACAGCATTTAAATATTGTCATTTGATCAGTCAAGAAAATTGTGATTTTCTGCCCAATTAGCTGCAAAATTGCGCAGTTACAATGTTTTATATTACATGTGCATGTCATAGATGTCTATATACAGGGTGTGTCGCATAAGAGGCGACAGAAGGCCAGGGGGTGCAGGGTTGAGTTGAGACAAAAAAAAAATTATGTGGGAGGTGAGGTCAATTTCCGAACATTTAGGCGGGAGAAGTTTTTTTTAAATATGAAGCTTGGCCTTAACGGGGGCGAAATTGACCCCGCCTCCTATACGATGTATTTCTTGTCTGGACTCAATCTTCACGCAAAGAGTCTATTGGAGTTGAGGTTATAGAGTTGGCCAATACATCTGTTCAAAACGCTGTCAACAGCATAGTTAATCAGCTGAGAGTATAACCTTCTATAGATTATAAATCGGAAAGAGACATGGACGAAGCTAATGAAATATATCTTAAGTGAAAACCTTTAGGACACTTCAGTTTGGGAATTTACGGGCAGTAAGGTTGTAAAAGTATCCCGCCCATTCGTAGGTGATAACACAGTATTGCTCTACGTGTATTGATTGGATTATTTTATCTTTGTAGTAGTTCCATAGCAATTTTATACACAAAATTGCTTAGAGTTCATAGAATCGGCCGCCTATTCTTCTCAGGGTGGATAAGAAGAGTGTTTTTAGCAATCGAATCAAATTAAGGGATGTATGTATTGGAATATGTGTACATGTGTATTCAAGTAGATACAATTTTTCGAGTTTCAAATCCAACTTGACGGTTAAATGTTCAATGTTTGTTTTTTCTAAGCGCATTCACACGCTTCACTGCATCGAGGGTACCTTGACGTCGTTGTATTAACTGAATGTCTACTTAATTTGCGAAAATAAAATAGCTAATGATTTTTAAAGCTTGCAGTAGTATGAGAGGAATTTCGCGTTAACTGACTCAATGTTTTAATTGAAAGTTTCTATCTACTATCCACGAGACGTTTGATTTTGACCTTTCATGAAAAGAGCAAAATTAAATAAAACGCAAAGTAATTTTCCGTTCCTGCTTTAATTCGCATTTTGATTTTTAGGCCGCACCTCGGAGGTCGGAAATAAAAACCGAATATCGGAAAATGTTCATGAATTCTTAACTCAATGGCTTTTCTCTCTCTTGTTATGTGGGTATGAATGTTGGGAAGGCGAAATTGGATTTGTTTATTTTATTTAGGAGTTAAACACGAATCATGTAGAGATACCGACCACGGTTTTTGGGTTTCATTTCTTAACAGTCTTAACCGTTGCAGTAAGTTTTCGCCCAGATTCATTTACCATCAACTCTGACAATGCTTCGATATGTTGTGTCTACATCGATATCTACATTTTATTGTTGTATTGCGTAGATCTGCCCTGAATTTCAGGTTAATTTTTTGTTGATTTTATATGAGTGTGGTAATTCTTTCGATAACAGAAATAAGTAATACAAACGAAGATTTAATTTGTGCTTTTGTATCTTGGTTTTTCGACTTCATTCATTATTATATTAATTCCCGTCGATGCTCCGTTGTTACATCAGCTATAAGACCGTACAACTTTGACGATGCCAGCAACTTTCGCGACAATTTTAAATGACTGAAGTAGTCAGTTTTGAAAAGGGTTTTATGTTGTACGTGAAAAGTGAAACTTTTGTCACAAAAATATGACAAATTAAAAACATATTTCTTTATAATTTTTATGAAATTTTTCCAAATCATGAAATCAATGATACTGGAAGGAGATGTTGTTTGTTAATAGTAAGAGCTGCTATGAAAACAACACAATAAAATGTCATATCTAATTTTATTGCCAATAGATGTCACTTAATGGAATATGGTAATGAATATAATCATCACGGCATTTTTTCGCGATATGGAAACATTTTTATGTTATGTACATATTTTGATGATGGACGGACAAATGACTATGTTTGCAAAGTGACCGAATGCGGGTGTTCATTCAAGGAAAATAAAGAATAGAAATAAAAGCTAAGGTGGGTACAGTCAACATGTCCACAGTTGGTTGCTAGATTGAGGGTTGATTAAGGGAACATAAAACCGTTCTTCTAACTACATTTAATCATGCAATCATGTGTCCGTTGTTGGCCACAGTTTTTAACCAATCTGTAGCAGCCGTTTGTATAAACTAAAGCACGAGAACAAGGTTTGACCGTAGTTATAGTAGCTTCGTGCGCAATGTATTAAAAACCAAATGGTAATAAAAATGCTAATAATATCAAATTCTTCCTTTCCTTTCCTTTTCTGTGGTAAGTCAAGCACCGGTTTCATTTCACCCTGCACAAAGTTGATAAATAAAAACTAAATCAATTTACAGTCCGTCAAGAAAAGACGTAGAAGAAGCTAGGCGCTAAGAAACTAAACAAGTAGGGTGCAGTAGGCTATTGCATACAATGTGGGGTTGCGGAAACGATCCCAACATGCGGTTCGATGAAGTGTATGCTCTGATATGTATGCGAGTCTTATCTAATTCAAAATGCGTTCAAATAAAATCGAAAGCGTGAGAGTTAAAGTTCTGACAATAATTTAAAAGATCTGCTAGAACTCGTTAGATGTCCTTATGTGTTGAATTATGAAAACCTTGTGGAATGGAGCTACGAGTATATAAACGTTCGTACATGTGTCGAAATAATTAAATTAGTTTTCGTTGTCCTTAATTTTGTAAATAAGATGAAATATGTACATTTTCCAACAGCCTAAAAATGAAATGTTTTTATATAATAATGATGCTAATTTTTATGTAAAAAGGAAAGTTGATGAATTTTCATGAAAAAGGGCGACTTCGGCTATAACTCTTAAAAGGGGCGTAAAAAGTGGTGTTGTTGTAGTCAGTCCCAAAAACAACATCAACAATATTGGGGAGAATGTCACCTGCCTATCTGTATAAGCTAAACTATACTATGTAATATATGTATGTACATATGAATGTCGTAACTATGCGTTGAAACTAATCACAATGAAGGCTTTATTTCACTAGTTGACTACATTCGAATTACGAATATTTTTATATCCCACATTCTACACTTTGAATTAAAGTGTGTGTAAGTACAATTGCTTAAGTCCAACAAACCTAATGTTAAATATTTGCAGTTCAATCATCGTTCAGAAGAGCTCGTGAGATGTCAAACGTAAGCCTCTTTCTGATTCAAGTTTAATTTGGATTTTATTTGTCCGTCAACCCTTCTTAATAATTAAATCGCATCTGTTTAGTTAATATAAAGGTTTTTAGCATATCGTAAGTTTTTCTAGAATCGAATTGTTTTAAAACGGTTGTTGCCAAAAATCTTTCCAGAGCTTAATATTTATGGAAGTTTCACACTGAACAACATGAAAATTTCTAATAAAGAGTGTCTAAAAACTCGTATTCTCAAATAAAAGTTGTTTCAACTATTCGTTGGTTCTTTTTTTACAGAGGCTAAGACTAGTTTGAATAAAATGCTCATAACACCAGTTAATTTGGAAATAGAAAAACTCACCACGCTGATTCGTTGGTTGTACATCCGAGTTACTCTGATGTGTGTTGTTAAGACTGTTAACGTTGCTGCTACTGCTGCCACCATTTGCATTGGCTCTGTTGCCGATGACTACGGAGCGGGCGGCTGCAACTGCAACCTCACCATCGTTACCACCGCCGCTAGTTCCACCACTAATACCACCTCCAGATCGGACTCCACTTCCATTGTGTGCAAGACTGTTCGTGTTGAGGGCTGTTTGGTTTGGTGATGCGGTTGTCATTATGTAAGAAAATTATTGTTGTATACTTTTTATAGTTTCCAGTGTTTAGGTTTCCGTTTGTTTCTCGGTCGACCGACGAAGTGCAAAACTTGTTTTAAGTATTCGTTTTTATTTACATATTTACATATCGCTTCTGTATAAAATGTAGTCCAAACCAATACGAAGTTTGGCCAAACAGCTGTTGGGGTCTTTTAAAAATAATCGGGCGCTAACAAATTTGTGTAGGATTCAGTTGCTACGTTGTTATTATTGCCTTTACTCTGCAGTCGGTAGCAACAGTTTCTACCATTTTGAACTTCTTGTTTCTTCTGTTTTTGTAATGAAATCGGTTTTGTCAAGATAACTACAAAAAAGGAAAAGAGAAGCAGCTTTAAACATAGAAGCAAAGGGAAAGAGCAGAAAAAGAAATTTGTAGCAACAAGCAAACTTGTTCCAAAGTTAAAACGGGCTTACAGAAGCACCCGGGTGTGGAGGGTAATATAAGAGGCGCGGCAAGTATCCCTCATTAGATTTCTTGATCTTGATTTTTAAGGACTTAAAACCAACAACAAAAAGCAATTGCAGTTATTTTGAAATTCGACTTTATTGAACTTGATTTAATAAATTTAAGTTCCAAGGCAAAGCATTTATGCTTCAGGCTTAGGATTTAATGTTTGGATCCAAAAAATGTTTACGTAGGATACTTCTGATCCGATCCATTAACTAATTCAATGACAAAATCATTGAAAACAACTTTCCAGTTGCAGAAACCGACACTGATATCTACAATACTGGATCTGTAAAACGTTTAAGCGTGATTCGCGATGATCGCGCTATAGAAAGTGAATTCGTGTAAGAAGTTAAGATTGCGGCGGAACCTGGCAAAAAAATAAATTGAGTGCACGACAAAAACAAACCACTCAACAACCAACGAACAAACAATTTCATTTAGTTAACGAATGCTGGCTGGGAGCTAAAAATAATTTATGTAGACATTCCAGTGAGTTTTACTTTTCCCTCATTTCACTTTTGCTATTGGCGGCATCTATCTGATTATTTTTCGTTGGGAGACTCTTTCGATGCGTCTATTTCTTGAAGTTGCTTGTAGTTTACTGATCCGGTCGTTCGTAAATTATAAAGAAGGGGCGCCAGTGTGTGAAACGAATTCCTGGATTTCGCTTACAGAGCGTTCTTACTTGCGGGGAAACCAATGAATTCAAGAATTTCATAGTATCTAGAAGAAAAAGCGATAATGCTAAGTTTCTGTACTCTCCAAAAGGGTATGAATAGCAAACAATTGCAAACAAAATTGACTTTGAGTCGCACTCTCTCATCTTATTTTATCAGCACTAAAGTACCAAATAAATATCGTTTCATTCTAAATCTGAGTTAAAATGCTTTAATGATTTCCTAGTTCTTCGTTTAATAGTAAGAATATCTTAACCAAACCAGCTGCAGCGATGCTTTGTTGATTATAATTGGCCTCCCAGATCATGCGATTTAACAGAATCTAAATTTATGTCAAGCCCACTTCCACCCACACCTTAAAGGAGAAAATTGTGTGCTCTATCAACGACACATATTTGTGCACAGCGATCATGGAAAATTTTGACAAGAGTGCGTATGTGCCAGCAAGCAGTGGGCATTCATTAAGAATCAATAAGATGTTTACAATTTTTAATTGAAAATCTGTGTTTTCTATAAAAATTACTTCTTGCGTAAATTTTGGGACACCCTTTACATATTCACATCATTGTCTCTGAAAAACACTCTAACCTATTTCGACAAATAACATGTAACAAAAATAACGAAAACAAATCTGTGCCACTCTCAAGCTTTCTTTTAGCGAATCCAACACCATTTTATGTTAACACTCTGAATAAATAATCATAGTAACTACGTGAAACGCGAAGGAAAAGAAAGTAGTGAAGTAAATTTGTCCAACGTGTTTTTTATGCTATTCTTATATCCAAAGTTCAAGGAGATTCGGGCTTACACAAGAACTTGTTTAGTAACTCAGTTTAACCATTCGGAGTATCTAAGTTTTAAGTTCATCGGGTGAAACTGGAAACTTGGAAGGTTATTTGAGGGAAAACGTATTCTTCAAAGCAAATTATAACACCAAGTCTACACAGTGACTTGCTAGTAAACAATGTTAAGAAACAATATCTTTTCAAGATTCTTACTACACATGCATATACATATTATATTTCGATTCTTAAAATTATACATGTGTAAAACAAAGGTAAACAATGGTTGCATTTTAATTCCTATTTTTGCATTTGGTCTTTGAACAACTCATATGACAAGCACTATCAGCCTAGCAGAAGTATTTTTATGGATACATTTCATGGTTCGAAAATTCTGCAGGTGAACTGCAAACTGGGGCATTTTCAGACTTGCATTTCCAGTTCAAATTCCTTTCCCTGCCGGAAATTTTTATGTACTGCATAGAAACAAAGAATGTCGGCTGCGGACATCTGCGTACACGTAGTTTATACATACTTATATACATATGCATACATACATACATATGTGTATATTTTTTTATTTTTATGGACGTGTGTAGATTCAAAATCATCTTGTGTTGAAAGCGACTTCGAACTATTGTAGCAGGGTTGATTAGGTTTTACTAACTAATTACTGATGAAAACGTATGCATTTCTTAAAAATTATATTTCAAAAATTTCAATGTGAGATACCATATAAGTATCTAACGGTTGAGCTAAGAAATTTCTTCGTGCAGGTTGATATAATGGAATAAGTTATGTAATATTTCCTGGAATAATTTCATAGTTGAAGTGTTAAATTCAAGTTTCTTAATATTCTAAACATGCAAATCCTGGAACCTACAAAGTGACAATGAACGCAATACTTCGTCATTTACTTTGAATAAACTCCAGTTCAAGAAGAGTATGAGAAATAAAGGTTAATTCACTTCAGTACTTTTTTAAATTGAACTCTGCAATCCAGCCCAACAAAACAAAACCCTATTCAGCTATCATTCAGCTCGTTGACCCGACTAGAATTAATTTTGGTCGATGTGGTTGTTGTTTTTGTAGCTGTTGACGCTGTCATTGAGTTGGACTCTACGCTCTGATGATAAATTTTTCAATTCTCTTTTCCCCTCTTACATTTCAAATTAGAAAAAAGAATGCACAAATGTAAACGAAAAGAAAAACGATATTAAATAAGTCTAGAACGTTATAAAAGGGGAGGTAGACAAAAGACAACAATGGAAGTAGAGTTGCCAGATCAATACTGAAAACGTTATTCGTCAAACCAAACCTTTTATATTAATAATTATAAGGAACACTTTTTTCGCTTTAACTTGCAAGTAGGGTGTTAGGAGGTGTAAATTATTTTTCTGGCAACACTGGTTGGAAGCCAGTGTAATTAGGGGATCTGGCAGATGTGGCTCATATTCGCTACTGCACAATTTCCAAGTTTTCGTTTGAATAATGCGACATTTGCGCTACTGTTACATTGTGTGGGCGGAAAATTTTCAAGGTTTTTAATGTTTTGTATGCAGTTGTTGTTTTTACTACAGCTACTATTGGAATGTTTAACCTTACGATTTTCGTTTCGGCAGATTTTCAGATAAAGATGTCGCTAGTATTTACGAGTTAATCGTAATTATAAACTCATGTTATGGATAGGCACTTCACTGTTTACAAAAACAAAACACGCAGAAGCTTACACGAACTCAAACCACTCACGAAAATAACCTCAACACGACAAGGCTCACGAAAAACTGATTCCAATTGGAGAAAAGAGAACGAATGCGTGCTTCTCGTTCGAAATCATGTGGAACGTAAGCAATCAGCTGTTTGGTGGATAGTAAATCGCTGTTGACTAAGTGCGTTCGTTTAAATATTAATACCATACACAGTCAGCGGCGAGATGTAACTGCTTTTGACGAGAGTTGTCAAACTCTAGAGATTAAACCAAATGATAGCTGCTAACGTGATAGTGATAGTGACTAGCGTGCTGTACTTTTGATTGAAATTTGTGCTTTTTTCATTTTTAAAAAAAAGTTTAAATATCCGAACTTAATTACTAACTTGAAAAATTCTGTTAATAGTGCTATGGTAAAGCACCATTTGAAATTCATGGAAGAGAATCCGAGAGGATATAAAAAGAATATCACTGGCAAATACGTATGTCTTAGGTCCAAATTTTAAATTTTGGTGAGAATCAACAATGCTACCACTACCTCAAAGGAAAATTATGTCTTTTTATACCCTACACCTTAAGGTAAGGGTATATTCACTTTGTCACGAAATGTGTAACGCATAGAAATAGACACGATAGGTATAGAAAAGTATATATATTCTTGATCAGCGTGACCTCCTGAGTCGATGTAGCCATGTCCGTCCGTCTGTCTGTCTGTCTGTCTGTTGAAATCACGATCACAGGAGAACCGGTGAGGATATCGTGATGAAATTTTGCAGATATATTGTTTCTTGTGGTGTGTGGTTGGTATTGAAAATGGGCAAAATCGTTCCACGACCACGCATATTTTTTATTAAAAATGTGATATCAGCGTTCGTTTTTGAGTTATGACAACAAAATTTCATTCCTTAGTATAGAGTAGCATTATCCGTTAATATGCCAAATATGGGCGTGATCCGCTCAATTTTAAGTTACACAGGCAAAATATGGTTATATTGTTAAATATATAATCTTCCTGAATAAAACTTTAGATGACAACTTGTTTTCCAAAAAAACATTATTACATCAAAACGGGGTGCGGTCCGCCCACTTTACCACGGCTCACAAGTTACGCCCACAAGTTTATTACCACGGAAATAAAGTTTAAAGGAATACAATTACACATAAAACAACTAAGCTAGTTATTTTGTTTTGAAAAAGGTAATGACCACGCCTACTATTTATACAGAGGCGTAGCTAGGACTCATGGAGCCCGGGACGGTTAATCAACTTGTAGCCCCAAAAATGCCTAGAAATCAATAAGTCCCTACTTGATTTCCACAACTGCCGCCCCCGACATTGTGCCGCCCAGAGTGGACCGCCACCCCCGCCCCACCCTAGCTTCAGCACTTTGTTCAAAACTTTTAGGTATAGGGTATCTAAGATTCGGCCAGGCCGAATATAGCTTTCTTACTGGTTCTCTTGTATTGTTGAATTGTAAATTTTTTAATTTTTATGCATAGAAATTTCAGGGAAAATTTTTGTACATGCGTTTTTACTGCAGTATTTCCTGCAGATATGCATATTATCTCCACGTGTGGACATGGGAAAACACAGAAAAATATACTCGTACACGTTGATGATAAAGTTTTTATAATGATGAAATTAATTTTATTGGCACAACCACAACATGTGTTGTTTATGTTTTGAGTCTGTTTCCTTGCAACTCAGCCGGCACGTTGCATGTTGCATCATCGCGACTAGACAATTTTTGATCTCGCTCCTTGGAGGTAGATTTGTGTTTTTCCAGAGATTAACAGAGAAAATAAAAAATAAAGAAAAACAATTTTTAAGCTTAATCAGTAGTGATTTACTTACAAAAAAATCTTTTTGCCATCCCCGCTCCTTATCTCTCGGCGCGGATTTGGAACGCTTTCGTGGGTACCGTGGCTCTTACTTCGTTCGCTCTCCTTTTGGCCAGCCTCCTTGTGCGCATCCTACGAATTCTTTGCTTTTTTCAAGTGATGGTGGTCCTCAGCTGAAACTTTGGGTTCTTTACTTGCATTGCTGCTTTTGTGATGTCTGGAGGATGATGAGGATTTATGTCTATTTTCTCTGTTATGTTCACTTCCTTCCTATTGCTTATCATTTTCACTTTTCTATATTTTTCGATCTTGACTTTTGTGATGTCTTTCTGTATGTTTATTCTCAGGGTTCGAGGAAAACCTGGATTTGTGTTTTGAAGAGGAAGCTTCCTCACGAGTATTTGCATTAACTGACTTGAGATGTGATTTTGAAGAATGTTGGCTGCGTTCCTTACTCTTAATTTTGTTCTTTAATGAAGAATGTTCTGGTTTTTTAAGAGACGGTTGAATCGTCTTTGAAATGTCTGCATGTTCATTGTGTTCATCGTATACACTTTTGCCTTTATTTCCATTTTTAACGCATATTATTAATATATTATTAATAATTATTTCAGATATTTAAGGGTTTGCATTTGAATAAATTAAAAAAAAATCTATTGTCAATTTGATTGATTTATTGATTTGTCATCAATTGAATCAACTTTATTGATTTATTGTCAAACGCTAATTCCAGTGATGTTTTTAACACTGTTTAACTTTTATTATGAAGTAATAATAATTGAACTTATCTAAAAAATTAACGATTTTTTGAGCTCCGAATGGACTTATACTACTTTCAAAAATACATATAACATTTTATAACAAATAAAAACAAGAGGAAAGTCCTTATTTTTACAGAAATTAGCTTCACTCAAATGATATTATAAAGCAGAAATTAATATATGTAATTAAAAAAAAACATCTAAATATATGTACGAATAACCAATTTTATTAGGAATAATTTTCAGTAATATTTAAAAGATATATGTATAATCTTATAATAAACAAGTGTAAAATGTAAATTACTTCGTTAAGATAACCAAAAATAAAAAGCAATGTATATTTTATACTTATTTATCCTTTACAGTTAGCATAGTGAACTCATCGTTGTATTTCTCTCTCGTTAAGGGCCTTGAAGCTTTTTTTGAAGCTACACTGCGAACATAGTAAGTATGCAAAGATGTTTAGGTTTTTCTTGTTTTCCAAATAAAAAAATTACTTTTAATGGATAACTTTCTTCCATACTAGTTTTGTAATAAATTTAGTGGGGTTCGTCCCTTTTAAACATTTTTTTAATTTAATTATAATTATTCGGAGTGGTTTATTCCACTTAAAAAAAACCTTTTTGCATTTTTAGCTAACATTTTTTTTATTACTTTATCACGAAATCGTACTTCATTGAATGTATGATTTAAGTATAAGGTATCTTACTGAAATTACCGTTAACTCTTTTTTTTTTAAGTGGACTTTTACCACACTACCAACCACAGACACTTTGCACATGCTTGGCTTTTGCAAATAGCACTATCTGAAACCTATAGCATTACGTATAGCTATTAAGAACCGGACTGAAAAAGAGATCGATATAATTTGAAGCTACTTGTATATGAGGTCTGTTCAAAAAGTATCGCGAATTTGAGAGGGTTACGTACATATATTCGATTTTCAATTTGTTTGTGACGTTGTGTTGGTACTCATGTCACTTACTCATTTTGCTTACGTGTTTTAGCAGGTCTTCGATTTTTGCCTATTCCATAAAATGGATCAAGGAATGTGCATAACAATTTGTCTGTCAATAACTGACAAAAACATTGACGAAGTGAAGAAAATAGAACGAATCACCGTCAGAGTTGCTGAGGACCTAAACATATCGATTGGATCGTGCCATTCGACTTTTATCAATAATTTTGGCGTGAGACCGGTCGCCGCAAAATTCGTACCTAAATTGCTCAATTTCGACCAAAAATAGCATCGCATTAACATTGCTAAGGAGCTGTTGAACTCTGCGATGACCCAAATTTGTTCCAGAGGGTCATAACTAATCATGGGTCTATGGTGATGACGTGGAAACCAAAGTTCAATCAGAGCCAAGACCAAAAAAAGCGCGCCAATTTCGGTCGAATGTGAAGGTTTTGCTTACAGTTTTCTTCGATTGCAGGGGTGTAGTGCATCATGAGTTCTTGCTACAGGATAGAACGCTAAATAAGGAAATAAGGAAGCGATCCACCAGAAACACACGGATTTGTGGAAGAACAAAAATTGGCTTTTGCACGATGATAACACATCGTTGCTTGTGCGCGAATTTGTAGCTAAAAACAACAAACACAGATCTGCTACCCTGTAACTTTTACTTGTTCCCGAACCTGAAGAGGCCCATGAAAGGACGACGCTACGCGATGATTGAGGAGATAAAGACGGCATCGAAGGAGGAGCTGAACAAGATCACTAAGAATGATTTCTTGAAGTGCTTCGAGGATTGGAAAAAACGTTGGCACAAGTGTATAATATTTATGTGAAAGGGATTACTTTGAAGATTACAAAATAGATATTCATTAATAAATATACAAATATCATATTCATGAGCTTTTTGAACAGACCTCGTATGAAAGCCTCGTATCAGACCTCATCTCAGAAAGGTCCCATAGTGGTAAAGAAAATATTTATTACAGTATAGCGTAATGAGAAAGTGAACTGCCCTAGTGTATTCTTATCTCAATCGACAATGAAAAAAGTTGTTTTGTATACGCGAAATAAGTGCATTGATTTTAATGGTGGGTACAAACATTTTTTATGAAAATAGATCGGACAGATAAATGTAGCACAGCCGTCTGAATTTAGCCGTGAGTATTGAAATGTTGTTGGTCATCATGGAGTAGCCAAATCATTATTGACGATCATCTGAATGATCCGCATGCAATCCCGTTGACGCGCCACTGTATTGTTGATGAGCTGTTCGATGAATTGGCTGGATTCCATGCTTGTATTTGGTGGAATATCCTGAGTGCAGGAAATGTATTTGTTAAAGATCTCTGTATTCAGCGAGTTCGGCAAATAGTTGCTCTTGTTGTCTTGTTGCAGGCGTAGACTACGGTGGCGTGCGTCTGTCAGCAGCATTTCCTTGGCGTGTTGATAGCTGCGCAACTGTTTTAGACTGCGAAAGTCGGCGCTGGAAAGCTGTACAGAGTCTCTATGACTCTCTGTTTCTAGATAGCGCTTCTGGTGTTGATGGTCGGATATGAATTTCCCAAGAAAAAACCCTGCGAATTAAAAGTCGAGTTCTGTAGTGAAAGAAGTGAGTGAAGTAAACGAAGTACATTTCAAAAAAGCCGACGAGGAAATAGTGACAATTGGTCACTTCGGCGGACTTTTGCTGAAGCGAGTTCAAGTGTATTAAATGTCAAAGAAAAAGCTTCTAACCTCGCTAATCGCTTAGCTTACGCTGGCTTTTATTCAAGTTAATTGAATCATCACAGCGCCCGTTTTGAGATAGTCAAGGATATCGAGTATCATTTTAGTACTGAATGTCGTTGTTGTCCAATGTTTTCTACTATGAAATGTAAAGTACAAAGTAGTCGGTCAAAGTTACTTATGTTTTTATGTACGAGTATGTAGAGTGACGGACGAAGCTAAAGATAGGTTGAAACCATTTGAACCCTTCACAGTGATACGGCAAATGAAGTTTATTTTGTTAGCAATTGTTACGATGATTGTACAATATATAAATTCAATTTAAATTTTGATTAAACTACTGTTTTGGAAGAGGCGTGCTTACCCGACATCGTTGTGCAGAAAGCAACAGTTAGTATCAGAATCAAACAGGTGCGCTTCGTGATGTGCTCACGCGGATCTCGCGAGCTCATAACCGCTGATTCGTAGTTGATGACTTGATGCATTTTTCGTATTTTTACTTATCAATTCACATGCTCTCTCCTAAGTCACCGTATAATAGTGAGACGTATTTACGTTTGTATCTGGGTGTCTCTTTTTCTCTCTCTTGCTATCAGTCTCCCTGGAAATGAATTTCCTTGGTCGGTCTTTGAATCATCGGTAGCTGCAGATAGACAAAACTAATAAAAGAATACGTAAGAAAATCCAATTGGACACATTATTCTGATCTCGTAAGGTTTATTAAATTGAGTGTCTGTATCTGAGAATCACTCACAAGGAGTGATTCACCACCTGTCCACTACCGACACCGAACCAACTTATAAGGTTGTGTCAGCTACAAGAGTGAAACCAAAAACAGAGTATATGCTCCTGCGAAGAACACCAACAATACACTTGTAATTTTCACTTACCGCTGTGAAACAAAATCATCAAAAAACTGTCTTTGGGAAGGACGGACACAAGAGCTGCTTCAACTCACTGAAGCACTTGTGCGCGTACTCGTAGCTTTTGTTGTACCGCATGCTGATGTTGTTGTTCCTGGTTGTGTTGTTGACGTTGCTGCTGCTGCAAAGTTTTTCGAGGGCAACAAATTTTTGAGTGGCGCTTGCAATGAAATGATATGTTGACAAAAGTTATATGTTGCTGCGTATCGAGTTGCAGTTGCACTCTGTTGTTTTGGAAGCTGCTGTGTCTGTCCAGATTTAGGGTAGAGTAGTTTTGTTCAATTTTTATAAATATTACTCGGTTCTATTTCAATTGGTTTGTTTGTTTGTTTGTTGTTATTGTTGTCATTTGTTTCAACAACAACTTCACATTTTTCCATTATTTGAGAGTTCATGTTATAGTTGCACGTACCATTGGCACGAAAAACAAATACAATGCCCACCACGAAGCACCGCCCCGGTTATGAAGCTCATTAATGCTGTGGGCCAAACTTTCACTTACTTTGTTCCTGTTCTGCTTGAAGAAAGTTCTTAAACTCGTATGCTTTTCTTGCTGCTCAATTGGGGATCTCCAACTTGAATCTCTGCGGTTGTCTCCGCTCTTGCTTTTTACTATTTATGTGATAAAATGTTCAACAAACAAAAAATGTTCGTTCTTAATTTCGGAGACCTGATGCGGTATTTAGATTACCATATAGCAGTTGCTTTGAATGCCGACCCGTAGATTTAAATGAGTCGCTGCACTTTGCAACGCATTTGCTCTTATACTGGGCGAAGATTCCACGCGATGCTACGTTTTAATTAGTTTTCTGGTAAGTCTGACATGAGAGAGTCGCAGTTGGCGCATAAGAGAGACTTCTGGGAGAAGGCTTTCCTGGGACGAAGCTTTTCTCCTCTTTCTGGGACAAAAGAGAGAGAAGAGCAATAAGCTGTTCCCAGTTAACTGGTTAACATTGACATGAACAGTAACTACCCGATTCGAAAACTGCAGAAAGAAGATGTACAAACACGTTGATTTTCGATGTGTTTTGAAGGCTCTCATGGTTCATTCGCTGCGAATAAAGAAACTATTAAAAGTGATAATTCAAATTATTTCAAAAGTTGTTGCACGATGAAAATAAAAATAAAATTCATTGAAAATTGTGGTACTCTAATCCTTCATGTTGCCACTTATTTCGAGTCCTGGTTTGTTTAAATTTTTAATCCTTCATGTTGCCACTTATTTCGAGTCCTGGTCCATTTAAATAAATGTCTTTAATATAAACTACTTTAATATTTTCAAACTTCAGACGTCGACGTGATTATAAATATTACACAATATTATTACATTTACATTTTTATAACACAAATTGGCAGATCATTTTTTGTGCCCCTGGACTTCTTGATACGTCTCTGAACAGAGCTTTTGCTTTTTAAATAACAAAAACCCACGCAAGCAACTCAGGTATCTTTAATCGAAAACGCTTTCGGCTGCAAGCTTATCGGTTATTTCAATGAAAGCATTCAACGGACGTTTGAACACACACACGAAATGAGCTTCGAATGACGAATCTTTGTTTTGCATGTTCGTTTGTTTACAGGTTGTCGCATTTGTTGTTCCAATCGGTTTCGCAACCATCGCATGCCATTCTGTAAACAAACGACGCTCTTCAAAAGCAGCTTACCATCACGTTTCGTTAATTTTTCTACTTTTGGTTCATTTAGGTGAAAATGTGTCGGAAAACGCAGATCAAACTCAGTTCATACGCACCTGGGAGTGAGGTGGGGTTATCCTTCTGCGCCTTCATTGTTTTTCAGAGCATTCGCATTATAATTTTCTGAACTGTTTGTCGAATTAAATGCCGTTCTTTCGTCTTTCGGGCTTTCACAGAGCTGAATATGAAGTTTCATATTAGAAAGAGCCGAATTGAATGCAATTTTATTATTCGGCAGGTTGACTAGAAAATCTAAAATTTGCTGAAAACGAGTTCAACATCAGCAACGTTCTCAAGCACTTAAACATATTGTATGTACATTTGTTCTGATAAATGATGGTTTAGAAATAGAAACATTCTTCTGGAATATTTTCCCTCCAGAAACTTCTCATACATTTTGAATATATTTTACAATCATTCCATATTTTTTACGGATTCCTGCAAAAAAATGCATACCTCTTTTCAAACGGGGTACTTAATTTATATGGTTTCAATTTATTGATTATAAAATGTCATTGTTCACAGCCTAGCTTTCATAGGAATAGAACAGAAAAATAAATCGTTTTCATGCACTGAAAACAGGCTGATTAAAAATACAAAAAGAATTAAAATTGTGGCCGTGGAACCTTGAAATTCTTTTTTTAATTCATATATATAAATGTATATACTGACTGAACTGATCATCAAGTATAAAATAGCAAATTTTATAATATTTAAGATCACTCAACCACTCACCTACCCTGTAATCCTTAAGTTTAACACACACTCAATCCGTTTTTCACGATGAACACTTTTCATTTACAATTTTCACTTTGACCGACTTCCAGGGATCGCTAATGTAATTAGCGCTCTAACGTTGGGAGTTCGTAGCATTTGCGAATAGTTCTGCGCGAATTTTTGAACTATTAACATCAAAGGGGAAGAGCCAAAAGAATGTGGACATATTCAACTTTTATTTATTATTTAGTTTGAAGGATTAAAAGGACATTATATTAGTTACTCAATCCAAAGGTACGCCAGCATTGGAGAGGTAGGAAACAGAGAAAGCGTTTTGAAACTGCAAAAGTACAAAATAACCGCAGTACTAAAAGGTACAACTCTGAAATCATCCAAAACTAATCAGTTGTCTATGAATATTCAGCTCTTAAGTTATCACCAAGTGAAATAAGGAAATTAGGAAACATATTTTACTTGGTGATCATTTAATTTGAGCATAACATTTGTTTACTTCGAAACCAAAGATAATAATATCTCGGCGTTTTTTTAAATTCTTCTAAATGTGTAAATAACTATGTTAAGGGAAGGATATATCCTTATCCTTATTAAACAACAATATAATGAAACCAAAGGAGTTTATGATTTTGTAAAATATATACAATATAATTGCAATGGTTCGTTGTTGACTATAAAAACACTATTTTAAAAAATTATAATAGCTTATCTGAAGATATTTAAACGTATGCCGACGTACCACGGGACACTTTTCAAAACTGATGTTTTTAGTATTTTGGCGTTGTTTTTAGCAATATCTTATTACAATTGTCTATAGTACATCTTCAAACTAAACTTTCTTATCTTTGAGTTGATTCATCTTGACATCTTAGTTGGGAACAGCACAGTGGAACTTAAATTAGATAACAATTTTTATGTAAGGAAATCACTACACCTAAGAATAAATGGCGACGGAACCTCAAAAGTCGGATGGTGATCCGGAGAAGGGTGCTGGTGGTGGCGGACAATCCGACTACGATATCATCATGTCCGATGAATACGTTTTAAGCGAAGTTGAAAAAAACTTTATCCTAGCCGGTGAACGCGGCGATATTTCGGGTGTGAAGGCGTAAGTTTCTTCATCGCTTCTTCATCTAATCTTCTCACTGTAATCTTCCTATCTACTAAGAATTATCGAAGAGTATCGCGACCAACCTACTAAATTCAACATTAACTGCGTTGACCCTATGAACCGCTCTGCATTGATATCGGCCATTGAGAACGAGAACTTCGATTTGCTGGTCGTGCTGCTGGAGGAGGGAATTGATGTGGGTGACGCGTTGCTGCATGCCATATCCGAGGAATATGTGGAGGCCGTAGAAGAGCTGCTGCAGTGGGAGGAGACACACCACAAAGAGGGACAGCCTTACGTAAGCGCTCTTCTTTAAGATGAATATGACGAAGGTCCTTTTAACTCTCCTGCGCTTAACTCTTGCAGAGTTGGGAGGCAGTCGACCGATCCAAGTCGACTTTTACTCCTGACATAACTCCACTAATATTGGCTGCACACCGCAATAACTACGAGATTCTAAAAGTATTGCTGGATCGTGGAGCGACGCTGCCGATGCCGCATGATGTCAAGTAAGTAGAAGGGGTGTATGTAGAATAGAGAGAGCCACTGAATAGCATTAGGGGTGTGGTGGTTCTCTCTGATCCGGTCTGGATTTTAATTTTTATTTACCACCTTCGTTGTGCATCTGTGTTTTTCTTTGGTGGAAAGTGAGTACACTTATTGAGGTGAATCACGTTTGCAGCGAATCGTTTCTCTGGCACGTCACCAGTTAGACATGGCAAAGAAAAGGATGTGGTGGGGGGAGGGGAGGGAGGTTGTTGAAGTTGCAGTTGTTAGGCTGCGTTATTTTCGAGTTCTTCCCGAATCGCAGAACATCAACTGACGCTCATTTCTTTAGCCGAATATGTCCCAGTTTGTCACGTCTTCTTATTTGCCACCAAAACAATTTTACGTGATTTTCGACGGTTTTCATTTGTTCTCAATTGAGATAACACCAGTACGTAGTCCTCTGAAATTAGCTCACCGTTTATGCATGCGAATGCGGTGTAGCTGAAGCTGACCTAATTATTCATTTGCGCTTAAGTGAACTCATTTGTTTGGGGCACAAGCGAGGCCTCTTTGCCGTTGGCGTCAAGTAGATGCAATAAAATTCATTTTCATCACCCAATAAAATCCGCTACTTTGAACATGTTCTCTTTACTGCAAAACTTAGATGCGGCTGCGATGATTGCGTTACCTCACAAGAGTCCGACTCCTTGCGTCACTCACAGGCGCGCATCAATGCCTATCGGGCACTCTCAGCGAGCTCACTTATAGCTCTCAGCTCACGCGACCCCGTCCTGACCAGCTTCCAGCTCTCTTGGGAACTGAAGCGTTTGCAAGCCATGGAATCCGAGTTCCGTGCAGAATACACGGTATGCTAAAGATCTAGAACGACCTAGTACTTGTCACTTGTCACTTTTTATTTCCCGTGTACAGGAAATGCGAGCGAATGTGCAAAATTTCGTCTCATCCTTGCTGGACCATGCACGCACCTCTGCGGAGCTGGAGGTGATGCTGAATTTTAATCACGAGCCATCGCACGACATTTGGATGCCGGGGCAGCGGCAGACATTGGAACGCCTGAAGTTGGCCATCAAGTACAAACAGAAGACGGTGAAACTAGTTTCGGCATCAGGAACGATAGTCGAAATACTAACAAGTTTTCTGCTTCTCCCGCAGTTTGTCGCACATCCCAGTGTACAGCAGCTCTTGGCTGCTATCTGGTACGAGGGCCTGCCGGGTTTCAGACGCAAACAGGCCTCGCAGCAAATAATTGAAGTAGTCAAGATGGGCATCATGTTTCCGATTAATAGCTTGAACTACCTTTTATCGCCCGACTCCGAAGCGGGAAAGTTGATGAGGAAACCATTCATCAAGTTCATTTCGCACTCCTGTTCATATATGTTCTTCTTAAGTGAGTTGGCGTCGACGATTTCTTCGCTCCGATCCTTTATCCATATTATTCTTTTCCTTAAGTGTTGTTGGGCGCTGCTTCATTGCGTGTAGTGCAGATTACCTTCGAGATTCTGGCATTTCCGTGGATGTTGGCCATGTTGGAGAATTGGCGGAAGCATGAGAGAGGATCGCTACCCGGTCCAATTGAGTTGGGCATCATTACGTACATAGCCAGTAAGTAGTGTTTGGTCAATCCGGCAATGATTTATGATGTTTCGCTCACGAAAAGGTTTAATTTTTGGGGAGTTAAAAACATTGTACTCCGACGGTCTATTCGAGTATATAACCGATCTTTGGAACATCGTGGACTTTGTTTCGAATATGTTTTACGTGACGTGGATCTTGTGTAGAGCAACAGCTTGGATTATAGTGCACGTAAGTCGACCGGAAGAGAGGCAAGTATCTTCTATTCCCATTTCTTTAACTTTAGCGCGACTTGTGGTTCCGTGATATTGATCCGTACTTTCCGCGTGAGCACTGGCATCCGTTCGACCCAATGCTGTTGTCCGAGGGCGCCTTTGCCGCTGGTATGGTATTCTCTTATCTAAAGCTTGTCCACATCTTTTCCATTAATCCCCACTTGGGACCGCTGCAAGTGTCGCTCGGTCGTATGATAATCGACATCATCAAATTCTTCTTCATCTACACGTTGGTGTTGTTCGCCTATGGTTGTGGCCTCAACCAGCTGCTATGGTATTACGCAGAACTGGAGAAGAATAAGTGCTACCATTTGCACCCCGACGTGGCAGACTTCGACGATCAGGAGAAAGCCTGCACGATATGGCGTCGTTTTTCCAAGTGAGCTAGTCTGTTCAAACTTCTAGTTTCGGAATAAAGTCGTCCCATTTCCCCCCAAAAAGTCTCTTCGAAACGTCGCAGTCACTCTTCTGGGCGTCGTTCGGTTTGGTCGATCTGGTATCCTTCGACTTGGCTGGCATAAAGAGTTTCACGCGTTTCTGGGCTCTGCTGATGTTCGGCTCGTACTCTGTGATCAATATTATTGTGCTGCTGAATATGTTGATTGCCATGATGTCGAACTCGTATCAAATCATATCGGAGCGCGCCGACACGGAATGGAAATTCGCACGCTCTCAACTCTGGATGAGCTACTTTGAGGATGGCGGCACTGTGCCACCGCCCTTTAATATTATGCCATCCGTAAAGCTGCTACGTAAGACTTTGGGAAAGGAGAAAAAGAAACGCACCAAGAGTTTCATGGTGAGTACTGAGACAGTGAGGAGCATCTCGAAGACAGCCTGGATGTCATTTAATATTTTCAGAAACTCCGCATTCATACTGAATAAAAATGCTCCTTAATACGGGGCAGTACTTGCAACACTGTTAAACATTCAACAGTTAAACGATTCGTAATTTAATCCAAACTTATCCTTGCCTACATCCAAACTCGACCTCAAGTTAGCATTGAAAGAACCGTAAATGGCAAAACTTATATTTCTTATGTTCTTACGTTCATCATCTCCACCAAATATCGCGGCACTTCTGTTACATTTGTACTTGTTTTTAGACAGATCTCGACAAATGAGTTGCAGGGGTATTTCGCCAGAACCATCTTTCTATGTATGTATGTCATCTGTAGTTTGAGATAATTTCGCACAAACCAGCAACAAATCTGAGATAATTCCTCCCGTAGAAGATGGAACAAATTCTTATTGAAACAGATTGCTAGCAATTAATAGCAATTTCCTTCGCTCAGCTGTACAGGAATCACCTGAAATCTAATTTCTGAACGCAGATCTATCTAATTTGCATTTCAATTTCCCTCTCTTCTCTTCTATAACGCTCTCTAATGCCTTACTTTCCCGCAGCGCAAAACAATGGAGAAGGCCCATTCGCTGCATGACCGAGTAATGAAGCTCCTTATACGTCGCTACGTCACAGCCGAGCAACGTCGCCGCGATGACTTCGGCATCACTGAAGATGATATCATCGAGGTGCGCCAGGACATCAGTTCGCTGCGTTTCGAACTGCTTGATATCTTTACGAATAACAAGTTTGATGTGCCCGATATTGAAAAGAAGACAGCAGGTACCCAAATATAAAAAATTTATGTTTCTTTTAGAATTTTAACTTTTAAATCCATTTGAAGTTCATACCTAATTTGCCATGTTCTCAACCACATCCTATTTTCAGTTTTAGTTTTAGCCATTTTTTAGTTTAATAATAATAACTTCGCTGTAGCTGCTGCGGGCACCAAAAAGGGTAAGATAATGGAGCGCCGCATACTTAAGGATTTCCAGATTGGCTTTGTAGAGAATCTAGCGCAAGAAATGAGCGCTGATACAGAAGGTAGCAAGGACATATTCTCGTCGCTGGCCAAAGTTATAGGCAAACAGAGGTCTCAGAAGGGGTGCGCATTTGTAGGGAGCCCAGACTATTTCCGTTGCTACAATCATTTCAATCTTCCAGAGAGAAGGACTGGAATGCTATTGCGAGGAAGAACACCCTGTCTTCAAACCCCATTGGCTCGAAGCGGTCGTCCTTGCAACGCCACAGCCAGCGCAGCCTGAGACGCAAAATCATTGAACAAGCCAACGAGGGCTTGAAAATGAATCAGAATCAACTCGTTGGTAAGTACACTGCTTGTAAAATTAAACCAAACGAAGAATGGATCCCTTCTTCCTTCCCTTTTTAGAGTACAACCCCAACCTGGGCGAAGTTACACGCGCCACTCGAGTCGCTTATGTTAAGTTCATGAAGAAGAAGTTGGTTGCAGAGGAGAATGTGCCGGTGGTAGGTTGCTAGATTGCTTGGGATTGTGTGGGATCCAATTAGAGCCTGATTTATTTAATAGGAGCCCTCCGATAGTGCAGCCCCAAAACGTGTGAATACCAAGTCTGCGGAGAAAAAGGTTGGTAGTCAAAAAATCTCAGGTGATGCAGCCGCGAAACCATCGGATGCTGCAAAATCTGGCGAGAACAAATCTGCATCCGCTGAAGGTGCTTCTAAATCTACCGCTGCATCGGCTGCTTCCAAGCCCGCTGAAGCAAAGCCTGCTGCTTCGAAGCCTGCAGCTGCTAAGCCAGCGGAAGCTAAACTGGCGGAATCTAAGTCTGCATCTGCAGCGCCAGCTAGTGGCAAACCAACTGTAGCTGAATCTGGTGATGGCGCTAAACCAGCTGCCCCTGCGCCACCCTCCAAGCCTAACGACGTTTCAGCCAAGCCTGCTGTAAGTAAGCCGGGAGAGGCATCTAAGCCGGAGGCCGCAACAAGGAAGGAAGAAGCTGCAAAAACCGACGCAGAGAAACCAGCAGCAGCGGCGTCTGCACCGGCAACAAAGGGTCCGGCGCCTAGTGCACCGGCAGGTTCCAAACCGGATGCGGCCACAGCAACAGACGCCAAAACTGCACCACCGGGAACAACTAAAGCTGCTGACGCTCCATCTGGCAGCGCATCTGCGACAGCTGCAAAGCCAGATGACAAAAAGCCTGACGACAAGAAGCCGGACGACCAGAAACCTGTTGACAAGAAACCAGATGACAAAAAACCAGCACCCGCTAAGCCAGCCATCAAGGTGGGCCAAAGCAGCGCAGCAGCGGGCGGTGATCGTGGCAAGTCAACCGTCACGGGTCGCATGATATCGGGTTGGTTGTAAGGTGTTGTTGCTGTTGATATGCTGGCAAATAATGGCTAATAATTATATAAGCATGCATTCAAACGCTTAGAAGTAAAAAAATTGCTGTATTGATTTATTAAGTATCCAGAAATACAATAAACCAAAAGAAGAGCGGAGAATATACTATAGATGATATGTACATATATTTAATTAATTTTGTAATGAACCCGGTTTCTGTCTAGTCAATAGGTGAATATTTTAAGTACATTAAGCATAGCCATAGTTCAAGAATAGATCCATCCTTCATAATTGACAAAAATTTAATTCAGTCGTAAGGAGACAGCTTTTGCTAGGTGTCTGTTTTTTCTCAGCCTAAGCTCTTAGGCAGCATTCAAACATAATTAAAACAAAACAATAATAAAAGAGGTCGAAGCTGTTTTAAGGCACGGCACCACAACTTGCAATGATCCAGCATCCTGTCCATTTAAGCTGCACCTGTTGTTTGGCAACATGTTGCGTGCACTTTTTCCCAACCACTTGTTGACGGCAAAGCAGCCCGCAATTTTTATAAAGAACTTGAATGTCGTAAGCGACGCCTGCGTGTTGCTTCAGGATCAAAAGTAATCAGAAAAGTTCATAATAGATTAAACAAAGGGAGACAACTAAAAAAATTTGAAGTAATGAAAATGTTGCTGATTCTGTGTTTGTATTGCTTTTGTTATTGCTGCTGGTCTGCTGCCTACCATCCGGTAAAGCACTCGGAAGTGACGACGTCAGCGATGGCGAAACAGCCAACCCCAAATGTAGCTGGCTAGGTGTGTGTGTGAGAGTGAGAATGGCCAAAATAGCAAGGATGTGTTGACAATGATGATGCTTCTGTTTGCTGTGTTGCCATTGTCCTGCAGGCGACGCCTTTTGTGCTTGCATATAAAAGCACACGAATTTCTCCGGTTATCAAGCACAATTATAGTGAACGTCGACAGCACAACACAACACAGTGAAGATTAAAACACAGAAATAGTTGAAGCAATATCGTCCGAACTTTCAAGACAAAAGCAGGATATTTTCGTCCTCTGGTGTTCGAGGCGGTGCGAATTAGCGCCAGTTATTTCCATTCGTAAGCAGCTAAACTTAGAATTGTGATCGCTCTTTAAACCAAACACATTTTGTGTTGATTTTCTGTCAACGATTTTGTTGTCAGCTGAAGTGAAGAAGATGAGGTCCTTCGTTTGTGTGGATTTATTTGTGCTTTCGGTGGTTTTGTTAGCAGTAACATTCGGAGTGTCTGCTGCGGGTGAGTTTGGGAAAGTTTAAAAACGAATAAAAACATTCACGGCAGCCGAATTGGTATTAATTAACAATTAAAATTACTTATTAATTTTTTTGGCATAAATCTAGTTTAGCCCATTAGTCCCGAGCTTGCTTCTTTTTTAACCAGATATGTAGAATTGCGAGAAAACAAAATCCTGCTCGCGAAAACGAAAGAAAATCGGGGCTAATGGGCTAAACTAGATTTGTTCCTTTTTTTATGATCAAAGTTAAAGATGTGTTAATATTTTCATGTTAAATAAAAAGCGTATAAAAATAGGATAAAGGCAAGGGCTTGCAATAAAGGCAAGAGTAGAATGGCAAGGATATGAAAGATAATTTGTAAAAAATTAAACGTGCTAATGGGCGTAAGAAATAAGGAAGATTGAGGCGACAAAGAAATGATTTTTCTGTTGATATTGCAGAACATCTTAGAATAGATTTTTAATAGAAGCAGTAGTGTTCAAAAGTAGCCTCTCCTAGTTGAAAACCTAGAAATGGAAGTTAAAATCAAATATGATTTACTTAGGTTCAAATAATTGACGATCAGAATCAATATATAATCAGGAATATAATAGTTTTAATAGTTCTTTTATTCTTTTTCTCATTGTAAATCAATTTGTATTTTATTGCTTTATAACCTACACTCGGAGGTGAACAGGTATAATAAGTTTGACCTTCAGATTAAACGTTTAATTCCGGAAAATCTTACTTTGAAATTAACTATTCCACAAACATGGGTGTGATCCGCCCACATATACATTGTCTGTCTACAAATCTATTAAGCGTTTGAAATGAAGGAAATGCAATTAATTGTAAACAAGAATGGTAATTCATATATACTTACGTACTTCTAATGTCTGTATCAAATCAACCTGTCA
The DNA here is from genome assembly GCA_943737955.2 of Myopa tessellatipennis. Lineage (NCBI taxonomy): Eukaryota > Metazoa > Arthropoda > Insecta > Diptera > Conopidae > Myopa > Myopa tessellatipennis. The sequence goes on along the minus strand of OX031314.1, from coordinate 57,487,983 downwards.
ATTATAGGCGTGGTTCGCCTACTTTTGCATAGTAAATTTGACGAAGACTTACGTTTTTATAAAAAATGTATGTTGGATCGATTGGTGTAAGTATAAACAAAGTTAAGATTGAACAAAAGTTATTAACATTATCCACCGTGCACAAAATTGGCGTGGTCCAGCCACTACTTAGTATATGCCCAAAAGTTTTCTTTGCATAAAATTGCACTGAATCCAATCAACAGAACAAGTATCAATACTGTATACTCATCTAAAAAGGGACATTGTCCGCTCTCATCAACATAATCGAATCTTTTGAAAGTCTCATTGGCCTGGTGCGCCACTATAGCATTTCCTTTAAAGGTACTTATTTAAGGATCCTTCACCAGAAGTCACCAGGATGTAAACTATGTACATATATCAGCTTCGGACAAACCGAAGAAAGCACTCTGTCTGATTTTTAATTTAAATTTGAGGAAGATCTACTTTCTGCTCAAGATTATATTGCTCCATAGTCTTGACCAGATATGAAGTTAGACTTATTGGTCTGTATGAATTTGTAGTCATCCTTCGCTGCGTTAAGTGGCATAGGCTTAATTTACGTGTGCTGCGTAATTGAATCTCGCAGTTAAAAACAATAAAACGCAGTTATTATTGAAGTGGCTTTTAAATATTTTACAGCAAGAAATTGGAGAATTTAAAACTTGTTTTAAATACGAATAGAATGTTTTTATTAAAAAAACGATATTGTTAAGAATTATTTTAACAAATCTTTCTTCTTTCTTTTAACAAATCTACGACATTTAAAAGAATTGCATCCAAAATTTATATGAAAATGTTTAAACTTTCAGAAAGTTAGTAAGTCTGGAGTATTTAAAGAAGATCCAATTTAGATCCGTTTAGAAACTTAAGAGAAGAAGAAGAAAGCAAGAAAGCTAAGAAAAATTCAAGGACATACTCGTACACTTAATCTTGCGATGTAATGATTTTCTAAGGTATTTGTGGCTCGTATTTAAATACGCAGCACTTGCTGTCATTTCAAATGCAATTTGTTTACATTTCACCTGAAAAAGTATCCCAGTCCAATTTGAATAAATTTCTCATAGCGTTGAGCTTCAGTTTGCTAAATTGTTTCACATGATGAGGCCATTCTCAGTGTATTTTTATGCTGCTATTTTATCTTCATTTGACATGGCTGGGTACAAAGGTTTTAAGTCGCATTAACACGTCGTGGGTCATCAAATCAATTACGAGGAAAGCAATCTACGTCAATAACAACAATATTTATCATTTAAAAGCCAATTGAATAGATTAGAAAGACTGAACTTCTATTACAAAGTTAAACAAAGCTGAGTTAAACAGTAAGAAAAAGTATGCAAATTTCCAAACTAGAATTACTATACAGTTATTCTATCAGAATCAAGCGCGTTCATAGTAAACGTCTGCCAGTCTGTCTGTAGCAATCACGATTGACAGCAAACGAAGACAGATATCTGATAACAATATTGCAGACATATTCTCTGTTGTGTAGCGGTGGTTTAGACTAAAACTGAATTCACTTCTTTTTAATTTTGGAACAGGACAAAGAAATAAGCTACGAAGAAAACATTTCATTCAACTTGATCATTCAGCATGAATATTAAATGAAGAACGCCAAAAATGGGCGTGATCGGGCGTGTGGGGGAACTCTATCCCCATATCGCTATTAAATTGCTTACCAAAGAAATGTGCTGTATTATTACAAATTTCACTCAATCCTTTTTGCAGAATTGGAACAGATCAAAAATCGGCGGGGAGGTGGCGGCGGTTCATCTGGACTGTTCGCCTTCCCGCGTGTCGGTCGCGGTGATCCGAACTGGGTGAATGCTCCCGAAACGGGGTTGGATGGACTGCTCTACTCGACGTTGTATGAAGACTACGAAGAAGGTACGCCCCACGGAGCATCAACTCGAACCATAAATAGACAAACTTAACCAAAACCTTTCAACTACTATTTTTAATTCCTGTTGGTTTGAATTTAATGATATTTTAGAGTTGCCCAAAAGTGATATGAAGCGCGCCAGTTTGATTGCCTTTCCACGTGTCGGACGCAACGATGCGGAGATTCGTAGATGGGCGCAGAGGGTAGCGTTGCAGCAGGCTCTGGACAAACGCTCCGGATCGAGTGCTACCACGGGGCTGTGGTTCGGACCGCGCTTAGGCAAGCGCAGCGTGAGTGTACAGGCTGGACTCAAAGGGGCGCCCAAAATGGAGAACCAGGTGGAGCTGTACTAGAAACTTTTACGCAGATGTCAGCAAGATACGAGCTCAACGCATCGCACAAAGGATTCTACGATTTTTGATCACATTCGAGTTGTTGTTAAGTAAACACACAGCACATACACACTCTTAAATATATATATATATTAAAACAAGTAATCTATTCTTTAAACATTAAAGAAAAAACGAGAGGAATTATTTTATAGAACAAAGAGATCAACTTTAAACTTCACTTAAATTGTTACAATTTTCAAAGGATTTATATGTATGTAGTTTATTATTGCAAAACACATACAATATTTGTGATAAAACAAAAGCACCCCTTTTAAAAATCTGCCCTTAGTACCGTTTATTTGTGGTTTTTATTCTTTGTGCTACTGAAGTTTTTATACTGGGCTGGTGGGGACTTTCATTTAAAACGGAGCTACGACAGTAGTTCGCTTCTCTTTGAAAGTCTTATTTTTATAAAAACTTCACAAAAACACAAATAACTAATTTTTGTATTATTAATATATGGATTTCTTCTTTTGCCACATAATTAAACTTTTAATTATAATGATATCAGTCATGTTAACCCATGCATAAATTGTAAAGTAAACTTTTATAACACGAGTATTAAGAGAAATGTGTGAAATATTTATCTGAGGAGACACTCACACGCCCACACGCTATATGTGTAGGTAAAATCAAACGAATTCTTCAGAGTTCATTACAGTTATTTTTGCAAAACAAGAACATTTTAAGCATTCATATATTGCAATAAAAATGCCTCAAAATACATACCTATGTTTTATATCGACGACACTAAACTCCAGAGATGTTTGCTTCCGCAGCGAAGAGACTGTAAACATAGTCTGTATCTTGGAAACCAAAAAATTACCATAAAATCATATCTTGAAAACGGGACTTCAAATTAAAGACTACGTAGCTTTTGCTTTAAATAGGTTGGTTTGTGTTAAAGTTGGCGTACAATGCCATTCTTTGATGAGTATACAGTATGGATTGGATTCAGTTCGTGTCCGTAGCAATTTAATATAATATAAACAAAAAAAGACCATTTTTTAGCTTACGGATTACGGGGGCTAACACTAATAATTAATGTACAGATGTTAACTTTTGTCTTTGAACTCACTCCAACATAAATCTTTGTAGTATTTATTATGTAAAAGTAGGAGGAGTACTCCTGTGTTTGGCACGATACTTAATACTGAAACTAGACAGTGATTGAGAGAGGGGAGTGAGAGGTATATTAGTGGTTATTACTATACCTCTTTTAGTTACCGAATTCTAGGAAAAATATCTGTGCGAATTAAGGATAATACGTGTCTAATGTTTTCTAAAAGTAAGCACGTATATACTTGCAAGGAGGGAACTTTTCTTAAATCCGAGAAATTTAACTTAATGTAGGGTAATTCTGACTTCCCTTAAAACGCGGATTGGTATTTCTTTTAGTGTAGTAAATTGTAAATATTTATCAGGATAAAACAAACACAATTTTTAAACAGCCCAAATTTTATAAATTTCAGCAATATTACACAAGCTATTATTAATAATCAAGAAGAAATAAATTTGAAGAATTTCTACAAACTTTTTTGAAACCTCAGAAAATATAAATAAATATAGTAAATGATAGCGTTAGATATACATATGATCAATTAAAAAAACACGTCTTGTGCATCGGCAATCGGCGTTTTCTTGTTTTTGAATTGTGTGCGCTTTATATTCAAGGTTCATTGTGTTGAAGTTTGCGTAACTCAGTCTGAATAGCATCGATAATAGGAGCCGCTGAAAGCTCTTCTCTGCTCCCATGAAGCCTGGAACCATCGGAGACACATGCATTCAGCGGTTCGGGTCGGTGGAATGGCCCCGCGCTTATGGGCCGGACGAGCGGTGAGTGGGAGCCGTGAACGCTGCCGCTCCACGCGCCCGAGTTGGGCGAAGGTGGTTGAGTAGAATGATTGCTTTTCGGTGTTTTATCGGGTTGGGCGGTGGCAGGACGAGAATCGTGGTTGGATGGCCGTGCGGAGGAGCTAACGGAAAAATAGGAAAATTTAATGTGATTTTCCAGCAGGTCCAACTATTAGTCTGTTGTTTCTACCTGGACACTCCAGCAGAGGAGCCTCGATTTTCCCGTTGAGTTGGCTTTCGATTGTTGCTGAAGTTACATGTCGGCAGCGGCATTGGAAGATCGTCTTGACTGGTGTACATTTGCATGGCGCCCTCTAGAAGACCTTCGTAGTGATTGCGCATTGCAGCTGGATCCCCAACCGGGCTACAGCTGGACATTATCGAAGCACGTCTCAAACCGTCTGTAAGGAAGAATTTGTTTGAGCTTTTAAAGAGAGAAAAGAGAATATGGCAAGCGTTTCCCGGCTTCTATTCATTAACTTTATATTCAAACCTGTGCTTAGTCCTCTCTTATGACGCTCCCATACTACCGGGCCGACAACACCTGGATCGGGGTTATCGCTCAGAGAAGTTTTTCTATCCATCTTCGAGGGTGCTTTCGGTACAGGATATCCCTCAATCGTTGCTATTGTAGTGGCATCCGCAAGATCAGGCGTCGGATGCAGTTTTCGAGACCCCTTACTGGGCTTGACAGACATTGAATCCTCGGCATTGTCGTAGTAGGTGACAAACACTGGTTCGAGGACACGGTTGAGTGGCTCGGGCAAAACGTTTTTGGGGAATGTTTTTACCGAAGCCATGGAGAGAAATGATCCTATGCTGCCAGAATCCGATGACTTTTCCGACGGCTGCAGAGCTCTTATCATTTCACGATTGATGGCTTTCGTTACATGCCGTTCTCCGTTACTTCCAGTGAATTCCGCGAGTGTTTTCTGGCGCTGGTGGAGGAGATGATGACTAATGTTGCGGTGATAGTTATTGTCTTTATTATAAGCTTCAGCGTGCTCGAAGTTTTGATACTTAGGCAGTAAGCCGTCGTTATAGTTTATATCGGTCACCGCCTCTTCACCAGAGGACTGTTGCTGATGTCGCTGAGTCGGACTCGTTTCTAGCGAACCAACGCGATTCTCGGACAAATAACGGCGCTTGGTTTTATGATTTCCCTTCTTACGTTTCTTCTCCGATAGGACCGCAGTGTAGATGGCATCTTCTTGATCACGTCCTTCAGCACGATCGTACTGATGACGTCTGTCGCTACGATGTCTGCTTCGATGGTTATCGAACAAAGTGGCTGCCTTCTCGCTCAGTGTTCCATGCATGTCGGCGATAGGTGCATTTATGGGACAGTACACAGAGGAATCCGAGGTGTTGTCCGAGGAAGTCACGGAGCCTCTGCGAGAGTTCGTATTTGGCGGACCGGGGAAGTGTATGTGAGCCGGTCTGTTGCTTTTGTTGCCAGGGTGTTCATGTTCGAAGGAAATGTTTTGGATTCCGACGGATCGTGCCGTATCGAGTGTGGTTCCAGGCGAAGCAGGTTGAGATTGGCATTCCGCGAGCAAGTCATTGCGACTAGAGGCTCTGAAAGCATAATTAAGTACTGGGATACACGGGAAGCTTAGGCTTACCTCTTTACTTCCTTTAGCCTCCGATTGTGCTTCGTTCTGCCCATGAGTAGCAGAGCAATCAGAAGTAGAAGCAGCAGCAAAATTGCTATGGAGCTGACAATAACTAGCGCTGCATTGTTCTGTATTGAGTCCAGGAAGCCGATTGCACCGCTCCTCGTTGCCGGTGCCAAGGGGGTGGCTTGCGGTTCTCGTAGATAAGCTGTCGAAGTTGAGCGATTGTGAGAGTATTTGCTCTGGTTTTGCTACTTACGTTCTGCTTTCAGTAAAATGGCGTTGCCAATCATCTTAGACACTTCGTGCTCAGTTACAAACTTCATATCATTTGCCGCCGTGGAGGCCAGCACTGGACGACCGTTGACAAAAACGGTATAAATGACTTCCGTTTGATTTGCAATCGGACGACGATCGTCACTGGGAATGAAAAAAATGTGAAATGAGAAGAAATCGATGAAATTTAAACGCTCCATAATTCGCTTCATAAAAAACTTGTCATGATCATGAACACGTCTGCGGGTTCGAAATTCAACAAAGTTTAAGCAGTAGAATGAATCAATTTACTGCTTTTTAGTTTGAATACTAAGTGCATAACCTTCTCATACTGTTTGGATGCTTTGGATTTACACTGCTTTATGGATTTCCACCTACATTTTGGCGTTAACATCGTCATCGTAGCCAGCGAAGACGATTCCAGTTTGCACATCATCCTCTGTGATTTGGGTGATGTTGTGGATGACGACACGCACCCGATCGCCCGGGGACGATGGTTGATGCAGTTGTTGGTCGTTGTTGGCCCTTACTTGCTTCTGCGATGCGCCATCCTGCTGTATAAACTCCCATGGGCGGAGAGTTACGTAAGCGAAGCGGTCGGTTGTCAGCTCGTCATGACTACTAGTGCTATCCGCTTCTGTTGTTGTAGTGTGAGAGAAGGTGTCGCTTTCCTCGGAGGAAGTGGCGAGCTCAGAGTTTTCGTTAAACGGTGGACTGTTTTGAGCGGGTTTCGGATGATTTATGCCTTCAGTTGCCAAGTTCAGAATTTCAACTTCGGAGTCTAAATCTAAAACCGAATAAAACTGAAACTATTCTAATAATACAATATATGAAGAAGATCAGTAACCTTTAGTTGTTGGTATTTCTGGTCCGTGATAGCTTCGTTTACTGCCCTCGTTCTGATTAACAACTCCTGAGATTTGCTGTGCTCCATTTATTCCCAGATGTCTTGACTGCTGCCTACAAGAGTAGTTCTTTTAGCGGACAAGTTCATGAAACATGCACCCCTTTCCCTCTCCCTCTCTACGCTTCCTTCCCTTTGCATACCTTGTGAATGCCAATCGATAGAGTCTCGAAAGTTTTTCCTCCAACAGAGGATTGTCTCTCTGCGTATAGAAACCAGACATAACAGTCAACAACCAATAGCGTCGATCTGTTGCAGAGTAATTCGTTGGCAACTCTGTCCCACCGAAGCCACCAACATCTACTCCACCTTGTCCCCAAGTCCCCCCACTGCTAAGACCGGGGTGGCAATCCACACAGATTGGTATGTCGACCTCCTAAAAAAAAGAACCATTAAACTGTACAACGTGTTTTCGTTTCCTCCCCGACAAAGCTAACATTGTTGCCATCAACATAGACGGTCGCCACCACCGTCTCAGTCTTCACGATGACTTCCTTGCCTTTGCTTATGCCAGTGTGGACCTTCTTGAGGTAGTCCGGCGGACCGTCACCTGAACCGGTCCAGAAAAAGTCTTCGAGATGCACTTCTTCCTGCATCTCGGGATAATCATCACCACCTAAAAGAAGCACAATTTAATGAAGAAAAATAGCTTTAAGTAACATAATTATAAAGGTACACGACATCGTAATAGCATTAATTATTACTTAATTAATACTGTCAATGACTTTTATATACGCTGATGTATTCTATATATGATTTATGTGTATGTTCATTGTACATATGTATGTATGTATGTATGCATTGAGGTTACGTGAGATTTGTTTGAATCCTTTTTTCGTCTCTCTTTTTCTTTCGGCGAACGTCTGAAATGTTTTGTCGCTATAGAAATCCTCAAACTTTTCGAACATTGCTTATCGACAAATCATCAATTGTTACCAACGTTATTTGTAGTTCAGTCGTCTATTTCCTTGGCTACCTCGCGATATCATACTTGGTTATTATTTTCTTATTCTGGAGGATTCGATTCTGTTTCTACTCCAATGGCAAATATAATATAATAGAATATAATTGCTATTTTAATCTAAATACATCCCCATTAAAGAATATTTTTGTGATTCGACCCAATTAGATCATGTTTCCCACATATGAATCTCGAATAAGGACGAATAACTTATTACCGAATTAGTATTAAATACATATATTGCATACAATTTAAGGATTAAATAAAATCAGGTATTATTTTTATAATTGTAGAAGATTTCAATAAAAGTTTAGATAAATTAAACTGTATTTTTTTAAAATAGTAGAAATATTTTACATTGTTGGTCACTTCTCAATCTTTGCTCTACGAGTACTCCGCAACAGCGACATTTATTTTCATCATTTTCAATTCACGTTTAGTAATTAAAAGCGCTAAGCAATGTTAGAAGATTGACGTGCGCTCACGCATAACATCAGAGGTCAGCGGAACTGTCAACCGAGCATAAAAAACAAAACAGATCTTTAAACAGTTTTCATATTTTGAACTGATTCTGAACCACACTTGATTGTTGGTTGGTTATTTGTTGGTGAAGAGAGGGGGAGGAGAAGGTTATAAATGTTTTGCGTTGTTGACACCTGACAGCTTTACTCACCATGATTTATTTGTATCAACGGCAGACCCGCTCCGGCAGGGGAGGGCTTCCATAATATCGCAAGCAACAAAAACTTAAACAAAATTATTTCGTCCCACATTCTTTTTTTTGTATGACTATAATCGGGGGTGAACAGTTAAAATACCGTCATGTTTGAAGCTTCACGCAACTAAGAAATAAATACAACTTTTCACACTTCTTTCATTCACTCTCGCACTTTTTTCACTTAAAGTTTTTGGGCACAATTGAAACTTATTATTAGTACAATATCAATTGAGCATTTAAAATATTTTGATCAAGTGTACCAAGTCAACATCAATCGCAGTGACTTTTAAATATAATGTTGGTAAAATTATTAAGTTCAGGTCCTTCTATAGTTCCTCTACTGCGTCAATCCAATCCTTGTTTCTGACTTTCACCGTTGAATGTCGCTGGAAAACTGATTCATTCATTCATTTATTTATTGTTCCGGTTGTGGAAATTCGTACGCTTTGTTGGAGTTTTCTACTAGTTTCCTGGTAGTTGTTACTGTAATTGTTTTTGTTGTTGGTTAGTTCGGATCAGGGCTGCCAAGTCTGGGGAACGATAATTTTGGGAAAAAAACGAAGACTCCAAATATTGTAAACCATGCAATAATAAGAAGGTTTTGTTTATTTAATTTTCCATTTTTCAATACTACTAACGAACCAGTACTTAGGACTTCCTTAAATCGGGGCCGAAAAAATCCTGTTTTAATAAAAATATCCATTTAATAAAAAAATGTATTCCTCCTATGGTTTATGGGTTAGTATTGACATTTAACTATAAAGATTATTTGCATAATATTAATTAATTTTAGGTTTAGGATAGGTTTTATTTCTTTACTAAATAAAATAACTGAATAAATTAAAAAAGAATAAAAAATCACCAGAAATTTTAGTTTCAATTTAGCCGGGTTGGGAATTAAATTGAAGTTCTTTCTTGTTCAGGACTTTCAAGTTCTCAACAAAAGCCTCTAATTTGTTGAGGCAAATCGGAGCCCTGGTTCGCATGGGACTGCTGTTCAGTTACCTATGGCAACTGTTGAAGCACCACACGTAAATCGATGGTTTTGTTTTTAACCGACTTGGTTTTGTTGCTGTTGTTGGCGATGTTAAATGCACCCAACTTCAGATTGTTTACAAACACTTCCAGTTTTTCCGCTGTTTGTATTTCTAGTGTTGCCAACTGTGCATAAATTTCGTTGTAGTTTTCGGTTGTTCGGAGTGTAGTGATCGGAGTTGGTACCTGAGAATATTAGGCAAGACAAAAGCTTTTCAGTTACTTAAATTAACATTGCTGAAGTTAACAATTCTAGCAGAAAATCACAAAACCTCTGACAGAAAAAATTGTTTCCTTGTGTACTGAGTGAAGTCACAGTAGAACCAGTAAAAATTACGCTAAATTAATTACGAAATGCCCAGCCTGATTACTTATTACGGGTTTACTTTTTGCTTATTTTCTCCTTATGGAATTTAAGTTATTGATGTTTTTAATCTTGTTTAAAAGTTTCTTAGTTTGTCAGTTCGCAGGTTTGACGGTCGTTAAAGTCGTTGATAGCACAACAACGTGTTGAAGTTCTTCAAAAATTTTCTTAAAAATGCTTGCTGATGTGCTTCAAGGAGTACGGAATCCAAAGACTATAGTAGTCATTGACGGAACCACACCACGCAGGTTACGTTGACTCCTATTCATGCTTTCATTGCTTACGCGCCTATTACAAAATGAAGGGCAAATGTTAGTATATTTTTAATAAAATATGTCTGCTTAATCCAAAACTTATTGCTTCGGTGTTAAAGTAGTTTAAAGCATTGAATATTTCTATCAACAATTTTATGTGTTGTAAATGTAAATTTTTCCAGTTTTGGTTTATAGCTTTGTTTTGAAATCAACTTGTGGGTTTCAATATTTTAATGTTACTCAAAATAAAATCAAAGCCTAGAAAACGTCGTCGATCGAAGTGATGGTATTCAGTGGAGGTTTTAATTTCGAAGTGGATATATTCTCATATCAGAATCACTTTTTTCACCACTGATTTGTGGAATTATGTACAATTTTTTTACCTGTTCGTTATATTTAAACATTTAAATATTTAAACACAGGCGAATGAGTGGCAGGCAGCGAATAAGAGTATGTGAATGTTTTACGACCTACCTGATAACATTTAATAATATGATGACGATAATGAGACATCACCAGAAATATCATTAATAATATCTGGCAAGTATGCATGTAAACTAATTAAACTAATTAAAGTTTGAATAAATGCGAACTTGACATTATTCATGTCATGCTCATCATTGACGAGATGCAGTGACAGTTACTGTTACTGTTACACTCTTGAACCTGTTCGAAATCAATTTTCAGTATTGAAAGTAAAGCTAAGCAGCCTTCGAACAGCAGATCTTTGAATTAAAGGTCAAGAGGTCATTATAATGAGTTAATAGAGACGAGTTTTGCAGACTTCTTGTACCCGATAATATTCGAAACGGTGTTGGTATCAATCCATCTGAAATGAGCTCTGGGGAAGCACACAGATCGTCACCTTTTTCTAAGATGAATTCATCTCAAGATCAACCAGTGTGATTAAGCCGAAAACTTAATTATGAATTACCGATAAGAATATAAAGAACAGATTAATTTCGAAAATGTCTTTGGTGTTACGAGTATATTATTTCACAAAATCTAGTAATACATGTAAATTAGTCCCCAATTAAAGAATTATGAATCTATCCCGCTGCCGATTTCAGGGCAGAGAGACTCAGCTTGCGATTTTTGAGCATGTAGCGCGGCTTGTAGCCATTTTTGTCGGCAGTGTACATGGTAATCGTGTCGATGTTGGTCTTCTCATCGTACGAGGAGTAGGTTCCCATCACGACCAGTTGTTCCTCGGGTGTTCCGGGGTTCATGATGACTCCAATTTCTTCGCGTTTGCTACCGTTGGGGTCCTCTAATCTGAAATAGAATGGGAGATGAGTGAGGTTCGCGGATAGTCACTAGGTCGCTTACTTGAAACGATAGCCTTCTTTGGTAGGTGCGAACTGGTAGTGCTCAGCTATGATTGTAGGAAAGATGTAGTCCAGAAACCCGCCGGACACAGAAACTGATAGTCCTGCCGCAATGGCTACCAAAAAGAGCTGTAAAACGAAATCATTTTAATCACTCCTTAAACCAATGTAACTTTTAGGTGTTTATGTCTCTTGCGCGTTAACATGTACATATTCATTCGGATTAGGCGGTTTTTAACTTTGCCGAAAATACCTAATACAAATACAACACGAATTCAATCAGGATATACGAGTATGTATGTGCGAGTTTGTTTACGTATTTCACTCGTAACAAGAACTTTTCGCTATATTTTCCAAGCTAGCAAAGCTTTCAGGCGTGTCATTATTTCATCTGTGCTCTATTTTTCGATTTTATACAACCGGCTGATCCAAGCGAAATGATTTTGAAGATGGTGATAGATTTAGGCGCGAGTACATTAAAAAGAAACTCAACAAAATTCACTTTCAGGATTTTCCCACTCCATGTTCACTTCTTGATCCCTCTTGATCCCTTCGAATTTTGACTCACCAATTTTGTCGAAGTCATGTGTGAATAGCTGAAGATCACGAGCGATACTAAACCTTGTCAAGCAGATTAATTTCGGTTTTTAGTTGTTTTTAAAGACGAGCTGGTACAGAAATTTGGACACCTCAACGTGTTTCTTTTTTGCAGCCACAGCAAATGACCATCGTAATGACAAATGATAACAAACATTCTTCAAAACCAGATTCGATGGTCAGATTGGATGGATGCTAACAAGTTCATTATAAATTATTGTCTTTACGTATTAAGAAATTATAATCACGGATCTTGAATTATAGTTTATCACTTTTTCAACTGGTTTACTTTTGCGGTAGGGTAGGATTTTAAACTGCAATCTATGAAAAGCAGCGTCATCAATTCGGGTTTTGCTCCGATTTCAAATTAGGTCAGTTAGGTTATTTAGTTTAAATGAAGTTCCTCGTGAATAGTTTTACATAAATTTATTGCCATCAATTTTATGACAAAACATTGACCTTGCCTTTGTTTTCATTATCTCCGACGGGATTTTTATTTGTCGTAATACATAAAATTAGTGGTTTTATTACAGCAAAATCTTAATGCAATCGATCTGCTTTTTAGATAATATTTACACATACATATATGAGGGCATTTCTGAGAAACAGTGTATTTTTCTGGCGTTGGTATATTCTTCCTTACACTTGTAACAAAAAATTTCATTAATATTGACGCTGAGTGTGCCAGTATTTAATTACCATTGAAGGTCTAAAGTGTTCCAAGAAACCAAACAAGGCAGTATATTGCTTACTTGCAATAGTAGTTGCACTTGCGATATATACAGTGCACTTGCGATACCGTGAACCATTAAAAGCCGAGGTTGTTCATAGGAATTTCTCGCTGTGAACTAAAAGATTAAATGAAATGAAAACGAAAGAAAACGTTGTTATTGAGTAATTTTTACTTATTTTTTTAGTAAATTAGAGATTATTAAAGAATAAAAAGTTGACTGGGTGTATCATCTCCTTCGGCTTTTCAAAATCTTGACCTCATATAACTCATAAACAATAGGAACAATGATAGTTATTATTTTTAGTACAGTGTTGCCCTTTGGACACATATGTGTCCAAATTGATTTTGGAACACCCTGTAGCGGGTTTTAGAATCGCTGCTTTTCTTTTGCCAAATCAATCCAAAACTGAACATAATTTTAGGATTTTCGTAATCGCCTAATTTTAATGTTTTTAATTAATGTTAATTAATGTTTTTTATTATTAATTTGTAACATTTGCCAACTTCTTTTATAAGATAATGTTTCTGCATACTTTTAGGCTGCGCTTGTTATTCACTTGTGAGTACACAAATACTATTATTATATTAATAATTTATTAAAATAAATCCAATCACTTTTACAGAAGTAATAAAAAGATATTTAACGTTTTGTCACTTTTATACGGAGCCTAAAGGTATGTAAGCATTTTAAAAATCTTTAAACTCGGGCTTTTTTCCTACGCTTTGAAACAGCAAAAAAGTTGTATATTTACATAGATGTATAAATAATTGTAATTGGAATACACACTTTGAGACTGCATACAAGTTAATACGAAGCCAGAAAACCCGAAGCAGGTAACGGTTGCGAGTCCAACAAATAAACTTCCTGCTTTAACATATCTTCTCTGGTTGAACGATTCTTAAACTGGTGTCCCTTTCCAACAGAGACAATTGAAAGTTAAGTTATTAAGCGATGGAACCATTTTCGGGAAATTCCTCTTGTCGCAGCATTATGAGGAAGGAACGATACAAGTCCACGTACTAATATAAGTACTAAGATGGTAAATATTCGTACCGTGGTTAGACTTAAAAATGTCGAGCTCAAAAAAACTAGTAGCCACTGTTTTCGATTATGATTACGATTTAATGATTTCTTATTTACATACATAACAAGCTTCGTTTTAAAATACGTTACGTCGAATCTAAATCTATTTTAAGGCTCTTTTCGATTATATTAGCGTCGATGTTATACAATACATATCCTTAAATTAACTTATAGTAACTTTTAAACTAAAAGCGAAGCAAATTAACTTAGAGGCATAATTGTATTTTAACGCAGAACGTTATCAAATATGAGCTTTCAATTTGAATCTCAACGCCACTCCGTCTATAATAAGCTCAATAAATGCCCGACACCGCTGACTCACTAGAACACTGATCAACCGTATAACGAACTACATAAATATTTTTTGAAGATCACTCTTTTGGCTAATTTCGAGAGTAATACGTCGTAAAACATCAAAATATTAGCAACATTTTTAAATAACTTAAGAATAAAAAAACATATATATAAAAGTAAGCAGTTAGCGGAAATCCTCGCCCTTGTAACCACATTTAGTTGGCAAGTTCCTGCCCAGCGTTGCCACGTCATTTGCAATCACTCTACACATGGCCATCTTGACTCCGACGAGGAAGTCCGTGAGATAGCATCATGTGGGGCGGGGTGGTGCGGCTGTTTTCCGTTGCGCTGGCGGCGGCGGCGGGGCGCTACGCATTCGTGGCATTGGCTTGGGGTCGAGTGGTCGTGGCGTCGTGGCTTTTTGCTGTAAGAAGTTTGTAGGTAGCTTCAATAATGACGAATTTAAAGTGTTCGATCTGCTGGTTGTGGTGACTGTTGCTGGTGGTGTGTTTATTGTAAGTGCTGGCGATCTGTTGCTTAATTTCGGTTGGGTTGTTATCACTTCCGAGTCCACGACCGGCGTCGTCGTTTTAATTAGCCCGATCTCATCATCGCCTTCCGAGGATATGGAATTCCTATCGTAGGATGGCAGTGAGTGCGCAACACATGAAGCATGACTTTGCTTTGGAATTAGCTGAGAGGGCACACTTACTGCCTCCGCCTCTACTTCCACATCCTCGTCCTCGTCGTCCTCGCCCTGTTGCTCCTGCATCATGGTGCGAAATTCTTGAATTGAGTCGTTCAGTGCCCAGAGTTGAGAGAGCAGCGAGAGATCCAACTGTCGCAAGCCATACTGAAAGAACAATTGTATCATTGTAAGTAATCTTAGTAAAAAGTACAAGTTTAACAAAAGTAGACGGCAATTGAAAATTATTACATAGATATCAAGGTCTCAACAACAACCAGATGCTCTTTTCCAGAACTCATTTGCATAAATGAATCTCTCTAAAATGATCTCTTGAATGGTTTCCGTTAGCTTTCTAGTTTCAAACTCTTAATAACCGCATCTTTTCAAAACAAAACCATATTCGTAAATGTCGAAAAAGTCATCGCCATTAATGGCAATAATAGAAGCATCGACAACAGCGACATTTAATTGAAGCGTAGCATAAGACTCAAAGCAAATAATTTAAGACTCTGCTTTAGACGCAGATTCGATTACCAATCCCACAGCTGTACAAACTATATTCATGGAAGCTTAACCCGGTTCGAAGCACCCGAGATATTGTGCGACCACATAACGTATGAAACGGAGACGATTTTCTTCACTACTCCTGGAAAGTATTTTATTTGGAATTATAATCGCCAGAAGACAGATTTGTGGCCAACCTTGGACTACGGTGTGACTCGTCGTGTACTGATTTCTCAGTTCGCAAAGCTGTGTAGTGTCAGCGACCCGTAAATACCAAACCTTGTTTAATCACAGAAAGATACTGAATCCCGAACTTATTCTTTCAGGAAATTATTCCAGTATTTCAATATCGACGGTATTCTTCAAGGTAACCCTAGTTAGGAAGCTCTTAAATACCAACAAAATGCTGTTAATCTTTAAAAATTATATTAAAAATTAGTATATGGAAACCAAAATACCAAGTAACTTACAAGTATTGAGAGAAAAACGTCCTTAAGAGGTTTAAAAATTCTGAGGGCATTGAGAGATATCTATAGAAGTTGTGTAGACAAAATTTCTTGAAGTACGGGATTCAAGTATGGAACTATTTAAGTAGTACTAGATTAAGGTATGTGATTAGCTTTCATTCCAGAGGAATAAAATAAATAAAATAGAGACGTGGTGTTCAAGGAGCTTTGTGAAGAGTTTTTGAATGTCTGGAAAATTAGCCTGGACCCAAATGGGAATGAAAGAGGTTTTCAAAGAATTTACCCTAAAAATCCATTCCACTGTACGACAGTGGATTTTGTACCCTATCAACTGGCATTTCAGAGTACTTGGAGCTTTTATTATAATAAAAATGAAAACAATATTGAAGTCGGAGTGCATTCAGAGCTGCTTTCGTCACACATACAGGTTTCTTCGGTTGCACTGAAGCTGCTCTAATCGGCTACTGGGCGGTGTTGCTTATCGTGTGGATGATAGATATTAATACGAGCTGTTGCCCCACTAGTTGCTTGCTTTTGAAAGTCGCAGCGTTGGCGGCTGGTCGGAGTGGCAGCGATGAAGCGCCGAAACCAAGTAAGCGGCTGGCTAACTTGCGTTAGTTGAGCGTACACGCAGTCGCTGAGGATTGATTGGCGCTGGTTGAGGTGATCTTAACTGTAATTCAGTAACAATCCATTGAATGGCTTCAATTTAACGCAAAATCCAGCACTTAGCCTGTCCGCTGCGCATTTTAAAGACCTTCGTAAAAGGCAACAAATATGTAAATCGTATATGCAAAATAGCGCAGCGGCATTTCGCATTCTGGTGAACTTCACTTTTAGTAGTAAGAACGCCAATTAAATATACAAAACGTGAATAATCTGTGCAATGATTTCAAATGTGTCCTCGGGAGGGTGTGTAGGTGTGTGTGAATCACATTTCTAATGTCTTTGTAGTTGCTGTTGCTTGCTTATGAAGGTGTTGGCATGATGTTGACCTCCAGCGATCTGAATGGCTGGCATACCACTTAAACTGCAGAATTCATTACTTCTTTAGAATGGAATGCTGAGTTGATTTATTGCTGTGCGTGACTGGTTGGTGCAGATTCAGTCGACTTGAACACTTTAAACCGTCTTGTGTCGTCATGCATTCAGGTTCATAATCACTTTCATCGCATCACTTTAGCACCTCAACAAATGCTAGATACTGAAAGGGGAGGGAAGGAGGTGAATCATACTAAAAACTGTGCAGGAATTTCGGATTTCAGCTCTGAAGGGATGGGCGTGGTAGTTGTGTGATCATAGCGTCTCGTGTCTATAAATATAAATAGCTGAAAGATGTTTTGTAGAACGGTTTCCCTTGTGAAATGAAAGTATTGTGATGGCGGTTACCAGGTTGTAACCTAGGATAAATAATTCAATTTTCTTATTTTGGGTGTTATAAGAGAACTTATTATATTCGGTTTGGTAGCAATTATCTTGTCGTCACTTTCTGTTTATTCAATTACTGGTAATCGATACTCAAGGAAGCCTAAAAATATCAAAGATATGAAGCGAACGACTGAGTGAATATTCTTTGGACATGTTTGTGTCGAGCTTCCAGACGCTACTCCGCTGGCCATTAGAGGGTCAACATGCATGAATCGCCATTATAGGGGTTTTCTTTGCAACGAAGAATTAACGGTAGCTGCAATCCAACACTAACTAACACTTTCTTACGACTTACGACTTGTGGCACATGTCTATCGTAAGTTGCTAAAAAAGGGACGGACTGCCAACAGCGAGATCACGTGGAGTCATTAGCTAGTCACTCATGTTTTCGTTATGTTTCCCGCACACGCTGCATGCATGAGCAAGACAAGGAACGAAAGAAGAAGTCGAAAGAATTTTCGCGGTTCATTTGACAGAAGGTATTTCTTTTCAAAGTGTAGCAAATGTGAGATGCAGCAACTGTTGCTAGTAGGCGAGGGCGGTTGGTTTCGAATGTGATTTGCATTCACAAAACGGATTGTATTCTGTAAACGTAAAACACCAGAAGCTCACAGAGAGAGCAGCCAATTTGTAGGGCTTCCTGACGTTTTTGGAAATAAGGCTTAGCTATTCCGTTATCTGTGTTTCTTTAAGGGTGTTTTCATAATACTTCAGCCCCTAGAACCACTTTTTATACTCAGGAAATACTAGTGGAAATCTTTCCCTAGTAATTCAAATTAGTTTCACTTTTTTAATAATACTTCGTAAGACACAAAATATTCCCGTTTTACATCTCTTTTGAATCGTCGCCAGTAATTTGTTGCAGTTTTTTACGCAATGAAACCGGATTTCGTTGTGAAGTTGAGCGATTTCCTCACCATGCGCCGTTTTAATTGCATCGATTTTCCGCCTTCTCTGTGGCTTTTCATTTGCAGCTGTGGTTGTAGCACATTTTGTGGTAACTATTGTTTCTGTTGAGCAACTTTGCTGCAGAAAGTGAAAGAAAGAGTTTCGAAATTGGAGACAAACTAAAGCACGAGTCCGAAAACAGGACTCAGATGCCAAGACGATGTGCTGATATGTATGTACATATGGTATATGGACGAGCAACTGTAAGAAAGCTAAACTTGATATCGATGCAATAATAAAAAATATCAAAGGCTCCACGCAACCGGACTCTATCGAGAATAGGCTTCAGTTGGGTTCATAAGCAAACCAAGCTCAAAAGTCCGAATATTTTCCAAAGTGAGTTCACATGAACGGTGTTTTGGTGATGAATTGAAAATTATGCGACATAAACGAACTCACGCCGCAGAAATTATAAATTATAAAGGGGAGTGGAGGAAATTCTATTTAAAAGACGTCAACACGTTTTATTAGTGCTATCGTGCTATCGAACTTGGTGTGAAAATATTTTAATTAAATGATAGGTTTCTTTAAAAAAACTCACATTATTTTAATTAACACATACGCACATACATCAATTAATAAATACTACTATAAAAATAACCTTAATTGTTGTCATTATAGTTTTAGCATTAATTATCATTGATTTGTAACTCTTTCGTTCGGCTCAGAATCCTTCGTTGCTGAAAACATCGGAAAAACGGTCATGAATCGAATAGCAACGGTACTTAACGGTAATCGTCGTTTAATCAAGAATAGTTTGGCGACATAAAAATGAGGATAATTTCCATCTACAGCATCCATTGTTTATCCTGTATTAGCTCAGAAACTGATAAACATGAATCACAGAACAATAAAAAATACAGAACAATTTTCGCAGAAGAGAGGAAATTTTGAGTACATTCGATTATGTAGCACTCGGATTATGTAGCAGATGAGATCGGTCAGATTACCGGAAATCTTTTAGTCTGGTATCTGATTTCGAGCTCAGAATTCCGTCAAATGTTGGGCTGAAAACAAACTATCCGAATAACTGACTATTAATCAGCGGGTTTCCGCCGCACTCGCATTCAAGCGCCCCTTCGAACCAAAGCGTGTACCAATCATGCGTCGAACTCTAATTTGTGAGATACTGCTATTGGAGATCGTCGAACGTTCCCTGAGAATGTCAAAATAAAAATTAAATACTGCCGAGCACAATTTGTAAAGAGTGAATTAAGTACAAACGTAGCCATGGGAATTCGTGTAAGTTGTGGAGCGCACTGAAAGCAATAGCAATGCAAATGAGGCCCACATTCGCGGCAAGCATGATTGCGGAGCTCATGATTGCCCACATCTGTGCACATATTCGGTTCCGCTCTGAGGCTTCAACAACCACTGTTGTTGGTTTTGTGGAAGTTTACCGTACTGTTGGAAATTGCATGTGTGTGTGTTTTTATGTCAGAAAACTTTTATTTCTAAGCTGCGAAATAATTGCGACATCTCCTTTCGCTGGGTGATTTTAATATATGTATTTCGAGGCGAGTTCCTGGTTAAAAACGTACAACCCTGATCATTTGTACATCATTATGATGATCTAACTACATTCAAGCGAAGCGATATCTCATTCCAACTTAAACAAAGCTGTCCATGTTTAGAGATCATCGGGGTACACACAGGGTCCATTTACACAGAAACGAAAATAGTATGTAAACCAAATAAATAAGCCCTGTCTGGAAAAAATAACCAAAAAACCAGGCCCTTTCCTGAGGATAACTCAATACAAACGCGTTCCCTATGACTGTTTCCTGCAGAGATAATTAAAGACGTACTTTTAAATCTCCATTAAGAGAGTTTCTAGTCGTAAACAACAGATTTGACAGCATTTCATTTATTAATAAACATTTAGTTGAGTACTAAAAACAGGTAACCACAATTTATGCAAACTTGATGAGTTGTTTTTATTGTCTGGCAGGTGTAACACTTCGTTGGGCAGGTATTGCGTGTTCTCTGCTGAAATGAAGCAATGAAAACTTTCGCATCGACATACATATGAGGGAAACCCAAATTTCAAGCAATCTACGACGAAGCAAGAGTTTGTGGTAAATGCAAAGGCAACACGCAAAATTTTGAGCGCTTCTTGTGCTACAATAACTCCGCAGTTTTGAAAAATAAACACCTAAGTAAATGTTTATGTGCAAGAGTACCATGTACACTCTAGAATGCATACGTCCAAATGGTAGTGCTAACTTCTTCTTCCTTCTCTTTCGTTCTCGATTTCTGTAATATTCTTCCACTATTGGTCTTCATTGATTTCTTCAATGATTATCAAATTATTTTTGCTTCGAACTGCAATTGATTCGAAAACGCCTTTCAGAATCACTTCTAAGAAACGCTAGGAACTTGAGAACAGCTTCGCCGACAGCGATTCACTTTTGCATCAGATTGTTGTAAGTTGCTAAGAACAACACCAAATTTAAGTGATTAAATGGATTAAGTAGTGAATTCCAACAACAACAACAACAACATATTACATCAGATTAGACGTAAAAACATCAGCGAACGAACGATACAAAAATTTAAGATTAATTCTGCGATTCTGTTTATCCATTAATATATTAAAGTGAATCGCTTTGCAGATCTAGAGCGCTCCGAAGTCAGACTGATGTATAAGTAAGGGGTTGTATATACGAATATATACATACATATATTTATATCGATGCAATACAACAAAGAAAAGAAATCTCGGAGGGAAAACATATTTCATGGTTCTGCTAAAGCAATGCTGCTGGCCGCACGAGAAGCGGCCTTGAATGCACACTTTACGGTGTGCCAAGAGGAATAAAGAGCCTACCGACCGTGTTAACCACCCCCTTTCCTAAAGTCGATGTTCTTAACGGTTTCTTCTGCTCTGCTTTGACTACAAATACGGCTTTATTTCTGCTTCTTTTCTATTCTAATGTTAAACTTAAACACGATCGCATTAGACACGATTGCGCTGATGGATAACTTGGAAAACTCGCTTGATTCTTATTGTGGCGAGGTCGATGTGTACTATATAATGATATTTTTTACGTCTTTATTGGTTCAAAACGAATCCGTCGATGAGAGCATTTGAACAGGTTGAGTTTATTTTGATCTGGTCTGATTTCTGTAACAATGCGGCCGAGACTTCAGCTTCAGTTCAACTTTCGTGTTGATCTTAGAACGTTCGATGAGTGACTCAGCCATTGTAAAAACTTGAAGATTCATTTACTGCTTACGAATGTGCAATACATTCAACTAGAAACAGTTGTTATGTGTATCTATAATAATCAAACACAAATGTTTATCCGCTCATTAACATTCTACTCGATGCTCAGGCAGCCGGAATGAATGTCAATCAAGTAAAATATTTTTGCCAGAATGCCGCCTTTTAAAATATTGTATCAAATATAACGGGAACATTATAGTTGGTCAAGTACGGCGTAATTATACACTAAAATATACCTCGAAACTGTCAGTATTGTTTTTTGCGTTTTTAATATTCCTGCATTCAGAAAATTCATTTACAAATTCAAAGTTCCGGAGAATGTCTGCTGCATCAATCCTTCGTACCTTTCGGTAGGTGTAAACTAATTAGCATATTCTGCGATGTAGGGAGCAGCCACTCATCGCAGCATTACTTCGCCGTGACACTGACCAACCATGATCGCGATATACACTGACCGCCAACACAACTAATTTGCCAGCAGACAGCCAGGCAAACAAACAATGGCACAGTCACGGCTCGCTAATGATCTGTAGTTTTGTTCTTAAAACATGGCGTCGAAAATAACCAGTCTTGCCGCTTCGCTGGTTTAAGCGAGAAGGGTTGCAGAGCTAAAAGCGCCGCAAATACCAAAATACATCGCCCTCTGCGATATGAGGAAGAAGCTTCAGGAATTTGCTGGGAACACGCGGGGAATGCCGGGCGAGAAGGAGAGACGATCAAATAAAATTAGCATTCGTAACGAGAGCGCAGCGCAAGGCGAAGCTGAAGTAGAAGAACCTGCAAATGTCAGCAAATCAAAAGCAAACGGTTCGCAATTGAAAACAAGATGAGTATTGGTTCGGCTCGTTTATTTCACAAAATTTCATTAGGATCGAATTCTTCATTCCGAAATATCATCAAAATAGTTCAACTTCGTCACTCCGTTGATCTGTTAAATATATAAATATCACTAAACAAGTGGCATGGTAGAAAAGGGTATCAGAGTGCAGGGTATCGCAATGTAGCCACCATATACGACCACCATATCCCTTGTTGTGTTACTTGTTGTGAATGGAAATAATTTGGAGTAGGTTGGGCTGAGTGATTGATAAATTGGGTAATCATTCGGTCATGACTTGTGCAACAACAAAATACAAACAAAGAAAATTTTACCTACTATGAAGTAAATAAAAAGAATAAACAATTGTGTCAATGGGTTCAGTGTGAATTAAGTAACTCTTGCTATTGGGTAACTGAACCAAATCAAAACTTTATAAATGACATAATAAAAGAACTATAAAATAAAATTCAAATCTACAAAGCATTTAAATGTTAATTCTTTTCCACAATAAATTCTTTG
This sequence comes from Myopa tessellatipennis, assembly GCA_943737955.2. Lineage (NCBI taxonomy): Eukaryota > Metazoa > Arthropoda > Insecta > Diptera > Conopidae > Myopa > Myopa tessellatipennis. Next base: position 57,465,070 of record OX031314.1, on the reverse strand, counting down.
GAATAAGACAGGCATGCGAACCCGATCCGCCCCTCCCACTTGGCTTATTCGAATGTACTCGTCGTACTGGTTCTGCACTTGTCGTACTCCCCGTTCACTACATTCGAATGCCAACCGCCGCACCCACTTATTTCGAAACAGTCTTCGACCGCTTTGCAACTTCGTGCCTCCCACCAGTTTGACTACTTTTTGTGCAGCAGGTTCCTCCACTGGGGCCAAGATGTGGTGCTAAAGATACTGGTCCCACTTGGCCAAGTTGCTCCCAGTTGAGCACAGAATATTAAATTAAAAATGCCAGGGTGCAACTCACACAACTAAAGTTCATTTTTACGAATTCGGTGTAAGATTTATATTTCTAAGGCCGAGTTTTTATACAACTTTTGTATTCTTTTTATGTTGCAACTTTGCGATTTTGGTTTGGTAGAGAACTCCTCTATGGTAGAGTATTTTAGAGAGAACCGAGCTGCATAAGATGGAACCACAGTTTGAGTTGCCACGAAACTACGACTTCTGTTGTTTTTCGATTCTAAAGACGTAATTTTGAAACACCTGAGACCTGGCTTTCATGTTCAAACCATTGTGTATCTTAAAGCCTTCTTTAATAGATGAATTAAGCGAAAAGTAAGTTTCTCAGACATCTTAAATGAGATCCATAAACCCCAGACGACTATCGAAATGGCCGGATGCGGGACTGACCAAAACATCACCTGTTATTGTTTGGAGCTCAAGTGAACTGACATTCGGTAAGGTTCTCTGCAAAGCTACCAATCAAATGACCCCGTGTAACTTGGAAAATGAGCGATTCTTAAAATGCACTCCACCGTTTAGAAAAAAGCTGCGGCCCATAATTTATCAGCGGGTCTCAGCCCACTTCGCCTGCATCTAGTTAACCTGATATTCAACTCACGATTTGCAGTTTCTGCTCATTTACTGCGAAAAAATTCTTTTTTTTTTAAAAAATTGTGTGCTTAACATAACGAAAGTCACCGAAGTCTCTCTGTTTCGTACACCCTACACACAAACTCTGTACGCAACTCTACAACATTGACAAATACATACATTAAAAAACAATAATATTATGAAGATTAAGTTTTTGCTTGAATCATGAAAAGAAAATTTTACTTTGAAACATTTTTTAAGCGGAACTCTTCTGATAAATCGGTTAGATATGTAGTAATTGTACTTTAAAGGGGTGTGGTAAAACTCACATCATCAAAATGTAAAAATAGTTAAATTCATACTGAAACTGTCATATTTTCGAACAGAATTTCCGCTTGAATAGCGTGCTCTCGTGACTGTGAACGATGACCTCGACACCGAAATTTTAGTTGGACACTAACAGAGCGAATACAAAAATGACAACAAAAACGCTTCCAGTATATAAGCCTAAAAATGTTTCGGTACTGATCTCTGTCTCGGTCATTCCTTGTCTCTTACGGGTACTCCTCGGCACATCCATCGACAACCTGGGGAGACCACAATTTTAAGGTCACTCCATTCATTCACTTTCGCCAAAGAAAGCGACTGTGAATAGGAAATGAGGCGAAAATATATAAGTGGAAGGGGGAGGGGGGGGGGGGGAATTACGGACAAATTCAAACACTAGAATAGAAGTGGTAAAAGAGAACAGCAATAACACGGTATCGCATCACATCAACACGTCTACAGATGTACAATCTGTAGGTATGTGTCGAGCGATCAAGGGAAAGTTAAAACAGAAAAAACCTTTTTGTTATTGTTGTAATAGCCTATCAGAAAACTGACTGAATGACGTATTACAAGGCGTTGTTGCGTCTTCAAAACCCGAAGAAAGCAGCACGATTTGAATGCGAATGAAGAAAAGAAGTTCTTTTATTATTTTCATCGCTGCAGCACGTGACTTGTACTCGTATGAACAGATGTGCCACTCAGCAGTGCAGCTCCCAACGGCAAGCCAACAACGCCCACTCACACAACAACAGAAACTATCAGTCATTCGAAGACAACAGCCACAGAGCTTTCTTTTTTATGCTACCACCTCAATACAGACACACAAAGAAATTCTTTTTAAGGTTACTATCTCTATTTCTCTGTAACTCTCCTTCTCTTTCCGTCCCCCTTTCGATTGCTTAAACTCTTTCGATTACAAACACAAATTAATGAATATAAATATTATACATCTTACCATTTCTTTCTTCAAGATGGCCAACTGCGAGTCCAGAGTACTTCCTATTGTTGTTGTTGGTGTGTTTTTTATTTCTTTACAAGCTTCATTTGCGTCTATTTCATTTGATTTATCTTCGCTTTCGTTTTTATCGCTATCGCTGTTGCTGCTGACGATGTTGTTGTTTTGTTTTTGGCATTTTAGCATACTATTTGATGTTGTTGTTGCTGTATTTGTCATCGTATCATTTCCATTTTGAAAAGAATCAATATCGCTTAAATGCCCCGAATCAGATCCCAGCATCTTGTTGACGCCGCTGAGACTTTTCGGCAGAGGCGGCAAGTCAGTGGTCGGTGATATCAACCTGAAATGTAGTTTAGCACAGAAATGATAAGAATCATAGCGCAACAATATCAGAATGAATGTGCTCATGGTTTGTATATATCGGGTACCTTTTAAAATAGGAGAGTAAACAAATCACTTATTTTACGAATAATGTGAAGAAGGCGAATTACAAACTCAAGGGCCAGAGGTTCAGAAGCTTTTGCAAGTAAGTAGATAGAAGTTCATAGATTTGATTCAACAACATTTTTAGAAACTAGAAATTTATACTTTAAGACGTGCTGAAAAATAAGAAACTCGAAAATTCTCCAAGCAACACTAACAGTTGGACAGAACATAACAACTATGGTAGTAACAATCACCATATCCTTGCACTACAGTCGGCATCTTAATATTGCCGGCTTGTTGTGCGGTGACATACGATATTTCAGCAGATGCGAGTGAGAGCTTTTTCCACTGAATTCCTTGCAAAGAATTGGCAGCTGTGGCTGTTAGTCAACCTCTGTTTGTACTAACTGTTTGTCTATATATATGGATTTCTCAGTGCCTGTCATTTTCTAGTATCCAGCACAACCCACCGCACAATCGAGTATATAAAATTGCAATATAATCTGAACAGTTGGGTTTCGCGTAAAAACGTAATCAAAGCTATTTATTAGGCTGTCTTGCGCGGCTTCCACAAGTCAGTGTGCCCGACTGACGTGTGCAACGCAACAGAGACGCGCGTTCCGTATAAACTTGATTTCAAACGCTTCTCGATGTTGGAACTGCTATCGATTTGACCCAGAAACCACGCAGATACGAAAGAAGACTATTTCAAAGTCTAAATATTTTATAATGAGTGAACGGATCCAGGCATTGAATTTAATGGATAACAATGAGATACACGATCAGGCGTTCGTTCCTCCTATAGTCTTCCGTCTCTATCTTTAGAGCATCTGAGGAAAATTACAAAGTGAGGAATGGTTGTTGCGCAGAAGAAGGAGGAAGGAAATGGAAGCGAATTATTACAGCTCTTCATAATAATCCAGCTGGCAACACAATAACAACTCGGGAGACCCAGGAAACCGTTTTGCAATAAGAGCTGAAGTTCTCCACACTCCAAATATTCTGCTGCATACGAAGATTGTTCCGGAATCATCAAAGTTGAGGCAAAAGCTGCAATAGAGTCCTGCAACACAAGCATTCAGTGGGCTGAACGGCATTGCTTTAAAATCCATTTGGTGATTCAGGAGCTTAGCGAAACTGGAGTACATCGCAGTGTGAAATCTAATCAAATGCAGTCCAGTATGTCAAATGACTATGAGAATCACTAAACTAAACAATTTGATTCTGGGTTTCTATTAGTTGTGTTAACAACGAGGTCGCACTGTATCTAGACTCAATATGTAGTACATTGACACATATAGAAATAGATACATATGTATATAGGTATCATCTAGTTGCGCCAAAAGAACATTACATTCTTTTGAACCTCTTAAACAAAGCAATAATCACATAGGAAAGCCGATCCTCAGGGCACTTAAGTTGATGTTTTTATTTCTGGACCACCAATTAACTTATGTGCCCTGTGATTAACCCCCACTTTCATTACATAGAGCCACCACCAGCAAGAGCAAGCCTACTCTTTAGCTTCCAGCTTGTAACTATCTAAGGAAATCGCAAAATCACGACAACTGCTAGGCAGCGAACTGCGCCCGAGAATAGAAAAATTACATTATAGCCCATTTTACTAGCCAAGCCCAACCAGCTTTTATAGATACCGAGGCAGCCTCGACATAAGCTTTAAAATGGAAAACTGACCCAACCGAATGTGCATACATTTAAGCTGCGGATTCTCTCTCACAGGCTATGACTAGCAGTTGCGAAGTCTGTTTATTAGCACAGTTTTATTGTATTCTTATGGTTTCAGACTGATCCCGATGTCGATGCCAATGCAAATGACGACCAACTGACCGCCACGAAGTGCGGCTGAGTTCATTTAGTATGCTCTGCAGTTTTCCTCTAACAACAAGATGAATACAAATTCCCCGAGGGCACTTGCTCAGGGTTGTCATGACACCACTTAACGTTATTGGACTGTATTAAAGTGTTAAGCACTAGAAGGACGAGAATTTAATCTGAGCTTAAGTGACCAAAATAGCCGTGCAAATATTTTATATATTTCAGCTATTAAAGAATTATATTATTAATCTTTACTCTTTCAATTTATAGAGAGTTGTTAATAGTTGTTCTATTAAATTACACGGGATAATTTGTTTACCTTTGTTGCTGACTCAGTTTACTTTAAGAAATTTGACTTTAGGTTTCTTATTTACATACATATACTTCTGTCTGTGTAAAACTTTTTCTAAAATAAACCTTTCAAAATACATATTTGTACCAAAATCTTATAATTTTTTAACATAAAGTTTTATTTAGAATGCTTCATATTATTTTACTTTTCATATTGTTTATATGGATGTCTTAGATAGTTGTTACATTTCCAATAAAAAATATATAATAGTCATTATGTGATTATTCAATTTGTTATTTTGTGAACGAAATCCAGTTGTTCGTATTAAAAACCAGTTAGAAATACGAGTAATTATAATAAAAAACAACTTTAATTGAAACCTCTCGCAACCTGAATGACATCATATAAAAAGCGTCAGAAAAAATAGAAAAAATTCTGTAACACTTAAAAAAAGGGAAATCGAAAAATTCAAAATTTTGAATACTTTCGCTCACTTTTGTATAATATAATCTACTACTTTGTTGTAAAAATGCCTGTACTTAGTCGAATAAAAAAATTATGGAGATGCCTGGGGAATGTTTGCAATCATTGTGTAATTATTGTACATGAAGCTCTCCACACTGAAACGGTTGTGTCCAATTGAACCAAATTCTAAAGATTTAACTAATCCTAACTAATTCCTATTTGTAACTCATACCTTTAATCAAAATTTCTATTCTTTTAATTCTCTTTTATAATTCCATATTCAAATAAGTACATATTTTAATCATTTACAAAAAGAAGGAAACTTTACGTGAATTATTTTTAATGATTATCTAAATAGATTCAGTCAAAAGCAATCAACTCGTTAGCAAGCCTACTTCAACCCGACTTTGGAAAGCTCACACACATTCTTCACGAAATAATTTTCATCTGAATCCGATGCCCAGCCGATGCAATATTATTAGAAAACCAAAGCAGGCCTCTGAAATTAAACATGTTTGACACCGATAGTTGTCAGTACAAAGAAACCTTGAAGACCTCCAGGGTCACCTTTAGAAATTAGTTTTAATGATTTGCTTTTTAAAGTTTTAACTCTTTACAACTCTGCTAAAGTTTTCAACCTCACCCCTCCGTACCATCACCTCAAAAGAGTATTCAACACAGCGCACTGCTTCGGAGCTCAGGTGAAGCAAGAAATCTACTGCCGCCGTCGTCATTTAATTTTTCCGTTGCCACTTAGCTGCGCATAGACAACTAAGCTTTTATTGTTATTGTTTCTATAAGTAATAGTTACACAGATTTTTATCTAGTGATTAATTCAACAAAACAGCTACTCAGGTCTGTATTTCGTTGATTTGTTTGCGTTGAGTAACTAACAGTAGCCACAGAACCTGCAACAACGACAAATGTTATGAATAATCGCCGGTGCTTGTTTCAGATCAGATGAACAACCTGCACAAAACTGTTCACTGGATTCGGCTGAGGCACTGCAGATGTTTGCACGAAACCAAAATGCCAAAAGCTGCCGAAAAACATTTGAGTGTTTTTTTATTGGGTTGGTACTGTGGCAACATTTAAATAGCTTATTGTTGTTGTGTTGATTCCTTCGACTGGCAAGACTTTCATTGTATATAAACGATGGAATAAAACGCAACTCTGTATAAGTACCATAATAATTTTGGCCGATGCTTTTACATATCAGCAAGAAGTACAAATGCAAGGTATTTTAATTATGCTCCGAGTTGTATTCCGTAATAAAATCCTTAAAATATTTGGATATGTTTTTTTAATGATCTTTGGAGACTTAAAGATCTGTCCAATGCTTCATTCAGATCTTGCAACGTAAGCCAGATGCTTGAAGTTACCGGCAATGATGGATGGCAACTAAGAGACCGACTGCTGCAGATACAGCAGAAAAAAGAAAAATTACAGCAATCATTGCTACTAGGAAATCAACAACAACTTCATATTACACTCAGATGATACTTTATAAGGATATAAAAATAACAGATTTATAATGATAAAAGTTACAGATGCAGGACCATCCATTTGCACACAAACGAATTCGCTGAAACTAATGAATTCATTTATCAGTGACGATCAAACTACATAATTCGATGAACAGGTTCGTCAACATTGTCCAGCTTAAACTTGTTTCAATTTGTTGATTTCGCCTTCTTCCTCGGCAGTTATTTCTAACGAAACTATGTTGAAAAATATGCACGTTGCAATATACAAGTGACCGGTTGGTGTTACTTCCGCCATACCCCTAAGTATATGTGTGTGTATTTAATTTACACGGTTTTAAACATTGCAAAATTTACATACATATCCGTCTGCACCAGCTTCAAAGGCTTCAAACGATATAACAACTATCCCGGCAGGGTTACGGTGACAACTCTAAATAAATAAGTAGATGGGCCATAATAGTAACCCAGTTTATTTTAAAATGAATTTGAAATTAAATTTAATTAGGATTATTATTGTCGATACATGTAATAAATACCTGAAGGACTTCAAGAAGAAATGAATTTGATTCTCAAAGTATTAAGCACTCACATCTGTTTCAATCAAGCAACCGCTTATAATATCCTCATACTAATAAAATCTCGATGATTGCTAATGAACTAATGTAAAAACCTGAACATATGTCCTTATAAACGTTCAGTTTAAAAGCATAAAACGCAAGTCACAAAATTAGGTTTAGTTTATTGCATACGAAAAGCTGTAGCAACTTCAATGCAAACAGCATCTCCAAGGTGGAAAACTGCGCGATAGCACAAAAAAGAAAGAACAACGGCTACTTACATCAAAAGTGATTTCAATTAAGAGCTTTCTAGCTACTCAGGATCTCTCTTAGAACCCATTTCCTATAAGTTTTCCAGTTTAAACAATATACGATAAACAATAAGAAGTGAAAAACAAAAGGTTTGCAGAAATGAAGACTTCGAAGATCGGACTTGATTCAGGCAACCTCACTTCTGCAGAACATTGTGAACAAATCTCAATAGAAAACGGAAATCACTAAAATTACGTCTATAAACGAAGGCAGGACTTATAAAAAACACACTGCTTCGGAGTTCAGAACACCTGTTGAACATGGGGATTATGCTGCTTTAGATCCCCTCAGATGCCATTAGAGGCAAATAAACCAAAGAAAGGAGTTTTAATAGGGGTTTTTGATAGGGTACCAGTGAGTGTTTGGAGAATCAATCAAACCATAAAATTAAATGAACCCTAAGAAAAACAGCGATAAATTTGTTTCCACAACTGAAAGCAATCAGTTCAAAATCGAATGAAGCTGAATTGAAATCGATATCTCATTTCGCTATTAAATCTGAAGGCTTTAGAAACAGCCGGCCATTAAGAACGTTCATTTCGAAGATTGGTAGCCCAGCTTCTATGTCAGGATGCGGCACTAATTTTCACCATAGAAGCAAAGTAACTCTGCTTGTTACTGGAAACCAATTTGCAGCAAATCATGCGATTAATTGACGTTATTTTCACGTTTTTAGCACGAGTTATGACGGCCACCAACTACGATGGGTTTGATTAGTATTCGCCGACTATAGTGCTGCCTGTTTAATTTTCTTCATATTTTAAGACTTCGTTTGAAGCGACTTCTTTTCGAGGCATAATCAATTAAGATTTAAATGAGGCCGTCCACATAACTTGAAAACGTAGAAACCACTTGATTAGTTGCTAGTTTAATGTCAGCAACAGTGGCAATGTTGCCATTGTTGTGGTTATACTATACTACGGCTGATTTCGCCATAATTTGACAGTGTTGGAAATCTGATCAATGCACAACAAAAACAATAAAGTTAGTGACATTTCTAAATATTTTGGGAACACTCTAAACATACGTCGTAAAAGCAACGTTCACGTTACGCTGTATACGTACTCGTGCATACATATGTGAGTCAGAGTTTGTTGCGGCAAATCTTTCCGCAACTAAATTCTTTTTAAAAAGGGATCACCTGAGTATTTAGAAATTCTTGAAACTTATTTGCATGTTTTTAATCCTCTGATTTTAACCAACTTTCATCTTCCCTCTCATTCGTGTGAGGTCACTAGTTTGCAGTGTACTCCTGCTTCTCCCGCCAAATCGTTTTCTCATACGCTGAAGTCGTACAGACTCAAACAAAAACCGCTACAAATCAAGTCAGCTGCAAACTGAATTATTGATTGTCGTTTGATTGAGAGGCGTATTGATTACAACAACGCAACTATTGCTTTTCTTCGACCGCCACTTCTTTTCAAACTACTCCTGTAGGTTTTTCCAGCTACTTTCAGTTTCAATGTGGTGATGTATTTGTTTTGCATACTTAACTGGATTTAATAAATAATAAACATGTTCCAATCACTCCACAACAACAAAAATGCAAGATTTATCCACACTAACTATTGCAGTTGTTGGAATGGTTCAACGCAACTTCATTACATGTGTTCAACCAGCTGGGCGGTTTTTGTTGCAGTTGCTTTTTGTCAATTACTGATCTATTAATTAAAAAAGTTATGAAGACTAACTGAAGGCAACTAACACGAACTCATGCTTAACTTACATCAAAATTGTAATGACAACAATGACACCAACATCACCGGCAGCAACAATTTCAGCCACAACCACACACTCGCATGCTCTCAAGTTTTGTTCAGTAGATGTGCTTAAATTGGGTAATCGTTAGCTGCAGAAGGATAAAGTCGCTTCAAACGCTATTTAAAGTTGTTAAACTTCATAAGTTGTGGTTCATAGAACTTGTAACTAATTTTTTAACTTATAAAAATATTTCAAAAACTGATCATTCAAAAACAGATACATACGAGTGTAATAAGTTACACAAATCATTAAGTAAGTAATCATAAGATAACTTACTCAAAATCGGAGTGCTTGATTTTTTTGTTCTTTGAGTTCAAATGTTGCACCAACGATCTCTGCGAAATGAATGAACACATAAAACGAGGACACTCACATGGTTTAACTCCATGATCGTCATCGATCCGCGATTTGTCGGCTTTAAACCGCTTGACTCAGGCGATTTGACAATAAATGAACGCGGTGTTGCATGCAGTCAATGGAGTTGTTATTGCTATCTTACGTTAGGAACGTGCCCCCGTGCTGGTGTTCGAACTTTTCGATTATAGTAAATAGGAAAGAAAAAAAATGTTAATGAAACTAAACTTCGTGTTTTACCACTTTTTCAGATTCATTACATATATTTTATTCATTACATACATAAAACTTGTAAACAAATATTAAGATTGACCTCTCCATTGATTGATCGCCGGTGGAAAGTGCAAAATCCATCCAATTTCGCAAATGAAATAAATGATTTTTATGCAGATTGCGTTAAGTTTAATCACGACAAACAACATGTCCCCATCCTTCATGCTTCCGACAGATTGCCGTAGCAGTTGGAATAAATAAGCTGCATCCTTTGCAGTCATCTGAAATGCGAGGAGCAACATTCAGCTTACTTATAATATTACGGCGGAAGATTTGATCTGGTTTTATTGTGGCTTGTTGATGATGTTCAGTAAAAACTCAAATGTGGCTGGATCAGACGAAAAGCAGCAGCATAATAGCAACTGCAACAATTGGAATTGGACATACATATGTAGATTCGCATTGCGGAATTATTATTTCTATTATTTGTATTGCTTCGTTTTGCCAATGTTTTCCTTTTCATTTTGTGCTGCTTACACTTCGTTTCGTTTAATATGAACTCGTTTTCTTCTACGTTCGACAAATCGATCGCTGCTTCGTTTCAATTAGCGGACGGTACTTAAACGTGTTGTTATTGTTGGTGTTACGACTGTTGTTGATCTTAATTATGTTGGTACACAATTGGATTATACGACTGTGTTGTGTCAAACGCCAACAACATGTTGTAATTTTGTGGTTGTTGATGCATATCGTCGCAATAGAAATAATTGCATGGATGCATTGCGCAGTTTCGTTGAGTTATCCGAACGCCTATTTATCGATATATCCTGTTCTGTCCTATCTTGTCTTCTTCGCTCAGTTCATCTTACGAATTTGACTTAATATCGTTCATTGACAGGAGCCACAATAAGCGCCCCTTCAGTGTCAACTCCATTACATAATTACACCTTCGTCGATCATAACAACGGATTATTAACTAGTAATGCACGGCTCTCCACTACTACACGGGGTACATCACCAAACAACAGGCTGGTGAACGTGTAACAAGAGTTCGGTAGCTGTTTAAATTCGAGTTGTTGTTGCTACTGAGGTTGCTGAACCGTATTTTGGGTTGCCATCAAGTTTTGTTAAATAAACGCGGAGAAGCAGCACCTGCTAAAGATGCTACAGCTAGCTAAAGAAGGACACTAAAATTGTGCCTTAACCTCTTAAGCCCAAAGTGTAAAGTAACTCAAAAGCAATCTTTTGCAATATAAAACATTACCTACAATTTATTATCAATTGAGCAAACCTCTGCACCCGAAGCGAAAGACATTTTTCAAAGACTTTTAAAAATAAAAGTCTTTAATAAGAGTTATTGGTGTGACTTTTATTTTTAAAAGTTATTGATAACAGTTATTCCAAAGACTTTTTTGATAAAAGTTATAAAATTTTCAACCTCTGAATACATGAGACTCTTGCAAACAATTTTCACCAGCAGTATTTTTCCATCTTTCCATTATCAGCCCTATAAATGGTCTATAGCATTACCATACTTTTATAAATGGGAAAGCACTAAGTACGCATACAATTTATTTATATTTTATGAAAGGCTTAGTTGTGCGAAACTGAGAACACAACTTTTTTCACCCATTCTTTTACCTTTTCAAGAACCATCTGGAAATCACTGAATTAACTTCTTTCTAATTAAGTTTTTCCATCCCTGACGCATGACGTGACTCAGACCAAAAAGATGCCTTCCGCGTAGAAAACGACGAATAAATGATGGCAATAAAATACAAGTGCGAACAAAATTTCAGACAATATGAATCACAAGTGAGAAAATGATTATTCAACGAAAATTGCAGTGGCAGCAGCCTCAAAGGAGACGATCTTCGTTCTGAACAAGTTTTGCGACTTTATAGAAATAAAAGAAAAAAGTAAACAACAACAGAGTCCCAGTTTGCGTTCACGATCTGCATACGAGTTCTTGTAGTAACGAGCCGAGTTGCCTGAAGGTGAGCAACGGTTCAGGTATATTTCAATGTAGGTTTCAAAAACTACAAATTTCCGCCGATGAAGACGCAGGCAAAATGATGCCAGATGAGTCTTGGGAATAGATGCAGATAAACTCAGTGGAAATGTGCCAATTTAAAGTCGGTGCAGCTGTCGTGTGTTGTGAGCACACCTTCTAATTCGCTGTAAAGCAAGAAGGTAAGCTTTGTAACGATGTACCACAGCTCAGTGACTCGTTTTGCGACGATCTGACTTACATTCACATGCGGAATGTGAAGCATGTCAGTGTGATCTGGTGAAAACGCATTGAATAGCATAAAGTCCCACGAAAGCCGGAATTCCTAACCAGCACTGATACGAGCAAACCAGTTCTCAGCGAAGGCATCTTTTTAATTACTACCTAGATACACCTACTTCTGTGTCTATCATACAGTTGTTCGGAGTGTACTGTATTCGAGTATCTTCTGCGCATTAGCGAAGAATATCTGAAGGAGAGCCACGAACACCAGAGCAGACAACCAGATGACTGACAGCCTTAGAGTGTATTCGTTTTCTTAACTAATCGAAGAACTAATAACCTGGAAAAGAACCAGTGAGTGCGGTGACAGAGGTTCTCTACAAGAGGTTCTCTACATTACATCAAAAGTTTATTGATATACGGATGTGTTTATTTAAGTAGAATCTCCTCTCAAATTTTTCCCAGAGGACAGACGATCCACCCCAAATTTTCGACTAACAGCCGCAATATATGCACGATGTGGTCTACATTTTGAAAGAACCTACCCCAAGCCAATAACCTCAGTACCATATCTCGAAAGAAATCATGTTATTTTATCAAACTTACCTTTTAGCACTGCGACAGCGCTTCTCCCTCTCGGCTTCTTTGACACTGTCCCACGAGTCGCCTACTCCAGATGATGACATGTCATCCAGTCGTTCCTCGTCTTCCAAACCAGAGTCCTCCAAACTAATCTGACAGCTGGTCAGCGTTACTTGTTTACCATTGTCACCCACTTCAACCCAATCAGAGGTGCGAATGCGTGCCGAACGGTCGGTGCCGTATGGCGATGAATCTGAAGAGTCTCCTGAAGATGAGCGCTTGCGTGGTGAGCTTTTAGCAATGCTCTTCATTGCCTTGGCCGGATCAAGATCCTCGTCACCAGCAGAGTCTCCAGTGCTATCCGCATTGAGATCCTTATCCGCATTATCTGTGTGGTGTTCGTCAAATGAATCGCACCGTTCAAGATACTTTTTATCGGTATCACATGAGTTGAAGAGCTGCAAATTATCCATGGAACTAGACTTGGCGCGCATGGCGGTTATCTCCGAAATGAGAATCTCGTGGAAGGTAGCCTTCTTGTCGGGTGCCTGTTGCAAAATATTATCCCTTGTTGATGATTTCATCAGAGCTATTTCGGAACCGATGTTGATGCGTGTGCAATTCGGCGATGTTCGAACTACTTCCTGGCCCGATTTCTGAGCCACCTTCCGATGAAGCCCCTCCTGCATATTCTGACTGAGTGGGGTTGGATTCTGCAGTAATCGTTCGTGTTTAATGATCACCGGTGCAGCATTCGGCTGATTGTTTCTGATCTCAGAGAGCAAACGTTCGGCGGCATTTTTCAAATTGTTTTTGATTTCAGCAGTTTTTCCGCCCAGGAAGCTGGTCCCAAACCGTGTACCTGGAGAAGACACATCCTCGTACGGCATGCAATTGGTGGATGTGGAGGTTTTAATCCCATTTTTGCCGGCGCGTAAACCGAATGTGTCCATGGTGGTTTTTGAACGTCGTAAAAGTGCCCCATTCGGCATTTTTGGGTTATCAAAATCTAGAGTGGCGATGGGAACCTCAACAATTGAGTGTGGTTTGGGCAATGATTTGGTCAAAGGCATTCTTTCGGTGTCTGCGTTGCCCAAACTGTGACGAGATTCTTTCACCCCATCCGATGAGGGTGACGTCTTGGGCGTATACAATGAGTTGTGGCGATTGAGGTTTATGCCGGAACCACCAACGTTTTCCTTGCAGTCCTTCTTGGGAGATTGCTTTTTCTTTGTGAAGTTGGCAATAAATTTACTGGCGCTGAATTTTGATTCCGTTTGAGCAGTAACGAGGTCACTGTCTTTTATTGTTATCGCTGCTATAGCTGGCGCCGGTGGGTTTACTTTAGGCGCATCAGGCGCCTTTCGTAGCTTTAGTCCCGGCCTGCTGCCCAAATTCGCAGTCGTTCTGGGTGCTGGGAGGGACATGATTGCAAAATCCGTCGCCGAGGTAGGTTTTTCGCGTATTGGAGACTCGTAGACAAGCGTGCGTCGACCAGCTGCTTCCGACTCTGTGGCCAACAACGATGGCTTTCTGGGAAGTACTGGATGTTCATGCGGTGGAAACTTCGTTGGGCTCATGCCAATGAGCTTCGCACCAACTGCTGTTGTTGCTGCAGATGCCGCTCTTACTGTTGTTGGAGTAACATCACCCTGCGACGCCCGAGTAACTGATTGTCGTTGAGTTTTCAATAAACCAGCCGCTGAGGCATGCTGCGGCCTAGGAGGAACCGGTGGCCCAGGCTTCTTGAACACCGGTACCGACGTTTTAGTCGTCGTGGTGGTAGTTGTGATGTTGCTAGCCATAGTAGTGCGCTTGCTTCAATTGCGCAGGTCTCAGCGCTGTAGCAGTCGATGTGCAGTTCTTGTTCACTAAAATTCGACTCAACCACAAAACAGGTATTTGTAGGTCACTTTTATCTTCTTGTTGCTGTCTCTGGTATTGTTGTTGTTTGTTGTTGTTCGCTGATGTTGGCTGCTAAAATTCGGTGCTTAACACATAGTCTAAAACTTGTTTCTATGTTGCTACAGAGCTTCTTGGATACATCGATAGGCACTCTTGCAGACTAGTTTTAGTACACCATTTATCCCCGCGCTCATAACTTCTCCAACATCATCATTCGCTTGGGCCGGACACGTCTGGGCACTGGGTTTTATTCATGAAAGCAAATCGTTCTTTCTTCGCACCGCTAGACGTTCTTCGTGGTTTTAGGTGAGAGTCTATCTGTCTGTCTGTCTGTCTGTCTGTCTATTTTGAATATGGGTTACTTGTGTGAGACGCGCTCTATCGTAGCTTAACTCGTTTTTGTTGCAGCCACGTAAAAATTCGAGTTTCTTGTTTTCAGTTCCGATGTAGGAAGCATTTTCTGATCAGTGGCTACTAGCAGCGTAGGATTATGGGGGAGGGTGGGTGGTGGGAAGTAGTACCAGTTATTTTCCAGCGATTTGGTTGGGTTCTTTTAACACAGCTTCACTGCACTGCAAATGTTAATAAATCACTTTGACACTTAAATGGCTTCGTATCGGACCAGTTTTTATCGGCTCCGGTTTTAAAACAAATTTAGTGAAAGGTTTTTCTTGTCCGCTATTGTTGCACTGGTTATATTTGCAAATATTGAAATAAAGTTCGCGTGCAATTTTGATTACATAGGCTGGGTTGAGTTGGTTTATTTCATTCTGTTAGAAATTAGAAATATATGTGATCAGTTGGGACTTGGAAAGATAGTTTTTGTTCACTTAGTTTTAATTGATTTTTCCTATGATTCGAATTAGCAGATTTGGGAAACTATTTTCAGCTGTTGGTTTGATGGATTTGGCCACAGGCAACAAGAATCAAGAGACAACAAGAACAAGAATAAGTTGTATCATGACTAGATATTCCAAAATATGTTTATGGGGAAAATGGGTTATATGGACTTGTCTAAGATCGTTGTGTAATTTCTAATTACCCAAACAGAGTTGGCGAGAAAGTAAACGGAAGACGAGAACGTGTATGATGATGCATGTCGTAGACACAAATATAAATATAACACATATCTATTCGTACTTTGAATAATTAGCAAGAAGCGTCAATATTGCTGAATATTGAACTTAAATACGAACTTTACGTAACTAAACTGTTTACAGACTTTTACAGAATTTCCGAATATTAAAATTTCAGATATACAATGTATGTATATTATGATTTGAATATACGCATTAATATAAATAATAACAATTACAAGTGAAAAGCAAGTAATGAGCCATAATACGTAATATGCGATGAATTCGCTCCAGCGATGTGATTACATTTGCTTAAAATTCTTTTGCACACTCCACGAGTTGTCGTAGTGGAAGTTGTCGGGAGGTTGGGAAGGTTATAATTAACAGCTGAGGTAATCATTGTTTGTTGACTGGGAAAGGGTATTGGAAGCTGCATGCAAAGTACGATGAAACGATTTCAATTAACTGAATATTTCCACTCAATTTTTAAAAAATCTACATTCAAATCTTACCTCATTTGTAGGCTTGAGGAAATTGTAATGCCGCTTCGCACATTACAGAGAAGATTGGAAATTTCATTTGAAACGAAAAGATTCCACATTTACGGATGAATTAAGCAATTTAATCAATTAACAATTCTAGTTAAACGGCCGCCCAGCTTCGAAGTACTTTTTATATTCACACACCCTACAACGAAGGGGCAGGCTATATCAACTACAACAGAAAGTTGCATTTTAAATTATAGACATGTCTGAGACTCAAATAAGTACACTAAGTGGAACTACGAGTAACTACCAATAACTGAATGAAATCAAGTTTAATTCTTCAATTAAAACAATTCAGATTAAAACAATGAAATTAATTAAAAGATGATGATGAAAAGATCATATGAAAACTGGATGTCGCCACTCACTTTCCATTAATATCGGGGTTGCACAAAGCTAAGTCTGCTAGTAGGGATTGGGAAATGTCAATATTATTGCTATATTATTGCAAAATATTGCAATTCCTGATTACGGAACCGCCGTTTGTCGAGTTGGCTTCTAATTTAATAAATTAAAGAGTGTACAATATCATTTCAGGTGGCAATATACCATTAACATCACCAACTTATCAACCAAAACGATCAAATCACTAACCAGCCAAACCATTCAGCTCAATACACTCAATACACAACTGGATGCAATGCATCGCCGATACACTTTAAAAACAACCTCAACCATTCAGAACATGGAACTGACTGCTAATCAAGCGAGTTTAAACCATTGCAAATCATCAAACTCAGCAACTGGAAACAAGGTTGGCTTAAGTTAGAGCAGCTTGTTTCGTTTTGGTTTCTATATTATTGGCATTATGTTTAGTTTTAGCAGGCAAAGCAGGCAAATGAAGTTGATTTCTTTTCGTACAGCAAGTATCTACTTTAAGATTTATTTAAGCATTCACTTGAAACAATTTACTCGTAAATGTTGCTTCCAGCCGTGGATCAATCTTTAAAATGCACATAGAAATCCGTAAGCGTCGGACGTTCTTCACGTTACCGCAACAAGAAGTCAACACCTGCAGCGAAGTATGGAGCTGTAACACACAACACTGCAGAACTTGGTTAGCCGCAGTTGTTTTAATTCACGTTATGCATTCATCATGTCTCTCCTGCATTTTAAATATTCTTTCTAGTGGCACAAAACCAGACAATCGACCGACATGTACACACTACTTTTCCCGGAATCGCGTGGCACCTCTTCGCAGCACAACAGTTCAGAACAAACTGATTGCTGAGCGAATTCAAAAACAGCAACAAACAGCAATCGATTTAGTTAGTTGCTTCGTTAGTTTCTGGCAAGAGTAGCGTTGCCACGTTAACCAATTTACTTAAAGTACAGCTATTGTTCAAATTACCCTTTAATAGATGTTAATACGGTTCATATAATCAACATCATATTTTAAAATTTTTTATTTCTACCTTGTTTCCGTTTCCGGACTGAACAGACGTTGTTTAAAGAAAGAAATAAAATATTTCTAGACGAGCCTTTTGAAATGCATTATCTTCGAATTGGGGTTAAAAACAAAGTTGTGACGAAGATTTTCAGATGACCTTTCATCATCTGTTTCCGCTACGTCAAGACCACACCACAGCAGCAAAAACCGCTAAATTTGAATGCTATTCAATAAAAATTTAGCAAAAACATCATCGAGAAAATTTGTATATAGTTATGATGTTTATACAGAACTCCGTAGGTATAAAAAAGGTTGGTTGGTAGAGCTACAACTGATGCTCCAGTTGACGTTTCTGCGTCCAGGCGCATTGTTATTATACGAAACAAGCGATTTGAAGCACCCCACAGGGTGCACGCATGTGCACCACCATGTGGGCGTGGTGGTATGTGCCTGTTTTTGTTTGAAATTTCTTTAGTCTTTGATGATAAATGCTTAGGAAACAAACGTGAATGTCATACGACGAATATCATCAGTAATAAAAAAAATTAAACAATAAATTGTTACATTTTATTCACTGTGAGGAGCGGCCGCGTCGTCGAGATTCTTCCACCTTTAAATATGTCTGCAACTAAATAGCCAAAGCAACAACAGCACACAGTTTTGTCTACTCGCTTTACGAGACAGTTCTTCATACTCATACGTTTACGTGTAAGTGGGGGTCGGTGGGAGGTCGTTTATCTTAGGCATACATTTTTGAGTGGGGTGCCTCTACACCGTTCATGTGAGAGTCAGTGTTAAGCGTCTATGTGGTTGTACATACACACACGTATAAAATTTTTAAACAACATTTTTTTCTGCCATTGTACCGTTTGCTGCGATAGCTTCAGCCCTTTCCATAATTAGAATTAGAAGCACATTAACGGAAACAGAATTCCGCGTTTAAATTTTGCATAAAGGTCAAATTATATATACATTTATGTTTGTATAGGGACGCCGACTAAAATTTCTCAAAACATTCAGAACGCTATTACCATATCCTGATGACCTACAAGTTGAATTCGAATTTATTAGAAGCTTCACATATCCAAAGGGATATGAATTAAACGACAAACGCCACCTTAACTTTGCTCTCGTCTCTTATTTTAGGTTTGCAGAATTTAAAATACAGTAGTGGTTACGCAATTGAGTCTAACATTCCTTATAGAACGTTTGCGTATAAAAGTAATGCCCTCTAGACAACGTTTCTGCGCATCAAGGCTTCTTAATGATTTTTAATTTTGTGTTAACATATAAACGCTCTTATCAATGTGCCAATCGGAACACATATCCTGATTCGTTTGGTATATTTTATTGGAGGTACATCGGCGATGAAAAGCTTCAGTCGAAGTAAAGTATTCAAACCATATCAAAGTTATATTAATTATATTAATATTGTACATATATTACACATTTTAATAACAATTTTTGAAGAGACCCAAATATTTTATAAAAACATAACTTGAAACTCGGTTAAATTAAAAATGGTTTTACAATTTTAAACCGAATAATTGTAGTGTAATATTATAATGGGGCGTCCTTTTATGGGAACATGTGTTGATTTCTATTTTAATTCCATTTAAAACATTAAAAAATAAGTGGTGATTTACATATACAATAAGTACTACACACCACTTCAAAAGTGACCAAACTTTTTGAGTTTCTCCTATTCAGTTTATGTATTAAAACACTTCGCAATACACAAATCTACCAACAACCAAAAGCTCAATTTATTGTTAACTGATGCCAAAAACGACTTTGTTCATACAGCAGGACACAAGCACAAAATTGCGTTTTCTGAAGAATGAGAAATTTTGAGTATGTTTAATTATGTAAGTAAACAGCGATATATTTCTGGCTTAAATTGCTAACGACAAAATATTTACATAAGGACATATTTGATGCGGTCAAGTTGGGTAAATAATTAATTTAGATTCTATTATTTGAACAGAAAATACAGAATAGCAAATACAACAAATGCTTAGTTTTTATTTATTAATCTATTTACACAGTCAAAACATAAATACTTGTTATAAGATTTAAAATAAAATAGAAATATATTTCAAAATAGTGAATTTGCTGTTTTTGCATGCACGTTTTTCTAAGTTGCCCCAATAAATTGCAGATGACTTGAATATTTAATGAATCCTTACAACACTTTTGCAGCAGTCAATAATGCGAAAAATATGTACATATATTGATATATATTACTTCTTTCTTGATTTAAAATATAGCATCAATTTCAACTTTAGAAATGGAAAATGGCATTTTCATTCTATTTAATTTAGAATATGGTTATAAATATAATCAACGTATTTATTGCTCAAGCCAACAAATAATGTTTAGTTTTGTTAGGTAAGACCCCTTTGTTAAACGACCCTTAATCCGCTATTGCTGTGTAGGGCAGGCTGCTGTGCTTCGGCTTTGTTTTGCTGATGAATACTTTGATGGCGCCGTTGAAGTCTGCGCTAACCATCACGTAGCCACAGCCTTTCTTGCGCTGCTCCACAAGTGGATCTGGTTGATTATTTTGTGGCTAAAATCACAAAAGCACAATCTAGATACCGTTTGTTGGGAGAGATAAATGATAAAATTACAACCTTTTCATTGGATATCTCATCGGGCTCAGGTTTAATAATGGCTTCGGGATGTGGCGCAAAAATGGCACATGTAACGGTTGCGTTATGCGCTTTTATTCCTTCCCAAAAATCACTTCGATCGCGACGTACCTTTAGAGTAAGAAGTTGATTAGAGAATGAGAAGTAATAATATGCTAATAATTGTGTAATACAAGTAATAAAAATTAATTATGAAAATAAAACCTTTGTATTTAATACATTAATAGTATTAATCTAATGAAAATCGAGGTTGAAAATCACTTTCAGTAAAAAAAATGCATGTCAACAATAATATATCTGTATGGAATTCGATACATATGTATATACAAAAATGCATTGGATTGAACAATTGGCACGCCTACCTTAAATTCAAGTAAAATCTTTTTAATGACAACGTTTCTCAAATCACAATTTCGATATAAACTTAAATTTAAATTTTTAAAAAGTCTGAAATGTGACGAAATCAAAACTATAATGCAACTAACCGAACTTAATTTTGAGTAATCATGATTTGTCTTCCAAATGTAGATGCATTGGTTTTCAGAGCCTGCCATTATATATTTTCCGTCATGGCTAAAGGAAGCTTTAATCTGAGATGAGACATTCAGGTAGCCCTTGTATTTGCAGGATAAGTTTAAGTCGCGCAAATCGTACAAACGAACGCGACTATCGTTAGACGTAACGAGTATTTTGTCCTCTCCCGGCATAGGCTCAATGCCGCTGATCTTACGTCCAATGCGGTTCTTTCCACGTGTCGAGCGCACATTTATCTGCGTATGATATTTCAACTGATCCGTATTATAGAAGATGCACCGACCGTCGTATGTGCCAACAACAGCGAACTGTCCATTCTGACAGAAATTAGCAGCAGTGATGAGCTTTGTCTGCCCATCAACTTCGTTCCAGAGGGCAACTTTCTTGTCAGGTATGTTCCAGAGTCGAAGCTTGCCGTCCAAACTGCCGCTTAGGAAGTATCGATCATCGCGTGGATGAAACGCTATCGCAGTGACAAAGTCTATGTGTTGAAAACAGCAGAGACACTCTTTACGCGAGATGTGCCATAGACGCACAGTTTTATCCATAGAACTTGAGAGTATGAAGTAGTTTTTCGACCAGGATACATCCAACAGATCAGAGGTGTGCCCATTATAGGTACAGAAGGCTCTGGGCATGAAGGGACCAGTACACTTCTCCGCAGCTGTTGCCATAGCCATGGCCTCTTCGGCAGAATGTTGTGAGACCAAAGACTCTTGTGAGGGAGTTGGTGAAGATTTCTGGTCGGCATTATATTTATTTCGCATGTCCTATCGAATGTAAAAGTGAAATGAATTCAATATCCCGTATACACCGATTGAAATATTTACTTGAAAAAATGGATATGCATCCTTCAGTACCCAGATGCGTAGCACCTTGTCTTGACCTGCCGTTGCTAACAGACGTCCGCATGAACTAAACTTCATGCACCAAACAGCCCCCGTGTGCTCGCCAGACAAATCCTTAAAGGTTGTAAGTTCAATAAAAATCAATACGTAATATTTTATGCTGTACGAACTCACCTGCACATGCTGCAACTTTGTAAACTCATAGGGGCCCTTATTCGTAGACGATGCCTTGATTTTGATGTTTTGCTCGGGATTCATAGCATCCACAATGTCTGCAACATCCTCCTTGTGACGTGCATGGGAGACTTCCGAAGCCAGAGATTTGGCTTTATCCACAGTCTTACGCATGGTCGACCCAAAGAAACGTTTAAGTTTCGCTGTTTTCCTCTTGAGACGGTTGCCATCTTCGGCCTCGCCCTCCTCTTCATCCGGCTGGCTCGGCTCACTACTCGGCGGTATACCAATAACACTTTCCTCATCTGATTCCTTCTGTATCACCTCCAAGTGGGAGGTTAACTTTAAAATATGCAGCGACAGTGGGTTCCATCCCTCAGGCACAGGCGGTGAACGTACCGCCGAGAGAGGCATGTTTTCGCCCGTGTCTAAATTTTTAACAGGAACTTGTTCAAGGATCTCGAAATCAGTTAATTGCTTGCCGGAATTTGTGCGAGTTCGCACATAGATGTTCATTTGTTTCAATACGTCTTCATCTCCAGCTGACTTCCGCCGTTCTTTGTCATTGTTGGAGCGATAGATCAAAGAGGGATATCTGGAAGACAACGAAATACTCAGTTAAAAAGCAGAGCCATTTCATAAGGTCGCTCCTGCGATATCTAAATGAACTTTAGCATAACTATGAGGATTAGGTGCACTAAGCGAAGCGTGCCAATTATTTTTGGCCTTACGATAAGCTAAGGTATGACTTGGAAGGTAGTTGTTTTTGGTCTATGTTCTTATCTTTAGCATCTACAAAGTGACATCATGAATGTAACAAGACTACATTTAAAAGAGAATCACCAACTTTATTTTCAAATGCCAGGGACCCTTGAACGACGCTAATTTGTATATGATAAATATTTCAAAAGGATTTCTGCAAAGTTAATTTATGTTATTTTAAATAACTAAAGTTCATTTCGATTAAAGTGAGTAAACTTATATACTTTCGACGTACCTGGTGGCACTACCAAGACTATTCGATCCGGTTCCTGCTAGTTTAGCACGTGAAGCGCTATTTATATTCTTCATCAGAATCTTTTCAATACGGTCGATCTCTTCTTCAGTCGGACCCTCGGCCTTATTGCATTCCTCATCGCGTGGTTTGACAACGTATCCTCCTTTAGTTGCTTTATATAAATTCAACCCCTGTGTTGGATCAATAGAACTGAAAGAAATATAATTAACAATACTAATTTATTTAAAGAATTAAAGAAGATGAAGCCCGATAACTAAAGCATTAAAATATTAAATTATTGAAAGTATGTAATGTAGTCATTATTTATGAAAGTATTAATCTACGGAAAACTTACAAATATCGTACACGCCCTGGAGCGGAATTGCTTTTCGCGGAATTCGAAGGGCTAGGCTTAACGTAAACTGATGATGAGCTGTTGCCCAGTGAGTGTGAAATGCGGTTTATTGATCCACCAACAGCTGCTGTACTTACAGGCCTTGTATTGCATGTAGAGGGGTGTGCCAATGAAGCGACAGAGACTACAGTGGATGCCACAATAGTACTTGATGACGACGACAACATATTACCGGATAACGTACCACTATCCAGTCTGCTACCAATACCGCCGACAATACCTCTCATAGCGTGCATGCTCATTAGATTGATCGACATTTCAGCTAGGTTACCACTATTTAGTTGGGAAGTTTCAATACATGAGTTTTCGATCTCTTTAACTAAATCGTCTCGCAATCGTTGCACATCTTTAATGCTCTTTACAGAACGCGTGTCACTTTCGTCATCATCGTCCATATCGCCTGGTGGCAAATGAATGCCCTCATTGATGTCTATAAATTGTTCAGAAGAGCTTGACGAGATTTTACGCGATTTCTTTTTGCGTCTGGGTGGCGCTATTGGACCACTAGATGTAATGGAGTCTGTAGTCTTGGAGTGGGCCAACTTGGTGCTTGCAATTACGTCGGGTTCCTGCAGCAGCATTTTGTTGCGTGGTATTTGAGAAGTAGTCTCGTCTGCCAATATTTGATCAGCATTAGCTGCGGCTTCAATATTTAGAACTTGTGGGCGCTTTGCTAATGACGACGCAACTCTCAAGGCAGATGCTTGTAACTCAGGCGTAGTCGATTGTGAACTTGCCGAACTCGAAACTGTGCCCTGGATAGCAAGAACCCCTCCACCGGGGACTATATTAGAAATGTGCTGTTGAAGTTGGTATTGTGGCTGCTGCTGCGAAATGTTGGAGGATGAACAATTTTGTGTAGATTCACGATCCAGACTCATAACTGAAAGTTTAAAATATTAACATATTGATTGCATGTTGGTTACAAAAACCTAGATTCGCAATGGAAGGAAAGGTACAGCAAATGTACTACATTTGATTTGTATTGTTTTTTTAAGCATATTAACTGAAAACATTAACATACATACGTAACACTAACATTTATACGACCCTTATCAATAAAGATTGCAGAAGCAGATGTCCTAAAACTTATGATTTCCTACACATAGCAGACATACCTGATGGATCTATGGTACCAGCCAGAATGCGTCCAACGCGTCCAAGTGAAGTCATACTTTGAATGCTCATAGCATCATTTTCAATAATTTTGAATGGATGTGTTGGACGATTTGTAAAGACACCATCGGTAGAACTATTCTATTGGGATTAAAAAAATAAAAACAGATTATATATGAATTATAGAAAAATAAATTCTAAATATTAAACATCCAGTGAATACAAAATTAAGTGAATACCTGCGAGTCTGGAGTCAGTGTGTTTCCAGGATTATCATCTTCATCATTTTGCATGCATTGACGCAGCTCATGAAAACGGTGCCTGCCATACTAAAACGTTGTGTTTTTTAAGTCAAAAGTTACGATTTTTATCGAGTTCGATTAAGTTGAAACAAAATATGTAAGTAGAAGATAATAAACAATACAAAATTGAACTTCAGTTTGCTAAAGTGATTTCTAAAGATCTCTTAAAATATTGAAACGATACACATGCATATATTCAAACCAAATAAACTAATATTTGGTTTTCAAGTCTACAATAATTATCAATCATTAATGAACCGATCGATCGAAGACTACACTCATATTAAAACTTCAAAATCAATAGTCCAACAACTTTATTTCAGCAACTATTTAAATTATAGTTTAATTTAAACATATATTATCAATTAATGCAACCTCAAGAGAATGCAACCTCCAGTTGACACACCTGGCAGTGAAATGGAATTACTATTGAAAACAAATTATTTATAGAAGATACAAACCGCATATCATTATTATATTAAATTATTACAAACGAATGCATTTGTTCATATCAAAGATCAGAACTACCAAGAAAACGTGTTTCTAGCAAATGAGATCACAGTGAATGAACGGACAAACATATACTAAATAAACATATACTATACATTGGCACCAGAAAATCGAAGCCATTCAATAAGTTGGTTGCAAGTATAAAACTTGTAATTTAATTCAATAATTCAAAAATGAAGTAAACTTGTATTTTATTTTAAAGCGTAGAGAAACAACAGTGAATTTAATTTTTGCATGGGGTTAAGAATTCATCGTGTATAGAAAGCATGCAAACAAAAGAGAAAAGAATTCGTAAAAGAATAAATGTCTAAAACATTTGAACACATCGATTCGCTTTTATAATCAAACATTTCATTTTGTCTGCTCAAGTATTTACCAATCCAAATTAAATACCTGCAGCAGTGCTAGGTTCTTACCATGCTAATAGGCTTGGGCTCCACGAAAACGTCTTGCTTGGTATAACGTGCGTTAAGACTGCTTGTTGGACTGCTTTGGACCGGAGTGCCTGCTCCGATCGGTGTCGCATCGCTATCCGACGAAGCATTTACACGCACTGCTGGTTCTGGAAAAATTAATTCATTTGCAGCCCGGGCTGCCTCAGGTAGAGCTTTACGACTGCAAATACGTTTCACGACATGTAAAAATGACCAAGTTTTGCATGCTGTGCTTACCTTAGCGTGGAAAACCGATTTGGTGTGGAGTCCTCAGCATCGAAGAATTCCTCAGAGCTGTCCGAATCAGCTTCGGTTTTACTCATTTTCGAACGACTCGGACTATTAGAACATCTAAATAATAGAACATCAATATGCAGTATTATGTACCATTAATATGGAGTATTTAGTTTTTATTTTTTTTCTTCTGTGTGTACCTTTTCAAAAATTGAAGTCTTTCAATGGTTTTTTGCAAGACATTTACGTCATTTTTTAATTACTTCATACAATTGTTTTATCTTTCTTTTGTTCAACGTACGCATACAATTTTAGCCAATTTTTTAAAAAATTTTTATTTCATTATTTTATAAACTTTTTAGATACTTTAATTTTATTCATTACTGCATATAATTTTTATAAATAATACGAATCCAATTTTCCACCACAGCCTAAAATAAACGTCATCCAAATAAAAATGAAACTCCCTTTGAGTGACAAAACTGAAAGTTGTAATATTGTCATAGTCTATCAAGACCAGAATAACGAAAGGAATGCAGTGGTGAACTTGATTATTGATGGTGGATCTGAAACGCTACATATTTCACCAGCATAAGTGAAATTTCAGTAAAAGGGCCAAAGTGAAAGCAACAGAGCGAACTTTATAGAATTGAAAAATTCGGGGCTGATTCCCTAAACCATACGAGATGCCCACATTTTAGAATATTTAGAGCAGATACCAAGCTCAGATTCTTTTTTTACCGTTATTTGAGACCGTTATAACCGGAAATGGCCATGTTTTTCAGGGGTTGGTCAGCTATCTTGGATTTATGACGGTTTGAAGGTCAAATAAATGGTACTAATAAAAGGCACTTATCTCATAAACTAAGTGAGCTTGCAGAAAAAACGAAAAACTATTGGAAAGGTATTTTGAATATCTTTAATTTATGTAATATACGTCGAAAACACATACATAGATACATATCTCCTAAAGTCGGGCACCGATTGTAATATGTGTACAGAAATCTAAGAGCCCCCTTTCTTAATACATGGGTTAGTAATATATATTTTTTGAGAATGAAATTAATTAATGGAAAAAATGTAAAAAATCTAAAATTTAATTTTCCCTGAAGAGTAAAGTTTTTTCGATAAAATGATTTTTACATAAATGAAGTATCAGTGCCAACTACACCAATAAGATGTTGGTATCTGATAAAATTTACGATATATAATAGTATAACTATTTACTGAAGAAAGAATTTTCTAAAAATGCCAGAGATGTCGACGGATTTTCTCCTTAAAGCAGACGGCATTGAAGAGAAAGCACATGTGGCAACGTTATATTCATCAAATTCGTTTTACAACAAACTTGAAGTTAGAATTGAAATTAGTTTAGAATTCGGTTAAATAATTATTTTGATCAGTCTACAAAAATGGCACAACGCGTGGATGATCGAGTGCCAGCCGAGGAAAGTGATTTGCTACAAATCAAGCCTCTGTAAGATGTAAATTAACTGCAAGAAGTATTTAGCTTATTTTTTCAATTCTAGAGGCGCCGGTCAAGAAGTAGGAAGATCTTGCATTATGCTAGAATTTAAAGGCAAAAAAATCATGGTACGTTGTCCTGGTAGAATTTCGGTTTAATGCTTAAACTCATTAATTTCTATTTATTGAATTTATGATAGCTTGATTGCGGCATTCATCCTGGATTGTCAGGCATGGATGCACTTCCTTATGTTGACTTAATTGAGGCAGATGAAGTAGATCTACTTTTCATATCACAGTCAGTCGTGAAGTATTATTTGCCAAAATTATTTACAAACATTCGAATTTTCCTAATAGTTTCCACTTGGATCATTGTGGTGCTTTGCCGTGGTTTCTTATGAAAACCAGCTTCCGTGGGCGCTGCTTTATGACGCACGCTACTAAAGCCATCTATCGATGGATGCTCTCAGATTACATCAAAATTAGTAATATCTCTACCGAACAAATGCTGTACACGGAAGCAGATCTAGAGGCGTCTATGGAGAAAATCGAGACTATAAATTTTCACGAGGAGCGTGACGTAATGGGGGTCCGATTCTGTGCCTACAATGCCGGTCATGTTTTGGGTGCTGCCATGTTCATGATAGAAATTGCAGGAGTTAAAATACTTTATACGGGAGATTTCTCGCGTCAGGAGGATCGCCATCTTATGGCTGCCGAGATTCCTAGCACGAAACCTGATGTCCTCATTACAGAGTCTACATATGGTACACACATTCATGAAAAACGCGAGGATCGCGAAAATCGTTTCACCTCTTTGGTACAGAAGATTGTGTTGCAAGGTGGTCGCTGCCTTATACCCGTCTTTGCGCTTGGGCGTGCACAGGAGTTGCTACTTATATTGGACGAGTACTGGTCGCAGAACCCAGAGCTGCATGATATACCGATTTACTATGCGTCGTCACTGGCCAAGAAGTGCATGGCTGTTTATCAAACTTATATTAACGCTATGAACGACAAGATTCGGCGTCAGATCGCAGTCAATAATCCGTTTGTATTCCGGCACATTTCCAATCTCAAGGGCATCGACCACTTTGACGATATCGGACCCTGCGTCGTAATGGCCTCGCCTGGTATGATGCAGAGCGGTTTATCGCGGGAACTTTTTGAAAATTGGTGTACTGATCCTAAAAATGGAGTCATTATTGCTGGTTATTGTGTCGAGGGCACCTTGGCAAAAACAATATTGTCTGAACCAGAGGAGATCACCACATTGGCGGGCCAAAAGCTACCACTGAATATGTCCGTTGATTACATATCCTTCTCGGCACACACGGACTATCAACAGACTAGCGAATTTATTCGCCAGTTGAAACCGCAGCATGTGGTACGATTATCGTTTTTCAAAAACTTCATCTTTACTTAATCAGTT
Organism: Myopa tessellatipennis; assembly: GCA_943737955.2. Lineage (NCBI taxonomy): Eukaryota > Metazoa > Arthropoda > Insecta > Diptera > Conopidae > Myopa > Myopa tessellatipennis. The sequence continues at coordinate 57,436,355 of OX031314.1, read as the reverse complement.
TCTTCAAGGTACTTGTACACGGTGAACAAAATGAAATGTCGCGACTAAAGATGGCACTGCAGCGCGAATATGAAGCCGATCCAAATACGGACATCACCTTTTATAATCCGCGAAACACGCACTCCGTCGAACTCGTATTTCGTGGGGAGAAAACAGCTAAGGTCATGGGCCACCTAGCTGCGATTAAACCCGATCTGGGTAGTAAGCTCTCTGGTGTGTTGGTCAAGCGCGACTTCAAGTATCACCTACTGGCAGCTTCAGATCTTTCAAGTAAGTGTAATATTAATTGAAATTATATCGACGAGACTATACCATACACTAGGTATGCACTACATGTATACTCCACACTATAAGGTGTTTTTGCAACCTTCAAGTATTAGGAGTTTTATTTTTCTCAAATACTACTATAAAAAGTGATATTTCTTGCAGAATATACTGACATGAGTATGTCTGTTGTTACTCAACGCCAGTCCATACCATGGAATAGTTCTTTAACTACATTAAAGTTATTACTGGATCGCATTGGAGGTCCCGGCACGGCAGTGATCGTGGAAGAAGATAAAAAGCTGCATGTGTTTAAATGCATTGACCTTACTGTGGAGGGTAAAATTTTGATTATGGAATGGCAAGCCACACCCGTTAACGACATGTTTGCTGACTCGGTATTGGCTTGTATCATGCAAACGGAAATGGGAGGGACCAGCATAAAAGGCACAACTGCTCAGCCTAAACCGGATCGTACTCATTTCAAGGAATGTCTTATCGAAACATTACAAGATACTTTTGGGGAACACAGCGTTCCGAAAATGTTCAAGGGTGAATTGCTTCCAGTCTCAGTTGCAGGGAAGCTTGCAGAAGTCAACCTGGACACACTAGTAAGAATTTAATATTCCTATGCATTTTTAAAATACGTAACCCTAGCAATTCATTTTACAGGTGGTTAAATGCACAGATGATGAGAGTCTTCGGCAAATTATTTACACTGCAGTACAAAAACTATATCAAGCTTTGGTTCATGGATCCGAGTGTTGAGCACATTTTAATTTGTTAAGAAAGACGCTTTACTGTAACCATTTATTGATAGATTTTAAGTGTACATATAAAATATTACATTACACAACTTTCTATATTGAAGAAATGCTGTTTCTAGCTTTAAAAAAATTAACGTTGCGTGCTCTTCGCAATTTGCTCCTTAAGTACCAAGATACTCGCGCGCTGTTCTGGTGGTAGTTGTGCAATTTGCTCATCGGACAACTGCAGAACCTGCATTATAAGAGCGGCTTTCTCTTGATCAGAGGCGTCACTCGGTATTCCACAATTTGTAGCTAAGCGATTTTGTAGTTGCTGCTGTGCAGCTTGTTGCTGCGATGTCAGGCCTACTGATGGACCAATAGCACCGCGTAATCGGGGATCTGTCTGACGTTGGCGAGGATCTGTGGGGAATGGTATAGGAGCAGCAACTGGCTGCGGTGCCTGCATTGGTCGCTGTGACCTTGGGTCCATGAGTGGCGGTGGCACTGGGTTAGGCAATGAACGCATATCCTGATCGAGGCTACGCACCATGCGTGGATCCATTTGACGAGGATCGATGACTGCTTGTGGGACGGGTACTGGTACAACTCGCAGATCAGAAGTCATGGATCGCAAATCAATATCCTGATTGCTCGAAATATTAAAACTTGGCCCAGGTACTGGCATAGGTCCAGTCATTGAGTTTGGCATTGGCATCACTTGTGGTGGCATTTGAGGTGCTCCACCAGAAAGCGGATTACCTCCAAGAACAGGTGGCATTTGATTGGCTTTGAAAAGCATTCCCTAAATTGTTAAAGAATATTATATGCCATATTTTTAATACTGATTATAGATATACTATATACCAATGCACTCTGTGGGTCAACTATACGCATAACAACCATCGATTGCAGCAGAGCGTATGCCAACTGGGGATTTAGCATCAGCATTTGACGAGCTTCCGAAGGATTATTTTGAATACAGAGCTTCATCTGTTTCATCAGTTCGTACATTTGTTCGGGCGGCAGTGAGGCAACCGTTTTTGTTATGATTTCAGGTGCTTGATCCGGATCACAGTGGTCGCCATAGGGGTTTTCTACCTGAGGTCCTTGCAGAAGTTGCTGCATCTCCATACGTGACTTTTCGGTACATGCGTTGTCGACGCGCAAAGTGCGACCACCGATCTCATAACCATTCAGATTCCGCATAGCACTAAGTGCTGTTTCTTGATCCTTGTACTCGCAGAACCCGAAACCTTTGGGTTTTCCGCTTTCACGATCAAAGACTAGCCTACAACAGACAACAGCAAGCGTGTTTATCTAGTATTAACATGTATATATGATTTTCCACTAGCTTCTAGCATACATTTTAATAAAAAAAAATTTAAATAAACAAATAGGAAAACGTACTTTAATGACAACACAGGTCCGACTTCACTAAAGATTTCCTTCAGTTTCTCCTCTGTGGCTTCGTATGGAATGTTTCCAACTATGTGGGGGAAATGCCATTAGTCGGATGTACACTAATTTCGTTATTGGCGAGCATACGTACCAAACACAGAACGCATGGATTTATCCATGATACTTTGATCTGAATTTTTGTCCACCATTGTTTAATTCTTACACTGTTCGTTATTTGAAAATTAAAACTAGTCCACTATATATCTTATTGTAAATTATTCATTTATAAATTGATCATAAATGAAACAAAAGTACGATTTTTCTATTTCCAGGGTTGTAGTTGTTTACAGATTGGATTAGTAACATGTGAAGTATGAAATATTATACATACAATGAAGTTGAGCGCTATTGCGTGTTTAGCTATAACTAGAGATTCAATTCATAAAAGAACGACGAGGGAAATTTCACTAAAATTAACATGGCATCCATCTTCAGCCTAATCTTTCAAGCGAAGTAAAATATTAATCGCTTTCCCGTAATGAACTATCTACATAAAAAATTTTCTTTCGATTTTATGTTTTGCGGTTGTTCGGAATGCGTGAATTGGCTATATTCAAAAAAGAGGGAAATCTTAAAAATTCCCATTACCCAAGATAGAAACCTGGGTAAGTATCAGTTTTTTGGCGAAGATTTATACAGTTCATTAAACAAAGGCAGCTAATATTAATTATTATAGGTGGTGTGGATCAAATTTACATCCCTACGAAATGCCCAATCTTGTTGTGGTTTTATACAGTAATTACAACAACAAAAAATTCTCCAAGCTCTTTTGGTTTAAGAGTTATAGCCGCTCGAAATTTGATAATTTTCTGTATGATTCTCCTTAACCATAAGAGATATTTAAATGTTATTGATTTCATTGGAAGCGTATCTAAATTGGCTTTGATTTATGTACAATAATATTTTATATACAAAAAAAATTTTTGTCGTGGGTAAAAGAAAAGAGCAATATTTGCGAAAACGGATTTTTTTTGGAATTCCGAAAACGGAATTCCAATGTCAAATGGTGAACGATACAAGTGGAACACGCTATGAAAAAGAAATTAACAGAGGATTAGCTCATGGAAAAATTTGGAACACTAAGGCTTTGTGTTCAATTTAGTCAAAAAAAATTATTGCAGTTTTTTCTAAACAAGAATAAAAAGCAAAAAGAACTGTCAACGAGAAACCAAACGTTCATCACTATCAAAATACAACATCAGCGTCAAACTACCCTTGAGCAAAGTCTTCATCGCAGGAACACCAACAAAAGAAACCACAATAACCATAGGAACAAGGAAGGCTATCGGGAAACTGAAATGCCACAAAAGATACGTACAAACATAATCGCCAATGCCAAGAATATGGATGGGAATGCAAAAGTATATGCATTGTCATCATATTTAAAAGTAAATGTATACAAATTTATTATTTGTTGTTATTTGTTATGCTAACTCCAACAACGACAACAGTTTTCAAAGCTCTCGTCTGGTTTCAGAGTTGAAACACCTTACAGTTTAAAGATTTAGGAGCTATATCTTCTAAACTCTGTGAGATACCTACATGTTATTGATGTCATTGGAAAGGTATTTTAATTGTATTTCATATGACTAAAAGCTCAAAGAAAAATAAAAGTCTCGATTTTTAATAAAATTTTTTTCCCTTCATTAATTATTTTCTGAACCAACTCGAAGAAATTATTGGGTAAAGAATTGAAGAAAGCACAAAAGTTCAACTGGCACATTTGCAATTCTATCGAAAGAAATAAAAGTCTGCGATGAATTTTCCTACAGAAATTACATAACAATGGAGTATAATTTTAACGTATTCTTCAACTTTGTCAAAAGGGATTTGGAGAAGGCTGAAAAGACTATGGGCCACTCTTCCAATAATTGTAACGTTTGTAATATTTCACTTATAATTTTCGAGTCTTCTTCTCGAATTGTGAACAACGGGTTTAAAAACTCGATAGCCATCGATATTAGTGCAGTTCGTATTTCCTCTAAAGTTTCCATTCTTTTTATACCCTACAGTTTAAGATTAAGGGTATATTCACTTTGTCATGAAATGTGCAACACATAGAAATAGAGAAGATACATATAGAGACGTATATATATTCTTGATCAGCGTCACCTCCTGAGTCGATTTAGCCATGTCTGTCTGACTGTCTGTTGAAATCACGATCACAGAAGAACCAGTGAAGATGTCCTTATAACCACATATTTCCTCTAGTTTAAGTTTGTATTTCACTCTATAATGTTATTATTCTGCAATGAAAAATCTAATTTAAAAATCGAAATAAATAAAAATCAATTAATTTTTTTCAAAACGTTTAGGTGTAGGGTATCTAAGACTCTTACTGGTTTTTACTTATAATCACGGTGGAATCACGATATTCTTTTGGTTTTATATTTTGTTCACTACATGTTTTACATATTATTATAAATACATATAATATATTTTACATTTTTTTAATACATGTTGGACTATTACCATGAGTGAAAAGTTGTGTCGATTACCATATGAGATGATATATTTTTCTTTAAATTAATTAATTAAATTAATTTTCTTTAAATTAGTGAAATTAAATTAATTTTTCTTTAAATTTAGATGCATTTGAATTGTCAGTATGTATATGTGCTTGTTTAAGGGTACGGAATGTAGGCGAGCAGAGGTTGGTTTCCATCTTGTTTCTCTACAACACAGCGGCATTCCTTTCCTGGAGAGTTCTTCGGGGCGGGTTTGTACAGCGTTTGGTGTTTCCTTCCGGGAAATTTAACCGTCACTAAATAAGACATTTTGAAGTCAATTAGGATCAAGAAACCACTGCGAAAAATATTCTTGTACAGGGTGTTGCCCACAAAATGCCTTCTACATGTCTTGTTATGTCATGTTAGAATTATAAAAACCTACTTTTAAAATAAATTTCTAAAGCTCACTTAGCGGGGAATGGTCAGTGGTAGCACGATGGGGAGGGTAAAGCAAGTATTTGACAGGAAACTGCGGGGGCAGAATGACTAAGCACTTCCGCTTCCGGATTTATTGTTATTCCTGCGCCATTTGTCGGCTGGGTTGGGGACTCGCCCTGAATAAATGAGATAGTTGGGAACCAACATGACATGGTAAGACCACGCTACGTAGCAATAATTGTACATATATAATTTTTAATAATATAAATTGTTGTTTTAAGCCATATATTCCGAACCCTGGCTCTTAACGTTGGATAATTTTCTGTACTTTTCGTCGTTTTTCCGTTGAACTGACGCTTTGGTGTTCCATTTCCATCGAAGAAAAAGCAAAAACGTAAGCAAACGATTTTTGTAGGTATTTTCTTGCTGTGCAGTATTTGTTAGGTACTTTTGAATAATGAATGTAATGTAACCAACCTGAAGCGATTCAATAAATTTAGGTTTAGGCAGGTTTTATATCTTCAAGCTGAAAACTATACTGAAGCGGGATTCACTTTGAAATTGTATGCCTCCATGTTGCACGCAGAACGTGGAGGCAATCAGCTCCACTTGAATTCGGTGGTATTCTATCTGAAGATGCAGATTAGCATGATTTTTTGACGGAAAATGCTACTGCTGCCTAGTATTCAGAACAGTGTTCAAGATGTTGCTGAGTCCATTGACATCAGTTGTATTTGAAATATATCCAATAAAATAATAAATTATATGTATTTAAATAAGAATTTACTCTCACAATCAGCTTTATATTTTTTCAAATGGTGCATAATATTGTGTATTCTTATATGTATATATTACATGTTGATTAAAAAATAGTTATTCAATTAAAAATATGTATTAGAAGTACTTATTATGAGCAGAGAACACTAGAATTTAACACTATAATTAATTAAAAGTAATTAATCTATAATAAACAACCTGTATCAATATTGTACTTATTTTATTTCTTTTAGTTGACGTGGCAGTAATTGGATGTATACACCTGAAATACAATAGTTAAATTGGTTGATTAAACAAGAACATTAAAGTGCTTATCTTGCTTAAAGCTTAAGTTGCTTTATATATAATATTGGATGAATGCACTGAAATTATGTGACAGAGGTCACAACATGTGTAATATCTTACAAGTGTTGGGTGAAATAAGGACAATATAACTTATCATTAATTATTACACCACATGATGCATGAAATTATCATAATAGCAAATTGTACGATTAAAATAGCATCATATACTTAAATTAAATATAGGATTATCTATTTTATAGAAATTATATTCAGATATTACCTTAGTTTAGACGTTTCCAAAAACCCTACAAAATGCAAACAGTATTTGTGTACGTGCAAACAGCACGAATTTCAATTTTTGACGAGCTATAACCTGATAACTATGTGAGAAAAAATAAGTCGTTGTTGTTGTTGTTGATGTAGTCAGCATCAAAAACTACAACAGCTATATAGCTAACGTAAAAATTTAATTAAATAAATAAATTTTACAGGAAACAAATAATTATTAATTTCATAATAGTAACATTAAGAACGAAGTAAGATCAATAACAATTTTTTTGACCCAACCAAACTGTAGCTTTTTTTTCTTTCAGCAACCCAAATCGAAAGAATGAATTTGGGAAATTTTGATTTCCATTTGTCAAAAACAACTTTGCTACGATCTATTACAAACTAAAACAATAAAATAAACATAAGTGCTCTATTACTGCAGAAGCCAGACGACTTTTTCGTTGTCGTAATTTTTCTATTTCGAGGAGAAAATTTTCAGGCGATTTATTCCTTAAATTCGTCAGGAAAATGCATTAACGTTAAGAAATACTTTAATTTAAATAGTGGATAAGGTTTTTTGTATGTTTATTTGAGAAGGAACGTGCGTTTAAAGTGTAACTATTTCATTTAAAAAAGACATAAACGGCTTCGCATATGAAAAAAAACACTAGACTATAATTTTTTGTGTCATTGAACGAGTGAACGACTTATAGTCATTGTATATAAAACGAAGGAGCACCACTGCGCTCCAAATATTGTGAAGTACATGAAATCTGGGCAACCACAGGAAAATTGTGTAGCACGCACAAATCGACAAAAACTTCTACCCCAAGCGTCAACAAACAGCAACTAATCTTGACACCCGTGGACAGACATTTGTATGAATTACAGTGGAACGAATCACTTCACGCTGCTGGCTGGAACTATTGAAAATAGAAGATAATGAATTGAATCTTCGTTGTTTGCTTTGTACTTGCTGTTCGATGTGTATGCGTTCTCCACCAAGATTTGTAGATAATTTTTTGCTGTCTTTGCAATTGGAATCTGGACATATGTAGCTCATCTTTTTAGATGAACAGCTAAGTGTTAGGCAATTATATGGTACTTTGTGCATGTTGAATAAAGTGCGGAGCAACAATAGAAAGAATCATAACTGTGAAATTCAGGGCAGGAACATCAACCATTACCAGGTAAGTTTCAAGCACAAAGTAGTTGATTCGTAAAGGAAGGTCTTTATTGATTTGTTGTTCCAGGAAAAATCAATAAATCCAAATTTAAACATACTTTTGTTTGGTGTTCATTTAATTCACACTGAATTTCTTGCCCTAAATTATTAAAAATCAATTGTACACATTTGCTCTTGTAATCTCTCTGGTCCCTTATTCCTAGCCTTGTAATATTAGTGAATCCTTTTTACTGCCTCCTTACTGAAAGCTGTTCGAAAGTTGTCCCTAGCAAGCACCCTCCTTGGAGGCTTTGAGATTCTCTTAAAAACTTGTCCATTCAGTGGTGCTCTTGCATTTGTTGTTGTGTCTCCATTTTGTTGAAGCTGTGTGTTAGTTGTTTTTATTCTTGTAAAATTCACATATACACGGGCTCGTGTATGCAGCACGTCATAAACTTGGGTTTATATTTATTCATTCACTCTTGGCTCACTTTGAGTAAGAATGTTGAAATTATTATCATCTTCATTATTATCTGGTCGCATATTCATTGCCTTTGTCATTGGATTTTATTGTTTTTGTAGGTATTGGCACCGGGATGGTCTTGGTATTGAAATCGATTTCCGTTATAATGTATGTTGGAAACGGTATATTTTAAAATTTACTATTTTAGGGGGAGATTTTGCAGGAAAGGAAATTTCATACTCTATTTTTTATTTCCTACATTATTTCTTTTTTATATGCTATGATTTTTATTTATTTTTTTTTAAGTTTTTTTTTTTCGTCTTCAAATTTCAAAAGCGAAAACGGTTTTATATACAATTATAGTTTTTATTAATTGTTTAATACGCGTTTATTTTATTAATTATTGTGTCTGTGTTGAAATGACATTAAGCATTTTTAAAAAATTGGACGCTGTTATTTTTAAATATTAAATTCTGAATGTTTTTGAAATTTCTAAGATTCTCTAGAAAATTTTATTTATTTCCAGGTCATCCCACTCAATCCATGAAAATTATAGAATTGTATCGCACATTTGATTAAAAAACATGGCGTCGCAAAATTTATTATTACTGTTATGATTTCAGTAGAAATCTGGATATAATATCGAAAAAAATTTGGAGACTTTTGCATTGGACTTTAATCAGACACATAGACGTAAACGTAATACTTTTCAAAATGGTTGAAAAACTTCAGTGTCCTGTGTGCACACTATTCCTGCATGCGGGCATGAACTTGTCTGATCACTTAGAAACACATCCCAAGGAACAAGTTATCATGGCACTTGTGCAGTTGACAATCCCACGGACGGAATGTAATGAAACAGCTGACGATGAAGAACGCACCGTAGCAGATGGGAAGAAGCGGGATGTTGAATCCTCTACTCTTACTGCATCCTCTAAGATAGAAAAACAGCCAGAAGTGGGTACCAGAAATGATTCTTCCTCCCCTTTGAATTTTCCGTGTGGCACGCAACAACCGAAGAAAGAGCCTGATGCCGCTGCACCACCACTTCCTCCTTCGGGTAAACAAGTTTTCAATAATCAGGACGTTAGCTCTTCCCCTACTTATCAGAAAAATATTGGAGCAATTAATCTAGTGGCTGGCGTTAGCGGTAATGTTGCTATTGGCCAAAATGAAGTATCGCAAATGCCAACTGATTTCAGCACATTCCCGAATCGATATCAAATTACTCAGCAACATCAACAACAACCACAGCAACATGTCCCAGGGACCACTCAGCGTACGTCTCCAAACCCTCCACTGGAACTAACACATCAAATTGGACAGCATTCTAAATCTCACCATCAGCAGCGACAGCAGTTACAATTGCTCACCCCTCTTCATGCTCAGCATCAGTCGCCACACAGACTGCCACATCCATTGCCTTTGACACAACAGCAATCAAAACTAAATGTTATTTTTTCGTCGGCATTGCCACCACCATCTCCTCAAGTGCAGGTATGTTATTTTTATATTCACCTGACCCTCTTAAAGCCACTACGTAGATCATGATACCCGTAGTGTGTGCATGCTCAGTTACATGCTCAGCGATTTCAATTAAAGGAAACCAACAATTTTTGAGATCGAAACATTCGGTTAATGTAATATTAGTAGTATACGGGTTAGTGACTTCAGATGGTGGTCAATTATGTCGTTTATGAGATTCTGAGTAATTTTTTTGACGAGATAATCTCTGTTAATATCTGTTCAAATCAAAAACTCAATAACTAACTATTCAAACAAACTCATATTCGTTTTATTTTGAATTTTTTTCAAACCAGCTTTTTAACTACCAATCTTCAACACAGCCTCTTCATCAGAAACCGCCACCTGCTTATGGTACGGCCATTAGTCAAATGAGATCTCAACATAACCAAAATAAGCAAACCCATCATCAACAGCATATGCAACGCACAGCAGAGGTACAAACAGCTTCTTCTTCAAAGCAATTCCTAGAAAGAAAAAGCGTTACTCCTTTGTTGCAGGCGACATCACCACAGAAACAACATCATTCGCAACAAAAAAATGAGACTGTTCATCTGCAATTCACCAAAAATATCCTCTCTAATGTTGTTTCCACATCCTTACAAAAGTCTGTAGCATATCAACAAAGTAGTGTGCAGCCACCATCACCCCCCTCAACAGATGATGTGGCTACTGTTGCACTGCCAATCCACAGCCGCCTTACACATTCACCATACCCATCTATACTTTCCGCTGCAGTGGCTTCCTCTTCGCCGTGCTCGTCCGTTCTACGTTACGCCGAATCGCCTGTTACTGCCCACTATTTGGAACGCGATAATGGCGACTTCATAGTACAGGAAACTCCGAAACGTATTGTGGAATGCGTGGAGAAGGACAACGGTGAATTCTCGGTGATTGAGCGTTTTTATCAGTCTCCACCGAGTGTGCTGCGAATACATGATGACGAGGAGGATAACGAAGTCCTGGATGTTTCTGAGCAAGATAAGGCAATCGTAAACGAAAAAAGTATTAAAGCGCAAACACGTAAAGAGGACAACACCGAAGAGAAAGATCAAGATACCGAGGAGGAATTTATGAGCATTGATGGTGATAGCGATGTAGAAGAATCAAGTTCTGAAAAATCTTTACCGGAAGTTAGAGGAAGAAACATTAAGGAATCCGTGGATCAGGACGTATGCGTTGAGAAACCAACCACCAGTGCCGCTGCCGCAGCTCAAGTAGAACAAAACGAAAATACGGCGCTCCCAATCGTCGGCAACAACAATACGGTTGCTAGCAATGGTGTGACTAATATTGCGCGAAAAAAATCTTCAAAGAACACTATAACTGTTCTAAGTGATGTGCAATTGAATTTAAATGAATACCTCGATTTGGTAGGCAACATTATAGCTTCAAGCAAAATAGGCAAAAGTCAAGCTTTCGCTGCTGCGACCCGTGTACCACTTCTTAAAGTGGAGAAGGTGGAACCCATGGACGAATATGAAACAGAGGATCAGCAACAACCTCAAAGTCCTGTTGGAGTCGATGAAAAAATTACCAACAGGCATGTTTCTGATGCTGAGATTAAGGAGCCCGCACTAGCATCATGCTTACGAGAACCACCAACTAAAACGACCACCAACAACAAAGAGAACATTACAGAGACTGATGAATTAGTTGCAAATATTTATAGTGATAAGCCAACTACACCAGAAAAATCTTCAACGCACAGAGCTGGAGTGGATAGCAACTTGACTACGCAGCCAACAAGTCATGCAACAACAAGCGTTATACGCATGGCAACCACCACAACTAGTCAGCAACATTTACAGCAACAACTAGCAGAACAACCACAAAATACCAGTGAGGATTGTACAGATGAGTTAGAAGTAGGAAAAACATCCGATCGACTGAAACATGTTGTCTTGAACTCCTCTGTTGCTGAAGATTTGTCATCGCAAACACTAATAAAATCTGAAGTAGTTTCTACGGAAACTACCAGTGTGCCATCTCTACAACCACCGTTAAAAAAGGGACCAAAGAAGCTTGTAATAAAGCCAAAATTAAGCACAACTGAAGCTAAAAACAGAAGAGATTCACAACCGCTATTCGAAGAGCAACCAACAACATATGCAAGAGCCAAAAAACTCGAAGCAGAGCAGGATATGCTCAAGCATAGTCTTACGCCTAAGAACGTTGTTATAAAAAGTGAGCCAAATATAACCATCGAAGCAACAAGTATTTTAGAGCAACATTTACATTTATCTGCACATCCGTTTGAGCTTAAACAGGAAAAATTCTTATGTCGGCAAGACACCTCGGCTGAGTTTAAACACGAGAGTCTAAAATTTAATATAAAACATGAATTCGATGAACTTAACAATACTCCAAAAGTAAGTGCTGAAGATAGACCTACGAATTCCACTCCTTTGCATGTTGATGAGGAAACACGCGTTTTAATGGAATTTGCTAGTTCTAACAAAAAGGAAGTAATTGAAATATCATCATCCAGCGCAAATACCACGTTTCTTTCGGCAAACTCAATTTTTGGTGTCGCATCTACAGAAGAAATACTAATTAATTCTACTTCTAATTCAACGTCATCGTTAGCGAGGGCCACATCTGTCGCTTCTTGTAATGCTCTGGCAACATTGCGTTGCGACGACGAGTTCATTGTTCCTGACGCAACCGATTGTGTTCAAGAAATCATCATATCATCGTGCTATTCATCACAGTCAGCCTCAGATGTTGCGCTAAACAACTGCAGTAATGTCACCGATACACCCAATTCCCATCAACAGCAGCACAATAATTTCTCCGATTACCCATTTAGTTTTCTGTATGGTGGTGGAAGCGTAGCACAAGAAGTTTCCGCAAAGAGCAACTTCTCACCGATATATCAGCAGCAGCAACACGATGCCACTACGGCTGCCACCCTTGCCTCTGGAAGCAATTCGGCGACAATAGAAGAATTCCCTTCAGATCAGGCGCATCGCAATCAAACAACCAGTCGTTACCATCATCACAATTCTGCACCAGCCCGACAGTGGTACCAATCTGTTTCCACCTCAAACACCGATTTCGAAACTGCTTTGGATGTGGATTGTGGAGGAGTTGAAGGTGGTGATGCTGGTAACTATTTGGATCTGGATTCCTACAAGCGGGTCAACATGACTGGAGGAGTTCAAACGGGAGTTGGTCCATCTTCTTCCTTGTCGTCCTTTACGGCGGCCACGGAAAGCAGCTTGGCTGGCTGTACTACAGATGCTTTGAACATACGGACGGACGAGAAGATGCCAGCGAAAGGAGAGATATCGGAACAAGAAAGTAATTGTGATATTGAAAATTCTTGGAGTCAATCCGTAAGTTACTGAGTTTTCTTTGAGGTTAGTTTTAAGTTATAGATTATTTTCAGATGTATGGCGATATTCCTGTGCGATTCTTTAAGTCATCCTTTCCTGGGTTGTTTCCACCAGAGAATTGCTGGAATAACGAGGAGTACTTTACAGTTCAGGACTTAAGTGCGTCAACAGGGGCCACGAATGTTAGCAACAGAGCGACAAAAAGGTGAAATTGTTTAAATTTTTTTATTTCTGTAAAAGGTTCTTCAAGTGTGTGGGTCAAAATATACTACAACACTTTCTATTTTCATATATAGCTTTGATTTCCGTCTTCCTTTGGAAACTGGCGGAACGTCATCATCAGCAGCGACAGCTGGATGCAGCTCAGTGCATCAACGCATCGACTCTTTACCATCCACATCATCCAAAAGGAAAAGAAAACGGGATTCGAAAAATTCAGTAACAAGACCAATCGCTGCAACAGTGACATCACATGATTTACTACTACAGGATTCACAGCCACAGCAGTCGCTGCCACAACAACATGATCACCAGTTGCATGTGTATCATGAAGAACCACCTACAACATCTGCAGCAATATTGGCTGGTCCATCAACTGCTGCCGCCGCTTCTGCAGTCGCTACTTCAGCGCTTCAAAACCGGGTCGGAAAGGTATTTTCTTGTGTTCACTGCTTAGCGAAATTTTCCAGGCTCAAGGATCGCAACCTACACATGATTGCGCAGCACAATTACGTTCTTCGCAACTATCGTCTCGTTCCTATGCAGAAAGTAGTGACAGCTACGGCAACCATGGCAAAAACAACATTCGTGCCTGCTACAATTGCTGATTTGGATGTCATTTCTGCTGGAGCCAGTTGCAGCTCAAACAAACTATCAGCACGACATCAGAACCTTGAACAGCAAGAAGATTCCAAACAAGGCATAGTTAAAATAGAACTAGATCCAGCAGAACAAGCTATTTCCGGTAGGCTTTCCGCTGACGTCGAAGGCGTGGGGCATATTTTAGCCAAGTCCGAGCTAGACGAAAGTGCAGGTTTGGCTCTGGCCAACAATGTGGTCGCTGCTGTTTCTGAATCTGCCGATCCTGTTTTCTTACCTTCACTCACCCGTCTTTACAACCTCTACCACATGTTGGTCTCGTTTAATATTGCCGCACTGAAGCAGAATCAAACCCTTTCGGAAGCGGATGAAAAATTAATGCTTTCTTCAATCTTCTTCTGTTTTATTTGTCGTCAAAAGTTCGGTACCGTCAAATTGTACGACGCTCATATGACTGAACATCCAGCTGAGTGTTATACGTGCGGCAAAAAATTCCATCGTTGGCAAAATTTGTCCTTACATTTAAAGCGGCATTTAGGTTGGAAGGAGTTCGGCTGCAGCATTTGCGATAAAAAGTTTGTAGTGCGCAGCGCTTTGGTGGAACATATGAGAATGCATACTGGACAAAAGCCGCTCAAGTGCAATATATGTGGTGAGTTGACTACCTCGGTGTTGAGACATACATTAAATTTTTTACACTAAAAATCAATACAATAAAAATGTCTACTTTTTTAGACAAACATTTCAAGCGCTTTTCGAATCTGGCTCAGCATCGAAAAAGACATGGCAAACAAATCATACGTAAGAAGGAGTTCGTCTGTCACTGTGGCGAAGTGCTGCCATCAAAAGCTCGCTTCTTGTGGCACAAGGAGACCCACGATGCAAAGCCCAAATGCTGTCCCTATTGCTGTGATCGCTTCGTGCACGCAAACTCCTTGAGACGTCACATTCGTTTAGCCCACTCAGACAAATTCGACTACACCGAACCGATGGAGTGTCCCATGTGCAAGCAGGTCTTTGCTAAGTCATCGATACGCGCACATATGGCAACGCATTCAATGGACATGCAACACATGTGTCCAATATGTAGCAAGTCCTTTTCGACCAAGTGGAATCTCAAAATTCACTCGTGGGTGCACGCCAACCGAACCTCAAAGCCTTTCAAGTGCGAACATTGCCCAAAGGCATTCGTCCGTGAGGTGGACTTCAAAAACCATATGAACGCACACAAGCAGATTAAGCCATACACTTGCGAATACTGCGGCTGCAAATTCATTCGCAAATACAATTACATGCGCCACCGTCGTGAGCATCACGGCAACAAGAAATTCACCTGCGATCTTTGCAAGAAATCCTTTCACCGCCACTACTATCTGATTGAGCACCGACGCATACACACCGGCGAGCGACCGTTCCAGTGTACCATTTGTGGCAAGAGTTCAACGACTAAGACTAATCATAACAAGCACCTTAAGATACATCATTCACGCGATCCATTTACGGTTGAAGCCTAAAGTGGACTCATCTGAAATCAACGCTGTTTTTTATGTGGATAGACTAACTGATCGCTTAGAAACATAGTATTAACTAATGCAGAATTAAATATTGCTGTATGTATGGAAAACGAATCAACCTATTTTCCGTTGCAATGCGCCGTACCCATCCATACTTAATATAATCTCGCGTTGAATTCTTATAAATATATTATATCATTATAAAAATCTTTATTAACAATCTGCTAAGGGTGAACCAACGCCAGATGTATGTACGCTATTTCAATAATACGCATGAATATGCATTAAATTATGCATGCCTCTTTCGAAAAGTGAGAACATTTAATTCTAAAAAAAACAACAAAACAAAGCAAAAGAAAACAATAGTCGTACGTGCTCAAGAATTCTGTACAAACTACTCGACTTCTAAATCGTGGACAATATATTGAAATCACGAACTAGGTAACATTCTAAGTTCTGCCCGCATGTTTCAAAAATACACGATAGATATAATGTAAATAACGCAGGCCTGCACTCAAAATGATTGATATACGAGTATCATGCCATCGTCAGATTTCGGGCGTCGGTATTCTTTACTCTTCTTACGATTTTTTAATCCCAAGAGGGGTTAATCTCTAGACATGTATCTGGTAAAACCGACTTCAACTACCGGGCAGCTAATAGTTAGTCTACTCTATATATCGTGTAATACATACTTCGAGATTTTCCTCCCTTAAGTAAAGAATTTGTGAAAAACTCTTCAACAATATTATGCGGTATTTTAGAATTAATTGTTTTGGTGTCTGCAAAATTTTGTGTGTTCATTAAGATCATTACAAATGTTAAAGTCAAAGTGCATCAAAGTAATATCCGATAATAGTTAATCGATATGTCAAAAGTGTGAATTAAAAAATACTCTGGAAAGATATAGGAAATTTAAAAAACAAAGCATTGAGCAAAATATGATTGTGAGCTAAGAGTGTGCGATGTCGAAAATCTTAGAAGTGCATAAATTGGTTTTTGTAACTTGTAACTTTTCGAACAATCGATTTAGTAGACCTGCAGAGGCAAGAAGTTTCGGTGTAGTTGCTGTCAGATTTAGATGAAAATAAAATCTAGTTAGGCCGTTTATAATAATTTTTCTATTTATATAGTTATATTTTCCTTATTTTTATGACTATCATTAATCACAATTTTATTATGAACTTCTATATTATCATTAATATTGCTAATTATTATTTTATTATATAGTACTACTGTCAAGTTAAAATTAATATTATCATTATAAAAAGTATTTTTTAATATCCATCGTTCGCGCCTTAATAAAAATTGAATGTTAGATTTTGTTTTTAACCAGTTCAATTTCTCCTAATTTCAGTGCAATAAAATATAATTTATTTTTACGCATATTTAGTAAGCTGTAACCATTATATTTACAAGATAAATTAGAAAAATTACAACTTAGTTTTTTAAGCTGCCTTTGAAATTTCTATTATATGTGTTTTACCATTTGCATTGAGTGCAAGAAAGCAACAAAACCACAAGAACCATTAAAAATTACTTTAAGTTTATTCGTTTTGTAATTAATCTTATAATGTTTTAATTGCAACAAAAACCAATTTAAGCAACTCATATTCATCTATAATCATTGATGAAATGTGTTTTTAGTATAATTATAGTTTGTAATAAAAAAGTTAAAGAAAATACATTATAGTTTGATGGAAAAGTAACATTTTTCAACAATTTAGAAATATCAATACAAACTTCAACTAAAATATACATAAAAATACTTATTACAATATTTCGGAAAAGTGCATTTTATTTTATATACTTAATAAAGAGAAGTATTGACGACCTTGTTGATGACCTTCGTTACTGCAATGTAAGCGGTTGTATCAACCGCTGGACTACTGTAGTCATTTCAATTACATTTTATGTATTATATTTTAGTAACCTAAATCGGAATTAAATCTGCGAAAACTCCTGTTTAAAATTTAACCTTTGTTCTCTACGAGAAAAGAATCTTCGTTCTTTTGCCAATGAGAAGCAAACAAAGCCAACATTTCCCTTCTCCAATTCCTTAGAACCTCTTTAGTTTATATTTCCCCTGTAAATCTCCAATCTTCAGACATAAACTCTATCGACCAAAACTTAGTAACTATTGGTCGAATGATTTCCCTAAACCTCAGGCGTTTTTAGAACTTTTAGTATTTCTAATGGTATCCAAATTATCAACTAACAAATCCTCCAGCTTCAAATGTCTGCTAGTTAAGTTTTATCAAATACTGTTGTTGTTTTATCCTACAAATAGGGTAAACAACAAAAGGACTACATTTTCTGTGTTAACCAAAAGCGAAACCAATCAATTCGTACAATAAATGAATCATTTATTGATGTCAGTGAGAAACTAAAAATAATTCAACATTTCATTTCAAAAAATAATATAACCGAATGATTCCAGGGTTAGATAAGAAATTAATACTTCTAAATGACATTAAAAAATGTATGCCATACATTTTTGAGAAAAAAATATAAAAAGAAAACTTTTCCTTAAAGTTGAGAAAAAACGAGTAAGTTATAAAGCATTAAATGCGAAAGTAAAAGTTCTCCAGTATCAGTTCCTCATAAACGACCATTGACGAAACTGCCGTTTTGGATTCGTATAGAGTAATTTCTTGTAGGCCTTTGTCGGGTTCCCCACTATCATCTTCATCCTCTTCATCCGCCTTGTATCGTTTTTCAGGCTGGTTTTCTAAGCGCGCATGCAAAATACGCCCGGCAACTATATTATAGAGCGCGCGACGAATATCTTTCTCACGCATACGCGGATTTGGCTGCAATCCGGCCAGCTTAACACGAAAGGTACGTAACGGCCATGATGCCAATTCCATTGGGTACTGACGCAAGTTCTTCAGAGGCACGGTTTCCGTGTTAAGATAATCGACGTACAACACGTCCGTAGTCTTCGTGGACGGATTGTACGAGCGGATAAATGCTCGATACCATTTTTTGTCCTTGGAGTAGCAGGCTAAACATACGGAATTGGGTTCGATATTTACTAGCAATGGTGCTCTCTTAGCCATGTGTTGTATGCGGCGTTCCAGCTCAGTCTCACGATATTCTAGCTCGGCAAGATGAGGGAAGATGTGCAGAATCACAGGCGTTAATATTGTCACGACCTTGCAGAAGAAGCTGCGCATGCCCGGTGGCAGCTGGGGTGACTTAAAGAATTTTATGCCGCCAATGTGCGAGAACACCGAAGATGTTTCGTAAGGTTGGAATTTGTCGAAATCGGACACCGATTCCAAATCGTTGCTGATGACCTGGAAATAAAAGGAAGGTCTTTTTATTTGTTTCAGTTTCATGCATGGTTCTTCATGGTTTACTTCCGTCCCAATACAAAAGTCGAACGTATATAAATTGCAAGATAACAACAGACGGGTTAGCGGACACGTCGGCACAAAGCAAAACCGGGGAGAGGTTGGGGGATTATATTGCTAAAGAGGAGGGGGTTACTGTCGGTCTTTGTGGGCTCGAACATGGAGTTGATTAGAGTAATCGGATGGTTAGGGCTTTTGTATATAACTGGCTATACTCCGAAAACTCATGCAGACGGCAGGAATTCCTTGAACCAGAACCATAGTCTTATAAGATAAATATTATCATAAAATAGAGAGTCTTAGTTGGCTAACCGCTATATTAAAGGTTATGGCACCTTCAAATATCATTTAGACAACTCTATTTTGCGGGGACATCGTAGGTTGTGAAGGGAAGAGTCAGAGACGACGAACCCTACTGTGTCCAAGATCTGTTGTCCAACTGGTAAGTCAGTATGGACCATGACATACTTACCGAGTCCTTGTCTAGCTCTCGCGTTAGTTTACGGCATGGTTTCTCGATGTTGTGCACTTGTTCTGAGCTGGCTGTCTGCCAAGCGAAAGAGCACTCTAAGTCGACGACGTCCTCGTCATCTTTGAAATCCAATAGTCCATCTGCAGCAACATCTGCTGCATCATCGAATTCGAATACATTTGAATCGTGGATTTCGCCGTCTTCGGTGGATTTATAGATCATTTTCTGCTGCATGTCGTGCATCTTCTTGTAATCATCCAGGTCGAACATTCGCTTCTTGGAAGGCGACATTTTTAGAGCCCTACGTTGATGATGTGGCGAATTGTGAACAACAGTGTTCACGAGTGTGTTAATTGCATCAGTATCGATGTCTCCTTCTTCCTTCTCCATTTGAGATAGATATAAATTAAAGCGCTCATCCAGTAGGTCATCGATCTCATCCTCATCTTCGTCGGCACTTTCGATAACTATATCAGCATCCTTGTATTCTGAATCATAAATTTCGCACTGTAATAAAGTAGGATACCCTGATTAAAAATGCTAAGTGGAAAATTCTTACGAACTAATTACCTCATACATGTCGAAATCCTCTGAACCTAATCGCCGACCATCCAGCTTCTTCTCAATGTCTGAATACAGTAGATTTCGCACGCGTGGCCCTAATCTGGATGGCTTCGTGGGGGAAATTTCTTTATCCAAGTCTTCTAATGGAAGACTGTTTGATTGTTTCTTGGGTCGCCATGTTGTTTTTACTTCGTGCTGGTTGGTTAGTCCATTTTTGGCTTTTATATTTGCGGGCAAACATACGTGGGCATCAACAAGTTCGTGCGCAATAAGCAAATCCGCCAAATCGTCTGAGCCCACACGAATGGAGCAGCTCTTAATTTCGTTTTGCAACTCAGACGTGGGCACGCGCACCGATACGAGCTGCCCAACAAGCATGGAGTGCATGATATCCAGCACTTTTGTTGGGTAAGAAGTCTCACCGTTTTTGGGACAGATTCCCTCGATGCGGTACTTGCATGCGATCGTTGGCAACTTTGGAAATGGCATACATAGACGCAAATCGGACTTCTCACAACGCTCCACGTTGCCGTAGTCGATAAAGAGCACGTCGAATTCATCCTCAGAGATGACTCGTTTCACCAGCGCCCGATACAAATGTTTGTCAATGTGGTACTTGGCCAAACAGGGCGTACCAACTGCGTATTTATTATGGAGTTGACTGGGATCCGTCTTCTGGGCGTATATCGCTTGGATCTTGGAACGTAGCTTTTTGAGGAGGACGTCATCGGCGGCATCGTGCATATAAATTATAGCGTCATAGTCCACGTAGGTCGGGTAGGCTGTGAAGATCGACTTATTTATGGACTTCGCTTGGAGCCAACTCCTAACTGCGGCTGCACTAGCAATCGGTAAAGAGGAATTCGGATCCGGTTCTTCCGTGTCAGAATTATTCTCGGATAGTAAATCTATGCGAGAAGTCATGCACTCATCGTCCGTAGCGTTATGAGTTTCTCCTAGCACTGGTTGTTGTACGTTTTCAATCACTGAAAGGTTTATAAGGAGATAACCTAAATTCGAAGGAGAAGAAGAGAGGTACATAGATTCGGAAGGGAAACTTACGGTTCAGAGCCTTGTTTCGTACGGAGAATTTTTTGAACCACTCCTCGATCGTTATTTCGCCCTCCTGTAACTCGTGTTGCATTATGCGATCCATCTGCTTCGTCATATCTAGGCGTTCCACCAAATGCGCCAGACCAGCGTTGACCAGCATGCGATTTATATTCGCATACTTGGAGATGCAGGGAGCAAGTGGATCCGCTGTTTCGGTGGTCATTCCCCACAAGACGACTGGTATTGAGTTGGAGTTGAATTGGCGTTCACCCTGCAGAGTTACACCGAGATTGCGAAACATTTGCACGTTGCTTTTAAAGCTTTCAATCGCAGTTTGTGACCAAGACTGCACACCTCCAGTGGGCTGTACGCAAGCCATGTGACAGCGCTGAACGGCGTTTGTGACACGGTCCAGTTGGGAGTCGATTGGGTGCAGTTGTGTCTTGCGTATGGAGCTCACAGTGGCGCCAACATCCCGCAGGAACACAACGAAAGGAGACTGCGGATCGGGTTCCAACTTGATTGCAACTATAATACCTCGATAGTACTCACAGTAGTGATTGTTCTCCTTGGGGGGAGGCTTTTCGATACCGCATGTATTGTAGTTGGTATAGACAAGGCAGTGATCGCCCAAAAACCAATCTTTGTAGTCGATCTGCAACTCGGAAGAGTTCTCCTTCAGTTCTTGCCGATGCGCTTCGCACTCTTGGATTTGGCGGTGGAAATTACGTATACCAGCATCTACTTTTTTAAGCGCTACATAAAATTCGCCTGGATTTTCGATGTGGCGCACATACACGAGGGTGCGCTTCAATATCCTGATGTCGGTCTTTTCTGTTGAGGGCAGTGACACAGACTTGTTCATAGCGGCCTGATCATCGTGTGCCTGCTTTTCTTTTAAGCCAACCTCCTGAAATGCAGGGTTCTGTAGCAACTTTCTAGGCGTTTTGTCCAGTGCTTGAGTAGATTCACCGGTGGATAGACCGTGTCCGTGTTTGACCATTTTGGCGCCGATGTTGATATCGGTGAGCTTCTTGCAGATATGCAGTGCTACCTTATATTCGCCGGCCTTGGCTGAGTAGACGAGTAGCTGCAAAGTCGGATTACCGCAGAGTTGTTTAAATTCTTTGATGGCCTCGTCTGTCCAGGTGTAATTATTTTCCTGCAAAGGTTCGATGTCCGCTACAGCACACTTAATGGCGAATTCCTTGTGTTGTCGGTACTTTTCGGGTAGCACAAAGAGCTTATTCCAGTTGACGGTCTCCTGAGGGCCCTCGTCTACCAGGCGAACTCTAATATTTCCTTTATTATAAGAAAAAAATAATCGTCTTTTATTTTGTTTAATATTGTCAAACCAAACCTCGCTCCTTAATTTCCTCCACGCAGGCACGATGCCAAGAACCCTTTAATTTGAGAGCGCAACACATCTGAAGGGAAGCCAAGTAGATTTGATTCCGGTCGAGATTTTCGCAAGGTTGATTAAGTTCGCTCCGCATTTCTTCCATTGCATCTCGTTGATCGAGCTGGAATTTAGCGTATTTAAATAACAGAGCTTACACAAACTGCAAAGTAGATCGGTAACCTTCACGACGAAAAATTCTTGAGGATCTTCAATGTGGGTCATTTGGACGATGAGCATTTCGCCCTGATGATAGATTTGTTTCTGAAGACGTTGATTGATCCTGGCCACAGGAGACATTTTCTAAAACCGAGATATAAAAACCGAGTTCGAATAATAGTTTGACTTATTCGTGTCCTGTTCAATCGTGCAATTACCTTTGGCTGTAGTTTGAAATTCAGTGCACCCGGCCTCTCCTGAGCCAGGCCTGTGTATAAAAAAGAATCCCGCATAGAAATGGCTTCTGTGCTCTGTTCGGTAATGATATCGACCTTCCAGATGCTCTTTTTGATACGTTCGATGATGTTCACGCGGACTGTTTTGCTGTTGAAGGAAGTGTTGAAATAATCAGCATTTTAAATATGTACATTTAAAAATGAAAATATAAATGTATCAATCTACTTGTTCGTTATTTCAATCAGCAGCTGGTTGGCTTCCTCGGGCCAATCCTTTGCTCCAGCAGGCATGATATCGTGTATAGCACATCTTATAGCCGAATGCGGGATTGCCAGGGCGCTTTTATCAATACCACAAATCCTGTGAAGCAGAACAGATTAAAACGGGAATGTACGCCCTCTTAGATTATTATCGTCCTCACCTCTGCCTGGGAACCTCCAAATGCATGCCGATGTCAATTAGGAACATTCTGTATAGGTCCATGGGTAAAATCTTCTTAACCATGGCGCGGTACCACATCGTGTCCTCTGCACGGTAGGCCATGTAGTAGTTGCCTTCGGAGATGGTCATCGGCACAGACTCTGTGAAAGTGTAATTCACGCACTTGTTCGAGAGCGCCTTGATCTGGTGCAGCGATTCCTCCTGCTGAATGTAAAAGTGTTCGGGAGAGTTCACGTGTGAGATACGGGCGAAGCGGACTATATCGTTCGATTCCTGTTTGGGAGTGTTTATCGCCTCCATAGCGTGCATATTGTTGTGCGTGGATGGTAGCTGAGGGAAAAAGTCCTGTGCATAACTGTTGTGTGTAGATATTGCCGTGAGGAAATTGTTTTTGGACGAGGATGATTCTTCCCACTTCTTTTTCTGATTTCGCTTGTTGTTCCGCTTTTTGTGCTGCTCAGTATCCAAAGATGCGTCCAAAGAGGATGGCGTTTCCTGGATGGAGCGATTTAGATCGCCGTAAATCGGTCCGATGCGTATACTTAGCTGTGGATCAGCGTATTCGTAACCAATGTATTTAGAAAAATCCGTGCGAATATCTCTCTGGACCTGAAAACTGTTTGGAGTGGATTTTATAAGTGTGTGCGTGTGCGTGTGACATAGAAAATCTCATAATATAGGCTTACGAGAATGGATTCTGAATCATCTTCTCTTTTGATATCTGCACCTGACATGGCAGCTGTTCAAGTTGAATGTTGGTGGCGGCGACGACCTCGTGCATTAAAATATCGCTGGGCAGTTTGCGCAGATGAAACTCTAAGCTGGAATGCATCGACTGAAAGAGTGGAAATGGAAATGGAAATAAGATTGGATTTGTTGTTCCCCACTTCAAGGCTCGCTCAACTCACATTCAAGGTGTTTTGTGTGTCACCCAATCGAAAATAAGCTTCGCGCAATTTCTCCTGCGGTCGTTGTGACAGTTCATTGAATTCCTTCACTATTCGACTCTCCTCCAGCTGCAGAAAACTATGCAATTCCAGAAAGTATTTGGAAATGTCGTGGAGAGTTTGTGTTGCGTATTCGTTTAATTGTTTTTCAGTACTCTTCACGTCCTGCAGAGAGACAAGTCGAAATGAGAATATTATTTCTATGGGTTGCTCACTTTACTGAGGCGGGTATAAACACGTAAAGGTTATTAATACTTCCTAAATCAGAAAACTATTTGTGACTTTCTATAGTCAACAATTACAGGAACCTTGGGTGGTTATAGAGTTCGATAGACCGTTCTGACTGGAAAAGGAACATTTTGACTGAGGTTAATTCTTTGCTCTTCATCATCACGTAGCTAAATCTACTTTTTGGTCAACACTGCTAAATGTCAGTCACTTAGCAACAAGACCAAGAAAATGACTAGGTTTGTAATAAACTCGGTGACAAATTATTTATAGCAAGCATTCATTACAAGGTAACTACATTTGCGAAACCTACTGTTTCGAACAAGAAATCACGAGACAGAAAAGTCTGTCGAAATGAAGCAATCGCCAAAGCGAGCATTCATCACCAAATGAAGCGGCCTGAGCGGAGCTTCCAAGCGCGTTGCGTTGTGGCATATCTATCACCCGAAAGCACACAGAAGCAGTGGCAGTTGCAATAACTCTCAACGCATTTACATTTCCTTAATTGCAGTCAATTGAATTAATACACGTACGAGATAATTAGTTGTATAATAAAATATTTGCAATAGCGTCGTAAAAGCAAACTAAACAAACTTCATAGAGATATCAGCTGACCGAAAAACAATAAATCGATCCCGTGTTAATATATTTCACCAGATGGACCTCAGAAGTCCGTCAGGAGGCTGTCTCGCCTGTTAGCAATTAATAACAATAGCAATAAGTTGGAACCAATTTGGCCAGATCACCTCCGTTCACTGTTCAGTCAGTGCGTCAGATCAACTAAGAGTGTCACAGCGATCTGTCTGTTTGATGCAACAAAGTGGACCGACGCATGTCTGTTTCAACTGCTACAAGGAAATAATATCGAGCGGCTTAGCCATTCAGAAAACGAACGCTTGGCAGGTTTGTTTCTTAAGTCTTTTGTTTGCTTAACAGCGAAAGATAAAAAAAACCCCGATAACAAGACTGGGAAGTAATAAAAAAAGTTGTTCTCATTATAGTAAAATTTGCTAAAAACAACGAACTCTGATAACGAACAGAGCTTAGTATATAATTCCTATTTATATCACCGTGTGAATGACGATACGAATTGATAACTACAACAAAAGTATAGGAATAGCTGTTCAATTTGAACGATGAGGAGGTTATGGATGTCCCATTGGTAACTACAACACAATCCGGAAGCCTGGTGCACGAGCTGGGTTTCCGATATTGCCTGCTGATCAGAGTTTCTAGCCAAAGCAATACCTCAGTCCTTCAATCCTCCACACAATCTAATCTAGCAACTCATCAAAATAAATTGACTACCAACTTTTGAATTGGTTGAGCACGAAACACAATCCCTTGCGACATCATACATACATAGCTACATATCTACAAAAACATGTTCAAGAGGTTCAGTGGGCCTGAAGGAACTACGGAGTTATGTCATACATGACAGTGCACTCAGCACTAAAACGTGTTATTGCAACATTTCATTGACGACACGCGAAGAAAGTCGCAAGTTTGTAAGTGTGAACGGGTCTCTATGGGTGCGAATCTATTATAAAGTGCCTCGATCTGCTGAATTGTTCACCATTCCTTCCATTTCCAAACTGCATACAAACAAAACCGTAAACAGCGAATTGCTTAATGCTTGCGGAATATTGTTCGGAGCTTAGCTTTACTTCTAAATTCGCTGAAATATGTACACAATAAAAGAAAATTGAGTAGGGGAGTAGTCCTGACTGTTTGAAAGGATACGAAGCTTCCATTAGGCAAAAGTCAGCCAAGAGTTGGGAGTTAACAAAATCATAAAAAAGGAAATGTCTTTCGGTCATTTGAGGTTTGAGAGAGGAAAAGAGAATCGTTGAAAATGAGCGACTAAATAAGTAACAACCAGTGTTCAATAAAAACTACATATCGTAAATACGTGAATTTTATCGGCATTGCGTCCATCGGAGCAAATAATTCGAAAATTTGGTGGAACTGTTCCGCCGAATGAAAACAATTATGTTGTTCCTGAAAGTGTTGCTAATGTCCCAAAAACTTCACTTCTACGTCGTTCTCAAGGATTGAGTATTTCTTATTACTGCTTGTAGTGGATTTTGGTCGAAAGTAGTATCGACCCAGTCATCCTTGCAAACCAAAATATCGCGATGTTTATTGCGATTGAATTCAATGGTGATGTGAATCGGTCACCTCGTTCGTGTGATTTGGTGATTTGAAAAGCAAAGTTTATGTCAGCAAACTAGCAACAATTAATGACCCGAAAAACAACATTAAAAATGAAATTGGTGAATTGAACGAGCAAATATGTTTGAAAATTAAAGGAAACCACCACTTCTTGTGTAGCAAATTACTAATTAAACAATAAAAAACAAAAAAAAAATAATAGATCTCGTGGGGTTTTAAGAAAATACGTATGCTAAAAATTATCCACAATTGCAATAATTATTTAAGTAGACCACACTAACTACAATACGTTAATCGCAATTATTTTCTTCACCCCGTGTGGAGAGAGAGGAAGAAAAACTACTGCACTGAATTTGTTATTGCCAAAAGATCTGGGTTGAACTTTGCTGTTGATTTCGACCTTACGGAAAGTCGGCACGAGAGACAATTGGCTGTTTATGATACACTGGAATAGCATCAGAGGAGATCTCGTGGAAGACAGAAGAAAAATCCATATTTGATTTTATTATTAGATTCTTAGAAGAAAATCCAATCTGTTCTGCATTGGCAATTAGATTAAATTTGAGATAAGATTCGGGTAAAAAAATAAGCGTCTTTGGTTCACACGGCATGTCGTCACACGAATCAATTAAAAGCGACTAACAAACGCAACAACAGAACAGCAAACGAAGAGAAATAACTCCGCAAAGCAACAACAATAAAAAATAAAAACCAAGGCCATAACAACAGAACCAAACTGCGATATTAAGTGCAACAAGCGGCTGAGCCATAACGAACAGTAACAACAACAACAACACGAACCATAAAACAGCAACACCAACCAACAGCAACTGATGAAATTACATTCTTTTTACTAAAAATTTACAGACTAACGGCATCTCTTTAACTTTTGCTTCTTTCAGCTTCATCCGAATCATCGAAGTCGTGGAGTTGCAATCAGTTGTGAAGCATGACCTTGTTTTTTGATGTTATATCCACAGATATAGATCCTTACTTGACGCCCCCCGCACTTCTGTCTGGTAAGAAGTTCAATAAATAAACAGCTTTCGATTTGACGCTTTTTAGTTATATTATTATATATTAGTTATATTTTTTTAATATGCCTCAAATAAATAAATATTTACGCATCTATCCTGGCTTTCTTACTGGTTGGACTGAGACAATACTCGTATAACCATGAACAATTTTGGCTGTCGAGTAAATCCAAACAATATTGAAAGCTGGTGAAAGATGGAAAAGAGTCCTTCTTTCCCAATTTTATTTAAAGAAAAAACAGACTTGTGCAGATCCCAAAAATTAGACCCGTTCTTCTCTGCAAATTCGTTTTTCTTAATTATGTTGTATTTTGAAGTTAATAACTGTTAAATAATAAAAGGTGCTTATAAACCGTACAAAATTGAGCGAGCTTAAAGCTTGATGCTAAATCAAATAAGGATGATTTCCGAGACACTGGCGGATTCTAGGTAGTTTAAGGAGAGAAATGTTTCCTCCCTTGCATGACAAGAGTTCTTAAACCAACCGAGAGGGAGAGAGTCTTAAGGTCTCCCTTCTAAACGTCAAACTACACCCGCCACTGCATGGAGGCACGACCAAACTTAAAACAAACCGGCTTTAAGACAGAGCTTTAAGCCAAGAAAAAAGAAACCAATAAGACGACCAACATGCGGAGTCGGGCTCGAATTCGAAATGAATTGAACATGATTTTCGAACTGCAAAAATTGTACATTCAGCAAGCATCAGTTTCAGTTTGAAAGCCAGATCGATTGTAGAAGCATCGCGTTTCAGCGGCTCAGCGTAAAAAGATATAAAGTAAAAACAACGAACTATTCGAGGTGCATCGAGTACCTCAGTAGACAAAATCACGAAACATTTTAACTTTCAACCTTTGGAAGAATTCAGACGTTTGCCCATTTTCGGCAGTACATTTAACTACCTACTACGGCGCGACTGTGAAGCGTTTCTGACGGATAGCTTGTTAAAAACAACAAACAGTGGCAGCAGCAATTGCTTTTGGCTTCTCGCTCCGTGGATTTCGTTATTAAAAAAGCTTGTTGGTTGAAAAGTGTGACGCCTTAATAATCAATATTTGGGTTAAGAAGTATTTAAATGCAATATTTGGCAATAACAAAAACAAAAACGACAATAACAACAACCAAAGCAATAGCAGACAATCTTTAGTTTTATTAAGCGGAAAATAACAATAACAAACATTCTGCTAGACGAATAATTTGAACGATTGCTGTTTAGCTGCTGCAAAGATCGTGACATTTTTGCGCCTTCGAGCGGGCGTTTCACATGCACCGCTGTAGCTGAGAAAAAGTCAACTAGTTTTGTAGAGTTTAGCGAGCAATTTACAGACCGAAACAACGGAATTAAACCATAAGCGTCGATTAGTTTTTCTCCAGCCAGCAAGATATTAGAGCAAGAAGAAAAGTGCTTTTTTCGGGTGCTGTAGTTAACGGTGACCAAATCTCTCGCGCTCTTTATTTGCTACATCTACGCATTCAACAGTTATACTTAAGTTAATATAAAAAGTGTTCATGAAAGTACGCTACTGACCGTTAGAGAGAGATCCAGTTTTTACAGCGAAACTAATGATTCACGTCTAACACACGTCTTGTGATCACCTACGGTTCACTTGTTTCGCTGGCTGGCAAGTGTTTTTGGTTAACTAGTAGTTCCACGGCGTCACCAACCGAAATCCGATTCCTTTTTTAATTATTTGCCGGCCGAATTATTCGATGCCCCTGCGTTTGAATATGCGAATTTATTTCTTCCGCGAATTTGCAACTGAATCAATTACAAATAATTGAAATAAACAAGTGCCAGACGTTGCAGAAGTACATAAGTACTGCGTCGCATAAAGCCCAACAAGCGCTCCTAATCGAATAGCTTTCCGGTGAAACACACAACAATTTGCTTTTTGCTACCGGACACAAAATGCTGCGCAGGATATCATTTTTATGGTTGGTTATTTTCGGATACCTCATAATAACAGGTAAGTTTTTGCATACTACAGAGAGTTCAATCCAGTGCTACTGTACAAGTTTTTATGCAACTGCCAAAAATCAATGTTACCAAGGCCTGGAAAAGCCGTCATTAATTTATTATCGTTACTGTTCATTGCTTCGGAATAATTGACAAAAAAACGATTCATTCCGAGGGCTATAATGTCCCGGAATCCAGGAAGAAGCGATGTTAGCTATGACCGGGTCAGCTCATTCAAGTGCTTTGATAGTTTAAAAACTGAACCGGTAGACATTACAACAAAGAGAACATTAATCTTGTTCGCCAGAATTGTCTCTGGCAAATTTTAAACTGTTATCAAAAACTAACAAATTACCCAGACAATTTATCCGAAAAAACCTGTGAACCATGAGACGAAAGGATGAGCGGATTCGCTGGTTACGACTGTATATTTAATTCAATTTTTATGGATGAGCTCGATGGGCGAAGTGTGTGTTTAAAAGTGTGCCGTGAATGAGGTCAGGTCATCTCAATTAAAAATATATCACATGTCTAATTGCAGCGATGGTTAAAATTACTCAACCATCGCATATTAACAACAGCAACAGCAACACGGATTGCAGTATAACAGCCACGGAGACAAAATCTGAACTCAATTAAACAAAACGACTATTAGAAGTAACCAACTACGACTTATGCGCTGTTCTGCTGTGAATCGAACGAGTTGGTGGCTTAGTTTTGTAGGGATCGCGAAAGACGACGATTGCAGGTGATCTCGTAGCACTTCAAAGTATTCAATGAAAATCACATAATTCTATGATGAGTACGCGTAAATATGTACGTACATTGAAATGGCGAGGAGACTTTCTGACACTTCAAGGTGCCAATAGCATCAACGGTGATTTATCATCCAATCGGAATGCTTTATCTTACTTCTAGTTTTTATTACTTTTACCGCATTTACGCATCATTTATAGTTGTTTGTTAATAGCTGAAAAATGGGCTTCACCTTTTCGATCTCTGCTCAATAAGTACTGTTATCCATCCACAACCATCGGTATGTTTGTGATCAACATTCTCATTTTCGAAGTTTTCTGATTGGAATTATGAACCTTCATCTTTAAGATATCAATTGTTTTTTAATATTATAAACAACTTTGGTGGATTTATGTAAGGAAAGATGAAAATATTTGTTACGAGTTTATTTGTACAACACTTCCATTTAATCCACCTTTTCATCTGTTAAGTTTTAAGAATTATTAAGTTTTATGAATTATATTACATCATGTAATATATGTACGAGTATACTATAGAAGACGTACATCTTCTTTAGTAAAATAACTAAAGTGACAGAAGCAATCTGTGGTCGCTTTTGTAAATTTGAGTGGATTCAGTGGGAAGCACTACGTTTTCTTTGACCAATCCACATCTCAGTGTGCTCTAACCACCTGGCTGCCGAC
Organism: Myopa tessellatipennis; assembly: GCA_943737955.2. Classification (NCBI taxonomy): domain Eukaryota; kingdom Metazoa; phylum Arthropoda; class Insecta; order Diptera; family Conopidae; genus Myopa; species Myopa tessellatipennis. The sequence continues at coordinate 57,405,377 of OX031314.1, read as the reverse complement.
TACTCGGCCAACGCGGACACATCTTGTCTTCACGTGCTAAATTTTTCCGCATTGCTTTAAGATACGAGTTTTCAGATACGACGACAGACGTAATAAACGTCAGAAGTGTTACAATGCGCTTTCAAGTCGGAGAGCGAAATGAGCCCAACCCACCAAAGTTGCTGTGGTTGTATTGTGTATTAGCTATATAGTGGTCTTTTTGTTATGGAGACAACATACTCGTACACATGGTCCCAAAGATTTTCGGACAGGATTAGCCAGTACCGCGGCTAGATTTCAATTTCGTTTCAGCTGCAAATGGAATCGAGGAACAAACAACAAAATGTAAAAACATCTTTGGTTCAAAACAAGTCATGTCAGGCGGTAGTGTGTTACGTTTGTAAAAGTGTGAGAAACATTATCGTGTCGCCTCGCCACCAGGTCGAATTGTTGCCATTTGAATGAATTCAACCTCAAGGAAATGAGATCCGTTGCGATTAGAGCAGCAGAGATGAACAAATTAAGTGAACATAAGAGTAAACAACAACACTGTTGCAACTAAAACATCCTCTGACCACGTAAACTAACTGAAAACGTAGCTCGAGTGAAAGTATCGCATTCACAATTTACTCCGTTCATTTACAAGTGTTCGCGCATGTTTTTGTCCTTTGGACAGTACTAAAAACTAAATGCTAAAGGTGAACACGCAGTTTTTGCATAAGAATATAAATTGCCAACATTTTGTTTGTTGTTTGTTTGATCGCTTGACGGGTAAGTTTGGGTTAGTCACAGGTTGTTTGAACTGAATTCAAGCGGTATTTTCTCAGCCTCAGTGTTAAGTTAAAATATGATTTTAACCGTGCAAGTGATTTACTGCCGTGAAATGATTTCAAATGCCGTCGGATGTCACTTGAGATGTAAAACTTCTTTCATCATTGCGATGTACGTCGCTTGTTTTCTAGATATACTCATGAATTCAACATTCAATCTGTGTAACTGATATTGATTAATGCACTGATGAAGTGTAGTCTTTGCGAATAGATTCATCGTTCTAACGAAAGGATAAAAGTTCATGAATACGGTTGAACGACTGTTAAAATTTGAATAAATGTGTGTTCAAATTTGAATGTTGAAGGGATACGGGACGGAAAGAAGACTTGCGACGAAGTAATTCGTATTATAAATTTGTACTTCATATATTATTATTCGTAAATGGAGTCTTGCGAATTGATGCCTACTTATAAACTGCACAAAATACAAAGGCTACTATAGTAATTCATTTTCATTGAACTCGACGACGATTTTGTAGCCGTGAACTGCACCCACGAGTTCAGACACGTTTGACATTTGAAACGATGACTGGAAGACTGGGACATCGAAGATGCACATGAAGAGACATGAATAATGTAGATATCTATTCGTACTTTTATTGTTGTTCTTACGAGCGAGAGAAACTTTTGAAAATTTGCATGTTTTGCGGGTGGCTGAAAAGCGCAAATCTGAAGGTTGGCGATACTGCAGACGCGCCCAATCAAACGTGCATACATGGAAGCATTAGCGGAGGCAGCAGTCACTCACTGCCAGATTCTTGAGAGAGAATCGTGAAATATTCGGATTAAAGAAACCAAATAATCGCAGAATTGCAGCAACACGACGTAACCACTTATTGTGCAACCAAATCGTGATTAACGGTTAAAGCAAGTATAATTTATACAAAAAGTAAATGTTCAATTCAATTTAAATAAAACCATAAATTGCGCTAGAGCTACGTTTAGCCATCGATTTGATGCATGCTCAAAGGATGACACAGCGATTAGCCTTGGTAGCCCTGCAGCGATGCTAACAATAATGACGATGATGATAATGATGGTGGCGAAGAAGAAACAAGCGGCCACTGCACGATTGTAGACACAACAAGCATTTCAGTGTATTCGACTTTCACTTTTACAGCCTTGCAGTGAAGAAGCAGCACTGTTTCGCCTGCAGCGACGAAACCAACGAGCAGCAACTCTTCCATTCACAGTACTACTGCGAACATTTCTGAGCCTTTTATTTTGAGCAAAAGTCTTCTTTTCTTTCTAAGTTTTATAAGAGGCAAGTATTGAAAATAGTTACTTTTTCTAACATTGTAGGTTTTAGAATCAAACCGTATACGTATAAATAATTGAAAAACCCAAACGCACAGACTCACAAAATACACTTCATGGGAGCGATGCGTGTTACCGAAATAGAACAACAAATTAAGCAATAATAAAAACCGAAACAAAAACACGATACTAGATACTAGCGATGCACTCGAAAGCACTGCTTGAACCAATCATTGTAACTCACTTAAGCACTTCCGCTTTTATTGCAGGTTGTAGCGAATAAATTACACAATACACGAGTAACTCGAAGATTAGCGAAAGATGCAGCTCTATTCGAGGGACAGAAAAACAGAAACGTGTATCACTACGGATGCACAACATTAAACATCCGTTAGATGGAACGAAATTGCGGTTGCCGCTTACTGATGTTGTACTCGAAGTGGTTGGGCTTCGATGTTGTAACAAAACCTTTCGATATGTTAACGCTATCGATGTTGAGTGCTATTACTCGAAAGGAAGCGGAATTTCTGGCGTTGAATTGTGAGGCTTGAACTGAACACTGAATATTGAACTGGGTTCATTTAAATTAAGAATAATAAATAACAACCCAAATTTAATGAAACGAAGTGAAGGAAACTTCAGCAAATTGAAAGGAGTAACCACTGAATCCTTTCGCCCTTTTATCGAAGAAGCGCCTACAACTATAGCTGAATTTTTTTCTGCCCACCTAACGACAAAAACTAATATAATTTTCAGAGCAACGACAACGTTTGTTCGCTGAGCGCCCGTGCTTCCCGCTTTCGTTGAAGCCATGAAGGTAATTAAAGTCGCATATTCACGCAGTCGTGTCTTTGGGAACGCATTAATTGCGGTCAATGTGGCAGAATAATTTCAATTAACAATTTTTTACTTTGCATTTCCGCGGCGCAGTCGGCCAGCAACGAACCGTTGGCACTATAAATTGCGCCCGGTCGTATGAAAATAAAATTAAAATATAAAAAGCAGATTAAAAACACGGCGATGTTTCTCAACCAATTTTATGCAATCAAAATAAATCAAAACTTATAATTACATTAAAAATTATGGATGTCCGTACTACGAAGCAACAATCGTACAGCGAAGTGCGTGTGTGTGTGTGTGTGCTTTAAATAAAATTAATCCGCCACAAAAGAAAAACAAAATAAAAAAGAACATGATAATTACAATAGAATATGAAAAATTAATTTGGTTCTTTCGAACGAAACTCCATTTTGTACGGTTTATTAATGGGCTCATCGTACAACTCAGTCATAAAATTGTTAATTAAATTGTTGTTTGTTTAATTCAGCCACCACTGTAATAGTAATTAAAGTATTTTTGTTAATAATAGTTAAATTAATTTTGATTGTATTGCAAACAATGAAAAAGCCGTGTTTTTAATTCGTAGCACGTGTGGGCGAGCATTTCGAGTATGAGCATTCGTGGGCGTCGTACGCGGTTAATTTAAAAAGCGGATTAAAGATTTATGATATGCAGAAACTGCGTTCTCTAGCATAGCAAAAGATGTCGCACTTTCGATCGCTGCGCTCTTTATTCATTATAGCCATGTTAAGTTTTCATTGTTTTCCATGGTTAAAATATATTCATTTTAAAAACGAACGCATGCAGGGAAAATAAATTAAGTCCAATTGATATGGAAAAAATATATGAAGGTGAGAACAACTGCAGCACTTAACAAAGTGACACCTACACCTTGAAGGGATATTAAAAGGACTGAACAACAGTATAATAATTCGTAATACATCCTTATAATAATTCATTAGTTCGTTCTTGGTTTATTTTAGTTGACTAATATTGACATTATTTAAGTTTAAGATTCAAGGTGCCATTTGTAGTCTAATGAGGAAATATTTCATTAAAGGATTTAAGGAAAATGAATAAATTGACACTCGCGATGGAGTGAATAATGGTCAAGTAACACTTCTTAACACGCTTGCTTCTGCTGCTCGTGTTTCAACATTTTCTCCAGTTGATCAATATTAGAATAAAGAATGTTTTCGATTTGTGATGCCCTTCTGAGCTTTGGAACTTTTTTCCACTGATATCAGCTTCACATCAAGGAGAGAATAATAATTGTCATGAGAATAATGTCGGGAAATCTTTCCAATCGTGAGAAACTTCAATTGTCGAAGCAGAGCAACATTAGGATTTACATGAACCTCATTAAAGTCAAGTTAAGAAAAGGGAAGGTCGTCAACGAATAGACGTATAATAATACAAGTAATACCAAAAGTGAGCATCGAATTTCGAGCAGCAATAACTTTGATTACGCCTTTAAAACAAATATTATGCGATTTTTCTTCACTACGTAAAATCTATTCATTGTCAGAAACTAGTTTTTACATCACAACCCCAAAAACCTCTCAACTTCCTTCCCCAAGCAAGGCTGAAGCAAAATCCATGGCTTTTGAAGCACAGAGTCAGCAGCAGCATTGAAGTGTGCAATCGTCAGATGAACCATTGTTACCGAAACCAGTTTGCCACCTATAAGGAAAAAAGGTACGATATTTGGGAAAAAAGCTTAGCGGCGGATAGAAATAAACGGTTCAGATGTGCAAAAGCAATCCTTTTTAAATATCAAGACCATTGCACTGAAATGACAAACAATTTCGTACACCAACACGGAGAGTTATTTGCCTAAAGAAATAGGTCTCGAAGTGGTTTATAAAGGTTACATGTTGCAGCATTTTGAGGAAAATACAATATATCGTGGTTTAATAAATTTGCCATGAAAAAAATTTGCAGTTCGCACGAGAACAAGGAGCAAAGTTGAATCAACTTAAATCTTAGAAATTTAATAACTGAAAATAGCAAATAATAACTTCAAATCATTAAATTCAAATCAATGAGAATTCACTCCACCACCGAAATCTATAAATAATACTTTAGCGCAAACCACAAGCAAGGACATGCACAGCATGAATACCACCAGGAAAATTAGTTCTCTTTATTTGGGCACGAACTGGAAGTGTGAATGTATGCGATGAGTCGCAAATTCTTCGCGATTCAAACTAATGCAGCTGTTCTGGACTTGTATGCAAACTGCGACACTCAGCGATTTTATGGCTGTTCGTTTTGTTTTTGTTTGCGTGAGTTAGAACACATTATTTTGTATTAAAATTCATAAATTACTGGAAATTAATATTTGTATTTAGTTATCTTGCTACAGTAAAAGTTTGCTGACTTAAATGGACTTAACGCTGTTGCATGGGCATCGCTGTGTGCTTCACGAGCTTCACTTCAACGTGACGTTCCTGCAGTTGAGAGCATTTAGTCCAGGACTCAGCTAAACAGAAACGCACGGATGAAGCGCGAACTGAATGAATGACATGCCGAGCACGCAGTATTAGTTATTAGTTTATTTTCAACTGAGGATTATGAATCTGTAACGAAGTTCATAAAAAAATGAGAACAGGTTGCAATTTAATTTTCAGTTCGAGTGCTTTAAAGAGTATTCAATGATGCCACACCTGCATTTAAGGCATCGACTGAAAACGAACTTAAAAGAATTATATAATAAAATTATATGGCTCCGTTCAAAATAAAGTCAGAGAGCCAACTCGGACTTAATTTCTTCCTTTTGGCTTTGTCAGTAATTAGGGAAAAACGATTTCTAACTCGCTTTTTGGCCGTGTTAGTCGTGCGATAGTTTTTTGGTACCATAGTCCAATCGTCTATTTTTGTAAAGTGGTTGCTGCGGCTGCCATTATTTTGTAATTTTGAATCAGGAACATTTCGTAAGAATTTTTGCATGTGTTTAATCAGGCTGACTGCGTGCACAATGCGCACCTTCTGACTCCGACTCAGCTGACTGCAAGCGTTTTGTTTTGTTGACATGTTCTCCTTCTCTCTCTCTTCAGTCGTGCTCTTGTGAGTGACACGAGTATCGGCGCTTGTCTCTGTCCTGTCTATGGTATACATTGACAAAATTGTGATGCAATGAATAGGTTTTTTTATTGTATTCTTATTTTATGGTGCTTTTATTTTGTTTTGTAGCTTCACAGTAAGTTGACCTTCATGGGGAACGACTTCTAAAGATTTTTCGGAGTCTTGATTTTATAAATCAACTGAATTGGTAAATAAAAACAACGTCTCACAATTAGTCGATACATGATTGTGTGTTTTGCTTGATTCTTTTTAAACATTTCTTCCCACTCAACCAGTTCGTGGAGATGTTTTGCAAGGTAAACCGCGATTTATTGCGTGTCTCGGTCTTGTTTTCTTGGAAGATAATATAACAGAAGACAGCTTCTTCTGGAACAGTTCCGCTTTTCGGTTGCTTGATTGCATCGGTATAAATTGTATTACAAGTCATCACTACGTTGACCTTAACCTTGTTGCTTCATTTTCTGCTTCATTGACTGAAGATCCAAGAGCCACAGTTCAGCCAAAACAAATCGAATTACTTTCCTCTGCCGTATGCATTTCAATTTTTATCCAACTTTGAAAAACTTCCCTAAAATCACTACATTTCAGCCTAACCACTAAAAACCGGCTCTATTCGATCTGATCCGAAACAACAATTTGAAATCTTTTGCGTGTTACAATTTTCAGAATATTTTAAATACAAACCTGTTGCCTATGATTTTATTGTATTATCGTTGTTATTTATAGTTGGACGGATTCATTTCTCTACTCGTACAAGCATGAGGCAACATGAGCAAGCAACATTTATAAAGCAGTACCGGATGAAAAGTTTCATTGTTACCGCAGTGGAGGAGTTTAACGCACAAAGACCACGCAGCTGCTTTCTTGGAGCAACTCTGTCGACCCCGATTTCGGTTCAAGCATTTTGCTGTTGCGAATTTCGCCTTTACAAGCTTTAGCTCATGCCTTCTCCCTGAAAGAGTCACCGCGCTGAAAAACCTCATAAATTGCATTGTTATCAATTTTATAGGTTTAATTTGTGCAGCAGAATTATGCGAATCCACGTCGAAGAAAGTCATCTTTGGAACGGGTTTTGCACTCCTTTGCATCCTGAATTCTGAAGTGGATGCGCACAAGCAGCAACTAGTGGCTGCTGGTTCGTGGTAGAGAGGGGGCAGTGCGAGTGGCTATGCCTGTGTGCGGAAACATTTTGCTGAGTAACTTGCACTTGTAATTTTAGATAAGCACAGTTAACTAGATTTATGTATTGGCAACGTTGGAGTCAAACAGGCAGCTAGAGTTTATAGCCAGCTCTGTCAACTTAAGAACTACCCTAGCAAATTAAAGCACAAGTTCCACAATTAAATCTTTTCATATACGGCAAAGTAAGGAAAAATAAAACTAAAATAAATAAAGACTTGGTTAATTTTTTGCTAAGCGAGTTTCTCCCTCCCTTCCTGCCCCTTTCACACTGTCATATGATAGTGTTAATGTCGAAAATCGAACGTTGAAGTGATTGTATAAAATTTCAATCGATTTTACGATTTAATTGAACGTACGATTTTTTCGCAATTTTTCATATTTAAATGTTACACGTAACTACTTTAGATACAATTTTCAGCACTCGAAATTTCTTGTACAAACCTATCATTTAATCAAGCACGTAGTTTTGATTATATTTATTTCATTATGCTGCTACGATTACAGGAAATACAGCACAAAATAAACAAAAAACGAGGGATCTAAGTGACTTTACAACTACAAAGCACTTGATAGAAGCACCATGATAGAAATTAACGATGATTCGGTTTTTGATAGCAATTTAAGTCTACCAAAAACAATTTTGATGACGAAAAAAACCCTTCGCCGAGACATTCACAAGTCTGAATGAAGAAATGAATCGACAGTCATTTTATTAGCGCCCGATTAACGCTGGTGGCAATGATTTGAATAGGAGGAGGTGGAGGAGGAGTATTTAAAGAGCGAACAAATTATTTCCGGCTCAGCTAAGTTGCAGATTTCGTTTCAAATTAAATGAAAAGAGGTTAAAATTAGACCATATTTTTTAGGTTATGTGAAAATATAAGTATAATTCCACAATTCGGCCCACGGGATCAAGTTAGTTTGAATCACCCTTAATAGATTCCTTTTTGCTTGTAGACTGCACAGAAACGATACGATCCAAGCGCGCTAAACGACCACGCGCCCCGGAACCAGTTAATTTCGAGCCGGAGCCACAGCAAGATTTGGAAAACGATGAATCCAGCAGCCAAGAAAAGGAAATTCCGGAGATACCAACCAATTTTTTAAGCCCTTCGGTGCGTGAGTACTTGGAGCTGGGAAAATCAATACCGGGTAAGAATATCAGACGTTATCCACTCTCCATTCTGGATAATCATTGAAATTGGGTCTTCACTTCCAATGGCCAATGACGGCACAATCCGTAAAGTGGTCAAGTGGCAGGTAACACACTAGAATAATGCTTGAAGCTCCTTCTTTCTGTTAGAAGCTAATTTTAAAAGAACTCCAAAAACGTTTCGTTATTTGAGCAAGTGGATGTTGTTGGGAATAAATAAAAACCTTTCAGAACGACGACAGACGGCAGGTGAACAACCTAAACCCAGTTGAATGCAATCGTGCGCGCTTGATTAACAAACCATCGAAACCCTCTGCCCGAACCCCACGCCCATTCGGCCAACCGCTATACATTTAGCTGGTAAAAAATTTCGAAAACTCAACTTTTTTAGTTCCTTAATTTGTACGTCACAAATCCTTATTTGTTGACACTTTCGTTATTGTTGTTCATCAACGAACGACAGATGCACCACGTGTCGCGAACACTGCCTCGAACACAGTGCGGGCCAAACAAATTGGCACACGAAATAAAATCCTTCCATAATAAATGAATTTACGAGCAGATGCACTCGAAACCAACTCCAGCAATCAGTTTTGGGCATTCATTTTGCTTGTTCTTTTGGTTTTCGGCGAAATGAAAAAGAATTCAATTGCAAGCAAAAAGGCAACGCACTGTGAACGCAGCCCGTAAAAACAACAAAACACTGAACACTCTTATTGTAGGCTGCAGTCTGCGGTAGTGGACACCTATATTGACGTTGTGGTGGATAGCCACAGTTCAATAGCTTGCAATTAGCGAGTGTGTGAACGGGAGCCGCCAGGACGCGCCGGGAGCTACAAATACATCGAACTACAAAAAACGTTCTCCAAATGAAACACAAAAATAGGTGCACTCTCTGAAAACACTCAACCCCAAAAACACATTCGAATTTCTCCTGCCATTCGGTAGTGTGGGAAAACGTATATGAATTAAAAATCCACGCATTTCACTGGAATTTTTCTGTAGTCGTTGTTGTTTTTTATCTGTGCACCCCTTTTTGGTGCACAAAATAATTGCATTTTAACAGAATCCTAAATTTTGATTTTCTTTCATCAAACACGCCGCCTCACTCACGCCAGATTGTATTCCGATCATGGTTTGTTTTCCATTCCATTCCGTTGGGTTGCATTCAAACAATAATTATAACTAGGGTCGGTCGTGGTCGAAATTTCGACAATAACAATTTTTTTAATATAAAATAATATAAAATCAAATTAACTCAATCAACCAGATCGTCTTCGTATGCACACGAGAAAGCTCAGCAACACCATTTTGCGTTTAGGATTCCCTTTTGTGCTTAGCAACATATCTATGTTGATGAGACGAAGCTGCGAGATGGTTAATTGCCGCACATCAATTATTTAACTCAGATTTTCACTTCTCTTCCCTCAAATTAATTTTAATTCTATCACTCAACAGGACGTCCCGGAGTCGATTACCCCATTCTTTCGGCCATTCCGTACACCAACTTCTACTGTGATGAACAACCATACCCCGGATTCTTCGCTGACATGGAAACAAGATGCCAAGGTAAGGGAAACTTTTTCGCCGATTGTCGTGAGTTTAGTTGATTTTCCCACCATTTCCCAGGCTGGCACTACTGCGACATCGATGGACGTCAGGCGTCCTTCCTGTGTCCGAATGGAACGCAGTTCTCCCAGGCGGTGTTCGTGTGCGACTGGTGGTTCAACGTGCGCTGCGACCTGTCGCCGCGTCTGTACGCGATCAACGCCAGGCTGTATCAGCAGCCGAAAGTGAACCCGACGAGACCGCATCGCATCATTACGAAGCAACTGGTGGATGACATTTTCAATTAGTGGAAACGGAGAACTCTTCAGATAAATTAAGGAAATCAGATAGAGAGGATTTTTCTGTAGGAACATCCCCATCCGCAGAAAGCTGGTTTAATTTTGTAAATTATACATAAAGATAGTTGTTAATAGTGAAAATAACGTTTCTGAATAAGTTTTTAGCGGCCTAAGAAATTAAACGGTGCAATAAAGAGGGCATTTCTTACATAAACAATATATGTATGTGTGAACACACACGCATACATATAATAGTACAAGGTGCATGCAAGCCAATTTAAATGAATTTTACCACACATTTTTTACCACAAAAATGCTGCTTTGACATTTCAAGTGAGAACAGTTCGAAATTATGTTAGTTTTCTGTGTAAATTCGTATTTGATGAATTTTACTTAATAACTAAAAGTCTAATTATTTGGCCCTTAATTCACTAAAGCGGAGAAGAGCACTTTATTTAAATTGTGTTCTTATTGCTCTTGTTAACACATTTATTCAAAAGGCACAACAAGTATAATTAAATGTCTTCACAGTTGAAAAATCGATTCAAAATCGATCGTGGTTGACTCATTATAAATACAAATTAAGATTAAACTGCAAACTAAATTGAAATGCATTAATAATGCGAAATGTGTAGAAAATGCATTTTGTTCTTCAACTCCTCTTTATTCTCATTACAGCTCACTACGTATTTACAGATTCGCATAGAATATAACAGTTGTAAAATGTTAAGATTTAGAAATAAACACAAAAAACATTGGAGGCGTTTTATTAATTTTATAGTGAACATTTATTATTGAGCGGTGATTATCTCTATATGAAAGATCGGCTTTGTATTTGGATTTGGATTGAATAGATTTCTACTTTTCTCGACCTGAAAAAATCGACTCTCGAAATCGAAATAATAAATAAATTTATAGCTTATTATAAATACTAATTTATTTAATATTTAAATATAATTAAATTGTTAAATTGCTAAACCTCAGATTTTTTAAGAATTCATATAACAGTGATCGCGATATTTCCGTCGATTTTCGTGATTTCAGTTTATGGCAAAATGTAGTTTACGAACAGCCTGAAACCAGGCTTCAATTTTGAATTGAATTCGTACAGTAGAAAAGAAAAATTCGCAATTTTCAGTCGCAACGACCTGAATTATTAAAAAGTATCCCGAAAGTAGGCAATTTTCGGCGATTACTGTATTTATATACCATACATACAGTGATTAGTACGCCAAGGAAAAAGAATATCAATCAGTATTGAAGAGAAATCGCATATCGTGTAGAGACTTGAGGTTCATTTAATGAATGCTAAATTTCTGAGCACCCCGAAATTGTTGTAGTTTTAAATGCAAGGAACGTACGACAAAACGACAAAAAAGTAGTGTAACGTAACAGCTACAAGTAAAACAATTGCATTTACTACAATCGAATATCGACGATGGATAGCCGCAGATAGTGTATTGTTCAAACCGCAGGATGTGCGATAATAATGGTAAATATTTACTTGCAAGTGATTTAATATTACCGTCATCGCTTCTATTGATTGCGGAGTAACACAGAACGAACGTGTTCCAATCACATTTTGAAGTGGTTGGATAGTCACTGAGAAATGCAGGGGTCCAACGGATAAACAGACGACACAACTGCACACAAAAGAGCAGCTGTATTTTACAAAACAAAAGAAAAACACAACACCAAAGATAAAAATAAAATAAACCTCGTAATTAAAGGAGTACGAAAAAACTTTGCTGCTATCCTCTAGATTATTATTGTAATTAGTTTCACAAGGGATGGTTTTTGTTATGCGGCTTTGAGCAACAACGATATCACAGCAACATCACTTCAGAAATATTAAGAGAAAGGAAAATAATTATTTTCTTCCGAAGAGCAAAACGTTAATAGATCACCGCACTCAACGTATTCATTAGCCGCTCTGTTGTTCCAAGATTCCAACAATCGACGTCGTTGCAGCAGCAGTTGTTGTTGCTAATTGCACTATGCTAGTTGGAAATAGTGGACAGTTTATTGCAGAAAAACACAATACAAAAACTTCAACATTCAACCGCGTTGAATAATGATCGCACGCTGGCCTGAGTTCAGGTGCAGTGAAAGTTGCTGCTCCTCTACTGCGTAAAAACCATTCGTTATCATGCATCTTTAAAATTTTCGGATGTTGTTTAGTGGTTGCTTCTTATTTTTGTGAAATCCCTAAATACTTTTTCCCGCTTTATTCTTTTGGAAAATAGGCGTGGTTCTATTAGCACTTAACGAAAATTCCATGAAATAAAATAATTAGTGTTGATTTTTAGCCACAACCATGAATTAACTATTTTCCATTTTTTTCCATCACTTGGAGTAATTAGCACTTGATGGTATTTACTTATAATTTGATATTATATACATAATATAATAATAAATATCACCATATAAAATATGTATAAATTATTTTGCTTCGTGAATGTGTTGGCTAATCGTGAAACTAGAAAAAATGTTAACCGAATCGGTGCTATTATTTTGCAAATGCACGCATTATAAAGGACTGATTCCACACGCCACTTGAAACCCATAAATTGGAGTTCGAAATGCAGCACATTTCGTAGCAATTGCTACGGAACATACGAGTAGCTTGATTGAATTTGCGATTACGATGATTCGGCAGGGAAACATTGCTGCGGTTGCTGCATGCCGAAAGACAGAAACAAGACAGAACAGACCAACAGACAGACACGGCTGTATAGAAAGATGGAAAATGAATGGTTTTTTTGCGCAGCACTGTTTTAAACAATAAACAACAAAAGTGTAAAAATACAAAATTAAATTGAATCAAAGCAGCCCAGTTTCTCACACGCTTCGTAGGAGAGGCGATGCGAGCGGCAACATGCATGGCATTGTTGTCTGATGTAAGAAGACGAGGACGGCTGGCCAAGTAATTCAGGTTGCTAAAGTCTTCAGAAACACACACGCACAAACACGAGAACCGAGTAATAAAACAGCAAGCGTGTGCTGAGGCCACTGAAAATGTAGGCTCCAACGCAAAAATGTCTATTTCTTTAGTGTGTTTCACTTTTATCGGTTCCGTATTAACGCAATGTCGACGAGTTATTTACCATCGAGTGTAACGAATGGATTGATATAAAATTGCAATAATGAAAAATTTATCATTACTTAACTTGAAATCATTTCGATCATTCATTGATTCATGAATTCATCGTGAAAGGAGTTGAAAGAAGTTGTGTCAGGAGATTAGAACAGCAAAAAGATCTCTTTGATATCTTTGTAGATCAGTGTTTATTCAATAGTATCAATAAAATACTTAATTTGTCTGAATATTTGATCTTTTCACCTTACCTTACCTTAAAGCATGGAAAGTCAAACAACCTTTATTTGGACTCGAAACTACCAGAAAATGCCCAGGATAATATAATAAATGAATCTAGTAAATGGTTATTGAAGCCTATATCATAGAATACTAGAGTGATTTGTGCAAAATTAATTTCTTTTAATAACAGAACCATTTCATTGAATTTGTATTGTTTGCAAAATGATTTTTAAATTATAAAATCGGCCGGAATTTTATGTTTCGCCTGTTGACATGAGATCTTTTTATTTCCTGAGTTTTATTGGTGTTGATGTTGCTCTAGTTGCTGATGACGTCTGCAGAAATTGCAATTAATCTGCCAGAAGAATCATAAATAGATTTTTTTTTAACGTTGAGCTTTCTGACGCTTTCTGATGCTACTTTTGACACTTTTTGTGCTAAATAGTGTACTAGTGAGCTATAAAAATCTGTTTAATTTGCTTCTATGACTGGAAATAACAGCAGAAACGACATCGAAATCCAACCGGCCGGCAGCATTGCTTTGTTTGAGTAGAATGCGTTGAGCTTACGGGAACACAGCCACAAACGAGAGAACTACGGATACAGTAGCAACTGTTGCATATTGCCACTGATGAACGACAGAGGCACGAGAGAGCCTGGAGCCTCGCCACAAAGCTTCAAGGATCGCATTCAATTTGCGGACACAAAAAATGGGGGCATGGAACGCACAGTTTTTCTATTGCATTTTAAGTGTGGTTGACTCTGCAATTTAATTGAAAAATAACGCCAACAAAGATTGCTGCTGTTTGCGACGTATTACTTGCTCCTCGTTGTTGCCGAAAGGATTTGTCGTTCGGTTTTTATGCTACCGTTTTTAACGCGTGTTCGTTTCTGTGTCCTCGTTTTTCCTACGCTAAATGTGTTTTTGCTGATTCCTATTTCACTTTGAAGGATTTTGATAGGAAATAAATTTCAAAGAGAGGGCTACTGTGCCGTCGGAAGAGTGTGCTTCCCCCTTCAGAGAACCGGCCTGTCTCAAAAGTTATACAGGGAATTCAAATCATCATTAATCTACATCTATAATCCTGAAGCAGTCCATACGAAACATGGTACTAATTGAAGTAAAACACGGCAATTATGTATTACTAATGTGTAGCACCAGGACACGCCCTTTCTGTCAGCGCCCACTCTGTTCTGAACACGCACACAATAAAACATGTTGGCGAATTAATTAATTGTCTCTAAAACGTTCACAAATGCAAATAAAGCATGCGATGCATCACATGTGTTTGCCAACAAATGAAGTTTTGAATGCATTGGCAACACTCTCGATCAACAACAGCAGCCACAACGAACTCATTTCATCTCCTGTGTGCTTCGTTCTCCGAAGCAATTAAAACAGGTAACACGCTGTAGCTGGAGGTGGTCAAAATTGCTCTATGTGCTTTTGGAGCACAAAGTGTGGCCAACTACCCGAGGTACAACTTAATTCGGGTTTTCATTGTCCAGTTCGGTTTGCATTGTGGTTCGCTCCAGCGTCGGAGTCTGATGAGCGGATGGATGATGGATGAGTTCCTCTTCCGTCTAATCTGTTGTTTTATGCTCGAACATGTCAAAATTGTTGGCAATTGATAATGAGTTATGAGTTTTACTTAACAGCTTATAATTCTTAGTTGCTTGCTTTTAATTTTAATTGATTTGAACATTTTTTAATCTTTTGAAAGCTGAATCGACAACTTATGTAGTTTCTAAACTGTTTGCACATGCTTTGAAGCTTAAATACTAATCCATATACAGTATAACATGGCATAAGTGGAAGATGTGATGACGTAGCACTGTAATATACCCCGTATTTGGGTTCACAACAGACAAACCACGAACAATAAATCTCCAAAACTGCACCCGATACACGTTAGCAATAATAGCGGTTAAAATAAGACTTCAACTACAACAATGATCATCACCATTGTAAGCATCTGCTGTGTTGAACAACGAAAAGTCGAAAAAGGTTAAACAAGCGCTCGTGCAAAAACTACTGAGTACTTAACAAGATCAACGAACAAATCCATTCAGTGAAGTTCAAGTGTACTACAAAAAAATGCTTCAAACCCCGGGAAGGGGTACACTTCGACGCTTTAAACTTAATTTTACGAAGTCAAGAAGCGAGCACCTTCAACTGCATTTTGAAAAACATCAACAAATTACTTTTGGCATAAGAGGCATCATGAAGAAGCAGGTCGTTACTCTACAGTAGAGTTTCCAAGACGTTTCGGTTTTTGCTTTTTTACATTTGATTAAAACGCAGATAATGAAGACGTCTTTCATAGATACTCGTAGATCTGTCTTCAGATCTTTGTCTGATAAACGAAGATGGTATTAAAACATCTTGTACAACAAATCTTCAATCGAATTGCAGATTTCATTCTTTAATTAAACAAATTAATTACATAATTTAATTTAGCACAAAATAAATATATCGTCGGCTGCTTTTTTTAAACATGTACAAAAAAGGCCGCACAGAAAAGATAAAACCATCATACTTTCGATGTGATGAATGAATGACACACGACAACTAATGTCTTGGTCATTCATTAGCTTATTAGCAAATCTTGAGAAAACCTGACCATAGAAAACAATCGGACCTACGGCAACAGTTCCATTTTAGAGTAGCCACTACTGAGAGAATAAAAGATACATACGGGAAAGATAAAGAGCGAAGACTGAATGCAATCGTATAAATATTTCAGAGAAAAAGAGAGAGAGAGCTCGGATTTGTGATGATCGACACGAGGTCTGGAAGTATGAAAAACACGTGGGATATGTAAACAGAGAGGAGTTTGAAAAGCCGGTTCGCGGTTGAAATTAAAAATGGAGCGGCTACGATCGATAATGCAGTGCACAGAGAGATACTTCTCTTTGAGCCAACTCTGACTAACGATCAAAAGCCTGTCTTCAAGCAACTGCGACGATGCTTTCGTTATTTGATCAATAATAATTTTGGTAAAATTACTTTACGTTTACGCTAAGAAAACAGTTCCAACTCGAACGTCCGCCGGGTTAAAAGTGGTCATTCATGCTTAACGCGTTATAGGTTTAGAAATAAAGCATCTAAAATTGTCGATATAAGTTTAACTAAATCATTCGAAGATACCGAAATAATGTCAAATAAAAGTTATTTGCTAATAAAAATATAACTTTTTTAAAAAAGCAAAAACGAAGGTGTTGATTACAATACTTAAAATTTAAAAAAAAAATCAAACAACATAAAATTAACTCGAAACTTATTTATGCATAAGATATATTATATTACGGTGAACACAAGTAAATATTTAATTTAATTTCAAAGTATTATTAAATATTCTACAAGAGATAAAGAAAATGTTATGTTTTGCTTGTAATGAGAACATGTTGTTGTTTTAGTCGCAGTATAAATTGTTCTGTATTTTTCGTATTTCCAGACGTTTGAATTGGTTTATCATCCATAATAACTATGATATATGAAATCTAGTTAATACATTACATCAGGGACTCGTGACATAAATGTGTCATCATTTCTTTCTACGAACATTTTGTGTGAGAGTGAGTAATTTTTCCGGATGATCTACGTAACTCAATAAACGTATTGACTTTTATCGATGTCGATGTTTTTTATCTAGTTTTGTAAAATCGATAGAAAGTTTGTATTTATTACATGCGTCCATTTATTACCCGACCATCAAGGTGAACGGATCAATTTAAAATGCTTGGTTCTTCATAAAATTATATAATAAATAACCAATTTAAAAGGTATTAAAATTAAAGAAAACTAATGTATACAGTACCAAATCCAACATGGTTCCTTGGAGTGATGGAACCTTAACTAAAATTCATTATTATTACTTGTATGGTATTGTAAAAATAACTATCTAAGTTTCTCACTACGACAATATTATTTTATTTTAGTTTATTTAAGTTTTAGAATTTATTGGATGTGGTTTTGTACTATAACTATAGGAGAGTTTAGGTAATTGATTGAGAAAGATTGAAAGCCGGCATTTTTATCAAGTATTTGCTAAACGCTTACATTATCTCTAAAAGAAAACGTGGCCTCTATTCCGCCAAACGACTTTCTTTGGCTTTTGTTTCTGTGTTCAAACTAGTCTACAAGAAATCTTCTAAGGTTTAAAATAAACGAATTAAAAATAAAAACAAAGAGTACGAATTCACCATCGAAGACGTAGAAGTAGGTTAAAAACACGGATGATTAATCAGTTTTCAGAAGTTAGATTTCTG
The DNA here is from genome assembly GCA_943737955.2 of Myopa tessellatipennis. Taxonomy (NCBI): domain Eukaryota; kingdom Metazoa; phylum Arthropoda; class Insecta; order Diptera; family Conopidae; genus Myopa; species Myopa tessellatipennis. The sequence continues at coordinate 57,387,611 of OX031314.1, read as the reverse complement.
AATGCGATTTGTTTACGTTCGACATAAATAATTGGATTAACAGCGAGTGGAGTGAGCTTCTAATCGACGCAGTTGAAAGATAGGATCATAGAGAAAACTATGTCGTCGCCCAGTTGGATATGTTGGCTGTTGCTGGCGTTTGGTGAGTATCAAAATGTATTTATGCAAATATAAGCAACAGGTTTTTAGAGGATTTCCGCTAAAGTGACTTTAAATAAATTGAAGACCAACAAAATAAATGCTCACAGTATTGGGGAAAACACCATCGTTAGTTTTAAGCTCTATGAAGAACTTTGAATGATCCAGTTCTTTGGTCACAAATATTACGTCGTATTTAGTCTTTAATAAGACGCAGAAGTATGACAATCATTCGAACGTTTAACGTGACAGCCATCAAAAAGAATCTTAAGTGATTAAAATTTTAATTTCCTTTAAACTAGTTCACAACCTGAGTTTATCTAAGTATCTGAATTTGGAAATCGAAATCATATTTTTACCATAAAATAGAATTTATAAAATCTATAGAAATTATTAATTCGTCAGTTTGTCGCTAATACTACGTCGAATGACGCGTTTCGCAAGAAATTCGTGCACAGTCGATGTGTGTATCGATCTGTGATATTGACGACGACGTGTGTGCATTTTCTAATACTTGTTAATTTATCACTCGTGTGGCCAAGTAATCGAACCTTTACACGTTGCAGCATTTACGTGTGAACGTCGCTCACTGGCTAATCCTTTCATTATCCTTATAATCGCCGATAAGTGGTGCACAATTGAAAACTGCAATCTGTTGGGAAAGCATTGCAGATTCCGAAGCTGCTTGGCGGCACCAGCCACAACAGCCAATGCGTGCCGCCGAATCCATCTCTCGGATATGCATGAAGGCCAATTAAGTGAGTTCAATCAACATCATGACACTCTGCGTCATGCTCGGACGCTGCCCCTTTCGCCTTTCACTTGTGTCGGACCACACATCGGAGGTTGCGCTTCAGGTTGCACAGGTTCTCGTCACGTACAACACAATCATCTTCAGTCACCACCGAATTTCATCCCGTTCATATTTTCGGCCACTTTATATTTTGTTGTTGAGTTAACGAAAACGTGAAAAACGAAAACGAGGGAAACGTAAAGTTTTCAATGAGCTCGCTTTGTTTTCGTTGATGTTGGTGCTGTTTTCGCTGTGTTGTGTTTGCCTTTGTAATGACGACTGTCGCCAGGTATTTTCAGCAAAATAATATCCAGCTCAGCCTGGATGCAGTCATTCATGTTTTCAACTGGACCGGGCCTGTGGAGTACTTTCACTGCTTGGCTGGGATCTGATTTCATCTATTAACATGCACTTTTCATTCACTGTTCAGCCGCCAGATCGGTTGCTACTTAAATTCAGCTGTATTGGGTTATGAACAGTGGGACGGATAGTGCATGGAGTTATGATTTCATTTAGGATATTCGGTACATTTGTAGTGCATTAAAATTGTTGTTTACAATATTTTTTTAACGATAATGCAACAGATACAAATTCTTGCAACTTCAATGAATAATGTTTACGTAAATGAATGCAAATCAATTAGTAACCAATAAAAATGCTTTGGTTTCACTATGGTCCTTATTATTACCGACTGCCAACATTGAAGGAAACTGCAAAACCATAAAGCGCTTTACCCCTTTAACAAAATCCATTGATCCAAAGATACGTTTGCTCCACTGTGCAGCATTAAGGTCTGTCATGCTGATGACAAATGAGCACGTAGTAGGGACTTGCATCATTCATGGTAATCACGCTGAGCTTTTCGTTACATTTATAACGTGAATCCGGCGGCTCTTCGGTTCCTCAGAGCTCCAACCTCGGCATATTTAACAGCCATTTTGTGCTGACCGAAAACACAGCGATTCCAAATTCAGCAAATGGTATGCATTTGTAACTGACACAAAAGTAACAACAACCAGTTAAGCATTCTTAGCCTGTTGTCACGTGTGCTCGCTTGTCATTGCCTCAATAGTCACAACTCTCTTTAACGAACTTCCCGAATGTGCAAAAATATTTTTAATTTTCAATTTAATTCAAATTCTGAAGCCCCCGTGGCAGGTAAGGCCACTTCTTGATCAGCATCACCTCCTAAGTCGATTTAGAAGTGTTCGTCCGTCTATCTGTAGTACCATTGTCACGCCTACTTTTTTACTCAATACTAATTCATGTAATTTGAGAGCCGAATTTCTCTTCTCTCAGATATTAAGTTAGAATTCAATTCCCGGATTTAATGGATCAAAATAAATAGGGCAAAAAAAAGGGCGTGGATGGAACTGTAATTTTATCCTATGGGTGTAGGGTATGAGCTCCAGTTGCTAAGCTTGATTTAATTCGCAGAGTTGCCAAGCAAGGAGGATTCAAATCCATTGAAATCACAACAAAACAGAGTTTCCCAATGTTAAATGCCGAACCACCAACTAAATGGGCTTCAAAAGGCGAAATAGAATTGAGCAAAACCAACCCAAAGGCAACTGAGGAAAGCTCGAATTATTCGACAAACGTTTAAATATTGCATTTATTGCGTTGTGTTCTTTAGTTTTTTCTGTAGCGCCTTGAGGATATTACAAACGACTATAGTAGACCAAGAAAACAGAACCATCTTAGTAACCAAGCACAACGCTGCTTAAATGAAGTTAGCAATATTTTCTAGCTTTGCGTTTGATAAGCAAGAACTTTACCTTTCGATAAATATATGTATATCGTAAATAGTAACAATAATAGTAAATGTAATAAGTACAAAATTATATTTATTTTTAATAATTCTGTAACAGTTTTCGTTCATATTTTATATTATTTGAGGCTATGCAGGGCATAAAATATTCGGCATATTTTGTGTGTTCCACGCTGATAGTTTCTGATTACAAGTGAAAATACCAAACAACAACAACAACAACAACGCTAGATAGAGGCTGCTCAACACTGATCCTGAAAATTCAGAGTTGATCCGAAGAAATTTTCTTTCATGTTGTTTGGCTTCAAATCGAAAAGTTGTGCAACTTCTTTGCAGCTTAAGTATAACAAGTTATGCTGTTAAACCACAGCCACAACTACATACAACATCAAAAAGCCCACTTTAAGAGTTTTTCTTTGGTCAAAACAGATTAATTACGAACCACATATAAGGATGGCGTGAATTTACAAGAAGGTGGACTGGGTGAGTTTCTGGTTTCTCGTAAACGACATTAACGCCGCCTTTCCTTAAACTAAATAATGGTCAGTAAAGATATCAGCCATCCAGTTCCATTTCTTGATTAGATGAATGACAAGGTACTGTCAAAGCATGACAAAATAGAGGTCGAGTAACTGATTAACAAGTCGATTAATTCACCTAAATTCACTTTAAGACTTCAGTTTATGAAAACTAATTACAAACATATGTTTGTATGTATGTATATGCATACATATGTACGATTATATTAGTTTTAGTGGGCAAATAAGACTTTCAAAAAATTAAGTGCAACTGATATTGATCTCAACAGTCAAAAACCCTGACTTTCACATAAAAAAGCTGCAGACTAATTATATTTAATTAAAAAAACTTAATCCATAACCAAATGCAAACAAAAGTTAAGTGCACAAAGTAATAAAATCCCATTCCAAGTTAATTGTACAGTAAAAAGGAATGAGAAACCGGATCTTCAAGCATCTGATGACAATTTTCGCGAAAGCATCTACTAAAATCTGAAATGCATTCATTATAGATGTATGTATACTATGTATGTGTGGTACATTGTACAATCACTCAATATATTCGACAAGTTGCCCCCAGATTTGTTAAATGACAAACGCAATACATGTTGCCCGTGTGTCGTCGATGATTGGTGAAAACTATGAAGTTGGTCATTAATGACCTCCCCTCCCCCTCCCTTACGCAGGATAAAAATATCAAAACTTTCATTTCACACATTTGTTGGGTGTAATAGTGAAAGTTTAGTGCTCAGTTTAAAGAATTTATTTATCATTTTAAACACATCGCTTATTAAAACATCTTGAGCGAAAATATGGGCAGCAAACATAAATTATGTAATATGTACAGAGAAAAATTTATCCGCTGGCTGTAAATTATTATTTTTTATCATTATTCAAAATGTGTTACATATAATTAAAAGCAACCTGTAGAGTTGAGAAAACGATTGTATCCATGAAGAATCTAACGAAATAACAACGATATCGCAATGAATTGGTACTTAGTTAATAGACGAAACTTCATGCACTGATGAGCGACAAGCATGAAGCCATACGAAAACATACCTTCAGTTGCCGTGATATAACGAGGAGAAGGAAAATTCGAGATTGTTATGATACGTTATGAAAAAATGAGATATTAAAATGTCAACACAATAAAAACATTTTTTGTTACTAAAGACAAACATCAGTACAGTACGTGGTGCGGTGAACAGACATAAAAACAAAAAATTCATTCACGGGTGGAAAAGAGTACATCAAGGTGTATACTTTCGGTTCGGGAGGGACATCTAACCTAGCGGTGAGCACTCGAATAGGCCAATCCAAAGTAACAGTAAAACTCTTTGTGTGAATTGGGTGTAAAGTGATTGGCGAAAAGCCAAAATGACACCGAACCATCCCTCGAACTGTGGATGGGAAACGGCTGAATCAGGGATGGATAATCAGCCGATGTGGTTCCATTTGTTAGCTCAACTGCAATATCGGCAGCTAAAGATAAAGACTAGGCATCGCAATTAAAATGCATGTCCAACGAGTTACAACTGAGACTTGTAGCTGAATATTTAATGTAATGAAAGTAAATAAGCACTTTTAATTTCCATCTGAGCTAAAATGGGATGTGAAAAAACCTGCTTGAAAGCTCACATCGACGAAGTATTTCATGGAAATACACATATACATGTACGAACTTGTAATTGGCGGATAAACTCATTATTTTTTTGTTGCTTTGATACAATATTAACTTTCATCTGGAAAAAACTCATTTTAATTAACCTTGATATGGACTAATACTAGATAAAAATGCTTCGTAGAAGTAATGTTTAAAATAATAAATAAATGTCTCACGTTTTATTTTCTAGACTGCTGAACAAACCAATTATTGAGAGAGATTACATTTCCATCTTGTTGATGAACCTAAAACTAATTCAATGAATTATCTAGAAATAAGATGTTCGAACTTAGCTTACACTTTCTTAAATGACCATCGTTTCGTTTTCAAAATATACTCATAAAAGAATTGTTTGATTAATTAAATGAAATCAGTTTTGGAGTTTTTATTCTACTAGTGAAACATCTTCGGAAAGCCGTATTTAAAATCGAGTTCCGTCTTCTAATCGAGGTGTTGATAAATGATTTCGGAATTGATCCTCATTATAGAAATCAAAACTTCGTTTATGCTCCAGTTACAAGATTATTATTTCAGTGGATTGATTTTAGTTTGTTAGGGTTTGATGCTTCATTGAAAGAACAAATCTGAAGCGGTTGAATTTAGTCGGAGTACTGGCCACCTGCAGGGGCTTCTCATACATGTAGATATGTACACTATAGATACTTAAACCGATTCATAGAGCACTTTGTGAGATCGTAAACAGTGCACTAACTTTTGATGCGATTAACTTTTAATGGGAACCATTCTTTGGTTCTCTGATCCGATCTCGAAAAATTCAAGCTTAAAACTACAATAAAATTCCAACACATGCAGTGAATATTAAAGCAACAAGACATGTAGCTCACACGAGTGCATTGACGTATTTTGCAGCCAGCCAGACTATAGTGCAAAATCGCATCAATTAGAATTGATCGTGACTTCAAAAAACAGTACAAGCAACATGCAACCAGCTGCTGTTAACCAAAAAAGGTGCTTTAAACACAAATTACAGCAAAGAATGATTAAAGTTTTGAGCAGAAAGAAACTCCATTCCTTGATTCATCGTTTGCGCATGTGTGCCCGTCAGTCGGGTTCGAAAACACTTATATTATACAATTCTCAAATAATACTGTGAAGCATTGCATGACTTTGTATTTAGTGAACTACTAACACACCGACTAGATCTGTTTTGACATTTTCTTCAACTACTTATGACATTTTATAACGTCTTTTCGATGTGTTCGCGTTTGCTTTAATGTAACTTTATTTGTCCCATTCTGATCAAGATCTATCCACACAAAATACGTGATAATTGTGGATAATAATTATCAATGTTAAGAATAAATTACAATTACGATTTATACATAAATGTTTGTGCCTCAATATCTAGAAATAAATAAAATTACGATTAGCATTTGCATCGTAAACCATCCATCGGTAACTTCCAAATGATTTCATAGATACGCAAACATATTTGAAAATCTATTACGTAGTATATCAAATCAACGCTAAAAGCTACACTAAAATCAGAGCACCAACAAATCTGTAGAATTCGGTAATGATTTTAGTAGATGGCAACTCTTCCTTCGAGTAAAAAAGCCCGTGTGGTTGCTACTGTCCTGTGTGTGTACTTTGGCAACAGTTGTTGCATTTGTTGGTGGCGGTTTTTCGAATATATTGGTTTATGGCCAAAATACATCATGTGTGTGAGAGGAGAAACTGCATTAAGTGAACCGCAAAAATTTGCTAATCCGAGAGAAATGCTGATGATGCTGCACAAGACGGGGATGAAGGGGACTCATCTTTTCAATTTATACAGACATATCGCTCGCGTTCATTAGATAATCTCGGGCGCTGTTGGCTGTTGATGGCCGATGGAGCATCAGCAATATATGCCTAACTCAAGCGTCGGATTTTATTTGCTAAACACTTGCATGACTCGGATTGTTTACGTTATTGTTTTTTGGAAAAATTAATTTTTGTTTTATTGCAGCAGGTGTTCGCTTGCGGCCAAAAATGATTGCAGCAACTGCGGTTGTTGCTGACTGATTTTGTGGTGCTGATATCCGTTCACGACGATCAGATCTGAATACGATGATGTTAGCTGCAACAAAGTGTTTTGATTAGCAAGTGGAAATTGTTTGCAAATATGTACTTCATTCAGGATTTCGCAGCATTGTTCTGGTATAAATGTTATCGTTAATTCGGCGCTATCAGAGAAAAATTATAAATCATGATGCGTGGATGATGATGTCAAAATAAAACAACAAAAAACAGAAAAAACCTATTTTTAGTAAAATAATTGTTACTTTTGTTTTGATTCAAACATATTTGTATTTCGTTGGCTCAGATCAGCAAATTTAACTTTTACTTTATTTTAATCCAAGTCTAGCCAGACAGTGTAATCGGTCACTCGGCTCAAACTCAGAAGCACAAAGCTAAAGAACGCCCACTGAACGCTTTAGCATTAACGATTTTCGCTAATATCACAGTCACTTTAACCTATTACAAGCGTGGGGGTCCTTTTGTGGTGACCTCTTTGTTGCCACAATCAGACGCCGAGATAAACAATTATTCGATTGTGACGGTTGGCTGGCTGAGAATAAATTTCACATTCATTCAATGAATGATTTAGGCTTTTAATACTGTTTGAAAAATAAGGCATGACAATCTTCGAAAGCAAAACGTGACAAACATTATTGTAGGACATAAAAATTATTTTTTGATCGTTTAAATGTTTTCGTAATAAAGCCACGTTCTGCTCTATTTAACGTGTTTTACAAATTTAAAGCGAGTTTTATGCAACTAAAAACAGTTAAGAGCAACGACATTGAGAGACAAGCAAATTGATACACTACAATATGCAATTTTTGATATGTGGCCAAGCCAACAAGAGTTCCAAAGTTGAATGAACTAAATTAAATTTGGTCTATAAAACTTCAAAAAACATTTAAGTGTTGCTTCGATGCGATAAACGAGGCGGTGGAGCATACATACATACGTAAAGGACGGCGTGTGACGTTTTAAGTGACCACAAACGTTATAATTTAACCGTAAACATCGGCGCAAAGACTGGAAACAAGTCCTGCATCAATGACGGCACGAATAACGACTGGTTACTTTAAAATTAAATGCGCCTCTGGCTGCAGAAACGGCGGAAACGACGAGATCCAGTTTATTAAGCGACTTTGCGTCTTCGACTTTTTCAAAATGTTTTTCAACTTTTGGCAACTTGATCCAGCTGGCAGTTAGAAAGGCCTGCCGGGATATTCGCGGTTACGCCATCTTATGACCATTCACTCTGACTGAAGTTGTTGTTGACTGGTTGCTCTGATATATGTAATTGCTGGAACTTGTCAGCGATTCGGGACAGAAATGTTTGGTATTCACCGCTTGGATCAACTCGGGTAATTCGAAGAGCACATAATAAGCTAAGCCAAAAACATCCTTATGAAATCAGACACTCAATGAGCGTTGTATCGATGATCGACGCTTAGAATATAATCGAAGCGTATTTAGTAGCAACCCACAACAAACTCTTGGCCATATTTTTGTTCGATGCACCTCGATGTCCTCAAATATAAAAATGATTGAGCAATGTTAAGATCTACCGACGAGATTTGTTTCAATGTTTGCATTTGATTATCGATTCGACGAAATCGATTGTTGAATCGAATAGTTTCTGTGGTTAAAAATGAGATGTATTACCTAGTTTGAAAAAAACCGGTATAAATAATAATAAATGCAAAGAAGTCGTTTCTCAAAGAGGTGCTCTAATTTAATGCAGAATAATTCCTCAGTTTAACTTCATCATTCTCATAATCGTGTTGAGAATGAGCTGAGAACGGTTCCACCCGATGAGTGATGAAATAGGTCTAAAAACATTCGAGTCTCTTTGAGAAACCAAGTTTTGACATTTAATAAGACAATAATGTTGATTGAGATGTTCATCACGAATCAATAAAACCCTAAAAATAATTTAAACCTTCAAGCACTTCATGGTTGCCAAATTAATCAGTTAATTAAACAGAGTGATAGCAATCATTTATTTATTGAATGATCCGACTTCACATTCACAGCAAAACTTAATTCAGTTCAAACACTGAGCTCAAATAAATAAATGCAAACATATGTACATACAAACAATAATTCTGAGCCGACTTAACCAATGCATCGGCCCCAGCTTCAAACTTTGTTTCTTCTTACATCACTTGAGCTGCGGCTGAAGCCAACGGCGTGGTGTGGTGGCCACGTTTTTCAATTCAATCCGTCTACACTCATTAACGGTGAAGAGGAAACGATTACGGGGCGATTATGTGCGACTTGCTGTGAATGAAAGAGACAAAAGAAATGCGATATACATAGATTACTCAGTCGTCGATGGCGAATCCAACGAATGGATCACGTTTTCTGTGTACAACTTTAACGGATTTTCTTGCCACGAACGACCTTGTGTTTGCTTGGTCCGGAGTGGTTAACCAGCCACGTTGTGTTCGCAAAGATCTATGAGAAAAATTGAACCACTTTTCTGAAGTTTGTAAAGTAAAAAAGTGAAGCTTTTCATTTCAATATACAATTTATTTACCATATACATAGCTCTTTGCAAATTTTTCGTTGTTTGTCAGTACATTTTGTGTATTGATTTTCAAACAATATGTAAAGAAACAAAATACGAAAACCAAAATTAAATTTTCAATCTAATCTTAATCTTGAGCTGATGAGGAAGAATGTTGAATTGTTGCATTAAATACTAGAATTGTTTAATAAGGAAAATATAAATTCAAAGAAAGTTTAGAAAGTTTGGAAAGTATATGAAGAACGACGGAGGGGGCACAAAGGCGGAGTGGGGTTCAGAATATAGAACGGTAACGATCGTTGCCGTTCATTCATTTTTAAATACTGGAACGAAGTCTATTTGATCCACTCTTCTAGCGTTGTACCTTGAAATGAAAAAATACACCTACAAGGGGAATCATAATAATCATTTAAAACGTAAACTGAACGTATATACATACATTTTCAGTCATTGTCTCAAAGAAAGTTTAAAAAGCTGCAAAACCCACCGCAACAATAAAAACAGATTGATTCATGCACATTTGGGTGCAACAAACCCCTAACTTGGGTGTAAGTTAGAAAGTTCCAACCGCTGCCATTAATAGAAGCAGAGTCAGGTATTGTTTATTGTATAGAATGGCTCAAAGGCTTTAGAAAAGACACATACGAGTATACACAAGATTCTGGTGTGTTGCAACATGGTGCGCTTGATCGCCCGCATAAATAAAATAGTTATTACCAATAAAAGTAGCCAAGAAGTCGAAAGTTCTTGTGGTTCCATTAACAAAATAAGTGCCACATTGAACACTAGTGACGATGTTGAGGCTTCGGACTCTGAGAACTTCCTCTCACGTTAAGAAGTTGGCTAATGAGAGAATGTTTTGCCATGTTGCCAACATTAGGATACGTGACACACCTTACGTTGCCAGAGTTCGGGCATAATTTCGTGCGTGGCTTAAATGTGAGTCTCCTGTCGATGGCTGTTGCTTGCAGTGGACTTAATTACAAATTTAAACGATTATGGCTCATTGGCCAAGTGTGAAGTGTGCATATATTTGAATCTTCGTCGCCATACTGGTGGTATTTTTCCTTCTTGCTCTAGATGCACTCTGGGCAAGCTTTCAAAATCATGAAACTTAATAATAATGATACTGCCAAAGTTTTCCACTTTTAATGAATTCGAAATTCGTACGAGCAACCGCAATGAAACATAATCTTTTATTATTCTCTGCGTGATGTTAACTCATCACCTGACTTGACCATTTTAGGGTAATTTTTGTTCAGTGATCACGAATCGGCTATCCTTTTATCTCCATCACCAGAATTTAAAAAAACGCCTTTTTAAATGACATAAAAATAATCGCAAAAATTTACTTTCAATCATTCAAGTCAAACTATTGAACCTGGACGCCATGTGAAGCCTATACTAGGTTATCGCTTAACCGAAGCTAGTTGTATTTTAGTATTACTTTTCTAATATTATATCTGAAGAAACCCAAAATAACGTACACACAGAAACAAAATCTTATTTTGCATTTCATAACTGAACAATTTATTGTTGATATAAGTTATTTGCCAGTTCATTGTAGTCTGGTAAGGAATCTATTTAAATTCAGCACATCTTTAATTTACAAATTTCAACAATCCCCCCATGATCGCTTACTCACACTCCATAAGTCCATTACGCGTCTGGGATAAAAAACTTGTCCAAAAATAGATAGAGAAAAGTAATAATATTCGAAATTGTTTTACATATTCTTCAAAGGAGTTAATTTCGCACACATCGGATCAACATAACAAACATTCGCAATTCAAATGACATTTTCAGGACTTGAACGCTCAATCAGGTTCAATTGAGCGTCAGATACAAAGTGACGATATTTTGCGCTAACGTCTACGCCAACTGCCTTTCTTCCTCTTCGGTTCGCATCCAACTGCAGTTCAATATTTCACGCAAGTTCCAACGCGCATGCGGATCAGGCTCAAGCAAGACGGCCACCGTGGCCTTGGCCTGGGCTGTAATATGGTCCTGAAGCTTTCGGCGGAAAGCGAACTTCTTGTTGCGCTGATCGTCTAGCAGTTTGCTGAGGTTGCTGTCATCGAATGGCATCTTGGCATTCAGCATAATGAAGAGTATCACTCCGAGCGACCAGGCATCCGCCAGCTTGGGGTCATACGGTCGTCCGCAGACGACCTCTGGTGCTGCATAGGCTGCTGAGCCACAGTAGGTCTCCGATTTGATGTTCCTTCCGCTATCATCGCAGCAGTATCGGGCAAACCCAAAATCGGCCAACTTAATGTTGAGGCGCTTAGAGAGCAAAATATTCTCGCACTTGAGGTCGCGGTGCGCGATGTCATGGGCATGCAAATACTTCAGAGCCTTGGCCATTTGCATGAACCATGCTTTGCCCTGCAGCTCTTCCACGGGTCCAGTCTTCTTGATGTGGCTCAGCAAGTCGCCGTTCTCTGCATAACGCATGAAGATAAAGATCTTGGGACCGCGCTGTAGTATGCTATGGATCTGGATGATGTTGGGATGATCGATCTTTGTCAGGATCTCAAGCTCGCGCGGGAAGAACTTATGTACGAAGTCAGAAGGTGCCTTAGCTTTATCGATGATCTTGCAGGCCAGATGTACACCGTGACCAGCATCGTCGGCATATCCGGCGGTGATGACGGTTGCATAGGAGCCCTCGCCAATTTTGTGGCCGATGTTGTACCCACGTTGAGCCAGTGCGTCGATGTCGGAACTGCGCGCATTCAGTTGGCGATTGGAGTTAGCCGAAAATTTGGACATAATTGTTGGATTTTTATAATGTTGAAATTTTGTCTAATTGCATCTGAAGATGGTACTCTGATGATTTGAATTTGCACTCGAAAGAGTAATCCAAAATGCTTTAATGCGAACTTTAATTGATTTCAAATAATTTTTATTAAAATTGGGAATTTATTCCGATTTTAAAATAATTTTGACAATTTTAGAAATGAAGTTTGAGAAAAGGCTTTTGCGTTTATGAAAACTTAAAACTCTGTTATTAAGGAGAGTAGTTGAGTTGCTTCATTTTCGGGACAGGGATGGACACGTGGAAATCATCTCGACTTCTGCTTATAATTTTCCTTTTTATAATTTGCAGCTACCTTAGGATCGCGTTTTGCCATACGTGTAGCACCTGACTCAGCCTTGACGCATACCAACAATACTGCGGAATCTGAATTAACGTATCGTGAAGAAGATCCACTCTACATGCCAAACGAAACCATTGTCGGCGACTCTCAGTTGAGTCCCTCGGAACGCAATAGACGCCTGATACCCTACATGGCGTTTTATTTACCAGCTCCACAGTTTCCGATAACGCAAAAGTACTTAACGCAGAAGGTAAGTAACGAGGATAAACACGATTTAATGTTGAGAATGCGGGTATATGATTTTCTTATGTCAGCAGCCAATACAATTCCACAAAACTGGCACAAGTTATCATTTTGGAAGTATTGGAGAGCAGTTGGATCCTCCTGGTGCGATACCGATACCAACAGCGTACGTGCACATGAGAGTTCCTGCCTCGGCTGCAGTTTCTGAAGTTTCAAGTTCGTTTCAAAAACAAAAACAGCCGCAACAAAAACACTTTTCACCCAGCGCTGGAACGATTTATCGCTCAATTGCATACGGCGGACAACATCCAGTGCCGGAGAGTCTTCCGCCAGTTGGCGATGAGAGAGACACGTCAGCAATGCATTTACTACCGACAGCGCTGTCCTCAGGCCCACCAGCATACGGAGGACCAACGAAGTACAGGGAACTAAGTGGTGATCACGTGGGTGTGAGTAATCCGGGCCAATATTTTTAGTTAAAAATATATGCATAGATATGTATTTAGTATGTTTGTAACAATTTGACACCACAATGTGCTAATTTTCCTCCAAACTCGAACCATCCAGCACAAATCAGTTGTCTTTCAACCCAACGCAGTTCCGCACCAACAGCAACCGCAAGCAGATCGTCATCGTCCCAAGCCATCAAAAACCAATTTAACACCATTTACATCATCAAATACTGTGCCGGGGCACTTTGTACCCATTATTTATGCCTCGCAGAGCCCGACAAACGACGACAACATCCATTACAGTAGCAACCCAGAGGCAACCGACGAACCGCCTGTACACAAGCAAGAAATTGTGCAACATGCCGAGGACTATCTGTTGCCGCCAGCAACAGCTTCTTCCCTAAGGCAGCCAAATCATCCTGCACTTCATCGAATGCAGTTGCCCACACTTCCCCCATCAGCAGCAGCAGAACCAGCATCAGGCATTCATCCAACCTCCAGGTAAAAAGCAATGCAAATTTGGTGCAAGACAGTGACAAATAAGTTCGAGCAGCCGGGCTTCCTGAGGAGGGAGAAGTTGGAAGCAGATTTCCCACAGAGCTCACGAATCTTTGTTTGTTGATAATAAAAGCGGTGATAAAAGCGCTTCCAAGCATGTGTGCTGAGCTAATTTAATGTGAATTTTCTCATTTTTCAATTTTCATTCTTCTTGTTCATGTTTTTATTGATTCGCAAACAATAACTCCAAATTCGAGTGTTATATCACATTACAAAAAAGATAATATGAACAACATTTTAAGTTCAGATTTTTCGCAAGGACTCATTTCTTAAAATTTTAAATTTGGTGAAGAATGGTCCCTAAATTAATAAAACTTGAATACTAGCCTAGTTGCAGTCAACAGCTCGTATATTTCATAAAATCGAAACTTTCAATGTTTTACTCTTAAAAGACTCGAATCGAGCTTAAACCGTTATTAGAATGAAATACGTATTGTAAAACTTTTGCATTGGCTTGGATTAATTTCGGAAGATGGTGTAGGGAGGTAAGCCTCGAATAACTTCCGATCCGACCCAATCCGAAAGCCACCCTCGGGCAAACACAAGCGCATATTCGTATTGCATGTCGTTGTACTGTCAGTAACAGCATAATTACTGAAGTGCAGAAGAGTTATGCAGCTGTGGAAAACAAAGAGAAGGAGGGGTGGGTGGGGGTGCTCAATGAATGTAATAACAAATTGAAAATTCATGTCAAAAATAACTGTAGGCCAAACACAACAATTGAACAACAGAGGTCAGCGTGAATCCCAATAATCAGGACAAATTCGTTCGTTGCTTCTTTTGTCCATAATCAATAAACAGTTGATACTGAATATCTTGTTTTCCGTTTTCTTCCACGTTCAGTCCCATCTACAAACATGTGGTCAATGATCCTTTGGAATCGTCATTGTTACCATCGCAACCACTGAACACTTTTAAACAACAGTCATCAAATCCAGCCGATGCACAACATCGGCATTTCCAACCTCCGAAACCAGAAAACTTTTTCGATAACGAGCAATATTTGAATGCAGACAACATGACGCCTCAGCAACAATACGTGATTTATCTGCAAAAACGGCAGCGGTACAATAAGATCCCACAACAAGAACACATCAAGGAGGAACTGATCGATCATCAACAATATTACAAACATCGGCAGTCTGAAAAAGAGCAGGCACAACTGTTCGTCATCAGCTCAACGGCGGGACCTGTTGAAGATGCCGGTGTTCGACTAATTGAGATGCAGCATCAAACACAATCAGAGCAGCAACAGTCGAAGTATCCGCAACACAGCCCGCTGCGGCACTCCGTCAACACTCATCCTGAGTACACGGTTCCAGCTAATCATCGAATACGCCCTCAGCAGCACCAACGAGTGCAGTATGCTTCGCAATTGCGCCCAACAACCGTAGGCAACGAACTGAGTACCCAACAGAGGACACAGACTCAACTACAGAGGACTCAAAATCGAATAAACCACAATCCACACACCCACATTGTGGAACAACATCCAAACTATGCAAGGTAATTAATTTATTTATTTGCAGTGCATTTTCAGTTACTGATTACGAAATCGTCCTTTTCAAAAATTTCGTCAGTTTTTATAAATTTCCATTAAAGCCAAATTAAAATTTTTGAAGTTAAAGGAATTCATTAAAAGTGGTGCTGTCATCCTTATTTATATAATTTTTCTCATATAAAGCTGTAGACGAAGACTATCTACTGTAAACAATTAAATAATTCCTTTTGTTCCATAGCCCTCTTCCTAATCAGTATAGCGATTACTTAATCGAAGAACCGATGCAATCGCTAGATGAGGAACACCAACAATCGCATATCGATCCTCGGCACAGGCTTCAAAAACTGCCTCTGCCAACTCCAACGCACATATCACCGAAACCTGCTTTCGTCATTGTAACAGCTTCACCATATCAACTCGAACAACCTACCAGAGGACAATTTGTTTCCACACCTAAGCCATTCAGCAAAACTCAACCCAAACTATTTTTGCAGTCGAATCCACAACATTCGAGTCGTTTCAGCCAGACTACGCGCCAGCCCAATCGACCGCACCCCACTAGTGCACCACCACCATATCCTTATGTTACCAATAAACCGCCCAATTACGGTACATCGCTACCACCTTCGTCAACAACAAAGTCGCCGACAAAATTTAAATCTTCCTACAATTATGGAGAACGCATCATACCGCCATCTAAACGACCAGCACCCGTAACTCATGTAGACCACTATCGTCAACCACTTATGTCACCCACGCCTTCACCTTCACCTTCAGCACAACTACAACATCCGCTTCCACCACTTGCCGACTCAAATCAATTGCCAGATATACATTCGTCTTCGTTGGCAGAAATTCTCCACAAGTTGCAAGCCAGTAATCATCTTCCACAGACTCTGACACCGGACAACATCGATAATTCCATAAAGACTCTCATCACTATACTCAACAACCTTAAGTTGTCACAAACGATTGCCGCAAATCCACAGCAACATCATGCGGTCTCCGCATCGGACCACGACTATTCGACCGGCAGCGAGGAAGAGCAAGGCGGGGCACAAGATCTGAGCGTGGTATCGCCGGTGGGGCCAAGTAAGTGCAGACTTTTTTAATTGCTGGAGCAAATATTTTTTATTTTAGCCGTGTGTGTACGATTCTCTGTTATAGCTAAACGACCGGGTCCGAACACTGGACGTCCTGGTATTGATTACCCCAACTATGCGGAAATTCCCGCCACCGCATTCGACTGCGGAGAACAGCGTTACAAGGGATTCTTCGGTGATCCAGAGACAAACTGCCAAGTGTGGCATTACTGCGACTTGAATGGCGGCAAAGCATCCTTTTTATGCCCAAATGGTACTATTTTCAGTCAGGTAAGTTTGTGTGGCACGAGTGTGTTTTGTTGGTTGGCCAAATATTTAAATTATTAAATGGAAAGAAGAACGCACGTTCCACGAAAATGGTACACGTGAAATGTAACTAAGGGCAGAATGCAGTTACTGCGCACTGTAATGAATTCAAGTTGTAGAAAATCTAAACGAAATGGCGGACCTTGGCAACAGTTCTTTAAAAGATGGACACTAAAAAGAGATCTGTTAAAAAAAAGCTAAAAGCTTTTGCAGCGTTTGAAAGTATTACGTAGAATAACAATATGTAATTATGTTAAAATAAATGATGTATATTACATCTGCTGTCCTCTGTGTGTAAAATTGGAATTGTACGAAGGCGAAGCATACCAATTAAATTGTTGAAAAGCCTATAAATTTCACATTTGGTCAGAAATTATAATTTAAACTGAAGTAACACAAAACTTCTCATGCTCATGTTTTGCAGATGAAAGCGTTTATGGTAAAATGAAAGTACAGAAGTATTGTGGAAGAATTTTAATATCATGAAAAAGGGCTAAAATTTCAGAAAATTTCGAGAAAAAATTTCACTACACATAAAGAGTCCAAAGCTATAGTCAAGTAGTCCAAAGCTTCATCGATGACATTCTCCTCGATCATGTTTTCCAAGACAATTTCTATTGGAATTCAATAATTTTCCATGGACGACATATTTAGGTACAGTTTGCAAAACTTCTCATGCGAACAGTTGGCACGACAATGTCTTGCAGGTTGTCGTGCAAACGATGATGACCCGAATTCTACGCCTAGTGACCCGAATTAACATGTACGAATTCGTTGTCGAGGACAACATATCTATGTTGTCCTGTCGCTCTTGTTGTCCTCGAAGACAAAAACAACATTCGTTTGAAAATGTCGTCCCTAATGACCATATGCTTGTCTTCCAGACGTCCTCAACGACGGGATTATGTCGTGCACGATTCGTCGAGGATGTCTTGGAAACAAGAACTCCTGCGAAGGTACATAATTTTAATACAATGAACTGTTGTTGGTTTCGCATCTCACACAACTCACATATATTAATTACATTGTCAAGCATATTGACACCAGCGCCAAGGGTAACTCACCGAGTTGCCAACTAACAACTGGTTAAATCACAGGTCGGTTTATTCTTTTGGTGCACGCGTAAAATTGGATGAATACTTATTAAGTATTGCTGCAGTAAACTATTTTCTCATTCTGTCTTGCAGATTGCACTCACCTGTGACTGGTGGTTCAACGTTAAGTGCTCCACGACGTCTCAGTTGTACGTCCTAAACGAACGATTGTACAAATATATTTTGCCGTTCAACCCCAAATTTCCCGAGGACTACAGTGGGCCAATTGTCGATAAGTAAGTTTGAACCCTGTTGAGTAGGGGATATAAGTTCCAAAATTATTTCTCCTTGATTTCTCAGGTACCTGGCTCTTAAATTTCAAGAAATGGAGGAACAAATGCGTCTTAAAAAAATTAAGGCAGCGCCAAACATTTCGGAACCACCTACCGAACCTGGCCAGGAACAAAACTTAGAGACTGTAGAGACGACAACAACTACAGCGACATCCAACAATCAATCAGAAGAGCCTCAAAGTATTAATTCCCAAGTGGGTGAGCAAAGTTCCGAACGTAATCTACTCCTTGATGATGAAGTGGATGATATCTCGCAACGCGGCACGGTGGCTGCTGGATACAGAACTACACAACCCTCATCCACCACCAGAGAAATCGAATTGCCGTTAAGTTTCAAGCCGATCGTAGTGTCCCCAACATCGGAGCCAGATTACGATAGTTCAGGACAGCAGTCGGCACAACAGACATCAGCGCAATATCAGAGTCGATCGAAGGAGGATGCGTCTATATCATCCATACATGAGCACACCAAAATCAGCGTTGAAAAAGTTGAACTTATTGAAATCAAGTCAGACGGTTCTTCAGGACATCTCACACCAGCAATGATCTTCAGCAATGAAGCAAAAAATACGTAGAAAGTTAACCGGTCATTGATGTGATCTAGTGTAAAATTGTAAGAACTGTTGAGGGGGTGATATGAGTCCAATTCGTATTATATGAAGTTTTGTTATAAGCTTAAATGTTAAACATTTTTGAGCTTGAATCCCTTCCTAGATGAATATCAACTGGCAGCCGTAAGCGAACAGACATCATCGAAGTTGCGACAACTAACTAGTTCGTAGCATTTACCAGAAAGAGGCATGTATACAGCAAAAACTAATTTTTTAATTTAATGATTCGCAAATTCTCTTTAGTAAGTAGTACATACATATTTGTAATAATTTAGTTATAATGCACCTTGTACAAAAGCCAAGGAAGTTTGTTCAATTAAGGCCATAATTATTAATTCTTACAGTTTTAAATGTTGTTCGATGAGTAATTCTTATATAAATATTTTATTTTATGTTTTGTAAAAATATATATTTATTTTATTTTATAAAATATATAAATTGTAAAAATAAAATATAATAAAATTAAATTATTAAAAATATACAAACCGATTATCTATTGCACAAGTGTCTTGAAACGCACTCTCAAGACAGAACAAAATTTTAAGCATTGCACTGGTTGCTTCTTTCGAATCAAACCATGATTGCCGAAAGCAAGCCAGCTGAAAAAAAAGCATAACAAAGAGAATAGAATTCGTTGCTTTTTTAATGAAAATACAACGCATGGCAACGAATGGCAATTGCCATGACAATTGACACGGTAACGAATGGCGCTAAACGCAAACGAAGACTATCTACATACACCCTGCGGTACGTACATCTACTATGTGGGATATGAGAAGATAATTTTTTATAATTTTTGTATTTTTTTATGTATTATTTTAGTTTCCGAGTCCAGGAAGTTCTGCCGCCAAGCAGACGGTAAAGACGGGGACAATTTTCAATACGAATAATGATAATGAAACAATCATTAATCACGTAGGTATATTTATACAAACTTAATTTCTCAGTCGCACATATATTCCCAAATGGATGAATCGGGCATCTAGTAATTCAATATTTGGCTTACCTTCTGTGCTTTTCTAAGGTTTTCTCTGGAATCCTTTATAGTTTCTAATAATTGATAAACATCATCCTTCACTTTGTTATTCTACAGAGAATAAAATGAAGAAAGTGATTATTTTAGTTCGACTGATCAAATGACGTGTTGCATGTTTTTAGGCGTAATTAACACAGAGCTGCAAAACATAAACCTACCTCATCTGAGATCGAGCTCCAGCCGTGATGTGGATGATCAATCTTGATGCACAAACCACAACAAATAACACGGCACGTTTTGCAAAAGCGTTCACAGGTTTTGTGATGGCGATAACACATCCGCGGCTTGGGCATTTGAAGGAACCGTGGTGATTTATTTTCCTCATCTTCCAGCTTGTGTCGCTTTAACACTTTGCTGTTTTTGTGCACTGATTTGAAGCAAAGACCGCAGTAATGAGATTTGCACTGCCTACACAAGCCTATGGCCGCCGAATTCTCGCATTCGTTGCATCTCTGCACCAAACCAAAATTTGTAGGTGCGGTGCCCGAGGTGGCGATAACGGATGTGTGAACAGAGTTGTTGTTGGAAGTATTCCGTCTACTATAGCTAAAAAAGTTGATGGCGCCCATTAAATAGAAGTTCATGTCAAAGTATTCCCGCACGTAAAATTGGGAGTGGTGCGAAGCGTTACCAACAGGGATCTCGACTGGGCGTATACATACGTTGCACGTGAGATTCGATCGATTTTGGAAGATGCAGTTTTCGCACATATTGTGTCCGCATGGTAACAAAAAGGGGCGGTTGCTTTTGACATGCGTCTCTGGATGAAATGGAAAACATTTATTTAAAACATGTTTCATTAAATTATATATAGAGCGTAGAGTTAAGCTATGCGTATGTAGGTGAAGTTTTCTATTTGCTATACAGAAGTTGGAGCTTCTATAACAAGGAATATGTACTTACCTCCGTAGACCATTTGGAAGTTGTGCATGAAATCATTTTGACATTTTGGGCATCGATAGTGATTCCGCAAAGAATTGGTCACGAATTTGCGATCGAATAGTTGTATTTGTTGCGAATATTTTTGTGGATTCATAATGTCCACTCATTTACACACTTATTAATAATAATTTTAATGTATATTTATTCAATTTTCCGAAAAAATTAGAAGGTTTAATTACTTTAAAAACTTATTGGAATTATTTGCGCTTTACTGAAATTTACATTTTACCGGCGTAAACTGTAAAAACGATGCCGCGAACATGAAAGCCGAAGAAAGCATAAAACAAAAGAAAAGTCTGACAAAAACAAACTCACGAACTCATTGGCGCAGTTTACACTTGCGACAATTGTCGCTCTAGGGACAACATTTGCACCTATCGTGTGGAGTAATGAAATTCACGGGCTTAAATAGGTTTTACGAGACAATGACACACAGTGTTTTCGTTTTTGCTGTTGTTTTTAGTGCTAACTCCAACGACAATTCCAAAAAGGAGTGGCAACTTCCGGTTCCGGTTTTACACCAATTTGAAAACTGAAATTGAACTGCCTAGATCCCCTATCCTGTAGCAGTAACGGATTGGGATAGGTACCGTTAGAAAGAAGTAATATTAAGAATACCCTCCATTTAGATTTGTGGATTTTGTCGAAAACCTCATAGTTTTCGAGTGAAACGCAATTCAAGATTTTTAGTACTTTTTTCCCCAACTCTTTAATTTTTTTCTAAGTAAAATGCCTAATTAAGACATATTTTTTTCAATAATAAGAAAGCAGGGATCCTTTTCTATCTTTAGAAATTTATTTTACCATTTGAATTTCGGATTTCAAAGGGCTGTAAAACCGGAAGTGGAAGTCTCCACCCCTTTTTGGGTTTGTTGTTGGGTTCAGCACTAAAAACAACAACACAAACAACAACAACGTGGGTCATTGTCTCGTAAAACCTATCTGTTCCCAATATAAATTTACCTTGTAAGATTTAAATGTGACGTCATTTTTAGGTAAACTTTTTTAAACTGCTTACACATCGCTTACGAATTACTTTTGAAGGTAGTTATTGTGTATAGGAATTAGTCAGAGGTGCGCAGTTAATGTCCGAAAATATATATTTTAGAAAAATGAAAGAAAAAAAGAGTCGCCTAATAATATATTACAAAAGTTTTCACTTATTTAAATATTCATTTATTAAATATTAAAGTGGAAAAGGCTTTCAACTTCATACCGCATGTAACGCGTTTGACATTAGCAGCGTGTGTGACGACCCTAATGCTTGTTCATTGCAGACGTGATGTTGATGCGATTCGTTTCTATCCATCTTGCCCACACGATTCACTTGAGTATTCACTATACCGAAAAAACGTATGACATCAGGCATGGTTCACTTGATTTTTAATTTTGCATTTGGATGCTTAAAGCATTCTTGCTATCTCTTTCCAACCGGTTCATTATCACCCCTTCTCTTTTGCACAATCGATAATTTTCTCCTTTGGCTACGCTATCTAGTTCCCCAGAAAAAACAAAATGAGATAAAGGGACAATTCAAATTTTCAGTTTTCTGGGAAACACCACCAAATTTTGTCCCTTAGTGGACGTGCAAACTGCGCCATTCCAAATTCTTTTGATTAAGAACGAAACAACAAATAGTGTTTTTTCAATAATTATTTTTTTTCTAAGTAAAATGCATAATAATTAAGACATACTAACGATCCCTACTTTCTTACTATTGGGATAATTGCATGTCTTAGTATTCATTTTAATTAGAAAAAAATTAATAGAGATCTAAGTTTTACAATAAATTCTTATATAACATAAATGGACGGTATTTTTAACCCCTTTCTAACGGTACCTAGGCCAATCCTATATGTGCTGTAGCTTAGGAGATATAGGCGGTTAAATTTCGAAGGATATAAAACCGAAAGCGACTACCCCGTTTTTGGGGTCAGCGCCAAAAAGAACAACAACATTGGTTAGGTCGAGTTTCATGAATTAAATTTACGAATACGAATGTGCCCTTGCACGAATGTTTAATCGTTGCGCAGATAAGAACGATTATATTCGTTGCAGTTCTCTGTTGTAAACCTGCTATTACATTCATTTAAATGTTCACGCTTACGTTGATTTCGTCCGTATGAATTAAATCGCATCTAAAATTAATTATTAACCCTTTAAATCATTTATTGATTAACCAGTTTTACCAGAAAAGTACCATATTTCACGAAAAATATAAAATACTCATTTATGAAAACATTGAATTCATCAGATTGCTTTGGCGGTCACGCCTATTAGGCTCGTCCTGGCGGAAACGACGCAACTCCTCGTAGTCGGGATCATCGGTTTCCAGCTCGTAGCGACACATCGGACAGGAATTCGCCTGAAACACGACATATTGGTCAAGATTCATAAATTTGTCTGCATTTTGTACCTTTTTCAACCACAATAAAATGCACTCTTCATGGAACTCGTGTTTACAGGGCAGAACTTTGTACTTCTCACCAACCTCGGATGGCTGCTTGCAAACCGCACACTCCATCTCCGAGTCATTTTCAGCGATCTCGTGGACCGGCAGCTCTGCTATGGCGCGCTTGGAAGCCTCCGGCACTTCGATCTCCATGTCGATGCCATTCATTATTGCCAAAACTTGCAGGCGCTTAAAATGCTTCTCGAAGTCATCGGGTCCATCTGGACCGGTTGGTGTGTGACCGAGTTCCTCGAAGTAGTCAGACATGAAGCAGCTGCGATATACATAGGAAAAAATGCAGTTTAAAGATACAGTGAATCAAAATTATTTCAATAGATTTTTCCACACAATTATTGACCATTCCAAACGTATTGGGGCAATATTACTTGAACTCTGTTAATGAAACATCAGATTTTTGCTTACTTTTCGGTGCAAATATTTATTTTAATCAGCTTTATTAAAGTTTACAAAATTTCACAAATCGCTAATGTTGAATATTTACGATCTGCGGAACATGATAATCAAAGGTGCTCGCTAAACGTCGAATGTCGACACTTGAACACTGTAATCATGTCCCCAATAAAAGCACTTCAAAATAAGCATGTATTAAGCATTATATCTAATTACTATTAAGAAAGTACTGTTATAACAGCCCCTCGATAAGTTGTCTACATCTAGAAAAGGTCACAATCACATTATAATAAGAGCAAGTTTCTTTTAGAGTACGTTTAAATGTATGTGGTGCTGTTTGTATGAGTGCATCATGCAGGAGTCTAGTTGAGATTTTATTTGGCTCAGATTCTGTGGGAACTTGAAAGCATTAATGTGTTTCTTTATAAACGAAACCAATTCTGAAGCTTAAAAAAAAACCTGCGTTTTGTTCTTTTTTTTCATATAGGAAAACATCAATTAAACACAATTTAAATAAGCCAAGAAAAAATACATCATTGCGGGTTTCGTTTTTGCATCACTGTATTTCAATGGGCATAATTTTTAAAATTAAAAAAAAAAATAAATAAAATTACTTGTGAGCTTGACCGATTACTTCTTCAAATGTTCCAACTAAAATTGATGATTGGCATGCTTGAAGCTATAGTACGTTAAATCTAAATCTTTACTAAATTTGCTTTGCAAACTACGTGTACATGTCTTTATTTCTATAAACTAATAGCGTTTTCTATTGTCTTTTACCTCATTCTGCACTTTTTCCATTCTGTTCAACAAAAAAAATTTTGCCCTGAAAAACGTGTCATGTTTTCTTCTCGAAAATGTTGACCTCAAGAACTTAAAAATGCGGAATTTTCCACATCGTCCATGTCAAAATGTCAACAAGCTAACATTTTTTTTGAGTGCAGGTCAAAATATAAAAATTCTGCAATTGATGAGTGTAGAATTTTGTTGGCGGAAAAAGAAAACGCTATAAGTTTTCAAGTTACTCGGCTAAAATCTTTATTAATAGTAGTTATTGTTGACGTTTATTGTTCAATTTGAATTTTATCCAAGTAGAACTTCAGCGAAAAATAAATCTTTAATATTCTTTTTGCTCCGCTAATCTTCAAACAAGTACTTCTAATTAAAACTAAATTTCATTCATCATTTGCTTGGCAAATTCTTCTAATTATCAAATAATTAAGTGTTGCATGTGATCATCATGATCATATTCGTATGTACTATAAGTTTAGGTTTCATAAGTTCTTGCTTAAATGTATAATTGAGTGAATGTTGCTGCTTTTCGGAGTTTTCCGTTTTACAGAAATAATTTATTTTCTACAACGTTAAAGTATTTTATACTTAAGTTTTAAAATAAAATTGTAAATAGATCCGTACTCGTATGTTTGGGGATGTGTGTATTTTAAGCTTTATAAAGAATACGAACCAAACTGTTTACAAAATTTTGACCACCTATGAATGGAGGATATAAACAAACATCTGCTCTAAACGAATGCAAAGTACACCTTAGATAGGAATTATTTCTTCAATAAATTATAATTAAATTAGTGATAACAATTAATATTAACCGTGATATTTTTTATAAATTTTCAATTTATAGGATTTCACTTTCATCGATTTTCACTCAGCAGAAGTGTGCAGTGGAAAAGAGCTGTTGGCAGGGCGGAGAGGGACCACGTGGTCAGAGACCGCGGTGGAAAGGGCCACTTGGCTTTAGTCAACATGCGACTAACATGCTCATGTACGAATCCTAAAATAGTAATAATTGATTTAACTTGATTGGAGGAGTTTACAAGAAGTTCTACTACATTCAGCCGACTTAACATTACTTGTTCTTGTTATTGTTCCAGTCACATCTGATTATTGCTTCACGTATGCATATAAGTATAGTAATAGCAACACTTTATTATCAATTAACTACTGAATTGTTTCAAGTACGACCTGGTAATTAATACTTGTGTCAATTCAATTAATGGATTACGTATGGTAACCGATAGCAGCTAGACTCGAACAGACCAAAAACTTAATTACCCATGTGATGGAATTACTAACGCAATTGTAATTACTTCTTAATTATTACTCACGTATTTCTAAAAACTATTTCGATTCAAGTTAAGAGTTATTTACGGTTAATGCTTCTACTCTTCCCCCTCTCCACCCTCAGCCACACACTTCTATTCAACAAGAATTTCATAAAGATGTGCCCATCACTCCACTGGTTGCTTCAGCAGCGATCTAATCCGTTATCGAAATCTGCGCGTAGCCGACCAACGCACGGTCATCGAGTACTTCGCCGGGTTGCAATCCCGAATTCAGCTGGAACGTAATCGTCTTGATCTGCGAGCGTTGCGCGATCAGCTGCTGTAGATTCAGTGCCATCGGCTGAGTATCCAGCGGATCGACGAGTCCGGCATCCACCAATTCCATTGCTATTCCTTCGGCGGAGTCCTTGCCGACGGCAAATTCGAAGCGTATGTCATGCAGCTCGCGTCGAAGGTTGCGCATGCGCAGCACAAGATTTATTGGTGGCGCTTCACTCCCATCCGCTGCTGCTGGAACGGCGATCGCCACAGCGGCGGCGGCAGATGGCATCGGCATGTTGGCCATGCAGGCGGTGGCTTGTGCTAATGCAGGTGTGGTGGCGGCTACAACTGGCGGAGCAGCGGATCCGGTGCTGACTGGATTGGCAGGTTCAGTCGTCGTCATTGTACCCTCAGAAAATTCGGATGGATCTACATCGCTGTCCGAAGAGTCGGCGCGCTCCAAACGATTGATTGGACGATCATCAGATTCCGAATCGGAGGAGTGTTTGCCACCGTTGTCTTCCTCCTCGCTGGACCACACCCACTCGCCGGTTACGGTGCGATGCAGGCGGCCTGAGGCGCCCGGTTGTCGCTTAGCTGCCTTGTGCACCCGCGTCTCCATCGATGGGCCGGTCTGCAGCAATGTCTGCGTCAAGTACTTGCGATCCTTGGCCTTCTTGAAGAAGGCATGCTTCAGCAGTTCACTCGCGGTAGGGCGCTTGGAGGGCTCCTTCTGCAGGCACTCGACGATCATTTTGCGGAATGTCTTGCCATAGGCCTTGTATTGATCCTTGTCTTCAGCGCCTGTATCCAGGGTGGGCGGATCGTTCTGCAACGTCAGCATCAACACCTTCATAGGTGGGTACTTGTGATAGGGTGCAGTTCCGGTCGCCATCTCGATGGCAGTGATGCCGAATGACCAAATGTCGGCCTTGAAGTCATAGCCATGGTCCTGTTCCATCACCTCGGGCGCCATCCAACAAGGCGTACCGACGAAAGTATGACGTACCTTCTGACGCGAAAGATCGCGACCCGTGGCCAGCCAGGCGCTGACGCCGAAATCCGCAATCTGTATGGTGCCGTCGTCACCGATGAGAATGTTGCCAGCTTTGATGTCGCGGTGTATTTGACCATTCGAGTGGAAGTATTCGAGACCCTTCAGCACCTCCTTGAGTACCGTGGCTATAGTGGACTCATCAAAGACCCCATGCTTACAGTTCGAAGTGCGCATCTTGTGCTTGATGATGTCCAGTAGTGAACCGCCTTCCAGCAAACGGAGTACTAGCCAGAGCTCTTCGCGCACCACGAACGATGTGTGATACGTAACGACGTTCTCGTGATTGCATGAAGACATGGCTTGGATTTCCTTCAGAAGCTCGTCCATAGAGGTGTTCCATTTCTCCAGATTGATGCGCTTGATCGCGCACTTCTCACTGCGAGGAAGGCACAGCGCCGCATGTACAACGGCAGTGGCTCCGACGCCAATAACGTCACGCAGCTCATAGTCGTCCTTGCTGTTGGGCCACGGTTGCTTCTCCGAGTGGGCTGGGGGCAAATTGTTGTTAGGGGTGGAAACCGCAGCCATTTTTGTGGCGGTTTGCGGGCTGACGTTCGCTAAAGTTGGACTGGATGCAAATGAGGAAGTCGACTCCAGATTGATTTTGACCTGGACTTGGGTGGTTAGCTTTGGCTCGGAAATGGAATCTGATTTGTTTTGCAACTTCAAGCCTTCTCCAACAGAGAAGGAATTTTCAAGTTGTTGTACAAATCTTTGCTCTGGTTCCTGTTCCCTGTTGAAAGCCGGCGAGTTAGGCTTGGGTGCTGCTATCGGTTGTTCACACACAACAAATGTCTGTGCCTTTCGGTGCTTCGACGATGCTACGAACTGCTCTGCGTCTCTGGGTCTGTAGCAGGCAAGCGGGTCCTCAATAATCGTCGAATGCTGCTGAGTAGGCGGGGCTGCTTCGGCGTTTGTCTCGATGCAGAAGGTTAGCGTTCCGTGTTGTTTACTGAAGAAGGCAACTTCTGGAAGAGATCAGAGCAAGAAAAAGATGCCTCTATTGGTTTTTGGTTTTTCATAGTTTTGTGTTTATCTTGTGTTCTACTTGAATTACATACTTAATATTTTGAGCAAACGCATGAGTGATAGCAAGCTGTGTAGTGTTATATTTCCGCGGAGACAGTTTGCAGTTGCAAAAGTAACAAGAGGGTGTGAGAGGGAGAGAGAAAAATGTGATTTTGACTACTTGAACCACTTTTGCAGACTCTCTCGTTCCGATAAGGTTGTCACTTTCTCAACGTATCTAGTTTTATAAAGTATATTTTTATAGTCTAATTGCAAACAAATTTCAGTTCTTCTGTCTGTAAATGGATTGTGATCTTCATTAATATTGTATTGTAATTATATTTATTCTGTTTAGTTCACATAAATGACATCCAAGTCAGTTCGCCGTAGGTTCGTGTGGTTTAGTGTTATAGATAACCTGAGTTGTTGAATACTCTTTGTTCGTCCATGAAAAATGGTTGAACATGTTGTTAACATAAAAAAGCAGTTGATAAGAAAAGAAAATCGGAAATGACGGTAATTTTAATGTATCCGCTTTTAAGATCTACTCAGAAATGAGGTGTGAATTGAATTTGAATGTCTATAATAAAGTTCGAATAAATAAATGAAAATAATCACGAGTGATTGGATGAATGATAAACTGAACTTAATAATTTTTATTAGGTGCGCATGTGTGATAAATTTACTTTCCTAATCGCTGGCATTTTGCTAAAAAATGAGGGTACGCGTGTTCCGTGACTAAAAACACTATTTTATACAATAAACGAGTATGAACTCGGCATGAATATATGCTGGCCAGAGTTGTGTTAATGTGAGAGTTTTGTGTGTCTTGTGAATTAGTTGCATGATGATTAGTGAAACGTAGAAAACGACGAAGTTAATTTTTTAAATTAAATTTTAATGGATATTTAATCAATAAATAAATAATTTAGATTTTATAAAATGTTATTTTATAGTTTATGATCCATGTAACTGCACTGAGTTGTTGTCCACAAAATTATTAGACTAATGAAGTGTGGATTTATAACCGACCGATCTGAATGAATTCTTGAATTCAAGGACGGGCCCCTTCATTCAAAGAGTGACTCCTTCAGTTCAACACTTGGCACACTGGGATGAAGCGTACGTGTAACAAACATGTTCGATATTCCTTTCTAGAAGAATTTCTATTAATTGTTTACAATAATTAAAATTTAATGCATTGAAAGGGGCGAACGTTTATTCATTAAAATCGAATTCTTTCCTTCAATCTCTGTCCCAATCTAAGCGCGTCAATTTAATTTTGATGCAACGCAAACATGTTGCGACGTGTTAAAAAGATAGCACAGAAGACCGATCGATCGATTGCCTCCAATGAACGGCGATCACAAGAGTTCAAAAAGTATTCATTGAATTGCAGACAACAACACATAAAAGAAACAAACAAATCAAAGCAATGATAATAAATCGATTTGTTTTAGTGATGAAGTGATGGCGGTTATTTTCCAGAAAGCGAACACAAAAAAGGCAACCTGCGGAAATTTCCAAAAACACTGGATAATAAAACACGAAATTTTCCAAGTTTTTATGCGATGGATATTAAATTGTTTGTTTTTCAGCCACAATAATAATAAAAAATAAAAAGCGACGCGTTGATCGCACGCTCGTATTTAACGTGGATGTCGAGTCGATTCAACAGCCGGTTAACAACTGAAACATTGTCGGAATAATATATTAATAAAAAAGAAAATTTCTACCAGCGCGAATCAGCTTCAAGTGGGTGAAAGGAAGCGACCGCGAGAGATAACGACAGCCACAACAAAAAACCACCAAGACTTTTATAACGAACTGCGGCAAGAAAGTAGAAGTACAAGATTAAGAAATACTATATGTACTAAATGGAAAAAGTCGAAATACCGGCGCCAATTGTTGTTGTGTTTTCCGCGTCGAGAAGAACAATCGCCATACGCAAGAGAAAGTGAGGGCTGATAGGTGCAGATGGATAGGACTGGGAGGGTTGGAGGGGGTGGTGATTTTTTATCGACCATGACGTGCACTTATTCCATAGATAAGCGTTTGTATTCCACTGGATACAAGTCACACCATCTCGATCAGAACCACAGAACCGCCTTGTTTAATAATTTATCTAGGAGCGAGTGCGGCGGAAACGAAATAGTCACAGGTTACAGCATCTCTATGAGTCCGTCATCCGATTTGGATATTTATCTATCTATATCAAGTGTAATGGCAAATATAAATTGAAGGGTCTCCTACTTACATGAATCATGAATCATAGTCATCAGCATCAACATAAAATTGTTTTATTGATAACGCTTTGTGAAATTGGTTGACAAACAACCCAAACAATTGGTTGATTGAAACTTAACTGGAGACCGTGTTCCGGACAACGCATCTGTCAGAACTCGGGTAATGTGGTAGATATATAAAATTCACCTGTCCACTGTATAAGGTTACAGTTTCGTTGTATGGACAAATTGAAGTTGAGCCAGAGCACTGAATGAACCAATATTAAAAACCAGTAAGAAAGCTATATTCGGCCTGGCCGAATCTTAGATACCCTACACCTAAAAGTTTTAAAAAAAGTGCCGAAGCTAGGGTGGGGCTGGGGTGGCGGTTTACTGTGGGCGGCACAATGTCGGGGGCGGCAGTTGTGGAAATCAAGTAGGGACTTATTGAATTTTAGGGCTCCATGAGACCCGGGCTCCATGAGACACACACATTTCGTCACACATTTCGTGACAAAGTGAATATACCCTTACCTTAAGGTGTAGGGTATAAAAAAATGAACTCTTGATCAGTGCGCACTCGTATTTGTCATATCTAATGCCTGGTAAGAAGTTAATGCATATGCATATGTTGTATGAACCAGTGTTATATAATACTTATAAACACGATATATGCCAAAGATTGTCAGTTTGCCCCTTTTATTTTATATAATCTCAAGAAGGTGTGATATTTATTCAGCTATGATGTATTCAAGTTTCAGGTTGGACGACAATAGCGCTGCTTATGGTTATTATTTTTGTTGTTTATCCGATCAAATATCTAAGTATTCGAGTGCGTTGAACTTTCGGTGCGGAGAAAATAAACGCAAGCGTAATTAAAACAAACAAAGCGGAGTTCGTCGTGACAAACTAATAATTTGTAGATATCTAAATTTTGTAGATTACCAAAAACCATAAGAAAGATACAACATAAACTCAGCCGAATAGATTGTAAGAGTAACATTAACAACAGTAAAACAAAAATTTCAGGACTTTACAATCAGTAGCTTTTACTGTTGCATTTTTTTCGTTCAGTGTAGAGTCTGTCAGTCTGCTGCTCAATCAGTCGCATTCATTCGATCGCACAAGTGATAAAACCCATTCAATATAATTAAAACGGTGAATACTGCGACTGCTGCTAGAGGTTGAATGATCGCTGCAAACGTACTCAGCGGTCGTTGCAAATAGCTGAGTAGAAAATGAATTCATAGAGCAATGACTGCGTGCAAGTTATGGCCAAGTTAACAAAACCAGCCCGGAGCTCGGCAAGCTACTAAACAAGCAGCCAACTTGTTGCAAAAAAGACGACTACATGAGGTGATGAAATATCGCCACGAAAGCAATAACAACTATTAACTAACTGTTTGAAATGAAAAGTTTGAATGGTTTTTGTAAAAATCCGAACAAACTTTGTACGTGAGAAAAGTCGAGATTTGAAAGGTTAAAATCTAATCTAATCTAATCTAATCTCCAAGGTTAAAGGTTAAAAGCCTCTTTCAAAAGAAGGTAAGGTTGGTTTCAATGCATTCCTAGCAAATTATAACAAACGATTCTCGGAAACGACAATATTTTTACGAGTGTGATACAATGAGTATGAATATATTAACAAATGATTACGATATCGAAGTCGAAAGACGTCAATCGTATATCTAACAAATTGGTTCTAGCGATTAGTTATTTCATTAGAAGTATTAGTATAATGTTCAAGTAAATTATATGGTATGATATATCTTGCGTACAAGATTTGCTACTCTTCTTGGCAACAATTTTATTGGCCCCGAACTCTTAAATTGGACAGAAGAGCCAAGCTTGTGACTTGCGAACCGGTCTCTAGTTCTCAACTTAAGTACGTGCTAAAAGTCAACTAACAACGCGTGCTCACACATGCAATGGAAACTAATGCACCTCGTTTATTTATAGCTCTTTATTTTTCTAAATTGTGTTTATTTTTTCTTTTCTCTGCAGGGCACTGAAACTTAGCAACATTAGAGTAAAAAAGTGTCGCGTCGTTTCTTCTGACGGACAGGTGAAGCTGGCGACAGCGCCAGAGATAACATTAATTAATACTTTTTTACTCTGTGTAGAGGTGCACTTTAAAAATAGGCGCCAAACTGACAATTTTAAATTCCTGTTTGCTTTCTTACTTTGCGGCTATTTCATTTTACAGAGAACATATTATATTTAAACAGCACAAGTAATGTGGTCAGAGAGGGAATCGCGGCAAATCCAATGAATCAGGACAGGAACTAAAATAGGTACCAGTTTTTGCCGGTTTACTATGTTAAGATCCCAAACACTCACTGCTCCGAAGAACGCGAAGTCCGCGAAATGGTTTCAGTATAGAGCAATTTCAGTTGAGTCATAACATGAAAGAACGGCGGAAGTTCTGCCGATGCAACTGTGATGAAGTAAACGGTTCCGGAAACGAGCGGTTCCTATCAACTTGAATTCGATTACTTCTTGGACCGTCCCATACGTAATGCACTGTTAACGTTATCGAGGGTGCACTGTATTATGATAAAATTATGGTTTTTGAGTGATGATAGTTAAAGTTGTGGATTCACTTAGTTTACTTCACATCTGCAGAAGTACTTTCTTTTTGTAGATTAAATTAATAGATGTATTCGTATAGACATTTTTCATATCTGGTAAACTCGAAATTCAGCACGTATTATTAAGCAAGAACTCGATATGCACAAAAGATTTACATACTTAAATAATTTCCCATATTGAGATTAACTATCCTACGTACGAATAGTTAATACGCTGAAAAAATTAGCGACAGTAGTGTGTTTAGATTAAGCAACATTTACATCAAACTAGGTACATAAATTACGAGGTGCAAAGAAAAAGCATATAGAACTGGCGTACTCAACGAACTTTGCTTCAAACAAATGATGTCGCAAAACCTCATGACCAGCACAGGAGGAGAATGTGGACGTGTGGAGTATGATGTGGCGGTTGATATCGATGAAATCCAATGGGTGATGTGCGGCACAACCTGCTGTCGCAAGGTCCAAATCCAAGTTGAAAACAATATACACAACAACAAATTGCTTGACACACAAATGTATATTGGGAACGTTAATAATTCGTCAGATTAGCTGAGGCTCCAGGCAGTAGCTTCGATTCACTAAAATTGCACAAAATAGCGAGATATTTGAAAATCTCCCAATTGAACACCATCGAAAAACGTCAGCTGATGTTAGCAGATGAGAACAAACAAGTTAGATTAAAGTACCGCACGTCAAGTGAACCAAGTGACGTGTTTCTAGTCGCGGAATCAATCAACTGATTTCTAAAATTCAAGCATTTAAATATTAACGTCTTTCAATAGCAGCAAGAATTGTGCAAGTGGAAGATAGGTTGGAGGATGGGTCTGGGAGGTAGATGAGTATACAGGAACCAGCAAGTGTTGTTTTTATGGATAGTCGTAAATATTTAGGGAGGAGCTACAAAAACAGCAACAAGCCGAATACAACAAGTTCTGTTAACACAAAGGAAGTAAAGTCGCGCCCGAAAGTGTTACTAAATCACATTTTTAATAGTGTTTTTATAAGTAATTAACAACAGTTTAACTGTATTTGTGATGTTGTTGTTGATCTTTCTTAATTGTTTTTCTACTCTTTTCAGGTTTCAGCAGTCATTCGATGAATCCAACTAAGCAACAAACACAACTGCGATTTTTTACGTCGAATGCTGTCGAAATATCAATTTTATGTTAGCAAATTAATTCAAGCAATTAACACAATCTCTGGAATAAGTTAAAAAATGATAATTTGCTAAATTGGTAGCATGGCAAGTTAACACGCATTTCTGACAAACAGCACATTTAATTATTAGCACGTTTTACCTAAGTTAACCCGGTGCTCCGAAGTGCAAAACACACCGATCTCAATCGATCATCACTGTGAGTTTTTTCGAAAATTGCAAAACTAATTTCTTCCAATGTTTCACTACAGTAGCTCCACTGTTCAATACTATTGGAGGAGCGACTATATAATTATCGATCTTTTGAATTCTAGTGTTGATTGGTTTTCAGCTGTGGTGAACGGGTA
The DNA here is from genome assembly GCA_943737955.2 of Myopa tessellatipennis. NCBI lineage: Eukaryota > Metazoa > Arthropoda > Insecta > Diptera > Conopidae > Myopa > Myopa tessellatipennis. The sequence goes on along the minus strand of OX031314.1, from coordinate 57,353,335 downwards.
TGAAATCTTATTTATTGTTGTAGTCGTTTCTGCGTGACTTTTAAATGCTTCAAATCCGAATTCAACTGCAATTTTTATTTTAGTGATCTTGGCGATCGAACGCATCGCCGTCTTGTACTCGACTGGCGTACGGACCAGCACGATGACGCGTCTGATCGGCAGCACATAATATTCAACGATGTTGCGACCAACTGACGCGATCCAAACTTGAAACGGTTGTTTCGGGAAGGGAAAGAGAACTCACTCGTTAGCAGTTGAGTGGCTTCTGTACTCAGTCACGAAGCGATCTCGCCGACATGGTTGGCATGATCATTTCTTTGCGTTCCCTCATCTCCGCCCATTGAGTACTTTCACTCATTTTTGCGGAAGCAGTCACAAATGCGCCAATGCTTTTAACTTGTTTGCGTGGATCTTTTTTAATTATTTTCGTTGCAAGAACATATTTTGAAAAACAATTGGATGCTGTATAGATTTTGACGTTTTAATATTTGCTGGCTCAGTTGACAAGGCGCTCAAGGAAGCTCAAAGATTGCTAACTAACCGCGGTTGCTCTCATTGACCTTATTGATGAGCGTTTCATTAGATGTCAGCAGTGGAAAAATAAACAGTCAGTGGAATGAAGTAAAGAGGTATTTTAGACTTTATCAGATTTTTTACGTTATCAGTAGAACAGAATCACAATAATTTTAGTTATCTCAGCTATTTTAATGAGCGAATGATTTTCTTGCAAACTCGAGCGGGATTCTTAACCCACCAACCCGATTTACATTGTTGTAAGAAGCTGTTTAATTGCTTACTGCGTATTTCGACGCACTCACGTGACTTCTGCGCTTAACTTCTCTTGTGGTTGCGGTACCCGGACCAACAGATCGAACAAGTTCAAAGTCGATCCCTCTAGCAGTTTCTATTATTTGTTGTTTGCTCTCGCTAGAAAACATTTCAATGAACAGTTGTAAGGTTTGTCATTTTTCATTTGTTGCTGGTCGACTAGCCAAGCGTAGCCGACGCTTTGCATAGTCGAGCGTCGCGATGTTGGGCGCCATTATTTTCGGCGGAAGTTTTTGCTCGTTTGTAATACACTTGAATTTGCCGAATAGCATTTTCAATTCAACTATATTTGTTCTTCTTTTTGTGTAAAATAAAAATTAAATTTTTTCTTTTAATTCGTTTGTCGCTTCCGAGATCCAATGCGATCCACTGAGCGATTTTGTTGCACTGAGGTCACCGGCGATCGGAGTCTTTTTTTTTCACTTAGGAATGAGCTAATGCTGGATCACTGTTGTGTATCCATCCAATCTTGCTTCTTAATGCCCAAAATGATTTGGAAAAATTTCTAGAACATAATATTTATCCTTATCGTTATATCAAAATTGAAGATTGTGACCGTTACTTGACTCTGCTGTCTCCCAACTCCTTATATAAATACAAAACAAACATAAACGACAAACAGAGGATGTTCCTCAACACAAAGTTTAAAGAAAAATCATTTCTTCCCTTAATACTTTTTTTCAGTTGGAAAAGAAAGTGGAAGAAGTCCTGCATATAGAAACTTTTAATGACTTCCTTAAAAAAGGATGTGTTCAAACTTTAACCTTAAAGCCTGGTTGATTGGTTGGTGTCTTTGCTAATTGTGTAGTAGTATGTGAGACTTCGAGGACAAGGGAAGAAGTGCTTCTGGATGAAATGTGAGTACTATATGTGTGTGTCTGTGAGAGAGAGAAAAGGAAAAAAGAGAAGAGAGATAGAGAGAGAAACAAAGAGAGACGGAGAGAGAAAGAGACGGAGACATAGAGAAAACTCTCTTGTCAGGTTTTATCAGCTTTCGAACAGGTGTTATCAGATTTCTTTGCACACAGTACCAGGCACAGGTTCCTTTGTCCCTTTGCCTTTAAAAAAAACCAGACTACATTTTAAAAAATCATACCTTAAGCTAAATTGTTTGTTATTAATCCACGTCAAATCCAAGTGTTGCACAACAATGAAATCTGAAAAACAAAAGAAAGTGTTATCTGTATTATCACGAGCAGAGTCAAAGGGTCAAAGTAAGGAACATTTAATTTTCATAAAGTTAATTTTAGTAAATTTCGTAGTTTCAGTTCCACAACTTAACTTAAAAGATGCCGAAGACGCAGATCGATTGATAAAAAGTTGTAATGCAGAAAGAGAGAGCGATAAGGAGTTCATATTTGTGAGAAATAGTTTTATATTTATAACATTTACTAAAGTGCCTGGACTAAAGTGCCTAAAAATGTATAAAAATAACATTTGCATTTAAGGCAAAATAAATGGCGATCAAAATCGAAAACGTCGCTCGATAAAACATCACATAAATAATAGTAAAAGTGTAAAAAATCCAATAAATAATTTGCCGACATAAATTATGCAATGCGAAATGCATTTCAGACGTTAGATGCAGATACGAGTGCAGATACGGATGCATATATAGTAATTCTGTAGTGCGCCGTTCTAATAAATAAAATTTTAACTTCAAAATACAAAATATAGCACTCAGATAGAAAGCAAGGTGTGGAGATTAGAGGCACATCTGACAGAACAACTTTTGGAGCGGAGTTGAACCATAGTGTCTTTTTTATGATCATCTGTTGATATAATAATGTGGATGCATCTTAATTTGACAACTCAAAGGAAAGAGGAAAAACTTCCCCCGCCCGGCTACGCAGTTGTTATACATAAATACGTTCCACATACACAATCGCCTGCGGGACGCGGTATCGTTTTTCGCACCAGTTGCGAGTTATTTTTACGAAGATGCAAATTAAACACATGATTAGTAAAGGAGGGACCACAAATATTGTTTTTGTAATAAGCAACATTTGTCGAGGTGGAAATTAAAATCAGTTTCGCGAAGCATAAATTCTAGTTGACAATGTTAATACTTGTTGCCAAGTTGAATGGGTCCAGTTTAATTTAGCCATCCGCGAAAAGCTCATGGATTAAGTGGTATTCAATTTATTGCTAGCGAAAGTGAACAAAATCTCGAATTGTCTAAAAATAATTTCACTCCGAAGCAATAATTGTCACTTAAATTGTTTAGATACGAGTACTGCGAGTAGAAGTGACGCGTTGGCGGCTGTGGTTTAGAATGACGTAGAATTTGGCGAAATTTGAAAATTCTGCCGTAATAAAAACAAATAAAAACATTTGCCAGCGAGATGTCAACAGGAAATCAATACACTTCGTTGATATGCGTACGTCAAAGAAGACTAAATGAGTTCCGAATTATGCGAGGTTAAGGAACTGCAGGGTTATGGTGAAATGAAGTAACGGGCCGGATCAATTTACCGCCTCGACATCAACCACAGCGAAAAACAAGTCCTTCAACTTTCAATGGAGATTTCGAATTCTGAATGCTTCTTGAAGGGAACACGAGTAAAATAATTAAGGAGTAGATAAGTCGGATTACTTTAATTAAAGTTTACTAAATAAATGTAATAAATTATTATTTATTAGTAAATAAATTTAATAAACTATAATCGAGGTTATCGAAACTTTATTATTTAAATTAAGCTAAGTAATTCTTTAGATTATATGTATAATAGAATTTATGGATGGGAATTTTTTTGTTTCTGTTTATAATTAGTATCTACTTTAAAATGCAGTATTCTATTCAATGGATTGTTTACGTAAGACTTGGAGTAGAGTTCCGAATTGTTACGAGTTAACTCGTAGCATATGATTATATATACTGAGCTTATTCTTGATATCTTCGTTGACACAAGTGATTGCCATACTTCATCGGACATGCGTCACAGGTTATTTAGCACTATACCTGTACGAGCAACCGAAATGCTTTGAGAACTTGTTGGCTGTTTACTGAACTTGTTTAAGTGGACTCTTAATAAACATTTACTCGGGTTTTCTTCACAGAATAGAATTTGTTTTGTTTGCATGACGATACATTTTTTAAATTTGACGGTTATTCGTTTATTCAAATGTCTTTGCTTAAACCGTAGTTACGTATTGTATTTAATTGTAAAATTGTTGAAACCTGCGTGATGTATATTTCATTTATTTTCCTTATTTAATGAATTCAAGGCTGATATTAAGGACCGATCAAAAGTTGGTTTTTATTTACTTAAGTTTATTTGCTCAATTTTTAGTTTGAGTTTTGAGGTTTTGATTGTTTGAGAGGTTTTCCCTTGATTAAGACGTGCAGTAATAATAACCAATCTAAAGACTAGAATCATTATTAGCGATGGTTCTAAAACACATACATAATTTAAATTATAATATATACAATTTGCATATATACGTAAATCTATCCTTCTAGTTAAAGGATAGATACTTCGCAGATATTGGATAAAACGCATAAATTATATCCTATACTATATTCCTCTTGTAATTCTGGATATGAAATTAAGTGGTGGTTATTAATTAAGCAGCACTTGATGAGATCACTAGAAAGTTGACAACAACGACGAGACGACCCACTATAATTTGTGATCTCGAATTTTCGGACACCTTCTAATTATTTTATATATTGTATAATAGCACAAAACTTATGCTCATAAACAAAGTATTCTTTACATTTGTTATTCAGAGAGGAAATATCAGAGCGTGAAAACATACATACACAAAAAAAGGAGAACAGTTCGCGCTCAATTAATTAAAAACAAAATCACGTTCTAATGTGTAAAAAATATTATAGTAAAAAAAAAACCGAAACGCGGGGCGACACATAAAAATACGTCATCTTCGTTTAATTAATTACAACTACTCAACGGCAGTGAAGCACGAGATACAATGACAACAACAACTCACGACAAATGCAGTTAGATTTTCAAATTAGATAAAATTCACGAAACAAATTCAATTAAACGATATGGAGTGGGTTGAACAGAAATATTCACATATTGGAAATGAAGTAAGAAATGTAAAAGTATTGCCTTTCTATACCTTTGATCAGAACTGTTTTATTTAACTTTTTAACGATTTTGAATTGCGCACTCAACAAGTGTTGCCATTAAAATTTTCATTAGAAATTTTCCGCGTTCAAGTCAAATATATTCAGCATGACAGCGGAGGAGAAGCGAACGACTCGCGCGCGCTACTGAACTCAAAGTTGACAAGAACAAGAAACACTACCTCTTGGTTTGTTGTTGTTATTATTTTTGCATAGACAATAATATGAATGAATGATAGAAACAAGAGCAACAACAAATAATAAATGAATTCGTAGTCTAGAATGGAAATTCTAATAATAATAATATAAACGTTTACTGAGTTAAGAACGAGCGAAACACACGCTAGGTAAAGGAGATAGAAACACAGAAAGAGAGAGATAGAATTACACATGAGCAGGATATAAGCAGGGTTGCCAACACTATGCTCTAGCAGTGCAATGTTGCTAAGTGTCATTCTACTAGAAACGAAGTTAATTCGTCTTCGAAAAAGGTCCAATTTAATGCAGAACTGCTACAAAGGTCTAACCAATGACTAGCCTTTTACAGGTTCGATGGAATCTCGCGCTGGGTCAATTGATGCATTCTTAGGACATCCCTGGATAAATGTAGGTCGTTTTTTGTATGGAAAAGGGTCGGTCGGTAGTCGTGGTTACGTGGTGGGTTGTGATATCATAGTCATATCGCTGGTACTATTATCTTTGATATATTAAACTATTACACAGAGCTATTTGGCAACTTTGGCAACCTGGCAGATTGAAAAAAAAGAACAAATAAAGCCATAATAAATCAAATTGACAAGTGTTTCTTTCCCCCGAAGAGACACCCTTGCAATGGGCTGTTGTAATGGGGATCAGATTAAACTGCGCACATGGTCAGTATATTTTTAGGAGGCACACAGACACGCACACACTCATCCCCACGCAGAGCACTGAGAGTTAATCAAACGCTGGAGACAACAATAAAACGCAGAGCCTCTTGTCGTTCTTGACAAGCACTTATTTTAAAAATAGCATGAGGTTATTTTTAGCCCGATTATTTCGTATTATGCTGATTAGCATATGCGAGGAGGAAAGACAGCACTGCGAAACACAGCAATAAAGTCGAGCTGAACAAATGCAATTTAAAGATTCACATTTCTACGTTCGATGTTCCGAGCAATGATTAAATTCTACAGCAGTACAAAAGCGGTTCGATGAATTCATCCGAGTAGCGTCAGAGAATCAAATACAAATCGAAACTGCAATTTATTTGCTAAACTCTCACGTGGCCCAAACGAAAGCCGAAAAGAGACACGCATTTGCGGCGACTGGCGCGGGGCTGCCTGGTTATTATTGACACCAAATGACATTTGTGTGGATTTTCGCCTCTGTCGGGATGACGAAATAATTGCATTTGTAAACAGTTTGCGCTGAATTAATAAAAAGTGCAAACAACTTCAACGCATGCAAGTACTAAGCTCTTTCAGAGAAATATTTAGACACTGTAATTAAGAGCAGATCAACATAATTTATTTTCAATTTAGGGAGGAAATTGAAATTATTCCTCTTGAAGCGAACATCGCAAAATCTAACAGAGAACACGCCAGTAGAAATTCCTAAATGTCACGTATGGCGGTATATTGCGTTGTATAGATTTGTCGCACCATATAGTAGACTGTATAGACCCGATAGCCATATAATAATAGCATCTCCTTATCAATAACTTAGTACGTACTTACATGTGTATATGTAGAATCAGTTTCAGTTTCGTGACCACTGAAAACAAAGCCTTCACGATAATCCGAAAATAAAAATGGGCAATGCTGAACAGAGATTAGATATTATATTATGAATTTATATATTACTATATCAAGTATTGGAAATATGTATACTATATGTATTAATCTCGAAATTCCATTGTTTCAATATTTAACATAGACTTTAAATTACGAAGGAATCGAATACAAATTCGGTTTATTCAGTGAAAATCGCATCGCATTTAGTTCAATTCTACGAGAACAAGAAATTTGGAATTATTGATATTTCTGCGTTCAAAGCTAGAGAGCACATTCACGTCGCGGAGTCGGATCATTTTTGCGTTAAGAAGGAAAACTTCAAAATATTTGATTTGGAGCTCACGTTGTTTTGTCTTTTTAAAAACTCTCCAAACAGTTTATTACAGCGAATCAATACCAAACCATGTGCTGTCGGTAAGGAATGAAGTGGAATTACTGAACGAGGACATGTGCACCACGGTTAAACCCGAACCAAGGAAATTTTATTATGTCGTGTGGGTTGTCTCACTCAACACATGGTGGGGAGCCTAAAGTGTTGGGTCCTTTGGAAAACAAGTGACTGTGATCTTTCACCGAAACTTCAAAGAGCTACGGTATGAAAGGGCTTCACAGAGCTTCGTTGCGGGCTGCGAGGAATGCGATGTAAAGTGATGGTCGACTTCATGGCATCTTATAGGTTGTTTCACAAACAAGCGTCCTTCACCTTCTTACTTAAACCAGTGGGAATGACGAATACGGAACAGGGACCAGTGTCGGTTCCACTCCAGTTCGATTTTACTATGTGGGCGTTTGAAGAGCTCATTGTTCGCAGACTAGAAGCTTTTCTCAAAAACTTAAATCTGAATAAAAAGAAAATCAATAAGCACACAAATTTCTTTCCATTACTTTATCCTTTATTTATGATCCCAAGAAATATTCGCTGGTGAACTGAAATCATGACGTTATTACAAAAACAAGAGAAAGAAATTGCGATTGCAACGCATTACATAAACATTGCAACTAATAAATAAAGAGAGGAATTGCATGCTCAGTTTAAATGTAAATTTACTAGATTCATTCAAGTAGTTTTTTTAAAATAAAAGTCGAAAACAATGGCAGCGAAACGAAAACATTGCCAGTTAGCTCGGCGGCGGATCGGCACTGTCACCCACAACTGATTAAAGCGACAAAGTGTCAATTGACAGAGCAGGGAAACAGGGGCGAGCAGAGGGAAAACACAGAAGAATGTGCACGTCGTGATAGCAATAAGTAAGCAGAGTTCGAAACGAGTCAAATTGTGTTCTACTGACCGGTTGAAGTTCGAATTAATTAAGAACTACAGAAATTCAATGTGAAAACTAAAATTAGTAGAATCGTAAAAAAAACACAGCCTAACAAAAGCAGTAGCGTTTTGTACAACTTTTCTAACCACATCCTTATCAACATTCTTTATAATTTTAGAAACGGCTACTTTTTGATCCATCCTGAGTTCTTTCGAAGCATCGATGGCAGAAATCGATTTTGTTCAGAATTTGTTTTGTGAGATTTAGTATATTTCTTAAGCATGTTCTTTAATATTGATGTTTTATATACCGCATTACTGGCCTAACCAGAAACTATTGTACTCACGTGATTGTAGATTTTTTTTATAATTAATTTTCTCTTAAAAATCCAAAAATTTATCACCGTTATGATAATATAAGAGACCTAAGAGACTCTACTGTCTTAATTTAGATAAGTAAGTAGGTTAATTATAGATTTTATTTAGAACAAATTAATGACTGCGAAAAAATGTTGTTTAAATTTAAAATTCAAGCTTTTTCGACAGATGAACGTATTTCGATCAAATGTTGTTTTACACAAATGAAAAATAATTCAAATATATGTAGGTATCTCGTAAAGCTTGAAAGGTATAGATCACAAATTTTCAAACTTCAAAGAGTTAATGAACGTACTATTAACCATGTTTTTTTTTTAATAACAAGAAAATATTTTTCCACCTGCAACGCCTGTGGTTGAATTGTTTCAATTCCATTATTCTTCCAGTTCACACACGCAACACAAACGAATAGATGCCGGCTGCATGCAAGCAGAGAAGTGACGAAAATAAGCAAACATGATAAAAATAGCAATGAATAAAAATATCCTTTGAGCAGTGGGCGAAGATAAATCCTTTGAATGAAAGATTATTAATGCCTTTATAACGGTACTAATATCATACGCATATCTGTTATAGTTTAAAAGATATCGGCGGTTAACTTTCAAAGTTCAAGAGGCTATAACTCTGACCCCAATTAAATCCGGGAGCAACTTTTGTTGTTGTTGGGGTCAGCAACAAAAACTACACCATCATACATAGCAAGAATATAATTGGAGCCACATGCCCAACGTAAATATATGCCCTCAAATTTGCCAACTAACCTGTTCCCGTTGCCAGCAGCGCAGCAGGCGTCAACAAATGCAGCAGCCCAAACGTTCAACGTTGAATAGCTGTGTGGGCCAAGAAAACAGGAAAATCAATTTTTATTGTCTGCCGGGTGTTGCTGGGCTAAATGTTGAAATTGATTTTCCAGCTGTCTAGAATTTTCCTAGAAAACACTCACATCTAAAAGTTTGCGTAATATTTTGGGCAAAGCAAATATTGCAGACTTCTCACGATTTTTATGAATGAATCAGACAGTTTTTGGAAAATCTGGCCGATAAAAGCCGACAAAATTAACGCGTTAACACAAGCACAGTAGAAACGAACTTTTGACAGCTACAACTCGTTCTTAAAGTAACGAATTCGCGAAAATTTGACGTTATTGCCAGATGCAATTTGTTACTTAGTTCTTTAAGTTTTCAATTTTATGCTGATTTTGAAAGTATTAATTATGAAATGGGAAGGCGTTCAGAAACAAAATTAAGAAATACAAATGAGGCCACAGTTTGTAGTAGAAATAATTTTAAACGCAATTTTGCCAATTTAAAATGCTATCCTGATTCAGCTATGACAATCTAAGAAAACTCTTTCTATTCACCACTGAAGGTGAATAAGACATTGTATTGGAAGAGATCTGTTTTGCTCGTTGGTATGTACCGGATGGAGAAAAGCACTGCTGTTATATTAGCCAGTACAATTAAATGAATATACATACTTTGAAATTGATTAAATGAAATGAAAATGAGAATTGAAAATAAATGAATTTGAAATAGTTTTTCTATTATTCTATTTTATATTTATTTGTCACCTGCTTTTAAGGTTATGACAATAATAATGATACATGTCATCCATAAAGCTATCTGTGTCACATGTCATTCAAATTGCTTGAGTTTTGTAATTCAACCAAAATAGAGCTGTTAATTCGGAACTTTGGTGACTAATGCAAATTCAGAGATTTTGCATTTATTTCTCAAAAAGCATCGAAAAATACCGCAAACAATTTCTTTCGGTTGGGACATTATGAATGACGTTGAGTCAACGCTGGTCCTTCGTGCAGGATTCGCTGTGTTTTTGAAATTTTGTTTGGCGAATTCGCATCGCAGCGCAACTAAAGCGTACAACATAACCACAAAGCCAACAACAGCAGCCGCAACCGCTCTCGGGACGCAAGCTAATGGCCAGAATATTGCGAAAAAAGTGTGCGTTGGTAGAAAATGGCGTAATTTTTTGTTATTAAAAAGCAATAAAATCTGAATGCAAAAGTTGCGAAATTCCATTTGCGGAAGTTCTTGTGAACGCAAAATAACAAAGCAGATGGGAAAAACGCACGGGATCGGCGAGCAAGTTGCTGAATATGATTAGGATGAAGTTGGAAAAACCATAAAAGTTGCAGCTATGTCCTTATGCATTTCGAATGAAAGAAGGTGCTACAACTATACAATACCACATTTAATTTAATGGATATAGATTACTTAAATTTGAAGAAGTTTTTGCAAGTTTCTTCAATGCAAAATTCACAAGTTTTGGTAGTTGTTTAAGGGAAAAGCTAAACTGAAGTCTAGACTCAAGCCTTAAAAAGTATAAAAACTATACTGTAGATGTGGACAGACCACGCCTATAAAGCTGCAGTATCAAATGGTGGATTCGAGATCATCACAATTTCATCTTCACGCATGTATGTCCGTCCGTCTGTCTGTATGTCTTGCCACACCCATATCTGTCACACCCGCTTTTGCCACGCCCACACTGTTTAACAGAATAACAGTGTGTTGAGTTTCTGGACAATGCCTCACAGACAACAGCTAAACGTTGCCAATGCAATTTACAGTCACTCAACATTCGACGTAAAACAACTGATCCCCCTTTCTTAGGTTTTCTTATGAAGTGGCCCACGGCTAATTTTAAATTCAATAAAGCAACGAAAGCTTTGTACTTCACAGAAAATTATTTAAAGATACTTTGAATTGAGCTGCGGTGCAATTGAATGGAAAACGTTGTGGAGCACCGAACGCAATATCAACGAAGTGGCTTTTGATTGCAATTACCAGTATAAACGTAAGTAATACTCTGTTTATACTTTAATAGGATGATGGGGGGAAAAAAAGAGCCAGACAGAACCTAGCAAACTAACAACTTTTCGAAATAGTTGAACAAAGGTTAAAAGCGATGTTTGGCCAAGTTCAAAGTATTTCACTATGGCCAAAGCTGCTTTAGAACTTCCTTTAGCAAACTCCGAAAATGAATGGACATTTTGAAAAACTCGAAAGAGAGTTTTCACAAACACAAAGCATTTTTGCGGCTGCAGCACAACCGAAATCCGTTTGAATGATCAGTGTTCAGCCAGAGTACTGTATTTGCACGAAATAAAATGGCGAATAAATAATTCTTGGATGCCAAAGATTTCCCCTACTTCCCAAAAAATGTCTGGTGCGAATGATTATGGGGCTATTGCCACCCTTCACTCTTTGTTAATGCTACTTTATTCACTTTCTAGTTGCGTAGTTGACAGTCAAAAACCAAAATGCTACCACGAATAAATCAAACTCACGGCGTACTAACCAAAAAACAAACAGCGAATTCTCTTATAAAATCTGGCTGTTTGATCTGGATGCAAATCTTTGTAAATGCTTTATTTTGATTCATTACATGAGACACCTGAGAAGGGCTGAAATAGTGATCTAGAAAAAAAGATTGTAAAATTCAAAATCAAGTTGCATGAAGTTGGCCTTGAAATTTCGCATACAGTGAAAAGTTGAACAGTGAAAATTTGAATTAAACTTCTATTAAATTTAATTTATTCTCACTCAACAGAAGTGGTTACGATTTTGTTCCGAAGCTTTGGAAGAGTTCTTGTCGAAAATACAAAATGGTGCGCAGTATTTTTTCGCAGCGTTATAATTACTCAAAAATTCGCGTAAACGATGCACTCGACGGTAATTAACGGAAGTGCGGAGCGGAGTTGCCTTTCCTTTAGTAAAAGCTTTGACTTTCTTTGTAGACGTTTTCCGTCGCATTTCGATGTTCCCGAAAATCGCCAAGTTGCCGAAGCTGAAGCGGACCTACTTCATTTCCACGCCAAAGGCGACGGCCGAGAAGAAGAACAAGGCGAAGCCGAAGCACAAAAAGCTGCTGCGTTCTTCGGACTGGTAAGTGAAGCAAAGCGACTGGACATCGGGTGAAACTTGCAGTGCTTCTTCTACTGCAGGTACGACAGCGATTCAATTCCATTCACCACGCGGTGCGAATTGGAGATGGTCTTGGAAACGCCGTTGATGGAGCGCTACCAGGTCTCTTCTTCGAAGGGAAGCTTCAGCCACGTCTACTGGCTTTCTGCTACGGAAGAGATTGAGCCAGAAGAGTGTGTAGCATCAGCTCCTGCAGCAAAAGCGCCTGCTGGGAATCAAATCAATGTCGAGGCGCTCACCGACAGCCAAGATTCGGACAAAGATGACAGGCCACTGCAGCCACTGATGAATCCGCCCCTGAAGCAGCGGTCGAAATACAAGAGGCCATGTCCGCCGCTGAAAGTCGCTGAGGACCCGTTGGGCCCCGCGGCCGACAAGCGAACCCAAGAGTTTCAGTTCGCCATACCTCAGCTAAAAAGGCGGGGCCGCACAAAGCATCTGAACAAAAGCTATGCATGCGATAAGTGTCACAAGAAGTTCGACCGTCCGTGGGTGCTGCACGGGCACATGCGCCTGCACACGGGCGAGAAGCCGTTCGTCTGCCCCTTAGAGTTGTGCCAGAAGCGTTTCGCAGATCGGTGAGAGCGCGCCGTCAATCGTCCGTTTTGTCCAAGCTCACTGCGTTCATTTGCTTTCAGTTCCAACCTGCGCGCCCATCAACGCACCAAAGGCCACCACAACTGGAATTTCCGGTGTCCGCAGTGCACGAAGGCCTTCAGTCAGGAGAACTACTTGAGCCGTCACAGCTTGGAGGCGTGCCGCAAGTTTTTAGCTGCCCACAAAAACGGTTAATAATCAAGAATGTTTAAATTCTGCTCTGTTTTATGTTCTTCTGTTTATGTTTTAATATTATTTAAATAAGCGACACTAATTAAATTTAGTGCCTAATTTCTTTAAACCGAATTAAAAACCAAATAAATTATTCAACAATCAACCATGAACAACTTTTGCACATACATTAGATCTAGTAAACAGGAAGCTTTACAAATACAACAAGTGGATAAGCATCTGGGTCTCACTGCGACTCCATTGGAGAAGTGGTTCATCTTGTAGCACTTCAATTATTAAGCAGAAATTGATTCAATTAAATTATAAATGAAAGATATTCAGTAATAAACAGGAAATCAAATCAATCTTTTTTTATTTAGGAACGTCATTTGAACTCTGTTACAGCACGCGTTACAGGAAGATGGTCCCTTCTCTTGGCTGTTCAGAGTATTGATGTCTGCACAATTTACAGCTCTGGAGCTACATACTTACGTGCACAAGCAGAAAGCATGTGAAAAGCTTCACACGAAGGACCTGGCTGTGAGAAGGCCGCAGCACAACTGTGTTGCAGCAACAAGGTCAAGGTCGCAGGTATTATTAGGGGTGGCCATGTAGCAGCGAGTTGATGTGGGTGTTGCCCTTCTGCAGATGCTCTGCAGACAGACAAGAACCCCCTCCACGTCAACAACAAATCCAGCGAAGCACTCAGTGGAAGTGTTGTCAAAAGCGTCGAAAGCGGTTGCCAGGAAGCGTCTGTGCGGAGCGAAATGTGTTGTGGGTTGACGACGGTCTCGTCGGCTTGGTTGTTATTCGGCGCTTGGGTGCTTCTGTAGTTGCTTTTCCTAAAGAAACAAAACCTGTTCGCATTCATGTCAGGTTATTTAGAGGATGCTGCATCAACTGAGGTTTTGCTGAATTAGAATTGGGAGGATGGATGGAGGATGATTATCACAGATCTGTCTGACCTGAAAGTAACGAGGTTGCAGAGGTACGATTTAATTATGTTGCGTTATATAAAAAGAGTTCACTCCAAAGGTAAAGAGTAATACTCTTTTGAAATCGACTTTTAAATCTGATGAATCCGAGGCGAAAGAGTTCGATGTATGTTCTACTGATCGCGTCAAAATTCAACTCAAAAGTACCTCACTCGATTCAAGTCGCTTTTTTTTTATATTTAAATTATAGTGAAAAAGTTTTGATGTGTATTTTAAGAGCCTTCTTTAGAAAATACAAGAATTTCACTTTGTAAACAAACTTCTTTTCAAATCGAATTCTATTGCTTCCTATTTGAAGCTCGTACCAGTTCAACAGTTTGTTTTATTCTACATAATTATTGTTTTAATATTTTGCAAGGCTCTACTTATTTATAGAGTGGTCCGTTCTCGTGCTTCTTTTGTCGGCGGGGCGGAAATCCGTCTTTCTGTGTAAAGACCACAACTGAGATTTGATAAAGAGCAACCTCCATGTCCAGAGATTAATTCTGCCAACGGACACACGAACTTCTGCGACAGTATATACTATTGACCCCGACCTCGACCGCTTGGACTTTGAATGTTCGGCGTGCTCGAAATTTTAATAATAATAATAATCCAATAAATACTGAATGCAAACAATTAAAATTTGTCGACTTCACTTGTTGAAATGGAGAATTTAATTTGTCGCATTGGATTGTTTCCGCCAGCAAACTGTCGTATTACTAATTGAGTTTCCGCGCCGAGTTGCAGTACATGTCACAAGTGGGTTGGGTTGGATTCTATTATAGTTGGCCTCGATTCGGCACCCCGATACCGGTGCTCCTCACTGGCGAGTGCGTTGTTGGTGGAGCTCGATGCGAAAGTAATGAGCCGGTAAGCGGCTGCACAAAGTGTCCAGTGGGTAGTAAAGCTCTGCTCAATTTTAATTAGCTACGGATTGGTGCTGGATCGAAAAAACATCGACGGTGGTTCACAACCGGAATTTTAATCGTTGCTCATTTTAATCGCATTCCATATGGTTCAGTTAGTTTTATTTCTGATTATAATGATTTTACTGATTGTAATGATGCAGTTATTAACTGAAGTGGGCGGAATAACGAAGGAATACGGCAATTCACGCATTTTGACTAACGAACGGTTTATAATCACATCGTAGCTACTCGGACGATGCCAAGAGACGCCAACAATCTGTAAGAAATTCTAGATTAAACATGTTTTTGGCTTTATCAACTGCAAAAGACGGATATCGAGAAGATACTCAGTTAGACGTCATTCATAATCTCGGTGCTGAATAGTCGAAAGCAGAACGCAGTCAATTTGAATCCATTACAAAGGATAACAAACGAGGATGACCTCAAAGCCAAGGATCAAATCACTTCACTATGAAATGCGTAGAATATGAGAGAATAACAGACATCTTTCGGGAGGACTTGTTTTCTGTCTCGCTTCGCCAGGGACATCAAACTGATGCCAAGCAACAACCACAACAACAACAAGAAGAAGAACAATAAATGCCGCGAAAGAAACGCTGCTGGTCGTCTTTTCATTGTTTTCCACTTCAAAGCCAGGTGCCGACAAGACTGGTGAGGAGTGGTGGAGGATCAGGTGGAATCTGCTAACTACTCACTTGGCTGCGATGCGAGGATTGTCTCGCGGGCCAACAAGTTGAATACTCGAGCTTTCAACTGCATTCTTTGGCCAAGTTTAAGTGAACTCGGCACCCCGAATTGTGGGTATATGTAGCGTGCTGTTATTATTGTTGTGCTCTTTCGTGTTTCTATCATTGTTTAGCTACAGCCATTTTCTACATAAACATTTTGGTGCTCTACAACCCGCAAGAGTCAAGGATGACTTCAATGATTGAAGACATTTCAGATATCAATTTCAGATATATTGTTAAAAAATCAATTTATCTTCGATCTAGTATCGATAAAAGATCGATTAAAGATAATTTTCGGTCTTGCATCTGAGTTAATCTCGACTCAAGTTCAATCCGAACAAGCGAAGTGTGTAGTGTACAACCGAGAACCTTTATTGCCGACATCACTGCGAACCTCGTGTGCACTCGTCTATTGGTTGTTGCAGACGATTGTTTGCCACAGAAGTTTAGCGAGTTGGCGAGGTGGCTCGGCTCCCAGTCGACCAGACTCAGCTTGTCTACGCTGGGTGCTCGTTCAATGGACCGAAGAGCGTCTGTCTGTCTGCCTGTCTTTTCGGGGAGCGGGGACAGCAGAACTTCTACTTGCCGGAAAACCATTCAAGGCTAATTCTCGGGTGGAATGCAATTGCTTTGTTTTTGTTTACCGTTACAACACTTCATCTCAGTGCACTCGTGTGTGTGTGCGTGCGTGTGCTTATCTTCTTATCTGTATTTCCGGATGTCTGTCTGTGTGTGTAGCGAGTGCAACTGCATCGACGATTGTTTCTCCGCCTGCTGTGTTTACTGTTCAACTGAATAAATTACTCTCAGGTTATCTGTTGACTGTAAGTATCGAGTCCGTGGCTTTAAATGGCTTTAATGTTTATTAAAGTTCAGACGCTTCTTTAACTGGAAGTTCCTCCGCTATTCTATTTTCTTTTGCTCTCCTTCGCGCAGAATAGAGGACACTTTTGTTGCTGCTTCCTGCTGCCGACGATTAGACCAGAAGTTTCACGCTCCAAATATCCTTAGCAAGTTTATTTTGATGACTTGCGCCAAAATAAGTGAACAGAAGCAATGTTGACAGCGACAAAAACAACAGCAACAAGCATAGCGGAAGCAACTTTTAATTAATTTCTCACAACGCCTTAACTTATGCTTCTAATTTCGCCTGTAAAAACAAGAAACGCCATCGTACGGCGTTGAGAAGAAGCTCATAAAATGTGCTGCATCAGAAACACAAACACAAACACAAAGCCAGCTGTCGATATGAGGTGCACTTAAAAAGTGCAGCCAGCTGCGGCGTGGCTAAATACAACAGCAACAACGACCTCAACGACAACAACAACCTCAACAACAACATCAACGACGGGGACCAAACAACACGAAACATCTTCGGCTACACGACAGACAAAGTACGAGCGAGAATTCCGATAGGATAGAAAAAGAAGGTGTTTGGTGCAGGTTGATTCTAGGTGTGTGCTGTTGTTGTTGTTGGAATATTTTTATTCCTAGTGTGCACGGAGATATGCATCAATTTCATGTTTTCGTTGTTCTCTCAACGTTGGATTTTGATTTGAGATTGTAAACAAAAGCTATTTCAGGCGTGAGAGCAGGAAATGCGGACGCCTTGACATGTTGTGGCATGTCCTGCATCAGATTAGCTCAACTTTAAGATGAGCTAAAAAGGATTTTCAATTTGAAACTACGTAAAACGCAGACACAAGTGATGTCATGCCGAGCGAATTATTCGATTGATGAAACCGATTAACTTTCTTAGAAGACGCACTGAAATTAAGCAATCCATCAATGCATCAATCGATCCATCGTTGATCTCATTAAATAAGATTTAAAATAAATGCGACGGTTCTTGTGTCTCACATCGCAGCCGAAAGAATTGCTTATAAAAAGTGATTGTCTGAATTGTGTTCAAATGGAAACGAAAAGAGGCCTGAATTTAAATAAAGTTTAAATGGCATTAAGATGAACTATTATTCCGAGTGTTATCCCTTTTAATACTCACATAACAGTTTTTCAGTACGTATTTACGCTGTATAAGCGATAAAACACAGAAGCTTCTTAGTTATTTTCCGTGCGAGTGCAGCCACAATAAATTTTGTTGTTTGTGAAAAGAAGTCAACAGTCAACAAGAAATGAAACCTGCGAATCGAAATTTCGCATGGGTTTTGGTTGTGAGGGTAACGCACACACACATCGGTGCTTGAACTACGAGGCGCCACACACATCCTTCAGGAACCACGTCCTGCTACAACCAATACGGCGCAATACGACGGCGCCGGAGTTTCATTGACGAGAGCCAAATGAATCCGTACAGCGGAGTACATTCGAAGCCCCTTTTTTACTATTTCTGTGTTTACACAATCATTCTAAAGTTTTGTATTGATGCAAATTGCGGTTGTGTTTTCGGAGCTATATAATTAACCAACATTTATTTATTATTCTACCACGAAAATCGGAACCCAAATTATGTTTGCGAGGAGGGTGGGGAAGAGGGAGATAGAGGGCAAGATAGGGGCTGGAGGCGATCTCATTAGGCTCACTATTCTTAAAGGCTTGAATGACCTGAATTGAGTCGCTGTGGTCGTGAAGGTGAAGTTGGATTCCTTTCTTGGTTCTTTTTATGATTTCAGTTTATTTGCATGAAGCACTCTTCTCCCAGTAAATCTATCCTTTTATTAATTTCATGTACTTTTTTAATATTTGTAACTTCGAGCTTCATTCAACGAAATTCCATTCTTATGACTTAAGCCTGTCATTTGCAGTTGCTGCCCACCAATTTTAAAGCGATTACAATCACTTAATCGGATTCCAGAGGATTTTCGTGCATTTTCACGCCTCACTTACATGCAACAGCTTAAATGAGTTCGGCTTCGGTTTAAATTAAGCGATATTTTTGCACAAACTGATCAAAAGCTCCAATTACTGATGGAAGTCTGATGTGCTTAAGTAGATGGACACGGTGAGGTCCCAAGTGAATATATAGTATCTACGTAGTATAGTCCAGTAGTTTATACATGAGAACCGAGAATTTTTGAATGAGCAAAATGAGCATTTTCAGAACTTAGTCCATCCTGTTGGCGGTTCTTAAATAATCATTTCATTATCTCCGCTCCCGTCTTTTTATTGCTTAGACGGTCCTCAGGGGTCTATTTTCTCAGATATATCGTGTTATTGTAGAGCGTTCTACTTGATTTATCCTTGAATTAATTCTTTATTCTTCTTGAATCTTGATCTCATCAACTATTTTCGGGCGCTTTTCTATCCGCTTTTCACATTTGTTTTCTTTCACTTCTATTCTCTTTGTGTCTTCTATTTCTCTTTCTCTTTCTCTTTCACTTTGAACACGTATTTTTCTATTCTAAACAGTGTTTAATTTCTGTTTTGTCCAGGTTGTTCCAGCATTGATGCCTTACCGAGGAGAGTGCTTTGTATTGCTCTGAGCCTTTGAGTTCTTTTTATCCTCTTATTTTCTTCTTTTGATTCTGTTGCTTCGAGACAGAAAAGAATTGCAAATCAAACGTTTCCTTATTACAATTTTTTACTTTTTGTGGTCGTAAGTGGAAAACAGTCTGTCTTTACGTGTGGGTGTTGCTGTGGAGCGGGGAGGGGTGCTGAGATGGGTTGGTCCTTGTCGGTTGGTCACTGGAGAAGACCAGACATTTGAGGTGCAAATTCGATATAAAAAACCTGCTTAAATACTGTTTCCTCACCACTCAAGCAAATTCTTTGGAAATGTGAAAAATAAAGAATTCCCATGATTTATTCTTCTATCGAGAAAATAAATGAAAAACAGTTTTTACAACCTTTTGGGATATGATACACTGATATATGATATCAATGTTGGTCCTCAAATGATTGTCAAAATTAAAAGTCTACTGAATGGACATTTATTGCGTTTTTGATCCAATGCTAAATAAATTATAGACTTAACTCATTTTTTCGCAGATATTATGTGTTTGCAGATTAATTTAGCCCATTTATCAGCATCTTTATTATGCACATTTGTACTATTTTCGATTCAATCTTTATTTTTTGGCTAAAATGTTTTGTCAAATGGCCAAAATGTAAAAAGCCAGCAACGGAACCAAATTCAAAGTCTCGCGCTTTCTTCGCCCAACTCTGAGCCAACTTGTTGTTGGACTTTCGGACAAATATTTTGTCAATTTCATTTGCTTAATAAACTCATGTTGATAACAGCTTTTGGCGAAATCAAAACGTGTAACTGCTAGGTTTCTGTCGCATAACCTGCTCGATACAGACGCCAGCAATGTCGAAGTGGGAGGATGGGAGGCGGTCGCCTTTTTTACCAAGTTGTCTAACTCGGAAAACGCATTCAGGTTGTCGTTAAAAACTCGCAATGGAAGAAGTTTTCGACGGAAAAACTCACGACATAGGAAACGGATGTTTAACCGGAAAAGTTGTTTCGGTAAATGTTGTAGTTGGTCCAGAACAATGACGACGTGTTAGAAACGAATCAAGATTAAGGATCAAGCGGAGGTGGAGGTCTTCTGCTGTAAGGAACACGCGAGAGTAACGAGTACCTGCGTCAAGTTGTAGTAACGAAAGAGTGCGTGTTTCCAGTCACATGTTCTGCGCTCTGGTGCAAAACATTCAAATGCGGATGTGAGATATCACAAAACTCTGTCATCGACACGAGCAACTTTTCTCATTCCGCCTCGACTCCAATTGAGGCTGATGAGACTTCCGTCTCAGTGACTCGTCTCCGCCGCCATCAACCACTCTGTTAACCGGGAAGTGCAGCCTGCTAATCATGTCATCTCTGTTGAATCTGTTGACGTTGCTCGGTGTTTGTTGCTGGCTGTTCTGTTGTTGCTTATTGGATTTATTGCAGGATGTGTTTGGAGCCAGAGCCAGCGACAGAGATGCAGACAGCGCGACAGACTGAAGCACATTCAAGTCGGATGACAAAAGTTCAATTGAGTTTCGGTGAGCAGCAGCAAAGCGATTGCTTTGGATTCAGCAGAATCTCCGCTGCTGATGTAATTCCTGAGATTGCTTCGGATTTCATTTCAGCAACTCTTATAAGTTCCTGACTGATGTACGATGAACGTGTACATCAACTGATGGATGGATGTCTGTATGGATGCACGTACAGCATGAATTTGGATTAAGAAATGAGATCACATGCTCTGTAGTGTACAGACATGTTAAATCCGAAACACAATCGTTTTGTTCTAAAAGAGTGGTTCGTTTTCTTTTTAACTCACGAGATGCGTCTGGACTTTGGCCATTTTGGATCTCAAAATAATGTCAAACGTAATGATATTATATCTTAATCGACCCTGATCAGGAACAATAATAATATTCGCTTCATGTTTTCGGATTTCATCTGAGACATGCACACAATCGATTTTTACAAATTTTAAACAAAGAGTATATCTTCCCTTTATTAGGGAAGAAGTTTCTACAGAAGAAAGTTTTCAGTTTGCCCTCGTACATTAACGTGATACACTTGTAATAAGGACTTCGTTTGAAGGACGCAAAAGGAATTCGGTTTTCGTATCTTGTTTTCATATTACTTTATAAGCTCACATGCATTTATATATGGTAATATTTAATATTTGGCTCACTTATTGAAAGAGCTTTTATAAATACGCAAGCCAGAGAAAATTTAGCTGAAACTTTTATTCACTTTCCTCGAGGATTTATTTTGTGTACCGACTGAAGACTACACGTTATTAAATCCTGTTCGGCGCATCCTCTCCGAATCTGTACTAAATTCGGAGCAGATTTCATTAAGTAAATACTACAGTTTTTGGATGTGAGTATTTTTTGGGTTATAATGAAAAAAGTATGCAAGCAAAAGTTAATCAGAAACTTTTCGCATCATCACAGCATCCGCGACGTTTGACATTTTGCCCGACATGCATGTACATAAGCATGTGTGTGGGACTGTGCACGTCATACACTGCTATCAAAGTTGAATTGCGCTCGAGAAATTCCTCTGCGATTAACTTGTGTGAAGCTATCATAAAAATGACGGGGTTTTTATAATTTCACTTGTTGTTGACTCACCGAAGTTAAATTGAGTCAACAAGATGAAAAAACGCAAAGCCAAAAGCTTTAAGGAAGTCCTCAAAGTGGTCTAAATAATTGCATTTAATTTGCATCAATTGAATGAATTTGACGTGCTGTGGCAGGTGGAGGAGGGAAGGAGATTCCGGTTACAAGCACGCTTCTCTTCGTCAGGTTTTGATGCACCGTTCTAATTTAAAATCACCGAATTTCATCGGCGATGACCAACATTTGTTTTAGCCACAAAATAATTGCTCATTAAACGGTCACGTGAGAGTCGTAAAGAAGTACCACGGGCACTCGTTCCGTCGGGTCGGTCGGTCACTCAGTCAGCGTTAATTGCTGTTAAATTTATTACTAAACCTCATTTTGATGTCGCTGTTTTTTATGTTTGCATTAAAGTTCAATTTATTTTAGAGAAGAGTAAAAAAATACAAAAGCTAACAAAATATTTACAAGCGATAAAAACAGTAACGATAACTATAAAAACTGAAATTAAGTAAGAGAAAAAAACAACAATTTATAGTAATTAATGAGTTCAGTTTTTAATTTTTCAAACCTATAAATATTATAATTATTTATGAACGTTTTAATTTCAGCAAAAATCGTGTACATTTTAATTATTAATTCAAATACGGGAAGTAATTAAAAAGTTTTAACAAACTTCGAAAAAAATATTTTATTTCGAATTTAAAGCGAAATTTTATTCAATAAAAATGCATAAATTGTATGAAGGTAAAATTTATAAAAGAAGGTATAAAATAAAGAGAGTTAAATGCAATAAAAAAGTCGAGTTACTTAAAATAATAAACGAAGTAATAAAACGAAGCTAATAAACGAAGTAACCAAGTTCCAAAAAACAATTAATTTGACAACATTAAATAAAAGGTTTTCCTCCAGAAGCTCCGAGAAGTAAGACCACAAAAGAAACTCCTTTGAATGGTTGCACTCTCGCATGGACGTGTTCCTCAGTTGCTATTCAGGTTCCACGCCGGAAGCAGGAGCGGAAGCGGCTTTACTCGAGCATTCGTGGCTTCGCACGCTTTTGACTGATGCAATTTTGCGCGCACGAACAAATGCGATAAACTTCCTACTTAGCGGAAAATTTTGATCCGGGGCTAAACGGCGGCGCGCGACCCTTGCATCCCCCCTCCCCCGCCGATGCCCTGCTTGCTAACCATGTGACGCTGGCTCGATGCGGCGTTCAATTTGCAGCTGAATAATTTATTTAAAGCAGCAAACGAGGGAGGCATTCCGAAGTGACTTCAGAGTCTCCGTTTGAGGACGGCGAGGAGAGCGGGCACTCGACGGCTTCGGATTCCTTTCGTAGGTTGGATGCCGTGACTGTTGCTGATGCTGCTGTGGTTATTCTGGCTGGAGGCATCCGGCCGACCGCCCGCCTCTACACGGCGTGTCCTCAATTTCGTTGTGTGAACAAAAAATTCCCGAAAAGAATTTATTACATTTTCACACAAGTTGCAACGCGTAGTTTGCTGCATGCTTTACTGATGCTGATCTCACAGCTTCACTATAACGGCATGCTGTTGCCATGTGTCATGTTGGCAGCAGCGTCAGATGGCTCCTTGTACCCAGTTGACTGTGCCGTGGAATTTCTTTTCTCTCGTAAATGCATCATCTAGGAACGAAACGAACAGAAATTAAGCAATCAAGAAGACGGAGCAGCTCGAGAACGAAGCAGAGGCAGAACGTAGGACGGCGGCTTGTCTAAACTGTGGGTCTGAAAAGTATTTCCTCGGGAAGAGCGCAGAGTCGACCCAAAAGGAACGTGGCGAAAAACATTTCGTTCCTGTTTCCTGAAGAAGATCCGAATCTCACCTGAAAATGTAATGCAGCCACACAGTAAAGTCGATTGATTTAGAAATCAATACAAATGCGAAATAGTGAAGAAACATGTTCACATTATTTTTTTGTACAATTCTGAAACTTCGAATTTTGACACTTTAGGTTGTATATTATTATTTTCCATGTAGACTCTTTCTGGATGAGCTGTATTTTGGATAACTCTTTCATCTGCTCGTACTGTTTAACAGATGTGCATTTTAACATCTTCTTCGTCCTCATCGCCATCTTCTTCTTCTTTTTATCCTGCATATATTTAGCCATACATCTGGAAATACTTACCTATAGAAGCACATAAAAACTATTGAACGAAAGAAGCTCATGCGTTGTTTACGGTTGAACTGACGCCCCAACATCTGCTGCTGCTTCTGCGGATGCTTCTACTCAGCGTCGGTTCAGGTTTCTGGTTCCTGGGCATGTTAAACTTTTACGTTTAGAAATAATATTTGCCTTAGCTACAGTCAGTAATTCCCGCTGTTGTTGTTGTTGCTGTACTGGCTGAGGAAGCACAGCCACTAAAGCATTTTATTACTGCAACGTTTCAGCAGCAACAACAACGAACTCGTAATGGAATAAATACCCTTCCACGGAGCCACTTCGCTGTTGTTGTCGGCTGCATGCAACTTCAGCCAGTTGCCAACACTTCTCCTTTGCCCCGGTGGACAGTTATTTGTGGTTGTTGTTGTTGTTGTTTTTGTTCCCAATGAAATTCCGTGTTTACAGTTTTATTATTTTGCATCGCGTAGGATATCGACGCCTCCTGCCTTCAGTGGTGAGGACCGCGGCAACCCTGCAAATTTGGGGGAGCGTAAATGAGAAAAACTTGCCGTATTGAGACTCACAAATAAAACGCCAAATAAAATTTGAGGTAACTTAATTTCGCAGACACATAAAATTAGGGAATTTCGCAGCTCGTTTGTTCCAATGATTGACTGGCATGACCGCGTCAGTGGCGGTGTCAGTGACGCTGTCACGCCTGAACCCCCCAATGCTGAACTGGTTGCAACTCTACTTCGTGAAACACTCTTCGGAACGCTTTAATTTCCACTCGAGCACTCCAGGTTCGCACACACACTTCGTGTGGGAGCCACCAACGTAAACAAGGATGACCACTTCTGCCTCCTCCTCGCCCGCTGCTCCATTCTCGCCTCTCCGTCCATCCTGTTCGGTCGTAAATCAACGATTTGTGCGCGTGTATGTGTACAAATTGACCGTTGGACTTCCGATTGCAGCTGCCCTGCGTTCGATGAACATTTACACTGCGGTTGCCCACACCACCACACCACCTCCTCATCACCCCGCCCTCCTCCTCCGGCGCACTCCGGCGCACGCACCACCCCTGCCACGTCTTAGGCGTAGATTAGTGGCTTTTCGTGCACTGCAAACACTCGAAATAGAATCGCTTCCGTTTGTTTGGCTTTCAGGAATTTTATTGCAAAAGTTTTGCGGTTCGTGGGATTTCTTAAGTATTCGTAGCTCGACGTTCGTGTAGTCGACGTAGTTCTTGTTCCTGGCAAAGATTGCGTCAGAGCTTGAAAAGGAAGGAAAAAAACTAAAAAGTATCACAGATGTTTTTCCTCATCGCATTCTAAAATCCAAATTCCAAAATCACATTAAAAATGCAGCAGTTTGTCCTTATGTTTAATTATATTATATTATTTATTATACTTTATATTATATTTGTTTTATATAAAATATTTATATTATTTATTACAATAATTCAAGGTACAAAAACTTGGCATTAATTAAATAATGCTATTATATATAATGAAGTTATTTAATTTTTTCTCGCTTCTAGAAAATGTAGAACATTTCATGGAAAAATATGTCAAAAGGAATTTAATAACTACATTGTATTTGCTAGTAGTGCTTCATCGCCTAAATGGTGTTAGATTTATAATGATTAATATGGATAGTAAATAAATACAGTAATTAAACTACACTAATGCCAATATTTAAAATGTTACCCCAATATTTTTTGACCAATGCAAATGAAACCATTCAAGTGAACTCAATGCCGATGAATTTCGGTCTTGATTCCACTGCACTTTGCAATGAAATGTAGTCTTTGTTATAATTATACAATATTTGCATAATCTATCTAATTCACATCTGAGGAGTTACAATCGCCAACATGTTGCTGTTCATGCAAAAACCATGGGAAACCTTCGCATGTTTTCGCTGAAATACTACTCAAACACGCGATCGTGACTGCTGACAACCAAGTCGACCGACGAACAGGCACAATAGCAATCGCCATTGCGTCGCGTTGCCGGACAACCGCAGCGACAAGTGAAAATACGCGCTTTACTTTTACTATGACCATAATTAGGAAAAGAGTTCCGTCCGAAATCCGGGATTTCCGAATGGCCACTTAGCCCAAACACACGATTTGAGAATACAGAAGTTTCACCCTTGCGCCTTTCGTTTACTTTTTCATGAACTTCTCTCTGTCGTTCGTCCTACTTCACTGCGACGTCCGTTCGAATTGCTTTCTATTTTCTTTAATTAATTAGACAGGACGACTCTTAAACGCTGTTAAAGCAAACAACTGTAATTGTTATGCAAACAGCTAAGTAAATCGTTGCACGAATTCTGAGTCCCGGCACCACGTCGGGCGCTTCGACATCCTCCCGCCTTTCCTTCACGTCCTTGTGAGGAATAAAATTAAATTGATGTCTGCTGTCGGTAGCTGCTGATGTCCTGCCTGAAGTCCGGCGAAGCAAGTCGCATTCCTCGCCTGATCCCACCTCTCGGCAGCGATGCCGGTCGCACAAAGGATCTTCCCTTCGAGTGCTCTGAAGTTTGCTTCGTTTTTCTTAAGCACTGCGCTGTGGTCCTCGTTTGTTCTTATATTCTTTCTGTTCTTTTCTGCTGCCATCCAGAAGGGTAAAAAAACGGCACAGTTTAACTGGCAGGATGCAGGATGAACACATTTGGAAAATCTCAATTGCTTCCATGTTATTGTTGTTGTTGTTGTTGTTGTTGTTGTTGTTGTTTGGTATCTGTAATAACACAAATGCAGGAATGTGTTTATTGCACTTGTTCGGCTGCATTGTTGTTGGGGTTGTTGTGTTGTTTGCGTCTGTTGGGCTGGCGTCGAGCCAAACAGAAGAAGAAGAAGAACAGCAACAACCTCCAAATCCTTTCATGCAAATTGGAAAATTGTAGGATTTCGTCGTTAAAGTCTCACTCTTCCGCCCCGTCCCAAATGACCACATAAGCGCTGAGGGATGAACCCGGCTCCATGGCACTCACACTCGTGCTGCAATACGTTTCATCACTTAACCACTCGGCTGGTCTTCCGTTCCGCTTGGCTTTTCTTGGGGTATCCATTGCGACGGGACTCTGTCATCCAGGCGCTGATTTTCTTAAGATTCCCCGAACTCGTCCCTGTTTGCTTTGTTCTCGTGGATTTCTGTTGCTTAATAAATGTTTACAACCTCTTTAAAGGCTCATAAATGCTTCGTCACCGCTGCTGCCCCAAATATGTTCCGTCTCGTCTGTTCGTCTCCTCTCTCTCTCTCTTCCACACTTGCTTAGTTCCAGCGCGGTCATAAAGTCGCCATCCATGCTGTTCACAATGAAATCTATTAAAATCTATTTCCAAATTAAATTCGGGCTCACGTTCAATACGACTCCTTCCCTCTCCCCTGCCCCCCGGGTGCACATTCCATAAATTGGGTCCTCAACTCACCTCGCTTCGAACACACACACACACATGCATACTCTTGTATTTCATGCTTTCGGTTGCATATTTTTAGGAGTGAGCCTTTCAATATTTACCGTTCATTCAATTGTTTGCAGTCTCTTAAAAAATGCCTTAAAAATCTCCTCATTTCCTGCTGCAGATTATTTCGCCCTGCAACGAAATTCGAACATGGATCAATGTTGTTGCTGTTGTATCAATGAAAGGGTTGTTGTTGTCATTATTATATATTTCGTGAGATTGTGTTTGTGACTTGCAATTATGACCCATTAAATTTAGTGCAGCGAACAACGCATGACGATGACGCCATCTCGATCCATACTCAATTCTGCTGTTAAATTTTCGGTGGCAGTCGATTTAAGCGAGGTCTGTAAACGAAGATTGTCATTTGCCATCTCTGTCTGGAATACAGTCTTATTTAATTGAGAATGCAAGATTAAATGGAAAATAAAATCCGGATTTTGGATTTAAACATACGGAACGAGTGAACGAAGGTTATTTGGAATTCTTTCACAAGTTCTCAACTTTTGAGCATCAGCTTTTAGCCACAGTGACTGCTAAGTAAACGCTGAAGAGAGCACATTTTTTATGTGGTTACTAGAGTAAGACGTCCTCTATAGCCAATTATCCATAAAGCTTTACAAAGTCCCTTTCCATTTAGACTCTATTTCGGGTTCAACTTTATCCATAGACACCTACATCAGGCGCTCTCGAAGTTCATCGAGTCTGAACTGAGAGAACGCTAAACTATTCACTTTAAAGATATGAAAAACTATCTCTCTATTATCTCCAAGGACTATTTTCAAATATCTACTCGCAAATATGAGCGGTTTATTGAAAATGTCCAAGCGACGGTTCCTGATTCGATAATCGTTGTAATAAATAAAAGTAACACCAGCAAGAAATCAAGTTTCAAAGTCGCCAAATTCTGATCATCTGTTACCGGAAGATAAACAATAAACGATTCCAGTCATGTTTGGAATTGAGCTACAATGGTCGACGGTGTACAGGGGCGGATGGGCTGTGAAATCGGCGGTTCCTTTCAGGTTGACGATGCCAAATGTGAATAAGTCAGTACTCGTATTTTAACTAACTTCATCAAATCAATTGAATATCAACTAATGTCTGTTGCAAGGATAAACGTACAACTGAGAGCTATTTTTAAAAGAGTTTGCTCCGGCTCTGGACGTCAGACGCTGCACGTAGATAGCCGAGCACACTAACGAACAGTTGAGCAAAACTTATGAGTGCTAAACAAAATAATCCATTCAGAGAGCTCCGAGAAGACTCCGAGGATTTATGTGCGGGCAGACAGTCGCATCGGCAACAGGCGGTTGCTGTGAAAAAGTCAAAAAGGAAGGTCTTGCGAAAGCGCAACACAACCGCTGCCGAATAACCCGCAGACGGTTGGCGCTTGCAGGAGGAGCAGGCGAGGCAGTGAAGCCGTTCCGGAGACAGCCTGACTTTGTGTATTTACGAGTATGTTGGTAATTCGGCAAGCAAAATGCAAGCCGTATGCCGCGTTGAGTTGGCAGAGGAGCAACTCCGCCGCACTTCGAGAGCACTCCCACCGAATGCATAGAAATGTTAAACTAAGCGGCGAAATCAGCTGTTCTTAACGGACCGGCTGGTGTGGTTGACGTGGCGTCGTGAACGCGGTGCTGATTGCAGGAGAACCAACGTTACGGATGCGAAAGTTTCACTGGATCCGAATTCGCCAATTGATATACGACTCAGGTATACAATGAAATTTCTGTTGCATGCATTTAATTTGAAGGACAAATACGGGGATTTTCGCATTTCATTCTGAGTTTTTATACAGTTCTCAACACCTCCTGGCGGCAACGACGATTCTCTAATTACAACCGACTTCACTCTAATCAAATATAATCACCGAAACAAGTCGAAACAAATTCGCACTTTGTTACCAACACCGCAGGACTCTGCTTAAGCATGCAGCTTACGTCCGGACATGTCCGCAAATCCATAGAATCCACATCGCCTGCTGCTGTACTTCGGTATGCTGGAGCGCGATGGGGTGATTCGGTGGGTGACACCGGGAGGGGCGTGCAGCGGAAGAGGAGAATGTCCCATGCATTGGCCACAAAAACAATTGTGGCTTTCATTACTGTTTGTCCGACTGTGCAAACAGAAAGCGTCCCTAAAATAATTCACAGCGCAAAGCAAACATGGCAGCACCTAAGCCAACACTTGGCAGCACTTTCAAAGTGGCAACAGATTTCGTCACTTCATTTCGTTATATTATTCCATTATTATTTTTTTGTTGGTCTCCGGAAAGGTAAATTTAATTTAGTAAAGTTTTGCCAACAGAACTGCTTAAAATGATAGCCGTGTGTCGGAACTCATTCGTTGGATTCTTTTCACTTGTACGAATGTACGATTCTTTTCAATAACTTTCAATAACCGAGTATAGTACGTAACTGCAGAGTTGTAAATAAAAATGAAGATCGATGGAAGTCGTGTTTTAATTGAAAACAAGTGCTGACGTTTTTGAAGGCTTCTAACAACCATTTAACACTGGTGAGGTAACGATGAAGGGAGAAGCTTCCCCAGATACTGTTAAACTCAATGAAGAAGCTTTGAATTTCTTTCAGGACTGGAACATCCACGCAATGATGTTTTTTCTGAAGTCTAACTTACCTTAAAACTTAATTTATATCCTGCAAAGTAAAATATTTGAAGCAAAAGAAAACACTGTTTTAATAAATGACTAACGACTATTTTTAAATAATCAGTTGAGTAATTTGGCAACACAGCTGGTACTTTTCAATGCTGTGAAGAACGAAATCAGTTCCTTTGCGATGCAGCGACGCCTTCATTGAGCCGGGGTCCAAGTTGACTCTTTAAAAGTCCCGTCAATTTAAGATATTGTAACGTTTGTTATATTTCAGACTAATAAAATACTGCTTTTCGTATTCAATTCCAATATCGCGACCACTGAAGCTGATGATGCTGGCTTATCACGTGTAGTGTTCAATGTTTAACTTTATGAAGGCTTCCTCCAGGGACTGAAGAATGTCGTGGATATCGTTCTCTGCAGTTTAAATATAGTCGAATGTTTTCGGTTTTATTGTCAGCACATTCAGCTTGAAATAAAAAACCGTGTTCGTTATCCGCCGAGTTGTCATCAGTGAACTTGTTTGCTGCATCTGCAACACTTTATCAGGCGCAACAAATTAGCCATTTAATGCCCAAAACGTGCATTTTCGGGACAAAAAATGGTACATAATGTAAGTATATTTGAAAGAGTCGGAAAATACTACATACTGGATGCACTAATGATTTTGTGAGTTGTTAAATTAAGCATTCTTAAAGTTTTCTAGTTTAGTTTTAGTCTACGAGTCATGGGTCTCTAAAAAGGAACCCTTTTAATAGTTCTTTGGATGCTTAAATATTCATAAATGATAAGAACATTACAAGCAATTAATCCGGCCAGAGCTTTCTTCATAATGATATTTTTTGTAATATACATCAAGTTGACTTTCCGGGGTCCTTCTTTAATTGATGCCTACATATGGTCTTGTTTCATGTCTATTATAATATTAAAACTATCAATTGATATAATGAAATATGATTCGGGTTCGTGCATCAACGGGTTAACGAATCAACTCTGTTTCTCTTAACTTATTGAAGCATATCCGCCACGTCCGTGTTTCGTTATGGACTCTGCCGATTGTGAATTCGGCAATTCGTCAAACACAACTTCTAAGATGTGTGTATCGAATACTTTTGCTCCTACTGCCGTATTTTAGTTTGTTAGTGTTTCTGCTGAGTTGTGAAAAGATCAGGATAACCGAAGAATTCCAAATTCAGGCTCGAAGTTTACGGAAACAGATGGCGCGCCATCACGTCGTTTGCTGCCTCGATTTGTGATAAATAATTGTTGAAAATGATATCATATCAGAGGTTTGTGAGCCCCCGCCATCAGTTTAGATATCCGCCAAAAAGTCCAATTTATTCACAGCTCAGGGCCCGACTTGGAGAATGACTTGGATCCTGAGGCGTCATGTTTTCGGTTGCAAATAGACGCAGGCAAGGAAACCGCGCGGGAAAGCGTTCGTTCGGCTGCCTGCCTGTTCCGACTTCAATCTGATTTGCCATCGCTTCTCCATTTGCGTGTTGATTTTGAATTGCGAATGCAATCTGGCAACTCCTCAGGGAGTTCTGCGGAAATTGCGTGGAACACATTTGGTAATGAGAACTGGGATTGAAGTCATCAGCATGCAGCGAAGGCTGCCAGCGGACGGACCCAGTTAAGTGAGGTCGAAGTCGCTCTTCTTCTCGAAGGCTTTCAATCCAAACACAATAACTATGAAGCCATGAACACGCCCGCTTCACTGCCAAGTGTTGCCATCGGAAAAGGAAAAACTTACACTTCGGCGTCGGTTCCAGAAATGAATTAAATATCATCGCAGCCGGCGAAAATCACACAGAAAACCGCCGACATCTGAAAAACTGGAAACGATTTTTATGATTCCCAAGTAAATACAACAGATGGTCAGCAGTTTGCTGCGTGTGCAAAACTAGAAGCTGCGGCAGAGCGGCTGGTGTTCTGCTTCATTTTTTAAGGCGGAAAAATTATCCAGCCTCGAGCTGCTCCTTAAATTAGTACGCATAAATTATGGAGTTTTTGTTTCGGCCATTCATAAAAAATTACCTAACATCGCATTTCTTTCTGAGAAATTACGGAATATAAAATTGAATAAAAGTTCTTCATTAATTTTATGTTTTTCTCTATTCTACAGAATGTTTAATAAATACGAATAAAACACATTTCAAGGCTTTCGAAAAATCATTAAATATAAAAACGTTTTGTTCAACCTTCTTAACTCTATTCAATTGGTTGGTCTTTCAAGCATAAGTATCGTCCTCGGGCGCCCTGTCCTCGGGCTCCTTTAGGAATATCGTCCTCGGGCGCCCTGTGTTTGAGCAACAAATGAAAGCCAAACTTCCAGGGCTTCAATAATTTACACAAAATGCAGTAGGCTTTCGACTGGACCTCGTAGTGTCCTTTTTTATATGGCGGAGGAGGATCAACCTCGGAAATGCTGCAACATTGACATTGACATTGAATAGACGGCGGTCGCCAGGAGCGGGATTGAAGCCAATGAGTAGAAGAAAAGACTGGGTCTAGAAATGTCTACATTCAAATACAGATCAGGGTCCTTTTATGCGAGTCTTAAAAGAAAAGTTAAAAATGCCAAATTGAAATGCTTAAATTCCAGTGAAAAATCCCTCTCTGTTTATATAAATTCATTTTCAACTCCTGCTTACAGAACTGCAGAAGACACGCAACAGATATTAATAAATATTGTGTCTATATTCTTAAGTTTAGAATTTCTTCTGAATTCTTCTTCGTCTTCTTTTTTATGGGTTTCGCTGCTAAGTGCAGCATCTTGGAAATGGCGTGTAGTTCATTGATCACCTTTTATTACTTCAACTTTCGATAGTTTTGCCTTGTTTATTTGTGTTTTTCACTTTGTATCCGTTCCCCAGAATAACGTTTGGCGCTTTTGCTGCTTTCCCCATCTCAAACTCTTCCGTGGAGTTGGTCAGTTCAAATACGTGCGCACGTTCACCCATTTTATAAGCGTCTTAATGTTTTGGGCTATAAATTACACAATTACTCGTCCATAAACTCCTATCTGCTGCGGGGTTTCGGTACAAGCCTCTGTGACTGAGGAGAGTTACTTGAAGAGATATCAGTTAGTGTTCAGGCAAATAATACGGTAAAAAAGAATTTAAGAAAAATTAAATTAAATAAAACTATGTACGAAATTAAGCATATCCGAAGTGTCCGCAAGAAGTGTTCAATAATCAAACATGAACTCAATTCAAACAAACAAAAAGACGGAACTTTTTTGGAAAATTGCCTCTCGGAAGGATTCACAAATTGGACCGGTCTCTGGGCCCAGCCAAGTTACGGTTCTGCCCGATAACAAGTTATTTACGAGTCTTCATCGGGAGCTCGGAGCGCATGAATGAATGCCAGGTTTTTCATTAAACAAAGTTTGCTAACCAAGTAAGTTTCGGGTTTTCGAACTAACTTCAAATTGTCGCCCAAGAAAAACTTGTTTAGTTCTGCATGGAAAAGAACTTAATAACATTTATAAGACACACACATGCTCAAACACCACACCAACACTTGTTTACGGTTATATTTTGTTTGTAGTTAAACGCAAAAAGCAGCCTCGTGGGAGGACGAGGTTCGGCAAACAGGATGTTGGGCGCGGTTTGTTCGAAATCGTTTGCTCTTCTATGTTTTAAATTGACACCGGTTTTTGTAGTGCTGTGTTGTGTATTGTTGCTGGTATCGGAAACACCTTTCGCACACACACACATACCCAAACTTCAGAAAAACAAACGCGGAGTAGGGGCTCCGTGTTTGCGTGGATGTTTTCGCACTTCCTTGGTTTTTCGATTTGCTGAGCTTCTTCGTTTGTGGAACACGTTTATTAACGAATCTATTATTTAATTTAATAAGAAATCACAAGCGAGTGAAGAGACATCCGCTTCCGCTTCCGTTCCTGCTCAGGAATTCGCGTTGCATCCTCGTGGCGGCATCAAGACTCTTTCCATTTAAATTGAATTCACGATTTTCAATTTCGGGAACTAATTTAACGGAATGTGGCACTTAAAACATGTGGCAGGAGCAGAAGCTGGATGTGATCTCGATCGAGATCTCTTTCAGAAACTTATTTTCTCAGACGAAATAAAAAATTTTAATTATTGATAGTCAACATTGTTGTTTCCGTTGCTCTTCGGCGCATCGAGTGCTCGCACATCCTGCCGCGAATTAATTTCGAGCACGCGTCTACTTAATTTCGCAGCCTGCGTTTCAATTAACTTCCCGAAGTCAGATGCGCCCACGCGTCCCGACGACCAGCTCGAGCGCTTTCATTATCCACCTTCTTATGCGCGTTGGATAACATATTCAAGGAATTGTTAACATAAATTATGTTGCTTTCACTCAAACCGCGCTGGTTGAGGCGTCGATGACAGCGAACCAGGGAAGTAAGTTTCATTGTTTGCTTAGTAATAAGTTCAGGCAGCGTCGCTGTGGGCCCGGCTTCGTTCTTCATGCTTCCGACTGCCGCGTGTTGCACTTTCTGCAGCGGATTAACGCGTGTTTCACGCGTAGCACCCTACCAGAGAGCGCGTTTCGTTGTCGATGGACTTCTTAACATGCGTATTCATGGGGAAAACTTATGAAAATTCAAAGGAAATTATAACTGCATAATTTAACATTTGAGCGGATACTAATGAAGAGTGCAGCGTTCAGGCGCTGACTGACAGCATGCGGCGGCGTCTCGTTCGGCTGATAGTTTGTATGTGGAACGAGCAACTCGCCGAATCCAAGACGGAGAAACCTGGTGAGGAGCTGCTTCGATGGACGCACAGATACCCGGAACACCACAAGAAAGCAGCTTGAACTTTCATGTATTCACATGCACGAGTGTAGGTATTTATGTGTGTGTGTATTTTGTCCTTTGAGTTGCAAGGCACTCGATGCGCGCTTTTCAACAGTCATGCTTATTGGCGTCCCGGGTGTCCCTCTCTGCTTGATATGCTGAGCAATTTCCTTTATCGGTGCATGTTTAGCATACGTTTGATGCCTCAGAAACGAGTCTTCTTTTTACTGCACTTGTTAGGTTCGCAGTTCCATTTTTATTCCCGAAATTATGCAGGAACTTAATACGGTTACCCATTCAATCCCTCGTTTGTGTCTTTTTATTTATATTGCATTGCTTGGAAAATTTGAATATTTTATCCAAGAGGAAAGCGATCCACTGTATTTATATGAAATTTCCGTAAAAATGAACACAAATCGATTGTTATTTGATTATGTACATATATCATTAAATGTGAATGGATGTGAATTATAATGCGTAATGATTTTGGCAAAGTTGCGTTTTTTACTCCGATAGTAAGAAATAAATTTAAAGGAAGCGAAAGAAATAAGTCTTTTGATGCTGCATAGAAACCTATTAAATTAAATGACGCCTAGAATTTCAAGAAGCCTCTTGAAGCTTCTTAATTTCCTTCCTTGCCATCAACTTTTCATCAAAATATTCCAACTGAAACAATCCAATTGAGAAGTTTGCCAGCAGCAGGAAAATTAGTCAAGTCTTCTGTCAGACGCCAGTGCGGACGTTGAAGACGACGACGACCGCGTTGGACGTCCACAATTTGGCCACTTTTTTTACACTTTTTGCGATAAGGAGTCTTCTTTCGGTTGCACTCTTTGCTTCGGTCCTGCTTCGCCTTGCTTGCTTCTGGTCGTCTTCCAAACTTTTCCGATTATTCAATTGCTCACGTTGTTAATCTTTATTATGCCCAACACGACAGCACGTTTAACAGGAGATTGCGATGGGGGAGTTACTGTAACTCCAATTAATGTGTGTGTCTGTGCCTCTAATTTCAATCATTGATATTATAAAGGAGACGTCATCGTAGCCTGGTCTTAACACGCGTCGCGATTATGACGAGTGGAAGCAAGTCGCGTAGTTCACAAGGCGTGTGAGTGGGTGATGAAGGGACGATGATGATGGTAAACGCCGGCTTCTGCGCTGCAATCCTCGCCCTCGTACAATCACTCGTCACTCAGATTCAAGCTTCGAGAGTAAACAACAGTGACCACAACAGTTGCAACAGCTTCGTGTCATTTTGTTTCTTTATGCAGCTTCTTCCGCTCGAAGCCGCACAACAACGAAATTTCCAATTCAAATGAAGCGGTCTCTGGTCGGTCCGTGTGCCCGACTTCCGCCTCAGTCCCAGTCTCAGCGCCGGCGTCGATGTTATTGTCGTTGTCGTCCTTATTGCCATAACTAGGACATAATTGAGTGAAGTGCAAAGTTGAAGTAATTCAAAGACGAGGGAGAGACGAGGAGCATCAGGAGCGGAATGTAAATGAAACTGGAACTCTGCCAGTCTCGGCAAGCGTCGCAATCGTTGCAATCGCTGGCTGTGCGAGTCCTGAAAGGAAACTTCGGTGCCTTCGCTGTCCCCATGTCGGTATTCTTGTTTAGAATTCGAAGTGGTTGTTCGGAAACCGTTAGACTCCGGACGTGCTCTTGCGAAATGCGGATGACTTTATTTGTTTGCATGTGTTGTAACTGCAACAGGTCCTGGAGCCACGGCTTACTTTCCTTGTGGACTCTGTACTGCAGAAAGGTACGCGCTTTAAAGAATTATGATCAGCAACTGCGATTCCTCAATGCTTCCTTTTGAAGGTCTCAATTTATGAACTCCTTCAAATTATTTCTAAAGTATATAACTTTCCAAAGGTTTTCATTTTCACTGATAAACGGACGAAAGCCAAAGAATATAGAAGCCTAAAATACATTATTTGCTGAGCAACAGATGCACCTTCGTAATCAAGCCTGTTGACGGTGTTTAAATTAGCAGATGTCGGCAAACTGCTGGTGGAATCTAACCTCCAACCAGTCATCTAATCTCCAGTCATCTGCACCACAATAAAGTGCAAACATTTTAAGTGGCTTTCGAACACGCCATCACGCTATCACGCTCTCGAGTTCACGCTAAGCGAGGAGCGCACAACTCGGTGATGATTATGATGATGATTCCCTTGGAAATTGTTTCATCCGCTTAATGCTGGCTAATTAATTGCCTTAAAAGGCTCATTAAACTCCTCGAGCTCCGTTTCGAGCGCTGGGTTCGTGGTGGGTTCGTTTCCGCCCTGCCACTTTGCTGGATGTTCCATGAAGACATCTGCAGATGGCTGTCGCCAGAATTGAGTGCTTCGTCGCGCAGACAGCCGCCAAATGTTCGTGCTGCTTCCGCTTCTTCTGTTTCCTTCAACCATTCGGCTGCACGAAGGATAATCGTTGGATTTCAGAGGAGTTCCTGACTTAAGTGACAGTCGTCTTGCGATTACTTCTGAACTTTGTTAAATGAGTTCTTTGGTTGGTTTAATTATGCGATTTGTTATTTGATTTAATCAAGTCAACCGTGTAACATCCGATCCTCAGATGATGTTGAAGATGTTGTTGGATCGCTGAAGCTTTTCAACAATGCCATGAAGCACTCTTGAATATAAGGCGCAAATAATGCCAGATTTTGTAATAGAACAGAACCACCTGAAGAATTCGCCCTGAATGAATTCCAAGGCTTGTAGTGATTAATAGATGATGTATAGTCGAACTTCACCATAAAATGAGGAGTGCTATCTTCGGTTCAGCCGAAGCTAAAATACCCTACAACCTCATGCCCTGTAATCAAATCTTTTTAACAGAGAACTGGTAGAAGGAAGACTGAAAGGAATCACCAGGCTCTGGAGTGTACGAATGCCATTCATAGGCTGTTAGTGATCGACATTATTTAAGACATGTGATCGTCTCCATCTAAAGTTTTCTGTTATCAGTAGGCCAGAGCTAATAATGCTGAAAACCTTCTTAAAATATGATCAAGAATATGAAGGAAAAGAGG
Organism: Myopa tessellatipennis; assembly: GCA_943737955.2. Classification (NCBI taxonomy): domain Eukaryota; kingdom Metazoa; phylum Arthropoda; class Insecta; order Diptera; family Conopidae; genus Myopa; species Myopa tessellatipennis. The sequence goes on along the minus strand of OX031314.1, from coordinate 57,315,573 downwards.
AACTTTTCAACGCAGGAACTGATAAAAACCTGTCGGTAGATGTTTGGAATGGAATCGTATCAGTTTAGCGTAAATTGCAAGTGCTGCAGCGGACGGAGCATCACATCCTTTGGCAGCAACGACTCACTCATGACGAAACCCAAGCAAGCCACGAACGCCAGCGAAGGCCCGACCCTGGCAGCTTCGAAGCGACGACGCCAATGCGACGATTGTGCGAAACGAAGTCGGCTGCTCGTAAACGAACCTGAGAGGGACTCGTTAATGGTTTTAGGTGCCTGTTTCCGCAGCGGGGACGACGTGCACCCGAATCGGTAACCACACGCAAAACTATTACAGTGTTTCAGGGGAACTGAAAGCAGTCGACTTGCAACGTGTTGCAAGGGGTGGAGTAAGTGGAGGGGAAACCCCGCTCCGATAAACGGCTGTTGAGGGGAGAAACGTGTGGGAAACGAGGGGAAAAAATTGGGAATTGAAATGACCGGCGTTTCAAGGCGACTTTTAATACAAGAACCAACTTTAATTTTTCTAGCAAATATCGTGCATGTGGGTTTTTGGTACGAGTCATTGTTGTCGTTGTTGGTTTTGCATCCACTACTCAATAACCGCCTGTTCGTTTCTGCCTCGTTCCGGCCCAACAATCATGCTCCGTCCTGCTCTTCCGTCCAATCATGAGCACCGCAGCGGTTCAACCACCAACAGTCTACACCAACAACCATTCAGTGGATCCTCCTTCACAACAGCAACAACAGCAACAGCAGCAACATCGTCATCGCTCTGCACTTTCGTGAGCAGTAAGAGTCTGCCTCCTGCCTGTGTCAGACATCGGTTACTACAATAATAACAACAACAACAACAACAACAACAACAACAATAACAACAACAACAATAACAACAACAACAATAACAACAACAACAAAGAAACACAAAACCAGGTCCAGGTCTCAATTTATTTGCTAAATCGTTGACAATCCCAAAAAATCGTTTCTTCTTCTGGGACAAACACACAAACCAAATGATTTAATTTTTCCGTACAAACGAAAATTTTTAAAAATTTCTTTAAATTTACCGGGTGGAGCAGACGAATGCTTCGAATGTCGACGAATGTTGTTGTTGTGGAGTGTTTTGAGAGTGTTGCACAAACTGCTGCATAATCCCAGGCTTCAAACATGTGCGATGATGTTTGCTAAGCTTCGTCTATTGAATTCCAGGGCAAACAGTATCCAGAGAGGAAGAGGGAGAGGGAGAGAGAGAGAGAGAGTGAGAGAGAGAGTCAAATGCAATACATGCATTCAAAATGCTGTGAAAGAGTTCAAGAGGAGGGTGTAAAAGCTTCTGCAAACACTAAAGAAGAGAGAGAGAGTGCTCACAATACTTTGCGGAAGTTCAAAGGTCAGTTCCGCAGTCGTGTTGCTGCTGAAGGACTGCGAGAGAGAGAGAGACAGCGAGAGAGAGGGAGGAACAGCATGAACCACGTGACATTGTTGCATGCTGCTGAATGCACGAGACTCGTATACAGACACAACGGTTTTTCTCAGTTGTTTATTTCGCTTCGTGATACGAAGTGAAAAAGCAAAACAAAGACAACAAATGCAGTGCTGAGAGAGAGTCGAAAGAGCGATACACGTGCCGGTCGTGACTGCAATCTGTGTGAATTACACGGTCACTCGACGGTGGGGGGGGGGGGGGGTTGAGTTGCAGTTCAGGGAGGGGGAAATGAAATTAATTTACGCTTTATACGCTCAAAGAGTGGGCATTTCGAGGCAAAGAGAATTCACGGAGAATAAGTCAGAAGGATTTTGGGGCTGGAGGCCGAAAGAAAGACAACTTTAATGACTGCTTTCTGAAATAAACTTCCAGAATGAGAATTAATAATAATAACAGAGATGTCAAACGCTTCCAGGATCGCAGAAGCACAGAAAAACGTGTCCCAGTTCTATGAATCAATCACGAGTAAACCATGAGCCATTCATGAGTTATTTAATAAATTCATAAATATTAATAATAAGCAACTACTTTGTGATTTGTTATGTGATATTTTATTTATTTATATTTTAAAACACATCTAAGTATAGTCAGATTTAATAAACTTGAGTGCTTTCCAAAGACAACAGAATCGTCTACAGTCGCTTGAAGCATCCAGCTGCAGCTCTGTTACTTCACTGCACTGTTTGATCGTATGTCCCGGAATTCCTACTTACAGCTCTCTCTCTCACACACACACTGGCAGGTGCGAATGGCCTTGGTTTTTTACATAACAATGACACACCAACGCACAATAACCAACAACAACAATAACAGAGCGTGGTAAAGATTGCGTGTGCAAACATATACCTTCTGTACACATGCACACTCACACACACACGCATGCAGACGCAGCAAGAGAGGCCGTCCTCGTCTTCCCGACTGCACACACTTCGTTGAGGACCCGAAAGCTCACTGCAGCTAATTTGGCAGTGTGATATATTTGCAGCACACTCTCTCTCTCTCTCTCTCTCTCTCTTTATCTTCGGTGCTCTGCAGCATCAGCTGTAATGTTGCAACACTCGATGCGGCGTCGAATTTACGTGAGTACTCCGTTATCCAAGAACGTCCACCTAATAACAACAACAACAACAACAACAACAACAACAACGATGTTGTCAACGAGGCTGACTGCTTGCAACCGCATTCAGAACAGCAGGCGATGAGTGGTGGTGAGGTTGTTGATGTTGTTGTTGTTGCCGCCGCCGCTGCTGCTGCTGCTGATGTAGTTGTAGTTGTAGTTGTAGTGCATGTACTGCAACGAAACCGTTAACAACATGAGGAAAGCGGCATATATTCGAATCGGCGTTGTTTTCGTCCTGCGAGGCAGTCCTTTGCACCGACACTGTTTCTCGAACTCAGTTGAACGCGGCTGCTCCTTCAGTAAGGACGCAAAACACTCCAACAACTAGTTGTCTGAGTACAAAATACCTGTCGCTGTGCTTCTGGCTACTGTGGATGTTGTTGGTACAGTGTGTCTGTGTGGCTGTGTGCATGTGTGTGTGTGTGGGGACCAGCTCCCACGCATTAACTCATCGCTGGGCCGACGTGTAATCGAGTTCGCCATATTATGAATTCACAAACGCAGTGAGTGACAAGTCCAAGGATCCGAAAGACAGGGATGAAGTGATCCTTGAAGTGCAGCAACGACAATATAAATACATAAATCTGAGAGACGCAAGTGAAGTGAAACCTCAAATAATTCATTTGATTTTCTAGTTTCCTACTCTGTCGGTTACTCTGTCTTCTTTTCGTAATTGGTTTCTTCGAAATCCTCCACGCGATGGTGTCTAAATTGGCGCAAAAGTATTTCAGTTCACATTCACTATTCGTAGATGATGTCCGCTTTTTAGGTGCACGCAGGGATGGAGTCCTTAGGTTCCGATTCCTTTCGTTGAGCTCTGAAGCCAAAACTTGGCAGCAGTCAAACAAGTAGACAGACACACAGACAGACAGACAGCAAGGCTTCATTGAGTTCAAATGTCCTGGGAACTGGAGTGCACTCAGCGCAGACTGCAGTCGGCTCATAAACAAGAGGCGCACGAATAAAGTTCTCCGTTTAAGGACACTGAGGCAGAGTAGTTGTTTGTGGAGAACGTGACAAAAATAAGATGACAAGTGTAAAGCGAAAAAAAGATAAAAAATATATAAAAGCTAAGAAGATAGATCAGTGAATCGATGTTATTTAAGGTGAGGCTAAAAAGTGACTGTAAAATAAGACGAATAATAAGAATAAGAAAAATAATTAGATTATTTTACAGAAATAATTACTTAAACCCACAAGCAGACGCTTTCGTCTGGCTGGACCCTTATTAGGACTCTAAAAATTGCCACTTCTTGAAGTTGTGAGAATGCTATTGAACTGAAACTTAGTTGCAATAAAAACTATTTAATAAAAAACCATTGAAAAGAGTGACAACCCCGATTATATAGATTATGGCTAAATAAAGGGTGAGGCTGCACTTTCACTTCATCTTTTTTAGAGACACTCTAACCGTTTATTTGGGACATTAGTTCATTAATTAGATAAACTAAATAGAATTTTCTCAGTTGAGACCTCAATCAAAAGAATTGAATTCTGCACGAGAAGAATTGGGTTCTTTATTCCAAAAGAAATTGAGAATTCTTCTTATTTTTCGTCCTTTAGTTTTCTTCAAAAACTCGCTCGCCTGTCAGTCAGTAGTTCGTTACTAGAAGCTATCTTTCTATGCCAGAAGTTCTTTTGAGCACACACTCCTAAAGTGAACATTATTCGGTTCCTTAAGAGAAGGACATGTGAGTGATAGTTTCACTCAAATGAGTAACTACAGCTTGTGACTCTTGTGAATCACAGATTGTGACAAATCAAACACTGAAGTGCATAAACGCCTCGTCATTCAAAAGAGAGAAACACCGAGAAATACGCTGGAGAGTTATAATCAAAGGTAATTGATTCGAAGTTGGTTCATTGAACAAACTGTGAGTTATTAGAATATAATTGAATTCATTAACAATTGCCTGTAATAGTTCATACTAATGAATTTAAGAAGTCTTGTCAAAGTCATCCGACTTTGCTTACTTTATATAAATTTAAATTCGCTTCTCATTTGCCGATTACCGATCTCCCCCTCTGCCCTCCACCCCTTCCAGGAAAACAGTTCTTAGCTAAGTTCAATTTATAGAAATCGGAATGAAAAAGTTTCCTTTTATTATTGAAATTGAAATGCAAATTGAAATTGAATTCTGTACGATGCATAATATCATAGATATGTAAATATTCGTTACTATTTCATCGTAATTTACTACTTAATTGAGATCACAAATTTACAATCCGAGTTTGATGTTTTATCGTGATTATGTATTCGTAACTAGATATGTAAATACATTTGGAATCCAAATTCGATTACTGAGTAACGTTTCTGGAAGTATTTTTGCGTCTTCGAATCCTGCACAATTTCTTTTACTGCAATGCATAAATTTGAATTGTGATTTCTTTCAAATAGTAAATAAAACAGTTATTTTGCTTCTGATTTATTTGTGGAATTTATTTATTTATTTTTTATTTTCGTTAACGCATTATTTATTTACTGATTTCTAATAATAATATAATAATTTATGTCTATTTCTTTATATATTTACAATATTTAATTATTTATAAATTGCTTATAAATTTCGTTAATTTATTTTATTTCTTTTATTCATTAGTTTATTGGTTTAATTTAATTATTTCGTTGCCGAATTATTTATATTATTTTGTACATTTTATTATTATCATATTATTATTAATATATGTATGTAGTAATTTGTTTATATATTTATTCATTCATTAATTTATTGATTTGTTTATTTATTTTCTGTTTTTCTAATTTGATACAACCACCAAACCACATTCTTAAATTATATCTCATATATAATCTATTTTAGTTTTCAAGATTTTGCTATAGTGGAGAAAGGATTTGGACTTCATTGAATATTATTTTGGTCCATACTTTACATAACTATTATTAGACTATTACAATTTGTATGTATGTAAATACTAATTCTAAATTTGATTAAATTCGATTTGGCTGTCCATCCGATTGAACATGATTCCGAATTTATTATTTGCACACGATTGAAGATCTAAAAATAGATTTACACTAAATGAAAGTAAAGTAGAGAAGTGAAAATGATTGCTTGATTGTTGATTGTTGATTCGCTCCGATTGTTCTCAGTGTACAAACTCCGCCTCGAATGCACACGGCGTTCTGCAGAGAAGTAGTCGCTGATGTGGGCGTGGCTGGCTTGCCGCCATCCAGGGTGGACGACAATCCGGACGGAATCATCTGTATTTATTTTTTATTTACTCTGCGCTGTTGTTGGTTTCAGCAGGCAAATGAAATTATATTTTAATGGATATGAAAACACACTGGAATCGTCTTTTGTTAATTGCCATCAGCATAAAAATAAGCCTTCATTAATTGTTGCAATAAACTTGGCACGCACGAGAAAGGACACTGATTTAATGTGAGGCTACAAAATCAGCAGAATAATAAACAACAAAATTAATAACACGTTTAAAATGCATTTAAATTAAAAATTCAACAGTAGTGACAGGGAAGTATTAACAACAAATACAATAACAATGGCACGTACGAAGCAAGTTGACTAGACTCGGCTTCAGAAAGCGGAAAAGCGATTAAAAATGAAAAACGTTTTTAAATGCTTCGTTACATAAACAGACATGCAACGCACTAAAGCAAGAACTACGCGAGCTCTCATTGAATGCTTTGAAAATCCGTTCGTGTTGCAGGATGCAAGCAGAAATTCATTCAGAATTCAGTGATCCATTGAGGGACCACAGCAACATCGTATGCAGTACTTTCGGGTAACTCTGGAGTAGGAGAACAGCGCGGAGAACTCCTACGTGCATCTTAAGTTGCAAACTTTAAATTTGGTGGTTTGAAAAACTACCTGAACTGCTTCAACAACATTCTTTTTTTCTGTCGGCCTTGCTGGGTACTGAAGTGAGTGTTGTGTTTGATTGGACACTCTGTTGTTGGGCACACTTTCAATTCTAACAGCGCCGAACGTGGTGGCTTCTCTCTCCGAGCTGCACGAATCCGCTCGCACTGCTGTGGCTGGCGTTGACTCGACGGCGAGAACCAACCACATGATTATCCCAACCCATTCGCTTTGCCAGGCTGTCCTTCTGTCTGTGAATCTATTTCCGTTTCTGCTTTTGTCAACATGCAAATTATTTCCGCAGGTGCGAGCAAATTTCGCTTTAAAAATTGGCCTCAATTATTTGCGACCATAAATAAAAATTCTTTAATGAAAGGAAAGAAACGGTTGTATATTTTTGTGTAGCTATCTTAAATAATTACACCGATAAACGCTTAATGTTTATATAAATAAACCTTCTTCGATTCTTATTTCGGTTGAAGAGATGAATTTTCGATCAAAGATTCGAATTCTAGGAAGAATCTATTATATCGAATCTGATCCACAAGGTCCACAGATTCCTAGTATGTTTGTCTGTCCCATTTAAATGATTTCAATGCTCACTGAAATACTTTTTCGTTCTTCTCTCTACTCTCTAGTACTCTGCGATGATTGTGTTCTGATATACAATTATTTTTATTCAAACTTTCTTCGGTTTTTGCCTCTTCCAGGCAGTCAATGCATCCTTGAGGTCCCACACGGATTACTGCTCTGCTCAAAGATGTTTACAGTTCGTTTAGTGACATGCCAGCAGTCCGAGGAAAGTAGCCCAGTCGTGACTTGCTTCTGATTCCTACTTACAGCTCCTTTCGGCGGCAGCAGCAGTCGTCACTGCTTTGAGTGTTTGTATACTCGTATGTGTGCACTTCCCTTCTTCCTCGAACTTCCGAATGTTGTGATTGCCACATCCGTTCATGTGGCTTAAAATAGGTCTTAAATTCTGTCGACCTTTAAGTGCAGCTTCTGCGGCATCCTCGGCCAGCTTTCTGGGCTACTCGTTTAGCCAACAAGGATGATGCTACATAGCAGAAAAGTGTGCTGAGCATGCATAATATCAACTGGCCAAGTTAGTTGGTCCGGCTCCCATTTTGGCATGGACGAAGCACACTTAGCACGTGGCGAAGGAAGTAAAAGAGCCGGGAAATGATGCCTGGCGAAGGATGTAGAGGCGTACATTTTGAGCCAGAAATGAGGCATGAAATTCTTAGAAATAATGCAATATTTTCGGTCAAGTAAAACCTGCTGATTTCTATTGTTTACTATATAAATAACATGCTAACAATTCTGCGCATTTTAAAACAATAGTAATTAAAATAGATTTGAAATAATCATTCGTACATTCAAAGATCATCATCAATATTATTCTATAAAGTTTATACTCTGACTGATATCCTTATGCTCAAAGTTAGGAATCGCTCCTGATTTCAATGTTGAACGAGTTTACTTTAAAACACTTCTTGGCTTTTGACGGTCTTGTGGTTCGATTGTGTTTGTATTTCATAATTGCCCATCTCAGTCAGCGAAAAGCCCGCAAGGATTTCTCAGTTTTTACAAGTTGTTTGGGAGTCGGACTGGGAATCCTTCTCCCTTGTATGCAAAGCTTTTATTTACGCTGGTTCAGTTAAAATAAAAGCACGGGCAGCAGAATTCCTATAAAATAAACTCTTCATACTTCGTCGCGATGCGCGCAATTATGTTGTTTATTTGCGGAAAATTTCTATCAACGGGATTTCTTTTGCGCTCCCGGACGGAAAACAACAACCGACACCGGCTTTGAACCTCGGGCAGCAGGAGCATAGTTGGTAAACAACACTTGCCACGAGTTCAGCGCCTACATGATGAAGTGCTGCTTACACTCCATTTACACGGACCTCTTCTCGTCGCAACCGCATTCCGTTAAGGCTGCTCCCTGAATAACAACAACAACAGCAGAGTTGGTTGAAGTTTGTCTGGCAGCAGTCACGCTCAGACGAAACTTCATCATCAGCATTCGGCATCATCTGTAACAACATGATTATGGCAATTGCCGTGATCATTATTGTCAGCGTTATCATGCGGCATCATCATCATCACGTACCACGTTGCCAGATGGTATTTTTATTCATAATTACTAACACTGTCTAAAACAACAGCGAGTCAACAACAAACGCAACATCATCAAACAAACAACAATATCATTAACATAATCAGAATAATGAAGACGGTCATTCAAGCACAACAACAACAACAACAATAAACAGGAGAGAATACATTTATACCATCTACAGATCATTTGCCTCAAAGTTTCCGAATCGAATTCGTCCACTCATTTAGAACGTGTCCTTTCAGGGCTGCCATCCTGCCGAACTCATTTGATGGGCACGCAGCGGATGTGAAGCGGTTGTTCAAGTCCAACTCCAGAGTCCTAGCCCAAGTCAGGTCTCTGCCTTCTGCAGTGGCAAACAAGTTCTCTCTCAAGGAAATTAAATGTCATCAATATTTAAATACTTTCTAATGAAAGTTGAGCATCTCCTCAGCGAAACTTTTGTCCTTCGATGGTTACTTCTGTAGGCGTTCTTTTCTATGCCTTGACATTTAGTCTAGTGAAGCAAGGCAAAAGTTTATCTAAGAATTATATGCAGAGTCATGGACTCAGAAACTGCAGAGAGATATTTAAGAAAAGTTTCCAAACCTCTGTTGACAGGATGAAAATGTATTTTCATAAAGAAGTTAATTGTTTTTATTTTCATTTGAATATATATTTTTCAGAGATTGACATATTTACTAGTGTTAACTAGAAGAAGAAGAAGAAGAAGAAGCTTAAGTGCCCTCCTAATCCTGATCTATTGTGGTCGAAGCTCGAACTGAGGACAAAAGTGAATTACTCAGGTTTATAAAATGAAATTATTACTTAGAGGAGACTTTTTACTTAGAGCTCGTCTTCAATACCCCCAAATTTAGACATCGGAAAGTATCCACTCTTCCAGTATATGCTCTACAAAAGATTTTCGTCGCATAAAATACAAACAAAAAAAAAATTCAATCTATACAGACAGTATCATTGATATATTCCCTTCAGGGAATGGGTGTGGTCCGTCCAATTTGACGAAATTTAGACATAGGGACTATCAAAGTCCCTATGAGTTCGTGGGGACATGGGTATTGAAGTCTCCTAAGGTTCCCAATGAAAGAATCTCTCACCAGAGCTCGAGAGAGTGTACAGTATTTCAGAATCGACTAAATCGAAGATAGCACTGCTTCTGGTTTAATTATCATATTTAATTTTTCGAATTGAGCTTTAGTAATAAAACCTACTTACCTCTACCTAAGAAAACTAATTGTCTAGAAGAGACTCAGCATTCTGCTTCCGAATTCGACTTCCTTTAAGTTATCTTCAGTCGTGATAACCTAAATTTGAGAAAACTTTAATGAAACTCGAGTTCACTGCAACGCATTTAACTACGTATTTTAACAGTCGCCCTCCACTCTTCGCCCTTCACGCATCTCCAACGCAGTCTCCTGGCTCTTAAGCTTTGTTTTTATACCAGACTAAACGACGAAGAGAGCCGTAGGTACAAACGCATAAACCCACAGATGGCGGGAGCAGAGAAGTGAAGAGAGGGGACGAGAGAAGTTGGCCATGAGGGTCCTGAACAAAAAGGAGCGGAGAGTGTTGCAAGGGGGATGACGCCGAGTAGTGGCAGGTATACTGAAACGCATAAAAATCCGTGCCAAGTGCCGGCCCACTCTAGATCCAGCTCCATTCCAAGGCGAAACGCAATCAAGAGAAAAAGTTTCACGTTTCTGCTTTACAGCCCAATAAAATGCATACTTCCTTTGTGCTTTCTGCTTTTCAGACCTTCTTTTACATGGCGCTTTACTATTCTCCCCTTTCTCCCCCTTTTATTCCACTCTCTGCTCCTCTTCTTACCGCTTCCACTAACTCATGCACAACGTCATGTCCTAAATTCGTGTCGCCTGCCAACTCATCCATAAATCGGAACGATTTTACTAGGGGGGCTACCAAGTAAGCCCCGCTCGACCCTCTGGACTGCTACCTCAGCCCAACCAACCTTTACGGTGGAAATCAACACACGAACTGCATTCGGCGATAAACCCGTTGAGGTAGCAGCAGTCGGTGCGTAAGGGTGTTGGTGGCTTCAACTCCGACTTCTTTGGGGCGCGTCTGTGTAACGGGTTCCGTGCATTATCAGCAGGAAGTCAGCACACACTCGCTAAAACTTCGAAAACAAAAGAAACGAGGTACAAGTAAAGAACAGTAGAGCAGCCAAAGCAGCAGAAGACTGTCCGTCCTTCATCGCATCTATTTTGGCACGCGACCCATTCCAGGGACTGGTATATAAAAATCTTAATAGATTTTAAAATCCCGCTGCTTCCCGGACTGGAGCGCGCTGGTGTTGTAACAGCCAGCGACGGCGGCGGCTGTCCTGGTCATGTTTTGACGCCAGCGTGGCGGATAGTCTTTGGTGCTGTCGGCGCATCAATCGGAATTGCATCGCTTCAAGTTAGACAGATACGCGGCGACTGTCACCCGTTTCGGTGGTGAGCATTCCATGCGTCTCCTGACAGTAATTTTTCCGACTTTCTGTGTTTGCCTTGGTATCTGGAATCCAATTATTTGGAACGAACTTCCCACTAGTAAAGTGTGTGGCCCGAATCTACATCCGACATGCGCTGCTTTGACTTTGAAGTGCGAAGTATTAAATCACAGTTCATTGGGCTACGTTAATGAATGCGCCCAATCAATTACGGTCGTTTAATGAACTTTCTGGTAACTATTTTAATTTAGTTACATCGCATGTTCTCCATTAGCGCAAAGACACTGCCAAAGTGTTGAAATAGCTTGAGGATGAGGTACAACAGATACCATTACCGACAATAGTATAACTGAGAAGGTTCGCTTAGATTGCCGAGGATGAGTTGAGTAACTTCAGTTATAACGAGCAAGAAACTCAAAATTATCGTCATCATTCTAATACAGTTATGCCAAGAAATTATAAAAAATACGACAGGGAGTTATTTCAGAATCCGATGGATGAATGTGTTATCGTTGAAGACACATTCTGTGGTTGTTGAAGGGTTCATTTAGGTTGTTAGGGAATTCGGTCTGGTAATCAGAGCGAAGATTGAGCGTTCCTTCGTAATACGTGGCGAGACTTAGCAATTATTATGATACTTCAAACGTAGCCAGCAACCTATATAATATTCCCATTCCAGTTTAGAAGGAAGGAATAATTGAGAACTATACGCAGAACTTCCGCATTCATTACGTTAACAACTTCTGCTCTTTTAGATGTAAGAGTGCTTGATTTCCTAGCGAAACTAAGTTCCATCTCAAACCAGCGTGTGGGAGCAGGACGAAGCTGGGGTAATAGGAAGAACAGAGTTGAAGCTATGAAAACTGATCTACGAAGTGCCATACTCTGGTATATAGTGCTGTATAGAGCACTGGAGCAGTTGCAAGCACCGCTGGCAGAACCTCAGCGCAACGAGTATCCTCGCTCCTCTAGGAAATGGATTTGTTTCGAGGCCATGTCTGAGAACTGACGTGTCCAAAATGAGCAAACAAAAACCCCAGCACAAAATGAAATCCGAAGAGAAATTCACACACCATCGCAAATTTCGAGACAGATATGCATCTCTCCGAATCGCAAAAACAGAAACATGAAAACACGCGTTTTCGTCATTCGAAAGTGTAAACGTTAAACGTCCTCATCACCGTCCTTGGAGGTGCATGCTTGTGAGTGGTTCAGTTGTTCCTGAAAGTGAGTTAGCCAACAACTCACCTGCATCACAGAAGCTTTCATGCCGCCCGGCCACTTGCATTCATATTGTGAGGGTGAAGTTTTAAGCGAGGTACTTTTCTGAGCACTGACTATTCGATGCTTGTTCTTTCATTCTACGTAACAAGAGAATTCAAGATTCAATTCAGACGCAGGATGAGAGAATATGACGGTGTGTATATAGTTACAGTGGTTATAATGAAAAATCAACCGACGTAATTCTCTTAATAGAATCGACGGCCTTTAATATTCGTTTGATTCTTTCGATACTCGACTTTATTCCGATTCCGAGATTTCGGTTCTCATCTCTACCGACTGGCAGTGAAATGACACTGCAAAGAAAATCAGCGGAACCTAAGCACCTGGAGAAACGACTGCAGTTCGGCTCTCCCATTGACATTTCCGGAAATCGCAGAAATTTCAAAAGAGTTCGAGTTTCTGGTAGGCCAATTAAAACTTGTACATAAACGGAAGCGTGCCAATTGAATGAATTGTTCAGCTCACTGACGCTTAATAGTCGTAGTTTCACGTACGCAAAACAAACGAAACACAACAAATAAAACAGAAAATAATAATATTTTTGGTGTATTTATTTGAACTTTCCTTTGCTGGTATTTCAAGCGCTCACCTTCTTTCACGCGTTCCCTCTGTCTCATTCTCTCTACCAGATCTTAAATTAAAATTGTGGCGTCTTGAGACGCAGTCAACCCAACTCAATAGGCGACTGTCACACTCTCAGCTCGTCTGTCGGACTGTCGCTCAGATGTTCTTTCGTTTATTGGTTCTACGGGAAAGCAAATCAGTTATCGGGTTGTTCGGAACTGTAAAATGCAGTTGTTTTGGTCACGAAAGCCGTCCGAGCTGTGATCGAGACACTAGGAGGCGGATGTGGATGTGGGAATGTTTGCTGCAGCTTCGGGACGTTTGTGGAAGGATTTCTTCCTTCCGTTGGCTGTTTATCGCAGGTGTTAAACAAGAAACAGGGCGGAAAAAGGCTGCCACCTTAATTCTTGCATCCCTCCCATTGATGTTGGTAATGTTATAGTTTTCATCACTCGCCTTCACGTGGTTCGGTATTCTGAGATTTGGCCGCTTATTTCGCCGCTTTCGCTGCACTGTGTTTAGTATGCGCTGAGCTTATTTATTACTTTCACTCTGCTGCTCGGCCTCTCCGAACCCCCTGAGTACTCTATTTCCTATATTTACATCACATGCTTTTGATGGTATCATTTCAGCACCATGCCGCTCATTCCCTACCCCGCAGCACCTGCTTGGTTACTACTCATCTTTCAGTTCGGTAGTTCAGACGATTCCCTGAGCGCTTCAGCAGCGCTTTTCGTACCTCGAGGGGTTGGGTGAGCAAACAGCGCGCGTTAAAAGTTACACCTCGCAACTGAATTTCTTTGGGATCATGCAGTATCCGAGTCTGTGAGGCGCATTTTAATGTAGACGTGTTGGAATCTGGGGCCAGGGAGTTTCTTCGTCTGTTGGTTGTAGAACGACAGACGAACATGGAACAAAAAACTTGACTTTGATTCGTTTTCAGTGTGCTTTACACCGCATGGGTGTGGTACATCCCCGAGTAATGAATTTATTGACAGCGCTCGAGATGTGGAACGCTGCGGGGAGTGAAAATGCAGTCTTCCGTTCAGAGTCGCGGGCTCCATATTTGGTGAGTGAGTATCCATTTCCGTATTCCGGGTTCCAATTAAGATGGTAGATTTTGAAAAAAAAGAAACGCTGGATTTATTGCCAATCCCGAAATCAGTACCGACGAATTAAAGGTTATCAGATGCAGCCCAAATCCCTGGTTCATGACCCACTATCAATGCTTTTGATACGTTTGTTAAGAGACCAATACAGCCTCAATACAGTTCTTCTAACGGTGAACTCTTCTTTAACAAAGCATAATATTCGGAAAAAGCGATAAAGTCTCGATATTGAGCGAAGACGTGAGTATCACAATCACTTGTAATGTAATTTAAATTAACTCAATGCGGCCCAGCCATCCCCGGGCACTGCTGTGGACACGCACGCCATCAACAACAACAATAACGGGCTGAATAAGGATTCATTGATATTTTTATTGAGGTGCACTGAGTTGTTTGCGTCGGGTCGAGTGTCGATGCGTTATGTTGTCTCTGGCCGCTCCAGTTTGCGCCGTCCGAGCAGGCTTTTCATTTGCACTTGGCCTCAGTTGTGCTGCATTACGTGGTAGATTTCGTTGGCATTTCAACTGTGTGTCTGTGTGTGTGTTAAATTGGTCACCGGGACTTAACTGGAATGGAATTTTGATCCTTTCGGACTGCTTCTGTTGCTTCGATATTTTTGCCATCATCGCTGCGAATGTTGCGGCGAGTGCGTTCAGGATCGTGCCGAATGCAGGATTATGTGGCAGACTCGCTTGGTGCAGCAGCAACAGCTGTTGCATGCACTGGACTTAATCGATTTCCCGTTAATTGAACTAGTCGACAGAAGCGCCACCTCACGGCCACGTTGCCAAAATAAGACGTTGCGTCACGTTGACTGTCCTGACTGTGATGCTGATAAATAAAGTCCTTCAGCAATAGTTTGTAGAACTTTCGGAAAAGAAAGCAGTTAATACGCAATTCTGCTAGAGAATTACTTAGTCTTAGATCTAGATTCTTAGTCTAGACTCTACAGACACTGCTGTTATCTTAGTACTCTAATAGTAGCTTAGTACTGTACTTACTATGAATTATAGTACTCCGTTTCAAGTATCCTTTAAAAACTGATTGTGTAATGAGAAGCTAAGAATGGTTGTCGAAATGGTAAAGTCAGAAAAGAAGGGAAAACTATTATGAACTACAAAAGTACAGTAGTTTAACCTACAAAAATATAAAGATATGAAAACTCGTTCCAGTCGCCTCGTATTACGCAGTCGTTATACTGGCTAATTCAGCAAATATTTCTATTAACTGAAGTCACGGGCCCAACACGTGAAGCACAAGAATTCCAGAAAATTGTTGATGAAGTGCTGAGAACTTTGAATTCTGTACTGAATTCTGAATTGAATTCTGTACACGCCGAAGTACCTCACAGGATGAAGGATGAAAATTATGTTTACAGCAAAGTTTAAAGCGAATTAAATATTGTAAAATGTTTCATGTGCTTTAATCGTGTGTGTGTGTGTGTGCAAAGCAAAGCACAAGCGTGTGTTTTTACAAGGGAAGCATTTTACATGGGATATAAAATCCTAACAAATTTCATTCGTGAAAAACAAAAATATAAGTTCGAGTGCATGTTAATGTTGTACTTAATAAGTTTTTGAGGGTAACGCGGAAAAATACAATATATTCCAATGTAAGTTCCCATTTTTTTCCTGAGTTATTGAAGTTATTAACTTCTATTCCAATGAAAATTAACTTAAAATCTAAAGCAGAATTTAATACTTTTTATATTTATTACCTTGTTACCTTAATTCGGCAATTTAATATGGTATTTCAAGTGTTTTCATGTGTTTAAAAAAGAGGTACTCTACAACTATAGTACCCCGTTTCTGGCCCCCGCTGCTCTTCGTCCTTTGCAACTTGTGTCCGATGTCCCGCCAAAGGCTCTCGCTTTGATTTTTGCCATTCAATTTGCGTGGTTGATTATCTATTTTTGGGGGTCACATTCTATTCCTCAACCCGACCATATTCCGGGTTTTGGCCAGCGTTGCTGTTCTCTCACTCTCTCACAGTTAAATGTTGAAAAATAATTTTTGCCGCTGCATTCGAACTTGAATGTTAGAATGTTAGAATGTCAGTCTCATTGTTTATTTGTGCTTTTCTGGTTCATTAGATTTTTGTTGTCTTTAAAGTTGTTTTTGTGTTGCGTTGTGCCGCAAAAAATTGTGGTACAGAAAAAGTAACAAACGAATAAATAAAAACAGACGAATAGTCGAAAATCTCTGTAAAAAATATTGTAATGCGAAGCAAAGCGAATTCTGTGGCCAACCTGAAAAATTTGAAGCTCGACGAACGACAGTTTTTGCTGGTGAGTGTTGCGCAACGCGGTGTTGCTGGACTGACAGGACTGCGGGCACGCTGGGCAGATCAGCTGAGTGCTAGAGGACTTTCCACATTGTACTCGTGGTCTTTGTGCTTCGAATTGCTTTGGACATGCTTAAATGGCTAACAAAACAATGTTAACCCATGGTTTCAGTTGCATCGATGAAGATTTCGGGCCAAACTTGGGATTTAATGCCTTAACTTTTGTGTGCTCAAAATTATACTGAGTTGCAGGCGAGTACGATTTAATGTTGACATAAACATACCGTATCTCTTTTCTATTTCTCCCCCTGCGTCACTATTTAATTGAACTGAACTGAGGCGTCGCCTATGCTACGCCTGCATTGCGAAAGAGGACGTCTTGAGGAAAGAGGACTTTTCCCGAGAACACTTATCACCAGGGACATTTTAAGTGTGAGTCTGTGTCTCCTCCGGAAGTTGTGTGTCTTGTAAGTTAAGTGAAAGGCTATATTACACTAAACGTTTTAAACCAGAGCGAGTTATTTATTCAACTAAGCGAAGGAGACGATGGGCTTTTCTCGTTGATGCACACGGAGAATGCAGGCCCAAGGAATTGTTCAAAGATCCCAGCGCTCTCTTTAAACGAAAAGCACCCTCTTAGCAATCTAACAAGCAAGCCGAAATGAAGCCATAAATTGGCCAACACGTACAGTGACCACAGCGAATGACGAAGATAGAGAAAACACCGTTTGCTGGAGGGGCCAAAAACATCCGGATGCTTTCATAAACAAATCATTAGCACAGCATTCTTTATCACAGCAAAATGGCAGCCAGCGAAGTCGAGTTGTAAACCACATCGTCAGTGAGATCGTATCGGGTAGCCGTTTTAATGACCTTCGTGTCGCTCCACTTTCAAGGCCTTAAAAACTGCAAACTTTAGTTTTACGATTCCACTGGCGTTGCTACATCACATCACGTCAACGGAAACAGAAACAGAAAGAAAACAGACGCAATTTTTACAGTAAAAGCCGAGCACAGCAATAAAAATTAATTATGACAGTTCGGTTAGATGCCGAGTTTTAGCGGCCCTTCGAGTGCTGCCAACGGTGCAGCGTCACAGCATGTGGTGAAGTTGGTCCAAAGTCATCACACAAGAGGTAGTGCATATACATGTGTCTGTGTGTGTATGTGTGGGCAGGAAAGTTTTTCGTAGGCATACATATGTATATGTAGATAAGGCTAAACCCAGCAACAACATCAGTAACCACCACCGACATCCAGGCGATGTTTGTTGTGGTCCCGGCCACCTTTATAAGTCTGCCGGGTGTAGTCGTTCCTTGGCACCACAACTGTTGTGGTCCGGCCTTAAAATGTCGTGTGATTCGAATATAAAAAACCGGAACGAGATCATATCGTATTATTAAAGTGCTTTTGTAATAAAGTCCATTGATCGCATTGAATATTTTTCGCCATTTTTTCAAGGTATTAACAGAATTTTATTACTACTAAAATTAATCAATCTGATTATGAAGCGGAGGGGTTTTGGCCAATTCGGTTCGGTGTTGTTTTGAAGGTTGTAATAGTGACCCACATCCAATATTAAAAAAAGTTCGAAGCCTGAAAAATTTGTCGTAATGTTTAGACTTTGATTTTTTAGATTTCTTTTAAGCAGGTTAAACTTAGAAGAAAGTCGCTGTTAAGTTGTGGAGTTAAGATTGTTCGAAAGGACTTTCGGTAATCTTTTCTACGATAACATTTGTACTCAGTTGTCTGCACTTAAAGCTCTTATATTTTCCAACCCAGATACCCTTGTTGCCCGATAGCCCCTCCGCGTAACCATACATGTCGATATTTATTCCTACTCCTTTGGCGACTGTTTAATATGCTGATGCCCGCAATTGTGCAACTGTTATCCAGTTTATTGTCCTTTCCTTTTCCTTGGAAGCGAAGCCTTTTACTTTAATGAAAGTTGCAACTGAAACAATTGCCAACAAAAATTTTTATGAGCCAAGGGTCAAAATGTTAAACAGGACAGAAAAACAAACCGCCACTCATATTTTTAGTCGCTACTGCATTATGTGGTCCTTGTTGTTGTCCTTGTTTGCATTTAAATGCTTAAAACTTAACGGAAGAAGAGCCGTTGAGCATCGAGGCCATAATGGACAGTAACATAAGAGTGACGATTGAGGTGGACATTAAATGATCTTAAGACAAGCACAAATTTAAAGATAAAACTAGACGGGTTCACTTCATACCATAAAAGTTCCCCCTTTCACTCAGAACCTAATTAATACTATCCTATATATAAAGTATAACATCCCTGTTTAAGGATGTGGCAAGTTTTAATCCAACAAATGTTAATCACACCTAAAAAAGTGGTAAGAAAAGAAAGAAGATACAAGCGGGTACCTCGAGCTTATATTTGTAGCTGTTAAGGTCAAAATGCGTCTTCAAATGAAGCTGTAAAGAGAAACCTAAGGGAAAAAGTCGAAGAGTGTGAAACAAAATTCTGAATTTTAATGCCTCCAACAACATGAACATTAGCGAAAAACCAGAGAAACACACAAAAACTGTCAACACCAGGAAAAGGGAAATTGTAATTCTTCCTGAGAACCGGGCTGACAAAGGCGAAGAATACGAGGTGAAGAATAAAAGCGAAGTGCGATAGAAATGACACAAAGGAATTATCAATGGCAGCGCCGGAATAGACTAAATGGTCCTCGACGAATCCTCTGTACTTAAAAGGATACACTGCAGAAACGGAAAACAAACATTGCCTTACAGCCGTCCACCTCCCCTCAAACCCCCGCCTTTCGCCGCCCTCTTCAAGTACATAAATCCACGCACTTCAAAGAAAGTGTTGGCCTCGGCGCAGAAGCCTCAATTAAGTAGCGTTGCCAGCACACAGCAAGCTTCGGAGCGCGTTTATGTGCATCGAAAATGGCGTCCTCAAAGTATTGGCAACAACGCAACTTTCTTTGCAACACGAAAACTTTGGCACTTGTAAACGCAAGTTTTGCGTTACGCATTGCATTCGTACGTAGAAATTATGAAGTTAGGAAAAATATTTGAAAAGCTATTGAATGCCACCGGTTAAGGGTGTTGATGGGCGTGCGATGGCGCCGAATGTAAGTGAGACGACGAGGAAGCTTTCCGGGTGGTTGCTCCTTCGGGAGGTTAATTATTATAATTAAGACTCTCGACTTTTCTCCGGTAGCTTGCATTCGAGCCGATTGAAGTCAAACTGAGTCGGCGTAGAGGATAGCTTTTTGTTTTCCTTCCGAAATGTGAGCCGGCAGTCGAAAAGTCGCAACACCTCTTCAACTTGTTAACAAGTTTCAATGAACAACGATTTCGTGGAGCAATTTAATGGTTGCAGTTAAGGCAATTAGCTTTTATTAGCTTTAATTATTATTACTCATTGCCAGAGTAGAGATGTAGAAATGGGGACCATTTTTAACCTGTTTCATAACAGGAATAGTGGAATTATTGTAAAATTAGAGAGAGAACTGACTGAATTAAATTACAGAGAGAGAGAGAGAGATTTAAAAGGATTTATAAATCCTGCCCCGGATTTTGTGAACTGGACGATGGAACAAGAATGCAATTTTAAAAAATTTAATCAATGTTTGACTTTAAAATTCCGATTTAAGTGAATGAGAAAATTTAGTGCCCAGCTAGAGTTCGGTTCTTGAAACACATAAATTTCGTGTACTAACTTCGGCTTGCTGTTTATTTATTTAAAATCTTTTAGTGTATTTAAAATCCTTGGCCAACAAAGCCTCAAAATAAAGCAATTTCGCAACCGATTTCGAATTCGGTAGACCAAGAAAAGGACACAAAAGTAAACAGAAAATATAGTAAGGCTGCATGAATGAGAGAAAAGCCTTTGTCCTGTCTTAGAGAACATCACACTGTGAATCAGAAGTAATCCAATGGAATTTTTCTATTACGCAACAAGGAATCATCTAGAGAAACACTACGTATTAAGACCTGAGGCCTCCTTTCACAACACAAGTCCCACTCGTGTTGTTGTCTTGAAAATTCGTATGCTATGCAAATACAGTAATTTGCCTGAGGTTAAAATTACAGAAAACTATGTACGAACGACTCCTCGAAGAGGAATCTTGGTTGTCCTTGCATCATACACAACAGCACTCTACTCCACTGAGCTACGCCGGAGAAGACTCTGCTCGCCTTTATTACCAATTTAAATTTCTTCAGATAACTAATAATTTTTCTCACATTCAAAGGACAAAGGCTACGAAAGCTCAGCACTAATTCTTGTAGATGCTGAGGTATTCTGTCAAGTGCAGCAACTCTGCCTCTGTTGAAGGACTACTTCAAGGAAAAGAGAGAGACAGAGAGAGGTAAGGAGCACAGATGAGATGAGATGAGATGAGATGAGCTGAGACGTGAGAATCCCAGAGGTGTAAGAAAATTTTAATAGTGATGACAAGAAAGCATCAACAAGGCATCGAAAATTTCACCAACGAAGCTGCCAAGTGGTTGTATAGGAGGGGGAGGGGTGTGGTAGGTGGATGCATAAAGGCACGCATGGAGCTACATAAATCTGTATATGCACACACATACTAGTATATGTCTATACGTACATTTGTCATTGTTTATTATTCGTCGGTTGTGAGCACTTTTTTACCGAAACCAAAATAATTCCAGAAATCCACTGAAACTCTTCGTCTACTCTATCTTTACATCTCTCATACATTTTGACAGATACACGACAGGTACAGAACAAGGACCCATCCTTTCAAGAGTTAACTCAATTAGGTGCAGTTATCGGTTGCTCTACCTTCTGCTCCTCTCGGGCCCCTTTTTTAAGCAAGGATCAAACGGAAAATCGCCCGGATTGCTACATGCACACTTCACACACTAATCTTATTGACCTGCTTGCTTCCAACCTTCGAATGAGGAGTACTCCGAGTGAAGTCTTCAGGAACCTCAAACATATTCGCTGGCCTCTCGTAATGGATGGATGGCAATCTAAAGAGTCTCAGCAAAAACCCACCTGAAATGCGAAAATATTAACAACTACATGCAATATTTTTCGTACTAGAGAAGTACCACAGAGTATGCATGTGTGTGTGTGTGTGTGTGTTTGGTTGTGTGGCTGACTGACTGCTTTTAGGCTGTTTGAGCACAAAATATTTATCCGAAAGTCATAAATCATATCTGCCGGTCAATGTTACATCGTTACATACTTCAAGTGCGAGCAGGTGTGAGTACATACATACATATGTACATATATCATGAGTGCTAGAAGGCAGACAGTTCTTGCTGTACGAGTTGCATGTCATGCCGCTGTAATTGCTGCTCAAGCCCACGGAGCTAATCTCAGGGAAATGGGCTCTGAACAGGCTTTAGAAGGCCCCCAACAGACGCACAGCAGCAACAGAACGGAGAGGACAGAATAAATCAACAACCTCTCCATTTAACTCGAATTTAAAGTACTCGAAAGAGGGTCGTAATCGGTCTACTGATCCAATCGAACATGCTACAGATTGAGTGTACAGCGTTTCTTGTTTCGAGACTGTGTTTATTATTGAGATCTTTAGAAACTACAGAAAGTATTTATTAGGAATTTACTTGTGTCATTTAGTGACTGGAATTGTTTAGGGTCAGCAAATGAAATAACCAGACCGGAATATTTTTAAAAGGTTTAAGAAATAAATTATAAATAAATAAAGTCATGGTAAAAGCATATGGAATATTTTCAGAGAAGATCGTAGAAAACGCAAGCGCTTTCATTTAAATATTAATCTGCAAGGAAGCAAGGAAGCAAGGAGCTATGAAGGAAACATCAAAATCAATTTGCAAATGCACAAACAACAACTTGAATTTTTAAACTATGAGATGATCCTCTCAAGCATTCAAATATTATTAAATAAACATTATATAGGAACGATGGGGAAATTGAAATCTAAGAGAATAAATTAAGGAATAAAGGAAAGAAGTGAATAATTTGGCAATTGAGGACATGCATACATCAAGAGGATAGGATACTCGTACATACACATGTAGACCATAAATCATCTATGATAGCCACATAAAGTGGAAAACTATTAGCTTTGGCAGTCGCCAGATCAACGCAACTTAATTAGCACTCGTAATTAACTCGGAACATGAAATGAGCTCATAACAATATCCAATTTATTACAGATTCGAAAGGACTTTCCGAAATTGCATTTAAATTCAATTTAGGTTTTCATGTTTTGGAAATCACTTCGAGGACGCCGAAATCACGTCGTGTCCAGAAACCGCGGCGGCGATTCACATCAACACCATGAAAAAGCCACAAAAACGGGAAATCATTAAATAAAAATGTGGATTTCTATAGAAGAATTTAAGTTACTCTTTACACGTGCTCGCAAAAAGCATGCACTCACAAATACTAATATTGAAAACCTTTAAATTACTTTGGAAGCATAGTGAAGTGACCGAGATGTTAATTGAACGAAATCTCCCACTAATCCTGCGGTTGTTCTGCGGTAATCCGCGGGAATTTCGCAAAAACACACACACACGCATAAACATACGTGTTCGGTCATCGTGTTTGTTTTTGGAAAATTAAAGCACAATATTTTGGGTCAACTTGAATGGCGGTTGAAATGTGAAATTCCGAATTTGAATATAAAAGAAAAATATAAGTTGGGTTTGTACTCGTAGTCAAAAATCTGTGTAATATTTCTAGTTAAAAATGTCATGTATTCGTCATTATATTTAAATTACAGATCAAGCCAACGGTTTAAAACGTTGTTCCAAGTGATGGTTTATAATTAAAATGTTTAAATGGTAAAGTAACTCCTTCCGCTTCTGCCCCAAAGTAAACAACAGAACTTAATCATGCCACACATTGTAAAGCTAATAAATCAGCAATTAAATAGCCGCAAAGTACGCTCGTAAGCTGAGAGCGAAAGCAAACACAGCTGTTAATCCAATAAATTATGAAAATTCAATTGGGTTTCAAGCTAACAATTCAACTGTGAACTTTAAAACTTTCCTGCGGCATCTTCTGAGCAGAAACGAAACTCAAATAGAAATCTGAAATTAAATTGTAATCCTGGCAAAGAACCCAAACACACAATCGTAAAAAAATAGAACGACTTTCAAGTTAGAGCTTAATTCTGCTTAATCCTGTTTTTATTATACTTTCGTATTTTGTTTTCAATTTGAATTGAAATCGAACCCTCTTCAAGCTTCAAGCTGTTAAAGGGAGCTGTTTTTAAATAGACAATCTTAAGTTTAGACCGCAGATTAATTCACACGAGATCCATGTGATCTCTTCTCTTTATCCCAACCTTTTATACGCCTTTCTTGGGTTTATTTTGTCATTTCAGGATGCGAACAGATACACGAAGTGAGTGCAGCCAAGATCAGAGTCACTCACTGGATTGAAATGATTTGGTTAGTGTTTTTTACGTGTTCTGTTGCATACTTTTGAGCGGTTTTCGAGATTATTATTTATTAATATTTATTATTTCCAAATTATTATATTATATTTATATATACTATAGAACTCTTATATTCCTTACGTAGTGCTGAATTTTAATTAGATTTTCAAATCGTTACTCTTTCGCCTTCTATGATGAATTTTTAACATACGAATCTTTTACCCAAAACTTGAATTCGCTTGTCTCTTTAAGCAGCGGAAAGATTCAATATTCTGAGTGAAAGAGAAGGTTTTTCATAACGCACACATCTAGTTCTTTATAACCTTTCGCGTTTCTGCTTTATATTCAATTTATTTTGTTGAACCACAAAAGAACGCTTCAAGAAAAGTAACCGAAAGATTTCTACTTTGCGAAACTCACGAGAAAACGTAAAGCTCTAGGATAAAATAATAAAAGAATACGGCGATGAGAAGGATTAAAGCGAGAACAGTCTCCCCAAAGAAGTTCCTCTTCTCTGTTCTGTAATTTTCAACACACCGAACGATTCTTCGAACTGGACGAAATTCGAGGCATTTGAGAACTGAGTATTCATTGCGTTCATCAATAAATTACTCGCACTTAAGGCCATAAGATTGTTTTTAACCTCATAACAATAATAACTCATTTGTATCCTTTTAGCCGGGCGAGTAAATTTCGTTGCTGTAGTCCACGAAATTCCCAACATCGACTGTCGTAAAGTACTTCTTTTCGGCTTGGACAAAAGTGCTCGGGAGAGTGGTCCTTGTTCAGCGATTAAATTGATAAAATCGAGAAAATAAAATCGGTCGAAATTCTGCTCCACAAGAACTAATCTACGATGCCAGCTCCAAACTCCTGCCTTCGGAACTGTACATCCCCGGTCCTCTTTGGGCGAACTGCATCTCTTGTTCTTGGTATTCCTTCTGGTCGACTTCCATGCTCCGCTGTTGTAACTTGCGACAAGTCGATGTCATTATTACGAAAATTTAATTTTATGATATTCCACAATTTTTCTCATTTCTTGCTTCTCGCCGTTTCTATTTTACAGCCATCGCAGTTGTTCCTCGATGTCGCCTTGAAAAGTTAATGAATTGAAGTGGTCTGTACGCGGGTTTTTTATAGCAAAATGTCTGTTATTTAAACTTCGCTTATTCACAGTTTTCGATTTGCTTCACTTTAAGTTGGCTTTTTATTGTCGTATTTTAGTTTCTCGAACTTTTAAAGTTCTTGCTTCTTTAAACATCTACGTAAGTTTCTTAATCTTTCTACCGAAACAAAGACTTCTTCACAGTAGCTGAAATTTTACGAGTGGGGAATGACTACAAAGGTTAATCTATTTTCAACGTAGCTTAACTCGTTGTACCCTACTCAGAGATATTAAAGATGCACATAGAAATCTAGAAAAAACAGAACAGAAGTGGAATATATTGTATAACACTTATATTCATAGTTAATTCTTAGCAAAAATCCTTGTTCGGCTTCAAAACTAAATGGAAAGAATTACAAAGGTTTGGATTAAATGTAGTTATTGTAATTTACCAGCCATCCACTTTAGATTGAAAAACACTACTTTTTGTGTCAACTGTGACTCGGTTTCACTTTTTAATGCTGTAGTAATCGAAACGATGCTAACAATCAGTTGAGCTGATGCTTTATTTACAAACACTAGATGGATAGGATAGAAGCAGATAAGAGTAGAGTGAAAATAAGAAGCGAAACTCGAAAAGAATACAAAACTCTTGTCTTGCGGCACTCCTCCGTCGCTCTGATGAGAGCCATGTTTCATTCCTTAAATACCAGGTTTCACAGAACAAGCAAAAGACATGAAATTAGTAGGGTGAAACTTTAGAACTTGACTGTCACGTGGCAAACAGTTTTATTTGCTTCCGTTTGTTTCATTTCGGCTGCTGCTTTTGTTGCTGTTGTTGTTTGTGTGTTCTTTACTTTTCCGCTTCTGTGCTGCTGTCCTTTTGGACTGCCTTTCCGACAACAATTGCGTCGCTTGCTATTCAAGTGCTACGCGTCGACAGCAACGAATGCATGATAAAGAAATTACACGTGTTTGTGTGTGTTTTGTAGCAACAACAATCATAGCTGTGCATGCAAATGAGTGTCACTAAAAATAAAGGTCATTCAAGTCAAAACAAATAAAAAGAGACGCATACAACAACAACAACAACAACAACAACAACAACACACACGCACACACACATACACGTTGTTTAAATTTGAATATTAACTCTATTGCGGACTTAATAAAAATATTCAATTTAAAAATATTCAGCTTCAATTCAGTTTCAGCAAAGCCTTTTCTCTGCAGCTCAAATTAAATTGGATGCATTTCAACAAAAAGGCGAAAAAGCAGCAGAATTCGACGCTCATAAAAAGTGTCAATTCTGTTTATACAAATGTTTGGCAGATTTTTACATCTCGTTTTATTAACCAGTTTTCGCTTTGGTTGAATTTGCCACCGCTTG
The DNA here is from genome assembly GCA_943737955.2 of Myopa tessellatipennis. NCBI lineage: Eukaryota > Metazoa > Arthropoda > Insecta > Diptera > Conopidae > Myopa > Myopa tessellatipennis. The sequence continues at coordinate 57,289,429 of OX031314.1, read as the reverse complement.
AATCCGTGGTGGGAATTGCAAAAGAATCGTACATTATTTAGTATATTATTATTACTACTATTATTTACAATAATGTTGTTTATTTATTTGTGAAGTCGTACAACTCGTTTAAAGCTTTCATAAAATAATTGGTAAAAAATATTAAATATTAAGAGTGATGATGAATTTTTGGTTTAAATATTTCTCAACCAAAGAATGAACAAATTTAAGTTCGCAGATCCTTCAAAAAATAAATCTGTGAAGCAGGATTTACATTTAACATTGAAAAGAAGCCAAACTGCTCGATTCGCTTTCGGCTCCGGAGAAGAAGCGATGGAATAATAGTAATAGCTTGCAACGAAACATAAAATCAATGGATCCAAGGACATTTTACAGTTTACAAAGCAATAGCAACAAAAAGAACACTGCCAATTTAAACCGCGGTGCAACAGGTCGTATGACAAACATTAAAAAACGTTTTCTGTGAAATTGTGTAAATTTAAGGATTTTAAATTTTTGTTACTTATTCATTCATGTACTCATTATTTTCGATGTTCAATATTTTGAAATGCAACATAAAAATGTAAACAACTGTTAAAATACCGTTGAACCCTTTGGTTTTGGAATCGTTCGTGGCGGATTCGAAAACTGCAGCCTTTAGTTCACTTCTAAATACGTATATGTTCCGAACAACATTAGAACCTCATATATATGGTATATATACATACGGTTAGTACATATATACTCGTAGTATACGCTCTTAAATTACTTTAGAAAACAACAGGAATGAGAATAATAATTGAATTCTTCTTCAAATGCGAGTAGCTGGAAATACGAAATACTCACTCTCGAATATGCGCTGTTCGGTGTGAATTGAATTAAATAATTTCGTTATTTTCGGTGCGGTGGACCTCAGGCACTCTTCGGTGCTCGCCTCATGGCTTGCTATTGTCGCCGGCTTTAGTTCTGTGCCAAAAAGTTGAGTTTCGGCAATTTAAGTCCAAAAACACGACTCCTCAGTTGATTGGGTGTGGTGGGGGCGGGGGGAAAGTGTTGCTTTTGGCTAGGATGATTGCAGGTGCTTACAAGCCTGGATCTTTGGATGCTGGCGCGGCTGACGGCGTTTGATGTGTCCCGCAGAGCTTTTGTGGCCAAAAGCCCAGCAGAGTGGATGTTGCGTTTGTGAAGGTTACGTGACGGGGGAGGGGCAGAAGATCGCTTGAGTGATTCCATAGAAAGTTATACCAGACGTGGCTCTGTTGTTGTCGTCATTTACTGAAGATTTTCTACAACAGCAACAGCAACAGCAGCTTTTAATTCATTTTAGAATTTTAATTCAATTCCGCAAAATAGTTTCTGGACAGCAGTGTTCGCAGGTTATTGTCCCTGTTGTTATCATTTTTGTTGCTATTATATACACTATACACTTGCAGCAAGTGCAATTCATGTTCATTTCGCCGAAACAGCGATGCCACAGTGCAAAATTCGTGTACAGAACATTAACATTTTTTATCAGCGCTCAAATTGTGAACGCTGTAAGTTTGCGAAATATGATGATCTAAAGAAATGTTTGCAGTCAAATTGTGGAAAATGCCAACTTATGAATGTGTGTGTGTGGGGTGTTGTTCGACTGTGTGAGTGTGTTGTGTGGGTAATAAAATTTCGGGACAGATTTACATACGCAAGTTTGATTGGGAGTATTCAACTTTTTGGCAACCGTTGCCTATCTTTGAAGACTCGACAACCAACCATGAACGAAACGAAGCCCGAAGCACAGCTTCAGGAGGACCAAAAGAAGTGAGGAGGAAGAGGAGCGAAATGTGTTGTGTGAAGTGTACGGGTCTTAAAGTTCAGTTTTTATATCTTCAAAATCCAAGCAAAATGAGTTCTGGTTTCAAATTCTTGAATTCTTTTCGTTCTTAATGACTTCCATGTTTGAAGGTTCAAGTTTTACGTCGAATTACGTATCCTTTGGTGTTCTTCTTCTTCTGTCGCTTCTCTTGAGTTTCCACGAATATTATTTCCTCATGTGAACTGTGCTCCCCTCACGCCCCTTTCCCCTCAGGTCTATGGCAATTGTGACGATGCCACCAACAACGAACACAACAACACTTCGATGATGGCGCCTGGCCAATTGATGGAGCGGTTTTTTATGAAGATTTTATTCATGTATTTTTAGTTCTGTATTTCATTTCGTAACTTCGATTTCTCAGCTGCTAATCCCGGTGTATAAATCTGTGAATAATGTGGGTTCAAATCTTGTCTAAAAGTACCCGTACATATACGAGTATGTACGGTATATCTTTCAAATATTGCTCTCATTCATCAACTCTATTCGAGTACTCCGCAACACTACAAAAACGAAAAACAGTAAATCAAATCAAAATATAAACCACGAAATAAAAACTGTCAACGGCGAGGGCGCACCTGAGCCGAGCGCATTGTTTGTAGCCATTTCGAGGTCAATCGCAGGTGGCTTTTGAATGGAGCCATAAATAAAATAAATTGCAATCCTGGAACTCGGTTATGGATGCTTATATTTTTGCAGAGTTTATATGGAACATTGTTTATATGGATAGCGCATGTGGTTGCATCCAAATGTTCAAATCAAAGTGTCGTTTTTAGACTCGACTCTTCTTATTGAAGTCCATCAATGAATGTGATAAGAAGGGTCACGAATGGGGAAAAATTATGTAACACTAACATGCATGGCATTCAGCCGAGAGGCCCTTTAAAACGACCGCAACAACTCGCAAAGTGTTGATGGCCGATGCTTCACTTGGCGGCGGAGTTAATATTTATTTATTCATTGCGCTCGTTGGCTCATGTGTATGTGTTTCTCTACTTGAACTCCATTAACCCGACTCGAGTTGGAGTCGTGGTGGCTGTGATCATCGGCCGATTAAAGAGCCAGGCAATGGCCACATGTTGACCGAATTGTGGGATTAACTTGAGAACGCGTCTCTCGCGTGCAATGCATGTCACTGCGAGGGACACGAGAAGTCCGAGAAGGTCAACATTTAACCCAGGTTTTTTAAAATGATTGCCAGCAGAACTTCGTTAACATTTAATCAACGTTTACATTAAAAACTTCGACTTCGCCAGATGCTGGCCTGAATTTATTGATATTATTTCGGAATTTTAATTTTAATGGATTGAATCGTCATCATTGATAATAATATTTCGGTGTTTTTTCATTTGCAGATACAGCAGCATCGACAGCTTGATGGCCACTTCACCGGAATTCTTCGGTCATCCGTACGCGCTCTTCCGCGGTCCGCCCACCACCATGCGGCCGCGAGAAAGTCCAGTCAGAACCTTGGCACTGGACCTCCAAACTGCCCATAAACGCATCAGTGTGGAGAGCATCGAGACCCAGCCGCCGCCGCCACCACCGCCCCCGCAACCGCCGAGGTAAGGTTCAAAGCCGCCGTCGGCAGGCGCAACACGCTTCGTCCGCTCATCCGCTCAGTCGCTCACTCGATCACCTGGGATGACCACTAAACACGGCAACGAACCAAACTCTATAAACACACAGTTTCTAAACAAATCTCTTCAGTCAACAAAAGCTATTGTTCTGCAATCAACATCAACTGAAATCTATCATGACGCGTGTTTTTATATTTGCCAAATAAAACTATCATTTTAATGAACTATAAACGCAATTGTTCCAAAATTCTTCTCACGCAGAAAGAATCAATTTTAAACTTTAAATTCAATGAAAGGCTTTAATTTGTCCAGAACGGAAGATGTTAAAAAGAATTCTGCGCTGTTAATAATTTAATTTAATTTAACAATTTATTTTAATAATAAATTTAGTTACTAGTTTATACATTTGAGAAGCGCAGACGAAGAATGGTGCAAATTTTGGTTGGTTGGACCAGCTCAGTATGAAGTGGGTTCAATATATACTCTATCGCCCACTTGAAACCGGGAAAGAGTGAATAAGTATTGTATAAGAGTAAACTAATTACCGTCTAATCCTAAAACACTACTTACATACGACTACTTACATAAATAAACTATTATATGTATTAAGCAATAAGGATCTAAGCCTGGAATTCAATTTAAGATAAGCTTTGTTAAGTGGCCGGTTGTAAAGAAATACAAAAACATAGATACACATGTCGGATGCTTATGATTAATAACATCGTCATTATCACTAATATAAGGGCCATCTTATTACAGCAACAACAGACTAGTATATGTAAACACACAAATCATTCAATTACTATAATTAAGTAAGTTATTCTAACATATAATTAAGTGTCGCAATAAATCGACATCTTCTGAGCAAAAGACTTCAAGTAAAACAGAAACTGACACGGTTTATGGTAAATAAGTACAAGGGCTTAAATGCTTTTATGATTTCAGATGTTCCATATTTTGAAATAGTCATAAGAGAAGAAATATCCTGAAGCTTCAGTTGAAACTACTCACTACTCTTGTACTGAGCAATAAACGAAACCTTTAGCAGTCAGATGCTAGATCCATAGAAATAGATTACAGACATTAATCGCTGTTAGGTTGATCAAGGTTCCGGTATTAGGACCAGAACAGACAATTCCGAAAAGTTTGGTTGTATGAACGCTTCAATCGTGTCGTAAGTTTAAGTAGATTGTTGTATTGTACAATACACACATAAAATAAATATTTATAATACGATAAATGATCAATTATAAATCAGTTTCCTACTGTCATTAATTATTGTGATAAGAATTACAAATGATATCATGATATTAGACTGTATTTACGATAGGTTAATAACAGCAATCACACTGATTCTTCGTGTATAAACATAAACTAAGGGAAGCATAAACGTTTAGCAGATACGAATTAATTATGTCTGAAGGTGTGTGTCTGACATAAATACGTAACTTAGAATACTTAGAAAGTTAAGGACATGGTTTTTTGTTGGCTCCGAATATTGTTGTGAACATGTAATTATTTAATGTAAGTACTCGTAGATACTACTCACGATTTCATACGGACGTAAATATACGATAACTACTACATATGAACTACTTAAAGCTAATTCTAACTATTATTATACTATTATTACACTCTATACTCGGTGAACATCTTGAAAAGTAGTGCTTAGAAACGTTTACTAGTGATAGAAGTAACATTTAGTAGTACGAAACTTATTCCTAAACATATGATGTTCGATAATTAAGCTACTTAAGGATTTCAATACTGTAATCTGTAAATCAAGTTCAGGTTAACGGTCGATATAAATATCAAGCGATAAAATCAAGCAAAATATCAAGTATACGATAGAAGTAGGAGTGAGTTTAACCAATACCTTTTCTAATACGAGGCTAGTCAATAGCTGGCAAAACACTGTATACTGGAACTAGTGGATTTATAGACTATTGCAATAAAAGGTAGTGTCCGTAGTTCCAAGTTAGCGACACGATAGACCCGCGTTAGTAACTTCGCTGAAGTACAATATTCCCCAATATCTATGCGTTTATAGCAAATATTAATGAGCACATGTAAAATGCAAATCTTAGCCGAAAGTACAAAGTAAAAGTATCGAAAAGTATTGACGGTTCCTTGTCACAGTGAAGGAGAGACTCAGAGCTGGGAGTCGGCAAGCACGAAGCGTTTGCTTAATGAACTCCAGTTACCATGTTACCCGATATCGCATCCATCCGAACCACTTAAGAAGCAGCAGCGTATTGACCACAATCACTTCTGAACTGAGCAGTGCATCGAATGGGTGAGGGGGGAAGGGAGAGAAAAGGGGAGGGGAGGACGATAGCAGCTGCTCAGCAGCATGAGTAAGAATACCAACACAACGATCAACACTGTTACGCGAAATATTTATAAACAAATTTATAAAGTATCTAGTATCTAGAATAGAATACGGCTCAAACTTTTGTACTCTATGAATAGAACAATAGAAATATGTCCGATAGATAGCATGTACTTGTCCTAGATGAATAGCGTCTAGGAACAAAGAAACACTATTAAAAGAACCAACCAAAATTTAGCGAAACTTATTTGTAATCAAGCTCTTGGGCACAATAAAGTAACGATTAATGCTAAAGTAAGCCTTTTTAAAGTAGAGTCATAGAGTCCTTTCGACTATTTAGTATAAGCCAAACTTGCCACTTTCCTTCATTCCAATCTCGTAAATTACCATTAAAATATCTTCAATCAACAACATTGACCAATCATGAATGCTGCTGCAAGCGGTAAGTGCTACTAAACCCAATTCATAATCTTATGTACGCAATAACCTGCAAACGTAGTGAAAAACGTAGCGAGCGTAGAGCAATTAAACACACTAGAGTAGAGAATGCATCAGAATCGATGTCAATATAATCGCCATGCGTTGGTCGGCCGCAGGAGCTGCGTTGTGTGTGGAACTCCTGCAGCAACAACAATTATTACACATTATTAGTACTTGTAATGGTAATGCATGAATAAAGTAATTAGCAAGTAGTCGGTAGTCGGTAGTCGGTAGTCGGTAGTCGGACCATCTCGAATCCAAAAGCTCTGCTATGAAAGCTATTCGGCGTGGTTTAAGAAGGAGTATCTATTTGTATATGTATGTGTAGTCATCACGATATCCGCTTAGTAACTCGATCTGCTTCACAAATTGCCAACTAGTGTTTATCTAAAGAAACATACTAAAAGGGTCCTGAGTTCTGAGCCCTTGAAAAATACACCAAGGATCATGAATTCCGTGCATGTTGTGTTGTAGACTGTACACTGTATGAAGTACAACAATCTATTCACATACAAACAGATCTTTCAGAAAACAAGAGCAGAGGAATATTTACTCAACTCATCTTATATAAAACATATAGTCAGTACTTTATTTGATTTCTTAACTTGGAATTGCAAGATGAATTCCTTGTATTTGATGTTAGAATATCTTCTCGTGTGGCCAAATGTTTACTATATATGTACATACCCTTCATATACATGAATTTAAACGGTGTATTTAAAGCGGTGTTCTTTATTTTATTTCCTTATTGTTTTTACACTCTACATTCGAAGGTGAAAGTATGAAATTCGCCAGAAATTCTCTTTCCAAACTTGATAATCCTAATCAAATTCGTCTCTTCGAGAGGAACTTTAGAGAGCCTCTTCTGAGATTCTTTTGGAGATCAACTGAAGAATTATTTACCCACTGATTATTATTTTTCAGATAAGATAACATATTTTAATGATTTTTAGTAAAAGTAAAGGTGAGATCAAGAAATTAGGACTAAGAATAAATGATGCGTTGAATGAAAGAGAAATGGTGAAGATTACAAGATTAATGGTAAAGAGGACTATAGACCTCCCCTCTAGATCTACAGAGCCTGCTAGAGTAAATGTAATTTTTTACCAAACAATATTTCTGAAACCAAATACTATAAACTTGGAAGAATTCAGAAGATTCAGAAGAAATTCTGCTAAAGAATTCTGCTCTCCCGATTACGGATTCATATAATGAGCTCTCTTTGAATGACTTTCGGGGAAATTATAAACTGTTTCTCCAGATTACACTATATAAAATCTTTTAATATCATTCCTAATGTTGGTTCTTCGACTATTCTTCCTTGCGTTTTGCGTTCTTTCTTTCGCTGTTGAGTCTTTTTTTGCTTCGTTGTTTTGTTTTCTTTCGTTGACGCCTCAGAACTTGGGGCATGTGTGACGTCACGGAGACTTTGACGACTTTAAGAACGTTATCAACAGTGGCGGAAACCATATCATAAAGTAATATTAATTCCCTTAAAAATGTTTATAATGCATGCAATCAATTTAAGAGTGTTGCTTACAACAAAAACAACGTCAAATGTAATAAATTAGAATGCAACAGTTTAAAAAACAAACCTTTCACCTGTACTGGCAACAATACAACAATAAATTTGTACACAGTCACGAAATCAGATTTGAACTTCACGGCAGGCACACAAACACGCACACACACACACACACACACACAATCACCTGAGTGACGATTACACGTACTCGTGCACATAAATTCTGTGGCGAAAAATTCTTATCGAGGCAAAATACTTCCTCCGGCTGCCATTTGAAATTAACACCGTTATTAGCAGCGCTTAAACGTATTCGTGAAGGTAAAAAAGCATGCTTCGAACACGAAGTGTGTGTGTACATACATACATAAGTATGTATGTATGTATGTAAGTATGTATATAGGTGTGTGTGTGTGTAGATTATAAATTATACTTATTGAGGAAGGGGTGGTTAGTGGGGAGAGCAAACATATGTAATTGCATGTGATACACAGGAAAAAGTCGTCCTTTAAGTTTGAATAAAAACTGAGAAAGCGCAAAACACGAAATGAATACACTCGCAGTATTTCAATGACGAATTTTCGTATTCATCGAATATCGTCTTTAATAAACCGAGTTAATAAGTAAACCCTCCTCCATTTACAGAAAGTGCTTCAATAATAGCCGACCCATGATTATCCTGTCAGCCGAAATCCAAAACTCGGATGTTATTTCTTTTGCCTCATTCTCATCTCCTTTTCGTCTGTCCTTCTTTCCTTTATTATCGTAGGTATGTATGCCATGTACAACTGTATTTCCTCCTTTTCATCGTTCTTCTTCGCTGGGAGAATTCGTTTGCAAATGGGTTAGAGTTCAGGCCAAACTTATTGGATCATTGAAAAGTAACTTTGCGCAATGTTTGAAGTGAGTGAAATCTTCAGTGTTTGTAAGCGCGCAGGATGCTTGTTGTTGTCACGATTACATGCTAGCAACACGAGTACACACGCTCACACGAACGTACACACGCATGCATGCCAATGCTTGTACTTTCGAGACACACGTCGCCATAACTACTTCCGTTGCATCCGATTCCGTTTCCTCGTGAATTAAAATAAATTTCAATAACTCTGCTTTAATGTGCAAAGCTTTTGGTGTCTGTCTGTCTATATGTGGGTGTTTATCTCTGTGTGTGTGTGTATAATGAGTGCCAGACTAGGCCATAAACTCTACAAAAGCACAGCAGCAGCGGCAGTACTTAAATTTCGTTCCAAAATAACCGGGTTGCATCTGATTTAAATCTCTAATGATTGCTTCTTAAGTTGCTTGAATGATTAAATGAATGACTGCTTGCAGGACTTTTTTTCAGCTGTTGTTTGTCGTTGATTTTACAATGAATGAGCTGGTTGAAGACGAGGCTTGTGTGTGTTTTATTTATGTGTGTGTGTGTTCTATTTGCGAGACCAGAACTCGACCACAGCACGCGATGGTCATGTCTTCGACCAACCTTGCCTCATAGCAAGTAAGGACATCGCTAGACTAAAGCAAATAAAATGGGCCTGAAGTCCGTCTGTGTTGTTTACCTAATCTAACGAATTGCAACGTGGTTCAAATTGAAAACCAGTGCAAGTTAAGCAAGTATTGAATAAGAACAACTAAAAAACGGTACGAGTTAATAACGAGTATCTTGTGAAATCTCTTTTTAGCGAAATGGGAGCGTGTAGCTGAATAATCAACGTTTCACATACGTCGTGTGTGACCAGTCAGTGGGTTCTTTGGGGTTAAATTTGTGGTTTCTCTGCCTATCAAAACCGCGAATAACCAATTTCGACATGAGGAATTACTGAGTGAAAACAATTAATCATCCTAGATCCGAGTGGCTTCATTGTCTTTAAATAAAGTACAGTTTGTTTATAAAGGAAGATCTAAACCAAAGAAGAACAGAATGCTTAAATATTTGGTAAATGGTTGAGAACCCGATAATCTAGGGATGAGAAGACAAAGTATCTTATTGAAGCACTTCAGCTCTTCAGTCAGAAACAATAACAATTATCAGAAAACAATATTTACATGTCAATGGGATCACAAGGGATTTACAAGGATCATTCTTGAAGCAGTTTGCTGTGTGTGCCAGGTTTTAAGTGAACGTGTGCAGAGTAACTATTGAAGCTTCCTGCTGGACCACTGTTGACACTGGCTAAAAATGCGGTTGGTATCAACACAAGTGCGAGTGATTAATCTCTTTAGCAGAATTGCTTTTCCGGCAAAATTGTCAGAGGCAATTGCACAGGCCGAATATTTGTCAAACAAACACTTCTCCCCTACACACTCACCCACTTACAGCCGCAAGCAATCATCCGTCGCAGGTGCTTGGAAGGAGGATGGATGGAGGGAAGGATGCTTCGAGTGTCATAAAAATTAAGAAATCTCGAGTTGGAAAATCACAGTGTTGCCTCGTTGAAAGCAGAAAGCAGTGAGCACGGTGATGATAATTTTAGCTAAGCAGCTGAGAGACGGATGATCTTGCTTTCGGACACTTCGCCCAGCGGAATGAGCCGGTTACTTTCATTTGGTGCTCTGAACGAACTGCTCACTTCAATGCTTCTGCTTGACCAGCTGTCAAGATACGCCATGGCTAAACAGTACATCGGTACATAATATACACGAACATGTAGATAAACAAATGAAATTATATATCTAAGGTTCCATAAGTGAAATAAATACTTCTTCAAGGTGTCAAGCCAAGTGTTTTGTTTGTGATTTCATCAAAATGTTGTTTAGTAGGATCCCGATCGCTTTTCCGGTAATGCGATAGTCTCGATCAGTTCGATGTCCATTTTGGGGTTTACTATTCCGTTCGTCTTCAGCCTCACATCAGCTACCACAACCCTGCGACATGCTGGCACCATGCAGATGACAAACAATCGAAATCTGTTTAGAATAAATTACAGCCTTCGCTCCGCTTGTGGTCCGAATCTCACAGATCGTCAACAAACACTTCGTATCTCATGCGGCTAGAAGAACGCAATCCGGATGTTTGTGCAATAATACCTCCACTGACAACAACAACAACAACAACAACAACAACAACAACACCAGCAGCAGGAAAACTACCAACACAACAGCAGTAGCAAGGAAAACAATTAAAAACAATGTGTACGAGTATTTGGTCCCGCAGGAAATCCTGTGCAAGTTTTTAGGCTGTAGAAGCCAAATCATGTGATTATTGGCAAAGTTGCCAAGGCCCGTGGAGCGAGTGTTGTTGTCATTGGATTGATGCCTCAGCGTCCACCTCGTCTGCAGCTTCATCCGTTCCGTTCCGTGGTTGGAGTCGATTGTGGTCTCTGTTTTCGTTTCTTTCGAGTGTCATCGAAACTTGTTGATATTGTTTGCAGTCTCACACACCTCACATCGGTTGGCGGCGACAACACCATGGCCCCACCCCCTCCCCCGCCTCCGCGCCATGGCCATGAATTACAAATCCAATTACATTTCCACTTTTTCCCATAACGGCAACTCCAACAGCAATTGTTGCTGGTCGCAGACGACAGAGGATCTGAGGTGAATGCCGATTCGGCGCCCAAATAACGACAGCTGCCTGGAGACCGTCAGCAAGAGACTCATAAAGCACAGACATGAATACCAATGGATTTGGGTAGATGTGCAGATTCTAATGCCTTGGCTTGGATTTCAATTTTACATGCATAAATTAGGCGGCTGAGTGCCTCACTTGCTTGAGCACAGCCCCCCCACAGCAGCCCCTCCGTAGATTTACTTTATTTCCCATGCTCGGTTTTCCCAGCCAGACCTCGCTCAAAGAAACAATATCTAGTTCACTCGTGCATTCGATCCGCTTCATTATTCTCTGTGTGTGTACTTATATGCGTGTGTGTCTGTGTGTTGATTAGTGCTTATCGCATGTTTAATATTAGTGTCCACATGCACCCGAACCTGCGTGTTCTAATGCGGTCCATGCACAAGTCCTGTGGTACATGGAATCAATCAATAAGCAGTTATTCCAGCACATTCGATGAGGAAGTTTTTGTTGGAAGCGGATTTAATTAGGTGGATGATGCGTTCATTTCGAAGCGGTGAAGATAATGTTCAATAACCTTATTGAAGCAGAAGTAACGTGGTTTAACGCGGAATAACGCTACGTCTATAATAATAGACGAGTCTTTTAAAACAGAATATACTAACACAATATCGAGATATGTGAAGAGATCCATATTCGTTTATGATTTCTGGTAAACACCTGTGTCTGTGCTGTGTTTTGAAATCGGTGTCCACGTTCGCTATTTCCATTATGTATGCATATCTACTGTATTCGCAGTTCTCGGTCAAGAAAACGCACAACCGGATTGGCAGCGGGTTAGTCCCATTGAAGGATGGTTGAAGCACCTCCCCATCCTTCCATTCACAGTTACATCTTTATAAATCCTCATTTCCTATGTTTTGGAGTCTTCAGTTTCAAATTAATTTCTGATCATAGCGAATCCGGCGAAATTATGGCGAGTTCACAATTAATCAATTGCTAAAGTAGGTTAGTGAATGAGCCGGGTTTCAGTCCTCGCTGATGCCGTATACTCGCATTAAATACATATCAAATTTAAGAATTCGTATATTTCACATATTTAACAAGCTGTTTGCACTAAAGGTGATTTCTCTGCATTTGATTCTGTTCACTGTCGAAACTGCTTCGAACTGAGGTAACTGTTGCTTTGCAAGCGTGTCTCTGGGCATCGCGGCGTAACTTTTATGACACCTCCTCGCTTTATGTCGCTCCTCGCTCACTGGCTGGCTCGCACTTTGGCCGGATAAACCGAATGTTGACAGTCCCATAAACCAGGTTACCGTTTTTCGCCTGGTGGAACTGATGCGGTTTGTCTGGCAGAAGCAACCTCCTTTCACTTTAAGCTTTTAATAATTTCGGTTCGCATTTAATATTGTTCGCTGAAAGTTGCACGTTTCTGTGTACTCTTCGTTTCTGCGTAGTTTTAAATATTAAAGTTCAGCCAACACCAAAACCGCACTGAATGACTAACGCACCTCCTGTAAATTTCGCAACAAAACTTTGTCCTTCGCCTTTTCGTAGTAGTTTGTGCGCCATTCGGTGCACCGGCAAATGGCTATTTCCGCTATCGAGTGCGTTGTGCGCTTCAACACTTAGCAAACTGTTGACTTCGCTGGAAACCTCTCTGTCCCTCGTTCCATCTTTATTACCGATTTCTTTACGATAATCACCGGCACAACAAATAATTTGCTTGCTTACTTTTCAGGCTCGGTTTTCGTTGGTTGGTTGAGTTGGGTCCTTCTTAGTTCCCTGCAACTGGACTGCGATCGAATTCCAATTTATTTTGATTCTTCATGCGGCAGCCAATCCGAAAAAGAAGTTCCTCTCATTGTCACCGAGTCTCAGCGAAGAATTCGTTTAGTGAGAATGGCGACTATTAATTGGGACTTATTTCAAAGTTAAACGAACCGACTTGATTTATTTAGAAGTTGTTGCTTGGTCGTTAAATTTTATACCTTCTAACTAAAGAAGTTAGTTTAAAATTTAGAGAAAGCTTATTTTATCCTTTCTATCAACACAGAAACAGTATTTCAACTTCGAAGATTATTCAAATTTTTAAAATTAATTGCCACATTTAAAGCTTGTATCTTTCTTTTGTTGTTTCCACGTGAATATTCAATGTTCTGGTTTGTTTATTATTATTTATAATTTTGAAAAAGCTTTAAGTAGTCTGTACTCTCAATGAACTGTAAACATGTTCAATAAATCAATACTTCTCGGTCCGTATTCTCGTGCATGAGCCATTCATACAGTTCCTACGAACACAAACAGAATGTAGCTTCAGTTTGGATTTACATCTGTTCAATTCGGTTGCATCTTCATATATTGAAAGTGAGCCTAATTGTGATTTGTTTTATTGCGTGCTGTCGACAACAGGATGGAGGACTTCCGGAAATCGTAGATATTTTTAATGCAAACTCATAAGTTTTAAATTTGTTAACTACCAAGGAATTCACTGCTCGGTTTTTCAGAGCCTCCGCACTCTTTCGGGAAGGCAGTGCTTCAGGTTTGTCAGTTTGCCATTCGTTCAAAGGCATGCTGCCCCCCGGCGCGTCTTCAACTCCCTCTTCTGCCAGTTTCATTGCCTGAGCAACTCAAACGCACCCGTGTTTATGGATGCAGTACCAGTTTAAACCTTTCTGGCACCTGATAATAAAATAAATGCCATGACAGACGTGCAGGACCACATGCAACAATAGCAACAACAAACAACGACAACAAATACCAAACAGCTTTCTGTTGCTGGTGGCCAAGAAATGTGCTGTTGTCATTAACTCATTGTCAGTAGTATTTTGCTCTTAAAGTCGTTGGTTCGTTGGTCGGTGAGCGTCAGATTGCTTTTGTATGTGTGTATGCTTGCACTGTGTGTGTGTGTGCGTTTGTGTTGCTGTTTATTTATGCAAAAATAATGAAGTTTTGTCACCTTCATAGAACTGAAAACCAGCATCTATGAAATGCACTTGAATATTCGTTCATGAATCCAATTCTTATGTTGCCGTTGCTGTGAATGTATTGCAGTGTTGCCTCGAGTGCATTAAATATCAGAAGAACTTCAAAGAACCCACAACCACCGACCCAAGTTCTCAAGACGTTTGTCATCGGACTCAGTTGTTTACCATTTCGTTTTCAAATTCGAAACGCATTCGTGAGTGTGTGTGTGTTAATGATTTACTGCTGATTATATTTATTTGCCAAATGACCCGCCGATGCCGTTTTCTTAAGATTGCCTCCTTGCTTATGAGTGCAGAATCTCTCAGATGGCACTCGGAGAATCCTCGTAGCCAGACTGAGCAACACATCAGTGCTAAATCATTGTTCAGTCGCCGTGCATCGGAGAACAAAAGACACACGAACACAGCTCCTGCAACCCTGTCCAATTCTCGAGATACTCGTAAGATGCCTTTTCTTGTCTTTTGTCTTGACTCTTAGAGCCCCATGGCACCGGAAACGCCTTTATCGTTGCAGAAAAGATCGTATCGTAGATGTGAATGCATTGTTAGTTGTTTATTCTGCTTGACATTTGAGAGTAATCTTAAAGGTGACAAGCACCGGCCTCGATGCTTCATCCCTCAGGTCGCATTGGTTTAAAAAGTTTCATTTTGGGATCTGTATTTTTTCCAAAAACGAGTAAATCTTCTGTTGACTCTGTTAATTTGCTTGTTCTTCTAGCTTTGTTGTCGCAGCTCCCGAAGCATCATCAATTCATCATCCGACGCTCCGATCTGACAGACATCTGTGACCGGAGGTAAAGTAGTTGTCTCGGAGCGACGGACGCTTGATAACCGTATAATTAACTGTTTCTTTTTTTAGTTTATGCATCTGTTATTGCATCATCGACAACTTTTCCCGGATTGGAGTTTATTATCCTCTAGCTTATAACGAGTAAATATCCAAAATATTAAAAAATGTGTGGGAAGAATTAAATTTATAGTAATTGAGAAGGGTTTTGAGAAGAATTTCTAATAACAACATGTGTCTATTTTCTAAACATTCCACAATTTAGTTGAAAAGAATTGAATATTTCCAGAAACCGTGCTTACGTAGAAAATACAATCGTTCTAGTGTACCGCTCAAAAAACTTGAAATTAACTTAACTTAAACCAGCTAAAAAGTGTTCATACGCTTGCATGGACGCTGGATGTAACTAACAAGAATTACTAACAAGGCTAATAGAAAAAAAAAACAACTTGCAACAGCTATGAAGAAAATTCTACTTATTAACGCGTCTGTAAATTTCTAGGCATTATTTAGCAGGGATGCTGAATATTAGGTCATGCAAGAACAACAACAACAAGCGCAAGTATACCCCACACAAACAATAACAGTAACCGACAAAGAAAAAAAGAAATGGCAGGGCAGAAATGAACATTAAAAGGCTTTGAAAATATGTTGAGCGTATTGAGCTTAACAAATCTACTTAAACCATTTCGCCCCTCCTGCCGCCCTCCCCTCCCCATGATATTACAAGTCGGAAAGTAGCAAACATTTTACAACAACAAAGAACAACGCGTAGAGAGCAATCTCAGTCCTATGAAATTATAAATATTGTACTCTGTTGCGCGGAAATCGGATTTTCATCATGCATGCAATCGCTCAGCCGTCGATTAAAATAGGGTAAGAATGGATCTTTAATTGTTGGTTGAAACTTCGCGAATTCCACTTGGGGTCATTCGACTGGCGGGTCTTTGAGAAGCTTTACTAATCTGTGAACTAGTTGAACGTGAAGTGCTCCAACTTCGAGACTCTGCCTTCGAAGTTCCGGCGGACCCATTTTGCGTCACATATTCTTTTTAAAGGTATAACTCATGTACATATACTAGTATAACTCGTGTGTATAACTTTTAAACATGGGGCTGAAATATTTACCACACATAATTCCCCAATTTCCTTGACTTTCTTCTTGCTTTCCATGTGATGCCCATAATAAAATAGCGAAAGACTTTTAGGAGCTTCAATGTTCAACCATTTTTGTGTGCCATCACCCGGTAAATGAACCAAACACCGAACACTTTTTCTCTTGGCTTAAAAACCTGTGGCATACTTTCGGTGATCGCGTTTCCCATTCAATTTGCACGCTGAAGGTATGCAAAGAATGTTGTCGGCCGACGGGCCAGCGACAATGTCAAAATGTGAGACAAACACTGGAGTGCGACTGCATTGAGAAACTAACTAGTGTAAAACGAAAGTAAGGGGCTTTGTAATGTATGCAGTATGTAATCTAATTACGCTGTTCCGTTGCTAGTTGTGGCACTCGGCGTGTTGTTGTTATTATTATTATTGTTATTGTTGTTGCGGTATGAAATGGATTTTTAAGCCGATTAAGTAAATTAAGCACTTTGCTCGCGTATGAAAGTCATCTTTGCTGTCTGTTTTTCGGAAGGTCGTCGCCAAACTAACTGTGTTAAGAATGTCGATTTTAGTCGGTCCGAGCAGCGACATCCGTCGTCTAACCGGGTAACCTTCAGCGGTCATCACAGCTACTTACCGTTGCTTTTCGCGCTTGTTTCGGTCCGAATGACTCAAAGTGCTCCAAAAAGTTGGCGCCAAGGAGCAGAAGCTTTCGCATTCTTTTTTAGCTTTCTTTTTGTTTGACTTTTCGCAATTCAGTGTCTTCTGCTTCAATCCGCTGTGTTTTGAAAGCTTTTTGTCGGATGCGTGCGTTTCGGTTGGTTGTACTTCTCTATCAGCTGTTTTCTGTCACAAGTCATGGCCGCTCTTCGCCGCCACAAGCGAAGAGACACTCTCCGACAAACACTCTCCGGCTCTTTCTTTGTTGAGCAATAATTTTTGCACAAGATTTTTCCATACTCTTGCTATGGAGCGGCAATGCTTGGTTTGTTTTGAAACTACTCTCGTTGTTCTCTCTTTCCACACCACGTGACTGGATTTGGCCGTTATTATACGGCTAAAACATTAATTTAATTCTATAGCTTACTTATACAGAATAATCAAGATTTATTTGTCATACCTTCTCGGTGCCTTATTATTAGAGTAATCATTGTAAATTAATCTAAATACACCGATTGACTTTATACACTCTTGATAAATAGTGATCCTTTATGATAATAAATAATTTCCCATACTTTTTTTATTACCTTTTCTTGTCTACAGTCGAAAGTTCACTTATCTAAGTTCGAAAGTGAATGGTTAAAGAGTTATGTTGCTTTTAATTTATACTAATTTAGCCACTGAATCGGTCTCAGGGATTATTTTATATTCATGGCTCCTGAATTCGAATCACTTCGAGCGGTTTTATACACAAAAATATAGCGCTCTGTTCCTGTACTCATGGCCTCACCTTTCTAAAGTTTTTATTAACAAACTATGCTGACATTTCGCTCCACAAGCGGCGAATTCATAGAACTTTCTGCAGAGAATCAGAGAGAAGCGAGTTTTTCTGCTGTTCCCAAGGCTTGGAGGTTCCTCAGTGCAAATGAAACCGTTTCGTTGAATATTATAAAGCGATTATGTGCGATTTTCTACTTTTATATTTCTCTGTTAAAGCACTGACCAGGCCCTCAATCCGTGTGCTTCGACAGTGATATTTTGAAAAAGATAAAAGTGCAGTTGTGCGCTTTTGCTATAGAGCAGTTGAATTATTGTTGCCTCTCTGATGATGCTCATTCTTTTGCAGCCCTTCTTAGGACAGCTGAGCGGTTTCCACTCGTTGTTGTTGTGTTTTTGACAGTTGCACCGAACGCAGTTTATAAAAATTTCCGTGAAAGCCAGAAGCGAAAAGAAGGTTCAGATTCTTAGGAACGCGGATATGGTGAGCGAGCGCTCGAGTTAGTGAATAAAAAGTGCTACTAACTGTGCAAGAGTGGTTCTCAAGCCTGAGGACCAACCCCTCGATGTTAGCTGATTGCCAAGAAGCGCTGCACTTGGTAAGTTTGTGCCACAAGAAGACACTATGCACACATGCAATCTGTGTTGGATACAGAAGCGTCTGCAACAACAACGCCGGGAAGCTACAATTGCTTTGGAATGGTTTCGATTATCTGCTAATATTATTCGGCTGTTTTTTGTGGATTCCTTACGCCACGTCAGCTGTATGCTTCAGACCACCAAAAATAAAGGTGTTCAGTTGAGGTGGGGAGCTCAACAGAAAAGCTCTCGTGCGTCATACCTGTTGTTGTTGTTGTTGTTGTTGTGTTCGCTTTTGTTGACGAAATTTCGACTTGTTCGAGTAGTGTAGCTGCTATCTATTTTCAACGTCCTTCAGGTCCTTCAGCAACGTGTATTTATGTTCCCTTCCTGCTCATCTGGAGGAACAACACAACAAAACAGAAACTCCCACGAACTCCTCATTTTCTTTCGCTCTCGGCAGCTCATATTCAGCCCATGACAGTGAATTGCACTCAATTAAATGTTTAATAGGTACCGTCTATTGATTTTTAATTTGTTTTAGTACAGCGTTAAATATTTAAACTTACGAGTGCATCTTTCAACATCAACTTAGAAACATTCCCTGAAAATCCCTCCCTAAAAAAAATGTAAATTCTTCTGAATCACTGGTAAAGAAAACATATACAAGGCACTCTCGATAACGTGAAATTCATGTAAAATCGCTACACTTTATCAACGGATGTCTCTGTAGCGTGAACCATTCAATGACTTGTTAGAATAGCTGCTGCCTGAAGTCGCTAGTAGGCTAGTTGGCTCCAAACGCCTGTTGAACAAGAAAAACGGAGGAATATATTGTAGTTATATAAACAACGAACAGACTTAATGTGCTCCAGAACTGCTTCAGTGCCGGGCTCTCCGCCTGCCCTCTTCTCTGATGACACAAACAGTACCCATCTATTTTTTTACATACCGTATAAAATCGTTGTTTTACCAAGTTTCCAAGAAAACCATTCAAGTCGAAGTTGAAATTAAATACTTCCTGGCAACTGTCAATGCTACGGATTGATTCTATTTATTCTCCTTACTGCGGCGGAAACAGAATACTTATGCACCAACTGTTGGCAGCTCTTCTCGAAGATATTGATGCCATTCAAAGGAACTGGCACTGGCACGGGAAACAGAAGCTGTTGGACAAACATGTTCGCTTCTCTCGAAACTCCGTGGCCCAAATAATTTCACCGCTTGCACTCGAAATAATGTTGTCGACTGCTACCATCAGCGCAGTGCACCGTCCCATTGAATCGGTGCACCATCCCATTGAATCGGTGCACCGTCCCATTTAATCGGTGCACCGTCCCATTCAGCGTGCTCTGGCACGTCAATCGTGCGCGAACAATGCAAATCGCTGCAACCGTTTTGCAACAATTTCGTTGTCATTAAAGTTTTGTTGTCATTCCCTGCAACGACAACAGCGCCTAACTGTATCCCCGGCCGGTCCAGTCAATGAAGCAATTACTCGGCCGAGATTCTCGGTGTGGCAACTCGGGCCACTGCTCGGCCGGCCCAGGTGTCAATCCACCCGAACTGGCCATCTGCCACTCCGACTGCTGGGGCCACGAGTGGAGCTGGCAAACCTGAAATTCAGGAGCTGCATCTCGCAATTAGTTCAACAAAATTACGCGTGGATTGCTCCGAATGGGCAATTGTTATTGCAGCAATTGCTGTTGCTGCTGCTGCTTCTGTTGTACTTGTAGCTGTTACTGTTGATGCCACTGCTGCTGCTGCTGCTGGAACAATTTCGATTAGAGTCACTCATTGTTGTTCGCATTGTAAAGCTGCAACAGTTCCTGACGGAAGACTCGTCGTCTCAACTGGACCGAGCGGCTGAAATGCCCCGATTTCGCACTCTAGAAAATGTGTGAAACATTGCAGCAGCCGGGATTGCAGCATGGACATTGTTGTTGCTACTTGCACATGCAACAGCAATGACAGCGGCGACAGTTGCTGCTGAACGAAAATTTAGATTGTTGTAATTGAGTTAAATGTTACAATTTATACGATGGACAGGCGCTTCACTAAACTGAAAAACTGGAAAACTAGACTAGACACTAGAAAACGCTGAACAGCTGAGATGCTGCAAATATGTTGTATTGCAGTCCATATTTTTAGGCATAAACTGATTATGGGCTGCATTGATGTTGATAATGGTTTTAGATCTAAAATTGCATTAAAAATCAGTTTTGTTTTATAATAGAACCACTGACTAAAGCAAAGCGTATAGCATGTCAAAACCGGTTTTAGAAACCCTCAAATTTTAGTTTAGTCTTTAGATTTCCAATTTTTATTCTATCCCGCAGCCGGTTTTCGGATTTCTTCATCTAATCCGTGCATCTGCAGAATAAAGAAATGATTAGGTTGCCTCTAAACGCGCTTTAGAACTCATTATCTGAAGTTAAGACATTTCGAAAGAGTGCCGTGGAGAAAAGTAGTCACTGTCAGTTCCAATTACGTGGCCGGTTGCTGAGCATTGGACGGAGCGCATAATTTGAGTCCGGAGCATCCACTGACGTGTGAACGAAAGACAGAAGTCGGACAGTGAGCTCACACACCATATAATCCGGTCCAAAACTATCCGAGTCCTCGAAATCATTAAAATCGTTCGCGGTTTCCCAACTGAAACTCCAGTTTAGTCAGAGTGCATCCATGCATCTGTATATAGCATCTATGTTTCGCTTCCCAAACTAACCCGATTCGAGAAACGGTCCTTAAAATATCAATGCAGCATTTGTTCCAGATGCACCTGCGTCTTATTTTCGCAGCGAAGAAATCCCCATCGACTGGCGCCCATCATGCTCAACGGTTCTTTGGCCAGGCTGCTGCTATGAGCGTCGTAACCAGTTATACATTTCCTACACTCACTCACACAGCAAGGAATGGAATGGCTTTTCTCTTCCAACTGTTTCTCGCTGCAGTTTGTACCGTTTTCCATGCCGATGCCGGCCCAAGTCAAGCACGAATCATCCAGAACCGCCGTCAGCCTCACCGGCAATCGGTACTCGACGGCATCAATAGCGCAATTTATGCGTTTATGTGGATCGCAAGTGAATAGAAGCTGTTCAAGCAGCAACAAGAATCACAAAAGCAACAAAAACCACAGAAGCTACAAAAACAATGGATGCTAGTATCATTGAAACATATTGATAACCAGTGGACCACGAGTCACATGTTCCATGCAATACCAGTCATCATCATCACCATCCTCATCATTGCATTAAGCGGTTCTTATTGTGTTTGCACATTCGCTGTGCATCTTTTGGATACATTGTCCGATCTCCCGAGCTGTATTAACTGCTTAAACTGCGGCGTTTCTCTCGTCGGCTTTACTTTGGTACCTTTGATAACGTGAACAGTGCAGTTCTGGGTAAAAATTGCTTATTGAGACGGTCAAGAAAAGAGTATACGTAGGTTACGTAGGTACCACAAACTTCAAACTCTCCAAAATTCGAATACTGGTACAACTCGTCTCTGTAGGTATTTAAACAGACCTCACACTGATATACTTAAGAAAAAGCATGTCAGAACGACTCTCAGTACAAATCAGAATTGTTTCTGTAATGCATTTCTTTTAATAGCTGAATAAATACTACTCCATGATCGATTTCAATCGGATTACTTTGACTATAAAACGTTTAAACTGTAATATAATATGCAACGAAGGATACTGCGAATTATTTTTAATAATAATACTAGATCCACCTCACCTTTAAAAAGTTATATCTACATACTTTAGAAGCTAAGATCAAGGATCATTATTTCTTCTTTTTCTTCTTCTTCCTGTGAAAACAGTTCAACCACGAAGATTTCGCGATAAAATTTTGATAAATTATTTAAATCATGTTGATTATAATGTTCATGTACGACAGCAAAAAGCAAACACTTTGGTAATCTCTAACAACAGGTAAATATTTGAAGTTAGCATTGTATTTCTGGGTATATGGAGCAATAACCGGCAGCGGTTACTCCGAAAACGCGATCTTAATAAGAGCTCAATCAAAGAATTGAGTGAGTTCCAGTAAAGAATTGCAACGCAAGCGTGGCAAAGACGGGTAATAAATTTCAAAAGCATCAACAACTTTGCCACTTAAAAACTACAGTTTTGTCTGCTTGTTCTTGACGTTTTATAGTTGCAACAGAAACAGGCGCAACGAAGGAGGTTCTTCTTCAGTTAGCGCAGATAAGTTAAGATGATTGCTCCTGAAGCCGCAGAAAGTCCGCACGTATGTATGTACTCTAAATGCAACTCTGACGTTTAACGCTTTCAATGCAAAAATTCAGTGGATCCCACAGAAAAATCCGATGGAACCGTTCTTCACCTATTATTATTGGTGCAGTACCGGTAACTGGTGATTGTTGTTGTTATTGATTTCATGTTGTTGCTGGTGCTGCTGATTTCGTTGCACTCGTATTGTTCTCGCTGCTGTTGTTGCTGTTGCTCTTTAAACTCTTATTTAAGTGAATTTCTACGGCTAATTTTGTGGGCCGTGTTTACTTTTTTTTGCTTGATCTACATACCTGTTTTTGCGATTTATATAAGTATATGTACATACATACATATATTTATTTATATACGATATTATCGGCCTTAATAGTCCAAATTATAGTTCAGCTCACCACGGATCAGGCCGCTGCAGGGGCAACACAGGGGCATTCATTCTCCATCTGAATGAATGCCCAAGAAATGCGAGCGAAAATGTGGAAACGGTTTTCGCTGTTGTTGTTGTTGATGAATCTGCAATTTGATTTTGTTGCTGCTTCCGAACATGTGATGCGAGGCACAAGAAAAGATCCGATCCGAAGCACTGCTTGGATAACGCTTACAATTCCAAGCAGCGGCTTCCTATCGTGAGGTTATTTTGAACTTTGGTGAAATTGAAGTCGGTGGTTCCTACGAGAACAAGTGCATTTCTAGCTTTGATATAGAAGAGTGCCGGAAGGAACTTCCATCAGCGGCGTATCTTATCCAACCGCCCCCCACTTCTGGGGCACCGAAAATCCTCAAATAATGCACGAAGAGCCTTTGAGTGCTCTGAAAGTCACTGCTTGGAGCGGCATTTACGGAGAAAGTCTGATTGATCCATATTCAGGACGGTGTTTCCTCAATAAGCGAGTTTCTGCTGCCGAAATGGAATGACCTGGGCTTTGAGAATATGTGGTTCCAGCAGGTCGATACAACTGCAGACACAGCACGAGCCACACTGGATATTCTGCGAGCGATCGTGACCTCGTGACCTATACGACGGTGTGTAGTTCAAGGTCCCTGGCGACTTCAGTCGACTTGTAAGCAATAAATAAATAGTGCAATTCAAAGCAACTGCAACTGAAATCGCCATGAAGAAAGAAATACCAACTCGCTTCGTGACATCTACTACTCTTTTGTACATTGTTAATAATTTTATGTGCTGCTGAGTGCTTGCTACCATCCACAGCAAGCAAAGAAAACTTAAAGCGAACTCGTGCTCACTCAATGCGAACTTTTTCGCAGGTTTGCACTCCGGGTTTCGCAGGCAATCCTCCCTTTCAACAATTGTTTTGTTGTTGTCGCTGTCGAGTTTGTTCCTGTGTTGGCTTTGACCGCGCAGCCTCCTCTAGTGTGTAGACCAGTCAGGCTCTTTTTCAGCATCTCATCTGAGAGCTGAGCGGAAAGCTGGGCCAAGCCGCAGACAAACGCAGATTAGACAAAAAAGCTACAAGATCTGCGGCTGCTTCTGCCGCTGCTGCTCCAGCAATAAAATGAATGATGACCAGCAGACTGACCGAAACACGGATTGACGCAGACTAACAGCGGTTTCCTACCTGCACGGATTCGGATCGCGCTCGGTTGTGGCCCGTGTGTTGGGCGTTTGTGTGGGTTGACAAGATGACATTCCAACACAGGAACATATGCACACATGAGAACCCGACTTAGGAGGTTTCTCCTGGAGCGGCTTATCTGTGTACCCCGGTGTATGTGTGTGTGTGTCTAATGACTTTACCTACTTCCAGTTTCTGGTATTTTAACCTTACTTTCTGGTGTGCCAGCAGGTAACAAATGTTGGGCGCTGTTAAAGCAACCGTAATTTATGGAGCTTTTTGAGAGAAGTCTTCAGTTCGGAAGGCTGCTAGTAAAGACCAGAAATTAAAGTGTCTTCATTCAATAAATTTCGCCATTTTACACGATGTACAAAAGTGGTTCGTCAAACTTTCTAGTCACATGGTTGGCGAAAGAGTACGCATCAAGCAGTAACGCAAATGAACGACAACCTGAACGAACGATAAACGGATAGGAGTTCAGAACGTAACCTGAAACCGAAATACTAAGCAAAGGAAACTAAGATGAAGATATTCCGTAGAAGTGTCCGGAACTCAAAGTACAATCTTTCCTTTGGTCTGTGCCGAGGTTTCCATTTCAATTGGAACGCAGTCGAATTTCATTACATTGAAAAATTGTAGCGTCAGTTCTGCTCTTCAGACGCATTTAATTTTATGACGAATGAAATGATGACCTTTTATATAGAAGCTGAATCGGAACTGGAAACATGTGGTTCTTTTTCTCATAAATATGAGAAACTAAATAATATGAAGCAAAATGGCAGATATTTAAAGCTTAAAAACAGTGTTCGGTGTAAGTGTTCAACATTCATTCAAACTTCTTCCGTAGTTTCATTCAACTTCTCCTGTGAATTCCCATTCAATTGCCTTCCATTCTTTCCCATCCCTGAAATACTTAACTGCATTCATTAGCTGCCGCGATGCTCATCTTTCGATTCCCATTTAGAGCCGCGCCATTCGCCTGGGAGGAGGACAGACCCACCGTCGCATGTCTCCGTGTGTACCTGTCTCTGTGTCCAACAGTCTGTTTGTCTGCCCGTTTCCCCGACTCCCTGGTGTCTCTGTCCATCCTTCCTCCTGTCCCAGTCTACTCAATCATCTCCATCTTACTTACAGTGCATTGATATACAGGAACGGCAAATAGTAATTCTTCATGTTTGTTGCTATTATTGATGGTTCGTAGATTTGGCTTCAGTGTTGCCGCTGCGAATGCGCTCGTAAAACTCATCATTAACCGGGTCCAAATGGACGCATGATCAGGTTTGCCGAGTTCGGCTGCCAGGCAACGCTACGATCGGACTGACACACTGACAAATTGTTCTTTCAAAAGCTCTCCTTCACTCCCCGCTTCGTTCCAAAAACACGGATGGGCCGCTACTTTATTCATGCTCTTTATGAAGGAATGAATTTATTTTATTCACTTCGACTGGATTTGTTGTTGTTGTATAAACGGTAGTAAATTAGAAAGTAGTAAACACACTTAAATTTAATACGTTTTAATTCATGATTAATGAATCAATCAATAAACTTCTTTTAGCAAATTATGCTCACCGAATAAAAACAAACTAATACTTTTATCTTTCCTCTTACAATGCATTTCACGAGAATGGATTTCGATTCCAGTGACACTAGTTTGGCCATTTCACCAATTCACGAAGTGCTTTTCAGTAGCATTTGTCCATCGCGTTACTTGGCAGCGAGTTGAGCCTTTAAATCAAAAACAGCCAAATTATTTTCCAGAAATTATAGCACTTAAATTATCCACTTATTGTTAGCTAACTTAAACGATACTTTCGAATTTCGTTCAGTCGATTTCTTAAAGGTGTTATAATCCTTATTTTTTAGGTGTTGTGACTCGGTCGATATATTATTCCGTATATATTGTATTATTGGTCAAATAATAATTCGGGAAAGGGTGGAAATTGAGTGTAAAAAACAGAATTGAGTGTAAAAAATAGTGTGTCTCTGTAGTAACCAGATACTCATAACGTATTATCACCATAACGTATTTCGAATTACGTATTAAATTTGGAAGCCACTCGATTTGACGACAGCAGAAAGGGGGCCATCATATCCACTCATCATTTAAGGGGGGAACTTAAATGCTTATGTTATGCATAAATTTGCTTAATTTTTCACAACTTCTGTTGTTGTAGTAACTCTTTATAACTGAATTGAAAAGCATTTCTAATTGCAGCCCGTAAATGTTGCTACTGGTGCTTTTGTCCCTCTTTTGCCCTCTTCTTCTTGCTCGACACACTTCATGCTTAATTGATTTCTCTTAACTGTTTTCATTTGTAGCGCTCTCAGGCGTTTTTTCTTAGCTCTTTTCTAAACGGTTGGTTTTTCATTGTCATTAATTGGCTGCAACTTATTCGAGTTGTTGTTGTTGTGGTTGTTGTTGTCACTGTTGGTACTACTGCTATGCTAACTTGTATAGGTTCTGGATTTGTTTTGTTGTTATTGTTGTTGTTGTTGTTGTTGTTGTTGTTGTTGCTTGTGTGAGGCACGCTTCAATGTGGTCATCAATTGAGCCGATTCTTTATTAATTCTACGCATTACGTAACTTTATTATGGTGCATTCAAGAGTATCGATAACAACAACAGCTCCAGCTTCATCATCATCATCATCATCATCATCATCAGCAGCAGCAGCATCGTCATCATGTGCATGTGAGATTTGCAGCAATAAAATCCAATTAAGAAGGCGGTGCTCTACATTGTTGTTTATACTGTTGTTGCTATTGTTGTTATTGCTGTTGTTCTGGCCTCCTGGCGGGCGCACCCCACAAACATTCTCAAGACACGGATCTATTCGTACATACATACATACATACATGTGTTCATACATGCATGCTGTGTGCTTGTGTTTGATTTAATGTATCCGCTGTTGCCGTTGCTGTTGTTGTTGTTGTTCGGGATCACTAACGGTCTTGTCGAAGTCCGTTGTACTGTTCTGTTTTTGTATTTGACTTAATTGTTGTTGAGATTTGATTTTCATTTGATTACAGCAAACTATTTTCTCGTATCCTATGCGTTTGTTGCATTTCTTTCCGTTGTCGAGGATAGGTTTTTTATGGCAATCATTAAAAGTTGCAGCCTATAAAAGGGGTACTTTTCCGTACTTTTGCCCATAAAATGACTAAATCTGCTTAGATTCGTTGATTTGTTCGCATTGGGCTCAAACCCGATCTCCATCTCAAGTACTCTAGCTGCGAAATCGAGGGGAACCACACCAGTAACATCACAGTTGGATTAGGTTCAGAGACATGCTCTTCGTGCTTCCATATTTATTCACGAACACCGAGTTTTGAAGCTTTTGCGTGGATCTCTATACTAAAACCATGTCGTTGTTGTTGTGCACGACTACAAAAGCGCCTCCCAGACCAACATCAACAATGTTCACTTCACGTCTGTTGCACACGAAAAGAAGATTCGCTTCCCATCAGCTATCATCTTCTGCTTGTCTATGAAGGAGTTGAGGATGGTTGCGAATTCCGACTCCTTCTGCTGCTCTTTGCTGCCAGGTTCACTTGAGGACTTCTGGCAACAACTTCACACGCTCTGTTTCCTGATGTCCTTGACGGCTACAAAGATTCTCGGTCAAGGTCGCTGTCGCTGTCCACAGCAATGATTCAGCAACGCCAACAACAAAGCCAAACAACATGACTTCAAGTACGCGCTTGAAGCAAAAAGCATTCCACGAAAACTCTTATTTTGTGCAACACGAAAAGCAGCGGAGAGAAAAGAGATTTCAGAGTGGATGAGTTTGCACCTGATTGATTCGATTCGCAGATATTATTGAGGCTTTCGACGATCGCAGTTTATTTATATTCAGACCTTACGAATAATTCATTTACGCATGAATAAAGTATTAGAGATTAAATTATTGAAATTTTCAACTTCGTATATATACTTTAGGTAGATATATTTTGATCTGTTCCACTGCTATAAGCTGAAAGCCGATTCTTAAAGCTTTCTTCGTGTTTTGTAATACTGATAATCCTATAATATTGATAACTGATCCGGATGCTGTCCATTATTGCAGTGGGGCATCTGCATATAATGTAAAACTCTGTCTTAAACATGGATGAAAATCAGTGCACGAGAATGTTCCCTCAAAACTTCGAATATCTCTTTAGAAATACGGAAATTATTCTATTAAAACACAGTATATAAGCTCAAACCATCACCATCACCATCAAACCATGTTATCATTCTTCGATATGCTTTGAAGAATCAATCATTTACTATTTGTTTATCTTCTCGCAGCTACTAACCACGGATTAGGTAGATTAGTGATAATCGACTTCTCTGATTTTGCTAATTAAATCTAAAATGTACATGGGTTCCAAGCGCCTCCAAGGAACGGCTGCCACTTAATGCACGACCGGTGCGGCATTCATACAGGCATTCAGACTCTTTGCCTGTGATCATGAAGCGAACCACCTGATTGCTTGCCTACCCGCAAAGGGAAAACTAGTATTATTGGTCGCTTTGGCCGGCTGGATCAAAACCGTTCGATCGCCATTTATTTCGATCGCAGTTTTAACGGAAATGAAAATATTTTGAATAGTTTTCGAGTTGCCGCTAAGGTTTTTACTGTTCACCGCTTGTGCTCGATTAACATTCGCTTAATCTGCTCTCAGTTTGCGTAGTTCGCTGCTAAGATTGCAAACGGGTTTGTGACTGGTTGGAACTGGCATAACCTCCCCTTCGCCAACGTGTGCCGCACTGTGTGCGCATTTGCCTGGAACGGGAGATTCGAGAAGACACGCTGGACGCTTCTCTGAAATTTTGTCGGAAAGTTCGTAACGATCGCGCCTGCCAAACAACCGAAACAACTTTCCCAACCTGACGCTTTGACCAGAGTGCTGCTTCGTTGTTCTTTCTTCGCCACCATCTCTGCGCTAAACGGTATATTGTGCCATTTCCACTTCTTCGATCGCCGCCAGTTGGTGTGGCTCGTGAGCGTGGACGCTGATGGCTTCATCTCATCTGGCGCAGGTGTAAACAAATGTTGAGCATGAATGTTTTCCGTATTTATGATTAGAGTTCGCCTAATTAATTGCCGCTTTACATGTGCAGCTAAGCAGTTAAAAAGTCATTCCGACTCTGAGCGCGCAGCAGATCTGGAACCTGTTGAAGAGTTTCCGCAGCCAGCCGGCCGCATTCGAGGGGTTTCGGACAGATGAACTGTAAAAACAAGCGGAAATCAGAAAGCGGTGTATTCGGCTGCTGATGATGCTGATCTGAAGGAATATGGTACATAATAAGCTCGACCAGGTGGTCTGTTCTCAGAGTGAGTACACTGGAGTTGGCAACTTTTACCGGCAACCCGACAACCCATCGGAAGCGCTTGAATCACCGCTGCATAACTGAATATTAGTCTCAATCCATCTGAGGAACCTGCAGTTACGCGATCACTTTTCTTATTTGCTTCCTTCGCCCAGTAAGAGGCAACATCTTCAGAAACCTTGCTGCCGATATGCAATTCACAATTGGCTGTGATCATGTAACAGACAAACCTGCATCAGTCACTGTTGGCCATGAATACGTTGGCCGTCGACGTGAGTGTGGATCTCCATCAGCCGAGTGGGCTACCACTTCTGGCGTACTTGCAGATTTCGGTTCGCTCGTTCATCTGCATGAGGCTGCTGCTTGAACTGAAGCTAACTGATCTATCGCTGAAGCTAAGCAGATTGCAGTCGCCAGAGTGGACAGGTTGCTGTGGAATGTTAAGGCGCTCGGACGGCGTCTTAAAAATTGGGTACATGAAAAAGCAATAAATAGGTTGCGACTTTTAAAAGCCGTAGTGTAATGAAGTTATAGTAACTTCGGCTACGGATTGCTTCGTTTGAGTATTTGATGGGACGGAGAACTCGGAATTCATACGTTGACACGCCGCAGTCTGCCCGCTTCCAACGTGTCCCGTTTTCTGTACTCAATCATGCATTCGTCACACTTCACTGTTTCCGATATTGGGATCTGAATGAAGTCTCCTCTTCCAGCGTTTGTGAAATGAAATTAAACCCGCTTCTCCCGTTCTCTGAAACCTGCTACGAAATGATCAGTGCATCTACGCGAATATAGAACTCAGTATTTATGCAGCTACAGCGAGTTGTACACTGTTGGCCAAAATAGGCAGCTGTCAGCTGTGAAAGCAGAATTAAAATGTTCGCATTTGCACATCAGGATTAATTGAATTAATCGCGATGGGTTTCAATGATGTACCCTGAATAAAAAGCATTGCGAATAAATAGACTGAGAAACGCAAATGTCGAAAATATTAAGAGAAGCTTAACGAGAAGGAGAGCCTCTGCTAGCAACGGAAACTACAACATGGACTTGTGCACTTAATGATTTGAAAACGCATTCCAAATATTAATTCTCTTTGATCTACTTAGTCGCTTTGAAAGACTTGCCACTGAACTGAACTTGTATTGAGACCATTCTCACTGATTTCTCAAGCAGATCGGACAGCTGTTGATGTTCCTGTTTAAAATCGTAGGAACTTTCAGGAGCTTTAACAAAACGCTTTTCTTTGTGCATTTTTAGGAAGCTCAGACATAAATAAGTGCTTGAATACATTTTCCTGAAAAAGCAAGGTGACATTTTTATCAAATTCTCAGGTTTTGCGAATTAATCTATCAACGTGCCATTCTTATTAATTTATCGTGAAAATTGTAGTAATTTCAATCAACGCATTTATTCCTTGAGTTGATATGAATTTCGGGTGTGGGATTTCATTACTTTGTAAATACACTACTCACTACGAAGGATCGACAATCATTAACGAAAGAAGTAACACTTATACACCGCTTGTTAACGAACTGAAGACCCTTCTTCTTTGCAGTGAAAGCTTTTACATTCCTCGTAAATTAAAATGTCCCAACATCAGTTGTGAACGCTTCAATTCGGGCTTAAATTCGAGTTGGCTTTTACATCTTATTAAAAGAAAGAAACCACCAGCAACAACAATTATGAGATAACAGGAACTTTGAACACTGCTCGAAAAGTCATGTTGTCCAAATAATCTAGAAAACAACCGCAACTCAACGGAAACAACAGCAACTTCATTGCCGATATCAGCACTTAGCTAAAACAACAGCAATAGCCAAGGACTCCGCACCCAGCCTACGATCGACGGACCGTTCTTTGTGCCAAAGACGTTCGAGGCCGTTGCTGTGTATTCTCCAAACTGAGAGTGGACTGTATAGCAGCCCCAACCACCAGCACCATCAGCAGCACCAACAACAAAAGCAAAGCAAAGAAGAAACTTCGCCGGCGGAAGCACAACGTTAGCTCCCTCGCTTGCACTGCTGCCGATCATGGTTCAAGCGTTTGCCTACGCGATGGCACAACACCAAGTAAACCTGATCGTAACCTAGCGTCATCCAGGCGACTGGGCAGGTTCTTCTGACACAGCCTCTTGTTGCTGCTTTTACTGTTGCTGCAGAGGCTTCAACCACGCTGGGTCCCTGGATATTTTCGAACTGTTTCTACCTCAGCCGCAACGTCTCTCAGCTCTCGTGTCCAAGATCTTTCACTTCATACCACATCGTGTGTTCTTTGGTCGCTCTACCGGCCCCTCTACTGCACTTCCCTTCCTTCCCGATGCGATCTGGTCCTCATGTCGTATTGGGGAGATCATTTCACTTCACTTCCTAGAAGAAGCAGCACTGTAATTGTTTCTGCTCATTTTTCAGTTGATGATGATGATGATGACGTTGTTGTTGTTGTTGCAGATTCTAGCCTGATTTTATTGCAATGCAGTTGAAAGCGTGGCTCAACCGTAGTTCTTGGTGTTGTTATTTTATAGACCTGTCCCTTGATGTTGCTATTTTTTTTCTGATTAAGTATGTTATGTAATTTTTTTAGTGATTCTTGTTGCTGCGTCTTACAGTGTCCAGTTCGCAACGGTTGCTGGGATAAGTTGCTGCAACAGGAAGAGTATTTGCGCTGCGCTGTTGTTGCAGTTGCTGTTATTTGGTTAGCATATTTTATATTAAGTGAATTAATGGATGGCAAAGAACTTTAACGCGGTGGATACGAATACCTCTTGCGGTGGGTTACCTGGTAACCAGTCGTTGGATGTGAGTGCGGACAGTTGGAAAGGCAGCAGGAAATTGTAGAGACTCTTCGAAGTGGTCTGTGTCGGGTAGGGGTTTAATACTCTGGGCTCCCCTTCCCACCATCCTCTCGATATCTTCGTCAAAAGAGTGGAAAAGTCGAAGAAGTTGTTTCTAGTTAAGGACAATGACGGACTTTTTATTTATTTTAATACAATATTGCATTTGTTTATGTTATAGTAACCCATTTAATTCCATTGGAAATCGAAATCGATATTAAGGAAATTGACTCGAATCGAATGAGTAACCACTTGTTGCCCGAGAACACCGCAAATCCGAGTACTCCTGGTAACCACGGCGCTCACGTACATCAGCATGTACGATGTACCGGAATAACGTCTCTTGGACGAGTAGGGCTATAAAAGCATTTTCATAATGAATAGCATTTGTATCCATGCATGTTGAGCGTGCTCGAAGTTTCGCAGTTAGGAATTTCGACTCGCATACAGATTCAGTGCCCAAAGGTTCCCAGCATCTTGATGCGCGCACTCTTACATGGGCTTGTGCACCAGCACCGAACGGTGTCCCTCCAGCGAGGTGCCTGCGTTTAAATGGAAATCTAACTGAACGCAGTGCCAAGCTCAGGCTCAGGAGACGCATGTCCGGCGAACGACTGCGAGTGGTCGTCGTCGGCGAAGATCATCTAAGATGTGGACGAAACTAGTTTGGCCGCAACTGGCCGTGAGGGTTCGTTCGCTCGGCTTGGGCCTCGACCATGCAGCGCCCAGGAATGTTTGAGGAAGTGTTTTCCAAACAAAACGTGTTCCCATCTGGACTGAACCGAACGACGGCTGCAAGTGCAGGTATTTAAATGGCGAATAAAATCTAAAAAGTAGCGGATCGGCCCGGTCGCAGAGGGGCGACCGTACGTACCTTTAGCGTTAATGGCTTAGAAAGCAAGTGAAGCTAGAAGAAATTAAATTTATTGCCATTTGGTGAGCTGCAACGTATTTTGTATGCATGCATGCACAATTGCTGTACCAGTTTTAGGACTCGTCACTAAGGTTGAGGTTGAGGAGATGCAGTCCGTTTTTAATTGCCTGGTGCAATGATCCGATCGTCCCTTTAGTCAGATCGCTTTAATTAAGAGCTTGCACATAATTATCGGTGACTAAAATGGTGGATAAATACCGGAATAAATCTCCAACGAATTGTCTGGAAGTGATGCAGATCAGAACATCATACGAGCCACGTCGCAGAGTTTCCACTGAATGCCTCTTCCTGGACTCCTGCAGCTTTTCGTTTTAAATTAAGTAAATTGAACGCATTGCATCCGTACAAAGAATCCTCGCGGAAAATCTGAACGTTAATTTGAAATAAAACCACTAATGCTGCACCGACAAAACCAGGCCTCGTCTACCACAACTCATGCCTAGCTTCCTCCCTTCGCAGGTTGTTTGTTTCTGTGCGCGGGCCCAGCTGCCTGCGTGGACGCGCCGACGTCCGTCCGTTCAACGCACCGCGGAAAACTTGATCTCGATAACGGAGTATTTTGCCAAAGTGCAGTTATTCCTCTGGCGCACACGAGTGTGTGCTTTCATAGATCGTTGGGACGATGGGATAAGTGCGATGCCGTCTTGTGCCATCAGCGTACAGCTTCGGTTCCTTCATATTGTGTTCCGCCATCATTGTTTTTGTTGCTGCTGCTGCTACCGTTGTTGTTGTTGTTGTTGTTGTTGTTCTTGTGGTAGTTGCCAGGAACAAGTTTTCCCATTCGAGGGACAAACGCGTTTCTGGCCAGGCTAATCGTAGGCCTTCCGTCGCACAGGTGTTGCGAAGCTTCAGGTGAGCCACACAGAGTTCGTAGGCTTTTCCAGTTTCTGAGCAATTATTCCATTTTGATCTGTCTTAGAAAAGGAGTGTGCATTTGATACTTACACACAGTGATGTCCGCGGAATCTACAGAATAAGAAACGGGTTCCTGGAAGAGCCAACAATCTTTCCAAATAGCAAAGTTTAATTCTTCTTCAATGCATCATCAGGTCTTCGTTATATCCAAAGAAATACACGGGATTTCAGTCCGTTTGTCTTTTAGGGGAAAAGTTCCCCCTGCATTTTAAGGGCGTGAAAGCATTCTCCTCAGAATTCTTATACTGTACTATTTTTAAGCCCTAGTAGCCGCGGCTTGATTAATTTTGGATTTCGTGTTGGGCCGAATCAGCCTTCAACTGCTAAAGAAGTGTATAAGAGACCCTTTTCACCATCCTGTTACGCATCCGCAAAAATGACAGAAAAACCCAGCAGTTTGCCAAATATACGAGTATTTATTTTAGAAATATTTCGCTTTCCAGAACAGATGTTTTAGTTTCAACACCATCGCACACACTCTCACACGAACACTGTATTGTGCGCACTCTTCATTGTGTTCTCTAAAAAGCGGCTCTTTGCGCTGCTTTGTTTATTTTCGAAATTTTTCACCAACAGTTTTAGCAAACATTTTTTGTTCCTTTTGATTAAATTTCACACATGTTGCGAATACTGAAAATTCTGCTGTCGTGAACTATTTTGTTCTTTAGTATAAATTCTAAATTTTAATGTAGAAACGCACGCATAACTGGCTACACTAAGAAAAGGTGAGAAAATCATTTTCGCTCTTTCTCCGTGGCAGGAAAACAACTACAATCCATTCAAATGACTCGAGTTGCTATTCAGGTGCGTTCCAGCTTTGTACAAACTTTTATCCTAATACACCCACGAATTTCTTTCAGTGCACCAGTCTACGCACGTAACCTAGATTCCGAAAAACACACCCCGAGAATATACGAGCTCTACACATCTTTTCGGAGAAGCAAATCTATGGCCATTATAGGTCGAGTTGCAAATATGGTTTCGTTCTTCCCACCGATTGTTGTTGTACTAAATTTGGCTCGGTTCGGTGTGCTCACAGTGCCGTAAAGTAGCTGAACCGACCGACCGAGCGACGGACACTCGCCAAATTGTTTACAAGTGTTTGTTGTTGATCTACAGCAGGAACTTTTATTAATTTACTTAACCTGCTTCTAATTTAGTTATTGTCTTGATGACTACAAGTATTGTGATTGAATTCGCGCTGAAAATGGAAACTTTCAGTGACGATGTTGCCACGAATTGAAGATCCTCGTGATTTTGATATTTTATACATAAGCCAGGCTATTTTATTTATTCTAGGTACCACATTTCGTACTCTTAATGCATTTTCTCATTACTCGTATGCTTAGATATTGCATTTAAATTAAATTCACTTCTGGCACGATCAGAAAACATGTCCCCATATTGTCTCTTGGCTGTTCTACGTGGGCATCTGTCTATCTCAGGGCAGGGACATCTCAGGACCCTTCTATGTCTTCATGACTGTAGGCACATCAAAGTTCCCGACTCTACTCATATAACATGGCAGTATTGTACTAAAGTCTTTATTTATCAAGATATTCTACAACTATCAACAGTCCGAACTCATTTCAAGGCGTATTGCAATGCGATGTCACGCCCATTTTTAACGGAGTAGCTCTATATGAGGAATGTAGTACAAGAAATAGATGAATTGTATTAAAATATGTCTCTATATAATTTTACATCCCACATATCTTCTCTTTGGTAGCAGTTACTATTCATTGTAATAGTATACAGACATTATGTTTACTACGTTATACAATGCTCTGGGGTTTAAATGAGGTGAGGCATTTAAATGAACGCAGTCAAGTGTTTAATATATCTGCTATGAAGCTGGCATATGGAAAAGTGGGCGGGCCACACCTGTCTGTGGATGGGTATACTATAATGATCCTGGATGTAAAGATATTCTTCATTATTCGGCGTAACGCACCGCCAAGGAATATAGCGATATACCGAAATGTGTATACGGTGTATTATTTAAAAGTGGGCGGATGGCGCCTATTCTGGCCACGATATCTGGATTACTATTCTTGAGACTAAATTCACAGTATAATTCGAGTCTTTTACCGCGTCAGACTTAAATACCTTGTCTCAGAATCCCATTTTTAGAAATTTCAATAAATTTCTACAGAGTCCAGTCAACGTCAACGTCAACGTTCTCTTAAAATATCAACCCGACGTCGCCGATCGTCGACGCTTTGTTCTCTTCAGTTCTCTTCGATTCAACTGGTTCTCTTTCTCTCCACGAGCTCTCAACAGCCACTTCTGCTTCGTCAACATCAAGACGAACGACCTTGCCGATTACTATGAAGTGTGGCGCACAACAGCGATGTCGCGCTCAGGAGCATCGACTGGCAACGTGTTTCTGTGCGAGAGAACGACCGAGCGATCGGGAGGAGAGTGGAGGACGCTCGTGACTCGCAGATATTAGAAGTGGCTTCATCGTTTCTTCTAATGGTTATTGCACTTTTATTGAAATCGGTCAAATACAAGATCCAGATATGTGCTGGGTACTAGATACCTACAAGCGCAGTCGTCGAAGGTATGGCGTGATGTTAGAAGCAGCCGAACTCAAGCCCAGATGAATACGAGTTCATTAGACCTTCGACAGGAAACTTTCTAATATGCTCATGTGGGTGGGTAGCTCACAAGATAGTCGCCGAATTCTGAGAGAGCTTGCGTTATCGTGTTCTAATATAAGCCCATGTTCCAATACACTCGCATATACTCGTCAAAGCTTCCTTCCACTGTTTTGTACATAAAACAAGTTCCCGAACGAGGTTCCTTCTCTCCACTTTCAAAGCCGCAGCGAGCACCCATTTAATATCTAGCGGCTTCAAACATTCCATGGAATTAAGGCAACATACGGGCGTTGATGTATTGTAAATCGCCCTTCAGCGGCTCGAAAGCTACTTCAGGCGCACATGAAAGATGGAAAGAAACCATGTGGCTGGGCGACTGCGTCTGCCTCCCTGGCTCACTGATTCCCTGCATTGTGTCTCACAGATACTAATTATTAAACTCGCGATATTTCGGTCTCTAACATGCACATATTTAAGGCTTCTCTCTCGCTGGCGGCGCTGCCGAAACTAGCGAGAGCCGCTCCATCGTCGTCGTCGGCGCCGATGTACGATCTGCCAAATAAAGCACGAGCGGGTACCGAAAGCAAGACCGAAGTCACAGCAACAAAATTCAATGTGCGAATTTTTGAGTGCGCAATTTTTGCACGATCCCAGCGCGACGATCAGCGCTCTCGGGAGCTCTCGCAAAAACAACAATGTGCAGAAGAAGAGCCGAAGCTTTCAAATGCCGTTGTTAGTGTTCTTGTTGTTGTTGTTGTTGTTGTTCTTCTTGTTGTTGTTGTTGATTTGGTTCGCATAGTTTATATTAAATTTGAAACGAAAAACTTTTTGCTTTTTGGATCGCGCTCTTACATCAGTGTTTGTGTGCGTTCGCATTGCCATGTCGCTGCAAACGGCCGTGTATGTGTATGCGTGTGTGTGTGTGTGTGTGTATGTGTGTGCGTGTGTGTGCGTGTAGTTTGCGAATTTCTTATCCACGCGAGTGCCGCAGTTAGTAGCGCTTCGACTGCTTGCTTAGATAGATTAGAGTGCGACTTCTTGGGTGTGCGTTGGAATCCGATGAGTGCGAGCGTGGCATGTGCGGCATTAGGTACTCGATAGCTTCAGCAAGCGGCGTGGCCAGGTTCAGTTAAGTCGCCCGAAAACACACACCAAAGCAGCGGCCACTCCGCCGAGAGAGAGCGAGCGCTGCAGCAGCTACTAACTGCAACTGGAACTTCGGCTAACAGCAAACAAGATTCTAAGAACCAGTCTGTCTAAGCCCAGTCCAACAACAACGACAACAACGACAACAACAACGGCACCAGAACCAGAACCAGGCAACAAGAACAGCTAGCGGCAAAAACAGCGACGTTGTTGTAACGTAGCGACGTAGCGACGTAGCGGGTTCGGCGGCAGCGCGGTGCCGTGGTGCACTTCTAACAGCTCGAGCGTATTTGAAGACTTTTTGCGCTATTTGCTGCATTCGCAACGAGCACTCGTCGTCAAGTACTGCAGCCGCCAAGTTGTGGAACGCGCACCAAACGGCTTTTTGTGCTTCTGGTACTCTACTCATAGAATTGTAACTGATAGAATTGTCCGTTTTTCATTAAGCTTCAAAGCGAACAGGCGAGCGAACAGTTAACTGAAGTTCGCATTGCAAAAAGCAAGAACAGCCACAGAACACGTCGTGCAAAAGACTCTTAATACCTCCAAAAGTGCAATAATCACGATTAGACTCGTTTTAATTTACAACTAAAGTAATCCTTCAGCGGAAAACTAAACTAAACGCTAGACACCGAAGTGCAAACATAAAAACAAAACAGAAAAATAGAAAAATAGATGAACTCTCGCTGCTATTCTGGAAATAATTCAAAATTTAGGCGCGCGCAGTGTTCGAAAAAAGTAAGCAAGTATTCAAATAAAAGTGTTGCTCTTAACTACTCGCGAAAGTGGCTGCGGTGCGAACATGTGCCCAGGATGTCCAGGCTGCTGCTACTGTCGTCCTCGTCGGTGAAACGACTAGCAGTGGGTCAGCAGTGGATCTTCAGATGCCATTTCATCTGAGTTCTCCTCGATCAGCGGCGCAGTGAAGTGGAATCACTGAAAATTGCCGGAATTCCGTAAGCTTCCATGTTGGAGTTCCGTAAAGGAAGCTCCTCGTGCTGAGGAGTGGCTACGTAAGTGATCCAAGGATCACAGACCGTTGAAGACTTATCAGACAGGAACAGATCCTTAACACAGATCAAGAGAAACGAATCAGAGACGTAGAATAGTTTGCTGGCAGATGGCAGACTCCATGATAAAAGACGAAA
The DNA here is from genome assembly GCA_943737955.2 of Myopa tessellatipennis. NCBI lineage: Eukaryota > Metazoa > Arthropoda > Insecta > Diptera > Conopidae > Myopa > Myopa tessellatipennis. The sequence continues at coordinate 57,250,543 of OX031314.1, read as the reverse complement.
GCTTGTTGTAGTTGATTGAGGTTCAGTTAAATTAGGATCCGGTTTCTGTTAATGCGACGAGGCCAAAATACTCCACACCTCCGGAATTCAATGCTTTGCCGCATTGTTTTATGTCCAGTATTACGCAATCACTTCTTTGGTGCTCCGGTCGCGTGTTTGAAGCAAATCTTCGGGGTTTCTGTGCCACCAAATGTTTGGCGGTGGATTCGGGGTTCGTTGTGTCTGGATTTTCAGTGTCTGGACAAAACAGTGTGCAAAATAAGCCAAAGAAAAGAACGGCATAGCTTTAGTCTATCTGCGATGTGATATCCTGTTACTAGGACCCTTTTCATCGGTGGGACTTCTGCATTTGGTATTCTTCGGTATCTAAACGCTTAAGATACCATCAAAGACGGTTCTCCTAGCAAGGAAACACTTGTATTTTCTTGCTAAACGGGAGAAATCAGAACTCAATCCATTGGCTATGAAACACGTGTTCATGCGTACTTGTATTCAACCTCTTTTAATAGTATTCCATTCCAGGTTGTTTCAAATGTTGGCCATTATTCACCTGACCCAAGTTTAGAGGATACTTTAAAGGAATTTAAATCAAAAACCAGAAATTTCTAGTTTTCATCGACTTTCCTTCTAAACTTTGCATTTCTAATAGATTTTTCAAATTAGGACTTTCAGTGGAACTTCAAACGAACTCTACACCGACAGATTATCCTCTGTCAGCGATACTCCTTTTCCTCCTTTACTTTCCACAAGTGATAGCTTCCTCAGAGCTTCCTCGATTTTTGTGCCGTTCTGCGATCTGGATCCACTTTTTGGCTTTGGCTTCGGCTACAGTTTGCAGGTCTTTGTACGAAGACAGCCCCACCCGAACTCCTCCTTTTTAGGCCTTCTGGACCAGCCTCGTAGCTTTTATTAGCACCTGTGGTATTCTTTGAATTGTGCTGCGTTTCTAAACCCCGATATTCTCTCACTGAGTATTGGATTAACTATCAAAAGTGGTCCCGTCTCCTTAACCACTAATTTAAGTCATTTTATCTCTAAGTCTTTCTTGTTACACGTTCTTCAGTGTGACTCTAGTGCCTCGGAGAACCACCTGAGATGGTTCTATTTTCTCACATCCTTAGAAACTCGTACCCTGGATTGACTGTTTAGTTTCCAGTGAAGAACTACAGAAGATCTCTCAATCACAGTTTCTGGAGCAGTCTCCAGAAGTGCCTGGTTACCCTTGCTTTCCCTTTCCTCCTTCCCTGTAGTTGTGTGTTTGCAGTTCTCGGCTTCCAGCTTCGAATGTGTATCCGAACTTTGAGCAATTCGTGAAACAGACCACTTTTGATATACCGAATTCCGCGTACTTGCACACATGATAGTCATTCTAAAGACAACAACAACACGCTCGAACTCTGCTTGTCGTCGCCGTCGTTTGTGTCGCTTTGCTCCATTCAATTCCACAGAATGAATGGTTTAATGATCTTCCACTTAAGGCAGCGACGTGGCACATGTGGACCCTGGCGAGGGACCACGGAGACGAAATCTAGAGACGTGGTTGTGGCAAAGAGACAGTCGGTGTGTGTGTGTGTGTGTTGTTAAGGGATGGGAATGGTTTGGTCCGTGCAAGGGGCGGTTGGAGAGTGAGCGGGTTGGGGTGCTGGGAGCAGGGTTGAAGCACGCGGCCGAGACTAGGTTAGGATGATTGTCGCTGATCTTCTTTTGCACACATCCTTGGATTTGCTGTTGTTGTTGTTGTTATTGTAGTTGTTGTTATTGTAGTTGTTGTAATTGTTGTAATAACATAACATTTCGTTGCCCGTGTGTTGTTATATCACGGAAAATATTCGAGATCGCAATCCGAGACAGAAGAAGAAAAGAGGATGAACCAGTCGAAGTAAACAACGAGAAAGGGTAGGAACGAACATGACGGGTAAACACGAGTGCCACGTAAGCCAGACAAAGCCAGTGTAATCGTCAAGCGCGGCGATCTGTCGGGGAGCGAGCGAGAGGGCGTTAGTTCGAGGCGGCAGCGTGCGATTACGTTGCGACGACATAAGAAACCCACGAAAAAGACAGACCAGCCCAAGAATTAACACAGCATTTGAAATCCGCAAAATGTTGACGTCTGATGGCTGCCCTTGATCGGAGTTGCTCTTGCTGCTGCTGTTGTTGCTGCTGTTGTTGCTGTTGCGGTTGCCGCTTTCTGCTCTCTGTATGCGTACGAATGGCTGCGAAATGCTGTACAGAAGCCGAAAGAAGTGTGCTTTTTACAAAATTCACCGGCGACGTTGTTGTCTTCCTGCTATTATGAGTGTATGTTAGTTTCTGTTGCTGCCCGCTGCTCGCTGCTCAAAGCGCTGTTATAAAGTAGCAGCGGCGGCAGCAAAAACAACGCATGAAGACTGCGCCATAGTAAGAGCAACAACAACAACAGCAGCAGCAACACCAACGCACGCCGCGGTGCGGACGGATCGCAAGGGATGGAGAGAGCGAGAGAGGAACACATACCATGTGTAACATGAACAATCAGGCGTCAAACGGCTGCTTAGTGTGTCCGAGCGTGCCGAATGTTCGCACAGCGGAGGATACTTCGTCTGGAAGCTGGGCCCGCCGCCTGGCTGCAACCTGCCGGGCACATGCACTCGCGGCCCGTCACTCTTCGCGAATGCCGCACACTCTGCAACACTGCCCACTCTCCCAACAGCGGGCGCTGACTTCACAGAACTGAAACCTTTTTTCCACTCTGCTCGAGTTTCGTTTTTTCAAAACTATTCTACACAGACATTTCTGTAAGACGAACTCGTGATCAGGAACGGGAAAAATACAGCTAAAAACAATAATATTGAAACAATTCGCCTCCATTCGGAATACTGCGAACCCTCCTCGAGAAGGCGTGTCAAGTCCCGAAAACTGTGAACGGGAGCTACGCGACTTGCTTCCAACGCGCGTGTGGTGCAGCTACAAACAGAATTCCGGAGCGGTTCGGTTCCTCTGGAAGCGCGTCTGTACACTCGTCAGTGCAGCTGTGTGCGTGTGGTTGTGTGTGTGGATGTGCCAGCCGATTACAGACGCACTGCTCCAGCTACAACACATGGTGCTCCATCGGATGTGCTAACTTCGGCGGAACAAAAATGACCAGGTTTGTGCTCACTTCCAGTCTCTGTTACTCTAGCAATAAGCATGTTTAACCTAACTATTAAGACAAGCGATCGATGCACGTTCCAGGCACTGATTTTCAATGAAAATCGACGGAGAGGCTAACAAGGTGTCGAAATTCAAGAAGTTTCGTACAGTCGAAACAGTTATTCGAAAATAGATACCGTTATACTCGTGCGTGTGTGTGTGTGTGTGTGTGTGTGAGCCTGAACCCACGAAAGTTCTTCATAAAAAATTCATTTAACAAAATCAACTGTCGATGGAAACGTTCTTTCTGCTTTTTTCCTGAATGCTTATCGAGACGTTGTTGTTGCTATTTTTTACTAGCCTGCTTCTCTGGCTGCGCTTGTAATCGTATCATTATCTGTATCTGCATCTGTGTCTGTCTGTGGCTGTGTGTGTGTGTGTGTGTGTGTGTCCGTAGCATTAGCAAAAGTCAATTCGGCAACTTGGCCTTGAGATGTGCTGCGCCGCTGGCTGCGCGGTCGACGGCGCTGCCCGCTGCGGAGCATTAGCAACAATCAAGCAGCAGCAGCAACAACAACAACGTGCAGAAGGTACTCGATCACATGAATGCAGCCAACGTCTCGACTAAACGACGCTTGCCAGCTTTTTACACACAATACACCCCAACAACAACAACAACAACAACAACAACATCGCGGGTCTTATAGCTGCGACAGCGACAGAGACGGACGGCGCTGCTTCCCTAATTTAAAGTTCAGAGCACATAAATTACAACAACAACAACAACAACAACAGTGCACCGAAAAAACTCAACACACAAGCAAAAAGCTGAACTTTTTTCATTAACGAAAAAAGGAAGAAAACTAATATTTGTTGGGCTTTTATTGCTTTTATTGCTAGCAACTGTGGTTGTTGTAGTTGTTGTTGTTTCAGTTACTCTGCTTGGTTTGGAAGAAGACGGCGAAGATGACGACGAAGAAGCATAGAAAAGAGCAGCAGAGACAACAACAACTACAAGAACAACAACAACAACAGCGGCATGGAACGAGGAAGCAATAAAAATTTGCACAAATGTTTAAATAAGTTTGTGTTTTAATTTATATAACGTTGCTATTGTTTCGGTTTGATTCTTCTTTTTTTTTCTTGTTCTTGTTCTTGTTCTTGTTCGTGTTCTTGTCTTACTTCGGGTAGTTGTTGCTTTTGTTGTTGTAATGTTGGCTGCCTTCAACAACGACAGAGATTCTCAGATGATCTCTGCTCGTAGATGATTTGAATTCGTATGTAGTTCTGCAGAATGGATTTGAAGTAAGTGTGTGGAGCAGCAACTACATACATACATACATAAAATGTATAAAAGCTGTAAAGGGAACGGAACGAGACACTGCTCCAGACGCACACAGAACTGCAACAACGATGGCAGCATGTGTTGTGTCCAAGTTGCAGAAGAATTTTTTATAGAAAACATCCAGGAATCGAATATCAGTTTCACCGCGAAACAGCGGAGGAAACAAGTTCCAGAATTCGGCGAAATTGCGGCGAAGTCGAAGGCGACGACAGAAGATTTACAAACTTAAAAATGTTGCCAGCAACCGAGCAGCAGCAATCGTGCCGAACCGAAGCGAACCGAAGCGAACCGAAATGAAATTGGCAAGTGAATGAGCTACAACAACAATAACAACAACAACAACAATTTGCACATGTTTGGTGTGCGATCGAAAAAAGCAAGCAAGCAACTCAAGCACCATCAACATCTAAATTAAAGAAGCACTGCGAATTCGTAACTAATAGAAACACAACGCGGCGGCCACACTTTATTTTGCTGCTGCTGCGTCGTCGCTGCTGCGTCGCTGCAGAGTTACCTTCGCCTAACGTTGCCACGCCAAAGACGTGACTTACACACAAAAAAAAATCTTGTTGTTGCTGCCATGGTTGCCGCTGTTGCCGTTGTTGTTGTGCTGTTGCCTTGTGTTTTCTTTTCGCTGGTCTTTTTTGCATTCATTTTTTCTCCTTTACTAGTTATCAAGGTGAAAATTAAATTTTCTACACACAAAGAAACAATGAGATCTTGATTAAAATTAATCAAAGTTTAGTTGGAAGAAATAGTACAACAACAACAACAACAATCTGTACATGATTTGGCTCATTTGACAATCGTAGCAGCGTGTGTAGGCGTGTATTAAGGCGGAGGGTGCGGCGGTCGGGGGGGGTGTGGGTGGGTGGTGTTGGTTGGTTGGTGTACAAATCGTTGGCACTGAAATAAGCCTCGAATGAGGAAAAACTGAAAAAACAACACCAATAACTGCATCAACGAAAAGCAGAAACAACAAATAATACAAAATATAGTGGTATATGAACGTGTGTACGTTTAAATAGAAAATAAGCAGGCTCCAATTTCAATAAAACTCTGATTAATTAACGAGCGCAGACTCATTGCCGATCCATGAAGCGAAGCATCGCATCGTGCGATGCAAATGCTGAAAAATGCGTTCTTAATGCAGCAACAAATGATTCAACTTTAACCTGACCCTGTGTTTGAGCGGCTGTCAAGACACAACAACAACAACAGCAACAGCAACAGCAACAACATGCAAGAACGAACAATGACATCATAATTAAGTGACCAGTCGAAGGCGCATAAAAACAACGAATTCCCATATAAGATGCGTTAGCTTTTTATTCTGGCAGATGCAAGCTGTATCTGGCATCCGTATCTGTTGTTTAACATGCACGAAGTGTCACAGAACTCACTTGCACTGGCCATAAACTGCAGCAACAACAGCACCCGCCTACAGCAGCCGGCGTCACCCAGCCACCCACGCGAAATGTCACCACGATTGCACTTGCACTAGAAATCGAACTCCGAATCGAAGCAAAGCACTTGGATCCGCAAAATTAAGTAATCACTGGCAACAGTTGCACAGCCAACAACACCAACAACGACGATCGAAAATTATAATAGTGAAGCGCGAAATAATTAACTATCCAAACACGTCCAAATGAGCTCAGCTGGGAATCCGTTTTCCACTGCGATGCTTTAGTAGTTGCACTCTTGGAGTGCTTGCTTCAGTATAACCTCCGTCCCAAGCCCTCCCCATTTCTCCGTGCTGTTCCCCTGTTTGATTTTTTTTTGCAACTGATGATAAACTGTTGATGGACGACGCTATCTTCTATCCACTACACCCACTAAAGGCAGGCGGGGTCTAAAGTCCCTTTGAACTACTTGGGCATTCCTTTTTATTCGAACTCTGCTTCTAGGGTAGGCGTGGCACTGAATTCAACAATTCGTACTTCGACTGAAACCCCGAGCAGAGTGACGTCATGGAAGCTTGCTGCTAACTTTGAATCATTAAGAATCGGCTCATGAATCAACGTTAATTAGTAGATTTTACTACAGTGTCCCAGATAGCTACGACGAACGATATCCAATCCAATCGTGGAGATTCTAGTGAGAAGCATCGATCGAGTCTCGCACTCAACATAACGCGAGACTCGAGAGTGTCGAATACGCACGCTTTTCACTCGCAGCGAAGGACGAAGCCACCGAATTTGAGGGTTCTGCATACACTTCATTCACTTAAATTGGGTTTCTTTCCACATTTCAATTCCTTTTCTTTGCCTTGTTAATTTTCTTTAATAATCTTTTTTACTGAAAATCAAGAGTTCTGTTTTTTGCTTCTGGTCTTCTCGTTGTTGTTGCTGTTGCTGTTGTGACGAATAACAACACTAAATTATAATGTTTTTTATTGATTTCTTTTTCTGCCGTCTTTTTTGCGTCGTTGCCAAAATCAAGGTCACCCAAAACTTAAAGCGTCTACAAACACAAAAAAAACAAAAAAGTGTAAATTATTTATTTCATGTTTCGCATATTGTATGTATGTGTGTGTGTGTGTGTGTATGTATGTATGTATGTCTTTCCCCATTACATATCTGCTGCTGCTATTGTTGCTGTTGTTGTTGTTGTTGTTGTTGTTGTTGTTACTTTTGTACACGTATCCACACTAAACAAACGGCCACAACACAACAGTAACAACACCAGAAAGAGCAAAAAACTACAAACCCAAATAAAAAATAAAACCGACACCAGTCCATTGACGGCTCTGGCTGTGTGTGTGTACATGTAGTGTGTGTATGTGTGTGTCTGTGTGTGTGTATGTGTGTGTAGCCGAGCAGACCGACCGACATATCTAACTGCACACAGGCGAACAAACCCCGTTTATTATTTCACACACTCGCTCGCACTGTCGAAAATATAAAAAATTCCCTAGATAGATAAGATTGCTGAAGCGAAAATTCGCAAAACTACGCTCCTCGCTCTCCGCCCCCCCCCCGCCCCCTCTCCGATCGACGCTCTTTCTTTCTCTCGCCCTCCTCTCTTTTAACGACGCGGCTTCGCTTACGTGGACTTACAAGGGCCGCACAGCAACGTGTTGCATGCACGCGCTGCGATACACACTCACTCATGTATCGACAAATGTGGACAATAGTGTTTCTCGAGGTACAGCGTGAAGTACGAAGAACTTCAAATGAAAACCCATGGCGAAACTTCACGATTACGTTCGGTTTTCACATTTTACATGGCTCATGTGATCTGAACCACTTACTCTCGCATTTGATGTCTAATCCGGTCCATGCTTCATTTTGCATTTTTCACGATGGAGCTTATGAGGGGCCGAAGAAGCGTCATCCGCTTCCGTTTTAATGAAATTCTAGACAAAACACTTGCAATAAGATGTCCCTTTATAAGCGGAAACTGAAGCATAGTAAAATAGGTGCGCTTTCAGAGCCCCAGACACTTTCGGGCCACTTCTTCGTGACCGCTTTAATTGACAAACTTTGCTCTGAGAATAAATCATTTGATTTTAACTCATCTCTTCGGCCATCCTCTGCAATCTGTTTACCAAGACACGCATTCCATTCGCAACTGCTGGCTATTGAGGCCTGTGATTAGACGAGTGCGAAACTTTGACAAATGCATTCAGTCCAGCTGTCAAAAGATTCTATTTGCACCACACAGAAAAGGCTTCGGCTTGAGGAATGAGTGCATCGTTGCACTCACAGGGTGGCTGTCACACGCGCCGCTGGTCGAGTGCCCCGCTCGGCGCCGACCCGCCACCCGCCCGCTCCCGGCTAACGAGCAGATCGTTAGCACTTTGTCCGGCACGGCCAATTGCCAACGCTGACATGTAAAAAGTACTGCTAATCGATTGTCACAAAATGCGACAAATGCCAGAATGCGCTTTTTGGCGTTTAATAATGTTACAACGACAGCAGCAGCAGCAGCAACAACAACAACAACAACACCGACGTGTTACCAACGTGTTACGCATCATTAATTCTTTAGTATGTCAAAAGAATAGAAACGACACCACAACAACAAGTAAGCTGGCTGAGTTTAAGCAGCAATTAAATTACGAACTAGGTTTCTGCCCCCTTCACACCCCTGCCCATCAATGATCCAGTATGTGCTCAGCGCTGAAATCACTTTACGAGTACTCGAATGCATCCTAGACTGTACAGTACCAGTACAGTCTGTACAGTACCATCGGACTGTACAGTATGATGGTATCACTCAATCCCGGTCAAGTTTCCTGAATGGCTCTTAGGACTTCAAAGCACTGTTAACGCAAAGAGACTCTAATGATGTCGGCACTTCCGGTGACGTTAATGCTGTCGACCGAAATAACCTCATCTGCGTGCAGCAACCCAACTCTTGGCGCAGTCCTTCGAATTTCGCGATTGTGTGTTCGTGCCGAGCATTTTATAGAACAACGAATGGGAATGAGAAGCACGGCACAGCACTGAATTGTTGGACTTTCTCAGTAGAGAAAGACCCGACTGTCTTCACGTTTCGGTGGACAGACAGCTCATGGCTATTTCGGCCAGTGATTGTGGGCGTTACGCGCCGAGCGACACGGATGGCTTCGAGCGTCCATGGCCCATGGACGGACAGCAGCAGCACTCGTCTTCGCAGCCTCCACGCATTCATTTGTAATAATTTGCACCTCCCAGCAACAACAACAACCACTGCCATCGTCCCAGCGACACCAGCATCACGCCAGCTCCTGCACCAGCCAGTGCAGCAGCGCCAACAAATAATGCAACAAAGTTGGCAGGCAGAACAACACTTGGGTTGACTTCCAGCGGCTGTCTGTTTGCCATTTATTTCATTTAATTAAAAGTAATTCACAAAACTTAGCATTTAGCACAAATATTTCGAATCCGAACTGATGTCTCTTAATTTTATTTTAATTATTGCTGCACTTTGTTGGCGCTGCGGTTGGCGTGTCCGCAGCGCACTCGGAAAGCGTACATTTGGGACGCGTCCATCCACCGGTCGTTAGTTCGTCGCCTGTTCATCCTCCACCATCCACCTCCGTAGTTTGGACTCGTTCTGTCAAATGGTCTCGGTATATCATTCTGCAAAATTGCAGCCAGCCGGCCGGAGCGTCTGTCCCTCCGTCCAGCGGTCGATGGTCGACTCGCTTGCAGTTGCTGTTGATCCCCTCTCGCTGGGACAAGTTAATTTCTTCTGTAAATTAATAAATAAAGAATGTCTTATTGTTGATGCGTCCGAGGCTGTTGCTGTCGCTGTCGCTGTTGCTGCTGCTGTTGCTGTTACTATAAAAGCTGCATTTCGAATATTTCACTTGGACGCCTTGCAATCTACACACTTAGTAGTGAGCAATGCGCCAAGTGCTCAATGGAACCTGTCCGAGGCAAGGATTACATGCCGCAGACCGCACTCACTCGCCAGAACCGATTTCGGAATCTTAATGAAAAATTCGTCACTTCAGTTTGCTCGCTGTGCCAGCAGAATGATAGATTCAGTGACATGACGCAACCCATTACAGTGAATGAGTGGAAGAAGAAGAACGGCCTGATTGTGAATTACGAAGCACGTCGCCTTCAATCCGCTCGGGTCACTGTGACGAGCAGCGATTCGCGTCTCGTTGCAATGAATCACAAACGAAAACGGACATTCGTTGTTTAGCAAAGATTCGCCCAAAACCAAATCCACAGAGGATTATAAGTCAAAATAATGGAGTTGTTGAGGCCCCTAAGAGTACTTCACTCATCTTAACGAGACTATGATCCGTATAAGGAACGTAAGAAAGAGAAACGAAGTGTAAGAACAGCATTGCGAGTAAGTAAATCAGAGGCCGCCATTACATGATTAGTATTTCAGGCATCGAGACACGAAACTAGCGACTAGTAGAAGTAAAAGTCCAACCTTCAAATAAAACTTAATGCAATGAAAGAATTCACACGCACATACAATGAACCACAATTGTGGCCATTATTTGCTGCTAATGATGAATGCTTTATACTCATCGTTATTTTATACAGCATCAAAATCAATTCTTCCATTCCTCCATCAATCAAGATATCAATCAAAAGTATGTAAATCGAAGAGATACCAACAAAAGCTGTTACGCTCGCAAAAACATCATCGTCTAAAACAACAACAGCAACAACACGACGTAACTTCGTTTGTGGAAAGCGTCGTTAACGTGTACAGAAAAAATTACATAACATAAGCGAAGGTTTTAACTCTTTCTCGCGCTTTGTTTTTGTTGTTGTTTCTGATTACTTAATAAATTAGTTTTTATTCTTTTTTTATCTGCTCTTTTCGCATAAAATGTGTGTCAGCAAGGCAAAGGGCGACGTCACGCGTCTAGCGTGGAACAACAGCAACAACAACAACAACAACAACAAGCGGGCGAGTGTTGTTGGCTTCTGTCGTTGTGCTTACAGCCGCTGCTGTAACTTATGGATGTTGTTGTTGTTGTTGTTGTTGCCGCTTTTGTACTCATTTGAATGAAATGCAAAACGTTTCTTCTTTTTCATGTTGCTTCTGCGTTTTGACCATAAATCTGCTTACAAACCGTTTCTCCGTGTGCTTTTTTCATATACTCTCTGATAACCTTGAATTTTTCCATCTCACTTTACAACTTACGAGTATGTTGGCATTTTTGCAGTGCGTGATATCGTTTTCGCACCGACGACAGCAGCGTTGCTTCGTTTTCAGGGCCTCGATTTTTCAGTAACCTCATCTTTTGCATATTTTATTGAAGTTCAAAAAGGTTGTTGTTACTGCTTTTTCTTCTTTTTTCCACTTCAACGGAATCAGAAAATAGATTTCAACTGGCTGATGTAAACCCTCGAGAGCAACAACAACGGCGAAACTGTTTTTGCCTTGACTGCGACACACTTCATTGACCTGCAAATACAACTCATCGACCGAACCGGGTCCCTCTTCCCTCTGCAGATAAAGAAGCCGAATTGAATGTCCCATCCACACTCCGAAAAGAAGGACAAAGCCCATGTAACTGCTTAGAGAAGTCACATTCGTCTCATTATGTGTTTATTGACCTCATTATCAACGTTTGTATGGATCAATGATAGCTTCTCTGAAGTCCTTTTCATCCAAAGAGTTATACTACCAGATTGGAGCTCACTTTGGTGGGACCTTCGATTGAAATGATTTCGTTCTTGAGTTGTTGAAAAGTTGATTCTAAAGCATGCAAACTACTGTTTATTGTGCAAACTATATTCTCCACTAAGTTAAAAAAATCGTGTCTGTTGTTAATTTAAAAAGAGAATAGTAGAAAATAGAGAATCAGTATTCAATTGTTGTAAAAGTTGTTCCATTCCAGCTCATACTTCAAAGGAATGTGAGAACAGAACCAGTGTAGTTCAGTGTAGAAAGTTTGAGTGCCGAAAGTTTCTCCGTTTCATTAAAAATATTTTATGGAAACACGAAAAACTATATAATTAAGGGCAGAGTTCAGTTCGTAAAACGCAGCTGCAGGTGGACTTTCCGCACATTATTTTGACCAACTTCGACACCGACAAAACCCAAGCGCAACATAAAATATGCTCCAACACCAGGATTCGGATGCTCCACAAGTACAACAACAAACTGAAGTGTAGGCACGTATCACTGTACATGTAAGCAAACACAGAAACAAGAAGAAGAAACAAAGAGGAGGGAGGGAGGAGGGAACAAGTGTATTTCCCAGCAAGCAGTCCCAAAAGCAAGGAGCAGGAAAAGTTTCGCACCGTGTTTAACGATGAAAGCCTTCAAAGAAAGGGGCGTATATGTACACAGACATGTACGTATGTGTGAGTGAGACGAGTGCTGTGTGTGTGTGTGTGCGATAGTAGGGACGGGGCACACCCGCCTGTAAGTCGAACTGTGATAGCTGAACAAGAGTAAAGAAGCGCTTGAGAACGAGTGCGGTTCTGCACACACCTTTGCTACACCCTGGATACCATCACTATAGACAGATCTGGTTTGGGATTGTTTTCTATTGGAAACATTTTAATAGATGCCCCAACTACTTGGACCAAACTACCCAAAAGCTGAAAGTTAGATCCCCTGGTAAGTGCGGCTTCCACTCCGGACCCTCGTTACTCGAGACAAGCATAAAATGCAGTCATAACCTGGATGGTTACCATCCATGGGGACAATGAGTTGCCGAACGTGGTCTATATTGAGCTCTGTCGCACAGAGTATTGGATTTGTGTCCTGTGAGAGCCTTCGAAATACTTCTGGTCTTCTAGAGTATTCGGGTTACTGTGGGGTTTGATTTAAATCGCATTCAGCGAGGTTTTTGAGGTTTTTGCGGTTGCGACGGCGTTGAATGCATTCACTGGTCGAAGTGTCGCAGTAACCAACATCGACCGACGTCTGGTAGAAATAACAACAGCAACTAGAAAAGGCTAAAATAGTTATTTCGGTTTTTTGCACAAGAAACAGGTTCAGTTCGGTATTGCGACTAAAGCACACACACACACAAACCTGGCTGCCTCTCAGTTTGTGGAGTTGCTTCAGAAGTACGACCCGGTACCTGATGCGATCAATTAGGTCCCAGTTTCGGTACTACTCGGACCAACACGAAGACGGCGTCCACTTAAAGAGTAGAACCACGCACATTTCACTGCATGAAACTTGAGCATTTAATAAAACCCTCCAGCGAAGGAGGTTTAAGCTTTTAATATTAGCAAATGCAAGTCTGCTATAATAAATATGCCCCACAGAGGGTTCCATCGCTCTAGCGTCGGTTCCGTTGCCGCCCTGGTGACAAGTTTCCCGGCGATTCTAAGGTTCAAATTCCTTATTCAATGACTGGTCATTCAATGCTTTTCGGGATGGTCAAAAGGAGAGACCCTCCCGAAGTAGGTGCCCCCCCCCCCTCCATCATAGCTGGCTGCAGCTGCGCAACGTTGGCGCCGGCGGTGGCTGTTGCTGTGGCGCTAAAAATACTGGAAGCACGTACGGAAAACGTACTGAATTCACACACACACACACACATAAAACGGCGCCCAACGAAGGTCGCTGTTTGCAAATGAATTCAAGTAGCCACATAACAATAATAATAACAATAGTAATAATAATGAGCCACTGCACAAGCAACAACAACTACTCTACTACGGGCCTGTACAGCACTCGATGCTTTACTTGCTTACAAAGCAGTTTTATTGCTGTTTATTATTATTAGTATTATTATTATTGTTGTTATTGTTGTTGTTGTTATTGTTGTTGTTGTTTTTGTTGTTTTTATTTTAATGCATTTCTACTAACTGGATGGGTGCTTATTTTTGATAAAAGTCAAGTTCTTTTTTACTTTTCAGCCACATCGCTTAAATGATTTATTCGGCAAAACTATGTGATTTCCTTCGCTTTTACTTCTGCTTCAGTTTCACTGGAATTCATTGAAGAATCGCTGTAATTATCGCAGCGAGTAATCGTTGGCAAGTGTAATTTTTCAGCCCCGTTCTTTGGTTTCAGCCGAATCGCAACAGAGTTTGTAGTTTATTTTAATTCTTTTCGACTTGCAACAGCTTGCAACGTAAACTGAACAGAATCAAACATGAACTAAAAAACTAGAAAAGTTGAGTAAAACGAACGGTTTGCAGCTTGTTCGATGTGGCCATGTTCGGTGGCCAGGCGCGCAACAACAACAACAACAACCACAACAACAACAACTTTAGGAGTCGCTGCAGCGAGTAACTTTAGCATTTTATTTAAAATTAATTCTAATCAAATCATTAAAATGAAAAATGAAACATCAAAACTTAGGAGAAAACATGAGAAAAAAGAAACGAAGAAGAAGCAGAAGCAGAAGCGGAAAAGGTGGCAGCACTGGCACAGCTCTGCACATGCGTCCAGTTTTTCGAACAGTTGAACTGCAGTTATGCCGTTTTTGTTGTGGCGATTGGTCTTCTTCTTGTTGTTGTTGTTGTTGCTGTTGTTGTTGTTGCTGTTGTTGTTGTTGTTGTTGCACACTTTATCTTAACTCATGCGCACACGAGCGTTGCCAGGCGAGCAGCTAACTGAATCTAACTTCAGTGCTGGCGGCAACAGAAGCGGCTGAACATAGAAAATAGCAACAACAACTAAAGGAAGCGAGTGGTGGACTGCTTGGCTTCCTGCCGGGTTAATCGCACGACATCCACTCGTTGTTGTTGTTGCTGCTGAATTCAGTTGCTGTTCTTCTTGCAGCGGGTTTTCTTATTATTAGCATTGTTGTTGTTGATTGCTTGCCGTATTCGATGCATTCGATGCATTCAATGCTGGGCAACCAGTTGCAACTGGATTGCATTCAGCGTCTAACTGTTTATTGGCCCCGCTGCTGCTGCTGCTGCTGCTGCTGCTGCTGCTGCTGCTGTTGGTGCACCGGCAGACCGTTTAAACAGTTGTCCCTCGAATGTCACGTTGCCCTTATGTGGAGATACCTTCAGTGGACGCAACAACAACAACAACGCCGGCAACAGGTAGCTGGCCGGCCGCATTCTTATCCTGGGACGAAAAAACTACTGAAACGTTAGCAACTTCCTTTCAGAGACACTTGTTGACAACGCTTTGTTGCGGCCAGGCACTGCAGCAACAGCAACAAATACAACAACAACAACAAATACAACAACAACAACAGCAGCAGCAGCATCTTCAGCCACCACATCGCCGCTAAATGCTCAGCCATAAACTCTGAATAATTCTCTTCAAGTGCATTCTTCACTTCTTCTTCAAAACTGGAGGAAAAAGTATCATTGGAGGAAGCGGCATAGCAAAAGCTTTGAGAAGAAGAAGCAGAAAAGCAACTCGGAGAATTAAGAGTCACACTCTAAACAGTCCAAAAGTCTCATTATTGGACTCAGTATCGGTGCTAAGTTGAGAGTAGTTCTGATTTCTAGTGAAGACAGTGCAGCCACCAGAAATGTTAGAGTTACTATGAAGTGAAGCCACTACAAGGTCATAACTAATTTAAATAGTGACTCATTTACTAGCGAAACGTTGCCAAAATTCGAATCGAGGCACACACACAATGTAGCACATAGTTTAGAACCCTAAACTGCTTTATAGGCGATGTTCTCGGTTTCATACTCGAAACAAACTCTTCCGACAACTCGTTGAAGTTGAGATTCGAAACATGCGAGCCACTCGGCGAACAATAAATATTCCAGTAATAAACTCTGCTTCAGAGAAACAACGCAGCTCATTCTCGACGCTGCTGCTGCGCTGTCGAGTGTCTGCAGCACACATTTTCACGAATTGTCGCTAAACACGCGGAATAACGTAATCAAGCGGCGACTGAAATGGAGCGAGAACAAAAGCAGAAGCTGTGCAAATATTGATTTTCGGTGTTGGCCTCGTTGCTAATCTGCAGCGTTGCTAACGTACTGGAGACGTGCGATTAAGCATCTGTTTCAGTATCTGCGAGCTGCTCTTTGATGGGCGAGTCGGCGAAACAACCAGCCGACCGACCGGCCCACAGACATTTGCTGACGTTGCTGAATCTGTCGATCTGTCTTTCAGCGATCACGAATGCGTCCTGAAGCAATGCCGAAGCGTTCTTCTCTCTTCGCTCTTGCCTTTTCTGTGTTCTTTTCTGGGTTCAGCGCGTTGCAATTCGACGCTTGCAGTGGTTGATGTCAACCAGATGACGATGGTGATGGCAGCTGCTGTTGCCGTGCTCTCGATTGCATGATTGATAGCTAAATTGTCTGATTTGACTGAATGATTGTGCCAAAAATCGTTGTAGTAACACTGTTTTTATGCACAAACAGTAGATCCCTCCGGAAAGTACTCGTAGATGATGCTCGCTTTGATCCCCACGCCACTCTTACTTTGTCCTCTACACTCTCCATGTTGCTTGCGTCACAGGTTCAGCTTGTTTTAGTCATTATTTTGAAGTTTTAGTTTAGTAGATGGCAGCAAAACGAAGAAACACGAAAGAAACGAAAAAGGAAGACTTTTGTCGATTGAAGAAGAAGCAGAACAACATCCAGATCATAAGATTGCTGATGACAACCGACTTTAGAGTTATGAATTTCAGAATATTGTATTGTTTCATGCATTCTAGTTATTCGCTAATGAGACTAATATTGATACAACCGAAACAACAACAAAAACAACAACAGAAACTACTCGATCTGCATTGCAAAATATGTACACACTAAGAAACGTGCACCAGAGAATAACCACCATAAAATAACCGAATCGATAAATTGAAATGTGAAACACTTAATTATATTGCATCAGCAGCGCTTCTAGTAGTTGAATGATTCAGTACACTCAATTTACAGGTTAAGCTCACGAACTAATCCTCTCTCTCTCGCTTTTCTCTCGTTGCAGGTAAGTTTCCCAGATCGTAACATCCAGCGGATCCTTTGAGTTAAAAAAAGAGGTCCTAATGACTGCTCAACAAAATTCAGGATGAGTATTAATCAATTATTCGACTAGAATGTAATATCTGGGCTACAGTTTACTATACATCGACATTGATTGATATAGATGAGTTCGGTAACTCAATAACTCTCTCAGCATCTAATCTCAATCTATAATCTCAATATCTGTAGTAGAGAAGCACAGAAACTATAAATTACTCTTAAGTTATTACTTTTCCAATGTAATTTCATTTAAAGTAAGGCGAACCTACCCTCTAACATCTACATACACAACCAGAATGACTCATAGGGGTCTCTGGGGGCCTCCTAGAAGAAGTCAGCACTCGCCTTCCTTAACTCAACCTATTAACACCTTTAGATCATAAGGTCCTCTGGAGTAGATGCTCGCAGAGCGAATACATGTCGAGGGCGTTGTCAAGATTTGAGGCAGAGAGTGACTGAGTAACCTACTCAGTGGTTACTTAGTGGAATACTTTAAATTCTGCACTTTTTATGAAGTTTGTTTGCACATTTTTATGCATTTTATGGGCAAAGAGAGGCGCCTGCTTGCTTTAACTCACCCTTGGAACAGAATTGAAGGCACTGCGAATCCCTGCCGTTTTAAAAATTGGTAGAGTTTATTATAGTTTTGCTTCACAGTAGTTGGTCCAAAACTGCTCCGTAGCCGAGTGGCCGGAACTAACTGCTAGAGCGTTACAGGTTTTTTAACACTTCCACCGCCCTCAAAGCTTGCTGGGCCAACGCATTGCAAGCGTTGCCACGTCGTGCTCGGTTTTCTCGGTGGTCTTTATTTGGTCGTTCCGGTTCTTCCTCGCTGATAATCTTTCGTTACGATTTGTGGGCCACAGAGATCCGCTGGACGCCGAGCCGGGCCGGGCCGGAGCTGCAGCAACAGAAGCGATTAAGTAATAAAACTGCTTTTAGTGGCTACATAATAAGAGAGATAGTATTTCGCTTTAGCGAAAATGAGCGGGAATGCTGGATTTTATGGCAGCTCTTTATGGCTTTTTATGGGACGAAAGTAGTTGCTCAAATTTATGCAACTTTGATGTTTTATTTGCGCAAATTGTTCCGCTGAAATCGTGATTGTGCGGTGTTGGATTCAAATTGAGTTGGGAATATTCTAGCTGCAGAGGATAAGAAGCTTGCTGAGGCTAAAGTGGTTTGAAAAAAGCGAACCTTCTGAGGAATTCTTGCGTAGAAAAGGTTTCTGCTTCCATTCTGAAGTTTCTGCCAAAAGCTGACTTCAATTTTTGATAAGGAGCGAATAGAAGCCTCTTACAAGGCCTTTGAAGCTTGCTAAACTCTCTGTTAGTCTGTAATAACTCAGCAGACACTCGAAAGTGGTTACCACTTTTTGTCTTCTGGCCAAAAGCTTGCTTGATGGCAAAGTTTAATGTTGATTTATACGCATGATTGGCTTCACGGTGATTAATAGAAAGCTTTGCCACCAACGCATTGGAGAGGAAAAGCTGACTTAAGAACAGCAACACCAACACAAGCTCAAAACTGCAGCGCTAATCAGACGATAGGCTAACGCAACGCAATCGGCTTACGTTGTCAACCGTTTAGAAATAACAGCAACGCCAATTGAACAACAAACTGGCTAACAAGTCTAATAAAAACTATGATGTAAGCAGCAACATAAAGCAACAACACGTCGCTCACAATAACAACAACAGCAACAGCAACAGCAACAGCATGTGAGCACCAACTCCTCCAACAGAGCGGCGTTAATACAACAGCAACAACAACAACAGCGGCAACAACTTCACGATGCAGCGCAGTGCAGCTCAGCACACAACGCGGCCATATTGGAAGAAGGTCAACAAGCAGCACCAGCAGCAGCAGCGCACTGAAAAAGACGCGTGTGCAGCAGCGGCAACAACAGTTGATTAGAGAAAAATTCAATCGTCAGCGTCTGCGTCAACGTTAACGTCAACATCAAGAGTACTCACAGCAGCTCGATGTCACGGCGTGCTGCGGACTGAACCATATAAAGCCACAACAGCAACAACATCCACAACATTAACAATCACTATTAAACAACAACAACAACAACAACAACACAGTGTCAAACCTACGCGCATGATTTGTCGTCCTGTGTCAAAACATCAGAAAATGCTGCGGACACGAAACAACACCAAAAAACAATGAAAAACATAGAGAAACAGCAACAACAAGTGGACGTCTATTAATAGCAGGGCGACAGAAACCGTAGAAACTCATACTACGTCCAACAGATGCAATATTCTTGATTGTGGGGAGGCGTGGCATGTCGGCGTAATAAATATACTGCTCTTTAACACCTGCTTCACACCATTTCAATGATTTCAGGCCTCTTGTAGTTCAGCAACTCTTTTATTTAGAATTCAATTTCCGAAATATTAAAAAAATTGCTACGACTTCATCTCGGAATTCATTCAAACAACACTTCCGTTGAGAACCAACAACGACAGAACCGCAAAATGTTTCCATCCCGAATTCTCGAAAATGTTTGTAGTATTTCGCACTCAGCATTCGTTCGGAGATTCCCCAAGTGGGTCGCTGTAGCTTCATACCGCATTCTTTCTCCAGCCCACGAGTGTTCTGTGGTCTCTAGCGTTCAGCGTTGCAGATTTCGCTCAGATCCAATAAACGAGGTCTGGTGATTATTGCTATTCTTATGATTATTTGCTGTTGGTGCTGCTTTTCGGTGTGTCGTTGTTTCGCTGTCGAACGTTTGTGAACCCTTCAGCGAAAGCAACAACAACGACGATAACGTGTGCATACAATGCACAGCAACAAAAACACGGCACAAACATTGGCCAGAACCCGGACCATGAACCATGCACAACGCTCGAGCTGCAGGCGACCAACCTGTCTGCAGACCTTTTGCGCAAGTGCAGCGTGCCGCAGCCCGACCGCCCGACCGCCCGACCGACCGACCGACCGACTGAACTATCGGCCAGGCGACTGGCGGACACCATTTTCGGCAACAGCGTTTTGCGTCTCTATTCCTTTTTTCGCCGTCGCCATCGCCATCGTCGTCGCCGTCGCCGTCGCCGCTGTTGCAGTTGCAGTTGATGTTTCTCGTTGTACTTGTTTCGCGTTGGTTCTGAAACGCTGGCCGGCTTAACCGTTCTTGCGAAACTCTTCATAAGCTGGTGCGAGTGCCAACAGCCTGCGATTCAGTGGTTGTTTGCATAAGTTTGGCGAGAAGCGTTACAGCATAACTTTTGACTTTTAAGTCGCTCCACGCTCGCTCCAGATGGCGCTGCGAGCCGCACGAGTGTTCGATTGTTAGTCGCCTGTCGTAATATTTTGACCATATGCTGGTTTACAGTCAGTCGGCAGCTTTAGCGTGCAACAATTAAAGAGCAATTTTAATGAGCTGCATTCGTGGCCACAAAAGCCTCCACTCCGAATGTTTCATTTTACGGTGGCACACAACTTTTGTTGTTGGTTCTTGATGTCTGGTTGCTGCTTTTACAGTTGAAGCTAGAGTTAAGCAATCCCTTGAACTTTCACACAAATTTTATTGCTGCTTTTAAACCGTCTTCTTCTTTTCTGTTTACATTTCGCTTCAAAACATTTAGACAAGGGAAGCTTCTGAAAATCAGTTTTAAACTCCTTAAAATGTATGAATAAAGACTTCGATCTACTTTCGAAATTGAGTTGGTCATTCGGTGTTTCTACGTTTTTGTTTTTGTTGTTGTTGTTGTTCTTTCTTATGTTCTTGTAGTTGAAGTTGTTTCGCAGTTGATACCCACAACTTTTATAGAAGTCGCAAGCAACAAGTGTCAACACTGGCACACTTGAGCACGAAGTTAGTCTGGACAAGCGAGAGACATCCCAAAGTAACAACAGAAACAACAACACCGACCAAAAGGCAAAAACAAGACAAATAACAACAAACTGAGAGAACCTAACTTTCTTTCCTAACTTTATTATCAAAGTGGAAGTTCGAACGAACTCAATATTTATTATATTAAACGCACATTTAATCAAATAATAATAATATCAAAAATAAGAAGAAGATTTACTTTATTCTACATATCAGCCGAACTCAATGAAAAAGTTTATAAATGTATAAAGAACCGAAGTAAAAGAATAACGACGAAAGCACGAACGAACGGAGAAACGCGGCGATGACGTTAATCAAAAACGTGCAGCGAAAAGTGCAGCAACAAACAATTACTTCAAGAGACGAGTGCTCTCAGTAACAACAACAACTATAACAACAACAACAATAACAACAATAACAGCAACAAGAACAAGCATAACAACACCGTTACGCTGTTCAAGCAGCCGAATAAAACGAACGGTGAAGCGATGGAGCGGCGAAGCGGTGGCAATGCGCGAGTAACCGAGTAACCATTACCTGCCTCAACGTAATAGGAAAACTTGTTAACTGATTCGAGTGCATTCATGCATGCGTTCATGTATGTGTTTACTTTTATGTGCAAGTGCAAACACAACAACAACAACAACAACAACAACTACAACGACACTACGGAAGACGGTAGCCGGCAACATCTCCCAAGTTGTTGGCTTAGAAAAATTATTGGCAGTTAAGAAAATCGGTGTTTTCTCGACAAGCAATGTGAGCAATTGTTGTCCATCAATTCTTCAGTTCATCATCTGAAGAAGAATGGACGAAAAATTCAGCTTAAAAATGCCATCACATGAGAAATAAGCAGATAAACACGAATGTTTTTTTAGAGTTGTTGAAAGTCTGCTACATTATTAAGTTTATGCTATACAAACACGCCAAACACCCTGTATATCGTATCAGAAAACATTCCCGTCCTTCAGTAAACAGAAGTGTAAAGATGCCAAGTGAGGCCCAAATCGAGTTTGAAAGTTTGAACACTTGCGATGAACTCGACTCCAATCGAACTCCAATAAAGTTGAAGGTTGAACTAGCCCAGTGACGATGATTCACGTGACTACCGAGCTTTTCTCAGCCTCTCTCTCAGTCTTATGCCATATCTTCCTTCATTTTTATGTGGCTGAGTGTGAATCATTTAAGAAATGAGTTAACCCGCTTCAGTCAGCTGGTCACTGAGACTTCACTTTGAACTGGCGATCATCCCGGAGTCAGCTGCGTTAAGGCCACACAACGCCTTCAAGTAGCCAGAGAAACGATTAGATTTGGTTGATTTTTAATATACTATAGAAATGAAGTTCTTTTCTTTTGGCAGCTGCTGACTTCAGTTATTGCAACTGTTATTCCAATGAACTAATCGACAGCCTTTCCTAGGAAGCGGAATTCGAATCGATTGCAAGTTTCAGCGATAACAACGAGTCATGTGTTGCCAGATTGGCACCGTTCTAATGTCATAATGTTATCGTTTTGCCAACTAAAACGATGTATCAAATGTCTGTGTCACGCCTGCCGGTATGCGTACTGAGTTTTTTCCGTAGAATTTTGAGTTGAATTCACGTTTCGTAAAATCTTTAGTAAGTCTTAGCGAAAGATCAAACTAGAATCAGATTTATTGGAAGCTTTTAATGATGATATCACATGACTACTTGAGGACTTCCATCTAAATTCATGAATCCATCTAAATTTCCCAAAAAATTTCCACTAAACGATGTGGAAAACGTTGGAGAACCACGTAGAAAACCAAACAAATATGGAGCAAAAGCTTCTTGATAAGCAAAACTAAGTTGTTGCTGCATTAAGATGTTTTCTATGCTTTGCTTAAGCATACAAGGGTTGAGGATGAAGGCGGGGAGGGTGGGGGAACTGGGCTTAAGACCTGATAGTTCCATTTCATAGTCGAGCGCTTCAAATAAGATCAGAAGCTGGTCGTTAAGTATTCCAAAATGTGGCAGCACAGACAACGGCAAAACTATCTGCCACCGAAAAGTTAAATCTACAAGTTTGGTCCTTTAACCGCAGAAGAATTATAAGTATCTCTGCGCAGATTCGCGAACTGCGAGTGCGTCTGAAGAGAGGACACTAATTCGGAGTCGCTGTTACCATCGCACTACGACTGACAGAGTTGCCATTAAATCCCCAGCACTTAAATGATCTGTATCGACCCATATTTGAAGTAGCAAATTTCTATCCACAAATAGTATTTGTATTAAAATTTGAGTCAGCTTGGAATGAACCATGCATTTCGCTGCAGTCCGTTTAAGATAAAAGTTAGTCACTGTACAGTGCGTCCCGGGTTGTCAATACCAGATGTCCAACAGCCTCATTCTTCGTCGTAATGTGGCCACCCTGCGGGACACACCCACTCTATTGTTGGCACCGCAAAGACAACGGGCGTGGGGGAGAATTCGGTTGTGCGCCACTTGAATCGGTTTTCGCCTGAGCGAATTTTGCTGCTGAGTGGCATTAAGTTGAGGAACAGTAGAGAAATGCGAAAATGGAGTAAACTTTAAGATGTACGAGTAGTTGCGGAAAAGGGGGGTTGGCGGCAGAGGAGATTCAGAGAAACGTCTGAAACTTACGCCAAAGTAGAGGTTTTACAGGCTTTAATAAGCAGCGCATGCAGAAGCAAGTCGGGAAAACCGCAATCAATTTGTTAGAGACAATTGAGCAGAGAAACGGGGCGAAACGGGGCGAAACGGGACACAGCGGCAGGGATTGTTGGGAATAGTGGACGAGGAAGCAGCATCGTGGCAACGCTGACGAACGAAGCAGCGAAGGACGAAGTCTTTAGTAATAAAAGTAATTAATTTGCCTTAAAATCATTATTGGTTATTAAAAAAGCAACCATGCACCGCTTCGTCTGCATTGCAGCGTTGCCGTACTCGTGTATTCCGCAGCCTGCTTCCGCTTGTCTCTTTGCATAGTATGTTTGCAAATTTCGGTACAGTAAATTGCGTTATTTAAGCGCTGTAAGATAAAGGCTCCGATTTTTCGCCGGTCCAGCGTCGGTGGCGCAGCGGGCGGGACGTCCACTCGCTGCGACGTGGCATGGCATCCGGGCCTCGTTAATGAGCCAGCATTGTTATGTTAATTTATGGTGTACGCTGCCCGGCTGATTGCACAACGAAAGCGATCGATCGGCGGCCCTCTGCTGGCGCGTTTGGAAGTCAGTTTGCAACTCTGTGCTTTGATGCGTTTTTAATTTGATTGAATTAAAGGATGTCGAAATTGAATCCATTTGTTTGTGCTTTCATTTTTATGGACAGCTTCGTAGAAATCAGATTTTAATTCTCACAATGAAATAGACGACTGTTTAACTTGGCGTCCATTAAATGGTTTATTGTAGATATGCTCCAGAATATGTCCAAAGGCATTATTGCATATGTGTGTGTGTGTGTGTGTGTGTGTGTGATCGCAACTGTATTGCGGACGTTGTAAACGCCAACCTTTTAAGTAATGCATTTTTGCAATGCCTTTCATATGTTCACCAGTTAAACACACCTTTTTTGGTGCAAGAAAGGTGCTCGTTAAGAACAGAAACAATCGTAAATGCGAGTGCGCTCAGCGTTTTTCAATGGCAGCGCTTGGGTTCTCACGCTTGTCGGGGAACTTTTCGCGAGCATCTCGAGCTTTATCTGGTTTTTGTTGTAAGTGAATTCGTGTCAAGGTCCTGCAACTTCGTAGTTGGAGCGAGCAACTTTGTGAGCTCCATGAGCACGAATACGAGCGCAACTGCTGCGAAGTGAGAGATTTCCAAACAGTTGGAGCTGCAAACCCTCCACGACAATCGCTCCAAAGCCATAAAAACGCATTCAGAACAGCAACAACAACAACCAAACAACACTACACTCGCCAGTAGCTTAATCAGTGATGATTTCAGTGATGATTTAGCCAACTTATTCTAAAATATCGACGACGAAGGACGAATGGATTTCTTATGGCAAGTAACCCGAGCAAATTACACTGGCATTAGTTCAGGACAGTGTTTCTTGTGTAAATTATATTGTGCAAATCCACTCCAAAGTAAAATAAATAAGAAATAAAACTGAAGAACTATTGAATAGCGAGTGCGATGGATGTTAATAATATTTAAACTATAAAACACTATAGAATATAAGAACACTTTCGACAATTTCGATGCGCAACTGCTTTTCTCCATGAATTGTCATCTCTCACAATCGATGCTTCTGGTTTCGCTCTTCTCTTCTCTCTCGCTGCGCTGTTCTCTTTCCATCCATTGTTCGGCGTTTGCAATTTATTTCCACTTCGCTTTGCGGCGAATTGAAATCAACAGTCTCAATTTTTTAATATTTATTTGTCCTAATTTCGCGTGCTGCTACATTTTTTACACTTTCGCGAGTGGCGGGCGACTTGCAAAGATACGCGGATTCAGCGTACAAAGCAATTGCTTTTGCTGTTGTAGTTCGTTCGGGTTCCATTGTCTGTACACCCTACACCCCAAGCGATAAGGGTCTAGTCACTTCTTCTTTCGGCTCTAACACATGCAGGAGGCGCAGATATGGAAAAGCATGCCGTGTACCATGTATTCTTGATGCCAGGGTATACGAACATCGGCCAGGCCAGAGCGAAACCTCCAGCATTGTCCGTCCCTGCAGATGCAGACGCCTACAGATAGGATTTCAGGTTTCAGTCCCTTTATTATCACCTCCAAGAGTGTTCGCCACGATTACGATTAGTTTATGACGTGTGGCAGTATATTAATGAACAAAGTATGAACCACTCGCCAGCCATCTGAAGCCAGCTCAAACCGGATCCGTTATCTGTGCTGCCATAAAAATTTAAGGAGCTCTCCCAGATGCCCCTAAACACAGCCTTCGCTTTGAGGTACATACAATTAAAGCTGACCCAGATAGTTAAAGTTCTTTATTGTTCTGTAGATTAGACGTAGGAATGACAAATTGGGTGAGAAGAATGGACTTTTCGCTGCTTCCTTATCTTTAGTTGTACAGTCGAATCACTAAATCTCACTAAACTATATTCGAATAACAACTAGCCGCCGATGAGTGCCGAGCATATGGACGTGTATATCCTCGGGATGGCTTCGGCTGGAGCAAGCGAGCTACGAGCTGGGCACCCATCGTGTACTCGCACAAGAGTCGCAATCAAAGGCCCATTGCATAACTTCGACGGCGCGATAAGACGTGCGATAAGATTACAAATCTAATCGCTGTCGAGGTACCAGTTTCCAGGTCCCACTTTTAGTTCTCATGCTCCATGATTTGCCCCAAAAATAAGGCATGTACTAGTACGCTACTCTTCAGCTACTAGAGCAGTGATGAATTAAAATGTAATCAAGTATTCCCTTCCTTCCTTCCTTCCTTGAGCATGGTTTCGGGCCATCGGAACCCGTTAATCCGCCGTAATTCCCGAAATTTCAATTATTTTAGGTTTTCATTTGACGGCACCCGGAAACCGAGGCAAGTACATAGTTTAGTATTAAGAAAGATCTGTTGGAATTTCAATATTAGCGGGCGAAAAACTCAAAAACTGTTCGATTGAAACACCAAACTACGACATTTCAGCAACTACCAGGCACACACACACACACACACAAACACACACACACACACACACACACACACACAGCACTCACACACCTAAAGTACGTCTTGCAAAAAAGACTGCCAAAAGTTAAAACCATAAAACTTAACAAAAAACGTAAACGCCAAAGAAAGAGAAACAGAAACTAACGAAAAACAACGTAAAGAAATTCAAAAAAAATGCTGCTTTTGGTTCCTCACGTTGACCTTCAAACGGCAACATAACCAAAAAGTGCAACAACAACAACAAGCAACCTACAGATGGAGAAATAATTTGCAAAAACATTTGTTTTTTAGTTTTTACGCTACTGTCTCTGTCGCTATCTCTGCCGCTGCGCCCAGTTTTAAAGCTCCTACAACAACAACAACAAAACCAACAACAAGAACATGTTACGACTTTGTCTCATAAATGTGAACGAAGCTGATGCAAAGCTAAACCACGAACAACAACGACATCAACAACAACAACAACAAAAGCACTAATAACAACAACGAGCAGAGCACGAGTGAGCACGCTCATCTAATACGAAACGATCGATTGTAGTTGGATAGACGACGATGAGCGTTCGTCGGTTGCTCAGCCGGTCGTCGGTGGAGGAGCGGCGGGTGGCTCAGCGCAACATATGCGCCGACGTCATCGCTCTGTCGCACCGTTGCCAGCAGCGATGTACCTGGCCCCACCCGCCGCCTTTCCTCATGAAATCCAACGATGTCGACTGTAGCAGAGGTTTGCGTCGTCGACGTCTATCGCCGCTGTTCGTGTTCCTGCAGATCGTTTTGCTGATTTTTCGCATTTTTCACTTTTTCTTTAGCTTTAGCTTGAGTATAAAATAGCTTCGTCTCCTCTCTTTCACTTGGAGACGGTTGTGCTCTCGTTCACTCGCACGCCGCGTACCGCTCGCTGGTGCTCGCAATTCGATGATCGGTATCAAGGTTTTTTTTTGGCAATTTTTTCATTCGCTTTCGGTAGGTCGTTTCGCCGCATCGCAACGTAAAACAAGGCGACGCGATCGTCTCTCTTTTGTGCGAATTTGCTGTTGTTGCTTTTCACATGTGAACGGCGGCGGAAGGCTCTCGGATCCAAGTTAGTCGCTGTGTGTTTGTTGCTGATGATTGGTTGTTGTTGTTGTTGTTGTTGTTGTTATTATGGTGGCTGGCACTCTTAACCTATTTACTCGGCTGCAAACATTAGTTACATTTTTGTGATGTTGGGCGATAGATACGTCGTCGGACGACAGCGGATACGTTGACGCGAGCAATTTTTGTGTTGGAACATTAGAAGTAGCAAAATTTTGATAAATTCTCATGAAGTCATTCTTCGGGGCCGCTTTTGATTTGCGAAATTTTGTGTAGTAAAAGAGATTCACAGATCATTTGGATGTTTTTCAAACAAGACCAAAAACAACGAATGCCAAGAGTGCTAAAAAATTATATAATAATATAAATACCAGAATAGAAAAGTGATTAGCAAAAATATGGTTGAAAATTCAGTGAATTCCGAAGCGAAGAAATCATTTTGAGGAAAACAAAATTCGAAGTTCCGAGAAAACAGAGAATGCGTTCCTTCACATGTTTCGGGTTGTGCTCGGTCGGTACCGCAGAGTGAAAGAAGGAGTGGCAAAACTTGATTAAATTAAGCAAAAGTTAAGAAATAGTAAAAATCGTGTCGCAGAATCTACAGTATTTGCGCCGCACACGCGACTGCAGCCTGAACTTGGATTAACTTCGAGTTGACGCCGGATACATTCGAAAAATTGGATATTAAGTGGGATATACTGTGCGTTTCTATCTAAAATAAGGTTCGTAGAGACGCAGGAGGCCCGTAAAGTCGCCATGTTCATGTCGAAATGCGCTTCAGCTTTTGAGGTTGGCTCTGGGATGGATTCGTATAATTTTCGCCTCCTGTCTGACTTCTGCTGTTCACGGCGCCACCTGCGAAAAGCAGAGCGATTGCTTTTATCGCTATCGGTGCCTTCATAAGATAAGCGCCAGAAATATTATATATTGTCGCCTAAACTTTTCCATTCCTGAAGCTGCCACAATACAGTTGAGGGTTTTGAGATAATCTTGCTTAGTTCGAATCGAATCGATTGCCCGATGATGGCAAACACTGATCGACCCTTGAAACGTCATGTTGCCCATCTGTTGTGTAGTTACGAGAGTTTACGAGATCGAAGCGTGATCACGGAATTCAAATGAGTTGTTTGTAAAAAGTAATTCATTCATTTATTACTCACGCCTTTTTATTGTACTAGTAAAATATCAATACCTGAGGATGAAATCAAACGAGAGGATGAAACTTGATCCGTTGAACCTTCAAACTGTGACTGTGATCAATGAATAGAAAGATTCTCCTCCTGATTCTGCTTTATTTCTTTGATTTTTCTAAATGTGCATGTTTCAGTTGTAAACTTTTAAGTCTAGTAAAATCAGTAGATGTTGAAAAGGAGGCTCTCCAGTATCTGCACGCAGAAGAAAAGTGATGACAGTTGATTTGAGTCCAAGCATTTTCAATTCGGTTGCTATACTTAATCTACTTACTTAGACGCTGGAAGTCTCACCGTCCACTCAGCACGGGCGGAGAGGGGAAGACACACGGTCGCTCTTCTTTCCCCGCCCTCCCGAAGTACTTTCAGTTAACTAATTGAGGCTTCTCTCGCTGATGGTTGCGTTAAGCGCTTCGAACGATCTGGTTAAAAATAAACTTCGCGAGCTTTTCGAACATGCCACCCATGTATGCATGCATGTATGTGTGTATGCATGTTTTTTTTGTCTTCTTGCTGAATTTCAATTTAGACCGTGGTTGTTGTAGTTGTTGTTATTGTGTAGTTGCAAAAAAGCAACGCGGATCGTAGGTACCACTTACATGAGTTCGTTTAGAAAATTAGGGCCAAACAAATAATGTTACGCCCGCACCCCACCACCGCCAGCAGTCGTCTTGCTGTTGTTGTTGTTGTTGTTGTTGCTATGCAGTGCTTGTGCCGCGATCGTTGCTGCAGCCCACGCGATGCTTTTTACACTGCCAGCCAGAAAAAATGATGTTTCCGCCGCGCTTAGATCTGCTTTTTGGGCAGCTTAAGTAGACTTGGTTGTTGTTGTTGTTGTTAATGTCATTGTTAAAAATCCAGGTCATGCGAAATACCTGCCAATTTCGATTTGAATACGCTAATTATGCCTAAAAACATCGCTGATCGCGTAAAGAGAACAACACCAACAACAATAATACTTTGTTCACAGTTCTTCGCCATCACAGTGCACAAACATTGAGATATCACACGTCAGCCCACGCGTAGAGACAATTAAATCACGAGATGCAAGTTAACGCAGCTTGGAGCTGTGCAAACTATTCGCTTGAACACGCAGCGCAGGTTGCTGCCGGTGATGCTGCTTGCGCTGAGTTCCCCAGAGACATTATGCCCAATTAGTGGTGGTTACACAACTGCTTCCATCAACCGCACACATACGATAACAACAACTTCGACAACTGTCATTGTTAACTTTTGCCGTGTGTTGCTGCTCTTTGGTTCTCATGCTGCTGCTGCGAATTCATGTAATCGTTTATGTTCGGATGTCCAGTGCTAAGAGCTTTCATATTTAAGAACCCGTACACTTTACGATTGATAACTTCATCGCGCGTTCACGCAGCGGAACAGCAGCAAAAACGAACGCTCATCGCATCTCTCTTTATTCCTTGCTTCTCTGGCATCAGCTTTCTTTTTTATGTTTTTTCCTTCATTAGTCTAACAGTGGTCAATACTGTCTCCCAGTGTGGTACATAAACTCCTCGCTCTCAGTAGTCGATTAGTAAACGCGACGAACTATACAAGTATTTGCGGGCAGTTGGGGGCTCGGGGACTGGTTTAAGTGAATTAGAGGACTTTCAAGGGCGACACTATAATGACATCGCATGTTGACCTACTTAGTCGTAACTTAACTCCCTCCAAAATGTCCATTAAACGGTCCTCGATAGTACTTTCTAATATCATTTTTGTCGACTTGCCACAAAATTGCTCCTTCTCGCACAGTCTGTACGAGTACGTTGTGCATTCCTGGAGGAGCCCCATGGATGTACCCACGAAGGGGAATCAGTTTGAGGAGTCCTCGTCCGTTCTCGCTCGGTATTATTTCAGGTGTGGCTGGCGGAGTGGCAAAAGAAGGAAATATTAATGACGGGGATGGGAATTAAACGATGCTCGGGTCTTCACTCGGCGACTCGGAAAGAAGATTAACTCTATAGGAGGCGGTCATGAGTGCCTTCTGCAGGATCACTCGTTGCCAGCACTATAATGAGGATATTTCCTAATTTGACAGCACTCGCCAACACACAAAAGCGACTCCGCAGTCCAGTGTTTCTGGCTGCAGCATTTTTGGGATGCTTTCGGCGAATATTCGAGCACCAGAATCCCCCGCTAGAAGTACGGGTGGTTACACTGGGTACGTGTGTCTGCTGTGCGTCTGCGGTGGCTGCGCGCACTTCACGAGTAATTAACGTGAAATTTCCATTTTTATTGTTCGCATTTTACGAGCTTTTGCTTCCATCCGTGGGCTCGGAACTAATCGAATGAGTTCACGTCTGTAGAGTGTGTGTAGTTGCTTTTATGCTGATTTGTTGTTCACATTTCTCACAAGTATCTCGTATCTTGTAATTGAATGTAAAGTGAGAATTAAGCTCGTGTCACAAAAACGTTTGCGCTCAACGCATGGGATGTGAGTGAATGCGACAGACTTTTGTATCCGTAATGCTCTGTAATGCGCGTGGGTTCTGTAATGCGTGTGGATGGCTGTCAGTCGTGGCTGTAAGTATGTAAATAAGCGTGATCAATACTCGGTTGGAGGAGTTACTCGACTCAAAGACACTGATGGCCAACTGGAAACAAACAGCGTAGATGGTGTGGATTATAAATGGAGCCGATAGTAATGGGCACTGATTATGTTCTTCCGAGGTGGCCCATTTCCAGTCCACCTCCACTCCCCCTCTTGCCGCTGGGGTTCGCGAGCCCCGTCTTGAGTGCGTGCAGGGAAGCACGCAACGTTTACGCCGCGGCTGCTCACAACCAGCCAGCCAGCCAGCCAGCCAACACCTACCTCAACCGCGCGTAATTGGAACGTTTACGGGATGTGCTCGTGCTGTAGATCACTCGTTTGCTTGTGCTCATTGTTCTGTTCTGCTGTGCTTCGGCGTGGCTTTGTTTCAGAACTCGTTTGCGGCGAGTACTTAATATTTCTGTGATTGGGATTCCTTTCCGATTCCAGCACGCTTGAACGAGCAACGAGTTCAACGAACGCGTGGGTAAGTAAGCTGCATGGAGGCGGCAGTAATCTTGCAGTTACTCGATCGTACTTGTTACTCGTTTAACAACACCACCGTGTTTCCCGCAGCTGTATTGGCGCGTACGTACAACTGGTTGCCTACGCTTTAATTTGTAGATCAATTAGCTGCTTTATTTATTCTTTAGTTTGCTTGTTGTAATATTCATCTGCTGTTCACAATAGCGGATAGAATGTAGAAAAGAAACTGCATGTCGTAGGTCACGAGTTTAAATCGTGCAGGGAGTGGAAAGTGTTGCCTTTCTTCTCCTTGATTCCCGTCAAGTAGACCAAAAGCTCTGCTGAAGTAGAGTACACCACGAGTGCTAAAGCGAGGAAGTCTCCGGCGACGACTTTTTTGAACAGTTGCCCTAGTTGCGACACCAACAACCATGAACACGTGGAAGGTGCGTGGAACGCGTGTTTGAGTGACGCACGTCATAAAGATAAACAAATGAAAGAGCGTAGATTACTACGCGTTGGCAAAATAACAGCATATTGTATAGAGTATAAATTCCCACAACCACAGAATTATTACATATGTATGTATCTTAAAATCTTCTATTGTAATTAACAACAACGCGATGCCGCAAAAACAACCGAACGACTTGACGCCGATTCGCGTTCAGTTGAAAGCGAGAGTGCGAGAGTGCGATAGCACGCTGCGTTCTTTCGTGTAGATGCACAGCACGCCGATGAGAGTTGATTTTATTTTGCATTTCATTGCATTCGAAATAAATATGTAGTCAATAAAACGTGTGCCACTGTTGTTGTTGTTGTTGTTGCTGTTGTTGTTGCTTCTCTAGCCATTGCCTGCGCTTCGGCCAGTGTTGCTGTTGCTGTTGTTGTGTGTGACTGCATCAATTAAACTGCTTGCTTGCATTTATCGGCATCTGAAGCAGCCCGAAACGCATCCAGCTGAAAGTGTTTCTTTTTGTGCGTAGTTTATTTATTGGGTGCACGCTGTGACTTCTGCCGCTGTTGTTGTTTCTCGTCACTCGACTGCCACCTGTTGCTCGGCTTCTGGAGTGTTGAGAGAGAGTCCTCGCCTCTGCATCTATAAGAATAGAAATATTATGCGCATCATTCTTGTATTGCAACCGACTTCAGTGTTCAGCCATCAAACTGAAGCATAACTTAATAATGACATGCATGCATATGAACACAAGCATTAACGAGCCAGCATGTTTTTGTCCGCTAGCTTCGCTTTGGCATTCGATCTCCAGCGCGTGCCAAAATCAGTTGTTCGACGTCTTCCCCAGCGACTGCGCACACACGAGAATTTCACATTCCGGAACACATTTGAAGCCACTGTTTCTAGCCAAGTTCAGTAAACTCCAGCCACCTGAAAGTGAAAACCGGCGGACTCCCCACCCTCTTCAGTAATTTACAGAATGTTCAAATATTAAATTCAAATACACAATACAAATGAAATGTAAGTACAAAGAATACAAGAAGAATTCAAAAATTCACGATAACAAAGCCGCAAGAGCGAGCCAAATAAAGATGATGTAAAAAGTAGACTCAAAAAGTTCTCAAACGAAAGTGAAAACAAATATAAATAAATGTCTAGCATTAAATTCTAAGTATTTTATTACTTTATGGCTCGTTATCGCGAGCGGAATTACAACAACAACAACGACGCGAACGGCAACAACGGCAGCGAACGAAAGTGAAAATGAATACCAACAAACACATTAATTCACCCCACTCAACGACGACGACGACGACTCGACATCGCCGGTACTGACGTCAGCTCGAAATTTTCAGTGAAATTGTCGCTATAAAAACTTCGCAGTAGAAATACATACACTTGGAACTCTTGAAGAGAACAGCAACAGCAACAAATACAACAACGGCAATTTATGAAACAGAACTTAGTAAATGTGCACTAATAAATTCTCTGAAAAGTCGAACAATCCGCGCAACCGGCAGTTCAGCTGGCGACCGAATTTACCGAACGCCGCCGATCGTGTGCGATATAATCATACACGAGTGAGGAGGACGGCAATCATTGCAAAAAAGAGTTCCAGCTTTTACGCTTTTATTGCTTTCATAAAGCTTTTGGAGAACTGAAAGTTTTTTCTTCTAAACTCCGTGAATTTATTCTCTAATAACAGAGTGGCCAACGTATTGATTTCGATAGCGTAGATTTTCCGAGGAATCGTGAAGTTTTTAAGTTACTTTTCCTCAGTTTTTAATGACACCGTAAATGTTTTTTATAAAGAAACTCAAAACTATTGATAAATGAATCATGTTCGGTCTTAAAATTTTGTATTACAAATATTCTTCCTAACTGCTTCATACTACTTTATGTCAATCTGAAATTCAGCGGAAGGCAATTTATTTATAAAAATATGTTTATATTAGATTACAATTACACTGAACGTATAGTTATGAACCTGCATTTGTTCTTTTTAATTATGAAAACTTAGTCACGAGCGTTGTTCTGTTCGTGTGCCTTTAAACGCGAATTAAGTCAAACAATAATTCACTAAAGTCTGGTTTAGCTACAGATATCGAAAATCCTTAACAGTTAGTAACTACACTTATGTATATTGCTTGTAAAACTATATTACAATTGTTTGCCAACTGAATTCTGATGTAATAAATCCGTACTCTGAACACAAGCTCTGGAATGATTTCCACCTTATATCCTTCGATCGAGGATTAAAAATTAATAGTATATCCACACTGTACTGTTCTTCACATCTAGAGAGTTAGTCATAATCATAAGAGATGTGACGGATGATTCGAAATATTCCTCTGTTTCTAACTCGAAATTAAAACCTTCAAAAACGAAACACGTTCTTCTTGGAATCACTGAAGCGCAGTCACTGTAGCATTATAACGAATAACAGTTGTAGTTTATGGTATCAGGATCCTTGGTAACCTTGCTAACCAAGATTCCAGAGATCGGGAGGGAAGCTAAATGGTAAATGAATTCGAGACGTTTCGCAGCTTTAAATATCTGATTGCTTTTCATGAAATAAAAATGATATTTCTGCCAGTGCCACTTAAAACACCACCCCTCAGCTGAACCGCTTCGCCATTCGATACCTCGGTTTATTTACTTGAAATGTAATCTAAAAAAAGAGACGTAAACAATCCCAAGTTCCAGGTGACTGATTACACTCTAAAATAGGTACGAAAACGATCTCAAATTCCGTTATACTTAACAACGATGAGCTCGATAAAGTTCCTCTGAAAACCATTTAGCTTTATGATGTTTCCTCGCAACTAAACGCCTTTGTTTTCCTTCGCAGGTACAACACTGACCAAGGAGCTATGGACCAGCAATTTTGTCTGCGCTGGAACAATCATCCTACTAATCTAACTGGCGTGCTGACCTCCCTGTTGCAGAGGGAGGCTTTATGTGACGTCACGCTAGCATGTGACGGCGAAACATTGAAGGTACGTAAGTCGCAACATTTCACAAGCCGATTTTACATTCCATGTAGAATTCTTATATTCCAAGCCGATGTGAAATACGAAAAGAGAGCACGGTTGCCACTGTTTTTTAATAATCAGTTTTAAGCTTCACAAAATGTATGCATGGAATATTATATCGGCGTTTGACTTCTGGTATTAGATAGTGAAATAACTACATACATACATACTTGTACAGAAAAATTCAAGTATGTATGTTCTAAAATTCAGAGGAAAAGAGTCTCAGACACTAAAAATAGTTCCTCCTTCTTGCAGGCACATCAAACAATCTTATCAGCTTGCAGCCCCTACTTCGAAACGATTTTCCTACAGAACCGCCACCCACACCCGATCATCTACTTGAAGGATGTCCGATACTCGGAGATGCGCTCCCTGCTCGACTTCATGTACAAAGGCGAAGTCAACGTGGGCCAGAGTTCCCTGCCGATGTTCTTGAAAACTGCCGAGAGCCTGCAGGTGCTTTTCTCCTAGACCATTTTTTATTAAACGAGTAGCTGAACATACGTTCTCCATTTCTTCCTCTGCCAGGTTCGCGGTCTCACAGACAACAACAATTTAAATTATCGCTCCGATTGCGACAAACACCGAGAATCGGCCGCCACGTCACCGACTGGACGCAACGTCTTTGGCGAACGCGAATCCCGCGATTCCATACGCGCCCGAGAACGCGATCTGCGTGAAGATCTCCACACGCACCGCAGCACCAGCAGCCTGAGTGAACGCAACTCCGCGGCGGCGGCAGCTGCTGCAGCAGCTATCGCAGCTGGCGGCAATGTCAACGCCAGTCTGCAGTCGGCAGCCGCAGCTCTAGGTTTAGGCGAACGATCTCCAAGCGTGGGCAGTGCTAGCGCAGCTGCTGTTGCTGTGGCGGCAGCCGTCGCAGCGGCGGCACATCGCAGCTCCAGCGCCGATGCATTGAGCAGATGCAACGATGGCAGTGGCATGGGCATCAGCAGCAGCGTCATTAACTCCAGTGCTAGTGCGGTCGGCCCCGATCATGGAATCGGCCTCGGTCTTATTCGAGGTGATGGTAATGGCAGTGGCACTGGCACTGGCGCCGGCAGCGCAGATCGAGAAAGAGATCGCGAGCGGGAACGGGAACGAGCCGACAGTCGCGACGAACTGATGCAGCTAGACTATAGCATCAAGGACAACAGGGATCGTGATAGAGAGATGAGCACCACGCCCGTGGAACTCATAACTAGTAATAAGAGAAGACGTAAGAACTCATCCAACTGTGATAATTCGTTGACCTCGACGCAGAACGCGAACTTACAGGACAGGCATTACACTCAGGATTCGCAGGTGAGTTCGGAGATCAGAACTGTAGACACTTTTTAAATAACATCACATGAACAAACAACGAAACAACACTTCAACTCAACAAGCGGTGGACCAGTACCTCAGTTCGAACTACTAAAACTATGTCCAAGATAAGATTTAAGGAGAAGCCTATCTTGCTTCTGGCGGCGGCTTATTCCTTCCTGTCCTGTTCTGTCCAGAATAATGATATACATAACGTAAACATTATTTTAAAAGATCATAGAGACTGCTAGTACGAAGTCTGTAATGAAATAGATTCATTGAATCAGTTCCATCAGTTTTTCGAAGTGAAATCGAATTTTGTTTCGTTGACTTCAAATTAAGTACAAATTCGCACTGAGTTAAAATTTCACCCATTTAATTAATGCTTTAACGGCTGCACTAGTTGCGGACTTGCATCTGAAGTGCCTCCGGGATCAGGGGGCGCTCGTTAATAACCGTAATTAAGAGCTGGTCCACAGACGGTGTTGTCTGGTGTCAGAGGAAGGCGTCAACAACTAAACTTTTTGCCCTGATGAGTGGGCCTTTTTATTGGAAGTTGATGTGTGCAGGGTCGAGGTTAGTTGAGCCATCTCATTAACTCGAGCAGTTACTCGTTTTGCATTGAACGGGTTCGCTTCATGGAAAAGAGTTTCATAGCTTTCGTAGTTGAAACCAGTCCTTGATTCATCAGTGACAGTAATTGTAATGAGCGACAGCTA
This sequence comes from Myopa tessellatipennis, assembly GCA_943737955.2. Classification (NCBI taxonomy): domain Eukaryota; kingdom Metazoa; phylum Arthropoda; class Insecta; order Diptera; family Conopidae; genus Myopa; species Myopa tessellatipennis. The sequence goes on along the minus strand of OX031314.1, from coordinate 57,213,530 downwards.
GGTAGTAATTAGCACTCGCTAATAATGGTCATTTATCACCACTAAAGTAGCTCTGCATGGTTTTTGTTAAAGTTGTGCGGTGTTTGCGATGCACTGCGTTACGAAATGTTTAAATAATACTGCACTATAAAGCAATTAAGGACTGCATTCATGGTACCCACTGTTTACTTAAGCAACACAACTTATCTTTAACCTCGTTATTAATTAATTATAACAATAATGTAATAATTATGTTAGGATCTTCATTTCCAGGCGTCCTCCCACAGCAACTTCAAATTGAGTCCCGTGCCAAAAACTGCAAACACTTCGGAATCCGAGGACGCGGGCTGTCGTCGGGAGTCGCCGCTCTCGGCAGCGAGTCAATCGGGCGGCGGTGTTGGTCTCAGTCAATCGCTTAGTATTAAACAGGAGCTCATGGATGTCCAGCAGTTGCAGCGAGAACACCACGTAGGGTTGCCACCTGAATTGTTGACGGTAAGTTGGTCCTGTTAACCGCAAAACCGCTTCAATTACGCAGGCCGCAGCCGCGTCTGGAGAACTCTCCTCCATTCTGTGCCGCGTCTCTGCACAACTGCAAAAACTAGTGATTACTAATATTTGTTTCTGTTCATATTCATACTGTTTAATGCACTACCGAATTCTGTTAAGGTTTTTTCTTTGGACCGGTTCGATGGTTCCAATAGTTTTCAGTATTATTTCTTTATTGTATTTTAAACTCGTATCAACTAATTATATGGTATGTGTAACGAACCTCTTCAGTGCTTCAAACTCAAAACGCAGAATGCTTGGCAACTCTTAATTTTCAGTGCGTGTGAGTCGTGAGAATCTGCAGCGAGAGAAAGAAAAACTTAAGAAACCGAGGACGAAGGATCATTGAGACAGATCGGCCGGGAAAAAGAAAAAATCTAAACAATTCTCTGAGAAACTGATTAATTGATAACATTTAATTGATAACGTTTTGTGTTGTTGAATGTTGTTGTATGTCCCATTTAGTGTTCTCTCTCATGCACACATACGTACACATCCGCAGACTTAAACGCAGACAGAACACAAATCGATTCTTTCTGTTTTCGCTTCCTTTCTTAAGTTTTTCTTTTCCGTTCTTTTCACTCCTATTTTGATTTATCGAACACAAAACCGCCGGCGCCCAGAAAAATGTTGCTCTCGATAATCCTCACCGCGACTGCCTCAAAGCGGCAACTACACCAACACTGTCGCTGCCAGCGACGACAACGATCACGCCCTCCCGAATTGCCGCAAGCGAGCCACAGCAATATTCACACACCAGCAACATGTCGAAGCCTACAGCTGCGGCAGCAACATTGCACACACAGCAAGATTACTTGCAGCAGCACGTACGGCAACAGTACCAGATGTTTCAGCCGCACGAGCAACAGTATTCAAGGGGGCAGCAACAGCAACAGCAGCAGCAGCAGCAACTGCTGTTTCAGCAACTACACAGCATGCAGCAACAGGCTCAGCAACACTTGACTGCTCCCTGGTATACGACACAGAGCCTCGCCAACATGGATGTCAACAACGTGGTATCCGTGGCCACAACCACCGCCACAGCTGCTATGCAACGGCTACTGCAGCAGCAACACTATATGCTGCCACCCGCGGACAGCATCGGCTGCAATAAGCGCAACAACAACAGCATCAGTAGCAACAGCTTTAACAATAAAACCACTACCGCCTGCAGCAAAAACCAACTCGATGGCGCTACGAATAAAAGTGGTGTCCAGGTGGCGCGCAAGGGCGGCCGCTTCCGGTCGAACTGGTTGTTCCAGTTCGATTGGCTGCAATACGACGAGGTCGCCAACTCCATGTTTTGCAAGTTCTGCCGCCGTTGGTCCAACGACATTCCGGACATACGCACTTCCTTCGTCGAGGGCAACTCGAACTTCCGACTCGAGATCGTCAACCATCACAACAAATGCAAGTCGCATCGGCTGTGCTACGAGCGCGAACTGCAACACGTGCAGCAACACCACCAGCTACAACAGAAGGAACAGGAAGAGCAGCAGCAGCAGCAGCAAGAAATGTTTACTGAGGCTCCGCAGCGCTACACACCGAGACAAGATGGCAGCCGACCATCGACCACGCCTGAAATCATAACAATTAATGTCGGGGACGAAAGTTCGTAGCGCGCAACTCGGAAGCCATGCTGAAGACAACTTCTGCAGCTGTGAACGCCAGCAGTCCACAAAATGATCGCTATATTTTGCTCAGGAATTACCTTGTATACAACGTTGTTGTATTTGTATACTCGTAGTTGCATTTGTGTTTCTACTTTTAAGCGTAGCAATATTTATTTTAAGACACTAGCATTACGTAGTTGTTGCACTGCACCACGGAACAACACAGTTTTTTTTGTCACAACTCAAGACTATTTTTTACAAGAGTTCGAGTTTTAAGTTTTGCTGATGCGTTGCAAGTATTTTGTCCCGATTTAAGATTGAAGCACTGAATAAAATGAACAGAAAAACATTACAGTTGTAAACATGCAATTTTCTATCCTGATGATACTGGACCATAACTATTATTGAATAGACTAATTTAGCGGTTGCCTCGGTTTCAAAAGCAGTCCCCAAATATGCGAATTTTTAATAGAAGTCAATGAATGATTTAAACTTTGAGTGTGAGCGGTGATTGCGATTAAAATTATTAATCATTCAGTTATTATCGTTTGATAAATTCATTTTGGTTCAACGCATTAAAATTATTATTTTAGTTCTGAACAAAATTTAAATGGAAGTTGTTTTTTTAATATTAGTAATAGCATTTAAAACCTAAGTTGGCCCATCTCTGTTTGACCCATGTTTCGCTTTCAAGCCTATGTTTTATTTAAAGGAAAGGCAATATAAAGATATGTAGTATCTGTATAATGTCAGAAATTCATAGTAGCTTAAATACCTCGTCCTTTTCTAACAAAATTCTTTACCACAACCCCTGCCCTACTCTTTAGGATATTTCAATTAAACCATTTGAATCCCGATCCGCTATTCAAGATACTTATGGATGGGGTTATTTCGGCGGACCACATTTCAGGGTCATTCCATCTGTGAAAGATGGGCCACATAATTTCAGAAGAATCATACACACCCACCGCCCTTTTCGGACTTTTCCGTTGAGGTTATATTATCTTAGAATAAGTTAAAACCAGAAAACTTTCAATACAATTGATGAAGTGATCTTTTTTTATAAAAACTAACGACAAACTTACCTCAAATTTCTCTCTTCCTGCTCAATTAATTTGACTCACTTAAATACAAAAACCAAACCTTAAACAACCTCGAAATCTAGTCCGGTGCGTTGAAACTACATCCCGAGGACATGTCGAGCTTATTATCCACACACGGACTGCAACCGGACACCAGAGAGGACCAGAACGACAGCAAGCAAATGCAGCTGGACCAAGCGGATAACATTGATGGTGAGTACCATCCACATTTTAACTACACACCTCGTGCTCTTAAAGCATTTATTGTATCTTATTTAGCAACATTTAAGTTTCATTTTTACTGTTGGTTGATATTATTGAAAAACATACAGTTTTGAAAAACGGAAATATGGTATGCTTCATAGTCAAAATACAGTATTTCCTTATATAATAAAGACCTGCTATATACAAACAATAACAAAATCTTAGTTTAGAAATGTAGAAAACCTATTTTCCAATAATTTAGCGTTTCTCGTTTTTGTTGTTATTTGGTTTGTTTGTTTTGTACAAAATTAAAGTTGTTCCTAATACATTTCTTCAGTAGTTTAGAACTAAATAATATTATACTACATATATACATATAATATTGGCACTTCACCAGTATTCGTTCAGTTTTACTTAAATTTGTTGTATCCAAGGAAAACTAAAAACTAAACCACATCCATGATTTCCGGCCAAGCTTTCGGCTTAAATACAGTAAATATATTTTACGAAATGCATCAGACGAGTTGCAATGTTCGATTGTGAAAGATATGAATCCGTTTATTATTCGAAATCTTCATTATAAAATGAATTCAGACAGATCGTCACTACTCAAAACAGGACAGCGCATCTCAGATCTTAATTCTGAGGTCTGAAATCGCCTCAAATACGTGTTTTGATGATCCTTTTAGATGTATTTGTCTACGATTTTTTACAATTACATTAACAGTCACATCATTCGCAATAAAGAGAAAATGTCCATTGAATTTTGCAACTGCAACTAAAATCGATCTATGAACAAGGTTAATTTTAAATTCCGTTTTAATTCCATATCTTCGAAGCGCGATGTAACTTTTAATATTTCTTCAAGTACCACTCAACACTGTCAATGCATTTCGTAATTCAACTCAGTTTTCAAAATTAGCCATCGAAATTCACATCAAATCGCTGTAAATAGTAAGCAGTTCCTTCGGGCCAACTGTCAAAAGATCATGAGATTCAAAACACCCTCGCAACGATGTGTACATTTCCGCGATTCTTTATAACCTCTCTTGGAATAACTGTTAAAAATCTTGGTAGCAAACTGAACGTATGAGTATATAACTTGTATATAGATGCCTATATGCTACTTCTTTTATCCCGAACTCTACGTCTCATCTATCTTAGGTTAGGTCTCATCTATTATACAATAAGTAGTCTCGCTGATAAGAGAGGGCTCTTATCCATTACTAAATTTCTTACTTTCAATTAAGTTATCCTTGTTCTTCCTTACTATTTACGAACGTCTAACATGAAATCCCACTAAACGAAAGACAACCGCGTGTATTTAATCTCTTCAAACCTAGTATAAACTCGTAAATGTAACGCTACTAATAATGAACCGTTTAATTATTCCTTTGATCTGCATGTATACGGTACAATTTCTAGATATGGTATATACTCTACATAGTTTATACGTATATCTGTACATTTATTTCTAGTTTCTTTTTTCTGTTTCCAAAAATAATTTGTATTTACATACTATTCGCTAGTAATATCTATATTTAATACAATATTTTTCGCCTATGTATATTTTCTGGACTTTTAATTTAGTTTCATGTTAGTTCGAAGAACGATCAGAATTTTAGTTTGCTGATTCGAGTTGATTATTTATATTTAAATATTGAAAAGCAACAGATATCAACACCTCTCCTACCGTATGTTTTTTTTCCTACCAACAATCAATAAGAATATCAGGTGTATTTCTCCATCAAGGATCGATAATTATTGTTAGTATTCCTCTAAAGTGTTTGTTGATAGTGTTTCCATAGAGCTGCTTTATAAATTTTAGACTTTTGTAGTACTTTAGACATGTTGTATGTGTGAATGTGGCATGATGCATGAAGCGTATTTGGCGTAATAAAAAAAAACTGATTCATAGCTACGATTTTTCCTCCTAAGAAATTTAATAGAACAAAATTTTAGATTAAAAATTGCTATCACACGGTTTTTTATGTGTGGCCGAGTTTGTTATTGTTTCTATCTTTTCTTTAGTTTTCTATTTTTCAATTTTATTCTTTTACGTTGCATTATTATTTCGCATTATGAACCATGAACTATGATTTAGTTTTTAAACCGTTTTTCAAATTTTTCGATACTTTTAAGATTACACGTATCCACCCTCAGCAACATTCGACTCGACTCAGTTATTATTAACTCCATCATCAGCTAAACAAACCCATTAAGTACTCTGTTGTTCTTGCAAATCAAAACATACCACAATTTAACGATAAGTTACGTATACAGATCTAGAATTGAAAGTGACTGAAATATTTACTAGAGCAGGTTGGTGTGACTTTTATGTGCCTACAATAAAACGTTACCGAGTGAATTATTAACAATTAGAAGCCAACAAATAATAGGAAGAAGTACTATAATTAAGATCATAATCTTCTGGATCGGATCGTTTGTGCAGTTTGAGATCGTCGTGGATCTGAGTGGTTCAATAAAGAGTCCGGCTCAGTTTAAATCCTTTAACAAAATTAATTATTTCATCTACAAAAATGGTCTCAACTTTCGCAAATAACAATTGATTAAAATCTTTAATTCTCAACTCACTCAATTAATAAAAAGCGGTTAACACTGCTACAAAATCACGGCAAATCCAATCATTTTAATAAACCTCTATCTCTAGGGTATCTTAACAACTAACTTAAGTTCTCAAATCAATATGAAGTCATGACGCCATTTCGCTGACCTACCTCAAAACAGGGACACACCCCGCATAACATTATGGGCGGATTTATATTATAATCAAAGTTTTAATAGAAAGTTCAATACTTTTAAGGGAATTAAAAGTGCAAAACTGAGAGGCTTCACCTCAGAAGAATTTATTATTAGGTTATCAGTTCTACTTTAATCTGTCTGGCTAAAACATAAAGTAAATAAATCAAAGAGTATTTCAAATTTTATTCTTAATGAATTATAAATCTGATATTCTGACTGTCGATGTAAGATTTCACCGATCATACCAAATTCTCCACTTCACTTTAAACACCGTCCTTTAAATCCCCTTTAAATTATAAGTTTCTTTCAATAACCATTAGTATTTTCGAAAATAGAGATCAAAACAAATACGTCTAAAGTACCTATGTATGTACATATTACATATTAATACATATGTTGATATCATCTCAAGGAGTTATCATTAAACTCATCGAATGTGCTGCTGTATAGAAACATTCACTCATTCATTACAAATTAAGTGCTAATAGTCTTTTACAGTTCTATTCTACGTGGTATTTTCAATTGAACACGTAACCATTTTTCGTCGTCATGTTTTGATCTTCGCAAATACTGTACCATTAGCTCAATTTATGTTTTTCTTAATCACAACACCCATGGGGTAGTAACTGTTAACACAATCGAATGAGCAGCCCAACACGTTGTAAAAAGCGTTACAATGTTCAGATAATATGCACCACATCCGCCACTCATCCGCATCGAATCGCCGGTTTTCGTTTTAAAACATTATCATTTGCTATTCAAACACTCACTCCCTTCCATGTTTCCTTCACGTTAACTCTTTTGTCGATTGGTATTTAGTTGGTAATTTACTCGTATAATTTCTTAACTTCTGCTCTTCTGGTCGAAATTATTACAAACTTATTTTAACCTCTTGTTTTGCCTTCAATGTTGCAACATCTTATGCCTTAAACGATAATTGTTGTTCTTTCTAAGTTAATAAACTATAAGCATTAATAACAACATCGGTGGCGAAGTTCCGGACTTCCAAATAACCATAACAACCATCGCGAATAACCATATAACCACTAGGAAACTAATAAATAACTTCATAAAAATTAGGAACATGTCTCCATGATCACAAAATGAGTTGATGTGTATGAGTTCCAGAAGATTTCAACACTTTATACTACATAGTATCGTAGTATCCAGTTTAAAATATCGGGGATACTAAATAACCGGTTCTAAATTGAGGAGGGCTTAGACACTAACCGCATGTTGAAAACAGCAGGACTTGTAAAGATTTGAATTAGTTTTGGGTGTTTTTTGCTTTAGTTGAGTTGGGACACCAAAAAATATGCTGGGAGCGCAACTTTTCATTGAAATTCAATCAGATTCTTTATCGAAAAAAAACACTTGTTTCGTTTTCATAATTTTCCAAAGAGAAGCTAAACTTTCAAAGAACGTCGAGGAATCTTTGCCTTTAATAGGATATAATAAAAAGTTTCTTTGTTTTACGAGGTCTAAAATTTTGTATTTTACGTATATGTATATGCAAAGCTGCCAAACTTTTTACAAAATTAAAATTCGGTACTAAACAGAACTGGAATTAAAGATGCACATATGAATAAAAACAAGCTTTTCAGAGTTTGTAGATCGAGTAAAATCAATAACACGATCATATTTTACTTTATTGCAACACTCAAAGACTTCTACAAAAGCTTCTACGAGTTTAAACAATCATTTGATCGATTTAAGAAGTGGAGGAAGAAAAGAAGAAGAAAATTGGAAATGAATTGTATATGTAAAACTTGATAAAGTTAAAAGCAAAAGAAAATCAGGAAGCAAAACACATGAGAAAATCGCACATTTGTTAAGAAACCAACCAGATTTTATTTGTATTACGGTATATTTAATTTGTTATCATGAGTTGATTACCATTGTTATTACTGCCTTTACTGTTACTATTATTTTTATTACTTTTATTTTAGCCCTCAAGTTGATTTACTCAGTTTTCCTGCTTAAATAAGTCCATCCCTTAAATTCGAACTTAGTTGGAGTTACTTGATTAATCATTCATTCCATTATATTCAGTGGTCCACGCAGATCGTTGTCATTCTCCTATATATAATCTTATTTCTGGGTTCAGCTTTGGTTTTATGTTCGATTTCAGTTTATTTGGTTCGTTGACGACAGTTTGATTTATTCCCTTTAGACAAACGAGAATTACAAATACTTAGCTACTTACTAATACAAAGACATTTATTTACTTAATTATTTACGATTTATATAGAGATACTTAATTATATAGTGGAAGTTCAGCTTTTAAAAGCACTTCCGAAGGTTTCGATAATAATAACAATTGTCCACTATTAGTATTTTCAATACATTCAGTTCTTATCCCATCGCCAAATGAATTGGATCGTAAGTGGAGCAGTTAACAACTAAGCTCAATCCAAACCGAACTCAATTCTTCGCTATATATTGGTTATGCATCTAATCAGCGATTTCATTTCGGTGGCGATTCTATAATTTGTAGTTGAGTCGCCGAACATTTCCTTTTATTAGAAACACTATTTTGAGGCCGATCACGGTGCCGAAAATTTAAGGAATGAACGAATGAGCATTTGACCCAAGTTCGCTCAATGCACAACCCGTGTTAATTGTAGTGAATCAAATCAAATACCATATGAAACCTCATTGGCCATCGACACTAGAATCTAACCACAGTCAAGTAACCAAGCATATTCCCCACCCTTCACCCCCAATTATTCATTTCGCTTTAGTTCACTTTGTTTCGTTCGTAGATGAGCGCGTTTTCGTTTTATTTTAGTGGCGAATGTCTAGTTAAGCAAACCGAATGAATGAATCCCCACACAAACATTCGCAATAGTTGCTTCTAATTTCGTTGAAAGTGTTAAGTTTTAGTTTTTGCTAATATACATTAGAATGTGTTTCCGTTACAAATCCAATACCGAATCAAAGCTCTACGCAATCATCGCCAACAATTCTTACCTCCCGCTCGATCCAAAGCAAAATCCGGCTTAAGTTTGCCCAGTACGCAAGCATCACACATCTCTTAACCCCTTTCCTCCCCTCAGTCTCTCTGAGACTCTTCTAATGGATTGTAACACGTGACTCTGCATAATCCACAAACTGTTTACAGGTGGTGGTGTTGGAGGTGCGGAAAGAAACCAGCTCGGCGTGGGTTTCAGCTGTGCGGACGAGGCGGCGGAGGAGGAAGAAGAGGAAGAGGACGAGGACGAGTTCTGGCGACATGAAGGCGATGCCGATGATGATGCAGACAACAACAACAGCTTCAGCTGCCGCAACAAGTGTAGACAATACGAAATGTCGGCCATGCGTTGCCACCAGCAGCAGCTAAGTCAACATCAACAGCATCAACAACAGATCCAACATCATGCCATAAATGCGCGCAACGGTCAACTGAGAAATGTTGGGCCGTCAGCGGTGAACAGCGTCCCTAGTGAGGGGCGTTGCTTGGAGACGATCACGGCGAACGATGTCATATCGTCCGCTTCGTCGACGGCATCCTCAACAGCCTCCATGCAACAGCAACAGTTGACGTTTGCCCTGCAACATGCTCAACAGCAGCACCAACATCAGCAACAACAACATGTCATCAACTACATGCAACAAGCAACCACATGCATCTCCAACCTACAACATCCGCAGCACCACGTTTCTGCGACATCCGCCAGCACATCGACGCTAGCTGCAGTAGCCACCGTCGCCGCCAACCGACGCGACCACAATATCGACTACTCGGCGCTGTTCGTGCAGCTCTCCGGCACGCTGCCGACACTCTACCGCTGCGTCAGCTGCAACAAGATCGTGTCCAACCGCTGGCACCACGCCAACATCCATAGGCCCCAGAGCCACGAGTGCCCCGTCTGCGGCCAGAAGTTCACGCGCCGCGACAACATGAAGGCTCACTGCAAAATCAAGCACGCCGATTTGAAGGACCGCTTCTTCAGTCACTACGTCCACATGTGATCAACTTTTACCGCTGTCCAGTAAACAACAACAACAACAACAATCGGTCATCTCGGCTTCAAACCAATCGAAACGAAAGCGAAAAGTTGTCAGTCGAAAGCAACACTTCTTGAGGAATGGCAAATGCCCAAGCTTTCCTCTCAGTCCACTCAAGTATTTGTTATTGTAACGGTATTGAAGTAACTAACAACGCCCCAACCGCCCACAACGAAACGAAGAAAGAAATGTTTGTAACGAAGCAAAGTATTATTTTATGAATTCCTTGAGCGTAGCGCGTAGTTAATTAGCAAGCCTTTGGTCTCAGTGAGATTCTTTCGCATTCTATTTTGTAGTTTAAGCAAAATCCCAACCAAAGGAGAAGGTAGCATATTTCTGTAGCACACTTTTAGGTGGTAAAATTACTCCAATCAGCACAAAAACACGCGAAAAAGTATTATTTAGCAATTCCACTTAAGTTAGTTACCGAAACTCCAGGCTAACGTGTAGTTAGCCAATCACCCACCAGTATTGATCCGATAGCCTTTAGTGTAGTCAAGTCCCCGGACCACACCCACATAGTACCGCAGAGAGGAGACAGAAAGTCCAGACGATAACAACGTTTGGTCAGAATGTATATGATTGATTAATTAATTAAATGCCGCGTTTAATGAGTGAAGGTCCTCGAAGGTAAAAGTCCTTGGCTTGCATATTTTATATCCAAACGATGTCCATGAAATTTGTGTTTTTAAATTGGTTTTAAGATACCTTATTTTTAAGCAAATTTCACATTTCTTTGGAATATGCAATCAAAATGATCAACTTGTTATATTACCAAATCTCAAGGATCAAGAAATGATGCCCAAATAGGTGAATATAAACGATATTTCAACACTACAAGCGAATTGAGTTTTCTTTTCTTTTGAGTATCGTTCGCTTCTTTCACTGTTTGCTTGAAGAAAGCAGCATCATCAACAAATGAAATAGTAATTAAATAGTACGTAATCGAGTGGCCCTAAACTGGGACTGAGTAAGCGAAAAACAATTCGAAGATGAGGCAAGGCTATTATATTGAAAAAGTTTAACTACTCTTACGTTTTCGACAGAAGAAGCAGCGCAAATGCTTGTTCGGAAAAAAGATCTATTTTTATTTTACTACATACAAATATTTTAACTAAAACTCGGTAATCTAATTAATTAGTATAGTCAAGAGCAGTCTAATAATTAGTAGATTAGATTATAATATAAGTCCTTGATTTCTCGTATTTGTAGATAGTAATTACCAAAAAGGTGGCAAAAGTTGTCGTTTATATTAAGAGAAACTAGAAGAACAAAGCATTGTAAATTGAAGAAATACAGTTTTAGTAAAAGTACTGAGAAATTCCTTGATATTAAGTACAAAATCAAAATTTATTAAAGAAAACCAAATGGCAAAAGACGAAACTCCTAGAAGTTTTCGATCTTGAAAAATATGTGTATTGTTCCCTGCTAATTTTCTGTTTCAATTCTTAGAGTGGGTCCGATTTTGCAATCAAGAGATATTCCTATGTTGACATTCGTTCAGGAGTGTCTTCTGCATTGAGTGTTAATTCATATAAAAATGTGTAATTTCGAAAAGTGTTCTCCTTTTCAACCGATAAAAAATTCTAGTCATTTACATGTTTTAGAGCCCACCGAAAAACAATACTAAATTAAAATATGTATTAAAAGTTCGCAATTTTTTTCAATAGTTTTAAGTCGATTTGAATACATACTGTAAACTAGAATAGCAAGAAAGAACGGTTTTATTCGTATATTAAGTTTATTCCTTATTGAACACTCTTAAATTTTTGCAGTATATTTAAATTTTCAATGATTATGAAGTGTATTAAACTTAAACAAACGAAGATCGAACCTTTGTCGAGATTTTATCGTTTTTTAGAAAACTTACAGACAGATTTTAAATCTGAATTCAGTTCAAAAAATGTGAGAATTGAATTCTACTTAAAGTTAAAGAATTAAACGCTATGCAAATAGAGTAAATGTTGTACATGTACAATTGATTGATGAATTGTCGAAGCAATAAATATAAAGTTGATCTAATAAATACACAGATATACAGAAATATCGAAAATCTGCTGTTTTATAGAAGGCACACTTTAATTCCAGTTCGTTTATTATTTGCATTATTCCAAAGGATTATTTCTTTATTCGATCTACGGACGAACATTATACCTATCTTGAGCTTTGCGTTGATAGTGTTATAACAACAATATTACTTCAAGAAGTATGTTAAATTATTAAATTGGCTAATAATTACAATTAATTAATAATTAATAAAGTTGGCGCCGTGATTCGCACCAATCCCTACCTTATGGACTTCAATATTTAGTTAAATCCGCTAATAGGCCATCTAAGTGGGCAAAATTTCGAGGTCGCAGGCCAAGAAACCTTATCAAAAGTCTGCTTGATTCTTTGCAAAATTTGGGTACCTTTCGTAGATTTGCTTCCCAGTGTTAAATTAATGTCTTGTCTTCTCACTCCTTCTTGATCCGTTGCCAAGACTTAAACGGCCAGAAGCCATCCGCAGCAATGGTAAGTCAAATAAAAGTATATTCGGCCTTTAAAAATTACGTTTTTTCAGTCTTAAATAAGGCCTGACTTTTACAAAATTTAATATTAGGCCTCGTAATGAAATGGCAATAATCGTAAACTCCAGATCAAATCCAGGAACTTTGGCAAAATTCAGACATTTTTGAAAATAGCCGAATCAGGGGAGAGTAATTAGGAAATAAATATAAAGAAAAACAGATATAATAGCAGAGGAATTTCATTGTGAAGAACTAGAATAGTCAAACGGGATAGTTTGACAACGGACGTAGTCATTCATGGTATGTGCGAGTCTTTCATGTACCATGATTAGAAATACGATCTCACAGATGAAGAACTCACAATGGTATCAAAAGTGCGAGTTCCCTAAAAAGCTAAATCCTTGTTCGAAAATCTATCTATTATATGTAGTAAATAATCGTCAAGGTTTTCTTCTGAAATAATATGAAATCCTTTGCTTATACAAAATGAAGGAAATCTGAATTCTTAAAAACTTTTGCATCAACTTCGACATCAGACTCGTTTTAAAAGCATCGTAATTAATACTGTTAATAATATACTATATAATAATTACTATATAATAAATACTATATAATAATTAAATATACAATACATCAAAAATACAATAATTGAATATAAAAATTAAATATAATAATTAAAAATGAATATGGTGCCGATTATTAAATTCATTCCAATTAAAATGAAATAATTAAAGATTAAATATTTATATGCAATATATATGTACATAAATCTTGTATTATTTGAAATTCTAATAGATTAAAGTTAAAAAAGTCAACTAAATCGAAATAAAAATTTCAATGCATTATATAACAATAATATACATTTATTTAATTCGAATTTAAGGAATTACTTAAAAATAAAAGACATACAAAAGTAAATAAAAAAGAACGTAGCTGTTTTAATACAGTATTCTATTGCGTTATATAAATCAAAATTAAATAACTTAAAATCAAATAATATAACTTCATAAATATGAAATACTGAAATATTGTAATAAAACTTTTGGGAATGCAATAATTTCAATGACAAAAATTATCAATATCATTAAGTTGTTCTTTTCAATACGTGAATGTAATGCAAATCATCTTTAATATTAATCATAATGAGTTTTAATCATGTTTCAATATTATCACCTACCAAATTACTTGACATTTGATTGCATTGAGAATATGAATTAATTACAATATTCAGTTCTTTGGTCTGTCTTTTGTTTAATATTTCCCTGAAATCTAAACGAATCTTCAAATTTTCGTTTGTTTTGCTTTTCTTGATTTGAAAGTTTGATTTTATAAATAAAATTATATTTTGTAAAACTTCCCCGAAATTGTGACAATTTAATTAAGGATGTTCTGAAAGTGGACGATTTCTTTTAATTAGCCTGAAATAATACAGAATTTTAACTTCAGTTTTATTATCATCCGTATGTTATTTTAATCCATTTCAAAGATCATTGAAACAGGAATCGGCAGCAATAGTTAATTCAGGCGATCTTATATAGTCGCTATATGTACTATATGTCTTTAATTGTCTGCGCGTTCTATGAAAGGCAGGAGGAGGGGTGTTGAAAATGTATTCGTCGTCATGGTTTTCTTTCAATTCATTATTTTAAGCAAGTGCAAGATATAAAATCTGTACTGTACTTGTCTTTCTTCTCTGACCGTTTCTACACTTAACCCATTCTGTGCTGTTTGTTAATATTTCATATACATATACTATAAATACATATTTTCGTTTGTTTTGTTTTTTGTATAAAACATTAATTTCTTCATTTTAATTTTGATTTCTCACTTCAAGCGATACAAAAAAACACATATTTTAATGGTGGCAAATAAAAAACAAAGCTCATAAATGTTAAATATAACGAAATACACACTCTCACACACACACACACACACAAACACACTTGCATTTACTATCGTCATCCAGAAGCTGCCATTATAAGTTGTATCTAATTTTTGGTGCGGGTGCAAAGAAACTAAGTACTAAAAACTCATTCATTAACAAGAGCAAAAGAAAGAAAAACAAGCCAGAAAGAACCTACATTTATGCCTAAGTGATTGTTAAATACTCCTTTATAATTTAGTTACATCTCCTTTGTTAATTATGTCCAAATATTCGTATATTCATTAATGTTTTCCTTCTCTTTTCCAAGCAAATAAGTAAACTTAAGTTAATAAAGACTTGTGCTGTTTCTGTTTAACCCTCCCTGTCTTCTGGCCCACTCCGCAGCCATCCCTCCAGTCACTAACGATTGTTCAATTAAATAATTAATATTAAAACAAACTACCTCCTTGCATATTTCACGAAGCTCCTTTTCTCTTCCCTAAGAATTCGTTTAACATCTGCAACTAATTGGTAACCTATTCGCACTCTAATAGAACGAAATTCTCGCAAACCAGATAGCAATCCTATAAATGAACCTCTGCTAAGGTTTCTCGGAACATCTGGATTCGAATTTGTGTTCAGATGATTTGGTCACAATATTTGTTGGTCTTTTATTGCTGCAACAAAAGTGGTTGCGATTATTTAAGAGGTGGTCTCCATTCGGGGTCCGTGAATCAATTCGATGTCCTGAGCGACGCTGCCGTCTTCCGTAATAAATTCAGGTCTCCAGTCAATCAGTTGCACATTACAGATGACACGATCCGAGACACAACAAAGAAATATAAAATGATCGCTATTTTCAAGATGCGAGAGATACGCCAACTCCGACATCACGATGGTGATGATGAGGATGATGGCGATGGGATTAAATCATGATTTGTACAAATGCACTTTGCATCCAATCTGAGGTGATCAGAGTTTGTGGACTTTATCGTTCCCTGGAGTAGTTCCTCGTATGTTTCTTGATTCTTTGCTTGTTGTTCATCTCAGAGCAGACGGACTCCGAATTGAGGCATTAGCGTTGGCTTCTAAGCCTCTATATACCATCCATATGTACATGTACATATATTTTGGACCCATGTACAGATACTAAACTACACTACAGTCCGTGCATCGAGTGCTTTCTGATCCTGCGTCTGTTCTGCTTAATTATTTCTTCTTACTAAAACCAAAACCAAAACCACTCCCTCGAATCATTAACTTTGCGGAAGGACTTAAACGCCGTTTATGTTCATATTATATATATGTATGTATGTATGTATGTATGTATTCTGCTATTTATTAAACATGACAACACAACAAACATTCTCTTATTTACTTACGTTTACGTTTAATTTTAAATTTATCATTATTATTTATTACGTAGAAAACAACAACATTTTTTGTTTATGTGAATCACCAACAAAAACATTGTTTTTCTCTTCTTTTTCTTTTCGCGTTCGTTCGAATCTCGTTCGTTTTTAAAAAATATACCGAAAACGAAACTGAAACTGAAACTGAAACAATCACAAAACCTAAAAACGTATTCGAATTGCAAAACTTTAAAAACAAATCAATACCAAAACAAACATTGCTGAATCGCCCGCCCACCACAGGTTCGAAGGCGTGGCACATGCGTCTCACGTTCGAGCGCCTCTCGGGAGGCTGCAACCTGCACCGCTGCAAGCTGTGCGGCAAGGTCGTCACCCACATTCGCAACCACTACCACGTGCACTTCCCCGGCCGCTTCGAGTGCCCGCTGTGCCGCGCGACCTACACGCGCAGCGACAACCTGCGCACGCACTGCAAGTTCAAGCATCCGATGTACAACCCGGACACGCGCAAGTTCGATAATCTGATTACTGCCGCCGCAGCGACGGCCGCGGTCGCAGCTCAGTCGCCCACCGCTACGCAGATCGCTGCCGCGTCGCAGGCTGCAATGGCGGCGGCTGCAGCGGCCTTCAGTGCTGCGCAGCAACAGCAGCATCATCAGCAGCAGCAGCAGCAACAGCAGCAGCAGCGCGAACAGCTACACCACCATCAACAGCAGCTGCAGCAACACGTGCACAATTTGTCTCAGCAGCACCATCTACTCCACCAACAGCTGCCGCAGCAACACCAGGCGCAGCAGCAGCACAACGCAACAAGCGAATGATACACTCCGTACATGAGCTGGAACTACGGCAACATCCTGCACAGCTCAGTGCAGACATCGGCGAGGGCACGATCGGCCACTGCTAACGTTGCTAATCCGTTTCTGTGGCATCTCGATGATCCACAACAACATCAACCAGCACCACACACGCGAAACCACCACGAATACGAACGCCAACACCACCAAAGTTACAGCAATCTTTTTGGCCGTCAGATCGGCAGCGACAGCGGCGGCGGCAAGACACAACACACTTTCGAATTTTATCGCCAACAGAGCAGCAGCAGCATTCAACAGCAGCTTGCGGATTTTGAGAAGTCGCTCTTGAGGCACAGCAACAAGATGCGTCAAAAAATGCACGCCTCTATGAGTGAGAGTGATAACAACGATGATAACGAGGACAACAACAACAGCAAGGGGAGGCGAGCTGACAGCAAGCAAAATAGCATTGTTTATGGCGATGTTGGTGTTGTTGGTGATGCTGTTGTTGGGGCTGCTGTCGACGTTGCTGCTTCTGCGTGCGTGGATGTTGCTGACGTCGCCGAAAATATTGCAAGGAACTTTGGTGAACTATTACAGACATTGGAGCAGCCTGTAAACAGCTGCATAATAGCAGAATCAGGATCAAAATCAGCAGCAACAGCGACAACAACAACGACAACAGACAAGTGTAAAAACGCCGCAGAGGCTAGGACGGCAATCGTCAGCAACGGTGCTCCAGGGAGTACAACGTGTTCAGTTAATGTCACCGACGACAACAACAAAAGCAATACCGACAACAGTTTCAGGCTACCAACAACATCCACTGCAACCACAACACTTCACAGCTCAATGGCCGGTGTTGCCGGTGACAGAAACAACAACAACAACAATTCACCAAAACACAGAGTACAAATGTAAAATCTATTGAACTGACAAAGTAATTGCTAAACGGAGAAATAACAGGACAGTCGGATCCGAGAGACGGAGAGGGAGACATTCGAGCAAACCTGAAATGGACCTGGTAAAATGAAGAACGCATGGTTTCAGCGGCTATAAATATCCTAGAAAATTATGTACACTTTAAGATAAGCTCTACAAGCTACCCTCAGCGGTTTCTTCGCTGTCAAATAGAAGATCTAGAAATACTATATCTATACATACTACGAAGAACACAAACTAAAAACGAAAACTGAAATTGAAACTGAAACTGAAACTGAAAAGCGATTTGGAAGAAGCAAACGCTTGTGTGTAATATGCCAAATTTTAAAACTAACGTTTTTACTATAATAGTCACCACTTGCAGCGCAGCAAGCTTTTGAAAGAGCTCCCAATCAAAGTAGAATTTATAAATGAATTGCACTAACATCAATAAATGTCTTTAAAACATCTGAGTGTATTACAAGCACAGTAGTAACTCTGCCCGTTCTTGCAAGTTTGTTTTTGCAAGAAATCTCATTCTATCTTAGCTAGATTTTTGTTACACAACGAGGTCAGGTCAGGTCAAGTCAGGTAAAGTTGCAGGTTCAGAGAGCGTGAATCCGAATCACGTGTTACAGTTACACATTTTAATCATGCAAAAAGATGGAAGGACCTTTTATGGGGTAAAAAATCGTAGACTGCACTGATGAGTGTAGTAAAGAACTACTCGTAAATAGACAACAATGTTTGTTGCACGCGCCGTCCCATGCCCCCGCCCCCTGCTTCGGGCTCGTATTCGTATCATCCTCCCAACGTTTCAGCACACGATTTCTGCAACTGCAATGCAACTCCAAGCGCATCTGCAAAGTTGTTGCCGCCAAACCAATTTGTAGCGAAATTAAACGGTACCAAAGCGGTACCGAAACTTTAGTCAAATTTTATGGACAACAGTTACTGTTCTCATTGTTGTAGACACCGTTGTTATGAACTATTTACATACTCTGAATATATTCTCTACATGTACCATAAATACGATCGTTTCGCATCGTATGCGCTATCAGAATAGCTTCATTGACTGTAAAGATTACCGTATAATAAAAGATTACAATCGAAAAGGACGAATTTGGAGGAATTCGTTTTTACATGCACTTGCAAATCCACAAACATAGTTTAGAAAAGTACTAGCAATAATACTATTATTACAATATTGTTGTTATTATTAATACTATTATCAGCTTAACGCTTAACACATATTAATTAAGAGATTTATTTACTTTCGAAACAAGCTTAAACTTAAAGTGAATCGTATTTACAAACATAAGTGTAAAAATAGAGTGTAAGTGATCATTTCAATCTGAATCAAATACTAATTGCTAAAGTAATAAGACTAAGGAACACATATAATTATAACTGCAGTTGCAACAAAGAAGATCAAATAAGTTTAACGAAAATAATAGAATAGAGATGGAGAGAAGATGTTATAAAGACAAATCACTAGAGAAGTGGGTGTCCATTTGTGTATAGAACCGATGATAGGCACTTCGTGAATGGAATTGCTACAGCAAGAACACACCATCTACGCCGAAAAGAACTGTTCTCTTTTGTCTGGTGTTTTTCTGTTGCTTAGACAAGGATAAACCAACAGCAGCAGCAGCCGCTTCGTCCTCATTCAAACACACACTCAAAATATACGCACATCTTTATTAACTCATTTGCGAGTCAAATCAAATCAAATCTTTTACTGAAATGTGTACAAGAGTACTGTAGACTTGTTTCTTCATCTTCGTCTTCGTATCCTCATGCCCATCTTCTTCCACTTGAACTACACACAATTATCACACTGTTAACGCCTTCACTCCCGAAATAACTACATCCTTTATCATTATCACGATTATCATTACCGTTATCATTATCACGATTATCATTACCGTTATCATTATCTCCAAACATTGCTTCAATTTCTGCACAAGCACCACTGTTCTCTATTGCATTACGAACAGCGTCGGTCTTCGTCTTCATTTCACTCACCTCCCTGGCATCATCACGAATATATGAAGTCTGTATGCATTATATGTATAATGTGTATATATATTTTTTTAATTCTTATTTATTCACTAATTAATGATAGTATAGACGTAATCATTTCATTGCAATGAAATCATTTTAAACGAAGGATTTTTCCGAAGGATTTTAAACGAAGGATTTTTCCACTAACTTTATTGATTAATAAACCTTACGATTACTTAAGATGTTAAATTAATGATTTACTGTTTAAACTGCATTTACAAGTATACAAAACTATGTTTGCACCATGAGAGAAAGAGGAGAAAACACAGCAGACACGAGAAAACTCGTTAACAGAGAAAAGAGATTAAAGAGATCAAGATTTAGATTTAGATTAAGTTCACATTTACATGTGCAGAGGATGTCGTCAATGAATTCAGCATTTCTTTTAAGGTTTTATTTGTTGTTACCAGAATTTGTTCGTAGATTCTTAAAGCGACTTCAATTAGCTTTTGCAAGTATCAAGACATCAAAATGAAGATCAACGCACATCACAAAGTAGCAAAGCGTAGAAATACCACAAAAGAAATAATTTTAAGTTATTGATTAACCCATGCAATAGCACAGTAAACGGGACTCTTTTACGTTCCGTAAAACTGTGCGTTTTACTTTCTTTTTAGTATTTATTTATGATACCGTAAAACATTTCGCAGTCAATCTTTGGGCTGAAATATTTGTAAATATATTGTTCTGATATTGTGAATTTTAAGAAATCCTTTTAATCCTCTCTGTTTGCCAATCTTACATAATTTATAAGTATAAGAATTTTTTAACCGAATTTCATAACAAACACATTGAGTTTTATTGCTCTTAATTGCTATTCTTTTGTTAAAATGAAAAATGTGATAACTATTAAGAAGTAATAGAAACAATATTAACTAAAATTTGTTAAAGAATTAATTACGGTGAATATGGTGCTAAATCCAAATATTTACGCTTTACGCTTTGCCACGCGAAGCAGAGCGAGCAGCAAAAGCAGACTAATTAAGGTCTTAATTAAGTCGGAAATGCTCAAAGAGAGAAGAGAGAGAGAGAGGCGCGAATTAATTAATTAATAGAGAATAACTATTTAAAGAACCGAATGTGCAATAATTTTACTAGTTGTTTTGTTTTTATTTCCCCTTGTTTTGTTTTGTAAAGAGATGTTCTCGATTTGATGTTTACTAATTTTGTATGGCAAACCTAAATGTACATATGTATGTATATGTATGTGTGTATTTAAATAATCTGCATTTCTGTATTAATGCTCTCTGCATACTCGTAGCTTCTTTCATTCATTGGTATTTATTATACGCTCCACCCGCTCAAGGGTTTCCCCACTTCGACTCTTTGCACCGACGGCAAATTATTAACCCTCTTCTGGCAAACGGCCGAAGTGGACCCTACACAAGGGCGAAGTCTCACTGCAACCACAATAAAGAAAGAAGCGATTTCATTTCAATCATTCATTTCCAATCCGACTCTCAAAAATGCCGTTCGATTTGAATTAAGAAGATTTCACTAAAAGATTGCATACGAATTTGTTTAAATTAATTAGTCTTCTTCTTTCTAATTAAAATCAATTTCGACCTCTACTGCTATTAATTTTAAACTTATTCCACTTAGCAATACAAGTGAAAGTTAATTATTATTGAAATAACATTTTATTTATATCATTTTACACACACGTTATTTGAAATTAATATTTATACAATTACTTTTACAATTATTTAAATAATAATATTATTTTGATTATTGTTAATCATTTAATAATTGATATTATTTCTTTAAAAGAATGAAAGAATTACAATTAATAGTTTAAATTAACTATAATGTCTTTTAATTCAAAAATCACACGTAATTTAATGTCAGGGTCAACATTTTGTAAGTTGAAATTCTATTCACATGAATTCTTCTCTGTATTTATACTCGGATGAAATTCTTTTGCTTAAAAAGAAGACTAAAGTACTTTGGAATAATGTTTATTTAAATTAAGGTAAAAATATTCAGATCAAGATACTTAAAATAAAATGAATCCGAAATTAATTTAAATACATTCGAAATGAGATTTCATTTTTTTTTTGTCGTGGTTGGCTTCGTAACAGTGCAAAATCACAGCACTAATTTTGAAATGCTATGTATTTGAAATTCATTATTTTGCACGCCTTTTTTGTCAATTAGGAACGAAATGTCTAGGTTAAGCTTCTGTCATATATATCACATATAAAAACCTAGTTAATAAACAACTATATCTGCGTCTGTAAAGCATTTAAGTGTAAATCAATGAAATAATAATTATATTCATTAATATCTGAATAATGACTAAAATACGAAAAACAAATGCAAATCTCTGTATTTATGTATAAAAGAATGCAATTAGTTGCGTAAACAATTAATTATAATAGAATTAATAGAAACCAAACTTGAGATGAAGGTGTTTGAATTAAGTTACACTAAAGAACTATTTGGAGATTTCGCATGGAATTATGCCAGGATAACATTACTTTATTTTTTAATATTTAATATTTAATAATATAATTTAAGCACTAAAACAGAGCAACAAAGAAACAAAAACTAACGAAATCATAAAAACCAGTAAATTCATCAAACAAGGAAAAGTAATAAAAAGAATTTTTGAAACTAAAACTCAAAACGTTGCTTCTTATTCTTTGGTTGAAAACCGTTTCGCCGAGTCAACGAAGGACCGGCGTTCACTATAGTCTTAGAAGCTGTCAAGAATGCTTGTCTTTTGAACGATTGTGCTTCCAAAGTGATTTTTTGCCCACTACAACGCAAGCAGCAAAACGTTGCTGTGCCTTCCCTAGTAGATTAAGGGATTTTTTATTTGAGTTACAGCCACAGCAGCTGCAAAAAACAGGCGTATTGAATATTTACCCGTATTGTATTGAAATTTCTATTCGAAGTTTATTTACTTACTATATTTTTCCATAATATTACATTCGAAACTCATTTGAAAACAAAGCTATTCTCCACATTTTCAACTTGTCCTCGTATTCGTTTTCACATTGTTTTGCACCTTCGACCCGTCCAGATTCCTGCTTTTATTGTTGCCATCACTTTCGTCCCTGTAAAAAAAGGGTGCTTCACGTGGTTTGGTTACTTCGGTTCATTCGTTTTATTTCTCATCGGAAATTGTCTCTATAAACAAACTGTAAGCGATCGAAAGATACACACACACGTTTTTGCCGTGAGATGCGGTCTTCAGAACACTGCGAGTCTTAGTTTTACTCTATATATAATGATATAGTTTACTTTACCTGATCGTTCGTAACTAATCTGTGTTTCATTTTGTTTATTTTAAAAGTATGTGTTTCGTTTGTGCGTTCCATTTTAATTTTGTACTTTTTAACAACGTTTTGCAAGAACAACAGAGCCGCGAGCAAATATTCCATGAATATGAGCTGGAGGAATATCGCCCGAGTTTAGTAGCGAGATACAAAGACGCACCACACACACACACACACACACACACACACAATTGTATTTAAGTATTTAATCCAAGTATTTCTACAAATCACACTCTAAAATGTGAAGAATACTCGTCGAAATATAATTAATATTTCGACCTTTTATGTTGTATACAATAATTATAAACCTAGATACCTGTAGATTGAGTATATTCGTATATATATAGATATAGGATCGATCGTTTCGAAAGATATCATTAATATATTTTGACTGTTAAATGAGTTTGCTGATTTTTGAACATTGAACAATGGCGAAGCAGATTTCAGATTGAAATTTTTAACGAACATTCGAAATGATTGGGCTTTAAATTCGGGAGGAATATTTACCTACAGTGTTCAACTAGAAGGAATAAGCTATATAGTGTCATTTAAAGTGTAGATGTAAAAAACAAAATATACAAGAAGATAGAAAGAAAAACTTCTGGAGTGCTTCTGTTAACTTGCAATATTATTCAGTCTTTCAAATGATCTCGGTTCTCTATGCTTCGATCTTCTTAGATTTGATTTGTATTAAACTTACACAATTCTGTTTTGCTTTTCCTCAAATCATTTCAGCATTAATTCAAGGCCCTACTCTATAAGGTCCACTTCTGGGGACTTCCTGTCTTCGAACTCGGCCACGAGCATTCTTCTTCTCACCTCTTCTCTTTATTCTTGTATTCTCTCCTTGCACTCGACGGAGTTTCACACAATAGTGCTTACACGCCCACTAGATACATGCATACACACGAACACATGCATACTGCATATAGTATAATGCCATAGCTAAGCGCAACTAAGTACACTCCGATCTCTTATTTGTGTAGCCTTAAATTATGTAGCCCCATAGCGGTTATTATTTGATTATCATTATGAACTATTACACGTAAGATTACACGTAACTTATTTCTACATTCATATATACTACGTTTCTACTTCTTGTCCAACTCTGTTTCTCTGGGCTGATGTTCGCCCCCATTCGTGGTGTGTGTTTTTTCTTTTCGTTGGTCACAGGGCCGGGGGGACGTCATCTACTGTCGACGCCGCTCTCAACCACTTCATCTGCATCCCCGCCGCCGCCGCCACCGCTGCCGCCGTCGACGCATGCTTTCGGCATGCATTTCAGCGCCGCTCTGAAGAACGAATACCATCTCGACTACATGCGCGGCAGCATTGGCAGCAACGGCGGCCTGCCGGGCGCCCACCATCTCGGCTACAACCAGTCTCAGGCAATTGGCTCGACCACGCCCACCTCGGCGCATAACTCCCACCATCAGATGTCGTACCACAACATGTTCACACCGTCGCGCGACCCCGGCACCATGTGGCGCTGCCGCTCGTGCGGGAAAGAGGTCACCAACAGGTGGCACCACTATCACTCGCATACCGCCCAGCGCTCCATGTGTCCGTACTGCCCGGCCACTTACAGCCGCATCGACACGCTGCGCTCACACCTGCGCGTCAAGCACCCCGAACGCCTGCTCAAACTGAGTTCATCGATCTAAGAAACAAGCCACAGCGAGGAGCAGCCAAACTAAACGACAAACTACAAGAACTTCATCCGAATCCAGCTCGCAGCGCGTCGAAACTTCGCTGGAAACAACAAATTTGTACTTCAATTGTACTGAAAACCAGAAAATCGGAGCCAGAACCGTTGGTTCCCTGGGGTTTTCCTACACACGAAACTAAACACAAGAAGCTGGCTGACACACGGAACTACTCTCTGTCAGCACCTACATTATTTGAATACTAAACTAAACTAAACTAGTGCTAAAGAGCGCTAAACGGCTAGCCTTAGCATCTTAACTAATCTAATGTAATGATTGTAATTTAATTTAGTTGTTGTTTTCCTATTAGTCTAAGTTGTTTTACGAGAATGCAATTGAACCGAAGTGCAAAGCAACAGCAACGCTTTCGTATTGTTTGTATTCATCACGTATGCGGGCCGCGATCCGAATATTTTATTATAGCAAGTTATGATAAGCTCGGAAATACTATAAGTTTCCTTCTGTTCCTCCGACAAACTCAAGGGTAGTTACAATGAACTATATGGAAGCAATTACAATAGACTTACTCCACAATTTCTGTGGCTCAGTTTCAGTAGCAAAGGACGAGAAGTACGACACTTGCAATTATTAAATTTACGGGTGCAGTGGAGAGGAATTAATTGTTAACGTAGACTATTGGATATGCAAAACTCCAAACAAACTAGAAGCAGGTACTGTTTACTATAAACTTAAAGACGGTTAGTCAGTTGAACTCGTTGGAGACGAACTTCAAACTTTTCATGTCCAACTCAACCCAACTGCTTCACAATCCTAAACAATGTCGGTACTTTTAAACTACATTTTAATTAATAACCTAAATAAGAAGAAATAATTTCCGACACAGCAGACCGACACACAGACAGACGCACAAAATGAAGACCGTTAAACTTAAACTTATGAGATTCAATATAAATTTTCCCCCTCAAATTTTATAGCTCTCTTTTCATTAATTTGTTCCATTTTTCTTTTAAAAGAAAATAATTTATGATGACATTGAAGAATATTGTGGTTAATGACATTCACGAATATTGTCCATCAGGTTTCAGAAAAACAGCAGGGAAAATGCGAAATTCACAGCTTATAAAAAATTATAAATATTTAAATCATTCTAAATTAAAAGCAGGACAACAAGCAGCAGAAGTAAAACGCGGCAGGTTAAAGTTAAAAGAATGATTGATGCTGGAAACTCAAATATTCACCTTTGTTGGGCAGAGAAATGAGAAGCGATGAGAATCAATATTAAATATATTGATATAAAAGAGAGCTGCTGTTGATGGTTCTCAGCTTATCTCTCTAGAATTTTTCAACACCCTTGAAAAAAATATCCGCGATCCTTTTGCGCATCCTACAAACGACAACTTAAATAAGTGCACCGCTCATTTTAGAGCCAAACGTACGCGTTCAATGAAGGGTCAAATGTAAGAATAAAAGCAACAAAGCAAAAATATTTGTCATCACGTATGATTTGATTCCTAATTTTTGTTAATGTTTGAATGACTACATTGAACTAGATAGTAATCGTAGAAATAAATAGATTTTAAGGTTTATTTTGTGTGTGAAGCTTAAGTGGCTCAGTGGCTTTTATTAAGATGCTAAGTGTTTTTTATATAATTTTAAGCAACCAACAACAAACGCAAAAATCAATATACCTCAGATGCATTTCAGTTTTAAATTTAACTAGTTTTTAAATAGTTTACTACTTTTTTATATATATATATTTTTTTTTTGTTATTATTAATTTTTAATTTTGAAGTGAAATTTTTAATGTTTGGAAGAAGATCGGGCTGTTGTGGTCCAACAAGGCCGAGAAGTTAAAGAAACATCCTCTCCATCCATCCACAAGCTATGAGCATAGGATTTGCTATAATCAGTGTATCCTTAGAAGTGATCAAATCGGATTTGATGCCTTTTGGCCCTTAAGTCGGCTTGAATGTGAGCAGCAGCAGCTGCTACTTCGAGTCCACAGATTTTTTGGGTTGGTTTCATAACTCTTAATATGTAATCTAAGAAACTCAAATAAAATGTTCTCAACTCTTAAACAATTGGATATGATAACATCTTTAAATCAACTGCAGAATTCAAATTTTAAAAATTTCGATATCATCACTAAACACTAAAGAAACTAAAATAGAAAGGTACGGTTAAATTGGGTCAAATCAAGGTTAAAACCCCAAGAGGCAATTTTAACAACAACCAAAACTACTACAAACGATTGTCGCATGTTACTCGTATTTGCTCAAATTTGTTTAACTAAATGTACTAAAAAAAGACCACAAGGAATGAATTCTTTCTCTTAAAAACTATTAAAACTATTACAAAAACAAACTACTATCGTAATACCAATTTTTAAATCAACAGAAGCTATTCTACGCTACGCTATGTAAGAAGTCACTGAAATCGAAATCATTGACATCTGCTTAACTTTTTACTTCCTTTATAAAAACAAAATCAAGTGAAAACTTACAGAAAACAAAAGCCAATTCTTAACTGAATATTAATGTTTAAAATTTGTTGCAGTGCCAATTTGCTGGATTCTTAATTTAAATTTTTTAAATTGTCCTCTTTTAATAAAAAAAAATTCAGAGACAAGAGACCAAACTTGAGACTAAACTTTGGAAGCTTGCAGGAACGACTCAATGACTCAAAGTTCTAACACTCGACACGAATGGGTTCTGTAAATGTTCCAAATTACTTTTTTGGGTGTCGACAATGTGGATAATCTACAATAGAAATGTATCCAATTTATTACTTAGAAAATGCGGTTAAAAAGTCGTTTCGAAGCTTCAAAAGGCTTCAAGGAGGCGTATTTTGCAAATCTTATTAAATTCATTTAAATTGTAGGTTATTTCAGCGATTTTGTGATATTCAAAATTATAATACTTTTGGAATTAAAATCTTTATTACGAAATTTTTTTTTTTGCCATAAAAATTTGTATGTACATTAATTTTAATTTTTTCAAAAACTACCAATTCGTAGAAAATGGATTTATTCGACAAAAACTTTGTACTTTGTTCTACCCACTCAAACGATAAATAAATTAAACGATATTTTATAATGATCTTAGCTTTTAAATAAAATCATTTATGTACCAAATATAAAGAGTAAAAAACGACAGCGGAACTTTCACGCTGGTATTTTATTTATTTTCTCACTTCATTTCGGCGCAAATGTACAGAACTGCCTCTGAGTCGATAAAGCATGTCGCCCGAGACCAGCAAATAAAGTTGTGAATAAAAATTGTTAAAATCAATAGGATTGAATACGAAAATTATATTGAAAAATTAATTATGAATTTATGTAAAAAAGAAATCGTAAA
Source organism: Myopa tessellatipennis (assembly GCA_943737955.2). NCBI lineage: Eukaryota > Metazoa > Arthropoda > Insecta > Diptera > Conopidae > Myopa > Myopa tessellatipennis. Next base: position 57,185,490 of record OX031314.1, on the reverse strand, counting down.
TTTGAAGAATCTGTAAATATATATAATTATATGACTTCGAACAGAAAGACAGTCCTTTGTGATCAAGGATGGTTTTGAGGTTAGGACAAAATACAAAACACCACAACTAAATACTATATACATCGTTCAAAGCTTAATGAAATTAATGAAAAATTCAATGAAAATTATCAACACTTTATATATTTACATCAGCAAAACGCTACTTAAAAATTATACAGAATTACCTACAGTTAAAATTACACACACTTTCCTCTCTTTATACATGTAAAGTATATGTTTAGCTAACTAATAAATACATTTAAATTTAGAAAACATTGCAGTGTTTATAATTTATATAAATATTAAACTTCAAAGTGCATATTAAAGAATCTAACCAATTTCTTTACCTCGAAAGAGCTGCAAATTCGTAAGTACATCGAACCGCTAAGCTTGTATTTAAGAACTTTTGTATTCTTGTAAGACTTCGAGGAAAGTCTTTGAAGGACTCGTTTTTCTTTGGAAGCACATTCGTTAAAGGCAGTATTTTTGTTATTGTATTCTTTTAACTTTTTGGCCACTAGTTTAAATAAATAGCGCCAAAACATGAAGTAAGTAACTGATATCGATGAATAACAGGACCAATCACATGCAGTAAGTATTTAGAGTTCGGTCATTGCTAGACCACCGGATCTGTGGTTCCATTTCAACGACCACAAGCAACGGTACTGATTTTCTTCGCTGGCTATGAAGTAAGTATGATTCAACATTGCAAAATCAAACAGTCGATGAACACATTATAAACTCGATGATTTGATGCTGCAAATGACGACGTAGTTGTCGATCGTTTGACGAAGCTGCGCTTTCATACACATATTGACTGGACCAAAGAGTTTAACGATCCTTATATTACTAAATTGTTGTACACTGCAATTGGCCGTTCTATTTTGGAGTACGCGGCGCCAGTTCGGTGTCCACACTTCAGATGCTATGTAACCAAACTTGAATCAGTGCAGCAGCAGTTCTTACTTTTCAGACGAATCTGACAATATCGGACAATAACTCCGTTTTTGAAGTTTTTTTATTTGGGTGTGTTTTGTCGAAGAATCGGCGCTTTTCTTGCGCTATGTTTTGGAGCACCTGAGCAGAGATCGCCCGAATCAGATGTTTAAATTACTCAGACATTTAATACGTTTCGTGCCACGCTTACCCCAGCAAGCGGCCTATGCTCTTTACAACTCAATGCTCTTTACAATGAGCACAAGCAGGAGGTACGTTTTAAGATTACGTTAAATTGAATAGAATTTTGAGAATATTGAAAAACGGACAATGTCATAAATCAAATAAGTTTTGGAGTTATTATGATTGCAAGAGATGCAACTACATACAGATTTGAACTTCTGTTTGGGCTTTATTGAAACTTTCGTATTTTTATATACATCCCTATGAGGTAATGCAGTAGGATCGACAGGTATCGAATAGTATATACATACAGTCCTGATCAGCGTTACCTCCTAAGTAGATTTAGCCCTATCCGTTGGTCTGGAAATCATGATTAAGAGAAAACGAATAGAGATATCGGAAGAAAATTTAGCACACATTCTTTACTGAGAAGCGAATAGGGATTAATATGCCCTATTAAGAGTTCAGTATTAAAAAAGTGCTAATAGATATGTATTAGAATTACAATCTATAATAAATATTGTATGGAGGATACGCTATTTATTTTATTTACTAAGATGATCTTTGATTAGTAAAGGTGCAGTGGAGCGAAGATAATAGAGTAAGTAAGACATTACCGGAAGCAGGAAGTACAGACACACATCTGAAGGCCATTTTTAGATTTTAAAGCAGATACCTAAATATATGGAATATATACGGAGGATTTTGAAAAAATTTAATTGAACGATTTTTAATTTATTTCGATTTTTCATTGCAGAACAATAACATTATAGAGTGAAATGCAAATTGAAACTAGAGGAAATATGTATGTGGTTATGAGGAAAACTACCTTATAATCACATTTAATCACAGACGGATAGAAATACAGCGGCGTAGCTTGGGTGGGCGGGGGTGGCGGTCCGTCCGTGACGCCAAAATTTCGGGGCAGTAGTTTTGGAATTCACGAATTCGCTTATTGAATTCTAGAAATTTTTGGGGCTGCAAGTTAATTAACCGTCCCGGGATCCATGAGTCCTAGCTACGCCACTATACAAAATAACTAGCGTGATTTCAACAGACAGACAGACAGACGGACGGACATGGCTAAATCGACTCAAGGAGGTGGCACTGATCAAGAATATATATACTTTTCTATACACATCGTCTCTATTTTTATGCGTTACTCTTTTTAAAGTAACGGTTATATGAAAGGAAATGTTTTTAAAATTTCCAAATTTCTAAGTGTTTAAGTATGAATTAAAATCAACTTGGCTTTTATATTAATATTTAAAACCTATATTATACCTTTTTTTACTGAACAAAATGCTAAAGTATTTCTTAAAGAAAAGTATTTTTCATCTTTATATAAATTACATCTTGAAATTATGTATTAATTTTCCGATTGCGAAGACTAAGTTATTAACATAAGGCACAAATAAACATTTTTTATGTTTTTCAATTTGTTTAAATTTTATGTGGACCGCTTTTATCGACCGCTCTAATCGAGAGGTCGATAAGCCAGTAAGATTTCTATGTCTCTTTTCTGCTCTTTTGAGTCGATTTTTTTGGAAATTTTCGGAAAAAGTGGAACATCCCTGGATTGTAGTGAATTTGTTGCAAAAACTGAACACATTATCGACAGTTTAGTTTCAAACCATAGAATAGAGTTTTTTTTCTCCTTCAGTTCTGACACATTTGACAATTAGTAAACGAAAACGAACCTATGCGTCCAAGTGAGATAGCAAGAAGTGTGCCAATAATTGCAGACTCGGAAAAAACAATTGTGTTTTAGTTGTGCCGAGTGAAATTGCAACAAGAAAGTTAATAATTTTTCGCAGGAAGAAATATTAAATTTTTAAAAATTTGTTCTAAATTCAAAAAATAGTGTGGCAACAGAATTATGCAATAATATTGTGAATTAATTTGAATTTACTACAGGCTAAAAAACTAAACCCGCGTATTGCAATATATCCCAATCGCCAAGTACAAATAAGAAAAGCGACAAAATAGACGCACATATTTGCAAGAAGTCACAATTTTGCAATCTTTTTCTCCGTTTAAACATTTTCTTCCTGGAAGTGACTATAAAAATTAGTGAGTATGAGCGCTTGATCTGGTGGATAAAGTGAGTGAAGTACTGTGAATATTTAGCAAATTGTCTATTCTGATGCCTGGACCGACCTAACATGGGGGCGCTGCAATCTCGGCGTCCTCCAATTGTAATGACGATTCGCGGTTTTCCTGCTGTTGTATGCACACCACGCTGTTGACCGCTTCATTCATTTATTTATTTATTCTCCATCATCACCATCGGTTCGTTTCTCAACTTTGTGTGCCATTCTGTCCGTAATACTTTGTTTTGTTCTTCAATAGTTTTAGTGTTTATATTTTCATACTAGATTTTTAGATTTGCCGTCTTTGTTTTGACTTTATGTTGTTGTTTACCTTACAATAACTAATATTTTTGTAATGTATATTAGTTTATTATACGCGATTGAAAAGTACTTTAGGATATACTTTTCGATATAAGGAGCACTTTGCACATTAATATTGATATGGCCAAATCTCATAAACGTATTGTTTATAAAATACACCTTCGTTTCATATCATCAAATGTGCTTGTTAAATTTTAACTTTAATTTCATTAGCATATTTTATCAGTACGAAAAACAATAATATTTAATAGTCATAATTTTGAACGAAAACACCATAAAATACTAAATGACCTTGGAACTATAATTTTATTGCGAGTGGACTTGTAGTATATACTCTACAACTTACAAATGTGTAATATAATCTTTTAAAATAAATTGGAATAGTTTAAAACTAATAATACCAAAAGAAGTTGTGGACCCTCACTTGTTCTCTTTAATCGTTTTAAAATCGATCTAGTTTTCATATAATAAATCTACTGACGTAAATAAACGAATACGATTTTTGCTGAACTTTGAGAACTTCAAAAACACAATTTAATTATAAATCTAAATTTAGACTACATATTAATTTGGACTATATCGGAAACTAATATGAATTGCAATTTTTTGGTAAATATATTGAATTGTAGTCATTTTTTTTTTTTTGGGATTATCCTCAAAGAGGAGGAGAATGTGGCAGGTCAATAGACCATAAAGCCATTAATAATTTTGAGGTTTACTTGACATATAAGAAACTAACATATAAACAAACATTTGACAGGTACATAACACAGAGTTGTAGAAAGTGAAAGCCATTATGAAGTGAGAATTATAATTCAATTTTCGTGATTTTGATGAAATCAATCAGTTCATTGAAGTGTTCTTGCTTCCTTGAAAGAAGGAGTTGATTCAAATTGGAGAACTTGCTGAAAAAATCAAACTTACGATTAGCGTGGTATTTAATACATTTAAAAATTAAATGGTCCGCATTTTCTAGAGTATTGCAGATGTTGCATGTATTGCTTTCTCTTCTTTTGATTTTATGAAGGTATTCCTTGGAGTAGGTGAGGCCGCAGAAAAGTCGATTAATGAGTTTTATGTTGTACGTGCTATATTTAAGGTTTTTAAACCAGTGTTTGGTTGGAGGTTCGGGAAATAGTTTATGGAAAATGTTGTTACTGTGGTTTGAAAAATATGATTTATATCTGTCGGTCCAATCTGTCCTTAGGTTATTATAGATGATACGGCAAGCTTCCTTGGCAGTGTATTGGATGTTTAGTAAGCAGCCTTTTGTGGCAGCATGTTTAGCGAAATAGTCAGCTCGTTCATTAAAGAAAAGGCCAGTATGAGAGGGACACCAGAGGATAGTAACTTCTTTTAAAGTACTAGTGTTGATTAAATGGAAGATTTCTGAAACAATGTGATTATCTGAGGACTTCTTGGCTAGTAGGGAGCAGGAGTTAATGCTGTCTGTAAAAATTATGGCTTTGTCTATGTGGTCCTCAATCATTATGTTTATTGCTTTTTTAATTGCCATCAGTTCGCCGGTGAGCGAAGAAACTTTTTGTTCAATTCTAAAAAGAAAATTTTGATTCTGGGATATATTGCATATAGAACATCCAGTGGAGCAGTCGAAGATGGCCGCATCTGTAGCCCAGATGCTGAAATTGTTTGTATTATATTTGTGAAAGACTTCCAAGTATGATTGTTTTATTTCAATTAACGAGGAGTTTTTTTTGATGTTGCTAATATTGGAAATAATTTTCAGGTTTACGGGATGTATAGCGTTAGGCCTTGGGATGCCTATGTTGTCGAAAATGTTTTTGAACTTAAAGTATGTAAAGTTGTAACTAGATTTTATATTTGAATCAAAGTACATTTTAGTGAAGATATCAGGATGGTTTATTTTGAGCTTGATCATTTCTTTCGCGGTAAGGTAAGAGGTTCTTTCCGGGGGTGGAAGAGTGAGAGATAAAGCGTAAATGATGTTAGACGAGGTCATGGGGGTGAGACCGAGACATCGCCTAAGAAGCGTGTTCTGAAAGGAGGTTATTTTTCTTGAAATGTATTCCGGCATGTTTGCCATAGAGGAGCGGGCGTATTCTATTTTGGAGAAGACATAAGATTTAAGTAGGTTTATGGCGAGAGCGGGGTTTAAGCCGTCCTTCACGGTAGTGATCATTTTTAAGGCGTTTACTGCTTTTTGGGTATTTTGCAGGGTTTGGTCAAAATGTTCCTTCAGAGATAGACTGTTTTTAAATTGCCTTCCAAGGAATTTAAAAATCTTAACATTCTCGAGACGGTGGTTGTTCAACGTAATGACTGGGATTTTTCTGGCACCTTTTGCCATATAAGTTATTTTTGACTTGTCCAGGTTAAGATGGAGATTCAATTTAGAAAGTAGGTTACTGAAGGTAATGAGTTTTTTTTTTAGATTGAGGACTGCCTGGTCAAATTCTTGGTGAGTAGAGATAATCGCGAAATCATCTGCGTATTGGAAAACTTGAGTATTGTTGTTTTGAATTGAATGTAGATGTGCCGTATAAATATTGAAAAGTATAGGACTTAAGCAACTGCCTTGAGGGAGGCCATTATGTACCGTGATGTTATCGTTACCTAGGATCAGGATCCTTTTGCGAAGGAAGTTGAAAATCCAGTTTTTAATATCATGTGGGCATTCATAATCTGTTAGGAGCTTGTCTAAGAGATCGATGCTAACACAATCGTATGCTTTCGAAATGTCTAAGGTGGCTACTATGACCTTGAGATTTTGATGCTTTGAGGTTGCAATGTGGTGAATAATCTCATTTATACAGATGTTTGTAGAAAGCGATTTCCTGTAAGCAAAAGATCTACTAGGAATAATCTTGTTGTTTTCAGTGAAGTCATTAAGTCTTACCTTAACCATAAGGTTTATGGTTTTGATAAGGGTCGAAATCAGAGCGATGGGTCTGAAATTTTTAAAATTATTGAGATCTTTACCCGGTTTTGGGATGGGACAGATTTTAATCTGTCTCCATTGTATCGGGATGAGATTGTTTGTCCAATGATCGTTGAAGGTTTTTAGTAGGTTTTCGAGGGAAATGCTAGTTAGCGAACGTAACATTTCATACGTGATGCGGTCGATGCCACCTGCTGATGGTTTTGATTTGTATTTTAGTACAGAGGTAAGTTCTTCGAAAGTGAAAGGATTTGTGTGGTTGGGTAGAACTAGATTTGCTGATCTTGAGGGTGACGGAAGGTCAACCTGGGCTTTTAGAAATTTTAGGTAACTGAGATTGTTACACGGATTCCAGTAGTGCTTAGTGTTTACATTTCCTGAATTTTTGCATCTGTTGGCAAAATTGAAAAGTTTTTTTAAGTTCGTGTTTTCCGAAAAGGATTGTATTTCTTTTGCAAAATGTTGTTTTTTAGTATCTTTGACAGCTTTTTTCCATTCATCCAAAAGTTTTGCTAGGTTGGTGGCGTCTATAAACGATTTGCTACGATTATATTTTTTTTGTGCAGCTGTTTTGAGTCTAAATAGTTTTTGGAGATCATTGTTCCACCATGGTTTAGGTGTGAAGGATAATTTTCCTGAGATGACGTTTGTTGAGCTCGTTAAAGCGGTTTTAAAGGTGTTTTCGATATCATATAGGGTATTGCCTAGTGTTGAGGTTTTTAAAAAATTGAGGAGTTTGTTTTTAGAAAGGAATGTTTTGTTTGGAAAAGAGAAATCGTTTATTTTAATCCAGATGGGGAAGTGGTGACTGCCTCCAAGAGTGTGATCCAGAACTGACCAGTCAAAATTGAGCCTGGAATTAGTAAAAGATAAATCAAGTACAGAGCTGCTGCTACAAGGATCAAAAAGAAATCTTTTGAAAGTAGTTTGGCCGGTGTTTAGAATACGAAAGTTGGTGGGTGATATTATAGATAGTAGTTTATTGCCTCTAGAGGAGTTGATTTTGTCACCAAATGCTTGTAGGCGTGCGTTGAAGTCGCCGCAGATCAGAGCATTTTTGAAAGGTTCCATAAAATTAAAGAGTTTAGAGACTTCTTTGCAGAAAATATCATTTTTAATATTGTGTGGGAAGTAGACAGAAGCGATTGTGAGATTTTGTCTGAGATTTAAAGTTTGCGCAATTACAATGTCAAGGTCAGAAGTAAAGTTTAAATTTTTAAATTTTATGTCATTGTGTATGGCAATAGCTACACCCCCGTAATTATCTGGACGTTTTTTGAAGAGAATTTGATGATTTTGGAGTTTGGTGTGATGTGTGGTATTTTCAATATTGAAAATTTCGGAAAGAATGGCTATGTGGATATTTTTAAAATTGAGGAAATGTTCAAGATGTTCTTTATTGGATTGAAGACTTTGTATGTTATATTGGAGGATGTTAAGCATGTTTGTAAAGGTTATTTATGGAAAGATTTTTGTGACGGCAGAATGCTATTTACATTGCATGTTATCTCCTGATAGATTGTTAAGTTTTTCGAGGTCATTGTTAATACACATATTGTTGAGGATTTGTTTTATTTTCGTTAGTGAATCCTGATTTTTACTTGAGAGAGTTTGGTTTGTTAACTCACGGGTTAAACAGCGAGTAATAAACAGGTTGAAATCTTCGATAGATTTTTCAAAATTGTCAGGGGAGTATGCTTTGGTCGGATGGCTATTGAGGACTGTAGATGTGTTAGGACGTTGGTTAATTGAGTAAGATGGTTCGAAGTTGTTTGAAAGTGTGTTAAAATCTTTGATGGCGTTCGACCATTCATTCATCGTGTTTTGTGCATTATTTGTTGTATGAGTGTGATTATGATTTCTTGGTTTGGATTGGGCTATTTTTGAATACGGGAAAAGGGAGTGGATGTGATTGGCGGCTGTTTGGCTGTTGTTTGGGGTGGAAGAGTGATTATGTTTAGATGTAGGGAGATAAGGAAAATCATTGGGATTGTCTAGATCAGCAAGGCTTGAAAAACGATTAGTGAAGATGTTAGAGTATCGGAGTTTGGCTTCCGCCATTGAAAGGTTGTCCATTGTCATTAGTTTTTTCAGTGCATATGCCTTTTCTCTGGCCGGGCAGTCTCGATTGATTGGTGGGTGAGGACCTTTGCAGTTGATACATTTGATAGTTAGGCAGGTTGTACCTTTGTCGTGAGTTTGGAAGCACTTCTGGCAGGAGTCAACAGATTGTTTGCATTGTAAGGCAAAGTGGTGATATCTATAGCATCTATAGCATTGGCTGAATGGTATGAATGCCTTCACATCTATTTTGATGTGGTTAAAGAGGATAACATGTTTTGGCAATTGTAAACCTTTGAAAATTACTTTAACATTTTTGGTGGGAATTTTTAACCCAGTGCTTGCACTTTTTCTTTCAATTCTAATTACTTTTTTAATAGGAATGTCGGAAGTAATGTTATTTGTTAGGTCGTTAATGTCAATATCGATTGGAATGTCAAAAATAATACCAGTTTTGGATACAAAATGTGGCAGGATCCTAGCAAGGTAGCCACTTTCTTTGATTTGTGGATTTGTAGTGACTGTGTTGGCAGCTTCGGCCTTATTAAAAACTACCTTGCAACGGTTATAACCAATTTTGATAATTTCCTGAATATTCTGTATTTTTAAGTTAGTCAAAATTTTGCTTAAGGTTATAGCATTAATCGGTTTTCTTAGGCCTTCAGAAACGGTGTCAAAGTAAACTATATAAGGAATTTTTTCTGTATCCTCGTAAAAGAAATTTACCGTTTCTGAGCTGTACAACTCACCAGGAATAACCTCATCTTGAGTCGAGGGGAGCGGCGTCCCCTCAGACCCCATCTTTCTTTTTTTTGTAGACACTTTAAAGGAAGTTTGATTTCTCAGCGAGACTCCTAGAAATAGATTAAATTATTTATTATGAATTTAGGATAAACCTTAATTTGTTTTAGCAAGAAAACAACAGTTACTCTAAGAAGAATAAGAATGGAAATGGTTTTCACTTGTATTGAATTAAACACTTATGCACGAAAAACGGACCACGCTTGACGAAAGACGCTCAGAGAGTGTTGTAGTCATTTCCTGAACTTATTTTCAGCTCAACTTCACAATTGTTTTTGCTAAATATATTAAACATTTGCTGCTCTGTTGCTATTAACGATATTTTAAAGAAACTCAATTAAAGATTCTATAAATAATGTTGATAAACAAAGCCGGCTGAAATTCAGCCGTTTGTGCTTTCGCTTGTATTCATCAATACCAATCGTGACGCGTTCTCAGTTGCCACAGAATCTCCAACACGACTGGTTCTCTTTGAAATCCCGACGCGTTCAATCCTCAACTTATTCGTTGTATACATCTCACGATAGTCGTTATTTTTAGATGCCACATTTTAAAACAAGCAAAGCTATATACTAGATACCAGATATTAAACTGATCTACTATGGAACTAACTCATTAATTTGTCAGTTTAAAAGTTGTAAATAAGTATTAAAATATAAAAACTTCATGTAATAAACTCATCGGGTCAAAAAAAAAAAAAAAAAAAAAAAAAAAAAAAAAAAAAAAAAAAAAAAAAAATGTACAGGTCGCGTCAAACATCGCTACATCGCAACAGTCGTGCTCAGTCGTGCAACTCTTCCACGACTAGCAATCTACCACAGAAACGTGTGAAGCGTTGTTGTCGTAACTTCGTCACCTTTATGTGCACCCAAGTAGGAGTGGGGGCGCTAATTGTAATTTACGCCATCTGCGGTGCGTTTTCCTTCATGAACATCGAACGCGAGTACGTAGATAAGACAACATCGGACGTGGTTGCCCTGCGTCGCAATTGTTCGCTGGAACTGTGGTACATAACCGAAGAGTTGAACACATTCGATCGCCAGCAATGGCAACAGAAGACAGACGCTGTCTTGCGCGAATATCAAAACCAAATCGCCCACCTTATAAAATCGGGATATGGTGGACGAACGCCGCAACAAATTTGGTCTTTTCCAGCGGCTCTGATGTTCTGCCTATCGTTAATAACCATGATAGGGTACGGCAACATGGTGCCTCGCACTCCGTGGGGAAAGGGATTCACAGTGATCTACGCTACCTTCGGCATACCGTTGTATATTTTGTATTTCTTGAATATGGGCCGGGTTTTGGCGAGGGCTTTTAAATTCCTCTACCGAAGCCTGCACGAATGCACTCAAGATCGCACTGACCTACGAGTAGATGCTCGCGATAGTGGCAGTTTGAGCATCTCAGGAATGCCACGCAAGAAGATCATCGTTCCCTCCACGGCCTGTCTGTGGGTCATTATTTTCTACATCCTTACTGGCACCATCATGTTTGCCAATTGGGAGAAGTGGTCCTTCCTCAACTCTTTCTACTTCTGTATGACATCCTTGTGCAAGATCGGTTTCGGAGATTTCGTTCCAGGCGCCAGCCTAGTAACTGCCGCAGACGTCAGCGCCGCAACAAAGAAGGTGCGGGAGGACGCCACGGTGAATCTCGACGTAGTGACTGAATTGCAGTTAATCACTGATCAGAATTCCAAACTGGCCATTAATTTTATCTACATGCTAATTGGCATGGGTCTAGTTGCCATGTGCTACAATCTGATGCGTGAAGAGGTGCGCGTAAAGTTGAAGGAAATGAAAGAGGACATGAAACTGTGTTTAGATGACACACGGTTACGTTTCGTGAACTGCTGCGGCCAGCGAGAACTTTACGACGAGGAGTATTACTAGACTGAGTGGGTGTACAGTTCCGTTCGTTGTTCGTTTCCTTGTAGGCTTAAGTGGCATTTAATTTTCGTTTAAAGACTTGATTTTAATTTGAATTATACTGATTGAGTAGAGCACCTGTTGTGATCTGTTGTCTGGTTATGAGTGGTTATGTTGGTGCATATGTCCTTGATTAAAAAGGTACGTGTCAGATAAAATGTTACGGTCTACAATTCTGTGCTCTCCTTCAATGAAAACTTTGTGATCGAGTTCTTACCATTGCTTTTTCCACAGGCAATCATTGATAATTTTTTGAAGTTACAAAAACGCGTCACGAACTTTAAGGTAATGCTTGGTGGCAGTGCGGATCGTCTATGCACACCGAGCACCTCAGCTGGTCCATTTCGAATATTTGCTGTTTCTGGGTTTCAAAACCGGGCAAATGATATTGTTTACTGTCCGCCGATAATACGACAGCCGACTCAGAATGTGGAAGACTCTACTGCGATTGTATACTTCGGCGGTGACGTCCAGGTACGTAATTTGAACGCAGTTTGGTGCTCGAATTCACATCACTCAATTGGTTCAATTTATTGATACCAATTACATTACATCATAACTAATAGAAAGCAGATTTTGTTTTTAATTCCTAAACTAATAATAAATCGATTCGCAGGATTTTCCGGAAAGCATGGAAACCAACCGCGACAGCCGCGGTTACATGAAGTACAATTTGGAAAATTCGGCCATCCTTTTACGCGAAGCATTCCCTCGCTCGCACATCATCGTCATACGTCCAGTCAGGTGAGTCTATTTAAGCAAATGTACTGCTTTCTCCAAGGAAATTTATAAGAAGTATTTTTTGCATTTCGCAGAATGGAATTCAAAACCTTCAGTTGCTTCGATAACTTTGTGCGCGGAAATAATGCAGGCGTACCAGATCACACACCAATGAATCATGCGCTGCAGCATTTAGAAAAGTAAGACGAAATAATGGAGATATTTAATTCCCATCAAACCAAGTTAACATATGTTTTTCCGTCTTACAGATTGTTGCAGAATCTTTCCCAGCGACTTATCTCCATCCCCGAGAATGAAATTCTAGATCAAGCAGCACAAGCGGCTGCTGCTGCTGCTGCTGTTGCTGCTGCTACAGCAGCAGCTGCAGCTTCCGGCGATGTTGTTGCCGCAGCTGCGTTGGTCTCATCTACGCTGTCGAGGGCATCATCTGATTCGTCACCCTCCTCTTCCACCAACAACGATAGTAGTCAGGAGATGGACATCGATATACTACAGGTGCAAGAGACCGTCACAGTCGATGCTGATGGTGCCATGATATTCCCAAGCAGCACCAACTCCACCACACATGCATCAGCATTAGACGCACATCATCAAACTAATATCGCCAACAACATTTCATCACCAACTACGGCAACAGCTGTTGCTGCCACTACGCTGTCTAGGCATTTAGCACATGAGGTACCGCCAATTCTTAATAACGTCAGCAACAGTAGCGATTGTCAACAACAACAACAACAACGCCAATCCAACAATCCACTCTGGTGGCGTGAAAATCTCAACCTGGACAAATCCAAACTCATACTAATCGGCTTCAGCAAGGGTTGCGTGGTACTCAATCAAGTGAGTCGCATTCTGTGTAAAAATCGTACAATTTTGATTACAGCTAAAAACAAATAAATCTCAGTTCTAAAACTTCAAGCCATGCAGGCGTTGGCAAATGAGAATGAATATTGAGCACCAGCTGAGATTTATAAAAAGAACTAAAAATTGGGGAAATATTCCTCCGCATCATAAGCTTATCATTCAGTTATATTCGTTTCGTTGCAGTTTATATACGAGTTCCATTATTTAAAAACTCTGACGCCTGACGACAGCACAATGATTCGATTGCTCTCTCGAATTACGGACATGTATTGGTTGGACGGTGGTCACGGTGGCCAGAAAAACACATGGATTACGTCTCGCAGCCTGCTGGAAACACTGACTCGCATGGGTAAGTTCGCTCTTCATTTGTTATGCTTTGCAATTAATCTGTTACAATGCGTTTTCTTTGTGGTTTTGCAGGCATGAACATTCATGTGCATTTGACCCCCTATCAGGTACAAGATGACCGACGACCCTGGATCCGGAAGGAGGAAAAAATATTCACCGATTTGTTACGGCGGCTGGGAGCACCGATAACTCGTCACCTGCACTACGACAGTCAAACAGCTAACTTGATGACTCACTTTGAGGTATTGCAAGCCTTCTGTCAACACATAGTGCACGCTCTGCAACAGCAGCAAGGTAGTGGACAACCGCCTCAGCAACAGCACCAGCCCCTTGCAAATGAACAGTCACAGCAGCAACAAAATCTGTTGCCACAGCAAAATACCAGTACCACAATTAAACTTACCGCGGATAATTGCACCGAAGAGAAGTGACAACGACGTCGTGCAACAGTATCGCCTAAAACTATAACAACCACATTGAAGCAGAAGCAACTACAGCTCGGTGCACCCGGAACCCGCACTATAACATCAGCAATCATAGGAGTAGCTGCTACCCGCAATATAGTATCGACATCTGCGGCTGCAGCTGCTCCACACGCGGTAACAATACATGTAAATAATCATCAAGGCCATCATCAACATAAGGTTCATCACCACTATCCGCACAGCCATCATCAGTGTAGGTCGAAGCGCAAAATTCACAAATTATATTCTACTCTCTGCCGTTAGGGGAAATCCTTAGAATTATTTTAACTTTGCCACAATTGAACAATTTTACTAGTTGTACTTTTTTTTCTTAGGGACGATATTTCAAAGCAACTCCTAGCCAACATTTGAACTCGCCTAAATAGGAACGGTTTTATCGTCTTTCCCAGTGCAATAATATATTTTGTTTTTAATTTGTAAACTTTAAAGTACTTTGTTATATTTTTTACATTTTCAAACCAGACCAGACTTTTAAATATTTCCCTTTAAGTTGTTAAATCTAAATAACATATTTTACTTAATTAAATAATTTAAACCAATTCACAAGAATAACACTGAGTTAGGTTCCAATAAGTAATTTAATTTAATTAAGCTATTTCTTTAATTGCTCAATTTGTTTTATTTGATTAATATTTTATTGAAATACATCAAACATATATTCGATTTGTCACGGTGCATATAAACCAATTTAACATTCCCTCGTAGTATGACTCAAGTTCCGAAAAAAGATATCCTTTTATGATGAAACTAAAAGAGACTTTGAGTGTCATGCATTCGAGTAAATCATTATGCGAGGAAAGTTTTGAAGGCAAATTTATTACCGAAATATTTAATATACTGAACGAACGAGAAACGATCTAAAAATGTTTTGCAATGAATTTATTACTAATTAATTTTTTCTTATAGTTTTCAAGTATTTGCACTAAAATAGGGAAACTTTTAGTAATGTTATAAATACATTCATTGTGTTTTACTTCGAGTGTTTCACTTGTTAGTATACGTAGAACAGAACAGTTATTTAAAAGTAATAACTAATAAAGCGGCAATAGCTAACCACTCAGTTCGAATTTCACTAGTTGTATTTTATGTTTTGGGAGATTCTTGGCTGCTCCGAATTGTTCTTAAGTTAGCCAAATAAATAGTTTTCAATAGAATTCAGCTCTTAGTGGTCTGATGTCATATACAATAAAAAGCTGATGAACTACTCTTCTCATCCTTTATTATTAAGCTGCTTTTTTCGTACTAAAATTATGCTTACAATTACTTAAATTATAAGAATAATAATTTTTAGACATGAGTACTTAGGATGTATTGATCGCTACAAGGACTGTGTGCGTTGTGTTTGGTTTTGTGTGTGTATGTGTGTGGCTTAAACCAACCTACTTTAAACATTAGGTGTGACCTTCAAAGGACGTCGGTGCCAGTATTTAAGCGGTACCATTCACATGAGCTGCATTTGATAGGATGCAGTATTGAATTTATCTGTATTTAAGTATTACGTAGCTACTAAGTGATTTATTGATAAGTTAAGATTGAATTTACAATAAAAAGTTATACGTGTAAACAGAGCACCAGCTCGCCTTTAAAAATCTAAAAACCTAAACCAATTCACAAAATCCACAAATGATAAAAACTTATTAACAAAGCAACCAAAAGTTCATGTATTGTTCACTAAAACAATATGATGGCTTTGGAAGGCTAGTACTCTAAAGTCTCAAGAGATATTAAAGCATAGAGCATAATATAAAGAAATGTGAAATTTAAAAATGTACCTTTTGAGTTTGGCAGGTCGAAATTGTTTATAATATATTTAGAATTGTATTTTACACGACTTAAGCAAGAACAAAAAATAATTTTTAAAGCTATTTGCACATCTAAAACCATTTCAGTTGACGTTCGAAATCAATTTTAAGAGCCAACAAGAATTTGTATTAATTACAAAATTTTATGCACACACAAACGAACAACGCTAAACATATTGCCAACATGTGCAAAACAGTTTTGAATTGTATTTCCTCCAAAACACAAATTTAACGATAAAAATTATATATTATTTATCGAATATATATAAATATATATCCATAGATACATATTAAATAAGACTCATGTTAATGTAAAATTGTGTTTTAATTCGGTCCAATTGTTGAATACATTATTTGCCAATTATATTACAGAGGGTCGTTTTTTTAAAGCTGTTTTCAAATACAAATTTGCGCCTACACAAATAGAACTCAATATTACAATACAAATTTCGAGAAGAGCAGAATGGAAAGAAAAAGATATTGAATTTCAGATATTAAGGAGGATACCTGAAAATAGATCATGGTTCGAAACTACAGCAGAAGCCAAGTCTATTATGGTCCAGAAACCCTTACTTGACATTCAATGGGGACATTACACAAACTCGCCTAACATAACCACAAAACGTTATTATACTCACTTATTCGATGCATTCAATTTACATCACGTTTAATTTAATACGTTTCGGTAATAAAACACAGTTGATAAAATAGTTTCTTATCCCTGCATATGTATTTGAAAAAGAATTCATAACCACCGAATTCATATACAAATTAAATACCTACTTATATTCGAACTTACTGTTATTCTTTATTACGTAATTTGGTAAAAACTTACGAGCTATAATTTGAAACAATCAGTACGAGTGCTTTCGAAACTCGATTTATGAATTAATCTTTATCATCACACTTTCCATGGTTTTCTCTGGGTGATTTACCATTTAACTGATTTCAGACAAATTTCTTTCAAATGGCTTCTTTGCATGGTGGCGTTGCTTATAATTTAAGTTCTATCCTATTATGTACACTTGTTTCTGCAGTCAGTCGTTGTCCATTCATCGCTGCCATCACAACAATCACAGATGCCGTCATTGACGCGGCTGCTCGGCACATAAACATCGCGACCACGTCCCGTAATATGCCGCTTTTGGTATCGACAATAGAAATGCCCATTGGCGCAGGCATTCGTACTGGGTTCGTCGCTACCGTCATCGATGCAATCACAGTAGTCGTCGTTGACGCGCGCAAATTCTATCTCTTGGCTGCCATCTAAGCACTTGAAGTTGTTGTCGAAGTTGGGCTTATAAGCGTCATAGTCAAAGAGACGAGTGCCACTAAAGAAAAAATCATTAGGAATGTTTTAGTTTAACATATGGTCTTCGATTACCGTATTATTTTAATAGCCTCTGCCATCGGCTCGTCGCCACCGCCTCTTCCTCCGCCAGTATCCATGTCAGCCGTATCCGAGCGTCGCGGACTGGGGGGGAAAACTGGCTGTCTGTGCTGCTTATCACTGAGAGCTTGCATCGTGCCATCCAGACTAAACGGGGTGCTGGAATTTGGTAGCCGATTAATTGAAAAGGCCTGGTATAAGAAGAAAACGATTCCAAGCAAAAATATGCCTAGTAGCAGCATCTTCGACTTTTGTTTGTAGAAGGGCTTATAATAAATGTTCTCGCGTTTGACCCAGGTTTTCTTCATGATTCTTTGGTAGTTGTGCGAGTGTAATTTTGGAAAACTTTTCCTATCCGTAAATAAATTCATAAATTTGTTTATTTTCTAAAACTACAAAACAACATGTCAAAAGGACAACCAGTGTTGACGCAGGCATCTCTTGAGATATACTATAATGTACTGTTTTCTTTGCCAAAATTGGTCGTTGATTAATGTAGGTATTGTATTTATTTTTAACTACATTTTCTTTTGATAAATAATTCAGCTCCAATTTATTTTTTCGGTATAATAGCTCCTACCATCCAAAGTCTGAAAAATACCAGGTCGAGTTTAGTTTGAAGTTATAATGCTTTAAATCTGAATAATTTGCATGCTTTGAAAATTAATATCTTTAAAGCCAATTGAGATATCAGACTGTCTTATTCATTTGGTAGCTTGTTTAAAAGACTTTCTTTTATGTCATTATAATTTTTACGAATATTGTAATAGTTATGTGAATATTTACTTTTTTCAGAAAAATGGAACCGATAGTTTTACAAAAAAAAATATTGCTCTCTTAAATTACAATCAATAAGAATAAATGAATGTTTTTCTCAATAGCTTTCGATTTAAAGTTCTCAACGATATATGACATCTTTATTTATCTCTAATATTTTTGAGCAAATTAATGAAATTAGGAATTTTAAGTACTTTAACTTTAAAAATTTTATTAAAATTCGTGCAAATGGGTCCAATTAATCACGTACCCAATTTCCTTACACAAAATTGTTATGTATTTTAAACATTTTACGAGCAGTTTTAAATTTAAAAATTACGTTTCTGTAATTTGTTTGTTAAATACTAGAATGGAAGTGACTCAACCATTGTCAAAGAATGACTCGAATGATGCTGGGATTTAAACCTTAATTTAATTAATTAAAAAATTAATTTTGGGAGTTTTTGAATTTGTTGGGTGTACGAACTTTTATTATGCAATTTATTTATTAGTAGCTTTAATAAATTATTTTATTAATTATTGTTTGAATTAAAATGTTATAGTTACGATGAATATGTAGTACCTATTTATTGTTATTATACTTTCAAGTAAAAAGTGATACTCATCGTTTTGAGTAGAGAACCGAGGTGGCAATACGAATTCAGCTGCCATTTTCTAAAATGATTTTGATCTCCGTGTTAAGTCAAAAATAATAGAATACAAGATTACGCAGATCAGCTTTCGAAAATGTTTTCTTCTGCGCAACTACGTCACAATAGCAAACCAATATAGCTGAACTGTCAAATTTGTATACATTTTGAATACAAAATTGTAAACATTGCCGTACAATCTTATATTTTACATTAATTTCTCGGTTTTAGAAATAATAACGATATACTAGTGATTTCGCGATGTGAAACACAACCTGTGAAATGTATTAATCAATATCTACAGCATAGTTTCAGCAATAGACAACAATGGCAAAGGAATGGCTTTTGATATATGCCAGTTCATGTTAAATTAGTGATGAATATTTGCTATGTACATACGTGTGTTCCGCTTTAGGTTCACTGCCAAAGATCTGGAATCTCATCTCCCAACATATTATGTCCAACAATCTCAGAATGGATTACTTCGGCCAAGATAAAATGATTACACCAGAAGTCACAGTTCCCCTTTGAAGTAATTAGTGCGTAATTTGTCTTCGGATACTGTTGTCCAGAGATTGCATTAAAATCTGCCAGCGCAGTTACTCCAGTTCCAAAACTTTTTTCCTATCATTCTTGGATGGCGATGGTGGCTTATACTTATTAACATTGGGTTTTTATGTTGGAATTAATAAATAAATAGATATTTTGTAAATGTGGTCATAAAAGTAAATTTTATTGACATTATTAAATAAAACTTAGAATTTAAATTTTATATTGAGATTCAAAACTTAAAAATATATAATAATAAATTGACTTATATTAACATACAATAATTGGAAAACATTTACAACATTGTAAAGAAAATCAGGAGCTATGTAACAGTATTTCATAGCTTCGGCTTCCTTTTGTAAGCATTATCCTCAATGTCTATTCAGTTTCCTGATTTTAATGTTTCAAGATATAATTTGATGAAATAATAATGAAGTGCAAAGTTAAACACTGTAGAAATTGGAATCATAATGCAGATAGTGTGGCAATGGAAAATTAAGATAATAATAAGTTAAGATACCTCGCGAAGAACACCAATAAAATGTCGGTATCTTCTACAGTTTAGGAGATATTGCAATTTTCAAACTTCAAAGGACCACTCGGAATCCAGACGAGACACTATGAACTGATGTTGTTGTTAGAGTTGACGTGTGTCAAAATGTAAATATATTTTTTAAAATGTATTTTCCAATATACAGTCGGGCCTCGATTATCCGTGATGGTCGGGACCATAAGCATTACGGATAATCGATTTTCACGGTTACTAAATATATTTAGATCTAACCACCCGCACTTCTCAAATTTCAAAATTAAACTAATCACTTGTAAATGCTTCTGACTCATCGTATGCAAACATGGGAATTCCTCGTTTTCATGTTTATTATATTGTATATATGTATGAATTTGAAGTTAATAAAAAAAAATTCTGCCATCACGGATAATAGAGGTAATCACGGTTAATCGAAGCAAACAACTTGAAAACATTGCAAACAAAAAACAATAGACTTAGTACTAATTTCCAAGTTAAATAAAGCCAGAGATGGGCTAAACCTGACAATTGTTGAATCCAGATTATATAGTGCAGAATATAGGGTGCAGTTTTTATATGCATTGGAAAGGAGCTTAAAACCACTGTGTAATAAAATAATAACAACGCTAATTCTAGTTATGTTCATTTCTCAAAAGTCACTATTATCCTTGTTTAATATTGCGTTTCCTTTTACGTTTTCGAATCCGATTTTAAGTTAAGCTTGATGAAGCTTCATATATGAACTGACAACAAGTTACTTATAACAATGACTGTTACAGTTATCAAATTAATTATTAGTTATTAATTCATTATTAATTACAGAATCAAATTAAATTAAATTAAATGAATCAAATCAATCAACAAAAGTGAATGGATTTGTGTGGATTTTGAGCCTTTTTTGATTCGAAAAAATTCCAGTGAAACACATCGGAATAAGCGATGGTTGTTCATTCACAACATTCTTCACAAATGTGTGGTTTGTGAAGAACCACAGTTTAGAGGTAAAAAGCAAAAACTTGATGCGAAACTTCGTTTTCCTGTATTCGTTCGCAGTTCGTCTCTTGTTCTTGAAGCACAACAGTGGGGTATTTATTTAGATGTTCAGATGCTGATGTGGTCATTCGGTGCAACATGCGAGCTATGTAAGTACGCGAGGACATTGGAATGGAAAGAAGGCTCTTGCAATTTATTTGTTTAACATAATCAACTCGAAGCTCTTTCGTAATTATTATTGTTATGATGTTATTGTTTTGAGTTGTGTAGTTGTCATTGATGTGTTGCTGTTGAAGTTGGCTCTTCAGTAAGCGAGTGTCGCAGTCTGGAACCCTGATTATGAATTGTTAGCATGCACTTTAAGCTGGCTTTCACACATGCATTTCTCAGTATTGTTTAAGTTATGGGTATAAAAATACATATCTACGTTGCTGGAGTTGTTGGTGTCATTGCCGCTTGCTTTTATGGTTGCCATCTTAGATGCCACTCTGTGCTACACCTTCCGCAAAGATATATTATGGAGCATGATTGCCACCTTCATATTTTATTGTTCTAAAAATTCAAACATCTCAATTTTTTGCTGTTTGATTTCTACACATTTAATACAATACATTTTTTTAATTGTTCTATTAATAAAAATCCAGCAGAGTAGAACGAATGAACAGAGAGTTGAGGTGGCCAGACTACTTCTTCACCTGAACTTCACATCGCTGCGCTAAGTTCTTCCCCAACGCTCCTTTTTCAACGTGATTTTCTCATCGTCTGCTTCGCACCTCTTAAATTATGCGAGTATGGAAAGCGAGAACTCGGAGAACTTGTGCAATAATTTCAGAAATGCTGCGCACGAGCAAATTAATTGCGCACTTTAAGCAATCCGACTCGAAAATGCTTGGAACCGCAGGAAGGCGCCGCACAACTCTAGTGACGTGAACCATTCACGTGAAGTATGTATGTATATCGTACATAAGTACAAGTAAACCTCCATGCGATGCATTCATTCACGATTACAACGATGAGATTGGAGAATTCACACAATAAATCTATTAATTTGGATCTTCTCAAGTATTTACAAGATCTTCAGCGTCCATTTTCAATTACTTCTACAACTGCGTGCAGATAAGACATAAGAACCAGTTGCTACATACACATGTACGAGTAATTGGTAATTCATAAATAAACGGAATTGGAGAGTATTAAAGATTATTAATTATTGTTATCAATTTTCAGCTGAAATCAAATCATGTCCTTTATTTCCTGCCCAGAAACGAGATAGAATTAATTTTACACTCACAAGAGGCGGAAGAGGTACAATTGTGGACACTTTGATGTAAAAAATGAAAGAATATTAAATAAGCATACAAACACAATTGCATCTAGGCAGTTTTGCTATTTATACGTTGCTTATATATTTTATAGCATATACTATCCACTTAAGAAGCCCGAAAAAGCGAACTTCCAGTCAAAGAATTTAGTGAAAACTTTCGCTAGTAGAAGTGAACCTTAAATGTTCAATAGAAATAATTCAATCAACTTTAGAATTATTTGTAATTTTAATAATACCTCATAAAGAACCAGAATCTTACCTTCGCATCTTACCAGAAGTGTTGAAAATATCGTTTCTTCGTGAAGTTTCATTTCAGACACAAGAATACTTCTTGTACATGTACATAAGTAGAGAAGGTTCAATGAACATATGTAAGTTGAACTTAATATTTATTTCTATTTGCCCTTCCTTAGTATTTCCTGTGTATTGCTGCATCAAATCACACGATTCCCATCATATGCATTTTTTGCCAACGAACATTTGTAATTATGTATTCTATGAAATCATATTATGTACTTGTGAACCAAACCAAACCAAACTTCTGTATGGTTCCATTTGGGTGTCAAATAGCTTTTACGCTATCAGAACAATGTATGGGTTGGGCTCGTAGATGATGAAAATAATTTGAATCTTTTTACGTCATGCGTTCATATAACAAAACGGCACAGAGTCATTTCGGTTCAACCACCTGACGGAGTATTTCTTTTTTAATTTATACTGATTCAAAATTCCGATTCCTCATCATCCTCGCGTAGTCATGTGAATTTATTATCTTGTGTGTCTTCCCTGCGAACGAAATACAGACACACAACCAAATATGAATATAGACGTACATAGGTACATATGTACATATATATGAATTTAAGTGCATGCGGGCTCCGTCTCTGAAATCTGGATCCTTCGACATTTAACGTGTTATATAACAACGTCAAAGTTTCTGTAAGTACCTCTCCACTATTGAACAGTTTTATCGAAAAGCATTCGATTAAATTCAAAGAAACACCTTATAAATGGCAAACATAACAGTAGAATTACACCTATCGTACTTCTTTGTTATGTTTAATTTTGGCAAGATTTCGCAGAACACCGACAAATATATGTTCGTATCAAATGAACTGAAATCGATTTCAATTTTATTATAATCACGACATATGAATGATTAATTCAATATGTCGAACCTTTAAACTACTCATGTCCTACTCGTAATTAATACATAATAATATTCAAACTTTCTAAGGCCCACCTTGGAAATTTATCTCAGACTAGAATTATGTAAACCGAAAAACTTACCTTCTTGAATAAATAATTTAATGCTGATATTAGGATAATAAATAGGCAATAAAAACACTTTATGATGGATCTATATGAACGTTAATATGAGTAAATACGATTTGCGATGAAAATAATAAATAATTTTGCCGTAACTAATATTTTCAGTTCTGGTCTCGCTAATCACGGAATTCAAATTAACATCAGGTGTTCATTTTACGTTATACCATTCTTGTAAGACTCTTCACAAACTCCCTTTACACTAGTACACAGTACGAACTTAAGTAAACCGACTTCAAAAAATCCAGAATGAACCAGATCAATGTCCATTTTATAGCATTTGAACATATTGTTATTTAATTAACTTTCTTTCAATTTTCAGTATCAACTTAAATAGATTTAACTCGCGTTTAATTATAATTGGCATCGAACAGCTTTACTCTTCAGGTCGAATATGGCGAATGTACCGCAGCGAAAGTTTATTTTCTCCTTTCGGCGTTGGCCTTAACCTTCGTTGCCTTCGAATTCCTTAACATTTTTATGCACTCATGCCTTCATTTTTCTTCTTCTTTTCGAAACTCAAAGGAATTCCATCCTTCCAGACGTTCTTGACAATATTATTGTTGTTGTCATTTTATCTGTTTATTTTCCGCGGTGCAATATTTAAGCTTCGATGGATGTCAATATAACGTTCACTAAAAGGCTTTTGTGAAGTTCATTTGCCAAGATGGTGCGCGTAGATATGGTAGATGGATGTGGCGGATCGAGTTGCGGTCCGTCTGATATACGGCAAGTCTGGGTGCTTAAATGAGTATTAAATTTATGTAGTGTCTTTAGATGATTAAAATGGACTTCAACCACTGACAGTCACCAGTTTAAAGAGCCTGAGCCGTTAATGTGCCCGATGGCCGAATGAATACACTAAATGATGTCTCGTTCAAGGTTCAGTTTGCTACTCAAATCGGTCTACGACCTCGCGTTTAGACATCACATTCCCGGGTATAAGTAGAAACCCAATTCTTTAGAGATTGGTTGCTGGTAATTCATTTGTTTTATGTATATTCATAATATATCTTATAAATTCTGGTTAAAAGTAGAGGATTGTTTATCTTTAAGAATCTTGTATAAAAGTTTTCAATATCAAAGTTAGGTGTGGATTCTTTGCTATATTTAATTCATAGTTGATCAGGAATTCTGAAAATGAACACCAAACATTTAGAGTTCCTTGTGCAATAGTTTTATTGAACATTACACATACTGTATCTATTTTTTGTTATAGAATACTCGTATAACACTTTTTTATGACCCCCACATTTTGTTTTATATTAGATTCATCCGGGTTAACCGTGTCTAGTTTCTCCGCTTCTTGGAATTTCCCAATAAAACACCGAATTTTGTAAATTAATGAGTTGTATTGAGTTTTTTTATTTTAGTCAGTCGAAAAATAACCTTCGTTAACATAACTAAAATTAGACTTGAGGGTTTTAAATCGTATAAAAATAAATCTACCATATCAGAAAAACAACTTAATATCTATTGTCCTTCATTTGTCGTTATAAAAAAAACGTACAGATATTACTATTTTTTTTGTATTGAATTGATTTATAAAACCGATTTAATGCTTTGTTTAGTTCTACGTACTAATGAAATAGTTTCACTTAATATGAGTTCGCTGCAATCAGATCTTCCGCTTAAAAATTATGAGTACAAAAAGATCGCTGATATTAAAAATATACTCGATTATAAATACATATTTTAGGATTACGATACGATAAGAGCATGTAATGATCGCTTACGGTATTTAAGCAGTATACGTTCAAGTGTGCGGAGAAGGACGTACATGTCCAACTTTCTAATTTATTCAACTATATTCTTGTAATAAAGAGGCTTCTTGTGATTCTCCTTGATCACATAAAATCCCTTCGGTTTACCATTACCAGGGAAGTATTTATTGAAGCTGTTTTTATTGACCGAATGCGTCGGTGCGTAGTACGAAGGCGATTTGCGTTTTAATGACTTCTTCAAGCCTCCCGAGTTGCTGTAGGACTTCTCCAAAGTCTCGTTCTCCCAAGGCTTCGACCATGTTGGTACATCTTTAATGTCAATCAATTGGTCCCTTGTTGTTGCGGCCACATTAGGAAAGCGTGTCTTATCTTCGAGTATTTTATTTATGGCTGGCAGGTTCCAATGGTACACACGCCCCGGCTTGCCATTCGAACTGAATGGGAAGGAGACCTTGAAATATATAAAAAATAATATAATGTAATAAAGGGATAAAAGTGTCCATAACTCCTAAGGCTGAAGCTTTACAAGATGCAGTTATACCTACGTACATACGCACAAAAATAACATACATAAGCCTTTAAAGCCTTTGGTTTTATGATAATTCCATATGAAGGTTCTTTATGGCATTTTTCCCAATATTATTTGTTAATCGTATATGTATGTACGTGTGGCTTTGTGTATAAGTAGAAACTTGTAATTAATAGTGTCTCAAACGCGTTGAGACTCAAAGTGAGGTCAAGTTCAAGTCTCTTTTTATGTACAGGTTTATCTAAATAAATACTCGCGGAGTTGCAAAATACACTAACAGGTTACCATATAAGTTTCCAATTTACTATATCTGTGTTACTAAACACCGAACTTAGCTAAAGACGAACCTTGCTATCTGCAGCAGGATCAGTCAATTAACTCTTGTTAGTGTTACGTTACTTCTTGTAACACGTCTATAATAAGAATCTCCCCGACCGCAATTCGCTGCAAGTACAAATTAATTGGCGCTTCATAACTTCTCTAGTTCCAGCTGATCTTCATCTGGCGATCAGTGTCTACATTCTACGGACATTCGCATGACGCAACGAGAACAGGTATTAGTTAAGAGGCTTTGAAAAGGAATACCTTTATTGGTCCCGCCACAATGCGATCTCTGGATACGAATATTAATGTCGCAAGTAAAATGTGGAGAAGTAGTAAAAAGCACCCCGCTGCTGCGACGACATTTCTCATCTTTCGACATAAACCTGCACCGTGAATTAATTCCAGTCACACTTTGTTTCCTAAGCAGGCGTCTGTCTCGTAAACCATCCGAGATAGTCGTCGTAATAAGAGAAGGCCCACAGACTCCTCACACCGACTAGAAACGGAACGAACCTCTTCCGCTGCCCCTTTTGGTTATTTGGGTGAATATAACTGAAATAGTAGCTCACTTATGGTTTGAGTTGTCTTGCGTGGAAGCTGAGATTGCGCGAAGTCAAGGCGCGGTTGCTTGTCTTCTTGTTTGCAATTTGTTTGCGCATGCCTGGCTTATCTGGCATCTTGATGCGCCGACACTGCCCTGTCGCAGCCACTGGCCCAACCTGATAGGAACGTAAACTAGTCAGTCACCGAAGCGCTCCATGTATGTCGTCGTCGTTGTCTGGTTTCATGATTTCTATGTTATTCTGTACCGTTTTTCTGTTGGTTTGTTCATTCTTTCAGTAAAAATGTTTGTAATGGAATCTCGCTTACCTTTTTCCCGTTAGCTTTGTGTTCCAATGCATTCTTAGCGTGCGGAACGGCTTTTGGGCTCGTGTAGTAATAGAGATTTGGTGGCAATTTAATGATGAACATGTGTGAATCATCGGGAGAAGCGTGTCTTCGTGACTCCACGGCCAATCGCTTCCGGTTGTGGCTGTTGGGCGCTCTAACCTTGGTTAAGCCCAATTTACTGTGAGGCAGAAGAAAATGATTTATTATCAAAACATGCAGAAATACTGAGAAACGTTTTATTGAGAACTTTTAGCGCACGTCATGAATTCTCAATCGGCTCGAATAACAAAATCGCAAAACGAGTTACTCTCGCTGGGGTATCAGACACTTCAAAGGCTTTCCGATGAAGGGACTTTAAAATATGTATATTAATTACTAAGATACCGAGAAGACACACGAATCTATTCAAGACTAGCGCGTGTAAAAATGCTTTTAAAAAACTGCATATATTTTTTAAATGTTTTTTATTTAGTCAGTAATGAAATATACCATTTCCATGTTTTAGATGGAGATGTCTAAATTACCAAGCGAATATGTTATTTATTTATTATTACCCTGCTTTGTAGTAGGAGTAAACGAACTACTATAAAAAGAGCTCATAAGACATAAGGGCCATAAGAGCTCATGATGCAGCATATTATATTAAATACTATAAATTAGAATCCTGATATCATTTGACGTGTGTTTCCTATTAAAATATATACTTAATATACAAAATAAAACATGCGATTCTAGATGTATGGACAACTCTTAAGAAGACTTTTGCATTTTTTGACGGACAACACTTACTTTAATAACTTTTTGTTTAGACCATGCGTGTTTTTAGTAATTTTCTTTCCACGTGCCATCTTGCTGGGTAGGGGTCTAGTGGTTTTTTCTTGTTGTTGTTTTGCAATTTGTTCTCCTTGTTGGTTGAGCTCCATGTGTTCTTGTTGTTGTATTGGTTTTTGTTCTCCTTGTTGGTTGAGCTCCATCTGTTCTTGTAGTGGTCTCTGCAGCGACGGCTGGTATTTTTTGATTTGGTATATCGTTGATGAAGTCAACGACGCGTCCTTTTTATTTGGTCTGAGTTCATTTTGTTCCGTGCCTTGGGCACCATAGTGGAGCCATAGAATGCAGGAAAAACTAAAATATAAAAGAAGATTGGGAGACACAAGGTGTTAGTTACAGGGAAGAATGGAGAGTATAATTCAAGTACTTGTAATTTAATAACGCTCCATTCTCACATTCGTCCTCCATTGATAAGAAGAAAGTAAATTATTCACTTATTAATTCTATTTTATGGTTTAAAAAAGGTAACTCACAAACATAAGGGGAAGGAACCACATGAATAATATGGAATAACTTTTCAAACCGTTAGTAGAAGTAAACCAATACCACATCTACTAAGTACAAGTATTGAAGAGACTTTGAGTAATAAGCAATCAAAAATTAGAAAGCAGAATTAATTTTTTCAAGTTTCAATAATATATTATATTTAGATTTTACGATTTTCTACTCTCTTATTTATACGAGTCTTTTTCTATTTTCGTGCGAATTATAACTGAAATGCTTTTATATGATTGCTTTTCTGTCTAATTCTGTCGGCTTTTCTGATTGAACTATTGGCTAAAATACTGCAGACACAATGAGGGAACAACTATACTTGCGTATAGGAATTGCTACTGACTTTCCATAGCAAACATGATACTCGTACATTACGCAAAGCCACACAAACCCGTTTCTTTGAAAACCGAGAGTATATCAAAAGCACAACCCTATCAAGTAATCCCTTAATTAATTATAATGATTTCACTTCATGTTGTTCGCCAACACAGCGAATGCAAAAAGAGCTATAAGGCAACTCGGAAAATGACTTCGAAGCACGTTCTTCCTATAGAAAAAAACAGAATTCACCAAAGTAAACCAACATAAATCTAAGGAAGGAAGAAGAACACTAACGAAAATAGTCACGATATACGACAGTGGCTGTAGGAATTGTTGTCCGCCTGAGAGCAGAATATTAAAAATTTGTCTTCACTTCGACAAGTTCCCTGCATTGAAACGTGTGCAGCTTTCAACGAAGTCGCATTATTTATGAAACCTCCATGAAAGAATTCCATAGCAAAAAAGGAATATGCAACAAGGCAAGGACGACTCTAAGGCTGATGTTTCAGACGTGGACGATAATGCCCTATCCCTTGTAGGCAAATTGTGAAGCCAGAAATAAAAATAAACTCAATAAATATTACAACATGTGGATGGACATCGATTGGGGATAAAACGGCAGAGCCACAGACCAAGCAGCCGCCTCGGCAGGACACGGATCCTTACAGAGCATTGAATCTGGAGGATGAGTGCGAATACCATGTACATGTATGTACAATATGTACCATGTACATTTGTGCGGTAGTATGAGCTAACGACATGATAAAATTTTAACATCACAAAGCATTTTTTAAATACTTCGCTAGAGAAAAGTGCTTCAGATTTTTCTTGCTAGATTTTGGTGAATGAGATTTCTTGGGGATAAAACCAGACAGACCAAAAAAAGAAAAAACAGACGCGCCGGATGAACAACGACAACAGAATAAACAACAGTTTTTCTCTGAATTATGTGCAAAACAAACAACTTGTATACTTCATTTAGGATAACAACAATCGTCTTTCTTATAGAGGAAGAACAGGGCTAGATTGTTCATAAATCCTTCCCTGGCTATACTTTGAGTTGAAATTGCGGAGCGAAGTTGCCCTTCCTTCGCCGCAAATGACGCACATATGCACTGCATCTGCATTTATTATTAATGAGCCACAAATCCTTTCATCTAGACGCTTTTCGGTGGTTGCACTCGGCGGATACTCGAGTGGCAGTGTGGCTAATGACCAAATGAGTGCGTGTCAAGCGACTTGTCTGCGGACATATCGAAAACCTAAAGTGTTACAGTTATGTTTGGCGCAGCTGCGAATCCCAATTTATAGGCATTTAATATTCCATTATAATTAATAAAGATCAGAAGTCATGTTGAAATCCAAATCTACTCAGTCGATTATCGCCCTGGACGTAATGGTGCGATTCATTATAAAATGTTATAAATGTTACATTACAGACAAATTGAACGGCACTTAGTTTAACTTAAAAGTCCGAAAAGCTCCGTGGATATGTTCTCTGGTCCGAAATTTTAGTTGCGTCTATAATAGACTCCCAGTCCAAAAAATAATTATGGACTTCGAGTCTATAATTGATATTGATATCGAGATAACTGATATTGAAAATATTGATTGTAATTGATAATTGTAATCGATGTTATCATCGATCGATATTATTAACTTTACGATTAAGTTGCGATAAGTTTAAGTTTTAAAGTTGGTTTCTGAGTTTAGGTTCTTCGGTTAGGGTTGAATTAAGTTTTTCTGGATAACTATAGTTACAAAGCAAAATCCAACAATTCAATTTGCGAAAATTAGTTATTTTTAGACCTTAGTGCAAGTGTTTAACTTACCTCATCATATAAAGTTTGACCAGATACATTTTGAAGATCCTTATAATTTAGCAATGTACTTTTGGAACTCGATAACCCGTAGCACTCAAAAAAGGAAAATTAAGTTACCAATTTAATTGGGGACTACAACTTTTTTAACCAATTCTAAGTCTGATTAAATGCTATTAAAGCCACTTGCAGACAATAGTAAGTATATAGAAGTAAGGTCAAAATCAGACATTCACTAAACACAATCGATACGATGTGCGGCAAGTATCACATTAGTATCTGTAGAACGCCACGGAGGTGTCTTGCATCGACAAATAAAGGAAACCAAAATATGTAACTATGAAATGCACACACAAGAGATCGAGGCGGTAACGCGGTGAACTAAGCATTTAAGTTTATTTCTATAAAAAAATGAACTATCTTGCATTAATCATTTGCTACCGTTGCAAATTTAAAGACCACTGTCAAATCTCTGAGAAGATAAGATCCGCAGCACGTTCTGCACTTACTCGGACGAGGACGACCACAATAAAGCAGCTCTTCTGAGGGACTAACCATGCGGCAGAAACGAAACACAATCTAAGCTTACGCGAATTGGGAATGAATGAACGAGCGAACTTCAGCATTAAAAAAGGAACGACGCAAACGCAGACAACACTTGCGTTCCAGTTAGAATCCGGCCAAAGACTGATTCAGCGGCGAGCTCTACTTGGTCTTTTTACCACTTTGCCTCGGAGAGGATTCGGTAACCGCGTAGACGATGACGGCGGCGCATAATGGATGCGAGATGGGTGAGACATGGGAGCGACGGGCTCGTAAATAAGAACAGTTCCACCTGCGGCAAGTGCAAAAGCAGAGCCGGCGAAGCGACGTCGTCGGTGGATTTCTTCCTTCTAGGCTCGATTGAGCTGAGTAGTGGCAATAATCAGCTAGTACAGCAAAAGTCTTGGTTCCACGGTTGGTTCTTTGGAAGGAAGACGCAGTGTAAGTGGTCTAGAATGAGCGCAACAATGTGTTAATTTAATGAACAAAGAGAGAAAAGGGTACCAAGAATACAAGCCCTGAAAATTAGAAAAAGAATTAACGTAACTAACCGCTTAAGACCTCAAACCTCAAAAGCAACCCATTCGAAGGGAATGCCAGCGGGATTCACTATGCATGCATGTGTTTCATGTCTACGTCCACGTGTTGGAGTCGCGCAAACATCGATTCACAAGCTGCCGAATAAAACGAGGAATAAGGAACACAGCTAGTGCAAAACTGCTGCGTGAGGAGGAATGCAAGGAGGCTGAGATTAGTGCTGGCGTGAAAAGAGTGAAACTGTTGGGCCAACATCTGAAATATTAAAATACAAGTTAATATATTAGAACTGATATTCAACAAATATACTTTTCTTTTGCAGTATATCTTTGCAACAAATCGAATTTTAAAAAAATTCTCCAGGAGGTAATAATTCTACAACCACTGTTTAATGGTCTAACTTATTTGGAACTCTATCGTAATGGCAAAGGGCCAATGAACATGTAGCCATCTAGGACTTCTGTCCTCAGTGGCGTTGCATTCAATCGAGGACGTGTTCGTGCTCCATCACAACAACAGAAGTAACGGTAGTATTACGGTGTCTGCCGCACCACTAGCTTTTTTTAACAATGCGCTGCAGCAGCTGGCATGAATCGTACAACATCGGGGAAGAGATGCCACAACAAAACACCAGATTAAGAGGGAATTTTTAATGCCATCAGCAGCCACAAATAACAACAGCATCAACAACGTCGGTGGAAGCAACAATATGGACGAAAATCTCTATACACACGGGTACATGTTAGAGTTCAAGTGGTGTGGTGTGGCTGACATAAGCCGCGTTCTGCAGTTCGAAGGCACGAGTTGCTTCTTCACTGTCAAGCCTTCTAACGGTTCGCGCCTAGGTCCAGTTAAAAGCAGTTAAGTCCATGCGATGCACTTGGCTTGATTATTGCCAAATTGGAATTAATATATCAAGTGCCACAAAACTGAACTGAAGCGAGCAGCAAAAACAGCAGGCTCACTCGGCATGCAGCCGGCGAGGGTGGCAGAGAGGCAGGGAAGTCCACCAACACAGCTGCCGTTAGAGCGCCATGTAGAGTCGGGCCTATTTATAGCAAGCAACGGTGCATGCGGTGCATGCGGTGCTGCGGTTGTAGGCCATTGTTCTCGGAACGCGAAAACTGAACTTCTGCTTGATGGGATTCTTACTCGTATGCTTTGAAATGTTTATAGGTATCTGTTCTTTTTAGCTTGCCCGCAAATGGGCTGAAAACTTAGCGATTTTATATGGCCCACGTTAACGAAACATTTAACAAACGTGTAATAAATTCCAACATATTGAAATGTTTTATGAAATCTTTGCTTCACTCTTTATTATTTATGACTCACAGGAGTTAAAGCCCATTTCCTGTTTCAATGATACTATTCATGCCCACGCCACCGCCTTCGAAATAATGCAATTCGCTTCTGTTGGAATAAGTTTCATTGATTTTTCGTTCACTTACATACATAAAATTGACTGTCAAATGTTTGATTGCATGCAGTGGAACAGATGCACCGCATAAAAGTATTAATAATCTTAATAATTTCAATTCAATGACCCCGAATTATTATATGAATTATAAATTCATTCTAATTCAATGAGAAATCGATTTCCACTAAATTCAGTACCTAGCCATATACATTTCATTCATTCCCTAAGCCACTTCCTTGACATCCTTTGAATGTCCGCAAAACAAAGACTAAGCGAATTATTAAATTCTAGCCTCATGTCTGATTTTAAAGGACTTTTCAATGCGAGTCATTTTGAATAAAAATATTAAACGATTCACAATTCCTAAGCCTCTCTGGAAAATTTGATTTCGTAGACAACGTATATCTTAATAGTGTGTATATTTAATATATGTATATACGGATTGTTGTAACGCATACACTTCGGATGTCAAAATCGAATTGATTTTATGAACTTGTCGAAATTTTTTTGTACCTACACTTAGTATAATTATTTTTGGACTTACTGAAAGACACTTTTCATAAGCATGAAAAAATGCGGCCTGTAACCGCTAATGGGACCATTGTGCAATGGAAAGAAACCACACAACAATGAAGGAAAACTCTAAAAAGATGGCGGCGAAAACTGCTAAATAAATACATCAAGAAAAGAAAGACAGCATGAAGACTTCCGGTGCTAAACATTGACCACATGCAACAGAACTAAAGGAAAACAACTAAGTAAATTCGCCTCAGAAAAGGCAATTAACGTGGGCGATGATCTTCAAAAAGTTTTCAGGTCTTCTTCCCCCCCCCCCCCCCCCCTCCCCGCCATCATAATAAGCGGGAAATAAGCATATTCGCGAAGACCGAACAGGGACAGAAAATGATCGTGACAAATCATATCGTAACATGAAATTATGTGCATTCTGTGCATCCTATCTGTCTATAATGTTTCACGATTCTTGGCATCTCCAACAGCCAGCGTAATGAGCACACTTCATCAGAACAATTTATTTACTACGGCTCCCAGCCGTAATAACCGCAGCACACAACCTAAGTTCATCGCTTCAGAGTCAATCATGGTCAAGCCCTGAAGAGCGCTTCTAACGTAACCACGGACAGACAGACTGCCGCGAATCACACATTCATTCATGCATCTAAAATCGATAGTTCGTAAAGATATGATTTCTTGGGTTGAAATGATTTAAAAACTGAACAACAGCCCAAGATCTATGAAGCAGGTTCACAATGAGCAAGGACTGGAAAGAAGATTCCAAGTCATGCGGTTCGCACACGAGTCATGGCCGACAATGTAGTTGTACAAATTTAAATGTAAAACTCATGGCCGTCCGTCCATCCCAGATACGCGCTTAAGTATTCTTGCATCTGCATCCGAAAGAGATCTCCGTTCATTTCTTATACCAAATCAAAATCCAAAGCAAAATGCGGAAATTATACAGTAAAACTTCTTTTAAAGCCGATAAAGTCTAAAATTGTGATGAACACTTGTATAAATATAAAATGTTCCTCAATCTACAGAAACCATAGACCAAGGGAGGCCAAGCTCTCTGTAAGTAGGAGATTTGGCCCAATTGCCAAATATGAAATTTTTTTAACCACGTGTGGCTGCGCGCCACAGTTTTGCCATAGACTTCAATTAAACTGGACTACCAATACAGGTCTTTGAGTGGGATGGCGCTCTCGATTCTTTCTCCCTACTTGAGAACACACGGAAGTAAATTAGATTAAATTCCATAACTTGAAGGACGGTTTCCTAACTGTTTTTGGTCTCTTCGTTTTTAGCATGATATATGACTAAAAATACTCGTACTTATTATTTCCCTATTAGAAAATATTATGTTGCACCTGTATGGCTCATTGTCGAATATTAATGAAATATAGAAAATGTTTCATTCTGTTTTATAGAAATGTTGTTATCCAAAACATCAGTTTGTTCACTCCTTTATTAGTTAAATTAAATTTTAATTATTTTAACTTTATTAACTCTCCTTAATAATGTGTCCTATATTTCTCAGGAAATAATGTACATATGTATATAAGTCACAACGTCATGAGGTTAAACGAATGTGCGCCCATCTAATATCGCATGCTTCAAATTATTTATCTAAAACAATTACAATTCTACGTAAATGAAGAAGCTATCGTATGCTAGAAGCATTAACAAAACAGGTATCAAAAGAAATAACGTGCGTGCACATGAGTTCACAGATTTGTTGCAACGCAAACTTGGTGATGCAGCACGAGTTGTTCATACAGAAAATCTTCAATTTATGTGGAGTTTTTTCTTTTAGAAAAGCGCCTGTTAGATGCTTGATTGCGTTGAATTTCCGTCTTGCGTGTGGAGCTGGAAAATTAAACCCTCTATCTTTGGACAAGTTTTATTTTCTATCTAGCGATGTTACTGCAAATACGAATAAATGTACAAATGATTAATACATCCTTACTAAGGGGAATTTAAGAATGCTGCTCGCATTTGGTTTTTTTTTGCTGTTATAATGGATAATCATGGATGGATCCGTCTATCTCTATCCATTTTTGGCCTAATCGCTATTCAGCGTAAATTCTCTTAAGGATTTTTTTCGAAATTCCAACAGTCAACACCTCAATTAGACGTACTCAATCAAACAACCCATCAATCAGATTTGGTGACAAGAAACGGCTTGCCACTTGAATTCGAACTCGGGCATAGTTACCATTTTCAATACCAATGAGTTTCTAATGATAGATAATATTCGTGCCAAGTTGTAGTCGATAAGATATTTCTATTCGTTCTCTTGTAATCGTGATTTCCACAGACAGACCGACGAACGGGCATAGCTAAATCGACGCAGGAGTTGACGTTGATCAAGAATATATCAGGGTTCGGAAAACGTTTCTTTTTTATATCGCTCAATTTATATCCCTCACTGAAGATAACAATATTTCCATCCTCACTGATAAATATCTTTTTTCATCTTTGTTCAAAAAAATACATATCGCTCACGTTCAAAATAATTTCGATCTTCCAACAAAACTATCACTTGGGATGAAAAAAATTCTTATCTTCAAGTATTTCGATCCCTCAAGTTCAAAACATTTCGTTTGTTGACGAATAGCGATCACAGAAGATGAGAAAACTTCGGGTTTCGCACCATAACGATCTTCGGTGATGAAAAAAAGGCTGCGCAGGCAAAGAATCGATCTTTGAAGATGAAAATAATTTCGACGCAGGATCGAAAAAAGCACCGCAGCAGAGTTGAACAGCGTGGGTTTTGTTGGTGTTTGGATGGTTCGCTTCGCGGCAGAGACAATTGCTTGAAAATGAAGTTTTGTTTGTGTTTCGTATGAATATGTTTTTGTTGGATTTGGTATACAATGAATTGAAATTAATTTTGCATGGTGTGGAGTGTGAAGAAAAGTTGTGAAAGTAAATACGTAAAATATTAATGTGTAAAAATATTAATAAGTAAATTGTTTTCTACCATAAGTACATTATTCTAAACCCACGCTGTTCAACTCTGCTGCGCTGCTTTTTTCGATCCTGCGTCGAAATTATTTTCATCTTCAAAGATCGATTCTTTGCCTGCGCAGCCTTTTTTTTCATCACCGAAGATCGTTATGGTGCGAAACCCGAAGTTTTCTCATCTTCTGTGATCGCTATTCGTCAACAAACGAAATGTTTTGAACTTGAGGGATCGAAATACTTGAAGATAAGAATTTTTTTCATCCCAAGTGATAGTTTTGTTGGAAGATCGAAATTATTTTGAACGTGAGCGATATGTATTTTTTTGAACAAAGATGAAAAAATAAAAATCGCTCATGAGTCAAAACATATTTTCATCTTTTGAGATCGTTTTTTTGTGAGGGATATAAAAAAAGTTGTTCGTTTGAGGGATATATTCCGTACCCTGGAATATATATACTTTTCTATATCTACCGTATTTCTATATTTTATGCCTTGAACACAATTGGACGAACAAAACACTAAACACATTTGTCTCTGTATCTTTTGCTTAGAACACGCACACAATTGGGCCTCGCGCACAAGAAACAAAATCTGTCATTTCTCTCAATTCTCTTGTGCAAACAATTTGAATATATACAGAAGCAGAAGAAGAGCTTGTGCACAAAAGCTGTCAAAATAGAAATAGAGCTATCTCACGGACATGCGTTTCTTTATCTAAACACAAATGTTCGTAGATAACTAATTTTTTTCTTGAATCCCATAAGAGCCTGTGTAAATTTGACAGTTGATTTTGTGTTTAGTGTTTTGTTCGTCCAATTGTGTTCAAGGCATTACACTTTACGTGACAAAGTTAACAAAGCTCGGCGTTATGACGCTTCGATCTGATCGATTCTATTTTGTCACTGACGCTCTTTTGTTTGGATATGTCTTGCCTAGTCTGCGTCGAAATTAGTTCCAAAATAATGAAGTTGTGTCAAATTCTTGCAAAAAATATCAACAAAAAGCATCTTTTTGACCACAAAATTGAATTTTGTATTTCTGCTGAAATAATATACATTATTTCCATTGTAAATCCATTGTAATAATTATTAGTTTCACAATTGTCCACACAGAAAATTTTTGCATATAGCAGAACACAGCATATTTGTTAAAGAAAAAACAGGAATAGCAGAAATGCAAAAATGGTGGACATGATATGAACAAATTTTGACAAGCGTCTGGCGTTTTAATTTTGGGCATTTTTTTTTGACGTTCGGATGTTCTGAGATTGACGTTGTTCGATGTGCTTCGGCACTGAAGATTCTTTCATGTGCATGTGAGAGTTAGAGAGGAGAGGATAGAGATAGTGGTTTGTGTATATACTTGATTCAATAACAAATTCACCACGTGGTACCGAATTTGGAAACGGCTCCAACCTCAGCATAAAACTCTGTTTTGATTAATTTGCTGTCAAAAAGTGGAAAAACTTAAAGTTAGATTGAATCTCGACCGAAATATTGATTTTTTTAAAAATAAATATAATTAAAATATTACGATAAAGTACACGCAACTTTACCATGACTTCGCTGGAGCCAGCGCAGAACAAAACGTGGGATTTGTCGCTGTATGAACTACAGCGCAAACCGCAAGAAATCATTACTGATAATACTGAAATTGCGGTGTCTCCACGAAGTCTTCACAGCGAATTGATGTGTCCTATCTGCTTGGACATGCTTAAAAAAACTATGACTACTAAGGAATGCTTACATCGATTCTGCTCAGACTGCATCATTACGGCGCTACGTTCTGGTAACAAAGAGTGCCCCACCTGTCGCAAAAAGTTGGTTTCCAAACGCTCCCTAAGACCAGACCCAAACTTCGATCTATTGATTTCGAAAATTTATCCAAGTCGTGAAGAATACGAAGCAATCCAGGAAAAAGTCATGGCTAAATTTAATCAGACACAATCTCAGCAAGCTTTGGTCAATTCCATTAATGAAGGTATTAAATTACAGTCTCAGAATCGCCCACAACGATTTCGTACCAAAGGCAGTAGCGGAGCTAGCGTCGGTCGTGTCAGCAGTGGGAGTGGAGGGGGTGCGGCAAACAATAACAACAACAACAGTGGCCATAACACAAATACATTAAACGACGCTAACACCAATGGAAATGAAAGCGATAATCAACGTGACTCCACTGCATCGGCGGCACCTCCACCCGCAGTAGCTCCAACTGCTAGTGTGGGAAATACACACTCCAGCACCTCTACTGCAGCAGCACCATCAAACGCGAGCACTTCAAGTCGGATGCAGCAAGATGATACTGCCTCAGATTCGAGGCATGCATCTAATCCGCCCTCAGTGCGCAGTACACCGTCACCGGTACCGTCAAACAGCAGCAGCAGCAAACCAAAGCGTGCTATGTCAGTATTAACATCAGAGCGCTCCGAGGAGTCGGAGTCAGACTCGCAAATGGACTGTCGCACCGAAGGCGACTCAAACATTGACACTGAAGGCGAAGGCTGTGGCGAATTGGGTATCAATGATGAAATAGAGTTGGTCTTCAAACCACATCCCACCGAGATGGCAGGCGATAATCAGTTGATAAAAATGCTTAAGGAGAATTGTGTTCGTTACATAAAGACTACAGCAAATGCTACAGGTAAAGATACTCAAGGAAGAGCATAAAGCACAAAATGATCTTTTCTATTTTCAGTGGATCATTTAAGTAAATATTTGGCTATGCGTTTAACACTTGACATGGGTCCCGAGCTACCCGAGGCATACAGAATGATGAACTTTTGCATATACATCGCACCACAACCTCAGCAATTGATTATTCTGAATGGCAATCAAACCTTACATCAGGTGAATGATAAATTTTGGAAGGTAGGTTACAAATAAATACCGTAATTAGTTCTCTACAAAAGACGACCTGTTGAAATAGGTAAACAAGCCGATGGAAATGTACTATTCTTGGAAGAAGTCCTAGGCACCGGTTCTAAAGTAAGGTACAGCAAAAAACCAAGAGAGAAAAAATGTTGTGAGCTGCAACTCTCTCGCTTAATTTTTAATGAGTTTGAAGCAGATCCAGCCGTGCTACACCAATAGAATGTGATGGATCCTTTAAATTCAAATCATGTTGTATACAATAAAAATTGTAGCGAAATTATGCCTCTCCAGCAAAAAAATATGTTACTAGATCACAGGATACTTCTGAAGAGTGAATCTTTGCAGAGTATAAGTAAGCAACCAATCATTGGTATGAAATTATATACGTGTGAATCAACATTTATGTACATTTGAAATACATATTTAATAAATTACATACAACAACACAAATAACAACGCTTTTAATATTTCCAAAATAAAGTAATATTTTGAAAGTTGTAAATTTTCCAATTTTTCTCGCCTTTTGCTGCGGTTTGTTTCTTGAATTAAAGAAATTTTTTTATCCTTAACACCTTTGTAAGTTGTAATAATGTATACCGAATCATATTTGCATTACTGAAGTGTTGCATTATTATAATTAAAAATATTTTATTATATATATTAATAAGAATCTCGAGATACATATATAAAACATTTTACATATATTACACAGTATGTAGAAAATGTTTGAAATACTATATATGTACATGTATCATAAAATATATGCTAATTAAATCTAAATAAATTAAACTAAAGTGATAAGTAGCGAGTAGTATTCTTGAGATTTCGAAGGCAATCGATTAAAATAGAAATCAATTTACCAAAAATCATGTTCTGCCCTTTAGCTTGTCTAGAATGGCCTGCTTAAAACCTTTATAGTTCGCACTGGACTCGATTTCATTTCGGCACTCGCCTTGTATGCGCAATAAACAGCGTTCGATATTTGACCGGTCGCCAGTTTGGATTTGTAACCTCAATTCCTTCTCCATGTGATAAGGCATTCCGCACTCACTCAGCTCATCCAGTTCATCTAGCGTTAGAATGCATTGATCCTGAAGCATGTATTCGTCGCATTTCTCGTACAAATCTAAAAATTGTTCCGCTTCACTTTTCTCACCCGAACGCTGCGTTTCGAGATACTTTC
Source organism: Myopa tessellatipennis (assembly GCA_943737955.2). NCBI lineage: Eukaryota > Metazoa > Arthropoda > Insecta > Diptera > Conopidae > Myopa > Myopa tessellatipennis. The sequence continues at coordinate 57,145,474 of OX031314.1, read as the reverse complement.
GTAACAGCTGAATTGCTTGCCTATCTATTAACGTTGCTTGTGCGCTGAGACGATAGATGTGCTGAACCTCTTCCTCGGTGAGATAACTACAACCGCAGAAACATTTAAGTATGCGTTTAGCAGCTCCCTGTGAAATAGCATATATTTAGCATTCGGCATTTTTTTATCTAATTGGACATTTACTTTGCAAGCAGCCATTGAATCCCAGACGCGGAGATTAAGAGATTTGTTTATATTTATTTTATTCCGGGATGTTGAATGAAGTGAACTCAATTCATAGTGTCTTTCCTCAGTTACAAGTACGTAGGTAGTCTTTTGTGGCCACTGTTCTTTTGTAATACAACACTGTTGTTAATAATAAATTATAAAACAAATGGATTTTTATACAAATTAAAATTCCTTACCAGCCTTTATTTATTAGATGGTTGTATCCTCCGCTGTGTTGATCAGAGATTTATCTTTGGTGTTGGTAGAACTTCTTGGGCAATCTATTCGATTATAGCCATTTTTCTACCACGGTTTCATTAGTTGTATGCAATTGTACCGTACCGACCCTGCTCTGCTTTTATTGTTGTTTTTTGTAATTCAACAGCAACATATTTTATCGCTTTTTTTCAGGTTTGCGTAACAGATATATAGTACATCTTCCCGGAATCACCAATCGTGTTGTTATTTTTGTTGTTGCTTGTGATGGAGACCCCAAGAACAAGAAAAACATCTTCTGTTTCCCCCTGGTTTCTAAGTTATTGCCCTTGGAAAGTGGTAATTAGAGTCCCTATATCTCCTTAACTATAGCAGATATCCGGTGTAGAAATATAGTTTATGAGACAAGTGCATTTTATTAGTACCATATTTTTGACCTCAAACGGTCATAAATCCAAGATGGCTGAGACCCCGATAAAAACCAGCCGTTCCTGATGGTCTCAATTACCGGTAAAAAAAGATTATCTTGGCAGCTACTCTGCATATATGTAGAATATCGGAGTTATGTCACATTCCCTGAATTGTAACTTTATTTTTATACAGCGTTAATTATTCCGGTTTTCAACACTAATATTATAATCCGATTTCCTACACTGCTAGATTTTTGACATTTAAGAAAATCGTTTCCTTGAAAGTCGGCAAATTTTGTTTATTTTTGTAAGTTATTTGCGAGAATTTGTTTTAGTTTAATAAATACATTTTTGTTGAAAATGGCTTCCACACGTTCTCGTCGAGCAAATGCGGGAAATAAAATTACTACTCTGTTAGATGAAGAGGAGGAGGATGATTTCTATAAAACGTCCTATGGTGGTTTCCAAGAAGAAGAGGAAGACCAGGAATATGTGTAAGAAATATAGGTTTTATATACAATACACGGAATATATTAATGAAGTGTTAATAAACGTCTAGTCAAAAGGATGAGGAGGAAGACGTTGTCGATTCGGATTTTAGTATCGACGAGCAAGATGAAATTATTTCCGATGAGGAAGAAGAGGCTGATAAAAAAGCCAAACGTTCCGGCATAAATACAAAGGCTTATAAGGTAAATAAACGTAAGAATAGAAGGATTCGTGATACTCGAAATTCTGAGAGATGTATTTTGTTTAGGAACCAAAACCCGCATTAGGAAAAGATTCCAATACTGACGGACCCGCCCCTAAAAAAAAAGCTACGAAGGGTGCTAAAAGAAAGGTCCGTCCAAAGTTTACTATACACGACTCAGGCCGTAAATCAATACGTGCTTCCACTGCATTTAAGACTCTTGAGACAAAGACTAGGATTAAAGAATTAAATGAAGCCAGGAAACGAAAAAAAAAGTTTGTCAGAGTAGAAGAAATCATGCCGACACAGGAAGAGCTGCTTGAGGAAGCAAAAATAACTGAGGAGCAAAACATAAAATCTTTAGGTTAGTTGACAATTTTTTTCATGAATTTGAAAGCTCTATTTCAATTTTAAATAGAAAAATTTCAAAAAATGGAACTGGAAAAGAAAAAAACTCGACCTACGAAACGAACCTTTAGCGGAGCAATAATTCGTTACCATTCGGTTACTATGCCTATTGTAAATAAACTTACAAGAGGATCTACGGCTGCTGTTGATTCGAATGATCCATCATGTAAATGCGAGCGCACATTTATAACATTTGAAAACGACTTCAATGGAAAGGTATTTGAATCGATATTCAAGCCAAGACGAACTGAACGCAATTCTGGATACCTCTGTCCCATAACAAAGTAAGTTTTATAAATGCGAGTAAGTAGTTAGTTTAATACTTTTTAAAATTTTAGATTACCTGCGCGCTATTTTGATCCTGTAACACAGCAACCTTTCTACAGCATACAAGCTTTCAAAATTCTACGCGAGGCTTACTACATACAACTGGAGCAGCGTGGTAATAATGATCATCCGGAGCTAGCTAAATGGTTAGAATGGCGTAAGCTTGTCAAGGAAAATCGCATAAAAGCAGCTGGCACCAAGTTGATTACCAATTAGAGTGAAGTGTATAGTAAATTTTAAGTATCAAGAAAATAAAAGTTTTGGTTTTGAAAGTCATTTCAAAATTTATTCAATTCTAATATTTTTTGCATTTCATCACTAATTTTACTAAATTTTATGTTATAGTAGATCTACACAGGAGAAACGTAATATCTGTATTTGCCAAATTCAATTATTTTTTTTATTCGGCACATTTAATTACACTGTATTTTTTTATCTATTATTTATATTATACATATGTATGTATATTTAGATCCTAATGATAGCTTATGACAAATGTAATAGTGGTTGAATGCATAGTGGCCTAATGATAGCTTATGACAAATGTAATAGTGGTTGAATGCATAGTGGCCTAATGATAGCTTATGACAAATGTAATAGTGGTTGAATGCATAGTGGCCTAATATATAGCATATATACACGATTTTTGAACTACGTTTGTAGAGAGTTCAAAATTTTATTTCACTTTTTATACACAAAATTACCATTAAAACATTTACAAATAGTTGGCACATCTATATAGCGAAGAATGGCATGGATAATTATTAAATAATTAATTAGCATGTTTGTAACATAGCAAATGCATCTAAAAGGATCCAATGTATAAATGAATCATCAAGATTTTAAATCTGTCCAGCATCAACAAATCATTGATCATTATTGCCTGATTGGACTTATGCAGAAATCGATAAATGTTTAGATATTATTTATAATTTACTTAAATTACTAAAAACGCCCAGCTTTTTATAAGTCAATGGCCAGGCATCTTACGTCATTTCATCCTTTGATTGTTATATAAGCGTGTCCTCATCCTGACCCTCGAAAACCATTAAGAGTGAATGTTGTGAGGGGGAACGACCCAGGGTTAAGCCACCCAGTGAACCATCGGGGGAAAACAAACCGGTTTGCAAACTGTTATTGTCGCGATACCCCGATGTAGATGAAGTTTGGGATACCGAATCCCAAGAGATTTCACTTAAAGGTTTCGGACGTTCGTCGACCGATACTGTAGGCGTCTAAAATGGAACTAGTTCTTTATCCTAACCCTTTTATACCCCGTCGCATACTCACCATTGCTGTTACTTCAGTGTGCGTTGGCCTGTTACGCTTCAGTCGAAATGTTTTGCGGCTTGATACCTTAGTACGCTGCAGCCGTGATCGTGAGTGCTCGCCAGAACTATCCTCAGCGGGACTTTCCGGCGATAGAGGTGTGGTGGATGTTTCACCCGAAGAGTGTCTAAACTCGACGGAGGACACGAATCGTAATTTTGGCGGTTGGGCTTTAAATGGCGCTTGTTGCGATTGCGAGTGCGAGAGTTGAGCAGCCAGCCCTGGAGGCAAAGCTGAAGCTATGTTGGCAGAAGTCACAGCCTGATTAAGTCCGATGGCAACGTTCGCGATCAAGGACGGTGCTGATCCAGCGGGATTTTCACCGCTGTGACTTTCACTGGTGTGTGTGTGGTCGCGATGTGTAGTTGTAGAACTGCTAGAGACTGATTCTCTCGGAGGATGCAATGTTTGCTGAGAAAGTGTATCGCTGGGAGTACAAATTCCACCCGAACCGCTGCGAGAATCTATTGGTGCTGCCGAGATGTGGGAATGTGTTGCCTGTCCAGTCGTGGTGCCGGTGAATATTGAAATAAGCGAGGGTCGCTGCTGGGACTTGTGAGTCTCGTTAGCAGTACTGCTGGCGGCGGTCGTCTCGCGTTTCGTGTGATCTAAATTGTCGCGTTCTAGAAAAATAATGAAAGTGAAAAATATTTTTTAATTGAGAGCAGTTCCAAACCGTAACGTTTCTCTTCCAGTTCGTCACGAAGATCCTTCAGCTCTCTTGACAATTCCAACAACAAAGCACCTTTGGACTTGATGCCACCCTGTGGAGGAGTTCCTCTTAGCCGCTCTCGTATTATGAATTGCATGTGGCGCTCATGATCGCCGATGGGTGGCTGAGCAATCTACAATTGAAGTTGAGCAATTTGAGAAATGTAATCGGGTACCATTTTCATTTACAATACTCGTAAAATCACTGACCTTATGTAGAATAAATGGCATAAGTACAATGTAGAGCGGTGTTCGATGTGTTACTACAAACTCTAGAAAACTCCACAAGTCTGGTGCTGCCTCATTGCGCCGGCCCAAGTCACGCATTACCCGCACAATTCTTGGCCACTCGGTTGACAAGCGGCTCTCAAAGCAAATGCAAACAATTCGCAGAGCCAAAAATGCCGCTTGATATAAGGAACCGGAAATTCTGGCGGGACGTTTGGCGTCTCGACTACCTGTGAAAGTCAGGGACCCAGCACGTAAGTCTCCTCCCACGCGATTTATTTGAGAAACTGCTTGACCAGTTCGACCGGCTGGTGGACTCATGGCATTTAGAACTGCGGTCAGCAGAAACGAAACATCGGATTGTATCAGTTCACCAATATCTGAAACGCCGCGTCCAGAGCATACCTTCAAGCACAAAGGCATGATCAAATGCATTAGAAAGCCTTCGGCCTTCTCTTGGGTGGCGAACTCCGCGCTACCGCCACAAATCTGCACCAGCGAGAAGCAATCAACTGGGCTGACCACTTGCAGCGCCACTAGACGCACTACCGTCGAGCAGAAAAAGGCCGGAGGATTCTGAGACATGAGAGCAGCTCCTGCACTTGAGACTCCGTCTGGAACAACTGTCCCTGGCTCATTGACAATCAGATTCTGGACGGTGTTGATGAGGGCTTTTATCTGCTGCCAATGCAAGACGTATGGATGTCGAACAATCGTCTCATGTATTCCTTTGAGGAGACCTCCAGCGGCCTCCCAGTCGGTGTTGCGACGAATGGAGGGCTTCTTAGAAATTTTCAAAAACACTTTATCGATTCTGCGCAGTATGGTGACTAGCGCATTACGCAAAGCATCGTTGGACCATTCGGCGCGTGGCAGTATAGCCTGCATATAGCGTTGCAGTCCCCGGCAGGCCATCGATTCTGGATCGTAGGGCGAAACCTTGAGAAGCGAATGTGCGATGTCAGCCAACCGAATGTGGCACTTGACATCAAGCACCTCGGTGGGTTTGGAATCGCTAGGCAGCTTCTTGGCCAACTCCTGCAACCGCGAAGATGCCTTACCAAGAAAATCACCCACCACCGATAACAGTACGTCTCGTGGGCGTCGATATTCAGTGCGTATCATCTCTGAGTCTTCGCCTGAATCCACTAAGTTCTTGGATCTGGGGTCGCTGACATACTTGGAATGTGATTCTTCTTCGAATTCAAGTCCCGGCGAGCAGGGTGGTCCGCGACTGCAATTACGCTGGGAAGAACCTTTGTGCTCTGGACTGTTACGATACGGGCCATTATAACTCTTTGCCAAGCCCTCACAATTATGAACCATGGTGCGTATAGCTACGGCCAGTTGAAGGATAATATCCCTTTCGGATTTACCCTGCAATGGAATGTAGCTGGGTGACTGAATTTGTTGCAGGTAGCAAGGTAGTATGGCTTCTAAAATTATCTAAAACAACGAAAGAAAGCAGTGCATCATAAGAGTGTAGACTGGATTTTCGAGAATCTCTTACCAACATCTGGTAGCCGCGAGTGCTCTCTGCAGAATAGGAGACCACCATTACGCAGAGAGTAATGCAGTCCAATACTGTCACGTCACCATCTTCGTCATGGTAGCAAAAATCGATGGCTTTTAAAGGTTTTGGCTCCTTAACTAACTCAGCGATATTCAGTGGATCCGGTGACGGATCCTCTAAACTCAATAGCAGATTAAACAAACAGCTAGACTGGACCTTATGAGCTTCACCATAAGTTCCTTCTTCATCAGTATCTAAGATGGCAGATACGGAGCCGAACATTTGTAAAATAAATGGTTTTCGGTTGAGGAGGTAGAACTGTTTCACAGCGTACTCTATAGTTGTAGTGATTAGCTTATTTGTTTGATGCAATGAGTAGACTTGTAAGAGGGTTGGCATGATCATGAAGTAGCCGTTGGTGGAAAATATGTTCTTAAAATTAAAAGCGGCATTAATGAATGTAGCCATGACATATCGCATAATGCACGAGTCCTCGGCGTGCAGTATTGCGGCACCAGAAAGCACATTCAGGAACAACTGTATATCCGCCGAATAGGCGAAATTGCCGGCCATAGCCTCGAACATTCGCGCAATCAAGCGAACCCACATGAATTTATGTAGTACATCCAAGCCAAGTAAGGCCTAAAATGGATAAAGCCAACCGAATAGTAAATGGGAAAAGATATCTGATAATAATAATGAAACCTTTCCATATTCTCCGCTCTGGTGTAAATCCAAGTCCGCTTCCAAGGCCTTCCGAGGAAAGGACGGAAGCTTCATTAACTCCTCATGCAAGAATACGACACGTTGTACGACCATGTCGACATTTTTAAGAATGGCCCACGTCAAATGCACTTTACCGATTTCTACAAACTTCTTCGTGAGCTCTTGCTTTTGTAGGGCCAAGAAGGACTCCTCCGGTTTCATTTGTATCAGTCGAACTTCCGGGTACTGCATACGTTTGAAGAAATAGAGATCTCGGATATACCAATTCGGATTTAAGATTTTATCTACGAGAGTAAGAAGGTATAGTTATTTATTGGTATACGTACTGCTGTGATAGTCCTACAATACTTACTGCTTTTGTAGTCGACCAAACAGTAGTGACTCAAATTCTTTTCATCAACTGGATAAAAGTCTAGGGCTTCCTTTAGTAGCTGACAAAAAAGCGTATCCTCCTGGACAGGAAACTGTGACGGTATGTTACCATCATCTGCGACGAGATATTAGATGTGTGGTAAAGTAAATTTTTGTATGAGTCTGGTGAAGCTTACCTTCGTATGGTCCATGTACTACGATTTTCTTGGCCGCCGGTACATTGGCTGTCAATAATATGGAAGCGTCACATTGCTCCTTGCGCAGAATCTGTTTTAAATCCTTAAACATGATTCCGTGCACGCTGTGTACGACGAATTAATAATAAACATAATAATTAATTATTATTATTGTATATGCATTTACACATTTACCATACGACATACCTGGTACATACCATCCACAGCACCGACAGAGCAGAACCAACTAGCTGCATTTACAGAAAAGCGAATTACGCATACAAAATGAAAGAAAAGTAACTTTGAAAGGTGTGGAATGATATAAATTACTAATATTAAATAAATATAAATATTTATCGATTCTACGGCGTATGGGAGAGCTCTATTTCTATAAAGAATTCTATTTTCGGCCTGGCCGAAAGTGAAATAGGATTTTTAAATATAACAAGTTATATTGAAGTAAGAGCATAACGCCCATTATGTTATGAGTATACTCGTACATTATTATACTACGTACATAATTTCATCGTAGCTGTGTAATCAGCAATTAAGGCAGCAATCTTTTGTAGAACTTATAGTGAACAAAAGTATAATAGGTGTATATAATCGGTAGAAGACTCAATACGATCTTAGAAGCTTATTATAGACTGAACTCTTAATAGGGCATATTAATCAAATAGGGGTGGATAATGCCCATTTATGTGTGGATAGCGCTAAATCTACTTAGGAGGTAACGCTGATCAGGAATATATATATACTCTTCGATACCTGTCGATCCTGCTGCATTAGCTCATAGGGATGTATATAAAAATACGAAAGTTTCAATAAAGCACAAACAGAAGTTAAAATCTGTATGTAGTTGCATCTCTTGCAATCATAATAACTCCAAAACTGACTTATTTGATTTATGACATTGTTCTTTTTTCAATATTCTCAAAATTCTATTTAATTTAACGTAATCTTAAAACGTACCTCCTGCTTGTGCTCATTGGAAGAGCGTACGTAAAACATGATGTATCCTATGATTGAGTTGTAAAGAGCAAAGGCCGCTTGCTGGGGTAAGCGTGGCACGAACCGTATTAAATGCCTGAGTAATTTAAACATCTGATCCTGGCGATCTCTGGTCAGGCGCTCCAAAACATAGCGCAAGAAAAGCGCCGATTCTTCGACAAGACACACCCAAATAACCTGATAGGCCACTTCATAAACGGAGTTACCGTCCGATCCTATTGCTGCATCATCCAAACATGCGACAATCTGCATTACAGACGAACACAGAACTGAGGGGAATAATGAATGTGCAGCGTGCAGATGTGGAGCTACGCGTGCACCTTCCAGTTCTTCCTCGCCATCGATGTGGTCTTCCCCCGGCGGATGGTCCATACCAGGCTCATGTGAAGCCTGCTGATTGATAGGAATCGTTGTAATCAAGAAGCTGTGACGCTCGGCGCGTTGCTTATCACGTTGTTGTCGTATAGCATTGCGAATAGCTTCCGTTTGCTGCATTTTACGACTTTTGGTGGCGGTCACCAACGACCGCTATAAAAATTACAGATTAGTATTCTGAGACTCAAAATGCTGGCGTTTTAGTAGAGGTATCAAAAGAAAAAATATAGCATTTACGGCTTTTACACTCACATGACGTTCCTGACTCAGAGTTACGTCCATGTCCTTTGTTTGCTGCACTGGTGACCAAGGAGGATCCACTACAGGTAGACTTTCGATACCGATTTTTGGGGATGGCAAGGTGAACTCAATACCTCCCGGGGGTACCTTAAAAGTGACATCATGAGCTCCATCCTCCATCCGCGGCCACACTTGAAAACGCGTCTTCCAGAGAACCAGGAATCTAGCATAGAAAATAGTGTATCCTTGACTTACAAAAATATCTTTATATCAGCGTTACATAAACTCGCAAGTTACCTCTGTATGGCTCCAATACGTATATCAGGATCTTTGTTTTTTAGCGCCCTCTGCATTATATCGAACACAAAATTCTGAATCTTCACTGAACCCATTAAAAAGAGCGCTGCACATGAAGCCGATGTTTCTTGATTGGATTCCAAGAGGAGCTCCCACGCGGTAGGCATTGCCTCCATCACCAAATCTTCGGTTAGTATGACAGCACCTTTGAGCAGTGTAACCATTGGAAAGTGGAAGAGGTTTCTCACATGATTGCGTATATATTTCGAAATTGGTGGTTCTTCTGGTTCCTTCTTCCCTTTTTCCTGATTAAATGCTTTGGCCAACTTTGCGGCCACTTCGAAGTCGGGATCATCGCTGATCCTGAGAAATGGATATTATATTATTGATGATTCTAAGTTGTAAAATTTTTACCGGTCCTTCCTTGATAAACTATCTTTCCTCTTTGACGGTGATGTCTGCGTTGAGCTTTGTTCTGAAACTTTTCGAGTGGAGCGCTGTCTGGCAGATTGACTAGCTTTTGTATTGGTACTGTCTATGATAGGCTGATCTGTTTCAAAGGTGAAACCAAACTCCTCCCCATAGATCTGCAAGGTAAACGAAATAAAAAGTTATAGTGGTAAAACCAGAGGAATCCTGCCTCCTGTGAGGTTTGAACTCACGACCCCTGGTTTACGAGACCAGTGCTCTACCACTGAGCTAAAGAGGCGCATATTGAACTTTCTGCGATTATAATGGCAAGTCAGATCATCACATGTTCTGGTGAACCAAACTCCAAACCAATACCAAAACAAGTCGATGAAAGCTTTTTTACGTAACTGCTAAAGTACTTTATGTTGATAAGGCTACCTAACTACCTATCATACTTGAGACTCACTTACTTTGCGTGTTGCTTTCACCAGCCTGGAACAAGCGCGCATGTGACGCTTGTAACAGTACGGGTGACAAAAACCCTTGTGTGTGCAGTAGAAATTGTAGCTGTTCATCAGTTCGATTACGGCCCTCATCCAGGGCATACTCTTCGCGGTGTCGTCGGCCTCATTGGAGTCAGTGGGCGACTCAGGTTGCTGATCATCGCTTAGTATGCCAGGCGACTCTTCGCCACCGCTGACGCCACCTTGCTCCGAGGTGTCGCTGCGATCGGAGAGTGATGAGACCTTTCGACGCGATTGTATGGAATCAACGCGCTTAACTGTGTAGAGTGTTTGTTATCGTTTTTTATAAAGGATTTAAACTTAAGTATTGTAAATTACAATCTGCTTCCAATTCTTTGCCATCCTTGGTACCACGCCTTAATTTCAGGGATCGTCGTTTAAATGAACCTCCTGTTGCGTTGGCGGTACCCCTTCGCAATAGGAATGGTCTCACTGCAGCTACAGGACGACGTTGACCTAGCACAATAGACAGTAAAGTATACAAGTTATCCTTGTAGTAAATCTTTAAATACATATTTGTTTCTTTACCATCCTCTCCCTGTATCGTCAGTGTTGTATTGCTACTGTTCTCTGATTCATTATCGGGTTCGTGAAGTACAAACGATATCTTTCGTTCTGCTTGGGCGACTGAAATTAAATGGAGATTATGGTTTCCTTGCTTAGGCTTGCTTTTACGTATTACCTGTGCCGTCATTTCCGGCTGCTATAGACTGCAAACTTTGTGCCGATGTCTGAGAATGACCCATCGAACTCAAGGCCATGGACCAGCGGCGATTCGCCTCGCGGTAAACCTTTTCCCATGGAGGGGGTTTTTCTTTGTGGAGTAATTTCGATGATTTTGGCAAAGTCTGGTAAGTGTCTCTCAGGAATGCGGTGATTTCGAAGAGTAAAACACACGCAATTAATTTGAGGGCATGGGGACAATCGTTTCCATGTGGATTTACTGAGGACTCGTCCAAGAAGTCCTCCTCTTCGTCCTGTTGTAGTAATTCGCGTTGTCGTTCCGGGTCTTCTAGACTAGCATTAAGGGTATTGAAGTTCATGCGCTCGGTAAAGAGTAATTCCTCCAAGCGGAGTCCAATCATCTCGGCCCACTGTAATTTCATCACAACAGAGATTACGCTTAGTATAGCATATAAAATAAATGTAAATTACATACTTTAATTTGCTTAATTTATTAATCAATTAATTAGTTATACTTTACTCTTCTTCATTATAATATGATGTTCAGTAGAATGTTATTTAAAATTACTTTTAATTGTTATCAATTGAAATTTTAAATTAATTCCGTCTAGAATATATGTACATACATAAAATTTAGATTTTATTTTCTAACTTTAATCTGAAAGAAAATAGGTTTCAACATTATGTTCTCACCTAAAGAAGCTTCTAAATAGTGATCTACTTAAATATAGAAACGGAAATCCAAAGTAAAAAGTGTTAACGATTTACACATTCGACTACAAATCACCAACAATTTGATATCTATCTTGAGTTCATCTTGAACATTGGTGCTTATTTTTTGTGATAATAGTTTCATTTACTTCAATTATTTACATTCTAGACAAGGAAGCATAGATGACGAGGTGGCCGAGTGGTTAAGGCGTTGGACTGCTAATCCAATGTGCTCTGCACGCGTGGGTTCGAATCCCATCCTCGTCGGATGGATTCTTTCCTTTTTTTCCCATTTTTTTATTTTTTTTTTAATAAATTTGATTATAAGTACAATATACTTTATAATAATACAAAATTGAAGTCTTTATTTCGATTTGTGTTGCAAAACGTGACGCTTCTTTTATTAATACATTTTGATAATACATTTGATAATTGACAGGTGCGGTTAAATTAATGCCCATAATGCCAATTTTTTAAAATATTGGTACTGAAAGTACACAAAATTATTGAATTATGAAAAAAATTTGTAACTGTAAATTTATTGCATTTCTTCACACCGATGGTCATAAAATAAAGATAAATACGATAAAAACAATGATGTTGTACCACCGATGGTGATTAGTATTTACTTATTTTCCAGTTCAAAATAACATTACTTTTACAGTTAAGTCTTAATAAGAAGATATATGGTAGATTTTACACAAAAAGAAGTATAGTAAAAGTTCAAATTGCTAGAATTATTAGAAAATTATTACGTAGTTAGAACCAGAAACAGTGTTAATATACCCTACACCCGTAGGATTGTAGTTAACTTCTAATAATTTAACGGACCAGCGTTATCCATTAAATCGCTGGTCCGATTTTTCCCTTTTTCAATACCAATGAGTTTGTGATCCATACCTCACAAGGACATGCATATATAAAAAAGAATATTATCTATAATTAAATGTACTATAATAATAATGTACCATAACCATTAATAATTAATGTACCATTTACAACCTTCATTAGTTTATAAGCTTCCGGTAATAACTCTTGTTATAACCGTAATTTTATATATATTCTGGTTTAATATAAGAATCTGTTGCATAGATTATCAAAATTGCAAGTATTTATAAAAAGCAACTGTTAAATTAACTCTGGAATCCAATGAAGATGAATACAAAGAAACATGAGTGCTAAGCTGTGACTAGTAATGTGAAAGCCACAATATTGCGACGAGGTTGCGGCCTTCCTATGATGTGCAGTAGAACGTTATTCATAATTCTTTTTAGTTTGGATTAACTAAAGGCATAAATTAATTCCGTGTTGAATATACATAAAACCTAGATTTCAGATGTCTTCACCTAAAGCAGCTTTGTAATACCGGTCTAAATACAGAAATAAATTCAAAGTAAAAATTATTAACGCGTTATAAGTGCGGCCTTTATACCTTTTATAACACCTTTTATAATTATTATTTACGTAAAGCTTATCTTGAACATTTATGTTCCTTGTTAATGTCGAATTTATTTAATTCGAATATTTACATGCTTAGACAAACGCTACGCCGTGACGAGGTGGCCGAGTGGTTAAGGCGTTGGACTGCTAATCCAATGTGCTCTGCACGCGTGGGTTCGAATCCCATCCTCGTCGAACGTTCTTTTATTTTTTATTACACTTAAAATTTTAAGTCCTTGCAATTCAATATTTTTTTTATGAATTTTTCCTCTGTTTAGCCTTCTGTCTGATATTCAAAAGTCTGAATAGTCTCATATATCCCCATATTTTATTTATTCCTTATTCGAAAGATTAAGTGCTTTGAAATGCCTTTTTCGCTTACCTGATGGAACATTTTCCCTGCTGCTCTTTGTAGGATGTGTGTTCTTCTTGTACTTGTCGAATTGAACTGCTGTTTAGTTTGAGCAATATTTGCGCCGGTCGCCGAAGGTCGGTATCCTGCGGCCACGTTTTGCTTCATCCAACTCGGCCACTGGCCCTTATTGCAGAGGTGTACGAAATGGGCGCATTCCAAGAGGAATGTGGCGCGGGTTACGAGCGGTGCGTGGGGCTGAAAAGTTGTCCCTAAATCACAGTTACAACAAATACGTTATCTATGCTGACATACCAAATCCAAAATGGCTGCCACCAGTTGCGGATCCGGAAATGAGCCAGGAGCGACTGTCTCCAGCAAAAAGGAGAGCCTCAGCATTCCTTCCTGCACTGGTGCCGTTGGTATTAACTTGCGCTCCTTCAACACCACAACCTCTGATTCACGTGGTCCATCGCATAAGTCCGATGAACTGCGTCGACTCAGATCGGCCATTTCTTCAGTGCCACCTACTTTCTTCTTCCCCTTGACAATTCCTCCGAAACGATTCAAGCGTCGTTCGACACGGCGTTTAGCACGCTGAATGGACCGACCGATACCGTCACTGGAGCGACCTCTCTGCATTTTCAGTGAGGCGTGGCGAATGAAGGTTGAGGTGATTTCCGGATTGAGTGAGCCAATTTCTAGGTCGATGGAGGAAGCCTCTTTCGGGTTGCCACGGAACCAGCGTACCAAGCCACTCAAACGACCAAGCGAGGTGCGCTCCGAACTGGAGGTGGAGTCGGAGAGTAACGCACGTTCGCTGTGACGTGGTGTGAGTGTGGGCCGTATGCCGGTCGTGCGTCTTCGAAAGTTACTCAAAGGTGACTGGCTCGATTTATATTGTTCATCACATGGTTCGGTTTCCAGAAGACTCTGTATGGGGAAAAATTGCTTGATTCTGGTAATAGTTGATCGGCGAAATGGGGTGTTACCACGGCACAAGCTGACGAGGTGCTACGCTTTTTTAAAAGTAGCCGGCGTTGACTGCGATTATCGTCGTTCGTATTAGTTTGCGATGATTCCATTTGTGGCATGTGTCTGTGGAAATATAAATCCAATCAAAAAGAAAGAGAGCCGTGTGAACATCTGAATTATGAAGTTTGGATTTGATGTACCTAATAACTCTAGTTGTCTGCAGGATGGGACCCTTCTTATGTGGTCGTGGTGTAACCGCCAATATACCGCTTAAAGCCACTCTTCTAAATGGTCCGCCATGAGCTCCCTTAACATACGTGATCAGTTGTCTGACATCATTATAGACTGCAGCATTATCCTGTGCCTTCAGCTCCTTGGAGGCCACCACAAATCGTGTCACTAGCAGTTTAAATACTGCCGTAAATACTTGTGACTCCGGTCCACCACTAAGTCCGTTACTGAAATTCGTGGCGTAGCCACCCTGTCCGCCTGATGATGATACAACACCGCCAACGTCGCTGTTAGCATTTTTAAATCCAGTCGAACGTTTATGAGCTAGTTTTGCATAGATTTAATTGTACAAAGAACGAGATTTGTGTGTTGGGACTCAGTCAACATAAGGAAAAACTTAAAACATATAATCGGGCAACCGGACATGCGATCTAACTAAAGAAAAACATATTTGTAACATACTTGAACTATAATTGCAGCCACCTGTTGATGAAATGCACATGAGATGAGTGTTAGCAGTACAGAAAGCGTTACTAAGAAGCCAAGAAGCGAAGAAGGAATGGAGAGGATGGAGAGAAGCATGCATGAAATTTAGTCAGTTTGTTTTGCTATTCAAAGAATACGTCCAATTTTTGGGATATGGAGTAATACAGTTAAAGTTAAAAGTGCGCCTACGCCTCTTAATGTTTGTTTAGAAATCAGAATTGCTTTAGAATTTAATTCTGCTCTAAAATCGTTTACTGTTAATCAGATTTTAGCTTTATATATAAATGTGGGGGACACGTTTGCACTCACTCAAGGGGGACAACAAGGAGCTGGGATCCACGCAGAATGCCGCGAAAGCATGGAAGAAGTTTATCAGTTCGTTTAGTTGCGTGGTCTTCACCATCTTCTGCAGGTAACGACGGGTGCGGGCGTTCGCCTGCCTCAACATCCGTGCAAGTATTTTCTGACATTGACCGCGTAGGAAGTCGGAGAGAGGACCGCGCAAACCTGCCAAAACAAGAGCAATAATAATCAATGAAATATCATGTTGAGACTTCTTCGTAATCCTTTTCTTTTTCTACAGTCTTTACTGACCTTCATTGCAGCCATGTGAGCAACCCAAGTGCTGCAATGCCTTGCGTATGATGCCCATTGATATCTCGTGTGCATGTTCGCCTAACTTCATCACGCCCAGTTCTAACAGTAGCTCACAGATATTCAGACCCGCCTCCAGCACACGCTGGGAGCAGGCACTAGCATCGCGCTTGAAGACGTTGTAGACCGCTAGCAAAATAATTTCGTAGTCAAGGCCGCCGTCATTTGTTATGTAGAAGGACGATCCCGGCGCTTCAGACTCGTCCACTCCTGTGTAGTCGATATTGGAATCGGTATGTGATCGCAGCATATGGCCACGGAATCCGTTGATAGCTCCGCTGAGACTTCCACCATTGCTGAGTGCGTCCATCTGAGAATCAATAGAGCCCTGGAGTTGGGAGAGGTGATTGGGTGGAAATTGGGTCTATGGCAGCAAGGGCTTAATTTTGTCCACCTACTTGACGCTTCAGGTAATCCGGCGAGGGTGTTGGTGTATGCTCTGTCACGGTGATGATTGGGTTGCGTGGGTAGAATGTTGAGCGCGGTCCAGATGACTGCGATGGCCTCATGGTTTTCGGAGGCTCAACGTACCTGCAAAATCTTGAATATTGTTCACGCGCAAATGGTTGCGATTAGTGAAATGGGAGTGATGGTGTAGGAGTGATATAGAATTGCATTAAAAATCAATAGAAGCAATGATAGATAAGCCGTGCCAAAGGTCAAAGCAATTCATTGTCTTGGAAGATAGAGATAAGCTCAGTAATTCTTCACTATGGGACTTGCATTTGAATTATATGACTCAGGAAAACTTTTGTACAGAGCCGCTTATCCAATGACTCTTAACTAGAGGAACTGCTATCCAATTGCACTTATTAAATGCGTGCAGACGGTTTTTAGTTTTGTGGAGCATAACTATATTGGCAATTGAACGAGACGATATCGAATGCATGTAAAAAGCAAAACGTAAATTGTAGTTCAAGATCCGGGTCCATTTACAGATTTAAAGTATGTTTATATATTATTTTTTATATAAGCCGTTAATTCTACAGGGTGCCCATTAAACGCCATCCAGTGTAGTAGGCCGTTCCAAATGTCTTGATCAAAATATGAATATGAAATATGAACTACATATAAGCTTCAGCTTCTAAATGTGAAAGCAATTCAAAAGGTTCAAGCATATGACGGTAAAAGTGCATAAATTAATTAAGATAGAAAGAACTCTGACAAGCTTAAGAATCAGTTTCCCGATAAGCGTTCTTTTTATCAAAGTTCTTTCGCATTGCTTTAAGAGAACTTATATATTTGTGTACTAGGTTTAAGAGCTCACTCAGTAGTTACGAAAGTTTATCATCTGTAGAAAACTTACCCGCCATCGAGAAGACAGCTGGTAAAAGGTTACAGAAATAAAATTAAAGATAGATTAGAGTACTTGAAATAATACCAAAGTTGAGTGTTTTTGATAGACATGTGTTGTTGGTTATACAGATATTGCCGTTTGTGTAACGATATAATTTTTTCGAGTGTGCGAGTGTTAGAGAAACAATGGTTTTAGTTTTGTTTTAACATTTGTTCGAATTTTTTTGATTTGATTTAAGATTGAAGATGTTCACCTTCTTGTTCGATGTTATCATCTGTATTTTACATTGAACGATAACTTATCTTTTAATTCTTTGCAAATCTCTAATTTCTACACTAATTTTTTCTCTGTGTTTGAGTATAAATTTGTGAGGAGCAAACATCTGTACCTTAAACTTGGCATGCTCTTTCCTTTGATCAGATTGCTAGCCGGTTCTCGTGAAATCATAGAAGCAGAACGTGATAATTTCTTCTCGCCAGTGTCCAAACTACGGTGGCAATCCTTACGAGAAAAATATAAAGGATTAGTGTTTAAATTTCATTAGTCAATAATAAGCAAAATCTTTAAAAATAACCATCAACATGTCGTTTTAATTTAAGAATATACATATCTATATAGATTACGAGGGAATGAAAAAGACATTATATAATTGCGACTTTATGTGTCACACCGACAAACATCCGCTGTTTGCACTTTACGCGCTTCAAAACTAATTTAATAATTAAATAAATTTATAATTTATTATTATTAGACTTTTACAGGTATGTACATCGAGAATATATGTACACATGCACGCATTTCGTGCATCTACGTATATACAGGAGAATTCTGGCCATGAGGTTTCGAGTTTGGTTGAGAGATTCTAAGGCCAGATGAGCCATTGCATTATTTGGAGTTTGCATTCAGTACATATGCATGCAAGGTAGATAAGGTCAAAACATTTCAATATTCTGTTCTCAAAATAATCTTACTGCATGTTGCAGTGTTCTCTTGCCATGAGTATTTGAATCTGTTCCTACTTTTTCCAAATTCTTCTCGGATTTTGAAAACATCTTCGTTTCGACGAAAGTCTTCAAATCAGCCATTTTGACGCGCTTCTTTTTATCACTTCCCCGACGTTCTGCTGTTGGACTAGTTTCTGAAATACAATTCATAGCATTACAATCTGATTCAAAGCTCAAGCTGAACTGTGAAGTGCTTACCCACAGAACACGCCGGCACTGGGGGCTCTGGTATTTCGATGTAATCTTTCAGAATGGAACTGCCACTGGGACTGTCACGACTATTGCTTCCTGGTCCTTGATACAGCGATATCTCGATTTGTGGTATTGGAAGGGAATTGGAACGCTTACGTGGTTGTTGCAGAGGTATAGCCGACTCCTCCAGAATGTCACGCAATCTGTGGAACATGCTTGGTTGTTTTTAAGTATAAGGATAAACTAATACTATCATAGTTCACCTATTGTACAAGTATTGTAAACTCCAGAATATTCCTTCCTCCTGCCACTGTGAAATGAACAAGCAACGTAGTACCGCCACATCCAGGAAAGTGGCCGCCGATATATCCGCGTGGAAAGCATCTGATTTGTCGGAGCTTTGGGAGTCCTTTTCGGTAGAACCGCTGCCCTTGCCACCTCTTTGAGAAGCGCCACGCGTCAGTTCCTGCTGGTCGAATTCAAATTTGGTCGACGGCTTGTCTTTGTCCCTGGAGTGCATGGACTGTCGACTTCCTCGTCGACTTTGAGATTGTTGTAGCAAACTGGCATCAGCCTAAAATGAAAGCGTCAAAATAGCTCTTGATTTAGTTTTCAATGGTTATCTAATGCATGTTATTTTACAGTAAAGAATGATGAGTCCATTAGATAAGGAGCTGAGGGTAGTCGGAAAATCACCACGCGTTCCTCTTCAACGCTGGAGGCTTCCTCGGGAATGGTTTCAGGAAACACAAAGTCCTTGGGCGATGAGACCCAAGAGCCCTAAAATTAGACATAGATAATTTTGTAAGGAAGCTGATTAAAAAAATATGTAATTTAATTACGTCCTCCTCTTGCCGAATGTTTTCCGAGGTTGATACGCTCTGTGGTGACTCAGCTTTTGGAGACAAGTTATCAGCATGAGAGGTGGGTTTCCCTAAAATGTTTCAAATGAATGAAAATTTTAAAGGAATTTTGTTGCTGAAGACATACTTGCTGGAATGACATCTATGGATCCTTTCGGTGAAGGTGCACACAGAAGATTCCTCGCCATGGGCTTCACGGGAGCGGTAAAGCAAGGTGCACCTGGAGCTCTATTCTCCCACATACCTTGCCATAGCTTGATCCCGTTTTCAAGACGAAAATTTTGAAAATCCGATTCCTTCAAATGATGTATGATCGGTGCAAAGAGATATACAAAGAGCTAAAGAAAACGAGGAAGAGAGGGAGAGAGTACAGTACTGCTGCACGAAACGATTTCTATGTTACCGTTATTGTAGGGACCGAAAATAAATACTGCTCCGCGGATTTCTCTTTTGGATCCATCTGTTCTTCAGCATCATCATCATCAGCGCACTCTTCTGCCGCGTAGAGGAGTATCCATTGCATTGTGTAAAGCAACTTGGTTTCCACAGCGCCAATAGCTTGCATATCCCTTACCCGATTGTGGAGTAGTGTCGCTACGCAGTGCATGACATGTGGGAGAGCGGCTTGCAGCAAGCGCCATCTGGGTATTGCGCCTAGTGCTTTGGTGAGAGGCGGCGAAAGTCCAAACTGTATATTCTGGACGAGGACCTTTTCAAAGGACTGTACACATACATATGTGTATAAATAAGTATCTGGTTTTCAACAATGGCAAAGTCTAAATACCTTGCATGCTTCCTTCGATTCCTTTTCAACGAGGCCAATAAAAAAATAGCGAGTGTAGTTTTCTCATAATGTAAATCTATTTAAACTTTTGAGTAAGTGATCTAGTTTCTAATTAAAAAAAATAATAATTTCGAGCCACCCAAAAAAAGCATCTTTAAAAGATATTAGAAATATAAAAAGATGTGGTAGTTTCATGTGGTAGATTCACACATAATGAATAAAACTATGCAACACTTCAACTCAAATTAAACCAAAACCTTTATTTTCTTTTTAAGTAAAGACTCTTTAACTTCTAGTTGACGAATAAACTGGATGATAGTTTGCCCAAAGTGTCATGATTTTATTGTTATTTATTCGTATTGCATTTAAATTTTTCCGATATTCATCTATTGTTAGAATAGTAAATTTCATACATGTACATCAGTCAAGCCATCATCATATACTAGCATCTAATATTCGAGTCTCGATCATTTCTTTGGAGACTTAGAACAATGACGAAAACTTAAAATAGCATAAAACGTTTAACAAAAATCTTTACACAAAAAGAAAAGATTAGCAAACACTCAATACATTACAATATTTAAGTTCACATAATGATCTGTCATAACAGAACTTACATGATGTCCTGGTGCATGTTGACAAAACTACAACGAATTGACACAAAATTATTGATTTACAAGTGAACATTTTGCGTTGAGACGGAAACAGGTAAAGATATACAGAAAAAATGAAAAAAGAATAAAACATTGACAGACAAATACGTTTTAATACTTATAACTTAATTGAATACGATATTAAGAACTGTGTTTCCTGAACAGCTGAAGGACGTTTGGTCAAAACACACCTTACAACTTAATAGAACACTTTATAAATGTATTTTGTGAAAAATACTATTATTTCAATAATCAAAATGTGAGAAGCCTAATCTAGGGACTCTCGAATAAAATTGCATACTTTTTAATGCAATTACGTTACGTAAATCAGTATTAGCAAAAATTAGGAATAATGCCACGAATGTTTGCAATAAAAATTTTGTAGTCGAGTGAAGTGGATATATTTAATTCACTATCTTATTCTATTAGTTGCTTGAAGTTGTGAAGTTGTGTGTTATGTTGACCTCTTACATTTGTCCTTTTTCGAATACATTCAACAAGTACGAGTAACATTGAAAAAATGGCTTCTGTGAGTAATGATTTGAGCCATTCTTTTGCACACATCCTTATTTAGCCAATCATAGCCTTATTTACAGCAGCCGAAAACTACATTTACGATTCCTTCAAGCAGCGAATGTGTTAATACAATATATTGTAAGTGAATTAGTTTTACTTCTTTAGACCTACTTGGAGAAGTACATACATAATGGTTTCGGTCAAAATTAATTTCCAAATTGGAGAAGATGGTGAGTGTTGTACATGAATTTGAGAATTCGGTTTCTTGGACTTACCATGCAGCTCGCCTCGTGCAATTTGCCCAGCTTAGGACGTATAAATGGCGCTATTTGGCGCCAGAGGAATGTCTGCACCGACACTGGAAGTCCCAGATCTTGCATGCCATCGTCCTGATCAATGTCAAACTCATTTTGATTGCTCTGCTTGTTATTCTTCGTCGCGGTGGTTACCATATTTTCGCAATATTAAATTGAATTGGTGCGCCTTAACATATTCCGAGGAGTACAGCTTAAAATAAAACAAACTGTAGTATGTATGGATACCCCAAAGGACGCTTTTATTTTTAATAGCTAATAATGTTTTCATTACTTCATAGCACATGAAGGAAAGGATAAGATTAATGAAAGCAAAAGTCTTG
This sequence comes from Myopa tessellatipennis, assembly GCA_943737955.2. NCBI lineage: Eukaryota > Metazoa > Arthropoda > Insecta > Diptera > Conopidae > Myopa > Myopa tessellatipennis. The sequence goes on along the minus strand of OX031314.1, from coordinate 57,123,823 downwards.
TTCGCGGTAATGACGAATAGAGGGACAGAGTGAAAGCGTTGCTGAGCTGAACATTTCAAATCAATTAAATATGTAGAAAGTAATTATATCCTCTTAACAACAGGGGTCACCGCGTTACATGATCCTGGACCTTTTAATATCCCGTACTATTGCAAACACATACACCCAAACTCCAAGCAAGTTCTATATTCAAACAGCAAATGCAACAAGTGGCTGCGTGTGCAGACACACACAAGAACAATCAAAACTAATGAATAAAAATGTAAATATTTAGAAAGCACGTAATCAAACAGACTGAAAGAGCGGCTGATTGTACCCCTTGAATTTACCCTCTAACCCTCTGAGATAACTTCAGCCGGCACCACGCGTGGCTAGGAGATGAAACAGCTGATTCTAGTCTCGAAATGATTATCCTGCGAGAACGCAGACTCCGCATCTCTGCTCTGCGTATAGATACAAAATTCTATACCTCCAGATGGAGCCACCATCTTGATGAAAAAGTTTTCAATTCTTCACTAACGATTATATAACCAAAATATTTCACTAATATTTCCAGATTTTCCGCTTAAATGTTCACACAAATAATTTCCAATTTGTTGACCGCTTAATTTGAAGATGATTGCGCTATAAATCGATGTAAGAAATAACTAAGTGATTATTGGTTATCGCTTGAGCCAGATTCCTGATTGACTTGACTTAGGCGCACCTAGAATATACAAAAAGTATGAAAACTGCGGAAAATGGGTTCGGCCGCGGTATCCTCGGGAATGAACAACACGTTTTCACTTTTATTCACCACTTACTTCTGAGTGCGTCTCAAGATTTACCTTTCACTTAAAAATTTATTTAGTGTGGAAACGTTTGCGCTCAGAAGGACTGTGATTGGAGTTAAGTACCGCACGGTAGCACGGCTCAGATGCAACTAAGACTGGCTGAAGAAAGTCAGTCGTAGAGTGACATAGTATCGCTGGAGGGAAATCCGTGGTACAGGTTGACGCATGAACCAGAACCAAGATGAAGTTTTCAGTATTACTTGGATGAAATATTGATGAAATAGCAGATGGTCGTGTGTTATAGAAATTTGGGAGGGAAACCCAATCATGATAATCAGTAGTTAATATATGCAAGACCAACTGAACAATGAATTTTAACAATCCATAATAATAACACAATCATAAAATGTAAATATGACAGGAATGCTTCTCAAATAATTAAAATGTAATATACTCGTAAATGAATGAAAGACTACAAATGTATTTTACACATGTCATTTGATTTCAATGTTCTCTTTAACTTATTTTTAAATGAACCTTATTCTCGGCGAAGGACACACCCTGTATAATTTTCATCAACCAAAGGAATCTACATCAAATTGAAGTGGAAAAAACCATTTAGCAAGGGTGGAATACAGATAAAGTGACGTATTGCTGGCGAGGACCACAGCTGGCGAAGGGCGGTCATATGGGGTTGCTTTTGACGCTTCTTTTGTACTGTTTGTAAACAAAACTGAATGAGTATATAAACTCACTGATGGAGTGAGTAACTTTTTCGCATGTGAAAACTTTTTGGCCAAATGTGACAAAATCCGTTTCCAAATAATTTGTTTTTCATTATTCTATTATATGTATATTCTGTGCATATTTCTGCTCTTAGAGTCCTGGAATAAATGACTGTAAAATGCGAAAACACATTTGCTTATCAGACCATCGTCTGAGTCTGCGTGGAGAGAGATAAACAGAGATCTGTTTACAAACGATTTCATTGAAGAATCGGTACAGCTGAAGCCCAACAATCTCGAAACTGGAGCAAACAACAGATTTGCAGCGTTTTCTATGTACACGAGTTCACCTGTTGAGTTCTGTGTCAAGGATAACTGCTTGTATTGTTGGTGTCGTAGACACTTGATTTTTACTCTTACGGTTTTTAATCGTTCATCTGAGAAAGTTGAATGTCGTTAAACAGCATCCACGCAAGAAATCGTACATACGTCAATTTCGTTGCTTCAAATTAAATTCCTATAAGATTAGGATATCACAAGTTTTTAAAATTTTTGGCACAAATGCAATTATTTATTCACATATTTTCAATTCAGTAATAATTACTTCCGTACGCTCATTGACCTCGAGAGCAACGCTTTGAACATTGCTATAAAATTGATATTTTTGATTGACACGGTGCATTAATTTCTACATGTCACATGTTTTTACAAAAGGTCAATCGAAAAGGAATCGCTGCTGACTTCATTATACGATACTAGTCGGAGTTCTATAGCCATGCTATACCAGTTAACTCAATCCAGATAGTATTTAAATGGGTTCCAGACTGTTATAATAGAATCCATTCCTTCTCGCTTCTGCTTTTCATAATATTTCCTCTTTATTATGATATTACATTTGTATATTTCAAATATGTGTGATTATTTCATGAATTTAAAAAATATTACAATCTATAACACATGCTTAGGTTTCCGGGTGTATAATACAGTATGTAAATAAGGAAATAAATTCATTCTAAAAATGCACATATGTACATCAGAATACAACCACCCCACGGAATTGTGAAAGACTATTTTTAGAATTGCCTGTGGCCAAGAGAAGGAACAAAATAGAAGGTACCCAAGGTAGAGTACATTTTTACGAACTACAAAATTTGTATGTGATTTAGTTTAATTTTCAGTTCCTAATAAAAATCTTTGTTTATCTTACTAGTGGAATAAGATAAGAATATGAATACGAAACCAAGAAACGTCATTTGTCATTAATCGAATATATACCATATTTGTTTATGTGTGTAACTTGAGATACAGAAAATGCACCCAGATTCTATCTTCCTGGGACAGTCCGGGGACTTCCTTTTTTTGAGATTATAACTACCGCAGAATTTTGTTCCTTTGAATTTTCGATGTATCCAAGTTCGTAGACATTTTTTCAAATTACAATATTCAGGTGCTTTCTATAAGGTTCTGTCTTAAGTATCGTTCTTTTCTAAAATTCTAAAATATCCTAAAAACGCTTCAAGTAAATATTTGAAGGTTGCTTGTATGACGGTTTTAAAGGATGGTTGCGTGATAAATGAATATAATTTTATTATATTTTATGCATATACTTTTATTATTTTTATATCCAAACTTATTTTACTATCCTTACTTAACTCGGTTCAAGGGTATGTACTTAATTTCTAGTAAAATTCGAAAACACTCAGAAGAAACGCACTCATCTAATCGTTTCGATTCGGCACTACTTTCAGCACGTTTATTTAGTTTCATAACACTTTTAATACCGTAACTACCTTTTCTATGTTAGGTATTTAGGGTATTCGAAAACTCAACCATGATCAACGCATTTCAACCATGATTTACACTTCTTGGCTATTGTCTCTATATTTATTATATTTTCTACTTCTAAACATAAACGCGTTAAGAGCCACAACATTTTTAGTTTAAAGACAAAACCAATGAATGTTTATGGATTTTTGGAGATGGCATCTCATTCTCGTTTGGAAAAAAAGAAATAAATACAAGTTTAAATGAAGTAACACTGTTAACCGAAAAGATAACCTAGATTACTGTAAGATGATGACTTTCAGAAAGAGCAAAGCAATTCATTTCGCAAAAAAGGCAGCATTTTAGGCTGAGTACGATCAGGGTCGAATACGTCGTCTACTCGAATAGGGTCGAATCTACTCGTAGAGTGAGGTACTTGTACACACTTTTCTGCAAGAAAGGCAACATATACATAAATACAGACGACCAGAGGAGAACTGAGACGACTGAGAATGGGCGAAAGGCTGACTCGTAGGTGGCCAAATGCGCATCATACGAAGAGCACCGCAGCTGAATCAGTTCAAAAAAATCTCTGATGAAAACTACAATGATATTCAACACTATTTAGCACAGAATGCGACACAGAACGTTTATTACGATATTGTGAAGAGGTCTTAAAAATAGAACATCACGCGACGAGGACGGAGAACTTAACAACAACAGGGCGGGTCGGGTGGTCGGCCAGGCCCAGATACACAAGTAAGCATTCCCGAGATTCGTGGAAAAACTACGAGTAAATAGACCAGAAGGAAAAGATACAACAACAACAACAACAACAAAAACAACATAGAAGCGGCGGAAACAGCATTTTGGGAAAAACTTGCTGCTCAATGACTGTATTTCTGGCGAAAGTAAATTTGAAGGGGAGATGGCGGCGCAGGCGGATAGGCTTCGGGGCTTCGGGGGAAGACATATTGCAACGGTCTTAGTGCAACCGCACACAATAACAACCCAAGCAAGCCAACAGACTTAGCCCCAAAAAGCTATACAGCTCGTCATGCGTACGAGCGTACATCCAGTGAAGTTGTGTGAGTCTTTCCCCAGTGTGCGTGTGCGTGTATATCTGAAGATCGGAAAATGTGAAAACATAGCGCTGTCTTCATTTCGGAAATACCTTTGCGATCTGTTGTTGGCGAACAGCGTTCAGTCGAGACCGAGCTCATCCGCAAGTTAGTTGATTTTCTCCTCCAACAGACAAAATGGTGAGTGAACTGCGGTCTGCCTGCATATAAAATAGAATAAATATAAATAGAAATAAATACACACTCACCGCCGAAAATATAATTAAAATATTCCATTAAAGTACTATTTTTCTTCTCTTCCCAAAAACCGTCGATAGGCTGATGTTCCAAAGCGTGAAGTTGAAAGTAAGTTCAAAATCTGGATAAAAATGGATTACAAATAATCTATTAACGATAACTTCAATAAATTGTGAGGTTCCAACCTAAAAAATCATTCAATGATTATACAAGACATTGTAAGAAAATCAAAATCTTTCCAACAAACAATTAATCCGAGCCAACAAGAAATTTTCATATAAATTTAAAAGTGCATCAACTAAAGAAAACTCGTGTAAAAACTGAAATAAAATAGTGGGCAAAATTGCATAACGGTAAAATAGGGAAGAGTGACAAGAAATCGATCAACTGCGCCAAAGAAGTAAGGATATTAAGAGCACAAATAGATAAAAAAAATCAATTCATTATAAGTTGGGGCATTTAAATGCGAACGCACCGGATTCTGTGTGTACATTTGTTTGCAGAGACGTCGTTGGGCTATTTTTAAAAATAAAAAAGTTGAGAAAAGTTCGGTATAATAAACAAAATAGTGGTATATGTACGTACATATGTATCCTAACATAGATATGCTTGTATATATGTATACATATGTGTGCATGGTATGGTTCCCATTGCCATTGAGTAAACGGGGACGAAAAAAAAGAAGGCATGTCTAATTTTGGCCAAATGACTTCTTCCAAATAAATATGTAACTCGGTGGCGTCGACGTGTCATGAGAAGCGCACGAAGGCATACGAGGATGGCCAGTGCTTCGGGTGTCGAATTACTTTGATACACTAGTACATAAGTGTATATAAATACGTGCATATATACATTTAAATATGTTCATATGTGGTTTATATGCATGTATAGCATTTGCAACAAATCCTACAACTAATTGTAGGTATTTAAGAATCGTTAGCTTCGAAAGTTTAACCTGGAAACGCTGCTGCTTCCTTCCCGGCGGTCATCGAAAATAGCTTCCGAATCTGTGTGCAAAAACTATAATCGAAGGTCAAGTTATTTTTGGTTTTTTTCTTCTTTGCTATGTCAGATCTGTGAAATTCAGGGTTGCCTACTTCTATTGACCTACTTCAAGCAAATATCAAAACCCAAAAACGTACATACAATACATAGTATCTAAGAAACTAGTAACAACAGTATTTTATAACATTCCTTCAACTATTATTGACACATTCTCGTGCTTAACCAAGTGTAGAGAACAATAAATTTTTCATTTCTGGTGTAGGAGCTGCACTTAGTTACCAAGAAGGAGAAATTAAACAGAAATTATTTAAAGAAATTAAACACATAATTCAATTTCTCGATTTTACTTGTTATATACAGTACTTGGTGTACATAACATCGGCATTACAATACAGAGAAATAAATGGATTAATAGTAAAATCTGAAGTTAACGGTATGCATTTTTAGATGGTAAAGTGTCTTGCGTAATCATCCACAGTTTCGCTCTGGCTGGAATCACAAAAGAACTACCTTGAAATCTTTACAAATATATAAATCCAATATGTGTATTAATACGAAAGTATTTTTCGCAATCCTTTAAGATGTGGAATTCGTTTTCGAAGTCATGGGCAGCCCAACTGATGGCATTGATTGCGTCGATCTGGGCGATGCCCTGCGGGCTCTTAATCTGAACCCAACCTTGGCGCTCATCGAGAAGATGGGAGGCACCAAGAAACGCAATGAGAAAAAAATGTCCATGGCAGAATTCCTCCCAGTCTACTCGCAAGTGAAGAAGGAGAAGGAGCAGGGATGCTATGAAGACTTCATTGAATGTTTGAAGCTGTACGACAAGGAAGAAAACGGTACCATGTTATTGGCTGAGTTGCAGCACGCCCTCCTCCAGCTGGGTAAGTCAGACTCCTGCCGAACGTCCCGAAGGACAACCTGAAATAATCCATAATCCTAAGAGCACTGTTCTTCTAAAATTATTGTTCCTTTCCTAAACCCTTTAATTGTTTATTTTTGGCAGGTGAACAAATGACTGATGAGCAGGTTGAAGAACTCTTCGCTGACTGCATGGACCCTGAGGATGATGAAGGCATGATCCCATATTCCCGTAAGTACAACTTATTCAATGCCATTACAGAAACCACAAAATACTATAGATGCCGAATCGGGTATTAATTATGTTATCCACTTGTTTCCTTCTTTCATGTCATCCTTCCCCAACACACACTTAAAACCAAATGAAAAATGCACCACAAAAATCTTGTCGCACTGCACTTTTATGTCACGATATGTATTTTATTTCGAACACTGTTAAACTTGTGATGTGATCGTGTTTGTTCACCAAAACAAATGCTCCCAACCACCAGAATTCGTCCAGAGAATGATGAGCGATCCGATCGTCTTTAACTAAACAGTAAGTAAGATTTCTATACTCAACTTGGATTAATCGAACGAATTTACGAATGGTTTTATTTTTCGCTGAAAACTTTCTATGCCAAAGAATCTATGCTCTGCAATTTAATCGCTTCACTAAAAGGATAAGTAAAGCTTTTTATGTTTGTTGTTTGTTTCTTTCTTCCTTTCCCTGTGAATTATGTACATCATTTCCCTGTATGTTAGCTTCTTAACGTTGTTGGATGCTATAGTAAGATATTAAAAGTATTTATAATCTGTATACTAATACTTGACCCTTGAAAGTATTGCTTTTATTTATTTATTTTAGAAATTAATTGAGATTGTTTCAGAACATATTACGGGTTTCAAAACTTTTAATTGAGGCCATAACTATGAAACTCATTTCTAGCTTTCACAGTCCCATTTATTTATTTGAAAAGAGTAAATATTCCCTAAAATATTTTAGTATAAGTACGATATAATTAAAAGATATTTTTTGATAATTATGGGCTCAATTACCGATTGAGTTTAACTAACGATCAGTCAGGCGCAGTGCTAATAATTATTTTCAATTAATTACTTCATTATACATATATAGCTTTGTACATAAAGAAACTACTCATGTGGGTTCTAGATAATATAAGAACTAATTAATACATAAGTAATTTTTAACATGTTGGGTTTGGTTCTTCTGCATTAACAGCGAGCACCGCCAAGATGTCGGCTTAACAGCCAACTTAAACGACATATGTCCTTTTTGAGGTAACCTAATTAATTGTATTCTCTCTCCTTCTTGCAGCATTTCTTGCTAGAATGTGTGACAGACCAGATCAGCTATAAACCACCATCCAAAGTGTAGCCAACAACCATTGTCCATAGATGTTATATTCATCTCTCCCCCTCGTATATTATTTATTTTAATTAATTACTACTTCTGCTACGACTTCTGCAATTGAACTTCAAGATAATATTATTTTTAAAAAAAATAAACATTAAAATACAATCAAAAACACAAAATATGTCAATTACGTTGCTTTTTTCTAATTTTCTAACAAAATTAATATGTGTAGTTATACTTTCTGAAACATCGAGTAACGTAACCGTGCTAAAGTAAAGCAATAATATTTATAAAGTTGCTTTCAATTCCAACTTAATGTGAAATTTCATTTGCACAAATTCGATATTTTCCCCCGCTTGCACGAGTAACTTCCTTCTCCATCGTTCACTACATATGTAAATAAGTAAAGATATATGAAATTTGTATAAAACCATAATAAAACCGCGTGGAGAGGACCATACGCGAAATAACGGTACCTGTCCAAAGCACTTGTAATTTCCTTAGACAAAGAAAGCCACGATTGTGGACGAAGTTGAGCAGGAGAAGGTGTTGTGTTGAGTTTTGCGTATTGTGCAAAATAAAACACATTTGTAGAAACCAGTTTTGTAATAATTAGGATTATAATGATTTTATGGTAAAATAAATGATTTTATAAAATAATAAATGATTATAGAAAAGAAAATGTAACCATCAACATAAGTAAATCAATGAATAATAAAAATGGCAAAACATCAGCCATGTTAAAAGGGTATTTTGCGTGTTTTTCTTGCTGTATTTGAATATATTATTATTATTTGTTTATTTTTGTGAAACGATTTAAAAGAAAGACACTAAAAGATTTGAAAAAAGTTTTGAAATTTTTATTGTAAATACATATATAGATAAACCAATTTTTAGTGTCCATTTTTGTGTTACGTTGAAAGCAAAAGTCGCCACAGGGGTAAAGGAATTCGGTCTCAAAGTTTTCGCAACAGATGGCATCACACAGACTATTCTTTGGTTTGCTTTTCACTCTCGTGGCAAGATTTTCCCAACAAAAGCTCAGTTCCTTCCCCAGCAGCTGAGTGTTGAAAGCTCTCGGTCTTAACGTTTGCGCAAAACTTCGTTGAACGTTAATTACTTTACGAATTATTTTTTCGCACGACATCAGTTCAAGACGAGATAACAAACCCAAGAGGTTAATTCGGTGCCGCAGTGCGTGAGTGCTAAGAATTACAAATACAGAAGAAAACAAATTTTATATCATATTTATATTAATTATATTGATCGAACGAAAAAAGTTAAAATCAAAGATTGCTTGCACTCAACCGGATGCTTTGGCAGAACATTAAATATTCTGCCCGATTTTGAAAAGGTGTCAAGAGTTATTGTGTTTGTTTTAGACACCGACATTTAAGTCTCATAATTCAGTTATTCTCAAGATTTTCATATTTTGGTGTATCTGATTTCTCTTCTAAATAGAAATTACATAATCTTGTTGAATTGCAAATAATAATAAAATAAGAAGCTATTGCGTTTTTCGTGCAGACTGAAAATTTTTCTTCGAGAAACAAACGAAAGAAAAAGTACTTTTCTACACCGATAAGAAGTGGCAGAAAATTAAAAGTTTGGAAAATGGCGGATGTGTCGGAGAAAAGCTCTGCGCTGGAAGCTGAACCTGCTGCAACCATAACAACATCTGCAGCTTTGGAGGGTTCAATTGTAAAGCAACAACAACAACCACCCTACACACCACCACCATCACCAGAAAAAGAACAACAAATGGAGCAGCAGTCCATAAAGCAACCGATACAAGAGCAGATCCAACAGCCGCAGTCTTCCGTGGATCAGAAAGGTAAATAATATAGAATCGAAAATTAATCCCGGCTTTTTATATGAGTCTTCGGCACGGATGCTACGTCTGTAGAAGTTCCTTGATTTGGTAATTACAACTAAAATATCTAGCCAAAATATCTAGTTAGTCGTTGAAAAGTCACTATGAGGTACATGACAGATACTTTCAACAGCGTTTTTTTAACTCAGCAATACTCAGAGAAGTTCGGAGTCTTGGTATGCAAATTCTAGAATTTGAACACTACTTATAAAACATATACAGTATATATACATACTGATAGAGCTGTATGATAACGCATCAATTTTAAATACCAAAATGCAATCTTTAATTAGAGGTGCTTTATAAATAATAAAGCTTATAGCTTGAAATAATTATATAGCGTAATATTCCTTATACTATAATACACAGTTCGCCGGTCTTCAATCTCAGGTCAGTCTAACACAAGCCTAATGTATTGTTGGTTGTATGTATACATAATTGTATATGTTTTAAGAGGGTTAGCTTCTGTTCTTCCTGGGTATCTTTCAGTTTCCGCAAGTAGAATGCAGCGAACCAGCAGACGTTACCCAAAGCAGACGAGTGAAACCCCAAGAAACTCCCAAGAAACAGTTTCGAAAGTTAAAGGACATGAATACAATTTGTTAGGCAGTTGCGAACATGTCTGAGAAGCAGGAAAGCGTAATACAAGAAAATAATTTTAAGTTTTCTCATTGTTGTGTCGAGACTACAAGTGGGCATAATCACCCTCTAAGCTACAGAAGGAAAGAAAGGGTAGAAAGTCGATGGGTTAAATTGTGTGCTCAAATGCCTAGGTGCATGTTTAAATATGCAAACCAACGATTTTTAACGTGGAATGGCTACATATCGCGAAATATCTAAGCTTATGTTATGTTTGCATTCAGTTTAGGTGCAAAGGGGAATTTATCCCCCACTGATATTTACAGATATGTAATCTGAATCCTGTCTTTTACTGAATGCGGACTTCGCTTTTAATACGAGTAAGAATGGGAATTCTTTCATAATACGTTCTTTAATGCAAGTTGAAGTAATCTTGGAGTAATCTCGGAAAGTATGAAGATTTGTATAAGGAGCCCCAGAAAAATCAATACCTACACCCCGCAGGTCGTACTCATGCATACTTCGTGTCGGCTTTGGCATGCGTTGTGACACCGATGCGAAGAGTGGAGAGTACTCGTATTTTGTACGCAGCATGGTTCACAGACCTCGAATTGTGACAGATGCATACCTCATCTGCACCTCGCATTTTGTCAAGCTTCCAATCATCTCTAAGCTGAGCGTTTAATTAGTGTTAATAAACTGCTGCGGAATATGACGCAATGAATTACGCGCTGACGCTGGGAACCGGACGGGTTTACTATGATGTGCCGCAGAAAGCTCGACAAGCAGTACAAAGTGGCAAACTTCCAAGTAGATTGAATAGCTTTGAATGCTTAGAAGTTAGTTTCAATAATTTAGAGCGTGCATAACATGCAAATGTCTTAATTTGAATTCTGTAAAACAGTTCATTTGATATCTTTGACCTTAAAATAATGTTGTCTGCAGCAACAATCTGCTTCGGCGCCATTCAACAGACACTGTTAATTCCACCGCCAAACCAAAAGCATGCAAAGAAACTCATTGCATTCATCATACTTAAAAATTTATCTTTCATAATAGAGACAGGTCTCATCCTTTTGAGAGGTTCAACTGAACAATCTGCTCAAAACAGAAAAACGTCAACTGCAATTGAAATTATGGGTTATCCTCTGTGCAACTACAGTCAAATCTGATATAGCAAAAAAAGGCTAGAGTAGTTCGGTCATGTTTAGTTATGTGAGTATCGTACTTACTCAGTTCTTTGGGTGTCAATTGTAGATTTTAAATGAGATTTAGGACGAGGCTAACTTAACGTGACACCTTGGTTAATTATAATTAACTGTGCCATCATTTTCCACAATTTTAATTAACCAATAAAACGTATTTTCGTATTTTATTTGGTATTTGTTGATATTTAAAATATGTATTTATAAGATTATACGAATGATTTATTGCATATCAAACTTAAATTAAGTGGCCGAATTTCTCAAATAAGATTTGAAGTTTGAATTAAATTTCCTATGAATTATTTATTATTCTTATGTATTCATTTCACATGAATTTATTTATTTTCTTATTAAATATGACGGTTTTATAGTATAAAACTTTTTTAATAGCTATAAAGTATTAATTAATTAACCATAGTAAAATAACGCATTGCAGTTTATAGATATGGTTGTCTGTAAGTGTTTCAAATTATTATACATTTATAGTTACTCGTATTAGTATTAAAAACTCACTTATTTGAAATTGTGTTTAACCCATTAACGCCCAAATTATAGTAACGTATTAGTAAAGTGGTCTCAAACGAGATTGCTGGGCGTTAATGGGTTAAAGGGGGTTTTCAACAAGTAGTGTCTAGTTATGAGGTCATCCAAAGCGACATCATCAACAAAAGCTACATTGTTTCCAATTGTTTATTCTCGGTGAAATTTAAATATATACAATTATTGTTAAATGCTTTCACGTTGTTGTTGGTTTATGTTGCTCAAAAGCTCTTTTGCTTGATTGCCGTTTCAATTGATATCACTGGAAGTGGGCATATTGAGGGGAGGAAAGGGTAATTTTTTTGATGTGGGTCCGAAATTGAATTATGTGATGTTAATGTTAAGTACCAAGAATGGGCGTGGTGCGTTGTCTTTTACAGTCGATTGTATGTATACTACAAAGCCCTCTAAAATACTCTACAAATTCTCATGTATTCCAGGCTCAATATATGAATATTTTATCTTTAATGACTTCTATACTTATTTACTTATATTTCAGTAATTTTTTTCTAAACAATGAAGTAGTATGTCCGTCCACGCGTAATAAGGAACTACGAGTAATAGAGCACAGAATAATTAGTTCTGTCTCTCGTTTTAACTCTCATTCGCCCCCCTCTCTCTTCAGTTAATGCACTCCTGCCTTAACAGTGTCTGTCTGAATTGCTCTCGTGTTCTTAACCGCTAAAAATAGCTCTTCATGCTGAGTTTGTCACCTTTAATTGCTCTTAACGAAATGTTGTTGCTTTAAACTTAATTGAAGCGTTTAAAAATAACCCGATAGAGGACTATAGAGACTAACTAACTCCGAGGTTTGATTAAAAGTTATTTGATAAATAGAATTCTAAATTAATGATCTTACAACGAATCATTACTATTAGGAACTTTTGCCGACAGAAGGAGAAGACACGGAGGAGTGGACAAGCAAGAGAATTCTATCCCTGCCCTACTTAATTCATTATAAGTCTTGCTTAAACATAGCTTGGACAGCAGCAATTCTTGTTAATAACTTTTGTTTGGATTTTTGCTATTTGCTATCACAGGTTTGATCGATAAACCAGTTAAAACTTACAATTAAATGTTTGCATGTTTCTTTAGTTTGAATTTTTGCAAATTAGCTCGATGACAAGAAAAAGCAAGTAAAATAATGAAGCATTTTTTAGTAATTTTGGCACGCTAATTACTATATTTTAAACATCATAGTAGGCAAGAAGTATTTCTGTCACATGGTATATTTTAGAGTGAACATGGTAGAGGTTGAACTTATTTATATGAAGATCTGTAATCCATCCCTCAGGAAATCAATTTGTCTTGAGCTCTGGACAAGAATTTGCAATATAAATGTGAATACTCAGTAGCATCATTGACCTGCCCTAGAGTTCACTTAACCCAAATTGATTTGTAGTTTGTACCTTGCAGCATTAATTCACATTTTCCACTGCGAAAGGTAGTTTTCCCCTTTTGCGTATGCGTGAGCAACAGCACTAGTGGGTATGTTCCAGGAATGGAAAATGGTTCCATACTTGGGAAAAACCTTCTTCGGTTGTATAATAGTTGTTCAGTTTGAGATACTCACTTTCGCTTGTCGCCCGATTCAACTGTTATGCTATAAACAGCACTATTTTTTTATATTTGTTATAATTGGCCATCATGCCTAACTACATACGTGTTGCCACTGTGGGAAAGTGGCTGACTAATACCAGTGTTGTTTTATAGTAAACTGATACGGCAGTTAATAAATAATAAAGCAGTACAGTGCAAGTGCCACTGCAAAGAAGCAATAATAATAAAAGGTGCAATAATTTGTATGATGTGACAATCAGCAGATTCCTCTCGGATTATGCCGTTTATTATGGCATAGACCTTTATGTAAACATAACTATCAATTCAGAACTATAATTCTATCAATTAAATTAAGATTTGAGTCAAACCATTAAACAATATGTAAACATTCCCCGAAATTTTCCTCGGAATGATCGGGAACCCAAGCACTGAGCGAGTAATTCAAGACCAAGCCATTTCAAGACAAGGCTGAAAAAGCATCGCAGGTGTTATTTTCTGACTGTCCAGCTTCTGGACTAGAAGATTGTAGTGAAACCTTTACCCGATATATCGTTTTCTTAGTATAGTTCAATTTATCTGTTTTAATTTCAAATATAAGTTGTCTTGGAATTACGATTGCAACACGCGGACCCGCACAAAAAAGTTTTCCAGACATGACTTAAGTTGTGTTGTATTAGAAGATGTGGAAAATGCTTACAAACAGGTTTAAACACAAAGTAATGATGTAATCTGATGTAAGTAATCTGATGTATCTACTCCGTTAGTTCCTATTAATAAAGTTAGTGACACACTTGCTGTGTGCTTGACAGACATACCGGACAGATAGAGGAGCATTGATATTGTTGTTGCTGTTGCTGCTGTTCTGTTGCGTTTATTATAAGAGAAATGTGTTTTCTCCCATTGAAATGTGTTTGTATTTTATGTCAGTTACACATCAGTTTGAAGATTCGCCCTGAAGATTTCGTGCTGAACACTATTAAATACAAGTTTACAAAAATGCTGTCCTTCCGTCCTTATAGGCAATTATTTTCTTTTGCTTGCTATGATTTTAAACTTACTGGCAAAGTTCAACTTGAACAGAGTCACAGTTGTACATACTTTTCTTTTTCCCCAAAAAGGACTTGAAATTCCTTAAGTGTTTCGGAGTCCGAGTCATAGGGAACATTTAGGCGCAAAACAGCAAAAAACAAAATCGATAACAACATGCGAATTGTAGCAGAATCGTTGAAGGAAGCCAACAAAATAATTTAACAACGCATATGAACAACACACACCCTCAACGGTGAACAGACAACATGGGCCGCCGATTGTGACCCACCCACTCACCATCTACAAACTCGAACTACGGGGATGAAATTCTTTTTCTGATGTTTGTTTTGTTTGGAAATGAACAAGTATACACTTTTCCAAAAGCTCTTTCTACACCGGTTGTTGTTGTTTTTGTTGCGTGAGCTTTGAAGAAAAGCATGGCAACTAACGCAAAGTAGCTTTCTACCACAACTTGGCGGGGAAATATTTGCAGCGACATCCATTGCTACAAATTTCTGTATAAAATTGGAGTTCGGAAAGATGCTTGTCGTATATAACCAAATACAAGAACCTTATGAAAATGTCTGGCAGCATTGCTACAAAAAAGCGACAACTAGACAAAAATACAGTTCTCGCGATTCCCAAAAAACTGAAAGTCTATTATCGGTCAATTTTCTAGTTCGATTTAATTATTAATTCCGCAATTTAATATATGTCATTAAATTCAAATTTAATTATTTAATTGAAATGACACTTATACTTAATACTTCTTATAATTATAATTTATTTTGCGATGGAAATGCGATGCGACAGGAAAAAAAATCCGACTTACACAAGATTTTAATTACAGAGGCACATTCAAATATGTTTATATTTCCTTTAACCCTAATAGTATGTTTTTGGCCATTGTCTTCATATTTTATTTACTTTAAGCTTTATCTTAATCTCGATAAACAATAAATGATAACTGCTTAATTTTATTATTATTATTTAATTTACTATTAATTAATTAGAACTATTTAATAAATATACAAATTAAATTTAGACAAGTTGTGAATATTGTGACAAGTTGTGTTTTTAAACAATGATAAGATTTTACTAAAATTTCTATATACTCGTTTATGTTTAAATATTTAAAGCTACCTGTTAATGTTAATAACATTATTATTTCAAGACTATAATTATAATATCAAAATTGCAAATTCATAATATCACAAATCAACCTTTTTTAAAACCTTTTTTAAAAATTGCTTGTTAGTAAAAACAATATTATAAGGAAAAAGTACCAACGTTCCAGTTGAATAATTAGACTTTCTTATTTTCAGGTATGTTATGGTTTCAGAACGTATTTGAAACAGTTCATTAAAGGCTTCAACTGACTCCATGAAATTTTATTACCCAGGATTATTCAGGTTATTACAGGTACTTAAACACATAACAAATTAATCGTAATGGAATGCAATATGAAGGAGTTTTAATATATATACAGGTAATCATACAAACGATGAAAATAAATGTCCATATGTACACATATATTTCATATAGTGCAGGTCAGGCTAAAGATTGATCACGAATTGATCACTACCGGGTGCCAAAGTATACATCACATATTACAATATTGTAATCCTTTCTTCAGGGTTTTTCGGCCTTGTTGAATTAATACATATATTTATTTTTATTTTAATTGATATTTCATTACTTCTCCCCAATGACTTATTCATTATAAATACATTAAACATTAAGAAGTTTCATGTAGATACACTTACATGATAACACTCACTAGACTCAATGACCAATTACAAGTGCAATAAAAGATTCTAACTACAAGATACTCTAATCAATAAATAAATATACCACATCTATCATGTGTAGAGTGAATATTATATGCAAAACACGAGGCTATTCACATCAGCTCGCGTAGGTTGCCTAATTAAGAAATAAAGTACTTTGGTCAACGAAGAAGAATTATTCAATCGTTAGTGTTGTTTATATCCTACACCCGAATTAAACCTGAACAAATTTGCAAATTATACAATATATAGATTCTGCTACTGATAATGCTACTGATTAATTTCTGAGTGCACTATTGATGTCTGTCAAATAAGTACTAAAAATACAAATACTATTGTCATTTATCGACCAACAACCGCCATCTATACGTTAAGGTCGGGTATTTCTGGGACTTCCTTTGTAGTTAGGTGTGAATACCCTAGCTTGAAAGCAATGCAGCCTCACATCACGGAATAACACAACTTTAAGAGACTTCGAGTCTGAAACTTTTATGCGTCTAAACAGTTTCTTGACTGCGGCTGCCCGAAATATCATGACGAAACGAAAGACCGTGAGTTTTGGTTGTTTGCACCCGTTTGATTACCATAACATCGGCGTCGCGGGCTTTCTGTCCCACATTGGCAGAACCTAACAGTCAACAGCCGCGGCTTCGCCCTGAACTGCGCAAGGACGATTTTACTACGTTTCTTTACATTGCTTGAGTTCTTTGCAGAAATTCTGGGGGAGGTTTCGGTTACAAAGCCGCTTCTAAGAAATTATGTTTCATAACAAAACAGTAAAGTTTAAGCATTTGAACCTTTCGGTAGTTCAGTTAGCTAGACATAAATTACGAGTAGAAAGATATAAAAAGATATAAAAGATATAAAAGAGACGAAAGATATAAAAAGTTTCCATTGTGTCGAGTTTAGAGTTGAGTTGAGCGAAGTCAAACTCGCAATAAGTTACACGAAATTTTCATTTCAGAGGATAAGCATTTTTTATCGCCTGCGTTTTTTAACGGTGTTAATGCCCTCAGTTACGGAGAAAATCAATACACATGCAGATTTTACAAGCATAAAATTAAAGCGATTGCATTTAACTCGCTGACCAGTTGCACCCGATTTCCTTTCGGTATAAATAACACTGTGCGATTGCTTTCTTTTTACGTATACAGGTCAATATCTTCATAAGAAAGAGCCCGCAAATTTGTGCTCCAAATTAATGATGAAAGGTGAAAATTAATCTAATTTTGATTCAATGAATGAGCGTAATGATTTTGACCGTACATAAATTTATTTTTAAAATTTTGGTTTTTGGAAGAATTTTGATCACTTTGAACAGGATTTGTAATAACCAATATAAATGGATATCGAAATGAATGTAGGAAGGAAGTTTGGGCGACTCGCAGTACGCACATAAACCGTTCCTGCATCCGCTGTGGTACCACATGGTTCTTATCACCCCTATTAATGAAGCCACGAAGAGCGTATTTAATTTATATGTTGCTTGAAATCCCTAGTTTGAGGTACCATCTCAAAGAGGTCGATAAAGAAGTGGACTCCATATGGATCTACCTTCGCTGAGCTAGTGCTGGACTGCTGCTTAGCACATGCGGGATGGTCCGTCCTTCTCATGCCTGCAGCTTCTATGAAAATCATTAGAAAATATCGAGACAATGCTCGGTTATGACTCCTATCACCCGCCAAATATTCTCTCTTCTTAGTGAGAGGTAACTCTTTGAAATTACCTTTGAAATACTTTACCTTCACCTGGAACACACTTATAGTCTGGAAGAAGAAATGTTGCTGCCATATCTTAGATTTCACAGATACCCCTCCCAATCCAGTTCCTTCTGTCTGATATGGTATGGAAATGAAAATCTCTTTGAGAAATTACGATATACGAGTATAAATCAAGTCGACAAGAGAAAGTATTTAATAACACAAAATAACATTTAATTTGCTTTCATTGCTTTATTAATTCCGGCAACCTCGTATATACTCGTCCTGAATTCATGAAGGTTTTCAATGTAAATTCAGTTTAAATGTCCTTCTAACGTTAGTTAATATTTGAATGTGGATATCATAAAATCTTATGGCTTTTTTAATCTACCAATAGTTAGTAGTTGCCTAAAATTAGAACCACGTAGAACTGCAAATTCTTTCTTTGGAACTGGGAAATTTGGATTAAACTTGACTTAACTTCAGAATGAAACTTTGCAGATGGCTACTCTTTTGGTTTTTCCGATAAAACAATTTGCCTTCGTTGGAAATAATTTTAATTTAGTGGAAATTTCCTTAAATTATGCAGCAAACTGAAAACGTAAACGAAAAACTTTTCTTCTAACAAAAGTTGGTGATAAAAGTCATGACTGCAACAGAGTAACTGTAAAAGTTTTTCATGGAAATTCAATTGCCACAAAAGCAAGGACCATACATTCCACTCGAAGGGTTGAATAAGTTTCTTTTGATTTAATGAAGATTTTATTGCCGTGTGCGAGATAAGTGTCTCTTGATAACTTTGTGAAAGTACGAGGAGAAAGGTGAAAGATAATAAAAAGTGGCTATTTTTTAGAATATTAATAGGTTTACACAAGCTTAGCAATTTTAATCAACATATTTGCGCCAATTGACCTGAAAACAACACAATGACTTTCGAAAGACGCTGTTTACAGAACGCGCTTTAGCTAAAATGGAGGTACAAATTTTAATATGGCCTTTAAAAAGTAGTTTACAGTTTAGTAGCTTAGTTTAGAAGTCTTTAAAAATTAGCTGCACAGAAAAGATTTAATAGTTCAACAATCTGGCTTGCGAGGATTGTTTGTTATGAGAAATGTTTTGAACTTGTTTGCATTGTAAATTGTACATTTCTGACCTCTGATGAAAGATGCGTTAACTGAGAACCATTAGAAGGAAATGCTAAAGTGACCCTCCTCGGGACTTCGAATTGGGAATTTATTGGAAGTTATGTTGTAGTCCATTCCTGGATGATGAAATACGAGTAGTAGCTGAGTTTTTTTAATGAACTGTATAGTTCTTCACCATATAAATGACACTTACCCAGGTCTCTATCTAGGTTATAGAGAAATTTTAGGATTTTTTCTTTTTTGAAATGTAGCCAATTTCACACATTCGTAAAACGTCACAAAATAATTGAAAAGCAATTTTGTATTTTTTGTTAAAATCTTCTTCTTTTATTTAAACTTGCTCCAGTTTAAGTCCCGAAAGAGGTGCATATTTATTAATTGATTTCAAATAAGAACGTTCGAAATTATGTGTTTCGCTGGTAGCTCAAGCGTTTATAAAAACTTTTGGCCTCTCAGTTTTCGTCGTTTCTTGAAACTCTGACAGGACAAAGCGTATGCCAAGAGCCACAAAAGCCACCATGCTAAATGTTTTCCTTCTAAATCCTGTGTCTGAGAAGCGTGAAGTGTTCGCCACTAATCACTTCCGCGTTGCTATCAACCAAAACCCAAGAAATTGTCTGCGTTTTAAACTTCAACCGAGGTTTTTCCCTTCTCCTTGCAGTAGCAAAGTGTTTTCGTTGCTGTTGTTGTTAATGTATTTACTTTCCTGCACGTAAGAAATCCGACAACAAAGAAGTCAACCCAAAAGTCAGTAACTCTTGACTTCAGCGGTTGTTGGCGCAGCTCGAGCATTTCACACGTGTTTCAGTGTTCGACAAAGTTAAACGTCCTCCGTTGGTAGAACTTCAAAGGATTTGCTAGACAGCGTTTTGTGTTAACACGACACTGTTTAGAATCGTAATACATACCTTTTTTCTTTGATACAACGCAATTCGTCGTTGATTTATGTTTTGATAGATTAAATCGGGTGCAACTTTTTAAATAGCGATTCGCTTTTTGGCAACTTTGGCGATTATAAAATTTACAGTTGGGTTCTCGTTTATTGTATTTGTTGTAGTGTCATTTTTTGTGATTTTGGAAGATACCGCTTTAAACCCATAAGCAACAAAATATAGAAGAACAAATAAAGAAAATATATAATACAAAATATCATAATTTAAAATAATGAGTGAAACAGATTCTCCGGTAAGTGAAATTAAATTCTTACAAAATGTTGGTATTTCTGAAAATTTACTTTACGGGTATATAAAGAATAAATAACAAAAAATTGTGGTATTGCTGCGATCAGTGTTGCCAGAGTTATGAGCAATGTAATATTATAACAGTGTGTGATACTCGTCTGTTCACAGTTTTTCATCATTTAATGTAATGAATTACTATGGATTTGATTTCAAATTGCAAGAGTCCCCACTGAATAAAATGAGTCGTACAGATCGATGTACGATTATATAGCTCCTTATATAGCACCTTCCCTATTTAAACAGACTATGCTTTCAGTTAGTTTGCCCCCCATCATACCATCTTAAGTTGGCGCTTGTGGTTTTAATGCCGCACGGTCTGTAAAGGACGTTTATTCGAATCATATACCAAAGTGAGCAACCTTACGTACATTTGTCTCTCTTCGCGGAACCCTCACTATAATCACGGTTAAAATTAGTCTTGCATTCAGACCCTTTCTTGCGAACAATTTAACAGTAATTTACGACATCCGTCTAAGACAGTCGAGCATTGACAGCCCATACTTTGTTAGATCAATAAGCGATTCGAATATAGGAAACCGGGTCATTTGGTAAACGTCTATAGCCGTTCCTCATGACGAAGAAGTACAATATATAAATGCTTCAACGCTTGTGATATTGATATTCGTATCACAAAGCCATTAAATCATAAATAAATATTTGGATAAGCATTGCGAAGGGTGATTTCGTGCCACCCGAACGGTTCGGCACAAATAAATGGGTTATCAATAAATAAAAATCTTTCCTCCAAACCTAACCTTGTCCTCCGAGAATGCCTCTGGCTTGTTGGAAAATGGTTCTATGACATGAAGAAGCCAGCAATAACAAAGAACATTTTACTGTAATTCATATGAAATTAGATGCGTTCAACGGCACCACTGCGACCGCCGTTTACTGGTGGAATGGCTCCCCGACCGATTGGGGGTTTAGGTCCTCCACGCCCGGGCCTTCCACCGAGACCAATGCCACCACCCCTTCGGCATGTGGATAGCAAAGGAAACGTTTTTCTGGCACCGGGAACACGAACTGGAGCACCACCGGCGCAGATGCGTCCACCAAACGCTGGTACAATGAGTCCACCTGTTCAAAGCGGTCCACGTCCTCAAGGTGCTTTTCCATGGCCAGGTTCCTCGGTGCAACCACCAGCTAATCGACCGTCAAATATGTACCCCGGAATTGTACGCCCTCCATTTGCTAGACCTCCTGGAGCACCTGCGGGTCAACCACCACCACCTTTTCGAGCAAAACTTCAACAACCGCAACAGGTACCACAACAGAATATACAGCATCAGCAACAGCAACATCAACGACAGTATCAGCAACAACCTCAACCTTCGCAAGCACATATATTTCAACGTACACCTTCAGCGGGATCCTCTCAATCCAACAGCAATGAAGATGATGACGATGTAGTAATGGGTCAGGCCGTGACGCCCTTGAAGTCATTTACAATAAAGCCAGCAGATCCAGTAACACCAGACCAAATATCTTCAGTGTTTGGTGAACCAACAAATTTCTCGAAAGATGTATTCGATCCAATCGGAGCCAATCAGAGCGATAGAAGATCAACAATAGTCAACAGTGATGACGTGACTGGCAGCGCATCCTTAGCAATAACTCCAAACTCACTGGAAAATAGTGGAAGTCACAGCGATGGCACGAAAAGGCTGACAGAAATTACAAACAGCTTACAGAGTAAGAGATAACACATGTAATCTGAAGATTCCTAATTAAGTTCGATGAGCAGTTGAAGCCTTACAAAAAAATCGATTTATACACTATTACTCTGTTCCAAACTTCATTTCTCTATATCTGAATATGTGTATTCTATATAATTTCAGAGGGTGACAATGATAGCGGAGTGGATGAATCAACACAAGAAAAGGTAAGCTATTTTAATTAAGTTCAAAGTTCAAGCTTTAAGAACAAAATAAAAAAATTACCGGAATTAGTCTAGAAACTCGTATTTCTCTACAACTTACGCATAACTTTTACACTCCATCAAACAACCATTTCTCAAACCAACATAGCATTTATGATATTTTTATTGGACCCGGAAAATGGTGACAAGACCGTTTCACCAGCAGATGTTAATGGATTTACCATATCTCGATCTTTGATATACAGACATTAACAGATGCATGTGTAGTTTGTAAAGAAATTAAGCCGCTTATCTGGAGATGGCTCAATACAATCTCCACCTCCGCCAATTTACTTTATTGCTTCTTTATTGAACGTCGATTGTGTTCTTGTTACGAATCATCAACCTTTCTTTATATGGAATGAGCAATTTTAATAGAGAAGCCGAACATAGTCAGAATTTGCTTGATTCAGTTTCAAAGTCAGCTGCAGCAGAAGTGACACCAACACCATCTCGACTATCCAGCCTAGTTGGGGGCCACGCTTGATGAACCACGCAAGCCGCAGAAATTCACCAAAGTCTGGCATGTCGACGACAACCAATGATTTCACTGAGCACTCGGTGCGGCTTGCGGCCGAACACACAATCAGTTGAACGGGAAGCGACCCAAAAGATACATCGAACTCAAAGCGCAAAGTTCTCTACAAGAACGCTCAGTAAAACTTTTAAACAGAGTTCATGCCCAGATTATACAAAAAACTTCCTGCGGCCGAAGGATTCCAACCGCTCGGTAGGACTCTAGATAGCAACCAGGTAACACGGAGAAAGCAATTTTCAAAAAAAGTCTTTCAAAAAGAAAACGAAAAAGGACGAAATAAATTCAACTAAATAAATAAACAACATATCGTGTCAGATAAAACGAGTATCTGACTGTTTGGATTTCCTAAAAATACATATCCTCAAAAACGATGGATGGCGTTGCAATCGACAAAACAAAATTAAATAATAATTTCGTCCTTTGAGTTACAACCAGCGCGTGGTTGCCAGCACAGTTCTGTACGTCGCAGCATGAGCAAGTCGAGTCGCATGGAATGTATCTCGTATTGACGACAGATACTAAATATATTTTTATAACCAATTAAAGCTAAACTAAATTAGAAAAAACCCAGAAATCAAATCGAAGGATTATAATTGTTTAATTGCTCTCCTCTTTGCAGGAACGCAACGGTCTCGCATCACCGAATTCTCCAGTAAAGACTCCGACGTCCACAACGTCCAACAAGGCTGAGAAGGAGAAGGGCATTGCACGGCCGCTGAGTGCAACACCATCCAGCAAGTCAACAAAATCGCGCAGCACTTCGCGAAATCGTTTGTTGCTAAAAACGCCAGAACCGGAACCGGCTAAGAAAGGTAAGTCATTAGATGGTTTTATGTGTCCCGTAAAGCTAAAAAGTTTGTTCTTTATTATATGCGACTGCGGAAGTTCCACCGAAGTTTGAAATAATCATAAGGTTTATGTGTGCTTAATATCAGCGGCATGAGCTATAAAGTAATTCCAGGGCCACATTACAAAATTTACATATATGCATATCTAATAATAATATAAAAAATGTATAAAAGTAAACGGATCTTATTGGCACTAAATATACAGATATTAAATTTTGTCTTTGTAGCTCATTGACTTACTTCTATATATAGAACCACGCCCATGCTTGGCAGAGTACTTAATTCTGATATTTTCTTTACATAATACAGTTAGTCCAGGGAGAAAAGAGTGTTAAAGGTCCTCTCAGAAAAATCATAAATTCATCTGAGATGCTCTCGGTTCCCGGTGGGCTGTGCCTCGATCCCATGTAGGGTTTCGCACCGTCTTTTATATTCTTATTCGTACACTGACTTTGTGTAGTCTGAAGTTTTGTTACTCTTATTAATAAAGAATCTGTTTCCCAGATTTGAGGTCCTTCCTTTTTTAACTCTTTTTACTCGTAACCGTGTGAACTTTGTTACTAAATAACTAACTAAATATAATATTGTATATACTTCTGTTGTTCTTTTCTTCTTAATAGTACCAATGAATAAAGTTCAAGTGGGTCACGCTCCTTCGCCCAACCTTAAGGCGGTGCGATCCAAAATCGGATCTCTCGAGAATGCGACCTACAAACCCGGCGGTGGTCATATCAAAATTGAAACAAAGAAGGTCGAGATAAAAGCAGCACCCAGGATCGAAGCTAAAAATGAAAAATACACACCAAGAGGCGGTGACAAGAAGGTGAAGTAAACTAAAGTAAAAAGTAAATTTTGAGGATTGCAGAAGAAGAAAAAAATTCCCGTTCATTGGAATCGAGTTGAGTTCGAATCGTTTTGGCTTACATAATCGTACATAACTAGCGTAGTTGCAATTATTTTGGGCACAAAGCAAACAACACTCTTACAACTTCTTTTTTACTCGTAGTTAGTTTTTGTGTTCGTTTCACTCGTACTTTTTTCATTTGAACGAATTTCAATTTCACGGTCCGCCTGAGCTCAGTGGATATCTTCGATTTATAATCAGAACCAATATATTTTACGTAATTCTTATTGTACAGCAAACATCACATCAAGAAATTAATTATTCTTCAAATTTTTTGTCCACACCAAAAAAACCCAATCGAACTTTTGCAGGCGCGACATTGTTTTGAATACACGCGCCTTGTATTTTGACCCTGAAGGGCAATGTGGTGATTTTTCTTATTCTTTTGTATGTAATTTGGTGACATCATTTAATATGATACACCTCTAATAAGTTGTCTAATTGTTACAAATAACATGCATCGGAACTTGTAGATAGTTTCCACGAAGTTGCAATGGAATGCAAAGTCGAAAATCGGGTCCTTGGAGAACTCGAATCACAAGCCCGGTGGAGGCGATAAGAAAATTGAGACCATTAAAACGGAGTTCAAGGACAAGGCCAGGCCCAAGGTGGGCTCCAAGGACAACGTCAAGTATGTTCCTGGAGGCGGTGATATCAAGGTAAGGTCTATCGTAAGGTGCTGAGTTGTTGCATGCGTTACTCTATGGTACGTTCTATCATGACTTAAGTACCCAGTACTCGGTATTGACTTGGCAATAGCTGACAGCATTTCAATTGTGATCATTTTAGAAATTTTTAGAACACGTATATTTAAAAGGTAAATCATGCATGGTTCTGAATGCGTTTCTGGAATGTTTTTCGTGAGCTTCCATAGTTTCAATTACATTATCTACATATATTGTACATGAACGCAAAACATGAGAAAATTCATTTAAGTCCATTTAAGTGTATTACATATGTATATATTATATATGCGCTAACTGTTGTATATTTTTATGTGGTATTATAAAAAGAATACAAAAATAATACAAGAGAAGACATTTTAAATTTAAGAATAGTCTAATTTCAATAATTTTAATAACTAGATTAGATTACTAGATAGCTTCACTAACCGATCACTTAAATACGGTTTTCCGATTAAACTGATGTTTATGCAAGTATTTAGTATTGTAATTATAAATAATTATCAAATTCGCTCGAAGAATAAGAAATACTGGTAGTTGAAAAAGCTTTATAAAGGACTTTATTTTTAGTAGAAGGTAAAAATCTAAAAAACAAAGTGTTGAATTAAAACTACTTCGATTCGGATTTTAAAAGGATACTTCAAATATATGTACAATGACATTAAAATCAATATAATTTTGATGTTAAAATAAATAAATTTATGCTTTAATTATGTTTTTCCACTTGAATTCCGTATATCCGTTTGTATGGAACAGAACACTATTGAACACTTTAACACATTATTTGTGGTGTTGACCCAATTTTTGTTTTTTATACTATCATATTTTCAAAGACTGACTGATTGCTATTTTATTAAATAATGTAAACGTTTATGATTGGAACTTTCAGTCTGGACTCAGAGATGTGTATCAAAACATCGTGTTTGCATGGTTTACTTATCACATCTCTTTTGTAAAAGAAAAAATGTTTTATCAACTGTATTTACTTAATGAAAATTGTTTATTGTTTTCGTTAGTTAAATAATTTTGTTACCCGAATCATAAAATAGCCGCCTCTATTCGAAGGTTTCGAAGGATTAAATCTCTGCAAGCATATTTTGTAGCGGAAGAGGTTCAAAATCTATAGAAATGAATTAGGATCTTGATAATAATACTTTGAATGAAATTTAGCAATCGTATTTTTATTCCGTAGCGCTTTTTGCGCGTAAATGAACGAAATCCGTTAATAGAAACACCTACCTTTTGTACAGAAGCAAGGATTGAAGTAAGTTATGATTACGAAATTTAATTCCCGACACACTAGTATCAATTAGCTGGGTAAGAACATAAATCTTTACACCTGGCATCAATACTATGGATTGATGTGAAGGTGGGTGTGGTCCGCCCAGATTTCCATATGCCGTACAATTTCTGAGCGGGTTTAGGGTATTAAGGCACTCTTTCTGATTAATATTAAGTGGTGAATATTTTTCCTTTCTTAAATAAGTGAAGTGGAACGAAAGACTTAAATTTTGTAATGATCGATTACTTTATTTATCGTAAAGTTGCAATCCTCGCTTCTCGAAAACCATGATAAATTTCCCGACGACATACACACCATATTAGGATGTGTACTCCCTTGTGTATGCCGGTACTGAACACAGGTCATGTATGCTTTATGGCTCATTATCTACATATGTATATCGAAGTTTTACCTCATTTTGGCCAGATTTATTAATCATATTCCTAATATTTTCTGTTGGTTTTGTAACTTGACTTTTCCTTCATTCTTGCATTCTTGCTGTGCCCTTTATTTGAACGTAAATAAACCAAATGGTTCTTGTTTGTTGACACTCACTCACTTGTAAAAATGTAACTACAATTCACTTAACAATCAACTTGTTTACAAGGATCACTCGCCAAAGGATGTAAGTAGTTTCGATTGCTATTCGTAGCCTTTCGTTGTAGTATCTACAAATGTTAATTTTTTGTTTTCTTTTCTGGACTTTTCACCGCACCAGACCACGTAACCTTTCGTCCTCTCCACAGCACCATCCCGTGTGTTTTACGTTGTATGAAGTTGATATTTGAACACTTTTTGTATGAACCTGTTTATTTATGAATCCGTATCTGGCAGATGTATAAATTTAAAACTCGACTCAAGTTTTTGGCAATCAAAATTGAAGCTTTTTTGTTGTTTTGGCTTAGGTTTTTTTTTGTTTTTTGTTTTTTCTTTTCTTTGTTACCTCTGTTGTCAAACAAAACAATCGATTAATATTTCCGGCGTCGTTGCTGCTGCTGCTACTTTTCAGATACAAACTCAGAAACTTGAGATTAGAGCACAAAGCAAGGTCGGCTCCTTGGACAATGTTAAGCACAAGCCGGGTGGCGGGGAGAAGAAGATTTTCGACGATAAGGATTATTTAAAGAACATTGAGCACTCTGTTGCACTGGCCTCACCTCCGTCACAGGTAATACTAACAACAACAACAACAACAACAAAAACAACAAAACAATAATAATACCACGAAAAATCACCGCAACAACATTTACTTTACTTTTTATTTTATTTTATTACTGTCTTTATATTCGATTTTAAAGCTTTCATTTCACTCGTAAGTTTGTAAAAAGAAAATTAAACAATTAAGCAATTAAAAGATATTCCTTTTATTATCGCCTATATTGTTGCTTTAAAGTGTATGTGAATTGGTAGAAACTTTAAATATTCGTACGTTTTGTTTTGTCCTTGTTTGTCTTAATTTGTTGAATTTTCGTTTCCGTTTCCGTTTCCGTTGTCAAGCGGGTTGATTTAAAAGTTGAAACAGAGCACTTCGCACTAACTCAGCCCATCGCGACTTGGTTTGCATAATTTCTCCTCGGTCTACTAACGGCTTAATCTCATTAACCTTATGAGTTAATTACATTTACCACTAAATCTGAGTCCTGAGTTGCTAAACTTGTGCACGTATATAATGGAAAATTATTAGTTAGAAAATTAAACAATAGTTATATATGTTTATGTAATTAATCGTATATTGAAATCGTTTTTTGAAAATCTCTCGAAATATCAGTAAATGCTACATTAGAGATCAGAATTAAAAAAAAACAAATGGATACAAAAAAAGGAAAGAAAGAAAAACTTCAATATTAGAAATTTATTAACATCTACTTATCTTTTAACGTCATCTAAGAATTCATTACGAATTCATGACAAAAGGAACAAACAAGGAATCCATCAGTGGATATTTCAGATTATGTGTTTATACGATTTCTAATTCTTAAGAATGGTGACTCGCTTCAATCAAAAAGAGAGAGAGAGAATAAGGAGTTTCTCACAGATTCGTATAAAAATACTAGATTCGTATACTAAAAAGAATCTAAAGAACTAAAGAACTTAGCCGAATTTTTAATCAATTAAATCAAATTCAATATACGGGATATGACTTGATTTTACTCTTTATGTCCATGATGTCATTTTCAATTTTGCGGATGCGGATTGATGCGGATTAAAATTTATATTTTTTTACTAAATTAAACACTTTAATGACAATTCTATAAAAGTATAAAGTATTTATTGTTCTTTCATTTCTAAGGTAAGGTTCAATCATCGGATATTTTAAGTAAAGCTACATGTTAATTAAAGTCGAAAATTGCTTGTAGTAGAAAAAAATCACAGAAGTAAAATTTATGTACCTTCATAAGAATTTTAAGTTTTTTAGTATCTGGTCACTTGAAAGCCCTGAAGGGTCGCGAAGGGTACGAAGGGAGGAATTGCTGTTCATTAAATATTTAGCTTATGTATTTAAATTTAAGTTACAAATGAAAAGCAAACTTCTCATAGAACGATTCTAAAACGCATTTTCACCCACATTTTCTCTTTCACATCTTTAGTACGCTCTCGAAGTTAAACTTTCAGTTTTTTCTCACCTCACAATTGATTTCATTGGATTTCTTTCGGCTGACATTTTGACACCCACTGAAAGTGACCGAATTCTAAATTCCAAACTAAACAAAATTCTAAAAATTCTAGTTTCTAGAACATTTGAAATGAGTATGTTTTCGTTGTTTTCTATTGTTTACGTTGTTGTTTGAATTGTTACGTTCCCGTTTCCCGTTTAGTTTGTTCGTTTGTTTGTTCGTTTGTTTGTTCGTTTGTTTGTTCGTTTGTTTGTTTGTTTGTTTGTTTGTTCGAGTCCAACATAAGTTCACATGCATTGAACGTAGCAGCATCATTGCAATTAACCAATTAATTAACCCATTAATTAAACTCATTCTCTACCAACTACAACCATTTTGACTATTGTATTTCCTTTACTACTTTATTTATAGCTCTGCCAAGGGCGTCTCATTGCAACCATCCACCTTGAATTCGGTCTTTGCAATTCAGACTGTGTGTGTACAGAGATTTTTAACTCTCTTTTTAATTAAAAGATTCTTGTATCTCATGCCAAAGTACTTAACTAGCAACACTTAACAAAATGCAACAATACTCAAAATATGTACCTAACTTAGTTTCTAACTCTAAATAATTGCTTTAAACGAATCGAAACGAAACACCAACACCAACACCAGCACGAGCAATAGCAATAGCAATAGCAACAGTAACAGTAACAGCAACAGCAAAACAGCAACCACAACAACAACAATAAATGTCATCAACACAAAAACACAAAAACACAAACACTCATAATTAGCTCATTAAATGAACTCATGAAACTAACCGAAACACAAATACAACAATCGATATACTATATGTACATAGATAGAGTTTCAATTGTTATATCCAAATCCTACCTGTACAAATTTCAATATTAACGCGTACAAATCGCCAGAGCCTAGTTCTCGACAATAGATACCTAACGGTTTTGAATTGGAAAAATACATACTTTGTAAATTGTTATCGTTTCAAAGAAAAAGCTGCTTTGCTTCTGAATGCAAAATCAAAATTTTCAAAATGCATGGTGAGCGCCTTTTTCGATTTATTTACGAACGTATCTAATGTTTGTTTTACGTATTAATGTTTCTGTTTTAGCAAAAGCGTTTTGTTTTGTTTACTCAGTTGTTTGTTTTTGTATTTGTTACGTTAACGTTTATGTTTAAGTCTCCTAGTTAGAGCTTCGGTAATTAATTCATAATGTTTGCACTTTCGGATTTTGATTGGATTGGATTTGGTAGTGAATGAATACAGCTCCTTATAGTTCGTTCCAATCGGGTGGTTCGTGCTGATGGAATGTTATTTTTAAATGAATAAGATGTTAAAATACACTTCAAATAAACATTTAATAGCATACAGAATCAAACTGAAAATATGCATTTGACTTTGCATTGATTCATAACTTGAAGTAATTCATTTTAAATCGTTTACTGGAAAAGTGATGAATTTAATTTATTTGGTAATTGCTTTACTGAAGTTTTATTATAACAGAAATTGTTATGTTTGAATTATAGTATGCATTAAATGAGTGCTAAAAATTGCCATAAGCAATACAAATAAATGCGTCGAAGAATAACTGAATAACGTTCTAAGAATAAACTGACTCCAATTGATTTAGTATTTCGATATTAATGTATATTAAAATATTATTAATATTCAAATTTTAATATTAGTAAAATAGTTAATTAACAAATTATTAATAAATATTAGAATACTTTAAAAAATCTTAATAATTACAACAAACAATTAAAAACCTAAACAAACATTTTAATGCATTGAAAGATGATTAAAAAACTAGAGTAAAAAATTTAAAAAAAATTGGACTCAATTAAATATTTGTAGACTTTAATTGTATACATTATTTAATACATTTAATTACATAAAGAATTGAATTCAGACTAATAAAACATATTAAAGAACTTTTAAAATAAATAACTTTTATAAATAAAATGCACAAATGCATTTTATAAATAAAATCTTTTAAAATGCATTAAAAGTTTGGGCATCCATAACTATACTCACATTTGTCTAACTGCAACGTGTATAAATTTCCATTAAACATTTTAATGTCAACCAGCTACCAGTTCAATGATTCGCTGTAATCCGGGCTGCCAGCTGTCATGACCACTATTGTCATATTATTATTATGTCATAGGTTTATAATAAACCTTGTGTTATCTATTGTATTAGTTAATTCACGAAGTTGCATATTTTATAGTATCTCCTCTTCAAAAACCAAGATCATCTCACATTATTTAACTCTAACTCATGCCCAAACTTTTTATTTATCGCTGTAAATATAAATTGCTGGGAAAGAAAAAAATTATTTTATGCTTTTTAGTGCAAGTTATTTATTTTGAAAGTTTTTTTTATATATTTTATTTTCTACTTTTTAGTCATCAAAATGTAAATCTTCCATGTAAAAATTGCTGCAATATTTCTGATGTTGGTTAATATTTGATCCTGGGCCTCTTCGAGCCTGAGGTCAACCTCTATCCTTAGGCAACATCCTCAATATGACGATATGTGTTTAAATATTGTATACTTTCGTTCGATTGTCACTCTCCAAGATAACTTTTTTTCCGTCCGTTCGTATGTAAGTACGACCGTCCATTTGATAGTCATATTTCCGTCTGTCATATTCTGTCTGTAAAATAAATTTCTAAATGCCATAACACGCGTATACAAAAACAGTATATGCATCGAATAATTAAAAATTAGCATGTATTGAAATGAATGCAAATTTTAGGAACATCCTTTCGTTTGTATAGCCATTGTTCTTTCTTCATTTCCTCGGATCTCAACCTCAGATATACAGCAGTGCAAGACAACATTTTGCAATAATACTCCTTTAATATAATATAATGCACGACGATAATTTATTTAAGATGAATCATTAAGCTTTAACTGATCTAATACTCGTCCACAATTCGATTTAAATTCACACATAATATTTGGTATTCCGATAGATGAAATCTGAGCATTGATTATAAGTTATGGCAGAAAATCTGCTTAGAAAAAGTTATTTAAATTTTTATCGCTCTAAGGAAAATACTCGTATATAAAATGTGTATTATAGTATCTTCATTACTTCTCAACGCAACCTCAAGAGTTGATGGGTGTGGTCCGCTCTCTTTTCCCTCCTTCTGGTTGAAAATACTTTTTCCAAATAAAATGTACTTGTCTTTTCTTCCACCTCACAAGTGAGACTAGTCTATCGGACCTCACTTCTTTAAGAATTTAAGACACCTTGCCAAGTGTATTTGCCCAGTTTTTTGGGGTATTCAACAAGGACTGTATTCATTCGAAGAATTTGCATTTGTTGTTTGTTTTTCTTAATAACCACAAAATCATTAATCATCACATTCATTTGAATTATATATTTAATTTCATTTACTTTTAGGATTACTTATATAAATATTACTAGGACAATATATACAAATACGTAGTTTTTAAGGATTTATTAATAAAATACGACACTAAGAATACGATAAAGATTACGAGATGAGAAACTAGAGACGGACTCGACGTCTTAAGTGAGTCGCTGATTTTGATTTCCTGCGTTTTGCGTTTTCCATTGTTTTAGAAGAGACCTCGGGACATCTTTGCTCTCGCTTCCTCTTGTGCTCTAATTTGGTGATTTACGACTCGTCGTCGACTGACTTGTATTAACGTGGCTAAAATTTGCGTTTGTTTTTCGTATACCATAAAGTATTATATTCATATTAGAATTTCTATGTTGATTAATTTTTGTTTTTGTCTTATGTTTGGTCATTTACTTTGTTTGTTTTCTTGTGTTCGTTCTCATAACAAGCAACAACTGTTTGCCATTCAATTTTATTATGATTTACGCTAATTTTTTGTTTATTTTCCAAACATAGAGTCTGCAACCAGCATCGACGACAACTTCAACTCCTGGTGCTGATGAAAATTTAAACCAACAGCAGAGTTAAACACAATAAATTGTCTACAAAATTAACACTTATCTGAAAAGAGAATATGTATGAAATGTCAAAACCACATTTTAATGTTTTAGTTAAGCAAAAAGACAACTTAAAAACAGAACAATTTGAAAATTGAAAATTTACTTCAACACACATTTAATTTTTTTAATTTTTATACAATACATATGTAGAATATTTTAGAGAGACATACATACGTACATTCATACATATTATTCTGCATTATGTGAAGAAGCAGCTATTTATGAAATGATATCTAGACACAAATATTTACGAGCACATAAACAGCATATACACCAGTCTTATAAGTGTATCGACTTTCTGGATAGATATTCATATCTGAGGACAAATATTTAATATACAGCTAGAGCATATGGCTAAATTGATTGAACTTGAACACAGAATCGGTTTAATTTTAGTACAATATATATTCGTGTTGAAAGTACATATACCATAAAGAATGAAAGTAACATAATCTGTAGTAAACATACACTATATATGCATAGCCCAAAATTATATGTAAACCCGTACGTGAGAAGAATTTCTGACTTTTATATATCATTCTTTCCTTGACTTTGTTAACAACTTTTGTAAAAGGATCCTTGAAGGTGCTTCAAGTAAAATCAAAGCTAACAACGAAGACGAGAACGAGGACGAACCAAGAACATAACACAACATAAGAACCGATCCTCGGTGCGTCTAAATGCGGTCTTTCTATCTCAATTTTTATTTGCTTTCACTGAGTTACTATCTCAGTTATTTGAATACACATTCTATCACATCAAAAGGTTATCAAAAACTGTTTTCAGCAACTACTCGTAGTAATGAATAATTTAGTTTTTCTTAAAAGTCTCGCACTCTTTTCCATTTTGCTCTTTACTTCACTTATTTTTATTTCCTTTCTAACGTTAACAGGCACTCTTATACTTTTCAGAACCGTTAACATATTCGATTTAAATGATATTAATGCTTACTTAAGACAACTTGATACAAATTTATAATAATAAAAAGTTCAACCCGATTGTATTCAAAACCAAAAAATAAGAATTTTTCATTTTACATATTTAAACATACACCATACTTATGTACATATGTACTTAAGAGAATTTTCTATAAAAGACTATAAAAGACTTTTTGTAATTTTAAGTACTAAACACAAATTTGATTGAACCGATTGTTTTCGAATTTAAGAAAATGCTAAATAAAATGTTGCTGATTTTTTTCGATCTGCACTTTAAAGCAACGATCTGCACCAACGTTTCTTTGAAGGCTTGTAGACTTCACAAGTACTCGTAATTCCTTCACTAGCTTTGGGAAGATGAAGCACAACAACAACACATTGAAAAATGAATTCGTTTTCAGTTCCCAGCATTGGTCCAAAATGAATCATCAAGTATTCTGATTTGTAAGTATCGAAGTGAAGCAATGAAGCGATAATATAATTAATTGATCGTTGACAATGATATTTCGCTACTAAATCTTTAGATTTTAATATCAGGAATACGAGGATAGTCCCAGAAGAACATACATATTTTCTCCATGTTTCATTCAAATTCACTAATAGTGTGCACTGTTGGCTGTCAAATACACATTTTAGCTTTATAAGGATGGTACTTCTACGTCAAGGACGTGTATTTCTAGGACTACCCTCGTAGAAAAGTGCAAGTATAAAACAGAATATGATTCCGCTGATTTGTAATCATAAATTTATGAACTCTTCATTTCATATATCTATTAATTTTATTAAAAGAGTAGTAATGAATGCATTTTGAATAGAATTTTTAATGTACCTAAATAATTTTTATACGCTTTTTTATTGCAACTAATTACGTTGCGGGAACTAAATAAAATATTTACAATGAAATCTTAAGAAAGCAAATATATTACATGAAGGTTAAACTAGAATTTTATAGAGATAACAATTGGGAGTACGGAGTACATTATTATATAGGAAAAGTGTTGAGACGGTGTGAACGAAACCTGCTACAATATCAGTCCAATAACTTTTTGCTCTTTTGCTCGTATTCCGAAGTTAGAAAAACAACCAACCAACTGATTTCGAAAATATTGGAAATCTGTATATCGTAGATTTCACCTTTTATAATTAATATGAGCTGCCTTATAAAGCTTTAAAAACTGGAAAGAACAGATTAAAACTAGTATTTAGATATAGAAGCATTGTGCATTCAGTTAATTGCAAAACTTAAAACATTACTGCAAAACACACCACACTCTTAAGTAGCATTTGGATGCACACGTCTCCCAACTCCATCAGCTGCAAGTGCACCGAATCACGTATGAATTAATAGTAGATTGAGTGCCTCCGCCACAGCAACCAAACGCAGCCTTACCACAAACCCGGATTGGTGCTTGCAATATCAGAATTCGTAAGTTTGTATTGGTTCCTTTCTTCAGTTATTTTGCAAACAGCAACAAATTTATTATTAAACTTATATGCAACGATGTGCAAGTAACTCCAGTTATGTTAATGCTAATGCGTTCCTCTTCTTCCCCCGTATCCCTCGCCACGCCTACCAACCCATTCAATCGAGTACAGTATTGGAAAGCACCTTCCAAGATACAACGCGCAACAACAATCACGTCCTCCATGTCGCTGCCGGCTGAGTGTCTAGTGCTGTCCGTCTCGATGCCGTCCTTGAATGCTCAACAAAAGCGACCCAAAAGCGCCGGACATAAAAAGAAAAGCGGTCAGGCGATTCATCCGAAACCCTTTCGTCTATACTGATGCACCATCACAAATTGTATTTGAATATTTGACGGATGTTAGAATTGTGTTTCGTCTTCGGAAATATTAACTTAAGTTTTTGAATTGTGAATCCACGAAGACGAAAATCTTATTTACAAAGCTCTAAACAGAGTTCTTCGGCAAAACTCTACACAGAAAGCTTGAATGGAGAGCGAAGCACATCTACGACGATTTATAATATATATTTAAGGGTTAATTAACTATATAAACTTGTTACTTGTTATAAGCCGACATTCCATTGAAAATGAAATTTTAATAAAACAATCCAATTGTTAAATGTTGTATTTTTTTAATTTTCTGTCAAAATTTAAGGTAGGTGCATATTATACATTGTACCAAAACTTTTTTATTAGTAGTGAATCGATTTTAGTCGACTGGTTGAACACCCTAAGTGTCGGGTTACAATTAGCAGAGTTAATTTGACACCATCAACAAATAGGGCGCAATATCAAGGGCGGTTGTCCATCACATCCACTGTAATCGGGAATCGCGAAAGAAATCAATAGACATTCAATTACTGTAAGTTGATTAAGTGGGGCTTAGTGCCTTCCAGCATTTCCAGTCATGGTTTGAGGACACAATCGTTAACCCTTCTGCCTTGATAGCTGCTTATTGACTTGCATATTTTGAGGATCCGAATCAAATCACGATCAGGATCTAGACGGAGCTCACATTAAAGGTGCTCACTAGAATTCTTTTCCGTCAGACCGAGATTTTATGAAGCAATGAAAGATTATCTGTTGAGTCATCTGATGCCACATGCTGATCGCCTTAGATTGAAATATTTTTTCATTTCCCCACTTCATTAATAATTTTTTTCTCTGTAGTCGAAATGCAACAAAATTCTAATTACGCAGACAATCCACATCGAGGAGTGAATGGTGGTGAAACCTGCGGTCCTATGTTCTGCGGTTTCTGAGAAAATTGAAAATTACAAAGTGGAGGGCAATGCTCGCCCCAATTCACCCATACTATTTTTTCTTGTTTAAATACTACCTACACGAATACTAACCATAATAACATCGTTTTCCATTGCCACAGAATTAATTTTTTCACACGATAAATTATTTTTTATATTCAAATATTTTTTCAAATATGAAATATGTATATAATGATCGAAAAGTGCCATCTACAGGTGATTTCTTAGAAATATACATAATATTGAGGTGATTTCGTTTCTGATTGGTTGATGTTTTTTTTGTTCGTGCTGACGTATTGCTCTATAATTTGATGGGTAGATGGCGCTTTACATTAAATTTGGCAGGCAATGTACTCGAATTCCAGAATTATTGGAAAACGATCGATTTTTGTTGTTTCAACGCCGAAAATACTGTACTTGCTAAAGCTTATATTCTGGGCACAAAAAGTACTCGACTCTAATGATGAGAAGTATCCCAAAATGAAAGATCTGGTAACCGCAACAATTGAATTCAAGTGAAAAGTAAATAAATTTACTACAGTACTTACAATAAAGTTCATAAATTATGTCGGTGGGATGTAATTACCAAAGTTTGTGCAATGAAGTTTACAAGGGTTCCTCACAAACTACAAAATTTGAAACTACTGTAGCGCATCGAGCCCGGCCAACTAGAGTCCGACAAGGACCGTATTCTGCTGATTCAGGAGAAGGAGAAGCTGCTGAACGAACTAAACAGCATCTCGATCAAATCACGCTCACCGGAAGATATTCACGTCATCCAGCAGATGCGACGCAAACTCGAGGACCTCAACGAATGAGGCTACGAATCAGTCCGTTCTTGATCTGCACTAAGCTGCGCATCAGCTGTTCGCGTTGTCGCCGGAGCCGCTCCAGACACGCTCCAGACACGATCTGGGACTGTTTCACGATGTAACAAGCGGCGATTCATTTGTAAATGTTCATAATTGGCTTGTTGAGAAACAAAACAATTGTGATGTCGACAAGTGCTGGAGCAAAAGTTACAGAACGCAGAAAACGAACAACAAAAGGATGCAGTTAATTTCAAGCACCAGAAAAATAAGTATAGACGTCTTCAGGGGTCGTAATGCTTTCCTGAATCTAACCGTAAAATGTTGGTGCGTGGCTTTTAGTTTCGCTGTTATCGGCGTGCGAATATGCAAATTATCAACATTTCAAAAGACGATATCTCCTAAAACATTTTATTGCTTACTCTTTACATTAACTCTCTTACATGAAAATGAAGGCATAAATTGAAATCAGTCGGCTTAAAGCCTTTATATATAGGCCTAAAGCCAACGGTATATAACATATTGTGGTATCTCTCATAATTTCGTGGACACTTATTGAAATACATATTTCATATTTGTGTTCAGTGTATATCCGCTCACGCCATGTGCCGAAGGTTGCTTGCTTAGCGCAAACATTGCTTATTGCTTGCTTGCTTATAACCTAAAAGCACAAGACACATTTCGCGACAAAGTTAATATACCCTTAACCTGAGGTGTAGGGTATGATAAATTTAATAACATAAAATAAGATAAAATAATTTAAAACAATTCAATTAAATACGATGAACTAAAATTAATATTGATGGCAAAGAAAAGATGGAAAATTGGAGTTAAAATTAAAGAGTGACAACTACTAGAAACACCAGACAGTCCCTCTTACGTGACTATAATCCCAGGTATAACTAGGGTGTCATGTAAACTTATCCCTTTTGCCCATGTGTTTGCATTAATTATTTGGAAAGGTGAAAGGATAGGAGGAAAATTGAAACTATGCATATTACATTGAGGTTCTTTCTCTAACTCTGAAGAAACCTAAAGTTTAAATAAATTCACTTCACAAATGAAATAATTAAATACATAAATGAAGTTATTCCAATTACTCTAAAAAAACTTTTGGAGCTCACTACTTACAAGTGGGGAAAGGAAAGGTCTTAGTTAGATCCAGAGAAAGGCCGAAACAAGATCAAGGTCTCTGGCAACCAAGAGTTATATTCATTGAATAATGAACCCCGGAAAAGGCCAAAGACCTCCTCGCTAACCCCTCCGAATTCATAAACCTTGTTGTTGAATTCATAAACCCATACGTTGGTATCGATGAGTTTCCACTGCAAATTTAGAAATTGGCGTATAATAATGATGACAGTGAGTAGACTCGACAAATAATTCAAATAAAATGACAAAATATTTAGTAACATCCCTCTTCAGTTAAATAATTGGAATTTCTTTATTTTATATATATATATAAATATTCATACAGTTTTCAGATTTTTGTGTTAATTTTGTTAAAAAAAAAATAGTTACATTAGTATAAATAGTTTTCAGCTTATTTTAATGAAATACAAAACGGTAATTTTTTGTGGTTATTAAACGCCATTCTAGAGTTTTTTCCCTAAGTTTAAATGCAATTTTCTTTGTATTGTAATGATAAACGCAAATAGGCTGTTTATTGGCTTAGCGACATAAATAAAAGCAACATTTGAAGCTGGTCATTATTGTGTGAGAACATCTGTTTACTAATTACATTATAACTTAAACGCAAATTGAAAGTTTCCTAATAATAATTTTTGTTAGCTGACATTTTGTAAAGTGAAATAAAATTCTATATGTATTTAACAAAATTCGAGTTTGATTATTAAATTGATTAATTAATTCGAGTATAGCGATCGATGTATTCGGTTGCATGCAGCTTAAATAAACAATTAGAAATCTTAACTAAAAAATAAACAATGCATTACAGTTTTAATTATGCTAAAGGTAGCCCTGTCTAGTAAAAAGACGTCCCGACTTAAAATCAATTATAATCAATTGCCGAGAAATATTTTAAAATTAGAAATAGCAATATATTTCGTTGGCGCCGATTAGTTTTATATTTGCTTGTGTTACATTTATTCGACCTCTTCCACTTCCTTCACTCAATTGACTAGATAGAACTAATTTAGTTGTGGCGTAATGTAAAAGCAATAATATAAAATATCTCACGAACATATGTGTGGCATCACTGGGCTTTGTTAAGATATGATTTTGATTTGAGCTACTGGCTTTTTTTGAATTGGAATTGAAGGATGAATTATTAATTTGTGTACTTAGATGAATTTATTTTATAGCTTCGATAGAAAAATTCGATATAGAAAAATTTGAAATTTCAATTACAATGACTGTAGGATGGCTAAATGTATAACTGATAAATGTTTTCGCTTGATAGGCTCTTATAAAACTGAACAAATTACAGTATTCGGTAACGATTAATAATGAATGTGTTTTGGAGACATTTAGAGCGGATGTTAGAAAGCCCTACAGTCACTCAGTAAAAAATCACGTTTCATATCGTTTTCGTGCACTCAAATTATTTTTACAAATGCCACAACAAAAGCTTTTACTTATTAGAATACTGTATAAAATCAAAATTCGTTTGTTTTTCAATTCGAGTAACTGTGTGAGTGGATTTGGTTGGTTTTTAAATTCACACTAATGCTTCGTTTGTTCTTGTGTTCAAGAGATTCGTTAGTTTGTTGATTTCTGAAAAATAAATACATTGCTAAAGCAACTCAACTCTTACACCGTCTTCTGTGGCTCCATTTAATGTTAATTCCTCTTTAGGTAATATTTACATAACTATACATTTCCGTTGACGTCGTTTTTGTGGTTCAGGCCTAAGCACGGCTCTGACAGCTTCCTCAAAAACCTGACCAGAGAAGAACTGTAAGTATTCAGAATTTCTTAGATTTAAACAAGTATTGCGTACCTGCTTCAGTCCTCTTTGTGTTAAAGCTGAACATTCCATATACTTCACCGCTCTTATTTTGTTGGCAAGCTTTTGACCTTGTTCACGCTTTAGTGGCGATAACCCTTGCTCAGCCAAACCACTCAAAGTCTCTCGATCGTCTCGCAAATCAATTTTCGTTCCTGAACCAGAGTTTTATACCACCAGTGAATAGATAAGCAATAGTGTTTAATATATGATTAATGGAAAGTTAATATACAAATAATGTATCTATCTATCTATCTATGTGTGTATATAAAATCCCTGTGTCTGTCTGTTAGCAAAATACGTCCGGGACTTTTTTGGACTTCCACATCACTTAGAAACCTGCATTTTTTCACATATGTTCCTGGGCATCTAATGCGCCCAGAATTTTTTTTTCTAGGTTGTGCTCATTAATTTGTCAAATTTTATTATGAAAAATTTAATAAATTAAAAAATTAATAATTTTTCATAAAAGTGTAATTTCTCAATAGTAAGGTGAGAAAGTCCAAAAGGCTTCGCAATTTTTTTTACGAAATAAATAAAAAATAATAATTTCCTGGCGAAGAAAGGCTTATATACTAGTTTAACATAATATTTCATGTTTCCATGTAAATAACATATGGGAAAATAAAAAAAATAGTTTCGAATCTCAGTAAAGGACACAAGTTCAAAGCATAAATCGAATTCCCAGTTTTTGTAAATGTAACTTAAAGAATACCGTTTAATCAATCGTACCAACTAATATTATAGGTGCATCAGGGCAGTGATGTTTGATTTCGGGATACCATTTGGAAGTGACGTTCTCAAACGACGATGGGCTGGCCACGCTAAAGCATATGAGAAATACGTCCGTCTGTGGATAGGAAAGAGGTCGAAGACGATCATAGTCCTCCTGGCCGGCCGTATCCCAAAGACCAAGTGAAACTTGTATTGTGTCTACCTGCATGGGCGCTGAGTAATTGTCGAAGCTAAAAGAAGACGAAGCAAACGACAATTAATTGCCAATGAAGCGGTATCAGTGAAGCATACGAGACACTTACACTGTAGGCACATATTCTCCTGGAAAGCTGTCTGTGGTGTACGAAATTAACATGCATGTCTTGCCGACTGTGCCGTCGCCGACGACCACACATTTGATGGGCCTTCCTGTTGCCATCTATTGAAGTCACGTGTAAAAGAAATCAAAGCATTACTAACATTATTATTTAAATAAATATATTTGCTAAAAAGACCAATATCTAGAAAACATAATTAAGACGTACGTTGTAGCTAAGTACTAATGAATTATGTAATGAAACTTTGTGTTACTAAGCTTCGCAATTTCATGTCGAAAATCATTTTCAATCGTTTAGTTAGTCGATGAAATCTGAGTAAGAGAACCAATAAATAAGCGACGCTTCACTTTGGTTGATTAAGAAAGCGAAAAGCACCTAATACAACAAAACAAACAAAATTATGTAGTTGCTTCGAAGTTTCCACAGCCACAATAGTTTCAAAGCAATCAGCTGTGCAGTTTAAAGCGTAGAGGTCGGAATAACGAATGCTCAAGTGGCGACGATCGGAACGGCGCTGGCTATAATATTTATAAATAAATAGCCACAAATACCGAAGAAGGGGAAGCATCAGATGATGGGTTGGCGCCGTCAATGCGACCGGCTCACGAGTAGAAAGTATAAAGCTAAAAGGAAAAGAAAGACTGTTGCTGGCAGCAGACGTCGAAGGCATCGTTACAATTCGCCATCAAATGTGATTCAAGTGCACGTCGCCGATCTAGAAAGCTTCAGCCATGAAACAATTTGGAGCTCTGAAACACCGTACTACAGATGTACATGCATACTGTATTTGGATGAATATCCAATAATTGTGGTTGTTGTTATTGATGGTGCTACAGCTCACCAGCAATTGCACTCTACACCCGATAGCAAACCAACACCTAGCTGCACTACTGGGAGTCGATGACCAATTCAACATATGAATGCGGGCAGGAAGAGCAACGAATTATGTTTTGTTTTATACTTTTACAGCTTTTCATATAATATATCTTCTTTTTTCGAAAATCTATTCATTCCACGCTTTTTTACCTTTTGTTGCTTTTTTGATTGTTAGTGGTTCCGTATGTTTTGTTGCTGGTATTTGTACTTTTCTTTACTTGTTCACTTTTTGCTTAACATGTATTAAAAATATGCTTATTTCTACTGAAATTCGTCTGAAAACAAATTTATTTGCACTAAAAAATATAAATATCCGTCGAGTACGTCGGGCTAATTCACATTTCTTTCTTTCTCCACAATTTTAATATAAAACTATTTTCTCACTTCTTAACCATTAGCCAAAGTTGCCAGAATTATATCAATCCGAATTCCCACACAAAATTCATTTTGCCCACAACTGACAATCAAAATGTACACGTTGGACTTTTGTCGAATTTTCCTACAGCAATTAAGACCCATTTACATTGCAAATCTTTTTTGATCAAACTGTCAAACAAAAAATAATCATTTTTCTTTCTCGTCAGATTTGTTAGATGCGATTTTACATTGCAAACACATCAAATAACAAAAATTATCCATAGTAGTTTATGGATGTTAGAGTAGCTTTGTGCAATTATTTTCACGGAATCCTCTTCCCGATATAAAGGAAGAACAAGAACTATACTGTCCAACCACAACGCAACGACATCGCAATCGATTGCGATGTTCCTATAGAAAAATGGAATGGAACACGTCGTTGAGCTCTGTCATGTCCTCGTAAAATTTTCTAATTTTCTGACAACTTCTTCCGATTTTCTCATTTATAAAAAAACAGTATGCCCTACTTTTTGATGAAATTTTTCAAAATCCCCAAAAATTGTAAATAAATTTCACAAACAATTTGTCAAACAAGGAAACTATTCAAATTCTTTTTATTTGAAACAAAATGTAAATAATTTATGACGACAGATGTCACTCATTGGAAGATTTCGAGAGAGAGAAATCGTTATCGTTTGCGACGTCGCATCGTTGCGTTGTGGTTGGACAGTTATTTGTGTAACCACAACGCACCGATGCGACGCGCTAACAACAGCGATTTCTCTCTCTCAACGAAAGGAATGAGTGACATCTGTCATCATAAATTATTTACATTTTGTTTCAAATAAAAAGAATTTGAATAGTTTCCTTGTTTGACAAATTGTTTGTCAAATTTATTTACATTTTTTGGGGATTTTGAAAAATTTTATCAAAAAGTAGGGCATACTGTTTTCCAAAAAATGAGAAAGTCGGAAAAGGTTGTCAGAAAATTAGAAAATTTTATGACGACGTGAGAGAGCTCTACGACATGTTCCTTTCTATTTTTCCATAGGAACATCGCAATCGACTGCGACGTCGTTGCGTTGTGGATATACAGTATTTCGTTTGGAGAATGGCCTCGTCGACAACAAATTTTGTGTTTAAAATGAACTGAGAGATGACAACTTTCTACAGAAAACAAATATAATTTTACTGTTTGATCAAACAAAAGCTTGCAATGTAAACTATACAACTATTGCCTATTAAAATGACCATGGTTGAATTTGCTACC
This sequence comes from Myopa tessellatipennis, assembly GCA_943737955.2. Taxonomy (NCBI): domain Eukaryota; kingdom Metazoa; phylum Arthropoda; class Insecta; order Diptera; family Conopidae; genus Myopa; species Myopa tessellatipennis. Next base: position 57,079,569 of record OX031314.1, on the reverse strand, counting down.
CAAATCTGGCAACTATTCCATGTCTACAAACACACACATCAATATACACCCACCCATTTTGATGCTTTGACATCTTGCCGAGTCTTCAAACTACATGTCAAAATAGAGCCTTTTTTAGGGAACGTTCGAAGAGTTAGTATCATCTGGTGCCTCAGGTTGCAATAAATCGAATTCTTTTCAATAATTCCAGTGCTTTTGAGTAAAAACCTACAGGAATGGAATAGAGAATACGGCAACGATTTCGCCAAGATTTAAACCATTTGAGGTTTGAAACCATTTTCTTTGCTTTGGTTTGGAACTTAACTGTCCAGTTTTCGCAAAAAATACAACAAAGTTGACAACAAAAAGTACGAAAAAATTGGCTAATTCACAAACAATTTTGTTCCGAAGTTCTCCGAAAGTTTCCGACACAACAAAAAACAAAAAAGTACTTATAAAATTTTCTATTGTTGAAAAAAGGAAAAACAACCAGAAAGCAAAAACAAAAGCATATGCTCTGATAAACCATGTATGTCGTATAAACTCTTTTTTAATATACATATACTGCAATGCATTGTTGTTATATTCTATTTATTATAATTATTTTGTGTTTATAAATGTGTACTATATGAAGCATAGAAACAAGACTGCCTTAGGATATAAACTATACATATGTATAGGTCTACTCCTTGCATACATCAATATGTACGTAGATACATACATACATACGTGCATGCATGCATACATACATACTCAGATAGTTTAGAGTTTGTGTGTGTATTTATTTACTTCACTTTTGTTGTTAATTAAAGCCATTGAGCAGTTTTTACATTTGGAACTTTATGTACCTTTTATTTTAATTTATACGTTTAAGATTATACAAAAACTTATAAAAAGTGGACAAACTTTTTGAAGATTACAATTTTATTTTTAACGATGCATTTAAATTGATTGCTTACTTATTATTAATTTATTTATTAAGTTTCACATCAAACCTTTGTGTTTGAGAAATAAGCTCAGAATAATAAGTTTGAATATCAACCTTTTTTATATAAACTTTAGCTTCAGTGTAGCTCCAAATAATCAGACAAACACAATTGTTTTTCTGTCGACTCGTGTACAATCAGTAACTTTATTTATTATCTGTAATTTAAGAATAACTAAATAATTACTTTCACTTGTGTAAACTTCTATCGTGCCTATAATATAAATATGTTGAACAACTATTTATTACTATAATCCAATATTATGCTATTAAAAAATGCCACCCTGTTTTCATTTCAAATCACTCTGTTTTATTGTGGCTTATGTTAATAATTTAATAATTTAGTTTACACAATCGGGAAATTAATACATAATTTCATGATGTAATTTACATAAAGATGAAAAATAATTTTCTTTAAGAAATGCTTTAGCATTTTATTCAGTAAAAAGGGTATAATATAGGTTTTAAATATTAATCTAAAAGCAAGGTTAAATATAATTCATACTCATTCATTCAATAATATAAAATTTTGGTTTTTAATACTTTTTCAGCTTGAAACCATGAAACGGTAGCAGGTGTGTGTTAAGCGCAAAGGACAGCAAAACACTTTCTACAGTTTAGTACAAACAGTCAAGTAAAATGCTTGTATTATAAAAATGTTTATGCCAACAAATTCGTATACAAGAACTACGAGAAGTTCTTCTTATTTCTCAGTGCTTAATAAACTTATTAGTTAAATGTAAATGCGATATAAACAATAAATACGTAGTTGAATTACGTTTAATTAAAAACTTTGAAACCTTTTGTTTAAATCAATTTGATCATTGAACAAATTATCGGTGTTCACTGATTGAAATGATCATCAATTTGTAAGGAACAAATAGTGCGTTAAAAATCGTGGGTAAAGTTGACAGACACTCATCTTTAGTGAGCTGTTTGACAGCTTTCTTCGCATCTTGGAAATCTTCAATATTAACATTTGATTGCGGTTTATCTCTGATCACATACATCTTTAACAGCTGTCCAGCTCTTTTTCGTCCACGGTTTATTTTTCCCTAACTCACTGGCCAGTAGAGAAGACAGAAGCATTCTACCTTTTTAAACAGTCTCCATTACGCTTCAAAAAATGTTGGATTACTATACTATTGATGTGCTAGATTAGTAGAAAAAATGGGTCACCCATAATAGTATCGCCATTTAGCCGCCATTAGGAGTTATATTTATCACAATATAATTTATGTGATAAGTACAATGGACTATTCTGATTTTCAACTGATGCTTTCTGATTTACAATTGATTATTCCTGAGTTAGAATTACAATAGAATAAAAGTGGAACAATCTTTGAATTAAAGTTAATAATGTCACTGTTAATACATATCACAATCGTTCGTTTAAAAGCAATCTAAAAGGAAGAAAAATTTAAATGTTTGGTTATTTAATCGGAAAATTCTTGCTAAAGGAATTTGGACTGTTCTGGTTCGAACAAAATACGAGTACGTTCCTTCCATACAAATTGTGATTGATGGACTCCTGCTGCCAACACGCTGCCTGCACTGGATTACGTCGAAGTGACGAAGGATGAATGATTTCATTATCGTTGTGATTTGTACAAATTACTTAAGGTCGGTACATAGCGTCTGAGGGGGGGTTGGGCGGGGTGTGTGGGTGAATGGGTGAATGGGCTTTGGTTTGATGGTCATTTGAACTCCACCAACAACTTGTCATGACTTTTTGAATGTAGTTTGAGATATTTTAGAGGTACGTACAAATTATACGAGTTGTTCACAGTTATACGAGTCCCTCAACAGACACGGAATCGCTTTGAACCGCAAAACTAATTAAAAATTTCCGACATCATTAAAAAACCTAGTTGTGCGCAGATTTACCCTCCTATTATCTCATTTCTGTTGCTTTTTCAATACACAAGCTTAGCGTTGTTGTGGTAAGCGTTAAAATTTAAAACTTTAATGCGGAGGACATTTTAAACAAGTTGTACTGGAACTCGAAGCAATCCCTCAACTGATATTACTTCCGTTAAGACAGGAACAACACGATACACTACAGAGTTAAAACGTATGGAAAAAATGTCAAAAAGTCTGGAGTTCGAAGCAGAGGGACTGCGGAACAATAAATGAGCTTTATTGTGTGATGAATGAATGAGTTCGCATCAACTAAACGGAGGATTAACTCTACTCTACTCTGTCTGCTCTCGGACGCATTTCGCTCGATGCGTGATTTATTGCTCTCAGTCGCCAAAAAGGATTCCAGCACAGCATGAATGCGATGGCGTAAATTCGTTCAATTATCTATCACATATTCGGTTCTAAAATTAATTTAAGTTTCATACTTATAAAAATAAAGGAGTGAGATGAAAGGAGTGTATGTCTCCATTAAAAAATAGCTTTAAGTAACTTAGATTAGTCAGTTACTGCGATTAAGCTCATCGGATTAAAGTACAAGTTTGAAGAATTATAATGCCATGAAAAGGATCAGAAAAGAAGCTTTTATTTCTTGGAAACTTCGAAGTAAAATCAATGAAACCATCAATTTTTATCATATTAATTCATAATTACAATACGTTACACTAAGTTGTTACTAAATTGATTCCCTTCAACACACTTAAATCGAGTAGAGTTCAGCGAACAATAAATCTCAATTAAGCTTCGTAAGAACGTAATGAGAACTCAAACAAATTTACTGTGCGAATCCGCAGCACGAGACCATGTGTTGTGCTGTTACACACTTGATCGCCCCGACCCGTCACTCCTCGAAGGACGAAGGACGTTGCAATCAACACCCGTGAAGCCAAGTTTAGCGAGTTGAGAAGCAGACTCGAAATAATTCGGGAAAACAAACAGAACTCGGTTGGGTATCCATAGCGAAGTGGAAAGAAGAAGTTCAAAAAGGAGTCGAAATACAAAATTAAAAACAAAAAACATTTTAACGAAATTATTAGCCAACCAAATGTGATGTGGATGTGGAAGGGAGCAATTGTGAAATCACGTTTCCGGCTTATTAATTCGCATTGAAAAATGCCATATATTGTAACTCAATTTCACGTTGCGGCTTTTGATTTGCCCGCATGCATAAAAATTAAACTAACCTCGTGATCCACTCCATCCCGGTAGGAATCATCAACGGCCGACGACTGAATACCTCCGAAGACGGAATGCAATTTTTATGCCGATTGGACAACATTGTTATCTGAAGACCCACATCTATGACAAACTGCATACATACAATACATAATATACCCATATGGAATCGAACTTAGCCTTTCGATTTATTTCCTTTCGCCTTAACTTTATTCTTCGGTGAGTACCACATCTGAAAATCGATTCGATGTAATTTAAATTTAGTTGTCATTCCAAATACGATTTTGTATTGCGTCTGCCCCAGTTGATACATGCTCTCACTTGCAGCAGGTTAATTTATTTATTTATGGACCAGTTGAATGCAGCACCAACTCAGCCCCACATGAACTCACTTCATTTACTAGCAGATCGATGGCACTCAGAGCGATGTCCATGCATAATTTTGCATATCATCGCTGAATGAAATGAATGAAGAAATTGCAAACTCTAAGAACAGGCCTGGGTTAACCGGCGCCTCTCCAGTCCATGAATTTAAGTTCACAAAAATAAGCAATTAAGTTGAAACCTGCAACTAGATTACGGCTAAATTGCACAGCTTTAATGGACTGCATCTACGCCATTTTAGCTGTTGAGGTGCAATAGTAAAAAAGCTCCTTCCTCACTTGAAAACAAAAGAAAGCGTCTATACATAAATTAAGAATATCTAATGTCCGCTGACATTTACAGGCAATCTCAACAGGCGCATTGATTTCTCAATTGCCCATTTATTACCCTCCAAGCAGCCTTTAATCTTTATTGAAATGTCCTCGTTGTGTCCTTTCGAGGGGCAGAGTGGGAGGTCAGAAAGTTTGCACAACTTAATTCGCAAATTGACTACAAATAACTGAAAAATACTCAAGAAAACTCTTGCCTTGCACTTCTCGACATTTCCTGGGGTTGCTTACGTTGCTCGTTTCTTACTTTCTTCCGCTACTTCATTGCTTTGGCTATACTGGTCCGTCGAAGGACCGACAATAGGCGGAAGCTGCGTTTAAGTGTGCGTGTGTGCGACCCATTGACGACCTTTATTGTCGGCCATAAACCATAATCTTTGGCAAACTTCGGATCCTCGGGAAACGGTTGAGCGCACAAAACGATTGGTTGGCTGCACACAGGACTGGACACTCGAGAAAAGGATACGCTCGCAGCGGATGTGAAGCTCATTCATTTCAACGCTGTCTGCAAGTTCCCAGCAGTTCACCTTATCACCACCCACCCGGCGCATGCACCCATCCACACACTCCTGCGTACGGTTCGAAATTATTTGGCGCAGTTCTGTAAGATTTTTCATCGGCGCCAGACGGACGTTGAAATCCTCTGTAATCGATTAAAATCGTCGTCATCGTCCGCTGCTGGAGCTGCTGAAGTTGTGTAACATTCTTGATGAGGAACATCGACGAGATTAGGAACTCCTAGTGATTGCTCAGTTATGCGCCAGGGGGTAGGAGGTGTAGGTGTTCGTGGATTTTTTCAGTCTTGTTGATAAAGTCAAAGCGGAGCCGCCTGCATTCTTTGCCCGAAAGATGAAAGAGTTTCCCTAAGATTCCTGACAACCGATGAAAAAGAGTTCGATTCTCTTAACAGGCGTTAAAACTGAATTTCATGATAAGCACTGTGGAGTTCAACCAAAATTTTTCAATTAAATTACAGATTCAAGAACTCACCATACATATTCGAGGTCACCCATCTTTTATAAACGTTCTTGCTATTGTTCACCATTATCTTCAACTAGTCCTGATAACGTGGTATTTTTAAGACTCATATATTGCTGGATGAGCAACGATATCTGCCCATTGCCATGACCCACTCACTGTGCGATAGGGTTCACCGTAACGATAATTAATCTGCCAGCGCACCGTAAAACTAACAAATTTCCATCTTCTTACCTTACAACTTCAAACAAAGGATTTATTACCATTCCGAAAATAGTGGAGGAAGATGAAAGAGTCGACGTGAAGGAACTTGATGACAACAACTACGACTTTCCGGCGACTACGATCCAAACACCGCTTTCGGTAAAACTGAGTGCAGCGAGATATAACCTTGAGTGAGCGTGCTAAAAAAATTGAGTGGTATTCGTGGCCTCATCCGCCGACCTCACCTCATCTCTCCTTGGTTGCACAGGCATGTCTAATGGTCGGATTAATATACTGTTTGGAATAATTTTTCCGATTGACTGGATTAAATGCGCTTAAATTGATTGATGGTTGAGATGATGGATGGTCAGCTTTCCCCAACTGGACGTACCTGGCCCATCAATGGCTGGGTGGATGAGGTCAACGCGTACTTATAATTAGTTGGGGCGTATGAAGCATGGAAAATACATGGATGAATTAGAATGAATTAGTGATTCTGATTGAAAACAGGCGAAGGAGAACCTAAATATCAGGGAGACGTTTCGAAAGAGGAGTAATGAATTGAAAATTCGGCGAACCGAATATAGGCGAAATATTAGCGAATCACCGAAGATATTATCGGAAAGATGAATCCTTCTGACATTATTGCTTGTCACGTATCTGGAGAAGTTTAGTGTAGGTCCGGTTGTTGGAAGCTGCCGAAACCACTCTTATTTACTGTTTGGAAAAATTAAATTATCTCTATAAAACTATCGCTGTTGCTCTCGGTAGCTTTATTCCTTTGTATCTTCGCCTGCTGCTTGTTTGCCTCACGCACCCCTTTCTTCCTAGTCGTTGATTATTATTTTCTTTTTTTTCTTCTTCATCGTTATTCTTCTTTTTATATTCCGTAGCTTAATTTATATGCAGACATATTCACTTCTATATTAGGTACCCGCCGAGGGAAGCAGAACGGTCGGTGTAGGAACGGAGGAGGTGGGAGTCAGCAAAGTGCTGGATATAAAAGAGAATTATTATCCATTACTCTATTACGGAGACGCACAGGCGACAATATCTCTTTAACTTAATGCATTCGCTCACACACGCACACACGCACACACACGCACTCATACCAACCGGAAGACACTCCAACACATAAATACATTTCACGGGACTTTTCAATTGTATTGCTAGAGCGTATCAGCTAGGAAATGGATAATAAAAGAACTTTTTAGTTCTCTCCCATCTCGCCTTCCTTCTTCAAAACACGCTTGGTATTTATTTTCACCAAGTTTTCGCCAAGACCAAAAACTCGTATCAATAATTCTAAATCGTTCCGATACTACAATATATGTACATATAATGCTTTCAATATATATTTATTTAATTATATATTTATATGCGAAGAAGAATAGAAAATTAAAATTTTTGAAATTCATGGAAATTTCAAATTTTTAGACATCTTAAATTTATCGTAAGATCTTATAATTTAAATTTATTAAAGATCTACGATTTTATATAATAGCGTATAGAATCTTATGATTTAATATTGTATTATATATTGGATTATATGTATGTATGTATGTTTAGGTTTATGATAAATGGGAATATATTAAAAGACTACCTTAATCTTTCTTTCCATCTTTGTTGGGAACAAAAGTGGATGCGATCACTGTGTCATTTACACACTAGTAAAGTATTAAGCACTTTCACTTCAACAGAATAGAGTGAGTTACAGCTACAAATTAATGTTGGTACAGACGATGGATGAGGTCCTTTTATTTAGATTTCTAGTAATTCCAGCGATTCCAACTTTTACTATACTTCTTTCTGTGTAAAATCTACCTTCGTACTAGGAGTTAACTGTAAAAGTAATGATATTTTGAACTGGAAAGTCAGTAAATATTAATCACGATCGATAGTATTAACATCGTTGTTTTTATCGTATTTATTTTAATGACATGTGCATTATGTTTACTGACCATTCGTATGAAGAAATGCTCTAAATTATAGTTTACAATTTTACGGTATATTTTATGACTGCAACAAAGTCTTCATGACCTTTTATCCCTCAACAACCTTTTGTATTTAGAATTTATTTTAAATCTATTTATTTAAAATTGATTTAATTAACCGATTTAATTAACTAAAGATGTAAAAACAGCTGCAAGTCATCAGCTTCTTTAAGGAATAACCAGAAATTATAAACACTTGCTTAGAAATCTTCAGGATACGTTCCAAGGCGTGCTTTTAAATTCCAAAGGATACCGCATTCATACTACTGCATCAGTTAGCTTCATCACTCCTCCGCCATCCACCCGCCCACCGTAAATATGTATCCTCAAACTATAGTGTGCAGCAGTGGCGAAATTATTCGCTCTCCGCAGATGATGGCTGGATTATGCAAAAAAGAATCTTCGTTTCGGTGCAGATGGTTTGTGGGTAGTATCTATATAATACACCCATCAATGTGAGTGTGTATAAGTGCTGGGTAGAGAGTATGACGTATGTCTCATTAGGCACAGACACACACACACACACATACATATGTACACATGCAAATTCTCATCAGAAATGCTGCATGCGAATGTGACGTGTTGAAAAGTTCGCGGTGCCAAATGTCACTCATAGATAAAGAATTTAATATTATTTCTGTACTCTACAAGCGAAAGACACGACCTGTGCTCGCATTGCTGGATGTCCTGATTGGATTTCTTTCTCTTTATTAGACGTGTATCTTGCTGAAGTAATGTGTTCGATCAATTTCGATGCTGTTCGGGACGTGGATAAAGTGGACCCCGGCATGGGTAGCTTGGGTTAAACAAATGCGTAGGGTTTCAGTGATTCGGTCATGTCTAATGCATGTCGCTCTTTTATGCAGGGCAGATTCGTTGTGGTGAAATTTATTTTTTATCGCCTTCTATGGGATCATTTTTGGAGCCGTTGGATTGAGGACTGATTCGTTCAATGTGGCGAATATTCCGCGGAACAATTGTGCAATCCTGAAACAGACTTAATGGTTAAAGCAGTGCAGGGTACCGAAGATGCGAAATACTGTAGTATTGCGATGCTTCGGAATACTAAAGCGCCCAAGTTTTCGAACAAAATCCTTTTGTGTGTTCTGGTAAATAACTCGCGGCCGTTATTTCACAGCAACACCCTGTACTATTTTTTCACTACTGAAAAAACTATTCATTTTGAAAAAACTATTCAAGTATGACTTCGCACTGCTCGATTGTGTGAAACTGCTGAAGCTGCCAACGAATCCACTGAATTGTAAGGAGTTGAGAACGAATTGTAATAAGGAATAAAAAAGGCACAATGAAAAAAGTGCTACCGTCCAATGAATATACTATATAAAAAATAACTTAATATATGCACACATTTATATGTATGTAGGTATGTACATATGTAGGTTTGGCCCAACAGCAAATGAGCAGAAGTGATTCTCTATGATGTGGGTCCTGACACAGCTTCGAGGACGATGGCCAAAAATCAATGGGTTCTAAGAATAACTAAAGAGATCAAATAGTTGAAATCATAAACTGTTCTGAAGTCTCTAGCATATTCTAAGTGGTTAACTGGGGAAGGGTATTTATTGAAATATATTGAAAAATACTTTGAAGGTTAGCAGTTATTTGATCATGCCTTCTGATGGAAAAGCTTTGAAATGTTGCTACAGGGTGCATCTAAACATACATACGAGTACGTAGGGAATGTAATAGATACGTACGTACTTGTGTATGTATGAGTATATGTTTCTATGTAGGTCCTAATGTGTGTCTGTGCGTTTGAGTGTGTCAAGCGATTCAATGAAGCGTACTTCCAACAGTGCGAAGGAAGACAAAGCATTGAAGTATTGACAGCGAGCAGCTTTCCTCGAGATTATAAAACGCCAAAAGTGGAATGCAGGATTATAATTTTAAAAATATTTTCCAATAAAAGGAGGAGCAAATTAATATCTTTCAAAAAATAACACCAAATGTAAATAAATCTACAATTTGTAGTTAAATCGAATTTTTACTATAGTCTTTTCTAGGGAACGCTTTAAAAAGTGCTTCAAAATTATAAAAATAATCACAAATGATCACAAATAGAAATTAAACAGTTAAAAAGAACTTTTTATAATTTAACAATTTCGAGTACTTTCATTACTTTTCCAAAAATTATCGGGATTAATTAAATCGAACCTGACAATTATCAAATAATGTAAATAAAAGGTTTGATTGGAAAAAAAGAAAGAAATATGAGAAAAAAGGATCGACGAGGATGGGATTCGAACCCACGCGTGCAGAGCACATTGGATTAGCAGTCCAACGCCTTAACCACTCGGCCACCTCGTCTTATGAATGCGGAGCTCGCATTACCACTCACAGTTTAACACGCATATTGCTTTGTAATCGTCTTCATCAAGTTTCCGAGTTACTTTAACAGTTATTGCTTGGTTTAGTCGTATTTTCTATAATCCATCCAAATTCTTATATTAAACATCAGTTTAGCTAATCAAACTTTTTAATTAATATGGAGCAAGAATTCATTTATTGCTTAAATAAGGCAAACATCAATGAAAAACCTTACGAGCATATTAAAAAGTGACAAGTCGGCAAATTGAATAATAAGTCAAGAAGAAAGAAAAATCTTATACAACGTAAGAAAATCAGAGTGTTTAAAAGTGTTAATGCAAAATAAGCAATGTTAGACTGAATGCTCAATGAAACTTTTTTATGATATGAATGCAAAATTACGAATGTAAATCCTTTTACATTCAAATCGAATACTCTTCCACTGAACTACATCCCTTTGTGAAATGACCCAGAAATTTAATACCCGATGAACTAGTACCAATATTCGGTTCCCCCGAAAAATTTGAGTGATGGGCTTACTTTGACTTTACTAGTACTCACAAGAGCTGCAAGTGGAAAAGTGCTATTGGCTGTGTTATAGATTGAAGCCAGGCCGATGGTAGCACTCTTTCTGGCTATAACAAGAGTTACATACTAAAAGCCTATAAGCTTATGAATAAAGTTGCTATAAGGTATATTTAATTATAGATAAGATTTTTTTATATACGCATGTTCTTGATACTGAAATTAAACTACCAAAGAAACTATTCTTATCGTTGTTTTTCGCTGTTCCATCTGTATTATCATCTGCTGATAGTAGAGTATCAGTTACGGAGCTCGAAAAGTCTGAAATTTGCGGTGTTTCGAGCTCTTCGTTGTGTTCGTAATCATATTAAAAGTATAGAAATCACTCGCGCCACGGAGAGGAGAGGAGTGCATGGAAGAGAAATCATATTTCCGTCAATAGATGCTCAAGTATTCCAATGCATTAACCTAATTGAAAAACGGTCCAAGTACCATGGAGCTCTTGCCAAGAATTCAAACAGATAAGTATTTCGGAATAGAAGCGTTCAAGTTGGTGATATGACGTGGCTGAGAGATTGTATCGACACTTGATATTCAGGCGGGGGTGATGTTTTGATATACGATAGGAGGAAATGGAAAAAATTCAAGATTAGAAGATTTTCGTTTATAATTTCGCACTGGCCAAGTTGAGACAAGCGCCTAGCAACAGAGTTCCGATTTCTTTTATACTCAACACCCGAAGGTGAAAGGGTATGGGAGTTGATTTGGCCCTGTCCGTCCGTGCGTGTGTCTGTCTGTGGAAATCGAGATTGAGTGGGAACGAATAGAAATATCTGAGTGCAATGTAACCAGTATGGGATTCTAAATGGGTGAAATCGCTCTTGAAACAGGACCTTTTTCGAGGCCATGTAACACGGTATAGAATTAAGGTATTAGGGCGAAGCTGTTTTTTCATCCTGTTATTGAGGTGGAGTTCTAAGTAGGCAATTCTAGACAAATGCTATTATACTTGGAGAAACAGATAATGAAAGGTGTCTTGAAAGTAGTGGGAATCGTATCGGGGACAGAACTCGTTATTCCAGTTTGGATATCTAATATTTCCATTAAATACGCCTTCCGAAATATATCAAGATTTGAAGAAGCGATCATTCGTCAAATTTGGGATCATTACAGGATCATACACGTTCGCGGCAACAAACAGCAAATCAGTTCCACGTGTTTTAAACTGGAAACTTCCCTCAACGTTCTTTACTTCAGTTTACTGTTTCAATTGTTTTGTCCTGAGGTGAAAACCATCAATTAATTTTGGTTTCCTTAAATGGCCTCAACAACGTCAGCTTCTCTTTTTACCCTCACCTCTACTCTTATCTGCCACAACGAATGTCATAGGAACTGAGCTAAGCAACTAAGTGGTTATATAATCCGTTGAATTTAGCATCAAGGTATCGAACAGCTCCGAACGTGCTGAGTCTGTGACGCTGTTCGAAGTCTTTCGGGGTGTGTGTGTATATGTGCAGCTCCACGTTACAGCGGCAGCCATTTGTACAAGTCAACCGATTGGCGCCGAGTTTCTTTTATGGCTGAAAACAAAGCATGCAGAAAAGTGCCAAAGGTATCACACAAACTGTAATTTATATCCTTAAAGTTTGCTCCTGCGTGAAAGTTGTTCAATTTTTTGCAACAATTCTCGATTCTTAAGCGCTTATTTTAAACAACTTGTCCGTTTGTCGACAATGGTATGTGTGTGTGTGTGGTGCTACCAAAAAATGCATGCCGCACTTTGCTCATTTGCAAAAGTTTTACGCTTCCTTCGCGCGAATTTCTCAAACTTGAAGTTGCGAGTTGCGAGTTGCCAGCAAACGTAGCGGGTTTCGACATTCGTTCGCAGTCGGACGACGCGTTGGCGGCCGAAGCTGTTGATGTCCATTTGCTGCTGTTCGGCTGACAGCGTCGCCCGCGCAACAGCCCGATAGTGGCAAAAATCCGTTTTTCACTTTGGCAAATGTTTTAACTTCCGCTAAAGTTTGTGTCCGCAATTTTATTGAGAGTAATGGTCACGAAATGCTTCTTCTCCCTCTTAATTCGCCCCCTTCCCCGTCCCCCCGAGGGCGCTCGTTACTTACGACAAAGGAGCTTGTAAAACTTTTCCGCTTGCATTAAACGAAGTTTTGCATGTTGAACTTAAAGTTCGCTCGACTGCACACACGCAGTATATTTTTTGTGTGGCACGTGGGTGGTGCCGCCGCTCGCATGCTTCCAATGCTTTGACGCTTTCGGTTTGCTGCCGTAAAAGTTTGCGGGAGGCGACTTTTATCTGCGTCGCTTGCGTTCATCGCGGCAGAGTGTCACAATAAAGTGCTGCAACGTTTTTGAGCGATTTATCTAAATTGCTTAGCATGAGTGTGGAAACTCGTTGAAGATCCTCAAAAGTGTTCTTCGGAAGATTCTGACGCAACGTACGCGTGTGTTCACAGGTTTGGTCAGCTAAGCTTGGAACTTGGCGCCGACTTCCTGATTTTTCACGATTACGATGTTGGGACATATGTATATAGCAAAAGTGGGCGGAATGTGCCCATCAGCGCATTATTTAATTGTAGCATATTTTTCCACTCTTGATCACACCGAACTCAGTACCGAATTCCACTTCAAGTTCTAATGAGTGCAGATAAGGCCAATTTTAGTTGAGGACCTAATATTGATATTTCTTGATCGGGAACATCTTTCCATTTCGTGGTCACATCTTACTTCTTTAGTTTCTTTAGTTTTTGTACCGAAAGTGAGCCTGTATATTGATTGATTTCGTCCATTCGTAGTCCACAAGGACTACCTTCCCTACCCTACACAGACTGTACACAGAGAAGGTATGAAAACGGTCTGAAAAAAGAAGCGTCTTGTGCTTCAATAACTTAAAATGTTCGTTAAATACAAAGTCCGAAACAAGAGTTCATTTGATAGAAAAATAAAGGTTAACGTTACTTTTATAGAATTCGAAATAAGTTCCGAGCTCTCACTCATCACATCCCACAGGAGTGTCCCTTCGGCTGTAGCGAAAAAAGCCATATGCCATGAGAAAAACCCTTTAGCTTTATTGTTTCATTTTACGATTGACCTACATGTGTACCCACAAGACGGGTCTGCAGTTTTATTATGTGGCAACGCGCTTTTGTGTGGTTCACTGCGTTTATTTTATTTACTTTTTATGTTTCGTAAATATGATGCATTCACTAAACATAAGGATGGAATGTTTTTCTTTCACTTGGTGTCAAATCGAAATCATAAACGAACTCGTAAACGCAGTTCATTAGACAGTTCAATCAGCTGATTGAGACAACATCAAAATAAAAGGTTCAAAATGTACTCGTACCATACAATATTGCAAACGGATCTACAAAATTGAATGACCGCTGGTTAAAAACATTTGATCTCTCATATTCTAGGTTCCAGGTACGTTAATCGCGGATTCAGATGAATTGTAAAAACATACAATATTATCAATCAATGATATATAATCAATGCTTTTCAACATTTGGTTTATTATGACTATAATATCATATTATTATAATTAACAACACCGTAAAACGCAGAAAAAGGAGCAAGCTTTGATGTATGTAAACGTGTACAAACAAAAACAACATAAATTCAATGTAAACAGTTATCAGATGTAGACTTTAAAATGAGTTTTTTCCATACTTTTTACAAAATGTAAAAAAAAAAAAAAATGGAATCATAATTTTCGAAAAATAATGGAATTTGGGAATTCAAGATGTGGGCATTTAATAGAAATCTTCTAAAAGGATTACATGCCTTGTATTACTAGTAACAAGAGATTACAAGGGTTGGTATGTATGTATGTATGCATGTGGAGGGAGTTATACATACATACTTATTGTTTATATACGAGTATTAGCTGCGATTAGGCCTTTCAAATAACACTTACATTAGTTTTTACCATTTTCGAAGTACATATTATATTTTCATCTGAAGTACTACAGAATCCATTTCCCATTACTAACAGATATTCAAAAAGTATCTTTTATATCCAAGTACGGTAGAATGGACCCGCCCAAACGTTCAGTTATTAAAACGGTGGGATGCACCAGGCACCGTCTAACCAGAGGGGGCGACGGAGTCGGTACCACTGAATGAACTGTCGTTACGTGGCGCCTACCTGATTCCCTGCACTTTCCAATCGCATGCACAAGCGAGTCCCCCAGTCCAGGAATTCGCAGCAGCCTATAATAAATCGGGACGGGCTGCGCAGAATCCGACGCTGGCGGCTGACATTGGTCAACACCCACCAAAGAGCTGGGCCGCCACATATCGGTCCCCAAGTCACGGCAACGCCGCACGAAGCGACCCTATTGAAGATACAGCAACGAAGAAACCCGACGGCAAAGACGACGACGACGACGACGGCTGATGTTTTGAAGTGTTCAACCTGTCGCAGGAGTGTCGGCAAATCCTGAGGAAACTCCACTGCAGTGCATCTCATTCTGACGCAGAAGAAAGCACCTCTCAGTGCGAGTTTCAGTGTTTCGAGCAAAGCTTGAGTTGAGTTGAGTGGCGTGGTCTGGGACAGAAGGAAAGAAAATCGAAGAATGTACGTCTGGATGCTCGGAACAGAGACCAAAGTCACGTTCCCTCTTCCGAAGACCGACTGAATTTGGTTCGCGGCAGCAACAGGAGCTGCACTCTCTAAAACGTGGCGTGCTGTGCGGCGCATGCTTCACCTAGATTCGAAAAGACTCACAGTAGAGTGCCGGATATTAGAAGCGCCGAGAGCGAGAGAAACCAAGGACTGTAGATGTGTGTGCGTATTTCGGGCTCTCGGTATTGTAACTCTTCCGCGCTATTTGCACACTCTCTTGTGTGGGTGCATCTGTGTGCGACTTCTCTTAGTGTGAGTGTGTCTCACTCGGTAGGTGTAAAATATTTTACTTTTACACTATTCATTTATGAGTATATTGTGTTCGTTGTTTTAGTTGTTGTTTTGCTCAGTGCTGCTTTTACTTCTATTCCAACAGCAACGACGCAATTCTTCGTCTTCGCCTTTGCATTTCATTCGCTCGTATGTATGTGTGTGCATACGTATACACATGCATTAGGTAAGGTTAGGTTTTTGAGTTTAGCAGCAGACCGCATGAAATGCGTGTTCACTTAAGTGTCACGAATAAAGATACTCTTCTCCTCCTGTACACACCATCAGTAACTCCAACAGATCTACAGAGTCACCGAGTCACCATGTGCTTCGCCGGTTCTCTTTCTTTCGGTTTAGTTTCTTCTGTTAGCTTATTCTGTTCCTTTTGCGTTTACGTTTCTCTGATTTTTCCTTTCATTTTACTATGTATGTCCATATTTAAATCAAGCTAGAAAACCACGTGTTTGTGTCGCATGAAGTGGGGCCGATGCATTTTGGGTTTACATCTCTCTGTTGTGTTCTTGATTGGTGCGCAATTAACTGTAACTTGCCCCCTCAAAATCGGCCTTGAATTCATTCCTAAAGAGCGCCTAATTCCACACATAATTCCACTTCATAATCGTAGTGGAATTGAAAACCATAAAAACTATCGGCCTGGCCAATGAAGAGCATTAAATTTGTGTGTGTCTCGTGGCTCCCGAGAAACAAATTAAGTGCGAGTGTTAGCGAATAATTTTTGTTTTGTACACTGTTCCAAAGTCGCAACGTCGACTCACGAATATTTGTAGCGATTATTGCGATTATTGCGAGCCGGGAAACGTTTATTTTTTTATTGTATTTATTTGTTATCAAAACATTTTTTCCAGCTCTCGACTCCCGGGCGAGTCATCAGATTGGCATCAACACGACTTCATGTCAGTCTTGGCGAACCTTCATTCTTTAATCAGACAAGGTTAGACTTACCCTAGTAAGTGGAGTCACAGCCTGGTTACCTCACAGTATGGATTAAAATCCGAATAAAGTGATCGAAAGTAAGGCATTTAGTTTTCCTCCTTCGAGCCCTTCTTTGCCCTTTCTCTTCACTCCAGTATAAGCTTCTGCTCTGTTTCAGAAGTCATTTGAACACCAAATCTTCTTGCGTGATTGCCGATTAGACAGGTTCCCGTGATTAGACCAATAATCTGGTTTAAATTGAAGGATCGAATTAGTAAGCAATGAGAGCGCTTAGGGAGAAGATGGGAGTCTACTCTACTACTCTACTCTACTCTACTCTACCTCTACTTCACCCACACAACCCTTATTTTGGTGTCGCCCAACGCCAATCATTACATTTCAATGATTTACAACACTCGGTTTACTCTCAAGTTTAAGCGGGGTGCCATATTCACTTTTACTATATCCTGGTGCATGCCAATTCAAAAGTAATTAGTATCAATTTGATCTCCTACTATCATGGAAATATTATCTTATCGAACTAAATCATAGAAGGCTTGCAACTCGCAATTTACACACCCTGATTTCTAGGAACACTACGCCCCCAAAGCAAAGCTACTTTATATACTACTTATTAAAAATATGCAGTACTTATTTCAGTAGTAACTTAGGCTATCGACTGACACAGTAGACTTTCATTTCAGGTGCAATTGGTACCGTAGCATTGCCCATTTTCGATAAGATTGTAATTCTGAAAAAACTCAAACCGAAGTTAATAAAGTTAATAATTAATAATTATAGAAGCATTTAAATTAAGCAAACAAGCTGAAATACCTTTGAATGCCATCAAGTAGCGGACAATATATTGAATGTGCCGTATTTTTACTCAGAGTTTGTTTTATCTTATCATTTCTTTTTATTGTAAGTTTTACAATACAATACAAATGAGTATGTCACCGAAAATTTAAGATAAAGTTTTAATAAAGTTTTTTAACAGTTCTTTTAATTTTTCTTCCCGTTTCCCAAATGCACCCTCATTTTTAATCGATTATATTAATAATATAAAAAGAGGCTTCTGCAGTATTCAGTGATAAAACCCATCGAAAATTCACCATTATCTCTGAAATTCACGATAGAGCGAAGGTTATGCATCGTTCTATTTATAACGTGTATATACAACTTTATATGTATACATATGTAATTATAATCTAAGCAAGATTGCAATCTAATCTCTAGAAATCAGAGAGTTTATAAAAACATTTGGTTTACCTCCTTTCACACTTGAAGAATCTTGTTGCAATCAAGTTGCTATTAAAGCACCAAACGGAGGGAAAACGTGAGCAGGAAACCAAAGAAAGGTATGGAGCATTACGCTCTGTTCAGCCCTAGCTTACATACTCTGTCCCGGAATACTCTTGTGGCAGAGACCTGAACTCTTTAGAAGTATGCTCTGCAGTCCTTTCTGATTCATTGCGATAAGACGCCGAGAAAACAGTGATCGAGAGCAGCCATAACATAATAGATAATACGAATGGTCAGATCTAAATATTAGAAAAAGAGCAAATTCTGGAGGGAGAATAACTTCCTCAAAGTGGCCTTATTCCATTCTTCAAAAGATTATTCTCTTTGTAAAGTATAAATATATATCGTCATAATCTCGATGGCTCAGAAAGCAAACAACGCAAGCCCCCAAATTTAGCACATCGGGAGAGAAAGACAGAGAGAGAGAGAGAGAATTCAACATCGCAAAAAAAATGTGGAACCTACATAAGTTCGTTCCACAGAATTTGAGAAAATACGTTCTAAAAGAAACTTTTCCGCCAAACTTTGCCAATGTTTTCGTTGCGACATAAAACACTCTTTTACACAACCCACACAAACGTAGTGTTTCGAGAGAACACACAAAACTTTTATGTGTGTAATAATAACCACACACCCCGGCCGATGCTCTTGAGAGAACTTGTGTATGGTTGCGGATGTGTTGTGCTTTCTCAGTGCACGCTAGTAAAGTTGTCGCTGTGCAGTCGTTGTTGCCGTTGTGGGCAACAACGCTCCACAGCGAGAAATGAGTTTTCGAATCTAATCGGATTTTTGGGTCTGCCTGGCCGCTTCAGTTGTTCGTTCGCATCCAAGTTGAAAGCAGGTAGAGTCTGGAGTAAATCTTATTCGGTTAAAAACCTCGAGGTTGCTCGACGCGTTAGAAAATCGCAATCAGTAATCGAGAAGTGCAAATAGGAAAGTAAAAAAACAAAAGCCTGCAGTGAACAAGGAACAGTGAGTGAAGTGAACAAGAAAAGGCGAACCAGCAATTATTCGGGTCGTGCGAGATGACGCAGTAAGCGGTCCAAAAAGCCTCTAAGAAATTTTCATTCGAAAGCGAGGAAATCTTGTGCTAAAATTAGTGGAATTGCTTGTGGTTTTCGCGCTGTCCCTCTCTACCGGTCTCGTTCTGACCCCAGCCCGATCACCTAGACCCCACGATCCAATCTGTAGAGTGAGTACATCGAAAAGTGGTTTCAGTCGTTTACATTCGGTTCAATTGGAATGCGAACGAATTGATGACGTGACGCGCCTGCTTTTACGTCGTTATTACGCTGCCGTCTTACTTCGTTTGTGATTTTTCGTGATCTTTTTGGAATTGGATTCGCAGCGCCTTCGATAGGCGAAGGGGCTCCCCACCAACTCGGCGGCTACAACGAGTTTCTCATTCGCTTTCAAGTTTAGTTCGTCACGAAGCATAGTGTGTGGAATTTATAAATAGCGGGGGAATCGAATAACGTGTTGAAACCACGAGAAAGAATCGCCAAGCAAAAATAGGCCCGAAATACGTCGAAGCAACAGAGTAAAACTTTCGACGAGTTCCATGTTTCGAGTATCGTTGAGTCGTCAGGAGTATCAAGTGTTGAGCAAATAAAGATCGGCGAAATTAAGTAAGAAACAAAAACATATACTTTGTTGCCGCTGTGAACCAGAAACAAGTGAACAAGAAAGAAAAACTACTCATCACGTGCGTGGAGAAACCGCAACAACGACAACGTCATCAACGGAATAACAAAAAGTTAGTTCAATAAAAACAAAATCGAACTCTGGATTAAACTAGGGTAATACGGAAACTCGTCGAAACCAGCCGCTGATACCCGGTGATCCTGCACCAGCTGAGCCTCCTTTAGGGTCTTCCAACTGGTAAAATTATTTCCGAACTGAATTCTAAAAGAAAGCCTTTCCTTTAAGATTAGCACATATTTCTACATCCCGAATTTCAATCCCAAAATATTTCAAATGTCCGAAATTTATAAGTTATACTGAGATGTTTATGTTAATACGAGTAACTTAGACAGACTTAGTGAAAACCATAGAAGCAAATTTTTACTCTATTCAGAAACTTTTTGAATTTAAATTGCTTTCGATTTTTGCTTAAATATTATAATTTGTCAATTTTTTTCATTACAATTATTTACAAATAACAATACAAATAACCATATTTAAATTGTTGCATTTCCAATTGTTCATTTCGTGGTAGGTGATTAATTTCGAACGAAACTTTTGGCACCCTTCCTTAATCTCCCACATATTAAATTAAGTTTCCAAGAGTAAAACAACTTTCTACAAAAACGTTACAATCAAATGGTTTAGTCAGTAATTAAACAGTGTTGAGGCTGTGACTTCTAAATTGCGTTGTGATTTAATATTTTTGCAATTAATGCACGTGTACATAGGTATATCGATTGCTGTCTATGTATATTTTTATAGTAATAGTAATATTAGTGACGGCAATATGATAAATTTTCCTAGACATAAGCAATTATGGCCTGTGTTCGCAGGTAGATCAAATACAATATAGTGAAAGGACGATGGATCATTTGCCTCGGTATATGAGGATATGTTCTATTTTTCTTTTGAGAAATTGTGCAACTTGATGCTAACGTCAACGTGATCGTCTACCGGAGGATGCAAATCAGTCAGCCAAATCAAACAGTCGTCATTAATGACTGCTATCACTACAGATCCTTCTAACTACAGATTGTTTTAAACATCTAAAGAGTATTCGATAGCAGATGACGCTAGAAGATGATGCAAAATGAGTTGCGTGAATCATTCACTGCCAATAGATCAATAAATAAATCAATCGATTATTTCTTTGTAATAAAAACTCATTTAAATGTCTTGAATCGATCAATTGAAAAAATTCAAAACTGATCAAATTGAGAAAAAGAATGAACTGAAAGCATGAAACTCAGTAATAAAGTACAAAAATTTCATTGACTGCACCTTCGTACAACTTGCAGTAGATGGATGATGAAGTTACTACAAAAGACAGGCTTCCGGGGTTATTCGTTAAGATCCTGCATTCAAGAAATATTGTAAAATATTATAGTCCCGGTTGTTGTTGAAGCTGCAGCAGATTTCGTTGTTAGAAAAAATAAAAGAGTTAACCGACAGCCACTTTTTTGGAACAAAAACAGAAGAGTGGACTAGACACTAAAGAGTATAAAAGGAAACCCTCCAAGGAACACTCAAACTCGTTGCATTTTGAGCGTTTGCATCTCTGAACGGCGAGGTGAAGCAAGAAACAACGTCAATATGGCCAGTTAGCGGTGGCCGGATCAGTTCGGCGAGCAGCAGACTTGAATTGAGAGACTTTTATGTGGTGCTGTCGGAGTTGCTCGTAGCCGACTCACCAGCTGGAAGGCTGTTGGCAGACGGAGACGGAGAGACAGCGCGAAACACAAAGCTGACTTACTTAATTTAGTGAGCTTGCTTGACTAGTTTGGTTTTTCAATTCACGCTGGCACTCTGCGCACGCTTTGTGGCTTGACACACAACCCGCTTAATGGGCATCGGGATCGAGCGAAATTCCGACGTTTCTACGCACTGAATAAAGTGCCCACATCACGGAATAAATGCTTTTTGTCGCTAGCTGTGCTGCTCGGAAAAACGGATATTTTTAAAGTTGCATCGAGTTTTTTGTCGAAACGAAGCGATGCGAAGTGGTAATGGAACCGCTGAAAATTATTTGTAATGATTATCAGCATGGAAAATTTTCAAAAAAATATTACTAATAAATTGTGCACACAAACCCATGGAAACCGATCGGCATCCAACAGCTTAATGATAATATTATCGCTTAAGGGTTTGCATGTCCATATACACACGCACACACACATACACATGTCTACACAGGAAAGAGTATGGTACATTTTTTGCGGTGATAGAATAATCATGATATAATATATAAATAAAAGTCACACTTTGAAAAAATTCAAATGATATAATAAAAAAAGAAACACCAACGGAAAAGAGCGAAGTGTGGAGAGAGAGAGAGGTGGAGAAAGTGAGGGGGGATGAGAGAGGGGCTCTTCCATTTTTAAGGTTGTTTTCTGATATTTCTGCTGATTTGCTCATTTTCTGTGCTCTTTATTAAAAATAGAAAATTGATTTATTACTTTCTTGTCTTTGTTTATTTTTCGTTGATTCGCATCAGGAACTATTTTTTGGAGCTAGTTACAAGAGTGTATTGTAACGTATTGAGAACACTAAACTTTTGGCATTCGGGAAAATTACTTGAATGGAGCCTGATAGAAAGTATGCAAAACAATATTCGAAAAGCTTCAACGTATGTTTTTTCTAAGTTGAGAGGCGATTGAGAGAACCAGCGATGTGATTGTATTCATTTTAATTAAGTGCAACGAAACGATATTAGTAATCATTTACAGTGGCATCCGCGAGATAGGTTGGAACAACTGCCAGTTCAGTTACGATACGTCTCGACTATCTGGACCTCTTACTCTTATCTTTGCGCTTAAGTTTACACAAAGAAGAAAGACCGTGATAATTTCTGATGTAGACTTTGATCTACATTTCATTTCCAGAATACGTAACCTTAGAATTCTATGAAACCACCTACTGCTATCATTCGGGGGAGTGTCAGGTTCACAGCTTCATAGCAACCCCAAACTCACTACAGTTAATAGTAATAAAAGACAGTTTACAAGAAAAATGCTGTCTAATATGGGACTCATGGGGGCCAATTGGGGCCTCATTGGGGGTTTCTTAAAAATGCGAAATTCCAAAAAATGTTAAGATGTTGTGTTAATGTGGTCCCGTGTGCTCAGTATAAAATTACTAAGGAAACCTACTAAATAAACTAAAGTCGGGTTTGCAGTAGCAACTTCAAGATCTGGATTTTAGAGGCCAGATCAAATCGATTATTGATAGCGTTTTTCAAAAGATAACCTTGCGAGTTGTGTAAATTTCCATACATTTGAAACAGTTTAACTTGCTTGTTGCCAGCTTTTAAAACTTTACATGCAAGTAGCAGTATCAGTCGGTTTGTGTTCACTTCAAGAGGATTAAAGCACGTGTTGCGACAAAATGGCGAAATCACTTCACCAATCTCAGATCAGTTTTAGTTTACAAATTATAATGAGTTGACTAAAAGATATCATTTTGGTTTTTATGTGTGCGTATTGCTGTCCTATCTACCTCCAAGTGAAATTATGAATAATGTTTATCAATCAAGTTCTGAAGAGATTTGTTCGGGCCAAACAATTCCAAAGGTTTTAGGAGAAGATGAAGAGAGAGCACCGCCGGCACTAATACAATTACGAGCAGGCGTTTTATGGTATGCGGACCACGTTAATCTCTCCTTGAGTCCAAACGACCGACCGATCTGGCAACCGTACGTTTGTCGGCTCATCTCTCTGTGCATTTAATAATCTTCAAAAATGTGTTTGCGATAAACATGCGAGAAGCTGCCCGAGGAACGAAAACCGACGAAGCTTCAAGGTGAATATTTTATAATTGACCGAGAAAGAGTAAGAGAAAGAGGAGCGAAGGTGTGAGTTGAGTATTAATACTACAGCGAGGTATACGTATTGTACTACACCCAACTGCAGACAGCAGATATGATAAGTTGTCCACTTTACTTGCAATCACTTAGAATATATACGAGCAATTTTATTAAAAATGACTTGCTATAATATTGCTTGCTATAGACGAGTGCTCCTGAACTTTCTCGCGCTCCCGCCTCTTCCGGCGACTTTACAATAACGCAGCGCGATAAGCTGCATCAATCTGAAACGAAAAAGACGACAACAGCAACAAGAATATAAATCTACGTACATATGTATATAGAAGAATGCAAGTTAAAAATAAATAATCAGAAACACCAGATATTCGGTCCGAAACGTCAAAAGTTATCAAATGTGCCGCAAATACAACAACACACAATAATTAAAGAAACGCTGCTGAAATGACACTCGACTCGTTGTCGCTGCTGCGATGCATCTGACGTTTGGCAGGTACATACATACATAAAAAAGTGACATACTGAAAAGTTTTAAGAATTCTCTTTAAAAGCTTGATTTAGAATCGAATCCTCAAAAGGAATCTTAATCCTCGTACTTGAAACGTACGGTTAATAAGTTCCGAAGTCTGTTAAATTAATGATCGCTGTGAGCCAACTACAATTATAGCAATTATATAAGTATTATTATAAGCACATCTTTTAATGGTATTTTCACCGAAAGAGTGAACTTAAGGCTTAAGTTGTGCAGAGAAACTGGCCATCAAAATGTGGATGTGGCCCTGGTGAGAGTGGGATCGGCTCAATCAGCGTAGAAAACGTGACGTGACAAAAAAAATTAACAAGTTTTTTAACAAGATGCAAATAAAAAACTGCAACAAATTTAAATAATCAGAAGTAGCAGTTCAAAGAGTACTCTTTTATACACACACGTACGCAAACACTCATACATACATACATATATGTATATGTACAATACCCGTAGACTGTGAGTGCGCGTGTGTGTATTAGAACGAAATACAAGAAGAACTGAGAAGAAGTATTGCGATCGGTACAGAAAAGTAATCAAAAGTAGCTTCCAATCGCAGCCACAGCGAAGAGGCGGGTGGGAAGAGCGAAAAATTATGATTCCGCAGTTCCTACCGTTCGTATACGTTTATTGATACTTCGAACGTGTCTAATTGCATTAAGATCGAACAGAATATTGATCAGATGCAATTTTTACTTCATTTTCGCTTAACGACTAAAAGCACGGAAGCTGTTGGAATAAAGAACCAGCACATTTGCGATGATACTTGCAACGGCAGCGCTGGCTGCCAATTATTCTAGTTGTAAACCACGTGGGCACTCGGGGTTTTGGGAATCCTTTTAGAAGGCTTCGAGTTCTGCGCTATGGGACCCGCTTGAGGAACGCGTTGCAGAAAAAACCACAGAAAACCCACTGACAGCAACAGCTACAACAACAAACAGAGCAGTATGATATTTTATTAAAACCATTTCAAACGCTGATTATGCATTATCAGTAGAGGTCGCTGCGCTCGTCTTAGATCTACAGCGTTATTCACAGTCACGGCGACGGCGATGTCAGGTGACTCTCTTTGGGCTTTTCGTCGGCATTGGCATTTTATAATGTCTTTGTTTTTGTACTATAATCGACCAAATGCACAAAGAGTGTTTTTTTGTGCTTTCATTCTTTCTTTTCGGGTTTTTCTCTTTTCACTTCTCTCTTTCGTAAATTTTTTCTCAAGCGGACTGTTATTCTCTTTCCTGCTAGCCTTCATTTCTGCCTTCACTAATGCTAAAACTGCATTTAGACGCATTTGTAGTAGAATGAGAGCGTAACCTGCATCATCGTGGCTCATGTGAACGTGGTGCCAGATCGTAATAAAGATCACCGCTGCGTCCGCTACCACGCCATCTCATACACGCTATACACTCGTATTATTATACATACTTGCTAAATAAACAAGGTCTACATGGCAGTGGAATGCGATATTATATTGAAATTAAATGGGATGGTGAAATGGTTGTGGTCTGGCTCCGAAAAATTTACGCAAAACTATCGGCAGACAAACCGTCGGAAATATGGAAGCATTTTAAACCATCATCTACGAGTATATTTCATTATAGTTACCTAGTTATTCATTCCACGCAATGAAATTTATATTAAGAAAGCACAAATACAATACAATGTATATGTATATAAATGTATCGAACTATTCATACATATACGAATATGTATATACTTCTAAATCATCATTGACCTCTCATGACAAGTACTTTATTCCAAACCACTGTCAAAATCTGAACACATCCCGGGTGAACGAATCACTCCGATTTTAGGGCAATAGTGTGTACGACCTCGTCCCAAATTTTATGACTTGAATATATTTTAGCATTTGTAGTCTATTCACTTATCGTATTTATGACTTTGCTTCAATTGAATAAGACGCATCCGTTGCTGCTGTATTGTATGCGTCAGTGGGGCAAGGGCTTTCGGTCCCATGAGCTCATAAACGCGATCGGTCGATGCGTGGGTATTGATTTAGGTATTACTGTTTAGGCATTCATAATATAATTAATCTGGTTAGATATTTTTAGCATAGATCATATACATATAACAAATTGGAAATCAGATTTAAACACTTTTTCAAAGAGGTTTTCAAGTACCTTCATGTCTTCCAGTTGCCCTTGTATTTCTATAGGAAATACGCGATTTCCCAGCCCATTAATCAAGTTTATCAAGTTTTCAGAATGAATGTGGGAGTGAGCGATATGATTCTTTCTACTGACACTACCCAATTTTAGTGCTCCTAGCCTCTTGTGTTTATATATAGTCTAACTTGTAGCGTACAAACAAGGTTTTATTCTTTAACATTCTTGGAATTCACAAATAAATTTTGTTCACTGGAAGAATCGCTGTGTAAAAATTATCATTTCCACGATAACGTACGATTAATCCAACAACATCACGTTATCGCGAGTGGACTGTATAAATATTCAACTCAAAAGTGTTGTTGAGGTGGCTATGAGGTTTGTAGCAAGCAATCTAATGATTTTACATATACGGGTAAATATACAACTACGCTATACCTTGTATATATCTGTACAAACACGTAGGAAATGGGACAGATTCGAATACTCCATACATCATTCATATGCACTGTCGTTCAGTACTCGTACTAAAAAAACAAACACACATACTCTATGATATCTGTTAGATTTACACGTCCAAATGGGCAAATAGGTGTAATATTAGTTCGTTTGAAGATCAACATAACCTTCTGCGACGATTTAGAATTATCTGTTCGTCTTTCGTCATCCACTGGCAATATGTCAATCTGTTTGTGTGTATGTCCGTTGAAAACGATTACAAGAAATTGAATAAAATATCTTGAGATATATTCATATCATGAGATGAGACAGAATAACGGAGTTTTTGGTGCTAGAAGGTTAAATGTTAAGTTGAGCTGATATTCTGTAGGACAAAATCATGAATGACAAATCGCTGTGGCCTGTCTATAGTATATACTATCTGAAAAGCTTGTTTTCAGATATATTTATTTTTTAAACTTAAACTCTTAAGCTTTTCGGTTTTTAATGGGGCTTGCATATCATTGGTCGTATAATTTACGTCTGATGTTCCATTCCACAATTATTGCAGTTTTATTATCCGCCGTCCTGTTTGCCTGTCTCTGAGTTCCAATTTTAATATGCACCTCAATACCAATTAATAATTCTAACGTTGCGTAGTTTCACAATTATTTCAGTGATTATTAATTATAATAGAAGCGTAGAGTTCGATCAAGTGGACGGTTGCATAGCATGGTATTTTTTATTTAATGATAAAGCTTCCAGTACTAACATCTCGATGCTAAATTTCTGTGTTCGATTATTACTTTGGTTCTCTTACTCTTACTCACGGTTACTCCCAGCAAGCTGTTTCCTGGTTCAACCTCTGAAGACAACATGTAACAATCTGAAATCGATCTACAAGTCGACCAGTTTATTTATTATAATTAAACACAAGTACTAGTTACTCAGTTTACAGTCTCGAGTGCACAATTGCTGGCTTTGGATGGTGTGTGTATTTTAGAGAATATGCGCCGCAGTTTTACTTACTAGAATAATAATAAAATTAGAATAAAATTAAAAATGAGAAACTGCAGATTCTAAATTAAGAACCTCTGATTTCTCTTGCAAAATCTGCAAACGACAAAATGTCTCGTCATGATTCTCACCATGAGAGCTACACTATCCTTAACTTAATTTCGACTTTAATAGTTTGGCAAAAATTATTATCTGCGAATGATTTAATCGGTTCAAATTTATTTGTCTAACTCATTATTTTTAAAAGTGATGCATGCCATTTAAACATTCAGTTTTAATATTGACTACAGTTGCTAGGAATTATTTTTAAGGAGTGAGCGAGTAGAACTCCGAGAATAAGTTTCCTAATTAATATAAAAAATCAAATAACTACTAAAAAGAACTGAAAACGAACCATGTAACAGATCGTCATTGTAACAGATCGCCCAAACTCTTGATAGGACAGACATATAACTGTGGGCGGTTAACGCCCCTTCTTATTGGAGTAAATATTGAATCTACATATTTGTGAATCAATTTTTGTCTCCATAGATGGCTTCCATACCTATACTGTTATAGGTTTTCATAGAAGCTTTCTCAGTTTTACAAAAAATGGGTGTCTATTGACCGATTTCGCCCACTGGCATTCCACAATAGCACTACATACGTGTAATAAATTTCACTCAGATATCTGGTTTTCCTTCAGTCGCGATATCCACAGACAGACAGAGGATATGCTGATCAAGAATATATACATATACTTTTCTTTACCTAACAAGCTGCATTCTGTGCGATACAAACAGAAGGACAAACTTAATATACGCTTTCACCCTCAGGTATAGGGTGTACAAATTTGTTGTTAACATACAAGAATATTTAAAGTTTCTCCACTACGAATTGTTATGAACCGACGTCCATGTATAATATTTGTACATTATCTCACGAATGAAATATGTATTTCCGAGCTCCTGATAACAAGAAGCGTGAGTATGAGAGAACAACATTGACTCTGGACATCAGGCGAGATGACTGGCCTCAGTTTCTGTTGTTTACAGAAACGTCATTTGAAACGGATTGAAGCATTTTATTGATAATCTTTTTCAGTAATTGTTTATAATCTTTTGTCGATCTAAAATTATAAACTTATAAAAGGCTATATACTATAATTAACGTTGTAGAAAGATGACTTCTTGATTCACGTCTTTCTTGTATTCCTTTTTGATTTTCGATTAAATAGATCTAATAAAATTCGAAAGGTAAAACATTTGGACTACCTTGAGTGCATATAGAATATGTACGTTTCGGGATCAAAACATTCTTCAATGGTTTCTCTCAAATTCTTACGGTTTGACCACGAACAAGTGGAATATAACAAACTAGTTATATTCGCATGAGTAATTATAATGGACTCACAAATCTAAATTTTAAAAACAGAACGACTTTGATCCAAAACCTCATAATTATTAATTGATGATAAATGCTGTTAACATTATTATTATAATATTATTGTTATAAAACTAACTGCATCATTATACAGAATATGTTTAAAAGTTCTCCTCGTTTATTGAATTTATTTTTAAACTGCGTTTCAAAATAGTAACTTTTCAGTTCAACGTGAAGAAAGCACAATTTTGTTATTTTTTCTTATGTCTTCGACGGCATTTTTTTATTCTTGTATTTTGACGTTATCTGTTATAGTTCGATGCACTTAAATAAATCCCCCACTGACGGAGAATAGTCTCAAGGTCGTCAAGCAAGAGTTGTCACAACCTAGGGCACCGTCCTATGGATTGCTTTTCAATTACTAAGTACCACTTTTTAATGTTTTTGGGAGAAATTGATGTGTTGTCCGATGAAATAATGGACAATTATTATGATTAGCAATACCAAAGTAACTAAATTCCCTTATTAATAGGTGATATAAGAATCAAGACAAAGTTATATAAAATACTTGAATTGTATATTAATTTAGTAAAATAAACATCTAATTCAAGCACTTTCATGATTTTATATAACAGACACTGAGAGCCTCTGGAAATTAGTTTCTGTTTCCAATGAAAAACGGGGCTTTTAGAGAAATAGTACGTAAATCTTAATAGTATTTTTTTGTAGGTATTAAGAATTCAGAACCAGAAATATTCACGACATCTTTAAGGAGTTGCGAATCTGTATGGTGCTAGACAAATTACTTTAAAGTTTTTAGTTCATTTAATAACTTTTTATACAACAATTTTTTTATCTAAATAATTATTTCTTATCTTTTAGTGAATTGTATAAGTACCAATCTTTTTCAATTGATAGCCGCCCGTACAAAAGGATAGCACTCTCTGCGTTGATATCTTCATGTCCATTGATTAGACCTTTTGTTCACCTCTTGAAATCACTATAAGAAGAGAGCTCGTTAATACATCTTTATCAAATTACGCATTTATATTACTATATTTAATACTCATAGCTCATAAGGGAATGGGTGGACGATGGCTTTTGCAAAACGTATTAAAAATACATTTTCTGAAGTAATTTACAATGACTGCGAGCAGCTTTTTCATGATTGATGTATTCTGCCAAATTATAAAAAATTAATTCCTTCGAACATTTTAACGGTGTACTTAAACCATCTTAATGACTTAATAGTCCCCTAATAATAGTCTTATAAGCTAATTTGACGCTTTTAAATTGAATTATATTTTCCCCTGTTACAGGTAATCACTTCGGTCAAGTCTAAACTACTCCTTAATTTCCATTTAAAGACACAACTACTTTGAACGTTGATCAAGATCAAGGCGATAATTTATACTAATAACCACGCTGCATCTTATCTCAAATACGTTCATGATGGATGCTTTCGCGCATGAATGGCCTACGCCGCCACGGACAACGGCCAACAATGCCCTGCAAATGGTCGCGGAGCTACAGGGTGATTTCGAGCCACAAACAAGAGCACGCTCTAATACTTGGCCCTGTCCAAGGCCGGAGAATTTTATTGAGCCCTCGGATGAGTTGGAAAACACCAAAGCTAGCAACCAGCTATTGGCTGCCGGTGGTAAGTAATCGAAATTTGAAGCCGGTTCAGAGCAGTTTAATAGTTTTTAGAATATCGCGCATAGTGTCAAGGGCCAAGTTTTAAAGCATGTGCTCATATATGAAGGATATGACTACAGTTAAAGAGAGTTACCGAAAAGGAAAGCGAGACCTGTACCTCTTCCGATGTATATGAGATCACAACCGTTTACGCCAACTCTGGGTTTTTTTATCTTTTGTAGATGATCTGTAAGAAACGCAACAAAAACAAAGCTTCGCTGTATTTTATTCAATTCTAGTCCAAATGTAAGATTAGGATACCCTCTCAAATATAGGCACTCTTTTCCTTCGATTTCTCGCTTCTATGTTCAGTTTAGGAAATTTATTGTAATGACTTAATTTAAAATTGCAGATTCACAACAAGCGGTCCAAAGCCTAAACGCATCCAAAAAGAATTCGTCTCGACGCAATGCGTGGGGCAACCTTTCCTACGCGGATCTCATAACGCACGCAATCGGATCCGCGCCAGATAAAAGACTGACGCTGAGTCAAATCTACGAATGGATGGTGCAAAACGTGCCATACTTCAAGGACAAAGGCGATTCGAACAGTAGTGCGGGCTGGAAGGTGAGCTCAACAACACTAATGAATCACTAAGCCAAGTAAATAAAGTCACATCCATTAATGCCATCCCCTCCCATCCCATTTAATCCATCGCAACTAAGTGTCTACATATACTATATAAGAATTCTCAATGGTCACTTGTTTTAATACACTTCATACATTAGGTGACATCTATTGAGCCCAGTCTCCGAGGGGGGACCTGAAAAACGGACGTGATTGAAGTGATTAAGTATGAAGTGATCATCTTCAAAATCTTATTATTTTAAAATTACAAGTGATAATTTCTGTCAGTCCTTTATCGCCAAATATATGCTTTCAACTGTTTTAAAGAATATACGGATCGCCAAAAGCCAAAGATACATTCACAAGTACTCCCATGAGGGTTCATTGAATTTTTCGGATAAAAGGAAAATTAAGAAAGGACAACAACAGCAACGAAGAGCAGATCAGTAAAGCTACCAAAGAGTGCCGTTCGTTCTTAATACCGCTAAAATTCCGAATTCGTTGTGCTCATCATCCCACCGACGACTTTTGACATAATTGGGTCATTTGTTTGTCTATCCCCGGACATTGAGCTCGGTGTACGAGTTGTTTTTCCGTTGCCGGTGCCGGTGCTCGTGCACGTTTGTTTCCCCTCGTTTCTTGATGGTGTTTGTTTTACGTTTACGTTGTTGTTTCCGTACGTTGTTGTTTTTGTTTTTGCTTTTGTTTTTGTTGTTTTTGTTTTCTAGCCAAGTTCATGGTCGTTCTTTGGCTCCTTCTCATTCATTCGCTGTCAATTTTCGCCTTTTGTTGTGGCCAAATATATCGTGCTGCATAATTTTATTGTTATTTAGCTTTCTACTTTCTGCACATTTTTTAACACTTTATTAAAAGCGCAGCGCGGGAAGCGTTGCATTTACAACTTTTTTACTTCGTTTTGTGATAGAGGGACGTTTTTGTGCTTTGTTAGCAAACTGTTGCTGCATTGTCGGGGTTTTTTATAGCCACTTAATAGTAGGGCAATAAAATGTACGTTCATAAAAAATATTCAATGCAGCAATTGGAATCCAGTTTCGATAGTTTCCAGCAAAAGCCATAAATAAATGAAGTTAAATGAATTTATTAACTCAGACACTAATTCAAAACCTTCTGAGTTGAATTATAATCATGAATGCTTTCCTAATGAATTGAATAATTTTCTAAATTAGATCTAATGTTGAATTTTACCTGAATAATAACTTTACTGAATTAGTTACAAAAGTATTTCCCCCTACTTTCCAAAGGTAAAGCTTTAAAAAATTATATTAAAGAAAACAGTATCCAAATAAATCTCTGGTTATCTCTGTCTTCATACACGCAGTTTATAGATTCGCTTCGTTACTTCGAAAGCTGAGCTGAGTTTAAAACAACAATAATAAGCACGGATATTACTGAAATCTGACTCGATCGCAACATTATTATTCTTCTTTCGAAGTTTTTGATGAACAAAATCCAGCAAAATATTTACAATACAATTGTAAGGTCCTCGATGTCTGTACGGTTTTTTAATGACTTCCTGCTGATGCGGCGACAAACAAGGAAATTCGATCAATACATAATTCTTACGTACGATATAATATATTAAAAAGAACTAAAAAATATATCAATGAAAGCGCTTCCATTGAATAAGCCATCACTTATCGAAACGAGCCGAGAAAACGCACCAAACTGACGCAAAACAAATAACAGAATAGAGTCAGATTTTTGTTTATTGGAATATTTAATGGAATCTTCTCGGTTGTATCTAATTTCAATTTGTTTACTCTCTCAATATTTTCTGTTACATGGTTTTTCTGAATCTAGCGAAGCAGGTTAACGATCAATGATCCAATATTTGAAAATAATTAAATAATTATTCAACACGATCCGTGGATGTATTATATATTTGAGGTTATATACTCTTACTTCCTTACTATAGATTGCCGTTTGAAAAACATATCATTATTTGTGTATGATCATAAATACTAAGAGTGACATTTTCCATGCAAATTTCCAACTCTTTGTTCATTATCATGTACGATATGTGAGTTCCTCTAATGTAAAATGAACTTGCCGCAAGAACTCTTACTAAAGCCGAACCACGGTCCACTACAACATAAGAAAAGGTGGAAATGTCTTCGCATGTCGGTACTTTAGCGTTGCTGCAGCGCTTCCCTGCTCGACGGCCCCCTTTATCGTCGTTATTTTTAGATGTTGCGCTGCCATTTGTTGGGGGTTTAACGTTTTGCCCCACTGCCGATGTTGCATGTTGCTGCCTGCCAATTCTTTAGTTGCGCGCGTCTTCCTGCTTCTCTCGAACGAAACGCAAAATTATTTTTACAACCTCATGCACTCAACCAGCGAGTGCCAAGACGATTGTGCGCGTTGTAAAAGACCAACAACGCGTCCGGAATGTCATTTAGAGAATTCTTATTTTTATTTCAGTGGGATTTGAGGCGGATTTTGATTGAACGTACAGTATTTCCCACTACCCGCCGACATCAGCGGACAGAGATCGTGGCCATTGAACTTGTGCCAATAAACCAAATGAGCCGTGCATAGCCACCGGCGATCGGTCGATAAAATGTCTCTATGCTGTTCATTTCAACCGACCTTTTCATTTACTTTCCTCTACTGCACAAAAAAAAAATGGGCGAAATTTGATCTTCATTGGTATTACGTCCCTGTACATAAACATTGTTTCGCAACATTTGTTGCTAAGCACCAAAAAGAATATAAAAGCAAAATTTTGTTGCTGACTTCTCGTGTGCATACGTTGAGTAACTGAGAAGAGAAAAATTCGAAATTTAGAAATTTCGACCAAGATCTACCCAGTACGTATAAACAACCCAATATATTTGAAGAGTATATTGTGAAATTTTGAAGAGTTACAGATCAGATAAAAGGAATGATGGATTGGGAAGAGCACTTATGGAATTAAAAAATCGATCGCTGTTCAAGACTCTATTATTTTTAAGAAAGGGTTCCAGTACTTGTAGCCATTTATAAAAAATTGTTTTTCTGGATTCCAGCCTTTAATAAGGAGCTATGAGGAGCTTATTAGCTTGCTTACTTAGCAGCATCTTAAAATGTTCGCCTGGCTTGATAATAATTTAGCTATTAAGCGAACTGTTAATTAATTCATTGTGCAATTAAACTTAATTTGAATAGGTTTCTAAATGATTAATAATAATGGTTTCGCTTGATTAAGCAAAGAGACGCGAAAGCGAAACAGAGACCGCACGATGTACGGGTTAGAGTGAGCGAAAAAACGTGAGATCAACTTATGTAGTGTGAGTTGAACATGTGCGCATTAAAGTTTTTTCTACACCGAGCTACAAAATGATCTCTCCACTGCGCCATACGAGAGTAGTTTCCCGAATTTGATTATACTCTTCAGCCGATGTCAGACTAAGCTTCTTGAGGCCAGACTCATCGCGCTGATTGGATCATTCGTGGCCAGTTACATGGGCCATTCCGATGCGAATGGCCTCAAGATGCTCAGTCTGACATCAGCCTTTGTGCATACGGGTAACTTGTTGGATGCGACAGATGCCAGCAATCAGATCTCTGAGTGTTCACAATTCTGTGCAACTGCCGATTATATCAGTACCAAACTATACCGCTTTCGACCCTCTCCTCGGTAAAGGTAAACATTTATAGAGATGGTTTAATGTTTTCTTTGTGTGCTGGATAAAGTTTTATAGATCCCGAAAAGTTTTCTAGAGAGGAAAAGTACAGTTTTCGGTATCCACGACTTACTTTTGGCGTTTTTCCGTATTCCACTCTACTATTCTTGAATGCTATCAAAATTCCATCTCACACTCACATACGCACATATGTAAATACACACATAAAATACACATACACGTGTATATACATATATACATACACACTTCTTTTACACTACTGCTTTCCTAGTCAAAATATACTATATAATATTATCATATTTACTTGTCAAATGCTGCTGCTTCTATACTTTAACCTTGCAGTTCTCAGTTTTTGTTGTTGTTGCCGCTGATGTTATTCTAATTAATTATAATCATTAATTGCTCAGTACGTTGAAAAAGTGCATTGATAAATATTTATATTTTTACTTATATGCACAACGTATTGAACGTGGCAGTGTTAACAGCGCGGTGCACCATTCTGCCTCCGCGCATTCCCTGCAGTTACAAATGTCCCCCATCATCTGGGGTCTTCGCTTACCTACAAATGCCTTTCATCAACGTGCTCTCATTTCTAATCAGAATTGAAGTTAATCGTACACACTCTCTGTTCTTCTTATCGTCGATTTTCTTTTCCTCTTTTTGCACCCTACCACACTCCTAACCATTCGATGAAACGCGTGCCCGTGTGTTGCCATCGTCCACTATTTTTTTATGCGGAAATCGTTTCGCGCCCATTGCACTTTTCCCCACAATTCCCCCCCTCTAAACAGCTGATAGGTTGCTGGTTCAGAAATGCTTTTAGCGACGCAATAGTTTTTCCATACCTGCCTCATCGTATACAAGTCTGTGTTTTGCATACATAAATATTATAGAAACTATAATCTTTAATATTTTACCCATCATCGCATTACTATACTGTAATGGAAAAGAATTTATTGATTTTAAACGAGCAACATGGATCACTACGTCCGATCAGTATACATATACATAAATATATACATATATGGGTAGTACACCAGCAGGCTTTCGTACTCTACAGTAGAAAACATTATCATAAAGTACACTATACTCGTAGAACTCGGAGACTGTCTTTAAGTATAATCACCCAATTAATCGATTCTTCCTAGTAATCAATTGCCTAATTTAATCCGTTCCTCTAATTTGATCAATTCCCTAACTTGATCGATTTCCCAACTTGATCGATTCCCAGTTCCTAAAAAACTCAATCCCTATTGCATGAGTATATCATGAAAAAATAAGAGCTATACTTCATTTATTGAAGGTGGAGTCAATTTACTCGATCACCTAAAAACCGAATGGAATGATTAATAACTTTCGCCTTTTCCCATAAATGCACCTAACATGGAAAACGTTGAAGATCACTCATCACTTGGAGCGAATAATGCAATATAATTGAGGAAAAAATAAACTTGTCAAACAACGTTGTTAAAATTCTTTATTTTATTGCATCATAACTAATTTATTGGTCGTTAACAAAACTCCGTGATCCATCGTTCATGCTTCATGCTGCTTGATTGGCATAAATAGTCCAAAGGTCCATATCCAGTGGCAACCACTGGCATTCGGAGTCGTAAAAGTGCAAATACCTGGTGCAAGAATGACGGGCCGATTCACGACCGAACCAAACCGAATCGGGACAAAGGGGTTACGGGACAGTAGAGGATGGACGACAGATCTCCGTTAACGCGTCGCTCGTGTTATGAGAGCGCGTGCTGACATTCCGAATGAAATGGTGCTGAGTCGAATTATCATTCGCTCGCTCGAACACTCCAAGAGTGAAACGTTTACACTGAAAACGTTTTTATTTTTAGTTTTCCAACTCTTCGTAACTCTTCGCAGAACTAGTTTGCAATTCGGATAGTTCGTGTTGTTTTTGTTGTTGTTGCAGTAGTGCTCATATTGATTCGTTTGCTCCACACTTTTCAGTAGCATCGCAGAAATTTAAGCGGTTTTTAAGTTGTTGAAGGGTCTATAAAACGGTTTTGTGGTTGTTTGCGTCTTTTGTCCCCTCCTTGGCCTTGGTGTAGGAATAACTTTTTAGCGAGCTGCAGTTTGCTGCCAGTTTGTCAGTTCGCCTGTCCGTCGGTCCTCATAAACGTCTTCTTAGTTTTTTATTGGCGTTCTTTATTGACGTTCGCTTGCCATAAACCATGCAAGAGGTGCCCTACTCTTCCATCTTCAGATAATTCATCAATAAATTTGAAATTTGTCTTCCACATTCCTGCGCCGTTCCTGGGTCCATGTCTGCTTGGGATCGCGTCAATAGCATTGCTTCATCTTCACAGCCTTAACCCTATTTTACGTCTTTTGGCGTCCACTCTTTATTAGTCCACTGTAGGATAGAGTTGTCTACGACGAAGTCGATTAGAAGCCGTTGCCAATAATATTCATAAGAACTATGAACACAATTCGAAATGTTCGATGACTGAACTTCAATTTATCAGGAAGTGTGATCGGAGACTAAGCAAGTTATGTCTGTGAAGAGTACAGGAACACGCTTAAGTGATCGTGAGGAACAAAATTCGATTTTTCGAAGTGCTTTCTGTGGGATCTATTCGGATTTTACGGTTATATTAATTTATCATTGTTCTTCAAAAGAAGAAAATCCCAGTAAAAACGGGACTCACAATTTTCATTACAGCCATATTAATTAAACAGCTGAAAGAGACGGTTCTTGAAGAAGATCCCTCGACACACGCGTGATTAATGAATTTTCACTACTTACATGACACCAACGTCATCAAAGCCTGCCAGGAGATGTGATAATAATTCCCCAACCACCCTGAAAAGAGCCCGGCGAGAAACCAGCGAAAACCAATCAATCAATCAGTCGATTTCCATAAAAACTTGCGCAAAAACGGAATTAAAGAAGACATGAGACAAAAATTTGGAAGAAGTCATCCAGGATTTCTGTAGTTTTTATCCCGACACACGTGTACACATCTCATTGACTTGAGTACAGTATATAACTTCATTTAAATTATGTACTTCGACATCACAAAAAAACGTCTTTCTTCCTTCAAAGACGGTGCACTAAATGAGCCTCATAAACTTTGACAGCAACAATGCCATCGGCTGTCGACCGCTGTCGTTGCCGCCGAAATAGATAACTGAACTTGGCTCAATTTAAGCTGGCTGCATTTATGGATTTTGGGGCAACGTCCTGTCTATTCTCTTCACCCCAACCTACTCCACCCACATCGTTTCCTATGTTGTGTTTGTGTTCATCCGAATTGTTTGTAGTGGTGCTCTTCCCTGGCTTTTAGGAAGCCACAAAAACCCAGACCGTTGACGTGGAGGACAGCACAACAGACAGCTGCACAGACACATCGGACGCTTATTATTCGAATGTCCTTTCTTACTGCAACTCATCCAAAGGAATAGTGTATGAAGACGGTCGCTGATTTGGGTGTCGCTTCCTTCAGAGCGTCCTTCTTCAGCCTCCGTTGTAATTTGTTTTGGTTGCTGCAGATTTTGTTTTGGTGATTACTGTCGCACGGAGTAGGATATCATTACTTCAACATCGACCAGCAGCTAATTTGAATCCGTCGTAGCAAGCGGCTGTTTGAAGGAAGCTAAAATACAACAATGCGGTGCTTCCTCGTTGCGACTTTTGGATACCTTGAATTGCAAAGTGACTCGAAACGCTAAAATCAATTCATTGGTTACTTTTGTCACCGTTTAACAGGCCACCACACCGAACTCTGGCGCCATCCAGACTGCAACGGTTAGGATTAATCGATTATTTGTCCACAAACATTGCTTCAGTAACGTATTCGCGGCGATAAGCCAGCCGGAGACTCGCTTCAAGCCAAAGAACAAATTGCATAAGGCAACTGTTTAGACTCCACACGATATGCACAGAAAATTTCGCGAAACTACGAGTACCGCAGGACTGCGATAGGAACTCACATGTCACTTGTTCGTAGCTCTTCTCTAGCTTGTGTGTTTGTGTCCGTGTGTGTGTGCACCAGCAGGAAGTACGAGTAGCTTCTGCTTTACTTCCTTCTCGTTGTCAAAACTTACTCCATACCGTTTGAATTTTATGGCGCGACTGTAAGTTTTTTCTTTGAAAATACACGAAAAGACCCAGAAGAAGATGTCGAAAGTTTCGCAATTTCGTATCATCGCATCATCATCAAAGCGATAATGTTCTCTCTTATATACCATATATATACTTACTATACGTAGTTACTTATTCTAGTGACTGAAAAAGAAATTCAAATTCGAAATCAAAGGGACGGCCTATTACTGTATATATTCCTTTAAAAACTTGGGCCATTTACTTTATTGCCACAGACAGTCATAAGACTGTATAAATACAATATGAGCGAGTCGTCATTTTTCAATAGTCATAACAAAGATTTTAAGTTACTGGAATTTTATCTTCGGATTTATCTTTGCATGATTTGCGAAGTGGATATTGAGAAGTCCGAATCATTGTGCATTTTAAGAACTGGACATTATAATGGACAAAGTATTATAACTGGCCGTAATAAAGAGTAAATACTAATTGAACGTTTAAGTCACAACACTAAGCAAAACCAGCCACTGAAAATAGAAAGTTTCTTTGTTTTTCCATTCCCTCGAATGTTAAGCCTTATTAGAGTGGAAAAAAAAGAAAAATCTTCGCCAACTACAAGGTTCTGATCTCAATCAAGTGAGTGAGTAAATTCAAAATTTTGCAATGCATCACAGTAAATTAGTTACAAATTTCTTTCTTGAATCACTGTAGTTTATTAGTTATAGAAGTTATAAATTCGGAAAATAATTCTCCCTTGAATTCGCCGGCCACTTTTTTCTTGGTGCTAGTCCACATGTCAACCATGTTCTGGTCTGATTACTCACATGATTCACTTTAATTAGCATTAAGTTTAAACGTGCCAATTCCATGTGAATGTATCGCATAAAAACGCTTTAAAGAATGTTAAAAATTAAATTTACTAAACACGTAGATTTGGACATAGGAAGGAGTGCTGCGTCGCTCTACGTGTTTCTAGGTGACAAACGACCAGCTGTCAAATATGCAATACTACATTTTTTGTTGCCACGGTGGTGGGCGCCGTATTTCTGATCGTTTCTTTTGCGCACATGAAAATCATTTAATAATGAAAACCTTTGCACTTGAAACTGTTTAGTTTAATCTCTTTGGAAAAATCGAAAAAATTGCTAAGCAGCTGGAAAACTTCACACCGTAACGAGGACGAAAAAAATTGTAGCCAGTGATTTGTTTTATTTTCTTTTATTTCTCAGATGGAAGAGCTGGATAATAATAAATAAGGTATCTGGTGGAAAAACTAAAGTCTGTCATATGATTTAAACAAATTAGCGTGATGTCAAAAAATTTAGGCGGAAGAAAAAGAAGAGTACTAAGAGAAAATTTGAAACTCTGACTATTTAAGAAAAGGTTACATAATCTGTAATAAAATAATCTCAGCACGCAGAACGCTTCTTTGAACTGCGAGTCATTCAATAATTCGGAAGTCCCAAAATGTTTAGAGTGACTTTTACCAAATACCTCCGTGCGCAGAACGTTTATAAATACTGTGGATCGAATTCACTGAATTGCTAAACTTCGTGCGAATGGCCTCAATTCCGATGAGGACTTTGGTTTGTTTTTGGTTTATTGTTTATGAAACCTTAAAATATTTTTCCAACTCAACTCAACTATCGGGTGATATAAACAACTGAGATAAGTGCGAAAGAAAGAGTCTGTTGTCAACAATTAGCTAATTAAGAGCTGATATCAAAGATATTAAATAAGGTTTTGCTGCGGCAATATATGAATTCTAAGAAGAGGTGTTAAAAACACTCAATTTTGTACATATATACTCGTTCAATAAAATTAATGAATACAATAAAATGTATGGCTTTAATTTCTATTCTCATTTAACAAACTGTATTATTTATTGCAAAGAGTGGATGATTTATTATAATATTATAATATTATATTACTATTCCAGTATTATATTATTATATCCTATATTATAGCACTATTCTTCGTATCTACTGTGTATTGAAGCGCAGCCAGTCGATTATAATTATGTATGTACATATACTCACATATAGCCACCCTCACAATTTCTTACCGACGACGAATCTATAAAGTCCTTGTCATAGTAATGACAACCAACTGAACAATATTCCTATGGATATACGATTAAAACTAGAGTTTCACTCATATAAAGCGTCGAAAAAAATAGTTGCCACCAAGGATGTTCACAGTTTGATAAGTCGACCGAATTGTAAGCGTGGTTAGAGTTGTGTGCCCATGCATATAGTAGCTTCTACCTCTTCCTGTGAGCCATTGTGCTCACCTAATGGGCCACTAATTCCGGCCTGTATCGGCGAGTTCACTTCGCCAGTGTACCGAAAACTAATCAATGATTGATATCCGGAAACGGAACTTCAGCAAAATCCTGACGCTATAGATCAACCAAAAACACTTCTTCTAAACATCGTAAATAAAAACTAAACAAAAGTTTAAAAATAAAAGAGACTACACAGATTTCAGATACATATGTACAAAAGGAAATAAATTAGCAATAATGTGCTTTACGCATTCTGCATATTTACTTTACGCATATTAATAGAATAATTCTAATTCTTTCTTTTTGAAACATTGGAATTGTTTCTTAAATCGCTAACCACGAGACGATACCTATTCTTCATGCCGAGTCCTTTCAATACATACAAATAAAAGTTTAACACATACTTTAGATAGGCCAACTATCCGAATAAAAGAGTTTTACATATTATTTAGTTTCAGATACTATTTCGATACTGTTGTAGATTTGTACCTATTTAGATCTTGGATATTCGTATAGATATCAGTTTATCAGAGTAGCATTACGAGGAAGTTTTGTAGGCGAAAAATCTTACTCTTGAACTGACTGATATTCTTAAACGAAACGAGTGACTGATATACTAAACGGAAGTGGAACTTGAGATATGCATCTAGAAAACTAAACTTAATGGTAATAAAAGACTCCCTCTAGTACTGGTTGCGATCTTCCTCCCAAATTCATTCCCTTTCACCCCTTCCATACCCCGCTTACTTGTATTCCGTGTTGTCATAATTCACTTGAATAATTATGGTAGCATATCTTAAGGGTGGACGCCCCTACAACGTGTACTCATATGTGTTCCTTTACGAATTGCTTCGCTTGTGCCGCCTGTCAACATATCACATATGAATATTTTATACGAATCTCTGCAGTTATTCCGAATATATTTAGTATCTCGACAGTAAGAAGCGACGGGCTCCAAAGGCCAGCAAAATATTTGCACAACTCAAGCAACTCCTAAGTGCGACAAGTTGAACTCACGCTGTCCCAAAATCACAAGCCACACAAACACACAGACACACACACATCCCGAGCTCACTCACACATCGCAAATAAAGGATGGATACCGCGAAAATAAAGGGGGAAATCGTATTCGGCAAATAAACCAGAAGGAATGAAATAAAGTAATTGATTTGTTTGTCAGTGGAATAGATACCAAGCTACAGTGGCGTATCTGGCTTCGGCTATACACACTAGTGTTTGTATCTTTGGTATCAGGAGACATAGTTTCGGCCTCCTGTGATTCCATTTGAGATAACAAACAGTTCTGTTTAATTTAACCTTATTATGAGATACGACTTCGAGCGATATGAACTCTCGGAAACTGCCCCTCGCCGCAGATTCGCCAACACTAAATACGATACATATGTATGAATGTGCGATGTATGTATGTATGTATTTGCATAGAAGTATCTCTGATGTCATCGCGTTCGCGTGGCGTAGGTTAACAAGGGACTACAAAAAAGCTGTTGCCGACGTATGGTGGTAAATGCCTAAAGGGATAACACACGATGGGAAATGGTTTTGTTCTTTATTCGGCAATCACATTTGGCGAAATGAAATTCCTTTCTTTTCTACCAATAAATGCCCATCTTTTGTTTCAACTTATTCCATTTCAAAAGAAATCTCTGATAAAACCGGAGCAGGGTTTACATGTTTCCACCTCACTTAACTTACACGAAAGGTAACACTGAAAAGTGTTTCAATAAGCATTGAACTCCGGAGATTATGATCCGTGGATACCTGGAATTAAATTTGGCAGGAATGATCTGCGAATGATAGTTGAAAATGGTCGAAGGATACTGTTAAGCGCTCTTAGGCTTGAGCTCCTAGACTCCAACTTTAAGCTAATTATGGAGTTGTTCATGTTTAATTAGCTCACGTTTTACGTTCTCTGAAGTCTAGCCGATGACGAAAACTAACTGGACCAGTTGACGGCACCACACAGCACAGTAGACTAATTCAATAATTGCTTCCTTGGAATAGCTTCTGTTTTCAGATAAACTTCACATCATTCTTCCGTATCGCAGACATTTTTTCCTCGATGTTTCACTGATGGCAAGCCTCCATCCCAAGTCTCCTCAGCCACCACTACTTCTACTACTTCCTCTGGTATCTTCAAACATTCGCACAATGGATGAAATGAATATTAAAGTCAACTCAATATTTTTCGTGAAACTTCAGCGCCGCAGACGCAGAGTTGGGAAGAACTTTACGTAGTTAAAAAAGCATGAAGGAGTTTTTTCTTTATTATTATTTTTGTTTGGATATCAGCAATTCCGACGGTGTTAGATGGCGCCGAGTTGGCGTTGTGTGTCGCGACAGGCTCCGTAAGGCTGCAGTCGGTTTAAGGAACGATGAGCAGAGGCGAGCTCAGAGTGTCAGGTTGCGCAGGATGCACACGCCGCTGGAGTCACTGCTGCAATACGTCTCATACGATTGCGTTAAT
The DNA here is from genome assembly GCA_943737955.2 of Myopa tessellatipennis. Taxonomy (NCBI): domain Eukaryota; kingdom Metazoa; phylum Arthropoda; class Insecta; order Diptera; family Conopidae; genus Myopa; species Myopa tessellatipennis. The sequence goes on along the minus strand of OX031314.1, from coordinate 57,035,889 downwards.
CTTGAATCCACCTTGAATTTGTACAAATAATGCGTGTCGTAGTAGGAGAGAACGTGTCGAGACTCTCGGAAGGCAGCAGGAAAGCCTCATGCTCACATCATGGATGGAAAAAATCATAAAATATGAATTGACAGTTTTGGAGCGGGTTTACAAAGGGGTTGCTGTGAGTTGTTTGGCTCTCCCATTAGTCCATGAGCGAGTGACAGGTTAGAGAAATCTTCGATTTAGCTGACTCGGTTAAACTTGAGAGAGACGGGGGACAACAGAATTAAGTGGGTGTTCAATTGGAGGGTAGGAATTGCCTATGATGCAGTATGGTTGAGTCCTGCGCCCGCTCACTGAGCTTCTTTTACTGTCTCCCAAACGGCATGAGTCTAAATCGGAAGCAAAAGCTTTTTCTGTTTATGTCTCTTTATCTTTTTCGATTTATATATTTCGCAACAAACACGCTTTCAAGTGATTAATTTTGTTATATGCCATTATATGTACTCTTAGGTATGTATTGTACCAATGCCTTGATGTAAGAAATCGTCTCTTTCAGAACTCCATACGACACAACTTGTCGCTGCACAATCGTTTCATGCGTGTTCAGAACGAAGGCACTGGTAAATCTTCCTGGTGGATGATCAATCCCGATGCTAAGCCCGGTAAATCGGTGCGTCGACGTGCCGCTTCCATGGAGACGTCACGGTACGAGAAGCGTCGTGGGCGAGCCAAAAAGCGCGTGGACGCTCTGCGCCAAGCCGGCTTAACGGCATTGAACGACGCCACCCCTTCCCCGAGCAGTAGCATCAGCGAAGGTCTCGACCACTTCCCGGAGAGTCCTCTGCACAGGTAACTATTAACTCTGCGCTCTTGCGTTCGTTTCGTTTCGTTTTCGCTGAGTAGTTTTTGGCTAAAACTGCATCTATTAAACCTGACAAAGTAGTTTTTAGTCCCCGATTAACAGCACTTGAGCTACGCAATTAGTTTTAGACCCTATGTTTGTAGAGTTTTAGTAGTGAATGTAGTTTTGCTTAATCATGTATTATCCACCTTTGGATTTTATATTTTATTCTTATTGCATAATCTTAATCATCTTAAATAGTAAACATTAAGGTACCAAGGATATAAGAACCTTTCAAGTTGTACTCCTTGCTTAACAAAAACAAAAAAATACAACAAAGAAAATACTGATTACCTTATGTAATCCAACGAATTGTTTAACTTTCTAGATTAAGGTTTTGAAATCATTATAATTTAAAGAAACCTGAATAAAATTAAACAGTTTCATATTAATTATTTCATTTGTTTTATTGTACCAGCATATACAATAAAAGGATTATTTTTTAAAAATTATTTAGTATTATATTCAAGTTTTGTGTTTTTAAATTTTGCGAAATGCAATTTTGTAGACTTTAAAAATTGAAATGAGTTAGCCATTTTGCATTAAAAATAAAGACCGTCATAGTCTTTATTATGTAAGTAGATAGACTGTGTAATGTATCTAGATATAGATTTTTTATTTCAACATATACAGAGCACTTTACTTATATGTAGATGTGTGTTCATTACAATTCCAATTTCACTCGAATTTCGAATTAATTTTGCGTTGTTTATTAATCCGTACCTCTTAGGTTCTAAATTTGGAAAGATGATTATTAATTTTGTTTTATTTTTTCCTTTGTTTTCCCTCTTTTATTGTTTTGTTTGAATGGAAAACTACGAAATTCGAAGCGGTGGTGGTTTCCAGCTGTCGCCGGATTTTCGGCAGCGGGCCTCATCTAATGCCAGTTCCTGCGGGCGTCTTAGTCCCATACCTGCCCTGCTGGGGGTCGAGCCAGACTGGGGCTTTCCGGCGGACTACCAGAACTCGACCTTGTCGCCGGCACACTCGAGCGCCCTGGACCAGTTGGCCGGGTCCATTGCGGAGGAGTTGACGCTGCAGAAGGACATGTTGCAAGGGTCAGTTTTAATTTTGATTTTGTAAATGTTTCCCTTTTTTTCGACATTTTGTATTTTCGTTTCGTTTTGTTTTGTTTCGTTTCGTTTTCTTTCGCCCATCAATAATTAACGAATTTGCATGTTCTTGTGAGTGGCTGCATGCCTCATGTGTTCCTTTCTCTGTTTTAGTGCAGACCTTAAAATACTCGTAATTCTAGCATCTCCTGCTTATCTGAAGCACAGGCAAATAAAGTCCCTTTCGTTTTCTCTCTCTAATCCAAACGATCATATGGTTGGAGTAGGTTTAGCGCCGCCTCAGGCCTTCCCACGCAGCCGCCGCCGCCCTACCAACAGACGCAGTCGTATGCAATGAGCGCAAGCGTGGCACAGAACTTCGGACTGCATCCACAGCAGTGCCTGTTGCACCGCTCGCTGCCTTGCTCCTGTTTGCACAACTCCAGAGAGGTGAGTAAAATGCCGTTCGACATTCAAGAGCCATCTATGTGTGTGTCTTTCATGTCCTACACTCCTCAGGGCCTCTCGCCGAACTCCGTTACAACCATGTCCCCCGCGTATCCCAACAGCGAGCCCTCCTCGGACTCCCTGAACACCTACAGCAACGTAGTTTTGGAAACCGTCGCAGTCAGCGTCAGCGAAAATGCGACTTTAATGGCGCAACAACAGCAACAACGCCAACGCCAACGCCAACAACAACAACAACAACAACAACCTCTTAGCTCAACTTTAGAAGGTATGCTAAAAGATTACTTGATAGAAAACATAATCTATATCTTTCCTCTCACGCACCGCGCCTCCTCCCACAAAAGATAATAATTGCGCATCCACGCTGATAGGCCAGTGCATGGAGGCGTTGAACAGTGAAACGCAGATCGACGAGTTCAACATCGATAATTTTCATGGCGGCTTAGAGTGCAACATTGAAGAGGTACTTATTTGTCATTCTTGATCCACGTACGCGCACCTTTTGCCAGGACACAGTGAGCTCAGTGGGCATAAACGTTTACTCTGAGATACTATCGAGATAATTCTAAGATCTATAAAAGTTAGTCTCTCAATAAGAAAATAAATATCAACCATCGTCTTTTCAAACTTATTTTAGAATCTCATTGAATAGCAAAAATAAAGAGCGGGTAAGAAATTCCTTGAGTACCGATCACATTTGCCAATTTATTGGAATAAAAAAGATTCGTTTCTATGTTTCCTGTATAAAATGTGATGTAATTTGATTTAATGCAATTCAAGTTCAAGTCGAATACAATTTAATCCTTACTATTGTATGTATATGGAGTAAACGGTTTTATTGTCCCGACAAAAACATCATTTTTGCGTTAATAAATCTTCTTTTTACTTCATTATATTTTACGTTCTTTGCATTAATGGTTGTTCATAATCCAATTACTAATTCAAGTGCATCGGGAATCAACTCGGTTAAAAAATAATAAATCCGATAATAATGATTTATTTATCAAAGAAGAAAAGAATGAATGAAATGAATTTACATATATAATCCATATGCGTTTTCACTGCTTAGCTTAGCAAGTCTAAAGTACATAATAAGTCTAGTCTAGCAGTTAGTTTAGTGAGGCTAGTCCATTAGTGTTAATTTACTTACTGCAGTAGACAGCTACTATAAATATTTAATAAATTCTTTGCGCTCTTAGCCCACTGTACCTCACGGAGCATCGTTGTTAATATAATCGTATTAATTACATGCGTTATTAATTTAATTTTTATTTCATGGTTTCGATGAATTCGACAGTTGATCCAACAAGAAATGAGCATCGATGGCTTGCTAGACATCAATATTCCACTGGCCACTGTCAACAGCAGCGGCAACACTGTGGCAGGTGCAGCAGCAACAAGTCTGCAACTGAACCAACTGCAGGCGCATTTGCAGCAACAGCAGCAGCAACTGCAACAGCAACAGCAACACCACCACCTCCACCACCACCAGCAGCAGCATCTGCAGGCCGCGATTCACAACAATACAACAACATCAATCAACAGTTCAGTGCTCGACTTGCCGCAGCAGACACAAACGTCAAATCTGAATTCAAGGGTTCAGTATTCGCAAGCAAGCGTAGTCACTCCGCCGTCGTGGGTGCATTAAACAGGAGCAGGAAAAACGAAAAATACGAAAAGTAGCAACAGCAGCAGCCCCAACAACAACTGCGATAATCAGCCAAAGGATAATCGCAACCAACACCAATTACAACAGCAGCAACGCTTGACAAAACAAGCGATATACAAAAAAGAAACCTACACGAAGTTTACCCAGGACAACGAACAACCCAAAGTTTTCGATGTAAGTGTGCAATGAATTCACGAAATCTATAGCTTTCTCCTTCTTCCTCTCTTTCTCTCTCGCGCGGCACATAAAATCCAATGCTTCCAATCTTAATCATCGGGCAGGAATTCTAAGCGACGTTTATGCATAGTTATGTTAATAACTCAATTTTCACAAGAATCTCATGAATATTAAAGGAAGCAAAAGATGACGAAATGCGCATCGGAAACACACACACACACAGATAGCAAAAAAAAAAACGCTGTGTACGGGTGTATTGGCTAAACGTCCTCCTCTAAACGTCGTTTCCTATAAAATGTCGTGTAGATTTTCCTCCCTTCTCTTGGAATCTAAGACTCACGGCGAGGCAGGGGCTGACGAGTTTTTTGTTTTTTTGTCCTCGACTCTGCATTTTTGCTTGTTTTGCTGGAAAAATGTTCTCTATTTCTGAAGGAATATAAAATAATAATGAATTCTTGAGGGCAATTATACGCGTTCTATTATGATAATACGTTGCTAGCGATTGCGATTGTATTTGATGGCGATTTATTTCGATTTTAAGCTTCTGCGTTTTACTCCGATTTGATTGTATTTCCTTTTCAGACCCGTTCAAAAGTCCTTTATATTTATTAAAGGCATTTTTTAAATTCGATGGCCTTTAAAAGGTCGACCCAATAAATTTTAAGATTGAATTCGACTTGAGCTCGAATTATTTTATTTCAATTGAATTTATCAAGACTTGTGCTCAGAGTATTAAAGTTTGAAGAAATTTAATTGAACAAAATAGTTTTATTCATTTACATTTTTAATTTATTTAGATTTTTCATAACATAAAGTGAAATATAAACCGAAACTAGAGGAAATAGGTATGTGGTTATAAGGAAAATCTTATGTACATATATCGTTATTGTATTGAATTTATGACAAATAAATTATTTAATTTGCACATTTCTAAAAATCACATTTAGAGCCCGTCCCGGGCGGCCTAATCCAACTACGCCCCTGTATACAGTAGGCGTGGTCGTAACCTGTTTTCAAAACAAAATAACTAGCTTAGTAGTTTTATTATTGTGTTCAAATTCCGTGGTAATATACTTGTTTTCACGAGCTATACTGTATAAGGAGGGTGAAAGGGACCGGACCGCGCCCAGTTTTGCTGTTATAATATTCTACTGGAAAATAAGTTGTCATATAAAGCTGTTTCAAGTTGTTATAATAGAATATTTTAACCAGAAATTCCTTTAGAGAAGAAAAATATGAAGAAAATATTTTAAATGATCTGAAGAAAGATGTGAACAATACATAAGTACATATTTCAATTTAACTGTGTATTATTAGAGATTATCTCTTAAATCTAATGAATGACCTGTAAGAAAACAAATTACATGTCTGTGTGTGACGTAGATAGCTTGTGTAAACTCAAGTGGAGGGCTTGAACTGAACTGGAACTGGTTGGGATCTTGATTAACCTGTTCGTAATCTACGTTTCAATATTTATGCACCAAGAAAACAAATCACGAACAAGCGGAAATTAATTGAATAGCAGAAAACTGGACACTAGGAATAACCCATCCGATGACCGTCTATCGACTTCAATAGTGGCTACTACTGTGACCGAGAAAATTTAAATACGGTGATCTTTGAATCAGTTAAAAACACAATAGTATCGAACAGTAGCAGCAACATTTCTTCACACCTTTGACATTCCCTGCTTTTGCTCCCACTCTCCCAACCAATACTATATACAATGTATATCATATACAATAATAATAAAATTTCTTATTTTTACCAAAGCACAGTTTACAAACTGCTAAAATTATCGAAGACGTTTTTAGAGTTGCTATTTTGATGGAATACTTTTCGAGCAAAAAAATATCCACCCGCGGTGAGTGCAAGTGTGAGTTCGAATCCAAATTGAAATTCAAATGCGATTCAAATAATTCGCTCAAATGTAATAAAAAACAAAACTTATAAGTTTATAAGGAAAATTTTCATAAGCATGATTTACTTTTTCAAACTTTTACTTACTTACTTTTGCTTTCCTGCGATTTACATGTCCTTCTAATTGTTGGATTACTTTGAGCGCGCGAGATTTCAATTTGAGTCCTGGAAAGTACGCCGGAGAATGGCGCGGATGAGGGACTATCGGAAAAGTTTCCCAAGTAAACGAGAAAAAAATTAACCAAAGACAACTTCTCCTAAAGAATGCACGCTGACAGTTGCAAAGTTGCCAAGCAACGGACGACCCAACGCTTCAGGAAAAGTAGGGGGAAGAAACCGTTGTGAGAGGAGATAAAAAACAAGCACAAGCGCCCTGTTCGAGCAAAGGCAGAAGAAGAAGAAGAAGCTACAAAGTGAAAACTTTCTGTGAAAAATCAGTGTCCGTTAAAATTGTTTGACGTAAACTAATTCTGCTTAATAGACAACAGGCAGCCAGGAGGAGGAGGAGGAGGAGAAGAAGAGAAGGACCTGGACGTAGGAGCTCCCGCTTGCTGACCACAGCTGACAACTGCTGACGGTGCTGTATGCGGTTAGGTTAGCGAGAGAACGAAAGACTTTCGCAGCCCGTCCCATTTAGTGGGATGGGGCGATTCGGGAGGGGCGCGGGCGTGGGGTTGGGTGTACGGTCGCCTTACAACTTACGCTCGCGTGCATAATTTATAAATTAGCTGCAAATTCCAGTGGACGACGAAGGATTGCCTGCGCACGTCATCGCGCTTGATTTGGCCGTCGGTGGTCGGTGTTGTTCGGCAGCCCCTCCTGCCGTCGATGGTGCCCACAAACGACACCCTGACCAGTAATCCAATCTAAAATACGCGCATTACCCCGAGGACCTGTTTAATTTTTCATAAGATGTTCCGCGCACTGAACAAGAGCCGAGCAGGAACGGTTTCAACGTCATTAGATTCACTTAATTCGAATCATTCGTGCGGCGCAGGTGACGTCGACGTACACCGCCGTCGGCAGAACTTTAAGTAAATTAAGTCAAGTACACTGAACACGATGGGAACAGGATCTGCTCCTTAGCGAGTGCTGTTGGGTGGCGGCTAAACACGACTAAACGTTTACCTATTTAGAGTGCAAATTAAGCTAATTTTACGTAATTTAATACTGAAGGCTAACGTGATTTGGCCCGCTACAAGTGTTTATGTATATCAAGAAATCCGAGACATACAAGATTTCATTTTATACCTTCTCCCTCCGTGAAATGTTGCTGTCCTTGTGCGGGTGGAGGGGCGCTTCACGAACCAACTTCGATTTTGCAGTCTTTCTGAAACACAAAACTCGCAGAGGTGGTGCCCTCTGCAGCCGCTGCTAATCACAAATTAAATTGTGTCACATGTCAATAAACTCGACGACGAAGTACGCAACATTCATGCAACGGAATCGTACGTATTACGATCCCATCGCCTAACAAAGCCCGACATATATTGACGAATACCGGGCCCCGGGCGTCGCCCGCAGTGAGGACTGCACACAAAGTTATTCAATTGCCACGCAACTCCTGTTACACGAACTCCTTCTCGACATGAAATCTCAATTTTTACTTCATCATCAGCGTCATATTGTCACATAATAGAGTCGCAGAAATTACTGTCTTTTCACGACGGTTGCGTTAAAAAGTTAAATCAGGAGATGATGCGAGAAGTACGAAGAGTGCCAGAGCTGCGCAGAGTGAGAAGCCGGAGAGGATGACGACAGGTTGGCCGACATCATTTAAGAACCGCAAAATTGCCACAGCAACCCCTCGGCATGCCTCAGAACAACAACAACAACAACAACAACAACAGATTAGAAGGACTTGCCTGCCATGCATGTTACCCGGCCCCCGTTCGCTTCTCCTCCCCCTGACGATCTCCCGCTAAGTAGCTGTAGAAACAACACAAAAGAATTGCCGCCAATTTATTTTATTAAAAAGAATCTCATAAAAAAAACAACCCGGATAAGAAGCATTGAAATCGGCAAACAGAAAGAACCTGTGCCAATGTCCTAGTTGCCTTCGAAGGACTCCATGACAGCAACAAACCCGGCGCCCTTCACACCCGCCTGCTGCCAGCCAGAGACTCTGCCAACCCGGGAATATCAAAGTGAAATAAAGCAAACCAAATAAAGAACTCGAAAGTGTCCCAACCAATGACGCGTCCTAGCGCCACCAGGATCCACTTTTTCATACACTTCTTTCGGCCCCGCGCCGTTCCCACGCATTTCCCATGCTTCCTGCGCCCAGCGCTGCAACAATTCGTGAATTCGTCGCTGCGTTTCGTTAAATTGTGGGCCGAAAGCAAAATGTCAAGCACACGGCCACGCTGCCAGGAAGTGTTACAGGACGAGGACAAACTTTGCCACGAGTTGGCTTCCTTGCAGATTCACAAAAAGGGGCCCAATTTCTTTCAACTTTCTGAATAATTCAATCAAAATGAGCGCACGGAAGCGAACATTGTTGCCAGGAGTCAGAAAATCACTCTCCTGTCCAACACCACGGCTCAGACATACCAATTGCACACACATACACCCATACACAGCGCCGCATGGAATAATCGTCGAGAGCAGAGAAACTACGATTGAGTGACTTCCTCATTTGCGGCCACTAAAATTGAACTGACGGCTTCTTGTGGTTTACTGATTAAATTTTAATGCCGATTTTGCATCAGTAATGAATTCTGCATGAATAAATGATTAAATGCGAGTCACGCGCAACTTCACAAATCTTCTTCGTTCAGTCAGCAAGTCAGAAAGCACAACTCCAAGGACAGGACGAATTAGAGAGAGTTTCCTGTCCAATCTTCTTTCAAACAATTCTTAACTTACGGTGGTGCGAAGTGGTGCTTTGTGACACTTGCGAAAAGTTTAGCTGTCCATCTTTCTTGACTTGAAGAGCACACCACCTCGTCCACTTCCAATTGCCCTTTACCCTCGCTTATGATTCGATTACGCGTCACCTTCCGCTAAACAGATGAATAACAATAATAATACTGGGGTAAAAAACAACCCAGTGACACTAACATTGGACACATCAGGCTTTAGAAGGTGTCCTAAATGTACCTCGTATTAAAACTTCTCCCACTTATAAAATTACCAAAATTAAATTTAAATTATAGTAATCAAAGACTTTATTCTACAGTTTAGTTCATGTAAATGAAAGTTTCAAAACGGAACCTCTGTTGCAATTGTAACAAAAACCTGAAGAATCTAAAGCTGTAACAATTACACACAGACTTCTTACCGTTGTTGTTGTTGCTCCTCTTATGAAGCATTACACGAGGCGTGATAATTATGCCATCAACAACTCGTAATACACATCATGAGGTAAAAAATTAGTTTTTATTTAGTTTTTATTGAAATTCACTCTCTCACCTAAAAGAGTGCCTAAACGAAGGGACCGCAAGCCAAGGAGCCGCAATCGCAACCGCAATCGCAGTCACTCGAAGAGAAACCGACAGCCGACCGGGAGTGAGGGAGTGACTGAGGTTCGAGCTGTCATAAAACCATGTTTTAGTCTGCCGATTAATCTTTCATTCAGGATTTGTTTGTTTATGTACCATGAATGTGTCACCACAACACTTCCCCCGACATGCCTGGCGATGGGTTCGTTCGAGCAGCACGACAACGTCTTGAATCCTTTCGAGTTGCCATCGTACCCACTGCCACAGCCGCTGCCTCTGTCGCTGCTCTGAAGTGCCCTTTGGCTGCTGTTGCTGCCAACTTACACAGGATTTCTGATCCTTTTTGCTGTGTTTGTTTTCCACTTGCCTGCGTCGGTTTGTTTGTTCCTTTCGTTCCGTTATTTTCACTGCTGCACGCCAGCCCATTCAACAAGTGGAAATCGCATTCATTTCCACTCCGCAATCCTGTCTGTGTATGAGTGCTGTGTGTTTGTGTGTGTGTCGATGATTTTCCCACACAAATCCTAAAGGATCTTATTCACTCCTCTTCGCTGCTCTCCGGAACTTGAAGCATCGCAGCAGATTTGCGCTTTCTTCCTTCCATCCAGAAAAAGCTTCCAGAGTTCAGTGAATTGCCAGCGGACTCATCCGCTCCACATTCGTGAGACTTCCTGGAGTACACACTCGTTCAGGGGAGGTGGGGGTGGATCCCATCCAACGGAGATCGCTTAATACGCGTTAAGAGCTGCAGCTTGAGAACCAACCCGTTCCAGTCGGCATCGTGTTGACTTACGTACACGATGGCGGGTAGAGGATTAAACAAGACTCAATTGATGACAATTTGTATTAGGAAGCTTTGTTGTTGGTGTCGTTGTAGTTATACGCAGCTGATGGCTGCGCACACAACACAAGCTGAAACCTAAGGAAGCCATCAGGAAGCAATCACATGTAATTTAATGTCGCAATTTGCGCTCGGAAATAAAAGATTTCTGTGTGGAAATTGAAGACAGCAGAAGACCACCCGCTCAAAAGCTGAGGAACTCGATTAATTTGTTAGACGTTCTTCTGTTCTTCTTCGCACATGACGATGGAGGCGAGACCCGACTAAATCGAATGGGCTGGAAAATAGGTGGCTCGAAATGGAGGGCGGGGCGGGGTGGTTTAAATATTGATCGAACAAAATTCACGTCAACTGATTAATATAGGAATTTAAAAAGTATTTGTTAGGTGTTTGGTAAAATAATTGCTATGATCTCACCTCTGAAAAGCCCGCAGTCTTAAGCCAACCCGGATTCGTTTTTTAATATTAATATAAGCAATGAATACTTTATAGCTTCTTCTTCACATTTCAATCAATCTAACTTCCAATACATTTGCCCATAAAAGTTACATAAAATGTCCTTCTACGTTAGCTTTTAACAGACGAACTTCTGCTCTCATTTCCTCACTCATGCGTAATAATATTGGAAAAATACTATTTTTAAATAAAATCATCGCAATTGAATTGTGGGTGTATTCACAGACACGCACAGACATTCACACCCGCGAATTAGACGGCAAATTGAACACTTAAACTACACATAAAATTCAATTCAACCGCCAACGACATGGAGCACAGGAGTCAGAGGAGTGCCTCATTCGAGGACTTTTGCGTTCATTACAAAGCCGAGCCACGAATTCCGATTTTGATCCTGTTCTGGGAGGGCGGCGTCCGCTTTTACGAGTATGACAGCCATCAATTTGCTGCCTTTATTGCTATTATAGTGCGAACTCCTTGGAACTAGCTGCTTGGGAACGCATTCCTTTTGCACACATTTTCGATTACGTGCTGACTTACTGCGTTCGTCCTTCAGATTGACATTAATTCGGATTGTAAGCGTAGCAAAAACATTTGCATAGAAATGATTATTAGGGCATTCTTCCTGCTCTCGGCTGCTCTCCACAACAGTTATCCCGATTCTTATGAATATTTAAGTCTGCTTATCAAGTAGCAAGTGTCAAGTAGATACACGAATAGTTTAGTCCAAGTCCACGGATGTCCGTAATCCAGAGAGATTACGCCTCACCCGTCAATGAGAACAAATTCACTTTTTTTCCTCCTCTGAATCTGAGTTCAGAATTACTCGTAATTCTATGAAGTGACAACATTTGCATAATCTACTCGTCCAAACCATAAGTGAACCATTTTATCTCAATCTTTCTCTCGATTCACTCACGATCCGCGAGATGGGGCCGTTGAATGCGCTTATTTATTCAAGATGAGTTGTTTCCTGACTCACATATTTTGACCCTTTTTCTTATTTCATTTTTGTACAAGTTTTTAAATAATTCCACACACTGGTGTATGAAATTCCCTCTATAAAATTTAATATATTAATAAATCCTTTAATTTGAAAACCCATTTAATAAAAAAGACTCGAATGAAAAACGGAATGATTTTACTTCAGTTGTGTCCGATTTTTTTTTATTTTTAAGTTCTTGACGATCCCGCAAAATACAAGAATTTTACTCTCAGTTTATGACTTCGACTTGAGTTCCTTGAGTTCAGTTCTGAGTTACAACCAGAATAACATCTTTGAATCCTTGTAGATTTTAGTTTTCAGAATAAAATAGCTTCATGAATGTCACGGAACTCACAGCGGAACGGAAATCGTTCTTCAAATCAGCTCTTTTATCAACGCTGTTGACCATTTCTTTAGACCCAAAAAAAAGACCGTCGTAATGTGTTCAAGACTCCGCACAGATGAATGCTCCTTGCATTTAGCTCATGCAATGAAAACTACTAAAAAGTTTTCAAAAAATTTATGAGAATCTTATTATTGCAGGTATTCAGTCCTCAACTGCAAGAGTTTGTTTTTTCCCAAAAGCTGGTCAACCCTACTCTCCTTTACTTGGTTCTGAGTTGCAAAAAATTTGCTAAAAAGGAAGGAGAAAAAAACCGAACAAAATGCCAAACGGAGGATTAAAAAGGAGTCATCTAATTAAAAGGCGGCATCCCAATAAATAAGCACCAGTCACTCTCCCCCATTAAAATTTCCCCCGTGACAATCACGGACGCAATTTGTTTTGATATTTATTTTGATGAATTAATATATTTTTTACAAACTGATTTCTTTCCATTTCAGATTTCATCTCTGGTCGCCTCTAAACTATTCGCTCATAATTAGCAATAATTAGTATAAATGTCGAATGCAGACTTAATACTACAAAAAAAATAACAGCATGAGTAATAATAATGATACAATAACAATTCAAACCAATTCGGCAGGATTTTAAAAGCGATAACAACAACAACGCAGTGAACGTAGTGAAGTATACAGAATGAAAACAAAAATTAAACAACAACAGAACAACAATACATTTAATTGCAAATGTAAATATTAACAACAGAAAAGAACAACATAAACATTAACAACGTTCGTAACTACAAATATACTAAGAGAAGAATATAAATTAATTAAAAATAAATTAGCGCAATTATTAATTAAAATAATAAGAAATTGGTTACTAATTAAATTTAAAAAATATTTACGAAACAATCTAATGATGAAAACGGAACGATAAATGCACAGGAAATGCATTAATAAGCATTGGATGAAATGTTAAAAAACTTGAATTAAGGAAACTAATGCAAATAAAAATGTTTTAAAAATTGACAAAATGTCGCTCCTGAATTAAATCAAACGCAATCAATGCACGAGTACATTGAATTCTAATAACCGCGTTATATTTTTTATGAATTCAGTTGAAGGAAAGAAACATAAACAGAGTTCAGAACATTACATAAAAAAATAGCTGATTAAATCTTATATTAATTTGGTGATTTGTTGTGGCACAGCTGTTAAAACATAAAAGTTTCATAAATTTATTTTTAATTTGCATTCATTGCAGTCATTCATGCACTACGATTTAAATGCATTTCCAAGAAGTCTTTTTTTCTCTTGAATCATTGAGCAATCAACTAAACTTAAATCCAGGCTTTAGGCTTTGAAATACATACAAACTCATATTAATGTTGATCGTTAGTTGAAAAGCAAACATCGTGGCTCAATTAGCCGCCATACATTATAACGCCATTTAAAAGAGCAAAAAGCAGCACTCGTAGACACGGAAAGCTTCAATTGACCTCCTGTAGTCTCCGGGATAAAGCAAGTCCTACTTGCGTATCGAATGTCGAACTTCCAACGTCGATTAGCAACGCAGTTAAGTGTTCAGTGCTGTCTGAATAGTGAGACACACAAAATTAAAGCCATTTTAAACTGGACAAGAAAAAACTTAAATTTACATACAATATATTAAAATGTTAGACTCTAAACAGTTCGGTGTACATTGTAACTCTTAATCTTCGTTAATCTAACTAATCTAATCATAAGGCACTTGCTTAAAGACTCCGAATATGATCCAATAACTCTCGTTAAACCTAATTAAATGTGCAGACAATGATTGAATAGTACGAGTATACATATTGTGGTATAGTTAATCGAAAAGAATCACTACTCAAATTTAAGCTTCGGTGAATAACCGCGAACGGACGCTGGTCGAAAATCGACGTAGTGTCAAATTTTTATATTTTTGTTATAATCAAAACAGTCACGCAAGTTCTTTGAATGCAACAAGTTGAAATATTAAATGCATAATTCAAACATTAACTTAATATTTTGATCTCAGGTGCCCACGTATATGAAAATAAGAGATTCAGTAAAGATTGAACCAATGACTCATCCAAACAAATACAGACAAAACAAGCAACACTGAATGACCACAGGTCAAAGTCATACCTTAGAACTTACTTTACGAGCAGTACGAGTATATATAGCACTATAGAGCACTCGTCGAATAAAAACAGCCATATTTTGTTAGTCTTCCCTACTTCTTTAATATACGAGTACAGCACTCCAAGGAGCCTGAACGAAGTGGAAATAATTATATTTTTGATTAGGTTTTTTTTAATGTAAGGCTAATGTTTTCGTTCGATTAAGTTTACGAGTAACAAGCATTAGTTGTAATATTGTTAACAAGCTGGAACGGTGTATTTATCAATTAAGTATGCTGGCATCATAAGTTATAAAATATTTTGTACATATTGAATATTTAAATAAATTTTTAAAATATCGAAACCGGAGTCTTCTCTTTACTGCTGGATAAAAACTCAATTATATCAAGCACTTAAAAATTAAATATATTTTACAGTTTTTATTTAAACATATTTCTGTATTTGTATTTTCTTTGTAAAAATAAATTTGATAATATTGCAAACAGTTATAAGCTGAGTTTCAAACCAATTTAATTTGTGTTTGACCCAATTTCTACATGGTTGCCGCGAGCATCTTAAGGGTTGCCGATCAGAAGTGCATCTACCTGCCGCCAGAGTAGTTGTAAGAAAATAACGCAGCTATTCTACTTCTACTACTACATACTATTTTCTAGATAATATATATATATATTTTCTAGCACCCGCTAGATGGCGAAGGCGAAAATCTACCTCAAATCTAGCTACTCAAGGGAGTATAACTTGACCGGAAATGAAAAAATTCACCACCGGAACAAAAGTTTCGGTTCAGGTTTGTCACTGCATTTTATTTTTATTAATTTCTCTCAGCAAAAAGCTCTCTCTCGTTTGGAAATGAAATGAAAATGAAAAAATGTGAGCAAAAGATTAATAAACTTTCAGTAGTCGGACATCTTTTGAATATCAAAAGATCAAAATATTTATATAATATAATTTCAGGACATAGAACCGAGTCTTTAGTTAAAGGAAAGAGCTGAAGTGCGAACTGCAAGGTAAGTATTGTTACTCAATTCTCTCAAATACTTCAATGAATGCTAAATGCATTAATAATAATTTATTTTCATTACAGAAAAAATAAATTTTAGATTGTGGTTGCGTCATTTAAAAGAAAAGCAGCAAGACATTAATAATACAAGGTTTTGTTTTAATTAAGTAAAACTGATAAATATTTAATATAGCTGTCTCCAAATTTACGTTCTTAACCTGTTACATATCTTAGCAATAATAGCTGTGTGAAATAAATAAAAAACAAATTAAATTTTGTGATTTTAAATTGAATAAACTGAAAATGAAGAGTTTTAAACTTTGACTATTTATGAATGTATTTTCTTATTATAAAATACCGAAAGTTATTACGAAAAACTTAAAGTTTTAAAGCTATTACAAAACGTTTCCTGCCCAATTACCTTAATACTCAACTAAGATGCAATAAGTTTTCTTAATCGATAAAATATTCGAATTGTACAATTGTACACTTTACATTTACATCTAGAGTTATCATTATACTTTTCATTGTTTACTCTTCACATTTTTCTACATTAAACATTTCCAATTATTAATGAATTGAATAAAAATTACAGTGTACACACATACATCCACATTGCCATACTAATAATTTACATTTCATCTATAGGCACAGGTTCTTGGTTTCCTTAAGTAAGCTAAGTCATTTTTGTTCATTTTTGTTCAAATCAATATAATTTAACGTGAATTTTTAAGTAAATTATTGTAGAGTAAATGTTAAAACTCGATGCGTAGAAAACATGGAAAGTCAATCTAAAATTTCAAATCGAATGAAAGTTAATTCATTCAAATCCTTACTTTTGTGGTTGCATTTAAAAACATTCTTGTTAAGTTAAGTGGAAAATTCCGGAATTTTTCCTTAAGCATTAAAGTTTTTTTCAAAACTTTGTGAAGCCAAAATCTTGGGCAGTTAATTTTTTCCAGCTAGAAATATATTTTACTAACTTTGGTGAAAAGCTCTGCACCGCAATCCGCTCGCACTTCGAAGTTTCATCCAGCGCAAGCAACACATTTTTTCCATTTCATATCACAGTTGAATAAGTTTACGAATTTTGTACCCTACTAAACTAAAGCCGTCCTTTAAGCTAGTGGAAGCAGAGCTCAACTTGTGCAAACACACTTAATCAACGAAAATATATACTAAAACTTGATTACATCAAAACGTTTCCAAATAACGACTTGAACATTAATTATTTATTATACTCGGAATCACATTTTACAGCCGCTATACATTAAACTACCTTTATTACGTATACGCACCATGGCATCAGTTTACGGCTGAAAGTCCTTTCAAAAGCAGACGAACGTTGTTCAGTCCACCGGCTCCAAGATGTACAGATGTATGCTTCTCCCGTTGCCTCGCCACCCACTTCACCCAACCAAAAGCTCTGGCTTCAATTCAAGCACTCGATTTTAGCTGCTGCGTTAGGCAACTCAACTGAGGAGTTCAGTTCAGTGCGATTTCTGCAGCTGCGACGCAAGGATGTGTTGAGTAAATAGCGCGAAAGCACACCCACACGCATACATTCATAGAGTGGTGTACACAGCGGCTACCTCAAAGTGTCCGCATCGAATTATACGCAGCTGAAGTCCTGGCTGCCGGCTACTTCGTCTTCGTTTGCTCCATTCGCCGCTCTCGCTCGGTTCGAACGCGCGCCGTTGAACACTTGAATGCCTTCGAGATTCCGCAAAGAGGCGCTCTGCAGGCTGTTTGTGCCTCTGAGTGTGTGAAGAGTTTCAGTTAAAAGCGAACTTTCAACGCGGAACGGACTGTCAAGAAACTAGAACTGTTTTCGTGATTTTCGGGTATTTAATTCAGTCGAAGTGCAGAAACGTCGAAAATAACGTTAAGACACACATCGACATCGGAAGGATTTACGCAAGAGCAAGCAGCATAAAATGATAAGTAAGTCTTTCATGGCGAGCAGAAGAGTTAGAGAAAACAACTATGTTACTGATTTTAGTGTCTTTTAAACCCGATTCCCGACACTTTATATGGGTAACATTACTGATATTCCCAGAGTTGTCCGAGACTTTATTTAAAGTGGCAAACGCAGAGTTTTTGTTTAAAATAAACAGAGGTTTCCCTTAAAATTGGGGTCTTTATTGCAGACTTAAAGTAGCAAACGCTGAAAGTTTTTGAATTTTCTCCCTCTTCAGCAAGAAACCAAACAGTTGAAAGCTGTAAGCAACACTCTACTGAAGTTTTATGGAACAATACACACTCTTTGAAGTCAATTCTTTTGTATTTGAAGTAGAATCGTGTCCAGTGCTGTTACCTCCCTTAGAATTGACAACGAATGAACCAACGAACAAACAATTAATTTGTGGTTCTGGTTCTGGTGTCTTTTTCCTTAGATGAGGAACGGGAATCATCTACACGCATACATGAAAATGCTGTATTTTCCAGATGTGTTGATTCGATAACAATAAAATCACAATACCTACAGACGCACATCTCCATCCCTCGTCCTTAAAATCGACTGCTGTGAATGATGCTGTGAATTGACTACTTTTAATTGACACTAAAATACTTAATTTCATCAATAATGTGTTCCATGAGCCAGCATAAAAGCCACACACAACATACACACTTGGCCAGGACAGGAAGCAACTCAGCTGAGCGCCCGGCTGTCACTGGCAGAGACTGCAAAGAACAACGCCAAGGAAAACCACTTCACTGGCAGGGAACGAAAAGACATCGCAAGCACTTCACTCTGTAACACGGTGTCCAAAGACGCGGCGCGGAGTGTTCCAATTGTTGCTGCTGCCGCTGATGTGCCGCTGCCACGCGCTCAAGGAGCGAAGCACTTGAGCCAAGCAACACCATCAGCCATCAGTCACAACAGCAAGGATGCGAGTAGCTGTCGTTGTGTTTCGTTTCGGAAAAGTACAAAAGTAGAATTTTTCGGTATTTCAGCAAAAAAGTGTAAGAAACCACGAAGCAATCTGAGTTGAGTTGAGGATTTTTTGTCGCATTTGCTTCTCGATGGAAGCGAGGATGTGCGAGGATTCCAGTTGAAACGAAACAATGAACGCTTTCACACACACGCATGGATTTACAGATGCGGCTCTTTCTGTGCGGATGCGATTCTCTGTATGTGTGCGTTGTGTATGTTGCGGAAACGGAAGCAGCTTTGTGCAAATTTTTGCACATCCGCCATTTGAATTCAAGTCGGAAATGAAGAAAGATTTCGCCTCCCTCTCCCCCCTTCCCCACTCTAGGCTCTCATTCAATCTTTTTTGTTTGCTGTAAACTTTTGTCTTTACTTTTACTGTTCGTTTCGTGTTGCTTTTCTTGTCCGTGATCCTTGGGAAGGAAAAATTGATTTACAATCTCATTTCTTGGCATTGAAGGCTTCGCCTTTCCATGAATTAATAATCAGCTGCTGTTCGACTTCACGCAAATCCTTGGAGGGCTTCCGGGCGTCTCCTTCGTCGTCGGTTGTATGATTTGTGTGAGCAACAGGAACGCTCAGCAGGAACAGGAGAAGAATTTGAGAGTGCGGTCGACTCTGCAGAAAGTACGAGTACGTGAAGTGTTTCATTTCATGTTGTCTGCACAGAAGTTTACGGAGTTTTAAGGCGCTGATAATAATTTTCGCACGCGATGCCAACGCAGAGGGTGATCGGAAGTAATTAAAACTTTAGTTAAACCTCATAAAGCCACTCGGAGTGATGCTAAATTTGTAAAAATTAAAGCAGCTCCAAGTGAGGTCGCTCTCCTGGAGCTTTCTTAATACAAACTTACAGTAATAAAAACTCCGACTATCGATGGTATGTTTGCTGTGCGGAAGTGTCACTGTTTGTCTGTGCTTCGGGTTAAATTTATGCTGGAGTTTAAACTGGCTCGTGGCACGGCAGCGATTTGCACACAGTACTTGCGTGTGCAGACTTCATTTATGTCGGCACGGCGAAGTTTTGTCAGTGTGAGAATAACGGTTGCGTGACACGTTTCGACATCGTAGAACTCACTTCGCTCGACAGTCCACCAACCAGGACGGGGGTTGTGTGGTTGTTTAGTGATGCGTATGACACACAGGAGGAGAATAACACAGATGACAAAAGCACCAGAACTCCAAGGACATTCAGTGAAATTCTATATTCAACAGTTCAAATTTGCGGACACTCAACACTGCGGAGAAACAAATCTTAGCACTTCGAATGTCCTTCAAGGTCGTGAGTAACAACAACTACAGCGCAATCTTGCAACACTGCAGGTGAACTGAGGCACAACATTCTTAGCTTTATTCTTGTTGGCACCTCTTGTTTTTAAATATATTTCCTACTTTCGTAGAGCTGCGACAAGAACTTCGACAGAGAATTACAGAAGAAGTCACTCCGTGAACATACTAGCGTATGGACGAGTGTATACACACAGCCTTTCATTTATCCTTGCTCCCACACACGTGCCAACATTATACACATGCACATACACACACGCACAGAGCCACATGCACGAGTGGCTGCTCCGCTTGTGTTCATGTACTTCGCTGTGCCCCGTGTCTGAAATTCAGCCGACAGGATATCAAAGTACCTCGCTTGAAAAAGTTTTGGCTTATTGTTGTGCTTCCTTTCAGGGTTTGATAGGCCCTCGACATGGTTATATATTGACAGTTGACGGTCTGTTGTTGTTGCAGTTGGTGTGCCTGTGCTTTTGTTTGTTACTTCTATCAATCCGCAAACAATCCACATTGCAAAGCAATGCTTACAAATGGTTCCACTGTCGCTGTTTGTCTCTCTCTCTCTCTTGACCGACTTCGGTTTCCTTTGTTTCAAAATGTGTCACTCCTGGCTGAGTTCTTCAGTAGTGACTGATTGTAAATGCGGTTTCCGTTTTACTTTGAAAATACGATAACATCGATCTATCTATACATCCATTTTATAATACCTTTGAACCTGTAAAATATCTGACCTCAATTAAAAGAATCATCATGAAGACGATGTCTCTTCTCTCTTGAGTTACAGTGACATCCTTTCAAGAGCAAGAACATATGTATGTTTCACACACACTTTTCAAACTTTTCCTTATACTCGTACATCTTCCTTTTTTTAATATTCTTTAAGAGCTTCTAAGGAAATGTATTTAACTCTAGAAAACCCATTGAAGTGAGCCACACTTTCGTCCGAAGGTCATAAAAAACCAGCCGTTGTGGTCCTTTACAAAAACTAGCAAATATTTAAAGCCATATTGTTGGCATCTATTGTTGAAGTTTCCTTGTTGTTGCCGGAACAGAGGCAACGTGGTGAGCCGCACCGAAAAGCCAACCACAACAACAACGACTCTTAACAATAGAAATACGCAATGATTTTTAAAATGTGGCTCAGCGTGGATTGTGTGGATGAGGTTAATACGTGGATGGAAATCACAAAAGGATTCAACAGGATGAAAACAGCAAGCATAAGCTGCCGTCCTCCGTCGATAGTTCTCGATCGTCCGGTAAACAGGGAGGGGCACGAAGAGATGTAAACGTTATTCGAGGATTCGAGTTGACCCTTGCCAGACTTGCTTCGACAATAAAGTCTGAGAGAAAAACTATAGGTTGCCGTGCGTGACAAAAGAGTATCCGTGCGTGTGTCCTATTAATTCGTTTATGGGTCCTCTGCCCCGATGCGTTGTCGGATTGCATAACTTTGCTAGCTAAGGGAAATAACACAATATAGATGATACTCAGCTTCTGCGAGTTCAAACATTTCCAAATCTATTCCGGACCTTTGCTTTTATTGTCCCTCCATCTAACAATAAAAGTGCAGTTCAGTCATCGAAGCCATCATTAACGGAAGTTGAGGGGTTCCTTTTTCATGTTATAGTTACTAAGGACGACCTCATTGCGGAAATACGTATGTATGTATTGATATATCTTAAACTACGAGTACTACAGTCGACAGTATCTGTTACAATGATAATGATACCTGATACACCCAGTTGGCTAAATGTGAGCACCAGGCAGGTGGGTCATTTTCAATTCATACAACAACCACTGTTAATAGCCACGATGGTATAACTCACGGTATTTCGGTGACTACTTACCACCACATCATGCAAACAGACGGCCAACATCTCATCGATCTATTGAGAGGGTACTATATACCATACACACGTCCAAATATAAGAATTAACTACGATAATGTATAAAAGTACGGAAAATCAAAATATGTACATAAACGCTACGCAAACGTCATTCTCCATAGCAGAGTGTTCGAATTACTGAGTGTGCACTGTATTTGCAAAGATGGCGGATGCAGCGTCGGCTTCCTTTTGTTTTGCTTTTACGGTTCAAACTTTGTAAAGAATTCTAAAAGCTCTCTTTTATGTAACGAATCTTTTTCTGTTCTGTTTTTCTTCTATCTGTTAATCTTTTTCTTCTGCTTTTCTGCTTTGTTGCAGAGCTTCCAAATAATTCAAATGTCTTTAGTTAATTTTCAGTACTTATTTCAGAGAGGAGTTTAACTCAGTTCAGCGCTTATTTAGGTGAAACCCGATTTCTGATCAACTTAAAATTTACATGTTACACTAAAAGGGTTTGTATTAAGTTGTCAAACATTCCATGAACTTTTCCCCGAATCTTTTACCACGATAATGTAATTTGTTTGAATGATTCTACGGTTACTAAATGTTTACAAATCCCGTATCAAGTCTGTCGCTTTTTTTTCGTTTCATTTAATTCTCGAAGCTTAACTCATCGCGGTGAAACTGTTAAAATATTTTGCTTCAAATATTTAGAGTTTAACGAGCGCATTTAAAACAGCAACAAAAACAATGCCACTAAGTGCCATTGGTGCACTCCACTGTTGGGCGCTGGGCAGGACGAACAACGCACAGTCCGCAGCTGGGGAGGATATCCACATGCGAAGGATATTCCGCTGGCTCGTAATTTTAATTGATAACAACATTTAAATTGATTCGCCGTAACGGTGGCGGTTACGCCAGCCGCACCAGCGTTAATGGTGGGTGGTTACGTAACGGAGTTTGGCGGCGAGACAGTTTGAGGGTTGGTGGAAAAGCTAGAAGTTTAACGGCATCGTAAATCGCATTAAATAAATGAAACTCAAACAAAGCTTTTAATGAATGTTAATAATATTTCAAAACATACACGCACACATAATAAATATGACGCCCACTTTGGCAACTAACGATGTTTTTACGTATCAAAACTTAAACAGCGCTAATAATCGTTACACACTTTCAGGTATTTGGTACAACAGTGAAAACCGCGATAGGGTACGTGTGGCTGGCCGATAGTACCCATTATACCCTGTCAAAGGGTTGAGATCACCATCACAACGCAAGCCATCAACAGCCGGCAACAGCAGCATCAACACTTGTCCGCCCCCACCGACACCGACACCGACGCCGACAGCGCACAGCAAGAACAGCCAAGCCGGCTCCAGCAATCAACTGCAAGTGAACCATTTCGTATTCCCACCGACAACAACAAGTACCACATCCCTGCTAACAACATCAACGCCATCACTGCCAACATCAACTGCACCAGCGCCAGCCACGCCCTCAACAAACACCATCGGCACAACGTCTGCACAGAACTCTCCGCAGAACGTCCATTTCTATTTTCAGCACACTTCGCAGCTGCACCATCACCAGCACACGTCATCTGCACCACCAGTGAACATGGGGCGACGCGAGATCAAGCGCTCCAACACCAGCACCTCGACAATAAAGTCCTATGACAGCGCCAGCGGTGAGTACAGAATCATTCAGATCAGAATCACCCTCCATCGTAGCTCCAATTGCTGCAATCTTGTCCACCACTTGAGCTTCTCCCATTGAGTAATAACACTCGCATAGGTGTCTTAGGTTTCTTAGATGAACACGTATACCTCCAAATACCTTCTGCCAAATATAATAGCTGTTGTTGCGGACATCAACAGTAGCGGTTTGTGGGCGGTTATGCGAGTCACCTCATGTCGCTCAACTTGCCTTAATGAGCTCTTAGCCTAACTCTGTACGGTTCGATAAACGAGTTCCGAACTGAAACCGGAAACAACGTTTTCACTTTGATTGCTGGAGTAGGCATCGATTCCTCAATTACTAAAGAGTTAATCTAAGGAGTTAATCTAAGGAAATAGAATAAGAAGCTTCAGACTTCCTTCCTGAAGAATCTTTAATAATTCAAAAGACAAAAGCCCGCTTTTAAAGAAATACATTCTCAAATTTCCGAACGAAATTCACCCAAAAATCCTGTCGAATTCTTTAACAAATGTTTCATGAAATTTCAAAAACTTCGTCTTCAAGAATATTCGAAGTTCGGAGAAGCTACTTAAAATTCTTAGGAAGTGCTTGAAAATTCGTGTTTTTCAGTTTATTCGGAATGTTTCTATTAACTTATTCTAAACTTGTCAGCTCTGAAACTCAAATTCTTCACTTTCAACACCCTCCCGAGAAATGCATGAAAACTGACTCGATGATATTAAGATGTTTCCGTAAATTAACCCGCTGGCATTTTATACACACAACACAACAAATTTATTTTGAAAAGTCTCTCAAAGCTGTAAACAGTTTTCGTATAAAAAAAAATTACATCTACGAGTATTTCTTACATCTTTAAAGTCTTTAAATACAACGTGATTGATGTGGCAACACTCTGAAATGAATTTTACTAACGACCCAATAAAATTACAAAGTTAAGAATTTTTAAATACAGATTAAAATTTATCGTGGGTCTAATTCCATCGGGTCGTTGCAAGTAAATTGTTGTAAAGTTTTGTTGTATTTAAGTTTTATGTCGACTACTAAAACATTCGTAGCAGCTCTTCGTCGTCTCCGTTCCAAGACTTAATCCAGAAATTTGTCAACATGAAGCAGAGCCTTGTCTTGGATGTCGTCCGAGCAAGGATTTAAGCCCCAGAAGTTGCGTCCACAGTTCATAGCTTCGAAGCATTCGTTACGAATGTTCTGGTTCTGACGAGAGCAGCAGGATACGATGGCCCAAACGCACTCGGACACTAACTGAGGTTCTTCGGTCTGCGCAGCTGCTGCTGTGAAAAGTAAACAATGCGGTTCGCACAATTAATAAACTAAATAAGTGAGAGCGTGTTAAGGAAATTTCAGCTGAGGAAAACTTACCTTTTTCTGTTTGTGCCGCTACTCCAACGAAACTCGCGCCAGCCCCCATGTTCTGGGGCCCTGTAATTAAAGTATTAATTTGTAGTTAAGTGCACATAATTTAGTAGCTACTCGTACAGCTTTGCACACCCATTAAAGTGTTGAAGCGAGAAAACTTATAATTATGTAGAAAATGGTTTGTTTTGCATCCAACAATTCAATCAGTAGTTTCACCAACTTAATTCTACAAGTGGATCTTTCAAACTATTTTTCATAAAATGACTGTGTCAAAGCCGAACAACAAGTTGTTCTACGAAACCTCTGCATTACTAAATTCATTTCATTTTATTTCTTGGTAAATTTGCGTTTGAATCCAGGATTGACCTGTATGAATCCCCATTGACCTCATCCTCATAATTTGCTTAGATTGTATCTGTTTCCGTTTAGTGTTGGAGTTGACAGATTTCAAATATTTCTCGTTTCAATATAAAAATACGATTAGCTCAGATTTTCGAATACTTTATTTCATTAAGTTCAACTTTCAATAAGTTATACTTATCGTGTACCAGACCAAAAGATTTCTGTCCTAATTCTAAGTGCATTAAATAGAGTCGTAAAATCGATTTGGAGCATTCAGAATTACGTATGTGCAACTTAAACTAGAAGCGAGATAAATGCGATTTCGTTGTAAGGATAACTATTTAGAATTTAGGTACTGATCTACTAAATTCACAAATTTATCCTGAATTTTGTCAGCGCACGGGTTCAGGTCCCAGAAAACGCCGTGGCAGCCGTTCGACTCAAAGCATTCGTAACGAATACGTCTGTTGTTGCGCGAACAGCACTGAACGATCGCCCAGACGCAATCGGAAATGGTAACCTGATGGAGTTCTTCTGGTAATTCTGTGGGGCCGCGAGAATCACTCCCTGGTGTCGTGACGGCGATAGGCCGGGACGTTGATGGGGACTGAACTAATTGAATGGAGATGAGTGATGAATTATTATTAAGAGATGATGATTACTTGCAATGAAAAGAGAGGAAATACAAATCTTATAGAAACTTACTCATCGGTTGTGGGTCTGGGAACGGTGGATGGAAGGAAGGTGGAATGAATTTGAAGAAAATCCAATCGCAAAAGAAAATAAAAACAGTTGTTAGTTCATAAAATGATAGTGAATGTTTCAAGCCGATCATGAAGCGAATATTGAAAAACACGATGTTTTTTTAATACTTACTGAGAAATGAGGTGTCCCAATTCTCTGGATTCGAGTTATGAAACAGTGGCGGGAGTGCGCGCCTGGTGGTTGTAGTCACCGGTGGACGTGTGGGGGCTACAATGAAATAACAAGCAACAGTTAAGCAAAAGGATTGAGATCGACGAAATATCCTCTTCGAAACCACTTACACACGAATGAGGTATCCCAATTTTGGGGGTTCGAGTTATGGAAAAGGGGCGGTGGCGGACGGCGGGTTGTTATTTGACCTGAGGACGACACACATTTAGTTACTGCTTATGTTCAAACGATTATATTGATTTCATCTCCACCTGACTGTTTTTTTCCCCAAACGACGCGATCGCTTTCATTCTCATCACCGAAACGAGTCATTATATCTACCTTTTCTGCGGGTTTTGCGCGTTGCGGCCCAGGCGGTGATATGGTGTTGTAGTAGATGCCCTTTACAGGATGCCTGGCATGAAGACAGGTCAACTAACTTCACATTACTTAGCTAAAATGGATAATGATCTCTACCTGATTGAGTTCGATTGCTGATTGATAGGATCAAAATTTTGGAAAATGCTCAACAGACTGTTGAAATCAGTCGGCAAGTAGCTGGGATCTCGTTTGTACACCTCATGCCCGTCCTCAGAAGTGTCACGGCGCTGTCGACGTCTATATTTCTTCGGTCTCTTATTTAGAATTTGTTTTGACTGCCCATCCCCGGCTTCGGTTTCGATGGTGTCGTCAACTAGGGACAGGATTTCCACGCGTATTTTAGAGGGATCAAATTTGGGGTCGCTGGCGCTGGAATCATCTGCCAGTACTACGGGTGCCTGAGGCAAGACATCGAAGTAAATCTTCTCAGGTTTCAAAGCTCGGTACTGTTCAGCATTCGTCCGATTGTAGCGATGACGCCGGGAAATTTCTTTGTACTTTCGTAAGCGCCGAGTAGAGGTTGTATTTTTCTTCCTTTCTTTGCCCGGATCTGCAGGATTAGAAGTCTGTTGTTGTAGTCACTTAGTGTGTGCAATCGCTTGTTATCGCTACCTACCGTAATCTTCACTGACGAAATCTTCCTTGTAGAATATCACAGGGTGGTCTTCACGCTGCTTAACACCGTCCACCATTTTAACCGGGTGCCACTGAAAGTATTTAGAACAAGCAATGAAGATGCAAGGTTTGTGTGACGCACCAACCCACCTGAATGTTGTCAACATCAGCATCGGCGAACTCATGATCCGAAGACCGACATGAAACATGCGCTGCGAACAGCAACAGAACGGTCAGCGTGCACAACCAGCGCAAAAAAGGGTGGCACTCCCGCTTAAGGAAATCGTTGACTTTTCTGTGTATTGAATTCATCTTCGTTTTACTGAGCGTCTGCAAGAATGAAAATTAAACCTACGAATTAGAACAACAAGAGACTTTAAAATCCTTCTCGGGCCGCAGCCCACTCCGGCAGCCAGCATTTGGATAGTAGAATGTTATTAAAGCTCTCTGCGATTGCATAGTAAAACTTTTCTATACTCGAGGCACCTTTTAATTAACTCAAAACTTCGAGCAGCTCGTTTGCAATTAATTTAAGGATGACCGGAAGCGCCTTGCTTCTATCTCTGTACTACACTTGATGGTTGAATGATGGTGCTTACATTCTAACGACTTCATAGTTTATATTCAACTCTAAGAAAAACTACTTTCTCTGTAGAACCAAAATCAAACTCCGATGCTACGAAAATTATCTGCACACTTGTAATTGAAGAACTTCACAATGAAGTAGTTCCAATAGTTCACTCTTCATAGGCTTAATAAAGTTAAAAAACTGTTAAAGTTAACCACCTTAAATACCCGACTCACTTCAACAAACATTGGTTCCGTATACGTCGCTTCTTTTCTCGTCCACTTTTAACGAACTTTTGACTTCCGACTCAAACAAAGAAGGACGTTCTGCGCACTCAATCAATTTACAAGACGTTTCTTCTTCTTCGTCTTCTTAGCGTCCAGCAGCACTGAACTCAATGGTACAATTGAAGAAATTCGATATTCCACAGCTCTTTATATGAATTAGAAAAATTGTCTTACGATACTCTTATCTATCGTTAAGTATCATATTTCGTAATGATTTAAAAATAAAGAATTTTTCCGTTGTATATTTGAACAGATGGCGCTGGAAACATAGCGATAGGAATCGTTGGAAAAAGTAACGGGGAAGTGAAGTTAATGCTCTGTTGTCAAGTGGCATTGAGCACGTTTTCTGCTTAACTCCAGTTTAATTGTTGACGCTTTGAAATTGCTCATAAACATTCTTATTACGTCCACCCTTCAATTCGCCCTCTACGAGTGGGTGACTCAGAGTCCTTCAGTACGAATCTATTCAATTATTATTTCAATATTCGTTCAGATAAAAGCTTCTTATCACTTAACTTCAATTTATTACGTCATCGACGTTGATGGATGTACTCAACTGTTCACGTTGTTTGACGTTGAACTCAGTTGTTTACCTTTACTCAGTTGTTTAACCATAAATATTTTCGATATGATTCAATGCAAATTTGCTTTAGTTAAGTTACTAGAGCTTGAAATATTCCACTTTAATATGAATTTAAAATCCAATTTAAATATCTTATGTTTTGTGGGCATTTTTACAATTTTACGGGGGGAGATACAATGCAAACAACTATAAATTAAGTGGAAAACTATTTTTCTTGGTTTAATCAAAAGTTCATTTCTTGGTAAAACTATTCGTTAAAATTAAAACAATAAACCAAAACGATCGCTATCATAGCCACCTGGCTGGAGAGATGGCGACCAATTGGATGAGTATATAAACTTGATTTCAGATCTATAGACATTACCATAAAATATTCCGCGTAATCTACTCCCAAAGTAAATCCATTCAAGTGGGCAGATCACACCCATGTTCGGCAGAGTGCTTAATACGGATAATTTGCAGTACCAAACTACTGCACATAACAAAACGTCAGACATCTCAAAAGACTTTCGCTCAATCGTGATTTCGACGGAGAGAGGGAGAGATAGAAAGGGTTAAATGGACCCATGACGTCACCTGAGAAAGACTACATATATGTACCATTCTTTCCTGCCCTTATGACCTTTCACCTTTGTGAAGTACTCTTATAAGTATTGAAATATGTTCCTTCACAAAAAATGTCCATTTTTAAGATAGATGTTACATGATCAAACGTAAAATGGCTTTCAAAAAGTGATGATTGAATTGATTTAGAGAGTCACTGAACTCCTTAGACTCCTCTGCCGTTACCTTCAATGAAACAGTCTTAATAGAGACTCATGGATCCAAATGAGGTATAAAATACAGCTGGCCTACCAACAAAAAAGAACGAGATGTTTCTCGCTTGAATTGTGTATCATCAGCTCTTGTATTTGCTGAAGATGTTGTAATTTCTTCATTTTCAGCAACAATCTAAAAGTTTTTTACTTATCATTCTTACTATTTAATCGAATGGTTGTACGTGAGGGTGTCAATTGGCAGCTGACTACGATTTGTGCGGTAATTCATCTGAGACCGAACGAAATGTAGAAAGAAAATAAACTGAAACACCACCGAGAAAAACTAAGTGTTCTCCGCATACAGAGCGTTCCTGGTGATTGTTGGAAACTCGTGTAGCCAGTGGAACTCAACACCGAATGCCGAGAAAACTATCTGGATGTAGTTGAGACAAATGTGCCGGTTGGCACACAAAATACGTTGTAGTAAAACTTCATGTAATGGAATGCATGAGATGGAGGGGAAGAAAAGCAAGCAGAACTTTAATGGCGCTACCTTGATTGAGGAAAAGCGCTTCTTGGCAGACTTTCAACTTCCACTGCACTGTCGTGGGTATGAATCCTCCCCCAAACGTGTCATTAATAATCTATTTTTGTTAGTTGTGCAAGTAAAAGTTAATGCCGAAGCCATTAAGCGAGCAAAAACTTTGCTGAGTTCTAATTAATCACCAGGAAAGAAATACGATACGTTGTGGAAAAGCATTTTCTTTAAAGACTAAGAACATTAGGCTTCAATCACAGTAATGAACAAATGACAGCAGCGTGACATGGCAAGCGACAGAGTGTCCTCCACTTCGTGGTGAAGCAAGTCCTTTGTGGGAACAATGATGCTACTTGTTACCAGGCAACAATCTGGCAACCTGATTAACTTGTTCCGGCAGCTTGTCAACTGCGACTTCTCTCCTCTGACGGAGGACTGCGCACCCACCGACCATTTTATGGAGTTCCAACTGTACCCAGCTGACTAGCCAACCATCCCTCCGACCGTCCATCACATTCATCATTCGGATTTCGAACACCCTGCTTTGATGCGCATCATCCACCCATCCGCCCATCCGCCCATCCATCCATCCATCCAAGGCTGACATGTTAGCTCTGTCGATTGACTCAGACAAACCTGCAACCGGGGCACACCATAATCAGTCGATCGCTCTCTTCATTTCAGACATATTTGAAAATATTCTTCGAAGGAATTTCCGCTAAATTTTCCAATTTATTGATGAGCTATTATTGCCTTTTGTTGCCATGGCTTAGTCGTTGTTACTGTTCATGTTGTTGTTGTTAGACTATTGTCTTTGCATTCGCAGCTATCCCGTGGTTTGGATGAGTTTTTGTAGTTTTGAATTAATTTTATCAGTTGTCAAGGATGCGGTGAAAGTTTCAATAGCTTTGTATAGCTTCTGTGTGCTGCGGTTGCGTTGGTGTGTGTGATGAAATCCGACAGTGATGAAGTAGACTTGAAGCTACATCTGATGTCCTGATTTAAGAGGAAGTACAGTTTGAAGGCGATGCAAAGAGGTGAGTGTGGTTGAAGCGCATCTTTTCAGCTTTAAACTTGTTGTTAAAGTTAGCAACCAAGATAAATTCTGCGAAACACAACATCAACACCACCCACGCCACCGTCAATGATTCGTCCATAGCCACTTGTTTTTGCAGCCCGTGTTTTTAATTGGCTCGTATCGTTTGTGGACACCTCACGTTATCCATGTGACAGGTTGACGGAATTCCTGCAATCCTTTGCATGTCCCTGTTTGTGCAGCTTTTTCCTTACATTGACAGGCAGGCAGGCAGGCAGTCGGTCGCCGGCCGCCGGCCGAACAACAGCTCCTCCTTCTGGCAATAAAAATGTTACACAAACACGGCAACGACATCAGTGCATTTTTCCTGATCGATATTTCCCACCGACCACTTCGCTCCATCCAGCCTGGACACAGCAACAACAGAACAACTGACAAATTCACTCATGTACTCAACAGATGTACAGTTGTTAGGCGTGAAGTGACCTCCATGTTCAAGGAATCACCACCACCCTTCATGCCTCAGCGATGGCAGACTGTTTTGCAGTACAGAGAGCGATCCCAAAATCGCATTTGCACAAATGCCAGGTAATGATTCAGTTTTGAGTGCGGCAACAAACAAAACTCGATGCTTGGCTTCCTAACAAAAGGATGAGTTTGCCTCTCATATCCTGTGGACCGCAGAGAATGACTTTGCAGTAGGTTACACTAAAGCGAAGGTAACAGTTTACATGTAAAGATGCCGCAATTTTTATTTAATCGCCACACTATTCGAGTAGATTGCAAAAATTGCGTTGTGTGGAGGACAGAGAAAATTAAACAACCCGCGGTTCAAAAACGTCATTTGTTTAAAAATATATCGTATAGTACATTCCAGCGATGCACTCGGCAACGCGATAGCGAAAGTTTAAAAATGTTCGTTCTTCGTCTTTGTTTAATGAAAGACCTTCCCCAGCCCTTTTCTTTGGGCATTTTCTCCGCGTCAGTACTTAAATTGAAGAATCCCTTATAACTCCTAAAAACATGGATGCTTTAAAACTCGTATTACTTCATTTAATTCCTATTAAGCTAAAAAAGGTTTTAAAAAGATTTAGAAACAGAAAGCAATGTGAAAAGGTGCGCAATCCAAAAACCTTTTGATCAAACCTTGTACAGATATAAAACCTCCTTAATGTATAAAACTTAACTTTATATAAAATTTTAATAATATCCGTAATACTGTGGAAAATGTGTATGCTGTGAATAAAAAATTGGCTTCATTAGTTTTTTTTCGCTTTGATTAGATTCACGAGTTTTTATTCACACACTATTCATTAGTTTTTATGTTTTCAAAAATGGACCATTGAATCAATCTATCATTCGACATACTGAAATTGTTTACCTACGACAATGTACAAATTGAACATATTTATTAATGCATAAAAAATACGCATATCTACGAGTAAAATGTGTATCGATTCTCGAATCAGTAAAGACTGATGAATTAAAAAGCAGAAATTTTTTAAATCCAATTTAATCTTTATGCATCCAGAGATAAATAGCCGGAAATGAAGTGATGTCTGCGTCTGCGGTTGTACGTTATTCAGTGCCAATATTTAATTGCTTTCGATTTTAATTAAATGTCTTCCGTAAATCAAACAGTCACGAATTAAAACTAAAAATTGCATTTGTAGTACATTCGACGTTTATTTAACTAAGCAAAGCATGTCATAGAAAAGGAAGAGGAGCTACATAACATCAAGAAATCGATTATTTCTTGCCACAAAGCCGAAGCAACTGTTTGAGTATTGAAGCTTCAGTCTAAATTGTCAAGTAATCAAAACATCAATCAATTTACTCTATTTTATGGTTGTGGTTATGATGATGAGGTGACTCTTTACGAAAGAAGATACACGTAATTGTAGGAAATTCCGAACATCCGCAGCATTTCTCTTAAAAACACGTTCAAAGTGAACAAATTACTTTTATGACAATAAACTTCGGTACCAGATTAGGAGAACAATCATTTCGAGCACGCAATCAAAGGTAATTAAATGATATCATCGTAGTTCCTTCAGTCGCCAAATTCTTCCAAGTTCCACTACCAAATGTCCACAACTTTTCAGAAGCATCGTACCACAACTACTTAAAACATTCTAAAATCTGTCAACTTTAGAGTGATAAACTTGCAAAATCTGTATTTAATTACGCTTTACGGCGTCCAGGTGTGAATAAGTTACTCGTACAGGCACAATGCGAGTATTATGTACTTTATTTTAGGAAAAGGCAACCAGTAAAATTTAATTATAATCTGGTAGATGCTATTTTAGTTCGTTAGATTTATTTGTATTTGAAATACTTGGTCTCGAACCCAAGACAGTCTCATTCACCATTTCGCGACCTTCTAGGATAAATGCTCGGGCTAAAAATCTTCTCCCAGAATAGACTGAGAATAGACTTTAGGATCTCTCATTAGATTCGGTTACCACGGTGTACCCCTAACTTAGAAATTGCTAGAGCACCCTTACGATTACTTCCTAAAAGCTATGTGAGTACATAAGTTAAGATATTAAATTTGTTCTGGTTTTCAAAGTCTTCAAAATC
This sequence comes from Myopa tessellatipennis, assembly GCA_943737955.2. Lineage (NCBI taxonomy): Eukaryota > Metazoa > Arthropoda > Insecta > Diptera > Conopidae > Myopa > Myopa tessellatipennis. The sequence continues at coordinate 57,002,774 of OX031314.1, read as the reverse complement.
TTCAACTCTTGAATGAAGTGTGTGAACATAAGATGTGACTATCTTTTATATTATTATACGTACGTATACGATATATTAAATTTCATTTCATGTCCAGATGAACCAGAACGAACCTGGGCAACCTGATTCAGTAGAGTCTCGACAATGCTACTAAATTAATTGAACGTTGTTTTTTTTCTATTTGCTTTTTTGCTCCACTTAATTAATTTATATCCTTCATATTTTCATGCTGGAGCCGAAAGACCGCATGCATACATACATACATACATACATACATACATACATACATACTATGTACGTACATATTCAGTATTCATTCGAAGTAAGGCACGAGTGCTGCTGTTGACGCTTGTGTGTGTGTGACGTTCGATAAAATTGCGAAGACTGTTTAAAACTTCGAGAGGACTTCAACGAAACATCAAAAAGCATTCAAGTGACAACTTTTTAACTATTAACTGAAGCTGCACTGCAAAACGTCGTCACAAAGTCGAATAATGTTTGCTATAACTGTAAACCGATCTGAACTCATTTAAAATTTACTCGAAAGAACATAAATTAATGTCCAATCACGTGTCAGAAGAGCATTCATTATAATCAGCAGCTTGTTGCACAATAGCTGCTGCCCCATTCGCCACACCCCTGTCCAGTCTAACAGAACCTACAACGCGTGCCTCGTGCCTTTCCATTCGACTTAGAACACCCAACCCCATTTAAGCACCTACGGATCTAAGCCCAGTGAAATTATAAATTACACTCTTGTGTAACACGCACGCTCACATGCCGTATATGGGGCACCAAAATCGGGGGGGGGGGGGGGGTTCTTCCACAATATTGTGAAACTATACGCGCAAATCATTACCAACCAACACCGAACACCAACAACAATAATAGATAAACTGACAAAAAAAGACTGCCTAGAAATTATCCACAGCCGACAACAACAGAAAAGTTTAATAGAAGATACACCGTTTAAGATTCAGACCAGAGCGGACAGAGTCTAGCTGATGTATGTACAAAATAACTGTATATCGGTCCTGATGCGTACTTAAACCTCTGTTCGGTGATGTTGTATTCCAGGCTAAACAAAGTGTTTAAACGGAGAATCAAACGGAAACATTAAGTATTCAAAACCGACTTTAAAGCTTGAAAATCATTAATTTCGGTCAATAGCTTGCTTGAATTCGGATCGGCCATTTGCCAAAATGGTTTCTTTAAGAGGATTTCATTTTGCTCCGATTCTATGATAGCCAAATGTATGCGTTCTAAATGAGGTGTGTTTGTTGTATTCAAACCCAAGCAATTACAAGTATTAGGGTCCGTCTTGGTCGGATTTCGACCAATTACAGTTCCCATTTTTAATTAATTCTTTTTTATTTTTTTTTTTTTTAATTTTATCTTATACTGTTTGTCTATGAATAGCAACACCTCCTCTTCCAACTTAATCAACCAGATCGTCTTCATAAGCATACGAAAAATCCCAGCAACAACATTTTACGTTTAGATCCTTTTTTGTGGCTAGCAACATATGTTGATAAACAATGTTTATGTACTGAGACGTAATACAGATAAAATTTCGTTTTCATTCTTTTTTTGTGCAGTACAGAAGAAAATACCTACAAATTGGTGTATCTTCCATTGAAATTGAATAAACCGAAGAGACGCTAGAGGGATGGAACCCTGTTCGTGTGGCGTATTTATACTGTATATAGATGTTGAATATTATCCCAGTTTATGGTGCAGCGAGCAATGGTTGGTCATGAAAGGGTTAAGCCCAACAATATACAGTGTGTTGTTAGTTTACCTTAGCTTTTGCTTAGGCTAGCAGTGGGCCAGAGTTGTTCATGCTTTCTGTCGGTTTGGAATTTTAAAGTTCTCCATCTGCTTTGCATATTGTAAATACAAGTTTCGGAGAAGGTCGTCCGCTTTCGTTCGATAGCCATCCGATCAGCGATGCGTAAACATATCGTAAAATTTGTACTCGTACTCTTCCAGTCTTCAACCAAATTTCAAGCATCTTTCAAGCACTCGTATTTGCTACACGAATACGCTGAGTTTTATTACGAAAAACTGGAGCGCAATATTTTCTGGAAACTTGTTTGAGAATTTTTGTTTATTTGTTCTATAGCTGAATTGTTGATCCAAAAGCACTTACGAATTTATACGAGTTCATCTGTTATATGAATTTCGATTACTATTAAATATTTGTGAGGTAATAAAATTGTTTACCAATTTTATATGTTATTGTTATATGTTACGCTTATGAAAATAATTCCTTCTAATGAATTTCTGATGAAGTAAATTTTCAAATTTTTGATTACTTGAAAGAGGTTTGAGTTCAGAAAAACCTGAGTCCGCAATGTTACTCGTGCTACTAAAACCCGGTCAAGGCCTGAAAAACTGAAAAGTATGCTCTCAAACGATTAGTCTAAATTAGGTGTAATTAATTAACCAAATGATTTTAATTTAACGTCGCTGTCACAAAATAATTAACACGTTTTGCAGATTATAATTGTTATAGTTACGTATAATTAAACGTCTACGTAAGTCTTCGTAAGAGTTTACTGATGATAATACGTGTGTATTATTAGAAACTACAACACTTATAATCCTACGCGCAAATATAATGTTATGTGTTAATTTCTGATGTAAGATGAATTAAATTGATAACAGAAATGTCTATGACCTTTTGAGCGAAACTCATTGATATATTTAAAAAAGCTCTCCATCCTAATACAATTGATCAATCGAATCAAGACTTGTTTTTTCAATATTTGCTAATGCAACAGCAACAGCAAAATATTTATTTCAGTTTGTTTTCTTCCATAAAAAAAATCTGGAATAAAAACGTATTTAAAGAAATCCATCGGGCGTGTTGAACTCGTCTGGATTTCCGATATCAAGTCGATGATAAAGTTGGCTCTTTTAAGTATGTAAAGGGTTAAAGGAATTATAGTATTATCGACAAAACAATACTTATCGAGATAATACTTAATACTTATACAATTACACTCAGTTCGGTCATTTGGCTATTATAACAGTTGAAATGTTAAAATAACTGTAATGTAACATTCTATTAAGCACCCAGCTGTTTATTGTTATGTACCTACATACATATACATATGTGTATGTATATGGTATATAAAATATGTATATGCATTCCCTTTATAAAGTGCATATACTATTTTAAATATATAAAGTATTTATGTATATCTCCATATCTAGGCCGATGTACATACTACATACGACGTGTGTGTGTGTTTGTGTGTGCTTGTGCTTGGCCTTCCATGGAAAAAGTTTCGCATCAAGACAAAGAAGTATGCATAAATTAAAAACCGCTGACGCGACTCAAGAAATCACGATGTCTGTCTTCTGCATGTTGGAATCAGTACATATATACATATATACATGGTACATAGTGCATGGCATTTACATGTTTCTGTATTTGGGTCTATCGTTTTTTTCAAACTGATTGTCTATCTTCTCGCTTCGGTTGCTTCAGTGTCTATTCAGTAGCTTGGGTTAATGTTGCCGCAGACGGAATTGAAATTCTACGGGTACCGAAAAGAACATGAGTCTTATACGAGTATATGTCCAACAAATTCAAAAGAAGTTCGCATTGCAAAATGCACCACGAAAACGCTTAAATTGGAATCCATGAAGAACTCTAAATGCACATGTACATATATCTATATATATGTATAGGTATCTGCCGACATAGTGTAGCTTGGCACAGTAAAATTGATTCAAACAAAATTATGCCGAAATCAATTGTATCTAAAAATAAGCACGACGCAAAACGTGTAGCTTCACCGCAGACGTTTGTTTACCTTCACCGCTTCACAAATTAGTTGAGAGATTCGAGTAATTAAATGCAATACTTGGAAGTTCGTTTTAGTTTCTTAGTTTATTCGTGGTGCAGTCACCACTCTTTACCTTTGTATCTTCAAATCACTAGTAAATGAAATCTTCTACCAAAACATTGACCGGTTCTTCTCGCTTTTGTCGTTAGTTTGGTTTCTTTTTTCGCGCACTTGTCTGTTTCTTTCTCTACCTGACAGTTGTCAGATTCCCGTGATCTTCGCTGTTAACTGGTAGTGTTTCCGAGCAGCACTGAATAGACCACCTCATTGTCGAGCATTTAAACGACACTTTCAATCATTTCAAATTTCAATTTTCATTTGATTTGCAAATTTTGCCTGCTCTCGCGCCTCTCTCTCTCTCTCTCTCTCTCTCTAGCACTTTCTCGCGCTCAATCTCTCTCTCTGTTTATTTTTAAACTTAACTTTAGTCTATTGTTTTTTTCTATTTATTGCTGGCGATCCTCAACTCATCAGCCAGGGTTGCCAAATTACTACAAAGACGTTATACACTAATCTTTATATCTATCTTTACTTCAAATTCTCTTTACAATACTAATATTACATAGCTCTTATATTCATAGCGTCGGAATGATCCTATTTATTCATTGACATCATTCTCTAAACACTCTTAAAGGTTAAGAGTATTTATCACTTATATAAAGTAATAGTGTTCGTAGGCTAAAAACTCAACTTGGCACAATAACTTACATACAAACACAGAATAAATAGTATACTATTTATTCTGTGATACAAACCATGCAAAAAGTGTTCAGTCTCTATTAATGTAATTTTTCGCAAGTACATCACACTAACCAGGGATACAAACTCTTTATAAGATGTACTCCCGATCAGAACCGTTTGCAGATATCGACTGTGAACAGTTTTTATGAATTACTGCGAAAACTCTTAAAGAGAGAGAGCAATGCTCCTGCTCGTTCTGAGACCCGCCCATTGAAGCGTAATCATTTGACGTCACTTCGGTCTACCTTAAGTGGCTCGTACAGAGTTCACTTTATATTCGTAGACACGTTTTCTTATGATTTTCTTTATTTTTAGCAATGCACGTGTCTGTGGAAGAATGAGTTAATCATGAGTCGTGGGAAATTTTGGACTTCAGAACCAGAATCGCGCTACTCACAAAGATGCGCACAACTCATGTTCCGAGAATTAAAAGTTTGTCTTCTACAGCTTCTAACAGGCTAAATACAATCCGCTTCGCAAAGTCGACATAAATGATGTCACCTTCAGACTTGTGAAACTGGTGTATGTAACTCTCAATCCAGCTCCGGTTGAACTTCATCTAGTTTTACTAAGTTTAAGGATCAAATTCTCATTTATAACAGGGTTCCAACTGGAGCCACAAGCAATCGAAAACAATACTGCGTTTTCTCCTGCGCAGAATTTAGCACATTTACGTTAATCAATACAATATTCTGGGTTTTCCCACAAATGATTGGAACTCAAATATCAATAGTTTTTTGTCGCTTTTTGTGATTCCACAACACAAAGTCATAATAAATTCAACTTGAAGCCATCTCAATTGTACAGAAGTCGTGCCGCATTTAATCTTGGAAAATGCTTGACTCACTTCTGATTATAAATGACAGATTATAGTAGAAGCATTACTATTACAAAAGCTTCTTATGGTCGAGAAAATCTGAACGTTTATTTTTCACTGTAATGGAAATCAAAGTCAAGTCTGGCAAACATGAAGTCATATTATGTGAAGGATTACGTATGTGCGGGATGGAATAATGACCAACATGAAAAAACTAAATAAAACACATAATCAGAAGTTGATTCAGAATTAAAAAGGTCAAATCAATAAAAACAAATAAGTTGAAATTATATAATAAACGAAATTCTATCAAAACACAATTAAAATATTGCTTTCATATAGATAATTATCTAAACTACGTTTGATCTCGTTATTACAATTGCAGCTGGCAACACTATCCTTTTCATAGCTGCTCTCGTTGAAGCTAAAAGTGAATTCAATATTTGAGGAATTTTGCTCGATTTCTCTCATTTACTGAGCTCTTTTAGGGAATACTAAGGCAAAAAGTCATTTGACTACATGTGACCGATTGCGATAAGCGCCCGGCCAAAAATATACATTTTTAGCTTATTTATGCGGGTTCGTATCCCGTAGACCTTCTCGTTAAATTTCTACTTATTTCTTGGTATTGTTTATTTCATTTCAAGCTGTCGGTGCGATTTACTCGGGCATAATAATCCGACTACATTAAAAATTAATAGACGGTTTATTTCCTAGTGGATCGTAGATAACAAACGGAGGAATCGGGTGGCAAAACGCCCCCCCGGGTTCACTCTGAGGTGATTCTCAAATGTGCTACATTTGCTAAATAAATGATAGTGTTGCGAGCGGTTTCCATACATTTTCACTCTTTTTGGCTTGCCAGGAATTCAAGAAGTGTTTCTGTATTTTCTACTTGCAGCAACGACTAATTTTGTTGGGAAGTTTACGCAGAGCGTGCGACGCATCGTGCAAGATGTCAAGGACGAAGGGGCACCGAGTAAGTTCATTTGAAACCGTCTTGAAGCCAAAAGTAGGGCTGTTTGCATTCCGCTAAAACTCCTCTGTGTTTTTCAGGTGGTATGAGTCGCGAGGAGGTCACCGAGACCAACGAAAGACTGAGGGCGTTACGGCTGCGTTTAGAAGAGTCCTATGACACCGCCAAGAAGGCGCTCATCACCCTGATGAACAAATACGGTGACTCGAAGAGCCAACGAAATGTATTCCAGCGCTACCCGATGTTGAAGCTGATGATCAAGGTAAGTGGCATGAATACTCAATGCTTTCGGCCGCTTCTGTGACCGCTTTGCGATGCAGGACGTTATACGTCTGGAGACTCAGTACTGGACGTTGATCGACATCCCCAGACAGGAGAAACAGGAAACGGTGCCCTCCTACGTCATGCGAGCTTGTTCGATTATGGAGAAAACCCAGAAATCAGGGGAGGGTGTCAAAACCTCCGCGAAGTTGGCCGAGGAGGCTGCTGAGAGAAGAGAGCGCATGGAGAGACTCGAACGTAAGTAAATCGAAAGAAATGACAAAGGTAAACGCTTTCATTTTGTAACACAATGAGTTCAGGATTTAGCTGAGCTGAAATGTAGCTGCCGTAATTAAAAATGATGCCATCTGAATTAGAGCGTCTCTTTTAATAGCATTGAATTAACGTCCACATTTCTGTTGTAGATATGACAACTGCACAGATTGAACACGAAAACACTCAGCTGATTAACGATTTGTATCGATTGCTGAAGAAATATCTCGGGCTGAGACACTTAATACGCGTCCTCAAGGTAAGTGATTGCTTGGCACGGAAACACCAGCCGCCGATGACGTCCTGTTCTCCTTCCCAGGAAGAGTACGGCAGCTCCAAAATGTACCCCATCTTCCCGCGCTACACACTGCTCAAGGATATGATTAAGGAAATCATGCACGACCCCGACTACATGGAGGTCTGTCACGAGGTGAACAACTAAACGCTGACTCACGTGGCTCAACCACCTCGGAGCTGGCAATAGGCGCCCCTCCTCCGCCAACAGCCGCTCTCAGTTCCTGCAACTCGAATGTGAGCAGAAGAATTGCGAAATGGCACTAAGAGGAGCAGCTGGTGCCTAGCTGTTCGTATCGTGTTTAGTTCTCTTCAAATATCTAGTTATAAAAAGTAATTTACACTCGTTGAAGACAGGAGCGAATTGCATCCTTCTTATTACTGTTATAAAGGCATTGCTCTAAAATACTGTAAACAGACCCACCATATACAGAGTTACTGAAACTTAGAACCACTAGAACAAGAAGAAGAAACCCAAAATACTTTACTACTGCAGAGGGAAAAACAAAACTTATGCATTTATATTGAATTACGGCATTAATACATAAGCCTATACACACACTTACACGTACCATATATGTACATACACAGCTATGTACAGGACTATGTTCAGCTCGAAATAGCGATATAATTAATGTTAGACTCTAAGTAGACAATATTCTAGGAGGTCCTGCAACTTTATAAGAAATGTGCAAGTATCATTCTGTCTAGATAGCTAAATATATATATAGAACACACTCTCTATACATGCATGTGTATAAATATGATGGCTTTGATTTGCTAACAAAACACAAATACAATCACAACTACTCGTACTCGTACATACATGCAAAGATTCAAATACAAAAACAGTTTGGAAGAAATCAGAGGTCAGAGATTAGTAAGTCCGAGAAAACCCAATCATATTAATTGCGACGTGTAATCCTGAGCTCAGTTTTCAAGTCTATCCTAAATAGATTTATGTCCCGCGTCGAAATATCTAATGATTGTTCCATATCCCGCCAAATTAATGATGGGTGCCACTAAGAAACTTGCCTCGAAATCAGTTTATAAACAACATATCAGAACCACTGTCGTACAAGAAAAGACCTAAACAAATCAGACCACTAAACATGAGCTTAGAACTAAACCTATGAACACGCTTTATTCAACAAATTCTAAACAATGTAGTAATTAATTCGGTCGCGTTGCTCGAACGCTATTTGAATTAATTTTGAGCATAAGAACACAATTCGATCTTTCAAGTTTGGTGATTCCCTTACATATTTTTGGAGTTGTCAGAGATCCTTTCTTCAACTCACAAAATGGAGTGAAGAGACCCTTCTTTGACTAGAATTGAAATGGATAGAGCTTTGGAACAAAGCGACTTAATTAATTATTACAGCGAGGAAATTATTAATATACACTAACTGCGAGAAGAATCAATACAAAACAATTACTAGATAAGTTAATTACATGTTTTATACTCGTACACGTGGATGGTACAATTGAGAAATAAAATGATTCTGGTTAAATATTCGGTATTCGGAAAGTTAATATAAACAAGCAACCAAAAAACAACAATAAAATTATTTAATACCCATATTTACAGAAACGATGTTGAACATGGGAAAATGACTAAAATAATTAATAAGATACAATAACTGTAACCTAACCTAAAATGCAAAAAAGTTTATGCAAGCATGTTGTTTCTATATTTATAGAACATTGCGAATATTTATTGAAGCAACAATTTAATTAGGCTTACTAAGTAAAATAAAAACTTAAGTTTGGGACAAAGAAACGTTGATCGTCCAGTAAACGGGACACTGTCGGAAAATCTAGAAAAGCTTTTAGTTACAACATCTCGACTTCGATGTTGTGATGATCTGAATTAAAATCTGACCAAAACTTTTAGCAAGTTTGGAAGAATTCCCTTTCAAATTTGTTGTTTTTGTCTTGATAAACCGTTAAGTATTGATTAGTAATGTGACATATGTGGTTGTAAAAGTGCTAAATACCTCTCAACCATCTCTAAATTTCGGTTTTCTCATCAGAATATATATCCACAGTTTCTTTATGAAGTTGAGTTTCTCCATTATGGAAAATAATATGTATTATAAAAGTTCAGAACTGACGAGCGTCTAACTGAATGTTGTACGCTCTCAGTTCAGAACTCATCACACATCCTCGTATAAAATCAGAGTTTAAAAAATCATATCGAAGCCTTTACATTCAAATAAAAATCTTACAAAAGAAATTTTTCATTACAGTGTTGTGTTTAAATGAAAAATACACTAGAAATACAAATAAACGTATGTTTTTGCATAAATTTACAAAACTTACATTAAACTGGAATCTAAACCCTGGCGTTCAAGTAATTCAATTCAATGCATTTTGCCAAACAGTGTATAAAAATACCGACACGATTGAAATACTTTCCGTTGAAGTCATAAGCTTTAAGTGTTAAGTGTTGCAAACATATATACGAGTACATACATACATAGATAAGGATAAATCTAATAAACATAACATTCATACCTGTTCGCCGTTGCGCAAAAAGCATACATATTAAATTCATATTCGAAAAATTAAAAGAACTATAAAATTGCTAAACTAAAATCAAAAGCACTTGAAAACTACTCATTCAGGAAACAACAACAAAAACAAACAATTGAAATTACAAGTTAAAAAAAAGCATATTTAGTAACTATATCGATCTAAATTACAAGACATGATCTACTATACTATACAACAACAAGTCAAATATACATACAACAAAAACATTTACAAACTGAATTTTACCTTTTCAACTTCTAAGTGTCTACAGAATTATTGTACCTACTTTATCAAAACTTGTACCAATATTAATACAAAATATTTCAATAAAAGTGAACAATTAAAACCACAAAAGTTGTGTTGAATTTATTATTAAATTAATTCTTGCCACTGACAGAACAAAGTTTAGGGTCAACCAACACTTTCTGGAAGTGAACATCAACTTTAAAAAATGTATTATACTATTTTTCAGAATCTTCAAGTCAAAAAAACATTAAAAAAGAAAAGAATATTAAGAATGCATGAAAAATTGTTTCAGGAAACTTTTGAAAACTTTTCTAAATTGACGTCAACGTCTTTGAAAGTTTCGCTATTTCCAAATGTTGATTTCTTAGCATGTACAAAAACCATTTATTACGCTCCAGAGTTACAACATGAATTTTTTAAAACAGGCTGATTCAATCATCCTCAAAAACGTGTTAAGATTTACCACGTTAGTTTTTGATATGCACGGAGAAAGGAACAAATCGAGTATGCCGAGTTTTTTAGTCCGAGATTTAATTTATTAATGAAATTTATTTAGTTATTTTTATTACTATAATGGTTACTGCATAGAAGAAGAGCCCATGCAAAATGGCAATCATTTTTAATAGTTTTCCAGTCATTTAACTGAGATTTTCCATTGTAGTCAGTACGAAGGACAAAATTTGTTTTTATGGAAGATTTTATTAAATTCTCACTGCTAAAGACAAAGCACACAAAAAAACAACAAATTTCAAAAAACTCCTGTGTCCCACAGCTTTTATCTTCATTTGGAGGATTTGGTGCGATCATGTTTGCTGTGCGTTTTGTTCTCATCCAAATTTTCTGTAGGCATCGAGGCCAGTGTATCCGAGGATCTCTTGGACCTGCTGCTGCTGGAACTGGAACTAGATGACGATGACTTGGCCGGGTACTTCACAGCTTTCGTGTTTCCAGAACACTTAATGATGAATCGCAGCTCATCCATGAGTTCAGCCTTAAAAGGCACCTAAGGATACGCAAAGGATATGCATAATGTTATGATTACTTTGGACACCATTTCAGAGCACATAAGATAATGATTATGGAGCCCGAATTCTAAAAGGATAGACTAATTACATCACAGGTGCAAAAATTTATGACATAAAGTGATATAAAGCATAATGTGTGTTTCGTAGCCTCAAGTGAGAGCTCAAACTGGAGTCCTGGGGAAGCTTTCCAAATACCTCAAAATGTTTTATTGCGTTACTTGACTAAAATACCTTATTGCGACGAGCGGTGATGAGAATATACAGGAGCCACTCGATGATTCCATACAAACTGGCGCACATGCTACCCACAAAAAGCACCAAGTACACTCCGCCCAAATTGGCGAGATTGAGCTCCTCCGCGCTATCTTTGCTAGAGGTATCCTAAAGGTCCTCAGCGTCCATCGGCATCCGGAGGTGGTTACACAGCAGTTGATGTGATGTCATGTGTGTTGAGTGTATTTAATCGTGTTGGCGAATGTAATTTTTGGATCGATGCGGCAGGGAAGCGTTGGATATGGCAAAGATATGAAAATGCAAAATAAAGCAAAAAACATGTTTTATTTAGCGGAAGGATACAAATGGTCTGTAGAGGGTGCAGTGGAGAGGGTTGCCGGATGCGGAAAATAAACTTGGCTATCATTCTATCTATCAAACTATCCCTTCTATCGCGGTGTGTTGATGCGGGGGGTTAACAATGCTTAATTACAACTGCAATTCCGGTGAGGAGTGGGTTTATATATGGCACTACCTTGTTCTCGTTACAGCGTTCCTTCACACCCAGCAGCATCTCGAAAATACCTACAAACACGGCCAAGAAGGAGCCGCCAATGAGCACTAAATAGACGCCACCTAAATTGGATATTTCTAAAGCTAGCGCCTGTCCGCCATCACTGTTGGTATCCTTTTGTTTGTGATGAACTTTTGAGTACTTTATAGTAATTATGCAGACCGAGTGTCAACACTCACCGAACAAGCACCGCCACCGCGCCTCTCCTTCCACCACTTGGTCTTCATTTTCGTAAGCACGCCCTGCTCCTGGAGTTCCAACACTGCCTGGCTAAGCATATCACGATAAGGCGAGTCTAAGAGAAAATGTAAAACAAATGGATGTTTACTATTATATATGTACATCGATAAGCTCCGCGTGGCCCTAGTAATCTTAATACACTTACTCTTGCGCATCGCGACGCCATATCCTTTTTCATCCAGAAGGGATCCTACCTGCGTGAGGCTGCAACGTCGCTCGGTTGTGTATTCGATGGACGTCGACTCCATAAGGAACGCATAGTTATCGTTCTCTACACGTTTGACGCCTTCCGCATTGCTTTCCGTCATGTACTCCGGATGGTTCGACATGTACTCATACATTTTCTGGTATGTGGGGTACTTAGCTCCCTGACAAATTAGATAGCATTTAGGTTAATTTCCAGCGGTGAAGTTCGTATCACACTTCCCGGACTTCGGCATGGCTCACCTTAAAGAATAAAAAAGTGCTGCCGCCTACTTTGGCACCGTACTTTACATTGCCCTTGTTTTCCGCCAAATCCTCCGCATTCTCGATGGGTGTGCTGAGCGATTCGATTGTGAGAAAAGCTGCCAAATTAGCAGTGTAGGACGAGACCAAAATGAGCGTGAAGAACCACCAAAACGAGGCTACCGCTCTCGTAGAATAACCTCTGGACAAAATTAACCATATCAACACAGTCGAAGTGCAGACTAAGAAGAAAAACTACATACTTGGGCGCCAACTCGGAGCCCTGCTGAAGCAAGGCACCAATCGAGAACCACAGACAATTAAAAAAGCTGAATTGGTTCTCTAATTCTGTGGGGTCCTCTATGCATGGGTAAGGGTTGTCCCACTCGGTCGGACAGATTCGCCCCAGGATGAACATGCTCAGCGAAACACTTATGTACGCCATCCCAAGGTACAGCCACACCTCACCAGAGAAGGGGGACATGAAGGAAAAAAGCTTCGGCGGCTCCTTCATCGGCTTGCGAAATAAAATGGCGATGCCTAGAAGCATACAGGAAACGTGAATCTTCAACCCTGCAAAAATACACACCATTACCTAGGTTCATAAATGGAATGGTGAAATCAACGCCACTTTCACGTTCAGACGTCATGGTCAAATCCGTGATGGCCAAATCGGCGCGCTTATTAGTGTCGAGTTCGGGAGCGAGAGAGGTCAAAAAGGAATGCGTCTTAAAATGACACCGAATCAAATAAATGAAAGCTTCCTACCCCTTCCATTAACTCCAACAACATGCCGTTCCATTTTCCCGTCACGGGGTCGAGCGAGCCATATTTGCCGTCCTCCTGAATGCGAAACGTATAGGTGAAGCCCAGTTTCCTGCCCAGCTCCTCAATCAGCTCAATCCCGAACCCTTCGTACTGGTCATTGCCCTCGAGCTTCTGTGAGGTCGCTTTCAACATGCCATAAGGTTCGTTCTGGAAGGAATGTTCCGTTTAGAGTCAGTAACGAGTTTCTTCGACTGACTTAAATGGGTTGCTTACAATTGCTGTGATCACCACGAAACTCTTGTTTACCAGCGATCGTTGATCAGGTTCAAGGGTTAGCGCAGGTGGCGGGCGATTCAAAACGAACCCATCAGGAGACTTCCACGCGCCTATCTTTTGCATGCCCGACACCGACAGCTCGACAACCTCCAGCTCGAAGTCCGTGCGCAATCCTTGGTAGTCGAATTTGATCTCACCCGAGAGGCCATTAATTGTGAGCTGGAAGAGTACCAGAAACCAACCATAAGAACAAAGAGCATTGCCGCCACGTATTTCGCGTCATGAAGAATTTGTCATGTTTTGCTTTTCGCCAACAGTACCAACCGATTTCATGTAGTTGACAAGCGTGTAACCTTTGTCCCAGGAGTTGTCGTCATTGCAATTCAGTGGCACTGGCAGGAACATCACATGCTTGAAGGTCTCCGCCAAGAGCTGTACTCCATCGTACACCAGGGCCATGTTGACGGTGAAGGGACACGACACTGTAAATATTATAGAAGTACACATTATATAGCAGAAAGTGATTAAATACTTTATAATCGGTAGCCACACCAAAAGCAGGTATTCAGGATGAGCTCTGAATTGTTAGACTTAAAAATCTATTCAATTTGGAAAACAAACCAATTGCAAATTCCTCCGTACGGAAAGTCTATGAACGGAAAATTAAAGTCTCCGAATCACTTACAAAAAGTATTTTTGCAATCTTCTTCACGTTATACTATTTAAATCGCTATACAAAAATCGCTATTCCTTTTCCTGCGCTTAATATTCCACCAGTAAGTACTGGACTTTACCTAGTATTATCCACACAACCCACAAACAATACACAACTTTAGCTTGCCATTTTGGAAAGGATCCTCCACCTCATAGAGAGCCTTTGACAATTCTGCCACCTGATCATTCTCGGGCGAGACCAAACGAATACCCGTGATGTTGGTGTCGCCATGTTGAAACGGTTCCAAATCCATGGTCTGCAGATCCAAGTTTCCAATTACATACCTATAGTCGGCCGTCATGAGGCCGACTTGTTGCGCCTGGAGAAAATAGTTCTTGATCACACTTGCTTGTGCCACGCAAACGACGACCCGGCCGCAAGTTGCACTCACCTGCTTAAATAAGTCGGGCAGTGTGTCCATCGAACCGACCACAACGAATGAGGTCTCGTCCGAATTCTTAATGCGTCGCAACACATTCCTGTAATTGCCATTAAGATCCAGTTCATAGCGTCGTACAGTAACGGTGGGTCCGGCAGGTCCATAAAGTAGCAGAAGCTCATTGACGGTGGACAGAAACTCACCTATGAGAAACAACAACAACAAGGTAAACACCTCGTTGCAACTAATGGAGTGACGCAGACTAAACGACCACAAGCTGCGTGTCTCACCCGACTCGTATATTATGGTGAAACCCTCCCAGCCCAGAGAGGTGACAAGATCCTTCAGCACCGCAGCCAACTGCGAGGGATGAGGATGCAGGTTGATTGTTGGCAGTTGAGCGCTGAAGTCCCAGCGGGTGTCTATGAACGGCATTTCCTTGGCATCACAGACGCTCATGGCGTGCCTGGCCGCAGTAGCAGAGACGGGACCAAAGATGGCGACTACATTTTGCTGCAGGTCGGAAAAGTCATTAAAACTCAGCTTGATGCCGGAAATTTAATTGCATTTTAAATATGCGCTCAATGGAAAGAAACGAATTTTCGGACGTGGGTGAAGGGAAGAAGGAATGCTGCGCTTTCGTACCTTCAAGATTTTGCAGAGCTTCTTAGAGGTCTCGAAGGCATTTCCAGGGCTGGTGCTCACCGCAATCCCATGCAGTTCGAAGTCGGCGTTCTCGTTGGCTTTCTCTATGGCCATGTGAAACAGCTTCTCCAATTCAGGTGGGTTTAAATCCAAAATAAGTCCTGAAAGTTTGAGGTAAGCAGAGTTACATTATTCATTAACAAAATATATAGTAAAGTGGTCCACAGTAAGCGACGATGTAATAATTCACATTGTTTGTCAAAGATTAATTAAACATAAAGTACTGAAGTTTAAAACAACAATGCATACACAAAAGCACACCAAAATACGAATTCACGCAGTTACTTAGTGCATGTATTTGCATGTATTTTGTTTATAAACAAACGTTCTCAAATTGTGCACCACGCAGAACTTTGTTTAGAAGATTCATAGTAATGCACTTATTTTCGAAATTCTGAAATGTCCTCAATAGCTGCACATTTTACAGGGTGTAATGTTTATGGGCGCCGTTTAACTTTTTGAAGAGTCTTCTGAGTTGATGTGCCTCTTCCTGGGTCACTAAGTTCTTTTCTCGCTTAGTAAATATACTCGTAATGTCACCCTGTCTGAATGTTTCTTCAAATACAAGTATTGAATTAAGATCTGCTTGCGCAATATTTTATGAATGCATCAATTTCAGCAACAAAGTTAGGATGTTGGCAGTTCATTTACACTCTTTAGGCAATAGTAAATTCCACTCACCGACATTTATTTTTTCCGCTGTGCAGCACTCGATGAATTGGAATATTAAGACAGCTGCAAGTAAGACATCTAAGTATATCTTCCGAAAGATTTTCACCTGCATCGTTCCCAATAATAACTGCATTTAATTTATTATGATTTCTTTCTTATCTTTAAATAATTCATGCACCTTTTTCCCAACAGTTTTCCTCAGTCTTAATTTTAATTTAATTTTATCACTGCTTTGGAACTTTTTATAGAATAATTGGACTCCGAACGACAACTTTCGATGAATAACCTCGGACAACTGAATTGCGAATTTTCATTTTCACCCAACGATCGATTGAATAGAATATAAAAATAACCGAAAAGTGGAAGGGAGACACTCGATGTCTACAGGTCTACAGTTCTTCCTCGCAAACTGTGAATTTTGTCCAAGTTATCTGGTTTCTATATTCTGTAGTCGGTTTAAAGACCTTCAAAAAAGATATCAAAACAATAAAAGAATCATTCAAAGAAAAATTAAGGAAATTCAAAATATTAAAGAAGCATGTGGTTTGACTTAATTCCACAAGCATGTGTTTTAATCTTGAGCGTTGTAATTGATTTCTGATTGATTATTTGAGCACTAATAAGCTTTTAATACGCCTGCAAACAGCACATTTTTCCAATATTGAACAAACTTTAAAGTAACTAGAATTATTTTAAGGATGCGAATATAATGAAAATCCAGGAAAGATACTCGAAGAAGCAAAAACTCAATACTAAAACTTATTATCTTACAATAGCAAATCGAAGGAATAGTGCGTTGTTCAAACCGTAGTTATTGCTTTATTATTTTTAATTGATACTAAGTTTCTACAAAATATTTCAGCCCTCAAATGCATTGAACATGATACTCAGGATGGTCCAAGTTGTGCCTTGTCATTTAATGTCTTATCCGTCTTTGAGGTCAGCGGCGAATTCAAGGCCTCGTCTATTTCCAGCGCTGATCGAGGTTGATAGGTGACCACGTAATTCAGGCTACTTTCGTGACATCGTGATGCTTTTCGTATGTAGAAGGAACGCCGGAAACGCCAGAGCATCTTGAAGATCATGTAACTCAAGGGCGGAATTAAACAAAACAAGACGACCAGAAGGATGTAAATGAGGAAAAGTACTAAGAAACGGAAATCACAAGAGACATCTACTCGTGCTATCAGAAGATTGACCTGTTGGATGCACTCAATGCGAGTCGGAGCACATCGCAGGCCAGCGTCCAGCTGAAATCCTTTCTTGCACTCACAAATTTCAGGCGCAATGCACAAAGCATTCGACCCGCATGAAGCCGAACACTTTGGCTCACATCTGACACCTCTAGACTCGTACCCCTCGCGGCACTGGCATGCCTCAGGCGCAACACACGAGGAGTTTTCTGCACACCCTTTCAAGCAGATGGGCAGACAAAAGCCAGCCAAATACTTGTATCCTTCTCTGCATGCGCACTCATTTGGTCGCACACATACCTCGGTCTCGTTGCAAGCCTTGGGGCAAATAGGCTCACATTTTCCGTGACCTTTTACATATCCTTCCTTGCAGGAACAAGTCTCTGGGGCTTTGCAAAACTCATTCTCTGAACAGCCCATTAAGCAGATGGGTCGACACTCTCCCTCCATCTCTTTGTAGCCATCTTTACAAGCGCACTTGTTGGCATCTTCGCAGAAGAAATTTTCGCCGCAGCCCTCTTCGCAGATCGGAGCACAGTTTGTGTCGTTTTTAAGAAAGCCCTTTTTACATTCGCACGTCTCGGGCGCCACACAGACAGCATTGTCTGTACACCCCCCGCTGCAAATTGGTCGACATGCGCCATCGTAGCCCGTGTATCCGGTGCTACACTGACAAAGATCTGGTCCCACACAAACGGAGTGCTCCATGCAGCCTTCAGAACACACGGGCAAACATTTCCACTCCTTCTCCACGAAACCGTCGTTGCATTTGCACACATCTGGGGCAACGCAACTCGCATTCACAGCACATGCTTTGACACATACGGGATTGCAGGTACCCTCGTGCTCGAAGAATCCGTTTCTGCATCGACATTTGCCGGAAATCTCTTCAAATCCAGCATTACACTGGCAGATATTATGGCCAACACAAGACGCATTCTCCATACAGCCGCTCACGCAATTCGGTTGGCATCTTCCGCTAGCCATCACTAGTCCATTTTTGCAGACGCACCTCTCCAGCGAATTATCGCAGACGCCATGCGGACAGCCACCAATGCAGATGGCTCTGCACAATTTCTTCATTTGTCCATTGACTATCTTCACCTCGCACTTTAGGATGTCCGTTTTCCCGGGAGCGGCATACAGGAGCAGGACAAACAACGGAAAATAGATTAAATACATTGCTAGGGCCCGTTAGCGTGCCTGCGATTGAAATGATTTGGAAAGACTAAATTATGAATATTAATTCTTAGCTTGTATAGAAACTAGGAGCTTATAATATTCTTTGAATTTTAAACCAAAATCGTTTCCAGTTCTTATCGGAAACTGTAGTTGAAATTTCCTTCTCTCCCTTTCTTCTTCTCATTTCGTTTCCCCTTGAATACAGGGCAAATAAGCTTATACTTCAAAACTTTCCATGCGGACAATAAATCTTCGTTGGCTTTTCAACACTTCCTCGTACATATAGTATTGTATATCGCAGTATATCCTTTGAGCTGAAATAAATCATCAATGCAATTGATGCGGATGCTGATTATTGTAATTAATTTGTAATTTCAATCTTGAAATCTAAATTAGTTTGCTAATTTAACCAGACAAATAACACCCTGTTTTTATTTGTTGATAAAACGCAGTTCTACTCAAAATGTTGATAAAACTCAACTCGACGCAGTTTTATAAACATTACAAAATTTGCATAATATTTCCTCAGCTCCCCAGTCTAAAGGGGAGTCCGGTAAAATCGGGCAACCCCAGAAACTTTCTTCCATTTTCCGGTATATATGTACATATGTATTTAGTATAGTAATCCCGTTTATCTTATTAACAATACCCCTCCCGCATCGACCCTTTACGCTTCAATCCCATTCATTGGACATTTGATGCATTGTATGGGTAAAAATCATAAACACAAATCAACATTCCACTTTCAGCAGCAAATAAATGTAGTGGGATTGGTAATGATCACACTTATACACAAGCGCATTGCAACTGTTATCATCAAACTGTTAACGGTATCCGTCAACAAGCCAGCTAGTTGAATCTTTTGCAGGCGAAAATGCCAATTCTTTCCTCTCCAATCCTCTCCAATGGAAGTCGTTTCCCAAACCAATGAAACGTTCTCGCAGTTATCATTGAGCATAAATTAGCTGTGCATAGAAATTCAATATCCGTGCATTTGCATATACATATACGAAATAATCTTCATACGAATGGCAACATTAATGATACTGGCAACATACTGATACTTAGCCTCCGAATAGTCCAAACAAGGACTGCGCATGTACCTAATGTGCCTTAATCTCTTGTTGCCACTTTTTCTGGAGAGTGGAGCTTCCTACCTTCCGACTTCGTTTTAACGCGATTGTGTCAACATTATCCTTTTTTTAGGAATTTGGAAAGCTTTTCTGAAGTACCTCAACTTTCATATTGATGTTATGAATAACAAAAGAAATATAATCATAAAAATTGTATCTTACCTTTTTTTCTAAATATTCTTTAAATATTATTATGAAAACCCTTTTTGCACAAATACCCAAGCATCTTTTCTAGATTTTTTCCCGCCCAAATCTATTGAGACCTTGGCTTGATAATCGTTCTGAACGTAGAACTGTATTCAAATTTCAACATCTTTTGTGTGTAGGCAGTAGCAACATAAAAGGCGATTAATCACATCCGTAGAGTATATTTAATGGTGGATATACCATAAGTAAATAAAAGGAAAGTAAACCAAAAACTTCCTTCTTCTAAAATCTATCAGTTTTAGCATTTATCAGTTCCGGCAAGATATCATAAGGTTTAAGGGATTTCAGTACCTTCGGCCAGGTCTGTCTGACTGCCGGTTTCTTCTACTTATAATCGGTTTTAAGGAATGGTTGCTTTTACATTATTAATTTATAATACAGCATCGAACTTCTAAGCGGAATATTAAAATATTGATTGACAGGATATCATATACTCATCCTATTGATTATTTTTGAGCATTTCATTTTACTTTTGCGCCAAAAAAATATTTGTCAAACATGCTCAAATCAGCTCAGTGCAAAGTCAATATGTCAGTGTCAGTGTGTCAATCATTCTGGGGCAACAGTTGTTTAGGATGCTAAGGTTCTTTCACCGGCTCCTTCGTGTGCTCTAAGGCCACGAAGGACTTCGTATTATTTGTATGCATTAAATTGTGTCACTAAAGTGTACAGAAGTTCACTTCGAAGAGAAAGAGAGGACGATTCAGTATTGCCAACGCAAAGTTTTCAATATTTAAATACATATGTATATGTATGTAGTATGTATACTCATATGGTCTATATTGAAATTAAGAACGACTAGCTTAATTGAACATTTGAAACACAGAAAATACTCCGTCCTCTGCTAACAACAATACTTGAAATTATACAATGTTTAAATTCAAATAATTATAAACTTTAATTAGGAAAAACTATACATGGAAGCACTATATATGGAAACACGAATGGACTTTAGGGAATGGATGCTAGAGAATGAGAGACCAAGATAGAGAGAGAGGGAGTGGAAGATTATGCTGCAGTTGAACGGACTCTCCAGATTCAAAATAAACTTCTACCACCAAGCTCCTGTCAAAGCTTCTTGGTATCAAGTATCATCTCCATGGCTACCTCTCCCGCTCTTCAACACTCTCTGGGTTAACTACGTAGTAGAGAAAAGCTCACGCAAGAAGGAAAATCTTGCAGCAGCAGCTACAGGAAAATCAGTTCGTCATTCGAGCTGCTTGCGAACGCATGCAACGCACGGAAAACCCTAAAAATATTGGATGCTAGATTCAGTGTACCATCAGCAAAAACAACACAAGCAAATTATACATACACACAAACGCAACGGAAGTGAGAAAACTGAAGTCAAGTGCAATTAAGAAAGTGTAGATACAAAGCAAAAAACAAAATCCAAGAGGTTCCGGCATAAAGTATCCAAAAAAGTTGGGAAAAACAAACAAGTGTCAATAAGCCAAATAATCAAAGCGCCAAAAGACTACCAGTGCTGCCAGAGTAATTAACGTTTTCCTACGCTACGAATTACGACGCAAAATGTCCGAATTGGTGGAGTTAAACGTGGGTGGCGTTCACTATACAACCACGCTGTCAACGCTCATGCAGGAGAAGTCGTCCTTGCTGCACGAGCTCTTCAGCAACAAGGAAACGCTTACCAAGGACTCCAAAGGACGCTTCTTCCTGGACCGCGATGGTGTGCTGTTCCGCTATATACTGGACTATCTGCGCGATAAGCAATTGCATCTTCCCGAAGGCTTCCGCGAAAAGCAGCGCCTTCAAAAGGAGGCTGAGCACTTCAAGCTCAGTGGAATGATAAACTGTATCAAAGCGAATCATGATGCCAGACCGCCTGGCTGCATCACCATCGGATACCGCGGCAGCTTTCAGTTCGGCAAAGACGGCTTAGCCGATGTCAAGTTCCGCAAACTCTCCCGCATTCTTGTGTGCGGCAGGGTCGCTCAGTGTCGAGAGGTATTTGGCGATACACTCAACGAATCGCGTGACCCAGACCACGGCGGTCCTGATCGCTACACCTCGCGCTTCTTCCTGAAACACTGCTTCATTGAGCAGGCTGCTGATATGCTGCACGATCAGGGCTTCCGACTGTCTGGTAGCTGTGGCTCGGGCACTGCGGGGTCGACGGCGGATCCCAAGCCCGGTGTGGACACTGAGGAGAACCGGTGGAACCATTACAACGAGTTCGTGTTCATCCGAGACTAAGCGGGTGGCTGCAAGACAGGCATTTTCGGTAGAATACGACACATATTTTGTAGTACTTAAGAGAACCAACAACTGGGCTGAACCCAATCAACTGGAGGAGGCCGCAAAAGAACCGAAAGCACAATTCGACACAAGACTCTGCGGAAAGTGGGATTAAAAGAGTATCACTTCAATCTAGAAATGCAATGCAATTGTTTGTTGTCCTGCATTGATTTTTAAAGTAAGCAGTAGAACACTAAAATAGAAACATTCGGTAATGATATTTGCTTACATAAAGGATGCTTCAAGGACACACATATAATGGCACACTTTAAAACGATGTTTAGGCAGACGTATTTTAGATGGTTCCCATACAAGTTTGATTAAAACTCATAGAAACTTAAAGATCATTCTTTTTAGAGGAATAACACTGTATTTGGAATAATTTAAATTTCCACCTAATTAATATGCAATAATATGTAATTGGAAAGTGGCCAAAGACAACATAATTTATTTAAATGTATTCCTGAGTTAGACCTGAATGCTATTGCTTCTATTAACCTCCAAAACTCATCAAGTTAACAGTAAGTTTTTCAATATTCTTTCAAAAACTTTACGACCACAGCAAGTCCGGAATCGAAATGGAATAGATTATCACAATTTTACAGATTTTATAAAACGCAAAAAGAAGTAAAAAAGGAAGACCCGAATCTATAGGTTCTAAATGTAAAAGCTCCTCAGAACAATACAATTTTTTAACAATTCCTAGAAAGTTTTTTTGGACTTTTGTGCTTTGTTTTTGTTACAAAATTGTATCATTCGCAAGTCGTTGAGTCAATACAGTTCCCACAGATGCAAAGTTGATGTTTTCAATAATTTGCATAATTCTACTGAATCATAGTTATACGATGTACATCATAGTACATCTTCTTTTTCATATTAAATTTTTTATATTATACATCATTTTATCCAGTCCAAATTAAAATGTATCACTCGAATTAAAAGCATCGTATGTATTACGATTATCATATATGTATGTGTGGAGTCCTCAAATTTCGTGTGCCTCTGTAAAGACACACTAAAACTTGAAAATTGGAAACTGCTGAATCATTTGGAAAATTGGTCATAAAAAGCGAACGACTACATCCATGAAACTATTTGCTCATAAAAATTTAACTGTTGCAGTGAAGCCATGAACAAATATCAAAACTAAACGAAAACGGGTCTTAGCATTACACTCTAATACATAGATATATCTACACGCTAGATATTTATAAATTGTAATTTTTCGGAATGCAAAATCCCGCAGAAGTTCCGTTTAAAACCAAGAAGCAAAAGAAAACCGAAGACACTATATAATAGTAAAAAAATAGGTAGTAAAAATATTAGAAGCAAAATTAGAAAAAGAAATTAAAAACTAAGAGCAGAGTAGATTTTATTCAGTATCCTAAAATAATAGTGTTAAAGACGGAATAGTTTCGAAAAGCCAATCAGCGACCAAAATATTGAGTACATGGATATACCATATTTATTATTTATATGTTCTCAACGCTATATCCCAACGAGCTAAAAGCGAAGTAGCCCCCAGAGCTGTAAGAAGTGGAAGAATAGACAGACCGTTGGGCAGGAAAACTTTCTCACTTATCACTTCCATTTCGTCCTTCCCGTCAAATTTTCTCCGGTGCTAGTAGCACACAACACACCACACAATCGTAGCTCCCGGCAATACAAATCCAACAGAGTCTCCATCAATCACTGTACAGAGACGGAAGCCGCGACATCCAACTGACTTTCTTCCGCCTGCGGTGTCAGACCAAAACCACTCCACCAAAAGCCCCGTTACAAGAATCGTGGGTATATCTCAATATTTATGAGGAGGCTTTATAGAAATTATTGACCGAACTAAAGTTGTAGAAAATGTAGCTCCTAGATGACAAAATGATGTACAATAGAGCCCAACAAACAATCAGTGCGAATTTCCGAGAGAAACATTTTGCTGTTTTGAAATAACATAATAAGTGTACATTCTATGTATGTATAGTACAAGTATATAGTATGTCTGAATGTTATGCTGTTACGGATGTATTCTATCTTCAAATTACATAATAGTAGGTATATTTGTGAACCGTGTTCTTATTGAACGTCTTTTTAAGTACAAAAAGCTAAACAAATTAATTTGTTATTCCTTCGAACTTGTATTCATAGATGTATGTAAGTCCGTCTCTTTATATCTACGGGCATTTGCATGTAAGTATGTGTTATTAAGGTCAGACTCGTGTTTAAATTTTCGGTTTGTATTTGATTTAAACATAGATTAACAACAACACGATAAACTATCTACCGACTTGAATATATCCTAACATCATTATTATAGAAATAAAGAATTAATGAAATGTGTGTACAAGAAATATTGTCGATATTAAAACACATGCCTATGTATGTGTTGTATGTACGTATATAAACAATATATTGCGTATGTAAATGTATTTATTAAGATTTACCATTTACCACGAACACAAGAAATGCTAATCATATGGAGATGTGAAAATCTTATTATTATAGAAATAACATAAATAAAGAATTGTAATCATGGATGAACCATTACAGCATTGATGGCAAAAGAGTTGATATTTTCTTTCAATACAATAGATATATTGGGCAAGTTCTAGGATATATTAATATCTGAATGGATCAAAGGTTCCATTGGTTTAATAAAATATTACAAAAAGGAGATCTGATTTCGTCAGAGAAAAAAGTTTGAAGAATTTTCAACTATTTGAGCCGACGTAAACGAGAAAGAACCCGTGTTTCGTGGATGATTTATGTTTATAGGCCATTAATTCAGAAGAAAAACAATCCTATCTTCCAGTCCATTAAATACACTTTCCTTCATTCTTTAAGCCTTGACTCTCTGAAATAGCTTTATGGTAACGTGGTACAACATATTCTCAGTCATTTAAAGTTACTTAGTGTTTACTGGAAGCTTGTTCATAAAAATAACTTATCACGAACAAAAGTACACGAACACACAAACACACACACACGTCCATTTATGCCTAATGAATAATGATGGATATAATTTGAAACTCCTTCGACGTCTTCATCTAATAAAATTAATTTTGCTAAAGCTTATGTGATGTTTAATCACTTTGATGATAAATTGTTTGCGGTTTTCTGCAAAAGTTTTTTGCTCGTCTAGTTAGAGTCTTGACCTTCGTAGATGACATTTCAGTTACATTTAGCCATTTGAAGGATGAATTTAGTTATAGTTACCCCAAAAAGTCTCCTCTGCGAAATTCCTAATCAGCTTTCTTTACCTGCGCAACGTGCCACTCAGCATCATCACCATTAACGTCAAACCAGCCAACATCACTTTCAACCACACGTCCAGCAGTCGAATAAATCTTATGACATCCCCGAGCTGCTCAACTGACAAGCAAGATGTGAGCTGTGGTGGTATTTTAGTATGACGCAACGAACCGATTTGGGTTAAGTAAGGGAGGGATCAGAACGGAGGATTTCGGAGATAATATTATTATTTCTATTAATAACCCTGTGCATACATCATTATAATTTCTAATTAAGTCATTATGTCATAACTAATGACTGTGGAGAGTTTAGAGAAGACTTGAATTTGAAGATTCGAGTACTGCTCATAGTTATACACGCCGTAGAATCCGAGCGTCCTTGGTGAGCAATACTTACATATAATTCAATAAGAAACGAACGAGCTGCTTCTCTTGGCATGTAAAATGACAAGAAAATCTCTCAAGATTTGCTAATCGTAGTCACTTGTCTTTGTCAGATATTCATATATTAAATCACTTTAACCTGGATTCCTTGATATTCGTACTGATATTCGTAAAGGAAATAATTCGTCTTCAAAGCTTAACCGGAACCTGCTTTCAACTCCAAGGCCGTAAAACCTCAAAGTTTCTTAAGAAAAACTGGAGACAATACATACATTCTTTATAAACGGTTGTTTTAAAAAAAGTGCAGATACAAATTTTTAATATATTCTCTCATAATAGAGAACAGCTTGACGAAGGACCGGCTTTCCTTCTCTTTCCTCATTTCCTCAGTAGTTTTCCTCATACATTTTGTGGAAACTTTAAGGATGTCATCAGATTGTCACCGGAATATTTGGGTCCGTAGGAAATTTTTTAAATGGGACTAGTATAAAAATTTAACATCCTACTTATGGAGGGATTTGAGACCTAAAATGCATATTCGATGCTTTTATTTACTCAATTTGTAGCATCTTTCATCATGCGAGTATTTCAAAGGCTTTCGAAATTTCCCATCAATTTTTCATGAAGGAAAACTCTTCACGATGACGACAAAAAATTAAGCATTAAGCAGTAGTATGAATTCGGTATGAAGAGCACGAGCAGCAACACATGTCGTATGGCATACGTACAACATACATGCCTGTACCACAAACACACTCACATATACACTGACATCCTTGGATCGGAGGCAGCAAAACAAAAGAGACCGAAACCAAAGCATGCTGGGACCGCAGCTAGTCTTTTATGTGAAACGTACCACATCAAGGCTCTTAATGGTGGGGATTATTAAAAACTACGTGGACACGGCGACATCGGTTGTGTCGAACAAAATAAATAAAATAAACAGAGTCCTTCATGGCTTGTTTTCCGAACAAAATCAGACCAAAAAAAATAGAAATAAAGTGAAAATAAACAAATAATACAGAGTATAATATACAGTGTATAATCCCAGGCAAAAAGGAAAAACATTTACATACATGGTACGGTTAAGAGCTGCAAAATATAATCTTCACCGGCACTCTGTGTGGATTCAGTCAAGTCCTTTCTGCAAAATCCTTGTGGATGAATTCATGGGCATATCTCCAAGAACATTTGTGTGGCTGCTCCTGGTGTGTATTAGTGAGAATTAAAGTTTTACTCATCTGAAGTTCTTGTTGTGCTTACACACTAACACCCACTAACACACCCACACGAACACATCCCCACTCAGGCAGACCATTTGGGGAAACTATGTATTTCCTGTCCTCTTATTCGCATAAGCAGAAGACGTTAGGATTCTTGTTCTTCTTGTCTAATAAATTAAATGGAAAAACGACATCTTCCCAATCAGTTTCGATCCTTCGGTCATCCAAGCGACTGCCTTTTCTTGGTCTGCTCAAAACTTTTC
Organism: Myopa tessellatipennis; assembly: GCA_943737955.2. NCBI lineage: Eukaryota > Metazoa > Arthropoda > Insecta > Diptera > Conopidae > Myopa > Myopa tessellatipennis. The sequence goes on along the minus strand of OX031314.1, from coordinate 56,975,665 downwards.
TGTTTATTGCTTTGTATTTTGGACCGCACCCTCGTTTCACTTTCTACCTATTTACTGAAATTTCCTCTTCTTTTTTGATAGAGAAATAAATTCAAACATAACTCGAAAGTAATCTTACATCAATACGGAGTTCCCAAATGAACCTATAAATTCTAGATTAGCAAAAACATCGGCCGAAGATAAGTGTAAATATCTAAGTACGAGTAGGTCCCGGCTCCTGCATAGGCCAAGCATCAAATCAACTTTCATATTAGAAGCCTTGATCAACAAACATCAAATCATCTTTTATAGAAACGCTTTTATGGGTTTCAGCATATTTTGTTGCTTGCCGGGTTCAGGTTCCCGTAACTCCGTAGAAATCTCTATAGAAAACCAGAACAAATCTTTGACCAAAAAATCGCTTTGCATTTCAACAGATTTCAGATATTTTAACGGACTTTCAACAACAGTAGTGCAAAGTAAACTCTCATCGAATTTGTCCACCTTATTTTCTGTATAGAAATTTAACCTGTGTTAAGTCAAACTTAACTCCCAAGGTAAGGAAATCAGGCGCCACTGCTTTATATGTATGTAGAAGGTTCCTTAAAAGTTGGCACAACCACATTAAAACAGCTATGATAAAAATTGTTGGGATTGCGTTGTAGATGTTGCTGTTATTTCGCTTTTTGTTTGGTTGTTGCTGTTGTGGCTTGAGCAGGCTGATATCACTGAAAATACGTAATGGTTGCTTTTAACCATTCATCGCTCAAAATCACAAGAAGGACGAGACCTTGACACGATAGGACACGACACGATAGAACATGGACGCAGGCAAGGAATGCTGGATTCCCAGCCCTTGATAAGGACAACTGCTCACAGATTTACTATGCTGATAACGAAATTACTCGCATGTGTCATTTATCGTGGCGGCTGTTAACTTGTTTGCTGTTTTTAATGTAATCTTATGTAAAAGCAACGTGAAGGACTTTTGAAACGTCGTATATTCTCACGTGGGTGAGAAGATTGTTATTGTTGTATTACCCGTTCCATATGCATTCCAATTGGATTAATTAACCCTCCTTTTTACGAACGTTAGTGTTGAGATGTATTCGCTTTGAGTACGTTTTGTTCAGCCAACAATTTCTCAGTAGTTCAGTGGATAATTTTTTTAAAATTTCCTTCAATTTCTGTGCTCCTTTGCAACTTCTTATTCGTGCACAAACATTTATGCAACGACACATGCAAAAGCACACATCCATATACACCTGTGCTGCCTGGCTTTTTCGCTCTGTTCGTTGTTTATGGCACTTGTTTGCAGTTAAGAGGATAAAAGTTTAAGTGAGTAGGTGTGTGTGTGTGTGAATGCAGACATACATACGTCTGAACATATGTGATTGCATAAACAGACAAGGACTCCGTGATGGAGTCCTGAAGTGCCAAGTAGTCTTCAGATCACCGAGATGTCTTGTTGCATTCCAGAATCATGAAGATGCACATTATAGGTGCAGCTTAGATCACACTCTCTTGGGTTGAATTTATGGATGACCCCAGTTATTTAAAGAAAATTATAACTTTCCTCCTTCTTACGAAGAAAACCAACAAGAAAATAAATTATGTGAATTCGAATGAAGACTTGAATATATTCGATATTTATTAAAAACGGTTCATCTTCAAAGACCTCGCAACGTTCGCAAAAAGGTTTCCCACTTTAAATATTTGTTTTATTCATATGTAGAAGCCAAACTTTTGTACACACTACAGCAGTTAATTTTTGCAGATCCTGTTTTATTCTGTGCACATCTAAATAAATAACCGATTACAAGACATGTGACACGTTCTCTACATTCAACAATGAAATGAACACTCAGTGACTGTCAATAATAAAGGAGTAACTGTAACAGCACAGGAAAAGGCAATTTGAGACAATGCTTAATATCATTTAAAAAATTCCACACAGTTTAGTCTGGTATTTGATCGGGGAGAACGGACTCAATATGTAAGTCTTCTCCTGGTTCTAACTTCCAAACGCAACACATCTGAACCGTTCAGTAGAAGAATTATTTATAATGAAAGGAGCAGAAGGTGAGTAACGGTAGCGATGATGAGTTGTTGGACATCCTGCACAGAATAGAGTCCCTGCACGAACACCCAAGAACCAAGGCCCGCAATTAGCATGAACACTTACTGCAAAGCCTTCACTCGAAAACTGCACCCACAGGACGATTTAAAGCAGCTATAAAAGAATGGAGCAACTCTGATAAAATAACCAAGTGGACGAATATAATAAAATTAATGATTCAGATGTGAATAAAGGAGCAACATAAAGCCGAGTGGACAATGAAAATAAACAGAGAATAACTGAAAACGAAAAAATTTTCAAGCTGAAGAATTAATGGCTTGAACAGTTGCGGAACGACGCACGGCAGGATGTGGAGAAGCTCACATTTGCACAAATACAAAATACACTCCCAAATACAAAGCACAACAGAAGCACAACAGAAGTGCGACGCGAAAGCTACTTTTCTATTCGCTACGTTTTAAGGACATCGACGTCGTAAAGCAGAATAAAAAAGACCAACAGCAGCGATAACAAAGCCACAGCACCAGGTGGTATCTGCTGGCCTCGTCTCCCCCCTCCCCCTTTCCTTCAGGATACATCCAGTCTGCTCCGAACACGAGCATGAGCTGTGGTCCGCTCAAAGACTTGGTGTGGTTGCAAATAATGGAGCAGTCGAAAGCCGCAAAGAAATAAATACCAGTCCGGGTTGACAAATTCGGTTGAGAATATCGAAAAGCTAGGCGAGAAGCAGGGCGCAGCAAATAATTTATGCATTAGAATCGGTAATACTTCTTTTAAATGAGATTAATAAAAGATTTTGTGTCACTGTGTTTGGATACATTTTGAAAAGATGTTTTTGAAAAAATTCCATGAATAAATTCGGAAGCTTAGCGAAAAAGTGTAGGATTAGCAACGAAAATGTCAAGCATTAACATTCCGGTTTTTAGTTAGAACAATTAGAGTTAGAACCACCGAAATTTACCAACAAGGCCAACATTTTCAGACCACATTTTCTACTTCCCATTGAATCTGGAATACTCGCCGCATTTTTCTAATTTTAATACTGTGTAAACATTTTATCATCACACACCGCCGCGCAATCTTTCAATTCACTGAACTAAACACCTGAAATGTTGTGGTTGGTTTGCCAGAAAAGCTTTTGTGGCTCTTTGGCGGTCGTAAATTTATGAAAACCAAAGAAAAAAAATACCAGAACTTAAACAAAGATTCGTCTGTGTGTAAACTCAACATTTCAAAATTTAGAAAGGTCAGAATGTGGAAGTAACCGCGTAACCTTCGGTGGAGGCGTCAAATAATTCGAAAATACAAAAACAATACAAAGCAGCGAGGACTAGGATGGGACCACTGATGCTCATGACCTCCAAACCTGCTTCTTCTTGGTGTGAAAAACAACACCTTTAGATTGTTTAACTCGCACCTCGCTCTGCACTCACAGAGCACTCAGCCCCAAATACACTATTCTGACTCCGCTCGTGGTAATACAAACCCCGACCACCCACCCCCCAAGCTCCGAACCGTAGGAGAACCACCTCCCCCTCGTTAGAATGGAGTTTAAAGCTATTATTAAACGCGTAACAGGAACACGTGCAGCACCCCGCCCGGTGATGTGAGGGGTTCGGAAGAAGCGGCAAGAGGGCTAAGAATATTTAAAGCGCTCGGTGGAGTTTTCTTGCATAATTTTAAAATGTTTGCAAGTTGGTTCGTTTTTTTTTTGCTTTTCATGTAAATTAAAGTACAAACATTTTTGGCACGGCTCCAAAAATGATCTGAGGGAAAAAATACCAGACGATTTGTCAGAATTAGTAGTGTGCATGGAAATAAAGTCGTACTTTGTGAGGAACGAAATTGGGAAGTGGAGGTGATTAATTGAAATTAGATGTTTGAACGACTGAATGATTCAATGTAGGAAGTTTAAAATGGAAACCGTATTTTTACGGTTCTGATTATGATATATTTGAATTGAATTATTATCTGATTATGATATACCTTTGTACCTTGATATACCAATCGAAACCATCATAAAAAACGTTTAACTTTAATATAAACTTTATATAATGGTTGAGAAGACAACTCAGATCTGTAAAAAAATCAAAAGAAAATCTGAAGTTTCACAATTAATTCACTTGACTAAACAAAGAAGTGAGGAGAAGAAATCACACTGTAACGATGAATGTCTAAAAAAGTTTAGAAATAGACGAGGGAAGATTTTCCGTTAAAAGATTTGACAGCAACTGAACATTTTCCCTTTGTACTATCGTAACACTATTTACACAACACAAATCTAAACCGGATTACTATCTTCGACTTGGCCAAAACTAAAATTCCCTTAATTTACTCTTGTGAACTGTGATGAAAGATTCTTTAGTTACGACCCATTGGAAGGAAATGCTAAATGACGCCCCAGGCCTTTGGGATATTGAAGGGGCAGATCATGCCGTCTCGTTGATCATAATAGAGTATTTATACCACGTGTACTGACGGGATACAGTTTGTCTTTGAAGTACTGCCATAGAAATTTTATGGAAAGGAAATATTTGTAGTCCATTTAGTAGGCGGACCACTCCCACTCTTTTCAGGGTGGATGGCATTCATTCTTTGTGTGAGGAGGTTCACTTTTGTCTTTGTAGCTTACTCTAAGCGATTAAACGGAAATTTTTCTTGGATTTACTATGAAAAAGCATGCAGACCACGTCCACAATTGACGGGTTCCTAACACTGACACTTTAAATATGCAGATTATGGGTTGTGCTTCTGGCCGACACTGGATAATATCGTTCATCCCAAACTTTTTATGGAACAGCTAACGTAATTTGGGCGGATCACGCCTATTTTTGCTGTAATGGTTAATATTCAGGTTACATCATAACAAATGTCCTCTTAATCGTGATTTCCACAAACAGACAGGCGAAATGGATTCCGGAGATGAATCGTACATACTTACGCGTCCTTCTGTGCGTACAAACTGACGGACAAACTTAATATAACTCTTCATCTTCGGCTGTAGGGTATAAAAATGGTTTGTTGAAACATAAAAAATAATAAAATATTATTTTCTTGAGTATTAAAAAAACAAAAAGAAGACAAAGGCCAGTGATGTTTAATGTTGTGAGGTTTAATCTAATGTTTTTTTTCAACCCAACTCTACGATTGCTAGGATAGCTTTACTTTTTCTAGAAATGGGTTTAAAATAAGAAAAAAGTTCAGATTCCACCAAAGCATATCAACGACAACAATGAAGCTAGCCGACATAAAAAATTTCAATAAAACATCAAGGAAAATGAACTTGTTGTTTATCGGACCCCATTTTGTAGACCTTGCATTTAATGCCCATTCGCTCTGTCCCTGCCCAATGCCCTTTTTCACATTGCGATGTTGTTTTTGCCACTCTATTTAAGATGTTTTGCCAGGCCACTAGGATTTGCTTTGTTGGCTCAAATAAAGGTAACAAAAAAGCTTCCTCATTTCATTTATTTTTCGTCAAAATTAATAATAGCTAAGCTAATAAAAAAGGCTTTAAATTAGGAAAATATTTCAGAGGCAATCATCAAGACAATTTATATTTCTTGTTTTTTAGGCAGCACAGAGGAAAATCTATGTTTCTTATATTATGTATATCTATTGTATTCGATTTATCTATTTAAAAGTCTCTTATTCGGATGCTGTCAGCAATAAAAACAACAACAAACATTTTCAGCTTTAATCCGATTGCAGGCAACGCAGTAAATTGGAAAACAAAATGGCAGGAAAAACTGGTGGCATGAAACCCTCAATAAGAGTTATGAAGAAAAAGAGTCAGATAGCAGAGATGATGAGGAAAAATTATCCTGCCATCCCAAAATCCAAGAAAATTAAATTCAATAAAAACGTACTACTCCGAAAAACTAACAACCGATATCTCCAAGTATCACAGCAACAACCACAACTACCAGCATCTCCTTCAGGGACGATATCTGTATGTGTGTATCTGTATATGCCTCGCCCGTCCGCGTAGTCTGTGCCGTGGTGCACAGTTGGCGAATTCGATGTTCAAAACGCTACACAATTTTGCCGCGAAACTTCTGCTTCTACGTCACTTTGTTGGGAGGCAGAACTCCCAGAAGCTTTGGAAATATAATAGTGCAACATCAATCGGCCACCGTGCGATTATTTCCCATAGCAAAGAAAAGTTTCTGCTGACTAAGAACAAATACAATTACGCGAATTGTTTATTTCTTTAAACTTTTCTATTGAATCCATTCTAACTTCGAGATTTATCGATTTCGTATCTTTTACAAGTGTAGAAAAGATGGGACACGTTTTAATGTATGTGTCCGAAAGACCTGAAAATAATTAAAGATCTGAATAGTGAAACAAAAGCGAAAACAACCTTTCTCGAGGTTCTTTAATTGATGTTGTGATCAATTATGAACCAATCAGATTTCATTTCCCGTAGAAAACGGTAGACATACATAGACTACATAGACTATTCTGGAATTTATTTCTGTCGATATGTGATTCTCTCTCTATTCCTTATCATGCCTCATCCTCTCACCCGCTCGCTTAATTAAAGTGCAAAATTTTTGACGAACAACTTTAAAATATCCCGGAACTTATCTAAGCGCTTCCTGGATCTGCAATAACCTGAATTTAATATGAATTGAATTTAGCAAAAAGTAATTCAATTTTAAATTATAGCTCTTTTCCCCGAAGTTTCGAATGATGTCCTTGAGTGCCCTGCCTGCTACTTCTTGTTGGTGTTATAGGACATTCGAAATCTGAATTAAATAAAAAAAGGTTATCAAGAGGGATTTTCATTTACGTTGTCGGACTACATTTGAAAGGTATCCCAATTCAATAATCTTCTATTCTAAATTTTCTGTCCTCGTCTAGTAGTGGAATCTTGAAAACCCTACACCCTTATAACCTCTTTGGACAAATATCCACACGAAGGGTTTTCAGAAAGAAGGTCATCAGGACTATATAGCAAACTCATTAGTTCTTTAGGACTCATATTATGCGGTAATGTAAACTAACATCGTTACAGTTGCACGTAATACGGATACTTATGGAAGGGGCATTATAAACCGTTACTCAACTTTAAACCAAACATTAATAGTAATATTTTGATTTTTGAAATAACTATACCTATACCTGTTACACCTCCTTCTATGAATAACAACGAAAAGTTTTATACTATATACTCTTACATGTACGCGTGTAGAGTATAAAAATATTTTCTACATACTCGTACGTACTGCAAAGTATTTTTTTACTCATTAATAATTATTCATGCGTTTTTCTTATTCCAGTATTCGACATCAACATTTTAATTCAATATATGAGTATGCTTATATGCTGGATCCAGCGCTGGAACATTCATCTCGCTCTTACTTCTTAATTAAGTGGACGCTCAGGAAGTAGTATTGTGTCTGATATGCAAACGAAGAGTCGCCAAAACAGACATCCGTGAATATTCAAACACCTGCTCCACAAACGATAGTAATATAATAAGTACATTGTACAAAAATTTGAAATAATTTACGGAAATATAACAGATACATAGTCAAATATTAAGTATGTATATTTCTCATTATGTATTATATGTATGTACATTTTTTTTCAAAATTGATAAGGATTGATAATAACCTAATGAGGCTTTCATGAACCCATCACAGAAGGAAGCGAGCCTAATTTCGTCTCAAACACACCCTAATTACCTGGTCACCAAAGACCTCCATCGCACATAAATGTTAGTCCGCTTCAGGAGTGTAAATATTCTGCAGAACATTTTATTATTACAAGGATAAACCTATAAACCTAAACTATGATTTATGTATATGGTACATACGTTATAGAATTTCCACATCAACGTTTTGCACATCCAAAGTGCAAAGGAAATCAAATTATTTATGAATATACAACATTCACCTATCTACATTATGTACTCAAATATGCGTATCTTTAATACGGGCGAGTATTCTGGAATATATACGAGTACATATACTCGTACATATTTTAGACACTTAGGTATGTATGTATGTATATATTTACTTCCACTTATTCGTGCTTATGCCGTAACGGAAGCGGCAACCATTAACTAAAACAAGTTGCAAAGAAGAATTTCAAGAAAATATGGAAAGCACTTTCTAAGTGAAAAGTTAGAATTCGCTCCCTCCCCTCATCCTGCCACGTCTATGGCCAATGACAGACTCGCTCGCGTTTATGAAAGAGTACCTGTACTTCGAGCTTTGATTTTGAAGCCTTATTTTATTGCAAAGCGCTATCAACAGGATGCTACGTGAAGTTGCCGTGAATTCATGGAATTCGTTCGTGGGATGTATTTGTACATATACATATCGTATGTACAATATATACATTTTGCAAGATATTTGTGAAAAATTGTCGTTTACAGAGTCAAACCTTCGAGTTCATGCTTCGATAGACATCGCAAATCTAAGCAAATTGACTGAACTGTTTGTGTTTAAAGTTCAAGGTTCGCATCCTTAGAAACTTTTAGCCAAAAAGTTTAACAGACCGTCTTCGTATTCAACTATGATGACGCCTTAAAGGCATAAATCAAGTTTTTAAGCACAAATCAAATTCTGTGTGTTTTAGTCCTTGGAACACATGCCTCCGAAGACTAAAACACACTATGAATAGGTAACTGGGTAACTTTTAGTAGCGGTTGCTTGACCCTAATCCAGAGAAAAGAGTGTTTACAGTAAATATAAAAGTATTGTAGCATAAAGCAAAGAAAACTGAAACCAAAAAGAGTACTATCTTCGGCCTATCTTAGGCTTAATATACCATCTGTAACTCACTATTAGTATAAGGCGTAAGGCCTACGTTACTATAAGATGTAGTATACAACAGTGAATCACGGATCACGCCCACTCTTGGCAGGATAGATACCCTTGATACTAAATAAACAGATATGTATATTAAGTTTTGTTTTCGTAGCTCAATGTATCCTTAAATTTTTGTACAAAACGTGGGCATCGGTTGATCGATTCCGTCCAATTGCAAACCCAAACATATTCTAAATTGCATTATGATATCGTTTTCTCTTAATGGTTTCCACAGACAGACAGGACAAAATCGACTCAGGAGGTGACGCTGCTCTGAGGTGAAGAATATATGTACTTTTCTATACCTGCCACGCCTGCTTCTGCGCTTTATAAACGGAGGACAAACTTAACCTACCTTTTCACCTTTGTGTGTAGGGTATAAAAATAGATGAGAGAAAAAATTGAAATGAGTTGTTTTTAATTTATATACATAACACGTTTTCAATAGAAAATATAACAAGTTTTCATTACAAAAGTGTCTGTCTAACGAATGCCTACGCATAAATCTACAGCATCTCTGCAATGTTTGTTTTTCTTTATGGGTATCCAACCCACGCATTGCGATCCCAAAGAATACCGAGTAGAATGCAGAGTAGTATTTGAAACAAAAGCCAAGGACACGAAGACATTTTGCTTGAGCCCACAAAAAATACTTTTGTAGATATTTCCGTAAATTAAAGCTATACTACAATTCAGCAATAAAGTTTTAAAAATTTCAGAAGGGTAAAGGCATTAAAATCACGTATACATGAGATATTTTTACATATATTTTAACTCCGGAAATATGTAATTGAATTTTGCTTTACAAGAGAATAATAACTTTTACATAAAGTAAATTAGTATTCGTTTAAAGTAACTTCGACTTTAACTTTAACTTAAACTTATTTTTCTAATTTTGTTTCCAAATAAATTGAAACTGCTTCGTAGTATCGTTATAAAAACGTACTCGTTGCGAAAAATAACAAGTCTGTGCTTCAGTTCGCCATCAGATAGAACAGGATGAAGTCAAAATGCGAGGGTGAAGCACGTCACTGCGCAAGTTCAGCTTAAACCCAACGGAACAGGAAGAAGTTCAGAGCTTCCTTCCACTTCGTTTAGTTGGCAATAAACACTGTCGCTGGGGGCGAGAGAATGTGTTTGGATCAATCGATTTACATATGTATATTATACAAATACTTTTTATCTAGTGCTAAAAAGAACGGATTTCAATATATTCGCTTCTTCCGATTGGTTCGTCGTCTCAAACTTTGTAGTGCATTTTAAAAGAGAAAACAAAATATTAAGTAAAGAAAAGAATTAAATAAACTACAGGTATGTAATTTTGTTGCACAAAATTGATATATCATTACTACAAAGACAAACTCGATCCAATTTCAACACAACTCTAGCACTCCTAGCATTTCCTTGTAAAGGTGCTTAATTAAAGGATATTTTATAAGGCGGAGTAGAGTATTTCAGCTTCGGCCAAGACGAAAACACACTCTCTCTGGTTTTACTATTGACTTTCTTACTTGAATTTTTTTTTTTATATTTCTCCGTGAAGACAACATGATATGGCGTTAAATTATTACTTTCGAATACTGTTTTTGTGAACCGACACTTCGAAGTAGCGGAGCGAGTAGATTGGTCTAAAGCACGCTCTTTCTTCTCGCTGTTCAACACTGCTGTCCAAAAACTACCCATAAATTCTGCGATAACAAAAGGAAAACCTTGTTATTTATTGAAAACTTTTTTCCAGTTGATTGCTAAGCATTGATTCACACAATTGAATGTGTAAATACACTCTATACTGAGGAGTTCAGAGCAGGTATCCAAGGAGTGCTTATATCTATTATTATTATTATTATTTTTGTAAAAGTGATTGCTACAGATAATTGAAATGTAAAATTGTTTACATTGCGATCTCTTTGAAACAAGAGAAAAATTAATTTTTTTTTTTCATAGCTTTTACAGAATTCTACAGAATCGCACTGTTTCCACTCACTTGTGTAGAAGTTTTGATAGTCTGCTTTTGATAGTCTGTGTCTCTTGTTCTCGATTGGTCCGAGTTGGTTGTGAATTCAAAAGCAACACGCTATAAACATGGAAATGCAAATAAAATTTATTACATTGCAAATTTATAAACACAAATAATGTGGCAAATTGCAATTAACTGAATTGAAGAGGGAGAAAATTAAATACGCTGCATTTATTCAACATCAGGATAAATGTAAACAATACATTTGGTTCAGTGACTTAAGTAATTACGATTTCGATAATTAAGTGCCCCGAATTCAATTGCTAGATCGAAGATAATAACTGAACGCCAACTGCTAGTGTTCGATATTGTCCGATTAGTTGGCAGATTACAATCACTCGACCTTATAAGTCAGTATTGAATCAACACAGCATTCGAAAATGGCAACCAAACCACTAAAACTGCATTAAACACATCGATTAAAAGTCCTGTCAACCTAGTACAAGTTATTTTCAACTTGTGTCCCATAAATTGCATTAATTATTTTAATCCTGACATGACGTATTTATTCCCAAACTTTCGCATGAATTTGCTCGCTGCTTATCCCTCTCTGTGGCAGCTGCACTCGTAACTCTTGATGACGCACTGCTCTTGAGATTGACATTAATTGCCTTAAAAACATTAGCACGGCCCTAACTTTAAAAATAGCTCAGAACTCAAATTCAGCGCGTGTAATAATAATGAATGAATGTATTAAACTAAGTATGTATTAACATTAAACATAATGTATTATTCTTATTGTATTTGGGGTTTGATTTACTTAAATTTTAGTCAATTTTTGTTCTTTTGTTTTATTTCTATTTACAAAAGTAGATAAAAACGAAGTAATTATTATTTTTCCATTTTGAAATTGAATACAGTTAGATTATTAATCCTGTCTACTATCCACACCTCTGAAGGGGATGGCATACCCACGCAGAGCCGCCTTCACCATCACAGCAGCTACGTATTATTTCTGAACCATTACAATATCGATTTACCGTACAGAAAGTAGCAACGCCCTCTAATTTGCATTAGCATTCCTTCCGCTCCGTAGCGAAATACCAGCCCGCGTCAGGGTCCGTTTATAGCATGGATGTGACCGCTGAGCTTCTCAGAACTGTGAATAAACAACAAAAAGTATAACATTCATAAACCTGACTCCATACACTCTTTAGCCATCCATCCATCCATTCATTCCTCCTTCACCATATCACTCCCTAAGCAATTCTTTATTTTTATTCAACACGAGTGAGTCTCTCAGAATTCCATTCCGCGTGCTTTCATCATCGTTAATAAAAACCCATCGCATAGCATGACTACTCAACATTTTGCCGATCCACCATAGAAATGTTCAACGAGTACTCGAGGTTTCCAGCCAGCAGCGGACTCTTCAGTCGACCCCATAAATAAAACTATATCTCCTTATTGATTTTCATGGTTATTTTAATTTTGTTGTAGCTTCCACTGATGTTGCTTCCTTCCTCCGGTGTTTAAGGCTACGTTAAAGTCTACACTTTAAATAAATAGTTCAGTGTGACTTTAGACCGAGTTTTGCTTCACGATTAGTGTGCCTTCGGCTGAAGCTTTTCCACATCCTGAAAATATATCGAAGCTGGCAAACGTTTAATCGAGAAAGTTTCAATACTTTCTTGTCAATGTAATTCGCTTTTCATTTTATATTCTGAACACTTATATTCTGTAATTTTATTTCAACTGATTAAATTTAATTAGCATTTCTTCCTATACACAAATCATATTTTATTAACTGTTATTCAATGCGTGTCCATCATCACCTGTCAATCCAGTATAGAAAACTTAATATTTTATACTAAGTAAATACTCGTACTTGTCAGAACTACTTGATGTCATATACTGCCACGCCTGAAGCAATTTTATATCCATATACAATGACTCTAAACATATGCACGTATGTATATAAACTATGTATGTATGTATGTATGTATGTATATATGTAATATTAATAAAACGAGGTTACGGGCGAAATCAGGATAAAATTACATTATTCCGTTCAACTAAAAAACGGAAGTTCAATCTAATGGAACAACAACAAAATTGCAGTTGAGCAGATTGTAAAACAAACAACATTTTTCTCCTTTTTGCGTAATTCTTTGACAGCCCCTTCGCCCTCTCTTTTCGTAAATTCTGCTTCACAACTCTTCTTAAATTTATTCCATGGCTCATACTCAGCCCCTTTCTTTAGTTACTTTCGAGGCCTCAAACCATTGGGTTTGCTTTGTTTTCTAGAACTATGAGTTTTATTTTATTAAGGCCGTCGTCGCTGTTTCTTTCGCTTGCTATTATGTTCCAGGAAGGTTATTACTCATCAATGCTGTCGCTCGCTGATACAGGTATCCAATCTTCGCTTTTCAATGCTTCGCAGTGGACGAGTTGATCCTTTCAACGTCCGCTCCTTGCCCGAAGGCTTGTTTGTAGTTGGCCACCACACGCGAAGTCATATGCTTGTACATACATACATCGCCATGACTTGACAGCTGCCTATAGATTCGAAATATTCTTCATGCTAACATTATTTCTCATCGTCACCATTCAATCATCTCTCCCGTTTACAATCCGAGCCTTCATCCCGTTTGCAATTGTGTGCCATTGAAATCAGAACGCAGAAGCTCTACTTTCAGGCAATCGCTTGCCTTTACGAGGTAATTACTTTTCATTACTGGGAACCTGCATATGAACGCACTTTTCCTTGGCACATGAGCACGAACGGTTGTCGCTGTGGCGAGCCTGATAAGCTTCAGATGCTGTCATACAAGGAAATGGATTTTAGTTATTTAAATGAAACATATATTCGCGTCAGTGTACAGACACGTAAACTTCCTTTCGTAAGTTTGGGATATTTTAATTTTAATCCTGGATTTTTGAGTTTCCACAAAAACCTTTCCACAAACATTAACAAAAATGTTATTGTGGGTTCTCTGAGCTTTTGGGTAAGGAGCCTCATCCGAAAACACAAGGGCTTAGATTCAACATTAGAGGGGTCGTAATACGAGTATTTACCTTTTCGGTCAGTTCTCGCTGTCCTTTAAGAAAGCCTTACTTCGTTTTAAGCTCTTCCATGAAACAAACTCCTTCCAAGCTTTCTCCAGAAAAGCTTCAAATGGTACTTTATTTTGACAACAGCTGCTGCGCAGTTGACGCGAATGTTGGTGGATGCTGGCTGCTTGAAAGATGAGTTCGCGCTGCAACCACTTTTAGTACAAATCTTACTTTCCACGCAATCGGGCGTTCCTTTCCGCCGAAATGGTGAAACATTACCTGTATCTGTAGAGTCTGGAAGCTAGAATACGATTAGACATTGAGTGGTCACAAAAATCCACATAAATTAAAATCAGAATGAAGCGCCTCCAGTCTTGGAACTTTCTGTTGGTGTGCGTCACCTTCCTTGATTTGATATGTTTTTCGCGTGCTCTACCAGACACCATTAAGATCGGTGAGATTTTCTCTTCCTCATTGAGTGCATATCTGCATTTTTGGTTATTGATTTATCGCCCGTCCATGAAAAACGTAGCTGCGGGATCACATGAGCAGGATGTGATTATAGAGGAAAAGCGCGCTACGAGCGTTTCGAATGGTTTTTGTTTTTGCTTTCATTTGAATGCTTTTGTTATCATTTCGGTGTTCTAAAATTTGCAGTTTTGTTTTGGTTTTTCGTTTCCTTTCGCATATCCCGGGTATCAGGAGGTCTCTTTCACCCCACTGATGACAACCAGGAGTTAGCATTCCGTCAAGCTGTTGATCGTATCAACTCGGACCGGTTGATTCTGCCACGATCGAAGTTAGTCGCTCAAATCGAACGCATTTCGCCCTACGACAGCTTCCACGCCGGCAAAAGAGGTGAGTGAGCGAAATCCTAAAAAACTATTGTGCAGAACTGTGTTCTAATAATAGTATTCGAAATAAAACAAGTATTTAATAGGAACTTATTTAATGAGAAAACTGTATCCCAATATGAATACCAAATATTATCTATTTTTTTAGAAACATTTTTCATAGTTATACTATAAAACTACATTCATTCAGTATTGAGATATAGTTCTTTAAGTAATCTATCTATTAAGTAACTTGTTCAAATGTATTACCTTTCAAAACCTAGTAAAATTATGAATACTTTATTTAATAAATCTTCACAACAAATACTCGTATTTACAAAACTATAAAATTATTACCTTTAGAAACATTTAAAAATGCAAGAACAAGGGAAAAGTCTTACACTTAATTCTTACAGTTATTTGAGGGCACTCTTGTGACAATCTACTAAAGAAAACCAACAATTGCAAAACAAAAGATTGCAAAACAAACTCAGAACAAAGGCAAGCTCTTGAGCGAGACACTCGAAATGTCCTCTCTGAAAAGAAACACGAATTGCATAAGAAACATTTTACTGCAAAAGCAGTTAATCGTCTGCAACAATTGCATGTTGCGAATGAAGATTATAGAGAAAAGCACCTTCAAGAGCTCAGATAAGCAGAAACTGATGAGCCTTCCAGTGCTGTAGAGGCTTATCACAACCTAAAGACATTAAAATCGCGTTCAAACATTTCCAGATCTATTATTATATGTACTTTTGTTTTTTCCTCCATTGTTTTATGTACGCAGTTTGTGGATTACTGAAGGTCGGAGTAGCTGCAATATTTGGGCCGCAGTCCTCTCGCACGGCGAGTCATGTGCAGAGCATTTGCGACAACATGGAGGTAAGTCGGTGATAAGCCTTAAGTCCTACAACTTGTAACCCTTTTGTATCTGCAGATTCCGCACTTGGAGAACCGCTGGGACTACAAATTTCGTCGCGAGAGCTGCCTGGTTAATCTTTATCCACATCCGAATACGCTCTCCAAGGTAATGAGGACGCTCTATTTTTGATACAGTGAATTTTATTATCCTCCACACGAACTCTTTTGTCCCGGTCAGGCTTATGTCGATATTGTTCGCAGCTGGGGCTGGAAGACCTTCACCATCATTTACGAAAACAACGACGGTGTCGTGCGGATGCAAGAGCTTTTAAAGGCACACGGAACATCTCCCTTTCCCATAACCGTCAGACAATTGAGTGACTCGGGTGATTATAGGTTGGCATCACACGTAAATAAATATCAGTTATTCGCGTTCTGTAAAATTACCCTCATTTCCCACTCAACTCAACTTTTTTTTCCACAGGCCTCTCTTGAAGCAAATTAAAAACTCTGCCGAAGCACACATTGTGCTGGATTGTTCCAGGGAGAAAATATATCAGGTGCTCAAACAGGCACAACAGATCGGCATGATGAGTGACTATCATAGCTACTTAATCACATCCCTGGACCTGCACACCGTCAACCTAGATGAGTTTCGCTACGGCGGCACCAACGTCACCGGCTTCCGTTTGATCAATGAAAAGGTCGTCTCGGATGTGGTGCGTCAGTGGACGGTCGAGGAGCGCGGCGTTATACGCTCAGCCAATCTGTCCACGGTCAATGCGGAGACCGCGTTGATTTACGACGCGGTGCACCTGTTCTCCAAGGCACTGCATGACCTGGACACCTCACAGCAGATTGATATACACCCCATCAACTGCGATGGTCAGAACACCTGGCAACACGGCTTCAGTCTGATCAACTACATGAAGATCGTCGAAATGAAGGGACTGACGAACGTCATCAAGTTCGATCATCAGGGATTCCGCACCGACTTTATGCTGGACATTGTGGAATTGGGGCCGATGGGCGTACGAAAGATAGGTACGTGGAATTCAACCCTACCGGAAGGCATAAACTTTACCCGCACCTTCAGTCAGAAGCAGCAGGAAATAGAAGCCAATCTGAAGAATAAGACGCTAGTCGTGACCACAATTTTGGTTAGATGGCCTGTTTGCGACGCATATTAATTCGTAATACCGGTGATTCAATTTACGTCTTTCCTTCACAGAGCAACCCGTATTGCATGCGCAAAGAGTCGTCAGTTTCACTGAGCGGCAACGATCAATTTGAGGGCTACGCTGTTGATCTCATTTACGAGATCTCAAAGGCTCTGGGGTTCAGCTACAGGATTCAGCTTGTACCCGACCATGCGTACGGAAGCTACAACAAAAAGACTGGGTTCGTAAAGTTTCCCTCCAAGTTGATCCTCTTTCCCAAACTTCCCTTCTGTTTATTTTGCAGCGAATGGAATGGCATGATACGCGAGCTGCTGGAGCAACGCGCCGATCTGGCCATAGCGGATCTCACCATAACATTCGAGCGTGAGCAGGCCGTCGACTTCACGATGCCCTTCATGAATCTGGGTGTCTCCGTTCTCTACCGCAAGCCAGTCAAGCAACCACCCAATCTTTTCTCTTTTCTGTCGCCGCTTTCTTTGGATGTATGGATCTACATGGCGACAGCTTATCTGGGTGTCTCCGTATTATTGTTCATCTTGGCCAAGTTCGTATGAGTACAAGTACAAATGAAAACGGAAGGCAACCCTTAAATTTCTTTCTATTTCAGATTCACTCCCTACGAGTGGCCAGAATATGATGTTCATGGTGAAAAGGTGGAGAATCAGTTCACTTTGATGAACTGCATGTGGTTTGCGATCGGATCTTTGATGCAGCAAGGATGCGATTTCTTACCGAAGTAAGTCGCGATATGTTTTTCCGATTTCAATTTAGTTCAATAATCTTTCATCTCTTTCAGAGCTCTCTCCACTCGCATGGTTGCAGGTATGTGGTGGTTTTTCACACTCATAATGATCTCGTCGTACACAGCAAACTTGGCTGCTTTCCTCACCGTCGAGCGAATGGATTCACCAATCGAAAATGCTGAAGATTTGGCCAAGCAAACTCGTATTAAATACGGAGCTCTGAAAGGAGGCAGTACGGCTGCTTTCTTTAGGGTAAGACGAATAGAAGCAGAGTCAGTAGAAGTCTGGTCATGGTTTATATTTTCAAAATTCCTAGGACTCTAAGATCACAACATATCAGAACATGTGGTCGTTCATGGAATCAGCGCGTCCTTCGGTGTTCACTGCTAGCAACGGAGAGGGAGTAGATCGCGTAACCAAGGGAAAAGGTAAGATCAACAGACTCTTAACCTCCATGCACCTTTTATACCAAACATACGAGTACTTTCAGGATCGTATGCTTTTCTAATGGAGTCAACGTCAATTGAATATGTGACTGAACGCAATTGCGAGTTGACGCAAGTGGGTGGCATGTTGGACACGAAGGGCTACGGCATAGCAACGCCGCCTAGTAAGTATCGATCGGTGTCCGTCTATTATCCATTTCCAACACAATTTGATTTCTTATCCTTTTCTCTGTAGACTCGCCTTACCGCACTGCCATCAACGGGGTCATCCTGAAGCTGCAGGAGGAGGGAACGCTTCATATACTCAAGACACGCTGGTGGAAGGAGAAACGGGGCGGCGGAAGCTGTCGCGTTGAGACCTCGAAGTCGTCCTCGGCAGCAAATGAGTTGGGATTAGGGAATGTGGGCGGCGTATTTGTGGTGCTAATGGGTGGCATGGGAGTGGCGTGTGTTATAGCTGTGTGCGAATTTGTCTGGAAATCTCGAAAGGTAGCTGTTGAGGAACGGCTGAGCGCCATTTTGAATGAATGAGAAAAGGCGATGAACCTTTAAGAATAAGTTCAAATCAAAGAAAAATGAAACCCGGTCTAACTTGATCACCGACAAAGACAAAATAGAACCAGAAAGAGTGCTAACTTCGGCCTGACCGAAGTTCATATACCTTACACACGTTTATTTAAAAATTAGGCGTGGCAATGGTCTTTTCAATACCAAATAGCCTGTGATGACAGAGAATATTCGTGCCAAATTTGAAGAAAATATCTCTATTCGTTCTCCTGTAATCAAGTTTTATTTAATTAATGGGCGGACCACGCCCATTTGTGGTAATCTGTTTTGGTCAGAGACTGGACTTCTGGACAAAACTTCAACCGCAAATTCGTTCTGCTAGCTGAGAAATTGTGCTATAAGCATGGATGAAGTTATATTCACTATAAACAGTAGGCGTGGTAATTTCCTATTTCAATACCAATGAGTTTCTAGTGATAGACATTATTCGTGCCAAGTTTGATGAAGATATCTCTATTCGATCTCTTGTAATCGTGGTTTCCACAGACAGACAGACAGGCAGACAGCCAGGCAGACAGCCAGGCAGAGAGACAGACAGACAGACGGACGGACAGGGCTAAATCGACTCAGGAGGTGATGCTGATCAAGAATATATATACTTTTGTATACCTGCCACACCTCCTTTAATGCGTTACAAACGGAAGCACAAACTGAATACACCCTCATCACTTCGTGTGTAGGGTATAAAAATTCTTACTAAACCAAACACAGATAAAAGAATGCCATAACCTAACATAAGTTATCAAGAGTTAAATTTGAATGTCCTTCAGTAAAGTAACGAAAAGCTTAACCAGCGAAGATAATGTTGAAACATTTTCACTTTGTTCAAAACAAACTAACATTAAAAACAAGTTGCATTTATAATAAATTCTTTACGAAAATGTACAACAAACGATATATATTGTACGATATATATATTCAATTCTGTAATCAATTAAACTGAAGCCACACAAGTTGACGAACCAGCGAACTGAATATTTATTTATTTGTATCTAGTTAATTATCATAGGTTTAAGACCACACGGACCAACTGGACCACACGAAAATATAGAATAATTATCCACTCTTGTATTCTAGGTGTTTTAAGTAATCTTATAAAACAGTTATGGTTACAGCTCATTTAAACATTTATATATAATACACGATATATATACATATTAGTTACGTTATAATATATTGATTTGAGACTAGACGGATAACTTCATTTTGAATCAAGAAAAGGTTAACTTCACCTGATTCCTTTTTCATATTTATTCCAAGCACAAATGGCCCTTATTCCGTATAGTCACGATGAAACGAAAGCGGTGACTCTCTTTTATGCTTTTCGTCGATTACAAAAACAAAGACATTAGAAAAAGTTAATGTAGAGAGAGTCTAATTTCTTTAAACGAAATACGAAAATAATATAAATAAAACTTAAAATAGTATAAAATAAACAAAGATAATTTTTAATAATTATCATATAGTATTATGTAAACGAAGATTATTATGTGAAAGATACATCCTATGATTAAAAGAGAGAGATGTAAATATAATCCCTAAGTTTTCAAATATAAAAAATTTGTGGACGCAGTAAACAATACAAGAAACCAAACATTAAATTGAAATATTTCTCAAAAAATAAAAATCATAACATTGAATGAAAAGTTAAACTCAAAATACTTTAGGAGTACTACATTATTTTTATATATGTATGTACATGCCAATTTTCCTAGATGTACAATAATAATATATATTCTTCGTAGATCTGGATTAGTTTTATTGTTGTTCATGATTTAACACCAATTTGTGTCTTTAATTGGGCTTTACTGCCGTTTCTTTGCTAGCACCTGCAATTATTAGTTTTAATTTCTCAACCCAACAATTTTTCCATTATAACCACGTGCCGTCACGCACGGAATCGAGGGCACAGAAGTCTGGACACCACCTGCGACCGACATTTAAGTCAACCTCAAAAAACCAATCAAACCTTCTCCTTGAGTAAATGAATTTTTTATGGACGACGTCGTACATCGTGTGATAGGAAAATTGATTTCCTCTTCAACTTCATCAATTTCTGATTATTTTACTGGTTCTGGCTTCGTTCAATGCAAGCAGAACTTCAATTAGTTGCATTTTTACATCCGCCGCGCTATGAAGTCCTTTTGGTTCTTTGTCGCGATAGCCATTTCCCAATGGAATTCGGGAGCTGCGAATCTAAATGATTATTCTTCGTTCCTGAGCGCAAATGCTTCCTTGGGTTGGTTTCAGAAAAATACTAAATTAAATTGTTTGTATTTCACGAGCTTCTCAAAATAGCGGTTGTTGTTGACCAGGATTACATGACCAAGCGTGGCGAAAACATTCTGGCAAATTTCCGGAAAATACTGGGCGAAACGATTCGCGAACATTTGAAGAACGGTGGACTGAATGTGAGATATTTCACCTGGAGTGCGGTGTATTTAAGAAAAGGTAGACTTCTTTCTAAAAATGCTTCTTGAAGTGCAATGAATGCGTACACCTCGAGCAGTCATTGTTAATCATCCACCGTTTACAAATGTTTCCTTCTTCAGAATTTATCGCAGCCATAACGGTCGCTAGCTGCGATAACACTTGGAAGATGTATGAATCGAGCCAATCTACATCGGTTCTGCTTATCTCCATCACCGACGGAGACTGTCCTCGTCTGCCCCTAAATCGCGCCATAATGGTAACAGAACACAAACTCCTAACTAATGCTGTACATACATTTGTTCTGTCCGTATCGGGTTCTGTTTTAGATTCCTGTGGTGGCCAACGGTAATGAGTTTCCACAAATGATTTTGGATGCAAAGGCACAGAAAATTGTCCAATGGAAATCCGCTGTGCTTTTGGTGGACCAATCAATAAGTAAGTCGAGAATTCATTCAATTCCATCGTTTTGGAATTTTTCGTCTTGATCTTGTCGATGTTTTCTAAAAATTGTAAAAGGAGCGCAGTCTGTTGTGTTCCAATTAGATAAAAGAGCGGCTTCTCATATAATTAAGTGTTCTCCGTACCTTTTATACATCGGTAGACATTTACTATATGATCTTCCTTTAGTTGAATACTTCGTACCTACATATTGTACGAGTATATACAACAGTAATTACAAATTTAATTAATTCAAAACATTGCAGTATATAAAAACCCTGTATTAGTTGAATCAGTGGTACATGAGAACTCCAAGCATGACATCACTCCGATATCACTCTTTCTTTACCAAATGAATGACACTTTTTCGTCGAGAAGTCAAAGAAAACGCATAGCCATCCGGCAGGCTCTGGAACCCTTTGCTCGAGACTCGGGTCTTTCAAACCAGTTTATTGTATTCTCCACATTTTTGGAGGATATCATAGAAGTGGCGGCACTTTTGAACATGTTCCACATCTACAATCAGTGGCTCTTCTTTGTCATCGATGAAACGAAGAGGGAGAAATTCAATGCGGAGTTGGTCACGCAGAACCTGGGCGAGGGCGCCAATATTGCGTTTCTACAGAATGCTACCGAGTCCAATTGTACAGTGAGCATTATAAATAAATATTTTTACATACATTCAATGATTACGATGATTCAATGATGATGACTCCTTTTTAAGGAGTCCTTGAACTGCACCCTATCGGATGTTTCCATGGCATTTGTCACGTCTCTGTCGCGCATGATCCTCGAGGAACAATCCATATACGGAGAAATATCAGATGAAGAATGGGAATCCATACGATTCAACAAGCAGGAGAAACAGGATGAAATACTGCGTTATATGAAGGTATTTAGACGACTTAGCATTGAGTTAGTCTTTAATATCTTAAGGCCAGCTAAACCCAAGGACTACCTCAAGGATAACAGCAAGTGTTCGAGCTGCTCTCATTGGCGGATGCAAACCTCCATCACGTGGGGTAAGAGTCAGGAGCATAAGAACATCGTCAATGGTAAGTTTGGAATTCAACTAACTTTTTTTCGAGTATACGAAACTTAAACTCAAGCCTTGAGAGATTCGCGCAACAAGTATTTCGAATTTATCGACGTGGGTTTCTGGACACCTTTGCTGGGCTTCAACACGAACGAGTTCCTCTTTCCACACATTAATCAGCGGTTTCGTAACATTACCCTGGATGTCGTCACTGTGCATGTAACTACTAGTATTTGGTGATGTAGATTTCACCTGTACAATGTTTCACCCGTAACATTCACAGAATCCGCCCTGGCAAATATTAACCAAAAACAACAAGGGTGAGATAGTGGCTCACTCCGGCATCGTCATGGAAATCCTCAAAGAGCTGAGTCGCATGTTAAACTTCACGTACCGATTGCATGAGCCCAAGAAACAGTTTAATGACGATGAAATATCATCCTACAACGAGACGGTAAGAAGTCACGTAAACGCCTGTCACATTGTAAACCTCTAATTTCCACAGAATAACCTGATGGGTAGTCTGACCTATACTATTCCGAACCAGGTGATTGAGATGATTCAAGGAAATCAGGTAAATTTAATTTCGCTTAAGTTGATGCATGTAGAAGCACCGAACTCTTCTCTCGAAGTTCGTTTTAGCGGCTGTTGCGGCCACCATTGATGAGGCGGACACTAAAGCCTTCAACTACACTCTGCCAATTAGCGTTCAGAAATATACCTTCATTTCGCGAAAGCCGGACGAAGTTAGCAGAATCTACTTATTCACAGCACCATTCACGCTGGAGGTACGATATCCCGTATACTCCCGATAACGTCCACACAGTATTGTATATTTTACGTTTCTTCCTCCTCCTGGCCAAGACTTGGGGATCTTTAGTTGGTGTTATTTTTATCGTCGCTCCCATTTTGTATGCGATCAATTGCTTGGTGCCCATGCAAAATCTCAAAACCAAAGGCCTCTGCAATATGAAGAATTGTTTTTGGTATATTTACGGCGCTCTGTTGCAACAAGGTAAGTAATTTATTTAAATTAGTAAGTCACCGAGGTATTTTAATTTTATTCCTTAGGCGGCGTTTATTTGCCAAAAACTGACAGCGGCCGAATCGTGGTCGGCGTTTGGTGGATCGTTGTTATTGTCTTGGTTACTACATATTGTGGCAACTTGGTCGCTTTCTTGACATTTCCGAAATTTCAGCCTGGCTTGGAATACCTTTATCAAATATTCAAGCAAAACGATGTAGAGCATCTGGCTCTACGGAACGGAACCTTTTTTCAGAAGTACTCTACAGTAAGTTATTGCGACTACGTCTTAATTTGTAATGCGCGATTATTCAATTATCGGAACACAATTAATATGAGCCCCACAAATATCGTGAACAAACTTCAAAGATCTGCTGTTTCTTTGACTTTAGCAGTCCTACAATAGATTTTTTGCGTTAATCTCGACAAGAAAATAATATTTTGCTTATTATAATTCGTTAGTTAAAAGCATACCATGCGTATGTTTATAAATGACTAGAAGAAAATAATCGCCCAAACAAACATACCAGTTTTTATAGAATTACCCACTACTTTCTTAAAACCTCAATAGCTCTAACAGCTTAGTAGAATTTACCATTTAAGCAAATATAGATGGGGTTCCTCCTGCTCTAATTTACTAATGTTTTGAATACCAAAAATCTTACTCTGTTTGCTTGAATTGTAATTATTTTTATACGGCTTCCGAATTCCCCCACACTAATTCCTTTTTTTAAAGGTCTCCAACCACCACGACATTCACCGGTACATGGATCGCGCCACCATCTACAACAGCATTGATACTGAACGTCTCGAGGATGTCGAAAAAGGTGAACGAGTCAACGTTGATTGGCGCATCAATCTACAACTTGTTATTCAGCACCACTACGAAAAAGATAAAGTGTGCAAATTTGTATTGGGTCAGCATCAACCACAAATAACAAACTACTGAACTAACAGTTCTTTCTAACAGCCAAGGAAAACTTCGTGGAAGAGCCGATCGGACTAATTCTACCAGCCAATAGCCCCTATTTGCAGCTGATCAACGACCAAATCACATGCCTGTTTCAAATGGGATTCATCGAACGCTGGCATCAAACAAATCTTCCCTCCAAGGACAAATGTAGTGGCAAAGGCATACTGCGCCAAACAATAAACCACAAAGTAGACCTGGTGGACATGCAGGGTTGCTTCCTGGTGCTTCTATTTGGTAGGAAATTTGTTCATACATGTATATTTAAACACTAGACTATTCTAGGTTTTACAATTGCCACGATTGTCATTTTCTTGGAGTACTGTTACTATTACTGGTATGTTCTGGACAGAAAGAAGGAACAAAAAGTATTTTCCCATTAGTTGAAAGCGATGCTCGCGAAGCATATAATTAAGCTGAAATGAACTCCATAAAAGTATAAACAAATCCAATTGAAAACTGAATGTAATGTATTAACAATAAAGGTCTCATTTGTGATTCCAAATGTTTAATAATCCAGAAATATCCACAGAGGATACATAAAATTTCAACATTTTTGATTTTCTTGCAAAATAATTTGCTATCTTTAAATGGGAAATTTGGTAAACATATCCATCAAATTAAGTAGAGTTCGCATTTGGTCCACGACGTCGTCCAAAGCCCTGAACAACGTTGACGAACCGACGGTTGTATTGGATCCTCCTCTTTGCGCGACCAGTCTTCTTCTTCTTCTTTTCTTGCTTTTCAACCTTAGGTGTCTGGCCTTTAACTTTACCGGCACGCGCCAGAGAACCATGCACTTTACCACCAAGCATTGGTACGGTGATGTCCAACTCGAAGGACTCCAAAGCGACAACATTAATTTCATTGCTTAGAGCATTTCCAGCGCAATTCAACGTAATATCTTCGGTTGCAATTCCATTAACTTGAGAAATTTGAGCCTATAAGAAAACATTTTTTATATTTGCAAAATGCACACATTAAGAGTTTACACACCTTCACAGAGGCTATCGTATCGTCCTTATTGACCTCAAAGGTCTGAACTGTTTCCAAACCTCGTACGAAAAGTTGCATATTTGTTTGCTATAAGTAAATACATGAAATATATATTAAAAATTTTATAAATCAGCAGACGATGTTTGAGCACAAACACGTGTACTAGGTTTGAGTTATTTGACTACATTTCGTAGCCACCATCCACTAACTCGATACACACAAACGAAATCATTACATATTAAATTTGCACTCATTTCTTTATTTAAATTACAATTTGGGCAAAACCTTAATAAAAATAATAATTATATTTTCACCTTGTCACTTGCGTGAGGTTGTACGGAAAAAGGAATATGGCCGAACTTCACCAATTCGTTCACACACATTTCGAGACTCGTTCAAACGAGTATCGGCCAAATTCGAAATTAAAGAGCAGCAAAGTTTAGGAGATGTGTTCAGTAAGAGCCAAATTACACAATTAAAATCTGTACAAACTCGTACCAATTTTGTTCTTGTTGTATTTTGGCATATTGTATAGTTTTGTCGTTGCTTATGAAAACAACAACAACACTAAAGCAATAACTTTTTCTGTTCTCATATCGTTATCGAGTTATAGCCAATCGAAATTTGAAATTTTTACTACTATATCTCTCTAAACTATTAAAGGTATACATATAAGATTGATATCGTTATAAGAGAATTCGAAATACCTTTTATTTATGTCAAATACAATTTTGTCGTTGAGCCGTTACGAGAACGGATGTCGGAGAAAAACGAGTTTTTATAACTTTAGTACTTTTTTCTCACATTTACTAATTTTTCGTCAGGAAAATGCATAATTAGCCCATACGAGTTTAGCTAATAATTTTAATTTAAAGAAAGTATAGGCCTAGCGCTTTCTAAGCATATTTTTTCATTTGTTTTGTATACCAGAAAAAGCATTTTTAAAGTTTGAAATAACGTGCTACAATATACATATATGGCTGAATTCTACATTGTACTCATAATAATAAAATTAATGAAAAAAAATAAATGAAATCTATAAAATATAACATGAGATAAATTAAAGATATTCAATTTACCTTTCTAACAGTACAAATGCCAAACGTCTATCCTCTACAGTTAAGGAGATATAGTGTAACAACTTTCAAATTTCAAAGACCTAGAACTTAGAACCAGGTTTCGGAGGGACCTGTTCTTGTGGTTGGGTTCTGCCTCACAAAAAACAACAACAGCAATTAAACTTCAGCATCGGGCAGATCTCTCTCCATTCGGGATTTTGGCTACATTCGCAATTTTTCAAATTTTTTCGTGTTTCGTAATGAACAGTAGAATTTGTATAACAAGTGTTTGTACTTACATGCTTGTGACTTTTAAAATGCATTTTCCTCTATAGTAAACCTCTGTACCGATTCCGAAATATACACGTATATATCAGTGAGTTAATACTACATTTTATTTAGAGAAAATTAATGGATGAAAAATGTTAATAAAAATTTGCAACATAATTTTTCTCCAAAACTACACGGTTTTCGATAAAATAATATGGTTAAAATAAAAAAAGATAAATTATGAAAAATAAATGAATACCTTTCCAACGACACTAACAGCATGTATCTTGTACAGCTTAGGAGATATAGGCTTGAAATTTTGAAATTTCACAGCGACGGCAACTGTAGCCGTTGGATAAAGCATGCAAAACAAAGACATTCACATATACAGTTAAAATTAAAATTTCTATTACTTTCACACAAATTTACTGTGAATATTAGCATTTTGAGAGTTAGTAAAAATTACCGTGAAGGTTAATACCGCGAGTTTAACTCGAGATTAACGCCGTCCACTAGATAATGATGATTACGCATACCAAAATTAATGTATTCACTGTCTAAATTATAATAACTTAATCTCGTCAGTAATATTTCTATAATTCGTTTATAACGATGGGAGGTTGTGGAAATCTTCCTTAATTTGGCACGAAGACGTAAAAAAATTAAAAAAGGACCCGCAATAATTTTCATTTTTCGTATCCGTATATTCAATTTTAATTTCTTTATAAATATTTAATACTATTTTATATTTAATATTATATTAATTTAGCATTATTAATTACTAAATACTCAAAATGATCTACCTAATATAACTTTAAAACCATCTATATTCCTAAATTGTGAAGATGTTAGGGGTAACCTTAGTATTGATTGACGAATATTAAAGAATCAATATTTATCTCAATATTTCATTTACGAGTACGAGTATATGTATTTCAAGATCATTGAAGGCACTAAAATAAAAATCCGATGGAATATATTTTATAAATAATTTATATCACTTTATTTTTATTTTCAATACTAATTTAGAAAAATTACAGTTAATTTTACATGTACAATCACTAATTTGTGAAGATAAATTTTTTTTAATTTTGTGATATTTACAAAAAATATTCAATTTACATTAATTACCATAGTTTACTTCATTTACAATTAAACGATGCAATTTCAACAATTTGGCTTACGAACTAATTTAGATTTTCTCTTCCTCTTTCGGTCGCCAGTGCCTTCAATAATATTAAAAGAACGACCAAAACAGTTTGAGAAATTGTTATAATCAGTGGGTTAATTTCAAATAACGAAATGTGACTAAATAAATTTGAATAAATATGTGTGGTCGAAGAGGAAGAAAGTACGGTAGAAGCGAAGGACTGCACTTTTAGTGCACGAAGTCGTTGGCGATGTAGTGGTGTGGCTCCACTATCACGCTTGTGTAATGCGGGGCGTTGACGGACTTGAAGGTTTCAGCGAAGTTGCTTGTGATATGGTGATGTGTCGCCAACTGCTGCTGCTCGTGTGGCTCGTGTTGGTGATGTTGCTGATGTTGCTGATGCGCTTGGTCCATTTGAAGGTCCATTTGATGTTGCTGGTGGTGCGCGCTGTGATGTGGCAATTGCAAGTCTGCAACATGTTGCTGATGCTGATGATGCTGATGATGGTGGTGTTGGTGGGAACTACTGTCCGAGAAGCAATTCAGATCGTATAGCTCGCTGTACGTCGTCTGCGGCGATGTACCCACAATCGACGCGTTGCCTGTCGATAGCTGACGATCGCTTTCCGAGCTGCTGGAGCAGCTGTTCGAATTGGCGGAAAAGGGCCGAATAATAGACGCGCTTGTGGCCTCCACCGCTGCGTCATAGTAGTAGTGGTTGTTGTTGTAGAAACCACTGCCGGTGTTGGTCTCAGAGAACTGGATCTCGGTCGGAAGCTGACTGCCGCTGCTGGAGCTAACGATGAGGTCGTTGACTGGATACAGCTGCGTGTAGCTCAGCATCTCCTGCGAGCAGTTACCTGGCGGTTGTGCCGCCGAATGGGGCTGATGGATGTTGGTGTGACCGTGGGGCTGATAACTGTTGTTATTTGTGTTGTTGCTGCTGCTGCTACGGCTATGGCGCACAACTACCGCCGCCTCGTAGCAAGGGTCCAGTTTGGGACTACTGCTAAGCACGGAAGGTAGCTCGCCGGCCGACGATAGACCGTTACTGACAGCGGCAGGAAGCGTGGCTGCCGTGAGGGCCGGATGTACTGCGAGCACAGAGGCGGGCGTTATGCTGGCGGGTACCGTGTGTGGCTCACTCTTAACCACGCCCGACTGAATTTCGTTGAGCAGCAAGTCCTCGGCTTCCTTCTCACTGAAAAAGGATAATAAAAACCAGGTTATTAAAAGAGACCGAATTTTCTGTACATCCGAAAATAGTTTAAAATTCCCCAAAGAAAATCGAATTTCTGCATAGCGTCCAAAGTGAATGCAGCAGTTTGAGCTTAAATTTGCTATTGCTCTGGAAATTAAATCAACACTAAAGATGAACCCCTAAAGCTGCAAATCCCTTAATACTTGTTTTGCCAACGCCATTGCTCGACGCTGGATGGTTGTTGTTTTGCTCGTGTTGGTGTTTATTCACTCCTGCCTACCTGAGTACGTAGTTCACGCTCACGATGCAGTGCGGCCGCGACGAGCGGGTGTTATGGACGACCGTCGCGTACGACTGCACCCAGACCCAGCCGCCGCCTCTCGTCAAGAACCGGTAGTATCTGGTGGTAACTTGGCCCTTGTATATCACTGCAGCGCATGAAAAGAAAACAAAACGGTGACAAGGATTCAAACAGGATTTCGTTATAATTTGCCGAGGATTAAGGACGGACTTTGTAGTTGGCGTCATTTACGCGTACTTACGTATTTGGTGGGAGCAGCGCATGGGCAGCACGTCCGCCACATGTATGTATTGGTAGAGCGTCTTCTCGATCAGGTCCTGCGGCTCGTACCCTGTGAGCTGCGACACTCTGCAAATAAAGAAACAATAACAAAGTGACGGTTATCCTTATTTGAACAACAAATGGATGATGATGATAGGCGGGCGCGAAACATCGTCAAGAGTAAAGCAACACAACAGAAATTGTTCAGCATCTCGATTTCAATTACCAGGACGGGGCGAAAAAGGACAATTCAAAAGTTGCGAGGTACAAGCGACGATGACAGATTGGGTTGCGGGAATGGAAGGGGAAATGTTCGCCGCGACTGGCAATCGTTCCAGAGGGGCACTAAAAAACGTCGGTCCCCATCACATTCATTATCTCCGTCATCATTCCGCATCATCAGCACGAAACCAGCTCGCAAGCCCAGGAGAGCCAACAGGAGCGACCAAGGGAAGCGCTTCCTTTTGTTTGCTCAGTTAAAGTGGGCGGAACGGCCGCATAAAAAGCAGCAGAGTTACCAACATTTTGAGTGGCTGCAAAAGTGCTGTGATTAAATATTTGCGCTGTATTTGATTTCACGTGAAACATTTTTAAAGAACACAAAATCTTTTAAAAAATGCTTAGTGCAAAAAATGTTTCAACACATCGTTGACCACTTCTTTGCCCCGGTTCAAGCATAACCATTTCCACGGCCATTAACTCTATAATTTGATATTCCTAAAAAATGCGTAATGAAACCATGGTAAAGGGACAGAGTTACAGGGAAGAACCCTATCATTAAGCTACCGGGTGTCATAATGGAATCATTATGCTAATGCTAGAATCTTCGTTTTACCTCGCATCCAGGAATATCAGCTTCAGATCCATGCTCGCCCTGAACATGAACATGTTTTGATGCAGCTTAATTTCCGTTATCGCGGACGAAGGCAACGAATGTCCGACGGCAACCAGGCCCAAATTTTGAATGCATCCGCCCTGGCCGTCGCCGTAGTCAGGATATATTCGCGCTTTCAAGTACCCCGAGCAGTGTATAACCTGGAAAATAGTATCAAATGGAACAGTTAACTCCTTCAGTTCCTAGACGCCCACCCATCGTCCCTCACTCACCTTATAACCGGATGACGTCAGGCCGGCGTTTCTTTTCGCCAGCACGCACTTCATGCGTAGAAAGAACGTCTTCTCGATCTCAATGGTGTGTGAGCCGCGTTCGTTCCCGGCGTAGGAACCGACGGGACTGCCGCTGCTCGCCGCCGGTTGCTGTGTTAGGTGCAGGGAATTTATAAATGAGTCCTAAGCGGCAAAATAAAACACCATAGAAACCATGCGGCAAGTATATTCTATGCTTCAGTCTTAACTTACCGGGTTCTGGTGCATGTGCGGGTGCAGGGACAATATGGCGCTCATCTCGTCCTGGTCGTAGTTGTGTATGTATTCGAAGATGGAGTTTCCAGTCAGTTCAACCTGGGAGAAAAGTCAAGAGTTATGTGCGCCGTAGAAATTTCCAAATTGTTGTTAATAATAAATTTCGAGTGGATGCTTCAACAAAATGCAAATGGCAAAAAAGCGCAAAGAAGTTGGCGACGGGGCCACAAATTTATGCGCATAAATAATGCACTTCAGATGCGGCCGCCTCACTCCTGCGAGCGCGCGTTCACCATTTTCAGATGCTCACCTGACTTAGACCCAACTGCACCGAGGCCGTTTCCGAGATGTACATGATTTTGCCGTCCGGCGCTACGACGAAGATAAATCCGTCCAGCGTTTGTAGCAAGTGTGAACCCAGCTCCTTGATGGCAGTACCACGCTGTAGAGCGGGCGAGGTGCCCCATGCTTCACCCAAGCCTACAACGAAAAAGGCGTTCTCATACAGTTCATATACTGGGAAGGATCTGTGGAGACTATAGTGAACAACGCCAACGAGTTCTGTGGGAAAGGAGGAACGCTTCACAACAGCAGGCACACAACTTGACGGCGTATAAATATTGTTCCCAATTAAAGTCATCAGCACAGTAGGCGCTCCATTGTTCACGAGCCACTGTGCACGTCAAAGAACTCCCGTCGCCACCCCGCAGATCACTTGCTCGAACGCCTCCCAGTTTGTTTTCGGAAATCCTCGTTTTGTGCAGCGTTATTAAAATAATTATAACGACAACACAAAAAACGGGGAATAAAGAAAAGATTATTTGTTGTTGTTGCGGCAAGGAGTTGCAACCCCGTTTTTAAATGTGTTGCCGGCGCACACAATAGAATCGAAGAAGAACAAAACAAAGCAAGAACAACGTCAACCACTTCAAGGAGTGGGACGCGGAGGGGTGGACGGCGCTGGTGATAGTCGCATTTCAGAACAGTCAGCCAACATATTGTTAACGTCATTCAGCCGCGTGGTCGACGACAGCCCTAAACTGCGGATGTGTGCGTTGTCTTCGAAGTCGTAGAGCGAGAAGACGTCTCTGCAGGCTCTGCTAACGGTAGTTAACCCTAACGGAGAGGGTAGAAAAATCGTACTAACTTACATAAGAATGCGCGTGTGTTTAAAAAAGATAAAAATATAAGCAGGCTGAGTTTAGAAAAAGCAACCACACAGAGCATAAGTCTTTACTTTTTCCTTCGATTCTTCGGAGTTGGACATTTTTACAATAATAAGGATTTATGTAAGCAAATCAATAATAAAGCTCCTCGAAATTCGATTTTCTACAGCAAAGGAAACCTTTGTTTGCAGAATCATGAAACAAACGGATTTTTCGCCAATTTCACATTGACAACTCCACACATGAGCACAAACGCACTGAACTGCTAAAAATCGGCGAGAAATTCACAGAAGATGTCCCGCTGTGTTTGGCACTAACTTGGCACCAGCAACCGTCAAACAGTTCAAATGTCGACAACGTTGAACCATCGTCATCGTTTAGTGTAGCCTCCGGTAATCGCTTCCTTGTCACGCCTGCACATACACACACACAACGCACACATACACATGGCCCACCTACGGTCCAGTCGCGTGCGCCTGCCAGACCTGATGGAAAGCTAACGTACGCTCAATTCGAGACACACTTAATTGTTCCAATTACATGCGCTTTATTAGAAAGCACAAATAGAAAGGTTAAATAAGGAAAAACTACCCACTTGACGTTGAAGTATAGGAATACTAGGACTGCGCGGAGTGGGAGGGGCAGCTGGAGACTGTGGTGACTTACCGTCCGGAAAGACTTGGCGCATTTTCAGGTACGACGTCGTCAATCTAATGATGGATGCTTTGTCCAACTGTGACGTAATCGCACTGGGTAACGGTAACAACTTGGCCAATTCGAAGAACTCCGCATTTTCCTTTTCACGTCTGGTGCGAGCAGCGTTCTTGCTTTTCTCCTTCATGGCACACGTTTTAGCTGGACCTAGAAGTAAAAGAACAATATAACGGAGAGTTAAACTTGCACAGCGACTCATTTGAGTGGCCAGTTGATTCCCATCGATTCCTGATCGATGCCCACCATTGAGCCTACCTAAAAGTCTATTTGGATTGCAATCCTTCAAAACTCTGCGATGAAATTTCATTTCAACTGAGTTGGTTTGTGTCTTATTCTGCTCTGAACTTAAAACTAAACTCACGTTCGAACGTTGCAATATTTTCACGATCTCAACTGCGCGATCACGTGTCTATAACTGTCCTTAGTGCAGCACCAGTAACTGTTTAATATATCTTGCCTACACAGGTTGGACAGCCAGTAATGAAAGCGGACTTCCTATTCCGCACCTCGGTCGCTCTACCTGTCGAAGTGTTTCCCATTGGCCAGAGCAACAGGTTTCCTTAGCCACATACGCACTTTTGGGTCTACCTGCGCCTCTGACACCCCGATATATCGAATTAACATTTCGCACATTTGCAGATCATCTTCCTTTCTTTCGTCATTTCCTTTCTTCCTTCCCTTTCATTCCTTCTCATTTGGTAACTATGTACAGTTGTTTGACAGGTCCCATTGCTGCTTCTTTTCTTTGAGGTTTCAGTTTTGATTCTGGGCGTCTTGTTGTCTGGGGAATCCATTTAAATTGCATTCATTGGCAACAGGTTAACAGGTACCGCACTAGGATTAACTTTGGCACATGCGTAAGGCATTTTTATACTTATTTCAGAAATGACAACAGATAGAATTGACTTTTGCTTGGAAGCAATTCACAGGGAATTCGCATGACTATTTAATTCATGGAAAAACACACCATATTTAAAATCATTCTATTCTGCCACCCAAGATGCAAACAAACAGAAGATCGCATTTTTCATCATAGGTCCACTCTATCCGCTCTACTTACTTATCATTCGTATATACTGGAATGGTGCATTTACCTTGTCCCGCTAACCCATACCCACCCACTGCAAACTTTCGTCAAATGCTATTATTGAATCTTCTGAT
This sequence comes from Myopa tessellatipennis, assembly GCA_943737955.2. Taxonomy (NCBI): domain Eukaryota; kingdom Metazoa; phylum Arthropoda; class Insecta; order Diptera; family Conopidae; genus Myopa; species Myopa tessellatipennis. The sequence continues at coordinate 56,941,593 of OX031314.1, read as the reverse complement.
TCTAACCTACAGTATCTCAACAATCTATTAAAGTTTAAGTAAAATAATATTAAATTAAGAACTAGAGTGAAATTTATTTTCTAGAAAGTTCGATATTGCCGTATTATAATTTTCTGTTGGAAAACTTCTTTTGGAACCATTAAGAAATTTAATGTTATATATGTATATCTGTGGCCATAAACCAACAGATTATTCAACTATTCTGATTTCCTAATTGTTTAGATCTTTCCACTTTCCTTGATTCTAATAACCGTGGCTAATAATATAATCATAAATAAGATAGGATCGTTCAAATGTGTTAGCAGCTAATGTTTTTGTCTCACAACACTTTCATTGAAATTTAAGAATTTCCTTAAAGTCATTGAATACATCTTTACACATTCCAATAACATTAAAATATTACAAACGTACTTAGTAAAACAGACGCTCCACTTGGAAGGGGTGCAAAGACGTTAAAATATTTGGACAAAACATTTGCAATTCAAAAACCAGTACAGCAATTTGTTAGTTTTATTATACTGTTCGTCCCTGTTACCCTCCCCAGTCTCTCCCAAGCAAACAACAATAACAACAACAGAACTACAAAATAGGGCAGTTGGCAAAAATCATTGAATTATCACCACGCGACTACGTTTTGTTTTTGCCGCCCAACTCGGTACCACTTTGTCGAGCCATCAATTCATGGACTCTGTATTGGACGAGGAGCAACAGATTTCCTCAATGGCTGTAATCCGGCAGACCGTCGTTGTCGCTGCTAATCCGCAAGTTAAATGTGGCAACATGTACGCGCTGGAGAGTTGAACTCCATCCATCACTGCAGCCCATGCGAGGAACGCTTGGTTTGTTCTTGTTTCAGTTTTGATGTCGACAAAGATTTTTGTTTCTTGTGGCTCAGATTGAGGCAGAAATGAGATGCAGAGACTTGGACAAGCAGCTGTTTCCGTGGAAGCGGAAATGATAGACAGAAGTCCGTTTAAGAAACTTCTCCAATTTTGCTACAATTCCAAATGCTATTCAAATGACTTTTGATTATAATTAATTATGATGAGCTTTTGTATAGTTCTTTTCTATACATTGATAGAGGAGAAAGCAGCAGTCCTGCCGTAATACCAGTATCTCGTGGTGTTATATCGCTTTCTATATCAAAAATTAAATGCACATATTTTGTGTGTTGAAATGATAGATTTGGTTATTAGATCAAAGAGCTAACTCCAATGCACAGCTCGGTCACTTTTGTTAACCTTCCCCAAGCGCCTGAATCCTGTACTCAACATATTGAATGATCAATGACGACTTCAGGGACAGAATTGAATACCTATGGATCGATTTTACACAGCTTGTAGATGTTTAATGTTCACATGAATATTGTATTTATAATGATCGTCAGTTATTAGTAAATATCTGAAATCATTACACTGCTTTCAGATCTGAAATGAGTCTTATGATTTCAGATCAGAGATACATACGTACTTAAACTTCTACCCGTCCATGTCAATAGTAGTCCGGGCCCGTTCCTCAGCTCTCGAAAAACTTACAAAACCTGCCAAGCAGATTGACTAACTCAACAACGCAGAATTAGCCATCAATTAACATTGTAACCACATCATCTCCCTTCCTCGTTGCGTTTTACTTGGATTTACGTGAAAGTGATTCGGAACGGGTGCGAATAATTACCAGATTTGTTCGATAACAGCCCTTCCGTTGCCCTTTAATGGTGGTTGTTATTGTTTGTTTTCCTGTCGTTGGTGGAATTCCAACATCGCACTCACCCTAACATCCGCACACTCAAGGTTTGTTTGATAGTGTTTTAGTGCTCAATAAACAAATCAGAAAGCATATTAAAATTGGGTTAATGGTCATGGACCCGCCCTTGCAGTTCGCGGTGGGGGGATGGAGTCGAAAGTTCGCTCGGCCCGTTGTTTGCTCTGCGGATTATCATTTCAGAAATTACGCGCGACTCGAGCTGAAATTCGCAAAAGATGTTTGTTTCGTCGGCTGTTATTTCAAGATAAATCCTCATCTCGTGCAACTCACACAACGAGGGCGTGAGGACTGCTAACCAACTGCGTCTCTAACTGGACAAAAACACTGCACGCTTTCGCTTGCGTTCAGAGAGTATGCAGCAACCAACAGAGCATCATATGTTCTGCACATTTAAAGCGTATGTCAAGTTTTCCCGTGCATGGACTGAGTGCACATTACGAAAGTGTGGGAACTTTTAATTTGTACACGTCCTGGTCGGTGCAGGACCTTTAAGGATACCTGCGCACCAAAATCTTTACGATCTTTAACAGGTTCCAGCAGCGACCAGCAGCATCACTAATAGTGATTCACTATGAAGCATTCGAGTAAGAATCTAGTCAACATGTGAAATGAGTTTCCACCCACGTGGTGAAAATTCCTAGCAGCACAACTGGAAAAACCCAGTTCGCGTCTTCCGTTCCCGTGGGAAGATTTTCCAAAATGCTCGATTGAGTTCGAAGGTTTACCCAGGACATGCGCTGAAAGGTGGTCGCATCCCGCACGAGCGTAGTGGTACCTGTGTGAGTGCGCGAGTCCAGAGAATCGCGCAGTTTGTATTGCGTTCATGCAGCGAATAACACGCAGCGATCACTCACAAATGCGTTGATTATTGTGATGTGCAGAGCGCCCTAGTTTTCTGGATCAGCACTGATCAAGTGACAAGTGCACTAGAAGCCAGTATTTGGCGAGTTTTCGCGACTTCCAATCGGCTGTTTTTTCTTATTTACCATGTGTTTTTCTGCGATTGCGTGGGAAAAATCTTTCCGTCAGTTTTTCTAGAGGTTCAGTGTGAAACGTCCTACCTGCTTCACATTAACGCTCGTTAGTCGCGCTGTTTGTGAAATATGACGGCCGTCACGAGGTCTATTATTCTTTTACTCCAAGCGATGCTTAGAGACTGCCAAATAAACATTATAATGTTGTTTCCCGCAATGGTTTTCTAATCGTTAATGGTTGCTTTGTTCCAATGAGTGTCTTATAAGATTCAAGTTCGCGCTGCCTTGGAACCCTTTCTACTGTATTACTTCCTTACTGATTGCGAATGGCCTTTAAAGCCAGAAGAACTGAGAAAAGAAGCGCTTTCCGGAGTTCTGACCGAAATCAGAAGTTGGAGAATCTTCTAAGCAACGATCATCTGCATCGAATTAATTCTTTACGTAAATAAAATGTTGCGTAATAAAAGTTTAAGCTGTATAAGCACGAGGAATACGAATATAATGAAGCTGATCTGATCCCATTCCAATCTGATTGTGAATCAAGCGATTTGTTTTTTCAATTAAGTTAACAATTTTCATAAATGGTGTAACGTTCATTCAAAACATTTCAAACAAAAGCTTGTACTCTTTCCGGGTTGTCGAGAAAATAATAACATTCTAATAAATAGAAACATTAAAACTCAAGTTCAGAAAATAATCTTTCGTTCAGGCGCACATCCACATTAGATACACTGTCGAAACATTGTTTATCGAAACAGTAATTCGTATATTATTGATATTTGCCAAATAAATACAAACTACTGTTTATAGCTTTGCTAGAAATGATGCTAAAGTAAACGATGGGGAACCTGCTGGGCGAACGGCAGTAGTAACAAAACAACAGAGGCGAAAATCATTAAATGCCAAAAACTTCGAGAAAATCACGTAAAATCGATCAACAACAAAAAGTTGCAGTGGCAGCAGCAACGCGCCGTGAAACAGCCAGACGCAGGGTCAAATCGACGCTTAGCATCATGTGCAGCAATAAATACCGATGGCCACTATTATCGTACACACACACACACACAAACACTCTTCTATTTATATGTACATGTATATGCATGTATTCACTGGTGTACTTGCATACGTTGTTTTTATATACTACTGTAATATAGACAGACATCACGATAAAATGAGATATTTACATATTTGTACGAATGTCCGATGTGTCTTCGCCGTTGCAAAGCACCCTCACCAACGCCCTCGCATAGACAGACACCTGGACGGTCAACACCTTCGACAATCTGAACGCCTCCATTATCAACGCATGCATTGTTGCTGCGATAAGTACGTGATGTTCATCACTTCAGTTTCGAAGTGAAACGAGCCCAGCAAATAGAACATCCGAAACCTCGTGCAAGATGTTAACCTACTCCATAACTCCATAATTATGATTTCGACTGAGGAACGGCAAATGCGGCGGGCCGACACCACCAACAACGGCAGAAACAAAAGCATTTCCTAGTTCTGGCAAGTTCTGGCAAGTAAGTAAGTCGGAGTATAGAAAAATCAATACAAAGTCACGTTTTGGAAAATATCACGTTTTGTAGATATTCCTTTACAGAATGCAAGAAAATTCCATGTATTTCTATTACACATAATCTGGAAAACCTCTAAATACAGTAAATAGAGGAACTGTCTGTATATACATATATACTCGTATGTTGTTCTTTATTTGGCAGATTCATAGACACGATGTTGGCCAGCTCAAGAAGGACGTAGAATACTTCCTACGAGTTTCCGACTCGTTTCAGATTTTCTGACTAAGATGTCTTCTTGTAATTTAATGCCCAAAGTTTGTTCATTCATTAAGTACACATAAAATACTCCATTAGGGCAGGTCAAGCGGGGGTCTGTGCTTAAAATTGAACTAATATTTATATAGAAAAAAGAAACTAAAACTAAGATATGAGCACAACGATGATAAATTAATTAATTGAAAACATTTTTAAGTTTCCTTACAGCCTTTTGATTTCTGTGTAGAATAATGCAAATCAAGAAATAATACGGATTATTAATTTCCAAATACATCTCGGAAGTGATGGTAATTATGGAACTGCAAAATAGAAATGGAAAATAGAAATTAATAGTTCATTTCTTATAAAATATGCAAGTAAATCCAGTGGAAAAGGAGTTACTGGAAACGTGATTCAAGATGGAGCACTCGGTTGCTTACAGCGTATCAAGTACAACAAAGATGGACCAATAAGTTTAAAGATGATATAATAATTATTTCATTTTATTATTGAACATGTTGTATATTCTTTGATGTAAAACATAAAAAATAAATTGAAACGATGTATGTATGTATGTATATTAGACCGGTCCTTATTTCTTTTTTTTCGAATTCGAATGACGGCAAGCGCTAAAACCATTTTATTTGATCCTAAAAATACACAAAAAAAATTTGAGCTTGATTGGACAATTTTTAGCCGTGCCCCCGCAGAAATTAGTGGCAGGGAAAAAGTTGATCGCTTGCCAATCATAGTCTCATCTCAAGGTATCGATAAACTACTTGGCATTCCAAAGTTAAAATCTTCGAGTGGAAAAGAAATATCAGATGCCGTGTTTAATTCAATAAAAGAATATGAAATGCTTGATCGAGTTGAAATTATCTGCTTCGACACAACTGCTCATAATACAGGAGCACAAAACGGTGCTGCTGCTCTGCTTGAAGGAAAACTAGGTCGCGATTTATTATATTTTCCCTGCAGACACCATATTTACGAGTTGTTGATCCGTAAAGTGTTTGAAATTAGAGTGGCTACTACAGCCGGTCCAGAAGTGCTAATTTTTAATCGCTTTAGCAAATACTGGAATAATATTGACAAATTAAATTATAAGAGTTGTTTAGAAGATGAACACATTATTACAGTATTGACAGCTGAAGAATGTGGAACAATTTTAAATTACTGCCTAGATAACTTAAAACAAGCTCATAGCAGACGCGACTACAAAGAATTATTACAATTAGTTGTCAGTTTTCTTGGTGGTACGGTGCCGAATTTTAACACCTTTCGTATACCTGGTGCAACTTCTCATGCTCGATGGATGTCAAAATCTATTTATGCACTTAAAATGTATTTGTTTCGTAATGAATTCAATATAACCAAACAAGAGCTAAACGGTATACGTAGTGTCTGTCTGTTTATAGTTCGTATTTATGTAAAAGCCTGGTTTGGATGCACTAAAGCAATTGAAGCACCAAATTAACACCTAAATTTAATTAAAAATATTATAGCTTATCCTGAAAGGGATATAGCTCTTGCTTTGCTACAAAAAATAAGCAATCATTTGTGGTATTTGTCGGAAGAAGCAGTCGGTCTTTCATTCTTCGATCCTAATGTAAGTGTTGCAATTAAAAAAAAATGGTTCAGGCAATTAATGTTAAAGCAAATACAGAAAAATGCAAGCGAATAATAACTAATCCAACAAATATCGACACATTTGCGCAAAAAGATTTAAGCGATTTTGTAAATTCCAATACACACGCGTTCTTTGATCGCTTAGAAATTTCAAAAGAATTTTTGCAAGTCGATCCGTCGGATTGGAATGAAAGATTTGACTACGCTCAGGGATGACAAATTTGTAAAAACTTATCTGTAGTAAATGATGCAGCTGAAAGAGGCGCCAAATTCATTACAGATTATAATAATAAATTAACCCACAATGAAGAGGAGAAACAATTCCTTTTTCAAGTGGTTAAAGAATATAACATGAATTATCCCACTTTTAAAAAGACTTCACTATTAAATTAAAATAATATTAATGTTACTATGAGTATGTAATTAATAAAAATATTTCAGTTTATTCTTACTTTTCAAATAAATGCAAATAAAATAAAAAAATATATTTTTTTTTGCCTTATTTCTCATAATGAAAACAAAAAGGTGCTTGGGGCACGGCTAAAAATTATCCAATCGTTGTCAAATTTTTTTTTATGCTTTGTGAGACTAAAACGAATATTTTTAGCGCTTGCCGTAACATATATTCGAGAAAATAAATTTGTCCATATAAATAAGGACCGGTCTAATGTATATGTATATAAAATAAATAATGAATAAAATATGGGAATTCATCGTTTTTAAATTAGTATTTATTGAATATTTACTGAAAATTCATTTCTCAATAATTTATTAAAGTAATTCATAAATAAAGAATTCAAAAATTCATAAAACAAAAATTATAATTCGAAATTTTTTTAATCGAAAAATCGCTCTAAATCAAGTTTAGTCGCGTAAAAAGAGAAACAAAAATTTTAAAAAAGTCGCGTTACTTCAAATTCGCGTGAAAACAGGTTTAGGAGAAAAATTATCTCAAAAATTTGTGAGTATTGGAAGAATCTAACAGATTTCAAGGCCTTTAAAGTTTATGGAATATATGAAAGTACATATTAATGTATTTATTCTTAAAAAAGGATTTGTATTTTTATTTCCCCTTAACTCTTTCTCTATCTCTCTCTCTCCATCTCTATCTATCTCTATCCCTTTCTTTCTCATAACCTTTTCCTTCTCTGGTTAAATCGAGAAATCAAATAGTGAATTTCAACCTATGCTCGAAAACATTTTGGCAAAGCTTTTCTGTTGGTTAAGAACGCAAAGAAGCATTTCTTTATTCATTTATCCAAATTGAGCAAAATTGATCCAAAGAGCCTTAATTCACATTTGAGAAATAATTTACACTATACATTTACATTTACATTTACATTTAAACTAGAAATAATTTACATCTTTTTAATTCATGGACAGCAAAAGTACAGATCAAACAATAAAACAACAACAAAAACAATATACAGTAAAGCCAGCCAATTCATCTCTTCGGAAGACAGTTATTGTTGTTGCTTTTGTTACGTTGTGTTGTGTTGTTTACTTTTCCTTTTCTAGCGCCACAATGTATCGGTTTTCCAGTTCATTCACCAGCCACTTATGGCGAAACTGGTTCTCCCCTTCGAACCTGGATGACACCGCCGCACACAAGCAAACACACACACACACAAACAACAACACAATAATACACCATTGCCATTAAACAAACACCACCGTGTGCGTGCATCATTTCATTGGCTGTCTTAAAATATACACACATACTGCCAGACACACACACATCTGCACGCGTCCGCAGCTGGAACACACACACACACACGCGGAAACTGGAATCACATCGTATTTACGTTGCTCTTGTCAACGCCCGTTTCTCTATAGCGCAGGGTAACGTGATTGTGTGCGTACGTCTGGCAACGCCTTAACAATAATTATTTGACTCGGTTTGTAAGCGAACGAGTTCGTAATTGTGTTCGGTTGTGGGAACGTCTCTCAGCTTTCTCTTTCAACCCTCCCGGCACTGATGCTTGGGAGTTCAGAATGTCCTGTTTATGCAGCGAAGTCACCAACTACTGGGGATGTTGAATCTGCAGAAATTCCATATTGAGATCTCAGGAATAATAAAAAAGATCTCATAAAAAAAGTAAAAATTTTAGTAAAAGTTTATTTACAGACAGCTCTGGTGTTTAAACTGAACAAAAACCTAACAAATAAATTTAAATAAAACGCTTCGAAAATAAAGTATGTATAAACATATTTAAATTTTGCTTTTTACACTTTCCTGAATCTTTAATTCACGCTAGTATAAACTGATGTGAGAATTGAAATAAGTAACTATCTGTAAGGGTGGGAAAAAGTTGGCATCCCTGCAAATGGTGAGTGCGCTTGTCAAAATTCAATGTCAGTTTCACAGTTTGTATTTGTATACAAATGCATACACATGCAATTCACACACATGTATGGATGTTTATCCATGGCATTTCAATGTGCTTCCAGATTTGTATATAAAGCTGATATACATATGTATATACATTTTCGCTAGAGTTTTGTTTCTTCTCGCATTTCTTTAACTTAAATTATACCAGAAAGTTAAATTTTTAGAAATAGTATCAACAATTTTATTACGAAAATATCCTATCTCTGTCCAAAATAGGTATTGAATATGTACTGAGTATGTGACACCCGCTTCTCCCTTATTTTCTTTAGCAAATACATTAAAAATAATTCTATTTACCCAAAAGATTTCTTAGGTACAAGTTTCGACCAATATTTTAAAGCATTCACATAACAAAGCGCGGTATGATAAGGATTCAACAAGTCATTTATGCATTTATAAAACCAACAAATATTTTCCTTTAATTTACATGCGAGTATCTATGTACCTATGTACATATGTTATGTATATTATTTATAATGTACTCATTCTAAGTATTTCAAAAAATTAGGTAATAACTAACGCCCGAGAAATCTGCCTTATAAAGGTGTGTGGGTTGAAATGCTACCCAAAATGAATACCACGTCATTTTATTAACGCGTCTGGGCCATTAAGATTAACACGGACTCAGCAAGCACCCTCGACGCAGTTTGGTTACAATGTTTGGGAAATTTTAAAAACAAAACTCATAAAATTTAATTTTCTTACGGTTGGGGAGATTTTTATTGGATGAAGATCTGTGTGTCGTGTCACATACTTCACCAGCTGACTGAATATATTCTGCGGATTTTTGACAAGGGAAATGCTTAGTTTAATTTGTAATAGGTTTCTAAAGTTCACATATACTCGGATACACCAAACAGTATCAAACAGTTTCACATTGTATTATACAACTTTTACTCTCTGTTAGTAAATTTAATCCATTTAAAGTTAAAAGCGCTTCCCTTCAAAATGCGTTTTTGTTATTAGGTGAATTATTTAATTATTAGACAGGTTGTTTGTCGTAGTCAGTAGTTAAATGCTTATATACATAAATACGTCTATGATCCCGATACCATTGACCCACAAAAATGCTTCCATTAGCTAGTATCCTAATAATTCAATAAAATAAAGCTTAAATAATAGTTTCATTCAATAGGATGCTTACTTTCTCATTCAAGCAACTTATTTAAAAAAAGATATTTAATTTTTCTGCCTTTTTGGCTCAGCTTTTTTCAGTTTCAACTTCTATAATAATTTAATGATTAACAGATGATGTAAATCAATATTATTACCAAAAATCTCAGACCTTCGAAGCTTATTGATTGCAAGAAAACTATTCGAAACTATCTAAGAATAGTATTTTGCAGTAAAAATTAGAAACAATGTCAGTTTTCTCATTGAAGTCGAGTCAGAATCGTGTTCGAATCTTGTATGAAAGGATCTGTTATTCAACTTTGATTTTACAATTAAATAAAGATTGCATCATATATACAGATGTTGGATATTCTTTCGTTTAAATGTTAGCTAATCTTGACTGATTGTTTTATTGAAATCTGATTTATAATAAAGTAATTTTTCGAAATCTTACACTTGTAAGACTGTAGCAAGTCTGACTTGTGGCAAAAAACAAACGAAAATCTTTCTTCGTAAAGGTCGAAACACGAAATCGATACACTGGCTGCCTCGATTGTCCACTTCGCGCCTCAAGCGGGCGAAGTGGACCAAAGAAAACACCCATGAAGCAACTGCAAACACTACAAAAACAACTAAGACAAACAAACAAACAGATTCAAGGGGGAAGGAACCCCGACCATTACTCTTTGGATCCATTTCGATGTCGATGGCGATGTGGATTCGGATTCGGATGATGTTAATGCTGTTTTTGCCTGCCTATGTCTGGTCCGTGCATAGCTTTCAGCATCGAGGTCGTTCTGCAACACGAGACACGCGAATGGCTGGTCGGTATGGTAGCTGGGTCCGTCGTCGTCCGTTTGGCCAGCTGCAGCAATGTGAAGCGCAAAGAGAACGATTAAAGTCCCGCAATAGTAATCAAGGAAATTATAAAATAACAACACAAAACGTAGCCAGACGCAAGAACAGCCGATTGCTACAAGACCGAGTCGAGAAGTCGTAAAATATGGAACATTAACAGTTCAGCAACTCGCGAGGGAGCTGGTAAGACGTCGTCGCATGACGCGCACAACCGGGAGCACTTGACGGATCCAGCGGTACTCAAGTAAAAGGCACCAGTTAACCAACTCGAGAAACTGTCGCCGAACGAACTGATCGAGCCAAGAACTGGCAAGAAGAACCGGAGCCCCAGCTGAAGCTCGAGACCCGCTCGGCCGAAGAGAGCGAGCAAGCTTCAGTACGATGCAACTGCTTCTTCGCTTCAAGACTGCACTGCACCGAATTGGGTTTGTAGAGTTCGGTTCGAATTCCAATGTCGCCTTCAACGCAGACAATGTCACTAAATCACAACAAACAACGCCGAGTCCGTGACTTATGACGACTTTGCAAAAATTGCTTTCTGTATACAATTTCACTTTATAACTTCATTATGCTTCGTTATACTCGTTTTTTAAATTTTGTCGATTTTTTATTTTATCTTATTATTTGCAGCTCAGTCTTTTTGTTTTTGTTCCTTCCCATTCAGCTGCCCGTACCCAGAACGAACACAGACTCTTATAGTCTAGAAAAAGCTTCTGTTGAGCGCTGCTGTTTCTGCAAGTTCGAACTTCTGACTACCGAGTTATATAACAACGTATTCGGTGTTGTTCCCGTGATTCCCTTCAACACGTTGACATCATAGTTGCACTTACGTTTTATATAAATATGTATGTATATTTGCGATGACTGGTTGAAATTTGAAGTCGGCACTCGCTGAACCCACTGAGCGACTTTTGGACGTCCCGATGACGCGACTTCTTTGAGCACGTGGTCTTGTTTTGGTGGTTTTTTGGTGAGCTGGACCGAAACGCTTCGTGGAACATCCATTTATTTGCAGTCTCAATCACAATACTTCTGAGGAATTGAAATATCGAGCTCAGATCTTAGCTTTCGTATTTAGTTTCAATGTCAGAAGCTTATTCTTCAGCTGAAGCTATTGTCAGCTTATTCTGGATAAACAGCCATTAGAACGATTGAAAAATTAACACCTACATGCACATGATCGGGGCGTACTCTTCTCAGTTAAGTTGTTATCAGTGGAAGACACAGGAAACAAGCTCCTCGGGAGGAGAATTCAATCCCTTTATATATATATATAATAATATAATAGGATGGAATAGAATATAGAGAATTATATGGGATAATCTATAGAGTATTACATATCTATATATGTATGTATAATATACATTCTATATACATTGTATTCAGAATGTTCATAGGTACACTGGTATAGTTTTAAAGATAATACAGTATTTATTATATTTAAAAATAGACCACTTTTAATGGCGGATCTTCTTCTATAAAGTAGACCAATATATACATGTATACAATATGTATGCATGTATATTTACCCTAAACAAAGGAGTTGTAGATTGTTTTTTATTTTCTGTTCGCTTGATCTATTCATTGTGACAATCATCTGAATAACACTTGTAACGATCTTTAATTTGAGAAGCGTACACGACAAAAAACTGAGATATAAATCGAACCGCGTAGGTGAAATCGAAGCAATGTTCATCCAATGAATCCCATGAAAGTGAAATCGGAAACCTACAAATTTCCAAAATGCATTCATTGCGCAGTTAACAACGGAACGAAAATTTGTATTACGTCCCAGAATCCGAGAACGAGGAGAGGATCATAAAATTCCGAACACACAACGATTTCTTCGTTTCTTCGTAAAACTGCGAGGGCAGCGCTGAGACAGAGAAGAAAAGAAAACAGTTCTTCATCCGCAGCGACACTCGGAACAATGACGAGCTTTGAAAATGCAAATTATCCGTAGCCAATTCACATTGAAAAACTTATAAATAAAAAAGCCATTCGAAAGGGTTTTTCAGGCCGAACACTATTTCAAATTTACGCAGAGTCTATACTGCGGATCCGGCAACAAAGTGCCAACAGCGACGAATGTAGAAAATTTACAACAATGTTTCCTGGAAATCTTAAGAGGAACCTTACGAAATTACTATACGCCACGCGCAGCTTAACTGCAGCTCTACACGCTGCAGAAACGCGACGCATCAAATCGACGTTTCGACTTAAAACATTGTAAAACTTATGACAATCTTACGCACATTTGGGACGCACAATTATGCATGCAGTCTGCAACTCAAGGTGTTCTCCAACACCACACCACAGCAACAACAAAAAAAACAACAACAACAGTGTTATTGCAATGTCCACAATAGTCTGAAGTAGCGACAAACAATAGCATCCGTAATGGTGCAGAGTGAGGGGGCGAAGGGCGGGGGGTAGGAGACTGGAAGGAACGGTACCACAGCACCGCCACCATGATAAGTAGAAACTAGAGGACGTCGATTACTCTTAAATCAACACAGACCAGAGGAGGATGTGTTATTGGACGCACATGTGTGCATGTGTCACGTGCACTCTTGCATCACAATTTTACGCTCAATGAAATCCATAATTGATCTGCGCACACAAGCAAGCCCAAACTAATCACGAGCAGCTCCGCCGCTATGCAGTCACTCGCTGGGACTTCCGTGTAACCGGAGCAAGCGTCACTTCTTAGCCAATGGAGCGGACAGCGCAGTGATTACGGGGAGCACTAAAACTATTTATCGGAACAATAACATCCGATTTCAAAACACAACTCAACGGCTCAACACTGAAAGCCGTATTTTTGGCTTCCAAGACAGCGTGCAACATTGAGTGCTGATCGAGATCACAATCAGCTACAATAATTCATGCAACAACACGTTCGTGAGGAAATCGCTAGATTAGAAAAACACAGAAAATAATAAACTTTATCGAAAAACATTAAGCATTTATTAGAGCGTGCGTGCTTCTCGCCTGCATCGAAGCCACAGCCGCCGAAAGGACGATCTACGACAATCGTGTAGATGACGAGGCTTCACATGACAAGCAACGCATCCTTTGTCCCGATCACGTCCACTACGCATTGATATCAATCGATTAGGATCGCACGCAAGTGACGCATCCTTACAACACATCAAAAAAAAGACACACATCGCATCAACTCATCGAACGCACATCCTTCAAGAATACAGAACACACACACACACACACACACACACACACACACAACAGAACTGCAACAATCAGCTTAAAGTGCTCCTTCGATTTTGTGGCCGGGATTCTATGCCGTATTGTCGAGATCATCCTCGACCCGCATCCATGCTTGAAATTTGAGTTTTCTTACGAGCAGCCACATTTTACGGAGTTTCTTCATGCAAGTAACTATTGAAAGGGGCAAATAAATATATGCTTTTCTTATTATTAGAGATGCATACAGTTAAAAATATAAGATGTGCCATCAGATTATTTTTCGAAGGCTTTTTTTTTTAAAAGGACCAAAGTTTATAAAAGCAGGGAAGCAAAGTTTTCACGGGACACCTGCTCATTTATAAATTCAGTGAGTCAGTCAGGAAAAATTATTTTAATTAGATTCGATTCTTAGACTGTAAGTAAGCTTCACTTATTTTCAGAGAAAGCGCCTGAATTTTATGAACAAATTCAAGAAGTGTAAAACGTGAAAAACCGCTATAATCGACTATTGGTCAAATCTTAACAGGTCTACGTCATGAGTACTTTGTTCAGATAAAATTTTAATGAAATATTAAATAAATATATCAGTATATATCGATATATCATACTTATATATCATACTTGTATTTCATACTTATTATCAAATGCTTATACGAGTATCCTTGCTCAAGTAAACAGCTATAATTATTTCTACTTGATTTTCAACGAAACGCAAAAATAATGACAGCAGTTTTGCAAACATACACTCGAATAATTTCAAGTTTATCAGCTCAGTTGAAAAGCTAAATGTTGGTTACAAATTCAATGCAAAGAGAAATTATAAAGTAAAAGATATTAAATAAAAAACTCTATTAAAAAGTACAACGTAAACAAATTCGCATCACCGCAAAATAATTAAATTGAAAAAAGAAAGGTTATTACGTGTATGTATGTATGTGTGCATGCTCGTCGTAAGTTTGCAAAATTTCTTAGTAGTTACAGTAACTTTCAATGAAGAAAATTGTGAGATGAAAGGTCTTTCGTTATCGCCTTGATTCAGTGCCGTAGACACGCGGGGTTTACAAATTGCTCACAAAATACTTTTCCCCCTGAGATATATTTCAATTAACGTAACCCAATTTTAAATTGCCTTTTCAAACCATTTCAAATTTCTGATAATATAATTAATATATCAGATAATATATGTATATCATATCTGACACTTTCTTTGCGTTTGCAGTTGAAGAACATAACCTTCATTATAGGGCAACTAAATATTATACCTCCGAACCAATCTTACGCCAAACTTAATTTCTGTGACACTGACAGGTTCAGATTCAGACATGAGATATAGCATGTACACGCTAAGTTAAAGACATATAACATAGCCATTAATTCTATTAAATATATTTATTTTTCAATTTCACTGCAAATGTGAGAAATACAAGAAACTACAAAACACAAAAATGGTTATTTTCCAATGAACTTCATTATAATCTCAGTTGACTTTCACTTTAAATTTAGTCGCTTAATTTAATATTAATAACTTAGAAATTATTCTACAAACTCTATCTCCAAGTCTTCAGCTCACAATTCTATAGATCTAAAGTAACAATTGTGATTGTATAACAAGATCAGTAGATACTTAGGTATTTATGTAAGATTCGAAGCTGGGACGGTCGCCACCAATATGTATATCCACTCATTGTGCATAAATTTTAGTAATCTTTAACACAATTTTTGAAGTGTTTCAATATTTTGTGACGTGTCATTACACTCGCACCATACACCCTTAAAGTTAGGGGTATAATAACTCGAGTTAGTCCGTCGGTTTAAGGGTTAGAGTGTCCGTCAGTCCGTCGGTGTAAGGGTTAGTATTGTAAGTGGGTAAAATCGGTCAACGACCACGCCTACCGTTTTTAATTTACCGCAAAAAATTTAACATGTTTTTAATTGATATCTATACAAACTTTTTGAACAACACTGTACATAGCATTTCATGGTCCATCAAATTGTTGTTGTTCCAAAAAATTGCGGGGTCCCGCCCACTTCATAATGTAAGGTATTTAAGATTATATTTTTCTAGAAGATTGACGACTTTGACTTTTCGAAAGCATTTTTCCAAAGCTTTTGATAGAATTGACTGGTCGTCTTTTGACTTTTTTACATTTTATCTCAATGTGTATAATATTCCAAACTATCTTAAGTGTTTTTACTTACATCAGTGTTAGAAATTCTAATTGTCTTAAACCGTAAGAACAATTATTCCTTTCTTAATATAAATTTCTTTCCCTCCAACTCGAGTATATGTATGCAAATGTTGTATTATTTCTTTTACTTGTAAATTACTATGAATTGCAATTGTAAATATCCCGTAATAACTGGTATGAAATCAAACACTTTATTCATTTCCCATGTACAATTGCAGTCAAATTGAGGTATCGGCCATTATTGACTATCCATACGGTTATTTTGTCAGGTACGATTTTGAGTTCTTTGAATTTTAAGCCCCTCCCTGAAAGAATATTTCTTAGAAGTAAAAATACCCTGTAGGCTCTATTTTTTACAATTACAGCATATTACATTAATTAATTAATATTAAAGGTAATAATAGAAACAGCATTTCAACCATATACCAAAAACTAGATGAACTTCAAAAATACATACATATGTATATTCTGATTTGAAATATTAAACTATAAAATATTTTAAATTTAAGTTTCTACACAAATTAAAAGTTACAGCTTTCAAAAAATTAATGAATTTTGAAAGGTGATTCCAATTCTAAAATCCCAAAGGGTTTCGAAGGATTCGTATGCGCCACCTCCGAAAACTTACCTGTTCAAAGTATCCGTTTTTGCGTCGGTGGTGCTCTTATGATTTGTTGCCAGGAGATATTTCAATAAATTAAACGTAGGAGCGTGTAAAAAAACTAACGAAGTTCCAAAGATTATAGCAGATTCCAAACTGGTAGGAAAAATCAATTGTAAATTTAAAACATCATAGGCACAACGTAAATTTAAAATATCAGAGGCACAAAATAAACTTTCTATCTTTTAGATTTTAACCGTTAAATGCCAAACTGAGAGCCTTGAAGAGGTTACTTGCAACAGTTATACATAAGCACCAACTTATAATAATATTTGTTCCCGTATAATAATTAATAACTTTTATTCATCTTCTGATCCGTTTTGCCAACGGCGACGACGACAACCACAACACCGCACGAATAGAACACAATTGGACGTTGGAGTGCTTCGTTAATGGAGCAAATCCAGTGGTGCCGAACGACACGCAACGAGTGGAAGCGCGGAACCGGGAACAGCGTGAATAAGAAATAAAACGAGCATCGGAGAAAAAGCGACTTCGAACACCAGCCTCAAACTGCGAGTGAATCGGATGCACAACGAACGGATCAATTATTACGCTTGCGGGACGGTGAGGGAGAAACTTCAACGCTGTTCAATATCGTTCAGTATTAATGAATGAATGAACGGTGATGACGACGAAAGCGAAGATTACTATTAAGCATCCAATCAACCGAACAACAAACTAAACAAACGCTAACCACCGACACCGGCTGCACCGTGATTTCCATCGAATGGCAGGCGCGGCACACACACACACTCCAGCCCAGCCAACACCAACAACAATGAATACCATATTTATGTTTGAAATTCACTCATAACATGTTTCACATACGCGACATCAGCAACTCCCGTCCTCGGTGGTTCATCCACGCTATTGTTTTCTTTCTCTTCGTGTTGCTGCACTCCGTACGTGCCGCTGAAACATAGTTGGAAAGGGACGCAACGCTAAATGCACTGCTGATAGTAACGATAGCCTTCGCATACGTATATACACAGTATTACCTATGTGAATGTGTGCGTGTGTGTGTGTGTGTGTATATCCCGTTTGTAATTCTTATTCCAATGAAATTCAGGAAAGTTCCAATATTGTTACTTTTGTATTATAGTTTTCCAGCTGTGTTTTTGTTTTTGTTTTTCCTTGTACGAGCGCACACAATCATATAAATGAAACAAGTAAATGGTGCGATCGGATCATGCGCAGTTTGTCCTTTATACCTGTCTAATTGGATGGCGTTTGTTTGCATTGGAGGGGACAATAACTCATGCCGGTGTCGTGGAAGCTTCAATTTCTCCATTTCCATTTGTCGAAAGCTTTCATTTCTCAAGATGGCGACTGAAATGGCTGTCGTTTTCATATGTTGCGGTCTTCTATCAAAAGAGCGCCCAAAGCGATCACGGCAAAGTTTTCGGCCATAAACCTTGTTCGATTTCACAAAATTGATATATTAAAAAATACTTGGGTAAATATTGCAAAAATTTTAACTCTCATAATTTCCAATTTACTCCTTTTAAATGTTCATAGAACGAAAATTAAAATATTTTGTAATTTCTTTTAATTTTAATATTTCTTAATTTTCTGAAAAATTGTAAAAAATCAAATTTAAATCTATTCAATTAGGTAAGGTTATAAAAATTATGGGAATAACGAGGTTTGTGTTCATAGTAGCATAAATAAATTTAAAATAATGAAATGTAAAAAAAAAAAATTTACAAGCCAAACAATACATAAGTGTATATTATACAAAAATAAGCTTACATATCCTTTTATAGTCCGCATACCCTTTTTGGATATTCGTCAGAACAAAATCATTCTTGCGTCATTATACCTTACATAGTCTATATAAAAAATTAGCATAGATGAAAATATGATTTGCAGCTAGGAAACTGAAAACCTCAAATTTCGGACGAGTACAGGCATAACTATATCACCTCTGCTACTACTGCCAATGTTTAGATAATTAAAAACCAAACATTTGATTCTGAAAAAATCTTGAAATAAAAGAAATTAGAGTTACAACTTTACGATTATTGATGTCTTTACTAAAACGCAGAAATTATAAAGTATGTGAAACTAGGTTAGCATATATATACTAAAAAACAGAACATGTAATTATAAACATCTTAATGCATCCTCGTTAGATCTTCCACGATTTTAATAACGCCATCGACGTCAACTTCTTTCTTCTCGCAATTCTGTGTTATCTGTAAACAGCGCCATTTCAATAGGCATTGAAAATAAATGAATATTAGTTGTTTATTTACTTCTAATCCTACGACGGTATCCTTCATTTTATCCCGGCTCAAATCCAAAAAGCTTTCAATTAGATCCCCATCAATGAAACCCTCACAGGGCTCAGTCTTCTCTTTTGTTTGAAAGCTTCTGTAATATGAGTGATCGATTTTGCCCACCGATTTGATCGTGTTGGCCAAACGTTCTTCCAGACTGTGTAGGAAATCGTAGAAGTCCTGAGGAATTTGCGTAACAATTCCTATCGCGCCATTCACGGTACCGTAGAGGACACAACCATGATTCGGTGTTGTGCGTTCGCCTACATTTTGCATTACCAAGGAACCGTGCCTGAATACATTAACAATGTCGCCCAAATGAAAGCGCGCCACTTCCGGTAGCAACTGCCGCTCCTCATCGGTGGTGGCGGCGCTGGTGAATAAATTTTAGTTATAGTTTTGATCTGACGGCATTCGCTCTGCTTTTCTTACCTATCTTTCTGACAAACAAATAAATTTCCATGAGTTTCTGAACCCAAAAACGTATCATCGTCTAGAATTTCCACTGCGCGCGTCCACTTTGGATCGCAATCTCTAGCAATTTCGACAAACACGCCCTCCATTTGCTTATGTTGCAGCAGAGTTAAAGAGCGCATTAAATCACCAACGAGTATAAAATCACCTTAAAAACAAAATTACAAAAATATAAAAGCCTACCATATTTTATCAATAAAAAAACATAGCAAACTGCCCTCTCTTTCCCTCTAAAAAATTGTTTACTTTAATTAGTCACTTCTGGTTACAGACAGAATATGATACCGTTACCTTTTGCTTTTAAATACAGCACAGAAATATTGTTCTGTATGTTGCACTCCATCCGCAATTCCTTCTCATTGGTCCACTCATACAAGCGCACAAAACTATTAATGCCGGCCAACACTTTACCATTGAATTCCACCAGGGAATGACAAGAGCCATCGATTTTAGTTTCGGCCACTTGTGTTAACTTGCCCTCATTATAATGGAATATAATAATTCTTCCAACCTTGGGCTCAGGCTCATCAGCATAAACGAGCGCGGTCGAAACGACGTAATACGTGTTGGAATCGTCACCCAACTTGGCAGACATCAACGCTATAATTCCCTCTGAAGGCATAAATTGATGAGCGTGCAGCACTTCAAATGTGTTCTGATCAATTATCAATAAGTTATCGATATCCAATTCCTGTCCAATCTCTGCATTTGTTGTGGATGAATTACCACCCCCCGGTTTGGGTACAATATTGGACGAAAATGTGATGTTCTGAGCCTGTGTAGAAGCACTTGGCCTGGTTGGTTTCGGTCCTCCACGGCCTTGCACATCGATGCGTAGAGTAGCTACGCCAAAAGTCTGTGAACTTTCTTGGTATGCGATCCGACGCGGGCCTTCACCTAGCGGTACGGTTCGAATATGCAGCTTCTGTATTTCATCAATAGTGCCTAATATGACAGAGTTTTTAGTAGCCAACGCTAAACTGTCCGGATAAGCCTGAGCGTTAAGAGAACACATATGGTTGACTTCTTTCAGATTTACATTGGAGAAAACCAGTTTGTGATTTGAAGAATAAATAACAGTTGGACGGTCAGAGCAGGCAAAAACGTTAGTAGTGGCAAGACTCTTGAAAGTACGCAGCGTTGTCGGTTGTGTGCCGAGGGTGACCTTCTTCTTGTCACTAAGGCGACCATCCTTCTTACTTAAAATAAAGTAAAACATTGAACCATCGCCCAGGGCGCAGAGCAAATAATGAATGCCCTCAAATGTAGTCATCAGAATGGAACGAGGAATTATTTCTAATTTAGAAGACACACTTTCAATGAAAAATTTATATGCTTTGAATTATGTGTTTAGCATAGGTATATTTACCTCCTCCCAATTTCTCCGTAAACAAGTGGTCCAAATGTGGTAGCGATAACACTACGGCAGAAATGTCAGTCCACAATCCCACAGCCACCAAATCTGACTTGGACTTGCCATCATCCAGCGGTGTTATATCTAAGCAAGCTACTTCGTTGTCTAATGTTTTACGTGACTTCTCAACTAATTTGCTGTCATCGATTTCTATGTAGTAAACATCACAAGCAGATGCAACTACTATCTGCGTCGAGTTACAGGAAACAACACCAATACGCTTTGCGCCTGGTGGCTCCCACTCATCTACTAAACCTTTCGTACTACTCTTTACCAAACGTATGCTTAACGGTGTCACTTGAATGATCTAAAGTAAAATTTCAATTAGATAATAAAATACTATATAAACAAATACAATACACTATATAAAACATAAAATAATGTATTTCCTTGCCTGTTCGTAATCCACATTGGCACAGTGGAAAGTCTGTTGATCACTCACGAAACCAGGGATATCAGTTTCTTCAACTTCCTCGCCCGTGAGAGTTAAAATACGCGTGTGTCCCACAAATGCTAACACCAACGTATTTTCAAAGACACTATCCTCAATGCCGACTTTGAGGGACCACATGCCCTTGATACCAGGTAAATCAATGCACGCATGTTCCTGAATACCTATGCCAATCCTGTAGAGAAAGTTGCGATTAAAATCCATTTTCACATTAGCTTATCAGATGAGAACCGTATTATACGCAGTGAACCATCCTTAAAGCTTCCAGAGCACGTGATTATTTGGCCCTGGCCTTGACGGTCTAAATCAACAACACCTAGGTCTAAAATAGGTGCAAGATTTGTGTAGTTCTCCATTGGCACGACATAAGAACCACTTTCGTTGGGTTTTGTGCTCAGACGTACCAACTGTGAATCACCATGCCTGGATCCAATGAAAAGAAAACCATTGTCCAAATAGGTAATGCATTCAGGTATTGACACTTCGCCTTGAATAAGAGAAACCCTTTAGTCCGAATAACTAAAGGATATTATGAAACTTTACCCAAAAGTTCAACCTTAATTTCTTTAACCGAGGAGCCACCTTTACCATTGTCCGCGGTTTCTAAGAATAGCATGAATAGCTGACCATACATGTTGCCAAGCAGATATCGGTGTCCTTTAGTGTCAACGCGCGCATAACAACTAATAGTACTTTGCTGTTGAGTTGGTTCGAATGAAATCAATTCGCGTTAAATTTTAGGGAATTCTGTGTGTTCTCTATTAACACCTACCTTGAAAGTGGATGGTGCAACGGCATGATAACTGTTCCCATCATGATAAACAATGGATTCGCGGCCAATTACAATAGCACCACCTTGGAAAGACATACAAATGATGATGAGTGAAATACAGTAATATTTTTACAGGAATAATGATAATATATATGGTCTCGACAAGTAGCGACTTATTTACTTTGGATATCCATTTGTTATTCGTACTACTACTAAATTAATTTTAATAAAGCTTACCCAGTGGTGTGGGAACTGGAATTAACATTGTTGCCTCCGTCTCCACATTATCTTGTTTCCATGCGATTTTCATGAATTCCTTATCGTTCAAATTTATTTCGTGAGTCTTTACATGACGACCATCGTTATCCTTATGAATTACTATAATTGTAGGATTAAAGCAACCATATAAAAACTCAACATCATAGACATGGAGCTCGTCCATTCTGAAAAATACACTTCGTACATAAAAAACAAACTTAATATTCTGGAAAACAATGTACCGCAAATTAGTAGCCTTCAGTTCACTGGTGTCTCTATCCAGTGGAATGATGGTGAATAAACCCATGTACAAGCACATGCCAATAACGCGAGCCTTTGGATCTATGACTGCAATGACGCCACCTTCCGTTGGAATCCCAACCTGATCGAAAACATTACCATGCGCTCTGGTGACGACACTGATTTCCTTGCCAATCATACGGCATTCGAGAATCATAACATTGTATCGATGCGTGAGTATAAATAGCAAATCTTTTTTGCTATACTAAAAAATTAAAAATCGAATAACTTACGGCACTTTAAATAATAATATTACTTCACACCTGTGGCCGAAAGTGGCGCATAACTGATATCTGGCCATTAATATTGACTTCTTTTAGAGGCCTTAATCCCTCTGGTGTCACTAGATCAATTTCAAGTTGACTATTTCTTGCTATGATTAAGTTTAAATCGGATGGCCAAGTGAAATTACCTAAAGGATATGGAATATATTAAACAATTACAAGGTGCATATATGTAAATTAGGCTGGTATGTCTACTATTTTTCTTTCCCACCGACCGACATAAACACAAGGAAGACCACCTCAAAACCAATAGCAACAAACAATAACCGCTTCGCCATCCAAGCCAAGTTGCTACATATTAACTGCAGTTTTTAGGAACTCAAACCACATTTCACAACTTGGTTTTTATTATTTCTTAAAAGAACATTTAATATTTATTGCAGTTGTTATTCCAAGACTCACCGGTAACACAGGCAACGACAGCTGTAGGTTTTTGTGCTGTAACCACATAATGATGCGACATTTTAGACGCAGATGCTGTCAATTATTTCTCTAATATTTCAGACAACAATTTGAAACAAATTTCCTTTTTTCCACGCTTATTAATATATTTTATCGCAAATCCTAAATAAACTATGAAAACGCGGTATGAAATTTCTGGTCACTTTTTTCCCAATTACGAAAAAGTGCTTCCAATTTAAACAACTGTCACATTAAAGGGCTGTCACGAGCTTGTGGCAATAGCCACTTGACTACACGCAAGTATTTTTGAAAAGATTTTTTCAAGTGTTTTTTTGCATAAATCTAGTTTAGCTCATTAGCCCCGATCTGGTTTCTTTTTTAACCAGATATGTAGAATTCCGAGAAAATCCGAATGGTGACAAAAACTCTGCTCACGATTATACAAAACTACTACCCTATATATAAAGATTTTTAATAATTGATCCCTATAAGGAACTAATGCATATTATGTGAAAAAAAGTCAAAAATAATCACAGAAAACGTTATTTTTTTTTTCAAAAAAATACGTGAATAATATATAAGAATTTCCATTCATTTAAAAGGGCCGTTTCATTAACTTTAATTTGCTAAATCGTTGCAACGCAAACAAGTGAGGAAACATTCAAGGCAACACTTTATGCACAGGAACGTCATAGCGTCTCTGAAAAAGCATTAGGATCGAAACACAGGGCACAGTTGAATCAAGGAGTTTTTGATTTTGCTGTTATTTTATACGGTAACTCCAACAACAATAAGAGTTCGTGTCGGTCGTCTATGGTTTTGGAGGTACAGCCCTTTCAGTATGCATTTCATTACTGATGTTCATTCACAAATATTTTCACAGTTTTTCTCCAAAAGTAATGGTTTTTAGACTAAATTTTATTTTACATAACCACAAGGTATTTGAACTTCCTTTATGACGGTACCCATCCAATACGGATATGTGTAAAAGTTTAGGAGATTTTCAATTTTCAATTCGATAACTATAAGAGACAAAGAAAAGTCAAAGAGACAAAGAGACAAAGTTGTAATCAGCATCAAAAACGAGAACAACAACAACAAAATTGGAGAGTTTCCACAACGGTAAAAGTCTTCCAATCGGCAACCTACCGATGGTGAAACACTAAAATATTGATCTTAACTTTACCGTTGTGGAACCACTATCATTTTGTTGTTGTTGTTTTAGTTTTTGATGCTGATTACCTCTAATCTACAATAACAACAACACCAAAATTGGATTGGTAAAGGTGTTTCTTGGTTTCTATGATTCTTGAGTTCATGTTATTTAAACGGAGATAACTTGTGTGGTATAGAGCATCATAAAAGGCAGCTTAGAGTTTGCAATGAACACAACCAGTATGCACGAGTCTCGTAGATAATGGCCATACAGACTTGGCATCACTGTCATATGGTGGTTTTAATGGCGACCAAATGATTAGGTGTGTTGAAGTGTAGAGTCCGTCAGGAGTACTTGACAATTTGTGATTATACCCGAATATACTGGAAAGTTTGTTCAGAACTTACAAAAAAAAATTATTAAATCATATTTGAAACTTTGTTCAGAACTTTTAAAAACATTATTAAATCATATTTGATATTGCCTTATACTTACTTGTCTGCTTAACGACTATTATTTGTGTTGAAAAAAGTGTGTTGGAAAGAGTATGGCACGACTAACTTACGTTTATCGCGCTGAGGATATCAGTTATGTGAACATTGGTAGAAGGCAACTTCCTGTAATTGCGGGTGACAATTTAATGGTAAGTCTGCGCTGTAAGTGGTCAAAGAGAGAGAGAGTTTCCTAAATTGATCCGCTGTGCTGTAATGCCGCGGAGTGTGGAATTGAAAGTAGGTAGACTACATTTAGGATTCCAAGAATTTCTACCGCTTTCTATTACAAGGAGAAACTAATAAGAGGAGTCGAGCACATACATATGTAGATTGTGATACCAACTTTTGTTGCTGACTATCTGGCATGCAATTAAACGCGACAGAGCACAACAAACAGGTTTCGCATCGCATTAAAAACTACTTTTCCACAGCCCCCCCCCCCGCCCGTCACTTGTAGTGCACTTGATTCTCCACATTGCGACCGACTGCGCCGCTCTCTCTGTGTGCTACTTTTTGTAATGTTCGTTTGTTCCTTACATTTTCCTACACTAGTTTAGCTTAAATTTAAGGAATAATTTCATATTGTTTCACTATAGCTTCAAGCGCTAATGGACAGCTTCACTTTCTAAGCTTTCTATTTTTTATAAGGGGAATCTGGTTTTCTTAGTATTACATTAAATTTATAAAACTTGGTATTTGCAATGCAAACATAGAAATCTGCACTAACATATACTTCAGTGTCTATATTTGTAAAGACACGATGGCATCAGCTTCTTGTTGTTGCTTTGTAGAAGGCCATAAAAATGGCTAGACAAATAGTTATTAAAGCTGTTATCACAGTGCGTTATTACTTCTTATTTTTATTATGTAACAAAAACACATTTCTTGCTTCAATTTTTATCTATTTATAAGCATAAACTTTACCAACCATGCTCAGATATTTTATACAACGCCGGCTGTTGAAGGGTTTTCATTCCACAAAATGTATGAAACTGCTTACAATAGTTATTATTCACCTATAAGCATAAGAAAGCACGTTGCAGATAAATCGATTCCCAGATCCGTGAATGCTTTTAAATCTTTCATTGGAATTAAATAATATTCTTAATTTTTTTAAATATTATCTTACAGATGCTTATGGATTTAAATAGCAAGGGCCTTTCTATCGATTGTCCGCAGATTCGCGGGAAGGAACTCGAAGAATTTTCACGAAAATTTAATCTCCTCAGCAGCGACGAATTGCGGCAATCATTGGAAATTGATAGCGCGGAGTTTGTCGCTGTTTTAAATCAATGCGTTCAGTGCGTCGGCTGTCGACGCAGTGTTGAACGTTTATTCTATCAACTGACCTTGTCTGGACACCCTACACTAGATCCCCTTGTTTTAAAGACTTCATGCATTTTGAGCATCGCAGAAGAAAAGCTTAAAACTCCTCAGGCGCTGGGAACTATTCTTTATCGACACCACGAGGTACTCAACAATTTACTGGACAATAAACTGCGAAACAAAACGCGCTGCGTTTTACACTCTCTGGACACATTTCGTACGAAGCCTTTCTCGGAAACATGGCGTGAAGTTTGGTCAACAATGAAACACAATTGTCGGGACGAATTGGCTGTGATTGAGACGAAAGAATTGCATGAAGTGCTGGATAACTATCTGAAAAAGCATAAATTCTGTCAGGGCTGCCGAACGAAGGTATGCTTAAAAACAAGTATATATTATACAAATTTTAAACTGTAATCATAATTTCGTTTTAGATTGAAAAAGCATACAATATTCTGGTTGGAGAAACAACATCAAAAGAGAAAGGATTCGTTGCGGCGCTTTATACAAATATCAAAAAGTGCCATCCTGACAAACACATCCACGTGGTCACGAATAAGATTGATTTTCTTGACGCACTCATAAGACGGGCCGAACCCGAAGTTAACGGAAGGTAAATCGACGTGAAGTTCAAAGCTGACTTAATATAACGTATTTAGTTAAAATGACTATATATTTATAGTGTTTTCATTCGTTTGTTTTCTATGTAGTTTTTCCAAGCAACGTGAGCGCCATGCGAAAACCCTGGAAATTGCTCAAGAAGAAGTGTTGACATGTGTTGGCATGATCATGTATGAACGCCTGCGACGCATATACGTTAGCTTGCGAGAAGAAGAACGTGCCTGTCAGGTGCTGGCCGCGGTAGGAGTGCACGCACTCTGCCGCAGCTTCGATATGTCGGTGGAAAAGAAGCAGGGCATCAGCAACCTAGAGCTACTGTATCAGGAGATCAGTCGCGCTGAACGGGCAAAGGAGCACAAGCGCGAGCAAAAGAAACTAAAGAAGAAGAAGAAGAAGAACGAAAAAAAGAACAACTGCCATTCTTGTGATCTTGATGCCTATAATGCTGGTTCAGATACAGCGGAAGCTGACGGAGAACTGGATGATATTGAGAAAACACTAGAGTATGAAGATAATGCTCATTCCGTTGTATCCTCCATGCAAGAGGACTTAGTGCCAGATGCTGATAAGGAGTGTAAAAAGGCTGAAGTAGAAAATGAGCCTAGCTTTATTACGCCAAAGTCACAGCGATATCCACAAAAAAAATCGGCAAAACCACAGCAAGCCAAACAAAAGCAGAAGCAACCGCAAAAGAGTAAAAAGAAGAAAGAACAGAAACTTGCAGTAATAAAACGTAGCATTTGCATTACCAAGTCCTTCTCTGGCGAACAATCACCAACGGTTGTGATCGACGACCCAAGTGGCAAGTGCGTTGATTGTCAGGAGCCTTCATCAAATTGTCCGTGTGAGATAGACATATGTACTAAATCGTTAGATGCGGGCTACTCCACAGACCATAATTCGCATCTGAACTCGCGCACATCAAGCGTAGTGTCTTCGTCAGAGGATTCGGAAGTGTCGTGTTCGGAAGGGTTTTGCAACCATGAACACTCCAATGTGGTGCATGAATTGGAACACGATGTGCTTGCAGATCAGCACCTGGACGAAGATCGCCATCGCGAGCATTCGCATTGTGAAGAATGTGCTGCTACATCTTGCCAGCAAAGCACGCATACGCTCAGTTTGCTGCAAATGCTCGTAAGTACATTTTGTTCTGTTTAAATATGCTACTATTAAATTTTTTAATATAACAGGATGATTTTCACGACTGTAATGACGACGAAGACGATGACTGCTACATTCCCCAAGAAGTGGTCTTAGAATATCAATATCAATATGAAAAGGTGCAACAACAACGGCAGCAATTGCGCGAGACACTAAAGCAAAACTTTGCACGCTTGTGTATGCAAAGAGGCTCGACCGTATATAACTGTAAATAATGCAAAAATACAATCAAATAATTGCAACAATTCATGTATTTAAAGTTGAATTGAAGATTATGATTCTGCAATAGAAACACAAAAATATAAAAAAAAGTTTTTGTATTTTAAGTGACAGTTAAAAAAAAACCGGCACCTTGGTGCATTAACAATTTCTGCATTCTTCATGGAATGGTTCCAGGGTGCGCAAGTCGCGCCATGTGGGCGGTAGTCCATTAGACACAAACTTGCCGCACCGCTTGCAAGCTTCCAAGAATAGTTTACTGTAGCTATTCAACCACGTCTGTAAGATACAAATATATAAATTAAACAGTGCCAAAGATCACAATCACAATATTAGACATTACCATGTAGCTCTTAACGGCCAGATCAGGCAGAGTAGGTGAGAAAAAGTGCAACATTGCCGAGTGAGTGTGCTCTTGCACCTTCCGAAATACTTCGTAGCGTGATTCAGCCCAAAGGTCATCTGTATCTAAAGGCTCATCGAATCCTTTTACAGTCACCCATTCAATAAGGACTCCTTTGCAGACGATGGCGGCTTTTAGAACTCGACTAATATTTACCTTTTAACATTTTTATTATTATTTTGTTTATTGAGGTTTAATTCGACGCCAAGAAATGAAATAGAACTTACGATAACCACAGCATTGGATCCAAATGGCCGACAAACTTTGTAGCTTGTGTGCAGATGATTTATTTCACTTAGCAGTTTATCAGTATGGCTGAAAGAATTAAAATCCTTAGTAAACGTATTTAAATAAATTATAATACATATTTAAAAGCAAAATATTCCCCATATTCATATACATATGTATACAGGGTGTTTCGCATAAGAGGGGACAAAAGACTAGGGTGTGTAGGTTGCAACGAGACAAGAAAAAAATCGTATGGGAGGGGGGTCAATTTCCCCCCGTTTAGACGGGAGGGGACATTTTAAAAAAATCCGACTTAACATTGGAAAAAATAATATTAACAAATAATGGTTAGATCTACAAATTTATTATCTATAATTATTATTATTATTTATTTATTTATCTATAAATGCGAAACACCCTGTATACGAAGGAATACGATACAATTTGAAACGTATTAAGTTATGGAGTAACCAGAACTTTAACTACTAAAACGTAAATTTAAGTGACATTCAGGACCAAGCGGTTTTAATCCTTGTTCTTTCTTCCTGAATTTTATCTTCTGAAGTATACTCATCCCATCTCGAGGTTTCAAAGAAACTAGTACAATGCAATACATCTGTGATTCATAAAATACAGTTCATTAATTGTCTTTTCTTTGTTATAGACACTCTTATACTATAACTTACACATCTATCGTTGTTGACTTGACTAAATTATTTCTGCTGTTAAGTATAAGAGGTACTTTACTAACGTCTTATCAGTTTTGACAGCGGAAAAACCAGAACACCGGTCCACAAAACCCATACTCCGGCTCTCACACTTCCAGTTCGTCAAAGTCAGTCATAGCCAACAACTTACCTCGGTTGCCGAAAACCAAATAAACGAGACTGCTCTGTGCGGTGTTTCACCCCGAATATGTGTTTTTCTCGTCCTCTGTCTTTTACCTTGGGTCGTTAAACCTTTTAGCCCCATGGTTCCTCTTATACCTTATGCGGCCTAATGGCCGTATTCAAGTCTACACCTATTTATTGCTTTACGTCTTTTTTAATTTCCTTGTTAATTCATTTATTTAAGCTTATCACTACTATTATATTTTCTTATTACTTAATAATATTTAATTACATTTTCTTCCATCGCTCTGCGAGAATACAATGTATGTCTTATGTGTTGAAAAATGTGAGAATAATCTTTTGCTTCATCACAAAGTGGCAACTTTTAAAATATATACAGTGGTGGACAGAACATATGCAACTATAATAAAATTAATGTGAAAATGATTAGTAGTCGCTAAACTTTATTGAAAAAAACATTATTACAAGGGTTTTATAACTAGCTTATACGCGTAAGTTCATAAGACACAATTTTTCCACTAAACGTTGGATTGATTAGATTTTATTAAAATTGTTAAGAGAAAACTCAAAATCTTGCTGGAGAAAACGAACGCAACTTATACTGTAAAGTAATTGTTTGTCAGCTGCTAATATTTTTTAGCCAATCCGTTATTTTTGATAACACTCCTACACCGCCATGACATCTATTCAATAAAATTGGTAATTGTGGACATTGGTATTCCATACCACGCCTTCTCAAAGTCAATTAGCTCCTTTTTTGAAGTATTCTTTTTTATTCACCCTTTAACAATCCCCCAAAGAATTTCTATAGGGTTTAGATCTCTAAACCCCAGATTAGAGATCTCATCTCTAAATCCCAACTTCCAAATGTGCTTTGGATAATTTTCCTGCTACAAAATCCAAGGCAGGGATTATGTACACAGCAAACGGAATCATAATAAAAATAGTATGTCCATTAAACTGTCTACAGACAGTGTATATTTCACTTTTGCAGTATTAGACTCGTCACTAAAAAGAACGATCGTTCCACTTTCGAGCGGACCACGTCGTTAAATGGTACCTGGCAAACTTTAGTCTTATTTGATTATGTTTGAACTCAAATGTTGTTTATTTGCTGTGTGATAAGCACGAAAAGAGGCATTAACTAAGCGTCTAAGGACAGTTCTATAACAAATTGGTGGCTGAAGATCTCCAACAAATTGTGAGGAAGTAATAATAATAGAAACTTTTTAGTGGACGTCCTACAGCATGAATACCCGAGGCATAGTCTTTTGCACTGAATCGAGGAATGATGCGAGAAACTGAACATTTTTTAATGTTATATTTTGAAGAAATAGTTTTCTGCGATATTCCATTAGAATAATTGTCAAACATCCGCTTTCTTACCTTAAAACCAAATTTACCACCATTTCAAGAAGAGTGTTAATATTTATAAGAACCAACTGAAAAGATCCGTTTGGGCGAAGATATAAATAGAAAATAATCTCTTAAAAGACTGCTATTACAAATATAGAAATTACAAAAAATTAGATCAATATACCGTTATAGCGGCAAAATTTGTTCATTTCTACATGAGTTGCATTTGTTTTGTCCAGCAAGATTTAAAATTTTTTCTTCAAAATGTTAATAAAATCTAATCAATCAAACTTTTAATATAAAAAATTATGTGCCTTATGAACATAAGCTAGTTATAAAACCCTTTTCAACTTTTTCTTTTCAAAAAAGTTAATCCACTACGGAACCATTTTCACATACATTTTAGTTGCATATCTTTTGTCCACCACTGTATACGATTGTTAGTAATGCCAATACCATTATATTGTTTTACAAGGCGGTGTCGCATTATCAAATTTTTCGGACTATATAGTGGTGCCACTAACACCTTATAGTATGAAAATATTTGAGGAGTTTGTAATCCGGAAAATTATAAAAATGGCGAAATAAATTTATACTAATTCATTTTGAATTTGCATTTCATTTGTCAGATTATGGAGGATACCGGATAACACAGGGGGCGGATTACCGCGTGTCTGCTCTAATACAAAATCTATACACTGCTCTTTCTTACTCTGGATCTGTATTGTTGCACGATGAGAATGGAAGGCGTGCTCGTTTCTGGGAGCAATAAGTGTAGCTTCGTCTTAAATTGTTTTGATTGAGATTGTTAAAAGCCAAGAAACTTTGATCGTGCACCTTTATAAAATAAAAAAACTGTTTTAATAACTTGTGTATTGAAGTAATTATTACTTACTTTGTCGATCCACTTGTAGCTATTGACCAATTGCGAGTACAGAGCCTGGCGATCCTGGGTAGTTTCCTGTGCCAAATACGTTGTATTACCCAAGTAGTACGGAGCGGGGGGTACCTGCAATCCGTTGATTAGGTCGATCGCAGAGCTGAAAAAAAGCATTGTGTCATTGAGTATTACGTTAAAACCACGCAGCTACTGTAAGTTGGCCAACTTTGCGTTAAGATACTGAATCACAAAGTACCGAAATGTTTTGGTACCAACCGGCCATCTCTCTTTGATTAAACAAAGCTCGGTGCAAATTCATAGTGGAGTTAGTGATTTCATTATTATAATAATAATACAACAAAAAAAAAATCATGTTGAAAAGTACCTGTCAACATGTTCTCGACATCTCTGCAGTTGACTTAATATGCTATTTGTTTACGGTTTTATTGCTGAAAAATAACTTACCTTAGTTGCAAATTTATACCGTTGAAATTTTCCTGAAACTCAAGCAAAAATTTTGTACGACTGTCTTCACCGCTATCACCACCACTTATTCCATCAGCCAAGTGTTCAAAACACTGACCCACACTAGAGCGCAAAGCTTTAATGGCACTTAAAGTCGAATTTAGTTTTTCCATATTAACTAACTGGCAATGTTTTTTTTCAATATTATTCAATATATAGGAGTTCCAATACCTTTTTATAATTGTTCAAACTCGAGAAATGTTTACAACTATTTTCGCTATAGACGTGATGATAGCAAAATATGCAAAGCGAGGTTTACACTCAAAAGGCTGGTAATTTTTAATTAAGACCTGATTAGTCGTACTTATAAGCACGTCGAAGAACTTGACGTGCTGTCAAAATCCACTTCTAGCTTATGGATACGTGTGTATCCGATCAGTCGTACTTACATATTCGGATATTACACTGTGAACATTGTTTGTTGTCAATGAACCATATCTGCTCTCTCTCAAAATTTTGTTCAGACTTGTAATTACATATGGAGCAAACAAATATCAATATTTACAAATACAAAGCAAAGTTACGGAGTTGCTTTGTGTATTTTTCTCTGATTATGGAATACCTTATATCAATAAAAGTGCAGTTATTTCAATCCCAAACGCGAGTACTATTTTGCTTTAACACACTAGAACAGCGTTTTAATCGAAGTTTGTTGTCGTCGACCACAAACATTTTGTTTTGCTTCGCAAAAGTTCATCCTCTCTGGATGAATTCAACTCTCAAACCTGAGAGCGTAAGGTTGACAGCTTTGTACAGAAAGCAAAAACAATTTTACAGTTATTTCGAACAATGTTCGTAGTGTAATATCCGCATTGTGTCATGTTACATTGCAATTTTTTGATTGCTGCAAATTGGAATATTTTACCCTCAACAATTTTTTATTTGCTGGTATGTTACATTGCAATCAGTTTGCCAGCAATCTGTCAAAAATAGTATTAGAACTATACGTAGTATTTCATACCTATTTGCGATTTTCGCAGGCATTACAAATATCAAAAGTGATAAACAATGCACACAATTAAAGAATTAGAGGAAATTCTACTTAAATTATTAACAAACGCTAAACATTTTGTTCAAAGGGATAAGATCTACCCTGGTCCGGTGTGATTGTTTTTTGTTGTTGTTGTTGTTGTTGTAGGTACCCACTAAAACAAACCCCGCCCCTCGCCCCGCCCCTAGCCGCGCCACCGTTTAGGAGTTATGAGCCTTCAAAGTTTGAAGCTTTTATGTCCTATATCTCCATAATCCCGGCGCATATAGGAACGATATATACATCGTTGGAAAGGTAATTTTAATATCTTCAATTTATCGTTTTAGAGATTTTATGGAAAAGCTTTTAGTCTACCCGCAAATCGCATTTATTATTATTACTACTATTTTTTATAGTATTTATTAATTTTTCCCAAATAAAGTTCTTCAGAAACCTGTATAACCGTTTGCATTTTAACAAAGTAAAGTTAAGAAGCTATTTACAGGTGTTTTTTTTATTGAAATCGGTTCACTATTTCGGTAAATAACGTTCTTTTTCAAAAAAGCGACATTAGAAAACATGTTTTTGAAATTTTGTTGTTGTTGTTTTTGTTGTTGCTCATTTCAACAACAAAAACAACAACAACAAAATTTAACAGTTCTTGTTGAGGTATCTTAGCATTTGACAGAGTGGTTATTTTAATAAAGAGTATAATCATTAGAAAAACGTAGTTTTGGAAAATTTTTATGTTCGTTTTCTCCCGAATTAGTGAACCGATTTCAATAAAAAAAACACCAGTAAATAGCTTCTTGACTCTACTTTGTTAAAATGCAAACGTTTATACAGTTTTCTGAAGAACTTTATTTGGGAAAAATTAATAAATACTATAAAAAATAGTAGTAAAAACAATAAATGCGATTTGCGGGGAAACTAAAAGTTTTTCCATAAAATCTCTAAAACGATAAATTAAAGATATTAAAATTACCTTTCCAACGATGTATATAGCGTTCCTATATGTGCCGGGATTATGGAGATATAGGACATAAAAGCTTCAAATTTTGAAGGCTCATAACTCCTAAACGGGGGCGGGGCGAGGGGCGGGGTTTGAACATAGTGTACGTTTTCCTTTACATACATGGAATTTCAATTCTGTCTTTATGACTCTAAAGATACCTAAGTGTAACCACGACCTTACCTAACTCTGTCTAACCTAAACCTAAAATAAATCTCTGCCAACTTTACAACAAAATTTGCCCATGCGATTTGTTGCTTCTTTGTACGGCGAAAACGATACAAGCCGCCACTTGCGAAATTCTAAACGAAGCGAATTTGGGCGAACATCCAGTAATAAAGGAAAATGCGGAAAATCGCTTTTAAAGGGATTAAACGATACGTGTAATTATTAAAGAATTTAACAGTTTCATTAAAAAGCTACTTAAGAATAGATATATTGTCGAAAAGTATAACAAATTGAAAAAACTACAGAAATATTGCTCTGAATTGCTTAAATTGCTCTAAAAAATACTGAAATCAGTTGTATCTGAATTACCTGAAATTATTGTCCTAACAAAAAAATGTATAGGACCAAAAAAGAGTTGGACGTTCATGTGCGCACGGCTCTGTCTAAACTACGAACTGAGTCTGAGGTGAGTTGTCTTAGTATTATGTTTGGATTATATAAGAAATCGCAGAATTTTGCATTTGAATCGGCTAAATGCACAAACATGTCCTTGTACAGGAGGCAGGCTTACAGTGAAGCTTCCTGAGTATTCTTTACGCTTGCTTTTGGCAAAATTGATCGCGTCTATTATACTTACATAAATCGTATTTGTAAAAACAATTGGTTGTACTATAAAATTAGGTTATGTTTAATGGGGAAGGAACTACCCACCCATTCGTATACTTTTATAAAGCTGTCATATTTCAAAAACAAAAAAATAAAAACATTTCAGTTACAATAAATGGGGAAGTTACATAGATTTAAAGGGCTGTCCACATAAAGAAGAAGGGTTTAGACTCCTTGCTGAAAGATGTTCTCAGAATTTTGTAGTAGCTAAAGTAGCAATACGTATGCGCTTTCTACGTTTCATGTCGAATTTGTACTTCGCGTTGAGTGTTCAATCAATCAAATATCTGATAATTTATTCATCCTAGTATAAATTTAATTACTAAACCTCTGGTGTTAATTACTAAATTTACGGATTAGTGTTCACTGAAATCTCAGAACAGTCTACTTTTCATATAAACACCTGCATTCCAATAAAATATTTATTTCATTCGCACGTTTGTTAATCAATAATTTGACTCTTCTTCAATAATAGCGACAACTGCGTAGTTTTACAATTGCTAAGCAATATTATAAGATCAATGAGTACTCTTCAGCGGAACAGTATTTATGCGCTCATTTGACCGCCAAGGAAGATAACGATCAGGCACACAAGCTACTGGGCCAATGTTATCAACGTCTAAATAAACCACAGAAGGCACTTCAATCATTCCAACGGTCCTTACAGCTGAACCCAAAGCAGCCAGACTTGCTCGTGGAAGTCTGTCAATTGCTGATGAATGATGAAAACATCAACACAAATAAAGCAACATATTGGTGCGATTTAGCTGAATCAGAGAAGGTGCAACATGATGCGGTTTTATCCTTGCGCCTCAAATTAATGAACAAAGCAAACCTGGACGTTAACCAGGTGGAGGAGTTATTACAAAAAGAGATATTGAGTCGTCCTAATGATGTGCAGCTACGAGTGCGTCTGGTGCGTAACTACTTAGAGCAAAATAAAATCATCGATGTTTTTAAGTATGTTTATAATTTGGAAATGAGCAACAACGACACCTACGCAAGTAGCAGCGAATGGTACAACGTTGTTTGGTTATCGCTAAACAAGTACGAACAATTACCAAATATCAAAAAAGATTGGGACTTTTGGTTGCTAGTGATCATTTGTTTGGAGCGTCAGGTATATATTAGCTTCTTATACCCAGCGGACTCTGCATCGGGAGGAGTTACGGAAACGGCCAATTTGCTCTTTAATTTAGATCAATACCTATTCAAAGTTTCACAACTGGCGGACAAGTTTTGCGCACAAAAAGAGTTGGTCTCACTATTCTTAGCGCATTACAGAGGACAATTGTTGCTACACGCAGCCGCGTTCATAATTAAACGCGAAATACTGCAAAATAAAAACAAGTGGAAAGCGACAATAAACTCAGTTCTGCCGCTGCTGCTCTTAGCGTACCAATCGCCAGTCGCCGCTGAAACGAAAGAACTTTGGATGAAGCATTGTGATGAGCAAGGAAACCTATTGATTCAATTGTGGAATCGCGAGGGTTCTTTTCGCTGCGCACAGGTACATATTATTATGTTGGGACAAATATTCAATACCTATATTTTTTCATGATCTTTTAGGCTGGTCGAACTCTGCTGTCGTGTATATCTGATGAAACGGCTGACAAAGAGAACGCCACGGCAAAAATCAACAATATGTTGAACAATCAACCAGAACTCTGGAACAACTGCGATGATCTCCTGGCACAAATACGCCAAATCTGTGCCGACAAGCAGTGGCGCCGAAATTTATTCGCTTTGCTGTTTTGTAATAGCGACCAAAAGATTAAGGAGCAGAGTTCACTGCTTAATAAATCTCCCGAATTATGCGAGCCACAATACGAATTACCTACGTATGCGGAAGTCGAACGATACGAAGAGCAAGCGCAATATCTTAAACCGCAGTCGTTGCCACATATGGTATATCTCTGTCTAGGAAACGATAGCTTAGCATACGTACGTGCAAAATATTTTAGTGGCCTGAATTTCTCCACGCAAAATCTTGCATTCTGCGGCGCAGAATCTCTAAATCAGCTAGATATAGACACGTTTTTGTATGCTACCACGCTGCAGGCTAAACGGATGTTGGAGGTAGACCGTGAAGCATTCCAAAGCTACAACTCTGGGACCCATAGCGCAGCTGGTAAGCCTCGAATTTTACCATTTGCCAATCTACAAGCACATCTGTGCACTGAGGAACAAATTAACTGGTGGACAGCTGCTTATCAGGTGAGTAACTACATTTAGTTAGTAAAATTAAAAATTCAATAATCCAAATAAAATAATATTTACGATTATTTTTATAATCTTGGAATTATTTTTCTATCAACTTGTTTATTAGGTTTATAAAAATCTTAGCAATGAAAACTTAGCAGAAGTGCGTGCCAATCTTCAGTTCGGCATCGAGGCTGTGCGTGGTATTAATGGGCCCAAGATAGACATGGTCATAGTGTTCAAGCTGGGTCAAATATTCGTTGCGCGCGCCCAGGATATTGTAAAACCGGTTGAAAAAGCTTTCCTCGAGGCCAGAGCGGAAAATATTTATAAGTATGGACTGAATATGGTTAAAATGCATAACAAAGGCGTTCTTGAGCCCTTCCGAAAATATTTTAAATATCCAAAATCGAATACATCCGCCGTAGAGCGAGAGGTGTTCAGTGCAGCTGAAGATGCGGTGTCTTATTTGGCATCCCGGTTCTTTAAAAAGGCCGAATATGAAGAACTAATAGATGAACTTTGTGGTATACAATTACCTTTAGCAACATATTTACAAGCAGAAGCTTACCGCAAACTTGATGAATCCAATAAAACCCCAAAACAAGTGAAACGTGTATATTTGGATCGTGCCAGTGAATGCCTCAATCAAACTCTGTTGCTACTAAAAAACACTCACATTGATCCTAATCATCCACTAAACTCAATCATAGACTCAGAATTGAAGCGTGTACAAAAAGCTGCGTTTCGCTACAACGGCGACAGCCCAAAATATAACTCAGCCAATGCCGGGGCTCATAACAACTCAAGTACGTATGAAGATGCCGAAGGCGATTTCTACTCTGGCACTCCTGTTGTACCATCAGCCTTCAACCGTTCACGCCGCGCCGAAGCTGCCTTAGCTTCGCCTCGCAATCTAGAAATGGAGAATCTAGTAAAACAAATGGCCAACACTTTAACATTTGTAAAAGAAGAGATTGTAGATTCTATTAAACCGGAAGTGGTTTCAATGCGTAAAGAAATAACCTCCTTAAGGGAAAAAATTGCCAATTTAGAAGATGCTATGAAAAAGACGCGGATACCGTCGAATCCACCTTCGCGTGATGATGCCTCTCACGTTTTGGATGACTTGTACATGATTGAAGATGCCCTGCAAAACCAAATGTATCCGCCACCACCGAATAACGTTTTGTATCCTCTCAATGCTTACACCACCCCCAGCGGTGGAGGATCACAGGGACAGCACCAACAACAACAACAACATCAGCAACAACCACAACATCGCATACATACACCGAATGCCGCATCAATGCAAATGCAACATAATGCTGCAGCTGCTGCTGCCGCGGCTGCTGCGGCGGCCTACAACAGTCCGTTGTTTAATCCAAACTATCCGATTAATTATTATACGCCACAATTTATGATACCACCTCAAGGCGTTTCGGGAACAGGAGGAGCTTTAGGTACAGTATTTCTTTGTAAAAGTACTACGAAAAAGTTTTATATTTTCTATCCATGCGTTTGAAAATATTAAATTATCTCTTTAATTTCAAAAATGTAGGTCAGCGAAATCCAATGTCCCTTTCCTTCATGGACGGGGCCACCCTTCCTTCAAGTGGTATGAACTTCAATACGACACCGGCTGCTTCCTTGCTGCCACCACAACCAACAACAGATCAACAACGTACAGTAGGAAATCTGTATGGATTGCTTCCACAACAAGCACCACAGCTTCCTCCCGTCATTCCACAATTTCCTGTACCTATATCAATGCCTCAACTGACCACTTTAATGACCTCAGCTCCAACATCCATGCCATCTGTAGCACCACCTACAGCCCAATTTAACAAAGCTATTAACAACCAACCAGTCGAAAAGGGGCCACCGGCAAACGTGGTGATTACGACCTCAGATCCTTTGCCAAATCCGAATTCTGCACCATTGCAAACTCAGCTACCAACTCTAAGTGTCACGATTCCACCACATCACATTAAGCCGAGTTTGGTCACCACTGGTAATGAGGCCCATCAACCGAGTTCCACGCAGCCAAATTTATTCACCACTGAGTCGAATCTTTTCACCAGCTTTAGCTTAACCAATTATGTCAGCAGTCCTGCATTTACTGGAATCGACTCCAGCTCTGCTTCAGGAACTGATACAGGAACTTTAGTTTTTAAAACCAACAAATCACCCAATATTGCTGCAGTGACAGCTGTTTCCCCGACCACTTTCAGTTTTAAAACAGAAATTGAAGCGCAAGCGGCTCTGGCTGCAGATGAGTCGTTGAATAAAACTTCAGACAGCGTCAACAACGAACGTAATGAAAGTGGTGCTGCAACGAATTGTGATGTTGAATACGATCCCCGACCTGACTTTAAACCAATAATTCCTTTACCAGCCGAGATTGAGGTAAAAACTGGAGAGGAAGACGAGGAAATAATGTTCTCTCATCGTGCCAAATTGTACCGTCTTATCGACAAGGATTGGAAGGAACGTGGAATTGGTATCATAAAGATTCTGAAGAATAAGAATGGTTCTTCTCGCATAGTAATGCGGCGAGACCAGACACATAAACTATGTGCAAACCACAAGATCACCAGCGAATTACAATTGACTGATCCGAAAAACGAGAGTAAAGGTCACATTTGGATTGCTAATGATTTCGCTGATGAGGAACTCAAGTTGGAGACTTTCTTTGTTCGTTTCAAGCTTGTAGAAACAGCTCAACAGTTTGCCAAAGCCTTCAAAAAGGCACAAGCGGAGGACCAGCAAAATTCACTACAACCACCTACAGCACCGGCAGCACTGAGTCTTAATAAAGAAGTTAAAAAAGGTACCAGTGAGAAACCTAAACAGTTCAGTTTGGCTAAGAGTGACGTTACAATTTTTGCAACCAGTACTCCAGCATCAAAGGCAGACATGATATCAAATAAACCACTTACAGGTCAACAAGCTCCAGAACCACCGAAAGAAACAACTACTGCAAATTCTATTACTACCGCATCAAAGTCATTGTTTGGTGTCGATGCGACCTCTTCTTCAAGTGCTAAGACACTAACTTCCTCAGCGCAATCCAAAGAGGGTGCCGTACCCACATATTCTCCGTTTGCCAATTTTAGTTTTGAGAAACTATCAGCTCCGACTTACCAGGCTCCAGCCACAACCCAGGTTTCTACCACTTCAGCAACATCTTCGTTTGGAAATATATTTAGCAGTTTCGGAAAATCTCAGATATCGCCATTTAGCACTGAAAACCTTCCCAAAAGCTTTGCAGCAGTAGTTAAAAGTCCTACGCCTGCTTCTGTTGCAGACACTTCTCGAAACAAATCGAGTACGTCTGACGCAGCGGACGACGAATACGTGCCAACAGCTCAATTTAATCCTGTCATTCCCCTTCCAGAGCTCGTTGATGTTACAACCGGCGAAGAGAACGAAATTGTACTATTCGAACATCGTGCGAAGTTGCTGCGCTTCGATAAAGAAATTGGAGAGTGGAAAGAACGAGGATTGGGTAATATCAAGATACTCCAGGACAAGCAAGATGCAAACAAAGTGCGCTTGCTTATGCGGCGTGAGCAAATTTACAAACTCTGCTGTAATCAGCGTCTTTATAAAGACACTACTTTTCAGTACGCTAAAAACTCAGAAACAGCACTAACCTGGGCTGGACAGGACTTTTCCGAAAATGAACTGGTTACTGAAATGTTGACAGTTCGATTTAAGACAGCTGATATCTGCAAACAGTTCCATACAGCAGTAATTAAGGCACAAGCGGGTATGTCATCCGAAATATTGGAGAACAATGCTAAGGTTGCAGAAGCAACTAACATAGAAACCAAAACAGGTATTAAAATGGACTTGCCGCAGGAAGCCTCTTCAAAAGGATTCGGTGATCAGTTCAAGCCTAAGGCTGGTGCATGGTCCTGTCAATCATGCTTTATTTCAAATGGAGCTGATAATATGCACTGCGTCGCTTGTGAAAACCCCAAAGATAACACAGTGCCTAAAAAGGATTCTTCGATATTAACTTCAAATCCGTCGAACGCATTCAGATTTGGTTCATTCAAATTTGGTAGCAATGCAGCAGGTGGCGACGCAGCCAACAGTTTAAAAACAGTTTTCGGATTCAACAGCTCTGACACATTAATGAAAACTAGTGTTGAAGCTCCAGAAAAAACACCATCAGCAGAAACTAATTCAGGTTTCGGTGATAAATTTATACCAAAGGAAGGCTGTTGGACTTGTCAGGGTTGCTACTTATCGAACAAACCGGGCCAAGTTTACTGCAGTGCATGCGAGAATCCTAAGGATAATACAGTACCAAAAAAGGAATCTGCAAACAATATACTGATGCTTTCTGATCCTACCCAGAAATTTAACTTTGCCTTTGCTACAACTGCAGCCGAAACTAAACCAAGTTCAACGGCTACAGCTGGTGGATTTAATTTTGGTGTACAGACCACAATTACACAATCGTCAACTACATCCAACCAACTCGTATTTGGTGGTTCTCTTCTAAGTAAACCCGATACTGAAGCTTCCAAGTCTTTCAACTTCACACCACCCATGGCAACATCAACCACATTAAACCCATCAATTTCCAAGCAGACCTTTTCGTTTTCTTTGCAATCCTCGGCAATGGAGGCCCCAGCTGTGCCTACAGCAAACAGAGTAGGAAATGCATCGCCGTTCACGCTTTCAAGTAAATCCGACCTTCCGGCACTGGTGGGTCATTCAAAAAGTCCTGGGAAAAGCGGTGGTGGCGATGCGGATGGCGCTGACGATGAGGACGATGGAGATCACCATCCAGAAGAAGAAAATAACACGTATTTCACACCAGTCATTCCTCTACCGGATAAGGTTTGTTTTTACCTATTTTGTTATATTTGCCTATATTTTTATAATACACATCAGTAATAAAAATTGTTTAAGTTACATGTAATAGACAAAACTTATTTATTATATTTAGATTTATCTAAATAATCTTAGTTCTTTTCTAGATAACTTGGTCATTTTCAAACCAAATATTTATCCCAAAATTTACTAAAAATGTATCAATACGTAATTAATTAATTTTTACTTCTTACGTCATTTTGGTCATCACGATTTCATAATTAACAAGAAATTCCTTAACGCCTTTATTCATAACCTAATGTTCTAGACGACCCGTCAAATATAATCAAAAATAACCTCAAATATATATGAACAAATATTAA
Source organism: Myopa tessellatipennis (assembly GCA_943737955.2). NCBI lineage: Eukaryota > Metazoa > Arthropoda > Insecta > Diptera > Conopidae > Myopa > Myopa tessellatipennis. The sequence goes on along the minus strand of OX031314.1, from coordinate 56,898,931 downwards.
TCGTGTTCCTGATTACGTAGAGTCGTATAATAAATTACTTTATTTTTTTAGAAGACCATGTTTCGTTATTCAAACAACTTTTACGATTTGTGTCTGTTTCAGTAAAACTCAATTATTTATTTTGAATAACCATTTTTCAGATTGTAGTTAAAACCGGAGAGGAGGATGAGGAGCTGTTGTATTCTCACCGCGCAAAATTGTACCGATTTACTGATGGTGAATGGAAAGAACGCGGCCTGGGTGATGTTAAAATTCTACATCACAAGGAGACAAAGAAACTGCGTGTGGTCATGCGGCGCGATCAAGTTTTAAAAATTTGTCTGAACCATGCGCTTAACGATGACGTTAATTACAATCGAAAGGATGACAAATCCTGGCATTTCATAGTGAATGACTTTAGTGAGGGCGAAGTTGAGTTGCAACAATTCTCATTGCGTTTTAAAAGTAAAGATATAGCCGAGACATTCATGAATGCTGTTAGAAGTGCACTGAATGGAACAGCTGTCGCCATGGAAAATAACATTACTGCAACTGCTACTGAAAATAAACCGATGACTTTACCTGATGAAGATAGAAGAACTGCAGATTCGCTAAAATTGCCCTACGAGTTCTTTGAAAACAAAGAAAAATGCTCGGGTTGTCGAGGCTGTGATCCCGACATATTTGTTTTTTCCACTGTAAACTCTAGTGAATCATTTGTTAGCCAAGAGGACACCAGTAGTCCACTTGGTCCAATGGAATTACCTGAACTAACTTTAACCAAGCCTAATCGATCTCTACTAAAGCAGAGTACTCTATCAGTACCTGTAGCAGCGGACGTGGATGTTCAAAAAACCGGCAACGGTAGCGATAGCGTATTTAAAGGCTTTGGTAGTTCCAGCTCAAACACATTTGTTGGTGACGCAGGGCAAAAGATGACGGCAGCAAATACCCCATTTTCATTTGTGGCAGCAATAAATAGTACAACGAAACAGGAGGAAAACAAACCCTCAGAAGAAACAGAAAATAGTGGCCCTTTACTTGGGGGAGGTAATTGTTTATATTTCAATTGCATTTATTTTTAAAATTTAAGAAAGGCACGAATTCAATTAATGCAGATTGAATTCTGCAGTGATCTGAGTTGACTTCGGTTTTCTAACTTTAGTAGTACCAGATTTAATCATAGAAATAAGAGTCGTAATTAAATTTTCGACTACTCGCTTTTGGTGTTCGCGTTCAAGTATAGACCTCAATTGTTAAAACTTTAAACAATCATCAGCAATTATATATCTACGTTTCTGAATCTGATAACATCTTTTGTTTTTACATTGATTTCAGACAAAAAACTACCCGTCTTTGGATCAACACCTACCATATTTGATTGGTCCAACAAGACGTCGTTATTGCATTCTACAAACGAAGCGTTAAAAACAACAGAAAAGCCTAAATCAATATTTGAAAATAGTTCGCTTGGAAAGAACAACTCTGCATTTGCTACTGGGGGTTTTATATTTGGTGGAAAGCCTATTTTTGGTGGAGCCCCTGTTGATAAAAGTAGTGAGACCACAACCAAATCTATATTTGGTGTTTCTGCTTCTAGCCAGAGCAGTGCAGGGAACTCACTTTTTGGTTCTTCTTCAAGCTTTTCTGCCTTTGGATCAACCGTGGATAATAAATCAACAACACAACCCTCCATATTTGGGGGTACTAGTGAATCAAATACCCCACTTTTCGGCAGTGTTGTTGATAAGGAAAAGGCAGTGGTGTCACCTACGCCAACGTTTGCTGACCTCCATAGTAAAGTTGGCGACATAGACTTTGCAAGTTTAGCTGCTAAAGCTGAAGTTGCACCCAAAAGTGCCACAGAGAAATCAGGACCCAGTAAATTCATAGGACTGACAAATACAAATGCCTTTTCTAGTTTCCAAAAGTCTACCCTGAACGCCAGCAGTAATTCGAATAATGCTAATGACTCAAACGCGAGTGTGAACGACGACACGGGCAATGATGAAAACTATGATCCCCACTTCGAACCAATCATTGCACTTCCAAACGAAATTATTGTGAGCACTGGAGAAGAAGAGGAAACCAAACTATTTAGGGAACGAGCCACTTTATACAGGTGGGATAGCAGCAACAAAGAGTGGAAAGAAAGAGGTAAATGTTCCTTCGATAACGTTTTATATCATATTAATTTTTTATTCCTTGTTTAAAGGTGTTGGCGAATTAAAAATCTTGTTACATCCCACCCACCAGAAATACCGCATGGTTATGCGGCGTGAACAAATCTACAAACTGGTCTTGAATTTCGCTATAAGCTCTGAATTCACTTTCAACAACATGAACAACAATCCAAAGAGTTTTGTTTGGGCTGGCATGAACTATGCTGAGTCTACAGAAGGTGACCTAGAAAAGTTGGCGATACGTTTCAAGAAGGTAGACGTTGCTAAGAAATTCGAGTCTCTACTTAAGGAATGCATCGAAGCTGTCAAAAAACGTGATGAAGAAAAAACACAGAACTAGATTAATAATTGCGTCCCAGATACATGTCCATATGCATATACCTATGTATATTAAATAATTCATAGGAATTTGCTATCGGAATATCGTTGGATAGATATCATTAAATTTAAATAATACGTTCAGGCACGCGACTAAATTTGACAGCATATCATGCTCTGGCTTCCTCCGCATCATTCTGGCATTCATACAAATCTCCTACATAAAGATTAGATTTTAAAAATAACACGAATGAAAATAAAAATTGTTAAAGTCTGTACTAAAACGGAACTAAATTAAATTTCCTTAAAAATAAATTATGAATTTATCTTGAAATTAATTCCAAACTTGAAATAAAATCAGCTTCGATTTTTTTTACTATTTTTTTGTGCTTGTTACAATTTTGATTATGCCATGGAAATTTCTCTTCGAAACTTTGTTTTACTTTCAGGAAATTATTGAATATTCCAGCAATTTCGATTTTTTTAATGTAATCTAGGTGAAAATTTGTAAATTCGCTCTCCTTAAGTCACAAGGAATCAGCTTTCCACATATTAACTAAATTATTCGTTCTTGTATGTTCAAATATATGGAGGTGTTGGTATATGTTTGTGCAGGTTTATATTTCAAATTCGAATATCGATTCGTCTGAACTTTCGGAAATCTATGTGAAAAATCGGAAAGTTTCTAGAATAATCGGGAAACAAATTTTGTACATTCAAAATTTGCATTGATTATTTCCTACCTTTGCGCGAATTGCAAATAATTATTTAACAATAGTTATTATTTTAAATTATGTACTTGATAATTTAGTACAATAATATAATATAGTAATAATAAATATTTTTTGCCAAAATTAGGGAACAACGTTGCTTATTTTTCATTGATTTGGAATTTTAGAAAATGAAGCAAAAATATGTGTAAGTTTTTTTTTTGTTTTAATTTTTTTTTTTTTTTTGCTATTGCCAGAGATAAAAATGTTGGTGAATAATATCGTCAAAAGATAAAGCGTCACTTGCTATCTCTTTCTGGCTGCAAAAGAAATGTAGCCAAATTCACCAGATCATAAAAATCATCTTTTTTTCATCTTTATCTGAAGATAAAAGAGTTTCCAATCTCATTAATCTCTGGCTATTGCTATCCACTGTACTTATTGAATTCGCCGCTGATGTGACAGTTCATTTGGAAAATGGTTTGGTTCAGCAAGAGTGGTATGAACAAGAGAGGTGCGAGAGCGAATTCCATATTGTCAGCCGACTGGCCGACCAGTAAAATTGGTATTGAAATTGTATGTGAGCCGCCTAAAAAGTTACTGGCTGGCTAAGCATTCGTGCCTACTCGGGTGCAATTCCTCCTTTTTTCTCTCCGCGAAGAAAGAGAAGTGCAACTTTTAGTATACATACAATACAATATATTCTGTGGATTTCATTAATGTCATGTTGACATTCAAAAGCCATGCATACCTGCCGCCAGCAACAAAAGACGTCAAATTGCAAAATAATATTACTTTGAGGCCAAAATCCTGCAAATTCATAAAAACAATATTTAATACAATTGATTTTAAGGGATTAACACGTTATGCGAGTTTATCAGTGGGATCATTACCAGTCTGCAGTCTGATGAAGTGAGTGAAACAATTATATTAGTGTCTCCGTAATAAGTGGGACCAGTCAACAAAATACATATTGTAATTGTATTAATTTTCTATTCTTGTAATATTCTAACACTGGGCTAAATTTTACTGGGCTCGGAACACAGTTGTGGCGCGAGTGACTGAAGCAACGGAGGAACAAGTCTTGCTAGAAAGGAAATAATAAAATACATATAAAGGAACGGACTCATCGGTGAGTTGGTTGCATTGTGGTGTTTGTTATAAATTAAAATTTTTTCTTTCAATTAATCGGCATAAAGGCTTACAAACCTAAAAATTTTCGAAATTGTAAATTTTAAAATATTGAAAAGCAACGTAGAGATAAACAGCCGACCTGGCTAACTGTTGGACTGGTCTTTTGTGCGTTCTGCTTGATCAGTTGATGGTTTTCATAGTTTTGCTTTTTCCTTTTGAGTTGCAAATCCTAGCCAAATTTCTGGTATATACTTTATTATTTAAAAACATTTGCTATACATGTTGCAAAGGAAAGTTCACGTGACATTCTACCGACAGGTAACAAACTATTTGCAGTGCAAAAAATTAAAAACTATGTTCGTATAACATGGATTGCTTCTTTGCGCTGTGGTCCTTAATAAGCTATAAATGTATGCAGTATAAACACAAATGTACTTGTACACTAAAGGATCAGTATTATAAGTGAATTGTTTCGAGAGCATTTCGACTTAGATTTCTTAGTTCAATATATGTATATTTCTTATTTATGTCTACTTTAAGCTTGACAATAAATATTATAAAATTAAAAATATAATATCCAGAAAATGATAGTTTTTAATTCCAAATCTTTTTTAACCCTCATAGAGCTGCATTATATAGTATATGACTCTTCATTTTTAAATATTCTGCTCTTGAAGCGCGAAAAGACGTAGGGAGGTACTTGGGGAACTTTATTGTATTTGAACGTCTTAATACCAGCCAAGCTTATTTAATATTTTGCAAAAGAGTCCCCCAAATTTTGAATTTATATTTGGACTTTTAATGATATCTTAAACAAATGCTAGGTTTTTTACAGTGAAAATGTGTAATCTACCATAGTATACGTATCTATAACTCGTATAAAAAATGTTCACAAACAAAGTAGAACGACAACGATTCGTACAGCATTGAAGTACTTCGGCATGAGCTCGTTTAATTTCACGTTTGCATTTCGTGATATGCTGGCATGCCATACACATACACATACAGCGGTGTACATGTGTAGGATATGTATTATTGTTTTACGCCAACAGAAGTCGATTGCTCAGTCGTTCTCGTACGAATAATTGTTTGTATTTGTCGTTTAACGCTCTTTGGCTTCGTCGCAAGCTGTAGAAACTTCAAAATCAATTAATTTTTACTTATTTTATGAATTATTTGCAGATTTATAAAGGCGACTAACACACATCATCAAAGATGCAAAACGAAACTACGGCTCAAAGTGGCGATGATACTATTGATTCCATACCGGGCCCAGAGTATGAAGTTGTGGAAGGAGTCGAAACTCTTTATTCGCCAGCAGCTGATCCACTTCGAGCGAATGAGCTTAAGGATCCGGAACACGATGCTAATGTTTCTGCTAGTGGAAGGAATGCGAGAAGTCGATCATTTGGTGAATACGGTGACGACAGGCAGTCGGAAGACACACATAGCAAAAACTCGGATATAACAATACAGGATATTAAAGATTTGAACACAACTAACGAAAAGCTCCGAGAAGAGGTGCCAACAGATGGCAGTAGTTGCAAACGTTATAAATATGATGATATTTCTGATGGGGTGGGTCAGGGCATACATAAAGCTGACATATTACAGAACGAATCGAAGGCTACACTAGTTCAGCCAACATGCTCTCATCAGTTGGTTCAAGCCAAGACCAAGGACAATACATTCTTGCTTGTGCAGTTAGTTGACGAAAATGGTAAAACGCTGAGATCGCCTGTGAGCAATGTAAATCCTATGAATAAATCGGATCTGACGTCAGTGCCAGCTAACAAAATTGCAACGACTATCAGCGGATCTGAAACTTCGCATCTGACATGTAGTAGTCCATCACTATCGCGTGAATTTGTGGCTCTACAGAAGTCTGTGAATGAATCGAAAGTATTAACAGAATTCGTCACTGACATTACAGTGGAGAATGCCAGAAAGCGCAAAACGGCCTCCGTGGTCCGAGACATTGTCAATAAGGCCGACTTGAAGTCGTCTCCAGATATTATTAAGATGAAGCGTAAAGTTCACAATACGGCAAACCATGTGACAACGGACCAAGTTTTACTGCAGCAAATCGACAGAACAGATGAAACGTACGACGTGAAACCTATGCAACTGGTTGAGCAGCGCCAAACAACGGTGCATTGGCAAACGGGTGATGTATTAGGTTCCCCGCTGCTAAAGAAGGGCTCCGAAAAACCACGTAAATCAGCGTCAAGCAAGTTTGTACCCCTCAAAGATGAATCATCGTCATATCAGTCCGACGTTGATAGCATTATTTCTGCTAAACGTCGATCTCGCAGCAAGAGTGTTAATCGAAAATTTCCAGAGGATCCGGAGTTCCAGTCAACGATGTGTAAACCCAAGCGATATCCTTCTGAAGAAAATCAATCCAAGCGCACAAATATGCGATCGCAAAATTCGGAATTTGTTAAAAAACAAATCGATTTCCTGGATCAGGTCAAACGACAGGAGGATGACATTCACAATGAAGACGATGACAATGGTGATGAAGGTGCAAGCAGCAAGAAAGAGCCGCACTCATGCTCAACCCCAACTGAAGTGGAAGATCTTGATGCTCAGATGACCTCTGTTACGGACAGTTCTTTTAATGATGGCGTAACAGCGTTTTTGGGAAACTTTAGCGGCATTTGTAGCGGTCGGGAAACACCACATTCTCAGATATCTAACACTTTGGCTTTCGGAACCAGTAGTACAGGAACATTGGAGAAGTACTTAGAGAGTGTTTATCAGCCAGCGCCAAAGGTATCGTCATTGCAAAATTTGAATAGTGGAACAGTTTATCTGAAAACTTCTCTTGATTGAAATCTTCTATCTTTGTTTTTGCAGCGCGGTTGGGATAGTTTCTGCTGGAAATGCCGTCAATGTGTGGATCTTCTACCTTGTTCCAAATGCGTGCGTTCCTTTCATCCTACTTGTATAAAAATCACAAATGCAACAAAGGTGGACAAAACTTGGATATGCCCAGAATGTGTAGCCGTGGAAAGTGTGCTGAGTGGACCCAAAAGGTAGCCGAATAAATTTAAGCCGAAAGCAGAAAATATATAATAGTTATTATTTTCAGAACACGCCGAAGTGAACTATCGTTAGATTTGCTGAGTCAGTTGCTTGCATTTGCACTGAAGAGAATGCGCAACGTTAAAGGGGTAAGTATAAGGGGGATCAATTTATAGTCAATTCAAGCAAGGAGAAAAAAGGCCCACTGATTTCTGCAATAATAGCATGCTTATCTTGAACGAATAGCTCATATTAAACGATTAAAGCTCGTTTTGGGCGATTACAGCTCGAAAATGAGAGCCTTTACGCGATTGTTTTGTTGATTCGGACTCTTCCTGGCGATTGTTTTGTTAATTCGAACTCTTCGTGTCTATTATTTTCGTTGTTTGCTTTAGAACCATTAAGAATCAGGTTGGTGCATTAAATTTACGCATACGAACAGCTCGCCATTCGTATTTTAGTGATTGATTCGAAACTTGGTTTTTCCGTATTCGTTCTCTGACCCATATATGTAAACATGAAAAGATATTTCATTCGAAGGATTGCCCATCGGTGGCTATACAGTTTTCCCATCTGTGCAAATTGTGAATGCAACGCCAAAAAAACTGTTCCCCTTTTGAGACAAAGCAGTCGTAAGATGTGTTCAGCAAGTGCGTGTCCCATCGATGCAGATAAGAAATAATAGGTTATAGTAAGTCGTATGCAAAAGTATTTCCCAACTAAACGCTTCAGTCGCTTCCTTGCGTTTTGCTGTGTGTGATGGTGCATTATAATGAAGCAAAAAAAGTTATTCAGTAAAGCTTGGTCGGTAGCGTTCAGTATTAAGGGTTTCGCCAGGGTTTAGCTGCTCATAGTTGATCACACCCTTCTGATCGATCCAAACACGGAGCATAGATTCTCATGTCAAAATCGCCACTTGAATTTTTTAAACCATTCAAAGTATTTTCATTTGCCAAGAGCATGCTCATCGTAACCTTCGACATGAATTCAGAAATCAATCCTGTCCGCAATTCAACATGTTCAACGCTTTTAAAACCTCTGCGGTTGTATGAAACTTGCAAGGTTGTGAGTTGGAAGCCTTTATCAGATAAAAAAAAAATTGGCGCCAATGACGCGGTTTGACAGTAGCACATTGATAGCTACCTAGTTCCCCGTGTTTACACTTGGGCAATTTTCCCAGCTTCGTTGTTTTCTAGCGAAAGAACGAAAACAGGATTTAGCTTTTTGGTGGAAAACAACAAACTCTTAACCATTTGCGTCATTTCACCCAAGTGGCAACACAACCTATGGACAAATGCTGATTTACCTGGTACACACAAACCTGGTATTCTGCAGTTCCGAGTAATAAACTTAATCTTACAAAAATGTTTACTTTTCGAAATAATTTAACGAAATAATAATTTTTTCTTAGATGCCCCAGTTTATGCAATCGTTAACTACTATTTCAAGCTATCCAAATTATTTTGTCAATCCCGTGACATTCTTAACACTTCAGGAGAAAATTGAAAATAAAGTATTTCGCTGCGCGGAGGAGTTTGTCAATGAAACAAAATGGATGCAGCACAATGCTTTGATAGCCGCTGGCGGAAGTGAGTAGGCGCTGGTGTTAACTTTATTCTTAATATAAATATGTAATAATTAATTTACGTATTGTCAGTTAGCAGCAAGGACACCATCACTGCTAAAGCCATTTTGAAAATCTGCCGTCAGGAAGCGAACGAAATTGATACGTGCCCCGAGTGTTACCATAATGCCAACACACGCAGCGACTGGTTTGTGGATGTCTGCTCACAGCCTCATTTGTTGCTGTGGGCCAAACTGAAGGGATTTCCATATTGGCCAGCCAAAGCTATGGGTCTCGGGCAAGGTGCCCACGTGAATGTGCGCTTCTTTGGTGAACACGATCGTGCTTTTGTTCCGAGCAAGGATTGTTATCTGTTCTCGGAGCAGGTTCCTAATGCACAGACTGGCAAACGATCGGCTCGCGCGGGTTTCGCGGAATGTATACAAGAGGTTGAAGTGCATATTGAGAAGATTCGGTCCAAAATAGGCGCCTTCAAATACGCACCCTATAAAACATTATATGATCCTCTCATCGAACTTCAACAGTTGGAATCGATGATGCCAGGTGTGCAGGAGTATATGAAGCGGCAGCAATATACGTCTCCTCAAAAACCGCCGCTGCAATACAAAATCGTTAAGACTGCCGACAATCATTTGTCAATAATAAAGAAGGGAACGAGTACAGCAGATTCCGGCACAGAATCAGACCATTCTTTAGGCAAGGCTGTTGGTGGAGTTACGGCCACAGGCAATAACGGAAAAAAAAAATTGCAGGATCACACAGAAACGACGAGTGCGGACCTAAACAGAAATGTTAAGAATGCCACAACTCCTAATTACGAAGTAATATCAAAGATCGACGATGAAAGCAACACTTCTAAAGTCAACTCGGTTATACTTAAGCGTAAGTCAGAATATGGAGATTCTACTTCTTCCGTCCGCAAAGCCGGCGATGGCGGAGTCGACATGGAAATGCCCTTACCAAAAATGACAAGAATCAATGAGACCATTGCTGAGCAACAACGCGATCGCAATGTGATCGGAAAAATTAAAGTTGGCGAAGAACATGACTGTAATAAAGGGAGCATCGAGAGGCATTCCATACACAAGGTTAGGCAAACACAACCCTCAATTCCTGAGCCACGAGTTCCAGTATTGACCATTAAAACTAATGGAAGCAAGGCGATAGAAAGTAAAGAAGCATCAGATGCAGCCGAAAACATCGGTGAAATCGAGAGTACACAAAATTCCGTTGAGAATTTGGTTAAATTTAAGCAGGGTGTGACTATAAAGAAGCTAGCAAAAGAGGATGCTAAGAAAAAACACACTGAAACTCTTCCTACTGAGAAAGCTAAAAAAGAAACTGCCACAAAAAGTACTGAGCTATCAAAAGCAAGTAAGGAAAAGTCAAGCAGTGATTCAACTAAAAGTAAGCCAAATCACACACAAGGAAAGAAACAAATATTAATCGATTTGGTGCCATTTGTGGAGATTAAAAAAGAGCTTCCTTCAGATGATGAAATCGCAGTAGAAAAGATAACGCCTGCTTCCGATACAGCACCCGTGAAAACTGCAACTGTTATCGTTGAGCCGGCTGTAATAGATACAGTGTCGCTTCACAGCACACAACCAGCCCGAATTAATCCACCCCAAAGTGTTCCAGACGAGCTGACTGTGTCCGAATCCATAAGTTTGGTTCTGGGTTCAGTTAAACAGGAACTGTTATCTGAAGAAGAGGATCGAACTACTTTGTCGAAAGGTCAAGATTCTGATAAAATACCAGAGCAGTCGGTGAAGAAGTCAACTGCTGTTGCCGCAACCACATCTGCTTCAGTTGCAGCGCTAGTTGAATCAGTACGTGTCGTTGGTGACACCACAATACAGCGTGTTTCTACAAAAAGCAGCACGACAACAACAAGCACTACCAACCTGCCACCCGTACCGAGCCCACAATCTCAAGCTGTTCCATCTGTCGTCAGCGCCGCAATAACGCCACTAACTGGATCAATGTTTACTGGTCTGGCGCAAGTTAGTGGAACGACGACAAGTATTCCGAAGCGTGCTACAGTGCGAGGCATTCCTTTTGGTCCACTGCCAGCCTCTGCAACACCCACAACTAGAGCTTCAAGTAATATGGAACCGAACCCTCCTACGAACTCTGCTGAAAAACAACAATTACAACACCAACAGCAGAAACCACGGTCAGATCAACAGCGCGCCCGCAAATCGTTTCCAAATCGATCTCCCTCAGAAGTCAGTCCAGTGCGTGGGGGTGTTGTGACGCCACCAACACCACCTGCTCCAGCAGTTGCCGCTAATATTGGAGATCCCAAACGAACGTTGGCCAAAGCAAGCATGGTCTCGATACCTGTTGATATAGCAAATAACCGCTGTAGCAGCACTGCAGTCATTCCTGTGCCGCCGCTTACTGCTGTAACAAAAATAATACCAATAACGTGCACACCTCCAATAACGTACACGCCTTCAACATGTGTGACCAGCTGTGCTACTGCTGCTGCATCAACATTTTTAAATTGCAATGGTTCCACTGCATCAATAACCGCGTCGTTGTCAGCACCGCCGCCTCTGGCAGGTCTGTCCTATAACACCTTCGCCACTACTTCAGCTACAGCCACGTTGACTTCAGCTGCGAACATTCAAATAATGAATGGCGTAGTCACAAGCAGCCCAGCCGTCAGCAGTGCGGATCCTCTTGGAATGAGCGATTTTGTTACACCTGCCATGGCTTCGACCATAACCGAAGTTATTTGTAGAGGACCACCACGCATGACTCCGCGTCCAAATGGTCCGCTACAGTCTGACGGCATCACGATGTTTCCATCTCAGGCTGGACCTGTGTGCCGAACCTTAGTAGAAAACGCACATAAAGTAATTTGAATAATTATTTAAATACTGGAGTTATACAATTATCTTAGTTTTATCTTACGATATCTCAGTTTTATCTTACGACATAAAGCAATAACAATCTGTTAAGCTTTCACTTTATTATCTATCAGCAATCCTCATGTATTTATGTTTATATTTTCGTCTATAGTTGACTGATTTTTTCATTTCTGTGATGGAGGACACTATGAGTGAGATGTCGGCAGAACCCGAACCTTTGTTACAGGCTAAAGTCACTATGCTCACGCTTGAACTGGAGCGCACAAAGCAAACATACGACCGCGAGATATCAGAACTGAAGCGCACCTCTGACCTGATGCTCAGCGAAATGCGTAAAAGCATGGAAAATGAGAAAAATCGCATCGCAGCTGAAGTGCGCAAGCAGTGTGAATTGGAACGGAAACGCTCTATTGAGGAAACCAAGAAGAAACAATGGTGTGCCAACTGCGGCCGAGAGTCTCAATTCCATTGTTGCTGGAATACGTCTTATTGCGATTATCCATGCCAGCAGCTGCATTGGAGTCGACATGCCTCCAGTTGTGCACAAACACGTCACAGTAATGAGGCCGTTCTACAAGGTGCAAATCAAATGGAAGTGAGTGTCATTGTTATGTAACCATTGCCAACCGAGTTCAAAATATTTAGAATTAAAAAGAACAAGGCATTCGTGTGAAGATAAGGCATCTGAAGAAAACAATTTTCCAATTTTTTAATCCCAATTCGATGTTGATGGGACGGATTTTGGGTTTTCTCAGAAACCAGAAAAATAAAAGTATTTTTCTATACTTTTATAAATAGAAAATAAGTGTATTTTATTTGAATAACCTAGGCATTAATTTCCATCCATTGTGTAAATGCACTGTGAATTGTAGTCTTAAAGGAATTTTCTCGCCTCATCACAAGCAAATAACCTACTATCTGTGAAATACCACGAATTAACCAATTATTTTATTTATTTATTTATTTCGTTCATTATTCACCACATGTACCATGTCAATATTTTAAGTGTTTCGAATATCCATTAATTTTGTATAATTCAGGGAGCGAACGTTATCTTTAACTTTAACATAAATTTTTTCGTTAATATCCTCCATTTTAATATTGATTGTAATAATCTAATATTTATTTAATTTTATTAAAGTTTTAAGTAGCTTAAACAACATTTTGGTGTTTAATTGAAATTTTGTCTGCATGTTTGTTTACTTTCAACTTTTCTTCTACCTACTTAGATATATTTATTCTTGAGGATATAATTAATTTTAATATTATGTACATTTTTTTCTAATTTCATTAAAAATATTTATATAAATATATGCATACGTTATCTGTCCCTACGATGTCAAAGTTATTGTTGAAATTTTGCTATTTAATGCCGTTAAACTCATTTATTTATTTTGAATAATGTATATATGTGTATAATACAGACTTTCCTTTTCCAAACAATAAGGAAATTATTCTTATAATTATACAATACATTGAAACTCATACTCATATGAAGAAATATAATGAAATAAATGAAGCATTAAAATAATTTTGTGTCTACAAACCAACACCGCCTAACTCAAGTTAAAAATGAGTTATTGCCACTATTAAACTCATTGGTATTAAAATCTAATTTAATTTTTTTTGGCATCTGTAGCAATTTTATTATAAAAGTTATTCTCTAAAAACCACATAGCATATGTAACAATTACAGAAGCAATTCTAGAATAACAGCTCTTTGCTATACCTTTGCAATAAATATGTTTTAGAATATTTCAAAATTAATTTCCTCACCTTGTATTAATTGCAATATTAAAATTCTAGCTTGGACTAACACATTTTGCCTCTTAATTTTATTTCAAACTTTAAATATCAAAATATGAGTAGTATGTAAAGTATGGGTAATATGTTGTGTTTAATGTATTGCAGCGCCATCATGGCAATAGCAAATCGCTGACAACAATTACAACAAATACATCGCATTACAGCAATAAAGGTGCAGTACACAGTAAAAAGGACAAATCGTTATCTAGTAAAAGCGTAGCCACGGTGGTGGTTTCGAATGCAATGAGCGCAAATTCAACATCAACAGAGGTACTAAAGTTGCCCACCAACACCTACCTCAGACCAGTCAGCAGCAGTGCAAATGTAAGGACACCGTATGCATCACAAGCTCCTGTGCAACGCTTCAATATACCCGTAAGAATTAAAATCGCAGTACACAATTCAATTTTTTTATTCATCCAAGCTTTCGCAAATTTACAGCTGCCAATTCCAGCCCCAGCGAATCCAGGACCATATACGTTGGTGCAACGTGAGGGAAATTGGGAACTCATGAGCGCAATAACGCCAAAAGCAACTGTAACAACCCCCATTCCGGTGCAGTCCAATGCTCCATTGCAGGCCACACCAGTCAGTCACCAACAACACTCTCGACTGATATCAACCGCCGGGACACTAAACACAAAATCTGCCGCTAGAATTCGTGCAGGAAGCAATCTGAACGCTCCGTCCGTTGCACTGCAACCACTCGGAGCACATTTGTCCGGAACACTGCAATGCAGTGGAACCATTAGATCAACACAAATGTGATGCAATAGTAGCCAAAAGTCACAGCTTGTAAAATTAGCGGACTCCAACAACGACATTCAGGTTGCATCCATGAAGGCTACCATCGCATGCCAATTTCCGAAAGTGTCCAGAGCGTTCATTAATAACCGTACCCCAAAAAGCCAGACAACGAATACGTTTGTTTAGAGTCGACTAGCGACGATTCCTTTTTGGTTTATGTGCAACATTTTATTAGGGTCTTTTAGAGATTCGCTCGTTGAACTGCTAAAGTTTCACATTTGTATATATGTAACTTTGTAATTTAGACTTATTTACTTACTCATAACTTGCTTAAATATAATAAATTTTATATTTAGCTTGTGTAAATCACGTAATTTACAATAATTCTAGTAAACCTCGGATACTTTTTGATATATTAGTTCGCACGATCAACACTAGTTGCGTTCGTTCCGTTGGATAAGGTATTTATACAACGCATATATTTAAAACATTATGATTCATAGTGTTGCACGCAATGCATCAAATAACTAAAGTAACTTTTTAAAAGTCATGTTTTTATCGCCTGTGAAATATTAAAAACTACTGCATAAAAAGCTGAAGTTTTATATTTTAAATATTTATTATTTTAAATTACTTAAGTGGAAACTACGAAACTTGTTGGAGAATAAAATATTCTACAGAATCAGAAAATATTACCAACACATAAAGAATACATTGATTGATCCTGTAATTAATTCATAATTTTCTTGAATTTCGTAGCATATTTTTATATCTATTTTTAACTATATCTACACTAACTTTAGTGGTTAAACTGTTAGTTTACTTAAAGACCTGTGTTGCAGCATAATGGGCTAAATTTGAAATGTGACAGTCAAAATACGAAGCGCATATTACATACATATATTGCCGCCCCTCCTAATCTAAATCATTCGAGATATTAGAGCGAATCATATATCCTTGTTATAGTGTATATGCAAATAGATAATGTTTACATTTAATACTGTAAATAGGTTTACGATTCTTATTTTAAATAAAATAATCATATTTAAACTATATAATCGAGTGTGAAAAACCAAATTTTCTTTTATAGTATTTTATATATTATATTCATATTCATCGATATTTCAAATCGCAAAACATCGTATATAACAAAAACAAAATCAAATTCAAAATTATCTAATGTATCCTAGATTTTAGTTGCAGAAACGGTTTTAATACTATTATTTTGCATTCTGAAAATACATTAATAGAGCCATTTGAAATATACAAATAATTTTTCAAAGAATGCTAGAACAAGAGTGAATTAATAAGTTTCTAAATCAAAATTAAATGCAATATTAATAAAAGGGTTTAATTGAAATTCTCATTCGTTACATTAGATAGAATATTTTTTATTGATAACATGAAAGCCTAAAGTGTAAGACTTTTAAAAGAAATTCGTTGAAGTTCCACTGCTTTAGCAGTGCTACAAGGAGTTAAGAGTATTTAGAGAAAGATTTTAATGAGTTGTGTAATGTTATCATTAGCTAATGATGAATGAACAACTGCAACAGAGATTGCATTAATCTCCTGAAACAAATAAATTACAAATAATAGTCTTAGTTTAATGTTTATGAATTTTTAGAAATATGATTTTTTCTTAAAATCAAAATGACCGACAGTTTATTAATCTACCACATATTTATTGACAATTTCGGAAACCTACCACCTGTTGAACAATAACAATAAAAAATACATCAGAAGACATCACAGCCGATATAGCAAAAATCTAATCAATGTCCAACTTTTTAAAATTGCCTTCAATACCAAACAAATCTGATGCATTCTTCGGTTTTCCTGGACGTAGTTTTTCATTTACTTGATGACGTTTCTCAAACACTTTCATTTCTTGGCGATTTTCGTGTAACTTTTTGTAAAATATATCTAAAGAAACCCAGATTGCAGTTGGTATTTAATGAGATCAGATCGGATGACTAAGTACAATTTTTACCCTTAAAATCGTTGCTGTCTGCTTCAGCGCCGCCGTAGTCCTTGGGTAGGATTTCGCGGGGAACGAATTTATAAAAATCCTCCAAATTATTATGCATATATAAAATACGGGTCAGCTCTTTTTTCATAAAAGGATTCATTAAAGCCAGCACCTTGTCCATGAACGGGACAATGTTGATGAAGTGAAAACCAACAAGACGAATAGCAGCAGCTTCCTGTCGAATGGATCGGAGGAAAAACAATCTATGTTATATATATGTATGTAATTATTATTATTATTACATATGTATTATATACGAGTATGTATATTATACTTTATATACCATACAGTTAGTAAATTTATATTATTACTGGAGTGGATTATGTGGATGCCGAATCAACAACAGCATTTTTACCTGCAGGTAATACAAAAATTTTTTCATTTGCAAAATTCCAATTCTAGCCACATGGCCAAGCGTGCAACCCTTCATGTCCATTACAATTATGTGACCCGGCTGGATACCATCTTCGTACATCCACAGATCGAAGATCATACAATATCTGTTGAATATTATCACATCATTATTATTTAATATACGAGTAAACACATAAGCAAATTTCAACAATGATTTGCAAAGTATTTGTAGTTGTTCTTTAAAATTGCATAATTAATTTTTAATTGCTTTTTTTTGCATCTTCTAATTCTTGATATTTCACATTACTTTCGATTATACGAGTGATATTGATACTGTGATACTTCTGCTGTCGGGTATGTAAGTAGTTATTATTTTATTATCTAGCTTTTAAGGATGCTCAATCTCAAGTCACGCAATCATATTATCACATCTCAGCCTGCAGAATTAGATGCATACACGTAAATACGGGTATACTATGTAAGATGCATATACACACATACATAGATACGCATGTACCCTACATACACACTCTTACAATGTGACTTACAATTTCATAGAATCCGCAAAATTGAAATTCGCTGCATTTGTGTCCAACAGTTTCGCAATGATAACTTTGTATCCTTCCTTGGTTGCACCCCGCAACGGGAAGATGGCACTGAAAGGGAGCCGTATAAAGCCGTATGTACATATATCAACAAAAGCAGGAGTCTAACTAATATAGCAATCAGCAGCTTACACTGTGTTCATGGCGCGCTTGAGTTCGGGCCTCTCGCAATCCAGGTTGCTGAAAAACTCGTCACAGTGGGTGCGCACCGTCAAATTCGTGTCCAGCACCTGCTTCGCGGTCTCCATGCTGTACCTGCAGGCATGGAAGAAATGCAGCGCCTCCTCTTCGGTGAGGTTCTGCATGTGCTGCTGGGCGCAGATCCATTCGACGAATTTCAGCACCTCAGCTCGTTCGATTTCTGGGAACTTGCAATACTGCTGAGTGAGATCAGCGGCTTTCATTTCTCTATTGGCTCTGCGTCTTTCGGCAAATAGCTGGATGAAAATCGAAACGATTTGTTAGACGCGTCTGCTGGAGGTGGTTACGTCGATTCACTTGATTTGCAAATGAAAATGAAAACTGCAAATGTTCGAATGCTATTTGATCGTTACAAATGAAAACCTATTGTTGCTGCTGATTGCGGAAACGACGATCGCGTGTGGCTTGACACCAACGGTCGCCACTGCTTGCATCGTAAAATTTCCACATATGTACATATACATATATTTATGTACATATAAACTTTTGTATGCAAGTGGACAACGCACTCCAATCGCAAAAACTTCGTCGAATTTCAAAACACAAAATTATGATATTCAAATTTGGTATTTATGGCAAAGAAAAGAAATTGAAATTTTCTTAGTTCACCTTGTTTCATGATGCATCACTTTTGCATCAACAATTGTTTCTAATCAATCACACAACCTTAGAAGTTTATGATATTCTTATATTATATGATATATTATGATATTATATGACAAGATTTCATTGTCGCAATGTTAGTACATTTTTTGTCTATTATTACACGTATTATAATATTATATTTAAATACGCCACACGAAAAAGGTTCCATGCCTCTAGCGCCTGTTCCATTAATTTAATTTTAAAGAACGATACACCATTTGTAGGTATTTTGTTGTTGCACTGCACAGAAAAAGAATGGAATATCAGGCATTACATCTCAATACATAAACATTGTTTATCAATACATAGTATGTTGCTAAACACGAAAAAGACTCTAACGCAAAAATATTGTTGCTAGGATCTCTCGTGTGCTAACCGAGAAGACGATGTGGTTGATTGAATGAGAAGCGCAGGTGTTGCTACTCATAGACGAGCATTATAAAATAAAATAAAAAAGAATTAATTAAAAATGGTTAGTTGGTCGAAAAAAGTGTTATTAGTCGAAATTTCTACCATTTCTACCAACCCAAGTATATTGAAATTGCCCAAAGAAGTCGGAGGTCCCATAAAAACATACGAAGTTTTTTGCGATGAGTGTGTAAAGTGTACTTACATGGTTACATTGGAAGATTGTAAGCAAAACTGTAGAAAAGTACACCGTCATTACAGTTGCGTTTCAAAGCGCTGTACAAAATGTGCAAATAATGTTTGAGCAAAAAGGAAAAACACATTTCTGACAAACGTCCATCATACAATGTTTTTTGTTATGACTTCTCAATAAAAATATCTTGCAACTCGCCTCAAGTGAGCGAATAATGGGGCATAGGAGTGCATAAGTGTGTGTGTGTGTGTGTGTGTGTGTGTATAAGCATGTATGTCGCATTCTAAGGCTGAGGTTTACTTAATTACATTGGCCGCAAATATTTTAACGGTTTTTGGTGTTTTTCGCCTTGCTAATTAACGACCTGAATGCGAATTCTGAAAGTACGAGTATTTAGAAGCAGAAATCGTCAGTGTTCGGAGTTGCCAAGCGACGATTTCTTAACGCGCATGTATTTGCTTCAGTATAGAAGAATATTAGCAAATCAAATACTTTATTTCCTCAAAACATAGAATATGTCACGACATGTTCAGTCTAGGATACGACGAATACAATGCGACTGATTCAACGCGACTGATTCAATGCGACCAATGCGACCAAGGCCCAGAAAAGTGTCCAGCTTGGATTGGGTCAATTGGTCACTCACAACTGTCGCATTGGTCACTCCTTATTTAAAGGTTGCACACATGAGGAACGGGGAAAGTGACTCCAGCCCCAGCGCTTACGCAACCCTCCAACTGGGCACAACGTGTGTAGTCAGTTTTTCATTCGATGGGCGACATTTTTTAAAGAGAGTAGTCAACAAATTTAGGTTCTTTAATTGTCGGTAGATTGAGTCGCATTTCGATTAGGTTGTGTTCAGTCTGTAGAATAGATTCGTCTATAGAATATTTTTCGATTTTATATGTACTCGTATGTGTGTGTATTAGAAACACTGCCACATGTTTCGTAGTTTAGAATGAGATGCAGCTCACGTTACTTCCATCCACATCAAGGAAGCGCGCTGTTGTTCCGCTGCTGATGCGTTACGCATTGCAACTGTAAGCCGTGCGAGGGTAACTGCAAGGCAGCTCCGAAACAAGCGGATTATTTATTTAAAGTTAAGCTTTATTTATTCTCTCTCTTTGCGCCTACTTGTCCGTCAAGTGGGAGAATGAGGAGGAGGCTCTACGCTGCGGGCCGTTTTGTATGCGAATTTCATATCGTGTGGCTTGACCTAAAAACAAAGTCGCGAATACTTGTGGCCGGTGGAAAGCAATCGCTTGTATCCCTGTCACGCACCAGCCGCGCTCACACAAGAGTCCTCGTTTGGCTTGGTTCGACTTAAACTTTGGTCTGCGCACAAATCGCAACTGCAACGCATGCGCGCACGTTTCTGGCTGCTCCACCGATCCACCAGTTGATCGCTGGCACGCCTCACCGCCTGCCCCGATCCGCACTCGCCCCTCTGTCGGTGTATGGAGAATAATAAAGTGCGCGAGTGTGTAACGACGCTACGAACTTCCATTTTAATGTGCGTTTTTATGTTGTTTTCGATTCGCTTAACCTCAATTCACATGCGGACAACTGTTCATCGCGGCGTCGTCGCCGTCGGCTGCACTGCTGGCAGTCGTCTCTACAGACACACGCACGTTCCGATGCATCGGCATGTAACTACGTATGGATGCATGCATGCATACAGGGTAGCTGCACAAGTAGGTACGATACTCGCCGCCCAGTTAGTTGCCCTTCGCTTCTTACTGCCGCTGATTTAATCAATGGTGACACTCGGTTCATTATAACGGATCCTTCTGCGAGTATGTTGAAATATAGCATTAAAAGTAGTCTGCAATCTCGGCAGCGCATTATTTGCGAATTCTAGCAACAGTTCCTTTACGTCACAAACCAAAACCGAAAGCGACTAACTCAAGTTAGGACGAAAGCGAGTTACTGCCACTATTAATCTAATTCAAGTCTAATACATATCTTAGATGTATTCAATACTTTTTGTCGAAATACGTGGATACACCTATTTTAAAGAAATCATAAAAAGTTCTGAAAGATTCGAGCACAATCAATGACAATCACAATGAGTGACATGATAACTAAAAATAGATTTAAATTTGAAAGATTTTCCGGGACTAAGAACAGCAGCTTGGAATTGTGTCGATTACTCTCCATTCGAAGCTGGGCGTGCATCAAGATCATGAGCAACAACAACAACACGCCTGCTTCGAGAATTCATTGAGTAAAATAGTGAATTCTGCGAGAGTCGTGAGAATGGAGGACAAAACAAAAATAAATGCGATTTACTAGAACAACACTTGCGATACTAAAAGTAGAGAACAGAGAACCACCAACTCACTGACTCAGCGCTGTGTACTGTGACCTAGAAAGCGTTCGTCGACGATTTGGAACGAACGAGAAAATTCGATTCGCTCAGAATGTTGGAGAAACCATGAGCACGAAGTACGAATAACTTTGCAAACAGCCAGCGATCCTCCTCTCTTTGAGCGGCGGTATGGTCCGGCTTTATGGGTATCCGCGACTGCAATCAGCAGAGAGAATCCACTGGTCCTTCTACACTTAGCCGCCCCGCCCATCTGCCCTCTTCAGCCCCATAGAGATGTTTTCGGTTTCTATTGATTTCTCCGTACCGAATATAGAGTCTATACTATAGACTATATACTTTGTACGTGTCGATGGCCCGGTTCACATAATTTTTTAACGTCCGAGTTTCAGTTTGAGTGGAAAAACTCCATTGCATTTGACGCAATACAAAACATAACCGCAGATGGTAGTTTTACATATATGTTATATGTAATATTATTCTTGTTATTGCCTATATTCTGTCTGTTGTTGACAAATTGCTAAATTGCAGTTCATCTGTTTTTTGTTCTCGCTGTTGTCCTTCGCAAAAAAGATTAAAGATAGCAAAACAAACGCCAAGGCTGCACCAATTAAGTGGCCACATGTAGCACTCGTAGCTCGATTTCAGAGATGTTGTTGCAATTCTTGCATCCGATTCTAACCTATTTAAAGTTGTCTACCTTGAAAGAGTTGCACTGAGTCTTGCCTTCATCTGTGCTGAAGCCGCGAGTGATGATGAACGACTCGAGCAATGTTAATGGTTATTCTATTCTTTGTACAGCTGCTTTATACGAGTTTATTAAGTCTGCTTGCACTTCGGAATTAAAGATCTTTATGTGTCTTTAGCATTTCAATGCAAACACGCAAACATATCATCTCGATCACAGAAATCCATTCCAGTTGTTGGAGGATTAGATACGCGGCACTCGTAGTTTTCTTAATATGCACATGTATAAAGTCCAGTGGGACATATTATATAAAGCTTCTACATATTTGTTTTAAAGCTGGAAATTGTAGTTCATCGTCATTCTTTTAATAAGTCTTTTCTTGGGCGAGAATCTCCAGAACTCAACCTTTTGAGGGCAACGTACCCTCCCTCATATTTCAACCCCATCTCCGTCTATACTCAGAGGAACTGCTCCGGTATTCTCGGGATCCTGTAACGTGAACGACTATGGTTTTGTAGCAGTAACTCTCTTGATTCAGTCCAGTTTTGCTAAAAGTCCAAGAATGTTACCATAACAAAAAAATATGCTTCCTTGTAATAAGAAACACACACACACGCATAGTGCTATGCTACAAACGTCGCACGCGAAAAGTCAAGAAGTCATCCTCGTCATTTGCTCCCAACAAAGCTGCGTCGATGTCGTGATGCAAGACTTTCAGGAAAGTCAGCCCGCGTGCGAGTGTGCGATCACATGTTCTACAGATTTTCTCCGGCTTCCATACAATCGGCTTTGGCATAAACATCCACTCATCCTCGTTTCGGTTCAGTGGCGCAACAGTCGTCAGCTTTGTTACGCGTCTGTGTATGCGTGCGCGTGTGAGTGTGGGTCTTCCCGACACATCCAGGAAAATCTAACCCCTCAATTGGAGCAGCAGCAGCAGCAACAGCAGCGCAGCAACGAAGAAGCAAAACAACAACATCATCATGAATGTGGTTCAACGACCTGCAGCGGGATTGCGTCCACGCGCGTGATTTTCTCTTTGCGCCACCGCGATCGCAGAAGTAACAAAGCATGTAGGACGGGATCGAGCGGCTTGAGGCGGATGAGGGGGTAGGGAGGGGTGGCCAGGCGGATGGCAGATCAAGGAGAGAAGGAGGTAGAAAGCGAAAGAAAGAAAGATAGATAAAGCGGCGCGTTGCTTTACGCTAGAAAACAAAGTGAAACGAAGACATTCAACCGCAACGCCAAGGCGATCGTACGCTCGTTCGTTCGTTGCCTTTTTTCCCAATAGGGTAAACTTAATCTCTGCGAGTCCAACTGTCAAGAGAGTCCGTTCGTTCGTTCATGTGGCGATCATGAACAGAGGCTGTAAAGTCTCTGCAGTCTTCAAGTCTCGACACAGTGCTGGCGCTGCTGATTAGCTTTGTGTCCGTTCCGAACCATGTGGGGATCATTTAAATGGGGCGAAGCATCCATAGAAAGTTTCGCTGCTACGAATGAAACAGCAAACGAACGAGGATCGCATCGACTCTGGGGCAAGCAACAAAAGCAGTCACAGTCACAGTTGCACCAACAACAACAACAACAACAACAACAACGACGTGTTTGCAATTTCAATTACAAGAAGTTAGGTGCTTCTTCAGCCTGTCCTCCCTGGCTTGTTGCTTTCTCTTTTGATCCCATTTTGCTTTCCTGTTTCCCCCAACCAACCCCGACGACACCAACATCGACATCGACTCCGACAACGATCGCTCAAGTCGACGTGATCATCTTGTAATGCCAGCGATTTTGAACTGGAGCTGGATGGAGGGTTCCTTTTTGATCGGCCGGACAGTGCAGCCGAGTGGCGTCGAGTATCATGGCGTAGCGTGACGTGGCATGGCACAGCAATTGAAAGAGGATCAATTGAGAAACATGTTATGGATCCAACAACTCGAGCAAAGATGGCGCACTCAAAAAGGAAATAAATTGCAACACTTAACTTGGTGTTGTCTGTCTGCGCTCCAGCTCCATTCAAGGGTATCAAGTCTAACGTGTAGTTAGTGGATCCGTCATGCGGGGTTGATCTTGTTGCGGCAGAATTGCATTATAATAAAGTCGAGTGCTTAGCTTCCTGAGCAGCATATCATCGCGCATTCGCCGAAGACGCAAGCTAACACGATCAGTCGCTGCCAGAGTCACGGAATCCTGTTTTTTTCGATTGCAGGGAATACTGAACTTCAAAACTGTCCCTTGTACCGAGTTATTGTCCTCAATTTCACTTTATTCGCAGCCATCGGATGATTATTTGTCCGAGTTGCTCTGCGGAAATAGAATGTTTATGAAAATATTTTCTTAAAAACAACGTAATTTTGAAAGATAACTAATCGTTATCCTGCTAGGTACTCATTTTGCTGCCTAATTATATAACTTCGGAGGTCTTCCGGCAACGAAACTTCTTGTTGTTGTTGTGCTCTGCCATCCCTTCATTTCAGACATCCCATTGATATATGCCAGGATGATTCTGCTAATGAACACCACGCTCTACGATCACTGAATACGTTACAAGACACATTAAACGTACATATTTCCATAAATTCGTAAATAACGACAACAGGGCGCACCAGTAACACTCCCATTTTCTGGTCTAGCGTAACAGGTTCTGACTTCCTGGTGCGCTCAGGTGTGCCACCGAAAACAGCAACGGAAAATGACGCCTTGCCACAGCCAATTTAAATATTCAAACTGTGCTCGTCCTTAATATCCGGGCCTGTAAACGTAAACGAGATGCGCCACAGTGATTTCACCCTGTAAATAGAAAGGTGAGATCATTCACCGGCACCGAACACACGATGGTAACGTACTATTTTTCAACCCCCGACCGAGAATCACTCGTCAGCGGCAGCCAGTCGAGGGGAAACAAGGAACCAGGAACACAATGAACACTGAACCCAACTACTTTGTAGCTTCCTTGTTGTTGGTGTTTGCTTCGTTCAGGTGTACTCATCAGGTGGACAGCGAGGATTTCTTTCTTAGAGGCATGCATTTCGCTGCCTGCTGCACGATCGTCGCTGAAACGTATATCATGGATGAGCGCTATCGTTTTGTGTAAAACGTTGCTCGTGTCTCGTCTGGACGCGTCGCAGTCACGTGAATTGCATGAATCCTCCGGCTCAGAGAAACACAAACCACCCCTGACACTGCTAGGCTTCTTCAAAGACAGTCATGCGATCGTGGACAACAATGGTCAACAATTTTCAGAAGGGAGACGTTCCCTCCGCCCCTTACCCACCGCCTTTTTCGTTGTTTATCTCTGCTGGCTTCGTTGTATTCACTTCGAAAAGTTACTCCTGTATTGTTCTTTGTTGTTGCTGACTTCGACTGGCCGATCGGAGTACGTCACACTTGGCAGATTCGCTTTTAAATGATTGTTGGATGATTTTGTTGTTCTTCAATCAAAGTGTCAGCAACATGTAACCAGTGTTTTTTCGTTGTTGTTGTTTTTTCAATTTCCTTACTCATAAATAATGCATCCTGTTGCTTAGTCTTGCGTGAAACAGGATGCCAATGACCGTGTAATGGTTGTTGTTGTTGTCGTTGTTGTTTTTGCTGTCTATTGCGTTGTTAACGCCGTCTTTTGGAGGAATTTCAGGATCTCAATAAGAGGATTAAAGACCCGTAAATATGAAAAGTAATCGCAATCTTTGTTGAGAATTGTTAAGTTAAAATAAAAATTGATTATTAGAGAAGATAAATAATAAGTAGAAGATTTAGCCGATTGGTCTTTTAAGGCCAATGAGCTCTACTGGATCTTCTAAAAAATATTAAAATCGAATTGAAAATTAGTCGCTTTTCCATTCGATTCTGATAACAGGGTAGCTTGACGATAGAAGTGTTCCAGCTGAGACCATAAGAAGTCAGTAGAAGTAATTAAGGAATACTTTCTATACAGAAAATGACTTGGTTCGCAATTCTTTTCTAAAGAGACTTTGTTCGACATCACGAAAGATAAGAAACTTAGATAAAAACATGCTCGAAGTTATCAGCGCGGAAAACATACCCTCGAAGACATTTTCTCATTGCACCACATGCACCACCGGAGTGCTTCGGGTTGTACTGTTCACGAAGTCGGCGCAGCACTTATATTTTGGGAAGGAAATGCAGAAAATTCGTGCTTAATTACCATGTGTGCGCGTCCGCATAGAAACCTCGCTCCTTAAAGACATCCATCGCTTGTCTGTTTCTTAGGGAAATCTTCCCTGCCGTGGACGCCGTAGACTTTGAATAAGGAAGACGAGCACTCAATCGCATGTATAACGCATTTAATGCATTCTGCGGTGATCCCAAGACGACGCTTGCTACTCGAAGAGGGGAGGCTACGAGTACGAAAGGCCACTCTAGACGCTAACAGTTTGGGTGTGTTTTTTTGTCAATCGTTGCCATTGCCCGTTATTCGCTGATGGTGATGGTGAGGGTGAGGGCAAGAGTGAGAGCGGCGAGACTTTGGAAAGGATATTTTGACGAATCCCACATAAAATTTGCATCTCATTTCCGGACACTCGGGCACTTTTCTGTGTACGTATTGTTAAGCGAATTGAATGGGGGCGAAAATAATAGAAAATAATAAAACGGAAGTGAACTAACTTAGCGTATAGAAATAAACATAATGAGTCCGGGGTGAATAATTTTCAAAGCGACTTTAGATCGAGTTACAATAAAGAATTTCATTTGTTTTCGTTCGACAAATTCTTTTACATTTTGGGAGAATAACAGTGACAAGGATTCTGCTTCGTCACGGTCCCTAGCAGCATTTACAACTCTGTGCTCCATGGTCCATGGCATAGTTCAAAGCCTCATGACTTCTCCTAGCACAGATTTTCTATTGTTTTTGTTCGGCATGAAAACATTAAAATAGGGGAATTCGCAGCAGTGGTCGCCCTCATGTGGCAAAATGTACCGAAGAACTGCAAATGGTGTCAGAATTGTACACGGTAATAAAATTTTAAATTTGATTTTAAGGAATGTATTTATTACGAGATGGTATCCGAACGATTTTTCAAACGTTAACTCAAACAAAACAATTCTATTTAACTTTATATATTATACATACATACGTATTATATACACATACATAGATATACAACTTTTTATTAGTGAAGTTTTAGGAAGTTTTAATTAATCTTAAAGAGACTTCAAATTTAGACTTCATGGTCTGAATATTTTTCAATGTGTAGTACTCTTTATTAAGGGCTCTTCACCTACAGACTCTCCGTCCGCCCCTCGCTACATCCGCGGAAGCTTTTCCGCGCAGTCCCATGCGCAGAGGAAGCGAACGGCTGGCGAATGTCCAGGGGTTAAAGAGGCGTGACGCACAGTGAAAATGCGACCAATGCTCGGTCACCGACAGAAGTAGCGCTTTGGGGAGCAACAACTGTGTGCTGCTGCGCCAACGGGAATCAGCGAAGCGTGTGCCAAGGAACTCGGTTCATTTTCTACCCATAAACCAACCACAACGGAGGAAAATCTAGCGTTTAATAAGTATGTATCAGGAAATACGAGTTGCAGACATAAACATAATGATGTGGGAATCGAAGCTAAGAGAAGTTGAACACTTGTTGAATACTGGAACTGAAGGGGTGGCTCGGATGTGCACCCTGTCGCCTCGGTGCAGCTACAAGCAGTTAATAGGTTTTCTATGCTCCGTGGTTACGATTCTCTGATTTTCTCACGGAATTCTGATTGGGGTTAGAAATGGAGAAAATTGGAAAGGGAGAGAGGGATTGTATTCCTCAAAACACAGACGATAGAACGAAATCAGGCCGAAATTCGAGCAACGGTAACGTGGACAAAAACATTTCTCATGATTACAAAGCAAGGTGCAACATACTCATAGACAAGTCGTTACACTTTGATGACTCTCCTTAAATATTACTTTCTGCTAACATGAATTGAGTCTGTTCTGAGCTGAGTCGATAATACTGAGGTAAATAAAAACCCTTATAAATCAAAGAATGTATTGTATGATAATCACACAGTGTATGTTCAGATATTTTGGCTTCTAACGCTTAAAAAACTTTCACAGAGACTTTTCACAGAGAATTTGGTACTCGTACACTTCACTATAAACTTGTGAGAATACGTAGTGCATTGAATTGAGGATCGTGCTCTAAATCTATACAAGTGATATGTTATCGGCAAAAAGGAAAGAAAAGCATATCTTAAAAAGACTTTAAAACCGAGCATCTTCCAAGTGAAGAGGAAAGTAGACAGAAGTTCTTTCCTCGTAAGCGCAAATTTATTCAAGTTTCGTGAATGACGAGGCGATGTGGTACCTAGTTACTAGTACCACAACACCATTTCGATCAAAGGCATTTCAACGTATGTAGGTAGGTAGAAACAAGTAGCATATGTTGGCTGTGAAGCTCTTCTCCTCTACGCCGATCATTCCGGATGGCTTTAAGCTTCATTTCGACTTACAATGAAATCCACTTTGCGCAGCTTTCGGAAAACAGTTTATAGCTGGGACCCAAATGTTAACCACAATTGAGACTCAGCTTTTGAATGTTTCTTGTTTCCTTTTGCACCGAACAAAAATTACTACCTGCTGAAGAAACGACCACTTCTAGCTTCCTTAGACAACCGGTTTAAAACCTAAAACTAACCGCACAAGCCATATCTAAGGAATTCTATGCGAGGCTATTAAGAAAAGCATTAAGTATTTGAAGGCATTTGAGAAACCGGACACACAAACAAGTCTCGGGTTGCGGTCAAAAAAAGCTTATTTCGAAAAGCCAAACTAATTTGAGTTGTACCCTTCAGGCTGCATACCCTTCACCCAACGGTGGATATGTTAATGGGTACTCGTTCCTGGTACTTCTATACTTTTTCGCTTACATGGCTTTCGTAATCCGAATCACCTCACCTGAACATTGAATATAAACGAAATCGATTAAATACTCCATGACAAGTGGGCATGATTTTATATAAACTGCCAAATATAAACAAGTACATATGTAAAATATTATTGTTGCTTTTAAGTATTGAAAATTGATCGATTCACTTTATTTATGAAGGAAATTATGAAGGAAAAATATTCCATTTTACTGCAGACTGTACGGTGTAGGGTGTATTTCAGTCTCGCCCGAGTCGGTTAAGACTTTTGCGGGGTATCTATTTAAAGTTCGTATTGTATGCATCAGTTGTATAGCCAAGTATTTTGTCAAAACATAGTAAGTAATTTTTTTGAATTGCAGAACAGAGCCTTAATTAAATTAAGGCTGAATTAAAATCAGGTTTCGTTTATAGAAGAATAAAAAAATTGCACACTCAATTATAAGAAAATCAATAAAAATTCACTTCCAGTGTTATTTGAATGTACGAGAACAATGAAAATTATGTTAATTTTGATGTCGATTTATTACTATTTTTTCAATGTAAACCTTCTTGGGCAGCAATTCTGACAGAGTGAGAGGAAGACTCTGTCTTTCTCCTTGGTCATAACTTTCGTCATAACTGTTATTTCTGTATATGTATCTCTGTATTGTGTTTTTGTATTAGAACAGAAAACAACGTTGGCATTCTCCAAGCGTGGGACTGTCAATAGAAGCAGCTTTCGGCTGGCCATCGACTTTGCTCTTCACTCGTTCAGTTTTTAAGGGAATTTCAAATAAAAATTCTGATACCAATGAACGCCTGCCACAGAGATACATATTTATATCCATGTGGTATCTTTTTAAAAATGTCGTATTATATCGTACACACACACACAACCTATAGATAAGTAGTGTACAATATTGAAAGAATACTGTTAAAAATAACTGTAACGTCATCAGTCGTCACTTAACATCAAGTTTCTTGAACACAACCTTGTAGAGTCTGAGTTCATCTTCAAGCCTGCTTGAAGTGGTGTATAGTCGGCGTGTAGTAGCTCGTTTGGTCCGTGGGCTCGTCGGTACAGATGACTGTTTGTCTTTAAGGTGTGCAACCGCCTGCGTTAGTTTCGAATGTGCGCTGAGAACTTAAATTTGTTGAATTTCTAATTTAGCTGTTCGTCCACGAACGGTGCGGAAGCTTGGAAGTGCGGAGGATGTAGCAGACTGTCTTAAGGAACGTCGAAATGGGTCCCCAACCGCAAAATACCGTTTGTCATTCGTTTGTCATTCACTTGATCGTTGTCGATGACAGCAAGATTAAACACACTTCTTATTTCCACATAAATAAAGAAACATTTTTAGAATACGATCAAATTTATAATCAATACAAGTTTAACTTATGTATTTAAAAAACAGAGAACCCTAGAAAATCATTCACAATTCAAATGATTGGGCGGAAAACCATTACAATAATGGGAAAAGTTGATGGATGCTTTTCGAAACTGTCTCCTGGTTAACGTTGTCTAAGCCTGCTCTTAACCCACCTCCTGCTAGCTTCCATGATACTATTATACATCTAAATAATGGGCATCTTTTTGAAAATTCTCCATCGTTGATCGAAGGCACATTCAAGTAACTGTTTCACTGTTGTCACCGTCGCGTCGGTTGTAAGCTAATCCTCCAGGTTCTTTTACTAGAGAAAGAACAGAAACGACGGAGATTCTCATAATTAACACTAATAACAACAACAGCGGCAAAATATAAATAAAAGTAGGGTTGAGGCGAATGACTTTAGAAGTCAGGAAGAAGAACTGAGAACGAAGAAGAAATAAAGAAGTAAACCTGACGGTCGTTGAACCTGACGGGATTTCAAAACATGACAACCAATTCACACGTTTTTTACCTGTTGCAGTTCGGAGAAGAAACGAGAACAAAAGGCAGCATGGAATGGATGGATGGTTGGTTGGTTGGTTGGCTGGGTGGATATCTATTCGTATCATAGATACAAGGAAATCCTATCAGATTTGACGGAGTAAAAATTATTTGTAAAGAATTGAGAAACAGTTTCTGAATGTATGTATAAGGATGTACATGCATATATACGCTAAAAAATGTACTCGTACATATGTCCAAAAAATATTCTTGAAATAAATAATAAACACTTATAAAACATGATTTCTTCATTATCATTATGTTATAAGAAATTCAAACAGTTGGTCTGTAATAAATTCCAATGAAACATAACAATTAGATCAACAGATCTGATGAAGATTTTAATTGAGACTTTTATGTTTTCTATTCGATGAGTCGAGCGATTGTCGTAAGTAGTGGATATTTATTAAAACCTGCTACACGGTAAAACAAAACCAAAACAATGACCAGCGAAAGAGAGAGAGCGAGAGTGAGGGTTGGATAAGAACGATCTTTTCAGGGTTATAATTCATGTGAGCGATTAAGGAATTTTAAGGTAAGCTAAGGAAATGTGACTTAAATTCTTCGAGATGCGAAAAGAACTCCTTCCAACTTTCCAAAAGATCTAAGTACCTGAATCAACAGGCTGACGATTTCTAAGAAGGTAACACAAGGTACGTATGTACATGCAAATTTATATGAATTTGCGTATTTGTTTTATTACTAATACTTGGTCCACCTGCTCAAAGCTTTAACTTTCGATATTAAATACAAGAAAAGCTCCCAGTGTGCTTATGTGTGTGTGTGTGTTTAGAGTGAAGGTTTCTTCTGTAGATCCAAAGAATTTAGTCGAGACGAATCTTGAAATTTCAAAGTTCACTTGTGGTTGCAGCTCTACAATTCTATTTACAAAAACACAATTTCTATGCTGGATTCTCCACATACGAATGCGCTCATCTATCTCAAACTCACTCTCTCTCTCTCTCTCTCTCTCGCTCTCTCGAAACCTCTCAATGTATGCAACCGCACAGCGAACGAAGTTTACAACCGAAAGACGGTCTGAAAACATGTCGCAGCCCCAAAGGAAGCTTTTTATGATCTGTGTATGTGCGCTTGTTTCTTTCTCTCTCCATCTCTCTCTCTGCGGCGTTATCATGTTCATCGACTTCTAGCGCTCATTTCTTATCTACGTATTTTCAGCTCTAGCAGGAGGCAGCGAACATTAGAAAAAGAAACGCAAACAAAGAAAAGCAGTCACAAGAAGAAACCAACCGATCCATCCGAGCAGCATTGAAGCTCCACGCCTTGCACGAGTACTGCCTTGGTACACACATACACACACACACACACACACACTAAGCATATAGCCTCTATTGGAAAAAGGGTTCTTGAACTTAAAAGGGGTCAAATAAAAACTTCAAATGCCTGGCTTTCAGGCGCTGCCATTAGATGAGCAGCCGCGGCACCAGCAGCGCCATCACGATCATTATGCAGAACACCACTTTTAAGCCAGATTTCCACGTCGTCTGCTGCTACGAGTACCTGTTGTGTTGCTGTGAATGCTTCTGGCCGGCCCAACCTGCGGAAGGCTGGGTGCCCTCCCTTCTTCAGCCACGCATTTGTTTGGCTAGAAATCCGTTTGTTTTGTTTTGTTTTGTTTCGTTGCTGCTGCTAAATATGAAGAGCGCCGTTGTTGGTCCAAAGATTCGATTCGATTCGATTGCTGACTCGTCCTATTTGCTCTCGGCGGCCACACCCAACTTAAGGAAATGACACGAGATGACGTGATTATTGAGGTTTCTTTCGCGACCTACATTTTAGCTGGATTTTTTAAGCTCACCACTGATTATCTTAACTAAGCTATTAATTATAGATCTAAATATAATAAAACAAAAAACTTGTTATTTGTTATATTAACACAATACATTAAGTTAATAAAACACACTAAACCTAAATCTCAACCTGGAACATTTAATCCTAAAACCGTAACTTCAAACTTTGGCTTTTACTCCAAAAGTATTCCAAGTGAAAGAATATATTAACATTTGTCCCTTCATCTGTGACGCACACAGGGGCGTGGTGCACATATGAACCCATGTATTCCTCCTTGTATGTGGGTCTGTGGAAATCACGATTGAGGACAGGACTCAAATGGAGATGTCGTAGTGAAACCTATCACACATGCGCATTCCGGGCGTGGTCCGCCCACCTCTATATGCAAAAGAGTGTGTGCGTTAGTCGCGGTTTCGCCACGCTCGAATAAGGATTAGGCGATGCACTGTACTCGCCCTGCCACCGTTCTTGTTGTCGTTGTTGTTATCGAAGCGTAGCTGTCACTGCTCAACGTAACATGCGGCAACCTCATTTTTCCATTTTCGTTTACATTTTCCAATCGATAGGATTCGAGAGTGTCGCGGAGGCGAGGCGAAGACAAGGCTTTAATTTGTCTGTATGTGGAAAGCCATTGAAGCTCTCATGTATTCCTGGTTTCTGAGGTATGAGTTTCTTTCTTGCATGCCATGGAATTTAATAGCAATGCTCTTAGTATCTTCTTTGTTTTCCGGCCACGACATGAAAACGACGAAGATAGAAAAATAGGATGTTTTTTACATAATCTGATCACCTTATATATATACAATTTCAATATATGTATATGCAGTTATAATTATTCACGATGTTCGAACAATTTTTTAAGAAAAGAAAAAGTATTCAGGATATTTTGAGTCTTAAACACTTTTGATTGAAATGAAATGTTTTCAGTTCCCTGAAGTCTTCGAGATTAATTAATACTTAAGTCACTTGTAATATGTCCACAAAATCAGATAAGTCAGCGCTTCTCTTTCGGGGATAATTTAGTTTCTCAAGTTTCTCATCTATTTACTAGTTTTGCTTTAAGACCCTTTAACGTTTATTGTCCAGTCAGCCATCAACCTCAGGCACTCAACTCCCGGCACTCATACGGAGAGTAATAAACTAGCTGTTGTTTGCGAAGGGCTTCGAAAGGTTTTTAACTTTCCATGGATTGCTTTTGAAGCCATTTTCTAGTACAAGCCGGACGTCCAACCGACCGAACGTCCGAAAGACCAAATGGCCAAATGACCAAGTGGCAAAATGAACGGCAGACAGATAATTTTCACAGCTGAAGTTACTCAATACACTAAGAAACTCAGGCGAAGGGAACACTGGGCGGCGGAGGGGCAATTGTTAGAAAGCCAAGCTGAAAACATCCGCAGTCAATGCTTAAAAAGAAAACGGGAGCAAATGACCGCCGCTCTGGTCGCTTCAAGCAGAGACATTTGATGAAGAGACTTTTGTCGATGCTCTTAGTCAACAAAGTCAGCTCTTCGCAGCAAGTATCACGTTATCTTCACATTTGTCACACTGACGAGGAACGAGACTCCGGGAAGCAGCAGCAGATGTGCTTGAGAAAATGTCTCCTCGGGACTGCGACGCTTAAGAAGTACAAGTTTCACCCAATCCAAAGCCCGTAAATCATAGATGTCTTCATCCACTTGCCAACACTCACCTTTTCATTGCATTATTCAGCTGTTTGTGCAGGATGAATTACAGAAAAATACACAGCAAGCCATGCTGTTGCTGCTGTTGTTGTTGCCTCAACCCTCGCTTATTCTCGACCAACACATGATTCACATGAATCAGGCTTTTCTGAGGTTCTGTCGACCGAATCGACCGATGCGAACCAACAGAAATTGATTCCTGAGGAATTGCTACGTCAGGCTGCTCGAGATAACAGACTGTGGTTATCATCTGCCCCGAAAAGGTAAACTGTAAACGATTTCAAAATCATTCTCTTCTATTCAAACTCGTTTAGTCTTGGATTGTAAAACTCACCTTCTATAACGTTGAAAGGTTTTGAGATAGAAATCAAAACTTTGCGACTCCTTTTATGTAAATGCTGTCTAGATTGCAATACCTTCCGAAGATGTAAATTATTCTTAAAAATATAGGAAGAAACACGTTTTCTATTGCAATATATTTCTATACTTTTCAACTTGTTCCTGAATAGTGACGTCTTTTGAGAGATGTTTAAAGGAATCATAATGAAATGGTAAAATAAGTTATTCTACTTCTAAAACATGATATAAAAATCTAGATTTCGAATTTCTCCCCTTTATTCCCCTTTATTCCCCTTTATTAGACTTTATTCTAAATTCAAATTATTGTAAATTCTTTTATTAGATAATTTTATGGAATCTGTTTCGAATTAAAATTTCGTGCGAACTGTTTTTCCATTAGATTGCATACACTACTAATTTCCATAAAATTACTGGCACTGGTTCAGTGGCTGTTTCCCATGGTGTTTATTTGTTAAACAATTTCCACGGTCACGCTCCTTGACACCTGTAACCCGTAACCACCCCTAAACAATCGAATCCTGCCGACTGGCATCGAAAACAACCCCCTGCAGCAACAGTTTCAATGACCATTCTGACCACTAAATAAAAACATCACACTTTCTTAGGGTTCAAGTAGCCTTCGATCCACTCCAACAGCGCACACGTACACACATACACACACACACACACACACACACACAAATAAGCTCACCTGTAGCTGATCCTTCAGAGGAGCTGCTTAGGTTACTATCATTAGACATGGTTTCTCAATCTCTGCATGATTTAGACCATGAGACCAACACAACGATCCTGTCGGTTATGCTTCTTCACTCTAACTTCTTTCAATTTCCCTTCCATTCTGCCATTCCCTTTCCCTGTCTTTCCTTTTCTTTCATTTTCCAGAACTGGTTTCAGAAAACTGTTTCCCATGAAACCAGTTAAGTACCATTTAAGCGATCATTCACGTATGTTGGCCACTGATTGCTAGTGATCAGCACAGCACCGACCAAACGGCAAAGCAGCCAAGGCACCAAACCCGAGTGGCCTCCGTGGCCGGTTTGTTCCCGTGATATCCTTGCAGCAATCATTATAATTTGTTTTCAGCCGCGGGACAAGTTCAACAGATAGAAATATCGATTGCTTTCGTTGGGTTCATCTGAGTACTCGTCGTCCCTTGGCCCGGCCTGAGTTGCCTCGCGGGAGACTGCCTGCCTGTTGCCTCGCTCCTACTTCGCCGAGGACTGGTTATACGAGTTTGCTTCCTTGAGCAGATACCAGATTTTCAACCCCCACACAGAGCATGGAATTAATGCAGACCGAGCTGGTCCTGCTGCGCAAACAAACAGCGTTTCAGGACTCCAGCAGCCGCGTTTCATAGGGAAGTCTGAGGAGGACGTATTTCTTGGGCTATTTTTAGATAGCCCTTCAGTGATCCACCATCTTTAATACCCAGCAAATGATTATTTTGGGTTATTTATAGAAAACGCAGACGCGTTGTTTGATTCCCTTGTATTGACACAACACCTGGCAATCCTTTTTTCAGAGATTGTCAGCATTTATTTCGATAGAAATACGTTTTTTTCAGCATTTAATGGTATAAAGAGAATAAAGGAAAAACAACATGCAATAAATTGAAATACAAGATAGAAGGTAGAAAGAAGTTTAATACCAGAAAAAGAACCAAAGAATAAAACACAGATTAAAAATATAAGTAAGGGTTCACAGTAGATACCCGTGTTATATTAAATCTCCTGATATACGAGTATATACTATGTATATGCTCTTAATTGTGCGTTGTTGTATGTTTTCATAAGCTTAAAAGCAAAATATTATTTATATGAGGTTGTATATGAAAAATAATATAATTGGTAGACAACAAAATTCCTTAAATTTGAATTTTTCTTTAGTTTTTAAAATTTTATAAGGCGTTACATTTTTTAAATGTAACCGTTTTTAAAATCAAATGGTCGAAATACTCGACTTGCGCCATTCTTTAATCAAAGGGGCTTTGAATTCCCTGTGTACCCCTTTTTTGGCGAACTTCGAAAACCACCCCACTCATTTATTTGACGTTCACGTGTAGTGTTTCTCATTCTGCGGCGAAATGTGTCCCGATCCCGCAGCCACGAAATGGTCCCCCTCTCAAAATGCAAGTGCTCAGGTTTTATTTAATTTCCGATCTTTTCTTTAAACGAAATCACTTTTGTTGCTCATACTTCGGCGCGTCAGCGAGCAACAACAAGTCACGAGGTTCCTTTCTCAGCATTTCCAGGGTTGGGCCGTTCACAGTGCGAACGCTTTGGAATGCAAATATTCGTTCGTTCGACGCGTAAACGTATCCTCTTTCTGGCTTCACAACAAAAGGCAACCTATACAAAAATCAACTCTCGTCTCTTCTCTGCCAAAGACGGAGAGACGCTGGCAACGGAGCTGCTAGCAAGATACACTTGGATGGTTTTATGCATGCTTCGTGTGGATGTGTGCCTTGCGCTCCACTCCGCCTCCCTTGCTTCAGCGGGTCCTCCCGCGCCTCATACAGTCATTCGAGGTGCCGATGATTTCTTGAAGTTCCTTTTCCCCCACAGAATGAAACAATTTAACGAAACCAACCGAACAAACAAATGGCAGCAACTCGAACCTCTTCCTCTATCAAGCTGGAAGTCGGCGAACAGGGAAGGAGCAGTGGTGCAGGCTCAGGATATTCTACGGTTTTCGCTTCGGTCCCTTCCCGTCACTTGAGTCTTTTCGCTTTACAGGGTCCGTCCCCTCCCTTCCAAATGATCGCTGGTGCTCTAAATTGCATGCTACACGAACCAACACGGACATGAGACCGCTTTGATTAGGGGACGTCTTTATCTGTATTACGAGCTACGAGTAAAAGTGAGTTAATAGAATGAATGCTGGTGTGTTAAAAATACGTAAATTGTGGAAATTGAAGAGGGTAACTAAGAAGTATACAAGAATAATCTTGAGCGAATTACCAAAGGGCGTGGCCGGCGATAACTTCAGCGAATTTAATTGTATTTTATTGGCATTGAATTAAATTATGCCAAGTCATAAAATCAAAGCCAAGTCATAAATAAAACTACATCAAATGGACTAGAATCTAAATTAAACTGTTTACGGCGTTGAATGACTGAGGAAAGTTTAGCTCTATAACCCTCGTGATTTTAATTTGAAAAACTCTAAATTTGAGCGCTCTTTTCTCCCATTTAAACGGTATAAAGTTAGTTTTCGATCTCATCTAAAAACTCTTCCTTTGTTTAAAATTAATATTTCAATATTTTGTGGAGGACCTCGCCTGCATGTTCGTTGGTATATTTTGGGACCTCTCGAAGGGGATTTTTTCAAATTATATGCAAAATTATTTGCTCAGGCGCGCTGTTCGTATTCCGAGACGAAGTTGTTATCATATTTGCATTTAACCAAAATCAGAAGAATGAGCAAAACGCATACAATTAAGAAACAAAAGTAGCCTGTGATCGAGCTGGAATTTCAGAGAAACAGGCTGACTGACAGACAGACAGGCATTCAGTCAGTCAGTCAGAATTTATCAACGGCAACAATGAATACGTTGTTGACACAGAAGTCGCGGTGTCGAGCAGGAGGAAGGGGGAGTAAGCGTGATGGAGGATGACGACAACGACAACGACAACGTCTACGTGACGATTAATGCGACAAATTTGACAAACAACTCAGACAAGGAGCGGGGCGCAACAAGATATGAGAAGCAACGAAACCCTTGAGCACAGGATGGTTACATAATATACTCGTACTCATGTACAGCCTTCTGACTCATACGTGTACGAGTCTGCATACATGCAGGCTCCGTCCACAAGGCGACCAGGCAACCGTTATAAAGGCGGAAGGGGAGGTCTGCGCGAAGGAACTGCTAAGTGGGGCTGAGTGGCTGCGATTCGAAGCGCTCGATCGCTTGGGTGAGATCTCGAGTTCAGGCTCTGCAAATAAACTTCTGTACTTCGGCGTAATTTGAGGATTGTTGACACGACAGTCGGCGGCGCGCGGGCGGATGTACAACTTTCGGAGTTGATTTCTACTCACTTCTTGGATTTTACGATCGCTGCGCATTCCTCGAAAGTGCCATCAGGCCAGGCCGAATTTCAATACGGTTGCATTTTCTGTTTAATAATTTCTCTGCTTTTTGCATCGCTTGTGTCGCTTGTGATTGCTGGATGATCCTTTATTGAGTTGAGCTGAGCTGAGTTGTGGTGATCAAGTCGGATATTTCATGTAAAATAATTTCTAGCCTTCTTTTCAGCTCTGCAGTGCCTCAACAACGCCGGGTCTGTTTGGTCAAGTTGTTCCTTCAGATTTTATTGCTTCTCCTTAAGACTCCGACCATACAATATATTCATTGCTTTTATTTCTCGATAATAAAACTGTTCACTTCTGCGGAACCAACAAGTCATTTCGAATGGCTGAGATATTTTATGAGTGCGCTCGAGTAGTTAAAACTTTTTATTACTTCACTCCTGGACGACCTCGCCATTCGGCGTCGGACTTCAAAGGACTATCTAACGCTTATCTAGGTAGAAGCATGGAGTGATTGCACGCGGGTCGGGAACCAAGCAAACGGAAGCATGTGGTTAATGGCAACAAGACTGAAGCCTCCGAATTCGTTTCCCTTTCTTCCAACAATAAACTTTTATTTCGAGTGAGAGGGGAACAGAGAAGAGAGAATGAAGATGAAGATGAAGCTTAATAAATTGACATGAAGGAGGAATGTATTCAAAATTTAAGATTAACATTTTCGGTATTTACCGGATTTCGGCTCCCAAGTTCGAAGTGCCAACATAGTTCGCTATAAATAGTCGGCAAACCCATTAAAAGGAACTTTCACAAGATCAAAAGCAACCTGAACTAGAAACGAGTGGTTCGTGTACGCTTTCTGCATTCGAGGAAAAGTTTTCCCCTTATTAACAGAGAGAGATTAACAGATATGTCAAGGCGAAATCATTGGATTCGGTTTGATTTGGATTAAATACATTGTTATATCCACCCAAATCCATCAATTGTTCGACGGATGGTGGATTCAATCGCTTTTTGATATTGCCGTTGTAGGTAAACAGTGACATTCAAGAGCAACAACTGATGAACCCTAAATACAAGTGGGTACAATCTTAGAGTTCCAAAAGGAGGTCTGGTGGAGTGTTTATAAATGAGGAAACGCGTCTGCACTGAGGTTGTAATCTACAATACATCGAAAATGGTTTATCAGAGCCTTTGCTACGGTTTCCATGGAAATGCTGCTACTTTCAACTCTTAGAACATAACGTCCGATGCTGTTGCTTGAAACTCTTTTTACTAATTTGCCGCCTCGTGCGGTAATTCGGCTATACTGGAACCCATTTAAAAAAGTCATGAGGCTGCTTGTTGCATGTTGTTCGACTAGTTGTTTAGTTGTAGTTGTAGTTGCAGTTGCAGTTGCGCTGGTTCTTGCTCTTATTCTTGTTCTTGTTCTTATTTGTACAGAGCATTTTAATGTCCCTTTTACTGCGTCTCGCTTGCGGATACCGACTCCCATAACCTCGGCCACACACGGAAGCTAAGCGAAGAACTAAAATCCTTTCCGAGAAGTGCGCTTATTTAACAATTTTATTTGTTGTCGGTACAGAGGTACATGCGGATTGGAGCTGTAACTGAGCTGTTGCCGTGCAACACGATCCCAGCCAAGTTAGGGTTCAGTTCACAAATGTGAAACTGCGTCCTCGCAGCTTGTAGGCAAGAAGTTGGGCCGTCAGTTAGCCATCCATCAAGAAAACACTCACGAGAACGAGTTGAATGACCCGCACGTTCAGAGTGGGGCACAGCGTGCAATCACTGAAGTGCTCCAACCGAACAACAGCTGCTCTCGCCTCATAGATTCTAACATCAACGGCGAACATAGACGAAATCCTCAAAAGGAGAAACTATCCATGAAAGCATGTCAAGAGTGTGTGTGCCCCTCTCTCTCACTCTATCGCACTCTCTCGCTCTCTCTCTCTCTCTCTCTCTCTTTCTCTCTCTCTCTCTGTGTGTGTTAATAGTTTTTCCAACAGATTCGAGGGGTGTGTAGACGCGATTCCTTGTACGTGTGTACCTGATGGCTATAAAGGAAAAGCTGCTCAGTGTTACAAAGGCACACATTCCTAAAATATCCAGATGCATCATAGTGATGTGTAGGAAGCTAACAGTTTGTATTAATAACCGCTTAAACAGGGAATTTCGAAAAGAGCGACGTATTTCAATTGAGGAATTCTTTGGGACACTGAAAATGGATAATAATATACATAAAAGCTTAAAGTTGTGCTTAATATTAATCTACTATATTTTCAAAAAATAGCGTTTACAAATCATTAAAAACGGAAAAACTAAATTCACTTTGAAAGAAATCCGAAAAGCAGAAAATTTCACAAACACAACATTTTTAATAGATTATTATTTTAGATTCATATTTCGAAGAATGAAGGATTTCCTAAAATGTCATCCGTTCAAAATTATGTTGATTCCTATCTACTCAAATATTTCCGTGTATTCTTGTATATGTATAAGATAATACAATCACTCCTTAAATGGACTCTGGCTAGTAGGCAAAACTTCGAGAATGTACAGAGACTGGATGAGAAACACTCCGAAGGTTCTACGTATGTCTTCAAAATGTGCTTCCCTCGCGCTGCGATTTAATTGCATATTGTAAGAAGCATTCGCGCCATTGAAGTGTGACCCTTTCTGTTTCTCGTTTCATGGGCCGTGAAGTCCGAAATAAATCAGTTTCAAATCAGGACAAAGGCGGCCAAGGTACAGTCACAAGATGCAACAAAAAGCCAGGTTACCTCATGAAGGATCACAAGCACAACACAACAAGTCAAATCAGAATCCAAATAAGAGAAGGAACCCAAACCGATGCAACAAAACGCAAGGTAAGATGCCATAAAAATACAATTTATAGCATAAAAGACCAGATCGTCACTGCCACCACGAATCCTCGGCGTCCGTATGCGTGCATAATAACTCAACTTTAATAGTAGAAGGACATTCATACCGGGCCCACATCGAGCCAGCGTCAGCGTCGGCAAGAGGATATCAAGAAGGGTAGCAAGCAAACCGACCGAGTCGAGTCGAAACTGGTTTCTGTGGCGAAACTCCTTGAAGAATCTGGCGAAACCAGTTCCAAGCGACTGAGCCGAGTTAACAATTCAACCAACTACCTGGCGTCTGTTGCATGGATCCACACAGACACTGCCTGCTAATGCACTCCAAAGGGATACAAGATCGTTTATTTCGCTGGTTCGTTTGGTTCCACAACAATAACAACAACAACAACAACAACAACAACAACGCACAGCACTTGTGAGCAATCCTTTCGACTGGGCTGGGATGATGTTTGCTTTGTTTCTTCTTTGACTTCGGTTTCTTTGGCTCGAGAAGAAGCAACATCGAATCGGTTACGATCGTCCTCCATAAAAGTACCCACATCCTCGCGATACGTGAGGAACGCAAGCGTGAAAGTCGAAGTCGAAGTCGACGAAGAAGTGATCGTTATTTCTAGATTATCT
This sequence comes from Myopa tessellatipennis, assembly GCA_943737955.2. Classification (NCBI taxonomy): domain Eukaryota; kingdom Metazoa; phylum Arthropoda; class Insecta; order Diptera; family Conopidae; genus Myopa; species Myopa tessellatipennis. Next base: position 56,856,930 of record OX031314.1, on the reverse strand, counting down.
GTACCCTGGCGATGCGATGAGAACACAAGATCTTAGATAGAGAATGACTCCGATGAGTAGCTTCATATATTGGACTCTGTTAATAATGAAAATGTTAGCATTTCAAAAGTTAAAGGTTATAAAAAAACTATTGAACCTTAAAATGGAGTTCTTCGCATATGTACGAGTACATACATATATAAACGTATCCAGAGAGAGGCATTAATATTTGATTAATGAATAAGTTTTTAGATCTCCATTTCATCCAAGCAAACAAAAATTTTCCCGAGTTTCTGGTTGATATTTCAAACCTAAAATATTGAAATTTCAAAATACTTCCAACTCTACTTTTTCACTGTGCTTCTATTTATTCATAAAAGCTTAAGAGTTCCTATATAGTAAGTTAAACGAAATGAAATGTTATCTTTGAAGCGAATAAAAATATGTTGGTTATTTCTTTCATGCTTTAAGGAACCCAACCCAACGCTGTGGCGGTTTTATCTTTTCGCCTCGATATTCCTTGAAAATCCTCTTGAGATCCAGTCCCAAGCTGAGTGACGAAGATTAAACAAATACACAAAAACAACAACTTGATTCCCAAGAAAAGGGATACGCGTAGCATTCGCATCCATCTCAGAACAACAACAAAAACAACAAAAACCTGTCCGCGTACAGAGTCAACAGCAGCGACGAGGAGGCATCCTCAAAACAACAACTCCAACAACAACAACAACAGCACCGACGTATGTACGTAATGGTTTGAGGAAACAGCAACAACGTCTTCAACACAAAGACAACAAAAGCAATAACAACAACAGCAGCAGCAACAAATGTTTACATTTCCTCACACGTTGTGGATATGTCGTTGTTACGAACGAGATCCAAACGAACGATCGTCGCTGCTTCCCCAGCAGCTCCTTTTTGTGTGTGCTGGCCGAGCAGCGGAGTCCGTCAGATGAGACGAAGTAACGCAACAGCAACAGCAGCAACAGCAACAACTACAGTCACGAAGAAGTGGTGGAGCAAAAGGATTGCAGTGCATCGAGCGGATCGCAGCGCTGCTCCGAGGGAAGCGCTTCGCTCCAGCAGAGGTGACCACAGTTCATTGAACTCGACGCAGAGGACGCTGCACCGAAGGAGTTTTCAGTACGTTCGATTTTCCGGTCGTCGTCGCTGCTGCGCTGGATGTGCGTGTTTTTCGTTTTTCCTGCTCGTCGTCCTACGTTACTGGATTTCACACAAACACACGCGTACACACTCAACAAGGCTGCCAGTCATCCAGTCAGCCACTGAGGCAGGCTGGAAAAGACGGAAAATTGCAGTGAAACACAATCTAATCCTCAGTGTCCGTCCGCGTATCTGGCCTCCCGTGGCAAAGCAAGACAAGACACAAAAATAGACAAGAGTCAATGTGAATTGTTCGTCGGTGTATCTAGCAGATACTTTTGCAGTTGTCAGTCTTAAGAGTTTCCACAAAAGGCACAGGAACGTTCTGCACACGAGCGAGCCTGGCGTCAGAGCGACGAAAGACTTTTCTGCGAGCGAAAATAGACGCGTGCTCGTGTACTCAACAATGAGTTCGATGAGGAGGAATATAATTTTATAAACTCCATTTCTCATCGAATGAAGTGACTTGAAGTGCCATTGCATTATGCGGATTACTAACTACAATTGAGGATCACCTCGCAGAAGGATACGTCAAGGAGGAATAGGTACAAAAAGGCGACTGGTAGATTAACCCTCATCTTGATTGGCTCATTTGACCCATTGTAATTGCTGGAATTCTTACTTATAGAGTACAAGATCTTATCTATAAGATCGCTTATACAATATATACTAACAACAACAACGCCCAATTAAGCGTATCCATCTATAATGGATTTCTTTCTTTCTTCAAAGAGCAAATGACATCCAAAGATGCTGATTGGACTGAGAATTAAAACCTTGTTATGTCCATGTTCCACATCGAAAGTAGTCGTGATCCTTTTAATCGAGCGTGTCTACTTTCCTATAGAAAGTATGCTTAATGGGAAAAGTCAGTTAACTTACTCTGCCAGTTGCGGAGTTAAGTCCATCCATTCCTATATTATTTATCCTAAATAGGTTTCGGATAGATAGATATTCTTAAATCAAATTTAATGCCTTATCTTCTGATCTTTTATTACCATTACAAACAATAACTATACAAGACTTGTATGAATGTACTACAGGCACATATTTCGAAATTAATGAGGTCATGAAAGGTTAAAAGGGAAATTCAATGACCAAAGAATCTAAAAGAGTTGAAATATTGGAAGAAAGTTGAAGTATTTCACAGTATACAAGAACATACAACATGTTCTACGTCTTTATTCACCCCTTCACCCTTAAATAAAGACTCTATTAGGATTGACAATCCTCATCAATATCCATATCAACTGTCAAAAAGTTTTAATAATGAACACACGTTGGCTGTGTATCGGAATCTGTCAATAAATGCTATAAATATTATTAACCCTGTGAATGCATTTGAACAGCACGAATCTGAAGAAGTTTCTGCTGTGTTGGTTCCTTGTTTGCACAGGTTTCACGTGAGAAGACCTCGAAATTAAATGATAAACAAATTGAAGAAATCGAAAAAGAGAAAAGAAAGTCAGACAAAACAAGCAGAACACAGAAAGATCCTTTTTGGTGTACTTCTTAAAGGTACAGCTGGCGACTTGAAATGCATGTAAATCAAATGAGTTGAATTCATTTTTCGACTTTGGTTTTCGAGACTTTCATTCTTCGTTTTCTGTTTTCTATTTCCCCCATTTGATTTATGATGCGATATCGCGACTGGCTTCAGGCGAGGGTTTTGAATAAATTTAAATTGATCGCTTTCGAATTCAAGCGATGGGAATGATAACGTCATCGATAGCAATGGGCAATTCATTTTACAATTGCATTCGTCCAGGGGTTGGTTTTTCTCGCGGTGTTCATGTTATTGATTAACCGAAATAGCAGACAACTGAGTGCATTCCTGCGGGTCCATTTGCCTTTCCCTCCCCCTACCCAAGGCCCATTTAAGAGCCCGATAAAGGAATACTTGAGGCATTCGTTATCACAGCCTGTCTGTTCGTCAGCATGGACCCTCATATCCTTGTGTTGTCCAGGCAGAATAATTGAAATCACGCATGACGCACCACGGCTTCCTGTTTATATCGCCCATTCTCCTGCAAAGAAGGCGCCCCCATGATTTCTTTGCCGGTACTTATTTTCGTTAAGTCGCTACCGAATGCGCTGAGTGGTAATGTAACCTCATCAACCTGGGACCTAAGAATGCGTGTGCCATCAGAGCAACAGCCGTTCGAAGAGAACAAGGGTTGCTTCAAGGGGTTGCTCGAGTTGTCCTCTGTTTCCTTGCTAAGCGGCTTGATCAACGAACAGACTGATCCTAGTTCAGTTCCTCCTTGCAGTAGTAAGCCGTTGGACGGCTGGAGTAACCAAATGCCTCGGTCCCATTCCACAAATGAAACCTAAAATTAGAAAATCACACCAACGAGAGCAGCGGGAGAGGTTACGATGCCTAATGGTGCTGATGTTTTGATGTAGTTGAGGCAAATGATGCTGGTATTCAACTTCAGTAGGCGGATTATTGAACTTCTATCCGTTGGGGGATGAAACCTGAGGATTATCTAGATTGCTTTTGTTTGGCTTCTTCGTTCTGCTTTCTCTGGAGTCATTAGATCCTGCAACGCCTACGGTTTAGTTTGGACAAGCCGACGAGCTCACCGAATCAATGCATTTGATTCATATTTATCTCTCCTCTGCTCGGCCCTATTTATTGTTCGCAGTTATCGTACTGTACACTTTGCCCTGAGTTCAGTTGAGTTCGATTTCTAACTTTTTCAATTCCTACTGATTTCTCAGCATGGTTTCTGGCGATCTTCTCCCGATCTATTCGCAGGTTACCGCACCTCTCATTGTACTCATTGATCCTCCTCCTCTCTCTCTCGCTCTCTTTATTTCACCTTTCCTCGCTTTTATATTACGTGCTTTGGCCGCCGTCGTTCATTGACCCTTGGGATGTACACGTGTTACACCGCGGGGATAATGATAGAAGAAGTCAAGAAGAAGTTAAGAAGTTTACGGATTTCTGTTATACGAACAAAGAACCAAGCACCTGTAAGAGCTACTAGAGGTGAGTGAGCATAGATTGGATGGATGAAGGGTGAATAGATTGAATATCGATTAAAGAAAGTACAGTGGGTAGAAAAATAGTAAAGCCTTCAAAATTTTACGAGTTCTGCCTTTTCCAAGATTAAACACTCACTTGAATCGCTCCCGGACGAACGAATATAAGTCTTATATCGCTACAGTTTCATATCGCTTTAATTAATCGAACGTTATCGATATTGCCCTCATGTTACCAATTTAACTATGCATAAGCTCCGCTCTTGACTGACTGCCCGTCAGTCCGCCAGTCGTGTTTCCAGTCGCGTGCAGCTTCAATTAAGCATGACAATTTTAAATAAAAACAATTCCGCTGAATTGAAATTAAGTAGTTCAAAACGAAATCCTTTGTTGCTTCTGTCTCCCATCTGCACAAAACTCCCAGCAACAACCCGAGCACCCGCAGGATTTTTCAACTGTTAGAAAGAGTTGCATGTGAACTATTCGATGCACCACATTTCGGGCACCCTTCGAAACAGCCTCTGGTGGGGGATGTTCAAATGTTGTAATTAACAAATCGACGTTGATGTACGTACAACGAATACTCATACATAAATACATATAAAAGCGGGCAATAATATCTGTATATGCATCTGCAAGTTAAATAAATCGACACCAAACATTAGATGAGGACGAAGCAGCGAGCACGGAGCACCGACGAACGAAGAACCTACTCACTATAATTTCTTTTCAATTTGAAATTCCTTCATTTCTTGCCTACTGCCTTCGTACAAATCGTTCGTTGAACTTTTCCCGTGCGTTCTCGCCGGTGCATTGTCCCTACAGCTAATGGATTTTCTTGCTTTACCAGGAAATGTTTGCCAGGGTTGCCGCGCGCCAATCTTATTTGAAACACAGGGAAAATGAACTGTAAAGTTGTCGTCTCTCAACTTCTCTGCGAATCGCTAAACTTAGTCACAGCAACAGAAAAAACTTACTCAATACACAAAATCATAAAAATTAAAACTTTAAAAAATTAAAGCAAGGTGAAGAAATTTAAAAGAAAAAATGATTGCTTAAAATTTATTTGATTTTCATTTTCTATTTTAGCCCTTTCTGTACCCTACACTAGGGTGGCCTCATATTCGTGGTTACAAGGGAAGGGGCGGGGGAGGGCTCTACTAGGATAGAATTTAATTCCCAACCGTCTAACTTCAATATTAACTCTTCCACCAAAAGTGGGCATCATCCGCCCAAATTTTCATGCCAATTGGCGGCATGGTCCGATCCCTTTTGCTTGATAAATTCTACAAAGATTTGCTATGGCACTATAATAAAAAAGTGGCACTACAACAATAAAAATCAGTACCCTTATTACACCAATTTAAAGTCTTCAGGGATCTGGTGTGCTACTTTAACAGTTCCTTCCAAAGGTTCTCCGTTAAGGATTTTCAGAGGTCACGAGGGTGTATTTCAGCTTCTGGCAGACCGAAGATAAGACTCTTCGGGTTTTTAAACTAAAATTTTCCGTTTCAATTTTACCATCTTTTCAAACAACTCTTGTGAAAAACTCTCACACTTTAGAAGGAAGTTCCTCAGATTTGTGAATCTTCAGATTTAGTGATATAGAATGTTTTACATTTGCTTCCGCCGGTTTCACTAATCACAGTAATAATCTCATCGTAGCAATAATATTAGAAATATGTATGTACATACATATGTATAACATAGAGCAAGACCAACAACAATATTGCGGATTCAAATCCCTCTTTATTGGGCGCAACAGGCCTATTATTGGCTATTGACGTTAAAAATGGAGATATTAGAGGTTGGTTTCGTAGTTCGCATGTAAATGAGGCGGAATCAATGAGAAAACGGCCAGGCCGCGCTTAAACCCATTTTCGGGAAGCTAAGAAAATTACATACATACATATCTACATATAAACCTTCATGTACAGATGTACAACTTAGTTAAACGTAACAATAACAAAAATATAGAGGCCCCTGTTTTAGACCGTAATTGTAGAATTATACCCTATAGTAGGTTTCTAAGCTTGCCCTATGCTGTGGTGTCCATTTTATGAAGGCTTAAATCAACTTCATGTACATATTTTTTAGTTTTCGTTTTAATAATTTGATGATATTTAAAATTTCCGCATCAAAAAAAAGAATTTAGAAAATGGACTCAAGTAGAATTAACTTAAATTGAAGCATCATTTTCGACAAGTACAGTTTTGTTACTAATTCACCAACACACACAGACACGCTTTATTATTATACAGTATGTTTGCTTTTTATTTTTGTATATAATTTTTATCATCCTGTTGCTGATAAGAATATCAAACATATTTTCTGTGGTTTGCCTTGCTGATGACACCACAACAATGTTTCTCTATCGCACGAGGGCTGCAGTACAGAGTATGCGTCTTTCGTCATGCCTCCCGCGACCATAAACGTCCTGAACCTGCTACTTGCTCAGCTGAAGGCGAGGAATTCGTTGAAAACAAAACTGAAATCACACAACAAACGGCGAAAACAAACATTTTTATCGCATTTCGTGTTTTGGTTTTCATATTTTTGCTGTGGTGCCCAACCACTTTCGAGGGTATTAAGTCAGCGAATCCGAGTACATAAAAATTGGTCAATATCTGCTAGTATTGAAAGGAGTCACTTTAATCATGACTACTTTTTTAGGATGTAGGATTTAGGATGTAAAAAATATTAAACAACTTTTACAAATAAAAAGTAAGAAAGATGTGAGAAAGAACTAAAAAATAATAAGAGCACACTTTTTCTAATTCAAAAATTAAAATCCAATCTAAAAATGATTTTAAGACCAAACGAATTTAATATAAGTCACATGGTACTTAAGGCAAATTCAACACCAACAATGGTGATTTTTACATTATCTGTCCTATTATAACTTTAAGATGCACAAATCCTAATAGACGTCTACCACAGTAACGGAGCCGGATATTGGATATATCAACATTAACTATTCTGCCGAATATGAGCGTGAGCCGCCAACTTTCCACTATATTCCCATAACAGGATTTCCCAGGAACTGATCGGAGTGAGTTACAACGACATACTTCAATATCTGCCCATTTGGTATTCTGCAAAAGTATAAATCCGGCTAAGAATGGGTGTGATCCGCCCACTTTTACATAATACACATTATACATTATAATTGAGCATCTCCACATCTAGGATCAATATTAAATACCGATCCAAAGAAAGATGTGGTCCGCCTACTTTTCCATGTGCCATACAAATCATGAGAGCGTAGCGTGTTTGCACTTCGGCCAAGCCGTCGATAGCAAGCAATCTTTCTGGTTTCCCCGTTTCCAATTTCCTTCCAGTATTTTTCAACAAATTAGGGGCGTTAAAATCGATACGATGAGACTCATTTTCAATTCTGATGGGTTTTCTTTCGTAGCAAAGCATAAAAGTAGATTAAGCAAGGCTTATCTTCCACCGAATACGTTCGAGTGGAGACGAAATGCTTGCAAAGGACTCTCTTTTCTCTGCTTACCTCTGCACACGGATTGCTTCGAATGCGATAGCGCTTATCGCAAACTCAGTAACTGGATTACTAACGCTCGAGACTATAGCAGGATATCGATTGTAGATAAGTGCTAGGTTATTATTATCGGAATATGACAGACACACATGGTTAGATACAATTTTTTATGATAAGTAAACAATGTTGAAAGAATGATAACCATATCTAAACAAGAGGACTAACGGACTCACTAGAAATGGTGTTCGAATTGGAGCGTCCTTTCTGAGGACACGCCTGTTTTTTGAATGCCTGACGCCGAGCAGGAGGAACGGCGAGACGAAACATGACGAAAATTTATCCTTCGAACTTACTTTTGAATACTTGGGGTATGTTTTAAATAGAAAATATGCAGTAGTCGAATATATACTATAGTAACTCCAAGTACCCATGGGTGTATATACATACTATATTATACTCGTGTGTATATTCATTCAAAAATCTGCAACATTTCCACTTTTAACTAGCTGCTGGTTGAACCTCTGAGTTTGTTCGTGTTGGTTTTCTTGCCATCGGTTGCCCTCAAAATCAGTTTCAACCTCGTCAACAAAAGCAGCTCCAAACACAAATGATTACCTTCATGCTTTTGCTGTCATTTCGAAATACCGAACGGCCAAATGACCTAATTTCGCTTTAACTCTTGTCGTTCTCGTTCATTCTCGTTCATTTCTTGTCACTATGTTCTTTTGCATTGACTTGTATTTGTCGTTGTTCTTGTTGTTGTTTGCCATACTTTCATACTGCATATTATACTATATTATATTTGTAAATTGCAAAAATTACCGAAATGAGAACAATTCGGGTTCATTTCAGCTGATATCACGTTTAACTTGCAAGGTAATTAAATGGAAATCGTTTCTTAGTTGTAAGCATTGCAATGCGTTTCGTGGTTTCTGCCATCTCTTGTCTCCTTGCCGCTTACCAACCTTCCACTTGCCTTCAACGGTTGCATTTGTGACGGGATTCTTTAGAAATTCGCAACCAGAAGCAGGAAAGAAAGGTCACTAAAACGAATGGCGAGTTGAAAGAAAAGACGTCTTTGAAATGAAGGCTTCTTTCCGTAAGATACTTCATGCTTCTGGCTATTGTAGCGAACCACTTAAGAAAACCCTCGAAGAGAAGGTTGAACATATCACTGAGTCAGTTACCTTAATATTACAATAAGTTAAACTACATATTTAAAAATGCTAGTTATTAGCATATTTCGAGTTAAAATTATGTTCGAATTGGAAGTTAATTAAAATTAAAGAGAATATTTTATATTTTGTTTCCTATATCGTAATCGCGATTGTATATCGCACATCGTAAGATATAAGTTTAAAGTTGTTGTTGATCTCTTCGAATTTATTTTCGGTTTCAATTTCATTCATAAGTAAACACAATTAGACACACACACACACACCGGTATGAAATCTATTAAAGTGACGTCACAACTGTTAATATATTTTCTTACATTTCTTTTTCATTTGTCTTATTTTTCTTGTTGTTCGTAACAATTTTTATCTCCACGACTAAAAAGTGGCAACAACTCTTCGATTGCAGAGTAGTAAACGAGTTTTTTTTACATCACGTTGTTGTAGTACAGATAGTTGTTGTTGTTGTTGTTGGCGTTGTTTTTGGTATTGTGCTTTTCTGTTTAATGCCATCGAATTGCGCATACATAATGCTGTTGGTTGATTACGTTGTTGTTGTTGTTGTTGTTGTTGTTGTTGTGTTTGTTGTTGTTGTTCGTTTTGTTGCCATTTTGTCTTTGTTGTTATTGTTACTGCTATTGTTAGTGAACTTGAATGGCTTTTCATTCATTCATTCATAAAACTTTCAGTTCACTTCTCCACAATAAAAACATTGAAAAGTAACAACAACAGCAACAACACGAAATCTATTAAACTCTGCTAGTATCCAATCATATCTAAAAGTATGTAAGCATTCAAATGAAAACGAAGACGAAAAGAAGAAAAGAACAACTTAAAAAAAATATAAATAAAGACAAAATATTTATGTAAATCAAATAAATAGAAATAAATACCATACGTACATATGTACATATGTTACATCATGTATGGTGAATGTATTGGATATTAAAGTGTTCATGCTTAATGATACTCTGGCTCTCTACGGTCGGTCATCACACCATGGATCGGATCTTCAACGGAGAAAGTCAACGAGTTTAAGTTTTGAATATTAATTTAATCTCGTAGCCCTCATTAATATCGCACTCATTGTGGCAAAATAGAATTTTATTCTTCGAAGAAATACTGGATCATAAAGTAAGATATTGAAGAGGGTTCAATACAGTCATCGAAGGTATCTTTAGTCGCCCTTCTTTAGCCTTAATAAATGGTTGAGAATGAATAAGAATTTCAGAAATACTGGCCTAACCCAGCATAATTGAATGGGGCAAATGGGCCATCTATGAACATGTCTCAAGTACTCGAATGTATACAATCACTTCTCCAGATCCGTATTTTCGACTCTGCAACTGATCATCATAGAATTGTTAGTTAGTTAGACGAATCTTGGGTAATCGTTGGCGTTGTTGTTGTTGTTGTTGTTGCTTATACTCGGCCCAACTCATCTTGCATTTCGACGGCTTTCGGTAAACTTTGCCGTATTTATTGAAATAAAATTGAATCTGTTCTCCAGCAGTTGAATTGCTTGCTGTTGCTGTCTCTTTCTCTGTACGAGTTGCCAAACTGGCGTATGCAGTTGCTGTTGCTGTTGTTGTTGTTGTTGTTGTTGTGCGGCATGGAGCTCCATCGTGAGCTTTTCCAATCGGGCTTTTTTTTGGGTTAATTTTTGTTGTTGTTTTTTTTTCAACTCTTGCTCTTACAATTGTTGTTGTTGTTGTTGCATTTCAGCTATTTGACGGCGGTGGCGACGATTGCAGTTTTGCAGAGTTTGCTGCTGACGTGATGACCTTGAGCGTCCATCCAGCGGTGCCACTGTCGTCGTGTCCCCCCCGCCCCCCCGCCCCCCCTCCCCCGGACGTCCTCCCGTTGCCCGTCTATCTGTGTATCTATTCATCTGTGCTCACAGAGTGACCTGTTGTTACTTGCTCAGCTGGATTACCCAGATACGGCCCAAACATGTTTTCATGTGCTCGACAAGAAGTTGAAGTTGTTTTCATTTATGTTGATACTGCTTGTGTTGCTTTTGTTATCGTTGCTGTTGCTGTTGTTGTTGCTGTTGTTGTTGCTGTTGTTGTTATTGTTTTCGTAACTGCTGCTGCAACTTCAAATCTATTTTCAGCATGCGGCACCTTGTCAACTTTTCCACTTTTCCAGAGTGTTCGTGTGTGTTTCTGTGTGCCAGTGCTTTTTCATCGATGTCCCACTTGAGCTCGTTTTGTTTACAAGAGTTTTTATACTTACTCAATAAAGAGATCTGCGGTAACCTTTCAAAATCGGTGACATAAACAAGGTTGCAATAAATACATGTTTTTTGTTTCTTTTGCTCTCTATTCTGAAATCTCTCTCTCGCTCTTCCTCGGAAATTATCTCTCTTGCAAAATTTCATAGTGTTCAATAGTAGAATAAGCAGAAATCACCGCTTTCCTAACTCAGAATCAAGACTGAAGACCTTCCACATTTCAAACCACAACTATTCCATAGTGCTAATAAGTTTTAACCAATCTTAGATTGCTCAACGATCCTCGAAACTTGAGGTTGATCAATTGTAGAGGTTCCTCCGTCATCCGGAAGCCATGCGAACCCAAACACATTAGAGAGTCATCGCCTCTGAAGGTTGGAGATGAAGCCATTTCTACGAGCCTCTTTCGCAGTTGATCCATGCACAGCATTCACCCCTGTGGTCCATAGGAATTGAACAGAACTCATTGCGCCTAGCAAAAAGAAGCGAACCGCAAACCTGAGGACTGGGAACAGCTTCTTCGGATGCGAGCCACTGACCACAGAATGTAACGAAGGGAGCTGCTGGCATGGGGACTGTGGAATGTTCTGCCTACCCATCTACAAGTTGCTGGTACCGTTACAAAGTACCAACAAAACCGAAATGCCACAACAACAACAGCAGCAGCAAAGCATGCATTACACGCTCCAAGTGAAAAAAGAACATCTAGCAAAAGCCTGGCCACGCAAGCAACGAACCCTAAAGGTAATCAAAGCAGAGAGGCACCGAAAAGCACTTCATCCGGCTTCAAGACAACAACAGTTGCAGCAGCAGCAGCAGCAACAACAACAACAACATCCTCCGGCAACGGCACATCAGCATACAGCGCAACACAACAACAACAAACGTTTGCCTCACCTTCTATTGCCGCATTTTCTATAGACTCCGTTTCCAGCCTGTCGGAATGACACGCCGCCTGACGGATGAACGAACTGCGACGCCGACGCCGACGCCGACGTCGACGCAACTCATAGAAAATCGTATACCGGAGTCTTTCTGTCCACTCAGGCCGGGCTCATCATCTTCAGCGCCATCATCGTCGTCTTCAGCTGGTGTGCGAGCGCATCCCATGAAGTGCCTTCTTTAAATCCCGTTATAAGTACCTAACTTTTACAACAACAGCAACAGCAACCACTACCACAACCACAACCATATAACAACTAACATAATCATAGACACATAGGCGAAGCTACGAAGCTACCGAACATCCAGAAGACTGCACCGAAGCCCGAAGTAGGGCCCAGCAAGTCGTCTACTTGTTGTTCTTGTAGCTACACCTCGCAAACGAGCCTCGCCAGTGCCTTTAATGGAGGAATCCATACCGGCGGACCGACTACATCTTCTTCCGAAGCCCAGACTGAAGTAATAGCAACAACAACAGCAACAGCAACAACAAGCGGACCGAACAAAAAACGAAGCTTATGCAGGAACGAAGTGGATCCGTCAGCAGGTCCCAAGAGAGGAGGAGAGGAAGGCGCAAAAGATGAAGAACGAAGCTTGCCAGCAACGAACGAAACTATTACATGGACAAAGCCAAGCCAACCAGTCAGTCAGTCAGCCAGCCAGCCAGCCAGCCAGCCAGCCAGCCAGCCAGCCAGCCAGCCAGCCAGCCAGCCAGCCAGCCAGCCAGCCAGCCAGCCAGCCAGCCAGCCAGCCAGCCAGCCAGCCAGCCAGCCAGCCAGCCAGCCAGCACAATGGGATGGAAATATATTAACAGCAAAAAGTTATTAAAGAAAACGAAAAACAGAAACAGCAAAATAGGCAAGCGAAGAAAACGAGTAGAGGAGCAACCAACCGACAACCAACGTTAGATACCTAAATAGAAACTTTGTTGGTAAAAATACAAGCAGCAGCGTCTAATAAAGTGGTCGATGTAGTGGTTGCACTTGCCTGTGTGTAGCGCACAATGATGGGCGCGACAACAACAACAAACTATAAGTAGAAAAACCCAACGAAGCGTTCCAAAATCCAAGCTCCATCGCATCGAAAGCTGCAGCAGCAGCAGCAGCACCACCACCACCACCAACAGCAGCTTCTATAGGAGTCGAGATACCTAACCTGTGTTGTGGTGTTGTGGTGTTGCTCCGCAGCGACGAAGGCTACCCTAACAAGTATTCAAGCTGCTGATGCGCTGGCTACAGCATTTCAGCTGTTCTTCTTGGTATTAGTTTTGTCGTAAATGTTAGCAGGAAACCATCAAGGAAAACCCCATTCCATGCCATTCCAGTGCGGCGAGCTGCGATCGGAGCGGGTGGGGCGGAGCGGAGTGTGGTGGGGTGTGGTGTGGTGGGGTGTGGTAAATAAGTTTAGTTTCGAAATACTTGAAATGCTCACCATGTGGCTGATGGTGAGGAGTTGCCTGGGCAGCACTGCACTTCCCGAGATGCGATATGAACCTGTTTGGAATTACACACTACTTGTAAAAATGAGACTTCCAACTACGAAAGTTACGATAGCTGAACGTAGGTGCGATGTTCGTATGTAGCACAGACATGAAAGACGACCCTTCCATAGAGCGAAAGTAAACAAGGGTTCCGCCCGGCTTCTTCCGGGTCTTTCATAAACGATCAGATACTAAAGGGTGTCCAGATCAAGAGGAATATGTACCAAATTGTTACTTTGTATAATTAAATGCAGAAGCACTAGAATTAATAAAACAAACACTATAAACGGGATACGGATTGTTCTTCTTCGTGGATTAGATTTAAAATAATGTGAGTTCTGTACAATATTGTGATCTCATCTTTCTTTCTTACAAGGCTACAGATGATTTCTATTATCTCATAGAAATAACATAGACAGATGTTCGCCTACGAAATGCATTATTGCTCAATAGCTTCTAAACCATGTAGCTGCAAAGCCAGTTTCCGAGCCACAGCGAAGTGCGAGCCAACGACGCAATCCCACGCACGAAGACACCTCCAAAATGTTACGTGTTGTAGGTATTCAACGGCATTGTGTTGTGTGGATCGACGGTTGTTATCGAACCCCTACGCAGAAGGTTGGCCAGTAAAAAGCTGACACGCGGCGAGCTTTGATGACGAAAGCTTTGTAGTGTGTCAAATAGGCTTTCTGGGAAACATGCACTTGTTGCGATCGTGGAGTAGTTAAGCAACCACAACAACAACCCCAGCGAACACAAATCGCACAGCACGACTGCAGTCAATCTTCCAATCTGAATGCTGCATGCCATATCCGAGCTATCTGCATGTCCAACGGTTCGTGGGAAAGGCAACTGAATAACCGTCGGACCGACGACCATTGGAAGCGTAACAGGCCACGCTTTCAAACGACGTAGCAAACTCCGAGCAAGAACTACGAAGTTGTATACAAATCCTTGTCTTTCGTACTTCCAGCAATCTGCTCCGGTCCCCACCCGCTCCTAGCAGAGCGGGTGTTAACAATCCACGCTCTGGCTTGACTTAATGCCAAGCATATTAAAAAATGCCATGATCCCCGCGTAACGCTCGTCCATTCGCTCCGACCTCTTCCACACCCCTTACGGAGCATAAACGGTGTAATTACTTTGTGGTTGTGTGCCCAGGTGATCGTAAATATAGATCTGCGTATGTGTATGTGTGGCGTGCGCGTGTGAAGGTATACGACAGTATTTCTGCTGGGAATCGTCTCTCACCCGAACTTTGCGAGCTCCACCTGCGAGTTGTTGTTGTGTCGCAGCAACTGAGAATAACTTCTGCGTGGAGCGCACACATCAGGGGTGATCGTGCCAGAGAGTAAGACAACGAAGCAGCGACGAGGCGAGTGGAGTGGAGTGGAGTGGAGTACGTACGAGCCACGATCGAAGTGTTCGGCACACGGAAGAGCCACATATCTACCCTAAATAGACTGTTTTCCCAACCAGCTGAAGTTGCCATGTCTTAAGTTGGGAACAATGGCACCTCGACAGACTGACTGACTGACTGACTGCCTGACTGCCTGACTTGGCTGTGCTGCACATTTTCTAAGGAATTCATCACGATCCAGTGTGGAAATCTACTTGATTAATTACTAAAGCAAGAGCAACCTGTTTCTAAGCATGTTGGTCTAATGATCATGTTAGCTGGGAGAAATTTTATAATGAGTGAAGGGCAAGCGTATGTTTGCAGTGCGCAGTGACTGCTCCATAGAGAGAAACGAATATTCTACCTGGCAGTGATCGACAGACGAGTTCTTCGATTGCTCACCTCATCTAAGCTGCGACTAAAATTGGTTTATTAATTCTTGACTTCGATTAAGTGGCAAACATCCAACACATGACAACCTTGAATCTAACCCCGGTCCCGGGAATTCCCAGCGAAATTACTACGAATTACGAGTATTATATATATGTATTAGAGAGATATTTTGGGGATCGCAGGAAGGGCACAGAATTGGGGTTTCTTCTCGCAAGCAGGATTCACGATACCTGAAACAATTTCTGGTACGACTTCATTGCGAAGTGGCGAGACTTTCTATCAACCAGAAAAGTTCCCTGCCAAGATTTCTCGTCAAAATTTATGGCACATAACTGAATAAATTTTCTCCGAAGCTGAAAGTCTTGTTTTTTTATTACATATTCGTATTATACAGTAATATTTTTCATCCAGGAAGATTGACTGCTCTCTTTTACATCATCTCTATATTTTTTACGTTTTGGGGACTGGAAATGCTCTCTCTAATCTTACCCTTAGAAGCCGGTGGAAGCTGCTTATAAATAATGTGCATATGTGAATTCACTATAATTCCTTCATTCGTGTCTATATCTCACTCTCTCCTTGTCTCTGTCTCTCTCTCTCCCACACACTCTCTATCTTTTCTACATCATGCGCAACACTGCACCAGATTTCAGTCTAATTTGATTATGCTTCATTCGCTCTTTTGCTCGCAGAAGTCAAAAAGTCAACGCTATTTCTTCACGTTCAGAGTTTTTTACTTCTTTCATAAAAGAGCTTAAAACTGCGGATCTGTACGATCACAGAACAACTCTACGTTGATAGAAGAAGAGAGGCAGAGAGAGACCGAGAGAGAGAGGAACAAAGAGAAACAAAGATGCGAACCCCAACGAAAGCTCCAAACAAAACTAGCAACGTAGCAAAAATAGAAATATAAATAAAAATAACACAGCAGAATAAACTCACGCAGCCACTCATTCAGAAAGAGAAACGAATTGAATAGATAGAGAGAGAGAGAGAGAGAGAGAGAGGACAAGAGTGCGAGACAAACAGCCCTCCGGTGTAAAGACAACAACAAAGCCAGAAGTGCCACTATATATTGAAACCACCAACAACTACGCCATTTACAACTACACGTCTCCAACACAAACACAACAACAGTGAAGTGATCGCTGCAATCGAGGACGAGCTGTTGCATTGTTGACGTGTTTCGTAATACGAAATGCTTTGCCAGCATATTTGGAGGAGCAGCACAGCGGCGGCGCTGCAGCGTCTCCGTATTCAATTTCGAAATCTTGTCAGAACTTTCAATGTTGGCTTATCGGAACGCGATCCACGTTAATGGGCAGAGCGGCGACGGCAACAGTAGGCGGCTGGTGCGAGTGTGTGTGTGTATGCGTCCGTGTGTGTACGTTGGTGAGTGGTGGCAAAGTCAAAAGTCGAGTGAATGATTGTTGTTGTTGCTAGTGGCGGCACTGCTGCTGCTGCTGCTGCTGCCGTGGTTGGATGGCTCTCGCCGTTGCAGTGGCAGTTTATGGTACGGGCGCGGCAGAACTGTATGCGGTCGCGTCCGTCCGCCTGACTGTCCTACCTGCCTGGCCGCATCGGTTGGAAGCAGCATGAGAGAGCAGCAGGAGAGCAGCCAGCGACAAACCGAAGCAACAGCGTAGAATCAACACCACCACCACCGCACTCACTCACACGCTCGCACGCCAGCTAACTAGCTACAGCGTATCCATTTTTCTTGCTAGACTCGAGCGCCGTCTGAAATCAACCACTCGTCAACTCATTCCATTCCATTCCATCCGCTCGTCCGTCCACATCCACTTAAATGTATTTCATTTGATTTCACATCCACCGCATACGTAACGTCGGAGTGGAGTCGTCGTCGTGGTTGCCGTTGATTCCTCGTTGCTCGCCGCGCCGCTCGCGCTACCCTCCACCAACCGTTCGTCTTGTCGCGGATCGAAACGACTTGAGGCTCGCTCGCACCAGGGACAACGTCTCGATTTTGTATCCCTACGATTCAGTTCTGTTTCGAGGTTGTCCGCCGCAAGTGCGGTGGTTTTATTTAGCTTTTCGTTTAAGTTTCGCTTGTGTTCGTTTTCCACTCTCCATTATTTGTTGCTTACCTGAGTTCTGTTTGGAAAAGATACAGAAAAGATAAATAAATAGCTCTTCGAAAGGAAAATAGCTCTGAAAATTAATCGGAACTGCAAAAAATAATCGTTTTCTGAACTTTCATTGAAAGTGTTCGGTTTTCTATTCGAGTTCGTACATGCAGAACAATTGCAGTAAAAAGAGACGTGTATGTATGTGCATCGCAAACAAATGTCCAGCTAGTAGATAGATAGATAGTGGCACCCTGTAAAACAACTGCTCAAAGGCTAACATTGCCAACTACTTGAAAATAAAATAGTTTAGAAGAATTCTTACAGTGGGACAAGTAAAATTGTTCTTGAAATCGCTGACTTCTCGTCGAGTGTGTGTGCGAAAGTTTCGGTGATCTGTGAGCGATTAAAAGCGGGGAATCGCGATTATAAACACTGTACTTTCGAATCCCTGAAAGCGAATCCCAGAATTCACGAACTCGATTCCAGATCTTGTGGATTACCAGAACGGCGGAGTGGATTAACAAAGCAGCAGTGTAAGTAATAAGATGGAAAGATCGCATTGTAAAAAGAATGTTACAGAGCAGCAGTTTACAGAAAAACAACTTGTCGAGCAAATTAGTTCCATTATAAACCAAGTATTTTTGTGGAAATGAAGGAATTGAATAGCAATTAAGAAAAAATGTTTGAGTGCGTCTTCAAACATTGATTGTTATTTCTAAAAATACATTTTATTTTCAAATGACAAAGAACACATTTGAAACTCACAATAAAAGTGTTGTTATCTTTTGCTTGACAAAGTATAGAATGCTTTAAGGCTACAATGCTCTCCACTGGTTCTGATCTTCGCAGATTTCAACCGGGGCTCAGAAGCCGCGCGAGAAGTTCTCCGAATCCATAGAATAAGTTTATCAATTTTTATTTCCTCATAACTTTGAGCTTTAAATTTTCTAAACCATACTAAATCCCATACTAGATCCCATTTGCGGATCAGTAGACGTCGTGAAGAATCTTTTAAAGCAATGAAGAGAGTCTGCGACTAATGAAGTCCTATTATAAAAAACTATATTGACTTTGTTGTCAACTTGTGGTCCTGGAAAATAAGTCAAAGGGTGTACATGAAGAAAAAGATATGCAAATACATCTTCATTACCAGACGTGCTTCTCTTCTGAGTGTCCCTGAGTATCTCGTCATCTCTCCAATTCATTCTCTGTATTGGGCTTGTACATATACTCCCCTCCCCTCCGCTCCCCTCCCCTCCTCACCTAAACACATCTGCGTACATGAAAATAACAAAACATCACAATTATCATTATTACTTTTATTATTTTTCAGCAGTGTCCATTTGGTATTGAAGAATATTCATGTGTATGGTGGGTACGATCAAGTAATATGCGTTTCCTAATAAAATCATTAGATACCACAGGCGGCAACGAATAACAACCTCATGGCTACTGCTGTGTAATAATTTCAATTCCTTTTTCGAGTGATTTTCGAAATTGTTTTCCCATTTATGAAATCAGACTACGAAACGCAAGTCGGCCTTTTTCACTTAATCTAAGCTGCGCCCCATTTTTTCGAATCCATTTCGTTGTTGTTAGTTTCTTACACACACCGACACACACATACGCACACACATACATACAGAGCATAGAGAGTAATACGTATACATACATGGTTTACTGCTAGCTTTATGTGTTGTTGTTGCTGTGGTTGTTTTTACATTCTGCTTCGCTTCAGCGATCGTTTTCATTTCCCATTTGGGGTTAAATTGCCCCATCATCCACATCCACATCCACATCCACATCGACAACAACAACGGCAGCATCAGCAGCCACAAACATTGTAATGTTCATCAAACTAATGCTGAAGTGTACCTGATTATGGACATACGTTTGTATGTATATGAATCACTACAGATTTCATATTCCGTTTGGGGCTTCCTGGTGGAGAAAAGAGTTACTCTACTTCTGTACATCCTACTATATACTCATGCATGTTGAACGAAGGTACCGTTGCGCGATCATCCATCACATCTGCCGACCGATTTTATGTTTATAATTCAGATTAGGCCAAACAGATTATATTAGATCGCAGATAGTTTTCCGTTTTAAGTAATCACAAGGAAATAAAAACAAATAAGTTGGAGTACTGTAAATCATTCGTAATTACGACTGAAAACCATTCATGTACATATAAAAAGGTAACAAAACCTTTTCAACCAAACCTCTTCTCTTTTCTTCCGATTACAAGGATATCATCAATCAATCAAGTAATAAAATTTTTAGTATTTCACATTTTCCTCTACTTTTAGCCACTTTCAATCCCCCTTCGCACAAACAAACGAATAAAAAAACGAAACAAATGAGAGCGAGTGAGCCGACAAACCTTTTCACACATTTTGTCTTCGATTGTATTCGGTTTTTTCAATCAAAATTCGATGTAGTCGAAAACAATAAAAAAACTAGCGAGCTTCACAGGTTGCAAAGAATTTCTATTTGGGTGGTAATCAATTTGAATCGTAAGCGAGCTCCATCAACGAGAGAGAGACAGAGGGAGTGAGGGGAGAGGGAGCGAGAGAGAGCGGAAGTACGGATCGATGGTGAGAGCGGGCAGCATTGCGTGGAACACAAATCTAACAGTTAAAAATATGAATGCACATAACTGTGCAAAGAGGCTAACAGTTAACACTAAAGCTTGGCATATTAAAACACACATCGAAGAAGCGATCAAGGTGGATAAAAACTCTGTTCGCTGAGGCGTCCGCGCTAAGAATTTCAATGTCTCAGTTTCTTGTGTTGCCTTGCTTTATGGACAAAAAGAAGACGAACCACCTTTATTACCTTTCACGTATTAGTGGAGCCTTTAAATTATGTATGACTGGACGTGTCTGGTGTTTGAGTTGTGCTTCGTACGCGTCAAGTGATAGCCAAGAAGTACTTCCTTGTGGCTTTTCCTCTAGCATACAATAACAATTTCTGAATATTTTTATTCCTAAATCTCTTCTTCTTATTACATATGTACAGATATTCAAATATGTGCATATATGTATGTACATATGTATGTATGTATGTTTCTTCATATTTCTTTTTCATATTTTTACTACATGCTGATCGTTTCTTCGCTTGGTTTTAATATATTTTTAATGAAATTTAATTCATTATCCTGCGATTCACTTGGAACACAGTATTTATATTTATTGCCATGATTATGAGTACTGTTGTTGTTATTTTTGTCTTTTCATCTACCATCATCATTATCACCTCTAATCAATCCATCCATTTGCTCATCTCATCTAAAGTGGTCTTATTTATGGTTCTGTTGTTGTTGTTGGACGAAAGTGTATCGTAGTTTCGTATTTAAAATAAATGTGTATTTCGACATCGTCTCGCAAGCGCGATGAGGGTTAAAAGAGAAATTGTAGCAGGCTCATCACTGTTTTTGCTGACCACATACAGCTACAGTGGGCCCAAAGCGGAATGTTGCAAGTAAATCTTCGAGTTGGCGCTTATTATTTAACCTGATCACTGCAAGTAGCTCCTAACCCAGGGTATTGGGTTTTCACATCCACCATATGATGGATGATGTGACGTTTCAGCTTGCGGTATTTTAACTAAAACCCCGTCCCGCCCTAGATTGATCATTATTCTAATCTCTTTCAGTAGGTTAAGAGAATCAAAATAGAATCTACACTCGCACAGAGTGAATATTAAGAAAGTGGAACGTCCAACATGACCGCTCATAAGTCATACATACATGCATATGTTCGGGTAGGAAAGGGTCACTGACCAAATTATGCTTGTAATGCACGAAATACAACAGCGGAGACATTGTGAAAATATAAAAGAAGAACACAACAATAACAACAACAACAGCAACAACAAAGCACACAAGAAAAGTAAACACAATGCTTGACTTATGCCAACTTATGTAGTGTAGGAATCGTAGTTGGCACTCCATAAAAACTCCCTCCAGCCGTCCCCCGTTTCGTCAGGGTCGCTCCCTCTTCACGCCCCTATGACGACATCTCGCTGGTATATCAACATATCACTCACTCGCTCACTCAGAGCTCAGGGAAGGCTTCGAAGCCTTGCTTTTGTCCGGACGGTTTTCTACTTTGCTCGTTCATTCGTACGTCTTCAGCAGTGGTTTTTAGTACCTGTTGTGATTAAGTTAGTGGTTGTTGTTGTTTCTTTTCCTTTCTTTTTTTTTTTTGTTTGCTGATAAACCGTTCCACGGCTCCATTAACGTTTTGTCTTTCTTTCGATGGAAACGTTCACGTATGCATTACAAACACTTCGTATTGCTAGCAATCACATTAGACGGGCAGAGAGTGTCAAACGTCCGGAGAGAGACCGCTAGCGGAATCGAGAAAGAAGGAGTACAGGAAGGAGGGGAACGAAAGCCAGAGCTTTTCAACTTGAAGTGCCCACTTTCCACGTAAAGCCTAGTGTCGTAGCGCAACACGTGGCGTCTTCCATGGTATGCATTCCGTGTTTGACAGTTCGATGACGTATCATGCAAACCTTGTGTGATGTTGACCACTGCGCCGCATCTTAATTGAGCATTTTTCTCAGTAATTCGGTCACGCAGCCAACGTTCACTACAACTTTAGCCTTGCTAATTCAGCTTTTGAACCTGGTGTAAAAAATAAAACTTGGAATATTTTAGAATACGATATATAGTAGAAGACGATTTATTAACATTACCAAATTTGTCAAAAACTATTGCTTTTGTGTATAACTCTCCTACTTCCAAACCTAGTCGCCTATTTTAAGAAGTGCCATACAACAAGAGCCTTTCTGTCTTTAAGAATCATAAGTTTGTACTGTTTTATCAAGCAATTTTCAAAACATACCCTCGAAAAATACCCTTTCATGCTCCGAAGCCCGACCATACCCGATCCCCCCTCTCGTTCCAGCCAATCTAATGCTTGCCCCACTGCTCAGAGTCTTAGGCACTTGTGTGTGCTCAACTGTTAACGTGACACTGGGACTAAAAGGATTTAATATGTGTGCCTCGTTTCCGTGTTTAAGCCTTGCCGCTGTCACTCGTTGGCTTTCTGCGCCTTAATTCAATTAACAAGCTGCGCTCAGTGTCCCCCCGAAGAGCAAAGATACTTTAAATAATTTATGTTGAGTGTGCTTCGTAGACGACAAGACTAGCCTCCGCTCCCCCCCCCCCCCCCTTCCGGACCCACGCCTTGTCCCCGACTAAGTTGAACTGATGAACCTATTGAACTGCGTGCGAGTTGACAAACTGATAGCAAACAGGCAAACTCAGCGTCACTAAAGCCAGGCACTTTTTGTCTGTTTAGAGGACACTGTTAAAATAGACACACAGTGGTACGGTTCAGAGAAATAATACACAAAAACGCTGCATCTATCTATCGTACAATGAGCACAATGAGGAAATCCTTGATACACCGTTTTAAAATAAATATTTTACTATGTGTTCTGACGCTTAGTTTAGAGGAAACAATAACTAACCTAAATTAGTTCTAAGTTCATAGGCTTCGCCTGGCTTTTCGTCTACTGTATTGGACAATGGTGCAACAGAAACAACACCCAAACGGCACCACCTTTTAATCCTATCACAGAGGATTTTTCTTCTTTTTACACACGACACCAATAAAAACCGAATCGTACACACACTCAGGCATACATGCATACAGACGACCGTGTACAGAAGAGAGCGCAGGAAAGAGTCACCTCTAAAAACCTACAACACACGATAACAGTATTTGTCAAGCCGTTTGACGAGATGCGAAGGGGGAGGAGGGCGAGCAGGCGATGCCCAGTGTGGATCACGCGCCTGACTATCAGCCTGGCACTCGGCAAATCAGCAAGAGAAGCAGCAAGGAGAAACTGTGGCTGTGTATATGGCTATTGTATGTGTGTGTGTGTGTGTGTGTGTGTGTGTGTGTATGTGTGTGTGTGCATGCGTATGGATAACCGGGACACAGTGCGTTGACTGCCTGCTGGGTCTGCAGCCTTTTCGGTGTTGCTCTTAATATTGTAATTCCATTTTCTTTATTTTGAGAATTGAAGAAGAGGGACGCTCTTTCCACTCGCTCCCTCCCCGCTCGTGCGGTGTGTCGCAATGATCCTCGCGACGTTTTGTCGTTCATATTTTTGGGTGGGGTTGGAGTGGTGGTGGTGAAAACAATATGGCGCTCAATATGGGTGCCTTTCGTCGACAGGGTACAGAGAGCGATAGAGCGAGAGCGGAACACAATGAAATCGTACAGTACTTTAAATAACTGCCGTTGTTGTTGTTGCTTTATTTAATGCCAGGAAGTGTAGGATGCATTGGTACAGAGAGAGAAATAGAGAGTGAGTATTAATACCGTAAATACGGGGGCGTAGCAGCAGAATTGAGGTCATCCGATACAAAAATAAACGAATGAATTTCGTTTTTTGCCACTGATGGCTGATCCTCAATGTTTAAACGTGCGTATGTTTTATTTTTGAGCTTTCACTATTCAACCACCACAAAAGATGCCCCTTCCTGAACCAATCACAGGCGCCTATTCAAGGAAGTATCTATCCTTAAGATCCCACAATTCCCCACAACCACATTTAATAATTATGTTAATCAAAAAGTACAATATTCCATTCAAATTACAAAAGTAAACAGAACAGTTGTTTCTTTTTTATTTAATTTACTTCCAGAGTTGCCAAGAGAATGTTGCTCGACCCTTTAATGAAAATATTAAGTGAATCGCACTGCTGCAATTTTTTAACCTCTTGAAATCGGAGACCTCTTTTAATTGCTCTCGAAATGTTATCTTTATATACATATACACATACATACACAGCTAGGTACAGACATAGATAAGTGTCCGCTGTTATAACTCTATTTCTTTCTACTATTTTCTCTGAGTGAATTCAACTACTTGTTGATTCAGTCTGAGAATATTTGTTTATGTTATTTTCAATTTTTTTAGGTATGGTTTATGGTAAGTTTCGCTTTCATTTCATTCGCCACAATGACGACATTTGAATTCAAAATCATCGCAAGAAAACTATTAGAATTATTTTCTTATTTCGATTTATCTGAGAGAGTAGTTAATTATTTACTTCGTCAGTGCCTCATGCGCTGTCTGCGACTTGATCCTGACTTCCCGAATCAAAGAAATCTTCTGCGTGCTCGTTCTGCTTTCTTGTAGCAGATGGCATCGATCGATGAGGCTCCTTTCGCCCCCACGAAAGTTGTAATTAGCAGCAACAGAGCGACAACCGAGACAACAACATCTGTTAAAGGGTGAGAAAATCAACTTCAAATTGGAAAAAATTGGGTGACTGTAACTGGCCAGCGTACATCAGCTGAGTGTCTGTTTAGTGCAAATCGAAGGCCACCCACGGGCACTTTTATCACCACCCACTCATCCGCTCACTTCAGTGACAAACGTTGGCTGGATGGCAGGCAGGCAAGCTGTCTGTCTGGCGATCATTACATTTCTCAGGCACTAATTTGTGAAGAAAACAAAAGGCAGCATCAGAACACGCAACAACTGTTCCAATAGCTAGATTAGTGTGTAGATGTATGAACCCATGTATGCCGTTGCGCTCCGTGAAGATGGCTGCAAGAAGCATCCACACACACATACACACTCAGTACATAGTCTATATCTATTTCGTATAAGCTAAATTTGCTAAGTAAGCCACCGAAATCCGAACAACAATTCAATCGCCACAACGTGGAGGCGTGGCTGCGGCTTAGGTCTAACGCTGGAGTCAAAGTTCCTCCGTACCACACACGCGTTTCAGACACACGAACGATCGCTCGCTCGCTACTGACTGCCATCGTGAGTGTCCCAGTCATGTGCAGCGATCAGCAGCCACTCCAACAACGCCCCCCGCATAACGCATGGTTGAATGTGGTGCCGGAGGGGTGCAAATTCACAAAGTAAATAGAAAAACATCAGCAATAGCTGATCGTAGTCATCGGCAACAATAACAAACATTCGATTATGCTGAAGAACAGGTATAACGAGTAGAACGGAACGAAACATGCTGTGTTCTCAGATGTATTTCTCCAAATAATGAATGACTACCCTATGAATTTACATTATTATTAATTGTAATTAATGTGGTATGAGTGAATGGTTGCCATCTTATTCGAACTGCATACTTATTTATTTTATGCATTCGCGTAAATGGAAAAGCTAGGAAAAGAGCTAATAGTCGATGTTTTAATATTTGATGAGAGATGATTTTCCTCCTGAACCTCAGAACCACTCGAAAACAAGAAGAAGTTTTTCAATGCGATTGGCAACCCTGCAATTGCGGGTTTGCTCATTCGTGTCTATTCAGTTTTCTATTTTCTAGCTTCGTGCGAACGAGCAGCCGATATGTTGGTGTGTGTGTGTGTGTGTGTGCCGTCGTCCCCACAATGATGAGAAAATTCCTTTACACGTAGGCAGCCTGCCAATGTCGTTTTTATTTCCAAAGCTCTAGCAGAGTATCTAACGTTTGGGTCTGGCTGAAACTACACATTTACGAAGTCGTATGAACGACGAAAACAGCAGCAAGAGTAACAATTTTCCATGCACAAGCTCTGAAACAATCAGGGCAACGTCGACTGCGGCGCCGCTGTCGGCAGCAGTGAAACCATGAAACGGCAACGGAGCGACTACAACGGACGAAAGCGTTCGCGGATCGTGGCGTTCGTTTAAGACAGCTCTGGAGAGGAAGTAAGGAGGGTAATTGGAAAAAATACCGAACACAAAAACCACGCTACACCTATTGTAGGGCAAGGCAAACAGGCACAGAATTCACGACACGACTCACTAACTACGAGACGAAGCGAAAGAAGAACCGAACCGATCGGAATAGAGAAGAGCAGAGCATTCTATCATGGCGTGGCAGAAAAAACGATCTAATCACAAAAATAAAAGGAAAACCAATTAGAAGTTTAAGCATTTTGGAAAAAACCAAGGAATAGATAAAAACTCGGATAGAGCAGTGCAGTTCAGCTTAAATCGACATCGAAGCTAAGTAAAACTGATTCTTTTAATATTTTGTGCTTAAAAATTGCTCAACTTTTAAACATTGTACAAATGTTTACCGTACCATATACATATTGTTAAGCTGCAGAACGAAAACCGGAAATTAAATTGAAGGAAATTTTGTAAAAGCAAAATACAAAAGAACGTGATACAGAAAGGGAACGAGAAAAGCAATAATACTTCTCTTTGCATACAGACTGAACGAACTCCATAAAGAGCCATAGTGCTCTCTTGAATACCCAGCTGATTGGCGAATAGAGATCCCAACTCGAGGTTTCTTTGGTCAAACAAAAATCCTTGCTTTTTAGCAATATAGTGAAACAGACCTTTCTTCTGATACTTTTTTTTATAAATTTGTATTGGAGAAGTTTTTATGTTTGACAAGGGAAAAGGATAAAATGTTTGAGAACGAGCTTTTTTATCGCTAATCCATTAAGTTTCCAACTATGAAATACTTCAATAACAAGTACAATGAGAACAACAGCAACAAATCTTAATGAAAGACAACGGTAATAAAGAGATGGAGAGAGAACCTTCTTATCCCATATCCTATTTTAAAATAGGGACTAAAATTATCCACTAAACCACAAAAGTTGGCCCTCTAATTCGACTCAACAAGTTACAACTTCCCTCGGTGCCGCTCTTTCATTCCGGACCTTCTTTCCTAACACACAATCCAACAAGAAATAAGCTCACCCGTTCTGTTTCATTCCCTCTATCAATGAATCTCTCTTTGAACTATCATGTTCAGTATTCACACATGAAAGGGGTTCTTGGACCATGTCACATAAGGCCTTATTACGCTGATTGGTTTATTGCAAAAAGTGGAACAGCTTTAAAGCCTCAAACCTAAAACATGCTTACAAATGTACTTATAATCGAAACTGTTTTATATTATTATCTTGTATTGTAGTTCTAACAATTAATTTTTGAAATACAAAAATAGCCTGCCCTCCAAGAATTTAGAAAAGTATTTGGAAGTAAAAATCCGGACCCAAAATATTGATAGCCATATCATTTCTTGGAAAATATAGTAAAAGGAAGACAAACTTTTAGAATTATAAAAAAACATATGCAAGGAAGGTCGGAATTACTCTTGTTCTCTGTCCTGTCTGTCAAGGTTATAGGTCAAGGTATAGGTCAAGGTGTTCAGGTTATACAATTTTCAACTTGGAAATTCCTGTAAAAAAGGAAACTGGAGAAAAGTTAAAAAATACTGAAGTTCAATAAAAAAAAATTGACCATTGCTAACAATTTATTATTAAATAAGTGCTTCATATAAATTCTGAAGTAAAACTAATACGCTACCATTGCCGACACTCTGCGTAAAAGTTACGAGTTTTTGTAGTAGGGTAACTAGAGTTGGGTAGCTCGTGAACGAACTAGTTCAATTGAACGAATTACTTGCGTGAACTATGAGATCTAGTTCACAGATCTCAGTTCTTTTAGTTCAATCGGTCTTTTAATTCAGTCTCTCTTTTAGTTCACTCGATCTTTTAGTTCAGTCGCTATTTTAGTTCACTCGGTCTTCTAGTTCAGTAAGTCTTTTAGTTCAGCAGTTCTTTAGTTGGTTTCAGTTCAGCTGCTCGTTAGTTTTTGTGTATGTTTCACCTCTGATAAGAACTAACGCACTAAATGACCGAGTAAAGTACTGAAATAAATGAGCGAACGAACTATTGAACTAAATGACCGAGTGAACTATATGAACGAACTAGTTCACGACAGCTGATTGAACTAGAAAGATCGCTCTCTGCAGTGAACTATAATGCCCAACATATAATGCCATAACATTAAAGCTTTTCTGCGGTCGACCTCGAGATGCCTATTGTGGCATGGGCCCTTGGGTATGTTTTTGTTTGTTTCTCTTTTACAGTAGGATTTTCATTCCATTTGTACTTCTATTTAAGCATCGTCGTCAACGGATACGCTGCGTAGGACTGTTGAAAACATAATGCAGAATTGACTTGTGACTTTTCGATTTATGCGCTACTGATCGTCAAGACGCGAGAGGACTGGACTGTTCAGTCGAAGTAGAGATGTCGTGTCCGCGAGTTGTGATCGTTTTGTTTTCCGCAGTGCAAAGTGGATGTGTATTATAAAAAATTGTACTTTCCGGTACTTGATTTGAATTCACTAATTTTTGACTGTGACTAACAAATTGTGCCACCACTGTACGTAGCTATTTGTTTGTATACATTTTTTTAAGGCATACATAGAATATCATTCGACGAGTTTTGTGGCCGCGACTTGTCAAAATAACAGGCTCTTTATGGGAAACGAGAAAAAAATAAAATGTCGTCTCAGCCGACGCGTACGACGACAGAACTGCGAAATCATCTAATTTTGTCGTCGTCGCTCTTGGTCTTCTTTTTTTTGTTTGTTTACGTTTTTTTTTACATTTGAAGTTAGAAATTCATCAAAATTAAATTGGAAAAGCAAATTTTATTGCGTTTATTAATTACACTAAAATTAATGGTAATTTATCCATTATTTCATATTCATTATTGGACATTTCATATTGGACAAAGAAAGATATCGTAGATCGGAACAATTATTTTGTAAACAAATGATCTGTCTCTGCGGCGCTTCAGCAGCAGATTTCTGAAAAATCGCGGCCTCAAAAGTCGTCGAAAGGCATTCTATGTGTTTACTGCAATACGCTTAAGTAAATGGTGTTGGTGTCGCGTTTTACGTTCTCCCTTTCATCTGCGATCGTTTAACACAACGTTGTGAATACTATTGCTTGTGCGGAGAAACGCGGAGTGCGTTTCCTTTCTCTCTCGAAATGTGTACAAAATGTTTGTCACAAATGGAAACCAAACATTGGCCCAGGATATGATATTGGACACCTAGCAGTGTTGTTTTGCCGTTGTCACCATGTAGATCATTGGCAAGATTTCTGCAAATAAATACATTTTAAAGACCTCGTGAGTTCAGAACACACATTGATTCTAATGACAATGACGTGCAGAAAACCAGCCCAGGAACTTAGGAACTGATTCGTTTGATTTTCTACTCGAGACAAAATTCTTGTTATTGTATTCGCAACTCTTAAAAAATTCTGTGTATTATTTCCACCCACAGCAAATATGTCCGGCGCTCACCACCAACGTACGAAATACTGTATGAAATATAACGAAATGAACAACACAAAATTTGTTTTCTTGATACATCCAGAGTTAAAATTAAAATTTGTGATCTCAACCTAGCTTTCAAATCACGCGAGACTTTTACTTGCCCGCATATGAATGCGAGCGCTTTTAATACGGTTGTCTTTGATAGCTGCACTCTGCTCTCTCAAACTTGCTTATATTCTCCTCTTCGTTCTTTTGCTCTGATCGCAAAGCAAGTGCAGTAGTAACAACAACAATGCGAATGAGAATACGAAAAAAGATTTCAAATTTAGGGATGGTAGATTCTGATTAAAGATTTTAATAACATAAATGTAACATCTGGCATCACTATGCCTTGGATTTATGCTACTACTACTCTCTCTCCCAAAATTTATTTCCGTAATGCGTATTTGTTTGTGCTTTTATAAAATGTATTCATTTCATTCTTTATCGCCTGGGAGAGAAATAATAACAAAAGGAAAGGTAAATTTAATTCAACAAAATGACAAACCAGACGACTTATTAAATACGAACAATAAACTATGACGCCACAAGAACAATGTGACTTTAAAAGACAACAATAGAAAAAAAAAATCATTCATACTTACAAATTGCAAGTTATAAATTGCCTCTACTTAATTTTCTTTTTAGAAACACCGCACACGCATCCTCGTATGATGTAAATTTGAGAACAACGACACGTTGGATTAGTTTCTACGATCAGTTTACTCCCTCCATACTTCTTTGCTTGTTGTTCAAGATTTCACAGAGAGGCCATCGTTTTGATGCGTTTTGAATGCAATTCCATTCGTCGCGTTCCATTGAATTATGATGCCTATTATTAGGGTACGCGCACACTACAGACTTTTTGTCGGCCGATAGTTTGTTTACCTTCGTGTATGGAGATATGCTCATATCGGGTCGGTGTAGTGTGCGCGCTTCCATATAACTCCATGCTGATTAAGAATGTAAGCAAACTATCGGCCGACAAAAAGTCTGTAGTGTGCGCTTAGCCTTACTGTTATTTGTTAACGTTGACTTTTTCCTTTGGTAATTCATTTCCTCTTGCGGTTTTTTTCGTCGAAATACGTGATAAATATGCTTGCGATAAGATTTTTATTGCTATTGTGGTATTTTTCTAAGCTTTAGAACCGCGCTTTTAGTACAATTAAAATACCAATAAATATATACCAATTAAGTATCTAATAAATAGTAAATGCTCACATATGTATATGCATACAAATGATTTATATCCGAGGTTATATGTGAGAATCCTTTTTCCTTGGTCAACCCCTAAAATCATTGCAATTTTCGAGTTATGTTACATATCATCGACATATGTATATAATATCACCAAAGACAATGTATTATATTGTCTTCGATATCACCATTATCTCATATCTCTATATAAGCAGAAAAATGTTCCTACATTCACATGAGTTTAACAACGTACATATATAAATCCGTACATATTACATACTTGTAATCCCAAAAGTAAAATCTCCAAAGCGCAGAGGACGCCGGGAAACTATACGTGCAGCTGTTGGCCATGCATACCTCGCTGGGGCATGAGTTTTCACTTGACAGAGGTTTTTAATGGAGATCTTTAACGCTACCACCAAATGCGAAGTTCGCGTAGTTATTCGACTTTTTACACAAAAGGAATGAAAACTATCGAAATCCATCGCCAATTGAAAGAAATATATGGAGAGTCGTATAGTCGATTAAAATTATGTAAACATTATTGAAAATAAACAATTCTTTGTATTTCGAAAAATAGGGATGAGAATTTCCCTCGTATTCCTTTCAGCTAACGATTGTAAATATTCGATCAACTTGGTCGGTACATAAGCCATACTTTAGGCACTAACAAAGCATAAATGATAAAAAAACCCACGTCATGTCTTCGAAGACTCCGTTTCTTATTACTACTTTGAAATAGAATGGAATAAATCGAAGGAACTCAAACCCACCTGTTTCTCTCTAAGTTATTTCATGAATTTCTTAACCGTTGCGAGTATATTATTTTATTGCGAGAATTATTGGTCGTTGTTTGTATTGTTCTACGTATGTATTCGGTTTATAGAATATATTATATATATATATTTTTTTTTTTTTTATTATATATTTTTCATTCGGCCACCACACCTCACATAAAAAAAAAAATTTTTCCTGTTTATATTATATTTTGACAACATTCCACATACCACATAATGATTAACCGGAACCAAAAGTTTCATTTCCGGTCTCTAAATTTTCATTTCCGGCTAATCCACACCATTGAGAGCGCCTTCGCCATCTCTCGGCGTCTTTATATTATTTTTTTTATTCAGTGCTGCCAGACTGACATATCGCCGTCGCAGTCAAAATTCCATAAAAACGATGTTCCATAAAGCAAAACTAACCATAATAATACTTGAGTACGAATAATAATAATTCGACTTGAATAATAACAAATCAAATTAACTCCGGATCGAAAACACAAGAACAATGATCTTCAATACAACTTTTAAGCTTTCTGGCACACTGCATGCGTTTTTCGTTCGCACGAATTCTGACGAAAACATGCGAACGATCTCATTGCATGTTATTGATTGTAAGTGCGCACATTGAAGCACTGTTCCGTCGTCAGAATTGCTGCGAAAAGTTGCGAATTGCGAACGATCCCATTTGAATGGGATTCTGAAGTGTTTTTCTTTTTTGTTCAATTAGTTATGCAGGTGATGAAATTCACCAAAATTACTTCTTTTCGCGAAAACCTCACCAACCCAAATCTTGCTTTTGAAAAATTTTCCTTTTAGATAAGAATTTTCTAATAAAACCAGTAAGAAAGCTATATTCGGCCTGGCCGAATCTTAGATACCCGAATAGTATAAAAAAGTGCCGAAGCTAGGATGGGGCGGGGGTGGCGGTCCACTCTGGGCGGCACAATGTCGGGGGCGGCAGTTGTGGAAATCAAGTATTGACTTATTGCATTCTAGGCATTTTTGGGGCTACAAGTTGATTAACCGTCCCGGGCTCCATGAGACCTAGCTTCGCCTCTGTATAAATAGTAGGCGTGGTCATTACCTTTTTCAAAACAAAATAACTAGCTTAGTTGTTTTATAATTGTGTTCATTTAAACTTTATTTCCGTGGTAATAAACTTTTTTTCATACTGCTATATTGTATATGTAGTGTAAAAGTGGGCGGACCGCACCCAGTTTTGATGTCATAATGTTTTTTTGTAAAACAAGTTGTTATCTAAAGTTTTATTCAGGAAGTTTATATATTTAACAATATAACCCTCTTTTGCCTGTGTAACCTAAAAGTGGGCGGATCACGCCCATGGCACATTCACGGATAATTCTACTCTATACCCAGGAATGAAATTTTGTTGTAATAGCTCCAAAACGAACGCTGATATCACATTTTTAATAAAAAATAGGCGTGGCCGTAGACCGATTTTGCCCATTTTCAATACCAACCTGCCCACCACATAAAACAATATATCTGCAAAGTTTCATCACGATATCTTCATTGGTTCTCCTGTGATCGTGATTTCAACAGACAGACAGACGGACGGACATGGCTAAATCGACTCAAGAGGTCACGCTGATCAAGAATATATATACTTTTCTATACCTATCGTCTCTAGTTCTATGCGTTACACATTTCGTTACAAAGTGAATATACCCTTACCTTAAGGTGTAGGGTATAAAAAAGTCATCAACCGTGTCCATTATGTTATGGACACATATTGCCTTAAACACAATCAAAGACGCAAGATTCAAGGCAGCGAAGCAAGAAATGGCTCGGATTTAAACCAAATCATTTTCGGGAAGCAGAAGTATGAAATGTCAAATATTTGACTGTAGAGAACAATAGATTCATTCTAACCAAAATTCTCGAAGTTTATTCGAATTTTTTTTATTTTTATGTATATTAAAATATATTTAAAATACATTTAAAATACATTTAAATAATATATTATACAGAATAATAATAAAAAAAGCAACAGAAAAACACTCAGATAATTTTACAGCAACTGAAATAGAAAAAAGAATGAAATGTAAACAAACACAAACAAATAAGAAGAACAAGAACGCTTTTGCATCCGTCAAAATTAGAATTAGCTCGAATGCGAGATGCGTAGTTTCGCACCTAAGTAGGGAAGCAAAATGGAAAGCAAACTTTTTTCTCGAATTCCATAAGAGCCCGTGTAATTTTGACAGTTAAAAATGAATCTTGCGTCTTGCGTCTTTGATTGTGTTTAAGGCATATGGAGCATATGCTGTTTTTGCTTTACCTTTAATTTTACGCACCAGTTCTGATAGAGTGTGCGGACTCTTTCGGACGAATCGTTTTCGTCAGAATTCGTGCTAACGAAAAACGCATGCAGTGTGCGAGCAGCCTAAGAATTATTGTCCGAGAACTTTAAGTTAATGTTCAATTAATGTAGATGTAACGTAACATGTCGTTGCGCCGGATTAAAACCATTATATGGTTGCCAATGTAATGTAATAAATAAAATGTCGTTCGACGACTTTGGTGGCCGCGACTTCTCATAAATCTGCTGCTGCTGAAATGCGGCAGAGAACAATTTGTTTACAAAATAATTGGTCCGATCTACGATATCTTTTTTGTACAAAATATGAAATAATGAATAATTTACCATTAATTTTAGTGTAATTAATCTACTCCAGTGGTGCGCAAATGCAGCCATTCGGCTACTCAATTTTTAAGTGGCATAATATGTATACATTGAGTGCGTGCAACGAGTATATATTATAAAGAGATTTCAACGCAAGGTACTCGTTGAAAACAACATGAGATCGTGCCGGGACTTAAGGTGACAGAGAAAATCTACGCTGGCTGCGTTTTTGCTTTGAATTGTATACAGCGTTGGGATGATTTAAGACGAACGCGATTTACGAGTCGATTGTAGCGCTCCTATGCACAATTTATATACGGAAGCAGAAAATATTATCAGCATATCCGATACGAAGAATCTGTATTGTTTTCACGTACATTTCTTTATGGAGTGCTTGGTAATGCAGAGTTCGATATGCGAATTGCGCGAAGCCAACTGAATCTTTTGGAAAATAACTGTTATAGAAACCTGCCTCTTCACAAAACGAATGACATCTCTCACATGCGTTTTCTATAGGATTTAGTTCCTCAAAATGGTCAATATTCTCGATAGTTTGACTGAGATTTAATTTAGGATAAGATCCTTTTTTCAGTTTCTTTTTTCCTATGGAAGAGTCACTAAAGTGGTTACCACATAGGAAGAGTTGTTGTGAAGGGTGGTCTTGCAAACCACACACTTCAAGCCATGCCATCCGAATTTCCTTCGACTTGGGAAATGAATATAAAGAGCATAATTCAAAATTTCGATTTTCTCTGTCACCTTAAGTCCCGGCACGATCTCATGTTGTTTTCAACGAGTAGCTTGCGTTGAAATCTCTTTATAATATATACTCGTTGGTGCGTGTGACGAATGCTCGTCAGTAGCTCTCAAGCCATCAACGACGATGCTGCACTTCTTTGATTTTGCTACATCCAAAAAGTTTTCCATTTACATTATAAAATACTATTACATTATCTAATTAATATTAATAATAATATTATAATAATAAATAATAAATTATAATAATAAATATAATAATAAATATAATAATAAATTAATATTAATATTATCTACTTCAACTTTTATATCACAGATTATTATTGTATATGTTTTGTTTGTTTGTTTGAAACATATTGTTTGTGTTTCAGCGCATATATTTTTCTCAGTGATGAGTGAAAAAAATTTCCAATACACACTCAAAATGTGATAGTGTTCGTTTGCGCACCACTGATCTACTCACATAATAAAATTGGTTTTTCCAATTTAATTTTAATGAATTTCTAACTTCAAATGTCAAATAGAATGTAAACAACCAAAAAAAAGAACAAGATCGGCGACAACAACAAATTAGAAAATTTCGCAGTCTTGTCATTGTAGGACGCGTCGGCAGCGACGAAATTTTATTTTTTTTGTCGTTTCCCATAAGGGCCTGTGTTATTTTGACAACTCACGGCCACAAAACTCGTCGAACGACTTTTATGTGAATACAGCATAAATGATTACTGAGCATGCCTATTGGTTCTCAACTGACATTTTGAATAATCTCTAAACACGCTACCAGAGCTGTCTGTCACGCCACGTTACGTTACGTTTAGACTAGTAGAACCTTCAGTATTGATGCCTGCTGTTGGAAAGCTCAAGCAAAAGTGTTTATGAATTGAACAACTCACGATATGGCAACACAAACGCCTCTCTCTCTCGCAATTGTCGTCCTGCTTCCTAATATTTTTTCTGCTGTTGCTTGCTCTTTAATTTCAGTTTATTTGTTTTGTTTTTCTCTCTCTCTTTCTCTCTCTATCTCTTTATTTTTCTCTCTCTCTCGATCTTGTTCGTTTTTCGGTTCCTAAATTTACTTAATATTGCATTCATGTGATCTTTGCAATGATCCTTGCCTATTTTTAGAAATAAATCTTTTGCGTTTTCAGTTTATATTTGATTCCATTCAACATGCATTAGAAAGGAATTCGAATTTTTTTTGAGAAAACTTTTCTGAAACTACTTGATCGATTTTATATCAGCTTATTTGAATAATTTAGTTTTACTCTATTTCATATTTTTTCTCATTGCAGGAGCTTTTGAAAAAGATGTTCAATATTTGAATATAGATTTCGTTGATTCGTTTGCTGCAGAAAATACCAATAAAAGTATTTTAAATTTCCAAGCAAAGTTACTGTGTTAATTAAATACTATCAACCCACACACACACGCCGTTTCCAATGAAGATGGCATCTCAACGGTTTTGTCTGCGGTGGAACAACCATCAAAGCAATTTACTGTCGGTCTTCGACCAACTACTGCATGCGGAGACCTTTACGGATGTCACGCTGGCTGTAGACGGACAATACCTTAAAGCACACAAAGTAAGTCACTCGGTCACAAATTAGATATTCCATCGTATTCACTAACGTCCTCTCCATTTTTATTTACAGATGGTCCTCTCTGCATGCAGTCCATATTTTAATGCGCTCTTTGTTAATCATCCGGAGAAGCATCCGATTGTCATACTCAAGGATGTGCCGTACTCGGATATGAAGTCGCTGCTCGACTTTATGTACCGCGGTGAGGTTTCTGTCGATCAGGAACGCCTCACTGCTTTTCTACGGGTTGCAGAAAGTCTGCGTATCAAGGGCTTGACCGAGGTAAACGACGATAAGCCTGCTGGCGCCACCCCAACTCCACCGCCTCCGCCACCTCAGTTGCAACGTATTCAACCGTATTTGGTACAGCAACAGCACCAGCAACAACAACAACGCAACAAAACACAAAACTTGCTGAATGCCAATAATAATAACAGCAACAATAATAATAGTAACAACACATCGCAGGCTCAAACGCAACACTCGCTGCTTAGCTCGGCGCTAGCGTCGATGCCTAAACGAAAACGTGGCAGACCCCGAAAACTGTCCGGAAGTTCGAATGGAACTGGCAATGATTATGATGAATACGAAAGAGAAGGTGGGATGAATGTAAGTACAGTAATTTTTCTCCAACAGTTATTCTCACAGCAGTTATTCTCACAATTAAAAAAAATTTTAAAGCGGTAAATTTAATTAAAGAATTTTCCACATTTTAGGATCCAGAATTGGGGGAAAGCAAGATAGGCAACGAATCCTTTTCTGGCAATGAAGATATTTCCGATGACAACCAGCCCGAATCGTGCGATAATGAACAGGATTTAAATGTAAGACTAAATAGCACAACAAACAGTATTTTAAATTTATTTTCAAAACATTTAGGAAAGTCGCGACTCCGTATCTCAGCCGAAGAAAGCCAAACAGCAAACGAAGGATTCCAGATCGCAGCAAAGTAATGACAATGACAATAGCACTTCCGGTGAGTAATTTTTTTCAGTGTACTAGGTTAATAAGTTGATCTATAACTTCGTATTGCATTGTAATTAAAAACACGTACAACATAAAATATTTACGGTACTTTATGTCAGATTAATTTTAACACAAGTTTAGCAACGATTTCATGTTTATAATGCTCAAATTGATGCTTTTGTTCATTGACAAAAGTTCTTCTTTAAAGCACCTGTTATAGAGTGCACCTAGAACAACTATAGTGTTTCTGCTAAATTAATATGAAGACCATTAGAACCACATCTTAATAAAGACGTGCTCCACTACTGGAGAATCAGAGGGTAATATGCGATGTAGAAGAATTGGTTGCTTGAAGGTATTTTTTTTTCTTGGTCTTAAATACTTCAATTGATCTTTTTTTTCTAACTTTACACGTGCGACAATATTTCTTCTTTCTTGACTCTGATATGCTATTTTTTTATTTGAACACATGTAAGATGTGTTCCGATTTATGCTTACAGGCCAATTTCTACAGACGAAAATGTTGCGCTAAACATATAATAACTAACATTTAATATTATGTACTTTCGAAGAAATATGGTATCTTGTAAATATGACTAAACTGAATTAAAAATTAAAAGAATTTAATGAATACTATTAATTTGGTTTCCTATTTGTATGCAAACGTTAGTTAGATTAGTAGATATTTTCTTTAAGGTAAAATAGCTTACTTTTACGTCATATCAACCAATAATAGTTTCTTATAAACAACTATACATCAAATACATCATAAAGAAACTGAACATATTACAACACAGTTTCTGTTTTACTATGAATCGTATTGATATTAAAGTAAGAACTTTTGTTAATTTTTCAAATCAACCAAACAATTCATAAATTAACCATGCTGAAAATTCATACATCATTATTAGCATTACAAAAAGTTTTGCACCAAAAATAATCTAAGTTTAAACAGTCGTTAAGTTCTAAAAACCGCCAAATCGGAAAAGCTAAAGGGATTTTACGAATTCTACGTAACCGTTAAAATTCGTTGTATACGCTTCGTTAAGTTAGAGGCTGCATTAAGTGAGCATCTAGTGGAAGAACTTGAAATTCAAGAAATCATGAAATTCGTGTGTGAACTAATAAAAACACTCAATTCTGTGTGCTATATTTTCCGTCGGCAGGTGAGTTCCAAATTGAAAGTATGATGCCTAAAATGCAAAGTATCGAAAAGGAAGGAAGAGATTTAAAAATGAGAATAAATAAAAATAAATAAAGAAATAAATCGGAGCATAGGGATTTATGGCCGACGTGAAAAATATATCAATATCACAAATTAATATTAACCAAAGAAAAACCCAGCAAATACGTTCCAAGCCGTTTTATATAATTTCTTTTGTTACTAAATACAAACTTATACCCGTCACAATTAACCCCAAGAAGCACCCATCAACTAATTAATTAATTCTAAGACCTCAACCGTTACCATAATACTATAATGTTGTTTTTTTTTTAACAACAACAAAGGAAAAGAAAACGAAAAACTAACTGTTCTAACAGTTCGTACAAATGGCTTGAAATCCCTATAGCTTTTCCGATCGTCACAACACAGAACCGAATAACTTTCTTTTCAATGTTTTGCTTTTTATGCATTGTACACTCACATTTCATCACATTATTTGCACAGATCTTAGTTAATAAGCTCAATATTTAAAGCAATAGCAAATTTTCATATTCTTTTTAGATCCCAACGACAGCGACTGCGATGATCAAATGGAGCCTTCGTACATGGAACCGCAGCTGATGCTTGATGAATATGACGAGCCGGTTGAGTTCAAATTCGATCCCAATTCCAGCCCCTCGTCACAGGACAACAACGCTTCCGCGAATACAACTCAACAGGCACGACAACAAGCTTTACTTTTAGCTGCTCAGCATAAACACCAACAACAGCTGGTGGAGGCTGCTGCTGCGGCTGCTGCGGCAGCTGGTGGGTTGAAAATGGCCGCTGTTGTCGGCACTGGGAACATTCCGGGCACAGTGACACTCATGAACTCAATGGTCGGTATGCCAAAGTTGACGCCTATAATAAAGAGCAGTAAACCAAAGCTCAATAAGCGCTCTAAATTAAAACAGAACGGCGTCAGCGGTGGCGCTTCGGGAGCATCAGATGTTAAGGTAGCAATATTTTTTGAGATGTTATCTAACTGGCGTTTGTCCTAAACCCTCAGTAAATGAAATCTTCATTTCCAGCCTTTCAACAATGATTTCATCGACATCTTTGCCGGCAACTTTATGGGCTCCGCTGCACAGACGCAAGCTAAACTTAAAGGTGCACTTAGCGGTAGTACCGGCACCCTAAACATTTCCTCACCCAGCAGCAAAATCAAGTTAAACACCAGCGGCGGCGCCGGAGATGGCGAATCCGAGGGATCCGTAAGAGACTATTGCACCAAAGAAGGCGAACATACGTACCGCTGCAAGGTGTGCTCACGGGTCTACACACACATCAGCAACTTCTGTCGACATTATGTGACATCCCATAAACGCAACGTCAAAGTGTATCCATGTCCTTTCTGTTTCAAGGAGTTCACGCGAAAGGACAACATGACGGCGCACGTCAAGATAATTCATAAGATCGATAACCCATCCTCGGCGCTGGCCAACGCCACTGTATCCGCTTCTGCGTCAGCATCGGTGTCGGCTGCGTCGACTCCAACGCCTCCGGACCTTCACGCTCAAACGTCAAATCAATCGATTGCAGCAGTGACGGTCCCGGCGGCGGTTACCCCCACACCTCCACCGATGACTGCCACTGCTGCATTGGCGCAGTGAGCTCAGGACTAGAAAAGTTCGAATAATTAGGCATTTTAATAATTCTGTCATTACGGGCATCATTCTTCATTCAAGCAGCAAATGGATAAAAAGACAAATTTTAATTTGAAAACCCGTTTCTAGGAGAAATAAACTCAGTTGGATAGCGTTCTTTCTAAAACTAACCTTAAAAAGGCTTCCGAAATGCAAATTGTCTTCATTTGTAAAATTATTTTACATAAGTTTTTAATTCTAACGTTTCGCCGCTTTACTTTATAACTATATTTTATAAACTAGCGGTTTGAAAATACTTTATAAAAGCGAAAACAAGAAGTTTCTTTAGCGTTCTAAACGTACATCGTACATTTTGCATAATTTTATTCATTTCGTTGCAAATGTCCATTGTTCTCTAGTTAATAAATGTGTTTTTCAATTTTTTTAAAAATATAACTGAAAACTTTGCAACCTTTTACGATAGATATTTTTGTTTTTCTTTTCTGTTCAATAAGTGGTGCAATTTCAACACTTATTAGAAATGATTCATTCAATTTGACACATTTTTGGCATTACCAAAGTTGCCTGAATATAAAAGTAATTTCGTTTAACTAACGTTAAAATATGTTTACATAATAAATTGAATAATTAATTAATTTGCAGCACGTTTAGTTATTTTTAGTACTTCAAATTACATTAAAAAATTGCTAACTACCTTGTTGCCTTCAAATGAAGCTAGTGTAAAAAAATAAATATAAATCATTTGTTTGTTTAACAAATCGGATTGGAATGAAATATTTAAGAAGTTAATATTCATACTATATTTGTAACAAATAGCTTGAAAAATTAATGATCTTTATATATTTATGTTTATAAATCGGAGGCTTAAATTATCGCCAAAGAACTACAGAATACAATCAATAAATTAATATATACAAATAGTAATATGGATGTGTTAAAAGATAACATTTAAAAGATCCATTAATATTAATATTATTATCATTATAATTGTTATCATTTTAAACGTTTGAAAGCATTAATAAGAAACACTTGTACAGAGCAAATAAATTTAAATAAAATACATAATTACAAGTAAAATAAAAATAACTTATAGAAGAGAGCTTTTAGAGAGTGTGAACGTTGGGAACACGCATCCACAATAACAATAATTAAGTGCACTTCTTTTTGTCGAAAGAAAAAACTGACTAAAAACATGGAAGAAACAGAAATGTAAAAATAAACAGACCACGCCAAAAGATAACGAGGCGCGCGCGCACGCAAACGCAAATTAGGACGTCATAAATATATACAAGTAAAAGTTCAAAATGAAGTAAACCCCTTAGTCGAAATTTATTCAGAGGCACATTCAATCGAAAAGTCATTACAAATATATTAGAAACTGAAAAGTAAAGCCTTAATTTAATTTCAGCAAAATAAACGTGTTCTTAATCAAACCTGAAAATCGTACACTTTTAAATTTAATTTGACAGTACATTTTTTGTTCCTAAATTTTAAACAATTTTTTCACATATTTTCTTTTGTATCTTTTTTCTGTTTCTCTCGAAACTGTGCCTTAAATGGACGCTCCTTTATTGCATCAAAATAACACAATTTAAAGTTTTGTGTTCCACGATCTCCTACACAATAAATGAAGTCATTAGGAATTTTATTACAACTTCTTACAATCGCATATTATCTGTTTTGTCTGTTGCTCGTCGTTGTTGTTATCGTAAGCGCTCACGCAAACTCATTCGCTAATATTTAAACTTTTTTAAAATATTTATAAAATATATTATTTATTTGTTAATATATGTATGTACTATTTTTAGTGGTAGCTAGTGCAATTTAGTTGATAGTCTTTAGATGTATACTTTAACACCCACATGCATATATATATATATACTTACATATGTATGCAAATATATATATTTAGTTATATATCTGCAGTATATATTTGATTTTTATGTAACTAATATTCTAAAAACTACAATAAGCATTTTGAATTACAAATTTGGCGTTAATATTAAAAAAATGCACATTAAAATAAAACTCTTTAATGTTATACATACATACCTATAAATAATTATTTAGTATTTTCCAAAACAAAAAAATAATAAAATATACTTTATCATACTATTTCTATGTTTAAATATTTTACATCTATAGGCTCTCCCATTAAAATTAAAAGGGGTTTCTCCATTCTCTGCGTTTTTCTTTCTATAACAAAAGCAAAATAATTTGTATTTATTAAAAATTAGCAATATATCTTAGTTCAAATGTAAAATAAGATTTCGTTTGCTTTTTTGCGTGAATCTATTTTATTATGTTTTAGGGATACACTTTGTAAAATTCTAATTCTATTGCAAAGCTAAAATAGGGCACTTCTTAGAAAATAAAACGTATTCTCTATTTGATACAAGGCATAAAAAAATCTACGAAATAAACAATGTTTTATGTATTATAGTTAAACTCGTTCTTCTTAGTAATGGGAAAATGGAAGGAAAGCCAACAATAATATATTCTAATATATTATTTTATTCTGTACTGCAATAAATTAATTTTTATAATTACAATATATTAACATCATACAAATAATAATTACTTTAAACATGAAGGAAAAATAAAAATTACACTATTATTTGAAACAATAAAATAACTAAGTTAATGGAGTTTAAATTCTAGCAGAAATAGGTATATACTTCTACATATCTTGTGTACTTATTTATTCCCATTTAATGCTGAACTCTGACATCTAATTTTTAAATGTGGTATCTCCAGAAATATTAACTCCTCGTAAAAGATCTCAGCAGAAGGTAAAATAAACGGTTACCATTAAAAATTCCGATATTGTAATAAAAACAAAATAAGTCAGCATCAATTTTAATTAAACCTATTGATTTTCTATTTCAGTTCAACTCATTAACGCCTCGCCTGAGTTGTCACAGAGACTTTTTGGTTCTCCAGCAGGGACGACAGCGTCGATATCAACGATTTCAGCCCTTGTGCAAAAACAAAAACATCACCAACAACAACCACAACAGGCAAAGGCAGATCCAACGAGAGAAGAAGGAGATGCAGCAACGCATTTGCCAACTGCATTGGGTCTCAAGATGCGCCTGAGCTCGCAGTTACAGCAGCAGCAATGCTCTACAAATAGTTCGTCCAACTCATTACTTAAACAGCAACTGCGTAGTGGTGTAAAAGACTTAGAAACGATTAACAACAGCAGTAAGCAAAACAGCACCAACCACAATAAAAATGACCAACAAGG
Source organism: Myopa tessellatipennis (assembly GCA_943737955.2). Lineage (NCBI taxonomy): Eukaryota > Metazoa > Arthropoda > Insecta > Diptera > Conopidae > Myopa > Myopa tessellatipennis. The sequence continues at coordinate 56,813,463 of OX031314.1, read as the reverse complement.
ATTTGAGGAGCACAGAAACAGCAAGAAAGTTAACGATTCGTGCTCCGCCTTGCAGTCTCTGGCCAACGCAGCAGAACGTCAGGCTGCAACCAACACCATCAAGCCGCCAACGGCTAGCAACTTGCATCACCAGTTTCTGATGCATATGGCTGCCAATCCAATGTTGAAAGTTGGCAGCGATTACTTTAAACAGCAGCAACAACAGCATCAGGAAGAGCTACTGACACCCGCTACGGTTGAGTGCATTTTGGAACCGCTGAATGATAACCGATCGGAACCGGAATTAACACTAGTCGACGACGCCGCTGGCCTTGGCTACAAATCTCCTGATAACACCAACATCACTGCCAATGACATGGCTTCACCAGCATCCGCGACAGCCAACCAAAACTCGACCAGCAATACAAACACTCCCCGTCCCGTACAACGCAGACGCATACGACGCAAAGCGCAATCGTCTATGGATGATCAAGCTGAGCATCTAACCGAGATGTCGGTTCGTGGTCTGGATTTGTTTCGATACGCTAGCATAACGGAGGGCGTATACCAGTGCACCGAGTGCGCCAAGGAAAACGTGCAGAAGACCTTCAAGAACAAGTATAGTTTCCAACGCCACGCCTTCCTCTACCATGAAGGCAAACATCGCAAGGTCTTTCCATGTCCGGTGTGCGGCAAAGAGTTTTCGCGGCCAGACAAAATGAAGAATCACATGAAGATGACACATGAGAGTTTTGTGTCCAAGCAGGATATGAGCACATTTCATCCTCTTAACTATTTGATATCAGCAGCGGCTGCCGGCGAGATCCATTCGACTTTATTCCCAACATCTGAAACCCAGCAGGATGAAAACGAAGCTGCTTTGATGAGAGATGAATTGGCTTCAGCTGGAGGCGGAAGTGAAAACGTGGGTGTTAATCTAATACAACGACAGACCGAAACTACAGCAGCAACGGCGCCAGTCGATGCTTTGTTGAAATTGCAGCAGGAATTCATTATTAAAAATGAATTCATCTCGCCATCGCCTTCACCGCCACCACCAGCATCATCCTCAACCATCAAACGAACAGTGTCTTCGCAAGCGCACACACGAAGACTGGAAGAAGTGAAGTAAACCAGGTGAAAAGGCTGCCTAAAGCTGAAATTCTGAGGAACACAGAAATCACTAAGTTTATTTTACGTACAACCGATGTATAATTCATAGATGAATAGCACTTGAAAGTATATTTGAAGCATATTTCGCATCACGCGAAAGTCGAGATTAACACATTTAGTTACTTTAGCTTAGTGTAGTTATTACTGAAATTATTTGAAGTAAAAACTTCATGCAACTTTAAGAATAATTTTCCTAGCATAGTTTTTAGTAATAATCCGTCCATAAATATTTTGAAAAATTTATATTTTCAGTTTATAAATAACACCAAAAGTTAATATTGTATTTAGTTATGAAAAAAATCACGCAATACTAAGTAAGAAGTCCATAAGAGTATATAAAGGATTTTCACTAAACTATATACACTTTTTAAGACTTTAAAAACTTTTGAAAAAGAAGTATAAGGTACGAATACCTAAAACTGGTATTGAAGTTGGTATTTAATTACAAATTAAAAATTATATTTTAGTCTCAATCAAAAAGTTTAATCAGCAAATGAAAACAATTTCCAAGAGCATTTAAATTAAAAGAAAAGATTCAAGGATAAATGTCCTAAAGCGGTAAAAAACTTTAAACTTTTATACTACTATATACGAGTTTATTAATTATGAAACATTGTGAGGTTCACTAAATTTAGAGTATTCAGTTAGAATTCTTTTTCCCTATTTGAAATTATTCCCGGGTTTTAATTACCGGAAGGAATTTCTAAATACCTTAAATCCAAACGACAATCAATATTCATGATCATTATTTAGAATTGTTTTCTAGTTGTTCTTCCTTTTAATATATTTTTTTTTAATGAATCAAAAGATAACAAAATTAAATTTAATTATTATTAGTCTAAAAAACGAAAGCATAGAAGAATTATTTTCATTTTTTAAACTTAAACAAAAACTAAACAATAATATAAAATAAAAAACAATAAAAAAAAATATATAAGATAAAAGTATAGTAAATTAAAGAATTTTGAAAGTTACAATTTTATTACAACTTATCTTACAGCCACTAGTTATTTAAGATACGGTTAAATGGAAAATACTGATTGAAATTGAAATAACTGATTAACTGAAAATTAAAATTGAAGATAGGGTAGCAAAGAAAGAAGATTTGTAGTGCCTTAAATGATTCAAGAAGTCATAATTACAGAAAACATTATGTATTAATGATCAGATTTATTGAATTTTTGTTATCTATTTACTTTGAAAAAACTTTGGTTATTTGGAATAACTACTAAAGATTATCCAGATCTTTATGCCTGACTAAATTAATTAACAAACAAAGCATTCATATTTACCACTAATCAAATATATATAGGCACACACATAGATACATTGTATATGCTTAAGTTGTTGCTTTTTTTGTTATTATTTTTCCGAAAATTGATTTCTTATTTACTTTGTGATTTTTCTTTAGGGTAGTTTTAAAATTTATATCGATGAACAACTTATCCATCTAAGACTTAAAGTTTATGTTACACATATGAACCTCATATTTAATTTCAGTTTCAAATTTAAGTTGTATAATACTCAAATTATTAAAGTAGCTTCTTATTGTACAATGCAATGTTAAAAATGTAAAATGGTGCAATCAAATTAAGCACGACGACTTTAGCTCAAATGATTTTAAAAGTCTATATTAATTACAAGCGCAAACTATACTTAATTTATAATTTAAAGCGTAATTAACTAAGGTCTTGATATTTCTCAACACTAAGATAAATGTTATTTTCTATAATGTTCAAAAGTAGTAAATTATTTAGTTTAAGTGCAAATCAGCAAAGCCTTGTTAACCAGATTAACTAACAACAAAATACGCGAGGGCTTCCAGTGGAATAGAAAACAATAAATGATAAGCAATATTTATGAAGCAATTAAAAGTGAGAATGTGTACTACTCAAAATTATTAATTGTGATTAAAAATAAATTCAGGAACTTAAAGCACAAAGCCACAACACAATTTTAGTGTTCTGGATACTTTTATCTTTGTAATTGCAATGGAAAGTATCTCATAAGTAAACGGTTGTAGTTAGCTTACAAATTTTCTTCATTATATTTGAAAAATCATATATGTATGTTGAACTAACCATACTTTTTATTTATGATTTTCTTAATTAATGCGAATATAATAAAAATAATAAAAGCCTTTTTACTGCAAAATTTATTACTAATTAATTAGCCCATCCTTAAGATGATAAACCAATATATGATTTGATTACAGCTGTTTCGTGTGGAGGGTCTTTTCAAATTTAAGTAAAACATAATAGGTAATACTAAACCGAGTGGCATATCATTCTTTTGAGTAAAGCCCACTATTTCAGAGGTAATGACAATAACGGTTCCATATTCCATCCAAACTGGATACATTATTTCACGTTTCTAATGGATTTAATTAGCCATGTCCTCAGTAGTCGCCTTAGCTCCGCTTGAATACAATGAGCCAATATTTGGCATTACCCTCGAATTTAGTGAAGCTGATCCTATAGGCCCAATATTGAAGCTGAACGCAACCACGTTGCAAAGCAGTCAATATTCACTTCAAATAACTATAAATACAAAACTATACGCTATCCACAATTTACAAATCAATCAATTTGTATGGCAAATCTACATGTCGAGTTTTATTTTTACTCAAGTATACGTAATTTAAACATAATGGATTATCACTTATATTTATTGGTTATTGGTTCTGCGATACCAAAACCGTGCACGGAAATCATCGGAGCACGTCAAGAAAGCGGGAGCATTGGGCGAATGTGTAATATAACGAACTGGTCCATTGTGACCAAGTGACATCAAATTTAAGCGGCCCCCATTGCGTGAATTCCAGGAACACAGGGAAGTTGTGGCCTCGTCGGGGAATAGAACATAATCCTCTGTATGATTAAAAACCGCCTGTGTATTGTTCTCCTGCTTGCCGGTGGTCCCAGCACCCGTGTATGTTTGAATAGGACGACTAGTACATAATTCCCACAGATGAACAAACGAGTCTTTTCCAGATGATAGCAAATACTGCAAGTATAATATTACTTTAATTATTGAAATACCATGAAGCGATCATGGAGGTACTTTGCCATTCCTTGTAAATTCCAACGAACATATTTCTGCACCCGAATGGGCATCGGGTATGGTATTAATACAACGTCCGCTGACGCCATCCCAAACTTTGATGGCGCCATCAAGGCTGCCAGTTGCGTATATTTTGGCAGTGGGTGCGTACTTGACACAGGTTACTGCCGCTTTGTGCTGCTGCGATGCTATTGCGCTGACAAAACACTGTGAAGTTTGGATATCATAAACTCGCAAAACGTTGTGCTCAGTACCAATGGCAACATAATCGCCCGTTGGATGAAACGACAAACAAATGACGGGATCGCAGTCCGTGAACACTTTGTGTGCCTTCTTGACTGAAGGTTTCGCAATATCGAATAGTTTAACTGTGCCGTCACGTGATCCCGAAGCCAACATGTGGTTCTTAGGATGAAATTCGAGGAAAGCTACTTCGTCTGTGTGATCGTAAAGCGTACGAATAACTGGATGTCCCTGCTGCTCACGCCCCGGATCTAGATCGTCTGGTGCTGATTTCGCCAACATACGATCTACGTCAAGAATCTTAATACTTGCATCTACACTTCCAGTGGCCACCAGAGTTCCATCAAAACTAAAGGCTCCTGCCCGACAACTCTGTTTGTGGGATGTCACGTAGGCTGTCTCATAAGATGCAGGTTCTGGAGCTAGACCGGAACCCTCTGGCTCGAATTCCAGATCAATACCTGGCAGTACATCATCACGCGGTGCCGGCTCCTTATCTGACATCGCCTGAACGCCGGCAATCATAACGTGGAGCAGTCGTTCGCTGGGAGCGCACTCATCGGCTTTTACCAACATCGAGAGCTCCATAGCAAATTTTTCTAAGCCATCATACATTAGTTGGCTATGCAAAATATAAATGTTATTATTTTAAAGTAAATAAATTTAAGCACTATATTTAAACACCTTATCATCAGTCGATACAAAATCTCTCTATTCTTAACGAGATTCCTAGGATCCAAAATTTCAATATCACGCATAATGTTTCCAATTTTCGCTGTTAGGAATGCTCTAAGCAGTATTGAGACAAAACAATTTACTTTAAAAATTTCTCTTGACTATATATATAATGCGATGTTGCACATGTGAAACTTTCGTACTTAATACTAAATAATATATGCATTGAACACAATTGGACGAACAAAACACTAAACACAAAATCAACTGTCAAATTTACACAGGCTCTTATGGGATTCAAGAAAAAAATGAGTTATCTACGAACATTTGTGTTTAGATAAAGAAACGCATGTCCGTGAGATAGCTCTATTTCTATTTTGACAGCTTTTGTGCACAAGCTCTTCTTCTGCTTCTGTATATATTCAAATTGTTTACACAAGAGAATTGACAGAAATGACAGATTTTGTTTTTTGTGCGCGAAGCCCAATTGTGTGCGTGTTCTAAGCAAAAGATACAGAGACAAATGTGTTTAGTGTTTTGTGCTTCCAATTGTGTTCTAGGCAATAATCGTACTTATTATAAATGCTGCTAGATTTATACCGTAATAATTTTGAATGATTCAATTAATGTAGTCAAAAGTGTGAAAGATAACCAATAATTTTATATACCTTTAAAAAGGGAAAATTATAGGCTAAAATTGATTTTAATTTATACCTTACTTGCCATATAAGAAATAACATTTTTGCTTAAAACTAAATTATGTCCATTATTATTAAAAAAAAAACAAAGGCCCTTCTAACTGTATGCATCTTTTACATGTATCCCTCATAGATTAAGAGGTCTCGCCATTTAAAATTTGAAAATATCGACCAGTTGATCCTTTCAATGCTCGTAACTCCTAAACCAAAGACCGCGTCCAAAAAATGTTTTCAAGGTTAGATTCTGGAGTGCATGGAGGTGGTATACATTAGTCTGGTGGCAGTAATCTTTGCCAGTAAACCAGCTGACTTCATACAAATATGGCAGGTATTTATGAATATAAATACAATTTTTACGGAAACACGCAAATAAAATATTATGGATGGAGCGCAATTATGGAGAATCAGTAAAAAAGAGGTGTTAAAAGCAGCAACTTATGAAGTCCATATGGAAACCAACAATGAAATTATCTATTTCGAAGGCGAGTGCATCCGTATCAGTACATTTACAATTTTTTTTTCAATAATTTACAGTATTTTATAGAACATTTAAATGACCAGAAAATGTATACCAAAAATTAAATACAAAATAAAAGGGCAGAATGCGAGGTACTCCAATTTTAATTCAGAATGACATTTGCACCAACCTTTTGTGTGGTTTGATTTGCGCAGTGAATTTGTGTCTCTCCCGTCTCGATAACTGACTCCACATTATTCGATTGGGTACAGTATTCCAGTATCTTTTCAAGCATTTCGATCTGGGTGCGCTTGCGACACAATTCTTCTTGGCGCCTGTACTCATTTGAGGTATGTCCAAAAGGTATTTACTGTCACTTCAGAAGCTGAGAATCTGCCACTGTGCTCCGGTCTAAATCATAGAACTGTTTGTTGACTCGGCTTAGTGGTGGCCACTTTTAGCTTTCGTATACAAGTACATATCTTCTTCCAAATGCTCCACACTTTACGTGACATTGGATGTTTTTCAGGTAGCTCTTGTTATCACGTATGTGTGTGTGTTACATATAAAGGCACCCATATTTGGACGCGTACATTTTTCTTCTCCGATCTCAGCTCTTCGATTCTGTTTTGGTACCTCGTTTCAACGAAAATGGTTTCATTTTGAGTTTTCGGTTTCTTGGAATTTTCTTGTACTAACTTTGCCTCCTGCCTGGCTCCTGCTGTTAGGCCATAAACAGCTCTAGACAATATTTGGTCGGGGAATAACTTATTTGGATTCCCATAATTTCCAATTAAATTTCCACAATTATCTATAATATACTATGTATAAATATACACAATTATCTAATCTATTAATCGAGCAGAATAGAATAGTAAAAATATCTGATCAACAGACTTCGGTTTCTGTATTGCTTTATTATGAACTTCTACCATAAGGGATAAAAATCCTCTCAACACTCAAAGATGTTAATTACTATCATACAAGCTTTTTTCATAATATTTCAGTTTAATTGACTACAAAGAATTCTTTAGTCTCTACCACTAGGTATCGAAATTCTACAATTTATAAAGCGCGTCCAGATATAGTATATAGACTGTTGCAGACGGTTTCATTATTTTCCCTTGGTCAATAAGAACAATAATTTTGAATATAAAATATAAACTAATGACAGGGTGTTATATGAAAATCTACATGGACAGTCCAGAACTTTGGATGGAGTGAAATATTTTCCAAATGGACCAAATGTAGGCAGCAGTGCGTAGATCATTGCAGAGTTGGAACTGATTAGCTGTCTGTTTAATGCCAATGGATGCATTTTCCATAACCGTTTGCAGACCAGAGTCGACGATTTCCGCTTCTGAAGTGCAGTCGCGAATCATACGCAACTTATGGTTGATTTCAATTGGCGGCTGTAAGTAACAATTACCGTAAGTACAAGTAACAATCATTAACCTCTGTAAAGGCGTCACCGAGAATAACTTACGAAGTTGCTGGACCCGTCACCAGAGGCCAAGGAGTCGTTGACTGAATTGAAGATTTCATGTATCATGTGAGAGTCTCGCTTACTAGTTAATTTGCCGTACGAAATATGATTGATATTCTTGAGATACTCGAAGTAAGAAACCGTCACGCCGCCCGCATTGCAGTAGAGATCCGGTATAACGAGCACGTTCTTCTTCTTCAAAATCTCATCGGCCGCGGGCGTTGTTGGCCCATTCGCCCCTTCCAGTATCATCTTGGCTTGCACCTTGTCGGCATTGTCAGCCGTGAGAACCTTCTGAGTGGCGCATGGAATTAGAATGTCGCATTTTTCGCTGAGCAGATCTCCCGGAAAGTCTTTAGCTTTCGCATAGCCTTTGATGGTCTTATTATTTTGCACATGCAAAATTAAGTCCTAAAAGCAATAGATGAAGCCAATTAATTCAGTTTTATATGAAAAATAGACATTAAGACTATAAATAAGGTTAATCCGAATGAGTTTCGGTGTACAAACATTAATATCTATGCCGTCTGGATTATGTAGGGAGGCGTCCATCTCCTTTACACCTATCACTTTGCAACCGGCTTCATGTACAAATTTCGCGGCAAAGGAACCCACATTTCCAAATCCTTGAACTATAGCGGTTTTGTCCTTCCAACCGGTTTTCCAACCCAAAAGGTCCATCCAATCCTGGTCAGTTATGAATGTATCGGCGGATTTCCATACGCCACGTCCAGTGGCGGAAAGACGTCCACGTATGCCGCCATTATGCACTGGCTTGCCAGTAACAATGGCCAGTGCATTGATGTCTTTGAAACCTTCAGTAAACGACATAAAACAATAGTGTTACGTCGTTGTCTTGAAAATAAAGCTTACCAAACGTTTTCATATACTGATCGCAGACCCAACTCATTTCGCGTTCACCTGTGCCCGCGTCGGGCGCTGGCACATCTATTCCCGGTCCAATCATATTTCTCTTCAGAAGCTCCGTAGTGTAACGCCGCGTTATGAGCTGCAATTCGGCGGGCGTATAATTCTTCGGATTAATACAAATACCCCCTTTGGACCCGCCGAAAGGAACGTTAACACAGGCATTTTTGAATGTCATTAGATACGTCAGTGCCCTCACTTCGTCTGGTGTCACGTCCTCCGCGTACCTTATACCTAGTTCATACACACAAACATGCAAAGCGATTCTTTTTTATGTATATTTTACCTCCTTTCACGGGCAATCTGTGCCGGACGTGATGTGCCCGATATCCCGTTATCAGCTCATATCTACCGTCCGACTTCACTATGGGAAAAGTCACCTCCAGGAGGCTGGCGGTCGTACCGAGCAGACGCAAGATAACGCTTACGCAGTTTTGGCGCCGCTCATTCGACATGTTTGTATCTTTCTCCAACTCCTTCACCAACTCCCCCTCCATCCTCTGCGCCGCAGAATGGTAATACCATTGAACCATGGCAGATATTTCCGGATCCTTATCCTTGTGTATGTTTTCTAAGTGCTTGGGGATTTCATGGTGCTTCCTGTTGGATGTCCATAGCAAAGGTCTCGTTGCAGTAAGTTCTTTATGAAAAAATTTAAAAAAACAAATGGCTCTTTGAATCATTTTTTTACGCGGATAGACCCAACGTACTCCAGAAACGCTGCACTTTTAATTCAAAAGAAGCACTAAAATTTGACTAATTATTAATTATTTTTTATTTTATAATTTTCTGAAATTAATATATGTACATATGTTAAATATATTCTAATAAACGACAAAAAACGAAACTGAATGTCAGTTTTGGAATATATTCAAAGTAAAACACATTTGTGTCTATCAGAATTTCCGATACTCTATTGATTGTTTAAAATTACAATAAACAACAAACATTATTTACTGTTTACTCCTTGATTAAACAAAACAATTTTTTAGTATATATAATACCAGCGGTCCCTCGGTACCGCTTCCCTACATCCAAACGGAAAATTATCTATAGTAATCAATTAAAATTCGAAAAGATTTTTCTTTCTATCATTCCTTTATTTATTGTAGAAGTTTTATTTATTGTAGGAGTGATGTACGTGTATACGAAAGCTAAAAGTGGCCACCACTAACTTGGAGCACGAAATAAGCCGCGTTATTCAATTCCTACGTACTGTATAGTGTGTGTATAATTTGTCTTTGTATGTGTATTATTTTATCATTTCTAATCTTTTTCTTTTTTTTTTCTTTTATAAATACCTATTTTAAAGTTTGACGGACAAGCATTTAAGTATGGCCAATGCTGGTCCTTTGATAAGGCAGCCACTTACACTTTCTTCCGATGGTCTATCACAAATTTATAGATCTCTAAAAAAATGTAAGAGTATTCAACTCAACAAATTTTTTCCATTCCATAAATATTCCACAAATATGGTAAAACATACTTTGATAATTTAATAGTTTAAATATATGCTTAGTTTTAATTGCACGGAATGGTTGTTCATGGAATGTTACATTTGTTCATAAAGCATTTGAGCCTGTTAGCCGAAAGCCATGCTGTTAAACTTGAAATGTGCTAATACTGAGCTGAACGCTGTCTTTTCCTTCTCAACATTATTCATCAGAACTTGATAGTAACCACTGGCAAGATCCAATGCCGGGAAATACCTGCTACTTTCTAATTGGTCCATAAATCTTCCATTCTATAGCTATTGAAAACACCTGTTTTATAGTAGTTTCATTTAATTTCCTATAGGGGACAACTAATCGCTATTTCTTTGCTCAGTCTTTTGCATTCTTCTTTGGAACTAGAAGTAATGGGGCCAATTCAACAACTTATTGACTTGTGTATTAACTTCTTCCCTATGTGAATGTGGAATACGGTATTATATTCGGAAATTGGGACATCAACCCGGTCACTAAATACCCTACGATCCTACAAAATATCCGAAACAAAAAACAAAAATTTTTTTTTAAACGTACGAGTCTTAAAAAGTACCGATAAAGAGAAAAATTAAAGCTTACCAAATATACTTGCATATAAATTCAATTGTAATGTAAATTGTTTAAATTGTTTATAAACAAATTTTATAAAAATATAAATTTTAAAGTTTTAGTTACAGAAAACTACTATATCTTATTTAATATTTTTTTACTTTACAAATAAAATTTAATTTTTATTAAGCCTAATTTTATAGTCATTGATGTCCACATATTGCAGATATACTATAAGTATTATATATAAAATCAACGAAAGAACTACTTGTTTTGATAATGAAATTAATGAACTTTACTTTAGGTATATGTTATTTTTTATTAAATTAGAGAATTTCATTTATACTACCGAGAAAGTGCAATAGAAAAATTAAGGAAAAAAATCTTTTTAACATTATGATGATAAAATTAAGATAAACTAAATATTCTACAGATGTATACACACCAGAGAAATTAGGCAGAGAAGAAATATAAAAAAAATAATGCTCTCAATTTATTGAATGCATTAACGTTCCGTAAATAATCTGAATGTACACTATGCCTCTATTATATTATGCCCCATAAACATAGTATTCTGTATTGTGTACATGTTAACAACCTAGACTGGGAGACACAGGAAGCTTTAATTTAAATACTATTCATGTTCGTATTTATTCATACAATAGCTCTATTATATCAATAGCTATCATATATCTAGATTATACAAATAAAATGTATGAAACGTTTTTATCTCGTTCCATTTTTTTTACTTTAGAGATACCTTCTAATTACAAGTACACTAATAAAAAAATAGTAAAAATGATATACATATACAAGTATATATCTACATGCTTCTTCATAATAAGCAATTATTTGCCTGGCACCAATACTTGGGTTGTTTTATAAAAAAACACAATATCGCTGTTAAAATGTTCTACATTAGCACTGATTTTGTTGTATATGAATATCATATTTTTCCTTGTGCGAAAATGTTTTAGAGCAGTTTTTGCATCTGATGCGGTTTCTGCGTGTGCTGCCAGGTGATTCATGTTCTTTTACATGCACTTTCATATTGTACACCTGGGAAAAGCATTTTCCACATATAGGACAACTGTGCGGTTTGGCTCCAGTGTGTGTCATCATATGTCTGTTTAAGTGCGCTTTTGTGCGAAACTTGAATCCACACTCAGAGCATTCGATATTCCGAACATTTTCGTGTATTTTTTTATGTTTATATAGAGCGACTTTGTGCACAAATCTTTTCGAGCAAACATCACACTGAAATGGCATTTCACCGCTATGCCAAGCCATGTGACGCTTCAAGTAGTTTTTATGGTGATATCCTTCGCCACACACGGAACACACAAAATCCTTAACCGGCTTATGGGAATGTCTATGTGTAATAAAACCTGACTGAGAGTAAAACGTCTTCCCACACTGATCACACACATATCCCGAAAAATGTTCCTGCCGCCGGTGCGTAAGATAGGACCGCTTATTTGGGAACATAAGCGCACAATCGGCGCAACTAATAGACTGTCGAGCGGAATGACATTTTTCAATCTTTATGTGCACCTCTTCTGTATGGGAATTTTCGTTAAATTCATCGACATTTAGTTCCTCAATTTCAATAATTTCATGGTATGTATTAAGTTTTTTATTTGATTCGTTCGTTTGTTCTAAGATCTCCGATTTTAAAACTGTAGACATATCATCCAATACCAGTTCATCTTCGACATTGTCTGAAATAAACAATTAAAAATAAATTAAAAATCGGCCATTTCTCGAAGCATGTTCACATGAAGATTTCGTTATCTGCAAATATCGATGTACACCTTAACTATTTTTCAAGGTAAAACATATATCATACCTATCAGATCGTCCGCATTATCAACAACATATTCCATTTTAATGAATTCCTCATTGTCTAGAACTTTACTTTGCTCATTTTTAACCTCCGGATTTATGTTCCCATCGATATGTGCTGTGCCGGCTTCTATATTCTCCTCTAGTAGATCAATTTGGCTGCCTGCATTTTCCATTAACGCATACAGTTCATCTTTAATCTTTTTCATAATTAAGGATGCTTTGTAATAAATAAGCAATTTGCCAGAGCACTTTAAGCAAATATAACTGAGCTGTATTTCGCTCTGATCGAAGTCCTTATCTTTTATTTCAATCCTTCCCTGTATGCAGTCATTTATTAGCTGAATTATTGGCACGGGTGGGTCGCCAAGACTTTGCTTAAAAATGTTTATTTCGGGTTTTATTGAAAATTGGCAGATACGGCAATAATGCATTACAAATTTCAATGAAGTTATTGAAATCATACAAGAGGAAACATGTAGCTTTTTGAATAGAATTAAAACCGTCCAAAAAGTGTTGCAAACCCAAGCAAGTAGTTCTTTATTTATTTTAGGAAATTCGTTTTATTAATAAACCGTCCAGTGATCGACGTCCAATATGCGACAAACAACAGTCCGTCCAATGCAATATTTACCAAATAACCACAATCGCACGAACTGTCAAAAATCTACTTACTAGAGACGCCTGCAGAGAGTAATCAAGTTTGTTTACAAAATATTTTCATTATACAAAAATTCATATGCAAAGCGAACAAAATCGGGAGCATATCGAGATCCGAGCGGAAACGCCAATCGAGTTGTTGTTGTCGAATGTGGAGCAGGCCCCAACAACAACAATTTTATCTCGAGGTGCCCCCTGGTTTCGGAGTTATACATCTTTGAAATTTAAATTTATTTGCCTAATATCTCCTTAACTATAGAAGATATCCGGTATAGATATATATCGTTAAAAAGGTAACTAAATACCTTTCATTTATGTCAAGTAAGATCTTGCCGAAAAACGCATATTTTTAGAGAAAACGCGATTTTAATATTTTTATTACTCTTTTCCCCCCATTAATTAAGTAAAATATGTAAATTAGGAGAAATCGCAGTTTAAAGTTTACAAAGAACCCCACTTCACGTACTATTTTACTTGATTTTTTGGCTACACTGAGAAAATGAAAAATTTTTATGAAAAATCGCGCGATTTTTAAGCATTAATTAAGTAAAATATGTAAATTAGGAGAAATCGCAGTTTAAAGTTTACAAAGAACCCCACTTCACGTACTATTTTACTTGATTTTTTGGCTACACTGAGAAAATGAAAAATTTTTATGAAAAATCGCGCGATTAAATTGAAATTTCAAAGATGTATAACTCCGAAACCAGGGGGCAGCTCGGGATAAAATTGTTGTTGTTGGGGCCTGCTTTACATTCTACAACAACAACAACAACAAAAACTTGATTGGCGTTTCCGCTCGGATCCCAACATATGCCAAATATAAATAAGGTATGTATACTGTAGAATATAAAATATTGTTAACCAATATTGTTGTTGTTTTTGACGCTGACCCCAACGCCACCAAGAATTTTTCCCGCTTCCAACTAGTTCCGG